>OX596362.1:5000000-10000000 GCA_951394395.1 Colostygia pectinataria
GGTCTGATCGCAAATTAATTACCATAACAGTTTTGTACTCAAGATCTTTGTGCGTATTATTAGGTAGGTGTACGTTACGTTCTTAGATCTGTGAAGGAAAACATAGTAGGTAGGTAGTACCTATGGAACTGGCATGTCCAAGGAACTGGAAATTCGAAAGACACCAACTCGTATTGTGATCGATTATGTAGACAGGTAGGTACTTACCTATCTAATCTAGTAAGCCAGGGTTCTAGCAGTGGTTCTAGCAGTGGAAACAATTAAAAGGTGATCTGATAATCTCGAATGAAATATGAAACTTACAGCGGCGACATATCCGAAGATCAAGAAGCTTGATGAAGAAAAAGCATTTGTTGTCGCAACACATTATGTTTATTCCTTCGATGTCTTTGGTTTATTCTGGAAATACAATGAAATAGGTATGTAGGTACTACGTCAGATTAGGCTGCATTTTGTCCTGATACAGGTATCGAGTTTGCATAGCTCGTGTCTCAGCGGTAATCGGAGCGCCTGCCTACGCAAACCTACTAGGTAGGTAGGTACTAGGTACCTACTAAGTGTAGAATCAGATGTATGTATGTAGTTGATACTATTTTTTTTATGGGTACCTACCTACGCATTGCTTGTTTGCTGTGTGTGTCCGGTACGTAGTACCTACCTATACCTCTTATTACTAATATTTGTTCAGTGGTTCCGGTTAGTTAGAACTAGTACAAATGCGCCTTGGCGATGAAAGCATCTTGTACTTACCTAATGAAACAGTTCAAACTGTAGGTAATAATGGAAGTGACTGACTGGGTGGGTATAGTTCTCACAACGGATCTCGGCCGTCGTGATGTTAGCCGTTTCGATGCGCAATGGAGCTTTTTCAAACTAAATTGTCTTTGCGCATCATAAACGGCTAACTTCACGGAAGCCTAGATCCGCTGTGTGAACTATAGGTACCTATGTACCTACAAAATCCGGTAGCTTGGTGGCGGGAGTGTACAGACACCATCAGGCAAACAAAATAGGTAGAGGTAATATTATATGTATGTATATTTTTATACACTTATCCTATGTAGCTAACTACCTACCTACCTACCTACTATAAAGGAAATCTTTTTAAGAAAGTCTGGCGTGACTAAAATAATTAACCTACCTTGATAATAATTAACTTTGCACTTATTATTCACAAAAAATTCTTGTCAACACGTGTAGCGTCTATTCCAAGTTCCAACCAAAACCAAATGCCAAAACCAAATGCAAGCAAACAAAACACCCAAAGTGTTGCCATATACAGATTTATCTGTACAGTATGAGTTCTAAGCATCATAGGTTTTATTATGCTACGTGACGTGACACATAGCGCCTGATGACGTCTAACTAATGTACAATGCCTACATAAGGCCTACCTATCGAAATAAAAATATATTTTGTTATATTTTATTACACACAAACTAATCAGTCTCACTTAAATTATTGTGTTATTTGTGTAATAAGTCGACGACTGATGTGGCGCAGCGGGCGCAGGTCCGCCTGCGACGCGAGGTTGCGGGTTTCGATTTCCGCCTCGGGACAAATGTTTGTACGATCTACAAATATTTGTTCCGGGTGTTCTGGGTATTTTCTATATATAATAAAAAATATCTATTTATGTATTGTATTGTATTAAATATATACCAGTCATCTAGTACCCATAATACACAGCAGCTTACCTTGGGGCTAGATGATGCTGTGTGGATTGTCCAGCATTATTTTATTATTATTATTATTTATTTAAGTCTTTTAAGAAAATGGGTGTATGTTATTACTGCAGTTTTCTTTGAAGCAAATATCGCGTCGCTTCAAAGAAAACTGCAGGTTTGAACTGCAGGAATGAGATATTTTCGTCTCAAATTATTTAAAAAAAAAAGCTGTCTATTTAGATGGCGGTAGCTAAACTGGCGAGCTCAAGAGAATGTAAGCACTACGTTTGGCGAGCTATGGTGAATGTGTAGGGAATTCAACATTGGTTGCTCCTGCTGTCACTGTCTGTCATACCTCTGGCTGGTGTCAAAGTCATAGTACATACTACGTAGTACATTATCTTTGGCCTGCGCGTGTCAATGATCCCCCTTTAACCGCTACGGAGCTCGCGTGGTCGAGTAATTTTTTATTACGCGATTTATATAATAGTCTCATTCTATTTTGAGCCGTATTTCTATTGACTTTGCATACATTTCGTTTACCTAGAGCTGCTGTACTGACTACGTGCCTGTGTAACAAAGATAGCATCATTGTTGATATAATTTTTATTTGAATTGAGGTGTCGACTTTAAATTTTTGGCGCTGACAACACTGACACAGAATTATACAGAATGGGAATTTCCCTACTATGAATATTCGTAGAGATGTGATATTGAGTGAAAAAAATAGTATCAATCGATTTTTATTATGTACGTAGTAGGTTGGTTAGGTACGGTACCTAATAAATGCCTTTATTCCATCCAGTCCTACCAGTAGTTCGATAGTCGAACTGTTTAAATGTTTTTTTCCAAATTGTTATACTGACGGATCGAACTATTTGGAAACATGGATTTTATTCCAAATAGAACTACTAACTCCGAAGTACAGTCTTGATTGAAACAAATACTAAATTTATGTTAGGTTAGTGAAAAACTACGCGCGAGGCGAGCGAGCGTAGCGAGCGTGCCGCGGCAGCGGCCGCCGAAGCGTCAGAAATTTCAAAAGAAATTTAAAATGGTCTTAAAATTAAATTAATTCATTTATGTCCTAGGTACCAAAATCTTTGGCATGCAAATATTATGATACGTATCTTAAATTATTACAAAAAATTAAAAATGTCAAGAATATTATTTAATAAAAAATTAAAAATATTACCTACCTTAAATCAGTGTATTACAATGTCCCTATAGTTTAAAAAATCATTTATTGAATCAAAACATTTATCATAAGCCATTTTTTTAATGTAATATCAGCAGGTAGGTAACCTATAATAAATTCTAGACCTAAAACACAACTTTCTTACGTAGGTACTTAGAATTTAGAATAATAACACGCGTTTGCTTAAATTCATCCATGTGAAGTTAAAATACTGTAATGACCTGAATTGGGCTTAAAATAATCAATAAAACATGTTATTATATACTTACATAACGATCTATACAAAATTTAATTAAGTACCTACCTAAGTACCTACTTACCAACCTATCTGTAAAGATCTGAAAAATGTGTTCAAAAATATACCCAACCTGACGGTAATTTTTCTCTACACTTCCTTAAAGAAAAAGAACGTTGTCAACGGTTCTCAACTCTATAGCCCGGCCACAGAATTTGTAGTCATCACACAGTCGTAGGTCTTAATTATCTGTTGTGACACAGTAGTAATCATTGCTTGATGGTTTTATGTAGGCGTTCCGAATATTATTTTTTGGAGACATTTATAATTTAACCTGTTCGAATCATTAAGAATAGGAATAGGTTCGAATTATTACCGTACCTATAGGTACCTAATCTGTTTTTTTTTACTTATTATTTGTTACGACGACCGGCCATGACATCATAGGCCTTTCTGGACTGCCTATCAACTCGTTACCAATTCGACCATTTCGATCAAACTCGAATAGGTACTATTCTCCATTAAATCGTAGTTATTCGCGAGTAAACTGACAGGGGGGCGATTCTCGTGCCATAGATAAATAATCACATGCGATACATATCATTAAACTGTCAAAAATGTATTTCTGCGGAATAGGAAATGTCAAATACGAGTAAAATGGAGGGCGATTCTCGTCCATAGATAAATGGTTACATGTGATATATATCGTCAAAACTGTCAAAATTTCTATACTTACATTTTTGACAGTTTTGGCGATATATATCACATGTAACCATTTATCTATGGACGCGTGGTTACCTTTTTGGTGTTTTAGCTATAATACTACAGTACACTCAGTAACAAAATACACACCTTATGAATTAATTTTTGGTAAACTTAGTAATATCCCTAGTAATTTGACTTCTTTATTAGATCCATTATAATAATGAGTATGATTACCCAAAACAACTTAAATTTCGTTTACAAAAATAGCAACATGATGCAAGACAGAATTTAATTAAAAGTAAGCAGATAAGGAAAGACAGGTACGATTGTTATACTAATACAATTTTATATAAGGTTGTGGACATGATATAACTTAGAAACGAACGAAGTGTAAACAAATTTGATCCTCTGTATGTAAGACCTTTTAGAGTTATTGAAGACTGTGAACCAAATTTAAAAATAGATATAAAGGCAGAGAAAAACTAGTACATAAAAATAGAACAAAACCTTATAAATTGTAAACAAGATTTTTAGAAATAATAAGTAGTTTAGATGTTAATTTTAAGTATTATTTAAATAGAAATAAAAATTGTATGCTATAAAAATATAATGATAGTTTATATATATATATATATTTTTCCGATGGGCATGTATGGTATGTATGTAAGTACATTAAGTATATTGTATTGTTTAGTTTAGTAGAACAGTAATAAACCTACTCTAATTGTATTCGGACGTTTCATTAGAGCTCCCTCAACACCGAACCCTACACTCTACTACTCTTACAGGGCACGTCAAATGAAATCTTCTACGGAATAATAACACCCTTCCAACAATAACTGTTTTAATTTATTTTAAAATATGTTTGGACTGTCAATAACTTTAATGTCAACTTTAAACAACAACATTTCTTATTCCGCGAAATAGTTATTCCTGGAGGGCAATTCTCGGTTCCTTCGATAAAATATCACATTCGATATTTTCAAAAATCCCCAACGACAATAAAATTCTATAACAAGCATAGAACTTGTATACCAAGTTTCAACCATATTGGTTAAAAAATGCGACCTGTAGGCGTGAACACAAAATGACCGGACAATCTCGAAACTGAGACGCTACGTCGCTCGCTTCGCTTGCTCGGTCAAAAAAAGCATTTCACCGAAAACCAGCGCAACAGATACTATGCAAATCTGTAGCAAATGCGGAAGCACGTTTAGTTAGTTTTATTTCTAAGTATTCTTATTTTTATGTTTGTTGTGTGGCGCAAAATATTTTTTATCTATCCTGTAAACTAAGTATTTATTATATTTGTTTTCAGTGCATGTGTTACGTGATCCAGACCTGCCTCTGGAGGTGGCGTCAGCCCTCGGACCCGAAGTGCAGTTCGTCCTCAAGTACATTGATGTTGGTGAGTTTATTTTCTACTTCGAGTTTTTTTTCTTTTAATTTTATTTTGAGCAGTACCTAGATAAGATATTTAGCACGCTTTCGTGATGCTTGATGCCAATATTTTTTCTAACCTTAACCTTTGTAAAAACTCTGTATTTTGGTAATAATCATCATAGAATCATCATGACACTTACGTTTACATTTTAGTTCCGAAGCCGGTGTCATGCCTGAGTAGTAAGTAAGTAAGTAATAGCCATTTATTTCAGACAAGTATTTTAAAGTACATAATAAGTATGTATTAAAACTTATGACGAATCTAATATGCAAATACTAAGTTTTTTTTATTTTTTATCACTCAAGTACCTAAGTAAATATAAATTATTATCTAAGTAATTTAAACTAATTTTGTCTTTAAACTAATTTTTGTTAAACTAATTTTGTTTTCCTAAAAGCTATTATGATTTAAAGTAGGTATTTGTTATTCGTCATCTTCTTCTTCTTGGTTTAGCCTGAGTAGTACCTACTTCTTATTATGATATTCGAGCACTTAGAATAACAACACGGGGAAACGAAGTATGCGCACGCAAATTGTGATCATTTTAGTGAGACTTGTTAGTCTCACTTAGTCAAGCGGCTCGCCATTCATCAATGTGAAGTCATCGTGCGCTCGTCTCTCACAATTATAATTTCAAAATGGTGTATTCTGTGGTGAAAGGCTGCTGTTATACCACGTATATAATCATTAATCACGTATAATACATAGGCCGCTCACGCAAACATCAATTGTTTTGTGAACACACTTTTGGAAATAATTTTGAATGAAACTATCATTCTACTTGTTGTTATTCTAAGTTCGAGCATATTTTATACTTACTTCTCAATGTCTGAGTATGGTATAGATTTTAGCATGAAAAAACATTTTTAGGATATAAAGCGACTGGTTATTCGTGCTATTTCGAGAGCTGATTGATGGGTGATAGAGATAAATGGGCAGCAACACTCTTCTTTATTGGACGGTCCCCTCAAACGGATTATTAGTTTTCTTTCAACGCCAATTTGTTATATTAGGGCGTTTTTCCACTAGCAGAGATATAAAAACATTATGTAAAAAAATGTTACAATTTCATTGTTATTATTTAAACTATTTTAGGTAAAAATATATTTAAATTAATTATTACTCATACAAATAGATCTTTAAAAATTAGTCGAATCGGTAATCCGCCCTGCCGGCCGCCCGCCGACGCCATCGCCACCGCGCCGCCATCGGAAAGTCCTATGTCACAGAAAGGGAAATAAACTAAATATAAGACCTATCGTTAATGATAATGATGACGATGATGATGATGATGATAGCTGACTGCGACTTTCCTGGCATAATAAATAGATAAAAAGTTGGTGTAACAGACCAGAGCGGGTTGATCACATAGGTTAACTCTGTTAGCGACCAATATCCATTGATCTCCATATCAAACTGTCTAATAGTACCTATCATCATCATCATCATGACAGCCTTCTAATGTTCCCTGCTGGGACACTGACCTACTCTCCAGCGAGAGTGATTGGGTCTTAATCCACCACGCGGACCCAATGCGGATTGGTGGATGGCACATGTCTTTCAAATTTTTAGTTCTTGAATATGCCGGTTTCCTCACGATGTTTTCCTTCACCGTATGAGAGCACTGGCATTGCGCACTTACATTTTTGGTAGCGAAAAATGCATTAGTGCACGACCGGATTTGAACCCACGACCTTAGGATCGGAAAGCGGGGTCACTACCACTAGACCACCAGTGCTCATATAATATAATAGTACCTATATGTAATAGGACAGAATGGAGATTGGTCGCTAACAGAATTATTTGATCAACCCAATAAGGTATCCACCTGGATTACCTAATTTACATAATGAGATAGTCGTACAAAATTGTGTAATTGTCGCTACACATGACAAGCAAACTTCCAAAATAGAAAGACTTGCATTACTTAAAGCATGTAGACATGATAAGTGTGTGTAACAAACAGGATTGAAACCGCGTAGCACTGCGTAGCATTGCGTAGCTCCGCCCCGGGTGGAAGACAAGCAGCGGCTTCAGGGACACAAGAGCCAAATGACAAATATTTATTCACGAGACAACGGCGTCTTATTAGAAAACGTAAGCCAATTTTGTGTTCGAAAGCGGAAAAACGAATTTAAGCAGGACTGGTGCTTTCGTGAAATCTTAATTGGATTTTAATCGTATGAAACATTTTTGCTATAAGTAGTTAATCGATAGTCGGACACTAGCAAGTAAAAAAGTAAGTTCGTATGAGCCAGTGGCCAACTCTGGTGACAGAGGTTTTAGGCCGCCCGAAGGTCTTTGTCATGCATGGCTTAACAACTTTGAAAAAATTGTCGTATTTTGCGTATTTTTGTGATTTGATAATTTGCGTAAAAAGTAAGGTTGTCTGAGAAAGTGGCTAACTCTGGTGAGTGGTGACAGAGTTGGCCACTGACTCATTTGATAAGGATTGGTCCCACAAGCCCGTAGGTACTATATAAAGGGGGATTGGGACGCTTTTGCATTGCAGTGGGTGACGCAGGCTGAAAAAAAAAACAAATAATATAATAATTAAAAAGTAGATTTTAAAAGTTTAGTTTGCTGACCTACACACAAATTATTGCATACCTAAAGCTTTTTGTGAAGGAGATCTGAATATCGAACAAAATACTACGTTTACGTTATCATTAAGGCCAGATCCACAGATTGCATAAATAGTTTCTACGCAACCACAATCAAGAAAGTGTGCACACAGAAAAAATCTCACGCACACACTCTCATAATTCACCTGTTGTAGCTATCATTGTATAGAGAGGCTTGCGCGCACGCAGGTTGTATGTTCTCCCACTATACTGCCGCTTTTTATCGCTGTCTCTCTCAGCGTGGTTCAGTTAGAAAGAGACTGAAGAAAAATGGCGTCGGTAAAGCAGTCTGCTGACTGTTGCGCCAACCGGAATGGATCAACGGTCTTCCTAGCCTATAGCGGACCTAACTTAGTTTTAACTTAACTCCGTCGCGCGGCGTTTGTTTTAGCATTTTCTGAGTCTGTTTTTGAGAAATGCTGTGCTTACACGTCATATTTTAAGTTACGGAAACGTTTGTGTAAGTTTTGTGAAGTGAAAGATCAGTTTTGAGTGTCATAAATGGCTTGTAAAGTTGTAATACAGCCTTCGGCCGAGTGAATGCCTAAATCACGCCGCACCTCGGTGCTATGTAGGTTCGTTAAAAGTGTCAGTGCAAAGTTTGAATTTATAGTGAAATTTAAAGGTTTTGTGCCTTTATTTACAGTGGTAAAGTGATTATAGTGTGCCGATTATAAAGGATTGGGAAACATTGCTTTGGAGTAACCACAGGGTATGTTCCTATATGTAGCCCGAAATAGCTTACTACTATACAAAAATCATTTAACGGTACTAGTAGGTAGGTATGTTGGTATCGAAAACTTCGAGGTGTTTGGTGTAGATTTTTAACCCGTTTGAAACTAAGAACGGTACAAAAGTAGGAGTACCTATTTCATAGAGACCCACGTTCAATAGATATAAAGTTGAGTAGTTTCTTAGGAACCTAATAATATATTTAAATATACTTAACTAATAAAAGTAAGATTAAAACTCATTGAAAACAATTCAAGTAGGTAACATACATAAAGAAACAAATTCAAGGTCAAGTCGATTTTATCTCAATAAATTATTTTAGTAGGCTAAGCAGTACCTACTCTAATTATTATTATTATAAGCCTTTATTTCAGATAAAATATACATGTTTTTCTTATAATAAATTTCATGTTAAGACATCGACGCCGTTATCTGTTTGCCTTTTTTGGCAAAGCAAAGAGAAAAAATGAGAAAGAAAAACCTACTCTAATAGTTTAGTTTAATTCTTATGGTAACATCTTTCCAAAGCAAAAAAAATCCTGTACTAGGTACCTACTTACAAATATGCAGTTAATCTGTACCAGCTACTTAACAACCAAGCCAACGATAACAAAATCAGTTGTAATAAATACGTAAACAATAAAGTAACATCGACGTTTAAAACCCTTACAGTTTACGAAATATGCATAATACAAGACAAGTGAATTATAATTAAAAAATAATACAAGACTTACCATGTTGCTAAAAGTAAAAAGCTCTGAAATTAAAATATAGGTCTTTTGAAAAATCTTATTCTTCAAGTCGGCACTGGCACATTTACGTATTTATTAATATTTATCTTAGCCTATATTGTTCTACTGCAGGTCAAAGGCACATAGTACAATATATAAAAAAAAACATCATACGTAGGTCATACCTACATTCTACGAACTACGAAGCTCAAAAAAGCTTCAGCACCCTACAAAAGACTTCAACGCGCTGCATACATAACGTTGCACAGCGATCTTGTGAACCCTCTTAAAAAACGCAGTATTTTTACATAGAAAAGTCGTGTCAGTTTTGTGTATGATAGTATTATAATAATGATGCTTTTTAATATGCTTCTAGTTCTATGGAACCATAAAGGCAAGAAATGATTAGATATAGTTTTCAGCTATAGGTAAACTAATGTTTCGTGTTGTTGTTCTAGCTCCAAGCTTTATTATAACAATGATAATGATAGGTACAATTTCTGTAGACAATTTGACTTTTTTATTCTGCATAGGTACCTACTTAACATTCCTCAAAAGCCTTAAATTATACGACAATTTTATGATTTAAGTGCACCTTATCTCTGTGCAATAAAGTTAAAAACTATCTCTTGAGTTTATGAGGTTTCGTGACAAAAAAATCTTTACAACACAGCGCATTCCAAAGATTCATTTAATTAAAAGCAGGTAACGCCGGGCGATCCCGCTACTTTACCGGGACCACAAGCACAGCCACAGAATAATACATTTCAACGAAACATTAGTATAAAATCTTCTATTGCTTCGTGGTTTGAAATTGAAAGTGTATTTCTTCAATATTCCTTCTAGGTTGCCCGTATCTGTGCCCGTATTCCAGAACGGAAGCAGTAATGCTCGCAATGTTGGTGTTCCAAATAAAATGGTGTGGTTGCCGGTGAAATTACAGGCATTTAAACTGGATCTATATAATACAATTCTCAGGGTAACGGGTTTAATATTTAATTTTATTTAAGTATTCACTTTACTATTGATTTCAAACCCGGGGTCGTACAAATGGATATTTCTGTTCGAAAAATTTATGTGCGCAATGCCAGTGCTCTGTGCAAATGCAATCCGCATTGGGTCAGCGTGGTGGATTAAGACTCAATCACTCTCGCCCGAGAGTAGGCCTGTGTCCCAACACTGGGAAGGCTGGCATGATGATGATGATGATGATTATGATGACTATTGATGTAATTTGGCGAACCATAAGAGGTAATACGTCATACGTCATACCATAAGAGGTTATCATCTAATAGAAAAGTCCAGGCAAGGATTTATAGGGTCGGGTTACCCCGGTAGGTTACCCCGGTCGGTACGTCACAGTTCACACGGTCACAAGGAATCTCGAGAAAGCCGCCGCGGCCGGCACCAACTGAGAACCAGTTCTGAATCGGCAAAATGACCGGCTGTTTTGGATTGTGAGCGTACTAAACCATAACTAAATACAATAAACCTTATGTGCTACTGACTGACTGACGAGCAAAGCACATCTACCCGTAATCTGAGGATAGCACGAATAAAAGTAATAGGCTGTTGATTTATTTAGTTTTTGTAGTACTAAATAATGCTGATATACATGTTTTAAAGTTTTGCATAACGACTTCGTTCGTGCCTGGTTCAGAAGTAAAAGGTCCCAAGTTAGTTCCCGCTCCGGGAAAAATGTTGCATGATCTGCAAATGTTTGTTTATGTATGAGTGTTCAAAAAAAAAATCAAATTCAAAATTCGTTTATTTGTTTGAATGTGGTACATACACTGCAGTTTTTATACAGAAAAAGTGGCTCACACTCCCCATAATCTGGGATACAAATATTATATTTATTGACCTACCTTACCCTACCTTAGTGTTGTGGTACCAGTTGGTACTCGTAGATTCTGACCTACAACACAGGAAATTTTAATGTAGGATCAAGACTATGCCTGAGACTGTTGGCTAGTTGGTGTGTGCAAACAAAACCTACTATCTACCTTACCTACCTCATCTTCCCAAATTAAAAAGCGACCGCACAAGCTTGCTTGCTCGCAATATCAGATGACCTGTGGCTGTGAATGCTTAACCATTCATTGCAAATTATTACGGAAGGAGTCAGTTTCTTCACGGTCAATTTAAGTCGGCTAAGCTCTAGTGATACGTGCTTTATAATTAGCTGGTTCTAGTGCGTATGTTGTTTAGTTGTAGAACTGATGGAACAGCTAAACCAATCTTTACAATGGTCTTGCAGTAATCAATGCAAGCATGACCACACAACTTTTTCCAGTAGTATTAACAACCTGATTTGTCATTGGTCAATATTTTGACATTTGACTTTTGCAATAGATTCACCAACAGCGTTTTGTCAATGCTTGCCTGCTGGCTTAAAAACAAGGCTGTCGCAAAACTGGCTAGTATTATTGAAATCCTCAATCCAGGTTATATATCCCCTGACAATAACGTATTAAAATATTTAAATTTAATAGACTTTATTTATCATTTCTATATTATTAATTGACAACTGATTCATGCTCAGCTAATTTCTTGTTATTGAGATGTAGAACTGCGAAACGAAATACGAATGCGGAATATCAGCGGACAAAACAAAATACAACTTTAAACAAAACACATCCGTACGCTGACATGACAAGATAGATAACACGAACAAAGTGGCGGGATCCACTAGTTCCTGAATAAAATAATGAAGGTGGAGTGGGTTGGATGTCCTTCCGGCACCACATCTTTGTGTTCAAAAAATCTCCCACACAATTCCTCTCACGTGCCATTGTGGATTGTTTAAGATCTGACACCGACATTTAATTGTTGTGCCCTCATTGTCATTGCTATCAGATCTCACCACAATGGCTCCGGTATGCACAGGTAATAGGCGTAGGACTAGTTGAAATGCTCAAAGGTAGTCATTTTAGGACGCAATTTCTTGGAACTAAAAGATAATCTTTTAGGTTTGATTGTAAAGATTTCTAATAAACAAAGATATCTTTGAACGAATACTTGAGACGTCTATGGTCAAATTATGAGCGGTCATAAAGCGTTTCATGGTTCTGAGAAATGTCATGGTTAATGGACGAATGATAGTAGACATGCTGTTAGTAAACTTTTCATATCCAATAAACTTTGGGTGTTCTACACGAGTTAGGTGTAGTCGGAGGCGCCATTATGTTGACAAAATTTAAAATGAACTCGGGCTTTGGTATCTTACTTATTGAAATAAAAATAACTAAATACATTAATAAAATACGTAATAAAAGAATTATTACACTGGCATTTCCGCACCGTTTTCCCGCTGGCTTAGCATTTTTTTAAATCATGTTTGACACATTAAATTTTTTTACAGAATATAACTAGAAAAGCATATTACAAGTTGAAGATGCTCATATTACGAGGTTATTTTCTACTTGATAGTGCTGGACACATCTGCTTTCCCGCGTTGTGTTATTTTATTGGGTGAAGATCTTGCTCTTCTGAGAAGTACTTTAGTAACCTTTATGTAAGTACAAGTCTTCTGCGTGTGTTATTATAACTTACCGATATTGAATATTGCGTATATCTAACTAAATTCCATTCTATTTGTGTTCGTAAGCTGTGGTTAGAATTCAGTTGAGTAAACAGAGGTGCGAATTGGCTTAGGTATCTCAATACTCAATAATACACCACAGCTTAAATGGGACCAGCTAGCTTGTAACTGATGAGTAGTAAATATAACATATTCTGATTGTAATCTTATTGTTCTTCTGCGCACTTGTGAAGTGATTATTTTATTATCATAAAATATCGGCGGTATAAAAGAAGGGTATTTAAAAACTTTTTTGTATTTTTTTTTTTAAAAGCAGCAGTACTCAATGTTTTGAAAGATAACCAACCTTTTAAAACATTGAGTCCTGCCGCCCGTTGAAACTATTGGATCTTAGGTAAAAGTAATGCAAAGAAGAAGAACAAAAAGCAATTAATGTTTGAGAGCTTTTACAGTGCAGTATCTGTTCAAATAAGAGAAGAATCGTCCGGTAACCTTTTTATTCTATTAAGAAACTAAATGCAAAGACTGTGCCTGCACATCTGC
The DNA here is from genome assembly GCA_951394395.1 of Colostygia pectinataria. NCBI lineage: Eukaryota > Metazoa > Arthropoda > Insecta > Lepidoptera > Geometridae > Colostygia > Colostygia pectinataria. The sequence goes on from OX596362.1 coordinate 5,013,424, forward strand.
TAGGAGAGTGTGGACCACTAATGCAAAAACGTAGCATACATCTAGGTAGGCACATCCTCAGCCCAGATGAGCTAAGAGACATCACCCAGTTCTCAAATCCTCCAGTTCTTAGTATCGGCATGGCTTGGAGGTGAACTATAAACGCCCCCTAAGGGCGACAACACAAGTGGCGAACACAATAGGCCTGCATGGCCGCAGTTTTATATTAGCCGCACCAATTTAATAAAATAAAAAAACTAAATGCAATGATTCGCGAATGAGTTGCTAGAGCAGAATTAACCAACTGTTACGTTGACACTGTGGCAGAACCGAAAGCTTACTGTTTAGTGTTGACTGTATCTGATCTGCGGTAATTTGAACTAAACTACGACGGCGCAATAGAATGAACTATTGATTATGGAGCACAAACTCGAGCTGATTATTCTGTAACTTATCAGGCAATTAGTTTACTACTTGGCGAGTCAAAGGTGGAGATGTTGAATAAAATGAAAAGCGTTCGTTTCTTTAGGTGCTTGACACACAGCAAGCGGTCAATAGTTCTAAGTTTAAAGTTCAAGCTGTCTAGTCATGCGTCCAGTGAGCAGGTGATTACTGCGGTCTGGTTTTTATGTGCATAGGCAGAGATCCAAGTCATCGTTTATACATATACTATATTACATACATACATTACTATATTATATATATACTAGCAGTTCTCCGAACAGTAGACCTCGCAAGCACAAACTTATAAAGTAAGCTCAACATATTGCATTTTGAGGAAATATTTTGCTCATCACTCTAAAGATCCTCATCAGATCTTCACCAAATATAGTAATATTATAATAGTATAATTTAAGTTTGTCTGATATATAAATATATATCAGACAAACTTAAAGTTATTACTTACCTTTCATATAAAATAAAAATAATCGAAATGAAATCACATTAGGCGGAGATATTCAGCAACCCCCTTTATGTCGCTTTTTGGAAAAAGTACGCCCCTTATAAAAAATTCCCGACGACAATCAAACTCTATAAAGTCATAGAACCTGTATACCAAGTTTCAACCAGATTGGTTGAAAAATGCGACCTGTAGGCGAGAACACAAAAAGACCGGACAAACTGACATCCAATAGCATTTTTGCCCAATCACGAAATTGAGACGCTTTGCTCGCTTCGCTCGCTCGGTCAATTATAGCGCACGCAGAACTGTGAACTCAGAACTTTAAAGCGCTCGCTGTGTGCCTGATGCCTTAAAATCTTACCCTGCTCCTGACGCGAACTGTATATAACAGAGTAGAAACTATTATTCTCAATTCTAATATCTTTGACAAAGTTTGATACACCCGTTTATCAAAATAATTGCCAGCATCGTCTTTATTAATTAGACTACAAATAAAATTGTGCTAGTAAAATTATGTTGACAATAATATGTTTTAGAGCACAATTTAAATCGTTGGCTTTAGAGGAAAGTAACATCAACGAACCCTCAACTTTCACAAGTATTTAACCGTAATAAAACTTACAATTAATCACAAGAATGTTGAACAGCATTGTTGTTCATATTAATGTTCAATTTATTTGGAGGCCACACATCCGTCTGATCGGCTCTCCAAACCAGTTGCCAAGTAGACCAAGTGGTCCTATAAAATTATTAAGGTCATTATAAATTAGCCATTACTATACATCACCGTGTCTATTACGTGAGAGATTACTGAGATGCTTTTACTATTAAAGTTTATCAAGCATATATTATTTTACAAATACTTAAGAGGTAATTATTAAAGGTAAAACGCTTCTCGTTCAAAAAACGATCGAAATTTTTATATAGGCAAAAGTAATAACAATAATCATCATGTTTATTTATTCATAGGTAATATGAATGTAATGTAGAGTTGATTGCAATTGATTTTTGTATGGGAAACGTTTTACCCTAAATGCCAGAGGTCTAAAAACTTCGACATAATGTTGATGTAGATGCTAAATAATTCTGATTCATATAATTTCTGTTCAATGATCACGAAAAAAAAACTAATAAAGGCTTAATTGGTTCAAAAACTAACTGACGATTATGTAAGCAGTAAACTAGTTAGTCAAGAGACCTTTGCTTTTAACCGCTGGCGGAGACACGTGCCTGAAATGCACCTGCCTTTTTTTTAACCAGCTGATAGGTAAATATAAATACTACCTACGTGTTACAAGCGTTATGAACATTTTTTTCGATGAAACGGTTGAAATAACTTAGAAACGAGTGCTATGAGTTTTTGTTGAGATCTCATTATTTTCTATTGATAGGGCTATAATATTTACAAATAAGGTTTGTATAACTCAAGGTGGTAATCCAACAGTATTTTTTATGTTGCAACCAGCCAGCAACTATTAAACTCTCTCTTTACTATTTATCTGTATCTACTTTTTTTGATAACTATAAAACACACTATTTACGAGTAAATGCTAAATTGCGTCAGTTTTTGCTAGTTGCTAGGCAACACTACCAAACAAATTTAACAATAATGATAAAAACAACAATTGAAAACTAACCCCACAAATCGTGCCACAGCGCAAACAATTGAAAGTAAACTACCAACATCTATTTACACCTGCAGATCATTTGGCATTTCGGTCGCGTGTGAGCTCCGTGTTACGTGACCCAGGTGTTCTAAGTTACCCTCGAAAACTGTATATTTATAACCTTTGATGTTGACAAAACTACGAACCTAGTACCTACCCATACGGATGTTTCGACTCAAGGCTCTCTTTATGAGGAACTTTTGTAGATAAGGAAAAGTATTTTATAAACCCTAAATTATGACAAAAAAATAACGGTAACGGTAATAATACTCGTTAATAAAAGCGTATTGGGGATACCAATCCGCATTGGGTCCGCGTGATAGATTATGTATTGTATGACCCAATCACTATCGCCTGAGAGCACTGTCTCAGCACTGGGAATGTTAGAAATCCGTGAACAGTGAGCTAAACGCGCGTTTTTTTATTTCAATCCAAATACGATTTGCTATAAGTTTACATTTACCTACCAAGCAATACGATTTCATCTCATATCGATGTTGTAAGTTAATACTTGTAGCAGTTGTAGCCACGCACGCAATCTTATCGCGATAGGCATTGGTCACGCATATTTACATTTTGTACTCTTACGTAAGTTAAATGTTATTTTAATTGTGGCTTGCACTAGCGAGATTCAGTTTCTATTATCAAATGTTTTTGAAGCCCAAATATTGAAATTAATGACTCAACATCAAAATCTAAATAATGACGTTTCTTTATACGATTTTGTAGGCTAACGAAGCGACACGTTTCAAATAGATAATTATTATGATCTCAAAAATTAAATGGTGTTTTAGTATTCGGGCCTAAGAAATTTGAATACCAATTGTATTTGTACTACAAATTGATTTGTAAAAGTTTTATTTTTGACTCTACTGGGTCGGATAGATAGATTTATAACAGCTGCAGTAGTGTGCAAACATTACTGTGTTTAGGTTTAAAGATCACTGTAACAAGTGATTACTAAGTGAATGAGGATAGTGCAGCGCTACGCAGAACTTAAGGCTGCGTTACCACCAGACATGTGCGAGGATGTGTAGCGAGGGATGTGTTTGTTAGGAACCAATAGAATCACTTCATTTACCTAGCCTCGCTCTGTCAGATTTAATGAAGTGATTCTATTGGTTCCTAACAACAGTTTCCTCGCTACACTTCACTCTACACTACACTCTGGTGGAAACGCAGCCTTAATTAAAACGCTGGATTACACTAGGTACAACTGTCATAGTTAATATCAGGCGAACGACTTGATCGTCGCGTCATTTGATACAGTGCTATAATTTACAGGTACCTATTGCTAAAGAAATTGCAAAATTTTCGTGGAAAAGCAAATCCGACCCTCCGCGAGTTAAGCAAGCGAAATTCCAACAAAAACGATTTTATGCAATTACGCCTAAGTTGTCGGAGAGTTATTACTAAACCGAGATCGCGGTCACGCCGCGCCGGTAAAGCGCCCTGCAGACTATCCTGATCGATATCAACTATAACATATAACATAACACACCCAACGGAGACATAAATAAATGATTATGATAATGATAGCACGTAAGTACATAGAGAGAGACAATACCTCTGAATAATGTCTTTTTGTTCATTGACATTACTTTGTACTTTGTTTGTTTCCATTTAAACAAGGCATGACAATACCTACCAAGCAAGCAGCAGATATTACAGTTTATTATTTTTAATAAAGGCCATAGTCTTGACTCTACCACGTAGATACCATGCTAATTCATTTCATAGACGGCTCTACCTATCTATAGTGTCGTATATCAAATGGTAAATACGCAATATGTTTTTTTGAAATCAAAATATCTTTAATGAAAAACCTTTATTTTGTTTCCTTTTTCCGTTGTATAACTGTAGGTGTGCACTCGGCCTTACATTCAGGAATCGTTCGAGTCACGAGTTCCTCGCCTTATTCTGTCTCGCCAGACTTTTAGTCTTTTTGCCATTTTGTAAGAAGTTATTTTTACGAATACGAACACGATATTCCTCAAACATGAATATGCACTGTAATAGATGCTATTGGACACATTATTACTTAGAACTTACTTTATTATTGGCATAAATATGTATAGATTCTAATAAGTATGGTGATTGGTGACACAAAATTAAAATAAAATGCAGTGAAATGCTTCTACTCTACGGTTTACTCCTAACTTAACTACTTACTAACTAACTGAACGGCGTTTAGCATGAAACTAAGTGATTGATGCATTGTATGAAAACTGAGATTTTGATTCAGTTTTTTACAATTTGGCATCACTTGAACTCAGCTAAGAGCTAAACGCTGCAGCGCTGTTTAGTTTGAACGGTGAAATAGAATCTTTCTTGCATCGTTATTTTGAATTCGACACATCTCATTAAAAACAAAAATTATTTTTATCATTAGTATTAGTATAAATACCTCATCTAAAGATGTGGAGGCATTACGCTACTATTTCCCTTCAGCTAGCGCCCTAAAGTCAAAGTCAAAGTCAAAAATATATTTATTCAATCATATCACAAAGATCATTTTGAAACGTCAGTTCCATGCGCCCCAGTCTAGAAGAAAAGATGATTTCTACAGTTTCGCTTACCAACTCATCCAGTTTGCCCTCAGTTGTGCCACGTTGGGCCCCAGTGCGTACGCGCCCTTAGAGTAATTGAATCAAGTTACAAGTCAGTCACGCCAACACTAATGATAGAAAAACCTCATAACCAAAAATTCTAAATATGTAGTAAAAAAGGCTTTCTGAGGCGCACGAATTCTTTCACTCCAGTCTCTATTTCGTTGGTAGTCGCATCCAAAAGCTTCTATTACCTACGCCCCAAAGTTTATAATCATTAGATACCTTTGTCCTAAATGAGATGGAGTAAAAACCATCGATTTAGAAACGCGGCATACCAGCACGTTGCTTACCGACATTACAGTCTTTATAAAGTCACCACACTGGTACACACCGGCTTGGTGGGATAGGAATTCACCTATAAATAGGTAGCCTATGTTAAAACCAGGCGTCGAGACATTTGAATTAATTAGCTTAGGTTCTTTGCAATAAAATAAATTGACCGGATGAGCTTTTTATTCCTTTAGTTTTATATCGTTATTATTCCAAAATTTATTAAATACAGGGTGTAAAAAGACAGCTTCTGGAGACGAAGAAAAATCTACTTCATTTACTTAACTTTTAGAATAGATTATAACAGAACAGTTTATCTCCAAGGAGGTTCACTTTTATGAGGTTTTCTGAACTATTATTATAATTATGTATAATTATACCAATTAGTTGTACCTATCGAAACTCTTTGCACTCACTCCTTTAAGCTGAGGACTGCAAAAGCTTATATTCACAGGGTCTCTTGCGCACAAAAGCGATATATCGTGACAGTTTTCGTGGTTCGGCTTATGTTAGTAAATCCTCTGAACTTATTAGTCACGACGTAAGTTGAACTAACGATATTTGTCACGATTATCGTTTGTCGCTTTCGAGAGTAGATCCTCAGAGTCGTATAGGTTAAGCTCGTTTTTACCCACTTGAAGATTTTTTTAAAGTAAGCTGCTCTAAAGTAAAATCTATAATCTGTTATCGATAAGTCGAGAGTTTTCCACCTGCACGAAATAGGCACATCATTACATACAGCGTATTTGTACCAATAACGCTAAGTTTGTTACGGGTCCTGTTTCATTCGACGAATGCATCCGACCGCTATTAAATTCTCATTTTATTCGGATAAGTAGACCTGCCCCCTGATTGCGTAATTCGGTTGCAATCGATTTCACTCGGTTTCAATCAAAAACTGACGTATTTTGTATGAATGTGACAGCGTATTGATACTTTGCTGATTGATATCGTATTGAAACCGAGATACGCAATACACCTGACCTACACGGGGTTGATTCCACCGGCGACTAAATAATAATTATTTTTTTTCACATTCAATCGGAATTTTTCTTTTCATTCAACACCCTTTACAATAACAATCGATATTTATACGGTCAAACAAAATTACGCGTACGTGCAGTTGACATGCAGCGGGCCTCACGCAAGCGTCACTCAAGCAGCGTCCTGTGAACTTTAATGACGCAAACGTTGTTAATGGGTTGATTTCACATACCGAGTAGAGTAGCGAGACAGCAAATTGGAACTCGGCCGAGACAGTAGGTATGGCGAGCAGGAGTTAACACGCACTTTGCTTCCCGGGGAGTCAGTTCAGTTATGAAGACCGAGTTTCGAAGATAATTGTACGTCAATATGAATAATAGAGAAAAAATATATAGATCTATAGCGAATAGCGAGTAGCATGGGTTAACATGCCCAGTGGGTGAGCGAGACAGTGCGGGGTATGGTGGAGGGTGCGCGGGGGTGGGCACTCGGCCGAGTAAACAAAACGAGGTCCGAGTGACTGTCTCGTTATTTTGATCGGCTAAACGCTTGGCCGAGCACTCGTCAAAGGGTACACACCATCCGAGTACTCGGCCGAGAGCACTCTCTCGCCACTTCACTCGGTACGTGTATAATCAACCCATAACTATTAACCTGCATTTCACTTATACGCATCAAAGATTTAGTAGAATTATTGCCCAGCAAGGAATGGTAGTCTAGTGGTATGGAAGTGACCCTGCGTTCCGATCCATGTGCCATCCATTTCTCAGCAGTGGGAACCTAAAGAAGGTTGTCATGATGATGGTGTGCACGCACCTATAAATACATTACTTTACAATTTGTATGACACTGTTCCGCGTGGTCACCATTTGGATGGTAACCGCCAGTGGCATTTACAACTGAGCGCTTCCGTGCTTCGGAGGGCACGTTAAGCTGTCGGTCCCAGCTTTATGAAAGTTGTTAGGCCATGACAGAGGCCTTCAGGCGGCCTATTAACTCCGTCACCAGAGTTGACCACTGACTCATACGAACTTACTTAATTACTATTATTATATTAAAGATTTCTCAAAGTAATAGACTTTCACCATTGCAAGGAGTGAAAGTTACTATAAATCTTGTGGCAGGCAGAATTCATCAATTGTAAGGCTCTAAACAACGTTAAATGCCTTAACTGATACTGCAACCGTAGGAATAAAACCTATATTCAATTCTACTACCTTTTAATAAGAAGTTCTTTGGCTTGGCAAGTTTGTTTTGTTGTAGATATAGAGTTGTGTTGTGGCTAGAAGAATGAATTGTTCAGACGTAATGTGTGAAACTATACTATTTATTATCATTATTAGCTATTATTATCATAGACTGTTCTCGAAGAATGCTACGACAACCATCCTGTTTTTCTGGAAACTTAATGACTACACAAAAAAACTCGTATTTAGCGAATTCTATTTTGATAATCGAAACCCGAAATGCCATAATAAAATAGTTTATAATCAAAATTAAAAATAATTAGGTACCATTAATAAACTATATAAAGTCGATAGACTATATCAATATCCATATCCATCGACTCTACATGGTTTTTTTTAAATAAAATTCGTATAGAACGAGTTTCTTTTTTAAAAATTCACATTTTTAAGTACTGCTGCGCAACACAGTTGCAATCCGATTTCAATCAGCAACCTGTCAATAAGCAGTCAGATTCATACAAAATACGATGAAATCTAGTGGAATCGCTTGAAACTGAATTTCACAATAGCCTCTCTGGTAATTCGAATGCTTTATTAAACTTCACATCTGTACCTACCAAACCATGACAGAGGCCTTCGGGCGGCCTAGAAACTCTGTCACCAGAGTTGGCCACTGACTCATACGAACGAACGAACGAACCTACCAAACCTACTGGAAACCAAACCGAAACCGAACAGAACCTTAATTCAGATGTACAATTGTTACACAAAGGGTTTACAAACAAGCTGACACATATATATTATTATTAAGTACTTTTATTTTATTAGCCCGAAAAACGAACCGTAATCGCACTTTATGAGTTAAGCAGCATAATGCTGACACACAATTTAATATAATAAAACTGCTGACAACTGCCTTCGTTTATAGCTGTCTCCGCAGACTAACCCACCTGTTAAATCTATAAAGCGTTATAATCTGCTGTCGAAAAGATATTTTTATTACGTGTTATGGCGCGCACACACGGGCGGAAAAACAGCATATAGTAGTCAGTATCTATCAAAAACAGTTTGTCAATTCTTAGTCTCGCGTCTGCACAGCAACGACAGTTGTGTTGATTGGTAAACTCGCCAACAAACAAGCAACGTTGTACAACGTTATACAATCAACGTTATTACGTGGAAATAGTATTTATATTTTTTCAAATGAAATCATTTATTCATTGCTCACATTACGTTTGGTTTAACTAATTTTACTATTTAAGTCTTTGGATTCCTACAATATACAGTTTGTTGTGTTGATATTATGGAGAAAAATACTGAATAACCCTAACTCAAGTAAAATAATGTTTCGTCTGGTTCTCATGTTTTGTCTGGTAAAGACAAATCGAAAACAGTGCAACTTTAGACAAAAAATATTATCTAAATCAGATACCAGTTGATTGGATAAACCAGTAAAAGAAGAAGGTTATGCTGAAATGGGTTTTAACATTATGTATTTTTTTTATACCACCAAGGTCAAGTTGCCAAATCGAAGCACGTATGAGGGTCTAAAGATCATTTGATATTATTTCTCTATATTTATGGCGATAGATTCGCTATTATTTTATAAAAGTATTCACATAATAGATGAATGTATAAAGCCAGCGGTCCAATCAGTTGATTATTGAGAAACGATGACCAAAGTTGAGTTAATATTATTTTCCGATTGTTAATTTAACAACGATGAGCCAAATATTTCTTGTTCTCGTGGAGTACAATGCTCTATGGTTTGTCGGCATGTAAGTATTTCCATCTGTCTACTTCACAAATGCCCGTCACGATGAAATAAGACGCCATTTACAAAAATGAGAACATCTTGCGTGATAAGCTGATTACTTTTTTACGCCTCCTGTTACATTTTCATAAATGTTCATTTCTTACAGTTGTTAACTGTGGAAGGGTTCATATACCAGAACTAAACTTAGACTGAATTGAGACCCTGAAGAGAGTTTTTATTAATTAAAAATTAATTGGAGCCGCGGTTGTAGCGTGAACGAGCCGTCTGTTTCCACCTTTATTCCAATTCTCTTCAGTGTCGAAGTTTTATTTGAGCCAAAACCATTGAACATTGTTGTTTCGTAAACCCAAAGAGCCAATTTAAACTTTGTATAGATATTTATCGAAGGAAATCACGAATTGGTTTGATATTGCCATCTGATTTTATGATTGAGGAAATGTAAATTTGATTTGGATTTGAGGTAATTGTTTCAGTTTGAATCATGTTTAGAAATCTTGATTTATTTAGTACCCTTACTTAGATACTAGAATCAACATGATTCGGCGTAAGCAATTTTATTGTTAACTATGACTGGATTAAACCTACTTAAAAATAACACTGTATTGCGTTTTATTACATGTTTACAGCGAAGTATCATAAATAGGTAGGTTAGGTATTTACGAACCCGATATCAAATCGAGACGTTTACAAGTTTGTGAGTGTGTGTGTGTTAGTCTGAAAATTCTTGATCGATAAGTGTTATGGTTATAAACAGTTAAAGTTAATAAATTAAATTAATTAGGTTTATGTTATTTTTCGTTAAAACAGGAATTTGTTAAAAGTTAATAGACATTGTTTGTGTTGAACGTAAAGCTTATTAATAGTGGAATTGTATTCGATTTACGAATGAGTTTGGTATTACGTTTGTATTGACGATTCATCCTCCGCAAGCCCTGGACGTATCTGGATGAGAGATAGATAAAGATAAAGATAACTAAATACCCTCTAGCTATACACACTTTTTACCATGGAAATATTGCCCGTTTTTTTGTATAAACCGCAGAGCTTAAATAAATTTTGGAAATTTTGAACTAGAAATATTAACTTGCAGCGACCTTACAGGGTCCATGTACTCACCTGCAGCATGCATAAATGAAGTAAAAAAAAAATACGCAGTAAGTATACCAAACAAAATATAGCACGGCATTCTCATTGTTCCCGTCCCGGAACTAACGGGAGTGGCATGACGTCATATTAATATCCGTTCTATCGTCACCCGGAATCCTGTTTCCGATTTGTTGCCGTAATCGTAGTTGTTGATACATTCCAAAACACGTCAAAACGCGACAAACATACACCGCATTGAATATATTTTTATATATTAACTTAACTTAACTTTAACTTAACTTTATTTATTCATTTTTTCTTAGTGCTAATACAATTTAGAGCTTATTTAATATTTATATATATATGTATAGAGCTAATAAAAATTTTGATATGCCTAAACTAAAAAAACCTGCATATTGATACCTTCGAGATTGAATTCCGATCGGATTTTTATAATCTCATGATGCATACGATAGCATGAAACGGCAGAATAGGTACAGAGTTTCGAGGCAATATAATAATTTATGTAATTAATGTAATTATGTACTTACATATTTTAATTTATAACAGTTTCCTATGAGTAAGTAAGTAGGTAAAATAAGCCAAAAATAAAATGCAAAACGGTAGCGGAGTAATGTGCATAAACTTCACAGAGTGAAATAAAAGTCCCTCATTAGCAAGTGGCGGCGGTAGAGCTGTAAAAAGGCGAAAAATTAAATGATGGCGCCGTCGCCGAGACGCCAACTAACCTATATTATACATATCAGAATAAGGCTTTCGTAACTGACTGACAACCTATATTATACATATCAGAATAAGGCTTTCGTAACTGACTGACAGATCAACGCACAGCCTAAACCATAAGTCCTAAAAACATGATATTTTGAGGGTGCATTGCTCTTATGATTTAGCCATTATATGGATGCATTAAAAAGGAATTTTCAAAATTCAACTACGGAATGCTGAATAAGTCTAAAATGACCTAATCATCAGGTAGTTACCGCAGCGGGGGCCAAACTACAGCTTTTCACAAGAAACAAATAAATAAATAAATAATTAATAATGCTGGACAATTCACACAGCATCATCTAATCTAGCCCCAAGCTAAGCAGATCTTGTGTTATGAGTACTAGATATCTGTTAAACTTAATACAATACATAGATAGATATTTTTTATTATACATAGAAAATACCCAGAACATCCGAAACAAATATTTGCAGATCGTACAACCATTTGTTCCGAAGCGGGAATCGAACCCGCAAACTACGCGTCGCAGGCGGACCTTCACTCGCCGCGCGACATCGGTCTTTAAAAAACAAGAATAGGGTGTCAACCGCAAAAGATAGTAGTTATAAGAGTAGAGTGCAATATGCAAATGGGCCCTTTGTTTCGTAGCCCTGACACTTCCGGCCTTTCTATCTTCATTACCGACGTGGGTATTGTGGGAACTTTGCTACTATTCAGATAAAATGGATTGGGCACAGCTTTAGCGGTGTGATACATGCATATACTACCCATTATCTCACGAGATTTATGTTTCCCGTTAGAGATATAAAGTTTAAGAGTAGTAAAGTTCTTTGTGATGAGCTTATTTTTGCTGCTTAGCATTAATGCTTGCGTATTATTCTCAATGTTTTTGTGCTTGCTTACTGCACTCCGGTTCGAAGGTTATGGCTTTGCGAGCGTTACTGCTACGATAACGGCCCGTATGCTTGTTCCATCATCCAACCAAACTTTACATTATACAGGGTGTAAAAAGACTACTACCGAAAACAGAGGGGGTGCAATAATGTAAATAATGTAATGACTTTTCTACGTTCTTCTCAATTTTTTCTAGTCACATACATATAGTACAAAATAATAAGACCACACCTATCTATTTATCTCATTAATAAAAGCAAAAAAAAAAAAAAAAAACAGCAATTTACAGCACAAACAGATAATCACGCCAGGCGTCTCTCCCTCAATCGCGCGGTCGCGTCACACGACTAATATATTGCTGACTGCTAAAATAATTAAAAACATAAAAATCGTGTTTTCACCTCCTATTTTTTTTCAGATGAGTGTTTTTTTGGTTTGTTTTTAGGGTGCTATACCACCCCCTTTCGTTTTCGGCAGTCGTCTTTTTACACGCTTTATAGCAAAGCAATTTTCTACTAAGTTCATAATTAGTTAGTGGCCAACTCGTTGACGGAGGTAATCAACCATCCGAAACCCTCTATCATGGCCTAACAACTTTGAAAAAGCCGGGACCGATTGACTAACGTGCTCCGAAGCACAGAAGCGGTCAGTTGAAACTGCCACCCATCCAAATGGTGACTTCGCGGAACAGTGCTACGGCACAAGCGCTTCTTTTTTAAAAAGAAGTGCTAAATAAAAATGAACTAACTGAGGTAGCTGAAACTAAGTGGATTTCAATGTTTTTAAAATTCAGTCACAATGAACAGTCCGTATTGAAAAATATTGGATTTCGATTCGTATGGTAAACTGGGTAAACATGCATGATTCGTTTCATTACGGGCCGCGGGCATCTATTTTATTTTATTCAACAGCAAATGCAATGCATGGAAATGTCAAGTGTATGTCCATAAAAAACGTAATTAATTATTGAAGTGCATTAATAAGAATTAAAATGTATTTTGATTGCTACGTGATATGGTTTTTAATACTCCGTAGACTCTATGGAATATAAAAAACAGACGAAAAATCTCTAGTACTCTCTAGTGAATCTATCAATTATCTATGAAATATTCAAAATATTATATATATCTAAGGCTTAGAGGCATTCTTAAAAATACCATTATTTTTTTGTAAACTTAGTGAGACCTTGGTAATCACCAAAAAGTGGCTATTTTCTTGAAAATTTAACATGAAATTGAAAGCCTGTTTGACAAACTGATGCTTAGTTTAGACTTAGTGCTTAGAACTAGGTTGCGCTGTGTGAAATGTCCACTGAAATTTATTTATGTAATTAATTGCACATATTTTTTTCTGCAGTGAGACTTATCAACAAATTACCGGAACATTCTGCTTCTAATTGCTTAAGGCAACATAGGTCAGGCATAGCTTATAGAGAAATAACTGCTTAGCTCACATCCTCAGGCAAAAAAAAAAATTGTTAGCATTACGAGTCTAATGTAGGATTTTTATTTACTACTTTTCTATCACTAAAGTGGCAACCAAGTTTAGGTACGCTTACCTGATTGATGTTCAGCGGTTACCTATGTACGCTTGCAATATCAAATATATCACTTTCGCGTTGCCACTTTGAGACGTAGATGAAATCTCATGTGCCTGGTAACTTCAATTAGTTTTAATCTTAAATTTTTAGCCTGAACTTAATGGTTTGAAGCAGGAATTTAATTGGGGTATGAAAAATCGTCACGTTTACATGTAGCTTTTAAAAGCTGCCGGTTAGAACGCGTCAGTAAAAAAATCTGTACATTATACTCTACTCGCTGCTAATGAAAGCTAGTCGTCTAAGTCGCTGCTTCTTTATGTGTGACATGACCATTGCTATACAAACAGTAAACTTGTAGCGTTCCATAAACATTCATCCTTCTTTGTTCCTGTTCAGCATGCCTGAAAGAAGACACGCCATGTACGTTATGCCTGCATGCCTCAGAATAAAAATACAGCCTTAACAAGAAATATTTAAAATAATAACAAAATAAGCTGCAGAGTATCAGCTGTGTCGCGGGTCTACGGAGGGACTCAGCGCGGCTCAAGTTGTCACTCTCCGTGACATCTGAAGCCGTGTCACGCGGTGTCATGACTAGTGCAGTCGACCTGGAGAATTACAGGGGCGAATATCGTGAGTGTGTATAGGAAGTGAACGCTGCAATGTGTGGAATATTAATGTTGTCTGATTATAAAATGGAGGAGATTGCTAGTATGATAAACAAACGGATTGCTAATTCGAATAGTTTTTGAGTTCTGACGTCTGATTACATTATAAACAATTGAAAATAGCAGCTGCTCAGAAGCTTTTAAAATAAAAAGCTATTATTTTTTTGTGCATACTTTGACTTGATACAAAGCTTTCTAGATAATTTTGAAATCAAAACTAGTAATTCTTAAAGAAAATATTTTACTATCATCATACTGAACGCAATGACGTAAAGGTGTTATTAGTTCTATAGAACAAATAGGACACCTTTCGTATCAACAGTTCTACCATAGAGCTACTGGGATAAAAAAAAAGTTCCTTAACGTCAGAGTTCTATAAAACAAATGAGAGTTACCGTAAGATGCAAGATTTTGCAAGTGCAATCAATACTTTTTTAGTATGAAGGACACTAGCAAGTGATGGGGAATGGGGCGACGATGATGGGCGCAGCACTTAAGAATTAGAATTAGAATTTATTTAGATTTTTTTTTTTTCTGAGGGTCTACTCTTGCGGACAAAGGCGATATATCGTGACGGTTTATGTAGTTCTGCTAATGTCCGTGAACGCTCTGAACTTAGTTGCAACCAACATAAGTTGAACTACGATATTTGGCACGATTATCGTTTGTCGCTTTCAAGAGTAGACCCTCTGGTTATGGTCAAGCGTAGCGCTTAGAATCATGAAAATTATTATAACGTCTCGTTAAAAAAAGTATTTATTATGTAGTAGCTACGTATATTTGCTAAGAAAATTGTCTGTAAGTACCTACCCAATTAAATATTTTCAATGCTAAAACACACTAATAAAAAATCATACTTATATCAAAAATATTTTGCACATGTAAATATTTATGAAACAGTCGAACCATCTAAATACTGTTACTAGTTAGAATAGTGGTAGGTTTATATAACACTATAGAATTAGTATAGACTGAGAATTCATGATTTCGATGAGGTGCGGACAGAATAGTAATTGAGAGTGTTGGCTGTATGTTTTGAATAGAAAGCAGACGAGTTGCATTGCATTACAATTATTGCATTGTATAAGTAACATAATTAAGTTATTGATCATTGGCCTTTGTTATTCTGCATAATTGCATTTATTTGTAAACATTTCTTTCAAAAGTAGTTTCTTTCATAAAAAGTACACTTTTGACAAGTAAAATATTATTATTTTTGTTAGATAATATAGTTGCTTTAATATTTTATGCTGTTTCAAGCTCATTATAATCGGTTTAACAATCACAGCGTGATCGAATAATCCACATCGTCCCCATCCACACAAACTTTAATATTTATTACTAGCATAAAGTTGGCAGATGAAATAATTATGATGAGGTTAATTTACTAATACATACAGAATGCCTGTTAATAATTGAATAACGCATCGCAACCAGAACCACAATGGGAAAACCTGAATATTTGTTACAGAGCCTATCGCAATTCGGATTATGGTTTAGCAGCATCACTGAGCACTGCAATTAATTTATGATTATTTACTGATGATTTCATGGTTAATACTTTTATGTCAACATTAATGTGGCTAACTGATGGTTGTAAAATGATATGAATGAATGAATGAATGAAATATTTATTTGCATGACATGTCATGGTGTCAGTCAGGTCATGGTGTCAGTCGGGTCAGGTGAGAAGTCGACATCGACAACTATGTCTGTTTGCCGTTATCGGCAAAGGCCCCCCCCCCCCCCCCCAAATTCCTCCACTCCATTCCATCTCGTGCTGTTCTGGTCCAAGCTATACCTGCGATATATATATAGTTGTCGATGTCGACTCACTTAATACTTAACATTTATGTGTCTGAATAAAAGGCTTGTATTATTATTGTATCATGGTGTCAGTCAGTATAAGTGGGCTTAAGGTAAAAAAAAATTAGACGCAAGAGTAAGATGTGAATAAAAAATTATGCAAGTAAGAGTAAGGAACTACTAAAATGTTGATAAGTAAAAATGGAGGAAATAAACCTGTTGTTTTGACCTCTAGAGACGATAATAACTGAAAAAAGTTTTAAAAGTCTTTTATAATGAAAACTCGCAAATTTGATTACCTATTATTAAGTTTTGATAAATTTATCATAAATCAAAGTTGTTAAGTACGTAATATTTCACAATAAATTTAAAATTATCATAAATCAAAGTTGATAAGTACGTAATATTTCACAATAAGTTTAAGTTACAAGAATCAAGTTCTTTCTAACATAAAGCTAACTTAAAGCTGGTTTTATCTTGGCTTCAAAAGCAGTGTAAACTGAACCTTACTCCTGTCATGCACACAGTACAAGGATAACTTTACTAGCATAGAGCTGTGACTGCATTGTTTGAGCGCAGCAAACGCAACAACGTGGGGTAATTGAATATCAGATTGCGTCCTTTGTGTGATGTATGCCGGTCACTCCTGTTTACTCGGGGTTGGGATCAGGTAAGTATTGTCTAAGAGCAAGGTCAGGGGTACTATCGAGTTGCAGGAAACCTGTTTCTGACGTCTTCTAATTTGACGGCAACCGTGTCCATTTATAAAGCATAAAAAGCTAAAACAAAATAAACAGTAGTAGATTGAACAGATAAGACGGTATCATGCAATAGAAACGTATGGAATATTTACAACCAGTGGAATTCACATCTCTTTCTTGAGTTACCTACTCGTATAACTTGTCTTAGTTAATAAATTGTTATCTATCATATACTGAGGTGTCAAAAGCATACGGCCTACCTGCTGGATGTAAACAGGTGTTTTTTTTATACAACTAAAGTGGCAACCAAGCGTACGGCTCACAAGATGGTAAGCGGTTACCGCGGCCTATGGACGCTTGCAATACCAGAGGTATCACTCGCGGGATGCCACCTTGAGGCATAGATCTATCGAAAGCCTCATGTGCCAGTAATTTCACCGGAAACCATACCCTTCACACCGGAACACAGTAATGCGAGCATTACTGCTTTGCGGTAGAAATAGGTATGGTGGTAGTACTTCCCCGGACGAGTTCTATCACAAGGTGTAGCCTCACTACTCACTATAAAAAGTATTATATCTGTAAGGTTACGCAAGGTAACAGGGTGAAGACAGCGCTCGACCCGCGCGAGAGCCCTTGCCTCAAGCCGCGCCTTGCGACCATTGTTCTGTATCTCACGTGCTGCGGGCTCCTATGTTTTTGTGCAATGTTTTACGCAATGATATAAACAGACTATGCCTATGCGGAAGTATACTAAATTTTTAGGTGATACTTTAGTTTCATTTCCGTTATTTATTCATCCAACAATTTAACAATCGTATTCGAATTATTAACATATAAATCTAAAATTAAAATTAAAAATAAAATTGAATTAAATTACACACTTAGACAATACTAGTATTATGTTATGTTATCTGTGACAATACACACAACCAATACTAATGAGAGGTTTTCGATTCGAGTTAAAAAAAAAAGTAGTTCCGATTGCTTTGACAGATGGCGCTATCTGCCCTACTGCCATACTGGGAAAGGTTATCAAAACACGAAAAAAGTTGGTAACTCCGTTTTTGTTTCGTCTCGTGTCAAGCGGAAAGTTGTGGGTTGATGTTCCATAATTGAAAAATATCAATCTAATATTCTATTAAATAATAAGTAGGTAAGAAGTAAAGTACCACCTTCATAATTAAGTACATACATTACAAATATACGAAATACATATGAAATAGTATTGTGCTTATGCTATGCTTTCACTACAGCCATGTTGGCTCAGTGGAATGGGCGCTGAATTCCAATCAGCTCGTGGGTTCAAATCTTAGCCGTGCCACAAAAATACATTTTACTTGGTAATAAAGTGTAATAATTGCATATTATAAAAAAACAAATAATTTCGAGATTAGGCCAGTGTCCCAGCAGTGGGAACATTAGAAGACTGTCATAATGTATTTTGCGCAAACATGACGTCAACCGCTCCTATAAAAACCATTACACAAATATGATTACTGTAAGTAACTATACAGAATCGACTACCGATAGCTTAATTCAGTTAGTTTCACGCGAAGGCAGCTTATCTGATTGGAACTTTAGACACATGGAGCACATAATTAGAAGTTTGTTTTGCAAAGCAGCTACCCAGCTTGGATTCCGGCTTTTTGATGCTCACTTGCGTCCGGCTTTTCTAGAGTATTCGTTATCTTGATCGGTTGATCAAAACATACAAAGTCACTAAAACTATTTGCAAGACTTTAAAGTTTTATACATATCTATTCAATGTATTTGTGAGTGTAATAAAATGTGCAAACACATTTCATAAATATGATAAAGCCATAATGTACGCTGAAATACTGAAAGGCGAATGTTTTGTAGTGAGCAAGGAAGGCTTCTACGGCCTCTGAAATCGACAAATATACCGCGCGAGACCGAGACGTGAGACCATTTTTCATATATTACAATACTGTGCTGCTAGACCTTTCTGAAATATAGAATTTTATTATTATTCTATTGGTTGATTATTTTACTTACATGAATTTGCTGCAGAGATGCCTTTTATTTAAGAAAGCTATAAAGCCTGGCTTTGTTTTATCTTGATTATACTTAGTTATAATCTTATTAATTATAATCTTTCCCTTCTTGTTTTTCTGGTGGGTATCAGCATAAAAAAGTTGCACACGATTATTTATTGGTTTATGATCTGTCATTTCCAGCTACTACTGTAATCTTGGTTTCTTACGCAATTACCATCCAACGTTTTGACCATTGTGTTCTCCATCAATCGATTCGGACAGCTAATGATCGTGCCAGTATTAAAATATTTTGATCTACGTAACCAGTTACAATCATCAACACATCACTTAGCAACTTCACACCTATACCAATGGAATAGGGTTCAAGGATATGTCGAAACTTTTGCGGTTGACTGCTCCAATCGTGACTAGACGATTTGGTTTGTATAGGAAAGTTATTAGGGACATGTTTATTTGAATACGTGGGTGCTTGCATAACGCGGTTGCCATTACAATAACTACATACAATTTGTTTTGCCTGTACCTATGTTGTTTTATGAATCAGAGTGCAATAAACTTAAATGATTCATCGGATTATGCCAAGCTAAACTGACTAAAAAAATTAAAACCTTCGAAATAAAACTATTTTTACGCATAATGTCAAATGGTATAAGTTAAGATGACAAAAAAATTAGATCGCTGCGCTGTGGTTGCCGGTGTAATAAGTAAGTAAGTAAGTTCGCATGAGTCAGTCAGTGGCCAACTGTGGTAGATTCAGAGTCAACGTAACAAACGGTTGGAATGTGCAAGTGTCAAAATATCTATATGGACCGGCTGTTTTAGCGGCAAAAAGTACAAAAGTCAAAATGTGTAATGGTTAATGACAAAGTTGGCTACTGTTTCTTTTTTTTTTTATACAACTGAAGTGGCAACCAAGCGTACGGCCCACAAGATGGTAAGCGGTTACCGCAGCCTATGGACGCTCGCAATACCAGAGGTATCACTCGCGGGTTGCCACCTTGAGGCTAAGATCGAAAGCCTCATGTGCCAGTAATTTCACCGGAAACCATACCCTTCACACCGGAACACAGCAATGCGAGCATTACTGCTTGGCGGCAGAAATAGGTATGGTGGTAGTCCTTCCCCGGACGAGCTCTATCACAGAGAACTCTACTCTTAAACTTTTGATTTACGTCTTCAGCAAGATTGAGATGAATTTAATCAGTCTCTTTCTCCAAATTTCAAACTAGAGTATGCACCAAATAGCTTGAACTCTTGGAACATTGTTGGCAAAGCTCTCTATCAAGAAGGTTTCGAGTTAAATAGGTCAACTAAATATGCATAGAAGTTCTGCGGTGAAAATATGCAAAGTATTGCCTCCAAAATGCAGACAAAGCGTTGTTACTAAGTTGCACTAAACTGTCTTACGTTAAGAGGGCTCTACAATAAAATTCTTGCACTTATTTAAGGTGGGATGTGTCAGCAGAAATCAATAATTGTAGCCTAGTTGTAGTAAAGTGTACGTACGAAGAAAAAATATGCTTGTTTTGTTTAGGTGATACGAAGCTACTTTTTAAAGCCAGAACACTACGCTAGCAAACCGATAAGCCAGTACTCATTCGGTCTCCATTTAAACATAATATGGAAAAAAAACAAAAAAAAACTTACTACTCGAGCATAACTCATGCAAGTTTATGTAGGGAAACATGTTCTGTTTTCTTTTAGTTTAACATTAACAAAATTACAGCAAATACTCCCCTTAAATTTCAAACTTACGTCGACTCTCCTTTATTTAGATTTATGTTGGAAGTGTTGGAGCTAATGAACGCCAAAGTAGCACTAATGGTAGTCAGAAAATACCTATATTTGTGTAGCTACTTAGTCAACTTGTGTCGTACTTTAAGGTTTTACGAGTAAGTATAGTTTGTGCCAACTAGAGTTTCAAAGTATCTCTTTCAAGTTTGAATATCTTTGATAAATTCTGACACAGGCGAGACTAAAACCCTTAGCCTTCTACTTGATATGCAGATACTTAGCCAATGAGCTACTAAGTCTTATATGCAACGTCTTTTTATACTGTAAATGGTGTATTTTAACATGATTTTTAAATTTTATTGTTTCCCCATAAATACATGATATAGGCGCAGTTGTACGCACCATGATCAGGGAAGAACTGAATTCAACTGAATGCAGCCTATCTTTTATACTATAAGTGTTTTATTGAGAATTCTGCTATTTTAAAACTTGTTTAGTAATTTAGCAACTTCTGTACTATACAACGCAATGTTGTTAAATAAAGAATTTACTAAAGAATATGAAAAGCATCATCTCTAGGCTCTTGGCAAAAGTAAAAAATTCAAGGCAATTCAAAAAAAGATAAAAAAAAGGTTTTTGAGACAGTCAGTCGCTTTCATAAATTCCCATCGACATCGATACAACAAAACCAAGAAATCCAAGGTAAAAACTTTCACGGAGACTGGTGCGATGCGCCTACGATCTCAGAGAAAAATGACATACTCACTTTCACGTAAGGCCGGATTTTTAATAGATATACTTACACCCCAATATTTTAACTCACAATGAGTCTCAAATCAGCATAACAAAGCTCATTTTACATTGATAACCTGTTTAAAGTGAAGGCACCAGGCTGAAGGTTTCCTTTTAAGGAAAGTCCGGTCTAGCTCACACGCTTCCATAGAATGCATCGATTTCCTTCACACGATCGATACCAACCGATCGCTTGTGATCGTAGAAGATACACGAGGTCAAAGCTGTATTGAGAATCCGAGCTGATATTTCTTTAGTTTTTTACTTGAATCAATTTGCTAGAATGCAGTTCTAGACAATTAATTCTAGACCATTTTGATACCATTCCATTTTATCTGCGTTATCGTTGAAGTATATGAGGAATGTCTGTCCAGCTTTTAATGATGAGATACATAACTATAGAAAATATATTCATCACTAAAATAAATCACTATTATTATTGATTACTATTATAAAGATTTCCCACGTCTTTTAATTATTAATATCTTTTATGTATACTTATACTATTTTCCTGTTAAAAATCTCCAGTGAGTTGATCATCAATCTCTAAATTGGCTGTACCTACCGGAAAGTGTTTATTAAAATACATACGTGTTTGAACATTTGTAGGAATGCTAGACCGATGGATCTTCGAAGACGTAGTCAAACAGCCTTTGTCAAGGTGGCCGTGTATTATCGATCGTACAGGGTTACCTACCACTTGTTTCCTACACAATACAATTGTGCGAAGCGACGATGGTGGTACTCAGCGTCAAAAAATCAATTTGACTAACCTTCATAGAATAATCAATAGCTTTATAGGTCGGTATTCGTGAGCTTAAAAGTCATGGTTATAAGTAAAGCACCGTCTAAGGTTTAAACATAGCACAGTTGGGCAGTCCCAAATAATAAAATACTTTTTGAATATAAAAATAACTTAAAAGAGTGGTTAATAGAGTTCTTTGTATTAAGTTCGTCTACTACCTACGGAATTACAACAAGCATTGTGCGAGTGCTTATCAGCGCATTGCGTCGAAAAATTCGGAAGCGTCAGACTTTTGTAAAATTGCTAATAAAGTAATAAAGCAGATCGTAATATATTCTACGGACTCTACTGCAGATTCCTCTAATAATAATAATATGCTAATAAAATAACTGTCAAAAGAACGTTTAGAATTCTCCGAGCTTCGGGTTCTTGGTGCGCGCGAAATACTTTATTGCTACTGCAACGCGAGTAATAATCTTTTGTACCGTAATTTGTTCGTGTGAAATATATTTTGCGGTGGCGGTATAATACACGTAGTATTTAACTGCTGCAGAACACAGATTTATATCGCTATATTAACGCTGGTTCCAAAAAAATCCTTAACATTACCACACAGCAGAATTAAGAATAAAAAAAATGTGCACGCTACATACTTTTAGTCACCAGTAGTGTGCCATTAGACTAAATATTTGCAATCGCTGTTTGGTGATTTTCATTTGAGCTAAACGTGTTTTGATAGGTTAATAAAACAAAACATAAATCAATTGTTATATTAAAGCTCTATTATTAAACAAAAGCTCTATCAAAGATGCCGTTTGTTGAGAAAACTTCAAGCATCCTTCATCATAGCTAACAAGAGGAAAACATCTAAAGTGCCTAACGATCTGTTTGCCGGAATCAAAGGAACGTTCGGTTTCATTGCATCAGCGGATCCCTTCAAGGGGTAACTGTGGTAACCGCGGGCGCCGGAAGTCAATCTACAGGCTTGCAGCCTTGTTCACTTGACATTGGAAATAGCGGGAAAGTTTAGATTTAACGTCCACGGCAGATCAAAAACATTAACAACGTTTCTGAAAATACGACAATCAATCGTTGCATCACTGTTTGTTTGTTTTTAAAGGTCTTTATTTGTCTTAAAAAATAAATACTAAGCATTATAATCTAAACAAAGTTTAGTACAACACAACAGCTAAAATAAAATATAACTTTGTAGGCTGTATAAGTTTTTTAATAAAATTATATTTAAATTATTATTTGTGTTAAGCTAAACTTTGTAAATCTTAATATACTTATAGCTAAACATAGTTACTACCTATTATAAAATTATGAAGAAAAAAAAAAATGTGCACTTTGTGTAGCGCGCATTTTTAAAGTTGAAATTGTTGCATCACTGGTCCCGTCTTGCTCACCCAGCGGGTGGAGAGAAGGCCCTTTCCACAATATAGTTATCTCACACCCACAATTATTTTAATGCTTTCAAGTCTTGTTAGAAAACTCTTAACTTTGTACACACTAACTTTAATGAGTTTTTGCACCTAATAGCCGGAGCCAGTATTGTTTTATAAACTCATGTTATTTTGTGTCTATGACGATTTTATTTTATTTATTGAATTAATAATTAAATTAATTAGGAAATGATCGGTACCAACAAGCGGTGAAGCTTGTAGGTGTATAAGTAATAGGTGTGTTATTTTATGGCGATAGCGCGCAAGCACTACTTGATCGCTGTTGTCGAGAACGCAGCCTATTTTTGCAAAAAAAGGTTGCACCAAACCTAGTGTGAGCGAACCCTTATATTACGACTTCCCCTGTCTTGTATCGTTGATTGGCAAAGTTTGATCGAATTTATCCTGCTCTTTGATAGTATTATATTATCTGAAATATCAGCATCGTTTCTGGCAAAAAATGAAGTTAAAAGATATTGGAAGATAGGAGGAATAACTTTATAAGCATACTATGACGTACACGAGAGTCAAACTGACACATTCCATGTCTACAAAAAACTGTTGCGATGTGGAAATGGAAATTACACTTGTCACGCTAGATAATTTTACCATGGCAATATTTTAAACGTATTATTCATATCTCTGGCTTTCCTTATCAGTTGGATTACTTATTGATTGATCGAGTACCTACATAGTAAGAGTCCTCGTTTCTCCCTGCGATATTTTCCAACTAGAAATCAAACTAAAGACCACGCTTTGCTCTAACTACAGGTTTCACTGCGATAATGGTAACCACTAATGTTAGTTACAGCCACAGCTGAGCCAGTCATTCCGGTATGTTTGATAGTCTCTAGATACACCCTGCATCGCCTAGGGACCAATGATTCAGTACCCATTACGGAATTGGCGTAAAGTAAAAACGAATGCTTTTATTTAGAGTCGTGACGCGTTGTTAACTTGAGAAAATTTCCTAAGCTAAGTCAATTACTATTTAGAGTCGAACTGACATCGATCGCGTATGGCCGGTCGCACGGTAGATCGCACTATATGAATTCTGATAATTAACGAAATTACGAATATTTAGTTGCAACTCATTTTATTCAGATTCAATTTAAAACTGTCGTAACAAACTCTGTTTAAATAATACTGGACAGTTTGAAATATAAATTGATTGCAACAAAGAACGTGGAGGTTTGTATAAGATGAGTATTTACAACTAGTGTCAATGGCATAACAAAAGCTACGAAATCAAGCATTCCAGTATGCCCTATTTGGTCATGGAACTTACTTAAAATATAGGAAACGATTAGGAAGCGATTTTAACAGCTTTAAATAGTTTTATGAAATTATTTTATGGAGTTATAGGAATATTTATTTACCCACGATAATTATTTTTTTGCAAAACATTGTTCCTTTTTATTTTATTTGTTGCGTACGTACCTTATATTGCCCCAAATTCATTAGAGTACTGGTATACTGTAAGACATAAGGAAACTTTTGGCTTCATATACATTGTCTAAGCCATTGCTTAGACAATGTATAAGAAGTGAAGTATAGTGAAATTGGTCCGCTCCTACTCAATCTTATAGTGCAACACCCTTACTGGGTACATAACTATGTGTTGGCTGCTCTGATATTATTTAATATTACATAAGACCTGTGACATGTATTACCCTCATAATTATGATGCAATAAATGATACTGAATACTGAATACTGAGTATAGTATGTATAGTAAGAAAAAACCCTGTCGTAGAACCTTCTACAAAAAAGAAGATAAAAGCATTGGTCAGTACCTAGAAGTATCATTAGTACCTTTCTTTATATCTGAAGATATTTATATATTTAAATATTTTTATACGTTTGAGATTTTTTCCCATGCTATGGTCCTTTTATATTAATATAAGACCTGATAGCCATGTAAGTACTTACAATAAGTACTGGCATATAAGTACTTACAATACATTTACACACAAACAAAAATTACAATGCACGTGACGGCTACAAGCTTACATTTCTTGTGTGAGATCCACGTCTCGGAATGGTCATAATAGGTACATTTTTTGCGTCTGATCCATCTGATACTCGCTTTAACTTCTGACTTAAACCAAGACTAGCACTATATTCTATAGCTTGGTGTTGAGCAAAAACTCGAGAGTCGGAACGCCGTTTAATCGCCACCTCCATATTTATGAAGAAGCCAGCACAGCTACATTCTTAGATCCGGCCAGGGGAGTTACTCTAAGGGCCTACGGGCTGAGATTGTTAAGTAATTAAATTTTATGTTTTTACACTCAATTCAACGAAGGTACAGGTAGGTATGCTATTCGGATGCTCTATTATCAGAATCCAAAGTTAATAATGCAATACTAGTACTAAGTAGAGCTCTTTGTGATGAGCTTGCCCAAGTGAATGCTACCCCTAACCTAACTATACCGGCAGTTAAGCTACTTGCATTGCTGTGTTCCTGTTCGAAAGGTAAACCGGTGAAATTACAGATAATTATGCATATCTCTTATGACTTGTAATTTCTACGTCTCGGTGGCATAGATACAAACCCAATTAGTTTTTGCCTTTCTCGGTTCTATACCTTTGTAAACTTATTTTCCTCCGTCCTGCTGGGCTATGGTTCGGTTTATTTATCGCTAGTCAACGAAACCAATGGTTAAGTCTACAGCTAGTCTTATTCCCTTAAAGTAGTGATAGCTAACTATTTTCACAAATGGTTTTCTAGCTGACCAAGGATGAAAAACCGGACCTCAGTGACCCTTATTGCAATGAAGTTCACCTCGAAGTATCGACCCATAATAATAAAATTATTACTGTGTATAAAAATTACACGAATCTTGTTTCTTCTTTATCACAAATTTGCGACCAATTCAAACCAAACCATCTCAGTTTAATCGTTATAAAACTCTCTAATCACCAACGTCTTTAATCACCATGAACTCTGTAAGTTCATCTGTATTCTAAACCAGTCGCTATTATAGAAAAAATCCAGTCTAACTGGTGATCACGCAAAAACACAGCGGCCAGTAGTTGATGTGAACATGTTATTAAAATAGTTGGTAAATAAGACTTAGATAATTATTGAAGATATCGGCTGCTTTTGAAGCGGGACTGACTTGTGTTTATAAGAAAGTGCAACAAGTGTGGTGAGTGCTGAAAGTTTTGCGAAGTGGTTGCTCGGAAGGAATCAAATCCATTGATTTAGTTAAACATGTTCCACTGTAATCTACATTGGAACAATATATTTTAGAATATTCATATTGTTAATTAATCTTTTTTCTATTTTAATTATAAAATTTGCATTTGTATTCATACACATTAAAGTACCAACCAAATTTTTCAGACCAAATGTAAAAAAAAAATATGTTTGGTGTGTTACAGCACTGCGCTTGGCATTCACACGGTAATTTCCCTTTGAAACCTTTCAAACCTAAACCTAAACACAGTCATTCTTGCACTATTACTTGGAGGCAGAATATCTGGATCTGCGGTGGTACCTAACAACCTACTTACCAAGACGGACTCTTGCTAAAGAGTCCTACTATCAAGTTAATTAATTGATAAATAAATTACCTATATCAAGTGATGGCAAGCTTGAAATCAGGCTTCTACCTTATTAGGAGTTACCAGAATCTAAATATACCAGAATCGTAACCCAATTTTTATTTTGCCACAGTGTAAGTAAGTTCACTTCACTCCTGAGTGGTAGGTAACTTCAGTCCCTTATGAAACCCCAAAACAATTATAACAACATTAATTTATATTACAACTAAAGGAACTATTTGAGTTTCGCAAAGACCATTCATATAATGTAGATGAGTATGTGGGTGTACTTATTTAAAGAGTACTTCTTCTGCCCGCGAGTTTGCTCGCGTGGGACCTTTATAAAGTACCTAATACAATATACCAGATAGTACAGAAGACTAGTTTTTAACAAAACTTTGCACCGTCCGGGTATGTTGCGAATACAAAGTCAGAGTCAAAAGATGTTTATCATTTGAAAACTATTTACTTTTGAGCAGATAACTTGAAAACTTTTGTCTGAAGTCTAAACATACCAGAAATTTGCCCCTGTCATCTTCAAACCATATATCGCGCGGTTAGTAACAAACTAACCGAGCTATTTTAATTAAAACTTAAGTCAGTTGTTTCGAAATTAGCGTGGAACGGCACACAATGTTATACAAAGTGGTCTAAGAACTTGAGAACTTAATTAAAACACCCTTCAGAGATACGTTACTGTCCGGTCCCTCAGTGGGATAAAGCGTATTATACACTGAAGAAACGGAAAGGACATTATCTGGGTTCTTTACTCGATAGCACCAAAGAATTTTGGTTTTCTTATTTATCTTATCTTTATTTTGGTTTTCACTCTCCCAAGACCCCAATAAAGACGTAATGAGCAGTTTGAATATTTTTTAATTTCAATATCGAACGTCTACGTAGACGGTCGTTCTGATAATGCAATTTATTATTGCAGAAACTCGTCAGGAGGCTCTTTAGTCAACTCATCCCGCTCGAACTTATCCCGCGGGATCAGTTGACCTAATGAATGAGAAGTTAAAGTTACTTTATTACGTCATCTTAAAGCCTTACTTTAGTGGATAGTGAACCTAAATTTAATGTGACCTGCCTATGTATTCAAGACGCGTTAGGACATTATTGAGTTAACTCGGAATATTCGCGTGACTTGCAAAAAAGCTTTCGAAAGCCTGTAAACTCTCTCTGTACTTATGAATACGCAAAATAACTTGTGAGCTATTGTCTCACTTCACTATCCGTAGAGCATCGAAGTAAGATAATCATCTTCAATGTTGGTATTATGAATTTACTATAAGACATTCCAATATAAATATTCAGGTAGAAATTACTTCAAAGTAAGATGGATAGCGCTGCGTCATAGATGGCTATTTTCCGAGCAACCTTTTGTATAAGATTTTTACATTCTACAATGGTTTTGTGACTTTTTAAGTGTTCTCCGGTGATATTGTGCGTGCAACTGCACCAAAATATTGGCAAATGCATGATTTGCTTTTTTGTCTAGATTACCTTGTGTGAAATGACAGTATTTTTTTTCTTAGATTTAATGGAATGAATGAATGAAAAATGCTTTATTGTACACCTTACCAGTATTAAAAACATAAAAACAAAACACATTTTATAGTATGAGTACAATGGGCGGTCTTATCGCTTAAAAGCGATTTCTTCCAGACAACCTTCAACCTTTCCTTCTTTCAAATATTTCAGATAGGTAAAAGCTTTTCACTCGTGATTTGAATACAGCTAGAGATGTAGATTTCTTTAAAGAAATCTAAAATAAAATATAATAAAGCATCTAAAATATAACATTTATACTCTCATATTTCCCCTGTGGTAGTACTATATAGCAGTAATTGTGTCATGAGGTGGAAAAGGTCACCACTGCCACGACACACTAAAGCAAGAATAAAATATTTTTGTAAAGGCCAGGTCAAGAGTACCCTAAACCGACGCTCATGTATGAAGAATGTAATAAAAATGAATGAAGTAAACAAGGCATGTTGTAGTGGGTTGAAATTCGTATTCTTTGAACTGTTACACACTGTAAATTTTTACAGCGTTTCTAAAGCGAGTAAGTTGCGATGCAGTAACGACGCAGTAGCGGTGCAAACGCGGTACAGCGTTTGTATAGTAAGAATCATTCTGAAGAAAAATGACCAATTCACGAATTTTATTGACCACACACAAAATATACGTGTAACATAGTTTATCATATTTTTATAAAATCAACGAGCGAAAGGCTATTTTTTGTTTCAAACGACATTTTTGAAACTACAGTAAAGCGATTTTTTCAGGTTTTTTATTTGAAAAATAAAATTTCGGTTTTACAATATATCGATGAATTTTCGATATTATAATGCATTATAACGTCTGACGACCTCGGTGGAGCGTGCCCAAATTAGAAGCCAGAGGTTGCAGGTTCGATCTCATCATTCGAAGGATCTAAAGGTGGAAGCAAAAAGTCACAAATAAAGAAGGCAAAATAGCAACGGATTTGCACAAAAATGAACTGTCTGTCCCCACCTTTGCTAGCCATTCTACCCTGCGTACTTGCACTCGAGATTTCATACTCTGATTTACGTGGAGAGCTTTTACCAACACTTTACCTTATGCCCTCATCACGAGAGGCGTGGGCGTAAGGTACGATGTACAATGTAGAGAACATTTAAAGAAATTCTACATTTTGTATTTTTAACTTTATCCGTCGCTCTGTAATTCGTCAGTAATAAGGAGTAAAGTGGGCATGAAAAGACCATTGTGTATTTGTGTTCTCTCTGTTGTTGAAATAAGCTAAGTTCAACTGACTAAGTAAGTGGTCCAAATAAATACATTTACGCAAGTAATTATACTATTTCAAAGTTACATTTAAGTTAATTTAAGATCGCATTATTTGTTTGACACGCTGTTAGTTTTCTATAATTATGATAATTTATTGCATTGTATTTTAAATAAATTGATAGATTATGATACGCTTACCACACGATAGAATTTACTTGCTAGATCTAGCAAGTAACTCGCTAAAGCTCCACAGTACATCCTTATTCACTAAGCAGAAGCCGTATTTAGCTTATGACCCGTGGTAACCTTTACATTTATACAAGTTACTTACTACCCCCTTACCAGCACCAATGATGCGTAAAGTAATACTCATTTATATTTAATTAACACCTCAAATGCCACTCTCCCACAGTTACACCGCTTACATAGTGATTATTGTACTATCTACTTTGTAATGAGAACACTTGCACCGGTATTATACCGGTACTTCGACACCGGTACTCGCTGCCCTTACTAGGTATTTAGTTTCTTGCTCTTGATAACAAGATATCGTATTAATAAGAGAGTGGGTGGGTGTGTACGCAATGTTTAGAATGTTTTTTTTGGATAATGGTTTTAGGCTCCGCTACGTTAATATTCTAAAATTTTGCCCACTCTTGTTATCTTTGGACTTTGTAAAACAATTTTGCTATTTTTATTCGTTACAGAGATATTTTTTATTTGTTAAATGATTTCAATGAACCCGAGTCCATTTACTGAAAAACATCCAAATTGGTTTATTGGCTCGTAGGCTTTTGCATCGACTTTTTATCCCGAAAAGTACGGTTTTCGAGTTCCAAGCGGACGAAGTCGCGCGAAATAGCTAAGTAATAATATACATACACGGCTTTACTATGATGTTTTATGAAGAGCCATCAGACTAGGTTTAATAGGTTAAACTAGGTAGTTCGGGGATCCCTTTGACCCAAACGAGGCTGGCAACCGAGGAGGTTTAGTGAGTCGTCCGGCGTTTTTTTTAGTCGGACAACCTCACACACCCCTGTTCGCACCCTCATGCGAAAGGATGTCTGTTTGCAGATTACTCCTCGTTAATAAAAAAAAAAAAGGTTATACCAGCAATGTGTAGCAAGCAACATGTCTTTGGTAAGCGAGCTTTCATTTGTAAAGAATTGATGCCGCTACCACAGACCAAGACCCACTACAGTTTATGGCACTACTAAACTGTCTGCATCCGAAACAATGGCATAACTTACGTAACGTCTCGTCACGGTAACTTACTTACGTATTATAACGGTAGCAGTTCTTAATTGGCGGGGAAAGTCGAAAGCGGAGACAGACGTGTTGCAAATGCATACTTTAATAAATACTACCTTGAGACTTCAAGGCAGTATTAAAATGTAACATGTACTTATAGAAGTGGCCTTTGCGTTGCGGTAAGACTAAAAAAAAAACTAAAAAAATTTTTAAAATTTCAACTTGAGTTGTATTTTGATAATGACGCGTTTGAAACGTTGCATTGTATACTGTACAAATCTTTATATTTCGAGCGCGGAGTTTCCGTGACAGATCAAAGCTTTTTTAAAAATGTAGGGAAAGTAGAGCAATGA
This sequence comes from Colostygia pectinataria, assembly GCA_951394395.1. Taxonomy (NCBI): domain Eukaryota; kingdom Metazoa; phylum Arthropoda; class Insecta; order Lepidoptera; family Geometridae; genus Colostygia; species Colostygia pectinataria. Next base: position 5,044,917 of record OX596362.1, read on the forward strand.
AGGTATAATCACCTTCCATCATTATAATGTACCATTCATTAAAAATACATAAACATCAATAGTAATAACTTGCCTATCTAAATCAGAGCAATAACTTTAAAGAAATGGTTACATTTCCGCCAGTGACATAACGTCCACCGCAGACGGATTTACGATTTACTTTCTGCGGTTCTTACAAAACTGTGACAGCCGGTGCTACAAAAACTATCATAATTTTGAGCTCTACTACGTAATCGTAAGGGCCATAATCGTTTGAGGGTGTTACTGTGACCGTTAAAATGATATAATTTGCGTGGTCGAATGAAACTAGGCGTTCCTTGGCACAGAATAGATAACAGTGTCAATAGCAATGGTTATAGACACTGTTGTTTTATTCTGTGGCTCTGTGGTAAATCAGACACCGTGAAAACTCGCGGTTGGGAAAGCTCGCGGTGTAAAAGTAGTAAATGCTTGCTTATACTATTAGGGTCGGTGTCCACGGAAGCTGAGTGATAGATGATACAAATGGATGGTGTAAATACAAACGTAAGTTTGTAACACCAATATTGCGCGGTATAGACTATTACTAATGTTATTTTTATTCCTTACTATACCGTATAGTAGGTATATACATACATAACAAAGAATAGAAATAACTTAAGTTCATTGTTATTGTGTGGTACCCGCTCGAAGGCTGCGTTTCCACCAGAGATGTGCGAGGATGTGTAGCGAGGGATGTGTTTGTTAGGAACCAATAGTATCACTTCATTCAGCTTTAATGAAGTGATTCTCACATCCCTCGCACATTTCTAGTAGAAACGCAGCCTTATTGTACTTTTCCGTTGATAACAAATATAAATGTTTCGAACGAGAAATATCTTAACAAACCAAACAAAACGCTTCGTACTAAAACATCCGTGCGAACTTCTGCGGAGTTGTAACTAGCCTAAAACTACATTTATCTACTCTCGCAAACAGATGTCACCATGACTAAACGTACATTGAGACGATCAGATTATGACAAAGCGTAGGCTTCGCACATTGTATGTCGCCAACCGATGTTAATCTAGTCTCGTCCTACGCAGACCACAATCATTGAACTTGATTTAAATTAAGATTTGATTAACTAAGCTCTTAATCTTTGCTTCAAGCCATTAGAGGTTACAATATATATTTTAAAACTGTAAGTGTTATTTTTAAAAATTCTCAAATTTTCTGAATTTAGTAAAAATGATGATCTTACTTTCGTGTCAAAGACTCAACTTCCTATGGTTTTGGACCAGTAAGTTGCCACCTTCACGGCTTACTTGGTCGCTTGGGTGCAGGTCGTCGGGCACAGAGGATAAGATAAACGATGCAACATATTTTGTGTTGTGTTGGCACTCCACACTCAAAAGTTATGATAAAGGTTACTGTTTCATTTAATTTTAGAAATATATATTGCTTATTGCTTATTATTATTATTTATTATGAGCTTATTGAGCTATCTATCACTTTTACTGCAGCTCTAACTTTTAGTCTATGTCTAAGGCGGGCCCTGCACCTACAATATCATTGCGCAATATCACGAATTGCGCAATACAATTGATTGTCTAGGGTTAGTATTTTAGAAGTACCTATTGAAGTTTGCGCAATGATTGAACGAAAGTTTGAGCGAGTATATTTATCATAGCACCGTGTAGGATCTGTATTGTGCAATATTTTTAGTCTGTGCGTCGCCTTGACGAGGATCGGACCATGCTCGTGGGTACATTTTTGCCTTTTCATGCACTAGTCTTTCGACCAGCGACGTATTTTCTTTTTATGTTTAGCCACAAGTAGCAACACTATAGCAGCAGCTAAATCTTGGTCTGACATCTTGCTCACGGAACAGTTCCATTTTGCTCCTGCTCACGCGAAAAAAATTGACGCTTATGAGTCGTCAATGATTGCGTCAAAATAATAATTGATCGTTTAATGAGAAGGCCGATTCAATCTTATTGCGCTATATTTTTTTTTTTAATTTTTGATTTTTTGATTTTGATTTTGATTTTGTGGTACAAAACAGCACTAGTTTAGATTTACAATAGTGATTATATTAGGCCTTCAAATTAAACAATCCTAACAGCTAATTCAATGTGCTTAGGAACATACCAGTGTAAATGATAATAATAATAATACGGTAGACCACATCAACGCTTATCATCAGGCATGTGAGATAGATGTCACACGCAAGCCTATTGTGAATAAAACTGAAAATACCTCGTATATATAATCGTTTAACTTTTAAATTGATGTTGCTACTAGCTGGAAAATGAAATGTACAGCAGTTAATTATGAATGCATCACAAATTACAGTAAAACACGATAGTAAATCGTCACTCTTGTACTAAATAAACTTGTAAATAGACTAGTAATTTTAGTACACAAAGAGCTTGATTGGGCCTGTGTATGACTCAATCACAGCTTGGCGCGCGCTGAATCGGAATAAATTTTGTAGTTCGAGAGCAGCTGATGTTATAATACGTAATACGTATGTATACTTATTTGTACTAGTGGTGTAAAAAAATTAAACAATTTTATATATACTATGCATATAAAATAATGTTCTAGTATGTACCCACCTACTTTATTTTACCAGGGAAAGTTAGTAAGATGCATGACGTAAGTATTCTAACAGTGGTTCTCGGAATATTACCTTTCCTATATTAACTTTAATATACGTCACTTAACCAATATTCACGTATGAATAAACCAATGGAAGTGTAATTATTTCCCTTTGAATAAGGAAGCAATTTAGTTAGAGTTTGGAAACAGTGTATACAATTTAATAATTTAAATTGATTACTATGTCATAATAGTTAATGAAAACATTAACAATCTTGATAAATCTATACTAATTATTATATTATAGAGGAAAGTTTTGTATATTTGTTTGTAACGAATAAACTCAAAAACTACTGGCCCGATCGCAAAAATTATTTCACCATTAGAATGCTACATTATCTCAACATAGGATATATTTATAGGGCGCAATGAAAACTTAAGAACCCGTGCAAAGCTGGGGCAGGTCGCTAGTTTATTATAATTAAAAGTTTATTTATCGGAACACAGCAATGTGTGCATTACTGCTTAGAAGCAGAAAAAGGCATGGTGGCAGTTCTTCCCTGGACGAGCTCTATAACAAAGAGCTCTACTACCCTTCTGCGAGCATATTTCACATAATTTATCATGGCCATTTCTATGTCACTTCCGTTCAGTTTGAATATTCGAATTGATTCATTAGCAGCACATTTCTGACATTCCAATTACACCATGCACCGGAAAATCATAGGTGGGCAATTATTGCCTCTGAAATTTCTGCATGAGTAAATTATTGAACCCCAGATTGTTTCGTCGGAGCACGAAACTGAATCGAGTTTTTTAACGTTATATATATAGTTGAGCGTGAGCGTGAGTGAACAAATAAAATAAGTTTTATTTTTTCTTAGGTTTAACATAAAAATACTAATTGAGACCACTGTGGTTTTAAAATATTTATTCGATTTTCCTTTAATCCTTTCACTTATGAATTAATTGAACATCGTGTAGGTGCTTCGTGAATAATCCGTTGTGGTAGGCTTTTAAGTTTTAACAGTTGATCGGTTCATGCCCGTGTTTAATTTTAATATTGAATGGGTTTCAGACTACGAGTGCACTGAACGTTGTAAGTACGCGGCTTTCGGCTTTCATGGTTCGAATTTTAAAATACGAATTTTAAAATTCGAATACAAAAACTGCTAGTTTTGTTTTTAAAAAATAAATACCAAAACATGCCAGTATGCAGCATAAGTTCCATAATTTTCACACAACATTAACAGCAAGTTCTACGCAAACTTTTTCTACGAGTATGTCGAGCCTTTCATATTAAAAATGTTAAAAATCGCGACAGCATCTCTATAAAAAACTATCGTGGGCGAGCGTATGAGAGCACGTCTGGTGGTCTAGTGGTAGTAACCACCCCTTCCGGTTTGAATCCAGTCGTGTGTGCACTAATGGCTGTGCGCAATGCCAGTACTTTCATACGGTGAAGAAAAACATCGTGAGAAAACCGGCATGTCCAAGAACTAAAAATTCGAAAGACATGAGCCACCAATCCGCATTAGGTCCGCGTGTTGGATTAAGACCCAATTACTCTCGCTTCAGTGTAAGCCAGTGTCCTAGCAGGGGGAACATTAGAAGGCTGTCATAATGATGATGATGAGCATTTTTTTTTGTTTTGTTGCAGAGACGGGGAGCACGGATAAGAGCAATGGTATGAAGGAACCGGGATCCCCTGAGGAATTGGTATGTTTAATTATCATCTTTGTGTGACACTCTTCTCAAACTTGTTACCAACATGCAAATATGAAAAGGGAACAGAAGAGGAACGGCTCAATCGGTTCACAAAAGACGCAAAAGGCTATAAAGCCTTCTTAAAGCTGTGACCGTAGCATAAGCATGAATTCAATTTCAACCAATAATATAAAACCGATAAATAGATAGAAAAATTGCAAAAATACGAGTACATGTGCCTGCAATTATATTACATGCAAGTTGATTTTTGGCATGTCATTGTCATATTAATAATATTATGTCCTGGTCTATTATCAATTCAGTCCTGTTAGCTGCAAGCTACTGGCATAATGTATTTTCAACTTAAATAACGTTTCCTGCTATGTTACGTCCATCATACGGCTATCGTTTCTTAGAAATGCGAAGCCACACACGGAAATCGGATTGATCTTCCGCAAGAGGGACTGTAATGTATCCGAAATACGTTTTTATGGATTCCATTTCAGCATCGGTCGATACAAATTGGCTTAGAATTTACGTCTTTTGCGATTACGCCATTATTCCTGGCGATGACGGTTAGAAATAAAAGGACTTATTATTATGAGGCGAGGTGAAGAAAAAGTCTAGTGGTGTCTTCCTTATATGGCCCATACATATTGTATAAGAACTAAAAATTCGAAGATCTGTGATCTGCTGGGGCCGATTTCGTGCGGGAATAATGTGAAACATACACCCAATTTCCAGGACAACAAGCCATTTATACCAAAACCAAAAATATTTGCGTCACGCTTCGATATTTTACTTTTTTCCATTTCAATACCCACTTAATTAAATGTTCACGGGAAAGGTTTTATTTTCACAAAGGTTGCAAATATTATCGACGCTCTCGAGTTTAACTCGTATGTTTGAAACGGTTGTCCATTTCGCCGGAAAGTTGCCGGTCATGCATCAAAATGGAGCTTTTTCTAAACCGGAAAATATCTATTTTTTGTTTTGGAAATAGTTAGCATTTAGATGTAGGTAATATGAACTATTTATTAGTCAAACAAACTTACCCCTGTAAGTGATGTTCGACTGGAATTATGCCAAGTTGTTGTCTCGTCGAAGATGATGATGATTCTGTTTTTTGTAGGCGCTAGAGAGTATATTGGACCGGACTACCTTGTTATCATCATCATCATCGAAGAAGAGACAACAATGAAGCATAATTGCTAATAGTAGGCATACGTTTATCGATTGTTTATTGTGCTGTGAAAAATGACTTTCGCAATAGTATTAAGTAGGTATATAGGTTTTATTGACGGTGCATTTCACGTAAGACTTGTTTGCATTGTAAAAGAATAAAGCACTCCATCGGTTACCTTACCAAGAGAATGTAAGCACTACGTTTACCTTAGTTTATCAAAGATACTAATCATCAATCAGTAGGTATTTCCCAAAATTCTAGTCGACCTGAATACAAACACCTGCGCGGTCAACAAACTTAGGGCGATAATTTTAGGGTTATCGCCAGCTGAATGATATCGCAATAGGCTTTGAGGGTACGGCCTCCACATAATGGATACAATGGAAAATGTCCAAGGTAGATCATATTTATAGTTAGATGATCAAAATTTAATTTCTTAATATGCTAGTAGCTTAAAATGTCCAAGTATTCTTGATCTATTGGTGTAGAATTATGACTATTACAAGCACAGACATGGATCATTACAAGTTTGATTCGATTGATTAAGCTGTTACGTCGTATTTTGTATAATGTTAGGTAGAATCTGTTAATAGGTTCACAAACCCCTTCTGCCCAATAATGAGGATTTATGCTATCAAATATACCTACATAAAAACATTGAGCAACACTTATTTATTATACGTAGTTTTTTTAAATTGAAAACCGATAGGGTTGAATTTTTTTTAGGTTTCCATCAATGTTTATATCAAAATCAAATGAGAGTTCTTTGTCGTACTTTGGTACCCTTAAAAAAAAACCATACAGGACCGCTTATTGCTATTGCCCGCTCTCGGTGTCGATCTGTCAAAACCCTCGTTCTCAGATATCGAAAGCCTTGAATAGAACTGAGCTCATTGCTAATGTCAATACTGACCATTCTGCCTTGATCTAAGCGAGCCAACCCGTTCGCGGCCTCTGCGAATAGGCTCGAATAAACATCATAACGGTCTCCCCGACCCCGATCTCTGTCACACGACACGACACTTGAACACGGATACTTGATGTTGCTCTCATAGTTGGCAATTAATGCTGAGCGCTTTTGTTGGACTGTGATTTGGCAATTGTTCGGTGTTGAACCGCGCACTCTGTAGTCCAATGTGGACTGTTTTTTTATTTTATTGTGAACTAGCTACACGCCGTGGTTTCATCAGCGATTGTGTAGTTTTTTTGGTATCCCACAGGTTCTTCAATCGTCAAATGTTTATTTAAGCGGCCGTCTTTAAATTATACGCGGAAACCACTGCTGGCCGAGGCCAGGACCAATCGCTGTAGGTCTTGCCGCCATACGGTAAGGAACTCACGACCCTTGTGCAAACACAGGAACAGTTTTTAATTTTTTTTTTTTTTTTTTAATAATGTTGGACAATCCACACAGCATCATCTAGCCCCAAGATAAGCTACTGTTAAACAGAGCTGTGTTATGGTACTAGATGACTGATATATACTTAATACAATACAATACATAGATAGATATTTTTTATTATATATAGAGAATACCCAGAACACCCGGAACAAATATTTGTAGATCGTACAAACATTTGACCCGAGGCGGGAATCGAACCCGCAACCTCCGCGTCGCAGGCGGACCTGCGCCCGCTGCGCCACATCGGTCGTCAGTATTTTTTTCCTGGGTAAAATGGCCTATGTATTACATAGGTCATAGCTTAGCTTATGCTATCTGACAAATTATACTGGATTATATTATTTGCTATAATGTAATTTTTTTTTCAAATACATATTTTCTTTCTGCTGCGTTTTATATAAAATAAATTTTGTGCTATTTCTTGTTTGTGCAAACCTAAGTTAGAAGGAGAAGGAACAGACTATAAAATTTTAGAAGATTTGATCGGGCAGCGCCTACTGCGTTCGCTAAAAGTTCGTGTAACGCTGTCACGGACCGTCAGACGGTCTAACAGCATTTAGTCCAATAGAAAAAAAAATGTCAGTCAGTCAGTAAACGCACCGCAAAATAACCATGTTACCAGCAATATTCAGAATAACATACAAAACGAACGAAAGTTAACTGTGAGCTGAAAAGTAGGATTGCCTCGAACCAAACAAATGTCCATTCCTTGTTATAGATCAAACCTATGGTACTAATATCTGTTCTGTGCCTATGGGCAAAAGCTGCATTTAAACCGGTGGCGAAAGCTAGAGCAGATGATTTACAAAGCTATATAATATATATGCATGGACAAGCATCTCATCCATAATTACGTCTGACATGCTAATAAGACTGCGCCTCGTAAGTTTGACTAGAGTTTGAGTTTAGACAGAACAGATATTAGTACTACGTACAAAATTGCCACTCCCCATTTCCCACTCGTTTTAACGTCACCCCGATCGCGAGTTTGAGAGCACTTTCGGCGGCGATGCGTTTATTTTGTTTATGTGTAGAACATCAGAACAACGGACGGAACAAGCGAAACATGCAAGGGTTGATTGCGACGCGTTTCTTTCATACATTTTATTGAGTATCCGGGGTGTGACTGTGGTACCGGTAAGCGAAGGAAATACCGGCACAGACTGCGTCTCTGGTTTCTATTTGCGTGTAGCCTTACACACAACCTACCACAGAATACAAGCCTGGATTAAAAATAACGAATACGTAAAAAACGCTGTTAGAAGTATTTTTTTATTTATATTCTTTTAATTGATAATCTGTTTGGTATTTTGCTTTGTTCCAACCAAAGCCACTGGATGGAACCAAATCCCTCCATGGATTTGGTTCTATTTTAAAAATCCATCAATTGGTTAAATTGCACCTCTAACCCTAGATTTTATTTTACTTTTTGTATCATTATTACTTACTTACTTAACTCGTGGAATATAACACCTGTAAAACACTCAACACACTTGCTTATAAAGTGGCTCTATGGTCATCGCAATTAGGCACAGAATGACACCCATAATCAAACTATGACTTTTTCATTGCACTCACTATTTATTCACAAGTGTGTACAGAATGAGAATTGCACAGAGAGCCATGGAGCGAGCCATGCTTGGCATCAAACTTATTGATCGAGTTCCAAACACAGAAATCCGAAGACGTACCAAGGTCAAAGACGTCGGGAATCGGATAATGGAACTCAAATGGAGCTAGGCAGGATACATGGCAAGACGTGGTGATGACAGGTGGAGTAAGGCGACAACTGAGTGGTGGCTGAGAAGTGGTTACAGAAACGTAGGTCGTCCGTTGGCGAGATGGGTAGACGACATAGTGAAAGTCGCGGTCCGTAAGTGGATTAGATTAGCACAGGATCGTGGTAGATGGCACAAACTAAAGGAGGCCTATACCCAGCAGTGGGTGAAGTCAGGCTGTGGATGATGATGATGATGTGTTGAAAAACGTCGTATGATACACGTGTGTATTGATGATTACCGTCCTCGGCTATCTTAAGACCGTCGCCTACGGCTCGGGTCTCAAAGGCGCCTCAGCGGTAATCACCAATGTTACACACTAGTACCATAATGTACTATTATTTTGTACCTATATATAAAGTAAACTTTTACTTTTTACCTAGTATATAAAGGAGTAAACAAGCTCGAGGTGATCTTAAAAAAAACCCTTTAGTAATGTATGTTTAACTAAAGACTATAACTTCAATTAAAGTTCAATTTAACGTTCGACAGCATTTTATGGTACGAGGCGTTTAATTTAGCACTGAGATTGTAATATCATATTAGGCATAATTTCAGTAGATGAAAGCTCCCGGCTGTAATTTCGCCTAATGAAATCCTATTTCATACAAACAGTTGTATGAGCAAATTGCTGTTGCTAAGTTTGTTGATGCTGGATACCGTGGGAGATACCTGCATGCTAGGCTGTAGACGCAACAGTGTAGCTGAGGCATTACCCTTTTTAATAAATAATAAATAAATAATGCTGGACAATCCACACAGCATCATCTAGCCCCAAGATAAGCTACTGTTAAACAGATCTGTGTTATGGTACTAGATGACTGATATATACTTAATACAATACAATACATAGATAGATATTTTTTATTATATATGATACCCAGAACACCCGGAACAAATATTTGTAGATCGTACAAACATTTGACCCGAGGCGGGAATCGAACCCGCAACCTCTGCGTCGCAGGCGGACCTGCGCCCGCTGCGCCACATCGGTCGTCACGTACGTACACGTACCCTTGAATCCAATGACAATTCCGATTGAAACCCAATTGCAATCCAATTCTAATTTACTGTTGTAAATTTTTTGTACTTGAAAACAAGGTTGAATTTGGCGCTAGATTTGTACTCAAGTATTCAATACACCTATTCAATACCGATCGATTGGGATTGCGTTCAAGAGTAAGTCCCCTGCACCCCGCGGTGTTGCCCGCTGTAAAACAGTTATTTTTCTAAGATCCACGAACCTTAAATCTCATTACAACGATACCCGTTTCGGGCACCGCTAATAAGGTTAGTTTTTCGTGAAAAAAAATATCAACTAGAATGATACTGTTAAGTAGGTTATACATACAGATTTAATACCACACAATCAAACCTTCGGTGCTACTGTCGGAGCAGTTTTACGACTTTTTTCCGAAGAGCGGGCACGAGGCCAGCAAATAACTGTATCTATCTATCACAAATTGAGTGGCGCGGTTCCATTTCTACGCACGTCAATAACGCTACGCACACTACACACGTTTTCATACTTTGACAATGAAGCTTTCTTAACCATGCGTAGCGTAACCAGCGCACCGTGCGTAGCAATGGAACTGCGCCTTTTCTATAAATATGAATTTTTGATATCACTAGGTACTTAAAACAAGAAGAAACTATATTGCAATTTACCATACCTAGTCTGAGAGTCTGACAATCTGATAGAAGGGTGTATGGCTGTCTTGATGAATTTATGATATTTATGTATGTTAAATTAGTCATGACAGCCATCTAACGCTCTAACTGTTGAGACACTGGTCTACTCTAGGGCAAGAGTAATTGGGTCGATCTAAAACTATATGATCAATTCACTCACAAACTCGAGTGCAATGAATGGGATTCAGTGGTATTGCTCGAACCTTGCTCGCATTGCTCGATTTGATATAACCCAAGAGTTGTGGCTGTCGAGCAATCATCGATGAGCTAAGTATTCGCCCGCCTGTGCCATACTATTTTCATAAAACAGACTATACGTCATTACATTTTCATAGAAATAGTCTGTTATTTCATTGATATGAGTCAATATGAACTTCCTGTGGGTGGTTCCTGTCTTTTAGTACCTACATGAAAGAAAAATACTTTTGTCACAATACCTATACCTTTACCTTTTTTAACCGACGAAAAACAGAGGAGGTTTACAAGTCGATGTGACGTTTTTTTATTTTAATAAAACGAGCCAGTCTGATACTTTGGTTTTTTTGTACCCATTTTACAAGTTTTTTTATTTTAAATTGGCAATATTGTCAAACGTGAACAAAGCACTAAAAATAGGCACTTAAAAATTAAAAATCGAATTTAAACTTGCACAAAAGAGTAAATGAATGTATAGGTTCATTTACTAGTTACTGAATCAGAAATGCGTTAAAATGCGGATGTTACATGCACCATTTTTACGCGGGTTTCCTAAGTGGTAAGTAGGTAAACTATCGATCTTCGCAAAATCGTTTCCACTAAGCCGCAGGATAAGGAATCAGATTACCAAACTCTCAGCCCCAAATTATACTAAAACACCCTAATTTATTAATCAAAAACTCTTCTTATGTTAATAAGAAAATGCTTAAATCGCGTGTGGGCTTCAATAAAGTTACCTAATTCAAGTCCGGGCAACTTCAAGGCGGTAGCAGTTTAGGCTGGCTCCTGTGCGAAATACTTAAATATGCCGTCTGGACACGCAACATGTGTTGCACGCACCTTCCTTCGTTCACACGACCTTAGGTCGATTCATTATCTGTAGACATTAAGCGTGTCAGACACGTGGCGTGGCAGACGTGGCACAGAATTTTTGCCGAGAATGCTGACTGACACCGGCCCGTGTCTGTGCGCTTTATATGAATACACCTAAAGACAGTGTATAAAACAATATTTCTTTTGTCTGCCACGCCACGTGTCTGACACGCTCAATGTCTACAGATCTGAATCAACCTTTTATTGGCGTCTCTACGAATTCCATTAGCCTTGATTTTCGAACTCTTTTCTTTCATTCGTCCGAGCAGTGACGTAGATGTGACGTCATCGATCCCAATGACAATAACTGATGTGTCCGTGCAAAGGCCTTGCGTAGAAACATAATACTCGAATTATGTAGGTATATCAATAAACCTTCTCACTCGTTGTCGATCATCAATCATGTATGAGCGGGGTCCTTTACTCATAAAAAGTGACGTCACATCATTGTGTACATATTTATGAAGCGGCCAAGTGATCTGCTATTGATGTTACCCATTCATCAGTCACTAAAGCTGTCGTTGGCTCAGGATACATAAAAACTTGTCCCTAACAAAATTTTGTGAGCGGACAGGATTAGGAAAAAATATGTCTAATACGGCCAGAATTTTCTTCCGGTAATAATTGGGATGAATTTTCGAACATCGCAAAATATTAGGCCACAATAGTTTGATATTATAAACAAAGAAAGAGTATTATTCCTTCGTTATCAACACAGGTCCACGACCTTTACATGTTTCTGTCTCCAACTAATTTAGATTGCGAGTATTCAGTGCCAAATTACTACGCGTAGCAGATAAGTAAACAAAATTTACTTCTTTTTGGTTGCTATTTTTACGTAGTCGCATAATTAGGTATTTAATTAATTATACGATTGGTTATTTTTGTTTTTATAGGGACCATCAGATTAGGGGAATAGTAAAGATTAAAATATCCCAAAAGTTATAATCTTCAATTAAACGATTGATATGATAAATTAAAAAGACCAATAAATAACACAGTCTTTAATTTGATTTCCTGTACGAGCAAGAATCAACTAAAAACTCAAGAAAGACAAAGTCAGTTGCAAAGTTCTCAATTTAAATTCTCATCGAAACCTACCTACTGAAAATTTGTTCATCGACTCTGAAAACTGCTTCAAAGAGCGCTAAAGTTTTAACGGGTTTTGAATATTCGAAAATTAAAAATAAACAGTGACTAGAATAGCTTTGTCAATGTAGGGTACCTAAAGTCTTGGCCACACTAGGGACAACACGAGTTTCGAGTATTATATTTTTTTGCAGGGTTTGTAAGTTTTTAAACCGTTTTACAGGCTTGCGTTGTGGGCAAAGCTTAACTTTGCAGTAAAAACAATGTTATTTTCCACAAGATATATATCTAGAATCCGTTGTAAGCTTGTTTATGTCCTCGAAACATACACGGAGACGCCGCAAGCGGAATTCTGTTAGCATCACAAACATTTGAACAAACAGAAAGAAAACACAGCTTTGTATAAACCGCATGTAATGAACCAAACCATAAAAAGACAAACAAGTAAATGCTATTTTTCTTTGGGAAGGCTAACATGCCTGAACAATGATGGGGATTCCATTATCCAATTATTAAGCGGCTTATTTATTTCACGGCACTTGATAAGCTTTTATATGATAATTATGGTATGTTTGGCATCCGTTTTTGTAGTATTAACAGTGCTTGTTTACTTATGAACGCTGCAAGCTTTTGAAGTCAAATGCCATTCTTGTATAATCATGTATCACTAGCTCTTGCTTGTTCATCCTTTGTTAGATCAATGAACCAATTATTTATTGTCACCATGACCCTGAAAACAAAGTTTTTCTTTTTTTGTTCTAAAAATATAGGTCAGAAGGTCACAATGGCTAACAGGTACAAAATAATTTCAGTATATTATACATAGAGGAGTACTTAGGGAGAGTTAAAAAACTTTAAAGAAACTCCTAAAATTACAGCAACACTGAAAACACCTCTGTGCTCTGGAACATTTTGGTTACCGTTACATTATTAGATATTTTTGATCGAGTGAGCGAAGCGAACAAGCGTTTTCACTTGACAGATCTACACTACATTGTGATTATGTTAGAGATAACTTATACTGAATAGTTGTTTTGATCTCCATCTAATGTTTCGTAACACAAATAGTTTTATTTTAATATAAATATTTATTGATACATAAAAAAGGTGCCTTTTTTATGTTATCTTGATGGACACATCCTAGTTCTCAAACAATAGCATTTCTTTAAATTAGAGCACCAAATTTTTTTACTGTTTTACAGTAACGATAATAAGCAGATAATTCTCGCAAACACCCTATTTTACGTAGGCATTTAGTAGTGCAGATGTGTTCTGCTGGCAACGCGCCGCGACGCGCCGGGCGTTGCAAGGTCGCGGTTACTAGCTAATAAATAAATTACTTACAGTTACTGTTGGTTTACTCGTCTGCGGTAGGTACATAAACATTTACAAGTCTTATATTCAAGGATGTGAACTTGGTTCAGCAAGCAACCAAAATATATAAAAGTAATCCAAATGAATGTCTACCATTACAGTTCTTGAAGAAAAACCTACCATTATTGTATATTTTATTTTAATATTGATATAATTTATTGTATTGGTTTTTTAATAAACGGGAACCAGTATTGAATGCTTTTGTAGAGCTAAGCGCAACAATATTCTTGCAATTTTTTCGCAAATTCCAATAATAATAAAATGGCACTTTGCCGCGATTGCTATACTGCATTGGTATTTGCTTGGCTGGTAATGATGAGCGCCGCCGCATTTAAGTACATTTTTTTATAAACAATACAGGTAGGTGAACTTCTTGTAAGTATGAAAAATAAAAACAAAATATTGACCTTGAATGATAAAAAGAGTGAGACACCCGTGCCTCAGACATTTATTATAACAATAGTGCCAAGATTGCTATGAGCGCCAAGAAAAACTATGGATTTAACGCGAAAACTAAACTGAGTCATGATGGCGGATGTCACTGAAAAAAGGTGAAAATATACGCAATGTTATTAAACCCACTTCAACTCAAATTTAGAACGGTCCAGTCTCGATCCAACAGCGTGCGCGCGCGCCGCGACATCGCGGATTGTATTATCATCTAACAGTAATGTTTTCATATTAAAAACACTTCGGAACTATTCAAATACACCGCTCCAGATTCAACGATACGTTGTACTGATGAAGTGTAAAAAAGTGCGTAGATTGAAACATGATAAATATTATGAAACGCCTTGGATAACGTAAAAGATATTAGTTAGAGTAATAGTGACATTTTAAGTTTATATACCTTTCAAGTTTGTTAAACGTTGTTTGTTAACGTTAAAGTTTGTTGTTCAACAGTTTAACTTGTTCAGGGCATAGAAAGTGGATGCCTAAATGTCCCATCTAAGCAATAACCGCTGTGAATATCGCTTTAACATTATCACTTGTTTCATAAAACTAATTGCGTTGCAGGCAAGTCGCATATTTACAAAATACTATGTCTGTTTCGAATATTTACTCAAAAATCCCCGGTTTCGGCATTCGGACGCTTTGATTGAATTGCGACCGAATAAAATGCAGCCAAACGTTATATGGAGCACTCGCTGGAAAGAAATATTCGAAGTATTTTAAAATAATTTACACCCGTGAGCCGTATCATTGAAAATAGTATGCTACCGCGCTTAGAATTGAAAGGGACTATCTATAAATTGTGTTAAAAACTGTATGAGATTTCGAAGTTTTTACAATACTTTACGACAACATAGTAGTATCCAATAAATCATCTATCGACCACTAGCGATTAATAAGAAAAGCTACACTTTAACAAATTAATGTAGAGAAAAAACTTACAAAGTGAATAATGACTCACAACTTAAAAATTAGGAATGTTATTATAAATTTTCTAATGATCGCACTAGCCTACTCACGAGCAAGAGTGATTCGGTTTTGTTTAAGCCACACTTACATATATTTTGCAGACTCTACTAATGCTAGCTATCGTTAAGTAGTTAAATTTATTTATCTATGCTCCAGAGAGTTCGATGACATCGCAGCATGTTAGGTTTTGTTGCATGACATTTCGTTTTAGGTCCGTCTGGTTCACCGTCTGATTTATTTCAGACATCGCACAGTAGGTATTCGGAGAAAGCTCGCTCCATCTTATTCAAGACATGAGAAATTAAAGCCGTCCTTTCTTCCGTGTTAGCTAAGCTTAGCATACGGATTTGTTTACTTTTTGATTTTGTTCCTCAAAAATTTAATCTCGTAAATCAATCTGAAACACACGATCTGTTTCAGTAAAATTGATTTACGAGACAAATTGACGACGTTTGCTAAGAATAAAAAAGCTGCTGCGTTCTTCGAATGGTTCTAGAACGCAATGCGAAATTCCTACAGAGTACAAGAGGACATTTTTAAAATACTAAGTAGCTTTGAGCATTATCAAACAATTTCATAGATAAATGGGAACGGAGGGTAGCTAAATTTGGCTAATTGGAGGCAAGAGCTAAACCCTCGAGCAACCCTTATCACTCGCGACTCAACACCTGTCGTTGGCGAAGGGTCGATGGAAATTTGATATTTACGTTTTAAAACATGTCAAAACATTTCCACGTCATGCGCATGTAATGTTATACCCTGCAAGTTTAAACGGAATACAAACTGTCTCATGTCGCAAACTTTTTGGCTTCATAAACGTTATCTAATAACCATCGACTAACCCGAAATAGCGATTTGCAACCGGTATTATGAAAGTGTCATAAATATTCCGACTGACTGCGAAAGTATATTAATGTCCATAAAATTAATTGGTGTATCATACAATAAAACAAAAACAGTTTATCTGTTCGTGTCGCACAGATTGCTAATTGAAATCTGATAGTCAATACGCCCACTCAATGCAGCACGCATTCCATCATTCGGCTGTTACTGTCGCGTCCGAATCCGTGCCACATGCATATTAAAACCCGCTAAATTATAAACAAACTCATTGGTATAGTGCAAATACAGTCCTGAGAACAATGGAGTGCGGGCGATTCACCAGCGGACTGAGGTGGTTATCCATAACACATGTAAACACGCCCCTCGCGAACGCCACCGAAGACAAGCAAGTGCACGATAATTATACAGTGACCTTTCCAGACAGCGAGTCCGAAACGATTGACGACATAAACATGAACAGTGAGATGGGACTCCCTAATCGCTGCTACGAAAATCCTCTTTTTATCCCGGCAACTGAAGTTTTAAAAGACGAGATAAGCGATGATAGGGTCAGCGAGAAACTAATGAAGAGTGAGGCAAAAAACTTTGAGGATTATAAGTTTTGTGAGGCAGTTAACGACTTTGATATCGAGTTGGAAACTAGTGAGGCTGTGCCTATAGTGTACCTGTCGTCGAGTCGTGCCGCCAAATTACAGCGGGCTCTTCGACTCGGTGGATACAAAAAGGTAAACTCTCTTTTTCGGCTTTGTTTTATTTTGACTTTCGTTTTCGAGCAAATACTTGACTAATGTTATTATATACAATACATTTTAGGATGTTTAGGTACCTGTGCAGTTATGTTAAGTGCTACTGTGAAACTCATTCTAATTATCTTCTACTTTAATTCAACGATGTTTTGTTCTAATTTAGAAAAGCTATGTAATATCTTTATATAACGTAGGCAACCTACTCCTTTCGCAGACAAGTTCAATGACGGCGATAAAGCCACTATTCTTTAACCGCAACCGCTTTGATTTCTTTCTTTGTCTATTCCGTGTCAAAGTTCGCTCAGCTAATTAACATTTCTTTCCGACAATACCGCGCAAACTTTTTGTCTCTTTCGACGAAATGAAAAATAAAATGTCATGGAAATTTATATTGGGGCTGGCTGTAACGTTTTTAATTAGTACACCGTGTCAAGCGATACCATGTCGCTTGTTAATTACTCTGTTAATTCTAGTATCAGTTGTGCATGCAATTTCAACTATAACTAGGTAGGTACTTACTTACTACTAACAGAACTAATATTGTTGTTGTTGGTTTAGTTCTGTTATAATTTTGTCTGTTTGTAGTTTGAATAAGATACATAATAATGAGAAACGTTTGAATTGTAGCAAAGCTTTGTCTTTAGTTTAGAAACACTTATAAAATATTCTATATAAAGTGAATATAACACTTTAAAACACTTTTAGGTTAGTTTTTGGGTTCGTGTGTTAATCACAAACCAATATGCCATAATAAAGTAGATAACTTTATTATATTATGTTACCTTTTATGAAAAATTTACTTCTTAACAAAAAAAATCGCCTTTTTATGTTACCACTGTACTGTACAGTGATCTATTTATAAGCGAGATGCGCTAAGCTAGCATAATATGTTTATTTATAAAAGAGTCAAGTTTAGAAATACTGCATGCTAGTTGATATCGCATAAAATCGTCCCCTGAAAGTTTATTTCATTAAGTACTTGGTAATACTTCCACACGACAAGTTTTCTGAAGTTGAAGCTTCGTTCACCTTCATTTAACGAAGTATTTACTACGTATATTGACTCCCTAGAGCGCCGGAACTCAGCAAGAGTTTTGTCTTCATTAATGTACTTCATTTGCCTGCATTTACTGTTATATTAACTTTGGCAGTTGCAGTGGTACTTTCGCTGTACAATTAATTAAATATTGCAGAAGTGTTTTCTTTCAAAAAAACAAACAAGAATCTTACACTGCTTTTTGTACACAGCTGCAGCATTTCACTGAACTGTATTACGTAACCGATCATTACAAGAATGGGATAAGTAAGTATATTATATCCTGTATCACAAAAAAATTCGTAGTTCTTGGAGTTTTATCGAATTAAGATATCACCCTGTTGTATTATTTAAAAGTATCAATAGAAAATACTACAGCTTCAAGAAAAAGTAAAACCGGTGATTTCAACTACGCTTAGCAGCGTTTGGATCGTCTAGTCTTTATTTTTATATTATGTATACTAAAATTTAAGTATGTAGATATCTACAGTACGTATGCTGTAACACTTATATATGTATAAAAAGTACAGCCACTCATAAAACAACGGAAATGTTTCTCAAACATCATACGAAACAGTTCCGCAGAGCCAATTAGGCTACGACCACGTGGTCTTTGTTGCGAGAGTGGCAAGTTGTTATGACAAAAATGCACTATTGTTCCTCACCTTCATTGTGACTAGACAGCTTGAAATTGAAAATAAAATGCTTGTCCGTTCGTTGTCTTGCTTCCTTTGTGTTCTACTCTAATATGTGCGCGCGTGGGATGTGTTTGAGTAAAGACAGTTGTAGCACTTGTAGCTGATTGTTTACTGGCGTATGGTATCTGCTGTACCGGTTATACCTATCCTGGTTAGAGGTTATATAATAGGTTTTACAAATTTATACATGACAACCTGATTTCGAATAGAAACATTCACTTACGGTTCACGACTGGTACAAGAATAAATAATATAAGTAAGTAAGTAGTGTTACGAGCAAAGTACCTATCGAAAATAGTATCAAAACTAAAACATCGTTATAAACAGAGGAGATCGTAAATCACTAACAGACAAGAAAGAATATGAAAAAAAGTACCTAACGTTGATTTAAATTATGTGACTATTGTAGCATAATGCAAAATATGTACCTGAATATAATTTTGATCACAAAAGAAACAATCTGTTACCTAATAAATTTATTTTTTAATGTGTTTCTTTGATCTAGTAATTACGACGAATATGAGTACCTGGACAAACCTATATAGGTTTCTAAGGTACAATATTTAATACTTTGTTATTGTAAAGTGTTTATTAATAAAAAAAATTAAAAAAAGAAAAGTTTCCGTTTCAAAAGTTGATTTTTATGGTACATGGCATCAACATCAATAACAATGTACAAAGTGTTCTACAGGTTCCGCTCTACAATAATTTAAACCAAAGCATTCAATAAGACCATTTTCTTATTCAATAATTCTCGAGTAAGAAAGCAGACCTTATCGAGCTCACCCTCTTTAATTTAAATTAAAATTACCGCAAGGAAAATGCTGAGTGAATTCAATTGTCTGCTATTGAAGACTATAAAAGATCGTCCGATGTAGAGCACAACTCGGCAAATCGTATTGTTTCTTGTGTTTTTTTTTAAGGCAATTGAGTATCTTGAATTTAATCAGACGAGCGCGTTAGACTAAAATCACTTCAGGAACGTAAGCACACAAACTAAATAAAATACCATAGCCAACGACAAACAAAAAGTATACAATATCGCTAAAATAAGTTACGAGGACCTTCAGCAAGAGTTCGTCTTGGTGGGTGCCACTGCAGTGCCTCCAAGCAGTAACTGTGCAAGCGGTACTATGTTTAGGTTTGAAGGGCACTGTGGCAAGTGAAATTACTGGGTGAAAGTGACAGGCGAATGACATTACCGCCTCGTCATTTGCCGACGAAAAAACAAAACTATTAGCATTTCGAAGGTTGTCTCTACAAATGCGCACTATAGTAGGATGGATGTGAATTGCTAATTACCATGCTATACCTACCTACAGGCACCACATAGCTTTCTACAATCTTACAAAGTTTAGTTGTTTCTAAAATTGGTTCAAAACAATATGGTCGCGCGCGGCTTTAAACCCACAACCGCAGACATCGGTAGTCAGAAAATTTGTTGAGAATTGGAACTGCCTTACTTACAGTACTAGTATCTTTGAGCCTTTGAGCTAATATTGGTGCTGGTGTAATGTACTTTTGCTAATTTATATTTTTAATAGATCGTTTCAGATTCAGTTTAACTTATTTAGATTAAAGAAGTTATAGTATTTTATCTAGCTACTTTTAAACAATCTTCTCGTCGTTCTGATGCCCCCACAGTCTACCCCTATATATATATATATTTGTATGAAAACAAAAATTAAGATTTTTTTAAATGTCACAATCAATGTAAAGGATAGTTTTATGTATGGAACCTATTCCTTAAACTTGTCAGGTTTATATTCAAAGACTCTGTATTTAAAATGTATTTGCAAGTGGGATTATTTGAAATACTTTGGTACAAGTATATATATATATAAATCTTCTTTCTGGTGACTCCCCGTTATAGCTCACCAAAAGCTAAAACACAGAAACGCATTCGAAATTAGAATTTGTTTTCTAAATTAAAACTGAACTCAAACTGAGCACTCAAATCTCTTTTGAAGTACCATCTCTAGTTAGCAGATGTTTGACGAAGGTATGGATAGAATGTTTCCTGTGAACCTGTGCCAAGTGTCCGAACGGATTATGCCAGTATATTGACGACCCTCAAATTCAGTTGGACAGCTCAGCAGTGGATTGAATTCTAGGAAGTTTTGCCAACGGTGTCAATGACCCATTTTATGTTTTAGAAAATTACAGTTTTATAATTATTACTATGTTTTTAAAATGGATTTTTATTAAGGAAAATAATAATTAAAATGAAATACTTATTACAGATTACAATGAATATAGTATATGTGTGAGTACAGGCTATTTGCAAAAACGATTTCGTTGGCAAAGAAACACATTTTGATTCTACAAAATTTTGTTCAAATATTTTTTATAAAAGTCAATTTTAAAAGTGCCGACTCAATAATCTACTGACGCTATAAAAAGATTAAAGAGTAGATAATAAAACGTTCAAAATAAAAACTGGAGGTAAGCACAACCCGATTTGTATTATGAAATACTTCAAAAAGAAATTCATTTCACTTTTTGACGGCCCTATTATCGTTACACAAGGAAAATTGATACAAACTTCCTGTCTGGTCGGGCTGTCCAGACGCGCTCGTATAAACAAATATATTGTACATTCATTGACAGTTCTATTTTTTGAGTGGTAAAGTTTGTTTTTCAGTGGTTGAATGGCGTAGTAAATTTTGAATTTTGCAACGTATTCCATCGACGTCATTTCATCATTTTGCTGTCATAATGGGGAGAGAAACGTCATTTGAAACTTGAACTAGAAATTGAATTAAAATTGTCATTTGCTATAACTATCATGCTGTTAAAAACATGGTTAGAAAAAATAACAATGTTACCTACTTCTATAATATCAAAAAAGTTACGCGAAATAAACAGATATTATTTTATTTTTATTTATTTAGGTAATTCGTTACTCAACAATCTAGCTAGGTTAATCTAATAAACGAATCCATATTAAAATTAACGTAAATACACAAACTCTAGAGTTTTGCCTTGAAATCCAATAAAACGTAACTATGGTCCATGGTATGGTTGGATTTTTTTTTACTTTAAGATTATCTACTCTGCTACACAACAGTACTTCCAAGCTCTTGTATTCTGCTTCATGCCTATTAACAGAATAATGTTGGTAAATTATTCCGTCTTCGAGTTTATATCTTGGCACTCCTTAATCAAAACATCCGTCTACGTCCTAAATTAAAGTCTTTGATGAGTAAGAGCAGCAAAGGTTATATAAATAGGGATTAAAATGTAGTGAAGCCTTTCCCAGACAGATGAAAGAAAACGGCTGGTTACCTAAAAACCTTCGCTAAAATTTGCTAAGGTTGCGGTAAACACTCAAACCGCGCGTTGCAAATCGATTTCGATCCGACAGAGTCATTTCCGGTAGTTTCATACAACCCATGGGAATAGTAGATATATTTATTCCCACTCGATTTATAGTCCCTTGTAATGAGATAGATTATCCACATGACAACTTCCGTGATCTACTATGAATTGAAAATTGGAACAACGTTGAGGTATTGAAAAACACCCCCGTGTGAGTTTTGCAAAACACAAAACGATAGGATGAGACGGATCATCACATATTTTTTTTATTTACAGAAAAAAAAAAATTGATGAACATTTCACATGCACCATCAAGCCCCAACCCACAGAACAGGATATCCCAAACTAAACAAAGCCCAAAAAAGATTCATGAATAAATGCCTTTTCATTTTATTTATTTATTTAGGTAATATTGTTTTATAGATATTTAGAGCAATGAGTCATCGCCTATTACTCATGAGAACCATTTCAGAGTGAGCTAGCTATTATTTTTAGAAAATTATGGTACAAAGGAGCCGTGATGTTTCAAATTCCAGTAACATTTCGGGCGAGAGTTAATTATGCAACGTTGCTAAACATTACGACTTTCTGGGCTTCTCTCTGCAGCTCTTTACACGAATACAGCCTGTAGTATGTATAAAATAAGGGTCAGTTTTAGTGCGTTAATACTCTTTCTAGCTAGATATTTTAGCGAACCATTTTCAGAATAATAAAAGTAAGACGTAAAGCTGCGCTTGTAAAAGGGTTTGAAATTTTTATCTTCACTACTGAAATACATGGATTTTTGGTTTGAGGCGCAAGGTACTTTTTTATTTATTGAAATAGTCATCATCATCATCATCATAATATTCGCTAATAGAGGTCCACTGCTTGACATAGGCCTCCCCCAAAGAGCGTAATAACGACCGATTTTGAGCCTTCACTATCAACCGACTTCCTACTACCGCTTCCATTAAGCAGAGTCGTCCTATACTTTGTTTACCAGTTCGCGGTCGCCATTTGTGCCCCATTGGTTATAGGTTCTGCAAGCTATAATGACCTGCCCAGTTTCAACTGACTTGATATTGCTATGTAGCTATTATGTATATCTTTCAAAACAAAAAATGTGTAAAAGTTTGTTTTATATCTAACAAAATCCATGCAATATAATTTTACGTGCACGTCCTTAATTAGGTACTTATACTGTATCTGCGAGAATGATAAAAGAGTGGAACGCAGCGAGATTGGATTGAGATCGGGTAAGCTCTTCAGATCCACATTACGCGGCGCTACAGCTTCTTTAACATTCATTCGGTCGCAGTATAAAGTACGCCGTCCATCATAACCTTCACCAGGACAGCCTTCTTATATTCCCTGCTTGGACACTGGCCTACTCTCAAGCGAGAGTGATTGGGTCTTATTCCACCACGCTGACCCAATATGAATTAGTGAATGATGGCATTGTTTTTCCACTTTTTAGTGACATGCCGGTTTCTTCACGATGTTTTCCTTTACCGTATGAGAGCACTGGCATAGAGCATACACCCTTTTCAAATAGAAAAATCATTGGTGCCCGACCGGGTTCGAACTTTCGTCTTTAGGTTCGGAAGGCGGGGTCACTACCACTAGACCATCAGTGCTCTCTAAGCCTTAAAGACAATTAAACAAATTCACGCTAGAGTGGTCTCTAGCGTGAATGCTAGCTAGTTGGTGTTAATTATGGTAGAAAAGACATTTAGAATAAGTAACATAACATACCATAACTACCTTGATCGTACCTTAACCAATTCGGGTGAGAACGGGCAAGGTGAAAACGGAACTGGGGGAGAACGAAACTAACCCGTCCGAGGATCTACTCTTGCGAAAAAGCCATATAATTATGGTTTTTATAAAATTTTGCATATATACGTATTCATTACATCGTGAGCATTAAAAACTACTAGTAATATCAGAACATTCAGACCCAAATCATTTGCAAATATTCGCAATCTCTCTTCGTCATACGCAGACATTTCGTCAAAGGTACAACTCATTGAAATTGCGAGCGCAGTGCATTGCGAGAAACACTTCAGTGGATAGCAGACCTATTTCTCTTTCATCCGATATCGGGAACGTTGAATCGCAAATCGCATTCTGTACATAAGCTCGTTTTAAAGGATCGAGTGGAATGAAACCTGAAGTGTTACGTAACTAGACTAAATAGAGAATGACTGGAGTAAGACCGGTACAGACACAGATAAGAGTAGAACTCGTACAGTTGCAAATAAATTGCAATCAACCTATCGGCGGAAATAGATTTTTTTTCTGCCATTCTGTTGTAAGAACACAGACCTCATTGTCCAGTCATTTAGTAGTTTTACCTACAAAATATTCGGGGAGTTTGGATATTGGTATTAATATTTATAGATTTCCACGTGCTCTTTCCGAATTTAGAAACACATAGCCAGCTCGTAGCAGTAGGTATACTTTCATAAGCTGTACGCATTTACAACGTAAACCAATTTAAATAAAACATCTGAAAAACTAATGCCCTTATTCATAAATTCAACTGTATTTTTATTTTAGCAACTTGCTTAGTATTGTTTTTTCTTGTCATTCTTATGTCAATTAATAAAGACCTTATTGTTTTTAACTGCCCTGAAAGACTCATTAGCTAACAAAGGTTTATAGTTTGTTTATTAATAAAACAATCAAAATATTTTCAGAAAATATCAACTTACAAAACAACTGTATTCTAAAGTTGAGATAAAAGCCTTGATATTTTTTTTGCACTTAGAACTTATAATACATCTAGAAATTGTTATTAGATTTAAGTTTTCATTTCACCCATTATTGCTCAAACAACAATTACCTTTGATCAAAGTTGGCAACTTTGAAACCAACGTTAACTATAAACGATTAATTTAACTTGGCTGGAACTAAACAGCTTACAATAGAGCAACATTATTTATCGTGGGAACTCAAATAAACAATTACAATTCAATTTTAATGTAGGTTACGTTTATAATAGGTAACTAACCGAGTTATTTAAAGATGAATCTCAATAGAGGTTGTCAAACATTTTAGCAGCCAGTCCTAGCTTCACACGGCTGCAATGAAACCGAACCCGTGCGAAGCCGGAGCGGGTCGCTAATAATAATAATTTATTTGCTCAGGAATAATGTAGCATTCTAATGGTGAAATATTTTTTTAAATCGGACTAGTAGTTTTTGAGCCTGTACGAGTTAAATCAATGTGTTAATCCCGGTGAAGAATTAATATAGTAAACAACAGGCTATTATATATTATTTTTGATAAAATCTTAAATAAAATTGTATAAATAATATAGCTTTTCCTGGCTTAAAGCTTACCAATGTTAAACATTTTATCAATGAAAAACTTATTATTTTTCCTAGAAACTTGAGCAGCGGCTTGATTAATAAAGTGGCCAGAAGCCTCCGGCGAAGTTTCTCTCAATCTCTGAAGGGCCACTAATATTGAAGTAGCCTCGCAGATTGCAACTTCAATTGATTTAGAGCGGAGTATCTACTTTAATGCAAAATACGATGGACTTTCTAGTTTTTTGGGGTTTTGCTTGATGGTAGTTATAGTTTGCAAACTTTTAACTAGCTTTATATACCTAATACCTATAGCTCGCATAACTGAAAACCGCTGGCGAATAAAAATTCTCAAATGGCGACCACGAACATACTTATACGGATAGCATTGTAAGGCGATGCCAAGCTGCAGTCAGAAGCTAGCAATACATTATTTTGCAAGCAAGAACAAAAACTCCTTATTATAAAGTTTGACCTTCAACAGTTCTCCAGATTTCAAGACAATGATATAATGTACCATTATTGTTTTGAAATCTGACGAACTGTTGAAGTCAAGAAATTATACCCTAACCAAAGAAATTGAGAATAATCATTGTTTATATGCTTGAAGACCAATATGTATAATTTCTTTGTTTACTTGTGTAGAATTGTAGGCAAAATGATTTCGTGTACACATATCTAAGTTCCGATCTCACTTCGTAATACTTTGAGCTTCTCACGGAATGGGATAATACCCTTTAAACATGTTGAGAATTTGAGTAACAATTGTGGCTTGTAGGGTTACACGCATACGGTATACCGACCAAGGTCTTTGAAATATTTAATGAGTTCTTTTTAGATGGCGTGATATAAACTGTTGTGTCTAAAATATTAAACTGTTGTGTTACTGACTGACTAATGACCAACGCATAGTATAAATGCCCTAGAGCCCAATTTCACCATGTATTTCTTTAAACGTGTAGGGGTGCAATAAGAAAGGAATTATCAAAATTCAACTTCTAGAGGACGCAATGCGAAGAATAAATTAGCAAAAAAATGTTAGTGCGGACAAAGTTGCGGAGCTTTCCACTAGTTTCAAATATTTCAAATATAAATAACCTCGCTGTCGGTTTATGCAAGTGCCCGGCTGAAACATTAGAAATGCAGCTTCAATTTACGCTGCGTCTCACAAATGTTTGCAAGATCTCCAAATACTGCAACTAAGGGAAATGTAAGTTAACATTCCTAAAGCTTCTTCAAGTATAATCGTATCAGTTTGAGCTCTTTGAGCTTCAATAAGCTATGAAAAGATACTGTCAGCTACCCTCGAAAACTTGCTAACGATACTAATAGTTATCGAGAAACTATAACTGGACAATAACTTTAGTGAACTTTGTCTTATCTTCTTAATTGTTATCTCAAAAGTTAACTTATACTTTAGTTCTTGAACTAGTTTTGGAGATAATAAAGTGGCTACAGCTACAGGCTACAGTTAACCCGAGTAAACTTATTTATAGACCTCGCCTTCCAATTTTACTTGTATAGTTTATATTTCTTGTGTATTTTAAATTACTTTTGTCACTTTTTATACTATTATATTGCTCTCATTATTGCTAATTTCAAGCAAGAAAATGTAAAAAAAAATCATAGCGACCAGTAACGTAGACAAACATAATATATTTAAAAATAGTAGCCGTTTTCTTACCTTGTTTCGTTAGTTTTGTCAAAATTACAAATCCACTTTCATATCTATTGCCAATTCGAGCGAAATTTGGTCCCATTTTTTTAAATAACACCGAAATAAAACGATTACGATAAAACTTAAAAGCACAAAAAAACTATGGAAATTGGTACACCGTATTTATATGTTTTATAAAATGGTCGAAGCATACAAAAAGCTGCGACATTTAATTGAATTTTGCCTAACGCATGTCGAGTTTTTTATATTTTAATAGGTTACACTTTAAATATAATTATAACAAACATAATAGAACGCAAAGACCTGCAATACTTGCAAGCAATGTGTAACCGTATTTGAAGAGTCGGAAGCGACTCACATGAGTTTTCAGTGTATTAGCGCAAGGTCACATCTTATTGCAAACAGCTGCGTCATAGGAGAATAATATCATTGACTTGCTAAATTAAAATAGCATTATATCGATATAAAATACTTAAAGGATTTATTCGAGTAAAGCCTCAATTATAGCAAGGTTAACAGTGTTACCCAGCCTGAGTGAATCCTTATAAGCATGTGAGAAACAAAACGATTTTACACCCTTCTGATCACTTCCGCTATGCGATGAATAAATGAATAATTAAAGCGTAACAACAATCTGTTCTGCTTGACGAGAATTTTCACGCTCAAATTGTAACCAATGAACCAGAAGTAGTATCTCTGCCTACTTGAGTAGCTGCTTTTACACAAGATTATTACAAAAAACACCTATTTTTTTTTGGGGTATTAAATAAATAAAGGCAAATAATAGAATACATAGTTGAGAATTATTTTTATTTTTTGGTTACGTAGATTAATTTGTTGGAGACAATTATTTTTTAGCCGTTGTTTATGGTTTAATACAATTTGATTCAACTCAAATTTTTTTTCAAAACAATTTTCCAAAAAAGGAGGAGGTTCGACTGTATGTATGCTTTTTGTGTATGTTTGTTACGCGATTTTTCCACCAATTATGAATTGCGATCCTTTTTTTGTTTAATATGTACCTAGGTAATGAACTGTCGACGTGGTCCCATATAAATTTTATCGAAATTGATTCAGTACTTTTTCAATAAACCATAAAAACGTGTCAATAACTACATCGCTACATTCGCCACGTATGTATGCCATCACAATGTATAGAAAATTTTTTTAGACTGAAGTCAGTTTTTTTTTTTTCAAAAAATTATTTATTATCCCTCCATTCAGCTTCGATGGAAAGATTCACATAAGTAGTTTCATATACACTTTCGCAGTAGCGCGTTAAACTATTAAGCCACTAATAGCCGACAACATCAAACTAATCTAGGCTATTGTTGAAGTCATTAGTTGAATAATTCTGTAAGTTTTCAAATGTGTTTAATTCAGTAAATAAATGCTAAATCTCTTCGTTTCCTTTTTGCTCAATTATCTCTTTTCTCTGACGTCACAGGCTAAGATCCGTTCCCGAGAACAAACTAATTATTATCCACTCATTCACAAGTCGTTGATTTTTAGAACTTTAGAATGGGCTTGAAACACCTCGTTTTTACAAGGGGAAGATTACCATAAAGAATTCAGGGGAAAAGTTTGTCTCTTGTTTCGATGAAAAGGTTGTTGTTTTTATAAAGTACGGAAATTAGTTTGGGAGGTTATTTTTATTGGATCACCTTGGGACTTTCCGGGTAGGGCCTGCAATTTGATTGGTACTTATTTGATCTAAATACAAAGTTTTGTCTGATGTTTTTAGATTTAATTTTGTGCTAACACGATTTTTATTTTTGGCAAATATTTGTTTAGTTGTTGGTTTACAATATGTATGCATGCATTTAAAAAAATGGTGTTGTAAGTTATAGTATTGTATCAGTTAACATGTTCACAGCTTTACTTAGTTTGGGGCTCGATGTCGATCTGCCAATTTTTTTTTTTTTTTTTTACATGTGGGTACCTTTATTGTCTTCGCGTATATTGTAAGTGTCTTCTCAATAATGTTATTTGAATTGTAAGAAGCTAGAATATTACAGAAACTCCATTAAACCGATGCTAACTCGCTTGCAGTGGGAGTCTTGAGTCTGTTTCGACCAAGTTAACCGTTCTCAATAAATACTTAGAAGTAAATGTTTTACTAACACGTTCTAGGAATTAGATTATCTTGGTAAATACACAGCATATAATAATGAAAATAAAATGATTTAAAGACATAGCGATGGTTGGTTTGCGCCTTATGTATAAAAGTTGCAATTATGACAGTCTTTGCTATGATACTGCCGCTGCCGTGCTATTTAAAAAAAAAACTATTATTATTCGGTTCAAAATAAAACCGTGTCGCGGAACCAAGGCTGATTGGTGGATAGCGTTTTACTTAAATACCGTTGGCAAAAAAATGCTCGCCATGCTTTAGAAACTAAACCTTGCCTGAGTTTTTACTACATAACCATAACGTCTTCGCTGAAAAAATATTAGTCAGATTAGCAAAGGATGATTTCATAGTACGTGCTAAATTTATAATTTCCAACTAGGATACTGT
Organism: Colostygia pectinataria; assembly: GCA_951394395.1. Lineage (NCBI taxonomy): Eukaryota > Metazoa > Arthropoda > Insecta > Lepidoptera > Geometridae > Colostygia > Colostygia pectinataria. Next base: position 5,074,339 of record OX596362.1, read on the forward strand.
GATTTTAGTGTCTCGATCCAAGACAATCTATCCTTGTCATTTTATCTCAATCTCAAGAAATAAAAACGAAGACTTTTTAGCATAACGGCTATAAAATTGTCTATCAATATACAGGTAAGAAACTGAACTAATGAAAATAACAATATAAGAATAAATTACTATGAACTACTACTATGACCTACTATAAACCAATAAAGTCGGTTTAACAACGTTCAAATGTGGTTAAAATGTACAGCGTAACTCGACTGCACGTTACTTATTCATAGGGCCTTGTAGTTATGCTACTTTGAACGTTATATAAAAGGAATAGAGATAAAAATATAACGAAACGGAGTTCTCTCAATCTTTTCCCAAGCAACCTGTCAATTGTATTCAAGAAGCTTGCTCCCAGCTAAAAAGTACGCTAAGCGTCTTTAACAAAGTAATAGCATAGATGGGTCGAAGTGAAGCAAAAAGCTCAAAGCCTCAAGCAAGAATTATGTCCATTTCTATAGGATTTCGGTAGTTTATTTTCACGTTTCTCTTTAAAGCTGTCAGTCGTCAACTCTGGTGATAGAACAGGCCGCTGAATAACAGCTTAACTTGGCCCTCCGGTTTCGCTCGACACGAAGGTATTTTTTTGTAAATGTCCAGATCATGCAGAACGTTGTTAAAAACTCGGTTTGTAATCAAACAAACTTACAATGTGCTAATTTAACTCTTGTAATGTGTTTAATGAGTCGTCTCGCCTCCGCTTCTGTGCATGGTGACTGAGTTTTAATTGAAATAATGGACAAAGTCGGCTGAAGTTTTGAGTCTCGTTTGAAGTTGAATATCTTACGTCATATTTCAGCTAACTCAATTATGTTTTAGTCTCAGCTTACTTGCTTCGGAAGTTAGAAGTTAAGCTAAGGTCTAATGTTTCCTAATATTTATATTTATATATTTCATGTTCTGGTCACTTGAAGTGTTTTTGTTGAGGCCCGCTTTTTGATCGCTGGTAATATACAGCAAGCGTTAAATTTTCGGTTTGAATACCTTGAAGGAGTAACTATTTTCTATAGGGTTTTCAACATAACTAAGCATAAAAAACCGCCCCGTAAAATAAAAAATAAGTAATAAAATACATTGCTCACTGTTAATTTGAGTCGTTTTACAAATGGTACCGAAACAACTCGTACCAGAATGGTGTGAGTTGAGAAACACAAAATAAATATTACCTCCGTTCTGCAAACTGGTACTAATTGTACAAGTATGTGATTTAGTAGGTACAATCAAAGACCAAAATATGTAATAATATTTTCATACGAGTACCTAACCGTTTTGGTTCCATTGATTAGTATAAAAACACCTACATAAGATTTTATTCAAAAAGTATTCTAGTAAAAATAAAAATATGTTAATGATCTGGCCCAGTTGAGCTATCTAGCGATTGTTTTAATGGTCTTTAGGTGGCTCAACTATTTCATATTTATTATTAACATACCTTGCATATTTGCATAATATTTTTTTTTTTGAATAATTAGTCCTCACTGAAAAGTTCTATGTTTATTTAGATAGAGCTCTAAAATTTTAAATATGCATCTATTTTACTACATGAAAACCTCGGGAAATTTCGTGTAAATGTAAATGACCAGAGTGGCGGGAAGAACTCTCGTCTGCTAGGTATATGATTGTGGTTTTAGCATTTCCCTGGATCCTATATTCTCATGACCGCACTGCGGGGACGTAGCAAGACTTTTTACATGGGGGCAAAAATCAAAGAAGGATTACCCTACCCTTAAAACAAACATCATCATCATTATTACATCAGCCAATGGCAGGATGAGGAATCATTTAGGACGGACATAGGCCTTCCTAAATAGAGAACCATGACGATCGATCTTGAGTCTTATAAAAAACAGATTATGCCCTTAATTCAAGAAATTAACATGTGTTTAGAGAAAATCAAGCAGTTGCGGCTTTAAAAGGTAACCTGTGAAAAAATAACTCTGATGATGAAGTTCTATTGAAGACTTCCGTATAATTTAATAGCATTACTCAGAGCGTGAACCAATTGTATTTAGATTGCGTTAAAAGTTACGTAGTTACAGTTCCAATGGTGCGCGCATGCACATTTGAACTTGAATCAGTGAATGGACAAAACAATAATTCTTTATTCGTTCTAAAAAACACGCCGTTTTTGCACGATTGAGTGAGTTCCGTAACTTGTAGCAGACTCTAGTAAAAATATTAGCAACGCAGCGAAATATATGTAAAGCTTCGGTACCTTGCAAAACCTTACAGTACAAAACCTTGGCTACGAGCCTGCTTCACGACCGCACAGAATCAACCAAGTTCAGCTGGAACCTCAGTGAATATTGGATGCGAAAATCTAGAAACGTCAACATTGTATAATGCGTTTTTCATGATGCTCAGTAAGTATTATTGGAAAGTTCTATTACATTTGTAAATTTTACTTGTTGATTATAAAAAATGCTTTTTAGTTAACTATAATTAGCCATAAGACATGTGGGTAACTAACATAATATAAGTACTTAAAAATAATTAAAAATTCTGTTTTTTCTAAAACTAAAAAAAAGTAAAAAACTAAACAACCAAATAAAAAAAAAACTGTTTTTTAAATTTCATTTTATAGTAACAAGTTTTCAGTGCCATGTTCGTAAGTTTAGCAATAAGCACGTTGATCCGCCAAATCTCTGCGCGCTGTCAGTCACACAGTAAACAGAGCCCTTCGCAGTAGTGTAAGCCTTACTCAGCAGGATTAGTGAGGATTGCGTAAATTTAGCCGTTCATTACGCGAAGGCGCGAGGGCGTGACCTAATTGGGAAATTGATGCGACAATGTTTCATCATAGTGTGGTTGCTATCCGGCTTTTAACAGCTTGTGTCCGGAAAAATTAAGATTACATCACACAATATATTGTCAAACAAATAAAATTAAATCTTATAAAAAAGAATACCAACACGGACGAAACGACACGACATCACAAAATATTGGCCCTTACGAGTATTACCAAACCAAATTCTTCATTGCACTAGTCACAAATGCAATCGTTCGTTCGTTCGTTCGTTCGTTCGTTCGTTCGTTCGTATGAGTCAGTGGCCAACTTTGGTGACAGAGTTTCTAGGCCGCCCGAAGGCCTCTGTCATGGCCTAACAACTTTGAAAAAGCTGGGACCGACTGCTTAACGTGCCCTCCAAAGCACGGGAGCGCTCAGTTGAAATTGCTACTGGCGGTCACCCATCCAAATGATGACCCCGCGCAACAGTGCTTAAATTCGTTGATCTGTTAAGAACAACTTAGCCAGCTACGTCACGAGCGCTCCTGTACCTCCTGAACAAGTGCAATAATAATAGATAACATACGAGTGCGACCACACCGGCTAAAAATACTAGCCAAAAAGCCTTTTTTATACGGCTTTTCTTATAATTTTAACTCGCAAGTCGCAACTTAACTTCAAGCATTCGGCTGATTTAACTTAAACGGCCATTTGATTATTTGCCAGATTAAACACAATTTTATTGCCGCTCCTCGAAATAAGAGCAACAATAAGATACTATCCATCCGAGAAAAGTTCAAGAGTAAAGGATCCAGTCGTTGTAAAAGACGTATGAATTAAGTGTCCTTGGAAAACTGAAGAGGATGTCCCCAACATGGGTCATATTGATCTCTCAAGTTTGATCTCACTTAATTTTTCTTTGGTTCATCTTCACTACATAGTCGCTTAGTATAAAACATAATCGCTTCCCGCTGGTTGTCCTCTGTATATATATGTATGTATATGTACGCTTAGATCTTTTAAACTACGCAACGGATTTAAATGCGGCTTTTTTTAATTGAGTGATTCAAGAGGAAGGTTTATTCGTATACTTTAAGCACCGTGCAAAGCTGGAGCGGGTCGCTAGTAATTTAATTCTTGTATAGTTTAACTGATACTGTAATAAAACTATTTCGACTTTTTTGAAAATTATGTATAGTACCTACTTTTTCAAATTGCATAGAGACATTCAATTTATTTCTGAAGAATAGTATTGAATGCAGTTATAAATGCAACGGCGAGGTGTTGGTTAGGAGCACAGAGGTAGGAGCGAAGCCATTTTAATGGAACCTATTCGTTTGCGTCAACCTAATACGGTAAGTCTGAGTATCCACATATTTAGTCATCATATTGGCCAATATGGCTAGATATAGGTCTCTCCGAAGAATGCCATGACGACTGATCTTGAGCTTTCACCATCCACTAACTTCTTGTGATCAATTTAATGGCATCTGTCCATCAAGTACTACACTTTATTTCCAAGTATAGTATTCTTCGATTATGGGTTAATGTTTTTACTACCCACTGTCCACATATGTAGTAACTATCCGGTAGACCACGGGTTACCCAAATCACTAGAAAGACGTCCCGGCGCAATGTAAACACAATCTTGTCAAATTCAACCTCTACCTTCAGCCCTTTGCAGTCGACCCACTTTCTCGATGTTTTTCTCACAAGAAAACCTTCTGTTCCGTTGTCTTTCCCTAACATTATAAATGTATAACATTATAAGAGTAGTAGAGTTCTCTGTGATAGAGCTCGTCCGGAGAAGGACTACCACCATACCTATTTGCCGCCAAGCAGTAATGTTCGCATTGCTGTGTTCCGGTGTGAAGGGTATGGTTTCCGGTGAAATTACTGGCACATGAGGCTTTCGATCTTAGCCTCAAGGTGGCAACCTGCGAGTGATACCTCTGGTATTGCAAGCGTCCATAGGCTGCGGTAACCGCTTACCATCTTGTGGGCCGTACGCTTTGTTGCCACTTCAGTTGTATAAAAAAAAAAATTTATCTTTAACCTGAAATAATATACCATCATTATACAGGTTCTTTTACTTTAAAAATGCACGAAGAGGTCAGAGGTTTATGATAGAACCGAGCAGATTATTTTACAGCTTCTACGACACTAACGTTATTTCCTTTGGGAAAATTCTGCAGACAGCACTTTAAATTAATAAGAAGCCCTTTAAGTCTAGCCTTAATTAATCCTTTGAAATTGAAGTTTTATTGGTGTACCTTGCTTGCTAAATTGCTTCTAGAGAAGTCTCATACGATGTAATGCTGTTAGCGGCTTTTGTTTTTACGGCTACCTATAACCGTTATCTTTATCATGATCAAAGAAAACATGTACCATGCATGACCTTTATATTATAGTTTAAATCAAAGCTTCTTTCCGTCTGTCCCCCTGTATGTAGAATAGAATTGAATAGAATAGAAAAGAAAACCATTTTTTCGATACAGGCTACGAGAAGATTAAACAAATGAAACCAATCAAAAACACAACATTTGCATTGATCCAAACCATACAAGTAGGTACCTTTTTTGCCTTGTGCCGAAAAGGGGAATGTATGTATGTATAGTTCTCACAGCGGATCTCGGCCGTCATGCATTTAGCCGTTTCGATGCGTAATGGAGGTTTTTCTAACTAAATTGTCTTTGCGCATCACAAACGGCTAACTTCACGGAAGCTTAGATCCGCTGTGCGAACTATACTCAATGCGGTTTTTAACAATAGATAGAGTGAATCAAAAGAAAAGTTTATATACGTTTAGTAATAACCCGTGCGAAGCTATGGCAGGCCGAAAAATAAAATTGTCAAACATTTTGCAAGCTTAAAATTGTTTGAAAAATTAAAATAGAACGAACGATATTCCCGCGTCAGTTGTCGAGTCACGTTACTTGAAGGGTGGTTTTTACTTTAGGCTGTATTTAGTGCTTGACTGAATATGCGTTTAAAATTAGTAGCATCGCTCAGGAGCTATGCAGTAGTCGTTTTAATTTCAAAACCTACCAACTCGACATGACGTCATTAACAACTCATGTCAGAAATTCCAGTTTGCAACCAAATTATGATAATACTGATCTTGGATATTAGCTCCCACTATTGTTCGAGCGCAAAACAGGCCCTACAGACATCGTGACTTGACTATTGTCATTGACAAGTCACTCACATGTAATTTTATTTATGGCCGATATTAACGCAATGCTAAACCTAACAAAAGCTGAGCACTTTTTATTATCTGTTCTGCGTCAGTGAAGAACATTGTGTGAAACCATAAAGTTTATCGAAATCAGGATGTTTCATTCCAAGGATCCTGTGGCATCCTTCGCAACCATCTCATAAATATTCTTCATTCTAATCATAATCATGTTTATGGTAATATCGGCCTTGTTTCATAACCATGCTGTTCGTATTATACGATTACCTATATAGCATACCATGTTTTAGCTAAAAATAAGGTGCAAATTTCATATCATCCGTCAGTACATTACAAATACTTAGCCTAATTTATTAGCCTAATTCTATTTGTTTTTAATGGAACTCTGTATAATCTGGTATCGGAGGAGGGCGTTGATGTTTGTGACACAGTTTTACATTTCCCCAGACGTCATCGGTTCTCACACTATTGTTATCGTGCTACCTATGTATTTTGTTCCAAAATAAAGATATTTATTATTATTTAGGCAAATTAATCCGCTCGCAGTTAAACTGATCCGATTAGGTACCTACTTATTTTTTTCTATAGGATAGTTTTTATGGTTCTTAGTAAGTTATCCTTATTTAGTTAGGCCACCAAAATTTGCGATATTTCCATTTATAGAAAGCTTGTTCTGTTATTTATTTTCCAAAACATCAGGGGCCTATTGCATAATGTTACTCATAATACTAGAAAATAATACAAGTTACAAGTTCATAAATTACAAGCACAGATTAAACACGTTGCATAATGATTGTCAATCCTACCCAATAATATGAGGTAATGTGTCGCATAATTTCACTAATAATATTAGGAAAATTCAAAAAATAGTACAAGTACTCATAAGATATAGTAGTTTTTTTTTTTTTTGCGGCTTCGCTACATACCAACTAATATTTTACAACTTAGCTGGCTGAATTAACTACTAGGTATGTCTGCATCTGAAATTGGCGGCAATTTGATTTCACAATAGTTTTTTATAGCAATATCTGCAGATATGACTTGTAAAATTAGTTCAGGGTTCATTGGAATCATGCAAAATGTTTTTTGAAAATCTGAACTATCTACTGGATTTTAAAATGTATTCGAGGTTTTCTTCTTCTATTGTTTTGTAAATGTGGTAAGTAATAATTTTTATTTCATCTTCAGAAGAACAAACAATTAAAAATTAACAAAATAATGGTGCACCTGCGACTTGTAAATAAAAATACAAGATACAAGTAATAAAATAATTTATGAGGTTCGTCATGCAACACGATCTAATAATATTAGTAAAAAAACACTAATATTATTGACATTTATGAGTTGTACTTTCACACTTGTAATTTATACCCTTTATCTTATTTTGCAACGTAAATACACAAGTTACAAGTTGCGATACTCATACTATGAGCTCGTACTTTTACACTGGTATTTTTATGACTTGTAATTAATATTGCAACGAAATTGTACAAGTTATTAGTAAAAACACTAATATTATGAGCTTGTACTTTATTATGCAATAGGCCCCAGAGCTTCTAATAAAACTCATGCTCATCACTCACAAAGCTCTCTCAACCACAGTCAACGACTTTTCATACCGTGTCTTAGTTCATAGTATTTCAGCACTCGTTGAAATATCAACCAACAACCAACACAACCTGAACCCCGCTTTCAAAGACCGCTTCAAGCAATTATTAATGTACCAAACATTATTGTGTACGCTGAACATGCTTCTTGGACAAATTGTTGGTTGCTTGGAAGTAGAATTTTAAAACAAGATTTTAATTTAATTGAATGAGCGCTTGTCGACGCAATCTTGCATTTTATATTTTTATACTTATAAAACTATAGAACATGGAGTTGCTTGACAAGTTTTTATGAAAATAATTTTGTAGTTTATTTTTGGTAGTTACAATTATGTTTTCATCGTACTTTGCTGATTTTGAATTTTATGTCAATGAATATTGAGCGAGTAGCTTTTCCCTACGCTTTAGAATATTTTTTCCCTGTGGATGTCGGTTTTGTACGCTATACTGCCACATCTTAGTCATAATCATAATCAACTTTAAAAAATAGTGTTTAGTTATAATTGAAACCCTAACTCCCAGAAAAGTTCTGGAAAACAGTTCTCTCCAACTAAACATCATCTTGCCAATTTTGAGAGCTATGTCAGTCATATCATTTTTTCATCGGGTTTTCTGTTATTTAAATTTATTTAATTTTTGTTATTGTTTGTATAAAAGCTGCGACTGACTTGGTATTTAATTACGAAGACATGATATTCATAATGAGCCGCATACCTAACATCTCGCCATTTATAACACTCATTAAAATGCCTTTCCATTGTTTGTTTGCATTTGTAAAATATTTGAGACAGCGACGCTTCTGCATCATAATGAAGGTTATAAATATCATGCAGTGCTGACTTTAGGCCTAGCCAAAAACGATGCAGCTAGCTCAAAAAATTCTGACATCCAGGAACTACCAAGCTAGACCAAAAGTATCTACAATCTACATACTTATAATACAAAATTGATACAGATTGATATCAATAAAATCGCACAAAATAGGCGCGCTTTTGAAAGAAAATGATTACCCTCTTCTAAAATTTAAGATTTGACAAGTATTGATTTATTTTACCAGGATTTTACATTTTTCTCTGCTCTAATTTTGTGGATGACGCGAAAAATAATATACTGAGAAAAGATTATGATAATGATATTATACACTAGCTGGTGCTCGCGACTTCACTCACGTAGAACTTTGGTTGTGTACACCGGGAACCGTACATATTTCCGGGACAAAAAGCTTTGTGCTATACCAGACTCTAATCTATTTCTGTGTCAAATTTCATCCAGGTTTGCTGTGCCGTTCTGATGTGGTTGATTGACCAACATTCATCTATATCTTTCCAAACTTTTGCATTTAAAATAAGTTGTAAAGATAGTAGATTTGACTGATAACAATGACTTGCTTAGTCGTTGTTTAAAAGCAGTACTTATGTTGTAATATAAGTGAGTAAAAAGCTAACTAGTGGCAGGGCTGTTTATTTCGCCCTATGATCCAAGACACGAAAATATATTATTCGAGAGCCCGGTCTCATATTTCGTATATCCTCGCTTGCAAAGTTTCTTATTTACTGCTTGAATTTACCAGCGTTTACCCCGCTTTGATCGGTCGTTCACTTTATAAAGTCGTTCTTCAGAGCAATACGGAAATGTTGACTGCAAGCTATACGAAAACTTTCCACTTATAGGGTAATAATAAGATGAAAATCACTAGACACTACATTATCATTGGTACGCAACGAGGAATAAAAACTTAAAAAGTACTTTGGTGCATTATTGCATTATTTTAGTATAGTGTAGTGCATTATTTTCCAGTTAACGTAAATATTGCACAAGCGACGGAACCGTCTGGTATTGATCAGGATCTGTTTTGCAATCTATTGATCGTCGTAACTGTATTTAGATAGCACAACTGTTTTTACGTGCATTTATTTTTTATGAAACTGTTCCTAGTAGGTACGTACAGATAGGTAGAATAGTTAAAACTTTTTATCGGTCAACCAAAAGTAGAATAGAAGCGATTCAATCACATTGCTTGCTGGATACGAGTACACAACTTGAATATTGTGGTTGTTGAGCATGCATATAATAGGTAATGAATGAATCGCCAGCTGGAAATTAAAATTAAGGCGAGGAAGCTAACTCGCTTTTTCTGTAAGCAAAAAAGTCTAGTTCCATTGTGAAACTGAAAATGACTTTGTAAGGTAGATACTAAAATCCTAGAAATCTCATTAGTGTAGCTATAAAACGGTTTGATTACACTTAGGAATGCTAGGCTCTAACCGTAAACTACATTGGGATTAATTAATCTAGGTTTTTCTAAAAGAGTGCTAGAAAAAAAGCTTTGACCTTTAAACGTTGAGAAGTTCACAAAAACCTCATCTAAAGTGTAGCTAAAAGTATTCAACGTGGTACTTATTACTTACCGACATTATTGTGTATAGAATTTTAAAAATTTAATATGCAAAAATCGTGCAGCAAAAAACTCCAACTTACGTTAAAAATACCCATAGTTTGGAGGATTTCCTTCACTGTTTGGGAACACATACATTTTTTTGACTTTAAAATCGGAAGGTGGTTACAACTAGTAGACCATTTAGTGATGTAATAATAAAAATACTCGTACAATATATTTTTTTTTTTTTTACAAGGTGGAACAAGGTGGTTTTAATGCTCGAAACAAGGACAATAATTAGTCACTAGTACCAATTTTGCAAGAGTCTTGTACCTGAGAGAGGTTTATGAATACCTTTGCTTGTTATAACGGCTGCTGCTTAGTAAGAAACTGGTTTAATAGTTTTCGGGCAGGAAAATGAGGGTGTGATTCCCGCGAGACCCATGTTTGTCTTACAATTCTAGCCACAGCTGAACAGTGGGTAATATACTCGTTTACCTCATCGTTAACCTATTTACCCAATGCTTCTCGAAAGCCCAGTATTACTTTTGTAAAAACGGATAATACGCTGTCTATTGCAAGCTTATTGCTTGTGATTTCACATTTTTCATAATAAAATTAAAAATCAACAATTATCTCCTTGAGCTACTGGCTGCTGGCGTAGTTATTGAATCTCTCTCTCCCCAGTAATTTTGCTTTCTCCAGTGCCCTTCAAACTTAATCACAGTAATGTTTGCACACTAGCTTGGAGACTGAATATCTGGCACTACTCACTACACAGTGAACACCTACCAACATTGACTCTTGTTAAACAGTCTTACCAATATTCTACCTTTTATCAATTCTACTTTTGGGTGAGCTTTGGGTGTGTAAGACTTCTACAATATTAGGGTATTCTAAAATTACTAAAACTTAATTTTACCAACCTTTTTGCGCATTCCTCGATACAAAATAAATAACACCAAGTTCTTGAACTAAGCCTCCAATACATCTTCTTACGGAGCTTAAAGTAATCTTGAGTTAAGTGTGATATATTATCTCCAAAACAAACTCTTACGCACCTAAAGACGGGCTTTCTCGTAAATCCCTTTAAAGAAAGAACAAGACATGGCCATTGCTAAGATAGCTCTCAGTATGTACTGTGTAGTATGTACCTATGAAACCGTAGCTGTAACATTACGTTCGTCACTGACCGCAACTGTGAGGCATTATGTAGATATATAATAATGTTAGGTATTTAGCGCTCATGCGAGCTGAATTAAACTGTGTTGCGTCTTATGAAGAGACGTTATTGACAAAATATTTTGCCGGAGTGCGCCTTTTTAGGTAAGTACTTATTTATTCCGTTTTAAGGGAATCAAATAACTGATAGAATACACTAATACATTAGACATTTTTTTTAATACATACATAAGAGTGTCAAAAAATTCATCATGATCACGCGATATACCAGCGTTCAAACGCCGTTGAGCATTTACGTAACGTCCCTAACGCCAAGTAAATTTGGTATTTATTTACGGGCGTTATAATTGTGATGATCGTCGTTTCTTAGAAAATCAAATCTTTAGGAATGCGTTGGGTCTTTTTAAAACCACATTCACAGTCTTGAATACACATTTATCACGCGAAGATAGACAATATTTTAAAATTCTAGCAAATAAACGAAAATATAGCTTTTTTACGCTATTTTGGCTTCATAACCCGATGTATAAAAAGATCAAGCTAAATTATTGTAATGGTTTGAAGAGTTTATATAATATAGTTGCAACGTCTAAAACTGTAGGATGTCTGGATTCCAGAATGTGTGGATTCCAGACATCCAGACTTTGGAAGAACTTACTTTATCGATAACAGCACCAGTCATCATTTAATTTTTAATTTCATAATCACAAAGCGTAGCGTAAGCGTGTCATTACCTACAATTTATAACTTTTTTAATACAAATTTTTCTAATAAAAAAAAATTACACCGCAGCGGGAATCGAATTGCAATATCTTGCTTCACAACCGTCACACAATAGTACCAAAGTGCGTGTAATTGAATTAAATTATTATTATGATATCTACGAAAACAAAGTAGCCGTATTCAAGGTAATAAAGAAGATAGTTATGCAAATACTATTCTGTCTCACATATTACTGACACCTTTTAATGTGTTTCTTGCGAAACATTAAGCCGATAACAACCAAAATGGTGGTATAACGACAATTTAATAGTAGCTGGAAGCACTAATTCCGATAAAGGCAGGTTGAAATGTTTCAGATAGTGTCATTTAGTTCAATTTGCGTCATCGTAATATTATCATCATCAGGTTAATTTTCTTTCTCATTAATTTATTAAAGCCGGCTCAGATGTGGTCTTGAATCCAATGACAATTCCGATCCAATCCCAATTTGAATTTACTGCTGTCAAATATGTTTACTCTTAATAACAAGGTTGAGTTTTGCATTCAAAAATACGAAATGTCATATTCCAATGCTTGTCCAATACCGATCGCGTTCGAGAATAAAGCCCCTGATATTAGTACCTACTTCACACAAAAAATATACGTCAATTACGAGAAGGGTCAATATGACATTTTTTTATGAGTATGTATTTTTTACAAATCATATAAGTAATTAAAATAGAAAAATAACAATAATTGTTTTTAACAAAGGTTTTATGGTTTCAAAAGTCATAAATTAAAAAAATTGGCGACTCGGTAAATCTTTTATAAATAAGGGCCTTTGTATCAAAGTTGCCACTAGTATAAGCTATTTTAATTTACTCAACTTGACATAAAATCCATCCGGATAAAGCCCAGATAAACACGCCTTTGGTTAATTTAATTTCGCCAGATCGGCTCAGCTTTATTTACGACCAAAAAGTTTCAACGGCATCCAATGATGTTATTTAAAGATGGGTTAAGTGTACCCTAAAATTCTTTCGTACTAGTCCATTGGCCTTGGATTTGACTTTGAATAAATGGTTCAGTAATTTTAGAGTTACCATTCTTTAATTTTCTCAATGCAGTTTACAGTTTGCTTTTAAAAACCCCTTATACCTCAAACAAACTTATAATACTGCTGACGGATCTCGGCCATTTACTTCACTAGTTATTGTTGGTTATCCTCTAAGCTAAGCACTCAAAATCTGTTAAAAAACGTCAGTGATAGAAGCAAATAATCGGCCTCTGGTTTGTTATAAAGCATCACATAAAACCAACGGATGTTCCAGATTATTAAAACGCCATCTTTTATGCCGTCGTTTTAATCTCTTGCTTATTGTTATTTGATATTTAAAATGGAAAGGTTATGTCCAATCCGCTTCCCGAATTAATCTTGACGGAAATGAAAATAGGATTTCGTTTTATTTCGACGTAAAATTTTGTGACATTACCCTTGGGTCCTGCCTGGAAATGTATCTCTGTGCTATGTTTAAATAAAGATAAATCCAATTAGCTGATAGTATAATATTTATTTTAATTAGTTAAAAACTTATCAGAGATGTGTATAAATGTAGGTACTAATGCGTTCATTCCCTTTTGTTATATTTTTATACGATTTGATTTGTTAATTAGCTTTGTGTTTGAGTACTAATATTTTATTAGCTCTTGTTTGAGCGTTTTCATTTTATTGCGTTCTGAAAACTACTCATTAATTATTTAGGCAAGAATTAATCTTTCTTTCAGCAAGTGACAAGACGATCAAATCGCTTGCCTGATGTTATGCACCACGCCTGACTGTAAATGCAGTGCCAGCCACATATACAATAGATTGCAGTTTTTTGCGGCACTGTGCTCTGCGCTTATCACATCGAGACGTTGTTATTAAGTCTCTTTCGGCCAGTAGTTTAGTTGCTACAGTGCCCTTTAAACTTAAACACAGTAATGCTTGCTCATCTTAAGTAAAAAAACAACATTTTCACCAGTAGCTTTAACGTTTTTTAAAGCGTTTTTTATAATGGTGCATATTTTTTCAACCACTTTAGTTAAAAAAATATGCAAATAAAAAAATAACAAATAAAATGTATAAAATTTAAAATGTTCATCAGAGATTAATTTTATGTTATCAACACTGTACTCTGAGTGTTACTGCTATATAAGTGGTAGGTAATATTATTACTTAACGCGTCTGGTATGCAACGAAAGAACAATGTTACTGAAAAGCTTATTATAGCAATAAAATAAAATAATTTACACAACCAAAACGCAAGCACTGGTGCCCACCATTTTCCAGCCAGTAATTTATCAGAGGTAAGCTAAGTAAATGTTTGTACTGTGTAAATTATTTTGCTTATGATGATACAGAGTTCATACTAAACCCATCTAAAACTCGTATAACATTATGTATATTATTAAATTATGTATTTTCATTCGTTTTCATCCGCGGCTTGGCTCGTGTGTTTTCTTTAGAAACTTTGATACTCCTTATAGGTCACGCTCTATTGGGCAAATAGTCAAGCACTAACCTATTTGTTAAAATAGCTTATTTGTTATTCCAAATTATTTACCACAAATTATGTCAAATTTGTGGAGGTGAAAGAGTAATATCAAACATTATAATGTCACAAACATATTTTTTTGCAGTTATATTGGCAGTGTAGCACGTATCTTATTCATCACTATTATAATCTCTCAAGTAATTATTTATAGCTTATTTATATTTTGCGATGCATCTGCGGTTTAGCTGTGGGTATCATGTACTCGACAAATGCAGCGCAATCAGGCTGGTGTACCTTAGCTTAATTATGGTACGTGCTAGGTAATTATCTAATTTCGTATCCTTTCATTACCAATTTGGTTTTGGTAAAGGTCTGCTTTACTCATAATACTTAAATTCATAGTTATCGACTACGACCTATGTTAATAGGTATACTTCATTGAAACAACAAAACAATGGGTGCGCTACATAAACACAATATCGAAAGCCTGGACAGTCCAATGGGATTGCGTGAAATGAGCCATGACTGTATAAACTCTGTGTTTGTTTTATTATTCGGTAGTGAAATCACGTCAATGAACTGAAGGGGAACGAGAAAAGGCTGCTTTACTGTCATTAATATATCAATGAATCATGTTTTTTTTGTTTTTAATTTAGTTTTAATAGTATAAAAAAAACAAAAAATAACTGATTCTCTGATAATTATCAGACGAAAAATATCTAGTACTACTCCGCATAATCTTTTAACCAATGAGGTCACACAGTTAACACAGTTAACCTCAAAAGAAAAACTGCTTCTCTAAAAAAATATGCGCAGTATTATGTGCAAAAAGATAGCAGAGCGTGGTTTCGATCCACGGACCTCTGGGTTATGGGCCCAGCACGCTTCCACTGCGCCACTCTGCTCTTGCGAAGTGGCCCTGAAATACGCCTTCCAAATATATTACCCCATAACAATTATATTGATCACCCATCAACTTTTGTCCGAACAATATAGCGCGGATATTATTATTGTTATGAGGTGAAAGAGATGAGATTGTAGAGCTCAAGTTATACTTAAAAATAAAACTATATATAAAAATATTAACATTATTTAAGAAGAGCTTAAAAAATTGGATGGATGTTTTCTAGGTTTAGTTAAGTCGTAACTTAGCACGCTCTACAGATTAATTCGGTAAACTGCAAAGCAAACGAGTCAAAGAAACGAGGAAGTATAAAATTAGGGGCGTGAAATTCCACAACTCGGACAATCCTTAAAAAGGTTTTTGTATTGATGACGGTTTGACGGTGTTAAAATTCCGATGAAGACCGTTTAAAGGCTCTTGTTCGTAAACACGGATTTTACCCGACAAGCACAGGGCCGGCTTTGGGCAACCTTCTATAGTAAATACGGTTTTAATCCGGTTTCTGATTTATAGAATGTGATTTGATTTAATCAGTTCGTAAACAAACTTCAACATCAATTTGTAGTCTTGAATTGCTGTTCGTTAGTCTCGCTAAACTCGAGAACGGCTGGACCGTTTTGGATAATTTTGCTCGTGTAATGCAGTTGCGCTTAGCTCAGATCGCATCAAATTAGTGCCAGGATTGACACTTTGATTTTGATTCTTTCATCTCTCTTAATTCGACCATTGCCATTATAACGGTTGTCATAATGGAAGAAACTAGGAGCTTAGGCCGCCGGCAGCTCTGCTTCCGCACTCTCGGTATATCTATGAAAACACTTACGGGACCCCGAGTCTCCGAATATTTGTAGTGGGTTCGACGAATACCTATTTACTATTTGAATCCTTTTAACGATAGGGATGGGACTATCCTATTCTACTAATATTATTATAAATGCGAAAGTCTGTGTGTGTGGGTTTGTGTGTCTGTTTTGTTACCACGTATCTCCGTGACGGCTTTACCGATTGTGATGAAATTTGAAATGTAGATGGCTTAAGTCCTGGAATAACACAATGTAACTTTATCCCGTAAAAATCTACTGTTCCTGTGGGATAGCAATTAACTGAAAACTGCAGGTGAAGCCGAGCAGGTAATTTCGTTGACAAATAAAGCTGTTCATGTTTCCGAATGAACCACCTAACTACATATTAACTTTCTACATATGTACTATAATATAGCCTCGCCCATCGAGAGTTTGCAAAAAAATACAGCATAATAATCATCTCACTGCATAACAATATTTTTTACATAAATACATTAATAGAAATGATTTTGCCAAAAAAATGACCCCTTCTTATATTTTAGGCATTTCTACTATTCAGTGGGCTAGTATTTTTTGTCGATTAACTGATTTTCATCAGCAAATATTTTTGTATGAAAAGCGTTTTGCCTTGATATACTTTTTATAAAGTAATGTAAAGTAATATCTTTAAAGTTAAGTAAAATAAACTTTTATTTTGACAAATTAAGACACAGATACCTACAGGTTGAAAAGTACAATAGGTAGGTACATTAAAGAGTTAAAACTATAGTGGTTAGAAATCATATTAAATTATTAACTTACAGCATACATGACAAATTCAAGTGGTAAATAGCCGTTAATAATTTAATAGGTAGGTACATTGGTAAAATCTGTATGTATAAAGCGTTTCACGAACCCTATAAAACTCGTAGGGTAACTTCTGCGCTATTTTATTTGCATATAATGGTGATTTCATCACTAAAAGTTTCAACATAATCACGCGTGACCGAAACTAGATATCGATAATATTGATTCTACGATAAATCAATCTCCCATCCCTAAAATACTCGTACTACAGGGCGCATTAACCAAAAGTCCTTTTTAAGTGGTCGAGAGACGTCTGCTTTCCATAAAATTCTTGATAAGGGATAATATGTATGTCAAGGACCCATTGCTACGATTGCTAGCATTTTGAACTCAATGGTATTTACAATTTTATTGTTTCTATTATTAATATATCGAAATATTTGAAAGACAATACAATATATTTGGTAGGTTTGCTATAGTATTACGTTGGCTGGTAGGATTATTATACCATGGGTTGTAGCAACACTGTGAGATGCAAGAAAAAACAGACTCTTAATTCTACGAATTGCAAAGAAGAATAGCACAAGGTGATAAAAAAAACATCTTGCCTGTTATACTTCGCTAGAATGCTTGGTGACCGATTGAATATCGTCGTGGGTTAAAAAAGAACCATAATAATGTTACCTACTCTAAGGACTAAGGTATTAATGTGGTAAAGTTATGTGTGATAGAGCTTGTTCGGGTAAATGCTACAGCCATGCCTATTTTTGCCTGCATTGTTCGCGTTTCCAGTCAAATTACAGGTTGCCACTTTATGGTACCTAGAGTAAGTTACTAGTATTACAGTTAATTACAATTCAATTCAATATTTTATCCCCCTCTTATAAATAAATTTGTCAAATCTAAGTAATAAAAAATTGCAGCATTGAGACGTTTCAATTTTGTTTTTTTAGTAGAAAATGACGCACCGTTCGTCTTTCACTGAGATGCACTTTGGCGCTAAAAGCCTCTCGGCATTTTTCTGTAGAAACGATAGGTTCTCTAGAAAGGGTAGGTATTGAAAAAGTTGAGAAAAGTTTTTTCTTTTTAAGCATTAGGTCAACGTCCACGGAACTTTTTGCGATGAACTTCCACTAAAAGAAAGTTTTCCCATATCATGAATCGTATACACCATACTATCAACGCTCCTTTAAAAGCATTCGATGTTTGTCATCAATTATCGGCTCAAGCTCAAGCGTGTGATACAGATATTTACAAGCCATTAAAACACGGTGCGATCTTTGCATTTCACTCTTTGCTGTGCCAAAGAGTAAAATCCCTTGCGCGTGTGAACACGCTCCACTCCAATTTTAAAGCCTTTAAAAATGTCGCCTGTTAGAATATCTCGCTACAACTTTGTAAGTTTTGTATTAACACAGTCAAGGTTATTGCGATACTAGAAATTATAAGATAAAATAATTAGAAGACTCTGAATTTAATTTTATTAAACGTTTTAAATTGTTCGCCTAAATTTATTTTGGTTTAAAATTGGTGTCTGACATTTTTCGTCCTGAGTGTGTAAATATTTAACATCGGTGAAAAGCAAGGAATCTCATTATTTCGCTTTAGAAATTCGACTGCTGTAATTTAATTCTGGTAACAATCAAGCTGTATTGTGAAGTTTTCTTGTAAAGACACAAAACAAAATGCCTGTTTTGTTGTATTAAAAAAATGTGGATACGCGTTTTAGATAGCAGATTCAATTTTTTTATTAACAAAATACTAAGAGTGAAATGCGCGCTAATGTTTTGAGCGTTATTATATATTAGCGGTTTATGCAAGTTTTTAGCTCGCCGAATTTATGCGCAATTTGTTTTTTTTAACTATGCTCGAGTCGCCAATGTACGTTCGCTGCATGCAACTGCACGTTAGCGTCATAGAATTAGCACAATCAGCCAGCGTCTTGTCTGCATGTCTGCAAATTGAACAACAAAATTTTAACAACAAAAGGTTATTAGAAGCTTCTAATTAAATTGTGGAAAATACAACTGTTGCAGTATAAGTTTTGATTTATCAATCTCAGTTAAAACAAAGTTTTCACGCCGACGCCTTAATTTAGTTAAAGTTAAAAAAATTCACAACGATGTTATAGAAAACTTTGTCAAAACCGTCTGCTAGGTCTTATAGTGGAGAAATATATAAAATCGGTGAGCTACTCACTAACTGTCTGACAGACTGATAATCGACACTCAGCAAAAACAAACCTACAATTTTGGTGTTCCCCTTAGAATGGAATCCTCTAAATTCAGCTCCTGGATGAGGCAGCGGGAAGATGAAGTCTACATTAAAAAGTTAGTGTGGACAAAGTCGCGGGTCGTTCCACTAGTCGAAAATAGACTGTGTAGCCGAGCTTATAAACATTCATCGAGAGACCGCTACAACTTTTGGCAAACAAAACTCGTTTCGATAAGTTTGTAAAGAAACTTTGTTGCATTATTAAGTAGACCGTGGTTTTAACAGACTTTCGCAGAATGAGGTACTTATTTTGAAACACACTCGCTTTACTACTAGTACTTGTAGAATTGGACATAAGAGCCGCAAAAGCAAAAAAAACCTAACTTATGCCACTGCAAGCACAACTTGAGGATACTCCAACTAAACTCACTGTGACTGTAGTGTGTGTACAGTAAGTAGTAATAAGTGTATTATCATATCCATAAAGCAAGAAGAAGAAAAGTTATGCGTCACACAAAAAAAATATACGCGTCGGCTGGAAAACCATCTCCGTCTTGTTGAGTGAGCCGTGAGTGATGAAAACAATCCGCGTGGATGTCTATTACAATAATTACACGTTACGGACATCGATCCTGCGCTTCTGATACTCGCTACCACTGCAACATCGAGATCGTCAGTTGGACTACAAAACAATGTCATGCAAAGTGCATGAACATAAATTGCATTGAATTAATACAGTCAACATTCTTGGCAGCACGCCAGACCTCCAGATATGAAGAACATAGCTGTAAGCACTGCGAACTTTCGGTATTCCTTGTCATAGGTCACTGGTAAACTCACAGAATGTGCTATTCAACACAAACGTTCTATAAACCACAGGGGTGCATGACGCGGACAAAGGTTGTTACCAATATTATTTAAAAATAAATAAATAAATAATGCTGGACAATCCACACAGCATCATCTAGCCCCAAGGTAAGCTGCTGTTAAACAGATCTGTGTTATGGGTACTAGATGACTGATATATACTTAATACAATACAATACATAGATAGATATTTTTTTTAATTATAATATATATTCAATAGATTTGACAGTGCATGCAATATGAAAAGGTTAGTAAGTCAAAGTCAAAGAGTTTTTTTACTTATACAAGTACCCTTTGAGTTGCATTATCATTCTATAAAGAAATGACACAAAACAAAATATTAGTACAACGAAAAGTCTTTAAAAAAAATAGCCAAGCTCAAAATGCATCAGGCTCTTTATGACATAAACCAAATTATTGCCTATTTCAATCAAGTTACTTGCTGAACGACTGGTGTCTTTAAGCCATAGTTGGCTAATTTGAGCTACCTACTAGAGCAACGTGTACCATACAATAGCCCTATGGCCCTTCATCTAAGTACTTAGGTGTAGGTAGTACAATGCGAGACAATGTGCCTTAATCGAGGGTCCTGCCACAGATAATAAGATGTTTACTACGTGCCCTGCACTCTAAAGGGAACGCCACCCGTCCTCTAATCTTATATCATATAACTGAATTTCTCCTTATAACGTTTCGGGTCAAATAATGCAGTTATTTTTAACATTTATCTAAAATTTAAATGAAAGACACAACTTGCAGAGAGTTTTTCGTTACTTATAATAAGTCTTCATTTCAGAGATGTTAACTAATTATTCATAATGGTTTCGTTTTTTGTTTCAGGTAATTTAAGATTCTGTTGCAAATGGAACGGTAACAATATTTTATGAGTAGGTACCAGAATTTCCATGATCAGCGCTAAAATAAACTTATAAGGCAGCATTTCCAATTTACCACAAAGTAGATATAATATTACGCAAGTTCGCGACAGGTGCGAAGAGAGGCGGATAAAAGGTATCATAAATACCTAAACTCTAAGGTAATCTTTGACCGCTATCCACTTCACTCAGCGCGATTCCGAGCCAGTCCAACTTCATAATAACACACTTTATGCATCGATAAAGCCCTTATCTGAAAGCGCCCTTTTCTCAATAGCATTCTTAGGCGAAAGATACAATGTCTGCTACACTTTTTATAAATATAGACCGTTTTGTAAAGATGTTATGGTTGGAATTCGAATTGGCGATCGTCGTTAGCGTTGTGGTATCTGATTTACGAGCAGGTGTGGGCTCTTGTCTGCTACTCTTCCATTCAGAGCTTGTACAAAGTGGGCACCTTTAGATTGGCGGTCTCCAATGAATTTGCTCGTTTTGATGGTACCTTCCTTACCGATTTCGTTCAGTATTTGTCTTTTTTTATTTTTATTTATTTATTTTATTTATTTAAAAACTACAGCATGATGTAGTAAATATAATATGATTCCTAAATCTATAGTATCGATTGCAATGACTTGATGATATAATGTCATAAATTTTGTTGAACAGTAAAAAATCTGATAATAAAGCATGTTGTCATAACAGGCACGAGCTACGATCAACGAAACTCTTTCACTATCGTTAAAAATTTCAAACAAATTCTCAGTTTCGACGTTCTGTATTATTCAAACAGAAATCAAAACTTCCTTTCGTTTCTCGTATCTCGAAGATTCAGCGATATATACGGACATAGTACAGTAAGTATTCAGTAAAGTTGCCTGAGTCTAAAACAGCCACACGCCGCCCGCCACGCCGCCGGTGGCTGGTAGAAGAATTTATATTGGAAATCGACGCTCAACTAAACCAAATTTAAAGGTAAAGGAAATGAATATAGCGCAGTCACTTATTGTTTAAAATTCGCAGTTTGAGATAAGCTCTATTCGGTTTGCTTCCAAGTAACTGGGTTTTGAGTGCAGTGAATAGCAAAGTTAACCTCGCTCAGTAAATATTTGATTCACGGAATATTCGACTGAAACGTCTCGGGTTCCCCGCATTCTGTCAGCGGCAAACGCTTGTAAGATTCCTTTTATATTACTTTATCTATATGCTAAGACAGAACGGAAATTTTACCTGGTGGGAAGACTCTTCAGGGAAAATCCGTCTTAGTGGTACCCAACCCACCAAGACCAAGACGGACGGGCTTGGCACTACAGCAGCAGTACTTACCAGATATTTTTCCTCCAAACAGAAGGGTGACTGTAAAATTTAATAATATAATTTTATTGAAAGAATAAGTAGTCACAAGCGCAGTGCAGTGCCACGCAGAAAAATTGCAACTGTTATGGTCAAGTGCAGCACTTAACATCAGACGAACAACAACGTGATTGACTCGTCATTTGCTGACATAAAAAAATGAACTAGCATAGTGAGATCATGATCGATGGGGGTTGCTAACGTTCAATTACGCTTCCTCAACTTTCAGACGGGTAATAATCGCAAGAACTTATAATAAATGAGTGGTGTGGTGAGGTCCGCTTGCAGGTAGAGCATTCCGTCGCGGCCCCGTTTCAGATAGCACATAGACAAAGGCTTAAAACAGACACGTAATTACGGGACGTGCAACACTTCTGGCATTCCTTCTCGGGCATTTTTTGTTCGTTTGTAATATGTGCATTTTTAGAATGATGTGTCGAGGGTTGGGGTAGGGGGTTTTCAGTACGGTACCTTTTGTTCTGTCGTCTGCCGGCTGTGTCCGTCTGCGTCGGTTCAGTATCGCGCCGCCCTTCAAGAGGGGTGGTTGTCGCCCCCGCGATGCCGCAAACCGGCTTTTTCGATATTTCCGAGAATCAAAGTGAAGTTTAGTAAATTTAAATACGGATTATGCGTGAGTCGAGTATTGGTTGGAAATACGAGTAATTACCAACTTAGTTTTGTGTTTATTTTTATGCGTCTAACTTTGATGAAGTTCCGTGTTAATGCGCGATTACAAGATTTTTTTAGCCTTACTTTTTGAAGATTTCTTATAAAATGAGAAACATGGTGCAGTTTTAAATATCGAAAAGGTTTTGGGGCTCACAATTGTAGTTAAAATCTTCATTTTTATTTTAATAAAATGTCTAAACTTAACGATGTTGATAAGAACAAGACAAGTTTTTATGTAACTTTGCTGGAGGCAATAAGCTTGGTATTCATCTTGACTCCACATGTAGGCACTTGAGTAATGTGTGGGCCGACTGTCTTCGAGTGCGCTGTTTTATGACTTATTGAATTCTCATAAGTTCAGAAGCTTTTAATCATCACTTAACGCCATATTGTTATATTAACCTGAACAGGTTTATGTTAATCAATGAGTTAGGTTAGAGTTAGTAGAGACTTACAACTCTTTTTTATATAATAAAGAAAGATTTGCATTTATGTATGGTTGTATGTTTGTAACGAAAAAAATCAAAAACTACTGACCCGTTTTCAAAACATCTTTCAACTTTTAGTTTTTTTTATATTTGGATATTTACTGTTACTGTACATAAGTTTCGTAAGTCGTGTGGTCAAGTCTCGTGGCGGAGTTAAAAGGCCGCGTAAAAGCCTCCACCTTGGCCTAACTACTTTGAAAAGCCGGGACCGTTAGTTTAAGTATTGACCGAGATTAGAAACTTTTACAGTTTTTTTAGTAGAAATCATTAGGTTTGCAATCTATTATTCTAGTACCTACTCACAGAGTGTAAGTAAAAATATTAGTATTACATATTTAAATTCTCTAGAATATGATAAGATAATTTTTCTAACGCTACAAAATTTACATCTTAATGTATTTTGTAATTAAATATTCTTAGAATTTAAAGTAATATTGCTGACCACAACCAATTCTGGCGTGATGCGGTTAAAGGCGGGTTTGAAAAAGGCTCTAAGCTCCACCCTTCTTTGTATAATTTATTAGGCCCGTAATCTCTTTATTGGCTCAAGTATTTACAGGTATGATTTAGGTACGTTATTTTAATATTCAGGCATTTTTCTGTAAACCTCTCAAAATAAATATTTTAGTTACAAAATGCTCGAATTCTTCTAACAAAGTGCTCGAAATAAAACTCCAAAGGACGCAGCGGAAAGATGAAGTTTGTATAAAAAACAACAAAGTCAAAAAAATATTTAATCTAAATTTAGTTATGTTTCTAAAATAGATATTACACAGATAATAATTGACCTTCTGATAAACTGCCTTCATGATGAAGTGCAAGTAAGTTGAAGCGATTCCCTCTTTACCAAAACCGCAGAACTTTACACCTGAGACCGCGAGATCAAAGCATCTGTTACACATTCCTGTGGCTTTTGTATAACCCACATATTATCTTCAGCTTTTCTGTCGGTGTAGACCTGGTCACCCGAGGATTATTGTATTGTAATATTGATAAACTTAAAAATAATGTATTTTTGTTCACCTTTATTCTATACCGCATATAAATTACTACACTTCAACTTGCTTACAGCTACGAGTATGTCTGTGACCTTGGTCCTCCTACGGATTTCATTGTTTCAACTTTACCAATACTACATAACCAGTACCTACGTTGTTTTGAAATGAGGTTATGACGTCAAACACATTTAAATGTTCACTAAACTTACGAGTGAAGATCTTTGATCTTTGCTATTCAATCGATTGCATTTGATATAGAATAGGGAACTCACGACTTCACTGTGAGAATTCTAAACTGGCCGCGACGGTGTCGCTATGAATAAACTAGCTTCTAGCTATTCCAAACCGATCATTTGAATCGAACCATTTCTTGAACAATCAGGCGAAATATGCAAGAGGAAGATTTATACGTATATTAAAATCCCACTGTCCCCGTTAACGGGGACACGGTTAATAGGGACATCGGGAATACACGTAGTTTACATCCGTGCTAAGCCAGGCGGTCGCTAGTTCATCAATAATTTAAAAATGTTTAACCTAGTTATAAACCTGAATTAAATTTCTTACTTAATTGCTCTGTAAGCAAACTTTATTGATGTCCGCCATCTTACAAGACACTCTGATTGCAATTTATTGCCACAATATCTTCAACTAGTTTCAATTCCTAGGTCTAAGGGATAACTGTAGTTAATTACCGACAGTTAATAACTGATCTAGTCCTTACAAGTAACAGACTTAGTTGACTTAGGCAGTTATCTGAAACTAGTTTATGTCCCTTGTAAAGGTATATTAAAAGTATCTATCTATTTAGAGCAAAAATATATTTTTTGCGCATACTTCGTAGACTGTGCAGAGCTGTCATAACTTAAGTGCTTTATTGATAAGCTTTCTATTGTCAACTAAGATTCAACGATGTTTCGAAATTAGAAAAAGAAGTGACAGCTAAAACCAAACCAGAACCACAACGTTTCCGTTTAATATTAGCTCGATAACGGTCCTGACAGTCGCATAGAGCACGTTTTATGGCGTTCTGTTTGACTCTTGTTAGCGCGATTTCAAAGCATCATCAAAATGTCATAATATTGTCATAATGTGATAATAACCAGTACGGACTAGGGGTGGACTTTTCTTATCATGACTTCAAGTGGTCAAAGCTAACATCAATGGAGCGCTTACTTTTGTACATGACATTGCTTACGTCGTAGCGTCGCGCTAAGGGATTTTTCTTAGCGCGACGTCAAGGTGTCAAGACTAGTTCGCCAGCCTCTTATGTAGATCGTTTGAATTGTTTAGCAATTGTTGTCTCTGATACAACGCAGCGTTCTAGTGCGACGCTATGACGCTTTCTAAATTCCAAACTTCACGTTCATAAATCAATCCGCATAAAATCTGCTATTTGAATGTAACAGAGGTGTTGTCGTCACCGCTTTGGGCTATGGAAATCAAGAGATGTCGCTTTTTGGAACTCCTTTCAATTTAATAGGTACCTATTTGTTCGAGTTCCTGTTATCTATTTTCCGTGAAACATTTCGCTTTGAAGTTGCTTTTTCGCGATAAACTCAGCGCACATTGAAACAGTCGTACAATACAGGGATATGCATTAAGGATACCATATTTGTCTACCCCGTTATTTTAAGTATTCATTTTCGTATAGTGTTACTGGTCAAATATTAGTAGATACCAAGTAGTTAACAGGTAAAATGAAATGGTAAATAAAATTATACTTGAAAGGTTACACACACAATCGTTTTTTTTTATTAACTCATCGCGATCTAACGCCCGTAAGATCACCGACTGCATACGTAGACGTGCACGTAAGTCAAGTATCACTACGTTGTGATGTATGGAACTGTATGTGATATAGCACATCACTCAAAACCAGGTTATGAGATCGAAACCGCACTAATAAGGTTACTACTCGTAATAAACGGCATGTCCAAGAACCAAAAATTCGAAAGACTTGTGCCATCCACCAATTCATATTGAGTCCCCATGGTGGATATGTATGACACAATTAATCTCGTTCGCGAGTAGGTCCGTGTTTAAAGTTTCCAACTGTGGGAACATCAGAAGACGAACCATGATGACCTACTAAACAACCCTACTATAATATTTTGTTGTTCAGCCTTATAATTTCCACAAAAGCAAATCCTTTCTAGATTGATTGTTGATCACGAAACGTTTTCGTGGAATCATTTAAAATACAAAACAATTTTCTCTTTAGACACATGATTACCTACTTTGTCTTAATTTATTTCGGTAGCTACTGAAGTATCCGTAATTATATTTTGCGTAGGCCGTAGCAATTTAATTATTCTAAAAGCTGCTATTCACTCAGGGAAATAATTATTTCAGCTAAGGAGTTAGGTATGTACTCGTACCTACCGTTTTAATATTTTATTGTTTCGATACAAAACTATGAATAGGCTGCTCCAGTTTGGTCGAGAATTACATTAGACATTGATTAACATTTCTCCAAATAAATAATTACTCGAAACCAAACACGATTTTCCAAGGTTCCCTTATCTTTTGTCAATGTTTTACTCTTGCCTGATCAAAAATTAAAGGCAGTTACTACCATGATCAAGCGTATCTGTAGGTATAAATTTATGTTTAAGTTACGTATTGAGTTCTGTTTCGGAATTTACCTAAACATGTACCTTTACCACATACAGTTTTGGAGCTTGTTCGAGGATTTTGTACACATTCTGCACAGAATATCGTAATAGTCTGGAGCGTATACTTGAGGGTGCAGACGTCAGTTTTATTGATATATGGGTTGGGATCAAGGGGTTCGTCGAAATGTCAATATTCAATCATTTAAGGTCAATATATTTAAGGAAAGTTCAGTAAACTTTATCAACAGGACAAACTGGCAATAACTTTGTATTTTCTTTTGACGTAATCGGCAAAGTTGGTATTTTATCATTACCACTGATGTCACTAACGCGTAGTATAGCCAAAAAACAACGTCACACTGCTAAAATCAGCAACACCGCGCCGCGCCCTTTTACAAATTTCTCTAGTACAATCTATGGACCTACGAAATTTCATGCAGACCGGATCAAAGTTCGAAAGTTATGCTCAAATAAACATACGTACAAAGTCACAAACTTTTCATCTTTATTAGAATAGCTTATATAAGATACGCAACGAAAGTACGATAAAGACTTCCGCAAATATCACTATTTCAATCTTCTCTATTTGTTCCAACCATCTCCCGATAAAACTGAGTGCGTGCTCAAAACACTCAGAGTGAGCTTAAACCAGTGCGATTGTGCTTAATGAAAATGTACTTAGATATTTTTTGCTCTTATAAACTCTTCATTAAACTCATTACTCGATTGCATAGTTTTACAGAGCTGAATAAAAAACGGTTAGAAATAAATCGAACGGTTTATGTAGCTAGGTTTATATCTAAAAAGGCAAAAATTATCGACTTTTCTGCTCTTCAAATGGAAAGAGCCCACGCAATTTCAATAGCAGTAGCGAATACCGGTTGATAATAACGGGTTTTAGATACTTTGGAATGGATTTTATTAATTTTGTGTAATTTCGTAATGGTTTCCGGCGATTGGTGATAAGGTTTGCTGGACTTGAAACCACAGATTAAAATATTGTGGCATGTCAATGTCGAATTTAGCCACAGTTTTTTTAGTGAGAGCTGTTAAACAATATACGTAATTTATTAGCTTTATTATATCGTAAGTTAAATATGAATTATAATTCACTCCCTGAATGTAAATAAACATTTTAAAATTGAGTGGTTTACCAGGGAAAAAAATATACCTAGCTATTTACTATAGCTATTACATGAAGATTTTTATGGAACCATTAGATATTGTATTCAGCCAATTTTATCTACCGTTCATTATATTCTTCGGCAACCAGCCTAAAATTATAACATAACTACGCTGACTGAACTTGTAAGATCTCAAAGATAATACCCATTTTCTGAAATTATCGAATATCTTCCATCTGAATTGTTCCTTAATTCGATTAGAGGCTTGCCGAAGCTGATTTACGGCAGTTTAAAATTAAGCCCGTTTTCTATTAGATTAGTGCGGATTAATGGACTGAGATTAAAGGCTCGCGACATTGTTATGAAATGAATTATTTTTATTTCGATAGCGCGGTGGGTGAATGAAGCTCAGACGTGAGACGTTAGTTCAATATCCGCCGCGACCTAGTCTTACAAATACTACGCATTGCGAATACTTACAAATACTGTGAAAGAATGGAACAAAACTAAATGGTTTAATTTTATTTACACCATATTTATCGAAATGTCAACGAGTTCCTAAAATTCAAGTACAATTAGAAATCACTTTAAAATATACTTTATTGAACGGCTTACCATTCGTTTTTGTCAAGAATGCGCAAGCAGTGAATATTAGAACTGATATAGTTCTGTGCCTAAAATAAAAGACATCCCATAACACATGAAACGCGATGCGTCGTAGTAGATCCCATCGGCGATGTTGCCATGACAAAGATCGGCGGCACGTCACCGATTTTGGCAATCCCACCCAGTTCACATCGCGTTTATGTGTGGTTCGACTTTACCGGTGATAATAAGTTCGTTCAACTTATCTTAAAGGATCTTGTCTTACGATGTTTTATTCGGATGTTTGCGTAACAAATTAACCAATTACCAAGTTTAGTAAAGACGTGTTTCATTTCAACAAATTAAACCATTATCTGTTACTTTGCTTGTATAACTAAAAGACTGCTCTGATAAGCGTAGCTTTTCAATAAAATTGCAACGACATGTGAATATTTATGATTAAATTAATTTCAGAGTTTATTAACCGTTAAAAAAAAAATGAAAAAAGTTTATTACTTTGTTTAGTCACTGACATAAAAAAACAGAATTAATTTCGAACGAATTAATTTTTTGCCTACATCCTCCTGGATTTCAGAAGAAAAATATTTGGCTCTAACTAAGACTCGATAATTAATTTTTAGGAAAAAAACAAAAACCGACTGCAACCCAAAAAAAGGTTTCGGCGGATTGTGGTTGTACTCGACAATGAAGTTATTGACACGTTTTTCATAGTACTAAACCAATTTCGATAAAATTAAAAAAATTAAATGGGACCAATGAAACAAAAAAGGACCATTAAAATCAATTCATGATAGGCGGAGAAATCGCGTTACAAACATACAAAAAAACATACAGTTATATAGATAACCTCCTCTCTCTTTGAAGTCGGTTAAAAACTAAGATTACCTTCCCTATTTCAGCAATAAGTCTGAGTATTTATAAAAGGAAACTCCGTAAAAGCAGTGAAAGTGCCCACTCTATAGATAGAGTTGTCAGTGCAATAATTTAAAAGCCGAAAAAAATTTTATTACCGAACAATTTTAATTTGTATAACTATAAATATTTAATCGTGCTGAGTTAAATAGTAAAAGAATTTGATATAGAAGTGTCTCTCTGGCACCATACAAAAGCCTCAATCAAATTATCGCTTCATAGAAGTATATCTGATAGACTTCTAGAAAAGAAACTGAAAAGTAATTATTGTCGTGCGGTTAGCTGGACGCCACACTCCTAAGTGTGTCCGGCTTGTCCTGTCTACATAATGGTTTTTAAACCCGAAAGCATCTACCCAAGTAAAGACCCAATAATTAAATCCCGTTTTAATTGAACCGAAATTGATGTACCGTCCCATCATCGACTCCATATTTCAGGAATATTCGAGTATGCTTCATCGCCAGATGGTATTGTCCCTAAACCTAATTTATTATTTGAGAGAATAATAGAGAGCATTAAGCCAATAACTGACGCCTCTAATGACTAGGTAGGTACATTATAAGGTTTGGATTCAAGCCAATATTGTAAATGCGAATTTTAGTAAACCTATCGCAATTTGAAAAGTACGTTGAGAATTTGAATTTTAAGCTAATTTGCAATAAGTAATATAATTAGATTTTAGACATGAACAACGCATTCATTTTCCGATTCTGAATACAAGCATTAGGTAATGTAAAGCTATGTAAAGTAGTCTAGTATTTTTTTCACTAAGAAAACACTAAGGTTCGTAAGAAAAATAGCATTCAATTCAAATCCTCAGGTAAATCAGGCGGAACTTCGTGGTTTTATGTTTGAGTACAAAAAGACTTGGATTAAATTTTGCGTCGTTTTATCGCCGTCTTACCTGGCATTATGAAATGCGTTATGCGCACTGATTTCCTTCCCTACAGAATAAAAATTCAGTTTGTTCACAGCTTATACTCGTAGGGCAGTTTCTCTTCAGGTATACAGAAGTAATTTATGAAATTAGATTTGCGGAGCCTCGAGCTCGACGTAATATGAGCTCCTAGTTATCTTTTGCTAACGTTTTGTTGTGAATAAAATGGAAATTTCAAGACCATATAACTCTAGAGACTTACCGTCTATAAATTGAATATTTTTTTCTCATTTTTTTTTAAAAGTTGTTTTTTAATCATAATTTTCAATTAACCGACAGCACGATGCCAACTTTTTATGATTGATGTCACAGTAAAAAACCGTTTTGCAAAGTTACAAGCAATTTCACTAAGCATTGTGTGAAAAAATTCTTCTTAATTTTCCGCTAGAGCGTCGGCTTGAATAATAACGCAGTTTTAATGGGCTTTTCCTGGTCTTTTATTTTTGAAACGAAGTGTTCCAGAACAAATCAACAGCTCCGCAATTGAAAAGGTTTGCAAAGAGTGCTTTAACTCTAAGGCTGGATTATATGTACTTGCGCGTAAGTTTCACAAAAGAACTTTAATGAAAATCGCCATCTGGTAAAGAATTACGGGCCGGGATATCTTCACCCATAAAACTGTCCAGTATTCCACAAGTAAACGGTTTAGTCATTCAGTGAACTTGGTCGTGTGAGCGGATAAAAATTTTCCTTTCCTTATACAGCAAAAGTGCTGGAAATATATCGAAAGACGCGGGTAGGGGTGGTTTCGTCTCAGCTTCCGCTTGTACATCCGATGGGCCGTGAGGCTGTGATGCTCTCGACATTCATGTGATGCCTTGATCCGTATCTTACATCAAAATGTGCGTTCTTACTTGCTTTATAATATTGTAACGTCATGATAAGAGGTAGTATTGTGTACTCATATGTTGTTCGATACCCAAGTGACATGGATAGCTTATCGTGTTGACTACATTGCTAAATATTTTTATTTGAATAAGAATTATTTTTATATTTAGCTCGCGATATGGCTATCGCACCATGGCTGGCCCAATAAGCTAAATCCTACCATGGCGGGCAATGGTATGAACTTTCTTAACCAAAAAAGATAATACCTACCTACTTTTCTTGTCAACTTGCATTATGCATTACGTCAAACATATTTTATATTTAAGATAGATTAAGAATGAAACCAATTCCATTTTAACATCTGCGCCGTGACAAGGAATACATGAATATATAAATGAAAAATCAAACGTGTTTCACAAAAGCGTTCACAGTTTTTTATCTCTTTTCTAGATCCAAAGTATTGAAGGAAAAATCGGCAAAAGTTTTAATTAAAAAAGTTATTTTGCAACTTTACGGACCAAAATAATCAAATTTTAATTTGATTAGTAAGTTCACATGATAAAATGTATTATTGTTAAATGAAAGTATTTCGTTGCTCTAGTTATTTTTTGTTTTTCAATTTTGCGACTTTTAAAACGCGATTTTATTTTTTGGATTATTAGATTCTCTGGATTTAATCAATAGTTTTTGGGAAACACAAAAGACTGGCTCAGACTAAATGATAATTTTGAAATTTCAACTGGAAGATTGCTGTTTGATAATGTTTTCTCTTCATAATTACTTTCCTGAGTAGCACCACCTCTCTACTGATACTTTACTTATCCTAAGGGACGATTTACATGTTTAATTAATTATTAAAACATAACCTTGACCTTTGCCTGTGCCTTTGCTCAGCAGTGGGACTATATAGGTTAGGAAAAAAAATAAGTAAATAAATAAATATAGCTTGGTTTGATACATAAATGAATGAGTATCTGTAAAGACATTATATTTCTTTTAAATAATAATATTAGTCTAACAAAATACACCTACTGCTATTATAAAAAGGTAGTCTACAGTATAAGTAATAAAAAAGCTGTTTTAAAAAAAAATTAACTGTTTGATTTAACATTTAAACGAGTAACGTTATGATTTAAGCAGTCTTTTCAAGAAAAACGGGTGAGAAATGTAATTAATATGCTTTTCAAAGGGTCTTTTCGTATATTCGGTAGAAAAATCTAAACAATATTGTGTGAAGCCAATCACACTCAAATACAGCCTCGGAGTGGAAAATCCGATAGCGCCAACTTTTCACTTGAGGCCAGAGTACACTATATCTACTTCACTGGAGTTTGTACAAAAATATTATATTCTATTTATAGAGTACGCTTGTAGTATGAACAGTATGAACATGAACATTATCGACTTGAACAAAAGATTTAAGAGTGAACCAAAATGCTACGCCGTAGGCCTGAACCTACGCTATACAGTAAAAAATACATTTTAAAATATTTTTTAATAATAATAATAATATAATCTTTATTTCAGGCAACTTAGTACATAACTTACAGGCCCATATTTATATATACCTTAAACTTAACATACATATATATATAAAATGTTAGCTTGTTATTGTGAATACTTTGGTTTTTTTCTACATATTAATTAACAAAAATTCTTTACCATGTGTCGCTGTTTACAAGTTTTCATTTTTTTTTACGTTTTCTATAATTCACGCTATATTTTCTCTCCATACATACCGGATGCTTTTGAACTTTTCCTACAGAGCAAGGAATTGGGAACCGGGACAAATGTTTGTGGGTCGCTTTTGGCTAACGCTGTTCTGCAAAGTTGGCCCACATTAGAATACCAAGTTATGCCCGCTTACTTTTACATTGTTTTTCACAAAAGAATTGAACAATAAACACATGATTTTCGTTTTACTTTGCTATAGCTCAATTCAAACAAATTACATACTTTTGTGCAGGTACTAGATTTGTTGTGTTTCAATTTAAAACTGTACTCTAAATGAATCTACAGTAGGTATATTATAGTTTGGTCTAAATAAACTAAAGGCAAATCGCATTCCAATGTAAATCTGTTTAAAGATTGCGAGAAGATATTCAACGATATCTTGCGGTACTTAGTCTCATGCCGCAGATGCAACGCCTCATAATTCGAGCCATTAGACACACTTTAATATCAGTGTCAACGTTGTACGACGCTATATTACCGCGTACGACATTTTAAGTACATTCATGTCGTTTACTAAGTGCGAATAGCCCGTAAAATTGAAAACTTAATTATTTTAGCGTACAATATTTTCAACCAGTATTTCAACTTTCAGAATAAGTAACACCAAATTATGTAAGTGATAAATTAGTGATAGTTTTATAAATGACTCATTGAAAATGTTAGTTTGTGTGTGTCAACCCACGGAGACCGCATTATTATTTAAAGGAGGACCGCCCGTTGCTATGGGACCACTTGGCACAAACAGACTACGTCACACGACCGATGCTATGAAGGCCATCAAACTTGTTCAGGAACCCGTTCGACACTTCAGCGACGACGCGAAGGACAGCTCGGCCTCGCTTACATCTTCCCCCTCACTCGTCGAGCCAACCAGCCTTCTCAATCTAAGGAAGATTGAACGAAAAGCAAAGTCGACCAAAATACTAGTTAACCCCTGCTCAGAAGTGTGCACAAGCGACGATAGCAATCGATCTAACGTCAACTCAAAATGGAATGGTAAGAAAAAACGCCTCAAGCCGGAAAACGCTTACAAGAAAACCGATAAAATTGATAAAAATGATCCAATTAGTAGAAACGACGCAAAGAAAGATAGAAAGTCGGTTTCTTGTTTTAAAATGAAAAGTTCGGATAAGCGTTCGGATGACGATGGTAAGTCGGGCAAGGAAAACTGCAAAAATGAGAATGCAAGTAACTTACGGAGTTCAGAAAAACCAGACGTAATTAATCATTCCAGAAAGAGCAGCAGAGAAATTTTAGTTGATGAAGGTACTATGACGGACGAAACATCGTTTAACACTGACCAATTGGATAAGGGAAAGACTGATAGTGTTCTAGCAATTAAGGAAAAAAAGGTAAGCAGTCACATGTAATTTATTTTCAGTGTAACTTATTTTGGGTTGTATTTACCGTTAAAAAGGTGCAAATAGTTAGTTTTTTTTTTTTTTTTTTTTATACCACTAAAGTGGCAACCAAGCGTACGGCCCACTTGATGGTCAGCGGTTACCGCAGCCTATGTACGCATGCAACATCATAGATATCACTTGCGTGTTACCACCCTGAGACGTTAGATGGAAAGTCTCATGTGCCTGTACTTTCACCGGAAACCATACCCTTCGAACCGGAACACAGCAATGCGAGCATTGCTGCTTGGCGGCAGAAATAGGTATGGTGGTAGTCCTTCCCCGGACGAGCTCTATCACAAAGAACTCTACTACTCTTAGTTGTAGTTAAACAAATAAAATGCGCGTTGACTTGAGAACCTTTTCCGTTTTTTCGCGGTTAAAAATAGCGCACTTTACAATTTTATTGAGGACATCGGTAATACTTTCTCATTGTAAATATGTGTTCTAGATATAGAAGTCGTTAACTTTACTATTTTTATAAACTTGTGGTACTATCAATCGATAGTAATAGTTTCTATTACATGATTCCTGTGCTTCGGAGGGCACGTTAAGCAGTCGGTCCCGGCTTTTTCGAAGTTGTTAGGCCATGAGGTCTTCGAGCGGCCTAAAAACACTGTCACCAGAGTTTGTCACTGACTCATAAGAGCTTACTTACTTACATGATTTAGACAATTCTATTTTATAGATTGTAATACAATGTATCTAAAAATGTATAAATGTATGTATCGTAGACTAAATTAGGCAGCTTACGACGTCACCGATGTTTGCTGTTAGCGACCTACCTTACATAGCCAAAAAAAAAGTAATGTAAAAAAGTAAATTGATGTGTTCCGGCTCGAAGGGTATGGTTTCCGGTGAAATTACAGGTACATGAGACTTTCCATCTAACGTCTCAGGGTGGTAACACGCTAACGATATCTATGATGTTGCATGCGTGCATAGGCTACAGTAACCGCTGACCATCAAGTGGGCCTTACGCTTGGTTGCCACTATAGTGGAATAAAAAAAAACTTTTTGATTACTCTATCGTCTGAATTTATACAATGTTAGTTGTCTAGATAAATTGCCAATTGCTGACAATCAGCCTCAATCGATCGCCCTACAGAGCTCAATCTGTATGCTAATGAGAAGTCTGAAACACTCTACTGCATTACTACCCTCTCAGAGGACTGATGGGTCTGTTACACTCCTTGATAAAGTTCTTGGTAGCAGTCTGCTACTGTATAATTTTTGTACCTATATTTGCAAGAAATTTCATTATTATTATTTTTTTAATAATAACCGTAAACTATGAACGCTTTCAATTCTTTGCCATCCTGGCTGTGGTTCCTACTTTTGTTTGTTTTTAACATGGCAGGACATGGCTATTTAATTTGCATGCAAGAGCTAGTGTATAGCAGATGATAAGTTAAAAATAAACACCATTTTCTATCTAATTCTAAGTAAAAAAAAAAAGTAAAGTAAAGTAAGCATGTTTTAAAAATCGTTTGTTCAACAACTTCTATATAGTTCAGTATCAATGTAACTCTATTCTTACACTTACAAATCCTAAACTACGTCCAAGTCAAGCATTTTCTCGCCGATCTCAAGTTTCCTAAAACTCAAGTTAGCACGGCCAATTAATACAAACTTAAAGAAACTTTGTATAACTTAACACTGAGTTCTATTTGCAGAATGACCCAGGCTGAAATTAGATGATGGTCATCGTAAATCCTTTGAAGTTAGTAAGTTTAATCTGAAACACAGATAGAAAGCAACTTATCGAAATCAAGTTGAAAATAGTTAGTTGAAATAATGCTTATCGGGTAACTTTAAGCTATAAAGTAATTTCAAGCCTGTAATGAATAATGGCGAACATTTTATACAGTGTTCGTTCGTTCGTTCGTATGAGTCAGTGGCCAACTCTGGTGACAGAGTTTCTAGGCCGCCCGAAGGCCTCTGCCATGGCCTAACAACTTTGAAAAAGCCGGGACTGACTGTTTAACGTGCCCTCCGAAGCACGGGAGCACTCAGTTGATATTGCAATTGCACACTTGATGACCCCGCGGAACAGTGCTCAACTTCGTTGATCTGTTAAGAACAACTTAGCCAGCTACGTCACAAGCGCTCAATTTATACAGTGCCATCTAGCCACGAACTAAAACCTTATACTAAGGGGCACTAGATGACTCATTGAATACACATAGGTACACTATTTCTTTATAAATAAATACATAATACATAAAAAACCCAGACCACAGAACAAATATTTGCAGATGCAAACATTTGCCCGCAGTGGGAATCGAACCAGCAACCTCTCACTTATCAACCGGGGTGTAAAACGCGGATGATTGGTAACATAATTATTTACATAAAAACTTTTATTAATATTCCTATATTGTTCAACCAGAAAGCTATTTAGCTAATGATGCAATGAAAGAACCAAAATCGCGTTGTGTTTGTTTGAATTGTCACCTCCCAGAATTGTAATATCCGGCACGAACAACCCGCACTAAGAAAAGGCACCGTTGGGTATTTTTTTCCTCTACTAGCCTGGTGATTATCCTAAATGTGCTCCAATCAGATGATTGATTTAGGACGCTGAACCCACTGTAGTGACATGATGAGTAAGTACAACCGAGTGACAAGACACGCTATCTTAATAAACGCTGTTCTATACATTTCGTGCTAGATGATATTTCAAATCCATACGATGCTCTTAAGGCGTTTCCATTCCACGATGCTGTCTTATAGATCGGTCGTGGAAGTTAAAATGAATAAAACGTATGCGATCCTTTGACACTTTTCTGTATGTCGGGTCTATTACGTCGTGGACGACTTGTTTGCACATATTTTATATAATGTAAAAACTCCTTAGCTTCTGTGAGGTTCTGCTAGTTTCCTATAGGATAGGGAAACATTTGGCTTCAATATAAACAATTGTTATTGTTTTAAACACGTGCACCCGACAGTCTGCTTGCTCGGCCCCGATAGAGTGAATCGCAGGCACGAGCGAAGCAACTCGATGACGCGTCGTACGCATACATTTAATCGGCATATTCCACAGCGTCAAAACTCGCAGTTTGACCGACGTCAAGTCAAATATTGATCAATAAGTTCAATAACGCTAAAGCATGGTAGAGCTTCGTAATTTTGTCCGGTCAACACTATACTCGCTAGCGATTCAATAAGGTCCAAACTTGTGCAAACCCCTCTAGGCACACGCGTTCGAGTCATATAGCGGGTATATGAGAAGGGTGTAAATAGCCTGAAGCAACATTTGTTACCAGTGATGGGTATAAGGACAACATTCTAGATTGAGCACACAATATTTCATTTATGAGCTGTTCCTTATTCTTACTGCAATACTAACTACTTTGCAAAATGTATTAGGCATTATGCTAAATATGATAAAATAGATGAAAAATATCTAGTACTATTCCGCTTAACTTTTTAACTAATGAGGTCACACAAACACAGTTATTCTTAAAAGAAAAATATCGACACGTGTTTCATCCCTCCACGGGGCATCATCAGGACCATCGACTTGTTCTCCGGCAGACGTGTTACTCCCTAGAGCAACTAGTCCGCAAAATAACGCCTGAATCTATCAATTATCTTGTGCTAAATAAATAATGCTGGACAATCCACACAGCATCATCTTGCCCCAAGGTAAGCTTCTGTTAAACAGAGCTGTATTATGGGTACTAGATGACTGATATATACTTAAAACAATACAATACATAGATAGATATTTTTTATTATATATAGAAAATACCTAGAACACCCAGAACAAATATTTGTAGATCGTACAAACATTTGACCCGAGGCGGGAATCGAACCCGCAACCTCCGCGTCGCAGGCAGACCTGCGCCCGCTGCGCCACATCGGTCGTCAATATGTATAATGTTTGGAAGTGCCTCTAATAATAATAATAATATAACATTTTATTATG
Source organism: Colostygia pectinataria (assembly GCA_951394395.1). Classification (NCBI taxonomy): domain Eukaryota; kingdom Metazoa; phylum Arthropoda; class Insecta; order Lepidoptera; family Geometridae; genus Colostygia; species Colostygia pectinataria. The sequence continues at coordinate 5,112,751 of OX596362.1, forward strand.
AATATCCGTTTAGACAGCCGCAAAAATCTTGAGTTTTTAGAAATCTACAGCGTATGAGTGTTATTTTATAGTTTCGCAAATTACTAGCTTAGAAGTGTCGTTTAAAAATTATTTATCTTTTATCCAATCAAAACATTCAACCTCACGGCGTAATCACCTCATTATCTTAAAAGCCCGCCAGGGGGTGACCGGCTAATACGTGAAAGAAGCGTGTTCAAATCCCTCAGCGGGACATTGCATTATCTGCAATCTCAGGCACAAGTTGTGGTGTTTTATTATGACACCTACGAGACTGAGAATCTTAACAAAATGAGGTTATGAAATGATTACGATGTAAGGTCGATTGTTTATTTTTGCAATATTAAATTTTTCAGTGCTGTAACTTGCCAAATTTTGAATGAAAGAAAATAATGAATGAAATGCTTTTATTTGACACACAGTACATAGAACAGACAGAAAAAAGAATTTTCTCTAAGGAACAATGAAAATACAGGTAGGTAGAGGTAGGTAACTAAATACATCATTATATGCTTTATTGTGGCTTAGCGCAAATCCCGACTTGTATCGAGCATAGGTATACCTATTCCGTATGTATCGGGCGGCTTGAACAGACCTCAGTTTATCGGTTCATTGATATTCTATTTGTTGTGGACAAGGACAAGAGGCTTTGTGAATACTTGATAAATTTTTTATTCTAATTTGCGGAATAGTAGACAGCGAGAATGCACAGTACCTGCCTACTTATTTTATTTTTCTTGTTAGATTATTGATAATTTTGTGATCATTAAGGTCTTTATTCGTATAGATATTTTATAGCAAAATTATTTTGTTAGATAACTTGCGTTTCACACGTCATAAAAAATGTTTTTGTTTCAGGTAAGTCTTTTTACGAGTTTCGGGATCATTCGAGTGTGAAAGGTATTTACAGAAAAAAATAATTGTTTATATTAATTAAAAAAAAATAACTATTTTTTTTGTATTTTGTATTTATTTAAAACATTACATCTATTATTACAGGTAATACCCAATACAATAGAGTAGTCAACGAAAATCAGAAAAATAATAATAAAATAAAATAATTACATTCGAAATCTTCTTAATAATAAATAATTCATAATTTACAACCTAATCTTAAGTAATCCTATGTAGCAAAATAATAAAATTAGTACCTATTTACAATATAGCAAAGATTATATAATGTAGCTCCTACAAACTCGCTCTTTGGACAGTGGAAAAGATCTATTTTGACCGCCACCAGATTTAGCGCTCGTAGGGTCCGCGTCAGTGGCGCCCTGCCGAGCAGGTTAGTCCTACCACGAGGCACTGCGAACAGAGGAGGCCGCCTGCGACGCCCAACATATTCGTCCGGTACGCACAGTCTCATCATCTCCAGGATGGTTGGATTTGATACCATCCCCCGGAACACCTGAACCACATACAGCGCAAGCGCCATATCCCTCCTAATTTCCAGCTTGTTGTATCCAACCATACCCAAAACGAATAAGGTTGGATACATCAAGGGATAGAAAGGATAGACGCCGTATGTCTTCCAGTAAAGGTATCGCGTAAATTTGTTCTGTATGCGCTCCAACATGAGGCTATATTTAGCTTCATGCGGAGCCCATACAGAAGCTGCGCTTTCCATCTGGCTTCTGACCAGGGCATCATACATTGCCGTCAGAGCCCTTAAGTTTGTGAAACCGTTTGCTCGGCGTAGAATGAATCCTAAAATTCTGTACGCCTTTTTACAAACGGTAACAATATGGACTCTAAACCTTAACTCGGTGTCCAGTCGAACCCCAAGATCTCTCACCGATTCCACTCGCTTCAACTGCGCTTCATCTATCTGGTAGTTGTAGTGGAGTGGGGCTGTTGCTTTACTAAATGTTATTATGGAACATTTGTTCAATTTAAACTGCAACTTGTTTTTCCGGCCCCACTCCACTACCCTATCCACGTCTTCTTGAAGACGGACGCAATCTCCTTCCTCCCTTATTGGCAAGATCAGCTTGAGGTCGTCTGCGAACAGAAGACATTTGGCGGCTTTTACAACATCGGGCAGATCGTTAATCATAACGATAAATTCCAGCGGCCCTAAGTTGCTGCCCTGACTCACACCTGTTCTTGTGAAGTAAGGTTCGGATTTGTGTCCCGCAAACTCTACATACTGCTGCCTGTCCTTCATGTAGCTAGTAAAGAACTGCAGCAGTTTGGGGGTGCAGCCGATTGTCGCCAGCTTTGTCAATAAGATGTCATTATCGACCATGTCAAAAGCTTTTTTAAAATCAAAGTAGGCGACGTCGACTTGCACCCCAGCGTCCACGTTCGGGAGAATGTACGACATCGAGTTGAGGAGGTTACTGGTCGTGCTGCGGCCTGGTCTGAAGCCGTGCTGAGCATCCGATAGATGAGCAGATATTTGCTGCTGTATGCTGCGCTGCACCGCCGACTCGAACACTTTTGCTGGTGTTGAAAGGATCGCAATGGGTCTGAATCCGCTTACCTCCGAGCCACCGTCACCTTTTGGTATGGGGATTACCCGGGTAACCCTCCAGCGTTCCGGGAAATATGAGCCTTCCAAACACAAGTTAAATATATGGCCGAGTGGCTCCGCTAGAACCCTACGACAGTCCCTCATTACAAACACAGGTATCCCGTCTGGTCCTGCAGACTGTTTCGGCTTAAGTCGTGTAAGTGCTGCCCATACCTCTGCCTCTGTCAGCCGCGGCACGTGAACGCGCGAGCTTCCGGCGCTGCTTAAATCCTCCGCCTTGCCCACGTTGAGGGCCGCTGTAGAGGTGCCGTATACCGAGAGAAAAAAACTATGTCTTTATTGCATATAAGGTTACCTTTTGAAAACCATGTTACTGATAATGAATAGCTTATAATAACTTGTAGCCATTAAGGCAATCAGAAAGCCTCTCCAACCATCCCTACTGCAAATTTATTTTTTCAGATTTAAATGGCAGTAAAAAATAAAACCGAAAAATGGCGCTATGACTTATCCTACAATACTTAATTCTGATATTACCTTATTCTCTGACTATACTGTATAAAACAGCAGTAGTATTTTAATGGTGGGCAAAATACCAGCAAATAAATAAATAAAAATTGAAAGTGTCATTTGGGCCGAATCGGTCGAAATTTTTCGAATCGAATTTTCTCTACAATTAATTTATTGCTTCATAGCCTGTGTACTGTGCAAGCTACAAAGCCATGGATATTTCTACTTTAAATAATGTAAAATGTATTTCACCCTGTTAAAAAACCACCTCTTTAATTTCCAACAGATTATTTACTTTAAAGGCAAACTTGAATTTCTATTATTTCGAATTAAGAAAAACATCATCCAAGTCTCAGCAAACAATAGGGCGCCCAACCAACACCCGCAAGTTACGAAGGGTTACTTAACTTCCATCGTCTCGACAAAGTTAAATAAATTAAATAACCAACCCTGTTTTAAAGAATAAAGCTACAATTCATTTCACGCTCAAAGATTTTGACTAAAGATCTTATTGTTAAATGTTGGAAATTAAAAATGGAAATAAGAGTCTCAAACGGAGTTGTTTTACGAAAGGGTTTCTAATCGGGTTTTAATTACATTTTGTACAATGTAGTCAAACTCAAGCTTGAGTAAGACTTTGAAAGCTTATTATATCTACGAGCTGACCCGCGCGGCTTCACCCGCGTTTACGCTATCCCACAGGAACAGTGCATTTTTTCGGGAAATCAAAATTAGCCTATGTGTTATTCCTTTATGCCATCTACATTCCAAATATCATCACAATCGGTAAAGACGTCACGGAGATACGTGGTAACAAACATACACACACACAGACTTTCGAATCTATAATATTAGTAGGATATATTTTTCGTTTTTATATGACAAAATACACTAGGCCTAGGCTATGCACTGTGTATTTTAAAAGTTATCTAGCGTCCTCTGTAGGTGATATAACGAAGTTACTGTATAGCGCCCGCAAACCAAGTTTACACTGAAATAGCCACTAAACTGTTTGCACGATGTGAGACTAATTCAGCGAACGCAAACTGCGCTGCGGTTCCATCAAATATATTTTGAGCTATTTATTATTTTTATATTATATATTTTATATTTATATTTATTTACACCCTTCATACAGAAAACACTACAAAAGTTTCACCATATTGGTCAGCGAATCTTTTCGAACACCTCGCACTCAATTAAAGGAAACAAGACAAGACATCCACTAAACCTTTTTGTTAAAACCTTTTATCTACGAGTACAAACCAATCAATCGTTCTAGAGTAGTCTAGTGTCCCAACAGTGAAGTCATCATTCATACATTTAAATGATTGAGATGAGAGCATTAAAACCCGTTTGGCAAAAATAAATTACCCACTACGTTTATCCGTTGGGGATTCTTTACAATTTACAAAATAAGACTTAAAAACTTTGAATGGTACTAAAAAGCTAAATGCTGAACGGCTAAAATGCTTATTTTTGTAACGCACAGCTGCCTATTTGAACATTTTGAACAGACTTTCGTGAAGCGCAAAGTCACCGCTTTTCAGAGTTTTGAAAAGAAAACACTTTCTGTGTGAAACTGCGAATGTTTGTGGGTCGTAACCTTACTCGGTCAAAGGTTGCTCAGAAAAGTGGGTTTCTATTCCATTCCTAGTGTAGACAATACAATGAAAGCGTTTCTTTTAAAGACATTTGTAAATAGAGCAATGGGGTAATAGCGAGTGAAATATTGTGACTTTTATTACACCAAAGTGATCTATAGTTAATAGATTGTGATGGTATTAGCACAATCTTGACTAAGGAAGAGAGGGAGTGAGCTTAGGTCGTATTGTACTCGTGTTGTTGATGTAATTTAGAGAAGCTTACCAACATAAAACCAAATAAAAATAAATTTTGTTACGTAATGATTTGTAACCGAATAAACAATTTCAAAATAAATGTAAAGCAAAACACTGTTGGTGAATTCATTTGATCGGATAATGGAACGTACGAAGCCTATAAATTTTCAATTAAAACTTTTGTTTGCTTTGCAAGGAGCATTAAAACTTCTTTCCCAGTTAAAAAGAGTTACCAGCACTTGCTTCAGTGAAAGGTTTTTGTTAAAAACAGTTCTCTAATTTTGATAAGTTTCGACAATTTTAACCAGTTTAGCAAACTCATTATGATAACAATGGTTTGGAGATGTTGAAAATTAGGTATGATTGGATGAATTATTTACTCACAGAATTAGAGTATTCAAAGTTAAGATCTTAAAATAGTGTTGTAACATAAGTCCCACATATTCAACTGTTTACAGTATATACATAAATATCAAAAGTATATGGTCACATTGCTATTGAGTACCTTCGGTGTAAAGAGTATTTATTATTTCTCTTAAGAAATTTACATATATTTTTTTTACCTTACTATGTATAATTATATATACATACATATACCTACCTATATTTCTATGTACAGGTATGAATGAATCTAACTAACGTAACGAACTAAATAACCTAACCTAACGAACAACTGTTAAATATCACACTATTTTGTGCTATTGTTAATTATTTGTTGACTTAGGTATTTTGGCAAGGTAGGAATAACTACTAACTTTTTATTAATTCCTGTAACTAAAACATATTCAATAAATAAATAAGTTAAATCATAAACTGCTGTACTAGATACTCATTCCAAATATTAATTAACTTTCGGTCGGTAATAAATTAATGCGCAAACGTTATATCCGGTGCATAGAGGCTTAAATTCTGGTGCGGACATCATTTTGTCCGCTTTTAGCTGCATGTATTCTTATCAAGCAGATAAATTGAAAAGTCCATGCTAATATTATATATGCGAAAGTAACGCTGCCTGTCTGTTACCTTTGCACGGCTAAACCACTGAACCAATTTGAATAAAATTTGGATCGAAGATAGTTCCAAGTCTAAAAAACGACTCAGGCTATTTTTTATGTCAGTAAGTAGTATAAAAGATCGTTCAAACCAACGCGGCGACGCGGTAGTGGAGCGAAAGCGGAGCGGTTGCGTGACAGCTGTCAAACGAAATAAAGATCTCATTGGTACCTATCATTTGTCCGAAGACATCCCTAGTCTAACACGACTACTTCCCAAGATACGGCTGTTTGAAGTTTGACAGCTGTCAAACGAAATGAAGATCTCATTAGTACCTATCATTTGAGTCAGGTGCGGCTAGTCTGGGATGAGTAGATTCCGAGATACAGCCGTTTGAACAGGCTGTTATAATGATGATGATGATTGTCTGAAAATGTGTTAGTTACGGGAAACTATAACTAAAATGCACTTTGGTTTGATGATCTTACTAGGCAAAGACCCGTCGAGGTAGAAATCTTTCAAAGTAGTGATCGTTCGAGGTAACGACCCATCGGCGAAACTTACCGTCGAGGTAGAGATATCGAGGTAACGTCATTCGAGGTAGAGTATGATACCAACTCTGATGAGACTGACATTATTATTACAATTTAGGTGTTACACGTGTGGCTTCACAAAGAAATGAAGTTCTCGGTTCGCGCTGTAGACGCGCCGGTGTGCACGTCAAGATTCGCTACCGCTCCGCTTTCGCTCCGCTTTCGCTCCGCTACCGCGTCGCCGCTTTGGTTTGAACGATGCTTAACCCAAGCTAGTCTGCGGGCATGGGCAGTGTAAAATATCCTGTTTTTAGTGGAAACTATTGTTAATAACCATGATAGTTTAAAAAACAATAAATGCTAAAAGCATTCATTAGATCTTTTCTTCAGTGTCGAAATCATCATCATCATCATTTCAGCCCTGTATCACCCACTGCTGGGTATAGGCCTCCTTTCGTGCAGTTCTAAGCCTGGTTTTTCCAGCGACTTTTTCAATGTCATCGACCCAACGCGCTGTTGGACGACCCGGATTTCTTCGGCCTATAATAATGATAATAGGGTCGAAATAATGGTATATAATGTAAACAATAATTAGGCATAATTAATAAACCTGCAACGCCTGCGGCTCCCTAAATAGCATCTAATATTAGGCGTTAATTTATTATTCAGTGACATCACAAGCCGCGAATCCGGGAAACGTCTATAAAGCCCTCAAGGAATACAACCTAATTTACGTGTCCAGAGCCAAAATAATCTTTATTTTCTATGGGCTTTATTCATAATCATACTATTAACCTTTGTTAGCTAATGTGTGTTTCATCTGTCATCGTCTGTGTTCAATGACATAAGAATGACAAGAAAAAACAAAATTACAGTTTCTTTATGAGTACCTACCTAGGTAACTTTATAATTCAAAATTGTCTAATATAAGATACTGTTCTTGGGACAATTTTAATAAGCTTATAATGTCTTTGATAAAACAAAGGCATTGGAGTAAAAGCAACACGCAATCACAGCCTCATCTTCATCAGGGCGTACACAAAGAAAACGAATATTATAACAAGACAGCGCTTAATAAAACCGAGTTAAGCGTAAATCCCAAGTCAAATAATATTTTTATTGGATTAATTTGAGCTGAGTCCAGAAAGTGCAACAACGGAGGAAGCGAACTCGCAAAGCTTAAACCCCGCTGCGCTCCTTAATCGTGTTTGTTAACTAATTTCCTAGTAAACATTCTATTGAGTGGATTTCATGGAACGAAAATTGCACATAATAATCGTCTTATAAGCTGCAGCGCTGAGCATAAGCCTTTTGGCCGCCGAACTGGTTTTCAGTTGCTACAAACTTTTCAAAATAATATTGATAAAACGAAGTGAGTACATCGTGGAAACCAAGGAAGTCTTAGACATCCTTGGTGGAAACTAAGAAAAGTTACAGAGACCTACAAATGGATGCCCCTAATTATAAAATAAACTGTTTTAGCGGCTATAGCTAAATGTTTTCTTTCCTTGTCATTCTTATGTAAATGAACAAAGACGATAATAGATTTGAAACTCACATTAGCTACGCTTAAAAGTATGTTCATGTATAATACAACAATTGCACGTCAAAAGAAATGTGACAAGTGTGACGACACCACTATAAAATTCAACTACCAATTAAAACATACCGCAGAGCGGGAAATTCTGACGCGTTCCTAATTTAAAAAGTGTCGTTAGGAATGTTCATAAAAAATGTATAAGGCATTTACGATAACGGTTGATGTTATGCGAACGGGAATAAAACGTGGTTTAATTAAAATTTTAATGGATTCACGGGCCACTATCACGACACAGCCAACACGTAAGCAGATACTATGCCGAGTGCGATCCGATGAATATTTTAATGAATCTCACAATTTTATCGATCATCCGTATAACACAACTTTTGATAACTTTAGTTTGTTGTGCGTGGGAGATAAGAGTTGAACCTATTGAATTTTATTACAATAAAAGTTGGCGAAACTACGAAACTCACATTAGACGTTACGCACGGTCACTGAGCGGATAAACCGTAGCGGACACAGCACACAGCTCTAGCCGTGGAAAACAATTAAATTTTCATTAAGCTGCGTAAAGTCATGACTATCATTTGAGTGCTGAAAGTAATAAGTGCTGTATCAATCTAGGACAGTAAAATCTGAGCTTAATTATTTGATTTTTAAACTACTCTATTTCCTTGGTTAAAATTTCTGAATAAAAATATTTTTTGACTGATTTAATTTTGAAGATTACAGTAAACACAGCTAGTAAACGTTAATTTTGTACTACTATTTGACTCTCTTTTCTGCGTATCAACGCAGAGTCCCGTCCATATTATTTCTAACGTTGTCGTCTGTTACGTGCTGAGATTTATGAGTATTCTACGCGTACAACTACTCTATACATAAAGTTTTAGCTCTACCCTTATTTCTATGATATTCGAATTTAAACAGGGAGCCCCTGAGGAATAAAGGCTCTAAGGCACCGTTGAGTTATTTGATTCAACCATACAATATTAATTTAAGTTTGACAATCTCTTGGTGACGACGGGCTTAAATTCTTAACGTGCCTGAAAATAACGAACGCAAGATTATTAATCTTTCTCCTAATTAATTGCTACAGTGAATATAAATTCTGTGGATTCCTGTTTCAAATAATTTATAAATTATGATATCCGGAGCACGGCTGACTTTTATCTAAAACTCTGTTTTATTGAGCAGTAATGTGAAAAATGCAAGAAGTTTATTCGACTTTTATGGATGCTCACTATGCTCCCTACGTTTTGGATATCAGTGGCCTTACGGGCCACAAACACACCACAGGGACCAAAATGTATAGCAATACCGCAATGTGACCACCTTTCTTTCATTAGTGTTTTGTGGTTGCCTCAACGTAACTTGTGTTTTGGTTTTGTTTGCGGCAGCGTCAAAATTTTAATAAAATAACGGTGGTCCCGATGTGGTTAGTCGTTGTCGTTATTTTTACAAAAAAAATAAGTAGTTATAGCATAAACAATTCCGCACACTCAATAAAGTGTATGAAACAAAATGCGTCGCAAACACTACATACATGGCTTGTGTACGTAGTACCGTTATGTATACCAATTTATCGTAAGAGCGAGATAGCACGCTTTAGCTCGCACATGTCTTGTGATGTCCATTTGTTTTTTATTAAATATGTCACAGTGAACATATTGTTTGCCTAATGTTAAGCGCCACGTCTACGCCTGCCAACAGTTCCAATGTTTGTGCTTTATGTTTAAAAGTTCTGCATGTCATTGAACCGCGCACCCCAAAACGTAGTTATTTTAAGGTTTTCATGACTTTACTAAAGTATTTTGAAAGCTACACCATTTTATTTGCAAATCTCTACACAAAAACTCTATTATGTAAATGACCAACACTGCAAGAATTCATACTGCCAAGTTACTTTTGTTGTTCTTACTCAGTTGTAAGTTTAGGAATTCTCGGCTGTCGTGTTCGTATTTGGTCCCTCGGGACAAAACGGGTTGTTGAACTTATATGTATACGTGTCGTACATAATATTAGCCTCTTCTTTTCGTCAATGTAAGACTAACAGTCAAGTAGCGAATCTATAAATCGAACGTTTCTTCTTACCTAAATATAGGTTATAGATTTTCTTACTTGTTATACATAGGTTTTGGGTGTTTGTGCACTTTTGACATGCAATCTGTTAGTAGCACTTAAATTGACACAAAACATAGTATTACGAGTAAGTAGCAATTGCATACCTACAATTGTTTATTTTTATTTTTTTGTATCGCATAAATATCTAAATTAATACAACACTACTTTTACTACGTACCTATTAATATATTAGTCTTAGTTATAAAAGTTTGCATATATAACCTACAGCCCACCTGGTAGTAAAATTATTTCATGTAAGTACATGATAATTATACATAGTGATAACTTAACTTATTCTACCAACTTTACAAAGGTTGAAATTAATAATAAATAAATAATGCTGGACAATCAACACAGCATCATCTAGTCCCAAGGTAAGCTGCCGTTAAACAGAGCTGTATTATGGGTACTAGATGACTGATATATTCTTAATACAATACAATACATAGATAGATATTTTTTATTATATATAGAAAATACCTAGAAAACCCGGAATAAATATTTGTAGATCGTACAAACATTTGACCCGAGGCGGGAATCGAACCCGCAACCTCCGCGTCGCAGCCGGATTTACGCCCGCTGCGCCACATCGATCGTCAAATTATATACAACCCACGCATTCGCATATAGTGTAAACCAACTTTCTGACGTAGATAGCCAGCTAATGTTTACACTCGATACCGTTTGCATTAACTTATTATACTGTTTCCACGCATATATAGACCGTTCTGTTTGTATTTGTAGACTACAATGTACAACCTCACCTCTATTAGCTATACGACAAAGCATATGGGTTCAACTGTAAGCGCACTTTGTCAATAAACTATGTTCGGTGCTCACCTGCGACTTTTATGTGTGTAGTTTGCGAGCTATGTGTACCTATGTATGGAAGTAGTAGAGCTAGGAGAATGTAGGTCGGGATCGTGCAACACTATTTTTGCCCTTATTATAAAAATGAGCATTCTGGTAACGATGTTTTGTTATATCAAGCTTAGCTACTTATTAAGCAAATCAATTTTAGTGATTGAATCAATTTGATCTTTTGTTGAGTGTGAGCCAAATGTTTTTGTTTATATAACATGTTTGAACCGTTGTTAACTCACTAACCATTTGACAATCAAGTAAATCATCAATTATTCATGGAAATACGGCTGAAATTGGGCGTTCGCTGGCAATTTGGACAATAAAATTGTTGCTTTGGCTATCGATGAACCCGCCATTAGTATCAGTTTTAGTACACTATTTTTAGACTAGTAAAGTCTTTTATGGTCGTCCGGGTCAACCATTGTTCATTAGGTTATGGTGTATCTTGTAATATAATGTTTACCTACCTACATTTACTACATTAATTCTGAAATAGTGGGAAAAAAAGTATTATTTATTCTAGCTGAAATGAATAATATGGATGCGTGAAAAATGAAGGAGATGACGCACAAGCTTTCAAAAAAATCAATATGAGGTAAATAAATTCTCCAAGATATGAGATAAGTAAGCAGACACGGTAATCGTTCCATTGGAGCAACCTTTGAAAGAAACAAAAAGATTAATTTTAAAAGCGGGAGTTTTCTCGTAGCGCGGTTATCGATGAAAAAGCATCGATTCTAATCTGAGTGCTCATCAATACGAGTGAACAGGCGCACTCGTATGTAATATGCACTAAATAAAAAAATATTGATTGAAAATTTGATTATTTTGTTTTAGAACAAGCTACATTATGCTACAAAAACATGCATTTTCGCTATGAAATACGAATTATGTTAACTTAGACGAATTTATCATTGCAAGTATATTATCGGATGGTATTCGGCATTATTGTATGTCTATTGTTAGGAAGGTACTGTTTCTGTGTAAGAAGGCCTTAATAGTGTTCGCATTCTTCAAGAATTGCGGTCACTTAGTGGTCTGCGTTCTGGAAATGGGGTAAGTGGAGAAAAGTGTCGGGATGCTCTACAGTTATAAGAAAGAAGCTTAAAATGTCACTTTATATTGAACACCACGTCTTGGCTATTTCTCTTGCTGAATTGTTTTTTAATTAAACCGACTGTGACTAGCTGAAAAAGCTTTTTATTTAAGCTTAAGGTTTTTTTAAACTGAAGTCATAGTTCAAAATCTGCGCCAAAAAGTCCGCGTGCGGAGTTACCAAGCCATCGTAACACATAGCGCCGAATGTATTTATCTTCATAATAGCATGCATGAAGAAAACACAGGAAAACATAAATTCTTTCATGCACTGATCCAAGTGCAAATAAACACCATCATCCAGTAAAAAGCCTCAATCCTCCTTAGCTAGCTTAAACATATATCATCCACTTGGTTTTAGTCTTCCTTTCAAAAGCCTCTAACTAAAGTAACCACTATAACAAAGTTATAATGTTTTTGTCATTATTAGGTACCTACTAGGATGTTTACATTTGCAGCACAGATAAAAAAAAAAATGCGGTCATCATTCTGGTATTGTACTACCACGTTTTTGTACTAAAATAAATGTATACATTTTTCGGCAAGTTTATAAAAAAATTGTTTTACCTATTATATAAGCAGGCAATTTTGTAACAAGTAAACCTTTATTCAGCTTTTTTATTATAACGGAATATTCCTTAGCCTAAATCAGTAATATTACAATATCAGCAAAGACGCCACTCATGTTAAATTCTTATACAAAACAAAAGCTTTTGAGAACAAAAGAGATCCCGCGATACCTGAATCTGTACAGCCATTTTTATCACAGCAGCTTGATTCTTTTCCGGCACTTGACGTATTTTTCACATGTTACCAAAGCCCGAAGACAAAGGCAAGTAATAACGTTGTGGAAGAATGGGAGCGCAGAACAAAACCGGCTGAAGTGGCGAGCGTATTGTATAGCAGTCGCGGCCACGTACGCTTGAGCTTTTTAATTATAAAATAAAAAGAGGTTTTTATAAAATACAACTTCTTTTAAATAAAAAAAAATTATAAAAATCATTTTATTTTACTAACGTTTTCTTTAGCACTCCTTTATAAGCTTTTTATACATAAACTAGCAGTCCGTCCCAGCTTCGCGTGGGTGCCATAAAACCGCACCAGTACGAAGACGGCGTGAATCGCTAGTAATATATTAGCCTCTGTTGCCTATGGAAAATGTAGCATTCTAATGGTGAAATAATTTTTGAAATCGGGAGATTTTGAGTTTATTCGTAACAAACAAAAATACAAAAATACAAATCTTCTCTAAAATATTAGTATAGAAGAGCAATTCATTCGTAGCAATAATAGGTTCAGGTGTTCCTGTTACGTCACCAGCTACGCTACACAGATTAACATTATTACAACAGTAATTATAGTTATTGATGACTTAGAGGGTAAGCTAAACAGACGTGGTAGGTAATAGTTGAAAAGACGCAGGCGTAGTAGTCAGTTTAGTATCAAGAAATTAAAAATCATATTAGATGACATCTCAAAAACGTTTGAAAACTGTAGCGGACATAAGATCTACATTGTTGAGTTATAATTCTTATTCGCTACCGTATAAGCAGATGGTAGCTGGTAAACCCCACTTCAACAGGATAAGGGCCGTCCGTCTGTTTATCATTGCTTTCCTTTTGATCATTCAATTTTCCTTTATTTGATTTTTGTCTCTACATCCGAGATAGCTTTTTTGTTTTATTACGGTGTATCTAAAATAATAAATCTTTTTGATAGGCATTGAATAAAATATTTGGTGATTCGTATATTTCTATTAATATAACAATTCAAATAATATTATTTTCAGTTAAAAGCCATACCTATTTCTGCCGCCAAGCAGTAATGCTCGCATTGCTGTGTTCCGGTTCGAAGGGTATGGTTTCCGGTGAAATTACAGGCACATGAGACTAACCATCTAACGTCTCAGGGTGGTAACATGCAAGTGATATCTATGATGTTGCATGCGTACATAGGCTACGGTAACTGCTGACCATCAAGTGGGCCGTACGCTTGGTTACCACTTTAGTAGTATAAAAAAAAAAAAAAAAAAAAAACACGAAGAGGTTGCGTTTTTTTTAAATAATATGAATATAAATAATACTTATATTAGTTATAGTACCTATATCATTATTATATACTATTATGATCATTCACTTCTATTTCAGTAATTTGCACTGTAGTAGATTTTATGAGAAAAGGTTCTACAGTACCATGCAAATTGTGTCCTCAATAAAGTTATTATTTATTTAGTAAGCCAAATAGGTCGACTGTATCTAAGGCATATTTATAACGGTAAACAAAGTTGGGATAAATAATTACCCAGATTCTATATAAGCTTTCCAAAGACCGAACAAAATTACAACTTTTACATAATTTTGTTTGAGAATAAAAATACCAGCATAGACGATACAGGTGCGGGAAAGCGGTAAATCAGCGTTGACCCCATTACTACAGATTCAGTTACTCATTGGTAACTTGCTATTTTGTTTTGATTAGGTAATTTCGTATTCATTTTTTTGTGGTTCCTAAGCAAAATAACTTTTTTTCCGCCTCTAAACGAAAAATTAAAATTAAATCAAAATTTAATCAAACGAATTTAAAATGACGAAAAACAGGCAGCCACTTAGCATTTGCTATTTACATAAGACAGCATGATAGCTGCCGTAGCGCTAATTTTCAGTGGCGCCCGCACTAATGCATGTACATACAGATATAATATAATACAAACTTTATCGAAGTGTGCCATTTTTAGCATCGACCGCTAAAACGCAAAACAACATTCATTTGTTTAATGTTTTCGTTGTTTTTCAATCAATTACATGATAATTGTGAAAAATAGCTCGTATTTACAGGTGCTGCTGAGGTAAACGAACTGCTTTGTGCGAATATTATATCAAAAATAACATGTTTTGTATTCACTGTCTCAATAACCCATTTTAGTTTAAAATATTTGTGGTCTTGTTTGAAATGGCAATTGCATGCATGATAATTTATTAAATTAGGCACCTAGTTAACGATTTTACCAACATTTGAATTAACTATTCAAAAATAAATTGCAATAAACAATGTGAAAGAACGTAGAATAGGCATGAAGAAACAAAAAAATATAAAGTTCTTTGAACGTAGTCAGCATTTACTTCATTTTAGTTCTAGACCAAAATAAAAATACTATCCTAGACCTAGTTTTAACGGAAATAAAAGTTCCAACATGCAAAAGAGCGATGATTATTAAGGGAAAGGAAATAATAAAAGCTTCTATACACGCTACTCCGTGGCCTCCGAAGCTGACATAGGGTTGAAACACACTAAAGTTAAATAAAGTTCGTATGAGTCAATGGCCAACTCAATACATAAACTTACACTTAGACTAAGGTGGGTTTGAAACATTGGTGTGTGATTTATGTGCAATAGGTAATTAGAAATGTTGAAGCAAAACAATATAAAGAAACCGGCATCTCCAAGAGTTGAAAGTTAAAAGGTACTCTCAATCACTCTTGATTGAGAGTAGACCACTGCCCCAGCAGTGAACACATCAGAAGGCTGTTTGAAGATCTGATTCCCATAGTAACAAGTTTGGCTTAAGACAGGGCTAAATGGTGCTGTGTTAAATATGCAGCCAATATAATTTGTAAAAGTATTTATTTATATCTTTGAATACTGGCAACCCTACCAGGAAGTAGTATCGTTTACTCTATGTTGGTTACGACTGTAATAAACGCAGCCTTGGCCGACTATTGACTGTTATTTGCTTCTTTGTTTCAACATCAACTGAAAAATATTCAAGGGATTTACATAAATTGAAGCACATCAATATTTTATGAGGTTGTAATAGCCTAATCATAGAGCGTGTATTTTGTGATGGGTTATCTTGTTTAACAGGTATTTTTCGTAAATCAACATCTAAATCAATTTGTGTCATCCACCTCGATCACAAGCTAGTCTTCAAGAGAACTTTAAGTAGGTACCTACTTAGAATAATGAAAATAATTATTATGAATGTTGACGGACATTTTGTACGCAGCGCTGTTTAACACTATTTAGCAAATCTTGAATTATGTGAACTGATAGAATACATATTTTTTATTAAATCCATACAGATGAGACCTGGAACAAATATTTGCAGATCATGCAAACATTTGGTCCGCAGCGGGAAGAGCACAGGTAATAGATTGTCTGATTATTTAGCAAACTTGAGCTGCACTTTGGCTTTCAAACACCTTCAATAAAGCTTGAGATTAATACGAAATTGGTTTGTGCAAGCTTGACCCTGGCTATAGCCATAACAATGACATAAATCATAGCCATGTGTCACGCACGGTTGTGATGAATGACCACGCTGATGTGACTTTAGTGCCATTTCTACCTGACCGAAACTATAATAAGTAGACTCGTGATGAGTTAACGGGAAAAACTAGTAATTCATAGCGAAAAGAAACATCCGTCATGCATAACCCTGTGACGCGACGTGCCCTCCACAACACGGAAGTACTCAAATTTAAATATAACTCACGCCAAATTTTGCTTATTCCAGCTGTAAAAGAACAATACAGATATACCGAATTAAAAGTACCTCATCATCATCATCATGACAGCCTTCTAATGTTCCCACTGTTGGGACACTGGCCTACTCTCTGGCGAGAGTGATTAGGTCTTAATCCACCACGTGGACCCAATGCGGATTGGTGGATGGCACATGTCTTTCGAATTTTTAGTTCTTGGACATGCCGGTTTCCTCACGATGTTTTCCTTCACCGTATGAGAGCACTGGCATTGCGCACATAAATTTTTCGAAACAGAAAAATCCATAGGTGCACGACTGGGTTTGAACCCGTCGTGGGTTAGGATTGGAAGGCGGGGTCACTACCACTAGACCACCAGTGCTCTAAAAGTGCTAAAAGTACCTACCTACTACCAAATTAAGGGTAAAACCTGGATGTGATCTGACAACAAGAGAAACATGTGGCGGGAAGTCTATACCCAGCAGTGTGTAGGTACAGTCTAAAAATGATAATGATGATGGCTGACCTGATGGACAAAATTTTTTTTTACCTTTGATGTAATTAGCACTTTTGCAGTTTATATGCTATCCCAGAGGAACAGTCCATTTTTCCGGGATGAAAAGTATGTGTTATTTCAGGATTTAAACTATCTACATTCCAAATTTCATTACAATTGGTTAAGTCGTCACGGAGATACGTGGTAACAAAAATTCACACATAAACTTTCGCATTTATAATATAATATAGGATAGGATCATATCTGAGGAATCAGATAAGTTATTCAAAATAATCTCAAAAACGTAAGCTCCACTAGACGAATCAGCGCCATTGCGAACAAAACCCGTGTTTCAAGAGTAATTAAAGCCATTCAGTAGTTTCAGCGCTAGGGTGAGGTGAAAAACCGTCGATTGGGCTATGAATAAAGCATCATGTGTGCTCGCCTTTACTAACTGAAGGAAACGGCGCAAGGGAAAATGCACTGGCGATTTTGTGCCACGAATATTATGGTTTTGAGCTCATAGATAAGTTATTAAAATATTATTTTGTTTTAATTCTTTGTGGGTCTTTGTGGGTACAGCTATAATTATGTAGTAACGTATAAAATACACTTAACACATAAATTAAAGATAACTTTGCGTACATCATTTTTTTTTACATTTTTTGCGTACATTACATATAGCTACATGACCGGCTGTGCTTCACTATAAATAAACAAACTGCGATTTAAGTTTTTATATTTTAAAACGGTCCAGTTGATCATATCACTTGTTTATCTAATGATTTTATGTGTTTTAATTACAAAATACTCCGAATTAAGAGTACCACTAAGTTAGTTTAGAGCTGCGAATTTAAGATGCCCTTCGTCAGATAATGAAAAGCATCAAATCAAACCCTCTGGGTGTCATAAAAGCACGAACTTGCACCCGATAAATCCCAAGAACTACCGTTTGAATAAATTAGCAGCCTACTTTGCTATTACACCCAGTCGGCTGGTCGTCTATCACTTGATCCAATCTGCGAGAATGGATCACAATGTAGTCGCCGGCTCATTGGATTCATGAATTTATTTGTAAGTCGCAACCTCACTAAGGGAAAACTGTAAATCTGTGGAGCTGCTGTATTTCATGTGTACGTATAGGTACACATTTTATGAGAAGGATGGGAACTTTATAAACTTTTTTGTTTTACAAGATTGCTTAAGTTTGTAGCTCTGTCTCATCCAATCTCGTAAATGGATTAGATCTTGTTTTATTTTCAAATTAAATAAATAATATACACTGTTCAGAGGAGCCACGAGGTTATTATTTATTACAAACTCTCTGGTTATACGAAAATGGTCCCCACTATAAATGACCAAAAACATACAACTTTCTCAAAAGCTGACGTCTAAATACAAGGGTCATTCCCAACTGAATTAGACTGCAAAGCAGCAGTTTTACTCTGAGCCAGTAATTAATTTGCGAGAGCTTTCAGAGTAATGCCTTTGACGCTAGCAACATCACATCCTTTAGATTATAGCTAACACATTCAATATAGCTAGCAACTTTGAAATATTATTGTGTTTTTGGTAAACCGTTTACATGAAAAAAATCTTAAAGAAATCTTATAAATCACTGTGTCGATGTGGTAATAAACTAATATTATCTAAAAAGCTACGAGATGGTGCTGACTATGGCAATGGCAAGTAATCTTCCGATCAACTCGATGTGCGATCATTCGCGACGTATTTTTTTCGCACGATAAAATAGCGAGAGCTTCTAGGCACAGTACTTCGCATGTTTGTTTCCGCTTATACGGCATAGATTCGATCAGTTTTTCTGTATTTATCGTATGGCTGACCGACTCTACGTTTAGATGAATACCCCGGTTTTTTCGTCCTTGACGATAGCGGCGAGGTGGCAATAGGGCGGCGCGGGAGCGGTTTATTTGTTAAAGAAACTATAAAATGAGTATCAATATTCAAATTACCTACGACTTTCATACAATCGTGGTCTTAAACTTTAAAACCTTTCGATACCGTGACCGGTACCCGTAACGGGTAGAATTATTTATATGGCAGTTTACGTATAATGATCTAGCGGATATATTTTAGACTATGTAAACGTGCAAAACTTTTAACAATTTCAAAACTATATCAGAAATGCAATAGTGAGCCGACTTGTGAATTTAATGTTTCTGTTATTTAATTTACTTTGAGTAAAAGCTGCTGCCATTTAGATTTTATAATAACAAGCTAGTATCAAATCTGTCATCATCTTTGTTCATTGACATAATTTTTGACATAAGAATGACATGTACAAACAATTCTTAGCGATCCGCTAAAATGACAGTTTATTTTATGAATAAACAAGTTATTCTGACAAATTACCAACACAGGCATTTGGGGAACTGCACCAAAATAAATTCAGCAGAACATGCGTTTTTTTTTTAAATATTCAGCATGCGTTTGATGACCTAGCCCTTCTATTAGCTTTGTTATTTCTCGTAATAAATAAACATCTAAACAACCAATAAATTGGGCATAGCAAAAAGTTACCAAGATTCTTTCAAGTTTATACAGAAACAACAAACTATCCCAGTTAAACAAAACCAAACAACAAGCCAAGATAACAGTTGGGGGCTTACGCTCGCTTACCCCTAAAAAGCTGTATAATAGGGTGACTCTTTGGCACCTTGCCCGCTTTGCCCACTCTCTGAAATCCTTGAAAATCGGACACGTTCTCAAAGAAACCCTCCCGAACTCAAATTGAAATATCACTACCAATTTTTTACACTGTACGGTAAAGTGAAAGATCTTGTGAACTCACTGAACTCGACGATTTATTTCTATCTCAATCTTTATCAAAGGCTTTCAATAAAGCAAAATGTCATGAATTTCTGCGCTTTATAGATGAGCTTAGAATGTAATAGTTTATAGGTTCAGCTTATTGGCATTGAGAAAGCTACAAAGAAGATTATTATTATAGTGTCTTTGTAAAATTCGCTCACAAATTGAGATAAAAGCATTATAAAAAAAGGAATAGAATTCACACAAATGACACCATTAGATATATTATAAACTCAAAAATTTAGAAGCTGTTAATTAATCACGTTGTAATAAATAAATATTTTTTTATTTCAGGCAACATTTGATAAGTACAGATCTTAATTACTTATTCTACGGCCCATAGAAATATATACCTTATTAATCATACATATAACAGCTGAACCGATTTCGATTTGAATATAAATAGATTATAACGTAGATTTGAACATTGCACATTTTTTTATCCTGGTACCATGCGAGCCGCAAGCAGCAGTTAGTAGTAAATATTATTTTTTTAAAGTGAATTTTTATTTTTCTTTGACATAAAATCCAAATTTCCGTTTTTTTTTTTTTTCGTGTACTTAAATAACATGATCAAAAATTTTGAACTCTGGAAAATACAATTAGTATAAACTGTGTCGCAGTTTCCAGCGCCCAACCTTAGAACTAGAGATTGATTTGATTCCAGAGCAGCCGATGTTAATAAATGATTTTTGCAGGCAAATTGAGCTTCGATGCATTATTCATTATACAAAATGCTCCGTACTCACATTTTCACATCTGGATCGACATGACATAGAAATTCACTTACTTCTATGTGTATTGCCCTCAGCTATTCGGCATACAATAAGTAAGTAAGTAAGTATAGGCTACTTTCAATGTAAATGTTAGAACTACGTAGATACGCTACGTACGTGTGTTATTGTAAGTGCGTTGGGTTGGTTTATGGACCGGGGCATATTAAGGTTAGTAGTTGGAAAATGGGTAGCATAGCAACTTCACAATGTCCAAACTTGTGTGTAATGAAAGTTTAGCGTAGCGAAGTGTGTATAAATGTGTCTATCGGTGTGAAAACATCGGGAAATCGGAAGCTGATTTACAATTTACGTTGTGGATAATAGCTTTGACTGTACCACCGCTACGCTATAAAAAAGAGATTTGTAGAAAGCTTTGTTTTGATTTTGCTACTACAGCTAACATAACGACTAATATTGAGATTGTTTTATGTGCATATTATATTTTAGATTTATCAAGACTGCTATAATTTGTTAGGATCGAAATAAATTAAATAAACATACCTATTATAATACATTGGCATCGTCCAATCTTTTATTTAGGTAGTTTGTGGTAAAAGATATATTTCCTGATGTTTGGACAACATGGTACCGTACCCAATCTAGGGTAATGGTCGTGTGTCTGCCCTCCACCGGACTAAATAAATAAATAATAAAATGAATATCATTAAAATAATATAGACAGTATATTGTTATAAAAATGTATAATACAAATGAATCAAATTATTAAGAAGCTACAAAAAAATCTTAATATTTAGTTTTTTTTATACAAATTTTATTTAACCGTCGCCTACTGATATCAGCAACACCAGAGGTACTGCTGAAGCGTCGCCTGCCCTGTAGGACCTTTTTTATATATTTCTTAAAGCAGTTCATATTGTATGACAGCGGACAGTTTCATTTTATAGCCTCTAAAATTCGGCTGTAATAGTACATAAGCACAGACAAGATATAAGACATAAGTTTAATACCAGGGTGTTTTTAATATAATTACATGGACCATAATTAAGGATTTCAAACTCAGCTCAGGAAGCAAAGCTCTTGTGAAAATGTTTAGCTTACCAAAGGCCTCATTCATGGTCTAATGACTATTACATACTAATCATAAATCTCATAAATTGTGTAAATATTAAAAAAAAAACAAACGGAGAGGTAAAACGCAAACGATCTGAAGTGCAAAATGAATATTCCTATTTCTTTGAATAAAATGTACAAGTGAATAAATAGAATGAGTGAATGAACGTCAGCTTATTTTCCGTTAAAATACAGTACATTTATCATTTCTGCATACCTCCTTCTATTCAGTATTGTAAAGGCATTTACAAAGCATTTTTATTTTAGCAACGAACGCCAGTCAAGTATTGTCTGATTAATGAACGTAGCCTCAAATATTTACCATGCCGACCCCTTCAGCCATTTGAATTTTCAATAAACGGCTCAGACATAGCTTATACTGTGATCTAAGAAACACTAAGAGACGTGATTCGACAACTGACACAGAAACTCTTACCTTGAATCGATAGCAGTTAGTTATTTTTTTATTCATCAAATACTGCGAGTGTATTAATTAATAGAGTACCTAACACTCGTGAATTGCAAAGTGTGCGATAAATGAAAAAAGAACAAACGGTTATTGATTTAATGTATAATTTTTTGTATGCTTGACTTTAGACAATTCAATAATGAAAATTTTTATTATGTACTGACTCAAATGTTATAAAATTATATATTTGTATTTTCACGGTCTGACAGTAACAGTTTATCTTGAAGCAAATACATCACAGAGAAACAGCTATCAACAAGTGCCAAAATGCGAAGGGGGGAGAGAGGTATACTTTAGCCACAGAACAGATATTAGTATTACGTACAGAATGGCCACTATACCGGTTTTAGTTATCCCTCCCTGGTCGCGAGTTTGCCGGCACTGAAGCTTAAGACTAAGGACTTATTTTGATTTTGTGTAGCTCGAAGCGCACGCACGCCAGCGCGAGCCAAAAGTGTGCTCGCTCTTGCTATAATTAAGTGGGGCCAACCATGACACTCACACATACAACGGCACCGTTTACGTACACAAACCATGCATGTGGTGATTGCGACGCGTTTGCTTCATACATTTTATTGAGAGTGTTTGGGGTGTGCTTTAGCGCTACGTATCGTAAGCGTGATGTAGAAAAGACGAGTGATCTTGCAAAATAAATATAGAGCTGAACAAGAACTGGACGGAAAGTAGGCTGTACAAGAAACCTTATCATCATGACAGCCTTCTAATGTTCTCATGGGATACTGGCCTACTTTCGAGCGAGAGAGATTAGGTCTTAATCCACCACGCGAAACCAATGCAAATTGGTGGAGAAAACCTTATGTCTCAGACTCAAAAAGTCTACAAAAACAAACAGTTCAAAACAACCTTACTTAGTTCTCTGGTCGAAAATTTATAATAGCGAAATACTGAGTTTAAGCTCAAGTGAGGATAGATACTCTATGGTGCCTTTACTGGGTCGGAAGCTTATGGTATCGATGGCAAGGTCTTATTACGGTCCGTGGGCTGTTATTTATTATACGAGTTATTGTTTGTATCCCGAATTAAGAAACGGTAGTGTTACTAACAGACATCTTATTTGGCTGTAGAGCTACAATCACTGTCAGTCGTGGCGCACGAACTGGAAAAAAATACATAGACAGAAAATAGAACAGCACGGTAAAAACCATTTAATGTTTAGTGGCTAATTCTCCTGGAGTTTATAGGCCGCCCGAAGGCCACTGAATCATACGAAGTATGTACTTTTTAACCCACCTCAAAAAAAGGGCGCGATTTCTCTGCCAATAATGAATTAATTTTAATAATTATTTTTTTGTTTGATGGTTAATTCAGAATAAGTCTCATTTAAGTTTATCGAAATCGGTTCAATACTTTAGTAGTAAATCATAAAAATCATAGCGTAGCACAACAATCTGCTGAAACATTTTTTTAGCGTGAAGTCGCATTTTTTTTTTCCACCAATTTTCTCTATACTATTCAACTACTTTAATTTGTTTTTTCATACCTTTTGGTTTTGCATAATTGATACTACTACAACTGTTATTGTGGACAAATAACAGTTTTCTGACTAAAAACGGTCACCTTATTCAGGTTTTGCTCAGGTTTGCCTTACATTAATACAAATACAATAAATACAAGTAGTTTATTTGGTATATAAACACAAAGGAAATAAAAACAAAAGAACGTTTACAACTGCAAAAGTTAAAGAAACTGATGCAAATGATTCTATAATTTTATGTGATAAGAAAAAAAGCAAAAATAATTTATTAGACTAATGTGAGGGAGTGTGGTGTGTTTGTGGGCTTCCATGTTCCTTCCAGTCTCGAGTCTGGCTATCACAAATCTTTAGTTGAATTAATGATAATAGTAGTTTCTCTTGTATAATAGGCGTAAGCTGTATGTTTTACATGAACATTCAGCAGGATATAATCCCGAATTTAATTCCCAAATGTTATTGTCAGCTCTTCTGAGAAAATCTCGTCGAAAGCTTGCAAACCATTGGAGTAGAAAAGGCGATTGTGGCTTCATGCTTAGCTGCACTATACGGGAAATGGGGAACATTTTATTAAATGGTCTTTATGGTTAGTATCGTTACCGACATACGTTAATCCTCGAGCACGTTACAAAATTGAACCACAAAAATTTTCAAACCTTAGACAAATATCATATAATATTATTCTTTAGTATCACAGCAGGTAAAAACTACTTTAACTCACTACTTTATATTACATAAATGCAAAAGTTTGGATGTATGA
Source organism: Colostygia pectinataria (assembly GCA_951394395.1). Taxonomy (NCBI): domain Eukaryota; kingdom Metazoa; phylum Arthropoda; class Insecta; order Lepidoptera; family Geometridae; genus Colostygia; species Colostygia pectinataria. Next base: position 5,137,125 of record OX596362.1, read on the forward strand.
ATGGATGTTTGTTACTGAAGCACGCTAGAACGGCTGAACGGATCTAGACGAAATTTGACACAGAGATAGATTGTAGTCTGAAATAGCCAAACACCTCATAAATTACCTGTTATTCTATAAAAATGTACGGTTCCCGTGTTCTATGCGAACGAAGTCTTAGGCAACAGTTATTATAAATTTAACACCACCTTACGTACCTTACATATTTAAACTTTTACAAACAATAAATATTATTAATATTCCATTTCCATTTCATGTAATTTTTATTTACCTTCAGTGTTAGCGCATTTGATATAATCTCCCATTCCAGTCCATTGTCATAATACGTGACCCTAGAAGGGTATGATTAACCTTTTGGTTCGCTAAGTAGCTACACAAATCATATTACATCTGTGGTAGTTACAGTGCGATAAAGCTGTTGATATAAATTATCAGTTTTATCAGCAGCTTTATTCGTCGTTGAACGTATCTTTCAAAGTTCATGCGTTACATAAAAAATAATAATAATAGAGTTTTTTTGTATAATGCAACATCGATTCCCGCGTAAGTCTCTCTGTATGTACTCACTTTTAAACTACGTAACGGATTTTAATGCGGTTTTCAATAAAAAAATAAAGTGATTCAAAAAGAATATTTATAAGTATAGTTTAGGCACCGGGTTGCTAATAAAAAATAAAAATAATTTTCACTTTTTTTTTTTTTCAACCTATCTTGTCCCACTGCTGAGCAAAGGTCTCCCCCAAAGTCTTCCATTTTTTTTTTTCTTCAATTTTCATTTAAAACGGGATATTTACCATGATTAATACCATGAGTAATCATGGTAAATATCCCGTTTTAAGTGAAAAATATGAACTATAAAATAAAAAGTTTCAAAATTATTCGACATTTATTATAATTGTACGAAACGGGAAAAACCATTTAAATTCGGTAGAGTAGACGTTCAAGGGACTGTGAAGCAAATGTCAGAGTAGTTACATTGTTTGTTGGAAGTCTGCCATCGTAATCTCTGATACCCTAACCATAATTCTAGCTAGACTCTGTTTGGATTTAGCATTGAAGCAAATATTGCTTGTGGTTGCTTTCCAAGATACAACTCGTTTTAATATTTTAACAAAATTTATACGTCTACTTCCTTTGATTTTACAGAAGCGTGGGACATAAACGCAGATGATGCTTTTAGCACACACTTAAAGGATATCTCGTTCCCAATAAGTAATATGATAGGTAAATCTGTTACAGCATTAATTAAATCAGTACTAATCAAAGCTACATAAGAATGATAATAAATCAAAATATTACTCGCATCAAATTACCATGTTAGAGAAAATCATATAAACCTCTATAATTTTGAGCAATAGAAATAATAAGGACTATTATTCTTGAGCTGTTTGGTTATACTTAATTTGGACTTACTTTTGTAATTTTAATCATAACAAGTTGACGTTTCGCTATAGCACAATTTTATTATGACAGCTCTGCGTACTACGCAGTTACCAACTCAAACCTTAGTGGTTTTTAGATGTTATTATTTCTTACTATAAATGTTTTATTTTATTTTGTTCGGAAAACAAACAGTATAAAAAACTTATTATTAAACAACTTAAATAACTAATCACCAATAATATGTTTTCGCATGTTATTAATAATAATTTGTTAAAACAGTAATTATAAAAAAAAACGTTTCCGTTACTTTAACGTCTAACAAAATAAGCCTCCAGCGTCGTTTAGATTATAAACCACGTTTGTCAAATAAGGGTAGCCTCCCAGAGTCATTATTTTACGCAGTCCCGTCTCCGCCCCAAGTAACTTACCTTATAAATAACACCCCAATCCACCCCCAACAATCGAACAAAACATAACCTAACGTTAAAATAGCCAGCAATAAAAATAAGATATTTGCGGTCCGAAAATACAACATGAAATACCGTACGGAAAACACAATACATTAGAGTTGAGTTATGGCTTGGCCTGAAATATGAAGACAATTTCACACAATCGTGGTTCTCTAATGCGGCGGTAAAAGGCAACTGTGGGATAAAACCTACTGGACCTATTGCTATCTCAAAAAGACACTCACATCCACTAATCCGAACCGGTGGATAGCATATTGTTCGGCCCTTAATATAGGGTTTTCATACCCTACTATGAGTACCAGACTATAGCTGTTGGCCACTGACTCATCCGAACTTAATAGACATGATTTCATTCATTTGTGTACGAAAGTCGTTGCGTGCATAGACATGCATAATAAATTGACCTATAGGACACAGTTAAATCAGCAATCAGTTTAGAGGGTATTAGAAATAATATAGTTTACTTACATCAAGCAAATTTATTTAAAAAGTTAATATAATCTTGAATGTTGTTGGAATTATTATACTGGAAAACTAATTAGGAATAATGTTTCTAAATTATTGATTATACAATCATTATGTAAGTATTGAAACTGATAAATGAAAAAAAAGATAACATTGTATTATTCGATTGGATTATTAAATATTGATTGTGAAGAACAATATTTTTAAGAAATTATGTTTAGAAGTTGGTATGTTTTTTTTTGTTTTCTTTTAGGTTTTCTTATACCCTGCAGATATAACTTGCGATAAAGCAGTGATTGTGATCGATGCCTGTCCCATCAATCACGTTATATAATTTGAATATTGACGTGATATTGTCACCAAAGAGCTGAAGGGTAATATTTTTTCGTAATATCAGAAGCCAGTCTGTTACATTTCAAAATATCTTTCCCACCAAAGAATATTGGAAGCACTGCCTCTCAGCTTCGATTAATTATTTTTTTGAACTGATAGTTGACACTTTGATAAAAATAAGGCTAAAGAACTATTTACAACATACAATAAATATATGCAAAAATTGCCACATTTTGTTGAGAAATAATTTTGTCAATGCAATTCCAGTTTAGGCAAAAGGTACAAATTTCATTAGTGTAATTGGGTTTTAACTGTTATCGATGAAAGTTCTAAAAACCGTCTATTTATTTGCCCATTGCAAAATTAAAAGGATCAACACGCCTAATCTAATTAAAGAATAACCAAAGCTAATCTTCATAATGCCGTTATAACGACACAAAAACAAAAATAAATCAACTTTGTGCCTATTTAAGTATCAAAAACCTGCGAAAGAGTTATTGTAGTACGTTACTACCTTTCAAACTGTTAATTTTTATAGCTAGTGCACCATCCCGGCTTTACATAAACCTTCCTCTTGAATAACTCTATCTATTGATGAAAACCGCATTAAAACGATCCGTTGCGTGGTGAATCTAAGCATTAAATAAATAAGGTCATTCATTATCAACCTGACAAACTTAAGGGGTAGGTTCCACACATAAAAAAAAATACTTGTACTTTTTTTTTTTTCTAAACGTTTTGAACCTATCCCTTAAGTTTGTCAGGTTGATAATGAATGACCCTGTATACATACATACAGATATATATATATACATACATACATACAGAGGTACAGATGACGGGAGGTAACTTTGTTTTATTAGTAATAAGAGAAAGAGAAGAGTGATAACAAACCTTCAGAACCATATTCGTTCTCTCTGTCAACATTTGATTGGTTGTCCGAGTGCCATTACAACTTAGCGCTTCCTTGCTTCATAGGGCACGTGAACCTGTCAGTCGTTATGCCATCGAGTTCCATCTGAACTTTTTTAATTTTTTCCCGCCAGCTTTACCCAATTGAAAGTTTCTCCGTAACTTGGATAAGTTGAGATATATGGCCTAGAGTAAATTGTTACTGGAATTGTCATGGGCGGACGTGATTCACGATGTCTTTCTTCCACTTCCACACTGCGTTTAAAGTGAATTCTGTTTGTTATATACGTTTACGAGAAATATCGTACTATTACAAATCCGCAAGTTTCGATATATGTATTTGATATTTGACGACCGATGTGGTGCGGCAAGCAAACGTCCGCTTGCGACGCAGGAGATTGCGGGTTCGATTCCCGCGGTTCAATTCGCAATTGTTTTTACGATTTGCAAATATTTGATCTGGGTGTTCTGGTTTTTTTTTTTTTTTTTGCGTAGATTTTCTATGTATATAATAAAAATTATCTACCTATGTATCGTAATAAGTATATCTAGTACTCATAACACAAGCTCTGCTTAGCTTGGGGCTAGATCACTTTCAATTTTTTTTTTTTTTATACCACTAAAGTGGCAACCAAGCATACGGCCCACTTGATGGTCAGCGGTTACCGTAGCCTATGTACGCATGCAACATCATAGATATCACTTGCGTGTTACCACCCTGAGACGTTAGATGGAAAGTCTCATGTGCCTGTAATTTCACCGGAAACCATACCCTTCAAACCGAAACACAGCAATGCGAGCATTACTGCTTGGCGGCAGAAATAGGTATGGTGGTAGTCCTTCCCCGGACGAGCTCTATCACAAAGAACTCTACTACTCTTAAAAGGATAATATTGATCAAATTATGATAATAAAATTGAGAATAAGTTTTTCCGTTTACAAGATCCAATGGTCCAAAAAACTAATGTCAAATTCACAGAATGTCCAATTCGCTAAATGTTAAATTCTCAAACAGTCCAACTCACGCGTGTTCTTTGCAAAGTGTAAGCAGTTTTCGTTTTGTCCACAGTTGGGGGAAGGGGTGGAGCTCACGTTGGGCGAGCTGCGAGCGATGGCGCTGCGGCAACAGCAGCAGATCGACAACCAGCACCAGCTGCTCTGCGCCAAGGAGCAGCGGCTGAGGTACCTGAAACAGCAGGAGGCTAGGCAGCATCAGGTAATTCATAACATTACTATCTTATCCTTCTACTCATCACAACCACATTTTCATTACTCTATATAACCACACTGTGTGATAGCAAAAAAACAAAAATAAACGTCTGCTTTTTTTTTATACAACTGAAGTGGCAACCAAGCGTACGGCCCACAAGATGGTAAGCGGTTTCCGCAGCCTATGGACGCTTGCAATACCAGAGGTATCACTAGCGGGTTGCCACTTTGAGGCTAAGATCGAAAGCCTCATGTGCCAGTAATTTCACCGGAAATCATATCCTTCACACCGGAACACAGCAATGCGAGCATTACTGCTTGGCGGCAGAAGTAAGTATGGTGGTAGTCCTTCCCCGGGCGAGCTCTATCACAGAGAACTCTACTACTCTTAAAACTGCTGCTGGACATAGGTCTCTCCCAAGTAGCCATGCCGGTCAAGACCGGCATGGCTACTTGGCATTCTATGGCACTCGTTTTCATTATAATGTGAAGGATCAAGTCCTTCACATTATAATGAAAACGAGTGCCGTACCACAGAACAGATATTAGTACTACGGCCGTACCTAAGTACCTACTTGAAAATAAGCGCAAAATGAAAATAGAACTAATATCTATTGATTTAAAGTAGGTATTCCTATGTTAGTGTTGCTACTTCATCGGCTATTGGGGCTATTCCCAGTAGTAGTCTTACCGAGTAGTCTTACCAGCAGAACTACTGGGAATTTTCTTCCCAACAGACTTACTAGTTAGACCACTATCACTTATCGCGCTTGAAAATAAAGGAACACAGTGACACTTTCACTCAGGAATAAGCCTGTGTCCAGACTGTATAAGAAACAGGGGCATAATGAAGGAACGAGATACTCCAGGCTCTCTAGAGGATATACCTACCCTTACAATTACCTACATGGTACTGGCTAGGACGTGATCAGAATGTGTTGTGTAGCCTTACCGGTGAAATGTGACAATCTATAAGCTTGGAACGCCTCCGAGATTCTTGCACAAAAAGCTTCTAGCAATTAGAAAATTGTGTTTTTTTTCAATATTATATTTGTTAAACCGTCACCGGTGGTCTAGTGGTAGTGACCCCGCCTTCCAATCCTAAGATCGTGGGTTCAAACCCGGTCGTGCACCAATGGATATTTCTGTTCGAAAAATGTATGTGCGCAATGCCAGTGCTCTCATACGGTGAAAGAAAACATCGTGAGGAAACCGGCATGTCCAAGAACTAAAAATTCGAAAGACATGTGCCATCCACCAATCCACATTGGGACCGCGTGGTGGATTTCGACCCAATCACTCTCGCCTGAGAGTAGGCCAATGTCCCAGCAGTGGGAACATTAGATGGCTGTCATGATGATTTGTTAAACCAGAGGCTATGGAAATTATTCGTAAAAGAAACTGTAATTTTAAGGGGGTCGCTAAGTATTATCTTTACTTGTAATTCTTATGTCAATGAACAAAGACGATAAAAGATTTGCAAGACACTCTAGCTAACAGTGGTTTATGGTATGATTATGAGTAAGGCTTTTTATTTTTGACGCCAGTGTCGTTTTTAGTGAAAGCCTCTTGGTTTTTATTAGGAAGAATGATGATTTTATACAATGTTTTGGTAAAAAGGCTTATACTGGCTGTTGAAACTGATGTAAACCTTAGTGACATTTACCTAAGGTGGTTGGCCCATCTAAGAAACACGAAGTGACGTGACTTGACTACAAATAAAGTGTGTGGGGTGTAACGAATTATTATCGCAAAGAGTTGCAAAATAAGCTCTTTTACATCAAAAAGCAATATACATATAATAAAATTTTCATGCTAATAATAATTGAGAATTAAACTTTAATTCCCTGCTCTGAAAATTTTACTCTAGGTAGAAAGTAAAGTTCAGATCATCAACCGCATGCTACACAAATCTAGCAACGCAACTTTGTTAGGAACATTTTTTTAACAAAAGTAGTCCCATTGCCACACAAATTATTGCTATTGGTCTGATCCTATGGTAGATCAGACATTTGTGCTCCGAAAAGCACTTTCAATTGCCGATACCGATTAAAATCTCAGCCTGTGAATTCCGTTACTACAATTGATCACCACTAACACACTAACTCACGTATACTATGCGTATGTTCGTGTTACATACTACTGACATTCCGGCGTCATTAAACGGCAACTGTTTTTATTAAAACTAATGCTCGGGTCTGCGGTTAGCGTACCAAGTAGACGCTAATGAAACCTTCGCGTATACGTTGCTGTAATTCATTAGACTTGAGCCCCGATTCCGCAATGACGCGTCCGTGCAGTTGACATGCAGCTAGTCTAACGCAAACATCACGCAATAATGTAGTGTTGATTTGATATTTTGCTTCATTAGAAGGCCTTTCATTAAAAACGCTGCACGTTTGTGTGAAGTTGGCGTGCGACTGCACGTGAGTTTTATTGAAATAGCGGAATCGGCGCTTTATCTTGTAGACAAAAAGTCTTGAACCAGCAGACATTTTGCAGGTTAATTTTTTTTACCTTAGGGCTTAGGTGAGCAAAGATGTATTGTTTAGATCTCAGGTGTTTTTTATAATTAATTAGAAGAAAGAACTAGCACGCTGTGTGCTTAGATTTCTTATTCCTAGGTATATATCTAGATTCGTTAAACAATATTTTTATTTTGTAATTATCTCTTCGAGTTTCTTCAGAAAATACACCCAAGTTTTTTAGTAATAGCTTTGACAAAAAGTCACGGATCAAAGAGCATTATTATACCTCTCTGTTATGTTTTCATTCCATTCTGAGAGCCTTATAAAAACTGAAGCGCTAGCACCAATTTGAACGTTTTTAAATTTATAGTATGTCAATGATAGATTTATGCCATATTATAGTCTGATACTCACGTGCAAGAAACATGCAGCAATAACGATATTTACAGTTGTTACTACTTAGTACGAACCAGTTAGTGCTCAACTCTGGTGACGAAATTATTAGGCCGTCTGAAGGCCGTCATGGCCTAACAAATTTGTAAAAGCCTTTGCGTGAAAGTAGCTTATTATTAGTTTTAATAACTACGAAGCGTGGCTCAAAATATTTTGTGCTGAAGTCTTTAGTGATTCAAAAAAAATGAAACTCGTGCTAAAGTTTCTGTTTTTAAAAGAATCCCCGGATCTTGAATAATTCAGACCGCAAATGTTTCAGCTGCAATGAGTTTAAAAATAAGACGTTTTAAGAACGTTTATATATTAGTATGTACTGTTGTTATAAGGTGTTAGTAAGACTTCTTGGTTTTAATAGAGGACCTAAAATTATTAGGGATAGTACTGTCAAGGCTATAAGAGCATCAATAAATTAGATAGGTAGTAGTGCCTTCTTACTTAGTTCATTGTTATATGATATAAAGGTAAAAGGGACCACAAATAAAATTGAAAACAAAAAAGTAACGTAAATAGGATAACCTTTTCATAAACCCTTCCTAACTGTGATAAATAGCTTCATAACAAGTCAACCGGCCAATTTTCCAGTATTTATTGTGTGAAAAGAGTTTATTTCTTTTAGCCGAACGATAAATATTGCATTAAAGCGAGCCCTGAAGATTTATTAAGACCGGGTAAAGGAGGCAAAATGCATTGGCGATTGGTACAAAACGTTAGGGATGTGCGATGATGCGGATGATAATTTGAACTTTGTTTTCCTGTCATCGAATTTTCATCGTATACTTCAAAGTAGATTCTTAATCACAGTGTAAATTGCATTTCAAAATGCGCTCAATTAGTCGGTTGCTTATATATAAGCACTAAAATGACGAGATTTGAAAACCGGCACAATAGTACTTTTATTAAATTTTTTATATTTGGTATTGAACGTCTTTATTAAACAAAATAAAATATGTACATAATTATATTACATTACAAAATATACAAAATACATATGAAACAGTTGAGCCATCTAAAGACCGTTACAAACGACCTATAGATAGCTCAACTGATCCAAATCACTACCAGTAGGAAGCGTTCCCAACATGCTGGCTGCATTGCCACGTTGAATGGCAATGCTGATACGTTGAGCCAGATATGAACCAGCCTTTGGATCACGCGTCGCTTCGACCAGACGCCCGGAAAGAATTTTGAAAACGCGGTGAGCCCCGGTACCCCACGGACCCAGGGTCTCCACTCCAAAGCTCTATCTTTATTAAATTGATTCTTGTTTGTTCTATTTGTATTTATTGATCAATTTGAACTATCAAGTTCTCACTCAAATTGGAAATTTCAAATGTTGTAAGGGACATTTTCTCACACGTGACTCTGTGCCTCTTCAAAGTGATGGTGAGTAACATTAAAAAAAAATCTAGGTAGAGAACCACCAAACCAACATCCGTTGATACTTTTGTTGTGAGACTTTTATATTTTAAAGCCAAAAGGGTATAAAATACTACCTATTTTAAAATATTTTTTTAAGAATTAACTGAATATAAATTTTATTAACAGTAAAATAATATAGTGCATACTTTGTTGTTAACATAATTTCTCTTTCCTTGTTACTGCTAAGCTAAGTATCATACCAAACAAGGTATGTACAAAGATTGTAGCAGCGTTTTATCCCTATCGCCCAAGCATTTTGCAAAGCCTCCTTTCATTATCTGTTTAAAATTTTCCCAAGAATTCCCGAGACATTTTTTATGTTACGGATTTTCAGTAGTAACTTTTTTAATAACAATAAATAACGGATGATGCTAAATTGTTTGATAAGCTCGTGCTACAAATACGTAGATAGTAGGTATAACATACAAGGTAAAAGTAATTAGTCTGGAGTTTGTAGACTTGCTCACAAGACGAAATTCATAAGTAACTTTTAAAATTTGACGACCGATGTGGCGCAGCGGGCGCAGGTCCGCCTGCGACGCAGAGGTTGCGGGTTCGATTCCCGCCTCGGGACAAATGTTTGTACGATCTACAAATATTTGTTCCGGGTGCTCTGGGTATTTTCTATATATAATAAAAAATATCTATTTATGTATTGTATTGTATTAAATATATATCAGTCATCTAGTACCCATAATACAGCTCTGTTTAACAGCAGCTTACCTTGGGGCTAGATGATGCTGTGTAGATTGTCCAGCATTATTTATTTATTTATTTATTTTAAATAGTACCTAGCATCGTTTATAAAATAATAATATATGAAACTTAGTTCATAAAATGATTTTAAATGTGATGATCTAAGGTAAATTGGGTCAAAAGTTTATGTAAATTAAATTTGGCACAGAGAGGTAGATTAGTCAGGAATAGCACATAATATTATTCCACTTTCTGTCTCGGAAAAATTTACTGTTCCTGTGGGATATAATAAATACTTCAAAACCGATTGTTAAGCTGTATTTGAATGATAAATAAGTTTGTAACCTAGAATAAAATATAAGCAGGTAGTAAAGTTTACATAGTAAATGAATCTTACGCCTATTCCAAACCTAATACAATTTTCATACATCCGAAACTCAAACAAAGCCATTCCATTCAAACTAACCTAACAAACGCAAAGTCAATTACTGAGTGAAAACAATCCTTATAATGGTATCATGAATTATTGTTATTGTAACGTAGAACCAATTTCATACCTTCAGTCCTTAGTTCGTTGGAAACTCTTTTACGTTGCGTTAAAGGCCAGTAACCACTGTAGCCTGTAAACTTATGTCACAGTTTTTAGCCCGAATAAATAAGGTTAAAAATATTTAACCTATTACTTAAACCTATTCAACTAATAAAGTTAACTCAAGACCTCAAGAAAGAATATAATTATAAGTTAAAAACGTACGACACTTGCTCTCCTAATTTCGACAATAACAAAGATAACTAAAAGTCTACGAACAAAATGTTCGTAGCTAAAAGATGAAAACTGTTTTTCTGTCATCATGACATCCTTCTAATGTTTTCACTGCTGTCACTGGCTAGCACACTGGCCTACTCTCGACTGAGAGGTTTTTAGTGCTTATACAGGCTTTTTTCCTTACAGTTATTTCCTTCACCGTATACGAGCATTTTATTGCGCATTTTTTTTCTAATAGAAAACTTCTTTGGTGCACAACCGGTTTCGAACCCCCGATCTCTGGATCAAAAGGTGGAGTCGCTACCACTAGATCACCAGTACTCTTAAATAATTATTGATATTGGGAGCGAACTAACGAGTTGTTTCAAAATGTCTTTGGTGCTAAAATCTGGGGGCTAGGTAGTGCCCCCAGGGCAGTGCCCCTAGCCAAGTCGAGAAAAAAACGGGCACGGCCGTACCATCCTTTTCTCGATTTTTATTTAACTACGCAACCATTGTCTTTTTGTTACAGAAAATTTAACACCCTTTTTATTTGCACCTTTCCTTTTTATATGTGTTTTGACACCCTTGCCAGCGGCAAATAAAATTAAAAACTGATTTCATTTCCACTGAGTGGAGCGAAGTGGATTATTCACGAAGTTACTTTGTATTTATGACACGAAATGCTCCTCTTTTATAATGTACCTAGTAGAAGTTTGTGTTTTTTAAAAAGTAGTTTTGTTTTGTTTCTTCTAAAATGGGAATAGTACTTACTTCAATGGTTTTTTTTTTTGATCGGTGGAAATTTTGACTCAGAGCCATCTAGCCCCAAACTGAGCAAAGCTTGTGCAAAGGGAACTAATTACTTAAAAAAATACACCTTAGACTTTTTTTAAATATTAATAGTTATAAAACAACACAATGGAACAAATATTTGTACGGCATTTTGTTCCGTTTAATTGTTCATTTTGTCTACATTTGGTGAGAATTCGATGTCGGTCCACTTTTTTGTTTTAAAACAGTGCAGGTAAACATCACGTTACATGCCATTCACCAATCCTAATCACGTGATTTAAAATCAATCACTCACTCGTGCAGGTCAGTGTCCTAGAAGTGAGAACATTAGCGGCTGACTATAATAAATTACTGCAGTAGTTTAGTACGGTACGCTTATCTATCTATCTACGGTAGAATCAGCCTAAACCCACTAATTAGATTTGACTGGCACACATGAATACACAACTTTATTTGCGAAGCCTGTCAATAGCCAGCTGGGACTTGTTTGAGGTGGAAATAGTCGGCCCGAATCGTCGTACATTTATTATGATTTGAGGCATGTTTTAGTGAGGTTCACTCGCTGTAATAAGTTTTTATTTTTTATTTTTATGTCAGCAAGTGACAAGACAATCAAGATGCAGTGCCACCCAAAGCTTAAAGTTTTCAAGTGTTTGCGTGGCACTGCACTGCGCTTATCACCCCGAGGTCTCTTTTGCCCAGTAATTTAACAAGCGAAATTACTGGCCGAAAGAGACTTAACTAACTAACTGTAGCAAGCTACAGTGCCCTTCAAACCCAAACACAGTAATGCTTGCACACTGCTGCTTGGAGGTAGAATATCTGACACTGCGGTGGTACCTACCAAGACGAACTCTTGCTGAAGAGTCCTACCACCAGGTAAAAAGTAAGTTTGTATGAGTCAAAGACCAAATCTATTGAGGAGGTTTTCCGTTTTTACACGATTTTAAAAAAGCTGAGATACAGAAGTATCAGTTGAAATTTCCCCCCGCCCCCGCGTGCACTAGCCGGTATAAAATTTAGTTTTATTTATGATATTTAAGTTGTACTTACCTAAAAATAAGTCGTTTTTCTTCGCTCTACTCCATACAATACCTTAATAATTATTTACTTTTGTCACCAGGTGGCGGTAGAAGGCGAACGTCTACGAAGGCTACGAGAGCGCGTAGAGGCGCAGGAGCTGAAGCTACGTCGGTTAAAAGCGCTACGTGGTCAGCTCGATCGAAACAAACAGGCGAATATCGCTCTAAGTAAGTTTACAATACAGTTATATTTTATTATGCAGAATAATGTTGAAAGACCTGGAAAAATGTTAAGGAGTTATTAAAAAAGAACGACAAGCAATTATCGCATTAATCTTGATGATTAAAGACTTTTCAATAGTTAGTGACACATGGAGTACTTTACTAATAATGGTCGTAAACTTGTTTTATTTTGTTTTAATCGATAATATATAAAAAAATTAGGAAAGCAATTTTTCTAAGCTGGAAAATTCGAAGTAATTTAGATCACTGATGATAAAACACACCTGGAGTACCCACGCCGTGGGCCTACCAATTAATATCTATGTACACTCAACGATAAAAGTAATTAAAAAATCTGGGTTTACTTATATCACTTTTCTTTCAACAACAACGGGGAATGTAAACTTTTGTTAGCAAATAAATACCCGCTTTCTTTGCGGTTTAGTGTAGTTAACTCAGAGACTTGCTATATTTTATCAATACGCCTGTATTATTGACCCACAAGGCACCGTTCTATATGGATGCCATGTAGTACTACAGTGGAGGCTTTTGTGTTGCATTGGGATGATGCAGGCTGAAAATTATAATAATACGCCTACAACATGAACCACAACTACTTGGCCCTACCAGTAGTGCTATAAGAAGTACTATAAATTGACCCTATTGGTAGTGCCACAGGTAAATTAACTTTTCCCGTGACATCACCACGGAGCCAACAGGAAATTAGATCACTCGCGATACCCAGATCAACCATTTTTTCTACTATGGAATGGACAAGAAATATAATCTGCAAATATTTGTTCCGGATCTGGGTGTAATGTTGTATGTGTGTTATGTTGTTACTGTGCCGACTGTACCAGTATAAGGTAGAAAATTAATAACTGATGCTGATGATGTATTTATATTCAGGTTTGAGTGTACCCAAGTGATGTATAAAAGAAATTGAAGTGGATCAAAAATATTACAACGCCAACTGTTCCAACACACAGCTCTGCTGTTTATAATAATTGTAGTACTCTGATTATTTGTTTTAATATTGTTAACTATGACACAGGTTCTAAATATCCAATAACACTTTGCTTGCTTGTTTTTTTTTTACTTAGAAACTTAAATATATTTAGGTTTTTTAATAAAACACGTCATTTTCATTCCACTTGTAACGTCAATGAACGGAAATGGTCACTGGCTAATCCCGCGGTATAAGTTCAGGCGGGATGAGTTGATTAAAGAGCCCAGATTTTATTTCCATTTTAACTAAAGGGGGAGGGGAGTAAACAACATAAAATTATGATTAAAAAATTTAATGATTATGAACAACGAAATTCTCGTAAAATACTATAAAATACTATGTTTATTTGACGGAAGATACCAATTAGTATGTCCAATTAATGCTCACTAATTGGCAGTACTGGCCGCAATGCAGCTACAACAAATTGATAGCATTTTCGGCTAACGATGAGAGGCTATCCATTGAATCTCGAACAGACTAGACGTTTCTAGAACACTATCTATAGATACAAACACTGAAGGATTGTGTGCTGTAGGCTAGTAAGATGCTTGTACTGCTTGAACCAATCAATGTTCAAGCACTGGTACCAATTATGTTTGGTTTAGTCTTGAGGTGACGAATGTTGTCGTTTAGTGCGCTGGCATTTCATATTTACTTTAGGTAGGTACATACAAAAAACGTAAAACCTGTATGTCGGCGTATTTATATCGTTTACCAACATTATTATGAGATAAATTGGAATAAAAAATAATGTGGAAATACAGGGAGTAAAGTTCGCGAATCTGAAGGACCGCCATTAAATAAATAATGAATATTTAATTAAAGCGCTCCCATGCTTAGGAGAGCACGTTAAGCAGCGGTCCCGGCTTTTTCAAAGTTGTTAGGCCATGATAGAGGCCTTTGGGTGGCCTAGAAACCCTGTCACCAGAGTTGGCCACTGACTTATACGAACTTAATTAATGAACAAACCATTGTACGACCTATACAAGCAGACGACCGACATATTTGGTAAATCTTGTGTAAATAAAATTATTTAAAGTAATATGAAACTGTATTCCATATGTTTTTGAGCGAACTATTTAATTGCGCTTGAGCGTCGTTTTACTATCTGGACTACACTAACAAAACTAACGAAGTTATCTACAACTTTCTTTGAATAAATGTATCTGAATCTGGAAAACGGACCGCAGTCTCACAAAGGTTCAGAGATTCATTAATACATCAAAACACCTTGTCTTGTCTGTTGATTCAGGTGGCACAAATCCACCGGTCATTTAATAAAGCCTCGATTTCCAAGTACTTCCATCTGTCTGTCAGTTGCACTGCGATACGGGTGTTAGCCATTATACTAGAAATCGTCATCAAGATGTGTAATATAATATAATAAATGGGTTTTTTTTTTCTACTCCAATGATCGGCGCAAAGTTTAATGTAATTTAACTTGTGCAGATGTAAAAAGAAAGAGAGATTAAAAAGTGTGCAAAAAAAATTTTGTGCCGTTTATTTGAATACCCCATACGAAGCAGTTTAAGAATTGCGCCTATTATTCTGGTATCAATCATTAGTTAGCAATTAGTATTAATGGTATTAAAATTTGTGCTATGTATTACTATTTCGCTAACTATTGAAACTACACATGAATTTGAGAATTTTAATATGCAAATAGTCTTACGGTTATAAAGCAGGTAATTAAGTTCGTCATTAATCCATTAACAAACATTAAATTTAAATGGCAAAGTGATTACAGATTAGACGAATCTGACCGAGAGTCCAATGCCAGAAGCGGTGAGAATAGAATGCTCTTGAGCTGTAGATATTCGCAGAGTTAATAACCAAGCTATATAGTCATACGAATATCTTTAACTGTGTTATAGTCAGAAAATTTAAACTCTTCTTCTAGCTTTGTTTGTACCGCTATCTATAGAAAATGACCACTAATGATGTTGTAACACAGGGTTTTTGTACTTTCGGAGCTTAAGCTAAAATTGTGCAAGTATATTACTGTGTTTAGGTCTGTATGGCAATGCGAATAAATTGGACAATTTGACAATTGAGACGATGAGCGCAGTGCAGTGCCACGTAGAATCTTAAAGTATTCAATGATTCTGCATCCATTTAGTCGGTCGTGGTTGGCGATTTATTACAACACCAGGCTTATAACAGACTTGGCCATGTAAAAACAAAGGTTACAGTTGCTAGGCCATGACCGTAGTGGCTTTTCTTCGCTAGATAAGGTGTCCTATACACTTTCACTAAACATATAAATAGTGTACCAAATAATATAATGTTGGAACTTGTTGGAAGGCCAGCGTTGCATTGAACAAAAATTATGCAGATCTTCCGCAGTAGAACGCCAACACGTTTTTGAGACTATTTTAAATGTTAATATTAGTATTCGAATAAAAATTTAAATAAATGTATATATTACAACTCATATCTTAGTATGTTATTGCTCTTTGAAGTGACCTAATTTATCGCATAGTACTCGTCACAAAAGGCTAACTTTGCTTAAAAGTAGTATTCAACGATTGTGTGACCTGTAAGTGTAACGGGAAAAGGTTATAGTGATACCTAACTACCTATTATTACAGCAACGACTTCTATAAAGAACTATATATAAAAAAAAAACTATCTACACCGCTGGAATAAAATTACAAGATCAATTTATCAGATTGATCCCCCAAAATCCAATCAAGTCTGTGCACAAGTTAGGTGCTCATATTTTAGCGGCAAACATAATTACTAGATTTGCATATTACGCTCATGTTTCTAATTACTACAAAGATTATAGTATGAGTGTGCTCATGCTTGTTTTCTGGATAAATTATCTGATTACAATACCAATTTGAATTTAAACGAACACGGTGTTAGAAATATATTATATTTTTTGGTATAGAGTGTTGAGATATAGGTCGTGCATGGACCAATTGCGGCGCACGCTAGTAAGTTTTCCACGTAGTAGTTGACAGCTTTCCTATGTTTGAAAACGTAATGTACAGTGCTAAGTGTGTGAATGTAACTACACAGACCTGAAACAAGTACTTAGGTTACATTGTGCAAAACATTTGTCTCTTAGCGGAAATTGAATCCGCAACCTCCCGTTTCTCAACCGGGCCAACGAGGTCATTGTAGTACGAGGATTATTATCACCGAACTACTAAGACGACAAGGTCTCATCAGTCCGATCATCGGACAAACTAACCGGACTACTGATACTAAGTCATCAAAATATTGGTCAATACTGGTGTCGATCACACTATGTTCAACTGTTTGTTTAGTCAAGTCAAAAAAATCTTAGTAATCTTAGTCGAAAAAATCTTACAAACTGTTAAAAGTTTATTTTTCCAATTATTTTAACCTATACATGCCGTAGGTACTCCTCGTAAATTTGTCAAAGAATGCTGGCCATGTCTCCACGTCTGGATCTTATTTATGTGGACGAGACTTCAGCGCTTTGCGTCACCTACGGAAATTAAAGGCTCTACTCATTGTTTATGCTGATAGAAATTCTAATTTTGGCATCAGCTGAAATATTTTCCTTGTTTCCACACATTTAAAGCAACTAATGTACAAATAACATTTTTAAAATCTTTAAAAAGAATTTTAACTTCATTGTTTGATTATATTTTTACAAAATAATATAATGAATTTAGCAATTAGGTCCTCTAATATTGTACAAAACTTTGCCCGTATTTTTTTTGAACAAAAATATATTTGCCCAGTCATGACACCGGAAGTAGAGCAATCATTAAGGATATCTGAATCGACTTCTAATGATAAAATTGCTTCAGTTGTTTCAGCAATTATTGCGTCTAATTGCTCTATAAAGAGAGACATGGAATATCCTATTAAAGTATAATAATATATCGTAAATTTCCTTATCGGAATTGATAAGGTGTTCCAATTATCAACAATATTTTTTCTGTTATTTATCCGCAAAAAATGTCTACACGCCACGCCTTATTATCTATCATTTTCATAAGCCCACTGAATTACAAAAACGTCGTGTCCGCCCTCGAGTTATGCTGTCGCTTCAGATAAGTATTAATATTGAGATTCCGACTAAGATAAAACCGGTAAATATATACTGAGAATTTCTAGGAGCAAGTTCCAATATTCTTCCCGCACCTACGCCTTTGACGTCATACAGATATACGGGACTTTAGCGGAAATAGAGTTATAGAATGTGACCTTTTTGGTTTCTCATTTTACCAAAATTGACCGGAAACTTTTGTGGTCAACATTGATTGATTTATATTTCAACATTATGAGTAATTTAGTACTTACTCCTTTGAGTAACACCATTACAACCATCATAATGACAAAGTTTTTGGTCTAAGGCTGAAGGTCAATTCTAATAACTGTCTTTTACAAACAAATATTTTTATTTGTTTTTAGGTTTTCTGTTGTTGAACAACGATCCAGTTGCGTTAATGATCGATCAAATGTTTTTTTTTAATTCGTCAATCATTTAGTAGAACAGCTTTTTGGGTAATTATGCCGCGATTAGAGCTGAACGATTTATTAATTAAATATAGCGTTAAAATAGGTCCCGTAATATTATACTATTTAAATAATAATTCGTTCGATGAAAAAGGAAAGCTAAAGCCTGTTTATATCATTAGCTTTCAAGTAAATACTGGTTCCTTTGTTCGTTTCAATTCTATTATTTCCAAAAAGAATATCGTTGATAATATTATTTTCTTAAAACATATTTCTATTTAGCTTCAATTATCGTAAAAAGCTAAGAGGGAGCGCCACGCTATCCTGAACGATCGTTGTGCTCGGATAAAGCCTATATCAGTTCAGATTGTTCGATTTGAGAGGTTTATTCCGGGTGGGAATCCGATTTTATTTCGCATTCAAACAAATATCCAATTACTTAGGAAGCTTTCAGTGCTCAAATGTACTGTAAGTATTGTTACAATGCGAATAATAAATCGTACTATTTGGTCTTCACAAAGGTGTCGCTGATGGATAAATAATGGATGTAATATTTGTAGCTCATCTTATAATGTAGGTCGTATATCTAGCTTGTCTAGTGTAAATCTAATATAAAACTTCACCATCATCATCATTAAAATATACCAAAAAATATTTATGACGCCGGTAAATCGTAAGGAACACCTCTTGTTATACTAACTTCACCATACGAGTAAACTTAGATAATAGACCGACTAATTTAGGTGTAACCTTTCAGTTTGACCCTATATATTTTAGCTCGCATAGCTTAGCTCGCAGTGTGGCTCGCTCCTAAGGGAATATCGATTTTCCGAACATCATGATGTCACCCACCGTGCCACGACCAGAATGGTACGAGCTTAAGCAAACTTTATGTAACCTGCAATAAATAAATGTCGTATGCTAAAATGTTTTTTCAGGCTGAAGGAATACTTAAATAGGGATTTATGAACACGCAAACAAAACGTAAAAGAAACATTCTCATGTTATAAATATTTTTTGTCGGTGGGTATACCCGTGATAGCGAAGCAGTCGTGGCTTAGTTTGCTTTTTCGTTTTTTACAAATTATTTTAGTTAAACAACGTTCAGATTACAGACCGAAAGAGCAAAAACAGAGCATTCGTGCTTTGAAGGGATGTCTCTTGTGAATTCCGTCCGTGGTTGACCGATGACTCAAACAAAGCACTTAAACACGAGCACAAACCTTTTTCTATTATTTTGTTACACAAGTTTTAGTATTATAGGCAAACCAATTAACTTCGACGTTTAATTCCGCGCAACCTATGCATCATCCGCGTTTCACACCCGCGTTTGCCGCGCTTAAAACTCGCAGAAAAACGTTTGAGCTATTTTGGTTTATCTATAATGTTACATAATGTAACAAAATAATAAGAAAAGTTTGGAGTCGTGCTCAAGTGAATTTGTTATTTTTATAATGAAAATTGCTTCAAATTATAGCTAGCTACAGCAATTTTAAGTAAAACACTCTCAAATTATTTCAGCTATAACGTAATTCGTCACGACAAGGTCGTCTGAAATAATTATAGAGGTGCTCCATCATGCCCCGCCTAGTTTATGTTTACGACCAGAGCTTTGTCCTAACAATTTCTTATTGTCTAGGCACCATGTTCGTTCATAGCCTAATTAGCTGGGTCTAAATAATTTAATGTTAGCAATAAACCAGCTTTTTTGAGAACAATACAGATTATCTAAGATTAAGTTTTTTTATAATACTAATTTGAAGATTGAGCGTATTTTTTTATACCACTAAATTAGCAAACAATAACGGTGGTAAGCGACTCGTATGTATCGTAGCCTATGGACGCTTGTAATACGAAGAACTCAGTTACTTTGCTACAGTCAATTTATATTTAAAACCTGTCAATAAGCAGTTATATTCAAAGCAATGGTGTAATTTCACCGGCATTCAAACTCTTCAAACGAGAGCATAGCAATGCGAGTATTGCTGTTTGTCGGGTAATAGGTATGGTAATACATAATACCTTTCCAGCCGAACTCTTTGCCTAAAGCTATACTGCTTCTCCTGTAAGGGTTTTATGAGCTTTTTTGCAACGACTAGCAATGATTGCAGCCAGTTTTACATGCAATAAGATCTCAAGACTGTGAGCTCAATTGATTGCTCCTCAACGGCACTGGATCAATGGCTCTAATAGCTCCAATCAAAGACTTTCCTCCATTTGGGGTCACTAATCATCGTCACCAGACGTCCACTCCTGGACATAAGCTTGCCAAAGAGTGCCATAACGGCCGATTTTGAGCCTCACCATCCACCGACATTCTAAGACTGATTTCGTGTCATCTGTCTATCGAGTAGAGAGTAGTTAACTTTGTTTTCTAGTTTGCGCTCGTCATTCGAAAACTTTTTTCCGTGGCGGTGAACGGTACAAACTGAAAATGAAGAAAAAATAACCAATCTTTTCAAGGTGATGTTTCTTTATCTCAATAAAATTACGGCTAAATCTAGTACTACTCATTTATGTAAGTACTTACAATGAGAATCTCAACTCATTATTACTATAATTAGCTGGCATGATAGATACGATTTTTGTTTTTATTGCACCAAATTGTTGTTGAACTGTAACCTCCATTTATAAATGTCCTTAAACATCACTCTGTCTCAGGTTTTTGTGGCTCCATATTAGATAGGGTGTGTAGCTGGGACATGTTAAACATAACAACAAGTAGCCCAACACAATACAAAGTAGTATTTATATATCCAGCAAGAGATTGTGATGATGAGAGATATGTGATCATTACTGTGTTTTATATTGAAATAGTAAATCAATTTCTGGGTAAATGAGACCAAGTTTGACGAGTGTAGTTCTTACAAAACTTTTTACCGTCGTCTATGTTTTAAAAAAAAACATATAGATATATTAGAATAACAGAAATTAAAGGAATATATGTTAGAATACCTGGCTGCAGTCAATATTAATTACTTTCTAGTTTAAAAGTAAGTTAGAAATTATGTTTTACTACTATTACATTAGCCCAGTTTGCTCTCAAAACATTATGTTTTCCGAAATAACTCAGACCCCCAAAACGGAGAATGAAAGCATCTAAAGAAACTTGTAAGAACATCTAACTAATATATAAGAAGTAGGCGTGTGTGTGGGCGTGTGCAAAATATGTTTTTGCTTACTTGCTTATTTTATTATATTACTTAGGTGTGAGTACATGTTCTTTTTTATATTACAAGATATTTTATTATCAAATTAGTACGAATACATCCAACAAACTCCGGTAGTTTTATGGAGTTGTTTTTCTGTATTTTACAGAACACGTTGGTCTCTCAGGTCCTTAGCGTGTAGTTGGGCAGCTAATCGCTTCATAAGTTTCGCCTTTCGCCTCATTAAACTAAACTCCCATTTTGTATAGTTTTTACAAAAACATCTACAAACTGTTTTAGTATAAACTATTTTTTTTAATTGATTTTAGACATTCGTTGGCCTCACCTGATGGTAAGTGATGATCGACGAGTCTAGATCCTAGTATAGACAACAGTGCTATAGGATGATCTTAATCTAGACTAGACTTGATTGAATCTATTCATGTCTCAAGGTCTGGAAAAACAGACAAGTTTAAATCACACTAATAATTTGAATGCGAAAGTTTGGATGTTTTGATGGACGTTTCTACCTCTATAACTCGACAATCTAAGAACCGATGTCGATTTGGCTGAAATAAAATGCTTTATTGATAATAACCGGGATATAGGTTAGTTTTAATCCCGGAATAAAGTTCCATGCAAACAAAGTCACGGGCAACAATTTCTAAGCTAGTTCCTAAGAAATCAATGAAGGTAAGCTACGTTCTGTGTGGTTAGTACTTGGATTTGTGACTTTGCTTGCTGGTGTCATCTTTCTCTGAGCGCTTCCATGCTTCGTCATACACCCACCCGCGCAAGTTTAAGAATCATATAAATACAAAATTACGATATGCGATACAAATTCATTCAAGTAAACAAAGTTTTATATGAAACCACCGGTCAAAAGGAAGTCCAACAAAACAACTGAGAAGTTGTTGAATAAGGGCGAGTAACAAAGGTCTAATATACTAAAATACTTCAGAGTCCTCGAGATAGGTTCCAAGTAAATCAATTTGGCCGGGTCAGATAGCGATACATCTCTTGAGGGAATATACCATTATTCGACGCCTTGGGAGTTACCCTCTTTGTTTTCAATCGTCTCTTCCACTTTAAAACCACCTTTTTTTAAATAAGCTCTACTGTGCTGATATAAGGTTTTATTTAAATTTAGAAAAAATAGCGAGGATACGTTGGACGTCTATTTTAATTTAACTAACATGCACCAAGGCTTTAATTGATTTAGTAGTTCAGTCCTGATTTTTTATTTGATTTTAAATTGCCATTCGATGCGAGATTTTACTCTAGCGCAAGTTATAATCAATTCATTTGTATTTCCAATAATTTTTACTTTATGAAAATACAAAACTTATTTTTCGATGTTTTAAATGATGTCGAGCGTACGAAAAATTCAACCAAAAAAAATAATAATAAGCGTCAAGACTTCGATTTGGGGTAGATTTTGCCGCCTGAGAATATGCCTCAGCTGTAGTTAAAGAGCATTTTTAAGTTAAACATGAAGATAACGGAATATATTAATATTTATTTATTTAATTAAAGTTGCGTAGACTGAGTGGACCGCGCAGTCCACAGAAACACCGAACAAAAAATAGGTTACAATGTCCATGTCTTATGTAAAAAATAAAATGTTGGTTGATTTCGTATATTATTTAATCGACTGAGCCTGATTGATATTACGGTGATAATGAAACTGTTCTTGGGAACGATGATTTTGTTTCCATGGAAACGACCCATCTACTGACACTCATATAGATAAAGCTGCCTTTATTGCCTTCAGTAATTGAAAGGTCGGAGGTTCCCTCTTCAAGCTTTTAAATGTGACCCCATCTGTGCCCTCGGAATAGCATTTTTGCTCGCTAAAGCGAAACAATTTCGCTATTATACTGATAGGTACCCTATTGTATAGTAATAGGGGTTATTTGTTTTAGGAAGAATTAAACTTATAACATTTCAAATCAACATGGCTCCGTTTACATTTCAACCATTTCACAGGATCAGAGTTACTTCGCTCAGTAAGAAGAACCGTATTCTGCGTATCTCAAATGAAACCTACATACTTACGTAGAATAAATATCAGTTGTATTGACTTTATTCTATAACTAAGCACTTATTATGGTGCAAAATGTACCTAACAAAGTGTCATTTTATTACTTTTTTAATTATTAAAAGAAAATGTCGATAAAATTGTAACTTTCTACATCTACTAGTAGGTTCGTGTACCTGTTTGGTTATTTTGATTATTATTGTAGTGAAATAGAAACATTTAAGTACCAACAGCAAAATATGCGTGAATAAATAGGGCTCGATAATATGAAAGTGATTTCACCCTTATATCCTAAAACACCGGTTTTCCCTCCAGAATGTAAATACCGTGTATAATGAGCGAAGGAAATTCTCCTTCACGCAACATTTCGTCACGTGAAACGGAATGAAAAGTATCTAAATTGCCACATTTTATGGTATTATCCATCTTTTCAAATGTTTCCTCTTAAAACATTGTGCTAAAATTTTCAACATCTTCATTTGTTATTATCATTAGGGCAATGTCTTGCCTCCCTGCCAGAAGCTTAGTGAATTCATTAATGTAGTTATTGTTTTGTTGAAAAATTAAAATCTTTACAAAAAATATTTTAATAATGATACGTTAATTATTTTATAAACTTCTTGTAAATCAATAAGTTGCTAACTGACAATCAACCCACAGGAGACTTGGGGATCTGTTAAAACCTACACAAAACATATTATTTATTGTTTATGTACTTACATACAATACATAAACTTACATACAATAATACATAAACATATGGTCATTTACCAAAAATAACTACTATTCTGCTCTTGACTTTTAAGGATTCTGCAGTTCAAAAGGAATAAAACGAAACACTTATAGAACCACTTTGTTGTCCGTTTGTTTGTCTGTCCATCTGTTTGTCTGTCTGTCTATCAAGACCGTTTACTCTGTTTATGAGTGTACTTTGATGACAGTTGCTGTATCTACGAAACAAGTCCAATTATTTTAGATTGTTTAGTTAGAGCATTTTGGAAAGAAAGTCCTTGTTTGACAAAGTGTGGATCTTTTAATTAGCTCAAGTTCTAGAAATTAGTCGTGCGTGACATAATCAATTAATTTTAAGCCGAACTTCTGCGACGCGCTAGACGTGTAGAGCCAAATGCACGGCCGAGATTCGAACCCGCGACATCCGGATCGGAAGTCAGAGCACATATTCCGTAGTGCAAAACGCCCAAGGGTTGTTTATTACATGTCATTGGTAATTTTTTGACGTCAGTTCTTTTTGCATGAAAATTTACTTCTAGCGCGCGTCTATTTTTTTATTTTATGTCAGCTAGGTACTAACAAGTTTTTTGTAACGACGGTTTTAGGTAGCAATAACTGTGCTTCTACTTTATGTGCTATAACGTACTCTTCAGAGCCATAGAAATTTTAGAGGAGGTAAAGTGCAGTTTCATTACAGACTGTAAAGAAAGTTCTGGCCATAGTTTCTACTACGAAAAATGTTTGGGGAGTTTTATTTTATAAATAAAACTATTTTTTCTTGTCCTTGGCTTCCGAAATTGGCTGTATTTTTTAGTACGTATTGCATATTGTATGTCATTTAAAGGTTAATTATAGGTTAACTTCTTAATTAAGAGGTTTTATAGGTTTATCTTTGTTCGACAGTTTAGTCATTTTTATTGTAGTTTGTTAAAAATACTAAAAATTAGTTAACTTTGTCCACAGCCAGCGATCTAGAGTCAATACGAGCGCTGTTCAATGAAAAGGAGAAGGAACTGTCTGTGGCCGTGGCCAAGGTGGAAGAGCTGACGAGGCAGCTGGAGGAACTCAGGCGGGGGAGGGTTCAGCCCGCGCCGCCATCAGCACATGAGCTAGACAAACTGAGGAGAGAGCTTATGGTGAGATCCTTTACATATTTATTTTTAGTTTACAGGGAAACAAACAGTCAAAGACCAATTAGTAATCTAAAGATACAGGTATAGACCATTTAAAAAAATTCTATGAGTACTTTCCTGCGACTACGCTCGCGTGTTTGTTGTTAGAATATAGAAAATACTGTCTATGTTATTCCGGGCTATTTACGCCAAAAATAATTTCGATCCGTTTAGTGGTTGCGGCGTGGTTAAGGGACAAAACTTTTGCATTTGTAATAGTAGCAGGCCTAAGATGACAAATGGTCTACCACTATATTTTTACTATTACGATAGGCCCAAAATTATTTGATAATGTCAAGCACTTGGTCTACTATTACATTAGCCAACAAGTTAAACAAAATAGGTCACAGATTAGGCAATGGTTTTGTTCATAAATCGTTTACGACCGCTATTGTTTTGAGAATAATTGGATACCTCTATCTTTCAGTTAATTTAACAATAACCAACAGATAGGCACTTTATAAAACTCCATAATTACTTCCTTTTAGGGGAGAAAGTCCAGTGTATTT
The DNA here is from genome assembly GCA_951394395.1 of Colostygia pectinataria. Taxonomy (NCBI): domain Eukaryota; kingdom Metazoa; phylum Arthropoda; class Insecta; order Lepidoptera; family Geometridae; genus Colostygia; species Colostygia pectinataria. The sequence goes on from OX596362.1 coordinate 5,162,772, forward strand.
TATCTTAATTAAGATAATAACCGCGATTCTGGACTGCTTTTTAATTGGGCACAGTTGATGGAGTGCAAATAGGTGCTTAAGTGATACTGTGCTCTTAGAATTGAGCAGCTGATTTGTAATTGGCAAATAAAGTCGTCTTATTTTTGATTCAGGTGGTAAAGAGAGTAAACAAAATAATATTTTATTGAGCTCTGTGTTTCACATGTAAATCAGAAACTTCAGAATTAAGTACAACGATAATAGGTAAACAAGACTATATACCTATTTATGTAGATGCGTATGAATATAATGAGGCTATTCCCAATGTACTCCTTCTACATTACTCTCTTGAGAGAGAGCTATACTATACATACACTGATGATAGCTTCCCATAGAAGCAATAGTAGTAGGGTGTACGCATACGGACAAAAGTCTCACTCTCAAACGTCGGGACGTATGTTGGCACTGTGTTTGGATCTTTACTACGTACGTAGATATACTTTAGTTCTATAGAAAATACTAAAAATACGAACGCTCGATAAAACACAGTCCGTTCTTTTCATTCAAACTTTAATAAAGAGAGATATTACATGATAATAGGAAATTTAATAGTAACTGCAGTTGGGTACTCTGAAACTTATAGCATGTTTATAAAATTTACCTAATTTAGTAGATCACTCCACTAAATACTAGAAGATATTTATCATAGTCATCATCATTATCTTCCCACCAGAATGTCGCGGCGATTAATCTTGGGCCGTCACCATCCGCAAGAAATGCGGCCGTGACAATATCGTCAGTTCATCGGAATACTATTAACTATTTTGTGGAAATACTATATTTCATGATAAAAGAAGAGGTGTTTGAAAATATGGTTTGAAGCAAAGCTAGCAGTTTTTTTTAGTCTGCGCAGAGATACCAGCCATCATATTCAGATTGTTGAACGCCACATCGTCGCGTCGTCGGTCAGCATAATAATTGAACTGTCAACTCGTCTAGCGCAAGTTCACATGTTCCACGAGCGACCCAATAAAAAAAAACTACTTGGAACCAAGCCAAGTTAAATCTTAATCGATCGCGACAAAGCTCATTTTAATACACAAGCTAGTTGAAGTGAAACGCTTTGTCGATTGTATAAATGTAACGTACCTATAATAATATTTGCGTAGCTCTCACAGCAAACGAGCCAAGTAGGTTGCGGGCAATCGGTCGTGTCGGCTCGGATTTGATAGCTGGCACTGTAAAAAAAACATCTTCATGAATAAAAAAGGCAAGGTTTCAAGTAAAAAAATAAATAAATATCATCTATGTTGGTATTCGTATGGAAAACTGTGTGACAAAACAGTAAAAATAAGGTTGCTACGAATAATGGTGCTACGTAGCAACGTAGCAGTGTAGCGGTATGGCATGGAATGAATTTTATAACTAAAGTATAAGTAAAACAGGCTACGGCGTAGACCTACGAGAATTGCTTAATAATAAGCCCAAGTCCAGTCGTAGTAAAATAGGGATTTTAAGAATAAACTAACAAGTTATTTTAAAAGAAATATTACAATTTAAAAAGAAAGTTTGGGCTTAGGTATCGTTCTTTCCAGAAAATTTGTTTGATTTTGAAAACTAATGCTAGCCTTCATATTCTCTAAAAAACTTTCGTAAGTTCATAAATCCACTCAACTCTCTGGACCGACTCTGAATAACAATGCTAATACACTTAAACTAGACAACCAACAAAAGATTTTTAATTTATATCAGTCACGCAAAGTTTTATCAAACAGGCAGTTTCAAACAGTATAAATTAATATTTTTAGTTGTCTCAAGTTTCAGCTGCATTTTCAAATACCAATAGACAACAAACAAACTACCTTCAATATCAAACAATACGAATTCGATAGAACAATACAATACCCAGCAGACAAAACTACATTGCCTCAAATAAGAAACAAAATTGAGTTCGGCGAACTAGAATAATGAATAAGACCATACGTTGCTATAGCAGAACTATTTTCAGAGGAATATTTTGCTAAAAATGTTGTATCATTAAAATAGTACAGGTATTTATGATAGAGCTCGTCTGGGAAGTACTAGCTACTACCGTAGGTACTTATTTTTGCCGCAAAGCAGTAATTGCTATTCGGCTATCTTATTTAAATCAATCTGTTATCGATTTAAATCAGTATTCATGTGTGACCGGTCTTAGAGGAATATTTTGTTATAAATATAGCAGAGCCATATATGTACTAGAGATTTTTTGATGACCAAATCAAATTTCATCTAATTGACATTCTTCTTCTTCTTTTGTTTAATGGCCTCTGTGGCTAGTTTGCCACAATTATGCCAGTGTCAAGTGTATTAGTTTGATTGTCGCTTAGCAACGTAAACAAACGAAATTTGGAAAGAAACGTGACTTTTCTTTCAAAATTCTCCTGAAAAGTCTTTGACTAAATTACCAACCAACATTACTCCTCCATTTCAATTACTTACACTTGTGCTAAGTAAACAAGTTAAATTGAATAAACTGCCACCAAATTTACGCAATAAAACTTAAAATAACACGAGAAAAATTATTAAAATGGGAAGACCCATGTCGTTTTGACAAGATAGCCAAAGACAATCGATCTAGTTGACAAGCCTTTGACCATTATTACAACAATATTTGACAAAACAGCTCTGAAAATTATTTCCTGTTGGTATAAATTTTGTTTTGAAGGTCTGTATTGATGTCATGCACATTCTAAATTTTAATTGTTTTGGAACGTATAAGATTTACATTTTAAATTTACGATTAACTTAAATTTGATGACCTCGGGTTCTAGGTTAAATTTCGACTGCTGAACAAATCTTTGCATAGCTTAAAAATATTGGGTCCCGGTCTAGGTCTTTCTATTTGTGTATAAAATAAATGATTATGCATTATATTCGTTATTTGGTTCCCATACTTATAAAAGATTGAAAAAAAAAACAATAGAATCACAAGGATCACTTTGAAACGTCTTACAAGCTAGGAAAATTTACACCAGTTCCAATGCGCGCCCATGCCGTAAAAGAACTGGCAACAACACCGGCTGGGTTCCTAATCGCTTTTTTTGCATGACCCTTGCTATTGTTATGGATGCCAAGTAGAGTTGGAGCACTTTCGTCCCAAGCTTTTTTATCATCTAGGTAATCGGTTATTTTATAGTAAGCTTAGATAAGTAGGAAAAAATGTTTGTTTATTATTATAATCGGAATGCTTGTCATATTTAATTAGCTACACACTAAGTTTAGTCAATAATTAATTTCACTAAATGATGATTAACAAATCCAACAATCTGTTATTACTCGTACCTGACCCTGGTTACAGCTTAGCCGACTAATAGTGCATATTCTGTGGGTACACCTGACAACACAGCAATTAGGTAACTAATGTGTAGGCATTAGGGTTATCACCGTACCAATAAACAGATAATGCTATTCGCATTAAACCAACACAATTGGATTATAGTACTGATTGTTATTGCCAGTTTTGTTTTAGAATATCTTCACTTTTTAGGGTTAGCGAAGTTGCCAATGAGACCATGACAAAAGAGTGTTGATCCCTGAAGATGTTATCAGCATCCTTAGTCTGACTTCACTTACCGCTGGGTTTAATGTGCCATCTATTTCCACCCTGTGCTAGTCTTAACATCTATCCTTCGCGACTTTAACTATATCGTCCACTATAACATGATCGTAATAAAATAATTTAGACTGACTCGCCAGCTCTTTATTGACGTCAAAGTTATAGTTCTTGAATATGCCGGTTTCCTCACAAGAGTTACGCTTACCTCACTCTACAGTTGCTGGTTGGTTATTGACATGCGGCGAGAGTGAAGGGAGGTAAACTTCACGCTAATGTGCACATCTGAACATCATGCTTTAGGCAATTCTCTAACTGGTTACTGCAAGCAACATGCAAGCCATTGTGCAAACTACAGGCATATGGTATCGCCGCTTTTAGGTAAATAATTTTGTTCTACTACAACTATGAAAAAAGATGAGGCTAGTTTTATGTAGTTATTGTTTCATCAAAGAGTGGAAAAATTAGAGCTACCAACCCTGTATGCAACAACTGAATCACGTCATGGTACCAATTCCGTTGGCACATCTGATGCCAACATTTGATTCAGAGTTCAGAGTAACTAACAATTTAGTTACGCTCGCGGCCTCCAACCGGCCGCAGATAAACAAAATACAAACAAAACTACCTTTACATAAACCAGCCTAACGTGGAGCCTTGGTTAAAATAGTTTAGTGTGAAGTGACCCAAAATTTTGTCTTAATCCAATGTAAAAGGTCAACTTCAGAGGTGAATAACAAGGTTGATTTCAGTGCAGTGCAGTGAATAATTTATTTTGGATTGAACACCAAATGAGCAAATACGATCAAATTTTTGAAACAGTAAGTTACTATACTTAGTGGTACCTTGAATTTAATATTTTCCTTAAAAATCAGGGGTTTTATGGTAGGTAATAATTGATAAGTAATAAAGGAACGGTCAATTATCTAAAAATAAAATAATACTGACTATTGATTTAGAGCAAATGAAATCCAAAGATCATAAAGCAAACCCGGGACGTCAAAAAAATATGATTGAAATTTTAGTTGCATGTAGGTATTATAATACTAAGAAAGAATATCAAAATAGATTATTACAGAGCTAATGGATCACTAGGTCCGCGTTGAGTTTTACTTTTATGCGAACTTTTTCCTGTTGCGTTTTTTCACCTATAGGTAAAAACTTACAATAACAAGGAACACATCCTCTAGTTTTCAGGTTTATAGGCATTTTTCATAGCTAGTTATGAAACAGTGAAGAAAATTGTCTTTTTAGTAACTAGTTATGAAAAACAGTTATGAAAATGGACCAAAGGTTCCTACCTAGTGGTAGGACTCTTCAGCAAGAGTCCGTCTTGGTGGGTACCACCGCAGTGTCAGATATTCTACCTCCAAGCAGTAGTGTGTTTAGGTTTGAAAAGCACTGTAGCAAGTGAAACTACTGGGCAAAAGAGATTTAACAACAATTTCTCGAGGTGATAAGCGCAGTGCAGTGCCACCCAAAGCTTAAAGTTTTTAAGTGTTTGCGTGGCACTGCACTGCGCTTATCAGGGTGGCACTGCATCTGTAATAGTCAGGCGTCGTGCTTAACATCAGGAGGGCGCCTTGATTGTCTTCTTACTTGCTGATTTTTTTTTTACCATGAAAAGGTGGAGAATAAAGCAGTTTTTTAATAAATAAAATACACACGAGTAAAGTCGCTAACGTGCCACTGTCTAGTGTCTAAAAATGTAAACAGCCCAATGTTAAGTAAGTACCAGTTTAGACCTTTTTCTTTGAAAAGTTTGAAACTTCGCATCATTGGATTCGGGGTCGTTTATGTGCGAATGTGAATTCGAAGTATCTTTAACTTAGAGTACTAATAAACACCCAACGATACTTTCGCCTGACCCCTCGTGAGGTTTTCATGTATTGAGGTTATCGGGAACTAGGAAGTATCAATAATATCAATCATTGTCATGAGATGAGCGGCCTTCTAATGATCATACTTAAAATCTTGCGGCCTATTCTCAGTAGAGAGTTATTGGGTCTTAATCCACCACGCAAACCAAATGTGCATGGTGATAGCAAATGACTTTTGAAATTTTTAATTCTGCACGACCGGATTTCTTGCCTTAGCCCAAATTTAGTTCATCACAACGTGTTCTCAAAACGATGATAAGAAAAAGTAAAAATATAACTAGCTCCTTTTAAGGGAAACATTTTTCAAGGTATGAATAACTGCTATTGCCCGCAACTTCGTTCGCGTGGAACTGCCGAACGGTTAATTTTTCCTGAATAAATTAGTAATGTGCTATTACAGATAAAATATAATCTATCTCTGTGCCAAATTTCATCCGAACCCGCTAAGCCGTTTTGGCGTGATTGAGTGACATACAACCATCCATCCATTTATCCAAACTTTTTACGCATCTAAACTTATAATCTTCTTCTTACATATAAAAATGAATAGTTGTGCGTTAGTCTCGCTGAAATTCGACAATGGCTAGACCGATTTGGCTAATTTTGGTCTTGAAATATTTGTAAGAGTCCTGGGAAGGTTTAGAATGGTGAGAAAATTTGGAAAAATAACGCGAGTGAAACCGCGCGGGTCAGCTAGTAGTAAGATAAAAATAAGATTATCATAAGATCAAGTCTCAAGTTGTCAGATACTGATTCTGACTTTCTAAAGAACCATATAAACCCATAAAAAAAAAAACTTTTTCCTCTTCATAAAGCCCACAAGTTTGGGTATGTATTACGTGGCCTTCTTATATAACAATTTGCATATTTGCATAATCCCCTAAGAATGTAAGGGAGTGACAATTTTTTCTGTGTAAAATATTTTCATAGTGGTAATTCATTGCGTTCATTTTTTTAATTAGAGTCAAGGTGCGACTGAGTTCCACTCACCAACTAATACCTACGTAATTAAATATTTCATTTTATTGCAATAATCCAACCAACACAGCAACGTTTGTTCGAGTTCACACATAGGTCATGCAAACGTTTTTAGTTCTTATGCGGCTCGAAAGCTTTATACGTATCTATTCTGTGCTGAAAGCACACCCCGGACAACCGATTAAGTTTACTTGTGTCCGTAAACGGTGCTTTATAAGTGTGAGTGTCCTGGTTGCGAGAAGAGCGAACATGTATTCATTACGCGCTCTGTCCGTTTCTTGGTATTGCGATCTATACAAAGCAAAATAAACGCGTGCGCGCCCTTAGCATCAGCGCCTCCGATAGTGCCCTAGAACACGTGATTGGGGTGAGGTAAGTAAAACCGGTGGGAGGTGGGAAGTGGCCATTCTGTACGTAGCTAATATCTGTTCTGTGCCGAAAGCCTTGTTATTGGTTATCGACCGCTCTAGCCGACAACATTTGGAAGTAGGTACGGAAACGCTCAAATTGTTTACCTACTACTAACCAATATACACATGGTAGGTGGCATCGTGTTTAACCTAACTTGCAAGCTCAAAAATTAAAACTATGACAGCTAAAAGCTCAAAACTTATTGCATCCTTTACCTAAAGCATAAAGTTATCTACACATTATAATTCGTAGACTTCAAGTCCCAAAACGACTGATGCTGCCCTTAGTCGTATCTTCTCTAAATTAATACCCGCACTTTGGATTTTAGCTGTTTAATTCTCTCATTCTCTTAATTTACGACACCAATCTAGAGCATTACCTTTGAGATGAAAGTTACGCTTTAAAGAGCTTTTAACTTGACATGGGTGTTCTTGAGGTTGCGAATAGGTGAGAATTTGAAAATAAATGAAGTCTGGTCTTTTATAATGCTAAGTATCTACCTATCAAATTCTGTACCAATTATTTAACTATCGTTTTATACATTATTTTTTACTTATTTAACTTTGACACTTATTATAACATTTTGGTTTGTTCCACTTTATTTCATATTGACTGATAAATCACACCCCCTCCCCCTATTTTTATTGGCTCCAAGCATAGCACGAATATTTATTTTACATCGTACATCAAGCTCTTATTAGATCCGTGAAAATCAGGAATCGAGCAATTTTCGAATTGTTCTTATCGCCTTGCCGCCGAGTTGATTTTTATCTGTCTGCAATGCAGTTCGGCCAGATAAAGTGCCACTGCGCTTCGAAAAATATGAAATAAATGCTGCCGCAAATTTTCGTGTTTAAAAAAATGTACTTTATGTTCGAGATCTCTCGAGATGCGCCAAAACGAGATTGCTTTCCTAGTCCACTCTACTACAGTCTCGTAGACCCTGCTACGAGAAACCGTAGCACCACAATTTCAGTTTTTGGGATGAACCATCACAAACTGATTTTATTTTAATATTAGTTTTATTTTAATTAGAGGTTTTCGTCTCAAGTTATTAAAAAAAAGCTGTCTATTTAGATGGCGGTAGCTCAATTGGCGAGCCCAAGAGAATGTAAGCACTACGTTTGGCAAGCTATGGTGAATGTGTAGGGAATTCAACATTGGTTGCTCCTGCTGTCACTGTCTGTCATACTTCTGGCTGGTGTCAAAGTCATAGAACGTACTTCGTAGTACATTAACTTTGGTCGTACTGGAGTTAAATTATTTTGCCTGAAGCAGGACATGAACCCACAACTTTCCGCTTGACACGAGACGAAACAAAAACAAACTTTTTTCTTGTTTTAATAACCTTTCCCAGTATGGCAGTAGGGCAGATAGCGCCATCTGTCAAAGCAATCGGAACTACTTTTCTCGAATCGAAAACATCTCATTAATTTACACAAAAACTTCGATTGTAATAAAATGATTTTATTTTAATTTATTTTTAATTACATAAATGAATTAAAATAAAATTGTGCAAAAATAAAATCAATTAAAAATAATTTAAAAATATATATTTTTGTATTGCGGTTACAATATTCTGTGCTACGGTCTTGTCGTAGCCTGGTTCTGCGAGACTGTAGTACAGTACAGTACTGCCAGAAATAGATGTAGGTACGTGTCACCGTAAAATTGTAGGCACTGTTATTTTTTACAATAGTATAAAACAAAATCGCTTCCCGCCGTCTACGAGTATCTCTCTGAATGTATGTTTTATATACGCTTAGATCTTGAACTACGCAACGGATTTTCATTCACCAAACATCAAGAAATAGAGTGATTCAAGAGGAAGGTTGATACGAGAAAGAAGTCGGAAGGCAATAGCTAGTTTATAATAAATCTATCGGGATTGTAAACTGTCTGAAGTTTCTAAATAGCCAATGTATCTAATTAACAATTTAACGCATTTTCGATAATAATAAATATACACCCCTACATTTTAAATAAACTCAACTTTTATACTACGTCTGCAAAGCATTAACTTGTGTTATTTCGCTGAGCTTAATTATTTTCCCTCTTGGGTCTTACGTAGCTCAGCTCAGCTGTCACGGCCCGTGACTTCTTCTTGCTCCGAATAAGGGTAGATGAGCAAATTATTTTATACCTACCACATTAGCAAACTTGTCAGTGAAATGAGACTGAGGACCGAGGTTCTATCTACTTACTTGTCTTTTAGGAATGTATTTATTACATTTCGCGTAGAATGAATATAAATTGTATAATATAATATAAAAAAGTGACGGTTGAGAAGCGTATGGTTGCGGTGTCGATTCCCGGTGCGGAACAAAACAAAATGTTTGCATGATCTACAAGTCTAAGGGTGAGTTGCACCATCTAACGTTAACGTCAAATTATTCAATCGTCGTCGAACAATTTGACGTTAACGTTAGATGGTGCAACTCACCCTTAGCCCCGGGTTGGTACAGCAGTAAGTAAGTACCTGAGTTCGTATGAGTCAGTGACCAGCCAGCAGTAGGTTAGGTACTCACAGTAGGTACCTATAGAAAATCTGTGACCGTTGAGTGTGTATCTATAAGCTATAAGTTAATATGTTAATCTAACCTTAAACCCAAGAGGTGACGATGAAAGCCTAGGAATAACGCGTGATGTTGATTTTACGCGTCCCTTGTTATTCGAGATTCGCAAAATTGCTAATAATTTTTATAACTTTGTATAATGTCGGTGGATGAACAGGGTGTTTACGTGTATAGTTCAATGTTGTTAACGGAGGAGGTTGTCAAGTCGATGCGTTTATAGATATTTATTTGTTTTTTTTACAACAGATGTTTTAATTAATTTCAGTACCGAAACAAACTGAACGAGCAACAGAATGGCAGGCTGTCAGCACAGCGGGCGGCCTTGGGAGCGAGGCAGGAAGAAATGCGGAGCATCGATAGACGTGTGTCGGAGCTGCAAGCAAGGCTGCTTAGGAAACGAGCATTGAACAGGCAGCTAGCGGCAGCGCATAGGCAGCCGCAGCAAAGGTAGGCAGCTACTGATGCGCTGTTGTTTTTTTGCAGTCATTTATATGTCTAACCGCCACATTTTAAAGTTGTTAGGCCATGGCGGAGGCTTCGGTTTGCCTAAAGACTCCATCACCAGAGCAGTTGACTATGACCTATGACTTGATTTAGACTAATCTGCTTATGCTTATGGCCATCTCACTATTAAATTATTCATTAGCACTAGATTGTGCATTTAACAACTACTTACTATGTAGGTACCAACTTGGCAGGTAACAAAACATTAAAATCGTCAAAAAAGACTTCATACGTTCTGCTGCTTCCGATTAGGTACTAGCTCCCATACCATGAACTCTTAGAGCGATTCAAATTAGGACCTAAACTGAATTGTCAAAAAAATTTGTACCATGAAATTAATAATTATTGAAGTCATGGTACAAAATTATTTGACAATTCAGTTTAGGTCCTAATTTGAATCGCTCTAGGAGTTCATGGTAGGGGGGCTGGTTATTTAAGTAGGTATCTATTAGTATTAGTTCGCACGGCGGATCTCGGCCGTAGTGAAGTTAGCCGTTTCGATACCTAGACCCACCTATATCTTACGTTACGATGGTCGCCTGGTCGCCACTCAAAAGCGAAAGTTGGTTTATCCTTGCCAATAGCTTCTTCTAATTTATTTTATTTTCTGTATTCCAGAACAAATAACCCTACGCCTATGCAGCAGTTGCCTAACTATCCAGCTGGTGCAGGCTTGAACAGTCAACCAAAGAAACAACAAGCAAGAGGCAACATAGTTGCTGTCGAACCTTACAACCATGTGCCGCACGCGCAAAGCGTTAGCCACAATACCAATTTTCAGGTACCTAATATAAAAAAAATATCACATATACCTAGGTAAGTAGGTACCTAGGTCTGTAACCAACGTAACGTAACGTATGTAGTACTTATGAAATGATACTGGTATTATCTCTATATTTTCTAATGTTTCTACTACACTGGGACACTGGCCTGGCCTACAGAATATCGATTAACCTATTTTTTTTTTTCTACAACTGAAGTAGCAACCAAGCGTACGGCTCACAAGATGGTAAGCGGTTACCGCAGCCTATGGACGCTTGCAATACCAAAAGTATCACTCGCGGGTTGCCACCTTGAGGCTAAGATCGAAAGCCTCATGTGCCAGTAATTTCACCGGCAACCATACCCTTCACACAGGAACACAGCAATGCAAGCATTACTGCTTGGCGGCAGAAATAGATATGGTGGTGGTCCCCCGACGAGCTCTATCACAGAGAACTCTACTACTCTTCTTCTCTCCTAAGCGTCATCATAATCTATCGATGCGGTTTGGTGAATGGAATGATTGTACCTAATAATGTTTTATGAATTTAATATTTTTGGACTTAGTGATGTTTTCCGTCACCGCTTGAGAGCACTGGCTGGCATTGCACGCCTAAGTCTTTATCGATTAGAAAAATCATTAGCTTTGAACTCACGACCATTATTAAGACCGAAAGGTGGGGTCACTGACTGTGCTTTAATCTGTATTGTTAAATAATTATTTTTATTCGTATGTCAATGTCAATGTCAAATTGACTTGACTTGACTGATGAGTTTAGAAATAGCGCGAAAATCAAAAAAAGCTTGTTTGTTTTGTTTACATTTAAAACTTTTTGATTTTTTTAATAAAGTTTTGCTAGTAAAGTTATGTAGTTACTGCAAATGATTTGTTAAACCAAATGTATCATTTTATTTTCAGGATAACAAACACAACGTTTTACAAAACACCGTGCCATTAAAACAGTTTACTCAAAGTGATAATATTCAATCGCATTTGACGCAAGAAGCTCACTATTTGCAGCAAAAACCTATGATAAATCCGCTTTTTAACGGTTATCCTCACATGCAAGGAGTGCAGGACAACCAGTATCAATATCAAAACAAGCACGACGGTTATAGTCACGTACAACAAGGAATAGGCAATGCCTACGAGCAAAAGTTACTAGACCATAAGTACCAGGATTACATGAAGCAGCCACAATACAGCCCTAACAGTACAAGCAGCTCGAACAGCAACCAAACTGGTAAAGAGTTAAAGATAAACGAACAAGAGTTCTTGCCAGAGTTCGCTGCGAGCAAATCCGATCCCAAATACCAAACATTGCCATACAACACAAAGTTTCCTCCAAGTACAAACGGTAAAGCGAAGTCAGAAGTGAATGGTAAAAACAATGATGACAAGAATGGTATAAACGTAAATCATATGACGGTGCATTCCACTCCACTATCGGTTGTGAATAAGAGTCTAGCAACACCCCTAAGTCAAACTGAACAAACATATCAACAAGATGCATATCAGTTGCAGAAATCTGACTCTTCCAATAGATGTAACCAGGAGGAGAGAGGGAAAGAGAACCATGCATATCAGCAGAACAATAGGCTAAGTACAAATCAGAGCAATGACACCTCCAAAGGAAGTGGAACTCAATCAGTGAAAACTAATTCAAACTCAATTAATACTACAAGCAGCTCTTCTATAGGATTTGGGGTAAGTTTAATAAAAATAAATCATACAAATCATTGAACTCATTAAATTAGCTAGTTTTGGATAAATGAAACTTACTCGGCACTAGTAAACTTTAGCTAAGAAGGGTACTACAGCATTTGTAACACTTGATACAAATCTAGTGTCGACAAACAACATGCTACTTAATGAATCATCTTTAATAGATAGTATAGGCCTCAGTTTTTTATTGGATTTCTATAATAATATACAAACAGATTTGTGAACAAAAAGTTCAGAAATACCATTCACAGATCATTTAGGGTGATTTATGAACCAAGCCAAACATCCATTGTTGTAGCATCTCAGTTAAATTGTCTATAATAAATGAAAATGGAGTTTACATTTTAAAGAAAAAATTACTATCAGAGAAAGATGTTCTGAAGCATCCAATAGACAATGTTCTAACCAATTTGTTGTATTCATACTTACAATGATTAGGATGTTCATAACATACAGTTATATTTCATGTCAAAACAAAATCTAGCCATTTCACAAACAAATTAAAGTACATATTACATTGTGTATTTTATTCTGCTTCAATCATTATTGCTTTATGTACACCTGTAAATATCATCATCATTAATTCCAGAAACCCGTATCGAGTGTAGCACCTACCACGGTTCAGGTATCAAGCGCAAAACCATCACCCATTTACCAGACATCATCCACAAAGATCCAACCGGTCCAACCTCAAACTGTACAGCCCCAAACCATCACCAATCATGTAATCATCATCTTGTAAATAATTTTCATGGTATTTTATAGCATCATCTTCAATCAATCAAATCTTGACCAGCCTCCTAATGTTCCTACTGCAGGGACACTAGCCTACTCTCGAGCAAGAGTGATTGGGTCTCAATCCACTATGTTGACTAAATATAGATTGGTGGATGGCACACATCTTTTAAATTGTAGTTCTTGGACACGCCCCGCCCCGCCGGTTTCGTCACAATGTTTTCCTTCACAATTTTTTTTATACCACTAAAGTAGCAACCAAGCGTACGGCCCTCTTGATGGTAAGCGGTTACCGTAGCCTATGTACGCATGCAACATCATAGATATTACTTGTGTGTTACCACCCTGAAACGTTAAATGGAAAGTCTCATGTGCCTGTAATTTCACCTGAAACCATACCCTTCGAACCGGAACATAGCAATGCAAGCATTACTGCTTGGCGACAGAAATAGGTATACGAAAGCACTATGGCATTGCGCACATAATTTTTCAAATAGAAATCTACCCGCGACCTTAGGAGATCGGAAGAAGGGGGACGGGGGACTACCACTAGACCACCAGTGCTCCAATGATTTTAAACTGAAATTGTGTCTACGTCACAACCAATCAGGAACACTTGGAAACAAAGTAAAATGAGCTTTATTACCCTTGACTTTAAACTGAAGTTTCTACTCCAACAGCCAATCAGGAACACCGCATCGGGCCTATCATCCAGTTCGCAGAGCATCCTGCTGTCGCCGCCGCAGAGCGCCAGCACGCCGCTGTCGACTCCTGACGTCAGCACGGATAAGTCGCCGAAACCGGCGCTACCACCGAAGCCTACCATCAAGGTAACCAAATTAATAAAATACCTACCTAATTCTCACGACGGACATTGTTAGGCCATGACAGAGGCCTTCGGACGGCCTAGAAATTCTGTCACCAGAGTTGGCCACTGCCTCATACGAACTTACTTACTTTTTACGGCGGAGTCACTACAACTAGACTAGATTGACAGTGGTGTCGATTCTGTTGTAACATTTTCTAAACTAAACTAACTAAAATTGTTGCCGTCCTTTTCTAATGAATTAAAATACACCGCGATAATTTTAGTTAGCTAAGTTTAAAAAATGCTAAAATAGAATCAACACCAGTATTTGATAAAACACCTACATGGCGGAGGCACTAAGTACAATTAAACAAGTGATCTACACTGACGACTACTGTGATACTACTCGTAGTTTAGTAGTAGCCTTCCGACACCAAGTTTGTGGGTTCGAAACTGGTCATGTATCAAACATCTAGAGGAAACCGGCATGTTCAAGAGCTAAAAATTCGCAAGACATGTCATCCACCCAATCACTCTCGTTAGAGTACGCCAGTGCTCCAGCATTGCATCCATCATCACAATGTTTTTCTTCACCGTTTAAGAGCACTGGCATTACGCTCAAAAACTTTTTGAGGTATCCAAAACTCCAATAGCGTAATCCATAAATTATCCAAATCTATTTATTTCCAGACGCCGCCGCGGCAATCGGCCAACCCAGATGGAGCTTTCAACCAATCCACCGAAAACCTCCCCGCCATACCGATCCCAGACTCAGACGAACCGCAAAACAAAGAAACAAACGGCAACGATATGATAATCAAAGCTCGCCCGCTGACAATCCGCAAACCACCAATGAGCGAGCAGCCCAAACTACGAAACCATACGAAAAACGGAGTCAGCGTGAGCATAAACCGACGAATCGAGATGCCGCCTGCGTTTCTGTTCCCCGAAATGGATATGAATGCAGAAAACGAAGGCCTAAAGAAACGCGATGAAGTCGACAGAGCTCAAAGTGTTTCTAGCGAGGAAAGTAATGTTGTCTCGGATATAACTGAGCAGATCAGCTCTGTGGCGCTCAGTCAAGAAGAGGAGGTTCCAGAAAGAAGGAAGAAGGGTAACTTAAAGCAGGGAAGGAAGGCACCGCTTGCAAGGCGCGTCAGCTTTGATCCCCTCGCGCTACTGTTGGATGCCAGTTTGGAGGGAGAGTTGGAACTCGTCAAGAAAACGGCAACTCAAGTAAGATCTTTTACCAACATCAAAGACTCACAATTCACATTCAACACCCTCATTTTATCGGCTCGCCAAGTATGTGCTATTTTTTTTAGTCATTATTCTGAGCTAGGTGTTGTTTTTCCTTGTCATTCTGACGATTCTGACAATGAATTGAAACGATTCTAAATTAAAAATATTCACCAATAGTTCTAAAGAAAGGCGAAATCCCAAAAAGTTAAAGTTTGAAGTCCCCAAAGGTAATTTCACAGAAACCTGAATTTGTAAACTAATTTAGCGTTACATGCCTCCTGTACGAAAGAAATAACATAGATTAGACAGCAATTTATTTTGCAATTCCAGGTGCAGAATGCAAGCGCTGCAAATGACGAGGGGATCACAGCTCTTCACAACGCCATCTGTGCGGGACACTTCGAAATCGTCAAGTAAGTTTATTACCAAACAGTTTTATTCATCAACATCACCAGCACGCTGGATCACTAGTCTAATCGGGAGCGAGAGTGGATGGGTCCTCACCAAGCTGAACCAATTCAGATTGGTGGATGGTTAGCACAATATGTCTTTCGAATTCCTAGTTCTTCAATAAGCTGGTTAAATAACGATCAAACTTCTGATATGTGCAAAACGCTTGAAACTAAATAGAACAACCGTGACCTCGCAGAATTAGTGCGGGTGTGCAACGCACGCAATAGGCATGATGACTGATTTTGAAAAACTGTTCTATTGTATTCAGAAGTATCGCCTTTAGGCAATAAATAAAGGTGAAAGCGTGATTTTAATGATTATTGGTTACTGTCATCATGCCTATTGCGCGTGAAACGTGCGGCCTATACAAAAAACGTACCGGTCGCTCGTTTCGAGCGTTAGTCCCGCGTCATCCTCGCTCACGCCCCGCACCTCAGTTAATTTACAAAGAGATTTTGAGTTATTTTTCGTAAAGTCATTTCTATTTCTGGATCTAAGATCCTTTGAGGCAAGTAAACTAAGCCCAATTGTTGTTATTCCAGGTTCCTAGTAGAACTAGGCTGTGACGTGAATGCGCAAGACTCCGACGGATGGACGCCACTGCACTGCGCCGCGTCTTGCAACAATCTCTCGATGGTCAAATTCCTCGTCGATAATGGTAAGTCTCGCCAATATTCAAACGGATCGCTTTATCATTATACTTCTAGCTCATCCGGGGAAGAGCTTACACCATACCTATTTCTGCCGTCAAGCAATAATGTTTGCATTGCTGTGTTCCGGTCCGAAGGGTATGGTTTCCGGTGAAATTACAGGCACATGAAACTTTCCATCTTGGTTGCCACTTTAGTTGCATAAAAAAGTAACATTGTTGAAATTGAAAGTAATGGTTTTGTTTAGGTTTGGTTAACTTTTTTTAGGCACTGGTTTTTGTTTATTAGACCATCATCGAGTTTGTTCTTGAGTGAGTTAACATTAACAGAGATGGCAGTTACAACTTCTGGTAATATGTTCCAGTTGTGGACTACTCTATTAAACTCACTTAGCTTGTAAAATGTTTTAAAGTGATCTTTGTGATTTTTTTGAATCAAGTTATTTACTTTGACTTTACAGGAGCGTGTATATTCGCAACGACGCTGTCCGACCACGAGACAGCGGCTGAGAAGTGCGAAGAAGACGAGGAGGGCTTCGACGGCTGCTCCGAGTATCTCTACAGTGAGTATTTTAACAGTCATCCTTCTAATCTCGTTCGCGTAGAACTCGGGAGCCGTACATTTTTCCGGGATAAAAGTTGCCTATTTCCATCCCGGTTATTATCAATTTATGTTTGAAATTTTAACCAAATCGGTGCAGTGGTTATCGATGTTTTAGGGGAACAAACATCCAAACTGTGATTATGAAAGCTATATAGGTATATATATAGGTGTATAGGTATACATCTTCTTATATTTATGGTGTCTGTGGCTGAGTTTACTCACGAGTTGGCTTACTACGTAAAAATTCAAAATTGCTCAACAATCTTATGAATTGCTGTGCGTTAGGCTCGCTAAAACTCGAGAACGGCTGGACCGATTTGGCTAATTTAGGTCTTGAAATGCTTGTAGGTGTCCAGGGAAGGTTTAAACGGTGAGAAATTATGGAAAATTTGCGAAAAAATAACGCGAGTAAAACTTTACTCAAAATATGAATTGCTCGCTACAACTCGAACGGCTGAACCGATTTAGCTGCTTTTGATCTTTTGGTATTTGTAGGAGTCCAGGGAAAGTTTGAACGGTTAAAAAAAATGTGAAAAATTGCTAGAAAAATAACGCGGGTCTACTATAAAAAAAATGCTAATGAACTATACATTATATAAGGTCATTCATTATCAACCTGACAAACTTAAGGGGTAGGTTCCACACATAAAAAAAATACTTGTAAGTTTTTTCTTAACGTTTTTTTTTTATTTAAAAAAAAAAATTAATTACGTAATTCAGCTTCATAATTAGTTATCCTTGTTAGAAATCGAAAAGGCAGCGCTCGGCACGTGTCAGTAACCCGCGCGTCAATGAACCGCGGGTCAATAACCCGCGCGTCCTTGACCTGCGCGTGTCCTTGACCCGCTACGGGGCGCGCACACTCGAATATTGCATTATTACGTCGCTTAACTCGATTCCCAACAATGATAAATAATAATTGAGCGGAAAAGCGTAATTGATTTTTTTTTGTTTACTTGGGATTTTTAAGACAAAATATACATTTAAAAAAAATTATAGGTACATATTTTTTTTTTTTATGTGTGGAACCTATCCCTTAAGTTTGTCAGGTTGATAATGAATGACCTTATATAAAGAACCGCGATAGTTTAGGTTAGTTTAGTATAGATAATGCTACAATAGAATCATCACCAATGTGCCTCTATTATATTTCCAAGGTGTTCAAGAGAAACTCGGCATAATGAACGGCGGCGTAGTGTACGCAGTGTTCGCGTACAGCGCCGCTCGCAGCGATGAGCTGTCCTTCAGTATCGGAGACCGGCTGCAGGTGGTGCGCAAGGGAGACGACAGCGAGCGAGAGTGGTGGTGGTGCAGAGACACGCGCGACGAAGGCTACGTGCCTAGGAACCTGCTCGGGGTAAGCACTGCCACAGGACAGGTGGTTTTACCAGGTGGTAGGACTTTAGCAAGAGTCCGTCTTGGTGGGTACCACAGACATGGAGCTAGATCCATGTCTGTGGTGGGACTGGTGGGTACCACCGCAGTGTCAGATATTCTACCTCCAAGCTGTAGTGTGCAAGCATTACTGTGTTTAGGTTTGAAGGGCACCGTAGCAAGTGAAATTATTGGGCGAAACAACAATGTCTCGGGGCGATGAGCGCAGTGCAGTGCCACGCTGAACTTAAAAAAAATAAGCATCTGTTATGGTCAGGCGTGGTGCATTACTTGCTGACATAAAAAAAACAGTTTTTTTTTAATAATAAAACCAGCTGCCTTGCCTAGCCTTCGCTGCGAATATAAAAAGTAGTCTGTACTTCCCTACATATTAAATAATGTTTCATGTCTGTTCCAACTAATTTATTTAAAATTGGTTTAGCGTAGACCTACAACAAAAGCAGCCTATGTCTTTCCATAGACTTCAAACTAACCAAATTTAATCCAAATTGGTTCAGCCGTTTAGTCGTGAAAACGTAACAGACAGACGAGATAAACTTTTACATCTATATAAAAGTATGGATAACACATATTTTTAAGAACGCGAGACGATTTTGTTAAAATGTGTTTTATTGTTGCAGTTATATCCCAGAGTGATTGGACAGACGGATTGAAGCGAAACTGTAATAAGTGGCCTCTGACATGAGTCTTGTAAATACAATTAGTTCTCCTTATTTTTTATGTATTTATATATCACTGTAATCAAAAATATCAATATTGTATACAATTTTATCAGATCTAAGTAATATTTTGTAAATATTTAAACATGTTAAGTTCAAAACGAATGAGATTATATTGATTTATTGTACATTTTATAAATATGCGAGTCATAATTGGATATATTTGTATAATTGTACTTAGGGATGTCTGCAAATGTTGTGAGATTTAACATATAAACTGACAATACAAAATAATAATGAATCTTTTGTTTATTTTATACCTACTTGATGTTTCACCCAGTATGCACTAGAAATTAGTTTCACTTGGTGCATTCCTATCAATTTGTCATTTAAAATACTCTAATATACCTATTTAATCTATAATGTAGTTTTCGCTAGTTAGCACTGGTGGTCTAGTGGTAGTGACCCCGCCTTCCGATCATTAGGTTGTGGGTTCGAACCTGGTCGTGCATGAATGCACTAATACGGTGAAGGAAAACATCGTGAGCCAACCATCATGTCAAAAAACTAATAATTCGAAAGACAATGTGCTATCCACCAATCCGCATTGGGTCCGCCTTGTGGAGACCCAATCACTCACTCGAGAGTAGGCCCAGCAGTGAGAACATATGGCTGTCATGTTGTTCCTGCAGCCGAAAACGACCTAACCATTAATTATCATAATTATTTATGGTAATTAATGGTTAGGTCGTTGTCGTATGAACAAAAGAAGGCGGCAATAGTCAATCTACTAATCCTTCTATTACTAGCAGTTCTCTGAACAGTAGACCTCGCAAGCACAAACTTGTAAAGTGAGCTTTGAAAGTTAGCAACAAACTGCATTTAAAGGAACTATTTTGCTCATCACGCTGAAGATCCTCATCAGATCTTCATCAAATATCAGACATACTTAAAGTTAATTAATACTTGCCATTCAAATAAAATAAAAATCATCTAAATCAAATCACATTAGGCGGAGATATTCAGCAGCCCCCTTTTTGTCGAAAGTACGCCCCCTATCAAAAATCAAATCTTATAAAGTCATAGAACCTGTATACCAAGTTTCAACCAGATAGGTTGAAATTATGAGGTGAAATTAAATTGAAATTATGAGGTAATTGAGGTGAAATTATGCTACCTGTAGGCGAGAACACAAACTGACGACAAAAGCATTTTTGGCCAATCTCGAAACTGAGACGCTTCGCTCGCTCTGTCAATAAATCCGAAAGTTCAATAATTTGGATGAAACTAAACTCGATCCCAATAACTTTACGTCTATGTATGTAAGTATTACGCTTAAACTACGCAATGGATTTTAATGCGGTTTTCAGATAGAATAATTCAAGAGGAAGGTAGCACTCTGTGATAGTACCTACGGTGCACGTGCGAAGACGGGGCTGGTATAGTTCTCACGGCGGATCTCGGCCGTAGTGAAGTTAGCCGTTTCGATGCGCAATGGAGCTTATTCGAACAAAATTGTCTTTGCGCATCACAAATGGCTAACTTCACGGAAGCCTATATCCGCCGTGCGAACTGTACCTAGTTATGCAAACATAAATAAAAAAAACATTTAAAAATTTAAGAATTTATTGCATCAGCATTACATTTCTCCCTCGTCCGAATCTTCGACGTCAGCTAGCGCTTGCTTCGCGAGGTTCTCGGCTTCGGCCGCTGTCTCACGCGGTACCAGCTGGTGGCGGCCTTTAGTGTCCTTTGATACCCACGACAGCTCTAATTCAAACTGCTTGTCCTTTAGCTCGTCGTGTACAAGGTAGATTCTGAAATTATGAAGCAAAAACATTATAATTCGTAAAAGCCCATAACCCCCTAACTTTAGTATAATCCCCGCTAAAATTATTGAACCTGAAACAGGAGCTTCTACTAGCTTTAGGTCATAAATGAGTTAAATATCATCAATCATCTACCAACCCCGGCTTAGTTAGCTCCTCAGGTGTTGACAATGTCTTTCCTGTTGATTAGCTTGTGATGTAGCTGGCTAAGTTATTCTAACAGATCGACGAAGTTAAGCACTGTTCCGCGTAGTCATCATTAGGATGGGTGACCGCCAGTGGCAATTTTAACTGAGAGCTTCAGTGCTTCGGAGGGCACGTTAAGCAGTCGGTCCCGGTTTTTTCAAAGTTGTTTGGCCAAAAACAAAGTCCTTCGAGCGGCCTAGAAACTCTGTAGCCAGAGTTGACCACTGACTCATACGAACTTACTTACTTTTTAGCTGGTTAAGCTGAGAGGATGATACCTTACACACCCCTGATCGCACCCTCATGCGAAAGGATGTCTGTTTGCAGATTACTCTTCGTAAAAAAAAAAAGTGCTGAATTAATCACACATTCAGTGTGATTAATAAGAGTAACCAATTTGCCACTTGATAAATAAATAAATAATGCTGGACAATTCACATAGCGTCATCTAGTCCCAAGGTAAGCAGAGCTTGCGTTTTGGGTAGGTTAGGTACTAGATGACTGTATACTCGGAATGCAGAACATACAAACATACTCATTTTTTAGACGGGAATCGAGCCCGCAACCTCCTGCGTCGCAGGCGGACCTTCGCCCGCTGCGTCAAATCGGTCGTCTGTATATAGACGCTGTATAAATCATCTTCAAGAGATGATATAGGCCTTGCATCAACCAAATACTTCACTTGATAATTTTCACTAAAAACGAGATATTTACCATGGTTTGTGAGTTTTATTGAGTTTTAAGATTATTTCGGCGTAGTTAGAACTGACTCAATTAAATCACAAATATGTTAATAGTAAATATGTCCCGTTTTAGTGAAAATTATGTGATGATAGATATGTTATGTCATGTCATGATAGTTTAAGAAGCAATTTAAAATATGGGAACAACTGACAAAAGTGCAGTGCAGCTCAGAGGTAGAACTAGAAGGTTAAATACCCACATCCTTGCTGCTTCCTTGATTAGCTCTTTGACAGTCAAATCAGCCAATTTCAACTTCTCAATTTCAGTCTTGGCAGCTTGTTTTGCTTTGCCTACTGCACATCCAAAGTAAGACTGAAAGTTTAAAATAAAAATTTTAGAAATTTTTTGGGAATACCTTTGATTACTTTTGAGCTCAAAGTGTCTACTCTTTCTGGCAAAAGTGATATATCGTGGCAGTTTTTGTGGTTCAGCTTAAATTACTAAATACTAAATATATTATAAAATCTTAAATAGGTCTGATCTTGTAACTTGTAAATATCACGATATCCCTTCATTGTTTTATAAACTGTTATTTAAGAGATTGAAAATATAAAAAAATAGTAATAATAAATAATTCATCATTTTATTGTGAACTAAGTTTATTGTATATGGCAAACCACTTTTTTGATAAATAAATTATCTTATCTTATCTACTTCTGTGGCTCCAACATAAGATGAACAATATTTGCCACAAGTGTAGTAGAACCATTGCTTGAAAAGTGAAACATGCAATTTTAACACCGTGTCATAAACACTGTAGCCAAAGCTGCTTGTTTATTATTAAAATCTTCACTAATTTTATATAGAGGAAAGATTTGTATTTTTGTTTGTTACAAATAAACTCTAAAATTACTGATGAAAAATTTCAAAAACTATTTCATCATTAGAATGCTACATATACCTGAGTAACATAGGCTTTATTTATTACTATCGACCCTCCCCAGCTTTGCATGGGTGCTTAAGTTTTCATTGCACCTGTGCGAAGCCGGGCAGGGTTATTAAATAAATAAATAAAATTTCTATCATAGTTTCCATAGCACATCGCGTGATTTGTACCTACATAGAAATAATAATACTCACAAATGAAACACCACTTGGTTCCAGCATAACCATCTGAGGTCCGTCATGCTCGGTCCAAGTTCCCATCACAACCGAGCAGCCGTACGGACGAACTGCACTGTACAATGTGTATGCATGCATGTACATAGACACACGCTCATTCAGATACTTAAGAGGAACAGGTGTTCCATACTGGGACCTGTAGTTAGAAGCTTCTGAGCGAGCGGTTTCACAGATCTGTCTGGCATCTGATATAAGCCCAGCTACTGCCTGGAATGGAACAATGATACTGGATTATTTCACTAATAAAATTCAATGTCTGTGCCCTTCACCGATATTATCGGTATGTGAAAACACCCGTTTTTTAAATGAATAATACTGGATTAGTTTAGAGACCTGATCTGAGTACTGGTCATCTTGTGATAGTTGCCCTGCCTTCTGTACCTAAGGTCATGGGTTCGAAATTGGTTATAAATGTAATGCATGATTCCTGAGTTCATTCTTAGTTGCTTTAATAAAATCACTATAGGTACTTTTTGTATGTAACATATGGATATTTTAGTTGCAATTTAATTTCTATTTGAAACTGACTTTCTGTTTGACTATGATGGCGAGGATTTCAAATGAAGTTTTTTACAACCAAATAGGTAACATAATTTTATTTAGTAGGTTATCTCAGGATAATCTTCTTACCATGCCAATATGTTCATCTACATGGAATATCCTCTTGTTGGCTCCTGGTTCATACAATTTTGATGTAACTAATTTCTCTACCGCGAACACCACTCCATCCTTTCCTCGGAGAGCAATTACTGTTCCAGAATTTTCTACAGCTTTGCCAGCATATTCTACTTGGAATACTCGGCCGTCGGGTGAGAATTGTGAAGCTGAGAGATCATACTGGAACCCAAAGGAATAAATGCTGGTCAAACACTTCTTGACAATGACAAGCCATTTAATGTTCTCTTTAGGTTTAGGTTAGTTTTAATTAATTGATCTTTGGTTTAGTTATGGCATTAGTAGGTAAGGTAGTGTTAACATATGAAATTCATTTTATTTAACAGGAATATTATAGCGGGAATGATACCAAAGCAAACATGGGTAAGTTATAGCATAAAATTAAATAACACTGCAAATACTCACGCCTGTGCCGATAGAACTCATTTTAAAGATACGCTAAAAGGTTTTTGGATCGTTTTAAATGTTTTATGTTGTTACTTTCACGTAAAGATACTTAAAAAATTTACGATTTCAGTTTTTCAATTTTCTTTCGGCAACAATGACAAGCAAACTTCTGATTAGTTTGGTTAACTTGGAGCAGGGCTGGATTTAGGTACGATGAAAACGGTAGTAGAAAAACCCTAGAATAGTAGTATTTCTAAGAAAACTGTAGTACACTTTATAAATTCATCTAAAACGTACTTAACCTTTTTTTTAACTTAGCCAATATTTTGTTACGTTACTTACGAAATATTTATGTGCGCAATGCTAGTGCTCTCACACGGTGAAGGAAAACATCGTGAGGAAACCGGCATGTCCAAGAACTAAAAATTCGAAAGACATGTGCCATTCACCAAACCGCATTGGGTCCGCGTGGTGGATT
The DNA here is from genome assembly GCA_951394395.1 of Colostygia pectinataria. Classification (NCBI taxonomy): domain Eukaryota; kingdom Metazoa; phylum Arthropoda; class Insecta; order Lepidoptera; family Geometridae; genus Colostygia; species Colostygia pectinataria. Next base: position 5,187,149 of record OX596362.1, read on the forward strand.
AAGACCCAATCACTCGCAGAAGAGTAGGCCAGTGTCCCAGCAGTGGGAACATTATAAGGCTGTCATAAGATTCAGAAATTCTTGAAAAAAAAATTTTAGCAAACCTTACCAACCCAATGAACTTTTTTTTAATCAGTTGGATTGGCGGGTAAAATTACTTATTTTTGATCATTTTTACGTTTGTTATAACTATAGTATTTTGGTGTACTATCCTTAGGTAGTACGAAGCATGGAATTGTAGTACAAATACTACTACTGTAGTACTAAAGCCAACCCTGCCTTGGAGTGGAGTTGGTTGGTTTGGTTCATTGGTTTGGTTGGTTCGGTTGGTTTGTTACGTTACGAACGTGAACAGTTCTGTTACGGTTGTTGTAATCATTTTACAACTCTTTAATTTTATTGAGGTGTTTTCGTCTCAAGTTATTGAAAAAAAATAGCTGTCTATTTAGATGGCGGTAGCTCAACTGGCGAGCCCAAGAGAATGTAAGCACTACGTTTGGCGAGATATGGTGAATGTGTAGGGAATTCAACATTGGTTGCTCCTGCTGTCACTGTCTGTCATACCTCTGGCTGGTGTCAAAGTCATAGTACGTACTACGTAGTACATTAACTTTGGTCGTACTGGAGTTAAATTATTTTGCCTCAAGCAGGACATGAACCCACAACCTTCCGCTTGACACGAGATGAAACAAAAACGGAGTTACCAACTTTTTTCTTGTTTGTTTTGATAACCTTTCCCAGTATGGCAGTAGGGGAGATAGCGCCATCTGTCAAAGCAATCGGAACTTTTTTTTTTAAATCGAGAATCACTCCACCCTCATATAAAACAAAAAAAAATACTAGGGCCAGGTTAAGACACAAGTCTTAACCTGGCCCTTTACGCCTTTACTTTTTTTACAAAAAAAGGATTTGAAAATATTTATTTAAACCTACGGTGGAACAAAATTAAAAAATTACATTTGAACCAATGGTATAACTTTAAAGAAGTTTGTTTCGGATTGCGTGTACTTGAACAGACTATATGGTATGTTGGTTCGTAGTACAAATTATAGATGGCGCCATAAACATACTAGCGTGACTGATGTGATGTGACAGCTCTGTACTACAAAATTTCTGTGTAGTATTACGAAATCTGAATAGAGTGCGCTTTGGTTTTTTAATTTAGATAATCATATTAAATTATTAGCATAAATGTTATTTTGGATAAGTTCTGCGATCAAATAAAATGGCACTACATAAATAAATGAGTAAAATAGGTATTAGTATTTGTTCTGTGGTAAACTAATGCAGAAATTTGTGTATCACTACTCTGTGTCCACATAACATTTTATTTTAAGCAAAAAAATATTTGTAGGTAGGTACTTATTTGTTCCTTCTAACATGTAGTATTCAGACGGGAGACGTGATAGGTAGGTACTCGGTGGAAGCCAACTAATTATCCACCCACTAAATCTATTCTTCTCGCACTCTGTTTGTTTCAACAAACATTATTGCCCTCCTAAGCCCAGCTTACTACTAGTAGGTACTTTACCTACCACTTTCCAAGAGAGTAAATAATAGGTACAGATAATGGACGAATACCGAGCATAAAAATTATACCTAGGTGGGAGAATACCTGAGTAAAAAAATACTTTAGGTACATAAGTACTAATAAAAGGTCGACAAAATGATTTTGTTATGTAAGTATTTCTTCACGAGATTAGTCGAGATCAACAAGCAAGCGACAACATGCTGTTGAAATAACACATACCTAGATACAGACAGAATAAGAATAAGAATAAGAATAAGAATATTTTTATAAAATTAATAATACAAAAATAGTCCAACAGTTTGCCCTTTTCGGACTTACATTATGCATAGAGTAATAAATAACTAAATACAATTGTAGCACAACTGAAATTTTAGTAAAAGGGAGTCGCGTGGAAGATTTTATTGCGCTCAATGTAACGCCTATCTACCCTACCTACTGTAAATAGTTATTGTCAAAAGTGTGATGTTTTATTCGTAGCACCGGCCGGCGGCGTAGCACCACAGAGTAGGTAGCACATACTTGACGACAATGTTTGATAATCTTCTTCTCAATATAATCTTCTTCTTCTCTTCTTCTTATTCTTGTTCTTCTTCTAAATAAAATGAATTGTTGCGCGTTAGTCTAGCTAAAACTCGAAAACGGCTGGACCGGTTTGGCTGATTTAGTGCTTGAAATATTTGTAGAAGTCTAGGGAAGGTTTAAACGGTTAGTTTTTTTTATAATATGGAAAAACAGCGCGAGTGAAACCTTGCGGGTCAGCTGGTAATTATTGAAACAGCAAGTATAGTTCTCACAACGGATCTCGGCCGTCGTGAAATTAGCCGTTTCGATGCGCAATGGAGCTTTTTCAAACTAAATTGTCTTTGCGCATCACAAACGGCTAACTTCACGGAAGCCTAGATCCGCTAACTTCACGGAAGCCTAGATCCGCTGTGCGAACTATACCTATCTAGGTACCAAGTTATGTAGAAACTTTGGAAGACTATGTTCGACGACGGCGATATATCAGATTTTTATTTTATTTGATAACATTGTCTAACTCTCTAAGCACATAGCCTAGTGGTTAGCAAAGCGCTCCACCCTGCCCCTGTGACTCTGCACGCGCCCGCGCGATGAACTGAACCTAGCCTTATTCACACGTGCTTACGGTTCGTACTTTTTCACACCACAAGTACTATAGCTTGGTGATTATTACCTGAATCCATTATCTGGATCCTACCTACTATTACATATAGAAATGTAAGTAAATACACTCGAAAGGGTTTGGCTCCCTACAAGTGGTGGAATAAAACAAAATGAGCTTTTCTATTGATCCACGAGGAACGTGCATTTTATGCTATTGAACCTCTTGTGACTAACCTTCCCCTCCTTATCTGGCTTTTACTAGTCGATGGGTTTGGTAGTGAATTTATGATTTTACATATACCTATCCTTTAATATTTTTTCAATAAGCGAGGGGTTGCGGGTTCGATTCCCGCTGCAGGACAAATGTTTGCATGATCTGCAATTATTATTATTTTGAATAGAATAAGAAATAAATTGGTTCCCGAAAATCAACACTTATATTGCAGGGAAGATGAAGTTTTTAAGAAAAATATTTTAACGCAGACAAAGACGCAGGGCATTCCACTAGTCTCTATAAACAACCTTTGATCAAACTGAACTGAGCAAGAAAACGTCTGTCTTCAAATTAAGACTTGCTCTTAAACTTTGTCCAGCTTTTCCATTTGACATTCAAGCGGTTTAATTGTTGCTTGAGCTTTGAATTTGTTTCAAAATTATTCCACTTCTTTGTCCACCGACTTTCCAACTCGAAGGTAGAGAGACTTTAAATAATGAGAGAAGGCATGTAAAGTAACGCGAATATCTACCCTTTAGTGTCTTTACGCGTTTATCTTTGTTTGGAAGATCAAAGTACTTTGCAAGAAAAATAAGATTGACCCAATGTTGTCCAATGTTCAGCAGATGATAATGCACTTGCCGAGCGCAGAACGTTGCTGAGCTCGTTGATCTGAAAGAAAGTATCTACTGAGGTCAGATAAGCGCGATATACCTAGGTACTTAGAGTTAATAAAAATGTGTTTTATAGTAAACCCGATAACTATAAGAATAAAGATTGTAGTACTTACTTAGGTTGGTACTGAGCTTAGGTAGTTCATCATGACAGCCTTCTAATGTTCCCACAGCTGGGACACTGGCCTACTCTCAGGCGAGAGTGATTGGGTCTTAATCCACCACGCGGACCCAATGCGGATTGGCGGATGGCACATGTCTTTCGAGTTTTTAGTTCTTGGACATGCCGGTTTCCTCACGATGTTTTCCTTCACCGTATGAGAGCACTGACATTGCGCACATACATTTTTCGAACAGAAAAATCCATTGGTTCACGACCGGGTTTGAACCCACGACCTTAGGATCGGAAGGCGGGGTCACTACCACTAGACCACCGGTGCTCTCGTCGGTGTTAGGTAGTTAAAGAAGGAAAAAAGGTCCCGCTAATTAGGATGTCTACTACGCAAATAATAATCCCAGTTTTGTTCATTTTAAATGCGACCGGGCTCGCGGCCAAAAACTTATTTTATCATTTTTTGGACAACGCAATTACATGAATATTTACCCTCCGTTTGAAAAACAAAGTAGAACAGGGTTTTTAATTTTTATGGGCCGGGCTAAAATAATATTATGTGGTAAGTAATTCAGGTAATACGCAAACGCACCAGCTTTTCCGCGTGCCTGCCATCAGTGCGCGTTGACATTGCGAAGAGCCGAACACCGGGCTCAGTGGCTCATATTGGAGGAGGCCTATGTTCAGCAGTGGACTAATGTGGGTTGATGATGATGATGGACACACTTGGCCAAGGGTTGGGCCAGCATGTTGGGCCAAGGTATCGGATACTAATTGTCGCTGTTTACACATTGGTCTAGTGACAATTTTGCATTGGTTTTTAACATTGTAGTACCTAATTGCTTGTCCGACTTCACACCAAAGAAAATAAAATTATTTGTGAATTTCACTCACGCACGACACTACTTTATTAAAACAACAGAATTGGACCCAATGTGTAAACATTGTTAGCGGAGCGCGCCAATTTAAGATCCTTTAATGTTTGCACGAAAAACCGTTGGTCGCCAGCTACCAACACGCCAAAGAAGGTAGTCACCAACATATTCTCTATGGCCCAGCTCCTTGGCCAATCTTTGACCAAGTGTCTCTGCCGGCTTTATAGAGTTTTATACAAGTTGTATATAAATAATACTTTGAGTATATTCCCTTCCAGTTGAGGCGATGCCGATCTGCTGTCGATGCGGTCTGCGATAACCAATAGTTCGTTTGCGTGCTATGACACAGATGAAGAAACAAAATGACAAAACGACGCGGATTATTCGCAGGAAAACGCGGATGTTTTATTTTCAAACAAAATCGTGAAAAGACTCGATAGACTCCGAGAATTTTGCATTGACTTGTTATCTTCTATACGAAGAATCAGTCAAACTGTCAAACTTGTAGGTTAGATGACAGTCTCACAGAAGGTTTAACGATCAAGAAGTACGATTGAATTTGGTAACTTCCATAGTACCTAGGTACTTAGGTCGTTACCTGAGTAGGTCTTTCAGAACTGTCAAAGAACAAGAAGAGGCGACACAGCTCTGTACAAACAACTTTACTACCCACTTTCAATGGCTCTCTGTGTATCAGTTCTTCCTTGTTTGGTTTGACATAAAACCTACTTCCACGTAACAAATAAAAAGCCACTTTGCTAAGATAAAAGTTGGAACTATTTTTCGTCGAAGTTAAGGGCTTCGAAACAATTTGGCGCTCCCATGGGACGGGGTTTCATCGACTATGTCATCCGGGGACACGTGTCTTCCTTCTAGGTTACGGCATCTGAGACGAGCCAAAGACCACTCTTTAATACAAAATAAATACTTTATACAGATTCTACACTTATTATTATATACATGCGAAAGTAACTGTGACTCTGTTTGTAACGTTTTCACGCCTAAGCTGCCTATAGTTTCGGAGATCATTCAGTTAATGTTACACGAAAACGAAGCGCGGGTGGTAAGAATTTATTCCTTCGTTCGGCTATCTAATTATGACCGACCAGGAATCAGCCTTGGTACTCGAAAATAGCAAATAAAAATAAGTTGAAAAGGGCAAATAATTTCTAAGTGCCATATTACTTTTAAGACCTTCTGTAACACTTATTTATGCAAATAAATATCTTGAAATCTGGAAATCTTAAAACAGTGAATTAACCTGTTCCATTACAATAATAATAATAATAAATTCTTTATTTCAGACAACTTAGATCCATACAATTTGAGAAACATACAATACAATTTAGAAATAATACCTAACACAATTGTTTCGTTACAATAAAATTAAAGAAAATACTAATATAAAATAAATACCGACGGAATTTTGATTTTCGTCATACAAAAATTCTTAAGCCAACAGTTGGGCAAATGTTCAGGTTTTGATATCGACTGCACCGTTTCAGATATCGGAAGTGCGGCTATAAATTAACAATCACCTGGTTACAATGGCTCGATGTCTAACTTTGTTGAGTATGGGCCAAGTTCGCCCATGAATTATTATGTTGATTCTATTCATCTCCGCCTGTATAAACTGCACTTACTTGCACAAAAGAGGTTCGCTGATTTATTTGGGAAAATTGAACCAAAACTGTGCTGAAATATTGGATTTTTTTACAAGCTGACTGTAACCAAAACCGTTTTTAGTTTAAAATTAACGATTGTCAAAATTTTTTTGTATTTGGCTTCCGTTTTTACACTGTCAATTTGCAGCAAAACTATAAAGCTAGGCGTTGATAATGCAAAAGCATCCAAAAGGTATAAGTAACAAGCACCAGTTTAGTAGGTAAATGTTGTCGGAGTAAATTATTCATAGCATCATTTGTAAGCAAAGCGATGGCAACGATTACGATTAGAATTCTATACACTAGGAATATTACATAATCATAATATAATATGCAAGACACAACTCTTTTGTAGCCGCTACAAACTAGAATTTTTCAGAGGGAACAGTTCTATTGACAAGGTATTATTAGTTCTATACAACAAATTGGACAGTTTTGATTTTAACAGTTCTACCATAAAACTACTGGGACAAAAAAGTTTTAACAGTTATATAACGTCACAGTCCTATCTTATTAACTCTATAATAGTTGCTAAGAAATACAGCTTGCACAAGTTGCGATTATCTGACCCCAGGTAATGATTTAGGTAGATAACCTTCAAGGCATGCCAATATCAGCATCTGGCAGCGTATTTTGCATTTTGCCATCATTGCCTCGTCTTCCTTTGAGTGCAACCATTACGGGCTCTTGGCTATTTCTTTCCGTTCAGTCGGAAAAGTGCTGTGAAATCGTAATGGCGGCAGGATAAGTGAATTTGAATATACTTGACTAAACAGAAAAGTGAAAATGCCGTTATCAAGGTTTTAGGTTCATTGGACCGGAGTTCCTTTGAGGATCTAGAATGGGATGCTTTTTGTGTTTTCGGCATGAATGACCCGGTAGGGATTGTCGCTGAATCGTCTGTAGCTGTAAAAATCTTTTTTGAGATTGGTTACACCGAAATGTTTCTGTAAGATAAGGCTTTTCTTTCTTAGAAAGTTCGCCCTTAATAGGAAGCACCAACTAACGTGACCCGACAACCGACAAAGGAATACCGTCAGGTAAATCGATAGCCGTTAGTTTTATTCTCATTTATCAACACTTTGTATGCTAAATGACGACTTACCAGTGTTTAGAAAACATAAGTGTTTAGAAAATCAAAGTAGAACTAACGACTATCGATTTTAAGCTGGTATTCCCGTGTTTGTTGTCGAGTCATGTCACTTTGTTGCATGGGCCGCCTTATGTGTCTTTACACATAAGGTGGTACATATATACCACCATACCTATTTCTGGCGCCAAGCAGTAATGCTCGCATTGCTGTGTTCCGGTTCGAAGGGTATGGTTTCCGGTGAAATTACAGGCACATGAGATTTTCCATCTAACGTCTCAGGGGTAACACGCAAGTGTATTTCATCAATCAGCTAATTAAATAAAATTACACACAGAACTATATCTTGATAGTTCTGTGGTTTTAGACGTCTTTATTATGTATTCATGTTAACTTAGTCTTATAATAAAATTGAGGTCTATAGCATTAATTAGAATGGTTTCGCCTTCATCAAACTCTGCTTGATAAGTAATAATTCACCTAACAAGCTCGCTTGATGAAGGCTATAATTAGTATAACTATAACGTCGTGCAACATCCATACAAATAACTTATGCATACATACAAAAATCACGCCTGTATTCCGTAGGGGTAGGCAGAGACCACGGATTTCCACTTGCTACGATCATGACACCCTTTTGCTTCATTCACTCCTAACACATTCTTCATACACACACGCTCGTCGGTATGTTTTTTTACATTGCAAAGATAGAGTGCAAAACAACGTGTTGTTTCAATCCGTTTTCATCTAATTTCTAAGCTCTAATGATGTTTGGTAAACCATCTTCATGTAGGTACCTATAGAAATATTTCTTTTTTATTTTTGGCTATCGAGTGTGAATGTATAATTTACATTTTGAATCTATAGTATCCAAGACATCTGAGCTGAGACACCATCAATACCATAAGTCGTTGCCCGGAACATCAAATTGAAACCGGACTCTATGAAATGCTACCTCCATAAAATTTTATACGGAAACTTCACATACATTGCGGACAAAAGTGGACATTAGGGGTAATGTATGTGTCGTGAAATAGGAACTATTCTTTTCATTGTGCTCTTTGTTGCACAATGAGCCAATTTGGAGTTTCGAGTTCTCAAGTATCATTTTCTTGATTTATTATATTCGTTTGGAAATATTAAACTACCTTTGATTATCAAATAATGTTGTTTGAATTTGATTTGATTTTGATTATAATACCTAAGTTAACGTCACGTCTGTAAATTCGATGAAACTTCATTATATACAGACTAGCAGTCCGTTCCAGCTTCGTGCGGATGCAATGAAACCACACCCGTGCGAAGCCGGGGCAGGTCGCTAGTAATAAATATAGCCCTTGTTACTCTGGAATAATGTAGCATTCTAATGGTGAAAGATTTTTTTAAATCAGACCAGTAGTTTTTGAGTTAATTCGTAACAAACAAAAATACAAAAATCTTCTCTCTTTATAATATTAGTATAGATACAATGATCTCCTGAATGTCATTCAAAAGTTATTATATTATTATTTATATTGAGTTTAATGTTATGCTTAAAATATTGACTGCATCCTGCACCAACCAGCGTCCTACAGGATAGCTTGATAATATATTTCTAAGACCCTGGACAACATTTCAGTAAGGTAAAAGGTCCATTTTACTATGGGATTCATAGTAAAATGGACACCTTTTACCAAATAAAATTTACTAGTCCGGGCCTCGAAATTCAATAGATTTTTCTGACTTAGCCCTGCATATTTCACGGATTTACGCGCTATTTAACATGCGCAATAAAATATCCATTAATTTTGAAGACGGCCATTTTCCGGTGCTGTGAACATCAAGACGTTAGACTTTTGGGGTCAACCTTCGGTAGGTAGATTTTGCATCTTCATGATCTCGCGCTCAGTCAAGTGACTATGGAAAACTTTCCAGGATAAATTACATAACCTTTCAGCGTTGCGTCACAGCTTAAAGCTACGAAGCTACGTTGTGTTAATCTACTAAGCAAGCGCGTTTACTAACGACGAATGCTTAAACTAACGTCTCTGAATAATACCTAATTAGTACGTTTGATTTCTGGTTAAAATTTCAGACGGAAGTTTCTTTTCAGAAAAGCACTCAAGCAACATGAAGAAAATAGAAACTCCTTGAACACCCTGAAGTGTTTAACACTTGAGTCTTGAGATAATGATTCTAGATCCAGTAAAAGTTTTCTTTATTCTTTCATCTCATGAAAGGATTGGAATAATTTGTGATGATAGTGCAAATGAAATATAGCGAGAAACACTCAAGGAGAGTACTCTTGGGGGAACTAATATCAGTGTTTGCCAAGCAGTTCGCATTTGGGAAATTGGGGTGACATTCTTTAGACAGTAGGTACTATAAGAGAAGACGAATAAATCAAGAATATATGGAAATCAAGATGTTGATATTAAGACCTAAAATTTTAATAGTTTTGATAATTAAAAAAAGCCATGTTGGTAATAAACGAGCATAAACATAACGAACGACAACGAACAGATACCTAATTCATTAAAAACGTTGACTTTTACATAAAAATTGGGAAGCTAAAAATAAGGAACGCCTCCAAGACTCTTATTAAAAATTTTTTTTTTCTATCAATGTTATTGAACACCAATAAATTAATTTTCAATTTATATCCTTGGGACTTTCTTCGATATCTATCAGATGCTTGTATCATAGGTACAAAAACAATTTTCTTGACATGATTATGAATACTGCGAACCAAATTACCCCTTGAACGTACTTATCTACCAAAATACGTACGTCTTCGCGAGATTCACAATAGCGGCGCTTATCAGGACGGCACAACGTTATTAAATAAACAGTCGGAGCTGTGCTACAACCTACCTCAAAAGTTCAGCTTCAAATATAATCCTCACTTACAACGTTATAAGGTTGAAAAATGAAGTTCAAGCGGGTGGAATTTTGCACGGTGTACGCACCCTCTCTTGTGTTCCTATCGGGCGTATGACTGCAGAGACTAGCACTTGGGTAAATTATTGAAATCCGTATTTGTCGATGGCAATAACTGCAGATGTTTCATTTGCAGTCTACGAGTTTTGTGATATTGCTTTTAAATTCTAGAAAAATCACGAAACAGAATGTAATAGATGCTTAGGTTGAAACAATAAGTAAGATTCTTGGTTTTAACTTTGCACCTATTTTGTTACATTATTTATTCTGTAGAACGAAAATAAAAATAAATGTAGATACTACGACTTAATTACATTATGCATGGTTTATTGCAAGCGGTAGCGGCAGTAACCGCTTACCATCAAGAGGCCGTACGTTTTGGTTGCCACTTTAGTTATATAAATAAAGGTAAGAATATAATATTATACTACGTACATATTAATATGAAACGGATCAGTCATTTAGAGAACGTTACAAATTATCTATAGATAGCTCAACTGATCCAAATCACTACCAGAAGGAAACGCTCTCAGCATGCTTATACGTTATTATTATGTGCAACTGTACATAGTTTTAGACGGAGTGTATTAGTTACTTACAATCAAAATAATACGATTACTATGCTTCACTAACTCAAAAGAACACGAAGCTCGCGTTGAAAACCCTACATAAATAAACGAAAAGAAAATAAAGGACTGAGATTTTCTAGACGAGTTCCGGATGATTCAATCTTTGGCTTCATTTAAACGGAAAGCGTCTATGAAGGAATGCCTCAATAGTGGCAAATGAGGCACGCCCACCGTTCGCAGTTTTAAGAAAATTTCTTACGGAAGCTTTAATTCAGCGTCTTCAGAAATTGCACCAGGATTTACTTTTAATGAGTTTCGAGTGCAACTTGGGGTTTACTTTGTAAATGAATATAGCTTGGCTTGAATCGAGAATCTTTATTTATTAATTTAATCGTATTGGCTCTTATTCAAGTGGGTTTTGTGAAGCTTGGGCAGAAACTCGTTATGATAAAAATCTAGGAATCCTGTTCCTTTCGTTGATCATTGTTCGTATAATTTTTTTTTAGAATTTTTTCAGCCTGAGTTTCGAGGCACGATAAACCTATTTTTAAGTTTAGTTATATGATGTGATTAATATTTTGTACAAACTTAGTTTGTTTTTTGTCTATTGTAAAGGTGCTGTACTAAATTTCACAAATTGACAGCAAGTGATGAACCTCTGGTTTTTGAGAAATGAACTCTATTCAATAACCATATTCACATACCTAAAAACTTAATTATTTGGAGAGTGGAGGAATGTTCTAAACGAAAATTTTAACGTTGATAGAGAGGAGTCATCACGTTTGACGTGCTAGTACGTGGCACCAGAATACGCCCATAAATCTTCTTACAGGCTGGGTTTACATAGAGAATAATTCTTATGATTTTCATGCGCAAATATTTTGTATAATTTATGTTTGTCATCATCATCATCATATCAGCTGATATACGTCCACTGCTGGACATAGGCCTACCCCAATGAGCGCCATGACGACCGATTTTGAGCTTTCACCATCCACCGACTTCCTACGACCGCTTTAATGTCATCGGTTCATCGAGTGGGAGTATTTTATGATTATACTGTGAGCGAACTCTAAACCTCATCACAAAAGTTGGCTAAAGCTTATAGTACGGATTTACCTAAGTACTATGTACATAAATGATACGTCTTGTACTGTACTTTCATTAAATATGATAAAATCAGAATCTTGTAACACTCGAACTTTGAACATTGCCGTAGTAAAACAGCACAGACTCAACCGATCGTGCTCATGATTAGAAGAAGGATCTCTAGTGGTTTTTCTTCAGTTTTTCTTTAGACAGAGAGGTTCCCAAACCAGCGCCATGTAAGACGCGGCTTATGCCGGGGTTAAGCGTTGACGTCGATGTCAATTGAGCAAGCTCCGTGATGGATGACGCCTTGGGGGTCGAGTTCAGCCCTTCAAATTACTTAATACCCTCCACACGGTTGAGGACACATTTTTTTCTAAATGTCGAGACTGAAACAGTTAAAGATAACTGAAACTGGTCTTAAGATAGCTCCAGAAGGTCTCTCTTCCACTTTTTTAATTGTTGTTAAAATATGGGAGTTGGGATCCATTCTAGTCCATTAATGAATAAATAAATAGTTCTGGACAATTTAAAGTCCAGTCACAGCATTACCTAGCCCAAAGCTAAGCAGAGCTTTTGTTATGGGTACTAGATGACTACAATACTTCGATAGATATTTTTTACATACATTGAAAATACCCAGAACACCCAGGAACAAAATGTATCTAATAAATCGACAATGTTCATATGAACCACTTTAGAAAATGTTTATTCCATTATTGTTAACCTCTAGGGTGGCATGTTTTAGTTAGAACAAACCCTGTAAAAAAAAGACACTGTTTATTTTTTCTCATATAAATCCAATCCAATCCAGTGGACTGCAATAGGTTGATGATGATGATTATAAAATTAAATTTACACCTTGCGCAAATACTGCTAAGCCTACTCTTAGTTCTTAGTGTTAAAATTATCAATAATTTACTTAGGATTAGCTTAAAAGGCTTATTAATGATTCCACACAAAGTAACACGAAGGTGTCTCGAGTCGCTTTCCTCATCCGTAATCACAGGTTTAAGTTAATTCTAACTGAATTTAATATGCTATGTACAGATTGAGTTGTTAAGGCCAACCAGCTAAGTGTTGCCACAGTAAAATACAGACAACAGTACTGAAACTTTGGGTTGAGTATTTGAATTTATTTTACTGGTTCTTTAAAATACCGTAAATAATAAATTACGGCCACTATTATTGTACCAGTAAACATAATGATCTCAATAGTTTAACTTATTAAGTTAAAGAACCTCAGTGTCAGTCATCTATAGTAAGGAGAGAATACGCTAAATTTCAAAATTCCAAAATCGCAGATGCATCTGAAGTCAATAAGGGAACTTAAATTATTATATAGACTAGACTTAAGTTCTAGAACTAGATAGTACTACTTACTTTAGTATCTCCGCAAGAGAAAAACAAACAAAGTAATAAAATAATATCAAGGCACTAAAATATTTTTTTAAATATTTGCTTTGACGTTACGTAATCTATATTATTTTCGTTATTATCGTAGTTATAGCTTACTGGTGCGTGCGTCTGTTAAATGCACAGTTAAATGCTTAAATTAAGAACGAGTTCAATCGCTGTACCTACCCTGCTACTATGAACAGTGTCGCGATTTCTATTACCTCTTGAAGAGCGAAGGCGTTGCATTGGTTAGGGCTGTGGACAAGGTATAATGGAATTGTTTTAAGTTAGCACAAGCACTGGTTTAGCTCTTGCATTTATATAACTGCAGCTACCGACTATGGATTCAGTGATTCAAAGGGGGGCAACTATTATAGAGAGTCCTAGATTCTTACATAGTTTAAGGCTCTTCACAAAGAGTCCGTACTAGTTGGTACTACCGCAGCGCCAGATACTTTGCCTTCAAGCAGTAGTGTTCAAGTTATTGCTGTTTAGGTTTGAAGGTTACTTTATTAGTGAAATTACTGGGCAAAAGATAATTTATAACAACGTCTCAGAGTGACGAGCGCAGTGCAGTGCCTTTACTTTCGGTGATACTGCCACTGTTATGTTCAGGCATCTGTTATGTTATGGTTAACATCAGGCAAACGACTTGAACTTCTCGTCATTTGCTGACATAAAAAAATGTGATTAGAGTTACTATTATGCCCCTTTTTACTTATTCTGGATACACTTCAGCTATGAAAGAACGTGTAGGTGTTCAGTGTTTAACGACAGCGAATAGACATAACAATAGGACGGACACCTGACATTCGCAGATAGCAGAACTTGTTATGAGAACCGATAGCCTTAAACCATTAGTTTATCAATAACGGTTACCCAGAACCTGTTCTTAGGAAACCATTACAAGTATATTATTATCTGCATTCTGTCTACCTAAATCAGCCTTCGGGAGTCTTTTAAAGATTGATGCCGTATTCGTCCCGCGAAAGTTCGGCCCAGATGGAGAAATCTGCTTTCGTCTCACATTGTATGCCGTATACTGCCCAAAATATATTTTAAGTATTTCAAAAAAACTTGTTTCGTCCAATTTTAGAGCTCCTCATACGGCCCAAGTTTTTTTTATAGGCAAATTATACTTTAGTATAGTAAACATTAGAGTTGGCCACTGACACTCATGGAATGATTTCTGAACGAATCTGAAATTTAACATTGCAGTCAAAGAATATTAGTTCGCGCATCTGTAAAACAAAATGAAACAAGATTTCGTAAAACTCAAAGTTGTGCGTTCTGAGGGTCTACTCTTGAAAGCGACAAACGGTAATCGCGGCAAATATCTAAAGTTCAACTTATATCGGTAACAACCAATTTCAGAGCATTTACGGACATAAGCTGATCCGCGCAAACTGTAGGTATATATAGTTTTTGTTCGCAAAAGTAAAACCCACTGAGTTCAATAAACAGTAGCGGAACAGTTTTATATAAATGTTTAGATAGGTAGTCCGTAGTCTGGGTTCACAGCCAACCTGAACTTGGAAGTTCGTACGGTGTTGGAATATGAATGACTCAGGTCGATACCACGCACCCTAGTATGAAATGGCATAGAGCATTTTTAGCTAAAGGTGGTGGATTCACAAATACCCTAGTCATTATTTTTTCTAGTTATGGTTTATCTATGACACTTGCTTTTCTTATTTCAAACTTAGCATTGTTGAATTAAAGTTGTAAACCGAATGCGTTTTCTTAACGTCTAGCAAAATAGTGGTACAGTGCAAATAATAATTTCAGAGAGAACATATTAGTAATTTTTAAAATAACACCTCTCATAATCATGATCTACCTGTAATTTATCGCTGATAATTATAGAACTCCTCTATAGAACATCAAAAAAGTTTTGATCCTGTTGTTGAGTCAAAAGACTTATAGCTTAGATACATAATAAATAATAAATAAATAATAATAATGCTGGACAATCCACACAGCATCATCTAGCTTCATGGTAAGCTGCTGTTAAACAGAGCTGTGTTATGGGTACTAGATGACTGATATTATATACTTAATACAATACAATACATTGATAGATATTTTACTATATATAGATAATACCTAGAACACCCGGAACAAATATTTGTAGATTGTACAAACATTTGACTCGAGGCGGGAATCGAACCCGCAACCTCCGCGTCGCAAGCGGGCCTGCGCCCGCTGCGCCACATCGGTCGTACATAATAGAAAAGTATATTGCTATCAACCTTCTAACATCCAGTTACCTACCGTCTTTCTAGCATTTACTCGTCAGACTAAAAATAAAATAAAGCCCTTTTAAGCTGTTTTTCTCAAAGTTTCAACGTTAGCATTTACTTTGCACTCTTTGCTTTAAAGAAAATATTATTATACCGGCCGCTCATAAGTTTAGGGATTATTTTGTTAGGAAAGAAAAGAAGTTTGGAGCTCGGATACGAGAGGTCTTTAGCAATTTTCAGGCAAAGAAAACTTTTTCTTTTTGCGTCTTGGAAGTTGGAAGACCGTTCTCCATTAGTGGGCATCCAAGCATGTGCGTTACAGGAAAAACTTGCCAGGCCAACTTGTAAGTTTCAAATGCAATTTATTATATATATCTACTAGCGACATACCCCGGCTTCACACGGATGCAATAAAAACTTAAGCACCCGTGCAAAGCCGGGGCGGGTCGCTAGTATTTTCGTACCACGCGTGGTACGTGAAGTCATGAAATGATTCCGTTACAGACTTACAAAATTGCTGTTCCTACGTATCCTGCGGAAGCAAGAAAGATTATTTTCAGTGCAAAAATTTTTAAAAAAACCTTTACGTCAGGCATGGAAAACGTGTCAGTGCCGACTGGTCTAAAATCTTATCGTAAAATAATATCCAGTTTAAATTCAAATGAAATTTGCAACTTTTCAAACTCAGCTAAATTGGGTCCTGAAAAGTCAAATCTTTCGTGGCAAAAAGACTAGAAATTTTATATTCACCTTAGGAGAATCACGCTTACATAAAATTTATTCTCACTAAATCTGTCATTCTAGCAATATCAAGGCGGGGTTGGTTTCCAAAAGCACTTACTTCATTCTAAATTGTACCAAATCTGGTAATATACCTATACCACATTTAAATAAGGATAAGGGAGCCCGTAATCGAACCTTTAACGAGATTTATGAAGCAAATATATAAAATGGGGCAGGAGCCGGGAAGTTTGCCTAAATCGTCGTTGTGAGTACCTACCTCTACCACACGAGTAAAAAATAAAACCAGATCCGCAGCACAAAACAGGAAGGGAAACAACAACTGAACTTGGTACTATCAGGTATACCTGAGAACTAGACTATAATACTATACTGAGTTTACGAAGTATTTTTCAAAAATCTACATCTACACTCGGTTAACACAGTTAAAACCGGTGTAATATTTTTTACTCAATTTGACCATTCGCGACGAAACGCTTGCTAAAAGCATGTCATTAATTGAATGTACCTGTAGATTTTTCATACAAAAAGGGGTCGCTGGCCAATGCGTCTTGGCGAGTTTTTTTTTGAATTGATTGATTGGGAGAACTGTGGGATTAACAAAATTAGTGTCTATCGGTTTGCAGATGACCTCGTGCTCTTTGCTGAAAACTTCGAGGATATCCAAGATATGTTACAACACCTCTATGATGCTTCTTCTAAAGTAGGTTTGAGGATGAATATGTTCAAGACGAAGTTTATGGCAAACGTTTCTATCGTCACAGATCTCACAGTAATAGTGGGAAATGAGAAATTAGAAATGGTTGATCGGTATGTTTATCTTGGACATATTTTACCTTTTGGCAAAGAACATCAAAACAAGGAGATCGCTAGAAGAATTCAACTCGGATGTGATTCTTAAGTCAGCTGAAATACCACAGTGTCTGAAGACCCGATTATATAATCAGTGTGTTTTGCCAACCATGACTTACGGTGCCGAGACATGGACGCTCACACAGGAGGCTGTGCAGGGTGAGAGTGGCACAGAGAGCCATGGAGTGTGCCATGCTCGGCATCAAGCTTATAGACCGTATTCCCGTCGAGATTCGAAGACGAACAAAGGCCAAAGACGTTGGGAACCGTATAACGGCACTAAAAGTTGGGCAGGACGCCTAGCAAGGCGAGGTGACGACAGGTGGAGTAAGGCGTTAACTGAATGGCGTCCGAGAAATGGTTATAGGAACGTTGGTCGTCCGGCAGCGCGATGGGCAGACGATATAACAAAAATCGCGGGCCGATCCTGTATGAGACTAGC
This sequence comes from Colostygia pectinataria, assembly GCA_951394395.1. NCBI lineage: Eukaryota > Metazoa > Arthropoda > Insecta > Lepidoptera > Geometridae > Colostygia > Colostygia pectinataria. Next base: position 5,204,687 of record OX596362.1, read on the forward strand.
ACAGGACCGAGAGGTGTGGCACATACAAAGTGAGGCCTATACCCAGCAGTGGGTGAAATCGCGCTGTGGATGATGATGATAGATTTTTCTATAAAAAATATCAAATTCCGAAAAAAAAATATCGTGAGAAAGTCAGCAATTTTTGTCCAATCAACAACCAAAACCACTTGCATTGGTCCGCGTGGTGAATTCGATCATTCTCGCTCGAGATAAGGCAAGTGCCGATAGTGGGAACATTTGAAGATCGACCATGGTCATGAATATTTAAGCTATCACTGTGCTATCACTTTATCATTTGCTCTCGTGTGCTCATACTTACTTACATCGCTTCTGTGTAGAATGTAATTGCTTTCGTTCAATGTAAGATCCAATTATTTTTCTAAACCCTGAAAAGATTACCCGATACGAAGTATCCGTTCATATCGGAAAACGATATTCTATGATGCTTGCCAATCTACTGCGCTCGTTTCAGTTTCAAGTACATAGTTATACTAAATAATATGTTTACGATCGAGTGGTATAAACATTTTAATACTTTATTTGGAAGAGTGAGACTTTGCGTGAAATGTATTTGATACAGAATTATGAATTTATGACTCTACGAGTACAATAAAGTTTCTAGAACCAGCTAAACTTTGGAATCACATTATGAAAACTGTAATTTAAATGAAAATGACTGACGCGTTTTATGATTTATTTTCTTTGTTTATATGTTCGAAGCTTATGCATAAAGTTGAAAGTCGGGATGTTTTTTAATCTCAGCATTTTAAAATCTTTTGAGTGTCATGACATCAGCATTTTAGAGTCTAGATTGCATTACAGTGCCCTTTGTTATCAACCAGCGATCATTATTCTACCCAGACACAAGAAATTGTAACTTCGACCGCAAACCCGAGTGGCACCAGTACGTTTGTTCCTAAATTCAGTAGGTGTGGCTAATTTGAATACGGACAGCGTCAAAGTTTAATTTGAATCTCAATATTGATCCTAAAGTGAAGTTTTTACGTTTCTAACGAACCGTTACGGGATTCCAATGAGTTTGGTTCCAGTCTGGAATAGTAATGATATTGTTTTTAAAAAGACAGGTACTTGTCAGTCCCCACGAACTGATGAGGGGCGGGATGGCCGGTTATGATTCAAGCTCATATCTTTAATCATAGTACTTACCTTATTCAATGATCAGCATTTTTATTCTTAAAGGTAGGTTCAAACTACACTAATAATATATCTCAATAAAACATTGGCACCCAACATATTAAAAATCACGCAATAATAATTCTAAAATGCTTGAATTATTTATTAGTTCTGTAGCCAATGCGTATAATCATCTTTAATAACAGAGCAAAAAATATAAATAAACATTTGAGCCATTATTCAAAGACTGTTTAAATAAACATGTCTAAAGTACTAATTAAAATATTAGGGAGACCCTGTCTAAAAAAATATTACGTTTTACATAATTTTGAAGCTCAACGAGCATTCTATAAGGAACTAGTAGAACGCCCGCGACTTTATCTGCGCTATCTATAAAAATACAAACTCGACCTTTTCACTCGTTTTCTTAGAAATGGTATTTCAAACTACTTTTATAGTTTAGTTCTACACAAAGAAACACACCCGGAAAAGGACTTACAAGGCATAGCATAAACCAGGCTGTGCGTTGATTGTCAAGTTAAACAGTCAATCATTCAATCGGTCAGTGTAGCAATGATTTTATTAAACGGTTTTATATTTTAGGTGATCTTGATTAGTTTTTGTGCCGAATGTCTGGCAACATCCTTTCCAAAATATTACATTATTATTACTAACTCTGTGGTAGGACACTTCATCAAGAGTCTTGGTAGGTACCATGCACCGCAGTGCTAAATATTCTGCCTCCAAGCAGTAGTTTGCAAAAATTACTGTGTTCAGGTTTTGTGCTATATTGCAAGATTAATTTCTGGCAAAAGAGACTTAGAAAAAAGAAACTACGTCTTGGGGTGACGAGCGCAGTGCAGTTCCACGTAGAACTTTAAAACTCAAAAATTTTTTTCGAGAGGCAATGCAGCTGTTTATGTTGGTCAAAGCGAGCGCCATGCACACGATTTGACTGTTTTAATAAAAAACCCCTTCAATTTTGTAGTAAAAGAAGGTATTGTTAAATAATTACATGTTTGTTTCATGAGGGATTGATGTAGAAGAGGAGCACAATAACCTTTACCAAGATTCTAGCAACTAAACGTTTGTAACCTGTCTAAACGCTGTTTCACTATGTACAGTGAGTAAAATGCAAGGAACTTGGGAGTAAGGGGAGCCGAGACAAAGGTAAGCTTATTGCAAATTCCAGCGCTCACCGTTGCTATTAAACCTTTTGCAATACCGCAGTATCATGTTTTATATAGTGCTAAAGCAAGATTAAGAAGAAAACGCTGCAAACATAACAGTCTCTCAAGCTTACAACTATTCAATTTGATTTATTGATCAAAAATAAAATTGATCTTGACTTTTTGAACGGGAAAATTCCAACATCATCAAAGTTTAGAGCAGTAGTAGTAAAATAAAAAGTAATGTAAGCATATTACGTTGAACTTTTTATATTCACAATAAAAAAGCGAAAATATTTTTACACTGCTAGATACTAATTGGAGCAACCAAAACAATAATTAAAACGAACAGGCAAACCTTCCATCAAAGTCCACAGCGTCCCATTCCTGCCATAAAAATATTCATACGAACCAAGTATGGAAAAATTTCCACAATCAGTGAAAGCGGTCCCGCGGGCGTATTGTGGTACGGAGTTTTCATTAAACAGAAGCCCGGGCTTGTCCAAAAAAAGCCCAACAAGTGCGTTTAGAATTCGCGTACTCAGGGTTCCGTATACGTATAGTACAGCTAAAGGATCTCAGCCATCGCGAAGTTATGCGCAAAGACAATTTGGTTCAAAAAAGCTTCATTGCGCATCGAAACGGCTAACTTCAAGTCAGCCGAGATCCGCATTGAAATACTCGACGACCTCAGAACACAAGGCATTCTTCGTAGCGCACCCAGATGAAGAGCACCGAAGTACTTCCACATAGCGCACCCGTTTTGGTGCGCTTCAATAGGTAAATGTTATGTTTTTATTCCTTGTTGCGCAGCAATGACAATGTCTAGTGATTATCAGATAATAATGTGTCGATATCATTGTTAAAACTTAATTCAGTAACATTTGCGTTATGTGAATATGAAAGTATTTATACTAACGGTTTAATCGCCGCTACGAAACAAATTACTTTACATTACACTAGGTAGATCGAATGCTTGTTTGCCACTATTGATTTCAGTCATTGAAAAAGAAGTTTTGGGTTTCGATTAACTAAATCTAAATACAGTACCCTAAAATGGCTCAGCCTGGAGCGTCTCTCACATAAGGAATGTTGTCGCTGGGAAATTAGTTCATAAAATTTTGGGAAACTCGTAGACTGCTTTTATACAATGTCGGTGGGTGCGATGGCGGTTGGTTTTGACTTGCGACCTCAAAACGTTAATATGTTTTGATAAACTGAAAGATTGTGGGTTGTAAATCCAGTGTAAATTTAAGATGTAAGTATTTGGATAGCTACGTACTAAAATAAAATATTTGTATACTAGAAATTAATATTAACCGAATATTTTTGAGAGATTGTGGTTATACTACGAGCCAACACTACTAACATTTAAAATTATTACCATCAACACATCACCACCTGAACTGCAACCATCTTGCTGTAAACGCTACGATACGATACCTACGATCGATTTAATGTAGATACGATTTAACTGATGTAGGTACGATTATTTTGAAACCGGACAAACATTATGAAAATGTAGTGCTACGACATTGCTACGCGGCTGCTACGGCGGAAACTGCTATCGCATCGTTGAGTTCAACCACCTTGATGGCGCGTAGGACGAGTACACGGTTGTTTGCAAGTTCATATTTCTCTGTGACACAAATATTCGCATAATCTGCAAATATTTGGGTTTGGGTGTTTTGGTATTCGTAGTTACTGATGCCCACGTCACAGGGGATTCTAGTGTGAGTATGTATGAAGTGAATTCCATAAGACATAGTTTAAGACATAGTCCTAACCCTACACTAGGATTTGTATGAGACTGTGTTTGTTATTTTATGTTATTATTTTTACAGTGCAAAACCGCGGTGAATCAGCTATTTTCATGCAAACTTTGGAAACACTGACACTTTATTGGAACTTTAAAAAAAAGTATAGCCCAATTACTAATCTCCGATTGGCTAATATTACCACTGGTATCAATCATTATTTATCAATCAGTAACGACCACACCAATAATGTTCCAAGATTGTTTTTATTACATTTCAATAACATAGCAAGTGATATACGGGGTGAGATGAGGTCAACACAGGGTATACGTAGAATGGTCGGAGACACTTACCAAAATTGCTAACACAGAAAACTAATATCAGTGTTTGCCAGACGTCCGCAATGGGGTTTGGTCTAATAAAGGGCAAATTGAAAAACTCTAACTACAAGAGTTTGAAAAACAAATATGAAGTACATGTGAAACAGAATTATTATTGCACCATGTAGATTGTTTGTTTGGAAGATTTTTTCTAAGCAAAAACAATAACAAGTCGGTGAATGGTGAAGGCTTAAAATTGTTCGTCATGGCCTCTTCGGAGGAGGCTTATGTCCAGCAGTGAACGTCTATCGGCTGTTAAGAAGGTGATGGTTTTCATTTAATTTCATTGGAATTAAAAAAAAACAATTTAAAAAAATGAGCCTTTTTCTACTAGGTAGGTACATCCTTTGCTTATGAGTTATGACTAATGTTAAAATTTCTTAAATCTAACACTAATGTCTATGTAGGTATTTGTTGATTAAAACCTGCTTATTATAATATCGACCAGACAATTACTGGGATTAAAATCAACGAATTTGACATTGAAAGCATCAGAAGAAAGGGGTAATTGCTACTGAGCCACCAGCTACAGATGTGTGAGAGCACTCTACTGACTACGGTAAAAATTCACAAAGCTTGTAACTTACACCACTGTTCGACCAATGATCCCGTCCCATATTGGACGGCGGATAGGCACAGTTCGGTTACCAGTCCACTTACGATACTTTTATTGGTTTTTAGGAAGGCAAGCCAGGCAAGTTAGCTTCATTGATTACTTACCACGCTGAAAGCTATGTTCAGCTGAATGGTAGACAATGTAGACACTAAAGGCATAAAAGGTAAAATCTCTTTGATATTCTGAATCTTCTATTTAGGCTACTTTTTTAAATGGCACTAGCGCTGTGATAAGGTAGTGACGCCACCTTCTGTTAAAGGTCGTGCACCAATTAGTGCGATGTACTCTTTTACTTCTTACTGTTCCAACTTGTTTTCCATACATCCCAATCTTTGGCCACTATGGGTCAGTCATTTAATTAAATATTGACGAATACGTCCCTCCACCTTCTTAATTTTGGAAAAGAAAAAGAAGAAGAAAGCTTTACCCTGCAGTGGTACGATATAGGCTAAAATTAAGATAAGAAGAGAGAAGAGCGAGGGATGAAACGTTTATGTGATTGCGACGCGTTTGTTTCATACATTTAATTGAGAGTCCGTGGTGTGCTAAAGTCCTCACTATACGCCATGTTTTATTACAAGTTCGTAATTTGTAATTGTAACTTACAACATAACTTGTTTAGGGTAACTATAATTTACGTAACTCGTAGAAGTGCCACCGAAGTTTGTCTGTGTCTATGTACTAAGTAATACTATAATTTCTTAGGTACGCTAGCTAATACTTGACTGGTATAGGTACCTAATTATATTCAAAGCGATAAATCTTAGAGTATTTGGTAGAAACTTTAATGAATTATTTACCAGCCATTGATTCATTTGGAGGCTCATTCAAAGTAATGTAATGTTTCTGTAAATTATACAACGGGCTATGAAAAGAGCTATGATAGGTGTCTGCGTGACTGACATAGCTCTCAGAAGAGGATTTTACTATCCGAAAAATGTGTGTGCGCAATGCTAATGCTCGCATACGGTGAAGGAAACATCGTGAGGAAACCGGCATGTCCACGAACTAAAAATTCGATAGATATTCATCCATCAATCCGCATTAGGTCCGCGTGGTGGATTAAGACCCAATCACTCTCGCTCGAGCGTAGGCCAGTGTCCCAGCAGTGGGAACATTAGAAGGCTGTCATGATAAGGTTACAAACTTCGTTTTACGTGTGTAACATTGCAGAGTGACAGTGCAGAGTTTATTTTCAAATTTGTATCTTGTTTAAAACTTCGCCACACTCTATGCCTCTATCGGTGTTTATTTATGGGGTAAAAAGCCTACCAAGAGAATATAAGCACTACGTTTAGTAGCCTATATGATGTTTCAGTCTGCTTACACATATATTATAACGTGTCAAATTTAATTCATATTCTTTTACAAACATAATTATAATCATCATTTATATGATGGCTGGATGTCATCGTTTAAAATGAATACAACTGTATAATTTAATGACCTGTTTTTAAGACTATCAAACTGTGTTACAACTTAGTTAAACGAATAAAGTCTAAGATCTAAGATAAAATATCATCCTAACCGACAATTGACGTCCCCCGAAGAGTCGATCTTAATTCTTAATCTTGATATCTTGAAACTTACAAACACACACCTGTACAAACTTTGTATTTATAATAAGTAGTGTTCTATTCGTTTTCCATTCCGAAATAAACAGCAGATGCCACTTCAAAAGAAATTATGGTAAAAGTTGGTAACTTTAAGCTCATCAGTTGTTGTTTAACTTAGGCGGATACTTACGTAAAAGCCTTTAGCACGAGCTTTTGGCACTATAAGATCGGCGAGGTATTCCCGCGAACTGCACAGTTTACTAGTGCACACTTTTTAGTGCACTCTTTTAATTCCCATTACTGCACAGAATATGTGCCGTTAGTTGGAATGAAAATAAAGTAATTAAAAAAGTTCACAAAAGCACACATTTTGATAACGCTTTCTAGTGATGGGCTATTCAAAGTATTTGTGCCTACAAATGCCAAAATATCAAAATCCCTTGTTCCAAAGCCTTGTGCTGAAAACCAGCGCTGTGAGCATGTGCTTAGGGCTTCAAACAACTTATAGTTCTGCCTGGTAAAGTTGCTTAGTGCTTGTTTTTTGAGAGACTGTGAAAATTATAATGACTATATTACAAAAACTTTTTTTCTTTATTAAAACAATGTATTTAAGTGTTCAGTATTGGTTTTAGAAAAACTGTATACATGTGTTTTTATGACATAATCAAGGCCATAACGAATATTATTTCAATTTGATAGCAAAATAAACTCTTGCTAAGGGTACAAAGGTTCGCAGTGTTTGTTTCAGTATTATGGGTATTTTCATTGAGTTTAATTACTTGAAACGAATTATAAGAGACTTTAAATTTTGTCGAGTGTTCTCAACTACAGTGTGATGTTGGAACCTTGAAACTTGCTTTCTTTATTTGATTGGTAGAGATAGTAAAGGTGTGTGCATATAACATCTTTTGGTTAAATAAGGCGCGGTTACATTACTGCGCTCGTTACGTTAATAGCGATTTACATTGGGTCAGTGACTGACTTTGAGAACTGACTTTCTCAGTTTACAAAGGGTCAGTACGCGAGAATTTGAAGCCAGTACTGACCCGACAGCGTTTACATTAGGTCAACAGTGGGTCATCACTGACTTTGCTCGAAATTGGAGTCAGCACTGACTTTGCTACTGACTCAATGTAAATCATACTAGATAAAAAAATGAATTAATGATCAGTTGTAATTTACCTAGGTCTACCACCTGATGGCACTCGTATTGGTAAAAAGCAATCTAAACTTAACTAGGAGTTATAAACTCAAGCCCTTGTAGTATAAGTCGACAAGAAACTGCAAATATTATATAATTCTGGTTTTTTACAGTTTTAATATTTACGACGACAAACTTGGTACCACTCAGTACGTAACTTATATTAAAAATTTATACAAGAAATTGCACTACCCCTCATTTCAGCTCTTGGAACTGCTCCAGTTTATTGAAGGGTAGTTTTTTGCTTTTTGAATAAGCCACTAACTATTTAACTACACAAACAGAATGGTTAGTCATCCTTTCTCACAATCAAGTGAATGTAAAAATTTTTCATACAATCAAGTGAACGGCTCAATTTATGGTAAGCGGTTACCGTAGCCTATGTGCGCTTGCAGCATCAGAGATTTCACTTGCACGTTGCCACTCTGAGACGTATTATACATCTAAAGTCTCATGTGTCTGTTATTTCACCGGAAACCCTTGGAACCTTCCGAAGCATGGAAGCGCCTTCAAACCGGAACACATTAATGCGAGCATTATTGCTTGGCGGCAGAAATATGTATGGTGACGGACGAGATCTAACGCACGTCGGTGCTATTAACTTTAAAAAAGCTGGGATCGACCTTACGAAACATGGAAGCGCTCGGTTGAAATTGCCACTAGCGGTCACCCATCCAAATGGATCACGCGGAACAGAGTACTTAGCTAGCTATGTTATTCGAGTAATTCGCTTGTAAAGTGACATCATAACGACAAATAAAAATAGGGCAAACATCTAATGCATTTATATATAAATTCCTTTAAAGTAAAGTAAAGTAAGTAAAAAAGTTTATTTCGAGACAGTTGATACATAGGTGGTAATAATATTAAAAGTGTATATCTAAGCAGTTAAGCATATACGAGTACATTTAGATCATAAGTCTTCGAAAATGGCCGTCATTCAGCATTTGCTAAAGCAGCATACATACTACATTAGCGCTGGTCTTCTATGGCGCCAACGTTTTTTTTCTTTAGATGGTTTAAACCTTTGGTTGTTCTCAGTTTTGTAAATAATTAAATGAAACATTACACTATGGAATTACAATACCCACGTTTCATACGAGGTCAAAGCCCGAAACGACTAGGTATTTTCATATTACGAGCAGGTACTTTCCTTTGTAATATCGTTGGGTACATTATTTTTGTTGGGTACGAGGTATGCTAGCTTTTGCCCAAAGGGATGTTCACGTTTTGCGAACTAGAATTTATTTATGTTTCAATATAACTGTGACAGACAGAATTTATAATGATTTATCTATTTATAACAACAAAAGTGAGAAAAATATTATTTAGAATTTTCATTTTGATATTTTTTGCACATACCAACCTAATTTTTTTTTGTAGGTACCTAATAATTTAAGTGTTTAAACGAATTTTTGATAAGGCTTGCTCTCTGCAATCACGGCAGCAAAGAGACAAGGTCAAAGCAATCAACTACCAAGTGACTTCAGTATATTCAGGCTGGTTCACACCGCCTCTATTATTATCAAACCAAGAGGTGCTTTAATCCAGTATAATGGAGTCACTGTTACCAACGATGCCAGTTTTGGCTGAATCTAGCAAGTTTTAACAATGGTTGGCCTCTTTTGGCTGACTTGCTAAATTCGCACTAGATTCTAAACATCTGATGTAGTCGTCGCCAACTCTAAATCTAACATTTTAGGGAGGATGCCTTTATCATAATAAACTCTCAAGGCCTTATTCATAATCATACGGTAAACCTCTGTTAGCTTATGTGTTTTTCAAATCTAACAGATTTGAAAAACACATATCTGACATATTTGAAAGACACATCGTCTTTGTTCATTAAAATAATTAAGTATTTAAAAAAACAACAACTTAAATCTAAAAAAATGTTTTGACACTTTTTTATGATTTATTGAAAAAATACTGAACTAACTCAATAAATGTATATGGGACCACGTCGGAAGTATTACCTATGAAACAAAAAAAAAACACCATAATAAATTCATAATAATCGGAGAAATCCAGTAATAAACATACAATCGAGTTTTTTTTTTTTTTTTAAGAATACATTTTAAAATAATGTATTCAATAATATTACAATCTAGCCTTACGTTTAGGCTAATGAGTAATTTTAAGTTGACCTAGTCTTATAAAATAAATTAGTTGCTAAGAATTGTGTCCATTGGCACTTTTCTTACTGTCTCTATTTATTAAGGGGAAGCACTTTGTTCATGTGTTTTTTGTCATCTTTTCACACTATGTTAGGGTCACTATTGATTTTACACTACTAACTCAAAACGTTTAGTTCTTTTGAGCCTTCTCACCAGAGTTGGCCACTGAGTTTCTGAGACAATCAAGAAGCGGGTCACTATCATTTGATCCCACAAGTTTGATCCTACTAGAAGCTACATCACTACGCAGGCATAGAAACTAATTTCCAAGTTATTTTTAATCCCGGTTATAGCTACAAAGATAATTTCAGTTGGCAAACAGTGAATGAAGATTTGTAGCCCCCGGCACTCCAGTTAGTACTTTCTTTATGTTAGTTACCCTTAGAAAATTTATTCGCTTCCCTTTATACCGCAGAGTTTCTTAGAAAAATATTACGGTATTGCAGCGTCTTATTTATTTAAACAATGTAAAATACAATATAAATTTTATGGTATAATACCAGTGTATGGATCATCATCATCATCATTATCCACAGCCCGATTTCACCCACTGCTGGGTATAGGCCTCCCTTTGTATGTGCCACATCTCTCGGTCCTGTGCTAGTCTCATTCAGGTTCGGCCCGCGATTTTTGTAATATTATCGTCTGCCCATCGCGCTACTGGACGACCAACGTTCCTATAACAACTTCTCGGACGCCATTCAGTTAACGCCTTACTCCATCTGTCGTCACCTTGCCTTGCCAGGTGTATGGATAGACTTAGTTTATTATTTACTTTTGTTGCCCGCGATTTCGTTCGCTAGGAACACAGGAACCACACATTTTTCCGGGATAAAAATTAGCCTATATACTATTCCAGGATATATGCTACCTTTAATCCATTCGGTCGTTTGGGTGATACTCCCACAAACATATACAAACATCTAAACTTTCCCTTTTATAATATTAGTAAGTTGCTTGGACCTGGTGTAATTATCGGTCATCGCATATCTAGTATTAAAATATCTCATTATTATTTGAATACTAGATAAACGATAGATTCTATTTACGATATTATTTCATAAATATAATCTACTCGCGCTCTAATAAACACGAGCAAGCAAGTTACTATTAAATTAATAAGATATTCTGCTAATAAATATAATATTACTGTAGACAATATTGTTAAAACAATGTAATACAATGCTGCCTTTATTTTGCTAATAAGACAATCTATGCAATAATGAAGACTCTATCTTTGCTTTAATTCTATTATACGTATAAAATCTAACCTAAACCACAGAACAGATCAGATATTAGTACTACGTACCTAAACATAACTTAGAGGAGATTGGGAGAGTTATTTATGTAGGAGTCTGCGGCTTTTTAAGAGCTTGTAGTAGGTACCTACCCTTTTTAGTCGAACATAATATTGCAGCAACCCTACATAGTTAAAATTACCTCCAAATCGGGTAATTAATTTTTATAACAATATACTACGGTATGATAACAGAAATAAAGTAAGCAGACATTAGCTATACATTTAAAACTAAATATTAATTTGCGTGTTATAAAATAAATATACTGAGTTTTTCGAAATGTGTTTCCAGAGGAAACACATTTCGATTTCAACTTTAATTTAAGTTAACAGTGCTACGATACGCTATTGCACTTTTTAATTTCAATGTTTACTTAATCTATTAGGAGGCAGCCTCTTATATTTTTTTGTGAATAGCGACTTAGTGTGACTAGGTACTACTGCCACTTAGTACCTACTTGATTTTCATGCGCCTTGATCATACAAACAAAAGTTTTGCAAGGCAATGTTCGCATGATCTAGTAGTTTAAATATTAGATTTCATAGATCTCATAGATTTATAACTATTATTTATTTATTTACCTTTAAATTTTCATTTATTCTGGTCCGAACCGTGACTAGTATATAAGCGTAGTTTATGATACCTAACCTACCCAATCTGGTAGGTGCTTTCATAGTAGTCTGTGTGATATGGACACAAGATAAATATTAATTTATTGCCTCTGTGTGTAAACAGACTTTATTCTCAACACCGTAAATCTCACGAGAATACGATACAAACATCAAACATTTACTCGAGTTTTCTCTCGCATTTCGATATTCGTGCAGAATATTTTATTACGGCGTGTATTTGAACGGATTGTTAAAAAAACTGGAAGAAAGTTTAATCTTGGACAGAAGCAATAAAAAGGGCGCGAATTTTGTGAGAAGTCGGCGCCGAACCTGCCACTCACAGACAGCTATTGATAGGGTTCACAGTGTTATGTTAATAATCTGAAAATGATAATACCACCTTCACATAAAGCCAGCTTATAAGCCGGCTAGTGTTTTGTTGCTAAAGGCAAATTTACAAAGGTGCGGTGGCTAAACGCAGCAGACACAATTATGCTTGCCACCTGTACTCTTCCCAGACGTCTTCTGTTTTTGGTGCCACTCGTAGGGAGAGGTCTGAGTTATTTGGTTATAGTCTGTCGATTGCTAATAACTACGTTTAAGTCTATCAAATGCAAGTATAGAAATATTACATTTCAACTTTAAATTTGATGATGATGTTCAAAATTAGAAATGTATGTGTCTTAATTATGACCAAACTAGAATTACAACGTTTCTGTTCAAGACTAACGTGGTGTACCCTGTACCTTCAACTACAAGTTGTTATAATAATTATATTTGATACTTGATACAGCTCCATCAACTCTATAGAGTTCAATTGCCAACCGTTTCTCTCTGTCATAAATTTGAATAGAATCGATTGCTGTCTGCGCCTCCGGGAAAGTTAGATTTCCCCCAGGACTTCCATGACACCTGACCGGATGTAAAATATATTCCTTTTTTTATGGCATTCACACTTATCGATGTTTGCTTCTCAGGTGGTTAGCCCATGAGAAGCATAAAATGACGTAACATCACAATCTTTATAGGAACGTCTTTAATAGCATATATTTTATTATCTTCCATCAAAGTTTTTGAAACTTTTTTTTCATGTATAACATTCAGAACAGAAAATAATATTTTGATGCATGCAAACACGATTGTTTTTGGGCTCGCACAACTTAATTAAAAACGAAATATATATGTAACCTGGGCTTATACAACGCTAATCTTCAACAGAAAAGTTTTGATTCTAGTTTCGTTCTTGTTATGACACAAAAGACAGAAGGTCCCCTATGTAGGGACTGAATAAAACGGACTTGGTATTACATGGATCTCACAACTTTTCACGGTAGAACAACTGATTTGCAAGACTTGTTTTTTTTTTTGATTGAATTTTATGTTTGCGCGTCCAAAATAATATTATGTATTTTAAAACTACGCACCAAGCCTTCTAGAAAATAGGCTGCCTATTTATTTAAAATAGGCGAATAGGCTTTCAATTACGAAATGATTTCAAAGGTATCTTTTAATAAGTACTTATTTGATGTTTTCTTTGTACAAGATCCTGTCGTGGAAAATGAGAGAATTTAATGAACATTCTTTGTTGTAATAAATTGTTCTGTTTTAATGTTCAATTCTGGACAAGAATACTTTTTTATGCTCTTTTATGTGCTTAGGGAAAATGAGAAATTAATATGACAATAAAAATAACGAAACTAAGAAAACAACATTATTTTTTTCTTAAAATCGCCTTTGAAAAATTATTGTTCCTGTTGCGAAACAATTACCTGTTATTTTCGGTATATGGTAGGTATCCTTCTATTTTTTCCCTCTACAATCTAACTCAGAGTTTAATAGTAATAATGTCTTTATAAGATAATTTTTTAAGAATTTCATCATCACACTTATAATATTGTAAATGCAAAAGTTTAGATGTTTGGATGTTTGTTCAAAATCAAATCAAATCAAATTATTTATTTACCATAAGAAAAAACAAATACAATGGTTCCTCTATAACTCGACAACCGATTTAATACATGGATATTTAATGACTAGGAATAGGAAAATGCTACTTTTTATCCCAAAAAAATGTATGGTTCCCGAGTTCCACGCGAACAAAGTCTACAGTTAGTATAAAAATACTTAACATCAGACACTTTAATAAAAGCTGATTATGTATCTAAATCTTGGCCAATTACGTATTTTTTTCTACTACTCCGGATAAATAACTCTTCCTACAAGCATCTAAGTACCTATATTTTTTTTTATAATTTTGCATTGTTTTAAATATTCTTTCTCCATTATATTAATCATAAACCGTATTATTCGCTATTCTTTTGGTTTTGTTTTTATTATTCGGTGTTCGTAACGGCATTAACATTGGGACGGTACCTGCTAATATATTTTATTTCTACTCACGTTCGTCCCCAACGTCGAAGTATTCGTTACACCGAATAATTGCGGCAAATGAATTGACCTTGGCCCCCAGGACCGTGATTCAATAGCTCTCAGTCGTGTAACAGGAAAAATATTAATAATGTCACTAAAATAAGTAGACTCAGCGTGCTCCTGTGGCTGAACATACAGAATCCCTAATAAGGGAGGCTTATGGCGAATAACATCTGGGTTCCCGGACGGCAAACAGTTTGTGGAACAGAGGAACTGAAGAGAGGAGTAAGGACTGGAGGTGATTTAAGGCACCGAACACTGGTTTGGGATTTGATCGATAGTCTACGCAACTAATAGTAAAAATGTACAGCATGAAACGATTCATTTTTAGTATTTTAAACTAAAAGTCAAAAATGCAACAGATAAACATCGCAAGCATTGATTTAAAAACCTATAGGTAAATAAATAAAATAAAATAAAATAACCCGTTGGTACCTAAAGAAAATTATTTTAATCTATGATTTTTTGGCGAGGACATTATTATTAGTATGCTTATCATATATTTTTATAACCATACTGTAATGACAAATCATACAGTATGGTTATAAAAGAGGCTCCTAATGGTTTGGTGGGTAACCACAAGCTCAAAAGCATTATTGAAATAATGTTAGACTGACATTTCGGCATAAAGAAAAAACAGTGTAATGTTATTTTAATATTGCTATAAGAACTCGTGGTTATATATATATATATCTATCTCTATAGATTGTTCTTGTCTTAATTACTAACAGGTATTACAATGGGCGGTCTTATCGCTAAATAGCGATCTCTACCAGACAACATTTGAACATAATATAAAAGATACATATTGTAAGTATAATATGATGTAAAATCTGTATCGTATCTCGGACATTATGAAAATATAAGAAAAGTTTTAATTCTAGTTAGGTTTTCGCTATGACCAGACTTTTTATATTTCAAACAAGCATATAACATCGTCTATGTGTGTCACTGCACATTGTGTCATGCCACGCTGTTAACAGAAGAAAACGCAGGCAATGTTGCAAAGCATGCTCCAGTTAAACTTCCTCCACGCTTCTCAGTAAACACGGAGTAAGAAAAATGTTTTTGTTTTCCAAGCCACCCGTATATTTCGTCATAAGTGTCCACCTATCTTCTGTGTCTTATCTATTTTTTGCGCGGTGTTGTTTTTATATCAAGCGATGTTGTGATACTTGCAGATTTTTCGCTTTGAAATGTGTGTTGTGTGGCTTTTGGAAAAAAATACGAAGACGCGGATTTTCCGACTGATTAAACAGTATTTACGGTTTTAACATGGGTATGTAGTAATTTGGTACTTGAGGAGTAAATTAATATTTTTATATTTTTTATGCTAGAGTAGATACTAGATACCACGTGTTAAGCAAGCGGGTTTTCAGCCAAATGGAGCAATGATACGAAAATAGGATAAGCTGATACTCGAGCGTAGTGGCATGCCTTATGCTGCTAGATCTAGTAGTGAATAGGTTGATGATGATGGTTAGCATTCTGTGTGCGTTTTTATGCACACAATATGTACCTACTTGAACATTTCATGGCACATTTTGCATTACACAGTAATTTTACTACTTAAAAAAAAAGTTTTGAAACGTGATGACTCCTTACTAAATTTGCAGCCAAGAAAGGATGCAAATTTAGTAAGGAGGTTCTTACTCTATAATTAGGTGAAAGTCGTAGTTATGAGCGGGTATAGCGGCGAAACAAGGTACACTTTATTTTTCACTACGTACTAGCGCTAAACTCTTGGATTATCCAGAACAGAAAATCTTGAAAAATTAAAGACAGTGGGTTAGACAAATGATTTAAACTAATTAGGCTATCCAAGAATATTTATAATGCACCTGGTGTAATGTACTTACTTTTTTGCCACTATTCTACTTATTACTCGTTGAGAGAGCCTTTCTTCGAAAGGGCCAATGTTATTACCCCGTTTAGTTAGGGTTGCCAAATTCTTTCAGGTAGTCAGGTAATAAAATGTTATTCACCTTGCGCTCACCCTATAAAACTTCATATACTCGGCGTAATAGCGACATTGTCGCTTAGGTCGGCCGTTTAGGGACCAAATTAAGAAATACCTAGTTGTCGGCTCATAAATCAATATAACTCTAATATACTACATTGTGTAGCATAAAAGGGTGGAAGTTGTCTGCTGATAAATGATATCTAAAAAGACGGACAAAAAAAATCTGATAATTTTTAACCGGCAAAAAAGAGACGGTTCTCAAGTCGACGCGTACATTTTTGAGGAAAGAGAGACGCTGTCAAAATTACCAAAGTCAATAGGAACACGCATTTTTTCGGTCATTTTGCCGGTACGACATGGTCGGGAGGACCATGTCGTACCTAATTCTACTTGTTACCTAAATCCTAATTGTTTTTCTCGTGTTATTTTGAGTTTTATCGTGCTAACTTGATGGCAGTTTAACCAATACGACTTCTTTCGTCAATTTGTCTTGCACTTGGCACAAGTGTAGGTAAGTGATTGAAGTGGATGGGTGATGTTGGTTTGTGATTCTCCTAAAAAACTTTTTGATCTTTAAATAAAAAATTCGAACTTGGCTCGTTTATTTTTGTATACTTACGTTGACAATTACTTGACACTAGCAAAATTGTCTGAACACTGCCATAAAAAAACTTAACATACAAAATAATATAATCAGCAATAAAAAAACAAAGCCTTAACCAACAGTCGAAGATGAGTTATACAGTATCTAATGGCAAGTTAGTTACTCTTATTGCCCATACTAGATGTGTGAAGTGCAGATGCTGTAGTGCCTGTAACAGGTTTTTTAGATGAAGTAGGCTTGCCCAGCACCTATATTATCCTCTCAGCTTAGCCAGTCTAATCCACAAGCAAGACATAGTCAATGCTTGCGAAGCTAACTAGGCCGCAATATATACCTATTTACAATTTAGCGATACAAAGCTTATAGTATTTTAGTTATAATAGGTGTTGTAGATAAATAATATTGTTTAAGTCCGGTTGAATAAAGTCGGAAACTGTTGGCTTAAGCCGGATAGCCGCTTACCTTATCCACAGGGATGCATCAGGGATTTTGAGCACGCTCGCACAGAGGGGAGCCTAATTCCTCTCCTAATTTCGCACCTTATTGTAGGGGGTAAGAAAATGGGAATTTTTATTATAAAATTCAAGACAACGCTTTGTAGGGTTGTAAGGTTCACAGCTTGGCATTGTCATAAAAATACTTTGATATTATTTTCCCATTTATGGTTATCTAAGAAGGACAATTTCTTAGGAGGGTTTTCTCTTTGGAAAGTTTTAAAGTTCAATTTTAACTTAAAGATTCGATAACCAACCTTAAAATCGTAGCGCTAGCTTGTTACCTCAGATTTTTTACTTATAAGGCAAAATGAATGGCAGACGAAATGGATCTTCATTTGAGGTCATAGATATACATTATGTTGAGTGTTTAGAGACAAACTCTATTAATCAAAAATATACATGAAAATATAGAAGATACCCTTCTTTTTCAGGAGTTGGCAAAAATATTTACAAAATGAAGTTGCCAAAACATCCAAAACATTTGTCAGTCGATTACCTGTGAGGGTGGCACCCCCTATAATATTCCAAATTTCGACATCCCCTGTAACGTCTTACTATGCTTATGAATATAAATTTACTTACCTATCTCATCTTATTTGCGGGAAGAAGGTGGATGAACGCTTGGAAATGTTTCAGAGGTAATAGCGGTGGATTGAAAAGTAACAAAAATTTTCGGTTGTTGGGAAAATAACATTTGGGAAACATCAAGGTGTATTTTTTTTTCCAACTACGCCATCTATAGTAACGCTTAACATCTTTTTAAACCTTATTTTCATCCACCAATCCGCATTGGGTCCGCGTGGTGGATTAAGACCCAATCAGTCTCGCCTGCGAGTAGGCCCGTATCCCAGCAGTGGGAACATTAGAAGGCTGTCATGATGAGGGCTAGATGTCGCTGTGTAAAATTGCCCGTTAATATTTATTTATTGTTTTTCTTTTTATGAAAATAAGCAATTTAAAAACATACTGCATGAAGACACTGTATCATGCTCATAAAGAGACGTATTGAACAAATCAAAAAGATGCCTTAAAAGTTATATTCAGATCTATCTAATAGATTGATTTTCTAGAGCTTCTGAATTGTAACCAATTCGTATTTTTCTTTGAAATGAACTAGATAGAAACCATTTCTGAAAACCAATTTTGAAATGTAAAGCAGTGTTTATACTAGTACTTTGTAACTCTACTTCAGTAGATAGCTCTATGGTATTTACTGTGCCAATAGTGCACTATGGTCACTAAAGATAAAAGCACTGGGTGGTCTAGTTGTGATCTATTGGTCTATTCTATCTTCCAATCAATTTTACCATTCACCGACTTCCTGTGTTTTTGTATTAAATTTTCCCACTGATTGACACGACACTGGTCTACTCTCAGACGTGAGTGATTGGGTCATAATCTATCACGTGAACGGAATGCGGAATTCTTTTGAATTTGTAGTTCTTGGGCATGCCGGTTTCCTCACAATGTTTTTCTTCAGCTTTTCGATAGGTAGCACTGGCATTGCACACATAAACATTTTTCGAGTGTAAAAAAACTTACTTTTGCACGATTTCAAATGACGATTCTTCGACGATCTTCAGATTTCTCTCAGTGCCTTGTCAAGTTTGTCAAGGTAATTTTGAACAATATCTGCATCAAAAAGTATTCATTAAGTGTAGCTTTTCGAGGCCTAGAACATTTTGGTATATCAGACTGACTCACAAGAATTTAGCTCATAAATTTTCGATTTAAATTAAGAAATTTGAACATAATTTACAATATTACGCGGAAAAATTTACGAAATTCAACTAAAGGTCCTTAAAAGGATCTGTATTTATTATTTTCTTATAGAGCAAGGTTTGGACCGACAAAACGCGGAAATAATAAAAATTGTAACTTCATCTTTGCAATACTTTTTTTTGTTTGTGTGTCGCGCAGCGCCATACATCAAAATTTTATAAAAAAAAACTTTATTATTTTTGGGAAAATTCTTATATTTTCAAAAAAGTTCAATTTAGAATATCTTACTCATTTGATTTTAATTATCTACCTGATAGTGCTAGCTGTTAGTTGTGGTGTGGATGCTTAGTTGTTAAAAATTTACATTTTTACCCTGATCTATCTAAACTGACATTGTTATATTAGCTTATACTTACACCCAACATTTATTGTTTTCATTTTCTTTATCGATCGTTTTATCTTACAGGATGTTTCACTAATAAATCATTTCTGAAAACTTACTTATATTTTTTTTTATTATCAGTATTTTTTGATGATCCTTCTATGTACTTTCTACAATGTGGTGGTGAAACTGCTAGCGTGCTACAGTGTGGTGCCATTTAACTATTTTCGATGCAAGAATAAAGCCAACTTTTAAACATTCTCTCTTTTTCTCTTGCTGAGAAACATGATCAGCAGTGACTGGCTATCATCTGCCAAAGTGGTAAAGTAATGTGCCACTTACCTACCTGTTTTTTAAGTATAGCCTTTTAGCATTGTCTCTCTTCCTCTCATAGAAAAATATCATCAGCAGTGGTTGTAGATTACGCCGTCAGGTCCCGCTGTCTGTTCGGCAAAGCCTGATTTTGTGAAGATTACCCGACTTGGGTAAAGAATTTTAATAGGAAAGGAATTGTTAAGATGTTGGTGCGGGTTGGCGGGTCAAAGCGATTCGGCCGAGGCCTGCTAACAATACTCGTTATACTGTAAGCACTAGAGTGATGCCAACTGTCAATAAATTGACGCTAGATTTATTAAAATAAGTGAATTTAAAAGTTGAGTGTGTGATTTTCTACTTTTACAAAATTGTTGCTAAATTACTGACTGTTAATCACATATTTATCAACTTATCACACAGTCTAAATCAATCCTGAATCTTGAATCAAGAGATCTGAATTTTAAAAGTTGTGTTCCTTTAAATGAAATAAATAAAAGAATTTCTTGTTTTGATATTTTTCATTTAACCATCTTCCCATTGAACGCCGAGGGAACATGACTGTAACTTGTATGAAAAAAAAAACTCAACTCAACGCGGAAAAAGTTCCAGTGCGTTAATTTATCAAAAGAGTAAATTTGTTGGATAGAGACGAAGTTTGTATATCAGAACAAATTGGACTTTAGTCACCACTCGTTGAAGATTGTCAAATACTTTGCAACTTCAATTACCCATCCCCATGGTGCTGGACTACTCCTGATTCAGATAAAATAATCCAGATACCAATTGAAAGTTGTTAGATCTAGCATGTAAAGTTCAGCTGGCAACAACTGCGCTTGTGTCTAAGTTCTTTCATCGTATCGAGCAAGCCAGGGATTTCATGTTTGAGTGGTTCCCTTTTGCTATTTAAATAAAGGATATTTCTTTATGCTGCACAATGTTTACAGGATAATGGGTTTAAAGAACGTTGTCTTCTGAGATGTAATTGAATACTTGCTTTGTTTGAAAGATTTTTATAGTTACTGGCTTCACAGCTATGTTGGTGATTCTGCTTTCTTCTGCATTCGGTCTGTGGATTTGATATCCTCCCTGTTAAATGTTACTAAATGTATAACTACGGTTTGCTTTTCAATGACCAAAAATATCAGAGTACGTCAGTGTCTATGATAGAGCGCCAACGTCAGTGTAAAATGGCGATGGATAGGCTATGCCTAGCTATGGTGTTAAAAACCAGGTTATCTAAAGAAAATACTTAATTATGAAATAGGCAAGGGTAATAAACAGGCTAAACAACCACATTTCAAACAGGCATAATAATTAGAAATGCAATATTTTCACATAGTTTATTGCCAGCAATGCTAATAAAGGGTCATTATGTTCATGACAGGAAAAAACCCACAAATTTTGTTTAATAGCTGTTGAAACTTTGCATAATGGTGACCAAAATTAACAGCTTTTTTGCATTTGTTTTCCTGAATTTAGATGAATATCTATTGGTAAAATATCTAGATCTCTACCAGTATTATGTTTGGTAAATACGACCAAAAACTTTGAAAGGAATTAAATGGACACAATTCCTTTGATAACTCTTAACAAAATTTTCAACTTTCAGTAACCACAAAGAGATGTCTAGAGAAACCTACATAGTCATTTTCCAACATGAATATTCTAAACTAAACTCGAAATCACATTGTTCCGCTTTCCTGAAGCACCCAAATTATCCACAAGTACTATCAACCCACTAACAAATACCGAACTATGTATAAGTGATTCCCAAAGGCTTTAACTTGTCTAAAACTCCTCGTAGCATCGCGGCGTATTACTACATTATCTCTTAGGATTAACCAAGAGCACGCTGCCGTATGGCAACGTTAGTACGTAGTTCGTGGTTGACGCATCCGGCCGCTGCCTCTAGGAGGCTTTAACCAAAATATCTAACTCACAAAGGATGTGGGAAGCCGAACGGAAGGTACCCGCGTTTTGCAGTATCATCCGACGCGACGGGAACTTGAGATTTTCATGGTAGTTTTGAGGTAGAGCTGGCGTGAATATGAGAGGTTTTTTTTTAAATGACTGTAATTTCTCGGCTTGACTTCCGGGTTTTATATTCTTTCTGTGAATATAACACTGAGGCGGTGTAAATTATGTATTTTCTCTTTTCTAGTGCTCACGAGCTACTGCTAAACATTTAATACTTCAAGTTATTTTACTTTAGGCAATGGTTGTTGTGGGTCATCCTCTAGAGCTATACAGGGTGATTG
The DNA here is from genome assembly GCA_951394395.1 of Colostygia pectinataria. Lineage (NCBI taxonomy): Eukaryota > Metazoa > Arthropoda > Insecta > Lepidoptera > Geometridae > Colostygia > Colostygia pectinataria. The sequence continues at coordinate 5,226,757 of OX596362.1, forward strand.
GAAGGTGGGTGCAAAGCTGGTGGGCGAAGGTAGTGTGGACTATTTGGAACCATTAAGGCCATAGTTGTCTTAGACGAAGTCTGACTATTTCTTTTTTACCAATTTTTAATGGGAGGCAAGGAAAATACCCAAAATTTTACAGTTAGTTGCTAGTCATTGCCAGTTTGAAAGGCCAGTTAATTCTTTTTTGTTTAATTTAAGTTAAGCTATGTGTAAGCAATCTACCAAAACATGTTCTTAGGTATCTGAGTCATTAGCCATTTTTTTACAGACATTTAATACTTACGAAAATTTTCAGCGATTTACGAAAACCATTTTAGACGTTATTTAAAAAAAAATATATATAAACTCCCATTAAAAATTGGTAAAAAAGAAATAGTCAGACTTCGTCTAAGACAACTATGGCCTTAATGGTTCAAAATAGTCCACACTACCTTCGCCCACCAGCTTTGCACCCACCTTCCAATCACCCTGTATATGTGTAAAAAAACATGCATGTACTTACAAAGATTTACCCAAACCTAAATCGATCATCTCATATAAGTACTAGATATCTTTCTCCTATATCTGCAGACAATGTAAAACAATCGTTCAATAGCCAGAAAGCTGTCATGGTATGTTACCTACAAGAAGTAAGAAACCGTGATGGCTTAGCTTAGCATCGAAACTAGAAACACTTAATACAATTAGATACATTACGCCACAAAGAGCTTTCAGTTACATAACAATTCAACATTTTTCTAACTAAACTTTGTCGTATCGGAAGACAAAAGGCAATATTCCCGGGAATTTCTCAACGCAATAAAACTGCTCACGCCTGCCTTTGAAGCGGATGAATGTTTTACGAAATTGCCGGCGACATGAGATCTTTCTTTGATATGGTAATCCATCCTTACCCTTGGGAATAATCGATTATTAAATGGACAAAAATCGTCGGATCAGTAAGATCCCTCGAATATCGAATGTAAGAATCTTAAGCGGATTCCTTTATGATATAAAAGGTCGATTGTGCGGCTGATCCAGGCTTGTTGAACATGGAATAATTTTTTTATGGTTGCTGACCTCTGAAAATAAATGTACGGCTTACGGCTGTTACTTTGGATTTTTGCGGCGAATGCTCTTTCTTTATGGTGAAGGGTTTCTTTTGTGCTACAGATGAAGCATAGTAAGCAGAATTCACAAATACCTTCAGTAGGTAGGTATTACCACCTGTAGACCTCGCAAGCACAAACTTGTAAAGTGAGCTTCGAAAGTGAGCAACATACTGCATTTTATGGAACTATTCTGCTCATCACGCGGAAGATCCTCACCAGATCTTCGGTGATATTTGGTATTAGAAAAACTTAAAATACTTACCTTTCAAATAAAATAAAAATCATCGAAATCAAATTACATTAGGCGGAGATATTCAGCAGCCCCCTTTTTGTCCCTTTTTGGAGATAGTATGCCCCCTACCAAAAATCCCCGACGACAATCAAATTGAGAAGAAAGGCGAGAACACAAACTGACCGGACAAACTGACAACCAAAAGCATTTTTGGCCAATCTCTAAACTGAAACGCTTCGCTCGCTCGATCTAGTAGTAATTATAATACTAGTAGTATTACCAGTATCTATGATTTTGGTTCCTTAAGTTTTTTATCATTTACTTTGTTTATGAATTTCGAAACTTTATCTGTAATTAAATACGTACTCAATGACGTATAAAAAAAAAACAAAAGAATTTGTTCAGGAAAATAAGCTTACGTGTAAACAAAACTCTCATTATAAGGCGCAAGAATAAAGAACGTTGAATTTCAAAAGAAAGTCGCTGATAAACGTTTTTAGATAAGATGAAGTCAGCTCAATAAGGCTTAGAATAAATATTTTAAGTGCCACCCCGAGAAACAAACAGGTCTTTAATTTCCTAACAATTTGAAGGGAAAACACGATGAAAATATACTTTTTGACACATACTTAATTTATAAACTTACTACATTTAGAACTAATTTTAGTAATAATATTATTGTAGAAAACAATCCCATGCAATTAAATCTTTTTTAACGAGTCCAATCAAGAAAAACCCTAATCAAAAAGGAACTAAGCTAAAATTCCCATCTGATTGGCAACTTTTTCCTTTTTCACAGAAACTGATACTGTATGCAAGACAGGTCACAGGCACTCGAGACAGCAGTCAGATCGTATCACACCGCACGAGGATGACGACTCACTTTTTGCAAAAAACCCGAAAGACGTCTGAAGTACAGCTCCGAGCCAACAACCAAAAAATGCATAAAACGACGCTTTAACGCCATCATTTTAATGATGGCGGCTATGAAATAGACTGGGGTTTTTATTTTTTGTTACAGATCCTTTACATTTTGGCGACGTGTGGTTTTTAGAGCAGTCATTGAACTTTGCTGTCGTTTATAATATTTTGAGTTTTTTGCAGTACAACACCTTGTCTTGTCTAGCCTCTTATATTGTTAACTCGATTGCCGCGCGATTTTAGTAGTTTAGTAGTTTTATTCCAAAAAAAACAGTAACAAAATTCAGACTATAATTTTATTCAATATCTGTATCTAATTTCACCCAGATCAATTAAGCAGTTTTGGGGTGATTCAGTAAAAAACATCCGTCTATTTATCCATTCAAACTTTCACATTTATAGTACGTAGGTACTCGTATTAGTAATAAGATAGAAAGCCTGCATAATATTTTGTTCTTTGGAAAGGCACTGCTTTATTTGTGTACTTACTTACTTATTTGTTTTTTCAAAGCCTTTAATTCCAAGTTAAACTCAAGAACAATCCTTTTATTAATAAGGTTCAATAAAGTGTAAATTGAAAGTGCTTTTCGAAGTTGACGAGTTTAATAAAATTAAGTGCTTGAGTTTTAAGGCAACTTCTTAATGAAATTAGAGGATTGGAGTTGGTAATAAACACGTTTAAATCTCGAAAGTGGTGTTCTACAAATAAAGGGTATCAAAAAAGATTTAGTATTTTTCAGATTAATCTCATTCAAGACAGACAAGACACTTACATGCGAACGCTTAATATTTAGAACTTATTATAAATCGTAGTCTGGTAACGGTGTTATTTCGAATGTATGAAGGCGCAGATTGCCTATTAATTTATCAGTGAGAGGTCATTAAAAATGTGCTTGGCTAATCTGGACCTAAACCCAACGTTTTCTTTCTTTTATCCTTTATAGCCCTTGAGTCGGTTTTGATTCGTATTTAAAATAAATACATTACAACAATGACATCAGTATAACTGTTAATAAAACGTGCCAAATAACTTTGACCAACCCTTGGGAACGAGCGGCAGGCATACAATCCGCACATAACACTGGTGGTAAGGCTCTTCAGCAAGGGTCCATCTTCGTTTTGGTGGAGTGCCAGATATTATTGCTTAGCAGTACCTAGTGTCCAAGCATTGCTGTGCTTAAGTTTGGAGGGCGATGTGGCATGTTAAACCACTGGGCGAAAGGGACTGGGGTGATGAGCGCAGTGTCACGCAGAACTAGTAAGTGACACTGTAACCTTGATTTTAACCTCTGACATAAAAAAAATATTTAATACTCCGCGCCCTTTTAAATTATCTAAAAGTAGTTTGAGTGAACTAGTCTAACCTATAGTAAACGGGTTGTATCTCACTATTTTTCTCTCTACAAAAATATAAAACACTGAAAAGATGACGAGCTGTTGAATAGCAACGGTGTATTGAAACAGCGAAATAAGTTGCCCCTAGGAATACTAGAGCGAAATAAACAAACGCTGATGAACCGTCAGAAGAAACGTGCTGTCTGATCGGAAATTCTGTTATCCGCAGAGGGAATCGACGAGTGCCGTCGCATTCAGGACGTTTGAGCTTCGCCAAGAGTTAGAATAGGGTTGACATCTATTTGTGAAGCTGTAGACGACTGTGCGGTGAGATGCAATTGAAAGAAAATACTGCTGCATTGCTATTTTCTATGTCTGAGACGCTTTTGACGAAGCTCCTACTAACTTTTGATAATTTCTTAGATATATAAAGATTTTACTTACATTATTATACGGATTATACGGAGAATCACTCTCACTATTTTTTTGTCAAAAAAAACCTTCTAGTTGTTTTTTGATTAGGTAGTCGATTTGCAATCCACCATGCTGGTCTAAAGCGGGTGTAATAAAATTATTGTCATGTTAAGTGGTTTAAGTTTAATTATGTGAAACTAGCTGACCCGCGCGGTTTCTCTCGCGTTATTTTTCCTATTTTCTCATCGTTTAAACCTTCCCTGGACTCTTACAAATATTTCAAGACAAAATTTTATTTTGCCAAGTTAGTTAATAATTTGGTATTTGTTATTTGTAACAGTTACTCATTAATTAGTTTTTTAACCATTGTACATTTTGATGATAGAGCGTATTGACCCAAGTACAATAAACTTTTACTCGTTTAAATTCCGGGGCGGAATTTCCAACGGTGTCGAATGACGTTTACTAGCGCCTGTAATGGCAGTGTCGTAATGTAAAGAGGCAACCCTAAACCACCGAAACGCATCCAAACTACGCCAAACTGCATGTGATTGGATTCGTAACGTATAAAAGTTTACGTAGAGAGCATAGTTTCCGTGCTTGCGAGCGCTAGACATGCCAAAAGATTTTCTTATGAAGCGAAATATTTGAGTGGAAGTTTGTAAAGTCCTTCGGTATCTAAGCTCATAGCAAGATCTTGGCAAAAATGTAATTTAAATAATTATTTATTTATTTATGTATATGTATGTATGGGAAGTCCGTAGCTACTACGTAAACTGGCATTGGTGAGGTTAAATCCCAGTCTAAATCCTCACAATCGGATATGTTGAAGCGTGAAGCAATCATATTATGGTTATGGTATGTATTTGTAATGTATGAAAATATGTAAGTACATGACTGTTTTAACTTAATTTTTTTAGTAAATGTACTCGTATAATATTATAGTAAATCAGTTACCACAACACTTGCTTATCTATGTACAAAACAAAAAATATCTCAAAAGCGAGTCATTAATACTAATTGTGTTTGATGTAAATTTTGATATACCTAGTATACCAAAATAAATTTGAAGTTAGTGACTCAAATTCCTTGTATCTCCTCAAAAACAACCCCTCAGCTTAATACAAAGTTTACCCTCTTCTCGAAATTACGCTACAAGCTAACGAACGCTGATTACAATAGCGTGTTCCTTACGTTCAGTGTAACGTGTTAATCAAACTAAGTTATCGGAGGTTCAGACTCTCGGAGGCAGACGTGTATCTAGCTCGGGGCAATCGGGGCAGGGATACTGAAATCTCATAAAAAAGCCAAAATTCATAATTTTAACAGCCATGGCTACTGCTAGACATGGGCTCAAAAGAGTGCAAGTGGTAGGCCATGACAGAGGCTTTCGGGCAGCTTAGAAAATCTTTTTTTTTTTTTTTTTTTTTATACAACTGAAGTGGCAACCAAGCGTACGGCCCACAAGATGGTAAGCGGTTACCGCAGCCTATGGACGCTTGCAATACCAGAGGTATCACTCGCGGGTTGCCACCTTGAGGCTAAGATCGAAAGCCTCATGTGCCAGTAATTTCCCCGGAAACCATACCCTTCACACCGGAACACAGCAATGCGAGCATTACTGCTTGGCGGCAGAAATAGGTATGGTGGTAGTCCTTCCCCAGACGAGCTCTATCACAGAGAACTCTACTACTCTGTCACTAAAGTTGGCCACTGACTCATACGAACTTACTTACTTAGCTGATCTTCAGCCTTTACCATCCATTTCGATTTCTTGCGACCACCTTAATGTCATCAGTCCATCATCAAAACGAGACGTACCTTGTTTTTTGATTCGTGGTCATCATTCGAGAACGTTTATACTCCAGCGGTTATCGGTTCTGCAAGCTGTATGTATGCCTGACGGCACTGTCATACATGTCACTTCAACTTAACTAATTTAAGAGCTATGTCGGTGATCTTGGTTCTACGGATTTTTTTGGATTCGATCTCGTAGCAAAGAATAAATAAATAGAAATTACCTACTTGTAGCTCATGCCAACCGCATGAGCTATAAGTAAGTATTTCAATTTATATTTTTACCTACTTATAGCTCATGCGGTTGTACTACAGTTTAATCTTACAAGAACCGTCAACATTTCCGATATAAAAGTAGCCTTTGTGTTATTCCAGGTCACCAACTATTTTTTTAATGAAAATGGTATTGCAGGATCAGTCTGATACCAACCCTCAAATTGAAAGCGCCTTTGCCAAGGGTACACCCTTGTTCCTCCTCTGTTCAGAGGTTAGTCGAAGAAAATTGCTCAATCAAACACTGTTGAGGCTAGGTCAAGCGTGACTTGCCTCATAACCACGTAATAACTAGTCACAGAGCTTATTGACCTATTAGCTTTTCACTACTTGAATATTTATAGCTTCTGATAAGAATAATAATTGTTAGTCATGTTACTGATATTGGCAACTTTGAAATTGAGTGATTTCAAAAATTATAACATTTTATAGGAGAAAACTCTGCTAATTTTGTTTCAACGCTGAAAATTCCAAGAATGTAATCAAAATAAATTACGCTCGGTTCAAGTTTAGTTTAAATATTCACAGAGTTTTTCAGTTTCTTGGATACATCTATGGTATGGATTTCAAGTATCTAAATTATACTACCCTATTTTCATCACTATTTTGGTCACAATCAAAGTGAAAACCCTTATTAATCTTTCTCTCTTCTCAAAGTGAATTATCATCATTATGAAGATCTCTTATCTAAGTGGAGTTAGCAAGACAAACACTTACATAGTAAAATATAATAATCCTAGAAAAGTCTGATAAAAATAGTTTGGTACTTTACTAGACGTCATTCAGAGGCCGTATTCAGAATAAGGCTTTTGACAATCGTAAACGTTATCGTTGTAATCGTTAGTAGTAGTAGTAGGCCTCGTCATCTAACGCAGATCACACGGAGGTTACACGAGAACAGAACGGTGCCTTCCCCCCATTTTCCTCGCAACCCCCGACCTCCGTTAACTACAACTACCTACCATTCCATACAAGTAAGCCCTAAGCACGATCAAGGCTTTTCAGCACTCCCCAAACTTTTAACTAGGTATCCCAAAAAAAACGCAAGTCATCAGTTCATACCTTAATGAGGGTTGAGTCGGGTGAAAAAGAAAATAAATAGAAGAATAGTCGTAAGCTATGCCGAACACGTTCATAAGAGTCGGCTGATTTTTGCGTCACGTCCCGAGAAAAAGTTTTATTACTTCCCTGTAACGTAATTGTTGCCAGTGTCCCTTATTACAGAACTTTGCTCTTGATAGCGGCTGATTTGACATCACCTAGTCACTCACATGAGTTGGGAGCTCAGTTTTGGATTTGATATACAAACCTCATCTACAGACTAAAGGCCTTCTTCGCATGGTTTAATGATTGCTTGCAAGAGTTGTCTCGTCAAATCAATTTCAGATCCCAATCTCAATCTTTAAAATTAGTTGCTTCGACTAGCGATTAAAAAATCAAAAATTAGAACTGAAAATCAGTTTCTTTTCTAATACCTGATTGAAATTACTTTCTTTGGTGACTTGTGTTATTCCAACGTAGTTTATGTTTTTGAAAAATAATGAATATTTTATTTAATGTTAATGAATAGAATAACATTTACATTTACTTTTGTCATCAAATAAACAACGCGAACGAGCTTCCTTCGCACGTGCAAATCGGATTTGTTTAATTTATTGCTGTGTCTTGGAACAAAATTAATGGAAGAACAATAATACAATTCAGAAGATTTGCATAGATAATGATCGTATATTTTCTAGTGTAAATCGAGAACCCGTCACCTGCAAAAAAAAACACTTTAAGTATAAAAAGCGGTGATAGTCATCATGAACCATTTTAGGAACTGGCTCATGATAGTAAAATTTCAATCAGACACAGAACCTTTCTTTTTGTAAAACGATGAAGCTTAATTCAAGTACCTATATCTTCCAGAACAGTTTATTTATCGTGACATTTCTGTTGTGCTCCACCTCTTTGTTCCGTATCACGGTTACTTGCTCCCGACACCTTACTGTTATAATAGGATCTTCTGGAGGATTTAAATTGAATCCTGTTGCAGACTCCAGTGCTTAAGACTGAGCTTGCCGAAAATGGTGATGGGGAATGTTTTAATGTGATATATTCGACTGTAAAATAATTTGGGTTTGTTTTGCGTTTTCAGTGTAGTAGAAATAGTTAAATGTTTTGGACACTACTTGTCATTAGTGTAGGGTAGCCCAGTAGGCTTTACAAACATGCGGCCGGTGAGCGATTCACGCAAGTTTTTATAGGAATAAAGGATTACGTAACAGCATGTACTGTTGACGTAAAGCAAGCCTCACGCAAAAGTGTAGTCTCAGTTTGACGTTTTCTTTAATAGAAAACTATTTCATATTTTGCTTATGCGTATGTATACATAGAATTTTGTAAATTTTATGCCCGTCGGGACAAACCCGCCGGGCCAGTGGGATTATGACGTGAAGGTATACCGAAGATCAAGAGGATTTAGCACTCATTTCAAAATATTGTTACTTGCTCTTGCAAGGAAACAATATTTAAACCTTTGTACTTGCAAAGCTGCTTACCTGTGTTGCTAGCATATACAACCCCGGACCTTATATACAAATAAAACTAAATAAACAGTATTCTAGAATTCGATTTGACTGTAAATCTTGACCACTGATTTTTTACAAGGGCGAGCTCTATCATTAAAAACTCTAATTACTTTTTGTATTGAGAATTGTAAAAAAATTATACTTGAGCATAAGAATAAATTTTTCGTCAATAAAGTGGACGTATTGTAACGCATTGGGTCATTGGGTCTGCATGGTGGATTAAGACCTAATCACTCTCGCTGGAGAGTGATTAGTGTCCCAGCAGTGGGAACATTACAAGGCTGTCATGATGATAATGATTTAAAAAAAATAATCCGTTTGATGCGATGCGTCCGATACTTACGATGCAAATTGTAATGAAGTACGGACCTAAGTATCTTGTTTTAATTATCTGTTATAGACTAAGTATAGCCCGGTATTTAATATTAATGCGAATTTGGTGCAGGTTTTATTAAAGTCTATTATAGTTCCACTTGAACGAAGTCACGGGGTTTTCGTAGTACCGAGTATATGCTTTATGACAACAATGGGGAACCGAACTAAGATTTTTCACAAACATGTTATAGTTCGCACAGCGGATCTAGGCTTCCGTGAAGTTAAGCCGTTTGTGATGCGCAAAGACAATTTAGTTAGAAAAAGCTCCATTGCGCATCGAAACGGCTAATTTCACTACAGCCGAGATCCGTTGTGAGACCTATACACGAAAACAGTGTTAAATTTTTAGACCCTCATTTTTCCAGGGTATCACACGCTTTTTCTTTTTCTTACAAGGGCTTTAGTTTTTATTAAAAAGCAAAGTGAAATATATTTTATTTACCCTTCAACAATGTATCAAGGGAAGACAGGGGTGCGAAAGGGCTCCGAAATGAAAATTAACGTTGAACGATCGTTATGTATGCCTTCGTCTTTTTAACTTTCAAAGATAATTACAACAGCTTAAAAATGTAAAGTATAAACAAATTCTTTGTCGCAAAAGTTGACTTTTACCAGAGTTTACAAAAATACAGTTTTATTTTAACCTTTTCATAAAAAATGTTAACCATGACTTTCATTAGAAAGTTTACATGTAGTATTATCTATGTTAGTATTAACTAACCTACTCTTGAGCGATAGTGATTATTATTATATATAATTATTATTATATTATTATTATAATTATAATTTACGGTTGAATACTGCCTTATTTAAATTTTGTAGTTAAATTTTGTAGCACATAATTTTAATAGTTCTTTCTTAAATATAGAGCAAAGACGCAGTTAGAAATTTAAAAGCTCGATTGTGCGAGCCTTTTCATTATCAAAAGTAACAGTGATTATTGGCCAGCGATTATTCTACTAATAGACTTTAATAATGGCACCATGATTTCAGTTCAGCTACTGAATTATCGTTAGGTACAAAATTGGTGGCAATTTATTCTCTGTCGCCTTTATCACGATTTTCGCTGTTAATTGAGACATTTGCACAGAAATTGCCCACTGTTACAGAGAGAATGAAAGCTCATGCCTCCTCGATAACGGCTTCGTAGGAAATTGTGAAATTACGGTCATAAAGTTGTAGCTGCTCGTAGCAAGAGTTCACCAAGCAAATTTACTTGATTATCAATTTTGTTGGACGGTTAAGGCAAAAAAAACCGTTCAGAGTAAAAGTATAATAGTTTGATTGTGTTATAATACAAACATAATAAAAAATGATTTATTTCAGTCGACAAATAATATTGACCGATATATAATTATTGTATGTCCTTATTCATTGACATGATCATTGACCTCAAACTAACATGGATAATGTTATAAAACTTAGCAACAAATCCATTGTTACTGGATTTCTACGAAATAATCTTTTGACATGGCTTAGATATAATCCTAATAATGGCAACTTTAGTGAATGTGTAGACCATAATAACTTTTAAACGTTTTTATGGTAGCTCAACTATTTTTTTCCCCGTAGCTTTTCGTGTCACAAAACTTATAATTTGTATAACCTCAAATCATACATACTTGAGCGCATTTTATAAATATAGTCCAAAAATTGATTTGTCCCCGCAAAATAAAAGAAAATTTATTGTTAAAGTTTTTGAGAAATTCTTTGTTTTCGAAAACATACACAGTTGTGTGTGTATTTTGATACACACCAGTGGAATCATTGTTATAATTTACCTTGGCTGTTTACCTGTTTGCAGTTTAGTTCTCAGCAAACTGCGGCTATTTCTCAAAACAATTGTATTTAAGGAGTTTGCAGAATATACTGGACTACTTTTCAGCTTCCTGAAAAATATCTTGCTCAGTTATTAGAGACTGTTGCACAATATACTTTTGTTCAAAATGAATTATGTTAACGGTTAAATTACGCCTCAATATTAAAACAATTTGTCCTGAAGTCAAGTTTCGCTACTTTGACCATGGGATTATCTAAAAGGTAATGGTATATCTCAATTATTTCCAGCTTTTGCAACTTGCTATATTATTTCCATTTGCGCACCTTGATCAATAAAAAAATCATCATAGATAATTACTAAAATAGGTATCCGTGAATGAGAGAGCAACATTAGTGAGAATCACGTGCGAGCAAAAAAAATCAGCTCCATATGTTATTATGAGAACTATTTCAATAATTTCTTCTATTCTAAGTAATGTTTTCATGTATTTTGATAAACAATTCAACATGACTGTGTCCGAACGTAATTTTATCTTTACCGTGTGATTTCCCTGACTTTCCTTATCTGTGCCAAGTTAAATAATCCCTTTGGACAAAGGCTTGTATCTTGTTGACGGGACATAACATGGGATAATGCTCTCGACACAACCACTACGTCTCTAAAAACATGGTGTGACTTGGACAATTTAGAACATTAGATCTATGTAGTTCCAGTAAACCATAAACAAAATAAAATGGATTTAAAGAAAATTTGCTGTTAATTATACAAATAAGTAAGTTATTACAACAAACGTACTACCTTTTTGTGACTAGCTAGCCTTTGGCATTATGGTAATGATGATAAAACAATAATAATTTTGAACGAATGTTGAAAATTGAATATTGTGCAATCACCACTATTGTATGTTCACACCCACCAAATGTATCACCAGCCATTGCAAACTGCAGTTTATCCCAAACTGTTCGGCGCAATCTCAAGCACCCATTCTATGCGTCGTCAAGCTTTAATGGGTGCGGACAAATGGCCTTATTTATCGTAAAATCGACACTAAAAACGGCTAACACGTCGTTTCGGCAAAACATGCAGTAAATTTCGCCATCCGACCAAGTACCAAACATGCTAGATACTCGTTAGAATTGTTCAAATTATCGAATTAAGACTGTAAGGGTTCTATATCTTTTAATTAACTATTTTGTATACTATTAATGTAATTATGTACATATTAAAATTTTATTTTATTAATAAATTATCATTAAGTTAAGGGCTTCCTAGCAGGTAGGCAACGCTTCTGTAACACCTAACATAGTTTTGCAGATGTCTATAGGCGACGATGACCGCTTTCCATCAAGCGGCTCGTCTGCTTGTTCGTCACCTTAAGACAAAAAAAGACCTAATAAATAAACTATCTATAAATTAATTAATAAATACATCTTAAAATCCTAGGTTTGATTAAGACTCAAAGAAACAAACGTTTGTCTACAACTTCAAATATTCGTTAGTACTAATAACGTGCCGTAGATGTTATTGCCAAACAAGCATTATCTATGACTTCACCGTTTCGTCAATTGCTGGCCTAAAGAAAAAACTTATTAAAGGAGGTACGGTATCAATAATAACAACAATATTTTACCCAAAGGTTTAGAAATTTATTGTGTTCGCGAGTCGCAGTAAACTTGGCTCTACGGCTAAAAGGAGACTTTTGGCAAGCGGGTTCTTGAGCCAAGTCTGAGATTAGTTGTTATCTTGTAATTGAGATATTGTTGAGTAAAAAGATACACCATACTATAGGTACTGAAAATTCCCAAAATTAGTTGGATAGCAGAATTATTTGAAAAGCGTTTATAATGTAAGTTTAACTTATTCAGTGAACTAATAAAATACTGATTATTTCGCTTAACAACAGCCTGGCCTGATTGGCAGTAAAAGGAAAGTAGGTACGTGCAATACCAACGAACTTGATTTAGCTTTATTTACTTTGTGACTTTGTTGGTCGTAAAACGCGCAATCTTAAGCCGTGGATTTACGCACGTGATGGCTATCGTCACTTCCGGTGTAAAATATTTATTGCTATTTACCCGTATTAATGAAAAAGGTTTAAATCAAGTGACATGATGGCATGAGAAAAACATGCTTCTATAACAACATAATCAAGTAGCTATGCTGTGTCAAAAGTTTTATTAAATTCTACAAAGCTGTTGTAAAAACTTTTATTTATAATTTAAATTAATTAATCTTATATTTTGTTTTTATGAAAAATAAAGTCTGCATAATAATCTCGAAATTTTTATTTTTAAGCTTGATTAAAATTTCAAAGCTTCGCACACATCAGCAAAGTACAGTATATTGCTCAACGAAACGCAACAAAAATAGGATAAAAGCCCCAAAATTTATGTTCGGGACTCATCGTGGGCCATTAACACGTAGTACCGTTCTGCATAATACATTAAAATGTCGTGACACGGCTTGCACTGTTATTTACAATGCCCCAGCATTAGCAATTTTCAATTAGATCCTGCTTCTTTATGAGCATCAGGTGGATGCGGACTTAGGGCGCTAAAATTAGACTAATATTTTCAAGTTACGAGCACTAGTGGTCTAGTAGTAGTGACTCCGCCTTCCGGTCGTGGGTTCGAACCAATCGTTCACATTGGTGCACCTCAATAGGTTTTTCACTCAAAAAAATTTTGTGTGCAATGCCAGTGTACATCGTTGAATTAAAGTTGAAATTCAAATTTGCTGCAGCACGGTTCTATGCGGTCTGTGTAAACTTAAACCAAAACGTTTCCATTAAACTAGTCCAATAAGGAATCAAGTACCTATCTAAACTTTAACCAAGAAATTGGTAAATAGTTGAATCAGTTCAAAAAATCCTTCATGAAAAGCCCCCTTTCTAAAGTCGTTTCAAAAAGTAAGCAGGTACCTAGATTAATTCGCATAATATATGTTCTAATTAATATTCAGTAGTAAAATCTGAATTTCAGCACAGTCGTAAAATAAAATAACAAGAGGTACTTAGCCTGAACTAGGTCTTCAATTCAAAAGATATAAGCGCTAGTTCACAACGCAGTCGATCGTAAATAATTCTTTCACTGGGAGTATCCATGCAGTGAAATGCCTTTTAAAGTGCTTTTGAATACCTGAAACAAGTTTCACAACTTTATAATAAGAACTCGTTGTGGAATTCGGTGAGGTAAGGCATGATTCACGCGATCAATCATGACATAGCTGGCTAAGTTGTTCATCAGTTAAGATCAGATCACAGATCAACGCAGTTAAGTTCCTAACCATTTGGATGGGTGAACGCCAAGTAGCAAATTCAACTGAACGCTTTCGTGCTTCGGAAGGCATAGGAAGGTCCCGGTTTTTTCTCAAAGTTGCTAGGCCATTAAGAATGCCTGTCTGGGTTACTGACTCAACAGAAGCCTATTTGAAGCTTACTTTTATGTTTTAAACGTTCCTAAAATAAAATTTAACCAACATTAGTAAGAAATTATGGTATAACAATATGGAGGCAGTGCTACTAATTTAATAAATACTATATCAATAATTTATAATTTAACTAGTCAGCTAGCTGACCTGCGCGGTTTTACTCAGCAACTCGTATATCAGATTTGTAGAACGATTATTTGCTATGATAAAAGTTTAAATTAATAATATAACGTTTTCAAGCGCTTTGTACAAATTCAAAGAATGATCAGACACTTACTTTTTATTGCATCTGATTACAATGAAATTTATAATAAAGAGGCGTTTGTGATTTGTGATAAACGGAACTTGTTTTATTAAGTTATTTTTGCCGCTATGCACTAAGGTTTCGTGGCACCTGGGAGAACAGGTCACGACCCACCCCTTAGGGTGTCAGTGCTTAAGATCTCGCTTCCTCCGATATCGGAATACAGCCATTAGGTGGGCCGCGGCTTCGTAAACTTAAGGTACACTAAAGGTGCATGCTCTGGATTAATAACGTAAAAAGATATACTTTATTCTTCTGTTTAAGAAGTTGCAACAACGGTTTAACTTAACTTAAATTTGAAAATTACCGATTGTATCTTGTAACTTAATTATAAGAAATATAATGTAATACAAGGCTCGCTTTATAATTAGTATTTTGGCAGTTCTACCAAACGACCCCAGATAGTCGAAGTTTTATCAATCTAGTCACGCCTCGTCGTAATGAAGTGAGGAGTTGTCACGTAAATAGCTCTCGGATAGCATTTGAAATCGCGATAAAAGGGAAATTTACTGCCACCCTAAATACTCCTAAGTAGGTAGGTACAAGCAGCTACAAAACACTCTCTTGCCAATACGAATTGAAACAGTAATTAGCTCTTGATAATGGCTTTTGATATTTGAGGAGAGCTTGTTGGAAATAAATAATGTATTTTTTTTTTAAAACCGAATTTATTTTATTAAAGCGAGGCGTAAACCACGGATGGCGTGTGAGTTCAAGCAATTTTGATTCAGCGTTGGTTTCGTGGCCTCTCCGTAAATATTGCTAAGTAGGTATGATAATATAGGCTCTTAGGAAAGGCGTTTTTCGTGGTGGTGGTGTTTGAAATCAGGATAAGAAATTACAACCAGCTTGATTAATGCATTGTTGGTTTTGCAGCACGTAGGTACATAAAGTTGGTTGCTTGGTAAAATTAACAAGAATTTTGTTACAATTTTTCATTTAATATCTTGAGGTACGAAGTAAATGTTTTTAAATTTTTAATTTCTATCATTATCTAAGATTATTTTGGTATTTTAGTTTGTAACGAATAAACTCGAAAACTAATGGTGCTTTTTCACTATTAGAATGCTACATTATCCCTGAGTAACATAGGCTATATCAGTAACATATTTATTATTAGCAACCCACCCCGGTTTCGCACGAGTGCTTAAGTTTTCATTGCACCTATGCGAAGCCGGGGCAAGTAGCTAGTTGTTAAATTAGTAGACCACCGTGAGACCTCCTACTGTAAGAAAAATAATGCAAGTGAAACCACGCGGATCAGTTGGTTCTAAATAGAAATCCAATTTTTATAAGGGTTCCATTTACGTCGGTACTGAAATGTAACCGCAGTGGTAGTATTCAACAAAATCTTCCATCGCAAATTGTATTTGATATCCACATGGTGAGATGAAAGTGAGCTGGACGAATCTAGATAATGCAAATATAGAAAGAGGGAGGGAGAACACAATAGCGCTGAGAGAACTACAGTGTGTAATTTAGAAAAACACTCTCAATATTCTCTTACTAACTTTGCTTGTTGATTGATTGATGGGTGCGGGGTTATATTTTGAAATAGTCATTATTTGCATTATAAGACAAATTTCGATTCAGTGTGATTCAATCACAAAAAAAATTATGCCAAAATATCAAAGCATATACATTTCAAAACGATATAAATAAATACCTTTACTTTTTATCAAGGTACCACGCCAAAGTCCGTGGACAGAAGTGGAGGAAGAGGTAAAGAAAGATGCACAAATGCACATTTCAGATAATCATTAATATATCAGCAGTGGGAATATTAAAAGGCTTCTGTAGTGTAAAAGAATCGTAAGTCGTGAGCATTTTTTTTAGATGCTTTCATTAGAATGAATGCTATTAATGTCTGGTAGAAATGAATAGTTCATATCCACAATAGGGCGCACTTTATAATATTTTCCCTCTGCTATACAAACAGGGCTGCAACCCGTATTTGGAACTCTTTTGACGTGGCGAGCCCCGAATAACATTTTCGTTCTATCAAATATCAGTGCGGTCATCCAGTCTCACTGAATTTTATTTTCATTTCAAATAAAAGTTTCTTTTTGCACATATTTTACCTAGCATTTTTGTTTCCATTTTGAAAAGTGTATGAGCTAGGTGGCCTCAGGTGACCGAGTTTATGAAGCCTAGGTTTTCATCATGATTCAACTACTGGTTGATAATGGCGTAGTGCGTTTCCATGACGCAAGTAACACTTGCGCCCCGTGAAAACGACCAAACATGTAACAACCGGTACCTACCTAGGGTTATTATTATGTAATATCTCGTAGTGACAATCGCAGTGCAGTGTCACCACTGCACCACAAGAAAAAAACAGCAAATGTAAATAAAATTTGAACTAACTAAAAGCATGCAAAAATATACCCAGGTTCCAAACAAAAGCTTCATGAAATGCGCCGAATTTTCAATACTCTTACAAAGGCAGCTTAACGAATAGTTTTCATCGATGTTATTGGTGTGCGGTGACCCGACAGGATTACGGCATTGTGGGAATTAAATGCATCGAAATTGCATCACTTTATCACGTTCTTATTGAATTTGATCCAGAATAAAATGTTTTATTTGACCAAGCAAGCGAAGCGTCTCAGTTTCAAGAATGGCAAAAAATGCTTTTGTCTGTCAGCCTGTTCACGCCTACACAGGTCGCATTTTTGATTGCTTGATTTATTTAAATTTTTAGTCGATCGCGATTTTTACTAGTGTTTCGTTTTTCCAAATCAGAACTGAAACAGTTTTTTAACTATTTGGCATATACATAATTCTATTTCGCTTCAGGTTTTCGTATCTACTGTCCTCAGCTCGGCCGGGAGCTCGCTTGAACTACCGCCAACTAAGTTCCGTGTGAGAAACGACGCCATTATGTCCCTGACTGATTTGTTATTTATTAGACCCTCGTATTTCTATGTAGGTTTCTTTTAGATCAGGATTCATAATAAAATAAAATTAATATTAGTGATTTTGTATGGAAAAACGCTCATATGTTTGGTGTACCAAACGATGCAAGCTTCACTCAGAAAATGGCTTCAATTTCAAAAGTATAAACCCTGAATTTCAGTAAGTTCCTTATGAGCGGGTTTAATTAACAATCTAAGCTAAGTCATAATAAAGAACGAAATAGTCTTGTAAGACCTATAAAAAAAGAATTAGTCTGAAACCTGGTATTTTCTGCTCCAGTATGTTTTCTTTGATCCGCTGAAATTGAAATTTAAGACCATATGAGCTTCTGAGAAAAAGTTTATTTCAACTGCGCTTTGTACAATTTTTCATTACAGGTTTGAGCTTGAAGTTTACATGTCATTAAAAAAGCTTAAAGTTCGATAAACGAATATTTTACTTGCCGAGACAACTGACATTATATATATCATAGTTATAAATTAATATGATACGTTTTTTCTAATATGTTATGTAAATGTATATTTTACTAGATAAGCTACTAGTGTATTCTAAACACGGACAGGACAACCGAAACGATAAGACAGAGCGGTAGGCGAGTGTCTGGCACCCTATCCGAAATGTAAAATAAAATATTTAATTGTTGTAACAAATATGTAAAATTCAGAAGCATAGTGAACACAGATACAAGCAGCAATTCCCAGTCGCTAATACAATATTAAGCTGACTCGCTGGCATTAGTAGCGATTTGTATTCACACTCACGAATGCCATGTTTAAAAACCACACATTACATACATAGGGGTGTAAAATGACGTCATTGGTTCAACGCGCACCCCTCTGGCTCGAGTGGAGTGGAGTAACTAGACTCACTTGTCTACATCATAATACTTGAGAAGCTAGGACTTATAAGAGTGTAAGAGGGAAACATGGGTGGGGTTATACCTATGTAGTGTCTTAATTTTTCTAGACATGGCTATTATCATTATCTGGAATGTTGTATGCACTTAGTATTTTTGTACTTATTCACTTTAGTAAAGTATTAGATTAGAGCCGTTATTACTTTCGAACTTAAAAAGGAATACCAAAAACATTAGCCCACACTTTGCACCGAGAAGTCGTCGTTATGATATTTTTATGTTCGTGTGAGTGCGTCTAAGACGTAGGTAGTTTAGTTCGTTATGATTATTGTGAAAACTTATGCAATCTGTAAATCAGTTTATTAACAAAATCTAGTCAACAGCACTATTCTAGTAGTGTACTCAGAATGTGTTCTCAATTATTTGTTTTAATAGTGTCGTTATGAAGTTGAGTCAACTTCAGTATCTTGAAACTTTGCAATGGCTTTTAGCTGCACAGTTTAGTTTGCAGCGCCAAATTAGTTTAACTAAGGCCTTCACCATATATATTGGATCGAAATCGGCTGATGCAAGGTGGCAAAAGCTTATAATACGTGTAACGGATGGGTGTTAGTATAGTTCGCACAGCGGATCTAGGCTTCCGTGAAGTTAGCCGTTTGTGATGCGCAAAGACAATTTAGTTTGAAAAAGCTCTCTTGCGCATCAAAACGGCTAATTTCACGACGGCCGAGATCCGTTGTGAGAACTATACATGGGGTTTTCGCAAAGAAGAAGCGAATAGATAAATGAAAACAACTCTTGCAGATAAAAACGATAATATTATACTTAATATTATAACAGTTTATTTGCTTTCAAGAGTAGACGCTCAGGTGGTTGAAATAATGTTATGCTGACATTTCAGCATACAAAAAAAAAACAGTGTAATATTACATTAATATTGCTTTATGAGCTTGTGGTTACCCCCCAGGTGTCAGGTGATGATGGATTCTACGAGTTGACATTATCTTACCCACTTAATTTAGTTTTCAAGTTAGGAGACTAACTTACCTATCACACGACTCACAAATATAAAATAAGTCTCGATAACTATTAATGATGTGCGTGCCTAAGATTTAAAATACTGCTAAGTACGAGTATTTTAAAATAAGAAGAGACAAAGAAAAATAATAAAGTGTCCAAAATGTATAACTTCTTCATATTGACCATTCCCTATTTTATAATGCTCGCTAGCAGGTAGAAGTCGTCTAAGTGTAGTTTCTTTATTATCCATCTCATATTAAAACTTGCTAGCGAGTAGAAGTCAAAATAGTAGGTATATAAGTATATATCTAAAATGTATAAATCCTCCTTATTCTCATCCCCTATAATGCTCGCTAAGCCAACTTTATTGTTCACGACAGTTATTTAGTTTTACTTACTAGTCTCTGAGTTCTAGACTACTAAGAAGTTCAGACGAATGTCAGGTGCTCTTCGGTTCAACCATTTCGTAATCCTGTTTTCTTGAAACTAAGAAGAAAAATAAACGTGAGTCCTACAACAAATCTGAAAAGTGGTCATTCACCTTTATGCATCTGTTTCAATTTGCTTTTCGTATCATATTAATTCAATCGTATTTATTTAAAGGACTTTTATACATAACAACCTTTTGCCCGCGACTTCGTTCGCGTGGAAATTTTGATGTGAATAAAATAAATCAAACCGAAGGGCATATATGCATTATGGATTCTTTTGCTGTAGTATGACTGTAACCCACAATATTATATTGCCATACAGCTCAAAATGTACCTAAAAATAGACAAAAGTATATCTGCACTACAAGCGTCTTAAGTTTTTTTTTTATATTTTACAAATTTTCTAAAAAAAACAGTAACAGTTTAAAAGCAGTAGAGTTCTTTGTGATAGAACACGTCCGGGGAAATACCAACACCATACATATTTTTGCCGTAAAGCAGTAATGTTTGCATTGCTGTCTTACAGTGATGGGTATGGTTTCCGGTGAAATTACTGGCACATGAGGCTTTCGATCTATGCCTCAAGGTGGCAAACCGCTAGTGATACCTCTGGTATTGCAAGCGTCTATAGGCTGCGGTAACCGCTTACCATCTTGTGGGCCGTACGCTTGGTTGCCACTTCAGTTGTATAAAAAAATAATAAGTAGCTTAACTCTATACTTTCTTTGAACAGTAGGACTAGGTACTTGCCTAAATGCCTCCCGCTCTTATGTCTGTGTACTTTTACCGTGTCCTTTCAGACTTTTAACTTTGCTTTTACCTTCCTCCACTCAAAGTAGAACTTCTTAAGCACAAGCAATAAAAAAACACGATAGGTACCTACTTGATGCACGAGACAGACGGCCCTCCAGACAATAGAGCGCACTTAATGCCCGTATCATGTACAGACATCGAAGCTTCGCCTTATTCCGTACAACACAAGGCTTAAAGTGGTTTAAATTCTTATTCTTATAATACAGATGTTCGCGTAATTAGCGAAGAGCTAATGAGTGACTCTTTTGAACATTAACATGGTACAAAGAAGATTATTTAACTTTGTAACTACCACGTGTCGAATGTCGACTACATTGTAGAGAACCATAATAATAGGTCTAAGTAAGACCATGGATGTGTTTGATGAAGGACCTGGGTCCGTGGGGTACTGGGACTCATGTTTTAAAAATAATTTAAAGTAGGTAGCCAAATGTATTTCCAAGGTTGAATATTATTATAAAAACCCTGTAGTATTTTTACAATGCTAATTAAGTTCGTTATAAGCTGTAATGAAATAAAGTAATTGTTTCGGGGCATAGAGTAGTAATAAGGCTGACGGTTAGTACGCTGGTCATCTTCCACCACATCTTTCACACAGTAGTATAATCCGAAAGTGAAACTTTATTCAAAATTGCGTGAGAAGATTATCAAAATTATGGAAGGGTATGGTGGGTCTGGAAGAAAAAAAAAATAGTTTTTAGATAAGATAAGATAAGATAATTTAAATGTTTATTTCAAAATGGTCATCATACACAATTAAAACATATTAACAATGGTAGGTAAGGTGCAGTTAAGTTATTATACAAGTAATGTATTACTGTGTGTAAGAAATGACCCGCTACCGTAGGATACGTTGAGCTCCTCGTTCTAACGAAGTATAAACTTGTATGTAGAAACGAGGTGATCGCTGTTTCAACTGGTTTTAGGTAAAATTACCTTTACAAACACAATATAAGGAAAGCTTACTCATTTATGCCAATAGGTATGCTATAACATTTAAAAAATGAAACTATGATAATAATAAACCAATTAAAATATGTAAATGAGTTTAAGTTTAATTTAATTTAAGTTTAATTTACTGCCTTTTGTTGTTTGCATATACTTGTAGGTGGGTTGTAATAAAGTGTGTCTATTTGTGTAAGGTAATGAGCAAGGGTGAGTAGATGTGTAAGAATGCGAGTGTGTGCGGGTTTATGTGAGGTGAGGGTGTATCTGTGCATATGTGTAAATGATAATGTAAATAAGTGATAAAGTTAAAACATACGCATTAGACATCTATAAGCTTATTTTAATTTCACTTATATTTTGTTCTGTTGGTGTACTGTGCCTGTTATAAACAAAACGTCTAATCCAAAAATTCACAAGTAAAAAAGGCACAAATTTACAAAGCAATTATAAAAACTACTGTACTCTCTGTAGAAAAAGAATCTCTATTTCACACAGAAGTCACAAAACATTGTAATTTGCACTTTACAATTTCAAACAACTCTGAGTTTTAGAGTTTCTTCAGTAATATCAAACCATAATACTTTCCACCGGTTTTTCTGCAGATAAATATTTTTAAGTAAGTTATAATAATGAATAATAAATATTTTTAAATAACACTACATTGTATTTGGTGTCAATGTCAACGACAACAATTTAAGTTAGTTTAGTTTAGATAGTGCTACAATTATAGAATCGACACCAATACTATAATTATAATTATATTATTATTAATTAATGCGCTATGTAGTTTTGGGCTAGATAGCTGCGGTTTATAATGCAAACAATGATTACCGAAAACTGTTATTGTTGTGAGCCCGACATTAATTGAATTTGCTCTAAAGTTTATACAGACGAGGTTAGTATAAGCACAGAGTAGTAACAGATAGAGATGAAACTCATAAAAAATAACTCCTTTATATTAACTAAAAATTGTTAGAAAATATTATCCAGGTGTAGTGAGGTCATCATTTGTGTAGACGGCGTTTTTATTTTATTCATACATAAAATGTATTTTGCGTTTAAATCACAACTTTTAATCAGCTTTCTAATGTTCCCAATGCTGGGACTTTGGCTTACTCTTGAGTAAGAGGCTAATCTATCACAAAGACCCAATGCTGTAATGCCTAATAATAATAAATATTAATTATTAACGCTTATTAAAAGACTCGTTCGTTTTTTTTAACTGAGGTTTCAACCATTTTATATTTAATTTGGCGCAAGGCACTTGCGGCTACTAATTAGTCAGCAAAATAAGTTGCATCTACGTCAGCAGAGTTACTCTTTGTATCAACGAGGTTAGTAAAGGCAATCGGGGTCTTGATTAAACTAAACATTGTTGTTGCCTTACAATTATTCTGATAGGGTTCGGGCTCAGTTTAATTCTGTTCCCGAATACTTTTGGTGTAAGTATCTGTTAGAGGCCTTAAGGCTGCAAAACCGTTGTGAAGCAATTTTAAGCTGATCAAAATAATTCTCAAGTAATTGAAATTGAAACTCTAATTTGATGACTGGTCTGCTTTGCTTGATTAAGTCGGAACCAAAAGCGAAATGGAATCGCGTGTGTATTTTGATCATCTTACAAATTAACGTATGCAAGCAGATGCGTATGAGTCCGACCAACTTTGGTAACGGAGCTTATAGGCCGTCAAAAGTCAAAAGGCTTTAGAATCGTAAAGGTGACTGGTGTTTCTACGTATTACTATCTGGTTCTCATAGTCTCTGCATTAAGGCCACTTTGAACTAGCATCTAAGCCTTTACGATCTGATTTAGATGGTTTATATAAGTCTCATACTTTGATGAAGATCTGATGACGATCTTCAGCTGTTCCAACAGAATAGCATCTCAAAATGCAGTAAATTTCAGCATCTTGAAAAAGTTTGTCTTGCGAAGTTTGTTTGGAGAACTACTAGTTTAATTTATGTATTACTTCAGGAATGAGATCATCTTGAAAAATATAAACGTGCACATAATTTTTGCGAGGGCGCATTTCATTACTGAATATTCTACGTAATAAATACGATAAAATAATGTATAAAACGCGCCGTTTTACTGAATTTAAAAGTCACAGTGTGCAGAGGCTCTGAAGTATAAACAGCTACTGAATATCTAAAGCAATTCTTGGTATTCAAATAGGCTATTTAGAAATTAGCAAACAGTATTCCGAGAATCGCGGCCTACAAAGGCGTTCAACGTTTTATGCTTTTGATAGCCCGACATAATATTTTATTATTTGTCCCAAATAAAAACACACTGGCAAATAAACCTAAGTAAAGGCTCTGCCAAACAGAAAGGCTATTATGTGATTCGGCTGAAATAACTTCACTTGGTTTCAATGAAAAATAATGTTGCTTCTCTGTTGTGTCAGTTGGTACATTTTAAAATAATATGCTAAGCACACTTGCGTAAAAGAACTCTAAGTTTCTGCTAAGCAAGACACCCCAATTGTTATTACGACGAGCAATCGAGACATACTCAATGACTAAACTGGAACCTACGTAAAAATAGGAAGGTTGCGGGTTAAAGTCCCGCTTGAGTCGAAAAATTGTTTGGATTATTATAAAATTCAATCTTATACAAATTTTGGATTGGTGGGACTAACCCGTATATTTTCACTATCAAACCGTCGATTAACGCTCCATGCAAATTTCATAATATCATACCTTTTGGTAGGTAGGTATTTGTTTTCACTTTGGTTATTTAAAAACTATCGAATTAGTATTTTTGAGATAAACATAATAATAATCTAACAATTTCAGTTTTGAATGTATACGGAACGTCGCGAGTAATAATGTTGGACGTGTTGTTCCCTCCAAATATTTATAAAGTTGATCTTACTTAGAAAACAGGCTATCTGGCTTCTACTGGCAACGCTTACAAACTCAGGCAAAGAAAGTTTACTAAGCTTTGCCAATCTAAGAAACCCCAGGTTCCGACAATACAACCGACAAAGCAATAGGAAAGGATTCTGTATTTACTACACCTCCCTTTATTTACTTTATTTACTACACCTATAAATCATTAATAAAAAAAAATGTAACTGTATCGATTTTATGAAAACTATGTAAAGAGTTCTCTCTGGTTCCTACGCACATGCAGCCTTATGGAAAAGATGAAACGTGGCCTCATTGCCTTTGTTGAATAATTTATGTTTTATTCTCGTATCTCCATTCTGACGTCGTCCTTAATATGCGGAGTCTATGAGCCTCGGGCAGTTTTAATTTTTTAGACACAAAGACATTTTTATTTCAGCGAAAAATGAGGATTCATTGTTAGTTTTTTCATCTCCATTTGCTTAACAACTGGTATAATTTTAAGTTTGACAGATTTATTAGTTCAGATGAGACATGATGAATGACTCTTATGACTTCTGATATTTCTAGACAAATCTGAAGACTTTCAACAGAGAGATGGAGTTCCAGACTTTAATAAGCAGTAATGTTGAATAATATTTAATCTCAGAACAAAATTATTGCCATTTTTATTAACTATTTAATTCATACTATTTTCATGTCATACCAAATGATAAATATGTTTGTACTATTAACTATAAGCATCTATGCTTTTATCAAACTAAACTACAATTTAACTTGTTATTTTTAACAGTTTGTTTCGAATTTCAAAAGACTTGTATCTACCTGTAAATAAGGCTGCCTGTAATAATGCTGTCTGCAAAGTACCTACTTACGAGCTATTGCTGTACGTGTTTTGGTCAATCAAGCTGTAAGAGACATAAAATAGCCTGAAAAAGTACAATAAACTCTAAAGCCTTTCTTCAAATTTCAATTTAGCGTCTGAACAAGGGTACCGAAGCTGGCGGTTCATAATGCCGCACTCGACACAAGGGCCTGACCGCGGCTACTTCGAAAGCTTAGCATTTTATGTGTGGAGCAACTGAAAAGCTTTCATTGTTTAATATTAAATTAGTAATATTAAAAAAAAAAGGTTTTAACCGACGAAAACGGAGGAGGTTCTCAAATCGTAAGTAATAAGTACATTATTATTGTTTATTTTTAGTAGGACCGCGCTTACATTTTTATCTGTAAAACTCCATGCAAAATCACGTAAGCGTGGTCTATCATTCTCGTTTCTCAGTCGTTGTAAGCAAAAATTACAAATTTTTTTTTTTTAGTAACAGAACAGATCATAACATTAATTATGGTTTTATTTAGGTAGCCTCATCAGAAGGAACCTTTTTGTTTATAATAATAATAATAATAACAATGCTGGACAATTTACACAGCATCATCTAGCCCCAAGGTAAGCTGCTGTTAAACAGAGCTGTATTATGGGTACTAGATGACTGATATATACTTAATACAATACAATACATAGATAGATATTTTTTTATTATATATAGAAAATACCCAGAATACCCGGAACAAATATTTGTAGATCGTACAAACATTTGACCCGAGGCGGGAATCGAACCCGCAACCTCCGCGTCGCAGGCGGACCCGCGCCCGCTGCGCCACATCGGTCGTCAAATCGGTTTATCGGTTATCAGTTTTCTGATTGAAGTTATACACAAATATTTATAATAAAATAAAAACACAGGCACTTAACAAAGCAAAGTTGTACATAATAGTATAATGTAATACTCAATTGAGCATTCTGGTAAGTTTTTTTTTGCTTGGCTATACTAACATTAACTTTTGTGCCTTGTACCACACGCTAGATTTTACTCATTCAACCTCATACAACTGGCCACTGAATGAAACATCAATTTTAAGCTTCAAAATAGCCTTTTAAAAACTTCAAGTGCACTAGAGTATGTTCATTTGGTTGCTTGTTGAATACCTACGAATTTTAGGTAGACCCAGCACTTGCTTCAAAAATATATCTACTTGCAGATACTTTATAAACGGTCATATTTAGCTTGATTATGTTTGGTTAAATTTAGTAATATTGCTAGTAAAAAGAAATAAGGTTAGAAAGTTAAAAAAAAACGGACAATCTGGAAAACCGCATATTACTAATTACTAAATTTAATAAAATCATGTCGAGTCATATAATAAAATGATCTGACTCGACATGATTTTATTAAATTCCCACTGTCCCCATTAATGGGGACACGGTTAATGCGGACATCGGAAATACACGGTTTTTTACAGCTAATTTGCCATTTTCATATCGCAAGTCAGTTATTAGAATGTCTCTTGCATGCACCCAGAAATTTTGTAACTCTAATTTGTTCTATAGAACTGTGACGTCATAGAACTCTTATAACTTTTTTGTCCCAGTTACTTGCTACAGATGCCCTTTAAACTTAGACACAGAAATGCTTGCACACTGCTTGGAGGCAGAAAACCTAGCACTGCGATGGTAGGTACTCATCAAGATGGACTCTTGCTGACCTCGTATAAATTACTGGGCGAAAGAGACTTAACAAAGTTAACAATGTCTCGGGGTGATAAGCGCAGTGCAGTGCTACGCAAACACTTAAAAACTTTAAGTTTTGGGTGGCACTGCATCTGTTATGGTCAGGTGTGGTGCTTAACATCAGGCGGGTGTCTTGATTGTTTTGCTTATATAAAAAAAAACCTGCAAACGCTTAGGGTGAGTTGCACCATCTAACGTTAACGTCAAATTGTTGGACGACGTTTGAACAATTTGACGTTACCGTTAGATAGTGCAACTCACCCTTAGGCAGATGTTGTATGTCACCAACCACACTCTGTTTATTCTCATAATATTATATTCCTTTGTATACCTTGACCTTCCAATATTGCCAACGTTGTATAAAGCGAACGATCATCAAACAAAGTACCCTTTGGACTCACAACATAAGTATATAGGTACATTATTTATTATACTAGTAAATATTAGCCTTATGAGGGGGATGCTCACTAGCGAACTGATATATAGTGAATTATAAAGGTTATATTAGTAATGTAACTGCCCTATGGATATAATAGCAGTTGCAGAAAGTTGGTAAATGGTGATGGGACTGGCTAAGTCATTTTGGGACTTCGTAAGCAAGGCTTATATTCAGTGGAAGTCTTTTGCTGATATTTATGGTTATAATGTAGTGTTTTGATTAAGGTTTAAATGAAGAATCCTAAAGGTATCTGATTCATTTGACTTTTCCAAATTTTTTTTTTTGGTTTTCTCATATAAAAATTCTGAAACTAGAGCGAGATGGCGCTGCGTCATAGAATCGCCTGAAACCAATTTCTACTGAAAAAAAGCGAAACGAAATGTTTATTTTCATTTTTTATTGTTGCCAATTTCAAATACTAAGAATTTTCAACTAAAACTAGAAAAAATATATGAACAAAAAAAAGATAAAAATAACGATGTGTGCTCAACTTTATACCAGCTGTAAATAAAATTCCAATACTCAGTACTATTGTAACGAGATAGTTCTTCACACCCTTAGCTCGTAAAGGGAACGATACAGTCAAGGGCCATCGCCCTTATTACGTCTTAAGTTTCATGTTACAGGGGTCAGGTTGAGCACTGAATCTGGTTTCAAAGGACGAGGTAGGTCAAAGATAACATCTTTCATTTGAGGGTCCTTAGAGTGCGCATTTTCGGTACAATCTGTCGTATTTTACTGATTTTGTAAATATAAAAAGGATGGTAGTGTATTTTTCTAGTATTATTAGTATCATTTGTACTCAAGTTGAAGTAGGTACTCAGAATACTACCTGATCATAAGTGTTGTATTTGTTTCTGAGCTAAAATTAGCAGACTCCTATGAGTCTGTTAGTTAAACTTATGTTTATAAAACATTACATATAAAATTACAGTTAGATTATGGAAATCAGTTTTTATTTAGTGATTAACATAATTATTTGTATTGAGATGTTTATTTATCTCTTATAATAAAAATGAAATATTATTATTGTTATTTTGATATCAAACGATAACTGTGTTCGAGCTATGTTTTTTCGTTATAAAGAAGCATAAAATAAAGTTATTGTTACAGCGTTGGGTAACGTAAGATAACATAACATATTTTCATCTTTTGTAAAGCACAACACGCAATATCCATATTATTATCTTCACACCCTCGCATCGTAAAAATATACGGCAGTGCTAGGTAAACCAAATCATAACTTTATAGCGGTTGATGTTTTAATATTTGTTGATAAGCTATGAGCGAGAGAGCGAGAAATGTTAACCGATACTTACTAAGGGTGAGTTGCACCATCTAACGTTAACGTCAAATTGTTCGATGACGATTGAACAATTTGACGTTGACGTTACATCTAACGTCAACGTCAAATTGTTCAATCAATTCAATTATGAATCTTTTTTATATACTTATGGTAGGTTGCACCATCGTGCAACCTACCATAAGTATATAAAAAAGATTCATAATAGACTTCTGAAGTTATTTTAATATTATGTATTATAATAAACTCTTAGTAAACCAACGAATAAATTATACCTGTGTTGTTATTGTACAAGGTGTAGTTAAATAGTCTATTTGTATCAGAAACGACCGTAAATAACTTACTATTGGTAAAGCTATAGATTACCCGATGGTTACAGTAAACGTTAGGTTAGGTTTTATTGAACTACAAAATAATTTGATTGGTAAACGCAACGATACTTAACCCATTTTTCGCGCGTCAAGAACTTTTAAATTCATTATTCACTTTCCACAGCGAGATTTGAATTTTTAATTTCAGTGGGAAACGAGCGAAACAAGTGAACTGTAATCCAATTATCTTTTATCGTGCAGAAAGCTTCAATAAAAGAAACCATCTGTGGCTCAGTGATTGCCGATATTATTGCCAACATTTTTTCGTGCTTAGAAAACGAAATAAAATTCTAATTTTAAGAGTATCACTCTGGTTTAATCGTCTGACCTTAAACTGAAAAAAAAAACATCTTTTTTTATTGTATTTGTATACTGCTCAATCGGATTGATATTATTTTTGGAATTGGTTCCCTCCAAATAAAAGTCTTCTTAAAACTAACTAAACTACTTGCAAAATTGTAAACAATTTTCCTGTTAACAAAAAGAAAAAAAAAGAATTAATATCGATTGCCATAAGGAATTTATTATCTGCGAATATAACATAAGTAGATTTTTTTTTCTTTTTATACAACTGAAGTGACAACCAAGCGTACGGCCCACAAGATGGTAAGCGGTTACCGCAGCCTATGGACGCTTGCAATACCAGAGGTATTACTCGCGGGTTGCCACCTTGAGGCTAAGATCGCAAGCCTCATGTGCCAGTAATTTCACCGGAAACCATACCCTTCACACCGGAACACAGCAATGCGAGCATTACTGCTTGTCGGCAGAAATAGGTATGGTGGTAGTCCTTCCCCGGACGAGCTCTATCACAGAGAACTCTACTAACTCTTACTCTACTTCAAGTAGGTACATGGTATTAGAAAACTATGGCAGAGTTTTCTAGAATTTTTCGTTTTTAATCTTACCTTACAAATAAAAAACCTCTAGCAGTCTGTCAGCAATAACTCAAAACTACAGTCAGTTCATTGCCTCTCCATTCTTCACAGAGCGGCGAATTAGAATTCTTTCTCCGTCTCTGAGAATAAATGAAACGAAATACCTAGGATTTTCTCTGTAATGATCTACCGCTTCAGTATTGTGATCTTGACCGCGGTTCTTTGTAGTGCACAATAGAACTAAAAGGTCTTATTGAAACGTGGAATGTCTTACTTATAAGATTTTCTATCCCTAAGTACTAAATGCTAACTCATCACCTAAAGTTGAGGTGTCTTCAATTTGCAGCTTACAATAATGAACAGGGCAACTAACAAAATCAATATTCCACGTTTTAATACTACCCAGGCATGGACATTTCGCAGCAGATAAGTCGCTAGCCTTAATCGCTCCAAGCCATCGCAAGCAATTTTACAGATGAAGTGTTATAGGGTACTTAAAACGTGGGTACTTAAACGCATGATGAATCTGACTTTAGAATTTAAACTAGGTAAAGATGCATTCAAACTGTTGCGAGTTTATGCTATCACAAAACATCATAAAACTGTCAAATATCCATATTACCTACGGCCGCGGCGCGACGCCCCGCCGGCGCTGCCGCGCCGACAGCGGAATGCATGAAAATATTTTGTCAAATCCTGTCAAATCAATGAAGTTGGCACTTTGCATTTTTTAAACATTGGCATCTACGAACAAAGATAACTTGGTTTGCAGACTGGCATCTATAAATTGATATATTTTTTCACGTTTTAGTCTCGATATATATTTTTACACACACATCCTAATCTAATCTTAACACACAGGACTCCACACAACGCGTACCTAATTTATTAGTAAATAAAAACATTCATTTCGGAAACGAGTTCCATAGGTTTCACAGTAGTTTCATAGTAGTAGTAGGAGTAGTAGACCGCCACAATGTCATCGGTCTATCGTGTGGAAAACGCTTTATACTTGATTCTGTATTGTATTGTATGAGTATTGTCGAGTCTGCGTGCTATACTATGACCTGCTCATTGGCATATACCCGTTGGTTATGTTGACTTCAACCATACACGGCCTTTACCATTATTGAAGATGATTTACTTATACAGCATCTAGTGGCAAGTCACTCTTGTTGTCCACATTGGATGTGTTTATTACAGATGCTGTAGTGCAGGTTTTAAGAGTAGTAGAGTTCTTTGTGATAGAGCTCGTCCGGGGAAAGACTACCACCATAGGTACCTTTTTCTGCCGCCAAGCAATAATAAATAAATGCTGTATTATGGGTACTAGATGACTGATATATACCTACTTAATACAATACAATACATAGATAGATATTTTTTATTATATAAAGAAAATACCCAGAACACCCGGATCAAATATTTGTCGATCATACAAACATTTGACCCGAGGTGAGAATCGAACCCGCAACCTCCGCGTCGCAGGCGAACTTGCGCCCGCTGCGCCACATCGGTCATCATGCTCGCATTGCTGTATTACGGTTCGAAGGGTAAGTTTGAAGGGTAAGTTTGAAGGGTATGGTGAAATTACAGGCACATGAGACTTTCCATCTAAACGTCTCAGGGTGGTAACACGCAAGTGATATCTATGATGTTGCATGCGTACATAGGCTACGGTAACCGCTGACCATCAAGTGTCCCGTACGCTTGGTTGCCACTTTAGTGGTATAAAAAAAAAGGTTTTCTGATGTAGGCTTGCCCAGGACCTACATCAGAAAGAAATGGTCAATACGTGCGGAGCTAACTAAGCCGCGAGTTTTATCACGATGTTTTCCTTTACCGTTACAAGGACGTATTAATGCGCACATAAATTGCGTGCAGGCTTTCAAACCTGCGACTCCCGGATCGAAAGTCAAAGCCCATTCCACTGAGCCAGCGGCTTTTTTGTTGTTGACTTCAGACTGTATTGTAATTACCGTGTCATCGATTGTAACATCCTTATACATGTTGTAAACGTCTTCAAGAGTCGTAACTTAAATTAACCATCAAAGCGCAATTAGAGTCTGCTCACTTGAGACCATTCGGTGTCGGCCACGTCACAGTGTAACGTAATGTAGACAGTACTAAAGTACGTACTTTGTCATTTGTTACTTTTAACAGTCTTTTATAACAGCCGGGATTTAGAATTTATTGGATGTCCTTAAAGCTTCTGTTTACAATATTGAGGCCTATTCTAGAATTCTACTTATGTGTGATTCGAGTCTCAAGACAAGATTGAGTGCCAGATTTGTGAAAAGAACTATTAAAAAAGCTATGCTTGAGCGTCGCGCGATTTGTTCTAAATCTAAAATTTCTAAATCTAGGTGCTGTGGTACCGAAATACTCATAGTTTCTGATTCCCACAGCTCAGGAAATTTTAGCGTACGGTATTCTTTTTCTTAGCTGTTAAGCTCTTGCCAAAGTAGTAGTAAGTAGTATTACAATCCAAACCTACTGTTCTATTTTATACTGTGGACGACATCTTGAATAATTTTCATTACCATGCTATGAGCTAACCCTTCCTAAGATATGTCTGAGCCACTATTAACACGTAATCCTTCATGTGACCCGGGCCACAGATTATGTACAAACCAGTACGTATTCTGTGCTTTCGTATGATAATTTTGATCTATTAAACTACCACGTGATTTTGAATAAGATGCTATTGAATAGGCATAAATGAATAACAAGCTTATAACTCTATCTAGATGTTTAAAGATAAAGCATTATTTAATGTGCCCATTATATGTTTTTGAAACTTTAAGCTCTTTATATAAACTGACATAGTTTAAGAGTATTAGAGTTCTTTGTGATGGAAATCGTCCGAGGAAGTACCACCATACATATTTCTGCCGTTAAGCAATAATTCTTGCATTGCTATGTTCCGGTTTGAATAAGCGTTTCAGTGAATTTACAGGTAGAGGCATCTAGGGTGGCAACCACTCGCATTAGTTGTTACGAATGCGAGTGGCACAGTTGATAGCCTATGGACACCACCTTCACGTGCCCACGCATTGACGTAATAAGCTTAGACGTCTATTGCCAACAAAGTTTCATAGGCACAGTAACGTGAACCAATGCGAGTGATGGCATGTGCCACGGGCGTTATATTTATTGGAAGCGTTCAAGTTAAATACAAAAAAAGGCCTTTAGAATTTATACAAGCGCTTATTTTATATCCTGTAAGTACCAGTTTACTCCGGCTTGAGAGTAGACTAGTGTCCCAACAGGGGTACATTAAAATGAGTACCAATTAACTGTTTTTGTTCAATAACTATTTTGCTGGTTTGCAATAATCTATTTCTGTTTATGAAATATTTCAAAATTAATGAAATTTATCTGGTTTTTGATTTATGCTCCAAAATGTGTTGACCAACCTTTACCAGGCAGGCTTCTAATAAATTCAGAAATAATAACCGCTGTTTGCATTTAAAGCAGAATGCATGGCCGGCCACTAAATAATGCATAATCAAACTAAAAGCTTGCAACAAGGCTGGGAACTGCCAAGTGGACACACTCTAAAAGCTACTGTTGCTTTAGCTTAGTATTCTAAAAAGCGGCGACCGTAAAGTTTTACCATTAATATTATTATGAATAATATAACAAAAGGTGCTGGTAATGTTATTCGGCTGCAGTAGATTTCACTACATTTCAATCAAAAACTGACGTTTTTGTATGCGTAGCGTATGACAGCTTATTGACAGATTCAGTCCTAAGTCTGTTTATGAAGATTTTACACAAGAAGCTTGTGTTGGTTTATACAGGATACTACGTAATTATGCTTAATAATTAGTTATCATTGTTAGAAATTGAAAAGGCAGCGCTCGGCACGTGTCAGTGACCCGCGCGTCAATGAACCGCGGGTCAATAACCTGCGCGTCCTTGACCTGCGCATGTCACTGACCTGCTACGGGGAGCGCGTACTCGAATATTTCATTATTACGCCGCTTAATTCGATTGCCAACAATGATAAATAATAATTGAGCAGAAAAACGTAATCGTTTTTTTTTGTTTACTTGGGATTTTTAAGACAAAATATACATAAAAAAAAATTATAGGTACATATTTTTTTTATGTGGAACCTATCCCTTAAGTTTATCAGGTTGATAATGAATGACCTTATATAGCCCATTTGCTAAACCATCATCAACCGCATACTTGCGTAAAAGTTGCATTATTTAAGTTTTTTCTGTTCCATTTAATAAATCTATTTTAGTAAACTTTTTAAATAGTAATAGTAGGTAGTTTTTTTTACATTTATGAGTATCTAAAGTCGCTCACCGCTTTTTAAGCAAAGTAGAGTTGCTTAGCAATTTAGATGGTTATGTTTTGCATGTTCGAGCATCTGGAAATAGCGAGGAGCCTAAAAGGGCCACTTCAGATTAATCTCAATATTGTTTTCCTACTTCAAATTTAGAAATATCCACTGTTGGTAATTCGATAATTTTTATATTAAATCCTACTCGAATATTGAAGATGATAAAATTATATTGTTATTACTCAATAAATATTTTAGGTTTCTATGTAAATAAGTTTAAAGAAGGTGAAATTCACAAAGTAGAAAATGAATTTACTTAAAATTAAGAATATCGGAAAAGTATTTATAGTTTAAGAAATAATATCATACTCGAATGGTGAGGATGATAATATGAATACTCAATCAATGTTTAGTTTTCTATAAAGATTGTTAAAAATCCACAAAACAGGAATTGCATAATTTACGTCAAATAAGAATGTGGGATAGATATTGTTTACAGATGAATTCCGGTACGTGGCTCAATGGAGCCTCACGAGCTCTTTATAATAGAAATTTCACCTCGACGTTCACTGTAACCTCTGAAATTCATTTGTGAAGTTCGACGTTTGCCAAAGGCGTAGCTATGCTCAATATGATGCTGATTAGTGTGCATTGCAGTACAGAATTCCATAAAAAACACTGAAATTTAAAGACTAAGTTGCCGAGCCGATACGTCTGCATTAACCTTAATACTTAGCTTGTTAAAGATTTTAGGTATCAGCACTATATCCATACTCATTGTGCATTCGTAATTACAGTGAATTAATTAAGCAATATCATTGTTTTTAATAAGCATCACTCCTATTTATGAAACCTTCTGCCAGTCTTCGGTAGTGTTTTCAGTGAGTTAAGGTTGACGAAGACGAATGACCTCGGTGCTAGATCGGTATCGCTTAACATCTCTTCTTTTTTCCAGAGCAAGGTGATGCTGGTACGACTAAAATTAGGCTGCAATATAGTGAAACTCATCAAGACGAAGCGCACCTAAGTACTTCTAAATAGCGCACCCGCTCAAGTGCGCTTTATTCGGTAGGTATAAATGTCAAGTTTTTATTCCTCGTAGCGCACCAATGATAACGTAGGCTCTAGTGATGGGGTTGTTTTTCATGTAATTATTATTAACCTATATAGAATATAGTGTACCAAACCGCTTTTATGTTGAATTGACATCTGTCACTGAGACGATAACAACGTCGATCGTCACGGCAGATCAGTCAAAATTTCTATACATTTTTGACAGTTTTGACGATATATATCACATGTGACCATTTATCTATGGCACGAGAATCGCCCTCCAGACAATAATTATCTACGCGCTTTACTCTGAATTATGCCATACAGTTTTTTTTTAAACTAAGACCAGTTGATGACTTCGTAGCTCCCTGATCACGTCCATTATACAAAATGGGAGCACAGGATTTCAAGTTCATTAGACTCGCATCTCGTTAGCTCATAGCTGAGTGCTTTACCAATATTGACGTTATGCAGATTCTATGGCACCGGACAATACCATGGCTTACAATTTGGTATACTTGTATGCTTAACAAGAAGAACAGACCCTATATTTTTTACTAGCTACCGACCGCGTCTTTGCTCGTGTGGTTATGTGCTTGCCCAGATTTTTATCTACCTTCGCGCTAAATTTTATTCAAATCGGTTCAGCAGTTTAGCTGTAAAAAGGTAACAGACAGATAGAAAGAGTTATTTTCGCAAACGCATAATATGGATTTTAGCAAAAAAGGAGATGCGGGCTTTTCTAGATTAGATAATTGAGATTGAGTTTGAAGTTAATGTACGAAGTTTTAAATCAGAGATCAATGGATTTTGGATTGGTGGGACTAAACCACATTAACGACCTAGGTGACGAAGTGGGCATGTGCCAGATTGAGAAAAGAGAGGTTGCGGGTTCGTTTTCCGCTGCGAGGCATTGATTTTCCATACAAAGGCAACAGTAAGTAGTTAAACACTCAAAGGGTATTAAAAATGCAAACCCAGCAAATTATCGGCCAAGAAATTCATTAAGATGACAATGTTGGGTACAATTTTCTTGCAAGATAACAAGCGCTGTAGAAATTGTTTCAAGCTTCTGTTCAAGCCACTTGGACCACAGAGTGTAAACACAGAGTTCATACTTCCATAACAGGTTCTTGATATCGAAGGGCTAAAATAGCTGTTTATCGTGGCATACTTATTCTTTTTTTGGTTAGTTCTGCAATAGTTCAGTGGGCTGGTTATCTCATGCTATCAAACGAAAGGTTTTTTTTTATACAACTGAAGTAGCAACCAAGCGTACGGCCCACAAGATGGTAAGCGGTTACCACAGCCTATGGACGCTTGCAATACCAGAGATATCACTCGCGGGTTGCCACCTTGAGCCTAAGATCTAAAGCCTCATGTGCCAGTAATTTCACCGGAAACTATACCGGAACACAGCAATGCGAGCATTACTGCTTGGCGGCAGAAATAGGTATAATGGTAGTCCTTCCCCGGACGAGCTCTATCACAAAGAACTCTACTACTCTTAGTGATGGTTTATATTAGTATTTGTAGTCTAAGCACACGCGCGAAGCCGGGCGGGTTGCTAGTTAAGTATATGTAAAGTATTGATAACTTATATTAAATCTAAAGCTATTCTTTGACTGCATAAATACCTTCAGACAAAGTTGAACTGTTACGAGAAAAGGATGGTACGGCCGTGTCGCTTTTTACTCGACTTGGTGGCACTGCCCCAGATTGAACCCTGTTCGTTTTAAATTTTGGATCTCATATAATTTGATATTACATACTTGTTAAAAATATCGTTTTATTTTTTCAGCTGTATGAAGTTTAAACTCTGTACCACACGTACTCGTATTTACTGTGATACTGTTGAGGCCACTTTGACCCTTAGCCCGTGAACGCCAGGATTCTCATTACACGTCCACAAAGAAAAAGTTTCGTATTTACAATGAATTTAGCTTAAAATAAAAGCTTTGCCACTAAAACGTTTGTCGTACGTTAGAATAAGTATCTATATAAAAAAAATCCTTCATGCCAACTTATTAATTCCTGGTGTGAAAATAGATGTATTATTGCCGTTTATCTTCGCTTTGCCATCTTTACAGTAATCTCACTTTTCTTATCAAAAGTTATTCATGATTTGCCACACACCGATGACGTGTATGATATAAACCATTAGTCACTTCGTTCTCCGTCTTTCTACGATATAACCCTTGACCAAACCCATGTCACAGTTGTTCCAGAATTACCCGTGACATGACTTACAAAACAAGATACGTAGGTATCATAAAAGTAATTCTAAACTGAAAACTCTACCAAGTATCATAATTATGATTTATCAAGATTGTAATGTTACCTTCATAACAGAAATATATAGGCCCAAGTTCAAAATGGAGGCAGTTAGGGTACGACTGTTCCGCCGAAGATACGCGGTGGGTTGGCACGGATTAAAATTAAAATAAATTGCTTTACACTTTAATTGTATTTCGGAATAATTTTCCGAGCTCCTGAATTCTAGAGTTGCTGGCTGATGGTACGAAGACGTGAAGAGTTGAGAAGGATTGGAGTAGTTTTTTAAATGAATCCAGCTTTCTTTGATTGGCATTTTGTACTTCGCGTTGCACTTACCGTTGTGTCAGTCGTAAGAATACGGTATTGTGGACGGTTATTTGATATTTATTGTTTAAATAGTGAGTATTTTGTGTAGCGCCAAGAAGTAAGTTTAAAAATAATTATTAAAAGCATCCAAAATCTAATTAGCAACGTGTATTGTATATTTACGTTTAAAGTTTGCTATTTTACACCTGATATTGTTTTTTACTTAGCGTCTACTCTACAGATATCTTGTCCTTCGCATACTCTAAATTTCATTAGGCGTTTAAGTTGAGCCACCGTCGTCGTGTAATTGCTCATTTTCCTCGTCATCTCCTGGAAAAAATACTCAGCAGACTATGACGTTACCATATTTTACTGTTTAACTCTCAGCTTTGGTAAATTAACACAATAATTTTAAGTTTCAATTGTGTGTCTTACAATTTTCTCCTGCTGTTATCTGACAAATTGACAATTCACGTTTATGATATTTGTCAAAATGGGTACCCCCAATTATATCCTTGAATTTATCGTTATGTAATGGCCTAGGTTTTCGAATCATCACATAACTTGCCTTACCACAAATTATAGTGATAGCAAAAAATAACATTAAAACATAAAACTTAGCCATTCTAATACACAGAATAACCCTGTTAAAACTTTGTAATAAAAAATACTATCAACAAAATCAGCATAAAACTAAAAAAGCTCATTACTTTGGGGCGATATCAATGAGTGCATTTCAGCTTTACGTTAGCCGACAGGAATTGAATTAAAAAAAGCACTTGCAATTACGCCATTGAAAATGCCCCTCTCACGTTTCAATCTTTTATGTCGGCCTCTATGAGTGCAATACGAGATGAGAGGGCCAATAATGAAATATAAAAACAGAAATAAGCACTCCTTTCTCCGGCTATGGCTCAAGCATTCTCCATTATTCCCATTCAGTAGATTTGCTTTGACGAGTGTCCTTAGCCAGCATTTAATTTAGCTTAATATTTTTGGAGATTTTTGGGTTGACTCGACGTTTGACTCCAATTTGGTGACAATAAATCATTTTCAAGCAGCCAGAGTCACGGTGAAAGACTGAACAATTTAGAGAGATACTTTATTGAAGGTGCATGTACCTCCAACATGTTTATACCTCTGCCAATCTCCATTTTGCCATACCATAATCCAGGATTTATAAAACCATATTATCAGATTCTGTAACAGCTCTAATTATATCTATGTACCTAACATATGACATAGTTCTAGCAGAAATAGCTTATTATGAAATTTATGATGATGATGATAGTTTTAATATAAATAGATGATAATCTGGTGTCAAAAAATATGTCAACGCATCAAAATATTTCTGCCAGTATTTTTTTAAATGGAAACTTTATTTATTCTTTTTTACCATTTTAAAAAGCAGTTCTGCTCCTGAATTGATGGACAATGTTACGCGAATTATCTCCAAAATAACCTAAACGATGCGTTCATTCATTGTCGCTGTGAAGAACAACGCAACGAACGCAAAACGCGCAAAAGGACAGCTCAAAAATGTCATCAGATTGCTAGTTGGAGCAAATAAAATTGTTTCCTGTTCTGAAGTTCGTCTACAGTGGTAACTAAACCAAGTTAATGATTTATTAATTTGTATTTGAAATTTATACAAGTTATGTGTATAACTATTTTAATGATTGCACAAACAACATAATATAATATATCACCGTGTTTCGAAAACGATTGTTTATAAACTTAAGAGTATTAAACTGCATCGCCTTGCAAAGAGTAATTCTTCAAGATTTTTATTGCTGTGCTACTTTACCGATTTGCTTTTAAATAAAATAAAAATATTTTATTTGAAAAAAGAATGGTCATTTTTTAATAATAATTTTATTATAATTCAAGCGCTATCTAATTAGGTGTGCACTTAAAATCTTGGTTATAAAAATTATGAAAATATACACGCAATTTTTTTAACAAAAGATAAGATAAGTTTACCTTATTATATAATACATATTATATTACCATTGAACTTGTATAGATTACTATACAAGTTCAATGAATACATAAATCAAAAATGTTAGCACACAAATACGTTTTTTTGTTTATTTCATCAGTCGAGAAAACTGCTCCCACTGTGGCAACAGCAAATCACTACAAGTGATTGTTAGGCGCACATTAAAGGACGCGTTCTAAATAAGAACAAAACCAACCGTCTGTAACCGGCCGTCACTGCTCGCTTTATTGAGATTCTAGCTGGATTTCACTCGTTAGTTTTCAATCACTGCTCTTCGGAGACTGGTCTAGAGATAAAACTGAAATATAGTTTAAGATAGGGATAGGTTTAAGCTTTGCAATACGCCTATAAAATACTGAAGACAATCTAACTAAAAAAATAAAAAAATAAAAAAATAATGGTGTACATTTATACAGCGCCATCTAGCTCTAATCTCAGCAAAGCAAGTAATTATCTGAACGAGCTAACTGATATAATACTTATACAAATTTTTTGTTAATATAATATAGTTATAATAATATAGAAAGTTTAGAAACAGAAGACCCGGAACTTGCTTGCTTAGTCTGCCCGCGACCACGGTTGTTGCAACACAACCGAAACGTCGGGGAAATAAAAAGGTAAATTACGCGATAAAATCCCGCAAATATTATAAAAAACTATGAGTTCTGATCGCGAAAGTTTAAAAAGACAACTCTACTACTCTTGCTTGCTGTCGATTCGGACAAAATTTATTGGGACACAGTGTCCCAACTCTTTTGATTTTAATATTTTAATTGGTTGCAGATCGTGCAAATATAAAAACTATTTTTTACATTAATTCAATGTTCTATAGTAAAACTAGATCATCTGGAAACCAGGCTTTGCAATAATACATCAGGGTAATTCTCAAGCAATCAAACACAAAGCTACACAATATTCAAACAGTCGAGACGTCTTCAAATTAACACAGAAATTAATCTAAGTTGAGCACGATAGACGTTCCTTTGCATAAGGTTAGGCTTTAATAATACCTATAGTTGAGTTCTAACGTTTTGTAAACCAGTAGTATGCAAAACATTGTGAGCATTATCTTAAAATTATAAGGATTTCATTTCAATCTCTGTAATTATTTACTTAAAACTATCACGCGTGTTCGTTTGCATGAAGTTATTTTCATTAGTCTAAATTATCATTAAATTATTTATAATGAAGGTTGGTTTGAATCAAAAGAATTACAAATAATACTAAAC
The DNA here is from genome assembly GCA_951394395.1 of Colostygia pectinataria. Classification (NCBI taxonomy): domain Eukaryota; kingdom Metazoa; phylum Arthropoda; class Insecta; order Lepidoptera; family Geometridae; genus Colostygia; species Colostygia pectinataria. The sequence goes on from OX596362.1 coordinate 5,267,848, forward strand.
AATACACTGCGAATTTCAACGTTGGAGGGCGTTTATTATCAAGATTTCATCAAGATACTCGCATTGCTGATTTCTTAGTATCTCAACAATTTTAATTTATTGCAAAGACTGCTTATCAAAATATTTAGCCGATAGATAGATATACAATACTTCTGCGATGCCTCCTCGATAGATCTAATCTATCCTTTGTTCAGCAGTCTTCACATACCAATCATTCATTGAGGATATAAATCTTCGGCTGCCGACAAAAGGTCGCCTTAGATTCCTGTTTTTGCAGCGAGGGTCAAACGGCAAAAAAGGATTAGACATTTCTGGTCAGAGGCCTATTAATAATGGACGAGAATCTGATAACAGGTCCTTGGATTATCTATAAACTTTGTCAAGACTTACAGAGGATAGAAGATACTTTCTCAAAGTCAAACGGAGTAACATGTAAAAATGTCGAAATCGATAGCTCGATGCTAAGATACTGCTTTTATTCCCGCTCCGAACAAATAATATATACACTCGCGAGCAGCAGAATCGACTCACCCCTACAAAAGTACTAAGTGTAACTTTTTTCGAAAATTACTAGAGTAATGCACCTACTTATACAGTATTTTTTAAAGCTTGGTCAATAGGCTTTTAAATAACACCAATCATTTTAATTTATTCAGTTTTTTTTTTAAAATATCGTTATATCCGTGTAAGCATCGAAAATACACTTTATGCGGTAGCCGCGCGCGCGCGTCGCAACTTCCTTTAAAACCCCCTGCAATCAGTGCATACTTATTATTCACTTATCAGACGTTGACCTAAACACACCTACGCAAGTTAAGATCCTCGATTTACAACCATTATGGATACAACATCAGAAAAAGCCTCTCAAGTTGTTGCTTTGCTGCAACAGAACCTTAGCCAGCGAAAAGTCGCTCCCCGACTAAATCTGAGCAAATCTGCTGTGTCAAGGTTGTACAAAAGATTCCAAGAGACTGGTTCTTACTCTAGGAGGCCAGATACCAGTCGGCGCCGGCTTACTTCTGAGAGAAACGACCGTTTTATCGTTTCGATCGCCATCTCACCGGTGTTTTTGTCCAGCAGCAGCTGAGAGAGGTTCAAGGAGTGTTTGTAAGTCAATGGACGGCCAGAAGACAATTGAAAGAAGCGAACCTCATTCCAAGACGGCCTGCCAGAGTCCCGAAATTGACCACAGCTCACCGACAAGTGCGCCTTGAATTTGCTCGCGAATACATTGATTAGAGTGCTGAGCAATGGCAGTCAGTCCTGTTCACTGACGAGTGCAGAGTTTGTCTACATGGCAGGAGAGCTTGAGTCTACAGGCGTCCAGGTCAGCGGTTTGCACAGTGCTGTTTTGCCGAAACATTGTCCTACGGCGGTGGTTCGCGTATGATTTTTGTAGAGGTGAGTCGATTCAGCTGCTCGCGAGTGTATATTGAGTTTTATTATTTGACGACCGATGTGGCGCAGCGGGCGCAGGTCTGCCTGCGACGCAGAGGTTGCGGGTTCGATTCCCGCCTCGGAACAAATGTTTGTACGATCTACAAATTTTTGTTCCGGGTGTTCTGGGTATTTTCTATATATAATAAAAAATATCTATCTATGTATTGTATTGTATTAAATATATATCAGTCATCTAGTACCCATAATACAGCTCTGTTTATCAGCAGCTTACTTTGGGGCTAGATGATGCTGTGTGGATTGTCCAGCATTATTATTATTATTATTATTATTATTATATTGGGACTAGTAGACGCAGAATATTTTAATAGTATTAATCAGAACTATCATAATTATTATGCCATCATCATCCTTTTGATGTGCCATATTAAATTTTCGTATGGAAAACCTTTTTCACTACAACTACCACTAGACTAAAAGTACTCTTTTCTAAACTAAATTCATTCGGAGCTTTACAGAACATAACGTTGTAAAACAGTTAATTGGACTAAGTCTTTAATATTTTGAAAGGAAAGTTATTTTTTTCATTTCGTTGACCACAAAACAACTTGCATATCTAATTAAATAAAACAAAACCTTGATTAATTAACATCTGTCTTAAACACAGCTGTAAAATGAATATTTCAATAGAGACAAGACAACAAACAAACTTCTTCTGAATTGAACTCGGAAACTCAATCACCAAATTACAATTTGTTTTCAACTTCCAATTGGAATGCGCAATGAATTCTTGTTCCCGAAAGTTGCCGAATCAGATAAGAAATACTTACAGTTGAATTCTAAATAAGGGATGACTTATGATAATCTTTTTGCTTGCTGTAGGTATTTTCTTGCATAACGCCATTTAAATATTGTTATTGAAACGTCATTCACATAATGTACAAAACATCATAATAACGTATATAAGACATGCTTATGGTAAGCCATTAAAACCATGTGGCGAAACGTCAAAAACTAAGTTTTTTTATTTTTGATTTGATTTTTAACAGAAACGCTTGATTTTTCTCGATATTTCGGCATATAAGTAGCATTTCAGAATTTAGACGTAACGGTGCGATTCCATATTTATTATCCAGTTCTTTACTGTTGCGAACAAATATTCTGAACATTAGTTCTGAACATTTTATGCGGCACAAATTGTTACGAACAAACGGTTCTGGACGCTCCAAAAAAAATTGCTGCGAGGAGATTTGTTGCAAAGTATTTTTGGTTAAATCGCACCATAAGATGTACCTACCTACTAATTTTTGCGAAAGTACAACTAGTGTAACAAAGCAGTGCTGCGTAAAAATGCAAACAAAGTTCTGTTCCGTTAAAAAGAAGTTCTACTATAAGGAAAATCAAATGTACAAAATTCATTCATTTTTCAGCAGCAATTAGTAACAGAAGCATGCAGCAACAAAATCAAATTAAATCTAATTGAGAAACAACGGAGCCGCAAAATCATATCTTATTATCGTTCATTAACTTCCTTCGATACGTTGCTCTGTTGACGTTTGTAAGGGGCTGGTTTCAATCACAATTTGGACGCATTGCTTATCAAATATTTTTGCTAATTTTTTTTTTTTAATACTAATGATATTTATGTTTCAATCACAATGGCTGAAACACCGTTACATGTTTGGTGGCTCCGCTACTCTTCGATAAATGATCGCATCAGCGGTACATTAGAAATAAGGTCTATTTTCGATTAGTTTGCATCTTACTTGTATATAATGTAGGTAAGCCAGCGTGAATCTTGCTGTTGTACACTACCCCCACGATTGTGGCAAGTTGCCGCCGGTGAACGTTCACTCAATTAACTAATTTCGTTAAATATCCTTGATTGAGCAGCGGACGGCAATCAGCCATGCAAATTCCCCCTTCCATCATTTCCGAGACTTCCAAAATAGGATTCCCTAACCGTGGCTTGTTTAGTTGTAATAAATTGGCTCTTTATAAAGCTAGAGCACTTAAAATTCTGATATTGTATTGAATTGTTGCTTATTTTTGAATTTTTAAGATATTTTTTTTTGTTTGCACAGTAACAGAGTAAAAACATTAGTTACAAAAATGCTAGGACGCAAAAAGTTAATACAAAAAAAAGTTTTGGTAAGCATAAGTTTTTAAAGATTTTGTGTCGTCACAGCTGTCGTGTGAGCTAAAAAGGCTCTACCAGTTAAGCCACCAAGTCATGTTTCGCCTGCTCGAATAGGATGTCTATAGAGACTATAGCAGTTTTGAGGATTGCATACAATTTGCCGGAACAATACCCTACCAGTTATAACTTGGTCGTCATGATGGTATTTCCGCAATTAATCCCATCCAACGATAAGGATTCAAGTTAAGGGCCAGCCGAGGATCTAAGCAATCTTCACGGGTGACTTGTCAAAGCGAAAGGGTCGGAAGCTCAAGAGACTTTCAACAATGCTTGTTATCTTAGAAGTAAGACAAGAACCTAATGATATCATTTTAAATAAATACGAGCCGGACGCTGAGACTTGAGACTCAAGTTGTTACGGAACATAAAAATAGTCAGTCAATTATAATTAATAATTATTATATTAATCCAAGGCTTTTTTGTTTCAAAAACGACAAGTAGGTATCTACCGAGCACTTTTTCAACCATTGATAACTATTTTGATAACCTCAGTTTTAGAAGTTAGTTAAAAAACCAATAACAATTTCCAAATACCTACTATTTTTGGAAAGCAAGGACGTGATGCGCCGCAACTCGTTTTTAAATTTCATTACAATGCATTTTGTTCTTCGTTTGATGTGGTCAATTCCTCATTATCAAGCGACAGATTGTGGGTTTAAGTCCCGCCACACATATTTTATTTGGATTATTCCCATCTGTCACCTAGTTTTGTCCCCTTAAGGTGACAGAGATATCAAAAAAATAATTTCATCCTTTTTTCTTTTTCATAATTCTCTTAGGCGGGCCCTACACCTACAATAACATTGCGCAATATCATGAATTGCGCAATACAATTGATCGTCTAGGGTTAGTATTGTAGAAGTATTGAAGTTTGCGCAATGATTGAACGAAAGTTTGAGCGAGTTTAATTTTTATTGCACCATATTTATCATTGCACCGTGTAGGATCTGTATTGCGCAGTATTTTTTAGTCTGTGTGTCGCCTTGACGAGGGTCGGACCATGCTCGTGGGTATATTTTTGCCTTTTCATGTAGCAGTCTTTCGACCAGCTACGTATTTTATTTTTATTTTTAGCCACAAGTAGCAACACTATAGCTGCAGCCAAATCTTGGTCTGACATCTAGTTCACGGAACAGTTCCGTTTACTCCTACTCACGCGAAAAAATTGACGCATATAAGTCGTCAATGATTGCGTCAAAATAATAATTGATCGTTTGAGTGAAAAGGCTGATTCAATCATATTGCGCAATAAAAATATTGTGCAAACTTATTGTAGGTGTAGGTAAACGCTGATCGTGTTATTACTGAGCCGATTCTTAGAAAAAAATTGCGGGTACATTATTATATTCAAAACACAATTTATTACTAAAATGCCTTGCTATTTGAAAGCCTGGAGTCACTGAAGCATAATAGAAGTTCAATAAAACGATCAACGAGTGACACAGTCGACAAGGGTCGCGAACATTTGCTTTTATTTCGTCGAAATTCGTTTAGCACATGCCGACTGACAATCAATCTCAGTCAATATATGAGACAAAAGGTTCGTTGTCTCTGTATCGTTGACGGGGTGACCTAATTATTATTTTTGCAATTTGACCGGTTGAAACGTGCCAAGGGTTTTAATATCCGGTATGTAGAGATGACCTTAATTTTTTGTATATTTTTTTATGAGACGATACTCATATCGCCGGTATTATAACGATACTCATATCGATTTTGTTTTTGTCTGTTGTGTATTACAACAGTTAGTAGTAAGTACAGTAGTTAATAGTACAGTATCAACTAAACTGCTGCTTGTTTATTATTTATTTATTATGTTTATAAATGTATGTACTAGTTTATGATATATTATACTATGTATTTTTATATATTTATAGTATTACTACATTAATATACAAGTATAGGTATTTGAAATAGGTCTAGCATAATAAGTATTTTTGATATGTAAGTTATGGGACAAGATAGGTTGAAAAAAAAAAAAAAAAAAAAAGGTATGTGTTTTGCATTATTTTAGAATGGTTTTTTAATAAATATAGAACATTGCTAAAAACCCTTGTCAACTATCATTCAATCCTATCCATCCAAAGGTTGTCTGGTAGAGATCGCTATTTAGCGATAAGGCCGCCCATTGTAATACCTGTTAGTAATTAAGATTGTTCTTGTCAAATTTGTTATAATGTGGTGTTCAATAAAGTATTTTCTATCTATCTATCTATCTACACACTGAGTGTTACGGAACTGCTAAATGAATTTATTTTTCTAGGCTGGCACATAAGTTTAACCTAATGATCAGCGCAGAATCTGTGGAATATGTGCGCAGTACGCAGATATCATAGTGCTACCTACAATAAAACGCACTCGAGTTTCAAATTTATTTTAGACAGAAAACAAGTTAGCAAAAACCGCAAAATATAAAAATTAGCTGTCAAGAATAATAATTGGAAGAGCGTCCTTTGCCCAACACTGGGATCCAGCAGGCTAGCAGTAACAGCAGTTACAGTAATCTTTTTTTCAGGTTTATTGGTATATTGGCATACTGTAGGGATTCATTTCATTTCATTTTATTTCTGTAGGGATTAAATACTTACGGTAATACGGTAAACTTTTCTGGGTTTTAAAAATCATAACAATAAAGTAATAGAGCGATGAAAGCGATTGCCTTCAACAAAGTAGCCGCAATTTTTCAGACCACTAAAATCATTAGCGTAATCATGCCGTTGCAGCTTCCCTTATTAAATTAGTTCATAAATTTCTCCCACTGCCACAGACGGGGCGATAGTCACTCATTATAAATTTCACTTAGGCGGCCCCTTGACGCCCAATTCGTGGGTATAAAACTGACCTGCCGTGTAAATGAGGTGGTTGAAAGATGATTGAAACTGAGTTACGAAAATTATAAATATTATATGTTAATTTGAACCTGATTATTAAGTAGTTTGATTTAGCTTAGTTTGTGTAATTTTTGTACATTATTAATTATTTGTTTTATATAAGTTAGGGTGTTTGGTGGGTGATTTAGATCATTCATTTTTCGAGGTTTGAATCTTATTTACCAGTCTAACTATCCAGTCGGTCCACCCAGTTTGTCCAATTTCGCGATTGTCTCAAATGCTTCCAGCAAGTGGCAATGTGACACCAACATTGCTTTTAAACTAAACACAACGGATAAAATTATAATTGTTCTCAATCTGTAATTGAGATTGAGAACCTCAAGTTCCTCAAGATCCTCTTTTCTTATTGGTTGTTTTAATTTACGTACCTACTTACCTACATTTACGTCATAGTAGTTATTGCGTAATTTTATTTAATGTATTCCATAGATTGCTTAAACAGCGTGAAAAATGGCGGAAAACCTCCCTATTTTCAAAATATTAGCTCGGCAAAGCTCATTTTGCATTGAACGGTAATTTGGTGTGACATGGCTTCTACTATGCTCGCTACTCTGTGAACTAATCGGAAAATTAACTAATTAAGGCCCGGTGAAAATCAATGTAAAGCAAATTTAATTTGTCTGCCAGACAGAGGTGATTTTGAATGTAACTCTTAGGGGGATACCTAAAACGGTACAGCTTTGGGACGATGAAGAGACTACGGGAAATTTAAATTTTCTAGCTTTAAGAATTGTTTGTACTGAAAGCTGTGCATTTTATGCTCTGCTTTCATAAATTGTGGCAATTGCTATGACCGATATCTAGCAGATTTACTACTCAAATTTTAATACTCAAAGCGTAATATATTTATATTTGTCACGGGCGTATATAAATTATTATTCTGTCACGTTTACTTTTACAATAATATATATATTTTTATTTAATCCAATCTTTTTCATTGATTATCAGAATGGTATTATACCTCGTCCATAGGTTGAATAGTTAGAGGAAGGAGTGGTGGAGTTTTACTCGTTTTTCTTTATTACGTGAATAGCTTGGGGTGCGATGGTTTATATCAGTTGTGGATTTGCGGGGAGTGATAATAATTCATAGTTAGTTTCCAAACTTTTTAATAAATTTTTGGTTTATTAGCTATTTTCTTACATTAAATTTCACAGAAGCTTTAACCCTAAAGTAACGGCAGTTTAGTATTATGGTTGTTGTTCTAACTGTGGAAAGATTTATTTCTGACTAACTCACAGCTCTGTTGGTTTAAGCCTTCTTGTGCTGTAGGTTGTAGGGTTTATTCCTTTCAAGGATAAATATTAGTGTTGAATGAACAAAGATGTTTGTTCTGTGTCTAAGTGTTTCTATGTAATATTAGTTTAAAAAAAGGCGGCCTAGAAACTCTTTCACCAGAGTTGGCCACTGATTTATACGAACGAACGAAGGAGTTTAAAAAAAAAATCTGGTTTTCAAAGTACAAGCTTTGCTTAGAGTTTAATGCTTGTGGCGCTGGCTGTGTTAAATGTCCGTCAATGTTTATTATTAATATTATTACCAAATAAACTAAATTAAAAACTTGTTTTTATTTGACACCATAAAGGGCTTTAAAGGGTTAGTACGTTTAGGACTGGGTTCACGTTAGTCGGCAGCTGTCAACCGTCTTAATAACAGCGCTGTCACCGATCTGTCACGGCTGTCATCACATGTTGGATTAATTTATTGCAAAATATTAGTGACGGATTCTTTTATTCGTATGTATATTTATTCAAATCATTTATTTTGAATGACCGTCCGTTCGAGAAAAAATATTTTAGGTAGATGAGGACCAAAACGAATGTCCTTATAATTTTTTGGTCAATGGCACTATTTGGGAGAAGTCCAGCTTCAGTGTATTGGCTGATAAAATGATGACAATGATTGTATTTTTAATTATTTTGGGTAGGTGGCGAAAAAAATCATCTTAATGATTATATAATGGTATTTTGAATTGCAAAAATGCCGTACAAAATAAGCTTTTGTTAAAGCCAATCGTCATAACGATGTACGAGCTATATTGCTTTTGATGGCGAAATGACCGGTCCTCAGGTTTTAAGGGCCCTCCGTCAGTCCCCTCCTGTTCATTATTACATGACGTCAAGTTTTATATATAATATCTGTATACTTATGTAGGAAGGCAGGCCTATGTGTTGATACAATGGCTTTTATACATTACTCGCTGCCGCACACGATTTTGCTCGCTTGGTACATACATTTTACATTATGTAACCATATTTCATCATCATCACATAGTTCACATATTTGGGGAGGCTTATGTAGACACAAAGATTGCTATCACGACCGATCTTAAATCTTCCTCACCCACCTGCGACCTGCGACAGCTTTAATGTCATCGGTCCATCAATTCGCGAGTGGAGTGAATCAATTTATTTGATGTGAATCAATGTAGTGTTACCAGATGTAACAAACAGACAGACATGAGTTGTTGTAAAGTAAAATAAGCATACTTACTGACATTGTTCTCAAAAATGTTTATTTATTACACAAGCTAAATACGTTACATCGACATCATCAGGATATTGGCAAACTTGAAACGCCTATCACTTTGTCGTCTTAATTTCCACTTTAATAACAGCAAGTTTATCAGTTCGAAGCACGTTCCTGTTATAGGAACTTCATTAACGCACACTATTCAACCGGGAATTCGCACTTATCGCCAGATAATCACGTTGACTAGTGAATTACTACGTGACTCTATTAAACTACCCGAAGGTAGTATATAGCACTGGTTATTGTGTCTTGTTTTGGTTGTAAGAAATTAACAGGCGTGAGTTAATTAAGTCAGCTTAAAAGTAGGCCAGTGTCTCAGCAGTGGATATTGTTATAATGAGTTATTTTACATCAGTTATTTAGAGCACCGGTGGTCTAGTGGTAGTGACCCCGCCTTCCAATCGTAAGGTCGTGGGTTCAAACACGGTCGTGCACCAATGGATTTTTCTGTTCGAAAAATTTATGTGCGCAATGCCAGTGCTCTCATACGGTGAAGGAAAACATCGTGAGGAAACCGGCATGTCCAAGAACTGAAAATTCGAAAAGACATGTGTCATCCACCCAATCCGCATTGGGTCTGCGTGGTGGATTTAGACCCAATCACTCTCGCCTGAGAGTAGGCCAGTGTCCCAACAGTAGGAACATCAGACTGTTACGACGTTATTGAAAAACAAACATCCACTTTCGCATATAAAATATTAGTGTGTTGTTAACGCTTTACGGACTTATCTGAATTGGGATCCCGAGAGGATAATTAGTTCTGCTCTAAATCCGGTACTTCCGTCCATCTCAAAAACACACTGCTTAGCTGTTTTGGTTCCCTTTGACACAATTCAGATAGGTAAGTAGCGGTAAAAGTGTTTTCACACGAGTGAAAATTTTCTTTTTCAATGCATTGTTGAATAACTAATGTTATTTTCATTCACAGAAACATTTCCAGAGCCGACAGAAAGGGTTTCAGTGCTGTATTCAAGACATCTAAATGTAGAGCATGACAAAGTTTTGCACTTAAGATCGGTCGAATATACAAGATGCACTGTTCTGTGGAATTCCCAATAGGAAGGAATTACTTCAAAGTTTAGCTGATGGATCTTGATAGAATCTTTGGACTTTTAAAGTACCTATAGCTTATTTTACAAGAAATTAATAACGTCTAAGACATTTCGCCTCTACGCTCCTTTTAAGCTCTTATTTTTGAACATGTTTCTTCACATTTAAAAATAAATTTTTGCTCAAAATTCCTTAGAAAAGTCACGAGCACCTGAACAAACTACAGGCGAGTGAGTGGTGGGGACGCATTGTGCTACCGAAAACATCGGCCATTGTGTTGGATTTGGGTCGACTGCATTCTAGAACACGCTATTCCCTGTTCAATGTAAGGCGCAATTCTTATAATGGTTCATAATGTATTCGCAATTTTCTTCTTGGATAAATTAATGCAGTTCTCTATTTTTGCAGGTAAAAAACTGAGGCATTTGCTAATAGAATTTTAAAACCCTACCTGGTAGCCATTGTTATAAACTATTTTTTTTTATTGATTAATAAAACATAGAAAAACAAATGAACCGTAATTGATAACAACAAAGCCAAGTTCGTTCACGTACTTACTGACTCAAAGCTAATCTTCTTGGAGGTCTCATCTATGTTTTTGATCTCGTAATTAGCTCGCCTGGGTTCTGTGCTTTGTACACTGAAATTGTCTTTCTACAAAATTGTTTGGAATACAAAAGCTGGGTAAATTCTGGTAAATTTTAACCTGGTTGATTAGTAATTAAATAAACAATGTAAAACTTTGTTCACTGATATTTTTCTAGCTTAAATATTATAAAACTGAAAAAATCTAGCTGTGCAATAATCATACTGATTTTAATTGATCCCCTAAAGTAGTGCTTTTGTATAATTTTAAATTATGGTTGTGGTTTAAAAACTATATTTTTACAAAACCACTTTTGCACGTTTTAAAAATATAAATCTGCCGCAACTATTTTAATACGTTTACTCAATTTACATAAGTCACGTTACTTACTTGTATAATACATTTTATTGCTAAACAGTTTTGAGAAGACATAGAAAAGCTACAAGTTGTAGTTTTGCTGGGGTCAACCGCTAGGGTAATTGGATTATTTTGGCTGGTTCCAACGATCCTACTTTATTGATTTAATTATTATGAATACTTTTTGCGTAGTAGACAATGATTTTTAGAAGTAATATAGGGGCGTAGCTTGCAAATGTGATTGGATTTGGTGTAATAACGACAACACCCACGGAAAACATAAAATAGTTACTTAAAATTTTAAATAATAGGTACTACTCATCGTCGACATAATTTGTGTGATAATATTATTTTTATTACCAATCATAATATTAAAAAGAAAACCAAAAATGACATCCTTCTTACCGTCTGTCACGTCCTGAGCCAAAAGCTGAGTCATTCATAATATAAAGATATTGTGAATTCAGCTCGCGGACAACATTACAAGTATATTTTGAAGGCGAGTCCGCTTTTAGTGAAGGAAAACACGTTTTACATAAGAATATAAATCGTGAAACGATCGTAGACAACCAAATTAAAAAAAATGGAAATGGTATTCTTTAAACTTTAAATTCATCTCCACCGATAAATAGCCACTTCGATGTCTCTATTTGTTGCTTCACATGAATCCTCCAAGCTCTATTTGTCATAGGAGCAGGTTATACGTAAAAACTTGTGTGTATTTTCATGGAACTATGATACATTTTTCAACTTTTCGATGTATTTGGGAAAGATGGCGGGTTCAATTTCTGCAGTGAGATTATTGTGACTTTTGTGTGTTGTGTTATTTTATTAGTTACATTAACTTGAACTTTAATATAAACGAGACAAATGCAGAAACTGTGACAGAAAGAAGGTACAAAAAGAACGCAAGATGGCGAGCTCCGACAGAATACAGATTGTTTACTCAGGCAAAGTACTTCGTAGGGCTTTGAGAGGTTTAAATTGCTTCTCTATCTGTTAAGAGAGTGTAATCGTTTAGAACTACGAGTATGACAGTGGAGTGGCTTGAGGATATATCTTCTAATCATAACTATGTGCTCAATTTCAGTGATCGTACATTTTCCAAACAGGTACAGGTACTTGACATTTTTTATACACATTAGAGAGTTATCTTGGCATTTGAGTCATGCTAAACAAAAACAGGGATATTATAATATCTTGATAAAATATTTTAAAAGGGAAAGTTAGGATATTTGTATGGTTTTGGGAGCATCACGTCCAAACTACTGAACGAATCTACATTAATAGGCATAAAACTGTTTAAATGCGGGTAGAACCGCGTGGCACAGCTAGTTCATAATAATCAAAATAAGCTTCAATGTGGTCTGTTTTGGTAATGGTTTAGTAGTTCTTGGCAAGAATGTTAAAGCATCTAATTATATATTTGTAGTTATTCCCCCTAATCCATACTGTGCGATAATGAAGTGATTACCAAATAAACTGTTATTCATTTGTAAAATTAATTCGCATGGGAATCTGATTACATTTAAATTCACCAGCCAAATCCTGTAATATAACTGGATTTAAATAAAATTGGCTTATTAAAAATTACCTATTGGTTTGTTTTTATTTATTTGTAATGTATGTACCTACTCGTAGTTTGGCAAAAAAGTAAAAATCTGTTTCAGAATCATCATCGTGAGAGCCTTATAGTGTTCCCACTGCTGGGACACTGTCCTACTCTTAAGCGAAAGTGATTGGGTCATAATCCACCACGCGGAAACAAATGCGGATTGGTGGTTTCAAAATAACTTCTGCTTATATAAATATAAGCAAGTAATTTAAGAGTAGTAGAGTTCTCTGTGATAGAGCTCGTCCTGGAAAGGACTACCACCATACCTATTTCTGCCGCAAAGCAGTAATGCTAGCATTGCTGTGTTCCGGTGTGAAGGGTATGGTTTCCGGTGAAATTACTGGCACATGAGGCTTTCGATCTTAGCCTCAAGGTGGCAACCCGCAAGTGATACCTCTGGTATTGCAAGCGTCCATAGGCTGCGGTAACCGCTTACCATCTTGTGGGCCGTACGCTTTGTTGCCACATCAGTTGTATAAAAAAAATATATTTAAATCAAACAAAATATATTATGTAATGTATATATTTTTTTAATTTACAAAAATTTAACAGAGATAAAACAAGATTCTTACAAGATTCTACAGCTACAGATTATAAAAAAAATATATTACTTTTATTGCATTTACTGACTCAACACACTGACCTGGTGATAGGACTCTTCAGCAAGAGTCCGTCTTGGTGGGTACCACCGCAGTGTCAGATATTCTACCTCCAAGCAGTAGTGTGCAAGCTGCACTGTGTTTAGGTTGGAAGGGCACTGTAGCAAGTGACTTATATATATTATTACTGGGCGAAAGAGACCGTCTCTGGATGATGAGCACAGTGCAGTGCCACGCAAAACTTAAAAACTTTAAGCTTTGGGTGACACAGCATCTGTTATAGTCAGGCGTGCTGCTTAACATCAGGCACATCAGTCTTGATTGTCTCGTCACTTGCTGACATAAAAAAAAAAACTCAAACGCACTGAAAATTATTGCTGCAGCAGCTTTAATGCTGTTGCAATTTTGTTGTAACGCCATTTAGAGTTTAGTAAATTTTGTTTTTGTTTTTTGTCTTTTGTCCTGTTTAAATATTTATTTTGTTTATTAATAAAAATGGCAACCAAGCATACGGCCCATTTGATGGTAAGCGCTTACCGTAGCCTACGAGTATGTACGCTTGCAACTTCAGATATATCACTTGCGCGTTGCCACCTTGATTCACCGGAAAGCATAGTGCCCTTCGAACCGGAACACAGCAATGCGAACCCTGTCAAAGGGTATGACAACATGGAGATAGACCGAAGTTTAAATAAGTAGGAAGTAAGTAGATAAATAAGGTGTCCTTCTGACGTAGTACTAATATCTGTTCTGTGCTGATACGGGCTGTTACTCTATCACAAAGAACTCTGCCTACTCTAAATTTTATTATAAATCCAGACTTGCCACAATATCGCTAAAAAAAATTTACAAGATAAACCATCAGAAAAAGTACTTATCCCGATACCGGCAGCATGATCTAAGTTTCTGATTGTTCTGGAAACTTGTCCATTCAGTTTATAATTAAACTTGGGTCAAGTCAGTTGACGGAAAATATTCTTGTGGAAGGAGGAGTAAACGTGGGCAAAAATTGATAGAGTTCGCAATGGAAAACAACCTAAAATTTACGAATAGTATGTTTAAACGAAAATTACACAATAAATGGACCTGGACTGCACCGAACTCACGATACTACAATGAAATTGACTACATATTAACAAACAAACCTACTTACATAAAAAGCTTTGACATTATAAACAATTTAAATTTTTATACCGACCATAGAATGATTAGATGCAAACTAGACATGAAATTGAAAAGACAAAGAACATTCAAAAAACTGGCTTTAGACTACACTCGTAATCTACCAATAATCTCAAGAGAAAATGGCAAGGACTTGGAAGAAAAGTTTATGGAATCGTTAAGGATTTCAACTGACATACAAACACAATACGATAACTTTGGGAAGGAAATAAATCTTTTGCTAAAAGGGATACCGAAAAACAAAAACAAACAAAAACAGGTGATAAGCCCAGAAGTTCAAAAGCTGTTAGAAGAACGGAAACAATTATACAAAGAAAAAAGAACCAAGACAATAAAATCAAAAATTACCGAAATAAGCAAAGAAATAAATCGGAACATTTCCAGGGACAATAAAATACATAGGCAATGCACGTTTGAAAGATATATTGAAAAAACCGGAGGTATAAAGAAAGCCTACAAAGAACTAAGGAAGAAAAATGAGTGGACAGCAAATCTAAAAAGCAAATATGGTAAAGAAATAACTAAGAGACCAGAAATAACAAAAGAAGCAACAAATTTCTACAGAGAGCTCTATGCATCGAACGTGCCAGAATCTATACAATCGTTAAAACTTAAATCCAACACTTCGGTATCGGAAAAATCGCCACCGCAATCTATCCTTACATCAGAAATAGAACAAGCTATACGAACTCAGAAAAATGACAAGACACCTGGAGACGATAGTATTACAAACGAGCTGCTAAAATCCTTATCAGAAATCCTCCAAAGACCCTTACAAACATTATTCAATAATATATTAAACACAGGAAAAACACCTGAACAGTGGTCTAGATCTACAATTACACTACTACATAAAAAAGGCGACAAAAACGATTTAGGTAATTATAGACCCATTAGTCTTATTTCAAATATATACAAAATTTTCTCAAAAATAATATTGCAGAGACTAACAAAAACACTTGATGAGAATCAACCACGAGAGCAAGCCGGCTTCCGTAAGCATTATTCAACGCTAGACCATATACAAGTAGTAACGCAAATCATACAAAAAGCTAATGAATACGGAAACACTGTTTACATGTGCTTCATAGATTTTAAAAAAGCGTTTGACAGTCTTGAATACAACGCAATATGGGAATCCCTAGCACAGCAAAATGTAGATGAGGAATACATATTACTATTATACAATATATACTCAAGGAACTGTGCCAAAATAAGACTGGAAAGAGAGGGAGAAGAGTTCTCTATAAGAAAAGGTGTACGCCAGGGAGACCCTTTATCACCTAAAGTCTTCTCAGCTGTTCTAGAAACCGTATTTAGAAATCTAAACTGGCGCAACAAAGGAATAAAAGTGAACGGGGATTACCTAAGTCATCTACGCTTTGCGGATGATATCGTGGTATTTGCCGAAAACGCATCATCTTTGGAATCTATGCTCAACAATCTAATAACTGAAAGTAAAAAAGTTGGACTATCACTTAACGCAGCTAAAACAAAAATAATAAGCAACGGAACAATACAAGAAATAACAACAGAAGGCGGTAAAATTGACTACGTGAAGAAATATATCTACCTTGGCCAATCGGTTTCATTTGAAAATTGTACGGGAGAAGAAGTTCAAAGGCGGATCGCAATATCATGGCAAAAATACTGGGGCCTGAAGGAAATAATGAAGAACAAACAAATTGACATAAAAATTAAGAAGAAAGTATACGAAGTTATAATTCTACCGTGCTTAACATATGGCTGCCAAACTTGGTCCCTTACCAAGGAAGAAGAAAACAAACTAGCTGTCTGTCAACGAAAGATGGAAAGGAGTATGTTAGGTATTAAACTATCAGACAGGATCAACAATAAAACAATTAGGAAAAAGACACAACTAACCGACATAATCAGCAGAATCAGAACATTGAAGTGGAACTGGGCAGGTCATATCTGTAGAATGGATAGCGAAAAATGGACCAAGAAAGTTGTCGAATGGATACCAAGAGACTGCAAAAGAAACAAAGGACGCCCAAAAAAACGTTGGGAGGATATACTTCGTCAAAGAAGTGGACCGGCTTGGATGAGGCAAGCTAGAGATAGAGATATGTGGAGAAATATGGGGGAGGCCTACGCCAGAGAGGCGACTACTGCTTAGATTTATTTTTAATATTTTATTTGTGCACAAAGTTTATTTATTTAAGAAATTCAATTTAATTAA
The DNA here is from genome assembly GCA_951394395.1 of Colostygia pectinataria. Lineage (NCBI taxonomy): Eukaryota > Metazoa > Arthropoda > Insecta > Lepidoptera > Geometridae > Colostygia > Colostygia pectinataria. Next base: position 5,284,461 of record OX596362.1, read on the forward strand.
AATAAAATGAAATTCATTGTAATCATGTTAAAATGTTTTTAGGGTAGTAGAATAAAAGGCTTTTTTATTTTATTTTATTTTATTAAGTCAGTTGACTTCGATGTAGTTGCTCTTAGAACTTTCTTTGTTTGTACAAACTACTGGTTTAATGCCGGCAGTGGTTGAATTAATAAATATTCATTTAACATAGACATAGGTGGTGGTTACAGCTTTTACATCCAACAGGGGCTTATTGCACTAAACGTTAACGCATTATATTTACAACTTTGATTCAACGATAATATTTTTGAAATTAGAAAAGCAAAATGTCTTTACGTGTGAACTAATGTTAAAAACTTATAAATGGTCTATAGCTGTATCTTTAGATTGATATAATTTTGTTGCAAGATACACACATTTAATTTTAGTACAGGTGACTTGCTGCTACAACATAGTACTAAGTATTATACTAATAAGTTCGCCAGAAAGAGGAATTTCGTACAATGACCTGTTTCTACTAACCTTTGTGTTGACAATGTAGTAGTGAGACAAAATTATGTCTGTTTCACGGCCGTGCATAGTAAGTTAGGCATAACTATTGTTTTATTGAAAGTTACGAGAAAAACTGTTTTTATTCAATTTCGTTTCTACTTTTCAAAATGGCGGAACGTTAATCCGTGAAAAAGTAACGAGAAAATTCTAAAATTCAGAGAGCCTGCTTTAAACGGGGTAGTAAGTAAGATAGATTTTAATTTTAGATTAGGTTTACATGGTGCTGGTATGCTGGCTGAAATTTTATTTATGGAATATACCTACTACAAGTCTTCGTTGCAAAAGATTTGACGTGAGGAAATTTTATTAGATTATCATGGTAAATGTTTTAATTATCGTTCGATAAAATAAAAATTGGACCTATTTAATTAAAAAAATTGTGTATTGCCATGTTTTTTTATAGCACGTTCCTTTTTTTATTTGACAAATAAAATAATTTAGGCATAACTAGTATAGTATAGTTTAGTAAAATTGATTTGACAATTGATTTCAAAAATACACAACGTCATGTAAACTTACCCAAACTCAGCACCCCAGCCAGGATGTATTAAAATTTCCAGAGTTTAACTTTGGGGTGCGCGGTATGCGTTTCGGTATTCGCATACACACACACCTATATTACATTTCAATAAGCCCCGCATTGTTTAAAATTGAACTTTCCCACGCTGGTTTTAAAGTTAAATTTTGTGTAGCAATGAGATTTCGTTAATCGCTAGGAAGTCGTTGAAATATTAATGCGCACGTTATGCTCAATTTCCTGGCTTTCAACGAGTTGGTATCAGTTACTCTGTCCTTTAAAATTTAAGGTGCTTTCTGAATTAGTTGCTAACAGGTCCTGTTTATTGAACAGGGTTAAAATTATGTTTTCGTATATCTTTCAGTATACCTGCTCACATTACTACTACTGCTGCAGTCTAAAATTATGATGAACTTATATTAGTAAGTTTTAAGGCTGTAGGTTAATACAGAAAGATGATGATGTAGTGCAAATTCAAAAAAATAATAATAACGCATTCGAATCTAAAGACAAAGTAATTTATTTGATTGAAAAACTTGTATAACTTAGATTTAAAATAGTTAAATTTAAAGTTTTAAAGTCCAATTTCAATTTTTATTTTAAACGTTGTTATTATGTATGTAAATGATGGAATATTAGATGGCAGTTGACGTCAATTGATGAGATTAACTAACACAAATGGAAATCCATTCAAAATAATTAGTCAGAGACACTACAAACGTTCAATTTGGGATGTAGGTATGTTTTAACACAGAAGTTAGTTAGCATTTCAATATTAATTAAGTAAGTACTTACTTAAATATTACAGTAATTAAATAAAATATAACTGCTTGCAGTTTAAGTATCTAGAGAGTTCATTTAAAGCACTCGTATAAACAGTTAAAATTATAATGTTACGATTTTCAGAGTGTGTGTGAGTGAGTGCGAACAAGGTGAAATTGCCTCTGCATTGTAAAATAGGTAGTACTTATACTGCTATTAAATAAACATTTGCAGTTTGCAGAAGGGCAAATTCCCGTTATATAATATGTAACCCTCAGTTACTTGTCAGTCACTGTCTTTTGACAGTGACATTTCTTGACACTCACGTCAGTGTGACTGACTTTAGGCTCTCCACAAATTAAAAACTACGCAGTATTTCCAGCTGCAATATTAATTTAGATTATTGGTTATTGGGAAATTTTGGGATTAATAAATCATAAATTCAATTGCTTTTATAATGTTTCAGGTGTCTTAAAATACTTGATCAATTCTTCAAATATGTAAGTGTATTCATCACGTCTGGCTTTGCCTGCGTGATGAAAATATAAAATATATTAGTTTGTCGTTTGTTTATTCCTGGGAGATTCGGTTTTGGTAGCGGGCCACTCTAGTTCAGTGGAGTCGCTCAGAGTTTTCATGGCTCCTGTCTTTCCTGTCTGGCGGCTAAAGTGGATTCCTTTATTCTGCACAGGGTCCCTGTATCTGGCCAGCGCGTGACTCCACGTGGCCATTACCGCCGCACGGCTTGCAATTTCTTACTGCTTCCATCGGCTGGCTACAGGCCGCTTACAAGCAAGTCACGGGTAAGCTTTCGAACGTTAATTACTATATTTTGGGCGCACGCGCCGGCGCCACATGTCCGTCTTAAGGCTAACTTCTTTTCTTCTCTTCCAGCCAACGGATTACGTGGGGCCCAGCTCGGGTCTTGCCGCCTTGTTAAGGCTTTCGCCTTGCGTCGTCGTCACGCCCAAACAACCCACGCCTTGTGGGTAAGTTACCCTGTTTTCTATGATTGGTTACGATGAAAGGAAACGGGCTGGTCCCAGGCTTACAGCCAATAGCTTACCTCGCTTTTCCTTTACAGGTTTTTTTATATGGGTATAGTTTAGTTTCTAAACTACTTTCGTGCGCGAGTAGCCGGTCCCGGACTCCAGCTCGGGTCGGTCTTCGGCAGGCTGCTGCAGCTGAACGCGGTGTAGGGGGATCCCTTCCTCCGAGTCCTCTCGCGCCGGAAGCCTGTCGCTTCTCCTGGTACCTTTGTGTCGTTTTACTAACACACACATTTCCCTTCCGGAACGTGCAAACCTTCAATAAACCTTAAACTTAAATAAACTCACTTCTTAAGCTGACTGCGATAGATAACTCTGATTATAGGCTATTCGAACCCCTTTGACCGTTATGCTCTTTTGTAAAACTATTATCCTACTTACTTTTAATTTAAGTGACCAGTGATATCTGGTCTGGCGCCCACCTTCTTGTAATAAAGATATATTTACTTGCACTTAACACCTGTGTTTTAACTTACCCTCGGTTAAATCTCAAGCGTTACAAATATTCAAACTCAAGTTCGTCTTGTTCTCATAAAAATGTCACAGATATTTCATTAAAAGTTGTGGAAATAACGGGTAACTCCCATTTGTTCTATAAAACTGTGACTGTCTTTTTTATCCCAGTAGTTTCACATTATTTTATTAATCTTATTATAATGTGATCAAAAATGTAATTAAGCGGATAAATACGTTAATTGCGTCTAGTTATAGCTCAAGTTTTATCTCAATGTTTAAATAATATAATGATAAAATTTAACTTCAAAATCGTCATTTTTATGTTATCTAAATACATCATTATCACAAAGATTCGCAAATAATACCTACTAGCTGATAGAAGGACGCGTGAATCTTATAACTTAATACAAACACTATAACATTATTTTCTATTACTTCAACATCGATTCTTTTAGGTTGCATAGATAAATCACTTTTATAAATATGGCTACTGCTGTACTTTCACCTTTTTCGTTTTTTTGTATGTTGTTTTTGAATCGTGTAACGCAGATTTAAAATCCACAGCACTACATAATAGTTAATTTTTCTAGCATAATTATGAACTCGATCGTAGTAGATATTTCAATTTTTCGCATCGGATATTCCTGGTAATTGTTTTCGACGACCAGTCCACTCTTCAGTTAGCTTTACAATTTGCAAGTGTCATTTGATTCGTGATGGATTTTCGCAAGTTTTTTGTCAATTACACGGTCCACGGCGGTTCCTGATTGATTCCGGTTTATTTTCAACATGCGAGCTTATCTGGTCCTGTTGAGAGACTATGCAAAACAAACCACCCTGTTATTTAAATAAATGATTATGTAGGTATCACTTATAAATACACTTTAAATAAGTGTATAGTCTTATAGAAAAAAAAAACTTTATTTGTTACACTCGTATATTGAGAACCTCCTCCGTTCTTTGTCAGTTAAAAAGACCATAAGCCAAAATAAAATTATTCAGGCCACAACTTCCAACATGCCACTTCAATTTTAGGTGACCTTTACCTGTAAATCGTTATCTTAATTAGTAATTTTTATGTTATGTATACAATATTACACCATCAAGCAATGTTAACGCAGCTTTACACGAAAATACAATTTTGCTGAGCAGAGGCGTGGCGATTGCTGTGATTTAAGTGACCATTTCATATGAAATAGCTTTTGTCACGCTTACGCGGTATAAATTGAGACATTTCGCCACGTAATGCTAAATATTTAAATTAAGTTAATGTGGCACAGGACGTTTTTATGAAGTAAATGTATATTAGTTTGAACTAGGTAATCTACGCGACACGCATAGGACCTTTACACAAATTATTTTAGATGGAGTCCGTAATAGAAGGTCTTATTAAATTTTTAGAGAATTTTACTTGAGGGTAGTTTTTTATAAAAGTCCGATAACCTATACTCAAATATGTACTAATTTGTAATTTGTTTATCAAAACACAAAATTTTTCATAAATAATTTGACTATTATTTTAGTAGTCTTGACTATTCCATACTTCAGTGGAAAAAATATAAAACTCAAATATTTCATTTAAATAACTGAAAGAGGTATTTACTTAGTAGCAAAAGTGTTTAATGGAAAGCCTTCCTTCTCAAACCACATCTCAAGCAAATATAAACGAATTATTTGTCACCCTTTTGTTACTCCGCAGAGCACTTATTAACTTCGCTTAGATCAACGCGAAATATTGTGTACTGGAGCGGCAACGTTTTGATTTTGTTCCGAAAACATTTATACGGCGCGGCGGGGCACGGCGGCATCGGCACGGGGCATCGGCACCGGCAAAGACATATGCGCGACACGAGTTTCGGTCCACAACGCGGTATGCGCTTAGGTCTAAAGGAACTTAACAAAAGCTTGCTTGTCAAAATGGAACTTTGTAGTAAATCTTCTTAAAAGGTGTATTTAACGTTTTAAATAAATCTGTCTTTTGTTGCTCACTAATCAGATTTAAGATTAGTAAAATTTTGAGTGACATTTTGGATGAGTTATGGAAAATCGGTTGAAATTTCCATGAATTTATGGTTTGTAATTAAATTTTAATGGTTTACAGATAGTTAATTATGTATTATGTAATTGAATTCATCGGTTTTCTTATTAGATTTAGTATTTCAATTACGACGACTTGACCGACCCAGCTAGAAGCAAGAGGTTGCGAGTTCGATTCTTGCTACGGGACATTTTTTTTTGTGTGATCTCAATATTTGTTTCAAGTCTTGTTTCATTTACTGTTATAGGTATTCTATCAGTTTATTTATTTATCACTAGCTGACCCGCACGGTTTCACTTGCGTTATTTTCTCGCAATTTTTCCACATTTCCTCACCGTTTAAACCTTCCCTGGACTCTAACAAATATTTCAAGACTAAAATTAGCCAAATCGGTCCAGCCGTTCTCGAGTTTTAGCGAGCCTAACGCACATCAATTCATTTTTATATATAAGAACTTAGAATAACAACACGGAGAAACGAAGTACGCGCACACAAGTTGTGATCATTTTAGTGAGACTAGTTAGTCTCACTTGGTCAAGCGGCTCGCCATTCATCAATGTGAAGTCATCGTCTCTCACAATTATAATTAAAAAATGGTGTTTTGTGTGGTGAAAGGCTGATGAAACACCACGTATTATATTCATTAATCATGTATAATACATATGCCGCTCACGCAAACATCAATAAAATTGTTGCGAGAACACCTATGAAAATGATTTTGAATTAAACTATCATTCTACGTGTTGTTATTCTAAGTATTAATCTATTTATTTATTTCCGCCTTAGTTGTTTTTATGGACATTATTAAAAGTTTTATGTATTTTTTTCAGCTTCAGTTTTTTTTTTGTTCAGAATGAAAACTGTTTGAGTTGCTAAGGTACTGAAATAATAGTCCTAACATTTACTTAATGCAAACACACGTACAAATATTGACGTTGTAATGTGCATGAGCGTCTAACATAGTGCGCTAAAGGCCAAACTCATTTGCATATTGCGGTCCCTACCAGGCGTTTCGCTGAGCTAATAATCATTACTCGCCAAGCAAAATTAGCCCCTAAGGTGTTCTAGTCGACAACTACCACTTTATTATACCTCAAACGTGCTTTGGCTGCTATGCAAATTTTGGACCTTTGATGTGCCTTACAGTATCGACTGGACAGAATTAGGGTGAATTTAGATTCAAATTTGAAATTATGGTTTTGTAAACAATGTGGTTATTTTATTAATGAATACCTAAATTTTGTATTGGACTCTATAATTGAATGAACGCTTTATTGGAAGAATGCATTGATTTGAATAGTTGAATGACCTCAGTGGGCAATTCCACTTTGTTGGAAATATACATAGGTATATGTTAGTTTCAACTAAGTTCATCATCATTATCATCATTTTTATGTAATTTATCTACTACAACCTGATTTCTAATTCCCACTGCTAAAATTCTGGCTTACTCCAAGGGAGAGTATTATTTAAAAATTGTGTAAACCTGCGGGACTGCGTTTAATCCATCACGCGGCCTCAATGCTGATTAGTGGATGGCACATGTCTTTTCACTCTCACTCAAGAGTAGGCCACTGTCTCAGCAGTGGGAACATTAGAAGGCTGTCATGATGATGATGACATAATATGTCTTTTGAATTTTTAGTTCTTGCTTGGCCGGTTTCTGCACGGTGATTTCCTTGGCCATAATTATTATATGGAAGCACTGGCATTGCGCACATACATTTTTCGAATAGAAAAGTCCTTTGTGCATAGCCGGGTTCATTCGTCATTTGTGCACAAATGTATGAATAATGAAAGTACGTAGGTTCACTGGTCACCACCACAAGACCACCAGTGCTTAATTTGCATTTTAATAAAATGTTTTTATTTTTTATTCATAGTAATGTTAATATCTACTCCACTGATTTTTTCCCGAATCATCACACGACAGTATCCAGACAAAACTCTAAATTTTACCGTACAATTTAAAGTTCGCAATTCGTATAATTGTGCTTTGACTTTTTAATCTGTAGATGCTGTAGATCAAACAGCCTCGCGGCCGACGACAACTTTATTTTTGTACAATCTTGATAATGATCGTTTGTTTGGCTAGTTCTGAGAAAATATATTTTGAAACAGAATTTTTAAACTGCTTATCAAAATATGCCCACTTTAAAAAGCTTTTTTATACTATACATACATGCTACTCGCGACTCTGTTAGCGTAATACGTCTGTTAATATTCTTCTCACAGGTAAGTCCATAGTGTTACGTTTTACCAAAAAGACCGAAACACTAAGGCTAGCGCCACATTGAACGGAGTTTCTGTCGCCAATCTTCCGTCCGAACAAACTACGACACCGTAACGGAACAACCGATCTTCTGAGTGTGTGCCCGACTACAGACAAAGAAATTTGCTGGCCTTCCGTCGCGGAAGAACGGCGACGGAAAATCCGATCAATATGGCGGCAGCTTTAAAATATTTATAGCTTAAAATCATGCCTCTAAAAGCACTACCTAAATTGGTTACATAATTGGTGACGTCAGGTGGTAGTAGATACAAAATTGTGTTACTTTGGCATTGCTCCAAGCGCTTGTATTGTAAATGCCGAAAAAAACTACTTTAGTGAAATCCTATTTATACGGTTTGCGACGTACCTATTACGAAATAGAATCGCTAAGTCGTTTTTGTTGTAAGTAGCTTTTTATAATGAGTTTGTCCGTGAAGTACAGACCATAAATACCTATTTTTGGCGCCACGCAGGTAAAGGCGCGTTGCCACGCGACCATTCATAAACCCAAATTTTTAGCTAGGCAACTTGTGAATTTACGTACCTACGTTGAAACGAAAGTGCGAAATGCATGAAAAACAGCCACTTTAAATTGAACTCTATTTCAGTAAGAATCCATTTCATTTCCGTTTAAAGATCATTCCGATGATATATAGCGTAATTTTGAAGAAAATTACCGTATAAAGCACTGGCACAAAAATATTTTACAAATCGAAAAATTCTTTGGTGCACGATCAGTTTTAAATCCATGACCTTAAGATCAAAAAGCGGGCTCACTACCTCTAGACCATTAAGTGCTCTGACCACTGTAAGCTTAAAAAATAATTTAAAAGCTTTTTTACATGCATAATTTTTAGCTAACGATGTCAAAAATGGTTTTGCTGCTGCGGAAACGAAACGATCCACTTTGTAGTTTCTACGAGCAGTTTAGGCAAACCGTAGACAAAGACACAAAAGCGCATTGAATTACAACCTCCTTTTTCCTCTGCGCTCGTTCTAACTCAAAGTTTCGGAAACTGCGCTTTTTAATTTCGGTTAAAACCGACGACGTTTTGCAAAGGACTAAATCCCTAAAAAACCTCGTGCGGTTTACAGTAAAGCTTTATAGCTTACCAGGGACCCTATTCTTGTGTGCATCAGAGAGAAATCCATGATATTTTAGGTAACATTTATCTGTATAAAAATTAAAAAAGAATGACTCCGGATACTGAATTGATGACACCACTTTATCATCATCATCATCATTAGGACAGCCTTCTAATGTTTCCACTGCTGGGACAATGGCTTACTCTCGAGCGAGAGTGATTGGGTATTAATCAACCACGCGGACCCAATGCGGATTGGTGGATGGCACATGTCTTATGAATTTTTAGTTCTTGGACATGTGGGTTTCCTCACGATGTTTTCCTTCACCGTACGAGAGTACTTGCATTGCGCACGTACATTTTTCGAATAGAAAAGTCCATTGGTGCACGACCGGATTCAAATCCACAACCTTAGGATTGGAAGGCGGGGTCACTACCACTAGACCACCAGTGCTCTATAACTAGTCTGGTGGAATCACGTAAGTAAACATTTTTTTGCAGACTGCTTTGCTCTGAACCGCCTTGCAGTCAGCACCCTGACAGACTGCTTTGGCAACTGTTTTACCTGCTTTTTGCCACAGTTAATTTTTCCAGAAAAAAGGTATTGTTTGTGTTATTCCAGAATTTAAAACATGTACATTCCAAATTTCATCACAATCGGTAAAGTCGTCATGGAGATACGTGGCAACAAACATTCACACTCACTTAAAGACTTAAAATAATTTATAATAGGATTTTTTTTAATTTAATACTGTAATACAGTGACATGGAAATTTTTACTTTTCCTTTTTTTTGTTTTCTATCCCAAATTCTTCGTGAGACATTTGCGTTCGACTCGCTTTGATTTCACTGAGAATTGGGCACCAGCTTGCCCATACAATCATGTAGATTTAATCCCTGGATTTCATGAATTTACGAAAAAATATGATAAAAGTTTATATTTTAATCCTTCAGTCATTTAGTTTAAATGTTTGCAGCGTGAATTAAATACGGTAAACCTCAGAGGATTAAGATTTATTAAGTTTTTATTTTGTAGTACTACCTTATTTTAGATGTAGCCAAGAACAGATATTAGTACTCGTACTACGTGATGTAGGAGCAATGAACTTGTTGAGCTCTGTTTATTTTTTTGATAATATGCATCATAGTTATAATTAATATGATAATATGATAATTTGAAAAGATGAAGATTTTGACTTTGTAAAACTTCAATTTATTCGTTCATGGTAAAACTAAACAATTTTCATCAAAGATCAAAGGTAAGCAAAAAGCAAACAATGCTTTCAGCGAGGTATATTACTTTCTTAAAATTAAATATTCAACCGCAATATGAACACTTTTCTACGGATTTACGCTAGAATTTTATTTTATCCTAGTTTTTCTTAAAAAAAAAAAAAATTTTGAGAAGCTTTCACATCTGGCTAAAAGCCAAGAATAAAAAATAAATATATTTTAAACTTTAAAAAATATATTAGTAGTACTTACACTTGTTTCAGTCAGAGATATGTTATTTTTTTGTATTTATGTATTTGAGATTTTGAAACAAAAGCAATTATTTAACATATTAAAAAAAATTAACAAATTCTTCATTACTCGAAATAGTTTTACCACAAGGGTGGGGCATAGACTGTTCTAGGGGCTAGAATTGCAATGAACACTGGAGGGTCTGAACAACCAATCAGCGTCTGCCACTGTAGGTACTAGTACACTTTGTTTTAATAGCACTAGGCAGGATTAGTTTTTGAGCACCTCTCTAAACAATGCTTTCGAGGGGTGGCGGCAGACATGTTGAAATTCTGCCTCGTTATGTCTTTGTACTTTGCAATGAAACATGAAATAAATGCGAGTATGAATTTACCGACAAACTTCGTACTTAGATGAAACTTTTGGTCGTTTAGCTTTCCAATTTGTGTACCCTGTTTTTGGATCTACTTATTGAACTTTGGTGCTTCGTTGAATTTATTCGTTGACTTTGCATTGTGATATTATTGATTTAAATATAATTAAGTGCAAGTCAGACCTTGTAAAACAGTAAGTCATTTTTATTTTATTTTTATTTATTATAAAATTTAAACTCAGCTGAAACTGATTGCTGATTATACATAATAATTATGATACATTTTTTTAATGCACTGTCACAATACTGTTTATATTTTTAATAAAGAGTAACCATGATACATTCCATAAATATAATTAATTATGATTTGGATGGGTATATCAAACAAAATCCGACCGAAAAGACAGTGTCAAATAAAACACTAAATAATAAGAAGTTGATTATGAATATAAATCTGGTAATTTCCAACTTGTATCTTGTTACTTGTAAGCGTACATCGTAAAACACTTTAGGTAAGTACGGTACTTGTTGTGCCTGAATGGAAACACTGCACTGGCATGCTCAAAGTCTCAATTAAATTACTAATCGTGAGTTGATGCCGTTTTTCAATTAACAGAGAATTTGTGAGATAAAACTCAGCATCTGATACCTGAGAGAAGAATAAATTTAATAAAAAACAGCCTCAACTCTAGATGCGTTTTTAATTCTATTCAATATGCTTGTAGCTAATGTTTATTTACAGCGGATGACTGTCTTCCTACATAGTCATTGAAGCCATATTATGATGACTACATAGAGGGAAAGTACAATGCAGTGAAAACAAAAGCACGCACACTACAGTATACTCGGTCTCATTGGCTGGTAATCCAAGAATAGTGGCTTCAACCCTCGGAGTATCACGTTGCGGTCATGAAGCCTCCGGTATCAATTAACCAATATGGCCGACCTAGCTCAGCTTAATATGTTATTAGTTATTCTGCGGCTTAACCACCAACTTGATGAAAATCAGCATAAAATAAATAGCTCTAACAAAAACGTCAAAAAGATCTAATTAGCTAGCGTTTCAGTATACGAGCGACCATCAGTCCACCGTTCGAAGCGAACGTTATATTGCCAAAAAGACAAATTAGCTTACTGTGAGACACTCAAAGAATGTGAAAAAAAACCAATTCGAACTAAAACTCCTCTGAGTTTCAATTATTTTTATTATACTATAACAGTTAAATATTAATCTATAAAAAGCAAAATAAATTAAACAGTCGTTTATCGAATGAGGCTCGTGTTAGGTCAGGGTAAGTCATTCGGCGATAATGGCCCATCGATATTTTGGTTTACGGTTATTGAGAAATCCGCTGTAGGTGTTGATAGCTTACACCGTTTAAACATCACCATGAGTGGATAAAATCGTTTTCGCAATTTTAGTCTTAGCAATTCAAGTCTATAACCTCTCATAGAGTGCAATTTCAAAACATAAAACCTACCTACGTTGTTTTCCTTTGTGGTTGGTAAAATGAAAATAACTAATACTCTTTGAATTTTCAGTGCAAATTTAAATTCATTTAATCATTTTGAAACATGGAATAAAAATATAGCAATAACAGTTTAGAAATACAGCCATAATTAGCTATAACAGCATGAGATTTGATGTATTTTCTTAATAAGTTTTTAAACTGCAATGGGTACAATATAAACCCATAACACCAGTTATGTAATATAATTACATAACTAGTGTTACAAATAAGTTGCAATCCAAATTCATTTGGTTACAGACAAAAAACAGCCTTTGTCAAAAAACTTTTTTTAATTTGGTTTAAATATGATGACTTATTAGTTTTGATAATAAAATTGCATCGCAAAGAAAAACTATTTTGGTTTATTCACAAACTATTTGGCATCCAATCGGCCGCGCGTACTTTCTAACCCTCCGTTTAATATTTAACAAGGGACCACAAATTATTTATTCACACAACAGAACAGTAAACAGCCTAGAGTTGTAGCATCGTAGCTTAGAAAACAGCTAGGTCACAAACTACTACATTTCTTACTTCTACATTTTGCGTTCGCAGGAAATTAATTGGTAACAACGTTAAAATCGTATAACGTTGTATTCTTTTAAGGGTGGTGTTTATCTAGTAGTGGACGTCTACTAGCTGATAATTCATGAACACACGTAAACAAAGAGTAGTAGAGTTTGTGTTACTATGTTTCAGTTCTAGTTGCCAATGAAATTATATGCACATTGCACATGCAGCCTTTGATCTACGTGTTAGAAAGGCAACGCGCAATGAATAATATGTTTTTATGATAGATAATATATTTATTCATCACAGTTAATGATATCTGGTATTGCAAGCGTCCATAAACTACGGTAACCGTTTATCATCAGGTGGGGTAGTAATCATTTGTTCTCTAGTGGTATGATAGAAGCAAAATGTCGGCAAAAGATCAGTAATAGAACTAGCAACTGGTAATACTTAAAATGCGTACAACAGCTATTATGGCTTTTTCTCACTAGGATAGGTGGCGCCACCAGCGGGTGATTTGGTTGCGCAATCAAACGGACACCATGTAAAATAACCGTAGTGAGATAGAGCCTTAACAGCTCGTACGTAAGTGAACTATCTTCTCCCTTCAATATCTATGCTAGTTGTAGACCAACCGCGCCGTCAGGGAATTGAATAAACAAAATTGCCGATAGCCCGGCGATAATTTTGGTTATATTGCGGCATGCGGTTATCGTAGACTGCGTAATTTGCTTACCTTGAATCAGAGTTTGATTGTATAGAGTTAAGGAAAGTGATTAAGTATAATATTATTTTGATTAAATAAATCTTATAAAATTTAAGAAAATATCGTTTGCGAACAAACTAGACAAAATTAAAAAAAAAATGCTCTATAGTAAAGAGGGGTAAGTGTCAAAATCCCCTTTGAAAATCTTCTTTGAAGGGGATTTTGGGGATTTTGAGTTACATAACAATAGGTATAGAGCAGTACAACTGTAGTCCCTGCTAAAATAACATTATTACATGTTATTTGTAGACATTTCACACAGCAACATCTCGCACTAACTTATTTTTTATGGATTACTGAGATTTTTAAAATATAAAACCACTAGCTGCCGTCCGGGACTTTGCGCGTGGTACATACATACCTTCAAAAAAGGAGCCTATGTTTTTTCGTAGATTTCAGTCTATACCGAATGTTATCAAAATCGGTTACTGTGAAAATGTATAAGACTCAGATAGAGTTACTTTAGCATTTATAAACTAGTATGAAATAAAAAATACAGTATAATTTTATGTTCATGCATTTTTGTCTCATAGCTACAGTTTTGAAAACTCCCCAATACTATTTTAACAAAATGCAATAAATAAAACAATAATAAACATTGGGACAACCCTATCAGGCTCAGTCACGTGCGAGTTAAATGATCCGAAACGGGAAGCAATATACCTATTGTTTACAGCATTTTGTTGTCGTTTATCAATATTTATAATATCCATTCCGCTGATAATATCATTGATTTATGGCGTTAAGTTTTGGGCTTCTCAAAATGCAGCAACCGCTATAAAATCTCATTTAATAAAGATATTTTGATTTCAATAGCAAGTGAAATTCACGCGAACGAAGTCGCGGGTCAGAGCTAGTTAAAAAATAATTTATATCAATATATTTTTATAAAATATTAATACCACAGATCAGCATGTTAGTTGGTCCTTAGTCGTAGCATTTATAGCATTTTGGATGCTCAAACTACGAACTTTCCAAGTAATTTTTCTGATTAGATATTTTTATTTTCTCCCTTTCTCCTTTCGTAGTAGTTCATAAGGTTTCAGGCCTATAAAAACAGTTTTCCCCTAGAACCGTACAGAATGTATAACGCGACCGCGATCCTCTTATTTACATACGTATGTGTGTGGTTTTGTTTCTATTTGCGCTAGTGGGGTGTGTACTCGTAATTACGGCATTGGGACAGGTCCTGGGGCGATGCGACCACATTCAGAGAACAAAAGCTTTCTAGAAGCACCTTATTTTTTTATATACAGGGTCAGTCTTTAATTTTATGCAATATTAGTGCATAAAATTCAAGAAGGGATTTTCACACACAAAAAGACTACCTTTTTTTTCAAACGTGTTTATCTGGTTAATTTTAACCATTTTTAAACTTATCTGGTTGAGACAGGCAGCGTAATAATAAAATATTCAAACGCGCGCGCTTCGTAGCGGTTACGGAGGAGTCATTGACTAGCAGGTCATTGACACGCAGGTAATATATACGAGCCGCGCGCTGCCCTTTCGATTTTCAACTAAAATAACTAATAGTTTAACTTAAACTTAATCGATTTGAATATTCACGTTTTTTTATGCATCTAAAGTGGAAAGTTTTTTAAAAAAGGTGCATATTTTTTTTGTGTATAAATGTGGCGACCAATGTGGCGCGGTGGGCGAAGGTCCGCCTGCGACGCAAAGGTTGCGGGTGCGATTCCCGCCTTGGGACAAATGTTTGTAGGAATCTGCAAATATTTGTTCCGGGTGTTCTGGGTGTTTACTATGTATAATAAAAAAATATCTATCTATGTATTGTATTGTATTAAATATATATCAGTCATCTAGTACCCATAATACAGCTCTGTTTAACAGCAGCTTACCTTGGGCTAGATGATGCTGTGTGGATTGTCCAGCATTATTATTATTATTATTATTATTATTATTTCGTAACTTTTTTAAAAACCGAAATATCGGCGTTCGTTTTTAAAAGTACAAGTTCGGTTAGTATCCATTTTTTAAGGGTAAAATCAGGTGAGATAATTTGATTGGTGTTTTAGCTTAGATTTTTTAAAAACACATTTTATTTTTGTACTTTTCGAACTCGTTCTACTAACTCTACTAATGTGTACGATACCCCTAAGAAAATCTCTGCGAAAGTTGTATTTCAAGATGTATAAATAAATCAACAACTGCTACTATTTCTATGAAAAGTCAGCTTTTACTTGTTACGTTTAATTCTAGGTAATATTATATACCACTTTCTGTGTTCTACATCAATGTTAAACACTGTCTTGCCTAAATGAACTAGGCCTGTGTTCATGGTAATTTCGGGCCTTCCCTGAATGTCGATGCGGCTACTGGGATGCCGTTGTAAATATTGTACGGGTTTGCTAAGACCCGGAAGAAAATACATTGCACATCACACTAATTACATATTTTATTTAATGAGGAAGTTTGTTTGAATTTTTTTTAGTTTTTGAATAGCTGTTTGTTTATTTATAACACGACAACCACTGAACTGATTTAACTGAATTTAAAATATATAGATAGTTATTAACCGGAAATAGCCTATGGGCTTTTTTCAGCCTTTTTTCAGAACCGGACCAGAAATACAACGCCAATAAAGTTTCGCCCAAAAATCGCCATTAAAATAAAGTAAAATACTTTAAGAATAGTCAGTGATCCCTAATTATTAGTTCCATAGAAAACAAAAAAATAGAAACTACTTTACCTACTTCTACCTACAGCAATAAATCAGTCTTGTTTTGGCATACAAATCTCTGCCCTATGGACATTAAAGACAAAGTACTCCGCAAAAATAATTTAACAAACGTTCCCACAGAGAAAATCCTAAATCCCTAATCGCATTCTGTCAAAATCCCTGTAGTAAATAGAATTTGATCCTCTTGTTTTGCATCGAGATTTACCAGATTTATGAAAGCTTTTTGCCCGCCACTTAGGAAACTCCATCGTCGTTCCAATCAATCCAAGTCCGATTGAAAATTCAATGGCAGTAAAAGATGAGAGGTTGAAATTACGTCACTGCTTAAAATTACGTGTTCCAAACATGTACCTACATGTGTTTTAAAAATATAATCTTCAGTACAGTCGTCACGTCGTACGTCGGTTAGTAGTCAGCAAAGAAAGTGGTCTATCGCTTTTGACAAAAGTTTCTGTGAAATCTGGCAGCGCTATGGCATGAGTTGTTCTGTCATAGCACATGCTGAGTGGTGGCCATTTTTACTACACTATATTTTTAGTAATAGCTGATGTAATGTTTTTAGTTGGTAACGAAATAAACGTTTTTATTATTATTATTATTATTAAATCTATGACGTTCAAATGAATCTCAACCTTAGGGTGGTAGACTACATTTTTGATGACTGTACATCGTTCGTTCAGGCTTGGTCTTAGCTAGGTCTTATTTCAGGTTTTTTTTTTTTTCCAATTGTATTCAGAAAAAATCAAAGTGGAATTTACTTCACAAAAAACCAAAAAACATACCCACTACATGCTACGAGAATTGCTTTCTAGAGGCACATTATTTCATTAAGATAATTATTTAATTCAAACTCATTAAATATTTTAGTCTTCTGCTGGTCTAGTGGTACCTAGTCCGCTTTTCGAAGCTAAGGTATGATGTTAAGCGCCACGCCTGATCATAATCCATGCAGCAGATTCAATGTGATTGTTAGGTGCTCAGTTATCTTTAACTATTACTTGAATGTTCTGCATGATAAAAATGATTTTGGTATTGTAACCTATTCGATATCTAGTTTGTTAATCTTTCCGTGTTAAAATACAAAACATTAATAACATTTTTGAAAATACTACAGAGTTATGAAAATAATGGAAGAGATGAAATCAATATTTTAAAAGTTCTATAATTGCTAAGACAAAAGAATTATGAGTGCGCTCAGTACAAACGTGTTTGTTTCCATTGTACTGTCATGCATGTTCAATAATAACATTTAATAACATAAATTATGCTGATAAAATAAAAGAGTTGTAAGATGTCGTGTCGCCAGATAGCAAAATATGAGTTTATTGCTAATTTCAGGCATGTGACTGCATAAAAAAAATCGTCTCATTCCGTCTCTCACTACTCTCATATGCACCTCATTAACGGATATAATACAGTATTACATTCATAGACTTATCTATGGAGAGTTTTTTTTTCTCACCGAGGCTAAAAATTAGGGCTATTCCCAGTAGTCTTACCGAGTCGTTTTACCAGTTTGCTTTTAGCTACATCTCGCCTGATGGTAAGCGCAGATGAAGTTTATTACTTACTTATTTACTTATCCAGAAGATGATGATGATAGTGATAGGAAATTATTGTACAAAATTACTTTAAACTAGCTCTTTAGTCAACTCATCCCGCTGTCAATCAAAAATAAATCATTATTTTATTTTATTTTGATTGGTAAACTGACCTCGCTCATAAAACATGATGAAAAGTAGTGTATTATTTGAACTAAGACCCAAATTTTATAAGAGGAAACTGAACGTGAACACCTTTTAATTTTTTCATACCGCTTTCAACGTAGAGCACGAGATTCATGGCCGTCTCGTGCTCTGCAGTGGAATCGCGTTTGCAGATTCGTATCTCTCTCACTCGAAAGCGCGTGCACTTCGAGGCAGCACACTCAGGCGTGTACCACACACGATAGTCATCTACCTTGATATGCAGTTAATGTAACGCGATAAATAATGCCGGTAAACCACTCGGTGCTATGTTCACATCTGATAAGCCTTGTTAGAAATTGATTTCAGATAATCGAGGATCGAAGGAAATATTTGATTATTACTAACTAAAGTAAAGCTTTGATGAGAAAAAAATGTTTGTACCACTTAAGTGGCAAGCAAACGTACAGCTCACCTGCTGTATTGAGGTAATTTGATTGGTGTTTTACATGCAGAATTGCAATCTTAGTGATATCACTGGCACGTTGTCACCCTAAAACGTTTGTCTGAAGCTCGTCATGTATCTGTATTTTCACCGGAAACCATACTGCTGTGTTCTGAAACACAGCAATGCGAGCTTTATTGCATGGAGGCAGAAATAAGTGCTTAAATAATAAAATTAAAGCAAAGTAAAGTGTAAATTTCATCTTATATTTACTCGTATGTTTTAGGAGGCCTTCGAGCGGCCCATTAACTTCGTCGCCCAGAATTGAGTCACGCGAACTTACTTATTTTTTTAAATATTTTTTATGAAACTACACATCGAACGCTTTAGTCTATAGTAGGAACGTTTTGGTGCTAGTTTGGTTTTTGCTGACTGTTCCTTTTCTAATTTCGAACTTAAACATCGTTGAATTAAAGTACAAATCCGCTACGTTAACGTCTAACGAAATAAGCCCCCTGAGGCTCTGACCCAGATGCCTACCAAGCAGAAACGTTTCCAAAAATAAAATTGCTTATATTATTCTGGAAGCAAATATTTTACAACAAAACCTTGCTGTTATCATGAATTTTTTAGTGTCCCCATTCCGAACTGAAGCATTGCGGCTGAGATGAAGCAGTAAATTATTTGTTCATTCCCGAGCCACTGTTTTTAAAAATAAATTATAATTATACTAGTCGCTTGCGAATGGCACCACCTGGGTAATTTTTGACGACCGATGTGGCGCAGCGGGTGCAGGTCCGCCTGCGACGCAGAGGTTGCGGGTTCGATTCCCGCCTCGGGACAAATGTTTGTACGATCTACAAATATTTGTTCCGGGTGTTCTGGGTATTTTCTATATATAATAAAAAATATCTATATATGTATTGTATTGTATTAAATATATATCAGTCATCTAGGACCCATAATACAGCTCTGTTTAACAGCAGCTTACCTTGGGCTAGATGATGCTGTGTGGATTGTCCAGCATTATTTATTATTATTATTTATTTATTTTGTTGTGTATCTGTAGGTAAATGTGTGAGTATTGATAAAGTTTTTAGTTGTTTTAAATTTTGATTACGTTTTCAACACCAGTTTATTCAAAATATAGAACTGGCAAGTATAAACTAATCCTTAGAGTGTGTCCTAATTGAACGGCCGCATTCAATTAAACACACTTTTAGGCTTAGTCCACCCCGGTGAATCTAGGCTCTTATCGCCGTCGTTGAGAGTATTGAGTATTGCGCAGTCGGATTTAAGACGATTTCGTTATGTTCCATTTAGCATAATATCTTATTGCAGTTTATGAAGCGCGCCGGTGCCGTATATCATGAATTCAAGTGTTCCAAATTCAAACTTATCGCAACGACTTGTATTTGAGAAAAAAAAAATGTGGCGAAAAACTCAGCGTAGCGCACACAAGTGCCTATTTATTATATAATTCTTAAAGTAACAGTTTATTGTGGGCAACATGTTATGCCGAGTGGCCGCTGTAATTTTTCCCGAATGCCGCGCGGCCGTTATAGGTGATTCACGATTATGCATCATAATAAAAACGCCATAAAATTGCCTTTATTGGGCATCCTCCATGCACAGCAACCACAAAATTAAATTATTCACTGTTTATTAAATTCAGCTGGCTCTTGAGTACATAATTTAAAACTGCAACAATCGTAAATGGAATTTCATCTGCGCCAAATGATCTAGTTATGGGTCGTTGTTGATATGATTATTGCCGTACTTTGTTTTTACATAAACAGTTGGTCAATAACCGTTTACCTACACTATATTTTAGTACGTTTTTAACACAAAAGCAAGATTTAATTTCAATGTTGTAAGTTACATTTTATTAAAGCTAGCTTGTTAAAAGATGGTAGACAAATTTATACTTCAGATAGTGATCTAAATAAGTAGATTATGTGTACAGTCAATAAGATCTACACAAAACGTAATTTTAAAATAAGTTTCGGTACAAGATTTCATAAAAATATAAACAGCTAAGAGCTTCAAAATTATATTGTAATTATTGCTCGTGTCAAAATCATGTTATAATTTATAGAAAAATAATTGTCATCACACTATTATAAAAAAATGTAGATCGTTTGAACGGTTACTAGAAAGCTTAGCTGGTTTTTTTTTTAGCTTAGCTGGTTCATTTGTATCTTATTGATTTATAATACGGGTAGGCCAGTTTAGTTTGATAATTATAATACTTCACTACTTACAAAATAAATAAAGAAACACTACACTTGTTCTTTGTGTAATTAAAAGTCTAAAAACTATTTAAAAAGAGCCATTTGTAAATAGTTTGCAAAGTGGTTAATCAAAAACTTGGAAGGCAGACAAACTACTTTTCAAGCATAATTTATTTTGGAAATTGAATGGCACTTTCTTAAATAATATTGGCATTGACAAATATACTAAATCGGTTTTCTAGATTGAGAGCTTTATAAGTCATGTTTTTTAAAAGGATCACACAGCATATTTATAAATATCTGGTTCACATAACATAAACTAAAAGTAAGCTACTCGTAGTACCTGATGAGTCAATGGCTAACCCGAGTCTCTAGAGGCTTTTTGAAGGCGTCCTGGTCTGACGACAACTTGTGACTGTTTTATCGTCCCCTCAGAAGCACAGAAGTGATTATTAGCAATGATATAAATAATGAAAGTTACCATGCGGGTAACTAAGATGCTACGGGAAAAAAAAGCATTTCGTTCAAAACTATTAATCAAAATTGCTGAACTAGTTGCTGCCTACGGCTTCACTCTGGTATTAGGTTAAAATAATCCTATGCCTAATATCTGTTCTGTGTCTATGCTTCACACACTTTCAACACACGTCTTTATCTATATTATTATACTAGCACCCCTACTAATGCGCCAAGCTATAAATTGTAGAAAATAATATAACAATATTAAACCATTGTCTATTATCATTATTATTATATGCACGTCGCAAACAGCAAGCATCGCATTGCGTTAGGGCAGTCGAGGTTATATTACTATTACTATATAAAAAAACTGAAGCTCCCTTCAGTTCAAGTTCTGTCTGAATCAGATTTTTTGGCATTTTATATTCTTTAATATTTTCTTAGTGTAGTGGTTTAATAAATACTAATTCAATCTAAATAACTTATTTAGATTTATAGTAACATTTAGATATTTATTAATAAACCAGTTACAGTTTACGAGCTGTGGCTTAATTCCTATTGATTTGCGTGGTTCGTTAGGAATGCAAAAACTTCTATTAGACATTCCGTCGCTTTGATATGCAAATAGGTTTTAAGTGGAACAATAGATTTTAAAGCAACCCCTCGCTGCTATAAATTAATAATACCTATAGAAACGCAACTCTCTAATGCTACCCAACTTTTTCCTTTGCTCCATGCTCTAAATGCTAACATAACTCATGATATTCTTAAACTGCTAGCCAGTTCTTCGCAAATATTAATAATCCTCCGCAATTACATTGAAGATTTGATCATTGTTAGGTGGCAACAAATATTTTTTACATAACTTTTGGTTGCCTTCAACTGAAATTTTTATATAAGTGAGTTACCATATTTCAGAGTGTCACTTCTATGTAGTTTTTTAATGTCAGTCTGCGAGTAAACTCTAAACAGTAAATTCTGCGTGAATCCAGTTTATTGTAATGCGATTTTATAGGCTTTCGACGCGGAATGTTCTTTTGTGGTGTTCACTGCATCGAGGCCTTAGTTTTCTACGGCTTTGTTTATAAATATTTTAAACTTGATAAGATTTTTATATTTAACGTAAAATTTGATACAAAGTTCACTAAACTTAAATAAATAAATAAATAATGCTGGACAATCCACACAGCATCAACTAGCCCCAAGGTAAGCTGTTGTTAAACAGAGCTGTGTTATGGGTACTAGATGACTGATATATAAGGTCATTCATTATCAACCTGACAAACTTAAGGGGTAGGTTCCACACATAAAAAAAAAATACTTGTACTTTTTTTTTCAAAACTTTTTTTTTTATATTTAAAAAAAAAATTACGTAATTCTACTTAATAATTAGTTATCCTTGTTAGAAATCGAAAAAGCAGCGCTCGGCACGTGTCTGTGACCCGCGCGTCAATGAACCGCGGGTCAATAACCCGCGCGTCCTTGACCTGCGCGTGTCCTTGACCCGCTACGCTTACGTCGCTTAACTCGATTCCCAACAATGATAAATAATAATTGAGCGGATAAACGTAATCGATTTTTTTTTGTTTACTTGGGATTTTTAAGACAATATATATATAAAAAAAAATAGGTACATATATATTTTTTTTATGTGTGGAACCTATCCCTTAAGTTTGTCAGGTTGATAATGAATGACCCTGTATACTTAACACAATACAATACATAGATAGATATTTTTTATTATGTATGTAGTAGATACTCAGCATCTTTAAAGAAAATACCTAGAGCACCCGGAACAAATATTTGTAGATCGTACAAACATTTGACCCGAGGCGGGAATCGAACCCGCAACCTCCGCGTCGCAGGCGGACCAGCGCCCGCTGCGCCACGTCGGTCGTCTTGTGCGTTCTATATCATAATATTCAGTTTGTTGATAAAATGCATAGTAAGCCACTATGACTTCACTACAGCTTCTATTTTCGCTGCTAGGAATGGCACTGGCCTACTCTCGCTCCATAAAAGCACAGAGTAATAAAAGTAAGTAAGTTCGCTCCATCACGCAGACCCTATGACGATTGAGACAGTCTTTCCAATTCAGTTCTTAAACATGACGGTTTTCTCACGATGTTTTTCTTTACCGTATAAGGGCACTGGCAAAACACACGTATCTTTTTTTGATGGAAATTAAATTGATTAGGTAGACGAATTAGTGCTTCTTTTTTTTTTTAAGTCGGTTAAGTACTGTTTCAATTGTGTGAGCTGTCTAGCATTATCATTTATTTCGATGGAGTTTTGGAGTCCACCACATTTTTGTATTAGATAGAGCCGATCTAATTCTTTACCCACATAGCTCTAAAACGGGAGTTGTAAGTTGCAGCGGGTCCCTTACATGCCGGTTTGTATTGAGTCAGTTGCTGGCGCCAGTTCTTTGTATATTAGTTAGCCTTTGATTGTATTTGGCTCATTTTTAATAAATAATTGCCCTAAGAAGTAATACTTACTAGTCATTTACCAGTTTTGTCGATATCAAATTTAATTATGTATTATAAACTTTGGTTCATTTCTGATAAATAATTGCCCTAAGAAATATAATTGACTAGTCATCTACCAGTTTTGTCGAGATCAAATTATGTATTTTACACTTAATTTTTATAAATATTATATTCATAAAAATAAGACAAACTAAAAAAGCTTTTATCTAGCAGTAAGTGAAGTAGGCTGTGGATGATAATGATGTTAATACATAAATTCATTTTTGATAATATTTTTTGAATGGTGAAATTACATCAATTATATTAAAATGTGGCGCGTATTGGGGGAGGCCTATGTCCAGCAGTGGACTAATGTGGGCTGATGATGATGATGATGATGATGATATTAAAATGTCAAGTGACTGCAAGCAGGCCTCGTAATGTGACGTCATGGTACGACAAAAGTCATTAGATGTATGACGATACCAACAAAAAAATATTTTGAATCATCATTATCATCATTGTCAGCATTATATTTTTCCACTGTTAAGATACTGGCCTACTCTCATGCAAGAGTGATTAGGTTACAATCCACCACGCGGACCCAATGCGGATTTATATATTATGACAGTAACTGTGTCTGTGTAAATAAGCCACAAACCTTAAAAGCCATTCACTGTTAGGACGCCATAAATTATTGTTTTCAACGATAATGTTTTTAACATTCATTGTAATGCGTCACATTAGAACAAAGCTGAATGCTTCCTGTTCTTGAGGAACAAATATTTTCACTTAGTGCCACGATAATGGTCAAGCATGCTACACTGTATCGCGTGATTCAGCGTTGCACCTGTTTTAAACTCGTTTTAGTATATAGAGTACTAGCTACTTGCCCCTTCTTCGCACGGGTGCTAAGTTTTCATAGCACCCATGCGAAGCCGGAGCAGGTCGCTAGTTTCAAATATGTGCACGCCCCTCTCCCGCACTTCGGTGACCCCTCACTTATCATAGACACAGGTGTCCTACACAGTTAATATTATTATTGTTTTTGTAACTCGTCATAACTTTTGAATGGAAGATGATTTGAATTATTCAAAAAGTAATTACAAAATGATTTATTTGGATAAGGATTATTATAAAGGTATAGATAACATGGTCTGATTTTGGTCGTCATATCTATTAACTTTTAAAATGTAAAAAAGAAGTTATAGTAACATAACAAGACAGTCGAATATAACAATAACGGCTATTAGTTTAGTATAGTATACTTACTACATAGTATACTTTGTCAGCTATAGAGTCCAGTCACTTTCTGCTTTATAACATATTAAACTAAATGAGTAGTAGTCTCTATAATCAAGCTTTGGCTGTGGAAAAAATTCAAAGCACCACATCTGATTTGTTACCTGCCGGAAAATGACCAAAAGCATTTCCCCGAAACGACATAAAAATTTAGGTTAACCCGAAAGATAAAACTTAAGTTTCCGTGAAATGAAACGTTTACGTAAATTGTCGACTGTTGATATGTTTATTATTACTGTGCTGGAAAACATACAACTGTGAATCGAATGCGGCTATTTCTGAAAAAGAACTTTTATAGTTACTGCTTATTCTGGTCTCGCTTTGATCGTGTGTGGTCGAGGATAGCGATATTGACAAGGTGATTTTTAATCATAGTTTTTTAGAATATTATTATTCTAACATGTAAGAATTCTATATTTATATCTAAGTTTTGTTCAAATTTATTTTAATTAGAGTATGACTCCGTTTTGGTGGATACCACCACAGCGCCAGATATTCTGCCTCCAAGCAGTAGTGTGGAAGCATTTTAGTCTGTTCGTTCGTTCGTATGAGTCACTGGCCAACTCTGGTGACAGAGTTTCTAGGCCGCCCGAAGGCCTCTGTCATAGCCTAACAACTTTGAAAAAGCCGGGACCGACTGCTTAACGTGCCCTCCGAAGCACGGGAGCGCTCAGTTGAAATTGCCACTGGCGGTCACCCATCCAAATGATGACCCCGCGGAACAGTGCTTAACTTCGTTGATCTGTTAAGAACAACTTAGCCAGCTACGTCACGAGCGCATTTTAGTGTTTAGATTTGAAAAGCATTGTAGCAAGTGAATTTACAGAACAAATGGGACCTTATAACTATGATAATGGAGGTGATGATGGCATAGCAGTGCCATGCAAAACTTTACGAATCATAGTTTTAATCGTATCCCGTTCAAATGAATCTCAACCTTAGGGTGGTAGACCACATTTTTTGCTGACTGTACCTACTGCAAATGTTAAAGGTCAGAGAATCTACTCTTGAAAGCGACAGACGATAATTTTGTCATTCATAGCGGTTCAGCCTATGTCTGTGATAACTTAACACAGAACAATCACCGATATTAGTTGATATTAGTTGATATTTATCACGATATAACGTTTTAGATGAAGAGTGGAACTTAGTTTCGTGTCGGTTAACCACAGACAAACTAGAGAAAAAAAACTTCCTTTATATTTGATTAAAAGTAATTGTATTCTATGACAAGAACAGTGGAAGGAAAACACAAACATAAAATTTAAAGAAATTATTTTAGCAAAAACAGTAAATTCCCAGAAAACTACTAAATCTCTTAGTTTATAAAAAGGGTTAGCAGACCAGGTACCTATTTACAAAACAGTTAAATGAAAAGTCTGTTTGTTTGATGAAAACGTGATTGGCGAACCATTAACACAGTTTAATCGCAATAACAACAATTACTTTCGTTTTTTCAGTTAAATCTCAGCCTAATACCAGTAAACTGCGCACTGAGAAAAAGCACCGAATTGTAATAAAACTTCTGTTTGTGGTGAGCTTAGTTTTTGTTATGATAGTGAAAAAAGGCGACGGAAATAAAGTTAAAAACAGACAAAAAATCTGTAGTACTATTCCGCTTAACCTTTTAACTGATGAGGTCACACAGTTACCTCATCCCTCATTACATAGTTGCTCCGTCGAGCGCTGGAGCCAAAGAATTTGCCGGAGAACAAGTCGATGGTCCTGAGGATGTCCCGTGGAGGGATGAAACACGTGTCGATATTTTTCTTTTGAGGTTAACTGTGGTAACTGTGTGATTTCATCAGTTAAAAGGTTAAGCGGAATAGTACTAGAGATTTTTCGTCTGTTTTTTATCTTGTAATGGATTTCCGCGAAATAACGCCTGAATCTATCAATTATGGAAATAAAGTTCAAAAACAGCTGAACACTTTGTAGTTTCACTAGTATTTTGGCGTAGTGTAGTGTACTAACGTGAGTTGATGAACGAAGTATAGTTTGAAGGTTATGGTCATAGTGTTTATTTATTTTTATGTTAATTGAATAACTTAATAATTTAACTTTAGTATTTTAGATAGTTTTATATTTTTTGAATAACTTAATAATAAAAAACTGTTGTAAACCCTTTTTAAAAACATTTAAAAATACTTAAAGCGACAATTATTAAATAGCTAACTTTATGCGAGTATCGAGAATCGAAAATCTAAGTTTGTACATACTAAGATAAGCTCGTGCTTCTTAGCAGTGCGTGTCTTTACTTAAAGTTAGCGTGAAAAGAATGGAATTCCAATCGCCAGCCAGCAATCACTGTGTTTTTTTTTCTAAACTTAATGTGATTGTTTGTGGCAAACGATATTTAGCCATTATTAAGCCATGGGTAGTGTAAGCCAGTATTTGAAAAATAGTTCTTGTTTATTGCAAATACTAGTGGAACGCCCCGCGAATTTGTCCGCGTTGAGTTTTTCTTCTAAAGTAAATTTCATATACGACTGATGTGTCGCGGGGGGCGAAAGGTCCGCCTGCGATGCAGAGGTTGCGGGTTTTATTCCCGCCTTGAAACAAATGTTTGTACGATCTGCAAATATTTGTTCCGGTTGTTCTGGGTATTTTCTATGTATAATCAAAAATATAATTATATTATGTAATGTATTAAAAAAAAAACTTTAAAACTTTTTACTTTTTTTGTACTTTTTTATATAGCACCCATAACACAAGCTCTGCTAGCCCCAAGGCACATTAAGGTACGAGTTGGTACCCGACTGCAGGCAGCAGCTACACGCGACGTGTCACCGTCTATCTTCTTACCGACTGGTAGACAAAAGTTTACGACACTATCGCTACGACTTAACGCGGCGTACATACATCAGTAGAAACTTACCTTAGTACTGTTTTACTTAGAATTCACGAACAAGAATGGAACAGATCTGTTTGTAACGGCCGAACCGTTGCGGGCAGTCTGGTAGTAACTTGCCCGCTTTAGGCTGCGTGCAGATTGTCAGTCAGTCGTAACGCAATAATTTTCTTTGTTCAATTTGAAGTTGTTGCAATAAATGAACTTACCAAAGTAGTAAACAATTCTTCATTAAAGAGTTGCCTAAAATTAAAAGAAAATACATAAGGAAACCGAACCTAGATTGGAAATAGACTTAACATTTACTAGCAAACTAACATATGTACAAAATTATTATTACACTATCTACTAAGAGTAGTAGAGTTCTCTGTGATAGAGCTCGTCCGGGGAAGGACTACCACCATACCTATTTCTGCCGCCAAGCAGTAATGCTCGCATTGCTGTGTTCCGGTGTGAAGGGTATGGTTTCCGGTGAAATTACTGGCACATGAGGCTTTCTATCTTAGCCTCAAGTTGGCAACCCGCGAGTGATACCTCTGGTATTGCAAGCGTCCATAGGCTGCGGTAACCGCTTACCATCTTGTGGGCCGTACGTTTGGTTGCCAATTCAGTTGTATAAAAAAAAAAAAAAAAAAACTACAAAACATTCAAAATACATATAAAACAGTTGAGCCATCTAAAAACCGTAAGAAACGATCTATAGATAGCTCAACTGATTCAAACCACTACCAGACGGAAGCGTTCCCAACATGATGGCTGCATTGCCACGTCGAATGGCAAGGCTGATATGTCGAGCCAGATATGAACTAGATTGGAAATTAAGTCAATCGAGAAAATTAATTAATTTGTATTTTAATTTTCGAGTTGAAATTGATTTTTTTCATAAACTCGCGCCACTCTATATAAAATACATTACCTATAAACTACGTAATTTGATAATTTTGATTTTATGATTGGAAGTCAGTAGTAGCAAAACATTTAGACCATTCTATAAACACGTTTAGCTGTACGGTAACGTCGACTTCAAACACATTCTAAAACCACTTCAAGTTGTCATAAATTTCCCATAACAATGTCTCCTAATATTTCACCTATGATAAAAGGAGCATTGCTACACAATTCTAATGTTCTATAATCTGTACGTATAAATTCATACTTGTCAAGAAACTCCTGGCTTTAGCTTTATCACGGTGTCCAGCCGAGAAACCGTGGTATCTCAACGGAACAGAAAAGGGCCACTGTCCCCACCCTAAGGGCAAGGTTTTCTTATGCAAAAACCAACTGACATAACGGCGTACGTTATTTAACGGAGAAATACCAGTGATTTTCAACCTAATAATTGTCTGTTACTTTAGATAATAATATCAGACAATTTATGCATAGTGTCTCGAAATGTTTATGTTAAACTTACCTAAACATCCCCAACCGTTTCGGTTTGCCCTAGTTTGGAAAAGGCCTCTTCCGACATTTTCCTAATAATATAAATGTATAAATCTATATCTAATAAAATATATAATCTATAAATTCGATGTTTTAGTCTATGTTTTTTCTGCAGTAATTATTTTACTTCGTCAACAGAAATAAAAAACAATTGAAAAGGTTTCTCATCTTGTTTCTTATTTCTATTTGGGGGTCTCAATTTGTAATGCTTTTACTTAATTTTTTCGTCCTGCAAACAAACAAAAAATTGCAAAATATGCAAACAAAATTATTGTGTATACAACACAATAATTTACCGTTGCAACATTAACTATATTATTTGGTTTTCTAATACCTATGAGTATCATGCTTACTTCCATTGATTTGTGACAGACGTTACATAAACGAACGCCAAAATATAACAATTACCTCTAGTGTCTGGAATCCTGAATTTGTCAATATTATATGACATTTATAATCATCTTTATTAAACAAAATAAAATATGTACATTACAAAATATTCAAAATACATTATGAAACAGTTAAGCCATCTGAAGACCGTTACAAACGACCTATAGATAGCTCATCTGATCCAAATCACTATCAGACAGAAGCGTTACCAACATGCTGGCTGTATTGCAATTAATAATTACCTACTCAAGTGATACTTTATTTTAAATTTATATTTATATATCATATATAAAAATCATTTTTTTTTCCACACATTTTTGAGTGGTCTAAGTGCATATACTGTACCAAAGTATATATAAATAAATAGAATTGAATTATTTGGCAAGTTTTTATACAGCTTTTATTAACATTTAATAGGCCGTAAAAACGGTGACCACAATCATAAAAACCCCTGGCTTAAGGCACCCTGAGATTAATTCACTGAATAAATAAAAGTCAGCGGATTAGGCCAAAGTCGTTTCCTCCCTCTCAGGCTGACCTCGCGTGCTTTTGTGGAAATGCCCACCACATAAATAAAATCGTAGACGTCACCGAATCAAAGCTAAACAGGCAGTCGTTTGTTGAAAAAAAGAAGATTTTTTTTATACAACTTTCTGGGTACGTAGTGAATACGATCAACGTCTGGCTAAGGTAATGTCAAATAGGCAAGTAAAATGTCAAATTACTCTACGATAGCTACGTTTTATTATAAGAATAATGCTTATATATATATTATAGTTTGGTCGTATGCAACATAAGCGGCAACCAAGCTTAAGGGCCACCTGATGGTAAGCTGATACCGTAGCCTATGATAGATTGCAGTATCAGAAGTATCACTTACGCGTTGTTACCCTGAGGTGTAGATTGAAAGTCTCATGTGCCTGTAATTTCACTGGAAACTATGCCCTTCGAACTAAAACATAGCAATGCGAGCACGTTAGGCTCATGTTCAATGTTGATTCTTGGATCTGAGTGTGGTGCCGTGGTACTATGGTACGAGTACCATGGTACTCGTGTTTCTGATACCCACGACTAGGGAATCCTAGTGTAGGGTCAGGACTATTTATGTGACCGTTGGGTGCTATGTTATATTGGTTTGATCACTCTGCTGGCTTACCTTTAGCTTTTTGGTAGCCCGATGTTTTTGTATGAAACGTGGAACAAAAAATGATAGAAAATGTTGTCACCTACGGCTATGCTCACCGTGGCACCAGAATAGAATGTATTTTATAATATTTCAATCCAGTTCATAGTATAAATACCGATTTAGATAAGTAACTTATAAATACTAGAAAAGTAAATTACGGGTCTGAGCTGTAACTTGGCTGAGTGATTTACTTAATACCTCTCAACCCACGACTTATCTTGCGAACTTTAGCTGAAACTTGATCAAAACTACCAAACTCCCAGGAGAAATTATTCACTCATGATAGATGATTTAACTTCAGTAAAAGTAGATTGAATAGAAAACCGACATTGACGAACCCGAGGGCAGAAGGTAGAAAGGTAACTTGGCAATTTCGACTCACGTAACGCAAATCTCGAGCTCTGTTTGCGAATCACAAATGTTTAATGTGCCCACGTTAAACAAAGATACGTAGAACGTATGGTTCAGAATCGCAAGGGAGTTGGGAGATGAATCACAAAATTTGAAAAACCTTTTTAAAAATTTGCACATAGCCAGACGCTTGGACTCATAAAAGTTTCAGCTTACGGCTTTTATGCTTACGTAATGAAATATTAGTTTGTTTTCGCTCTGAGTTACTATTAACCAATCTTGATATAATTTCTTGAGTGCTGTTTGGATATTTCATTAAATGGCTTTAATTTCGTAATGGCTTCTATTATTATATTTATCATGTTGTTTGATGGCCTTTTAAATGTCTTACAGAACTTCTGCCTATTTGTAACCCCACTTGATTGATAACTTAATATATACCATAATAAATTAAATTTATCATAATACGGCTAGAATATACTGTATTTCATTTACGTAAAAGCAATAACAAAAATACAAAATTGCATCTTGTATTATTTTGTATCGAAACAGATTCAATGAGAAATCATAAAGTGCACGTACGAATAAGTCACTTCAATCAATCACGACCTAATCGAAAATTCCAGCTCTCGAGAGGTGATCGAGGAAGAAGAAGATATAGAGCACAAACTATTATGTGCCACATTCAAAGCAGCCGCCTTTAAATAACTCTAACCGTGAAAACCTCCAACATGAAAAATCTGTTCCCACCTCCAACATCACCTCGCTATACTTGAACCTTTTGGATTAGTTTTGGTTTTCATTATGAAACTTGTTTTTATTTTCAAACATAGCGACGTTGAAATAAAGTTGCAGTTAGAATACCTAATATTGTAGTATGCTCTACGCGCTACGTTGTCGACCCAAACTTTTAACTATAACGTTTCTGTTACGTTATTGACTAGCCAAGTCCAAATAAGTAAAAATGACGGACTGACTGCTCTTTGTCGAGAGTTTTAAATAATATTAGGTCTGGTATGATTACGAAAATATTATTGTTTTCCTAGCTGCCAACCGCAGCTTCACTTGCGTATTACCAGGATAAAAGTGTATTAGATTTCTTCCTATCTATCGACGAAATTTAATCGAAATCGGTAACTACATGATTGAGATACGAACATCGAAATATGCACATCTATGGTTACATAAATGCCGAATAGTATGAACGAGTGTTAAAAACCATCCGCTGGCTTTATTTTCATTCCTCTCAGGATAGAGGCGATCGAGGACGGATTATATGTCATCATTTGATATTACTCGGGATCCAACAGATTCTATTTGCGATTCGCTGTTTTGTATCGGCAGCTTAACCAAGTCTCTTTCAAACGAAGCAAAATAATATTATTTGCACTCCAATTCTGAAGGGTTTCTTTACCTGCTTTTACTTTAGTACGAAAAAAAGAATATTGATGGAAATGAAGAACTAAAAGAAAAAATATATATAAATTTTATAAACTCATACAATAATGAAAGATATTTTTTTCTGAAAATGTAGCATTTTTTTATGAATATCAGTTGCTATAGAAATTATTTTATTCACTTTCTGTTGTATTGTCCTACAAACAACTAACTAACCACTTAACTTTGTAAAACTTTGGTGACTAACTGGAGTTCGGTCTAGTAGTAATCGCTTCTGGATAATAAGACCACCCATTGTACCTCTTTTGTAAATGTTCTATGTCTATCTAGGTTTATGTTTTGGTGTACAAGTACAAGAAAGTATTTTCATTCATTCATTTATTCATTTGGTGACCACATTAAATAACTCAACCAACTCAATCTAGTTGATAGAAATAAGTTCTAAGTGCCATATTACTTTTAAGACATCTTGTAACACTTATTTATGCAAATAAATACCAATCTATAATCTAATCAAATCTTGAATCTTGAATCTTTAAATCTAGATTGCATAGATCGATATATAAGTAAATAGAGCCGCTCAGTGTGACTTAGTATTTTTTTGTATAATATGCTGACTTATTTAGTCTTACACTACTTAGTTATCTATCTATACATCTATTACAAACGACTAAGCAAATTACGCCATACACTAATTATTTCATTGTGTAAGTCGTTGTGTTAAGGTATTTTGGTTCGGGATACTATCAGTGATTCAACAATATTGAACAACAATCCTCACCATGTTTCACTTAACTTCTAAGGCAGTCCCAAGTTACTTTTACCCGAGACAATTATAAAAAGCTTCCAGTTTTTAACTGCCCCTAAGTGGTAACATTAATTTAATTTATCTCTTTCGTTCCAAACTGTTCCGTCGAAGTTGGGTACGTGGGCCACAGATTAGTCATAAGTTGTCCGTAAAGTCGCTAACAGAAGTAGCTTTACAATTTAACTAAATGAATGTAGCTTTACATACGTGATAAATAAGATAAAACTGGAATTAACCAAGGTCGTGTTTATAAACAAAAAACTGTAATGAGTACCTCGCAGTAGTTTACAAACTTGAGTTATAATCTAACCTGATTTAACCTGACATTTCATTTCTAATAGCAAGATGGTTTATAAAGGATGGCATATACGCAGTATCGTTTTTATAAATAGAAGTCTGTGAAGCTGGTTATGCCTCATAGGTTGTTAAGAGGCCTTTCCAAGATTTAGCGATATAATTCATGAAGTTCGCGTTAATGTATCTTTATATAGTAGAAGTAATAGCCCGCGCGACGAGGAGCGATACGTCCTCCCTCCATAAGCGCTCAGCGCTGTTTGAGAGTCGCTGCTTCGATCGATATGATTATAAGTTTGCTAACGTGTGATTTAAAAAAATTCGTATTAAAAAAAGTCAATGCTATTAGACTATTTTCTTCGTTGTATTTATTTAATAAAAACTTAAACTTTAATTTAGTAGGTGTATTTTTATTGTAAACTCCTTACTTTAGCAGAAATAACAAGCGTAAAATAGGGAAAAGTACGCGTTTTTTAGACCGTCTTTATTCAAAAATATTGAACTAACATGCTGTATTTTTCTCTATTCACTTAAATTTTAAAACTGTGATTATTATAATTGCATTTTTAGAAATATGTTAGACTTTGTTATTTCATAGAAAAAATGATCGAAAGTTGACTGGAATTGCTCATTTTACAAAACGTGCGTTACTAATTATTTTTTTAATCAGTTATGTCTTGAGTTAATTAATATTTGCTCTGTTGGCTTAAATTTTAAGGGATAAAGCTTTTATTTGTTTTTATTTTCGTTAAAATATCTTCAACACACGAGCCACAATAGTGTTCGAAACTTCACGGGCTACAAGAAAATTCAAGGATTGTCAAGGATAGGGCTCTTAAACTAATTTATGCCTGTATGTTGTTCCAAGTTTTGCAATTGATTGTGGCTGTATTGAAATTTCGATGCAATTGGTGTTTCCAGTTGTTATTTTTATTTCATAGTTAATTTCTACCTGTTTATTCATAGTTTTGTTGACATAGTAATTTGACTATTATTCTTCATTGATTTGTTTACAGACGAAAATATATTTCCCTAGCGACCCGCCCTAGCTTTGCACGGGTGCTAAATCTACTTAGAAGCCTTCCTCTTAGATCTAAGCATATAAGGACAGACAGCGTAAGCGACTATGTAAAATATAACTCTCGGTAAGTTGCCTGCCACTACTGACTCAAACAAAAACAAAAACCAACACACCTTACACTTTTGGTGTTTCTAAGTTATTGATATGCAATAATTAAAGAGTTAAAACTATTGTGGTTACAAATCATATTAAATTATTAACGGCTATGGATAAAATGTACCTAAGTAAATTGTTAGGTAGTAAGAGACTCGTGTCGCAGCTAACTGCTGCTACTACTACTCGTAGGCTACACTGAAAACCAGCGCTACAGACACATTATGTCTGCAACACATGCTCAGTGGCTGCCTTTTTTTTGTCACAATAGTTAAGTTTTAATTTGTATTGTTATTTTTTTTTTATGTTTATTGTGTGGCGTTAAATAAATATTTTTCTATTCTATTCTTCTATTCTACTCAACAATACTCAACACTTGAGTATTCGCCGAGCAACCGTCGAACGCGGTCGCGGGCGGCTGTTCTTCATGAGCAAAGAACAGCTTCTAAATAGCTTCGAAACGTCAGTATAAATGACAAATTTAAGTGGTAAATAGCTGTTAATAGTTTAATATGATATGCATTAATATCAAAAACGGCGAGTACCATGGCTGCCAAAATCCAGACACGGAACGTAATTTTAAGATCATGAAATTTTGTCCCGCAGCTAAAATTGAACCTGAA
The DNA here is from genome assembly GCA_951394395.1 of Colostygia pectinataria. Lineage (NCBI taxonomy): Eukaryota > Metazoa > Arthropoda > Insecta > Lepidoptera > Geometridae > Colostygia > Colostygia pectinataria. Next base: position 5,319,610 of record OX596362.1, read on the forward strand.
CCTCACGTGCCTCACTGGACACGCTACCCGGAGAGCTACATTGATTTAAATACGTTTTCCTAACTAAAAATACAAAATATAAATTACAGTAAGCCATTGCTCAGAAGTAAGACAGCATAATATAGGCTAACCAAAAATATCAATTTAGCTTTCAAAAGTGTCAAATATTTACGTCTTCATTATCATAACATCCAATTGAAGTCCATTGGTGGACATCTCCTATAAAGTGCCTGAACGACCAATATTAAGCCTTTACCCATAGATCGAAACCGACTTTTTACCACCGCTGTAACATCCTCGTGACGTCGGTTCATCGAGTGGGGGGCTGTCCTACTTTTTTAAGTTTTTTTAGGCTGATTATGAAAAATACACCAACCATTAGTAAAAGCTACAGTTCAAATGGATAAAGGCTTTTCCTACGATATTGAATAACGCCCGTTGACGCTTTGAGGTAGATAAGGGATTACCAGAATATCTTGGACTTTGACTTTAATGTTGTGTTACATGTAAAATATTTAACTTAATATATTACTAATAATTTAACAAGTAGTTGGCCCTATAAATAAATTAAAATAATAAATAAAAATAAACAATAAAACATTAAAATGAAAGAATTTAAAGATACTAACTCTCGCCTGAATTTATTATTGTAGTACCTACCACGACAAAAAGTAGCTTATTGGACTATTATCTATTATAAGTTGCATCAAAATCCATTCAGCCGTTACGGAATTTAGTGGCATTTATAGTATTAATAGTGTTATTTCAAAAGTATATTCAGTTTAAAAAAAAAACTATTTTTTGCATTTTCACATTTCTTAGCCAAAAAACGGCGACGGAAAGCGCTGACTCGTGAAATATAGTGGGTTTTAAGATGCCTGGAAGGTATTAGGATGTTAAATAAGGGTTTTTTTTTAAATAATACACGTAGGTACACATACAGCTACTGATAAATAATTCAAATTATCTAAACTGAAATTTTATGATTAGCTCTAGGAGAAATTGCTTGCATGTTCATTTTATAACACGAAAAAAATTTAAATGATAATAAAAAAACGTGCAGGTTTTTATTTAATTATTGTAAGTATCTTGCCGTGTTTGAGATATCTCAAAATTGAAAGAAGTTAAAATTTTTATCCTTCGTTAATTTTACGTTTATATTACAATAGCAAAACAAGCTTAAAGACATAGTGTACAAAGAAACAATATGTAGGTCACGGACTAGTAAAATTTCGTACAAAATTTGGTGAAACTATCAGTTCAAGTTACGCTGGTCGTGAACATTATAGACAGCTATTTCGCTAGCACCTGACCCGCGGGCCGGACCCACGTGTTATACCTTAACTTTAATTACGCAAAACCTTTTTACCGTGCGAAAGTGAATGCTGGTAAAGTCTGGTATTTATTCTATTTTAGAAAAGTTTGTTGAGGAAAATACAACAGGTTTCCGTGCAATACTAACTGGTTGTATTTTAGTTTTCTAGCTTAAATCTTACAAAAAATATTTATTTTACTATTGATCTTTACTATTGATTGAAATCGACATGCATTATTATTATAATATTCTTACACACACATTATTATAAAATAACTCTTACAAAAGAAACTACACAAGATGAATTGAATTAAAAGACCTACTACTAGGTACTAAATGACTTACCTACTTTAAAATGACTCCTTCGTTACCCACCGAAGAGCATCAGGAGGACCTGATATTAATATAATAGGATTATCTCAGCTCCTATTTAGCAGTGTCAATACCGTTTTAAAACATTTATTTTTCTTTTGAATAATCTCGTCATAAAGCGTTTGAACCTCATTCAAGGAAAAGATTTCGGGAAAAGTTCCATTTAGGCGTTCATCCAGCCCGTTGGCTCCAATAACAAAGCAAGGTGCTCCGTAATAACTTCCTAATAATTATAATCTTCCGCATCGTTGGTTTGAGACAAAGATGGAAATTAACATATTTCTCTAATTTCGACCGAACTGTCCAAAATTAGAGAAGCATAATCGTCAGTCCAGCAATTTGCTGTAAAATGTGGTGTGGGAACCAATTAGAAGCATTAGGGTGACCGCACATGTGCGATAAGTTTATTATCAAAGAGACAGTTAATCTACAGTTTATTTTATTTTGAAATAAGCGCTCACTTAATTATGCATTCCTAATCTACACTGAATATACCAACTTACTAGCTAGAATGTTTAGTAATAACCGTTCTAATAATACTTGGTAGTATAACTCTTCAGCAAGACTCCTTGCTGGGCGAATGAATCTTGGGGGACGAGCGCAGTGCAGTGCCATGCAAAACTATTATTAATATATTTGAGTGACAGTTAGGTCTCGTAATTTCTAATATGGAAAATACTTAGTCTTAACCTCATTTTTTATGTGGTGACGATCACATAAATTGTATTCATATATCCCACATCTCATCTGACCGGTACCTGCACGGTTAGTTAGTCGTCCGTTTGCACAAAACCGGAAGAATAAGACCCACCAACCTTGACTTTGTCGTTAATTACTTTTTTGATGGACTTTCCGAAAGAACCTTCACTGAGAGGCCCACTTTATATTCTGATGAATTTAAAAAAGTTACAAGGATAAAAAGATTCCTTAGTTATGGCACGTTGATTACTAAATAACGTTGTGTGAAATGTTTGCCAATATTTATTATTATTATTTATCAAAGGGTATTTTAAACTAAATGATCACTGGGAAACTTTACCATCAATAAAGTTTTTTTAAATAGGATACTTTCAAATTATTTGTAATGTAGCTCGCAAAATTTACGATAAATGATTTTAGTAGTAATAAGTACAAAAAAACTAGTCTAGGTAAGTACACACAATGCTAAAGTATATCTGTTTATGTTCTATTAAGAACAATATTAAACGTAGAGTATTAAGCTGACGTAAATTACTTATGAGGTTTCGTAAAAACATAGCACATTACAACAAGATAATGAGCAATAAATCTAAACAGACTGGGCTGGTATATCACTCCTAATTAATCTTAGATCAAAAATGAGCTCTATAGTTCTGAATTTAGATTTTTTTATGAAATTCAGAAATTCGATAAATGTAAAAATCTAAACGCATAAAAGAGTTACCTTTAAATAAATTTAAATAATGCTGGAGAATCCACACAGCATACTTTTGTATGTGCTTTGAATTTTTACACTGAGTCTTGAACAGTAAAAAAATTCATTTAAAACAACACTGCATTACGCATCACATTTTACAGTAGGTACATAATATCATTAAAACTAAAAATAAGAAAAAAAAATTGCACCAGCTTATTTCACAGGGAGACATCAGTTATAATCTGGTTTGTTTAAAGTGACGTCAAAGAGTGAAACCTATATTCGTTTTTATTCCTTATTCTGTGGTAGAGCTTGCAGAGGGTAGATATTAAAAGTTTACAGGTCCCGACGTAGGCCATTTAAAATAATGGTGTTGTATTACAAAGCGCGAACGAGTGTAAAACTGGGGATGTTGTAAAATCTGAATTTCATTAACCATAAATAAGTAGAGCAATTTGTCGAAAGAACAGCTCACTGAGGACAGTTAAGCTACTATCGCGGTATGGTGTTATGTCGCTTGTCTCCGTATGACTATACAGCTACCCATTTTCGAGTACTATAACCTTGATAAGAAGATCTGAGGAAAAGACATCCAGTTGTAGTTCCAAGCCGAAGCCGCGCCGCTTATAAACGCTGGTCCGGTGACATGCCTCCGCTACATTGACGACTGGTTTACGGCTAAACGGTGAAGTTGATCTGGTGCTGATTCCATTTGTCCGCGTTAACCTTAAATATACCGTTAGGCCATGACAGAGGCCTTCGGGCGGCCTAGAAACTCTGTCACCAGAGTTGGCCACTAACTCATATGAACTGACTGACTGACCTTAAATATACTCGTTGATATGGTTATAAAAAAACACGTTGGTAAATCTTTTTACGAGTAATTTTGTCATTTTACATCAATGTATAAATCTATGTTACATGTCATTTTGTCACAGCATCTAGTTATAGAATAAACCAGATATTTCCATATAAGCTCTGCAGAGGGAGTGCAAGTAATTGCGTACGTGTCCACTCCCAGACCGTGCGTTTTATTTTCCTCATGTTTCATTGAAATAAAGTTGCAAAGATGTTATCGGGTCATGTTGGGCATGTAATCCCTGCTCCACTTTGTCTCGTTATCTTTACATGCTTGTTGTGCATGAAATTTTTTGTTTGAGGTGGACCTAACATTTTTTTTTATGTCCATTGACTAAGTAATAATGGACAAAGTGAGCCAACCTTCTTTTTAAGTAGGAAGTACACGCAGATCAAAGGAAAATTATTCACTATGTCGAGTGACGTTCCCACATGGCCAGACATCGCCACAGAAGCAGTATTGAAGTCGACAATTATATTTCCAGATGACATTACTTACCCCAGGGTAAACTCTTCGGAGAACAGATACTGATCGTGACTTTAATTGTACGCGGCGCTAACGTAACGTTTCAGCTACAAGTGAGAAGATGATTGGATTACATGGAGATCTTGCGTACAAATATGTATTAGTTGCTGCCTTTATGGTTTTGCTAACGAGTAATTAGAAATACAGATAATAAAGAGCACTGGTGGTTTAGCGGTAGTGAGTCCGCCTTCCGATCCTAAGGTCGTGGGCTCAAATCCGGTCGTACACCAATGAATTTTTCGCTACGAAAAATTTATGTGCGCAATGCCAGTGCTCTCATACGGTGAAGGAAAACATCGTGAGGAAACCGGCATGTCCAAGAACTAAACATTCGAAAGACATGTGCCATCCACCAATCCGCATTGGGTCCGTGTGGTGGATTAAGACCCAATCACTCTCGCTGGAGAGTAGGCCAGTGTCCCAGCAGTGGGAACATTAGAAGGCTGTCATGATGATGACGAATTAGAATTAAAAATGTTAATCCAGTTTTCATACTATATTTTCAAATTTTATCCAACTTTATATACTTTAAATTTGATTTAAATCAAGTTTAAGGAAGATTAAGTTAAGTGGGATTAAAGAAATAAACTTTTCTATATATTTCATTTTATCCGCAATGCACCTTTTCTAAGTATATTATTAGGTTCTAAAGTAACGTAAATGTAGTTTTTTAAAATTTAGTAGGAATATTTAAACTATTCATATAAAACAGTTTGTCTGGGCAGGCGCTAGCGAGATTTAATTAAAGAAAATATCTTTTATTACCAAAAAAATATTGCTAAGTATTCGGTGCATAAACTATAAGTATATATAGCTTATGCACCATATAAATAAGTTTACCTATAAGTAAAAAAAAATGTTTGCAGACCCTAAATATTTTATTAATGCTGCTTGGACCTTCCTAATTACAGATTGGTTTTTAAGGGCCAAAATAATATATATTTTAAAACCGTAGTATTTTTGATTTAATCGCATTTCTTTCATTGTTTAAAACAAAAGGAATTTTGTCGGTCTAAAATAAGATTTGACTATTTATTTCAAATACAAACGTTTATTTTCAAACAGGACACAATAAATGTTAGCTCGAGAAATAAGTGTGGGTATTCTGGTGAACAATAAGCCCTCATCGTGTAATTGGCCGTCATTATAAATGACAGCGAATAACCCCAAAATGTGTTGTGTATGAAACGTAAGCAACAACAGTTTAACATGTCAAAGTCATGGATAATTTAACATGAGTTTGAGGGTGTTTGTTGTTGTATTATTCACAGTTGCAGGGCAATAAAAGGATGGTTTAAACAAATAGAATAAATAACTTGTATCTACAAGAACCCACCATCTGTTAAATGTGATACACTATTGTCTATTCTGCCAATATTGATTATTGTGTTATTTAGGTGAGCTACCTTATTTCAACAGTCCTAATAGGGAAAATAACAAACATTACACCAATCAATACATTTAATACCGAAACAAAATAAAAGCTATTGATCACTAGCATAAAAGATTAAACACCTAATATTAACTAGTACATACATGACTCCACCATAGGTCGTGTCGCAGATATCAAATACTACAATTACTTATAAATTTGTTTTATCAGTTCCTGATTATTATAAGATATAAACCAAAAAGTCCGCGCCATGTAAACCTACCCGTTTGCCGTCTAATTTAGGCGATGTTGATTTGGTCGTTTTCTCGTTATAGCGAATGCCCGGGTGGCCGACACTTGACAAGAGGAAATTGTCCTCAGGGAAAATAAAATTTGACTCCAACGTGAGTGGCTGGCATTAATATTGTTTACGACTGCAGTTTAACATTTTGCAAACAAAACAAAATTAGATTTGATCTTATAGCGGTCTTATAATAGTCTCACAGCTAATTGGATGTTTGGGTATTAATACTGGCGTCTGAATTCAGCTGAAATACCTGAAGTGTAGAATAAATCACTTTTTAGAATATGAGGCTTTGATTAATTTTGTTGCGTGCGTATACTCGTAACTTTGTAGTTTCGTGAAGACTAAAAAATAAACAGTGTTAAAAACTATATGACAACTGGAAATCGCAAAATATCATTTTGTATTTAGAGTACCAAATGCTTGAGGCAAGTAAACAAGCTGACGACGACCGATGTGGCGCAACGGGCGCAGGTCCACCTGCGACGCAGAGGTTGCGGGTTCGATTCCCGCCTCGGCACAAATGTTTGTACGATCTACAAATATTTGTTCCAGGTGTTCTGGGTATTTACTATATATAATAAAATATCTATCTATGTATTGTATTGTATTAAATATATATCAGTCATCTAGTACCCATTATTCAGCTCTGTTTAACAGCAGCTTACCTTGGGGCTAGATGATGCTGTGTGGATTGTCCAGCATTTATTATTATTATTATTATTATTAATTCTAAGGGTTGAGTCACAGATTACTTAATGCACTGCTTCTTAAGCAATACAGTTGTTACAAAAAGAGCTTGCGGCTCTGGCTTGCGGCTCCAGCTCGCGGCTCCAGTTTGCGGCTCCGGCTTGCGGCTCCGGCTTGCGGCTTTTTGCGGCCGTCGATGGTCGCAACTGCAAGCAGCAAACAGCAGCTGCAGTTGCTCGAAAGTTTTATGCTTTTGGTCGGTGTACATTGCCTTGCCTATATTTATTTTACCTATAATATTAGCCAAGAGCTTAATTGTTTGTTCAGTAAACAATAAAGTACCATACAAACACGTATTTGTCATTTGTATAACATTTACATTTACCTAAGGCTATTCTGACTCATATATTTGATTCTTACACTAAATAAAAAAGCAACAGGGTATGGATTTGTCACTTCTTTGCGTAAAGCCGTTGCTCTGAAACGGTGAGGAAAATATTGTGAGGAAACTGACTTGTTTAAGAACTAGATATTCAAAAGACATGTACCATCCACCAATACGAATTGATGTGCAGAGGCAGCGTGGTGGATTATGACCCAGTCATCTTCACTCGAGAATCCAGTGTCACAGTAGTAGTAGTATGAGGCAGTGGCCAACTCTAGACATTACAAAGCTGCCACAATGATTGATTACGACGATTCTACGTTGACGCGGATTACAAAATCTTTAAAGCTTTTCAATATTTAAGTCATTTTAACTCTAAATACTACGTGTTAAAACTTATTTTAGATTCAAAGCAGATCTCAAGTGACATGAGCGAGCTTACAACAATTTTAACACGCTCGTGAGTTTATCCGAGCTTTTTGTATTGGCTAAAATGTGGAAAGGTCGAGTTCGTAATAATTTCGTTTGTTTGACTTACCAACATTGCTTTTTAGCTTTTGCTTGTTTATTATAATTGTTTTAGGCGAATTATTGCTGGTCAAAACGATACTTATATTTTAACAAGGCTGTATGTAAGTAGGTACGTCTTGGTGAACATGAACATCATATTGTGATATTTTCTTTGTGGTTATGATTATTTTCTGGTTAGGATTTATTACAAAATTTTATTGCGAAATCTTTAAAAAATGGTTTCAGTCATTTTGTTTTACGTACCTCTTATCTACATTATAAATGCCTGCCAAACATATTTTGTAAATACAAAGATTGGTTATAGTTAAGCAGTTTTAAAATTAATATCTTAAACAATCCATTTACCTTAAACACTCGAACTAATGGGATATTCAAAACAGCCAAGTGCGAAACCGGGACAAAACTGATTAATATGCATTTAATATCCTTCTGTACGGTCCCCGGAGTAAATTCTCGAATTACCGATCCATTTTATATGTAAATGAAAATGTATAAATTCTTTTGAATTATACCGTTTGAGATGGGGTTTGAAGGTCGTGTGCAAGTATTATTTATACAATGTTGTAAATATTGTGCAATTTATTAACCCTATTCATCGTCATCTTCTTTAAAAAAAATCTTTGTTAAAAGCAGGTAGATAAGGTTCTGATTATTGGCAAAATAACAAAGTGGTTAATAAATTTGTCATGCAAGATAGACAATGTGTATTTTATAGTAAAAAGATTTTTTAAATGTTTTGTTTTCTTTTACATATAATATTTTGGACCAGCAATAGCCCAGCCGTTGACCAACATATTAAAAAGGTCTTCAATTTGTCCTACCTCGTCCGATAGAATGCAATTAGTGCGACCACCCATCTTGACACCTGTCAAAGTGACAGCCCCATCAGCTATGACGACCTAGAACAATTTGTTACCGCGCCGTTGAAACAAAACGATATGATGATTGAGAGGCGGGTGTTTTTGGCAGATATTATATTTTAATGTATATATAATATGTAACGTGTAAGTGATGTTTTAAGATTATATTAGTCTTTACAAACACTGTCAATAACTATGTTTTTAATCACTACGTTAATTTTATTTTCGAAACAACAACAAACCCAATCATAGAGCTGATTTTTGTTTTATTTTTCTGATTGCGCATTCAATTTTACAACCACCACGAGTAAAACTATTGATTTTGTTAAAAAAATTGTTTATTTTCCACCTCAAAAATCTAAATTAATTAACCACATTGCAGTACGAGGATGTGTAATATTGAAAACATAATAATTGGTTAATTTATTTAAAAAATATTATGTACTTGTAATTTGTGTTTATAGAACTAAATTGACACCAGACAGACACCATTGCTAATATCATAACTTAAGCGCAGTGAACGATGACAAAGCCTCGTTCCTAAGCTGGCTACCGATTGGTTGGTTTGGAGTTTGGAGTGATATATACGGTTTCAGAGTTTTAGCCAGCACGACACAGTAGAAACCTAGAGCATTGGGTATGAAATAAATCTTTAAACCACTTTTTAGCTAAACTTAATTAATAAGGCTTGTGTGTTGTGTGTGAGTAACGCTAAATATTTTTCACTTAGTTAGGTAGGAATCTATCGCAGAAGTTTGTTTTAATGAGTACATCTCAGTACAAGTTATTTTGATTTCTGCTTTCAAGCAGTTGTGCATGCATTATTGTGTTTACGTTTAAATGGCAAACAGCAAGTGATATTACTAAAATAAAGCTTGAAACTGAGACCTAATATCTAACTATGCTTCAGAGTGAGGGTTCAGTGTTCAAGCAGAGTTTTATAATTTTAATTTCTATGTGACTTTGCAACTGTAATGGTCTGTCGTGGCCCATAACATCAAGCAAAACGACTAGATCGTCGACGTCACTTATTTACGATTCACAAGGCCTGTTGTGTTCCACTGCTGGCCAAAAGCTTTTTATTGATCTCTCCAGTCGTCTTGGTCATGTAATTTTGTTACGGAAAAAAATAGAAGATGAGGAAAAAGAAGTAACCTAGATACATATAAAAAGCTCAGTGAACAAACATCCGTCGTACATCATGATCTAGTAGTTTCTCTTTCAGTATATTTTGGGACGTATTGCACAATTGGCACTACTAGCAGTAATATCAACAGGAGCAACTGTTCTTATATTTTTGCACATGCTTGCAATAAAACCGTACCATACGCAGGTCACGTGTTTATCTCGCGCCAGAAACACATTCACGAACAAAACAAGAACAATAAAAACGCGACCTCGCCGTATCTCCAGCAAAGTTCGTAACCTTACTGCCAATTGACATCCAGACACGAATGCTCGTGATCGAAGCATCGAATGGGGGTGTTCTGATCAATCGATATACTTGAACCAATACGTTAAAATCATGTTTTAGGTACAACACAGTCATTGATTAAGTTGCTCGTTCTGTTCGGTATTCTCTTGGATGTAGAATTCAATGCGGTTTTTTATTTGAATCTAATATGGAACGTGGTTAATTTATTCATGGAAATGGTTTCACATGCAGCTTTATGTTATAAACACTTCATGAATTTAAAAAGGTTCAGCATTATAGAGATTCTATTCACGAGAAACAAAACATTCAGGGTATTTGATTGTATGTATGGACTAATGAATTTTCAAATCACGAGTGAATAGGTTTCTTCTAGGCAAGCGTGCTCCACCGTAGACCACATCGTCGCTTAACATCAGCCGAGATAGTGGTCAAACGTTAGCCTATTCTAAGTAAAAAAAAAAAAATTACATTAAAGCAGTCGCAGGAAATCGGTGGATGGTGAAGGCCCAAAATCGGTCTTCAAGGCGCTCTTTGGTTGATCATGTTGATGATTTGACTATATTAAACATACAGATCGAACTCATGTAGCCTTAGGTACATGGTTATTGTTGTTTTTTTTATCAAATTTGTGTAAAAAATGTTCTTTAAATTAACATTTTGAAACAAGATTTTAGTCAAAAGTCAAAATATTCTATTACAAAACATTAAAAGCCCTTAGAAAGTTTCACTCTTAGATAATGGCTACAAAACCTAGTTGTTAAAAATGAGACTGAGCTTAGTTTTCTTTATAAAATACACCACCAGCAGGCAACCGATATGAAGTGGCACAGGCCCTTATCGCTAACTAGCGATCGAGGCGGATCGATCCCGAATTTGACTCACGAAATTAAGGAAATTGCTCATGGGGATATTATTCTCAGAGATTACAATCTGGATCTGGAGCTTTTTTCTAAGCTGAGTTTTTTCCAAGGTTTCGTGGGAAGATAGCGATAAGAACAGTCTTATCACACGTGATATTCAGTTGATGGTAGTTCTAATTAGGAGAGTCAACTACGTTTTTGCATTTTGTTGATATTGAATAAAATAGAATAGAATAGAAAAATATTTATTTAGCGCCACACAATAAACATAAAAATAACAATACAAATTAGAACTAAACTATTGTGACGAAAAAAAGGCAGCCACTCAGCATGTGCTACAGACTAAATGATGCGATTGAAGGTATTCCAATTTCAATTCACTAGCCAAATAAATATAAAAAAAATAAAAAAAACGCTAGTTCTGATTAACGCGTGAAATCGAAGCACTACAAACGACGTCTGTTATTGAGTTGCTTCTTAGATAGACAAACCACCTTAGCAAACATCATTTTCGTTAAAACAACAAGCAACTCGCATTATCAAACGAAATAAAAAAGAGATAAAAGATATTTATTTTCAAAGATGTAGGTACAATTTCTTTGTAACATACCCTAAAGCTACCTAAAAGATCCTAGATATAGGTACTTAATACTACGACCTTGAATATTGCTCCCGAAGTAGGTACATAATATAGCGGTAGGTCATTATAGGAATAGTTACAAAACCTTACCCTCCGTGCTAGATTTAACTGAGTGACGGCAAGTTACTATTGTAAATTGCCGTCACGATGGTTATGAATAAGAAAGTAAAAAAATTTAGGGATAACGAAAAAATACGCTGAACGAACTTGAACTTCACACACATAGCTCAAGCATCAATGTGGGAACGATTACTCAAGCGAAAGAAAAAGAGAAGTATTAACAGATGTCTTGATTACATTGCCTTACAAAGGGTAATTGCTCCATATTTCTTTCATCTCTTACCCACCCAAAACTGACGCCCTGATGGTTAACGTAGAAACTATGAATTTATTTTGTTCTTTTTTATTAAAGTAAGGTAAAAAATTTTGATCAAAAATCTTGCATAAATTTAGACATCACATTTTCTTGGTTTTCTAGTAAAATAAAATATATTGACAAAATATGATACTGAATGTGCTTAAGTATGAAGGAGTGAAGTTCCTAAAATGTAAATATTACTCAACCCTCACTCAACCGATAGAGGGGAAATGACGCCGATCTGTTGCTGAACCACCTCATTCTTTATAATTTTTCAAAGTACTTAGTACTACGCAAGTATAAAGCAAAAGCAGTATTTTTTGCTGTTGCAAGTTGCATGTTTATTGAGACCGTGTCCGTTGTTTGGGTGTTCCGCATCAATTGCAAAAAACGGACAAAACAAAAACCCGATCATGGTTTCGTGTTACTATTATCATTAATAATGTAATCGATGCTTTAGACAATGTTGCACATATTTATTGTCACTGCGAACTCTTATCTTCACGCTATGGCCTGGTTTGACCACAATACATTAAGGCTTGTTCGACAACTTAAATTGTTTTCACACATGCAAAATTTTATATCCGCCGTGTCGTTTTAATGATGCATGTTATAATAATTGTAATGTTAAACACAAAAGCTAATTTAAGAAACTGCTTTCACACAATAACACACTGATAAGTACTAAAAATAATGAGCAGAGCAACAAATATGAGGTAATATTGTCAGCAAACACATCCATTTATTTCAAGAATTCCCATTTCACAGTCATTATTCCACCCAACGCACTTTGAAACGTTGTCTGTCACAACCAATTGTACCCAAGCTTCGTTTACAACCGCATAAAATGTCAATGCTGTCTAAAATTTATAAGCAAAAAGCGGTTGTAAAACAGCACTGAAACCACACACTGGAGCTAAATTTAAAAATTAAAAACAAAATACCCGTAACGCCGTCGCTTGCCGTTTGTTTGGTTACATTGGAGACGGATACAACAGTGCTTTGGAGGATGTAAGCTGTTGAGTCACATAATATGACTTTTATCGTATAGCTTATAAAACAGTAAAAATAAAAATAAAATTGCAGATATAAATTAATATACACCATTTACAATATCATCATAGCCTACTTCCTTCTTCTCTTTCCCAGCAGTAGGAACAAAAATACAAAACTGATCATTTATGTACCTTGAAAAAACTCTAAAAATGATACTTGCTAATTTTAAACAGCTCACAAAATAGACTCCAAATAGTAATAAGAACAAACAGTATTTTCGTAATTATTTTTAATAATGTACTGTAGTATCCTGCTGGTGGCCAAATAGTTCCCTTTTTCATAGTTTTTCTCCATATTTTCTTTCATTCTTAAAATACTAACTTCACAATTTCTACACCTTTTTGAACTACAGAGTTATTTGAATCACAAAAGATACAAGTATTAATTCCAACAATGACTGCTCTCATTTCTAATTTAATGCATTGCCGGTGCCTATCCACTGACAAGTCAATTAAGATGGTACTTGTTTGGAGCAACTTATGCGAATGTAATGCTATTCGACAGATTGATTTCTTATAGTGCGTTGGCGTTTAAGGAGCTTATTGTGCGAATTATAACGTAGCGGAAATGTTTTGGTTTCAATTTGGATTATACAGAGAGTTTTGAACGGAAACGTTTTTGGTTCTAGGTTTTTTTTTACACTGGTTCACTTTCGGACATAATCATAGATAAGTTGAATTTAAATTTAGGATGCGTTTTGCTGTAGCACTTTAAAATCAACGCTCATCTCAGTCCACGAAGTTTAAGATAATTTCAAATTGTTACTAATTATATTAAATTATTTAAATAGCTACATTAGATAATCGAATATTTATTCATTTATTAATCAAACAATTATAAACAACCATTGCATGTAGATTATCAATTTCCAGTAAATCCCAAGCACAAATGGATAACGACGGCGGCTGCACGCATTGTCAGCCTGAATAAACTTTCAAATCGATTCCACATCTGAGGGTGACAGTCTCGGATAAGACTCCACCTCGCTCCTAGATTTGCATGAAGAGACGAATATTGACTGTAAATGCAATCTGCCTAAATTTAGAAAATATCGCGATATGACTGGCGTGCCGTTTCGCATATATTTATTTTTACTTACTCAACCTTATACTTAACCTGGTAGTATGACTTGTTAACGTGCTAAGCAATGACGTCTTGATAGTCACCGCAGTGCCAGAAAATAATAGTCTGCTTCCAAACAGTAGTGTACATGTACATAATATAAGGTTTGAAGGGTTGAAGTTAGCAAGTGAATTTACTGGGCAAAAGAGACCCTTTAATAACGTCTCGGGGTGACTGTCGAGCTTAATTGTGTTTATGGGTGTGCTATATTTAAAAAGATTTTGCTTACTGTGTAGACGACTGACTAGCAAGACATCTATATGTCATTGTGTATTTCTAGTAATTTTCACACCACTTGGTGCTCCAAAATTTGCAGGTTAGGTTCTTTATACTTTCCTCTATCCTAAACAACGTGACCGAGCTACAGACTTCTTCATCTTTTGCATCGTTGCATTTCACCTGCCACTGACGTCCAAAACACTAGTTAAAACTGTAAATGCGTATATAAGGTAGTATCCATGAACTACCTATTTAAAAAAATGTATTGTGAACCACACTATTGTGCTGCTTAATTGCATCAGTTATTGCAGAATACATCACACTTATTATTAGGGGCAACCACAAAATGCGTAAAATGGACATAAAAGTGTCGAAATGCTAACATTATGCCGCCCGCGATCGTTTTATGGCACCCGGCGCGCATCATTTAACGCATCAACTTGTTTGTTGGCTCCAACAATTTTGCCCTTTATTTGGGAGTCAGGAACACTGGGCTTGATTACACAAAACTCATTAAATTCTCGTCACTTGAACATCCAGCTACGATATTATTTAAAACGCTACTGTAATTTGTTGCACAAAGAAATAAATAAAAATATAATTGAACATTATTTTGACACAGCAAACCCCATTTGTAAGCAAAGTTTACTTTTTATATTATTAAAAATAGCAACAAATAAATAAAATGAAAATTTAACGATTTTTTAAACCCATAGTAACTCAGCGAGTCATTGTGTAATTTTAACACCATTATACTTATTCTTAGTAAAATAAAACTACTCCTATAAGACAAGTACCTAGCAAAAATTTCAAGTTTTAGTGGGTTTACCATAAATAGATATCTAACTAATCGCTGCAGCGAAACAAATAATAACCACTACTCCTAGTTTCCGCCACCCAACTGAGACAATAATTCTAGTCAATATTTAGCTTTTAGCACGACGACGGACCATCGATCAAGCAGCTGGTACCAAGCGGAGTAATTTGATACACATCGGTATGTGGATGGCGGACACAAATAAAATCACTTAGCTACGGAGTGGCGTCACGCTGTGGGATCATCTACCTCTTACTGCGGGAACACGGACGCGAAATGAGAAGGTAATCGTGATTTTGCTAAGACAAATTACGAAAATGCGAAGTGCTAAATAACAATTGAGAACACTACTTGCTATTGTAAACATGTGTGTGTTGGGAATCTTAAGTATCTACGTTACCTACGCAAAATTAAAATTGATAATTTGAGTAGGTTGAGATAATATATAATTATATTTTAAATAAAAGATAAAACGCATTTATATACGTTTGCTTAACTTAACTTCAAAAATACAGTACAATGGTAGCTTAGCTAGTATTTATGTTGCACGGATGCTTTTCATTTTGTTCCAGCATCCTAACAGTTTTATTTACCTTTGTGAAATTATACATGTTACACAAGCATGGGTGTGTTTTACTAAAAAAATGCAGCTGCTTTTATAACAAAACACTATCTCGTATACCTGCTCTAACTGACCCATTAAAAATACAAACCAGCCCGTTTCGAAACAAGGACTTGTTTTGTAAATTCGTTTACTTATTTATATATTTGTCTCTTTCAGCTACAAAGCTAAGGCTAAATTGAAAAAAGAATGACGTCATTTATCTGTAGGATAACTAAAAGAGACGGTAATAAAAAACCCGCATACAAAGCCTTGTGCTTTTTGCACGAGATTTTCAATTGGGGACTAGAAAATTCGTACGGGTAAAATAGGGCGTGAAATTGCACTCGGGAACGGCAGTATTTGTTTATGGGCGAGAGCTTTACCCACTGTAAAATTTAGGTGTAATGCCTTACCCGTTTTACCTGTTTGTGACGGTGCATTATTTGTCATCGTAAGCGACATTGTTCCTTCTGAGAGGAAAATATTGTTGTGGGTTTATACTTTACTGGCGAGCTGCGACACCTCATGCTGTGACGTGTTTAAGCTGCAATTGTTTCTCGAAATGTGAGATTTTGATGGTTATTTGCTTCTAAATGTGTGTAGTGTTTAAGAAATGAATATCGTTTAATTATATTTATTCAATCAATACCTTTCTATTGCACACAAAATAATTGTTTTTTAAGGGATAAGTGTTTAATTTATATTATAATAAGTCATTTTCGAAGACTTATGATTTAAATGTACTCGTATATGCTTAACTGCTTAGATATACACTTTTAATATTATTACCACCTACTATGTATTAACTGTCTCGAAATAAACCTTTTTACTTTACTTAATTTATTTTGAATCGATTTTTTCTCTTTAAATCAAGCGATTTTTGATCTGATGTATACAGATTCGTTAAATTTTCATTGATAGAATAACAACTGTGCAAATGAATTTATCAAACAGCAACGGGCACACGTCATGAAGTTTTCTAACAGCTAGAAATATACACGTTTAATATATAAACTCGAGCAAGTTCACAGAATACGGATGCACCTTGACAAATAGCTGTAGTTTCTTCAGAACAAAGTGGGTTATATTTCGTTCCCACAGTGTAAACGCTTATTGAATAAGTAAGCAGTGGATTTTATAAAGTGGATGTAGGTAGTTGATGCGGCATTTTTATTCGTGCGATAACCATTTGTTGCGTACAACCTGTTCACAGTATGTTCTTTTAAAAGTTTTTTTTTGGTTTTATTTGTTAATAGTATTTTACATAGAACGACATTTTATTTTACTTAAGCGTGGCAATAGTAATAGGATCCAGAGCTGTTACAAGTTCGATAGTAGGTACGTATGAGTTAATTAGGGTGACGGAGTTCGTAGGCATTCGACCCGACATGCATGGCTGACATTACATGGCCGAAACTGGTCTTGGCTATATCTATAGTTCTCTAAAACTATTTCAGCTTATAAAATTAATTTACGACCAAGCATAAGAAGTTATTTTGAATAATGGTTTACTTGCAGGTTGCTTACAATATACGTCCCCAATATACTTGTATTAGGTTTTATGATGTAACATTACACTTACTTACTACATCTTTATCAATCACTGGTAATGCAAAGCAGAAAAAATCTAAGGTTACTATGATCTATCAGTGTATTGCAGATATCAATCATATTTTTTTATGTTATTTTTATCATCACAAAAAAGTTCACTGCTAATCACAAACCAGTTTTCATAATTTTCTTGCTTATTAATACTGTTTGTTACAAGCTAGTTTTACGATTTTAGTGTTCTGGTTCGCGAGTAAAACGTACTTGTTCTGAATAACTGTTGAACGATTTTAAAAGAAAATATTATTAATATTCTTATCATGTGTGGGATTAGTTCTAACCACATTGCGACAATTTCCATCAACATAATAACCGCATATGTATTCAAGTGCAGCACTCTGTTCTATCCTCTGGCTAATATTAACCGAATGTGTTTTAGTCTCTAAGCACTTTAAAATAAAGCTCAAGGTTTAAGAAATTTTAAGTTTGTCAAACAATAAAATGGTCTCACGAACTAGCGGCACTCAAAAAGAGTTCCTTGCCCTTATTTGATACCATGCCTTATCTATTGCTGCATGCTATGAAAACATTATTTATATGACATTATGAGAGTAAATTCGTTAAATCAAAGTGTGTTGTGTGAAAATATCCGCCAATATTTCTATAAGAACTACTATTAGGCTTAGTTTCATGACTCAAAATTCGACCCAATCATTTGGCAGTTCAATAATTCAGTGAAGCAAAAGCTTGTAAGTGAATTATACGATACCATAATAACAAATCGACAGCGCTTAAATTGAGCCGTTGCGCCGTGTCATCCTGATTATCGGTTGCATATCTCAACCAACAATGAGAGACAACCTGTTAAAGACTCGAATACACGAAGCAAGTTTGTTTAAGTAAAACTCTTAACCTTCGATCAAAAATCCTTGATAACAAATAAAATAAACATATTTTTTAATTATTTTTTTTTATACAACTGAAGTGGCAACCAAGCGTACGGCCCATAAGATGGTAAGCGGTTACCGCAGCCTATGGACGCTTGCAATACCAGAGGTATCACTCGCGGGTTGCCACCTTGAGGCTAAGATCGAAAGCCTCATGTGCCAGTAATTTCACCGGAAACCATACCCTTCACACCGGAACACAGCAATGCGAGCATTACTGCTTGGCGGCAGAAATAGGTATGGTGGTAGTCCTTCCCTGGACGAGCTCTATCACAGAGAACTCTACTACTCTCAATATAATTACATTTATTTTAATGCATCAACATTGCAAAGAGTCATGTCAATAGCTCAATCAGTATGGCCAAAATTGATTGGATTTAAACAGATTTTGATCTCCGTCACATTTGCTATTATTATTACTAAACGTTTAGTTTAATAAACTGTATGTTTGTTATATCTAAGGACTATCAATTAAAGTTTTATTTAAAAAAAAAACTGACTTAGACTTGTTTTTTAAACTAAAAGAGGTTACAGTTCTTCTTGTTCGACCTTCTGGTAAGATTATAGAAAAGATAAAAAGTTTGCCTAATTCTATAGATCAAACCATGAATTTTTAAGACTCCGCACGTTCCGATAACTCGAACTAAATAGAAAAAAAACGTTCACAAAGTCTGGTTTAACATCAAAATACTAGCTAAGTGTAAACGTAGCTTTAGTGCATTGCACCTTCTGCACTAACATCTTAATAATCCGTTGAAGGGCCATGTCTGCGCAGCATGACGCGCCCGACACAAACAGTAATTTTCCAACGACATCTTACTTGGTCATAAATATTCCAATACTCGCAAAAATTACGACTACATCAATTTCAATGAGCGAATAAATTAAAAGAGAAATTTAATTTAACTTTAGAATGGGTGTTAAAATCAATTTTTACCGCTCGGTTGGTCCTTCGTTTATTAAAATTAAACTACTTGTATACTTGTGCAGAGAATGTATTTGACTTCAAATTGAAATAGGTATGTGATGGCAAAAACAAATATTACAGATATCTCCCTGCATGTTATATAGGGGCGAGGTGCGCGGGCGGGAACGAGCAGCAGACACGTCTTTAGCAACTGCCGCTCGTTTCCCCCGCACCTCTTTAAATTCACAGGAAGACGTCTGAATAATTAAGTTTGCATATTGTTATAAGCCTGTCATAAAAGCAAAACAGAAACATAGCATTTGTACTTGTAACTAATTTAGTAAGAATGCAATAAAAAAATATTTTCAGTTATGCGTCAGTTTGCTTACGTTCTTAACGGTTGAATCAGGAAGGATTTCCGAATAAAATAGCAACTTACTAGCTGACGGATGAAACAGGACAACACCAAAATATTTTGTTGATCTAGTTAAGCCAGTGAAAATACCCAGATTACACTTGTATGAAAAGATGCCAACTAATCGTCGAGTAGTCGAGTAGACAAAGTACGATACGAGGTTTGAAATTTACTCGTTTAATATACATAGTAGGTATTTAATAAGAACGAGCTGACCCGCGTTTTTGCACTTTTTATGCTATTCTACAGGAGCAGTACATTTTTCCGGGATAAAAAGTTGCCTATGTGTTATTCCAGGACTTATGCCATCAACATTTTAAATTTAATTACAATTGATTAAATCGTCACGGAGATACGTGGTAACAAACATACACACACAGACTTTCGCAATTATAATATTACTAGGATTATCTAAATTTATATATCATAAACCTATATTATTTCAATCATTCCATACATACTAAATTATTCGACAATATGGATACTGAAATATTGCGCATAGCTTTTTCCGAATAGACATGAAGATTGAACTACATATTTAGCTGTACAACTTTACCAACTGTTCTGTCTCCTATGTTGTCGTTTGACATGCATCGTATAATAAGTCTAAACCCAGTGGACCGAGGACGTCACGTCGATGCTCATAGAAAGTCAACCTTTGGGATGGGTGGTTGAGCAAAACCACAGAAAATAAATATACTTTGGTATAATGTTCCACTCTGAGAATAAAAGTTTATTTAACACTAAACCAAAAATCTTTATTTTTATTTTATTAGACACGTCTTATTCACTAAGGTAAGTGAGTAACAGCATAACATCATTTACGAAAATCTTATAAAAATTCAAACAATACAATACGATCTTCTGTTAAATGTTTAAAATTCCATGATCACAACTATACTTTTTAGCACCTTTATATAATTAATAAATATAAAATGATTAATTTTATTTTATTAACTACTAGAGTTAAATAAATAAGAATCTAAGAAGACTTTTATTTTTATATTACGAACAGCTAAAGTGTATTATTATATAATTTACTTTAAAATAAGTGTGGCAAAGCTCATTTTCGAATAAAATCTGATTTAGTTTGATATAGGCTTGGTTGTACAAAACAAAACAAGTTGGACATGTCAATGCCCACGCCTTTACGGTAACCTGATACAAGCAGACGGATACATTTAACACCATAGAGAGGTTTGCAAGCGGTTGATTGTGTACAAGCGGAGAATTGAGCGGAGCGATAAGCGGCGCGTCTATCAATTACTGCGTTTGGATGTTGATAAAAAATTAAATCGCTAAAACTTAAAAAAATAATACAATAAATGCATGTAGACACAAAATAAAATTTAAATCAGCGTTATCTTAATTTACATTTACAGCTTTTTTTGATAAGTTACATTTATTAGGAAAGGTATGAATATTCAGTGAGTATATCTCTCAAAAGGCATTTTATAAATACATAATTGATACGAATAGTAGTTGTATTTGTAACTGAAACGAAAATAGTTTGTTCTGTAAGTTGTCACTTTAAATCAATTGCACAACCTAGTTCTAGATCAAGACAGTAATTTTCAAGCCTTGACTGTGAGTACTAGATGACACGCACAGCCAGTATACGTGCTTTGCAGTACTTACTCCTTCGAAGATATCTTTTAGAACTATCTTCATTCCTAGACTGAGTATTTCCTTATTACCCATATAAATTGGAATTAGCAAGACCATTATCCTTTAACCAAAAAATGTACAATGTACACAATAACAAAAGTAAGAAAAAATATAATATAACACAGACACACAGACAGTACGTAAGTATAGCTTATAAATAAGTATGAGGTACTTAGGCACAGATAGGTACACGTCCCTAAATATAGATAGGTAGTTAAGTAATAAGGTAGGTGCATTAAACATGCCTAAACTATGCCCAAGCACTCGACCAAATACAGTAGGCAGGTTATTATAAGCCCTCACACTAGAATACCCTGAGTCGTGAGGAGCTTATTCACTTCCGAGGCAGATTAATTGCCATACTTACAATAAAATTCCATAAAATAAGGTGATATTGTGGACACTAGCTCTCACACTAGGATTCCCTGAGTTGTGAGGAGCTAGTCTCTTCCATAGGGTTTATAATAGATAAATACTTAAAAATCTTAGAAATTAATACAATACAGTATTCGATGTTTTAGATAAGTGATAAGAGGTATACTGCTGTAGGTAGGTATTATGTAGGTAATTAAGTACCTAAAATTTACTTTGTGTTAATTTAGCAAGCTATTTCGTCTACAGTAGCATAAATACATAGTGTACATATAGATAAACAATGAGTTAATTCAATTATTGTGGTGTTTACATTATAGATACCTACTTAATCATAAAAATCAGATCTATATTTAAAAAAAAACTTCCAAAGAGCATGGTTAAATAAAAAATAAGTTTAAAGAAACCGCAAGCAGCTATTGATACCTCAGCTCACTATGCACACAGTCTTACGTGCTCATCCGCTCGCCTGTGTCTGAAAGTGGATACTTTAATATCCGATTCATTGTTCTGTTACAAATTTGTCAGTGATCTTTATATTAAACTTTTAAAAAAATTTGAGACGGGTCCATAATCCCCGTGAGGCTGCCACTTGTAAGTAAATCTTAGTCACTTATGACTATGTGACATGAAGACCACACAGTTATTTGTAGGTATTATGTAGTTTTACAATAAAGTGTCATAATGTAAATTGAGCAAGCCATTGGTATACTTTTTCGTCTCATGTTTCTACTTACATTTTATTTTATGTTTCTAGAAACGCATTTTTCTGTGAAATATTCACTGCGGTGATGTTACGTTTGTTCATGGAATGTAATTAAATCTAAACTGTTTCGCAAACGAAATTCTGAATATTATTCACCTTTCTTGCGTTATGAACAATAACAAAATTTTCATACCACTACATTGTTTCATTAAAGTTTGTACTAAACTGACGCAATAACAATTTGTTTTTGTAGTCCGGTAAATGAAACATTTTAACGTGATGTTTTGTTAAATTATTTTATAATTTTTGGCAAATTATAGTTTATTTGCATAAATGGGAGCTGGTTCTGTACGATCCGAAGCGAGCGTATTCACTTATTATAATTATTGATATTTCCTTGCTGTCACGCAATAAAGGCCCCGAGGCAGACCATAATGCCTTACTTCAGACGATGGGTAGCGTTCAGTAAGCACAACCCAGACGATAATTTGGGATAATTTGCGCAATTCTGAATAATTTAAAGATGATGTGGATGTTGTACTCAGCTCAAAACATTATAAAATTTTCAGAAACGCTCCTGATCTAATTTCAAAGCCCGCGAGCGCTGCCCAAATAATCATGCAATCGGGTGCTTGCGTGCAGATATTTTTAAAACAGAAAGTGTAGTTCGTTCTGTTTCAAATGACCTATCCCACTGTGAAGTTGGTTTCCTGCGAAACACTTCCCATCTTAGTCAATTTGAGATAATAATAATTTTACTGGTCTCCTTGATAATATTTATTTATAATTGCTTTTGATGCCAGTGCTCTCTTTCATACGGCGAAGGAAAACGTGAGGAAACCGGCAATTCCAAGAACTAAAAAATTCAAAAGACATGTGCCATCCACCAATCTGAATTGGGTCCGCGTGGTAGATTAAGACCCAATCACTCTCGTTCTAGAGTAGGCCAGTGTCCCAGCAGTGGGAACATTAGAAGACTGTGATGATGATGATAACACAGTCATTACAATATTTAAAGTGCCTGATAAGCCCAAACGAGGCGTGTTTGTCTGTATCTATACCTTCAATGAATTTAGTTTCATGATGAAAATTTTCCTATCGATATCTCCAACACGTTTGTAGTTGGAATGGAACAGCTTGTTTCCTAGTAATTAACGATGGTTGCGAGTACAATCTCTTGTTGTGCATTAATGATATCAGAGAATGCGAGCTCCGATGTCGATCGCCGATTGAACGACGACACGCAAGGGACACAGAGTAGCTGGGTGGAGAACAATTTATGCGAACTTTATAAATTTAGGTACCTAACTTTTTTGGAGGAAAATAGAAGTTTGGATTCTTTGGTAATAAATTTAATTTCAAAGCAAAACCTTGATCCAAAGAGGTTTTAGACTAAATACGCGGTTATAAAGCTAATGGATGGGACTTTTTTGTCATGCCTGCCTTTTCAATTATTTAGTTTTGCATACGTAAAATTATTTTATTCTTACATATTTTAAAGTAAGTTAGTAAGATTTGCATTTGCACTACATTCCCAAAAAGATGAGAAAGATATACATTGTTGTTGAGAAAAGCCTGTTCACTGCCTGATGGATATATCAAAGAGTGCCATGACAACCAATCTTGAGCCGACTTCTTGTGACCGCCTTGGTGTCATCGGTCTTAATGGTTAAGGGAAAGGTCCATAAGAGATATTTGTCTGTAGGTATCGCTAGTCTATACGTCTGCTCGCAAAGTTCATCAGATAATGAAAACATTTGTTGCGTGTGAAACTAGAATTCCATTTTGCACGAAGCAGTGTTTCGAGTGAGCATCAGGTACGCCTCTTAAACTTCGGCACCACGCCGCTTCGATAAATCATAGTTACGTTTTAAGCACCATGTTGCTGCTAAATTGGGTAATTTTGTATTATATTGACCTTCAAACTAGACTCATATAAATATTTAGTCTTTCTGTTGTTACCCCTGTTGGGCGTGAATAAAACAGCGTTTTTCTGACATTTTTAATTCAATGCTTGATTCTCAATTTAATTAAAGTTTGGTTCTGAAGTAATAGTTAAACTGGTTCCTGTCAGCTTTTTTTCATTTGGTTCTCTCCAACGCGGCTCTCTTTACTTCCTTATACGACATCACAGCAATCTTCTCTTTTATCTAGCTTAAGTAATACATTGTTGGTTCTCTTCGTTGCTTTCTTTCTACCATTCCTTTGATGACTTTCTTCAAGAAGCAAACATTTAGTTATTCTCTCATGTTTAGTAGGTATCCATGTTTTTTTCTGTTTCAATCAAACTAATTTTACTTTTACCTGGTTTTGTACTTCTTTATTAGTGACCCCCGTCTAGCTGATTCTCTCCATCTTTTTTTCAGTACCTTCAATTCTGGAATATGAACAAAAAATTTGATTATGCCATTCATCGACGCTTTTATATCTCATTAACAACCCGAGGTTTACCTGTTTATTAAAGACCAACATTCAGTAAAGTAAGTTCGTTTGAGACGAAGTTAACATTCAGTTATTTACTACTTTACATAACAATTAGGCAAGTACATAGTTTATAAAATAAAGCGGTGATTTTATAAGCTCCCGATTTTGTAACACTCACTGCAGCACACTAACTAAAGCTTTATTTTGCTGATCATGACCGCCGATGCAGGCAGTAACTCGAAACAGCTCTTTTGAAATAAATCCAAGAGAATGTTGCGTTAGGTACTGCAATAATACGAATCAGATTAAATAAAGGTTTGCTTATACAGAGAGAGAATCACTTGGTAAGAATTGCCTAGAATTAGTCAAAGTTATCCCTTGGCTATTTTTAGCTACGTGTAGCTACGTTTACGTTAAAGCTACGTTTTCATGAAAAGAGTTTTTTTGACTCGTTCAAAAAACTCCTTTTTTTTGTAAATGTCAATCGGCAAGTAGTTATTGGCTTCTGCAGTTACCTATATTCAGAAACTTGCTTACAACTCCAAAATTCAAATATGAAGCGATAGCTCGTTTCATATAATGAATCAACAATTGTTTTAAACGCATTTTGAGGTGATTAACTTTTCATATAAAATGGATCAAAATTCAATGTCAGATTAAATTCAACAAATTATTGAATAGATTGCATTTTTGAAGCAGTTTACTTTCTTAATCTTAAAGATGCTTACAGATAGGTGCTTGAAATTTTGTTAAGAGGCCTTTCCAAGATTTATCAATCTTTATATGCTAGGTAGGTAACCTATAGTATTTTTGTCTGGAATGTTTTGGCTTTATCAATCTTCAAACCTGGAATTCTTATTCTAAATAAAGAAATTACATTTTATGTTCAACTTTTATGTTTTATGCATCTTTCACAACACGTTCACTTTATTACCACTTCGAAGTTATTAAATAAATAAAACTAGTTATAATCATTAGGCCTATAACCTTAACTCTGTTAAGTATCTCCTGAGAAATATACTTTGCCGCGTATAATAAAAATATTTTTGTCTCAAATTAATAACGTAATAAAGAACTATTTCCATTTGCGTTCCACGGTAACGTAAACAGACACCTTGGTTCTAGGCGTAGAAATTTATGCTCATCTAATAACTGTCGAATTCCTCTTGTAACAAATTACTCTGAGGCGTTGAGTTACTGAATGGACGATGGCAACAAATAGTGTAGTAATTCCAAAGAGTTTTGAATAGAGTCCAACACTATTTCGGGCGTCGAACGATCCCCATCTTTATTTCGTTTTGCTCCGAGATTGGAGATTCAGCGGTTTTGTTGTGAGATGAAACGGAGATGATTTTAAATGAAGAAAGAGATTTGGTCAACGATTTGACGTTTATCTAATTTAGTGACGATTTGTAGTCAATTGATAGCAATACTTATTAAATGAAATAGAAAATAAAAAACTTAAGTACTTTGTATGCGACTAGCTTGTAACCATAGAAATGTAAAAGGCTACAAATACAGATGCAGTACAGAATAAAAATATAGTTTCAATTTACTACGCTTTACTAGTCTAGCTAGACCAAAAACAACCAGCTCGTGATCCAACAAAAAATAAGATGTCATTAAATTAGAGGTACTTATTTTAAATTCAGTTTGTACACCATTAAAAATTTCCATTTATTTAAAAAAGAAACTGCACTGAAAGAGTACAGTGGGAAACTAATGTACAAATCAGGTTTGTGCAATATTTTTTCAATTTGTTATAATTGATTAACATAACCCACTAATATTATAAACGCGAAAGTCTGTGTGTGTGTGTTTGTGTATGTTTGTTACCACGTATCTCCGTGACGACTTAACCGATTTTAATTAAATTTGGAATGTACCTAGATGGCTTAGGTCCTGGAATAACAACAGGCTTTTTAATCCGGGAAACTGTTCCTGTGGGTTATCATAAAACTACGCGGTGACGCGGGTGAAAATACGCGGGTGAAGTTGCGTAGGTCAGCTCGTTACAAATAAAAATCAAAGCTCAATGACACAATCCAACGCTAAAAGGCAGTCAAAATCCGTACAAAAAGCTCTTCAGCGCGTCCAGTAACGGCAGCGTCGCGCTGCGTCTCAATAATGAATGCATTGTCTGTCCGTACGTACCCGATCGCAGTCAGGACTATTTTTGCTCAAACCTGTCTGTGTCTATCATGGTAAATACAGCTGTGGAGTCGCTGTTTGAACACTAATATAATATTGTTAGCTCTTGACATCAAAGTAGGGATTACGCAACTCGGTAGCAATCCAATTTCAATCAGCAAACTCTCAAAACGATGTCATATTCAAACAAAATACGTAAATTTTTGATTGAAACGACCGATTATGTAATTCGGTTGCAATCAATGCAGATTGCAACCGAATTACATAATCGCCCTGCAGCCGCCTACCTGTTACTTGATGACATAAAAAAGTTTATTTAATGGTTTCTTTCTGTGACAAATACGTCGACATCCTTTAGACTTTTTTTATGTTTCAGATTAAGGGGTCGAAAACTCCTTAAAAAAGCTGCGTCAAAATAATTTAAAAAAAAGTAAATAGTGCTAGATAATAGTAGAGGTACTTTGTTTCATCACTAACACATAACACAGTTATTGTTGAAAACCAAATATAAATAGATATTATGAACCAATTGTACTTAGACTAATTTTCATCACATTTCTTTATTCACAGTTTTCCAGACACAGTATTGTGCGAATATTACTTGTCTGGCCAATTTCAAAAGATGCTAGCTTATTATTTTAAATCTACACTATTTGTCTTTGGCGACAGAAATGATGGCGCATTAGTGTAAGTAGGTAAATTTAATATATATTTTTTCTTTCTCTTTCTTGAAATCTATTTTTTTTTGATAAATGTATATTATTATTATACTTACAGAAAGTTTGATTTCATATAATTATACTTAGTTTTGTTTAGATGACCTAAATACATATTAATTCAAAGTAAGGAAGAAAAACTTCTTTTCAAAATCAAGTATAGTGTAAAGATCACCTTGGTGTCTCCATAGATTGGCAATGTACTAGTGTGCCGTCATGAATGAAGACACATTTGCCAACGACAGTGAATACAGCCGAGTTATTTGATTTAATCTGATTTTATCTGAGAAAACAGCTAGGTCAAAAGTTGGCAGTCTAGAGAATCCACTATTACGTAACTCAGTTGCAAGGTTAGGTTTTTTGGAAGGTTTTTTATACTTACGACCGTTTTTGTTTGAAATTTATTGCAACCTAATTACATAATAGCCATTTGCTTTAAGTTATGGGCAAACATACATATATGGTCAGGTATGGCTTCAAGTTCACAGCCATACCTGTTAAAAAAAGTTCAATAGATATTATGCAAAAACAAAATATTCGCAATAGAGCATAGTTGTGATTTTCAGATTCTTAGGTCATAGGCCCAGCCAGCTTTTAGTATGCAAGTACCTACGTATAATTAAAACAAAACAGTTTTCTTAGACAGAACAATTACTTAGAGCCATAGTAAGCGTGAATTTGATTCGGTCTGTAGGTTACCTTTTCTACTGCATTACTCATAACTAAAAGCAAGAGTAAATCTATCTTAACTTAATAAAACTCATGTACATATTGTAAAAGTATACTATGTATACAAACTGCTAATATCTGATATCTTTTTTTGGTTTTTTATAATGATTATTGTTAACTCAAATTATACTAGCTGTTCTTTCGTTAGCTATGTCATCTTACGTAAATAAAACTCGTGTAGAAACTTATTGTAAAAGTCTGATACAAACAGCTTATTTCTGTAATATTATGTGGTTATTTATTAAGATTAACCTCAAATTATACTAGCTGTTCTTTCGTTAGCTATGTCCAAAGCCTGGTCTATTGAAAACTTCCATCAAGTCATTTATTTAGACGCTCTGTAATGAAGCAGTAGCCTTGTCTTCGGACAAGTCTACAAGATCTTGCGGATCTGGTTATTTATTGACCGCGTCTTATTTTTTGTTATTTTGATATGCTAGATAGTGTTGGTCTTAATAAAGTAAGACTTACAATACATACATGTAGATATTGATATTATTGTAATTTATTTGTAAATTTTTAAACTAAAGTGGATTATTTTAAGATGGTTAAGAACTTGAGAGGTAAAAAGTACTTGGTTAGATTCGCGCAGAGAAGTATAATTAAAAGTTTTTTAATTATTGTAGTAGGTTGGTAGGTATCCTAATTTTCTGAAACAAAGTGTAGGACGCATTATTGTAGTATACTAAGAATGTTTCCTAGATGTTTGTACTTTTACAAAAATATCCTAAAATAAATATGTTCATCATTTATTATCCTTATTCACTCATTTTACAAATTACTGATTTACCTAATCATCGTTGTTTATCGATAATTTCAAGATGCGCAGATTTCTAAACAGCAAGACAAAGAACCATCTCTAGAATCTTTAGCGTCGTGATGTCGCGAACGATCTTCCAATTTGTGAAATATCTGAAATAGCTGGATTGGCGGCCACCAACGAATTTACCAGAGATACACTAAATGTGCGGGCTGCGAGCTTGGCATACTTGTTTTGCCAACGATGTTTCTGTTGAAGGGACCAAAATGTTTTTGCATTGTTTACACGGACGTCATAACATTAAAACAATTACAAAATTACTGGACGTTTTATTGTCTTTGTGTTTTGATGAGATTTTGTACACATTGATTGCTTCGCGGAAGAAGTTGAAAATTTTATTGCGTTAATTACCAGGTTTGTCTCTTTTAATTCATTAAGAGATTTTTAAATTATAAGCAGTTTTAATGATGAAGCAGTATCGTATTTCCAGTCTCTACTAATCTATAAATGAACAACTAAAAGTATGTAGCCGTACGATAATAAAACATAGTGAGTAAATAGTATGAGTCATAAGTACAATCATATAGAGCATAAAAGTATCATCAATACCGTATCACCAACAAAACGCATCGCACTCACGACTCTGCAATTTGACCGATGCATAGTTCTTGTAACTGCAAAACTGTGTGTCCCTAGCCGGGTGGTCGGCCAATAATGACGGCCTCTTGCAAAAGGGTGCGTTTACATACACAGCAGGTACCTGCGTCTGATTCCCGTATTCTGCTAAGTGCAGGAGAAGTACTGTTGTTTTGGCATCAGGCGAATGACGTGGCTCTCTTGCCACTTTTTGTACGTTATTTTGACTTGCTCGGACAAAAATCATTGGGACACAGTGTCCAACTGATATTTTATTAACACATCCAACAGTCCTATAAAAAAGACGTTTGTTGAGAAATGTTTACTTCTTTGCGTTCTTGCTAAACTACTACTAAGGTTTTATAGATGTACATATTTAAAAACTACAAAAGTATTAACATTCTATGATTTCCTGTGTATCAGAAACTATGATTCCCAAAAATCTACATATAAATAACAATAATAATACCTGTAACAAACATTTGCACATCATGCATAATGTATGCATGATGTGCAAATGTTAACCTGTAACAGGTATTATAATTTGTCCCGCACTGTGGGAATTCAAACTGCAATATCTTATGGATCGTCATTAACACTGCGCGTAAACAAACTGCCATAATATACGGGAATTGGGTCCTGATTTGCCAATTAACGGATGAACCAGCGGCCGTTGCCGGCGCCTAAACCTGCTTTGAACGTGACTGCAGCCTAATACCGGCGGTTTAGCACAAAGAACAAAAACTGAATTGCGGGAATCAAAGGCTACTACAAAAACTAGAAATTCCCATACTGCGTTGTGTACCACCCTACTACGAGCGTTTCTCTGAATTATGTAAGCCTATTCAAACAGACGAAATCATAAATGTTATTGAAGTTATAAACGCGCGTTTGAAGCCAGGTAGTTCGGCAGAGTAGTGATAAAGATTTGGTTGGTAAACAAAGGAATGGTAGTCGTAAAGTAGACGCAAGTTCAATAAAGTTGTAGGATTTGGTTTGCCGGTAATTCCAAAGTCTAATTTTAGGCATTGTTATTTAAATCATTGCATCAGTAGGAAATTTTATTGTAAGCGCCTTAGATGCCCATAGAATGCGCCTATCTTATATCGCACTAGTGGAACGACCCGCGACTTTGTTCACGTTTAATTTTATTATACAAACTTCATGTTGGACATTAATCCGAGTCGGACATTTTATATTCTACATTAATCGTGCAAAGGCTTACTTTTTACTTTTAATACAGCCGTACTGTCTGTGCCATTTGCGGCACTCTTTGTAGAGCGCCGTATTGATTTTGTTCAAAATTTTTGTTAGTATAAAAGTTTGGTTTTTCTTATAAATAAAGCGTTGCATCAATTTATTTAAAAATCATTCAGACACGAAACAGGAAACCAGCTTAACACATAATGATTGCCGCGGTGCCAACGTCACCTCAACTCGAGTGGTTCAGTATTCTTTGTATAAAACTCTGTACTGTATTATCGTAAGCTTGCCTCGGAAAACAAAAACTCGTAGCAAGACGGCCGCGTTGACGGGCAACCTCCAATACGCTTGGTTGGGTGCGCAGCTTCCGTGGTGTCTGCGCTTGCATGACTAAAAGAAAACTCGTCAACTAGGAGTCATTTTTTGGTTCCTCCAGCCGTAACCGCGCCATCTGGTAACATACTTAATATCGTCATCATCATCATCATCATCATCATCATGATGACAGTTTTCTAATGTTTCCCTGCTCGAGTGGAAAGTGGCGGACCCAATACAAATTGGTGGATGGCACATTATGGAATTAAAGTTCTTGTTACTTTACGTCAGTGGGCCGGTTGTTTGGGCGAGGTGTAATAAATCCCATTCGTTTGCGTCAACCAGCAACCTCAAGCAACAAAGGATGCGTCACTGTCTGATTACGATTTAAAATTGATTCTAGACCATTGGTACCCCAATTACGTCCCATCACAAAGCCAGTAGACTGTAACTTTTGTTATTATTTTGAACATCTGTCAATTTCACGGGACAACGCTTCGGGATGAAGAAACACTACCTACCATCTAGAAAGCCTTTGTTCAAAGCTGGCTAAGCGGAAGAAAATAATTATGCCGATGAATCAAAGACAACGATAGAATGAAATATTAGATTCAATTACAAGGGCAATGGAAACGTAACCAACTGTAAAGCGAAGGATACCTACATTTTAAGCGTTTTGTTGATAAAAATTATTATCATCATCATCATCACTATCATTTCAGCCGATAGACGTCTACTGTTGGACATAGGCCTTCCCAAAGAGCGCCATAACGACCGATTCTGAGCCTTCACCACCCACCGTCTTACTGCGACCGCGTTAATGTCATCGGTCCATCGAGTGGGTGGGCCGTCCTACGCATCATTTTTTACACTGAGTAAAAAGATTGATATACTCAAAAGGATGGAATATAAAATGTACGTGCTATTTTTATTTTGCAATTTATGGCAGATAAAAGTGAAATTACTCTACATAAATTAATTATAAGATTATGTTTATTCAGTCGATTCAAAGTAAGAAGGAACATTTTATGTCTGTAATTTTCTTGTTAACTTGGACATTGGGTCTTATTAAGTAATCAAAAATATACCACACGGGATACAAAAAGTTGTGTTGCTTTTTACGGATAATGCGGCTCGCGTTTGCAAATGGGCCATTTATTTACAGCGAGGTATTTATTTTTCTGAACGTAAAATATTTCCCTGCAAAATAGTATGCATCTAGTAAAAACTTTGCTTGTTTATTGATATAAATTATATTACAATAACAAAATTACACTACACACATAGTTTTCAGCTTAATCTATAAGAGCAGAGTGGCGCAGTGGAAGCGTGCTGGGCCCATAACCCAGAGGTCCGTGGATCGAAACCACGCTCTGCTAAATACTTTTTGCTTGTTTTGTAAGTTTTTTTGAGCTGGAGCCTTACCCTAGTATTAGACAAATAACTAGTTGTTGGAATTCCATTAATATGCTTTATCTTTACTTACCCGTTTTTTGTTAAAAAAAATATTCTTATGAATAACTTATAATGCAAAGCAAATATATGGTAAAAAGTGTTTGTGGATTAAAACAGACTCCAATTCGATGTAGAGCAGTAGAAACTCAAATTTATTCGAGTTTTTTAATGTTTTATTTGCTTAATGGTTAGTTTTCTGGGAAAACTTTCATCCCTTCGTAGTTATTGATGCTCTACCATTTTATAAATTGGCTTTTTGCTTGATTTTTGTAAATTAACGGATTTTGTTTGTTCAAAGCCCACATGAACTTTTATTAAACTTTGTAAACGACAGTTGAGGAATTCGATACTAACGGATATTGGAAGCGATTTACACGGCATTTTTACTTACTCTAGCACTAAAAATATTTTTTTATTAACCTTTTTTACCTGTGGTGAAGAAAGCAACCGTGTCTTCCGATCCTATACAATACAAATATCTTTCCAAATATATTTATTCGGAACATTAACATAATATGTGGTACTAAACATAATGGAAACGATGATATCCGCCCTTCTTCTATATTAAGTTTACAGGGTTCCAAAATAAAAAATATAGGGTTTGTGAAAACTAAGTAACATGACCTTATAGGTCGTGGGTTTGAAATTCTTTCAAAAAATCAATCAGTTAATCCATTCGGAGAACTTGTAATATTGTGCGCAATGCCAATACTCTCAAATAATATAAATGAAAACAGCATTTCAGCAAAACTGATTGTTATTAAGTATTGCTGACGACCGATTTGGCGCAGCGGGCGCAGGTCCGCCTGCGATGAGGAGGTTGCGGGTTCGATTCCCGCTTCGGGTCAAATATTTGTACGATCTACAAATATTTGTTCTGGGTGTTCTGGGTATTTACTATATATAATAAAAAATATATATCTATGTATTGTATTGTATTAATTAGATATCAGTCATCTAGTACCCATAATACAGTTCTGTTTAACAGCAGCTTACTTTGGGGCTAGATGATGTTGTGTGGATTGTCCAGCATTATTTATTTATTATTTATTTATTTATTGTTATAGACAATGGATTGACAAATAATTCCGTAAATAAATAAAAAAATATTGCTAGACATATTTATACAACGCCCGCTAGCTCATTACTATAAGCAAAGCTATGTAGCAGCTTGCGTACTTAAGTTTAGTATGGGAACAAGGTAACTGATAGACTACAAATTTCTTTTATTTTTGTAAATACATAAATAGATTTAAAATAAAAATTTGTCCTTCAGCGAGGATCAAACCCGCAACCTCTTTTCTCAACCGGGCACTCGCCTACCATACCACCGAGGTGAAACAACAGCCGGTCACCGAGTAAATATATTGAAAAAATACAAAACATTGTAGAGGCTTTGTATTCGAAACAGGATGGCCTAATAAGAATAAGCCTCTAAATCGGATACAACCGGACAAACCTAATGGTACTAATCATGGTAACTATAAAAGCAAACAGTTTCCTTCTAATGTTTATTGTACTCATTAGTATTTTTTCGGTGAGAAAAAACGTGTAACTGCTTGGATTAAGCCGCATTTGTACTACATGCATACAAGAACGAGGTCTAATTAACCTTTCTCTAACCGAACATGTGACATTTCGAAATTGCTCACATAAAAAGCTCTTTTTCTCCGAGAACCTATTAAAGTGAGGCCATAAATTTGCGGATTAAGCCAACCTATCTTAGTTGCAATCTAACCGTCTTCAAGACTCTATCGATAATTGTACCGATAACCGATATTGTTGAATGTCCACTGGAAAAGGATGAGAAAAGATAAAAGTACATTGTAAACCGGTGAAGCCGGTTTCCGGCGCCGGTCTTAATTACTAGTGTAATTAGATGGCATTGTTACTTATGTGATTTGTCTAAGTACGACAAAATGATCGCAGTTTGTTACTTCTTCACGCTCATGATGCGTTTGGAATAAAATTGAAATATATATATTTAGTTGATACCGTAAAAACTGCATAACCTTGGATCATACCGCGGGGCGCAGATAGTATTTGAATAAATATAGCAATAAAACCATGAAGATCTCATTGTTGCCACGTCCCTATTTCACAGTAAGTTCTTTTCATATCGGTAACCGTACAATAGACTGCCACCAGCTTTAAATGTAAACTCGCCGAAAGTTAAGATAGCCTTTAGTGTTGGTCAGTCGATCTTAGAAATAGGGCAACTTTTTGTAGATTGTTGCCAATAGAGTACCAAGCTGGCAACCGACGGACGCAGTTTAAAAGTTTGTCCGTTACGTCGTCCGAACGTGATTCAACGTTATTTTTTTCTAAAAAAACTCAACGGTTCTAATATTAACAGTAGCGACATCTAGTTAAAAATTGCTTAAACTAGTGACATAAGAGGCACAATAAAACTAAAAAAATTTGGGCAGATTGTGGTGACACTGTGATGCAGTTATTGACACGTTTTATATGTTTTATTCAAAAAGTACAATAAAATTTAAATAGGACCACCTCTGAAGCCACCACCTATCAAACAATATACATACAAGTCATCAACATCAATTCTCAATTGGCAGAGAAATCGCGTAACTAATATAAAAAAAACATACAATCGAATTGATAACCTCCTCATTTTTGTCGGTTAAAAACAATTAACAATCGAATTATGTAGTTATGGTAGTGCATAGAATTATGAACTGTGATTACTGCACATCAACGTTTAAACTTTTAAAAATAATAAGTAAACTTAATCTTCCTGACTCCATTATTAGTAGACAGCATTTACAAAAGCATACAAACAAGACAAACATTTACCGCACAGTCAAAGTATGGTAAAAGTAATCAACAAATGCAAATCTCTTCAGTCTTCAGAAGCTTACCGTCTAACAAAATGAGAAACGTCTAATAAAATGCTAAACAGATAGTTTTACACCAGCCTGTACCCATTATTCGTACTTTATAAGTCTTAGCTTAGTTCTGTTTATTTGCTAAAACAAAAGGTCATTTTGAAATCTGTGGTCAGTATTTAAATTAAGTATAATACTTTTGATTTGAGATTGATAAAAACATTTTGACATTGTTTCTCGGTAAGTATAACAAGTAGTACATATTAGATGTACTACTTCCATGAAGTATAATTTTTTTTATTGAGGTTGACAAGTTACTAACATCCGATGCTCGGTACCATGATTCAGAAAGTTTTTGATCTCTTTTGACCATAAAATGGTAAAGAAAATTATGAATTTAGTACATTGTACCAGGACACTACACTTAGATTGGCATGTCATAGTGTAATTTTTCTATATGAAAATATTTTTTTTACTATAATAAACTAAAACAAATTTTGAAAATAAAACTCATTCACACTTGAGTTCACGACTAAGGATAACTAGCAAGGTTAGTATGTAAGTAAAATAAATTACATTCAAGTTTAAACTGGTATATCCTTAGAGAACGAGAATGCATTCGTAAATTCGATTGCCGTTTAAAAATAAATTGCTTGTAATCTTATACCCAAACAGCCAGAAAACAACTGAATGAGCAATATCAAATTACTCAAGAGGAAATAATAGCCATCCGCTTGTGAACTCTTTATTTTTTATACATTGTAGTTGTCATTATATTTATGGACTAGTGGAAATTTCGCGACTTTGTTCGCGTGTTTTATTTACAAGCTTTAACCTGATCAAACTGAAATAATAAACACATTTATTACCACTAGTTTTTAAGTCCACTTAGTCCACACGGAGTAGCTGTTTGTATAAATTTGTTGTACGAACTACTTATTGTAAATTATTATTTTCAATTAATATTTTCTTAGTGTTAGTTTTTATTTTACAATGAAATACTTTTGATAAATATGTCACATGACTGAAGATCAACCTGCAGTCAGTAATCATTATAATTGAATGAAGAATAAATAAATTTAAAAATGTTGACCTTACGTAGTTTGAACCGAATTGTTTTAATGAATTTTACTAAAAAAAAATACAAATTGGCATTTGTTAAAGCGTATGATGGTTATCTTAGAACAAAAAATCAAAAATATTAATTAACTCAAAATTTCAGGAAACCCTGATATATTTAAATGTCTTTAGACGAATCGAAATATTCTAATATTCATCATTGATCATCTATCACCACATTACACGGTAGGTTGGCCGTCACTTATAGGTTGGTAAGTAACTATCTAAGTACGATTGAGTCAGTGACTAACTCTGGTGAGGGTTAAGCCATTTTACTTGCGAGTGATTTAGCGTATGAAGGCTACCCTACCATACGTTGATTATCTGTCAGTTAAACAGTCAGACAGTAGTAAGGATTTGTGTTATTGTAAAGATTTAAAAAAATTGTATTATGGGTAACCTAACCTAGACATCAATATCCGTTTATTATACAGACCATAAATCAACTTTTGTTTATTAAACAATTTCATTTTATAGAAGCAGTTAATGAACGTTTTAAAATATAATGTTTATGATTTTAATTTTTGTATGGTAGTCGATTACTGCCATTAGTTTCACTAATTACAAGATTTTACAGCGGCAATTTTGTTTTACGACTATTGAACATTTTCTATTGGAGAACTGAAATACACCGGTGGTGGACCATAAAGAAATTATTACGGTACCTTATTCTACAATTTTACGTAATAAAAGGCTGTTAGCAAAAATCAGGCTGTAATTTAAATCATTACGAAAGTTACATTAGGTTTCATTACATCATTAAAAAGCAAACATGTCATAAAAGGAATTGATATCGGTCACTGCCGACAAAGAATAATACAAGTGTTACAAGCAACTTAATTTTAAAAACTTAAATTATTACAAAATATTGTCAACCTCGGTGGCGCGGAGGCGAGTGCTCGGTTGAAATGCGACAGGTTGCGGCTTTGATTCCCGCTGCAGGACAAATATTTGCATGGTCTTCATAATTATTGGTGTGGGGTACAGAGTGTGGTTAGATACTTGTAGTTTCTGATACCCACAATACGGCGATTTCTAGTGTGGGGTCAGGTGCCTTACTCTTGAATCCAATGACAATTCTGATCCAATCCCAATTTCCATTTACTGCTGTCAAATTTGTACTCTTGAAAACAAGGTTGTATTTGGCGCTTGGTTTGCTGTCAAAAGTACGAAATGTCATATTCCAATAATTGTCCAACACCGATCGCGTTCAAGAGTAAGGCCCTAGGACTTTTTATGTCACTTCGTTTGTGTCAACTGTAAAATTTTAATAATTGTATCTCTGTTATAATTAAAGGTGTTTATAACAAGCATTGGATTACATGAGATTTCGCGAAAAAGGCGCCTTATACCACATAAAACGTACTCTTTGAATATTCAAAAGAAAAAACTTGACAATCTTTGAATAAGGTAAACGTGGGCGTTCCGACAATGAGGCATGTCACAGACTGGCCTTTGAGCTGTCAGACTCTTGAAGAAACCGGGGCAATTACATTGAAAACTCGCAATGCTATCTTGAAAAATAATAGCACGGACTCATCTGACGTAAGGAGCTTATTAGCACGAGTCCAGTGGGTCTCACTCTGTGGGTAAATACCTACACCTTGCGCTTTGTGTTTTGGTTGTGATGTTAAAGAGGGCACACAAGTAGGTATCGTCAGACAGACAGAAATAGCAAATTATAAATTTTCACTAAAACGGGGATATTATTAACATGATATGTGAGTTATGTTTTGTATGTGAGTTTTAATAACCGATATTCCAGCATACTTAAATGCACCAGATTTCTCATGATTATGGTAACTATGCTGAAATATCAGAGACGACTTTTCGCTGGCTAGGGTTCTGTTGCAGCAAAGCAACACCTTGAGCAGCTTCTTCTGATTTGTATCCATAATGGTTGTAAATCGAGGATCCTAACTTACGTAGGTGTGTTTAGGTCAACGTTTGATAAGCGAATAATAAGTATGCACTGATTGCAGGGGGTTTTAAAGGAAGTTGCGACGCGCTCGCGCGGCTACCACACAAAGCTCGCGAATGTAGTTACACTACATGTATTAAGCTATTATACACCTGTTTATTATTTTAATTGTATAAATTTCAAGCAACCCGCCCCGGCTTTGCACGGGTGTTTAAATTACGCATAAACCTTGAATCATTCTATCTATTGCTGAAAACTGCATTAAATCGCATGACAGATGTGGAGAGCGACTTTGTGTAAAGATAATTTCTTACGCTAGGATAGATAAGATTTTATTTATAGACTGTTTATAAATAATTAAACACCATAGATTATTTAAAGTAAAGTTTGATGTAGGTTGAAGGAGCATAATACTCCTCGTCAAGACATTAATAAGAAAACAGTTGCAATAAATCTTAATATTTCGTTGACTTGGCTAGACTACAAAAGCCTAAATAAGAAATCTATTAAAAGACGTTAAAATAGCAAAACAACAAAATTACTAACATTGCTTTTGTTTTTTAGTCGCTGATGAGCAATTATTATACAACTCTGATAGAGTTGTAATTGAACAACAAATTGCATTACGGTCCGGTCAAATTATCGGAGAATCTCACTAAGTGTTAATCATAAATGATGGAAGTGAAGCCATTGGAGAAAGAGCTGATTGGCCAGCTCGAGTAGGAGGTATAACCGAGCCGCAGTAAACCCATTAAGATCTCAAATTACCTAGTCCGCCCAAACGGCTCGTGTGACTAATCGGCATTAAAGGTGCTGTTATGTCTTAATTAAATTATTCTTATGAACAGTAGAACGCCAGCGACTGCACCTGCATGAAAGTATTTCCCGATAAACTTTTACCAATCCATTGCACCATCGTACAAATCTCTCCTGTCAAATCGGTCATAGATTCTCTAAAGATGTTTTTTGCAATGTTCCATCAGATTAAATTCACAATTTAAAAGTTCAAAAATTTAAAATTTTTGAGTGATATAATCTAGGTATAGCGTTATTTCATCAAAATCAAAACTTAGGACAATAATATATAATAAACAGGTTGTGCGTAAGTCAATCACACAACAGTTTTGTATATTGAGAAAAAGTTTCTGTTGCGGTCAAAGAATTTTACAACGTTACAAATTTTGTACAATGGAGCAATTTCTGAGGCGAATGGGAGATTGACTGCGTTAATTAAGGCAGTTACAGGTATAATTTTAAGAATGCTCTGGATAAAGATTCTGAAGAACAGAAACTTAAGTAATTGCTCGAGAAAAGTGGGCTATTCTAGAGTTTACGACAGATAATTTCTCTTTCGGATAAAAACGTATGTAAAAGTGTAATTATTATAATATTATAATAAAATAGAACATAGAAAAATATATCAACTAAGTTATAGTAGGTACTCGAACTTTCTTAGAACATAGCATAAGATTAACAAAAAATCAGCAAGAAAATTATTTTGGTTTCTATTTCTATATAGAAATCGAACCCTTAGACTCAAACCTTCTGCGACAGCATAAAATTCTGATAGTACGCCCCGCTTAATATTTAAGTTGCTACAGTCTCTTTCTATTAGAAAGGTAGGTACTCATAAATGCGTAGTTTTGCTAGCTCAACCACGTGAATAGTCGAGGGAAATAAGGGTCCTTTCGACCGTTAAATTTACGACATGTCCCGGGAAAGCCTTGTCTCTACCCAAGATCTTTTTATAATTTATTTGGTTTGTTACGACCGCAGTCTGGTCTCCACGAAATTGTATGCGAATGCACATTGAAAAATTCTGTTGAAAATTGTTTTGACTTGTTTAATTTCCTCGAGTTTTCGTTCCTCGAGTGAGCAGGAAGCTTATGAAACATTCAGGTCATAGAATGAATTTTTAGCCCGTTCCGCTGGTTGATTGTTCTGTAGGATGGCGCCTTATTGGGTTAGACATTAATGTAATGGATACATTTTGGTTTTAAGTTTAGATACTGTGTAGATTAAGCAGGGTAGAGAACTATTAAAGTGTTACAGCAAAACACAATTAAATTGTAATTCAACGACATTTTGATCAAAACTTAAAAAAAAACAACAGCGTTAAAAAAGGCCACAGCACACCCGCCTCCATATGTAAGACGTAGACGTAGTTACGAGCGTAGACACGCACAGCTCTATGATGTTCGAACTTGTGTGGTGTGACGTCCAGGGAATGTCATAGAATAAAAAAATATCACAAAGTGCTTAGCAAGAAAAACTCGTTTGACAATCGTAAATGTAAACGTATCGTTCAGCTGTCAATTTGTATAGGATTTTTAACAGCGCTTCTTTAGTGCGTTAAATATACTACTAAAACTCCATACAATTTGCAAACAGTAGGTGAACGTCTACGCTTACGTCTACGCATACGCAACCGGTGTGCTTTGGCCTTAAAGGCCCTTCTGTTTTCAATTTCATCTGCTGTAAATTTCAATGTTCATTCATAATTTATCACCGTCTGCATCCCTTCCGGGTAGGAGCATAACATGATTGTAACGTGCTGTAATTTTCTTGTTTTGCCTATATCGTGGACAAATCTCAAATCCTACTAATATTATAAATGCGAAAGTCTCTGTGTGTGTTTGTATGTTTGTTACCACGTATCTCCGTGACGACTTAACCGATTGTGATGAAATTTGGAATGTAGACTGGAATAACACATAGGCTATTTTTATCCCGAAAAAAATGACTGTTCCTGTTGAATAGCATAAAAATTGCAAAAACGCAGGTGAAGCCGCGCGGGTCACATCGTTTTTGATAAACGTTTCATCGTGATTTGATTGGATCGTTATCTATGATAGCTTTACTACAAGTTTAAATAATATAGGAAGGTGATGAAAGTTATGCAATTTGTTGAAGCACCTATCAAAATTTGAAAACAATACGTCTAACCACACAATAGGGTCAAGATAACACAATCTCAAGTCAAACTAGCAAAAAGCCGTCGCGTAATAAAACATCAGTTGAATCTCCATGATAGCATGTGGTCACGTCCAATCTTTTCGGATGGGGACTCTGCTCACACTGTGTAAAATTTATGGAAATTGCATTTCCGCATTACGTCCGATATGAGGGGTGAAGCGGTATCTAACTTTAGATAGAATGTTTTCTTGGAGAAAAACCGATGACTGTTTTCTTTTATGAAAAGGCTCTCGCGATTATAATAATATGCAAAGGGTAGGTAAATTTATCTGTCTAGCCACATAACACATAAATAGTTTTAATTGGAAATTAAGAATTTAGGAATTTAAAAGAGATTAGGAAGAGTAGTAGAGTTCTCTATGATAGAGCTCGTCCGGGGAAGGACTACCACCATACCTATTTCTGCCGCAAAGCAGTAATGCTGGCATTGCTGTGTTCCGGTGTGAAGGGTATGGTTTCCGGTGAAATTACTGGCACATGAGGCTTTCGATCTTAGCCTCAAGGTGGCAACCCGCGAGTGATACCTCTGGTATTGCAAGC
Source organism: Colostygia pectinataria (assembly GCA_951394395.1). NCBI lineage: Eukaryota > Metazoa > Arthropoda > Insecta > Lepidoptera > Geometridae > Colostygia > Colostygia pectinataria. The sequence continues at coordinate 5,361,684 of OX596362.1, forward strand.
GTCCATAGGCTGCGGTAACCGCTTACCATCTTGTGGGCCGTACGCTTGGTTGCCACTTCAGTTGTATAAAAAAAAAATACACTTTATAGTCCCTACTTAACCTTTAAAGATATTTTGTATGGCTAACTATGATAGCATTTATTAAGTCGCCCAAAGTTTTTATTAGTTTTCATAGTCGAGAAAGCCCTACAAAATATAAAAGCGCTCAGATGAAAATGCAACTGACCCATCCAAATGATGATCTAGCAGAATATTAAATTGTTGTCAATAAAAACCAATAATTGACTTTCTATATAACCAACAAATTACTTTACCAACCTTTTTTTTAAAAAAAAAAAACTTTTGTGTTTTTTTATGTTATCTGTGCATAAACCTACTAACAAGCAATGAGAAATAATGTTAATTAGTCATTAAATACTAATAGGTATGAACCCACCAACATTAAATAACATTTAATACCTTTGCGATATAGCGTCTAAATGCGTGTGCCAAATGCATATCAATATGCAATAACAATAAAATTTAATCATTGAGTAACAGTGTACCTACTGTAATATAATTCAGAGGTCCAACATTGTTCAACAATCATATACATGAGTGAGAGAAACTAGTAAATTGTAGAAATGGTAACGTGTTTTGGCTTTCAAGGATGGTTTATCTTGAATGAAAACGCCTATGAAGTCCGTCACTTGAGTTGGACACTTTTTTTTTTTTTTTTTTTTTAGTTGGATATTTTTTTGATATGATATATCAAAAAAATATTATGTTGTCTTGATAAATAATACAATATTATATTTTCACGCTGTAATTTTATTGTACTAACTTGTTTCTGATACTTGGTTAATACGGCACCTCCGAGTTGTGTTACATCGTAAAAACCAGTCCGCAAAAGAAAATAATAAGATATCCGTTCTCATTAGTTACAAAAATAAAAAATTAACCCTCAACGCGCCGCTGCAATCTCTTTAAAGTTATAACAGGATCATAAACAAAGGTCCTTGGGGTTAAGACGCTAGTAATAAAAGGGAAACTTCATTAAAGTTCGCCAAAGATACCGGCCAAGTTATTCTGAACTCGCTGCGAGCCACGGACGGACAGTCACTTCAATAAATTCATGGATGACTAGTTTCTCCCGCGGCTTTCTCTGCGTATTTTCTTTACAATTTTTGACACCCTATATGCACCCTATGGGGCAAGTTTATTAGAGTAAAAATTGAATATATGTTATTCCACGCTGTATACTACATACATATAATTTACGCGTGTTTGATTGTAAGACTGAGAGCTGGTTTTTTTTTATTTAATACTTGACGAACAAAAAATCCAAAGACTTTCTGCCATTCACTAATGGTTGATTAAAAAGTAAAAAGTAGATCCAAAACGTTAACGTTTAAAACTAGCAGGTCTAGCCTAGCTAAACTCAGTCCAAGGCAAAGATACAGATGTTTGTGATACTTGGTAGTACTATCCCAGTGAAATAAATAATGCCACTACAAACTAATGCTTTTCACAAAATAAACTGTCATTTCATCAGTACCTACTATGCTTATAATTAAATTAATTCATTAATAAAGGCAAACCAACACGGCGACGCGAAAGCGGATCGAAAGCGTCAACCGCGCGGCGGACACTGCAATGGCTTAGCAATAGCGCCTTGCACACCAAACGCGAACGCGACGCGGCAATACAGCGTTCGCAAAGTCCGCTTTTAATCCGCTTTCGCGTCGCTGCGTTGGTTTGAGCGATTTTTAAAGGTCTAATTGTATTCAATGCTTAGATTAGTTAGCCACTTATTATTCAAGTACTACGTAAACAAATCCGCAGGCATAAGGTCGTTGGCGGTAAATTCCTACTAAAACGAGCATAAAATTTTACGGCTCTTATTTTTACACGCAAAAGTTTTGCTACTAAGCCTCAAGGATCCACTATTCTTTATCTCAATACATGTATAGAAAAACGTTACGCCACTGCCTGACTGATTATTAAAATCCGCGGCCAGAAATGTAAGCTCGCGAAATGCATAACCCAAGCGATATCGTATAGTATTTTGACAGCTGTTTTAGAACAAATGCAAAACAATTTACATAGTTCGGTTACGCACAGTTCCTCTCAGTTAGAAACTAAGCTTTGCAAAAAATGTTTATTGCTATACATTTAAATATTTCTGTACTTAAATTGCGCTGAAGGTGGCATACATAATTACACCAGATTTTGCATGATGGGTTTACCTGCTACACAAACCATAAAGTGCGATTTACATTGGCTCAGTGACTGACTCCAAATGAAGTCAGTGCTGACTTTGAGAACTGACTTTCTTTGTTTACAAAGAGTCGAATCAGTACGCGAGAATTTGAAGTACTGACCCGACAGCGTTTACATTAGGTCAGTAGCGGGTCAGCTCTAACTTAGCTACTGACTCAATGTAAATCATACTTATCGTTGTTTTTCCACGCTTAGTTTGCATGTATAGTTCTACTTTATAGTCATAACCGTTAGTGTTTGTCTAACCTAACGTGTGTATAAAAAAAGTTTATGAAATGTGTAAAGCTTGTAAATAATCTCTACGCAAGCGGAGTTGCGAAAGTTTAACCACTCCTTCAATTATAAATCCAAAAGTTTGTATATTTGCATGTTTTATATTTATTACAATCACGTAGTATTGGTTGGACCGATTTGGAAATTAAAAGTAATAGTTCTGGATCTAAAATAAAATCTAGACTTTCAACTAGTCAATCTAGTCTAATCGAATAGGATGTAAAACTGTATATTAATGTTATTTCATAAAATAAAATTACCACTCAAGCAAAACCGTGAGAAGAAGCCAGTAAACTAGATAGGTATAAAAGTTTCAGTCTCAGAGGCGATGAGCTCACGTCGTTGCTTCGATTAGAACTTTGTTGGTTTCCCGTTGTAGCGTTAGTTTACTTGGCGGAATCAACGGGATAGTTTTGGATCATTTAGTCCTTACTAACATAAACTTAACTATTATTTACCTATAGGGTAAGTAGGTAACAGCTAATAATTGATAGACTCAAGCGTTACTTTGTGGAAATACATTATAAGAACTACTACCACCATACCTATTTCTGCCGCCAAGCAGCAATGCTTGCATTGCTGTGTTCCGGTTCGAAGGGTATGGTTTCCGGTGAAATTACAGGCACATGAGACTTTCCATCTAACGTCTCAGGGTGGTAACACGCAAGTGATATCTATGATGTTGCATGCGTACATAGGCTACGGTAACCGCTGACCATCAAGTGGGCCGTACACTTGGTTGCCACTTTAGTGGTATAAAAAAAATAAAAATAAGATACAAAGCAGATGAAAAATCTCTAGCCACTTTAACGTCTACCGGAGAATAGGTGATATTCCCGATCATGTCCCGTTTTGGGTTGAAAGACGTGTCAATATTTTTTATTTTGAGGTTAACTGGACCTCATTAGTTAAAAAGTTAAGCGGAATAGTACTAGAGATTTTTCACGCACGTATAATTTTGACAATGAACTAAAAAAACTGTAGCTTCTAGGGTTAAAAAAAACTTTTGACCTTGACCGTGACTTATAAGACAATTGGTGTAGTTTTAGAATATTTAGTTTTCATGTAAGACTACTTTGGTTTTTTAAATGCTGCAACAAGAAATGAAACAATGCAAAGAAATCTGGTTTTAAAAAGATTTTATGCTTTCGCTATGAATATGAAACCTCGACAAAACTCATTCCTTTTAAAGAATAATGTCATAAAAATAGTTAAATAACGAGAGATGGCTGTGTTCTTCCTTTGGTGTTACAGTTCCATCTTCTCAACTGTACATTTCTATACAGATTAGAGTTTCAACAGAGACAATAAAATGTTGCATAATTACTTAGTTTACCAATGATGAGTTTGACAGTTTTTCCTGGATATTTTGTTGCACTGGCTGATTACACTGGCTGATATTTTGAAAATATTTCACAAAAAATGACAAAGTTTGGCCGCGTTTTCGACCACCGTTCAAAAATTTGTGTAATCCAGGTGAATTTACCTGGATTTGTCAAATCCTGGTGATTTTTTTAGACTTTTTATAAATTTAGATACGCGTAGTTTCTGATATCTACGATACGGAAAGTTTTATGTGAAGTCAAGACCATGCATGTAATAATAAATGGGTGTGTGTGTATGTTATAGCAAGGAAGAGGTATCATCATGATAGCCTTCTATTGTTCCCACCACTGGGCCTGCTCACGCTGACCCAATGCGGATTGGTGGATGGCACATGTCTTTCGAGTTTTTAGTTTTTGGACATGCCAGTTTCCTCACAATGTTTTCCTTCACTATGAGAACACTGGCATTGCACACATACATTTTTCTAATAGAAAAATCCATTGGTGCACGACCAGATTCAAACCCACGACCTTAGGATAGGACCGGGGTCACTATCACTAGACCACCAGTGCTCTTTTTTTGACGAAGCGGTTTGTATAGTTTTAATGTTGTGAATTCTCTATTCTACAACTCTGCTCTGTAGTCGCATAGCGGACAGACCGGGCAAAATAAAAATGCTGAGACTGAAGAAATAAACGAAAGTATGCATTATTATGATGACGATTTTCAAAGGAAAACTATGGAGACTTTTAGTTTTATATAAAACTAACTGCGCCCTGCCGAATTACCCGTGGTTAGACAGTTTTTTATCCCACGGGAAGCCGGGATGAAAATTAACCTATATGCTATACCAGACCATTATCTATGCCTTAGCTACATTTCATATAAACGAGAGATCCGTCAGTTTGGGCGTGATGCTCCCACAAATATTTAAACATCCAAACTTTTCCCTTTATAATATTATTAAAATAGTTGAGATGTCATCTATTTAAAATACCTAGTCTTGAGCAAATAAAAAAATCCACTGCGTAAACCTAAAGATGCAAGTTTTCTTACGATGTTTTTCTTCATTGTTTGAGAGATACACATTTTTTTTCTAATAGAAAAATTCAGTGGTGCTCCAATTTCTAACCTACGACTATTGTAAGTTAGGATGATGTGATTCGTATATTCGTTCGTGTATCTCCATGTGTTTTAGTGAAAACATAATGTTAAATTTAGTTAAAGATTATAATATCCCAAAAATTATTTTGCCTCAAGCGGGATTTGAACCCGCAACCACCGCTTGATACGCGGGCGCTCTACCAATTGAGCTATCGAGACATATCTCGCTTGGACGAAATAATCATTGGGATGTCTTCGGCTCGAAGCGCCGATAGCTCCACCTACAGGGGAAACGTTGCAGTTATCCAAGCCTGTTCAATGACTAAAGTTAATTTAGTTCATTGACGAGAGGTATCGCATTGCTTATTCAATTGGTTATTTTTGTTTTTATAGTGTTAACCATCACACTAAGGGAATACTAAAGATTATAATATCCCAAAAATTATTTTGCCTCAAGCGGGATTTGAACCCGCAACCACCGCTTGATACGCGGGCGCTCTACCAATTGAGCTATCGAGACATATCTCGCTTGGACGAAATAATCATTGGGATGTCTTCGGCTCGAAGCGCCGATAGCTCCACCTACAGGGGAAACGTTGCAGTTATCCAAGCCTGCTCAATGACTAAAGTTAATTTAGTTCATTGACGAGAGGTATCGCATTGCTTATTCAATTGGTTATTTTTGTTTTTATAGTGTTAACCATCACACTAAGGGAATACTAAAGATTATAATTGGTAGAGCGCCCGCGTATCAAGCGGTGGTTGCGGGTTCAAATCCCGCTTGAGGCAAAATAATTTTTGGGATATTATAATCTTTAGTATTCCCTTAGTGTGATGGTTAACACTATAAAAACAAAAATAACCAATTGAATAAGCAATGCGATACCTCTCGTCAATGAACTAAATTAACTTTAGTCATTGAACAGGCTTGGATAACTGCAACGTTTCCCCTGTAGGTGGAGCTATCGGCGCTTCGAGCCGAAGACATCCCAATGATTATTTCGTCCAAGCGAGATATGTCTCGATAGCTCAATTGGTAGAGCGCCCGCGTATCAAGCGGTGGTTGCGGGTTCAAATCCCGCTTGAGGCAAAATAATTTTTGGGATATTATAATCTTTAGTATTCCCTTAGTGTGATGGTTAACACTATAAAAACAAAAATAACCAAATTTAGTTAACACTATAATTATAATTGTAGAATCTCTACCCCTTTTCCAGTGCTGGCAAAATCAATGAAGAAGTAAAGAACCGCGGACTGAAATCTCCCAGGTTTACCAGGATGATAGGATTGAAAACATTGGGTTTATGGTAAGTTTATTTTGAAAATCTCCCTGTTTATCACTACGAATACCCAATAGAATATGGTGCTGGAAGTCGGCAATAAGTTTATCATAATGTATTATTTCATACTCACCCGTGGCTTAGTTAAAAAATTGCTTACTTTGCTACTACGAGTACTATTTCTACTGTTCCAGTTTTCATTCGGTTCAGCCGTTACGACGTTATTAAAGTAAGTAAGTTCGTACGAGTCAGTGGCCAACGACATTACTAGAACTCAAACATAGAAAATATAGTTTTAAGAGCAATCAATTGAACAATGATATAAAGGGTTTCATTTAATCTTAAACTAAGCTGTGTGGATTGTCCAGCATTATTATTATTATTATATATCTTATTAATCTACGCTGTTAACTATTTTAATACTTTTTTAAGTGTTAGTTGATCACTTTTCAGAATTATTTTACAGTCAATAAAAACCTTAAAGCTTTTACTGCTTACCTATTTACTTTTACTACAAGCACGGTCTTCCAAAACATCGACGTTATTTTCTGAAAATCAGGTAACATCTTTAGTTCGGGCGTCCTCGATAACTCGACCATATTGGACTTCCCAAAGTTGACAGTTGCTTACAAAAGTGCATATTATACACAGTTAAATTTCAGGCACATAATACTTTAGATCTACGTCTCAGGAGGGCGATTCTCGTGCCATATCTATGCACGAGAATCGCCCTCCTGGTGGCAACGCGAATGTGATATTTCTCATATTTCAAGCGTACACAGACTACGGTGACCGCTTACCATCAAGTGGGCCTTACGCCTGGTTGCCACTTCGGTGGTATTAAAAAAACATAGCCATATTAACTAACTGTACACGGTTCACTTCTGCCTTTCAATTTATATAACGAAATCAAATAAAAGTGAATCATTCAATGACAGCATATCCTTTCATTTTTGTTCCATTGAACCAAGGTGATTCAATTTGGTTGAACAGTGTATTATCACTACAAACACATTTTAGCGGCTTTATATGTACCTATTGTTTCTCCTCGTTATTCTTATGTCAATGAACAAAGACGATGACAGGTTTGAAAGACACAATTATCTAACAGAGGTTTGATAATATGTGATTATGATTATAGCTACAAGAATCAATATCAAATACATTAATAAGACAGTATGCAATTAAAAAAAAAAGACAATAAATAGTCATAAGTTTTTAAGCCATTTTGATTACATTCAGGATATTATCGAGCATTAAAAGCACAAAAGGGAAAAAAAATTACCTGACCCGTGCAAAGTTGATTGGCTTAGGAAAAGTGTGTTAAAACGCATGAAATACTCATGCCAACCAATGAGTTCATATTACTCTCAATCGGATATAAATCTCTATATGTGCACTTCCGCCAGCCACTGTACCTCAAACTTTGACCTTCCAAACAGAATGCTTGTTTTTACGATGCCGTAAACCTTTCAGTGTAGTTGACAATGCTTCAACTGTGATGGCGACCTATAAAACGTCGACACCGGTTGTCAACAATAAACTAGGTGGTTTGTTAAGAGCTGTGCAAATAAGGGTATGTTATTCAATTTTTACTTTTATGAGATGCTAACCTTTTGTGCTCATTCACACATTTTTTTATCTAGAATAGAATAGAATAAAATAGAAAAATATTTATTTAACACCACACAATAAACATAAAATAAAAATAACAATACAAATTAAAACTAAACTATTGTGACGAAAAAAAGGCAGGCACTCAGCATGTGCTGCAGACATAATGTGTCTGTAGCGCTGGTTTTCAGTGTAGCCTACATTTAATTCTTGCGTGAGGTTTCTCTAAATTTATGGAGCTATTGACCCCAGCCTATAGTTAACGAGCTGATACACATAAACGCCAAGACGTTTGTACACATTGTTAATTTTGCAGTGCGGCGTCGCATCGCGTTTATAAAATGTCTTTTAGTTTGAGAAATACAGAGTATCGACAGAGTCTAAACACACATTGCAAAACTTCAGGTTGCAAATCGTAACATATTACTTTTTATTCAACTTTCTAGATAATTTATTGTGCAAGCTACGATCAAGCTTATGTAAAACCTAAGAGAAGATGAAAAATTAAAATAGCTTGAACTCATGACTATGTGTTAATTGTATAATGTGAGTTAGGGCAAGACATACTTAGCATAAGACATACAAGGCATAGTCCCAGATCTGAGCAAGGCCTTCGATTTATCAACGAAAATCCATTATATATATATATATTTTACATAAAACACACCAACTATCCAACATCAGTACAGCTACAGACACAGAGCCACAACGGGTGGTATATTCGTTCCAAGGAACAAGAGGCTAATTAGAACTTGTAAGAGATGGCCGAAGTAACTAACTCTCGGGAACAACTTGGGGCATTAGCGACAGTGTACGAGTGGGTTACACAACTACCTGTGTGGGATGTGTAGGTACTGTACTGCTGAGCAGTTTACTGGTAGGCGCACTGTAATCTAGTAGTGGTGAACAGTTTGTTCTAATCCAATAGGTTATGTTAATGTGTATTTTTTTATACGAAGTTTTTGTGAGAAATCAAAACATTCGACTTCAATACACATTAATGCTCTTTAACATAAAAACTTTTTAGTGTGTATCTGGACCTGTTTGTAATAAAAAAAAATGACAAACTAACACAGGTCAGTCATGTGACGCTCGCGTGACGCTTACATGAAGCTTGCGTAAAGCTCACTGCATGTCAACTGCAGGTAGTACCTACGCATTATAAAATTTGCAGAATCAGAATGCCTACCAATTAGTCCTACTAATCAGCAATCATTTTGATAGATAATGCAATTGATGTTTGAGACGTTCAGCTCCTTTAAAAATTTGGTAGATTATTTTCTCTACTGTATCGTCGTTGTTCTCTCTATAAAATCGATTGTAGTTATGTAATATCTCAATATCCAGCTTGTAGTACATGAATATTAAAATGAAATGAAGTCTTATCGCTTCATATTATTGTGCCCTTAAACGAAAGAAGGTAACCAAAACAAGATTGTAACAAGGATCAATCATTGTACTTGCTACGAATTCAAAGATGTTCGATATGTCGGGCTATTACGTAACTCGGTTGCAATTCGATTTTAGCAACCTGTCAGTAAGCTGTCATATTTACACAAAATACGTCAGTTTTTATTTAGATCTAGTGTAATCGATTGCAACAGAATTACAGTATATCCTCTCTGGTGGTTTCCCTAGTAGTTTATGCGAAGGCAATGCAAACAAATGTTTTCTATTACGCTAACATTGTCTAGTTCTCATGATTGTTATTAACTCTGGCATTTTATGTGTTTGCTAGAAACAATTTTATGTAGGTAATGTAATTGTTGCTTTAACAAATTGAAATACAAACTGCACTTTAACTATTTTAATTTCGGGCAGAACAGAATCTTGATGAATTATTTTTAAATATTTTTAGTTTATTATTGGTTTTTTATGTTTGTATAATGTTAACCATCACACTAAGATGTATAATATTTAGAGGGATATTGTAATCTTTGTTACTGTACTATGTAAAAAAATAAACTTTTAGAAATGTACCTACATTTCTAAAAGTTTATTTTTTTATACAAAGCAAATCAATCAATTGAATCCTACTTCGTGCAAGACTCTGCTGAATTCTCTGAAGGTTTAGAACGGTTGGTACAAATGAATGCACGTACTTTTGCGATAAGTTTATATAATATAAATAAATAAAATATTACACTCTTAATCCAACACGAGGGCCAGTATCGGTCCTGTAGTGGATAGCTCATATTTTCTCATATTTTGTCTTTTGCAAGCCGGCATCTTTGCGATGATATGTTTTCCTTTAATATTTTAAATAATAAATAAATATTATTTATTATTTCTAATAAACTAGCTCGCATGAGCATTTCGTGGGTTATTTTTATTTTCATTTTGTTATTTCGATTTCTATGCCGAATTTGAGCCAGATCTGTTGAGCAGTTCTGGCGTGATTGTGTACCAAACGTTCATCTACTTATCCATTTTTTTTTGCAATTATAACATTATTTAGTATACTAATGCTTAAAAGTAAAATTACAGACAGTATTTAGCTGCTGTTTCAGATTATGGCCGGTAAAATTACATCATAATCCAAAATCATTTAACTACAATTCCACTATAAGCCAACAGTTTCGGCAATGCAAAATACAAGCTAAATATAAACCTGATGAACAACAAGCAGTCTGAGAGGTTGGAAGATTAAAGACAGCGGTATGAATACGAGCTCGAGATTCAGAAGAAAACGAAAAAATGCCTTTACGTAAAGGCTTGTGCGCTGTCACGTACACTGTATTTTTATTTAATCTTTTTGCTGTCGAGGTTTTGTATTCGGCCTTTTGATTCCGCTAAAATATCTCCGAGCTGGTCGTAGGAAACAATTATGGTGCTATGATTGAGAATGGTCGTCCAGAAACTTTATGTGGAACATTAAAGAGGTTAAATTTTATGTTTTTGAAGCTGTAAAAGCATACGCCATAAAATAGCATATCCCATTATAAAATTAAGAATTTGAAAACACTTACATTATTCAAATGTATTATCTTCGGATTAAGTTGTTGATTCTGCCGCTATTAATATTATGGATTCACGAAGCGAGAACCATAAAGTAGAACAAACGAGAGAGGCGGGATACTTTTTACCGCCTGAGCTCCCATAAAAACGAAAGCCCTGAATTAGCTCGATTCTTTGTCACCCCTTTTGAACAACCCCTTAAATTTTTACTACCACCGTCTTTGTCTAACAATAACCACTACATTCCCATCCGTTAAACTGCATCAAGGAAAAACAACGTAAAACTGCCCGAGATGAAACGAGATAGAACAATTTATAAGCAGTAGTAGCAAGGACAGAGAGAGGCACATGTAGTAGTAGCCATGGATGCGTACTTTCTACTGTGAGAGAAAGAGAGGTGTAAAAGCTCTCGTGAGTGAGCGAGAGAGGTACAAAAATTAACCAACAGAGGGGAGAGTAACCGAGCTTCAAGCGGGGTGGTTAGTCTGCATTCGACCGCGCTGGCGGCAACGGCGCGAGACGGCTCGTAAGGCATCGTTTGTCGGGAATTATTCGAACTGTGAAAAAATATTTTCAAGTGCGTTTACGACGTTAGTTTTGTGTTTGATTTCTGTTTTTATTGATATGATTTTGCGTTCATCATTTGGATCGTGGGTTTTGCCGCTAAAAAACTTTAAACACTGACAAATTATGTGTTCGTGACGAAAACTTAAGCGGATAAGAAAACTAAAGCGGAAATAAAGAAGACGTTATGCCATCTTCGCTTCTGTGGAGGTGCTGGTTATGATACATTGGCAGATTTGACACGGACTTTGGATTGTTACGACGGATGCCAGAGAAGATGTGTGCCAAAATGTTATTGTATAAATTTTCGATGACTGTTATTGCCTTATGGATTGGAGTGTCTGCTGAGGAGGAAGTTTCGTCCCCACTGAGGGTAGCACAGTGTAGAGCCACATGTTTGCAAAAGGTATGTAGGCCTACAAAACGAAAATTGTGTAAAAAATAAACAGAAACATGCTGGATAATCAATGGGAAAACCCTATCAAACTATGGGTTGATGATTATTATAATGAAATATCCTAAATAGATCACCACTATGCCCTTAATAACTGCAAATATGGGCTATCGTTAAGCCTCTGTCTTTTTAACGATCCAATCCTTCCAACCCTTGAGATTGAGATGCTTACCAACCAGTTCAAGTAGATACTTAATTTAATATTTCAAAATGTTAATAATTTACCATTTACCCCTTGATAATTATTAATAAAAATTATAAAATAAAAAAAATATGCAAAGGGTTTAAAGGGTGGTTTAGCTCAGCACAACCTTGATACCATCGTACTAATAGGTATAATAACCGAAAACGTAGGCCTACTAAAATAACATCAAAAACAGCTCTACCTAGTTATCAAAAAATCGTATCAGCAATCTAATCAGATCTAACTGTATTCAATGCCTTCCTAATTATAATAGATGTATAGGCCTCAACTATGTTAATTTGTTCCTCAATCAATCTCAATACAGGCCCTGGTGGCAGTGACAAAATGGCTGGACACAATGAATTGGCAGAAATGGGTTTAATTAAATTAATTCCATTTACAGTGTTCAATTTGATTAAACAGGAAATAGAAATTGATTAACAAGTTAGTAATGAGCTCTGTCAAGTTAAAACTACATTTACCTATATTAATAATAGTAGTAAATCTGCTCGTCAAATAAAGATAGAATAAACTCATACTACCTATATACTACCTATATAGATGCTGACATGGAATTCATTTATATTTCGCTATGTTTGCTAGAGCTTTGAAATAAGGCAAGAAAATGCTGACGCTAGGCCTATTTCTTCAGCTTACGCTCGGCGGCATGTTTTGTTTTTTTTTTGCTGTTTTTTGATATTGATATTGCTTGTACCTACCTAATCCCTAGATTTTACGTTTTACCTGAGTTTTTACCTTCACTACTTTTACTGTGGGAGTATATAGTATACGCTTTGGTACCTATTATATAAAATTTGTTACCCAGAAAATATTCTCATAAATTATATATATATAAACAGTTACCAGTATACTATAGCTACCTAGGTTTATCTAACACCTTCTATTTACTTATACAATAATAGAAGGTAGGTAGATAGATACTTATACAATAACATTATCACATTCCTGTAATTGACATAATATTATTATCTCAAACCGTGCCACTAATTAAACCCATCAATCACATACACAGTACAATTATTATTGTAAGTTAAGTAAAGTTTATCTAGCAGATAAGAGCGATTTATACTACCAATATTTACAGATAGTTTTATCGAAACTGGTTTATTTCCAACTGGAACAGGTTACTGGATATCGGGACGATGCGTCCATAAACGTAATTTGTATCGAACCTCTTATAAATTGGAATAAACTTATTTGTTCCTATCCACAGTTAGATTGCACCATAAATTATTCTGTTTGTTATTCAGATTCCTCAATAAATTTAAACGTCATTTAACAATTTGAAAATAAAACAAACGTTGCATAAAAGGCAATATATCATTTGATTTACATAACTCATTATCAGCATCGGCTACTTGAGTTTCATTTCAATGGAGCTATAAGTTAGTAATGTCAGCTACATTAAATACTTCCATTGAAATTAAATTACTTACAGCTAAAATTGAACCTTAATCAAAATCGTTGAATGTTGTAGTGAATGATCCTATAAAGTATACTAGTAACAGGTACCCAATAATATAGACTAGTCAAGCCTACCAAGTGTACTGTAGGTGCTTATTGATACAAATTTGTTCAGTGTTCATCAGATTGAGAACAGACTTGGTTTGTTGATAGCTTACTAATTGTAATACCCGAACAAATACTTGCAGATCACGCAAGTATTTGTTCAAATAATACCTATATGCGATCCAAAATTTTTGGACGGATTTGACTATTTGACACAACATATTTTATTTTGACTGAACCGGTAAACCGTGCAAACAACAAAGACCTATTTGGATATTTCACTCAATAGCGGTTTAATAATAACTCAGTAACTCTAATCTGCTAAGGAAAAAAACAACGAAAACTAAGGCATAAAAAGAGTTCATATCTAAAAATACCAAATCGAGTCCAATATAATAATATATTTCGGATGATGTTGCGACTGCCTCGATTCTGCTGTGCGTCGGGGATGTTTGCGTACTGCCAGTGTGGTACGCAAACAGCAGAATCGAGGCAGATGCAAAAAACAGCGTCCCTGATGCGCAGAGTACGGGACAGTCGCCACAGCATCCTGAGGACTGTGGCAGAATGCTTGACATCTCCACTCTGGAAGTGTCTCGTGCGAGAGTAATCAATGAAGGAAGTTATTTCCTTGATTGATTATCCTCTGCTTAGCATGTTAAAGTGCCTATTAATATTTTATTTTTTAAGTTATTTTATTATTTCTATGTGTGTTGTTTTTAAATTTAAACTCGTAAAAATATGGACTTATTTGTTGATTTAAATTTTATTTTATTTATTTAAAACACGATTTTGTTTGGACACATACTTATTACAATATTTATTTTGCAAAAATTATACCTAAAAGTATTTTAATAAAAAAATGTCTAAGTAAATGAGAATTTCAAATCAACAATCACAAAAATATTCTCTTGCAAAAAAGAAACCCATGCGTATCTTTCGTCAAATCTGTTTATTTATATCTAAAATAAAATAAATAGCGTAAAATTTTACCTATATCACATCAAAACCCAACATCTGCCTTAATCCTCAAACTTTGTACGTGATCTCGCTTTCCGTTTTTTGCTTAGAAGCTTTTAGTGAGCATTTTTTTATTGTACCTGCGATGCTCACAATGCTGCCTGGAAGTTTTTTTTTTAAGTTTTGTATTAAGGAAAGCGCGTGACTTTTGCAAGGGCGGAAGGATAGGTAGTTATTTTATATGCACACGTATAGAAAAATGTTGAATTTACTGTAAATACGTATTAGCAGCTGAGTGCTGAGTGCTATATTGTTATTATTTTCTAGAGAAATATTGTATTTTTAAATTTTAACTCAATCTCATCTACATTTATTTATGTAGGTACCTAAGTAGGTACACTTAAAATCGATACATATTTATTTGTTTAATAGCTATAAGTACTCCAGTCGGATGCAAAGTTTATAGGTTTCGTGTAAGGCGATTTGTATCCTTTGGCTCAAGCTCCTTTAATTAATAAAGTTTGTATAACATAGTAAAATTAAAGGTTTTTAAACTGCAAAAAAATACCCAAAACCAGTTATTTTGGTCATGCATGGTGTTTTAAACCACACTCTGGGGTCAACTGCCAGTGTCGCCAGAAACTATTTTCTTTCATTGTGTATCCTTCATTGGGACATGAACATTTTAAATACATCGACGAGCTTTTTTCCTTTTATACATTTTATGTAGTTTTTTCTTGTCTTTTAGTTGAAAGCGTGCCCTCCCTCGATGTCAAGTAAGACTTTCGGAACACGTGATGAATTTTAAAAAGTTACTTAAATACCAAGATATAGATATGGTTATGACTACATTAGGCTTGTAAGTCGACTTGTCATGTAAATTTTATGTGTCGTTTCTTTACCCGAATTCGTCTTTGAATACTCACATGTGGGAAAATTGTTACGAGTTGTGTATGCTCAGAATTAGAATGAGGATCATTATAATTCGTTTTTATTGCAAACAGTTCAGTTTTTCTTCCAAAATCACATTTCTGTATAAAATCTTAAAATATTCTTTTGTAAAATAATACTTACCATTTTTTCTAAGTACCTACCTACATATTTTTCTTTATAAATATAAAGCTGTTCCGGGAATTTTGAGAGTAGTTATATTTTATGAAGAAACCATTAGAATATTTGGCATTGTTTCAATAACATTTAGTTAAACAGCTGCAATTTAGAAATTTGTATGCCAAAATGGCAAAATATTTCTCCGTAAACCAATCTAAAAAGCCCTCACCTTGGGACCTAAAACAGCAAAAAGGAACCCATAAAGAACAGGCCGGGTGATCTCGAATAAAAATCATGATTAGAAATTTAGGAGCGTTCCACCTTACCTTACGGTCCCTTTTTGAAGCGGCCACTCAGTTCTGAGCATTATTATTTTATCGTTGTTCGGTCAAACAGGAGAGGTAAAGTAAAAATTTTGTTCGAAGAAAAAAAACATCCCAAGGCTTCGGATGCACGTCCTCGGGCCTAAGAAAAAATAAACGAAAGAGTCCACGGCGAAATGACCTGCGTTTTTGTCCACGATTTGTTTTTGTTTTTGTTACGTCTGAGCTCATTTGGAAGTAGCCATGATGTGTCTGTTGCTTACTGAATTAACTCAAATTGCCCTTGTTTTTTGTATTCAAGAAAACTGCTTTGTGTTCCGTTTTTGGTTGTTATTTCAAATGTTTTTGGAATACACTTATTGTTATTTTAAATGCATTTCAATAATTAAAATGTTTGAAAAGTTTCGTTATAAAACAATTGAATATCTTTGCCAGTAACTGAATACAATATTTGATACCAGAAATTAGATATTCGACCAATATAAAGTTAAGAAAATGAATTGATTTGATAAGTGATAACACTGTTATCCGTTAGTGGAACTTGAGCCAAAGCCAAAGGATAAAAATCGCCTTACACGAAACCTATAAACTTTGCACCTGACTGGAGCACTTATAGCTATTAAACAAATAAATTCAAGCCTAATCTAAAATCTTTAGGAGTAACCCGAAACCGTAAACATGCTCTAAGGATATAGTGTTAACCATTCACTCTTGAACTGAACGAATGAACAAAAGAGTGTCTCAGTAGATACTATTTCTCACTACATCGGTGAGATGTAATCAGAGAAGACGACGTGTCGCGCTTATTTATGTATGAGCAGGGCGCGGACGAGGGTGGGCCAAACGCGTTGGATACAAACAGAATAATATTGATGACACTGCGCTACGAGGGGTCATGAATCATTAATCGTCCTCTCTCGTATACGGCTCTATTACAACTGCTTTGCCAGATAAGCTACCCTTCACGAGGTGAAGCTATCTTGGCGATTGCCTTTTCTGTAGCACTACAGTTGGGCGTTATGAGAGAAATGAGGAAACTATGTTTTGAGAACAATCACACATCAGAACAGCAATTATGAATGAAAAAAATGAACAAGAATTTTAACAAGCTTTGTTTAGTTTCGGGTTTGATGACGTTGTGTAAAATGTTCGCCAATATTTATTTATTATACTAGATGTTGCTTGAAACTTTGTTTGCGTGAAACTCAGGAACCGTACTTTTTCTGTAAAAGTAATCATCCGTTAGTTATTTATATTAGTCAAGTAGTCAGTATTTTTGACTGACTACTTAGTCTACTTACTACTAGGTTAATGGGTTTGTACAACAGAGATTAGATATAAAATATTTTAAGCTAGCCTGCATTAAGAGGAGTTCCAAAAATTAATTTTAAGGGAAAGCAGAAGGAACATAAAGTTAAAGAAAGACATATCTCAACGGAGACTAAGTCGCAAGTATTTACTAGTACCTATTTAATAAGTGCTATATGACAATAAAAGAAACACGTCGTTACTAGAAATAACACGACGTTCCGTTATACGAAAAGTTGATGTAGAGCCTAAAGTCACGCGATTCAACGATAAAGCACGCTTCGGGTCGAACTGAGTAAATTTGGACCCAAACTGGGTTTGGAATTCTACAAACATTGATAACTTTGCATCGGTGATAAGCTGACAAATAATAATCAGTTGGTGCAGCATTTTTCACACTTCTTCACGAAGTGAAGCTATTTGTGTTAGTGTATGTAATGGAAACATATTTTTTTATATTCATTAGACGACAAAAATTTCAAATAATGTTTTCAAATCCTTTTCATAAATTTTATTTTGTTTATTTGAGAAACCAATGGCGATTTACAATGTATTTACCTATATATATTATTAATCCTAGGTATAAACTAAACGTAAGGCTAATAATAGGCTTCTACATTTGTCTGAAATAAGCAAAGTTGTTGGGAACAAAATATTTGCAAGTGATTATTTATCTACATTTTTAATTACGATTAGTGAGGGACAATACAAAGATCTTAAATAAAAATTATCCTAAGTACGGGTAGTAAGGTAAGTATCATGGATTTTATTTACAACATATAATACAATATTTAAATACTTAGTTACGAGAAATATATTTAAGATCACGGATATATTTATATATAATCAATCTATCTATAAAAATAAAATCTAAAATAGTATTATATGTATAAAAAACAATACAAAAACCTAGATATATTATTTCAAGTCTATTGATGTCAAAGCGCACGGAAAAGCTCGACTTGTTCTGATAAATGATGTGTCCGCTACTGCTACACCACTTCGCTTTTAATCCTCGGGCCACCATTGTGTTCATGTCTAATTTTTGACGTTAACCGTTTCGTCCACAAGAACACCTTTTGCAACATAGGCATTCTGTGCCTACACTGTTCAAGTTGTGGGCACACGTACCACAAAATAATAATAATAATAATATGAAATATTTGCATTATTGTATTTTATTAACTACCTGTTAAAACACGTCGATCATTCTTGAATCGACAATGTTAATAACTTATATTTAGATTGGTACACTACAATTTGCGTCAGTAATTGTTATTATATATATTTTTTTATTTAAATTATATGATCGTTTGGTCCTTTATTTTATCTGAAGCTTTAGTTTGGTAATATAAATAATAAATAGCATCACTTTTCGTTATTTATCTGTACACAATCAATCAACCACATGGCCCAGCTAGCCGCTATCTATTGGTTAGTAGCGTCTTATCTATAAAATTAACAAAACTCGACAGATCCATTATGATATCTTGGAAATTAAACTTTGGAACGATAAAGGTTTAAGTGCATTCATAAAATGTATTGTATTAGTTTGTCAGTTTCAATATTATGCATGGGTTTACCAGTTTGCATTTGTCACTGACAGTTATAAATCTAAGCATGAATATTAATTTATGCAATTTATTATAAACTTATTTATTTATATTATTATAAATTCGCAAACAGAAAACAAAAAAATACCGAGTAGCGAATAAAAACAATGCAAGAAAAGAAAAAAAGTTAGCAGATGATTGAAAATTGTTGGAGAATGATTCAGAAAATAATAATTATACACTTTTTGAAAGAGGTAAGAATCCTAATATTAGAAACATATTAATGCCTGACAATAAAAGGAAAGCATTTAAAATGAGTGCTCATAAACAAAGAAGAAAATAAACATTGTGGCAATAAAGATTACAAATTATGAAACAGTTTATCAGTTTTAATGGTTATGTGAGGTCGCGCGCGCGGCAGACTTGATTGCGTTTTAGGATGAACGCGTACCGACCGGCACTTTGTCTCTAGATTTTTTTACAAAACTGAAAGACAATGGTAATTTATGAAAACTTAGAGAAAAGTTTTGATTTGGGAGGAAATACATGCAATGTTATGACACTGAACTTTATGATCTAAGTCTCATGAATAATAATACCGTTATATTGCAATAAATAAAATAAAACGATTTGCAACTTAACTTTTTATAATGATTATAAAACTTAGCTAGTTCCAAAATGAATGAAATCCTAATTAGACCAAACAGTCATACACTTATCAAACAATATTGTTTTCAGATTATCAATCAAGTTTACACAACAAGCTTCAAAAAATAATTCTAGTCTTTCTAAATGTGTTCTATCTAATAGCTTAACATTATTATGTTTAGTTTTGAAACTACCAAATATCCGACGAAAGTGATTAGTAGAGCGGGCAAGTCTCGAAATGAAATTTACGAGCATTAAAACTATCTCTATTTCATCGTTGCCTTCAGGGCTTAGTCTGATGGTGGGGCAGCTGCTTTTAATCGAATCCCAATCAACTCGGACGAATAGTTTGATGTAATATTAAGGATGCCCACACACGTTTGCTAGATGCTAAAATATAGCGTTGAAGACAAAAATACTGCCAGCGTTTAGATATAATAGGAGTGTCGTACGAAAATACATTTTTAGAAAAACAAATTGGTTCACCTATGTACCGTAAACCAAGTTAATTAAGATCTATGATATTAAATAAAGTTTTAACCTAAACGAACAAAATAAGGATGTCTATGCTATGACAGGCGGAGCCAACTGCGCATACGCAAGTTCAAAGGAGTGTGCATAAGGGGAACTGACTTTATGACCCTAATAATGAAATCATAAAGCTTTAATTAACTAGAATAAGTTAACAAATACAATGTCTAATGTTATCAACTTCCCTTATAAAGATGTCATTGCTGTCATTGTGAAAGTTGGTTACGACTCTTTTGTCAATTATAATCGGATGAAGAAACACATTGTTGATAACTGACTTCACTAATTAGTTTATTTAAGATTCTAAAAAGCTTTACAAAGTCCATCTAAGTGTAAACAGAATTCTTTGGAGGATTAGGGAAAGGTCTACCTCGTTTGGTTTTTAGAGCAAGGTAAGATGTTATTTATTGTCTCCAAACTTTACCCAGAACATCCCCAAATCTCTTTATCTTAATCTTTTGAAAGCCATAAAAAGAATCTTTGGATCTACAAAAATTTTGTACGAAATTGATGGGGTACCTCAGTTTATCAAACGCTTAAATCTATAATACCACAATCAAAATTCCTAGAGGTGTCGATACACAGTGTGAGTATGTCACTGATTTGGAGATAGTATTATGGCTTATTTATAAAGATCTATTGATAAAAGAGACGTTATTTGTTAAAAAATTTAAATGCATGATACTGCTTGACAAAATTTGACAAATAAACTGAATACAAATTACGTTTGATCAGCTGATTAAATGTGCATTGATTGATAATAAATAAAAAATAAATAGGCAAAATATACAAATTTACAACCAAAATGATTTGCTAGACGTAGTTTTCTTATTTTAAAATTAAATATTAAAATAGGTAGCTCTCCAAAGTGTTCGTCAGTCGGAGTCTTTTAAAAATAGCATAAGCACGTAGATAAATATCACTACTGTACTGCCACATTGAGTGTTATGCGACCACGAGCGTGGGTGCGACGCAACACACTTGGGTATTTCTAACAAAAAATCATGAGACACCCCGTTGTTTCAAAGGTAAAAAATAATGAAATATCTATGCCTTTTTATAGCTTTTCTTATGTCGTCTGAGCCTTGTCTTTATAAATGAACGGCCGACAGTGTTCACTTTTTACCTCAATAACAGTTCAGTTTTGAGTCGCATTTTGTACGATAATATTATAATCACATACAATTTATTCACGCTTATTGAAAACAAAAATGCGCTGTCAATAGTATAAGTGATACCTGATACATAAATATTAAAATCAGTTAAACGATTACAACAAATAGTTAACATTGATAATAGTTATGAATATAAATAATATTTTTACATTTATGTACAAATCATAAACTATGATACAAAACCTTTTTATTTCATAAAATAATTCCAGTTATTTTATTATTGTCACAGTTTTATCCAACAAAAATAATTTGATTCAGTCAACGACACGATTTCTAGTTAGTATTTATTTTTGTAAACGGCATCGGCAGCCTAACTAAGTTTTCTTTCAGAGTTGTCTGTAAATCACTGCCTAATTTTAAAGTTTCGACTCATCTGAGTAAACACGAACGATTGAAAACAAGCTAATGCTACACTGACGTTACAGTGAAATAAGTCTCCTCAAAGTAAGTTACTTAAACGCTAGTACCTACTCTACATTAAACGATGAAGATCTAAAAGTTCATAAAAACAGTATTTTTGTACCGACAAATACATTTGTACATTTTTATGCAATCGGCCTCAAGTTATTTCAAAATAATAATTACTGTACATAACAAAATAATGGAATCTCACTTTACTAGATAAACGCTACAATATCACTCCATGATCAGGCAAAAGTCAAAACCAATAAAATTGGATAATGTAAACGCTAAGGTATACATAGATAATTTGAATTAAAAAAAAAGTATATAAATTTCATCTGGTCGATTTTAGTGTTATCTAAAACAAACTTACTCGCATCGTGTCAACTCTGCTTTAGTAGACGAAAATACCATTTGGGTTGTCAAGTCACGAGCAGACGTTTGCATGTCACGGCCAATAAGGGCCATCAATGTTGCGTGCATTTGGCCAAGACATGTGACACACTAATTCTGGAATCCTAAAATAATAATGTCGCTACGCTGACAGTAAACTTTACGAGCATGCCAATTTGTAATGCAGAGGAGAAAGAAACGTAGCAGGCAGGTATATAAATACATGCTGGAAATATAAAATTTTCTTCTTGGTTTTCATAAATCTGCTAAATATAACGAATCAATAATAGCTGTACTTAAACAAATTCGAGTGTTTGTTTATTGACGATCGAAAATCAAATTAACTCTGAATAATATCGATTTTGTAGGTATGTTTATTATTGGCAGACAATATACAAGACAGTTTTATTATCACAGTCGAGATATTTTAACGAAGTTAACTTGCATCTAAAATAAAAGAGGAACATGTCGGGACATTTTTTGTTCATTGGACACGCCATTTAAGTCAGAATCGTAAATTTTATTGAAATGTCGCAACAGCGATCGCCGCACGAGATGTCTTGTCTTTGGGGACGAATTTATGCGTAATTCGTATACAAATTGACGTGTTCGGGACGCTCTTTGAAAGGACTCCATCTTGACGGTTTGACGCGTCTTTTGAGTCTTTTTGAATGTTTACGCTATAGACTTATGCATAATATTATTATATTATTCTGTGTTTATTGCTTCCTCTTTTGTATAACCCATTTTCAACTCCTTTATTTTGGAATCAGAAGCAAATATCAACAATCGTGCATTATTTTATACGTGTTTGAGATATTGGATAGGCTTTAAGAATGACACCTCAATGTGCTTGAGCAGTCTGATACGTACGGCTTCGTAAGTCGTAAAACGGTATCACCTTACACAATAGCTGCTATTGTCTTATAAGAACTAACTGTTCCTTAACTTTTTCCACTGAATAAATCTCTGTTTATATAAGAATTTGTTTTGATTTATAAATATTAACTAACTAACTTAACTAACTTTAACTTATAAATATTAATTTGAAAGATTAATATTTATAAGTGTAACACTTTTTTGGTTACGTTATTAATCATTTTAAGAAAAAACTGCATGCAGTATCGCTACGTAGAATTTTATACCAAAAATATTATGTTGCGCGCGTTAAAAGAAGAATGATGATGAGAAGATGAGGCAGTAACTTTTTTAATTTGTAGCGAATTGTTCAATACGAACAGGGAAAGTGTCGTAAACACGGTCGAGGTCCATGGCGCCCGCGGCGTGAATGCCACAGGTTTTCTCAGCAGCCTCCTGCTGTTCAGTGTTGCCATTTAGACGACTAATAACCAAGTTTTACGAGAAGCACGCCAGGCGTTCCAACATGTTTATTCTTAATTGACTCCTAAATATCGCTGTTTTTGGCCATGAATCGCGGTAATCGGACGTATTTATTTTTTAACGTAAAAGTACCATTTAAAGTGAGTCATTCGAATCTACATAGTTTTATACTTGGTTGAAACTTTGAAAGTTTTAATTTAAATTACAGTTCTATCACTTGATTAATGTGACCTAGCTAACAATGGCCACAACAATAGTAATAATACATCTTGAGCGTTTCCTTTGTGAGATCGAGGACATTTAGACTTTATCTGATGTCGTAAGGATCTACGTGGCACCGACTGCGTTAGGCATCCCTTGTCTCAACCTTATCAGCAAACTAAATAAAAGCCCTTTTGCTTCTCACTCATACCTACTTACCTTGGGCTTGGAGCTCGCTTATCGCACGTGACGCTACAATTCATTTATACTTGACACTTTGTTTCTACATAAATTACTCGAGCTTTTGGCTACCGAGGATCTCATCGGCTGGCGTCACCACATTCACGGTTTTCTTTTTATTCAACCACGTTTTGCATTCTGCCAGCTGTGTTTGCTCATTGTCTCGGTTTAAATAAAAAAATATATTTTTATTTTCAGTGTCTTCTCGCCCACGACTTTATGTGACGTCAAGTTTGGAATGAAGTATTCCAGCGTGCAAACTTTACGCAACGTCGAGTTGCATAAATTATTAATTCTCTTTTTCATTTAATTACATGGCTATAGTCACTACGTTTGTTGGTTTTTATTCGCATTGTTTTAAGATAAGCAAAATCTGCATAATTGCACATTGATAATAATGGAACTCTAAAATAATGTCATTGACTTTAACGTAGTGTGGTACAGAGTAGTACGAATGCATTGCGGACATTACGGTTCACATTCAACACCCATTTCTGTTATTCATAGTCACGTTTGCAACTGCACGTTTTGCACACGTGCTTTGTTATCTAACCATTATTT
The DNA here is from genome assembly GCA_951394395.1 of Colostygia pectinataria. Taxonomy (NCBI): domain Eukaryota; kingdom Metazoa; phylum Arthropoda; class Insecta; order Lepidoptera; family Geometridae; genus Colostygia; species Colostygia pectinataria. The sequence continues at coordinate 5,385,919 of OX596362.1, forward strand.
TCATTCATCCTTCCCTTTTATTATTCACATTACAGATTACTTTGAATTTAAAAGTCCAATTTTCTCTGTATTACGTAGTTAGTTGACATGCAAAGCTTCTTCCTCAATGACCACTAATGCCGAATTCAAAGTTCCTTTACCCAACACATTATTAACAGAATCTACTCAACGTGACCGACGTAACAAGTGCCTAATCTACTTAGTGGTCACATCAGGGTTCGATGTCTCATGAAAATTAGATCCTTACTTAGTGAAGTTTGCTCTTTGCTTTCAATGTTCGTGTACGGTAGTTCTAAAGATCCTCTGTTTCTCAACTATTTAACACGTTTACTTGCTTTTATTGTTTTGTGAAATTCCATTGATTTTCTTGGTTGTTAATACTTATTCCATTAACCCTTCTACTAGCCAATTGTTTTGGTTAATACTCCACATAATTCACTGATACCGACTTACAATATTTCTACAAACATTTCAGCTATGAAACTTTGCAAGCTTCCATAATAATGCGGTGTGAAACGTTCAGAAATAATTAGATTAATAATGATGTTTAAATTGTTCTAACGTATTTTAGTAATGCATTCTGATTAAGAGCCCTATCCTTGACAATCCTTGAATTTTCTTGTAGCCCGTGAAGTTTCGAACACTATTGTGGCTCGTGTGTTTAAGATATTTTAACGAAAATAAAAACAAATAAAAGCTTTATCCCTTAAAATTTAAGCCAACAGAGCAAATATTAATTAACTCAAGACATAACTGATTAAAAAAAATAATTAGTAACGCACGTTTCGTAAAATGAGCAATTCCAGTCAACTTTCGATAATTTTTTCTACGAAATAACAAAGTCTAACATATTTCCAAAAATTCAATTATAATAATCACAGTTTTTAAATTTAAGTGAATAGAGAAAAATACAACATGTTAGTTCAATATTTTAGAAAAAAGACGGTCTAAAAAACACGTACTTTTTCCAATTTTACGCTTGTTATTTCTGCTAAAGTAAGGAGTTTACAATAAAAATACACCTACTTAATTAAAGTTTAAGTTTTTATTAAATAAATACAACGAAGAAAATAGTCTAATAGCATTGCCTTTTTTTAATACGAATTTTTTAAAATCACACCTTAGCGCACTTATAATCATATCGATCGAAGCAGCGACTCTCAAACCGCGCTGAGCGCTTATGGAGGGAGGACGTATCGCTCCTCGTCGCGCGCGCTATTACTTCTACTATATAAAGATACATGAACGCGAACTTTATGAATTATATCGCTAAATCTGGGAAAGGCCTCTTAATGCTGCAAAAACAGATGAATTTGTATTTGATTTGACTTCATTTGTTTCATTGCTTTATGAATAAAAATAAAATAAAAATATTTGACTATAAACCAGCTCTTCATCATCATCATGACAGCCTTCTAATGTTCCCACTGCTGGGACACTGGCTTACTCTCAAGCGAGAGTGATTGGATCTTAATCCACCACGCGGACCCAATGCGGATTGGTGGATGGCACATGTCTTTCGATTTTTTAGTTCTTGGACATGCCAAATTAAATTGAGTAAATTGCGACCATAAGAGAAATCAATTTTAAACAAACCAGCTCTTACAAACCTTAATTAGATATTTTTCGAATTATTATTGTATCAATTTCAATAAGTCAAATTATAATTATGGTTGGTTCTATTTTAGCCACTTGGAATCAGAAGAGGTAACAAGCTCTAATTCTCAATGTTTAACCATCCTGTCTCCTCAAGCTAAGATAACGGTCGCTCGGTTCATTCACCCCAGTTGCGATTCTCGTTGTATAAATGAGAACTAATGTGTAACTATCAGTGTTTACTAGTTATCGTCTGCAGAGAGCTATTTGATGATTAAATCAGATTTATTAGCAAATTTAACAAAATAACGAAACTACTGTATTACTTATATATAGTTCTCTCGGCGGATCTAGGCTTCCGTGAAGTTAGCCGTTTCGATGCGCAACGGAGCTTTTTCTAACTAAATTGTCTTTGCGCATCACAAACGGCTAACTTCACGGAAGCCTAGATCCGCCGTGCGAACTATACTTAACAATATTTTTAGTGCAAGCATTTGATTTGTTAAATCATATAAGGTTACATCAGCCTAAATAATACCTACTTACTATATTAACTTTAAAGGTTTTCCATGTTTCTATCACATTAATTTCAATTTAACTAGAGGTTTTTATTAAAAATATTAGAATCTGAGAATAATAAGAATATTCTGTACATATTGCAAATTTTGGTGAAAGTTCCTAGTCACTGCATGCAAGGCAGTCAACAAATAACTACAGGGTACTCATATAGAATACATCAATATGTTTAAGGTAAGGTTGATATTGATATAATAATAAGGCTAGCACCAAGCCATACACATACCTACCTAGTGTAACGACTTCCTAAGTAGCGGTAGTGCGTACATACTGATTAAGACCCACATTGTAGTTTTAATAACATACAATTTGATGTGTTCTGCATTCCATAAGCCAGGCGGTAGTCATTTGATTTGAACTCAACTGCAAACAAAAACAATATTAAATTTGCACCTTAAAAACCGTAGTATGTAATAACGTTTTGAACTGTGGGTGTTGGAAAAAATTAAGTAGTTCTAAATAATTATCGACAGTTGCGAGTAAATTGTGACCATTAAGAGAAATAAATTTTTCTAAAGTATATCCTTATAAAGTATATCCTTGTAAATTATAGTTACAAAATTGTAGTACTTCTTCTTCTTCTTCTTTTCGTGTCAAAGATTCATATTCTTCAGATTGTAGTACTAACTAACTCATTGAATGCACTTCAAACGTATTGCGGTAAAAGACATACTCCATAAAATTTACACAAAAACCCACTTTAATTGTCATAGTGCAGCTTAATATGATAAGGATCATATTATTCGGTTTGCCAAAGTACATTCATAGATTTGGCACTTCTTCAAAATAGTTGACCTCATTCATTTAAGTGCCTTTGGTGACAGAGATTTCAATGCTAACTAGCATTGAAAACAATAAACCAGAGTTTCACATACTTATATAAAATTAATGACGTAAATGACAAACTAAAAATTTAGTTCCACCTCAAAAAACTGGAAAACTTTTCAAATATTATAATTTTATATAAATTGCATCATGCAGTTTAACTTCAAAATTAACAAACAAACTGTTTTCTTTGTTGCAGGTAATTCGTCAACAGGAAATCTGACTTCCGTCGATTGTTGCCGAAACCGCACGAGAAACTCATTCTCCTCGGGTGACATAAATTTGTCTCAAATGCGTTTCACTCATAATAGGGAGTTTGAAAGCATTTCTCAAACATTCTGTGTACATCCGATGCATTCTTTTGATATAGGGCGGAAATCGATGGAATTGAAATTGGCTCCGTTCCGTGACAATGTAGCTTTGCAAGCCACAAATAAAACTGCGTCTATTCAGTGTTTGGCAGACGCATTCTAGGATCGTTTCAATAAAAGTTATTGTATTGAAAACTGACAATGGGTGGCACAGGAAGTGATGCGAGCGGGTATTGAAGCAAGTGGACTGTTTATAATTTGTTCATTGTGAACTTGTAATGGACGCCCGTGCCCGCGCGTATTGTGTGGACGCGCCACCAATGTTCGCTTTCCTAAATTGGCTTTTTACGTAACACATATCGAACTGAATGATAGGTGAATACTGAATGTTACAATATGCTAAATATTTTCAGAAGCAAAATATTATTTGTTCCATAAAACCGCTGCGGAAAAAAAAATTTACTGAATCGCTAGTGTATCCCATAATCAGAATAAATTATTAAGCCTATACCTACAAGATTCGAACAGAAAGTGCGTGTAAGCTCCGCTATCAAAAACGAACTATTTCTTAGAAGTCTCGTTATCAGCCAGTAGTCAGATTACAATGGCTACCGCCACAATGAACGATAACTAATCGCATTACGTCTGTTAATAATTAATTCACCGATATTTCATATCATGATTGACTTTATCTAAAATTCTGATCTCTTTCTGATGCCTTAGTCAGTACCGTACCAAAACCACTGAACTTAGACCCCTCTTCAAGCAATACACCTACAACGTTCTCCCAACAAGTTGTAGCAAGTGAAAAAGTCAAATCTACTGGTAGTGTTTTAGTATCGTCTTGCTACTTCGGACCTCCTAGTGGGTCAATCGTTAACTGCTTATGTGATTTTTATTGCCTTTTGTAAACTATATTAAAATACCCTATTAGAATTCAAAACATGTCGTATTGGATGTACTTTATGATCACTTAGGCCCGTTGCTAAATTATTTTAGTGTGAACGTCTAAATATTAATTTATTGGTCGTTTGTAGCGCGTCGTAAAACAACTCTGTTCCAGTCTACTCGTATTTAAATCAAATTTTAAACAATACATCTACAAGAATTTACATGAGACGCAATCAGGGTGAACTTAAACGGAAACCTATTTTTGTTTTTGTCATTTACTTGTAATAAACGATGTCGAATAGAAATTATTTAATATTATTTTATTATCCATGCATCGTATTTCTATATGTCAGTACTCTAATTCATTAAATCTTACTGTATTTTCATCTAAAAACTTGTACCTTTAACCGGTTTTACAAGTCCCCCAAATTCAGGTTCCAATTCTTTTGAAATTACTACCTCGCCTCAGGGTAATTGGAAAACGCAAGACAGGAGAATGTGCTATTAAAATGTCATTTACGAGTATACGATCCACTTATGACTCTGACTGAAAATAAATGTTACCTGTCTTGCTGTTGGTAGTTTGTGCTTTGAGACATTGTATAACATATATATTTTTTTATGTACTTCGGAGTTTTTATTGCCTCTAATAGCCTGTAATTGTCTTTGAGTTGCAATTTTAAATTCAATTTCATCCAATGATGGAATTGTTAAAGTATAGTTTGAAGCTCAATCTATACTTAATACAATGCACTCCTTATATTGATCTTGTTATGGATCATATTTGCTTGGCTTTACGGATTGTGTAGGTATCTACTCAAGTTTGGCCTTCCGTACTGTACACAGTTCAGAAGATCGACCCATAACCTGATAACTAATTGATCAGTTGACCTGCCAATTAAGAATCGTTCTGTTACACGACGATGCGTGGGAGTCTTTTTAAAAAAAGATTATTTATTTCAAATGATTTATTTCGCGACTCTGGACAACTAGTCGCTTTAAAGTTCAAACCGAGACTGACGAGCTGTGCAACTGCTTCCAGTCAGGGAGCTGATGCAGAGATTCGTCAGCATAATAAGTTACATATTAGCTATATAACACCTCCCCTTTAAGAGGGTACTTTGAGGTTGGTTCTTACAAAAGTACCGAGATATTAAACTTGACTTCTGATTGGAGCAACATGACTCAATTCCAGATCAGTATCTTGTGTATCTGTTCCTTTAGGTGTTGATTGAAAAGGTAAGTTAGATTTAAGTTTGAATTGAAAGGTTTGATTGTCGCCAGGTTTACAGAAACATTTCAAAATTAAGTAGAACAAATACAAAAGAATTACACACAAAATAAGAACAATCAAAATAGAATAATGTGTTCCGTATCGCACAATGTGTGGGTTGTTATCCATTTTCTCTAAGTTATCTAACAAAGAATTTAATGCGATTTTATTAGATTTTAATTCATCTAGATCAATATTTTGTAAGTGGATAGGGGACACATCTTCAATAATATTATTAAATTTTATAATGTTGCAACAGGAATCATTGATTAGATTAAAGTTAGGTATGCTATTAACAGGTGAAGTAATATTTAAGACAAATTTAGGTATTAATGTAGTACTTCTGCAACGACCAATACAATTTTCGTGCAAGGTAAGTATTCCGGTAGCTAGGATAGTGTTCTCATACAATTTAGAATCTAGGCAATCTATGGAAATTTTATTAGGCTCTGATTGTACATAAATCCACTTATTGTTTACTAATGGTTTCCAAATGTCTAATTTAGAAAGAAATACCTAAACAGTGCGAAACTAAATTCATATATGGATATGAATTTAGTTTCGCACTGTTTAGGTATTTCTTTAATCACTTTAGATAAAAGTTCACTTTCACAGGTAGGGATAGCATCGGCCGCATAAACATCCGTGACGTCACAGATATAGGTACCTGGACTTACAATCTTGCAGTCGTTCAAATCGTTAAAGTTACAGTACTGAGATTTATCCTTGGTCATTGCGATATATTTACTACTAGGTATAATTAAACTGAATTTATTTGGTTCTTTAAAATTATACGGTGTAGGTAGCGCTATACTATGGAACAACGTGTATTCTTTAATACTAACTAATGGGACCTGCAAAACGAGCATTATTTTATAATCTATATAATAACAAACTAATTTAGATACACTTAAAATATAATGGATATTACTCATATCTAAAACTATAGGTAGTTGTAGGTCTCTAGATAGATGTCTGTAGTTATTGGCAAGCTCTCGGTATAGCTGTAACGATGTCATGATCGCCGGATGTAGGATGTTTTGACTACTGAACAGGATGGCGTTAGTTACATCTTCCAATTGGAAGGATAGAGTAAGTATCGACGTTTCTAGGCTATCAAAAATTTCATTTACCGTGAAAAGTACATGTAGTCCATTGGTTTGCTTAGAAATATTTTTAAAATCACGCGAGAGTTTGTCAATAGCTTCATTTAGATTGACTTCATTATCTTTAATTTTGCTCAAAGTTTTATTGTAGGATGTTATAATTGAAGTAGTAACCAGAATGTTTTCCTTCATTAATGAGGCCAATTGTTTTTCATTATTTTGTATAGACTCTATAGCTTCATTGTATTTCAGGGCATCATTCTCGTCTAAAGTACCAAAGATCTGTTTAAGTACAGATCCTATACCTCCGATCCAGGCCCGTTTGGTACGGCTATCTATCAGGTGTGAAATGGAATTAAACTCGCTACTAAGATCTTGGTATCGCGCTGTTAAAGGTTGTAGCCTGTTATGACATAACGAATCAATTTCTACAATTCTAGTTTGATTACACAAATACCTGGTAGTTTCAAGTGTAGTTCTGATATTTTGTATGTGTGGGCCAAAATGAGAGATATCTAATGGAATCAAGATTTTAAGATAACCATTGTTAACTTTTAGAGTACCTAAGTAATCAAAGTAGAGGCCAGAACTCGATGTTAACGGTTGGAGGTATTCTTGATACGATTGGGCCCGTACTGAAGCTCTGCAATAATTAATAATAAAGGTGAGTACCCAACCTATTTAAGTACTTATGTTATGTATAAAGTTAAGTAAATTAAAGATGTAAAATATTACGTGCTAACTTAATAATAATTACTGACTAAACTTAGCTTTTATGTTACAGGTTCCTGACATCGGCAGGTTTAACCTGGTCATAATGGTGAGTCACGTGACGTCGGTTTATTAATAAGGTAAGTGTATTATTTCCGTTAATTTTCACCACCTTGTAGGGTCCCTTCCAGATAGGAGAGAGAGCCTTCCGTAACCTCAGATGATTTTTAAGGTAGACGTAATCACCGGCTCTATACGTGACTGGACAAGTGCGAGTGTCATAATAATTTTTCGAGGATTCTTTAGATTTCCTAATGAATTCGATTGCTTTTTCCCGAGAATACTTCAATCGGTTTTGTAGCATTTGGACATAATCAGGATATGTGGCTCCAGGAGACTCATCATATATAGAATTAGGTATGTATGGTTTATTACCAAACATTAATTCGTAGGGTGTAAAATGCGTTGTCGTATGGACAGATGTATTGTAGGCTAACATAGCCGTGTACACATAACGAGGCCAGTTGGTTTGCTCTGCGTTTGTGTAGGATTTGAGATACTCCTTTAAAGTAGAGTGGCTTCTTTCCAAGGCTCCTTGGGTTTGTGGGTGGTAAGGAGATGACCACAAGTTTTTGATTTTAAGGAAAGCACATGTTTCTTTGAATAAACTTGACGTAAAATTAGAGCCTTGGTCAGTAAGAATCATTTTGGGAATTCCAAATATGGATATATAGTGGAGGAGGCACTCGCTTGTTTCCTCCGCCGTAGTACTACGCATAGGGTATGCAGAAGAGAACTTAGTGAGGTCATCTTGGAATGTTAAAATAAACTTTAACTTTGCAGGACCTGATTCAGGAAGCGGACCAACGACATCGATGGAAACACGTTGACCTGGTTCGGAAGAAGTGCTGGTGATCTGCATGGGTGCTCTATTTACCTTCCTAAGTGCTTTATTCTCTTGGCAAGATTTACATTGCTTTACATAGGACTCTATGTCGCTTCGCATTCCCTTCCAGTAGTATGTTTGCTTAACCCTGTTGTACATGCGGGTTGATCCCAGATGACCCGCTATAGGGATGTCATGGTTTTCATATAATATCCTTTTAATTTCAGATGGAACGGGATATATGATGTTATTATGATAGACGTTGACCTTGATTTGAGTGTCATGAAAAAGGTAAGTCAGGATATTATAGATTTTAATAAACGAGTGGTTTTCGAAAGGACTCTTCAGGTCAGGTATGCCGATTTCATTTATACCTCCTACTGCTACTAACTTGTTCCTTATATTTTTTAGAGTATCAAAAATTTCAGGATAGGATGCTTGATCGAAATGATGGACTTTAAAGTATAACAAATAATATGTTTTGTTATTTAGATCAAGCTTTTCAAATTGGAATAGTTCTTTTTCAGAATCGCAAACGTTTGCATGCAGTTCGGGATCGCTCAAGACTTCCGGAATGTATGGGTTAGACTCATCTAGATCGATAGAGGTAGGAACTAAGATTGTTTTTGCAGGACATTTAATTAGACTCTCATTATGTTCCAGGATTTCTGTATTGAATGTTCTAACCTTCTCAGACATTGCTTTCAGGAAAGTCGGATAGTCGTCGACACGTGCTTCTGGATTTGCACTCGTAGATGGCATTGGATCAAGTTGAGGTTGAGAAGCAGGTAAGGATGGAAGTTCCTGAACTGGTACTGGTAAGTTGGTCTCATTCTCAATTTGATCTCTTAGGACATCAGGGATATTATCAGGTAAGTCAATATCAGGTAAAGGCAGAATATCTTCGTAAGGATCGACATCTGGATTTTGGAGTATATCTTCATCAGGATTAAATGAAGGTGGAGAAATGAGAAGGTCCATTAGATCTCCATCTAATTCTCGATTAGGTCCTCCTAATTCATGTGAATTGGATGTTTCCGGTTCCACAGGCTGGACAGGATGGACAGGGAACCGGGATAGGGCATCAGCATTAGTGTTGATTTTGCCCTTTTTATGTCGGATATCATATTCGAATTCTTCGAGCTTTAGACGCCATCTAATAAGTCTCGAACCTGGATCTTTACAATTGAATAACCATTGTAATGGTTTGTGATCTGAAAGTATCACGATTTTATGGCCATAAAGGTATGGTCTGAACACTTTGGTTCCGAAGACGATAGCAAGACATTCTTTTTCGGTCACACTATAGTTACACTCAGCTTTATTTAGTGTACGGGACGCGTAGGCAATTGGACGGTCTTGACCTACCGAGCCTTGGGACAATATCGCGGATATGGCGTAATTCGACGCGTCACACGTCAGATTAAATGGTTGTGAGAAATCAGGATAGGCAAGAACTGGAGCGGATACGAGTTTTCCTTTCAAAGCTTCGAAAGCGAGTTGTTGCTCGTTCTGCCATATAAAAGGGACATCTTTCTTTAGAAGGGATGTTAAAGGTTTTGCTAGTTTTGCAAAATCGGATATGAAACGTCTGTAATAAGATACTAGGCCTAGAAAAGACTTAATGTCCTTTGGAGATTGAGGAACGGGATATTCGGTCACGGCCTTTGTCTTATCAGGATTTGTTTTGACACCATCTTCACTGATGATGTGCCCTAAGTAGGCAACTTCCTTTCGAAGAAATTCGCATTTATCAGGTTGTAGTTTCAGCTGATAATTTCGAAGTCGATTGAAGACAGCCTTCAGATTGCTTACATGGGAAAGGAGGTCATAGGAATAGATGACTATGTCATCTAAATAGACGAAGCATCTGGTGCCTTGAAGTCCTGTAAGGCACATGTTCATCAGTTTTTGGAAGGTAGAGGGCGCATTTTTAAGCCCGAATGGCATTCTAGTAAACTGGAAATGACCCTGAGGAATCGAGAATGCCGTCTTTGGCGCGTCTTCCGACGAGATAAGGATCTGGTGGAAACCGGATGCAAGATCTAAGGTGGTAAAATATTTACTTTTACCTAGTTGGTCTAAAATTTCTGATATCTGAGGGATAGGATACGTTTCCCCAATAGTGATATCATTTAATTTTCGATAATCGATGACTATTCGCCATTTGCGATTGCCTTGCGAGTCGACCTTCTTTGGGACTATCCAAATTGGGGAACTCCAAGGAGAGGATGAAGGTTCTATGATGTTGTCATCAAGCATCTTCTTCATCTGGACTTCCACTTCTTTTTTGTGGACTTCCGGGAAACGATAGGATTTAGTATGGATAGGGACATCAGTGTTCGTTTTGATCTGATGTTCTAGGATAGTGGTATAGGACAACTGATCGCTGGATAGATGAAAAATATCAGAGTATTGAGAGCATAGCTCTAAGAGAGCATCAGTTTCCTCTTGGTTAAGATGATCAATCTTTAAAGAGTCTATGACCGCAGCAGTACGGTTGGATGTGGTACACGAATTCGTGTTGACTTGAACTGCGCATAAGTTCAAAGGTTCGAGCTTGAGGTTGAGATTCGAATTAACGGTTACGGATGATTCGGATGTGTTGACAATTGTCAGATTCACACGTTTGTTTTTCTTTACTTTCACAATGCAATTGGATACTAATAATTCATTGGATAAGTGTTGATTCAGTATGACACCTTCTTTAATATCAGGATTTTGTACTGAGCATTCAACAATAGTTTCCGTGCGAGGTGGAATCTCGTAGAATGGATTGAAGAAGTATAACTGGATATTGAGTTTACCTATCTTCAGGACGTCAGTCGTGTAGTCGATTTTACAACCGAAAGCAGTAAGGAAGTCTGACCCTATGATTCCGTCGTAGGGTAAACTAATGTCTTTAATGACGTGGAATTTATAGGATATGACTTTGTTTTCAGCTAACTTAAGCTTGAGCTTAAAATGACCCTCAGTTGGGGTTGGTTCATCACCAGGGTCTATACCCTTAAGTCTGATGGATTCTCTAGTCAGTTTTTGATTTGTTCGGATACGGGATTGTTTGATTAAACATATAGCAGAACCAGAGTCTACTAAAAGTGTTAGAGGGATATCAGATATTTGTGACTCAAGAAGAGTGTGTGGTAACAACCTTTTGGTTGTATCCAGGTTTACTTCATAAACCTTGGTTAAGGATTCATTAGGATTGGGACTGTCGGTTCGGGGCTGGTTACCCTGCTGGTTAGTCCGGATAATGGATGGTTGTAGACCGTCAGTTTGGGGCTGGCTACCCTGTTGGTTGGTCTGGATATTAAGATGTTGACTGTCAGTTTGGGGCTGGCTACCCTGTCGGTTAGTCGGGATATTAGAGCGTAGACTGTCAGTTCGGGGCTGGCTACCCTGTCGGTTAGTCTGGATATTAGAATGTCGACTGTCAGTTTGGGGCTAGTTACCCTGTCGGTTAGCCGGGATATGAAAGGATAGACTGTCGGTTTGGGGCTGATTACCCTGTCGGTTAGTCTGAATATCGGTTATGTTGCGGGTGCCGGTTCCTATTAATTGTCTCGGGCGGCACCTTCGCGAGACGACACTTCGTTTAAATCATCATCATCGTTGAATGATTCGGCGATTTCCTCCTCGGACGTTTCCCGGATATGATTCACCTTGTTACCACGGAAACCATTGTTACTCGTTTGTTGATTAGGCCTAATGTTATTATAAAACTCCCGTTTTTTACAATCTTTGATGTCATGACCGGCACCCTTGCAATAACGACAGACTTGGGTGTCACTTCCGGTCTTTGACTGGTTCGCATTGGAAGAACCGGACGATTCGCTTGACCTGGAAGGGCCTGGCTTAGGCTTCGCAACGGGTTTGGTTTCCGTTAGTGGACGTTTGTAAAGGCTTTGCTGGATACGTTCTTCGGAAATCGCCATGTTAATAGCTTCATTCAATGTTTTGGGAGACCTGCATCTGACAATGTTGGAAATCCGGGGATAAAGCCCCATAAGGAAATGATGGAGGGCAAGATCCTCCATTGCCGCACAACGACCGGGCAATTCTTTTGCTTTTGTATTAGAAAGAGTGATTTCCGTGAGTAATTGAGAGAGGCAGGACTCTACACGAAGTGTGAATTGGCTTACGCTATCTTGCGGGCCTTGCTTGCTCTCCTGCAAGTCAGTCAGGAGGTGGGCGTAGTGTTTGCGTTCACTAAACTGAGTTTTAAGAAACTCTTTGAGTTGATCCCAGGATATGAACTCCTTGATTGAGCAAGCAAGCTCCGCCTTGCCACTTAATTGGCTAAGGATATATTTGAATAGGATAGGCTTCTGTGCTTCTGAAGCCAAACCGCATGCATTATTGCAGTTGATTATAAATGAATTGACTGTTTCTCGACTGCCATCATAAGGTTTGATGAATTTGAAGAGAGTGTTAAGATCAAGTTCAGCCATTGCAGTAGCCGCGACTACGGATCTGGTGAGTCGTGGAGAACTGATGGGTGACTTAAAGTCGCTAGGAGAATCAGAAACTGGGATATTTAAAGTTAGTTTACTGTCTTCTCCTTTGGGCACTTTTTGCATATTAGGATATTGAAATCAATCGTAAAAGTTAAATGTGTACACTTACTGTGAACAAGGATTTAAATTCCCTACTTACTGAACCCTAATTAATTATAAGCAATGACCAAAGACTTACAATAGGAATAACGCGTAGGCGGTGGCGACCGATTCTGCGAACTGCATTCCGGAGCGATAAGACGATGAAGTCTGGCGACGAATCTTGATTCGACGACCAAGGTTAATAAATTAAATTATTGACCACGAATCTCGATGCGGGATACCACGGCGCAGCCTAGGATGTCACAGGATACAGGATGTAGATGGTGATGACCACGACGTAAGTATTTCCAGGAGTAGAATCTTGCAGTTGCAGTACAGCTCGGTGCACCAGCAGCCAAAAGTAAGTATCTTCAGTCCAGGATAGTATAAGCTTCACTTACAGGATTCGCAAGTCCGTGCAGGGCACTTAGGATGATGAGGTAAGTCCGCACTAGGATGCACAGTTCAGGATAACGAAGTAAGTATGCACAATCACTTTAGATTCCACTGGATAATTTGGAATTGAGTCCGGTTGAATTAAGGCTTATTTAAGGACACTGGGGATATTCGTATCCCACCGCTGCCACCAAATGTTACACGACGATGCGTGGGAGTCTTTTAAAAAAAAGATTATTTATTTCAAATGATTTATTTCGCGACTCTGGACAACTAGTCGCTTTAAAGTTCAAACCGAGACTGACGAGCTGTGCAACTGCTTCCAGTCAGGGAGCTGATGCAGAGATTCGTCAGCATAATAAGTTACATATTAGCTATATAACAGTTCGTTATGAAAACATAGTGTGGTTGTTACTAGGAAATTAACTGTTTATGTAAGATCTTAACAATATTATAGTTATAATAACTTAAGGCAATGGTTATCTTATGAAATTTTAGATTATTATTTTAGGTCAATTTGCTTCATTGAACATTTCTATTTCTAAGTTTTCAAGTTATCTGCAGAAGCATAACTACTGGGTATTTTGGGTAAAATTTAAATTCAGAAACATTTTAATGAATGACCTTATATATGTTAAATAATTGCTCTATTTGTTTTTTTAATCAAGAATACTTTTTTATCATGGCGCTTTGTAAAATAAATATAATTTATGAAAAGGTTAATATTATGTTTGTATATTATTTGCTTATTTTTACGTCACTTGCTGATGTGAAAGATATGTGATGTGACAAGATTTATTGTTATCTGAATAAAAAAACTAAAACACAATTCGTGAACTAGGAACTTAAAAATTTACATACATAATAACCCCTCATATATTATACTAGTACCAAAGGATCTTTCTATTTCAAAATATTCTAAGATACAATTTCTATATTGAGTTTCTGACTACAATAAGATATTTCTGTCCATAATACCAAGCACAGATTCCTTAGAAGGCTGATATAGAATAATAGGTTTATATTCAAGGCTCACCACGTATCGGGTGCTCATCTGATATTTCATATTACAAACTAATAAATCCTTTGCTCGCTCGAAGCCCTATCTGAGATATTCAGTGATATGGTACGGCTATCTTATAAGTCGGGTTCAATGCAGGCTCGGATCAGCCTGACAAATGGTCGCCTGTGACGTCATAGTATCGAAGCTTACACTACAAATATTCTAGAGAATAAATCCTAGAATAGACGATGTGAATATTCAAGAATTTTAAAGAGATTTTATGTATACATCATATTGTGTTATTTGCAATAGCAATTTTATTTTTTGTTTTTTATATGCTCATTGATGTTGTCATAGTAAATGAAATTTATATTCCCATCTCTTTTCAGTGACGTTATTAAGTTAGTAGGTATATAAAAACAAAGAAACTTGAGTTGGTCAAATTTATATAAGTCTCAGCTATCTTATTATTACCCTAAGCAAACTCTAGTCTGGCCAAGTCCACAATCTAGCTAAAGCATTAGGCTGATAGTGATAAGGCTAAGTATACACGAGAGAAATCTTGAAAGCGTTTACTTAACCGCTTTTGTTTTTTGCTGAATTAAAATAAGGTACTATACAATGGCTTGCTTCAGCATTGCACTCCACTCTTAGAGTGCTTATCCGTTCAACCCAAAATTTTTTTACCCAATATACTAGAAGAGTATTTCATGTAAAATAACATCAGCTTGTGTGCATATACCATTAAAAACTAGATCGTTAGAGAAAACTATACTAAGTATATTATGCGTGTAACGCATTATTAGACATAATAATTAAAATAATGGTACTAAATTACCTCTGCTACCGAAAATAAATATTTTTATTACCAGAGTTGGCCCCTGACTTATAAGAACTTCTTACTTACTTACCGGAAATAATAAATTATTAGAATTTCCAGTACAAGAATTTTATATTTCAATATTTATTATCCCCGAAACAGTCCGCTTTGCAATAATTTGGGCATAATAATCTACTATTTAATAAGCTAGTGTTTGTCGACTGACTTATGTATATTTTTGGTTTGAAATCGTGCCTTAACCCTACCTAAACTAATCTTTAGAATTACAGTTTTTCTGTGTAGAAACTTATGTGTAGATGCTATGTAGTTTAACTCTTAGACAGCATTTATGCTTTAAGTGGTTGTCTGACTTTGAAAAAATAACCATTTTTATTTCTGTGTCTAAAATTTCTGAAAAGCTACTGTTTATGGAATATTTACTTGATTTTCATATAGATCTCAGTGTTGTTTGCTGTCTTGATAGAGCACCATTACTTGTATAAAGTATTATGCATTTTTTTTTAAGATTTTGAATATAATAATGATATTTTTTTACGATACTTACTTAATATTAAAATAATCGCTTCTTGCCGTCTGTCCTTCTGTGTGTACGTACCCTTAGATCTTTTATAAATAAATATATAATGCTGGACGATCCACACAGCATCATCTAGACCCAAGGTAAGCTGCTGTTAAATAGAGCTGTATTATGGCCCGCTGCGCCACATCGGTCGTCAAACTCTACGCAATGGATTTGAATGCGGTTTTCGATAGATACATTGATTCAAGAAAAAGATTTTATGCGTATAATTCAAGCACCCGTGTAAAATTAGTGCCAGTCCGTTAAGGATACTGAAATTATCGTTGTTTTTAAATACAGCAGTATGCTATTAAACCTAATTTGAGCTTTATTGCTGTGAGTTTACCACTCGAACTCAATCAGGGTCCATACGGTGAAAGATCCCTCTCGCTCAAGAATAGGCTAGTGTATCAACTGTGGGGACATTAGAATGCTGTGCATTAAGTTTATAGTGCTTTAATTTCTTGCAAGTAAGTAAGCACTGCAGACTCCGCAGAACTATTCTCTTGAGATACAATTAGTAAAGCAGATAAGAGCTTGGTACTTGGAAACTAGATATTAAGATGCAACCTATGTGGCTTTGTGCTTTGTAGTGTTTACAAATAGAATGTTATCACTAGATTGCCTGCGTGTACTACTACTACTAGTCTTCAAAATTAGCTATCCTCGCTTAAGTACCTAAGCAAGGATAGCTAATTTTTAAGTCTTGTATTAGTAGTCCGGTTAGTTTGTCCGATGATTGGACTGATGAGACTTGTTGTCTCAGTAGTTTGGTGATTAAAATCCTCGGACTGAGACTTTTTGTCCGTTAGTTACTGTCAGTCAAAAAGTTTGTTAGTATGACTTATTCCCATCTTCCAACCTAGCTTTCCACCCTATGTTGGAAGTCTACGGATCTGCTTATCCACCCAAATCGAAATTTGTAGGGTTAGGTTATAATAGGTTAGTGAAAAACTACGTTTGAATCCTTTTTCAAACTGAACAAATAATATAATAAATCTATCTTTTATCTTGATTGTTTTAAGATAAACCACTAGCGGTCACCTATCTCAAAAATGTACTTCTAATAAAGGCGATGCAAACGAAACCGTCTCATCGCTTGCTAACATAAATAAAAAATACATAATAAAATCACATTTAAAACGGAACTTCGTAATTCCATCGCACTGTGTACACTTTACAGTGTACTAAAGACCCCATCTCCAATACAATTCAGCTTCATCAAGCTCTCAATAGACGTTTTTATCAGCGCGTTATCGAGTATTTTAATTACAAATTACATAAATAAGCTATTACCTTCACAATTGCTGCGGACGCTGGCGTGACCGCGTGACAGAGAACTGTACCTCTAGCACCGGTGTCGGAGTCTATCTAATAGAATAGTAGAGTTCTTTGTGATAGAGCTCGTCCGGGGTATACTGATATGTTAACAGGCCCAAATGTCAATGCTATATTAGATCTCACTTATCAGAATATAATAACATATGCAGCTTCCAATTAGAGTTACATCGACATTGGTGTCGATTCTGTTGTAGCATTTTCTAAACGTAACTAACTAAAAGTATCGCGGTCCTTTATATTTTAATTCATTAGAAAAGGACGGCAATTTTAGTTAGTTTAATTTAGAAAATGTTATAACAGAATCGACACCATTGTGCTATCCTACAAATATTATAAACGAAAGTCCGTGTGTGTATGTATGTTTGTTACCACGTATCTCCATGACAACTTAACCGATTGTGATGAAATTCAGAACGTCCTTAAGTCCTGGAATAACACTTAGGCTACTTTTTATCCCGGAAAAATGTACAGTTCCTTTGGGATAGCATATAAACTAAAAAATGGGGGGTAAAACCGCGCTAGTTGTTAATAAATGAAAACTAAAATACATTTCTTATTGCCCCTCTAGACACTGAAAAAAGATGCCACTATGCTGGAGGCGTCTTACGCTAAATGTTTTTGTAACGGGATAGAGTCTAGTTTAAAGTGCAGCAGAGCTAACATAAAATGGTATAGTGAAACGAATTATTATCATAACTTTAATTCAATGATGTTATAAACTTTGGAAGATACGTTTTGTTCTACGACGACGATACAACCGGTGCATTTTTATCAGAATATATAAAAAGCTTTCGTGACTGACTGACAGATAACGCGTTCTGCGTTAAGTTCTAGAAACATGAAATTTGGAAAATACATTGCTCTTAGAGTGTAAGAAAGGAATTCTTAAATTCTAATAAATATGTTTTAAAAAAAATAATAAAAATCTCCTAAAACACGCAGCGGTGAGATGAAACTCAACGTGGACAAAGTAGCAGGGCATTCCACTAGTTGTGTATATAAAACTTATTGTTTAGGATATACGGTGAAAAATCAGTCTGTCTGTAACATAGCGATTTTAAATATTATAATATTTACGACTTGTTAGTATTATAGTTAGAAACGAATGCTAAGAGTACGTAGCTATCTGAAGCCTTTTCTGTTAGTAAATTGGATACCAATCGAACCGTGACGATTTTGTAACAAAAAATTTTACCCTTTCTTTAGTTTACGTAACAGCGGGTACAATCGACAGGTTTGGATTTACGAAAGTCATATTTTGTTAGTAAAGTCATTATCGAACGGTAACGCCTACGTCAAGCTCTTTACATCTATGTGGTTGCCATCTAAACGGTACGGCATATTTTTATAATGTTATGATCTAAAATTGCCTAACATCTTTTTACTAAAGATTTTATAACGACCAATAATAGTATAAACCAAAATACAGCAATGCATACAAATCTTGGCAGCAGAATTAGGTATGGTAGAACTATCCTGGGCGAGTGCTTTTATTTTTTTATAATTGTCATCATTATCAACCTTTCGGCGTCCACTACTGGACATACGAGTAGATCTCTCCCAATAGAGTGCCTTGTCATAATCATAATAATAATCAGAATCATAATAATTTATTGGTATAGTAATATACACGTCAAGACGTGTCACTGCGACCACTGTAAATTCATCTAAACGTCTGACGACAGCTCGTTTTCTAGTTCGTGGTTGCCACTCAAGAACCTTTATTCAGCCTTTTACCAGCAATTTTTTTTTTCAACGTTACTTCGACCTGTAAACATAAATATTTACCAATAAATTTGATTATTCTGATTATTTAACTTGCATAACAATGTTATGAAGAAAATGGTATTTTCGTGAAGACAAGAATGTCAAGAAACACCCATTGATTAGCACCTTCATAAAGCTAAGCTACAAAGCGTGCTCCAAAGATTTATAGCACAAAACGAGTGGTTTGGTACCATCACTGTAAATATCCGCTTAACGCTTGAACTTCCTTTGCTCTTATTGATTTACGAGTCGCTTTTAAAAGCTTGCTTTTTACAAAGCAACTTTAGCCGTTGTTTTCAACTGTCTGCAACATCTGGGCATCTTTACTTCAGTTTTTAGTCTTTGAAACTTTGTAATATTAACTTTGACTCTAAACCAGACTTTCTATAGCATAAAGTCAAGAAGAAACCCGTCAGCGCCACATTAGACTTCATAGGATTTGCGTTTGAAACTAAACAGATTAATACTTTTTTAATATAATTAATAACAACACACGTTTTGTAAAGCAATCAAACAACAAGGGAGGTGCTTAGAAAAAGAGCTTCTAAACACCTGTAAATTACATAAAATCAAGTGGTAAACATAGCATTTAATACAATCTTAAAAAAAATCTTAAAAAACTGTTTTGAACCGATGAAAATAAAAGGTAAAAATAATAAAACCAATTATTAATTCTAATAACTGCTCCTAAGCTAACGTTTCTCGGTTCTGAACATTTTTTCCAACAATTAGATTTTTTGGTAAAGTCTACTTCATTTTATTTTCTTGTGTTTCAATCATCCCTTATTTCCTAATTATTAGGCCACTGACTCATAGTTAAACCGTACTCGACCTTAACCTAAGTACTTAGTTTATTTCCATAATACTTAAACAAATAAAAAATCAGTTGGCATAATCTATAGTTTCTAAGAAGTATAATAATATTAAGGATAATAATAATTCTGGTAGTGGTTCACTGTTACAATATTGATCGAATGTATAATAAAATTACCTGTCAGTAGAATCGAGTGGTCGCACGCAATCAGGGAACTACACATGAGTATTATTTTGAATGTGTTTGCTAAATATAACTTTAAAATTGTCCAGAGTAGCCTAAGTATCCTCATTCACAATGCCAAATAAATTAACATCGTGATTGAAGAACAAACACAGACATGGACAGATGAATAGTAAACGTTTAACGTACCTTATTTTATAAACGAATGGAAAATTCTCTTTCTGGCACGGCAAACATAAATCCTTATTAATCCTCATTTGGGAGTCGATTCAATAAGCAATAATGAAAAGCAATACGTGGAACTATAATTCTCGAGGCCGCTCTCTTAGTAGTGGATAATAAATCAAATACTCTGCCGCTTGTCATCGGTGCTGCAATATCAAAGCTCGCTGGTAGATAATCCGGCTATATAAAATGTTCAATGGTTGACAGGACTTTTAGTGAGAACTTGCGCCTACACAATCCTGCCGGCTGCTCAAGGCGGGCATTTTGTATTACGGTTACTTGTGCTATCTTCGTGTTAGCTTATTTAGCTTAACACTAACTTAATTGGCTATAAATTAAACAGGTACTTCGCTAGTTTGCTTTAAGTACATCAGCTTGTTGAATTTGCGTATCGTTACTAGGTAATGGATATAATTTATGTTAGTACTGTTAGCCGTGTACATAATAAATAGGAATATTGTTTATTAACCAGCAGCTTGCTCACTGATTTTCAATACTAAACTATTATCCGTTTCAAACTCAAGCGGTTCTAACTCAGTTAGAATGACAGCTTTATAACAACCACAAATCGAGTAGTACATAACTTACCTAGCTGTAACTAAACTGAGGACATGTTTCGTAATGTTCCGATTACATTAAAACAGCTAGCTGTGACCAGGGTTGGAATTCGTACTACAGTAGTAGTATTTGTACTACAATTTCATGCTTCGTATTACTTACTACCCATGCCTAAGGGTAGTACGCTAAAATACTACAGTTTCATCACGCGTAGAAATTACCAAAAATTAAGAAAAAGTTTAATGGTATTGGTAAGGTTTGCTTCTTTTTCTGCCTGAATAAACTTTGTAATTTGTCAATGTCATTGTCAACTACAATAACAGATTATAAATAATCGTAAATACTCATTATATTCCGTGTTTTTTTTTGTTTTTCGTTATTTGAACAATTTTTGGATAACGTTGGAAACTTTTTTATTCAAAAAAGTAATCAAAAAAAGAAGAAAAAATATTGTTGGTTTTAATGATTTTATGTACGTTTTATGAATTTATAAAGTGTACTACAGTTTTCATCGGGCTTAAATCCAACCCTGGCTGTGGCAGAGCCTATATAGTCTATGTATAGTAGAATATTTTAATAGTCTTATTTTTAAAACATAAAAATCGTATATTGTAAAAAATGCTTTTGCTGGTATAATATTATATAATGTAAATATACATTATAACTGGTATATTATGTAAGTATACATATATTGTATTTAAGTACATTGTATGTTTATATATTTGTTTCTAATATAATTTATATTCATATTATTGCACCACCAACCATTGTTCAATATTATAAAAGTTTTCTCCATCCAAAGGTTGTCTGGAAGAAATCGTTCATTGGCGATAAGACCGCCCATTGTACCTTGTTTGTAAATTGGTAATTTTAAGTTTTATTTTCGGTATACAATACAGAATTTTTCATTAATTAATTCATTTATTTATTAATTAATTCATTCATTCATTCAAATAAATGATTATAATGAATATATTTACGACCGATGTGGCGCAGCGGGCGCAGGTCCGCCTGCGACGCGGAGGTTGCGGGTTCGATTCCCGCCTCGGGTCAAATGTTTGTACGATCTACAAATATTTGATCCGGGTGTTCTGGGTATTTTCTATATATAATAAAAAATATCTATCTAAGTATTGTATTGTATTAAGTATATATTAGTCATCTAGTACCCATAATACAGTTCTGTTTAACAGCAGCTTTAGAGTCCGTCTTGGTGGGTACCACCGCAGTGTCAGATATCTACCTCCAAGCAGTAGTGTGCAAGCATTACTGTGTTTAGGTTTGAAGGACACTGTAGCAAGTGAAATTACTGGGCGAAAGAGACTTAACAACAATGTCTCGGGGTAATAAGCGCAGTGCAGTGCTACGCAGACACCCAAAAACTTTAAGCTTTGGGTGGCTTGGGTGGCACTGCATCTGTAATAGTCAGGCGTGGTGCTTAACATCAGGTGGGCGCCTTGATTGTCTTATCACTTGATGACATAAAAAATAAAAAATAAAGCTTACCTTGGGGCTAGAGGTTGCTGTGTAGATTGTCAAAAAAAATAATGGAATAATAGTGGTTCAACATCAACTTTTTATATGTACTTACTTTCTTAAAATTAAAGAAACTATTTTTTTGTTAAAAGTGCCCAATTATCTTAGAAAGTATTTTTTTAAGCTAGTTTTTGATTGATTGTCAACGCAACCTATAATTAACAGTGTAATTTAGCGAGCTCTCAACTTTTTGTCATAGCCCATTGAAAATATGAATGAAAACTGAGCACTGGCTGTCTATAAAATTTAAACCATTGGCTGTGTTGACTACCGATCCAATAACTAAACCTTAATAACTTAATAAAGTTTGCCTCTTCAAGTAACCTCTAAGCTTTTCAATACAAAAGTCAACCGGTTTTAATGACAATGCAGGATGAGCGTGTAGGATTAGTCAGGAACAGGGCACGCATGTTTGCGTGTGTGTGTTTGTTCACTTGTTTAAACACACGTACACGCATGTAGTATGTGTCCCCTCGCGTACTCACTTGTTTCTCACGCGTTAGTCCCAGCCCACTGATGTGCACTAAGGCAGGTGGAGTCACAATACTAGAGTACCTATGTCTATGTACGCCCTAACAATTGCTAGGGTGGTTACTTGCTCCATTACAAAAAAATAACAGTAGTAAAAAGCTAGATGTATTTTATGATATTTTAATAAAACTAAAATACAGAGCTTTTATAAATAAATAAGTATTTTTTGGATAATATCTTCGAATCTTCTAGCTAATGAGATCATTTTTAATGACAGTTGTTACTTTAACATCAGATTACGCATGCGTGAAGGTTGCATCTTAAACCCCGTTGTGTTTTTAGGTAAGTCATTTGCATTTTGAATGGAGACGCTACACTTTAGATGATAATACCTATTTCCTAGGAGGGATTAACTCACTTACGTGCTCCTGTTTACCGTAAGGGAGAAGAAGTTAATGGTGCTTATGTCACACTTCTGTAATTCTTTTAGCTTGTTTGTTTTGGATTAAACGCATGTCTTTGCTTTTAGCGCTACTGTTTACTCGACCGCCTACGTAAATATTTGGTAAAGAATGAGGCCATTTACTTACCCGGTTATGAACCTTTTAATTGCTCTTCTTATTTTATCCTTTTGAAATATGGCCTTTGATAAGTATAAGCTTCGCCGCTCCTGTCGTAAACGAAATCGTAAAAAACTCGTGCGCTCCAGATTAAGCACAAAAATAAAAGTGTAGCTTTAATCTCATTAGATGATATTACATTTGATATGGGTCGGATTCTCATCAGCGATTCCGATCAATAAGATTGTGGGATCTGGGTATAAGTGTTTCGTGCAACTGTACATTCGGATACTAATGATATCTCTATTGTTCACGATTCTGATCGATAGGTAAGTACGCTCGTGAGCAAAATACTTCGTCCACATCAGATATTGATTATCTGGGAAGACGTATCATGTTTATCGTACACATGAGCCGTAGATACTATAGACGTATTTACAATTCCGTGCGGTAGTTTTTGTACTCTGAGCTTGTCAGCTTTTAAACACAATTTTCAATGATATAGATTCAGTACAAACTTTAGTAATACCATCGTCTACCATAAAGAGAAATAAATTGATCGTATCATACCGACCGTAAGCTGTATAAACGACTCGTCACAACTTAAATCAGATACATGGCAAAACATAACCATTTCAAAGACGCCTTTACGCCTCCGCTGTACTCTCGCAAGTACTTGCGAGTGCGACTAGTTGCCTGGTTGCGGATAATTTTCGCATTGCGGCAATCGGATTTGGTGTAGATATCGGTTCGTAACGGTCTTGCATTGAGGTTGCATTCTACGCGATTCCACGGCAGCTTGCATCTTGATTGTACTCACTTTATCACAATGAGACCTCTGGATCAGCGTGTTTCTGTCTAGGTATTGGCTTCTGCTATTGCTTTGGTTCCTAAACTTTAAATCACTTCATTCATTGATTTCCATGACAGAGGCCTTTAGGCGGCCTATAAACTCTGTCACCAGAGTTGGCCACTGACTCATACGAGCTTACTTACTTACTTCATTCGTTCAATCAAAATGAAGTGTGAAAAAAAGATTGTAGTTTGAATCGCTTGCAAACGTACTTTTTTTTAACTTATATTAAGCCTATGGCTTGACGATAGTATTAGGTATAACATTTATCATAGTCTTGTTCAATAAGTAACCAATGAATATCTTCTTTTTATCAAACATCTCGTAATGTAATAACGACACAATTAATTAAGAAGCCTCTGCGCAACCAGCGGTCAAACAATCAAAGATATGATTGATTATTCCAATCGAATCAAGGTTCGTTACAACGGCAACCATGCGCACATCTGTCACATGCTTCACAGAACTCACGAGTTCTACAAAAACAGACAAGCTTCGAGAGAAAAAGAAAGAGTTATAATAACTTAGTATGAAGGAAAAGGACGTTGTTGAATTACATTATCCCCGACAAATAGAAATGTCCCTCGTCTTGGTTTTAAAAATACGGTTTTTGAAATGTGCTAATCTGAATTCATAAGCTGTTATAACTTTACTCTGTTAACTCCCGAAGGTACCATGTTTGATTCAGTATAATATTCAATTTAATAAGAGACTAGCGACCCCGACCCCGGCTTTGCACGCTTACATATACCTTCCTCTTAAATCACTCTATCTACTAAAAAAACCGCATCAAAATCCGTTGCGTAGATTTTAGGGACAGACAGACAGCGGGAAGCGACTTTGTCATTTTCATAATCTGTTGATCTAAAATGCCACCTATTTACTATCTCTGAAATTGGTCTTGAATCCAAAATTAACCTTGGTTGTTTCCACGAAATTCTGTATCTGAAAATAATAGTCTGTTTAATCCTTTAAGCAACGAAAGGGGAAGATTTGTGAGTGGCTTACACACAAATTAGTAGAGTTGGCACGTGTCTTTGACTGAGAAAGTTATAGATATGAGCTAAGACTTAAAAGTGGATGTTTCCTTAAATTGTTTACAAATCTGAATATAAATAAAGTTTTAACGGAACCGTTTTTAGTGGACAAACAAGTAAATTAGAAATTTTATGATACCATCGAAATATTGTTTTAGGACTCCACTAATTCGAAAACGTTATACAGTGCTATAAAACTTGGCCGTTTTATTTTACATAAAGAATTAGAATTTATCGTCGTTGTTTCATTTGTGACAGAGTACGATGTTGCCATAAAAATCAGTCTTCGATTTTTTATTTCGTATCGAAACAGGTAACAAATCTTTTTGGGTATAACTCAGCTGCTTCATTAGATTTTCATGAAGATAAATTTATTGCCTCACAATTTTAAATTATTTAATATAAAGGAAGATAACCGCTTTAGAGTAAGTATCGGTCGATAGAAAGAGGAAATATTGAAATGCGGACTTGCGACCACTTAGAGAGCAGAGCCAGGTTTCTCGCTGGAAATATATGCTATTGTCTCCGGTAAGATATAAAATACCGATATGACCCTACGACGTCTTCGTTGCAAGAAATATTCAAGGGATACGGCCCACACTTTTAATAGCGGTTACATCATTTCCACACAATGAGAGCGCCTTCCACACCCATTCTCTGTCCGTATGATTTGAAATTATAGCACCGTTTTATTTGCTCTCGGCGCATTTATATGCGGTCGCCGTGCCGCACAATGTGCCACAGTATTATATGTTAGGGCACCTACATACATAACGCGCGGCGGCGAGCGATGTCGCACATGTGTCGCAACGCGTCCGCTTCGCGCTTGACGCTCGTGTGGGAGGCAGAATGAAACCGTAATTCAATCCTTGATTGTGTTCCCATCTAATTTATTCGCAGCATGATCAAATTTGGTACGTGTTTGTGACCATTTATATGATTTTAGGCGATGCAGTGCTACAAGCTTTCTACATAAACTGACGCACCAAGGCTTGCAAGCATTACAATTGTCACAATCAGAAAGTGTAGTCAACACGAGTCAAGCGCATTGTCTTCGGAGTATAATCAAAGGTTTCAATGGAAGTTGTTATAATAACATAGAAGTTTTCTAATTATATTTAATTTCTTTAATAATTGCGTTAATCTTGTATTGAAATTCGAATAATTCTTCAAACCACATAGTATGTAGTTATTATGAATAAAATATCAATCAAGCTATTAAGTTCATGATAGTTTTTTTTCTGTCTTTGCTCATTCAGTGCTTTAGCCCGTCGTCAGCGTTGTCTCGTCAGCGTTAAGCTCAAAATTTACACACAGAAGCCCCTAACCCTTTTTCGATGGAGTCTGGCCCTACCCTAATTTCTAAATTATAGAACAAAGTTTGATTGAAGTCGATTTGGATATTTTTATCCCATACTAATGCAAACTCCTATTTAACTCTTTTTCAATGGTAAAAGTGTGAAATAATCTGCTAGTGCTAAAGCGCTAGCAGATACATTAAAATGTATGTCCTCTAATATATTTTCAAAATTTTGATCTAAATGTTTCGTATAAAAATATGTTAAATAAAACATTTCGACCTCTTAGAGTATTATAGTACCGATTAAAGCAGATTTTCAACCGCATTGGTATAATTTATAAATAGTTTAAGGACTATGGGATCGTAATCATCATAATTACAGGCGGTCCGTCAGAAAAGCAATGAATATAAAAACTTAATGATGCTATAATATAACATCAATATAGTAAATTGGCAGGATGCGCTCATAATAAGTAAATGGGTCAACACTTTGTTCAACCTATGTTAAGTTTTATGGATTTCATAACTATCGTAAATCATAAATATTATAAGTATAATAATATATATACAATTATAAATTATAATAGTATATTTTTATACTTTATTATTTTAGTAATGTAATTTTTTTTATCTCAAGTCAAGTACTTACCTATATTGGTTTAAGTAATTAAAAGCACAATGTATGAAATTCTTTAGAAAAACTAACCGAACATTTTTCCCATCGGCAAGTTATTTTATCCCACGTTCTGTTCCCCGACATGAACTAGAGATAAAATTGTTGTCATTCGACCGCAAAAAACGGACATGGAATCGAGTTGATGAGAATTAAAATAATGTTACCCCTAAAGGTTCTCCGGTTCCTCTGAGCTCAAGCAAGCTATATACGCGCCTATATTTCATGAAAAATTCATATCATGCTCGGGACCTAATGATGTTGATGCCATGTTTTATTGCCAACGGGGACATATTTTTCATTAATCGTTTAATATGATACCGCACCATCAAGATAGTTGGTCTATTAAAAGCTTTTGAACGACAGTAAGCCCGTTTATAAATTCATATTGTATCTGCCGTATGTGTTGGGAATGCGGCTTTTTAGCTTTTAATCAAGCGTTCAGTTCTAGCATCCAATATTGGAATACTGCTCTGAAATTCCCTCCAATTTGGAGTTTTATTTATTTGCGTCCTTCAATACTGAATAACCTAGTTTTCACTAAGACCCAGGAATGGAACTGAAATTGAATTTGTACGAGTAAAACCGGACCGGTAATAGAGTTTACCTACTGCAGATCAAATAAAATAACAACTAACGTACGGGAGAGACAGCGTACACATTTACCGGGC
This sequence comes from Colostygia pectinataria, assembly GCA_951394395.1. Lineage (NCBI taxonomy): Eukaryota > Metazoa > Arthropoda > Insecta > Lepidoptera > Geometridae > Colostygia > Colostygia pectinataria. Next base: position 5,413,480 of record OX596362.1, read on the forward strand.
TCTACGGCGAGCGAGAAGACTATTGGGTCAGTTTTATTTATTTTTGGATCTTGTAGCTTTTTGTACTACACCAGAGTCTGTTTAATAAGAATTTCAATACGTATTTAAAATAAAGGATAAATATTTTATCAATATTGGCTAAAGCTCGAGAATACAGGAATATCAAAAATGGAAAGAGATGAGAACATTATTTACTCATGATAAATGTTTTCCCCCTTAACCGATATTAAACATATAAAAAGATTTGAGCATAAAATACACCATGTTTCCCTCTATTTCATGTTCCGCCACTCGACTCCCAGTGTCTGTTCTGGCGAGAAAATTTCATTTTTTCTTCGCCATTTGGCGCGCTGACTTAGATTGTATTTTATCTTTATGCGAAATCATAATTCATTCTGTTTTTGCTTCATTCTCTTACGGCTGCTAAGTGTTCAATGTTTTCGTTCTATCCACACGTTACATGTAAATTTCTCACTCTCTATTGTTTATTGTCACCGATAAGATGGCAATTCTGATATTATACTTAATTGATGCTTAAACTGGATGCGTGTAGGCGTTCAGCGATGCTAATTTAAACTCAAAAATAACTGATTCATCAGTTTTATTCCACAATTTTTAATGAATTGAAATATTAAGCGGAAACAAATTGTTTACATTACATATTTCGTAACGTGGCATTTAGTTTGTGAGGACCCCGTTTGACCCCCAAGAGCGCGCGCCCGCTACTCACAAAACAAAATGATAAATGGTGGATCGTCGGTAGTAACGCGTTACATAAACGCTGATGGATTGATTGTAAATGGTCGTGTGTGCCCATCGATCGATTAGTTCCTGCCCAGGCGCAGCCCAAGGCCCAGCTTTAGACGATTATCTTTAATGGATTTTGGTAAACTTTTAAGTGTCGGTATGCAGGATCCTGGACCGTTTTAAAAATGTAATCCATCTCCGAACCCTAATTTTCCATTTAGTTTAACGGTCTCTCTAAAATAGCTATTAAGATGTGTTATAACGTTTATATTCCTTGAGTATTCAATCGAAAGTTAAATTTCAATGGTAGTTTTTGATCTTTGAAAGTTTATCGAAGTCAAATAATAAAGAATATAATTGAATAATTCAATATGCGTTATTTGATTAACAAAAGAGTAATCTACAGCGGCATCTATCACAGATGCGAGGCCACTTGGCGAGCTACTTGTAGAATGTTTTCAATCACCGTCATTCATTATTCACTCACTTCCCTTTCCAGTTGCCGAAGTCTACTTGTTTTGTTTTGTTTGACTTTCATATTTTAACGCAATACAATACTATAATTAAATTGGTTAAAACATTATTTTCTATAAGTATTTGGTATCACTTTCAATTTTTTTTCAGTAAAAAGATATGATTTGTAATTATTTTTGACACAAGAATCATCAATGATATGAAACTGTATGATTATTTTAATCTGCAATCATTCGGAATCGCGAGTTATTTATAAACGTTAGTATATATTTTAGCTTGTTTTGATTCATATTCGTTACAGCAAACATTCATAGTAATAGCTGTAAACGTAGAGTGTAATCATAATAGACACGCATGTTTTTTGTTGTCATTAACTGACGAGAAATAACACTTCTGAGTAACTATGTACTGTAGCGAATGGGAAGATAAACTTACCAATTTCACATAATTGAAACCGAGAAGTTCTCATAACAGTTTTTGAGAAAAAGTGGTGTTATATACAATACAAGCTAATGCCAGTTGATGTTGGTGCTAAGTTCTTTTCTGTACTTAGCACCTAAGTCTACCAGAAAAAAAAGGAAGTTTAAATTTATGGTTATATTGATTGTTTTTCTTAAAAAAAACAATAATTAATATTCACAAACCGATTGGACTTGTTTTCATATGGCCACACGTAGCCTTATCAATCCATTATTTCTCTAATATGCCAAAACTTCCGACCGTATAGCGTTGTAGGTATGCGCGTGGTACAAAAAAAATAAATTGTGTGAAAAATTACGATGATTACATCTAATAACAGACGGACGTGGAGTCGTTTGATGGCTAACAACTATTATTTATACTGTGGCATGGCCCCTGCCACAGATTGGCGTCATTAGCCGCAATGATAGAGAGCCGAAATGTAATGTTGTTTTCCTTTACTAGTTCATTGTTTGATTATGACCGCTTTCTAAAACAATGCGGATCTTTGAATAAGATTTTGCTACTGAAAAACATTATTAACTTTACTGTGTCTTTTGTCAGCCTGTTTGCAGCCAATCACGGCTAACCAAGACATTTTTTTTACTATTATTTTAGCAGGTCCCTTGCAAACCTGCTCCAATTAAAGTTAACTCAATTAGTCAGCCTTTAAGAAACATTTAGGAATAGCCTTTTACCTATCCACTCTCAATGCTACACATAACGCATTTACATCTATTGAAGACTATTTTGAAACGTCTAATGGCAAGTTGGTTATTATTTTATGCTTACACTACTCATAATGTGTAAAGTCACAGAGGTGAAGTATCGTATATGTTGTAGATACCACCTGGGATACTATCCTCTCAGTTTAGTCAGCCTAGTCAGTTTTCTCTAAGCAAGCACTGAGATATGTTTTCCGTCCAACTGACTCTCCGGTTACGGTCTCTGCCAGTGTGCGTCTCATTAGAAAACCAATAGCCATGATATCAATAAAACCAACAGTTTACTTTCAAAGCAAAGTGGCGATGACCTAAACCAGGCTCCATCACGACATTAAAGCACTTGACATTTGAGCTACTGTTGCCAGAACCACAGCACATTTAAAACTGCTGGCTCATTTCGTAAAATCAACTAACTGGCAGTTAGCTTAAAACGATAAACCTTTCGTCTCTAGAGATTAGCCAAACCAGCGTATTACTGGATAGTGCTTTGATGTTGGCGATATAAAACCTAATAGGAACCAAGTAGAGTCATTACGATAAACTCGATTACTAGAACAAACATGCCGTTTTATCTTCCCTATGTTATATCCCGGTTCCCATTGGCGTATCAGGCAATTAAAGACGATCGTACGACCGACGGTGAGCAGATGTCTGTCACTTTTATCAAATACATTAAACTGGCTGCTCGATTCGAACATTTATTTTCTTTTTCTCGAGGCATAAAACTCTTCCAGATAACGAGTAATGTATTGGTGCTCTGCTGAATAATTTAAAATGTCCCTTTCATTATTGAGATTCGGAAAGTGCGGGCTAATTAAGCTTTTAGAACTTTTTTTGATTTGATTAGTTAAACCAGCTATTGCGAGCGTGTACAATTTTTTACACATAATATGATGCAACATTTAACATAATAATAATAATAACTATAAAAGTGTTTTTTTTTTCTTATCTGCCAAGCTCAGTTGAGTGACAAACGGTCAAGTTAAAAAAAAAACTTGCGTATGTTATTTATTATTTGCGGTTAATGTGTGTAGATAGTATATTCTCCAGTCAACCATTTCATAATATTATTGATAGAAATAAGATTCCCACGTTCCAGCAGAACGAAGACGATTCATAATAGTTACCAAACCTTAGATTTCCATAACAAAACATTCAATTATCAGCAACACATCGATTTAACAGATCAATTTGTATATATATTTTTGTTGTTATTATAATAAAGTATATTTTGAGTGACGTTTTGTATGTTTGTTCACAGTTTGCGGCGCCGAGACCCGGTGGGGAGTCATCGTGTTTGCAAGGCCCCGACTGTTTCATGGTAAGTGTTCACGGTATATGATAGGGATGTGACAAATTTCAATAAACAATTTCAATTCTCCGACTTTATGAAGCCGGCTGTCAGTTGACTTGTTGGTAAGCACCGTAATATCAAAGCTGTCATTCTGGCACTGCCCACTAGTCGTCTAGCGGTCGTGATTTTACCTCCCGGTCTTATAGTAGCGAGTAAAACGCACCAAAAGATTTGTATACAAAAAATTATACTCTCAAAGGAAAACATCGGAAAAAACTGGATGTGTGATAGATAATACGGTTATTCAGCGAATTGAATAAGTATCAGATCAAAAGAAAATACCAACTTAAGCCCCCAGCAAGAAACCGATATCAGTACCACGTACTGATTCTGAAATCTCTAAAATCTTACTCACTCAAAAAAGTTCTTGGTTGAGGAGAAAAAGACCACACCCAGAATCACCTCACGACTCTAGATACCAGTGTCATATTTAAACTTACCGGACTTTTTATAGAAACCTTTAACTTAGGCTCATCCTTACTGTCTGAGTACCTGATAGCTTACCATTGTTCAGTTCTGAATCCCATTATACTGGTCTACTTAAATCTTTGAACGCTTGAATAACGGTCAAGTAGACTAGGACGTATTGAAAGCAAATCATATTAGCGGGTAACTGCCGTTAACTTATTATAAAGAAGAAATAGGTAAGTGCTTAGAAAACAATGGAATGAATAAACAAACCAATTAGAAGTCGTTGAGAATAGACTGCCAAATATAGCAACAATGGAAGAATATTTGTGTAGGTGAATAGAATCTATTATATCAATACAACTTATCCACCTATCATAAAAAATAAATAGGTAATGACTTGGACCACTTATAAGGTTTTCAGCGCCTAGGTTTGCCGTCTTTTTTTATTTCCACCGCAAGGTCTTAATTATGAAGTTTCACCACTGATGACCACTTGGAGTTATGGTGATTTTGATCTGTCGCCGAGCCCATACGTCAGTGTCAACCTTGACCTAGCCTACCTACCTTTTTTTTATGAGGATTAATCTGCAAACAGACATCCTTCAGCATGAGGGTGCGGCAATGTGTGAATGTGAATAGCTGCCTACTGATGATCTTGCTTTTAAAAAATATATATTTTAAATAACAATATTAACAACAATGTAAAACAAGAACATACCTACTTCATTATGAAAAGCACTGCTACGTTATTATAAATATTGATGAATATGATTGATTGATATCAGTCTGTTTTTCACTTAAAATGGTAACCTGGCCTTTATTCAGCCATTACTAAGCCTGACATTAAAAAGTACCTACTTTCCCCCAATCTTTTACGTTTCCAACCATCAACCGCTGTAATATTTACATTTATAGTCCACTTCCTTGTTAACGATTAGTTATAATCCCTACCCATTCCTTAGTTTATGACAGAAAGAATTGAAAGCGTGCTCGTAAAAGTCTGTAGGGACAACAGAGTAAAAATACACTAGAGAGCGTGTGAGGTTGAATTCTTCAACGCTATGCGACACGTTGCGTTGCACAGCTGAAATCGGCGTTGCCACGCGTGTAATAGAAACGTAGCTGATTTGTGGCTGCGATGACGATGTATGATCACGTTAAATGAGTTCCGGTCTAACAGATACTTTGGTTACTGTGCTACCTATATTGATACCAATTTTTTTTTTTGGAATGGAACCATGCTATCGTTTAAGTAGGTTATACATAACTATTATCTGAACTAAATAATATAATATTTGCGAGTAAAAAGTAGGCTTGATTAGCTTTAGTCTCCGCGTTTGTAAATGTACAAGCATTCTATATATTTATTTCTCCAAGGATGTGTTCATCGAGGAGGCCATCATTCAAAATCAATGGTAATTTTAGTTCGTTGAGCTTAGTTCTAATATTTATACCAACCTTGTCAGTGGACGGATAAGCCAGATGATTTTAACATCATAATTTAAAACTTTGATAGTGTTGTAGGTTTGAAATCCTTTTTATTGCCCAGCAAAACTAAATGTGACTTCGTCGTAAATATCTTGCTGTCATAACTCATACATTAAAGGCCTGGTGAAATAAAAAGCGTCTTAGGAGTCGAGCTCGAACGCTACGTTCAACTCTAAAAAGTTCTTATCGTGACGCTACGACGACACCAGCTTTGACGCCTTACAAATGTCTAGTGCTTCGCTATTAGGTTAGTCAAAGTTAAGGTAGTCTTGACATCTTCTTCTTTTAGTTTGTGGCGTCTGTGGCCGAAGTCGATGACGTTACGTTAAAAAAGCACTTTAGCTCGCCACTACAACTCTAGTAACGTCGAACTAAGGTCTAATTGCGACGCAGAGGTTGCGGGTTCGATTCCCGCCTTGGGGCAAATGTTTGTAGGATCTGCAAACAGTCATCTAGTACCCATAATACAGCTCTGTTTAATAGCAGCTTACCTTGGGCTAGATGATGCTGTGTGGATTGTCCAGCATTATTTATTTATTTATTTAAAAAAAAAAAAAAAAACTTACAGAATAGAAAAAAGCGTTACTAAACGTACTTCCAACCTCTTTTAGCTAATATGTCTTTTAAATCTAACATCGTCGTTTTTAATAAAACTGGATAAAAAGCTTTTATGAATAAGGGCATAACCGCTTTTACGCCACCAGAGCAAAAACCTAATTAAAGTGCCGAGTAGAATATATATTTTTTGCTGACAAGCCAAAAAGCGAAACCTGAAAAGTAACCGATATTACAGTTCGAACCAATAAAACTGGCACTTCAAACGGGCACCAGAGAATCCGAGCAAAGCGTTTTGTCAATACCAGTAATTAATAACCTCCGTTCGTTGTAGTCTGAGAGCTGTCGGTTGTATGTAACATAACGTCATCTGCTACAAATAATAAGCAATTATTTTAATTCTAGCTAAATAACAATAGTGGCCAAAATTATATACCTATAAAGTTTGATAACGTTGTCGTGCTGATCGATGAAATTTATGAACACAGGAATTTTTGATAAGTCACTTTTAGAAGTTTATCACACTAATCACATATTAAATTACATAAGCACATTACATAATCGCAAAAGTAAATCAATGCAAAAGTTTGGATGTTTTTTTGGATGTTTGTTCCTCTATAACTCAACAACCACTTAACCGGTTTGGCTGAAATTTTAAACATAGATAGATAATTACCAGGAATAGAACACATGCTACTTTTTCCCGCAATAAAGTATGGTTCCTTAGTTCCATGCGAACAAAGTCCCGCTGAAATAAAAAAATAATAATTTAAATTAATCCAGGCCTTTTTGTAAGAACCACATAGCGAAATATATTCAACTTTTTCATGATTAGCGTTTTTTTTTAAAACTTTGTTAAAATGTCCAATAAATCGATAAAGTTTATCTGGTCAATTATTAGTTACCTATTATTATTGGAAATCGAAATGGAAGGCGTAATAATAAAATATTTGAGAGCGCGCGTTGCGTAGTAGCGGTTACTATTTTGTTTAACTACAAATACATATACTTTTTAAAGCGACAAACTATCACAGAGTCAAAGTTTTAGCTATTTAAATGTACGAGGATACAGTTTTTTGGTAATTGCAAAATAGTGGTATATAATACTTTATAAGAGCTACTGCTCTTGATCTATCCGTTCTTATAATTATTAAAGCTTACCCAGTCGAAAGCGGGCGTCAAGTTAACGTCAACTCCAACTAATGAGTATTCTAATGACAAATGCATTTGGAACGACCAAAAGGGAATTTTGGCTAGATGTGTTGCTGCCGTTATATTCGTGAGTGTAGTTGACCTATTTCAGTTATATCGTAATAAGGCAATAGACAATGGGGTACTTAATTAGGACGAGGATTACAAGAGTCTGATCTGTTTTAATGTTTTGTATGGTTTTAGTGACTCTAACTATATTGTGTTTCGACATGCTGTAAGAAAAGTAAGATAGGTATTTTTTAATAAATTATTGTCAATAAAATTTTAGTTTTGGTCTTGTTTAGACTGTGCACATTTACTTCAGGGAAGTAAAATTAAAATTTAACTCAAAGATGACTCAAGATCTTATTATAAAAAACAAAGTGTTAACGTACGTTCTAAGCTAGGGCGCGTGGAACTGGCGTAAATTCACCTAGCTTTAAGACGTTTCAAAATGATCCTTGTGATTTTATTGAAATAAATCTATTTTGACTTTGGCTTTGACTTTTACGAATTTTGGAAGATTCGTTTGACGTTGGCGATCCAGCCGTTTCTATAACGTTACGTCAATAACGAGCTTGTTCCGATTTTGAAAGTAATGACAAACGATTGTATCTACTCACGAGTCACCACCCAATAAAGTAGACTAATTTGACATAAAGTCTGGTTGGGCATTAGAGTTTTAAATTTGTTAGTGTCAGGTCCCGCTACCCATTTGTAGTAATGATCTACGGGATAATAAATTAGAGAGCTCAAAAGCGTTTTAATTGCGAAGAGATGTTTTGATCACTTTGGTAAATATTTAAATGTATTTTTTTGTTGCAGTGTTGGGAAAACTGTGAATTGCTGCAGTCAAACTACCAAGTGTGGGGTGCTGTTTGTGAAGAAAAGGATATTTGTGTAAGTATTTTTGACGTGTTAAATGGTTTATTTTATTTTATTTTATTTTTACCATTTTCGGAAAACTTACAGCTAATAAAAAGACAGTAAAAACACTATGTACTTAAAGGCTAATTACAAGTTTCCACTTATAAGTAGGAATAACTAATTTAAAACAAAACAGTATTATGTAGACGGAGCACCTAAATATATATATATATATATATATATATTTGTATATATTTATAATATATAATAAAAGTATTGTCTAACTAGTATATAATAATAGTATTGACTTAACGCACTCATACCTATGTACCTATTGCAACAAAAATATTATACCATCTAACTACTGGATGAAAAATGAATCAGACATCATCAAGCGCTTCACACGCTTGATATACTTTAGACTATATTGTTTAGATTATATTGTTATACTTTAGACTATCCCTTTAGCAGAGTTACAAGTTGCCTGTTTTTGCTTCCCTATTTTAAAAACAATTTAAAATATAATTATATTGCGCAGTAGAGTCTGACCAAACTTTTTTGTTTGCAGTTCCCCGGATGTAAAATCGCGTGCGAGTTTCATTCGGAAGCCGCGAGGGCAGCGCAGACTCAACCAGTCATTCACACGAAAGGAGAAGGAGTCATGAGGGTCAGTGGGGCCTTGGCTCGCTGGCCTCCACCCGCCCCCCGCACTGCTTCCCGTCCTGTACCACTCGTTTACGTCGTCATGCGCCGAGCAGCGGAAGGCCCATGGAGACAAATCATACAAACTCAATCCCTCGCTACGCGAGTACCATCCAACAACGAAGGTGCACTACTCAGAGTACTCGTCGTCGACCCACAAGGCCTCGTCACCATCTACAGCCCTGATGTTACCTGGGTAGCTCACGACAGTAATACATCCAATCACGACGAACACAAATGGACTCTCAAAGAAATATCCCTCATCCACCAAAAAGTACTTGTCATCGGTGAAATCGCATGGGAACCGAGAATAGCACGAGGTGTATACTTGGTGACTTGGGAAGTCGACGGCGGTGGTCTTAAGGGCAATCTATTTACTGATTCTACCCGGGTCACTTTGTCGTTGTGGCCCGATACGGTTTACCATATTCAAGTGGAACTCGTTTCTAGAACTCCCGGCGTAGATAACGAAAGGTCCGAAACCATGACTATTGATACAAGTCGCGCGCAACGTGTATCTACAGAAAGCGTTCAGGATGTTCAAGTGAGTGAAGGAGACCGGCTGATGTCAGTTTTGGTGAGCTCAATGAGAGGAGAGCGTGTGCCTGAACGAGCACCGGACTCTGAACTCGTCCTGGGTTGTTTGTCAGCTATGGTTGCTTTTGCACTGGCCGTACTTGCCGCTATTGTATGGAGACGAAGACGACGAGGGACGTTTCCAGGGACCAATGTATACGTAGGGTCTTCCTCGGTGCTCAAGCGGAAACTAGTAGAGGATTTCACTCCTGCTGCGCACCGCTTCCAGCCGGTGATTGCTCCGGAGGCGACATCCAACGAGCCAGCGTCGCGTGACGTCATTGTTTGACGACACAGCTTCGATATGCTGTCGGTAAAAGACCGCGTCTTCAGTTCCTAAACCTGAACAATTAGCAAAAACAATATGTTGTTCGTGTGAACGCAGAGAAGAATGTGATACAAAAGAAAAACTGGAACTAGTGAAAGTTATATTAGAGTTTTTGTGAGATCTCGTGTACCGTTGTGTAATGAACACATTGAAACTCTCTGTAATTGTATATAGAACGGCTGCTGTAATGAAATTACCCAGGTAATTTTCGTAGACATAGTTACTGTAAATTAAAAAGTGAATTAGTTTATAAAAAATGTATTTATTATGAAACACACAGTAAGGTTAACACCAGAAAATATAGCATTGTAAATATGTTAAGAAGAAATATTAGAACCTATCTAAATGATTTTTCTATGTATGAGTTATGATTTCAAAAGCTTGTAAATAAACTTAATCGTAACGTTTGTGCGTGTAGTGTCTACTATACTAAAAAAATATGAATCTAAAGTGATTCAAAGGATTTCAACAAAAATAATTTATGTAAAAAAGCAGTGTAACTTTAGAACTATTTTTACAACTAGTCCCTATTTGTTTGATTAAAATAGTTGTTAGAATATATTTTACTATAATATCAGTGAGGTTAAATATTCTAGTAATCCTTGCAATGTCTTCTTCAGCAATAAAAATATTTGTATGTATTGTAAATAAACAAAACATTGTAATAATTATAGCAGAGAATATATTTTCTTGGCCTTCAACAGAATACAATATTTCTAAAAGTTACGGATAATAATGTTTTTGATGATCTATTTATTATTTTATTTGAAAACCTCGTTCTTATCTTTATTCAAGGGGTCTGGAATATTATTAAATCTTAAACTATGTGTACGTCAAATTATTCGTAGCTTTAAAGCTAAAATGAAAATAAAATGAAAATGAAAATAATCGGGTTATAATAACCCGATTATTTTCATACGGTTACAGTAAAGTATTACATGCAGAAAATTGATGTTAGAGTAACAAGTACTTTAGTAAAATTACATTTTAGTTTATTGCGTAGTGAAAATGACCAAAATTACCTACACTTTGACTAAAGTTTTGGTTTCGTGATAACCAAAATTGACATAGTATGTAAGATAGGAGCCTAATTAATTTATTTTTGTGATTTATTTAGTACTTTCACTCAAAATTGTACATAAATCTTACTTGCTATAAATGACGAAGCTGAATATTAACGAGTACCTATAAATAAATATTTCTGCCAAATTAAATTGTGTTTTGATTTCTAAAAGCTTGTTCAATGTCATGCCCTCCAAAAAAGTAGCCACTCAGCCATTGTTTCCGACATCTTTTGTTCAAAACGCTCAAAGAATCTCGCTGGAGGTTTTATAGAAGGTTGAAGAGATGTCTGAATTGAATTAAACCTAAATACTTCAGTAATTTATATCATTTAGAGTGGCTCGAAAGAATGACGCCTAACGAACGGTTCTGACACCTCCGGTGAAATTACCAAACTTTTTTGTACCATTCTTTGAGTAACGCGGCGATCTGCTTCAAAGGCTTCTTAACAAGTATTTTTTGCCATTTAATTATTTCGCGTGCATCGAAAAGCTAAATAAATTCCAAAGTACTACTGCGATTGATTTGAAACGTTCGCTATATCGAAATAAAATAAACAAACGTTTAAACGAACATTGGCTTTAGTCTCGGTTAAAAAGGATACCGTTAGTCGTCATTAAGCCCTGTCCCCGGATAAATCGGTGCCATTGTCTAGGGATTAACGTCAACGAATTTGTTGCCAGCAAACGCCTGATCAAACAAAAAGATTTGAACGTCACCGAGAAACCCTTTCGATCATTGTTACCATCCCAACCATGCAGGCTTAAATACTTAAATACTCAAACTCAACTTTCAAATAACGAATAACGGAACACGACTCCCATAAGCTGACAAAAAACTTAAGAGTAAAGGAAATAACAAGTGATCGTAAATTGGGTCCTATCTTTTAAAAAGTCAATTACGAAGTTTGAGTTTCATTAAATTGAGAAAACCATTAAGCTAATCGCCAAGTTGGGAGCCATTGACGTGACGATTATGAAAAGGTTATTCCAAAATGCAAATGCGGAAGCATCTTAAATGTAAATTACGTGTAAATGGAAGACAGAGGCCGACATTCTTACTATAATAGACGGTTGCGTTCGGAGTCCAATAACTTACGTCTCACGATTAGATATAGACCAGTGACCAGTTTTTGTTTCGGCCATCCCGAATCACAGATAAAATGTTAGCTCTATATTGGTCTTCCAAATTTCCCATTAGTTTTCATTAAGAACAAAGTTATTCAGTTTGCTTCGGAAATCTATGATTATGGTAACATACGGCCATTCGTTTTAGTTACCCATTTTATTCTTGGCCTGCGGTTTTGGTGTATAGCATAGGCTCATAAATAACGGGGAAAATAGAAGGTGAACGCTTCCACGAGTATCCTTTTGGGAACGGCCAAAGCATTCTTTTAAGATTTATTACAGAACTTGAGCACATTACTTATTCCTTATGTGCCTTCGGTTCCGATAGTCCCTTAAATGAAGTTATTTTTTGTGTGTTCGTTTTGTTTTAATCTCTTCGGTTTTGGAAGTTGACTAATTATTTTTTATAGTATTTTGGCCTTCTTTGGTGTTTGGAACAATGAGCCCGTGAGCTGAATTGATATTATTGGTCATTGCTGAGTGAATAATTTAATGAATTTTAATGCAATTGCCATTGTAAAATACCAATGTAACATACGTGAATTAATACCATCTTACTAAGAACTTTTCATCAATGCTTGCTGAGGAGCCTATTACAATTATTCACAATTATTATCGAAACAATCAACAACAAAATTAAGATTAACTAAAAATTAATATATAGTGCTAAACAACTTTCTACAATCTCTGAAGCGATTGTGTTAGTTAAGCTAAAAATTTGAATGTTTTTGCTTTGCTCTAGCAGTGTTTAGTTAACTATAGATACATAGATCTTTTGAAACGATCTTTAGATCAACAGTTACTCGACAGGTTATTATTATGTGTATTTTGTAATACACTTAATAAAATCATTAATAATTAATACACAACAAAATTTGCCACAACAAAACAAGGCACAATCATATAAAGCATGTAACGTTATAGCATGATCAGAATAATCCACAGATTACAAATCCTTATACCAGCTTCGAAGATAACACAGTATATTTACGAGATACAGATATTGCAATCGGGAGGTTTTAAGTTGATCCTATCTAAACTGCCGATGCAAAGCGAATGTGTGGGACAGTCTTTCTTGTTAACGACCTCAGGACAACTATCTTTTATGTTCGGTACCAGATAATGTTTGTTTCGTTTCATTTCGGATTAAGTTTTATGAACGTTTTTATATCGCTCCACTCTGGATTAAGTTGTGTTCTTGATGGCTTGTGGTAATGTGGGCTTAGCTACGAGCGTCTAGAGTACCAAATGTTTATGATTATGTTTAAATTAATGTAACTATACTAATCTAAAATAAACTCAAATTAGTATGCATAGTAGTCTTACAAAGTTGTCTCTGTCAGGTTAATTACTTCATAATTATTTAATATGAATTTATCTTTTTCACTATTTTATACAGAGGCATAAAATTATGACAAAACTATTTTAATATCTTCTAAATATCTAATTGAACATAATCACGGCAAAAAGGCTCTTTAAGTTAAATACCAAATATTTATTTTGTCATCATGCAGCGTCATTGGAACGTAAGTCAGAAATCCCCTCGAAGCAATTACCACTTGTCTCAGACCTGTCTTCGCTCGATGGACATTTCAAGAGGCTGAGAAGGATGTCTGCTTATCTGTACTGGAGGGTATACGTTTATCAACAAATTCTGTGTTCACACTGGTGCGTCTCTATCCTAGGGTTTCATTGACAATTCTATCTAATTTTGCGAATTTGATATTGAAGCTAGTTATTAGAAGTTTAGTCTAAACTAAATTTGGTTGAGAGTAATTAAAAGATGTGAATCTTTAATAAAAAAAAGTTCCTTAAAAAGTTTAATCCAATACAATCCAATCCATATAATCATTTAAAATTTTACATAGATAATAATTTAATTTTATGCCTCTGCAAGTTCATAGTAGACATACTATTGCTTAGGTTTAGCAGTTAGCATACCAAAGTCATAACAAAATACTATTTTTGAACCTGTCTCGTAATACTCGTATTAAGTTTAAAAAAAGTAAGAATGAGACTTGATAAGAAGCTCCGTTAAAGAACACTAACGAATAATTCTACAAACATCTAAATAATAATTGCAATTATTGTACTGAACGCTTCACCAATGTGAAAGCACCCGCCTCAGGAGCACCAAGTAATGGGCGGCTGTCATCGTGTGGGCGATCTCTAAACATCGCCTTGTAAATACACAGTAAATATTTGTCTTCAATATAATTACTATAATTGTTCCCGTGTGTTTTCTCGACGTGTGAAATGTTTTGCGTAACTAGCAATTTCGCGATTGTTTGATTAAATCTTTGATAGAAGGTAGGTAATTTTGTATTAGCTTGCCTATAATTATATATTTAGTATTGTATTAATTGAAATTACTTATAACTACTAATATATTTATAGATATTTAGGCGCTTAGTATATGTATGAAAACATGATCAACATTTTTAATGATTGGGGGCAGCAAACACTACAGTTAAAGTTATTGTATAGAATACTTTTTAGATAATTGTATCAAATCGCAACTAAGTAGGTATGTATTGTATCTTGTCTAATTTTAATAACATGAGTAGTAGAGTTCTCTGTGATAGAGCTCGTCCGGGGAAAGACTACCACCATACCTATTTCTGCCGCCAAGCAGTAATGCTCGCATTGCTGTGTTCCGGTGTGAAGGGTATGGTTTCCGGTGAAATTACTGGCACATTAGGCTTTCGATCTATGCCTGAAGGTGGCAACCCGCGAGGGATACCTCTGGTATTGCAAGCGTCCATAGGCTGCGGTAACCGCTTACCATCTTGTGGGCCGTACGCTTGGTTGCCACTTGTATAAAAAAAAATAATGAAAGTTGTGCTAATTAACTTATATTTTGCGGATAAAAAGAAAGTTGCCATGTTGCCTTAAATGTTAAGGCGATTCAGTAGTATTATAATTCTTAGGTAAAGTTTGTTTATCTTCAGTACATTAGAGCTGCAAGTAGACTATTATTTTCATGTAATGATTAAATGCAAAGAAAATACAATGTTTAATACCTACAATGCAAGTCAGGTTTAGGTGGAGATACATTCCATGGAAAATATCGCTTAACTACGAGTATAATAAACCACTTAAATTTAAATATTATTTGCGTGGCTTAGTTAGAGTCTAATAAAAAAATAATCGTTTATTTGTGCATGAAATGCAAATTAACTTGCATTGACGTTAGCAATAGCTACCTACTTGAAAACCTTAGAAAAAATAGAGGTTTACTCACACATAGGCTTGCCGCTTTACTTTGTCTCAAGTGAAGGCTACTCACGTAGGCTATAAAACTCAACTTCACGAATGTTGCTTTCTCACAAAAAATCCCGACACACGGGGCCTGCAAGTGAATTAGATTATTAAAATAGCGGTCCACCATCTTGGAATTTCCGAGACAATGATATTCTTTTAGTAAATAATATTAGAAAACGTATCAAAGAATACTTGCCACATGGAAACTGGTTGATTAGTTTTTAAGTTATTAGTGAACACTCTCAAACGATACGTTTCACAAACAATATTCTTGAAATAATTGATTGAATTTATTGACGATCGAGCCTCTGGACTTGATGAAAAGTAGAGATGACGAATAGTGATGAAAAATTTCACGACATATTAATAAAATTAAAAGAACATAAAAAAAAAGAAAACAGGTGAATTGATATTGATATGATCGAAATGAAAAACCCAAGCTCATTGTGATAAACGTGCCGACATTTACACAATGACTGCCATATCACGCGCAGTGGTTGTGCGCACGAACAGCGCACGCGCGCTGCAAGCTAAGTTCAGTGGTTCTGTTTAGTCAATTGTAATTTGATTGCTGCGTGATACGAAGTTTTTGTCTATAATTTGAATTCAAAAACTAGAGGTTGGGCATCTCATCTATGTATATGAAATCGTTGCGTTGTTGACTTACTGAAAGTCAACGCGCAGCTAAAACGGTTATCGTAGAGTATGAAGTGATAGTTAACTTGTCGGACCAAAAAGAGTGGCACATACTAGGAGAGACTTATACTCAGCAGTTGGAAGATGATGATGAATATACTTAAACGGTCCTTTCAGCAGAAATATATACAACATAGTACAAACCTGACGGAACTTCTTTAAGCAGTGTAATAAGTAGGGTTTTACCCGAAATCTCTGTGGAACCATCTTAAGGTGAACCCTCGATTGAAAACCACCGTAGCGGCACGGCGACATCAAAAAGGCCTCCCACACACGAGCGACACTCATAATCCGTTTAATTATACATGCGACGTGTTGCCGAAAAGCGACCACGCCTCGAGAAGCGCGGGCGCCGCCCACCCCGCCCCTCTCTAATTATTATAACCGGTTTGTAACCAGCCTTAATTAACGGTAACTGACCGGGCGCCACCTGTTGTGAACTATCCCTAATTACATAGAAATAGTTCTTAATAGTTCAGCACTAACTGGGCTTGAAAATACTCTGTCAAAGTTGCAGGAAGTTTAATTTTAGTTTGTCACTGTAGTATGCAGGTAACTATTAAAATTGTTTTATAAGTAGTTAGTAGAAGATGAGGAACTCTGGATTCCATAAATCCCTAAGCTAAATGCACTTCCTTTAATAAATTGTCTATAGCATATCTCTTTTTTTTTGTTTATTGTATTGTATACCTATTTGCAAACTTTACCACCTTGGGATCTCGTAAAGCCGCTATTATCAAGCTAACACTAGTAATCATAGTCGTACATACACTCACGAGAATCAATTCACGAATATAGATTAGTGCAACTCTACTTGCCAAGCCAGAACGAGTAATAAGCAAACGGCATAATAGGGGCCAATATTAAATAATCTTTGGTATTGCTACAGATAAAAATAAGGTGTTCTTAATTATACGTTATCTACAACTATGTAATTATAGCATTATCCATAAAAATACGAGTCGCGCAAAGTCCTATCTCAAACGTGTTCCTACATTACTCGCGAGCTATGCTAAGTGGCAGTTTCAATATTTTCATAGCAAACGAACCCATTTCTCAACGCATTACCTGAAACATAAAATCAATTACCATTACTTTCAACGCATAGCTGTCCTATTATTATTCTATAGCCCGGTATAGCGAGACGTGGAAACAGATAAGGTGAACTAAATTGCATACAAGTAAATCTGCCTACACATTTTTCAGAGCCTCACTTTGAGATGGTATCAATAATTGGCGTATCTGTGGACCGGCATACGGTAGAATCATTTAATTTTCTTAATAATTTTCTATCGGAGTTGGCCCGAGGCAAAATGCTCCGGTCTAAGCCCGCTTCTCGTCTTATACTTTTTGTGGTAAGGTATAATCAATCTGGTTGTACTGCCGCTCGGGCCAATGTTCTGCCAGATAGATTTTAATACTATTTAATTTTATGCCGTTGCATCTTACATAGAATGACAAGTTTAATTGCTTAATCTTTATTATATTAGAGTACCTACGCAATGACAGTGTTGGTAATATGGGTAATATCGAGAACGTATGTATCATGACAGTTTTTCTATGACAATCGAATAAGAAAAAATATGCAGAAAGAAAAACTAAACAAATAAAGCAAACAGCATTACGAATTTTTTTACCAATATTAGCTTTGCTACAGCGGCTTTAACATAACATAGCTCATAACATCTGTTCTGTGATATAACATCGTAACATTGTTATACAACAGAACAGGATAATAGTAGATATCTACTGCGTAAGCACTGTATATTGATAGCTCAGGACATTGAATAGTACGTGCGGTCCGCGCAGCGTCCTTATACAGTTACGTAGTAAGGTTTAGCGCAATAAGCCCCAGGTTCACTCACCAGCGTTTCAAAAACGTCAGAAACCGGTGATTTTGGCCCCGAGGGACGTCTCACGTCAAAGGCTTATTTAAATATAAGCGATACATTACGCACTTACGCGGTATCGTTTCACTTTATTCTGGTTACTGACATAAAGGCGAAATCAGACTGCGGAAACTTCTTCATGGTACTCATATTTGAACAGGCCTTAAATAGACGTTGATTTCCAACACTTTTAACGCGTCCACTAGTTAAATCTAGCTTACTAGACCGTATTATAAAATGATTTCGCATCTAGTAACGAAATTACCTTTATTGGCTCGGGGAGACAGGCCGGAATGTCGGGATGGCCACGGCCACGTCCTATAAATCAATGCTTGCTTGCAACCGATTCAGATTACCGTCGGAAGACGATTACAGGATGTTCGGTTTGAGAGGCTTCGATGGTAAACATAGGTAATAATTTAAGATTAGAATAACCGGACTTGTGAGATTCGGTTACTTGAGATATGTAGTAGGTTATTTTTTTTTTCATTAGTTGAACAGCCTTTCTATTTTGTTTAAAAACCTGTATATTTCTTTCTTTTTTTAATACACTAGGTCTGCCTGGCTGTAATTAAAGTATTTCTAATATAATTTCATTATTATTGTATTCAACAATTAAAATACCGTTTAAAACAAAATATTATTATGACAAAACTTAACTTTGAAGACAACATTAAAAAAAATAACATTAAAGGTACAGGTACTTATGATATTAAAATTAGCCATGTGTTTTTACGCCGATGTTGCAATTTCGATTGCGCTAAATTCAACTTCATTTGAAGTTTTTTTTTAACAAAAGTGGATTTAGATTTAAGCTCGTTTTATTCCGTCCAATCACGTTAATTGATCAGTGAAAAGCCGTTGAATATTGAATTGCATCCGTTTGTAAAAATGCCATAGTTACAAGTGATGGAGTGCTCTGAATGCTATTTCAGAACGGATAAAAAAGTTTTCATCTAATATAAATATTGTTGCTTTAAAAAAAAAAATTATAACTACCTGAGTACCTACATTCTAAACATAAATAAATTGACGCGATCCGCGCTGGGCGCCGAGTGCCCGGTTGAGAGCTAGGCTGCTTGAATCTTGTTGCGACACATTCTATCATTTCACCCCAGTCATTCAAAAATGGGGCTCGGAATTGGGATGTACGCTTCGGTACTGTTTCATATCTAATTATCTATGGTTAGTAAGCGCTGTCAACAACAGCTTGGTCGCGAAAGGCAACCGCCATTCAAGTCTGGTGCCTGGAAAATGCACAAGAAGTGTGTTACGTCTGGCCAGCAGTGCGAGTTTTATTTTGTATAACTAATTTATATGAAATTCTTCTAAAGACTAATCAGAGTTACAATAATTATTTAAAAAAAAACTGATCTCAAATTACAAAAATATTTCGGTAGATTGTGGTGATGATACGAGACGATGACATTGACACGTTTTTTTATGATTTATTCAAAAAGAACTGAACTTATTTCGATCATATTTTAAATTTTTATGGGACCTATTCTGAAGTATTACTACCTATTAAACCAAAAAACACAATCATCAAATTCAATTCACAATTGACGGATAAATCGTGCAATAACCATACAAAAATACATTCAGTCGAATTGATAAACTCCTTTCTTGAAATCGGTTAAAAATACTGGATCATGGCTTAAACTATATATAATTTTGAACGAATGAATTTGAAGACAGCAGCTACTTCTAAGCCGGAAAGCCTATGCCATAAAAGGCACTTATACACGACTAATGCCCAATTTAGCTTGTATTTCACTGACATCATTAGCCTTACATAAAATTGTAGATCTTCTACTAATTTATGCCATAATTACTCCAATGCACCAATTTAGACGAATTAACTGAATTTGAATTGATCATTAGGGTGATTGACATTTGTATTTGTAATCCAAAGGAAAAGTGAGTTTGAACTCCATTCAATTTCAAACCTTAGATAAATTTGAATAAGCTTTATATTTGGTAACTTTGCCATAAATCTTATGTGGCTATGAACAAATTTAATCATTAGCTCTAACGATACAAATAAGTTTGATCTAATGTGGATAAAGGGTCGTTTTAATTAGTTTTGTATACTTTTGCTAGAACAAATCACTTGATTATAATAAGCAAGGTCAGCTTAGTCATAATAAATATTTCTTAAATTGGAATTAGAATTCGATCCTCTAAAGTTTTACTACAACGGATGAACCGAAAAAGAATACTGTTTTAATATTATTTAATATGATTGAGGGAAGGCCTTTGCCCAACACTAGGATCCTACAAACAGTAACAGTAACATGTTATCCAAATCATTTCTCTCCAATAATACGATCATAAAATACTAGAAAAAAAACTATATCATTTAAAAATGTTTGGCTATATCATCACAAAAAACACGCTGACACGGTTCTAAAAAGTAGAAATTAAAATGCGTTTCGTTGTAGCATAATAACAGCTCTTCACACTGCGCAGTTTATGAAATCTACGCAAACTTCTAGCACTATTGAAAAACAATATCTATAAACATAAATGTGTTTATGCATTATGCTTTCAATATAATTAAGGAAGTGAATGGTAGCCCTAATGAATATATATATATATAATAAATTATTTTTTTAAGTCAGCAGGTGGCAAGTCTACCAAGACTATCAAGTCGCCCGCTTGTTGTTAAGCGCCACGTCTGACCATAACAGATATAAAATAATAATAAAATTTTAGAGCACAAATTATTTTTAATCAAATGTAAACACCACTCTACACTGCATAATACATATTATATTTGTCGATTTTTTATGAAAATATTTATATTTTCTCACTTTATATATCTAGATTTACCTGTGGAATTAATTATATAAATTATATGTAGTACCATACCATATATGTTTTGATAGGGTATGTAAACCACCCTAAATATCTAACTTACATCTCTCGCGTCTCAGATAGTAAATATAAGGAGTATTGCGCTGCTGAAAGTAACAGATTTGCGCTACAAGTTCCATAGTATTGCATATAATCCAGCGATATTGCTACTGATACGCGCCTTAGTGGTGAATGCTAGCGTTCAATTGAAATGGTACGTAAATCCTACACCCAAATCTTAAAAACAGAATAATGCAATTGAGCTTTTGGATTTAATAACATTAAACTTACTTATATTGACTAGTAATAACCCCGTTTTAATATCTCAATATCTTGTATTCAATACCTGGCTCACACCAATATTTTTTTGAACAATTCATGTGTACAATGCCAATACGAAGAAAAACATCTGAAGATAAACAGCGTATTAATACAATGTTTGATTTTCGTATATGCTTATTCATAAAACAAAAATAATAATATAAACAAGTCTACCAAAATAAACTAAACAAAACAATGTTTTGTTTGTAAAAGACAGATCACGTTTTTCATTGGGATCGTTGAAAATAAACGGCGATGTAAGCAAGGTGGCCGGGCACGTGACAGCCGACAAAGATCGCCGACAGGTACTAGTAGGTGAGTTCAAAATTGGATAGTTATTGATGCGTGAACATCAGGTGGACTTACACGAGCAATTTCGTATTAATAATCACAAGGTATGCAACGACGGAGCTAATGGAGTAATCGTAGAACTACCTGGATTAATTCCTAAAAATTGCTTATATCGATTTAGTATTTAGTATCTTATGTTCTGTGTTTGATAATATTATTGCAAACTGTCGAAGTAATGTCAAGCTAGTTTAGATACATGAGCGATACTATTCTTTTTTTTATTTAAAATTGCCAAAATATCTTAAACTATTTTAACAATAATTTATCAATACCTATTGCCCTAATTGATTACTGTACCTCCAACGACTTTTCCTGAAACATTTTATTATTGCTCAAAATTGCTTGTGTAAGCACACCATTATGCTGGGTATAGCCATTCGGTAGGACCGTGACGGTACAAGATCTTCTAAATTGGGTCGAAGCTGAATGAAGTTTGTTCGTCTATCCTTAATGCTGGTTGATTCTTAGTTATTATCTAAGTCAGGTCGATAGTTATTTACCAGGTTAGTGAAGGATTTCACTAGTAGGCTCTCTGAACTCAGAAGCACTACAGAAAAAGCTTGTTAAAAATTATGCAGATAAGGGTTTTGGAACATAAATGTTTCCGAACAAACCAAAGCAGTAGAAACACGGACATGGGATGGATGGTGCTATACTATAAACTTCCGCTGTCACACAACCCAGCGTTATTACGCTTTTTTAATGAATAACGAACGAAGTTATAAAAACATTTTACAGCTCTCTTTAGCTTTATGAGTTTTGTTTTTAAATTAGCTTCGAAAACTGATTGAATAATAAATAACGGATCAGGCGATGTATATCATGACGAATTTTTAATTCGCCGTATCCAATTCAGTGTTTGCAAGTCGATTAGTCTCTCGAAGCTTTTTGTAAACCAAAAAGATTTCGATTAAGATGATAATTTATTCAAAGTAATTAGGTTTTTCGATTGGTGTTATCGTATGTCCAAAAACCCTTTTACATGAGGAAAATTTAACATAATTATGACGTCATTGTAGAAATAACGTCGCTTTTATTTTTTTATTTTAGGCTTTGGAAAGAAAATACTCTTTGCTTGCTGACCTGCGCGGTTTCACTCTTGTTATTTTTCTCGCAACTTTCCATATTTTCTCACGATTTAAACTTTCTCAGGACTCAAAATTTACTAAATCTACTACTAGTATTTTGCCGCCGTGTCGGACCGGCCATTTGACGCGTTCAAACAAACTACAAAATATAGATTTTAGTTGATTTAGGTATACGGCATACAACTTTATACCTATAATTAACAATAAAAAACTGTGAACCCAAGTTTTTTTTATTAACCTATTTGTCTTGCTGTTGGAATAAAAACCATCTCTACTCATCAAAGTATTCCACCATCCTTTTTTGAAATAAGCGTCTAATATAACCTTATGTTAAAAAAAATATTTATTAAATAATTTCAATTTCCAAGTTCAAGTAGTTTTTACAAAATGCCGAGAAATTTCCTTATGACTTTGTTCATTGGTACCTTTGAATTCCAAGTCGTCTATGCACAAACGAAGGGCATTAAGAAATTCAATTTACCATCTCGAAGATTCAAAAATAAATTTACTTTTAAATCAAACTGTGGAGTTTTATAGCTTAATCTAGACGTTGTTTTATGATACGAGTAACACATAACTTCTGAGCGAGAAACGTTTTTTCTGTTCCAGCTTTTGTTGTATCTAATCGAATGCAAATTAGCTAACCGTATTAGTTATGTTTTTTTTTGTAGAATAACCAGTTTGATTCGATTAATTAGAAAAGTTAGGTGTTCTTTACAAAAACAGTTTTATCTTTTTTATGCGGGATTGTTTTTGAATAGTTTTTAACAAAGATTTAAAAGAAAATAAGATATTTATATTTTACTTTAAACAATCATAATTTCAGGATGTTTGTCAAATTACTCCAATATTTGTAAATAAACGCCATTAATATTTATTGAATCATTAGTGTTTTGATAGAAGAATTAAACAGTTAATAAAATAACATGAATGTCGTGGCGCATACGCAACAGGTCAACTTAATTTTAACTGGAGTGAATCAGGTTTTCTTTGTATAATTTGTACAAAATATTATGGCAACTCACTCATATTAGCATAGATCAGTGACAATTTTAATTTGCTTGCATTCAGTCCCGCCTTTTTCAAAGTTATTAGGCCACGACGGAGGCCTTCGGGCGGTCTATTATCTCACACGAGTTGGCCACTAACTCATACGCACTTACTTACTTTGAAAATGGTAAGCCGAAGTGATATTTTCTGCAAGAACCTTTGATCATACAAAATGATTTTTATTATTATTTTATTGTGATTGTTCTATTAATAATATTTTTTGTATACTTAATAATATGTAGTTTATTTGATGCTTATATAATTTTATTGTATATCAAACCAATTCAAGTAAGAGCAATAAATCTACAGGTAGGAGAAATAAATAATCTAAATGTTAATAAATAATATTTATGCCTAGACTTAGATAGATATTAAATTAATATTTTCGGAAATGCCTTACATAAAAATAATGAATTCGTAAATCAAGTAAATTTATAACCTCATTTCTTGTAAATCATGAGCTGTTTTTGCACTTATCCGGTTTTTAACGATTCGACTATTCAAAAGTTATTTTAGCCATTCTTTCACCGCAAAATTGTGTTTTAATGCGAAATGACATCACAATGAGGTATGATACCGTCAAGCAGTTTAACTTTTAACATAAATCGGAGGAGTTTACGATGTCAGCAACCAATAAAGATCTTTGGTTCTGCCATTTGACTAATTTTAATCGCTTTCCGGTTTTTAACCCCACGCTAAATGAACCACTGTATTTTACGTGAGTTTTATCGTTTTAAACTCGTAATTTACAATGCGAGGCTTCGATGTGAACCGTAAATAAACAAAGATTTAATGCTAAAGCTTTACTGTATCGGCAAGCTATGAAATCGCTTTTAAAACTGCAGTTCTATTATGAACATTCGTAAAATGTATTGGAAATAATCTAAACTAAAAGCGGCCTGCACAAGAAGAAATAGATTTGCAGCTAATACGTTCGTATGTTTTGACTATTTACTAATTTTTTATTAGCATTATTAGCGGACTATATTAAATTCTAGATTTGTTCTTCGTAAGTATAATAAATATCTTGCAATGAATATCCGCTTAATCACGGCTATGTAGCTATGTAATGCTGTCATTAGTTTTTTAATAGCTTGCCAATTCAGCAATGTATGTTTGATTCGCTTTATTTGCGCGGCGCTAACCGTTTATTTGCGAAGTGCCTAGAGACTACCTATAGTTGACTTAATGCAAGCATTTGGTCCTGTACTCCCGGGACAAATGCAAAGTGAACGTGCATAAATCTTTTCGTAACATTTACACATTCAATTCAAATCTAGAGAATAATAAATAATTTACCAAGAGCGCAGGGTGCAGCTATAAATCCTAAAATTTCGTTTTAGTATAATCTAGAGAAGCATTTACTTACTATACGCTACATTTAAAAAATAGTTATTAATTTTTGCTTATTCTACATACACGAAAATAAATACATAAAATATGCTACTTATGTAAAGTATCTTGCTCGAGTGTAGTAATAGTTAAAACCTAATCTAATACTTTTAATCTACATAATGATATTCTGACCAAGCGCATCCATCTCGATCTAATTTCTAAATAAACAGTCAGTCACACTATAATAATATTATATTATACATGCCAAAGTTTGGATGTTTAGATGTTTATTCTTCTATAACTCGACAACCAGTAAACCGATTTGGCTGCGAAATTTAAAACATAGGTTGGAACATAATGACTATAGGAATAGGACACAGGCTAACTTTTTCTCGGAAAAAAATGCAGTTCCCGAGTTCCATGTGAACGAAGTCGCGGCATCGCTAGACGCATCCAATTTTGACAAAGTGACTGGATAGCATTGTTCAAAACAAAACTAAGCAATCAGAACTGCCATCAAAAAATTGTTTACAGATTAGCCAGCAAAACAACAACGTGTCATCTGATGATAAACGATAAAATGCCTCTAGTCTAAAACAATAAAAACATTGTTATACAACGAGCACGCCAACACAGCTAATGCATAAAATATGAATCGACTCTCTGAATTTGTCATATCAAAAAGATAGCGCTCGATAGATAAGCCACACCCACTTAGAAAATCATAATACAACATTGAACAACTTTGTCGCAATAGAACATATATCCAAAGAGTACATACAAACTAAATAAACCTATTAGATATATTGCTGAGACATGGTTCTATCTAGGGTGGCGCACCTACAATGTACTCTTAACTCGTTACGACAACCGAACATAATATATGCGCATATTGCGCTTAAGAACATTTTGATCGCATGTTTGTGATTCTGATCAAAATGGTATATTAAAAATGTTATTACAAAATCAGAGCCTTCATTGGGATGCAGATCAGGACTTGTTTTTAACACGACTTACATGATACCACATTTTTATTCTTTTTAGTAAAGAATGAGCCGAAAGTAGCCTTGCCATAAAACTTTTTATATTGTACTTTGTTTTGAAAAGGCATTTATACATAGATATATATTTATTTACCACATTGCACACAAATTATACAATGTCTCAGGGTGATAAGCAAGCACACTGCAGTGCCACGCAAATACTTATAAACCTTAAGCTTTGGGTGGCACTGCATCTGTAATAGTCAGGCGTGGTGCTTAACATCAGGCGCCTTGATTTTCTTGTCACTTCACTTGCTGACATAAAAAAAAAACATTTACAATAGTTTAAA
Organism: Colostygia pectinataria; assembly: GCA_951394395.1. Taxonomy (NCBI): domain Eukaryota; kingdom Metazoa; phylum Arthropoda; class Insecta; order Lepidoptera; family Geometridae; genus Colostygia; species Colostygia pectinataria. The sequence continues at coordinate 5,439,732 of OX596362.1, forward strand.
CAATAAATAAAAATTATTCCGTCGCATTGGCTGTCACTCTGCATGCATCTTAAGTAACATATTTTACTCAACGGTATTCCAAAAACCATAATAACCGTTTCTAAAAAACGACTTGCCTTTATACTAAAGCGTGATACTTGTATCATGTTTCGTTACAATAAAGCTACCTTCAAACGGTTTTTTTACCTAAAAAATTTAAAATTATAGCACAAATGGCAGAATAATATAGTTATATACATAATATATACAGGGTCATTCATTATCAACATGACAAACTTAAGGGATAGGTTCCACACATAAAAAAAAAATATGTACCTATAATTTTTTTTTCTTATGTATAATTTGTCTTAAAAATCCCAAGTAAACAAAAAAAATTCCGCTAAATTATTATTTATCATTGTTGGGAATCGAGTTAAGCGACGTAATAATGAAATATTCGAGTGTGCGCGCCCCGTAGCGGGTCAAGGACACGCGCAGGTCAAGGACGCTCGGGTTATTGACCCGCGGTTCATTGATGCGCGGGTCACTGACACGTGCCGAGCGCTGCCTTTTCGATTTCTAACAAGGATAACTAATTATTAAGCAGAATAATGAAAAAATTATATTAAATATAAAAAAAAAATCGTTTAGAAAAAAAAAGTACATGTATTTTTTTTTGTGTGGAACCTACCCCTTAAGTTTGTCAGGTTGATAATGAATGACCTTATATATAATATAGTAATAGTAGTTATAAAATAACAATTTTGTGCTGCAATGTTGCAACATGGAAAAATGGTGTAAAATTTAGTGCGCTGGGTGGTCACAAATACTACTACAGCAAAACGCATTCTAACATAACGAATTTATGTTAGAAATTATAAAATATATTGTTATAGTGAAAGCCAAACTAGAAACAAAACGTTGCTGTTCGGACCAATGTTGAAAAATTGCTTCATCTGAACACCGTCTGAAGGCAGCTTTAGATTGAATCTTCTATCATACAGCCAGGAGCAATCTGATAAATCAATGATAAATAATGACTCTGTCACGCTCACAATGTCTTTCTATTGGATTATGCCTTAGTTTCTTAAAAAGTGGCGATATAAACAACGGTAAATAACATAACATAACACACCTAAAATATAAGTCGCATACAAAGTCTTGAACAAACATAAGGATTGTGTTGTGAGTATTAAAATGTATTAACTTTTTTTTATGTTTAGTGTTGTCTCACAACACTAAGAGCTACTTTTTTTCAATACATGTTGTAGATCATGCAAACATTTTGTCCTGCAGTAGAAATCGAACTTACTGCCTATCACTTTTCGACCGGCCACTCGTCCACTGCGCCACATAGGTAAAACTATGGACCGCTCAAAATAAACTCGTTTAAAAAAGATTACAAAGATTACAAATTATATTATATTAACAAATTGATTTTATGCATGTTTAACCAAGTGCTGCAAAAAAACTAACATTATAAATTAATTGTTATAAAAGTTAAATAAAATCAAGTCTAAATAACACCTTAGAATCATACTGTACTTGTACAATTATTTAAGTTATAGAAGTTAATTTTCGAAGGTTGCTATGAAAATTCATGGTAAATAGATACTTAATCAATATAAGGTGGTGGTCAAACCTACAAAACAAACTAACAGGATTAGAAAAATATCAAGTTACACGAAACCACAAAAGAATAACTAAAACGCCCTGCTATTAATACTCCCGGATAAGAATTCAACATAACACGACAGTGCCACCTCTGAATCGCATTAAACTATTATCTAACTGGTGATCTGTTTATACAAATTTTGTAAGCAATCCAAAAAAGTGTAGTAATACTAAAACACGAATTAAGGAGCAGCGGTATAGAAATGAAAAAATGCCTATAACTTCTTAGTGTTGTATAATAAAAGAGTCAACTGGAGTGATCAGTTATAGTTTACATCTGATTTTTTTTTCATAAAACGATTCGAAAGTCAAAATTTTTATTTTTTTGTAGTTGGTAATAAAATTTTAACATATACTTCCTATTTATTACAAGTTAGAAATCTTAAAATAAAACTATGAGTTGAGTAGACCATTATTTTTACAAGTGACTAATTTAGTATATATAAAATTTATAAAGAAAAACTCTAGTGCTGAAAAGTGTAATATTTCTGTAATATTTCTGTGATATAAAATTACTTAGGTAAACTTGTACCTTAATTTTCAGATATTCAAAATAATGATTGTAATATCAAACAAAACTTAATCCCATATATAATAAAAGTTGAGTCAAAAAGTATTACTACATCTTTTGTTAAACTGCTGAAATGTAAAATAAATCCCATGTTCACGTCATCTTCTTTGACACAGACGTAGCTTTAGGAATAAAAGTTCTCAAATAGTATCAGTCTCGAATCGAAACAGAGATCCTCTTTGGCCCAAGCTATGAATAATTATGGGTTATTCCCGATGACCCCCTTGGTCTCTTTGCGAGGTATTTTTTGAAACGAGCTCTACATCTGAAAGTTTACTAAATTATAATTTTCTTGGGATGGGAAAATTGCTTCAGATTTGAAAATTGTTCAAGATTCCAGATTTACAGATTTCAGACTCTCCAAATTTTGCATGAGCCGTGAAGTAAATGTAAAATAATAGTAAGTGCTTCCAGGTATGCACCAACATGTTTTTTAGAAACAGGTGCTCTCTTTTTAATTAAAGAGCACTGAAAGTGATAAATAATACTCAAACAAAATATATAGCTTAATCTTTAGCACAATTTATTTCAGTAGCTATATGTTACGCAACGACATTCAGAATCTGATTTCTAAACACTTTGATTCGGCTTTATCCAAAAGCAATAAGAAAAAATACAGTTCCATTCACGTAGAGCAAGAGGCACGTATTTTTCGCATTATCGGCTAAATTATTATAAAAGGAACAGACGTGTAGCAAGCACCTATAATTCTTGGGGAAACTGTGCGGCCGAAAACAATTGCGACGAACAGCACGTTCGACATTTTGTATTGTAACGACTTCCAGAATAGTTCACTCCAGTTTTTAATGCGAGAAGTTGAGCCATTGTGAACTTAAATGGCGGAATGGATCACGGGTTTCATAACGGCTATAAACTAGAGAATAATGAAAGAAGGTAGTTATTAAAGTAGATAAAAGTTATGGGGTTTTTAGCGATACTTTCTAAAAATCTAATTAAACTATAAGAAACATAACTTCCATCAAAATAGGTTATACAAAAAGGTTGGAAACGAAGAAAGCTTGTAAATTAACACTTAGACTACTTTTTATTCCTATGGAAAATCGAACACCAAAAAACTGTTTAGCCGCTGGTAAAACGTGAGCCGCCGCTATAGTTCCCAAGATACGACTCCCAGAAGACGCAGTAGAAAGAAGTTAGCATAAGTCGCGTGGAGAAAGTCTCAGGGCGTTCCACTAGCTGAAAATAATAAAATAGGTACGCCTAATGTCTGTAGATTTCGAACATCTTTTCTTACTTGTTAGTTAGACAGGTTAGACAAGGTGAATTCCCGACCGATGCATTTTTAACAATAGTAATCATTTCCATATAACATCAATGTGACATGATTGAAATAAAGTTTCATGTTCACTTTGTGATGATGATGGCACATTAAAACCTGTAGGTCATCGGAGAACAATGAATATTTTAGAGGTCTATTCAGATTTGTTTGTATCGAAAACACGTTGCTAAGGCGATTCACACATCTAATTTTTTTTTTTTTTTCATTTTTCATCTAAGGAGCACTATGACGTGACTTGACAACCAATAACAGAGTGTTGACTAGTGTTTATTTCAATTTCATTTAACTAACACATTACACTAACAAATAAAAAAAAAAAATGAATGAAATTAAATACTTTTATTTGACACACACAAGTACATCTCTCTACCAGCTATAATTACACAATTTGTTCGATAAATGACAAACGGCTCCCAGTTTGAATTTGAATATGGCATGTGGTTAATAATAAAAAAAAAACGAAATGTTCTCCCATTTTTTGTATATATTATTTTCGAGAAGCAAGCACCCAACAGCGTTGCGAAATACCCAAACTAATATACTCTACAAAAACGCATCCATATTTTCACCTCTACGTGTTTCTCAGTTAATATTTATGACTCGACACAAACAAAACATCGAAGCATTAGTATTCGATCGTGCTTTAAATTTTAGATTCGTAAACCGCTTTATCAAAAGCAATATCATCTATGTATTAAACATTAGGGACCTAAGTTTTAAATGGGGCCAGGAGGGGCTTCGAAACTTTTAAAAGAAGGAAATTCGCGGAATTTTTGAGACTAATAAGTGTCGTAGTAGACCCTGCATACTAAGAAGACATCTCGTGCAAGGAACTCGAGGTGAATTTAAAATACGGATCTACCTATCATTTTACAAGGTGCCTGTCATGGTGTTTAAGATAACCCAAGACGTGACGTCTGTATCAAAAGACTCGGAAGACGTGTTAAAAATCTTAAGTAAACGCATTTCTTTGTTATAATACCAATTTCTAAGGCAACCAACCAAACTAAAACCACTGTACAACATAGAGTAAATAAAGAAAACTTCGTTTACGTATTTATTATTTCTCATTCTCTTGTGTTGTGTTGTTAGAAGAACTAAATTACAAAATAATTTGAGTCGACTTCTCAGAAACGTCAATTTGTGTTTGATAAAAAGCGTCATCTCTGTAGTAATGGTGTCCACATGTGCTGATTACATGTTGGTTCCGACCGACAATGCAGGCGATGCTATTAAATTGTCATTATAGCCACCTCAGTGTCATCTGCATCGTCCATTTTCGAGGGACCACCTCTCGTGAGCGTAATAAGGTAGCAACTGTATAAAGCAACTAATATAAGATATACTTAAATAATATTGGTACATATTATAGTATGAACCAACACCGTGATAAATTTGGTCCATACACAAAGACGACATACAAAGTGAATTTGAATGTATATGAATGTAAAAGAACTTGTTAAAGTAGATTTAATAAAAATAACAATCTTTTTCTCAGTTATAAATGACAAAAAAACTTTATTACATGGCTCCAGAGAAGAAAAATAATCTGTTGTTTTCTCTCGTTTGCAACACACAGAAGAGCTAAGATTTACAACTAGAACCAATATTAATAAAATAAGTATAATTTGTGTTTTTTAAGTATTTAAGTGTTTTCTTGCTTTGAAAAGCATGAAATTGTCGTTCTTTTCTTGATGGAAGTTTATTTATCAAAGCTGTATAAGTTTACGTCAATTTCTTGATTATAAATTATCGTGACTGCGAAAAGCTCACTTTCCTTAACCGAATGCTTGCTTATTCTACAGCTTGGTAACATTACTCTGTGAATCACTTTTTTGTTGCAGTTTTTACCTTACACCGTTGAAATTGCTTCTGATCCCCTTGCAAGTTTTTACAGCATTTTGATCGTAATCTTCTGGCGGTAAGGATTGTTTAATGTATTTTTGAAGGTAGTCGCTTTGTGGATGCCGTTAATGACAGTGACGTAATTTGATGTAAATTGACCATCAGACGGGAGCCAGCACGCAATATGTCAACTATGAAATTGTTACTCAGCTATTTGATTTTGATTGGTTTAAAGGTAAACAGATTTAGTAAACTGAATAGATTTAATAAACTGTAAATGGTTTGATTTACTATAGCAAACCAAAAAACTCAGACGTCTCCTTGCAAATTTAACAAGAGGCACGGATCGATAAACGCGGATGACGCGGAAGTTGTGCGGGAAACGGGCAGTAAGTTTTGAAAACGTGGTTGAAGCTCACTCTCTACAATACCCTTATAGGGTAGTTGTTATTAAAACTTTGTTATTAATTATTATAAAAAACTTAATTGATTCTTCTGACTAAGGTTTTGGAAAAATTCACGACGTCGCTAAAATAAAATATCATGATGCAAAAAGGATACGCATCATAAATTATCTTCGCCCAATCTGATATTGAAAATCGATGATCTCGTTGTTTCAGAGTCTGGTAAAGTAGTCACTGTTACATACCGCAAAAATGGCAAAATGGCAGTTATTTCTTTGTTATAAGGTTGGAAACCGTGTTCTCCTCTATCACTACGTCCGCGGTAATACAGCCATCGGTTTTTAGGAACCCAACGCTTGAGTAACGGTACATTTTTATTGATGGATGTCATGGTAATTTTACAATCGGGTTATTCCTGGTAAAGAAGAAATTGTACTATCGTGTTGAATATTCACTACGTCATAATCAAAAAACACAATAAGTATAATATTATACAATGTAACGTACACTTGCGTGTACTATTAATTTGTTCACTTTAGCGACCCCAAAATCCGTTGCGTAGTCTAAAAAATCTAAGCGTACAGTAAACAAACAACAGACGGTAAAAATACACCTTAAACTATGTAAAGATTAGAAACAATACCACTTTGCTACTTGTTTACACGTGAAGTATTAAAACACATAGGTAGAAAGTAAAACAAAACATTAAAAATGATCAAGCGTGTAGCTCTTAAATTGAAGCGATTATAAGCCCAAAGTAAACACAATAAAGCTGTGTTTGCATTAAAGTACAGTTCGAAGTGACTCAGTCTGTTGCTTAAATTGCTCTCTACCATTGCATAATTGCCGATGTGACCGCGATATCTTAAAAGTGGTTCTTGATCAAGTTCCCTTAGCACTTTGCATAATTATTGTAATGCGCACCTTAATTCCAGGATCTGATAGATAGTACCTACCTTTTACTTTGGTTTCTTGATTGATAACAGTAACTACTAACTCTTTTCTTAATTTAAGCTTTCTTGTCAAATGTTTTGACAAACGACAAAGACTAAACCACTAGTGCCCGTAGTGGGCATCAGTGCATGCAGTACGCATAAATCAAATGACAGTAGGTACGTACTACGTATATTGGTTTATAAAAAAATAAATTATAGTTAGGTAGTTATGTATTGTAACACTTAAAAGTAAAAAATATTTAGATACTCTGTCTAATAAAGGTCACGGTATTAAATGCACCAGTTTTGCTAATTGGGTATCTATTTGAATGAATGAATGAATGAATGAACACTTTATTGTACATAAAAAAATACTTATTAATTAATATAAAAAACATTAACAAAGGGCGGCCTTATCGCTAAGAGCGATTTCTTCCAGGCAACCATGGAGAAAGTATTATTCTTAAATCAGCTTAGCTTGGGGCTAGACGATGTTGCGTGGATTGTCCGGCGTAAAAAAAATAGATAGGTAAGATAGAAATAAAATCGGTAATAATAATAAATCAATCTCAAACTGCACGCCCCACTTCAAAATTGCTATTGACATCTTCCAAACCGTTTGCCTGGTTAAAGCTTTTAATTAAATTAAAAATGACTAGTGAAGATTTTTTATTTATGTTACATTTGTAGTTACTTTAAAAGTTTTTGTATCAGACAGAACGTTACTGCGTAACTTTTGTTCGTATTTCGTCTAGTTTATTTTGTTTTGTTAGATCTTATTTATAATAACTTGGCTGTTTTGTAAGAGCAAAAGTTTTCTGGACAGCATTTTTTATCAGCGAAAAATTTATTTGTAACTAAAAAAAGGTTAATCTACACAAAATATTTCAGCACTGTGCTTAGTAGCTTTCCATGCCAGCCTTCCAGAGTGATTGGGTCATAATCCAACATGCCAGTTGGTAGATGGCATCATGTTATTTGTTTTTTGTCTCAAACATGCCGAGAGGAAACTTCACAATGTTTTACTTTCACAATGTTTTTTTGCGCACATAATTCGTTTGAATAAAAAAATATGACCGTTTTCGATCGTTTGTCTTTATGATTAAAAGGTAAGGTCTAAAGGTCTTATGTCTTTGGCAAAACGCGGCACAAAAGCAAAAATACACGCGCTTTTATGTATATATCACTGGTACCAAAATATAATAATATTGAATGCATCTAAATATTGTCGTTGTCATTGGTAGTCTCACTTACTATCATAATATCATATTTTGAATACAATCCATTAGCTGGAATCTGCAAGCAGGCAAATTGTTTTTTTTCCTCCCTATTCCCTATTATTTTGACATATACAATAGTGATTTTGGACTGATTAAGGGGCCCGCGGATGATTCATTGTTCTTATTAAAGAAATACAAAAAATATTCTTAAATCGAGTATATTTCCACTATATTTATGCTTTACGTTCTACACGAATAGTATAATAATTATCTATGTCCATACAATCTAATTTCTATCATAACTAAATGTAATCGTCAAGTTTGGTATTACTTTTGTACAGACTATAAATCCTCCGCAGGCCCTTTATATATTAAACCTTATTTTTTTTAAAAGGTTTATTAAGTAACTAGTTTGAATGACCGGTCAACTATTATTTCAAAATATGAAGGGTGCCTTTACATAACACAACATTTTGTTACACTTAAAGGCGGCTGTATTTCGAAACAAGTCATTTGAATATTAGAATATCAAGTAGGTCCGTCGGGAGTTAATAATTTATAAGTAGATAATACAAACATCTATCTATGGGCATAGATAAAGCGTTTATATCAATTCCATTTTGATTTACGTTTAAGCACATTATCTTAAATAGGAATCATTATTATGCCAATTTTCAATCGATATTATTTTTAAATCGTTTAATTTGATTTTGTATCGAGGGAAATGATACGACAAAATAACGTTATAATGGTGACTAATAGCGCATACATAAATATAGTTTTTATTTGCAGCTTAACTTAAGTGTGGAATGCGAATAACAACATGTTAAATTACTCTTTTGACAATACAATTGGATGTTTCAGGTCTGGAGCTGTTTATGTTCTCAAACACTTCACCATTACGAGTAGGTATTATTATTTTAAGCTTAGATAAATGAACAGCTAAGTTTATTTTTGCTTGTGTTCGGAGTTATTAGGCCGCCCGAAGGTTTTCGTCATAGACTTACATGAAGATTGATTATTAAAATCATTGATGATGATTGTGATTAGGAGGTTATTCTAATTTTTATATCACTGGTAGGAATAATGTTTCATGAAAAAGAAAAAAACATTTCAGGATCGCGAGGAGGCTTTAAGCTTACTTTTGCTTAAAAGGTGTATTGTTCATCGCTAAGCGCTGGGAAGACCAAATAAAATTAAAACAACAAAGATTCTCATCTAAAGCTTTGTTCCCATAAATTGTTTTGCACTCAAGCATGGCCCAGTTTTTGCTCATTACCTCGCCATAACCGGTAACCATAGAGTACAACCTAGCGCTCATGACATTCCTGGGTAAGTTGTTCATAACTTATCAGATCAACAAAGATAAGCACTGTTCCGTGTGGTAACTATTTGAATGGGTGACCGCTAGTAGCAATTTCAACTGAGCCTTTTCTATGCTTCGGAAGGCTCGTTAAACAGTGTGTCCCGTATTTTTCTCAGACTAAAGGTGATTTTGACACAAAAAAATGTTGCCTATTAACTCTGTCACCAAAGTTAGCAACTGACTCTCACAAACTTAATAACAAACCTATCTGATTTCTATGTTACAATATTTATTTATTAAATATTTCAGTGAATGTTTAGCACAGGATCGCGGTAGATGGCACAAACTAAGGGAAGCCTATACCCAGCAGTGGGTGAAGTCAGACTGTGGATGATGATGATGATGAAATATTTCAGTTCATTTACAGCAACATACGAGTAGTTGCTCAACATTTTTTTTATGTAAAGTCTGCTGATGTGTCAGTGTAGAACACAAGAAAACAAAAAAGCACACAGACCATAAAACATTCATAAAAATGTAGCTTGTCTTTTACTTGTGTTCAAAAACCTTCCAAATTTCATTAAAATCGGTTCAGCGGTTTAGCCGTAACAACACACTCTAAAAAATCCGTTTCTAAGTACTTTCGAAGCTATTCTTTGGTGCAACTGAATAAAGCTTCAAAGTAAGTAGGGGTTAAATTAAAAAAACTTTGCAGATATTATTATAAATATTTACCAAACAAAGAACATCGCATTTTGATAATAACTTGCAGAATAAGAGTTTCTTCAAAGAAATATTTACTTGAACGAATAATCTGCTGAGAATCCAGTGAATTTCTAAATTGAATTTATCTTACATTCAATAATTAAATTAATGTGTCTACCACCTATCCGCATAGTGGGTTTAAACCAATCACTCTCGCTCGAGAGTATATTTAGTGCCCCAGCCAGAAACATGAAATGGCTGACAAAGATGATGAACACCAAGTAGCCACACCGTGGTAATGATATAAAAATATTGTTAGTAAGTTTTATATTAGTAGAACTAAGTTTTTATGAGCTTGTGATAAACACTGGTGATGGATTTAGCACGCGTCTTAACGCTTTATTTATTTACGACTGTATTTTCACCACACTAATATTATAAATGCGAAAGTTTGGATGTTTGGATGTCTAGATGTTTGGATGTTTGCATGTTTGGATGTTTGTTCCTCTATAACTCGACAACAACTGAACCGATTTGGCTGAAATTTAATACATCAATTGATAATGACCGGGAATAGAACATAGGCTACTTTTTATCCAGGTACAGTTCCCGAGTTTCACGCGAACAAAGTCGCGGGCGACAGCTAGCTTATAATAAAAACTTGAAACTTTTTTCAATCAGTTCCTTACCAAGCTTTAACACAAAGCAGATACTTTACATACTTGTTCTGATGAAAATTATAATTTCTCGCAAACAAGTTTCGATAAAAACGCTTAAACAAAATGTCTGCAATCATCTCGTACCCAAACAGGCTTCCGTGGACTGTAATAACAGCAATCCAATCTGGAGGGTTACCATCATGTTAGGAAGCTGAATTGCGATCTATTGTAAAATCAAGCTGTATTTCTTGCTTCAACTTAACAAAACGGCGACCGATGGCGTAGCTTAAAAAAAATCTACTATTTGCTAACGACTTAGTTTTTCCCACATTCTATAGCTAGATGCATAAATTTTATTGTTTTTAAACAAAACCAAAGTTGTTCATTATTCAGGTATGTTCACTTTGCTTGTAGATAGATAATAAAGATGGTGGTAACTCTCTGAACCCTCAGTAGCCGCAGGACAATGTTTGTTATTATGGAAAGAAACTATTATTTACCGAGCTCTTAGAACATCGCTATTGCGAATAATCTTTGTGTAATTGGAAAAGAAAACCTAATAATAACAGAAGACGAGACAGAATGAAAGATACGTTGAAACGGTGAAAGACGGTTAACTAACAACTATTGTTTATTAGATAAACAATAGTTGCACTCTGTTTATAAACAACAAAAACCTAAAAATCTAAACATGAGGTTGTAAAGTTCACTCCAAGTTTCACGCGTACTTTATATGTTCATAAAAAAATGCTTTCCTTGCGTCAGGGTTTTTCGCTTAATTACCTCAAATGAAATGAAATCAGTTTATTTGCTAAAGCACGCTAACCCTAGCGACTATCCAGTCATGAGGATCTTATTATAATATTAAGGAGAACATGTTTTTGTTTCACAAATAATAATTATAATAATATTTACAGTTACAATAACTGTAGATCTGAGAAGGTACAATGTTAAGCCTTTAGTTCTTCTTTGCACGTTTTTATTTATTATGTCACCCTGGCAGCATTCTGTAGGTACAGAAAATAAATTATTTATATAGATACCACAGTATCTATTTATTACGGTGCTGAAATTTTGATACGAATAATAATTATACGTTTGAGTTGATTTAGATTGGTTTTAAAGGAAATAGAAAAACATTAGTTAATTTTGTTCTAGATCACGTTGGTTAACTCCGAACTGATCAAAATGAACAGCTTTATATTTTTAAGAATATCACTCCAACAAATCACGAATGGACGTTATCATAAGATTTATTTGGAACAAACGGGCCTACATAAAGGGTGACACTGATACACCCCGCTGCTTCTTTATGTTTAATGTTATTAGCCCGAAATGGGTTTCCTCTGAATCGGACTAGGGCGTTATTGTAAAGCAAATGATAATGGTTATGGTTGGACACCATGTTGCGCTCTGTGCGGTTATGGAAATAGACTCTGTGGAAGAGACAATGTTAGAAAAGCTAAAGTAGCTTTCTAATCGAAATGATCATGGAAATGGCTATATGGAAATGGTTTTTTATTAAATTTTTGTTCCTGAAAATGTAATAATATAATACAAAATAATCTTTATGTGGATTAGTAGGAACTAATGGTGTGTTTGACATAATAATGAGTAAATTTTTTGGTAATGTGGTGATGGATTTCCGCATAGTCAACCAATTATGTAGTTGTAAAGGCAAGCAATTTAAAAATGGTAAATCAAGATATTAATAAAATGTTTATCTATTAAAAATATCTATCAATAATTAAAAAAATAAAAAATTGGCAAATTCAACTCCAGGCAGGATATTTTTTAAGAGAGTTCTATTGAATAACATTCATACACATGTTGTGTATTGTTTATTGAAGACAAAAACCCGCACTGTGACTTTCAACCAAGTATTTCTTCTACAAATAATGTATAATAGCACCTAATTGGTTCAATAACGGGTTAAACACGTCGGAGTTATGTACACGTTCATTATTCAATTGTACCATTTTAGCTCAGTGTTTATAAGAGTTATTATCAGGTTTCATGATAATAATTAGTTTCCTGTAAAGTATGTACTCATAAAATAATGTTAAAACATAATAATACAAGCTTCACAATGTACTGCAGTATTTATTCTAATGTTTTAATGTTGAGTCACTTCTGTAAAATATAACTCTTTGAACATGTCATAAGGGAGTACAAACAGAGCAAACAGAGCTTTAAAATTTGAGATAAAGAGCAACTCGTTATGCTGGTAATATAGGAAAATAAATGGCTTTATAAACACAAATGAATAATTATGGGATGTTACCTTATTTACGCCAGATGTAAACAAGGCAAATTTTAAAATTTGATTAAAAAAGGTTGTCTGGCAGAGATCGCTTACCTAGCGATAAGACCGCCTATTGTACGTATACATTTTGTTTTATCTTGTAGTCTTTAGTTTTAGTTATTAAGTTTGGTGTAAGTACAATAAAGAATTTTCATTCATTCATTCCTATATTCAAAAATATTTTTTTTAATGTCACAATAAATATACCTGCAATTGGTTTATTACTGGGCTTTATTATTTAACTAAATAACATGTAACCAAGTTATTAGCTCTTAAGTATTAAGTTATATATAGTAATTTTATGATAAAACTATATAAATATTTATTATGCTAGATCCATTTTATTCTAATAATATCAATGTTATTTAATAACCTGCTTATTAATAAAATACTCTCAACAATTTACGTACCTAGATATTAGGTAAGTGTATTCACATACTTGCAATAACAATGTTATTGGTCAAATTATGGAGCCAAGAGGCATGTCGCCCGCAGGTCAGTGCGGTTAACCGATGCGGGCAGGCCAATCCCTATTCCGACATCACATAAGTACAATGGATATAGGTAGAGTTGAGAAACCAAACAATTATAAGACAATTTTATAACAATAACACAAATCACTTTCGCTCGAGAGTAACCCAGTGTCCCAGCAGTGGGAACATAAGAAGGTTGTCATGATAATATGAAAATGTAGTTAGGGAAACAAATGTAACTTAGGCCCGTATTCAAGAATCATATTTGAATGTAAATCGTGACTCAAGCATCGATTTTTGAAAGTTTTTTAAGAAAATTTATATCAAATCGATTCTTGAGTCACGATTCACACTCAAGTATGTTTCTTGAATACGGGCTTTGGTTTTGCGACTTAATAAATAGTATACGCCTCAATTTATTATTACTGACTGAATTTTTTGACTGACCCGCGCGGCTTCACCCGCGTTTTTTCAGTTTTTATGCTATTCCACAGGAACAGTACATTTATCCGAGATAAAAGTAGCCTATGTTGTTATTCCAATTCCAAATTTCATGACAATCAGTAAAGTCGTCACGGAGATGCGTGGTAACCAACATACACACACACACCCACACACATACACACAACCAGACTTTCGCATTTATAATATTAGTAGGATACGTAAGTATAATTATTTATTTGGTTAACCAAATTAGGTATTTTCATTTTTTATTTGGTTAGCAAGCTTATATTGATAGATTAACATAACATTCGTAGCATACTACGTACTGCCAGTATTCATAGTTGTGAACTTACCCGTAAGAACTTTGGACGGAACCTCACGCACGTTCCGTCTATGGTTATCAAAGTTAACCTTCGTTCAAATTAGTGCACATTTATGATTACTCTGTTTAATATTACTAAGTTTATCCAACCTATGACAGAAATAGCCATTTTTCTAATGTAAAACTCAACGAACGTTGCAGAAGCGCTCACATTTTTTGTTCTGTGTATTTCAATGGCTAATGAAAAATACATTTACTTTTTATGATACCCGTACAAATGCACGATTGTCATTCAAGATTATAACAAAATTGGCGTCGTAACTTTGCGCTTTAATAAAAAGATAAATATTTTTTGCAAGAAAAAATGTACTTTGACAAAGTACTTTTTATAATTTTGGGTGGTTCTTAGTAAATTATTAATAAATTGTGCCTACTAATATTAAGATGATCCTATGTTAATTGAATAAATAAATAAATTATTATTGTTATTATTAATCATGTCAGATTATAAAGATGATAAATGTCTTTCTATCTAGGTATCCATTATTTCTGTAAAATCATATACCTACGAGTCTTAAATCGGTGTACATAATTTATTATTGTGATAGATTAACTAATTGAATCACAAAGCCGAATCACTTTGTGTTCACTGTCAAAATCAGATTTTAAATAAAAAGTTATTAAATTTTTTTTTTGTTAACCTGTTTCGTCCCACAGCTGGGAAAAGGTCTCCCCCAAATCTCCCACAATTTTAAATTTTAAATAAACGAAACCTGAAGAAAATTATTGATAACAGATTTTTGGTTTTCAAGTTGCATCTAGACACCATGAATCATACTATTTTTTACAATTTGCAGAAAAGTATTTTGTCGCCGCACTTGCATAGAATAGACCTAACAAATATTTTGGTAGTCGAATTATTGGCTTAGAAAAAAAAAACATCTCAATATATTTTCATTAACACTGGTAGACATGATAAATCTTACATAAATCTTAAATTAGAACACAATTCACATGATTTGTAGAGAACATAAAGTTGATTTCCTAAATAGATTACAATACCTGATTGGAGAATGTTACCAAGATCGTTGACAGATCACCCGCTCCATGACAGTTGGCAATAATGAATTCCGCAATTAC
Organism: Colostygia pectinataria; assembly: GCA_951394395.1. Lineage (NCBI taxonomy): Eukaryota > Metazoa > Arthropoda > Insecta > Lepidoptera > Geometridae > Colostygia > Colostygia pectinataria. The sequence goes on from OX596362.1 coordinate 5,455,014, forward strand.
AGGCACCTTACAATATCCCTTAACTCTTTTTTATACTCTATTCCTAGTACATAAGGTTTGGGTTAGCTTGTAGGTATTGGAAAGGTTAGTAAGTCCACAATTCAATGACCTGATAAATCCTTGGGATAAGAACTATTAGCAGTGCCGAAGACATTCTTCGGAACGTTATGAAATCGCAAGGACGCTCGAAAATAGTGGAAACTGTACCTACTGTTGGGTACCGCAATTGCTTTGAATTTATAGCTCAACAAATACCAGGTAATTGGTTATATTTTGAACTCTAATGGTGTGTGTTTTTTATTATTTAGTATGGTTGAAAAAAAAATATGCACTTGCCTTTAAATACTAATAAGTTGTGATGATAATATGTATTTGTAAATTTTTGTCTTTTATTTTTGAATATTACTTATCGACAAACTGAAAGTGACAAAAGACAAAAACGTGCAAAAGTTGGTAATTCAATCATGGTTTTGAATTAAATCATAAAGAAAATCCCAATAGCTGCGCATGAATCAATAACACCCTATAACTATGTAGCTTCGTACTTGGTATCTTACGACACAGTCATATTGTCATGTATTTTTGTTTTTCTCAATAACACTACTTAAAATAAAATTTATTTTTCATTTCAAATAATACACCTACACAATATTCCGCAAAGTCTGACGCGCACGTCAGTTGCGGTGTGCCGATGGACGTGACGTCACGTGCGTCGATGCTGCTGGCAGATGGCGAAATTACACAATAATATAACGTCTGTCTGTCTCTGTTTTAAATATAAATAGTGCTTTCAGTTGGAAGTTGAAACTTTGATTAAAAATTGTTTTCAAGTCCTAGAGTAACTTTAATAACAAAAATGTATTATGTAAAGCAACTTCCAATATGAATGTGAACTCATGTAGGTACTGAAACAATACAAGCTAAAAAAAAAACTTTTTTTAGTTTTCTAAAATGCATAATTATGTCGTATTCTAGGTATCTGATTCCCATAGCATAGTACAAACTTTGCTTAGTTTGGGGCTAGATTCTTTTGGATTTGGAGGCAGAGAAAAGTTGTGTAAAATGTCGGCAAATATTTATTTATTTATTTTGATTTACTAACTCGTAGTTCGTTTTAGGCACAAAAGAGGCATCGTAAAAATCTCATGCAAACTGAAAAATAAATGATACGATTGCAAAACGATGATAATAACATTTTGCTTAAGATACTGTTTTTAAAGATGTTTGATTTATGAACATGGTTAAGATTTTGGTTGATTTAAAGGTGAAATAAAAGCTTGAGAACTAAGAGATAAGGATCGGAACGGTGATAGAAATGAACAAGTTGCTCAAAATAATCGTCTCAGGGTCACGGAGCATTCACTCAAAACGATAAATAAAGTAAAAACACGAATGTTTAATTAAGAAAATCGCGACGGAAGACTATGTTGGATTAAAAGCGTATTCATTATGCATGTAAATAAGATAAACTAATGGTTTTTTTATGTGGAAGGTTTTGAACTGCGGAGTAGTAAAAATAAACTAAGGCTCACCCAAAACTACCAAAAATAAAATAAGGTGCTTACGTTATACCTAGGTAATGTGCTAACTAGACCTACAAGATGTTTAATACAAAAAATAAATAATGACAATAATTATATTACTCGTACCTACGTATATCGCCTAATACAAAATAGTTTTGTTTTTTTTAGGTCAATAGTTGCTAGACTGGACTAGAAATGTTATAGTGTCAGTACTTTATTTTTTTTTAACTTGTCATAATATAATTGATTCTCATCGTTTTAAAGACGTATCTTCTGTATGTATGTATCTTCTGGTTTCTGCCCATGGCCTTGTCAGTAAACGCGCAAGCTTTGCGTGTTTACCTTAGGAACTGTTTGTCCCTTATGCGGTGAAAATTACCCAAATTCTAATTTAATGAGGCTATTTTAAAACGTGCCAATTTTCTCAATCTGTTCAGTCACGTATCCACGTCCTGATTACTTAGATAAATACAAAAATTTTTACAAAACTATTACTTGTATAGCAGCATATGGTGCAGACTGCAGACCAAGCATAAAGAAGTTGACACCTTTATTGGTGCGCCTTATCGCATCATTGCTTTACGCTTCTAACATAGAATGTTACTCTTCCAAAGCTTCGCATGTTAGTATGACGTTATTGGCTCCCGAATGATTACGTTAATGGAAGCAGCGTTTTTAACGATCTCCTAGCCTTTAAATTGACTATTAAAAGAGATACGGTTTAATTTATGGCCATTAAGATTTCGCCTCTAAAACGTTCAGCTCCCTTGCGAATTTTAGTTTCTTTTGAAGTTTATTTTAAATACATTATCGTGTTTTTTTGGAACTAGCTATAAAGATAAGGAAAATGAGCATTACTTATAAATATATTGTATAATATTTTACCTTTTATGATTTACTCGTGATACGATGTATGCTTGAAACGAAAACAAGCTTTTAAGATTTAAGCAGTTGTCTAGGACTCAAGATTGTGAGAGCTCAACAACGACATTGTTTGGTTGATTCTCATAACTAGGTATTTTAGCAAATAGGTACAATTAATTTTACCAGCTCAAGATAGCAAAGTTAATATTGTTATATTTTCGAACATTCGGTTTCCCTTTATTTATTTTTCTCTTCTACGAGCGTTCCTTTTAGTGAAAGCTGGATGCAAAAAGATAGCTTGATAGTAAAATCAACTATGTTATTCATGTTTTTACATGAAGATTAGTTCTCATATAATAAAAATTTAAAAAAAGCGGCCACAGTAAAAAACGGAGATGACGTGATTAACACTCATTTCTATGACGTAAGGTTGAAAACTTCCATGAATGATATTACGACCATTTTAAGTTTTCTGCGTGGTTTGAGCTCCAGATAAATAAATAACCGCAGAATTCAATTCAACAGACCGTTACAAAATAAGCTTCAGGCAACAAAGTCAAATCGTTTCGCGCGGTTAACCGCACCGCTCTCTGTCAGGCAAACCATGGATTTGAAAGTTTATGCTGCAGCTGTTAGAACAGTTTGGTTATGACGTGGACAAGCTTTGGAGAATACTGGTGAAACAAAATCCCCAGTCAAACATTTATATCGATTCTACAGGACTTAGTCTTTTTGAACATTCGCGATCAAAACACGATATTTTTAGAACAATCGAAATGTAGGCAGAAATTAATAAAAATTATGCGATAAATAAACCAAAATGTGTCTTAGTAGACTTAGTAGTAATTTCTTTAATACTTTTTTGATATTTAAATAAAATCATACTTGGTAGAAAAAAAAAAAAAATATTGAAGTCAAACAAACCATTTGAATCTGTTGATTTCCAGCTGTATAAGGTCGTGCTTGCGTATCAGATGCAAAAACAATTTATTTTTAGATTACATATCTCTTGTTTGAAATACGCTGTCAATACCATGTTTCATTTACATGTATGCTTTTAAATATTTTAATGTCAGTCAGTTTCATTAATTCAGAGTTTTTGCTGCTAAAGCTACTGCAAAAAGTATTTTTTAATAATCATAATCATAATTCATTTATTTGAAACCAAGAAATACATTGTTACAATATTTACTTAACCACTAGTTCAGTAAACATAAATTCATGCAAAATCATATCATATTTTATATACTTTCTAGTTAGTAAGTAATAGCTGCTTTGCTAGCCCTCACACTAGGATTCCCTGTGTTGTGTGTGGCTAGACTCTTCCAGGGGATTCATAAGTTAAACGAGTATTAATTTTAATTGAATAGGATTAAGCCTTTTAGTTTTATGTTTTGTTTTGTATTGCTTTTATTAATTAATAATAATTACAAAAAGTAATAAGACTCATACATACTCGTAATTTATTATATTTATATACTGAGTCTCCGTGGTGGAAACTGAGAGGAATCATTGTAAAAGTCATTGTCGTCAGCATCAGCAAGAAGTACTTTATCAGTTCTTGGTATTGATGATGATAGGTTTATTCAAGTATAATAAGGTAAATAGAATAAACTTTGGACTGTGTTTATAAAGAATGCCCAAAAATAAGTTAACCGTTTATAATTTTATCTTGAACATGAATGTTATCGGTACCTTACCAAACTTGCTAATAACATTTTGTAATAGATGTTCGCAAAGACACTCGAGTCAATTAACTATTTTGATATTACCAAAAATATATAAACCTTCTCTTCCTCGATAGGTTGGAGCCTACCCAATTAAGAATGAGGAGCCGTCAATGGTCTATTATCGCCAAGATGCGATATAATCGGCGTCGAGACAATAAGTAACTGCGGGGCGCCGTGTTATTGTTTGTCTTGTCTCAGCGGGTGCGGACTAACGAAAATATTGTAGGTAAATGTAACGCGTAGAATCTGTATTGTGGGTTAACAAGGTTAGGACTAATGATTTCGCTTGTTTGTGTCGATTAAAGGCTGGTCGATGCCATTTAAATGAACAAACAAAGTTTTTGATAAAGTAACTCTACCGTGAGTTACTATTCATCACACTACAGTCACTAAAGTGTCCAGTAAAAATGCTACATGCTAGACAATATAATTCTCAAAATTTTATGCGACACTTTGTATTTTTATTGTAAAAATTATCAAATAACACGTTGATCACTCATTGTAAATGTACAAAACAGCGGCACGGCACGTGTCACTGCACTGTGCAAATAGTAGCGTCGATCCACATTTAATCAAACAAGCATTATTACCAGCTAATAGTCGTTACCGTAGCTTATGGACGTTTGTAAAAGAAGCATTTTACACTTGCAATATCATGGGTGTTTTGTAATTTACTGGTTTTGACTCTTTAAATTAAAACACAGAAATGCGAAGCGAGCATCACACTACTTGGTGGCAGAAACAAGTGTGGCGGTAGTAGGTACTTCTCTTTTCTGGATAAGCTACTGGTACTGGTTCCAATAAAACAAAATACTTACCAACCAGTGCTAAAACAACCCAAGCTATAGCTATCAATATTGTATGAAATTGCAGTTGGGAAATGTTATTGATAAGCATTTTCAATTACGATATTCAATCTACATGTTGTGATGGATAAACTAACGAATAATGTAGTTCAGCTATCTAACTAAACGATCCAAAATAAATTCCACTCACAGCGGCGCTGGTGCTAACTAATCGACTGGTGAAATCGATATCTCGTCTATTACATCGTATCCCTTTCCCCATCCACCTCATTGTGGACCATAATTAGTTTTTGTCACTTCACTTTGACAAATCCCATTCGAAATCTATGAGCGAACCCCAGCACTTACACCAACCGGTTCTTATCAAAGAGAATATTATTTCAAACGCCCCTGTCAACCCCGATGGGCTTTTCGAACCCCAAATCCAGTTTGTTATGAATGAAATTACAGAAATCGAATAAGGTAAACACAACTGAGAGCCAACAAAAGCTTGCTCGAAAAAAAGCTAAATTGAATTCAAATTGGTTTCGTCGGGTATTAGGGATAGCCGGGGGACGATTCCAAGACGTATGAGGACGGCAATAATTTAAAGTATCTTTTTTGTCAAAGGGCGACAAAGCCAGATAAACCTAAAGAATGATTGAATGAAAACAGCGCAACCGAATGTTAGTTTGTTGAGTCCCTTTGCTATTCTGCAGAGGTTACATCAATTTGCAAAGCACTTTGTCTTCAAACTGTGTACCTAACAGACCGTGTTTATTTTTCGTCACAAAAGAGGATCGTTAAAAAACAGCAGAGCGGAGACATACAACCGGACGTATTGTATTAGGTATAATCCTAACTCTTCTTGCTTATCCGCAGTCAGGTTATATAATAATCAGGTATACCCTTTTTCATCCAACATATTTAATTTATAGGCTTTTTTTAATTAATCGAACATTTCTTGTGTCACATTAAAAAGCATGATCGCATCGCTTTGTAACAAATTAACGTAGAGAAGCAACGAAGTAGTGAGTACCATCAAGAAGGAAAGGATGTTTTAAGCAAGAGTATAAAATTGCAAAAACTTTGATTAAACTAATAAACTACTATGATTTGCATAATCGATTATTAATATAACTTCAATAAAGTTTTTTAATAAGTCCGCTATCAGCAGGTTTCTAAAAATACGTACGTCAATACAATGTGATGATGATCGTAACATAGCAGAGGTTGGATTCAGAGCAAAGTACTTTGAGTAAAAATACTAGTATTATCTTAGGACGCTATGACTAAACGCGGGATCGTTACGATATCTGCGTGGAATCGTCGACAACGAACCAATAATCCGGATTGTAGGGCTTGTCTGATAATTTTTTCATGATCAACTATCGATAGCAAAACTGTAGCTATTGAAACAACACAGATACCGAAAACCATTTTACAATTCCACCCACCACGTTTAGAACACGTTACTAATTTACACGTTATTGGAAGGAATCTCCTATGTCATAGCTAATAATGCCCCAGCTGTTAATTTGTATCTAGAGGTGTTGAGCTCATACGTCAGAGTTTGCAAGAAAAAAACATTGCTATACTACGTACGTAGTAATGATAGCCACTTCTTAAACCAAAGCTTAATATAGGTACTTGGATAATCTAAATAAACGATTACCCTTTAAAGCTATTAAAAGCAAACATTATAAATCAAATGGAAATAATTGAGCTTTGTTTCGCCCGGGGTCAGTGTAATCAGGCGAATGGGTTCTTTTTGTCGAAGCCACATACTTAAGCACACTTTCCGCTATAGCGTCGCACTATCTGGTAAAGATTTATTTTCTCCATAATTTGCCAATGCTTTTTGTTATGCAATGAAATTCCACACGCCTACGCTTGTAAAAATCTTGTACTTAACAACTTTTTTTGAATTATCCTTGCTATTTTTATGGTTGCAGAGTTTAAGTGGCAAACAAGCACCTAATGGGAAGTGCCTACCAAAGCTTTTAAGCGCACACTTGTAATGCCAAAAGTATTACATCCCGAACCATTCATGAAAATACTCATGTAATTGTAATATCACCGGTAAACCATAATCACAACAAATGCGAGAATATTATTATGTAGAATATAAAAGTTATATTATAACAAAATATCACAAGATGTAGACTAAAAACTATTTGCATACATCATTATTGGAACACTTTGCAGGGTTTTTCGACAAAGTGCTATGCGTTATTGTGTCTATCGTAACTATACCTCAGTGGACACATTCCTTTAGTGAATGATTATTTTATTGAGTATGCATTCATAATACACCAGTCTGGCAATAAATTACTTTTTTGTAGACAAAAATCTTTGAAGGTGAATTGATTTGTAATAGTATTCGACTTAAAAATTTGAATAATTTTTCAGATAGCAATTTTGATTATTTCGTTATTTTTCAAACAATTCTTAAGATTATTCGTTACTTGCGAGTTTTATTTATGCTAGGTTAAAATGACATTGCATATTGTATGATTTTTGTGATCGATTGAAAAACAATGTCAAAACCTGTTTTCATCACCTGGCACCTGTGTTGCCATCATACGTTCAGATGGTCTAGATTCGACGACGACGATAGAAAATGTACAATGTATACAAATAAATATAGTTATTTAAGTTCTTTATTAATTTCGACTTGTCTTTGGATTCCATCGTAGGCGTACCTATACCATCGTGTTTGTTGCATGTCATATTTTTATTATTGTTCCCAAGTCAGAGTAATCAGTCACTGGACTAATATCGCTCACTGGAAAGAGTACATTCCAGTACCAATTTATATTATTCCAGAGGCATTCCAGCGCTGGATTTGATCACTGTACTAGAATATTACCATATTAATGTGAACTAAGCACCAATCAAACGAAATAACTGGGACGTCTCTCTACGAGTTTTACAAAGGTGCGAAGTGTAAATGAATGATGCGGGGCTTGCGCAAAGTTTGCGCGGGGCAGGTTTGTGCATGTTTGGCTCCTACTTGCCGATAGTGGTAGTTATAATATCTTGTTAAAAATCCAGTTCCAAACTATTCCGGTCAAGTCACACAATGAAATGTATAAAATAAACGCAACATCATCATCACATGCATGCCTAGTATACTGTGTAAATGTCATCGTTCGCACTCGCATCGCACTAATTACCGCTTGAGCAAGGTAGTATGCAAGTGCTCCGTACGTGTGGTGTGATTTAACCGACACAAAAACGCGTGCGTGCCTTTAGCTTCAGCGCCCCCAAAAATGCCCCTTGAATGCGTGCGAGTAAAACCGGTGGGAGGTGGGGAATGGCCATTCTGTACGTAGTACTAATATCTGTTCTGTGCCCAAGCGGAAAGATCTCAAGCCATCAGGACAGATAACCGTCACAGCGACACACTAGCTACACGCCTGCTATACTAGTTACACAGCATTAGCTATCTGTGGATCGGATCTGAATGACGATAGATCTTGGATAACGTCGATCAGTTCGCCGGATTACCTGGGAATTAATTAACAGGGCTATGGACACTTCGGTTAGAAAGTTGATCTACAAACTCCTACTAAACAACAAAATTACTGTATTGACCATTTAAAAGTTTTCGCGTATTGCAACTAATGTTAAACTATTTTAAGCTTGCTTGTTGAATACAATGAGAAATACAAGAAAAAAATAATATAAAAAAAACTGACTATAAAAAAAACAGTTACGGAGACGTGCCAAACCATAATAATATAATAATAATAATAATATTATATTAATAACCTCAATGACACCAGTAAATACAATTTTGTAAGCATAGACTTAAAATTTGCTTTTTTTAGGTTTGAACGTGTTTTAGAAAAGATTTCATAATATTGGATAACTCATATAAAAATATACTTACGAGAAAATTTTAGTTGTACGGTTTTCGGAAAATTAATTTTCTAAATGAAAACAAAATTGAAACATTCAACAATACATGCTGTTTGAAGCCAAACTCATTAAAAGTAGCAAATTAAATGAATTCACAAATGGTTTCACAAAATGAGGTATTGCTGGCAGTCACAATTTTCGTTTGCTCTCAAAAAAAGTTTTTTATAGATTGGTTTTTATAATCAATATTGATCTTTGTTTTATATATCAGCAATCGATACTGGCGAGTCGTCTGATCATAGCATTGCACTGTAATCCAATATTTTGAGTATTGAAGATCTGCGTTGCGTTACACTGGTACGGTACAGTACCAGTGTAACGCAGATCCCGAGTTATTCACCTGCAGCAATTCCCTGCAGAACAGAACCCTTCAAACCTTAATACAGTAGGTACGTACGCAGCATGCTTGTACACTCCTGCTTGAAGGAAAACGGACTCTTGCTGAAGAGTCATCAATCCTTGTCGTTTCATTGTCTTCTCGACAACAATGTATTCTAAAACCTGTTTAGAGTTCACTTCTTTTTGACTCGCGCAGTTTGTTTAGTTTACTTAGTCTGGGCTATCTAAATGTCGCCTTATTTAACTTTAACACCAGGTTAATTGACCATAAATTAAGTGCTGACTTAAAGGCTCGCCAGCTCACCTTGTTCTTGACTAAGGCTTTGTTCAACGTGAGCGTAACGATAAGCGGTACTGTTTAGTGTAATGATAAATCACTGAAATTAGTTGTTACAGTACAAAAGCCAAAAAAGAGACCCAGTGAGTCATTGTACACGTCATGAAGAAATTGACACATCCACAAGGCCCTCTTTCACTACTGTTTTCCTAGTCCATGAATCCTATAATACTGGCAGACAAATACAAGTTGACGTGAAACAATTTAGACAGAATCTATAAATGCAATCCAAAATTTTTCAGACATGCGAGATTCGAACTTGCCTTTGCTTTGAGCCGGCAAAGCTATGATTATAGCTTGCAACAAACCTCGCAATTTGGGTTATTACGGTCTGACAGGTTAGAAAGTATAAAGAATGTAGGTATGTGACTGTATGGACTAAAAATTTAGATAGGTTCTTCTTCAAATAAGAGCGAATCATTGCACACTTTTTGTCTCATAAAAGTAAGCGGGAAACTCATAACGCTCAGCTAATGAATGAACATGGCCTTATATTAAGGCACGGTAGGTTAATTTAAACAACAACACTTTGTTCTCTAATTACCTCCATGTTCCCTGCTCTTTGTTTGTGAGATATCTTTAAATGTTTTTAATCAGTGTTTGATTGGGGTTTACGTTTTGTTAAAATATTCGAGAAATGCTTGCGTTGTTTTAGAGTTGGTAAATAATTAAACAAGATGTATGCAACTCTTATGGTTATAACGTGGTTTCAGTTATAAACATTCAAAAAATACAAAAGCATTTCAAAATGTTATTAAAGTTAAGAGATAATAAATGATAATACAGATTATAAATTATTAATAATTATCATCATGACAGTCTTCTAATGTTCCTACTGCTGGGACACTAGCCTACTCTCCAGCGAGAGTGATTGGGTCGCGGACCCAATGCGGATTAGGATCGGAAGGCGGAGTCACTACCACTAGACCACCAAGTGTTCTCCAGGTATTATAGTTGTTAACCTTTTTTTAAACCAAATTCGTGTATTTAAAATATAAAAAAACGGAAATTTTTAACTATAATAATTATATTATTAAGTGACGACCGATGTGGCGCAGCGGGCGCAGGTCCGCCTGCGACGCGGAAATTGCGGGTTCGATTCCCGCCTCGGGTCAAATGTTTGTACGATCTACAAATATTTGTTCCGGGTGTTCTGGGTATTTTCTATATATAAAAAAAAATATCTATCTATGTATTGTATTGTATTAAGTATATATCAGTCATCTAGTACCCATAATACAGCTCTGTTTAACAGCAGCTTACCTTGGGGCTAGATGATGCTGTGTGGATTGTCCAGCATTATTTATTTATTTATTTATTTTATTTATTACCGTGAAGTATGGAGGCAAAAATATTAAAATATACAAATTCAATCATAACCACACTTTGTATATAAAATGAATGATAGTAACTTGTCCATTTATATTCAAAATTCTAATATTATTAGGTGCGTTGTGCATAAATAATGAATGCCTAATTTATTGTTATATTCGCGTCACATAGCAACATTAATCAAACGAGATGATACTAAAAAGATACCCACTCATACGCATTGCGGATTCAAGACATTTTGATTTATAATAAGTAGGTACTATACCTTATTCTCTTTTGTGCCACTCGTCTTTTTGGTGCTTGAAATGTAAAGGCTTGGTCTGATAGATTATTATTGACTGACTGAATAATTGAGTGACTGACTGAATCAATGTACAACCAAAACGGTAAATCTTTGAGGCCAGCCCCCATACCATGAACTCTTAAAACGATTCAAATTAGGACCTAAACTGAATTGTCAAGAAAATTTGTACCATGAAATTAATAATTATTGAAGTCATAGTACAAAATTTTTTGACAATTCAGTTTAGGTCCTAATTTGAATCGCTCTAAGAGTTCATGGGGCTGAAATGTTCAAGTTGTGCTTAATTATTTTTTTAAAGGTGCATTAAAAAAATATTCTCGAATTCAACTTATAAACAACGCAGTGCGAAGAAGTTTGCACGAAAAAAGTCATCGCACACTAAGTCTAGTTGCGTTTCACTAGTTTCACATAAATGTTGAATTCTTTATAGTTTAAGTACTAAAACTTTTCGCTCCGTAAACATTTAGTTGAAATCGCACTAACTCCAGAACGTTATACTGTACAAACCTCAGTTTTGTAGCACGAATGTATGGGGTTTTGTAATAGGTAGATTTATAGATGCAGTAAGCTGTTTATTAGAAGTTAAAAGAATATTTACAGAGAAAACAATTATAAAATAAAAAATCTTCTTTACAAGTTTTTAGTTTTCAGCCAAGTGACAGCACTGTTATCTTTTCTTTTTCTCGTCACCATGGAGATTAGTTTTCCATGAAAGAGATCGCCACAAGTTCCCCCTGGCCAGACCGTGACTACGGGCGATAAAAATCAGGGAACCGTACTCTGCGTCCCGATCTGGTCTTTTTCTCATCTGGAGAAGTAGCTGTAGCGTGGTTTGTTGTAGAAGTTGTCATCTCTGGATTTGTAAGCTTGGTTTCTTTTAGTCCATACGCCGGTTTCAGTCTGTCGACAGTAACATCGACTTTCTTGCCTTTAACGTCGAGGGTGAAGAATTTGGGCTGTCTGTCTATGACTTTATAAGGTCCAGCGTATGGCGGCTCTAGTGATCGGCGTACGTGGCCTTGGCGTAAGAACACGTGAGAAGAGTTGTTGAGATCTCGTGGAAAATAGAAGGGTGACGCAGTATGCCATGCAGTAGGTTTTGGTGTGAGCTTTTGTATATGCGAACGAAGACGCGACGCATATTGAGTGATGTCCGCCGTAGTGCAGTCATCGGTAGGAGATAAAAATTGCCCAGGTAAGCGAAGCGGCTCACCGTACACCAGTTCGGCTGCTGACGTCTGAAGATCTTCCTTCCACGCACTGCGCATGCCAAGAAGTACCAGTGGGAGAGCTTCAGTCCACTGAGAGGTAGAGTGGCACATGATCGCTGCCTTGAGTTGCCGATGGAGACGTTCGATGATGCCATTAGCTGCAGGATGATAAGCTGTGGTGCGGAAGTGACGCGCATCAACCAGAGCAGTGAGAGATTGGAAGAGGTGACTCTCAAACTGGCTTCCTCGATCAGTAGTCACGCGTGCAGGGCATCCAAATCTGGCAAACCAACCAGATACAAGGGCAGCAGCGCAGGTTTCAGCTGTGATGTCTTTGAGTGGAATCGCCTCAGGCCATCGCGTAAATCTATCGATGACGGTGAGACAATATCTGTAATCAGAAGACAAAGGTAACGGTCCTACGATGTCGAGGTGAATATGAGAGAACCTCGATGAAGGTGTTAGAAATGAGGAAAGTGGAGCTTTGGTGTGTCGAGTAACTTTGCATTTTTGACATTGCAAGCATTGCTTAGACCACTCTCTACAATCCTTGCGAATCCCTGGCCAAACGAATCTTTGCGTAGCCAGTCGCACAGTAGCTGTAGATCCAGGGTGATGTAGTTCGTGTATCATCTGGAAAACTTTTTTCCGGAGCTGAGGAGAGATGTAAGGACGAGGTTGTGCAACAGAAGTATCGCAATAGATTTGTACGTCGCTGTCTAGAGGCTTGAGTTTTTCAAGTTTTAAAGTAGTGCCGTGAAGAATCAGATCTTGCAGTTCTGGGTCTGAGTCCTGAAATCGTGCAAGAGCTGTGTAGTCGATTGTAGAAATCTCCTCCACGCGAGAAAGGGCATCAGCGACAACGTTATCTTTCCCAGGTATGAAACGAATTTCGGTAGTGAATTGAGCGATGAAATCTAAGTGCCGAAATTGTCTCGGGGAACATTTCTCCTTGTTTAAAGAAAACGCAAAAGTGAGAGGCTTGTGGTCAGTAAAGATTGTAAAGGTACGGGCTTCCACCATGTGTCTGAAGTATTTGATAGCCTCGTAAACTGCCAACAGTTCTCTGTCATAAGGACTATATTTCTTCTGAGGGCTAGAAAGTTTGTGCGAGAAGAAAGCTAAGGGCTGCCAGTCATCATCTTTGCGTTGTTGTAGAACAGCACCGATAGCTGTGTCAGAAGCATCTGTCACGATAGCTAGTTCTGCAGAGACATCTGGGTGAGCAAGAAGTGTAGCTTCTGATAAAGAAGTTTTGCATTTCTCAAAAGCTTGCATTAGATCTGCTGTAATCTCTACTGGATGTGAACCTTTAACCTTAGGACCGGATAGTACGTCGTTCAATGGCGCTTGAATTTGAGCTGCGTTAGGAATAAAGCGACGATAGAAATTAAGTATTCCAAGGAAACGTCTGAGTTCTTTCACAGTTTTTGGAACAGAGTAATCTTGGATAGCCTGGACTTTTGTATCCAGTGGTCGAGTTCCATCAGCGGAAACTTGATAACCTAAGAAAGTTACCTTAGACTGTCCTAGTATGCACTTCGATGTATTCACCAGTATACCGTACTGCTTGAGGCGCTCGAATAACAGCCGTAGATGAGCCTTGTGTTCCTCTGGCGAAGTAGAAAATATTAAAATGTCATCAATATACCCGTAGCAAAATTCTAATCCTAGAAGTACTTCATCAATGAACCTCTGGAACGTCTGCGCAGCATTTCGGAGTCCGAAAGTCATGTAAGGAAAATCAAAAAGTCCGAAAGGTGTAGTAATCGCTGTTTTCGGAATATCGTCGGAATTCATGCGAATCTGGTTGTAGGCTTTTACTAGGTCAATCGTTGAAAATATAGTACATCCTGATAGTTGGTAAGCAAAATCCTGGATGTGACGAATAGGATATCTATCAGGAATAGTTCTACAGTTGAGAGCTCGATAGTCACCACATGGTCTCCAGCTGTCGTCCTTCTTTTTAACTAGATGTAGCGCAGAAGACCATGGACTTTCAGAACGCCTGGCTGTACCGTTTGCTAGCATGTCTTCAAACTCTTTTTTAGCGGCATTGTGTCGAACTGGATCGAGACGTCTAGGCTTGCAGGAAACTGGCGGTCCTGGTGTCGTTCTGATGTGGTGTAGAGTGTTGTGTTTCGGAATAGTTTGTAGACCTGCGGGCTTCGTTATCTCTGGGTACTCGCACAGGATCTTGTGAAACACGGATTCACCTGTTACAGCCTTTATTGATGCTATATCGTCAGGTAACTCACAATAAATGGCATTTACAGAAATCGAAGTGATTGTGTCACTCAATCGTTGATTTTTACAATCCACAAGCAACCCATAGAAACTCAGAAAGTCTACTCCGATTATAGGTTTAGTGATATCAGCAATAGTAAAACTCCACTTGAAAGCACGTCGAAGTCCAAAGTTGAGTTCAAGATTAATTTGACCGTAAGTATGGATGACCGTGTTGTTAGCTGCTACTAAATCAAATTTTGATTTTGGGCAAAACATCTTGACGCTTGATCGTGGGAAAACACACAAGTCGGAACCAGTGTCCACTAGGAACTGCATTTTGGATGCACGATCTGTAACGAAGAGTCGGCCTGTAGATGAGGGACAGTCGTTGGCCGCTACTTGCGACCGCCCTGAAAGTTTTCCGCCTTATAGCTGCAGGGTTCTTTGCACTTAATTGCGTCGGCTCCATATGTGAAATGGTAAAAACAGTGAGGGTGGTCTGGAGGTGGTTGTTTCGGTCGGCGGCGAGAGTTTGAGCGTGAGCGAGATTGATAGTCTTGCCTTTTCTGCGACCGTGAACGTGAGTTTGCTCCTCCGTTTGACACTTGCTCTGTAAGTTTGGCAACTTGTTTAGTAAGCTCACTCACTTGTTTGTAAAGATCGTCATTTGATGATGTACTTGAGAATCTGGAAGTTAATGCCACCTGAGGTGTTGAAGGGACTATCTCGTGCACCTTGTCTGCTAAATCAGCTAGTTTTTCGAGAGGTAAGTCAGGTTGTGAAGCAATTACCGTCTGGATATTTTGCGGCAGCCGGCTTGACCATATAGTTTTCAAAAAATCCATAGCGACTGTTTGTCCTGCGAGGCTTTGCATATGTCGCAAAAACTGCGATGGCTTCCTGTCGCCAAGCTCTTCGTGCATGATCAACTGCTTAACACGTTTCTCCTGTGAAGCTGACAATCGCTTGATTAGCTCGCTCTTAAGTTTGAGGTATTTACCGGTATGTGGAGGACAAGTGATGATGTCTTTCACTTCAGCGGCGTATTGGTGATCAAGTTGGGAAACAAGGTAGGAGAACTTAGTTTCATCCGTAGTAATTCTGGAGAGAGTAAACTGGCTTTCTACTTGAGCGAACCATAGTGCTGGCTCTTCAGGCCAGAACGGCGGTACTCTGACACCTACTCGGAGTACTTCAGGTGCAACCACCACTTCGGCATCCTGAAATTCATCACTGCCTTCTTTTGGCGTAGACATCTTATTATGTACAAAACTGCTTACCAATTGATATTTACAAAACTCCAATATACAAATAAAATTATTAACAGCAAAAAAAAAAATCTCCAATTCTCCGGGCGTTTCTTCAAACACCAAATTATTTTGGTTAGTCGGGGTCACCAGTTATGGGGTTTTGTAATAGGTAGATTTATAGATGCAGTAAGCTGTTTATTAGAAGTTAAAAGAATATTTACAGAGAAAACAATTATAAAATAAAAAATCTTCTTTACAAGTTTTTAGTTTTCAGCCAAGTGACAGCACTGTTATCTTTTCTTTTTCTCGTCACCATAGAGATTAGTTTTCCATGAAAGAGATCGCCACAAATGCATGAGTAAAACATTCCTCTAGCAAAGCAGTTCAAACTCGAACATTTCAACAGATTAAGAACTCGTGCAAAAACATTCTATGTTCCACTGGCAGAACAGATTTAACTTTCCTAATAAAGCAAACTATCCGGACAGCGCTAAAGCCCGCGCCAGACACGGAGACACGGCTATGTGTCTTCTTACCTGTTATCTACGAACCGCACCTGTCTCAAAAACGGGACTTTGTTTGCCGACCCGTTCTCTAATTAGCCCTAGTAATGACTTGCGACAGTCCATTAATTATAACAACTCGGTTCGATGTAGACAAACAAAGCTGAAAAACTTTGGTGACCTCAACACAAAACTTTGAACATCTGTTGCCAGCTCTGGGAATTTTTGTACGTGTCCAAAACCGCTTTGCCCTTACAAACTTTTTAATGTGATGCCCTAGTTTTATTTTTTGTCAATTTAGATTTTTTTTTAACTTATTCTGGTGGCAATGTATTTCAGGAAATGGTAAAAGACACAATTTAATGCGTGTATTTTACAGCATAATTTTGTTTAAATTTTAAAATCTTTAAATTTCTTACATTTTCCTTATATAATTTTGCGTTACGACATCATTTTTTTCACTTTTTTCTTTTTACGGCACTTTAGGCTCACACACTATTTTCAGTTAAGTTACAGAACTCTAAACATCAGTATAAATTTCTTACTAATTTATTACTATATTTGTTGACAACTTCGCCGATTAAAAAAAATAATAACAGTTTAAATCGAGCTAAGGTCACACTTAGTCTTGTAATTTACGTAAATTTTAGTATCACGATGATCTTTCATTCATACACTTTATCGTAATTAAAATTGACAAATGGATACAGAAATACTTCACTCCATCAACAAGCTTGACTCCTCAAAGCTTCCAGATCACGGTGAGTCAGCGATTAAAGTTCGGAACGCTTTTGAAATCAAATTGACTTGACTCCGCGGCCCATCAGGAGCTTGGAAGTATTTTTATTTATTTTCAAGGGCTAATAATGTAGTTCAGTGAGTAATTTTGGCTTCTGATTAAAAGGTCTTATAAAAAAAGTCAAAAATAAGGAAGCAGTTGATTCACTTAATAATTATGTAACTTCGTATAGCCAAACTTTGTGACGGAGTGAAAAGACTATAGAATAGCCTAGAATCTGCGCAAATTATATGTAATACGTTTAAATAAACACTTTTTACTAAAGAATAACAACATCAAAATTACTATGTACTTACTTCAGTTTTCCACTAAATAACAAAAAATCTGTTTAATAGTCGTTTCTTATATTATTTTATATTTTCTGTAAGAAAATCACTTTGCCTCAAGTTAAATTACGAGTAATTATCAACTCCCCAGAAACCGTTGAGCCTTCGTGGTGGATTATGAATACTGATACTTTTAAAATAAGATCTAAAACTCATCTAAGAACAAATAACCACAGAATATACCAACATTTGTGTATGACTTTCATACAAATACTCAATACCAAATGTTACCAAACACACAAAAATCATACGCACAAAATTGTATATTTACCGTCTGTAATTCACGACTGTTTGTTTTGTACACAGTGTTTTCTTGCCTCAGAAAAGTTTATACCTATATTTTAAAAGGGATTAAGGAAAAAACGTGGAAAGTATTTGTATAGGAGTTTGGTGACAGTGAGATTTACGTTCTGAACAAAATCTCCTATGAATTATGTTGTTTTAAGCTGTGACAGCCGCTAACAATGCAGCTTTCTCTCTGTTTCGTTCTGCTACAGTTGTGTGTGGGTCGTTCGTTTATTTTATTTTAGTGATAGAATGATTAAAACTACTTTATTTGTTTTATAAACTGTAGTTTTGTTTAGTAATATATAATACCATGCTTAGATAACTATATTAAAAATCTACTGCAGTTCTACCTACCGGAAGTCCAGGCAAAAGATTAAAACATTCGCGATCGTATATTATTTTATTACGCAGACGCTATCATAATCGATCATCAACTCAATGACATTTATGACTCTTGACGTTCTAAATTCAAAACAATAATAAGTTGAAGTTTTCTCTGATAAATTATTCATAATTATCATAATCCGAGTGATGGGAGCGATCGGACCACGTTCCGTCGACTCATCCGACAGGTCTAATTTAATGCGTGCATTTATTATTGGTAATGGAATTAACTGGGCCCGATTATCATACGATTTGATGGACGCACTATCTCTTGATCGCGGCATCGTGCCGCCCACTGCACTCAAAAAAATAAAAAAACCGACACAGGCCCACAGACGACGTAGTCATTACGACTAATTATTGTTATCTTTATGGTAGCAATCGGTCTGCCAGCCTCGTTTATGGCTACAGAACGCTACTTTAGAACGCGAATTTCTTTGTCATAGGTACTGTGTCTCCGAAAATGTTTGAAAGCTTTTTTGGTTACTCAAGTAATAATTTTGTGGTGGGATTTTGTAATGACAGAGCGCAAGATGAGTGATTCGATTCGGTCGGAGCTGCCTTCATTATTTGTGGTGACACGGATATTCTCACTTTTTATATTTTTATCTACGATCATCTTAGGCCCGTAATTGAATTATGAAATTATTTTATTGTTTTAACCGGAAGTGGTGAAACCCAACAGTTGGTAATTTGTTGGCTTTGTAGAGCCGGTAGAGTAATTTCGGGAGCGTATCGAATAGAGTAGCACGTTGCTGAATATCTGATATAGGTAGGTACAGACTAGTGGTACAGTCACGTATTTGTATATTGAAATGTTCTCGTTGTAGTTGAGCAGTGAAATACTGAGTTATTTACTAAAAAAAGGTGGAGTTTGTTTTCAAACTGAAAAGAGGTATTATTTATACTATTTGTATTATATGTATGTCTTATCATTAAAATTTGTATGCGGTGTTTGCTTGTATGGACTTAGAGTAAGACCTTTAAATTAAGTTCAACCTATGCATTTTGTATCGTCAAACCTAAATAAATAAATTAAAAAAAGGTCCAAATTCATAGTGAACGATAAAAATTGTAGATCATTCTGAATTTAAAATCAAAGGAAACAGTGCAAAAATAACTATCGCAAAACAAGAGCAGGTACAGGGATGTAAAGACGTTGATATAATGCAAACAATACTCAATTTGGCTGGCGTAGCTAAAGCGTGCAGCTGCGTTAGACGTGACTGGTTGTGGCTAACAGGAGCTCAGGTTGGCGGAGAATTAAAAAGAAAAATATAATTCCGACTGAGGTTTAAGTCCTCCATTACCGTGAAACAGTTTCTGAGGTCACGTCTTTGAAATAAACTTTGATTTTACTTACTGAACAGTTGAGAATTCAAAATAAGTTAGAGGCACCGAAAGTATAACAGTAACATTATAAAAATGAAGAGTGGTTTTTAATTATATTCTAAGTATGAGTACTCATTCGATCAAATTTAGTTCTAAATTGTCTTAAGTAAATCCAAATATACATATACTAATTTAAATCTACTCAAAATCAATAAATTGTTGCATAAAAAGCAATCGTTTTTATAAAGTCACAAAATACACTGATCTGCAAAAAAAAACCTTAAACATTGTGGTGGGTTCATTTTTTTTGGTTGGTGAGCCAGTATATTTTGACACAAAAGTTCTTTCACAATAAAGTTTAATGTTAGAATATTCTAGACACGTGGAACTGGCATAATTTCACCTATCGTTTTAAACTCATGTGATTTTATTAAATAACAATATTTTAAACTAAATTTTGAGTTATAGCGACAATATCGTTGCACGATGAAGAAATAACGTCCCAGGCACAGACGCTTGGTGATCAATAATTGAGTTAAACAGCTCCTGGAACTGCCGGTTCGTCCACCACGAAACCGTAATATACAATCCGAGCGCCAAAGACCCTAGAAATTGTTCAAAGCCAAGTGTGAAGTGATTAATCGGCGTTGGCTAGAGCACACACGACTGGGTGTTATTTCGGAAAGAATGTAAGGAACGTGCTTCCATGACCCCTGTTGAGTGTTGAGTAACAAATACTGGCTAGGACTGATGCCCGCCATTCGTTACCATCCCTCATTTGAATTTAGATTCGTGTCTCAATTCCAATAGTTAATCAAGTTGAATACGATGAATGATAGTCAAAGTCAAAGTCTATAATCTCAAAGATCACTTTGAAACGTCTTAAAAATCTGATGGTAAGACTTTGCAGAGAGAGTCCGTCCGAGTTGGTGGGTTGGTACCCAGTATATATCAGTATGTATAGTTTGACTGTAGCGTGAAATTACTCGCTGAAAGAGATTAAATAACTACGTCTATTACGGGTATAGTAAGTAAGTAAGGGTGACAAAAGTAGTTTAGTGCCACGCAAAACTTTAAAATTTTAAGGTTTGTTTAACTCTGCAACTGTTACTGCTATGATCAGGCTCGCAAACTTGATCGTCTCGTAATTATATTTGATAAATAATTAAGTAATAGATTTGTTGTGATCATTCCATCAACGTGCTTTTTATTTTTCAGGACTTCATGTATATGTGTTGGCTCTACAGCCACTAGTTGGGCTTAGATAAATGCCCGCTATTTGTTTCCAGATCCCTCATTTGAATTTAGAACCGTATCTCTATTTTCAGTTGTTGTTTAATTTATATCTTACTATAATCCTACTTGGTTCAAAGTGAATCAAGAAAGTGAAATAAAAAATAAATTAAACAAAAAGAAATTTACTGCATTAAATTGAACTGATACGAGTAAGAAAATACCATCTGCGTGGCGCAATTATTTTGACCAGAATTTTGGCCTTTTTGATGCTTTTCGTCACAATCGAATTAAATAACCAAAACCTAGGAAGACGAACGAGAGAGATCAAAATAAAACTCACTAGAATCCTCAGCTCAAATTTACTTTCCCCAAAAAGTATTCCGCATATCATTTGTAATTTTCGTCTGGAGCCACCATTGTACTCTCGTTGAGGAAACCGGAAGCCATTACACCGCCTATGCACCGGGTGTCACAAGTTTGGTACCCTGCCATCATTACTCCAAAGAATCTATTCTGCAGACTCTATATCTACTTTATGTAAAGATAAAAAGTAGGATGCGTCTTAACTTTGTCTTGTCTTTTGTAGTTTTTATTTGTTTTTTATTTGATAATCGATCAAATACAGTGAAAGAAAACATTGTGAAGAATTTTGTTGATTCCCGATATTTTGGCGCAGCATGATCACATTCAATTGTAAAGAAACCATGCACAAGAACTAAAAATTTTAAAGACCATGTGCCATCCACCAATCCGCATTGGGATTAATCTTGCTCGAGAATTGGCTAGTGTCCCAGCAATAGGAATATCAAAAGGCAGTCATGATGATAATGATTATATATTGAACTAGAATTGCGGAACGCCCTGAGATTTAATTCGCATTGACTATTTTTTCACACAAACCTGATTCATCTTCGTCGTTCTTTGTGTTCGACTCCGTCGACAGTGTAATAAAAAAATATGCAGAAGCTCACGAGCGTAAACTTCCCCATCATGTAAACGTCGAGGCAATCCAGCTCCTCGACAACACGGATATAATGAGAAGGCTCAAAAGGACTAAACCTTTTGAGCTAGTAGTGTTAAATCAATAGTTACTAATATAAAGTGTAAAACAAATTATAATGAACACATAAACAAAGTGCTTCCCCTTAAAAAATAGAGACAGTAAGAAAATTGCCAATGGACACATTCTTAGCAACTAATTTATTTAATAAGACTAGGTCAACTTAAAATTACTCATTAGCCTAAACGTAAGGCTAAATTTTAATAATATTGAATACATTATTTTAAAATGTATTTTAAAAAAACCAGATTAAATAATATCTAAGTAGCAAAATTATGATCCAACTGTATGCGTTTTCGAGGATGTATATAAATAACCCTACGCCCTACCTAACACATTCACATTTAGCGTAAAAAAATCCTGTCATCAAATGAATTTGTAACAGAGACACTTGAAATAAATGCTGTCATCGCGTCACATGTTTTATATAAATCGTTGGCATAACGACGTCGGCGCTCAATAAAATTTATTTTTTAATGGCTTTACGGGCCTAGATTTGTAGCGTTCTTAACACTTATACATATTTAGGGCTCATTCCCTAACAGCTATATATCCGACAATGACATAAACTGTTGTTTATGACGTGTACGTGTATTTTAATGATTACAGTCTGAACAGAATTATAATTTTCTATCTTTATATCAAAATTCATGATGGAATTATCACTATCAATCATAGCTTATAATAACTTTATTGGGCTTAGCACCTACGGAGTCAACTCGTATAATTTTTGGTCGGATGCTGTGGAATCGAATTTTTATTAAAGCGTATCTCGTGGTTTTGATGTCTTCATTACCTTTTTCTCTGCTATCGCTTGCAGTAATTATGCATGTTGGTTATTTTTTTCTAACAAACATTTACTAGTGCCTTTATCTGTCTACTATTTGTCTCGGGGCGATAAGCGCATTGCAGTGTTGCGCTTGAAATTTTGCAACCCAATAACACTTGCGGAAATAACTATGGTGATTGCTATATCGATGAAAACAATTAGCTCTCAAAGAAAAAGTTTTACTACAGCAACCATCTGGTTATCGTTGGTTGTCAATGGCTCTGGAAGTATATTTTTTGTTTGTTACAAACACGAGATGCTATTAAACTACCATACGTTTAATATCAGAGCGTACTTCCGTTACTTTTGTGAAAATATAACGAGTCATTACGGTAACCCTTCATACTCTTTGTCATGTATAAAGGTGCCTTTACACTGTGTTTTATTTAGTTGTATAGCTGTCAACGCCTGTTGATCATATCAACACCTGGTTAATTATCGTCTTTTAAAGATCATGTTTCGTGTGAGCATGTTGAGATGGGGAGATAACATGAGGCATTCTGAATTTATATTTGCTGTTTGAATTTACAATAAAACGCACGTTAACATTTTTGCACACCTTTATTTTGCTAACAAAGCACGATGCATTTTTCCGGTTGTATGTTTTGTGCAATCGTACCTACTTTTTACTAGATAACCTAAAATTGAATTATTTCTATTTTAGGTATGCTAGAAAAATTATGCCTATAGAAAAAGCTTATAAAGTACTTTAACCAGCAGCTGAAACGCTGCAAAAACTCACGTGTAAACGCCTCTTAACAAACAAGCCTTCCTAACTACCAGACTTCCGTGACCAATCGTGACGGATAGGACTAATTTATCAAACGCTTCAATTTTATAACTTGCAGGTTGACTGCATTTACACACAAAGCCGGTCCGGTCAGCTACTAAACAAAAGACCAATCTTTTCATTTGATAAATACCGGTATAATCTGTACACTCAATCATACAAAACATCTTTACAAACTTTCACATTATGCGTTGTCGTAAAATTTATCTTTGTACGTAAAACGAATGATATCATAGTACTTACGTAGCATACAAACTTATGTATGTTAAAACGAGGAAACTGGCATCGGTTTTATCAGTTCCGTTATATGTTTCTAAAATGTGGTAAGTAAGTAAGTTCGTTAGTTAGTTACTGGAGTTACTGACCAACCTGATGACAGAGTTTTTAGGCTGCCCGAAGGCCTTAACAGTAACCTTATATTTGTAGTACAATCACGCCTTGACAGACAAACCGATTTGGTGACATGGAAAAGCGTATGAGCTTTGCCTAGGTCCCACGCGAGTGAAGCCAC
The DNA here is from genome assembly GCA_951394395.1 of Colostygia pectinataria. NCBI lineage: Eukaryota > Metazoa > Arthropoda > Insecta > Lepidoptera > Geometridae > Colostygia > Colostygia pectinataria. The sequence goes on from OX596362.1 coordinate 5,478,903, forward strand.
GAGCTTATTCTAGCTTATTTATTGTGGTTATAAAAAGCGCTTACCTATAAGGGTGAAGTAAGCTTTGTACCTATAAGCATCTGTAAGCACCGGTTACCCGCTTTCTACAAAAACAAGACAATAACTCGCTGGTTGCGTGTGTGACTGAATATTCTATTACTTCGGTTCGAACGATTAATCTTCAGAGGTTGGTTATTAGTGTCTAAGCTGGATTAATGAATGTTTGTTAAATAATCGAGTGGGTTTTTTAAAACCTTGGAATTTTTGTCAGATGCTTTTCAAACAGCTTCAATTGTTTTTTTTAATACTGTTTGACTTTTGAATAAAGTATGACGTTAAAACAAATCAGGAAATTGATGCAGATGAATAAATAACACTAATATCCGTTTGGATATCCAAATAAAATCATAGATTGCGTTTGTGACCCTGACAATGAAATCTTCAGTCTTCTGAATGTTAAAGATGAAGAGTTATAAATTTGTTTTAATCGTTGCCTTTGATGTTCATTAATAGCGATTTAAGAAGTAGCGTTAACGTTTTTTAAGCTACCAATATTAACAGTGTTGCCACTTCAAATATCTGAAAATATCTGACACAAAGTAAAAATAAATAAAAATAGCAATATCAATAGTTTCCTGTGTCTCGTGTTTCAGAAACGATGTGTACTTGCTTATAGTACAACAATTGCACAACGCCTAGATCCAGAACAAATAAATAAATAGCTAAATAAAAAGTCCCACAGCGGGTATCGAACACGCAACCGCTCGCTTCTCAATCGACCACTCGTCCACAGCGCCACCGAGTTCGACATAAACAACGGTCTATAATCAGTTTTCCCGTTGAAAAGATAACGATGCAAAGGTGCCGCTTTCCGTTTTATACGATTTTATATCTTTTAATATGACACAAAAACGTCTTCCATAATCCAGGTATATTCGTATCTTGATAATTAAAAAGAACCGATGATATTTGCTTATGCATAAAATGAACATAAATTGCGCTCATTATGTTCCACTAACTAGCAGAGGCCATACGATAAATTTTAAAGCAGCACAACTGCATGAACATCACTATCCTAAAGCCTTTTCACATTTTTATAAACTGAAATGGCATGCGCCCTAAACTTTCAGACGTGCATATTGGCTTGACGTTTGCACCCTCACTTATTGCATGCCAAATATTAACTTCTGTACAATTTATCGCATGACGTTTTATGTAACAGGCATATGTATCGCCACCTTAATGGGCATGATCGAAAAATGATACCATACTCAACTCTATTTTTACACAATACGCGTGTTTGCATCGCGCTAACAAACGTTTATCTAAGTTGGTGATTAGTAAGCAGTTTATTTTTAATGATCTTTGCATGGATGATTCAATGGGTTTCATCAAGGTTTGGAAACGATTGCTTGCTGATTGTGATCAGTCCACCTACTATGATATTAAGAGTACTACCTACATCATTATTTATACAAAATTTACTACTAAAAGTAAATATTTTATTAGTTAGAAAAAATAATAGTAACATCGATACTTTTTTCAACCAATAAAGCAGTACGATTTTCGAATTTTTAGGTTGTGGGTTTGAATTTTACTTCGGGTACTATAACATTTGAATTGATGATCATTATAATCATTGCGACCTATACACACACCACAGTGATTGTAAGTCTGAGACGCATTATTAGGTTTATCTGTGTCCTTGGTACTAGAAACTACGAGTACTAAAGTAATCGTATAGGTACTTTATATTACTACAACGCCCAGGCCCGACACAAATATTTAATATAACGACAAGCAGATCATGCAAACGATCCCGCGCTTATCGTCCCGCAGTTGGATTAGAACCCGCAGTCTCTCGCTTTTCAAGCAGGGCTCTCACCCACCTACCGACGTCATCCTCGAATGAGCAATGAAATCATGACTGTAATTAAGTCAAAGTTTAAGCCAGTTCCACGCGTGTAAAATCTGGTAACAAGCTCGGCTGGGTCAGGCTGGGTTCATAGCTTTTTTTGATGATCCCTACCAAATCAAAGCTTCAGTGTGGTGCCAATTGAACTAGGCAAGGCTCATGCCAATAAAATAAGTACCTATGTAAAGGTCTTACCTATAATCAGAAAAACCGTATTTTTTTATGACCCGTGCAATGTTCCAGTAGAAAATAAAAAAAACCTCGTAGAAAAAAACCAGATAACAAAACAAATTAAAAATTAAGTTAAGGTACCTACCAACTTTATCAAAAATAGATTTATTCTATTTAATCTGGCCACTTAAATTAATAAATTAGCATTTTTATTCACAGGATTATCTGCAAGTTATCGCATTACACAAACAGGATGATTCTAAAACCATCTTCTTAACAGATTAAACCGCGTTTTCTATAGACTTAGAATATATACTAATTGTAGTGTAACGTTAACAAAAGAAAAAAGTACTGCTAAATAAGTACAGTTTTTAACTAACCGTTGTTTCTTTAGTTATCAACTAATATAGGAAAGTAGCTTCAGATAATATTACGATTTTATGTTTGCCTGATTATTTAAGCTTTGCTGCGAGAAACAGCCACACAGACGATGTGCATCTATGTGCCACCATAATCATCATTATATCAGCCAGTCAGTAGACGTCCACCGCTTGACATAGGCCTTCACCGAAGAGTGCCATGACGACCGATTTTGAGCCTTTACCATCCAGCGACTTCCCTACAACCGCTATAATGTCATCGGTCCATCGAATGTTAATCTGCGTTATGGAATTAAACTCCATTAACTTTATTTGATGAACACTCATGATTTGGATTGTCACTACTATTATTCTGTTTATCTTTGACCGTAGATATTGAATCACCCCGTAAACAGTTGCGATAATGCCAGTAAATATTGCGATTACTCTGAGTGAAATCCGCAAAATATTGTTAATTGAAGTAATAAGTACCTAGGTAGATAAATTAAGCTCAATGTTATTTATGTTAATTGTCAGTAGTAATCATAGGTGAATTCAATGTAACATTATGAAAAAAAATTCTATAATACCGTTGTTTTATTCTATTAGTAAATTAAGCACACTTGTATCACTTTTTAGCAGACGAAAAATAAAGGAGTTCTTAAGTCAACGCTCATATTTTTTTACGCTTCCCTTAAAGCGTAAAAGTATTAAAAATCTATTTAATACTTTTACGCTTTAAGGAAAGCGTAAAAAAATATGAGCGTTGACAGTACAATAATTGTAACCCTTGGTATTGTCCTGTACAGCTAAGTTAAGTTTTAGACAAATAAAATAAAATAAAAAAATAAAATTTTTGCCGTTCTTTACTAGCTTTTTGTATCGCAATGCATAGAAAAAACCGAGTTAGCATATGTTAATGTTAAGATTATTGGCCATGGTTCTAAATGGCGGTCAATTGTTACATGCATATTAATATAGATCCAACATCTTTTCAGTATTATAGTAGTAGGTAATACTATGTATATTTACAACACAATGACTGCTACATAATATCTACAACAAAATCATGTAAAACTCAAACAAAACAAAGCAAAAATTCTAATATAAAGCATATCCGTACTAGAAATACACGGTTTATCCCTCGGGACCTTGAACTTCGACTGTATTGCTAACCTCCCAACAGACCTGAAATATGAAGTTGTACTCAAACTATAGCATGTGTAAATTTGTTTAAACTAAAATAAAATTTATACATATACTTACTCAAAGAAAAGCTTCGCCGTTTGCATTAAAAATGGGTTTTTGATATATTTATTCTATGTTTAACTAAATAGACCTAGCTAAAAATATGCAATATGTTATCGAAACGTCTTAAAAATGCGTTAAGTGCTGCACTGCACACTGTGGCGTAACCCGGGAACTTTTAGGGTGAGTTGCACCATCTAACGTCAACGTCAAATTGTTCGACGACGATTGAACAATTTACGTCAAATTTCATTTTAATTTCGTTGGCCGTTTGAAAGTGAAAAATTAGTAACTAATTAACACATAACCCTCACACGCATGCACAGACCCTTTCACATTTTTAATTATAATGTTAATAAATGCATTTTACATACGCAAACAAACTGTGTTATTTTTATAAAAGCACTTCTCTTACGATAGCCATTAAATTATATTCAAAGCGTGTCACCTTTGCTACCTAAAACGTTGCCATAACCATGTTATCGCTTGGTGAGTAAGCAGATACCTAGGGTTAAGTGACTTAACGTGGAAAATAAGTGAACATATTTTGATTTAATTTTGCAAATAAGCTTAACGATATACAAAAGCAAAAGGTTGGAGTACGATGCCATCCTCCAAATTATAAGTGGAGGTAGAAAAATTGTAGTTCATAATTTTATTGTTGTGAAAAATTGACACTCTAGTCAGAAGGGCAGTACTAAAGTTAGTATATAACTTGATGTTAAAACTGTGACTTTTTAGAAAATATGAATTACAGCAATTAACATACTCAGGCCATGTTTTTTATCGCAAATAAACTAGCTAAATGTTTTTTTTTATTAATACTTTACTAACCTGATTTTTCAGATGAAATAAGACGAAAAACTAAGCATCTTATGTTAATTTTAACAACTGGTTTCATTGCGTATTTATAAATAAAAACCCACTCTTATCTGCTGTTTCTGTTTTCGGAACACAAACAAAACTAGATCGCGTAAATTGCTCAAATCCTGAATAATGCCTACTATTATCTGTTCTGTGCCTTAACTCTGGGTTTGTTTGACACGCGGTTTGAAAGAGACACGCTTGTTTGACACGGATTGTGACTCACGGTCTCAGACCGTGACGATATGAAATGTGCGTGTTTTAGCGCGACTCCGTCAAATGCTGATTGATTGACAATGCAAATTTAGTGTAGGAAAGTCGGATTGTCCCCACGCCTTGCCACGCTTTTGCGTGACAATTGAATAGTGATTAGCATTGTATAAATATTGCATGATTTTATTTTTTAAATAAATCGGACAACTAAATGATCATTAAAGTTGGTATTGCGAACATTGGTCAACGTTTAATTACCTAAAAATTCCTTAAACAATCACTAGAATCTAAAGTTTCCAGATGCAAGATGTATTTAAAAATGCGGTAATTCGTAAACTTATTTATGACTATGCTACGAATAAAACATACAAATTTTTATGTCAGTTTTCATTTCAATGCACACATTCACACTCAATATTCAGGCGCTACATTCATACCATAGGCAGTACAAAGAAAATAACGACTCACACATTCCGTGTAGTCATAACACGGAAAAACAAATAAGAGAAATCACTCGACCTCGTTCGCTATCGTTTTGTAATCGATACAGTATAGGTCACATTTTTAGAGATAGAAATTGTATTTTTCAGAGACTCGCCGTTGACTGAAAAAGGTTATGAAGCTGAGGTTCTGTGGGTTACTGATTTTAATAATGTATGTGATAATGTATAAGGAAAAATTGTTGTGCACTTATGCACGACTTTTGAATCAGTTAAAGTTGCTTATCATTTGCAATGATTGGTTTTGCCTTTTTCTGATTATAACTGATGGCAATTTACTTCGCCATTTCACTAAATAAAAACTTGTAATATAGCTTATTTAGTGAGTCATTTGTTTATTTGTGTATACGCAGATTGCAAATAATGTGAAAAGCTTATTTTCGACGAAGAATAACTCACCTACGTTTTTTGTGATAGAGCTCATCTGGGGAAATACCTAACTACCATTATACTGCTGCAAAGAAGTAACGCATGCATAGCTGTGTTCCAGTTGTAAAGTTATAGGTGAGATCGTCATTATTTAAATCAATTTATCTTACAAATACTTTAAAAATAAGGTGAACCAAATCAGACACAAAAGCATGAGCTAGAACCGTTGAGGTCAATAAATTCGATACCTTCAGTAAACGAATGCCCACGTAAGTAGCTAAGTAAAAAGAAAAGAAACAGCATGGATAAAACACCCTGAGCGGGTACACAGCTAAGCTATGAAAAAGCTGTTCCACTGCAAAGAAGGTTGTATGCTGTTGAATTAATTCACGAATTTGTCGCGTCACGTCTTCGTAGAATTTTTTTGGGATATAGTACAGTACATTCAATACTGAAATTGAAAATAGGTACTTTTACGCGTTGTTTAGGCCTCCTTGTTTGAGGTTGCGACTTTGATTCCGATGCGAGACAAATGATTGCTTGCTCTGTAAGTAATACTTTTATTATATTATTAAATATTGTTCCGGGTCTGGGTATTTCCTCGCATTATTCTATCAGTTCTGGTTTCCATAGCACAAGTTTTGCTTTATTTGCAAAAAAAATGGTGCTGTATAAAAATGTCTGCCAACATGTTGTGTTATTTTTTATTTGTAAAAAATTACCATGATTATTTCAAGAGATTCAGTAAAAAACATTGTATTTACAGTAAGCGATTAATTTTCTGAATCTCAATTACTTGAAAGTGATAATTAAGTAGGTACCTTGACAAATTAATAGTTAGTTATCTAGTGATAAAAAAATCAGGGCTAAACAATACCATGTTACTAAGCAACAATATTACAATAGAGGCTTTTTCTAAAATGAAACAAAAATATACACATAGTGTTCTTAAAACTGACCTAGCTATAAATAACACACTGTATTGGTTGAGGGTATGTAGCACTGCGAATGTACTTGCCAGTTTGTTATTTTATTTGCTCCTCTACTCAGTAAACTCTATCCATTCGATTTTGATTCCACGAAGTCAATGTTTACATTGAATGTTAAACTTATATCAGTTGTCACATTATTTTCAAGCGTTTAGTCTACTGTGAGAAAGTTTATGGACGTCGAATAACAATATTTGTTTATCATATTCAATGGCCTTTACTGGCATTGTGGATATCAGGCTTTTTTGGATTGAATATACATTTTCTATGGTTAAAGCGATGCGAGTAACTTTAAACTTTGGGAATTTGACGGCTCACAAAATTAAAGAGATTTAAAGAGTCGCTAAAAATTATTACAGGTTTTTTTGCGTGTGGTTTCATTATTGTAAAAGGCTGGAAGAATGATATGGCAGGAGTATTGGTAAATTATAATGTATATCATGAAAGCGATGTGCAAGACAACTCGGGGATTCACTAGTGATACCATTATATACCGTTATTCATAATGGAACTAACGATTCAATAGACCTATAATAAAATGTTAAACCTTACCTAAACAAAAATGAAAGAAAGAGTCCATTTCCAAATGAAATCGTAGATAGGCGAATTGCCAACATTAACCCGCACGGCTCCTTGGCTCAAAACAACTAATGGAGTACGTTATTACTGGCCACCTCTACGAAAAAGTGCATTAGCGTACCGTAAGTGGGATAAAAGTATTTGAATATAGAGCTTAAGCAAAGTGCGCTGTGAGTGCTTATGGCACTTAACATACAGCGATTTGCCTCATTTACTGTAATCGCTACAGTTTTATTTTACTTTGGTTTTCGGTAACTGGGTTCCATGTGAAATAACTGATTCTCATGTTTATGATTTCAATATTCAATTTGAACATTAAGTAGCGGTTTTAATTGACTCTTGTTGCAGCGCTTTTGTATTTAATTTTCGAAAATGTTTCAAATATCTGGAATATCAACTTTATTTGGTTCGCCGGCCAGCGTGTTCTGAACTGTGGTTTACCTTGATGTTTTGTCTTTGCTAGGCATGGCTGGGCTACTGCGGTGGGTAGCATAGGTCTGCCTACGCTGGATGCTGATTTAGTTTGTCAAGTTTTTGAATCCCCTTCTTGGGCTCTTATCACGGTTAGTTAGATGCGCCGCGGGAGTACCTCTAGGGGTATGAATGGAGTTCCCTTTCGTGAATATTGCATTTGACGTCTAAGAATTCGGCTTATCAGGTTTTCTGCGCGGGATGGTGGAGGTGGCTGATCTTTTGTTTAATAAATTACCCTCCCTTGGGCCAGGTTTTGAAATCCCGTTTTGTCAACAGATAACCTAACAAGTTTGTTGTTTTTACGAAGTAGTAAAATATGCAGTGGATATGCCAGGGTCCGCAGTTTCAATGAAATGATATTCTCAAACATGGAATGTGCAATAAATAGAGTCATTAAGCTGTAAAAATAACGACTTTAATATTGAGTTTGCTGCCTTTGTGTGTAAAGTTTAAATAATGTTTAGTGAGACTTGCATACTATTTACAATATCTCATAGAGTTTTACGAGTACATCACACCTCTACGTTCAACTGTCGGACAAAGCGGATGGACATAATGAATTTTCGTTTTTAAATTGGAAAATAAATAATTCATTGCGAACGAGACGCGCGAGTTCCTAGTAATGTAAGAAAGCATATTTTAGCCCATATCGTAAAGTGCAACGAATGACAACACTCGTAAAGTTTTATGTCTCGTACCGAGCACGGTCTCGTCTCAATTACAATTACAAATTATTACAAATTTTCAACTGAGGCCAAAGTGTCGTGAGTAATAATGGAAACCAAAGCTTACAATGTTTTGACGTTAATTTTATACACTTTATTCATAGATTTTATGTGAAAGAAAGTTTTAATAGCAGTATTAAAATGTTTGTACTTTAGTGTGAATAGCTATAGCAGTTGTAAAGAACCTACACAAAGACAAATGTTTTAAAATATACTTTAAAATATACTACCTTACTTACCTGTCCTATCCTACGATAAGGCACGAATAGTTTCTTCGTACAGAACGACACAAATAATTTAAAAAAAATTGCATGGTATTTACCACGTATTTACGCAACTGAATTGTAATTCCATTTCTATCAGCAATCTGTCAATAAGCTATTCATACAATATATTATGATGTCGGTTTTTGATTGAAATCTTAGTGAAATCAACTGCAATAGAATTACATAATAGCTCCTCAGATGCATAGGACACCCTCATCTCAATTTAAGCATGCATAAATTCTCAGTAGAACATTGCTTTTAGACCGGATCATGTAGAAAGCAGGTTGTCGGTGCTTGTCAGTGTAGAATAAGAGATATAATTAGTTAGAATATGGTAAAAAGATCTCTTTATCTTTCCTTGAAAGTTTATTGTTTTTGTTATATTCATTGAGGTTAAGTTTTTATGGCGTACTCATGCATACATGGATTTTTAAACTTTCTATCCACAAATCTTCATCTCAGAGAGGGCGCGGGCTCGTGACAGGCCCGCGAAGGACACGACCCGAAGATATGCTTTAGCGTATAATTATACTTACCTGTTGGCATTGGTATGACAGCAAAAATATCTTGTGCATTTATTTATGTTAGGTCATGACGGAGGCCTTCAAGCAGTTAACTCCGTCACACTAACCATCATCATAGACCACTCATACGAAATTACTTATTATTTTGAAGAAGTACACACGCTTGTATATGAACGTGCATCGAAAAACCCGCTTTCTTTGTGAAATAATCTAAGGCGCTTGAGAGCAATCTAGAAAGCCGACCGCAAACGCCTCTGGCTAAATCTAGGATACCCTGACCTACTATTAAAGGATTGTCTCAGAGCATTTCTCCCATATTCACGCCTCTATAATCTTCGTCTGTGGTCTCTAAACTGTGTATAAGGTCTGTAATTTGTGACGTTTACGCACATGGTGATTTATTTACATAGATAACTCTTGTGATCACTCGCAACTTCGTCTGAACAAATTTTTCAGATTTAAAGTGTTTTATTAACTCAAAAAAAAGTCGACTCGAGCGAGACTGCAAACCGCAACTTTCCGTTACGCGGTTGCTCTATCCGTTGAGTTGAGTTTTTAGTTCCAGCTTGAAGTATCTATTTAAAAATTATGTATGTATAAAAAATCGAATGATCCATCGACTGACTGACAGTATAACTGTATAGTATACCTATGTATATGACATACTTGAAATGTGACACCTAAAATGTTATAAGAACACCTAAACCTACCTAAACATTTAAAACTACTATTGAAAATGATGTAGTTATAGAAAAACAGTGCGCGCGGCCGCTTGATAACTGCCTATTACTATTCACTCCGAATCAAAATGCAGGTTTCACTAATTACATACGAGTGAGTTATCGTTCCGCAGTATGTTTAGCAATTACACGTAGATAATCTCTACTTGCAGTGTGTGTTATTTCGTTAAACAATACTTTCTATACCTTGCCTGATTTGTCCAAAATACTAGAGAAGTAGTGACAGACTCAGCAATTCCTTGCTTTTTAGCAATCCTCGCAAAAATAGTAGATTTTTTTTACTATTTATGTGGTAACTATCCTAATTATATTTTTATTAGCCGCGACTTCATTCGCGTGGTACTCAGAAACCGTACTTTTTTTTGGGATAATAAGTATGTCCTATTCCCGGTCATTACCGTGAATAGGACACATATCTTTCTAATTACACACAATAATCACGTATCAGTGTGATTATTGTGTGTAATTAGAAAGATATGCGAGCACTAAAATTTTAAATGTGTTACTTCTTTACTCATGTTGTTGCAAATAAATTAACATACAATTATGAAAGTTTATGCAAAAGAAATTTAAAATTCTATAATACAAAACAAAATTTCCTTCCAAACAGGTCACCAAAATCAATAGAAGCTCGGTCGACGTAAATAAGTAACGAAAACAAAGGTAAGTTCGGAGCACACATAAAACTTATTTATTATTGTGCAAGCGTACTGCACGCACGTCTATTGCGTTGGTGAATTTATTGTATGCCGATTTTGCATTATGCGGTACGGTTTGCAAAACAATCTATGAGCTAGGTCAACTGCCATTTAAACTAGTGGTATTTAAACGATTTCGCAGTTACTTTGCTGAGCTTACACGTATGTGGGTCTTGCGTAGCCCATAAATTTAACTTACATAATAAATTAATTTAAGCGTAGTGAATTATTATGCTCTATGCGTATAGAATTCATCATTTTGATGAGACATATAAATTAAATAGGCACCACCATGCCACCATTGTTTCACAATAGCTATTACTTTTGTATGTTAGTATTATCTTTATACTAGTGGAACGGATGCCCGCGTCTGTGTTGTGTTTTCTTCATCTTCAAGGGCTATATTTTAAAATATTCTGTATTTAAATTTTATCAGACTTACGGGTTAGTATGTGCGCTGATTGTTACTCAGTGACTAAATCATCACACCATGGGAATATTTAAACTTATGTAATATCTCTTAATAGCTTTTATTTTGTTGTCCCGCCTTTTACAACCAAAATTGGGACTTTAAACATGTTTTGCAGATGATTTCGCAACAAAAAATTTGTATATTACAAAAATGTTAACACATTCAATCATTAATATAATATAATAGGCGTAAGTATGGGTTTAAACTTTTTTTATATTCTGCTTGCATTTAATGTAACAATACATACAAGCAGTCATATCCATAGGAAATAAAGAGAGGCGTCCGTCGTCGTTCAATAATACATGGATGCTAACACCAATAAAATAGTACCAGTGTGCTTCAGAACTTTGAAATACCTCCCACCTATTGTCCACTACATTATTTTAATAAGATTGTCCGAGTATTCTTCAAACTATTGGTTAAGAACAATTTAGTCAGCAGGTAGTAAAAACCTTTAAGACCTCAGATCAATATCACAGTGTAGTAGGTAATAGAAAAGATATTATAATATATGTCAGCTATTTTATAAACTTACCAGTAGAAGAGTAATAGAATTCTTTGTGATATAGAGCTTGTCTGGGGAAGCACTACCACCAAATTTATATTTTAATGTTGCACCTTTAGATCCACAAAAAAGTCTTAATAAAAGTTACGATACAGACTAAGCGTTTATAACTTGAAGGTCAGTCAATCAGTAACGTACTGATTTTATAATACATTTTTTGTTTAGATTACTTTTGGTAGGTAATATAAAAGATATTGTATCCAAACTATTTATAACTCGTAATAATCACAGCACCATAATCTTTTCAATTGATCGGAAACAATAAACGTCTCGCAGACGACTCAGAAAATTAGAGATAATATTTTATTAGCTCGTAACAAGGTAGATTATTTACATTGAAGGTCGTTTACGATCTGTGTTATTTTCATAGCTTTCTCTCCCAATGAATATAATAAAACTAGCTGCCGCCCGAGTTTGACTTGCGTTGTACCAGGATTAAAATACTTTAATACAATTCAGGATATCCAGAATCAAATTTCAACAAAAAAACAAAATCAATATCTCGTAAACGAACGATGTCAAAGGGCTAAAAATTATAATATATACCCCTAATGAGTACCCAATTAGCGACATTGTCGACAATCCCAAACTCTCAAGCGGTATTGAGCCCTTAAGCCTGAGGAGACACTTTGCCTCTCTTTGTGTTTTCTACCGCTTGTAAAACGGGGTGTGTTCGGAAGAATTGTTTGACTTGATGCCAACAGCTACTTTTTACCATCGCACCGCTCGCCATCGGCAGGGGATCCATCCACACACTCCAGAGCCAGGTTGGTCGCGCACCGTAAGGTTTCAGAGGAACTTCCTCCCGCGAACACTTAGGCTGTGGAATGATCTCCCTGCTGAGGTTTTCCCTGTATGGGGTTCTTCAAAAAGGGTGTTTTAAAATTTTTAAAGGATCGGCAACGCGCGAGTGATACCTCTAGTATTGCAAGCTTCCATGGGCTACGGTAACTGATTAACATCAGGTGGGCCGTATGCTTGTTTGCCACCTTGGTAGTATAAAAAAAAAAAACATACCAAAAACCCTGCATTCCTTCCCTCCCATTCCGCAGACTTTTGGACCTCCCCTCGTATCTTAAGCTAGTCCCTCCACTCATTTTAGAAAATTTTTCCCCTTATAATACTGAGTGTAAGTCGGTGGATTGAAGTGAAGGCTCAAAATCAGGCCTCATGCGCTCTGTGGGGGAAACATGTCCAGCAGTGAACTTCTATCGGCGGCGAAACGATGATACCGGGTGTAATTAAAAACAACTATAAATTACGTAAGCGTAATAAGTAACCACCGAATAAAATAAAATAATAATTTGTAACGTTTTTAACTTTTTTTACTTTCATGACAATTTTTGAAGTGGATCATCAGTTTTTTTTCAGCAATAACTTTCGTGTGTGGTTAGAGGGAAGACTCCCCGTAAATACATCATATTGTATAATATCACATCTGTCCTTTTCACAAGCCATAGAAATTTTTTTTGTTCAGTATATCAAAGCTGAACCAGCAGACCAACTGTCACCTAAAAACACACCTGCAGCTGCAATTGGCCAAATGAAACAAACACTGCACTACTAAACTCAACTATTTGCAATTCAATTCATGCAAAATCATCGTACGTTTGAGTTCCATTTCACATTCTACGTAAACCGAGCTCCCTCAGAAATGCTTCGTAAGACAAGCTCAGGAGCTCACTTAGACTACATTTAGCGAGCCTTAGGCCACCGAGGCTGAGGTTAGGTTCTTAATTAGCTATCGTTCGCAGCTGACCGCTTGGAAGTGAGAACTAGGTACCCAGCACATGTAACTTTTCGTACTAAAATCAACTCTATCTCACCGCGATAAGACTTAAGTAGTATGTATATGGTTGGTGGAGCCCTTGTGGTTAGACGATGGGTGACATTTACGTAGTGCATGTAGTCCGCGCCGAAGGAGCTCGATCAGAATTACCTCGATCTTGTAGTTTAACTGATTAGAAATTGAGTTATGGATAAGTTTTATTCATTATAATGAGACATGTTATGCGACTGATGTATACAGTTTTAAGTTTTTCGAATGATAATTTGATATAAGAGGTACTTACATACTTATTTTTTTATCATCGTATTACATTATAACTTTTTGCTCATTTTCATTGTATGACATGAATGATCATTGATTTTTTGCAGCGACAACCAGTTCCATAATGACTACGGGAGGACATGTTGCAATTTCGAGTAAAAACTTATCGTAACAACATTGAACATCAATCATTTTTTAGATGAAAGCCGAAGGAAATGAGTTTGGTCTGAGTGCGCGCAGTGGCTCGTAAAAAAATGTGTGAAAAATTACATCGATTACTACTAATGACAGAATGCTGTAACACTATCGCGAGAAAAACAGAGGCTGATGGGATGAGAAGATGGTGTCGTTTGTTCATCTCACATTATAGTAATAAAACCCAGCGTGTTTTATTTTATACAGTTATTCTGAGCATTGCGTTTCAGCAGCGGTTACGCAGTTTATGCTATCCCAAAGAATCAGTATTTTTACGTAAAATATGTTTTTTGTAAAGTTATCTATCCTTAGGCTATCCTTATGTCAAATTTTATCATAATCCGTCTTGCTGTTTGAGCGTAAAGAAGCAATAAACTCTCAAATAACTAACAAATTTTATAATAAAACCATGTTATATCATTTTTTTTTAATGTACTGTACAAGTCATTAGTAAACTTTTTTTTATTTCACAATTGCATTTATTTACATAACTTTTAGGAATTTATTAACAAGAACATAATTACATTACCTACAAAATATACAAAATACATATTATGAAACAGTTGAGCCATCTAAAGACCGTTACAAACGATCTATAGATAGCTCAACTGATCCAAATCACTACCAGACGATACCAAAAATATACACAAATAAACATTAGATTTGTTGGTTTCTATACTACATTTAAACCAAAAAAGATTACATTTTTGTTATTGAGTAAAAAACTAACTAACTAACTAACCTGCATAGTTTAATGTTTTTTCTTATTTACTTACTTTTATGTACTAGGTAAGTATCTAATTAATCTCTACACTCAAGGTAAAAGTTCAATGAAACTTAATTAGCATCGAGACGTGGGTTCTAAAACAGGGGCAATACCAATAAACATGAAGATAAAAGCCGGACTATAAAGCCACTCGAATGAATATTGAAAGTAACTAATTATCATAAAAGTACATCCTCTGGACCATTACCAAATAGCTGTCATTAAAGCGTGATACGATAAAATGGAAAACGCCACCCATGGTGGAAAAAAAGAAGTACTTTAAGCTGGTTGTATAATACACTACTATAACAAGTAGTTTGTAATAGAGCTTTTCACAACTGAAAGTATGACAAATCTCAGAGGTTCCATCATCTGAGAACTTTAGATTATAATATAGACGTTGAATAAACGGATTTATTGTAGTCACTTCATGTTGATACTTGCTAACTGGATTATGTTAGCGAAACAAAGTTCTTTTTAGTTTGGTGCATATTTTTTTTTATAACGTTCACAGTTTACAAACGCAAACAAAAAAGGTATTTCAGTCGTTAGTTACCTAGTTGACGCAGGAGGTTGCGGGTTCGATTCCAGCCTTGGGACAAATGTTTGTACGAGCTGTAAATATTTGTTCCGGGTGCTCTGGGTGTTTTCTATGTAAACTCAAAAATATATAATATGCATGTACTGTATTGTATAAGGTATATCAGTCATCTAATAGGTACCCATAACACAAGCTATATGCTTAGCTTAGGGCTAGGCACATAACACACAGCAATGATGCTGTGTGGGTTGTCTAGCATTATTTGTTTATTTATTTATTTATTCATATTATGTTTAATCATGAAAAACTGGGCTTATAACTAATACCAAGCGTTATCTCACAGTTCAGTTTTTGGGACTCTTGAGTTGTGGAATACTGTGAAAGAAACTAGGTCTTTAGTATACTTATGAATACAGATAAGTCTAAGTGGTACTAAGTAATCGTTTATATTTATCCTATCATTCTATATTAAAAGTCCTCGGCGGTAAATGTTGCAGTAATTATCTGCGGTAAGTTTATAAATTGGCAATAAAATTAGTAGCAAGTAGTAAAATTGCTTCTTGGACCATATAGGTATATTTTGTAACCTATTAATATGCAAATACGATTATTATAATTAAGAAAAAGATGATATTAATTACTTTAATTTACGGGTATTGGTAAGGGTATAACCAGTAAAGATTTTATGGCAAATGAGTTCAAGTACCTAACAAAATATGGTTTATCATATTTTTTTCACTAATTGTAAACTTTCATTAAGGATTTACAACTGACGAATGGAATCAGCACGCTTTGGAGCGCATTTTATACAATGAATGAAAATAAATAAATAATTTTTCATAGACAAAAACTATATTTACTATACTAATTTCATCTGGAATGTAGGAATCTAAAAATAAATAAATTATTCGTGGACATTTTTTAGACAGCGCCTCTAAGCCCCAACTGAGAAAATATGTAAAATGTTGTTATGTAAATACGTAATTAAAAAAAAAACCAGAAAAACCCTCGCTTCTCAACCATGTCATCGAGGCTTTTAAACGCCACTCTCGCATTTTACGGAATAAAGCCGATTGCGCTCAGTCGCCGAAGACTTCCGCAAGATATTTGCATAGGCCCATGCGGTGGCTGTCACGTGCGGTATATACGCGTGCATCCGCTCCGTTGCGCATCCATCCGCTGCGATGCGCGCCGTCTCAATCAATCTAGTGTAAATTCTATTGCACACTTATGTGAGTTTTCAGTACCTACGAAATAATCTGAGATTCGTAACTGTAGTTGGTAGGTACCTAAGGCCCAGCGATTTTGCGACTTTTCATACTTTTTTTGCCATAATTCAGCAAGTACCCGCCTTTTTTCTCTAGCTTTGTATTGTTTCTCTCTGTTTGTATAAACTTTACAGTAATTTGAACAGCTCAAATAAAGAGTGTAAGTTACTAAGCCAACGAAGTCAGAGATAAGAAAAAGTGATGCGTAAAGTTAAAGCATAAATTCCGCTTGAATCGTCTGGTTTTGCTTCGATCAAATCCACCAGATAATCCTCCTTCGACAGTTTGACAAGTTTTTTCTTACAACTTTGAAATCGGTGAGTAGCGTTAGCTACTTTAACCTACTCATAGGTATTTTACATTAATATTCCAAGTAGACAAAAACAGGTTTTTATTACTATAAAAACCGGTTTTCTACTAAATTATGTTATTATTACATTATAATTATGTCTTATAATAGCAAAGAACATACAATTTTAAAATAAATCAAAACAATTTACTTAGAATCGAACCTTATTGATTGGTATAATAAACCAGCTGATAAAAAAATACTTTTCACTGTATCAATAATATAATTATCCATGAGACCGTAACTATTGGTTTTGCACAGTCAAAGATGTTCCTATTTATATATAAAAAAAAATACCGTGAACGGTGAATCTTGTGTTTTTTACCAAGTGAGCTTAGTAATAATATCGTCACGATAAAAATCAATTGCATGAAAGGCACACCTCGGGAGCAACGTAATAACAGTGATTGGAAGCGGCCGCGGGCACTGAGCACAGATTGGGTTTCGTAGAGAATTCAAAACAAAGCTCTAGGGTAAAGAAATTGTGAGGAAAGCCATGGATTAAACCAGAAGAATATCTTTGAATAGAAGATTGATTGAAAATGTTGGATTTACTTAGATTTTTCGCATTCTTGTAAGCTTATTGACCCACAGATACGAAATTAACCAAAATGTAACTGTTTATACTAAGGTAAAATTCATTTACTGAATGAAATGCCTCATTTTTTACTAACTTTCTGTTTCTTATTAGATTAGACTAATACAAAGTACAAACTAGAGTATAATGTGTGCAGCGGTAGCACAAATTGGTCGTAGCTCAGTGCTAAATGAACCACTAGTTTTTAGCTGCCTACGGAAGTGTAAGTGACGAAGACGAGTAGCACTAATCAAGATTATTGAGAGATTATTGCTGATATTATTATACTTGTATTATATCAGGCATAATAACAAGTAGTTACCAAAAACTCTAATAGGTCTGTTTTGGCTTGGCGAACCAAATCAAAATATTATTTTCGTTCAGAATGCATAAACAGAGAAAAAATAAAAATTGAGATACGTTTTACAGCATCTAAACGGCAAATATAACGGTCAATTAAGTAAGTACCATTACGCAAAAGGGCCCCGTATAAAGTTTTATTGTTTTCTCAACCCGCATATGTTGCGTAAATACTTTTGAGCTGAAAATAAAAACAAAATGCTCGCTCTTTCCATTTACAGCGTAACATTTCAAAACATTTAATATTTGCTGTGTTAAGCACCTTATATTTAGAAATAACACGAATAACTAGTATAGTAGTATACTTAATAATGAAAGAGATAATGTAAAATGCATTGTTTTTATGGATTTATGCGATATTCGTCCCGAGTTTTAGGCCCACGCAACTAAAAAGTTTTTATTCGTCCCGCATGATAATATTTATCCTTAATCGTCCCGCATGCCAAAATTATCATATTATTATTGTTGTTATAAAAATGAAGAAACACAAAAATGTTACTCCACACGCATCATGTCACCGGTTTTCATCAACAATAACAATTTATCAAAATATGAGAGTGTAGGGGCGTGTTTAAGTGAATATCTATAAAGCAACGTAGAACGTGTAGCAGTTACTATAGGACCTAGTCCTGCCTCATTACAGGTTGACGTTGAATGATGAAGATGGAAAAAATGCGGCGTATAACCTCGATGTTGATGATTTAATTTTTTACTATTAGCAAGTCTTTCTCCAATTTTTTTACAATATTAGACTTGCAAATTATAGGCATTAAATTTGAAATTCAAGCAAACCAAATAACTCAGACGTCCCCCAAAATTTAGCAGGGGGAATGACGTGGGTACCGGTTGACAAGTGTTTAGAATGTTCCTTAACAATAGAAAGGATCATACCTAAAAACCTATCCGGTGTTGTTGCCTGTTCTTTTACAACAATTACGCATAGAAATGTAAATTTACCTAGTTTGTGAGTTTCAAAGTGATCCTTGTGGTTTTATTAAATAAACCTCTTTTGACCTTGACTAGCCCGTTCTTCGAGTACGGCATACAATGTGGGACGAAAGCAGATTTACCATCTGGGCCGAACTTTCGCGGGACGAATACGGCATAAAATAGTTTTAGGCCTTACGCCCATGTAAATTCTTCGTAAAAAGTCTGTGTTACATGGTTCGCCTGTAGCTTTATTTAAAGCCTATGTCTCTGACACGTCACATCATCATTATCTTAAGTTTGGTAAAACTGCGGTGGATTGAGGTAGAGCAAACGTTTTCGGCGCTGTAATTTTAGGGCTGGTTACACAAGCTAGTGTTTTGATTTAATTTAATGTTATGTTATTAGAGAGAAAGAGCTACCTGTTTTGACAGCGTATAATGGGGTTGAAAGGGTTGATTGTGCTAAAATTAATTAAACCAAGTTTTTTTAAGGTTATAATGGAGAGGTAATAAATTTTACGTTATTGTAGGTTTTACATCGATTCGAAACTTTTAGAGTGTTAAGAGACAGGCGTTTTTTGTTATTTTTTATGTAAAAAAATATATAATCGGTATAAAACACGGTGAATTATAAAGTTGCTAGAAGGAATAAATGGAACTTTCATTATATTTAATTATGACATGACGTTTTCTTTTTGTTTTGGTAAAATTTAGATAATTCACACTATATTTATAATCTCTTTTTTGATGTCTTGCTGACTACAACACAAAAAGTTCAAGACAGCAAATAACTTTGTCGCCAGACAGAAAAATCTGACCACTTTGTCAGATTTTTCCAGATAAGACGAAAACAATAAAAGTGAGCCGTTAGCGCTGTCTGCCATTTTCCGGAAACGGACGTTAGTCGGCACATCCGGTGAGGCACTACGCCAACTGCCAGAACGTACTGAGAAGAAAACGATTTCAATGTTATTTATCAGAACGTATATAGATTGAAATCATATGAATCAGATAAACTGTTTTTGGTAAAATCAGAAATCACAAAGTGCTAACTTAAAAATAATATCGTTTTTATTCGGATATTAAATGAATGGTCGTGATAATACTTTTCGATCACGAAGTTTCCAACTTCGTATCACAGCCGGTTTTAAAACTTATTTGTCTATTTCTTAGATTTATACCTGCCTCATAAATAATAGCTATTATAAAACCATTGCTTTATCATTGTATCAAAATACGTAGGTATCTAAGCTTAGTATGATTTACAGACTTTTAACCAATATAAAATGAGTCAACCCATATTTTCTCGGAATCCGCATAATACCAGAACATTAATACCGCTCTGGGTAAAAACGTGTGATAGATAACGTACGGCATTACCATCCATCGCGATACTCATATCTGTAGACATTTTCACAAAACAGGTCACGTATTAAATGAGAATATTCGGCCGAGCCTCCGACTTATTTATCATTCTTCTCAGAGCAACACCCCATGAATTTTATACAAGATTGAACGATTTACTGAGCAAAATTGATGGTACATCTATTGTGTCGTGTCAGAGGCTGATTGAGCAGTGTTCGGGAATCTCAGAAGAGTTAACAGCACTTTGTGGGGTAAAGTCTTACTGAGGCTACGGTGGAGACCTTTGTATGCTTATAAACTCAACATAGCATGTTTATTTGTTTTTGTTTAAGTGGAGGTACCAATCTAAGGCAAAAAATATTTTATTATTAATTTCATCTTAGTGCAGTGCACAACTGAAGTGCTAAATTTGCTTCCGAACAGTCAGTGGTGTGCAAACCTATTATTTAAATTCAAAAGGCACTGTAGCAAGTGAAATTATGGGGCAAGTAAGGCTTAGAAACTATTTCTCATTTCTCTATAGTGCAGATAAAAACGTAGACAATTATTTTTGATACAATTATAAAAAAACATATATACGAGTAAATTACCGGCATAGCCGGTGTAATGTTACTAAATAGAGAAAACTAAAAATAAAGAAAACACTGCTTGTTCAACTTCGTCGAGAAAAACAGACGTCAATCTTTTTTCAGGATAATAGAAGAAATACAATAAATAGTTTGTCGTCTATTGATCTGTATCTAAGTGGATAAATACTTTGTAAATTGAAAACATTTGTAGCAATTTGTAAAAGCCGATTCAGTAACTTTCAATGTGATAGCAATTATTCAATATTGGTTCAATTAATTGCCGAGAGAGAGTCCTTCTTTGTGTTATCGCATGGTTTTTCTATTCACATTGCGTTTGAACCGTGGTATATATAGTGACTCAAAAATAACTTTCGAAAGAAGATGGAATATGCGCTTACGCTGCTTAGGTGTATCATGAATGTTCAGAATCAATATTAAGCTTTTATTGGCTAATAAAACTAAAAAGATAAATAAATAAATGAGTCGTCTACTAAATATCTTCTTGCTACTGGGTTTACTCTCAAGCGAGAGTGTATTAATCTGCGATGCGGACCCAATATGGATTGCGAATGGCGTCATTTTTTGGATAAAACAAATCATTGGTGGCACGACCAGTGTGAATCTAGTGGTAAATCCTATATTTTCTTTAATGACTGCTCCTCCAATGATACCTAGATCATTGATCTAAGATTCAAATTGCGAAAATTTACGCAGAATGTAAAAAGAAATTATAAATAAAAGTATTTATTTACTGAATTTTAAGGATTCTTTTATTATTCGATTCCCAAATCCCCAGCTCTCAGTTCTACAAGGCTAGCCTTAAAAGCGTTTTATCCAGCTTATCCTATATTCACTCAGCGCCCTTAGGTCCTGTGTACACAAGCCACGGATACCTCTCAACGTGAGCTGATAAAATGCTCATCCGAAAGGACCCGATCAATCCCAACCTATTGTGCGATACAAGGTCCTTTCTACACAAGCTATTTATTCTCTTTCCTATACTAAGGCTATGTATTCTTTGTATGAGATTTCACCATCATTTTCTGGGATGGTGTTTCCTTCCCTCATTTAGGGTGTGTGCGTGATTGTTTTAGCAAAAGGTTTAGGAATTCTTTTTTTATTTCCATTAGATCACATAGATGCGTTTTGATTTTGAGTGTCGTTATTACTCTGTGGTCGTAAAGATCGTCTGAGACGAAAAACATGCAGGTTTGTTTATGCATTTTTTTTTGCAGGTTCGGATTCCCAGTTGTCATATAATTACTTAGCTGTTGCTCTCGACTTTGTTTGCGTGAAACTCGGAACGCGTACTTTTTCCAAAAGGTTAAAAAGTAGTCCATGTTCTTTTACCGGTCATTATTTATATGTTTTGAGTTGGTCTAGTAGTTGTCGAGTTATAGAGGAACAAACATCCAAACTTTCGCATTTATAATTATTAGTGTGATGTGATTAGTGTGATGTCATAATGACAGTACCATTACGGATGACCATTGTTCCATCAGCTAAGCTATTACGTAACTCAGTTGCAAACCGATTTCAATTACCAACCTGTCAATATGCTGTCTTAAACAGACAACATCAGTTTTTGATTGAAACCTAGTGAAATCGAATGCAACCGAATTACGTAACAGCTCTCAGTTATCAGAATAACTGACAATAGATTATAGAGTAAAGCGTATGTAAAAGTAATAGGATTAAACTATTATCGGTAGAATGGGTTTATGCAAAGTGGTAAATACAAACAATGTCATTTCATTTATTCATTACGCGAAACATGGGTTAATAAAAATAATCTTTATTAACCCATGTCTGATGACATTGACAATTTTATTGTGCGACCATGAATATTTTTATTGAATAAAATTAAAGTTAAAAATCTCTAACAATAATAAATAATGATAAAGTTAAAATAAATTAAATGTGTTAAATGTTAAACAATAATATTAATAATAATTTCTGTGCCATTGACCGTGCCGCAAATGTGTCAGTTGGGACAACCACGCCGATCGCATACCCTAACTGACGTGTTCAAATAACACCGTGTGCACAGCCTCATATAAAATATTCAACAGGATAATTAAAACTGTACTTACATCTGCATTAAAAAAGCGGCAAAATAAACATTGAGTAAAGACTGCTGAATACCTGTTGGAGGTATAATTTAACCACTTTACATTTAGTGCTCGTTTCATAAAATAAAAAAACTAGATAAATTAACATTCACTTGAAAAAAAAAGAGCAGATGTTGTTTTTTTAAGGAACGTTTAATGTAGAAAAGTATAATAATCATAACAATTAAGTTTCGCGAGTGTCTTTATCGCTGTCATCGAACTAATCTTCCAAAGTTCGAACACTAGCTTTTCTAATTAACGGAAACGTCAAACGGATTGTGGTGGATTAAGACCCCAATCACTCTCGCTCGAGAGTAGTACGGTGAAAACATTAAAAGGCTTCCATGAGGGTAAGTGACGTTTCGACCGAAAAATGTTCGACCGATTCGGCCCAAATGACACTTGCGATTTTAATTTATTTACTGACATTTCAGCTAACAATGATATTTTGAACAGTCCGCGAATAAACTTAAGCCGCCAAGACAAATCTCTTAAACTTATAATGCAAATCATGAGCCGTGAGCCGTTTGTATGATATGAGATAATAACACATTTATTTTTTTACTTAGTTTCGTTCTTCCCCAGTCCCGTATTCACCCGGCCCGTTCTTACCCGATTTGAATAAAGTTTATGTTCAGAACAATTGTTCAGCCAAGTAATATATACAGATATAGTATCGGTATTTAGATATATAGTCATTTGAAAGCGCAGTAGCCTGTGTAATTGTGTAATACCAAGTTCCCAGCTCATTAATGTTTCCCAAAACTACACTACCGTATGATGGTGATAAAATCGCAGTGTAAACCGTAAATATACTTACTTTTCTCATACATAGACTCGTTAGATAATATTATATTTATATTACAATAAATACATATTAAAATACATTTACATATAACATTATACATACCTATTACCTACTAATACCAATACATAATAAACTTACCTAAGCAATATAATATAATAGTATATAATATATAAATATTTATAACTCTACTCTTTAAACTCTACACTATATCTGCCATATTGTGTCCGCTATATCACGGTTGCAACATTAAGGACGCTGCTTTGAAAGGAACCAGGACTTTAGTGCCTATCAACGCGATCTCTTGCTAGGTGGCCGACGTAATCATGGCTTCTCGAGCGATCGTTATGGAGTGAACACGCATTAAGAAAAGATGTGCGCCGTTCCTTACTTGTCAGGAGGATTCGCATATAAATAAAAGTGAATGATGCCTGATGCCCAAGGCACTGTCAGACTTAGCATCAGTTTCTGACGGTGTCATATAACTAATGAGTCTGTGGCATATCAATTTTGACAATATCAAACAGTAAAAATATAAATATGTATACGGTAATAACATCACTTGTAGCTTTAAATCTTTCTGACTGGATTTATTATGTATAGCATTTACAGAACGCATTTTTTTAAACTATCTGCAATATTCCCACTGTTGGGACATGACCTACTTCTAAACCACAAGTGATATTTTTACTTTGTGGCTAACTATAATACGAACACCAGCTTGTAACTGATTACCTAATGACGCTAGCAACACTAGAAGTATTGCAAGTATCCCTGTAAGTTTACCGGCACAACCTTCGAACCGAATCACAGCAATGATTACTGATTTTGCGGCAGAAATACCTACGTAAGTAGTATTTCCCTGAACGAATTTAAAATTACAAGCACTTCGGAAACTGGTGCTTAAAACTCGGAGCTAAGCAATTAATTACAATTTTAATTAAAGACGTCAAGTTACTTGCTTATGCAAAATGGCGATTGTGATTTCCTACATGCTTACATGCAATTTAAAAGAATTACAATGACATGGTGCGGTGTGGATATAATTATGAATAATGGCAACGATTTTTTATGATGGATTGAACGGTATCTGAAGAATACTTATCTGATACCTGCGCAGCATACATTATTCAGACTTCATTTATATCAGTAAAATTTAGTCACCAGGGGAGTTATTGCGTTAAACGTAGCGTGACGTAAATATTTTAGATTTACCGTTTTCCTCTTGTTCAAATTGCGCACTTGCACAGAGCTGCCAAAATGCTACAGCAAAACGTAACATTTCATGATAATTTTTAATATATGAAAAGCTTGTTCACGAATGAACCTAGGATTATAGATAGAAATAACTGAAAAATTCGTTCAACTTCATCGTTGGCGATGGAGCTGTAGAATTAGCTACTATGACTTGCAGTTAATTACTTTGACGACAAAACCATTCGTGAATAGCTTCTCAACTTATGATAATAAACATAATTTCTTTGTCTGCGAAAAAACATAATTCTGACAAAATTATTTAGAACACACTGTAAAATTATTTCAAGTGTACTGTAAAGTGCATTGTAATGATTGAGTTGCTTAGTTATTTTACCAAGGGACAAAGTACTCGAATATTTATTTATAACTGTGTCACTTGTTCAAGTGGCATTCATTCGTAAAATGTTCTTCACAGATCATTATTCTTGTCCTATCTTTATTATACTCTCGGTAAAAGAACTTTAATTGGTCCCACATGTTTCAAATGAATGTTTTGAATCTGTTGACGGGTGGGTAAGGGGCGTTTTGTAAGTGATTTTCAGCAGCCAATTTTTTGCTACAGTAAAAAAAATATGAATAATTACGGAAAACGCTTGGAAACTGGAAAATATTAGAGAGTCACGCAATATTTCAACAGTTCATAGTAACCCTAAATTTATTGTGTTTGACAATGGATGATCAGGTAGTCTTGATTAGGTTTGAGCAGAATTAAGCAAGTAAGAAACTCAACACTATTACCTACTAGGTTATATTTTCCTAGGAAAAAAACTAAAGTTTTTTTATCACTCATATTTTATCACCCAAGTAACGGAAGTCGAAACTGTAAAGGAAATTGAAATAAATCCACCACAGATGCTCAAGTCACTCCCAGTCTATAAAAAGTAAGCGAGAAGGGTTATAAAACTGTAAACTGAAAATAGATTTTACGTATTGTGCCCTACAAAACCCATGATTGTTCTGTCTGAGTTTAGGTTAGATTAGATTAGACCGGGTATTTAAAGTCTCTGATTCTCTTTGAATAGAACTATAACTAATGTAATTATCTTTGTTATAGTTCTATTCAAAGAGTATTTTCTTTTTTTTTTTACTATTTTTGATTTTTTATTGTGTTTTTTCAAACAGACCTCAGGCGCTCAACAGCAAAGTAAATTTACTTTATCGGAAAATCCATAAGTAATATATAATATAAGCTTAACATATTATATTCAGCCCCGATTTGGATAGAGTCTCATTTGATTCTAAATTTGTATTTGTAGCAATGGAGTTTACGAGATATTAGCATTATAAAACGGGTTGATACATCGTCTGTCGAGTAGTAATTTTGCTGTGTAATGGTGCGTCTAAAACGATATGAAGTACGACAGTATGAAATGGGATCATTCTCTAGATTTACTGGACGGCTATATTAGTAAAATGTTACTCTCATTAGTCCTATGATATGATTTACAAGAATTCAGTCAACGCTGTGACGAAATATTGTTTATATTTAAAAAGTTTTTATTTAAGACAAGAAAATTTCCGAAAGACAAGTAGAAGAGATCAATGATCTAAGGGCTGGTCCTCATTTTGGACTGAGAATGAGTTAAGCCATTCAACGCGGTACCGTTGCCAGTCTTTTGGGCATTCAACCTGCGGTCGGTGTTCTGAAGTCTGGGTAAGTAACTGAACTTAGTGTTGTTGTTACGAGTTATGGTAATACTTATTATTTTTTGGTTGTATTAAATTAGTTGAAATTAATTCACTAAGTTTTTCAGACGAATTTAAAGAAACGTCTAAAAATGACTACCTACTTGGTTGATGATGATGACGATGAGATAGTCAAAAAATAAAAGTCCAAGATAATTCTAGCACAAAGGTAATTTATATCCTTCCTTCATTATAATTAAATCGTAACATATTATACCACAATCCCCGGTCCTATTTCCCGCTTAGTCCCATTCTTGTGTAATTTCCGGGATTTTGTGTTCCAATGGCGTATCTGGTTGCGCTGACCAATAACCAAATAATCCAAAATAGTAGGTAACGCAGATTTGCGGTTCACTTGGTGTTGAATAGTTTTTGAGAATAAAAATCAAAACCTTTAATTATTATTTTTAAAACTTGATACACAAATTCTTAGGGCACATTTAAATTATCGCTGCGTCATGCGATTCGAGTTTTGAAATGAATTGTTTTTAATGTAATAGTTGTTGTTGGCCACTGACTCATAGGACTTACTTACTTTTTATCAGTTTTGCATTATGTTGTGGTGTGATGCATGACGGGCCCACGTTTTTATTTGGATGGATTCACAAAGCAATGCTACACTGCAGTTGCGCGACACCATAGCGACTAATTTGCATGCGCTTAAAATTTTTTATGATATAAAGTATTTGTAATCTAATTTATTTAATGGCAATTAGTTTTCATAGTGCTAACCATCACTGAGGATATAATACAGCATATAACATTCCATAAAAAAATGTTTTCATCTTAGGCGGGATTGACCCATAACCTTGACATTACACTATGGCTCAACTGGTAGAGTACACGCGTACCAAGTGGAAGGTAACGGGTGGTAACACGCAAGTGATATCTAGGATGTAGCATGCGTACTTGGCTACGGTAACCGCTGACCATCAAGTAGGCCGTACGCTTGGTTGCCACTCTAGTGGTATAAAAAAAAAAAAAAGGTGGGTTCTAGGCGCTTGAGTAGAAAAATATATTTTCGGATAATAAAAACTTTAATTTATATATTTGTACATAGTAAGCAAAGGTAACCAAATAGAAAACATTTCTTCCACACATGGTTCCAAAACCATTTGCCACCGCAGTCAGACTAGGGATACAAACGAAAGCGACATATTTGTTATCGCGTGGTTTCATTAATCACTGGCTGGGTTGCTTTGCGGCGTCTATCGTACGTATGGTATATACGTAGAGCAACAATATTACATTGAGCATAGAAATAGATACATATTTTTTTTAAATAAAAAAATAATAAAATATGTACATAATTACATCAAAAATACAATTATGAAACAGTTATGCCAGCTAAATACCGTTTCAAACGATCTATAGATAGCTTATGTTGTGATCCAAATCACTACTAGACGGAAACATGTTGGGAAAACAGCATTGCATGAACCAGCCTTTGGATTATCACTTTTGTTACATTTTGGTGGACAACAAAGTTGCCGATTAAACCACATTGCTTACGTGATTTGGTAGACAGGTTAAACAGCAGATCGGGTTATGGTTTTAAGCAAGCTATCTCATAATAGATCTTTTTTTTGTTATACAAACGTTGCTATAAACCTATAAACTACAATTTATGTACTTCATATAATATAAACAATATAACAGTAGTTACCTGTTTTTGATAATAAAACAACCATTTTTTTTTATTTACCTTCTCTGTTTTATGTGAAGAAGTTAGGTTCGAATGGGTTAGCCAGTAGGTTAGTGACGGAGGTAATAGGCCGCTTGAAGGGGTCCGTCATGGCCTAACGACTTTAATAATCGATACCAACAGTTTAACGTGACTTCCGTAGCACGGATACCGATGCTCAGATGAATTGCTTTGTTTTAATGGATTCACATATTATGAACTTTGCTATTGTGTGTACACATGCGCTCTATATGATATTTTGTCCGAGATCTATTCGATGTTTTT
The DNA here is from genome assembly GCA_951394395.1 of Colostygia pectinataria. Lineage (NCBI taxonomy): Eukaryota > Metazoa > Arthropoda > Insecta > Lepidoptera > Geometridae > Colostygia > Colostygia pectinataria. The sequence goes on from OX596362.1 coordinate 5,507,371, forward strand.
CCCTTCCTTGTTTGTGCCAGAAACGTAAGTAATCCACTAAGTGATTCATGATATTATTATTTATTTCGCTTTCGCAAAAAGTAATAAATAGTACTCTGTTGCCAAAACTCGTTGAATTGCAATGGTGCTGACATCAATTTAAGCGCATGAGATTTAAAAAGATGGACAGTTTTTATTTTAATAACACTGAGTATTAAAAACTTTTAAACTTAATTCTTGTTGGTCAAGCTCGATATAAGAATCATATTTGTGTGACTAGAAAACATCTGCTGTGTGAAAGTGTTTGTCATGCAAGCAGAAACTATTATCACATATTAACAATTTTCTTTTCATAAACCACCAAATGTGCAAGGGGGAGGAATATAATTTCATCACATTTCACAAACGTCAGCTTTCATCAATAAATCCGCGTTGATTTATTGACAGGCGCGTCCTATTCTTAACAGATTCGATATAATTTGTTAGCCAAATAATCCGGTATTTCAATGCGGACCCCACGGCGACATCAATAAAAGCATCCCAATAAAAGAACGGAGACAATTATGGCACGCTGTACGAAACGAGCTAAATTTCACCCACATTATAGCAAATAATGGCAAACAGTAGGCTGTGAGCGAGTCACCCTCGTTCGCTTTGCATCGATATGTTACGACGCCCTATCCCCTACATCTAAATGCACAACGGGAGATCGAAGAAAAAACTTATCGAACGCGACTGAGGCATTCGACTGCGCAATAACGCAAATATTTATGTCAGAGGCACGTGCTTATTTGCTATAATAGTAACATGAAATTCACATATTTGTAATTACCCCTCTGTTCTTAGGGAGACATTAAGGGCTTATATTATGTAGAATATTACTCCAGCTAACAACCCCGTTCTGTCGTAAAGTTTTATTCGGAAACTAGGTAAATTGAAGTCGAGCTGTAACACCCAGTTTGCTTCTGTTTATGGTTCAGGCTACGTCGTTAGCATATTGTTTATGAATCCTAAAATGTTAGCAACTCATCGTAGTTATTGCAACAATGTCAGGTGTTTCACGAATGCGAACGTTAAATGGAATGTTTTAGATAAAGCTGTTTTCCTAAGTTACCGATTTCGAAATAACCTCGATTATGGACAATGGTAGTTGCACAAAAGAAGCTAATCTCGTTTTTTCGGGATAGCGTAGGGTAGAATGGGTACACGATAGCCTCCGGGGGATGCAGTCTCCAGTACGTCTCTAAGTCTATTAAGACGACTTGCTGCGTCCTCGAGGGAGGCAGACCCGCTCGGGGGCAACACGATAGAAAAACATTTCGTACTGGGAAACGCCACCTGCGCGGATAAATAGAAAAATCCCCGGTCAATGCAAGCAGCAGGCACCCTTTGTACCCGTGAATACAGATATCTCCAGAGAGAAAACAATTATGTTCGATATTAAAACGGGAAGCCCCATTGAAATAAAGGCAGATAAAACAATGGATCACAAGAAAATGAGGCTGCAGTTTTTCAATTGCAATCGGCCGCGATCCCTTACCAGCAGGCTCAACTATAGAACAAAGAGACCGAATGAAAGTCTTGTTCATCCTGATTTATTATGCAATATCTATTCTATAAAATGAAATTGCAAATTGTAAACTACACTAGTTTTATACGGAATCAACGAACAGATGTAAGAATATTCGGCGCCTCAAGGGACGGGAAGGACGGTGTAACATTGTTACCGAAGTTCAAGCAAGGCCGAGACCCATTGCCGAGCAAATTGTGACCGTAGGGTCACCGCCCGTGTATTTGCTCGGCCAAATTACTCCCACCGAGGTAAATACAACGTACGTTATTTAATAAGCCTAACAAAATTGTACCTTCGCAATTCGCTGGGTTTTATTTTTGAAACAAAGATTACAGCGGAATATTTAGATGTCATACTCATAACAGTGTACGCCATTTGAAAGTAAAGTTATTGCGTCGCATTGCATAGTCCTACACTACTACTAGCTACAATCCTTTTGTTGTATAAAAAGGATCATAAATTATAACTCTGGAGATGGGTGAATTGACTCGGACTAGCCGCAATAGCAATTAGTATAAGAATGATTTATACTTCACGGTTGCTCGGGAGAAATAATTTTCATTGTTTACAGTATAAGCAAAGTAAAACATCTTGGCTTTAAGTCTATTGTTACCCTATGAGACTACGTGTTTTAGTACTTTCTAAAAACAACCGCTCATCTAGACAGGTTGTTTTTGCAAAGTAGTCTAACATCAACACTCATTAGGTTCCAATAGAGGTATTTTAAAGAGGGTTTGGGACTATTATTTTTACTTGTAAGTATTATATAGAACAAAGTGGTTTCCCGTCTGTCTGTCCTTATTATATCTGTGATCTAAGCGTACATTGTACGATTATAGCGGCGGATTTTAATACGGTTTTCATCAATAGATAAAGTAATTCAAGAGGAAAATTTATATCATCTGTGCGAAGTCGGGCGGGTCACTAGTCCTACTAATATTAGTAATGCGAAATTCTGTGCGTGGGTGTTTGTGTGTATGCTTGTTACCATCTCTGTGACGACTTAACTGATTGTGATGAAATTTGGAATGTAGATGGCTTATGTCCTGGAATAACACATAGGTTACTTTTTATCCCGATACAATGTACTGTTCCTGAGGGAGCAGTAAGCCTAAGCCCCTAAATTCCGGAATCATAATTAAAGATAACTCTAACATAATGTTGCATATCCACCCGTGTCGGCCGCGTTACGGAAAAACTCATTGACATAGATACAGCTATTGGAATAGATTTAACTTTTTAATTTTTATGATATTTGTACAATAAAGAAGCTGATAAAGTTCACGTATTGCTGTTCCATCCGATACATTCGACAAAGCAAGAACAATACTTCTTTTGTACTGACGTAGCGGTCCACTGAGTCCATGGCATTGTGTATACTGAATTGTATACTCTTTTCAACCCCCGATCATGTCATTCTATTTTCCATTTATAAAGCTGAAAGGCTGCTTTATTTTTAGTTTACATTTTGTCATTTAGCTTGTTAGTTCCCATCCCAGTCGATTGAACAGATAATGTAGAACAATATTGAATTTGCCTTTGTTGTTATTTTTGGTAACACAAACTGAGAAATTGTGTTTTTAGTATTTTGGTTTAGGTAAAAGGTATTTTCATTATAATGATGTAGTTAGGGCGTCAATAGTCTGTTTGATAAAAATACCACCAAAGGCATTAAAAATACTACACATTGCAACTTTAGTATTTGTAACTGAAAATGAATAGAAATCCAAAACTGTTATCGAAAATTATTCTTTAATGAAAAGTAAAAATAAATTATTTTAACGAAGACAAAGACCAGACCTTTGAGCAAAAGTTTCACGATAAATCCTAATTTCATCAAATTTGAAACTTCTTTGTTACGAGCTTAATTAGTAGAAAGCTAATTAATCTTAGAACCCGGTGTCCTTTAATACTTTATAGTTCGGAGTCAGGGCGAGTTTAATGTAGTTATAAAGCAGGCAGCCGCGTGTTCTATACTACCACGAGTACCTACTACTGCTGGCCTGTAAATTTTTATTACGGCTAGGAATAGCGCAGTGTAGTAGAGTTCTTTGGTATATAACTCGTCCGTGGAAGTGCTACCACTATATATAAAGGTAGAAATAGGTTATATAAAACTGAAAATCATAGTCGCAAGCAATTAAGCGTGCTTCTTTTTTGTACGCATTCTTGCACACGCAAGAATGCAAAATAGAGGATGTAGGTAAAGGTACCTTTTTGAGCGATTTTGTGGCTGGCTACCATTGGCGGTGGTAAACTGCTTTTTGCGTGAATGCGCCCTTTAGCTCAGGATTAGCGACAGCATTTTAATCCTGATAACAGCGCCACATAAATCAGCAAACACTAGCGTCAGCGTTCACCGCTACGTCGAAACACCCTAATTTACTATCGCATTAGGCAACCAGCACCGATTATTTTATACAAATATCAAGCTCAAAATTAACGAAGCGGTCATTTTAAATTACAACAAAATGTCCAACTAATGATATTATATCGATCTTATTCATTGAGGTGTATAATTTAGTTGTAAAATACGTGGACGTTTATCAATAGAATTGTTTGCAAAATTACAAAACATTAAGCAAGGATTCACTTAGTGTTTATCGTGAACAAAGAAAGGTTTGAAGCAGGACTGCAACAGGCCAGGCCCACACAGTTAGGCTCAATTTTAAACAATTACTGTTGAGCGAAGGGTAAATGTTTGCGTTCGACTTAGAGCGGGATCGCCGGATCGCCCACACGCGCGCCTGACAGGTATTCATTACATCCACGATGCACACGATGCAGCCTTCATGCAGAACTGGCTGCAAAGAAAGATTATTTTATCAAAATTCGGAATTTTTCATTATAATGAGTATATTATTTCATATTCGACATTTGAATGCTCTTTTAAAATAACAATAGAAAAATAGCGTTCTTACATTACTACAATTGCCAGTAACAAAGGTTGAAGGAACTTTCATATATGAGTTTTTTTCACAATTGAATTCGATTTCTGAGCTGTACTTTGCACAATAAAAAACATTATTATGCGGATTGGCGATACTTAGGTAATAATAGCTCTATACTATCGTAGATAACGCACCAAGTAGATAGTTGATTTTGAATTCTGTAAAATTATAAAAACGATTGGAATAATACCTAATAAAGTCAAAGAAGGATGACAAACACCTACACTAGTGTCTGAGACATCTTATTCAGCGTTATCACAGGAGACAAATCATATTCAGGCTCAAGCAAATCATATCTGTCTCCGACGCAACACTCGGCTCGGGTAAAATATTTACTCTCGCTAGCGCTTCATCTAAAGTACAGTCAGCATGTTTGACCATTAACGTGTCATCATACATACTCCATAGCCCAAAGATTCAATTTATAAAATAACTTGACCCGGAATCTCCACAGTTAACTATGTGGAAAATCTAGAAGTGGAGTTTTTAGAATATAATTGAAAAATATATATTTAGCATAGTAATAAATATAATGCTGAAAGTCGCATAAATCTTACACTAATACCTTCTATGTTAGATATAAGTTAAATGCAAGGCAAATACCTTCTGTATCTACCTATCCTATGTTAGTGATTTTTGTCCATGAAATCGGTTGAGTAGGGCTCTGGTGTCCTGTAATTACAGGTTTTTACAAACCTTTTCCAGGCACCAGATTCTCGCAATACAGGTTTATTGGACTTTTGTCTAGATACTCGTAAGCATCAAACTACTGTACCTACCTATCTCTCATGACAGCCTTCTAATCCCACTGCTGGGACACTGGCCTACTCTCAGGCGAGAGTGATTGGGTCTTAATCCACCACGCGGACCCAATGCGGATTGGCGGATGGCACATGTCTTTCGAATTTTTAGTTCTTGGACATGCCGGTTTCCTCACGATGTTTTCCTTCACCGTATGAGAGCACTGGCATTGCGCACATAAATTTTTCGAACAGAAAAATCCATTGGTGCACGACCGGGTTTGAACCCACGACCTTCGGATCGGAAGGCGGGGTCACTACCACTAGACCACCGGTGCTCTACAAGACAAATAGTGAACACGTTGTATCACACCCACGACTCGTTGATAAAATGATAACATTGTTTATAATTTTACACCACAAAAACTTTATTGAAGCTAAATGAATTAACATCGACTTTAAAAAAATAAACACGGTCAATATCAATATATTTTTTTATAGGCTTGATGAGTTTGTAAACATACTGACTTTTGCTTACAGGATAATGGTGCACTTAAGAAGGAATCTTTAAAAATAAACTAAAAAATCAGCAGAACGATGAGTTAGTATAAAAAACTCAAAGCGAAAAAAGTCACGCGTCAACTAGTCCAACCATATTTACCAGAACTTATTTTGGTAAGTAGTGGACCTTGTAAGCGAAACCTTCAAAGACCCTTCACTGGTTTACAAAAGTGTTGCTGCAGTATCTACTATAATATATTATTTTCAATCAATCAATCAATCATTTATTATTTGCTTCAAATACTTCAAGGAGTATGACTGTTCATATATTTAAGACAACTCCTCTGTTTGAAACATTTGGTCCTAGTTCATCTAAAATACTTTAAATACACCAAGTAGCCACCACGGCATATTAATATTATTTTAAATCATTCCTTGTTCCAGAAAGCGATTTCCGTTTTAATAAGTTAACTTAAGAAGGGTGCACATAATCCCGTTTAAAGAATTAAAACCTTTGCCCCCATAACTTACGTTTACGTAAAAATTATTAAGCATTACACAAAAGAGTTAACTCGGAGCTAAGCTTGCCTTTTCCTACACAAAAACGAAATATTCCGCTAAATAAGATAACCTTGGTTGATGCAATTGAGAATAACAAGATTATTTCTAGAAAGGCATTCGATTCGCCCAAAACACGTGGCTCAGAATGAGCCACGTAGATTAACATTCTTCCAACCCCAAGCGACAAAAGGTGGCGTAAAAGGAACGATACTTTTGTAATTCGATACACATTTCTGATTTATTGAAATAACTCAAACGTCTCTTGGTGTTATATAAATCGAGTTAGGGGAGATAAAACCTTTGAGAAGCTCGTCTTACAAACAATAAATCATGACGTCATCCGGTAGAAAAACGATATTTAGGTGTTAAATTGTAGCGCGGAGATAAGGGCGTTATAATAACACAGGGGCGTGATAACAAACTAGCTTTTTATTTAGATTAAAACGCAATTTATTTTTGGAACTTCCGATGACATGCAGGTGTGAATCAGTAATAACGAGCAATCGGAGCAATCTAGTTTTAGAAAGCAAGCAAGTTAACTTTGGCTGCTGTTAAACTTTACTCTAGTTTTATTATCAGAAATAATATTTTATTTAATGTTGACCAAATAAGTATTTTTACTCATATATTTTTATTTTCAGCCAAACGGACCTTATTAAGATAAAATACACAATGGTGTTAGAGTTTGTATCGAGGTTCGAGACTCCATATTCATATTTTTGGGCTACTTCCGATAACCCGATCCAAAATTCAACAATGCAAAAAGGTAAGCACAGGTAACCCTCATTTTCCATTGTAACCAGCCGCCCAAAAGCGTTGAATTTGCTTGCCATGCAGCTAATTTTAATTGATAATTTGTTACACTTTTTGCATTTTTATTAGCCATTCTGAATGTAGGACGACACGGTGGTCGGCGCCGCGTGCTCGCACATAATTAGTGGGAGACCGAGAGTACAACGACAGGGATGTGAAAGAAATCTCCGATACCGGCAAGTCGGAAACTCAGATCGGAAAAACATGTTTTGTCCGCTAGACAAGTCGTAAAAGTATTTCGTTTTATCTTCAGGGTAACAAAATCCATGCTAGACTATGTAAACGATATTATATCAACCAACCAGAGCGCATCATAAGCAAGCTTCTATTACTCACCTCCAGATTCGAAACCTACCAGAGCGTCAGAAAAACAAGCCGTCTTCTATCTTCCTCTACAACTCAGATAAAACTTCCCATCTCTAGCACCGAAGCCCGTATCGTTCCACCCGTACCTACTTTGCATATTTTGTTTGAGCAAACATGGCCACTGTTTGACTGTTAAAATCAAGGATCTCGGTCCCGAACTTTGAGAGACAACAACCAAAGCCATAGGTCATTTGTACCTACTGGCTGCTGGCGTAACATTTTGTTTTATACTTACCAACTTCAAACAAAGGCTGTTTGTTTAACAAATGGGGCTCATCATAAAGATTTATAATATAATTAAATAACTCACCATTCATCAATGATTTAAACAATTTTGAAACATAAACACTTCTTATTAAATATTAACAAAGCTTTCGTTTAAAAGCTCAAGAGCTAAGTGAAACCTTGATAGACTTTTTGTATCAAACAAGTCCTAGGTTTTTGCTGTAGCATTGGTGTTTTTAATTTAATTCAGGAATTATGAAAAAGTTTTGTAGGAATGGCCACCCACTTAAACCTTCTATTCAGTTATTTTGTGGCGTGTCAAGTCAAGACGGACTGTGGGAAATGGTATTTAAACGAAGCAAAAACGTAATTTCAGCGTTGTTGGTAGAAAATTCACGGTATTTATTTTTATTTTGAGGACAACAAAGAGCCTTTTGAAGGATTTTCATTCGGAAATAAAGAAATGTAAGTGGATTAAGTTGATTCTCGTTGGGATTAGAAAGGAGGTATTGGGCAATCTTGCCTTTTCATTGCTACACGTGGACGTCTTTGATGGCCGTCGGGGAGCTCGGGGATTTACGTGTTTCATGACATATGCTTTGGAAATACGCAATGGTTTTTGTAATTTTTTCCTACAGTTTTAATAGAATAAAACAACAAAAAGAACAATAGATAAATTAGTTGTATAAGCAAAGATTGATTTGTGCTGACTAAACCTTAGCTCGTATTTATAATGTACCCTAATCATTAAAATAACTTGCTTGCTATTACTGCCTTTGCTTGGCATTTTTAGGTCAATGAACAAATACGGTGATAGATTTGAAAGAAACATTAGCTACCGCAGATTTAAAGTAGGTTTATGAATAAAGGCCGTAGTGTATTACTGTTTAATATTAGGTGTCTTAAAACGCCCAATAAATAACCGTAATTTTTCACTACTTTCATTAGTAGTCGTAGTAACTAGGTACTATACAGAAGCTTACTCCGAAGCCCTTAACCCCAGGCGCGATATGTCTAATGCACAGTGATTTATCGAGTCTTACTTTTCCAAAGAGGGTAGATAACACCCATGTTTATTGTACAGAATGAGAAAGAGCTAACTTACATTTTATGGAGAGAAAGATGGAAGCGACTGTATAAAGTACAGGATGAAGGAAATAATTTTGGATCTCCAAGGAGTTACGACTAGCGAACTAGTTTTGGGAAATGGGTGTAGCATAAAACAGTACTCTAGATTTTATATTGATTGAGGTTCTATTCCAATCTCTTTCTTTTTATTGAAAGTTGTAATAAATTATTAAAAATATGCAAAAATAGGTAACTTATAAGTAGGTACTTTGTAAGATCATTTCAATTAACCACACTGCTTTTTTTAAATGCCTCTTTTTTATAATCTTAATACAGGATATAATTAATGTTTTATTTATAGATATTATTATAAAGACATGTGTAGCACGTGGTCATACAATTTCTCGTTTTAATTTACGAATAGGTACAAAAGAAAAATTAAGAAAAAGAAAATTATAAAATAACTATGAGTTTTGAATCAATATAAAAAATTCGCACCAGATCATGCCGCAAGCAGTTACTTTCAAAGCAAGTTACGTCTAAGTTCTGACATGGTAAGGTGGAACTTATCTTATCGGTAACTTTAAATAAAATACTTAGAGAACTTTTTGAAGTGGCTCCTCAGCGTTATAATGAGAATACTTTTGAAAGATAAGAGTGTTGGTTTTAGGAAGTTATTTATTATTAGTTTTTAAACAAATAATTAATATCGGCTGGGGTACTAAATATGCATATCTTTCATAGTAAAATACTTGTGAAGAAATTTCAAGTCACAGTTTAGTATTTTTCGATACCAATCAAATTACAGACGTGCGTTGTTTACGACAGACTTACGAGCAAAACTTATGCACATGTCAGTTTCTTATACCTTAAGATGTAGGGTGACAATAAGCAAGGATTTCTTGAAATTCAGCTCATTGGATAATTTTTTTTTTTAAAAGTCAGCCCGGACAATGTGTTCCATTAATGATGTTATAAAATCCACTTTCTATATTCAAATCCAACTTTATCTTATGCATATATATTACCCGCACTGTTGCAACATAAAATTACTGTTCACATTATCAAGAGCGCATTTCCCTAGGGTAAGGCCACCCATTAACGCCAACTGTTCACATTCTCCTTACTATCGTATGTAATATATCGCGCATGCGGTGCCTTGGAAATGTATGATTAATATGACTTGCGGTCTCCAATGTGTTGAGATTGGTCGGACTTGACAATTGCTGCCTGAGTGGATTAATCGGTTTACTTCGTATTAGTTCTTTCTACGATTTAGTTAGTATTACAATTTTTTACAAATTTTCACGTAGAATGTTTTATAAAGTTAGTTAACTTTGTAAAACGGTGATTTCGGGTATTTTTTATCTTAAGTGTGCCTAATAAATACAAAGATTCAACGTTATTGAAAAAGAAAGCGTAATTACTTTCCAACATCAAACGGTGGCTCGTAAAATAATTTTAATTAAATCGCCCGAAGACAAACTCGGTCACTTTTTGTAGGCAATTCTATGTAACATAGGAGTTCATTAACGTCATGCAAATATTCACTTAGAAACGAACGGAAATAAGTGACCCAGATAGCTTCAATACCTACGTACTAAAGTCAGAGTTTTCTAGAAGCAACAGCCTCAATAGCGTAGAAATATACGCAATTCACAACCTTATTCCAGACCTTTTAGGTGACGACAAAGACTAGGCTAGATCGAATTTATGATCATGAGAATACGGCCGTTGCTTTTTATAAAACCGTAGCTTTAGGTTCACAGACATTGCGGAGGTTAAACGGTAAATTAAATTGAAAATGGTACGAGTTGTATTAAGTATTTGTTCTACAAATGAATGAACTTTGCAAAATTGCCGTTCACAAAATTCTAGTTGTGTTTGGCATTTAATATATTAACGTACAGGGTATTATATTCCTTGATGGAATACAGTAGAATTATATGTGAAATAAAATCCTTTGAAATACAATGTCTCACAAATAATAATAGTTTTAATATGACATGTAACAATAGATTTTATTTTTTATTTGTATGTTTCTAAGTGTATGTGTATATAATAAGAATAAGATGTAAAAAAAGTACCACAGGCAATGGTATGTTCCCCAACTGTGTGATGTTGGAACCAAATCCATCGATGGATTTATTTACAGGTTAAATTGAAATAAGGCAGAATGACGACGGCGAAAGAAAAAGCCAGACGATCGATCTTGGTATTTCATAGCCCCACTGTTTTAGTAGGTTACTAACACCAACTTGCACAGTCAAGTACTCAGTGTTGGCACGGCCAGATTTAGGCCGAGATAGTGGAGTCATCACACGTGGGGCGAAATAGGTCTATTAAACACTATTCACACCCTTTCAGTAAGTTCTATACCCTTTTGAGTTTTTACCACCTTCGCGGTAGTAGAATTTTAAGCAAAACAGTTTATTTATAGATTAATATATGTACTAATAAATGTACTGAATAAGCTGATATTTCGGTTGCCAACTCTGGTGACGTAAAAGCTTCTGTCATGCAGGTACATAATAAATAGTTTTCAAAGGTGAAGAAGTTACCTACTTTATTTTATAAAAAAATAAGATAGTGTGATTAAACAAATTTTATTAATTTATTGTAAAATAAACTTTATACAAAATGAGAATCAATTTACAAAAAGCGTAGTAAACCCGAATTAATCCATAAACAGTGAGCAAATAGCTGGAAAGCGAATAAAAAAACTCAACAAAAGAGGAAAAAATTACACAAGCCGTATTACAAAAATATTCACAATCACCGTTTTGAACAGTCAAAAGGGAAAACGTTCGACCATAAACGCCCCAAAAATTATTACGACCGGATTCGCTCGATAAAATTGAGACTTATCCACAAAACACAAGTTGATGCTTGCCCCGGGCAGTGCTAAAGACCGCTGTCAATCTCTCTTGATCCTTTAACCTCCACTCAATTTATTATGATTCGGCCTTATGTAATACCATTTCTTCAAGTTATTGGCCCTAAACATTTTTTTCTGTGTGTTTTACAGCGTTTTGCTTTGTAAAGAGCAAATTATACGTTGATAGCATAATAATGCTTTACAATAAATGGGCTGTACTTATGCGAGATATATCGGCAGCTTTGATAGTCGGCTACAGCTCAAATTATATGCTTTTTGCTGATATTTACATTTAGCTTTGGTTTCAGTTGATGATGGAAAAGCTTTTATGTTTTAGAACGCGTGTTTTTACGCTACGTTGATGGCCGACGCTCGTGTATTTAGTGAATATTTATGATACGGAAATTTTTGTAAGGTAAAACTTCAATCAAAAACTTTTTGTGTGTTCATCCAAAGCTGATGTTTTTGTTAAATTTTAATGTTTGAACTAAAATTTAACATGATTAAACCAAGCATAAAACAAAATTGCATACTTGCGTATTTGCTAGATAACGGATAAGTTTATTCTACTAACGCATTAACATAATTATTAGCTTAAAATATTGGTGGACATACCTACCGCATTGCATGGTATGCTAATTTATTATACTGCAAAGTACCAACGGGCAGAAGTTTGCAAACAACCAACTAAAATGATAAAGTAGCAAATTTTATATTGTTGGCTAAAACATCGGCAAAAACAGAGCTACGCCATCGGAATAACATTGTTTGCAAGCAGTAGACTTGCTAACACGTGGATTACCTCATCTAAGATATGCAGAAATAAAATAATTAAATGCTAACCTTGTTCTTCTATAATTGATAGATTTACTTTGTTACTTTGCGGAAATCCATTACAAAATAAAAAACAGACAAAAATCTCTAGTAGGTACTACTCCGTTTAACCTTTTAACCAATGAGGTCACACAGTTAACACAGTTAACCTCAAAAGAAAAATATCAAGTGGCGCACCTAATGTACAAAAATATTTTAAAAAATACGAATAACAATTTTAATGAAAATTATATTTTTTTAAAACAGACCTTGAAATAATATTCAGTTTGAGTTTTAATTGATTCTTTTGAGGAACAAAAAATAAAAAGCTTTCTTTTTTAGTCTTTTGACGGCATTGTCACCATTTTCATGGCCTCTAAAAATCCGAATTTAGTCTGCGTGTCTACGAATCTAGCTCTGACTTTAGAGAGTAGGCTAGTGTCGGCAAGGGAAAAATTAGGAAGAAACCTGAAACTCTGACTTTGATCCCTTAGGATCAGCATAAAATTGTGCTCTAACATTACACCACCAATGTTTTTCATACGAAGTAAATTTTTCGCAGGTTGATCACACACATCAACAAGCATCACTACTGGTTCGGTTACATTTATACTGAGAGCTTCGGCAACAGCTGGCCATAACGACATCACGCGAGAAAGCAATATATCGGCTTTGAAGACGCCATTTTCTATGCTTAGTGGTCGTACTTTGCGTTGTTTTTGCTTATGTATTGTATTTAAACTGATTAGACTTATAATATAAAAAACAAACTGTAAATTTAGAAAATTTATATTTGAAGCCACGACCTTGCAGTGTTATTCAGGTTAAATATCCTCAATTTCGTCAGGCAAATGATGACAACATGCTTTACTACTTGAAAAAAAAAACGCCAATTTGACAACCTCCTCCTATTTTTGGGTTATCGTCGGTTATAAAGCAAGATAATCGTGTAAATCGTGCAAAAAAATAAGCGACCTAATGTTAAAAGAATGCAAGCGTAAACTTAGCGAAGGCTCAAGACTGGTCGTTGTGGCACTGTTAGGCAAGGTCCATGGCGCTTTGGACGTCTAATAACTGCTATAGTGATGATGATATATTCAACACTGCGCGGACTAAACAGACAGCGTCATCGTCAGCTGGAAGACCAATGCTTCTTCAAATCTTATTATATTAAAAAAAAATTGCATAATAACTGTTTGACTGAATGATTAATACAATTGCCATTTTAATATGAAAACTAAGAAAAAATTTGCGGCGAGAAGAAGTTTGTATGACAAATGGTTATAGCGAACAAAGTCGCGGTACGTAATTAATATTTTATTTGAGGAGTTTTTTTTGTAATTGATACCATACAATTCATCATTGAGCTTACAAATTTATTCGTAAAATCAATTACGCGCGTCGTAGATATAACATAATTCCGACGTACAATTAATGAAACCGACACCATTACGGTAAAGTACGAGTTAAATTAATGTTGGGTTACAGTCACTCGAAAGTTCCATTATCGTTAGGAAACACGATAATGCTTAGGTGATATGTCTGCAAATGGCATATGGCTAGGTAAGTACATATACCTACTGAATACTCAAGTATTTTAATAGTGAACTAATATATAGTAGTTCACAATTAAATAGTATCCTACTTCCTACTATTATAAATGCGAAAGTCTGTGTGTATGTTTGTTACCACGTATCTCCGTGACGACTTAACCGATTGTAATGAAATTTGGAATGTATATGATTTAAATCCCGGAATAACACATAGGCTACTTTTTATCCCGGATAAATTGACTGTTACTGTGGGATAGCATAAAAACTGAAAAATAGCGGGTGAAACCGCGCGGGTCAGCTCGTTATTGTATAATCTATAGGTAATTAAGTGCAGTGTCACGTAGAGCTTTAATAAATTCTAAAACTTTGGCTAAACAACTTGGCGGTTTCTAGTTAAATAAAAAAATGCTATGAAAATAATATTACCGTGTTAGTTTTTTATATGTAATAATTTTTAATTGCTGCAACCCTTTTTTTATGTGTTTATATCTGTTTATAAGTTATTTTGGATATACTTTATACTACAGTATGAGTATTTCAAGTATTATAATAATATTTGGAAACCTTTCCGTTTGCATGCATACATTTTACGCCCAGCAATATTTTGTAACTTTATTTCATACAAAGTACATTGTACTCACGAAACAAACATTTAGATAGGTACATGCATGCGTTTGTGAGCGTGTGTGAAATAATATACTCACTAGTCCCGTGCAGTAATGACTAGTAAGTAGGGCTGATACCATTGCCTTAGTTTCACCCCTTCGGGCGGCCTAAAAACTGTCACCAGAGTTGGCCACTGACTCATACGAACTTACTTACCCCTGTCAGTCAAAATAAATAAAAAACACTAGTCCTAAGTACCTATCTATCTTTATTAAAGTAGATTTCGAAACTTCGTCATGGTGTCGTCGAGAAAATGGGTAACTACACGTACAACCAGTATTTCACATAAACTTTATTTTCTCCATAGATTTTTAGGACTATGGTTTAGGCCGTGCGTTAATTGTCAATTAGTCACGAACAAGTTTAGTCTGTTTTAAAAATGAATTATTTATAAACTGCACTAACAGATAACATCAGGTGGGATGGTGGCCAAATGCAAAACTATCAAAAATAAAGTCTGTAAGAAAATACAGCAAATCATAAAATTGAAAGACTTGACACACAAAACCCTGCCTCAAGTTGAAGCAGGTTAATTTGCCTGCTGGTAGTGACAGCCCTAACGCACGGGCGAACAATATACAGTAGGTAACCGTGACATTAGGGTACAAATATTGCGAGGAGGTGTCTGAATTTGTCTGTTACGCGCATAACCACCCCTGAGTTTCGTTTACGAGAGCTTTGTCAAATGGGTGCAGTTTCGTGCTATATCATTTAGAACTGTGACAGTATATGTGACAGACTCCCTTCGCAATAAATTTTCCGCTACTAGGTTACGTAACCTAAATGCAGTTGCAGCTGGAACTGAAAACTAAAGAGAGTTAGTCTCTTTTGCTATTGCGAAGGAAGTCTTTTTTTTATATCAGCAAGTGACAAGACGATCAAGTCGCCCGCCTGATGTTAAGTTCTACGCCTGACCATAACAGATGCAGTGCCACCTAAAGCTCAAAGTTTTTAAGTTCTGCATGGCACTGCACTGCGCTCATTACCCCGAGACGTTGTTGTTAAGTCTCTTTCGCCCAGTAATTTCACTCGCTACAATGCTCTTATAAACAATAAAGAAAACAATAACAAATAACAGACCACAACTGTGCGGATAGTGTATAATTCGTTCGTTCGTTCGTTCGTATGAGTCAGTGGCCAACTCTGGTGACAGATAATTATTAATTGTATAATTTATTAACTAATATCAAATTCTCAGTGGTTTATCAAAATTTGACGTATTCTGTTTACGAGTAAATAAGTATTGTTCATTGACAGGTTGCTGACTGAAATATCATGGTGAATTTGCTAAGGCAATTAGTATATTGTTTTTTTTTAATGAAATATACTGTGATTTAGCGGCTAGCTAAATATTGTCTTTCCTTGTCATTCTTATGTCAATAAACAAAGACGATTACAGATTTGATTTGACACTGGTATCGATTCTGTTGCTTTTCTAAATTTAGCTAACTAAAATTATTGCGGTCCTTTGTATTTTTATTCATAGAAAAGGACGGCAAATTTAGTTAGTTTAGTTTAGAAAATGTTACAGCAAAATCGACACCACTAGCTGATAGTTATATATTATGTTTAGAAATAAGGCTCGTTTTTATTTTCTACTTCTGCCTTGTGCTTCAGGTACCTGCTCTTTTTCCTATTTAAATCTGGGTGTTTTATATTTTTTAAGTTACATTAGGTACTTTGCCAAAATTGTAAAATGTAGTTACTATTATTAGTTCTGTAAAACAATAAAGCTTTCAGCTTTCAGAAAATTACCATCGATAGCGCAACGAATAATCGTGCTAATTGCCACCGTCTCGCTGTTCGTAAAATCATCTTATTATTCGATTATTCTGTTTTTACCTTAGAATAAAAACAAGTAAGCTGTATCCTATTTAAGAAAAAAATGGAAGTTCATACCAAAAGTATATTCTGATGGATTATAGCCAGCTGTTTGAAGTGTTCGTATGACTAAATAGATAGAATACGTACACCACAAAATCTAACTCCTAATCTAAGATCATATGTTTTTGATAGCCACAGTAACAAAATGAGACAGCTCGGTTCCTATTCAAGATTTACTACTCTTAAGAATATTTCATTTTATTTGACTGTTTTTTTATCGCGACCGAAAACAATTAATATTCATCGATACGTTCTTCGGTTCAGGATGCTGCTACATTTGAATAATTGGCTGATTTTTATGCAGTTGTATTAATGCAATTGGTACAGCGGATTTCATTTTTCGACGCCCAGTAGAGGCAAATTTTCAGTTGTATTTTAAAATTCATTACGTTTAATCGGGTTGAAGATCTGATATTTATTGTACTATGAGAGGGTAACGGGTTGGATGTTTTTATTTTAAAATTAAAATGAATAAACTTTGAATCACATTTATATTTTTATTGAATACTAGTCGAGTGCCCCGCGACTTTGTCTGCGTCGAGTTTTTTTTAATACAAAATTAACCATTGTGTCTTCTAGAAGTTGAACGTCAGAATTCCTTTTCATAGTAGACACCCTCTCACACTACATTGAAAAATTGCTCTAAATTTCAGATCTCTCGGACTTAGGTACGGTGCATATTACTTGAATCCTGTTATGTGAATTTCTTAGTAGTTAGTGGTAGTTAGGTAGTGGTAATTTTATTTGACACAATCTTTTATATGCTTAAAATTTTACAGGCACAAAATCCATGATACTCAAATGTATTTCACACGTGTAACTATTTAGGTTTTACCCCATTAGGGGGTAACACCAACTCCCCACTTGCAAAACAAAACAGACTTGCAATGCATGCAAATGAACTCGTAAAATTAACATTGTATAACATACGAGTAGGCACCTAGTGTTGTGTTGTGCGACTACGTGTCGACCTGCAGGGACTTTTTCGCAGTAACGAAGTTATCGGCTTTTCGCTCACGTTTCTATTTTGTATAATACAGTTGATTAACAGAAACCTATGTAAAATATTTAAACCTACAAAGGTTAGATTAAAAAAAATATATTATTCTCCGTAAATTATCGTAATTTTCTCAAAAATATATTTATACAGGCATGTATTTGAAAAAGATTTAGTAAAGGTAGTTACGTCAGCAGAAGTGATAATTTGAATCCAACGCGCGCATAACGAGGAAACTTTTGACCGCACTGTCCATTAATTCCGCTTTACGCAAAATTACAACAATTATTATTAAACTTTATAAATTGTACTGGTTACAATAGCTTTATTTATTTTAACCACTAACGCTTTCGTACTCGTACCTAAAATTAATTACTAAAATAAATTTATTCAAATTTGATTGCAGTTTTATTTTTGTTTATTTTTCTTATATCGATTTTTTTTTCTTTTCCGTGCCAGGCAATAAAGTTTTTCTATAAGTTTTTTTGTACTTACTTCTAAAGTTTTTAAATACGGATCTAAACGTTTTTTTTATCATGAACCTTCGTTTGACCACGATCTCGCCTGGTGGTAAGCGATTATGTGGCCGACGGTTGAGCACGAAAGTCTATGAGACACTTGTTCACTCTAGCCTTGAAGAGGCCCGGATTGTCAGGAAAAACAGAAGGCGGCTCTGCTCTATCTATTGTCCACGTTCCTGATTTCGAAACAATGAAAACATGGCAAAGCACGGGAAATAGATTCTGCATGATAGTGACAGACACACATACTGCCGTCATATCGAACCGGAAGGGTGCATATCAAATCGGTCAGGCCTTGTCACGCCAGATGCTGCCGACACATCCCCGGCACAGAGAAAGTACCTACCTCAGTTAGTATATAAGTACTACAGAGACCAAGCTTTATACTATGTGCATTAATGAACTAAATAAGTCATTGAATATTATACATGCTCCACTGATGTGTTCGACAAAGTGCTATAAAAATCGGACTTTTGCTCATTAGTGCCAAATATGTAGATAAGTCGTTACCTATATTAAAAAATCAAAGTTAAAATAGTTCAGACACGCTGAATTTGAAGTTGAACTTTGTATTGAGCCGGCCGTAAGTGCCATGAAAATCAAGATGATGATCAAAAGATTCTCTTTATAGTAATAACTGGGCACTTTTTAAGAGGTGGAGATGTAAAAAAGACAATATAAGAAGCTGAGTCTCTATAAGACACTTTACCTACCTGTGCCATTGCATCCGTAGATTGCAGGATGCAAAATTAATTTGTAGTTGTTTGGCGTGTACTGTACATAATGATTAAATTCCCTTGCATTATGTGAGATTGCATCACAACTTAATGAATTGATAAATGAGAACTGTGTTATTATGATTGGAGAAAATATCAAATTGGTGCAGTTAACGCTTAGCCTAAATGTTCTAAAGACCTGAAATTTTATTAGGGTTTTTATTCAATGTAAGAAAATAATTCCTTTATTCTTTAAGGAGAAAGCGCAGCGCGAAGAAAGAAATTGCAAGAAAAAAGCCGTACGTTCACTAGTAAGAGATTAGTCAATAGTTTTAAGCCCTCTCTATCTCTGAAACCAAAACTTTTGCCTTATCTTGTGTCTATCACATCGCCCGCTTCATGGTTAGCCAGTTGTTAGTTCTACGAGCTATTCTACCTATTGCCACTTGAACTTGCTAATTCTGAGTGCCTACACTAAACTGAAAACGAGTGCGTGTAGGCTCATGAGACCCACAACATCTGGCTCGAAGCGCAAGGCAAATCACTGCTGTTTATTATGAGGTATTCCTCGAGGCGCACCTAGCTGAAGCGCACCTACGTACTTTCACATAGCGCATACCCGCTTAGGTGTGCTTCATTTGGTAGCCAATAAAAAAACTACCCTGTTAGTTCATATTTTTGGAAATCCAGGTCACTAATAATACAGAAATATTTTTTGTTGTATTCGGGCTATAAAATTAACCCTTTAAGACTTGATGGGTAGTAGCAAAAGATGGGATTCTATATTAGACCGGTTAAAATGTTTAAAACTTAACCAGGATTCTCAGACGCCTTCTAGGAACGCACAACGAAAAGAGCATGAGATTAATCGTATGACAATAATTTTGTTCTATGTTACATTAGCGACCCGTCCCAGCTTTGCATGGGTGCTTTAACTATACGATATATAAACTTTCCTATTGAAAAACTATATCAATTATAAAAACTTCATTAAAATCCGTTGCGTAGTCAAAGAGATCCCAAAATGAAAGAATTTTGTATTTATACTATGTAAAGATTTCTGTTTCCTATCTTCTAATAATGTGACAAAACTTCATTAGATTTATTTTTGATGGCAATACGCTTAGTCTATGTCAGCCCTTACTGCAGTGTGCACGTACACTTAGCTACGTAATTGAATTGCATGGATAGTTGCCGGCACGTGCGTCGAAGTCGGGCCCACGGGACCAGCACCGACAATATTTTGTGCTATCTATTTTTAATGGCCGCTTGAGGGTTAATCATCAGTGCAGATTTGAAAGCTTACTGTACTTGCGGTATGTATTTGTGTAGGGCGTTATGTTTGCCGTGGTTTGGTTGATCCGATTAAATGTTTATGCAACTGGTATTGATGACTTATGATTATGGTGTTGGTAGTAAACGACACTTAAAATAGCAAAGATTTTTTTCCGATTCCGATATTTTTTTTATAGTGATATTGACAGTGTTTAAACATTTGTAAAGACAACATGACACATTTTTTCATTAATTTTTCTGTGACAAAAGATGATTCATCATCGTAAAATCATGTTCCACTGCCGTCATTTAATCTTAACTATCTATAATTCGATAAAAAAATTATGTTTTTGAAACGTTATCGTTACTTTAGAAGTTTAGAGTTTGTTTACATGAAACCGACACAAAAATATTCTTATTTATCTCAGTCTCTAAAAAGTATTCATATAAGACTCTTACGACAGTCACTATACAAATAAATCCAAAGGTTACATAACCTTTCACCGCTTACAACATCATTATTATCTAAGGCGCGCTCAGTGTTTTGATAACATGAGATCAGCGGAAGCAAGTTTTCTTACGCCTCCACGTCGAAGCATTATAAGTGCTGAGTAGTGTACTTACTAGGCCCGCCTCACTTGGCAGTAAGAGTATCTACTTAGTAGCTACTGCAGAATCGTTAAACGCGTGAAAAGCTTCGAATAGGTGTGATTTTTTTGCTTGCACTATGTTTACATTGCACAATAGTAAAAGTAAAATTATAGAGTGCCAGAACGACCAATCTTAAGGTTTTTACCGATTTCCTGGAATGGACAAAATGATCCATCAATGGACCGAATGATCCATCAAGTGATGGGCTGTTCTACATTTCGTATTCCAATAATTCGTGTTCACCATTATGAAAACTTTTATTTCCCAGCGGGTAAAAAACTAATTAAAACTAAGTAAGTCAGAAAATATTAGAAAACCTATTTATTACAAAAACAAACAATTCGATTTGTTTTTAGTTAACGAAAACGATTCCATTTTAGCAGATAAAACCAGGCTTTTGGCCAGGAAATAATAATTTGATGACGTTGATCTCAGCATTTTATTAATTATTGAGTGACAGTAATTTAACATTCAAAAGAGCATAATATATGTATTTTATGCCAATTTGTGTTAAAAAAATAGCTTTAAGCTACAAACTAAATATATCTGCCTAAGAACTTCGTAGCGCTGAACAGCTCATGACCAAATAATATAAATAAAACTCATCGTTCCACTTTTCAAGAGTTCTAGCTTTATTATACAATGAAAAATCCCACTCTGGGGAAATCTTAGCCTTTACAGTTGCAATGCTTTGTTTCGTTAGCACCGTGAATAACATCTTTGCCATCTTAAAAAGTTAAAACATCACAGCTGAGCTATCTGTAATTTTAATATTTTATATTACCTACCTACCCAAGTTTTAAAAGTCAAAGTTGGTTAGGAGAGCTGGGCCCCGGTTTTTGATCCATAGTCGAGGTTTCAAATCTTGTGTGGAGATTTTCTATTAAAATGATGTGCACTGCACTTAACACGTGCTTAAAACTGTGAATATCACTGAAACCTACAATATTTGCATTTCACACATTTCACGCGCAAAAGAGTAACAGACTTGCTACTAGAATAGACTAGCTTTACTCCTAAGTACCTGTAAAAAAAACTTTATGACGTAGTATTCGTATCTATTAATATTGCTACCTTTTCTGTTTTTCTTTAGTTAGCTCAACAAAATGTTCACTCAAAATAGATGCTCTGGACTAGATAATACTAAGTTCTGATAGAAATATTTCTTTAGTCATATAAAAATAAAAAAATACAAAAAGTTTTTATTCATATCTCAACTTGCTTTATTTGAGTAATTTTTATTATCAGAGCTTATTCGTTGAAAGCAAACTTAGCAAAGAGCTAAGCCATCCCAACTTTCCTATAGATAACGTTTGAAATTGGATAAGCCCTGTCATTACCAGTACCTACGACTGGCACTTTGCCAGAGGCAGGCTACTATAATTTAGATTGTTTCGTGTATCATTTCAGCAACAATGCTATAAAATTTTACGGTTACAGCGCACCATATGCGCTTGTAACGCCATCTACCGAATATACGATCGACGGACGCTTAGGACTGACGTACCCAGTATCTTGTAACTTTTGACAGGTGGACTTTTATGAAGTTTTGAAAAAAACCTAAGCACTATTAAAATTGTGTATTTACGGGGTTTTTATTATAGACATTTTTGTAAAAATTTTAGTAAGTACCTGCTTGAGTATTTGCCAAAGGTTACTATGTAGAATGCCGATTTTGTAATGACAATGTACCTAACATAAAAAAGGTCATCGTAAAGTCAAGATATATTTTTATTGACGGAAAGTTTGAAACGCACATAAAAGTAAACAGTTTTGTATCGACATGCTGCTGTAATCTGATATGGGTCTGAAAAGAGGAAAGTATGCATGCATTCTTAGACATGAAGTTTCAAAAGACACATATTATAACAAATTCCACGTTGTATTACAGTATTTGAGCCAGTTTTTCTTAACACCTACATTGTTCAACCACCTCACCTGTTCGAAATTCAAATCCTTAAAATTTCAAATCCTAAAACTTTTTTCTCATCTATAGTTACTCAATAAAAATGTTAACTTTTTTTAAAATTCGAAATTCAAATCCTTAAAATTTCAAATCCTAAAACTTTTTTCTCATCTATAGTTACTCAATAAAAATGTTAACTTTTTTTAAAAAATGAAGAAAACAATTAGAAAAAAAAGAAAAACAATCATTTTTGTAAGGAGAACCTGTGTTTACTAGATTTATTAGCTTAGTAAGTATACAAATCCCCTCAGATAATCCTGCAATTTTCTATGCTTCCTGTCTAAAAATCCCATGAAGGATATTAAAATCTCCTTATCAACGCAGGTTCTTATAAATGCATATTATCTTTACAAAAAATATTATTTTTCTTTTTTTTCTAATTGTTTTCTGCTAGACTTCTTATTTTTTATTTTGAACAGTCTTATTGAGGTATAAAAAAGAAAAAGTTTTTAATATAAGTATCTACTATTTTCTTAGTTTAACTAAAACGTAGTGCATGCATGCATTATTTGTGTAATTTTTGTTAGTGTCGCGCCAAACATAATCTACGAGTATCTTAACACGGCAAATAGAGAACTTCTCTATATTTACTTTGTCTTCCCAACGCCAACAGAACAGCTGACAACTCACTAGTTACACATATTATTTTCACATCCGAGAATGTCAAACAATCTCCGTTTAAAAATATTTGTCAAAACTTGAACAATGGCCCACCCGAAAGGGATAAGTTATGCATTAAGTGAAGCAACTTAAATCAATATTATTAGAGCAAGCAGGGCCCGGTATCACAAACTTAACCAAACACATTACTACTTACCAAAAAAAAGTTACATTATTTTCTCGTATAAAAAATGGATGTTTTAAAAATCTATATAATATCTCTTTTACAGCAATCGTCATTGACTTACCTAAATGAAAATGAAAATTAAAAATAATATATTCAATAAGGTACTTTTTAGAAATATTATTATTAGGTACTTTTTAAAAATATTAAACGGATACTTTAGAGAATCGTTTAATTAATATTATTAATGTAGCATGCTATAATAAGCATGCTACACTTTATTTATAGATTTACTGTATTTATAGCATAAAAGATATGCAACAGAAAGAAACCTGTATAATTGTAAAATGTTACTTGTCAGTTGTCACAGACGAAAGTTAGTAGTTTTATGATACAGGCCCGAATTTTCTTGGGATAGGTAGAACAGGTACTAGGAACGTGTAACTTCAACAGTAGAGCAAGACAAATATTGAGTTAAACTTAAGTTCTTGGTAGACGCCCCGCACCCGATGTTAATTATTAACATAAAGTTCATATTATGTTCACTTTTTGAATTTTAATCAGTGCTGCATTGTGGTAGTGGAATTGCATTGGATTTTGCTTGAGTTTTGCATTTCCTTTGATAGGTTAAAATGTGAGTTTTGCTTTTAAGTTTAACTTGACGTTGTTATGTAACTTTGTTTTTATTGAAACTGAAATTAAAACTGAAATAACTACTTATTCTGATTGAATATAAATCTCATACTGGCAGATTTTTTTTAATTTAGGTACTAAAAAGATTGCAAAAATGCATATTAATATTATATTCTAGAACTTACAGCGCAGGTACACACTTAAGGCATTGTACATTGACAGTCAGTAAGTCACTCAACGCTTTTCAACAAATCTATGCAAGTCAACGATTTTATAGTTTCGATTGTTTAGAAAAATATAATATTACATATAAATAATTATTAATATTTTTTTTGAAACCAAATGAAGCTAAATGATAAACGAGTAGTAATTTAAAATTTTATGTGATTCATAAAAGGAGTTATGTTGCATGTTCTTAACCAACTTGGTGGTATCCTTAAAGTTTAACTTGCTTTTATACACGGACTTAGGCTAATGAAAGCAACCTACCATGTTTTATTATCTACTTAAATGCCGAAGAAGTTTTACCAAAGCTCTATGCGTAAAACTCACCCTTGACGAGTCAAAGCCTGATCAAGTTTTGGCCGTAAATCGCACCATCTGGATGATGGACTGACCGTAAGTTCGTAGTTCTTTGGTTTTGGCTGAATTTTAGAACTCTAAACACCCCAATAATAAAACCCCATTTTTATATTTATGATCGTATAAACTGTTTGAGAAGTCGTTAGCCTTCAAAATTGTATGGAAAAACGTCAAAAACGTCATCACATCACTTATTATAGGTACTGTTTTAGTATTTGGGCGTAAATTCGTGCTAATAGTTTTGTACAAAGATGTAGCCTACTGCTTTGAAAAATATTTTTTTCTATGGTGAATTAACCAAGGTAAGTACAGATTTCACTACAGGGGCTTGTCTTATGAGAAGGAACGTGGTTATACCATCGCATGATCTGTAGCGCTTGACAAAATACGGATATGCACGATGCTTTTACGTTTCAAGTACTGGTACGAAAGCTAAGAGCTTATTTGTTAGATTACAAAATATTCAACATGAGTATGATTTTATTTTTATTATAGCAAGTGACGACTCTGTCTATTTGTTCACCTGATCAGTACCTACCTGAAGCGACACCACTATTCAAAAACAAATGCAAATGCGAGTTTTAAAGTTCTCTGTGTCATTGCATTGCGCTTGCTACCCCGAGATGTGATTATTGAGTCTCATTTAAACCAGTAAATTTACTTGCTACAGTATTTTCAACCTCAATACAGTAGTGTTTGCCTACTGCTTCTTGAAGACTAAATATCTGGACTGCGGCGGTACCCACCTAGACAGACTCTAGCTGAAAATTCCAACCACAAGATCTTTTAAACTCAATGCCTTTTTAGGTGGTATGTGTAAGATCTACTAATACCCTTTTACGTCAACTCTAATAATTCCGTTAAACAAATTACTTTTATCATGTTTTACTGAAGTAATTGAATGATCACCAGCTCTCGAGCTAGTGTCGTAACTAACTTACTACTTACTGTTATGTGCTATGGGGAAGTTGCGACATTTTATAGGCTTTAATTAAAGCTGACGCCGTATATTGTATCGTCATGGAGTCAACTTCCATGAAAGTTCGGAGTTTATGTGCCAGCTATGATTATGAAATGAGCATGGAATGAGGTTATGAGGAAACAGAGCAGTAGAGGACGTAAAGAACGACCTTTACGTTGACTTCAAAAAGGAAATTCTAGAAATGGAACCTTAATACCAACCCTATTAGGTATTAAATTAAAATTTTCTTGGGAATAGCATTTTATGACCCACCATCATCTTCACCATCTCAGCCTGGTATCACCTATTAATGGATATCTTCTTTCGCTTTTGCCAGCCAGCAGACCAGCACAATAAATACTCTAAAACTGTCAATGAAAACATGATAGCTAATTTATTATCCTTTTGCTTCCAAAAGTTGTTTTTATCATACATTAATGACCTATGCGATATGAGGCTGCGGAATGGTAGAGTCATTACTTACACAGACGACACGGTTCTATTGTTTCATGGTAAAACTTGGATTGAGGCCGAACGGATAGCTAATGAAGGTCTAAACTCAGTCTCAATATGGTTAAACAACAACCTCCTAACAGTTAACACAGTCAAGACAAAATTTATGAACTTTACCATCAATAGCAGTACACAACCGAAACAGTCTCTTCAGTTGAAAATCCACAAAATAACATGTGATCAGATGAACACTTGCATGTGCTCAAATCTGAGCTGCACTGAAGAGCTAATGTACCTAGGTGTTTTATTGGACAATAGACTGACTTGGACTAAACAAATTAAAAATGTGGCGGGGCGCACACGTAAATTGATTTACGTATTTAAACAATTAAGGCATCTTCTCAACTACGAATCTCTGATCAAGGTCTACTACTGCCTAGCACAATCCCTCCTCACTTACTGCAACAAAGCTTGGGGAATCGCAGCCAAATCTCATTTTATAACCCTAGAAAGAGCACAAAGAGCTCTATTAAAAGTCATGACTTTCAAACCCAGGTGTTTTTCCACGGACACGCTTTACAAAGAATGTTCAGTGCTAAATGTCAGACAACTCTTTATTAAATCAGTAGTGACCAAACAACACTCTCTAATCAATGATGACATTCTACAGAAACTCAAGCTTAAACGTAGACAAGACAGAATATTTAATATAAATAACACACGAACTAAGTTTGGCAAGAAGTCTCTAACAATCATAGGCCCGCAGTTATATAACAGAATAAGCAAAAGTATCGCTATCGTAAATGCTAACTATAACACGCTTAAACTAATATTAACAGACTTTTTACAAAACCTCAGTTACATAGATACTGAAAAACTCTTATTAACAAGCGAATAATACAACAGACACAGAAACACTAATAATGCTCTTTCCTCCTGCATTTTATGTCAATAAACAAGGAAGACGACCGACGAAAGATTATAGATATTTAACTCCATGATAACTATCAAACGTTTATTGTGTGACTATGAATACGGACCAAATATAAATACTCCCTTTGTACATTACAAACAATTCACATTAAAAAAAAAAAAAAAAAAAAAACACTTAAACAAACACTTACACACAAATACACACACACACACACACACACACACACACAGACATTACATTGTATTACTGGCATTTACTACTTATTTTAATTTTTTTGTTTTTATTTGCTGTTTCTCTTTTGTTTTTACTTTTGTTTTGAATTATGATATCATCAAGGCATATTTTATTTTATATTTCTATTTTATACAGCTGTATCAAACAGATAATTTGTAAGAAAGTGTCCGTTCGGCGAATCCCTGTGACTCCTCACAACAGGTTTTTTTAGACCTAGTGAGGAGAACAGAGCCTAACCTGTGGTACAATTTTTTTTTTTTTTACACCTGACTCATGTTTGCTACCTTCCTGTCATGTAATGTTATGTACCGATGCACACCATAATGACAAAATAAATTATTCTTAAATTATTATTACAAGTTTTCTCAGCACGCTGTGGCAAAACATTTAATAAGACACCTTTTCAGAGCCACTATATTTATTAAACTCAGTTTTAATTCCAGCCAAAAAACCAGCCCAATTCTGCTAATTCAATGACGCGAACGTGCAGTATTTTAACGTATACTTCACTAGAAATCCTTTTAGTATAGACTTCAATCAAACACTGCACGTTTACGTGATGCTTGCGTGAAACTTACTACTTGTCAACTACATGTTGAGTTAGTGAAATCGGACCCGGTCATTTTGTATCATTAGCCGAATAATTAATCAATTATACAGTACCGCAACTTGCGAAATTCTTCGCGACTAAACTGTTCTGCAGTCCTAGCACATTGATGTGTAACTCTGACATTAGAGCTACGTCAAACTATGCAAATTCCACCTGGCACTTTTAGCTTCCAGCAAAACACGCGCAAGTATTCTCTCCCGTACAGCTATTGACTTTTATTGGTTTGTTTTTTGATTCTATTTATTGAGCATTCGACGTGGTCTTGTTGTGACCCCGTCTTTGGATCGGACGTGGTTTCATAACCAGGCTCAGGATCAATGGTTTTAGTAAAATAGATCTTTATACAATTCTAAAAGATCCAAGGCAGAACCAAAAATATGATGATGTTGTAACAACAAATCGCAAAAAGCATATTCTAAATATCATTGTGTACGTTGACCAAAATATTACAATAACTCACAACATGACATGATAGGCAATAAACTAATATTTATATTTACGTTTTAGCTATAAAAACTTTGACAACCTATCTTGAATTATTGACTTTCTGAACAAAAAAGTTTTCTATTAGATGACGCGCACTGTGTCTTTGGGAGCAGTATATCATCTCCATGAAACTCTACCTTTTAAGCAGCAAAGTTAAAAATCAAAACCTGAGTTTTTTTTTTAAATATTCTACATTAAAATACTAAATGCCGAAAACACATAAACGCAATGCAATTTCGCGTCGCACTGCGTAAACCGGCGACGCCGCGCCGTTTATCCACTTAACCCCATGTTCTGGCTGAAGCAACACGAGACAACTTGTGTTATCCAGCTGACAGTTCAAACTCAGCACTTCAAATGGAACTGTCCTAACTTCCTAACTGATAACACGCCACGACACGTACGTACGTTTGTTCCGTTGCACGGCAGTGCGTGCAACCTTTTGTCGTCGAACGACTGATATTGCTACAATTGTACATAGCATTATGCGGATGACGACCGACGCCCCGATGCGACGTTGCATTACATTACATTTATGTGTTTTGGTGTTTTGATATATGAACTGGCACAATTCAAAGTACACCAAATATTGTTATCATTAATACAAATACTGCATACGATAAAATAAAAATTTTAGTTACTAAATCTTATCTGAACCTGAAACTTCTAACCTTTTTTTGGTGTAGTTAAGATTTAATAACAAAGCATTTTAGTTTATTCATATTTTATGCAGATTCATAATAATGATTACAACTGTTATTATTATACCTAATAATATGTAACCATTTATTTTTTTAACAGTTTACCTTAAACATATTAATAAAAAGGTTTAAAAGCTTGCGATGCTTATGTTAATTTACTATGGCTGAAAAGAGGCCGGAAGAAGTAATGTTACAGTTTGTAAGCGTCTAAGGATGATTTACAGGTCTTGCAAAGTTGATGATAGGTAAGACTGTGCAATACCGTTACTTTTTTGCCGGATTTGTGATACAAAAAGTTTTGGGATTTTTGTATCCAGTTATACGGATAAGATAATAAAAGTTTTTCGATATGTGATGAACTTTGGAAGTTAGAATTGAGTATGTTTGTAAGATTTTTTGCGATACAACCTGACAGCATAGATTTTTTTTCTCTACTTTTATTTATTATTCCTTGCATGTTTTACTTGAACTAGTGCAGAATCATGTAGAAGTTTTGGGTGAGACTGCAACTGATATCAAGTGGTTATCAAACGTGACGCTTAACATTAGGCATGACAATGCCAAATTGTCAATTTCAGGTTTGGGATTGACAATATCTCGATTTCTCATTCGATGCAAGTCAGCCTGTGTAACAGGTTCAACCCACTTTACGATCTAGAATAATCTAGATTCTAGACAAGATAGATTTATTGCTTACTTATTTCCGGTCTAAAATGCCAAGATAATTACATTAGCAATTTTAAGTAGGTGATAAACAGATACTTGGTTAGGTATATCAAACATCTAAAACCTTCTAAGTATGTTCTGTTTGCGACATTACTCGCGTGGTATACCATGATGTATGACTAGCGTTTTAATTTTTCTAATGTTAGAATACAAATCTATTCTCGAACGAGAACGATTGTCTTAAATCCAACCAATGGTTTACAGCAACATGTCTTCTGGGTTTTTAGTTCTTGGACGAGTTGGTTTTCTTACAATGTTTCCTTCACCGTTTGAGAGCACTGGCATTGCGCACTACATTTTTTTTGTGGAAAACCTATTAGTACACTGCAAGATTTAGACCCAAGACCTTAGAGTTGGATGGCGGGACTACCACTCTAGAGTACCAGTATTCTTAATTTTGTCTTACCTATTGCAAAATAAACTTTTAATATTGTACTTAAACATATTTTTAGAAACCAAACTGCTTTACAAACCATTGTTTAGGGATTCACTGACAGCAAAAGGCAAACGAATTTGAAACCAGACTTCTGTATGATGGATTAATCCAGACCAAGCGAGAGAAGGGTTAGCATGCTACATCAGCGTTGCGGTCAACCGGCGCGCAACGGACGACGCGTCGCCAGAAACTGAGGATCAATGGAATGGCAGCCAGCGTTTATGAAGTACGAAACGACACTAATGATGATGAGGCGTACCTGGTAATAGGACTCTTCAGTAAAGTCTGTCTTGTTGGGTACCACCGCAGTGCCAGATATTCTGTCCAAGCAGTAGTGTGCAAGCAGTACTGAGTTTAGAAAATTACAGCACGAGTGAGACTTTACAACTATGCCTCGCAGTGCAGAGCAACGTAAAACCATAAATTTGTATCAATGGGATCAGTTGCCTGATTAAAAATATTAATTAAGTCAACTGATCCCGCGGAATAAGTTCGAGCGGGATGAGTTGACTAAAGAGCCGAAAATTCAACTATTCAGCATGACTTATCAAGTGAACAACTATTTTGCTGACACAAAAAAAAATATAGTAAAGTTGTTGTCCAGCCTGATTTTGCCATTGCACTTCTAGACTTCTGGATGATTTCAATACATTTGATAGATAAGAACAAATGTGACTCCAAATGGAGTTCTTGAACTGTAAAACACTAATATACGTACGGTATACTTACGTAAAATTCAATTTTATCCCTAAATTCCGCTATTTCCTATATATTGGGCCAAGGGCCATTTAAGGTGTACGCATAGTACAATGTATCACTAGATTAATGTATACGCCTGTGATATACGGTTGTTACGTATGCGTAGGTACAACTACAATTTGCTCGTGTCTAATCTGATGGTTTATTGAACATCCAAATTCTCTTTCAGCAAACAGGAGATTGAAACCAAACGAACCGTGAAAGGAGGCCTAAAACCATTGAATACGAAATGGCATTCTGAAAAACCAATTCTATTTTTGCCGACTCGATAATTGGCTGTGATAATTGGTTTTCCGGTCATAAAAATGTTAAAATTGTTTTGCATCTAAATCCGCCGCCCTTTGCGCTTTTTCCAAGGGTCGTTCCTTATTTATATGCTAATTTGGCTGCGCAGAAATGCCACGCACGACTTAGGTGCACCTGTCTAATTATAAGAACAACATTTTCCCTTATGTGCATTTTCATGGAATTTTCTGCATGGAAATTGAGCTAAATTTTGCCACGTTTGAGCACGTCGCCCGCGATGAAAATTCTGCTTTTCAGTAGCAGTCGTTATGTAAATATTAACTACGGAATGATGGAGCTAGGTGTTTCTCGTTTAAGCTTAATAGTTCTGCTGCCATATAGCAGTTTTGTGTAAAAGAAAATAGAAGATTGCTTTTCTAGTTTATGCTTCTGCAATTCTCTGGTGGCAGTAGTGATAAAACTTGCTTATTTATCACCTTTTGTTTAGGCTCTGTGGCGTTTGTTGGTGTCTACCCTTTACATTAGTATTCATGGAAGTCAGCCGATCGAGAAAAGAATTTTCGCATTCAGGTCCGATCTTGACGAAGGACGGACTGTACCTACTGAGTGGTTGCCATTTCCTTTCTTTTTATTTTTTTCCAACAACCTAATGGAGTCGTAAAGAATGGGCTGGCATTTCATTATAATGTATTAACTCCGGGATGAGTGGAGTAATTATGTGACAGTCGCCTCTGTTCTCTGTTTTTAGGTCAACGATGTTGTTATTGTGCATCATAAAATGTTTTTATTTATTTTGTTAGAGCAATAAAATATTTTTTCTTAACAGAAATCCCCGTGTTTTCTTTTTAGCGCTATTCAATTATTAAATAAACATGAAACGTAGATCACTAATTTCAATGATGTTAGACTTGAAATCTATCGACTTCCACGCTATTTTTTTTGATGCATGCCTGTACTTTTATATATTATTTTTACAAACAATAAATAGTTCGTAAGAATACATGACTATGTGTTAAACTATACTACTGCTAAACAAACCTATGAGTATAATTATTTAACTATGTTTTTCATCTGTAATAAATCATATTCAGATAACTGACCGCTTACTATTCTGATCGTTGGGTAGCAAGAATGGCATCACTACTATTCATAGTTGAAGTGACTTTGGTGTAGTAAATATTGGATAACATTCACCTCTCTTTCTCACCTAATTCACACAGAAAATAATACCTATTTCAAACCGTCTTCTCGTTAAAAATAGCATTTTATATGTATAGTTTAAATAGAGACAGGTGCAATGTTTTTCGCAAATTCTCGAATCATTATAAAAATAACATAATAGCTTTTTCAACACACTTGCTTATAAAGTGGCTCATCATGGTTATCGCAATTAGGCACAGAATGACACCCATAATCAAACTATGACTTTTTCATTGCTATAACTCAATAGTGAGTTATAGTGGCTCTATGGTCATCGCAATTAGGCCCAGAATGACACCCATAATCAAACTATGACTTTTTCAAGGCTCACTAGTGAGATAAAGATTTTTTTTTTGTTATTTTATTATGAGTTTTTTTTGTTATTTTATTTACAAGTGTGTTGAAAAACGTTGTATGATACACGTGTGTATTGATGATTACCGTCCTCGGCTATCTTAAGACAATGGCGCCTCTGCGGTAATCACCAATGTTACACACTAGTACCATAATGTACTATTATGAAAACACCAGAAAAAAATAAAATTTAACTAGCCACTCTAAGATCATCCACTAACATAAGAGAGCATCCATTCTCGCAGCTCGCAGGAATTTATCTAAAGCAAATCTCATTGTTCAGTAGATCCGCCGAGACGTGAGCGGAACTCGCAAGTAAGACAAATTTCCATCGAGTTGATTAAAGTTGTCAGCTATGGAACGCGAGGTGCAATCTACGATGGCATCGGACGTGAATAGCTAGGTTACTCTTGAACCACCGAGCGGAACTGCGCTATGCTGAAATGTACGCTCTAGTGTGAAGACGAACCAATAAACGGGCCGAATACGCTAACATATTATTTTAGGATGTTCTAACACATTTTTAAAATTTTGTTAAACGTACTAGATTAAATTATATTTATACTCAGAGCGAAAAGTTTCTAATTCGTAATGGCTAAAACACGATTTATTTTAAAATCTTATCTAAACTCCACGCATTTTTTTTATGTAACAGAATAAACGTTCATATTATTATTATTATTACATATAAAGTATTACACTATTTATTATCCAATATAAGCAATATCTCTCAGCTAAACCATATAGTAGATCCCTTCGACCATTTGCGTCCATGTGCGCAGCGAGTATGTTTATACAAAAATTACTTCAAGCTAAGCAATGTTGCGAATACTTATCATAAAATGCAAGACACCGTTTTCCACTTTCACAATTTACAGTGAAAACGAAAATATAAACACTAGCACTATCCGCATTTTGATTTTAATAAAAGATGAGAGAGTTGTCAGATTGAGTGCCATAGCATTCGATTCCATTTGTATGAACTGTACTAGCCGTGGTATTTTTTGTTCATTCTCTCCGCACACGGCAAATATAACGAGAATACGTGAAAGCGTATTAGCATCAGAATAAGATGCGTTACTGTAAATTGGCATGAGATGAATGAGGTTTACCTTGGCTGCCAAGAGACATTTAAACTTGATTAGTCGTAACTTTTCAGTGTCCGTATGAAATTTGAGCAAAATTATGTGTTGATATCAACAGAAGATCTCTCATCATTCTCCAGGGAAGTAAAAGTTATGTTTCCCAACTTTAGTGAGGTGTGTTTTTGTAGAAGATTTTTAATGAAAAATTGTCTTTGAGCTTTTCTTTTCATGTTTATTAACATTTGTTGTATGACATAAATATTTTTTTGGCATAACCTTGATTCTATAACTAGCTAACCTGAAATAAAAAATAAGATTAGTGATTTCGGTTTTTGTAGAAAATTTAAAGCTCTTGTGTAACTGAAAGAGCTAACTTTATAACAATGATAACATGACTTTCTAATAATATTTTAAAATGACAACTACGGTAAGTTTGACATCCTGAAACAAGGAAACCAAGAATGCAAGTGGGCGACGTAGCTGATTTTCGAGGTGTGACGTCGCATCAAGTTATATGTTTCGGCTCAAGGAGCTTTCAGACTTGATAATATGTGATGGAAGTGGAGACTAGTATCGTCCTAAAGTTATGCAGCAATAATTTCATGGTCTAGCGAGCGCAAAGTAAACGGGTGGGTAAATAACTTACGCGTTCACTGTAAGTGCTCTAAGAAGAGCTCATTGCACCGTGTCGAGTACTGTGCTACAATAAGCTTGTAAGTAGTCAAATAAAATGTGAGAGCTATCTAGAGATACTTTGTGTTGTTATATGTTAAATCATATAAAAATTCTGGGTTTATCTACTATTATTTATTAATTTATAAATCTTATAACTATACAAGATATTATATCATGTCTTATAAAATATTCCATCGAATTTTACGACTCAATACCTTGAACAAGATTTCATGAGTGAAAAAGCACGTACACAATAACAGTTATAGCGAAATATTTCTGAATTATATTTCTAATCCACGAAAGCTTTGGCACGCGCTAGCTAAGGATTACACATTCGAATAACGCACCGTTTTCCACTAGCACAGAGCCGTAGAATGTTTGAGAATACGGAGCGAGCTTAAAGGGCCTTGTACATAACCTATGATGGGCTTAAATGTTTATTAATCTTTGCAGGGGGGCAGGGGGATAGGGGATGACGTTTAAATTAGTGTCAAAGTCATAAGCGATAAATCACGTGATATCGTAATAACGCATAATTTATGGACCATCAATTAAAATAAAATTGTTTAACTACTTTAAGTTCTATTAAATAGGACCAAAGTTCTTTTCAATTAAATGAGTATGGTAACGGTCTTATCTCTTTTCAACTTTAAAAATCAATGCAAAAAAATGACCAGTAGGTCATTTTTTTTGCTGTTTGGTCTGATGATTATCTTAATATTTACCAATAATAGTTTATCAATATGTATTTAAAAAAAGAGGTAAATTATTCTCATACGTCGTCGTTTATGTAGATATTATCCTAAAGGTTCGGCTTTTTTTAAATAGTTTTTATAACTAAACGATTGCCATCTATCGTTTTCTTAAAAAACGAGCTTTTATTTACAAACGACTATCTTTGTGTACATGGTTCTCTTGAGTTAAGCAGTGTATTGTGTGTTTAAACTCGAAATTGTACATAAGGAACTGGAGTTTAGCCCAGTTTTGAGCTGGCAATTCTGAAGGTTGGCATTGCACTGCCACTGCTCTTGGTATCTCGTGTGAGACGTGAGACTACACAATGTAGGGGTAGATAAATTCATGTAATTAAGTGCTCCTTACACAAGGCAAACCACTTGGACCGATTCATTACAATAAGGTAACAACAACGTTATAGAGAAACTAAGTTTTCACGTACCGACAGTGTAAGACCGTCTAGTGCACGACGTGGAGGAAAGCGCTGCCGTTTCACCCACCATGAAGAAGTATGGATACCAGTATTATTATTGGTTTTAAAACTTTATAAAATAAATAAAAAAATACATGTTTGATAAAAATTGTGCTGTTGTGTTATTTTTATATACCTACTAGAGTACTAAATATATTATTTTACCTACTTTCTAGTAGCTCTGATCCAATACAAAATGTGATGCACAAATTGATTCAATAAATCTTTTCTAACGCGCTCAATATTGCAGACCTAATAGTAACGGCTTACCCGCAGAGATTATAAAAGCTTTTTACACAGCACGCACTCGTAGAGTCATCGTTATTTGCAATTTAAGAGTTAAACTCAACAAACCTTAGGATTGTTTATCTGTTGCTATTTTCGTGTTATTTAGGCACGAAAGGCTTGTATGTACTACGCAAGGATTTGTACTATAAATACCAGACTGACTGAAAGATTACTTTTTTTTGTAAATAAGTAAACAGTAAGTACATCAAACACCCCAGTAACGTTCATCGATTTCCTATGATCGCTACAATGGCATCGGTGTCTGTCTCCATTTTAAGCGTGCAATAATATTCGTAACTCTGTAGCTACAATTGGAAGCGGCGAAGTTAAAGCAATACTTTATATCTTTATACAAAGTCTAATTCCACGCGGGCACGCCAATGAAAAAGGATGAAACTTTGTTATTGATTGTTGTTCCGTGTTCCGTTCTAGAATGCAACTGAACTGGATATTCAACGAAGATGTATGGGCGTGCTTGCTGCACACATGATTAAAACTATGAAGTTTGTATTAGCTTTGTTGGAAAATAGGAATGAATCTTGGTGAATATTGTTACGACTTTTCAGTGAATACATGCTGTTTCTGATGTGCTGCATGTGGTGAATGTGGTAGAATGTGGCACCATCTTCGTATATGTTGCGCACAAGCAAGCACAGCTCAGACATAAAATGAGTTTTTTCGTGAAACCTATTGATTTAAATATCTTAGATTCTACCACAGTTCTGAATTTTCCAAACTTGCAAATAAAACGTTCCGTGTCTGTATAATAAAAAAAACAGTGACAATATAATTACAACTGTACGAACAACATGTCACTACCCTATTCCGCAATTGCAGTCACGTAGCAATAACGAAACGATTGAGTGACACACCCTACCGAGCATCGCACGAGCTAATAATGTGACTCCCTTGGCTTGTATTGACTTTTATTTTATTGATGGGACAACGATATTACCATCCTACAGCTAGGCTGTAAAAAGAGCCTTGGATTAACACTAAACTGCTGGTTTACTACAGTCTATCTAGCATTATTTTGAGTTATAATAATATTTAAACCAATTTCTGATGTGTAAAAAAGATGGGGCACATTTTACAAAATATTTCCTTTCTTTGTAAACTTTCAGTCTAGCTAGATACCATATTTCTAAATATTTGTAACTTTTCTCAAAAAAATATGTTCTGTTTTGAATTTTTTGATTGTAAAGTTAACGTTTTATAGCTACATATTGCTCGTAATCGCAGACTTATATGACACTAGTCATGTAAGTCTGCGATGGTATTTTCACAGCGCTTCTGGTAATGCGTAAAATGAACTCAATACAGATTAACGACTGCACGCTATGTTTGACAAACTAGTTTTTCGTGCTGAATTATTTGTGCTAACATATAGACTAGGCCAATCAGTAACAAAACGATTGTCAAGACAATTATCCCGCAAAATAACTGAACTCCAATTAAGCTTGTCGGCAAAGGCACGTACTATCTCAAATCTCAACATTAAATTGGAGCAAATTCACCGCCCACCTCCCAACAGCAAATCTAATCCCAGAGCGCCCTCTATCACGCAATTACGAGACAACATAGTCCTACAAGAACAACAACTGTCCACATGTTGGACTCTATTCATTAACCCTCAGCTTCCGTATCGCACATCTAAAATACAAGCCAGCCAATTAAAGTTGACCTGGTGCCGTTCCGCTACTGCACTCTTAATCAGTGGACAGATACACGGTTAATTAATGTGATCCGCTTTTATTATTCAGTAAAATGGGATACAGTAGGGTTGGTGCCTTATTTGCTGAAACGACACAAAAGATTTCAAAATTAAGCTTTTATTTAATGAGAAGGGTTCTTTTGCGTTTTTAAGTTCGTTTGACTTTAAAGCAACTTTTGCGATGCCTCGTATGTTATGCTACAAAAGCTGTTTTATGTCAGCAAGTGACAAGACAGTCATGTCTTTCACCTGATGTTAAGCGCCACGCCTGACCATGAAAGTTGCAGTGTCACTTATAACTTTAAGTTTTAGAGTTCTTCATGGAATTGCACTGCGCAGTGTCATTCAGGTTGTTAAACCTGCCGTTCTGGACATAAACCTACTCCTTTATAAGGCGGGTGGACGTTCCAAGCATGTTTTTTTTTTGCTTGAAGCAGTAATTTGGTTTGTTCACTTATCTAATGACGAGTTTTTTTTTATACCACAAGTGACAACCAAGCGTACGGCCCACTTGATGGTAAGCGGTCACCGTAGCCTATGTACGCTTGCAACATTATAACTTGCGCGTTGTCACCTGAGACGTAGATCTTAAGTCTCATGTGCCTGTAATTTCACCGGAAACCATAACCTTCGAACCGGAACACAGAAATGCAAGCATTACTGTTTGGCGGCAGAAATAGGTAAGGTGGTAGTCCTTCCCCGGACGAGCTCTATCACAAAGAACTCTACAACTCTTCAAGTTCTGATTTGTATTTGTTACGTCGGTCATTATACAGATTTATTGCTAGCCTTCTGCGTTGCGCGCTGCTACCTTAACCTAAGCCACCATCATCAAAAACGAGCAACAAAGGTAGTGTATTCCGTTTGACTGCTAGCTTTATTACAGTGCTACACGAAAGTTAATATTGTATAAATGTGTGAATGCAATATTTCGAGGGGGTTGTCACGCTGTCAGTCAAGCGTACACACGTTGCGTGATCAACATTGCAATATCGCTACCACTGGGGGTAGGTATGTGATTGAGTGTATCCATATGTAAATTAGTTAGGTGTTTGTTTAATAGGGGGCGAACTTTTTTAAAGAAAAGAATAAAGACTTTTTGGTAAAAGAACCCACATTTTGTTATACATACTCAATCACTCAACTATGTCAGTCCATCGCCGCTAAAATAATAATTACATAGTTTTTTAATTTAAATATTGATTTGATTGAAGCTGCTAAAAATGTTATTGGTATGGTAAGTAACCATATTTCGCCTTGAATAGCACTTTTGAAAGTTTCCTACTACGAGATTGGACCGAAATCAATCGCGAGGCTTTTGCCGTAATTGCCTCCCGTGCTTCGGAGGACACGTTAAGTAGTCGGTCCCGGCTTTTTCAAAGTTGTTAGGCCATGACAGTGGCCTTTAGGTGGCCTAAAAACTTGGTCATCAGATTTGGCCCTTGCCTAAAACACAGAGTGTAGATGTGTCTTATTTTTCTTAATTTCGAACAGTCACCGGGTTTTCATGAAAATTATGCTATCAGCTAGTATTACCTATCTAAAAATATTTGTATCTGCAAAACTTCTATCAACAAAAAGTATTTCTTTTCAACTAAATTAACATCTAATATCTTGAATGAATACACGTCTCATTTGTAACGAGAACATTCTTTTGATTAATATTTGATTACATTTCTCAATTACCCATGATCCTATGCATGAATTAATGATGAAATGGAGCTATTAGGAGCGGATACAAACAGTGCGGTGAGTTGCCACTGGAATTTACTATGTATGAATTTACGCAAATTATATTATGCTGTACAGCTCTGAATGTTTAATTATTATATTCCATCTACTAGCCTGTTTTATGCGCGTACTATTGCCTTCTACTGTCTTCGTCTTGCCCGACCCGTCAAGGAAAAATATAGGCTTAGACCTTAACTACTAGGCCACGTTTTGAATACCAGCTCGATCGAAAATCTTGGAAAAGCATCCAACATATTTCTATGGAAATCTCAGTCAGCGCCTTCATACCGATGTTTCAATCAGAAACACTCTATCGTTTGAAAGTCTGCTATACAGTGGACCACAGGCACAGACCATTTCTTAGTAGTAAATATTGTTAAACTCTATAACCTCTATCGGTGAACGCTTTCAATGGCAAAAATAATACAATTGGCGGCGTTCTTTTGAACAGTGAACCACGCAGAGCTCGAGCAATGCGGTGCGTATAATTTTCCGTGACTTGCAGTACCGCGTAGAGGCACCCTTACCATCAGAAATTCAGAAAGTGAATAACAAAAAGACAGTAATTTGCCGGCCGAAATTAAATTTTAACTGAAAACACTCGAAACGAGAAAGTGCGCGTTTCGTCGGGTTGTGTATTTAACGCGGATGTAGGAATCCTCCGCATCCGCCCAAAAATAAATGAGCTTTCTTCCGCTTACTTAATTTACTGCTACGGCCGAGGGTTTACAGTCTGAATAAATTAAAATTAATATTTCGCGCTCGCTTTATGCTACCTCGGTGTGATTTGTTAACACCAAGCTGTTTGTAATAGGGTTCGTGGTAATAAATGCGCTTCAGATTATGATGCACCGTAGTAAAAAAACTGTGATTAACGATATGCTGATTTTTCCTTAATATAAAGTTTATTATACCTTTTTTATATCAACTGCTACACCAATTTGACCACATAAGTTACTGGATTGATCTGCACACGCG
Organism: Colostygia pectinataria; assembly: GCA_951394395.1. NCBI lineage: Eukaryota > Metazoa > Arthropoda > Insecta > Lepidoptera > Geometridae > Colostygia > Colostygia pectinataria. The sequence goes on from OX596362.1 coordinate 5,547,845, forward strand.
CTGTTCTCTTTGACTTCGTGATTTATGCGTTTAGTAGTCTTGGCTTGAATTACAAGTTTAGTACGCAAATATCCTTAATTCGAAACTACTGCGAAACTCAAATGTGCAGCTAAAACTCGGAAGTGTTGCTGCACACAATATCCAAATTTACTGGCTACGCACAGCTAGAGACACACAGTTCACAAATTCAAATGTCCACTTGCATAGAGAATGCTGACCTATTTCGGTGGGTTATCCAGTTTGCCCCCGCTGCTGTAGCCCCTGAAAATCGACAATAAAGCCACAGTCACAATCAGCATTCGGCATTAGCTCAGTTCAAAAGGGCAACGTTTTGACGCTACACAGTATAATACAGAAGCCATTAATCCTACGGATGGCCACGTAGCGTCACGAATGCTTACACACCCGTCGAACGAGTGAAATATGGGATGGAGCTTACTCGTATCGTGTATTGGAAGCGTAAAATTAAACACATTAGGTAGAAAATTGTACAAGTAGTGGTTTGACCTATATGTTGCGATAAAATATTAGCCTTCACCAGAAACAGTTTTATTCGTTGTACTGCAGTATTCGTGTTAGTAATAATATTGTTCAGCATAGATTTTAAGAAGCATAGTTTTCAACTGAATAACTCAGAATATATTTACTAACCTAACAGTCACTTATAGAAACGTTTGTTAAATTATTTCAATGCATATTTTAAAAGTAGGTAGGTCCTTTATAAGTTTTCACGACGTCATCGATCATAGTATGGGTATAATAATAATCATATTCCTTTCATTCTGAGTATTCTACCGTAAGCATGCGATTCCCTAGTTACGCGTGCACTCGCAGTACGCACCAGCCAACTTCCTACTCTGCACATAATAAATCATCGCATTCATTACTGCGAACAGGTACGAAACTAGAAATTCACCGTGTCGCTGTAACAAGGGAAAGTAATTTATTATTATAGTAACTCGTGTAATTGTAAAGGCGGTTGTTCAGTCTCACCGAGGCAAGCCGAGCGAGACAGGGCGAGCGCGAGAGTGTATATGGTAGCGCTCGCCCTGTCTCGGTGTTTTTAGTGAGCTAGCTCTTTGGGCCTTTTGGGCGAGACATAGCGAGTGCTCACTATTTTTCTATCAATTATCTCTGAAACAAACAATGAAAGTTAAGACTGTACCTACTTCTCCAGAAAGGCTAAGAGCAAATTAAAATCCAGTCGTGGATTATTTGAAGTTTTGTGTCTCTGTTTGGCCACTAGGCATTGTAATCAACTCTGATTATGTAGGTAGTATCAAAATACATAATCAGTATTCAACTCAACTTCTAACAAAGACAAAAATTCTAGAAAAAAAACAGTAAGCGTTATAGTTTTAACTTATCATTCTTCTTCTACAACTTACAATTTTATCATGTGCGGCAATTAGAAATGACAGTGCAAATCGAGTCAAATGCTCGCTGCCTGACAAGAAAAAATATTTCTCTTCTCCCGGAATACACATGTCGTTCCTACCTTCCTGTTCCGACGACCGACGACACTAGTTTATTGTGGTCGGCGTGACAAATGTGTGATTAACTTTGCAAAAAAATATAATATGACAAAGTTTTATTTAACTTGCAAATTAGAATATAGCTATATTTTTATTATACTAAATAGTAGACTCTACTCTCTTATTGCCTCTTTAAATAAATTCTGTAGTTAAATAATTGTTTCTATTTGAACTAATTTTATCCCTTTAATTTATCTTTAGAGAGTAAATAAAGCTTAACGGCATACATAGAATATTGCGCTATTACGTGATCTCCATTGCACCAATTAACGAACTGCACCGATTCGATATTGCTCGAACGTAACTTAATGAGTTCCAATGTAAGACAAACTGTTCGGCTACTGGTTACAAACTGAGTATACCCAGAGAAAGGTGGTTTACAAAAATCTAGATAGGACTTGTATGCATTCTTGTTATCAATGTTCTTTTGTTATTAAAACATCACAATTTTATTTTAAAAATCTGTAACTTGTAACTGCTTTTGTTTATACTTATACTTAGCTCTGTACCTTAGAGTAATTTGTAAAGAAAACACGAAAACAAAAAACAAACAAAACTGTGTAATGCAAATAATAAAATTAATAAAACAACTTAAGAAATTTCAATTCATACCATAAAAGCTTCATAGGTCTTGAAAGATCAAGTTAAATAACTTGAACAAATACTCTGAAAAAAATCACAGCCATCTGTTCCAGTCAGTTTTAATCAACGTTTGCAAAGGGGACAAGTTTTAATTAAGGCAAATATCTCCCACGGGACTTGTGGACATTCCGTTTAGTGTATAATTGCAGATAATGGTATTCATATGAGACTGACTTATTGATGCACTAATGGTGCACACTTTAGTTACTATTTTTCTGTTTCCGTCACCAAACGGTGAAGGAAAATATCGAGAGGAAACCGAAAAAAATACAAACGCCGATATGCTTTATCCACGTGGTGTATTATGAGCCAATCACTCGTTCAAGAGTAGGTCAGCGTCTCAACAGTGGGAACATTTTGACGACCGATGTGGCACGGCGGGCAAAGGTCCGCCTGTGACGCAGGAGGTTGCGGGTTCAATTTCTGTCATGGAACAAATGTTTGTACGATTTTCAAATATTTGTTCCGGGTGTTCTGGGCATTTTTTTATGTAAAAAAATGTATATCTATGTATATTGTATTAGGTATACAGTCATCTGTACCCATAACACAAAGCTCTGCTTAGCTTAGGGCTAGATGATGCTGTGTGGATCATTCAGCATTATTTAAAATTCAAGTATTTTAATTAGAAGGCTAAGCATAAGTTAAAATAATTACACAATTAGAATTAGCAAATATCATGACCATTTTATCAGCCAAATAGGCGTACACTAATTAATTAGAAAATAAAAACAAACTACTCCCCAGACTATGATACGTTCTTTCGATCACGATTAATTAAATGAAAGTAAAAACGACATCGAATGCTTTTATAAACCAATTTCGTTTCGGAATTATAGTACTAAAAATATTTTTTATTTTTTAAACAGGCACGATTCTTAGAGTCATGTCTTCTTTATTTATTAGTTTTAAGTCCTTAAGAATTCTGTTTCGTCAAGATAAGCGGAAATAAAATTTAACAAAAATTTCTAATTTTCTTCAGATCGAAACACTGACTGGAGACTGACGATTCCCCTTCTCTTTCCGCTTTAGTTATGAAAAAGCGAAATGTAATATCTCTAAATCTTGTGTTTTTAAGTTAAGTTTTTAAGTTTCTTTATAATTATTTTCCCAAAAATTAAGCACAGACAAAAATAAAGTTTACTGCATATACAACCTACCAATCGGTTCTTACTTAGTTTTAGGATAAATAAACAAAAAAAAACTTTTTTATCATCGTTATTGTTTATTAAAATTAAAAAAACATTAAAAACTTGTTTCTGATCAATAGTCAGAGTCATTTTTAAAATCTAGTAAGACAGATTGCATACTATAAAAGAAAGAATATAATAGAAATAGAATAAAATACAAAAGTTTTTATTTAGCGCCACACAATAAACATAAAAATAACAATACAAATTAAAACTAAACTATTGTGACGAAAAAAAGGCAGCCAGCCACTCAGCATTTGCTACATATTTAATGTGTCTGTATCGCTGGTTTTCAGTGTAAGAAAGAACATTCTAGTGGTTTAGTATAACATTTTTACCAAAATGTCATCTAATTTTACTCGTTTTAAAAACTAAAGATACTGCCTTCCGCCTGTAGCGACTAAAACTACCCTACGCAGTCGTCATTAGGAGCTGGCACGCAAAAGGAAATTATCCGCACTTAACCCTCTGAAGGCGTTAACTGGCACCTCAGAAGAGGGCTCTCGACGATTACTTTATTATACGAAAAGGTACAATTTTTATTTGAAGTAAACGCAGGCGTTTGACGACATTTTTTCACGTTTGGAATCACAGATTGCTTTCAATCGTTTTAAAAGGGATATAACGCAAAATGTTTTTAGGATAGTGATAAAATTGCAGATGTTTTTTTTGTTTGAATTCGTTTTTTTGCTTTGTCTACTCAGACGGCACGTTTAGAACATTTTTATGATTTTTATAAAACATATCTAACTCTAGCCTCATACAAATATAAATATGTCTTCAATCACTCTTCAACACAAAGATGTCTAAAATATAACTTACTTATCGTATGCAACGTACCCACTCTTCCTACTTTTTTTGTATAACAAAATTGCATAACCTTATTTACGTACGTTGGAAGGGACCAGATTTGAACTAGACCAGGCTTTGTCATGAAAATATAATTATATTTGAAAAGATTCGTGTTTCAGCTTTTATCTTTTAAAGTAAGTAAAATTAAAATAGCATCAAATAGAGAATGTAAAACAAGCAATGAGTGTAATAAAAACAGGCTAGACATTATACAATAATTTTACTCAATGTCTGTGATCACTCTACCAAACAAAACAAAAATATAAATGAGAGCCAAGCCATTTCTAACTAGAACCTAAGGTAGCGTGAACCTTTGCAAATCTTTAATCTTGTCCCTTCAATTCACGAGCTCGATTGTTTTTCCGAATGAGTGCATCAAAATAACAATTCGTTAAGGCTCTGGTCACGAACCCTCGAGCCACCCTTGTCCATCAGTGCGGGGTCGAAATCACCAACCGGAACAATCATGGCAGGCATTGTTGCTTTAAACTTTTCACAATGGTGAAAAAGGTGTTGTGATTTAAAAAATAGGCCAATCACTTAAAATTGTAGGTACAACTGAATCTGATGTTGTGTTGTCTACTGGCCTTGATTACAAACGGTTTGACTATTTTGACATCACTTAATGTATGTGATTCAAAACGGCTTGACTTTTTAAACGAATTAAAAGGCGCGGTGGCCGATTGCCCAGTTGAGAAACGAGTTCAAGTTCCGGATTCGATTTCCACTGCGAAACAAATGTTTGCATAGGTCTATTATTTGTTATGGATCTGAGTGTGGTGGTACCAAGTACTTCTAATTTCTTAAGTCCTCGACAAAGAGAATCCTAAGGACTATGTTTATGTGACTTTTGGGTGTGTCACACAAACATCAATGAAAAACTAGATATTTTGCTATAAATTTACCATTGTCAAATGAATACTGAACATGTAACTTTCGCCTCGCAGACATTATGTTACGCATTTATGTAACTTATTGACGACTCGACGTTATTAATTCGAGTATGTTAAAATGTCGCTAGCTTTGGTATTAGCATGTGACTGCGCTGTCGAGTAAAGTTATAGCAATGCTTGAAAAGTTAAAAACATAACTTTTCAAGCAAACTTCAGTTAGCTTCCAACAATTTCACAGGTTGTTGCTCAAAAAAATCGGCGCATAGGCAGTAAACGGTTTCCGTAACCAGAAGTATTACTCGGGTGATGCCATCCTAAGAAGTCGATAAAGTCTTATGTATCAGTAATTTTACTAGCAACCCTGCGAACCGAAACACAGGACTGCAAGCATTACCTAATTTTTGGCGGCAGATATTGATATTGTGGTAATACTTCCCCGAATGAACTTTATCAGAATGAACTAACTCAACCTATTATAAAAACAGAAACAAAACAGTAAACCAACCACTCGAAACTCAAACCCCCGTCTGCCCGTCAGTCTAACATGAACATGTAAAAACAACGTTTCTCATGTTGAATATGGATGTACACGAAAGTAAAGTATTGACAAAACATTACCGTACAAGCACGCTAGACTGAAATCGGCAAACCGCAGAGCCGCCAATCCCATTGACTCTGCGGCTTTGTCATTATGTCAATGCTAATATTTGCCAGTTGAGGCTCGCCAATCGATTGTTACCAAATCGTTGGCCACACGGTACTTTTATACCTTTGTAATAGCTGATTCAATTCCGTTTTGAACATTTTATCAGCAATTTTATGATACCAGTTCAAAGCTTTCCCTAAAGTTGATAAAACTTTTTCATCGCAAGTATTATAGCTGTAATTCCATCACAGTTTATCTGTTCTGTGTAAATAAAAAAGTTTTACATAAAGCTCTCAGCTGTTTCACATCACGTCTCATCGAGCATTGGAGACGTATCAGAGTATACGACAATATGCTCAAGTGGCTTCATTTCCCAAAGTGATACAACATTTTGTCCTCAATCCACTTTCGTGTAAGGACGGCTCGTACCTTAGAATTCGTAATTTTTGTCCATTCGTCACACGTAACATCTCAGTATCGCTGTCACGTACGATCCCGTAGAAAAGTTTTATTACTAGCCCGTAATTGTAACATTGAAATACAAACTTATTTTATTAGGGTGGCAGCTTTTAGCCAATAACTAGAAAATATCAAAAGTTTTTCCCGGTATGATTGTAAAAAAAAACATTTAGCTACTTTCAAAAATATTTTAATAATCTATCAACAAACAGGAATTAGAATTGTTTGTTAGTAAAATTTTGGTTGTTTAATTATTATTTAGGAAATCATCCCGAGAGATGATTGAAGGTACTGTATAATATCTATTCTAATATTATAAAAACAAGATTTTAATTAAATAAAGTAAAAATTTATAGAGAAGTTTTGTTTTTTATTAGATTTACTTCGTAACATTAGGTCCTATCGAATGCTCACTCTTTCAAATGAGATGGCAAGTAATTTCGCAAAAACCCAGTTCTAATATAAATTATTCATTGGCGACGAAACGCCCCCAGCCCGTATTCATTTCATTTCTAAATCTGAATTTTACTTTTCTTTCGCCTTTTTTTCTTTGCCAAACCTTACCTTTAATAAATTTTAAATAAGCTCGTAGATTAAACAAAGTACTTGCAGAAGGAACTTTCTTTCGTGCTGAAACGAATTTCACCTAATTGTGACAGGAGTTATTGCACTGCAATATATTTCAACGGAGTGAAAAGAACTTTTAAGTTCCACTGTTCATCCCCAATTTTCCAACAAGCTTTTCTACGAGCACTACGTAGAAAAGCTTGGAAAATTGGAGCTTTAAAAGAACTTAACCAGTTAGTTTGCTTACAGCATTAAGTAAAACCATGCGTGATTTTGCTTGTGGTATTAATTCTGTTTGAACTACAGGTTTTCACCAACTTATAAATCTCACCAAGAACTTTTTGACAAAATAATGTTATCAATAAACAGCAACCTGCCTACATTAGTTTTATGTTTTCAGTGATAATGGTCAGGCTAAATTAAGAGCGCATTCAAAATCAAAATTAGTCCCTTTGTGTTTATCAAATAAACAAATTTCATTTCATTTCTTTGTGTACTTTTAGGCAAGATGCACGCGGATACAGTTTTGATATACGTCGCGGATGCGCGACGGTCGTTAGTCGTACGATTTTAATTTACGTAATATATAGATTTACATATTAGGGTTGCAGACATATTGAAACTAATTTAACTAAACTTAAATTCAACCCTGACTCATAAATCAAAACTGCGATAAGTTTTAGTTCTGGTATTATTCATCAATAGCTTTTTGGTTGGTAGTTTTTGGATACTTCATATAAATTAGTTGAAATCCATTCTAAAAGACCAGCACTCTAAAATAACACGTTATATTTTCACACATAAACGTTCAAAGTTGGTTTCAAATCGTTTCACATAAAACAACTAAAACAAAGTTTGGCAGAGGGCGTTATCAGCGGTCTGTAATAGCTGGCGATTGGTTTACACTTTAAAAGTCCATTGTTGATAACACGGGACGAGTACGAGTCAGAGAACGACTTCAGAGAAAGAGTTGCATCCCAAAATATATAGAGATTTCTGCCTTGTTCACTGATAAGCACTGTTTGCAGAAATTATTCTGTCTTTTGTCTGAATTGGTCAGACCCATTAAATAGCCAAATCCACTCACACAATGAATTTATTAATTAAAACGAAAAGTGATTTAAAACAAATGAAGAAGTTTCACATAAATATTTTTTTTCATTGTTATCATGAGAGGAGTAATAATTATTATACTACGCATCTAGCGCGTCCCGCCGCGTCCTAAACAGAACTTATAACTACAGTCACTGGCAAGGATCTCAAAATATTACGAGAGACGATAACGTTGATATACGCAAATAGCTGTTGAGAATAGGTTTTCATGCGCCGCTGGGTATGAGCACTGAGCATACAATACGTTATTTGTAATGTCATGTGATAGAACGAGATAACTTGGGATAGTGGTAATTTTGGTATGTAAACTTAAGAAAGGATCGTAAGAGATCCAAAGTTACCCAAAGTTACAGCCAATAGAATTGTTTTCATTGGAATCACAAGGGTTTTGATCATCTTATAAACTGGCGAATTTACTTTATTCATAGTTTACGATAAAAACTACATTGTAAAGTTAACAACCATTCAATAGTTCATTGGCTAGTGTGTTTGTTAAAGGATTAAGTTTCAGGAAGTTAGCAGAACATTGCAATGTATAAGCAAATATGTAAGCATATATAGCATTGGGACAAGATTAATGATGTGAGTTGACGAATATCTCACATAAGGACCGTAACTAACGATAATCTAATAAAAATAATTATTTTTAAATAATTAGCTACATAATAGTTAGACACGGGTATCAAAAAATAAACTTATCCTTTTACATAGACGTTGAATCTCAGACTAGTTTATAAATGTAGGTACTTGTATGTGGTTTAATATACAATACCTATTACTGAAAATCTTATACAATGTACGCTGATTACATTTACCTCTTATTGTGTTGATTAAGATAACAGTTTCTTATTCAATTTAAAATGTAAACTAATCTGAGAGTATTATTATGCATACGTCTAGAGGACGCGCAAGAAAATATTTCCATAAATATTTAAATTATACACTGTAAATGTAACAATTCTGTTTATTTTTTTTTTCTTTTTGTAATGGTACTCCTCACATGAAAACAAACAAAACACATCCAACATGCATTCACATACATAGTCATATTAAAAATGTCACTTTAGGAATACCTGTGACGTTAACGACTTTGGTACTACAACATCTAGACTCATCTAACATCTAACACATCTAACATTCACATACAATATAGTCATATTAAAAATGTCACTTTAAAAATACCTGTGACATTAACGACTTTGGTACTACAACATCTAGACTCATCTAACATCTAACACATCTAACATTCACATACATAGTCATATTAAAAATGTCACTATAAAAATACCTGTGACGTTAACGACTTTAGTATTACAACATCTAGACACGGAACTATTATGTAAATACAGTTTATGCAAAAATTGCACCGAAGTGGGAGTTGAACCCATACCTCTCGCACTTTAAACGCAATTACCCACTGTGCCACAAAGGTCGTCAAGTCTACTTAGAATAGTTTTCTTAGCATCATGTAAACACAAATAGTAAAAATTTCGTAGCCTGCATCTACAGTTTATATATACCTTCTCATTATCTATTTATCTAGTTTATGTATCTAAGAATTTATTTATAGTTCGCACAGCGGATCTAGGCTTCCGTGAAGTTAGCCGTTTGTGATGCGCAAAGACAATTTAGTTTGAAAAAGCTCCATTGCGCATCGAAACGGCTAATTTCACTACGGCCGAGATCCGTCGTGAGACCTATACATAGAACACTTTGTTGTGCGAAAGGACGCGGGTAGTAAATAGCTATTCCTTACCCCATTTTGTTTTAGCCCAATTTAACTTCAGCAATTGAAGGCTCATTTTGGCGCGTGCAAATCTCGTTGCTGACGGGATTTTTCGTGGCGCAAACATGTTTTTTGCAACATAGTTTTACATGTACCTTCCCTGTTATGAGTTTCAGTGGTAGAGCTTTATCTTATTTTCTCATTTGAAACACCAAATTTTTTAACCGGTCATGAATATCGTAACTTGATTATAAAATTAAAACAATAGTATGCTATCACGTACCTTAATAAAGCGTATTTAAAAATGTCCTGAGGTTCAATATTTTTTTGTTTCGTCCCACTGCTGGGCAAAGGTTTCCCCACTAAGTTCTAACCTCCTCCAACCATATTGTCTTTCCTTCGAAAAATTATGTTTATTCATATGGTAGATTTAGGTAGTTACTCAGAAAAAACATGAAACATTGTTCTATTGTAAACAGTTGGCTTTACATATTTACAATAAAGTAACTACTAAAATAGGTACGAGCTTATACCAATGTTCCCATTATTCACAGTATTTTAGAGTCAAGGAAAGTAAATTACAGGCCACTTTGAGTTTTTGATTAGAAGGGAGCAAACGCCAATGCCAAGTTCTATTCCTGAGGTTGTTTGTTTTAGGTTTAATTTGGTAAAAGCTGTTGTTTACTACATAAACTACCAGTTATCGTGACCTTTCATTAAGTTGACGATTAATATACACAATATTTTATATAATAGGCTAAACGGTCATTAAATACAATAATTTCTTTGTTACTGAAAAAATGTTAAATAATATGCATACTTCCGCTCATTGTTACTGTATTTTACCCTATTTTATGAATCCTAGCTATATAAATAATGCTGACAAACTGCAACGTTGCGTCGCACAAAACATATTACGCCCAGTAAATTCAGCGTGTGTCCTAATACAAAATGCAGTTTGTGTACAATTGCATATTGTACTATGACACGATGCCCACGTCACACGCCAGGACTCCACGTCAGGCTGAGTTATAGCTTGCATTTCGGGTGGACTGTTAATTAAACCGCCACCCAACGCTCAATGCGCCCCTTAATAAAATTACCGACCCAATTTCGATACAATTTAAATACATTACAAGGTTCGCTGTTTTTGTGTGCAAACTGGGCAATTTGAGCCGCTGTAAATTTAGCTGGTTCACTGTGTATTTATTTATAATAGAATTGGTTTTCAATAGACACTCTTTTTTGTCAGCTAGTTACGAGGCTTGAATTGTTCACCTGATACTAAGTGCCACGCTTTCCCACAACAGCATAGTACTGCACTGCGCTCGTTACCCCTAGACAAAGGTATTAAGTTCCATTCGCTTAGTGATTTCACTGGTTATAGTTCCCTCTAAACCTAAACATAGGTTGGAGGCAGACATTCTGGCACTACTGTGGTACCACCAAGATAAACTCTCGCTCAAGGGTCCTACCAGTTGGTGGTGGAACATAGACATAAACCTATGGCATATGGCATCAATTGACGCTGCATGGCGTTATGCGTTCGGCTAAAAAGAAAAGTAAGAATAACACACTAACAACTTATGACCAAAAAGTCAATAACAACAAAAAAACCAACGAAGCGCTCGTGACGTACAACTTTAAGCTTTGGGTGACACTGCTTCTGTATAGTCAGGCGTGGTGCTTAACATCAGGCGGACGCCTTGATTGTCACTTGCTGACATAAATAAAAACGTATTTGGCTAAGTTGTTCATAAAAGATTAACAAAGTTAGGCACTTTTCCACGTAGTCACCATTTGGATGGGGGACCGCCATGGATAATTGCCACGGTCCCGGCATTTTCGTTAGTTCAACACGGAAGCCTTCGGAAGGTCTAGTAACTTCAGAGTTGGCCACTGACTCATACGAACTTTTTTATTTTTAACACGAACGAATGTTTCCTTTCCGTTTAATATACTTAACCGCCCTTTTACGGCTCCCAAAAAATGTTTAAACCTCACCCATTAGGCACAGAAAATACATAAAAATTAAGCATTTTATCGCCTCGCCATTTTTATAGCACCTAATGCATTAAAGTGCTAACAACAATCAATCATGGCATTATGAAGGGATCAACGTAACGCTTGCGTGTGTACTGTGCGTGACCTGTAAGTACTCGGCGACATCGCTTGTGGGTTAGGCAGTGGTTGGATGTAAGCAGAGCGATAAGCGGAGAGGTAGCATGTACAGTACTGAGCCGTCACCGCACAAGTCTGTTACAAAAGAAAGGATAACAGAACGTAGTAAGTAGGTAGCTCCATTACATAATTACAATTTAGTATCTACAAAAAATATTATATTTATACTAGCAGAGTCCCGCGTGAAAATCCCACGGTAACCCAACATTTTTCTGGAATAAGAAGTAGCCTGTGTGATATTCCAAACAACACAAACATACAAACATTCAAACTTTCCTTTTTTTAAAAACAGACTGAGTATTCTATTAGTTATTTGGTTCCCATAATACAAGCTACATCGATGATGCTCATGCAACGCTGCGCTGCTTTGTTATGTATCGTTGCCATTGGACACTACCACATCTAACTACGAGTTTGTTGCTACGCAAAAGGCTACGCTACACGCTACGCTACACGCTACGCTACACGCTAATATCATTGTTTTACACGCGATTCGCAAGCACTCAACGAACTCGCTTACTATTAGTTAACCAGTTTACTACTCTATAAAACTAGACAGATAACAATGGTATTTGAATAACTAATAATAAGAAAATTTAGATATATTTTCTTAAGGTCATGGTTAGGTTACTTACCATGTCTTACTAATTTTTGCATTTTGTGATCATAATGTATCGTGACTTAGCTACTAAAACAAGTCATTTGTTGATGAATTTGTTAATGTTTTTGGTGGCAACAAAATGACCAAAACTTATTTTTACTCTTTGCAACTTTATAGCTCGTATAAAACCAAAAACTAACATTTTAGGTCAGAACTCCAAAGCAGTTCCTAACCGTTAATAGCCATAATAGCTTTTGGCTTGACCGCTGAGATCCTAAAAACTGTAACTTTGCTTCCGCAGTCCGCACCACGAGTGGCCAAGCCGAGTTTGATAATATCACGTTTCCGGCGGGTTTTATGATCTAAAATGTAGGTTCAATTTAAAGTTCTATCCTTCGCGGATGTGACGTTTAGAAACTGAATCCTTGTGAGGAGCTACTTCAATTTGTAGCTGACTGTGGCAGAAGTTGTGCCCGCGGCCGACTCCGCCCTCTAGTTTCATACAAATTGATATTTACGGTAATAGCATGAGTTTTTCAACGAGAACGCAAAGTTTCAGGATAACAGGCTCAGTTGGGCACGGACCGGGAATCCAAATGGGCAAAAACATAGCTGAAGATGTAAATACAGATCTGCAGTTTTATACGGAAATATACAAGATTTATTTAACGTTTAACTAGCTGCTATGTGTACCTTTCTACCATCTGTTGTTGATAATCAATACTCTACCTGAAATAAGAGCTTAAGATCTGCCTCGATGACTTAAAGCTAGTGCAAACTTGTTATTTAGTGCACCCCGACCAATCTTTAGTTAAATTGAGGCTCATCTCCATCCAAAGGTTGTCTGGAAGAGATCGCTTACTTATCGATAAGACCGCCCACTGTACATTGTTTTTCTTTTTTGTAGTCTATTGTACAATAAAGAATTTTTTTCATTCATTCATTCAAACTAGGGTTTCAGATGCAAAATGTCTTAAACACGTCTAATGGTTCAAAAATTATGTTCCTAAAAGAATAATGTACACTAGTAGGTTTCAAAACAGTCCAATCTAAGTAATATCCCATTGCAGTATGTCATCCATGAGATTCGTTTAATTGCAGAATGTTCAGTTAATTTAGTTTTCGTGGACATCACACACTTCGTTTTTAATTTTTTGTTGGTTATGTAAGTATTTCTATTGATAAGATCTTCTTATAAACTTCCAAGAGCTCAGTTTTGTATAAAAAAAAAAAAAAAATTGAAAATTTAAACTTGTTTGCCAATATTTTTTTTATATAAAATCAAACGGTCTGCAATTTTAATACAGAAAAAACACGTTCTACGGTGTTTTTGTGAACAATACGAGCAGATTATACATCAAAAACACTCTGTGGCTGCACAAAGACTGGGTCAATTACACGTAGAATTATTTATAGAGCGTAAGTGCGGTGTTAATGTATAAAATCGTAAAAGCGTGATGGACGGACTAAAAAGAAATGCCATAAAACTTTGCTCGTAATGAATTAAGTCATTATGCATTGAAAAGTTTATTACCTACATCGTGAATAGGTGTTTGTATTCTGGAGTCGTACATCCGCGTTGAGTTATACTTTGTTTGAGCAATGCCCGCTCGAAAGGTGTTATTGCTGGGTATAAAACTGCTGATAGGTTTGAATTTCAAATCATGTGCAAAGTGCAGTGACTGTACTACTTGTTGTATTGTACTATTCTACCTAAATATTACTTACTTTACCTAAATATTCTACCTTTGCATGTCGTTTAATAATATTTAGCTGTTATTACAATGCTAACCTATAATCTGTGCTATCTATATTTTTAGTTTTGTGTTGTCTCTGTGTGTTTGTTAAATAAACTTATATTTTATTTTATTTTATTTATGACCATGGTGCATGGCGTTTCGATGAAGTAGTTTGATTGACTTTTGAATCGATTTTGTATTCTGTGCTAAGTAATGAGGAGTTTACGATTCAAGATTTAAAAAAATAACAGTTCGGATTGCTTTGACAGATGGCGCTATCTGCTCTACTGCCATACTGGGAAAGGTTATCAAAACAAGAAAAAAGTTGATAACTCCGTTTTTGTTTCGTCTCGTGTCAAGCGGAAGGTTGTGGGTTCATGTCCTGCTTGGGGCAAAATAATTTAACTCCAGTACGATCAAAGTTAATGTACTACGTAGTACGTACTATGACTTTGATACCAGCCAGAGGTATGACAGACAGTGACAGCAGGAGCAACCAATGTTGAATTCCCTACACATTCACCATAGCTCGCCAAACGTAGTGCTTACATTCTCTTGGGCTCGCCAGTTGAGCTACCGCCATCTAAATAGACAGCTTTTTTTTATTTTTAATAACTTGAAACGAAAACCCCTAATTGCAATGACGTAGATACATTTAATACACAGTGAGATCTCAGTTCACACTACCTTCTAGTCAGTTCTGTTATTGTATTTTGTTTTGCACAAAGTTTATTCAATATATCACAAGAATCACTTTAAATTATAAGACCTCTGACTCCGCATACTCTCAGAGGTTAATTATAAAACATCCTGACATTTTCTTTCAAGCTTGTTGGGCAACTTCCGTTCGGTGAATGTATCAATCGCTGTATAATTTTGAATAGACGAACGCTCTGTCCGTCCAATAAATTATGCGGCGGACCGCACAGCCCCGAACGCCTGTCGAATCCAACGGGAACCAATTAGTCGCTGGAGGATATTTATTTGCGGTTTTCTCAAACAAGTGAGCACCGACACTTAGCTCTGCGTGACTCGACTTCTTATAGTCAATTGATTACGATTAATGACGTTTTGTTATAAACTATTCTGTGCTATTCATTGCTAGATTATTATTTACATTGTTCTTACTAATCTTGATGGGCTAGATTAGTATTTATCATTGTAATTTATATGAAAGTTTTAAGGGAAATATCAGTGCATTATTACGTATACAGTAAGTTGGCGTATGACTATAAAGTACTTAATACCTACTAAAGCCTTGTAAGCACCTAAAGTACTACCATAATAAGGCAGTTATTATTTTTGAACTAGTAATGGTCTGTTTTTTAGGGTTTTATGCTATTTTAGTGTAATAACATATAAACAACTTGGTTATATAAAAATAACTGCTTTCCGCTAATATTATTAAGGTTGGCATGTCGGTAATATCATTATACAACAATTACCACTATCGCCTAATAGTTTATATCAAAGGCTGCTGTCCTAATTGTTAGCAAGTAGGTCATATTATGCATTCCGGTTAATAAGCCAAGTTAAGTGACGAGGGTATCATTGCAGGAGCCATGGCATCAGTTACCCTGTTATCCAGAGTCATGAGTTCTTTTTTTTTCAACACATTATTATTTGAGTCTCGTAGAGTAAAATCTGTTATTAATACATAATATTAATTTAATTTAGGACTTCCACCAAATTACAATACAATAATGTATTTTACTTGTTGTGAGATAGAGACAAAAAATTGTTGTTCCTTCTATTTATCTGGCTCTCAATTTCAAGCACCCTGCAAGGCGAGGGTGTCTCGCTAGCTTTTAATATTAACAAAAATTGACAACTTTACCGACCCCCTTGTACTTAATGGTGATCTTTTTGGTCAACTTTTCCACTTCATTTAAGTTGTACGCTTAAACTGTACTTAATGGCAAAAAGTTGGGAACTTCAAAGATTTAACAATGCTTATTTTGAAGGGTCCGCTTGACTTCCAGTTTCTGTGCATTATGAGTCGTGCTTTTGTGATTTCTGAAACATTTTTAAGAATTATTTTAGAAATAATAATATTGTTTCTAAAGCCGCCTTACGCTGTACTAATCTTTCTGAATAATATGCAAGTAACCTAAGTTATGGCACACTTAATTAATATTTTTATCCAATAGTTAGAATACTTTTTTTTTGGTCCGCTGTAGGTATATCAAATTTCAGTAAGTAATTTTTTACATTACATTAACAAAAATAGTATGACCATTATCGGTTGGTCTGTATAATGTCAGATCATGTAACTAAAAATTTAGGTATAATATTTTATTTTCATATTTCGCTATTATTTTTTCAATGTAGTCGTGTGAAAGTAGTTCAAAGTAATGCAACAAAATTTTGAAATCTACCGCCCACAAATGAAATCCCAATTGATGTATAAAGCTCGGCAAGATTGCCAAGTTTAATTATGAAGTTAATTAGCTTGGTTTGATGAAAAATTTAAATCTTCACTCAAGTTAATTTCCTCTGGATCTCACAATCCATTTTCTCTTTCACATTTTCTCAAATGAATTTAATCTAGATAGAAGCTTCTTAGAAATTTATAATTGTTACATTTAATTATATGAATAAGAACAGACTGGATCTCTGTGACTGTCTATCTCAAAGTATGCAATGATGTCAGAGAATACTTTTAGCTCAACTTGATTTTAAATTAAATATTCTTGTTGTAAAATCAAGTTGTTATCATTATCAACAAATAGACATCCACTGCTGGCTTCAACTGCAATTGGGACCAAAAGAGAGTTCATGTTAAATATTTTCGGGTTAAATAAAAAAAAATAAGTAGGATCAATTTCGTGAGATCAAATGATAGGTACCCGACCGTAGTCCTCCCCAAAGAGCGCCATGACGACCGATTTAGAGTCCTCACCATCCACGACTTTCTGCGACCGCTTTAATGTAATTGGTCCATTGAGTGAGGGGCCGTCTTAAACTCCGTTTTCCAGTTCGTGGTCGCCATTCGAGAACCTTTATTCCCCTAATGTATGGGTTATGTCGATAATCAAGATGTTTACATTATTAGAACTTTGTTTTATGGTGGTTAAAAGGCTGATCTTGATTAATCATCATGTTACCACCGCCACAGAGATCACAGCTGAGAAACTGCGGTTTTATCGTCATCGAAGAAATTTTCAAAAGTTCATACGATGATACGTGCTTGATGTCTAATTTTAAACAGTATTAAATAGAAACTTACCGTAGCACTTTATGAAAAATCTGCACATTGCGCTATTTAGTGCTATCGCGCAGTCTGCGCAGTGTGAACTGGACCCCTTTCCGTTACCAAAACCTTTTTGAATTTATAAGTAGGTACTTTGACAGCAAAGCTTAGAGAAAAAGACATAAAAACTTAAATAATTAGACAATCAAAATAAAACGACGCAGCAAATTATGAATTAGAAATACCTTGTTATAGCAACTAAATCATGTTTTTCATAACGGTTCCACTCATCCGAGAACAAAGTTATTAGTGGGATTAATTCGAAATGCGTCCATATTAATTCAACATAATGACATCTTTATGAGCTGTGACACAAAGTAGGACGTGTATATGGAGAATAAATCTGTCATGGAGTTAGAAATGTAACATCTTTGGTTATGGCCGGATTCAGTTTTTTATCCGTCTTTAATTTTTTTTTATATATGATAGTCAAGCGTTTGACCGCTATCCCACCTGATGTTAAGTGTCGATGCGGCCTAAGATGGAGCACGCTTGGCTAGAATATACCTGTTTACTCTTCCTAAATTGTAATGTTCTGGAAAGACTGACGCCGGCAACGAGTTCCACTCTTTGGCAATGCGAGTGATAAAGGTAGAATCAAACCGTTTCGTACGGATTGGTGGAACTTTGAAAGCATGTAAAAGAACCAATACACTGACACCGCTCTTTTAAAAATTAGCAAGATACTGGCAGTAGACAGCCATACCTTACAAAACCGATGAACGCTGGAAAAAAAAAAACTTCATCGTTCGTTCGTTCGTTCGTATGAGTCAGTGGCCAACTCCGTTGACAGAAAAAAAAATGTTAGGCTAGACGGTGGCCTTCACTCTCTTGACTTATACGAATGTAGTACCTACTAACTTAGCTAATATCCAGCATTATTTATTAATTATTTATTTATTTATTTTATTTAAGAATTTATTAAGCATGACTGATTTTTAAAAACTGTTCTATTGTGTTCAGAAGTATAATCGACTATAAGCAAAAAACATAATATTCCAGAAATTAATGGTATAGTACTAAAAAACGCTATTTAAAATAGAATTTTAAAATTCACGCCAAAACGCAAAATGTTGTTTGATGTTTATGGCAGATTGCTGTATTTTGTAGTTTTGTTTTATTAAAAATATTATCAATCCCACATGTAAAAGAGATATAGTTTTTATATTCCTTGAATCCTTTTTCATAAGTTAAATTTAGTGATTCTTGGTTACTGTCATCATGCTTACTGTTTGTTTTTGGACGATAATACATAATAATGAACTAAGTTTTTAGATATTATATTTTTTTACCAAACAGCTGTCTGTAGATAGCAAAAATATATACTAAATACATTTTTGCACTGTGAGTCCGGTTAACATATCCGACTTTTGAATTTCCACCTATTTTAACGTGCTCATATCTATTCAGAGTTAACGCCCGGTCACAAATCGTAATTTACCGTCATGTGTCTCCGATAGCCGGACTTCTATTTGGTTTATAATCTATGTAATGTTCCGTTTTAATTGAAAGAGCTCATCAGCTGGTATTTTTAGGTTTGGGCGTCATACCATGTCGCCAAATGATTTTAAACTTTAGATTTCCATATATATATTAGCACAACTGTGTAGTGACAAATCCAAAAAATCAATTGCATTATAAAAAAACTAGCTGTTGTCCGCGACTAAGCTTGCGTGGAACACAGGAACCGTACATTTTTTACGAGATTTCTGTGTACTAATTCACTGTATAATCATTATAACCACATACAGGAATTTAAGGTTTATCTAAATCTCTACAAGTAAGTAGTCATCTGTTAATCAAATTCCCAATGTATTACAAGCAAAACTTCCCGGCTAGTTAAAACCGTTAATTATATTAAAACACACACAGAGTTGTTCGTACGAGGGAAACCTCAAATTGGATCCAGCGAACAGACTTTGGTACTAGTTTGTCAACTTCAATATTTAACTTGCTCCCTGTAGTTTCCGAGCTTCGTCTGTCAAGAACACAATGGCGACGGTACTTGCCGATGCTAGCAATCTATTTCTAAGTGTTTCTTCGAGATTCTGTGCTCTTTTTGCTACTGCTTTTGCAGTTGCTCGTTTGTGATTCAGCAATAGCGTTTCCGTAACCGTTTTCGTAACATTAATCTCGCAAAGAGTGGTCATGGTCAGAGCTCTGCACATGAAAAACTATCGTGACGCTTACGTTTTCTGATCTATTTGTAAGTTATTCAATTATACGTAATAATATTGCAAAGGCTCTAAAAAAAAACTCCTCATCGAAATCCTCTGTTTGAAATACGAATAAAACTTTTATCTTAAATGAATAATCTGTTTGACTACTGACTACTGACTGGTCCCAAACATCTGAAATTTTCAAGATGTGTTCCTTTTAACGTGTATGGATGCTAAGAAAAAAATCTTAAAATTAAACTAGGTATCTAAGATGTAGCGAAAAGAAAAAAAATGCATGATAAAGTCACCTTTAATTGAACTAAGAAAATTAAAATATCGTGCCCGTATTGCCTAAAGGTAACTTATAATATAAAATAATAATATGAAATGTTAAATTATAAATATAAGATAATCATGAACAAAGTCTCCAAAAACTAAACTAGCTTTATTAATGTGAAATGCCGTGAAAACTCTGCATTGCAATGAGCTCACTTCGTACTTTTAAAGCAGCAGTCATATCAATTCTGTCTCAACCGGCGATATTCAACAGCATCCCTGGATTCCAATAATTTAATGGCGGGACCGAGGTATTTCGTATTTTTGCGTGAATTCAGAAAATCGAAGAGTAGAATCGGTGATTCGGTGCGACGCTCCCTTGCGATGGTGTCCATTCGAAGAACGGGCGGTTGATTCTGCAGGCTAAATTCCAATTTTGATACTTTTATAAAGTTTTTGTCACAATTTGTCACAAGAAACAAACCGTAATTAGTCTGGTAAAAACTACAGGGTTGAGAAGCTTTTTTCTAATTTTTTTTTATTTTTAAAGATCATGACTTCATGCTTAAACTAAGAAAGCCATGATTAGTCGAAAATATTATACTTCACAATAAATAAATTTATTGCACACTGTTGGTGGTTGGTGTGGTTGGTGGTATTTGGTGTTATATACCTTACAAAAATAGTAAGATACATCAACGCAAAAATAAGTAAGTATAGTGTAGTATAGTGTTTGTGAGATCGTTCTTTGAATGCTGCTCTCTCGGCAAATCTAATGAGATCCCATGGGTGTGTAGCCTTCCATTTTCACGGATATCGTTCGTTCGCTTATTTAAATCGCAAATATTTCAATCAGTGAAGTGATTTCTGAATATTGTTATGATCGCAATCAGTCACAGATGTATGACGGGCGGGATGCGTGTGGGATGCGCCTACTCGTCAACGTGTATTGAGATTGGTTGCCATCGGGAATTGTTTATTTTTATGTTTTTATGCATTGTGGCCATCATAATACAACGTGACATAATCTCTAGTGGCTTTCTCGTCAAATGTGTATTGCCGCAGCCCGCAGCACTTTTTAACAGTTCCGTTACCAGCATTGCACACTCTGCGTCCGCGGACTTACCGAGTTTGCACAGTTCAAACTAAACTTTCAAATTAAAAATCTCATACAAATTGACAGCTGGACGATATTTTCGATATTTTCGAGTTTTTCGTGATTCGTCCTCTGAGGGACCATCAGCACTTATCGAAAACTCCTTCGCCAAAAGTAAAAAAGCAATGAACACGTCATCCTTCACTCGGTCAGCATTCAATTCATTCGGCAACATACAATTCGACCACCATCATCCACTAGAAGAAAACTATAAAAGCACCGGCAGGATAACTGAGCCTGACAAAAGCATGGGCTAAGACTGGCAACTTGTTAGATGAGATGTGGGACTGAACTTTATTGTTCATAAACCGCAAACTGCAAGTCTGCTAGTTGCCAGCGCGGTCACGTTCGATGCACAGTGCACACAAGCCTGAATGTTTCAGTGTCTAGTCATTCAATATTTTATTCAATTTCAATCTCTTCGGCGTACAAGAGTACCTACCAGAAGTTACGATACTGCTGCTCGATACGCTTGGGGTATGAATTCAATTAGTATTATTTCGTTTTGATAATTTTTGAGACTGTATCTAGTAAATCTGAAAATGTCATTTTGGTTTGGTTTTATGTGGGCGCAGATGAAAAACCAAGCAAATAAATTCAATTCAAGCGTTGGCGTTGCACGCTTGATTGTATACAAAAATAAACTCTCCTTTTTTGTTTCGACACAGAACAGATTATATATAGTAGGTACTGCGATTGAGTATAAAAGTTTTTAGATAGGTATGTGAATAATAAATTCGGTGGCCATACATAACACAGTGCATCGTATTATATAACTAGTTGTGCCCCGCAGTTTAACCCGCGGCTAATTAGTATTTTTTTCGGAAAATAAAGTAGCATATTATAATTATGTTATTTCAGAACTTAAACCATCCACATTCAAAATTTCATCAAATCGATTATGTAGTCACGAAGATACGTGGTAACAAACGTTTACACATACACACGCAGACTTTCGCATTCATAATACGATTGTTAGTAGTAGGATAAATAACAGTTACAGCTGATTAGCTTGAGTATATTTATGAAGAAAGTTATTCCACAAATACAGTAATACCAAGACTAAGAAAGTACTTTGAAGCCATTTCCCTGGAGGCTTCGTTTCCGAAGGAAGCGCTCGACCTCCGCCGGGTTTTTAATCATAAATGAAAATTGCAGAGTAAAACTGTTAAAGCTGAATTTATTTCACAGATCTTTACCAAACGTATAGAGATAACTTTCAGATCGCACCTTTATTTCTATGAAAAAGCATCATGAAAGCGATTTACTCTCCAGTTAGTTCAGTCAGTTCCATTCAAAAACCACGGGCTTTACTTGTCTCAATACATACGAGTACCGATAGTCGTACATAAGTGCTATAATACGCAATCAAACGGGAAATATATTTTGTGATATGTTCCATGATACCATAAACAAAGAGGCGTAAATAGCATAAAGCCTATCGTAGTTGACGTTCTATCCATTCTTTATCTTTAACTACCCAATTCCGTCAGCAAAAAAAGCTCTTTCTTGCCATTTAGCGGCGTTTCGTCCTTTTTTACCTCGAAACCTTGGCTATAACACCTCTCGGGGGTGCGGTAATATTTGCATTTAAAGCGAACGACTGATATTCTGACCTTATCAGAGGGAGATTGTGTTTGAGGGACGAATTCGGATGACGCAAGTGGCGGGAATCACTTGGAATCGGTAACTCGGGACTCGGTTCGTTTTTACGGCTTATGTGCTGAGAAATCTGAACTTACTTAGAATCTTAAAGTGAAATTTGGAGTTTTACTTTCCTATCATTTGTTCACGTTGTATTTTAGCATAAGAACTTGTAGTTGTAGGTGAAATAATGTAGGTAACTGTTTTTAGTGAATAAAAATTTATTATTTACGTCCTCATTTTGTTTGAAGTAGTATTGAGCAGATTCAGCGTCTGTTTATTCAATACAAATCCATCCTAGGTACACTACATTATTGTTAATATTTAATTTAGGTAAGACCTACACTTAACTGTGTACCACTCTTGGAACCACCGTGTAAACTAAACTCTGTATAGAGGTAATAGAGGTCTCTATGGTTTGAGTGACATGCGACACACTGTCAAGTCTACGATACAATGGCATAGTTTGTATTTTTTTCTCTATATAAATAAAATCTCTCGTTATCACGCCGATTAGTCTCTGTTTTATCAACCACATTAAAAAAAATCTAACGTAATTCAACAAGCAAATTACAAAATATTAAAACTACATAATTTGCACAACAAAAAGAAAAAAAAGGATAACCATTAATTAGGTTGGATTCGACTCGAAAAAGTAATCGTACCTATATACTCGCAAGTAAACTGACAGTTTTCTAGTATTTGACATTTCTTATTCCGCGGAGTATAGTTATTCCAGATGTTGGTCAAATCTACCCTTAGTCAACTTGCTTGTAAAATCTTATTCTTATATATTCTTTATGTGTGGAACCTATCCCTTAAGTTTGTCAGGTTGATAATGAACTACCCTGTATAGGTATTTATTCGCTGGATAATCACAGCTTTTTATGAATATTTTGCACAACTTTTATTTATAGAAATAAAGAAATATAATACTAATACACCTGGAGGCAGATTCTATTAATTTAATAAAATCTAAATCATAACCGCGGCTGGATCGTAGAATACGAAAGCACTCGAAAAAAAATTAAAAAGCAGTCGAGCTACAATTCGTTTGCAATCAATTGAAAAGTTTGTGGTATTGCCAATGATTGTACTCGTATACTAGTAATAACCTAGCTATCATGTTTTAGCTGTGATCTTATGCTACATCCTACCTTCGTAGCTCGTTTTGTTCAAAGCCTCGCTCCAAAAGTTTGTTTGTCACTGTATTCTTATTCCTGTAATTTAATTTGCTAGGCTTCGCTGATGGCTTTTTGTAGAAACTGAAAGGCGGGTGTTTATCGAATGCCAAGTTATAAGTAGGTACGTGGGGTTTTATCTAAAGACTTTATCAGGTCCTACTTTGTATTTTTAACGTTTTACAAACTGAGGGCTCTGTTTAAAAATGTATTTTGTTTCTTTTTTTTATTTTATACAACTTAAGTGGTAACCAAGCGCTTGATGGTAAGTTACGGTCACCGTAACCTATGTACGCTTGCAACATCAATGATATCACTTACGCGTTGCCACCTGGTATATAGTTTCGTAATATATTCTTCATAATTTACTATGTTATTTACTATTAAATATCTTAAAATAAACGTATTCATATTTGTTTGCTATTCCCAGATTTTAAGCCTTTATTTGGATGCGTTACCAATAGTGCCATGTCTATATATGCCGTGATAAAAATCTTAGGAGGGCTATCTACTCATTATTATGTTGACTAATAAGAATATTACAATTAATATAAACTATGTAAAAATCAACGAAAAATTTACAATTTTTATCAATACCGTACTCAATCCGATTTGAAATAAGTATAAAAAGACAAATACTTTTTCAGCATTCCAGCTTGAAATTGAATCGAGCACTCTCAAAAATGTTCTAAAGGCTGAAGTTAAATTTCCTATTCTAACTAGTGAGCGGTAACCTAGTCAAAATGGGTCACAGAGTGCTTACCGGCTTTTCCATTATTCAGTAGGATTTACTGCCCCTACTACACTGAGAAAATAGCTTGTACCTACTTCAAAACTGTTTTCTAAAACAAAATTACGATGCAGATCACAAACATTAAGAGTAGTAGAGTTCTTTGTGATAGAGCTCGTCCGGGGAAGGACTACCACCATACCTATTTCTGCCGCCAAGCAGTAAAGCTCGCATTGCTGTGTTCCGGTTCGAAGGGTATGGTTTCCGGTGAAATTACAGGCACATGAGACTTACCATCTAACGTCTCAGGGTGGTAACACGCAAGTGATATCTATGATGTTGCATGCGTACATAGGCTACGGTAACCGCTGACCATCAAGTGGGCCGTACGCTTGGTTACCACTTTAGTAGTATAAAAAAAAAAAACAATAATAGGTACCTTCTAATGTCCTTCATCTTTGTTCATTGATATGATTTCTAAGTTGATTTTATAAATAAAGTCTATAAAGTAAGCAAAAGCAGACGTATTTTGCATAATATAATTTCTCCTAATATATTTGTTACATATATGAGTATAAAACGTCAGCTTATCTCATTTTCCACCTAACATTATTTTTCTGGTATGAAACGCCTTAGGGCATTACAATACAATAAGCAACTTGAACAACGGTAAATTAACAAATCTACGAAATCCGCACGAACCAGATTATGATATAAAAAATAAGCAAATTTTCTAGCAACAAAAACAAATAAATTAACCGGCAGGCAGAGAACAAAAAATGAAAACAGGTGAGAGAAATACGGCGTATGATAATTATATTTTGTTTCAGCTCACTTGTTGCGGTTCAAAATGTTTCCATACAGTATCCTGGTTATTTTTGGAGTTTTGTTTTTCTAAATTCTCGTATGTTTTTTTTTACTCAGAATTAAATCCGTAAGTACAAATTACTTGAAGCAAATTGAAAACATTAAGGGTAAACAGAATTTCAGGCCGAAACAATGCCTAATGATTTTTTTTAAAGCACAAGTACTGCCACATCTTAAAAATATAACAACTTCCGACATAATCTTGTGATAATATATAAATGAATTGCTGTGCGTTACGCTCGCTAAAACTCGAGAACAGCTGGACCGATTTCGCAAATTTTGGTCTCGAAATGTTTTTAAAGCTAGTAATGAATAAAAAAAATAATAAAGCAAATTACGGTACGGAATCCAGGAGCGCAAGTCTTACTCGATCTTGTCTGATTTTATTTGTACAGGTACTAATGTTCAACAATGGAAGTGAAGTAGAGAGCACTTTGCTGACTTGTTAAACTTTTTTTCTAGTTTTTTTTTGTTTCACCGTCGTCTGTCTAGAGCCTTTAATTACTAAGTTCGGTTGCGGGCGCAATTTGTGAAAATTGTTCGATGTTGCTATAAGTTTTCTAAACTTAATTTGGCAACTTGCTTGAAACAAACTTTGCACCTAATTGCTGCAGCCAAGTTTTAAAATATTATTTAGTAATTATACCAATGTATCTCTTATAAATATCGTGATACACCTTGGCTCCGCACGTTTGAATCATTGATCTAATTGATGAACGTATAGTTTAAAGGTCTAAACGTACATAGGAACACACAAAATGACAGGGCATCTTTGTTTTATAATATGTATAGATAAGAAGTATCTACTTAGTCAGAAGCAATTACCACCAAACGAAAGGTCAAGTGTGGGCACTGCACTGCAGTAATTTGTTTTGCTGAGACAAGTAAAGTTCATAAACTTATACTCGTACGTATATACGATGTAGGAAGTAGGTACCTATTTGCTTTATGTTTTATCTTAGGCTTTCACTGTTTCAAGAAAGTTTTTCGAGAAATTACTTACATGATAAACCCGGTTTTTAAAGTAGAGATAGCCGTCAATTGAAATTTAACAATTGTAAAAATTGTAACAACAATGGTTTTTAATCACTGTTGGAACTCTGTCTTATACTCTCGAGTTAGAATTAATGGGTAATTCACCACAGGAGATCAATGCATAACATAATATTTGCATGCCAAAGATTTTGGTAGGACTTATGAAATAATTTAATTTTAAGACCATTTATATGACATGTGTTCGTGCAAATAAATATCATTTATCATTTATGCGGTTTTTTTACGATATTGGTATATTTTGAGCATTAATTAAAAATAGAAAATCCCATAAGTGTGCATTTGGTTTCAAACACACCTTAAAATCGGAAGTCGGGGTCACTATCACTAAACCACTACCAGAACAGATATTACTTAGTACCTACTACACTGGTGCTCGTAAATCTTCGACTTATTTGTCACTCGTAGGCAAAAATGTTAAAATAAAATAACAGAATAGATTATCTTACCCGTTGCCGCTTTATTACGGTCATGGTTTTAAAAAACCTTGTTTTATAGCACAAAAAGTTGTCACACAATAAATTCCGGCTGGATTACTTCTCTTTCCGCGGCACATTTTGCGAACAACCTAATTCCGGTTATACTCAGCGACACTCAAAACAAACGAAAGTCTGATAAATAACGCTATTAATCTTCACCCGGCTCAGGACCTGCTGTTGCGTATAAAGGACGATACATATAGCAATAATCTAGATTTAGGTCAAGTTGATAGTCCGTAATATGCCTGTTATGAGTTACTCTGGACTATTAGGTACTTTAGTATCGTAGGCATTGTTATCATGAGTGTTAGGTTTATTTCTTTGATCGCTTTTCAAAAGAACCAATCCGTTATATTCTTATGGATAAGTGAGAGAGAGCTTACTATTTTAACAAATTAGTATCTGGTTGACCAAGTATAAAATACCCGATCTTGGTGCAAAACAGTTCAAGACTGCAATAAAGCTCTTACTCGTAGCACCCTTGTCTGTCCGTTGAAAATAAAACAAACATTCAGAGT
Organism: Colostygia pectinataria; assembly: GCA_951394395.1. Classification (NCBI taxonomy): domain Eukaryota; kingdom Metazoa; phylum Arthropoda; class Insecta; order Lepidoptera; family Geometridae; genus Colostygia; species Colostygia pectinataria. Next base: position 5,575,305 of record OX596362.1, read on the forward strand.
CATACAAAAGTGCAGAAAGTTAAACTAGCTAACAAAATAGAGCAATGAAGTGAATATCCTATGAAATATTTGAAAACCAAGCACAATCGTCCTAATCCTAAAATAGGATTCCGTATACCCTCTGAAGCATGAATGGTATGGATTTTGTTTTGTCGTTTTACATAGCGCCTACCAATGTTTTAGGCAAAAATATAGGCTGCGTTCACATAAAGGTACAAGCACGTCATCCACTGGAGCTAAAATTTTTTTTTCATATTTCATATTTCATTTATTAATGCTCAATGTACATTCAGCTTAGGTGTAACATAGTATTGCTGCAGGTGAGTACATGGACCCTGTAACGGCGCTGCAAGTAAATATTTCTAGTTCAAATAGATAAGTAGATAAGTAATTAGTAATACAATCACTAAAAATACCTAATAATATCTTATGATCAGGCGAACAACTTGACCGACTCGTCACTTATTGAAATGAAAATATGAATTCTCGGTGGTTCTTAGTACCTAATTCTCTGCTCAACAAATTCTCCGCTTGTAGTGGCAGGCAAACTTTACAGGTTCACGCATTCACATATTCAAAGAGGGACCGGTAGAATATCGAGAAACCTGGATAATACAAAGCCAGCGTTCTATTTGAATAGATACCTACGCAGCTTCCTCGTTTGATACAATAAAGATGTGTACCTATGAATCTTATACATAATAGAAGTACCTAAATAAAGCGTAAATAAATCAAATCATTCAAGCTATATAAATTTTATATACTTAGATACATTATATTTTGTGCGTGCCTTAGCTAATGAATTAGTCTCTGACTGGCCTTAATAGACCTTACTTAATTAAATTTATTTCGTATTAAATACACTAAATTATTAAATATATAAAAATGTTTAATACCTTAAAAAAGGGTATCACACAACAACAGCGAGTTACGACCTACCAATGGGTTATTAACAACCAGATCTAAACATGTATTTTTAGGTAATGCAAACATTTGCAATCCAACCGTTTTCCAATCGTTTGAAAATCCAACCGATACCTTGAGTTTCGGCGTAATACAAATTATGATAGGTTTAATAGTTTATTTTGTAGTAGATGTATGTTGCATTTCACACCACACTTTCGTTTACAATCTAAAATTAATAAATCTCTTTACAGATGACGCATTGTACCTGCAGCATAATAATACAATAAAGTTTTATGTAAGATTTGTACATAAAAAAAATTACGACCTCTTATTACCATAGAAAGGAGAAGCTATAACATTAGAAAGTTATATTTTATACATCCGTATTGTTTCTGCTTTGAATAAGAGTTATACGTATCGATTTTTATGAGGTATTTTATGATATACCTACGTCATGTACACAATATTTATTTTTACGATATCCTACCTGTGATATGTTATAATAGAGCTTCAATCATTATTTATGCTACAACTTATTGAAGCTTCTGTTGGGTAGATACTTACTTTTATTACTTACTGTGTTACTTTTATCACTGTATTTTATTTGTAGAAAAATATAAAGAGCAAAAGATTGTTATTGTTTGTCCTAATAGTAGGTACAATAATTTTTATGGTAAGTTTTTTACATAGGTATTTATTGAATAATTTAAAAAGCGGGTGTTTTCACGTAGCTATATCGGTGAAGATGCACCGACTCTGTTTTCTTTCTTGACTCAATTCAGGATTAAACTAAGTAAGTAAAGAGTCAGTGGTGAACTCCGGTGGCGTAGTGAATAGGCCTTTGTCAAGATCTTAAAAAAAACTGAAATAACCGAGACCGCTTAAACTAAAGTAAGGATTAAAACTATAGTGATTTAATTGGATATGATTTATGAGCAGAAACCAAAATCCACTAATTAAACTTAACTAATCCCGAATCTAGAATAACTTGGAGCCTAAGTATACAGTTCACATCAATAGTACGAAAACTTTAATACCAGTGTAGACAAGCCCTAGCTTAGCTGTCCGTGACCAACACTCGTGGGTGGTTGCCAATGTAAACTAAGCGCAACTTTATTATGATTTGAGTTTAGTTGCAAAACAAATCTCGTATTCTGTCCAAACTGTGTGATTACGAACTAAAATGATGCCGCTGCCAAATTGGGACACTTATTTGCAGCTCTTGATATTGTGGCGTTGCAGTGACGACCTCGGGGGCGCGGTAGGAAATTACCTGGTAAAGTAAGTAAGTTCGTATGAGTCAGTGGCCAACTCTGGTGACAGAATTTCTTGGCCGCCCGAAGGCCTCTGTCATGGTCTAACACTTTGAAAAAGCCGGGACCGACTGCTTAACGTGCCCTCCAAAGCAAGGGAGCGCTCAGTAGAAATTGGCGGTCACCCATCCAAATGATGACTACGCGGAACAGTGCTTAACTTTATTGATCTGTTAGGAACCACTGAGTCAGCTACGTCACGAGCACTGTTTATGAAGCAAGAGGTTGCGGGTTTGATCTCCGCTACGGAGCAAAAATCTTTGTAAGATTTGCAAATATTTATTCGGGGTCTGGGGTGTTATGCGTATTATTTAAAAAATATACAAAAGTATTCTATCAGTATAGCTGGTTTCCAAAGTAGGTACAAGCTTTGCTTAGTTTGAGGCTATAGATAGTATTGTATGAAATAGCCACCAATATAATACACGTAATGCATACAACACATACAGTTGTTAAACAATTAAATAAATGACATACTATTTTAAACAAAATAAAATATTATGTACATTTTTTTTATATAACTGAAGTGGCATCCAAGCGTACGGCCCACAAGATGGTAAGCGGTTACCGCAGCCTATGGACGCTTGCAATACCAGAGGTATCACTCGCGGGCCACCTTGAGGCTAAGATCGAAAGCCTTATGTGCCAGTAATTTCACCGGAAACCATACCCTTCACACCGGAACACAGCAATGCGAGCATTACTGCTTGGCGACAGAAATAGGTATGGTACATAATTACATTACATTACAAAATATACAAAATACATATGAAATATACTATTTTAATACATCCAATGAAAGCAAGAAGTCGGTGGATGGTGAAGGCTCAAAATCGGTCGTCATGGCGCTTTTTAGGGGAGGCCTAATGTCCAGCAGTGGACGTATATCGGCTGATGATAATGACATCCAATAAGTGACTTTTTGATATACCCCTTTACATTTTTGTATGTATTTATATATAAATTACGCGGTGCAGAGTGCTGATAATCAAAACCACGGTAAAGTAAACATACGCATAAACCTACCCAGCATCATCTTCTAAATAAATTGAATGCTGAAATAAAAAACGGTAAAACTCGAGGACGGCTGGACCGATTTGGCTAATTTTTGTTTTAAAATATATGTTAAATAGTGAGATAATAAGCAAAATAACGCAACCACGTGGATCAGCTAGTCGTTAAAACACATCATGATTCACAATGACGGCAAGGGCATCTCAATTCAATACGGCTCACATGCAAATTTGTGTTGATTGTCGTCTGTATCGGCAGATAATCGACCGGGAGCCATCCCCTGCAATCTAAACCAAACCCTCATGCCTCAGTGCTATTTAAGGAATTTGTAATGAAAGGACAGATTCTTATTTATGAGCCTATTGAGTTGCTTTCATGTGTGGAGGCCGAATAATTAAATACCACAAGCATTTTTTCGGTTCTGAGTAATTGCACCGCAAACAAAACATGGCAGCTTGGTTTGTGGTATGCCAAGGCATAATATAAATTAGACCAGTAGTACCGACTACTGGACTAATTGGTGCCGATTTTATATTTCATATTTCATTTATTCATGCTCAATGTACATTCAGCTTAGGTGTAACATAGTATTGCTGCAGGTGAGTACATGGACCCTGTAAGGGCGCTGCAAGTTAATATTTCTAGTTCAAATAATACAATATCTTTCTTTCTTTCTTTCTTTCTTTAAAAATACCTAACAATAATATTTTATAAATAAGATTAAAGAGCGTAATTTATGTAATAATTATGTCAAGTCATACATATATACCTAATTATTATCTAATAAAGTGTGATGTCAATGTAGATACTTAGTTGCTGTCAATATTGTCTAGTAAGTAGGTAACCTAAGTAATGTCAAATATTTTTATCAGTAATAAATTCATCTACAAAATAATACGCTTTTTTTAATAATAATGTCTTTATTTATACAAATAACTTTTTTTGTATAACCTTCATCTGCTGTGAGCGCAGAATCGTAATAAGGAGGTACTTATACACGAGCCTAATTATTGCAATGATTAATTTAGATTTTAGGACTCAAAGCTTGTCCTGAGTCAACACAACACCCCTATTTACAAACACTCTGTTATTCCTCCTCCTGTTATCAAAATTATCTTACGCATGAATGTTAATTAATTATATTGGTTAAGCAAGTAAACTATAATATCTTCTCATACGAGTTCTAACTGCACAGCATAATCATGCAAAACCTCAAACTTGGATGCTAAAATGTCTACGAAGCGAGTGCGTAATCCGGTTTGTATGAGCATGTACACAACACTGTAACTAACATTGCTTTTCAAAATAGAGATGCAGTGGAACACAATTCAAAGGTTCCATAAGGCTATCTATATCGTTTGTCCCGCATTCTGCTGACTGAACGAGGCAACAATGAATTGTCCAGTGTCTATTACCTTTGCTGTACACGTAGGTAATTAATGCAAAATATTAATTGTAGTACTATTGGGCGTTAGATTTAAATTCTTTGTCTATTGGTATACTTGGTCACAGTAAAGAATACACATGCAGTCACAAGAGACTTCCAAATATATAAAAATTAACGCCTACACCTTTGAGTAAAATCATAATTTTTAAAGCATGCTACGAACAATATGCTACGAAAAAGTTTTAAGCCACCAAGCGATCGTCGTGTGGAACTTTTCCGTACTATCGGTTCGTGAAAGTTTATATTAGAGCAGCATTATATCGGAGTCCATTGTCCTTGTTCGTTTAACTGGAGCCTCTAAGCTTTTTAGCACTATAAAGTAGATGTTATTATGCGCAACAACTTAATCCACAACACGTGCTTGTTTGCGACACGTATCTAGCGAAGAGTAGCTGTTCTCAAAGTATAGTAAGTATAAAACAAAGGCGGTAGCATTGGTACATTTCTTGGACCTATAATTTGAGGTTCAAGAAATGTGGTCTCAAGTACAAGTAAACTTTTGCTAAAGTTATGGTAACAGAATCATATTTTATCGGAAGTTTAAGTAAACATCGTGGACTACGCAGTGCGGAAAATTCTCTTGCGTTAACACTTCTTATTTTTATTTTTTATTCATGTTTGATAATTAAAAGCAAGTATCTCAAAAACTAAACTATACTTACTTATTGGAATTAAACACGAAAACCCTAAAGTTTTTAAATGTTACAGTTTATTTTCTGGTACAACGATAAATTTATAAAATTTTCGGTTATAATAAGACATTTAATCAAATTTGGGATCAGATTTCAAGATTTTTGATAAATCATCATCCAAAATAGCTTGTGAAAAGGTATAATTTAAACATCAACCAACCCAACTTGAACTTAATAAAACACTTATTTTGTCAATGTAAGATCGAACAAACTTTGTGCTAGACTAGAGGAATTTGATGCCCTTCTTTGAAACGGGACGCATCAAAGTTAGCTAGAGTTAATTGTTCAGTGTAAATAAATATGGGTTTCTTGGGTTACCTTGCAAATTTGCACTCGGTATAACAAACACAGATTTTATGATTGTAGGTTCAAGCGCTTGGTGTATTTTTAATTTTAGCATTGAGAAGATGTTACAAAAATAAATTGGACTTTTTTTTTAGCTAAATTGATCGTGAACTTTTAAACCTATCTATATATCTGTTCTGTGTCTTCTATGATAATGCATTTTGTATGATAATTCTCATACATTGTACCAAACCCTAAAGAATATCCAGCTTTAAACGAGCTCAACCACCGCATTGTTAGAACTCATCACTGTTAATAGAATTCATAATCGAAAGAGGTTTATGTTTGAATATAAATGGATGTGTGCGCAATGCATAAAGAGATGCATATTTTGTTTACATAAATACTTATAAATTTAGCTCAACTGTTTCACATGTATTTTTATATACATCATCATGACAGCCTTCTAATGTTCCCACTGTTGGGACACTGGCCTACTCTCAGGCGAGAGTGATTAGGTCTTAATCCGCCACGCGGACCCAATGCGGATTGATGGATGGCACATGTCTTTCGAATTTTTAGTTCTTGGACATGCCGGTTTCCTCAAGATGTTTTCCTTCACCGTATGAGAGCACTGGCATTGCGCACATAAATTTTTCGAACAGAAAAATCCATAGGTGCACGACCGGGTTTCAACCCACGACCTTAGGATTGGAAGGCGCTACCACTAGACCACCGGTGCTCTTTTTTTTTCTTTTTTTTATACATACTATGTATATTATTTAATCTAGCACAGAAAACATGAGCTGCTTACATGGAACTAATAAGTACTTTTTTGACAACAAAATAATACTCTAATAGAGTATTTTAGTATTTAGTATATTTTATCAACAAAATAAAACTAAACTTGCAAAAAAACTGTTGTTACAACAAGAACATGATTTAAAGAAGTGCATGGACGTTCCGAGTTTCACACTCAATCTGATTCTGTAATCATTTACAATAGTACTGAGTTCATAAATCGCATCACACTCATCATTCCAGCCGTGACAACTCGTGTGTGCTCAATGGTTCCCGCTTCATCAGTCGAACTTGGTATAATTGGGCGAGTTGGGTTTAGCCACAGTGCAGGGCGATTGTAATGTTTGCAATACGCGGGCGCTCATTGCTAACGGAGAGTAATTTGTTATTTGAGCCACAGGCTATGACGTATGGATGCGCCTAGTTGCAAACTACATTGTTACCCAAGAAGTATATAGTATATTTTTTGATGACAGCAACATAATAGACAAAGCAAAGTTCCCGCTACAGTACCCGCAACCGCGTCAGTCCTCTCTCACATTATAGCCACACCCTAAGTGTTCGCTAACGACGTCCGCGCGCGCGCCAAAACTCATAGGAGCCGGAAACCGGAAACTTGCCAATTGTATGTGGTAGTTACCGGTTGGCTGAATGAACGCTACGACTCAGTATATTTCATGCCTAGTCAATACAACTAATAAGTAAGTTAGTAAGTTCGTATGAGCTGGTAAACTCTGTTGGCGAACTTGTTAGGCCGCTTGAAGGTCTCGCAAATCGATTTAGAAAGTGATTATTAATAAGCTTGAGTTGTATAGTGCCGATTATTGTTCCGATAATAATAAAACTCAGTCCACATAAAAATACTCCAACAGTGTGAAAACCACAGAACACGACTAAGTTGTGAATAGCCTCCTAACGAAATGCGCTCTCAACAAAACTACACAAAACCCTCCTATAACCCAATGATGTAAACAGCATCTTTTCAACCTATACCTACTCAGGTTTCGGGAACGTTTTGAACGGGTTTTTCATTAGGAAATTAACTTTTTATAACTAATTAAATATTAAGATAAAACTAAGTTATTACTTCATGCCGATTTGGAGGCAGTTTTAATAATGAGAAATATACGGGCGGATACAGGCGTCTCGACATACTAGACGCTGAATCCGCACTTTTGTGAACAACAGATTATAATTTCTAGAAACTCTATGCTTACGCATGCAAAACTTAGCTCTATGTTTAATTCAAGACAGAGAGGTGAGGGGTATTCATAACGCATAATGGCATTGCAATTTTCGATGCAACAACAGTGCATTGGGCATTTGTTACTATTCAGCACCCCACAAGTTCACTTAAATTTAAACCATATTCTTGGAATAAATACTCAAAATATACTAAAAAACATTTATATCTATATGGTAGGACAATATAACGCATGTAATTTTGATCAAAATACCAACCAATATTAAAAACGCTCCAGATGACAACACTTTAGGGCTTTGTTCGCACGAGCGTATTTTTACCGCGCGTTAAAAATCCGCTCAAATAGAACAATATGTATTTCCAAGTAGCTCTGTGCACGTCAGCGTTTTTAAAACGCGACGTATTTTTATCGTGCAGTTCTCTATTTTCAGTATTGGGCGTTGGGCGAGAAAGTTGGATTTTTAACGCGTTTACATCAAGAGTCCGCCAATGCCGGATTTTACCGCGATGGATAATTTACGCTCGTGCGAACGAGCTCTAAATATCCATTGGATTTGCATTTGGACAAGTTCACTAATAGTAACTCGATAGCTCCTAGGGCTTGTACTAAAGGCCACTACGAGTCTGCAACAGTGTAGAGCTCGTTAACAAACTGCTAATAGGCTTAGCAGTTCAACGAGTTAGAGGACAGCGTAAACTAAAAAAAGCTTTGATAAAGGTGAATATTCAGTTCGAGACCAAAGGAAAGGACTGTCGTTTTGGAAGTGTACATTGTACTAAAGTATTCAGAACTTAAATATCTGTTCTGGGCTGGAGATTTATTTTTCCAATAACGAAACTGAAAGTTTATTTTTCGCAGATTCCATGGACGTGTTAAAAAAAAAAATTCTAGACGGTGAGCTTGTAAACCCTATAATATTACTCAAAAAAACTTGTTTATGATTGTAAAACCAAAACTTTTATTTTTGAAGCTAGTGCAGTGAAGGCCCATGCGCGTACAAACGTATTTTTTACATTATAACTACTGACATCGAAAAGCAGGGTCACTCTCACCATACAGCTAGCGCAAAAGTGCTTAGAAACTACGAGAACTCCTAGGAGCTATATATATTTTCTAGAATCATAATCTTTTCACAGTATTCATATTTTGCTCCAGCTTCCTAGGCCTGAATATGAATAGCTCGCTTTAAACCTGGCGCAGGCTTAGCCCAGTTAACTCAATGGTACAAGTTTAATCTAGTTCAAGTCGAGATCAACCTGGATCAACTTTATTTTTCATTTCAATCCGCTCTCTCCGGCCCTTATTGAAATTAACTGCCTATTCGCAGAGCAAGCTTAGAGTCAGTGAAAAGTTATTTTAGGATAAAATAAACATATTTTCAGGAACTATAGAAAATATCTAGTAGATTCTCGCGTTTAATTAAGGGTTAATTTAAATTATTTGGAGTACAGTAATCTCGTACTTTTCTCACAAGTGATGTGGTCCAGGTCTCAATACTCTTTAGAACACCAATGGCACATGCATTTGAAGGTTTGATTCTATGATGAGATTGTGCCGGTTTCCGCGTTTTTTTTTATTATGCCTTTTTCTATAAAATATTATTTTAGAAAAGTTAGTTTTTGTGGGATTCAATCCCATGCTACATAGACATTGTTACTTCTACACCACAAGCGCCTTCTAATAAAAAGTGCCTACGCAAATTTTAATGTCGTGTACAAAGGAACAATGTCTGACAACGTTTGTTTAGTCTCTTTACCCGCAGCGCCGCGAGCTATACCGCTAACACGGGATACAATTTAAAAACTAATTACTTTTCTTTGAGGATAAAAAGTAAATAAAGTTTTGCTAAAGTTAGTTTTCATTAAGACGTTAAGCGAAGTTGAAACTTGGGACAGGAAATTGAGCAATTTTGGTATGACCACAGTACAAAGAGGGCAAGTTTGTTCACTTGAATAAACAGCAGTACAAAATGACGCATGCCTGCTAGGCTTTCATTATTAGGCCTGGAAAACGTTTTTTTATTTAAAACTATCATGATTAATAACACTATTTTCACTACAAACTTGATTGTGTCATGAGTTGTGTGTTTAATTTTATTGATTCCCGGTCATCACTGGCCTTTACATCTATTACAGATGATTTACGTGGCGTCAGGTTAAGGAACATCCAGATGGATGTTCCTTAACGCCACGTTGAACACTTTTATTCATGACTAAACAGGCCTATGCAGGATTGATTGGATATGATTCCCGATATAGTACCAATATTGCACGATATTTGGTGCAGTTACATGCACCATAATCAGTTTTCCCGTGAGCATCAACCGATGTAATCTGTATCTGGAATCAATAAAACGCCCAAGTTATACTGAATATCCCGTTTTTATTGAAATTAGCACTACAAAGATCTCGCAGATCCGACAGTCGCTCAAGAGTAAATATTCAATCCTGGATTCATTTATAACTATAATATATAAATGAAAGCGAAGAGTAGGAAGGCTCTTAAAGGATCAACAACATTGGTAGTAGCGACATAATATAAGTCAGTGATGGCGGCTCAAGATTGACATTCTTTGGGCGAGGTATATCATGTCCAGTGGACTTTTACTAGCTGATGATGATTAGGAAGCAGTAAATGTGCAAAACTTAATTTTTAGGTAGTATTCTAGCTGTTTTCCAAAACATGTGGCCTTGCGTAGCGTGTGCTTTGGTAAAAGCTAAAATGCTATTCTGCACGATTTTAACACACCCAGGGAAATAAATCATGACTTTTTGAAGCCATCTTTAACCTGTTCAGCAATTTTTAATTAAATGGTCAGTATAATGTTGGTAGCTTTAATAGTTCAAACATTTTATTTATTTTTATTTTAGAAAAACTTAAGTTTTACAATGTACGTTTTTACATGTACGTAGGATATAGGTGTAGCGGCGCGACACGCTAAAAGCATGTGCATAAGAGTACTCATATGTGTACAGAAACATTTATAGATTTGTATTAGCTATTTTGAGCCAAAACTAAGGCTTTTTTTCTAGAATATATGTTAATCGAAAAAAAAAATAAGAAAATCTGCTATCGTGTTTTTTCGCTGGAGCGACAAAAAATAAAAAAACCTGAGAACCTTACTTGATAATTAATTACCATCCTCATTAAATTCGTTCTTGTACGGCTGTTACCTTTGTTTTCCAGAATATAATTCCATTAGCAATCCCCAATTCTCAGTAAAGTCATCAAACGTGTAATAAAATGGTTAATTAAAAATTAAAAGGCACTGATCATTGATAAGACCCGCACCCACTTTCAGCGACCGGAGACAAAGTAAAGCTTCATTCACATTACAACTAAACAGAAATAACCTTTCATAAAGAGCCATAATAAAGTTTAAACATCTAACCAAACTAAATAAATAAGTAGATTGGTCTTTTCACTTTTCATGACATTCGAAGATCTACATTTTCCCCGCTATAAAAAGTCGTAAGGCCATAACGGAAGCCTTTGGACCGCCTAGCTAGTTTATTTTGTCACCAAAGTTAGCCCTTTACTTATACAAATTATCTTGCTCTTTTATAATATGTAGTAAAATTTGCTTGGTATGTTTTAAAAAAGTTGTTTATTTTGCACATTTTTTTATTGTTTTTTAGAGCGAATGGCACGACAAGCGATAATATCTAATGTGCTAGTGAAATAAATCGCTGCGAGTCGCTCCGACCAAAGTCGCGCGATGTCTCCGGCACGCTGTCTAAGCCCTTACGAGCGGAGCTCTAGTACCCACATCAAATCGTTTTTGTGTTCCCTCCCTAATAACGTGAACTTCACGAACTTTATGTACATAATTCGCTGATAATGAGTTTTGTTGTCGGACTTTGGGCTTAACTCCTATATTTTTTGTAATCTCCGAAATGGTAGAGTTAATAAGTGGTACAATAAAATTCGGTCTAAAACTCGCTCTGTGCTGCCACTTTTTGTTGACAATAAGTAACATCTTCCTTTTTTTAGCCCTATATAATATTTTCATAAGTATTAACGGCTATTTACCAATTGAATTTGTCATTTATACTGACGTTACGAAGCTATTTATAAGCTCTTCTTCATGACAAATTCAAGGTGGTAAATAGCCGTTAATAATTTAATATGATTTCTTATCACTATAGTTTTAACTCTTTCATACTTTTACTTGACATATTTATGGTACAAAAGCAGTATCTACCAGACTTTCTTAGTAACTTCGCCACACTGACAGGCAAAGGCATTTTGGCTGGCAAATGGTGATCGTTGATAAATTCTATTAAACAAATTGGCAATCGGATATGATTAAAAATATTTTTAAATTGGGCTACGCTGTTTTCACGCTGCAACACTAGTGATTTTTTTTATTTTCAACGCTCGTATTAGTCGTTGAAGCCTGTTTTTTCAACTTTTTATTTTTCAGGTCTTAAATTATGATAGATACTATTTTGTCCTGGTAAGGACGACTTAATCTTTTGACTCTGTACCCAGACCATGTAGCACCCTTTTTTAAATAAGCTACTTTCAAGGTATGGTTAAAATCTATCATTATCCCAAGGAGTGGAGAAATTATGCTATTGAAACGCCCTCGCCACGACTAAAAAATACGAGTACCTACTAAAAACATCCTACCCTTTACACACTCTGTGATAGAACATAGTGTGTAAGCTCTCGGTGAACTTTACTTTAAACAAGATGCAAATAAAAACCTAAAATACAAAATTTCAATTTAAAACATAGAACGGATGAAGAATGGCGCTATCGGTCCACGTTCAGTTAGTGCTGCTGTAAATCTTAGCCAGTATTGCACTATCGGCACCAAGGGCAAGATAAAACAGAATAAAATAAAATAAAATAAAACAGACGTGACTCGCGCATGCTCAAGCACGTTGACACGGTCCATAGAAATATTAAGAACTATCCTTGTTACTAGCTGAAAAGCTGAACGCATATTATGAGTGTGAGTGTGACAAGACGATATGAGTATACCACAAGTGGCGAGGTTCCTTAGAACCTATCTACCTAAACGTGGTCAGGTGATATGGTAAGAAAGAAAATACTTTTATATATTATGGCAACAAGAATCAAACAAACGAAAAACCACTATCTGGCAATTTTTCATTTCATCATCGTGTCAGCCAACAGACGTCTACTGCTGGACATAGAGACCTCTCTCAAAGAGAGCTATGACGATCGATCTTGAGCTTTCACCATCAACCAACTTTCTGCGAACGCTTTAATGTCATCAGTCCATCGAGTAGGTGGCTGTTCCATGCTTCGCTGCCCACTGCCACTTAGACTTGCTTATTCTAAGAGCTATGTCGATGACCTTGGTTCTTCTACGAATTTCTCGTTTCTGATTCGATCGCGCTCCGCTAGCGATTGAGTAAAGCTAATTTGTAAAAGTCTTTGAAGATGAAGAACTGTAAACACACAATGTCCTACGCCTTCGACCTCAAAACTTTCTGCTTACATTTTGTTAACGGAATGAGAATTTAAAGCAAAATTTCTTAACTACAACTGCGCGTTGAAAGTCAAATTGGGGGAAGAATAGTTCTACCGTATAATCGCATTGTTGGTGTGAGTGCTTAGAAAAAATGACGTCACGAATTGAAAGGTTTGAAGTGAAACTTTTAAACTATGCTCTGTTCGAAGCTGAACACTGAATCTTCGCAAATTGCTTCACGACCAAAAAAAATTTTTTATAAAAATAATGTTTAATAATAAAACAATTTAATTTAACTTTCAGTCCATCTAGATCTGTAAACGGTATTTTAATTCAAGTCCTCATAAAGGATCACAATAATTGCTAATATCTTAAAAATGCATCTACCAGAATATTCTATGATAGAAAACAGAACTAGTTTATATCGGGAAGAAGTAAATCTTGTATTTCCATACATAATTCAACAGTTAAAAGGATTTATCTGAAGCGGGAAAAGTTAAGGATAGTGCCAATTACTTAAACTAATTAATTGCTTGTTTGCCGGAATCCCATAAGCATACTTTTTGCTAAATGAAGCGACAATAAAGTACGTCTGAATGAATCAGGGTTGGTACTTGCTACAGACATTAAGCAGATACTTATAGTAATAATTTATGAAAAGCCCACGAAGTATTTGGTATAATTTACCATGGTATGACTACGCAACAACACTCAGACTTATACCAAATATCATGTTGCGTAGTCATATCATAGCAAATTATACCAAATACTTCGTGGGCTTTTCATAAATTATTACTATAAGTACCTGCTTAATGTCTCTAGCAAGTACCAGTAAAACTAATAGCACGCCAGTTAAACTAAAAAAAGATAGGTTATAACATGTTTTTAGAATTTTGTAGCTTTATGTCAGCTCATAGCTACTGCATAGTTTTCAAATGAAGATTTGGCACAACCCTGAGTGAGCAGGAAATTGCAATCTTCAAATGTGTTGGACTCTTTATTTTGTTTGAGAACTCAGTGACTTAGCGCTGTTTTTCGAGTTTTTAGTTTATTAAAATAATGCAATTTTTTCAATAGTTTGTTTGTAGATGTACCTACCAGGTACGTTACTAAAACAAATATTATTATTTCCTACTATTAACAAATTTTATCTGTTGGTCCTAATCTTAAAAGAATCAAATTCCTTTATTTTAAAAATTCATAAATACATTTGGATGTTGAAATGTCTACATTCTAATTACCTTCTTTTACTATTTACAAAAACGTATAAAATATTTTAATATTAATATTTCATCTCCCGTTATACGAAGAAAGATAAATTAGAGGCCTAAATTTATAAAGACAAATTAGATTCAAGATTAATTTGAAGCTTCGTCCATTTTATTACAAAAGTTAGCCGACCAATATAAATCATTTTAATTTTCCAGCAAAATATGAAACCGCAATTCATGTAATTAGACACTAGCCGTCTCATTTATGTCACAGTGGAATATATTACCGCCGAAGGACAAATTCAAACCACCATGAAATTAACAAAGCTACCACCGTGCGACGGTCGAGAACGTTTAACGGTTGGTGACAGCCGCGGGCGAGGCTTCCAAACAAAGGAGGAATGTAAACTGGACCACAAGGCTACACGTGTGGTGAAAGATAGAGAATTGTTTGCCTTAATGACTGTCGTGCCAGACATAGACCGGGGAGGATAGTACAATAAAAATATAAAATACAAAATTTCAATTTTTCAAGTAGAACGGATGACGTTCAACTAGTGCTGCTGTAAATCTTAGCCAGTATTGCACTACTGGCACCTATTGGAACCAAGGGTCAGATAAATAGACGTGACTTGCGCATGCTCAGGCACGTTGACACAGTCCATAGAAATATTTATAAAACAATATTTTGATTGCGGCGTAGATAGTATTGGTACGAGCGTTGACTGTAGGTTTACCTACGTGATAAGATACCGACATCAGAGTGGTACTAGGAGTTGACCACGACTTTAGCAAGTACCACTTAGTTTGTCTGCCAAACCTAAACTGGCCGCAAGTGCGAAAAAATTGCCCATATTGTATAGTATTAGTGAAAACTACCAAATCTCACACCTAACTTATTATATAAGTTCTTTATACCAAACCAAACATCTTCTCTATCTTCTCTAAATTAGTATTAAACAAAGTCGCTTTACGCTTCTCTCTATGTACGTTTAGATTTTTTAAACTACGCAACGGATTTTAACGCAGTTTCATCGCATCATTCAGCTGAGCTAAGCTGAGCCTAAAAGTAACTTACACTATAATGGTATAGGTTAAATCACGGCCACAATTCACGATTCTGGTATACACGTATCACTCTATTGGCCCTTTCACACCATACAATAATTGCATGTAAGAATTGCCTTGTCAAATTGATTTTGGAACAAAAATGTTTCAAACTGAATTTGGCAAGGCAATTCTTGCAAGCAATTATGGTATCGTGTAAATGGGCCATATATCTGGCACTGTAGTTATCATGGCAGTAAGAATATATTAATAGAAAACATTTATTCTAGAGTAAGAGCACTTCTCGCCAAAATCGCATCAGCCTACGATGAGTACACCTGATGGAATTTCGCAGGCCGTGACTTGTTTTAATGGTTACAGTCGTTCGAAAACTATGTATGTTATTGTTACAATTAAGAGTGTAATTACTGTTTTACTCTGATAATGTCACTATCACAATTATCATCATCATAATATTAGCCAATAGACGTCCACTGTTGTACATAAGCCGCCATCAAAGAGTGCGATGACAACGAATCACTAACTTTACTATTTACCATTCTTGCGACCGATTTAATGTTTTCGGTCCATCGAGAGTGTTGACCACACCATCAATTCATATTCAATCAAAAGGTACTAAAAGGCCAAGTCAAAAGTATCCTAAACTGACGAGCGTGTATGAAGAATGTGATGAGAGCAAAAGAGGTTGATCGTAGCAAGTGGAAATCCGTGGTCTCTGCCTACCTCTACGAGAGACAGGGGTGGTTTTATGTATGTATGTATGTAACCTACTTTATTACGTACAACTTTTGCCTCAAACAATCCCAATAAAACAGCTAACGACGCATCTACAAAATACAGAACATTCCGCAGAACCTATTAACACGAAATAGCTTCCTCTACGAATGGAAAGGTACCTTTTTATTATGATCTGGTCATAAATGCCTTTACAATGTACCCTTGAGACCTCGCCAAAATGTTACTACTTCAAAATATTAGACAACAGGGCCGACTAACGACAGTTTATGTCAGCTTTTATGTGTAATCGATAGAGCTATGGTAATAACTTGCCTTTAAATAGAAACACGGTTCACCATCATTCTTATGGCATAAACAGTTTTATGGTATAGGGTGCTGTAATGTACCTATGCTTTTAAAATAATGTGTGTTTTTTTTTCAATTTTTTCGTAGTACCTACCTTGTTCATAAGACATCCTAAAGGGGTTTTTCTTTTAAAAATTGTTAAGTTTGCTTGCAATTTCCTAAACATCTTTATAAAAACTAACTATTAGGAAAAATTATTGCTTTGAAAAGAGATGGCGGCCGTCATATTATTATTATTCATGTTATTATGCCAGTAGCGTCACTTATTGTTACGACGCAAGCATCACTTACAGTCCTTCTACGACTAATTACCCACTGTGGACCTATATCAATCTGTTTTAAGGAACTATTAAGTTAATTTATGCCTTTTTTATTTCTACAGTCAAAAATTGGGCGATTCAGCAAAATTAAGTTTAAAATCCAATGCAGGTCAATGAAAACAATCATTAATTACATACGAGCGTCATAATGGCGATTAAATTACACGGATGGGCGACACGTCGAGTCGCTGCGTCGTAAATACATCAGTGGTGCACCGCAGTAAATGCTGTGCAGCACAGAATAGAAACTCTATAAGTAGTACTTACACTAGAAAATTACATCAAGCTCTGATGGCTAATCACAAAATATTCGTTTGACAATCGTGTAGTCTTTTTTAGCCCGTTTAGTAAGGAATTTTTAACTAGATAAGCATCTTCAGTGCAATAATTAAACTACTAAAATTCCATACAAATCGACAGCTGGATGACTTACATTTTTTGTTCGTGATTTTCCCTTTAACCACAATATCTGTATTTTTAACCACAATACAACACAGGAAAGGAAAAAAAAGAAAAAGGGGATTACATAATAAAAAACCCCAATAATTTGTTAAGCTATTGGCAGCAATTTTTTTTTATTTTAAACAAAGTCTAGTTTTTTTTCTGCCAGTGCGGCAGCATAAAGTTTTTCCGCATATAGTAGGTACGTGTCTTTGACAGCTTGTAAGTAAAAAAAAATTGTGACTGATGATATCTCAGATATTTTCTGCTTGACATTTATACATTTGACTCACACACAGCATAAATTTGTTTGTTGCTCTCCTTTTGCGCTGCAGTTTGTGGATTCGATTCCCTCCCAAAAAATAGATTTGTGTGATGAGCATAAGGTAATCTGGTCAAAAGATTGAATCTGTCTGTCTGGGTTTCATCGTAATGTAAGTATTTTGCTTTTCGATTAAATACACTGGGTTCCTAATGCTTAGTTTGGCAAAATGATGTTGTGGGAAATAATCACCAATACTTATTTATTTATACCGTGACAGAGAGGCTTTAAAGTGTGCCGATGTCCCGCTTGTTCCCATAAATTGAGGACATTCGTTTAGAAGTGAAATGGTATCTAAGCAGATTATAATTTTCATGGTACGTTTATCATGACGCTAGTTTTTTCTTGGTCAAATTGCGTTCAGTCAGTGAATAATTTATTAAAATATTGATAATTTAAAGTAAGTAGTAAAAACAATATATTTAGAAACTTCTTATAATTCTTCCGATTTAAAAATTAATATTGTAAACATCAGATTGTTAATTTATTATTTTGTAAATAAAAAATCATAAATAATACGTAACTAAACAATCTAATATTGCGGCTAACCTGCAGAGGGGAAAGGGTGGATGGTGCCAAGTCATCGCGCAAGAAGAATATGTAGTAATGTTAGACTTCTTAGTGATAGAGCTCGTCCGGAATATAATATCTGATGCACTATACTTATTTCTGCCGCCAAGCTACGGTATAAGTTAGATTCAACCCACCTTACCTCTAAGGTAACTTTATCTTTTTTCTTTTTGTTTTAAAAAATAGATATTTATATAAGTAGTTATAGGTATTAGGTACATAAACCTACATACTATATCTTTTATATTTCA
This sequence comes from Colostygia pectinataria, assembly GCA_951394395.1. Classification (NCBI taxonomy): domain Eukaryota; kingdom Metazoa; phylum Arthropoda; class Insecta; order Lepidoptera; family Geometridae; genus Colostygia; species Colostygia pectinataria. The sequence goes on from OX596362.1 coordinate 5,593,683, forward strand.
TTTTTATTTTTACTTTGTTTTTGTACCTACTTGCCTACTTTTTTTTTATCTTTGTATTTCTTCTATGTGTGTGTCAATAAATAATTTTTCTTTCTTTCTTTCTTTCTATCTACGGATCAAAAATATTAATACTTTAGGTAAAAAAAAACTTAAAAATACTAAAGTGATAGTTTTTGTTTGCCCATCTTATGTTGGATTCGACCAAACTCGACAGAATAGATATTAATACTTACTACTTCTTGACCTTCCAAAAATCATTGAATTGATAGTTTTGAAAATTCCGGTCTGTGATCAGTACCTACCTACTTACTGTTCCTATGATATGGAAGAAAAAATAACGTTACCCACTGACTAAAACTACAATTTATTTTATATCATCATGATTAGGTAGCAGTACTAGCAGTAGGTGAAGTCGGGCTGTGCATCCACAGCCTCCCTGAGCCTCCAGAGCGGCAGGCCTCCCTTTGTATGTGCCACTCCTTTCGATCCTGTTTTAGAACAGTTTATAATTCATAGAAGTTGTCTTACAGGTCGATTGAATAATGATGATTATTTTTATTTTGGAGCAAAAGTATTCGGGGTCTAGCATTTATAAAGAACAGTGATTTCGTTTTTATTATATCAGGACAGTTTACAAATTCTTAGAAATTGCTGACAGGTCGATTGAATATTGATGATTATATTTTTGGAACAAAAGTATCAGGAGTACAGAATTTATGAAATACATCAGTAATTTAAACACATCTCCACGGTTTTCTTGTGAACGGCAGTATCCGTAATAAATTCGACGCCTCATCGCGATCTAAATGTTCCCGATTACCCATAATGGTACAATAGGGCCATATTCAATAGGAACCGAGTTGGCACCTGCTTTGCCAATAATACCGCCTACCCTAGTACATTCTGCGACACAAATTGTTATACTTAAGCAGTAAATTTATTTAGATTCACGCTTTTATTGAACCTACATTCATCTGTGTAAATACCTTATTTGTTCAATAATTGCATACAATAAAAATAATAAATTGACCCCAAAGCAAAAATAATTTTAAGTTCAGACTGCGCAAGTAAGTTATTGTATGGTTTAGATGGCGGTATATTGTGGTAAATAAAGTCGTGTTATGTTTATTAGTTGTTTTTTTCTGATAAATGAAACATCTGACCAGACCACTTTAATATTTTTAACGATGTTATAAATTAAACCTTTTCTGCTAAACAACAGCCAAACAAATTAAAAGGTAGAACAAGAGGATTGACATATTTTATCTGTCAGTCTTGCAGAATATTTCAATAACAAGAACTAGTTTTACAGCGAGACAATCTACATTCATGAACATGAAAGTTTTACCGTCTTCTAACAACGACATAAAATTATACTGGTTTTTAAGATTGATGTAATGAAAAATCATTTTGTTTACGAGCACGAATGTACTTTCTCATATAAAATGGTCTATTCTACAGTCTCAGTAGAAATGCTTGCGCTTTTATCCTGTCAGTGACTTACGTTTACTCTAGAAGTAGAATTAAGTGCAATGTGGGTTATGGCTTGCGGCTTGCGGCTTGCGGCCGTCCAGAATTCCAAGCCACAAGCCACAAGCTTCATGCCGCAACCAACATTGATCGGAATAGATTCTATACAAATCCTTTATTATACATAAGTAAAGTAAAGTAAAAAATCTCTTTATTCAATCATATCACGAGGATCATTTTGAAGCGTCTTAAAGCTAGGTGAATAACCACTACAAGTGACAATCAAGTTTATATCCTTATTTTTTTTAAACTACCAAAGTAGCAAACATGCGTACGGCCGTACGGCCCACCTAATGTTAAGCGTAGTCCATCTAATGGTAAGTGGTGAACGCTTGCAATACTAAATGGTATCATTCGCGCATTGCCACCCTAAGCCATAGATAAAATTCTCTTCTGCCTGTAATTTTACCGAAAACTAGACCCGAAGGGTAATAAAAAGTAATAACTGGAACGCAGCATTGTGAACTTTGGCGCAGAAATAGATATGGTGGTAGCAACTTCCAGACGAACCCTATCACAAAGAACTTTAAATGCATACTACCATCGATGATCGCGCGCAAATAATTATAACGCGATTGAGTGCATTAGATTTAATAGCTACATCACAGTCACATTTATAGACTACTGCAATTGTTATCGTACTTAAATATTCTTGTTATTTTGTTTTTAATCTATTAAAGCATTTTTTATTTTGATTTGATTTGATTTCTTTGCCAGTAATTTATCAACATCACAATAAAAAATTTGGATTAAAAACCTAAAAACAGACCAAAAAATTCTTCTACTTATTCATTTTTATAAGAATTTAAAAATAATATTAGGTACTTAGAAACTACTTAAGTTTTTGAAGTAGGTGCCAGCTTAGACATCTAAACAAGAGAAAAAGCTACTTTTTGCTGACGCCCACTCCAAAAATAATTTAGCAAGTATTAGCTGTAAAGATACACATATTTATGATTTCTATAATTCAGTTAAATATCATAAGCCTCGAGCTGTTGCTTTTTTGAAATTGATGCATTTGCAAACATAAATATTAAAAAAGTATTTGACCAACTACTATTTTAAAACATGGTTTAAAATGAAATATCGATCATTCGGCTCCCGTTGAACTGGTTTCTGTTTGCAAAGCCATGTCAAAACGTAATCTAGCCACGGACACTTGCAAATGAGTGTACATCAGTCCTTACGCTCCTTAGAAAACAATATAATTTGCGTTTCAAATCTCAAGAACTAATCCTGCTGCTCTGAAAATACGATCTAATTTAGACTGTATAAAAAAAATAAAACAGTAGTGGTAATTTTGTAATACTGCAAAACTCGTTTTAAAGCAACTGTAGGACAGTATAAAGGGATGTTAATTGGTGTTCCTTACTTTCCAGAGATAATTGAGTCGTAGCTAGGATGCTAGACAATGCAGTACCAGCAGACTGTCGAGACGGTTGCGATTGTCATTTTGCACCTCGTACATTATCATAAGCCATTTTACTAGTCGGGTCAGATTCTAAGCTAATTAGCACTGGTGTGCATTTAGCTATTTAAATGTGCTTGATATTTCTTGGGGTATGTTAATACTTTAAGTAAAACCTTAGTAAGATATGCTATGTTTTGAGTAGACACTGAATAATTATAAGATTTTGCTTCTTTGTTATTTTATTAATTTTTAACATGAAAAAAAAAATCTTAATATACCTAATAAAATTTTTAGTACAATTAGAATGAAATTCAATATGGCTTGAGCATTATAATGCGGTTCACCCAACTAAAAATTACCAAGTGACTTAGCATTACTCAAAAACCAACAAACCTCAAACACTTGTTTTCATAAACATTGATTGATATCTATTTCTATTTTATTTGTCAACTATTATTTGCCCTGTGTGAGAAGCAGAACTTATGGAATGGGGAAGAAAAGTGGGTGAACGTGGAACAAATCTTTTCCGTGCGTGTAGATTGACGACTTGTCTACACTGAGCAAAGTACATATAAGATAAATTTAAAAAAATTAACGGCTATTGATTTAAAGTACCTAAGTATACCCGGTAATCCTGTTTCGGTTGTTGAGTCGCGTCATTTAGTGCTTCTTAGATGGGCGAAAAACCTTAAACTACTCGTAGTTCAAAAGTTTCCATCCGAGTTCACCTCAGCTGAAGTTATTTGAAATATCTCTAGCAAGCATAATATTAGCAAACACTTTGTCAGCAAACATGCAAGCGCTGACCACTGGTATGTCCGAGTCTGCATCAACTTCGAGTTTAACAAACACTCACAAAACAAAATATGAACCACAAAGCGTTCTTGCGGCCGCTTTGTATCGCTTTCAATCTTTGTGATGAGAGATAGCTGTAACCACCGGCCTTCCACAAAGCAATATTGCTGAGAGCTCGCGTATTAACTGCATGGATATAACTCGCTGAGAAGTGGAAATTTGAGACCTAAATTCTATCCAAGCAGTGAAGAACTGAGTAAAATTAAATATATTATACCTTTACGAAAACTCGCCATAATAGTTATTGAACTAGTTACATAAAGTAGCGAACTCTAAACACATATCTACTTCTCTATCTAGAAATCTACGAGTTTCTGAGAGAGTCAGTACTAAGTAGATTTCGTAAGGATTATGTTTAGTGCTATTAAATTAAGCTTCTAACTTATAAAACAAAAAGTATTTTGGAAAATATCCACTCATAAAACTTCGAAAACAATTTCTCGTTAAAAAAGTATTAAAAATTGTTGCAAACGTTTATTTTACCTCGCACCGGGTTAAAAGTTTTAAGACGCGTTTTCTCGTTACAAAAAGGGTGCGGGGTGAAATCGTGGGGTGTGAGGGGTGACATCAAAGTGAATTAGCGAATGTTGTCTAGGGGCGTCCGTTTGTAAGCTGCTTTGAAGTTACACTACCTGCAGGCGACTTGGCGAAATGTGCTTAACCGTAAGGCATTTTATTTTACCAGCCCTCGGGCTAAACTGCTCTGGGGCTTGGGAAAACGATACAAAAACCTAATTTCACGAATGCTATTGATACTGTTAATTTTTAATTTAGTTTTTTATTCTTCCTAGAATTTATTTGGCATTATTGTGACGTTCTGTGGTGATGGTGTCATTACTGATTCAGAGCTACCAAGACAAACGAGTACTACCTATGTCGTTAGGCCCACAACATAATATTCATAAGGTTTCAGAAAAACGTAATCTCATAAAAATGTTAGAAAATTACCTCGTTTTCTTGGAGCGTGTCGTGAAACTGTATGAAAAAATCTAGTTTATTGTAGTATTTAATTTATCTCAACCCTTTTATTATTTGCGTCATCATACGAGTACTGAATGACCCAAATACCCTCAAAAGGTAAGCACTTATTCCCTATCTAACGGCAACGACCTCACAAAGGCAGCGAGAATAGATCTTTCTCCTTTTAATAGAGCTTCTAAAAGGGTTCCTTGCTAGCTTACCAAAAATGTTTTTGCCATTTTTCTACGAGACCTTTTTGTCGGGAAGGCGGCACATTAAGCTGGCCGACTCGCCGCGATAGCGTAGAGATAGTGACGCTCGCTTTAAATGCAAATCTGTCCCACCGAAGTCTGAACGACTCGGAAGCGACCCAGAGACTGTTACTGAAATTCTAATGGTACTGGTTTTGCTATGGAAAGATACAAGAGCATTCGTAAAGTATTATAAGGAAATGAGTTACCTTACATTAAAGCATTTATTGTCATGCGCCAGGTAAAAATATAAATAGCTTCGTAACAGTAAAATCAGAACACCACAAACCCAATTCAGACAATAAGCCAAATAATGTAACAAAACGACGGGAAACGATTTACCCAAACAAGCAAAACGAAATAAAACAAAATCTCGGCGCAGAATTTACTAGAACCAAGAAACTGTGTCCAAAAACCACAACCGAAACAACCCCATGAAGCCTTATTTCAACAATTTATACACCCGCTTCGGCTTCTTGGAAGAGTTTGCTCTGCCAAATGCTATTAAGTAAATTTTTGTCGAAGGAAAACAGTTGCTTTTGTAAGTTTTTGGCTACGATATCGGTAAACAGCTGATTTCAAGGCACTGTGTAAGTAAAACATAAGTTATCATCATCATCAACAGCCTGGATGTGTGAATCACATCGACAACATCATCATGTTTATGTACTATTTACTACATTCAAGTAGAAGGATTATTTCTACTTGAATTTTTCTAGTGGCACCTATCGAAAGTAGCAAGGTGGAAAGTTTGTCTCGGCATCACACGATAAAAAGCACTGTTGGGTTTATGATATTATTTTTCTATCACATTGTAAATAGAATAAAACAAAAAATAGAAAAAAAACATAGGCTCTAGACTAATATAAAATAAAACAGGTCCAGTGCATTTTAAAGCATTAATTTCGCATACGTTCATCTCCAATAACAAAGGGGTGCACAAAAAAATAAATTCCCAAAATTCAACTCATAGAGAATTCAGTGGGAGATGAAGTCAAAAACATATTCGTGAAGAATTCCACAAGTAACTAAATACACTTAACTGTTATACTTCTGGCACTAGACTGTTTAATTTCTTTAGACACACTACATTGTGACTGTCTTCTAACAGTAACTATTGACAGATTGCTGACGTGTCGTACCATTAAAAGTTTCTGATCCAATGAAGCGTGGGCACGCCCGCCTTCTTCACTCAGACTTTTGTAGAACTTGCCTATTAACCAAAAGGTGCTATTTAGTTTAGGGGCATTAAAATGGTAAGACAAGTTTGATTTTGCTGTTCAAAAGTTGTCAATGGTAATAATAAATATAATCCTATAAAGTGCCCCCCCAATTTGCTTGTTTAAAATATTTGAGAAAATTATATATTCGTTTTTAGGTGAAAAAACTAGTGCATAATACAGTTAGGGTAAAAACGAATAACTATTTTATTTAAAATAAATATCTTATATTTGCATTATAATAATTATTAATTCTGTCATCTAAATTAATAATACTTCATGCATTTAGGACTAATAAAATTAACAAAACCACATCATCACTGCTTTTAAAAATCATTAAGCTATCAATCAACTGTTTATAGCCAAACCGTCGAACCGGATAATCGCATGTAGATTCTGTGGTAAAAGTCAGATAGGTACGTATTTGCATTTAAGTTAACGAGTGAAGTCGAGTAAATAAATAAAGCAACACATTAAAAGGGGATTTTAATTGAAGAGTTCGATAATTAAGCATGAATGTTTAAATTAATTAATGAATTTCGTGGAGCGGGCCAAGCTCCCTGATCGGCTAAAGTGTTCGCAAAACGAACATTCTTAATTACCCTGAGCTTTTGAAATAGAACATTTTGTTAATAATATGGGTTTAAAAGTAATATAAATAGCTACGAGTCTACTTGTTAACCCGATTACATTTCACAAAACAAAGAACCTGAGTTAACGAGTGACCCCAAGAATTCACGGGTCTGATCGTAAATAATATCCAGTTTTGAAAAAAGTTATTTTACAACTAAAGTAACGTTTTGCAAACTCGTTACCATCTAGTCTTTTTAAAATTAAATCTTTTCGTTTTGCAACCAAGGCGTTCAATTAAAGTAAAGACATTTTCATTTACCAACAAAAAGTTCTAGACTGTATTAACCCACCCATTTTTTTCTTTAACTAAGTAAACTTAACACTGCAGTGGGATATCACAGGTTAATGATAATAATAATAGGTAAATGTTGACTGATATTTTTTAGCTGATACAAAAGACAATACAAAGCACAAAGCCAAGTCGTTCAAATAACGTGCTCCAGCCACTAGGTATAGCTTAGCGATCCGTTATACGAATGGAACGAAAGTAAATCTGTCGCATGCGTCAGCTGTCCCACATTAGTCAGGCGATGCGAGAAAATTTAATAAAAGCACTCCTTATTGCCTTGTCGTAATACGAGAGTTCCATCACTTTTTATGTGCGAGTCGTGAGTTAAACTTATGCTATGATTTCGTAAATGTTCACACTCGTTTTTCGAATCCATAATTGTTAGTAATATACATTTTCTTTGGGGGAAGCCTATGTCCAGCAGTGGACTTCTATCATCTGATATGATGATGATATTTTTTTATTTATTTGTCATTTTTCAGACGCATAATTTCTCCCACATTCACCAATTTAATATAGAATTTTAAAATCTAATGATCAAATATATAATTCAACAGAGTAGTAGAGTTCTTTATGATAGAACCGCCACCATGACTATTTTTGCCGGTAAGCAGTGTGGCTCGCATTGCTGCGTGTTCCGGTTTAAAAATTTGTGTTTCCGGTGAAATTAACAGGCACAAGAATTAGATCTACGTTTCAGGGTGGCAAAGCGCGCAAGTGATAATCTCTGATATTAAAAGCGTACATAAAATACGGTAACTGCTTACCATCAAGTGGAACGCTTGGCTGCCTCTTTAGTGGTATAATAAAAAACTAGTTTCTCAGCTAAAAGACAAAACTACTCTGAGCTGCTATGATGCATATCTTGCTACACTCACACGACACACACATCCGCATTTGTCAGAATCGAAACATAATTACAGTATGACAATGACGTTTAAAGAATCTCGTAAATCGTATAACATGATCTCTAAGGGAAGCCGCTTCCACTGGCTCGAGTCGTGCGGTCATTTCGATAAACGTTGCGTGCGCGTGGACTGCATCCGTTGATGCACTCAGCACTGTTTGAGAGCGTAAAACGGTGCAAGTGACAAGCACAAAACATTTTTCATGATTTACACAACGCAATGACGACCGATGTGGCGCAGTGGGCAAAGGTCTGCCTGCGACGCAGGAGGTTGCGGGTTCGATTCCCGCCTTGGACCTAATGTTTGTACGATCTGCAAATATTTGTTCCGGGTGTTCTGGATATTTTCTATGTATAATAAAACATATCTATTTATGTATTGTATATTATTATGTATTAAGTATATCAGTCATCTAGTACCCATAATACAAGCTCTGCTTAGCTTGGGGCTAGATGATGCTGTGTGGATTGTCAAGCATTATTCATGATAATTATATTTAATGCGGACCTCGTTGGTTTGTTCGGAGTTTGCATGATCTGCAAATATTTTTGTTCCTGGCCTGGGCGTTTCTAAGTATTATAAATACCTACACATTTTACAAAAAAAGAGTAGGTATACAGTATATTAACTCGAGATTTTTCAAGACGAAATTTAAAAAAAAAGTGCTTACACAGTATTTTTTCTTTTGTGGAACCTACTCCTTAAATATTATGCACTAATAATGAAATACCCTATTATATAGGTAAGTATTGTATCAATGATCTGGGTATCATCAAGCTTTGTTTAGTTTGGGGCTAAAGTAAAGTAAAGACGCTGAGTAAAAATGTCCACAATATTATTAAACTCATAATTTAAACTACACAATACTGTTGATGAGGGATCATGAAAAGGGATCATTGAAAATAAAGCTAGAAACCCAGCCAAGTTTGCTGCCAGATTTTTCTAGGCTGGGGCGCGTTGAACTGGCGTATAGACATTTCAAAGAAATCCTATTAATTTTATTGAATAAAAATATTTCGAATTTGAATTTGAAGTGTAGGTATGTCTGCACGCGTCACTTGAGCATCATAATATTTACTAAGATGTTCATACTTGTCGCGCTTATAGACCGGTATCTTGTCTGTGCAGGCAGCTCGTGCGCGTAGCCCGCGCATCGTGTTCAAGCACCACGGTGCATCAACACGGTGCAAATACAAGTACAAAGTTGTCGTCATCACAGCAACATTTTTATCAGTAATTACACTCTACTCAGTTTTATCATTACAGAGCCCGCGGCGTTGTCGCCATGACTGAAAGCTCCGCCATTAGTATTCAAAATGCAAATTGCTAACAGCACTCAGGGCAATGCACCCGTCTCAGATCTTACTTTCCCAGAAATAATTAAATTAACATCTGCATACTTGCATGTTCCTCGCGAATTCTTTGACTAGGAGCCTAGGAAGTTTCCGTCTAGACACTAGTTTATAGCGGTAGTTATTATTTTAATTGTCTATCAAAAACTGTAAGAAATAGGTGTACATACTGGTATGCCATTTGGACGATATTCTCCATTCTCATATTATCTTCTGGCTTGCATTTTTTAGGAGTTGAATTTCAAGAATTCTATTCTTTTTGCACCAAATTTCAGTTCTATAAGACTAACCGTTTAGTGACTAAACGGTTAGTTGCATAATCAGTCAGTCATCATGACAGCCTTCTAATGTTCCCACTGCTGGGACACTGGCCTACTCTCAAGCAAGAGTGATTGGGTCTTGATCCACCACGCGGACCCAATGCGGATTGGTGGATCTGAATCAGTCAGTAACACAATGATTTTATGTAATACTAGCGACTTGCCCCGGCTTTACACGGGAGCAATGGTAACTTAACTGAACCCGTGCAAAGCCGGGTTGGTTCGCTAGTAATAAATATAGTCTATGTTGCACAGGGGTAATGTAGCATTCTAATGGTGTAATCATTTTTGAAATCGGACCGATAATTTTTAAGTTTATTTGTTAAAAACAAAAATAAATCTTTCATCTTTAAAATACTAGTTTAGATTTAGATTTCACCACCGCGAGATAAAGTTTTATTAAGGCGGGATTACCTGATCAAAGTAATGTTTATAAAATCAGATAAATATTGCTACCATGCTTTCATTTATTTATCATATTAATTAAAGCCCACAAAAACTCCTGATACATTTTCAGTTTTAATTACTTACCCTGTTTTCATATTAACCATGTTATTTAATATTAAAATGAACTGTATCCAAAAATGTTACTCATTAAGATTGTCGTGAAAATTTACCGAAGTATAAATATTAAAAAACGTTACAGGCACTGTCGATTGCAATAACGTGCGTTGAAAGTAAGAGAAAATACAATTCGGAACGATTAATTTTCAATGACTTTCCTCAAAATAATATTCCACAACACAATAATGCAGTGGAAATAACCAAGTTAGACTATAATGAATGCTTTTACCCAGTCGTACTATTAGTTGAACATCTTTTTGCAATCAGAAATATAGATAAACAGAGTTTAACTGTTTGTTTAGAATTGAATATCCTGCAAGTAATAGGTACAAATCGTTTAAAGAGATAAGAAATGGGTTCTCTATTTGACTCTGATTTCATTAAAATCCATGCAATTGCACTTAGCCATAGCGTAATTTAGGTACAGTTAGCTCACTGCTCCGTATTCTGGAAATTAATTAAAAGTCAAACAACGCTCAAGCTTGCTAGCTTTTTTGATAGTTTTTGATACAAAACTGCCTTCCTTAAGCCAAAAGCTTTGGTCACAGAATTAGTGGTGAGAAAAATTTGCTGCTTTTAGTAGCTGCTTGCTGAATTCAATAACCCTGCTGCCTAATAACAAATCACCGTGGCAGAATTGACTCGTGATTTTTTGTCGGTTAAAAAACGGAAATCCGTTTATAACAAAAGTTCTACCTTTTGTATCATAACTAGAACACCGAGAGTTAACCAGACGCCTAAAACTTTTGCTGTTACTTAGCCCAGTCTAGTCTGATGTTAATTTGTCACTGGATAACGGGCCATGCTGTGTAACGTAAATTACTCATTTTAATCTAAATAGCCTTTAATCTTTTTGATAACGAATTAAATTAATAGCATTTAGATTTACTTATAATAGAAATACACGTAATCTTAATTAAACTAATTATTAATCTTGATTAATGCCTGGCACTAAACTATCACAGCTTTTAAGTTAACGTTAACATAACGTAAAGTCAAATTCCTTATTTACTGATCATGGCTGCACTATAAAATTGTTCAAATGTTATCTTTACTAACCCATGTTTCTCAAAATGAATAAATGAATTATTAATTCAATTCCATATAATCACAAGGATCACTCTGAACCATCTTACTGAATTTATGGCGAAACTAATTTGAAGCGGATTTTCATAGAGGGCATAAAACGGACAAAAGACCTCTAGTCAAGATGAGTATTTTTCGACACAGATCATCAATGTGGTTCATCATGGATTTGCAACTGTGACAGTTTCCTTGTCTTCCGAAAGAGCCCCCACAATAAAAGCTTATTTCGCTTGACCGATGTTATCTTAACCAAATCATGCAGGCTTAAGTTTGTACAGACTTCATGTTCTGCTCAGTACACAGAACTGTCATAAATGCCACAGCGAAACGCATTCCAATTTCAACTTGAATACTAAGATGTTATCATAACGGAAATAAAACTAGTTGAACCAAACGTTCTCGTTTAAAACCTAGCACGGTGACGGTCTAGTTGTACCTAAATTGTAAATAGTAATGACCTAGATTCACCACGGTACTTCTACCAAGTATCTAGTAGTAATGTCGTAGAAAATATTTCCCTTCTGCACTAATTGATCAGAGTATCTTGGGAAGTTGCAAACTGATCTTTCATTTGTATGCTTTTGAATAAATTTTCCTACGATGACTACACCAAATCCTTTTTTGAATTAAATAAAGCTGTTAAATAAAAAGTATATTATACTACAATTTCAACAAAATTACATCCAAAATAATTCAAATGATATTGCTCATTTTATAAATACAATTTTCCGTGTGAAAATTACGAAATAAACTACTTGAACAATTTATGTATTATCCTCTGGGATTCCAGACATTATTATGTTTCGTGATGTTTTACAACTCATTCGGTTTTCTAGGTCACTATTTATTCTAGCTGCCGACTGCTGCTTTGCTCGAGTGATATTTGAATAATAGCCTATGTGTTAATCTCTGTCACATATTGATATCATATCTATTTCAAGTTTCATTTGAATCCATTTTGAACAAACCAACTATATAGGTCGGTTGAAATAAGCTTGAGTGCCACGCGCCCACATGTGTAAAAAAATAGAAAAAAGATGAACACGAATTTATTAGCAGTGCCGGATATTTCTTTGAGTAGCAGCTATATGAAAACAATAAGAGCAAGGTTTTTATATCCGGCTGTATATATTTCTCTAGCTAAATTATTTGTATGTAATAGAATACTACTAATAGGCCCAGCTTCAAATTACTTACGAGAATACTAAGAACTTCATTATTATTATAGTATTGTAGATGTTGTTTTGAGCTCAATAAACATATTCATTCACTCAAGTACATCAAACGTTCCAAAAATAACAGGGGCAAGTAAGAATATGTAATCATTTCATTAAACGGTGCGCGCCAGGGATTTGCTAGAACCCGTTATCCTACGGAAATCCAAAGGAAAAAAGGTCGAGTAATTTGTCTTTACTTGGTGGATTTATGCCGGGATCACTAGTATAGAGCAGTCGCCCTGAGAGTAATACTTTTAGAATGAATTGTTGATTATAATCGCCTCAAGGGTGTCCCACGTAAAATTGGCATGAAGTCTATTGGATGGAACATTCATTTATGTATATTTACTGATTTTGTGCTTTTGATGATTAATTAATGAATTAGTTTATCATGTGATCTATTTCTGTAGCTTTTAAATAATCTTACCTACAGTATTTTGATAAAATTAAAGTAAATTACTTTAATAAAAAATATTGTTGTTTTTTATAAATAATATTATTATAATTGAGATCCAAGCAAAGGTGCTGCTTCTTATAGTAATTTATAATATCAATTTTATTAAAATAATCGACGATCTATCTTCAGCTCCCACCAAGCTCGCAGCATCTTCCAATCACCTCATTACATTACACGTCAAAGATTTACTCTGACTGTGCACGCACACAATTCTTCGCATGCTTCGAAATACAGTTTTGAAGCATGTTTCTTTAGGTTAAAAACGATAAGACACTAAACAAATAGACGATCAATTCCAAGCTACATTTTAGGAGAGCAATTGCGCTAAACATAACGTAACGGAATTATTTTGACTGTGCGCCTTATCGCTTTGATAAAAAAAAAAAAAGTTCTTACGTTACAATACTCGTTACAATTTTATTTCAAATATATATCGCATATATCGTATATATATATATATATATATATATATATCGACAGTTATGACGGTTTTGCGCACTGCACAGTCCAAACGAGACTACATCAATTGCAACCAAAATTATTACGTTTATCGCAATAGCCTAAGTGCGTAGAGCTGTCATATGCGCTACATCAAACTGCATTCTAATTTCAACTGCAACTCAACGTTGCTAGGTACAAAATTAGAAAAGCAAGTGTCACAAGTTATGCGAGACACTTAATTCTCGTCGTTGATTCTCGGAAGATTCGTCCCACGTAAATATTAGGGCGATTGAGTTGCTGGACTTGCTGGTCCTCGCGGCGTCCTCCAATCACCTCATTACATTACACGTCAAGGATTTACACTGACTCTGCACGCATGCAATTCTCTTGCGTGATTGTTATACAGCTTATAAGAACGGTAATTTAAGTTATAGGCGATTTAAGTAAAGATACTAACAGAAGTCGATAATATTTTTAATAATAATAAATAAATAAATAATGCTGGACAATCCACACAACATCATCTAGCCCCAAGGTAAGCTGCTGTTAAACAGAGCTGTATTATGGGTACTAGATGACTGATATACATATGTATCTGATGATATATATTTAATACAATACAATACATAGATAGATATTTTTTATTTTATATAGAAAATACCCAGAACACCCGGAACAAATATTTGTAGATCGTATAACCTCTGCGTCGCAGGCGGACCTATGCCCGCTGCGCCACATCGGTCGTCAATAATAAAATTTACTCTGGGCTGTTCACACTCAGTATAAGGCATTAATCATAACATGACATGACAGCCTTCTAATCTTCCCACAGCTGGGACACTGGCCTACTCTCGAGCGAGAGTGATGGTTATTAATCCACCACGAGCGGGACCCAATGCGGATTGGTGGATGACACATGTCTTTCGAATTTTTAGTTCTTGGACATGCCATGCCGGTTTTCTCACAATGTTTTCCATCACCGAATGAGAGCACTGGCATTGCGCACATAAATTTTTCGTAGCGAAAAATCCATTGGCCGCACGACCCGATTCGAACCCACGACTTTAGGATCAGAAGGCGGGGTACTACCACTAGACCACCAGTGCTCATAACATATTGACAGTTAATGAATATAATTGAAATAATGTATAAATTTGTTGTAATCATGTACAATGTATAGCAGTTAAAATATTAAACCAGCACGTGCAGAAAAAAAAGCGGATAAGTAGATACCATAGAGCAGCTCGAAGGACTCGGCGTTTTATTGGTGTTTCAAAACACCATTATAACGCAACGTCGTGATACTTTTACCAAACATTTCATATATCCTCGTGTTCCTTTAGGCAGATTATCTTTACAGGAATATGATCTTGATGATATTAGAATTTAAATAATAACGGTTCGCTACCCACCAAGATTACTTTATTGGGAATTGATCGATATTCGACGTAGACTCAATTTATTGTACGTAGGTAATCCGGTTAGGCAAGAGCTTGTTTGGAAATTGATTGAATTACGGTTAAGATACATTTAATTATTTTTACAAGGAAGCAATGCCATTATCTTTGTATCTAAGTTATGTGTAGATAAGTCATGTGTAGACCATTGAGATGATGCTTTCGATATAGACATGTACTAAATATTCACGAAAAGATGGTTATCAATCCCTGTGTAACTTTTATAAAATATCTCTTACACTTAGTCAGATAAAACTAAAACTTGATTAATAAGATAATAAAGAATTCAAACAAATATAACAACTTACCAATAAAGTCACCAAGGTCTCATTTTCATTATATTTTCTGCACGATTTCAAGGTCGTAGGCTACGCAGACAGACGTTTCAAAGTCAAAACTCAGTTGCCAGTCCAGCGCTTAATTAATGCAATCAGATACATCAGTAACAGAAAACGTGTAGCCAGAAAGTTGAAAGCACTGGCTTAGAAACCTAAGGCTTTTAATATTAATGAATTGAGACGGATTACCCACAGGCGTAATTCAGAGACCCTTTTGATGCGAGGGCAGTTTTCGTGTTTTTGTGGATTTGCTGAGTTTTCATCAGGCTTACTAATGCTTTAAGCCTTCTTACACCTTTAATGGTTAGGTTATTTTGTTCTACAGCTAGATTTGTGTTAGAAACAGTTTTATAATAATAAGTCATTGGCAACAAAAATATTGCGTGCAATATAATAAACTGACTGTTATGTATTTAACGCACAGCCAAAACGGTTAGCCTATTAGCGACTTGAAATTTTCATTCTTACTTTTATATTTTGGGCACTTTAAAAAAAAATCCCTAAATCAATCAATGACGAATAGTGAACGAAGTAGCCTGCAAGTAATGTGTCGATCACACAAAAACATGTTTTAACATCAAAAAATTTCATATTTTAAATGAATCATAGGTGCCCATTTTAAATGTAGTAGATGGAGTACCTCATTCCATCATACAAGTAGGCTTACTCTGACCCTACTCCAGTAAATGGTCCTTAACTCCATAATTCACACTAATACAGGTACGATCAAAGCCCAAAGGGCCAAAATACTCCTAAAGCATCTTTACCCTCCGGCGAAGGAAGATTTTGTAAGTAGAGATCAGAAGTGGAGGGTAGAGGGGGGTAAATATGACCGCTTTACAACACAATAGGTCAAAAGGACGATGGGTGGATTACGTCCGCGGGGGAAACAACAGGTGGGACAAAGGGTACTAGGCTATTTCCAGAGGGTTTCTGTGCTACGAAAATATCAAAGAAATTCGAAATAATTAGACGGAGCAGATGATGTTGCAGTTGAATGCTTCTACTCTGGGTTATTAATATTTTCGTATCTATGAGTATTAACATCGCTTATTCTGCTGACGGATTATTAAAAGGTGAGGACAAAAAACTTTTTTCTAAAGCAATTTTCTATCACTATTAACTAAAAAAAAATTAAACTGTCTTACAAAAATTCATACATATATTTTAATTATATATTCGACTGTACTTTTGAAAAAGGTTTCGATAGATCGCATTTAGATATAGAATTTGCACGTGGTTATGCGATGGTGGTTATGATCCAGTCACTCTTGCTCGAGAGTAGGCCAGTATCCCAACGAAACATTTAAAAGGCTGGCATGTTGATCATCATCTCCACAATCTAAGAGGTAATTTAATATCATAATTATATCGCAAAACGAGAAGCTTGAATACATTCACGCCATTAAATAAACTATGTATCTCTATGAATAAACAATTTTATACAAACTATTCTAAGCACATGTCTCGCCATAACTTGCAGTCGAGTCCACTCCCGTTTAGGTGATCACATTCATTACAATGGTACTAAATACGCATTATGAATGTCGCTGGGTACACCTATTTGGAATGCGCAGACCAGAATCCGTAACAGTTTAAATCCATAAAAGTTTCAAAATAGGATACAGATAGAGCAAACTCTCGTGGATTTATTGTGCGTTAAAAAAGAGAAAGATAAGTAATTAAGTTCGTATGAGTCAGTGGCCAACTCTGGTGAAAGGGTTTCTAGGCCGCCCGAAGGCCTCTGTCATGGCCTAAAAACTTTGAAAAAGCCGGGACCGACTACTAAACATGCCCTCCGAAGCACTCCCGCGTGCTTCGGAGGGCATGTTTAGTAGCGCTCAGTTAAATTGCCCTTCGTTGATCTGTTAAGAACAACTTAGCCAGCTACGTCACGAGCGCTCTAAGAGAAAGCTGAAGTTCCGAGATGCATTAAATATACTTAATCATACCTGACATGTCTGTTGTTATCTGTTCATCAAGCTTATGGAAACAACAATATTTACTCATTAACATTATCATTATCAGCAAATATACGTCCACTGCTGGACATAACCCTCCCCCAAAGAGTGCCATGAAGATCGATTTTGAGCCTTCATCATCCACAGACTTTTTGCGAACGCGCTAACGTCATCGGTCATCAATCGGGTTGCCGTTAAAATTAACAATAATATCGAGCCAATAGAGAAAAACTGACATCAAACTATATTAAAAATGGCAATTTTTTTTTAATTCTAAGTTATTTTCTTTATGGATTCTGTGCACTAAAGAACGCTTTAAGTTTTGTACACAGATACGATCAAGCGATTTATGCAACCATTGTCTGAATACAACCAACTATTCTCATTAACGTCCTCCACTTCGCAGTTATTTGAATGTATGGACGATTTTTGTTTGAGTTCGCTATTTTTGTTCGTTTGCGAAGAGTGCACCGCAAACCTCGGCTGTTTTTGACCAGTTCGTAGTTGTTTATTAATTCCAAAATAACAAATATAACTATTATATTTCACAGTTTATCAATATTTATACCGTTTTGAGCTTTATAAATTAATTGCTTCGGAAAACTAATATCTAAATATATTTTCTAAAAATAATCCACAAACACGTTTGTGTTGAAGCGTTAGAAATTCAAAATAGTGCTATCCGTATATATACATAAGATCCGTTATGCAATTGAAATTCCATAAAAGTACGTTGGCAAGGTTCATAAATAAAATAAAAAAATGAAAAACATGAGACAGATATTCGTTTGTTTTAGCAAAAACTCAAATAGGTACATCCTTTGCAGTTTTATAAAATCAGTCTCGCAAAAGTGGTTTTCTTTATTGGATGGTCAAACGATAGCTTGTCTTTCCTGTATAGGAAAGACACCGTTTTCGTTTGACCATCGCTTCCCCTGATAGTCGTAAACGGCGCTACGTGTTAAGTCGAGTTGCGTATAGACGAAACGGCAATGGCTGACCCATACAAAACGGCATTGCCATAATTGCAGTCAGTATGAAAACTCTTTGACCACTCCACTGTCGCAGTCTCCATGCGGCACTCTTGTGTCCGTCGGTCGCCCCGTCGCTAATGCGGCCTAAAAAATGCATAAAAATTAGAAAAAAAATATAATACACCGAAAAAGACTTACTTGCAAATTATCATCCAAATCCACTATAATATATCTCCAAGTAAGCCAGAGCCTATCACTGACAGCTTGAAATAATAACGCACATTTGGGGCACGTGTACCATCCATCGCGGTAATTGCCGACAGCCGGAAGATAGCTCGGGAATTATGACGTCACATAACGTGCTAATGACGTCATAACTGCATTGCCCTCGGCGCTTGACTTCGCTGCATGCTACAATTTACTTTGCAAATCTGGGGTACCTAACTTAGATAGTGGCCACTTCACCTTAGCATACATTAACACTTTAACTGTTAACAAGATGTATGTATGTGTAGATACCTTCCTATTTTATTGAGCAATGGTATTGGGAAAAAGAGAACTCTTTTGAGTTTTAAGCAAACTTCTTCTTATAATTTTAGCTTGTTGCTTATAATGCAAAAAATTAAAACAATTTATACATTAAAACATATTTTTTTGATTTCAGATTGCCAGTTATGCATGAAACACTGTAGAGCTTTGTTCCCGATACCCGCCATCACTTGTTCCAATCTGTCACTGCGCCGTATATAAAAACCTTGTCACAATTAAGCGCCCTAACTCGTCAACTAAAATTAACGACTCATGAACCTCAACTGGTTTCACACCTGTGTTACCGGGTGCTTGCAAATGATGTTTCATGATAAGTTCCCGATCGCGGACGCCATGTCCATTATGCAAGGTGTAGCCAGCGTTGAATAAAACATGAATAACGGGGAGTCCCCATTAATTCTTTAATTGAAATTCAAATAGTCCAATCGTGGACTGAAAGTGGATTAAATTGAATATTGACATCGTGACAGGTGATAAAAAGTTGTAAAAAAAATATTACGCATGCGAATGTGAAATTGTTGAATATTTAGTAGTATTTCGAATGTCATAACAATATAAATAAATAATATCTTTGCGTTACTGACTGACTGACTGACATTCAACGCACCTCATTAAAAGAAAATTTTAATCCTATAGGACGCACCGAGATGAATTTTGCATGAAAAAAAGTCTTATATAGTATAAAATGAAGTCTGTCTCTAGGTACGAGTATGTATGTACGCTTAAATCTTTTAAACTACGCAACGGGTTTAATTAAAGTTTTCAGTAATAGATAGAGTAATTCAAGAGAAAGTTTTATAGCACCCGTGCAAAGCCTGGGCGGGTCCGCTTGTACATTATATCTCGTCAAAGTAATACACCGCTGAAATGTTTTTATTTACTGGCGATAGTTTATTAGATAGATTACATTTAATATTCTTGAACTATGTTCGCGCTAGCACCCCAGCAAAACGACTCTATGAAAACAAAAGGCTTCACCCATATTAGAAGCACTAAGAAACGTGACTTTCGAGTCACGTCACTTTAACCGATACAGGAAAGCTTACTTTATATAAATAGTCTTTAGTTCTAATTTTATAATTATTCTGATAACATGTCAAGCATTAGTACCGACGACCTTGGTGGCCGGATCAGTTCCTTATTAAGAAGCGAGATTTGCGGGTTCAAACCCCGCTGCGAAACATTTACAAAAATAAAAATATACATATTCCATCAGTTATCTGGTTAACATAGCTATGCTTAGTTTAGGGCTAGATGGCGATGTATAAAAACGTCCGCCATTATTATGTTAAGTTTTGAGAAATGAAAATAGAACACCCGGCATCCGGCAATTGATTTAAAGTAGGCAAGTAATTATGATATTTTTTTGAAAAATGTAAATAGAACATCCGGCAATTTATTTAAATTAGGTAAGTACTTAGGATGTTTCTTAGTCAGTTTAAGTAACAGGTGTTGCTTCTAAGATGGGCTAACCTTACATCTCTAAGTAACCGCTATCAACACCAGTCAAAGAGATAAAGTTCATAACCCTTATTTATTCAACAGAGCGAAAGTCAGCGTTTCTTCAAGGTGATTCATGAAGGAGCCGTCGTCCAGGTAGATTTATATCCTAGCCACCTGACGCGTGACGTTTATTGCAGAGCTAGTGGAACGCCCCGTGACTTTGTCTGCATTTTGATTTTTTTACACGATCTTCTTCCGAGTTGAATTATGGGAATTCTTTTTTTTTAAACCAAAGTGCCAATCAAGCGTACGGCCCACTTGATGGTAAGCGGTATCACTTGCGTGTTGTCACTCTGAGTCACGTAATTTCGTCGGAAACCATACCGGACCGGAACACAGCAATGCGGGCATTACTCTTGGCGGCAGAAACAGGTATTATGTCAATTCTTCCCCGGATGAACTCTATCACAAAGAACTCTACTACTCATAATACTCTTCGTACACTTAAAACCCATCCACCAAATTTCTGGTCTCTAGAACTTACGGTTTACGCTGTGTGTTAACTTTTAGTCAGTCCGTCAGTAACACAACGATTTTTTATCTAGATAGCCCCGACCTCGAAGTAACTATTTTGCTTCGGTGCACGAGCAACCGGGTAAGTGATTTGTCATACGGCTGCATAGCTTGCTTGCAGGGCACGTGGAAATACATTGTAAACGTAAAACACGAGCTGAAGTTCGGACAGTCTGCTTTTCAGGTACAATAGGGTAAAGCTAGCATCGTTTTCATCGCATCTTGAGATTGAGTTACTATAGAGTTTAAAAGAGTTTTGAAGAGAGCAATATAATTATAAAATAATTGTTATTTCAAATAAATAAGTAATAATTTGAAAAAGTTTTTTTTTTATTTTTTGCTTTTATGAGAATGGTGTGTGAGGTTTTGCTGCTTAGCGGGTCTAAAGAATCAGGTACAGCGAAACGCGAAAAGATGTAAGGTTCTTATTTGAAATTAGAAAAACAGTGTTATATCGTACGAACTTTGGAAGAAACGTTAGTCAACGACAATAAAGCAGCTGGTTTATTTCGACCCGCTAAGCAGCAAGACCTCTCACACCATTATCACAAAAACAAAAAACTAGAGTATCACTTATTTTAAACTAAAATTTCGGACCCTCCGAGTTTTTACATAAATGTATTTTATCCTTAAATAAGCAAAGATATATACAGGTTGCTCCAACATGGATAACTTCAAAACAAACAACTGAAATCGGACTATGAGGGGTAAATGCGTTTTAGTTTTGTCATCCAGTTGTTTTAAAGCTAAATCATGTTAAACATGTTGACCAACAAAATTATTTAGCTCACATGCAGTATTAGCAACATAAGCATGTTTCCTGGAAACATTTGGACAGATAATTGAATAAAGTCCTTTTCACATGAGTTTGTTTTCAAATCCCATGACAAAAACATATTTAATTTGTATTTTATGTGTGTTGTTGTTTCAACACATTGTAATTATACTATAATGATATTACAATACATTGTAAATACCTACTTAGGTATTTTACTTTCAATATTATGTAAAATTCTACCGTAATACCGGACATTAATTCCTATTTCATTCAGTAGTCCTATTTCCCAGACGTGTAAAAAACGATTAAGAACCGAGCCGGCAACTGCGTTCCGAATATGTGCTATTAACATACTGACGCCGATCAGATAGCACGTTTGTGAAAATTTAGTGGATGGTCGGTAATTACAGGGCACGATACGATCGCGACGACCGGCACGCCCACCGCGGCGATATCGTATGCATTTTTATACACCCTATATATCGGAATGCCAGGAATGTACTGTTGATAAGTCTTTGATAAAGACCTCGTCGACGCAGCTGAGGAATGTCCGACTGAAGCCTTTGATAGTTTGAGGATTGAATCTCACCGCAGGACAAATAATTGCAGTTTTTGCAAATATATTCTTAATACATGATAATAAATTTACCTAATAAAATAATACAAGCCCATTCAACACATTTTCTGCATATGATAATTCAGCCACTGATAAGCTGACCTGACCGCATGAGTTGCGAAGGACATCGCATGAAAATACGTTAAAATATTTACAATGTTAAAGCAGATAATATAATTAAAGTACACATTACCCGAAAACTCGCGCTCTGTAGAGATATACCAAGCAAGATATAGAGCGCACGTGAACATATCGTTTTAGTTGCTTTATGTCAAGAGGCTGTTTTTCAGTAATTTTTATAAACAAGTGACTATCAAAGAAACGATATTATAGCAAAGTGCCTAGCATTTAGTAACACCAAGTACTAAGGTGGTTTGCCCAACTAAGATGCACCAATTAACGTGACTTAATAACCGGATCGAAAACGATTCAAGCTTGTAGAGTGATGATTGTGGTCAGCACAAAAGGAAAACTCTCTTCTACGTATGTGTATCATACCGTACATACGTAGAACTAATATCTGCTTTGTGCCTCTGCGCTTGAATACTCGCGGCACGACTTAATGTTTTAATTAACTAGTGGTTAATCCTGCCAAAAGGAGCCAGACGATTACTTTTTTGTACAAACGTCTCGGCCACTTGTTGCCACTTCCCACGCAACCGATCTGCATACATTTCCAGGCTCTTTCATCCTCGTACTTAGCATAAAACAAGGCCGACACCAAGTCGGAGCTACCTGAGGAGTAGCTAGCTCAGTTTACGCAAAAGGGTATAAGTCAAGTGTGCGTAGCATTGATGATGTGCACCTCTGACAGCTGGCAAAGTCATAAATGGTGCTGGTTTTCAGTGAAAATACACATGTTTGGAAGCCCATAGGATGAGAAATTAGAATGTATGCAAAATTAACGTCTTAATATTTCACCAAAGTAAAATTAAGAAAATTTTCTTAATTTTCGCAAAGTTTCTACCAAGCTTACATTGGTATTGGTATTTTTTAGCAGAATAAAATGTCCTTGCAAAAGTCTTATGCTATCGCAGGCTATACCTTACTTACGTAGAGTTAGTGATATGGTACTGAAATTGTACATTCGCAATGGATTGATCACAGAGACCCAGCTGTTTTCACCGTAAACTGGGAGGTCATTATGCATTCTCGGTTTTCTGAGTACAGCCGCATAAATTTACGCTATTATCAAAATATCGTGAATGAACCAAACCGAGCATGAAACAGATTTAACCAGTTTAGGGGTCATTAACGCACGCAATGCGTTTCCGTGCGAATAAGATCGCACGCTCGCAGGGTTATGTTGTCGCGTGGGTCGAAAGTACCTGGATTCATTTACAAGATTATTGTTACAAATAAAGAAGTTGTATGTTGTGGTATTTAACTCATTATCTTGGTCCTGTTTTAAATGCAAGACGCTGGTTTTCAACCATGTTTCCGACGAAAATTGGTGTCAAACCACGGTCCACACTACAAGGTTGGAAACTAGCAAGCTCACTTTTGTTTGTCATCGAGCACAGCTTTTAGATACCTTTTCCACTACTAGCGAATAAGCGATGCGGTATTAATATCCACTTTTACAAGTATTATATTTATACAGGAAAGTAATATTTCATACAGGTACAAGTTTATTGGCGAAAACTCTACTTCTTACTCCTACTTCTAGACGAAAATTACACGTTCAAATTTATATTTAGTCGACTGAACTTTACGTCTTGGTTAGATATAAATACTCGCTAAGCCATGTCAGAAGCCAAAAGGCTGTCACTAAAGTAGATTTTTAATGACAAAAGATTTATTTTTACGCGTAGTATAAATATATAAATATAAAATAAATGGTTTCATCCAAAACGTAGATTGGCCGCTTTACGACAAAATATATAAAAAATATAATATCAAAGTAAATCTCGCGTCCTCAGACTTAAAATATTTGGCAAATCTCCGCGAGGATCAAAGGGCATTTTAGTGATGACCGTCAACAACACTCAGCGTAACTTCTTTTGATGATCAGCCCTCGACCTTCCGTTACGGGCTCGCTCGAGGCGCCTCGCTTAATTCCCTCAATGTTTAGCGAACAGTAGGAGTGTTGAACTTTGTAATCGTGAATGTTTAAATTATGCGTAAAACTTGACTTCAACCACTAATAAATAAAAGAAACATTTTAAGCTTCTATGGCAAACCAGCATGTGACCCAGTTTATAGTAAACGGTAACCATAGCCTATGGATACTTGCAATAACAAAGAGCCGGTAATACGACTATGCCGGTAATATTTAAAAAAAAATTTAAGACCTACAACCGCGTACCCGTGCGAATTTCGTTCCGCTTTTGTATCGTGAGAAAAGCTAACCTTGTTTAGCTGGGCGCGTGATTTTCGTAATAGGTCAGTTCCAAATTACAGGAAACTTGCGTACATTCAAACCTCAACGCTATTGGGCAACTAATACCTAATGGAACTAGGTAATTATTAAAATATGAATATTCATTGACCTCAGGGATTTACCAATTGCACAGCTTAGAAGGATATTAGAGAGTAATTACCATGATTATTAGTTTGCTGACGGGAATATTAATCAAGATCGCGGTTACATGCTAGCATAATAATAATTATGCATATTGGTATAGGCCGGTCTTTTGTCTTCGGTCGTTCGTTCGTTCGTATGAGTCAGTGGCCAACTCTGGTGACAGAGTTTCTAGGCCGCCCGAAGACCTCTGTTATGGCCTTTGACTATTTAAGCTGGTATTACGCAACAGTAATATCTATAATGGTTTAGCCTTTCAAGACCAAAGCCATATTATACAATTTTGTGTGTTGGTATGGTATATTATAAGCCATAATATAACTATACCAAGAAAACCTACCTATGATATCCATGAATATCCATATAATCAATATAGTTTCGCTAAACTTATATACCTATTAGTATCCTAACATTATCAACGTCTTTTCTCTACGGCTTTGCTCGCTTGATACCGTTACAAAAATCTAAATCTATCCAGCCTTAACACCGTGATTAGATCACAAGCATCTAAACGTTATTGTCATAATTATAACAAAAACTACTATGGGACTACAAATCCCAAACTAGAAACAGATGTTTCCTGGTTTAAATATTTCTCCCAGTCTTCAATCACAGGCAGCAGAGCAGGCAGCACCATGGAGGTAGTGTTAATAGGACCTCGGAGACTTACCATGGTTCTATTTAACAAAACCACTGAAGGGTTTATAGGGTACCTACCGCAAGGAGTACGTTCAATATTCAAACCCATTCAGTGCAGTTGTGCAGTTCAATCCATTCACAAGCGAGACGTTTAGCAATTCCAATGGATTATCAATAAAATTAATGGGCATAGCTATCGGATTGGCCCAGTGATTGGATGCCAGCTATACTGATACAAATTGGTTGACAGTTTACTTTGGCTGTGTTGTGGTTAAACTGTTTGTGGAGCTCTTTCTGGAGATAATAGATACCTGTTTAGGTACCTGGATTAAAGTAGGTAGCATCACACAAATATTAATACCGTTTGGGTGATGGAACCTTAAAAATGCTGGTGTTTGAAAATAAAAATTGCATTAGCTGCTCAAATAACTAAGCTAATATCTATTCACTATGGTTTCTACCAGGGGCAAATACCTATAAAACGTATAGTAAAAACAAAGTAAAATAACTACTAGCATTAAACATACTTTCTGAGGTTGTAAGATTTATCAAAGATTGCCCTAATGCCAGGAGACAAAACACATAAATGGAATTTAATATTAATGTCCCAACCTACGCATTTCGGTGTTCTGGTATGATATTAATATTCCATGAACTTATAATAAATAAAACATGGTATAATTCGGTTGGAATGATTTCGGCACTTTTGTATGTTAGCTTTGTTTCGTATCGCGATCACCAGGTGGCTACAATTCGAAACTTTTCAATGGCGGCCGTCCTAATTAATTCTTGGTTGTTATTCAGGAACTCTATTCATTTTAAGTCCCTCAGCCTCAAACTGAAGAGCCATAACTCATTAAAAATGTCTACTTGTGAAGTATTCCGCGAATGTTATTATAAATTCCGCAGCCAAAACCAACGATTTTACGCGTAACACAGTTTTGATGACTGTATACCGGCACCAATATAACTCAAATAACTCGATTTTACGGAAGATTACTTATTAGGGTCTGCCTTACTAGGGTCCTAGAACCAGATCTTAACACGGAATTGCTAGAGTTAATATAACTATCAAAAGGTATCAATTACGAAATTATTTAAAGCTTTGACTTTGCTATTTTCAGGACCAATGACTGACGGACATGCTAATAGCGATTTTGGAATACAAGTGGTTATTATAACTCCCACAGCGATCATAACCGTTTGCGTGCAGCAAACATCGATATATATTATGTATACATATGCATATATTATGTATTAGGTATGCAGCTGCGGCAAGCCTAATGAGTGATTACACCTTTCCTGCCAATGTTTACGTGTTACGAAATTCGTGTCATTTTGTAAAGTTTTTGATGATTAAAAGCTCTCGTTTCGTGATAACGACCCTAGCATATGCAAATTGTGATTTGCATAACTAGAAACACGAAACGGAACGCTGGAAATCGCGTTTCTGTAACTTTTGGAGTACGATCCGACGGTTTTATTTGTGCATACTAAATGATTGCGCTATACATTTATTTGAATGCCTGCGGTCAATTTCATTACCAAATAGGTTCTGTAAATATATTTTAGCTTGTAGTATTTTTTTACGTACTTACGTATTATGATTTAATTTATTATAGTAAGCCATTAAAGACTAATAAACGAAAGCTTCTTTCACCTACCAACTTCTAAATAAACAAAACAGCATGCTCTAAGCTTTAATACATTCATCCAAGTTTGTAGCGAACAAGCTACTTATAATAAAGTTTATTAGCTCAAACGCAGTCTGGTGCACAAATAAAGCTGTAGACACACGAGTTACGATCAGAAGCAAAGCATGTTCATGGCTCTCTAAAGTACTTTTAATGCCAATCTACACGGTTTTATGGCACATCCTGCACTTAGGTGTGAAGCCGGTACATGATACTTGCTGTAGATGCACTTAACGTTTTGCTTATTTGAATAGGCTTTCAGTAGAGTCAATAAACAAATATTTACAAAGATTTTTGCATTTATTTTCAATAACACGTACGCAAGGGGCTATTTTATCTCAAACAGAAACGTTTTGATAATAATCTGGTTTCATTATGATTACTACACTTGCTTTTCCAGTTTCAAACATTAATGACAGTCTTCTAGTGATACCACTACTGGGACACTGGGCTACTCGCGAGCAAGACCACGACCCAGTGTAGATTGGTGGATGGTTTAGTATTTGGACATACCGGTTTTCTGTGGGTTTTCTTACGATGTTTTCCTTGGCCTGTTTGATAACAGATTTCAAACAATAATTTGAAATTAGAATGCGTTATGCAGTAGCACTTACTTAATATGACAGTTGGGCATAGAGCTGTCTGCGCAATCCTGGCAGACATTTCCGTTATGCTAGCTTTTAGTGCATTAAGAGACTAACTAGGGTATAAGCTTTTTATTTCAATTTACCTACATATGAAGTTGACTGTGTAGTCATTTATTGAGTTCATTTTACTACCTGATTACCCTACTGACACCATAGTACTGACACCATAGTACTGACACCATAGACTGAAGTTTACTGTGTTGTAATTTCTTGAATTCCTCTTTACTACCTGATTGATACCTCTTCATAAACATGTTACTTTAAATTAGACGGTTCGTGTAAGTGTTTCATTTCCTTCAATTTAACTTGATTTGTAGGTTTACTTCAATTGCGCCTATTCGCTTGCCAAGGCTCGATGTCTTGAATTACAGTAAGCTTTAAAGCCCTCTTGTTATACTGAATCAAATTTATAGGTTGTGTTCTATCATGTCGATGATCAAAGGAATATGAATTAGTTTTATTGAGAGCAAAACCTTCAGCATACGTTAAATACAATTTTATGAAAATCTGCTAAGAGTTTTAATAATTTAAAATTGTATGGCTGTCTTATCAGCAAAAACCATAATTTCCTAAAGTTTCCAGTAAAAATAAATACATTAGCAAACTGAAAATAAACAGGGAAGACATGCAATGTTCAAATTAGGGATTCCGCGATTGGTCTTGGCTAGTGGTGAGGGATAATTGAATGTTATAACAAAGAATTGATGCATTTTTGCCGGATCATTTATTAATTTAATAAGTTAAAATTTAATTATCTTTAAGGTTCTTTACATCAACAGGGAAAAACAGAACCCTTACAGGATATTTTTGTTCCAAACCCTTATAGGGTAGCAAAGTTCGTAAGAAAAAGCGGTGGAACATTGATAAGGGCTCCTACGATTTTGAAATAATTTTAGACTAGTTAAAGGTTTTGCTACAAGTTTTTTTTTTATGCATTCATCAGTTGGGCTAATATGAGCACTGTTTACTTCTTTACGTAAATTTTGAAAATAATAAGTAGTTTTCATGGAAAATAAATATAGCCTGCTTATACCCAGCTCAGCTATAAAAAGATTGAAATTAGATGCTGCCATACAAAAATTGGCTCATACCCGACGATATATACATATAACTGAGCCGCATCTTCTCACCTTATAGTAAGGTGAGAAGTCTGTCTGTCTCACATAAACTCTTGTTATTTTTTTTGCACATAATATAACACCTACTCAAAAAAAATCGTTTCCGGTCACATTTGCAATGAGGTCGGACACAAAACAACACTAGTCGACACTACTGGTAACAATCACACGAGTAGCACGCGCGCCCTCTGGTGCAGGATTGTAATCGCTGCGATTACAGAGCCCACCCACTGATGAGACCCAATACAAAGTTGCTGAAAACTCGGAATAACGGTATTTTTCCCAGGGACAATAGTGCTTTGTCAGTTATAGATGTCTATCTTCCATTGTCAATTTAGGAAATTGCTGCAATAATAGCCCGTATAGCCTCTTAAATGTAGGTAATAATGTCTGGTAAGTAACGTTTCTTGCCGGACATTATTTGGTAAGTTAAGTTTTTTTACGTCAGCGTTGCTTTCCGGACACTATTTTCAGCACCATCATTCAATAGACGTCCTCCACTAGATATAGGCCTCTCCCAAAGAGTGCCATGACGACCGATTTTGAGCCTTCACCATCCACCGGCTTCCTGCAACCGCCTTAATATCATCGTACCACAGAGTGAGTTGCCATTCAATATTTGTATATATTTCAATAAATTTAAGTTAATTTAAATCTATACCATTTACTTACACCTAAAATAGTGACCATGTAAAAATGTGTAAAACAATTAAAAGTTTTAAAACGTTAGTAATTTATAAATAATTCTCGAAATAATTCGTGTTGTTCGAGTAAGTTACCTGTGTAACATTACATTACGTCGCATTGCAAGGCCGTGCATAAATAAGCAACGCAAAATTGTAGGCTGTGAAGATTTACAGTACACACAGTGATTAATTAATACCCATAATATTCGGAGTTGCCCAGGGAAGAGTTCTAGGTCTGACACTTTTCCTCATCTATATCAATGACCTGCTTATGGTGTCGCTACTAAATTTCTCTATATTCACTTATGCTGATAATACTGCACTGGTTGTAGATGGACAAACATGAGAGACGGCAAAGCTGATTACTGTAGTTACATTATACCAATTATACTTACTTACCTACTTTTTTTGGAATCTTATCATATTTCAAAATGAATCGCGCTGGCTTTAAAGGATGTCTGGTCTACCGTGTCTGGGATTAGGTACAATCGTGAGTCTATTTTATTAAGGATTTAAGCAACCGACTTTTGTACTTTGATCGATGACATTTATCGATAATACAAGAAACGCAAGACATAATAATATAATCTATTTAAATAGGTATTTAATAAAGTGTACAATCACTTTTTAAATTATACGACTAGATAATGTTATCATATCATATCTTGAATTTGCGTAATTGACTTTTTTAAAGCAAAAAAAATTATATCACTCAAATAATAGCGTAAGCGATACAAGTCAGTCCGTCGGTCGGAAAATCCAGATCACAAACGTTTTTTATTACATTACATAAAAACAAACAATGAACTCAAAAATGAAACCCTTAACTTTGATTTCAGCCTGACACCGACCTTGTTACTTTGTTTATTTGAAGACAACAAAGTACAAATTGTCAGCAAATAAAGGGTTTTCTAAACGCTGTCCCTTCGAGGCCTTGTTATTATTTGTTTATTGTTTGCACATACCCAATTTTGATGTTTGTGGACCTTTCCAGACCATGCCCATTTTAGACACCGTTGTAAAATAAAATTACTTAAATAGGTACTTTTGTTGTGCGGGTAATGCTAAACTGGTGGTCTAGTGGTTTGACCTCGACTCCTTGAATTAAACAGCTTAAACCCGGTAACTAGACAATGGCTTTTTCTAATATGTTATCTATGAAGGTAAACGTCTTGGTTACATGACTCTACATCAAATGCAGGTCCCAGCAGTAGGAACATGCTTTGTCTATGTTAATGAACTGGTCAAGGCTGAAGCTAGAACAGTTATATCATATAAGGTCAATCGATTATAATCGATTGAGTGATATAAATATCACTTTTGGAATAACCTATAGTAAACATTGGTTTTTTATGCTGATGAAGCTCTATCTGTTTTGCGGAAATGACTATGGTGATTTTCTTTACCTTTTAATGACCATCAGTAAAACTAACTAGTACCTATTTCCTCTTTTGACGTCTATGCGCTAAGCCTACGAGATCTAAAGCGAATTTTAAAAATACGTGCCAAATTAGCTACTACTAGTACTATTAGTTATAGGTACTATATAAGGAAGAGATACGTAGTACTAATATCTGTTCTGTGGTATAGTTAGATAAGTTAGTGGCCCAAAATATGCTGATTTCATTAAAAAAAAATATGTGGGTGGTCTTTAAAGCTTAGTTCTCACAATCACAATACTCTTTAAAAATCTTGATTCGGCAAACCATGCTCGAGTTTATTCATTAAAGCCCGGTGTCGCGTCTTTATCGAGCGTCGATTAGCTATCATCAATCTTTGGACTACAATGATCCTCTAACTAAGAGCCGACGACACAGAATCAGTCAGCGGACACAGCGAATCCGTCAGTGGTCAGAAGATTGGCTTTTATCTCGTTCTAGAATACATTTTGTTATGTTGTAGTTTTTTACAGAACATTTTACAGGAATATTGTAATGTCTTAGATATTTAGTCAGTAGGTTTTATAAAGGGCTTATAATGAATAGGCAGGGAGTAAATAGGTAACAAGAAAGAACAGTAAGTAATCGATACACAAGCCTAAGAATTCAATTATAAATTTGTAAATGCACAATTATAAATAGATATTAATTCAAATTCTATTATAGACACAAAACAAGACAGTATGAACTTAAATACGGATAATCTCGGATAAAAACGCAAAAGTAGCTGATATTACTTAGTACTTAATCTAAAAACCTGTCCCTAAAATGTGAGCAGCAAGAGTAACTGACTTGCCTCTAGATGCTGTATAACATCTCCAAGTTCTAGTTTTCTAGTGACGAAAACAGTCACTAACGTAATCAAAACCTCGGGCTATTCACACGGCAATCCAAATAAACTGTTCCTTTAATACATAAAAGAGAGTTTATTTGAGCAAGTGGTCTAACTAACTGATTATACAATAGATCATCATTAACAGTTCGTAAGCAACCTCAGAATCCTCAGAGTATTATTACATAGCCAGAGTATGAAAGAGATAACCTGAAATGTTCAGAACTTGTTGGTTATATTAGTCGATTTTTTTTTTATATTTGTAAGTATCGTCATGACCTGCCTTCTTAGAACATTAAGTATTAGAACACAAGTGATGAGACTGTCAAATTGTTTTCCTGTTTTTAAGCACCAGATCATAACAATTGCAATACCCAGTTTATAGTTGAACTGCGCTCATCCCGATACATTTATGATTTTTTTAAGAAGAAGAATTAAAATGAAAGAATAACGGTAGCTTAGAAAGCTCGCTTCACCTAGTTATTACTCCAAGCAGCAAACGGTAAACCTCTCCAGACCATTAATCATCTCCATAGACTCATTATTCTTTATTCAATATTAACTTTAGTTTATAGAGAGTAACTTTAGGCTTATTGTGAAAACTTTGAGCTTATGAAATAGCTGATGATCCAATATAACCCATAAAACTTAAATAATATTTTTTCTTTATCAATCCAGGTAGGTAATTTTTTTATTTTATTTCTTTTAAAAATTAATAGGAAAAAAAAATTGAATATAATTATGAGGCCCGCAGAATTACCACGTAACTCGAACTGCTCTGCGATAGGCGTATATTGTACAATTTTGCTGTCGAAAGTCATCATTCGTATTACAGTATTTGAATTCTTTTGACTTTCGACAGCAATTTTTACAATTTGTTACCTGGTTTTAGTCTTACCTAACAAATCAATTAATATGTTACCATAAAAAACCGTGTAAAGTGTTCACACAAGAATACAATAAGCAAGTTAGAAACACACTAGGTATAGGTATTTTATGAGCAGGCTTCGGATGGAATGGATATTCCACACCATTTAGTATAATCGTATACATACGAGTACATATATAAAACTCTTGATCGTGCCATACACGGTGGCAGCACTGATGGGTACGTAATCGCTGCATGAATATTTATTGTTAATTTGTAAGCTTGATACCCTGATGGTAGTCCCAGGGCTATGCCCGAAAGCTTTGCAGCTCTACCTTTTTCCGTGACTCCTTTTATTATTCAGTCTTTAAAAGTCTTTATCATTGTCTTTATTTATATCTTTCTAATGCATTCAATTCGAAGGTTATCACTTATACATATTATAGTACTCACAGCTTACAGATCTTTATAAATATCAGGTTTATACCTTTAGCAGTTAATGAGAAAAAAGGTATTGGCAGACAGAGAGACAGACAAACAGTAGCAGTTGTGAAAGCAACTTTATTATTTGGGAATTATTATAGTTATTGGTCCCTAGTTAACGATTTAAGTTTACTCTCAAATTCACATTATTGGTCACGAATTGAGTTTGCGAAACCGAAATCCACTATCTTCACTGTCGGGTTATTTATAGCAGTCGTGATTCGTTTTAAATCAGATCTGTTTAATGATTGCGGTTATGTTTTATTAAATTTCTCATTAATCTCACTTTAAGTAATGAGATTTATTTCATTTTACTTCGATACAATTTTCAATTTAACTAAAAATTTCTCCAATTGTTCAGGTAAGCTACTGATATATATTAAATCTAATCATTATCATCATCTCAGTCTGGTATCAAAGAATGCTTGGTAAAGGTCACCTTCCGCTTTTGCCAGCCTTTTTATTCCTGAGTCTGAGTCTGAGTGATTTTAGCAAGAACTTATTATTTGACAACAGAGAACGTTTTTTGAGAACATTTGTCACCATACTATTATGGTTCATAACTCTTACAAATGCGGATGACAAATAGTGAGAAACTTGCCAGACCGCTATGGAGAGAAGCATGCCTAAATGAGAAAAGCTCAAAAAGTTCAATATCAAAGATTACACCAAACTAATAGAAACTAAAGTGGAAATTGACAGAAAAATAGAAAAAAATAATTATGTTATTCTGTTTTGAAACCCAAGAAATAAGAAAAGAAAATAAAGAAAACAATTCAGAAGATGGGTAGATTAAATAAAAAAAAAGCAGAAAATTATATAAACGAGAAAAAATTCAGCAGAAATCTTTGGCAAATTAGTACCACAATCGTTTAAGTTAACCTAACCATGATTTTTGTTCATTTATTCTAGCTAAAGCGTCCGCAAGAATGCGATCTCAAACGAAGTCACGGGTACAGTTGTCTAAAGTACCTACCTACATATATCTGGAATACTACCGAAAACTACTAGCACAACCCATTCGTTAGGAGACATTTCAAAATCACTAAAGCATTTTGCTATATCGATAAATAGTGGAATTCTTTTTAGAGGCTAATGATACTTAATAGGAATTCCTTAGGCGAATTTCCCCAAACAAATAAATTAACAAAGACAAACAAAGAGATACGTGGGCTCAAAAAGTTAATCACGACCGCTTGTAAATAGAATGAGACGAGGCGTAGGTAGAATCGATTTCAATTCGATTGTCTAGCAATGTATCTACCGATAGTGCCTAGTAGCGACAAGTATTCGATGCATAGAAGAGAAACTCCTGCAACAGCTATAGGAGCTAAGCTAGAAGGTCCTGATGTTTAGGTTAACAGATGTAACCATGCTACTTTATTTTCGGGAATCGCCGCGAGGGAAATCTTGCTTAACCCATACAACTTACTTTTCACTTAAATAAATTTTTTTAGAGTCTAAAGTTTTATCTTTTATTTTTTATCGTCATATTACGAACTAAGCTAATATTATTTTTATTTAATTATCTATTACTTTTATTATAATAGTATGCCTAAGAGTCTAGGTCAATAAGCGGTATCCATCGAGAAGGAGTTACATTTCTCTACGCTACAGTTACCTATTCTGCGATGGTGATTAGGGGTCTGCGATCAAAGATGTGCTTCCGCATGACGGGGGCCAATCGGACTCCCACCGATAGATTAACGAATGACTGCTTGGATGCGGAACGGGTACCCGCTTTGATTGTGCGGTTCGAACAAACTCTTAACTACTAACACTTTCTGGTGCGTTTGTCTCCTTCATTACCAGTGCCACTACCAGCATTATACCAGTAATACCAGTAGTAACACGGGTAGTTTTCAGGGTTCCATATCTCAACAGGAAAAACTGAGCCCTGCAGAACATTATTGTCTTTTTGCTTGCCTGACTATCCGTTTGCCAAGATCCTTTTTCTCAAAAACGGTGAAGGTACTATTTCATACCAAATATTTCAATTTCAATTTATTTTATTCATTAACAATATTTACATTGTATTTGAAATAACTTAAAAATTAGGCTTATTCTAAATATTAAATTAAATGTGAATAATAATAATAAAACATTCCTTTAAAATTCAATAAAATAAATATTACAATATCTGATGTCAATAATAAGAAATAAAAAAAATATATAGATTTATAGATAGATTAATTAATGCATAAAGGTCTGTGAACTTATTATAGTGCCATAAAAAACCTAATTTAATGCATTAATAGCATGGGAATGTAATGACGAAAAAAAATGCTCACTATTCAAAATTTAGAGAGAAAAACGAGGGGCTGTAACTACGAGTATTAATGGTTACGAACTAATTTTCAAATTGGAGGTTTTGCGGTTAAGTACATACATTCTTGCTTATGTAGTAGAGTTTAGAGGTGAACCCTTTACCCTATAAATAAGAGGCTATGTAATATCTACTTAGCACTATAAATAAACAGTACCTATAGTTATGTAAATAAGTGTTGCCTGTGGCTTTGATACTGCAACACAGGGAATCCTAGTGTGGGGTCACGGCTATATGCCTGCCGCATGGACATTACTTTTTACAGCTTTGCTAAACTAACCTACCTGTAACAAACTTGTGTTAACAAACCTACTTTACATTTTTGTTGTAAGACATTGCTTTTTGTGGAAATAAATAAACGTACTACTTATTATTATTATTAGTCCATATCTTCTATAATACGGAACACTGAAGGCGCGCTTGGACTTGTTCTTTTTTATTGTCCTTCTACCTACTTACTGCTCCAGTTGTAACATCTTTGTTTGTCTTTTCATCCTACAAAAACATTGTCTATTAGGCATCCCTTTTTATCTCTACCATAAAAAATGTATGGATTTCTTTGATGATCAAACAAAATCAAAGAAAGCTGAGTTTTGTTACGTTATTTTTGCGTTACAAATCATAAAAGAAAACGCTGAATAAAATAGCAAAAATAAGATAATAGGTCGACGACTATGACCTGCGAGTAATACCCATATCGGGCACTTTACTGATTAAAACGTAAAAAAAAGTTTGCCGAGAGTTAACAAGGTTAGTTTTTGCGTAGTGAATTAACTGTGACCAATTAACTTTTCGATCTCGACAAACCATTATTTTATCGAAAAGTGTGAAATCAAATTATCTTCATCTATAAGTTTATGCTCGTCACTGATATTTATAATAACATACCTAACCCATGTTTGAATATGTGATTTTATAAAATATGTGTAAATATCTTAGAAATATGCATTACATATAGAATAACATGGCACAGTAGTTAGATTTCGATACGTGACATGCTCATCGTCGCGTATGAAAATACTAGCTAAGATAACCTAATATAATGCTTAATATAATCCAGAATTAATATTACCTAAATGGTATTAGTTAGTTAAAGTGAAAAATGTTCATCGTCTAGCTAGCGCAATAAAAGTCTTCGTCACACGAATTCCGAATTTGAAAACCGAATCGAGTGTGCAAAGGAAACCCGTTCCTAATTCGGCTGCCGGAACGCATGGCTAAGCATCTCTAGAATTCTATCTAACATAGACTCAGCGTATGACTCAAAATTACTAGTCAGAAATACACCTTAGTACATAACTGTTAATGTTTTTGATGATACAACCAAACTAAGTAACTCAAAGGCTCCCTGGGTGTTTTACAGGGGCGTAGGGCATAAAGAAAGAAAGGAAGAAAATAATAAAAGTAATTTGTTGAGGTTGAATCACATATTAATATATAATTAAAAAAAAAGGTCTACTACAAACTAAGAAAGACGTGGATGGGAACAGGCTGCATGTGCCAAAAACGTAGGTACTCACGCACAATATGATCGTACAAGATGGTATGGCATCGGGCCTGTAAGCCAACCATGAAACATAAACTCCGAAGTTTCGTGAAATTCGTACAATCATAAACCTACTACCTACTACGATTAAAATGAAATTTATTGGTTTGTAGTATGCAACCAAATATCACGGTCCTGCAGCTTATGACGGCTCGTCAGTCACCAAGCGAGGTTAGATTTAAATAAGTTAAAAATGTCAGCACAAAAAAAAAATATCTATTATAAATTGTTTTTGTTGTTTGAAGCGATTTGTCAAAGCATTTTATTTAAATCGTCAATAACAAAATTATTGTATGAAACGTAAGTGCTTAGTGCTTCGTTTTTCGTTTGTGTTTCGTTCGGTTCCGAAGTTAAGGATACAGACATTTTCACGGTAGGCCAGCTGATATCGGGGAACGGGCGTTGAGCATCTCTACAAACCGGTTGGAGCTATGTTGCTTGCGTATTTGGGACCTAGGCCTCTTACAAAGCCAATGCAATTGAAATATTTGGTGCTTATCATTTTAAAAGTTTTAAAATAAATGAAGAAAAACTTAAGTACCTATACAGGGTCGTAATCGATTTACTTGAGATTTAAAAAAAAACATGTGACATGACCCTATACAATTTATTAACTAGTTACTACTGCAAGTTATATATCGAGCGAGCGAAGCAAGATCCGATCTGCATAAAATTTGGTAGGTAACAGATTGTACTTGAGATTCTGGTGAGTAGAATACGTAAGTATAATAACCACAAAACTAAAAATTACATAACTAACATTTGCAAATTAAAGTCATGTTGCAAAAGAAATATCCGGAAAAAAAGGTTGGTTGGTGTAGCAATTTTAAAAACTGCTAAATTTTCTTCTCAATTGCAGCAAAGAGAGAGAAGTCCCAATTAAATAAGTTTATTTATGTCCGGTGTTAAGTAGCCATGTTAGCTTTGTACGTACGCTCGCGATAAATCGATTTATTCTGTTTGCACTCGGATAATATCATAGACGCGGCAACCACGCGAGCGGAAATCGGCCTTGCTTCTTATTTTATACGAGGTTCAGTGCAGTAGAGAAGGATTAATTATTTTATATGTATCAAATAGAGTCACTCCCGGTCAATAACACTCTGTCGTCAGCACTTTTGACGATTGAGAAATTAAAAGTTGCACTCGTTTACAGTGTTGACACACGAAACTTTTTATTCTCCATCGACTTATGTATGGCATAATTTTTATAAGGGAACTGTTTGAGAGTTACTGATTGTATTGTATTGTGTGGATCGATTGATTTATTCTGATCCACTCATTACAAAATTGGCTTTCATTACTATTAAATTTTAGTTGATAGACGCAACTAAATAGTTTATTAAAAAAATATAAAAGTTTTATTTTAAAATTGTATCATGTAGGCACAGATTAATACGTTTTTTTTCTAAAAACTACCTTTATTGCTAAAAAAATGGAATTCGTTCTGCTAAAATGTGCAAAACATTACCTACGTAGTGTTACATTTAGCGAAATAACTCACCAAGTACATCAGATACTTATGTGTTTTTTTATTATAAGTAGTATAAATAAAATAAATAATGCTGGACAATCCACACAGCATCATCTAGCTAGCCCAAGGTAAGACAGAGCTGTATTATGGGTACTAGATGACTGATATATATTTATTACAATACAATACATAGATAGATATTTTTTATTATACATAGAAAACACCCAGAACACCCAGAACAAATATTTGCAGATCCTACAAACATTTGTCCCAAGGCGGGAATCGAACCCGCAACCTCCGCGTCGCAGGCGGACCTTCGCCCACCGCGCCACATTGGTCGTCGACGTCGGTATTGACCTTATTATTTGGTAATACTGCACAAAAGAAGTATTATTAATGACTTGGTATAAAAAAAGGTATAACATAATGATCTTAATGATTTGTTACTGTTTCCCCGTTTCTCCCAATCGCTTACTTAAAGATCGGAAGACGTTACAGTCAAAACACTTTATATCACCTTTGATACGATGCGATGGTCCATTACTAAAGACCGCCTCTATTCAATAACAGGAGAATCAATTCACATTACGCCACCACCAATAGCCTATTACCTGAACCTATTACAGTAATATTGTTAACTAGGTATCAAGTTTACTGTTTCGTTATCCTCAAAATTTGATACGTAGTACCTAATAGGTTAAGTGCCAAACACTTATCTTAGCCATCAAATCGTGACCCATAGTTAAATGAAAGGCAGCCGGGGACTGAATCGATTAGTTCCATCAACTGATAGTATCTGTGCGTAGCTGCGTAGTTAGCCATCACTGTACCGGTAGTCTTTAGATTGATGATACAAGTTTCATTGTTTGAAATGCTAAGCTGCGGTTCCATTTTAAAACCAACTACTTCAAATTAGTTGCTGAGTTTTATAATATTTTTTAGTTGACGTGTTTTTATTTTAGTAGCTTTTACAAATACAATAGAGAATTTGATTGTAATAACTCATTACCATCGCTATCCGTCTCGCTTTGATTTCAGATTTATTATTAGGAAAAGTCAGAAGAACTCAGGAGGTATATTCTAAAAAGTCAAAGTTTATTGTCGCATCACTTCAACTTCAATTCATCAGCGGGCTAGTCCTAATACGAAAATAGACGGTCATCATTATGTAAGGTGTCTTTATTAATAAGTTCGTAGGAATGGTTCAATGCTCACTTAACGCGACTGGGACTTTAGAAAAAATCATCTATTAATCGCTGCCGTTCATCAATGACAAAGGTGAAGTGTAGCTGTAGTTTTGGTACTCTAGTGTTTTGTTGGCAAATAGAACGCCTGTTGTTTTAGGTTTACCGTGTGTAAATTTCTGATATTTTTAGTCACAGTTAGTATTTTAACCATTTATATTTTGTAGCCCAGGATTGAGAAGTCTGAAGAGAATGGGGGGAGGCCTTTGCCCAGCAGTGGGACGTGAATGGCTGATATAATAATAATAAAATAATAATAAATATTTTGTAGCCGTTTTTTGTGACCGCATGTCTTATAATATTCAGAAAACATTTTTTTGTTATTTTGTTTATTAACAGTTAGGTAACACAAGTTAAGTTTTGATTTAGTGTGCTTGGTCTTTTTTTAACAAACCTCAAAATATACGATTCTCAATTTGGCTGTATTTTTTTATGTAAGCTGATTTTTTAAATATTTTCTACCTACCTCAATATAGTCTCATATTCGTTTAATAGTATTATGTATGTTAGATGTGGTTTTGTGAAGATCTGATTATGAAGTACGAGTTAAAAGCCGGAACTTTTTAACAGAACACGCGTTGCAATTTTGTATATTCCAAAACTATCGAAATATAATGTACCTACCTACCAAGCTACTAAAACTATTTTATAAGTTAATAGGTTGGTTCTACTATTTAGGTCATATTCTATCCAATCTAATAACCGGCTATGAGCCAAGTCTAAGCTATCCGCTGGGAGAGTTCGCTGCAGTCCGATGACAGAGAAAAACGTTTTCGATAAAAGTTCGAAATTAATTTTGAAGTTTCCGTCTGACCAGCGCGCAACGCGGGAACGTTCAGTAGAACCTGTCTCAACTTACTTCAAGCGAGTACCCGACTGTCTAGAAGTTATATTTTTTAAGCTAACTTCTATGTCACTGCAAAGCAATTCATAAGAAAGTTTAGAGGAGGGAACTTTAAGTATAGAAACAGATCACCAGAAAACCAAGTAAAAGAATAGACCCTTCACTCAATTTACTATTGTAGAAGGCTGTGGATGAAGTGAAGTTGGTGGTTGGTAGCAGCGTAAGTCCGTGTGTTAGGGTATTTCTTGGGGTAGACCTATGTTTAGTCAATGTCATAATTAGTTGGTAGCTGATTATTATGCTATTAGGAGCAGTTCTGAATTCAATAAGAGACTATTTTTCTTGCCAGTAATTTTACATATCGCTAAATTTTAATGGATCCACATTAAAAGTTGTTTTAGGCAACTCATTGCTTATTTTAAATTCTAAAATAGAAGCTACTTTTGTTATAAAATAATATCAATATATTTTTTCAGCAACATTACCCAGAATTGAATGTTTCAAACGTACATTTGCAATTTAGATCCGGCGCCGCTTGGGAGACGCGTGTCTCCGATATTGACTCAACGGATGGAGTTGAAGCTGTGAATCTACGAAAATAATGTGTTTTAGCTCGTTCATAATGCAGACTAATTTGATCAGTCTCATTGTAAGTAATCTTTTTATAGAGACTAGCTCACATGATGTGCTCAACATCATGAGGCATTACCACCATAACAATCGTACTTTTTTGTTTCTTAAAAAATAGAAAAAAAAAAGAAGAGAAATATAAAATGTTAAAATCCAGTGTCCTAGTAGTGGAAATACTAAAAGGCTGTCATTATGAACTCAAACTTTAATAAAGAAAAAATCCAGAACATTAATAATGCGATCATTACTGCATGGTGGCAGATATAGGTAGTCTTTTCAATAAGAAAATCGTCGTCAGGTGACTCTATGTCGTTGACAATATAAGAATCGTATTGGATTGTGCCAAGACGGTTTTCTTTTCGTACAGACTTTAGATGATCCTTAGACAAGCTCTATTACAAAGAGTTTTACTATTAGGTTCTAACTGTTTTTTGAATAAACAAAGTTACAATCTATAGATAAAAGTTGGGTCTCCAGCCAGTTTCACAGCTCTACGGTCTAAGCCTGCAACAGACGTCCCGGAAATACTTTTCGGATGTCCGCAGGCAATGTGCACCCCGCTTTATACAAATAGATTGGGTTTGTAGATAAGACAACCGCATTATCTATCTCCTGTTGGTTTTGCATTTGCGATATTAGATTTAGAGATTCAGACAACGCAGTACTATTGCAAGTTGGAAATGGAAAATAACAAAACTATAGTTTTTTAAAACAGTTAAAATTTATCGGATTTTATTTCTTGGAGATAATTATTCCACACAAATATATTAGAAAATCGACAACCCCAACAAATCGATTGGGAATAAACTTTTTTCCCCATAAATATACACGAACCGATAATAATAAATAATAACGATAAATAAAAAAAAAGTTTGTGGTCTGAGTAGCATTTTTTGTTGGATTCCTGTGTCTGTGTGTACATGGTAATAAATAAAGAAATAAATATTGACGGACATTTTTACATTTTTATAGAGCACCATCTAGCCCCAAACCACAGAACGGATATTGGTAGGTACTACACCCAAACCAAGCAAAGCTTGCACTATGAGAACCAGCTAGTTTAGAAACACCCAGCGCGGAGCAAATATTTACAGATCATGCAAACATTTGTCCTGCAGCCAGCATCGAACCAGCAACCTCTGGCTTCTCAACCGGGCACTAGCTCACCGTGCCTCTGACAAATAATGATGAATTAATATTTTAAATGCTATATAAATAAAGGTACAAAAAAAATATTGTACTTATCTGTTTTCTAGTAAAACATTTTCAATCAATGTTTAATGCCCATACTTAGTTTTTAATTAGCGTCTTTTACAACGGGAGTTGAGCGACCGGAAAGAGCCTTCTAACTAGAAGCGGATATTGTAAAATTTATTACCATCGGAATATAAAACGGGATTTTATCACGTGCCTACTGTCCACTAAAGCATTTGAAGTTTTTGATTATTTATATCATTTTACACTAGCTTAGTTACACGTATTGACCATGTCCACCACGTTTACCTGGTGGTAGGACTCTTCAGCAATAGTCCGTCTTGGTGTGTACCACCGCAGTGTCAGATATTCTACCTCCAAGCAGTAGTGTGCAAGCATTACTGTTTAGGTTTGAAGGGCACTGTAGCAAGTGAAATTACTGGGCGAAAGAGACTTAATAACAATGTCTCGGGTGATAAGCGCAGTGCAGTGCCACGCAAACACTTAAAAACTTTAAGCTTTGGGTGACACTGCATCTGTAATAGTCAGGCGTGGTGCTAAACATCAGGCGGGCGCCTTGAGTGTCTTGTCACTTGCTGACATAAAAAAAAATGTCTTTCCTGTGGATTAGGCTAAGCTGAGAGAATGATGTAGGTACTAGACAAGCCTACTTTATCTTAAACCTGTCCCAAGCACTACAGCATCTGCACTTCACACATCTATAGAGTCTATAGAGTGATATAGATGCTGATAAATAATCTATGGTAAAAAAAGCCAATGCCTTGCAACCGCAACCGTTTGAATTCGTTCTACTCTTTCTATTGAAGGTCAATATTCAAGACAAAGTGTGAGTGAACTTAGCTCTCCTGACGACCTTTGTGGTACAGAGGGCGTGTTGCATCGTCAATGCACATTATAATTAACACATCTTCAATAATTAAAATGAGACCTGAGAGTATCTAATGCTAAAACTTTGCACACTTTGCTGAGCACAAGTGCTGCTAACTAAGTCGTGTACACTGCACATAACGCTTCAGTAAACAGTAAGGTTTAGAGGCTACTTATAATAGTGGACGTGCCTAAGTAATTATTCAGAGAATCATATTTAAAACCCTGATTAAGTGAAGGCTTTCAGGAAACTCAAGAGGTGAGCACTGAATAGTAATAAAACAGGAGAACATTATTGATTTTCTGTTTTATAAAGAGCTTTAACTTCATTTGCATTCATCATTAAGAGTAGCAGAGGTCTTTGTGATAAAGCTCGTCCGGGGAAGGACTACTACGACCATACCTATTTTTACCCGCCAAGCAGTAATGCTCGCATTGCTGTGTTTCGGTTTGAAGAGTATGGTTTCCGGAGAAATTACAGGCACATGAGACTTTCCATTTAACGTCTCAGGGTGGTAACACGCGAGTGATATCTCTGATGTTGCAAGCGTGCATAAGCTACAATAATGGCTTACCATCAAGTGGGCCGTACGCTTGGTTGCCACTTTAATGGTAAATAAAAAAAATTACTTGCTCGATGGTAAAAGGTTAAAACTTCAATACATTGCTTTACTAGTGAGAATGCACTTCCACGCACTGAAACGCACCGTATGGATTACGATAAACTTTCTCCCGTGAACAGTTTGGCTGTGGAATGAACTCCCATCCCTGCTGAGGTTTTCTTTGGAGTCGTTTTTTCAAAATATGTATACATATGCCATCCACTAATCCGTATTGGGTCCGCATCTTTTTATCCCGGAAATATGTAGGTACTGTTCCTAGTGGGACACCATAAAAACTGCAAAAACGCGGGTTAAGCCGCGTAGGTCAGCTTGTTTAAATACAATAAATCTAAAGCCAACGCAGAGAAACGCAGTCGGTATATGAAAACTTTTACACTTATATACGATACGATAACTCGGAGGGTTAGTAAGGATGACGATTTCTTGTTGTATATACCCACCATAGTGCGAGTTGCGTTTCTACATGAGCGTGAATCTTGTCATAAGAATCGATTCTTTGACAGAACGAAATTTGTATAAAGAATTTTATTGGTGTACACATATTTCACATACGTGGACATCAGCACAAAACATTTCAACTCTTATTTATTATCAAGAACGCGTATCGGACAAACAGTTTTATCGCTTTGATGAAGTTATTTAAATTTATATAATCTATGACGTCTTTATTGATATTTTGTCATATCTAGCATTTTTTATAATTAGCGATAAAATCACAGCTTATAGACATTAGCTACAGGCATATCTATAAATCAACTCGTGTAAGAGTCACATGATTTTTATGAGACTTAAAAAAAAAGTTACCAAGTCGGCTGTAGTCGGCTCTACTATCACTATTATTATTATTTTGTAAAATATTTGTAAGGATTTGGTGGAGACCTTTGCCAATAAAAAAAAAACTTATTTATACATATTTGGTGAAGATCTGATAACAGAGTATCGTACGAGATATAAGCAAGAAACAATCGTGATTTGTGATAACTTGAATACTTAAAAACAAGAAATTAAAAAAAAAACGCTTTAAAAAAAAAACATAACAATCATTTACTTACACTAATGAGTAACCCAACTGACGACCGATGTG
Organism: Colostygia pectinataria; assembly: GCA_951394395.1. NCBI lineage: Eukaryota > Metazoa > Arthropoda > Insecta > Lepidoptera > Geometridae > Colostygia > Colostygia pectinataria. The sequence goes on from OX596362.1 coordinate 5,638,649, forward strand.
GCGCAGCGCAGCGCAGGTTGCGGGTTCGATTCCCGCCTCGGGACAAATGTTTGTACGATCTACAAATATTTGTTCCGGGTGTTCTGGGTATTTTCTATATATAATAAAAAATATCTATCTATGTATTGTATTGTATTAAATATATATCAGTCATCTAGTACCCATAATACAGCTCTGTTTAACAGCAGCTTACTTTGGGGCTAGATGATGCTGTGTAGATTGTCCAGCATTATTTATTTATTTATTATTTATAACTAGCCGGTAACAGAGAGGTATGGAAAGAGAGAAGGGAGGCCTTTGCCCTGCAGTGGGACACTACAGGTTTATAATAATAATAATAATAATAATAATAATAATAATAAGTTAAAAATTAAACTTTGTACTTTTACTTAGCTGGCTTAATAGTTGATAAGTAAATTTTAGAGGCAGTTTGTAAGCACGTGTAGACTTGTTGTTTGTTGAAAAACAGTATGAAAAAAAGCACACCCACATATTATTATGTGCCACATGTAACCACATATATTTTATGGCAGTGGCCTTAAATTGTGTTATAACAATTCCTTCAAAGTTTTGTTCTTCACTTTGTTTTCCGTTATTGTCAGATTTAATTAAAATTATGTACTAGAGTTATTGTTTTTTTTTTATTAAAATCTCTATCGACCCTACAACCGAAGCCGAACCACAGCGAAGAAGCCAGTCAACTATAAAGGTAGCTTATATAAATGCAACGTATTTTCAAAGAACAATAAAGTTGGGTAGCTACAAAAAAGATTAAGCGTTAGACTGACTGTAATAATAAATATATGCCCATTGAAAATATGAGAGCCGTTATTATATGTAGATTTTCTAATTCTCCCTCTTTTGATACCGAAGCGGGGTAAAATTGTATTTTATTTTAGCGGCATCATAAATTCTCACACATGCTATAAAATGAAAGTCGCTACTCATATCAAAACGTGTAAAGGAATGTTGGAGCAGCGTAATGCCATGAAAATATTGGAGTTTATTTCACAGAAATATTTTTATGTTTGCGAGCATTATTTGAAATAATGTTTGATTAATTAACAGAAATTCATGCAAAAGACAGTCAGATTGTAACGCTTGAGGTTTAACCGAGGATATCATAAGTTAAAACACATGTGTTAAGTGCAAGTAAATAGATCTTTATTACACATATACAAGGTAATACAAGAAGGTGGGCGCCAGACCAGATTTCTCACTGGTCACTTAAATTAAGAGTAAGTATGATAATAGGTTTTCAAAAGAGCATAACGGTCAAAGGGGTTCGAATAGCCTATAATCAGAGTTATCTATAGCAGTCAGCTTAAGAAGTGAGTTTATTTAAGTTTAAGGTTTATTGAAGATTTTTATGTTCCGGAAGGGAAATGTGTGTGTTAGTATAACGACACAGAGGTACCAGGAGAAGCGACAGGCTTCCGGCGCGGGAGGACTCGGAAGAAGGGATCCCCCTACACCGCGTTCAGCTGCAGCAGCATGCCGAAGACCAACCCGAGCTGGAGTCCGGGACCGGCTTTAACAAGGCGGCAAGACCCGAGCTGGGGTCCGGGACCGGCTACTCGCGCACGAAGGAGAAGTAGTTTATAAACTACACCATACACATAAAAAAAAACCTGTAAAGAAAAAGCGAGGTAAGCTATTGGCTGTAAGCCTGGGACCAGCCCGTTTCCTATAACCGTAACCAATCATAGAAAACCGGGTAACTTACCCACAGGGCGTGGGATTTTGGGCGTGACGGCGCAAGGAGAGAGCCTTAACAAGGCGGCAAGACCCGAGCTGGGCCCCACGTAATCCGTTGGCTGGAAGATAAGAAGAGAAGTTAGCCTTAAGACGGACACGTGGCGCCGGCGCATGCGCCCAAAATCTAGTAATTAACGTTCGAAAGCTTACCCGTGACTTGCTTGTAAGAGGCCTGTAGCTAGCTAATGAAAGCAGAAGGAATTGCAAGCCGTGCGGGGGTAATGGCCACGTGGAGTCACGCGCTGGCCAGATACAGGGGCCCTGTGCAGAATAAAGGAATCCACTTTAGCCGCCAGCGCAGACATAGAGAGAAAGCTTGTGGGGCTTTCCTGAAGATCAGACTCACCAGCTCGGAGTTAATTCTCACTAAACTTGTGACTGTTCACGAACGCGAAACAACAAAAAGAGAAGAGCCTCGAAGACTCTGGGCGACTCACCGAACCAGAGTGGCCCGCTACCAAAACCGAATCTCCCAGGAATAAACAACAACGAACTATTATATTTTATATTTTCATCACGCAAGCAAAGCCAGACGTGATGAATACACTTAAATATTTGATGAATTAACTAAGTATTTTGAGACACCTGAAACAAATAAAAACAATTGAATTTATGTAAGCTTAATCCCAAAATTTCCCAATAATCAATAATCTAAATTAATATTGCAGCTGGAAATACTGCTTAGTGTCTTTTTCTTTTAATTTGTGGAGAGCCTAGGGTCATTCACACTGACGTGAGTGTCTAGAAATGTCACTGTCAAAAGACAGTGACTAATAAGGTAACTGACGGTTACAATATCGAACTCTACTAAATAATTTTTTAAACATTTTATTTTGATTTAAAATGATTTAAAGAAAGATGCTTTCATAGCCAGAGCTCTTGATAAAAGATACCGGATGTTTTCTTTGTTTACCACAACACAGAAAGAAAAAAATAAGGAAAAAAGACCGATACGCTTTTAGGTTAGGTAATAGTCAACAGATCTGACCGATGACATTAAAGCAGTCGCAGGAAGTCGGTGGAATGGTGAAGGTTCAAAATCGGTCGTCATGGCACCCTTTGGGGGAGGCCTATGTCCAGCAGTGGACATCTATACGCTGATATGATGATGATGATGAATAGTCAACAGACAGGAAATCTTTAAAAAAATATCAAGCAGCCAAAACATACAAAGGTGTGCCGAAAATAATCAGTCAAATAAAGGGTCCTTCAATTTGAAGACATTCAAGCTAACACTCGCGAGGTGGATTGAAAATAATCCAAGTAGAAAATTAATCCTTGATTACGTTCCTCCTGAGATGGGGGATGAATCAAGGATCGCAATTGAAGGGAAGTGACGGGAGAAATACAGGGTGACGCATAAATCCTCAAATATATCGAATATTGCTCTGAATGTGACCAAAATTTCCTCGCACATTTTTACAAACATACTGACTTAGTCTCTGCTAAACTAAATTCTAATCCTTGATTACATCTTCCACTATTGCTGGCTAATAAAGAATTATTGTCTCTCTTTGTTTTTTTATTTATTATGCAAACGAACGTATTACGTAATCACTGTTTGACGGCTAAAATTTGTGCATCTTTTTCTTTATTATCATTCTGTGTATTAGATATAGATACAGTTCTACAAACTGTGATTGTTTTTTTTTTTTAATAAATAAAACGTATAATACATAAAGGTTGAGCCGAGCAATGCGTCAAGACTACGTTAGATAATTATAACGATTCCACATTTCAAATTGAGTATCATCCGTTTCGATTTTCTTTACAGGTTTTCTTGTTACTTTATATAGAAGTATCTACTGAACTTTTCACTACATCCTAATCTATGAGTACAAACACAAGGGAAGCGTTTTCTATCAAAATTTCAAAGACGAATACCGATAGATCCGTGGCGAATTTATATTTTCGTTGAGGGATCCCCTACTAAAAGATCAATTTCGCGCTTGGACAAGTTTAATGTAAACTTAAGTGCCTGGGGGAGATACCACCAAATGAAAACTGGCTCTTGTTGCTTTAACAAATGTCTTTATGCATTGAGTTTTAGGTCTGAAATTTTCAAAGATGATCAACCAGGTCCCAGAAAATATTATCCTAGATAATTTTAAATCCAAATCTTGCAGCAAAAAACTGGCACAGCGACTGACGACTAGCGTACCATCGCCTGCCAAGCCACGTTATTATAAAATCACGTCAGGAACTTCGCTTATTATCAACAACGGAAAGGCAAAGCTCAAAATATCTGTTTAAACTTATGGTGGTACATTTTTTTTTGTAACCCAAGCTTAAAGTTAAGCCTTCAAATGATCCATGATCATCCATCAAGTTCAAGCTAATAAGCATTTCTACAGAGATTTTATAACTATTGATGTTTACATTGTCATATCCGAGAAACTTCGAAATCAAGTTTCTTAGAAGAAGTATGTCAACAATTTTCAATCTGCATATAACTTTTTCCCAAAACAAACACTACTCGATAAAATCAATCAGAATCCATCTCACGAGTATCTCAGATCAAACAGGAACGCGCCAAGTGTTCAGAACTTGTTTGGTTTAGCGCTGGTTGCGGCATATTCGATAAAATTCAAAGTTTCCATCCTTCCGCGAACATTTTCACATGCTACGTTTCTCGAGCGAGGTTTTCTATCAAAGTTTTCCATACCGCCGCCGTCTTCAGATGAGTGTTTGAAATCACTTGCGTCTAGCAGGCGTGGTTTAAAATGCATGTAAGCTTACATTTTGTTGGTTTAAGATTTATTTTTAGCATACAAATCATTCTTGTTGACTTCTAACTTTTAAGAAGTCGCCACATTTTTGGAACTAAACGGTTCTACCGTTTAGTGCTGGTCATATAAAACTTGAAGAACTAAACCGTTTTAACGAACCAAGAATATTTAATGATTAAACGAACTTACTTGTGCGTGAAGTTCTATCTTAATAATCCGAGGGACGAAGCAAAAAGTGCTGAAAATAAATATAATTATTATATTATAATTATTATTGCTAAAGTAATATTTTCGAACATACTTCGATCAAATCAATCACTCAAAGATAATTAGTAACTCTGAAACAGACGTAGAAAGTAAGTAATTAGAGAAGGCTGGTAATAATTAAGATTAGGCATATTAATATCTAAAATGTAAGCTGAAATGTCATCTATTAAAGTGAACGAGATAGGAATTTATCTTTGAGCAAGCAGTCCAAACAGCAGGTGTAAGCCGTAATAGAAAACAATTTGTTTATCGTCGTATAGCTCACCATGAGTTCTAAGCTGGCCCATTTTAGGTAAAGTCATATTGAATAGATTGATGAAAATGAGTCATATTTTGCAATTAAGTTTATTAAGGCCGGATTCGACCAACTTCTGGAATTCCGCGGAATAACAAATGTCAAATACAAGGAAACTATCAGTTTACTCGCGAATAACTACAATTTACTCAGAAAATAGCGCCTATTCGAGCTTGGTTGAATCAAACCTAAGTAATAAATAATTTCTTGAAAATTTTACAAACTAGCGGATAAGACTGTTGTAGATAATTATTTTTACCGACAAAATGCTTAGGTACTTACCTACATTACAAATTGATAAACTTGTAAATATAATAAATATCTTTAGAAGAGAGACTTTGATTATTTGCAAGCGTCATATTTTTTTTTTTGTAGCATTTGAAACTAAAAAACTCAAACATAAATAAGTGTGTAACTAGCTATCTTTTCTAAGCTATGCTGGACGAACTTCACCTCGTAACCCTAAAATCTAATTGGATTTAATTCCATTAGCAAAGGTCCAAATGGGACCCCTTAATTGTACTGACCGATGCCAGTTTATTATGTGGGTCCGCGCGTGCGTCATTACCCGGCTGCCCAAGGCACCAGGTTATGTTTTTCGCGCGTATCTATGTTTGTAAATCTCTTTATTACCTCATATTACCCAAACGGCTGCTAGCTGGATTTAAACTATGGAGGTACCAATAAATATTGTCTGGACTCGAGGCTAAAAATATTTTTTTTAAATCGATCGACAGTCAAATTAAATAACAAATATTGCCGCAAGCCTTGTTAACGATGTGTGTTGAAGCTCGCTTTGCTCTCCAGACATAGTGTATACAGATGATTGTGAGATTTTGCTTCATAAGTATGCAAAAGAAACTCGCTTATCTCGCTATAATAACAACACTGTTATGTTTAAATAATTTTGTTGTTGTGTAATGCTTTTTTTTTAACAATAATACCTCGATTACTCTCTAGTAAGTACCTACTCGATTTTAATAGATAACAAATGACAATTACCAAGAAAAACTCTGTAACACACACGAGTAAAACAAATGCATACAGTTGAACCGTGTTAGTCCTGAAGTAATGAATTTCGTTTTATTGAGGGTTCGACTAGAACCGGTGGTATGTGGGTCAAGTACGATTTGCATATTTAACTCCACATTTAGCTCTAACTAATGGAGTTAAGCCTCTTATAATAAGGACAGGGTTTATGTGACACAGTTCTGCGGATTGTTATCGTGAGTTTATACTTTTCAGCAGATTAAGGACCTTTTCTCGATTGCCTAGATAGGGCTGTTTTCAATTCGGTTGCAATCGATTTCACATGTTTCAACAAAAAACTGACATAATTTTGTTTGAATGTGATGGCTTATTGACAGGTATAGTGGATTGAAACTGGATTGCAACACAGTTTTGCAATTATAGCTCTACTGGTCGTACCTAACAAATACGTTCAGAGGGGATGTTATGTAATTCGGTTGCAATCAATTTCACTAGGTTTCAATCAAAAACTGACGTATTTTGTATAAATGACAGCTTGTTGACAGGTTGCTGATTTAAATCGGATTGAAACTGAGTTAAAAACACTTCCGGCTACAGACGCCACAAATTAAAAGAAGAAGAAGAAAAACAATTCCCGATCACTTCCGATGATGATAAACTGCAGGGGTATTTTGAAACTGTCGGATTCGGTATCGGATTCTTACCAAAGGAGATTCCGTAATTCGAAATTTGAAAACTGTCCTGACAAAATCAAAGTTTCCGACCCGACACCTTTCCGACAGTTTCAAAATACCCCTGCAGATCAGTTTATAATATTTGCCTTGCTGTAAAAAAAAAGTCAACCCTCAATATGGACACAAAATTTCAGTTACTTATGCATTTAAATGTTTATTTAATTTACCCGCTGTCTCCCGTGTTTTCAAGCAACACCATCTGAAATTGAGATGGCCATTAGTTTAAACCAAGTTTAGGCACTATAGATGTACTGCTTATGTTATTCGCCGTTAATTAATGCTGCAAGCAAATTGCGCTCCAGTCGCATTGTTCACTCGTTAGAGCGGGTATAATGAGGTGTTTACAAGTTGAATGACACCAATATAATACCGCAAGATTGATTATCTAGTGTTTATAAATCTGCAATGAAACCTAGATTGTGAAAGTAATATTATTTATGACTTAAAATATTGTGATAGTAGATAAACAGAACTGATATCAGAAAAAGCATTAATGTCAAGCCTGGCTTCAACTTCGTGTTATGTTTTAGGTATTGTAGATACAGCGATGTTCTTTATCAAAATACTACAGCAGAGGGCGCTGCACAGATGCTATAAAAATGAAGAACGCTTCGATCTTAGCATCATCTTAGCTAGCACTTTTACTTATCAACTACTTACTATCTGCTTACTTTGTGCAATTTATTTTTTAAATTTCTCAATATAATTATTATGAATTTGTCATACCTAAGTAACTCCTAAATTACCTAGATGAGCACAGTTTGTCCCAATGGGTACCTATAGTACCTACTAGTATATAAATCCACACAAGTTTTCTAAATTTCTAATATATCTATTACCTATATGAAATAATAGATATTATATGACAAAAATACTTAGTACTTCTACACCTACTAGACATGTGAGCTAAGAGACTAGAATTAATAAGTTAATTATCAATGAGTTTGATTTTGATTACGCATTGCGTGATTGATACTTTATCTAGTTTGCAATCAGGCAAATCTGATTTAAGGATTATCTTGCAATTTAAAACAAACGTCACGTCGCTTGAGAACTCATTCATTAAACAAGCGTTTAGGTGAGCTGTGGATTCTGATTTTAATTCAATTTAAAATGCCTCCAAATATCACCGAAACGCAATTCCAAAGTGACCCGGAAAATCAATATGCCGGAAGCAAGTCAACTACAGATCTAATAGCAAGATCTGAGGAGAACTACAAGTTGAAAATATTTAATTCTTCATTGAACATCTTGGCGCATACTCTCATCGGTGTAGTTACTGGGGTATCCCTGTTCTACGCGTTCAGGAATGGAATTCCATTAAACGCCACATCACTTCATATTGTGCTGTGTGTTGTCGGGGTGAGTTTTCTTATTGAATTTTCCATAAAACTAGTATCGTGCTCCAGAAGAATTTTGCTTTCATAAGTGAGCTACTAGGTTTTAACATATTACTCGTATACACATTGCTAATATTAGATACAAAAAGTAAGCAGACTTTTGAGTCTTGTATATACTTTACCGAGAGCTTTTGTGTGTTAAAAAACTACTATGCTCTATGGTTTCACAAAGCAAAGGTTTCTTTCTACTTTTTTTGACCCAGTACCAATGTCTGTGAAGACGTGACAATGATTGTCAAAGAAGTCTTAATCAGCATTCGCAGAGCTTTTTCAGGCTTCCTCAGCGTCGAATCTCATCTATACATAATTTTTTGTCACCCTCTAACAACAAATATATTGATGTTTCATAACATCATCACAGCTTTTTAATGTTCTTAACTGCTGCGACTCTTGCTTACTTGCAAGCAAGAGTAATTGAGTCATAAACACGCGGACGTATTATGGCAATTTATATATACATTTTTCTAATAGAAAAATTCATCGAGGCACAACCGGACTCGAGCCCTTAACTTTTGGATCAGAAAGCAGGGTCACTACTACTAGAACACCAGTGATCTTTGTTTTTAATAATGTTTCTTAATTTCAGTACCAACTGCTGATGGCTCAAGCAATCCTTGCTTTATCACCACACAACGGATGGTCAGCGTACCTTAAGTTGATCGATAAACGTCGCGCTCACTGGATCCTGCAGATCGTTGGATCGGGGCTGGCCATCGCTGGCAGCTTTATCATGATTTTATCAAAGAATATCCATTGGAACACATTGCATGGACAATTCGGTAAGTAAAAATGACCATTCTCATTTTTAACCGACGAGGAGGAGGTTCTTAAGTCGGAGCGTATTAATATACAGGATGGTCCAAAAATAGACGTCAATAAGAAAAAAATTGATTTCTCAGATCCAGGGGTATCCGAAACTACCCCATGTATGTTCCCCAATTTTTTCATATTTTTTCAAGTTATGATTTTTTTTATATTTTTTTTTTGAGAATATTTGGTCGGAACGTGCGTACGTATAGGGGTATTTTCGGATACTCCTGGATCTAAGAAATCTAATTTTTATTATTAACATCTATGTTTGGACCACCTTGTATAATATTTTTGACCACGCATAACTAATTACTGTGTATTGAATAAATTCTATAGACTTGACTAAGATATCATGTTTTGTCACTAAAAATATACTGACAATTAGCTTACACCATATTTTTTTACAGCACTGGTCGCGTTGGTTTTCACCGTGGTATGTTTCGTCAACGGGCTGACTTCGAACTACGCGTATGAACTACGAAAGTTTATACCTTCTAACCTTTCAAAGCTTACTCACATCTGCTTTGGAGTTGTGGCGTTTGCAGCTGCCTCCATTTCCCTCTGTTATGGGTTTGATAAGAACGGTTTTAGAAACTGGGCTAGCAGTCCAGGCCTTACTGCTACAATCATCGCCTTCACCGCTGCTTTTACAGCCATCATCATTCTCAACCCCATTATTGTTTTTCTGACAAAATCTAAAAACATCGTCAAGCGATAAGTTTTTACTTTTATAGTTAATTATGAATCTATTTAGTTTTAATTAGGTAATTATGTAATTTATTTCAATTATAGACATATATTAAAGAATTAAGTTTATTAAATGATGGTTTTGATTTTGATTATGATTTTGATGATTTCTAAAGAAATTTTATATTAAAGCTAACTAAATATTTAAAAAACTTTAATAAAAATTAATATTAACTAGTTTATCGATATTTATCACGCGTTCATCACGCACATTACATGTTTCATAAGTTGATATTCATAATTCGCATTTTTTCGCGTAAAGAAATTAAAATGATTGCAAAACCATTATCTTATCACAACCAGACGTCTCCAAATTCTGATCAAGATACGCGTCTACGTGCGCGCGCGCATTGCAATAAATAAAGTCATCATCAATCATTAGGTAACAATAAGTAAAGTACCTGTCATAAATTATCAAAAATTTAACTGAACAGCAGTTTTTCTTGCATCCTTCAACATCTCATCATGAGAATTCAGCTTTAGTCACCTAGCTCAAACTGTCAATAATACATTATTTCTACCCAATGCATGCAGTTTTCAATTGAATTGAATTGAATGGAATTAAAACTTCATATCTACTAAACTTGCACTTAAAAATGTTCGTTATTTAACCGAAGTCGTTGAGTCAAAAGGAAATAACTTATACGAATTAAGTCGCGGCGTTCCACTAGTGCAAAATAATTGGCTAACAGAATAGAAGCGGTTCAAGTGAATCCTAAGCAAACGTCTATTAATCTCTAGAGTTTCTCGAAAGCCGCGTTCCGTTACTCACGCAATGATTGCATCTAAACGCAGCTTATCCGGACATTGCTTACAGGCTAGTTCCACAGTTCATATAATTAGCTTTACAGTAGATGAACTAGCGCTAGATAGGTGCTCTAAAAATGAACACGTTTAGTCATAAATTACACTAGAAATAAGGCCTACAACAGGTTTTTTTTTTTATAACTGAAGTGGCAACCAAGCGGTCGGCCCACAAGATGGTAAGCGGTTACCGCAGCCTATGAACGCTTGTAATACCAGAGGTATCACTCGCGGTTTGCCACCTTGAGGATAAGATCGAAAGCCTCATGTGCCAGTAATTTCCCCGGAAACCATACCCTTCACACCGGAACACAGCAATGCGAGCATTACTGCTTTGCGGCAGAAATAGGTATGATGGTAGTCCTTCCCCGGACGAGCTCTATCACAGAGAACTCTACTACTCTTGCTACAGGTTTCCTGGGTTAAAACCAAAATCGTAAATAAGCAACTACAGACTGTCACCCCTCTACAAAAGTGCGAATGTTTTGAACCAAACTGTTTGAGTGTTGTCTGCAAACAGTGATAGAAACTCTACTGCTAGTAATCTACACTGTGCACAGTATAGGCTGGTGCTCTGATATTTATAAGTGTAGGTTCTGAGCCGTACATCACGGTACCGACAATTTAATTGATAATTGTGCATTGCGCGTGAGCAAAGCGCAATTTGTCGTGGCATGACGCGAACCGCGGGCGGTGCAGAAAACCCGCGCTAGCGCAAATAAAAATCATAAAAGCTTTCGTCAGATACTTATATTTATAATCCCACAAAACCTATTTACATATCTTATACTCGTTAGTGACTCATTCGCGCCCAAACTGATTGGAACATGGAATAGAAATAGAAAGAAATGTATCATAGCATATAGCTATGATATACATTTCTTTATACCCATAGGTATTACATTAAAGTTACTAATGTACTTATGTAATGTAGTACCTACTTATAGTTCCTACCTAGATTATAAGTACCTACATTGTAGTGCCCGAGCGGGGCTCTTGTTGTGGACAATAATTTATTAATAAGACTCAGGTCAATAAATAAATGATAATGATAATAGACTGCATTGTATATTGGATCTGCGTGATGGATTATAACCTAAAGCGCATGAGTTAAACCAGTGGTTTAAAAATCAAAAACAAAAATGTTGATGATCATGACGCCAGGTAAATAGGTGTCTATTGCAAGAGCGGAATATGTCGACAAAATAGCATGTTTAAATGTATGCTAAGCTAATGCACTTTATCTTATCATTCACTTTCGTATTATCTATCACTGCTGGTATCAAAGCGGAACTCACAAAATATTATCTGATTATGCCCTAATCTTGGCCCAATAATCACTATATCTAAAAAAGTCACCGTGTCCTGTCGGTGCAGAACAAAAATATTGACTTCCTTTAAAATTTTATGACGGCGCTCGTTTTGGTTTTTGACAGTACTAGAAGAAAAATGAAAACTCAGCGTGACAATAAAGCCCCTGTACCTATTACTTATATGCATGGTTTCATACTTTATATATGAACTTTTTTTTTTAAAAGTCGCAATTAACAGAATAAAAAAGCAAAGCAAAGAATCACACTAAAGGTAAGCTATTAAACTGGCAACATGCGTTGGTTAACATTTATAACGCATTCTTCGTCACAGTTTTGCCAAGACTAAAGCACGCGTCTGCTACTAATTAAGAATTAGATATTACAGTAATAATAAAAATGCCACCTAATATTGTAGACGTACCGGCTGACGAAAATGCTACAGATGTCATAAAAAACTCAACATTAGAACCGGTTGCAGTTAGAAATGGAATTTCCGAAGAAAATGGGATAATAAAGAAGCTACCAAAGCAAATATCTGCTAATGAATATAAACTAAGAACGTTTATGTCATCTATGAATTTATTGGCTCACATTTTTATTGGCGCAGTCACAAGTATAGCACTACTTTTCGCGTTTAGAGGTGGATTGCCCCTAGGAGCTACACAAATTCATATTGTGCTATGTGTTATAGGGGTAAGTTTTACTGGTTTATCTTCACTGGTTCCCTCTTTTCTTTTAAAAATACATTTTGTTTATTTTTAAACTTAAATAATAATGAGTTTTTATGCGTTTGATACAAAATTATGTAGTTAATGAATTGTGTGTTTATATTAAACTTACCATTTTAGTATAAACTGTTGATGGCAGAAGCGATACTGAGTCTTGCGTCCCCGAATGGCTGGTCCTCACATCTGCGACTGGTTGACAAACGCAGAGCCCATTATGTTCTACAGGTTATGGGCTCTGGTCTGGCTATTACTGGATCCTTCATCAAAATCCTAGACAAAACAGTGCACTGGAATACGTTGCATGGCAAATTTGGTGAGTTACATTTAGCAGAATTAAATAGTTAGTAAGCTTAGACTAGCGGACCCGCCCTGACTTCGCACGCGTGCTATAAACCTTCCTCTTGAATGACTCTATCTATTTAATAAACCCCATGAAAATCCGTTGCGCAGTTTTAAAGATCTAATCATACATAGGGTCTGACAGCGGGAAGCGACTTTGTTTTATACTATGTAGTGATAGTGATACATTTTTTAATAAGCTGATCATGAAATTAAAGATTATATAAAAAGGTTAGGTACCTAATCAAACCTGCGCGCTGTTCAACCTAACTAAACCTAATTTAAGTATCAGTTCTGTTTGTTGTCACCATAATCAAAATCAAGTGGTAGTTTGCCTTACAGCACAGATTTAATTTTGATACGTTTTACAGCTCTTGTTGCACTGGTCTTTACATCGGTAAGCTTGATCAGCGGTCTTACTTCACTATGGGCGGTTGAACTTCGTCGGGTGTTGCCATCAAACCTGTCAAAGCTTACCCACATCTGCTTCGGAACCGTTGGGTTCGTCGCGGCCTGCATCACTCTTTGCTACGGATTTGAAAAAGGCTTCTTCAGAGCCTGGGTTTCAGATGCAATAGCGTATACCGCAATAACATTCACTGCTACCTCCTGTTTTATCGTCATTGTGTGCCCAGCCATGAATTTTTACCAAAAATCAAAAGCCTTTATGGGACGGAGTTAAACTATATAGTGTTCTTTAAAAAAATAGATACAAAAAGTTGAGTTTATTATATTTGTCTATTAGAACATTTAGAACTGAAACAAGGAGAGTTCAGCTTGTTTTTTAAAATTCAACTTTGTCAAGGAACAATCAATCCTTCATCATTTTGTATGGTATGGGATGGTGGATATGGTAGGTTGTGGCATAGAAACTGTGATAGTGGCATGGAAAGTATGATTCTTTCTGCCTTTTCGAAGTCGTTTTACAAAAAAAATACGTAGGTATGCATACGTATAGCGAAGACGATGTTTATTGTTAAAATTTATCTGTGCTATCCTATTTTGACCTTTCTTTAGTATTTTTTTCGCTATTGGATTACCCGAATAAACGAAAAAATAATTAAAACATTGAAATTAATGTGATCTGAAAAATTGTGTAGTGACACAATATAATGCCTGATAATCTTGATAATAATAAGTAATTAAATATCATTTAGTTTTATCCTTATTATTAGAAAGTGAACAAATTAAAAGGAATTAAAAATAATCTGAACATGCGTTTTTTTCCTCGGTTTTTAATGATAATAATAATCTAAATTAGCAAATGTTGTTAATATTTTTATCATAATGGACAGAATAACTTCCATTTGTAGGCATGTATCATATGTATGGCAAATGGCCATAATGTACCTACTTACCATGTAAATTTTGAAAGTATAAAATTAAACACGCATTCACAACACACACCAACATAATATAAATTTTCAAAACAGTAATCAGTATTTGTTTTGACTAAATCATTGTTATAGATAGCGATACAAATCAACGTTATAAAGTAAAATAAATACATGTGGATAAGATTGTTTTGATTTTGATTTTGAATGTACGGTACGAGTAGGTATAGTTCGTAGTACAGTTGAACAATTTATAAACAAAAGTAATATAAAATGTTCAAAACAGTTTCTAGGAAGTATTTGTTTACAGACCTACCATTAACTGAATGAACTTTTGTTTTATTATTATCCCTGTTTTACTCGATTTTGGACTTTTTTTGTGTGGAACCTATTCTTTGAATATTATGCACTAATAATGAATGATTCTGTGTATACTTACTATTACTAACTTACCTTAATTCTAAATCTGTAGTTTCAGCAGTTATGTGCATATTAATTTATGTGAAAATTAAAAGAGGGCAAACATAGGTTGATATAAAGATAGATTTTCTGCATAAAATATCAAGCTCAAGAACAAAAGGCGAACATTGTATAGATTATAGAAGCCGTATCGTTAAATTCAGATTCGATTGAGAGAACAGGTAACAGATCACGGATAACAAGTCGAGCGCCACCTATCTTTATGGCATCTAAACATATAAAGGAAACTGCGGCGAAGAGTAATGGTTCCCGATACGAGCATTCTGGAATATAGTATTGTTGCTATTGCTAATGTCTGAGATCCTCGGTCGTTTGGCTTGTTTGATAAATGTGACACTACAGTGTGCAGGCCTTTGACCTGGGCCTACTGTGACATTATTTGTAGGTAATATTTGATAGAAAATGTTTATGAACGGGAGAATATAATGTGGTAATCTAAAGATATAATTTGATTCAACTTTGATAGGTAGCTTCTACTCACACACTTCCTTTTCTGTTGAAGAATGTATTTTGTCAGGTTTATAACGTTATTTATAAAGTGATGCGATTTAAACTTAAATTTACATGATTTATTAATGAAAAATCTCTTACAAAAAAATACATTATGACCTAGTTTTAAACTCGCGACAAACATTT
The DNA here is from genome assembly GCA_951394395.1 of Colostygia pectinataria. Classification (NCBI taxonomy): domain Eukaryota; kingdom Metazoa; phylum Arthropoda; class Insecta; order Lepidoptera; family Geometridae; genus Colostygia; species Colostygia pectinataria. Next base: position 5,654,013 of record OX596362.1, read on the forward strand.
GAAAAACGATGATACCACAATAAAAGTCGTGTAAAATGCTACAAAACCTATCAAAATATAAACTATAGTTACACCGGCCCAATCTTTGAATGGTTTACTGAGCAGACCGCTGATAAGACTGATTGAAGATAAGAGGAATGCTGGTATTCCAAATGACATGTGGAAAATTACAAGCCAAGTTCGTTTTCCAAATAAAGCAATTATACCACTGATCACACTGATTCCTGCCAACACAGCTGCTATCAAACCTAAAAAGGTAAAGGCAACTGTTGAAATATAAAAAAATTAGGCGGCATTAAATTACAAGTCTGATTAGAATTATTTTAGTAACGAGTAAGTCCCTACCGTACTTACTCGTATGCTAACTGATTTTTTTTAAAGTAAAAAAGTATCTTTGTAAAAACCATAATTATAGTTCTGCAAACACTTTATAGGTACTTCATTATTTATGATTAACTTACTTACAAAATATATTATCAATTCATAAAATTCTATTTATTTTGAAAGTTGGGCAATGATTCATAAAAACTGCTTTTACCTGTTAGTGCGTGAAGATTTATAGACACTCCTTTAGCCAGGGTTACTAACACGGTTCCAGTTGTACCGAACCCTACCTCAAGCGAGGAAAACTACCTCACCGTAAAAATTAATAATGTATCAAAGTAATACAATAAAATAGTTGTAGAAATATCGTTGAAATGGCCACGTGATCGTCTAGTAGTAAAGGGTAGGACCTAACTTGTGTTCCGTATTAGTAACCTAAATTCTTTTTAAAAGTGATCAAGTCTTGTCTACTGCGTTACATATTTTATAATTGTCTACTGCGTTACCTATTTTATAATTGTCTACTGCGTTACCTACCTCGTCTAATATTATACCTAAATACAGGAATGTCTACTGTGTTACCTATATTTATTTATTGTCTACTGTGTTACTTGCTTCGTATAAATATCAAGCTAAAGTCTAATACTGAAAGTACGTCGAGATAACATACTTCAGGCTATCGTACCTCGGGCTATCGTACATCGGGCTAACATACCTTTTATATTATCAAGATGAACGAGGATGATGATTATAAATAGAAACGGCTATAAGGATCATAACATAATCCTTATAGGATCAGAGCACCGCCCCGCTCAGATCAATGGGTTCGTCTCCAAACTGGACACCCTCTTCCGTATCATGAAATATTATCATGGAAATTATCGTGGACATCCTAGTGACTTGGATGCCCATCAATAATTCTGGGAAACAGAAACTATATCTGTAAAACTCTACGAATTTCAACTTCAAGTCTGTCATGTATGTCTACAAGGGACAAGAGGGCTTTATCTTTTAGCAAGTCCAAGTCGAAGGTCCGTCAGTCTTTATTGCCTCTCCAGTAATCCTGCATCTAGAAATGCAACTTGGCACTTGGAGAGGTCCGTTCTAACTACCCTACCTACTTACCTGCCTGCCTACCTACCTACCTACCTACCTACCTACCTATCTATCTATATAGGCTTTTTAGAAAGTTTTGGAAGAATAATTTAGTTTAGAACTTTCCAGAATAGCTTAGTTTTCTTACAGAGAATATACCATAAAATCGGCGTTACTTAACCTTTGCAGAATGAACCAAATTCAGATATATAATTTGTATTGTTAATGTCGTGGTAACTCCGGTCAGGACTTCGAAGAGGTAGCTCACCATCCGTGAACAGGTCTGGGTATTGCTGGTGGGACTTATACTGCCCAAAAGTCCGACGTAAGATATACCAAGCGAACTTAACGTAGCTCACCAGTTGTACATAGACTGGATTATGGTTACACCGGTCGAGACTTTAGTAAGGTAGCTCACCATCCGTGAACAGGTCTGGATATTGCTGGGTGGGACTTATTCTGCCCAAGTCTGACGTAGGATAAACCAAGTGAACTTACCTCGTTCACCAGCTGTACAGTCTGGGTATCGCCACTAGGACTAAATACGTCCATAAGCCCAAAAGAGAATATAATATCAAAAGAATTCGGTTCATAATCTACATTAGTCAAGAATTGGCGCATGTGAGAATATGAAATCAAGAATAAACTCTAGCCATTCCTTCAGTTTAAGTAATTTAACCGATTTAGTTTAGTTATCGTTTTAAAACTCTATCAATTATTTAATCAGTCCTGACTATTGTCTACTATTCCTTTATTATCGTCCTAGCTCTTAACAGTATGAAGTTTTGTTAGAATTCTATTTTTGATAGATTAACTCGCTTCCTAATTTTGTTTACCTTAATACGTCCCTGAAATTTATCTGGTGTGTGTTTAAGCAATACTTGAAGTTCCGATTACTTCACATTTACATTTAAATGCATGTCATTCATCGGGGTGCAATGATGAATTACCTGACTACGCTATGATGGGAATACAAAGCGTTACCTTTGATTTTGTCCTAATATCCTAAAACATCCTAAGGTCTCTCATCACGAACCGAAGTTCAGGGATGTGATTTGAAACGGGAATAGATGTGTAGACCATTTCGATTGATTTATCGGACAAATAAACGGTACTAAAATAGTGTGATGTTCTTCGACGCATCCCGCCTTCGTCCAATAAATACAACCAAAATAGAGAGCCATTAGATCGATCCTTTAGAAAAGGTAAAATCAATCCTAGAAGTCGCTCTAACACTTCTAGCCTAACAGCTATGGGAGGGCAAATCGGACTTGTGTTGTCATCGTTAGATTTCCATCCGACCCATGGACCATGCCATGTAATACTTCATTGGGTCACAACCTTCCAGGTTGAACACAGATGATCCTCTCACTGTCAGTCAAGCAGACTCACTTGACCGATGATGGCTATTGGTGTCTTATGCCTCAGCGAGAAGAATCGAATCTGTTCTGGATAAATCATGACTCAATATAAGCTAAATGTCATAATTTCACCCTCTCAATTGGATCACAACTTTCCAGGTTGAACACAGATGATCTTCCCACTGTCAGTCAAGCAGACTCACTTGACTGATGATGGCTGAAGGTGTCTTATGCCTCAGTGAGAAGAATCGAATCTGTTCTGGATAAATCATGATTCAATATAAGCAAAGTGACGTAATTACTCCTTCTAGTTACTTCTATTTGATCCTAAGCTGAACTGAACCACGATTTCACTTTCCTTCAGCTTTTATACTACCATACTTGTTCCAAGAACAAATTTATTTATTTAGAAAAAAGAATAGAATTTTCAAATATTTCAAACTTTATTCTTTCCGTTGACAAAGATTCTATGGACAACGAGTTCAGTTCAAAATTCACAGAAAAGCGTTTCATAATACAATTTCACTTATTAGTATAGGCATGATATCAAACAACAACACTAATATTCTCACTCTAATCCAATCTGTATTTCTACGAACCATTACATATTTTTCACTCACTTAGAACTGCTCTTCTGACTAATTGCGAGAGAAACAAAGATATCAGATATCATTATCATTTTTAATTTTAATTTGTAATGGAATTAGAGAAATATTTATGGAACTATCATGATTTAAAATAAATATATGTATTAATTTATTAATTACTAATATAAATGGCATTATACAAGTGTAAATGATAAATAAATTGACTCCATACTAAGACTTGGTTATTAATAATATTTCGTTTATTTTTTATATAGAGTTTCAATCCACCTGAAAAGATTACGGACACGCAGTCCATGAACTATACTCCCCGATAATTCTTTTTATTTTTTAATTTTTTATAAACTAACCAGTATATCTCAAAACTACTAGGAGTTTCAATTAAAATGACATTAATAAGTTTTTAATGTTTACAAAAAAAACGTTTCAGAGTTCTTTGGAAATCTAATTCGCTCAAATAATAAATACTTAAAGGCCTTCTAAACTATGTTTGTGAATTGAATGAAACTAGGCATAGGCTGTTTCGTTACACAGTGATTGCACACAACATCCCACATACTTGCAGAAAGCCATGTGCTAACTTCCTATGTCTCAAACGCATAGGCGTAGACCATCCGTTGGCATAGTTCAGGCTCAATATCGCTTCCGCTGAGAAGAAGTGAAACTACAAAAAAATACACAGATTTGGAAAACAATATCCACATCTTAGTTATTCGTAGTTTTTTTTCACCTAATTAGTTTGGTAAAATACTAGTAAAATATAGGACAGTTTTAAAAATAAACCCTGTTCAGAACAACAGTTACTTGTAAATAAATAAATGATCTTTTAGTAATACTCACTCCAAAACTGCATAATGTGATGTGCAAATCGTTGAAATTGCTTTTTATTAAATAAACGAGTATAACCATAAGAGTTGCTCCTATTAATAAATGTGAAATTCCAACTGCTATAGCACACAAAACAGATTTACAGTATTCCCCCCTGGGATTTAGTACGAAAACATACATTTTGTAAACAAACCGAAACAAAGTGGGTGACAGTGAGTGCCAATTGAAAGGTAAAATAAAAACTCGTAAGCAAGCAAAAGAGGTTTCGATTGAGAGTTACTTGTCCTTGCGTTAATAAATCAAAAAAAGATCCTATTCTATTATAGTAAGCTGGTACTTCACTTGGCATAATTATATGCTCAAATGCTCAAATATTTGCGTTATTTCATCGATACAAACTAAGCTTTGCATGCTACTTTCTCATAGTTGACTTTGAATTGACGAAAATCAGCAAACATGTGAGTAAATATGCCAAGTGTAGTGCCCGCATTTTTCCAAACCTGCGCCCATCGGTAATAATTTTAAAGTAGCGATAGACGGTTTGATAAGAAAATCTGGTTGCTATAAAATCATATCACGCAGGTGTGGAAGAGGCATAGCTGATGCTTAAGGTACAACTCCGGAACAGGCAGCAGCAGACGACCAACGGCTACATGTCACTAGCTACAGAAGGTATTTCACAGAAATACATATAAAAGTAGTGTCGCGGCGACACGTGTCGCCTACGGCTGCCTGCAGTCGGCTACGGAAATACGGGATTCTTGAATAAATATTGGTCAAATTCTACTTACAGCCAAACAGCAAATAGTAGCATGACTGTCCCCGCTCTTCACAGTATAATGTAAAACACTCAAATTTGTCGCCCCCACGCACATGTGCACTAGTCCGGCTCTATAATCAGAATTTTAATAGGTAGAGCAAATTTTAGATGACGTTTCGGTGTTTTTCTTTTTGTGTTACTTTTTTTGAGAATTGTTTTAGTTTTTATGATTTTATCCTTTTTGAAAAAGTCTTCTTTAACTGCTGATTTTAGCTTTGTTGTAGTCATTGTGTATCTGGACTATATAAACCATAAAAACTTATAAAAACAACGGTATCTTCTAACTGGCTAACGTCATTTATGAATATCTGTGGCATGCGTGGGCCACACAAGCCCTCATCTTTCATAGACATTTATCCAGACTGACTGATACGAACGAACGAACGATCCAGACTAAAAATTATCTAATTGCAAGATAAGAGTAGTAGAGTTCTTTGTGATAGAGCTCGTCCGGGAAAGGACTTCCACTATACCTATTTCTGCCGCCAAGCAGTAATGCTCGCATTGCCGTGTTCCGGTGTGAAGCGTATGGTTTCCGGTGAAAATACTGGCACATGAGGCTTTCGATCTTAGCCTCAAGGTGGCAACCCGCGAGTAATACCTCTGGTATTGCAAGCGTCCACAGGCTGCGGTAACCGCCATCATCATAACCATCTTATGGGCCGTACGCTTGGTTGCCACTTCAGTTGTATAAAAAAAAAAGAGTTTTTTATTATTCTAATATAACTTCAGCTGATCTATCAACTCAATGAGGGGTTTTCGTCTCAAGTTATGAAAAAAAAAGCTGTCTATTTAGATGGCGGTAGCTCAACTGGCGAGCCCAAGAGAATGTAAGCACTACGTTTGGCGAGCTATGGTGAATGTGTAGGGAATTCAACATTGGTTGCTCCTGCTGTCACTGTCTGTCATACCTCTGGCTGGTGTCAAAGTCATAGTACGTACTACGTAGTACATTAACTTTGGTCGTATTGGAGTTAAATTATTTTGCCTCAAGCAGGACATGAACCCACATCCTTCCGCTTGACACGAGACGAAACAAAAACGAAGTTACCAACTTTTTTCTTGTTTTTGATAACCTTTCCCAGTAGGTCAGATAGCGCCATCTGTCAAAGCAATCGGAACTACTTTTTTTTTAAATCTCGAATCGAATACCCCTCACCTCAGGTTTCATCTTTGCCCAAACCAACGAAGCTGATACTCAGAATTAAAACCAGCTCTGCGAGTCTGTGAAGTAGACTTGTGAAAATTTAGGAAAACTCAATCAAACAGAAAATAAAACAGAATTAAAAGTATTTAACCACGGCAATGATCTAATTTTAGGAAATGAAGAGATCAATTTCCTCTCAAAATACTGTATAGAATTTTCTTGAATATTCCCGTTGAACAATTAATATTTCAACGGAATCCAATGTTTTGCGCACTGCCGGCCGGACGGACCCGAGGGACGTTCGAGTTTTGCAACACCATAGCAAATGTGCAGAAGTACTACCTTTTACGTAAAAGTTACCCTATTCCCATGGAAACAAGAAACATATTTATGCAAAAGTAAAGTTGTAAGCCCTGATTCTGTTAGAGAAGCGTGAAAAAGCGGATCGAGTTCGTACACATGGCGCGATCCCCTTGTCGACCATGTCGCGCGGAAAAGCAAACTTTGTTCGTATTTTTAGAATTAACAAGTAAAACACTGATGGTGCAGTGGTTGTGCTACACTACTGGTTCTTTCGATCAGGTTTGGAATATGACTATGCGACATTTTTCCATGAAAACAATGTGTATTAATAAAGCCAGTGCTCTATAGAAATGAAAAAAAAACATCGTGAGAAAATCAACGTGTCTGAGAACAAAAAACGAAAAACATGTGCCATCCATCCACCAATGCGCTTTGTCCGTGTGTCAAGAATAAGCCAACATCTCACAGGAGTGGAAGCATTGCGGAAGAAGGTCGATCTTTATGATGACCTCGTATCTCGTTTTAAAATAATTATGCGAATTGCACTTTAGTGTGCACAATCTAGTGGTCTAGTAATTCCAAGTTTCATAGAACGATCAGACCACTCCCAAAATCACCGGGGAATGACAATACAACTTTTACTATGAGACAAATCTGAGCGCAAAAAAAAAATTTTTTTAATTGTTTTTATAAACTTTTTTTTTTTGCTCTCACTTTGGTGCTATAGTAATAACTCTTTTGATCAATAAGTGTTACATCCTTCGCTGTTTTAAGATTAATCACTATAGTACCATTATATTATCTGTGGTCATGTTTACTGAATAAATGATATGCATATTAGTTCCATGCCCATCCGCTCGAGACCGTCAAGTCTACAATATTGCGGCTGTAAAAATATTAACCAAATCATTATAAAGGCTTCCGAAAGCCGTTGCTTCAGGTTCTAGTGCTGACTGGGACATATTGAACATAATAAAACTTTCCCATTTCCCCCTCCATCCGATAAAGAACATTACTGCGATCATAGTTGTTTTCCGGTGTGATGCCGACTATTATTATTGAGTGGGGGTTCGTGCGAATCTGGCAGTTACCATAAAAAATAATGACTGTGACCATAATATCAATAGCAACAAATTGTTTTAGCCTATAATGAAATTTTGTCTGTGGATAATGTGAAAACACATTTGGAAGAATATTGGCCTACTTCCCAACGTGATGTTCGAATTGGGAAATTAAGTATGACTTTACCATACAATGAGTATTATCTTATTGGGTAGAAAAAAATGTTTGGTGTCAATGTACACAATACCTATATATTATATGTTAAAATATTTTGTCTTGACGAACCTTCGTCTTTTATTTTGAACTATGCAGTTCCTGTCTCATTACCGAATAATGCTTTTGACAATCGTGAACGATAACACTTACTTTAACGCTTCGTCCAGCTGTCAATTTGTTGGAATCGACAGGAACTGACTGATGGGAATCGTATCAACGCAATTCAGGTTTTTCGAATACTATCTGTATAACTAGCTGGTTGCCTACGACTTACGCATTAGTATTTACCTACAGAGTATTTTTTTAATAAAACAAAAAATAATGGCTAATGGCAGTACAATTTTCCTACAGGAGTCATTTTCCGGCTGGCGCTCGTGCTTTTTTTCCACTGGTACCATTTTTCCACTGATACTCCTTTTACCACTGGTACCATTAACTTAGTTACATACTTATATTACTTACCGTGAAGTTTTAAACAAATCGCACGACGCGTTAAAAAGTTCTCACACAAACTCAAACACCCTCTACACTCCGGTTTAGGGATAGTTTTGAAAATATTTTAATAAGTACTGACTTTTATCAAATTGATTTAAGAATGTCAAGTTTCAAGATTATAAGTATACAATTTTTCTTATAAACGTCGTTTTTATTTCTTTTCACCCCCTTCAGGGTTGAATTTCAAAAAATCCCTTCATAATACACCCTACGCACCTAACTAAGACTATTTTAATAACTAAGACTAAGATTATTTTAATATGTATTGATAATTTTATAATCGCTCATGAGCAGGTCATCTAAAACGCTTTTAGCAACCAAAAACTATAGAGGGCCAGCAATGTATAATTTTCCACGGTCAACTACCGAGAATGTCGTTATACTACCAAATTGTTTATCCAACCAAACAAATGCCATAGTTCGTACAATGACCGCGAAAACCTTGTTTTAATGTCCATTCAGGGATGAAGCTATAACCCTGAACAAAATTACTTTCCCTCTGAGATTCAGCTATAGTAGGTACCTATACCTACTCCGACAAAACGATACCCCGCTTCGCTTACCACCATTACGTTTTATTACTGCAAAGGTACACGAGTTTGCTTTTTTGACGTATAAATATAAGAAATTGTTGTAATAAAAGTGGATATCTTGGGTCGCCTTAATAAAGAGAATAACGCGGCCCCTGTACCTAAACAAATCCTCACGAAAATCCTTTCAAGTAAACAAGGGCTATAAAAAGTTTACGCCCTCAAGGATATTTTCTTTTATGCTAATCGCTTTTCCATCTAACCTTTAAAACATGATCAGTTAAGAAGCCACAAGTAACAACGCTTAGGTCTCATCTAAAATTTAGCTTAGAGACAACAAAGACAACATTTTCAAACATCAAAGATTTTACTAAAGACAATGATTATTTCGTATATAAAAACTAAAGCACGAAAGAAACGAGAAAAGATGTTTCGGTTTAATTAACAAAAAAAGTATTTTCGCAGGTGGTATTATGTAGTAATTACATCGGTAAAGAATTAAACCGACAGTATTCATAAACACTTCTCTTGAATTTAAATAGACAATGCAAACTTATTGATATTCTGATGAAATCAATTACAAAAACTGTACCATAAAATACGGACCAAAGGAATTAATTCGATTGGCGATGCAATTACGTACAGTCACGATGGCAAATGATTCACGATCTTCATTACAATATAAATCAGAGGTAAGGCAAGTGCGTGAATTTACATAACACCTATAAGAATGTACCTATACTTGGACATGTGAAATTTTAAATTGAAAGGTTTGTTTTGAATCTTTTGTCAACTTGTAGCGTGACTTATATTAGATGTTTGTTTATTATGTTGGTTGGGCGCACATAAAAATGAGTGGCACTGCGAAGCTTGGTCGCGTAAAGGAACTTCACGATCATCATCATCATAATGACAGCCTTCTAATGTTTTCACTGCTGGGATACTGGCTTTTTTTTATACAACTGAAGTGGCAACCAAGAGTACGGCCCACAAGATGGTAAGTGGTTACCGCAGCCTATGGACGCTTGCGATACCAGAGGTATCACTCGCGGGTACCCTTGAGGCATAGATAGAAAGCCTCATGTGCAAGTAATTTCACCGGAAATCATACCCTTCACACCGGAACACAGCAATGCGAGCATTACGGCTTGGCGGCAGAAATATGTATGTTGGTAGTCCTTCCCCAGGCGAGCTCTACCACAGAGAACTCTACTACTTACTCTCTAAAGGAACCTTAAAACATGGACTTTTTCATTCGTTCTTTGGTCTATCTAACTTTCGTATGGGTGTGAAATGCCCCGCAATTATGTCTGACGTATACCAATACATGCCACCTTCTTGCTACCGTTTCAGTTTCTAGAAATTAAATTTTGACAAAACCTGTGCACAAATTTGTGAACCCCTACACATTACGGAACACACCCTGAAAATATTAGGTTATCTAGTACTCACTTTTTCTGCTGAGCGTCGATTGTCAGTCAATCAGTCAATCAATCAGAAACGCAACGCTTTTATTTTATTTTAATTCTGAGAGTCTCGGTTTTAAGCGGCAACCGATAAAGTTTTAAAGCAAAGTTCTATGCAAACTCGACTACAACCTCACACAATGTCGCTTTAGTTCACATGAATATTATGTTCCTTATTATTGGAGCTGCTTCTTGTGAGTACTCAAAACTTATAGCCATATTACAAAAGAATACAAATTGCTGAACAGGTAACAGCATTAAAATGCAGAAACTTTGCACTCGATTTGATAAGCCTATCTTGACATTTTCAAGTAAGTGCGTACAAAAGATCTGTTGTAGATTTTATATTCACTACCAACCTACATAGGTACTACAAGTATTGAATGCAATATGATTATGTAAGAAGTACGAGATATTTTTCATCTTATCAAGTTTTATCTTTACTTTGCTTAATATGCAAAGTCAAGAGAGTTTTTAGCTCACCAGAGAACCATTTTTTTCTATGTTGAGTAAGTACTGACCTCAACTCACCACTATGATGTATTAAAATTTTTATAATCTGCAATGTAATGAAATGCTGCACATAACATCGAAATGTCCATACCAACTTGGCTCGTACGAGCCAAGTTGTTATGGTTTTTTAGTTTTTTACGTTTCTACGTTTTCCAAGATTGCTAACAGTAACATGATAGCCATCATAGCCATGCCTTAAGATCCATAGACGTAGCATCAACATAAAGATATTCCTTTGAAACACAATAAAAATACGAAGTGCATTATACAAAAGTCTGGTAAGGGTGCATACGAAATTTTACTACACAATTCGTAGTCTCCGTACACAGAAAAGTAATATATGAGTTGCCAACCCCCTGCATTAGAACCGCTTAAAAGCATTGTTCTGTTCGCAAGGAATGAGATGTTGGGCCTTGGGTGCCGAGTGTTCTAAGATTCCAAAGTTTGCGAACTTTCTCACTCGTGTGTATTTCGGGAAGCATGTTTTAAACAACATACCAACACTGGCGTTATTTCACTTAAGTAAGGGATTTGAAAACGAAAATTTAGTAGATCCAACGATCTCGGAGTGCTTGGGTGTGAAAGGTTGCGGGTTGCGTGTTCAATAACAACTGCATTACATATAAGTAAATATCTGTATGATATTATGATAACAACGACTAATGAGATCTTGGTGTCGTCAGGTAAGGGGTGGATGTCGCTTGCTTGTCGATTTCGATTTTCTAAAACACAAGTTTCATCGAGAAATAACTACAAAATATCTATATCCTTTTTACCTTTTATCGACAGCTTATTTATAATGTTGTATAATTCATTATAAGCGTGAATACAATTAATTTTTAATGAAATAAATTAACATTAAGTTACCACTTTTGCCTTCATTTTTAATTTAGCTCGTAAGTATAATCAAAAACTAACATTTCACACAGTGCCATACAGCCCAAAACATTTTGTCTTTTACTTAGAATAGGCTAACGTTTGACCACTAATATATTAACAAATCTTGTTGGTACTACGGGCACTGATAGAATACACAATAATGTTTTATTATATATTATTTTTATATTTATGTATGTATTGTTTCACATTTTCAGTTCCAGTGTGCCTCAATAAAAATTAACTTACGAGCTTTCCTGTTATGCGATGATTATTCATCGACGTTTCGGGACAATAAAACGCAACAAAGCACAAATCAGCGCTGACAATGTAACGGCAATCGAGATGGTGTGCTTTATATGCGATTCCTCGTAACTATTGTGGACAAAAATTGTGCAACAGTATATTTTTATTACTTTTTGCATGTGGACCGTGAAGTTTATGGACGCAATTATTGTTGAAACAACAGCGAGAGATTTATAGTGACAATCGCGCTGGTGACGCTCCGATAACACCGTTTCAGGATATTGCTCGATCATCGTTAAATTTGCGCTTTCATAAAGTTTAACTTTTGCAGGGACTTTTGATGGTATTGTTCGCTTTAAAACGCTAGAGTTAACTTCTTTTAAAATACTCTGTTACCGAAATTGCTGCATAATATTATTATACAATGCCTATAGATACGATTTAGCATGGACTTAAAAAAATATCTACTGTTATGTGCTATCGTTTTGACCGTAAACCTATGTCATTTTAACCGAATTTCTTTAGTTCGATACACAAGTCTGTTTATTTGAAAATGTAAGCGGAAATGATTATTATATTTCAGCAAAAATGGGATTCATAAGACATGTGTGGATGCCAAAATTTTGTAAAATAAAAATCAGCTTCTAAAAACCGTAAAATATATTATCACTTTTCATAATGTTTTCAAACCCACATCATTCTGCATCACAAAAGTCACAATTTGCCTCCAATTGCACTATTTTCATTCTTCCAACGAGTTTTTGTTTCGTTATGTCCGCTAGTCTAGGCCTCAGAATATAGGTTCGCCATTGTGTCGCATTGTGAGCGTTCTGCCAGTCAACGAGCTATTTTCCCATTCCCCATTATGCAGTATTATTCTCATTGTTTGAGACACACACATATTGTCTTATTAACGCTCTAAAGCCTCGTGTAGCGGGGCTTAATGGAATGCTCGTTTAATGTTACTTACTAGCTCTAAGCGAGTCTGGTGTACCTAGATTTGATGCAAGTGTTCCTGGAAATGTTTTGTTGATACCTATTCAATGCTGTTTCTGTTTCTCAGTGTTTTAGAGGCTGAGCTTCATCATGACAGCCTGAAGTGCTGGTCTACTCTCATGCGAAAAGGATTGGCTGAGTATGAGTTGCCGTTTCTTGTCTAAGTTCTAAGGGTTTTCATTATTTATTTATTTATTTATCATAGTCATGTTATAAACCTCTGTTAGCTTATGGTGTCTTCACTTCAAATCAAATCAGTCATCGCCTTTGGATTTCTGATCAAAAAGTATAGGTACCAATCCCTGCAGGGGATTAAAAAAGGGGATTTATAAACCAAGCCCTTTGTTCATTGACTTAGGAATTCCAAAAAAAAGACAGTAAGTAGGTACATTATATAAATATAATAAAAATAATTACTCAACAAACCGCTAAAATGTTGGTTTTTTTATGAATATCAAGGTGAATTTATTTAGGTAATAAAAAACTTGTAGGTGTACGTTTTGTGATTTCATTGCGTTCATCCGTTATAAATAAACAATTTATTTTTTCTAGCTTTGTTTTTATTCAATTTCCACAGATTACTTTTTGCTGTAGAAATGTGTTTATGAGAAGTATCTTCCCGTTTCCTTGTATTATTTCAACAGTTATCCCCTCTGACCCGGTATCGTTAGACCCTCAGGTGGCACCTTCATTAATCTTATTCCCTGCGCGGAACTCAAAGAATCTTAATTTGAAGTTTCGACGCTCCTCTTTATCAGAACTATGCGAAAAGAATTCTTCTAAGAGATATTCATTAAACGAGATAAAGGGAACCGTTTCTTTGTTCTTATGTTGAATGTTCTTCTTGAATGATAAATATTTTTAAGAATGCTTAATATTTATTTTAACTCATAAAGTGTCTTATGCAATGGCGGTAGTCTCGTCTTCTTGTTTATTTTATAAAAAAGATAACAGCCGAGTATCGTACAAAACTATTGGTGGAAGTAGGTATTATATTTAGACATAAAGCTTACTTCTAAGTTGGTTTAACAGCACTCTAAGGGCACAGGATCAGTTCCCCTACGGTCAATAAGCTCAATCCGACCAAGTAAAAGACAGTAATACTTACAACTAAAATCAAATTCGAGTTAGGTGCCAAACTCACATGAGTTTGTTATTTGAAAAATAATGTAAGTAGGTAACGATGTTGTAAATAATAAAACTCCTTGTAATAACTACCTAAGTACCTACTTGTTCTATAAATTTTGCAGATAAAATAAAATAAAAAAAATATCTGTTCTGTGCTCTTGCAATAGTGTGCAAGAGCATAGTCATTAGGGCGTTGTTTGTTTCAGACTTGTTAATGTTGGTGTTGTAAAATACTGAGAAAATATCCATTAACAATTCGATGCTACAAATACTTAGCTTTACAATTTTTTTAATTCCGAAAGCTTAAAGCTGGAAACCTATGAAAATAAAGCAACTAAAATGAGTAGAAAAAAGCTCTCAGAAGTCAAATTCAATAAGAAAAGCGAGCCTCGTAGTATTAATCCGGAGATCCGACTTACTTCCGCAAGAACACTCAAGAGACTCTCTACACATTACAGTTTGCGAAAGTAACAGACTTAGTAATGCAAAAGTCTGACCGGTGCGGGATAAAACTTACTAAGCCGAAGAAATATCTCAAGCGAAGCATCGGATACATCTTTAGTTAGCAATATTAGGACGGGCATCCAGAGGTGCTCGACCATGGCTGAGAGCCCAACTTTGACCGGTACAGGCGAACCGTAGCGTCTTAATGAAGTTCTGAAGTTCCTTTCCGCATCTCCAATGGACTTAACAACTTATCCCTCAGATAATAGGTTTGATATTCTCGTACACGGATTCAGGTTAATGCTGAATTTCGTGGTCAGTTTTGGCTTGTAGTGGTTACATTGGTTTAAGTTGGCTGAAACAGATTGTACCTAGGTACATCTAGATTTTTACTTTTTTTTGTCGGACGTTTGAAATAAGCTTTAGCTTTACTTACCTATAACAACGCTAAATTTCTACTAATGGCACAATAATGAAACATTTTACCTACCTACATTTAGTTGGGTTAGTATTTATATGTTACTTGAGTCCGTACCGTACATTATTATAATAATTGTTGTGCCCTGAAATTACGCTCCTAGGCAAATCCTCGGCATTATGGGGTAATATCGTTAAAATTTTATTAGCTCCACTTATAGTAATGTGATATTTATGACGTAGGAGAAAAGGCCTGAAGTTTATTGTTTCATGCTTGAAGAGAGACGATGAATAAACTCAACGATTTATGCCGGCTGTAAACTTTACAGTAACCGTAAACTCTAATAACAATCGCACAAATCTCAATGTTATTTTGCTATTTTAATTGTCAGAATGTTGATATTTTATGTAAAATATAGTTGAATCTACAATATCACTTGTAAGTTCATTAAAACTCTAGTCCCAGTTAGCTTTTAACTTCTATAATTAACTTGAACACCAAGGTAGTGGTGTAACGAATCCAGGTCAATGTCGACTATCCATCATCGCGTAGGTATTTCTATACGTACAGTCAAGATCAAAGTATGAATGTATGAAAACCAGCTGTAGTATTTTTAAAGTAAAACTAAAAGTATTTTTCTATTTTTCAACTACTTAATAAAAAGCGCTGGCTGGCTGTCGTGGTGAAGTTGTAATAATAATATATAACAGGCGTTAAGCCATGAGAGAGCCCTTCGACTGGCTTTTATAAACTCCGCCACCGAGCTATAGCCACTAACTCATACTAACTTATTAAACTAATGAATGAATGAATGATAGACAGACAAGTGAATAAAATTATTTGAAGATTATTATGAGATTATCTATCACCATGAATGCAAAATAACAGTATTGTAAAATATAAGTTTTAAATAACACTGACATAAGTATGAGTATAATTAATGGAATTAAAATCTGCGCTGCCCTCAAAAGTGTACACTTTTTCCTATCTAAATATCGTAAAATCTATCAACTTTTGCAGTTCACTGTACCTACCAACTGTAAAACTGCACATTTATCACGTAGGCATCAGCCGTCATAAAATTTTTATTAGTTTTATTGGCTTTGATAATGAAATCAAACCTCAGTCTTTGTTTTGTGTCGATATGGATGTCACCTTAAAGCACGTCATATAAACAGTTCTACTTTCAGTTTTTTCTGAACGTAGAGCCTGAAGGCCGTTTGGATATACCTACTAAAGTAAGTTGGTATGAGTCAGTGGCCGACTCTGGTGACAGAGTTTCTAGGTCGCCCTAAGGCCTCTGTCATGGCCCATGATATACCTACAGAAGAGATTGAACTGATGAATATCGAAATCTAATCGTATAGAATGAAATTTGTTCGTGCTGTTTGAGCTCTCCATGTATTATGTTCGACGCATTATATAAGGTCAAACTGACACAGGTTTGCATAATCAGAGTGACCTTTTCATCATAGCACACGTGTGGGAAATTAAATACTGCAGCGAAGGTAATTGCTTTGTTACCTATTATTGCTTGCAAACTCCAAGTGTGAACAATGCGTCAACTGATATAAACTTTTATCATTTATTATACGCTATAGTAAAATAACATTCCAATCACTACTTCCTTGTGATTTCAATTTCTGTTCCATTTTATTGTCATTATTGCTACTCATAAATTACAGATTAATATATAAAACAGCTGTAGATAGGCAATGATCTCACGCAAAACATTTTTAAACCATGAAAAAAGCCGAATTTTGTATAATCGTAGAACAAATATTATTCCGAATGACCCTTAAGGCTACTGCGTTGTATTTTAGTATTTGTAGTGTCATTAGCATAGTGTCTTATAACGTGACACTATTAAAAAAACTGGTAGCAGAGAACATATTAGTACTACGTAGTAGTAAGTTAGGGTAAGTATAAAGTGAGGAGGTGGGGACATAATTCTAACGTATTGGTACCTAAATTAGGTACCTAACATAAACTTAACATTCATACGAGATTACAATTGCAAATGCTCACGCCATTGTCGCCATGGGGCTGAGCAGTATAAACGGACAAATAAGATTACCATTCTAAATCCCTGATTGATGTTAAACCGCCCTTCCTGCGTTATGCACCGAGTCATATTTCAAGGAAATAGAATTCAAAATGGCTAAAGTTGTTTCATTTAAGTATTTTTCAGTTTTATAACGAAAATGGTAGCGGCAGGCCGGGAGGGGACCGACGCGACGTGCTAGTTTTTATGGGCCTATGTTAGCATATCTGATGCTGAAAACGAAAACAATGATGGAACTTACTTCCGTGCGGTATAAATAGCCTTCCGGTTATGCTCAGTCTGATTATATCATGCCATCCACGAAATGGTTCGGGGCAACTTTCTATACATGTTTCAACACAAGTGCTAAATCACAGTAGAATACGAGTATGTGCTGCATCTATGTGTGTTGAGTGGATCGGATGGAAGTCACGGAAGATTATCTAAAATCAACTAAAGTTACTGCTCAAAGTTAAAATAATGATTGGTTGATTTTTACTTCAAAATCCTTTAGAAAACACTTTTAGAATTTGCCAAAGTAATCTATTGCGCTTGTAAGAATCTAATCATGCCCTTATTGATTTTCACAAACATTGAGCTTGCCTCTGTGGCCCTATTTGAGCTCATCAAGCCCATGTTTTACCGCTTATTCATTACTCCTTAAGGCAATCGTATTAACAATCATTCTATTTATTATTTACGATAGACCTTCCAGGCCCTCTATTATTTATTTAGCGCAGGCCTGGGCGTCAAAACGGGCGTGCGGTTAATATTTCACTGTGCCGACGTTAAGTCGACTTAGATTTATGAACGGTGTAGCCTATGTTCTACAATTAACTGGCCTGAAAGGGTATTTAGGACCTAGCGTCTCAGGTAGGTTAAATTATTAAAACGGGAACTTGAATTATTGGAAACTGTTGACCTACGAACGGGCGGGGTTGTTGACGAAATACGGATCTGGAATCAAAGCATAGATTTTGGAGAGATTTCTGTATTGTTTATATACTAAGTAATTTACACATGGTTTGATTTAGCACGATTTAGGACATTTGCACTCATAGTCTGAGTAAAAGACAGACAGAAAGACTGAGTATAGAAACTATAAAGTACAGTGCATTATTTTAACAAGCCAAAATTTTGTTTACTTTGTATCCAACATACGCGACTGCTTTGGGATATCAAAAGCTGCACAAAAGCATTCTTATAAATTTCTATTTCAACAAAATATGCAGATTGGGGAGGGCGCTCTCCGGGGAAGTGCTGGCGAAGTAAAGTAGTAGAAGTACCAAAGTACATCCAAACATTCTACTCCCTTCGGATAAAATAAACTATAAATAAGGTGAGATCCAAAACCAATTTATTTTTCAAAAGTTCATGTTTTTCCGACAGCTATATCTCGGTTAGAGAAGTTTATTTCTTTTTTCTATTGAGTCCTGGCGATAACTTTTTAACCCTAGTTGACATGGGGTGAAAAACTCGCGCTGACAGTTGTAAGGGGTCCTCGGAAACTCAACCCCTAACGCTTATTGACCTCGTGGGCTTGTACCCCTCGAGAATGCATTCTGGAGCACTAAACACAGAGCTATATCTCGAGATTCCGACGGAAATCGTCAGAATAGCAATGATGGAATGTTTTCTGGTAGGGAACGATATTTGCATGAATCTTGTCATTTTACGATCAAGCATACAAATACAATTAGGTAGTACTTACATATAATATATTTTCGGGTATTATAAATTTTCCACAAATTTTCAACAAAGTTCTATATGAAAAATGTTTGTTGTGTTGAGTTTCCTAAAACGGGAACTCCAGTGTTTCCGTTTTAGGAAACTAGGAACAAGCCGCCATGACAGCTATTAGCCAATGATCGTGACGCATCTTGACTTTGACAGTACCTAATAACCCAGTTGTTCGTTTAACCCGCCATGTTGTTTTGCATTGTGTTGCACTCCTTCACGGATTGTCTTTGGCTATCTTGTCAAAACGACATGGGTCTTCCCATTTTAATTATTTTTCTCGTGTTATTTTAAGTTTTATTGCGTAAATTTGGTGGCAGTTTATACAATTTAACTTGTTTACTTAGCACAAGTGTAAGTAATTGAAATGGAGGGGTAATGTTGGTTGGTAATTTAGTCAAAGACTTTCCAGGAGAATTTTGAAAGAAAAGTCATCGTTTCTTTCCAAATTTCGTTTGTTTACGTTGCTAAGCGACAATCAAACTAATACACTTGACACTGGCAAAATTGTGGCAAACTAGCCACAGAGGCCATAAAACAAAAGAAGAAGAAGAAGCACTCCTTCACAAAGATAAACTTACATAAGATTGTGAAAGAAGCTAAAATAAATTAAATAAACAGCTTAAAATGGTTTCTTTATTGAATATCTAAATATCTGGACCCCTACAAAGGACCTAGGCCCGGCTCCATACATCGAGAAACAACTCCTTTTTCAGACAAAACGTTAAAAAAGTACATGTATTTTTTTTTTGTGTGGAAAATATTCCTTGAATATAAAATGCCTTACATAATAACTGGCCTCCAACTTTTTTAACTATTAAAAAATACAAAAAACATGGTTTAATTTCAAAATATATTCAACTTTTGATTAATATTTTTAGATAAAGTTTTTAGCATTTGCTCTGGAAAATTCACAAAACTTTAAGAGCATAAAATATCAAAATGTACAAATTCAACGTTTCCAGTTAAATATGTCAGGCGGGCAGTCAAGTGCGAGCTGTTCAAATTACTGGGTGCAACAGAGAATGTGGTCTCTTGACCTATTTCGGGTGTCACATCTTCAGGCTAGGTTCCGGGAAGACTGTTGAGACAACCAGTTAAGGAACAGGCTTAGTTAGCGCCTGAGATCGATGTACTGTGGTTTCAACACAAAAAAACAAACAAACTTCATCTTTCCGCTGCATCTTCTAGGAGTTGGTTTTCGGAAACTCCTTTCTTAGCGCACCCCTACACTATAAGTTGAATATACCAGAGGGTATAGGTTCGTTTCTAGATTCATCGGTTTAGGCTCTGCTTTGCAGATCAGTTTGTCACTAAGACTTTTATAATAAACAGCAATAACATTGTGTAAATAATTGAAATGATTTTTTCTAAAACGATTCAAAATAAAACTCTGTGATTAATTTCAAGAAGGATCTGAGATAAAATGTCTGATTTTCTTTGATTTTCTCGACGGTAAACACTCAAGTGGAAACTCGTGATGTTTTCCAAACAAACAAGAAATGCTACGTTTACTTAAGGACGATGTTATTGTCGACATTTTCCAGAAAATTGGTCCCGTTTTTATGCCAGAATAGGAATACCAAATACAAGGTTGGAGTGGGCTTTCGCATAAAAATTAGATAACGCTGCGGGCTGTACC
This sequence comes from Colostygia pectinataria, assembly GCA_951394395.1. Taxonomy (NCBI): domain Eukaryota; kingdom Metazoa; phylum Arthropoda; class Insecta; order Lepidoptera; family Geometridae; genus Colostygia; species Colostygia pectinataria. Next base: position 5,674,309 of record OX596362.1, read on the forward strand.
CTATTTAAGGCATACCAATTTGGTAGGTAAGTTTACCTATATAAATTTTATTATCCTACTATAATATCCTACTATAATATTCACGCGCAGAAAATTAAGACAACACGCCCAACATAAATTCTATCGGAGGGGTCAAATCACGTTTACAAGACTCGACAAAATGTAAAAGCAACTTTGCTCAACGAACTGGTATACAACTTCGGTCATTCAGTTAGAAATTTCTCGTAAATCCGGTGTATACCCGAGACAGTTCCTTATTTCAAAAGATGTATTTCATAACTAGGTTCAAAGCGTTCTACAACTTGCCAGCTTGCATTCTCAGCTCGTTACCCTGGGTTGACTTGCGTCAGGTTTTAGCAAGGCCATTAGATGCTCTTTATACTGACGACTTGGTAGCGCGACTTTTATGGTAGGTAGTACTAATTTAAATCTATGATTGTAACGTCATTCGTCTTAAAATAACATACCTTTATCACAGAACAGATATTAGTAGCATTTAGGAAAAAATCCTCACAGAAGTTGTAGGAGTAGTTTACCAATCAAAATACGTACATTGTTTGCTCGTTTGATCTAGGTATAATGAGTCAGACGAAAATAAATCGTTTAAAACCTACTCTAGTCTACAATAATGAAGATGAATAGTAAACTAATTAAATTTTCTTCTTTTGTTAATGATGTGATCGATTCAATGATTCAATGATTTTTTATACAAAACAATAAAAAATAAACGATACCTACATAAGAGGATCTAAGTAGTTGCAAACAGGCTTTATTACTATCAAGAACATTTTTGGAAATCTGCTAGTGTCTACTAATTCATTTACTTAACGAGCACTAACTGTTACTATTTTACTCTCCTATGGGTCATTCATTATTAACCTGACAAACTTAAGGATAATAATTGACCAGATATACATAATCGATTTACTCGTGATTTTTGAGAGAAAATAATACAGAACAAAAAACAGTAGGTACGTTATTTTTTTATTGATGTGTGGAACCTGCTCCTTTAGTTTGTCAGGTTGATAATGAATGACCCTGTATAAATAAATTAAAATAAATTATACACTGGTGGTCTGGTGGTAGAGACCCTACCTTCTGATCCTAAGGTCATGGGTTCAAAACCTGCACAAATGGAACTATGTATTTGAAAAAAAAAATACGTGCGCAACGTCAGTGATTATCCGTTGAATGAAAACATCGTGAGGAAACCGGCATGTCCAAAAACACAAAAAATTAAAACAAGACCTGATGATTGGAATTAGGAAGGTATTTAATTCGTCTGACCGATACCACTCTACCAGTTCACTGCAAACGAAACAAACAGAGGAGTGCAAAGTACATAGAAGTTCCGTCGAGTTGACATCGAGTGTTTAGCTAGTTGACATATTGTATCGTGTGCTTTATGTGAAGACTGTTGACATTCCGCTGTCCAGTGACGTTAGTTCAATAAGCAGGGCCGTCTTAACCAGGGGGTGCAAGAGGTGCGATGCACCTGGGCGCGGAGCGCCCGGGGTCGCCTGTCGAGCGCTGAATATTTGGATATTTCATTGAACTTAACGCCATTGCACAGTTTTATATAGGTAATTGTTACTTACGACAAATATGTATGCGCAAGCAAAAAAAAATTGTCATTAACAATAATATTTTTTTTACTTTTATTACGCTTTGGCGCTTGTCATACCGCATTACTACACTACACAAATAACAATTTTATTTAATACAACACGCGCGCGGCAAAATCTCTAATCCAAAGACAGTGTATGTATGTGCGTTTGAAACGTTGCCGCCCGGTAGCAGTATGATCTCTAAGTCAATAGAGTGTAAGTTCATTTGAAATGGGCGCGTGGCGCGGCACCTGTACGTCTGTTGCGTCCTTTGACATAGCCGTCCGAGCGCTCGCACTTAAAGAGAGATGATCTCTAAATTACTAAAATTAGGTGTAAGTTCATTTGAATTTATAGCGCGGCGCGCGGCGGATATGTAAGGCGGACCCTACACCTACAATAAGTTTGCACAATATTTTTATTGCGCAATATGATTGAATCGGCCTCAAACGATCAATTATTATTTTGACGTAATCATTGACGACTCATATGCGTCAATTTTTTCGCGTGAGCAGGAGCAAATGGATCTGTTCCGTGAACAAGATGTCAGACCAAGATTTGGCTGCAGCTATAGTGTTGCTACTTGTGGCTAAAAATAAAAATAAAATACGTCGCTGGGTGAAAGACTGCTACATGAAAAGGCAAAAATATACCCACGATCATGATCCGACCCTCGTCAAGGCGACGCACAGACTAATAAATATTGCGCAATACAGATCCTACACGGTGCAATGATAAATATGGTGCAATAAAAATTAAACTCGCTCAAACTTTTGTTCAATCATTGCGCAAACTTAAATACTTCTACAATACTAACCCTAGACGATCAATTGTATTGCACAATTCGTGGTATTGCGCAATGTTATTGTAGGTGTACGGCCCGCCTTAGTGTCGGTCAGTGATTGATCTGATTTCTTCTTTTAAGTATTGAATTCGTTAGCTCATTTCATTTGCGACAACCGGCGAATTAGCACGGAAGTTCTTAGAGAAAAAATATAAAGGTAAGTCAATTTTAAGTGTTAGTGTTAGGTACATTACAATCATTATCATCACATCACATCGTCGTGTCGTCGGTCGCGAGCCACGCTGCAGTGTAAAAAAAACGAGGGCGCAGGCTGAGTCTCGCACCCTGGCGCAGAATAGACTTAAGACGGCCCTGTCAACAAAAATTCTCTTCCAATCATTACCGGTTATTTTGTTCCACTCTCCATTTCGCTTTTATGAAACTACCATGACTGACACTGTCAAAATTGTGAAGCCATAAACAAAGAAGTGAAGTGAAGTTAAGTTATTGTTTTTTTATCGGCTTTACTTAAACTTGATATTATTTAAGATGGATCACAAACGTAATTGAACTTAGTACAATATCAAATAGTATATAACATAAACAGTAATTAATTAAAATAACCTGTGTCTTCAGTAAAACGGAAGTTTCACGTATTATTATAACTATATCAGTACAAAAAGTGACGCGGAGGAGAGAGTGCCACAGAACAGATATTAGTAAAGTGCGCCGCCCGCCGCCGCCGCCGCGCCGCTTCACTTACCCTGAAAAAGACTCTAAATTGTGTTGAAACAATGTTAGTGCCTACACTGACAGTATATCGTTATGTAGGTACTTACTCGGTGACTTATTTATCGATATACACAATAACAGTCACTCACTGATCAGACCAACAGTGTGCTTCAGCTAGTTGTATTATCACAGTTAATTTACCTAAACACTAAGTCAATTCATTTAAGAATTTTGTCTTAATTGTTGGTCCAGTCTGTTTAAGATCCTACTTGCATTTATGTTAGCTACACACTGCAATGCAAGAGCCCGATTCCGTCTGCAACTTTAGTTTACAGTGAAAATCCGAAGTATTCGTTCTAAATCAGAGCAGGCAATGCCAGTGCGTATTTCTAAAGTAGCGAGTCGAGCCAGCGCGCGCCACGCATCGTAACAGGCACTTTATGCGACATCGGCGGGTGTTTATACTCCCATACAGCGTAGATTTACACCCTTTTGGCAAATACTTAGCGTGGGAATAGGCACGGCCTAGAGCAGAAGATTTAATAGGCTTTAGTTGTAATCTAAATAATATTGTAGTACCTTAATCTCTGACTGCTGACGCACAATCCTTGTGCTGTTTCTTTATATTTCAGGTAATATTTGTAGCTTGAGGGCGCCGTGTAAATTAATCACATATTTTTAATTATTATTAGTATTTAAAGTTTTTACGACAGACACACGACGAGACATTCTAGCAATGTCGCGACAGCTTTGCCACAACCAATCTGCGATGCACCTTAGCACCAGTTATGTTAGTTATGTTTGCCCCATCAATGGTGCAAACATAACCACGGGAGCACATCATGACGGACGCACCAGACAAGAAAAGAAAGTGAGAAAATTGCTCTACCATAAGCAAACAAACAAAGTTGCAGACATGGTCTAGGTGTATTCAACATACTTAGAAGAAAAGTATTTCTCATAAAAGCGATCACTAAAGCCTAAAAGCAAATTATATTTCTAAATAACTATTTTATTATCGCTGAAGTTTTATCTTCACCCTTAATTTACCACTTTTACTAGCTCATAAAACATTTTTTTTAACATGAAACCATTTTCTTTCACCGTTAAGAACATTCTCAGAACCTATAAAAACAAACTTGACCTTAATTAAACCATAAACAATTCTGTTTACTGAATAACTCTCCCAAGTTAGCGCTGAATATTTGAACAAGGCGAGCACCAGGCTCAAAATTGGAAACTTGCTAGAGTACCTACTTCCAAGAAATTACTTACAGTGGTTAAGGCACTCGCGTAAATAACAACTTAGTGCTTTAGATTGGCCGCGGGTGAAGCTACGAATGCCACACTTTTTAATTTTAAAAAGCTCTTCCCCCGATTGGTCCGCAACAACTGCAAAGTAAACCCAGGTTTTATCTGTACAGATAAATCTTAGGGCCATTTACTTTAGAGCGGCTATTCTATTTCTACTCCACCCAATGACTGCGGTATTCAAACCCTAGAGGCTTACGAGCAGTGATAATAAAAATAACATGAACTTTTGCTATTGTAACATCTCCATCTACGAATTAAATTCATGTTAGCGTAGTTTTATTGGCGTGTGTTGACTCCTCGCGAAAAATGTCAGCGTGCTACTTTTGATGGCGTGATGTATCTTTTTATACTATCTATATATTCACAAAGAAATTAAAAGATATTTTGATATTGTTGTCACAAAAAAATAAGGTAAAAGGAGTAGAAATATTAAATAACAACTCCATGGAGATCAAAGGTATAAAAACAGTTTGCGCGCAAATTATGATAATTTAGATAAATTAGATACATGTTCTCGGTCGGACTCCGCTGTCGACCCGAAAGGTGGGTATCCGTAAACATTATATTTCGGTCATAAAACATAACAAGCTTATAAAACCGCAACATAATCGCGGAGGGTCCCCGCTGGAGAGTCCCACTGGAACCATTCCGCGTGGTTCGCCCCGAAAATTACTCGCCCAACGTAATTTTGAGCTTTTTCTTTTGTTATTCTTTAAGGCCACCCGAGATTTGCGACGTTATGATCTCATTTTGAGTTATGAGAAAAAACTCTTAGTAGGTCCCGCTACGCTAAATTATTGTCCATAGGATTAGGTGCTTATGGGAATTCACCCTATTTCGGTTGGGGAATTATTCTGTTCCCGCCCGTAACAATTTCCTTGTTTGAACGAAATTTTTCGCTCTGTAATTGCGTTGATTTATGAATTTTGAGTTTTGATTCGAAAGCTACGACAGTCAGTAGGTAAATAGGAAAGGTCGGCCCACGTAGATTGCTAGGAAAAAAACATTTTTGAATGCAACTTACGAACATTAATGCCATTTCTAACTACAATTAAATGGTGATACAGCGCCATTTTTTATTTTTATGTAACCTCACAATACTCCAGTTGAATAAGTAAGTAATAAGTCTAATTGTTTTAGAGCACTGGGGGTCTAGTGGTAGTGATCCCGTCTTCCGATCCTAAGATCTGGGTTCGATCCGGTCGTGCAACGATGGACTTTTCTATTTGAAAAAAATATGTGCGCAATGCCATCAGTGCTCTAATACGGTAAAAGAAAACATCGTGAGAAAACCGGCATGTCCATAAACTAAAAATTTCGAAAGAAATTCATGTGCAATCAACAAATCCGCATTAGGTCCGTATGGTGAATTATGACCCAATCACTCTCGCTTGAGAGCAGGCCAGTGTCCCAGCAGTGGGATAATTAGAAGACTGTCATGATGATGATGAAGTCTAATTATTTATGTTTCGATAAACATAAATATGAATAAGAAGAAGAAAAGAAGACGCGTCCTAAGTTAAATTTTCAAAGTACTTCTAGCGGTACCGGTCTACCGCATTCAACAACACCTGTGGGCCCCATTCCGTCTAGGCATTATCTGATCTGTCTTATTTAGTTTATGTTACTACCTACTTTAATTTTCTGTCTCCCTAGTTTGCTCATGGTTTCGCAGGATAATAGGGTGATTTCTATTCCAGGTCGGTGCGGGCAATGACTTTGTCGATAAATACCGACTTTGTAAAATACACGTAAATTTATAATACTTACCCAGCACTAACCATCTATTCGTTCATTTTGTTAGCTTTTTTGAAGACGTCTTATGAATTTCTGGCCAGTAATAAGTATATAAACAGTTCTTGTTTTTATAGTAGTTCTTTATACAACTAAAGTGGCAACCAAGCGTACGGCCACAGGTACGTATCACTTACAGGTTGCCACCCTGAAACGCAGATCAAAAGTCTCATGTGCCTGTAATTTCACCGGAAATCATACTCTTCGGACCGGAACACAGCAATGCAAACATTACTGTTTGACGGCAGAAATAGGCATGGTAGTAGTCCTCCCCCGAACGAGCTCTTTCACAAAGAACTCTTCTACTCTTAATATGGTAATGGTAGAATTGAAAGATCGTTAGATTCAAATTAACAAAGCCAAAAAATAAACTCACTACCCTACCACTAAAATATTGATGCTATTAAAACCCAGTCTAAATTGTCAAATATTTGTAGCGATTACCAGTGGATTGAATATATCTGAAAAAATTAGGTCAGTGTTTTTAAGCTGCGTTCGCAGCCCGCTGTCGGTGCACATCCGCACAGTGGATGAAAGCGGCAAATCTGTTGTAACATCAGCTTAACATCCAGTACTATGGATTGGTGTAAGCAACAAGCTTTTGTGAAAAAAATTATATTTCGGAAAAACAGAAGACGATTACAATGTTTACAAGCAGCAGTACACGTATCATGCTGCCTCAGTCACACTTTCAGAGTTAAATAGGCCTAAAAGCAAACACATTATTCTCTGTCTCACTCGCGCCCGCACCGTTACGTCGCGGCGTTCACTCCGGTCGTGTCATTACATGTTTTTGTGTTCGCCAAAGTCGCACGTAATTCGTAAATTTTCAACAAATTGAGTTTTTTAACAGTTTTTCAGTGCAAATATGGGAAAACGGAAGAGAACAAAGGAATATGATCATATTTTAAAGAAAATTAGGAAATTAGAAAGTAAGCTTGAAAAGAAGCGAAGGAGAAATTCATCTTTTTCAGATAGTGAATCACAATCTTCAAATAAAGAACTGGATTCTCATGTGGAAATAACAGGTACCTATTTACATACCTATCTATCTAAAATGTTTTTAAAAAAAATACGATAAAAAGTTTCACGATAATATCATACGAAGCATACGAACAAATATTTTCTAGGGATTTCGCAACTACCCACACTTTGTGTTTTTCTTATATTCATTCCGACAATTGTTCGTTGAGTGTTAAGGGGTGTTCGGATATTGTGTTGGGATGTGTGTATTGTATACCCACATAATGTACATAGTATGTTCAAGTGAAATACCTAATATATTTTTTATCCGCGTATATCGCATGACAATTTAATTAAGGGCCTGACTGTCTAAATGATATGTTTATTGTCCAATCTCCACTTTTAGTGTTGAGAACAAAAACCAGCATCCTATATGGATAGCTAACTTTTACCTCCACCTTTATGGTGTCGAGACTTTATGTGCATCCTATATGGATAGCAAACTGTCTCCTCGTATATCGAGTCGAGAAACTATCATAACATGTTATGAGCGGCAAACGAAAACCTACGGTTTTCTTTTTTCATATTTCTCTTTACAGAACATGATACACTTTCAAATGAAGCATTTGACGGTAATGTTGTTCGACCTGATGGTGACAACCCTGTTATAATTGATGATTGCTCACACAATGAAAACTCATGTACTAACGAAATCGGACCACAAGACATAGATCCGAGCGTTTTGCAAATTCTTGGGGAAGATCCATCAGCCTTAAATATTCAAGGTGATGATATAAATAAACATGTGGCTCCTAGATGGCAGTACGTTCTATTGAACGGTCTTACTAAAGAAGTAAAAACAGATATGTTGAAGCAGTATTTGATACCTGCCAATTGCTGTAATCTAAAAGCGCCAAAACTTAACCCCGAAATAAAAGCAGCGCTTAGCGAAATCAACTTGAAGAAAGATTTATTCAGCGAAAGTAAACAAAACCAACTTTCCAGCTGTTTGACGGCTATAGGTAAAGCCATTGATATAGCATTAGGCTCAAACATGAATCAGGATGTAATCAAACCTTTAAGCGATGCAGGAAGGTTATTATGTGATTACCACTACCGTGAATCACAATATCGACGATTCGCCATTTTGAATTCTCTAAATAAAGAAACTCGAGATGCTGTCAAAGATACAAAAATTGATGAATATTTGTTTGGTTCAGAACTGGCGGAACATTTAAAATCTGCCAAAGCAATTTCTAAATCAGGATCAGAAATGCGAGCAGCACCAACACCACGTCCGCACTTCAAGCCACCCGCAGTTGTACAACCACAACGCCGCGGTACTTTAAACTCGAGGGGAGCATCCAGGACGGCAGCCACCGAGATGCGCCAACAGCCATATCCAATGACTGCACGCCGGCAAGCACCATCAGCACCGGCATACCAACAGCGCGAAAGGGGTCGCCGCCGCCAAGAGACTTGGAATTCGAAGAACAACAACCGTTATCAGTCTCAACGACGTTAACAGCTGATACCATTACGCAGGTAGATGATTATATACCTTTTGCTGGTCGATTGCGATATTTTTATAGGCAATGGTGTAATATTACTGATGACAGTAGACTCTTGTCGTGGGTTAATGGATATAAAATACCATTTAAGGAAACCCCAACTCAAATATCGTACACAAATAACTCAGGCAAATCAAAAGCTGCTATACAAATTATTGATAAATGCGTTTCTGATATGCTCAATACTGGTGTTATATCGGAATGTGTACCATGTGAGGGCCAATTCATATCGCCAATTTTTACGGTACCCAAACCTAATGGCAAACATAGGTTTATATTGAATTTAAAGGAACTGAATTATTTTATTGACGTTGATCATTTTAAGATGGAGGATTATCGAACTGTCGTAAAGTTATTAGCTAAAAACGATTATATGGCATCATTGGACTTAAAAGATGCCTATTTTTTAATTTCAATTTATGAAAATGATAGGAAAATGCTTAGGTTTGAATGGAACGAAATTCTTTACGAGTTCAATGTTCTACCATTTGGAATTTGTACGGCTCCATATGTGTTCACCAAATTAATAAAACCAGTCATTCATTATCTGCGCTCATCAGGCCTGCTATCAGTAGTATATTTAGACGATTTTTTATGCTTAGGTAGCTCATACGATAGCTGCTTAAGTAATATTAATACAACAAAGCACATATTGACATCCTTGGGTTTTATCATAAACACTAAAAAAAGTCAGATGATTCCTAGTACTTTATGCAAGTTCTTGGGTTTTAACTTTAATACAACAAATATGACATTATGCTTGCCTGAAGACAAAAAAGCGCGTATAAAAGCTATGTCTAATAAACTGATTGATATTCGTAGTTGTACCATAAGAACTTTTGCGCAATACATTGGGCTATTAACATCAGCTTGCCCAGCTGTTACATACGGATGGGTATATACTAAGCTGTTCGAAAGAGTAAAGTTTTTGGCCTTAAACAATTCTGATAATTATAATAAACGCATGGTATTACCTTCCTACATTCGTTCAGATTTCAAATGGTGGTTAAATCATATTGACAGATCTTTTTCGCCGATCCGTAACGATACTTATAGCATAGAGATTTTCACGGACGCTTCTCTTACGGGCTGGGGTGCTGTATATCAAAACCAAACTGCCAATGGTAATTGGAAACATTCTGATATTTTATTGCATATAAATGCATTAGAGCTGAAAGCAGCATTTTACGGCTTAAAAATTTTTGCAAACAACCTAAAAAATTGTAGTATTCTATTAAGGGTTGACAATACTACTGCAGTGTGCTATATAAACAGAATGGGTGGCATTCAGCACACACAATTAAATGATTTGTCACGTAGTATATGGCAGTGGTGCGAAGCAAGAAATCTGTTTATTTTTGCATCTTATATTAAATCAGCAGATAATACTAAAGCTGATCATGAATCTCGTCGAATAAACTTAGACTCAGAATGGGAACTCGCTGAATTTGCATATAAAAACATTATAAGATGTCTCGGTACTCCAGAATTTGATCTTTTTGCGAGTTCTCAAAATTCTAAATGTAAGAGATATTCGTCGTGGAAACTCGATCCTCATTCGGAACTAGTAGATGCGTTTACTTTTAGTTGGTCAAATTTAAACTTTTACGCGTTTCCGCCGTTTTGTTTAGTATCTAAAGTACTTAGAAAAATTGTAACTGATGAAGCAGTAGGAATTGTTGTAATTCCTTATTGGCCTTCACAGCCTTGGTTTCCATTATGGTCAAGGCTTGTGATATCTCAACAGCTTTTTTTAAAACCTGACAAAAAATTATTGTACTCTCCTTTCAGAGAGAGCCATCCACTACACGCAAACCTTACCCTGGTGGCTGCGAGGCTATCAGGCAGTCCTTGATTGATCGCGGAGTTCCTCAAGCCTCATTACAGATAATCATGGCTTCATTTGCAACTAATACTCTTAATCAATATAATTCGTCATTGAAGGCTTGGTGGTCATATTGCCAAAATAATAATCTTAACTTTAGTCAGGCTACAACAACTGATGTTATATTATTTCTAACAGAAAGGTTTGAAAGTGGTAGTGGCTATAGCACTTTAAGTACACATCGATCAGCCTTGTCCATAATTGTAGGTAAAAAAGTAACCACTGATGATTGTGTAAATAGATTTTTGAAAGGAGTTTACAGAATGAAACCTCCCTGTCCTAAATATAACATTACCTGGGACCCTAACGATGTTTTGACCCACCTATCCAAATATTATCCATACGATAATATATCATTACATGATTTAGCCTTAAAATCAGTAACATTACTAGCGTTAGCTTCTGCTCAAAGAATGCAAACCCTAAGCCTTATTAAGATAAATGACATTATAATTATGGATAATTTTATTGAAATTCGTGTACCTAATTTAATTAAGACATCAAGACCCGGGGCTTTCCAACCACTTATCAGACTACCTTATATTCGTGAAAACTTGAAAATTTGTCCAGCACATGCAATAGAATCATACATTGACAAAACAAAAACTATCAGAAATGAGGATTCCAATAATAATCTTTTTATATCGGTTCGAAAGCCATATAACAAGGTTGGTTCCCAGACGCTCGCACATTGGATCAAGAAAGTACTTCAGGCCAGTGGAATTGACGTAGGCGTATTCGGGGCCCACAGTACCCGACACGCTTCCACCTCCGCCGCTCATCGGTCCGGGGTTAGTCTGGAAGTGATACGGAAAGCCGCAGGTTGGAGTGACTCCTCCAATATCTTTTTGAAATATTATAAGAGGGATTTATGTTATGATAATCAAGATGATTTTGTTAACAAGATATTTGATGGTTATTGAAAGACCAAGATATTCCAAATATCTTGTTCGAGGATTGTATTGTTAAACTAAATACGCTTATTGAATTAACAATGCACTTGTTAAGAATAATAATAACTGTAATTTGGTTAAAAAACGACCATTATAATTTTGATTTACTGTTTACATTTTCCTTTCTTACTCTAAACATCTGCTTGTAAACATTGTAATCGTCTTCTGTTTTTCCGAAATATAATTGATAATTAAACGAACTCACCTGTGAGATTCGATTCCAATTATATGAGGAAGAACAGAAGACGATTACAAGACCCCACCCAACCCATTCTATAGAACCCTGGTATAAAAATTAAACAAAATACAAAATTGTGTTATGTACCTACCTACTCTAAAGTAATGACACGACCGGAGTGAACGCCGCGACGTAACGGTGCGGGCGCGAGTGAGACAGAGAATAATGTGTTTGCTTTTAGGCCTATTTAACTCTGAAAGTGTGACTGAGGCAGCATGATACGTGTACTGCTGCTTGTAAACATTGTAATCGTCTTCTGTTCTTCCTCATATAATTGGAATCGAATCTCACAGGTGAGTTCGTTTAATTATCAATTATAGTATAGGTAAGTTGTTTGTATAAATCCGTCGCTAACTTTTGTGATAAAGAACTCTGCCATCATGACAGTGAGACGACAGACTAACTTAACGTGCCTTGAGAAGCACGGAAGCGCTCAAATAAAATATCCATTGGCCTATACAAATGGTGAACGTGCGGTTAGTCGATATGTTTAAAATGCATAAGCTACGGAAAGCTAAGGGAACATAAAACCGTTAGATAAAATATTATGTTGACGCCGCCGTAGAAGTGATTACTTTTGGGTTAGTTTGCTTCCAGTATTAGTAGATATATCTCTTGATACTACCTTCATAATATGACATGTTACTCCATCCATCCATCCACCAATCCGCATTGGGTCCGCGTGGTGGATTAAGACCCAATCACTCTCGCTCGAGAGTAGGCCAGTGTCACAGCAGTGGGAACATTAGAAGGCTGTCATGATGACTCATATGATAATATGCACATGGTAGACAGATATTTATAATAGGTATTATGGAGAGTCAGGACTTGAATTATTAAAAAACCTTTGTCGATGTTTTGACCGTCTCGTCTGTATTTCATGCCGCAGCTCCCGAGTAAAAGCACTCTGCACTAGCCAGCACGTCCACTAAAATTACAGTCCACTTGCAACAAAACTTTTTCCTACATCTCAGTACTTACTTATAAACAGTCGCCCGTACAAGCTATGTCAAAACTTACCAGCATAGATTTTACACTCTAACGTTGTGACTTCTAAGTCAAGACATATATGTCTTGCCCATCTACGTGACACGGCATCACGGAATAACGTTCGACAAAGGATCACTATCATTATCTAGAAACATTGAATCCATCCAATCAAACCCATAAATGGGTTTGATGATCGGAATTATAAGAATTATGCAACTTTTTTATAGTTTATGGCCAATTAGAAAGTTAGAAGGTTAGATGATTGCAAATGAAAATAGAATAGTTGTTCTAGTTTCTGTGTACCTTATAATTGCATACCTAGGACATATATCCGGAGTTGGCCCTAGATTTTAAATTTAGGCTCTTTTAGGGTATTTCGTTAAAATTAGTTATAGTTAAAATCCTATTTTGATCAAACAATGATATTCCTTCATTATTCTTGAATAAACTGTGGGCATGTTGCCCCTAATGTCGGCGAAAATTCTGAAATTACATTAGTATTCATAGAAACCTCGCTATAATATAGGTACAAACTGTATCGAAATACTTACTGGAAACAAGGTTACCAAAATATTGTTAGAAGAGGGACCAAAACTAAGAGACCCTCGGATAAACATTGAATTATAATTTTACGGAGTAAAATAACCTCGCTGGTGGAAATATGGACCATTGGGCCATCCTCCGATTTTTGCATAATTAAGAAAAATAATGGAGTTCAATTTACTTTTCCTAACTTTATCCAATTCTACTGTTGCCGTTAGTATACCTACTAGCCGATACCATCAAATTTTTGCATAAAATTTTAACTTAGTTTAAAACTTTTCGATCAGCGTCATTCTTTGTGATTGAAATCCATACAATTTCACAGTGAGTGAGCCCGGATTTCTTGAGATTTCTTTGTGTACCGTTCCACTATCCAGACTTTTATAGTCGGCTAGTGTCGGTAGGAAGAGCCTGCCAACACCGAGCGCGTTATCTTCGGATTTGCGAGGAAACGAGACATAAAGCCCGCTTGAACTGAGCTTCAAATAAGGATTTTTGGTGACACAGAGATTCCTTGTACAGATTGCGTATCAACGACAATGTATGTAGCGAGTCTTGAACAGAAATTGCACTCAAGAAATTGAGGAAAATCTTTACATTTTTCGCGCGGTTCTGGAGCGATTGGCTTTTGATCAAATAGAATCCCGATATATATTCTAATAATCGACTGAAGAAGCAACTTCTGTGACTGATACATACTTATTTTTACTTAACGTATCTCGGATTTGAACAGAGATTTGCCATTAATTTGATTATGACTTTGCACTCGTAAATGAGTTTGCTATTTGCGCGACATTTGAACCAGTTTTGTGTGACCAAGTCGTTACGAAATCTATAGACTGGAAGATCTCTATTAGAGCAAATCTTCTACAGACAAATCAACTTTTCTATATAAGTAGGTATAGGTAACTTTTGCCAATTACTTTCGGTAAGAAAAATAGGTAGGTACTTATATTTTAACTTTATACAATGACTGACTTTATTCAGCTAGCGATAACGTGCCTATAAAGCGACACAAAAACTCCTTTGCATTTCTCACAACGTTGAGTTAAAATGTATGAATGTAACTTGTTAACTCAAACGTAGTCTTGCCAGGTGGCGCACAGTACGCCCAAAATGTCCCACCTTGCTCCGCTTTATAATTCAAAGATTTGCTCGCGTCGAATAAAGAGACGTCTATGCTAAATTATTCAGGCTACACGACGTATGCACTCCACAGCGTCTTTGAGATTGAAACTAAACTTTGCGCAATTCAAAGTAAATAAACGTGTGTGCACAAAAGCCGCTGAAAACTTGAATTTTGCTACGCGCTGCGCCGCTCGGCACTGTGATTTGTTCCTGGAAGTTTGTAAGCATTTTTAGGTCTCACTAATTTGTTACACTAGCAACAAAATGTAAATTTTGATCTAGTCTAGATTACAATAGTCAACATCAAACATGATAAGTCAAAATATCGTTTTATGCGTCTACATAAAAATAAACTCTTCAGCAGAAGGTATCTCACAGAAGAACCAAATCAAAATGCGATTTGTCCCCCGCTCAACAATATCGTTCGGGTGTTGTGTAGGCGTCGTATTTTCCGAATAAGGAGCTATGTAGCGCCAAGGCACAATAAATCAGGCTGTATTGTTGGGGAAACTCGCAAATCGTAAGCAAAACCATCTTATATTCTGAGACCGCTCCTTTAGGTGACCCTTGTGCACAAAAATCATACAAATAACACAGGAACATTTTAAATAGTTTTTGACTAACTTGGTCATTAAATAAATAATAACCATGGCTAGCCTTCTAATGTTTCTAGTTTCTAAGTTAAGGACTTAGACATGCCGGAAAGACGTATGAAATTAAGATTCCTACATTCTTATACAATACAAACAAACGAATTTTATACAAATTTGCAAAAAAAGTGTCCTTGTATGAGTTTCAGTGGAAGTTCTAGTAAGTGAATGATGCCAGCACAATGCTGCGACATTTTACTAGACGAGGTGCCAATATAAACGCGGTGACTACTTCAATTGGAGAGATGGTGCGCGCTACATTTCATTCTACGTTGGTATCTAGTCTTTGCTCCCCAGAGAGGTTACTATTCGTGAAGTCGGAAATACTTTCGGTGTAAGACTCGCTTCCACACTTTTTTACCTCTTAGCAAAAATATGTCATAAACAAAATAAACGTAGGTTGCTCGGTTCTTTCCTTAGGAATGTTGTTTTTATTACATTTATTTGTTGAAAAGAGAATTTACTTGCACTGTAAAAATATTCCAGCAGTACCTAGGACCTTCGTTGTTATCGACGTATTTTCGATAGAGAGACCACAGAATTCTAAACTAAGATTCCGGTAACATTTTTTTTTTTTTTTTAATTATTTGGTTCACAAATTGAAATTTTCACATGAAATACATAATGAGCTTACATAAGAAAGTCAAAACACAGTGTAATTTCTTAAACAGTGAACACAGCATGCATTGTGTGGACATGATAATAATACCTACTTAGTCCAAATTTGCATTTCACGCCGGTTTGATTGGCTATACCTAGATATTTGTTATTTCTCCTGTACCAGCAAGCTACTGTAATAGGTAAGTAAGTTACTCATGGCACACAACAGATATTTAGCTCATCGTAGAGCCTTAGACATAACTGCAGCATATTGCCAATTCTAATATAACTATGCTCCAAACGCTCGACAAATGTCATTGAAAGACATCTTTTGTCACCTTGTTTACACATTTTACGCCATTCTTCCGATTTCTCCTAACGCCATGTAAACGAGAATCGTGCCTGATATTATTTGTTGCGACTCGGACTGTCAAAATGTGAAACTGTTTTATTCACAGCCGATCTCATGATATATTCAACATATTGTGAAAACTTTCTACATTTTGAAATACAGTGTCGCTTGTATTCCGATGCATCAGGTTGAGAGTTTACTGTAAAAAAGTTTGGTCACATTATCTATTTCCAAAACTTTGGTTATGTACCTTACTTAGGTACTTATCGTACAGTTACCTTGACTATAAACTTTTCCGTACGTAAATAAATAAATACTCATAAATAACACTTTTGTCTAAGTATCAATTATATGTAGGTAGATACTATTAAAAAGTACTTATATTAATTTAGTCTTAATCAACAACTTTGGTATAATCATACTAAAATGTAGTTTAGTTATTTTTAACAGAATATGCCTAACGACATTTCTTGTCCTCAAAAAGTCTGCCTGCTAAGGTCACTCCACACGAGCTTGCCTTCGTGAATAAATTCAGGCAATCGGACCTACATTTTACGAGCTGAATGAAGTATGAACTCTGTACGTGCGGAGTTCCCTTTTACTACGCAAGATATAAAAAAACTAATGAACCCGGCTTTATTGCTCTTAATAAAACGTAAAGTTGCCGTCCGACTACTAAAGGTTAACTTAATAAACATAGTGCCTTCGGAAAATTGTTAAAGAAAGCCAAACCCTATTTTTATAGGTATATGCTTATTTTTTGTACTGGTTTATGCTTATGTATTTCGTGCATATTTTCTAAGTGATGGTAAAACTTCGAAACGTTCTCACCTACTTCAATTGAAACAGCTAAAAAACTAGCATTGGATTATTTTTTGAAATATCGCTTTACAAACATTTTTGATAAATAATTACGGAATAGTTTTATATTACAATCGACAGGAAGTGTTTTTATAATAAAGTAGTAAAATAACAGTCGTATGTGGCTGAATTGTGTGTTTTACCTGTATATATTGTTAATTACTTAGATACCTACTACAGTTTTGTAAGCTTTCGCTAGGTTCTGAGAATGTGGTTTAGTGAATACCTACCTACTACTTAGTAAACTCAAGGCAGTGTGAGATCCCACAGGATTACGACCATGGAGGATCTTCATACCTCTACCTGTGTATTAATTAAGAACAATAGCAGGCTTTACCACATTTCTGTGAAAGCTACCAATTTTGCGAAACAAAAAGTCTTATTGCGCTATTTTTCTCGGCAAAAGCTCTCTAAATAAGGATCATCTCATTATCCCCAGTGGTGATTTAGGTAACAAGAATTCGCCTCAGGTAAGCTCTACATGAATATTACATAGACCACAAAGTTTTAGGAATGAAAGAAAAATATAGAGAAAACACTATTCATATGAGTTTTAGTGTGGCTTTCCTGAATCTTCTAGAAAGATGTAATCTGGTATAGAGCGTTTAAATTCATCACTGTCTGATAAAAAAAAACTCAGTAGCTCTATCCAAACCTGAACAAAGAACGTATACTTTTTCCAAATGAGCTAAGTGAATCAGTGCAACTCCAGCACAGGAGAATCCCGGGACTTGCTAGCCGTCAATTAGACACATGGGAGATTTATAAGGCTATCTATCTTGTCTTGTAACCGGTACTGGGATACGGGGTATAGAGGAAATTGTTTTTCAAAGGTCTCGGAACACCGGTCTCCGGCGGTGAATAAAAATGGAATTTGCAGGGTAAAGCGGGTTTGGCCGAAACAATATGATATGTACGGCGTGCTGTAGATTTATGGCTGATTTTGCGGCGACGAATAAGTTTTGGCTGAATTTATGGTTGCGATGAAAAAAGCTATTGTGAGAACATGGTAGTTTTCACGTGAAATGAAGCTTTTGTTATTTTAACAGGAAGTTAAAGCATCGTTTCTATTGAACTATGTGAACCAGTTGCAGGGTTAGCAAGTTAATTTACCCAACTGTCATGTCAGGTTCGCGATTGTGATTCTTTATAAAAATACCAAGAGCTTACCAGTTTTTAACACTATTGTTTTTAATTTATTATATTTGTCATTTTACCGGGCTCTTTAGCGACTATAGTAAGTCGGTAACTTGGTAGAGCCACAGGCAACAAAATTAAAACGCTCATGTGAAGGATTAAGTTAATGAGAAAATATAATCCATGTAGATAGAGCAGAGCATGATGAGAATTATTAATGAATCAGGTTTAGCCTCGGCTAAGGCATATCCTATTGTGTAATCCCTGGCCCTTTTACTTATTTACCATTTGATTGGATTGTTGGAGATGATCCTCCAGGTATGCGGATTATGTAATAATGAAGGATCATAAAGCTTCACGTACACTTGCGTAGAGAACATACTATAAGTATATACCTATCATCTATTATAATTACAAAGGACTTTAAGCTGGTTTGTAATTCATAAAATTGTTTTATATTTTACCTTTGACCGAAAATTATGCAGTCACTCACATAATTACAATCACATAATTACAGCTTCAGAAATAGCCGTTCCATAATCGTAAGAAACAGTGCCATGTATTTTTGTTTGTATACACAGCAACAAACGCAATAAGTTCACTAGGTACTAATATATTTTCATGTGCAATGCAAGCATAACTGTGTTTAGGTTAACCTATACAGCAGTAGCAAGTTAAAGTACTGGATCAATAAGACTAAATAATATGTCTTCTTGGGGTGTCAAGACTAGACCAGTGCCAGGTGTCACGCAGATCTATAAAACTAAAATCTTTTTGTAAAAACTGAAAATCAACACCTAACCATTTCATTCAACCTAACCGTTTCATGATTTAATTTTGCTAAAATTATCATCATTTTGAACCGTCTCACTAATATAATGCCACAAGTACGAATGCAGCATATAATAATACTAACTCTCGTGTAATGATGACTGACCTTTATTAATCATTGTAAAAGGGCAATAAATCCTAATTACACGGCTTATTATTTCGAAAAAGGGAACTTGACTTTCTGGAGGCAGGACAATACAGCTGCGGTAATACATGGGTCCGGTATCCTTGTCTTGTCACTTGTAGATCTATTCAAACAGCTACACCGATTCGTGATCCTTCGGGTTTATTGAACTGATTCATTACCAATACTGGGCAGTATTGTTGTGACGAATCAGTTTAAACCAGCCGTTTCTTCTAATTCAGGAACACTGCAGTTAGGACACAAACTTTCATCTAAGCAAAGCAACTTTTTTTTTATACCATTAGGTATAGTGGCAACCAATCATACGGCTCACTTGATGGTGGGCGGTTACCGTATATGTACGTATGCACCATCATAGATATCACTTGCGTGTTACCACCCTGACACGTTATAGATGGAAAGTCTCATGCGAGCATTACTGCTTGGCGGCAGAAATAGTTATGGTGGCAGTCCTTCCCCGGACGAGCTCTATCACAGAGAACTCTACTACTTCTGCTTGTGCTATGGAATAGAAATAATAGGAATAAGAATAAGTATTTGTTGCTTTGACACCACAAATAGTGAGATTACTGGGCGAAAGAGGCTTAACAGCTATGTCTTGAGGTTTGGTGGCTGGCACTGCATCAGTTAGTTATTTTACCTGAAGGTAGGACTCTTCAGCAAGAGTCCGTCTTGGTGGGTACCACCGCAGTGTCAGATATTCTACCTCCAAGCAGTAGCGTGCAAGCATTACTGTGTTTAGATTTGGGCACTGTAGCAAATGAAATTACTGGGCGAAAGAGACTTAACAACAATGTCTCGGGGTGATAAGCGCAGTGCAGTGCCACGCAAACACTTAAAAACTTTGAGTGGCACTGCATCTGTAATAGTCAGGCGTGTTGCATAAGGTGGTGGTGTACCAGATGGGCGACTTGATTATCTTGTCACTTTCTGACATAAAAAAAAGTTATGTCAGGTGTGGTGATTTACATCAGGCTTACGACTTCACAGTCACTTACTGACAAACATAGTAAATAAAAAAGCCAAGAATATTCTATACATCTACACTTGGGTACCTACTTACTTGGATTTCTGTTCCTAGTAAAAACATGAAGTCTAGGCTAAAAACATCCTGTTTGAGCCGAATCAATCGGCCTTCAGTCGGGGGATTATTAACTAAGTATTGTTTGCTAGATGGATATTTGAAAAGAGACGTTTGAAGGGACTCTGATGAAAGTTACAATGTTGCAGCATTGTTAACTGTTTTACTAAAATAATATATTTAAAGACCAAAATTGTATTGTATTGTAAGTTTTACTCTTCTATATATATTATATTGAATGAAAAAAAACAAAAATAAAAAAAAAAAAACATGGGGCCTACCTTATGTTAAGTGGTTATCAGTCATCTAGTACCCATAATACAGCTCTGTTAAACAGCAGCTTACCTTGGGGCTAGATGATGCTGTGTGGATTGTCCAGCATTATTATTATTATTATTATTATAAAATACTAGCTGTTGCCCGCGACTTCGTTCGCGTGGAACTCGGAAACCGTACTTTTAGGTACATTATGTTCTATTCCGGTCATTATCTATCTATGTTTTAAACCGCCAAATTAGTTCAGATTTGTGTGATTAGTGTGATTAGTGTGATTAGTGTGAAACACCCAAACATCCTAAAAAAACTGTAGCAAGTGAAATTACTGGGCGAAAGAGACTTAACAACAGTGTCTCGGGGTGATTAACGCAGTGCAGTGCCACGCTAACACTTAAATACTTTAAGCTTTGGGTGGCACTGCATCTGTAATAGTCAGGCGCAGCAGCGTGCCTTGATTGTCTTGTCACTTACAGGCATAAACAAAAAAAACTTTCGCATTTATAATAATATTGTCCGCATGGTGGATTAAGACCCAACCACTCTCGCCTGAGAGTAGGCCAGTTTGAACATTAGAAGGCTGTCATGATGATGATGATGATTAGTGTGATTGACTGAATAGGTATTGAAAGTTCTCATATTGTCTACTCGATTAATATCACTAACTCTAATAATCATCGCCTCAACAAAACGTCTCCGTCAAAACGTTCTAGAACTATCCTATGTAAAAATTGTCCACTCGAATTACTTACGAAAGAAACCGAACTGATTGCACAAAGGCCTCTCGCGGGACTGAATTATCGTCACGTACCTCGAACCTGGTTCCAAGGGCCCTACTGAGGATAAAATAAGCGAAATTGATTGAAAATTACAGAGGTAAGGTAATCAAATTTTCAAGTATTTTCTACTGGATCTGTGCGTAGTTCTTTGTTATGCCGCCAAGCAGTGATGCTTGCATTGAATAGGCATAATGTTCTATTGTGTTCAGAAGTATCGACTATTCAAAAATATACTTTATTCCAGAAATTAATGGTTTATTAGTAAAAAATGTGATTTAAATTTGAATTTAGAAATACACGCCAAAACTTGCTGAGTCGCGGAGTGACAGCGGTGTTTTCAATATAAAATTTTAGCAATAAGGTTAAAAATTCAGCAATTTTGGTTTGATACCACCAAATTAGAGAACCAAGATGCTCTGATTGGTATTCAAGCTTTTATGGCGGATTGCTGTATTTGGTAGTTTTATTTAATTAAAAATATTATCAATCTCGCATCTAATGGAAAAGAAATATGATTTTTATATTCCTTGAATCCTTTTTCATATAGTGAAAACGTGATTTTAATTATTCTTGGTTACTGTCATCATGTCTAATGATCTCAGGGTCGCAATGCGATTCAGCAGGACATTTTGTATGTTTGTATTTCTTTTCAATCACTCTATGTTACGGGCACGGCTGACCGATCTGAATGAAACTAACTCAATTAGACTGGTGCTGTTCAAAAATTACAAACATCAAAACGTTGAAGAGTAGGCATACTTTTGTAAAACTTTTTATAAATAATAGTTTACCTCTACAACTTTTGTGCACGTCCTCTTGTAGTTCTTGGTACGAGCTGTGGTACGAGTATATTCACATATAATTGATAGATTCAGGCGTTACTTTGCGGAAATCCATTACAAGATAAAAAAACAGACGAAAAATCTCTAGTACTATTCCGCTTAACCTTTTAACTGATGAGGTCACACAGTTACCACAGTTAACCTCAAAAGAAAAATATCGACACGTGTTTCATCCCTCCACGGGACATCCTCAGGACCATCGACTTGTTCTCCGCTGGAGCCAAAGTAGAGCGCTCGACGGAGCAACACGTCTGCCGGAGAACAAGTCGATGGTCCTGAGGATGTCCCGTGGAGGGATGAAACACGTGTCGATATTTTTCTTTTGAGGTTAACTGTGGTAACTGTGTGATCTCATCAGTTAAAAGGTTAAGCGGAATAGTACTAGAGATTTTTCGTCTGTTTTTTTTTTTTTTATCTTATATTCACATAGGTAAAAATTAGCCCCCCTGATTATAAGCCTTCAGAGGCAAGGCGTCAGAGGCACGCGACTTCGGTCAATATGATTGAGATTCCAGTCGTGGTGCCGACAAGGGATATTGATATCTATTAACAAAACAACTGTCTACTTTTCTTATTAAAATAGTATTTTTGACTGATAACTCATTTCTCGGAAGTCTTGATAAAGAAAAATTTTCGGAAGCGCTCAGTGTTATGCCATTGGCGGTCACTCATCAAAATGTAACGACGTGGAACATCGCTATGAACAACTAAGGCAGCTACGGCAAGAGCGCTTCGTGTGTCATACTAGCTGGCTAATAAATTACGTTAATAGGTATACAAATTTTATTTATCTTCTCTATAAACATAACCATTTACAATAATTATGCAATATTTTGTGAAATAATATTTGAGTATAGTCGTACATTTATAAGCTCGTTGCTAATTAAACCAGCTGTTTTAATTAAAAACCCTTTTTGAACATTACTAATTAGTTATTACAGTGACGGTAGCAGCCTAAATGTAAGGAAAACTCATCTGGAGAAATTCGTTTCGTACTTTCGCTCTCGGAAGTTGCTGAGCAATTCAAATAAACATTAATACCTTTACGCAACTGCACTTTAATCAACACGCATCGTGCCAATTTTTTGATATAAATTATCGTTGAATTTTTTGATTTATGGTAATTGATTTATTGAAAAGAGCAAGCCAGGCATACTGATTCCGCTCTACCATCACAGATCAGGGGGTAACCACGAGCTCTTATAGCAAAATTGAAATAACAATATTGACATTAAAAAAAAACATTACACTATTTTTTTGTATGCCGAAATGACAGTCTAACATTGTTTCAATATTGCTTTTGAGGTTGTGGTTGCCCACTAGAAAACTTTTTCCAAAGCCTGCATGCCGAGACAAAACGTTAAACAATCGAATATAATTATATTATGAAACTTTTGAAAATGAATATGTATAAATAAAATGCCGATTAAATTGTGTTCTAAAATAAAAAAATAAGGAAATATTTGGGTTGTAGAGCTATATATGGAAGCGACGTTTCTACATAATCTTGTACTGTAATATTGTAACTACGTTTCTGCAACTCGTTTCCAGTGAGGGCCTTGTTTAATTCATAATTAGAAGGGCGGTTTCGGAAGGTTATTTCGTCGTTGCAAAGTCGCACAATGCGCACGGGATTGCATTTTATCGCTCTGTTATTAAGAAGTGTGTAAGGCGGACAATTGCAACGGTAACGAATGAGAGGGAACCGGAGGAGCTTTGTGCAATCAGCGGGATTTGTACGAGACGAGACGCGACGTGCTAGGACTGTCCCGTAGACAAGACGGCCGGCGAAATGAATTGCTAGGGTAATGTGTAGGGGTGCATGGATGACGGAAGCTATTGGAGCTAAGCATTTTCTTCGGTATGCCGAAAGGCATTGAACAAATGAAGGGCAAAAATTTTTGCTAAAAAGGCAATAAGTACCTCATTTTACGTAGTTATTCATCATCATCATCATCATATCAGCCGATAGACGTCCACTGCTGGACATAGGCCTCCCCCAAAGAGCGCCATGACGACCGATTTTGGGCCTTCACCATCCACCGACTTCCTGCGACCGCTTTAATGTCATCGGTCCATCGAGTGGGGGGCCGTCCTACACTTCGTTTTCCAGTTCGTGGTCGCCACTCGAGAACCTTTATTCCCCAACGGTTATCGGTTCTGCGAGCTATATGGCCTGCCCATTGCCACTTCAACTTACTAATTCTAAGAGCTATGTCGGTGACCTTGGTTCTTCTACGGATTTCCTCATTGCGGATTCAATCGCGTAGTGAAACTCCCAGCTCTTTCCATAGCTCGTTGGGCGACTTTGAGCTTTTGAACGAGACCTACAGTTAGCGACCACGTTTCAGTCACGTCGTTATTACTCGCATGATATTGGCATTTTTTTATGTTTTATTCCGTGAAAGGGGTATAAAAATATCTACTACTTACCTAGTAGGTAAAAATGTAAAGTGCTTTTTACTGCTGTCGTAAACGTCATTCCCAGATATCATTGAAAAGCTGTTCGTTTGGTATTAATTGTCACTTGTCTAGAGCTGGCAGGGCAGTATAATTTTGAGATTGCAGATCGCCAAAAACGTGCTTGCCATCATGATCACGATCGCTGTCCAGGGGGAGATAGATTTATGACTGTGGCTCTGGACTTCTTTGCTAGCATTACAGCTGATTTGTGAATCTTCTTTGATGTCTATGTTTGAGTCACAGAACGTAAGTAATGTAATGTTGCATAATGTTAACGCAACACGTGACGATTTTCTTAAGCAGACTGACGTAGGCACTCGAATGGTAGTCGGTCTTTACTATTGGTCTAACTAGAGACTAGCCCAGTGGTTGGTTAATATTTTCGGCCACACTAGCTGATGTATGAATGCAGACGCTGCAGTACCTATTAACCTGTGACAGGTTTAGGCTTGCCCAGCACCCACACCATCCTTACACTTCAGTAAGCCTATTCACAGGAAATACCAATCAAAATGTGCACTTTCGCGATTTCGATTCGTGGAAAACTTCCCACTTGCTTACCAGAAGACAGTATTCTTGGATGAATTTAATCAGCAATAGTAAAAGTAGTTAAAAACATCGTTAAGCACATTCTCGGGCGTTTAAGTCGGTGGAAGTGAAAGTTTTCACGTTAGGAATACTTGAAAAGTCCATTACACGGCTGACGGCGCCAGCGCCAATGTCGACCTTGCCACAGAACAGCCCTTTTTAACCAGTAGAGTAGGGAGAGCAAGAAAAACCACTATCAAATAAAAATAGAACTGCACAATGATAGTGCTCTCAAACGATGAAGGACATTAGAAGACTAGCCATTATGAATAGAAAACGAATAAAGTACTCCTAGCAAGATCTAGATCATTTTTTAGTTTGCCTATAGGTACCCAATAGCCGGTCACGAAGTCAGTGGATAGCGAAGGCTCAAGATCAAGATCGGTTGTGACGACCACAGAACTAATAATATAGTTCTGTGGTGACGACACTCTATAGAGGAGCGGCCTATGTTCAGCAGTCAAGTTGACGTCTATTGGCTGATGAGGCCAAATAGCAGACTTCTTCGTAACGGAAACGTTCAGACAGAGTTCAGAGGAAACGTTTCAGAGAATGTATGGACTGCGCGGTGTGCAACTGTCATAAAGGCATGTTCAAATAAGAGATAGAGAAGAAGAAAAGAGAGAGAGAGATATGAGAGTTAGTAAGAATTTCAAAAGATACATTCGAAGACGGCGATAAATCCGCGGGTTTGTTTAGCTGTAGATTTGCTTATCCGATTTGAAGGCGGCCGGTTGTATGAGCGTCTCTACTGAGTGTCTAGATAACAAACGTTCGGTAACCTTTTGGAGTTGTTTGTTATTACAGAGACACAGAACGAGATTTAATTCGAAATTTGTGACCACTGCCCGCTGAAATCTTGCATTTGTTATTATAGCTAATTTAATGGTAAATTATTACGACACCCTGGCCGCATTCCCATTTGTAAGGGACTCAAATATGCCGGTCTCAATCTCTCTTATTATTTATTATTATATTCTCTTTTTATTTATAATTTAATGTTTGTTGTAGTTACAAAATAAATTATTTCTATTTTAATCAAAGTAAGATCCTATATAAGAAAGTAAAATATTTAAACAAAACTGTCAACATCTGTGCCCATGCTAGATAGACAGGATTGGTCATTTGCTCTGATACGACCATCGACCAATGCTTATACTCGTAGTAACGATCCGAACGGCTGGAGGCGATGGGTGTTCATCCAAGTTGTCGTAAAAACTTTCTAGACGAGCAGCAGATTGCTGCAAAACTTTTTATAGAATACTAGATGAAAGCCCTGCGACTTTGTCCTCGCTGCGTTCTTGAATTTATCTAGGAAATTCCATTCTTATAGAGGCAGCGGTTAGAAGAATATTGTCACAAGGCAAATACGCGGATTACAGTGCTTATCATGAAAAACTCGTTTAACAATCGTAAACGTAAACGTATCGTCCAGCTGTACCGTAAATGTTTTGTAACTGTCAGTCAGTCAGTCAAGAACGAAACTATTTCAACTATATAAAAGTTGGATGAATCTTTTTGCGACGTTTGACTCACAGTTTTTGTCAAATCATAATATAAACCTGTGATTATTTTTCTGACAAAATGTAAAAAAACATGTATTTTTTTTGTGTGTGGAACATATTATTCCTTGAATGTTGCGCACTAATAATCAACGACCCTGCATTCTTTTTTTTGTTCCTCTCCTAAAATTTAATAGTAATGTAACAGGTAATAGTCAATTTGTGTTCCAATATGAGTATTTATGTAGTATATGATTGTCTTTGTCTATTTTGTCAGAACAACATGAGTCCTCCCCACTACAGTACACTCTGCTAATGGACAACTTATGATGACTCAAGTTCAAGTTCAAGTTCAATCATTTATTTGCTAAAATACATACTACAATAATTTTACATACTAGGATCTTAAAGCTATGCTAGTCAATGTATTTAGCCTGCATGCAAGCGTGCAAATATTAATCTGTCATTTTACCTAATCATTACTTAATTATAATTCCAAAATTCTTTACTTATATACATACTTCTAACTCTTTGGTGTTGATATGCAATTAAGATATTAAAAAATCTTTTACTTACTACGTTTGTAGTACCTACATGCAATTTATGTATTATGCTAAGTAATTCTATTTTATGTTATTTTTTGTGGTATTTAACTTAATAAATTAATAATATAACTTGCGCTATTATTCCAAATCACATTCTAAAGTACAAACCCAATGTTAAGAAAGGAAAAAATATTTTCGGTTTTTTATAATTTTTTTTAATAATTAGTTATCCTTGTTAGAAATCGAAAAGGCAACACTCGGCACGTGTCAGTTTTCCACGCGTCAATGAACCGCGGGTCAATAACCCGCGCGTCCTTGAACTGCGCGTGTCTTTGACCCGCTACTGGGCGCGCACACTCGAATATTTCATTATTACGTCGCTTAACTCGATTTCCAACAATGATAAATAATAATAATAATAATAGTAATCGTTTTTTTTGTATTAACTTGGGATTTTTAAGACAAAAATATACATTAAAAAAATTATAGGTACATATATTTTTTTTTATGTGTGGAACCTATCCCTTAAGTTTGTCAGGTTGATAATGAATGACCCTGTTTATATACACAGAAAGTAAGCACAGTTCACCAGAATCCTATAATTTTAAAAATAAACGTAAAACAATGTCTAGGACTGAAGCGCTATGTTGATTATGTGCTCTAAAAAGTACATTAGGTCGGTATCCTAACTACGCACTGAAAAATTGCTCAGGTCTTACGAGAGTCTTACGAGCAGACAAAAAAAGTTTTGTTAGGTTATTGGCTTTGTCGATACTATTCTAATACATAGGTAAGTATAGAGATACGACATAGTTATGTAGTGAATTAATAAGTTAGCAGTTCATGCATATTGAGCCGGGGAACCGTGGCTCGCTACTCGCTACATATTCATACCCGTAAGCCAGAGGGCTGAGGACACCTTGGTTAAGTATATTGAACTACCTATCTAGATGAGAAGTTTACAGGTACCTACTTAGAGCCTCAGAAACTATTGGAGAGATCGTAAAATTATACATAAGTTGGTGAGGCACAAAAATCTAGCAAGGCCCACATCATCCCCAGAAAGTTTGGAGGAGGCCTTTTTCCATTTCTTTTTATTCTATGTTTTGGCAGATAATAATATGATGATGACGATGATGATGGTGATGATCTACGAAGTATAATCATAAAAGCCTGTAATTCGCAAATATTTAGAAAAAGTTAGATTATTTTAAAATAAGAAGTCGCTTGTATTATGAAGTTATTATGTAACTTGTACATTTTGTTGTTATTGGCAATGGCCACTTCATGATTATGAGGTTAAATCTCTACTAAGTAATATTTTACTATTTTTACCTACTTATCTAATATAAATATATCTCAATATACCACTATAATATAATATCAGAGTATGAAATATACAATCCATCAAGCAGGAAACTTAGTTAACAAAATTTCAACAGTGTAACATGTAGCGTTATTTGTTACTTAATTTATGGATCCCATGTATCCCCGAAGTTGAAGCACATCGTAACTTTAATTTAGGTAACACGCAAAGGTAGCTAACTTGTATAAGGAAGTTAGACACTAAATATATCCGGTCGACAATGTCTTGAACGAACAGTCTTATTATGTTTGTTTTCTGACTTTATGAAGAGTTTTTGCGATTATATTTTTGCGGTTAAGTTACCCTCATTTAAGCAGGTGTCTCAATAACATATTTTTTTATAAACGAAATCAATAAGCGATGTTTTAGGAGATGTTTTACAAATTCTTATGTAGTTAATTAATCTGTGAAAAAACTCCGGCAGAATTATTTCACAGTAACACTATGGTTTACATAAGTTGAGTTAGCAAAGAAAATAACGCTTTTTTATATCTATTTAAAAAGGTTTTTTTTTTATTGGTTATAGACAAGCGTTTGACCACCACAGCACCTGATGGTAAGTGACGGTGTGGTGTGGTCGATGATGGAGCACGCTTGCCTAGAAAGAACCTGTTCACTCTAGCCTTGAAGACTAATTATATTGGTCCGGAAAAACAGACCCCGGCAACGAGTTCCATTCTACTAGGTCCTAAAACTATCACTATCTATGGCTATATGGTACACAAGTCATCGATCACTCAAAAAATTGGTCCCAATTAAAATTTGAGAGGCCTAAGTGGCAGCGCGGCGCGGTAAAACCTTGGTATAATTGCTAAGGCTAGTGCCTGCAAATTGAGGCCCTTCACGTGAGCTCCAGATTTCAGAGAACTGTTCCATCCACGTTTTAATTAAATTTCGGCAGAATTGCTAGACTTGACTTAGGTGCCGGTGACTCATTATTTTCGAAGCGAGTCTAATTGATAGACTATGAAATCAAATACAAATAATTATTTGAAAATGTCGCAGCTTGAACATTGTTTGCGATACATATTAATTGCGAACATTGGTTAGTAAATACCACACTACTAGGTACAAACACTATACCTTACAAAGTTTCCATAAATTTTAATAAATTTTGCTAAATAATCTTATAAGTACGTAATTATTTATTGTTATTATGAAGGGGGCGATCATCACATAATTATTTATAGTATCGAAGAATTTTCTATCGCTCGATAGTTTTTACTCTAAGTCTCGTTGGTAAGAAATTGAACGTTGTTTATTATTATTATGTAAGGAAAAACTTTTTCTACGGTTGGATTTACTATCTCGAGATGAGCAAGGACACTTTCGACACAAACACGCAAACTTATATGGCGTTCCATCCAAACTTCCAAGTTCCAAGGTGACGAACAGCGGAAGGAATCTTCAGAAGTTTTTAGAGCTGTTTGCGGGTTCTTCCGTTGGTTATTAAGTAAAGGAGTAGGTATGTGAGTAGAATTAGGTACTTAAATAGTAACTTAGTTCCCTAGTTACCGTACAATGTAACGCCTTGATTACACGTTAAATACAGTGACGAGCGAGAGAAGCAAGACAGTGCTCTGCCGAGTGCACGGTAGGTATGTATAAAGCTATAAAAAAACATTATGGTGTGCTGTGCTTGGCCGTGTAAGTTATACGTGAAGGCCGTAGAACTAAAAGATCCTATGGGTAGGTTACACTACAGGTACTTAAAACCTACTTGGTAGTAGGTACCTACCTAGGAACTAGGTACCTTGTAGCGCCAGTCATCCAATTCGAATTCCGTCCTTCAAAACGAGTTTTTTCAGCCAACTCAGCTGAAACAGCCCCATTACCATGATTGTTTTAGTTTTAATAGGTCCTATGGGTAGGTTACACTACAGGTACTTAAAACCTACTAGGTAGTAGGTACCTACCTAGGTAATAGGTACCTTGTAGCGCCAGTCATCCAATTCGAATTCCGTCCTTCAAAACGAGTTTTTTCAGCCAACTCAGCTGAAACAGCCCCATTACCATGATTGATGGGACAGTGTCCTAATTAGGACAGACGACGTCAATCAACTAAAATCCGCAGGGAATTCAAAATGAGTTTGCCCCGGATCGGGTCATCTGTCTAATACCCAGGACCAGCTTTTATTTACGTAGGTACTTAGAAAAGACAAATCTCATAAACTGGTTTGAAAAGTAGGTAGGTAGTAAGTATTAGTATTCCTTTATTAAATTTAGACTCCTAAAAGCAGGGGCAACAGTAGTGGCGTCAAGGTGAAATCGCTTTTTTATAATTTTCTTTTTCATCGTTTCTATCGTATGCAGTGTAGCTACAGTCATAATCATTTTTTTTTATAAATGATAGTCAAGCGTTTGGCCGCTCAGACAAATATTTGTCTGAGTTTGGCCGCTATCCCACCTGATATTAAGTGTCGATGCGGCCTAAGATGGAGCACGCTTGGCTAAAATATACCTGTTCACTCTTGTTTTGAATTGTAATGTTCTGGAAAGACTGACGCCGGCAACGAGTCCCACTCTTTGGCAGTGCATGATGAAGGTAGAATCAAACCGTTTCGTACGAATTGGTGGAATCTGTACAGTGTAAGGGTGGAGTCTTTTCGATTTCCTAGTTGTCGAGTAGTGAAAAGGAGAAGAGGGGATGAGGTTGTGTAATTCCTGTGCGCACTCACCGAAGTGTAGTATGACTTGCCCTCTAAGACTCGTACTTGTCTTATAGTAGGGGCACAGAACAGATAGTAGTACTGGTAGGGGTCTGTTTTTGTAAAAATCAGGGAAATTGCACAATAATTTCGTATGACTCAGTGGCCAACTATCTTGCTGGTGACATAAAATATCGATGGTTCTATTCTACCCTCAGTGTAACACCAGACATACAACTCATAGTTTACTTATGGGCTAGTATGAGTTCATACTACCAGGAAATAGTTTCCAGAAAGGTAATACCAGGTTACGAAACTGCATAATATTAGGACCCATTTTCTTTCCATTTCAGCAATATGAATGGTGTAAGTGCGAATGAATTACGACCTAGTTGCCAGTTCCCGACCGTTGCGACCAGAATAATCGCTTTTCTGCGAAATGCAAACGAATGTGGCCTGTTTTCTAAAGGAAACAAGAAAAAGGATTTCTATTTATGGCACACAAAGGAATATCTACTTAGTTACCCACTACCTAGTAAACATTTGAGTTAAACTTTAGGAACCTGAGCGAACGAACTACACTTGCCCATATTAAAATAGCTCTGCGACCGTTGTAAAGGCGTAAGGACCAAGTGTATACATTGCTAATCGTAAAATTATGGTTTTTAAAAACTTATTTAATGTTCATATAGGTACTTACCTACATTACATTAGATACATACTTACATGATCAAAACCAAGTTCCTATCGTAGAGCGTATGGCCCCAGATTGCAATGGTAAGATAGAGATATAAAATACCGGTAGATGTAGGTTTAAGTTCATTCAATTTGTTCAATTAAATTTATTTATGTATTTAAATATATATAACATGTTATGATGAGTAAACGACATAGTAAAAATCGCGTGCCGTAAGTGGGTCAGATTAGCGCAGGATCAGTCAGGCCTGTGGATGATGATGATGATGATGATATTCAGTTCATAAAGCTGAACAATTAAAGAAAAACTTATGCTGCTGCAGTTGCAAGTGCAACTGCTGATCCAGACACCTTTTTTTTATCAATGAAAAATAATCTAATTTAACCTATTCTAATATGAATTTCCAGAAGTCGTGGAACAAAAAGTTATAAATACTACTAAGACTATATGCCTGATGTGATGATGCTAAAGATCCTCATCAGATCTTCGTAGTTTTATATACGACCAATTTAAAGTTATTTTATTACTAACTTTCAAAAAATTTGGTACAAAAAATTCATCAAAAATGGATCT
Source organism: Colostygia pectinataria (assembly GCA_951394395.1). Taxonomy (NCBI): domain Eukaryota; kingdom Metazoa; phylum Arthropoda; class Insecta; order Lepidoptera; family Geometridae; genus Colostygia; species Colostygia pectinataria. The sequence continues at coordinate 5,706,744 of OX596362.1, forward strand.
CTTAAGAGGCCTTTCCAAGATTTAGCGATACGTCCTCCCTCCATAAGCGCTCAGCGCGGTTTTAGAGCCGGTGCTTCGATCGATTTGATTATAAGTGCGCTAAGGTGTGATTTAAAAAAAATCGTATTAAAAAAAGTCAACGCTATTAGACTATTTTCTTTGTTGTATTTATTTAATAAAACCTTAAACTTGAATTTAGTAGGTGTATTTTTATTGTAAACTCCTTACTTTAGCAGATATAACAAGCGTAAAATTGGGTAAATTACGCGTTTTTTAGACCGTCTTTTTTCAAAAATATTGAACTAACATGCTGTATTTTTCTCTATACACTTAAATTTTAAAACTGTGATTATTATAATTGCATTTTTGGAAATATGTTAGACTTTGTTATTTCATAGAAAACATGATCGAAAGTTGACTGGAATTACTCATTTTACGAAACGTGCGTTATTAATTATTTTTTTAATCAGTTGTGCCTTGAGTTAATTAATATTTGTTCTGTTGGCTTAAATTTGAAGGGATGAAGCTTTTATTTGTTTTTATTTTCGTTAAAATATCTTCAACACACGAGCCACAATAGTGTTCGAAACTTCACGGGCTACAAGAAAATTCAAGGATTGTCAAGGATAGGGCTCTTAAAGCGGAGATAACACACAAAAGCCCCTTTTTTTTAAAGGAAGTAGGTGTACCACCTAATCTCCTAATCAAAAATCCCCGACGATAAAAAAAAATTATAAAGTCATAGAACCTGTATACCAAGTTTCTACCAGATCGGTTGAAAAATGTGACCTCGAGAACAGCCTGACTGAACGGACAAAAGCGTTTTTGGCCAATCTTGAAACTGAGACGCTTTGCTCGCTCGGTTAATTATTATGAGACACCCTGTATGTAGGTATATAAGAGGATAGCTGCAGTGCAGGTACTTAGACTACTGTGAGAGAGACCAATAAGGCTGTTTACTAACGCGCTTTGTACTTTGCGGTAGGCTTGCAAACAGCCTGTGCTATTATTACACCATTGTGTGCCATCCACTGTCTGGAATTTTGTAATTAATACCTTACTGTAAACAGCCTGCCTGGTTCCACTGGGCTGTCGATTAATTTGTCTATTATAATCATTCCCGAAACATCTCCTTTGATTGCGTGTGAATTCCTGAATCTGTAGGTATTCGGAACTCGGAAGAGCTTATTAGAATTCTTGATTAAATGTTAGGGGGTTTAAATAACATTATCATACCATTAATTGTAAATTGACTTAAAAATAAGAGGAGGTTCTTGATTTGGCTAAAAAATAAAAAAAAATATGTGTACCTATAATTTTTTTTTTTAATGTATATTTTGTCTTAAAAATCCCAAGTAAACAAAAAAAAACGATTACGTTTTTCCGCTCAATTATTATTTATCATTGTTGGGAATCGAGTTAAGCGACGTAATAATGAAATATTCAAGTGTGCGCGTCCCGTAGCGGGTCATTAACACGCGCAGGTCAAGGACGCGCGGATTATTGACCTGCGGTTCATTGACGCGCGGGTCACTGACACGTTGTGAGCGATGCCTTTTCGATTTCTAACAAGGATAACTAATTATTAAGCAGAATTAAGTTTTTTTTTTTAATATAAAAAAAAATGTTTAGGAAAAAAAAAAGTACAAGTATTTTTTTTTATGTGTGGAACCTATCCCTTAAGTTTGTCAGGTTGATAATGAATGACCATAGGTTGTTTTTTTTTCAAGATAGGAACCTACATAATACCTTTCAAAAATGACCTGAATTAGGTACTTGGAATATTACTTATTTATTGCCTTAGAGCTAAGTGGAATTGATTGGGCAGAGTGGAACCGCAGAGTGGAGAGAGTTGGTCTCAACTTTCTTAATTAACTCGTTATTGTGCAGTGCACGAAACACAACGATACAATTTCAGCTAAAACTATGTACATATAACGTAACGTAACGTACGTAAGTAAATATAATTGGGGAGTTTATTTGGCGCTTTATTGCGGATTTTTTGTGTTGCTCTTTCAGGATCGATTCTGTTATGCCTCGACCACACTATTTTTTTCTATAAACCTGTCAGTTTCGGTTCAGTCCAATATTTTGGGTGCCTTTGTTCCTGATTTGATCTAAGTAGGTACCTTACTTACTACATAAGTACGTAGGTACTCTATTAAACATCCATATCTATACTAATACTAATATGCTATTATTCTATAACTAGGTATACTATAAGGTACTTACCTAAATTAAATACTATAAAAATAATATTATCACGACCGAACTCGATAGTAGCAGCGCGCAAAAACCTATCCACTCCATTAAAACAACAAGTTTTTCAATGGGGGATTTTAGCGAGGTCTCGTTTTTTTTACACTATCCGCTCACCCATAAACGAAGTATGTCAGCCGTCGCCATTGAAATCGGTCTCCTTTAATTTTGAAGCCAATAAATTTTGTAATCCGCCAACGGAATTTATATCGGCCATTTAATGTCAATAAGAGAGACTCATGACATGACGCCATCGAGGCCGCTTGAGCTTTTTGCGCTACTCGTTAAATTATCAAGGAACTCATTTTATACGCTAAAGTGATGGAATACCTATATCCTATCTCGAATTGAGTAGTCGGTACCTAGGTACGCAAAATGTTCCTGCCTGAGTGTAACTCTACCTTTGACAGCTGTCAGGTAGAGAAGTGTAGATAACCACAAATTAAAAGAAGAAGAAAGGCTAATGATAATCCATTGGTACCTAGCTTATGTATTCCATTTACAAATGAAATAAGAAACCTTACGTTGTAATAACTTGAGTTAAGTTTTAAAATCCCACTTGATTTGATCCAACTAGTAATTACGAGCTGACCCGCGCGGTTTCACCCGCGTATTTTGCAGTTTTTATGCTATCCCACAGGAACAGTAAATTTTACCGGGATAAAAAGTAGCCTATGTGTTATTCCAGGACTTAAGCCATCTTCATTTCAAATTTCATCACAATCGGTAAAGCCGTCACGGAGATACGTGGTAGGTATCAAACATACACACACACACAGACTTACGCATTTATAATTGTAGACTGTTATTGCTATTGACTCGCAGTCTTCTTGGCTCGCAGTATGCTATATTATGCTTTAATATATTGTAGGCTTAAAATAATAATATTTTAAGTAGGTATAGGTACGTACTTATTGCCTACAATCTGTTATTGAAAACCGATTAAGCCCAAAATTATGCTAAAGCAATCACATCGCAGACGACGACAACGTTTCAATATTTAGGTACCAATATCTAGAATACACATCCTTAGGACCTACCTACCCAATTATCTACATGTTGTAGTATCTGTATGTGCATCTTGAGGCTTTGATAACACATATATGTAACTATGTTACCTACCTGCATATTATGTAGAAACCAACCTAAAAACTGTGTTGACCTCTTGATCGACACAGTTTTAAGGTTGACGAGACGTAATAATAAATAATGATAGTAATCGGCCTACAAGTAGACCAGTGGTAGGCTAAAAATACCTACCTATAGTCCCTACTTACAAGTAGTAATTGACTTGCTGTGCTACTCGTGAGCCGTGAGACTCAATATTTCGAGGTTCTTTGTACCGAATGTAGTAGAGTATTCATTCGCTGCGATAGCCGTTAGCTGTTCAATGGTGATATCGAATTCAGTCCTTTCAATCCGAAGCGCGCTGACGACAAAGCGGCACGGATCTATCCACCATTCCCTCAATGGAAATGCCATTTGGCGCAATTCGAAAAAATAGAACTTTACGTTTAAAGTTCTCGTGGTTTGAATTTTATGTTAGTTAGTACTAGCGACCCGCCCGGTTTCTCATGGGTTTCTAGCACTATAAGTAAGTACCCTACTTATAAACCTTCCTCTTATAGGTATAATTTTATCTATTGATTAAAACCCCAATTATATCCGTTGGGCAGTTTAAAATATCTAAGTGTATGTTACCTAGTTTACCGTGTGTGGGTTTCTGTGGGTGGTTCTAATCACAGAATGGTAGTGAGCGTTCCGCCTTTGTGGGCTCGAATCCGGTTCACCATAATTGGTGAACCGGATTCGAGATTCGATTTTCGAATAAAACAAAAAATATTTTTTTTGTTTTATTTTGCTCAAACATCGTGTTAGTATAGGTATTAACGCGATGTTTTCCTTCACCGATAGGTGTTAAGTTACAAAATAGAAGAATATATTCTTCATAACACGGAATAATTTAGTATTCATATTTAAAATAATACATAGGGTAGATAATATGTAACATTTTGGTAGTATTTACATAACCGAATTAAAGATATAAAACTCTATGTACCTACCTCTACTCTGAGATAAACCCGTCATTTTGACATAAATCAGTCATTATGACATGTTTTGAAAGCCATAAAATTATTATGACCACAAGAAATTAAAATTTTCTGTAAAAAATCGTCTACTATCTAAATTTACAATGTACCTACAGCGTTTTCGATGTTGCGAGGGCTGTTTCAGGCCGGCTAAACGCAGACTAGCTAAACTGCAGTCGCAGGAGTACGAGTGTTATTCAGAGAGCTATGTAAAATGTTTCTGGAGCCTCTGTGATCACCAGAGCAGTTCCAATAGCTTTCTGCTAAAGTCTGAAAACAATGGTAAGATGAAACAGATTTAAATCATTGAATAGAGTTGGCCTCATGTTCATGGTACTCATATGACCAATGCATCAATCTATACTAATATTTTAAGAGAAGATTGTATTTTATGTTTGTTACAAATAAAAAACAGTGTGTCCAATTTCAAAAATTATTTCACCATTTAGAATACTGCATTATCTAAGTACTAAGCTAGTAATAAATATAGCCTATGTTACTCAGGAGTAACATAGGCTATATTTAGCGACCCAGTGCTTTAGCTTACATTGCACCAGTGCGAAGCTGGGGCAGTTCGGCTAGTTAGTCTATAGATTCGGTCAGGCATGCTCTTTCTGTCATTATAATTAAAGTACATACATACTTTCCAATCACAATTTATTTGGTTTCAGTGATAACAGCTCAGCCTAAGCGACAAGAAGCGCCATACAAAATAGCTACTATCCCCAAAAAAAATTAATTTATATTCAATTGATAAAAATAGTAACATTGTATATTGACTAATAATAAAATTAATATTATTGTTTATGAATCAGACAAACTACTCTGTTTTTCATTTAATACTTGTCTCACATTCATGTTAATTCTTGATTGTGCTACATAATTTTGAAACTTTCTCCATTTAATATTATCAATGTTCTCATTCATACACTCTGTTGTATATTTTTGGTCCGAAATGTATTTGAATTCTGGTATTGTACAGTCTGTAGGAGTTAACTCATCATTCCAAGGGGAAGTACATGCTGCCATAATTTTAGGTACAGCATGATAACACAGTCTAGATTCTTTTGACATGACCACAACATCTCCACTGTTTAACAATATTGCTAGTGGATCAATCTTTTTACTTCTGCCTCCTAAAAGAAAAACTGCTGATTGTCCAAAGCTGAAATAAGAATAAAATAAGGTTACCTACCATGTCCTAATAAATAAAAGATACAAAAGATTCACATTCATCTTCAAATTAATTTTGTGTCAACACATCATATGAGTACTTACATCAGGGGAAAAAGAATACATGGATTATGTAGGTACACACATTTAATTTGTGTATCCAACTAGCTGTTGCCCGTGACTTTGTATGTGTAAGTTATCATGGAAAACTACCAAAAAAAAAGAGTGTGACAAAAACAGGTCTATCCCACAAAAACCCTTAATGTTTTGGGGATGTGCTATTCCTATCTCTGTCCCAAATTGCATCTATTCAGCTGTTCTGATGTGATTAAGTAACTAACATCCATCCACCTAAACTTTCCCATATAATAAGATGTTAGTAGTAAGATGAAAAATTATTATTATGTCAAAGAGCTAATTGAATACCTAAAGGAAAATAGAGGTGCTTCTAAATTAACTTCAGAATGATCAGTGTGTGCAGAGAGTGTTGAGTTCATGCGATAGTAATTCACTATAGCTGCTTCTGCCCGGAAACTTTTATGACCAAGATATTGCGCTATTACATCTGAAAGTTCAGCCAAGTCTTCTGGGAAAGCATTTCTGTTTTCTTCACTGTATTTCTGGAATTAAAAATAAAAACCATGTGAGTGTTAGCGTAGTTTCATGATTACGTAATTAATCAGGTTCATTGTGAATATAATGTTATTTCTTGCTTTGAAATTACTATTATACTTTTTTTGTGTTAAGTGTTTATGTCAGTGAAGTCGCATGACTTCGTGACGCATACCACCTGCTTTTTTTCGCAACCTCGAAGTTCAAGTGGATTATAGTATTAATCTTAATATATATTTAGAAAATATTTATGACAAAAATCTATGCAGATAAACCATTAACTAATAACATATTAATATTAACATTTTACTTTTGTGTCCCAATTGTGATGATATCCCAGAGTGATCCACCGCATTTTTTTCTGTAATTGCCAGTTACTTATTCCATTTTCAAAACATGATTTCCACCAGTCCTCACATTCCCCATCAATATCAATGTTTGACCTGCCGGGTTTTCTGGGATACTCTTCTAGGCATTTCCTTATCCAAAACCTTTGGCCTAAGGAAGTAAATGGATTCCTGATTAGAAATAGACCAGGCCGATCCGGAAAGGAAAACATTTCCCATTCTGTCAATTTTCGCAGTCCTAATACATTTGTCCTTGGATCATCCATTATAAATTCTGATGGAACAGCTGTTGATATCTGAAAGCGGATATAATGCTTGCATTTTAATGCAGAATAAAATTGATGTTGCAATGGAACATTAATAGAAATAATTTTAATGTGTTAAGTATGGATAGGTATCTCGAACGAACCTCATCGGTTGAGGTGTCTGGTGACAAAACTTCGCATACAGATGGTGTAAGCTTATTGCTTTTGTAGTACTTGAATTTTTTCATGAAAATATCATCTCCATTTTTTAGTGATTCGTTGTAATGGTCCATTTTCCATTATTTTTCTAACAAAATCCTTGCTCTTCACAGTTCACTTTTTTTTTTTTGGCGAGTTGAGTTGGTTCATGGTACAATATATCATGAGTTGGTTGATTGACTTGACTTGTCTTCTGCTTTCAGCACAGCAGAGATGGTAGTGACATGCGTTAGCATCCTAGTAGTCTGTGGTAGTGACCGTCTGACCACCCAAGAGAATGTAAGCACTACGTTTACTCAAACGGAAATCATTGTACCGGGTTTCAGGCGTTCCAGCCAGAGAGAATTTAAACATTACGTTTTCCTAGTTATTATTTATAATCTGGTTTATAGTTCAAGTCCAAAAGAGTAAACAAACAAATGTCATTGTCAAATGTCAATTTTGTGTATATCAGAAAAGCAAAACCTTTGGCTCGATAATACTTGTACCTGCGCGGCTTTACGACAGAATCAGACCTACTGCCTGTCTACCAACGAAGATCAACAGAAACAACAGATTGAAGCCAATTATAATAAATAGCCGCAGTCATTTTTTTTATATAAGCAGTTGGACTTAAACTGTGGCGACAAAGGAAGTCAATAGATAGATGGGCCTGAATCTTGAAAAACGTAGCAAAAATACGATTGTACGCACTCAGACACAGTGCGTGACGAGCCTTTCCATCTATCGACTTCCTTGGTGGCGACTCATTTCATCAACATATCGAAACTTCTTTAACGCTTACTCATCACCATTGTTACCGGAAGAACGAAAAATGAAAAGAACTGTTACTTGGCTCGGAATTAAAAACTTTATGTAAACAAAAAATATATTATTTTATGATTTTTCTCTGTAAATATTTTCATCTGCATCTCAATGAATAGCTTACTCTAAGTCTAAATCTATCTCTACCTATACCAACCCCATAGAACAAACTGGACAAAACGTGAATAGGACAAGAAAACACAACGAGATACCTTGAAACGAATGAAAATGAGCCAAATGTGTATCACCCTAATTAATGACACGAAAACATGTGGAAATCTCGAATAGAAAACTTCTCATTCTTCACTTCACTTCTTTGTTTATGGCGTCTGTGGCTTTATTGTTACAATTCTGCCAGTGTCTCAGTGATGCATGCTAGTTTTTTAGAACCGAAATGGAGAGTGCATTCCACTCTGAACGAAAAACAAAATATATGACCGGTGATATTGGGAGGGTCGGTCGGTCAATACTATTTTAAATCCCAAGATGGCGGACTCATCTGACAGCTGTCAAAACTTACAATCAGTCTTACAAGTCAGCAATTAGGTGGTAGGTAATTAATTTTCTTCTTCCGAGGCCAAGAAGAAGAACGTAGTTTGGATTTGTTTGTGATGTGAGTGGATAGATTTGTTTTGTTTGGCATCTAAAAATACTATTGGCGGCCGGCAGGAATCACTCCAATAAATCTTAATCAAGTAAAAAAGACTTCTAGCTAATAATTACTTACGCAAAATGAAGATGAATAACAGTGCAGTATCAGAACTCTCACAAGATTTGAGTAAGGTACCTACCTATTTAGTATTTAGTACTGGTACCTACTTATTCCATGATGCATTCCATTTTATCCATGATGATGATTCTATCCATCCCTCAGCCTTACATTACACGGCTGTCTGTTTAGGCTGTGATCATATTAATCTCTTATAGCAAATATACCATAAATAATTTGTACACTGTATCACAGCTAACTTGCTTAACTTAAACCAATCTGTTCTCTTCTTTTTAGGGAAAAGTGTTTTTTCTCAAATCTTACTTCATCTTATTTTCAGGACTTGCAAGCAGAAAATGGCAAATCAAAATTAAGAAAATGGTTGAATATGAATTTCCGAATTGAGATGACTGATGGAAGAATACTTATTGGAGTGTTCCTTTGCACAGACAGAGATGCTAATGTTATATTAGGTAGGTATAGTTCGCACAGTGGATCTAGGCTTCCGTGAAGTTAACCGTTTGTGATGCGCAAAGACAATTTAGTTTGAAAAAGCTCCATTGCGCATTGAAACTGCTAATTTCACTACGGCTGAGATCCGTTGTGAGACCTTTACTTAACCTTAGCTTAAATGCATTTCTCATATTTGGGCTTATTACAACTAAACATAAGCCTAAGCAATTTTATGCATTTATTCTGCCTTCAAACTGTAATTTTAGGGGCTTGCTAAGTATTGTCTTTCCTTGTCATTCTTATGTCATAAAACAAAGATGACAGATTCTAAAGACAATTTTATAGCAGATTTTTAGTTTGATTTGAGTGACTTCGAGAGTAGGCCAGTGTCCCAACAGTGGGAACATTAGAAGGCTGTCATGATGATGATGAGTGACTTTGATTTATATAAACTTGAGTTAAATTGTTGCATAGTACTGTACTTAATAAATTAGGTCATCTAATTCAAGTATCCAGTAAATTCCAGTGAGAACACTTCATAGACTAACCTTTGAAGTTATTATGACAATAAGAATTTAAACAATTTAGTAAAACAAATCTGAGTAGGTAATAATAACTTAATTTAATTAACATGATATTTACAGGTGCCTGTTCAGAATATGGCAAAAACAGTGAAGGTGAGACTGAAGAAACCAGAGTTTTGGGCCTAGTCATGGTGCCTGGTCGACACATAGTATCCCTCAAACTGGACGAGACCCAATCAAAGTATTATTATGAAGTATTGTGATGTTCTAAATTGAATAAATGAATAATAATGAAGAATGATCCCTACTGTAACTTGTGTTGTGGTACAGTAACTTAATATTTGTTTACAAATCTAATTTATGTGTGATTATAAAAATAAAAACTGAATCAGAACTTTTTTATTCAAGTTTCAAGCTTTCAATCAAACTTTTCAAAACATTAACTTCTAAGTAAATGTTTTTGGAATCATTGGCAAAGGGGTTATCCCCATCAATAGTGTGCAGGTTTACTGAAACACAGTTTAAAATGTTTTGGCACATAACTTTGATAATTTTAGATTCACTAAAAATTTCTTGAAGGAATTGACTGTTTAGTATTTGTCTCAAACAAATGTTAGGATGCACTGGAATTTTCATATTTTTAATATTTTTATAATAATTTACAGAGACATTTCTAATGTCCTCATCCTCATCTTGCAAAAGCAAGACTGCAGTTGTTATTGAAATCATTTTAACTTTGTCAGAGAGTTTAAAAAAACTGTGAGCCATCTCATTGTTTGCCAAAACTGCTGTGTACCTTAAATCAAAGTCAGCATTTTCAAAGTCACTTAATTTGAAAATTATATTTTGCAGGAGTTTCTGTTGGTTTTCTTCCATGTTAATATTTTTTACCATCCTTGCAGCAAATGGGATGATATATCTCAATTTATATGCAATTTCTCCTTCCAGTATTTTCATCAAAGTTGTTACATCCACATTGGTTAGTTCTACCTTCAAAGATATGTGATACAGTATCTTCCAAATTACACTACTGTTGTATTTATTTTTAAATGAGATCAAAATATCAGCTATTTCTTTCAACACTTCATCAGAAATTTGACTGTTATTTTCTAGCTTTTTAAATATAAATTCACAGTAACATTCATAGTCATTGCATCTTAGTAGAGTTTTTAGATACTTTGGCATATTTGCCCAAGTATCATTGTGGATATAATTATTGATGCTAGTTTTAAGCCAGATTGCCACTCCTAAAGCATTTAAATTGCTTTCAGCATGAGAGAGAATGTTTTCAAACTGCATAATGGTGACATTTGAAAGTGTTACAGTACTATCGAAAACCTCTCTTGACCAATAGGAATGCACTTTGAAATTCAACATAGCTCGAAATCTTTCTTCTAAAAATAATAATTCCTTAACATAGAGGTTATGAGCGTGGTAATACTGATAACAAAGTTTAAACAGCAAGAGTGCCCCATGCAAAAGATTTTCTGATTTGGAATTCATGTTTTGAAAAAATTTATGTATCCATTCAAATGGGAAGATGTTGAATATGCATTTAGCTGTTAGTCTCCTGACTGTGTGTATGGGACTATCCAATATTGCAACTAAACTCTTTAATAACTCTTTGTCTGAAGTTTTCTGAATTAGCAAATCTGATGAAAAGTTGTATCTTTTTGCACTGTTTGCTAGCATATTTAGTATAGGTATTAGATTTGAGTGTGTCTCAACTTTGTTGCAATGGTCTTCACTCTTCAACTGCTCAGTAATGTAATCCCATAACTTTGGTGAATGTGTTCTTAGTTCATCACATGCTACTGTTGCTATGGTCTCATCATTTGTCCCAGATGCTTTCTTCTGTCCTACCAGTTTTTGGACAAGAGCTCCATAGAGTTGTAGAGCTGCATTCCTGAATACAATACAATTCCTGTTACAAATTATATTGCAGTAAACAGACAATTTAGCGGCACGGCCGTATCATCCTTTTATCGAAACAGCTCAGGCCATTTTCGACTCCATATAACTTTGTTGTGGATAAAACTAAAAGCCTGAATTTTCAGTAACCAAGCAGGCATTGTTTAAACACGGTATATTTCAAATCTCATTCAATTTGAACCAGTAATTTAAGAATTGTAACTTTATTAGATAATTGACAAAGTAATCTATTTAATTAAAACGACCGATGTGGCGTGTGCAGCGGGCGTAGGTCCGCCTGCGACGCGGAGGTTGCGGGTTCGATTCCCGCCTCGGGTCAAATAGTTATACGATCTACAAATATTTGTTCCTGGTGTTCTGGGTATTTACTATGTATAATAAAAAATATCTATCTATGTATTGTATTGTATTAAGTATATATCAGTCATCTAGTACCCATAATACAGCTCTGTTTAACAGCAGCTTACCTTGGGGCTAGATAATGCTGTGTTTATTGTCCAGCATTATTTATTTTTATTTTTAAAACACCAATATACCAACTTGGTATTACATGGATCTCACAACTTTTTACGGTAGAAGAATTGAGTTGCGAGACTTTTTTTTACAAGTTATGTTTTTGATGGCATAATTTTATAAGACCAGTTTAAATCTGATTCCTTACACAGTACTTTAAAAAATCGTAATAAGTAATAGAATCCATTACCTGATTTGCCAGTGCGGACTAATAAGGTTGACAAATGCCAGCTCAGCCAGCTCAGCAGAATAAAACATCATATCAGAAGCTAGACTGCTGTCTGTGACTATTTTAGTTAGAAAATGAATAAGTATAGCCTTGGGCAAATCCATTTGGTTTTCTATATTCGTTACATGCTGTTTATTCGGAATGTCTTCTGTATTTTTACAAGTGGCCAGGATTGTTCTCATGAAGTAGTGAAACAGGGGCTGCAAAAATGAAGATACCTTGTTAGATTTGTTTCAGAGTTTTGCAAGATCAACAATATAAAAATTAGGAAAAGATTTGTTCATACTTTCCCTTTTCTCATATCGCTTGACACAATTCTGTGGACCATTATCGAGAGGCCGGCCCCCCTCCGAGTGATAGATGCCATTTTACTAGCTTCTGATATGAGCATGTGGAGTTTCGACTTAAGCAGAGTCTGGGGTAAGTTAGATGTGTTTGAGTCTTCTGGTAAGCTAGACAAGTGTTGAATGGCTTTTCCTGTAAGAAAATATATGGTTTCGTAAATGTTGCTATATACAAAAATATTGTCTAAAAAGTTTGTTGGTAACTTTGCCTTGTATTAGTTGGTTGGATGGACTGGACCAATGATTCTTCGAAATTCCTTGTCCTCTTTTTGACATGCGCCTATAGCATATCTGGTCACAGAGCACTAGTAATCTAGTGGTAATCGCCTTCCTATCCCTAAGGACGTGGGTTCTAAACCGGTTGTGCACAAATGGATTTTTTAAAGAAAAAAATGTATGTGCGCTATGCCAATGCTGTCAAACCGCGAAGGAAGACATTCTGAGGAAACCAGATCTTGGACATGCAAGAACAGATACTAATCTAAACCATGCCGTCCACCACATGACTCATTCACTCTCGCTTGAGAGTAGGTCAATGTCCCAGCTGAGAGATCATTGCAAGGTTTTCATGATGATCGCAAATCTTCGTTTCATTTATGAAAGTAAATAAAGCTATTACCTAATGCCACTCCAGCTGCTTCTATAGCGCCTTTGTGGCGAGATGTCTCCAAAACATGGGTGATTATCATCAAACAAGTGCTACATTTTTCAATATCTTCAGTATTATATTGAACCAACAGTGATGCTAGTTGACATGAACTCTGAAAAGTCACAATGTTTTAATTGAAAGGGAACATAATGTAGAAAACTGATGCTTAAAATCGTATGAGACCTACCTTTACATTATGCCATAGACAGTTCAAAACCATTTGATGTAGTCCTGAAATTTTAGTCTCATCCTGTTCATCACCAGATTTGTGCCCAGACTTTTCTATAATATTTTCTACCATATCACTCATTTCTGAAAAATCTGTAAGAGTGGAATGATTCTGTTCCCATGAAAATTGATTGGCTATGTCTTGCAGCATACCCAACAAATCAATCATGATTTCGTTAGGAATATAGACTTTCTTTAAATTGAATAAAGAAGCCTCCAAGACAACTTGTACTATACTGATAAAGGAATGTAGTTGTTTCCCTTCTTCAATGGTTTTCGGAATATCTTTCTTCAGTTTGTACTCTGTATGTAGTTCATTATATCCAAAATGGAAAACATCTTCAACACTTTTGAAAATTGTGTCAGTATGCTTTTCCTTTAGTAATAAGTTTACTATCAGATGAATCATGCTTAGTCCACAACTTACATCATAAAAAAATTTACTCTTTATACAGTGCAAAGCTTCATCTACTAAGATAGAGAAGTATTCATTTTGCAGTTTTGGCTTTCTCAATTCAGTATGATAATGTAAAATCAGCAGGTTAGTTACACTATCTCTTATATCATCTGAAGGATCTTTTAATAAGCTCACAAGCTTCATCACAAAACATTCATTATGCAGTGTCCAGCTTTGCCTGTCTTTCAGAAAGTCAATCAATGTTGCATTAGAATCTCTAGTCTGCTGGAGCCTCTTTTTAGAGATCATACTTAAGCACCCTACAAAGATATTAGCTACTTTTATGCTTGTAATTTTTCTTTGATAGTTTCCATCCCAGTTCAAAGAACGAACAATGACTTCCTGTATATCTTTGCAGAAATCTACTAGATCATCTGTTTCTTCATTCTGATTGTCTCGCATATTTCTAAATGCAATATGTAATTCGCCCATAAAATTATCAAAACTTTTTAGCATACTGATCCTTAGCACAGTACAATCAGAGTTGATATTAGTTTGCAAATATTTCAAAATGAGAGTATATTTTGTTTGGCTTGGCATTGATTTGTGTTGTGGAATACATAAAATATCAAATGCTAACATTCTGATCTGTATATTGTAGTGTTCTGCTCCACATAACAGCATATTTATAGTCTTTGAAGAGCTTTCTGGATATATGTTTGATGAGATACCCATCTTACTACCTTGTTTCATAAGAAACAGAATGCTGTGTAGCCTTTTATCTGTGTCATCAAACTTTATCAATTCACCAATTAGAATGTCTAGGAGGTTTGGAAACTTTTTCAATGTGGTCAGTAGCCAATAGTTGTTGAAATTTTCAATAGCTCTGATAGATGACCCATTTAGTATTCCAACAATACCTTGAAGAAATATTTCACACCATTGATCTGTTGATTGAATCTTTCCCAAAACTGAAAAGTACATATCAGTGACAGCAGACACCAGCCCAGGTTTATGCAGGTTATCTATAAGTCCTTTATCCCATTTATTTTCTTGCAACTGCTGTGTTATATTTTGGTAGCTATTGTCAATGACTACAGTAAGCATGAGATACTTAGCTTTATTCCAGTAAAATGAATTGATCTCTGCTACTAACGATGTAATCATCTGATCATCAAAATTTGCTACAAGTGTTTGAAATACTCCTCTATTTAAATCCCTTACTCCTGTTATAGGGTTTTCCCAATTATGATTCACTAAGTTAATCAAAATTATCTGGTTGTCTTTATTAAAAACAACTCCTTGAAACTCAGTACCAATTATTTTCTTGAATGATTTTATAGTTTTGAATACAACATAAGTGTATTGTGAGTATTCATATGCCATCAGAACTAGTAAGTCAAATGAAGAACTGAGTAATTCTGATATCCCAGTTTTATCAGTATCTTTGCTTACCAAAAATGATGATTGGAACATTCCATAGATCATGGACACAACTTGCAATGTATTCAAGCTTTCCTTGATGCTTTGCGATCTGAGAGACAATTCTTTGTTGATCAATTCCTTCAATTTGTTTAGATATAACTCTTGTCTGTTTGTCAATGAAACTGTTGAGAAGAAACAAGTAGCACATAGCAATTGATTGTCCATTTTTGTAAGCCCTGTTTCCAAATGCTTCATCAGTATCTCTGTTATGTTATCCCAGTGATCTCCATATTTTCCTGTATATTTCTTGTGTCGCTTTGCATTGATCAATACCTCCTGGAAAAGAAATATATAAGCCATAGAATCCTACAAAACTAAAAATAATCTAACTTTTGGATCCTAATAAATATATTAGGAAGTCCCACTCCCAATGCTGATTGGTGGATAGCACTGTCTTTGTCTTTGTAACTCTAGTTGACTACCAGTGCTCTTTTTACTATTTTATTGTGCTTGCCTTTTTTTAAATCTACTTACTTATAATATTATAAACAGAAAAGATTTGTATTTTGTATGTTGGTAATGAATAAACTCAACTACTGGTCTGATTTCAAAAATTCTTTCACCATTAGACTGTAACATTATTCCTGAGTAACATAAGCTATATTTTAAGTCCACCGATGCGAAGTTGGACGAGCTGCTAGTATTACATAAAGTAGTACTTAAAATGTTTTACCTGTATTTGTTGCGAACTTAAACATTTGGTTTCAATGTTGATATTAGATAGTATTTGTAGTAATTCCTCCATAATTTACTCATCTGCAATTAAAAATAACTTCAAAATTATATTTATTAGCGAAAATGACTGACTATTTCAAAATTGTATTATGGTCAACCTACCTATGCTTCATTCATAACATAAAGGTTTTAGCTACGAATGAATGTAGGGTTTGAGTTTTTTTTTATTAAGTAGGTACCTACTTAAGTGAAAGGCCAATCTAAATTTGAAATAATTTACTACATCAAAACTATATTTAGAATTATAATTAAATCACTGCGTTTTTGTTCCATCTTTGATAGGTTCAAAACCCTCATTCTGGATTTTTTTTTTATATACTTCAAAGTCGCGCTTTCTATCAAAATGTGTGACCCATTGTGTTGGACATGATTTCTCAAATACCCTTCTAAGTTCAGCGCAAGCCTTGGGCGTTAGTGAACTGTCTTTTATATTCTGATCATCAAGACATCCCCAGTAACGGTCCCTGGAATCCCAACAGACTTTCCTCTGTTCTCTATCAGGAAAAGACATCTTTATGTATTAACGCCTACACCTAAAACGGAAAATATTTTGTAAATATTTTATGCATTGATTAGATTGATACCGAGAGGTATTAACTCATCTCAAAGGCTTTCAAAGGTATATTGCCGTGGGACTTCGTCAAAACTATATCGTAATTAATATACTTAGGTGAAAACTTACGTAAGTAGATTCTGACCTCTTTAACCACTAGTAACGTAGATATTAGTGTTATTTTGTCCTATGAATTCTTATTTCTTTTCGCAAATATTTGTCCTAACCTAAAAAATAATTAATCCGCCACAAATAAAATAAGTAATAGTATAAAATGTCAATGTCAGTCTGTCAGGTCAGGCAGGTGTCAATTATGCACTGGCCGAAGAGAATATAAGCACTACGTTTAGCACTGGTACGTCGTATCTATAAAAAAAATAGTACTAAAACTAATAGTGTGACACTGGCTCTCGTACATCTCTCGTGACGACATCGAGGCGGGGGGCGGCCGGCGGGGCGGCTCCGTGACCTAAAGGCTGCGTTTCCACCAAAGCTAAGCGAAGATGTGTTTATTGGAACCAATAGAATCACTTTAATGAAGTTGTCAGAGCGAGACTAGGTAAATGAAGTGATTCTATTGGTTCCTAGCAAACACATCCCTCGCTACACATCCTCGCACATCTCTAGTGGAAACGCAGCCTTATAGTCATCATCATTACAGCCTTCTAATGTTCCCAGTCCCACTGCACTGCTGGGACACTGGCCTACTCTCAAACGAGAGTGATTGAGTCGATTGCACATGTCTTTCGTATTGTTAGTTCTTGGACATGCCGGTTTCCTTACGATGTTTTCCTTCACCGTATAAGAGCACTGGCATTGCGCACATAGGTAAGTAAGTACATAATTTTTCGAATAGAAAAATCCAGTGGTGCACGACCGGATTCAAACCCACGACCTCAGGATCGGACGGCGCGGTCACTGCCTGCATCACTGCTCTACCTACCTACATGCCTAGTACCTACATACTTACCTACCTACCTACTTACATAATAATAATCTAGTGCAGTGACCGAGCGTAAGATAATGAGAAGGCTGATTATAATCACGAGGTCTGAAGACGAGCACTAAGTAATACAACAGCCGGACGGACACAAGCATTTTAGGCCAATCTCGAAACTGAGACACTTTGCTCGTTTCGCTCGCTCGGTCAATAACTGAAGTCCGAATTAAACCTACCAATCTATATGTACAGGTACTACATTATTTAAGATGCTGAAAATTAAAACAAAGGCTCCATTTTATCTACTGTTTTAATTCTTTTATTAGTATAAAAAGACTATTTAGCTTGTTCATAGTGAAAAAGTGAAAATGACTATGAGGTAATTCAGTACTGATAGTTTGAATTAAACTTACAGTTATCTCAGCGCCAACATTTTTACGATCTCCGTTGTTTTTTACGTATTCCAAAATATTATCGGAGACCTTTATTTTACACATATTTGTAAAGTTGGTCAGTTGTTTGAAGTTTTCAAACGGAAATATTCCTGGTAATACAGGAACATTGATTCCTGCCTTTACACATCTTGTAACGAAATCTTTGCAAATATCAACATCGAAAAATGCCTGCGTAACTATAAAGTCAGCCCCAGCATCTACCTTTTGTTTCAGCTGTAGAATTTTTTCATCGTCGTTTTCGCAAAACCCAGCGATTCCAATGCAAAAATACTGGCCAGAAATTTCTCGAACGTACTCTATTAGTTCCAAGGTGCTTTTGAAGTCTGATGAGCTGTGGTCAAAATTTCCTATAAAAAAAATTATTGTATGTTATCAACACTTGAATGCATAATATTTTTTATAAGTACACTCCTAGTAGGTACCTACATTAAACTAGCAATCCATTGCTGTAAGAAATTCATAACTCACCGCCTAAAATAAGGAACAAATTACAGATCCCCTTCTCTTGCAAAAAAGCCAACACCTTCTCTAAATATTGCTTCTTCATCATATCGCAAGATAGGTGCAGCAGAACTTGCTTGTGCAAACTCCTTAAAGAAACCGCCATTTTCAAGGGTGCTATCTCTAGATCCTGGCATTTGTGGATCCTAGCATGCCATGTTATAGAAAAGAATGCTGGATCAGCCTCCAGATTTATTAGGTCCTCCTTGTTTAGATCTGGAGTTACCTCAAACGAATATGAGAACTTGTTTTCCATGATCAAGTCTGTCACTTTTCTTGCTTTCTTGTTTTCTTTTGAAGTCATTTTTTTAGTTTTAATGTGGCTAAAGTACCTTGTCCTACAACACACTTATGTATTATAACTGAATAAAACACGACTCAACTAGTAAAGGCAAACAAACTGATAAGACGATTCAGTCTCAAATCTCAATGTAAAATACAACTTTATAATAATTTTGCATTTGTTATCACATCACATTACATCACACTGTAATTTAATATATTTTATACAAGTATCTACCTAATATATAATCACAGTAATAATTTAAATGTGAAAGTTTGTATGTTTAGATGTTTGAATGTTTGGATGTTTGTTCATCTATACCTCGACAACCACTGAACCGATTTGGCTGTAATTTCAAACATAGATGACCGGGGACAGTACAGAGGCTACTTTTATTCCGGAAAAAAATAAGGTTGCAGAGTTCAACGCGAACGAAGTCGCGGGCGACAGCTAGTAATTTATAAAGCTGTTAAGTTTAATGCAGTGATATAGATTCCATATTATTATACCTACTCAAAAAAAATAAAAATCTGTAATACTTACGTAATAAAACTATCAAAAAATACTAGGTGAGTTTCTAATAGACGATATTCTACTTACAGTGTTACCTACTATACTACACTGTAGAATAACGGGGTCTTATCGGGGTGACAAAGATTAACAAGATGACAACGTTACGTAGGTAAATTAGGTTAGAAAATAAAAAACGCAGTGTTTAGTTAATTGATTTTAATTTCGACTGACTACACTTGAATTAACAATCAGCCAATATACCTGTGTGTATGTTTAATCACAACCAAAACTGTTAAAATAATAAAATGTTTTACAAATTCCACTATCACTGTAAAAATAAATTTTACAAAGCTGAAACACGTTGTGTAGATAATATATTTATTATATAAGATAACGATTATGGTGTTCTACATCACCTACTTCTCATTAATATAAAACCGTCTACGTAGTTAGGTACCTAATTGCGAATAACATAGAATTACCTAATTAAAGGAATGTATGTAACAACATGGCATTATTGTAAGTGTGTAAAAGCATCCAAACACCTATAACTATAAGAATTACGTATATATTTCATTCCGAAGAAATATCTATATTGATCGGGGAGGCGGGAGGTGACATAAGTAGCTTCACGGTACCTATCGATATTGATGCCAAAATAATTCAAATAAAATCAATGAGAGTACCTACCTAGTTAATAGATTCAGATCAATTGGAATGAAATAAATACTAGATTCTAACTCTACCTGTATCTACTTACGCTATGCTGTGTAATTTTTCCTTACGTATGTTTTTGTTGTTCATCATTAGGTACATAAAGCATAAAAGCTTTATTGATAGTAGAGAGAACTAACTAGGTATGAGGGAAGAGAGAATGATACATGTACCTACTTTATGTAGGTACTGTTGTAACTACAATGGATTGCCACTGCTTGCTGTTTGCATTGATTTAATTATTGTCTGTTACATTGATGGTTAATACTCAGAAAACTCTTCTCAGAGTTTTGAAAGAACGCCGCCATTTATTTTCATGTTTGTTTTGTTTCCTATCAACGCAATGCTAATCAAAGAAACTGCGTACATAATATTTCATCTGAAAGATCAGATAAGCTCAAGCAACACCACTTTTCTCTTCTTGTGATTGTGATATGTCTCTTCAATACAATTTTTCCCTTCGTTCTTACTTTATTATGTTATAATATCGTTTACCGATAAAAAAATTACACTGTTTTTGTCATTTGAATGATGTTGACATAAATTTGGTCTGAATTGACACCGAATTCAGTCTTATTATTAAAATTAATTAGGAGGTAGTTTATATACAAAGGAATAATATTCGCTGTTGTCGTAATTAAGCATAAAAACATCATAAAGGTTCTTAGTAAAAATCACATGGATTTCTAAAACCAGGGTAAAGGTTAGGTTAATCAGGTAGCTAAAGGTTCAATTTCAGCCACATGCACTTAGATAAGATCTGATTCAAAGTTGTTTCCGAATTTTTTATCAATTAATAATTAATACTAATGAACTTAGCCTACTTTGATATTGTCGCTTCGATTATCACCTAAGTTTACTAATTAGATAATATTCCCAATAATTATTGACTTGCAGTGGTGCATAAATTTGACTAAATATTTCTAACTGAGTCTAACTAGGTACTACACTTCTACATAAGTTACATAATTGATTATTGCGGACATTAAAACTTATTGTTTTGAACAATGAGTGTTTGGTTTTACTCATATTCTTTGCATCGTCAATGCTTTTTATTGTTATTTGTGGCAAGTAGTTTACTTTACCTTTTTATGTCAAGTTATAGGTAGATAACACTTTCTTTTCTATTTCTAAGAAACTTATGAATAAATTGGACGTTATCATCTGACAATGACGACACAATTCATTTTCATTAAAAGTGGTTTCGACTTGTAATAGTATTTCGGTTATATTGACTCCATTTGCTCCGTCAGTTCCAGGATAGGGCTCTCGCTGAGCGGTAGCATGCCAGCAGGGGGTAGACTGTGGCCTTGCCAGTTCGACTGGAACACAACAGGGACATAATGTAGGTACTTACTACTTACCACTCACGAAGTATAGTTCGCACAGCGGATCTAGGCTTCCGTGAAGTTAGCCGTTTGTGATGCGCAAAGACAATTTAGTTTGAAAAAGCTCCATTGCGCACCGAAACGGCTAATTTCACGACGGCCGAGATCCGTTGTGAGAACTAGACCTACCTATTGTTATACCTACCTATGTCTGCAAATTGTATTGACCATGTATAACTCTTAACTCTGATCTTATAATTTATTCTTTCTATAGGTAGGTAAGTATTTAGATAAGATATTTAGTTAAATCTCGTAACTTCTTGACTGTCTTGACTGCAAGCGTTTTACGATAGACTTTCCCTTTTATAACTGTGACCTCTTCATTTTTCCTTCCCTCTTTTGCGAACAATGTGCATTTTTTTTGTAGGTACTTACCTACATTCGACACATTTCATGCCTACTGTCAGCATATCTTGACAACATGATATAGGCGGACTATTGATATAAAACCGGAATCAAATAGGTACCTACTTGTAGTACCTAGGTATGTGAGAATGGATAACATCGAATTGGACACGCGACGCAATGACATTTTACAAAAATCCATCGGGCAGTAGTGATTTTATCAATTACTTGCGACCTGCCCCGGCTTCGCAAGGGTGCTTAAATTATATCTAGGTAGGTACGTATAAACTTTCCTCTTGAATCACATTATTGATATTGATGAAAATGTATTAAAATCCGTTGCGTAGTTTAGGAAATAGAATAGAATAGAATAGAAAAATATTTATTTACCTACTTAAGTGAATCTAAGCATACAAATACATATAAGTAGAAGTACAGACGACAGCGACGCCACGGGGCGCGGCGGGAAGTGAATTTGTTTTAATTATTATTTATTATTCTAAGTATTATGTATAGATTGCCAAGCTAAGATACGCCGACTAAATAGTGAGCAGCAAACTCACAAAAATGCGAATGTGCATGCAGGCAGACGTGCTTTCTAAAATAAAGCGGTGTCAAAATAAAACAAAGAACTATAAAATGTACATTTACTTGTATTTTAAATAAAACTTGCTTCTAAGTAAGCTATCACATTTTACATAAATTACTTTAATATTTAGCAAATAATAACAAAACTATACAGACTTTTATACTTAATGAATAAAAGTAGGTACACTTAACTTATAAAATGATCTAATAATAAATATATAGGTACCTACTTATATCTAATCAAATATGTAGCATGAATATAGATGAATATTATTGACCTAAGTACCTTACCTACTTAGGTACGAGAACGTGATGTTGAAGCTAGTAGGTTCCAATGAAAAAATGCCAAGACAATAAAATCTTAAAACATCTATCAACTAAGAAATACATACAAAACATAGGACAAATTAGCAAGTACAAAAAATGGAATTACTGAATTTGGTGTACAATTTTCCACCATTTATATTTAAAAAGTGTAAAACATTGGGAAGATTGCTCTCCCGAGTCTCTCTAATACAGCGAACATGCTCGACGCTTTATCATCACGTAGGGAGGAATACTGTAGTACCTACTACTTATTAAAAGTATTTCTTAATAATGTGTTTTTTAATATTTTTTTTAATTTTGCACTGACATAGTATTTTTTATCTAAGTAAGTAGGTTACTATTATTTAAAATTTACATTAGTAAATAAATAGTATATAGGTAAGTACTATCTACTTAATATATATTCATAAGAATTACAAGTCTTATTTTACTGATTCATTCGGTCTAAAAATGGATATATTATCATTTGTAGTATTTATTATCATAGTACAATTATTGTACTATAATAATAAATACAATGGTGTAATACCATACTAATTTAAAGCACTAGTTATTGTCATGCGCTCTACAAAAATATTTATTTGAATTAATGACTAAATAAAATACATTCGCCAATTACCTACAAACAAACGATGCTCCACGAATACAGACTACATGAGACCAATGTTTGATCGTACACTTTCTGCAGTCAAAGCTAGCAGCTATAACACGATCGAGCTTGGAACTGCGTGCTATCCACTCTACCAATCTACAGGTCTACGTTTAGCGTGGATATCTATAGCTAATTTATCTGTTGAAATACCTGAAAGCAGGGCTGTGGTTGGAAGAGGTTGGCGTTCCATTGGACGGGCCAAATCGGTGCATCTACTCCGGAGTGTGTCGACGCTTCAGCTTCCCCTTCGCGAGTACTCGCATCTCGTCGTCCCGCCAACTCTGATATTTGACAAGCACTCTGAAGACTAGACGGTAAGTTTGACCAATTTTCGTTCCCTAATCTCTCTTTATTCATAATGCTGATCTCCATCGATCCTTGGTAAGCAAACTTAGCCAACTCCTCTTGGCCTTCCTCGAGTTTTGGTTTGGCTACTCTATTCGGCCCTTCAACAATGGCCTGGAAAGCGAGCAAATCTCTGTTTTCAGTTTCAGTCAAAGGCAGTGGCGGTAAGATTTGTTGCTGTTGAGCTATCTTGTAGCTTTGCTGTCGAAGCATTTGTCGTCGACTGAGGCCGGCCTGCAAAGCCTGAAGTCCCATTTCGTGCACGGGAACATTTTGGGGCGTCATTTGCTTTTGCAGAAGTTGACGTTTCTGTTGGTAAAGGCGGTGCTGCATAAGCTGTTGTTGTAGTGGAGGTTTTGTGACTTGAGTCACAGTCGCTCCGTGTAAATCAGTTGGTTCCTGGAGCTGAGCTACCATCTTAGGGCTGGCGGGCATCGGTGGAGAAGTACTTGAGTAACTGAAAGATTCAGGGAGACTGATTCGTTTTGGGTTTGGATTTTTCGTATCAAGAAAATGTGGACTAAAGCTGGCTGCAAACTGATTGTGTTGTATTTGCCTTTGTGTCATTTCTTCTACTGGAATTGAAGACTGATATTGAGTTTTCAATATTTGTGCTTCTTTTTGGACAAGATGCAATTCTAAAACACCTTTTGCTTTACAATTTTCATTTAATCGCTGACTATTGAACGCTATGTTATTCTTTTGGGATTCGTTCGACTGTGCTACTTGTTGTGCGACCAAACCATCACTGGCTCGTCGGCCTTCTCTGAAATCTACAGGACTCCGAGTCATAGCCCTAGAGCAGTTTTTATTAGCTGACTGGTAATTAATTGGGTTATGTCGCGCTATTAGTCCTGTGCCGGGTGGGTTGCTATTGTATGAAGAGATATAAACACAAGGATGCATTGGGCTGGTATTCACGAGGGAATTATTCTCGTACGCCAGTTTCTCTTCATTTGATGTGCAGCTAGGTAAGCTGCTAGCAAGCTCGCTAGAACAATCGGACAACTGATAGTCTAAACTTTCAAAGGTTGAAAAGTTACTCTGCGAGGAGTCACAGCTAAGATTCTGGCTCAGGCTTTTGTTGTTAAAAAAAGTAACAACACCACTACTCGAGCTAGAACTTGCGTAGGAACTTAATCTGTTCTGTACTCCGGCCGGTACGTTTGGGACATCTTCCATATCTGTTTCACAGCCCTCATCTGTGGACGACGAATACTGTTGTTGAAATTTTGTTGGCTCAGCAACACTTGTTTGGAGTCCTGCTGAATATGTGGGCGGGTTTGTTGAATATCTGTTCAGGGAAAATTTACTATCTGGTCGGTATAGTGTACTTGGAAACAAATCGCTTGTAGTAGTGGTAGTAACGGAAAAGTTAGTTTCAGCTGCGCTTGACATTGGTGGCAAAGTCGTATTTTGTAAATATGAATACGCTGGAAGATGATGATTAATGTAGTCTTTGAACGGTGGCGTACTAGTCTGATGTCTACTTAAATCTTGCTGCTGGGCTTGAGATACTAGCCTAGCAGATTCAAGTGGCTTCGGTTGTTCTAAAACACAACTCAGTTTCGACTCCGCCAACTGTGACGGTATTGGACTAGCACTTAAATTGACGGTACCCTTCAAGGGTAGCGGTGATTGTTGTAAAGTATTCATAAGTTTTGCAGCTTCGGAACACATTGTGAACGTTGTTGAGTTAGGCATTTTTACTGGTTCTACGCTGAAGTTGGTCGCAGAAGCAGAATTTTGTAGAAAACTGGCGATCACGTTATGATCGGCCGCGGCTGAGCTTCTTCCGCTGTCGATAGCACACTTTGAATCGAAACTGGAAGATGTAAGAAGTCTCGTCCCATCATTGGTACCTTTGCTCGTTTCTGGTCCGACAGTCGTCGATTGCTGTAACAAACGACGGCAATCTTCACTAGACTGTTTTAAAATATTCTGCTGCTGTTCATAGGTTGACGTAAGCAACCTATGGGTGGGAACAGCCCCTTCACTGAGCTTGGATCCAAGTCTCTGACTTGATTGGGAAACATCGATGTTTCTCATTGAAAGCAGCCGCGTCGATTCGCTCTCATGACTTCTAGCATCCAAGTTGCTGACTAAAAAGCTCCGATGCGTATCCGAGGGGTCGGAGTTTCGCTGGAGCAGTCTTTGTTCAGTCATGTTTACTCCGGCTAGGGAAAGGAGTCTTTGCGTTTCGGAAGTAGATGGGTCACCTGGGCCAGGTGGTAAAGATGGTGTTGCTCTGCTGAAGTCTCTTGTTAGATCTCCTGCGTGCAATAATCTGAAATTAAACAAAAAAATATATGTAAACTTATATTCGATCAAACCGGAATGAAGCTTTTGGAAATCAATGTGGGTTTTCACCTAGCATGATGTTCGCGTCTAGCTTCCTGAAGCGACGGATCTCTGGCCAGTGCATGGTCGGCTACAGAGGACGGCCGTCGTGATGGCCTCCTGGCTTCCACGCTGGCACCACTCGCCGCCCGCGCCCTTAGTCGTTCTAGGAGTAGGAGGTAGATTGCTGCGTGGTGATCGTAACTGTTAGATCTTAAGCTCTGAAATAAAACAAAAAAAATGTTACAGAGCTAAGAACATTTTGAAAAGTTAAAAAAAGCTATTTACACTGTGGCGCCAAAGATTTGCAATAATTCAAGAATGAATAATCGTAAGATAGCCGCAGAAATCGGTTAGAAGATTCCCGCCGTAGCGGGGATAGATGTTTGCGTGATCTGAAAATT
Organism: Colostygia pectinataria; assembly: GCA_951394395.1. NCBI lineage: Eukaryota > Metazoa > Arthropoda > Insecta > Lepidoptera > Geometridae > Colostygia > Colostygia pectinataria. The sequence continues at coordinate 5,733,039 of OX596362.1, forward strand.
ATTTGTTTTTGGTGTGGGTGTTGCTGATTTCTGATCCACATAAAACACATTAGAAAAATTTATCGTGACTGTTGTGTGTTATATTATAATAACTGTTTTAAAATAATATGGATCCTTGATTATATTCACAATGATCACAACACAACTCACAATTACAATACAAGGGAACAAACCTCTTTGGTTTTAACAGGGTCGATTCCCAAGCTCTGCATCAGTCTGAGCACCTGCTCATTAGGTTCAGTATATACCGGTGCGTGAGCAGGGCTTTTGGCCGGGTCTGGGGTCACCAGTGGCACGGCATAGGGTTCTGCAGCCATCCATCGGTGCTTCTTGATCTGCTCTATAGTATACCGCTTCATTGGTTCAAGTACTAGCATTTTGCGAATTAGGGACTCGCATTCTAAAACAAATGGAAGATAATTAATAATATGTTTTATACTATACCTTTGCTTTCCATAAAATTTACATGTTAGGCTTGTGTTTTGTTAAAATTTTTAATTGATCGTGTTCTGCTTCTTGGGTTTGGATATGACTTCATTTCTGTTTTACTTAAGACGACGCATTGGAGCTTTTGGTGGCAAGGATCTCAGCAATTACAAAACGTATGTAATTGAAACTTTATAACCTGATTCTTCATTTCAATCACTTCATTTTGTTAGTTGCAGAAACACGATTCACACTTCTGGGTTTGGTTTATTATAGTAGAAGACCTAAAATTGCGACCCCTGAAGTCAGATTCTTGTAGTTGAGAATTACGTAGAACGGTATTTTCGGTATTTTTTATTTGACTCTAAAAAATACATAACATTTTAATCTTATCTTGCGATTCATTAACCCGAATAGTTTCAATATTGAGCTCATCTTGAACACTTAACATTCCAGCGGATTCCCAATAGGTACTTACATAGTATTCATAATCGGTGTAAACAAAATCATAAGCATTAAGAAATTATAACTCCCATAATTATGTGTACCTACCTACTTATTTTACTTTCATAAAAGACAATAAAAAATGTGGGTGTATCTACAGTTTTAGAGTTGATAGAGTGGGGAGGTAAATAAAAATCAGTAACGTAAAAAAATAAACTAGTACATTGCTAGTACTAGTACGTATAAGGTCATTCATAAAAAATACTTATAACTTTTTTTTCTAAACTTTTTTTTTATATTTAAACAAAAAAATTACGTAATTCTCGTAATTCAGGATAATAATAATTAGTTATCCTTGTTAGAAATCAAAAAGGCAGCGCTCGGCACGTGTCAGTGACCCGCGCGTCAATGAACCGCGGGTCAATAACCCGCGCGTCCTTGACCTGCGCGTGGCCTTGACCCGCTACGGGGCGCGCACACTCGAATATTTCATTATTACGTCGCTTAGCTCGATTCCCAACAATGATAAATAATAATTGAGCGGAAAAACGTAATCGATTTTTTTTTGTTTACTTGGGATTTTTAAGACAAAACATACATAAAAAAAAGGTATAGGTACATATATATTTTTTTATGTGTGGAACTTAACTTTGTCAGGTTGATAATGAATGACCCTGTATACTTGTACGGAGTAGATAGCTCTAACATGCAAACCATTATTCATTGATGTACCATGTACTCTGAGTAGGTAAACCATGTTGGTAAACCTTGTTATCGAATAATTACCCATCGTCTATCAGATTTTATCTAACCATATCCATTAAAGTCAGATTGAGTTATCGACAAGAAAGGTCTGAGGTTGCACCACACTCACGTAAATGACTGAGTTCTCAGTCATTTACGTTCGTTCGTTCGTTCGTATGAGTCAGTGGCCAACTCTGGTGACAGAGTTTCTAGGCCGCCCGAAGGTCTCTGTCATGGCCTAACAACAACATTTACGTGAGTGTGGTGCAACCTTAAATCAACAAGTTTCTTCTTGTAGGTACGCGTAGAGAAGAAACTTGTTCTTCAATTAAAATTCGATTATTCCCGCATCACGGTGTGTTGACAAAATACTGGCCGTTGATTCTATAAAACACTTTGGTATATCACTTTTGACAAAAGTTTATATGAAATCGTATGACGTTCAAATGAATCTCAACCTTAGGGTGGTAGACTACATTTTTTGCTGACTGTACCTACTTTGTTATCACAAATTTAACTACACTCGCGAGCAGCTGAATCGACTCACCCCTACAAAAAGTACAAGGTGTAACTTTTTTCGAAAATTACTTGAGTAATGTACCTACTTATACAATATTTTTTAAAGCTTGCTCAATAGGCTTTTAAATAACACCAATAATTTTAATTCATTCAGTTCTTTTTTTTAAATATCGTTATACTTAATATCCGTGTAAGAAACGAAAATGCGTTTTGTGCGGTAGCCGCGCGAGCGCGTCGCAACTTCCTTTAAAACCCCCTGCAATCAGTGCATACTTATTATTCGCTTATCAAACGTTGACCAAAACACACCAACGCAAGTTACGATCCCCGATTTACAACCAATAAGGATACAACATCAGAAGAAGCTGCTCAAGGTGTTGCTTTGCTGCAACAGAACCCTAGCTAGCGAATAGTCGCTCGCCGACTAAATCTGAGCAAATCTGCTGTGACAAGGGTGTACAGAAGAATCCAGGAGAATGGTTCTTACTCTAGGAGGCCAGATACCAGTCGGCGCCGGCTTACTTCTGAGAGAGACGACCGTTTTATCGTTTCGACGAGTCTCAAAAAACACCATCTCACCGGTGTTTCTGTCTAGCAGCAGCTTAGAGAGGTTCGAGGAGTATCTGTAAGTCAATGGACGGTCAGAAGACAATTGAAGGAAGCTAACCTCATTCCAAGACGGCCTGCCAGAGGCCCAAAATTGACCACAGCTCACCGACAAGCGCGCCTTGAGTTTGCTCGCGAACACATTGATTAGAGTGCTGAGCAATGACAGTCAGTCCTTTTCACCGACGAGTGCAGAGTGTCTGCATGGCAGTGACAGGGGAGCTCGGCTCTACAGGCGTCCAGGCGAGCGGTTTGCACAGTGCTGTTTTGCCGAAACAGTGCCCCACCGCGGTGGTTCGCGTATAATTTTTTTTTGTAGTGAGTCGATTCAGATACACGCGAGGTTGAGTAAGTAATTAGTTTTACTACGAGTATCACTGCTAATTCGTCTGTGGTTAAAATTACGCAATATTCAGGTACTTAACTTAGTTACCTCCATATTAGAAAATATTGCAATATTTTATAAGTAGGCCTTTGTTCGAGTTTGTTGACTTAACTGGTTCATTAAACGTCAGCACCTGTGGGCCAACCTGATTCACTTAGTTAGGCCGGTTTTTAATGGTCCTACTATGTTGATATTATAGGCCCAAAATGCGGAACTAATGTTCAATGTCTAGTTAAAAATAGTTAAGAATTTATAGAATAATGAGTCAACAAACCTAGAAACTCGTCGTAACGAGTTATCGTTGTATGACGTAAAACTTTGCCTAAGTACACAAACCGCAGGGCTTATGACTTATGACTGACTGGCTTATGAAAGTAATAGATAGGTATTTAGGTACAATGTACTAGCTAGTAGTTTTGAGAGATTTTCAGCAGACTTGTTAATTGGACAAGTTTAGTATTGCTTGTTTAGCGAGAAACGCTTTTGGATCGCTTATGTTTTCAAATACTTATCCACTTTAGTGCGAGTAGAATTGGGTTTTGATGTAAGTAAATAATAAAGTAAGATAAGATAAGATCATTGCAAATTGATTAAATGTTCTGTTTCTGTTTTTTTCCGCTGTGCACGCTGTATCAATTTCATTTCTACGTTCTACGTGAAAATAAATACTACTAATACTAGGATCTATATCTATAAATAGGCAGTAAGGTTAGTTTTTTCATTCACAAATAGCTTTTGGGAAAAGTCCTTCGATGTTGTTACTGTAATAACATTCGGGTCATGCGTCATTCAACCGAAAATACGAATAAATTGCTTTCATGTAGGTAGGTACCTACCAAAAGAGAGTGACGCTCATCGAAAAATAAATAAATCATCTAAAAATAATTCCAAAGTAAATACTTACCTACTATCTTATTCGCCTGGCCAGCTCTTTACTTAACATTATCTTCGAGTGACGAGTACCTACCTATGTAAGATTATAAAATAATCGTTTGCTTTGCACGCACTCGGCGGCGCGGCGCCGACGCCGACGACGGCGGCGCGCCGCTATTTCCAGCTCAAGATTCGCAAATCCCAAATCCACATAAACGCGGAGTAAATCGTATCCACTATTTTATTTACCATACTTCACGTTTCTATAATAAATTCTATGAGTCGACTTTTCGCCAACCGGCTTTATAAATAGCAGCGCTCGGACGCAAATATCGCGTGCTTTGCTTGACCATTGACGCAATCGGGTGAAAAATGTGCGGCTGTTATTTAATGAAACGGTGGAAAGTCGGGTGGGTGTTTAGCTCCATGAACTTGGCGCTTTTACGACGGGCGCGTCGATCCCGCGCGCCGCGCTGTGATCGGCGTCACTTCCCATCCGCCTCTCTTGGCACGGCAGCTTAGCGCCGGAAAACGATTCGTAAAAACCATGTAAACATAACAAAGCGTTGACTCCTGAGACGGCGTCGCTGAACATTTTATGAATCTAACTTCATCCAAAGACTAAGAATAATCTATGTTCGAAGACTTCATCTTAAATACTGAGCCTTTTAAGATCTTTAGCTGCCTCCTACGCCACTACCATAAAACAGTGTTGTTGTAGGACAAAGACATTAAGAATAATCTCGAAGTTGTAGGAAGACAATTATGAGGTAGGTAGGACTCTTCCGCCTTCGCAGTTTGCACTACACGCATTGTAGGTATTGAGACACTTCAGTAAACTACCTACCTTATATGTCAAGGATGAAGCCATCGACTCATGTGGACCTGACTCAACAATGATGAGATCAGTTACGGCTTACGGACTGTCTCTGTCTTCGACTATTTGATACGGAGTGCTATTTAAGAAGCTGTATAACCAATCACTGACGTAGCTCCGTACAAACCTACTACTATAATACGATTTGAGTCAAATATTCATAATTTTTGCCAATTAGGCAATTATAACTATTATTTTATAACATAATTATAAATTGGTACAACTTAACACAAAACCTACGCAATATCTGTTGATATTAGGTTTTTGAACGAACTCTGAATGTCACTGTCATTATGTCTTATGACGTATGTGTATCTTTTGTCTCGCTCTCTCTTGCCCTTCTGTTCTTGTGATCGACTGTTGTGTTTTTCTAAATTACAATAATCTTAATATATTAGTTTAATCAATATAATGTTGACGACCATTGGCAGCATAGATTTTGTGAATAAAATCATCTTCAATGGACCCTGCGTATTTCATTTCTGGCTAGCTTCGATACGGTACCAATCCACAATCAGATCCACAATCCCTCTTATCAATATCCACTGTTTATAAAGATTTGATTGTAAATATAAGTGTATAGCCTACTCGCAAAATTTATTACAGTAAAAAATATAAATACTTATCAAAATTAATAAATGTTATTATGACCTCAATGGGAATTCGTGCGTCACTCCTCACTCAGTTTTATTTCCCAACCAAGTAGGTACCTATAGATATCTACCTGGAGTGTACGTATAATAATATTTTGAAAACTTTATATTAGTCATAGCGTTGCGTCAGGCAGGTTGCGTGCCTTATAATTAGGCACCTAGTTACCTAAATACTAAATACCAAACATTATGATAAAATAGTATCAGGGGTCCAAAAATAAACGTCAAAAAGAACCAGATCTTCAGATCCAGGGGTATTCAAAAATACCCCATGTAGGTAGGTTGTTCCCCGATTTTTAGTATTATTCGAGTTATGATTTTTTTTTTTGAGAATGTTTGGTCAGACTCGGAAAGTTTGAAACTGAAAAAAAATGTTTTTAATATTAGAATGTTACTTCGTAGTATGCTCTACTGTTATCTAAATATTCTGTGTCTAGATTCAAATATGACTAGGAAAATATTACCTACTCATTATGGCACTGGATCCACCCGTGAAGGCACCTTCTTAACAACAATCAAATACCTAACTATAGTATTGCAACATTTGCAACGCATAATAACTAACAATATCTCGATATTAGTACTGTACTTAGATTATCTACCTACATCATTAAAGGCATGCAAGCAAAGCAATTAATTTCGCAACTTAAAGGAAATAATCCACTAAATGGGCCGGCGCGCCGGGGTAACGCTTTATGCACATTGCGAAAGCGCGTGTCTCCCTTCAAGCGCAATAATCCCAAACTGAATAGAAAATTGAACCAAAACTATCGCTGTTTCACGTATCAAAAGAACTGCGAAAAATAACTCGTGATTAGTCGTGATTCGTTTGCGCAGCGGCTAGCTCTACGTACCTTAAAAGTACACTCGAACTCGATAGCACAACACAACACGCAACGTTTTTATTTTAAAAAACATAGGATTTTTTATTAGTTGCGTTGCGTGTGAAACGCTATCCGCGTCTGGCACTGATATCCGGTACAGAATGTGGATAGTGTTCTGTAAGTAAGTAAGAACAGTGTCACAGCAACAGCAAGAAAACACCTTATTAGATTTCCAAGAACATTATTGTCACTGGCCACCTACTGAGAAAAAAAGGTTTTGAATGTCGAACGAAAACGAACAATTTTACAATTTATTTTATTAACTTCACTCATTTAGCAGCTGAGTAGTTGAACGTTTAAATTAAGCATTGTTTGGGCACGCTTTTAAACCGTATACCCCACTTGATGCTGAAAAGGGTTTCTTGTCATCGAAATTCAAATTCGTGAAGACAACTCCAAATTTTCCACCGTACAAAGTTTAATTTACAAATCTGAATAATTCATAAATGGCACAACACGTCAATAATATTTTTTTTTTACGCGTGATTACAAACACCAAAAAGTTTTTGTATTACCTAGGGTACTTGTACTTATTACTTACATAATCTAAAAATACGCAGTGATGACGTTATTTAAAGAAATGTCCTGAACTCCTGAGGCTACAATTATTTTGCATAGTTGAGTCGTAGGTACCTAGACTGGAACTAGATAATCTAATCTCTTCCTTATTTAACTTCCGTAGCAAATGAAATAATGAAGTAGGTTTTTTATTATTTATACTTTTAATGGCCTCGCTCAGTGCAGTTCCAAACAATCCTCGACAAGCTTGTCAGACCAAGTGCCTACTTTGGTTCAAAACGCCGAACTGGTACTAAGGGTAACAACACAATCCCCGAGCGGTCTGGAGAACGCAAAACCGCACGGTAGTCCTATAAAAGCTCTCTAGTATGACGATTCAAAGCTTCAACTATAATAATGTAAACACCTACCTACCTACTCGTAATTTCATTGAATGCATTTTCCAACACAGAAATTACAGATAATGGGTACTCTTCCTGACAAATCTCGTTAGATTTTTGTATTTGAGTTATGTTAACATAGTGCCTGCCTACAACCTGAACAAGATCGAACTCCAAGCCCTCCAAGGGTTCTAATAACCTCCTGAATAAAATAAAAACTTGTTTCGGCGAGAATTCGTTCGTGGGGGAAAATCCCGGGAGCCATGTTATTGGGAACATGTTGACACTAATTTCTGTTCTTCAATAGCAACCACTTGCTGGAAAGTTTATTTGATTATTTTGCTGGAAAAGTAGGTTGGTACAGTCAACCTAGTAGACGAAAGACGTGAGTTCATAGTTTTTGCTTGTTTTTGAGACTGTTTTTAATCGACATCAAGAGAAAGTCCTATGTTCCGGGCGGGCCGGGACCATGTATTTTTATGCCTGTCCGCGTTACGTACTACTCTTTCTTTATTAGGTTAATTTGTGCTGTCAAAGGGAAAAGCAACTTCAATAATGAAATTCGGACAGTATCTGTAGCTTCGCAAATAGCATCAAAAATTCCACCGCATTCCCTATTCTACCAATTCATGCCCGTGTTTATTATAAAGTCATGAACATTTCTTGCGTCAAACCTTCACCGAGAAATGTATCGACGTCGACGTAGATATACCAATAGCTCGCGTCAGAGAGCTATACTATTCCTGGAGCGCGCCCGTCATCACCTCCAAGGTGCTTCAAAAAGGACGTGCAAAAAAGACATCGCCCTTTTTAAAGTACAAAATTAAGGTGCCTTTGATTCGTCATCCAGACAGGTCATGTGTCCTATTAATACCTAGCTACTGTTACGCTTATGTAAATAAGACTGTTATTATTACCACGTTTGATCTGAGATCATAAGTACATTTTGTATCGCAGGCTAAATAAAATGATTTGATGCTTCTCCATTCTATATTTTACGTCGAAAATACAATTTATCTTTTGACATTGAGTGATAAAATTAGATAAATCAATCACGATTAGGGTAGATATAGGTACCTAACAACTCACGATTTGGAGTATACATTTAGTTTTGTGTTTTTCTGGATTACGGACATTGTTAGGTCCTATTACTATTACCTATTACTTTTTCTGCTTGCATATTTTTTTATCTATAGCCTCATACACATGAGACTTAGAAGACAATATATGTAGGTATTATTTTCTAACTGGTAGGTAGGTACTGGGCAAAGCCGGCCACATGATGCATGACTGAACAAGACTATGACGCAGTCAGCTTATCGATTTCATTATTTTTTTATCTCCAGTAACACACAATAGCATCCGAGCCTGTAAACGGTTTATGAATACCGACCAATAACAGATAATGCGATCAGATTAACATATCTGTTCAACTCATGCGCATTCGCAGTAGTAATATTAGTTTCATTGGATAAATCTGTCATTTATTTTGCATTTTATTATGTAACTGGGATTAAACTAAGAATCTAATTTACTATCCAATCCACTCAAACTTAATTTCTACTCAGCGTAGTGATATTTCATTTCATTGATTTGATATTTCACGAACGAGAAAAGCGCTGTCTGACTTGTTGACCGTTGTTATATTTATACGCGGACAAAGAGTTTGAGTTTAATGAAAATAAATAGTCTAAGAAAACGGTATCCTCTGATTTTCCCGAATTCTAAGAATTAGCCTACGCATCTCAGAATTTTGTATTGATCTACCGTACCTACTGATAACATCGTTATCGTCATTCGAGCCAAGTCTTTTAAAGTTACCAAGAAGTGATAGAATGAGCTGGTCACATCATTAATGTCCTTGGAGAGGTGATCATATTTATTGAACCAGCGTATTTTGAGTAAACGAGCGAGGGAATAAACAGCTTCAATTAGCATCATGCCTCATTGTACCTATGTACCTTTGTCCTACAAAAGTCAAGTTATGTGAAAGTTCAAGACTATGTGTTTTAACTGAATTAAGTGATTTTAAGAAAGTTTAGTGAATCTTAATCAATTGCCAAAGTTTGTATCGCTCGTCGATCACATCTTCAATGAAAATAAAAGTCAGCTTGAATCACCTAATACCTACTTCTGATAACACTGTGTGTGTACCATTTACCAAGTTAAGTTGGGGATTTTACTCAAGAATGACTACTTAAATTAATAAACAGCCTATAGTCTCTATATATGTATTGTATATAATTCAGAGCCATATACATTTCTGAGACCAAACTAAAATTCCCTTTGTCGTGTCGTAAACTCAGAAAGTGTCTTGGGTTGGGAAACGAATTCTCTCGTTACGCTCAAACCTCTGGAGTGTTCGAGGTTTAGGCACAGAGTCTGCCTCTGTGCCTGTGCCGAGGTTTTGACCATAATATATTCGAATTACACATTGACAATTTACTGACATGACTAGTTCAAAGTGCGAAGCAATAAAAGTCCAGATCACACGCCTCATGCGTCATTCATTTACAGCCCGTCAAGGTTTTCAATTCACAATTTCAGTATAAGTAGGTACGAGTGATCGTATTTTACGTTTGCCGACCTTGAACTCCTCTTCTGAGTCTGTAGTTAAGAAGACTAAACACGTGTTTTTTTTATCACAAGTGTTTATTGCTGGTTCTGAACCATGTCTTTGCTGTAAGTATCGTGTCTTTGCTGTAATGTAAGTATCGTGTCTACTTACTCCTGTCCACATACCTGTCAACCATGGGTACCATGACACGCGTCGTCGTGTCGCTGATACGGTACGACAAAATTATCTCTGGGATGATAAAAAATTACGTAATGCCTCACGATTTCATAGTTTTGACAGTTGTGCCGAATAAAAACAACCCAATGCAATCGAGCGATGTGTCTAATGCAGCGATTTACGTAAACGCTATACTAAACGCTAAACGGTTCTGATGAGATGATAAAAAAAACGAATGTAATAAGCACTAACTAACAACTTAACTTGAAAATTGCGAGTTATTATTGGTAGGTAGGTAGTAAAATCTCATGTAATTAGGTAAAGTACCAATAATTCTTGCTATTTACCGCCTAAGGGAAAATCAATCAAAGTTTTCCTTTAGAAATGGCTTATGAGTATTAATCCAAGTTAAAACTTTGTTCAACTTCAAATATCACAGCCACAGCTATTATACTTAGGTTCAATAATGTGAAGCCAATATCAAAACAAACTATAACTAACTTTGCTACTTGTGAAAGGCTTCAAGAAACTATCGATTAGCGAAGTTAGTGTACTGCTAATTTGTATTGTTAGTATCCTTCACCACAGTACTAATATCTACTGTGTACTGTGCCGCTGTTTGTATAGCCATCAGCTCCGCAATGCGATCGCAGAGTTATCAAAACATACAAAATGACCTCGTAAACAACGGCAAGTGGGGAAGCAACATACCATACCAGCAAGGAGGCAACATACAAAACACCACAAAAAACATCCTTTCCCCGCCCGCTCTATTGGCCCCGCTATCTCCAAGAACGCAGCCTTAGGAGGTTTTGTTAATATCACAAGCGACTAGTAATCGCAGTAAGGCCTTTACCATCTATTAAACTTTTTATACAGCTTCTAGTGGCAAGTTAGTTACTTTAGGCTCACACTAGACTAGAAGATGCAGTGTCCGGGACCGATTCAGATGAAGTAGGCTTGCCCGGCACTTAACCAGCCTAACCCATAGAATTATCACAATATTGAAATAGTATGTCATATTGAATCTAAAACTACTTATAAATCAACGAGAAGATCGAACAAGTCATTCACTTGACCTTTCCAAACTACCAAGACAGTAAAGTGGGTGCTCCCACTTCGTTACAGTTACCCTGAAAGCTTAGAAGTTAAGCAGTAAAGATAAACCTTACCTTCACTCATAAAGTAGGGTATCCTAAATCGTCCAGACAGAACTCTATCCCGCAACGACTGTAGTGTAGAGCCGTCGAAAGGTAGAGCCCCACACACTAGGACGTATAGCACCACTCCGAGACTCTGTAAAAAGGTTTTATTTACTCGAATCAAATAAAAAAGTTTATCATTCTAACTTTAGTATTAAGTAAACTTCTTTGTCTATAAAGTAGTCTATAAAAGTGACTGGCAATCAACGCACGATCCAAGACGATAGAAGGTTTTTTTTATATATAATTATCGAAGTTTTGTTGATCCATAAACGGCTTATTTTGTATTTTTTTCATCATTTTGTATTCAGTAGAGATATCTCTACTAAAATTATAGAAACTTATTGAATTTAGTGTTTTTGGGTTAGAATAGAAGCCTATATTCTTGACTTATTTTTTGAAAGCACCTGTCAAACGGTTCAGTTTAATTTCACCTCAAAATCTTGCTTTCGGTTTATGGAGATAAAAAACATGTTTTTTTTTTTGCCTAGCATTGTGACACAAAAGCCAATCATAATCGTATAGAGGATTAAGATCAATGAGTATAAACACGTAATAAGTACGGTATGCATAGCCCGTACAAAATGTGAACCAAATTGATCCGATCTCGTATAACTCTAACTAGATTGTTTACGAAGTTGAAATCAGGCACCGCGTCGCTTTTTATGCGAACTGAGAAAGTTATGCCTCAGTTGACGTTTTTATTGCGTAGGAGTCGTAAAGCCCCCGCTATCATAGAGTACAGTCTCGGGCAGAATCTCTGACACACCATTAACATGATATATGGTATAATTATAAAATATCATTTTTTTTTAATTCAGAAGCGTCGAGGGATCATAAACTGACACATCCATAAAGATGACGTTATCGTGTGTCCCAAAACATGGATGTTTTTTATACCACTAAAGTGGCAAGTAAGCTAAGCGTGCGGCTCACTTGATGGTTTATGATAGTTACCATAGCCAATGTTTGCAATATCAGAGATATTACTTGCGCGTTGTCACCCTGCCTGCAAATTACAGGCACATGATATACAATTAGAGAGTACCTAACTGCATGGCAAAATCTGAATTTGAAAGAAATCGACTTATTTCCATCTTCCAACCTGGCTTTCCACCCTTGGTTGGAAGTCTTCCAACCTCTCTGCCAGGTTGGATAGTATAGGAATACATTATTTTAATTATTTTTGTTCCTAACTTCTAAACTGTTAGATAATAATGCGGTACATTGATCGACATTTTTCAAATTTTTACAGATTATATTTAATAATGATAATAATAATATCTTACAATATGAAGATGAATGATGAATATGGTTATGAATATCTTATCTTACGGTTTATGAATAATGCGCGCTGCGCTGGATTTTTTACAAAATTAAAAAAAACAATCTTTATGTAGACAGTAATATCTTACCCAAATGTCAATTTCGGGGCCGGTGTACCTCTTCCCCTCGAAGACCTCTGGCGCGGCGTAAGGCGGGGAGCCGCACCACGTGGCCAGGAGCTCTCCTGTCGCGTAGTAATTACTAAAGCCGAAATCCGCTATTTTGATGTTCATGTTTGCGTCTAGGAGCAGATTCTCAGCCTGAAAACAAAAATATACTTAGCATAGTTCTACTGCGGATCTTGGCCGAAGCCGACACGTGAAGTTGGGCATTTGTGAAGCGCAAGACAATTTAGTCCAAAAAGCTCCATTGCACATCTAAACGGCTTCCACTTCACGTCGGCCGAGATCCGCCGCTGGAACTATACATAGATGTTCCTATTTTTTCTAAAAAGGTAATACCAAAATAAGTACCTACTTGGACATTAGTATAGTTGGTCCTCGGGGTTTTTTTTCCAAAATCCAACCATCTAAGGGTTGTGAATGAATAGTTCCATGCACTAGGTAAAAAATGGAAATGGTGTTTTTATTGGTTTATCCCAACAATAAAATCACCATTTCCATAATCGAATTCTGCATTAGGTACCTACCTATGTTATGCAATTGTTCTATTATGTTATCACGGTAAAATAACGTTAAACCACAGCTAGAGCTAGGCAACACACACCTATAAAGTAAAGAAGATCGATCCAAATGCAGATCATAATATTTCCAATTTCCCAACCAGTGCCAGGTCAGTCACCCTTCCTACTATATGCAAGTCACACAGAAATACTCTCCAACAGTGCTAAATCTTCTTGTGAACAAAACAAACTTTAGTTAATTAGAAAGTTGATTGTTTTTCAAGTATCATCTTAGGAGCGTGTTTTGAATAGGATGACGTCAATGACGTGCGAATACGATTAGAAGCGCGATGAAAGAAAGCTGTTGATGACACTCCATGAAAATACGACTTGGGAATGGGCACAAACACGGCACAACACTTATGCATGCGTGTAAAAACAGTTCGACCAGAGAATTAAGACGGTTTCAATGCCGCAAATGGACAGAATAAATTAAGATTTTACTGCTTCCGGTGGAGCAGGTTAAACATTCAAACTTTCGTTCAAAACCTTCTTGTTTCTTCATTTAAATTCAGGTGCTTCTCAACTAAAGTTTTGTGAGCTAATTGAATGTCTTGCATACCAGGCATACCATATTTTTACCAAAATTCTGTGCTAATACCTAATAACAAAAAATATTAGGTCAAAATTCAGTGTTTTTAATTCTATAGAAATTTGCAAACAAAATCCTCAATTTACCAAGATTATAATAAATTCCTTGCGTTACCGACAGACTGACTATCAATTATTAGTACCACTATACTTAATAGAGAGGTGTCCACTTTAGGTGGAGATGTGGACACTGTTTTTGGCGATCTAAAACTCATTATTGATGAATTTAGGCAAATAGGGCTAGAACTAAATTTTTCGAAGTGCGAGCTTTTCGTTTCTGACACTTGTTTAGATAAAAATTATACAATCTCAAAATTCAACAGTTTGGCACCAAACATTACTGTGGTAGAAAAATGTTCACTTCGCCTTCTTGGTTCACCAATTTTAGACGAATCTTTTCCGGCATTTGTAGATGAGAAAATTCAAAATTTTAGTAAAACCTCGGACAGATTATTCAAAATTAACAGCCATATGGCTTTTACAATCATTAAATTCTGTTTGTTTGTACCAAAATTTACCTACGCTTTAAGATGTTGTCAACTGTGGAAACACAGTGAGCTAGTGGAAGGCTTAGACAACATAATAAAGAACACTTTATCGTCGGTTTTGAATATTCATTTAGATGACAAGGCATGGCTGCAGGCCTCCCTGCCTGTCAAATTGGGAGGCTTAGGTATTCGCAAAATTTCAAGTGTTGCCCTACCAGCGTTCTTGTCCTCCGTCTATAGCACTAGCTCTTTGGTTGAAAAAATTCTAATTCCGTCTTTTTCGATTATTCCTGGCGACAACCTCAAAATTTCATATTTAGACGAGGCTAGACACGCTTGGCACAGTGCTTGCCCTGATACTGCTCCTCCTAAAAACCTTTCGTCTCAACGGCAATGGGACGGGCCTCTGTGCGAGCTTGCATGGAATTGTTTGCTACAAACATGTCAATGCTCCACAGATCGTGCCCGTCTTCTTGCTGTTTCAAAATTAGAGTCAGGGCATTGGCTGCAAGCACTTCCATCTCACAATATTGGAACTTTGATGGACAATACAACATTCCGTCTTGCAACTAGTCTGCGGTTGGGTGCGCAGTGCTTCGCTCCGCATCAGTGCCAGTGCGGTACGGCGGTCGACCAGCTTGGTCACCACGGATTGTCGTGCACCAGGGCCGCCGGTAGGATCTGCCGACACGCCAGTCTTAATGACATCATTCGTCGGGCGTTTGTCAGTGTCAACGTACCAGCCGTTCTGGAACCGAACGGTTTGGTGCGTGATGATGGCAAACGGCCTGACGGTATGACTCTTGTCCCTTGGGAGATGGGTAGGCCTTTGGTGTGGGACGCGACATGCGTCGACACCTTAGCCGCATCACATCTGTCGGGGACATCAGTTAGGGCTGGCGCGGCGGCAGATTGTGCAGAGAACACCAAAAGGCGCAAATATGCCGGTCTAGATAGAGCCTACATATTTGAGCCTTTTGGAGTGGAGACCCTGGGTCCGTGGGGTACCGGGGCTCACCGCGTTTTCAAAATTCTTTCCGGGCGTCTGGTCGAAGCGACGCGTGATCCAAAGGCTGGTTCATATCTGGCTCAACGTATCAGCATTGCCATTCAACGTGGCAATGCAGCCAGCATGTTGGGAACGCTTCCTACTGGTAGTGATTTGGATCAGTTGAGCTATCTATAGGTCGTTTGTAACGGTCTTTAGATGGCTCAACTGTTTCATATGTATTTTGTATATTTTGTAATGTAATATAATTATGTACTTAATAGATTAATTAACTACTTAGAACAAAGATATTAAAGACATTTACGTAGATGGTCGGGTACCTAGTATGGAAAATATCAAACTCTATTACTTGAGTAGGTAGTCATTGCATTGAGTAGATGTGAGTGCGAGCGCTCTGTTGACTCTTCAGAAAGGGGGAAAAACTTTTGACGTTTTATTTGCTAGTCGTTTTGCGTGCGTCGGGTTCGAGCTGGCAATTGTTTTTTTTTCGTGAGGTTCGAGTCAAAAAAGGTATTTTATCTGGAAGATTAAGTAAAACTGAGTTATTCCAAGAGCTATTTAGTAAGTTGCAGTAGAGCACCTGAATACTTATGTACCTAATGAGCACACGCTAATTGGTGAAATACAAACATGTATTGTTATGATTTTCCCACGGTGAGGTACAATGGTCTTTACCCTGCGGAACAGTTAACACACAAGTTATTGTTACGGACTGTAGCTGTACATAATGTGTTTTTTTTACTTTGAAAAGAAGGTAGTACAGTCCGTCTAGAATTAATTCAAAGGATTTTTTTGCGTTTGGGCACTGAACAGATATCAGTAGGTAGGTACTACGTAGTTTAGGTATGTTGTGTAGTAACTATGACGCACGCGTAGTAACAACATCAGCCAGTTTCCCCTCGACAATATTTCGAACGAATTAAATCATTGTTCTATTAACTGTTATAAGGTGCTATAATATTAGCTTTGAGTTTTGTCTGTTTGTCGATTTTCGCACTCAGCACTACTAACTCATTGCAGGCAGCTGCGTGCGCTGCAGATCCTCTGTTAGCTAATGTGCCAGTCAAATCTATCAGCGACATAAGAGGGACAAGGAAAAACATTAGCTGCTGCTAAAATGACACTTTCTCTTTCTAACCAATCGAGCAAAGCGTCTGTGCTTTAGGTCTGGCAAAATTTGCATTCAGCTGCCAGTTTGTTGTTACTCCTCTACTGGTCATATTTTACAACCGATCTAATCGAAACATCGTATAGATACAGGTTTTACGACTTTGTAATTATTTTTTTCCTTCGGGGATTTTATATTGGAGGGGACTTCTACCAAAAAGAAACAAATAGGGGGCTACTAAATATCTCTGCCTTATAAGATCCGATTTTTTGGTGAAGGAGGATCCGAGGATCTTCGGCGCGATGAGCAATATAGAGTATAGCTTCTCAAAATGCAGTAAAGTTTGTGATCGCGAGGTCTCTGTTCGTCGCAGACCTACTAGTGCATTAGAATGTATTCCAGTTAGTAGGTAAGTTGAGAAGACATATTATACCTTGAGATCCCTGTGAACTATCCGCCTCTCGTGGCAATACTCCACAGCTGAGAGAATCTGCCAGAACTTGCGCCGAGCCGCCTGCTCTGCCATTCTGCCGAACCTCGCGATGTAATCTGCAAGTAAATAATGTTTCACTCAGACTGACCAAATCGAAAAAACATTTATTCTTGTATGTTTTTCGAAAAAGTTCATAAAATATTTAATTTTAGTAGACCAACCGCCGACCGAATTACATAATCGCTGCCATACCATGCGGCTGGTACCAGTTAAAAAGGTAAAGCGGTAAAAATACTGCACTAAAAATTTAATTAGGTGGGATACACAGTTGTTCAAAAACACCACTATTTTTAGACGGGGGTAAAACAGTTATTAAATGACGCGATTAAACCCCCCTCTAAGGTTATCTCGAAATGGTGGCAAAAATTAAATTTCGGCCGCGCCCGCCCAGTGCTGCCGCTCAAATAAATTCGTGATGCGTGAAAAGTGACCTACTCATACACTTCTACTTTTATTTTGATGGCTTCTGTGGCTGTGTTTGCCACAATTTTGCCAAAAAATTACACACCTCTATTTTTTCTTTTATAAATATTTAACGCTAATAGGTACAATTTTTGGTTTAACAAAAAAATGTATTTAGTTTTATTTTCATCGTCCGTATAGAACACAATAACGCTCGCTATGACGTTACTTTAACTTAGTATGATAGTATATTAAAATTGCTGCTTCTAAACAGTTTCCTAGTACGATATCTACCGTCTCGTAGCTAGGTGCTACGAATTCTATAATAATGCTCTCAGAAATAAGTTGTAGGTTAATTAGTAGGTTCATATTATAAGTAGGTTCTTTCATCGGTTGATTTTGGGGGAACAGTCAGCTGTGTGCGAAATTGTGCCTCGGCACCACCCCTCCCTCATGCTTAACCCCTACTACGATACCCTTCTCAATGACGTCACAGCGAGCCTGCTTACGTCATTTACAAGCGGTCACGAACTTACCAAACGAATGCCCTTAATATTATTTTGGGGTTGGGTTACCCTGCGTCTTTTCAGTCAAATAAGTGGGTTAATTAAAATAACAATGAACTATTTCATAAATTTATAATGCATTGTTTAGTAACACATAAAACAATAAGCAACTAAAAACATGTAATGTAGAAGATACTGATTGTAATGCCATTTAATTTTATCAAACAATCTAAAACGAGT
The DNA here is from genome assembly GCA_951394395.1 of Colostygia pectinataria. NCBI lineage: Eukaryota > Metazoa > Arthropoda > Insecta > Lepidoptera > Geometridae > Colostygia > Colostygia pectinataria. The sequence continues at coordinate 5,751,130 of OX596362.1, forward strand.
AAAAAAATTTAAACTATTTTTTATGTACTTAGTAATTCAAAAAAAAATTAAGTGTCAGTAGGACTCAAAATGTGAATCACAAAGTCAACATTCAACAAAAACACAATCAAATGCGTAGGTTCAAAAAAAGTACAAAAATAATTTCAAAAACCAAAAAGTGGAAACCCAGTTCAAAGAATTTACGCTAATGTATTTAAACAAAAACAACATTAAGTAAACGTATAATTAACAAGTTAAGTACCCTGAGACGTGCAAACACATTAAGGGCAAGCAGGTGCAGAATTATCCTGCATAACAAATCAAAGGGTAAATAACATAATATTTTTTAAGGTGAAACAAAAAAAACGTGTGGACGGACAAGCACTGTACATACAAGTACGTAGTACTAATCTGTTCTGTGGTAAAAGGCTAAGCCAAGGCAAGACAGTTACCCACAGAAATCGGAATAAGGCAACGATTTCTGTGCAGTTACCTAATTAACTTTTCAATTTTAAATCATCATCATGATGAAAAACTTACCCTGAAAAATGTAGTGATGTAATGTACAATTATTATAGTTAATGTTTTTTTTTTAAATGGTAACCACCACACTTTAGGAAAATACGGAATAGTAAAGTTTTATAATATCCCTAAGGTTGATAGGCGCTCTGGCAGTTGAGCTACGCTACGACTATGAATACCTACCTGCTAAAACTTTTTGGATAATATAAAACTATAAAATGCCCTTAATCTGGATGAAAAACTTACCAAAAATTTCTCCTTTGCTTGCATATTCTGATACTATGTAGATCATGTTCTTAGTCTCCATAACCTTAAACAAAAAAGGTCATTATTCTAACATGACGTTGAAATCTGTCGTCTTCTTTGGTCATTAACACAATAAGGGTGAATTGCACCATCTAACGTTAACGTCAAATTGTTCGAAGACAATTGAAAGATTTGACGTTAGTGTTAGATGGTGCAACTCACCCTAAGAATAACAAGGAAAGATTAACGAGCAGTGTTTGTTTATGGGTCTATTTTTTAGAACCTAGTTATACAGGGTGGACATAATATGGAATGAATGTCACTTCAGACCTAGAAAATAAATCTTACGACGCAGGGTTAAATAGGTTTTTGAGGCCGATATTTTATTACGATCTCAATATGCCTGGTAATATTACATTTCTAATTAAAAATATTTCCCCAGCGTAAAAAAAAAAAGTAAGTTTGTATGAGTCAGCGGCCATCTCTGGTGACAGAGTTTCTAGGCCCGAAGGCCTCTGTCATGGCCTAACAACTTAATAAAAGCCGGGACCGACTGCTTGACGTGCCCTCCGAAGCACGTAAATGGAATAATGCAACCGAATCTAAATTATAACGAATCTCAAGTCATTAGCGTGCAAAAATTGTGGGTATCTATATCTACCTACAATAATAAACCAACCATTATTACTATCTACTTAGACTATTAAGATGTAGATATTCTGTGGAATTGCGTAGATGAGTATTATTGTTTACTTAAGTACATTTATTTTTACGTCATTGCATTTTTTATCAGGTACAGTTGGAATAATAGCAGTTAAATTATTACAAAGACAACAAAAGGCTTTGTGACTCGAATTGCCATTTCCGACATTTTCTTCAAAAGCTAAAGTGTCTAATAATAAATTGTGGTAATTTTAACATTCACTAAGAACTCCATCCGCCGCCAGTTCAAATTCGGTCCATATAGTCTTTACTCGTGGTCCACCTTAATTGAATGTCAAAAGTTTTTCTTTGGTAGATTATTTCCAGTAAGTGCCTACCTGGTTCGTAGAATACTTGCACACCTAATGCTGCTTATTTTTAAAAAGCTATACCTAGGTTAGTATCTGTTACCTTCTTACAAATCTTACAAACGAAAAAACAAATGATTTAACGCGAAGCAGTGGCGTGTAATAGGTAAAAAGTACATAAGCTTTTAAATAATTTCTCATAATTCATTATTTTAACCAGCGACTATAAAAAAAAACAGGTCAGCCTCCACAAAACTGTGCCAAACATAGTGTCGATTTGACCAATTTCTGGTGGTCGAATATGCATTTGTACGTAAATACAGAGTAGTAGAGTTCTCTGTGATAGAGCTCGTCCGAGGAAGGACTACCACCATACCTATTTCTGCCGCCAAGCAGTGCTCGCATTGCTGTGTTCCGGTGTGAAGGGTATGGTTTCCGGTGAAATTACTGGCACATTAGGCTTTCGATCGTAGCCTTAAGGTGGCAACCCGCGAGTGATACCTCTGGTATTGCAAGCGTCCATAGGCTGCGGTAACCGCTTACCATCTTGTGGGCCGTATGCTTGGTTGCCACTTCAGTTGTATAAAAAAAAAAAATACAACTTTTACTGTGTTTTGGCTTTAGCAATAGCAAGCGGTGCCCGTGAACTAGCATTCGATAGGTTTACGAAAGCTATTATCTATAAATATCCATTCATGATTCACTGTTTTCGTCAGTCTGTATTTTTCAATTGCATTCTTGCGTATTATTCATGAACGAAACTTTTGACTAAATAAGTGACGACTATTTATGCGTGTCTAGTATGTACAGGCTAAAAATCAGCCACTAAGAATTCACATACTAACTAAACCATAAGAGAATAGAGATGCTGAGATGGTGAGAATTAAATTTCCGAAATGCAAACCCTAAGACGGTGCAAGCGATATATCATACAACTATACCCTAAGATGCTTCGCAAATTCAACAATTAAATAGCAGAAATCTATTCTCCGATGTTGGAATGGAAAATGTAATTTATAGAGCTTCCTGTATCCTCATTCTCAATCAATCCAGAGAGGTGCCGGAAACCAGTTTATTGTTTGAAAACATGCAGTCGGAAACGCTTTCTTCTACGACATTGACCGTTGCAATCCTATTAAATGTTGTGTGTACCTATACAATAATGCACTCATTTTGTTGCAGTACCTACGTAATAAAAAGTAGTGTTCATACAATTTGTAACAAATGGTCTAATTGGTATGTTCTCAAACGATTTTACCCAATAAACAACAGCATAGGCCAAAATTGAAAATTTTTCCAATAGACACAGCCACTATCACAACGTAAACAGCTCAGTGAAACCGACTACGTCGCCAAAATATGACGTAAAAAAAACTAAAATTCTTTAGACAGAATGACTCGCGAAGTAAAAATTGTTTATTTAGTTTTAGCAAAAACTTTTTTGGTCAAACACGGCCGAAATATGAACGATGAACCCAACAAATGAGACAAACTGTAGCGTTGCAACACTTGCGACGCAAAGACAAACTGTAATTATCTAGGTACTAAACCTAACCTACTAAATTATTTTTTGTCATAAAAAATCGTAATAACAAAAATTTCATGTCATTGTTATTTTGTATAATGTTCTCAATTTTACTGTCGTAACTTTTTACTCGGTTCTGATTACAAAAAGTTTAGTGGTACAATGACCTTAATTGTAAAAAAAATCAACGTTACTAAACTTGAGTATTATTTAGCACGTGTTAGCCTCATGACTTTACTTTGCTGCTCTGCTGCTATTATAACTAAAAACAGTTAACATAACTATTTTACAGACTTGTTAAGTTGTTAAAGACAGTTGACACAGTACGAATTCTGTCAGACATAATACATAATACCTACAATATTGTTTGGTAGGTACAAAATTGTAATAGATTCATACCTACGTATAGAATCAGTTTGTTTTTCCCCTTTTTGCAATATTATTAATAACACAATTATTGTTAGGTCTGGTAGGTATATAGTTAACTTGGTTTTTTCAAATAGTTAGAGCCGCAACTGCGGTCTTTAAATACGGTCAGGTACTTTATTACTATAATATTGTACCTACTATAGGTACCACGGTTCAAAATAACACCTAGATTTTATCAGATAAAGATGAGTAGGTACGTAATTATGATAGTATTATTAGGCTAAGCCTGGGTGATGGTCTTCATAATGCCACTCAACTCCTCCGTCATACATAATAATAAATAAGTAACCTTTTATAGCCCGCATCTTTTAAAGCACGGAATACCACAAGCATTCGCCTAATAATAATAAAGATTATTATAGGTGATGGGTTCCTAGTTGATTTGAATATCGAACTGCCTGCATAATTACTGAAGTAGCTGAAGCGTCTGAAGTCAGAAGCTATTGCAGATGTACAGTGTAGGTATGTAAGCATTGACGAAAACTGACTCACGTGAAAACGATTTCAAGAAGTAGATGTTGCCTACAGGTAACTGACGTCAAGGAAGTCTGAATCTTTCTTACGTAGACCTCCTACCTAATTACAGAGTTTAACAACTTGGTAAGGGTTGGTAAGGGTAAAAGAGGCCAGGGAGAGGAAGAAGCAAAATAGGTACACCTAAAATCAAAATATTAAATCAATCAGTAGCACACTAGGTAAATGAGTAGACATGTAAGTATTTATCAGTTATGTAGTGTTTAACGTGAGATAGAAGTGTTGTATTTGTTTGAAATAAATAAATACACGAGGTTGTCTCTCAATCAGACATCTTCAATGCAGCCGAAAATCTGATTGTAAACCTTGACAAGTTTCCAACACCTACTTTTTGTTTCACGAAAATAGCTAATGTCGTATAAGAATAACAAAGTCAATGGCACGGTCACTATCATTCCATTACAACGTGTCACATAGAGATGTGGCACGCTGATTCGTTTGTCATGCTTCACAACACAACCAACGGTTCAGTATTACGCCTCATTTCAGCAGTATAATAATGTCACATTCGGAGCAAGGCACGTACAAGTCCATCAGCAGAGTAAATCGCTTGGAAACTACGAATTTGTTCCGCTTAGCTCTAGCCTAGGTAACGGGAATCGGTACACTCTGCTTGCGACCGCCACTGACCCTTATAGAAGAGTTTGTTGCCCCAACTAGCGTCATAGCCTGACGAGGTCAAAATAATTTGCGTAAATATTCATAAAAACAGAAAAGGTGACTTTCAGCAGCCAGCGGTTTGAGTACAAAAGAGTAGAAAAAAGTGTGAAACTCACCTGGTAAAGCTTAATTATATGAGGATGATCCAGTCGCTTCATGATATCCACTTCTCTGTAGACTTTTTGAAGATTACTGGCGTCTAATTGCGATTTATCTATTATCTTAATTGCTACCTGTAACAAAAAATAGAATCGTTAAAATAATGTAGATTAAAAGTACCTATTTAGTTCACAAATCCCTATTTATTCGGCCCATTGATGGTGATTGATTCATCATAACTGATAATTTCTATTGTAATACGAAGCATGAACTTGCTGTAAAGCTAATAATATTATACTGGCATAAATAATGTGTAAAAAATATTGTATCTTGCTTTGTAGATATTGGTTAGGCAAGACAGAGTTACCTACTACCTACTAAGTTTCCAAGACGTGTTTATATAAATCCCAAATTATCATCGTAAAATGCATTACGACGTTTAATTTTCGATTGAATTTTCATTCACATCCGAGGAAATTTCTGACTAAGTATTTACCCGAACTTGAAGGTCTGTTGGCGCATAAATTGCCGTCTAGTTTTCCCTATAAACATTCGCCAACAGCGGTTTATAAGTACAGAATTGTGTAGCTCTGACAATGTTTTTTTTTCGTAACGGAACAGTACAGTTATCTATGTGCACGTCCCAGACGAAGGGGCCATGAGCAGTGACGTCATTCACTATTGAACCAATTGACGTGATTAGAATGACGACCGTCCGCCTTGGTCCGTGTCCCTCAGGAAAGGCCACAGGAAGGAAAGAAAGACATTTCCATTTCTAAATATTCACGTGACCCCTGTTATGGAGTCGGAACTTAGAGCAATAAAAAAGTTAATTATGTAAGTAGGTATGTACTCTTAGGTATTATACTTTGAATCGATAAACTGCCTCGCAAGATTTACAAAAAAAAAACGATTATAGATAACTCTAACTAAACTTCACTGAAGGTTTATTGCTCAGAAACTGAAAAGGATTTTTATGACTTTTTACTTACTTATAATCCACTTATCACATCACTCAGACTGGATTCGACCAAATTCGAATAAGCACTACTCTCCGAATAAATCGCGAGTAGGTAAACTGACAGTTTACTTGTATTTGAAATTTCTTATTCCACGGAATAGTTATTCCAGATGTTGTCGAATCCACCCTTATTAATTAAAAAGTAAAAAAATATAAGTAAGTTTTTGGGTACATATTTCAACAAAAAATTAAATATAATGGTTATTATTATTATAAATATAGCTTTATGTGCGTTATCCTTATTCAAAATCTACTGAATATTTAATAATATTATCATTGAGAACAAGTAGGTTATGTACCTACCTACAGCTGCAATTGCAAATGCAAGAAATGTAAAAATAATCTATGATAGGACGTTGTATACAATAGTCCAATTCACTCGTATGAGAGAGATATTCAGATCTTAGAATAATAGATAGAGAGAGAATAGCAGATACCAAGTGTGACCAAGGTAAGTATACATAAAGTAAGTTTACCAAACAAGAAGGGCACAGTCATGACAGGCAGAGTTGATGTAATTATAGCCAATATAGGATGTAGCAAGCCGCGGACAGCCGTAGCCGTTCTGACATTGACCCCATTGTTGAGATAGCAGCATTACGCAAAGCATGACGTCATCAACTAAGATACCCGCTATCTGTCTATTGAAAGTTGTGCAACTTCCTTGTATTTATTTCATGAAATACGTGGAAATTCTTTAAATATAAAATTACCTCTTTTTCACAAAAGAAATCGTATAATTGAAATAACTCATTATTAAAATGCACTACCATCTGTTTACCACCATAATAGTTCAGAGTTAGAGATATAATTTCGAATTTCTCTTGACCAGTCAGTAGTAAGTAGAAGAATTTCGTGATGATATTTGCAGATTATGCAAACATTTGTCTCGCAGCGAGGATTGAACATCTCACTTCTCAAAACGGGCACTCGCCCACTGCGATAAAGTAAGGTAATTGCCCTGCTCGGAATTTACTCACATGTTGGACATCACAAACATTTTCCTTACAATGCCACAGGTAAATTCATTTAATAATAACTTGGACCGTACTACTTTAAAAATAGGGATTACATGTTTCGTTTCGGGCACTAAAACACTGCGTCCGGGTCCGTTGAAATCACTTCAAAGATAACCTTTAAAATATAAGGTCGCTGTGTGTGTAGTGTCTAAGATGGTTGGAAGTAGTATTTATATTCAAATAGAATCCTACGTAGCTCTAAAAAAATTAGTGAAAGCATTTTTAGTTTCACAAATAGACACTTTTTGAAGCGTACACTAGCTATGAATCATTTGTTAATTTATTTATTTACATTATACTTAATAAAACATATCATCCTAAAGGACTTGACTGAAATAAGAGACAGAATGATGAACTAGAGAAAAATTGGTCTTCATGGTCTTCACGATTTCACGGTGAAACCCTCTATGTAATGAATTACCTAATTTTATCTAAAAACACGAAATTGATTTTGTCTTAAAACTAAAGTTTGTCTGTTCAATTATTACCAGATAACTTATCTGATCGAGACGGGCAGCGTAATAATAAAATATTCGAGCACGCGCGCCCCATAGCGGGGTCATTAACACGCGGGTTATTGACGGTTCATTGACGCGCAGTCCATTGAAACGCGTCGCGCGCTGCCCTTTCGATTTCCAACAACGATAACTAATAAATTGATAAACCTGTATAAATAAGGCGACGTCGTTGATGACTAGCTGACTATCAACGCACAGCCTAAACCGAAAGTCCTAGAGATTTTAAATTTGAAGTGTGTTCCTTGCGTGGAAATCACTGTAAATAAATTAGTACTTTCACACAGCACACACACTTTATTTCATAGCCATAATGTTGATTGATTGGTGTTAAAAATAAGTAGAATAGTCTCATTTAAATTAGCTGGAAGAACATTTTTCAGACAAATTCTTCAAAGAGCAAATACACTTATTTATATAAAAGTATAGGTTGAATATTGAAGGCGCTTCTGTAATTGAAATACATGCAGGCAGTTCTATAAAACTAGTGTCTTTATAATATTATGTATTTATGTTATGAGATGAAGCTTCCGTTGGTACCCGAAAACCTCGAATTATAACTTGAAAAATACGATTTCCGAATAGATGGTTCTATCTATTTGAAGTTCGTATATTTTATTGTACTCACGGAGTTCACGCCTTATGGTTTTTTTTATGTCAGCAAATGACAAGACGATCAAGTCGCCCGCCTGTTGTTAAGCGTTACGCCTAACCATAATGAGATGAGCGCAGTGCAGTTTAACTTTCAGTGCCACTGCACTGCACTCATCACCCCGAGCATAGTTATAAAATCCCTTTCACCCAGTAATTTCACTTGCTACAATGCCACTACAGTGCCCTTCAAATCTAAACACATTAATGCTGCACTGCGGTTGCACCCATCAAGAGAAGACGGAGCACCAGACCCTACCACCATGTAACTCTTGAGCAAGAGTCTTGGAAACTTACAGAAACTTTTGGAGCGTTTGTCAATCGCATCCGGTAAGTTAGTAAGATAAAGTTCGTATGATTCAGTGGCCAACTCTGGTGACAGAGTTTTCTAGGCCGCCCGAACGCCTCTGTCATGCATGGCCTAAAAACTTTGAAAAAGCCGGGACCGACTGCGAAGCACGTGAGCGCTCAGTTGAAATTGCCACTGGCGGTCACCCATCCAAATGGTGACTACGCGGAACAGTGCCTGTTTAGAACAACTTAGCCAGCTACGTCACGAGCGCTCCAGTTAGTAAGATTAGATAGCAACACACATGATAGGAATCGGCAGCTAAATTATAAGTGGCTAGTACCTTAATAGATACAACAAACGGTATGTAAAAATTGCCACAACTAATTAGAGTTGTAGTGATAACACAACCAGCAGCGTCAAGATTCAAGATTCAATCGTTTAGGTTTAGGTACTTTAGGTACTTGCTGGAATGAATACAATAATTTTATATAAATTAGCTATGCTGCATACTTGTCATATCATACATATACAAACCTAAAATCACGCCTGTACCCCGTAGGGGTAAGCAGGCATACAGAAATATTAATGTATTCAGTCAAATATTAATTCTTGTAATAATTTTATTATTATTACATATTTCGAAAATTTATGAAGATTATGAAAACGTATTGTTTGATGTTTATTTTCAGCTCATCTGGCAAGTTATGAAAAAAAATTATAGAAGGTACACCTACATTATTATAAACATTTAACTATCGAGTAGTAATGGTAAGGAAGCCACTGCAAATTGTTGTGGCAATAGGCAGCTCATATTTAACGATCACACAGAGTGTCGTATCTACCTACACTATTTTGCTGTGCCCCTACACACTACTGTACGTTTGTCAGTACATCTGCGTTGTGTAGTACTCACAACCTCTGTGCCAGTGTTGCGCGTAACTTGCACTACGCTATGACGCAAAGATTAAAGCGCGCTAAAAATAATTAAGTATTCTTGTATAAAATAATCTAATGTACAAAGTCTTATCTGCAAACTATATGCATGCCATAGCAAACTTCAGACAAGACTGTATATTTTTGCCTGTGTTTTGTGTTTCGCAACTCACACCATGCGGTACGAGATTTTTCGGTACCAGTTGTGGAACGACTCTTTTCTTTGACGCAGACGCAATAAAGTCCAGCAGAACTGCAGTCTAGTCCGTCAGAACTAGAACGACCTGTGTAAATGTGGTTAAAATGACAAAACATGACGTATGTTTGAACGTTCGAACTCGCACCTTGGCTTCCATTAATACCTACTGATGTTCGTTTGTAAACCAATGAGCCATATGTTCAGCGTGAAGGAATTTTCCCCTTTAGCTACGCATCATCAATAAACATAGCAATCAAGATTATGAAAAGTAGAGCTAATGTAAAATTACTTCGTTTGATTGTAGTAGCGTAGCAGCGTAGAGCCTGCTACGGCGTAGAACCTTTTGTGATAACATGGCTCGTTCACCCTGCCTTATAAATTTTATAATTAGTAGCATTATAAATTATGGTGTGGTGTCCCATATTGGTAAATAAGTACATAACTACCTTATAACTTAAAAACCTAAGTACGTTGTTGCGCTAACGCAATATTCCACCCTCATTTATAATGTGGGTCTTCAAAATCTATGAAACTTTAAATAACCTTTTGCTGCTTTTGCTATAATTTGCGTTATACATGCACCGTTGTAAGTTTTTATGTAGAGCCTGCTTGATTTCCAAATTAAAAAAGAAACGAGCCTGAAACAAGAGCGTGGATACGGGTGGGTGAAACAAAACCAGGAAAAACGTTTACAAATTAAACCAGCTGAAATCGCGCTAATTACTTACGAAAAGGTTCTATAAATAATTTATTGCTGAAACAGAAGACTCTTTTAGGTAATTCTAATCTCAATAGGTCCATTAGTAACAAGATAAAATAACACAAGAGTAACACGATAAAATAATTAGTTTATTTTTAGTTTGATACTTTTATCAAAAGCCATATTATTAAAGAAAAAAGGTGCCATCGGCGCTACATAAATTACATAATCCATAGAGTAAAAATAGAAGAAAAAAGTAAAAAGTCCTACATATAAACAAAAAAATTAGGTGTTGTAGGGTTTGGTGATGACTTGGTTTGGTGAGTAATGATGACGTTGTCCTTATGATTTTCCTTCTATATATTTTAGTTACTGTCAAATACCGCTAAAACCAAATATCTCGGAGTGATAAGCGCAGTGCAGTGCCACGCAAACACATAAAAACTTTAAGCTTTGGGTGGCACTGCATCTGTAATAGTAAGGCGTGGTGCTTAACATCAGGTGGGCGCCTTGATTGTGCTGACACATAAAAAAACACTAATCTACCTAGGTGTAAACGGGTTAGTTCTAATCCATTATTCAAAAAATCCATTATTTTCTGAATTTAAAACTTCTACAATAATGAGGTCATCTCTTGTTTTATTTTATAAAACATCATTGTGTTAAGTTAAGTTAAGTTAAGTAAGTTATCAGTTTAGCTTTTATTCTTGCTAAACGAAAGGAAAAATCTAATGCGGAAATCTCCCTATCGAGGCCAAAAATGAGTACGATGTTCTCACAACTTCACAAGTTCACCACCTCACATGACAGGAACACAAAAGCAATTATTATTAAAAGAGCACTTTTGTTATTTTTGAGTAAAACGTTATAAAAGTAACAAGTAGGTTACTTATTATTACGACAAACCATCGAGGAATTACCCATATTTTGGGTAAATACTCGATGCGACAAAACCAAAACAATTAGTAAAAAAAAATAGCCTGGATTTCTTAACCGTTACCAATTACGTTGTACCGTTAATACCTGTTAGGTACTTTAACAAGCAGTAAGTAGAGGGTGTCCAGTAATTTTAGTTAATTTTACACATAATGAATATGTAGGACCTACCTAACCTACTATGACGCATGTCACAATTAATTATGAAGTAGCAATACAAACAGTGAGAAAGCAACAAAACAAATAAAAATTACAGAGATTATTTTATACAGTCTGGTTACTAATTATAGGAGGTACCACTTATAATAGTCAAGAGTTTCTTCAGCCATCTTGCCTTGCTGCCATACGACATCGGTCCTCCGATTTTAATTGTTTTTCGTGTTAGGTATTTGAGTTTTACTAAAACTCACCAGGTTTTAGTAGCAGTAGTTTATCCAAATATGACTCGTTTGTTTGGCACAGGAGTAGATGATTGAAATGGAAGGCTAGTGTTGGTGTATAATTTGGTCAAAGACTCTCTTATTAGAAACATTTTTGAAGGCATCGCCGCTGTTTCTTACAAAAACAAAAGAAACAAATTCCAAATTATTTGAATTTGACGAACAACATTTTTAAGAAATGATGGCGTTCTACTTAGAATAATAACACAAAGAACCGAAGTACGCGCACGCAAATAGTAATCCTTAAAACGGTGACTGAATAGTCGCCGTAGGGCAATCGGCTCGTCAGTCGTCAATGTCAAGTGATCGTGCGCACATCTAATCCAATTATAATTAAAAATGGTTTGTGTGGTAAAAGGCGGCTGTAACACCACAAATAAACACAAGAAGGCTGACAAGGTCACATTTTACCGGTAAATACTAACTAACAACTTGTATTCTTACGATAAACATTCATCAAAACATAAAAAATATTCGTCATTTTGAGAGACGTCATTGAAACTTATTTAAGATTGAAACTAATTGTTGCCAGCAGAGAAGGAATATTTTTCCTCAAATATTTTTTTTGTATTCTTATGTATTTAGTACAAAGCCAGCACAGAACTAGATCGAGGTATATTTGACGTCACAAGTGTATTTTAGTGATGGGAAATATAAGCCGCGCGAAATCGAAAAGCATCGAATAGTATCGATTAGCACTTTTATGATTATGCAAACTTTTCGCAGATTCTTAGTGGGTGTTATGAAACCTTCCAGAAAAAACCCAAAGTGCCTGCCAATTTTAGAGGTACAAGTACCGGTGACAAATTACTTGACACTGGCAAAATTGTCTAAATAAATTGACAGATAGCATAAATAAAAGAAGATCTCATGTCAGTGCAGTACCTACCAAAGAGGTCCTTGCCCTTGTTAAATACTGACTGCGATCGCGCACTCTTTCCGATAGTTACTCATACTCATGTTGCTATCGGGGCCGGAAACGTCCAATCGACCCATAATAATTAGGTTAGTTTATGTAGGTAACTAACTATGACGAAAAAAATATTAGGTAGGTACCTAACCAACCTACCGTTCATTAGTTTGGTATCGATTCGTCACGACTAGGGATTGAAAAACCGGAAGGTATTCAAAACCGGTTTTTAATTGTTGTTTTGAGGACCCAAAACCGGAAACCGGTTTTGGCTCCGGTTTTGGCAACATTTTTAAATACCCGCGCGGTTTTTCTCGTTGGTTAAACTTTCTCTAGATTCCTAAAAATATTTTAATTTTAATAATTAGCCAAATCCAAGCCAATTCATTTAAGAAATATTAAAATTTAACATTTTTTCTTTGGTTCCCAAAAAATTTAAAAGCGATTTGAAAACAAAACCTTGATAAAAAAAATATGTAAAATTGTAGTTTTGAGCATGTTTTGATTTGGCTGACAGGAACCCTATTGTACTTAAAAATAATTGTAATTTTCATCACCATGGGTAGGTCAAATAACCATTTTTCACCAATATCATTATTCGATTCTTAAAAATATTTTTTTTGATTATTGGTCTAGTTTTTTTTTTAAAACAAGCAAATAAGTGAGTTTTTCTCTTATTATGGATCGCACGGGCGTGAGAAGTACCGCAGCACATTCTAATTTCAACTTGAATTCAACAACGTTGCGTTTAAAATAAATGTCCAAGCGTCAAGGTTAACATGAACTTAAAATAATACTAATAGTTCTACGAACAGAAAACCTCAAAGCACAAACTTTTTAAAATGAGCAATTTACTGCTCTAATTCTTTCTATTGAGGTAATTTGCTCTTCACGCTGATGATTTTCATTAAATCTTCACCAAAAAAGACCAGCTTATGGTAAAAAAAAAACAATCTAAATCGGAGCTCGTAAGGCGGAAATATTCAGTAGCCTCATTTTTGCTCCTGTCTGGAGGATGTACCTGCCCAATTAAAAATCGCCAACAATGAAAAATATCTACGAAAATTGGTTGAAAAATAGGACCTTTAGACGATTGACCTGCCTGACGGACAAAAGCATTTTTGACCAATGTCTAAACTGAGACGCTTCACTCGTTCGGTTAATTATGATTAACTAACTGGCATCAAATCAACTTATCATTTCTTTTAAGGAAATGATGCTCCACAACACAAAGCAAGCTTCGTGAGCTGATTATATTGAAATTGAAAATTAAATTCTGATATATTTGTTGTATTGTTGTGACTTGTGTTGCATATCGAAAGAAAGATAATATTGTCAGCTTTAAAACGGTGCCACAAACACTTCTAGGAACCATGAAGGTAATACGTGACAACACTGGATAGAAGTGCATTCCAAAAAGTTGATTTAAATCAATAAAAATAATGTAATTCAATAACGGGAAAACCGAAGTTAAAACCGGTTTTGGCTCTCAACTCCGGTTTTTAAAACTTGGTAAATTTTGTCCGGTTTTCTGGTTTTCACCAAAACCGGAAACCAGTTTTGCAATCCCTAGTCACGACAAAACGTCCTATAGCGTGATCAAAGATTTAATAGAAACGTGTTACCAGTTTGCTAAGGATAGAACTATACTTATTTAAGTAGGTAATTAAACTAGGTATATGCTTAAAATAACTATAGCTTGTATGGATAAATAATACCTTTTTTTCTTTAAATAGACTAGAAGTAGGTATCTATCTGTTCTGTGCTAAAAGTAAGTAGGTACTGAAATATAAGACAATTTCATGAGTTAAAATCTACCAACAACGCGCCGACATGCAATTATCTCTTATTTTTCTTTACACAAAACCAAACTGTCCTAAATTAATTCGCAACCTCCAGTATAATAAATTGATATCATAATAGACGTCAAGTGCCACAAAGTATCCTTAACCATCCACTCAAGTTTTCTTCAGAAGAACTAATTTGTTTCCAACTAGAATGTTTAATTTTTAGACTTCAGAAGTAAGCCTCCAAGAAAATGTGATCAACAAGTCCAACTGCGATCAATACACGCTAGAAAAAGAAAGCACGTGGAAGTAGGACGGGTGCCGTTCTCACTAGGAGTTTTCGTTTCGTGATTTAAAAAAAAAGTAGTTCCAATTGCTTTGATAGATGAAGCTAGCTGCCCTATAGGTGAGCGCGTGAGTGGCTCCGTCCGTCTGGTACATGATTGTCAAAGTCATACTGGGAATGGTTATATCAAAACAAAAAAAAGTTTGTCACTCCGTTTTTGTTTCTTCTCGTGTCAAGCGGAAGGTTCATGTCCTGTTTAAGGTGAAATATTTTTTGCAATATTAAATTTCTAATCAAAAATATCAAACATACGAAACTAGTAGTAGTACCTATACTAGACCTACCTACCGACTATTTTCGCATGTTTGATATCACAGAACAGATATTAATGTTGCTCAATGGATTTCCGCAAAGAACGTTCGTCACATACCAATCAACTATCTTCCTACCTGCCTCTAAGTAAATACTTATTATTTTATGTACCTATGTAACTACCTAAGTACCTAATAAATACCAAAATACCAATTAGGTAGGACTGAATGTAATTTGGCAGGATCAATACTAGGCAAATCTAGTACTACTAGTACTAGATGTAGATACTGATGTTTGTTTCTGAGAAGCTATAGGTATTCCATGGTAACACCTAATAGGTAGGTATGGTAGTCTTGTGCAATACTTTCCGAAAAAAGGAAATAGAAAATTACAAATCTGTATTGTAAGAGTAGTAGAGTTCTTTGTGATAGAGCTCGTCCGGGGAAGGACTACCACCATACCTATTTCTGCCGCCAAGCAGTAATGCTCGCATTGCTGTGTTCCGGTTTGAAGGGTATGGTTTCCGGTGAAATTACAGGCACATGAGACTTGTTGCATGCGTACATAGGCTACGGTAACCGCTGACCATCAAGTGGGCCGTACGCTTGGTTACCACTTTCGTAGTATAAAAAAAAAAACCTGTTCTGTTCTTCGTTTTGTATTTATTTCGATTCTAGTAAGACCAAAGTTAATGTAGAATCCTACGTAGTGTAGGTACGTACTATGACTTTGACACCAGCCAGAGATATGACAGACGGTGACAAACAGCTAACAACCAAGGTTGGATTGTCTTTGGCTATCTTGTCAAAACGACATGGGTCTTCCCATTTTAATTATTATTCTCGTGTTATTTTAAGTTTTATTGCGTAAATTTGGTGGCAGTTTATCCAATTTAACTTACTTAACTTAACTTAAGGTGGGCGCCTTGATTGTCTTGTCACTTGGTGACATAAATAAAATAAAAAAACTTCTTAGCATTCCTAGCATTATATATTGGGAACATGGGGTATTTTCAGATACCCCTGGATCTAAAGAATCTAATTTTATCTTCTATCTTATTGATGTTTGAACCACACTGTATACCTAAATTTCAAGTTGCTCTAATTCATCGTCTTCGTATAATGGAATTTAATAGGGTTTTTTATTAGGTGACCTATGTTCCTTAAATTACTGACCAATTATTAATGTGTTGAATAGATAGATATAGATATATATCTATAGAACGTTTGTAAGTGTAACGTCTTTAGATGGCTCAACTGTTTCATAAGTATAAGTATTTTGTAATTATACATATATATATTTTTTTTTAATAAATGGTTTATGTTACGGAATATTGCAAATAAAATCATGTGTTAATAAAACTAAACACAAGAATCTATTTTATGGAACGAAAATGCATGCATATTCAAAGTGTGAAACCCGGTAGGTATAAACTGTCTACGTTAGTGCCACCGTGATGAGTACTAAAGTACAGCTACATGACAAAAGATCCTCAGTCCACACGTTTTGCAGACGCTAGCAAAGAGTTTTGAGTAAAAAGTCCGGCTCATAACGTAGTGCCCTCCTTTCTTAACACCCACCCATTGTCCTTACTGCTCCAATCTAGACAACTTGTTCAAGGATAAAAAACTTCGCTCAAAGTATTTCACAATTTGTTCCAAATATTTCACGACCTCAGCGTTTTTAGAGCGTAACTGCCTTAATTAATTCGACAACTAAGTAAGTACCTATGTGTAACTAGGTAAGTAATTACTTAAAATAACTTCTCAGAAAATGTTTTCTACAAAACACGTGACCACCACCCACTTTCTACCCCTAGAATGAATTGAAAGTTTCAATTGACGTAGGTAGATACCTAAAGATAAATTGGTACTTACTTAAAACAGACGTCAAAGGTGTACTCTACAAAGCAAGGTTAATTACACTCGTTTAAAATTCTTTTCATCGCTAAGCATCTTCAATTCAACAGCAGGATTGACGTCATGACGGGAGATAAGAAGTCTTATTTATCAAGAGCACACAAACACGCGTGCCTCTACAGTATCGTGATAACTAACGATAAACACATCCTAGTTCACGTGTAGTAGCTCCACCTATCTGATGTTAATATGATGATTACCAACCACAGCAGACTTTTAGTCAAAGTAAAGCTGAATCAACAAATCACCACCGGTCTTAGTATGAGAAAAGTGTAAATAAATAAAGAAAATAATTCTAAAATGGAGAAGACGCCCAAAGTGACCGCCAGACTGCAGAACGTAGATAACCGCCAGTCTCTGACGCAAATCTCCAAAATAGATAACGCAATTGCGTCAAGCATACATTTTTTAAGCAGAGCAAACGAAGCGCGTGCCATCCGTTTTATGTGCCAATCACGCTTCCTGGGACGGATCGGACTTTCTTTACTTTACCAAGCGAAACGCAATGCTTCAAACTGTCTGATACATACAAGGAGGTATTACTTATAAGCAGGCAGACAGGCGTGAAGAAATTTAAATTGCTAATCTCACACATTTTTTACAAAACATTGATTCCAAATTGATTCAGTCAGATGCACGAGATGAACACAAAGTAGTACCAACTCGTAAAGTAGGTAGATTACCTACTAACGTCTTGAGCTTGGTAGGTTGTAGCCGTGGGTAGTTTCACTTTTACACGTTCCGAACAAAACAAATGTTGATGTGCAAGCTATAAAAATCTAATAATAATCTAATCGTAATTTTGTTTTATACCTTTTGTTGTTTAAGCCTTTTGGTCTTAGTAGCAAATTTGGCCATCACCTTGCTTGGTGCAAACAGTTCGAAAAAGAGGAATAATAAAACACAACGCGATGCGTGCATCCGGAAGCAAGGTCGATGCCACAGTATTTCTGGACGCGGTAGGCCGCTGGTCGGCTGGCAATCTGAATCACTGATTGATAGAAGTGCCATGAAACGAACGAAACATTTAGCTTATTTTCCCCACCAAGTTTGATCGTTAACAAAATTGGATTTCTAAAATGAATCATAGCATCGAAACTATGTGAATTCTAATAAGTAGGTCCCTACATGTTACATACATTGTATGTAGGTAAGCATGGCCCACAGCATTTAGCAGGAATTAAAAGACTACACGAGGCAGCAAAGAAAATGGCACCATTCCATTCAAACAATGACTCTCATTGACAAAACCACGATTTCTCTCGACAATGCCGTGGAAATATTGAACCGGTTTGTTTTCGTCGCTCTATTCTATCACATCAAAGAGAGCACGCACT
The DNA here is from genome assembly GCA_951394395.1 of Colostygia pectinataria. Lineage (NCBI taxonomy): Eukaryota > Metazoa > Arthropoda > Insecta > Lepidoptera > Geometridae > Colostygia > Colostygia pectinataria. Next base: position 5,769,391 of record OX596362.1, read on the forward strand.
CAATAAAACAGTAGCGAAGGTCGATGGCGCCCGTTCTGTTATTTCGGTGCATTCATTCAGCGGAGCGTCCTCGCATTAAACCATCATGCATCAACATTACCGACATTTGCAACGCAGACACAAGCCTCAACTACGGCCCTATAAATAGAAACTTAAGCCCTGAAATCAATGTAATGGCCAGTTAGAAAGTCAACTCGTGACTCACTGGCGACGGTGTGCCTAGTACTCGGCCAATGACCCACTTGTGGTATAAAATAAGTTGAGATTGTAGCCTGGCGAGACGGTGTCCTAATAACAATAATGTACTATATTTACGTACGTAAATATAAGTTGTAATTGTCAATATCGATTATAAAGTCGACAGGTTTGTTATATTACGATATTTTAAGATGTTTACTTTACTTACTTGAAAAAAGTTTGAACTACTAACGCTGGTACTAAACGTGACGTCAGAAATTCCTTGGGTAGAGTTAAAACTTGTTCACTCTGCGATTTGGGCTAGTAAAACTAGGTAAATAAGTAGATACTTAGTAGAAAATAAGAAATTCTGGAAATTATGGAAATTCATACGGGTTCTTGCGGTTATGGTAAGTACATAACATAAGTACTGTGAGTACATAAATAGATGTCGACCTTTTGGCGACATTCGCGTGCTTGTAACTATTCCGTTCGGATTTCCATTTTTTAAATATTTTTGCTGTGTACCTATTTGAAAGAAAGTTCTCATCACATTATTCATTGATTTTTTTATTATCGACAATATTGTAAATGTAGAGTAATTTTAAAACTAGATTTTGGATTACAATTTACAATTTTACATACTTACATAATAATACATTCATAAACATATATTATAATACAACAATACCTACATACATTACATCTTCTTATATCATCTTATCTTCTTATATACCTAGGTAGTCTAGGTACTTATAAAAATGAATTGCTGTGCGTTAGGCTCGCTAAAAATCGTCAGCGGTTGGACCGATTTGGCTGATTTTGGTCTTGAAATGTTTGTAGAAGTTCAGGGAAGGTTTCTAGTATATAGTCAAAGGTTTAAACGGTGAGAAATTATGGAAAAATTGCGAAAAAATACCGCGTGTGAAACCGCGCCGGGTCTACTAGTCTTATATATAAAAATGAATTGCTGTGCGTTCGGCTCGCTAAAACTCAACAACTGCTGGAACGATTTACCTAATAATGGTCTTGAAACGTTCGTAGGGGTCCAGGGAAGGTGTAAACGGTTATAAAATTTGGAAAAATTGCGAGAAAAATAGCTAAAACTAAAAATTCATACAATAGGCAAAAACTGTCAGTGGTGTAACGGCAGTAACGGCGTATTCACAATGCGTTAGGTAATTGTTATTGGTTATTATTATAGTCAATTGTGTGTTATGTTTAATTCAGGAGTACCATTGTAAGTAAATGTCATGATTGTTCAGAAAATATTCGACCTACAACTTTAGGCGGTGTTGAATTGATTTGTTCTTCAGCTTTTGCAAGTTTTGAACCTACGCCGCGCCGCGCCGTGAGTTTGTTTGTACCTTGTGAGAGTTGTACATAATCTATGCCAATGGTTTTAATGCAAATATGTGACTACCCCTAAGGAAGTCAATATATAGAAGGGCCCCGACAGTGCTCCGACCGCTTTAAAATAGGTTCACGTTGAAAGGAGTGAGCTCACTCCATTCGCATCAGTCGACTGGCAGACGCCAACCTGTGCGCATCGGACGAATTTGTGGAAAACAGGCGTAAAATGCCGTCCTTTGTATTTAAAAAGTGTACCAATAACATTATTTAGCCCATTGAAAACGATGTTCATTTTGATTAAAAGAGAACGAATGTTCAGTTTTTTACTTGGGAGTAAGAGAGACAACTGTACTTTGTCTGTGTAGTTCAATTATCTTTTGTGATACGCAACTCAGCCACTGTTTTATGACCCGCGACTATGCTTATTATACGTTAAGCCAGAGGTCATGATTCGGTGGACTTAGCTGACCTTGGATAACAAAACTGTGTGAGTGCGTGCAATCGTATTTTTGACACGTTTTTTATGAGTCGGGCCCTTCTAGATATTGATTTCCTTGGACTACCCCACACTGATTGATGTGAAGTTTTAAAACGAAATTTACTTATACCTTTAGTAGTTTTTTGTGGACATTTTTACACAGCCACATTTAGCTCCATAACTTAGCAAGGCTTGTATGAGTAGGTACTTTATGGACCTAATTTATTCTTTAACCGACTTAAAAAAGGAGGTTATCAATTTAACTATAAGTTTTTTTTGTATATTTGTTATGCGGATGTGAATTGATGTTGATGATCTTTTTTTGTTTGATAGATAATATTTTTTTATGGTTTATTATGAAATGGTTCAGTACTTTTTGAGTAAATCATAAAAAAACGTGTCAATAGTTAAATCCCCTAAGTCCTCGCCACAATCCATCATAACATTTTTTCATTGGAGTCGGTAAGTATTTGCTTTGTTTGTAGAAATCAATTATTTTATGTAGGTACCATAAAATAAATAAATAAAAATAAAAAGGCATTTATTCACGAGATAAAAATACCTCTAACTCCATGAGATGTGTAGAACAATCTGTGGTGTAGAAATAGTTTCTGCCTACAGAAAATACTGGCGCTGATTACGCTAATCTTTTATGACGCGTTACGATACGACGCGACGTTACGTTACGTGTTAGATACGTGCAGCTCAAGCACAGCTCAAGCAAAAAAAAATCGAGCGTCACGCGAACGTGATTGTTGATTTTGAATGGTTTATTTATTATTTACGGTGATTTTATGTGTGAAAAGTTACCACCAAAAACTAGAAAGCTAACGAAGAGAAGTCATTTCATTCGGTCACTGGCTTTGACTATACATAAATTTTTGGTCACTGGTTATTGTTCGGTTGGTCTACGCTAGGTCAGTGACCATGTTCAGTTATCAGTACCTACCTACACAATGTGAAAAAAATGTTGGAAAAACTTGTGTTGTGTAATGAAAATATTCAGGAGTTTACATGTAAGTAAGTAGGTAGGTACCTATTTAAGTAATAATACAGGTAGTAAACAAGTAGGTAAGTATATTTTATTATAATGTACTCAGGTTTAAGTAGGTAGATACCTACTTAAATGAGGAAATTATATAATGCATCATTTAAATTTATTATGATATACAGGATGGTCCAAACATAAAAAATGGATTCCGCAGATCCAGGGGTATCCGAAAATACCACATGTCCTCCTCCTTTCGGATACCCCTGGATCTGAGGAATCAATTTTTTTCTTAGTGACGTCTACGTTTGGATCACCCTTTATATACAAGCGCTATTTAATTTTTAATAAACATAAATTAGCCCTGTTGTATGTTTGTTAAAAAAACGAATAGTAGGTTATTGTGCGTGGTGCAAAAATGTCCGCCAAAATATAGAGCTTAAAGTAGAGCCTAGGTACCTAGTACCTAGGTAGGCACTTAGAAGCCTTTAATACATTTTTTGATGAATTAAGTAGGTAGGTAGGTACCTAGTTAGTCAAATATATCTACGATCAATATTGATTGTTCTATTTCCACCAGATTTCCACTTACCTCAGTCTTCGTTATTCGATGTCGTGCTAACTTAACGACGGCAAAATTTCCCTTGCCAATGGTTCTCTCGATGTCATAAAAACCCACCCTAATGGGGGTTTTCGCAGGACGATCGCGCTCCGCCATTGCCGCTTCGGAAATCTTAAAATCCTCAGTATTTCAAAGGACTCTCCAACACTCCACAGTAAAAAAAAAGGTTTTTCAGCACGTTACTCATCCATAGCACAGTATTGTTTATACCCATTGGAGATAATACCTCCATTCACTGAACAGCAATCTGTAAAATTTAACCAGGAATGTTCCAAATGTTATTTAGTTCAACATTTAGATGTACCTACTTTAGTACTACGCAATCACATGTAACATTATTCATATCCTGAAGTAAATAGGCATTATCAAAATGTACTGCATTACGCGGTAGAGCAGAACCTCGATGGTTCGGGTGAGTCGAGCGGATGGACGCGCGTTACTAACAATCAGCTCCAATAAACACAGTCAGGTTTTGTGTACAAAAAATATTTACAGTGATTAGAATAGGTATCGCAAAGGCGGCGTGCGCGTATAAAAAGGTCGGGGAACGTCACGCCGGCCGCCGCCTCGCCGGCTGTCAACCGGGTACTGAAGAACTCGAGTCGATCGAGTTGAACTGAACACTCGTGGAGTCGTGGAGCAAGAGCTACCTGCGGTCGCACCACGCGCGCGTCCGCGCCATATTGCTTCTCTTTATGACGTCAGCGCGTCAGCGGTATGGATGCCTTTAGCTACCTATACCTATAGCACCTATAGCCTATAGCTGTTCAACTGAACAAATCCACCCACACTCATTGAGGTGCTATAGTATACCCTCAAAGCCTGCAACGATGCAAACCCTAGTACCTATGCTAGTGATGCTAGTTCTATCCTTTTAGTATGCCTACTGTAATGCGGAGCCTTGTGTCTATAGTACCATTAATTTGTACCATCAATGGTACAAGTGATACTACAATGTGTCCTTAGTACCATCAATGGTACTACCGATACTAGCACGTGTCGCTAGTACCATTGCATCGAAAACATACAAGACGCTCGCTACGCTCGCTCGCCTCGCGCGTAGTTTTTCACTAACCTAACATAACCTAAACTACTGATTTCAATCTAATGAATAAGTGACATCCGCTTAGATCGAAATGAGTAGGTTAGGTTATGTTAGGTTAGTGAAAAACTACGCGCGAGGCGAGCGAGCGTAGCGAGCGTGCCGCGGCAGCGGCCGCCGAAGCGCCAGAAATTTAGTATTTGTTTTTCGATCTAATGGAAATGAGTAGGTTACGTTATGTTAGCAAGAAGAATACCTATATACAGGAGGATAAATACGTTACTGAGCATAGGAATGGGACTACGAGAAACAGTTCTCCCTTGTGGTCCCATTAATGGGACAAAATCCTTGGACCACGAGAAAATTGCGTCGTTAGAAAATAAAAAAAATCTGATTTTTATTTTCACAAGTAAATACACAATTTAAATTACACTATAAATCTGAATCTAACTTAAAACCCCTTAGACCTGCAAACGGCACGGATTATTATTTTTGATTTGTTTTTTTTCACGAGTAAATACACTGTATAAACTAGTATCTTTTTCAACGGTACTAAGGACACATAGTAGTATCACTTGTACCATTGATGGTACAAATTAATGGTACTATAGACACAAGGCGTAATGCGGGTAGGTTGGATAAGTTAGCTGTAATGCTTTTTACTATTTTTTATGAGTAGGTAGGTAGTAGGTAGGTACCGGAGTACCGTAAGTAAGTTCGTATGCGTAAGTGGCATATTACTGTTAGCTATAAGTACCTATCTACTTCAAAGCTATATATCCGGAAACAACAGTTAATTAATATAAACGTGCCCTCCAAAGCACGGAAACGGTCCCAGCCCAGCCCATTATAATGACTGCGCCGAATGCTTAGTTCTTAGACTTTAAACATGGCCTAATTGATTTGTTGACTCTGTGATGCGCACTCTTGTCTAAGAAGAAGCATTTATTCGCTTGATCCCAGTAGTCCATTGCCTAGTTCTATCTCGTAGTGGCAAAAAACATAATGGAACTAGTAAGACAAAAGGCCCACTTGCTCCATGGAACTATTGGGAAAATACATCTGTTCCTTGGAGCTTAAAGCACTTGAAAACCGCTCGCACCTCTTTCGAATAATTAACTTAGGTAGGTACCGTACTGCAATCCCATACAAATTGACCGCTTGACTTAAAATAGACAATACGTTTTGTGTACTTAAGTCTAACAATTGTCAAACGATAAGTTCTAGAGCAGTGCGGGCTCTCCCACTTTCTGTGGGTTTTCATTTTCCTAAATTTTTTGTTCTGATCCACCTTATCCTTCACCAAGATCGAAAAGACAGTCCCGAATTTTGTTAACGATACACATACCTACATACATTACTACGGTTGCAAACAAATAAATACCTATTGCAGTCCACCTCACCACCGCGCCCGCGCCGGCGTCGTTCGGTCGTCGCCGGCGCCGACGGCGTCGCCTCTCGCCACGCCGCCCCGGGGCGCGGCAGTCAATTTTCTCCATTCCTCGACATCTCCTCGTCTCCTAGAGGACCTCTGTGGGGCGCGGGGCAAGGAGGCGCGGCAGCGGGTGAGTGCTCGGTTAAAAAGCGAGAGTTTGTGGGTTCAATCCCCGCTGTTGGAGCAAACAAATATGCAAATATTTGTTCCGGGTATGAGTGTTTTTAGGTGGGTACCAAAGTAGGTACCTACCTATTTTTCAAGGAGGTAAGTAAATATGTATACTTACAACAAAAATGTATTACCGATATAAGTTGTGGGCATGGAACATTGGAACTAATATTATGCATGGAACTAATAAGTACTACCTACCGTACAACTTGCGTACAACATATGTAATATTTCCATGGTACACATCTCTTCTTCTTCTTTTAATTTGTGGCTCTGTGAATATACAATCTCGTTTCTCGGTGATCTCGTGAGTTACAGGCGGGCGATTTTCGCTCGTGCCATAGATAAATAGTTACATGCGATATATATCGTCAAAACTGACAAAATTTCTATACATTTTTCTGTTCTGTGATTTTAATACGTATAAAATTGTTATTAAAATACCTAAACGATCAAATCTATAACGTAGTACCTACTAATAACGGAAAACCAGCGCTATGGCATGAGTTGTTCTGCCATAGCACATGCTGAGTGGTGGCCATTTTTGTTACTCTATATTTTTTTAGGCATGGAAATGATTGCTACTTATCATTTGATGATATTATTATCATTTGATGATATTATTATCATTTGATGATATTATTATCATTTGATGATATTATTATCATTTGATGATATTATTATCATTTGATGATATTATTATCATTTGATGATATTATTAAATTTAGTCACTGCTATTTCACATGCTATTTTTCACAGGCAATGATTTTCATTTTGACGACCTAAACTTTGCGCACGCCGTAAATAGGCATTTAGCGTCTCGCTCTCGTTCGGGTGGGACGGTTTTACCGACCTACGATACCTGCTCCTCACGAATCACTGCTATTTACCTACAAACACGATGTCTTCCGATGAAATCCGAACAATCTGTGATAAATAATTTCCTGTGATTTATAGCATATAGCAGTGCACTGCACACGAAATGACACGATAATTCCAGATGAAATCCGAGCAATCTGTGATAAATAATTTACTGTGATTTATAGCAGTGCACACGATAATTTCCGATTAAAACCGAACAATCTGTGAAATCATTGGCTGTGATTTATAGCAGTGTGTGTGTAGGTAAGTAGCAGGTGTGACGTATGAAAACTTAATTCATATGATTTTTCACTGCTACTTATGATTTGTTCCATGCCTATATTTTAGTCATAAATAGGTGATGTAATGTTTTTAGTTGGTAACAAAATAAACGTTTTTACTACTATTATTTTATCTGTTCTGTGATTACAATGCAATGTGAGTGACAATGTGAGTCAGGATAGTGATGACGGATGAAATGTCCTAGATACATAAAAAATAAGTCAATAAAACCATTTCTCCCTTCTTGATCGTATTAAGGTCGGAAAATCTAAGAAGAAAAAATAATTTAAAGTATTATTATTGTCAGGCACCAGCCATAGCAATATACTCTGTAAAGGATAGTTAGTTTATTGACTCTGTGGCACCAGCTGATATTTTATTTGTACATTGGCAATACTATAAAAAATGTTCCACGTCTCTCAACTAGTACTGCAGTACTGATTATTCGATTGTTGCGTGAATAACCTTGCATCTCTTTTTAACACCCTTTGTTTGAGATAACTTTTCTTACCATGCTACTCATCTAATGTGTAGACGGCGCGGAACCGAAACACAAATATTTTTTGCAATGTGATTGTAGAAGAAAGGTCTTGGAGTTCGGAAAAATTGCAAATTTTTGGAGAGTTTTTCCACTAGTTTTGTTTTCTATTATACTGTATTCATCCAATACTAGCTTATATAAATCAATATTATTTACATCACATACGTTTAGATATTTTTGATGTCAAAAATACCTTCAACAGACTTGCCAAGATGTCGGTGAAACTCCTATACATTTTTGACAAGAAAGAGATTCAAATAACAACATAGAGCTCATTCAGGTTACGAGCTTACAATCTTTTGAATGTGTAACTATAGATAGAGGGACACCAATGAACAAAGTAGCCGATGAAAACATACAAAATATTCAGTGCAATAAAATTGGTACAAATATGAAAAACAAAAGTAAAAAGGCCAAAGATCGTTCCGAAGGGAAAGACGAAATAAGTTTATCAAGTAAGGACGGCTTGAGTGAAACTTTAACGAATACTCTTCACATAAATAACATCGGCATTAACCTAACAAATGGAACGAATGATCACTCGCACGGCGGGAGTCCGGACGAGGACGGTAAGAAGATATCACAAGAAGCTGTCAGTGAGCACTCGACAAATGTAAATAGTGTACAGTGTAGCGATGCGACAACTGGTGACGGAAGCAAAGAGACTGCTGCCCAGCAGGCCATCAACTGCATCATCGATGATGCCCTAGAAAATCTTGAAAATGCTCTCAACAAACAAGAACAGCCTCCCCAAGATGAAATAGAAATTATTTCCTATGAATCTGAACTGCAGATGCCTGAAATAATGAGACTTATACAAAAAGATTTATCAGAACCCTATTCAATCTATACCTATAGATATTTTATACACAACTGGCCTAAGCTTTGCTTTCTTGCAACACATGAAGGAAAATGTATTGGTGCCATTGTTTGTAAGTTAGATATGCATGGTAATGTTGTGAAAAGAGGGTACATAGCTATGTTAGCTGTGGATGAAAAGTACAGGAGCAGAAAAATTGGATCTCGGCTTGCGCAAAAAGCAATTAAGGTAATAATAATAAAATCTCTATCTATCCATTCTGTTGTGTCCCTCAGCTGGGCAAATGTCTTCCAATTGCTCTTGATAGTGAGTAATAATTGTTTTCTTTTTCAGGCTATGATAAATGATAATGCAGATGAAGTTGTATTAGAAACAGAAATCACAAATAGACCAGCACTGAAACTTTATGAAAACCTTGGTTTTGTAAGAGACAAGCGCTTATTTAGATACTATCTCAATGGTGTTGATGCATTGAGATTAAAGTTATGGCTAAGGTGAAATATGTAGGTAAAGAAGAAATTCTCAATGTTGTGTTTTATAACTCTATGGCTCTGAAGCCTCAGGAATGAAGTGAGTTAATGTTATTTTAAACTAACACAATTTGCCATCCATGTGGATATAGCCAAAATGTATAGTTTGTTTCAATTATTTTTTTAGTCATGTGATATATTTTATTATATCTAATTTATGTGTTAAATTGTTAAAGATATGTTTTCATCAATTCTTATAATCTCGACTTTAAGAATATAAAAGTTTTATATCCTTACTAAAATACACAACTTTGAAGAACAACTTTGTAGTCAATGATTATTATGTTTGCCCTCACACTATACATATTATTATAATTATCAAAATATCAGATTTATAAACTGGACTATAATAGGTAGATATGCAGTATATTTTTTAATTTGTATTTAATAAATCCATTTGAAAGTATTTTATGGTTTTATGTGAATGTTAATATAGGTCTGAATTGAGAGCCCATTTCTAAAATCTTTGCAAAAAGTGATCAGTTGGGATCAGTCAGTCTTCAGACTACGTTTGGCAGTCTGGCAAGTTAAAACTTATAGTTTATGTATTTATAACGAATTGTTAGGTTTGGTCTCACAGGTTAGGGTGGGTAATAATAATTAATGTCTCAAAGTCAAGACCGTCCAAACCCAGCAGCACTTAGCCAAATTATTGCTGTGCTTTCAAATTATTTATGAAAACCGAGTTTTGAACTAAACATTCAGTTAGATTGGTAAAATTGGACCTTAAATAGATTGTATGATTGATCAATTATCTGTTTATTGCTAAAAACCTACTTCATAGTTAGGAATATGTCTGCTAAATACAAATGAAAATAAAAGTCATTTCAAATAATTTACATATTTATTACCTAATTCTTACAAAATAACAGACAAACTTAAAATGTAAAGGTTACAGTGTTGGTTGTAGCTCCATCATAGATAAAAGTATTATTTACAGGTTTATATTGCTTAGTGACAAGTTTTATGGCCTCATGGGCCACACACCCACCTAAGAAGGATGAAATGCTATGCAACTCGGCTCCACCATATCTACACATTTCTTGAATATGATCATCTTTTCGGGCTAGATCGTGAGAATATGATATTTCACTCAGAAACTTAGTAACACAAGTCTTTAACTTGGCTATGTCACTTTCAGGCTCCCACTCTCCTGGAGCCCTACAGTGTTCTACCTCAAACATCTCAAATGCTCTCAGCAAGATGTAGTTTACCATCATCACATCAGGTTCCTCAAGATGCCTCAAGATATAAGCTGCAACAGAGCTACCTAGTTGGTACTCAGTTGCAACACTTGTTCCTTTTATTAAGATCAAATCATGGGCGTGCCTACAGAACAGTTTGACTTCAGACTCGCTGATGATGTCAACATGTAGTTGAGCAACAATTTGCTGTGCTTTCCTGTATACTACTTCTGCATCTATAGCTGCTTGTGCTCTATAAATGTTCTGTAGCTTCACATAATGATCTGTGGATGCAGTCATGTCTGGAAGAACTCCTTTCACTGGCAGTTTCCCTTTGCCCTCAGCTTCAACAAATCCTCTCAAAGCTGCACACATGATCCAAAATGATGAACTATCCTTGGTAAGGTTAGTAGCAGCATTGCTATACAACAGCTCCTGAATTTTTACAGGCAAAAATGATGGAACCAATGATGTGTTTACAACTTTTATAGCCTCTTCAAAGTTTTCTTCTGATATTGGTACACCATTTTCATCCTTTCTTATAAAACTTTGAATCACTTCTCTGATCTCATTCTTTTCTTTTCTACTCATGGGCCAATTATCTGGATGAGTCACTCTCCATTTTTGAATAGCTTTGTAAAGAATTACAATCCAAGGTATGTGACCATGGTCTTTCAAGTCAAGGGAATCTATGTCAATAGAATTGAGGTAGTTGGCTAATGCTTGAAATGGTATATCTAAGCGTAAATCTGTCTGTTCATTATCTGGATGAATTTCAATAATTGCATGTTCTTTTATTTGGATCCTAAAAGAGCCTAAGAAGCCAACAGATCGACATTGAATGTATGGTACATTTATATCCCACAAATGTTGCGCAAGAGCCAGAACAGTTTTCTCACCAAGTGCTGTACTTATGACAAGACTGAATGACTTGAAGAAGTCAGGGTTTTCACGCATAATCTGATCTGGCGGCTCTTGCACTGCGTGCCCTTGTACAGCAGAATTGAGTTCCAACAGAAATCGAAGCGCCTCAGACCCTCTATTTAAACCTTTGCTTGAACATTCCAAAAAGAAGTTGCTGCCTATGTCTTCTTCCGTAACGATTTTATCGTCAACAATAGTGATAGCACCGACGCCGGGCAGTACGATGGACTTCAATATTTCCGTGCCTAATCCCGTAGCGTTTATGAGACAAATGTGTCCATTCTCGAGCGCAGACTGTCCGTGGTCACCCCATAGGCGTAATTGTCGATCATATTGCTTATTCTTCTCACTTTGTTCTGGAGATTTGGGAGAAGGAGATGCCATGATGGTGATCCGTATATTTTCTGGTTCGGAAACTTGAAGACTGTTAAGTTTGAACTTGACTTGAACTTGAACTTGAACTCAAACGTAACAATACACTTTATAATTATTATTAGATTATTGATTTCGGTCGGTGTTTTTATTATTTTATAATTTCGATTTTGTTTTGTCTTTATTGCTACGCTTTGCCAGCTGCGTGCGGGTTTTTTTTTAAATTATGGATGGCATGATCGGTCATCTGACATATTTAGGCTTAGGGTACTGCCAAGTGCCAATTTAGGTAATAGACTTGACTTGATAAAAATAGAAATATTTATTTTAGGCTCATACAAATTAGAATTTTAATTTAGAAATTTCTAATTTGTTGAGATTTTAAGGCTTCTGTTCCACAGACACCACAAATTAAAAGAAGAAGAAGACTTCTGTTATAGAGAATACTAGTTAAGCTGTCTACCTACGCTTCCCCTGATCCATCTGTCATCAATCATCATCCATCCAAACTAAAGTATATTTCGCACGGCGGATCTAGACTTCCGTGAAGTTAGCCGTTTGTGATGCGCAAAGGCAATTTAGTTCGAATATGCTCCATTGCGCATCGAAACGTCTAACTTCACTACGGTCGAGATCCACCGTGCGAACTATACGCAACCATGTCCGTTGCCTTTTCACGGTTCAACTGCTGTGCTGAGCCAATTTTTACCAAAAGGTACAAAAGTATTAAAGAGGCTAATATAATACGCTTAATAAAAAGTCAGCTTGCCATTCGGTTTGGACATCTTGATGTTTGCAGATGACACTGTGCTACTCCTCCATGAGAAAACGTGGCCTAAAGTAGTTTGACTAGCTGAAGACTGCCTTTCAGTTGTTACAAATTGGGCAGAGAACAGTCTTCTATCAATAAATACCAGCAAAACTAAATACATGTGTTTTAGTAAGACAACCGCAGGAGACCCTGGTACTGGGGTCAGCGGTAAGATTCACACCTTTTCCTGTAACATAAATGGCTGCACTGAACTATGCAGCTGCTCAACACTAGCTCTAGTAAACTCAATCAAATACCTTGGAGTACTCATTGATGACAAGTTAAATTGGAGCATGCATATAACATCATTGGCCTTTAAGGTAAGAAAACTAATTTATGTTTTTAAAATCTTAAGAACAGTAGCTGACAAGAAATTAGCAATCCAAACCTACAAAGCACTATGTGAATGCTTATGTAAGTACTGTATATGTGCTTGGGGAACTGCTTCGAAATCACGCCTGGGGGCTTATTCGCTATGACCTAGGAGATTCCGTACTAATAACGTGTAACTTAGTAACGTGTTCTATACGTGCCATGGTGTGAAATTGTAAAATTGTTTTCCGTAGTTATATGTGTTGTTTCAATAGCGATAGTTTCGCTATCGATAGGTTGACTTTGAAAAACAGTCAGACGAGCCCTAAAACGTGGCTCATCGACAACGATTCCTCGCAGATATCGTAATCAGCCCGCGTTTGGTCATAGCGAATAAGCCTCCTGATTGTAGCTGAACGTGCACAACGGGCGGTTCTAAAAGTTCTCCTTTATTTACCTTATAGGCACTCCACTAGAGAGGTAGGTATATGACATAGCAGATGTTCTAAGTGTTAGAAAATTATTTATATTTGAAAGCCTCAGACGATATAAGTATATATTTTTCTATTCTATATCACAAACATGTCGTTCCTCATTTACCACATACAACAAAACGTGTAGACCGATGCCCTACTAAATCCAAATCCCGATTTGCACAAAAACAATTCAATGTTGATCCACAGTTATACAACACACTAAATAAGGAGCATAAGTCATACACCCGTAGACAGAGTATACTAGATAGACAAGTCGACAGCGTATGATACAGTGTGAGATAGATCAACGAATGGTACGAGTAAGACTGATTTTTCTTAATAAGACTTGATTTTCATAATTTTTGATTTCTCGTTCGACGATAAAATTCCGCTCGGCGCCCCTGGCCCAGCGACGAGATGCGGCCGCCTTTTTAGGCGACGTAAGCCATCACAATGTGCTTTTAGCGCATGTCGTCTCACCGATCATAATGTCGGCCCAAACGCATATTGTCGTCTTACGGATGCGTCATATCTGGTTATAGACATTTATTTCCCATAAAGAATGTTACATTCACTCAGTTATTGCTTCATCGAGAAAAATTGGTAACGTTAGGGGCCCCACCTTCAGTAATCAAAATAATATCAGGCTATCCAATTTCAAAGAAAACTACTGTTGATAAAATTGGCAAGTCGCAGAAAATCGTTCGAGAACCGTTCCTCGAAAGACATGAAGAACGAAATTCAGAAAAAGATAAAGTGGAAAGCGATTCGTTTAAGCTCACACGACACAGGCTTTCTGTCAATGTTTTTAAGGAAGAAACCCGATGGAACAAACAGGCCCTTAATCAATCTAAAACGATTAAATCATTTTGTCCATACACCCAAATTCAGGTTACTAAACCATTATCGGATACCAACTATGCTCAGCCCAAAGTAGTTTACCTAGACGATTTTTTAATCGTTCATCAAAACCCAAATACGTTAAAACATCAGACGATTTTGGTGACAAAAAAATTGGAAGAGCTAGGATGGTCAGAAAACAAGAAAAAATCCATTGTGGAACCTTCTCAATGCCTGGATTACTTAGGAATAACATAGGATACCGACAAAAACCGGAAGATGCTCTCAGACGCGAAAATAAAACAATTAGTGGCGTTAATCAAGAAGTTTGGGCAAAGAAAGTATTGGAGTTGGCATGATGCAAAAGTCATACTGGGAAAGTTAAATTTTGCAACCTTTGTACCTAGTACCGAAGACTACATTGCCGACGATTGCAGATCGAAAGCAACAAGCTACCAAAACTAAGACCACACAAAAAAATTGCCATCACAGACTCAAGTCTTGTAGATCTAAACTGGTGGATGGAAAATGCTTACAAAAGCACTATTATTCATCATTCCAACCCGACAATGTTCATAACTACGGATGCTGCAGACTCCGGATGGGGCGCAATTGCAAACAGTCAAAAGTTCTGGGGAAACTGGACCAGCTCTCAGTGCCAATGGCACTGCAACCAAAAAGAACTGTAGTCTCTATTCGAAACATTGAAATGTCTAAAACATCAGATTCACTGGGTGAAGCAATTGATTATATTATCAGAAGAAAGGCGTAGATCTAAACATTTAGAAAGCCTGTTCATTACAACCAGGGTAAAAACAAAGGAAGCATCGCGAGCTGTGATTGCAGGATGGATAAAAACTCTTTTTAAAGAAGCCCAAATAAAATCTACCACGGGAAGTATAAGAGCAGGAGTTGCAAGGGACAACTGGACACATAATAACATAGACATTGACGAGGTTTTGAAAAGAGGCAACTGGAAGTCCAAAAATACATTCTTTAATCATTACTTCAGGGAAGTTCAATCAACACTTTCGGTTTCATCAAGAAACAATCAGAGTACCTAGCAGTTTTTCGCATATAAATTAATTATTATAAAAATTAGAAATGAACCGATTATCTTTAAAGAAATTGTTTATAATGTAATACAAATAAGGTATTAGAATGTTCTTTAGGTTAATTTATTTTATGATGAACAGATTACAGAACCAATTGATTTAGAAATTTATGTTTATTTACCTTTTACCTTTAAATTACCTTCGAACACCCTAGTGTTAGTACATATAATATTCACAGTACGCCTGGTACAGCGCCGGCAGAGGTTAAACACGTCGCTATGTGGTTCAAACGAAGGCACGAACACCTAAATAAAACCGTTTTTCCCCCGAAGGGTAAAAAACGGATATTTAGGTTTCTGCCGAAGCTTGAACCACACCTAAAGGCCTTGCCGGCTCTAGGTAGGTACTGAAGAAATAACAGCCGAGCGCTGTCCCCGTGGCGTCTGCCGCAGCATGCCACTTTTTTACAAAAAAATTATAGTAAAGGAATAAAATGAACAGCTAATATAATGAACTAAATAATTGAGTCAGTTCATTGGTTCACTTCCATACAACGCCACACGCGCAGTTTGGAAGAAGACTTATACATTAGGGCATTAAGATCGGCTTATTTCCAAGCCGTGCAAAATGAACGGAAAATACTATTTGGAACGACGCCGATCAATGGATCGAAATGTCGTATTCTAACCGTTATGTAGTTCGAAAAGTGCGTGGCATATTGTGTTGGTAATCATATTTTTTATCTCAGTGCGATATATTAATAACCAACATATAATGAGCTATATTGAGCTGATTAGTTGTCAGTTCATTTACCGATCTGATCTGTAACAGCACTGACGGAGTGAAAGTGGCAATATTATTTTGTGTTTTGTTTGACATTTCGAATTGCCTATCTTCGGGCAAAAACACGAAGGACGTATATTTTTAAACCTTAACTTATGAAAAAAACATTAACGTAACAAAAGGCGGTATGGTCTCAGGACTCTAGCCTGATCATTGGGCAAAAAAAAAAAACTGTCTTCGGGCACGTAGTGCGTAAATTCTCTCTGCTGGCTGACTTTGAAAATATGCTTCAATCCTTATCCTTGTTATTTTGCTAGGAGAATTTTGAGATAAATAGAGCTTCTATCTAATAGCTTGGTTTAACCGTGCTACAGTTTATGTTTGGTAAATTTTAGCCAAGTTAAAACTAAGACCATTTTTGTTTGATGTTGCAAAAAAATAATGGCCATGTTCCAAGCTTAGGAATAATAAAATTCCAAGAGAATTGAGCACTGGCCTTGTTTTGTTGATAGATATTACTGAAATGGTAATAATTTATAAATCAGACGAATGTGTTTGGAAATGAATTTACAAACGCTTTTCCAGGATTTTAATCCTAGGTATGTTTATATACACACTAAAAGTCCTTTGTAAATAGCTATGAAACTACACTAAACTACCTTTATTATTTTTGTCCACAGCAAGTTTGTAGTTCACACTTGTTTATTAATTTTCACCGTGTTACTAGCTCTTAAGCTAGACAACTCTATAACATGGTCGTACTGGGCGGTCTTCGCACCAATATGGGTTTGGAAACACCTTGTGATCTTTGGTGCATCTGTTGGCACCTACATCTGGTGGCAGTACCCTCACTTTAGGTAAGCTAATTCAGGGATACTTACCTTAAATCTTTGTTTCTTTTCGGTCCAGTCTAAATACATGCAGGTTAAAATTTTCTGTAAGTCAGCACTCATGTGTCAATAACATGATCGCTTTGAGCTAAAACCTAAGGTGCGAAAGTTTTTCTAGGCTACAGCATAGCATAGAAAAAGACAGAAGGCAAAAAAGCGTTCTGCACACATGACACGCATCAGTTTTAATATATTCAATAGCATATGCTTCAATTACTGGTACATAATACGTTTTTCACAGTATTAAGAATATTATTATATTAAATTTCAGGTTAGAGGGAGAAGCCTATATCCACTACAAAGCTATGCTGATAAGTCTTGCCATACATCTGATCCTCCTTATGTTTGAGCTTCTTGTGTGCGATCAGTTGACCACAGGCCGTCATTTATGGATACTTGTGTTTATACCATTAATATTTATCAGCATTGTATCCATTGCCATTTGTATATGGTCTGTTAAACATGATCGCAGCTATGAGGTATTTACCTTTTACTTTAATAACTTTACTTTTGTAATGTTCTCAATGGCTGGGACAGTGACCTACTCTCAGAAGTGATGAGTAACTAATAAACACCTAACGGCACTTAATGTCTGACCTTTCACAGTTCTTGGACATGTTACATGCCTAACCATAACAGCTGTAGTGTCACTCACAAATTTAAGTTTAAACATACTGCACTGCGCTCTACACCCTAAGATGTAGTTATAAGTCTTGTTTGCCCAATAATTTCACTTGCTACAGTGCCCTTCAAACCTAAACATAGTAATGCTTGCACACTACTGCTTGCAGGCAGAATAACTGACATTGCGGTGTGCACACAAAAATTAGCTATTGCTGAAGAGTCTTACCACTAAGTTACATGCACCTATTAAGCATGTATCATTGGTTCTGCTCGGTGGCTGGTATCATTGGTTGATATAAACTAAAACATATCCTCGTAACTTATCTTAAAAGTACTTAATTTTAATTTTAAGTTATATTAATTTTTTAAATGGTTATTTTCAGCTGGAATTGTTCTGTGCTGTAAATATTCTCCAGTTTATATTCCTGGCACTGAAGTTAGATGACTTCATCAACTGGTCATGGGAGGTGGTATTTGTGCCACTGTGGATACTAATGTGTCTCAGCTTAGTAGGTGAGTGTGTATTCATGTTAACAATCTTAGAACCATATGTTGGTATTTCACTTGGCATATTTGCTTGAATGTTTGTCATATTTTGCCATGAAAAAGTCAGCTCTGTAAAGTATTATACAAAGTTTAGTTTTTATTTATTAAAAAACGCAAATATGCTAAGTAAAGTGCTTTATCCTGGCACTTTACTTAGGATACTTTTTAAACATCAGCAAAAGCTGCTTGTCTATATTAATTAAAATAAACAACTAATATCATAGCTGAACAAATTCACCAGAGTATATGAATCGAAATATTATCATTCCCTTTATCAAATACTTGAACTCAGACAGATGTCACTCCACAATAATGTTAAATTATTATTATTATTTTTTTTTTGTTTACATTATTTTTATTTAAAGTACCTAGTGATGGTTTTTTTTCCTAAATTTATTAAGCACTAAATTCTTATATGCTTCTAAGCTGTGTTACTATCATTTGCGTTAGGTAAGTACAAAATGTAAATATTTGTATGTCATGAGTTCATGACAAATGGCTGTTTAAGTTAAACACCTCCCTCATGACAGCCTTCTAAAGTTCCCACTGTTGAGACACTGGCCTAGTCTCGGGCGAGAGTGACCACGCGGACCCAATGCGGATTGGTGGATGGTACATGTCTTTCGAGTTTTTAGTTCTTGGACATGCCGATTTCCTCACGACGTTTTCCTTTATCGCATGAGAACATGCATTGGTGCACGCCCAGCCCCTGGATTGCGTAATTCGGTTGCAATCGATTTAAACCAGCAGGTTTAAACCCACGACTTTAGAATCAGAAGGTGGGGTCACTACCACTAGATCACCGCTGCATCGTCGTAAGTTAAAACCTAAGTAATTATTTTAAATGTATTCCAGGGGTGCTGTACAGCATTATATTCGCCGGCATCTTGCTGCGCACGCCGGAAGTCAACATACAGCAACGGCGGACCAGCTTTAACTCGGCGATGGCTTACACATTCACGGTGTGCCCCATTCTGGTATTTCAGGTAAGTTATATCGTATGACCTGGCAAGGCGAGGTGACGACAGGTGAAGCAAGGCGTTAGCTGAGTGGCGTCCGAGAATTGGTTATAGGAACGTTGGTCGTCCAGCAGGGCGATGGGCAGACAATTTAACAAAAATCGCGGGCCGATCCGAGGCTAGCACAAGACCGAGGCACATACAAAGGGAGGCCTATTACCCAGCAGTGGGAAATCGGGCTGTGGATGATGATGTTGATATCATATGAGTCAGTGGCCAACTCTGGTGTCGGAGGTTATTGGCTCCCTGAATGCCTCTGTCATGGCCTAACAACTTTGAAAACCTGCCCTAATATGCAACTTGAAATTTATACTATTTGCATTTTCGGCATACTACCGTTTCACGTGTTTTGAATCTTAGGCATTTTGCTTTTTATGCATGACATTTGGGCATTTTACTTTTTAGGCAACTCAAAAATTAGACTTTCTGATCAGGAAACCTTACAACAGGTACCTAGTTTAGAACTGCATTCTAAACTAAGGGTCTTATTCATAAACAAACCATAAATCTCTGTAAGCTAAAGTGTCTTTCAAATCTATCATCGTCTATGTTTATTGACATAAAAATGACACGGAAAGACATTACTTAGAGAATAGCTAAAATGTCAGTTTCTTATATGAATAAGGGTATAATTAAGTATTTACTACCTATTGTAGTGAAAAACATTTTACGGGCATCACTACTTTTTGCTATCAATACTCAATCTATACTAATATTATAAACAGGAAAAATTTGTATTTTTGTATTTGTATATTTGTTTGTTACGAATTAACTTAAAAACTTCTGGTCCGATTTCAAAAATTCTTTCACCATTACAATGCTACATTATCCCTGAGTAACATAGACTATATTTATTACCAGCGACCCGCCCCGGCTTCGCACGGGTGCGTTTCATTGTACCCGCGCGATGGTGGGACGGACTTCTAGTATAACATACATGTCTTTCCAGGTGCTATTGACAAATAAACTGGACGATGGCCTCGCACTCAAATACATAGTGGTAGTGAGTCCGCTGTTCGTCAGTTACGCCACTCTTATCATAATGTCGTTCAGCTCCAAAGGTGGAAACAAATGTAAGTATAAATACACACAATATAACGTAATGCTGGCACTTCACATGGCATATTTGATCAAATGTTCTGAAATGTGTTTGATGAATGTTACTTTGTCAAAACAAATTAAGTCAACTTTATGAAGGTGTGATAGGAAACTCAGTTTTTATTGATGAAATAAATTGAGCAAATATGCCAAAGTGCCAGCACACAGCACATTACATACTATATAACATAACACACACAAGAGCTGAAGGGAAAACATAACCATCTCGTGATGTGGTAATATAAAAACTATCGTAAAGTTTTATAGTTTTGAGTGACACTGCACCGCGTTCGGTCACCCCGAAACATAGTTATTAACCACACTCAACAGTCGCATACGTAATCCTGAACCCACACTAGGAATTCCTGAATTTTTCGAATCGTGGGTATCAGAAACTATTAGTACTGTAACTCCCAGCCAGACCCATTATACCCATATTTTGTTCTGCAGCGGGAATTGAAAGATCTTGTTATCGAATTGTAGCTTAGCTGGTTGCTTGCTCTAAGTGTGAGTCCCACTCGTTCGAATTGAAATCACGGCATCTGTTATGTTTTTTCCAGGGTGGTTTGGTATCAGGAAAGATTTTTGCCAGTTCCTCCTTTCAGTGTTTCCGTTACTACAAGAGTATGCTAACATAGCGTACAACAATAACGTGAACCGCGGCGCGAACGTAGTTCCCACTGAATCCCCCATCAATCAGGAACCGTACAGAGATGAGGAGCAAAAGAAAGTAAAGGAGAAAAAATCGCACAAAAATCAAAAGAAGAACGAAGCTATGAAACCAGTTGTGCCTATCACTAGCATAGATATGCCAGATTGAACGTTATGTTTCAAGTAGTAGATTTGAAAGCCGTGTGTTCACATTTAGATTGTAAATAGAGCTTCTTGATAATTTTGGAGCAATAAATGTTGTTAAGTTTGGTAGTTTGGTAGGGTAGACTAAGGCTAGTTTACACACAATAACCGGTTATTTAATCGGTTTTTAGTCTAACTAATCCATTAACCATATCTTATCAAAATTACGTTATATAGCGTGGTTGATTATACACTTTCACACTAAGTACTTACCAATGGCATCATTTTATGATCAAAGTCAAAGTATATAAATTGCTGAATTACATGTAGGTGCAAAGGTGTTACAAATATTATTGTGGATTCAATGTGTAGGTTCAATTTAGATGATGTGGAAATATGCTGTTCATATTTTGCGGGAGACATGTCATTGTATTTCTTGCGAGGAAAAATAGCTGCGTACACATTATCCTATGAAATATACACCCGCTGCTAAAGTAAGTAAGTAAGTAAGAGTCCGTGGCCAACTCTGGTGATAGAGTTTTTAGGACGCCCGAGGCCTCTGCATGGCCTAACATCTTTTTCAAAGCTGGGACCAATTAATACCGATACCCGCTATAACCGATTAATTGTCTTATACACAACATGCAGCGATCATTATAACCGCTATATTAACCGGTTACCGTGTGAACTATGACCTAATTTGTTAGTGTTTAACTTGTAAAACCGTCTAGTTTTGCACTGGGTTGGCGTAAACGTGGTAGAAACGTACCGAATTATTAAATTAGCATGTATCTACTATTGCTATATTATTAGCTATTTCACTCCATTTTGGTGAAATTAGGCACATTCAGGCACGTTTGATTCGCAATTTACTTAATTAAAAAGTTACAAATGAACTTAGATACTCAAATTCTCGTGTCTTGTTGCACTGTTGGATAAAAAATATCATAGACATAGACTAGACTAGTTGATTGTCCCGCTACTTTTTTTTACTTTTTTTTTAATTTGAAATATACCGCCGCGTTGAGCTCTTTTATACAAACTTCATCTTTACGCTGCATCCTTTCTTAGTGCAACCCTACATTATAAGATGAATAATACCAAGTTCAGGCTTTGCGCTGTAGGTCAGTATATCAAAAAGTATTTTTATAATATACGTATATTGAGAAACTGTTACCAGTGGTAATACTATATTATATTTTGCTTTTGGATCCTAGAAACTACAGATTAGTTTTTAATAATTTGTAAAAAACGGTATAAGTAAATCGTTATGCAATATTTCGTGTTTAGCGGTTTGTGTAAAACATCCAAAAACAGGCTATTATAGGTTAGTGGTAAACTATCTGAGCCTAGGGTGAACAACATTATTCAAAGTTTAATTTTTTATGATGAAGATGATGATGTCGTTTTATTTTGTTTTATTAAAACTCTGCAATCTAACTGGATATTAGTACATTTTTATCGTGTTTGTAAATTATAGGTAAGTAGTTGAAATTTAAATAATAATAATTTTCAGTTTTACACAATTTAGTTTGATCCGGTGCTGTATTACTTTCATTAATGTTTTAACGGAAGAATACCTATTTTAAGTTGTTACAATCATGTGAGTTATGTCTTTGAACTCGGCATATCTATCGCTTTAGGAAAAGGTACGTTTAGTATTGTATACGTAGTACTTGTTATATTATTACGTATTTTCACCATTAATCCTGTTACAATTTGCATAGTAATATGCGAATATATTTTACATGTTCTAAAAAAATGTACCGTCTACTAAAATACTAAACAAGACAAAGGGTCTTTGGTAACATATTTTCCATGTTGTTGTTTTTATCAATGTTATTATGTAAGTTTACAATGTTTATTTATCTATTCTCCCTTGATTGGGTAACTGTGAACCATTTCTTAACAATTTCAGTACCTACCTACTAACATACATTTTATTTGTAATGAATGAGAAAAAGTTTATATGTACTCTCCTTACATGCGTATTCAACCATATTAGGCAGGTACTGTAAAAATATTGAATAATGGCTTACGTTCGTGACAAAAATTGCCCTCTATAAGCACTAAAAACATGAGCACGCGTGTCATACAATGATTTATGGCACCGTCTAACTAAATTGACTGCAATGTTATTGTTGTGCACGTTCCGGAGTAAACACACTTTTTAATTTTTAATTTTAAAGTATATTGTGTTAAAAATCCCGAGTCAATCGATAAAGTTTATGCGGTCAATTATTAGTTATCCTTTCTATTCTAATCAAATTCTAATCAATTTTTTTATGTGTGGAACCTATTCCTTGAATGTTATATAAATAATGAAAGACCCTATTTTTGTATTTGCCATCACCATCACCATCTATCTGCCCTTATCCCATGCTATGTGGGTCGGTGCAACAATAATAACTTGGTTTTGTTCATGAAAAGTCTCGTCGCATAGAAGTTAACCGTCAAAATCTTGCCTTTTTGTTTAAGTACTAAATATCCACTCCCAATAAAGCTGCAGCCGCGATAGGATAGTCCTAATACAAACGCATGCCGAATAATCGGTTAGTCGCTATATTATCACGCACCGTTTAACTGCCCTTGCACATAAGGGTGCAATTTCGTGCGTAACAGGAATTTCATCGAGTTTTTAACTAGTTTATATAAATATATTTTTCGTGCATCGTGATCAGTCTATTTCTGTATCTAAAACGGGTACTGCAGTTTTATTTGTTCACATCTCCGATTTGCTTAAATTTAAATAGAATCAGAAAAACAAACACAATATCCTTCGGATCTCATGCATCACTGTATCAAAAATGACTATACAGGGCGTAATAAATTATTTTACTGTGATATTTTCTTCCTTTGATGTCGCAATGCTTGTTAATATTTTAGTTTAATATGTTGTTCGGAATTAAACTTACTAACTGTACTTTAATGTTTTTTTCGTTAAACTCCGCCCAAAAAGAAGAAAATATTTTCGTTGAGACTCATAATAGTTAAGTACATATTGCAGCTCGTGCTAGCTTATCTAGGTAATTTTACACAGGGTAAAGTTACATAATTTTGCGCTATTTGGCGAGGCCAACGTTTATTAGCAATGTTTTCCTTGACCCGGCCTACTACTCAAATGAGTTTTCAGGGTAATCCTGGATAACTTACTGTTTCATAAATTTGAAAGTAAATTTCTTTTGTTCTGTATAATAAATCGGCAATTGACTGTAATGTCATTTTGTCACGATAAAAACCCGGTTTTACATTAGAATGAACTTGTTATTTAGCATGAGTGTGTAACCCAAATTATTTTTAAAACTTGGCGTTGCTTTGGTCATTAACGTTTTATATACCATAGAAGTTGGTTTATAGTTTACACCAAAATAGCCTTGTTAGAGTAACATTACTAAACCTTATTTTATAAAAGGAATATGGTGAAAATTTCTAGCATCCTGTATATATACTAACATGATCCTTTACCCGTAAATCTTAGTGTGACTAAATTCATTTTTGCAAATTGAAATGTGTGAATTAATTTAATTCCATTTTATAATAAAATCAACCAATTTTATTCAATTTCTCAAAAGATCACAAACAATAATAACCGCTAATAAAATCAAGGTTGGGGTTAGTACAGCAGTAAAAAGTTTAAGCATAGGCAATTGGAAGTTGTCCTACACTCGCTTAGACGCTTACGATAGCTGGCACCGACGTCCCCATCGATTTTAGTCAAACAATACACAGCCGAAATACACCTAACCAGTCACCACCATGACTCGACCGAGATAGTACCGTTAGCGTAAACACTTTATACTTTTATAATGATCTCGAGTACGATCGGCAAGAAATTGGTTAGCGAGGAGACTGAAGATGAAGAGGAACTGTTCAGTCATTGCAGGGAAATGGAAATGGTGTGCTATGCTGTTACGAAAGTGGTTTTGGATGCAGACAATAAGTGGAAGGGCGCTGGGGGGAAGAGTACTGCTCATTCATTGTCGAATCGCAAGTATATTATGGAGTTAGTGAATATACAGGTAAGAGTTTTCACTTTTTTCATTGTGTTCGTTTTGGAATCCATGGCGACGATTATGGATTGTTGATTGGTTTTGTTTTGATGGTTGTGTTCGAAACAGCTGTATTTTTCACGATTGAACCAAACTTTGTGATTTTATAAAAGCTAACATTTTTAACAGTAAAGGTACAATTATTACCAGTGACATTAACGATGTCTGTATTTTATTAAATTCACGGGAGGTTTTTTTTCGGCCATTAAAACGCAATTGTAAGATATCTTATCACAGTAAATACTTATGATATAGAACCATTTTTTATGTGCATCCAGAAATAAACATCCTGTAGGTAGCTATTCGTAAGCTACAAGTATGTACCTCTATATTTTCAGGTACTAGATCATATAATAGAATACTTAGCTAAACTAGTGAAGTCCTTCTACAAATTGAACCCAAAGCTCGCGAGGTTGAAAAGAGACAATGGTCTACTACAAAGCAAACACGACCACACCTTCGATAAGCTGTGCAGCAGTAGATTTATAATGCTGCAAGCGATAAACGGACTTATTGCCACAATACTCAACACGTGCCTTCATAGAGAAGATTCGAGGAAGATGATCGAATCTTGTTTAAGGTATAATAAGGTTATTTTTTTTCTATTCTAACAGTGTGGAAGAGCACTGGTGATTTATTGGTAGTGACTCCGTCTTCCAATCCTAAAGTTCTACTATCTGAATAAAATTATGTACGCGATTGGGTCGCGTGGTGGATGAAGACCCAATCACCCTCGCTCAAGAGTTGGCCAGTTTCCCAACAGTGGGAACATTAGAAGCCTATTTTGTATTTGTATGTTATGTGTAAAATTGCAGTCGAATTGACCTCGCTTTTCTTTATATCCTCAATAAGTAATGGGAATAACAGCCTAGGCTGTCATGGTGTGGAAGAGTTTTGGACAACTCATAATATATGTAAAATTGCAGTCGAATTAACCTCGCGATGACCTCGCTTTTCTTTATAGCGCCTCAAAAGGTAATGGGAAACTTAATGGCCTCACAAACTAAGGCTAACAGCAGCAATGATTAAACCCTTTTAAATTATGATTGTTTTGTTTTCAGCTTAGTGAACATTTACAATCACCTCATGGGCCTGAGCTATAAGAAATATGTAGCGAAGTTTAACATAGGAAGTAACACCTACCCGAGCACTGTGAGCGAAACTAAGACAATAACTCTCACTAAAATAGTTCAGGTAAGTATGTATATTATATTAACTAACATCATTATTATCGGCATAAAGCGCTCGTGACATACCTGGCTTGTGGTTAGGTGGTTTATAACAGATCAACAAAGATAAGCACTGTTCCGCGTAGTTTTAGGACACCTTTAGGATGGGTGACCGCCAGTGGCAATTTATAAGTTTATAAGTTTATTTATTTTCACAAAAAGCAATGTCTTACACTAATATAAGTAGGTTTGTTAGCACAAGTTTGTTAAACTAGGTTAGTTTAGCTAAGGGGTAAAATGTAGTGTCCATGCGGCAGGCATATAACCGTGACCCCACACTAGGATTCCCTGTATTGTAGTATCTAAGCCACATACCAACCCCATAGGCAACACTTTGGCAATTTGAAACTACTGAGCGCTTCCGTGCTTTGCAGGGCAAGTTAAGCAGTCGGTTCCGGCTCTTTCAAAGTTGTTAGGCCATGACGGAGGCCTTCGGGTGCTCCATTAACTCTGTCACCAGAGTTGGCCACTGACTATACGAGCTACTTTAGTTGTTTAAACGATGACGGAAAACATCGTGAGAAATCCAGTTACTAATTTATCAGTGGCGTGGGGCTTGTAACCTGTCACAATTACTGTGCAAAATGTAGCTATGTGCCAATGCGCCGAATACAATGATTAAATGTGTCTCATTTCGCTAGACTAAATATAAAATAACATAGTTTTATGTACCTAGTAGACCTACTAATATCTGTTCTGTAGTTTCGTAGCAAGGACTCCGCGTCAAGGTTTATAGGCCGCCCGAGGCTCTTCGTTATGGCCTAACGACTGGTGTAACCAGGACCGACTGTTTAACGTGTCCTCTGAAGCACGGAAACGCTCAGTTCTAATTCCCACTGATGGTTACACATCCAAATGACAACTGTGCGTTGAGTTAATCTATTAGGAACGACTTTACCACGTAGGACTAGGTTAGAACCTACAGGTCCTAATAAGACCTATTAAGTCTTATAAATTTTTTTTATTGTATTTTTGTATTCATCTTTTAAAATAGTGTTTAAGGTTATTTACACAGAGAGAATAGTATTAGTATACTTATAGTTTTTTTTTTGATAACATACAAAATGTTCTTTTGCCATATTCATAGGTTACATATTGGGGTATCAACTGTCTTTCTGAAACACAGTGCAAACTAACTCAGAAACCAGTGAATCACTACTGTGTCAACCAACATTTGTATTTGTGGTTAATAAAATATTTGTATTTTGTATAATAGGATAATACTGACTCTACAGGTCCTTGACTAAGACTTGTAGAGTCATATAATAAGACCTGTAGAGTTGTATAGATAGGTGGATGCATACCTACAAGTCGTGCACAAACTCATTCAGTGCACATTTCGAACCCACGACTTACGGATCAAAACATCAAGTTCCCATTTGTTGAAAAAATACTAAAATTATCTAAATAGGACATCGAAAAAGGAGCGAAACTCATAAATTCACTGTTGTACTGTACCTACATACTTCGACTCACAATATGGCGACAAGTCACGACATCTTGTTTGTTATCACAAAAAAATATTGTCGTTATATCTATGGTTTTATGATCGGAGTAATTTTGTCTGAAGGGTGGAGGTATATTACCTGTTATGTTATCAATATCATTGATATTAGTACATATTATAAAGGCTTGGTGCTATACTGCTTTCAACCGCGACCTTCAATGTAAAACCTAAACAGCTGGACCTAGAAACTTGAAACTTTGGGTACCTATATTCTTATTAAAGCTTAATAGTGTAGTTGTGAACTAAGAAAGGAACTTCCGAAATTCAACCAGAGTGCACAGAGGAAAATGATTTGTTTTTCAGACTAACGTCATCTTTCCGCTGCGCCATGATTTGTTTTTTCAGACTAACGTCATCTTTCCGGATTTATGCCATATTCGTCCCGAGTTTTCGGCACACGCCCCGCCCTTTGCGTCCTCTAGGGTTTGAGTTTCGTGATTACTATTCTAAATGCACCTGCCATCCAAATTGGGTTGGGTAGATACACTAAATAGAATTTACGACTTAGGCTGTGCCACAGAACTAGATTTAAACAGAGAGAATTTTGTTTCAGAATTTAGCTAAAAGCCGCGTCGAAATCAATTGCCAGCGACTAATAAACTGCCTTGTGACAGTGTACAGCCCAGACGACAACTCGGATGGAGATTCGGGTTCTAGCGGCGAGGATCTAGAAATTTACCAGTAAGTGTAATGTCTGACGTCAAACAGGAATGCACGCTTGGCTGGTGGTGGTAAAATTACAGGAACATGAGTCATCTATCTTTGACGGCAATGGGTGATACGCCCTGGTATTGCAATTTGCAAGCGTCTATACTAGGTACTGCATTCGTCCATAGATGATCCACAGTCGGCCGACTGTTAGATCGGTTGCTTATTTTTACTACTGGGAAAAACCAAACGATTTTAATTTAAATAGCTGGGTATAAAACTTTATTTTTTTTAACTTTCAGCCTATCAAAAGCATGAAATTTGGTATACCATACACATGAAATTTGGTATACCGTACACATTCTCCAGAAATTTCATGCTTTTGATAGGCTGAAAGTTGAAAAAAATAAAGTATTCAAAAATATCTATCTCGGGTGGCGGCGTGGAGGCGCGTGGGTTCCCACTGAAATTCCTTGTGTTTCTTTCTTACTGCGATCCACTGTTCGATTCTACTGCGGAACAAATCTGCAATTATTTGTTCTAAGTTTGGGTGTTGCCATGACTATCCATAGTGTGAGGTTAAGGCTAAATGTATGGTATGTATGACACTGTTTATGTTTATTTATTATTTTATTCCAGTACTCTAACAAAGCACATAACACCACCCGCATCGTCCACTCACCGCGACATGTCAGTGGAAAAGCGTCGCGAAGCGTTCATAGAAAACAAGAAGACTAAAATGAAGCAAGCCAAGAGCCTTGTAGAAGTAAAGAACCAGAACAACAAGAAACTCAACGAGATCATGAGCGGGCAGAATTCTGACGCCGAGGTGCCTTACACGTCGTTGTTGACTAATGAGTGTATTCTGGAGAATATTATGAATAGTGAGGGTAAGTAAAAAAATTCCTGCCAACAACTAGTCTCATATAGATATACAGATACGTAGGCAAATTAAAAAAGACTTATGTTACCAAACTAAAGCAATCAATTTTATTGGCTTACCACCTGCCAGCCCTCTAATGTTCCCACTGCTGGGATACTGGTCTAATCAAGTGAGACCCAAATATAATTTTTTAGTAGATATTTTTTCTTGGACATGGCGTTTTCCTCACCATATTTCCGTAAAAAAAACTTTTACTACATTTTTATTTCAGAAAACGTGAACGGAATTCTTCAAAGTGAAGAAATCTACATAGAAATTTTGTTAGATACAGTTTGTAACATGTCTCCGACTTTATTAGGACCTAGCGGAGTCAAGAAATTGAAATCCGGTAAGAAAGTCTTAATTAATAACTTCAAACTAAATTAAAACCCGAAAATTTGCATACCTACAATAGACAATTGAATATGTGGGAACTTTTACATTACATATTTACATTTAAGAACTTAATTTTATACACTATTAATTAATTCATTCAAAACTAAAGAGACTTGACTGTGTCATCCACCAATTCGTGGTTGGTCTGCCCGCATAGTTGATCACGGAGTATCCTTGCCCGAGAGTAGGCCTGTGGGAACATTAGTAGGCTGATGATAATGTCTTTCAGGTAGAGTCCAAGCCAGTAAAAGAGCAGCACATAAAGTTACTGAGTACTACCAGAACATTTTGTGGGGAGATGTGGGTAGCTGCCTTGAACATATTGTACTATGGTGGTCGTCCTATCCATTGGCCACTAGGTAACTTTTCTAATTATTAAAATAGATAAATAATAAATAATGCTGGACAATCCACACAGCATCATCTAGCCCCAAGCTAAGCAGAGCTTGTGTTATGGGTACTAGATGACTGATGTAATAAATACAACACAATACATAGATAGACATTTTTTATTATACATAGCAAAACCCAGAACATACGGAACGAATTTTTGTAGATCGTACAAACATTTGTCTCGAGGCGTGAATCGAACCCGCAACCTACGCGTCGCAGGCGTCCGCCGCCCCACACCGACTTTGTTTGTAATGAAATTCGCCCGCTAATGTCCAACTGAGCGCTTTCGTGCTTGATGAGACGTTATTTGGTTTCGGAGCTACACATAATAATTACTAATTTATATTTCACAGATCACCGAACACAAGCCAAAAACTACGAGAATGGTTATTTCAGACATTCAGCGTAAACAGTAAGGGCATTATTTATAATCATACTATAAACCTCTGTTAGCTCTGTCACAGATAACATAATTACTCTGTCATTCAAATCTATCTCATCTCTTTCCTTGCTCAGTACAGTTCATTGACATAAGAGTGACAAGCAAATTAAAATTACAGTCCTTAAATAGGACAGTAGGACTCTTCAGCAAGAGTCTGTCTTGGTGGGTACCACCGCAGTGTCAGATATTCTACCTCCAAGCAGTAGTGTGCAAGCATTACTGTTTAGGTTTGAAGGGCACTGTAGTAAGTGAAATTACTGGGCGAAAGAGACTTAACAACAGTGTCTCCGGGTGATAAGCGCAGTGCAGTGGTGGCACGCAAACACTTAAAAACTTTAAGCTTTGGGTGGCACTGCATCTGTAATAGTCAGGCGTGGTGCTTAACATCAGGCAGGCGCCTTGATTATCTTGCCACTTGCTGACATAAAAAAAAAAACAATATTTGCAGATACTCCAGAACTAATACTTTCTTCGTTGCGAGTGTTGGCTGATGCTTTAGGATGCCACGTGACATCAACCTCATGGGACAAGCATTTTGGGTAACATCTACTTTTTAACCAAGACCACTTATAATAATTATAAGTGGCTTATAATTATTATAAGTTTTCAGTTTAATTATTATAATGCACTAAAAACTTCTGTTTGTGATGCCATCTCTTTATCATTTTATTTTAAAAATTCACACTACGCTAACAATTTAGACTGTGCTTTTTTAAATAAAGAAAGAAAATAAACAATCACACATATATTATTATAGCAAAATTAAAAAAAAATATCCGTGTATTCCCGAAGTCCCCATGATTTTGACCCCATTAATGGGGACAGTACACGAAAATATAATTTAATGATGTGACGTCACAAATTCTATTAGCAAATTACAACATTGTTTATAAAATTTTCAGAGCGATTCTAACAACAAACTTGCAATCGACGTCTTTGAAACTACATCCAGATTTATCAGTGTATATCAGTGAGGTGAGATCTTATTTTATTTGAGTGATTTAAAGAATAGTGGCACTGCACTGTGTTAACCTAAGACCTAGTTCCCAAGTAGTTATTGCCCAGTTATTTCCTTTGTTGCTACAGTGCCGTTCTATACACAGTAATGCTTGCACGGTACTGTTTGGGGGCAGAATATCTGGCACTGCTGTTACTCATCAAGACAAGCTCTGAAGAGTTCTACCAGCCACTCACGTTCGATATTAGACACAACAGAAGCTTTATGATGAAGAGGGATCATCAAAAAAAAAGCTAGGAACCCAGCCGAGTTTGCCAGATTCTTCTAGGCTGGGGCGCGTGGAACTGGCGTAAATTCACCTAGCTTTAGGACGTTTCAAAATGATCCTTGTGATATTATTGAACAAATATATTATTTTATTACTTACTTAACATTAGAAGGCTGTAGGTTTATGTGTTCGTAGGCTGTAGGCCAACATGAATTCCGAAGTTTCGTGCAACTCGTACCATGAACCACTATAGTTCCGAAATTCGTCCCGAAAACGGCACGTGAGTGATATAAATGGCGTGAAACTTTAGCATAAGTAGAGCTTGAGTCAAAGGCCAACTATGACGGAGTTAAAAGGCCGCCCGAAGGCCTAAATTTTGAAAAAGTTGGGACTGACCGATAGCTAGTTTCTTCGTTGTGACATAAATATTATGAAACTTACTTATACTAAACTTATACTTAAACTACTTATAGTAACTAATTACTTCATTTTTTCGTTCGCGTCTAGTGTAGCTCTTTTTTACCATGGAATTGTTTGAGCAGACATTTCCATGGTAAGCCAGCTAATCACGATATGTTCTAGTGTACAATATCGGGAGCCAACTTCGCCCTGATGCTGCAAGAGCTGGTGACCCTCAATAACCAGTGCGAGGTCACCTGGGACTATATACTCGGAGCTCCTATCGAGGACTTGCCTATTGTTGAACAAATACCTATTTTACATAGACTTGGTAAGATATTTAAAAAAAAAAAAAATTAAATATCCCATCTATTTTTTTTTATATGTGTCGCCATCTATCTGTTTTTTTTTATACCACAAAAGTGGCAACCAAGCGTACGGCCCACTTTATGGTCAGCGATTACTGTAACCTATGTACGCATGCAACATCATAATATCACTTGCATGTTACCACCCTGAGCCGTTCATGTGCCTGTAATTTCACCGGAAACCATACCCTTCAAACCGGAACACAGCAATGCGAGCATTACTGCTTGGCGGCAGAAATAGGTATGATGGTAGTCCTTTCCTGGACGAGCTCTATCACAAAGAACTCTACTACTCTTAAAAAAGTAGTTTAGTTTTTGACAAAGTTAGTTAGTTTTAGTTACAAATTAAGAATAAAAAATTGCATATCAGCCCCCCTACCATGACCTCTTAGAGCGATTCAAATTAGGACCTAAACTGAGTTGTCAAAAAATTTTGTACCATGACTTCAATAATTATTAATTTCATGGTACAATTTTTTTTGACAATTCAGTTTAGGTCCTAATTTGAATCGCTCTAAGAGTTCATGGTATGGGGGCTGTTCTTACTTCGCAACCGGGTTACGAACTAATTATAAATTTATGTGTTTCTGTTTTTACTTCGCAACCGGGTTACGAACTAATAATGCAATATTATGTTTCTATTTCATATTTGTCAGATCACTCAATCCACACGTACCGGCTATGGTGTCTGGCGGAGACGCGCCGGCTCGCCAACCTGTGGGAGATGGACGATTTCTTCCGCATCGCCCACAACGATATGCAAGCTTGCTTGGAGCAACTCCTGAACTTGCGATTCGCTGACCATACCGTTACTATTGAAGCTGGTATACATCTTAATTGTATAGTTATAGTAGAAAGAAGCCTTAATTATGATTTAGGGTCGTCTTTCACCACCTTTGAATAAATGACGTAGGCTATTGTCTGTTAGCCAATGTAACTGTCGCGCCGATCGGTTACTGAATCGATAAGGACAGTTATATCTTTACTAGTCTTCTAAATAAAAATGAATCGCTGTGAAATAGACTCGCTAATATTCGAGAACGGCTGGACCGATTTGGCTAATTTTGGTCTTGAAATGTTTGCAAACAGTGAAAAATTACAGAAAAATATAGAAAATTGCGAAAAAATAACGCGAATGAAACCGCGCCGGGTCTACTAGTATAAAATAAAGTCCTTACTCCCGTTTGTCTCTCTGTATGTATGAAAGCTTAGATCTTTTAAACTACGCAGTGGATTTGAATGCGTTTTCATCAATAGTGATTCAAGAGTGAGTGTAAAACAAGTTCACGTACTAGTTCCGTAGAGCACTGGTGGTCTAGTGGTAGTGACCCCGCCTTTCGATCCTAGGGGGGAAGAGGATCCGTGGGTTCGAATCCAGTCGTTCAATAATGGATTTTTTCTATTCGAAAAAAATATATGTGCGCAATGCCAGTGCTCTCATACGGTCAAGGAAAACATCGTGAGGAAACCGGCATGTCCAAGAAAGAACTAATAATTCGAAAGACATGGGCCATCCACAAATCCGCATTGGGTCCGCGTGGTGGATCAAGACCCTTGAGAGTAGACTAGTGTCCCAGCAGTGGGAACATTAAAAGGCTGTCATGATGCTAGTTCCAGACCACCTGGAAAGACATTAGTATGTGTGATCGTTTATTGCTAATAGGTGTAATAAATCTAAAACAATGTACTTTTAGGAAAAATTGGGGTCCACGAGAATGTATGCGCAAAAATGAGAGAGAAATTAGTGTCTGAAGTCAAAGTCAACATTCAAAAATTAAAAGTAAGTTATATTTCTAATTTTAATGCTTCGAGTTGGTAGGTATAATTGAATTTGGAATAAAATAAACGCTAATGGCTAAGGTACGCGTTTATTTTGATTTTGTGTAAGTCCAAGCGCGAGCATGCCAGCTATGGGTGGGGCCAACCATGACACTCACACATATAACGGCACCGTTTACGTACACAAACCATGCGGTGAATGCGACGCGTTTGCTTCATACATTTTATTGGGGTGTGACGTAGTACTAATATAATGTTATGTTCTGTGATGTGTTGTGTAATATATATTTTTTGAATAACTACAGGAAGCTTCAGAAGAGATAGTGACCGTGCTGTCGTGCGTGTGCGCATCGTTCAGCCTGGCGCACCTCACGATGATATTCCCGAGCAACGCGGAGTGGCGGCGCGTGCTCACGCCCGACCCCGCGCATTCTCTATACGTACACGAGTTTTTAGGTAAATTACTGTGTTCTCACTATCACGCCAGAACGGATCTGTATGGGCACAGGCATAGATCTAGAGTAGCATATTGCCTACTTTTTATCCCGGGTTCACGTGCGATAATAAATAAATATTTTTTTTTTAATTTTTCAGAACAATTTCAATGGTACATGGGAAAAACGATGATAATTGCAATTAGTTGTTAAAACTGTGCGCGGGTAACACCGCGGGGCTTCGCTAGTTTTCATATCTCACTGCTGGAACTTTCTAACTTTCCCTATTTCAATACGCTTTAGGTTGCCCAGTGGCCAGTAATGACAGAACATAGGTTTAAAAACTTCGGCTTTTTTGGTGAAATTGAACACGGAGCTTCAAGTATCTAGCAGATGAGTGTTATGCTTGTTTGCCACTTCAGTCATTTAATACAAGGTGCATTCGACCAAAATCTGGAATACCTATTCTGCGGAATAAGAAATGTCAAATGCAAGTAAAGTTGTATTTTGACATATCTTATTTGCTGCTTGCTGTTAGCTTACACGCGAATAACTACGATTTATTCGAAGAAAATGCCTATTCGAATTTGGTCGAATCGGAGGACGCGTGATCGACTTGCTTCGCTCGTGCTTGCGGGCATTCGGTCGAGGGCGAGCGAGCGAGACGGTCGCACGTGTTTAAAACAATAACAATCGTCTATATTGAAGACCCATTCCCTATCCTGTAGGATACGACAGGAACCTCACACCAGCCTCAATAAAATAAAGGACAGCCTCGATGTAAATCGTCTAATATATATATATATATATATATATATATTTTTTTTCAGATAAAATGTTATTGCCAGTGATAAAAGCGACTAACGATGTAACGACGCTAAACATGGTGCTGAGGATAATGTGCGAGTCCTGGCTTCATCATATTTACGTGTCTAAAGTTAAATTTAGGTGAGTAACATTCCTTTCTAGTCGTCATGAGCACCGTAGACATGCACTTTAAGCTTTAAAAATAAAATTCTTAGAAAAAAGGGCAATGTTCTATACACTTGTAATTTTTGTCTATGGCGCTCTTGGTCTGATTATGTAAATCGCACCGCGCAGCCCCCCTACCATGTGCTCTTAGAGCGATTCAAATGAAGACCTAAACTAAATTGTCAAAAACTTTTATACCATGACATGATTGTCTAATTGATATCATAGTAAAATTTTTTTTGTCAATTTAGTTTAGGTCTTCATTTGAATCGCTATAAGAGTTCATAGTTGGGCCCAGGCCAGGTTTTTTCGTCGATAGTCAAGTTGGTAATAATTTGTTTCAAAATAGTTAAACTGTAACCAGAAGAAGACTGAAAAATGAGCGCTCGCTGTCTGATTTTTATTTATCCATTGCTTGCCATATAAAAAAAACCGTTTCTAAACCAATCAAAAGTTTAGTTAAAAAAAATCTACAGAAATTATAGTGGTTTTATTTGTTTTAGTAAAGAAGCAGCTGAACAGCTATTAGCGGATTTCAATGAAGTCAGAAACTGGCTGAGCGAATGCAAACCGCTATCTGCCGCGGGAAGGAAGCAAATGTTGCAGAATGAAGTTTTGAGGTAAATACATTTATTTTAGAAACTTACCTCTCCCTACAGCGATGGTCAGTATGTCAGTTTGGACGTCAGTATGCTCGCGTGACGGAGCAGTATGCACGTTTAATATACAACTAAAGTCAGTGACATGTGTCATACAAATCGACAGATGAACGATACGTTTTTCGTGATTCACCCGATAGCGTGCAGATTTTTTTTAAGCACAGAGGACTAGCGGCAAAAAAAAATGTTTTTTTTTTTTTTTTATCGAACACCGACAAGTCGCCACTTCAACGTTCGCAAAGTGGAAGTAGAATTAACGGCTATCGATTTAAAGTATACCTGTGTCGGTTTTCATGTTTTTCATAGGCTGCGGTAACCGCTGGCCATCAAGTGGGCCGTACGCTTGGTTACCACTTTAGTAGTATAATATATTTCTGCCGCCAAGCAGTAATGCTCGCATTGCTGTGTTTCGGTTCGAAGGGTATGGTTTCCGGTGAAATTACAGGCACATGAGACATTCCATCTAATGTCTCAGGGTGGCAACCCGTGAGTGATACCTACGTATTGCAAGCGCCCATAGGCTGCGGTAACCGCTTACCATTTTGTAGGCCGTACGCTTAGTTGCCACTTTAATGGTAAAAAAAAACTTCATTTGATTTTTTTTTTTGGCCAATTAGTAAGCAGTTAATTTTGTAAGATAACCACGATTTGGTTCGCAGACGGTGCGAAGGCGTCGGGAGACTGTTGCTGCACGCGCCCGGCGACTTGATATCCATGCAAGACTCCACGATGCAGTCCGCACAGCAACTGCGGAAAGACGGTGAGTAACTCACCATCAGAACATAATAATGATAATAATAATGCTGGACAATCCACACAGCATCATCTAGCCCCAAGCTAAGCAGAGCTTATGTTATGGGTACTAGATGACTGATACACTTAATACAATACATACAATACAATACACAGATAGATATTTTTTATTACACATAGGAAATACACAGAACACTCGGAACAAATATTTGCAGATCGTACAAACATTAGTCTCAAGGCGGGAATCGAACCCGCAACCTCCTGCGTCGCAGGCGGACCTTTGCCCGCCGCGCTACATCGGTCGTCAAAACATTGTGAGGAAATATCACTGAAGCGTTGACTTAGCTGGCTATTACACAAGTGGCGAACACAATAGGCCTGCATGGCCGCAGTGTTATATTAGCCGAACCAATAAAAATAATCATTATCATGCCAGCCTTCTAATGTTCCCACTGTTGGGACACTAGCCTACTCTCGGGTGAGAGTGATTGGGTCTTAATCCAGCACGCGGACCCAATGCGGATTGGTGGATGGCACATGTCTTTCGAATTTTTAGTTCTTGGACATGCCGGTTTGCTCACGATGTTTTCCTTCACCGTACGAGAGCCGTGCATTGCACACATACATTTTTAGAATAGAAAAAAAAAACGAGTTCAACGAAGTTAAACACTGTTCCGTGAGGTCACAATTGGATGGGGACCGCCAGTTTCTACTAAGCGCTTCCGTGTTTTGGAGGACACTTTAGGCCCGGCTATTTTTGTTTGGACTGATAATCCTTGGGGTGTCCTCAAGGAATATTCGAGCATGCAAGGCATGACTCAGTAGCCCAACTGGTAGAACATCCGCGTGTGCAAAGTCCCGCCTGAGTCGACATTCTTTTGGGATATAACATTTTATATATTCCTCTAATGGTTAACATTATAGACACAATAACCTATATATTACTGCTAGCAGATCTCTGCTGTCGTGAAATTAGCTGTTTATAATGCGCAAAGACAATTTGGTTCGAAAAAGCTTAATTGCGCAACGAAACGGATAAATTCACTACAGCCGAGATTCACTGGCAGTACTATACATTGGTTTTTGATTGTGTCCATAGAGTTAACCTAAAATCGTTTTTTTAGAGAACGATGTCCCGGAGCAGCTGATGCCCGCGGAGATGTACGTGCCGAACCAGAAACAATGGCTCACTTTACGTGCTAAGAAACTAAAAGGCCCCCTTGCGTTCACCTTATGTTGTATAGTTTTAAGCTAATATCCAATAAAAAATATATTTTACAGCTGATGTATTTTCTTTGATTAGTAGAAATTATCCATTGAGAAAAACAAGTAAAATTAGTACTAGGTATAGTTCTCTCGATGGATCTCGACCATCGTGGAGTTAGCCGTTTGTGATGCGCAAAGACAATTAAATTCGACAAAGCTGCTTTGCGCATCGAAACGATTAACTTCACGATGACCGAGATCCGTCGAGAGAACTATATATAGTAGGTATTTATATAGGCTTATTTCATTTGGTTCTGTAGCGAGGTGACTTGTATTTGTGCATTATATATGTGACAAACAAAATGTGAATCGAAGTGACAAAGACGATTGTCTTTGGCTATCTTGTCAGACCAACATGGGTCAGTTTATCCAATCTAACTTGTTTGTTTAGCACAAGAAGGGTAATGTTGCTTTGTAATTTAGTCGAAAGACTTTCCTAGGGAATTTTGAAAAAAACGCCGTCATTTCTTTCAAAATTTTGTTTGTTTACGTTGCTATGCGACAATCAAACTCATCTACTTGACACTGGCAAAATTGTGGCAAATATGCCACAGAGTCCAAGACGAGGAAGAAGTGACAAAGAATCTCTTTTAAAAGTTCCGTACCTCAAGAGGAAAAAACGGAACTCGCGACTAGTAGTTAGTAAAAACAAAGTAAGATCCAATTTCATAATAATTTATTTTATAACAACCTAAAAATGCCAAAGGTGTCTGGTCTAATAATTAAGCTTTATGTTCATATTATTATTCTAATCGCTGGATTTAGTAAGTTAAAGCTAGCACTGGACATTAATCATTAAGAAGCTGATGAATTGTAAAAACTACTGTGACAATGATCTAAAGAAGAAAATGAATTGAGAAATGTTTGAAATACGCTCAAATTACACTGGAATGACCGTCTATATGATTCCAATAGCGCTGGATTAGGCGCACGCACTGAACAGATAAGTAGACTACCAATCCAATAACTGGACTGGACTGGACGTGCCAAATATAACACAAAATTATGGTTAACAATTACTTACAACATGCAAAGTTAATTAGCTTACATAATAAATACAAAAAGACTAGACTATAAATGCCGCGTTTCTATAATTTTTACGAACAGAAACATAAACATTTCATATGAAACTGTAACCAGCATCTTTTCCATTCATAGCCAAATTACTGACAAATGCTAGTACATTATAGCAACCCGACAACGATTTATCAGTCATCATCGGTATCCGATCTTTTACACTTTTCTTTTAACTTATCATACTGGTTCTTCACAATCATATCAGCTTTGATCTTTTCCATATCACTGAGTAGACTGCTCACTTCTATATTATCCAATCTCTCTGGCGGTAATGACGCTACGTCACTGTCCAAGCCAGAGTCTTCGTCGGAATTGTCATCGTTGCATTCTGCGTCTGACGGCGCGTGGACGCTTTCGTCCGAGCTTTCGTCGACCTTGCCGCCGATTCTGTAAGCTTTTGGTACTTTGTCGTTGTTCGCGGGGAGGGCGATATCGCGGCCTCTGCGATTCTCGCCGCGTTTCCGCTTGCTGGTGCTCTTCGCTATGACGCGTTTCTGGTGATCCAGTTGCGGGAATAGTTCTGTGGGGTATAAGATCACGTTCAGAAACTATGTTCTTATCGAAAAGAGCGTGTTTTTTTCTAACTCACATCTATTCTAAGATCGCCCCTGAGCTGAATTTGACTCTTTCGCGGGTCGCAAGACAATCTTTTTATAGTTTTTTTTTTTTTTTTTTTTATACAACTGAAGTGGCAACCAAGCGTACGGCCCACAAGATGGTAAGCGGTTACCGCAGCCTATGGACGCTTGCAATACCAGAGGTATCACTCGCGGGTTGCCACCTTGAGGCTAAGATCGAAAGCCTCATGTGCCAGTAATTTCACCGGAAACCATACCCTTCACACCGGAACACAGCAATGCGAGCATTACTGCTTGGCGGCAGAAATAGGTATGGTGGTAGTCCTTCCCCGGACGAGCTCTATCACAGAGAACTCTACTACTCTTATAGTAAAGCAAAGTCTCCTCACGCCATTTGTCCCGTAGATCTTTAGAAGCTGAGATCTTTTAAACTACGCAACGAACGTTAATGCAGTTTTCAGCAATAGATAAATAGATTCAAGAGGAAATTTCACACATAGTTAAAGCACCGGTGGCAAGTCGGGGCGGTTCGCTAGTATGAAATAAAGTGTACCGTGAGCATTGGTGAGCGCCATCTCCGCGGCGTGCATCTCGGCCTCCTGGATGGAGTGTCCGCGCGCCGCCGCCAGCCGCCCGCCGCGGAAGTACACGCCCACCGTGTACACGCGCGTGTTGGTCGGGCCCAGGCACTCTATCACCCTGCAATAATCAAAAATACAAGACCTCAATTTCAATCTAATTGATGCAGCATTCATCATGATCGTGACAGCCTTCTGATGTTCCCCCTGCTGGGACACTGGCCTACTCTCCAGCGAGAGTGATTGGGTCTTAATCCACCACGCGGACCCAATGCGGATTGGTGGATGGCACATGTCTTTCGAATTATTAGTTCTTGTACATGCCGGTTTCCTCACGATGTTTTCCTTCACCGTATGAGAGCACTGGCATTGCGCACATGCCCGACCATGCACGACCGGATTTGAACCCACGATCTTAGGATCGGAAGGCGGGGTCACTACCACTAGACCACCGGTGCTCAGCCATTGTGCCAGATGCAGCATTAATATTAGATAATTTAGAAATTAATTTTTTGACGTTTTGTTACTAGTTTTTGTTATTATTTTTTTTAAATAAGAATTATTTATTGTGTCATCTTTCTATAAAAAAATGTTCTAATTTAATTTTTACACATTATAATTTTGTATACTTACCTACCTTAAACTTATTACTATAAGTAGGATTAGGTACATTAAGTACTTATTATTATCTGACCTGTAAACATATATTTACAAATGAATTTGATTATTCTGATTATTCATATAGTGGCAAGTTGTTACCACAGAACTATATTTAAGTAGAATGAAAGAGTTCGTCGATTTTTATGGAAACCGAACGTGTAACATTTCGCGTATTTATATGACACACACATACGTATTTTAGTGATGGGAAACATAAGCCGCGCGAAAATGAATGATTTAAAAGCATTGATAAGCACGCGGCAAACCGATTCTAGGCACTGCCACACCGCCCCGGTTGGGAGCAGACTGAGTTTCGCGGCGAGTAAAGAGGTTACTCAGCCCTTACTTAGCCCGTCTTTTCGGCACGCGAGGTACATACACTCACTCATTCTTCTTAAATATAGTTCTGTGCTTGTTACCCACACTGGATGTGTGAAGTGCAGATTCCGTAGTGCCTGGGACAGGTTTTTAGATGGAGTAGGCTTGCCCAGCACCTACATGATCCTCACCGCTTAGCCAGCTTAATCCACAGGAAAGACATGGTCAATACGTTAGGAGGTAACTAAACCGCCACCCGCAACCTTAGGATCGGAAGGCGGTCCTTATGAACCAAAATAATAATAATTTGTAAGTCTATCGATCGTTTGTTGTTGCGTCTAGCCGTCTCTTTCACCTACAGTGCGTACCATAAGCGTATAAGGTATCGACAGCGATAAACTTACATAAGGGTGCCGTTAGCAGTACATCAATAGTAGAGTGAAGCCAAACGAGTGTAATTTTTGAGTTGCGAATCGCTGAATTTCGGTCGCGTAATTTCTGCTACATTCAGTTTCATACAAAACTTCTTTTTTTAACGCGACCAAAATTACGCGCCTCGCAACTAAAAATTACGCTTGTCTGGCTTCAGTCGATGATTAACAGTAACTTACTTGTACAAAGGTATGTCTGGCTCGCCGCCCTCCATAGATCTTAGCGTGAGGCAGCACTGCTGGAGTTTGGATTTAGGATCATTCCAATCCTGGTTCATTATGAACTCTTGCAGACGGGGGAAGAGGCACGCGTTGCAGAACGCTTGACAGTACTCTAAGCCCTGTAAAAGTAAGTAAGTTGTATAAGTCAGTGGCCAGCTGGCTGTACTGGTTTATTATTTATTGGGTAACGACGAAAAGTGCTATTTTGTATAAAGCAGCCACAACTAAAAACGCAATTATTATTAAATAAAAAATAGAATAAAATAAAAAACTTATTAACAGA
The DNA here is from genome assembly GCA_951394395.1 of Colostygia pectinataria. Lineage (NCBI taxonomy): Eukaryota > Metazoa > Arthropoda > Insecta > Lepidoptera > Geometridae > Colostygia > Colostygia pectinataria. The sequence continues at coordinate 5,812,009 of OX596362.1, forward strand.
AAAATGCTTATAACTCTGTTTGTACTTTCACCTACATGGACCTATGTCTAAGATTTTGCATTTCTTATCCTATTGTACCTTGTTAAAATTGAATAAACTATTTATTTATTATTATTTAAAGCTCTGGTTACAGAGTTAATAGACCTTTGAAACAACAACTTTGAAAAAGCCGGGACCGACTGCTTAGAGTGCCCTCAAAAGCACCTAACAAACCTCTATACATAATGTAATGATATTTTATAATATGTATAGTACACCGAAAGATGATCGTATTGTGATCAGTGTTATTTTTCCCAAATCCATATGGTCAGTTTGTTACTTTTTCACGGCTAAACAGCAAAACCGATTTTGATGAAATTCGGCACGGGGAAAGTTCAAAGTCTGAGGAAGGACATAGGCTGTATGTATATGTACCACGCGAGCGGAGCCGCGGACGGCATCTAGTAACCCAATCATTTAATTATTTAGTAGTTAATGAAAATCAAAAAACAAAATCAAAAATTATTTATTTCAATAGAATCACAAGAATCACTTTGAATCTTACAAGCTAGGAAAATTTACACTAGTTCCAATGCGCGCCCATGCCGTAAAAGAACTGACAACAACACCGGCTGGGTTCCTATCGCTTTTTTGGCATGAACCTTGCTATTGTTATGGATGCCGAGTTGAGTTGGAGCACATTCGTCCCAAGCTTTTTTATCATCTAGGTAATCGGTTATTTTATAGTAAGCTTTTTGAGACAGTTTTTGTTTAATTAAGTTTTTAAATTTTCCAATTGATAAATTTTGTATGTCGCTTGGGACTTTGTTAAAGAAGCGTACACATTGCCCTTTAAAAGATTTACTGACCTTAGTGAGCCTAACTGTAGGAACAGCGAGTTTATTTCTATTTCTAGTATTAATAAATGCAAGAAATCTTACTCTATCAATAAAGAGAGCGCCCAGGAACGCCTCGAGTAAGTCCGCCTTGTGTTTCTTGGTGCTCGGCTTGGATTTGGGATTGTTGTATATCGCGTACTCCGACAGGTTGAGGTCGTCGCACACCATCGACTGCGTGCGGTTGTTCACGAGCGACGAGCGGAGTAGCTGGGAAATAATTAGTTAGTAATACATAAAGCACCGGTGGTCTAGTGGTAGTGACCCCGCCTTCCGATCCTAAGGTCGTGAGTTCAAACCCGGTCGTGCACCAATGGATTTTTCGGTTCGAAAAATTTATGTGCGCAATGCCAGTGCTCTCATACGGTGAAGAAAAACATCGTGAAGAAACCGGCATGTCCAAGAACTAAAAATTCGAAAGACATGTGCCATCCACCAATCCGCATTGGGTCCGCGTGGTGGATTAAGACCCAATCACTCTCGCCTGAGAGTAGGCCAGTGTCCCAGCAGTGGGAACATTAGAAGGCTGTCATGATAATGATAAAAAAAAAATATCCCTGACGCTCGTGCTCGCAATCGTATGTGTTTGAATTCTACGTGCTATCTTACCGATAAATGTCCTTCGTGATGGTCCGGGAAGTGCCGGTACAGTCTGTCAGACACCACGAGCTGCAGCACGGTGTCTCCGAGGAACTCGAGCCGCTGGTTCGAGCCGAGTGTGAGGTGCGTGAAGCCGACAGACCGGTCCGTGAACGCACGCGCCAGCAAACGTATGTGTTTGAATTCTACGTCTGCAAGACACCATTTACATTTTTTTTTATTTATTTAACACTTTCAATAGGTTGAGAAAAAGAAATCACTTTCACGTAAATTTTAATGCTAGGAGGACTTAATGCTAATAGCTTTCTCTACCAGTCTCGTAAATGTAATGTAAAGTAAAAAAATATATTTATTCAATCATATCACCAGGATCATTTTGAAACGTCTTCGAATTTACGCCAGTTCCACGCGCTAGAAGAATCTGGCAATTATATCACACTAATCAATATAAGTCTTGGTGATATACTGACCTACAAAGCAGTCTAAACTGCTAGGGTCCACCCTAAGAAAGGAATTTCCGAAATTCAACTGCAAGAAAAGAACATCGGGAAGATGAAGTTTGTATAACTAAACGCGGACAAAGTCGCGAAGCCTTGCACTAGTATTATTATAAATGCAAAAGATTTTGTAAATTCTTCACTCATCAACGGCTGGACAGATTTGGATGAAGTTTGTCATAAACATAGCTTATACCCTGGATATACTACTTTTTATCCTTAAAACTATGTGTCGACAATTAAAAAAGGTTCTAAATCTTTTTTTCTCATTTTATCTCATAATTGTCTACGAATATACCCTGATACCTCAGCATCTAGACTCGGAACAAAATCTTCTTCTTTTAATTTGTGGCGTCTGTGGCCGGGTTTGCCACAATTTTGCCAATGTCAATGTCGACAGGGTTGAAACAGTAAGACAATGGAGGATCTGAGACTTAAGATGTCGGAACAAATACTTGCAGCATGCAAACATTTGACACGCAGCGGAATAAAACCTTTATTACCTACTATTATTGTGTTTGAATTAACGTTATTTTTAAAAAGCAGTAATGCTCGCATTGCTGTGTTCCGGTGTGAAGGGTATGGTTTCCGGTGAAATTACTGGCACATGAGGCTTTCGATCTTAGCCTCAAGGTGGCAACCCGCAAGTGATACCTCTGGTATTGCAAGCGTCCATAGGCTGCGGTAACCGCTTACCATCTTGTGGGCCGTACGCTTGGTTGCCACTTCAGTTGTATAAAAAAAAAAAAAAAAAACATAACAATGCTGCGTATTACGACCGATCGATGTGGCGCGGCGGGCGACGGTCTGCGAGACGCCGGAGGTTGCAGGTTCATTCAAATATTCAGGGGTTCTGTATTAAGTATATCAGTCATCTGGTACCCATAACACAAGCTCTACTTAGTTTGGGGCTATAAGATGCTGTGTAGATTGTCCAGCACTTTTTTTTTCAATCTCGCATTTGTCTTCCCCGTTTAACAGATTATAAAAAACTAGTACTTACTTATACTGGCTTCAAACTCTGTGAGTTTCTGTAGAAACTCGAAGTCCTTGATGTATTTCCGATCGCCCAGAGGTTCTTGTTCTTGCAGAGGATGTAGCCTTTCCTTCGTCCACGTGTCGTAGAGATCTGGATACTCGTGCCATAGAGATAACGCGAACACTCTATCGGCTACCTAAACAACATTAAAATACTTGTTTAAATATATAAAGTGTTGTAATATATAAAAATGAATTGCTGTGCGTTAGTCTCGCTAAAACTCGACAACGACTGAACCAATTTGACTAATTTTGGTATTGAATTGTTTGTCCAGGAAAGGTTTCAACGGTGTTATATTTTTCGCATTTTTCCCTAATTTCTTTATGGAGAAATTGCGAAAAATATAACTCGAGTGAAACCGCGCCGGGCCAGATAGTTACAAATAAAGAATTACATCACATCAAACTATCACAGATAACACTCATTCACTCACACAGATAACGCGCGTTAAGCAGTCGGTCCCGGCTTTTTACAAGTTGTTAGGCCATGACAGAGGCCTTCGGGCGGCCTAGAAACTCTGTCACCAGAGTTGGCCACTGACTCATACGAACTTACTTACTTACTTACACAGATTCGGGTTGCCTAAAATCTTTGTCACCAGAGTTGGCCGCTGGCTTATACGAACTTACTTTTAAACAAAAATTATAAATGGGAGAGTTTGGAGGTATGGTTGGATGTTTGTTCCCCTATAACTCGACAACCACCGAACTGATTTGGCTAAATTATAAAACATACATACATAATTACCGTGAATAGGACATAGGCTACTTTTTATCCAGGAAAAAAGTACGCTTCACGAGTTCCACGCGACAAAGTGACGGGCGCAGGTCCGCCTGCGACGCGGAGGTTGCGGGTTCGATTCCCGCCTCGGATCAAATGTTTGTACGATCTACAAATATTTGTCCAGGGTGTTCTGGGTATTTTCTATATATAATAAAAAATATAGTAAAGTTTATTTATTTCGTTGCTTCAAACATGAGGTGGAACAATAAACGCAAACTTAATAATACTTACATTATAAATACAAGAGTACTTAATGTAACAAAGATATATATCTATATATTGTATTAAGTATATATATCAGTCACCCAGTACCCATAAACACAGCTCTGTTTAACAGCAGCTTACCTTGGGGCTAGATGATGATGTGTGGATTGTCCAGCATTATTAAAAAAATAAAAAGTCGCGGACAACAGTTTGTAATAAATAAATATCGACAAACATTTTACAAAGCGCCATCTAGCTCCATAGCCTTTTTTTTTAAACCTGTTTCGTCGCACTGCTGGGCAAAGGCTCCCCCAAATCTATAACCTTATAAAAATTTAACTCTGCAAAGTTTGTACTATGAGAACAAGATCACTAACTAATATAATACAAGTGTGTACACATTATACATTTTTGTAAATAAATATACATACATACTTACTTATAATAAATAGAAATCATACCTGCAGACCAGCGTCTAAGAAGAGGGCCCCCATCAATGCCTCGAAGCAATTCGCCATCGCGTGCTTCATCACCACCTCGCGACATAGGTCGGAGCCGTGCGCGTACAACATGAACTTCTCCAGCTCTATGTTCTGCAAATATAAGTATATTGTATGTTATCTCATCATGACAACCTTCTAATGTTCCCACTGCTGGGACACTGGCCTACTCTCAAGCGAGAGTGATTGGGTCTTAATCCACCACGCGGACCTAATGCGGATTGGTATGTTATCTGTGGGTTTACTATTTACTGGGCATCCTCGGTAGCGTGGCAGACGAGATGCTGGTTCAATTCCCGCTGCGGGACAAGTTGACAGTTTTTTTAATGTTTCCACTACTGGGACACTGGCCTACTCTCAAACGAGAGTGATTGAGTCTTAATCCACCACGCGGACCCAATGCGGATTGGTGGATGGCACATGTCTTTCGAATTGTTAGTACTTGAATATGCCGGTTTCTTCACGATGTTTTCATTCACCGTATGAAAGCACATAAATTTTTCGAATAGAAAATTTCATTGGTGCACGACCGGATTCGTACCCACGACCTAGGATCGGAATGCGGGGTCACTACCACTAGATCACCAATGCTCTCTCAAATGTTTGCATGATCTGTAGATATTTGTTCCAGGTTTGGGTGTTGATGGTGTTGAGGAATATACAATAGATAAGAATTCACTAACCCTCGCTAAATGTTGGTTCTGCACAATAGATAAGTACTCACTATGTTAGATGCGCTAGATGTTGGTTCTGCACAATAGATAAGTACTCACCCTCGCTAGGTGCGCTAGATGTTGGTTCTGCACAATACATAAGTACTCACTATGCTAGATGCGCTAGATGTTGGTTCTGCACAATAGATAAGTACTCACCCTCGCTAGATGCACTAGATGTTGGTTCTGCACAATAGATAAGTACTCACCCTCGCTAGATGCGCTAGATGTTGGTTCTGCACAATAGATAAGTACTCACCCTCGCTAGATGCACTAGATGTTGGTTCTGCACAATAGATAAGTACTCACCGTCGCTAGATGCGCTAGATGTTGGTTCTGCACAATAGATAAGTACTCACCCTCGCTAGGTGCGCTAGATGTTGGTTCTGCACAATAGACGCGCGGTAAGTGGCAAGTCCGCCCTCGGCGAGCGACGGAAACATCTTGAACAGATGGATCGAGGATATGAACTCCACGACCGCGTCGCCGAGGAACTCTAGTCGCTCGTTATGCTTTATCTCAGATTCCGTCTCGCTGTTCTTGCCGAAGCGAGACATTATGTTGATTAGGGTGACGATACCTGAAATAATATCAGTACCTATATAATAGTAGCAAATAACTAAAACTTTCCCCCATCAAATAAAAGGGGTGTTTGTATGTTTGTGGCAGTATCACGCCAGAACTACTGAACGGATCTATATGAAATGACATAGATATAGTCTGGAATAGCACATAGGCTACTTTTTATCTCGGAAAAATGCTCGGTTCCTCGGTAAATAACTTTAATCGCGGCTAACACAGCGGCGTGCAACTAGTAAATCTTCTTATATATAACAATGAATTGCTGTGCGTTAGGCTCGCTAAAACTCGAGAACGGCTTGACCGATTTGGGTAATTTTGATCATGAAATATTTGTAGGAGTCCAGGGAAGGTTTAAACGGTGAGAAACTTAACGTTACATTCCAGGCTGCCTACATTACATTAATATTAACGTGAGATTGTTCCAAATTGCCCTACCAACTATTATGTTTTTTACTACACACTTATTATGTTTTTTACCTGTATGTTAAAATTGTTTATATTTTACAATAGTGTTGTAATCTCATGAAGTGAAATGTAAATTTCTTTTGAGAATAAATATCTTTAACCTGAGAAATTATGGAAAAATTGCTTAGCTTGGGGATGTTGCTGTGTGGATTGTTCAGCATAATTTAAAAAATAAAAATAATATCTACCTTTTTTCCTGGTATAATGTATCCTCCTATCCCCGTACTCCGGTTGGCGTATCCCACAGTTGGTAAGACTGTTCCTGGCATGGTCCGGGTTAGTGCCGAAGTTCTCCCGGTACGACGGGTGTGTGAGCGCCGTTTGTAATAATGTCCGCTGCTTGAACACGTAGCCGATCTTACTCTCGAGATTGTCAAGTGATTTATGGAAGCGAAGATGACGGATGAGAACTGGTATTAGCATTGCGTGCTGGAAAAATAGGAGATATTTTAATAACTGTATTATCTACATAAATCAAATTGTTGCATTATTTTTAACATCTTTTTTTTATAAATAATGCTTGAAAATTTAATTCAGCTCCATCTAGCCGCAGATTAAGCGATGCTTGTACTATGGGAACCAGATTTTATTTATTTTTATATTCTTTGTAAATAACAGTGAAAAATATTGGCCCGCTATTTATTTATTATTATTCGAGTTATTATATATTAGAAGTGTGTAAGTGTGTAAATCTTAATATAAAATACGACCAACGAACTATTAAATAAATATGAAAAAAACATTATTAATTATAATACATCTCAATATTATTAAAAGTTATGCTTACTTGCACAACATCGCACATAAGTCCAGTGGTATGGAAGCCTGTGGAAGATATAGCGACAGTGACGTCACGTTTCATTTTACTCTGCGTCCTCATCTCCTGTAGTTTCGCCTCTCTGGTGGCGAGCCTGCGGCGGTCCTTGTAGGTTGGCTTTGCCATGTTCGCGATCAAATGACGGAATTTAACGTAGAACCGCCATCGTTTTTGGTACCTAGGATATTTGTATTTATTAAAAAAAATGTGAATAGTAATAACAGTAACAGCAGTATATTGATAATAATATACTCCGCTGGTCTAGCCGTTATGGCGCAATTGAAACTAAGTCATATAAACTTTAGAATTCAAGATGTGTGCTGAAAAATTACAAGAATCAGTAGCAGAGCACCGTAGACAATAGTTACCCTCGTTTTCTCTGTGAAAGTTTACTTTGAAAACAACTTAAAATATTTTCCTTATTATTAATAATATTTAAGTTATTAATGTTTAAGTTATTTATTTGGGATATTATAAAAATTTTCTACATAAACCAGCCAAAACATTTTTTTAATAAACTTGCTACAGTGCTCTTCAAACCTAAACACAGTAGTGCTTGCACACTACAGCTTGGAGGTAGAATATCTGACACTGCGGTGGTACCCAGCAAGACGGACTCTTGCTGAAAAGTCCTACCACCAGGTAAGTTATTTACAGTAAACGCTATTTTGGGGGTTAGTCCGGTAGGACAGCGACTCACTCAGGACTCCCCGCGTAGCTGAGCTGCGGCGGGCGGATGCCGAAGTGCACTATCTCGGGGTAGTACCGCGAGGGGCGCTCCATCGCGTGCGGCGGGCTGCGGTCCAGCTGGTCCACGCGCACAGAGCACGGCTTCTTGCCGGGGTACGTCACTATCATACCTGCGGGTTGAACACTCTGTTAGGCTGCGTTTCCACCAGAGATGTGCGAGGATGTGTAGCGAGGAAAGTGTTTTTAGGAACCAATAGAATCACTTAATTAAAGCAGAGCGAGGCTAGGTAAATGAAGTGATTCTATTGGTTCCTAACAAACACATCCCTCGCTGCACATCATCGCACATCTCTGGTGGAAACGCAGTCTTAAGGTGATATCAGACGGGTAATATTTCGTTCATTTTCATAATCATCATAATCATAATCATTTATTTCACGATACATGGGTTACAGAAGGTGACAGCATGTTTTATGGTTCAGCCATGATCAACTTTACAGCATGTTTAGAGTCCGTCTTGGTGGGTACCACCGCAGTGTCAGATATTCTACCTCCAAGCAGTAGCGTGCAAGCATTACTGTGTTTAGGTTTGAAGGGCACTGTAGTAAGTGAAATTACTGGGTGAAAGAGACTTAACAACAGTGTCTCGGGGTGATAAGCGCAGTGCAGTGCCACGCAAACACTTAAAAACTTTAGGTGGCACTGCATCTGTAATAGTCAATCGTGGTGCTTAACATGGTGGGCGCCTTGATTGTCTTGTCACTTGCTAAAATAAAAAAATAAAAAATTTGTAAGATTTGCACACTGAATAATGAAACACTAATAAAATTAATTATCTAAGTAGTTTCAAGTAAGTTCATTCATTCGGCACCTTTCACTCGAAATAAAACGTTTGAACACAAAATAAAATAATAGTGACAAATGAACTCATTATTGAAACGATATTTTTATTCGCATCTTTCACTCCCACTCCGAATTAAAAATAGAAACTAGGGCGGCCTAGAAACTCTGTCACCAGAGATGGCCACTGACGACTCATACGAACGAACGAACGAACGAACTCCGAATTATCGAAAAATGAACAATCTGAACACAGAGTGAATGTACACTCGCGACATTCGACTATTTTGTCTTGAGTCCTGTAGCAGACGAACACTACTTCATTTGACGACATCTTGAATTAAAAGCAGAGTGAATGTCCTTTTCTAAGTCATTCCAGCTAAGCCGTGTGAACATAGAATGAAATAAAAATGAAGCATTCACTCGAGTGAACATTCATTCGAGTGATCCGTCTGATATTACCTTTAGCGACCAATCTTCATTGATCTCCATCTCAAACTGTCTATTATGACAGTTGAGATTATGAGTTGCGAGTTCGATCGGGACAAATGTTTGCATGATCTGCAAATATTTGTTCCGGATCAGAGTGTTTGTATTATTTAAGTATGTATTTACAAAAAAGTATCTAAGTATTCAACTATGAGCTCTTATAGCAATATTGAAATAACATTACACTGTTTTTTTGTATGCCGAAATGTCAATTTAACAATGTTTCAATAATGCTTTTGAGCTTGTGGTTCCCCACCTGAACAGTATTTAGAACAGAATTCAGAACAGAATTCAAAAACAGAATGCAGAACAGAATTTAAAATAGAATAAGGTACAGCCTTTTTATGATATAGAGATAGAGATAGAGAGAGAGAGAACTTTGTGTTGAGAAGCAAATTACCCTTGATTCGGTCAACAAATTTCTGCCAATGATAATGGTCCATCTTATGATAATCCTCCAACTTTTCTGGATCTATTAGCAGACCGCTTTCGTCAACCAGATATTTCATCACTTCGCACATCGATAAGACCTGAAAACACACATATATTTTGGTTTAGGTACGAGTAATCTGTCTAAGCTAACCTATTTCGTCTATTATCGTCGTATTAAATCATCAATACATTTTATTAAAAGGGTTGCTAACATCATCATCATCATCATATCAAACCCAAAGAGCGCCATGATGACCGATTTTAGGCCTTCACCATCCACCGACTTCCTGCGACCGCTTTAATGTCATCGGTCCATCGAGTGGGGGGCCGTCCTACACTTCGTTTTCCAGTTCGTGGTCGCCACTCGAAAACCTTTATTCCCCAACGGTTATCGGTTCTGCGAGCTATATGGCCTGCCCATTGCCACTTCAACTTACTAATTCTAAGAGCTATGTCGGTGACCTTGGTTCTTCTACGGATTTCCTCATTGCAGATTTGATCGCGTAGTGAAACTCCCAGCATAGCACTTTCCATAGCTCGATGGGCGACTTTGAGGTTTTAAACGAGACCTATAGTTAAGTTAGCGACCACGTTTCAGTGCCACTGGCATCATCACTGGCAACACGCACTGATTATAAACTTTCGTCTTGAGGCTCTGCTAACATTTGCACAGTTGCTAACATACTGACTTACAACTTAGAGCCTAAACTGCTCGAACTAAAAACTTAAAATATGAAGGGTGTGTTCTTTGTAGTGTGTAGGTGTACTAAAAATAAAATAAGAAAGGATTTTTTTATTTCAATTCCTCCTAGAGGACGCCTCTACTAGTTCTCTCATCATCATCATCATCATCATCAGCCCTCATTTGTCCACTGCTAAACATAGATCTCCCCCAATACGCGCCACTGAGCCCGATGTTCGGCTCTTTGCATCCACTTTTTGCCCGCCGCCTTACGTTCATCGCTCCAAAAACTTCTCTACTTTCTCTTTCTCAACTAGTTCTCTAAAAGTGATCTATTATGTTATTATTACCTCGCAGCCACCTTCTGGCAAGAAGCGCACAAAACGCGGCATGAAGTGAAACTGAGAGCACGACGTCTCGGTCGGCTTGCCCAGGTCCAAGTCAACCAGTTCCAACAACTCAGTGAATATGAACTCCTCTAGAAAACAAATCAAATAATTTATTTTTAAAAAATATTAAGTTTTAAAAAACAGATCATTATGTCGGTGTGTTCCCGATGTCATCATGCCTATAATTTAATGTTATTATTCGTGTAATGTACGCCACCGTCCCCATATTGTTAACAAGTCCTGTCCATCTAAATGTTGTCTGGAAGAGATCGCTTTTAGTGATAAGACCGCCCATTGTTACACTGTAAACATAGTTACCAGAATTGTGGCCGTTAAAAGTCACAGAAGCCATAAAATCAGGAAGTCAAGTCAAACATAGTTACCACCAAAGTATTTTTTTTTACATAAAGTATGCAATAAATATAATAACCTATCTATCAATCATGCCAACCTTTTAATGTTCCCACTGCTAGGACACTCTCGAGTGATAGTGATTGGGTTTTAATCCACGAGATTTAATCTTGCAGAGGGACAGACGACGGCGGGAAACAACTTTGTTAAAAAAAAAAAAAAGAATAATACAACTTACGAAACAAATCCAATTCTTGCACGGTAAAGTTTTCTGGCGCAGGCTCTTCAACATAGAGTATTGTGTACTCGATATTGAACCTTATCACCTTGCACGTAGGCAGCTCCGCCAGTTTGTAGTGAGAAAACATCGAGAACCCTGAGAGAACAGATAAGTAGATGACACTCAGAACGAGCTCAGCCTGATGACTATCTCTGTCTGACAACCTGTGCAATGCCAAAGTCTGAGAGTGACAAGAAGTTAGTGCGGCCAGCGGATCTAGATAATCGTGAAGTTAGCTGTTTCGATGCACAATGGAGCTATTTCGAACTAAATTGTCATTGCGCGCACAAAAATTAAATAACGCATTTGAAGTAAGATTTTGGAACTGGGTTAAGTAAAGATAAAATAAGCCTTATTATAAGTATTATTATAATAAGCCTTATTCATAAACGTACTTTAAACTTCTGTTAGCTAATGTGTCTTTCGAATCTCTCGTCGTCTTTGTTCATTAACATAAGAATAACAAAGAAAGACCATACTTAGCAAACCGCTGAAATTACAGTTTCTTTATGAATACGGGCAAAAGATGTTTATTTTCATTTTCAAAAGTTATGTATGTTTCAGAGTAAGTTATATTTTTCCGCACCTGAGAACAAGAACTCGTGCTCATCGTGAGCTATAATGGTCGGCGATTTGATCAGGAAGTTTGTGGGCGGCGAGACAGTGATCCTGAAAGTAAGTAAGCGGTTACCATATAAACGCTCTTGTTGCGGACAATAATTTACTAATAAAACCTATGTACTATGTACAAACCAACTTGAAGCAATAAATAAATGAATATGATTATTACGTTATCTTAATTTGATATCTTTTCTTATTATCTTATTTTGAAACGCTTGATTTTTTTTTGACAAATTGATATCTATAATATGTGCGCTTACAACGTAGATTGAAAGTGGAGACTTACACTGGAACACAGCATTACTGCTTGGCGGCAGGATAGGTATGGTGGTAGTACTTCCCCGGACAAGCCTTATCACAAAGAACTCTCTTACTTTTCTACTTTACTGTTAGCTAATAACTTTCAAATCTATCATAATCTTTCTTCATTGACAATGAATGCTAAGGAACGAAAGACAATACTCAGCTTCAAGTAAAAGGTCCCGAATGAAAGACGAAAATGAACGAAAAACGACCCTTTTGATATCTATACAGGGTGTAATCGTTAAGTGTGCACAGGCGCGAAATATCCAAAAAAATTACATTAATCACTCCCATACATTTTATTTCTTAGTAAGTACAAAATTTTGTGTTCAAAGCATATGTTCGAAGTGACGTCCTCCTTGTGCAATACAATGACGAGCTCTATTTACAGTTTCTAAATGAACTTTCCTTAACATTTGCGGAGTAATTAAAGCAATTGCACGACGTACACGATTCTGTAACTCTTCTAGGCTGTGTACTCTCTCAGCGTACACGTGGTCTTTGACAAATCCCCATAGGAAGAAATCACAAGGCGTGAGATCCGGGGATCTGGCAGGCCAAGGGGTTGCACTATTATTGGCTATTAAGCCATTATAATTGTTTCGTAAGAAATTCATTACAACATTTGTATTATGTGCAGGTGCTCCATCTTGTTGAAAAATTATCGACCTTCTTTCATCGTCTGGAATTGGTTCTAAGAGACTTGGCATATCGTTTTGTACAAAGGAGAAATATCTCTGTTCATTTAAGGTTCCACTGTAAAAATATGGCCCAATGATCCGATCTCCAAGAATACCACACCACACATTAATTGAGAATCGCACCTGAGCTCTAACTTCAGTAGTTAAGCGAGGATTGTCAATTGACCAATAATGCGAGTTTTTTCTATTGTAAATGCCGCAGTTTGAAACATTACTTTCATCGGTCCATAAAATTGACCTTACATTGACATAATTATTGACTAGCCAATTGCAATAGACCAGCCGACGAGCAGGATCATCATTGTGCAGCGTTTGAGTAGGTTTTATCTTAAATGCTTTGAAGTTGTGTTTTTTTAATAACTTGTGTACATAATTGTGGGACACTGGAAATGATCGGGCCACTGAACGCGTTGATTCTTGTGGATTATCTACTACGTAGTTAATAATATTGTTATCTAAGTCATTATCAAATTCCGGAGCTCTTGTTCTCGAACCTTTTTTTCTGTTAAAAGATCCATAATTTATCAAATTGTTATCCAACTTACGTAAATACGTACCAGAAGGAACTTCTTCTGTAGGCGATAATGGCCGCCCTATTGTTACAATCATGTTTGTAGTACATTTTTAACATGTCCCTCTTTTCTGTATTGGAATATGCCATTTTTCAATCAATAAATGCAACAATCACGATTATTAACGCAAATTGAAAAATACAATAAATTGGCGGGAACGAGAACCCGCGATAAAGAATTTGAATTTAGAACGAACACCAAAGAGTATCTTTCTTTTTGTTTTTATTTAGTATGTTGCTTTTCAGCTAGTTCAAATCAATACAATATTGAAACAAGGTTTATTATAAATTTGAAGTGGTAAGATAATTAATCTACACGTGTATCTACTTGAAATTCATTAATACCTTCATATCGTACATAATTATAAAATGACAAGGGTAAAATGAGTAGGTACTATTCCACTTAAAATAAGGAAACTAAAACCTTTCTACTATCTCATACTAAATGTATGGGAGTGATTAATGTAATTTTTTTGGATATTTCTCGTTTTATTTTTAAAAAGTTATTAATGTCATTTTACTCATTAGGTAAAGTACTTTCGATATCAGTTTAAAGTTTTTTGATATCTGCAATAGTTACGGAATAATCGCCTGTGCACACTTAACGATTACACCCTGTATACGCTCTTTGATAAAGCTCTTAGGTGTTGAGCAAACGTGGACAATTTTGTGTCTTGTGTCACAAAAGTGTCCACGTTTGCGCTACCGATGAATATTTGATTTCTATAGAACCAGTATGAAATCATCCACTCCCTGCGCATACGTAAACATTGTTTGTGTGCAGTTGCTTCCACTTAACACATACTGGAAGCTAAAAGTCGTCAGTTGATGATACAACATTAACAAACCTTCGAAACTCTTCGAAACATTTTCAAATTCGGACACAGCAACTACGGTTCCGGTGACCGGCCCCCATACCATGAACTCTTAGAGCGATTCAAATTAGGACCTAAACTGAATTGTCAAAAAATTTTGTAACATGAAATTAATAATTATTGAAGTCATGGTACAAAATATTTTGACAATTCAGTTTAGGTCCTAATTTGAATCGCTCTAAGAGTTCATGGTAGGGGGGCTGTAGTAGCAACGGGCGACTGCGTCTCATCATCATCATCATGACAGCCATCATGAATCACCGCTAAAGGACACATCAACTACGGTTACCAGTGACCAGTAGTAGCAACGGGCGACTGTGTCCGATAACCGCTACAGGACACAGCAACTACGGTTACCATTGACCAGTAGTAGCAACTGGCGACTGTGTCTGATCATTGCTACAGGACACAGCAACTACGGTTACCAGTGACCAGTAGTAGCAACTGGCGACTGTGTCCGATACCCGCTACAGGACACAGCAACTACGGTTACTAGTGACCAGTAGTACAACAAGTGTCTACGTTTGCGCAGCGCCTTACCGATAATGATGTAGCTTGTCTATATTGCTCTCAGTGAGCTCACATCTGGGGAAGCATTGCTCGCCAGCGTACACGCCGTGCCGCATTCCGAAACGACGGGCGCGCGCGCTGCACCGGCACAGTGGACCGCTGTTCATCTCGCCCGCGTTGTTGAACCTGGAGATCGGATATTTTACCTGGTAAGTTCTTTTTTTTTTATACAACTGAAGTGGCAACCAAGCGTACGGCCCACAAGATGGTAAGCGGTTACCGCAGCCTATGGACGCTTGCAATTCCAAAGGTTTTACTCGCGGGTTGCCACCTTGAGGCTAAGATAGAAAGCCTCATGTGCCAGTAATTTGACCGGAAATTATACGCTTCACATCGGAACACAGCAATGCGAGCATTACTGCTTGGCGGCAGAAATAAGTATGGTGGTAGTCCTTCCCCGGGCGAGCTCTATCACAGAGAACTCTACTACTCTTAAAGTCTACTTCTTAGTTAGAGATAGTGCAATGGAAACCACTTTACCCATTCTTAGTAAGAGATAGTGCAACAAAAACTAAACTATACGTATAAACATTGCTCTGAACCTACATCGTCTATCAATAAAAACCGAGTTAAAATCCGTTGCGTAATAAAAGATTTAAGCGTCTAAGCTCTTTCATTATTAGCGCATAATATCTACATATCTTAAGGTGGCAACGCGCAAGTGATATATCTGATGTTGCAAGCGTATGTAGGTTACGGTAACCGCTTACTATCAAGTTGGCCGTACACTTGGTTGCCACTTTAGTAGTATAAAAAAAATTCAAGGACACACATTAATAAAAACACTTGTACATATTTTTTTATTAAACTTTTTTTTTTCAATCTCAAGTAAAACGATTACGTTTTTCTTGTCAGTTATGAGTTATTCTCTACATTAAAAAAAAAAGGTACATTTTTTGTGTATGGAACTTAATTCCTAGAATATTATGCGCTAAAAATGAATACCCTGTATACAAAGCTTGTCAGTTATGAGTCTACGTTAAAAAAAAAAGGTACATATTTTGTGTGTGGAACCTAATTCCTAGAATATTATGCGCTAAAAATGAATACAAAGAAACAGAGACGGCGGCGGGAAGCAACTACGTAGAGATTGATACTTACCACATCTCGGAATGAAGTCTTCTCGGATGGTTTTGTTTGCGCTGCAGCTCTTGAACGATTCTGTCACTCTCTAACCCGGCTTCGTCCTCATCCGTTAGTCCTCCTTCAGAAGACTCTTCAGAACTAGAGCTTTTATCCTCATCTGGAAATGTTACAGAAAAAGTCAAAAGTCACGTTTTTAATACGCGTAAGTTCGGACGCGGAGCAGAAAGTATGTCGTACAATGAGCTATCGGGTTTTTACAGTAAGGCCATGACGGAGGCCTTAGAGCAGCTTATTAACTAATTTTGATGCGCTCCGGTTCAGTGGCTACCCATCTTTATTCGTTCATTACCCAGTATTCAGTATCATATAATGCATTATAATAAAACCGAAGACCGGTCTAAATATTAATGTAATAAAGCTGTCAACACCTAGTTTATTTTCAAAAATATGTCATTTTTCTTGATTTGAATACTATCAGGATTTATAATAATAAACCCTGTAACTATATTCTAACAGCCATGTATATGGGCTGGAACCTTTTAAATTTAAAAGTAGCTATTGCCAAATTTTGCTTGTATTTACATTCAAAGTCTCTCAAACTTTGTTGCGGTCTACAGATTGGTCAATTCAAAAATTCACTTACGTTTATGAGCACACAACTTAGTTTTGCTTTGCAGTGGCGGCATTTCATCAACATCGGGCCTTGCTTTCCTTCCTCTCTCAATGAGTTCTCTGGTAAATGTTTGCACTAGGGTTTCAAGCTTCTTTGTCTGCTGCACTCCGGGACGGCCCTCCACTCGCTTGTAGTATAGCTCTGCTGGTGAACTCCTGTACCACATTTTGGTTCCCTGAAAATCAATAGAATAGAAAACTATAATAATTACTCTATAATTTAAAAAATATTTAAAAAAATACAAAGGTATGCACACAATTTAAATATAGCGGATAACAAAGCACGATAAAGTAGAGTTTTTTTGTGATAGAGCTTGTCCTGAGGGATGGAGGGAGGGTAAAGGATACCCTTGGAACTGGACCACAGCAATGCATTACTGCTTGGCGGCAGAAATATGGTGGTATATAGTTCAGGACCAAATGGTTACCAGTGAAATTACTGGCACATGATACTTTTGGTCTACGTCTCAAGACGTCAACGCGCGAGTGGTACATGGTGCCTTACTCTTAAACCCAATGAAAATTCCGATGCAATCGCAATTTTCATTTACTGATGTCAAATTTTCTACTCTTAAAAACAAGGTTGAATTTGGCGCTAGGTTAGAACTCAACAGTACGAAATGTCATATTCCAATATTTGTCCAATACTGATCGCGTTCACGAGTAAAACTCCTGATATTGCGAGTGTCCAACAGGCTACGTTAACCTTTACTCTGTAACTTACTTTACTATTTTAAGCGGTACCAAATTAACGGTTTTCTCACCTCTTCCTCTTCAAGATTGTTTTCCTTAGACCACTGCTGCAGTCTTTCAATAAAATCATCAGAGGTTCGACAATAGTTTTTCCTGTAACAATAAATATAGCTTATTTATTGAGTAATGTTATGATTGAACATAGCACACTTACACTGCACTGACTTTTTTCATGCAAATATTTTGCCGTCTGCATCCTCTAGGAATCGGGAATTCCTTTTTAATGCACGCTTATACATTGAATAAACACACGCGCTTACTGGTCGCTAGCTAGGTCTGTCAGCTGTCAGTGTAGCTCCAACGTGGGGAAAACATACCTATTTCTGCGGTCAAGCAGTAATGCTCGCATCGCTGTGTTCCGGTTCGAAGGGTATGGTTTCCGGTGATATTAATAAATAAATAAATAAAATAAAACCGCTGCGAGATAATGTTGACATGATTTGAAAATATTGGTAGGTAGCGGGTCTGGGTGCCGTGACTTAAGCAATCTACATTCTAAATTTTATCACAATCGGTTAAGTCGTCACGGAGATACATGATATCAACCATACACACACACACACACAGACTTTCACATTTTTAATATTACATTAGCATAGAACCAACCTGAACTCTTCTAGAATCTTTTCTCTATCTGTCATTGGTTTTCTTTCATGTCTGGAAGAACTTTCCCTAGAATGCCGACTTCTTAATGATGATTCACGGCTTGGGGTCCTTCGGCTTGATGACCTCTCATATCTGTCATGACTCCTTGAGCTGCTGTGACTATGTCGGTGCACAGTGTAGTGTCTCCTTTCTCGATCATACATCCGGTCATCATGCCTGTCTCTGTAATACCTATCTCTTTCACTCTCCCTAGATCTATGTCTATCACTTTCTCTGGACATATGTCTATCACTTTCTCTGGACATATGTCTATCACTTTCTCTGGACATATGTCTATCTCTGTCTCTGGACCTAGGTCTCCCTCTATCACTCTCTCTAGACCTGGGTCTACCTCTTTCACTTTCTCTAGACCTATGCCTATCTATTTCTCTAGACCAGGATCTATCTTGCTCGCTTTCTCTAGATCTGTATCTGTCACTTTCCCTAGACCAATGCCTATCTCTTTCCCGGGATCTGTCTAGTCCAAAAGATCTATCTCTACTTTTTTCTCCTGATCTGTAACCAGCATGTTCCCTTTCTCTATCAAACTGTCTTAATGAACCTTCCATTCGAAAGCTGGAACTATGACTTCTGTTTTCACTCTTCACATTTCTTAAAGTTTCCTGGTCCCAAGGTTCTACTTTTGGAACAGTAAAAGGAACAGTCTTTGAATGTGGATCATTACTAGAATAGAATGAGTTTATATTTTTACCAAAATAATCAAAGGAAGAGGTATGTGGTGATATTTTTTCTACCTTTACTGTTGCATTGTCATTGTTCCAACAGGGATCTTGTGGTGGGTCAAAGTATGGTGGGTAGTGGTCATGATGGTCTCTTGATTTATATGGCTCAGGATAATGATTATCATGCCGTGGTGGCATTAAAGATGAGTAGTTTGGGTATATTGGCGGTGGCATATAAGAGCGTGTTGGGTCATAATGATCAGATGGATACATATCGCGAGAGTATTCGGGAGGCGGTGGCATCGGCATACGATGCGGCCGTACATCCAGTGGATGTATTCCAGGGGGCGCTAAATGTAGCGGATGCACTCCAGGCGGCAAATCCATATGCGAGCCACGGGGCATTAAATTCGTTGAACGCACTCCGGGTGGCATATTAGGCGAATGTATTCCCGGTGCTAAACTTGGCGGCGGCACTCCAGGCAGCCCACTGGGTGGAGGCTGTCCTGGAGGTGGTGGCATATTCAGCGGAGGCAAGCTAAAATTCACTGTCGGAATGGACATCGCACTTGTTTGTTTGTTTGTTTTGTTAAGATAAGATACGCCAAGAGAATAAATGCACTACGTTCATTTGAACAAACGTAGTGCTTATAAACTCTTGGGATTGGTGGGATATCCAAGTGAATAAAATCAATACGTTGCATTGCATTGCATATCGTGTTGGCTCCGCTCAGTGGGATGGCTCCGACTTCTGTCACGGGATCGAATTTCGGCCGTGCACCATCGATTTAGATTATAATGAACAAGGAAGTCTAAATATAAAAGGGCTCTGACAGTGCTCCAACCGCTTTAAAATAGGTTAACGTTGAAAGGAGTGAGCTCACTCCATTCGCATCAGTCGACTGGCAGACACAGACCTGTGCGCATCGGACAAATTTGTGAAAAACAGGCGTAAAATGCCGTCCTGTGTATTTAAAAAGTGTACCAATAACTCCAGAGTTAGCACCAACAAAGCGAATGGTATTACATTCCATAATTAAGGGGACGTGACGGGTCTATGTAGGTATCCAACACTTAGTTTTGCTTTGTTGAAAGACCTAGCAGAATTGAGTGTTCTTTGGGAACCATTTTCACAATCTTAACAACGTCTAAAACTTCTGTAAAGTTATGGGCGACATCTTAGCTGACTTTTTGATAGGTATTTCGGCGGACATCGCTAAGATAGTCAAAACGATTCACGAAGTTGTGAACTCCATTACCATTTTTGCTTACGCAATTAGGCTGTTTTCCCAGACACTACAGTATATCAATGTACTCTGTGACTACAGCATCTGCACCACACAGAATAGTAGGTACATTGATATCTCCACACATCCATGTCTGCACTTCATACATCCAGTGTGGCCAATAGTACAATTGAGTTAGTACATTGCTAAAGTGGGCAACAAAAGTAACCGGCAATATATAATATAGTAAAGGCCTTGTTAATAAATACCAGGGTAGTGTAGAATAAAATTATATCACAGTAAGAATTTAATCACATGGTTTTATTTCACACACATAGAATGATATAGATAATTATTTACAAACTAAATCAGAATTACAATCTGTCACAAATTATGGCAAATATTATTTATTTTAGCACTACCAAGACATTCTCCATTCATATAAAAAACACCATATTGACCTTCTGTGATAGCCCTTAGTTTGTTTCCTAAAACTAAAGTCATTCCCGTTGAGTTGTTGACAACTTTACATGGTGTGAGAGGTTTTGTGTGTTGAAACCTAAAATCACAATACAGGACACCATTTTCAGATAAGTCTGTTGGTTCTCTATTGATCCAATGTGGTGTACTTGTGAAGCAAATATGGTTCCATAAAGCTGAATGCTTTGTTCCTGGCACCTGAAATTATGGATATTAAAGGTACATAACTACTGCAACTCTGCATTATGTTCACGACTGCAAGCCAGTAAAGGTTCAATTTTGTAAAATCCTTAAACCTTAAGTAAGATCCATTCTCTATAGACTTATGGTTTTGGCTATGCATTGATTGTCAGTAGGTGCAACATCAAGACTTTTGTTAAGTATTATAGTATAGAAATATAAAAGTAATGAAAGGTTTTACCACATAAATATTGTTTGTCTGCAGATCCTTTTTAAATATAAAATAGGCATCTTTCCAGTTAGCTAGACAGCACCTTTGCCCTACAGTCCATTTGTGCAAGCCAGCATGTTCACCTACCACTTTGCCTGAGTCTATGTCTATGAAGAGGCCTTTCTTTGCTTCAATATACTGTAAAGGAGAAAGCTAAATTAGTAAGCAGTAACATTTCTGGTAACCAATCTTTTCTATTGTATAAATGAGATAGGTATACTTAATGCTAAGCTGGTGGTTAAGTGCATGTCTTTAACAAAATATCACTTTGAATACTTACTTCTTCAATAAAATCTGGAAAGCTAGTTTTTCCAATAAAGCAAATACCAGTGCTATCCTTCTTACTGGCTACATTCAGTAAACCTTCTCTTCTAGCAATTTCTCTCACTTCACTCTTTAGCAGGTTTGCTATTGGAAACATACATTTTCTAAGTGAAAACTGCTTTACTTGGGATAGGAAGAATGTCTGGTCCTTGTGTCTGTCTCTAGGTTGAAATAGTCTTACACCTATAAAATAAAATATTTTTTGATTATTTTTGTTTATAAAGTGTTACTCATCACACCAAGGGAATACTAATCTTTTTATTAAACCTTATTTCAATGCATTTCAATGAAAAGCAATCAGTAGGTAATAATTTTATAGCCATTGATCAGTTTGTGCAAAAACAAGATCTGTAGGTACCTGCCAATATTTTACTAATTTCAAAATGTTGTAAGTACCTTCGTTTTCATTATATCTTTGTAAAAAGGGTCCAAAAGATGTGTTAGCATAATGGCCAGTGGCTATTGCATCACTTCCTAAGTTGTTCCTGCAATATTCGAAAAAGCTATCAAACTTAATATATCTATTGCATAGTATATCAGGATTTGGCGTTAGTCCAGTCTCATATTCCTTTAGCAAAACAGTAAACACCTCGTTCCAGTATTCTTTTATAAAGTATACTCTGCGAAGAGGAATGTTCAGCTTACAGCAAACAAATGTTGCGTCTTCGAAATCTTTCTCGTCTGAGCAGAAGCCGGCTTCATAGTTGTTGTCCCAATTTCTCATAAATACACCTTCAACTTGGTAACCTGAAATAATAAAATAATTTGTTAGTTTATAAAAAATCTTAGCAAAATGATTGAAGATTTATTTATGAAATCTACTTACCTGCTCGTTTTAGGAGAAGTGCTGCAACAGCACTATCCACTCCACCAGATATACCAAGGGCAACCTTTTTAAACATTATTTTGTGATAAATCATAAAAAAATAATTGAATCAAATATTTTCACCAGGGATTTAGATAACTTTCTTTCAGTCTCCCTCCATCTAAACGTAGTGCTTACATTCTCTTAGATTCTCTTGGTCTCCTTCCAAGAGAATGTAAGCACTACGGTCTCCATAATCGCCCATAGATAAAAAAAGCACTAGCCGTCACACGAGTTTCTGAGGGCCTAGACAATGTAACATTCGATTATCGAAGACGCTTGTAGAAAAGTCCAAAAATGTATGAAATAGACATAAGCGTTCGCTAGATCACGTGGTTTCTTCTCAACGAATAGATTATTGGTAGACAATGTAACTAGATTTCGATTCCATGACACGAATCGATAGCGTCAACGATTAGGTCCATACAAATGCCTAGCCAAGTGGCACTTATGACAAGCGAATTCGCTTAGTTATCGATTCTATCGATGGAAACTCTAGCGAAGGCTAAAACCCTGTAGATAGCGAAACAAAATGGCGATTTTTGCTAACAGCTGTGTAAGAATTCGGTGTTCCGTGTTGTTTGTTTAGTGCGTTGTTTTGTCATTTTACATTAAAATTTTATAATGCATACGCTGCGTTTACTGTGGTCAGCTCAACAATTGGAAAGTGTTGAGGAGATGCCAGAAGCTTTGTTTATTATAGCATTTTAGGCTCAGCAAAGCTTTATTTAAAAAACTTTGTCGTGAGTTACGGACTAGAACCGGATTGAAAGGGTCTGTAGAGATACCTCTGGAAATAAAGGTAAGAAGTTTGGAGAGAATGAATTTACTATATACGAGTACCTACTTAGTAGATAAAAATACAAGAATTATCTAATACAAGTAGGTAGGTTACCTACTAGAGGTTTTGTTGTGTTTTGGCTCGCAATATTTTATGCTTATCTTTTTTTCAGGTGCTTTGTGCCCTAAGCTTTTTAGCGACAGGGTTGTATCAACGGATTGTGGGTGTTACCCAACACTTGACACAGCGAGCGAACAACAAGTCGTTGCATCAGAGATGTTGTTGATGCCCTCAACCATAACACCATCATAAAAAAATGGGTAGTTTTTCCACAAACGCCACAAGAACGATCTTATGTTAAAGAAGTGTAAGTGGCTGCTTTCAAGATAACTATCATAGCTATAATTCTTACAATAATAGGCATGTAGACTCAGTAAATGTAACTTCAATTAATACAAACAGCATTTAGTGCAGCTAAGCAGTACCTAGATAGGTAAGGTATTGATTGCACCCATATTGCAATTGTAAAGCCAGTGAACGATGAACATCTTTATTTTAATAGGAAAGGATATCACTCCTTAAATGTTCAGATGGTAGGTCCCTACCTACCTAACTAAATGATATACTTTGCCATGTATTTTTTAATGGTTTTACAAAGTAACTTGAATAAGCAGTCCATAGAACATCCTCCTTCAATGAGTGCTAAAACAATCTATATTTTGACAGGTATGTAACCACAACTTAGTAATAATTAATATTAATTCTAAGTTTGGTGGAGCCACACACGATTCCCACATATTATGGTCTGCGAGTAAAGTGGAGTCATACATGCGCGGACTTCATGAAAGCGGGGAACATGTTTGGTTGCTGGGTAAGACTATCATTTATTTTTTACTACCCCAATAGGTAACCTAGAATTTTTGAAATAACTGCAATAAATTGACTCTTTTATTTTTAATTAAAATAAGTAGACAAGTAATATATAGATGTATTAATTAGGTGTTATTTCATTGCTTTCAGGTGATTCTGGTTATCCACAGCGGCCTTGGCTGGTGGCACCTATTTTAAATGCTGCTCCTGGGTCTCGAGAAGAGATTTATACATCGCGGCATGTGCAAGCCAGAAACTGCATTGAGCGTTGCTACGGTTTGCTGAAGTCGCGTTGGAGGTGTTTGCTTAAAGACCGAGTTCTTCACTACCATCCTTATGTTGCTAGCAAGATAATACTTGCATGTTGTGTACTTCACAACATTGCAGTAAAGGCATGGTTGCCAGCACCAAGTGATAGCCCTGCTGCAAATAACGATAGTAGTGATGATCATGGCTCACAACCTAGCACCTCAAATGTCGACAGACATGCTGAATTAATCCGAGGAAGAGCAATGCTCAATCACTTAATTAGCAGGTTGTCATGAAACCACTTGGGTATACCCATGCAGGGTTTTTAATCTGCTGGCAAGCCTATAATTAGTTAATAATAAAAGTACATACTAGAAATAACAAAGAATATATTTTTATTTATAATTTTAAATATTAATAATTAATTAATAATCAAAACAGAGCACAATCTTTGGGGCTAGGTAATGTTATGTAAAATGCCCAGAAGATGAGAGGCTTCAGCTCTGCTCTGCTCAGCGGTTTTGCAGATAAGCATCTAAGAAACGGCTGAGCAGATTATTTCTCTCATGCTCCACCTCTATCATCCGGGCGTTATTACGCTCCCGCATTCTCCTCCACCTGAAGGCGGCGCTGCTCGACGGCCACGAACTCGCTCGTCGCTCGTTCAAATGGAGTTTGCGCCCGTCTTCGACGCGCTCTTATATGGCGGTGATGAGGCGAGGTAACGGGGGCGTTTGGCGATGGTGCTGCCAGAGTGCTGGTGGACGGAGGAGTGGTAGGCACAGGCGGGAGCGGGCTGGTAAGCCTTGAAGGGGAGCGTCGCACTGGCGCCGGTGGCATTGACAGCTGCCGCCGGCTGGTGGATGCCTGTCAAATAATTTGTGTAGGTATGAGTTTTAATTTTACGAAAAGTAATATAATTAGTTGGTAGATAATGGTATACATACCATCTTCACCACCAATGTCTAAATCAAGATGTGCACTCTCAGGCATATTTTGTGGAGGTTCAGTGGATGGTCTCTGAAAATATGAAGATAATAATTAATTACACTATTGAATTAGGTATTATTTGGTATAAAAACTTGCCTACCAAAATCAAAGATTACTAACATTAAAACCCTGCTCTTCTATCTCAGAGTGGCCTTCCACAGCCAACGCACCAATAATCCCCAACACCCTTGTCTCCAAAACTGTTAGGGCAAGGTTGCTATTAGGACCACCACCAGTGCCGCTAGCATGATGTCATATAGCCAAAGCTTTTATTTTTGTCTTTGACTTTCAGTCCGCCCACACCTTAAAATTATATGAGAGTTTTAGTTCATGCAAAGTGCAGGTAAGTATAAATTATTTTATTCATGTTAGATTGTGACGATTATGATGCCTATTAGGTACCTAAGCTTGATAAAGTTTTATGGTACATAATACATACTTGTTAAAATTGAATGAACTATTTATTATTATTATTATTGTAGGTAGGTACCTTTTTCTATTTGTCCATAGGCTTGTGAACACCACCACCAACAGAATTTAATATATTTGCTAGCTCTTGCCACAAACGATCGGCCCTTAGACGACCCTGTGCTCCAGGCTGAGGCCTAGCAAGGTCACCGTGGCTGAAATATGAATAAACAAAGAGCATAAAACCAACTGTTTATGAATGTCGTCATTGTTTATATTAGTAGGTGCTTAAGTACTTTTCGATGCAACAGATTGAAACTAAAATTATTTCGTGTAAGTATAGGTACTAGTAGTGTAATAGTCATAAAACAAAACTTTTATGTACTGTAGGTATAGTAAAATAATTATTTACCTTTCCATGAACTCCAAAAGAGTTGAAAATTGCTCTCCACTGGCCAGTGCTCTTGTCGATTCCATTATCTAAATAAATGCACAAAGATTAGGTAACACTCTTGTTTTTGCAACTTAAACTTGTAACTTGTAAAATGTTTCAAACACTTTATTTACACAATTGAAATTAACTTGTACCTCTATTAATTTACTCACTTTTTAATTATTTTACTCAATCAAAGTTTCACAACTCGACACTAACTTTTCAAACTTTCGTACGCCTTCTCTTCTTCTTCTTCTTCTTCTGATCGAATGTTTGGAGTTCAAATGACACATGTGACGTTTGATAACGAAAGATCATAGACTAAACGCGGTTCATAGCGAACAGACGAATGGAATAAACGATCGCTAAGCGTAGGTTACTTTGTCTTCCAATCGAACTTCGTTAACGCTGTAGCGATGACGACTGTAGAAATGGAATCGCTTCCGGGCGAATGCCGGTTGGCTAGGCCCTCTGATGACTAAATAGTACACTCAACCACAATCTATCTCGGTACTATTCTGATGTAGTGCATATATTCTCTTGGATTCAGAGGGAATGAGGTTTAGTTGCGTTGCTGGATGATTTGACATTTTATTTTGTTTGTTTGTTTGATTGATTTGAGTGATGATTTGAGAAATCTTCTTTTTCGCTGCTGGCGTTTGTATAAAATATTAGCGGTATTTTCTGATTTCTTACATTATTTCCTGATAAAAATGTCGAACTTAAACCTGCAATGCCTGCTTGGAATACAGTGCGATGATTTCGTCATGATAGCTGCAGATCAAAGCAATGCTCACAGTATAATGCTCATGAAAGATGGTGAGTTCGCGGTTTTGCTTTGGTTTGGTCTCAATTCGGTCTGGTAAAAACGCCGGAAACTAAACATTTTATTGTTTTCAGATGAAGAGAAAATCTACAAAATCTCTGATAAGTTGGTGATGGGAGTGAACGGTGATTCGGGTGATACCAACCAATTTGCAGAGTACATAGCAAAAAACATTCAGCTCTACAAAATGCGTAATGGCTACGAACTCGGGCCTTCAGCTGCGGCTAATTTCACTCGCAGAAACCTCGCTGACTACTTGAGAAGTAGTGTAAGTTTTTAAAGACACAATAAAAAATTGTAAGTATCGATTAGAAACATTGTTCTGCAATGGCCTTATTTGTTTTTAGTCGCCTTACTTTGTAAACCTCTTGATGGGTGGTTATGATAAAGAGACGGGTCCTGAACTATACTTCATGGACTACCTAGCATCCAGTATGAAGGTGCCTTTTGCTGCCCATGGCTTTGGTGGATATCTCAGTCTGAGCATCATGGACCGCTATCACAAAAAGAGTGAGTATTCTTTTGATTGTTCAAATTTCTATACCACCTACAGTTTGATATGGTTCTACCAAAATACCATATACCACACTCATCAATATTATCATGACCAGTTTCTAATGGTCCCACTGACAAGCCTTTTGGTAAGAGTGATTTGGACGGGTGTCTTTTGAATGATTAGTTCTCGAAATAATATTTAGTATTGGAAAATCCATTGGTCTATTATCAGTATCAAACCCACAACCTTCGGATCAGATGGCAGGCAGGTACAACCACATTGCCAGTGCTCATCAACATATTTTTTATAAACTCTTGTGTTTCAGATGCAACTGAAGAAGAAGCTTATGAAATCCTTAAAATGTGTGTGAAAGAGGTCCACAAGAGACTGTTTGTAAGTCTGCCTAACTTCCAAGTTACTGTTGTAAATAGGGATGGTATTAAGGCAATGCCTGTCATCAATTCTGGTATTCTTAAGTAATTATGTATATTGTAACAAATAAAATAAAATGTTTTTATTTGAGCTGTTTTCATTACATCAATTAATCAAAGTTTTTTCAAATATAGAAATTCATTGGTTCAGACTTTAGAATTAAAGTCAGTGTGCACATAACCAGCATTAAAAAGTAAGGGCCTTATTTATACAAATAATTTGAATCCTCTGTTAGCTAATGTGTCTTTTAAATCTACCATCATCTTTGTTCATTAAAAAAAAGAGACTAGGAAAAAGCCAGTAGCATGCCACAAGCTGCTGAAAGTTGGTGGCCAACTATGATAAGATATAATCAGTAAAATAATGTAATGCAAGTATAGTTATATAGAATTTATTAATATTGCTGCTTAATACAATGTTAATGTTACCATCAGTCCATCCATTTATTATCCACCTGCCTTTCTGTCTGGACTTGACGGCACATCTGTTCCATGGTTTTCTGGCTGTGAGCTGTTTGCATTGTCATTGTCCCCACCATTATCACCTTCATTGTCAGATTGATCTAAAAACATAGGCTAATATTAGAAATTTATTAAAAATAATAAAACATACTTGTCAGTCAAGCAAAGCTATTACATTACAATTACATGATTTTACATAATATACCTAGTTGTTTTTAGTAACAATAATTATGATACTAAAGAAAATACAAAAGTAGCTCAATAACAACCTATGAGCTAAAACATTCATCTTGCAACAACTCAGAACAATACTAAGTAATGATTGCATTTAGAAAGAAACTTTTTATTTATTTATGACAGCACGCTACAACAGGACAAAGTGACATTTAAAACAGTAGATAGTATGCTTCTAAAATAAGTGCATTTGGCAGTACATACCTCCTTTTTTGTCAGTAGGGATATCTTCAGTTCTGTTTGCCACTTGGAAGTGGTATTCCAACTCATCAAAGTCAAACACTTGGTCTGTTGGCAGTAGGCATGGTAAATATGCTGGGAATGTAGGCTTGCATGCTATCACTGAAAATAAACTCTTAGGTAAATATTATGTCATTATATAAGGTTTTGTCACTGAAAGCAAATAATGCCTAAATATATTGAGTTTTAAACAGGGTTGATAAAACTTGTTATTTTTGGTAAAATCAAATTAATCCAATTAATATGATGTAAATCACATTTATTTAATTTATCTCCATATTAATATTATTTAAAAAATCAACAATGAAAAATAAGAAGATTGTTTGTTGCTATTTTGATGTTTATTATAATGTAACATATTTTTTTTTTGGAGAAGTCCCTTGTCACTTTCTATTTTATATTGTTGCAGTAAAAAACATATTGATTGTTAAATCAATGATTTTTTATAAAAATTACTTGATTTCAACAACAATTTCCAATGGAGAAGGCATTACATAATAGGAACTGAACTTACATGGAAATACTTGATTATCATCTGTATTGAAAAGGTTGTGGGTTTCACTAGTCTTTGCTAGGAACTTGGTGAGGGCCCTTTCAATGTCCCTCTTCTGAGAGGCTGCCTTCTCCCTGATAGCTTCATATTCTGTTACTGGCTGTTTATGAGTCTGAAATTATTTTATAAAAAAAACCTTATTTATAAAAATAAAATATGAATTAATGGTATGGTTATAAGATGAGGTTTACCGGTGTTCTTATATAAGCATGTGGATCTGGCAAAGGTGGTAGGTGAAATGGTATATGAGGTGCTGGTTTGGCTTTGGATCCTGCTGACAGCATAGCAGGTGTTCGTGGAGCTGTGGCTTGTTGTGGTGGCTGGATCACATGCCTGTTGGGTCGGACTGCATACTGTTCTATACCTTTCAAGCTGATACCTAAAAACAATGTATAATGCTGCTATTTTTGAGTATTCTATATTAGTTTACCTCATTCTATGTAAAATACTTACCCATGTTGATTAAAGCCATTATCACATCTCCTAAGACAGGTTCAACTCTACCTGAAATCTCACAGTAGCCTCTTGCAGAGTTTCCAACTTCTGATAGAACTGGAAGTATAATAGATTTTTTTTAAATCATTGTTTAGTTTAATGTAACACATGTTACACATGTCATGATGATAAAAGTTTGTTTCAACCCCACCTATTTTTGTCCACAAGCTATAGGTCATTGCTAAACCCTTAGGCCCTCTTATAGGCTTGTTGCGTTATAAAAAAACTTACAGGATTGTAGGATTTCAGTCAGTGTCTCCAAAGACATCTTATCACAGGAATCAAATCCAGTCTCCAGAAGAACAGTGGATACCGCAATGTTGAGTATCCGTCGTCGGGCGTCGATGCTACTCTCTACCTTTTCCGTGGAATCAGCCATTGTGCGTAAAGTTATCGAGTCTACGAACAAACTATATAATTATTTAAGGTGGATTGTGGCTATCACCATACATTCACATACAAATAAAATGATTAAAATCCACAATTTAATTATTTCACTGATTTGTTTTGTTGTTTGTTTGTTTTTTTTTTATATCAAATATAGGGCGGGTGGTCCAGTCTGTTCTGTCAGTTTAGACAATTTTTGCCAGTGTCAAGTAAAATTGTCAACTTAAACAAACAAACGAGTAGGTTCGTGATACGAACTTTGTTTGCTTCGACCTCAGGCTTCGACTTTATTGGCGACCAATGTGGCGCGGTGGGCGAAGGTCCGCCTGCGACGCAAAGGGCTCGATTCCCGCCTTGGGACAAATGTTTGTAGGATCTGCAAATATTTGTTCCGGGTGTTCTGGGTGTTTTCTATGTATAATAAAAAATATCTATCTATGTATTGGATTGTGTTAAATATATATCAGTCATCTAGTACCCATAATACAGCTCTGTTTAACAGCAGCTTACCTTGGGGCTAGATGATGCTGTGTGGATTGTCCAGCATTATTATTATTATTAGACTCGACCGTTTTTCTTGGTATAAGAAGTGCGGGTAAGAATAGATCGTACCTAGGGTAGTTCTTTCTATTGGCTTGTTCTGTTCAAAGAGTTTTTCGACGTAGTTTATAAACTTGAGTTTGTTTGATTGACTCTCAAAATAAATATCTAGGTACAATAAATAATATTAATAAGTACCTAATTATTTGTTTTATAAAAAAAAACATCACAATAATACACTTAGTATACATACATCTTAAATTCCAAAAGGACCAATTTCATAGTGGCATTTCATTGGTATTTGTAACACAATAGAAAAATTGGAAAAAAATATAAGACTATAGACTTAGAATAACAACACGTAGAATGATAGTTTCATTCAAAATTAGTTCGAAAAGTGTGTTCACAATGTTCGCGTTCAAATACGCGATTAATGATTATATACTTGGTGTTACAGCAGCCTTTCACCACACAATACACCATTTTGCCCACGATGACTTCACATTGATGAAAGGCAAGAGACTAAGTGAGACTAACAAGTCTCACTAAAATGATCACAATATGCGTGCGCGTACTTAGTTTCTCCGTTTTGTTATTCTAAGACTATACATAACAGTAACTAACAATTTTATTTAAGTAGACAAACAAAGTTCTAAGGAAAAATGTGTTGAGTTTTCTAAAACGGGAACATTATAGGTCCGCCATGACAGTTATTAGCAATGATCACGTGACGCTTCTTGACTTTGACAGTACCTAATAAACTAGTTGTTCGTTAAGCCCGCCATGTTGTTTTGCATTGTGTTGCACTTCTTCACAATGATAAACTTACTTTAGATTATGAAAGAAACCAAAATAAAATAAATAAACAGTGATAAACGGTTTGTTTAGTGATTATCTAATTATCTAGACCCCTACAAAAGACCAGGGCCCGGCTCCATACGGCGTGAAACAACACTAGTAGCAGACTAGTCGGTAAATTAGCAGACCATTTAACCGTAAAAATGTCTAGGATGTTGAGGTTGCGTTGTGCCCGAATAATGGGGACTGTTGGCGTGCTACGCACACGTGCTACATCGTTGACTTTATCGATGTACGTACTCTGTGGATATCAATCAATGTACTCTGTGTGTGCTCTGTGGTAAAAATAGTGCATAAATTCTCTTAGGGGTTTAAACGTACCGTAGTGCTTATATTCTCTCTGGATTTGATTAACAGCAGCTCTGACTTTGTTTTAGTAATTTTACTATTATAATAAAATCGCAATTCGTGTTAATCGCTTCGTAATTATTTTCACACAAATTAAGATATAAAACCAAACATTCATTTTCAAAGTGAAAGTGTGTGTTTCTTGTCTATCCAAATAAAAGTATACTTGCTTACGTGTAGCGTGTGTGAAATGAAGAGTTATTTGTTGAATGCATTCTAAATTGGCCTTTTTTTTTATCAGGTAAGGGCTAAGCAAAGCAAGCAAAATGTTCTTTGTAGTATAGGCATCTTACGGGTCCAAGTGTGCTGTTTGCATAATCACAATCGATCGAATAGTCACAGCTATATTATGTACTGATTTTCCTAGCTAGAGAATCTTCCATCCATGGGCAAGGACATTATAATGCTCCTTTTATTTGCTCTGAACCATCGGTTCAGAGCAAATAGGGTTTATGATTAGGTACCTGATGATTATTTGTTAAACCTAATTATTAATGCATGTGATATTGTTGTTTTCAGATACACACTTATTTATAAACTTCAAGAAAATTGTTATTAATAGTCAAAATGGTGAAGGTGTATGCAGTGCTCATTCTCTACAAAGGAATCAATAGTGCTACAATTCTAAAATCGGCTTATGACTTGCAAAGTTTCAGCTTCTTTCAACGCTCCTCAGTACAAGAGTTTATGATGTTTGTCAGTAAGACAATGGTAGAAAGAACCACACCAGCCTCGAGGCAGTCTGTGAAAGAAGGAGAGTATATGCTGCAAGTATATGTCAGGTCTGACAATTTAGCTGGAGTGCTTATAACTGACCATGAATACCCAAATAGAGTGGCCCACACACTGATTACAAAAACCTTAGATGAATTCTCAGTAGCAGTGCCAGCAGGGACTTGGCCAACAGCTAATGAGAGCACAGTAGACTACCAAGCATTACCACAACATCTGGCCAAGTATCAGAACCCTAAAGAAGCTGATGCCATGACAAAGATTCAAACTGACCTTGATGAGACAAAAATCATCCTGCATGATACAATAAAAGCTGTGCTAGATAGAGGAGAGAAACTGGATGACTTAGTAGCTAAATCAGACAGTTTGTCTATGCATAGTAAAGCATTTTATAAGACTGCTCGTAACACTAACAGCTGTTGTAAGTGGTAAGGTTTCCCTTGAAGTGGTCATAGATTATGGGGGTGTCATTCATCACACAAACTATTTTATTTATGCATAGTGTATTTCAAAGGTCTCTGACCATTTTATTTTTACTATCATTCATTTAGTTAGTAGTGAAATGTCTGCCACATTAAATTGAATTCTACAATATATTTCTAAATGCTCCCCATATTTAATGTTACCTGTTGAAGTTAAATTTAAATTAGACTAGAGTCTAATGTTGAACAAAATTATTGTTGATGTTATATCTGCTGTTGAGAAACTATAATATTACACATTTAATTTATTCTCCACTAAGTTTGTATTACCTGAAAAAAAATTAATAAGGTTTGTATATAAGCCAAATATTAGTATACATCCTTGGTGTTGACACCGTGTATTTGTGGACACAGAAACTCAAATACCTACTCGAAATACTAAAATAACATCATTAGCAGTAACTGATAACCCCAATTCTTTTTTTCTGGTAGTTACAATTTAATAGTGTATAATGTTCTATATAACTAGAGCTATCTCTAATAATATGTTAACTGTGTTGACTGCTTTTCTTGTGGCTTATGAATGTTTGTTAAATTTGCTGCTAAAAAGCTACAGGTAAACCAATTATCTAATACCAGTATTAATCAGAGTTACTTAATTGGTTTACCTATAGATTATATAATATTGTATTTAAAAAACCTATTATATTTAATTAATGATTTCAAAAAATATATGCGTCGACGACTTGAGAACTTCCTCTGTTTTTGGATTATAAAAGTATGTTCTCATTCAAATCCTCTTAGATCAGGCTGTTTTTCTTAGGTACTGTGGAAAACATGAATTGTTTTAAAACCGCTTAGGTCAAGGCCACACCTGAAGCCTTATTCGCTATGACCAAACCCGGGCTGGTTACAATATCTGCTAGGAATCGTTGTCGATGAGCCACGTTTTGGGGCTCGTCTGACTGTTTTTCAAAGTCAACCTATCGATAGCAAAACTATCGCTATTGAAACAACAGATACAGAAAACAATTTTACAATTTCACATCACGGCACGTAGAGAACACGTTACTAAGTTACACGTTATTGGTACGGAATCTCCTAGGTCATCGCGAATAAGCCCCCTGCATTGGCATGTTTAGTGGTATTACTTTTTTTTACTTACTATTGTTATTATTGTATTCAATGTTCATAGCTCTATTTATGTAGCAGTTTTATTAAATTTAGGTCTACTAACAGTCACACTCAAAGCCTTTAATTAAGTAGGAACCTAATTTAAAATTTATATTTTTTATATAAGTTATACTTGCAGATCAAAAACGTGAATAACAAAAAGACGTCTTATCAAGCAATCCATTTAAAAGACACTTATTTGTATTATTATACATACTGACGTCGGCGTTGCCGGCGTTTCGCCGATGATGCCTCGTACTTTTTCAGAGAAATTATTTTTTTATCAGTCCCAAAATTTCCAGAAACATTCCTTGAATACCAATGTCAAAATTTATCTACAAAAATACCTATTGATTATGAAATACTTTTAAAAGTTTGTTGTTGCTATTGTAAGATTCATGTGTGTTAATGTAAATTGTATTCTATTTAGATGTAAATTTAAGCAATATTCCCGAGTTCAATAGATTTAATAGTACCTATGGAGGGTATTTCTAGTGGATCTGTGTTATTTGTTGGTAACAATTGTGAGATTCTTTCCTATTGGAATGTAACAGATAGCTAAATGTTATTAATATTATGTAGGTATCCTTGTATAATTACCTACTAATATGCTAGATAGAGGACATTTTAGTCAGTGAATATAATTATATTAATCAATATTTATGTTGTTTATGATCATATTTAACATTGCACGATTTTGGTTTCTGAAAAAACTATTTCGAAAATATATTTTTGGAGACTATCTCTGTAATATAAAACAGTGTATAACGCACCACAGAGCTATATATCTGGAGGCACGAGTCGAGCAAAAAAGCGGCACCATCCTTTTCTCGAATAATATTCTCTAACATTCTTTGTAATCGAAGACCTCTCGGCGCGCGTGTCAGAGGCCTGAGGGTGAGAGGTGTGGGTTCGATTTTTGCACTAGTACGGATGTATGTCCTGCAAATATTGTTAGAGGTCTGGGCGTTGCCGTAGGTACTATGTATGAAAAGAAAACTAAAGCAGATCACGACTTCACAAATACTGAATTTATTTACCGGGATTAGGTTTCAATAAAACAACATCATGAAATAAAAATACATATAGTAATTACATCGATTTTAAATTACAGCCAACATAACTATGTAGGTTACAATAATAAAAAATATACCTAAGTATACAATATTATAATCGAAACAAAATAAATAAATAATAATAAAAACATATTCTCCTTATCAACCTAATTACTAAAAATCATTGACTATAGAGGGTTTTGCTTTGCGGACCAGGTAACAATCAAAAATCCTATAAGCA
Organism: Colostygia pectinataria; assembly: GCA_951394395.1. Taxonomy (NCBI): domain Eukaryota; kingdom Metazoa; phylum Arthropoda; class Insecta; order Lepidoptera; family Geometridae; genus Colostygia; species Colostygia pectinataria. The sequence goes on from OX596362.1 coordinate 5,847,287, forward strand.
TGGGAGAGCTTATTTTATTACTATTATGGAATTTACTCAATTATTCTATCACCATTATTTAATTATATAGAGTTTGTGGAGTCAGTGCATAAAGGTATTGAATTGAAAGCTTTTAGTTTCTTGGCCGATAGGTAACTCCCCTCGCAAAACATTTTTTTACAACCTATAGGAGAGGTACCAATTGACTACGTCCACTGTTACCACCACATGGGAATAAGTATGATGTAATGTAAGTACCCTAGGTAAGGTAGGTACCTATTTAACTAATTATTGACCAACTTGTGCAATTTTTTTTATTGAATTTCCAATGTCTCACCAATGTCTCCGCCACGTTAATTACCAAGTTATATATTTTTTTAGAGAAGATAATGCACTGATTCCACAGTATTGTAACCTAAATAGAAAAAAGATTTGTATAACACCCATTACAGAATTTGCAGCTAACATTTTTGGCATTAAGCAACGAAAAATAATAAAAAAGAGAAAGTAAGCTTTGGAATAGATACTTGTGGTAATTGGGAAGATCAGTGTGGTACTTGGGCATTGTGTTTTTTTAAGAGTTGTTCTACTGAAACCTTGGAGCTCCATGTTCCAAGTCTCAGATCATCTTCGATAGGGTTGGTATTTAATACTTAGTAAAAGCTGCAACTGGTGCATAGCTTCAATTGTATTGCTCCTACTACCAATCATTATTAAATTATGGTAGTACCTAGTGGACATCTGGGTTGAGGTACCACCTGCTTAGCTACCTACCTAAGATGAAGGTGCTCAAGTACCTATTATGTTGATAAAGAGGACGAAGCGAATTGGTAACATCACACACATTTACCTTATGGGAGATTACCAATTAAGGACGCACGCCTTAAGATATACATAATCTACATTTTGAAACAGTTTTTAAGATTTACAAGAAAACAGATAGAACCAAATGATAGCCAAATAAATTAAGATATATTGTAGGAAATAGTTAAGAAAGTAGTTTTACACAAACTGCAAAAATATAAATGCCCTTTTACGTTAAATATTAATGTTTTCACACTACTAAAGTAGGTTTTCTAATGATAGTTTTATCACCTACAATATATCTATTTGTTTTTATAACATTTATTTTTTGTTTACTTCTATGCACTAATGTTACATTTAAAATATGTTACAGTGTTCCCAATGTTATTTTTTTATAATTTTGATGACTTGATCTCTTGTAAAAAAGGATGAATTTATGGATTACAATTTTGTTTTGGAATCGTAACAGAAATGAATAATCAGTCTTCCGGAAAATGATATAAAAACGTTCTCAAACTTTTCAGAAACTTGATTCCTATTTTTTGATCGGTATAAATAAATAAATAGGTACCTACTGGTTAATCTAAATTTATAAACTTACGACAAATTGTTTGCATTGGAATCACAAAGTGCGTATTATGGAACTGGTGGAACCAATAACAAAACAAATACTTACTCTTATTTGCTTTGACTTTTACCCATAAGTCAATTTCACTAGGTACCACTTAAAGGTAGGTTATAAAATTAAAATGTGTTATTATCCTTAACTAAAATGTCAAGATTCTAAGAATCACTGTAGCAACTTTATATATTAACTTAAAAGTAATGGTTAAAATTTTTTTACACACTTTGTGCAAAATGGGCTTGTGATGATAACACGCGATCATAGAGAACGCAAAAAGTCAACATAAAAAATAATAATTTATTATAGAATTTACATTAACAATTAATTAACAATAAAAATGGTTGCGATCATAAATGCATATTATTCAGTTAGCCAAAGAAACTTAACTAAAATCAGCCACATAAACTGTTACTGAGACATCTAAGCACACTCTCATAGCTTCCATTGAAGGTAGGTAATAAATAGGACTTGCTGATCCTATCCACAAGCTTAACGAAAATATATCGATTGCTATTATAATAATGCATCCATCCTCAACCACTTACATCTACTTACACGATAAAAGGCATCCTTTCATAAAATATTCGTTTTAAATCAAAACGAATAAGTATAGCAAATCACTTTAATAAAAAAACTTCTACACATTGACAAGCAAAGAAAGTCTTGCGGCCACTACTAAAACACTTAGAATTGTTTCACTATTTACGCACCACGAGAACTTTTGTACTAAGTTAAGGATGAGGAAAAGGGTTGGGGTGGGGCTCTACCTTAATGTACTCTATACGAACATTTTTGCACTCCTTATAGAGTTCCCACCGATTGTCATGAAGTTTCTTACCATAAAAATCAAAACTTTGGTGTTTTACTGTTTATCAAACATAGACACTTCATGATTCGGTTACGAAGACCGCTAGATCTCCGGGTTAGTTTCCGATGTTGTGCCGAGTTGCGTTCATTTGTTGGGCATTTGTATCTTCTTCGATCGGAAGTCGTATATCTTGCGGCAGAACAGTACGAGCTCCGGGGAGACAGAGGGTGGTAACTTGGAGTCGTTTGGCGCGAAAGCCGGGTTCATTTCGCTGGTCGGTAGTGGTGGCACGATCGTTGGTGTGATTGTGACGCCCTCATCGGCCGCTTTGAGCCGTTTTCTATATCTGTAAAAATGTGTTATAACTTATTGATAAATCATAAGTCATAAGAAGTTATTGGTAAAAGTATTCAATCTTTTACCTAATCAATCAATAATATCAAAGGTTAAAGATTAAAGATCGGGCCTAATGGCGCGCCTTGGGAAGAACCTACGTCCAGCAGTTGACTGCAATATGGTTGAGGATGAGATGATACATAGTAATATGATATTCCTGACAGGCTCACACTGGTAGGTGTCATGCATACGTGCTGCCAGGCACTACACAAAATTCGCTGTGGGTATCCAGCAAAACTACACATGTGGCACTTACATTTACTTGTCAACAACTAATTGAACAAATAGTTGTTGATCATGCAAACAATTGTCCCGCAGCGGGAATCGAACCTCAAACAGGCAAGGCACTCGCTCACCACGCCACAGAGGTCGTCAGTAGGTAGTTCAATTAATGGCTCCACCTTGCTGAAGGGCGTTCTACGCTTGCCTAAGCAAGGATTCCGCTCTTTTGCCCCAGTGACCATCGCTTCTTCGGCGTTTAAGACCGGACCAGAGAGAGTGAGTGAGTGAGCTTGTCTTTTATTTGTTACGAATAAACTTAAAATATACTTTCGTCCGATTTCAAAAAATATTTCACCATATGATAGAATGCCCCTGAGTAACATATGCTATATTTTATGTCCTCCCGTGCGAAGCCGGAACGAGCCGCTAGTCAAAAGATAAAGTTATTAAGAGGCCTTTCCAAGATTTAGCGATATAATTCATGAAGTTCGCGTGAATGTATCTTTATATAGTATAAGTAATAGCGCGCGCGACGAGGAGCGATACGTCCTCCCTCCATAAGCGCTCAGCGCGGTTTTAGAGTCGCTGCTTCGATCGATATGATTATAAGTGCGCTAAGGTGTGATTTTAAAAAATTCGTATTAAAAAAAGTCAATGCGATTAGACTATTTTCTTTGTTGTATTTATTTAATAAAAACTTAAACTTTAATTAAGCAGGTGTATTTTTATTGTAAACTCCTTACTTTAGCAGAAATAACAAGCGTAAAATTGGGAAAAGTACGCGTTTTTTAGACCGTTTTTTTTCAAAAATATTAAACTAACATGCTGTATTTTTCTCTATTCACTTAAATTTAAAAACTGTGATTATTATAATTGCATTTTTGGAAATATGTTAGACTTTGTTATTTCATAGAAAAAATGATCGAAAGTTGACTGGAATTGCTCATTTTACGAAACGTGCATTACTAATTATTTTTTTAATCAGTTAAGTATGTCTTGAGTTAATTGATATTTGCTCTGTTGGCTTAAATTTAAAGGGATACAGCTTTTATTTGTTTATATTTTCGTTAAAATATCTTCAACACACGAGCCACAATAGTGTTCGAAACTTCACGGGCTACAAGAAAATTCAAGGATTGTCAAGGATAGGGCTCTTAAAGAAAACTGTTTACGTGTACTCATAGTCAATTCCCGTGCGGAGTCGGGGCGGGTCCTACTAATATTATAAAAGTTTTTGTGTGTATGTTTGTTACTACATATCTCCGTGACGACCAAACCAATTAGCATGAAATGTGGAATGTAGATAGCTTGAGTCCTGGAATAACATATAGGCTACTTTTTATCCCAGAAAAATTAACTGTTCCTGTGGTATAGCATAAAATCTGCAAAAAACGCGGTTGAAGCCGCGCGAGTCAGCTCGTGTAATATAATTAAAAGTTACCGGCAGTACTCATTGAAGGTGAGTACGTAGCACTTGTCCTCTATGCAGGCGACGGAGTTGGCGTCTCGGTGCCGCGAGGCGAACACCTCGTCCGGCGCGTCGGCGGGCTGCCGGCCGCGGTCCGTGTGCTCCGGCCGGTAGTACCACACCAGAGATACCATCATCTCTCCTGAAACGGACATCGTCACATAAGCCACCTAAAGTGAATATTCTCAGATGTGGATAGAGTCTCTTCAATAAAAAAAAGGTCACTATCAATTTTGATCCTACTTAATATTTTTTATCATTTAAAACCCAAAAAAAAATCACATGAACTACCCTTTGATCCCACTATTGCGTACACAAGTGAAGCATTAGCATATAACAAATTTTAGTACTACGTACTCCCACCGGATTTACTTACTTCACCCCGATAGCGATTTCGAGGGCACTTTCGGGGGAGCTGAAGCTAAAAGCACGCACAACCGTCGTGAATCAATCAATCCAATTTGAGTTCTCTTATTGAACAGACTATTATACCAAATTTACTACAGTACCTAGGTACAGAGAGCGAAGCTAATTGGTAACCACTATCACATACCTACCTACATTTTTTTTCTATCAATTGAGAACGCCCACTGTGGCCATTATACACAGTTTGCCTTAGAACGTGATCTCTGATGATTTGAAATTATAATTCTGTCGTAGCCAACAGAATAAACAAATGAATAACAATAACTACTTAAAGGTACATGGTTGGAACTTCTGCCCTAAAATAAGAGATATCATAATGTTCGGTAACTTTGACATTAGGTTACTTTATGACTGTGGGAGATTACCTCTGCTATTTGTTTATTATTTATTATTATGGATCACCAACGAAAGATACACATTTTTAATTTACAGAGGTACTCAGGTCAGGTGCACTCTCAATTAGGGGTGACCACGTCATGCACAAAAATAAAAGTTATTGTGAATTCAACTGAAAACTGACTCTAAACATTACTCGAGTAAGAAAAATAAATATAAGTCTAAAATAAAGTAGGTATAGGACATAATGAAATTACAAAATCTCTATCAAACGTTTGTTAGTTTGTGTTTAGTGATGTGATAGTTACAGTAGGTTAGGTATTTAAAAACTGACCGTCTTCCGGGTTTTCCCACAGACTAGCGACTCGCGCGACGAAAGGCTGTGCGCGTGCTACCGACGCCCGCAGCAGCACGCAGTCGCCGCGCGACACTTTGTCGCCGCTTGTGTGAGTCATGCGCGACCAGCATCGAGCCATGCGGTCCAGTCGCGAATCGTTCTGGAAAACAAAACAACAAGCTTGCTTGAAAATGGCTTTAAAAAAAACTTGGAAGCGTTGGATTATAAGGTTGGTAACAATAATGGTCATTTTATTGCTCGTCTGTTAAATTTAAGAAACTATGCATGATTAAAACACAATGATCCAAGCAAGTTGCAAGAAATAAACATAGATTCCAACGATGTCAGAGTGGCAAGATTTTCTGGTAAGTTCAACAATACATTTCAACTTACATTTAGGTAGACTTTAGATAAATGATGCTCGCCGTCCCAATTCCAGCCGTTGCTCCATCGAGGTGGTGCTCTCGGCTCGAGATCTGGCAACGCTGCGGGGGCCAGCAGTCTCCTGCCCCGCCTCCCTCCTCTCCGCTTCGCACGGCGCGGACCGCTCGGCACCGGCGACGCACAAGCCTCTTCCACCACTAGAGTCGCTTCATCCGTCTTTATCGCAGGCCTCTTCGATACCAAAAGTTTAACTACCTTCTCAACATTCTTCGCCTTCATTTCGGTCATCTTGCATCGCTTCATTTTAGCCACCTCGGATAGACTTGTCGCTTCCTTAGGTACATCGACGGTTTCCTTTCGCTCAACTAACTTTTGAGATTCTACTTTATCAGCTGCAGGAACATCATCTTTGGGCGTGGGTTTCGTAATTTCTTCCGCGATTTTGTTGGTAACGCTCTGTTCGGCCACTTTTTCTTTTGCAAGTTCGTTTTCTTTATCAAGAGTCACTAGTTTGTGAATTTCTTTTTCTAAGGTGCCATTAGGCTTATTTATTTCTGTCAAGTCACACTTGTTTAACGTTATACTGTCCTCTTTGAGTCCGGTTCTAACGGTGGGTGGTTTTAATACTGATTTGTGCGTGACCTTAGAATCTACCTTCTCGAGTTTGCACGCATTTTTATACGCTAGTTTTTTTTCTATTAGCTCAGTCACTGCTGCAATGGTATTTGGCCGAACACCATTTCCGGTGGTAGCGTTTTCCACAACATTGTTATTGATGTTTAACATCCTTTTTGCGCAGTTTTGACCGTTATTTTCAATCGGCGGTAGGAACAGTTCAGCAGGGTTCAACTCTTTGTCCGACGCATACCCTTTGGCATCAGCTCTATCAATGCTGTTTTTTCGTATGAGATTGTCCAATAGCAAGGCGCTTTTGGTTTTAGGTATCTGAGATGATAAATCATCTTTTTCCTTTATTAACTGAACCCCTTTCGCTACCAAGACTCCATTATTATTTACTTTTGGATTTTCATCACTTGGGGATTCCAGAAGTATTTTCTTCTTAGCTCGTGATCGACTAGAACTCGTGTCCAGTTTTCGTTTCCCATTTTTCTTTTCAGCTGGCGGTGATTTGGGAATTCTTCTCGGTTGAGACGGTTTCTTTTTCGACTCTTTGGTGATCATTTCTACACGCGGAGGTTCAGGAGGGTCACCTGAGACTTTCCTTCTCTTAATTAACTTAACGTGCTCCCCGATCCCGTTAGTTTTGCACCCTTCCTCTAGCTGCGTATCTTTCATATCAATTTCTAACTTTGGCCTAGAATATCTCCGCTTTACAGCTTTGGGACTATCAGTAACAAAGGTTGTGTCGGCCGCCGTCGAATTATGTTCCCGTAGCGCTTGCGCATCTGGTTTCCTCGCTGAAGCGAAAGTAGGGCCTTCGTTTTCTTTTTTGATATCAACCAAGGGGGTCGACCGTTCGTCTGAGGATGAGAGGTCGATCGGGGCGCAGGGTGGAGAGGATATTTCTACGACGTCATCATCGGCATCGCTGTGGGCTTGTGCCGGTTGCTGTACTGATAGAAGTAGGCCTTGCGTGTCGTCGCCTGCGAGCGACCGCCTTGCCATGGCTTTGCCGAGGCGGGCGCGGCGCGGCGCCGACGGCGGCGGCTGCGGCGCGCACACGCCTGCCGAGCCGCGAGCTGGCGATGGAGGTCCGATAGCCTCGCCCGGGCCGTGCACTTCACTCGCAATGCGGATGTTGTCGCGAACGTCGAATAGTTCGCGCTTCGGTGAAGCACCTCCTATGGCCGGGACTGGGCAAGGATGTGGAACGTCTGCTCCGGCTGGAGGTTCGGATTCCAACGGTGGATCCTGTAAATAAAAATTTGGCTGAGCAAAATCTTTTATGGCATTCCGACGTTTGATGAATTCTTCGTAAATTAAATAGCTACCTTTCCGCTGCCATGATTGTCTGCGGCAGCGTCGAGAGCGCACGCCCGCACCTTCGATCGGAAGGCGGCCCCGGGCTGCGCTAGGGCTGAAGGGACATCCGGGCCGGCACCAGCTGGGGCTTTACCAGTAGCGGGCCCAATAAGGACGTTTTTTGGACACGCGTTAAGTGGGCACGGGCATCCGCGATATTCTGAAAGTAAAATCACCTTGGTAACTGGCTGGATATACTTATACTTATCACATACATGAGTTGGTTTTAGTATTTAATGTATTTAAAGCCAGAACATACCTAATCATATTTATTTACCTATGTGTTTACTTGTAACCAATAAAAAATATCCTACAAGATAACTAATTGATTTGAATAGATGCTTAGTTAGGCACTCACCAACATACGGTATCCTTTGTGGTGAATGCTGGTAGCATGGAGGTCCGCCGTAGTACTGCGGCGGTGGATACGGCTCCCCACCAATACCTCCCATCTGGAACGCACAGATCACTATGAAGTAAATCTACAGTACGCAAAACTTCAACAACCTTATCGGAGTTCGCGGAATGACTCATCTGTGATTCATTTGAGACTTATCGGTATTTCCATGTAGTCAATAATTGGGGAACTGCCAGTAAGTAGATGACTAGGAATGCAATGCGTATTCCCAACGGATTTTAGCAGGTATTTTCCACAGAAATTCTGGACTAAACTACAGAATCAATGCTCAAAATGTTTTATTAGGGTGTAAGGATAAGGTTCTTACCGGAGAATCAGCTTGTGTATGTGGTGGTTGCATGGGGTACGGCGGTCCCGGAGGCCTGTAGTATCGACCATAGCAGAGATCTGGGTAATATGGAGGACCGTACTGTGGCAACATCTGGTAAAAGAAATGAACCACATGAGATTGAGAGATACTCGTATAACCTCTTCCTATTACAGATATTATGTTTGAAATAACAAGATTTGACAATAATCATTACGAATTAATAAAACTCACTTTATCTACCTAATCTAATTATTTAAACATGCCCTTCGGGCATTGATATAAACGCTCAAAGTGTTTGCTTTGAATAAGGTCCTACTTCTAAACTAAAAATGCACAGCTCGAGTCCGAATACAATGGCTGTTAAAATATATACTAAAGTTCTTAAATGTATTAAAAATATAGAAAAAGATAATATTTTTGAAAATAAATTAAAAATAAATGCTAATAAAAAAAAGGTTTTATACACTTGATCAGTTTCTGTGACTCAAATAACGAATGACAGGTCTTATTGCTACCCCAAATAATGATTATACTATTATCACAAACTAGGTAGGGGTAAATGAATGAGTTATTGGCTACTTCATACTCAAACACTTCTTAAAAGCTACTGATGCTAAGTACAATATCTCCCTTCATTCTAGAGAATAGTTTACATATTTAGCTTTAATATTTGTGCCGATTTTATATTTAATATACTAAGTACCTATAATATATGTAAAGACCTGTGACATGTATTACCCTCATAATTATGATGCAATAAATGATACTGAATACTGAAGTTGATATATATTTTATTGAACTTAGTATTGTTAGCTGCAAATGCAAGCTAATTGAAATTTCAGAGCAAGCTCATTAACCTAAAGCTATTCACAAACATTCAGTTTAATTAGTGCGGCAATAGACTGTCAACTGAGCTTTGTGCATGTAGGAAACAGGAGGTATGTCCATTTCTGTGATAAATGGAACCTAGCAATGTAGTAGGTACTACATAAAAACTAGCAGTCTCATTTTAAACAGGAAACACAGTCTTTTAAAAAACGGAACTTTTCACCGATATATTGGAATGTTATTACCTAGTATCGACGATGAAATACTAACTCTTATCCCATAAAAATGTTCGAACTCAAGCGGTACTTGAATCCGCAATCTTCTACCTAGGTACATGATACGCGATGCTCTACCAGTTGAGCTTAGCCAAGTCTTTCTCGCCTGCTCAAAATGTTTCTGCTGGCGACCAGTAAAAATAAGCAAACAAAATACCATAATTATATTTGTACCTACTTTCACGAAAACCTTCAACGATAAAAAGATCAAACCCGGCATTGATAATAATCACATTTAAATGAGACCCAGTACCTACTACGAGTAGAACATTATATTTGTTACAATATGATTTAGCTAAGTATGTACCTATACTTATCTCCTTTGACTATATTTTGCTTATCTCTTTATATTTTTTGTAATATAACTGAGTATTTAAGTCAATTTTGACACTTCATTTTTATACCATGAACTCTTAGAGCGATTCAAATTAGGACCTAAACTGAATTCTTAAAAAAAATTGTACCATGACGTCAATAATTATTAATTTCATGGTAAAATTTTTTTTGATAATTCAGTTTAGATCCTAATTTGAATCGCTCTAAGAGTTCATGGTATGGGGGCAGGACTAATTAAATATCTCTATATAGGGTCTTTGATTTTATGTAGGTAAGTAGGTACTTTTTTTTTATAATATTTGTTCTGAAAAATCTCGAGCAGTACTTTTTTTTGGTCAAGTGTCAATCTACGTAGTGCAATAGAGCACGATGGCCAATTTTCTATGAGCATCAGACCCTTTTCATTCATAAATTACATCGCTCTCTCGCCCCGCGACTTTGTCCGCATTGACATTTTTTTCATGCAAAATACCGCCGCTGCGTTACTTTTTGGGAATTCATTTCTTTGTGCAGGGCATCCCTACACATTCTAAGTTCTAACACAGGTTATTAAAACTTAAGTGTTGAGTTATTTATTTGTATTTGAGCCATGTAACCTAACCTAATATCCTAAAAGAGAACACACCCTGAAATTTTAGCTTTCTGGGACTTACCTACCGTTTTGGCTGTGCGTTGATAGTCAGTCAGTAACGCAACGTCTTTTACTACATTTACAGCCCTACAAATAATAATAAACGTGGTATAAAGTTATACCTTGGAATAAACTAAAAATAAGCATAGAAATTCTTAGTTTATTCCAAGGTATAACTTTTATTTGTATGGTTGTTAGATTTTATAGTTTATTTTTAGATTGCCTGGCAACCAACTGCCCAGGATCGCGAATGCTAGAGGAATAAGGGGGAGGCCTTTGCCACTGGGGTCCTGAAAACTAGCAATAGTAGTAGTAAAGTAGGTAGTAGTCACATGCCATAGAAAGAAAGCCAGCTTACTTGTGGATGCGGCGCATGATAGTGTGGTGGGTGGTACCTCGCCAGCGCTCGGTCCTCATTGTTCGTCTCCTTGATCAGCGGTCCGGCTGGTTGATAATATCCTAGAACAAGAAGATATAACTTTTAACAAAGGTTATTGCGAATTAGCGAAAGTCAAACAAAAAGTTAGCGAATTATTTAGAACAGATTTTCCAAGTGTCTAAGCAGTAATCCTAGCCAACTACGCCGCAAAAACGTATGATGAAACGTATAATGTTAAAGTATGTTTACCTATATAACTTATTCTTTATTAGAGTAGTAGAGTTTTTTGTGATAGAGCTCGTCCGGGGAAGGACTACCACCATACCTATTTCTGCCGCCAAGCAGTAATGCTTGCATTGCTGTGTTCCGGTGTGAAGGGTATGGTTTCCGGTGAAATTACTGGCACATGAGGCTTTCGATATAGCCTCAAGGTGGCAACCCGCGAGGGATACCTCTGGTATTTCAAGCGTCCATAGGCTGCGGTAACCGCTTACCATCTTGTGGGCCGTACGCTTGGTTGCCACTTCAGTTGTATAAAAAAAAAAGTAAGTATAGGTACCTATAGAAATCTTTGGTAGGTATACTTAAGTAGGTAGAGGTACCTCGTAGTAATCTTGGACTATATCGAACTATTCAATAGATTAACGCTTTTATGCAAGTCACGTGGCCTCGGTAAAACTACACCTTGGATGTCCTTATTACTTTGTTCCAGTTCGAAGGACAGACACATGATACTTCCCACATCACATGTATGATTTACGAGTATAGGTATGTTGCTAAAGCCGTAGGTCTCAGGGTGAAGGACGCAATTCTGTTGTGTACTCGTACAGTTAGGCCGTGACATGATGACACACTTTAGCAATCTAGGGTACTGAATATAGCTAGTTCAATTGTTGGCAAACTGATTTACATTGAAACCATTCAAGGTTTTAATGTCTACGACGTAGCTTTGGCGTAGCACAGAGCATTTTTAATGACTAGATGCTACTCGCGGCTTCGGACAACGCGCGGCAACAGGATAAAAAAAAAAAAACGCTTTACGCGGGATTAATACTTTTAATTCAGATCATAAACCTCATCGGAATCGGTTCAGCTGTTACGACGTGATGGAGTTACAAACATCTCCCATTTATAACAATAAGCTTGATTGAAAACAAAAGACTAGCGATTGTAATTTGTAGTACTAAATAACCTGCAAGCTGCAAGCTACTTACCTAGCTTGCAGCTTGCAGGTTATTTAGTGCGCGTACGTAACCAAGATTCGTAACCAGCTACGTAGAAGGATTTTTTATTATTTGTTCGTAACCCAGTTACGGTGGTCTAGTGGTAGTGACCACGCCTTCCGATCTTAAGGTCGTAGGTTCGAATCCGGTCGTGTACCAATGGATTTTTCTATTCGAAAAATGTATGTGCGCAAAGTCATGCTTTCATACGGTGAAGGAAAACATCGTGAGGAAACCAACATGTCCAAGAACTAAAAATTCTAAAGACATGTGCCATCCACCAATCCGCATTGGGTCCGCGTGGTGGATTAAGACCCAATCACTCTCGCTCGAGAGTAGGCCAGTGTCCCAGCAGTGGGAACGTTAGAAGGCTGTCATGATGATGATGATGAACCCAGTTACGAAAAAATTATTAACAGATATTATTTAGATATTATGATTACAAAGGTACAAAACTACAAAGAACAAAACATGCATGCATTTTTGCATACAAAAACCGTGAGCCAGCTAGTTGTGGGCTGGCGCGCAATAAACTCGCAATAAACCTTATGACTATTCGAAGCTTTATCGCCCGAAAAATACATATTTAAAAATATAACACGATTATCAAATAGATAATTATTAAGTAAGCAAAGCATTTATATCTCCTTTACCCCAAAGTAAAATGATCCGGAAATTGATGTTTACTTTAAGACATGTCCTCATCATGACTGTGATTCGCATTATTGTTTAACTTTGACCATATACCATACAATCTTGTAACTTTGCCAGGAGTCGAAGCAGCGGACGAAGATAGTCTTTTTTAATTCTATGGGTAAAGTGATAAAATTTGTACAAAATTTAACGAAACTGGTATATTATTTTGTAACAGTCTATTGTCCTCCAAACAACTGTCGTGCGCGGATGTGGTTGCCCGCCGCGATACAGTTTACAGTGTTTTTAAAACCCTCCATCATGTATATTATGTTGCAATCATAATGCTACTCTATTAAAACATAATAAGGTCGATGTTTATGTGAGCGATGGCGTGAATTTTATTGCCGCGGGCACACATTGCGACTTCACACAACATTCGTAGATAAACTGCGGTTGGGACCATTTCCTATTGCGCAAAACGATGTCGATTTTATTTTATGAAGTTGTTAAAATCGTTCCAAATTGTAGGCATTAGCTAGCTATAGTAAAGTTCCTAAAAACGGCGATAAACATGCGATAGTCTTGTTTAAAACACTAACCGTGCGACAAGAATGCGGATATTCTGGACCAGCCTCTTACAATTTCTTTCAGATGTCCTCAAGGATTTAAAGTACTAGATGTCTTCTAACCCTGGAGATTATGTAAAGTCGTGAGAAAAAATAAATATGTTTTATAGTAGGTAGTGCTTAGTAAAATTGTAGTTAGAGTAGAAAACAGAGGAAAACGAATTTTAAGGTTTTCCCCCCTAACGTTTTAATTTTATAATTATAACCTCTACATTAGTAAATTCTATTGCTATTTCACTAATTTTTTATATGAATCTACGTCAAGCGAAGTACTATCGAAAGTAAGTTTTAGAAAAAACTCGAAATTATACAATTTATTTTTTATTTCCCTGTAATTTTACTGGCATTCACAGCCTTTAGTCCAGAACCTCCAGACTTTACATTATGGCTTCCTGTGTGGGTATCAAAAAGTAGTATTCACTAATGGTAATAAAAATTATTTGCAGATCATGCAAACATTTCTTGTGTAGCAGCGGAAACCGAACCAGCAACCTCTCGAAGTGAAAAAAACTTTGATTTTAAAAATTATCCAATACGAATTATTTTCATCGCTCTCATAAATTATGTCGATACCATACAATAATAATACACAGAGAGAAGCCGAACAGCCGTCCATTAATACATTCAGATCACAATCACGATATAATAAGGGACATAATTATAAAAGCAAACACGTTGTAAAATAAAAGGGATGGCCTGATGCGAATGTCAAACGAGCGTAAGGGATGGCTATTGTCCACGGGCAGGTGCATTTGAAAAATAATTATGTGGTTGGCGGTTACTTTGATGATGAATATGATGCCAACTTATGTAAGGTTGTGCTGTAGGGAAATGATGAATTAATGTAATATTGTATTATGTAGATACTACTTACTCGTTATTATAATTATTTTTATGATTAATGATATTAAGCAAAAACATCAATAAAATGTCTCTTCTTTGGGTGTGAATCACGCAAACAGAACACCTAAAGGTCTTATTTGTTCGTTTGTCTTCCGGATATAATTTTAAATAAGTACTTATGTAAGTAATTATAAAGATTATTTATTTTTAAATGTTATACATCTGAAAGTTGATATTTTATGCTCCTTTTAGGTATAAGAACCGTAAAGTAACCGTTCAACAAAAAAAAAATAGCAAAAACTATACTTTTATCCAATTAACAACCGTAACACTGGCTGTTGTGACCATTTGTTAATTAAGAACCGACCTCCTTTCATTATGTTACATACGCGACACGCATAAATACTTTATGCCCATGCCATTGTGTGCCAGTAGGTACTGCTACTATTAAAAAGAAAAAAATCTTGATTTAGGTCTGCTGCAGACGAGGCGGTTTGCCTTGAGACAGCGCAGCAGCTGCTCTACAACCGGGGTCTATTTCTGAAGCGTATTTATAGAGTTCCGTGGTATGACAACAGAACCTTAACGTCCTGTGTTTGGTCATCCTACATTTACCCGCTATAAAACAATCAAATTAAATAAACATCGGTATGCAAGGTATCTATGTAGATTTTTCAGGTTATTTCGTTATTTAGCTTATTTTGTTTAAGTGGAAGACTATTTTTGAACCGACCTAAACGATAAATAAAATAACGCGTTAAAAACAACCAAAGAACCTTGCATAAAAAGTTGAAAGTTACAAGTATTTTGAGTAGGAAAATAATAAAAATTTTAGAACGCCTTTTTTGATAAAAATTATTCGTGTTACAAATGAGGATTCTTTAATTTTGCTAAAGTTATGTTATGCACACTTACTATGGAACCCTACAATGCGAGTCTAACTCGCGCTTGGTCATTTGGCGTTATAAGTATTATCTACCAGTTCCATTGTGCTGCATGTGTACGGTTGCGCGAATCTTAACCGATAATATAATTTTGTAGCGATTCATATAAAAGGTGCAAAGAGCATGCGTTTCTATCAATTAGACGTTACAGGGTTTGTTTGAATTTGGATTACATATTCCTAAGAAATAGTTGATAAGATTTACAGAGACGACGCGCGACGCGTTGCCGATATTGCTGTTTTCGGAATACGATGGTTGAGTCCATAGGTAAAAAGTTCATTGGTTCTTGTCACTCAAGATAAAAACGCGTATGAAAAAAACGGACTTTGCGAGGCCATATTTCATTCCAAATCATGGTAATTATCGCAATTTGTCACAATTTTTCACACTTTCCACGCGTCACAGAGATGCATGCCATAGCTAGAAAGCAGGCTGTCTGCGCTTATCTACCATCTACCTTGCTGGTACAAAATCAGAGAAGCCCGAGTAGGTAGGTAGATATGCCAAAGTGCTTTCTGGAGGCACACACAGCGCAATATTTAGTTATTTGCGTCTGTCGCAGTAAAATAAAATGATCAATGTGTGTCTGAATATGAAAAAAAAACAATTTTGTGCATAACAATGACTTGAGTAGATACGAGTATACAGCTTTTTTCTCTCTCTTTTTGTAATACCTGTGTTAAAACGTAAGCAAAGATCCGACAACCAAGTTGTAGAGTTAAAGCCGGCCCGTACCGGTGCAGCACTTACAACCTGTTTCATGCGTGAACGTATGATAAGGCTTCGTGCCAAGATGCTTTGACAATAATGGAACTGTTTATTATGCTCGTAAACATGAACTCGAAAGTTTATGAGTACACTGTTTTTATTAACAATTAAAAATAACACTGTTATTTACTGGCTTTGAGGAGTTTAGTTTTTAAGTTAGGCTTGAAGTTTATTACTACTAGTTACTAGTTTTAGGCTAAGAACATAAAGTCTCCGTTTGAAAGGATTGAACCCTAGAAATCATTTAGACATCTAAGTTAGACCGTTGAACCTATCATGACAGTCTTCTAATGTTCCCAATGCTGGAACACTGGCCTACTCTCAAGCGAGAGAGATTGGGTCTTAATCAACCACGCGGACCTAATGCGGATTGGTGGATGGAGCATGTCTTTCGAATTGTTAGTTCTTGGACATGCCGGTTGCCTTACGATGTTTTCCTTCACCGTCTGAGAGCACAGACATTGCGTACATAAAATTTTCAAATAGAAAAATTCAGTGGTGCACGACCGGATTTGAACCCAGGACCTTAGGATCGGAAGGCGGGGTCACTACCACTAGACCACCAGTGCTCTCATGTTGAAACCATAACCTAAAATAAAACAACCGTTTTTCGGTAATGACCGAAACGGCTGAAATTATTATTACACCACAGATGATTACATTTCAGATGAGATTTACATTACAGATGATGCTAGTACCTAATCTCTAAAGTAACTATAAAAAAATAGTCTTTGTTTCAGATATTTTGCCTACTTACAACAATTCAAAAATCAAGTCTATATATTACAAAATTTGCCACAGGAGCAACACCATAACTGGAATCAATCGAACGGTATCGAGGGGTTGAAAATTAAAACTAAATCACATTAAACACTCCAGTTAATCGTTTTACAAACACGGGTCCGGAACGGTGCCACCAACGACCATTCAATTAGCGATACAGAGTGGCAATTAGGCCCGCCGCACACCGCACCGCAAAAAATGCAATATCGTATTGCGTTATCGTATCGTGAGTCTTGCTATTTTATAAACCGTTTTTAGTTTCTATGTTCTAGCACCCTGTACCTACCGATATTTTTTTTATACGTGATGAAGCGTTTTCAGTTGCAGATTTTTTTATTAAAACCACAGTATCTTTGAATTGCTATTTTAAATTGACTTTACGTTTCTACGTATGTTCCTCACGATTATAACTACTTAAAAAAGTATAGTCGTCACATTTTACTGTCGTGTGGTGGAGTGTCAGACAGATGATATCGTGCCGGATAGCGTGAAAACGTTTTATTTTGAATGTTTTGTCTGTTTACGGTAAGAGTTCTGCGACGATCAAATGTTACTCTCCACTCGTATGAGCTGTATCTAAGTCTGTACTTACTATAACCTATACTTATATAAAAAAGAGGAAAGATTTGTGTTTTGTTTGTACGTACGAATAAACTCAAAAACTACTGGTCCGATTTTAAAAATGATTTCTCCATTGGAATGCTACATTCCTCCCTGAGTAACGTATGCTATATTTTATTTCCACCCGTGCAAAGCCGGAACGAGCCGCTAGTATGTTATATTTACACGCTCCAACCTGGTTGTGCTCAACCTGGTCGAGCCCAACTTGGTAGAGCACAACCAACGAGCGAGAAAGAGACAAGGCGTCTGTCACTTTATTGCTCGTTGGCAGGATCTAGGCAAGTTGCTTGAAGCTTGTGTTAATACCATCAGGTGAGAAACATTTGATAAACGAACTTGTTTCTGTTTTTAACGCTCGGGCCGGTGGCACAAAGGCATGCGGAGACCGGCGACCGTTCAATTAGCGGCACAGACCGGCAATTAGGCTCGCCGCACACCGCATCGCAAAAAGCGCATTGGTTTGCATCGAGGTTCGGCTTTTAATACAAGCCAGGTTAAAGGTTTTGCAGATAGCTTGATTGTTATTGCCTTCCTATTGAACTAGGACGTAGATAATGATACCGATATTAAAAATAATAGAGAACCAGGGAAACTATTCAAGGTCAAGACACAGAGGTCAAGGTCTGGTCTGAAATGAGTCAATAAATAGCGGAACGCAACCATAAAGCTTGTCTAGAGCTAGAGCCTAGAGCTCTACTATGAATGAGCTAGGTTTGAGCCTTGAGGTGGTGTTTTTGTACAAAACTGGCACTGAATTATTAGAGCTTAGTAGGTACTGTACTACACAATCATCGTTTTCGTTTAGTCACAAGGGTTTATAAATCCGCTTAAGAGGCTCTGTGGTTGTGTTTGTAGCCATTATCTCTTTATAGGATTTGATAGCAGTTAAATGGGACAAGTCGAATACGATGCCCGCTAGTAAAATTCTTTGACATAATTGCTAAAAAATTACTGGTGGTAACCATCAAAGATTTCAGTTATAGATTTTAACAGAATTTTATCTAAATGTTACTGTCCCCATTAATAGATTATTGACAATGGGGACAATTGGAATGTTTTTAAATAATTTCATTAAAATCCCACTGTCCCCTTTAAATTTTTATTAACGGGGACACGGTTAATGGGGACATCGGGAATACACGAAATCTTTGATCGATGGGAAGGTAGTTGCGGCCTTTCGATCCTTAGATTGGAGGCTCAACCCGGAAAAGCACCAATAGATTTCTCTTCTAAAAAAAAAGACGTGTTCATAAAAAAAAAAAAAAAAAAAAGTGAATAATTTCAAATTTTACCTATACTTAGATACAAAACTGTTAAGCAATGGACGCTTGAGTCTTAAATAACGCAAGTTTTAATTCTAAAATATACGTATATTATTATAACTTAAGTACTGCAATCTGCGATAAAATATTATTTGAGAAATCAGAGAAATTGAGATTGAGAAAACAAAAACCGAGTCCCAAAACGAGTAGGCAAGCTCAGTATAAATACGAGTTGAAAGGCTTTGGATACAAAACATTTCTGGTTGTAACTAGCTCAAACTTTGTGTAAAGCAAGTACAAAATTCGAATCAAATTTTTGGACTAAGGTAAACGTATCCAGATTCCCGGCTGTACACAAAATATATTTTCGTAATAACGTTAACTTCCGTAAGATCCTTGAGATTGTTGCTCTATCCTATTTGTTAACCCGGTAGCTAAGGTCATTTCACACAATTGGCATGACTTTTCCAGTACTTATTAAAATATATTTTCATCACTTGCTACTTTGCTATACTATACATAATGATGCTAAGTACAGACTTTGAAAATGGAATAGTGGAAAACAGAATGTATTTTTTATTTAAATACTGGCGGCAGTCAATGCTCTAGCATATTGTCATCAGAATAATCAGAATAATCAAATTTATTTTTAAATATATATATGTTTACAGGTCATCCATGATTGGTGGAAATTCATAAACCTTTGGCACTATGTGAAAACGAATGTGAGGTGTCTTTGAGTAATTAAAATATGGTCTTGAAATTACGAATAGGAAATGTTTTTACATAATACTCATTTCATCAACCAGCAGAATAATTTCAAAATGGCGTTAGGTTCAAGATTTTTATGACATGTTCTTTCCGCTTCGGTGCCAACTCGCCCAAAACGAATAAACATATCATCTGACGCCTCTGCCCCACACTGTGTGAAATTGCCCTAAGTAAAGTTTATACCGACCGATCGTCACTGGTACTGGCAGAGTTGACGGTCAGACGGAGACCGATTGAGTTTGCTAGTCGGGTAGACTTGTTGTGCTAAATTGTTTCGCTAACAGCGGGATTAGTTAGATAATATGCATAACTTTAAACATTGTGCAAGCGACTCCTTTTGATTCGATTCTAGGCTTCTGTACAAAATTAAAAAAACTGAAGTAAAATAAAAAGATATACTTATGTATAATTAAGAGTATGATGATGTTTGGCTGTAAGTTGGAAAGTAGGAAATACAATATAATTCAACTAACATTTACTAATTAAACTAAATAAACCACTGGAACAAGTATTTTATTGTTGAATTTCTAAATGCCAAATAAATTGACCTTTTGTTATTACTAACGTGATAACTTACCTACAACATTATCAGTTTCCTGCAGCAAGCTCATTCAGGAATGTAACAGTTCTAATTTCAAAATGACGACTAGTAGTACGAACCAGTTTAAACGGTAGCTACGCTAGCAGAAACTACCTCAGATCATAGTGTGCAGTTGCAACCAGTGATTTATAAAATGAGCCCAGAGCGATTCGTAGGGCGTAATTTTTCAAAAGCAAATTCGTAACGGTTTCTCTCATGCGGTAATAAGAAAGACCACCGTGCTTGTATAATGATAATGCCGACGCCCATTGAATCTATTGCCAATATAATATTATGCAAACAGATTTTGCGTCGAAAAGATCGAACACGAGAATTGCCAGTTTTGTACTGGTACTGGTAGGTAGAGCATAATGTAGAGTCGTTATCATAAATTTTTAGTCAGTTACCTATTTATTATTTTATAGTTGATAATAAAATAAAATCCACTATGATTTATAAAATATTTCCTCATAGCTAAAGACTTATCATACTACTTACTTTAAATGATTTGTATTCCGAATAACAGTTAACACATTACTCCGATTCTGATAACAGATTAATGGTTCAGTCAGGCAAAATGGCGGTCGGCATTCGAATTTCAGATTGGTTGGTCATTTAGTATGATTTAGAATTTAGATCCGTAGCGCGAGTTTATTCACCGTTCACATCACACCGTTTTGATCGACCGTGAAATGGAATCTTTGAATTACCTAGACAGGTCTTTTATGCAATCCGGAAGGTATTAAACCCGTAATTTTAGTGAAGCTAGTGACCACAAATTTGAATAGAATGGAAGGATCAGTTGTTTGACAGTTGACACAGGATTAAAAATAACAATATAAACAAACACAATTTTAGGGGAAAATATATAACATTTATTTGTGAAAGTTAAATAATAACGTCCACATTAGTGCAAGTTACGTTCAAAGGACAGGTGGGTACCTAATCTTAAGTTAATGTTTTATTCGATTTGCAATGGTTTTACTAAATTTATCTAAGAAACGGAAGCAATGAATAATAAAAGAAAAAAACTATCTTCAATCTTGGTATTCCACGAAACTGCTTTCAACAAAATTCCTCTCGCATAGTAACCACTTTACTGATTTACTTGAGTAAACATTGAATTCCAAGTCTATTTAGCGGAGAAATATCAATACAATGATAATAAATAGCTGGTCTGAGTTTATCAAAATCGGAAATCATTTTCACAGGCGAGCACTGGGTGATCTAGTGGTAGAGTCCCCCGCCTTTTGATCTTAAGG
Organism: Colostygia pectinataria; assembly: GCA_951394395.1. Lineage (NCBI taxonomy): Eukaryota > Metazoa > Arthropoda > Insecta > Lepidoptera > Geometridae > Colostygia > Colostygia pectinataria. Next base: position 5,868,551 of record OX596362.1, read on the forward strand.
TCGTGGTTTCAAGTCCAGTCATGTAACAATAGATTTTACAGTACGAAAAGTATATGCCAGTCGTTAAAGTTCGTTGAAAAACATCGTCTAGATACTAGATAGTATGTTAGGATGTGGCTACCTACTGCCTTCGGAAGCCTTTACTGTGCGTGGTGCGACACGCACGAAAATAGCCAATTATTTTTTTCTATTTCTCTGTTAATTTGATCAAAATCTAAAATAATTTTCACAGGTTTCCATTGAGCGGGTCATGCTGGCACGGTGTCGATGACCGCCAATTGTGTGGCAATCGTGTCGTAATGACCCTGCTCGAGGTTAGGTAGGTATTTAATTAGGTAGAGATAGGTAGCGGTAGGTATTTATTTAAATACGTTGCTACTGATACGTAATAAATACTTAATGCACTTTGGTAGGTAGGTAGTTGTTTCATGCAAGATTCATATCAGATTTAGGAATCCTATTCAAAAACGAACTGAGAGTTTTATAGTCGGAACAAGCGTTAAAAACCATAATGTATCAGACCGTGTCTAATGAGCATAATTAACTAATGTTAATATTTGTGTTATTTAAAAAGGTGTTAAAAATGCAAAGATGCTAGTATATGTATTTAGGACAGTTATTTTATTTCTCTGACTGTGTTTGCTAGGTATTTTGATTTTGGTTTTAGTAGTAACATCACAGAGAACCTATGACTCTGTAGTACAAGCAACAAGGACGTTGTAAGTATTACTCTGTGTTGTAAGTAAGTAAGTATATTATTGAGTAGTTCCATTTGTGATTAACATAAATAAAATAGATCTCTTTTCTGTTAACGTCATATATCTTTATGACTTGTAGACGTGTTATGTGACTCAAGAATAAAAACATAAGTAATATAGAATTGTTTAGAATTTGGGCGTATAAAAAATAGTTTTGTGAGCATATAAAATATAAAACATATCTGAATATATGGTCTTCTTCAATCCTTTATTCTTCAGACTTACTACTTAGTCAACAATGTGCCAAAAACGTATGGTTTCATGGTTATTTTAATTTTTTCTTTCAAAATTAGCAAAACACTTATATTATTTTATTATTATTAGGTAATAAGTACTTAATTACTAATTTTATTCGAATCGCACGGCCGTGCTACTCTTGTTATATTAATATGCTCAACAAAGTTCCTACTTGAAATGACGTAAGCACGAGCAATTAAGCGTAGGTAGGTAGGTATATTATAGCATCCAGCAAGGTAGAAAAAAAACCAAATGATGGTAGGTACACGATTTGCGAGGTCACTGGCCCCAGATCAGTTACCTAGACATGAGACGAGCTGGCGTGTTTTTGTTGTGGCTTTTTGTACGCTCGAGCGTGCGTTACCCTCGTCATTTCATTACAAGAATAGGTCTTCCTGTGTCACTTCTTCAACCAAAGTTTTTAAATTGATCAAGCACTCACTATTTAGGTAAATAAATATTTTTAGATCCTTATTTCTTCTAAGAAAAATAATGCCGGCTTCATTTTAATCAGCAACATTAAATATCATTGCTTATTGCTTTAACCTTTTGCAAGTACCCGTATCGACCCACGCAAAACATGGAGGTAAGTCTCTGATAGAAAATACGTTATTAAATGTCCTTCTTCGGTAAAACATTTTACTTTGCTGTATCCTAGATACATAATAAAGTTTAGTCGCAACGGAACAAAGTAAGTAGCAAAAACATCAAACATTACCTATACCTAATAAAATAAGGGGTTAGTGCTACTAAAACAATTCAAATCGAAAAGAATAAATAAAAGTTCTGGTACCCAAATATACTATAAATATAAGGTCATTCATTATCAACCTGACAAACTTAAGGGGTAGGTTCCACACATAAAAAAAAAAATACTTGTACTTTTTTTTTTTTTCTAAACGTTTTTGTTTTATAAAATTAAAAAAAAATAATTACGTAATTCTGCTTCATAATAAGTTATCCTTGTTAGAAATCGAAAAGGCAGCGCTCGGCACGTGTTAGTGACCCGCGCGTCAATGAACTGCGGGTCACTAACCCGCGCGTCCTTGACCTGCGCGTGTCCTTGACCCGCTACGGGGCGCGCACACTCGAATATTTCATTATTAAGTCGCTTTACTCGATTCCCAACAATGATAAATAATAATTGAGCGGAAAAACGTAATCGATTTTTTTTTTGTTTACTTGTGATTTTTAAAACAAAACATACATAAAAAAAAAAAAATATAGGTACATATATTTTTTTTTTAAGTGTGGAACCTATCCCTTAAGTTTGTCAGGTTGATAATGAATGACCCTGTATAGATACTAAACCAAACTTTGCTTGAATAATGGAGAGCCATGTTATTTCTCGCCTATGCTACTTTCGTTTATTTCAGTGCTATTGTCATTTTAAAGTTTCTGGTATAGATATGGCCCCATGATTATATTTACAAATCGGTGTTAGCAGTAAACACTAATAGAACACAGTCACTTTCACACAGAGCGGTCATAAAAATCACTCGATGAAGCGAAACTTTCCTATTTTAATAGGCCTCATGAATTTCCTACACCTTTGGAATAGATTTCATAATTTAAATTGAATGAAGCGCACCTAAACGGGTGCGCAATGTAAAGTTTTTTTTTGTTGTTTTTAAAAAACTAATGTCGAAACACTTTTTTACTTGTCTATACAAATCATAAAATGTATCAATGGGATCAGTGCCCTATTCAAAATATTTACTAAAGAGACGAAGTACTTTGGTGCGCTACGTCTTAATGCGCTTCAGCCAGGTGCGCTAAAAGGAATGCCTCGCCTTTTCATTTAAAAACCTTGCTTTGCCACAGAGTGTCGAGCTTTGACCATGACGCAGCTATGACGTAAACAGCTTACGTAAGGGTATCCTACCGATAAAGATAAGACGTAGAACCACACAAAAGGTGATGAAGAATAAATCACAAGAGCTTAGAGATATCAGCGACGCGGGTTAAGTAACCTAGGTAGTACACTTTTTGAATGCAAAGGTCTTATAAAATCACGCAAAAGTATCATTATTAAAAACAGACACAGGGTTTCATTTCAACTAATAGCGATTGTAAGTAAAAGGTAAATGTTGAGAAATGTAATATGTCTACACTACATGGATCTACCAATCCGCATTGAGTCTGGCGTGGTGGAAATGATCAAATAACTCTCGGTCGAGAGTAGGCCAATATCCTAACAGTGAGAACATTAAAAGGCTGACTGTGATCATGATATAGATAGGCTGAATATGATGGTATGATAAAGTTTTCTCTATCTTGCCTATAACATCAAAGTAGAGTCGCACTACCAATCATTTGTTTTTTATGTACCTTCTTACCTATTGAAAAATGTATTTTCGTAAGATGCGCGTAAAAGTTTTACTTAGGACACAAAAACAGCCTCAACGACATTTTTTTATTTTTTTATTCATCCTATAATAAAAACACATCAGGTAGCCAACCCGTCACTCGCTAATTAGTCAATCTGTCCCTAAAACTGAAATATTTATCACTGGGATAAAGTTTACAGTGAAGGTAGATAAATAACATACAAATCGAGACGCGCTCACCCCTGCGACCTTGGCCGGCGAGGGTTGTCCCCTATGCTTATTATTGTGCTGTGCACTAAACACTCCATAGCTAATGACGTTGCATTTCAACGATCACTTCACATGCTGCTCGTAAAATGCAACGAGCACGAACTTTTAAAAGATTTATTTTATATTTAATTTAATATAGAAAAAATGTTAAACTTAACATAAAACAAAGGGAGTTTGTCACTATTTTAACCCACTTTTGGAAGTTAATGAATAAATAAGTAGGGGCAAATCAATGTGTTATTGGTCACCTGCAGTAACTGGCTAATTCACACTCAAACACTTGATATTTTAAGCTGCTGGAGTGCGACATCTCTTTTCATTCAAAAGAACATTTTACATAGTATTTAATTTGTAGGCTTTTTACAAAGAATTTAAACTTTTTTTTTTTGGTGCGAAATCGTCAATCCAACTGGTTCGGTGCTGGTTATGTTGTGAAATCAGTAAGGATTGTGTATTTATAAAATGATTTAATTTATATAATTTATTGTTTCGAACTTCGTATCTTTGTAGTTGACAGTTATTTCTAAGTTATTTTGTCATAATTCAGATTTACTATTTTATGTAGGTACCTATTAAGTCAATTAATTATTTGTTACTGACGTTCAATAATGTTATTGCTAGTAACTGAAATAAAAATACCGCGAAGTTTATTTTATAATTGTTTTTTCTTTTTTTTTCTTACCTATATTCTGTCATGTTTCGTAAAAAATGCAAAGGCGAGCAGCAGGTAAGTGATAACAAACATTAACTAGTACTTAACTAGTTTTTGTGGCCAGTAACTGGTCAAAACCATATGTTTTATTTTATGCAATATAATAATTGTATACACAATTAATTATTTCCTTGTCATTAAAAATAATATTATATCTTTTCCTGTCTCCATTAACACCAAAAAATATGCCTTGGATGACGCTTAGAAAAATTATAAGTATTTACTAATATAAATTGACCAAGTTGCTTAGTGGCCAGTCACCGGTAGCACTTATTCCCCAGATAAAGAGAAAACAAACCAGAAAGCGTTTGCTACGAATCCGAATAAGAAAAAGAGGAAAAAGAGTAATGAAAAATGTGTTTGTCTGACAGAATTACATAGACATAAACCAAATTAAGAAGCTCACTAATGAGTGCTATTCAATCGAGTCAAGACCGCATTGTGGTATGAGTTCTATTCTCGGCGCATGTGAATCATTTCTTGCCAAAATATCTAAGCGATGATTACGTTCGTACCTAATTATTTATTTAAAGAACACTGTTCAAACAAAGGTACGAACACAAATTAAAATGAAGACTTATAAACAAAGGTATTGTACAGAAATAGCACTAAAATTAAACGGTTGGAATCACTTCAAACTTTAAAACTCGTAACTAAACAAACACTCATACTGGTAAAAGTCAAGTAAAGAAAAAAGAAAACGAATAAACAAAAGTAACGAGGTAATAATATTTAAAGGAAACATTAATTAGTTATTGCGCAACATAGTACCTAAAGACACCTAAGTGTTCGCGGCGAGACGAGTCCACGAGAATAGATCGCTAATTACTTAATCGTGTAGGCACACTATAAATAAACCAACGTCTTTTACCGTAGGATAGGAACCATCAAATAAATACGACCAATCAGCTCACGAATGAAGAGTTTTCTGCGTACACTTTTATGTAAATACCTATCGAAGTATTATTCTGTGTCGGTGTTTAGATGATAAGATAATTTGCAGTCGGAGAATTGATGGAATGTGTATGCGATAAAATATGAAGATATATGTACCTATGGTACTTGTATAATATAGTCACATATTATACTATGCTCAATGCTTTCAAAGGACATTACTAAATTTAATAATAGATAAAATAACTTGAACTATTTTTAAAGAGCACAGCATAGCTCTTGCAAAGCCGAAGATCGTTAAAATATTTAATTGTGACTGAAGATAAGTAATAAACAGCGCTGAAAAAAGAAAACAAGCTTGGATACTCAAAGGAAAAAACATGAAAAGCTAAGACAAGAATAAACAGATTTAAAACCTAAAAACATTACCTAATTAGATTTAACATACCTGGCTTCTGAATTAGAGTAAATTAATACCAAATACTAAGAACTGCTGTAAAGTTAATAAATAAATAAGAAACTGAAAAATATTACAAATTGAAGTCAGCGAAAAGAGCACAAAGACTCAAAAAGTAATGATGTCCTGACTGATTTACGAGCGAGTAAAATTTCCTATTTTTATAGGCTTAGATCTAGACATAATAACGAGGTCGTTGCTCCGTGGCATAGCGGCTTTTTAGCGGAAAAGCAAATAACGTAACGCAGGCAGGTACTGAAGACGAATTTTGAATATCTATACGTATTATATTATGATTTGAACTTTGGATTTCGTTTAAAACATTTAGATAAAGAAGGCGAACTGACTTCACTACTTGTTGTATATCAGTGAAAAATATAATGTCATTTATTACAGTAAGTAAGTTCGTATGAGTCAGTGGCAATGGTCAACTCTGGTGACCGAGTTTATTACAGGAGAACCTAACAATGTAAAAATACATAGTAAAGTGATACCTATATAATATTCTAGCAGTTTAGTATATTATAGGACAGCTATTGACAATATTCCGGTCTACAGACGACCAGTCGCGACTGTGTTCGGAATGAGTTCCCTCAGGCGCCAGGGCCGTCCTATATCCTGACTGAAAGAATCTAGGGTCATCAGAAAATCAGAATAAAATATAACCTAAGATTTTCGAAGCGAAAAATAGGTACTATACGCAAAAAAAATTAGAGCTTAGTTAAGGCTCTGTGTTTAAAGGTAACTAGCTGCCAAAATTTTACTATGGAATTACAAACTAAATTAGAAAGATACCTAATACCTGTCTTAGGAGTAGGCAAAGTACTTACTCGGTACAATCACCTGGTAGACAAATCCTATCATCTATTTTTGGACCATCTTCGGGCGTTCACCTCTTGTGTCTCTTGCGAGGAAGTAGACTGAAGTCCGCAAAATGTGAAATTTATGGCAGCCCTATTGTGCCAGTCTGGACGGCCAACGGAAATAAATAGGTCGCAGCAATGCCTACTTATATATTGTACGTGATTAGGACGTGAATTGGGTGAGATACGCGTATAATATCGTTAGAAAAAACTGGGATTTGACTATGAAAGTAGAGAATCCTTCTAATATTATAAATGCGAAAATTTGTATGTGTATTATGTTTGTTACTTACCACGTATAATATATCTCCGTGACGACTTAACAGATTGTAATGATATTTGGAATGTAGATGGCTTATGTTCTGAAATAACACATATGCTACTTTATATCTTGGAAAAAATGGCTGTTCCTGTGGGATAGCATAAAAACTGCAAAAAACCGCGCGGGTCAGCTCGTAGAATATATTTTGGTACACTTGAAACAAATTAGTGCTATGCCAATTAGTGGTAAATCACATACTTGTATGTGATAAAGCTCCAATAGGAACAAAACATTTGGAACAATGTATCTACCATATTTATTTTGGGTAGTTCCAATAAAGTCTCCATTCGCTAGTATAACCTAACTTTTATGTATGAGCCCCTGCTGTATACATGTAGCATCAAAATTAATCAATATGGAACCGTGTCTAAATTTGCCTTGCTAACAATCTTCGATATGATTTTTGTTTTTGTTCGTTAGTATTAAAAAATATGTAAATAGAAAATTATATAGGTACCACCTACCTACCTACCTAGCAAATAAAATAAAACCGGTTGTCGGCTATATAGATACACGTGCCAATACGAAGAGCATGAAGGTACATCCAGTAGTAGAAGGTAAAAGAAAAAATGTGCATCTTTAAGCAAAGTAGTGCCCCGTTAGATTCATTTCCATAAAATTGTTATTTTATATAACATAAGTATATAAACTAAACAAATGTGGATGTTTATCATCGGAAAGTGAAAAACAAAACTGCCTTTCCGTTCCTTTACAATATAATTTTATGGTATGAATTTGAAATTGATTTCAGCCGTTCCTTAGAAAATGGCTGACAGACGGACAGAAAGACAGACAAACAGACAGACAGACGGCCGACAGAGTGATATTAGAGGGTTTCGTTTTTTTCCTCTTTAGATACGGTATTGATAAAAAATCAAAGATATAACAACAGAAAAAATATTTGTGTATTGGAAATAACTAAAGAAGCTCTATCGCCACACGAACTTTCCCAAGTTTAGTAATAATGAAGTTCAATGATCAAATTGACTAAGCTAGTTGGCTTTCCGTGTTCGATCGCCCTACACCCAAAGGTGGCCGAAGCTCGATAATAGGCTGTAAATTGGCCACGAAGGCACGTGTTCAGTGTTCACCACGTGGTACAATTTCTAGTCCCAAATTCATGTTGGAAGCCGGTAAACCTCGGTGTCGACGAGCCTCGACCATCGGCTCGTCAAATATCAAATCGTTACTATACCGCAATGCTGTTGTTTAAATGTTCGGTTGAATAAAAAAGCCTTTATCCAGCCCGAAATAAAAAACCGTTATGTTTTTAGCAGAGCAATATATTTAATAGAGTAACGGTTTTCGTGATTGTTACAATGTTTGTTACAAAACTTTGAAACATTGTCTCTGGTCCGGTATGTTTATCAAAAGTCAAGGTAATAATGGGTAAAATTGACAAGGAGCGCTCAATTTTTGTGATTCTTTTGAAAAGGGGATCACTCACTAGCCATAGCAAGAGAACCATAGCGAGTAAACTACTAAAAAACCTTACCATTAGATTAAACAAACAGTGGCAGTAATATTTAATTTGAAATGTCATACTTATTTATAAGCTTAAGTTAGTAAAAACGGGTCTAAATTTTTTTACGATACATTAAGTATCTAACATATTTTGTAACGCTATAAAGCTTGTAAAAATTTTACGTGAATATTCAAATTATTTTCTATGTATTTTAACAAATAAATTGTTAATTACTTAATTAAACTACATTTTATAGCTATTTAAAACCGGTTTGTTTCTATCAAAATTCATGAATATAAACTACAAAAGCTACACAATTCCATCAAATCAAGATGGTAGCAGTAAAAAGCATTATGAATTCCATCCCCGCATCCAAGTGCCAAAACCAACACGGGCGACGAATTTTAAACAACGCAGAGTTATTGATAGTTGAATTCGACTCGTGTTTTATGCTATTCAGTTAAATGCTCCGACCACAGACTACATAAATGTTACTGGTTCAACGCTGTTCCGGATTGGTTGGAGTGAATGAAAAACTTTAATAACGCCATAAAATATGTTCATGAATCTATTTACGTGGTATTCGGCAACGATGCGGTACCTACTGTACTGAATAATATTGGCAAAGATGATCCTATTTACTGGGAATACTTTTTTATGAAGAAACTCTCTTTAAACTAATTTGGGGCAATCATTTTAGAAAAGAATAAGGTAGGAAGTTACTTTTAAGAACAGTTCTAAGCCCTAATTAACTAAACATTAGAAAAGTTTTTATAGTTTAGAAGAAAAGTGACAACAAGTAACGTAACTTAAAATAAATAAACCAAAAACCAAGTTTACTTACAATTATTATTTTTTAGTCTATGACGATATTGTGTTTCTAAGCATGATGGTATGCACAATTAAAGTAACATTGACAAAACGAATTAAAAGAAAGATAACAAATTAAAAGCCTCAAGACAGTTCTATATAAGACAGACATACTATTCATTTATCAGTATCTACTTACCATTACCATTCTACCAACTACAAACAAAATTCGTACATAAAAACAACAGTATTACTTAATTATAATTACTTTTAACAAGTTTGCTGATATCCACGAACTTGATCTTTTGAAGCTAAAGTTTTGGCATAACTCTGTGATTTCTTTATTTTATTTAGTTTATTTTATTAGTTTAAATTTTTCTCTTTACCAACATGCTAGCTCAACTTATCCTACGCGAAGGTCTGTGTGGGTGTGTATGTGAATGTTTCTTACAACGTATCTCCGTGACGACTGTACTGACTGTAATAAAATTTAGTGGGTAGATGGCTTAAGTCCTGGAATAACACATATAAGCTCCTTTTTATCCTAGAAAAATGCACTGTACCTATGGGATAAAAATTGAAAAACCGCGGGTGATGCCGCGCGGGTCAGCTCGTAATTCTATATGCGAAAACATGTAAATAGTCCGTATTATAATAGTCAGTAGGTATTATTATTTTTAGAATAGTTATTAGTTTTTATGTACTATTGCCTAACTGATTAGTTAGATTCTTTACTCATTGGCGTAGCACTTCCGTAGCACTTGCATTTGGTTGGACTAGAGCACAGAGACTAGACTAAGATTAGCATTTACGCAAGATGCTGGCTTTTGCTTGGTTGTCAAAATGTTTACTAACAGAAAACAGTCCTCTTTTGTACAGTAACATTGTTTCCTATTTTGTAAGTAGGTAATACTGAGCTGCGAGCTTTGTAAATGGCATTTCTGTACACTTTCTTAGTTCATAACCTCAATAAAACGTAGCCAAGCAAGCGTTCTTGATGCGCTCGATAGCTCGATTTTACTTGAGCTTATTTTGCTGTTTTGTGAACAACTGACAATAATATCTGAATAATTAGGATAACGTAGATGAGTTCATCTGGCTACTACTAACATACCTATTTCTGCCGTCAAGCAGTAATGCTCTTAATTGCTGTGTTCTGTATCAGGGTGGCAACGTACGTAAGTGATACCTCTGGTATTGCATTGCAAGCGTCTTTTATACTGTAACCGTAACGCTTATTATAAATCAGGTATGCTTGTTTGCCATCGTGGTATAAAAAAATAATGAGCTAAAAATACGTTGGGGTATATAGGGTTGACTGAAGAGATAAGAAAAACAAGTAGGTACAAACTTATCTAGATAAAAAAAATCTGTGGTTTGTTAATCTTTTAGATTAACAAACCACATTATCTGTTATATTATATGTATATGTTAGATTATCAAGATGCTGATGGATGATGATGAAGACTTATAAAATTATCTGCAAGTGATAAGCTGCTTATCGATCTAGAATCTACTTTCTACGACCTTGTAGTACCTACAAACTAATAAGTCTAGTTAAAAGAACCTTGCTTGTCATCGCAATTGGCACTCCCAGTGTCGGCTGAGGCCTTCAGAGCAATGCGGCTTGCGGCATGCATGCGGGTTTACTTGTATCATAGGGAATGTATGGAAACCGTTCCGAGCATTGCGGCTTGCGGCCATCGACGGCCGCAAACCGCAAGTTAAAGCGAAACTCTTGGAACCGACAAACGACAATCGTGGCAAATATTGTAGTTCAGCTTTATATCGGTGACACGGTGTATATACGGACATACCCAAGCCGCATTGCTTGGTAAACTACCTCAGTGCATGTTGCGATTTAGCCCTGTCCCTCTTATACTTTGAGAACACTTTGAGAACGTGCCGAGTCACATCTCTATTAATCTCAGCCTGAGAGTTACCTCCTTATACATAAAAGTAACGCTAGATGTTTATTATTATTTAAGTACATTATTATGTTACACTGCGTGACATGACACCCCTAGCCTGCTCACAAAACGTTTATCATGATTTTAAAAGAACGTGTAACCAGTTGATTCATTATTTAGTTAAATAATATCAAATATAATTTATACAAGTTATACAGAACTACTTACTATGATAATTTTATGGTGGTTAAAATGAAAATAATTAATGTATCCGCTCATATGCAAGATTGAGCCAATTTCATGATTGTTAATACAGTTTTATAGCATGCCACTGCCGTATGCTACTTGTTTTAGAGTATCAAAATTGTCGTATTGTGTCAATAAAGAACCCTAGCAAAGTGTGAAACAAAAATTGAATATAATATACCACAACGCAAGAACCAAACAATATTTCACTAGTAAGTAGTACTCAAGGAAAACAATAAGTAAGTATAATTTATTGCTTTAAGCAAACATGCGTAAAACTTATGACAAACAAGACTGGTAAGTATCTAACTATCAGGCCGCCCTTCGCAAGGGTTAATTGGATAAGCCCCTGTCTCATGTAAAATTTACAAAACTCCCTCTTAAAATTAAATAATGATAGGCAATATTAAAGTTTAAATTTTATTCGAAGTCAAGGAAATTTACGTGTTTGATATTCTTGTTTACATCTGTTTGATTTACATTTAAATCTTTTTGACGTATAAACAGAGCCTTTATTCATTAACATACTTTTAATCTCCGTTAGCTAACATGGCGATAAAGTCTGTTTCATCTTTGACATAAAGGATGACTAGGAACGACTACAATTTTAGACTAATACACTTTAAAATAAAATGATAATTTATGAATAAAGGCATATTATAACAGTTGCACAGCCTAAACCAATTAGAAATTAGAGTAGAGACCAGAAATTTAGAGGGAGTGTTACTAGTGTGTAGAGTTGTAAACTCGTAACTAAGAGAATATTATGTAAGTACATAAAGGAAACAGTGCGATGATGAAAATTCTATTAACATTGCGTATAAAAAACTATCGAACTAAAAGCGATAAAGCCATGACATTCCACTAGTCTAGTTTAATTTTTAGAAAAAAAGAGATAGTGGTTAGCGGGACGAGACGATGTAGTTATTGACAGGTTCTTTATGATTTATTCAAAAAGAACTAAACCGATTATATGGGACCTATTCTGAAGTATTACAGTATCAAACAAAAAAATAATCATCAAAATCAATTCATAATTGGCAGAAAAATCGCGTAACAAACATACAAACAAAAACATACTGTTAATCGAATTGATAATCACCTTTTTGATATTGGTTAAAAAATGCAAACATTACTAACAATGTGACCAGTAATAATAACAACTTGAATAACATAATAACTTTGTAAGCTAATTACAATTGTATAAGAATATGCAAATTTAACATTGTTTAATGTGTTTATTTATTTTATCTTAATAAAATCATCACAGATCCGACTGTACCCAATAAAGACGCGAACACACTTACCGGAAAATATGGTTTTCCGCATGTTCCTAATTCAAACGATTTTTTTGATAATTAGATATTGTATCACTCAAACTTGTCAAACACTAATTTATATACGTCCACCTGACAAAATAAACGCACAAAATTAAGGATATGCGCAAGTACTGCGCATATTATCAAGATATTATCATCGTAATGATAAATACACGAGGTCGCATCTGTTTTTTTTGCGAGGTCAACGACGACCTTCACGAAATTAGCGCGGTTTACATAACGCATCTGGTACCCACTTACGTTATTTGCATAATCTAGTATGCGAATATTATTGTACCACAGGGCTTTAAATTTAATACTACAGTAATATTTAAACAAAGCGCACAACTTCAGTGAAACCGACTCGCCTCGCGAGTCCACCTAAATTTTATCCCAGTGCAGGTGACTCGCGTGGCGAGTTCAATGTTTTTATATTTTCAAAAAGCATGACGTGTATGTAGGCGGCACTCGTAAATACCTAGGTACATAATGAAAATCGTAGAAGCAATGACCCAGAGCTATTTTGCTATGATTTCAACAGAGGCATTTTGAAAAAAACTCATAAGAAAGTGTAATCTCATTTAGGTTACTTATGTAAATAAATTCATATTAACTTTAAGGTGACACTCTAGTCACTGGTCTTAAAAATCATGGAATGAAGTCCTACAATTGTACACCTTGGTTTACAAGGTACAGTGTATAGTCTAAATAATAAAAATACTTATAGCAAATTACTTCGATTATTTAATTCATTCAATTCAAAGATAACTTTACTAAACGGTCCGAGTTTATTTTTTGCATTGGTTTAGTTATAAAAGATCTTAAAATAAAACTTTTAGGAATAAAAAAATTGGGAACGCGATACAACAGTCAGAACTCTGTCAGAATAAATTTACATTATCTAGCTACTCATCGTGCGAGTTTCAATGTGACCGTGGCTTTAGAATTTTAGATAACGCTTACGGTCAGTAAAAATATCGAGGAAGTGATTATGACAGCTTTGTAGGTTTTTTGTTACGAGGAAGTACGTTTATGAATAACTGGATGTTGCAGGTACTTACAATAATTAAATGAATTTATAACTACTCAGAGCTGTTTGTTTATTCTGCTGCTGCAGGGAAGGCGTAACCGGTAATTAGCCAACTTGACACTTACTCGAAGATGGTGAAAGAAGCCTTTTATAAATTTTCCACCTTTATATCTGAAGGTTTTACAAACGACAACGCCCATGTCTAATATTGTATTATGCGCTCAATTGAGAAAGTGTCGCGACACGAATAGCCAGCTATAAATATGCCTGGCTGATATACCACTTAACCAATAGATCAGGGCTGTACGTAGTGACTGGTGCTTATTCTGTGGCTTTACAGACAGACGTGACACGTGACGTTTATTGTTATGATGCGGGCTAGCTAACGTATCGTTAAAACATGAAGCTTTTAAAAATATGAAGCGGAGCTACTGGTGGAACTTCCCGCGACTTCGTTCGCGCATCCAAAGTTTTCATTAATTAGTTTAAAAGGTACTTTACAAATCCTAGTCCCCCTAAGCCCTAATCTCTTTGGCAATTTTATGTAGGACAATTTTACGTATAATTGGACCACGTGTTAAAACCGACTATAAATTATAAACTTTATGAAGTGATCTATTTGCATTTGTTGCTTCTCTTAAAAAAAATTCTCGAATGCCCTAATATTGAAGCCAATCGCATATTTTTTTTTTTACATACAATCTTTGACACCTTGGTGCACCTTTTTAAGGGTGATTTTAAAATTATTTTGTATTTTTATTTTTTCAAAATTTGAAACTTACATAATACCTATTGTAAAACCTATAATGGTTGTAATACAAAATTGCAGATCCTCTTACTATTATTAAAAGTCAGAAAACGAACCCAAAACTCGGTTAAACTCATTGTACCGAGGGAGGCAACTCGTGCGTACTTCCTTTTACAAAAATAGGGTTGCGCCACGATAAGAGGCAATCAATCGATGAAAAGGGTTAAAGAGCAGTTACACCACGCATACGAAAGGCATTCGATTAAATACTTCGATATTGGCTTGTTAAAACGACCCTGTAAATCGCTCGCAGATGTGTGGAAACAACACGTGAAGGTCGATGGTGTATCAAAAGACCGAAATGTGAAAGGTTTAATAATCGAGTTTAAAGTATTCACCTAATCGGAGATACGATTGCTGTTTAGCTATTTGTATACTTAATTAAATAGCCATTAAAGCTATTTAAATGTGATATCTATATACCTACATATTAACCAAGCTTACGATAGTTTAATTTTAAGTAAAGGAAGGATTAGACATTTCCTTTAAACAAAGAATCAATCAGTCTTACTTACTACATCTAAATTCAGACTAAAGTCACTAAAGTTTTATCTTGCTCTACTTTTAGAGTTTGTGTAAATCCCCAAGTGAAATATTGTGGTGTTGCCACACAAAGAAAAATACCTACATAAAATACCTAATACCTACAACTCTAACAACGAGCACAACACAACACAACGCACAAAACAAATAAATTGTAAGCCTCTTTAACAATAAGTTATTATAACATAAACAAGATGTTAGCCGAGATGTTGTGTCATAGACGTTTTAGATACTAATTGTTAATACCTATCATAAAATTATTAAACTCAATATCGAAATAAATTTATTCGAACGCTTTCGTTTTAATATATTTTTTTTTTATAAAAAGAGTACCTATGTGATGTTATAAACCAAGGAGTTTATAAGCATGGGGGTAACTTAACTATCATACTTATTGAGCGTTTCATATAGGGTTAACCAACATATTTATTGGTTGTGTTACGTGAGTGAATAATATACTTAACATGGGAACACACCGGGACGTTGGAGTATGCGGGCGCGGGCGGAACGACGACCCGCTGACCCACTCCCGTTCCCAGTTGATTACTGCACAGAGATCCAACCAATTGGACAAAAGCTGAACTCGGCTAATGCGATTATATCTATAACGCTGTTACATGCATGGACGGTTTTCCGAAATGAGTCAAATGTTACGTTTAAGCTGATGATCCAGTAACTTTCTGCCCACGTCTACTTATATTGATTTGTTTGTTATACCGTAGCCACGCACACTCATAAGTTGTAATAGGAGCTTACTGTTTTGAATTAATCATAAAACGTACCCAACGTTCCAAAACAACTAAGAAATCGTACAAGCTAAGAAAGGCTTCTTGAATTGGATTAAAAGTAATATTTCAAGGTATTCACAGAATAGTAAGCAACCTAAAAGTCAAGGTTGAGTGCTCGGCTCGAGGTGGACTCACCGAGGGAAACACGAGACACATCGTCACATAAACTGCATGCGGAGGTCGGCTTACCTGCAACAAATAGATGTTTTTTGTTAAAATGATATAAAAACTTAGTTGTTTTTTAAACAATGGCGACACATTATGACGAAAAATTTAGCTTTACATTACATACGTAATAGAAACATGCTCCATGCTTAGTTCCACTAGCTTTTTTTTATTTGCATAAGTTTAACTAAATACCTAAGCGGGAATAAGGCAATAACAAAGGTTAACCATAAAACTATCATGCGATCACTCCTTTGGCGGCAAGCACTTATACAATCGTAATGAGTAAATCCCATTGATAGGCAATCGAACGTCATCGATAAACACGATGCGTGTCTGCAAAGCTGTCGGTCGTTTATAAAATAAATAATTCAACATTGCCGAGGTGCCGTCAAAACACAAATACCTACCTGGAGCAAAGCAAACCGTGGGTAAAAAAGTTGTTCGTTTTTACTTTTATTAGTATCGCGTATCGCGTATAAAAGTAAACCAAATTTCGTTAAATGTAAAACGGGGTATTTTGGAAGGTGTTAATTTTTGGTGGGAAATGATTATAAATATCTGCATTTTTATTAATAAGAATTTAAGCTCAACTATTTTGGTAGAGTAAAATTCTTAACCTAGTCAAGTAAAGTAGGTAGGTATTCGAAAAATGACAAACTTAATAAACAAAGACGTAGAATAACTAAAAATTGTTTAGTTTGTTGATGAATAATGACGAAAAAAAGTCAATGCAATTTCGTAAATTCCCGTAGCGTGAAAAGCATGTTTTGATAACACTGATTCGAAAATTCATATACTATGAAATAAATTACCTACACATAAACGCTAATGTGTTATGCATTGAATGGAATATTCCATGTTTACGCTTCGACATAAGGGGAAGGGCTGAAAGAGAAATGTTTATTTCAACTTTATGGTCCACTGTTTAAGGTTTAATTTTTTTTATTGGTTCGTGCTGGTTGTTACACGAGTTGATTATTGTTTTACTTAACTTTTTTATAGCCCATTGCCGGCAACGGGAAGCGAACTTCCCACACTGCAAGCTACCATTCAAGTAACTCTATGACTACAAGGGTTAACATTTTGCAACGATCTATGTAAATTTAATTAATTTATGTTTTCGGGATTCACTACAATAATATAATGTTAGGCTAGCTGTGTGTAAAAGTAGTCTACAGTGCGAGATTGTACACATTGTGTACGAAGCGATCAGTCTGCCTGCATGTATATTATATATTATGTTTGTACCATAAATCAAATCTTAGTTTTATAAAGATTCTGATTAAAGTTTGAGGTTTATCCATTTATGATGATAAAACATGAAAAATTAAAATAGTTTTGTCAGTTGGATTATTATGGTGATTTTAGGAAAAAGTTAATTTAGCTACGCTTTATGAATAAATACTGGCTGGAGAGCACGGAAATGGTAAATTCAGCTAAGAACAAGAGTTGTCTGTTGAATGTCACACACTTCTCCAAAGGCATAAGGACGAGTCAAATTACACATGTTTTTATTACCTCTTTGAAGAGACAAAACTTAATCTTGCTTAGTATTGTTTCTAAGTTCCAAGATTCGAATTCACGTCTATCAAAATGCGTTGACCATTTTTTATATCACAAGGTAACTTTAATATACAAGATGTTGGATAATACTTGAGTAATGCTTTGCAATAAAATTTAACCAGATCTCAAAGTAATTACGTCATGAGTTATGGAACGCCTTTGATTCGTGCGGTCTAGTTTAGATGCCTTATATGTTTGAGTGAACATGTTGGTATGTTCGGGTGATAAACGATGAAGTGGCAGATGGTTTGCCATAACCACTATTTTAATAACCACATATTTATCGAGCTCTTAGTAGCTTTATTAGTGGCATTATGATTTTTTTGCAGTTCTTACTGATGTTCTTACCTATGACAAAAACTAATACTTATACTTACATGTGTATTATTATATTTATATGCGAAAACATATTATTGGTGTTTAGTTATTTAAGTTGTTTAATATTTAGTCTTTTATACTATTGGTTTTCCGAATAAAAAAACAATATTTTCTGTTTTAGGAATGTAATTTCGACTATGCTGTGTCCTTATTTTTCAGTAATACATTTTAATATCATTGATACATAATTTGGAACCCTGATGTTTCAGTTAGGATAAACCTTTGTGCTTTAGCGTCTTTTAATAAACGTTGGTCAAATTAAGCTACAAAAATAAACTTGAAAAACTTATAATTAAAAATATGAGGCCATGTTTACGAAAAGGAATAAATTAATCAGTATTAAACGATACCCAATAACTAATTGAAATCAATTGACTCAACATTACAGAGATAAAAGCCGGTCCCAATAGCCATGGAGCCCTCACCGCGGATCACTCAACACCGTCTAATGAGAGAGGGCTGCGTAGGCTATTCAGATGCCCATGACTCATCACTTTGGGGAGGGATGCGTCATCTATGTAAACACTCTCATTTTACTATCGATTACTGTGTCTTTTCTTTCTTTTCTTTGTTTATCAAAACTGAAATAGTTTGAATCGGTATTCTACAAGCAACTGTCAAAATTATAAAGTTGAAATTTTGGATGTTTATTATTTATGTTTGTGAGAGATTCACGCCAGAACGGCTGAATGGATCTATATGAAAGGCACAGGCGTAGATTATAGTCAAACGTGTTCCATCATCGACCACACCATCATTTACCATCAGGTGAGGTGGTGGTCAAACGCTTGTTTATAACCAATAAAAAAATAATATAAAAGAATAGCACATTAGGCTACTTTTTATCCTGTTCCCGTGGGATAAATAATTGTTTAACCGCGATTAACAGCGCGGGGCGCAGCTAGTATAAAATTAGTGACGGAGGCCTTCAGGTGGCCTATTAACTCCCGTCACCAGAGTTGGCCACTGAGTCAAATAATTTTGTCAATGCGGTAAGGTAAGGTAAACCAGAAGGCAAGAGCTCTGTCTACATTCTCAGGTTGAATTACTAATGAAATTACTTTTTTGTACAAGAAGCCGCCTCTTTTGTAACCAGCGGCCACTTTTGCTGTTAATTTTATGATGATTTACGGTACTAAAATATTTTAACAGCGATCATTCTAACACTTGACGATGTAATCGGTATGTCTTCTTGGAAAATATCAATGGTATTTATTATAAGTACATAAAACAAACCTTCGTATAATAATAATAACTTTTTGATTGAGATGAGATTAGAGTACATAATGCAAAAAAACTAAGCAATTAATAGTTACTAGTAACGGTTGAAAATCTCACTTTAACTGAATTACACAGCTAGAACTCTGAATTTTTCAAGGTATGTTACTTTTAATATGAAGGGGTGCACCAAGAAAGGAATAAATTCAAAATTCAAATTCAACTTATTCCAGTACCTACACAGCGGGAAAAGATCCTTTTTTTCTTCGTCTTTTATAAATTTACCGCAACTCTATAAATATCTACAAAACCCCTGTTTGTCGGGAATATGGAATAGAATACGTTAATATGGATCAAAAAATGCAGTAGCAAATATTTGTACAATGTTTGTCGGCCATGCCACACGGGACGCGCGGATGGGTATAATCAACTCATTGTATTAATTCACCCGGATCTGCCGTCTGCAAGGTAAATTGTCTTTGTCGAAATTTGATTAGCACTGAGAGCGGTGACTACAGGATTTGCCTTTTCACTAACGAAACTGCGACTTGTTTTATGAATTGGTATTGTCATGGTACGATGGGAAATGTTAGAAGAGGTGTGACAACGTTAAGTTTTACATGTTTTCCTTTCTCCATGGGGCATTTACAAAATGTATGAAATACTATCTGTGCCCCGTGGTTTTACATGTGGTATTGCAGTTTTATGCTATCATTTTGATATATATGACCGAGTCAATTTCATTCAGAACCGTTCAGCCGGTTTCGCGTTATTGAGTCACAAATATCCATCTATCCATCAAAACTTCAAAATTTGTACAAAAAAAATCAAAACTTGTACATGATAGTAATTTTATTAGAATTATTAGCACAGGCAATTGCTGTGATAATTTTTTTTCATTATGTACTTTCCAAAATTTCAGTGGAATTGCCCAACGAGCCGGATTTTCTAATGTGAGGGAATCATGAAGATAAAAATATCTTCCAAGATTACAACCAATTAGGGAGTGAATGAATGTAAGTACTTTACTTAGATCGCAAGGGACAGATCCGGCTATAGTATACGGATCCTAGCGAGGTCGCCACTCCGTCGAGTTGAGTTATAATTTATACAGTTTATAAACTTTAGATGGAGAGTAAATTTTGTTTGAACAACAGCTGTTTTTATCATTGTAAATGCTAAGCAACTAATCTAAATCTAAATATATAAAATCGTTACGTTACTGGCTGATTATCAACGATCGTTTTTGTTTCTAAAAGTTCTTAATTTAACATAAACACAGTAATATATAATATTATAACATAACTAAACACAGTTTAGCACATTACAACTCCAGATCGATGTGACTAGCAGGCTGAAGCACCTCTACAAGTCTTTTAAATAAACATATTATAACAAATACAATACTTTTTAAAATCGAATTTAAAATATTTTGAATAATGCATGAATAAACAAGTACATAAAATTATAAACACTCTATAAAGCGCTCATTTTTAACAACAAGTCTGATCTTAGAAGGCTGAATTTTGGGAAGTACCTACTTTTTTTAGAATTTTAAAAAAATTTTGGAAGATCCTCAAAATCCTGGAAGAAGTATCTAATAAAAGAAAATTATTTTCAGGATCTTAACGAAGACGTATTCAAAAATGAATTTCTAAATTCGACCCTTAAAAGATTAACATAGGTTAATGTTTGTATGAAAATTATACCTACACACAATATACATAAATAAATCACACGAATATAAATGCGATTGTTTGGATGTTTGTTCCTCTATAACTCGACAACAACTGAACCGATTTGGCTGAAATTTAAAGAATGACCGGACCGGGACAGACTACTTTATATCCCGGAAAAAAGTACGGATTCCGAGTTCCACGCGAACGAAGTCACGTGCAACAGCTAGTAAGAATATAAATAAAATACAATGATTATAACGATAATGGCGATTCGGCATTTACAACTGGTAGAGCAGCCGCGTATCAACCGAAAGAGTTCAAGTCCCGCCTGAGTTGGAAAAATGTTTGGGATATTATTTGTCTACTTACGATAAGGACTCACAAAGTCGTGAGAAAAGCTTATTGGCAACAATTGAAATAAAGCTACATAATACAAGTGCTTTAGCTTGTCGCTTTGCGGATACCGTTGCCATGGCAGTCGCTTGCCAGTAGTTGCCAGCTAATGAAAATGAAAAATGAAAAAATGAAAATGAAATATGTTTATTTCATACAATAAGTACAATGAATAGTTATTGTCTACAAGTCAATGCATATGCATAAATTGTAGACACAATAACCTTAATTAATTAATTATTATTATTAATAATAATTTAATAAATAAGTACAATGAATGGTTATTGTGCCTACAAGTCATACATAATAAAAAGTAAGGTTGTATGATTTAGTAGCCAACTATGGTGACGGTTTTAATATCGTAATCCGTCATGGCCTGACAATTAAAAGGCTGGGACCTAAAGCTTGCTGCTGCACCTCAGCAGCTGGGTTACATCATATTCATGAAAAGCATGCATTCAAGTGTGTTTTTAATTTTATCTGTAAAAAATTTACTTATTATGGAAGATAAGATTTATTCTCTTTGCCCTCATTAAATAATCAATTATTATCTATTTATTTCAACTAACTTAGTTATTTCTTATTGTGATTTTTTTTGTTGATGTGTGGAACCTATTCATTAAGTTTGTCAGGTTAATAATGAATGACCCCATATAGTTATAGTCACAAGTGGGATCTAAAAAGAAACAGGATTAATTTTGTTAAAACGATCAATACATATTATAAGGATCTTTGTCCTGATTGAGTGATGACAACGCACAGCCTAAACCTCTGGTATATCCGACTTGGTGCGCAGGGTTACAAGGGTTAGAAGGGATTTTTTAATATTTAACCCCTAAAAGGGTGAAAAGGGGTAACAACGTTTGTATGAAAAATCTTATTTCTGGTACTTACAAACTTGAAACTTGGCATTAACATTCTTCAATAAATTTGATAAAAGTCGGTATTAATATATTTTCAAAACTACTCCTAAAACGGGGTGCAGAGGGTGTTAAAGTTTGTATGGGACCTTTGTAATGCGTCGTGCGATTTGTTTGAAACTTATTATTAGTGTTCTTCAAGGCAAGTATATATATAATATTTATATGCACTGAAACTGATTATGTAAGGAAAACTATTGAAAGCTTCCTTTAATTATTATTTCAGAATAGCTGGCAAAATACCCAGCATAATTTCCTTATAAACATTACCTTCACATGCAGTTAGATTAATCTGAAGCGCTAATGCTTGTAAGTAGCGGGACGACTTTATCGGCTCACTTGTTAGTGCGGTGTTAAACGAGGTGCGAAATGTAAAGCCGTGTGCACACTATACTCACCGCCGCTTGCGCCTGCGACGCCGACGTTGGCGTAGTGATCGTGAAGCGTATAGAAGGGATAATCACCTAGTTTGAACAAGTACGCGGACAGAAGAACCGCGTCCTGTCGCGGGTCCACATGCTGCGAAGGCCTCATCAGCGAAGATATCGAAAAATCCGTCGTCGTCGGCCCTTGGCCACACCACCCGTTCACACTGCACAACTTACAATCCTCAACCTTCATTTTTACACTAAATAAATATCTCTACCTATCCGTTTTTTTTTGTACTCGGTTTGTACTGGGCACTAGTAAATCACATATAAAAATATCCGTGGGGTGGCTCGCACATCACAGAAGTTATCACAGCAGCGGCGTTCGGCGGCGTCTGTAATCCGTTTCGTAATGCCATGAAGACAAGCTCGAGTCGCTCCGCGGGCGCAATCGCATCTGTCGCGCGCGTCTCGCCTCACATTGTACCCTTTGGGAGATCGAGTCGAGTCCGTAAATCATGGCAGGCTTTCGACCGACTCCGCTTCTCGAGAAGCGAAATTAGTCTAAAACACGATGTCTACCACGACATACAAATCGCCTGTCTCAGACGCCAATTGCTTTTGGTCACTGCTTGTTTTTTAGCAAACCAAACGTTGGAACTAGGATATCAATAAATCTTCATCAGTCGAATGTGACCTTTTAGGGAATCAAAATGTCACTGACTCACCTTATAATTTTATCTTTAAACAACGCGAGACATAAACCTTGCAAACTAAAATATAAAGGCTGTGTAGATGTACTCTGCTTTAATTACATTAGCTTCACAAAAGATCCAAAACATTAATGCGCCGAGCTGAATGGCTTCACAATTCGGACACGTGCATTTACAGTTTGTATTTTGTGAAGCTCATAAACAAGTTATTACGCGGCTCTCGGCCGATGTTTGTGAAGTTTGTTTGCCGCGAGATGACGGCGATTAGTATGCGATGGTAAACAGTACGTGGCAGTAAGTACTGCCAGTGTCGGTGTGGTGTCGGCGACGGCGAGTGCAGCTGCAATGCGGTTGGCCAGGTCAGCGGTGCGGTACTATGCCGAATTCGAAGCTAGCGCGTTTCCACTTTTCACACAACCGCGATTGTTTCCCTATTCATAAACTGTTCGCGTTGCGTTTCGACGATCAACATAATATCATCAATAATATCCATTTTTGTTTATGACTAGCTAACCCGCGCGGTCTCACTCGCGTTTTTTTTCCTTAATATTCTCACCGTTCAAACCTTCCCTGTAGCACAGAACAGATATTAGTACTACGTACCTGTAGCTACTCCAAAAGCTTCTCGAGTTTTAGCTAGACTGACGCACAGCAATCCCTTTTATTAAACAGATATTTAAATAGTAGATATTTAAATAATAGATATTTAAATAATTACATATATTTAATAGGTATTATGAAAAATATGTTTCTAGCCGATCGTGCTTCACAACTTTTGCTGTTGTTAGTAAGTTATTTGTAACTTTCCAAGTGTTTAACCCTAGTTATTTTACTGCTTACTGTAGGACTTTTTGCCAATTTCGTCATTTTATTTTTTAATCGTGTTGGTTGCTCAAACGAACTAAACTAAACTTTTGCTTACTAAATCACTTTTTTTTTGTGTGCGTTCTAAGGTTCTTACGCGTGTTAGGAAGGTGCCCTTGCGAAGGTAGTCTCTCCCTAATTGCCCTAATTGTGTAGGTAAATCTTGTTCCTCAACCGAAATGCTACGAAATGCATACCTACCTAGTCAATGAATGTGCGTGATATAGCACCTAACTATCGACATTTAAATCAAATATAAAACAAACTGTCTAAGCTGCGACGTAGATTGTGTTTACTAGTTCTTAGTCTCAGACAGCCTTGACGTCAGCTTGACCTGACTGTTTTCAATACACACATTCGAAATAGCTTGATTTCCGCGTAATGTCCAATCCGTTTCAAAATGTCACTATGTAGGTAGGTACCGAGATATTTGCGGTTTATAAACCGATAGGTTTATCATCAATGGATTATTATCTGAGCTCATAGTGGCAAGAAAATATTGGTGTTGCATGTAATGTAAGAATCAAAAATATATTAAGCAGAGTAAGTAATTTTTACCCTATTTATGTACTTAATATTTTAATGTAAGTACATCTACTTAGTACCTAATGATAGCCAAGTCAGCAAGTATTGTTTGTTTTGTTTACTTTGGAAACAGCTTGCATTGCTTTTGTACCTATATCTCGTGCGTAAACAGTAAAGTTGCCAACTGGTTTTATGATTGTTCCACGAAAATTGAAAAGTTCGGTAAGAGTAGGTTAGCCTTACCAACATATTTCAGTTTATTAGCTATGGCTTACGTGCACGGAATAGCGTCGCAGTTTGCACAGTGGCCTTGAATTCGCCGGTAAACAAACGTCACGTGTCTCGACTTTGTGGAGTCATTAAAAATCGGCGCTAGCGCTCTCTTTCCATCGATGTTGATTCCTTATTTACGTCACGTGACTACAATATAGATTGCTTATCGCTGACTGAATGATTTAATGAATAATGAGGAACTGATAAAAATGCTTTTAAAAGAATGAACATGCTGGATAAATCCAAAATACAATCATTACTGTGATGTTAAAAAGTGTTCATTAGATGCAAATTATAATAATTAAGTAAATAAAAATAAGCATTTAGACAACAATAACGTTACTGTAACACATAATTTTACCATTTGTTATTTTTACTTCCTCAACTTTATCAATTTCAGAACATCTAGAAGAAACGAATCCTTTTCGGGAACCTTTCGATGGCTTCTAACTTAAAAAAGTTCTTTAATAATAGGTGTAGTCGCACGTGCGGTAAGCAGCTGCTATGACAGATGTTGTCGACAGAACTCCCCCGACGCGACGCCGACGTCCCGGCTACCTGGCTCACCTGACCCCACTAACTACACCACTGTCGAATTAAACAGAACACGATTCGAAGATATAAAACTAATTCCTTTAATATCGGTGTTTGATGGGTATATAATTTAAAGAATTGGAAGGACTTTTCTTTCAATCATTTGTCTATTAAAGCTTCAAAAATTGAATCAATTTAGAGCACTTTTGTGCGAACCTATATGAAGGCAAATAAGCAGATATTTACTAAATTTATTTTGTTTACGAGTACAGTTCTGATTTCAGGCTGTTTGATTGAAATTCCTCGTGCCGCGTTCAATCTAAACTGAAGCTTCATTCCGAAGTTCTAGTATTAGCGAATGGCGACAACGCCGTACCTAAATATTTGGCAATGCTTTCTGGCGATCACCCAATAGAACAACCGTTCGATATGGTTTAAATAAACATTATGTGCGAAGAAAGCTTAAACAATAGTTCCGCCGAACCATGGAGATTGGTTTAATGCAACTACAAATACAGTTCACAGAAAATACGGTGTGGTTGTGGTTTACTATAACTTATGGCCTGTTAAACTTCTTTTGGCACAGATTCTTGGCTACCACCCAGAGACATCATCACTAATATCTAATGCAGTTTTATTGTTCCAGTATTAGGAGACTGTTGAATTGCAATTTATAATGTCTGTTTACTTGAAATGGTTAAAAGGGCGGCATCCCTTCGGATCAATTGGCAACGGATGCTGGCGCTAGCCCAATTTGCTCTCGGTATGGTTTGCACAACCACAATATCTGCTTGATGATACATTTAAGATGAATCGAAATACTACATACTCGTATTCAGATTTTATAAGTCTAATTATCTAGCTTTAGAACGGGTGCTCTGATTTTCTTTTTTAATTATAAAAGCTAGTATTTGCAAGAAGACATTAAACTAGTAATTAGAATATCCTGATTCCTCACAATACAGACAGGTCTTTTTTTTTTATACAACTGAAGTGCAAGCCAAGCGTACGCCCCACAAGATGGTAAGCGATTACCGCAGCCTATGGACGCTTGCAATACCAGAGATTTCACTCGCGGGTTGCCAACTTGCCACCTTGAGGCTAAGATCGAAAGCTTCATGTGCCAGTAATTTCACTGGAAACCATACCCTTCACACCGGAACACAGCAATGCGAGCATTACTGCTTTGCGGTAGAAATAGGTGTGGTGGTAGTCCTTCCCCGGACGAGGTCTACCACAGAGAACTCTACTACTCTTCTGGATTTAAAATTTTATAAATTTAACTGTTTAGATGTAACGATTCATTTTCAAATTAACACGTGGTAAGATTGTGATGTTAGTTTTACGATAAGAGATAACATTGAAGAAAATAAGGCATATTTATATATTATCGCAAATGAAAATAGCTATCAACGTATCGATTACCCTATCACAGTCGATGTGATAGTAAGCATTAGATAATAATGAGCATAATTTAGCTAGCACTTTCATTTTTCTACTAGCATCGGACCAATTTTTACGGCCTTCACAATTCTTGTTTTGAAATAAGTTTTATCATCACAAAAACAGACCACACACACTTATATTTAAAAACATTTATAAGCAATGTTCAATGTACCTAATCCAATTGAAACATTAAACTCAATTTGAGATCTTCTCTCAACCAAATCACGGTTTCATTAATCATCATTACTAATTTGTCGATAGCGGTTGGCTTGGCATGTAACGCGACCGGCCGTTGTCGACGAAAGCACACGGCGTGGTTTCACAAGAATCATAAACTGCTTACATAAGACGTAGAGCGGCTTGCGTAAACTCCACTTAGGTGCAGAGCTCGATCATAAGTTAGCTTTAAGTTCACGTACGGCGAGACGGCCCGTGCGAAAAAGCGATTCGATTATATCACTCGTGAACCCAATTGACCAAACAATAAAAATGATATATTAGCTTTTAAACCACTCATTCAAAGTAAACGTGAAAATAACGAACTTTTGATATAGTTTTCTAACAAACCAAAAATATAAAAAGCTTGCAAGTTCTTAAAGAAACATTAAATAAATGATTAACTGACAAAGCGATTTGTGAAGACCCACATACGAGGAGTAGAAAGGAACTACTAAAATTTGTTAACTGTTCAATGAACAACGTACCATGACAATTGGGTTAATTTGACTAATAATGAGAAATGTGTTCTGGTTAGGAACGACATTATATGTGAACAAAAACTCGAAGATTTACAATTTATTAATTCAAATGGATTAAAATTTATCACCAGGTCGCCGGCTTCAACTGGAAATCCAACTTGGTACCCTATAAAAGTAAAGTGTAAAGAGATACAGATTTCTAAGCCATTTATCTGTGTAATTGATAGGTATCGTTGTTGGGAGAGTGTGAAATTTTGCAATAGAGCTATAGGAGGGACCCCGGAGGGCTAGAGAAAGCAGGCCTTTCACTCGACCTGCCTACCACGGATTGCGCAGCACTAATTTAAACAATAATACGCAATCATGTCTATTGTTTGTTCTCGTTCTTTTTTAGACCATAGCGGTTTAGAGCAAGGACCGTAAAATTGTAACCGTAAATTCTATTTCATTGAATACCACAGCTATACGTTATTATTTTGTCAGTTTATCACACAAATACCAGTAGACCTAATTGTATTCTTTTGAGCGGAATAATATAATAATCAATCGATACTCCCAAAATGCTTACTTGAACCGCTATTAAATTAACTGCAATGACGAGTTCTTCGAATATTAACTAATATTATTTTAAACATCGTTGTTACAAAATGTATTGATAAGAATTTCTATGATTTAGTACCTACCTACCTACACAAAATTAAAAAAGCTTTTAAGGATTTGTAAAAGCAGATTAAATTAAACATAATTTAACTCAACAGGCTGCGGGCTTCACTACTAAAACAAGTTAAGTAGAAGATTAACTTGAGAGTTGAGAATAGCTATGTGAGGTAAAGTTTAAGGACCGCAAAGGTGGAAGTTTGAGTGCAATTTGCAGCACAGCAGACCGCAAACTACGGGCTACATACAAAGGTCTGTTAATGAATTGCTCTATGTATGTCGAGGTTTGCTAGCCGTTTAATATTAAACACTGTTCAGTTCTTCAAATGAACGAACCCTAAAGTTTTGAGAAGTTTTAAGATTCTTTACCTAAGCTACAAATTTAAAATTGTCTGATTAAGTTTATATTTCCATTAGCAATTTTAATATTTGAATCATTCCAAATAAATTGAGCATAGGAAGCAACCCAAACTAGATGTACCTATTTGTATTTCATGTGGTTTGTGTTAACTAGGAATGATTCCAAAATTAAGAAATTCAGTCTTATTTTGATGTTTTTGTTTAATAAGCATTAAACTTGGCTTAGGCAAACATCTTGAAAGCCATCGTCGATATGGGTTTTGCGGTAATAGTTACGAGTACTTACCTAAAAGATTCCTGCCTTGTTGACTATTATTGGTGAACAAAGAGGCTCTAAGGAGCGTAGTAGGTTTTCAGTTTTATTAAGTAATTTCGCGTTATATCTACCTACGTAGCTAAGCTTCCTAATTATATTTGATTATAATTGCTTTGTTAAAGGTATAAATAGTTTTGCTAGTTTTTGTCCGTAGTTCTTTTTATATTACTTAAAGTAGTTAGGTGTGAAATGACTTTTTTTGTTCAACTTTTTGTAGGTAATTCTAAGATCTTTTCCTTATAAAGTCAACAGAGTTTTGTTTTGTTTCTTAAATACAATCATAAGATAGGTATACTTATTAAGTTTAACCAAAGGCAATTCGGAACACGTTCCGATCATTTGGGCCAACTAGATTACAGGTCCATGTTATTGTGCCGGTATTTAGTGGAAAGCCAATATTGTGCTCCAAATCGCTCCTTTATGCGAGCGTAATAGCTTGTTTGCTGCCTTTTGTCTAACTAGGGCATAACCTCGATGGCATTAATTGATAGCATTGACAAGCCTGGCTTGAGTAACCTAGCGCAGATTCCACAAGAGCTCCCGGCAGCAAGCGTGGCGGGCGCCCCATTTCAGGTGAACTTAGCGACCCTGTTTATTCATGTTCAGGTTGTTCATTTATTTTGGCATGGCAGCTGTTGTTTTCAAAATGAGCTTAGGCTTCATTCAAAATTGAGACGTAGGTCACCATTTAAGCTACGAATATAAAAATAAGATATTATGTTTTATTTTCTGTTATTCAATTAATAGATTTTACGAGTACTTACTACCTACCTTACCTAAGTCTATAACATTTCGGGAAACTTTGTGTTGTTTTTCCGCAGTACTTTTTTAGGTTAGGTTTTATGACTTGGCGAATGTTTGGCCATGTCTGTCTGTCAAAGTTTTTATTAACTTGAATAACAAGTGTTTATCACGATCCAGAGTCAGCAAACACCAACTTTTTGAATTATCTAGTTGTCATTCTATGAAAATGGTAAGACGACACCACAAGCTGTCTCAATTTACGTCGTAAAATGTTTATTTGAAGATTTGGGCGCGATAGCGATCATAGTCGAAAGCCGGCCGGCGCGGCGCGCGGCGACATTCGAAAACTGTATGTAGATTCGGTAGCTTCTGGGACCTCATCAACCGGACAGAACTCGTTTTTGCACAATACCACGACTACAATTTCTTTGCACGATCAAAATTTACAACGGCATTCGCAGGACACCACACCGGCACATACGTGCGACACTTGTGACATTTACATGAATTGGAAGTTCAGTTGCGTTTCACGATCCACAATTTGTACACAGTTTCATTCCATCCATAAGTTTGGCACAACACGACACACGATGATAAAGCGATCACTGAATCCAGGTTATAGCTCGAACGGAAGCAATGCGCGTATAGTGCGTCGTGTTTACAGTTGGCGCGGCGCTTTTTTAGAGCCGGCGGCGGCGTACGCAGCGTCCGCGTCCGCTTGCTTCCTCGGTTGACAGTCGACTAGCAAAACAAGCGGCGCGGCGCGGCGCGGCGGACGACGCGACGGACGAAGAACGAAAGAAAGCTGTGTCGCGATGGTGGGGAGCGAGACCGCGGGGCGTTTGCGGGGCGTGGGGCGTGCGGCACACATGCGATGCGAGCGGCGGGAGCGCCTCTCGCCTCCAGCTAGCGAAGCTTCCCGCTACTACGCAATAAACGCTCGA
The DNA here is from genome assembly GCA_951394395.1 of Colostygia pectinataria. NCBI lineage: Eukaryota > Metazoa > Arthropoda > Insecta > Lepidoptera > Geometridae > Colostygia > Colostygia pectinataria. Next base: position 5,899,074 of record OX596362.1, read on the forward strand.
TAAACTTTCTCATTAGGCGCACCTAAGCGTGTGACCGTAAGTTCGTTTCTGCTTGCACATCAAAAGCTATGCAACATTCGTATAAGCAGATCAACACTCGTGCTTACACTAAGCTGTGGTTTCGACTCGTGCGCATGCGAACCTTGTGGATACTAGGTACCTATGTGCAAATGCGTGTACGTAGGTAGCTTAACTAATGCAATTTTGACTTGTGTTAACCAAAGGGCGTTATGTAAAATTATGCAGGATGCTTATTAGATTAGTTATTGAATAGAGTTTTAGCACAAGAAGAGATAGCACCGATATCTCTAATAACAAGGAACGCTTATCTTGTTGTTCATTGTTCTGTCTTAGACTAAAACATGGTTTACAAACATCGGTGCGACAATTTTCTGCATCAGTTTTACCTAAGCATTGATAAACTGAATCCATTAGTGGTTACTATACCTAGTATTTACAAAACGTACCTGATATCTTTATTAGAAAGCCTTTTTGTCGTAAAACATGATGATGATCCGGCTCGAAGGACTTTCCATTACGTATTAAGAGTGACAATTTTCTACCAATCAGTAAATATTTCGAAGGTATAACTAATGTTCATATTTTAATCGTTTTATACCTTACTCTTTCTCCCACGTAGATGTGGAAACCTACCCACGGGCTATTGTTACCCTTATCCCTTAGATACTTCTAAATAATAAACTTATCGTACCTACTCGTACTTCTATTTACAGTCGTGTAGAGATGAGGACATTTTTCACTTAGATGATCACAAATTCTAACTTTTTATCTTGATCTTGACAGTAGGTAAAGGTAACTCAAAATGTTTCTCAAGTACTAATACAAATGTTTCTGTAGGTACCTAATAGTGAAACGCACTTACTTCACGACTCTAAACAAATATTTTCAAAAATTTTCTGTTTTAAAAAAAAACTATTGTTCGTTACTAATACTAATAGTTTTATAATCAGAACCAATCAAACCTAATGAATGAATGAATGAGACTCAGTCAGAGTTGTATGTTATATCTATATCCTACTTCGTTCGTTCGTTCGTTCGTATGAGTCAGTGGCCAACTCTGGTGACAGAGTTTCTAGGCCGCCCGAAGGCCTAGCCTATATCCTACTAATCACACTAATTATTATAAATGCGATAGTTTGGATGTTTGTTTCTCTATAACTCGTCAACCACAGAACCAATTGGCTGAAATTTAAAACATTGATATATAATGATCTGGAATAGGACATTAGCTTTCATTTCGAAAAAGTACGGTTCCCGAGTTGCACGCGAATTAAGTCGCGGGCAACAGCTAGTATCTTACTAATATTGTAAATATATGCGAAAGTCTGAGTGTATGTTTGTTACCACGTATCTCCGTGACGACTTAACCGACTGTGATGAAACTTGGAATGTTTAAGTTCTGGAATAACACAACATGGATAACTTTTTATCCAGAAAAATTTACTGTTCCTGTAAGATAGCACCAAAAAAATCGAAATACCGCGCGTGAAACCGCGGGGCACTATTAGTGTTATATCATTCTTCAATTAAATTCAATAACAAAAGATAAAAGGTTCCAGAGTTTTCTAGGGAGTGATTCATCAACCCTAAGGCCACACTCTGCACTGTTCTATTCTGTTACATTCTAGCAAAGTATTAACAACATGATGCAATATTCAGTTACCGCGCACAATAGCTACGTCATTGGTGTCATTTGAACCAGAACATTCATATAAAAGCTACGTATTTAGGCATCCTAATTTCTGAATTATTGTTATTACTAATCTATAGGTTGGATTACTGAAGTATTAATAACTAAATAACTTTACTTTTATTTTATTTTTGAGTATTATTCCATTCTATTATAATAACTCAATACATAATGAGTGTTATAAATAATGTTTACTTATCTGTCATTAGAAAATATTATATAAATAAATATGCATTTTCAAAATAAATAATTCTCGGTATCTACTACGTGAAAATGTCTTACGAGCATGAGATTCTTTCTCTATTAGTGAGGTTAAACATTATTGTTTCTATTTTTTTTTTTAGTTTTTTATCTGGTACTTAATTATTTATATCTATCTATAACAAATTTGAAACTTGTTTGTACATTTATTTTGGATATTACAAAGTAAGTAGGTACTTACTTATTAACTAGATAGCGTACATTTAAAAAAAATAAAGAAACACCCGACACTCTTAGGCTGATGATATTGAAACGGCTGAATTCGATAAAACATGACTGGGAACTATCGCTAAAAAACATGCTTTTAAATAAAAAAAACAGCATTCAAATCGCTTCACCCCTTAAGAGCTACAGTGCCACAGATACACATAAGTAGCGGTCTAAAAATATCCCTCATGTCATGTTGCATCGGGGGTTAAAAACTGCTTGCAAAACAGAACACCGACATTATAAAATGCGCAGTTACAGGACATTTTTTAGTATGTTCTAGAAGAATGTGATGCAATATTCACAATACGCTAGTACCTACGGGTATCATCGCCACGTGGTCGGTCACGTGGGCCCGACACGTGTTTGTAAACTTTCCACGAGCTATTTGCAATGATGGCCTTTGTAGTTTGTAGTGCCACAAATAAACACAAAATAGGGCATTAATATACATTGGAATAAGAGCTGTTATGTTTTGGGCGGTTTATACCTAGGATGAGATAAAAAGAGGATGTAAATAAGAATGTACTTAACGATTTCAATTTTTGTGCTCGAGGAAGAGTCACCCACATAATCACAGTTCATACTCAACAAACAAATCTCTGATTTATTATCAATGGCAAGACTTTTAGACATATATATTTTTATTTTTTTTATTTTTATTTTAAGTATATACCTTATATTACTTTAATACTCTTTCCAGATTATGTTGACAGTAGCTTAATGCCGGCACTTCACTTCGCATATTTGCTCAAATGTTTGATACGATTGAGCAAATATGCGAAGTGAAGTCGCAGCAATGAGTAAAATTTTTATCTGACACCAAACAATGGTTTTTTCTGAATTATATTGATATTGATAGGGCTCAGCCATTCTAGTGAAATATAAAAAGATAAGTCTTGTATAAAGTAATATCTTTAAATTTCTTTGTATGAAAATGTCTTTCCGACAATTTATTTCTAAAAAACTTATAATCAATAGTGTTCATTTAAAGTAAACACTAAATATAAAATGTAAGCATTGTTGGAAACTAAAGAAAATAAATAAATTACAGTATCGAACTGCAGCGATTTCCCATTAATTAGAGTCGCAACAGTGTCACGACGCGCGACGGAACTTCTGTAGACGATAACTTTGTAAGAGGATTTACAGGCGGAAAATGAACTCTTACTATTTACCGCCTGGACAAGACGTTGATTAATAACTGCAGGTATTAATGCTAGCCATTTTCATAAAACTCTATCTAATTCATATCAATTCAAATCATATTATTATAGCGCTATTGGGCCCAAAGCACCGAAGCTACAAAATTAATTGCTTGAAACTTCAATGACAATTACAGTTTTCGTTTATCTTCTATCCTACAACTACAATAGGTAATAATTAAAGAACTTATGAATTGCTTTTCATAACATATCAACTGAGCGCTGCCGTGCTTCAGAGGGCAAGTTAAGCAGTCGTCCCGGCTTTTTAAAAATGGTTAGACTATGACTGAGGCCGGACAAACTTAATAACAAATGTTTTTCAAGTAAATTGAAATGACCTATTCTATTGTAGCCGTATATTTGACGCCATTGTGGTTTAAAAATGTATCGACAACGTGCGTAGACTGAGTAGTAATGGGTCCGCCAACAGGAAAATTAAAAGAAAAAATCTACGTTATAAACCCATGCATACCTATTGGCTAACAATAAAGTCGGAAAAAAATAAACTTAGTAATTTCCAAAGAGGCAATGATTTAATGCAAACCGCACTACAGAAAATTCTGGTACACCTAGGTGAACTAACAAGGTGGACCGCGGGTAAGGACCGGTAATATATAGCAATATAAAGACCATTTTCATAAAATAAACTGTAATTTTAGCGGCTTGCTAAGTGTTGTATTTCCTTGTCATTTATGTCAAAGACGATGGCAGATTTGAAAGACACATTAGGTACCTAACAGAGGTTTATAGTCTTTGACTATTGAAAATCTTTGTTTAAAGTAAATTAAACTGTTATAATGTTGAGGTTATGGTATACCATATCCAGGCTAATAGCCTGTCACATTTAATAATGTCAAACCAATAATTGACTCTAGAGCAAAAAGAATACCTACACATTATAAAGTTTATTTAGGAAGTTAGATAAACGATGCATACCAATAATTGCTTTGTCGATATTGTATGCAACAGGCTAGAAATATTGTGTGGCGTGTAAACGAGTGCCTTAGCTTTTAGAGGAAATTTGACCGGTCAATTTTCAACAGTTGCGCAACAAAGTAATTCAACAATAATTACCTATACGATTTACGATTATTGAATATCAATTTTGTTGTGCATCGATTTAAAAAAATGTAGGCAGTATAGGTGCTTGACATTTAATTAGTAATAAACATTAAGTTAGCAAATACTGAGGAATTCACAAAATATTACTATGCATAATATTACAGTTGAGCTGTAACTCGCGATGCGATGTTAGTAAATTGATTTTTCGTTCGTCTTCTTCTTCTTCATTTATTTACTCTGTGACTTAATTGCCAAAATAACATAGTAATTCATATAATTGTCGCCTAGCAACGTTTACAAACACAATTTTTCTGAAAGAAACGCCGCCATTCATTTCAAAAAAATTTCAAGGAGTCTTCGACTAAATTTCAAAGAAATGCAAAGACGAGTTATATTTACATAAACTGCCACCACAACACAATAAGACTTAAAATAACACGAGAAAAACCATTAAAATGGGAGGATCCATGTTATAAATTTACAAGATTGCCGAAGAAACTTCTGATTTTTCGTCGATGTGTTCTGACTTCTGACGACCGATGTGGCGCAGCGGGCGCAGGTCCGCCTGCGATGCGGAGGTTGCGGGTTCGATTTCCGCCTCGGGTCAAATGTTTGTACTGTCTACAAATATTTGTTCCGGGTGTTCTGGGTATTTTCTATATATAATAAAAAATATCTATCTATGTATTGTATTGTATCTATACTAATATTATAAAGAGATGATTTGTATTTTTGTATTTTTGTTTGTTACGAATAAACTCAAAAACTGTTGGTCCGATTTCAAAACTTCTTTCACCATTAGAATGCTACATTATCCCTGAGTAACATAGGCTATGTTTATTACTAGCGACCCGCCCCGGCTTTGCATGGGTGCGGTTTCAATACACCCGCGCGAAGCTGGGACGGACTGCTAGTTAAGTAGGTATATATCAGTCATCTAGTACCCATAACACAGCTCTGTTTAACAGCAGCTTACCTGGGGCTAGATGATGCTGTGTGGATTGTCCAGCATTATTTATTTATTTATTATTTATTTATTTCCTTTAGAAAAATCTCTAGATAATCTTCGTCCAAACAACAAACAACATAATTCACTTTGACTATATTTTGATAATACACTTCCATATTTCAATTGTCTTCACTTCATGAATCATGTGTTATGAAATCAGAGGGGCTGTTAGGCAATTCAGTTTCAATTAATTACACTAGGTTTCAATCAAAAGCTGATGTATTTTGTATGAATACGATAGCTTATTGACAGGTTGCTGACTGAAATCGGATTGCAACGGAGTAACGTAATAGTCAGTAAAAAATCCATTGATTGATTGATTGAAATTCTGGCTTAAGAGTTTTATTCCCATAAAAATTTACAATTCACTTAAATGAGATTACACAGAACTGAAAATAACAAAGGAAAACAATTAATATGGAAGCAAGACATTGCAGATATGACCAAAGAGCAATCCCTGATACAAACTAGTATGTTAATGTCGGTTCCGACTTTTTAAAGTTGTTTTAGCCATAATTAGAGGCCTTCAGGCGGCTTTCGTCACCAGAGTTGACCACTAACTCATAATACGAACTTACTTTCTCGTAGTTCTTATGTATAGCTATGAACTTGACATTTCAGAAGGTACTTCGCCAATAAATTCCATAAATTTAAGGTAGTACGGTCTCATTAAATTAATTGCTCACGTTTTACCGAACGGTTGAAAGCACATGATTTCTTTCCTGTTTACAATATTTTATCAGTACCTACTTATCCAGTTGTTGTTCATTTCAGCTTAAAATATTCAAGGAGCATGTTTTTTGTAAGAAGTAAGTTCGCATGAGACGAAAGGATATTATAGGCAGCCTGAATGAAGGCCCTCATCATGACCTTACAACTTTAAAAAGCCGGGACCGACAGCTTAACCTGCCTTCCAAAGTCCGGAAGCGGTCAAATAAAATTGCCGGTTATACAACCAAACAAACATAATATGTACTTTAATACGTTATATAAATACCTAACATCATAAGAATATATCAATATGTATATCATAATGTATCATATCAACATCATGACTCATTATCAGTCTTAACTTATGATGTAAACATACCCACTGCGGGGTAACTTCATAAAATCGCTTTGCGACTATTACACAGGTACCTAGTCACCCATCCAAAAACAAACCGCGCAAAATGTTGCTATACTAAGTTTACCGTTAAAGAATGATCTTGCTACGGGCAATACTTCTAATAATGTCTGAATGGTATTATGATGTTTTCATTATTCGGCCATCTGTTGACACGGGAAAACTCGCTTGATTGCTTTTAATTGGTTTATGAATAAGCTTATTGAACGGTTTAACGTGAGGGTGCTACAGGCAAGGGCAACTCTGGCAATAACGAGATTAGCGTCATCATTCGGCAGCTCATATTACGCAACTTTCCCGACTGTTGCTCGTTTATCATCGTTAAAAAAGTGCATAATTAAATTCTAAAAAAGTGCAAAAGTTTATACTTACCCAATTCCACAGATTTCTGTGCCATTACCTAAGAACAGATATTAGTACTGCGTACCATTGCTACAGATTTTCGTTTCAACAGAATCCCATGTCTTTTACAAATTAGGCTTTATTAAAAGAGATCCTGTATTTTTGGGCTTCTTGCACATCTTAGAGTAGGTAGATGTCAAGTGTTCAGTGCAATAGATAATATTATACTGGCTAACTGACAATAAGCCGATTAGAATAGGTTTACGAATAGGAATAGACGCATTACCTAGAAAATAGCCTTCTAACTTACGAAGCATGTTCTAAGTATATATATTTTTTATTTAATATCGTTAATATTTTTCAGAGAAGAAAAACTAGAGAAGAAACTAATGATTACAGATCTGAAGAGTTGCTGATACTTCTTCACGGTGAGACGCAATGCAGAGAATTCTAAAGATACGTGTATTTACACATTATTGACACAAATTACCCTTAAACGACTTTTTATTTAGGACATACTCTACTTGAGTAATGCCTCGTTAAAAATTTCCTTTCTCATTACGGAAACAGGCGCGGGTCGGAAACCAAGAGCGCGAAACGAACCTCTTTTTGTGTTAAAAAAAAAAACAAAGTTCCAGCCAGCTGCGCCGGAGCATCCTGTCGACGTTACTACACCTTTTTGCTTTCATTGATCACCGGGTCGTAAGTCTATCCTTTTTGGACAGGTCGGGCTATTGTGTGAGAGAGCGAGATGGCAGTAGGTGGTGACTTGATAGTAACGGCAGTCTTCCGCAAGCGTCCTATTAAATAAAGTTGTGTATATAAATTGCTTGTTGGTTTTTCTGGCTGTATGTAAACAAGTGGCCATCTAAACTGGTCAAACGAAAAGCGGCCGAGCGACCTTTCTATCTTTTAATGATCTACCTATGAAGGTATTGAGATCTTGTTATCCTTTCCTGCGCAGAAATATATTGGCATACCAGCGCTTTTAGCAGAAAAAGTTTGGGTTAAGAACCAGCAAGAAGCAAAGGTGACATCATGAATCGTTTATAAGAAAAAAAACCAGCAAGAGATAGTAAAAGGTACTACCTTTTACTAAGAGATAGTAAAAGGTACTACCTTTTACTATCTCTTTATATACATATATTATATTCATATATGTGCTTGGTTATATTAAGATAGTGATTATACATGTTCTAAAATTCCTGACGATGATGATGATAATGATGATCCTATAATATATTCCTATTATTTTTATAAAACCCTTGCTGTCCAAGTCAGTGTCGTACTGGATTACATTTTATTATGACTTTGGGGTCTTCGAAAACATGATGGTGATGATTACCAAATCACAATAAGTTGAGGTGTAGCCAAACACTAACACGCTAACCTGTCATATAATCAAAAAATGAGGATTTTAAACAATATAAACAAAGCTGCTGAAACTATTGTTTCGTTAAAAGTTTTAGATGAAAAGCGACGGCCACTTGTCTACTAGGTACAGTTACGTCTCAGAAGCCGGGAGCGGAGCGCCAGGCACCCCGGGACGCGACAAAGGCTACTCAATCGTCTATAAATCGTCATTGTTGTGACACAATAACTTCAAGCGCGACGGGCTTGACAGCTTATCACACAATTTGCAACCGTTGCGGCTAATTGTAGGGAAGTTATTTCATTACAATCCACGTGAATGTATCATACAATCTGAAAGCATCTAGACATTTCATTATCTTTTATTAATACGTTCAGGATTAACAAAAATGGAGTACCTATTTACAATACTCACAGCTGCGAATACTATTAACTTGACTTTATGTAATATACGAATTATGATTAATATTCTCCCAAATTATCATTTAATACTAATAATTAATATTTCTTGTGCTTATGTTTTATTGTACGAATTTATGTCTTCATCGCTTATTTCACTTATTTTGGACAGAAATTGCAAGTACATTGATGTTTTAGATAACAAATTTGGAAGCGACACCCAGGGCTGTCAAGCTAGCTGTTTCAAAATACGCAATGCTAACATAAATTGTGAATTTTCACTGTTAACTGTAAAAACTCGTGGAAATAGGTGTAAGTGTGTGTGTAGGGTTCACCATAAATTGGTGCAAACGATTTATTTATACGAATTTAAAGAATTACAAAAGTTAGACAAAAAACTGGATCGCATGCATTTCAACCAATCACTCTTGTTTGAGAGTAGGCCATGTCAACAGAACATTAGAAGGCTGATTATGATGGATGACGCATTTCATTTCAAGTAAGTAAATAATAAATTTTACTTAAATAAATTCACTAAAGTATTATTTAAAGTACTTACTTATTTAATCATATAGATTTATGTTCATTTTAAGTCCTACTCTAGCGACGGAGTTCTTGTACACAAATTTTTAAGCAACTTATAAAAGTATTTTCTAAATGGAGCCTTAGCTTTGAAAGTAATGACTACGGAACTAGTGGAATGCCCCGTGATTTTGTCCCCGCTGAATATTTTCATCCAAAATTCACGTTGCACACTACTCTCTTAGTGAATCTCAGGAATTTCTTCTTTTGGTGCATCCCTGCATCTCTAAAACTTACCCTTTTTGCTGTAGGTACGTGGTTTGTCAGTCAGTCAGTAAATAACGCATCAATTTTATATTAGCATTTAGATATAGACGGATCCCTGCGAATGGCCCGACACGTAACTGGCTCGTATTTAAAACTAGTTTACAAACCTGTTTGCTATAGTGACAACCCTATATACGTACACAATCTCTGTATAATGTTGACTGATAGTGATAACTATGTGAAGGTTAAGGTCACCCTTTATCTTTATACTGACCGTATTATTGGAATATTTGAATGTAAGATCTGTTTGCCACTAGGTAAGAGCGGAATGGAATTGTGTAAGGTTTAAAACATTTTTCATTGTTAAATCATCATCATAATCAACATGTACACCAGTTAAACGTAGGTCTATTCTAAATTCTAAGGCGCGCGACACTTTGACACTGTAACAATAACCGCACGTGTCATATTTGCCTAGTGTCAAAGTTACATTACAACATTATGGTGTTTATCTGGGGACTTACTCTTGAACGCGATCGGTATTGGACAAGTATTGGAATATGACGTTTCGAACTTTTGACAGCAAACCAAGCGCCAAATTCAACCTTGTTTTCAAGAGTACAAAAATTTAACAGCAGAAAATAGAAATTGGGATTGGATCGGAATTGTCATTAAATTCAAGAGTAAGGCACCTGGTTGCCTTACGTACAGTATAGTCTTGCAACGGAAATGGTTTAGTGGATACCTAAACTTGATACAACTTATTTTTATTACATAAAATAAACTGCGAATGAAACGAATAGACTGAGTGACGAGGAAGGAAGTGTGATGCTCAAGGCCCGCAGTGACCGCAAACTATTAAATTATACGTTCTTAACGCTTCCGGCGCGTCGAGAGTTTATCTATTGAATTGTATCTGCTGACAGATTTTCTTTTCTGGAATAGTTTGTAGATTCAATAAGCGTAAGTGTTTGCAATTCCGCATTAACTAAAAAAATTAAGGATTATGTTTTGCATATTGGTAAGTCTAATAAACGTTGATGACAAATCGAACTGGGATTTCAGTTAAAAATAATTCACTTATTATTTGAAAGGGGGCGACTGCTACTAACACTTCACTCGTCCCTTCGGGGACGAGCGCTACTGAAAAACTTCCCGATGGGGGTGATCGGGAAAAAACTTCCCGCTGGTCCCCAGTGGGGGCAAAACATGGGGGTCATCGAGAATAACCCTTTTTTAACTTATCTACATAATATATCTGCCGCCACAAACAAGCCACAAATATTCTCAGGCAAAACCGACTGCAGTTATAAACAGCTAAACCACTGAACTGGTTTGGAAGTAATTTGGCAAGGTTTAAAGTCTGGAAAACGACATTATACTTACTAATTATACTGAATGTACAAAGCCGCGAATAAAAGCTAGTTATTCAATAATCAATAGAAGATACGGCTGAAAGTGTAAGCCAACCAAAGTAAATAATTCTATCTGAACGCAATAAAAAGTACTTAACTGCCCTAATTGAGTAGTAAGAATAGTAGAGTTCTTTGTAATAGAACACGTCCGGGGAAGTACTACCACCATACCTATTTCTGCCGCATTGCTGTGTTCCGGTGTGAACGGTATAGTTTCCGGTGAAATTACTGGCACATCTAGTGTGCCGTACGCTTGGTTGCCACTTCAGTTGTATAAAAAAAAAACATGAGGCTTTCGACCTATGCCTCAAGGTGGCAACCTGCGAGTGATACCTCTGGTATAGCAAGCGTTCATAGGCGGCGGTAACCGCTTACAATCTTGAGGGCCGTACGCTTGATGCCACTTCAGTTGTATAAAAAAAAGGGATCATAACTCAATTTGAACTTTCATGATAATTAAATACTACATTCAAATATATTTTTATTTTATTCATATTTAAAATATCAATTTGAAACATTCCAAGCTATTAAAAAAAAAATTACGGACGGACTGAATATAGAGAGACAGAACCGGAGAAAAACCGGAGGAAAACTGAAGAAAAACCGGAGCAACTATTTCACAAACTCATGCACAAGTTTTAGTAGATATTGCAGGTATTCATTTGAAATCCGAGTTTCGCAGAAAAGCTCATTTATATGCGCAATATGTATTCCACGTGAAAGGCAGTAATGTTTATAAACTTCCACTTTCAAAATCTGTATTACCGAGAAGAGAACTAAGCAGCAATGAAAATTCCTGAGCAACATGTGAATATAACTACATATATCTGAAAAGTTTAGCTTTTATTTTAAAGTAAGGTTACTGATGTTAAGTTTATTACCTAGAGAGACGGACGAGGCTGACATCATATAAATATCCAGCAGTGGGATAAAGAATATGATACTAATTTGGTAGTTTGCTCGAACTTGTCATAGTGGAAATTGTTTTATAAATAAAATTAAAACTTACCGGCTATTATTATCATGTTGGTCCTTATTTAATGACCATCGAACCTTTTTAGACTGAAAATATGATGCTGTTTTACATGAAAGATGCTTATAAAGCATTTGGGTTTTGATACCTAATATCAAACAAGTTTAATTTCAAATGGTTCCCTGTTTAAAATATTAATTATGATACAATTATTGATAACAGTGCGTTGCGTTGATGAATCAATTAAATTAGACTGGCTGGTGTGCCTAAATTATATTTTGCGATCGATTATCCTGTTGTAGATTACTCGATATTTTATCAAAATAAAGGGTTGCTTCATTACGTGTCAAATCAAATAATAACAAACCGCGACGGCGAACAGTATTAAATGGAAAATACCTGTTTGAAGGACTCAGTTTGGATTTTAAGCAAGCGTAATGATTATTCAACTTTATTACGTAACCAACAGGTTTTGGCTTTGACTGAAAACTTAAAGCAACCTTTGAAGGTTTGAAGGTGAAGAAAGAATATTTCAGTTCGTAGAAGTAGAGCTCGGAGCGAAAGAGAAATATTTACTATACAATTTTCACTTTGTTGACGCTTGCGGGTGATTTAGCTTTTCAGATTCGACCGTATAAAGACGAGTAAGTATTTACGTAAACGTGGAGAGATGTTGAAAAACAACCCATTTTAGAGCGAATAGTTATAAGTTAAAAGTTGTTGAGCGAGCTATGGAAAAGGTTATGATTAGGGGTGTGTTGTAGAAATATTATCTGAAACGAATAACTTGAAAATAGAACTAAAGTCATCGACATATAGCTCAGAAGCAGAAGTGGCAGATGTGCGTCTTTATTGAGGCCCACTTTTGCCACACTTTTAAAAACATTGCAAAGTAAGTCAGTGGGCCCCGGTCATGTCTGTCCAAGAACCAACAACTGCTAGAGCCAATAGGTTCTGGAGTGAAGACCTGGTTTAGGCAAACTTAGTAAAAGCGCCCCAGCTGTTTGCTTCAGTGGAAAGCCTTAGGTAGTTGTACCACATCCAGCAAGTAAGCGATGCTTAGGAATTAAAGCGATGGGCGATCAACTATTTTCGCGCTCGCGCTGCAAAATCACTCGTCGACCAGCTTCAGGTACTTGTTTAGCAAGAATTCTTCCATCAACGGTGAGTCGGTGAGACTGCAAGCGTGTTGCAGATTACAGTAACTCAGAAACAAATACTTAGCTAGTTCTAAATGGGAAAAATATAACTGCGTACTGTTTTTTTTGAGCTAGTTGTAATGCAAACAAAATGGGGTTCCATAGAATGTACGGAACCTGTTTAACGGTCTGACCGAGACCGTTAAACTGCGAAATCATTCCTCGTACGAGAACCTATTTGAATGGTTTGTTGACTTTCTACGCTGGCTTTGTTGGTATTACCGATGATATTAATATTGTAATGGTGACAGGAGGCTGTCATTGTCATTCTCATAAATGTAATCTAGCGTACGACCCGATGGACAGCGGTTACCGTAGCCTATGTACGATTGCAATATCAAAGATATCACTGCCTCCCTTAGACATAGATACCAAAAACGTAGACCAATAACGTAACGTAGACGTGGAAACCATACCCTTTAACTGGAACACAGCAATGCTATGCAATGCTTAGTTGCGGCAGAAAAAAGTATAGTGGTAGTACATCCCCAGACGAGCTCTACTAACTCTTCATAATTTTCTTATTATAAATGCATTTGGATCAGTTAATAAAAATGAAGTAATCGTTTGCTTACATACGGAAACGTTTATTATAAAACTTAATATAATAAGGATAATGGTGGAAGGTTCCAACTTTTGCCAACTGAAGTTTCGTTTATTAATTCCCGTTTCAATAATTTTGTTGCTGCAATACCGCAAACCATCGCAGTTGGTGATAGGGTTACGTTTGGAGCAACTTATTTGTCGAAGTTTGAAGCTTTCCGTAACAAAAACTCCCCAATAACTAAATCTTCGGCAATAATTTTGAATATGCTTTTACCGTTGTTTGTCAGTTTATTACGATTTAAATACATAACTGAACAAAATTATTATATTTTAATAATACACCAACAATTTACCACAGGATATAGATAGGGTATTACATTACGACTACTATGGATGGACCCAATGCAGATTGATGGATGGCACGTCTTTCGAATTTTTAAATCTTTGGAAATGCTAGTTTCCTCACGTCGTCCTGAGCACATTTGTCAACTGAAAAATTCATTGGTGCAGAGAAGGATTCAAACCTTTACATAAGTATCTGAATGCGGGTTCACTACTACTAGTCCACCAATGCATTTATTGGAGCCCATAACTAAATGTACTTACTAACCTACCACATACATATACATAACATTGTAGCTTGGAGGTATACGTTTTGCTATCATTTAGCATGTCTGCTAATAATTTGGCAGAGACTGACTGACAACAGATTTTAGTTTTAGAGTCAATATTTATCTTTCTATTCTTATCATTATCATAACTTTGCCTAATACTGCCATGAAAATAGCGCTTGTCTAAACTAAGTGGCACTATAGCATTTCTTCTTTATTCTGTAAAATTGGAATTTTGTTTATGAATCTTAGGATTAACTAAAGTGAATTCTGTTAGGAATTCACAAGAAAATTACTAACAACTAACTTATATGCAAATAAATACCTTGAATCAAGAAGCATTTAAGAACTTATTCGCCCTTTTCAAGCATCGCAAATTATTTGTTTGTTAGGTCCTGAGTTTGTGCAGTTAGGACGGTAGTAAGGTAGGTACTAAGTACTTTAGTTTCTGTTATTCACTCAGGAAAGACGTATGTGGGCGTCAAGACTGTGCCTACATTTTTTCAATAGCATTATCAAAGACCCATTTTAGATAAAACTGGCATTTGGGGCGATCAGCTACTTGTTATTCTGTAGCAGTTATAGTACCGGCATAATATTATCCTGTCATCGAAAACCTTTAAGCCGTAGAACCTCTTTTCAGTTACTTGGCATCTAGTATGCAATGGGAGTGCAGGATCGAGATATTCTCATCACTATCCCGAAGCAATAGTCCCGTCCGGGACAAAGGGGATGTGTTTTTATTCCTCATTGTGGCCCATAAAGAGTTCCTGCAATCGAGCATTTGCGAAGTTAGGGTTGCCTCACTCATAAAAAAAATTAACGCAAATCGCGAAAACAAAATTGAAACAGAGTTATTTACTGATGAAAAATTTTGGGGAGACCTTTGCCCAGCAGGTGGTTAAAAAATGTAAAGTTACTTTACTAAACTGGCAATGATTTTAAACTGCAGTGTATTTTTTCTATCAACAATAAAAAACAATCAACATTTTTTAATTGTTTGAACAGGCATTATATTAATTGAATCCATGTTATAAATACTATTTTTAAACGTAAAGGGTTATGAACACACACATAGTCACAACCGCACACTGCCATTATTAGTATCCAACCATAACTATACAGTTGCAAAGAAATTTGGTTTTGCAACCAAACCACTACGCTGCTATAGGACTGTTTTAAACGCTTTTTACTTATAATAGAGTTTCGTCAATGTATGCCATGTCCTTACCTGCTTACATAGAACAAGTATTATTTGTTATTGTAAGTAGATACATTAAAATATATCGCGGCAGCCCTAGGGTTGTCCTCTATCGGATAGGACCTATAGGACATATCTATAGTCACATCACATATCGATATGAAGGCGCTTCAAAGGTTTCTGAAACACTAGCATCAGTTTTTTTAACTTTAGCTATCTTACTAATATTATAAATACGAAAGTGGTGTGAGATATTTGTGTGAATGTTTTTTCCATGTATCTCCGTGACGACTTATTTATTCATTTATATATTTTTATCTTCTTTTTAATCGACTTAACCGATTGTGATGAAATTTGGAATGTAGAAGGCTTAAGTTCTGGAATAACACATAGAATCTATATTATCCCGGAAAAATTGACTGTTCCTGTGGGATAGCATAAAAACTGCAAAAATGCGGGTGAAGTTGCGCGGGTCAGCTCGTAGTACATAAAATTCGCTACCGACCCGTGGTCCGAACGCTACATCCAACAGTTTTGTACCACGGGACTAATATCTGTTCTGTGCCACGGGTAAGTGAAACTATCCATGTCCAACTGTCAGTCTTATTTTTTTCTGCAATTTGTTGTTATGACCCGTAGTACTGTACCTACACTAAGGGGTTATAAGCAAAAAATACTAATATAATAAGCAAATAATACGTACTAACTGCTTTTTTAAAGTCATCGATCAATATTTAATATATACATAACGAAGGATTCGCAAGCGATTAAAAATGTCCTAACATCTTATAATTATGCAGAGTTATCCTGGTTTGTGTATATATGAAGTGAAATCAGTTGTCAATTTGACTCTACCCTTTGCGTAGAAGCTTTTAATAAATAATAATAGTTTATCTTTGCCCAGAAGTGGCACAATATGGGTAAATGGACAAAAAATAATAATCGGTCAAAATCGAGTCAGCATTTTGCCACTGCAATGGCAATGGTTAGCTGATATGCTGGAGGATTACGTAACAATTGTACGGTATTATGAAACTTACAAAATAAACTTACTTACCTCGTTATAATTGTTGAATCAAGTATTTACTGCATTCCAGCATTAGGTAGCAGGCAGAAAGAAATAAAACCGCTGAAAAGATCTTACCTGAAACAAAACAAAAAAAAACAATATAAAGTGACGCAATTACGAAATGGTGGTGGTGAAGGTAAAGATCGATCGTTCTGGCACTTTGTGGGAGAGGACAATGTTCATCAGTGGACGTCTGTTGGCTGATATTCGTATGATGATGACGATGACGTTATTTTAGAATATATAAATAATAAATATTAAAAATAATAAATATTCATTTCAAGCATCGTGAACAGGGTAATACAATTTTACTTACTAAACAATTCCCCATAGAAATAATAAATACCTTAATTAAACTAACAAAATACTTATATACTTTTTTTAAATACTTACTTATTCATTTATTATTAAACAGTTAAAAATAACCCAGACCCGGAGCAAATATTTACAGATCACGCAAACATTTGTTTCACAGCGGGGAGTATCGAACCCGCAACCTCTCGCTAAAACTCTCAAACGTCCGCGCGCGGATGATCACAGAATTTACGCTAGTCTTATTTAAATTTAAATTTTCTTTATGAAAATGAAATAATAAAAAAATATTTGAAGTTAATAAAGATCTTTTCAACCTGTTATAATATGAAACTTTTGTAGTAACCTAATGGAAGGTATTTCGTTACTGCGTAGGTTTGACCAACAATAACAAAGTTTCTGCGATATTATTTTGCTTTGGTTGAATAAGATCTACGCGTATCAGTTTACTAGATAAACAGAGGTAAGGAAAAATTTGCTCTGCTCATTTTCAATGGTGACTTTGTGTTAATAAAATATATTAATCGTTATGTGGATTGTCCAGCATATTTACTTATTTATATAGGTACATATTACATACATACATACTTACACCACCATTGACAAATCGAAATGAAATAGCGAAGCCCAGATCGGAACAAAGGGTTATGTTCCATCCCCTCGACCCGAAAAAGAATACAACAGTAATGCACCAAATCAATGCCTGATTTTTTTGTGGATGAAAGAGAGCACAACTCAACTGTTTTAAAAAGAAAGAAAGAAAATACGTTTATTCGTGGACATATTCAGCATCGTACAAAGACCCTAAGACTGATTTCTCATATCTTTTTATATTCCATACGACACTTGCGAGCCAAAAATGAGATTGATTAATTTTCCATGATCTGAGATTTGGAACATTATTGTTACTTTTTTTTAAATTAATAATAACAAAAAGGTGATCTGTCTGTTTTCAGACTGTTTAACAGACAGTGGTTTGAAGTTCAAAGTTTGAAGGGGTAGGCCGATAGGTCCGATGACATTATATAAGGAAGACATGTATATCAGTGGAAATACTATGTATGTGTTCACATATTAAGTTTGCTGTGTAGCCTAGCATATTACAAATAGGCAAATGTGTAGCTTAGTTTTGCTTGCACTCTTAATATTTTGTTCAGAGGAGAACCAAGAATGACTCATTATGAGATTTGTGTTTTATAGCGTAGATCTAAGAAGTTTGTTTTGTTTTTTAAAAGAAGTAGAATTAAAGAGCTTGTATTCTCGAATGATGTATTTTTGATAAATAAAATTAACAAAGCGACCAAGTTAGCCAAATGTGGCTACTTGCTGGTCCAAAACTATCAGGAAGAGAAAAAATAAAATGCTTAAATACCTATAAATATCACAAATTTAACCAATTTACAATAACGACGTACCAAGACCATTTAACGAACAAATTTACATATCCAATAGGGCATTTAGATGAATTGGAGCGAGGAGTGAAGTGAGTAATCTGGATTGCAGTATCGACACTCACTAGGGATGAATCATTTCATGATCCAGTAATAAAGCATTATTTAAATTGCTTGGTAAATCCCAATTATTACAATACTGACTGCCGATCTGCCACGCGGTACTGGTTCAATTCCGACAGGACAAATGTTAGCATGTTCTGCAAAGATTCGGCTTTGGAACAAAATTATTTCATTAATACTTTGCAAGTCTGATTCCCGCTGCGGGATAAATAAGTACTTGCATGATCTAAAATATTTGTAGCGAGTTTTCCGGTTAGTAAAATTAAAAATAGTCCCAAGTTATCAAGCATAATAATATTTTGACACATTTTGTGATAAAAACACTTATAACATATTTTTATAATCATTTGTATTTGGCTTTATGGAATTTCAAATAAGTAGGTACTATAAATTGTTATTAGTTCTTACTAGGTTCTTACTTACTACATACATATTTTATGTAGAGTCCACCAACTCTACATGTTTTGGAAGAATAGTTAGCCTTATCGTAATTTTTAAACAAAAGATATTTTTTAAGTAATAACGGTAAAATGAGATAGAAACATGCAACCTCAATGCAACAATGAACCGAAAATTTCCAAAAACCATTCAGTCAAAAGATCACCTACGAAAACGGGTAAAACCCTAACCCTCAGAATGTCGCTTCTACAAACAATCAAACCGAACAATATTCATTCAAACGTTATGGCAAAGGGTGAACAAAAACGTTTAACAATAGCACGGCGCCAGGTTTTGCCGGTTCCCGCTAAATATTTGCCGTTGGTAGTTCCCAGCTCGGGAATCCCGCGATTACTACCTGTGTTGTGCTAACACCCATTGAACTGAGATTGTAGATACAGATTTGTTGTCTTAAATTTATACTCTTTTTGTATATTTCAAAATAAAATAAATCTAAATACCTATGTTTCATTTAGTTCACAATTTCTACTCCTAACATAATGATAGAGTTGGGTCTGTGGTTGGGTTTCGTATATTTTGTGTGCTTCCATAAATGCTTTATATTTAGACTAGCGCTAAGCCTGACATAATAACTTCTGCGCGCGTAATTTCCGCGGCATTGTTCCCAATAGTAATGTGTTAAGCTGCTTTGATGGTTCCCGTTGCATAACGTAACGACGTGACGAACTTACGTCGCGTCGCGTTGACGTTATGATGAGACGAGGCGATGCCAATCTAGTGCTGAGTCTTGACATTTTTACAACCAATATTTAATCACACTAATGTATATAAATGCGAAAGTTTGCATGTTTGTTTGGATGTTTTGATGTTTTTTCCTTTAAAACTCGACAACCACTGAACCGATTTGGCTTAAATTTAAAACATAAATAGATAGTGACCGGAAATAGAACATAGGCTACTTTTTATCCTGGAAAAAAAATAGTTTTCGAGCTCTACGCGAACGAAGTTGCGGGCGACAGCTAGTTTAAAATAAATAAACAAAATCACTCTAAATTGGCAATAAGTCCGACGTACATACGTGTAAAACATATCAATGAAATTTACTATTGTGCTAACCATTTTGAATTTTAACTTACATTTTTAAAGACCATTCTCGCTAAAATCACTTTGCCAATGTGTGGACAATCAATGAGTTGGCAACGAATTGTTGAATTTTTGGCAAAGTTGAAATCTAAATGAAACATAATGTAAACTTAATAAGGTTTTATTACCTAAGTAGGTAATTAATAAATTGATTACTAGCTGTCCGTCCCAGAGCGGGTGCAATGAAACCGCACCCGTGCAAATCCGGGTTGAGTCGGTAGTAATAAATATAGCCTATGCTATGCAGGGATAATGTAGCATTCTAATGGTAAAAAAATTTTTGAAATCGGACCAGTAGTTTTTGAGTAACACAAAAATACAAAAATACAAATCTTTTATCTTTATAATATTAGTTTAGATAGCAACTGTAGTAAGTATGTTTTCTCCACACGAATTTGCATAATATTATAAAATCACCTCTTGTATTTTGATACATGAAAAATATGTCATGCAGGTAAGCATTTAATACAATGCAGCAAATTCACACCCGATTAGTTCCGTTCATTCAGCAGACAGTCAGTCACAAATTGTTTTCCTAGTAAAGCCGGTCAGCTTATATCTTTTCAGCCACTCGCAAAAGTCCTTGATAGATTGATGTTTTTACTTTTTAATTACCTAGGTAGCTTCCGACTGCGTCAAAGACTAACTAACCGACGATGACGTAAGATTTTTATGATCGATAGATTTATTGATTTCACAGTATATTTACTTTTTGATTTAGTACCTATTTATTTGACGACCGATGTGGTGCGGCGGGTGAAGGTTTATGCTGTGTGGATTGTCCAGCATTATTTATTTATTTATTTATTATTTACAGTTTTAAATCTTGGGTTAGATTTTGTACTAACGCAAAATAATAATTCTCAATTTAAAACTTATGGCTATAACATTTCCTTATTATCATGTCAGCCAATAGATTATGTGGACATAGGCCACCCCGAAAGCAAAGAAAAGATTGTATTTGTTTGTAGTTGATATGGTGGACGCTCAGAAATTGCCAGAAAACAGATTTTGAGCCTTCACTATCCACCTACTTCTGTCACCGGTCTATCAAGTAACCGAAAGTTAAATTTTCCTATTTGAAACATTAAAATTAATTAGGCAATAATTACATCAAGACAATTTATTAAGTTACTTAACTGATTAATTCTCAGATGCTATATTAAGCAGCTTGTATTGTAATAACCACAATATAGTAAGCACCTAAGTAAATAAAAAAATAATGTCAAACAAGATATTAAATACAACCTTTCGTGACAGAGTTTCAACTTCAGGAATTTCAACTTAAATTACGGAAACGAGGCGAGCGAGCGACGCGACCGACGGTACAAAGACCTGCCAAAGAGATCATGATGAGGAAATATTGTTATCCACAAGTTTAAGTGGGGTTATGAGTTAAAGAGGCGATGGGTTAATCTTAACTCAACTATTTGCTAAGTAACCTAAACTTTGCACTTCCCACTTTATGTCTTGTAGTCGCTGAAGTTGAATGAACCGCATAAAAACCACTGAGGATAAAATTCATGGAGTAATAATGTCAGCTATGGTCCATAGTTTATGGACAACGCAGATAATATTGTAAGAAATTTATCAATTATATATTTATATTATTTATATACCAAGAAATTTATAAGCTAAGTACTTATTAGTTCCATGGACAAAACACATGTATTCAGATCAATAAGCGCAAAATAATGGAATTTTTTTGGCGCTTTCGCGCAGAGCTATCAATGATAAAGCGAAACGCATTTCAATTTCAACTTTAACCAACCATATGAAGTTTTAAATTAGAAAAGCAAGTGTCATTATGTATAAAGTTTAAGAGATTCGTTACACATTGGCGACCACTGTTTCGCAACGGGATTATAACTTAAAACCTCTCGCTCTCAGCCGAGAATTCGCCCGCCACCGAGTTTGTGGTCGTTAATAAATAATTATACCGCAGCAGCTCTTTTTGTTATAAGTAGAAGAATCCATGAAATTCGCATATTTACTCGATGGAGCGACGACATCAAAGCGGTCTCAGGAAGCCGGATGGATTGTGTTGACTTTAGATCGGTTGTAGTGCCACTATTTCCAGCAGATGTCCTTTACTGATTGATGATGATTTGAATACACAGTGACCCACTGCGATATTGCATCGAAAAATCAATACAAATTATTATCTATAAATGCGAAAGTTTGTGCGTGCGTAATGCTTTGTTACTTCTTCGCGCTCAAATGGCTAGACGGATTTGGGTGAAATAGAAAATAAAAATAAAGATAGCTTGTGAGTTGACGAAAGACTCTTTTTGTAAGTTTTTTCGATAAGATATCCTAAATGTTCATGACACTGCGGAGCGCAGATAGTCGAATATAAAATGAGTGGATGAATGATCAAAATATGATAACTCCCTATTTGGATGTAGTGCATACAATCAGACATCAGGATCATCTCTGAGCTCTAGCTTGCTAAATATAACTCTGTATAAAAACTGAATAGGCCAGCAACGTTTGTGGACACGAATTATTAGAACCGGTTTGGTGCGAGTTGAATGCACACGACGGAAGTTCCGTATCAATTAGTAGTCTACAGTAAAACACTACCTATTGGTGTTTGAATTCTTAGCGGACGGTCTGAATATATTTAATTACCTTATTTAGATTTTTTTTATTTAATCACACAAATATACAGTTTTTAACAAAATTTATTTATAATTCACTAATCCTAAAGACTTTGAACCAATTTATATTATTTATATAATTATTACTACGCAGTCACTAACAGTAACAGTCATAAACTTAATTTAAATATTAATATTATTACCTAATTTACTTGTTTTATTTGTAATTGATATTTAAGAACCAGTTTTGCATTACTTTTTCCTTTGTACTATTACTACATAGGCATATTTATTAGTATAGTTAGAAAAAAAAAATGGTAACGACCTTTGTAGGGTTTTTACTTTTTACCTCTATATTAATATTAAATATTAGTATGCGCGTACCTATAATGTTCTCAACTATAAACTATGTAGATCATAATGCTCATGTAGGTAGGTGTAGCAACGTGCACTGACTGCCCTAACACGGTGCATAGCCAAATGAACTAAGAACAAGGAATAAACCAGCCCTTTTATCACTAGTGGCGCCAACTAAAAGAGACCTTCAAGTAGTAAATAAAGTCTTCGTCATCAAAATAGCATATCTAAACAAAGCGGCGTAAAAATCTACTTATTAGTTTTTTTTATTTCCTCTAAAAATACGTACAGCAAGAGCACCCGTGTGCGGCAGCTTTATATAGAAGTTAAATTAAACATCATATAATAAGGTTGTGGTTACTAAAAAGTATAAAACAGAGCTATAAAAGACCAAAATTCAAAAAGGCAAAGAGGCGAGGGTTGCGGCGAACGTGCCTTATCTCCGCAGACACTGGCTGCTCTGTATTTATTACTCATTCCTCTGGATGTGTTGTGTGTGCCCAGGTGTCTATCCGTGTCTGGATATTAGACATAGAGTACGTCCTTGAAGTAGATTTACCTACCACCACATAACTTTTATTAGGTATTCATGAGGACAATATGATATTCTCTTCTTTAGTTCAAGCAAAAACTAGTTATTGCAAGTTTATACTTTTGGTGTTAAGTTGGTTGGTACCGTGACGAACAATTTAAAATATAACTAGCTGACCCGGCGCGGTTTTATTTATTATTATTTTTATTATTTTTAGCTTATATTGTCCCACTGCAGGGCAAAGGCCTCCCTCCCTTTTTTCCAGTTTTCTCTGTCCCTTACTGCAGTGGGCAAGTCTGGTTGATGCACATCCAAGTCGTCACGCCATCTCCGTGGTGGTCTGCCGCGCGGACATCTTGCGTTAGGCATTCAGTTGTGGTTTTAGCCCATAGATCGTCAGACATACGGCAGACGTGGCCGGCCCAATCCCATTTCAGCTGAGTAGACTTTTTTGTTACGTCGAAGATCTTGGTTCGATCTCGCAGTGTAGAGTTTCTTATTCTGTCAGTCAATTTAACTCCCAACAGACTGCGTTCCATGGCTCGCTGGCATACCGCGAGGTTGTGCTTTTGCTGAAGTGTCAAAGACCAAGTCTGTGCACCTTATGTGAGGATGGGGAGAACGCACATGTCCATGAGTCTGCGTTTAAGGCAAAGTGGAAGATTACCTTTCATATTCGATCTCGACCCCTTCCACATGTAGTCTGCGTTGTGTGCTGTTGGACATAAGCTTGGTCTTTGACATATATTATTTTTTCGCAATTTTTCCATAGTTTCTCACCGTTTAAACCTTTCCTAGACACCTACAGACGTTTCAAGACCAAAATTAGGCAAATCGGTCCAGCCGTTGCCGAGTTTTAGCGAGCCTAACGCACAGCAATTCATTTTTATATAAAAGAATGAGCGTATTATATGATAAATTAGCTGTTGCCTGAAACTTCGCTCCTGGTACTAGTGTAATATTGACTTTTTTATTATGTTAATAAAAAATATTTTTAAAAACTAGATTTAAAAAGGTCTTTTTATACTAGTACCAGGAGCGAAGTTTCTGGCAAAGTTCTAAAGTTACAAAGCGATCCTTGCGATTCTGAATAAAGCCATTGAAATTTAAATATGTATATTTTTTCGGTTTAATTTAAACAGTCAATTCTTACACTCAAAAAAGTAATATAAATTTTGTAAGTATAAGTAACCTACCTACCTAATATGGAAGATACGAGTTTATATTTTATATCAATAATATTTAGGTATTTATTAAACGTAAAACGTAAATATAAATTTTCACTATTCAATAACATAAGAAAGCCACTGTTTGTAAAATGCGGCGATCACATCTCCCTGAGTCTGAACTGAAGCCAATGCAGTAGAAATCACTGCAATATCTTATTCAATAACATGATTTTATGAATGCCCGTTCCAGGCTACGACCGAAAAGGTTACGACTTCAACAGGCTCCGATTGAATAATATATAAGATGATATAATATTTAAAGTTTGAAAGATGTTGAGTTGCCAGGAAAAACGACAAGACAGTATTGTCAGAGAGCATAATTTTGCATACTTACAATGCAACTTGGCCCATTTGGCTCGTACCAAATGGGTTGAAAATCTTAATAAATATTTTAAATGTTTTGTTGAAAATCTAACTAATTATCTAGATTTTTGTTCAATAACAAAATGCCATAACTGATACTATGTTTTAAACTAAAACGACGAA
Organism: Colostygia pectinataria; assembly: GCA_951394395.1. Classification (NCBI taxonomy): domain Eukaryota; kingdom Metazoa; phylum Arthropoda; class Insecta; order Lepidoptera; family Geometridae; genus Colostygia; species Colostygia pectinataria. Next base: position 5,924,145 of record OX596362.1, read on the forward strand.
AATAAATCTAATAGAGAGTATGTTTTAAAGGTACAAAAGAATTGCCACTGACGTTGATTATCCAGAGTTGATAAAAAGTAAAACACTTGTTAATGTTCAAAAAAAATACCAAAAAAAAATGTATAAAGGTTTTAAAATATTATTAAATAACAATGATCGCATAAGGACACGCTAGCAAAACTGGATTTTGAAAATCTTCACTCTTTCAGTCAGTCTTCTAAAAGCCAGACTTGTCAACTTGTTGGAACAGAGGTGAGAATGCACGAATAACGCTGATAAAATTTTCAAGGTCTTTAAACCGTGTTTTGAACGAAAAGCTGCAGCGTAGAGACGACGTTACATTTTATGGGCACATTCGCTTTTCCGTTTAGCTTTGTTTCTGTTTGTTTTTAATCCTTACTCGAGTGTTAATATGAATTAGGAAGTTGGCAGCGTAAATCAGCTTTTAAACTGGACGCTGTTTAAATATTTAACACTGGGACATTGTGCTGAAAAAATCTACAGAAATTTCTTGAGATGAGATTTTACTTTCAGTTTGAAATCTTTTATACAGACTTTGATGTGTAACTTTTAGTTTTAGTTTAGTTGTTAGGTAAAAGTTCTTGGGTAAGAAGCACCAGGTGGTCTGTTAGTGATAGGTAGACATAGCTGGTGTAATAATTACACACTCCAACAGCACTTTACAAGATTGCTAACTCGAGCTACATCAGCAATCAGTTTTTTTAAGTCATGAGGTGATTTTACAGAATCTACACATGTGTTGTTAATTCTTTATAGAACTTGGCAGTTACCCGATTAAATGAAACCCTATCCACTAATATGGGGGCATTAATTCAGATTCCCCTTTTAAATACTATACCAAAATCTCTAAATTTAATCAAAATCAACTTTAGAAATAAGAGTTTTTGTCAGTAAATAACTACATGGTTTAAGTCATATATATAGACTTAAACCATTATAAAACGAAACACAATAACTTTCATCTAGTTCGAAGCTTTTATTCAAACAAATAAGTGTGTTCGGTCTGGTGTTAATCCTCTCTTGCCCCAGGCAGATAACTGCTTAGCGGCTTCTGCTGAACGAAAAGCCTTGAGCCGTGTGAATACCTATAGAGCTGTAGTGTGCAGGCTATAGAATGAACAAAAGCGTTACTGCTAAGACCTTGTCGCTCTATCGCCGTTATCAGTCGTATTTTGCACATAGTTTGTACGTCTGAGTTCAACTTAACATCTTTAAATTAAAGTTAAAATTAGTAATTAAGTATACGATTCACTGTACCTATTACTTCATGACAGCTATACGCGCGCACGTTTAACACAATAAGTCATCATAGGGTTAGTATGTTGGTAAAAAGCGAACCAAGTTTGAGGCAGGTTGCTGTTTATGCTCAATGCTAGTGCCTGAAATGGGTTTAACGGTGTAACCTTTTCTAATTCCCCGTTTGGATTCAGTTCACTTTCGTGAAAGTGAGCGCATAATTATATGTAAACGGGTCACTCCTAACGTCTGCCGATGCTGCTAATCTCGCTGCCCAACACGGGCGCCGGCGCTTTGTTGGCGGTTTTTGTTTTGACTGCAGCGGTGTCCGCCAAAAACGTGCAAGCGTAGGTGTAGAATACGTAGGTAACACTCGCTGACGTAAGCGCTGTTTCGGAGGTATGATGGAAAGGAAACAAAAAAGTAGTGCGAGTAATGCGTTCATGGAGACATACCATACCATATATTTTCTGGCAAAGATTAACATTGATACACTAGTTTTCTATGAAAGCAATAAGATAATGCAATTTTCACCAATTTAAACTGAAGAAGAGTATTCATACCCACCCACTACTGACAGCAAGGTTTGTTATTTTATTATCGGGCTACAGCTTTGAACCATTGTATTTTATAATTGAGTCCTGGTTTTGGCTTTTTAGTGCACAAATAAAGTAAATCAACGAAGAGAATTCAGATGTCGGAAAAAGGGTGACGTAATAAGGGCTTTACAATGACTTCATGCGACTTGCGTCACTACGTCTATAGACAGGAGTCGTATTCATAGAATAGTAGAATATTACATAAGTATTATAATAATGCCAGCTCCTAAAATTCAAAAGGTAAGGTGTTTTATTTCGCCCGAGGCTAGTGGGTTTTTTTTTGTTTAGTTTAGGGAATTAGTGGTATAATATAAATAATTGTAATGGATTTCCGATAAGTCACAAATTACTATCTGATTATTTGTATAGAGAAAAAAAGGATAACAAATATTTAGAAAAGCAACAAATATTACGAAAGTTTAAGAAACAGTAAAGTTCAACAAGTTAGGTCAAATTCAGAATTCTAAACTATATTAAAGGTAACCGTTTATTGAGCCGTAACTTACACCTTACGGGTAAGTGTTATCTGAGTGTTGCCACGTTGCCAGACACACTGAAGATAACGTGAAAGAGTGTGCCCACTTTAGAGCATAGTCACCGATACATTGTCAATGAGACACCACGTTGATTGTGCTATCTCAAAAGTTTATTTTTCTACGAACCTCAGAAAAGCTATCAATGTGAACCCATTTTGAATAGATGGCCAATGTCTATTTGACAGTAGAGAAGACTTGGTCAAAACCTTAATCAAAGCAAAACAACAGACTATGCAATATCAATTAAATCGATAGCCATTTATTTTACTTTCATTATCACTGACAATCGTTGTTCTACACGCTCGCCAAATGTTTAAGTAAACAATAACAGCTATAAATTTGATCGTGGTATCCCTGTGTCGGTTATATAGCCACGTGATTTGGTATTTCTTACCTTAGGCTTGTCGTAAGACGACACAACTTTTGTTTTACGACAAATACAAACGCAACACTCTGAATGAAACTGTCAATTATCCGACAACGTGCAATAACAGGCACGTTTGATCACCACAGTGCGAGCAACCGATTTTGACGTCAAACGACATTGCAGTTCGGAGATAGCGCAAATTGCGTGAATCACCTAATCCATCTTTATTTATTATTGATAATCATTGTAATAAGCCCACTTGTTATAAAAATGTTCAAACTGATACTGACCCCCATTTTTCTACTAGAGGTGATATAAAACTTGTAATTGAAACACTCGACCGAAATGAGAGCTATTTAAAACCAGTTTAAAATGAAGACAGCTTCAATGTTCGAGAAGTTTTATGGTTAATTAAGGGGCTTACAGTTTTTTGTTGGGGTTTAACACGGATTTACTTTAAAAAGATTAATTTTAGCTTTTGCGGATTAAATTAGATGCAAAAAGAAGATTTATTATCTAATTTTGTATTCTTGCTTTGTAATTTAAAACCTATAAGATACTTTATATATTAGGTATGCTCCTAGTCCTTATTTTGTACAAATCTTTAGTGGCAAAAAAACATATATACCGTGGACACTGGAAATACCAGATGTAGTCACACTAGTCACTCCCGCATTGCTATTCTGACATAATAGACATAACACCAAGTCTCATGTGCCTATAATTTCACTGGCAATGATACCCTTCCGACTCACCTTCCGGATCACAGCAATGCGAACATTTAAGAGGCCTTTCCAAGATTTAGCGATATAATTCATGAAGTTCGCGTTAATGTATCTTTATATAGTAGAAGTAATAGCCCGCGCGACGAGGAGCGATACGTCCTCCCTCCATAAGCGCTCAGCGCTGTTTGAGAGTCGCTGCTTCGATCGATATGATTATAAGTTTGCTAACGTGTGATTTAAAAAAATTCGTATTAAAAAAAGTCAATGCTATTAGACTATTTTCTTCGTTGTATTTATTTAATAAAAACTTAAACTTTAATTTAGTAGGTGTATTTTTATTGTAAACTCCTTACTTTAGCAGAAATAACAAGCGTAAAATAGGGAAAAGTACGCGTTTTTTAGACCGTCTTTATTCAAAAATATTGAACTAACATGCTGTATTTTTCTCTATTCACTTAAATTTTAAAACTGTGATTATTATAATTGCATTTTTAGAAATATGTTAGACTTTGTTATTTCATAGAAAAAATGATCGAAAGTTGACTGGAATTGCTCATTTTACAAAACGTGCGTTACTAATTATTTTTATAATCAGTTATGTCTTGAGTTAATTAATATTTGCTCTGTTGGCTTAAATTTTAAGGGATAAAGCTTTTATTTGTTTTTATTTTCGTTAAAATATCTTCAACACACGAGCTACAATAGTGTTCGAAACTTCACGGGCTACAAGAAAATTCAAGGATTGTCAAGGATAGGGCTCTTAAAGCCATAACACATTGGCGATTTGCGAGCAAGTGCAAAGCGAGGAGAGAGCGGGGGGGGGATGGAGTGGGGTGCGTTATTCGCAACGAGCTCGCGGCATCCTTGCGGCGACTTCGCAGCGAGTTTCGTTGCGAACTCGTTGCGCACTCGCCTCGCTTTGAACTCGCTCGTAAATCGCTGTGTGATAGCAGCCTTAGTGTTTGACAGCAGAAATAGCTATGGTAGAACTTCTCGAAAGAGCTCTATCTTTAAAAATTGTTACCGTTTGAAAATGATCACAGAGCACTTACGACATGAGTGAGTGAGTACACATTACTTTGCTTCCGATTTTGGCGCAGAGTTTATACGATCATAAACTCCTACTGCTATTATCTAATAATCCTTGCGCAGTGAAAGTGCCGACAAACAAGACGTTGCTTCTATTGTGTTGAACAATAGTCCAGTCTGTTGGTGTTACACGCCTTAGTGAAAGCGATCACGTCATAGTACTGTACATAAGAACCGTACTAAAGACACAGATAGATAATACTTTATTAGGCACGTCGTTAAAAGACAATACAATAAAAAATTACACTATTGGAAGGTTTTATAGCTTATATATATTATGCATTGAATGTATAAATATGATTGAAACACGGACAAACATAATAGGATTAGATTTTTTTTTAATAGTAAACAAGAGCACTGTAAGTACTTATATAATATTTAAAGGTAGTTTAAAAATGTAATATATCAAGGTCCAAAACAAATATTGTAAACACTATCTACTTGTCTCATCGCGGGAATAGCACCGGTGTGACCGGGGCGTCTCTCTCTTTTCAGCCAGCCACTTGACTGACGCGCCACAAAGGCTATCAAATGAACCACTCACTAAAGAAAATCCCGAGCTAACTCAGAGCCTACTCTAATTAGTGTAGCCTTTGCACATTGTCTTATAAAAAGTTTATTGTTGCTCAAAAACGGGCATAAAAAGTTACCACTGGTTTTTAATTACACAGAGAAAGGTAAATTAAAAAGCATCAGTCCGTACCGATTACTACGGCAAAGGAAATCTCTAAAGTTTGCTCTTACTTCATCCAGAACCTATACAGAAGGCACTGTCTGAAGGTGTGAGTCAACCAAGTTGGATTGTGTCGATGAGAAACTCTCAACCTGATTCATTGAGAAGTGATTTAGGATGTGCTAAGTCTGAAAATGTATAATGTCTCTTTTTGACAAGCTGTAAACGCAAGGCGCTTATCAATGACAGTGCTAATTGTTGCGCCAAAATTCCGGAGTGTTCTAATCCAATCATCATAGTAATAATTTTTTGAGGATTTTACGTTTTTAGATGCTAGCGTCCGACGACGTCTCAAATAATTAATATGATTTTAAAATAATTGTTAAATGGGCATAAGTAAATAATTTGCTCTATTAGGTAAATAAGTATGTTCGAGAAAACATTGAAAACTCGTAATCCTAAAATCAGACACGTCTTGTAACAAGGTAAAAGAAATTACACCCTAAATACTGAAATTTCATCTTATATATTGCACAACTAAAATATTTTGTGGTTTGCAGGTTAATTGTGTTACATTTGCAGCAGCAAACAAAACTTTAAAAAAGATCTTACAGTATTTCCGATCCAATTGACATGGCCAGGTTGTGTTCGCGATCGTGCCGTCAGTAAAAACATTTTGTTCTTTTTTCATCAGCCTCCGCCAACAAATTGAACACGAACGATGAGTAAATACAAACGATTTGATCTGGTCTCACTGTTTTACTGTTGGTATTGAATCGAATGTGTTTATTGTGAGCCATTCTATAGGTTTTGCGTTTTGTTTTATAACTGATATACTTTGTATTTATAGAAATAGTATAAGTAATACAGAACTACAAAGATTCAAATCTAAGGGTGAGTTGCACCATCTAACGTTAACGTCAATTTGTTCAATCGTCGTCAAAAAATTTGACTTTAACGTTAGATGGTGCAACTCACCCTTAGTGTAAATAGTGCTAATAATTTTGCAAAAAACCTAAAAAAGGCATCATACACGTATTTTATTTCACATTCACCAAGTTGTTTCAGTAAGTACATTAAAAATAATAATGTCGAAGCAAATCGCGTTCGGCCATTAACAAATAACTCGCTTTTTGTGAGCCCAATTCGATAATGGCTGATTGATGACGACAATGAAAGGAAGGGACAGTTGCCGACGAATGTAGTCGATAACGTATCTTATCTTATAATAATAAGCTTTTAAGATTAATGTTAGTTGAGCTTTCGACAAAAAGATACCGTTTCACTGACAGGTTTTTGTGTATGGTGTTTAGATAAACGAAATAATGGTGTTTAAATAAAATATCTTGAGTAAACAACACGATTAGTCTATGTTCTAAGAACCAGTAAAAAAGATAATGATTTGTAAGCATAGTTTATTGTTCTTCAAATAAATAAAGATGGTACCTACTAATGATTTCTTCAAAACGGTGCTACAACATTTAAAAAAGCTAAAAACCAAGTTAGCTAATCTCGTAAATAAGCTTAGGTTGCTTCATGATGTAAGTAGCTTGTGGGTGAAGATTTTGTTGTCTGTCTGCACTTTTTGCGTTTCATTAATCAGAAACAACTATACCTATATACTTTTCAAAGTAGGTCCTACTTTGGAAGATAGGTATAGTTCCTTTTGAGATATTTCGTGCACATGTTGTATGTTTACTAATTATCGGAAAGTAGTCAAGGTCCGACTTGGTGTTTTTTCTTTTCGCGGAAGGTACTAATTGGGCAATAAATTATTCCCAATTCGCTTCCTATCGCAAACTGTCGGTTTGGCATCGACAGATGTTTATACTGTATGAGGTTAATTAAAATGCATATTTTTGGAATTTCGCTGACGAAATGATTAATTGTTTTAGGTTTAAGGGTGAGTTGCACCATCTAACGTTAACGTCATATTGTTCGACGACGATTGAACAATTTAACGTTAACGTTAGATGATGCAACTCACCCTAAGTATATAAAAAAATCTTGTAGTAATTGTAATTTTTGATTAGTCTCAGTTTATTCAAATGTAAACAGCGAGAGGCTTTAGTAGGTTATTTAAGTAAATACATTCAAATCCATTCAAGAACTTTGGAACCTTTGCACACACATGCTTGACCAATTTATTTCACTCTAAGTAAGTACCAGCTTTATCATAGGTTGTTTTTATTTTAAAACAAAAATATCGAAAACTATCAACTCTTATATTGATGACAAAAATGGGATGTTGACTTTGTGCCCTATCATCAATTTCTCAATATTGGGGCTCACGGAAAACGATATTAAAAGCTTAAACTGATAAATCTACGATTATCTCATTCATTTTTCCGATTTATTCTGAATATTCAATATTTTTTAAAGAAGCGGCTGGTTTTTCAAAAGCTGTAATTTAACAATGAAAGTAATCATATAAATATGAAAAAATTGTAGATTCTCTAGTTAGCTTATTTTTTTAACACACTGGTTGTTTGCACAGAGATTTTTATTATTGTTAATTTATTTCGGTGAAGTGACTGGGTAGAAATTTTGGACAGGCTTGGACTAACCCTGCTATTGTCAAGCTAAGATCAAAATATGACATTAGAATACGAGCATTGGTCATGAGGTAAACAGATATTATATTATATTTGTACTTGCTCAGGTGCTAAATTACAGATTTATCTTAGCTCCATATCTCACAAAAACATCTAATGAAAAAATCAAACTCAATAAAGTCTCCTCACGACACGACCAGTCAAATACCAATATGCATAGTACTGACAAAAATACTCCACCTTCGATTATTTACATTACCTCAAACTTTTCCCATTTCAGAATCTGATTTAAGTTCTTGACACACCATTAAATTTTAATACTCTATTTCCAAACGTGTCTCAATTCAAATCAAACCAAAAATATAACTAACTTATTTAAGGGCTGGAGAAACGAATAAAGTTATGTAAGCATAAGCATTTCGGCAGGAGTCCAAGTAAGTTGGATGCGATTCCTCAAGTTGGCCCACTTGGCTCTAAACTTATCAAAGTGATTTGGGGAACTTGAACGTCACTCTTTGAACGCTCTCTGGAGTATGTAGATACTTAGAATAGGTCCCGGTATGTGCCTTGCTTGTGCTATAAGCACCATCTAATTAAAGTATTTGAATTGTACACGAACAGGTTAAAAATAAAAGAGCACACACAAAAATAGTAGTAATACCTAATAACAAAACATGATCGCGGCGTATTATTTCGGGATTTCAAAAATTAATACCTCTTTTGAATATGTAGTTTACATCAACGTTTGTTATTTTCAGTATAAAAGGCTTCCCATATTAAGAAACATAAAGTTGGGTCAAATTTGATCTTTTTTCCGATCCAATCACCGTATCGTATCAGTGATCAGATTGGCAATAAGATTACGTTAGTACCCAGCTTATACTGGTGCTTCATGCCTTGCAAACTAGTGTGGGTAATGGGTTAGGAGACATTATTGAGTTAGGAGTGAAACAATTCTGACTATGATTCGGCTTGGTGAACTTGGTGAGCTTGGTGTACTTGCGTGTCGGTTGTCACCACTAGTTTTGATTAGGTGGTGAAAGGTGACGACAATGACAAATAATCTATGGTAACTATAGCACGCGTAAGAATTTAACATCGTCATCTGGGCCATAAGATATTTTCCCTGAAAGTTGAACAGCCTTTCTCGTCCTCAAAAGGTATGTACTTGACCCAATTGAAGCGGATTATGTCTACTTTCAGCTCGTAACTTCACCAGTGATTAATCATTTTTCATCAAATCTTGAGACACCCTTTTAACTTCTTTTGAAACAACCTTTAACCTGACGATCAATGTGGCGCGGCGGGTGAAGGTCCGCCTGCGACGCGGAGGTTGCGGGTTCGATTCCCGCCTCGTAAAAAACCTAAATACCCTAAATGTTAGCCAATGTTATGTATACGTTATACAGATAGTAGGTTTATTAATTGGTCGACGGACAATGTGTTCAATAGACTGCTCGTAATCTTGACAACACTCATAAATTACCTACTTGGATACTGAAACGCCATTTAGATATTGAAATCGTATTAAAATAATAATACGATCACTTAAAATATTTAAAGTTGTAAATTTTTACTATTAGTTGTGTTGACTAGCGATCAAAAACCAGAGCTAAGCTCCCGTTGTCTAGGTAGAGTAATATAACAAGGAATAAAAAGCATACGCGCACGTGGGACGTTCAAGTGGCTAAATAAATAAATAAATGAAGCTGGACAATTCACACAGCATCATTTAGCCCCAAGGTAAGCTGCTGTTAAACAGAGCTGTATTATGGGTACTAGATGACTGATATATATTTAATACAATACAATACATAGATAGATATTTTTTATTATATATAGAAAATACCCAGAACGCCCGGAACAAATATTTGTAAATCGTACAAACATTTGTCCCGAGGCGGGAATCGAACCCGCAACCTCTGCGTCGCAGGCGGACCTGCGCCCGCTGCGCCACATCGGTCGTCAACTTTAAGTTAGAAAAACATGACTTAGGACAAAATGAATACATAGGTGGACTCTTAATGAAATATTAAGTTAATTAGAATGATGTTCTGAAACTCCAGAACAAGAGACTGCAGGAAACATCGCAATAAGGCCTCATTCATTCCCTATTAATTGAATCGTGACGAGACGCCCGTCGCCACAAACCCTGCCGATTTTCAAACGACAAATGACTCTAGCGTGAACAAAACAAGGTAGGTTTTGCTATGAGCGGCAGATACACAAATAGGGTTGTAGTATGTGCTATCGGTCAGAACAACTGTTATTTTGTTCTCACGCTCTATTTGTGGTTTTAGAAGCTCTGTTGTCGACAAATACAGAACCAATAAATGTTTTGAACACTGCAACTGACGGAGGTCGGGATTTGAAACACAAATATATCACTTCTCGTGGCTTTCGTAAAATGACTAGGATAAGTGAACAGCTTGATACTGGTGCTTAAAAATTGATATGTTCAGTTCAGTATTCAGTAGATTTGCAGAATATAATTGTAAATAAATAAATGTTTATCTGTTTAGCCTTACGTAGCACTTACCAGTAAATATTTTGACAGACTTATTACTTACTTTACTTTACACTACAAAGATTATAATTATTAATTTTAATTGTTCCAGTATTCGCCGTGAACCGTCGCGTCGTACCCAGTCGCGGGCGGCGGTGCTCATGCATGAAAAAGAGCTTCTATAGCTTTCTAACATCAGAGTAAAAGATAAAAATAAAGTAAAAAATATAAAAATATATAATAGCCGTTCATGTAATTACAAAATAATTTCTTACCATTATAGCTTTAATTCTATGAAATGATTAATGCTGATTCTGAAGTTATCCAGCAACCCTAGCTTCCAGACTGACATAATTGACGCAAAGACGACTGTTAGGGATCCGTAGGCTGTCTGCAGACGCCTCAATTTACTTGCCTATGTAGATATACGACTAACGGCACCATTTCAATAAGGCATAGGCCTCAACGTTTATTACCAATCTATATCTTTTCTATACTAATATTATAAAGAGAGAAGATTTGTATTATATGTTTGTATTTTGTTTGTTATGAATAAACTCAAAAACTACAGGTTCGATTTCAAAAATTCTTTCACCATTAGAATGCTACATTATCCCTGAGTAACAGAGTAACATAGGCTATATTTGATTTTAGAAAATAATAAGGATCCCTACTAAAACTTCAATAATGTAACCCAAGGTGTAAAAAAAATTGCCATAAAATGTCTTTCATCGCATGCACTGCGGAAACTATTGATGATAGCACAAAAAAATGTTCTACAATAGTCGTAGAGGCCCGACGTCACTAGTTAAAGGTTAAAGAACATATTGATATCTACAAAAAAGTCAGCAATATCATATGTCCAACTATTGTAGTTATGTAACTATAAATACTTTTTTACATTTAAAAGTTGATAGAAATGCCGACCAAAATCAGACCATGTATTCCATACCTTTATATTAATTCTTATCCAAATAAATCATTTCATATTCAAGACTGTTTCAATACCTGTAGATAACTGTTTGAATTATTGAAATCAGACATTCCATTCAAAAGTTATGATTATGACGAATTATATAAATGTCAATCTAAACAAAATACTAAAAAAGCCCGCGCGCGCGCCGTGGCCAGAGACGGGCGTGCACATGAACTATGAAATAGGTAGCTGCGTGCAGTCGGCTCTTACTATATGAATGAATAGCGACCCGCCCCGGCTTCGCACGGGTGCTTAAGTTTTTATTGCACCCGTGCGAAGCCGGGACGAGCCGCTAGTTCATAAATAAAGGCCTATAACGTAAACAATGGCATACATGTAGTTTGTAGATACCAGCTGGTCTATCATGAAAATGTGTGCCTGAAACTTCAAAGCCAAACGAAATACGAAACACTTAGCTATCACGAAGTTAAAGACATCACCTCCAAGCCAATACTCCAGTTCTTAGGATCCACAGGGTTTGACTAAGGGTGAAAACAAAAGTGACGAACACGAATTAGGCCTGCATGGCCGTAGTGAGTGTCACATAAAAGCTAATGAAAAATTAAAAATAAAATTTTAAAGTTTCGTATAATTTTTCTCACTGTCTGTCACGTTGTCTTCGGGACTAATTTTAGAATTGTTTTATGGTACGAATTGCACGAAATTTCAGGCCGAAACTTCATTTCATTGGCCCTGCAGTTAGTGGATTGTGTAAGTTGCAGTTAATAAAAATAAAATAAAAAAGCTTTATTTTCCTATACACTAGATGAATACAAGTACTTACTAATAAATAAAAATAAAAAATGAGATAATTATATAACTAAAATTAAAAACTATAAGTTAACTTATGTGTATGGACCGCCTGTGGCGGTAAAAGCCTCCTCCAAGTGTCTCCACGTCGTTCGGTCTCTTGCTGACCTTGACCACATCTTTCCGGCGACTTGGACTATGTCGTCACACCATCTTTTCGCTGGTCTTCCTCTTCTACGCTTTATGCCTCTGATAGTCCAGTTCGTCGTAATCTGACTCATAATCTGAATCTGAATCTGCTTTTAGCCTCTGTAGGTGACCCGCCCATTTCCATTTAAGGCCTAAAACACACTGGACAACATCTCTAGCCTTGGTTTTGCATCTGACAGTAGTGTTTCTAATTTTGTCTCTCAGTTTTACACCAATGTAGCTTCGTTCCATTCCTCGTTGGCAGACTCTAAGCTTTTCCAAATTTTTTCTAGTTGTAGGCCAAGTCTGGCAGGCATACGTGAGGCAAGGTGTAAGACAGATGTTCATAGCTTTGGTCTTTAATTGTACTGGCAGGTTTCCTTTGAAGATTTCTTTCAGGGCCCAGTATTTACTCCATGTGTTTTTTATTCGCCTACTAATTTCTTTTTCGGTACATTTAGTAAATGAAATTAGGTGTCCAAGATAGATGTAGTCATCTACATATTCTAGAGTACGTGAATTGACTTTGATTGCAGATTTGTTTTTATTGGTCATGACTCTTGTTTTGTCTTTGTTCACTTCTAATCCAATTTCCCTACTTTGCGAACTCAGGGACTCTATCATATATTCCAGTTCAGTGGGGTTTTCTGACAGTAGAACTAAATCGTCTGCAAATCGTAGATGCGTGAGATAAACTCCATCAATTAAGATTCCCTTTTTATTCCAGCATAGTTGTTTAAAGATGTGTTCCAGGACTGCAATAAAAAGGTTCGGCGAGAGCGGATCCCCTTGTTTAACACCTCGTTCTACGCGAAATAGAGGGCCAGCTGACTCTAATTTTACTCTTGCTGTACTGTTCTTATATATTTCTTTAATAAGTTCGATGTAGTCTTGGTTTACGCCTTGCTCTACCAATGCCCGCCGGACACTAACTGCAACTTCAGAATCGATATTAAGTTGCAGTTAGTGTCCGTTTAATTTCAAATATCAACCACGTGCAATTTATTGTATGACTTTTGCAGATAAGCGTGTGTACCGCCGGCGCCGCCTAACAAGCGTTTTTGTATTGAATGACATTTGAAAGCGATTGCTTCCACGCGTTCTTTGCGTTCAAATTCTGTCATCAGAGTTGGCCACTGATGACTCTTATTGAAAAAATACAAACTGGTGATTTTATCGACCGAAAATTTATAAAAATATCATCTTTTGCTAGCAGAAATGCAGAGGTAGCAGATCCAAACTTTTAAGAAAATGTTATTGCATGCAACTGACCAATACATGACCCAAATAGACAATAAACACGCAATCAGTCACCATTAAAAACAAATCCAGCATAACGAGAAATGCAAACAAAACAACATTGTAAAGAGGAAATGGAACGTTTACAGGAACCATAGGGTGAGTACAGTCAGCTCAGGGCGTGTTGATTCCACATGTGCTAAGTAAATAACTTACTTAGCACAAGTGCTTAGCAATCAATATACTTACATAATGTATTCATTTTCGAAATAAAAAAATCAATCATTTATTAATTCTTACTGAACATCATGTCAAAAAAGACAAATGATACACATGGCATGGTAAAGCTTGGTTTTTTTTTATATCAAAATAAGTGAACATCATCTATTTTGATATATGAGGAAAAAATATGTAGGATAGGAGATTTTTTGACCGAGCGAGCGAAGCGAGCGAAGCGTCTCAGTTTTGAGATTGGCCAAAAATGCTTTTGGATGTCAGTTTGTCCGGACTTTTTGTGTTCTCGCCTACCGGTCGCATTTTTCAACCAATTTGGTTGAAACTTGGTATACAGGTTTTATGAAAAAATGAAAAAATGTTTATTTCAATAACAAGAAGTACAGTTTTACACTCTTGGATTGGAGTCTCCTTTTAAGCAAAAAAAAGAATTTGCTTGTATTAGGAGATACCGCTCTTAAATAATTATATTATTATGTTACAAGATCGAACTATAGGTACGTAGACATTTAAAATAAACATTATTTTGAAGTAAAAATGAAAAAGCGCGCGCAAATGTGAGTTCAATTAAATTAGAGTGATAAAATGTTTGCGTGTTATCTGTGCATGTAAAACGTTGCGTTCTGTGTGTTGTGAAAGAATGTGTTATGTGTCGTGTGTGTTAAGGGTGTGAGTATGTGTAGTAGAAATTGTGAGTATGTAAGGTAGGGTGTGAGTGATATTGTGTGAGTGTGGGTCGGTTCTCCTAATAACTCAAGGCTCTTAAGAGCCAAGGTTTCACAAGATAACCGTCCGTGACTGAATGTGTTGCATGATAAGTGTATGTGTTATGTGTGAGTGAATGAGTGTGTGTGAGTAGTATGTGTGTATTTGTGGGCTTCCATGTGAAAATTGTGGCATTTGTGCAATGTGCTAAATCATAAAATCATCGTTTGTACTATATTTTCTATTTCCTCATAGCTTTTAGTCCTCAACTAGTCAGTAAGAATCTTTTTGCACTTAAAGTTCGTCAGCGGGTGGAATGATAATTCTTTATTAATTTTATTATAGAGGTGGGCTGATTGACTATCATACTGTCGTTTTGCAAATGTAGTTTTAACCGGGACTGCGGGGGCAACATTTTTTATTCTTCTACTTTTTAATGTATCCTGTTCATGTCTATAAAATAAGGTTTTATGTTTTTTTAAATTAGCTGAAGCAGGTACAGCTTTCTTACAGTCAAGTGATCACATTCTAGATAAAGGTTTTCTGTAGAAAATCGATACGGTTTGAATAACATGACTTTTAACAATGAACGCTGTGCTCTTTCCAATTCTAAAAATTTAATTTCTGTAGCTCCGCCCCAGATCGGTAAACAATAACCCACAACCGATTGTGCCAGCGAGATATAAATTTGATTTAGAAGACGTTTTGTAGCTATGTGACGTAATGTTTTGAAGGTCCATATTAATTTTCTAGTCCTGTTCATAATAAGTTCTATGTGCAAGTTATGACTTTATAAAAGTTGATTGTCGTCGGGGATTTTTGATAGGGGGCGTACTTTCTCTAAAACCCTTTTTTTCCTTTTTACCCTTAAAAGGGGGCTGCTGAATATCTCCGCCTAATGTGATTTGATTTCGAACTTTATTTTATTTGAAAGGTAAGTATTCACTTTAAGTTTGTCTGATATTTGGTGAAGATCTGATGAGGATATTTAGCGTGATGAGCAAAATAGTACCTCAAAATGCAATATGTTGCTCACTTTCAAAGCACACTTTACAAGTTTGTGCTTGCGAGGTCTACTGTTCGGAGAACTGCTAGTTTTAATAGAAAAGTAGCTTTTTCCTGTGAAAAAAACCATATGTAAGCAATTTCCTCGACTCTAAAACACGTTAGTTATAATATATGATACCTAATAAAGTATCGAATAAAAAATTGCGTAGTATTTATAAGTAATTTATACGAGGGCAAGATTTTAAGAGAAAGCTAAAAACGTATGCAATCTTCATTATAGCTCGTTTTGCAGCTGACTGCCCCTTCACACGATCATCTGGGAATGAAAAGCGATTTTCTCCGTAGTGAATGCGACGCGATGTTATGGGCCAAGAGACGGTCGCGAATAGGTATATTTAGGTAACTAATGATTTCAATAAGAAGTATCGATTTTAGTATTTATTTAGGTTCTTTGCGACTCGTAAAGTGCAAGCTCGACAGCTCGACAGCCCGCGACTTCATTCGCATGAAGTTCGGGAACCGTACTTTTTTGGGATAAAAAGTAGCCTATGTCCTATTCCCGGTCATTATCTACCTATGTTTTAAATTTCAACCAAATCGGTTCTGTGGTTGTCGAGATATAGAGGAATAAACATCCAAACATTAGTGTGAGTTGACTTTTAAACGCTCAATAGCGCGGTGGGCGAGTGCCTGGTTAAGGAGCGATAAGTTGCGGGTTCGATTCTCGTTGTGGCACAAATGTTTGCATGATTTGCAAATATTTGTTTCGTAATCATGTTACCTATTTAGAAAGCGTGTGTGGTTCCAGCATTTCGACGATTTACAAAACAACAACTACTATAAACATGTAACGTAAGTTCCTACGTAAAACGTGGGTAGTAGGTATTTTCATAATGTTAAACTACCTATAACAGTAATCGCTTATAGTAAAGGAGCAGCACTAGTTACGTGTATCGGGGTTCACGCAAGGTTCACGCTCGCTCTCTCCAAATAAATTACCGTACAGATTGACCCAGAAAGCTCCTGCGCTACGGAACAATGCTCTCGAATACGATCCGGAGCACGAATCATTTGGAGCCTGAGAACATGTTGATATCGTCAATTATTTACTATGCATCCATGACAGCCTTCAATGTTCCCACTGCTGGGACACTGGCCTACTCTCAAGCAAGAGTGATTGGGTCTTGATCCACCACGCGGACCCAATGCGGATTGGTGAATGGCACATGTCCTTCGAATTTTTAGTTCTTGGACATGTCGGTTTCCTCCCGATGTTTTCCTTCACCGTATGAGAGCACTGACATTGCGCACATACATTTTTCGTAGCGAAAAATCCATTGGTGCACGACCAGGTTTGAACCGGTTTGAACCTTAGGATCGGAAGGCGGGGTCACTACCACTAGACCACCAGTGCTCTAACTACTATGCATTCACTTTTTAAAAAATAAATATTTTTGGACATCTAAGCGTTATTCAGCCCTAAATTAAGTTATCATTTACCGGTACACGAAAACACCCGTTTTTAAAATGAATAATAAGTATAATTCCCGATAGTTCTATTATTGAAATAACGTAATGTCGTTTAAACAATAAAACTGAGAATAAGCACCACAGTTACTGTTGTTTTAAATCGTAGCTTGTACGAGCATGATACAGCACGTATAACTTACCTTCAACGTAAACACAGAGTTTAATTTAAACCTCGTCGCTCTACCACTCGTAAACTATTAATAAACTATCGTATCTTTAAAATAGTTCAACCAAACTATACAGTTTTGGAAAGATCGGTTTAAAGAGTATTTATTATTTCTCTTAAGAAATTTACATTTCACTTATAAGAGACTTAAATTAACTTAGGTGCTAAATTTTAATTTTAATTTTAATGTTAATGTTTATGTTTAATTGTGTAGAATGAGCGTGCGTGACTCATGGAACTTTTATGTAGGTACTAGGTAGTATAGCTTATACATTTTTTTGACGTGACTACAGTGAGTTGACATAAAAACAAGATACTGACTTATGTTTAACAACTAAAACAATACTTAGCTAGCTATCTGATAGATGAGCGTTTATTTTATTTTTTTATAAATAAATATTTTACACTATTATTAAAAAGTGGAAAGAAATTGCACTTTTGTATGTTTGAAACGAATAAACTCGAAGATCCACAAACTAGTACCTACTATGATATAAGAAGAAGCAATAATTATACACTAGAATACTAAACTTATTTCTAATTTTTGTATTATCAATTCGTAACTGTTGGCGGATATTATTATCGTAAGATGTATAAAATACTCGGGAAAGAAAAAAAATGAAGGTAGGTATGTAGTAGGTGTGCAGTATGTGCCGGTCACTTTACGCGCCAGTGTGTGAGCCTATCACTGGCAGACTTGTTTTGCTAACCTGGCGCAGCGCAGCTGATACCTACTAGTCAATCATGTCAGCAGAATGCGTTCGGCACGGTTGAATACTACAGGGTCGGACTCAGGTTTATAACTACTTCACATCATATCTACTTAACTATATTATTTATATTTTCTAGGACATGGGCTTTTGCTTTATTTTTAAATATTGTTGTTGATTCTGTGTTCTTTATAGACTTTGGTAGATTATTATACAATTTGGCTCCCTCATACATTATGTTTTTAGATCCACTAAGATACATTCTGTTTGGCATCGGTTCAAGAAGGGTAGTAAATCATAACACAGCTATACGTTTTCGGTAATAATAAAAGTAAACAAATAACTTTGAAATGTGTTAACTTGAGGCGCAGAACAAATATAAATATTGGCGGTTTTTTTTTACATAGCGCCATATAGTCTTTAATATACATAATAGATAACTGATAGAATACACGGATACATTTTATGTAAATACATGCTTATAATAAATACTTATAAACACGCAGACCCAAAACAAATATTTGCAGAACATGCAAACATTTAACCCACAGTGAAGATCGAACCTGCAACCAAAAGCTTCACACCCGGACACTCGCCTACTGCGCCACCGAGGTTGTCAGATAATATTACTATCCTTGAGGTGTGTTTTTGCAGAGCGACGCTAATTTTCGTTACTATTTTTATGTGGAACATGCATAAAAATGTCAATTTTTATATCACCTTTTGCATATTTAATTAAAAATGGCAATAAAAAAATGCAGTGTTTTATGATAAAACACCATAATCATAAAACACTGCATTTTTTTTATTAAACTACTCGTTTTATCATACATAAAACTTTTATCTAAGATAAAAAAAGTAGTTTAGTCAAACCAAATAATTTAGACGTCTACATACGAATTCACAAGGGTGCGGAGCGAAAGCGTTCATGTCTCAATCATGGAATTAGAAATTAACGAAAATTAAAACGTGTCATCATTGCGGCTTTGGAATGGGCTACTAATATTCATCTCTGGCTTTTAGACAAAAGAGTAAAAAGTCTAAAATTAGCATTTTCACCCTAAAACAGAAATGAAGGTCAATAAACTGAATAAAGGAAAGAGAGTGTTTCGTTTTGCCCTTTTACAAGCACAGAAGATTACTTTTAGGTTTATGATACCATTAGGACGCAGTAAAAACCTTTCTTTTAAACCTTTATCCGTTCCAGTTGTAGGTTACCTACCATTATAGCTAAATCTTGACGCAGATTTGGCAATCATTTTATTTATGACACACGTTTTTTAACTTCATGAGCTTTTAGATTATTAGAAAATCTATAATTTTTGTATGGAAATTGCATAATATGAAAATCCTCTAGTTTTATAACTTCACAATAAAATAATTTATTTTTATGTGGCACTTATAATAGTAATAGGTGCTGTGGCGTGATCGTATCGTATCACTAGACTTTTGTTGGATGAACGCGTCGAATGATTGTAAAATACTGTAGAAATCAAATCAAACGAGCATAGCCGCATTGGCGAAATCAATAACGCGACTGAAATTGCAAAAATAAAGAAGATTGAAATCAATTTTAATTAATATTGAAAGGTATGAAACCAATTTGCAATGTTCACTATTGAAATGAGCGTAGGTATGCATAGTTCTCGCTCCGTGTTTGGACAACCTCGTGCTATACATATATGTATGTATATATAGGGCTTTCACTGTACTCGTACAATGGAAAACTAGAGTTCTTTGTAATAGAGTTCGTCAGCGGAATTACTACCACCATTCCTATTTTTATTAAACCGAAAGAACACAATAATAAATTATGAATTTAGTTGCGAACGCGGTATCTCTAATTTAGTATAGCCGCAAGCAAGCATAAAACAAATACCCTTTAAAAACCCTGACTTTTTCAATATTACTTTGAATACACTGCATCCAACAAAGAGAAGACGAGACAAGATTATAATAATGTTGAATTCCAATCCGAAGCTACAGAGCTGGTTTTAATACTGCTTAGTTATAGAATATCCCTATTCACTATCATTCTCTAATAAATAGAAGATCATAGCTAAAGTACCTAAGCAGATTCTATTACTAAGAGCTTTAAAGGGCATGAGAATAGAGTTCAAAATCTGTAGAAATTGTGTGTAAAATCTACACTCGTAATTTTAAATAGCATTCTCAAACTTTGCATTGAAGAGGATAGCAATGCAGTTTCTGAGAACTAATATGTTTTATGGTTTGTGAATATTTCACTTCGTTTACATGTTTGACGAGTCGGCGCGGTGGGCGAGTGTCAGCCGCGGTTGAGGAGCGAGAGGTTGCGGGTTCGATTTCCGGTGCGGGCCAAATGTTTGTATTATCTGCTAATATTTTTCTGGATCTTTGTGTGTTTATCTACCATATCTATGAATTCTATCAGTTTCCCTACAAGTTTTGCTTAGTTTGGGGCTACAGGCTGCTGTGTATAAGAAATGTCCGCCAATATTGATTGGTTTGATAAGACGTATGATGTACCTAGTTAAAATTATATAATTTTAGGTACATATTCATTTATTTGTCTATTTATCAATTTGTTACCACCAAACCCGGATGTAATGCCAATGAGCAGTGGCACAATTTTCATTTACTCTCCAATTTTGTCATTGGGATGAATGACGTAAAACGTGGGTGTAAACTGAGGTGTAAACAAGGTGACAAGTGGGTTGATATAATATATTATTATATCAGGCGACAACCTATTTATTATATTATTATATCATTTACTCAACCATAAATGTATAACTGTTTGTTATCCCGAATGAATAAAATATGCCTATTAAACATGGTATTCTCTTTTATTGGTTTTTCTCGTGATAATTTAAGATTTATTGTGAAAATTTGGTTTAGTGTAGATAATTGAAATGGAAGGGCAAAAATGGTTTGCAATTTAGCCCAAGACTCTAAAAATGTTTATATGAAACGCCGCATTTTTCCTTCAAAATTCTTCCCTTTGGTGCGAGAATTAAATGAGTTACTTGACACTGGCAGAATTATTGCGACAAATAAGCCTCACGAAGAAATGAGGTGACGTCATGATTCCAATGTCATTTTTTAATGTTACCGAGCGTCCTGTTCGTGCCCCTGTTGATTCGTTTCTGTATCTACTATGGCACACTTAGTAAAATTAATACAGCAACGTAAAATTGAAATTTACTGAGAAGTCTGCAATCGTTTTTTTATCTCAGCTATAGAAAAGAGGGTCAAATCGTGTTGAATTATTTAATTTTATTTACAAAAATCAATCTTAATTTGATTTAATAATAATTTATTTTTAATATGCAGAAGCCCACCATTTTTATTTGTCATTCGTGTTCACGCTCAGATAGGCGACAGACGTATAACCTTCCTAGTGATCGATTTAAATTGGCTAATATAATCAGATACGTTGTGAAAGCCATTGCATTGTTTTATTACGCTCAGGAGAGTATTTCCCATAGGTTATGGACACCAGTTACGCGATTACTGTAGTTTAAAGGCTTTTTGTGTCTACTTACAAGAAACTTTTTTCAAAATGGAAAATTTAAAAACAAAGCGGAACATTAAACCTTTTACCGGAGAAAAATACAGTGTTTGGAAGTTTAGAATTCGTGCATTGCTAAGCGAGTTGGACGTGATAAAAGTGATTGACGACGACGAGCCAATAACACGGAACAGTGCATGGGAGAAAAATAATCGGATTGCAAAAAGTGTTATCGTCGAATATTTATCGGACTCCTACCTCGGCTTTGCCAAAGAAGGTAGCACGGCGAAAGAAATTTTGATTAGTTTAGATGCACTGTACGAACGTAAAAGTATTGCGACACAATTGGCGTTACGAAAAAAGTTGTTGTCTTTAAAACTGCAAGGTGACGTCATACTAATAAAACATTTTGCTGTTTTTGACGACTTGATAACGGAATTGCTGGCAGCTGGAGCCAAGTTGGAGGAAACCGATAAAGTTGCTCATTTACTGCTCACACTACCCTCAAATTATGATGGTGTGATAACTGCGATCGAAACATTATCTGAAGATAATTTAACTTTGGCGTTTGTAAAAACAAGGCTTTTGGATCATGAAGTGAAATTGAAAAATGAATCTAGTGACACAAGTGCTAAAGTACTGCATGTTGAAAAGAAGAAGAGTGGAAATGATAACAGAAAGAGAAAATATGAAAATTCACAACCGGCAAACAACTTCAACCAAAATAATAAAGCAAAAAGGAAACCTTTTGTAAAGTGTCATCACTGCGGCAGAAAAGGACACATTAAAAACGACTGCTACTATTTTAAAAGGCAGCAACAACAGAAACCTACGGAAAGGACAAGGACGGTCCAGGCTGTTGAAATAAATCAAGCATCCGCATCAAGCGATTTTTCTGGCTTTGCCTTCATGATGGGAGATTACCAAGAGGATGACACTGGAAACAAAATCACATTTTTGTTGGATTCTGGAGCATCTGACCACATCACAAACAGGGCTGATCTATTTATAGATCACACTGACTTGCATACACCGTTAAAAATTTCAATTGCTAAAAATGGTGAATTTATTTCAGCTACTAAAAAGGGAACGCTTCACATTACTAGCGACGTTGGCGTTCAAGGAGTTTTGGAGGACGTGCTTTACTGTCCGGAGGTGCCATACAACCTGCTGTCTGTGTCCAAAATGCAACGAGCTGGGTTGACGGTCATTTTCGATCAGCAAGGAGCCCGGATATGCATGGACGGTAAAACTATCATGCAAGGTATGTTGAAAAACAATTTGATTTCTGTAGACTTTGTGGCATCAGTGAACAAGAGTCAGCCTGTTTCCCAGGTATGCAGTAGTGACAAAAATAATTACAAATTATGGCATGAACGATTTGGTCACATTAGTAAAAATAATTTTTTAGAAATTAAAAATAATAAAATGGTTAACGACACAAACCAAATTGATACAGTCATACCAAATGATGAGTTATGTGAGGCCTGTATAAATGGGAAACAGAGTCGACTGCCGTTCAATCCGGCCAAAGATAAAAGTCATATTAAACGACCTTTATTTATCGTACATTCAGATGTCTGTGGCCCAATCACTCCACCGACTGTTGACAACAAAAATTACTTTGTACTTTTTGTTGATCAATACACTCATTACTGTGTTACGTATCTAATCACACATAAATCAGATGTATTTGCTGCGTTTAAAGATTTCATTGCTAAAAGTGAGGCTAAGTTTAATTTAAAATTAGTCAATTTATATTGCGACAATGGTGGTGAGTATTTATCTACTGAAATGAAAAACTATTGCGTTGAGAAAGGAATCAGCTATCATTTGACAGTTCCGAGAACTCCACAATTGAATGGCGTTTCTGAAAGAATGGTTAGAACCATTACTGAAAAAGCTCGTTCTATGATAAACGGTGCTCAATTAGATAAAGTATTTTGGGGCGATGCAGTATTAACTGCTGTTTATTTAATAAACTTGACTCCAACAAAAGCTTTAAAACTTTCAAAAACACCATTCGAAATGTGGCACGATAAAAAACCTCAAATCAAATATTTAAAAGTTTTTGGCTCAACGGTTTACGTACATAATAAAACCGGCAAAACTAAATTTGATGATAAATCATGGAAAGGTATACTTTTGGGTTATGAACCAAACGGTTACAAAGTTTGGAACCCTCAATGCGAAAAACATGTGGTTGTCAGAGATGTTATTGTAGACGAGACTAATTTTCTTCGATCCAGGCCTTCTTCGAAGCCTGAAGGGAATATTGAAAATTCTCAAAATAAACCTGATGACGAAATGTCTAAATCAGTGTCAATAAAGTCTCGCAGCTCTGACAATCATAAATCAGATACGCCTAAATCTGATGAACATGTATGTCCTAATAAAATTCGCAAATTAAACCATGATACTCTAAATGAATCGGAACAGGTAGTCGATACGCATACTGATAGTTCTACGACACAAAATGATACAGAAAACACAGATAACCATGAACTTAGAAGGAGTGCTAGGCTTAAAAATCTACCCTCAATATCGTACAATGAAGACGATAATGACTATGACTATTTAATGTGTGCTCAATCTATTTTATGCCGAGTACCAAATTCTTATGAAGAGATCAAAACTCGGGACGATAGATCTCAGTGGGAAAGCGCAATAACAGAAGAGTTAAATTCTCTTCGTGTAAATAAAACTTGGACTTTTGTACCAAGGCCAGAAAACACAAACATTGTAGATTGTAAATGGATTTTTACTATCAAACATGATGAATTTGGAAAACCTTTCAGATACAAAGCTAGACTAGTAGCTAGGGGTTTTAGTCAAGAATACCTAACAGACTACAATGAAACCTTTGCACCTGTTGCTAGGATAGCTAGTTTCAGATTCATAATTAGTTTTGCTAATCAATTTAATTTATTGGTTCATCATATGGACGTTAAAACCGCCTTTTTAAACGGGGAATTAAAAGAAGATATTTACATGAAAGTCCCTGAAGGTGTACATAATAAAAATAATTATGTTTGTAAATTAAATAAAGCTTTATATGGACTGAAACAGGCAGCTAGATGTTGGTTTGAAGTATTTGAACAAGTTTTAAAAGAAAAAGGTTTTCAAAACTCATCAGTTGATAGGTGTATATATGTGTTAGATAATGGAGATGTGCGTAAAAATGTATATATAGTATTATATGTAGATGATTTGGTAATATCATGCGCAGAAAATGATACAATGAATAACATTAAAAGATATTTAATGAGTAAGTTTGAGATGACTGATTTAAAAGAAATTAAATTATTTCTTGGCATTAAAATTACCAGACATGAAGGTAAAATAACATTAGATCAAAGTGCATACATTAAAACAGTTTTAAGTAAATTTAATATGCATGATTGTAAACCTGTCAGTACCCCCTTAGAAAATAAACTAAATTATGACGCATTAAACTCTGAAGAGAAATATAACGCTCCATGTCGAAACGTTATAGGATGCCTGATGTATATAATGCTATGCACTCGACCAGATTTAAGTACCAGTGTTAATATTTTGAGTAGGTACACAAACAAAAATAATAAAGAACTCTGGCAATGTCTCAAGAGAGTACTTAGATATTTAAAAGGTACAATTGATTTAAAATTGTGTTTTAATAGGTGCGATTATAATAATACTCTATGTGGCTACGTAGATTCAGATTGGGGTGGTAATGATACAAAAGACAGAAAAAGTACAACTGGGTATTTATTTAAGCTCTTTGAACAATGCTCTATAACCTGGAGTACAAAGAAACAAATGTCAGTTGCCGCCTCGTCAACTGAGGCTGAATATATGGCATTGTTTGAAGCTGTTAGGGAAGCGTTATGGCTTAAATCTCTAGCAGTTAGTATAAATATGAACATAGATAAACCTATTATAATTTATGAAGATAATAATGGCTGTATTAGTATTGCAAACAATCCAACTAATCACAAACGCACAAAACATATAGATATTAAATATCATTTTTCTAGGGAGCAAATTGAGAAAAATGTAATAAAATTAAATTACATTCCCACAGGTCAGCAGTTGGCAGACGTTTTTACCAAGCCATTACCTGCAATCATTTTTCAGAAAATGAGAAGCCAAATGGGTTTAGAATAAGTTCATAGATGTTCTGATTTGATTTATCTTGATTTAGATAATTAACATTTAAGTAATAAATGAAATGGTTTGATTAGGGTTTCCTGGGTTTCCCCTAATCCTTAGCAACAAATGTTGGACCATAATGTATTCCCAGCAAACACTAGGAAGTGGATATGTTCTGTTTAGTTTATTTTCTTTGATTTGTATAAAAATTAGAGATTACTTTTTGAGGGGGCGTGTTGAATTATTTAATTTTATTTACAAAAATCAATCTTAATTTGATTTAATAATAATTTATTTTTAATATGCAGAAGCCCACCATTTTTATTTGTCATTCGTGTTCACGCTCAGATAGGCGACAGACGTATAACCTTCCTAGTGATCGATTTAAATTGGCTAATATAATCAGATACGTTGTGAAAGCCATTGCATTGTTTTATTACGCTCAGGAGAGTATTTCCCATAAATCGTTCGCCTAATTTTTAAACACTACGGCTAACCATCAGATGCAGTGGCAAGTGTCACATGAGACTGCTGTGCTCATTAGACGACCGAAATAGACCGGCGGGCGATGGTCCGCCTGCAACGCAGGAGGTTGCAGGGTCGATTCTCGCCTTGGGACAAATTTTTGTACGATCTGCAAATATTTGTTCCAGGTGTTCTGGGTTTTTTCTATGTATAAAAAAAAATATATCTATGTATTGTATTATAATAAGCATATATCAGTCATCTAGTACACATGACACAAGCTCTGCTCAACTTAGGGCTAGATGATGCTGTGAGGATTGTCCAGCAATATTTATAGATATATTAATTGTTACCTTGAGACAAATAAAAAGTGGGATCAAATTCTTGGAATCAAATGATAGTTACCCATAGTTGTTATGTCAGTTCGTATGAGTCAGTGGCTAACTCTGGTGACAGAGTTTTTAGGCCGCCTGAAGTCTTCTGCCATGGCCTAACAACTTTGAAAAAGTCGGGACCGACTGCGGCCTAGTCATTTAACTTTTTAAAGTGAAAGCAACACTTATGAGCAACATAAAAAAAAATAATCCAAAATTTTGGGGTTTAAACCCGCGTCTTTGCTTTGACCGCTAGGCCACCAAATCAAATAGCCGCTCCTTATAAATTGGATGCTAAAAACTACTCATTGAAAAGACTACTTATCATAGCTAAATCAAATTATGGTTTGAAAAACTGTTTACGATGGAAGCTCGGTATTACAGAGCGGTGGGCGGGCGGTCGTCGTGGGCGCTGTGACGTCCGCCCGCCCACCGCCAATGCAGCTAGATTAGATTCTCTACTTACCCTATTTGTAAATTCAGAAACTGTTTTATTTAAAGCAATTTTAATGGAATAAACTATATTATTAAAACTTGTTTTTTCAAGTTAATAATATATAATGCCACTTGATTGCTTAGAGCCATTACGCACTGTCGACTTGTCGCCGGCGACTCGGTCGTTTGCGACTGTGACTTTTTAAGTGTTTTCAAAGTATTTCTAAGAAATAGTCTTCGCAGACAGAGCTTATTTTTTCCTCTCCCAAAGAGCGCTGTTACGACCAATCTTGAGTTTTCACCATTTACCGAATTCCTGTGAACGCTTTAATGTCATCGGTTTATCGAGTGGGGGGCTGCCTTTTACTTCGTTTTCCTGTAAATCCTATGGAAGCTTGCAGTAACGAGGTATTACTTGAGCATGGCTACGCTACGAGGCATAGCTCGAAACTCTCAAGCGCCTGTAATTTCACCGGCAGCCATACCCTACTAGCCTTAAGTATGTTCGTATGAGTCAGTGGCCAACTTTGGTGACAGAGTTCCTAGGCCGCCCGAAGGCCTCTGTCATGGCCTAACAACTTTGAAAAAGCCGGAACCGACTGCTTAACGTGCCCTCCAAAACACTTGGCTGCACAAATAGGTGGGACGACTTCCCGAGTTCATCACAAATAACTCCACTACTCAAGTTACTGATAAAAATATATAAAATAAATAGTCTTGGTTAAAATCTTTTTAATTTTTTACCTATGAAAGGTTTTTACTCGCTAGCTAGCTATAATTTATATGTTTGTGATAAAAAGTAATTAAATATAGGTAGGTTTTCTCAAAAGCTAATATGTTTTCCATTAGTAAACAGCGAAACGTCTTTACTGCAATTTTCCCACGGAAAGAAAATGTTACTCAAGTGCCGCGAAGAGGACTGGCAGACAAATACGACAACGAAGTTGCAGCGGCACTTAAAACACAATAACGAGCCATTGTGCGCAGACTTTTACAAGCTTTTAATATGGAAATTACAGCTTTAAATCACACTCATATCTAAAGTCGTGAGTTAAGACCGTTTTTCAACTAAACAGATAATGTGGCGTGACCTAAAATCTATTAGAATTGGCCCATCACTCGTTGTCGCGAAAAAATATTAATTCTCTGGTCGGTGCGTAACGACAAATGGCTCTCTGTTGGGCCACTGGGTAGAAAATTAAACTTCGGTTATAAAATAAACATGGCCACGCAAACGATTTGTGTTTTTGGCCTGACACTGAACGTGTTAACATTTATTATGGTATTAAGATATCACAAACAGAAAAGTTTGAGGCGATTCGTTCAAATGACTCGTTTGACTTGCCAATAAACCCTGCGGCCATGTAGTTTTATTTGAAAGATAACCTCGAGTTTTAATCTTAACTATAATAGTATGGTATCATTTGAGCTAACAGAGACGTGGGAGCATTGGCTGGTGTAATTATTATATCTAAGTGTAGTATTTTAATTGGTTTTAAAATAGTTTTTACGAATATACGAAAAGTTTTTTGTGCACCGAACAAAAACAGACGCTTATCATCCGGTAGTTACCAAAAACAATAAACGTAGCTTTGGTACAATTTAAAAAGTTATAAGACTTTTGTTACCAGCTATGAGCAGGTACGAGTACATTAAATGAAAATCATGCCCTTTATGCAAAGAAATTGAGAATATTCTCTGAGCAAAACGAAATATAAGAAAACAGTAAATAATCTTACTACTACACTTACGTATTAAAAGTCCGTTAGTTTGTGTGGGTGGATGGATGTTTGTGTGGGTGCATGGATGTTTGTGTGAGTGGATGGATGTTTGTTACTCAACCACGCCAGAATGGCTGAACGGATCTTGATGAAATTTGACACAGATTTAGATTATAATCTGAAATAGCACACAATGGAACTTTTTATCCCGGAAAATTTACGGTTCATCAAAACTGCATAACCGCGGGGCGCAGCTAGATGATACTTTCTCAAACATGTACATTGTACACTATACAAGAAAAGTGGTGGGCGTATCCGCGCATCGACTATCGATAGATCTGTTAACATTCACCGCGTAGGAAGAGTGCAACACCCACAATCGTTGGACAGAATGAGTTAAATAGTAGGTGTACTCTTTCTTAGTTTTTATATTGTCTTATAAAAATCTTTTTTTCGTATATAATTTTATTAAAACAAGACTAGCAGACCCACGCGGTTTCACCCGCGTTATTTTTTTCACCGTTTAAACCTTTTTGGACTAAAACAAAAATTTAGTGCAAAATTAGCTAAATCGGTCAAGCCGTTCTCGAGTTTTAGCGAAACGAACGAACAGTAATTCATTTATAAAAACTGCAAGTTAAAAGCAGATAGCGCCCTTTTCACGATATTTATAATTATCGGCGCTTTTATTATGCTATCCATGGGTTATACTAGTAGTAGTGCTTGAAACTATTCGTAAGTCGCTGTATTAAGTTCGGTAATTAAGTTCTAAGCATCTAAGATCGAGCGAGCTGTAGTTCGGGCGAGTGTTTGCCGGCCCACGGAAATTTAATTTTGAATTGAGTTTTCAATCTGATTTTTGTTCTAATAGTGTTCAGTCTTTAATAAATTATATACGTATCAAGAAAAAAATATCACTGACTAAGGCCTCAATCAAATAGTAGCCTCGTCTATTCTGCTTCTCTTTTGATATTAAGCTTTATTTTTATTATTTCCTTTTATATTTATTATGCTGACATTTTTATATATAATTTATTTTTATATATGTGTATATTTATGTCTGTTTATTTTTAGTTATTCCGCACACATAAATGAACATTATAAATGTGCGAATGCAAATGTTTATGTAAGTACCTACCTATAGAAAATATTGTTTTTAAGCTCCATAATGTAGAAAATAAAAAACGGTGTTGAAAGTAGGCGCTATCTTGGTATTATAAATCCGTTTTCAAGACAATTTTGTCGAGTTCAAGGTCCATAAACCTGCATAGTCCCAGGCGTAGCTCAGTATACATATAAACTTTATCTGGTCTTAATGGTAATACAGCTTAGTTGTTTCTCGGTCGATCAACTAATATATATATGTAGCTAAGTATTAACTTCTTAAGGTAGATATATATGAACATTGATAAGAGAGATTATCGTCTGCCTTACTGTTTATAATTTTATACTGTGTCTGGCGCCGTGCGTTTAGCTTACACTGAGAATTCAATTTGTAAGTCGCTAATAGACGTAAATCAATACTTATTTTGACATTAATCTCTTGTTTATCGTATAGTTTATCGGAATCCTGTCAACAATGCTATTTTTTACATGATTCTATGTTACATTTCACTTTTATTGGAAATGCTTAGGCTATCTTTGTAATCAACACTTCTAAATAATGAATCTACGCCCAGACTAAGAAAAAAGAAAAATAGAAGGTATGAAAGCTAAACAAAGCATTTCACACAAGGACAATTTATTCGTCTATTATTTCACAAAACACCTAAACACATAGAAACTTATCTACAAGTCTTTCAGAAAGCTATTAATTTTATACACCTGAGTTTTCTCTCATAGCAAAGCTTTTGTAAATTGTTTAAGATATTTGCAGCTTTGTCTTAATTAGGGTTCAGCATCCAGATGACAATCTCTTTTAATAACCATTGCCTTTTGTTGAGTTAAGAGCTTAATTATTTAGGAGTTGTTTTATTATTCTAGAGGTAAAGCAGAAATTATGTAGTCTAAAAATTTATTCATTTCGCTTTTGCTCGATGATAAAAACTCTAAATGATTGTATTAATGTCTAAAAACTGATTACCATTGGAATATTGATAGACATTTAACATGCCCACGCAGCTTTTGTTTTTAAGAATAGCATAACATACGAGTTTATAACACATCCAACATTCACAGGCATATTCATGCTCCCACACTGAGATTCCTTGTATCAGATCATCGGAAACTATGAGCATAAGTATCATAGTTCACAACACCAAAGATCCGATAAATATCGGTCATTTGAATGACAGGTAAGTATTTAAACACGCAACATTTATTTAATGCATGCTTATATTTACAAATTTGCAACACAAGAGAATGTGTGACCTTTCCAAGCCTGTCAATTTTTAAAAGCAATTCATATAAGCGAACTTTGGCCTTTCGATTTATGTGTACATTATTATTGTGTTCCGCACAATAATAATGTACAGTTACGTTATTGTGGACTGATTTAGAAAATACTATGTCTGGAAACCAGCTTTGTAGGGAAGAGTTGTGGGTGTAAAGTAGTACATGTATGTAATTCAGTTTATTACAGATTATTATTGTTAACTGTCTACGGCACCTACTGGCCGTAGTCAAAAATATTAAAATGTAATGTAAGTCTGGACAATGTTCCAACTGCTAGCTGAAACGTAGCCGCAGCTGGATAGTTATACAGATAGTGAAATACGATAACACCCAAAAACAAATGAAAAGCAGCGGTTTAGCTACGATTGGTTTACAATATTTGTTAGTGGAGGCCTTCTGATTCAATTCCACTTTCCTATGTTTGTTTAAATAGCTGCCAATAATCACGCACGTATGAAATATCAAATTGTTAGCTTGGAACTTGGAGCAACACATTACAACACATTATGAATCGCTTAATCACCACTCAACGCGATAAATGCTACAAATTGTTCAAATTTACCCAGATTGTGTGTTAGAGCAGCAGGAAGTTGATGTAGATTTTTCAATCATGTGGTTTCAGCAAGACGGTACAATTTATTACACGTCGCATGCAATGTAAAATGTTTAAGGTTGCATTTTCACGTAGTGGTGATGCAAACTGACCGCCAAATTCGTGCTACTTTCACTATTTGGATTTTTCAAAGCTCCAACGTTGTAACATCAAAAAGCTAACATCCACCAAGTTATAGCCCAGATAAATCCTCGAACGAATCAACTGCTGGAGAGAGTTTGGCCATTTAATGAACATTATACATAATAATCGTATAAATGTTTCTTTTTTAATACACACTTATGTTATGGAAACTCTCAGACCCGGATAAAAATTTGCAGATCATGCAAAAATTTGTTCCTCAGCGAAGATTGGATCGAACCCGTAACCTCTTGCTTTTCAACCACCAATTTTTGTCGTCACCAATTTATACCTGAGGCTTTAGAGATAAATCACTTACAAAATCGCGGTGAACTGTGACGTCAATAACTTAAAGGGCTTAAACAAACAAGCTCGCTACAGCAGGTACTACTTCCGTTTACCCGCTCTCATAAAGCAATATTCACTTCATTTCAGAAACTAGGTCATCGATGAAAATGGTTAAAAGACTGCAGATAAAGTTACAATGACGAAAAAAGGTTGGTGTAGGGTTTCGTAATAACAAGTTTGTGTTAACCTGAGTTTAGAACTTTGCTGACATTGTATGATTTTGTGAGCAGTTTTTCATTCTCCACCTATATGAGTCGACGTGAAATCTACTACTAGTTTTAAGCTGATAGCCGTTAAAATTCATTTTAGATTATTTTTATTTTTATTAGTTTTGCTCTGCTGTGAACACTTTAGGTGGACAAAAAAATAATGACGTATTTTAATAGGTACCTAGTCCTAGTAGTACCTACTCATAAAGTAATTAATTACTATTTATTAGTCACTACATGTTATAGGACAGTAACTGTTACTGTCCCATAACGTGTAGGTAAGTAGGTATAGATATTTTTTCTAGTCGACCAACAATAGACAGCTTTTCAAGATTTTCACTTGACAACGCGTGGACCGGCTTCTTTCACGATAATCATTTGCCCATTAAAATGTAAATAGGCATATACATTTTTTACATCGCAATAAATGTTGTTTATTTCCCAAATGCTAGCTAAACAACGTGTGAGCTGAGCAATCGTAAAATGTACTTAACGCTTTGATGGACGTCTCTAGGTCAAATCCATCTCTATTTCACTTGTTCTTGCAAAGAGTGTATTTATTGGTTAAGAGGTATTTTACTCGTAATAGAAATATAAAACTAAGGCGTGCGCTTGTATTAAAAATGATAAATATAAAAACAATAAATCTTAACCTATACACAAGCTTTGGCCAATTGTAAGCTTTGGCTCATTCGGTTATCTAAAATTTGAGCCATATTATTGAGTGAGGTAAGTAAGTATTGCGCTAACAAAGACGTTTGTAATGAAGATTTAACGGGATATTTAGACAACTCACTCTGAACAGCTTTTGACCAACAGTCCCATTCTTAAATTGGGATCTTGTGGCGATATGGTTTTGTCTTGTCTTGGTCACTCTCTACGCTCAGGTCATATTGGCTTCAAAAAGGGTCATTTGACTAATGGAAAGTATTTAGTTCGTCTACTTTTCTATCGTATCGTTTGAGATGTCTTTATGTACGCCGTATAATATGATACCTCTAAGAATGCAAGTACTAGTCATAAAATCCCATTCGCAGGCTTGGAAAATTCAGTACAACGAAGCAGTTTTACGACGTTTTCTGAATTGGGTCACCGGGTAACATCCTACGATGATTAATTTTGTATTTTGCTCTCCTATTTTTGAAGTAATAGAGTTTGTTATGATACATGGTTATTGCACATACACATTGCGTTAATTGCTTTTCGGAGCGCTTTTAAACAAGTATGGGAAATAGTTATCATTACTGAGATAATAATATATTTTTATTAACATCGATCCGCAAAGAACCTAGGTGACAAAGCCTACCTTTAGGCAAATCTTTATTTGCCGAATACTACTTTTTGTGGAAATGTTTACATGTTCAAATATTTGTCATGATGTGGTGCAATGGTTATAATAATTTCAGATACCGTATATCAAATTATGTGACTGGTTATGTTTTTTACTAAATACAATATTTTTTCCCTCTCTCAGCATAATAGTACTTATATTATGTTCGTTCTGATTACTTTCTGGAATCCGCGAAACCTTCAAAAAGCTATCAGAACAATTGCATTTGCATACATCGTCTTCATTCCAACTATAATTAAAACGGACATCCATGAGACCGTTCACAACTGTCGCTGCATAAAACTTAAACCAAGTTACAACAGTTCAGTACGTTAAACCTAGGGTTGATACTAAACGATATATTTATTGAACCATCATATGCTTTTCGAACTTTTCGAAAAAACTTTTTATCATAAGTATTTTAGCAAGAGCTTCTGTGGGGGCTTAAAAATATTTTGTGTAGCTTCAAAAACTTACATGCGCATTGTTGATTTACTTATTTCTATGAATACTTGATATTATTAATAATAAATTAAAAATATATTAACTTTTCCAGTCTGTTGCCTGTACTTTTTTATGGCAATACTCCAGAACCGATTTCGGTGAAATTAAATATTAGTTAAAATACAGCTTATCTAGTCTTGGAAAAAGACAGTTTCTCAGAATGTATGAAACACGGGATCAATTCCGAGTAAAGCTTGCCGTCTTTCTCGGTTCTGAGTAAAAAATAAAATTACTCTTTACACACTTTAGACAAACTGATTTTTAATCTTTGCAAAATGGTTGCTTTTGCATTTTTAATATTTTATTAAAAATGCAAAAGCACTTATAATACTGCCTTCTAATATACCTACTAGGTATTACGATAAAAACTGACATACATTCACATTACGTTGAAAAATCGAAAACTTCTCTCTCGGTCTACACAGAATATAGCAACATTTACTTTGTTGGATCTAGACAGGAGGTCAGACCGGGCAGAGTGACCTTTGTGCGCCCGCTCTAACTGCGCAGTACCTGAACATTATTGGATCTTTTTAATGTGATACAGTGTTTCAGTCGTACGTTGAAAGTTTATAAAGAGCTTCATGCTTGTTTTCATTAAACTTTAAAATCTGTCATTTAAAAAGTCAAAGTAACTAAAAACTTAACTGTATTCAATAAAACCACTAGGATCACTTTGAATCGTCTTCTAAAGACGAATTTAGTAATAGTGATAACATAGCCAAACGCAATATAGTAGATTTTAAGTCATACTAATTAGTAAATGTTCCAAGTTTTCAGAAATTTTTTTTTAGCCTATTTAGATTTATTCTATACTAATTGTAGGTAGGTGTAATTTATGTGATTTTAACAGATTCTTAGCTTGTTTTATATTTATATTTACTAAAGAGCTTAAAAAACCCTAGATCAAACAAATTTATACTAATATTATAAAGAGAGAAGATTTGTATGTTTGTATTATAAATATATTTACAAATATCGCGTAAGGAAGATCATCAATATATCCGTAGTAATAGGTTTGTCATCCCAATAAACATATCGTGGGAAGCAGATAAAGAGAAACTCCCCAAAATCACGAGTGACAATAATAATCTATTCATCGAAACCACTCAGGAAGAGAGTGCCAAGCCGCGGCTTCCGAAACAACGAAATATTGCACGATAGGTTTGTGTCGACCGATGATAATAAATGTAGCACGCAGGGCACGGAATTGTCCCGCTCGGAAACTAAATCGTCACCATTTTCAACCGATTTCAAAGAAGAGGATATCAATTCGACTGTATGTTTTTTGTATGTTTGTTACGCGATTTCTCCGCCTATTATGAATTGGTTTTTATGGTTCTTTTTTTGTTTCATAGTTAATAAGTACTTCAAAATAAGTCCCATTTAAATTTTATTGAAATCCTTAATGAAAAAACCATAAAAAAACGTGTCAATAACTACATTGTCGCGTATACGTACAACCACATTCTGCCGAAACATTTTTTTAGGTTGTTTAAAGTCGGTATTTATTTTTTTCCTAAAAAAAATTATATCTCAACTATCGTACTGTCTGTTGTCTGGCCCTCTGTGTACTATCTTTTAAACTACGCAACGGATTTTCATCAATAGTGATTATAGAGGAAGTTTTTATGTTAAATACGCGAAAGAAGTCGCGGATAACAGCTACTATGGAAATAAATCCATAGCAGATTTGAATTTCAATTTGCAAATCAGTCTTGTTGTAATATTCGAGAGGTGCGCGTTTGATTCTCTCGGCCGCACAGTGGATCGAAAATGCCCTTTCCATAGACATAGAACTTTTTTTTTGTAAACTTGCTTTTTTTTATTGGAAACCAACACAGAACCTTATTAGAAGCCCTAACTTTATCATATTTATGCACCTCTCGCGTATATGATGCAGTAAAAATTTTTCGAACTAAATAATGTATGGAGAAAAACATGAAAATCGATATTTTTCGGCTCTCGTGCGAGTGCCCGTTATTTCGTCTGGTATGAATAATGTCCATATTTTTTACTATTTTTTGACATATGGTACATACAGCGCACTCGATGGACTTCAGGTGAAAAAAATTTTTTTTTAATTATTTTGCATTTTACTCATTATCCAAATTACATTGCGACCTAAATATAATATTTCAACTCGCCTCATCATTGTTACAGTTTTAATGCAATATTTCACCTACTTTACTTTATAAATTGCCTGTTAACCCCTTATTTTATGGTTGTGTATTCTTTTTTTAAATGTACAAGGGGTCATTAAGTTAAGGTAATAGGTACTCGACTTCATCATTGTTACAAATTTTACTGCGGAGGATTACCTACTTATCTTTATCTACCTGCTAACCCGTCACTAAATGTAATGATAGTTATCTATTCTAAGAATCCTTTATAAATGCTTTAAGCATAAGTGCTTACTTTTGGTAAATTTGTTGTTGTCATTTTCTTAAAACAAAAAAATCTATGATAAGTAATAAAAAATTAAAAAAGTTAAAAAATAATTAAAAATTTGAAATAAACGTATTACAAATTTTTAATTACAAGTTACAAATTACTAAACAAATCATTGTTTTTAAAAGAAACACGTAATAAGTACAAACTACAAAGTCAACAAAACAATTTACACATAATATATATTAATTTATTCTTAAGACTAAACACATATTTTTCTTATAATAATTATGTACCTACAAGTATAAAGTTCAAACAATTACACCGTATTAAAAAGACACATCCATATCAGAATCTGTGTCTGAACCCGTGTCTTCTGGATCAATGTTACTTACATCTATGAATTCTGTCTCAAAGTGTTCTGTATTAATAGATATAAGACCTAAAGCTTCGGAACTTAACTCTTTCCTCCGTGCTGCATTGAGTACAGGTCTTGTGGACGAAATATAGAGGTCTGATGAAAGAAGCAGCATATTTAAAATATCCTGATTATTATCAATTCTGCTAGTCTTCCGAGCATGATACTCCCTGTATTTGCGAAAGTCTTTATTTCTAGCCTCTGAGGCTTCTTCGGATAGTTTACCGATGGGCACAATCGATACATTGGCTATGTCAGCACCATGTATAAGAACCTTATGAACGGTTGCTGACATATAGTACCAATTGTACAGTTCGGTGTACTTCTCCGCAGTCTTTCGGGCGTATTCCTTGAATTTTTCCGTGTTTATATTTTCACCCGATGATATGACTTGCAGTATGACTGCAAATCTGCGTATAAGCTCTTCATCAAGCCCAGTTATAGCTGGGGTTTTTTCAGGGAACTCGAAAAACTTTCTCGCCGTGTTCCCATCATTGGTTGTTCCCGATCCTTGCTTAACTACATCAATTAATAAACCTGTTTCTTTTTTGAACTTTGCTTGAATTTCTTTTTTCTTTTCTATCAGTATTCGCTTATTTTCTTCTCTTACGGACCACGTCTTTAAATCTTGTCTGTAGGCTATGTGCAATAGGCATTCCATGCAGTTTATGCGAGCGTGCAGTGAAGATATTCCGAACTTATATAGATCGGTGGCAACTTCTCTTCTTATAACTGATTCCAAATTATTCATTTGAGAAGGTTTTGCCAAGCACAAATAGCACGTTGCAGGTGAGGTCGCTTCTGAAAGATAGGTGAATACCTTCCCATCTATCATGGTCATTATTAGATTGTGAGTAATTTGGTTTGTATCGCATTGAGTGTTACTCAGGGATCGTATTTCTTCTTCCATTGCGGACAGCTGTTCTTGTACAACCAATTTAGACTCTTTTATGAATAGAAACTGTACAGGACGACAATATAACGCCGTATTAGGTTTCTTATTTTCCCATATTACTTCATTTCCAGCAGTAAGTTTTAGCGGGAAATTGATTCGTCACTTATTCCATCTCTTTCGAAACTTTGTTTGTATGTGCTTTGACTTGAGGCACCATCGAATCCCCATTTCGATATTAAATTCATTGATTTGTTTGTTATCTCTTCAGGTAAACTTTTTATTATTCTTGTAACTGTTATATCAAGTAGTGCTTGAAGAGCTACTTTGGCCATCGTATCAGTAACAGTGATTGCGTCTTTCGGAGGCAAACAATCCATCTTAGCTTGCTGGACTTTGTAATATGATGGATACAAATTTTGAATGCCTTCTTGAATGGCAGATTCTCTCAACGTAATATACTGCCACTTTGATAATTTAAGTGACAGCAATAGGCCAAGTGCTTTGGTAGGGGTGAAAGCACACTTATTTTTATCTTTTGCTTGTTTAACGATTTTTTCTGCCTCTTCTGGGTTCTTTATAATATGATCTATGGCTGCTGCCAAAACATCTTTGCCCTCATGTTTCATGTTAGCTATTAAAGCAAAGGCCAATTCCGAACTGTCTCGGCCTTTATAATTGAAATCGTCAATCCTTCGTATTTTTTGTTTTGTTCCAAGGTCTGTGAAAGGTTTGCGCGGACTTGGAGTTGTTCTCGTTGATGTTCCAACAGTTGATGTACTTGTAGAGGGTAAAAAACAATTCGCCAGCTTCACTTGTCTCTTCAGTTGCAGTAAATAACACTTGCGGTCGTATATTTTCACGTACACAAGTTGGCCACTCGATGTTCTGTTTCAACCAATCTGTATAGTGTTTTTTGAATGTTTCTGTGTTACATTTCGCAGATTTCCATCTTTTTATCATAGACTGACTAAATCTTCGACAGAATTCTTGGAGAATGTCTTCATCTTCATCAGACAAACTCAAATTCAACTAAAGTTTAACGCTTTCTAACAGTTTTAAAAAGCTTCCAAGCTTGCCAGACTGCTTTAGAATCACAAATAGATCCAGATTGGTTATCGCACATTGTTTCTCCATTTTTAACTCGAAAGTTCGCAATGCTTTACTTAGGGAAGTTTTAATATAACTAAAAATATTCAGTAACCTACCCTCCTTATTTATACTAACTTCATACCGGCTAACGACTTCTAGACAAAGCTAGACAATGACAGTTGTTAATTAAGTGCCTACCTAATTTACATCATTGTTTTAAGAAAATGACAATAAATTAACCAAAAGTAAGCACTTGTGCTTAAAGCATTTATAAAGGATTCTTAGAATAGATAACTACCATTACATTAGTGACGGGTTAGCAGGTAGATAGAGATAAGTAGGTAATCCTGCGCAGTAAATTTGTAACAATGATAAAGTCCTATTACCTATTACCTAACTTAATGACCCCTTATACATTTAATCCCTTATTTTATGGTGGTTTTATGATATTTAGCCATTAAAGCCTATACCTATTGTGTATTCTTTTTTTTTACAGTTTATTTATAAAGTATGGTAGGTGAAATATTGCATTAAAACTGTAACAATGATGAGGCGAGTTGAAATATTATATTTAGGTCGCAATGTAATTTGGATAATGAGTAAAATGCAAAATAATAAAAAAAAATTTTTTTTCACCTGAAGTCCATCGAGTGCGCTGTATGTACTATATGTCAAAAAATAGTAAAAAATATGGACATTATTCATACCAGACGAAATAACGGGCACTCGCACGAGAGCCGAAAAATATCGATTTTCATGTTTTTCTCCATACATATTTTAGTTCAAAAAATCTTTACTGCATCATAATCGCGAGAGGTGCATAAATATGATAAAGTTTGGGCTTCTAATAAGGTTCTGTGTTGGTTTTCAATAAGAAAACGCATGTTTACAAAAAAAAAGTTCTATGTCTATGGAAAGGACATTTTCGATCCACTGTGGGCCGGGGCGAGCTGAGGGTCAAATTTTTGCATGACCTCTTAAATTACAAATATTTGTTCAGAGTGTTGTTGAATGTAGGTTAGTAGGTAGTGCTCGCAGACTTTTTTGCCACATTACATCATTAGCTCCATACTAGG
The DNA here is from genome assembly GCA_951394395.1 of Colostygia pectinataria. Lineage (NCBI taxonomy): Eukaryota > Metazoa > Arthropoda > Insecta > Lepidoptera > Geometridae > Colostygia > Colostygia pectinataria. Next base: position 5,963,965 of record OX596362.1, read on the forward strand.
ATTGTATGGTACCCATGCGATAGGATATACATAATTATAGTGGTGTTAAGGGACGCTCGCACGAGAAGTGCGCACGCACCTACGACGTAATAATATTGCTTTTGGGGGTCGTCGGTTACATGTTTATTCTAAAGTTGTCTGCATGTACGCGTCTATTAAATTTTCAATACACTTTAAGCACTATAAATACTCATAAAACTATCGTGAACTATATCATACATTTTACAAACGGGTGTTTTCACGTACCGGTATATCGGTGAAGAGGTACCGACACTGTTTCGACTCAATTTCGAGAGTCTTCATCAGGGTTGAGTGACACGGCGAGCTTCCTCCTCCGCGTCGCGATTTGCACTGTGGTACCTCTTCACCGATATACCGGTACGTGAAAACACCCGTTTGTAAAATGTACTATAAATACTTTAAAAGGCACTCAAATTACCTTGTCTTTCTTATGGATAGGTATATTTGGAAATATGGCAGTAGTCGGGTAGGTACTACATTCGAACCGAATTCGAAAGAAATGTAAAAAAGCCAAAAATAAACTAAAAAAACATAAAATATGACTTCAGTCATAATAGTCATCCTTCTAATGTTCCACATGTTGGAACATTGGGCTACTCTTCAGCGATAGTGATTGTATCATAATCCGCTATGCGGGCCTAAAGCGGATTGGTGGGCAGCATCTTTTTTGATATTTTGTGGTCTTGGACAGGAAAACATCAGAAATAAACATGTTTTCCTTCACCGTTTGAAAGCGTTACGCGAATGTTTTTTTCAAATCAATAAATCCATTGATGCACGACCGGTTTCGAACCCACAACCTTGGAATCACCAGTGCTCTTGTTCGTATTATTACTCGTTCATACAGATTATATTAGGAATTACCCGTTTGAAAAACGATTGCAAATATGATGAAGAACCGGAGGCTCTAGCAAGAAAATTTACAAAAAGCTTTCGGATTGATCCAAGCGGTGCTTAGAGAAAATCCTTGGCGTACGATAAAAGTTATACGACATTTATGAGAGCTCGTTCCAAGTCCTCCGCTGCACAAGGTACCTGAGAACGCTTTGGGTAAGGAACACGTGCAAAGCATCCAAGTGTTACTTGCAAAGTGTTACCTGATGGTAGAACGCTTTTGAATACATCATAGGGTAGATTCAAACAACTTTTGGAATAACTATTCCACGAAATAAGAAATGTCATATGCAAGTAAACTGTCAGTTTACTCGCGAATAACTTTCTAAAAATTTTTTTTTATACAACTGATGTGGCATCCAAGCGTACGGCCCACAAGATGGTAAGCGGTTACCGCAGCCTATGGACGCTTGCAATACCAGAGGTATCACTCGCGGGTTGCAACCTTGAGGCTAAGATCGAAAGCCTCATGTGCCAGTAATTTCACCGGAAACCATACCCTTCACACCTGAACACAGCAATGCGAGCATTACTGCTTGGCGGCAGAAATAGGTATGGTGGTAGTCCTTCCCCGGACGAGCTCTATCAGAGAGAACTCTACTACTCTACGATTTACTCTGCGAATAGTGCTCATTCGAGTTTGGTCGAATCCAACCTCAGTGGGTTACGGCTTATGATATACATTCTGCTTCCAGTGTGCAAACATTACTGTGTAAGAGCCTAGTGCCCTTACACAATAATGTTTAGTAAGAAGAGCAATTGAAATTACTAGGCGAAAGAGACTTCGTTCTACGTCTCGGGGTGACAAGCGCAGTGCAGTAATCAGAAACATTTTTTCAATTAGGTTTTAGTACATAAGGTCTTAAATCTAATATTGGTCAACCAAAACCTACCCTTCCAGGCGTATGAATATTGGTTTTGGTTTAAGAACTTTATTTATTTATCTCTTAAGATTACAAATCACTTACGAGAAAAATAGGTACTTATTCTAATATCGTAACAAAATAATGTTCGTAACGGGCAAACCAAAACAAGAAGTGGGTAGTTTTTTAAAAAGTCTTTGTGGACGGACGACACAGGGTTTGTTCGTTCACACTAGGTGATATTTTTCTAGTTCTTGGATTAATTAAAATTTAAATTAACATCATTCTGTACTGTCTTCAAAAATGTGACGTATTAGTGATAATTTAATTTGAGATAAAGTTTTTAATTCTTTAATAACTTTAGGTAAAGCGTTATACAATTGTGCTCCCTCGAACATAATATTTTTTTTACCGTAGTTAGTTCTAGCTTTTTGTAGGTGGATATTGTTGGCGCTTCTTAAGTTGAAATAAGTTAAAATTAATTCAGATATTAAAATTAATGTATGATAATAAATTATATTCTGAAAAATGTTAGTGATAGTACTAGATTAGGTCAATAAAAGTGCCGTGCAGTGCCGTTTGTGTGCTGAGTAGCCCTACCACAAAGTAAACTTTGCACCGGCACCGACACAAACGATGTACTAATAAGCCGATACGGCGCCGGAGACATTATCTACTTTAGTAAGTTCTAGAATGCTGAAAATTTGAGAGTAACTTCTTTTCAGAGCCTAAGGCCTCGTTCGCACGAGCATTTTTTTTACCGCACGTTAAAATCCGCTTAAATAGAACAAATGTATTTCAAATTTTTGTTGGATTTTTTCAGTTGGATTTTTAACGCTCTCATAATATCGAGAGTCCGCCAACGCCAGGTTTTAACGCGACGGATAATTTACGCTCGTGTGAAAGGGCACTTAAAATGCGCTACATGTGTGTTGACAAAGTTCAATACTTTTTACACAGTTTAATTTGGGAGAAAATGACATTAGAAGTTTGAAATCGCGAAAAAACGGATCTGAATGCAATTAGAACAGCGATAGATCTGGAATAACACATATGCTACTTTTTATCCCAGAAAAATACGGTTCCACATCAAAATTAGCACGCGAACGTAGAGTCGCAGGCAACAGCTAGTTATGCAATAAAACAAGGATTGTGACGCGAGACGGCGGCTGGGCAATGTGGAAATGTCAAGTGCGTTTGACTGTGTGACCTTCGCCTACTCAATCATGCATCAAGGTCGGACCTGTGCACTAACGCCTAGAGTATTGATTATTATTGGAAGCTAGGTCTTATTTACCTTTGTTTTAAATTATTTTAAAATAATATTTGTTAGAAGAATTTAGTAATAAATCTTCAAATGGGCCTTGCTTGGACTATGTATGACTTTAATGCAGTACTGATTATATTTTTATTTTATAAACCTGAAAAGTAAAGAGCTCATAATACAGGTCCTATGAGTAAGAAAATTTATATCTTTTTTGTTAATACTATTAAACTTTTATTAGCACTCAAGTAAAATTTAATTGAGTTGAAGTGAATGCAAGATAGGGGTGAATTGAAAAGTTATAGATAAGTTTGTAAGGAAGGACTATCGCAATTGCTTAATAGTTTGAGAGTTCTTTAAATTCTCTGCAAACAATTCGTGTAAAACACGTAACAGGTAGGAACCTAATTCAACAACGAACCACTTGAAATAAGCTTCGTGACTCAACATTAAACACGTACAAAATAACTCGACAAATAAACTCAAGATTTCTTGACATAAAACTTCGCAAACTCCCACAAAACCGACTGCATATTCACATGGAACGAATAAAGCAAATGGATATCGCGTTTATCTTAATTAAGCGCTTTCCGCATAAACTAACAAACACAAAACCTAAAGCGAATCCTCGAAACTCATGTCTTTATTAGATTTACAGCTACAAAGACGCCGTTTACACAATCTGAGGCACTCAGCTATCAGTGAGTAGATACGTGTTGGATTCAAGTGATTTCATGAGAAAATATAGATCCTCCATCCGCCGTAAACAGAAGTCGCGAAGCAACAAGTCGAGGCGGAGGCGGATCGCATCCACAGAAGCGCATGACCTTTCCGGGCCTTTACGACCTTTATAGCCTTATCCACCGCCCACGCATCAGATGGATTGTCGTCAACCATGCGGAATAATTCTACTTCCTTTCAAATCGTAACGCAATAATTTGCAATTGGAAAACAAGCGCGGTTTTTCTGTTCACATAATTATGTCATATAGTTCGCTTTTAAAATACTTACAAAATCAAAAACAGTATTGTAAGCCTTCGTTTCAATGTAAGTGCGTCAAAGTGAGCAGCGGTCACGGACGCTGGTATCTCACTACGTCGCAAGGTTGCCATACGAACATAAACAAACAATACCAATTTGAGGTGGGTCGCCCGGCCGGCTCTGCGCTATAGAAGTGGTGTTGGCGGCCGGGTAGTGCTGCTCCATGGTCGGAACCGGCGGTAAGTCAGCGATCATCGTGCTCAAGTGGCGGAGATTGCCGCAGCGTGACGATTCGCGCTTGACACGCCGCGGTGCGCAATCAAGACTGGAGGGTCTTTGGAATAGCGCGCAATTCGCCAGAGGGATGGGACACGAAGTACGCATGCGCTAAGACAAACGCGGGAAGTGTATTCTAGAAGGGACTTCCGCAAATAAGCGCTACGTGGAAAAACCAACCAACGTGGCCGCAAGTCGACTTTAGGTTATGATCCTTAAATAATAATTTTATTACAGATCAAAACAGATAATGTTATTTAAGAACACTGAGAAAGATAATGCTATCTTTTCCTTTAATCTACCTTTAATATTGACTTATTGTCGACGTCGGCGTTACGTACACATCACATTTAATTAATTTTATTAAAATCCTGCACATTGCAAAGCATGTTTGTTTGTAGGAACATGGGAAAATCTTTACCTGCTTTGAAATGTAATAGGCTTAAAAAAACATATTTTCGACATTTTAAGAAGCTTCATTTGGCCGTCAAAGCCGATGTGGCGCGGTGGGCGAAGATCCGCCTGCACGCAGGGGGCTGGGTTCGATACCCGCCTTGGTACAAATGTTTGTACGATCTGCAAATATTTGTTCCGAGTATTCTGGGTATTTTCTATGTACCTACAATAAAAAATATCTATCTATGTATTGTATTAAGTATATCAGTCATCAAGTACCCATAACACAAGCTCTGCTTTGCTTGATGGGGCTAGATGATGTTGTGTGGATTGTCCAGCATTATTTATTATTATTATCTAAAGCCACAAAGTGTCAATTATTTTACAAGTTCTTTCCACTGCTCGGTGCAGTTACTAAACTCCGAAATTATTTATAAAAATTAACTGGAGTGCTGAGATTTCTGAAAGTGGGACATGAGGTCAAGGATGGCTCAGTGTCCCTCGAGTTGATTCCTTTGCTGCTAACTAGTTTGAAACTTCGCTGTTTACGACAACATTTATGTTTGGAAATTAAGTTTATACCTGGTTCCTGAGTTTTTCTAGTACATAAATAGGTCGATTGGAGTAAGCTAGAGTACTTTACATCATAACTAGCAATAATATCAGCGCTTTCTAACGGTGAAGAATAAAACATGAAAGATCATGAGGAAACTGGTATGTTCCGGGTCTGGGCGTTTCGCAAAGACATTGTTTTTATGTATTATAACGTAATTATGATTTTACAAAATAATTATATACTTATTTTATTAGCTATCCCATAGCAAATCATATTTCAGGATAGTCAGCCAATATTTTTTTATAATCAGCTGAGGCATGCATCGTCATGATTATATTACTTAGCACATGCGACAATTTACGCAGGATTTGATTTAGCTTTTCGATAGTCCCTGCTTTTACTCGCTACCTCTACAAGACGATTTCGATCACCATACTGGTGGTTCACCAGCTAGGTATTTCCAGTGCCAGTTAATGCTGTCCCAGTTGCGTACATATTATTAATGTTTTTTTATTACTTTCACTGCTACGTCGTAGCGCTACGACGTAGCCACTTAAAACTCCTACCAGAGTGCCAGTGGGATCAATCTAGATGTTGATTCCTAAAATAATTTCAAAAGGCGTGGTAGTGTATTATGTTGAGGAACGTTTCGAGTCACTGAACAATACCTATCAATTTTTTTTTTTAACCCACATGTAAAATATATTTTTTTACAAGTTTACACAAGTTTATATAAGACTCGAACGCATAACATTAAAAACGGTGTAAACCCCTACTTTTTTAAATATTTTTTATTCTTTTTATTCATATCGCGTTTAGTGAAAGGAACTCAGTCTGTCTTACTTAATTTTTTTTTAAGTTCGTTTATTATGACAATAATAAAATTCTAATTTCTTACATTAACAACTTTGAATTGACATTTATACTGTATTTTTTTATTTACTTTGAATTTGCTTTGGCATTTGTAGGCTCTGCACACTATAACTATGCCGTTACGCTATCGTTGCCGCATTCCAGGACTAATAATAATTTATTTATGGGGCGTAAATGCGTAAGTAAGTAAACGGCAATGACGTCACAACATGTTTTGATATATCTGAACCACCCACATAGGTATAAAACCTTTGTGTGGCAGTACTTATGAGCGCCCTGTGGTGAGTGGCGACTGCTTATTAGCACATAAAGCGCGATTGGCGCGATCATACACAGTCCACACCACAGGCAGTATTTGAATTAAAAACGGATATCAGTTATTGCTTCGAAGCGCATTATCGTACTAAACAAAATCGTTTCAAAATTGGTACTGCTTAACGTAATTATACTATATATTTATTTATAAAAATCAGGATAAATTAACAGTATATATTGATAGCAATCAATACTTGTAAAAATGATAGTTTTAGTCCTGTCAGTTGCATACTAAAATACTTTAACCCACCTCTAAGTACCCACAAGTAGTGCAATGATTGAAAAATTTAACATGGCATTCTAAACTCTACTTTAAACATTAGATCAGTCAGCTCTTGAATGCTCTTTAGACCCTATTAATAAATTTAACAGATCTAATGCCATTTTTTTTAAACGATAGGTAGGTAGATCGATAGCGTTACCACTGGTTTAAATTAACAGCAAGCGCTAAAGATTTTCAGCTTTATTTCCATAAAGAATTGTCGGTTCGATCGGTAATGGTTACCAATTTAACAATCAATTCAGAAACCGGGCCGGATGTGTTAAATATTGCTTGAAATCTCCTTATTCCTACCCTTCTATCATATCTTTATGGCCGTATCCTGAAGGTCGATTTGCATAACCCAAGCTGAGATCACAGATATAAATGAAGTGGCTTTTTTACGAGATAGTCAAGAGTCAGAGATAATAATATTTTTCGATGACACGATTAGGTCTCAAGTATAACAGTCATGTAGTACCCATAACACAAGCTCTGCTTACTTGAGATGATGATGCTGTGTGGATTTTCCAGCATTATTTATTTATCTTTCTCGCAATTTTTCATATTTTCTCACCGTTTAAATCTTCCCTGGATTCCTACAAACATTTCAAGACCAAAATCTAGCGAGCCTAACGCACAACAATTCATTTTTATGTTATGAAGATTATTTATGTCATCAAACTATCGCAAGCTGGACATTCCTTTGAAAAATAAATAATTAATTATACTTTGTGCTAGCTGGCTAAGTTGATCGCTAGTAGCAATTTCAACTGGGCACTTTCGTGCTTTGATAGGCTTGGCATGGGCATGTTAATATGTCGGGCCCGGCTTTTTCAAAATTGTTATGCCATCATGACGATGACGGAGGCCTTTATGCGGCGAAGTTACTGAACTAATATTAGCCATAAGTTCGAAGGCCACTGACTCATGTGAACTTACTTACATTTTATGGGAAAAAATAGCTAGAATGTCAAATAATGGAATAATTTTTAGCAAAGTAATTTTACCCCTCAGTCTCTAATTTCGTTGTATGCTGATGTTATCATCAACCGTTATGTAAATTACACTGCCTATTTCTGTCGGTAACCACAAAAAAGTAATTTTAGCCGCATAACTTTTATTGGTCAAAAGTAATTAATTTGCATTGATCATTTTCAGAAAAATGTAAGTAACCTTTTTCTGTTCGAAGTTCGTATTTGAACTAGAAAACTAGTTTTATTCAATAAAATCACGAGGAACACTTTGAAATTCTTAAATCTACATGGATTTACGCCAATTGTAGGCACCCCAGCCTATAAACTTCTGACAACAAACTAAATTTTAGTTAAATTACGCTTAGAGTTTTAGTAGAACTCTAAGCCTAATTCCACTGCTTAATTCTCCTCCTTAAAAACCAATTAGAATTTTTACTTTCCAACAACATCACTCTTGTTCTCATTCTAAGCCCCTACTTGAATAAACACAGATAACCATCACCTGGGTATCGCTCTAATCACCACTTAAGCATCGCTTAAGCACACACAATGGGGCAGCCGTCCGAAGTGAGCCTTAAATAAGGACTTGGCGATTTTATCACATGTCGCGGCAAATTATCTCTAGAGTCTCGACTGCCTCGTAAAACCCACTACATTTATATTAGGATAATATCTGTGATCTCGGTTTCGGTCATGCATAACGGCCTTAGGATGCGACAGAGAGAATGAGGTCTTACGAGTACATTTATGTACTCAATCATCATCTTTACCATATCAGCCAATAGGCGTCCACTGCTGAACATAAACTTTTCGAAGGAGCGCTATGACGACACCATCCAATGATTTCCTGAGACAGCTTCAATGTCATCGGTCCATCAACTAGGGGGCCGTCCTTCACTTTGTTTACTAGTTCTAAGAGCTATGGTAGTACACAATATCAAGCAAAACTTAATATCGGATTAGGAAAGAATGACGATGTGTCACTATTCTACCAGGGTTCCTAATAGAGGTTCTTTAAGGAGGCTGGTTTAGCTGTTGTAAATGACTCATTGTAATGCACATACTGCAGAACACTGATGAGCCTTAATCATTATTGAGCTTTATGTTTCAGAAGAATTAATAACCCGTTGAAACCGCATTTATTGTGTTGATATATCGCGTGGTTTAGTAAGATGAGCCAAGACTTATGTAGGTTTGTTTGTACTCGTGTAGCCAGCCCTACATAATTATTCTAACCATGATCACATAAACTAGATCTTTTATACAACTAAACAACCTAAGTGCTCAATAAACTAAACGGGCTATTATACACTTCGCTTTGTACACAGTACTTATTAGCACATCACAAAGAACCGCTGAAGAGACTAAGTTGATTGCGACATAACAGGAATATTTTCTTAAGATTTACGACAAGTTCTTTATTAATTTACGATCCTGTTTTTATCCTAAGGGTGTGTTCATGGTTCATACCCGGCACCACGCCAGACCAGTTGCCAGTTATGCACGCGCGGCTGTACTGCGATTGGTGCGGGTTCGTTACCTGCTGCGGAACAAATGTTTGCAAAATCTGGTATAGTTCTCTCGGCGGATCTAGGCTTCCGTGAAGTTATTTCGTTTCGATGCGCAATGGAGCTTTTTCTAACTAAATTATCTTTGCGCATCACAAAACGGCTAATTTCACGGAAAGATCCGCCGAGAGAACTATAATTGTTCCGGGTTAGAGTGTTGTTTTTTTTTATACCAATAAAGTGGCAACTAAGCGTACGGGAAAGTCTCATGTGCCTTTAATTTAACCGGAAACCGGAAATTGTTGTAGTACCATGGTACTATTACCTGATACCAACGAAATAAAAACTTCTAGAAGCAGGACTAATGTGACTGCTGGATGTGTTTGTTGTAGAAATACCTATATTTAAGGAAATAAAGCATTCAATAATTAATTGATTTTGTTTTGTTTGTTCACAAAATCTTGGTTAGTGAGGGCCCGCACCGGCCAATTGTTAAGTGTAGCTTTTTATAAACGCTTGTTGACGAGATCGGACGTATACTCGGCGCGTCCCATTAGAAAACTGATGCAAGCCGTGTTAATTTAAAAGCTTGCCTGAAGCCGGGCTGGGGCCGCCCCATGCCGGGTAAAAACCATGTCCATGAACAAGCGCCCTAATGCATATTTAATGCAGCATTACTCAATTATTCAAAAAATAACACATTGAATTGTTTTTTATGGTTCAGTATTTGTAATAACTTTATTCAGTTATTCAATTATATCAGACTTACAATGTTGCCCACCTCGAGCGGGGGTGAATAATGAAATTGCTATCAGGTGTAAACTTCGTATCTTTTTAGTTATTAAATATTATTAACTCGTTGATACCTTTTTCATATCTACAAGATAGCTGGTAATTATAGGTAACAACTCCAATTTTTTTTTCTACATTATGTTTGATAACTTAATCTAAATTTGACTTAAAAAAAACATTCAGAAGTCAGAGCGAGATAGAGTCATATATACGATCGTCTTAAAGTTACCTTAGTTCAGTCAATCCAAAGGTGATCAACCTATAAATATTCCTAAGCAAGGTTGAGTTATCTTAGACTTGTTTTCATAAGGTATAAAATTACATTAATGTTTGGTTTGCCCTTTAGCGAGGTGGGTGATGTGGGAGACAATTTTAATTTAAAGTTTAGTCTAGCAGCAGTAATTGAATAAAAATAAACTAAAGTTCCCACTTGATTTTACCAGAGAAGCGCTTGTAATGTAGCTGGCTAATTTATTAGAAACAGTCCGTGTAGTCACCATTTACATGGGTGACCGCTAGTGGCTATTACAACTGGGCTTCCGTGCTTCGGAGAGCACGTTTTTCAAACTTGTTAGGGCATGACGGAGGTGATCTAGTAACTCTTTCACCAGACTTGGCCACTGACTCGCACAGACTTACTTACTTTTATAACCCATCGTCTAGTAGGTAGGTAGGTACTCGCATAAAATTTTATATTTGTGTAGGTATATAATCATTATAATGACATATTCTATAAAAATACTTACAGTGGATCCATAACCGAAAGCTTACCTGAAACAGAGAAAGGCAATTTTATAAATTCCTACTGCTTAAAATAAACGGTTGAGTAATAAAATAAAAAACAGGCTAGGTTTACGTCGAAAGCAGGTAGCTACCGCGATGCTTCCCGGAAACCAGCAAACATGTTTCAAAGGGACTCTTGTGGACAAACGCGATATATCGTGATAGTTTTCGTGGTTCAGTTCGTCTTATTTCCGTGAATGCTCTGAACTTAGTTGTCGCCGACATAAGTTGAATTACGATATCTGCCATGATTATCGTTTGTCGCTTACAGGAATAGACCCTCAGTATAGAGCCGAAGGCTCGTTGTTATAAAAAATTAGCTCACTGAATGGTAGACATGCTTATACATTATATAACTGTGTAGCGAGCAAGGTCTTTTACCTTTTAAAGTTCTGTAGCAAGTTATTGCTTACGATTAGTTGTTTATGCAAATTTATGAAATTTAACATCTTCAATGCCAGTAAATTAAAAAGTTGTGAGGAAACCGGCAACATTTTTTCTAACTATGAACCCTTTGAGCTAACAGAACTTTCAACTTCTGTTAGCTAATGTATCTTTCAAATCTGCTATCGTCTTTGTCTGTTGACATATGAATGACAAGGAGCGACAGTTTCTTTTGTGATTATGGCCTCATATCTGTATAACCTACAGATGTTAAAAGCAATCAGATGCAGCCAAATTACGACAAATTGGACCCTTAAATAAAACGATTAGCGAGTCAGTGCCCATCGGTTCACTAGCTTTACTGGTAGACGTCAATAACCTGTTTTCTGCATAAACTGCTCCAATCGCTGTGTTAAAATCACCCAGCGGTTACGGTTCTGTTTGGTTTTGCATCCGAACAGTCAATAACAGAATTTCTGTGGCGAATGTGAATGACGACAGCCACTTATTGGAAATATCCAATTGCCCAAATATTTTCAGTTTCATGAGAATTTCAAAATGTTCAAATATTATTTATGATAAAAAAAATTTAAAAGAAGTATAAAAGTTCCGGAATGTGTTTTCGCTGCAAATGCAATTGTAAAAAACTGTTTTTTTACTTTTGAAAGTGAAGCGTCGAAAGAAAATAGTATCACATATCACAATAATGTTATAAATGCGAAAGTTTGGATTTTTGGATGTTGACGATTTGGCTGAAATTTAAAACATAAATATATAATGACCGGGTATAAGACATAAGGCTAATTTTTATCCCGGAAAAAAGTACGGGTCCCGTAAGTACGGAATTCCACGCAAACAAAGTCGCGGGCAACACCTAGTAGTATTACATAAAAATATAAATGTAACCAGCATGTAAATTAACATTAAGCAGATATTTAGGTTGCGTAAGTACCTATCTTATGTAAGTCTACTGCTCAAAGGCAGAAATAACCGGAAGGATTCCACATTACGAGCCCCACTGGGAAATGACTCCCATTACATTATTAAACTAACTTACCGACCCCAATTACTCGACAATGAGATTTTACATCCTATTATCCAACAAATTCCATAAAGGCGTACCTTATTACCAGTGAATTTCTGAACTCAAGTAACTGTGTGGTCCTTTCATCACATTTAAAAAAATTGTTCTTAACTTACTATAAAGAACTATATTAAAATTTCTCATTGGCCAATAGTAAGTTAGTAGGAGTCAGAGGCCAATTCTGGTGACGGAGTTAACCTAATACCTCCATCATGCAGCAATGTTAATATCCATTGTTTAAAATAGGTTTACTTTCTTCTTTTCTCTCTTTCGTTGGTCTACGGCCGAGGTTCGAGCAAATAGCTCCTTCCTATTACATCCAAAACCATTGTTCTCGACAAAGAAAACTTTCATACATTAGTTCCCATACATCCACAAACATTTTAATAGTATTTTTTTAAAATGACCCCCGAGTCGGTAGTTCGGATCCATCCCACTGAGACAACACAGCCTCACAGTGGTAGGACTCTTTAGCACTTTCCGTTTTGGTGGGTACCATACCACCACAGTGTCAGATATTCTACCTCCAAGCAGTAGTGTGCAAGCATTACTGTGTTTAGGTTTGAAGGGCACGAGAAATACTGGGCGAAAGAGACAATTAACAACAATGTCTCGGGGTGATACGTGAGTGCCACGCAAACACTTAAAAACATTAAGCTTTGGGTGGCACTGCATCTGTTATAGTCAGGCGTGGTGCTTAACATCAGGTGGGCCCTTTGATTGACCTGTCACTTGCTGACAAAAAAAAAAGTTTCTGATACACACACCACTATAAAAAGATATAAGATAAGGATAAGGTGCTGACCGCACTTATGTATACTCATGTGACATTATATTCAGTCTAGATTTAAATTTATCTTAATAAAACAACAATTAAAAGGTTAGAAGCATATTTTTCTTACAAAATAACTAAGTAAATAACAAACCACTTGTAATTAGCAGCGTTTCTTTATCGTTAGGCTTGCCTCTAACCGCTGTGGCTAAAGTTAAGTCTTGGGTCACACGTGCCATGTCGATACCGGCGTGCGGCACCTGGTATTGAACGCAGTGTTAGATAACCTAGGATGCACAAAATCACACGTGCTGGATTGATTCATCCAGCCGTTGCGTGCTTTACGACCAACGGGGTTGAAGCGCCGCGCCCCGGCCGGGAAGTTAGTGGGTACAGATTGTACTGAAACGTTCTTAAAAGTAACGAGTTAAGAATGCACCTTAACAGATTAGCACCTCGACTTGGACTTTTTTATTTCTAACGTAATATTGTTGAATTAAAGTTGAAATTGGAATGTGCTTCACCATGGCGCTATTTCTGACGCCCGCGCGGTCCGGAATAAGAAAAAAAAAACTCAGTTATTTGCTTGTTTTACAAAAACTAGAATACTAATAAAAAAATTAACCTAACAAGAACCCATCAAAGCGACAATCATCCTGAAATACCAGAGGGTTCCTGAGATCTCAATCAAAACATGCGCAAAACAACTATGTGTCATATTTTTTTTCTATTGAGATTTTTTTTCAAGTCGTGTTTTCATTTTTCTACATCGGTTTTTGTGACTTATTGCGCTAAGGCGCGTCCTCGTGCCGGGCCGTAGAAGTAGAAGCCCGGTGTACCTTACCTACACGGCACGTGTGACATCAGGGTAAGACAAGAACCGCAATTTGGCAGAGAGCGTGGTTTCTCCTCAGTTCTCATTTTTGTACTTAATGGCTCGAGTAAATGCCCGTGCCAGCGACAGCCCACCAATTACAAAATCATTAATAAACACCCGAAAATTATGAAGTGGCGAAATAATAAAGCTGAAATGTCGGGTTTTGCCGCGAAAATTGTCGGCTGCGGCCTGCGATTTATTCACAAAAGTAAATTGGCCTCGTGTAACCACTGTTGGTTTATAGTATACGCGTACAAATATGGGCCGACCGGCCGGGTAATGATAAAGAACGTTAAAAGCTGTTATTGGTTTTTGAAGATGCGAAATGATATCATTTAATTGGAACACGTTATTGTAAATTCCAGCTTTTTATTACACACGAGCCGGCCCGCGCGGTTTTACCCGCGTTTTTGCAGTTTTTATGCTATCCCACAGGAACAGTACATTTTTTCGATTTAAAAAGCTTATCGTATATATTCCAGGACTTAAGCCATCTACATTCCAAATTTCATCACAATCGATTAATTCGTCACGGAGATACGTGGATACATTTACACACAAACATGGGTAAATTTATGTACACACAGACTTTCGCATTTAAAATATTAGCAGGATTTAGGAGAAGATTTAACGTACAACTGGATGTGTTTTTAAATAAAATACTATTCAACGGAAGATGTAACGCGTTCTTTTATAACAACCGAAATGGTAATATAGACTCAAAGACATTGAAAATAATATGCTCGAAACATAGACCATATACATTTATTACCCGTCAAAAAGACTTAGAATTATTACTTCATGTTCTTAAAAAATACAATTAGCTAGATTTACTTTTTATCTTTTTATCCACCAATTCGCATTGGGTCCGCGTGGTGGATTAAGACCCAATCACTCTCGCTGGAGAGTAGGCCAGTGTCCCAGCAGTGGGAACATTAGAAGGCTGTCATGATGATGATCATTTCATGTAGAATGAATAAATGAATGAATGAATGAAATATTTATTTGACAAGACACAATACGTATGTACTCGTATATGTAGTAGTCTCAGTAGGGACGCGTTCACTTACACTCACACATACACACGAACAAAGTAAGACGACGCACGATAAAAATTACCTTTATTACTATACAATACGGTTTACATTTGCCTGAGTCATTATTATACGTTAATATAACGTTATGCGTTGCATGTTTTGTGTTTATATGCAGCATATAGTATAAACAAACTTGTAAAGATATCATCAACTGAAGTGTGTGCTGTACGTGTTTATAAAAAAACAAAAAAAAAAACAGAAAAATTTTACAGCTGGATGCTTGCTATACAAGGCGCATTACCACTCTGAGATGGAAGAAATAAGTGTGTTCGTAATAATACTTCAACAATACTTCAGTAATACGGCAAGGTCATCACAAAGAACTCTAATACTCTTTTTTTTATACAACTGAAGGGGCAACCAAGCGTACGGTCCACAAGATGGTAAGCGGTTACCGCAGCCTATTGACGCTTACAATACCAGAGGTATCACTCGCGGGTGGCCACCTTGAGGCATAGATTGAAAGCCTCATGTGCCAGTAATTTACCCTTGGCTAAGCTCAGACAGGACCTAAACCATGGTGTCTTTACAAACTAAATCTAATCTAAGCTGAAAATATTAGGGCGTCATGTTTCACTGTAACTACTGACCATTTCTTATAAAGTTTATATAAGTAAGTGCATTGCCACAAACAAAAGCAACCCTGCAAACATTTAGCGGAACACTAAAAACGATAAGGGATTCAAGTAAAACTGTAGATAGAAGTTAGCAAAGCTAATAAAGTTTAATTATGTAACTGCTCTACTGCTCATGGAGTTACCCAACTTACGAGAATCCCGCCAAGACTTCCTAAGTACCATTTATTTATCTGGTCTGAATCTCTGCATGTCGGCTTTATTGAAAAATGAACTTTATTGCGTTAAACTAAATTTCATTATGATAGGTCCTAATGCGAGTATAATTCGAATTCCTAAAAAATTGGGTTGATTGCACACGCGTGCACTGATCGTTGGGCTTGTTATGTTAAATTGAACTATCGTACACTATATTTAAGTTCAAAGTTAGTCGCATGCGTGCCGTAAATCGATAGTCTGTTTTGGTGACGTCACTTCCGGATTGAAACTTCTGTGCGATGTGTTCCACGGGTTCCATCAAAACTTTGAACCAGGGCGAGAATTAGGAAGTAAACTTATTGACATGTAACTTTGCAGTTTGTTTCCGTATTGAATTGAGCAACCTACTGCTTTTTAAATGTACCAAGTACACGTTCGTTTCACAAAGCTATTTAAGAAACTCTTGAGTTAGCTGTTTGCAAGGCTTCTAGGATCACTTCGTAATCTGTTTTTCTTTATGTCTTTGTTGCATCTTTAAGGAACTGAAGATTCTTTGGTAACGGTTGAAGAGGTCCATATAGATTTATGGTTGGTGTTGGTGTGCGACTTAACGAACTTACAAATCTTTCTTAGGGGAATGTTTATCAGAAAAAACTCATGCAACGAGTTGTGATCGTGTGAGGTGTGGTCGTTTTTTTCCATGACTTGAGAACATTTTTTAAATAGACTATTTCTTTACTTATTTATTTTTTTCACTTATTTATAGGGTAAATCTGTCATTAGCTAACCTGAAAAGAGTTGAGATTCTTTTTCAAAATACCAGTGTCTAATGTCAAAAATACTTTTATAAATGAAGCTGCACTATAAAAGAAACCCATGCACCCTTTTAACTTTTAAATGGACTTAAAATAACTGGTAGACGGTCAGTCAGTTACTAATGCAACAGTATTATATATTTAGAAATCTTAGAAAAACTACATCTAGAATTCCTGCTACGAAGTCAATTTGCCTTCCAGAGTGCTGGAAATTTATAGTAACAAGATTCCGGTTTTACGACTGAATTCCTCAAAATAACACTCAGTCTTGTGAGGGAATGTTCATTCCACATCGATGTAGCGAATAAAATATCGGAAACGTACGCCACAACGCACATTTTATTTGATAATATTTTATTTAACTCCTGTATGAACTGTTTTACAGGTTATTTGGTGTTATATTCGAGCGAGCGCAGCGAACAAAGATCTAAGTGGCTGTTCGGGCGATTTGGTATTGTATGTTTGTATTGCAGTATCTACAATACAAGTTTAACCACACCGGCAATTATGTACTTTTATTTTTATTATTTAGCCATCACTGTCCCACTGCAGGGCAAAGGCCTCCCTCCCTTTCTTCCACTCTTCGCGATCTAACGCCGTGACAGGCCATGAGCTTATATGCGAGTCAAGTTCGTCCCGCCATCTCATCCTGGGTCTTCCACGTCGCCGCCTTGCACTATCAGGGATCCATTCTGTGGTTCTTTTTGCCCATAATGCCCATTATGTACTTGATATGAATAAATAAAATAATAATTATTATTATTTTTATTTGGCCAAGCTATCGAATCGTTGGTTATTCCGATTCTTTTATGCAAACCCGGGTTTTAGTATCATCCATCATAGATAAACAGAAAACTAATAGAATAGTCTAAGTCTGGTTTTATGACTGTTAGATCTCTGCTTAGCTCAGCTGAGAAGAAGAGATGGGCCTTATTCGCAATCACATAAGTACGCATTTATGTTCCGGAGCGTAGAGATTTTCCACGTTTGCTGAAGTAATTTAACGAGTTCCACCTTACCATTACGTTTCAAGTTTATTTGCTTGGATGAGGATTTAATTGTTGTTTTGTTTATTGTGTATACTTTATGTGAACTTACAAAACATTTAAGAAGTGGCTGGTCTTATTTGTTTTCTATAATATTAATCGAAATAAGTATAAAATTTTGATATATATAGGATTTTTGATAGGGGGCGTACTTTCTCCAAAAAGAAACAAAAAGGGGGCTGCTGAATATCTCCGCCTAATGTGATTTGATTTCGATTATTTTTATTTTATTTGAACGGTAATTATTAACTTTAAGTTTGTCTGATATTTGGTGAAGGACTGATGAGGATCTTCAGCGCGATGAGCAAAATAGTTCCTCAAAATGCAGTAGTGTTGCTCATTTTACAAGTTTGTACTTGCGAGGTCTACTGTTCGGAGAACTAGTATAGGTACCAGAACTACTAGTATAGGTAGGACACAGCAAGAGATTATGGGTATTTTGAAGGGACCTTCCCTCAGTAGTAAAAAGAAATACGTTAAGTGAACTTATTTTCATCATCATCATCATTTCAGCCCGGTAACACCCACTGCTGGGTATAAGCCTCTTTTCGCTTATGCCATTCTTTTTGCAGCGACTTTTTCCATGTCATCAACCCAACGCGCTGTTGGACGACCCGGATTTCTTCGGCCTGTCCTTGGCCATCATTCAGTCAAGGCTTTTCCCCAACGCCCATCACCGCGTCTAGCCAAATGTCTTGCCCAACTCCATTTTAGGTCTATAGCACGGTTACCAACGTCTTGAACCTTCGTCCGACGTCTGATTTCCGTGTTGCGTATTTTGTCAAGGTTGTTATGCCGAACTTATTTTACTTCTTGAAAAAAAAAAAAATTGTTTGGTTTGGTCGTGTCGTGCCGCGATTATTTGTGTTTCAAATATCCGCCACTGTCCTCACTGCTCTACTATTCTCTCTGTCTACTGCTATTATTAGATACTAAATCTGTCACGTAATCCCGGTCACTATTTAAAAAAAGGCACAACAATCAAATGTTTAAGGAAGGTCGTTAAACCTCACAAGGTCAAAACAGAATATGATTTTCCAACAATAATGTCCCCTCAAAGTTAATGCGGATTATCTACAAAGTGACAGCTTATGCTAACAATGAAATAAGAGACCCCAAAAAGAGCTTCATTTTCTCGTTTCGTCGGAAAAATACGAAGAAACAAGGAAAAATAAATAATGGAGCCCAATTAAGTTAGTGAGAGTGTGAAACGGAAAACTGAATGAGACACGCTTTTACTAAGAAGTTGTCTTTTAGTTTTTATTAAATTCTCGAATTCAGTGAACATTATAATAATGTTACTATAAAACACACATTTCTCAATAAAACTCACACGCGCTCGATTAATACTTCAGTATATATAAGGTCATTCATTATCAACCTTACAAACTTAAGGGGTAGGTTCCACACATTAAAAAAAATACTTGTACTTTTTTTTTCCAAACGTTTTTTTATTTTTTTATTTACGTAATTCTGCTCAATAATTAGTTATCCTTGTTAGAAATCAAAAAGGCTGCGCTCGGCACGAGTCAGTGACCCGCGCGTCAATGAACCGCGGGTCAATGACCCGCGCGTCCTTGACCTGCGCGTGTCCTTGACCCGCTACGGGGCGCGCACACTCGAATATTTCATTATTACGTCGCTTAACTCGATTCCCAACAATGATAAATAATAATTGAGCGGAAAAACGTAATCGATTTTTTTTGTTTACTTGGGATTTTTAAGACAAAATATACATTTAAAAAAAAATTATAGGTACATATATATTTTTTTTATGTGTAGAACCTATTCCTTAAGTTTGTCAGGTTGATAATGAATGACCCTGTATATCAATCTACAGTTTCAAGTAAAAAACATATTCTAAATGTTGTTCTTTTAGTTTGAATTTAAAAGACATCAAGCTCTGTTATGAGTAAGTATACATATATATACATATATATATATGATGTATGTACATTATAGGAATCTATCAAATTATGCATGCTAAAATAAGAATTTTTGGTTTCTACTTTTATTGGACATGGACGAAGGAGTCTATCTTCCCACAACACAGGTTTACCTAAGGTGGGAGATAGTGGTATAATACTTACTATTATTATTATGATAATTTGTGCTCAAAATTGTCCACCTACAAATTGTATTTTTTTTTTTTTAAATTTTAATATTTTGTATACTGATACCCATAAACATGTGTAATTTTGGAAATAAATAAATATGTATATGTATATACATAGTAACAAAACAAAGTCGCTTCTTGCCGTCTGGTCCTCTGTATGTATACTATGTGTACGTATGTATGTATGTATGTACGCAACGGATTTTAACGTGGTTTCAACAATAAGAGTGAGAGAGTTCAAGAGAAAGGTTTAGTTTAAGCACCTGTCCAAAGTCAGGCGGGTCGCTAGTTATAAAATAGTATGTAATAAGCTGCAAACTCACCACTAGACAACCAAAATCATAGCCTTTCTTTGGCTTTACCGCAATCAGGTACCTAATGGCTTGTCCTATCCCCATCACACCCAAAAACATTTTCCCCGTGTTAAAGACAAAACAACCTTATTATTATGTGCCGAAAGGCTAATCACGACGGGTTGAATGAGTCCCGAGCTATTCCGTCCATAATCCTTTACGATGAAGGTCAGAATAACAGTACTGTGGCACCATATTCCTAGAGCCTTGAGTTAGTAACAGATCGTTCGTTTTAACACGGCCGTAATGTCTATGCAATGCGTTCCCAAATTGGTAACTTGAACGGTGGTAATACACGAACATCAAGGTTAATAATTGCAGCTAGCAGTCTAGTAATAAAAGGACACACAACGAGACTAGACACTCTGTCGACTATATATGTATATCTATAGTGTCGAAGTGTGTAGTGACACCGATGATGTGCACATAATAAAGTATCGCTGTCGCTGCCGTTTAGACTAAATATTGAACGTACCGCGGTGTCTGTAAAGGTAAGGTAAGGTAAGGTGTCTATAATTTTAAAAAAGTGCTAGACTTTTAGCTAGAGCATAATTCATGCCTTGTCTTGGATTCATGTACGACAATTTATTAAAACCATTGTTGAAAATCTTCGTATAGAAAGCCAATTTACTTAAGCTGAAACACTGACTTTATAGCCCGAAATCTACACAAACAATTGTTAGTCGTGTAGACAAGACAACATAGACACTAATGTGTGTGACAATCAGTGTCAGTGTCGTCGTATACACTTACCATCACGCTTGTATTCATAGTCGTGAGAGTGGATTATTCCCATCTAGGTGTGAGCCCGGTGCGTTTTCCCTCTCATTTACAGGTAAGTACTTTTTGTGTGTGAGCTACACTGAGTACATGCATAAAACTTTGCAGTGGGACCTTAGATTGAATTACACTATCCTTCTAAATCAAACTCTAAACTGTCGCGGACACACGGATCTCTATCTAGATCTAGAGATAATTTAGGTGTAGAATGTTCAATCAGCAGTTTGCTAAAAGTACAATTATTCTCAATTAGAATTAAGAACTATTCGCATAGTGCCCAAAAAAACTCAGGTTTGAAAAAGTTCAATTCTTGTTTTGTCTTGCAACCACTGCATCATGCGCTTTGCACGAATACTGAACCATGATACAGCTGTAGCAAATAATGGGTGTTGTTCAAGTTCTTACGCTATGAAGCTGCGCTTCCATGCGCCACGTGTAGGTACAGCGTGTGCATCTACATGTGACATATAAGAGCACACGTGTCACGTCACACACTAAGAATTCGTGCGTAACGTGTTGTGGATTGCAGTGGACATACATTAAAGCTTAGTCAACGTGCGTAGCCTGCGCAATGAAACTCAGTGCTGTACTAAAGTAAATGCTGTACTGAATGTAAGTATGAACTTGCCCAAATAACTCGCGCACGCGGTGTGCGTAGATGTGGTGACTGGTGAGTGGCCGAGGTGGCCGAAGATAAAACAAACTTATGCAAGTGCTTCAATATGCGTACTATGTAACATGCACCGTGTCTCACGTGCCGTTTCATTAGGTACCTAATTCACGTCTGCCAAGATACGCCAAAGGTAACATAAAACATAACCATACAAAACATTATGTTTTGTTAACATGTTGAAGTTATGAAAGTGATAATTAAAATCACGAGTATGAACTCATTAGCATTATCATCTGTTTAACAACTGGGTCGCTGTCAGAATCTCACTCGGGTTTGTGTTCTGTACACATTTAAGGCGCGTTTTCAACCAAATGAGAGGTTTATTTGCGATATATTACTGATTTAACTCTCGGGATATAATGAGTATTTACTGAGCTGAAGAGTTTTTGGTAAAATTGTGTAGGTTTTGTTTGCCAGTATCTGCCCACAAATTGGCATGTGGGTGGGTATCTAAGTAATTTGAAAACATGAATGAGCTTTTCATATTTATTTAAGTAATCAAGGTTTTAAGGCTTCAGTTACCGTTTACAACCGTGGAAGGAAACGTTAATGTTTTATTGATTTTAGTTTATTATTAATATTAGGTAACTGATAAATTAACGAGTACAAGGAAATGATAATGAGTAGAGCTTACTCTTAGAATTTACAAATAAGGTACAGGTCTATACTATAAAAACATTTGCGCAATGCCCGTTGATCAATGGTGAAGGAAAACATCGCGAAGAGACCAGTTAGTATAATATTAGCAGCGATTTAAAAGGTAAGTTTGTATCTACATACTTAAAAAGTAATTAGGGTCACAGTATGCACCTCTTTTATTTTTTAACATACTTATACTTAAACTATTTGGTATTCAATATCACCTGACACATTCTTGTTTTTAATTATTTCTAAAAAAAAAAAAACTATAATAATTTATTATCAATTGATATTTAAACGTTAAATACCGCTTAAAACGAATCAGATTAGTCGAATCCATTCAACGCCCCATTCATTGACCAGTTCATAAATTGGAATTAATTAAATCTTCCAGCATGTAATCTAAATCGAAATTGAGCTGATTTATTGAAAACGTGGTTTGTCGTCCAAAATAATTTTTCGTTAGTAACAGCTCTGGGGTAAAAATGCGAGGGGGATGAAAGCTACCCTCCCGGACTGGGTCAAGGGTCACTGGATCCTCTCGCACAGAGAGCGCCACCCCGCAATGTATATAGGATAACGATAACGGCCCATTGTGGCCTCATTACCCGTACACAGTGCCACTTATCACTCCGGTCAACGTTTCGTCACCACGGCCAATTTTCTTTATCACCACTAATATCTAAACGGCAACGTTTGTAAACAAGTAATCATCGGCGCAGAAACAACACACGAGTCAGTGATAAAGCAAAATTGTGGCTTGCGCCTACTTGATATCAAATATTTATGCGCGCCGTGGAGTGCCGCGGGCTGTCGAGGCCGGGGTGGAAACGGTAAAACGTGTTATCCAACAACAAATAAAAACATTTTAGCTGAAAAATAACGCTCGAAAAACCGACAGTGTTTTAAACGGATTTAAAAATTAACTTCAATATTCTACAGCGCTGGGTCGCGTTTAAAAATATTACCACTTCATTCGCAATTCCCATGGTGCATTCCAGCTTCAATTTTGTAGGAAATTCTCGTTTATTTCGAATAAATAGGTAAAATTCATGAGTCATGTTATTCTGTCGTATTCCGGGTAGAGTTAACAATAAAAAGCGTTGAATAACTCAATAACAAGCTCGACCGATAATATTATGATGAAATGCGATCGGCAATTTGCATCTTTTCGGGTTGTATAAGATCAACATACCAATTGAAATAATTAGGTCGAATAATTGTCTCATTGCTTTTATTTTTCTCAAAGAACATAAAGAATCCGCAATAATATAAATTGTTATACCGCACTAATACACTTAATTAAGCGATAAATGAAAGTTGATTTATGTCCGGATAAAATTTATGTGCTATAAAATTAAGGGGATGTGACGTTTAGCGAGGAAAATTATAAATTCTGGTGGCGTACTACAATATTGCCTTCATAATAAGCCACTTCTGCGCGCCCGACATTTTTATTCCAGACTCGTTTGCACTAAATTTTATTTTTAGACAAAAGATCGCTATGCCTATTAGAATTTAAGAAATTCAACCACTGAGATCTTTAATTTGATTGCTTAGAGTTTTGATCCGTTTGTTATTGCTTTTATGAGTGAAAATAATGATGGTTACTTTCAGAATAAAGATGAAATTTCCTTAGCAACAATCACAATAAAAATACTTTTAGTAATCATAACATTTACCTGATAGTCTGCAAAATGAAACTTGGTTCTATTCGAAATTTTATATGTGTTTTTATCTGACAAATTATTATTTAGCTCAGAGATCACAGGAGACCAAAGAAAATGGCTAGACCGTTCACAAACGTACTCTCCCAGTTTGAACATTTACAAAGTAAAGTCCCAGCTTTCACGTTCACACTGTAAAGTCGCGGTTTTAACATTTCCAGATGAAAACAAGCATCTACCAGAAACTTATTCTGCGAGATATTACTGCGAGAATACACGGCATCGTCGGGTTGTTTATTGTAAACTAGCTGTTGCCGGCAACTTTGTCCGCGTGGAACTCGGGAACCGTATAAAATTATATGTACTGTACACTTCGCCCAAAATGCTTTATGATTATTTTTACTATAAAAAAAAACCTTATTCACTTCAGAGTTAGAACCAAAACTTTCAAACTTTCGCATTTGTAATAATAATTTGATAGTGTGCTAAGAGCACAGGACTATAATAGATAAAACTAAACGGAAACAAGGCTTATAAAATCACTCACTCGGCAAACTTAACTTGTATCCTAACTCAGAAGTGAATAAGGTTTTTTTTATAGTAAAAATAATCATAAAGCATTTTGGGCGAAGTGAGTGACAGTACTTATAATTTTATTTGTACAAACATTAAAGATAATACAAAACCATTTAAAACAATTACAATCTAAAATAAAACATGACTTGACTTTGTTTTTTATCCGTAACAACAACACTACAGATAGACAAGGAATTTGACCAAGGAGGGCCCTAATCGCCAACGTTGAGCAAATAATAGATAAATCTTACTTTTTGTTTTAATTTATACACCCCATAAATATTTTAATAAAGCGGAAAGTTTGCATGTTTATATGTTCGTGGAAGTATCTCGCTAGAACGGCTGAACGGATCTGTATGAAATTTAGCACAGGCATAGATTGTAGTCTGGAACCCTCCTGATCAGAACTTCTGGCCTAAGTAGCTTAATGTCCAACTGCGCAAAATGCTTAATGAGCAGTAAGCCTAGTTAGCACATAGGTTACTTTTTATCCTGGAAAATGTTCGATTAACCTTATCTAAATAAATAAATAAAAACTTTATTAACAAAAAATAACATTAGTTTAAAAAAGAATACCGGTCAGTGCTCTGGGTGAAGGAAAACATTGTGTGAGAACCAAGACCACTCATGAGTAGGCCAGTGTCCCAGCAGTGGGAACAGAAGGCTGTCATGATGATGTAATGTGTTGTGTGACTCCTAAACTAAGTTTAAAAACTTGTATTTTAGAAGTCAGTCAGTGTTCCTTCTTGTAGTTCTGGATCAGTTAAAGCAAATACAACGCGATCAAAACCATAGGCAGAACTAAAAACATACAATGCTAGACTTTAATGCTTAAAATTTTTCACCCTGGCAATTTCACCCGGCACTAATTCCGCGGCAAGCTTTTCCTTGGTCGCGGTAAAAGCTCTAACGCGCTATGTCGTGACTATTTTAAACCGACGGTAACTGAATTAACTGCCTATAATTTGATACCGACATCTAATTTGCTATTTATTTGTTGTTGAGGTGTTTTATTAGTTCTTTGCATTTATTTGTGTTTACTACGCTGTAAAGAGTTTTCACCAATCGTGCTTATTACAGCTTTAATATGCTGTAGATCGAGTGGTTTATACTTTATATAAAATTGTGCTGAAATATGACCTACTCGCGAGTGTAACCGTGAACGTATTTTTAACTAGCTGTTAACTGTGTACATTTATAAAAGTACTTAACAAAGTAAACCTGGTCATAAGCGCGTTATCCCATGTATAACGACTCACGATCCACGCTATTTTAAATTCACAGGGAGACAACTAAGTTAGTTGGTTTGTCTATCACACTATATCACCAGTGGCAATTTCAACTGAGCACTCCCGTGCTTCGGAGGGCACGTTAAGTAGTCGGTCCCGGCTTTTTCAAAGTTGTTAGGCCATGACAGAGGCCTTCGGGCGGCCTAGAAACTCTGTCACCAGAGTTGGCCACTGACTCATACGAACCTACTTACTTACCAAAATCAATCTATATAAATTCGAAAGTTTGGATGGATGGATGGATAGCCCTATAGGCTAGTATATATCGAAAAATTACGGTTTCCGTGCTCCCGTGAATTCGCGGGCGAATGTTAGTAATTGTTAAGTGGAGACTGACCTGGATCATGATGAGCAGAGGGCGAGGGCGCAGAGAAAGCACTGGAACATCCAGCGCGGCGATTCAGCCCTCCAAGCTCTGGAACTGCAACAAATAAATACTTTTTTAAACACTGTATTAGAGAACTTTTTAATTGGCCTTCAGCATAGCTACATGTAGGTATCCAACGTACATGTAACAATGTTGAATTTTTATATATTAGCTGTTAAGTTTTTCTATAATTCTAAAAATAAAATTAAATAACGATTAAGACGGACTCTTGCTGAAGAGTCCTAAGCCAGATAACAGATATTTTTTTAACAAAACAAAATAATGAATGAACGAATGAATGAACGAATGAATAAAGGGCGTATAGCTCGTTGGCGTTTAGATGTACTTACGTAGGGGTATTGTCACTAACGAGGTTTTACGTAAACAAAATCCTTGATTATATTTATAGGCCGTATCCTTCAACGATGCGACCACTCGGTGGCGTCTAAGCAGGTAGGTAAAATAATTACCATAATAATAGGATATATTTAAATAAGTATTTATATATATACAACGCCACTTAAATGGCATACAAGCATACGACACAGCTGATGGTAAGTAGTTACCGTAACTTATGGACTCTTGCAGTACCAGAGGCATCAATCGCGCGTTTTCATCCTAAGAAGTAGAACAAAAGTCTCATTTGCCAGTAGTTTAATTTATATGTGCCAGTAATGTAATTTAACGCAAGCATTACTGCATGGCGGCAGAAACAGTTATGGTGGTAGTACTGGTAGTAAACGAGCACTGGTGGTCTAGTAGTAGTGACCCCGCCTTCCGATCCTAGGGGCGTGGGTTCGAATCCGGTCGTGGACCAATGGCTTTTTTCGCTACGAAAAATTTTTGTGCACTGTGGCATTGCGCCAGCATCCGCATTGGGTCCGCGTGGTGGATTAAGACCCAATCACTCTCGCTTGAGAGTAGGCCAGTGTCCCAGCCGTGGGAACATTAGAAGGCCGTCATGATGATGACTACCCCGGACAAGATCTATCACAAAGAACTCTATTATCTACTACTCTTCAAGGTGTCTAAGAGAATAAGACGCAGAGCAGAGGTGACGAAATTTTTATAAAAAAAACATAACGCGGACAAAGTCACGGGGAATTCCACTAGCTATATATAACCATAGTACCAAACTCAAACTTTCTCCTAAAAGGTACAAAGTTTTGCGAACTCGTTTACGTAACTCGACTCAAGTTTGTCAATTTCAAAAGAATCACTGACCCGAAACGACACTTGCCACGTTCTATGTTATACACTGACAACATTGATACAGGTTTCGAAATACTTGGCGAACGATGTGTCAGCTGAAACGAGGCACTTCATCATCTAATTACACTAGCTGACCCGCGCTGTTTCACTCGCGTTATTCTCCTCACCGTTTAAACCTTCCCTGGATCTACAAAAAAAACCAGACCAAAATGAGCCAAATCAGTCTAGCCGTTCTCGAGTTTTAGCGAGACTAACGAACACCAGTCAATTTTATATTAGGTACTTAGAAGAAGACTTCAACATTACTAATATCAAGTTCAGTATTGACTTAATCAACCATTTCTCTTCAATCAAGCTTAGCTTAACTTTCGATCACCTAATAATTTGTTTAACGATCCAGTATGATCGAGTTTTTAGACATGACTGAATTGCATCAGACAGAATTGAGTCGTGAAAACGTCATGACTGGTAATAACAGTAATCGGCCAGTTTTTTTTTATACTACTAAAGTAGCAACCAAGCGTACGGCCCACTTGATGGTCAGCGGTTACCGTAGCCACGCATGCAACATCATAGATATCACTTGCGTGTTACCACCCTGAGACGTTAGATGGAAAGTCTCATGTGCCTGTAATTTCACCGGAAACCATACCCTTCAAACCGGAACACAGCAATGCGAGCATTACTTCTTGGCGGCAGAAATAGGTATGGTGGTAGTCCTTCCCAGGACGAGCTCTATCACAAAGAACTGTACTACTCTTAACTACTGTGACCTAAGCTGTCACACATTTGCTTCGACAGCGAAAAAGACATAAAGAAAAGTTCTGCAGTCGAATGCGGAGCGATTAACGTTCGACTTTCATGATTAACTCGCAATACGCGAACTCTCTTTTTCTTGTTTGTTCCGTCGTCGTTCTGTAACCTTAGCACGAGTTTTATTATCAGTGTGATTATTTGATTTGATTTGATGATTTATATCAGATATGTATAAATCTATATATAATGAATAAATATATATACATATGATGATATGAATGATTGGCCATTTTTCTGGGTGCTATAGCAGCTTTTATAAAACAGTTGTACAACGTTAGATATATTATTAGTAGTAGTAGTAGTATTATTCAAATACAAAATACAAAAATATTTATACAAATGAACAATCAGACAACTACTAAACAATGCGGATTGGAACAATGTGATACGATTTTTTAAATTTTAGACTTGCCGGTTTTCTTTACCTTCTCTATTTGACATATAAAAAAAAATCACAGGTTTAAAAATACTATCATAGGATAGGAAAGCAGGGGTACTATCACCATACCACCAGTGCTCTTCTCTTTGCTGTAGTTGGGTGTAAACTAGTGCTGAGAGTACTATTGTTCCTTCCGTCGAGAGCGGTTTTTCTCAAGATAACAAACAGGCCACGGCCGCTCAGACTCTAATCGGGTTTCACCGAAATGGGATTCTGTTAAGCTATGAAAATTAAATGCTCCGCTTGCAAATTGGAATTATTCCGAGATGAAAATTAAAATAAATTCAAGGCGGCCTGTAATTTAAACCTCAATCTGGCGAAACTTTCCTTCGTCCGGCCGAACTTTCTAGATGGCTGCTGGAGAATTGGGTTTAGAAAAGTATAGCTAAAGTATACTGTGGTTTATAAAGTAAGCTTATAAAATAACCATTACGTATTATGAACATTTTATTAGATTTGATTATTAGAAGACGGTACCGACAGAAAGCCAATCAAAAAAAAAGAATGGAACTCGTTGCCGGGGTCTGTTTTTCCGGACCAATACAATTTAAGAGTCTTCAAGGCCAGAGTGAACAGGTTGTTTCTAGGCAAGCGTGCTCCATCATCGACCACACCATCACTTACCATCAGGTGAGGTGGTGATCAAAGGCTTGCCTTTAACCAATACAAAAAAAAAATCGCAAAATTATATATAAGCGTCATCCACCACCATCATCTCCGCTCTGTTATAATTCTGACATTTTAAAATACAAAAAGTGAGCTTATTTAATAAAATATTTTACCATGACAGTTACTGTATAAAACCATACCCATATATAATTGTATAGTCTGGTATGTATATACTTTATAGTTAATTATCCATACAAAAGTACGTCTTGTCACTTGCTGACATAAAAAAAGTACTGTCTTTGTCTGTCTGTCTGTCTGCGTTCACTACCTTTTTTCGGCTAAATCGCTGAACCGGTTTGGATGAAGCACGCAGAGATAGTTTTAAGTCCGAGGAAAAACATAGGCTACTTTTTATGTATACACCACGCGAAGCCGCGAGCGGCTACTAGTATATAAGAGTTAACTAGTTTCATGAATATCACGAAACGACCTGAATCTCTCAGAACCATTTTACGGCCGATTTCACTTATTGAATCAGATATCACCGTCATGGAGAATTAAATTGAACATCAAATAGCTGATATTTTGCTGATAATCATGTCTGTCCTTCGAATATACTGAGGCTCCGTTCTTATAACAATCTCCAAAGCTTTCTCAAAGTCAAAATCTAAGTTAAAACCGTTTTATGCAATAAAATTGAATTTATACGTAAGTTCTAAATCTCGAATAATCTGGCAACAAACTTGGCTGGGTTCCTAGCATTTTTTTGATGAGCGATCTCTTTATGTCATGAAGCTTTGGTGTAGAGTAATGTTTAGCAGTGTCAGTGGTTCTTTGAGATAGACTTCGTTCAGAGAATTCCCAGTTTGGAGGGCGTGGGAAACAAACACATTTCATCTCTAAATCTCTCTAGATTATAATGTAGATCTAGATTTGGCAGAATTTATTTCATATTAATATTCATTTTTTTATTGCTAACATGTACACAGTTTTTACCTTAGGTCTAAGGTAGCTTAGGTCAAGTATGCATCCTGTTGAGCACTGCAATGTCATCATAGTGCAATTTAAATACAAATTATATCTCTAAAGTATGACCTACCAATCAAAAAGAGAATAATTAAAATCGATTCGTGAATTGTACTTACAAAAAACTACAGTCGAATTGTGAACCTCCTTTTTGAAGTCATTTTAAATAATATTACATTTAAGTTTTAGATAATTAGGAGCCTGCTATTTAATATCATAGATGGAAGAAAACTTGGACTCGTGCCATTCTTTAAATAATTACAAACAGAGCTTGTGAGTAAACTTTCGTCTTCATACAGAGCTTTCATTGAGAGTGAACTGGACAAGTTGGTCTCTTTTCTTGGATTATTTTAGAAAACTTGTTAATTTCGACATGACTCTGAAAACTACCATAGTTATTAGCATAATCTTCACTGTATTTCGTGATAGATGTTCTAGGCTGTCGTAATAAGACACGACTTTTGTTGTCCAACCGACCGACAACAATCACAGCACTTCTACTGAAACTGTCCTCACAGTCTATAGGTACATACGTTTCTTTTGGCCTTGTTGCACGGCAGTGTAAATAACCGATTTTGTCTTAGAACGACTTTGCAGTGAAGACAGAGAGGCTGTCTGTTCTGTCCCTGGCTGCCCGGGTTGTAGGACTGCTAAGAGCTAAGCTGTCTGTTTGTATACGTTGGCATAATTTCAGATTTATAATATCAGTCATATTACGTGACTAGCGACCCGCCCTTGCTTCGCGTCCCACGGGTGCTAAAAACTGCATTATAATCCGTTGCGTAGCTTAAAAATCTAAGCGTACATACCATACCAGAGGGACAAGCGGGAAGCGACTTTATTTTACGGTGTAAAATTAAAAATATAACCTTACTTTGACCTATAAAAATTAACTTTAAATCTCTTTTACAAACTTCTAATAACGGCTCGGGAAAACTCATTTTGCATAAGTAATCAGACGAAGAATTGCTTTGTTCATTTTAATTTCTTTACAGACTAACTGCAACAAAAGTTTAACGCCTTGCAATATATAATTAATGGTAGGTACTACTCGCTTCTCACTAGATACTGAGGTAAACTTTTACCTTTGTCCTGGATTCCTGTGTGGTATATTGTGGTTTGAGGAAAATTCATGATATCGCCAACAACAATAAAGTACTTAGTAGGTATTGAATATTTTAAGTCGCCCATACTTTACCTATTTTAAGTTTCGTTGTTTTTTATGTGATTATAACATCATTTTGTTACGGCGGTTATGGTGTTAAGTATTTCGGTTGAATGAGTAAAAAACATGTTTAATTTTTAGACAACTTTTGAACACGAGTGTAATTTTTCTTAGATTTATGTACATCACATACCTTCAAGAGTTAAGCTAAATGATAAATGCATAGAATAAATCAACGAAAGCATTATATTTGTCGTTCAAGTAAATAAACATTTTCACTTTGCAATTTGATAAATCTGCATTGTAGGTTCTACAGCGTTGTAAAAATTAAATGAAAAACGTGTAAAATATTCAGCGAAAGAACCACCGACAATAGAATTAAGATGCATAATTGCAGAGAGCGCGTCCCGAGGGAACACGGCACATTTACTGGAAAACACGGGTAAAACACCCCAGATTATGTTAATAAACGTTATAATATTCCAAGAGACTCGAGACTAGAGAGGCCAAGATCAGAATTGACATCTGCACACTTGGCCCTTAGCCAAACTTGTTTTGTTACGTTTTAGTCGGTGCTAACTTTGATACCGGTTATAAACTTGGTCAACTGAACATGGAACGTTAAAAAATCAATGTTCATTTTGCGGTAAATCTCCGGCCATCAGTGTCACTCGCACAAAACAACAATCGTCAAAAAAACGATAATAAAACACACTTTGTTATAAAAACCGAGCGATGGAAACGAATAAAAATGTTTCTCGTCAAAGCTATAATAGCTACTAAATAAATAAAAGTGGCAACGGAGCCGTTTTTGTCGAAAATGACAATAAAATGTTCGGAAACATCACATATCGAAATTAATTATGACTATAAACTGGTTGGTATCTTTATTTAATGTTATCATGAAAATGATGTTGTTGGAGTGAATACACAAATAACAGTCACTTTTATAGTTAATTAGGTACCTACTGTTTATAATGTGTCTATAAGTTAGGTAGCTTAACTCGTTTAACTTACATAATAATCCTCATTAGGATTTCTAGAAGTACTTTTCTCAGAGTCAGAGGCACGTCCAATTATACATCTACCTTTTGACAATAATGACATCGCTAATAAACTGTTAACACTGTTGTGATTTATCTAATTCTTAATAATAAAAACGCTACGTGTTTGAAAGGCATAACCACGAACACGCACTTTACAGTGCGTAAAATAATTGTAAAATCATATAATATAGTGTTAGGGTTGCTTATTTGTTGAAAATAAATGTATTTCGTTTTTGGATAAATTACTCAAGTCTCGATATCTATGGATATACTCGATATTATTTAATGCTAGCAACTGTTTTGTAACTTTGACGTTGTCGCTGGTTCTTTATCTGTCAAATGAAAAAAAGGTGGTACGATGAGCCCGTTTTTTTTGAGATAGAAAAATAAAGAACGAACGAAAAGGTCGGAGATTCATTCTGGCTTGGATCGTCGAACAAGTAACATTGTGAAAAGTACCTACGTTGGTCGAATAAAGAAAAAGTATTTCTGTACCTGAAACATCATGCTGTTCTTCTTTCTACAAAGTCCTGAAATAGTAGTGAAGTTTACATTTCAGAAGCCGGGATCGAGACTAACTTAAATAAATAGTAAGTACACGCCCATTTCGTTGCAAAGATTAAATTTTGTTTAGCTTTTCGGATTTTGAATTTTTGATGTTGAAACCGTCACCAATTTTGTTAGTAGTCTGTGCTGTTAGATTTAGATTCGTATTTTTCTCGAGTAACCTTTACCGGTAACCGTAAGTTTGGTTTACTGTCATGATCGATTTTCATAAAATTATTATTCGTAAGATGCCTAGATAAGGCTAATTTATCTAGATTCTATCCTGTACCTAGCTAATATTGTTTTTCGTAGAATGATTTTCTAAAATATATTTTATTTTAGAACTACCCTCAAAATGTTTTATTCTAAAACGTGTTTTTTCTGGGATTGCTATGCCACGCAATCCTTTTCAGACGATGAACGAATCAGATCACAGGGTCGATTTGAAACGCAGCTGCCGAATCGTCGGGATCGCCGTGTGCTTTCTCGAGGTCGATGCCGTGTTCGGGTCTGCGGCCCCGGCGTCGGCGGCGCTGAGCGGGACCAAGAGTGGGTGCGGAGTCAGGAGCTGGTCGAGCTGCTGGAAGGGCTGACTGCGCCGGCGACTTCGTGCATCCGAGCGGCATCGCCGTGCGCCACCAGCCATGGACGGCGAGTTTCGTCAGGGCAGGCAGCGACGCCACAATTCTGAGCCGCGTATCGACGCGGAAAAGCAAAGGTTACGTAGTCTTTCCTTATTTATGTACGGTTTCGAATCGAAAATAGAGTTTAGAAATTAGAGTTCGAAATTAGAGATTTTTCAAGGCTGATAATGTTTGAATTTGGGAAGGCAAGCGAGTGTTGTTTGATAGGACGATGAGACACTACTGTATCCATAAAGTAAATAAATTTTATAAGTCAGTGGCTAACTCTGATGACGGCCGATGCCGCCCGAAGGCCTCCGTTATAGCCTAGCAACTTAGGAATGTCTGGGACCGACTGTTTAGCTTTCCCGCTGCTAGCGATCACCCATCCCAATACTCTAATGCTTTAGTGCGCGGAACATCGAATGTTTCCTCGATCGTAATCTTCCATCGAAGTCATTGTGTTTATAGTATAGACGATTGTAGCTTTTACGCGGCGTTGCTCAGATTGGAAGTGTGTCTTGCTTGCGCGCTCTATTAGTTTATATTGTTGCATGGAGTGATTTCAGATTTTCTATCGAGATCGTTATGTCAAATCGTGAGTGTCTGTCTATCAGGTATTTCTGAAGTATACCATTATGTTATATTACAAAACGAAGAACTGCAGTATTATCGATGTACCTACCAGATGGTCTTACTTTGGTCGAGGTCGAGGTCAATGTCGAGCTTAAGGTTGAGGTCACGATCAGGGCCGAGGTCACGATACAGGTAGAGGTCGTGGTCAAGGTTGCAGTTGAATAAGTCGAAGGTTGAATACGTCTCAGTTGAATAAGTCTCAGTTGAATAAGTTGCAGTTGAATAATTTGCAGTTGAATAAGTCTCGGTTGAATAAGTCTCAGTTGAGTAAGTCTCATTTGAATAAGTCGCAGTTGAATAATTTGCAGTTGAGTCGCAGTTGAATAAGTCGCAGTTAAATAAGTTGCAGTTGAATAAGTCGCAGTTGAATAAGTCGCAGTTGAATAAGTCGCAGTTGAATAAGTCGCAGTTGAATAAGTCGCATTTGAATAAGTCGCATTTGAATAAGTCGCAGTTGAATAAGTTGCAGTTGAATAAGTCGCAGTTGAATAAGTCGCAGTTGAATAAGTCGCAGTTTTAAGTCTCAGTTGAATAATTCGCAGTTGAATAAGTCGCAGTTGAATAAGTCGCAGTTGAATAAGTCGCAGTTGAATAAGTCGCAGTTGAATAAGTCGCAGTTTTAAGTCTCAGTTGAATAATTCGCAGTTGAATAAGTCGCAGTTGAATTATTCGCAGTTGAGTAAGTCGCAGTTGAACAGATCGAAGTTGAATAAGTCAAAGTTGAATGAGTCTAAGTTGAACATATCTAAGTTGAATAAGTCGAAGTTGAATAAGTCGAAGTTGAATAAGTCGAAGTTGAATAAGTCGAAGTTGAATAAGTCGGAGTTGAATAATTCGAAATTAAATAAGTCGTGAGTTGAATAAATTAAAGTTGAATAAATCAAAGTTGAATAAATCAAAATTGAATAAATTAAAGTTGAATAAATCGAAGTTGAATAAATCGAAGTTGAATAAATCGAAGTTGAATAAATCGAAGTTGAATAAATCGAAGTTGAATAAATCGAAGTTGAATAAATCGAAGTTGAATAAATCGAAGTTGAATAAATCGAAGTTGAATAAATCAAAGTTGAATAAATCGAAATTAAATAAATAGAAGTTGAATAAATCGGAGTTGAACAAATCGAAATTAAATAAATAGAAGTTGAATAAATCGGAGTTGAACAAATCAAAGTTGAATATATCAAACTTGAATAAATCGAAGTTTAATAAGTTGAAGTTTAATAAGTCGAAGTTTATATAATGTCGAAGTTTTATAAGTCTAAGTTTAATAAGTCTAAGTTTAATAAGTCTAAGTTTAATTAGTCTAAGATTAATAAGCCGAAGGTTAATAAGACCAAAGTTTAATAAGTCGATGTCGTAAGTCGGAAGCTTAAGTAAGTCGAAGTCTAAGTAAGTCGAAGTCGAAGTAAGTCAAAGTCAAAGTAAGTCGAGGTCGAGTTAGTCGAAGTCGAAGTAAGTTAAGGTCGAAGTAAGTCTTAGTCGAAGTAAGTCGAAGTCAAAGTCGAAGTAAGACGAAGTCAAGTCAAGTCAAGCCGAAAAGTCAAGTCAATTATAAGTCAAGTCAAAGTCAAAGTGACTTTTACTTGACTTCAAGTAAAAGTCAAAGTCAAGTCGAAGTCAAGGTCAAATCAAAGACGAAGTCAAGTCAAAGTCGAAGTCAAGTCAAGTCCAAAGTAAAGTCAAGTTCAAAGTCAAATCAAAGTCAAAGTCTAAGTCGAAGTCGTGGTCCAGTCAAAGTCGAAGTCGAGGTCCAGTCAAAGTCGAAGTCAATGTCAAAGTCAAGTCGGAGTCGAATAAGTCAGAGAAGGAATAAAACAAGTCGGATCAGCCGGATCAGCTGGAAAAGTCGGATTAATCAAAAGTTATATAATCGTAAATCGAATAAATCGAATACACCGAATACGCCGATTCAGTTGAATATGCCGAATTAGTTGATCATACGCTGAATAAACCAAATCGGTCGGTACAGCCGGATCAGTTGGATAAGTCAGATAAGTCGGATCAATCAGATAAGTTATAGTCTTAAATCGAATAAGTTGAATAAACCGAATACGCCAAATCAGTTAAATACGCCGAATCAGTTTAATACGCCGAATAAGCCGAATCAGTCGAATAAGCCGAGTCAGGCGAATCAGCAAATCAGTCGAAAGAAGAGGTCAAAGAGGTCGAAGAGGTTAAAAAGTCGTAGGTCTTAGAAGTCGTAGCAGTCGTAAAAGTCGTAGCAGTCGTAGAAGACTCAAAAGTCGCAGAAGTCACGGGTCGAAGAGGTCATAGAAATTGAAGAAGTCGTCGCAGAAGTTTAAGAAGTCGTTGAAGTCGTAGAAGTCTTAGCAGTCATAGAAGTCTCAAAAGTCGCAGAAGTCACGGGTCGAAGAGGTCATATAAATTGAAGAAGTCGTCGCAGAAGCTACAGAAGTCGTAGAAGTCGTAGGTGTCTTAGAAGTCACAGAAGTCGTAAAAATCACAGAATTCGTAGAAGTCAAAGAATGCTGAGGAATACGTGGAAGCCAAGAAAGCCGAGAAAAACAAGGAAGCCGAGGAAAACGTGGAAGCCGATGAAAACGTGAAAGCAGAGGAAAACGTGAAAGCCGTGAAAAACATGAAAGCCGTGGAAAACATGGAAGCCGTGGAAAACGTGGAAGCCGTGGAAGCCGAGAGAGCCGAGGAAGCTAAAGAAGCCGTGAAAGCCTAGTAAATCGAGGAAGTCTAGGAGAAGAGGAAGTCGAGAAAGCCAAGGGAGCCGTCGCGAGTCGAGCGAGTCGAGGAAGTCGAGGTAGGAAGTCAAAGAGCTCTTCTCTTTGACAAAATTTTGAAAATCGAGGAAATCAACAGTCGAGAGAGCCGTGGGAGCCGAAGGAGTCGATAAAGTCGAGGAAGTCAAAGATTTAGAAATCGCATTACTTCGTAATTTCTCTATTTGTGTTTAAGAAAGAGTAACACTGTATTCGATGTCCCGTCATGTTAGAAAGTCGTCGAAAAGTATTCGTCTTTTTCTCCGTTAACATTCATTGCTAACGATCGTTACTCTATTGGCCAACAATATCGCGAAAATAAGTTTTTAACTCTACGCTATTAGAATAGTACAAGCATACACATGTCGTGTTGTGGCGTTTTATCCAAAGTAACAATTATGTTCTTGGACTTTCTTCAATTGATGTTGATGCCCAGTTTTTGGCCTTGTTAAAGATTGCTTCTATTGCTTGAATCGAATGTCTGATACAGTAGTTTCGAGATGTTTCGAGAGTTGTCGAAGATAGGCCAATTCTAGTGATGTGAGTACAATAGGGTAGCAAAACCAAACTGGACACCGATTCGATAAAAGGTCATGGTAAGTTGCTCAAACGTTATTTTAAATAGTTTTGCTTACTGACGGCAATGCTCTGTGTTTAATGTTGTTAAAAAAAAAAGAAACTAAACTCCTTCGAATCGTTATTCAGTTCCGTCACGAATGCAGAAGTGGATTTTACTCTGAACAAAGTAGATAAGAAAAATTTAGAGAAATAGGTTCTTGATATAAAGGATTGATTGATTTGAACTAGCGATTGTTAAACTTTAATGTTACTGTGTTACTGAGCATGTTTAACTACAGATAAGTTATTTCGTTGTTTCAGATCAAACACGAGAATCGATCGGTTCGTGTTTTGATTTGCCCATGCTGAGAAGAACCCTCCGTAATCGATCGTCTTGTGAGCACCAGATGAAAGAAGGCGTCACTAATCCTGCGAGCGACGACTTGATGAATCGATAGTATTTTGACTTAATTCGTTACTTAACTGTCACAGAACAGAATAAGTCGGTCTGTGTTTGTTATTCTACAGCTTTCCCACAGGGAATCGATCGATTGATGAAAGGATCACCACAGGTGATCGATCATCCTGTGTGTGTCTACTTGACGAATTGAGCGTTTTTTGATATGATGATTCGATAGTAAACTTGCAAACTGAATCAAACAGTTTTTTTATGTTATTCTACGTCGTTTGTTACGTCCACAGGGAATCGATCTTTCTGTGAGCGTTAACTTGACGTCTTTTACTTAAGTTTTTAATACGGAACCGAATTGATCGGTCTGTGTTATTTATTTTACAGTGCTACCACAGGTAGTCGATCATCTTGTGTGTATCAACTTGACGAATTCGATTGTTTTTTTTACTAAGTTTTTTAGCGACCACGGGGAACCGAGTCGATCGGTCTGAGTTTGTTATCAGCGCTATCATACACACAGGAAATCGACCGTCTTGTAGTCCACTGGCCTGAATTGTTTTTATTGATAAAGTATGTACCTACTAGCAATTTAGTGATCAGGACTGAATAATACTAAAGTTGATAATATATGTTTTCATTTAAATATGTTTTATAAGTACTTGAATATTATGTATAAGATGGTATAATTGTTATCGTACATTTAAGTAACTGAGCTAATGTATTTAGAAACTATCTTAAGAGTAACGCTAGATTCATATAATATTTTTTCGATAATATTGGCTTGTATAAAAATATCCGATTGTTAGGGTTCCACCTGGGGTCGTGTGCGGGGACGCACACGTTGTCAGAATGGACGATTGTTAGGGTTGCTTATTTGTTGAAAATAAATGTATTTCGTTTTTGGATAAATTACTCAAGTCTCGATATCTATGGATATACTCGATATTATTTAATGCTAGCAACTGTTTTGTAACTTTGACGTTGTCGCTGGTTCTTTATCTGTCAAATGAAAAAAAGGTGGTACGATGAGCCCGTTTTTTTTGAGATAGAAAAATAAAGAACGAACGAAAAGGTCGGAGATTCATTCTGGCTTGGATCGTCGAACAAGTAACATTGTGAAAAGTACCTACGTTGGTCGAATAAAGAAAAAGTATTTCTGTACCTGAAACATCATGCTGTTCTTCTTTCTACAAAGTCCTGAAATAGTAGTGAAGTTTACAATAGGTAAGTGTTGTATAAGTATATTCAAGTAGGTATAGGTATAAAACAACCCACGGTAGATTCAGTATTACAGATAACTTTTTTAACTAGACCTTCTGGCACGATAGAGATTCATTCATCAGCCAGGTTATTCAATTGACTTGTATAATGTTCGCGATAATGAATATCTGCGAGGCCGTTGGAACATTGACCTATAAACGATACGAGGCAGGCTTGCTGGAATTCATACTCAAACTTTGAGCAGTCAGATTTCATTTATATGAAACTTTTCGTACTTTATATGCTGGCTTGCGTGTGGCACAATAATTTAAGTCATAATAAATTCCAATTAAAATCATTAAAGAATATATAGATATGATTATACTATAGATATGCGAAAGCTTGATGTTTATTAATCTATCGCGAACATAAAAAATAACAAAATCCATCTAAATTTTGTATGTTATAGGGCTAAATCATTGTTGTACTTTTTAAATATTATATTCATCAACCCATGTTTTGCAAAATATTACAGATGAGTTTGAATTGAAATAAAACGTAAGAATTGCTAATTTTCATAAAATATGTAACAGGTACCTATTTTATGTGATGTGAACTTTGTAGGTAAGCCATGATTCTTATCTTCTCTGATGTTATAAACATCATCGCTTTAATAATAGACCTTAAATTTACAATGCAAATCTCCTAGAATAAAATTCTAAAATAAAAATTGAAGATAAATTATTATCATTAGTCAACTAAACTTAACACAAGTAATAATTTATTTTTATTTACTTTTATTTGGATAAGACAATAAAAGCATAAAATAAAAGCATCTTTCAAATAGAGGCGGTTACTGAGTTAACTACATAGTTGGTGAACTTATCACTAAGTATAAAATATCCTAGTACCTAGTAGTTTTGAACTTGGCACTTTTTCTAGTATCACGAGAAGACATGAGCAGACGCTAGTGTTCTATAAATTACAAGCTTGACCCATCCTGTATTAGGAGCATAAATCAAACCTAATAATGATGGTGGTATGGGAACCGGAAAACCTTTAACGAACCCGGAACGCTGAGAACACATTACGTCTTTCGAAGATCGATTAGGAACCATGTTTGGGAAAAGTATAATATTGTATAATAAAATTTAAAATGTGATTCCAATTGAAATGGGCACGATCTGTCTTTTATTTGACGAAATATTTTATTTTAACAAATAATGTGAGAACTCGTTTTTCAGTTACAAACGAGGTTAGTAATAACAGGGATTTTTTCAGAAGCATGATAGTGTTTTGTTTTCTGACTCCAATACCCGGCTTTTTCCATAAATATAATAAAGCTGTCACAGGTTGTCAGTCGACCTAACAGCATTATGTCCATTCCGAAAAAAAAAAAAAAAAAAAAAAAAACGAAGATGTTTTATACAGCGTCTTGTGGCAAGATGTGTGAAGCGCGCAGACATTGCAGTGCTTAGGACAAATTACAACTATATTGACATAATCAAACATTATTATTTATGCTCTAACTGTGTATGTACTTAAAAATGTCAGATTATACTTAATTATTTATTTTGTATTTTATCAGGTTTGGCTACACATTAGAGTTTAAGAAAACAATGCTACATCTTTTAATAAACGAAGTTATATGCGAAATACCAGTCTCTTTTGATCCTTGTGATAATATTTATTTTCTTATTGGCTGAATATTTTATATTAAATTCTATTACTGCCGTAATCTGTTTGGGGAAGAGATCCATAATAAATTATGATCCTTGACATACCTACCTATTTATTAACTAGTGCTGTCGGAAAATTAGGTCTATTGTCTACTAAAGCAAAGGCATTAAGGGGGGTTGCCATGTTTTATTAATTGACTTCAAAAAAGTAGGAGGTTATCAATTCGACTGTATGTTGTATTTTTATTTTTATTTTATTTATATTTGGTAGGATAAGTACTTACGCAATTTCTACGGTAAATTTATGAATTGATTTTAATGATTCTTTTTTTGTTTAATGGCTTTAATACTTCAGATGTTCCATATAAATTTTAACAAAACTGATTCAGCGCTTTTTGGAAAAATCATAAATTACGTACAATCTAAATCAAAGCCCTTTCGTATCTCCACAACCCCTCGGAAAAATTGGTTCATGGTATCTAGACCTGATTTAAATTGAACAATAAAGTTTTTTTTTTGCAGAAGTCGCGGATCTGACTATCTTGTGTGCGACCACAGAAGACGGGTGCGGGTCCGACCCGCTCCCGACCCTCGCCCGACGCGCGACCGCCCTGTGTGTATTTTCGCTTTAGTAGACTAGAGACCGATACCCTCTACGTAATAGTGAGTCTGTTTCCGTGTCAGCCGCAACAATAGAGCAATCATAACAATTAATTAAGTTAGCGAGACAGCTAATCTCTGTTTATATTGAGTCAAAAGCTTTGGTTTAACACAATATCATTTTCATATAATAATATCATGGTGATAATAGTTAATCACATTAATCTTATATATAAAAATCAATTACTGTGCGTTTGTCTCGCTAAAACTCGAGAACGGCTGGACCGATTTTCCGAGAGTTCCGAAGTTCAGGGAAGGTTTAAACGGTGAGAAAATTTGCTATGAAAACAATCATCATCATCATGACAGCCTTCTAATGTTCCCACTGTTGGGACACTGGCCTACTCTCAGGCGAGAGTGATTAGGTCTTAATCCACCACGCGGACCCAATGCGGATTGGTGGATGGCACATGTCTTTCGAATTTTTAGTTCTAGGACATGCCGGTTTCCTCACGATGTTTTCCTTCACCGTATGAGAGCACTGGCATTGCGCACATAAATTTTTCGAAACAGAAAAATCCATAGGTGCACAACCGGGTTTGAACCCACGACCTTAGGATTGGAAGGCGGGGTCACTACCACTAGACCACCAGTGCTCTATGAAAACAATAACGCGAGTGAAACCGCGCCGGGTCTTCTAGTATTATTATAAATGCGAAAGATGTGTGAGGGTATGAGGTTGTGTTCGCATAAACGGCTTTGTATTTGGATGAAATTTAATATAGGTAAGTAAATATAGCCCTGAATAACTCTATCTAGGCTAATAACTTTTTAATCTCGGAAAAAATTACTGTGGTACAATCTCAAAACTGCAAAACCATGAGTGCAAACGCATGCAAACATGGGCGCAGCTCGTAAATAATAGACTATGGGAGTTAATAAATTCTGGACAGAATGTAATGTATTCTAATTTTTAAGGTTTTCATATACTTAATATGTAGCAGTAGTTTTCTCATAGTTCTTCTAAGACCAAAGTCCGGTCTCTGTCATCAGAGTTGACCACTAACTTATACGAAGTTAGTTATTTAGAACAATCTTGGATCCACTAACTTAGCTAAGTACCTATATAAAACCGTCTCGGAGTATTGAGAAGCAAGTTTACAAATATTTGTCAACTAACTCGCCCGCTGCGATATTTACTATCTACTACACTAAACTTGCTAAGCTTAGATAACTAGATCAAATATATATATATTCAGCGGCTTTATCGCTAAAGTCGAATGTATATCTTTCAAAGTTCGTTTGCTATAAAAATAGTTTTTTTTTATTTTGTTTAAAACATACCCAGTTGAATCAAATTAGATATTTGTTTTTATGGTATATCACACATATCATTAACATCACATTATTTCTATCCCATTTTTTGAGACGAAATATTTTTTTGGGATATTAATTATAAACATTTAGAATTCGTAATAATAATAAAAACGAGAAATTAAATAGAAAGATAAACTAATTTGAGCAATGTAAACTAATTTTTAAACATTACCGTTTAGTGCAATAAACACCTGGGATCTGTGTGCTGTAGCACAGAGGCTGTAGTGCCATGTGTGTCTAACACTCAATATAGTTTTTGATGGCCCATTTACACGGTTCAATAATTGCATGCAAGATTTGCGTTGAGCAAAATGTCAAACATTTGTTCTGAAATCGACCAAGGCAATTATTGCATGCAATAATTGATCCGTATAAATAGGCTAATGCCCACGACAATGCAATGTTATGCAAAGATTTAGATTTAGATTTAGATTTATTTAGATTTATTTATTCAGAATTTATTCAGAAAAAAGGGTCTACTCTTGCAAACAAAAGCGATATATCGTTACGTTACGGTTCATCTTATGTCCGTGAATGCTGTGAACTTAGTTGCCACCGGCTTATGTTGCGCTTCGATATTTGCCTCGAAGTAAACTTATTATAACATATTCGACATAAACACATAAATGAGCAAAAGTGAAAACTAAATATCTAATTAAAATGAGAATAAAATACTGAAGCACTTTAGTTTTCGCCGGTACTTAATGTAAATTAACGCAAAAGCGACAACATTTTTCATAAAATATAAGCTTTATTTAATTCGGGTGAGAACGAAACTAACCCGA
Source organism: Colostygia pectinataria (assembly GCA_951394395.1). Lineage (NCBI taxonomy): Eukaryota > Metazoa > Arthropoda > Insecta > Lepidoptera > Geometridae > Colostygia > Colostygia pectinataria. The sequence goes on from OX596362.1 coordinate 6,007,492, forward strand.
TTGAGTCTAGAAGTCTAGATTATAATCTTACCTGGGTGTGGTGGGTGGGTATGCGCATGCTCTGCCGGGGGCTGCATGGAAGACAGCGCCGAGAGTGGAGTGTACCGAGCTCCATCATCGCGGGAACATTCCTGCCAAACAATCAGCTATATGAGTAACTTGTTGCAATATTGGTAGGCAGTCTATACACAACGCCATCTAGCCTATGAGAACCGGTAACTGATATAATATAATAGTAACTAGACGTTTTATAATACAGGGTCTTTCATTATTAGCCTGAAATATTGAATTGAAAGGTTGAAAATTGAAAGTTTCCACACTCAGGGCATTGACGCGCGGGTTACTGATACTCACCGCGCTGCCCGTCTCGATTTCCAACAAGGAAACTAATAATTGACTTTATCGATTTACTCAAATTTTTTAACTGTATGTATAAAAAAAAGATACGTTAATATTTTTTTATGTGTGGAACCTATTCCTTAAATATTTTAGACTAATAATGAAATACACAGACCTAGAACAAATATTTGCAGATCGTGCAAACATTTGTCGATTAAACTCACAACTTTTCGATTCTCAACCGGGCACTCTCTCACCCCGCCACCGAGGTCGTCTATGTAGGAGGTACTGGTGGTTATATGGCAATCAACGCACAGCCTGAACGGTAGATAGAGACGCCTAAAAATTTCAGGGTGTAGGTTTTTTTATGTTTGATAATTCGGCAGTTTGGTTCAAACCTTAGTAAGTGTAGTAAGTAAGTAAGTAAGTAAACGTGTTTCGAGATAAAGCTACTGTGTTCGAAGGCGCGATTAGTAAAAAACCTACTCTGTTTTCAGTCTATTATGTACTAATGGAGTTAAACAAATTTAGATTTACGCAAACAGCTAAATGCTAAACAAACGGATTTAAAAGCTCTTAGTAATACTAACTCATTTTCATTAATGATCAATAAAATTGAGTGCTATTTTCTGTGCCGAACAAACTAGTGAAAGTAAGTTGCGTAAAGTGATTATTTGCAGTAGAAATCGCTTTGTGGTTACAAGATAGATAGACGTAAACAATAAAGAAACATTTCTGTAAGCTGTATCTCTTCAAGTAATGTTTGAATTGTTGAGTTATTGACTTGCTCATCGTAATTTAATTGCATTAAATAATTCATTATAGAGGTTATTTATAAACAGACTTCGAAAAACCGAAGGTTTTACTTAATTTTTAACACACTCCAAAAAGAGTATGTTATTTTAGTGTATGCTTTGTTTTTTTGTATGCAGCCACAATGGGAATGGGACTACTATTTTGCACCAATGTTATTTGTAAAACGATCCCCCAATATTATCGTACCTATTTAATTCAACTGAGATGAATTAAATGGTGGTTCTATTCTAACGAACGATAAACGGAATAAACCTCTCGATGCTTCTGTGAATGCTAGTATTGAAACACGTAAAAAATTACTAATAAACCAAAGTTCTATAGTTATTAACCTGGATAGTATTCAAACCATTAGACAGGATAATCTGCGTCAAGGGTAACACGACGATTACTCCTTTCACGCGTAAATCGTTCACGCCCCAATTGATAACAAGCATCGCATTCAAAAACTCACTGTTTGCTCTAAACACAAAGGTTTATTTTTCTCTGCTAACTTACAAGGTGAAGCGATGAAGGATAAAGCTTGGATGAGGTCCCGAGGCATGTTTACATGGAACTTACTTCATTACCGGGTATTAATGAGAGTCGAAGCGCCAAAGGGTCTTTACCTACGTCTTTATTAAGTACGGCACGGGAAATACGCGATTTAATTCGCTGACTTTAAATCAGATTGCACCTTTGTGTAATTAATATTATCATTTACAGATTATTAAGTCACGTACCGTCTCGAGCACAAATCGTTTCATAAATATACGCGTAGAATATTAATTTTATTTTTAGCTTTTGCAACGAACACAAGCAATGACAGAAACAAATCTTAGGATCATAAAAGCAACAGTTAGGTAGGTACTGTACAAGATGAAAAGATTACCTTTTCGCAGTTTGTTGTCGCCGTAGTCTGCGTGTGGCTTGTAGAGGAGATCCGGTACTGCATTCCGGACACTGTGCAAAACCCCCCTTCCTTATGATGATGGTGGGTCGAGTACACTCCGGTTATTGTCACGTCCGTGTCTTGGTTCACGATCACTTCCACTTTTTGCTTCGAATCCGTCTCAACCGCATCATCGCTGTCAGGTTCCTTTTTAGGTTCATCGTTTTTTGATTCCGACTTAACGCCGGAACCTACCCCGTTTTTTGGCTTCTGAGAAAAAGACTCGTCGCTTCCAGAATCAGTGGTTGTTTCTTCCTTGTTTGATTTAGGCGACCGTTTTTCATAACTAAGTTCTATCATTGCAGAAGCATTGAGACTTGCCATGCGTTTTTGAACAACCATGTCTTTAAAATCCATGTTTACTTCATTTCTGTTTCGCTTTTTCTTTACTGGCGCGCTTTTCTTTATCTTTGCTGGTGGTTTATCAGAATCAGATTTACCGGCAGGTGATTTCAGTGTTTTTTTCTTTTCTGGAGTTATTTTCTTTTTAGTTTCCAATTCACTGTCTTCACTTGAAGAGGAACAAGATTTTGGATCCCAATATTTACCCGCACTTCGGATACCCGGTACTTCTCGAAGAGTTCTTTGAGGACGACTATCGTCAGAGCTATCTGAGCTATCATCCTTTTTTTCTAATGAATTTTCATATTCTGATTCCGAAGTCGTTTCATGTTTTTCAGTTTCTTTAGGTTTCATTTCTTTCTTTTTAGCAGGACTCGGCCGTTTTGATGTGCTTGGAATAGGTTGCATAGCAACAGTTTTCATCAACCCTAAATCCATGTTAGTTTGAAATTCATTAGCAAGTAAATTTTGTACAACTAACTTTGCGTTTAACAATGCCATTCTTTGCTTTTTAGGACCTTTCCAATATTTATGAAGCGGGCGATGATGTGGTCGTTTTCCCTTTTTCTTATTTCCTAGTAAATCGTCTTTAAGATCTACTAGCGAGTCTTTTGAAAGTTCCTTTAACTCTGAAGACTTGGTTTTCTTTGCACTATCTGTTATTTTTTTGTATCGCTTATTTTTAGGTTTCTTGGCTATGGAAGTATCGGATGTGGAAGACTCTTTAGTGTCATCGTTCGACTCATTGTAATCATATTCCTCGGACGATGAATATTGGAAAGATTGAGTGTTGAGAGAAAACTTTGAAGATTCCAGCTCGTCGTCTGACGAGCTACTTTTGTTTTTCTTTTTCACTTTAATTTGGGTCTTTTTAGTAGGAGAATTAGACTTAGTGGTAGTATTTTCACTACTGCTAGGCGAAACATCTGAATCTAAAAACTTTATAGGGCTAAATGGGATACCCGTTACACTTGATTTTCTGGCTACCATTTTATAAGACTTACTAACTATTGGTTTTGGAGCTTCGTCATCTTTTGTGTTGATATTTACATTAAAATCAAAGCTGCCAGATGGTCTACCTTGATTAGCACTCACTTCTTCACTTTTCTTTGCTTTTAGCTGTTTTACTACTTCTTCAATTGGCCGATGAGGTGAAAACTTTTTCCTTTCTGACTCGGTTTTTTTGTCCATAACTGTTCCTTTTACTCTAGCAATAGGTCTAACCCTACCAATATTTTGGTTGATTGGATTTCGAATATCCGACAAAATGCTTTTTGGAGAATCAACTTTTTCAGTAAATGTATAAACATCAATTTCGGGGCCTTGAGATACTAGGGTGTTTGAGACTTTTTTATCTTCATTTGATTTAACTTCGCATTTTAAGGATACGAACCTCTCTGAAACACTCAGGTTTCCTTTTGAATTTTTGCAGCATTTGACATCGATATCAACCATTCTAGGGGACCTGCTAGATGTAAAGAATTTCGGAGGTCTTTCAATTTCTTGTTTTGGTGTTTCTGGTGGTTTTGGTACCGATACTTTATTAGACATGCTGGTTGAACTTGGTGTAAGTGTTGTTTCTTTTTTTTCGATATTTTCCTCAACTTTCGTAGTACTTTTAATACTTTTTTGTTGATTAGGCTCTTCTACTTTATCAGAAGGCCGAGTAACAAGTTCTTCTTTTTTATCGAAACTTTCTTTGGGAGTTTTGTCATCGACAATGATTTCTTTTGGCTGTACAATAACATCCTTTTTCCCGTTAGGACAAGTTTTACCTTTTTTTATAATAGTGCTTGTTTTACATATTTTTGAAGTTTTCTTTTTAGGTTCATCTTTATTTAATTTGTACTTTGATTCATCACTTTTTTCACTTGGTTTTGCACTGGATTGTGGTTTTTTAACAGGTTTCTTTTTGATCGGTGTTTTAAGAATAGTCTTTTTTACAGGGTTATCGGATATGGTTTTAACCGGGTCTTTTTTTTCTTTAGGATCTTTTTTAATTTTCTTTGCTGAAGATGCGCTTTGAGAGGGGTTGGACTTAGATGTTGAAGCCCTTGTTTCCAAATGTGATTCATTTTTATCTTCAATTGCGGCTTCCTTGTCGTTTTTGGAGACATTTTTTTTGTTCTTTTTCTGCAATGGTTTACGAATTATTTTTTTTATTTTCTTGGCCACAGTTTTCTTCTTAGTTCGCTTTGTTTTTAATTGAGTTTTATTTACTGCCCCTTTAGTTGGCGAAGATTTTGAAGCCTGTGACCTCATTGTCTAATTTAGTCGGATGTTTATTACCGTCATTGATGGGTTGATGCCGGCGTCACATTCTGAAACAAAGAAGGATGTCGTTAATGATAATTAAAGTGTGTTTGAAAAAAAAGACGCTTGTAACCCGTTTTTAAATAATTATCAAATATAAGAGCAGTTGTATAAAGAACAAAAACGTTTTTTGATTACCATCTGGTAATCAGCATGTTTTACATTTTACTTAAAAACCCCTCTTCCATATTAGCCCTAATAAAAATATCGTAACTTACTACCATCTTTAAGATTAATTGATATCTAAGGTAACAAAAAAAACTACTATTGATAAACGTGCAAACGAAAAACCGTAAAGTTAAGACTAAGCAAACATCTGCTTTAATAACAAGTCCTTACCAACCACGCCTAAAATTAACATTGAATTGAATGTGTTGTGAGCTTTTAGGGTTCCATAATATGTTTAAATTAATAATTTGCAACTTATCGAGCTTTAACCAGCCCCTTGATTCAGTGACGATTCGGCTAACTAGCAAAATCAAAATTGATACCTCTGTTGTCCATTCCATCGGTAATTATTAAAAGGTAAGGTACTGTTACAATAAGTCGGCAAACTATAAAAATCGTTTAAATATTTGAATCGAGCTTGTTCATATTAGGCTGCTTTTTGTAGTGTTTTTATTGGAAATGAAGTAAACTTTGTACTTTGTTCGATCATACTATCACAATGGTAAATTTTTGAACCACAAAAACCCTTACCAATTTGGGCTTGACCGTTGACGGTTATAAAATAAGCATAATAGGCACATTTCTTCCTACCTGGACACGTGCCGGCATTACACTGATACAGAAAGATAAGACCGGCATCACCGGCAAGTGTGAACACAAAAACGACCCTAATGTTCTACATGATTATTTTTAAAAGAGTCTTTAAGGAAATTATGTCACTAAAGCAAAATGCACAAAAAATCTTAAAGTAATAAATAACTTGAATAAATAAAATATATATATAAACCCAAACTGCAAACACCAATATTTTTCAAGTTGAGATGATGTTGCTCTGTTGCCGAGCCAATATGTCAACTTTTGAACACCTGTATAGATGTGAAACTGCTAAGTAAATGGAATGGAATAGTCAAACTATTCCAATAAAACTTTATAAACGACTTCGCAGACATTTAGGTGGGTATCAAAATGTGCTTCAGTGTTTTTATAACGCACCGAACGAAACGCTAAAATTAGAGTACTAGCTTTTTGTGGAAGAAAAGGTTATGAGTACTTACGCGATAAAACTTTTAAAACGATCAGTTTTATCAGAAAACTTATAAGTCTATTCATATTGTATGTAAAAAAGAGCTCTAGATAGAAATAGGAGTTCGTGTTGTAAGTACATGTATTTAAATTAAAACTTTTGTAGAAATCCGTCTCTACTGGCTCCAGCATAGAAGATTATATAAAACAATTTGACGACCTCGGTGGACCTCGTTTGAGAAGCGAGAAGTTGCTGGTTCCATTCCCACTGCCTCCAAACAATGATTAATTAATCATTATTTTGTTCCTCGTCTGGGCTATTAGTACCACAATGTATTCGTACCTTATGCTAACTTAGATAAAGGGAATTCTAGTGTAAGGTTAGGACTATACTGTTTGGCGTTGTTGTTGTTGTTGCTATATTCTATTTTATAAAAACTAATAAGTAGGTGTTTATTTTACTGATACACACACAAAAATTGTTTAAAGATTGCAAACCGTCAACCCAAATTCCAAAATACTATAAGTTATTTCAACGTTTAAAGCCGAAATGAGCTCTCAATCTCAACAAGCCATCATTATCAGTCAGTAAACTGTGCATTAATGTCGCGTCAGCACTCCAGCCCTATCAGGGTTAGTGTAATTGACGTCCAAGTGGCGTAAAAGGGAACCGGAAAATCTTCAGCCACTTCCATCGGCTGCTAGCGTAAAATAAACTTTATCGGCTGCTAGATTCGATTCAATTTGGCCAGTGTGATTTATGTCAGCAAGCGTCGAGATGGTCAAGTCGTTCTGTGTCTTCTTCTTTTATTTTTATGTTAACTGTGCCGCTCGTGTTGACGCTAGGGTTCTCTATTTCGTTTTAATTCTGTTGATTATAACTCACAAGGGAGTTTTACTATTCTTCATGGCACTGGAATGAACTTATCACCACGAACATGCAAGCAATATTTAAGCCTATAGATGGAGGTTTTGATGTAATTTATGCTCTGTCACCCGACTCTCCCAATGCCTTATGGTTCATTATCGTTCGCGCGTCGCCACAGATTCGATTTCGATTCACTGTGTGGGTTTTTGGGACATCTGAGTATTATTTAGTCTGTGGCAGAAGGTTGAGACGATAGGCCGCGGGCCGATCGATAGGGTCCGCGTCGCGTAACTACGCATACCCGAAACGGGAGACTATGAAGAATGTTAACTTGGTTATTGAAAAATAAAACAAATTTTGTCAACAAGAGTATAAAATATAATACATATATCTACTTACATAAGGTACTTACTACGATTCGGTATTTGAGTTTTTTTTGTTTTCAGCCTGTATATTATCCAACTAGAGTTCAATGACTTCCTCATCCCGAACCCAAGGATTTGTCCAATAAAAGCACAGGACTGTAAACAAGCACTAGGTACCTAAATAAGTGAACTCAAAAATGATCATAGTAAAATGCATTGTAACACATCATAATCTAAGTAAAACTAAATGTCTTCTATTAGCATAAAAAATAAGAGATGAAACACAATTTTTAAAATGTAGTTAGATAGTGATTTCATTGCAAATGATGAATAGGGTAACTATCTAAAGTAAGCTGGAATAATTTCTTTCAGCGACTTTGCTCCAGAAACTAACCTTTTCAACTTAAAACAATGTCAACTCTTAACTCTTCTCTCGGGCGCTCCGGTTCTTTGAGAGATAAAAATAAAATTCCCCTCAAACAATAACAAAGAGCTGTGGTTATGGAGTCAGTTTTCATATTTTTACGTTTTAAATAACGGTTTCGTAAGTAGTTAGGTACCTAACTAAAAGATATCCGAGGAAAATAATTTTATTCTTCAAGACCTTTAGGTACTTATACACATCCTTGCTCGCTTTGCTCGCTTGGTCAATAAATACTTATACTCTGCAGAGCTTTTATAGATCGTTTGCAGTAACGGAAGATGGCTAAGGCTGTTTCATGTGTATTTGCTATGTGGAGGTAGGTATTTTTATTTAAATAGTGGTTTCATTTGAGTTAATAAATTATATTACACTCACACACGCCGTTTTCAGAATTTATAATCAAATCACATATGCGAAGGAAAACCTAAAATGCATGCAAATGTATGCATTCTGATGCCCGAATAAGGAAAGTTTTCCTTCACACACTCCATCCGGTGTCCGTATTCTCAACGTCTTTGCCGTAAAATAAATTAGAGCCTATCCCTTTCTTCGCAAGTGCGCAGTCCCAGACTTAACGCGGTAAAACCAACACATTTTATGAATAACCCTCTTGTATCGCGGTAATATCATAACTATGACATATATTTTCATCGAGCCCTCCCATTGATAAAACAGACGACCTCTCATTTTTCCGGCAACTCACTCGCCTCAGTAACCTACGTGTTTCGTACGCAATTTTCCTTATCCGTCGCAAGCAGATGGTAGTCATTCATTCAACAACACTCACTGAGCTTTATTAGTAACATTTGCCTACCAACCGTAAACTGCCGTACTTTACAATAACATCAACGAGTAGGTTACTTTTGATGGAATGCAATGCAACGAGTGTTGTCACTTTAGGCTGTACGACACGATTACATTCTTTGCCTCTATTATAGAGTATTCTATATCACATAATCTATATACATAATCACGCCTAGACTTAAATTACTATGACATTTTTATTATTTTTTACTTTCTTTTTAACAAACGAAATTAAACTAGGATTAGATAGATAGCAAGGACTTTTGAATATAGATACGCTTGACATTCTAACACTAATACCTCATATTATTTGAATTGCTATGTTGTGTATTATCGACACATTGAATTTGTAATATTTTTTTTAATAATAATTTAATTATTAGTATATTTACGTACATACCTATAACTAGTTACTACCTGCAACGCCCTAACAGGGTTCATGTACTCACTTGCAGCTACATTATTTTAGACCTAAGCTAAATGTAAATTGTGCAGAATAAATGAATATGAATATGAATATATAAGAGTAGTAGAGTACTTTGTGATAAAGCTCGTCCGGGGAAGGACTACCACCTTACCTATATCTGCCGCAAAGCAGTAATGCTCTCATTGCTGTGTTCCGGTGTGAAGGGTATGGTTTTCGGTGAAATTACTGGCAAATGAGGCTTTCGATCTATGCCTCAAGGTGGCAACCCGCAAGTGATACCTCTGGTATTGCAAGCGTCCATAGGCTGCGGTAACCGCTTACCATCATGTGGACCGTACGCTTGGTTGCCACTACAGTTGTATAAAAAAAAAACTTCGCTGAGTGTGGCTTAATAATTGTGTAAAATATTAGTAATAAACAAAATTAGGTCAAAATAATACCTATAATAACTCTCATATACCTACTATGGTTTCTAGCTCATTTAGCAACTCACGTTTGAGCTTTTTGAATCGCAACAGAGCGCAGTGTTGCGTGCTAATAAATAATAAAAACCCTACTTGTTACAAGGCTTTTAAACATTAAACTAACTAGTCCAAAAGCTGCTTATCGTGCTTGTTTTACATAATTTTATTGAATCGTAACCATAATAAGTTTAGCACGAAAACGTTCATGCCTAATTAATTACCTAATATGTACCTACGAATAATAAGCTAATGTATGGCGTGTAAAAAAAGCCTTTTTTATAAATATATTATAAGTATATAAAATCTCGAGAAGGACAATTTAATTTCCCTAAAAGAGTTAAAAAAGTAGTATTTTAACCAAACTAGAGATCGTTTTTCTCGTTATTAGTCATCCGGACATCTTGCATTAAAAATTCCCTATTTTGTAGGTTCAATAAAATGTCAAATTTCAATTTGGGTAATAAACAATAGTAATTGCTCAGTACAGCTCAATACCATTTCATAAAGTGCTTATTGACGCTGAAAATACAAATTAATATCTGGCTTTAGAATTTATTCAAACTGATTCAATATTTGTCAATACTGTCGGTATTTGTAGATAGAAATACTAATATCTATTAAACCATTGTTTGTTAACCAAGTCGTGTTATTATCTAATTTGGGCTGTTGAACCTCTTTTAGATAAATTACTATAATTATAACTTCTGTAAATGCCCACCTAATTACTAATTACACTTATTAAGATCCTTAACTGCCAAGATTATTTAAGTAATTACTGGTGCATAAGGATACAGGGTTGCCAGATGGCGAAATCAGACAAGAAATTTATAAATAGTTGTGAAATTATTTAAATCATAGGTTAGTGAGGTGAAATAATTGAGTTTAGTTTACCATAAATTGTACAGCAATTTATCTACCGCTTGTAATTACGTGGAGATATTGGAGGCCAAAAGCCAATAAAGCTAGGTTTAACATATAAATCATTTCGTAAATCTGATCACTTTATGGTGATGGTGATACAGGAATCTGCAGGGGTATTTTGAACACTTTGACTTTGTCAGGAACATTTCAAATTTCGAATTACGGAATCTCTGTCGGAAGAATTCGATACCGAAGGGATCATTAGCATCCGTATGGAGAGTGCGCCACGAGTAATACCTGGAAATTATAGACAAATCAAATTGCTCAAACTTCCCCCCGCGCAAACCCCGCGTCATCTACGTTTCACGCCGATTATTCAGTTTGATTATAGAAACTCATATTGGATTCTAAGCAAATATTATGTTCCGGCTCTGAGTATTTCTATAATATGTATATAAGTAGGTACTTATATAATATAATGAGCTTTGCTAGTTTGGGGCTCGATGGCGCTGTGTATAAAATGACACAGAAAATATTTATTTAATTATTTATTATTGTTTGAGAACAATTATTTTCGGTTTAAAAAGTGATTAACTGAACTATTATGGTGTATTTTTCTACTACGGATCTCACTCAATTTATGGAGATCGATATTTTTGGCAACCCTACCAAATACCCAGTAAGTATGTAGATGTTCAGAGGACCAATCTTACCGAGAATGTCCATGGATTCACTGAAGCGCTAAAAATACATCGCCAATTTAGGAACATCCCATAATGCCAAATTAGGAGATTCATTATTATGGTAATCAAAGTCGGCGTCTCGAAGATGATGGACGAGCGGTGAATGTAGAAATCAAGTGTCATGTTACAAGACTCAAGCACGAATGTGTCTTTTATTTATCAAGACTCTATTATGGCAGCCCATTCATTTTCACTACAGTCGTGTACAAATTATTTTGTAAAGAATAATCATAAAAACAATTTGAATATTTTTTTATAGTATGCTTTTTCACGTTAAATTATCATATAGTAGGTTAAGTATTACCTAAATTACTGTTTATCATAATAATTTGTCAAATACGATCAAAATAAACTAACTTGTTATAGCTGAATCAGGATTCCTCCTGCTCACTTACTTCACTTATTGTTTGTGAAATGAATATTTTGTATTTAAAATTAAATTGCATTATAAAACCGCTTTAATTGTACCTATTATAACAATTTGTACAACATGCATCAAATTATTGACAAAATTAACAATATACTTAATTTTATTTCTTAACCCTATAGCTTCAAAAATATTTGCACTTGACTGTATCTTGCTCGTCTCATGACAATTTTTCTCCTTTTGATGGGGCGAGGGGCGTATGAATACAAGTCCACTGGGAAGGGCTCTCAATTCACATTCATGTTATGTTATGAGGGAATTGGACGAGTTGAGCATGTAAGGAGCCCTGTTTAATGTACTATGTATTCTTTGCTTTTGGTGAAAATAATAAAAAAAAACTCCACTCTGGTATTATTTTAGAAGCATATTCAAAGTTCAGGTAATTAATAAACAAGGGTTTTGTAAAATTTTGCATAGAAATGGAACGAAATGCGCGAAAGGGGTCGTGGGCCGTGAGTGAGGTGTCACTTCAGAGGGCCATGGGCCAAGCTCGCTGAGCGCGCTACAAAAGCAAAAGGTGGAATTGAGATTATTTTCTTAGTAGATATCTACTCGTATACAGGGAAGTTTTTTTCAGGGCCGCTGATAGAATATTCATGGTATGAGTTACGCGCTCTATTTAAAAAAAAAAAACTTCTGTATAAATAAAAACTCACCTGTATTTATGATAGTGTTAAGGTTTATAAGATTTTCGTTTAAGTTGTATCTTCAGCTTCATTGATATACGAAAAATATTTATTTAGAAGTCATAAAAGCACATTGTATTAAAATATAGTATATTTTCTCCAAGGCGCTTAGGTTTCTTTCTAAAAGAAACGTGATTTACGAACTCCCCGTATACAATGGAGCATTAGTATCTATGATGAGAAGATTTCAAGATAATCTACTATTACGAGACCGTTTAGCCTTTAGTTTATTTGGTGGTAAAATAAGTAATAAATAATTATAATTAATTAATTCAAGTTTTAAATTCAACTTAATTAAACAAGGGGCTGAGTCGCTAATAGAATCGATTGTTATCCTAACAGATTGTTGCAAACGTTTTCTTTATCATCATCATGATCACGTTTTTCTGAAACGCAATAGTAATCCTTAAATTGAAAATTGCTTTAAATTGCACTGAAATTGAAACCTCGTTAATAACCCGGAGCCAAAATCAAAGCGGGTTAGACAAACTGATTTATGTATCTACTCGGAATATTATCTCGCCCCAGTAAACCGTTGGCTGTAAGGGATGTGAAATTACGTAAAGCCCAGATACCGTGCCCCCTGGCGCGTCGTAGTCTTAATGGAATAGCTTATACACTTAAACCTTACTTATATGGATGACCGCCAGTGACATTTTCGGAGCGCTTCCGTGCTGCGGAGGGCACGATAAATTGCCGGGCGCCTTTACGATTCGTCGCCTTTATTGGCCAATGGCTGACTCATACGAAGTTTTTTATCTCTTAGCTTGATGTTCTTCCACTATCAAATTTTGCCTTCAATTAGGTAAAGTATTTGAATCAACTTGGGTTTTAATCATTATAGTAGAGGCAAATACGTTTAAGTATGATAATAATTTTAAGACCAGTTTCAATGCAATGAGCTTTTTCGAACCAAACTGTCTTTTATTGTCTTTGCGCATCACAAACGGCTAACTTTACGATTGCCAAGATCAGTCACGCACGGCACGGCAGTATCCTTTTTTGATGTCGTCACAGAACAACTTAAATACTCACTAGATTAGTAATAAAACTACCGCGACTATTTAGAGTGGGTTTACTATCCTCGTTTAAACTGTGGTTTAACCCCATGCAAGGCAATTATCCGCTGAAACGCCTGTTACCCAACATTATACGATTAACTTAATATACAATTAGTTAAGAGAAAGTTTTAATTAACGAATCTACGTGAATGCCACATTAACGTTTTGGAGATTGCAGCTTGTGACCGGTCAAAGAGTTGAGCAGAACTCCTTTTAATAAATTATGATAATTGTTTATGATATCATTGAACTATTATGTTAAGATCATCATGACAGCCTTCTTATTTTCCCACTCCTGAGACACTAGCCTACTCTCGAACGAGAGTGATTGGGTCTTAATCCACCACGCGGACCCAATGCGGATTGGTGGATAGCACATGTCTTTCGAATTTTTATTTTCTTAAACATGTCGGTTTCCTCGCGATGTTTTCCTTTACCGTATGAAAACACTGGTATAATTACGCAGATCAACTGTTCGAATATATAAATCCATTGGTGCACGACCAGGTTGAACCCACGAACTTAGGATCAGAAGGCTGGGACACTATCAGTAGATCATCAGTGCTCTTGTAATAATAAGATACCTTTTATGATAAAATTAAAATTCTGGAGATGAGAGGCCTATATGCCTCTTCCATAGAGTGCCAGAATTACCGATCTTAAGTCTTACTATCGATGTCCTGCGACCGCTACAATGTCATCGGTCCATTGCATTTCAATTCACTTTATTGCAATATTTATTTTATTTATTTAGCATCGACTTTTTTTTAAATCACAATTTTTTTTTTAAGGTCTTTTAAAAACTTTTGAACAAATATAACATCTATCGGTATATCAGCTATTTACTCGTATACACGTAGCATACACACAAAGCATTCGTATTACCAAGGACATTTATTGAGCTCATTTCAGTTCATTATTTTAATGTTCACAATATTATTGAACATTCGAACAGCAAATATGCGGCCACACAATAACAAGATAGTGCTGAAAGATTAGCTTTCCATTAGCAAACAATTGCGGTTTCGTTGGTGGGGAATTCATATTTCTCTTTGGTTTTCCTGTAGACAAGTAATAAATATAAGAAACATTTGCACATTATACAAAATAAACATTTTATTTGGTATATGGTTTTTTAGGAATCACATATATAACCATATAAAAATCAATTAATATTAATCATAAGGAATAGTGAAATACCTAAATATGGTCCATAACAATAGCTTTGTTAATGCAAAATTATGATTACTATAACCTCTCAACTACGAGTAGTGATTATAAATTAACTATTGATATTTTAATAATTAGTGAATGCTTTTAAGTTTTTGTATAGGAAACATTTCACCTAAAAGCGTCTATATTATTTACTAGCGACCTGCCCTGGCTTCGCAGGGGTAGATGATTTTAAGATAGTTAAAACGTAGAGTAAATGTCATTCATTATGCAGGCAGGACATTATGAAAGTAGGAGCCGACCCGCGCGTTTCAACCGCGCGCTACTTACTCGTAGATATGCGTGCACGCCTCTTTCGTACTCCGGGCCAATATTTCGTTTAGATTTTAAATTCTTTTTTGAATGGAACATCAGATTTGAATAATTCAATAAGTAATCTACAGGTATTGAAACAGTCTTGATAACGAAATAATTTATTTGGATAAGGATTAATATAGACATATTATATGTATGTATAGACTGACTCAAATCGGGATTTTTATATATATACTTTATATAACTTTTAAAATGTAATAAATAAATTATAGTTACATAACTACAAATCGTTAGACATTATGGAATCGCTGAGTTTTTTTGTTGACGTTTTTTGATATTGTAGACATTTTTTTTGTTCTATCATCAATAGTTTTTGCAGCGCTGCGATGAAAGCCATTTTATGTCCAATTTTTTTACACCTTGGGCTACAATATTTAAGATTTAGAAGAGATCCCTATTTTTTTATTAACAAAAATAACCTTTGTTACTCAGGGAAAATGTAGCATTCTAACAGTGAAGATTTTTTTAAATCGGACCAGTAGGTTTTGAGTTTAATCGTAACAAACGAAAATACAAACATACAAAAAAAAATCTTTTTAATATCAGCATAGAAGTATAGATAAAGATATAGCTAAAAGACATAAACATTTTGGTAACAGATAATACATCAACCAAAATGTAGTTGGTTATGGCGCTTTCAGCGAGTTTAGTGGTTTACCGAATGGTAAGTGGTTACATAGCACGAGTTTAGTGAAAAAAAGCGTTAGTCTAATAATCTTAATTTTTTTCGAAAAAAGTAGGTAAGTAAGTAAATAAAAGTGGAAATAAAAATCTTGGACATTCTAGTTCTTTTCACAGTCCCAATTTATGGTGTAGTCGTTACTACGCAGTCTTAACTGGCACCGATTAGGTTCTTGTTTGAAATTATAGTCTGCTAGCTGTGTGTTTAGCTGGCTAATATGGTATAGTACCGTTTATGCCGCGGAGTACTAACAATTGGAAGTGCCATCTTCGAGTTACTGAAAAACACTGTTGGATACTATCATAAAAAATATAAAATCGTTGCGTTATTGCCCGACAGTCAACGGAAAGCCTAAACAGTATAAGACTAAAGATTTTACATTTTCAGGGTATTTTCATAAAGTAAGTACTTAAGTAAAAGTGCACTATAAAAAATCTGAAAAACAGGACGAGCGGTTCAAAGTTTCATGCAAGCTCATCGCAGACAAAGTCGAAAGGCGTTCCACTAGTAATGCTTATTAATAACTGAAATATTTAAACTTTATTGTCAATAAATTATGAGAAAAAACTGTGAGCCGGCTTGCTGTCTGCTAGCTGGTTTACAAAATGCTCGCAATTGGGCTTCAGGAGTTGTTATCGCAGTGGGACTGTAGATAAGATACAATCTTATATACGTTACGAGTAAGAGTTGTTTATAGGACCGCTCAGATCTAAAGTAGCGCGTCGGAGCGCAGTTTACATAATTAAAATACCTACTTACATGTGCGCCTCAGAGATACTTTTTCAGTGTAAAACATGGCACTGGGTGTCTTACATTACAACCGTGAACCGTGTTTTTTCCTCATTATTATCTCCATTCACAATATTCTTAGTTTTTGGCATCTCAAGCTACTCGTGAACTCAAATCAACACTATTTTTATGTAGTTTAAAGCCTATTTCAGTCCTGTTTATTAAGCCGGTAAAGGATGAAAAAGTTTGCACAAAGTAAGTGGTTAACCGCATTTGAACTAAACCTAATTGCATCGAAAATAGCAACAATTAATAAAATATGTAAGCGAAAATAAGTTTTATGGTTTGCAAAGTAGAGATACCATTGCCTTGCAATAGTACCGAGTTTAACAGTTGACAGCTGTCAACTTAAAGTTATGGAATTTCCCTAGCATAAGCTAAGGAAAACAACCCGTTTGAAAGCTTTGCAATTTTGCCACTTCTATATTTTTGTATTTCGTGTAAAGGCTAGCGCTATGCATTTAGCGGTACGGTTTAACCCGACATCTACTGACCGTACGTCAATTATCCAACTAATTCATAACACGAGCCACGCGCCTGCGGTTGCTGTTTACTGTTTGCAATCACTGGTTGATAAACACAGTAGGTTTTAATACTGTCTTGCACATAATTATTAGGAGTTCGACAATGCCAGCACATATTGAGCCAACACAACACTTTGGTGCTTTTAAGACATACCTACTTAGAAAGCTGAAATATATTTTCCTTCCTTTCAAACAAAGAGCAAACTTTACAAAGTCAATGTTGTTTATTTCGTGAATCATATCATACATACGTCATGCCGCGCCGCCGCAAAGTACTCACAAGTACGCAAGAGATTGACATTTATCCGCAAAGCGTCATCGTTATTTCACACCGTTTAGGCTTGGTTTACATAAGGGTCATCTCACATTTTTCAGATCGGAATCGGCAAATCCGCCCGGTCCATCCGGTCGGAAAAAGCTTTAATTTATGTAAATAGCTTTAGGGCGTATGTATGAACAAGCTCCTTTATGCCATTCATATGTTTATACTTATACGAACACGGTTTTTGCCGTACAGAACAATGTGAATGGTGAGCATACTCTTAAACATTTAACTTACCACGACCCATAGTACGTTTCGTCTGTCGTAAGCGATATCCAGTATCGTGTTGGTTAGTGTAAGAACACTTTTACAAGTAGGCACAGTTACAAGCTTGAGTGAAAATCGCGCTCTAAGTTCCTAGCTTTATACCCATTCTCCGGCCCGTTTCATACTCTCCCGTTTTTACAGGGATTTTATTCAGAGCCCCATTGTTTCCGCGTAACTTTCACGATTCCAAACAATGTATAAAACTGCGAAGGGCTGTGGAAACGGGAAAAAGGAAGAGTTTTGGTACTTGATTCTTCACGGGTGGATGCTGTGCTAAGCGATGATTCGATGGAGTTCAAAGCGATCTCACCCTTTTAATAAACGAACGTGGAGGTCGAAACAAATCAATTTCAGCTTTGATTGATTGGAATGACCTGTGCTATTATTTTATTTTCATAGTTCGTAGTCATTCGTATAACCTGCTTTATTTCAGTCCCCTGTGGATCCGTCCCACAAATCAAAATGAGTAAAAAACATTTCAAAGCAAGTCGTTATGCCAATCACAGGCCAAACTAATCACATCAAACAATTAGTTTCTCTTCTCTGTCATGGCAATGGGCTTTTTATTCGCTGGCTCTCTACTTTTTTTTAGCGTACCTACAGGATTTCGCGTAATCCGGCACTATTATATTGCGCTGCAGCTATGGACTATGAAGTATATTATGGAGCTTCGATGACGGATCCGACCTGTCATCGCTTCACCGCCTGGCAGTTTATAAGCGCTTTTTAACGAGGCTAGCTGGACTTATGCACGTCACCGAGCCAGGTAAAACCATGTTAATGAAAAAGCGCTCTGATGAGTACGCACGCCGCTGCCCGCAGAAACAGTAATTTTACCTAAATTCTCTTGTGAAGTTGCACGCATCTTTGTGAGCGTGTAAAAAAAGGGCGTAAAAGTGTATTGATAAAATCCTTGTTGACATTTGTGACAGATTTACTGGAGATCCGAATTCGGGTTTATTATCAAGTTTGGCTGGACCCCGAGCCCGAAGAACCAAAGTTAAGCCACCTTTACTAAATAAGAGTGGATGTGTTATAGCTTGTTTGTTTATTGGGTCGAATTTGATCAGCTTTTGCCAACATAGGCTGTATGTCGCGACGGGGTTTGCAATGGCGATTTTTTTACAAAACTAGGGTCTCTTATAATTATTATCTGAGTTTTATAAACTGTTGTATTACAATATCAACTTTATTTATAATGGATTTGGTTAAGCAAGTTAACGTTTCTGAAATGCTTTTACAATACATTGAGTTATTAGATGTAAGATATTTTTAACACCTCATAAGATAAATAAAAATAAGAGAAATCGTGTGAAAAACTTACAAAATAATTATTTAGGCAAGCCAAATAACCCCGGGCTCCTGTGCATTCGCGTCTAAGTTTTTTGATTTGCCTATAGTACAGGACTGCAAAATAGTACAAATAAATAAATAATAGTCAAGCTATTCATTTTACCAAAGCGCTATGCAAAAGAATGTTTGAAGAAAAACAATTCGCAGAATTATTAAGTTTTAACCTTGTTATCTGTATCGAAAATTAAATCTCTCTTGACTTTGCTCCGATTTTGGCTGCGATCAAAGTAGGTTCGTGTGAGTCAGTCGCTAAACCGGCGACAGAGTAAGCTTGAAGTTCCCCTAACTTCCTTCCTACTACTTATTTTGCGTATTGTACATGGGTTATAAAAAAAATATCAACATTCATGCCATGTAATGTAATACAATTGATGTTCGTGCTTATGCTTAATTTGATTGAAATAATGTTAAATACATACTGTATTCCTCACCCGTGTTTGTTTTAGTGGTTAAATGTTTACCTACTTTACTATAAGAGTAGATTTCTAAACTTTTACAGTGGGTATTTTTTTTAACCTCTTTTATCCCACTGCTAAGCAAAGGTCTCCCCCATATCCTTCCACATTTTACGGTAATACGCCATTTCCCACTCTGTAAAAGGTGTCGAGGTCGTCACGCCAACGTTTCCTCGGCCTGCCACGGGTTTGTTGCCCATCTGCAGGCACCCATTGTATGACAACTGCCGCGCACCTATCCCTATGCATACGGCTGACGTGTCCCGCCCAATACCACTTTAGTCTACCGGTCTTCACACCAACGTCTATGATTCTGGTTTT
This sequence comes from Colostygia pectinataria, assembly GCA_951394395.1. Classification (NCBI taxonomy): domain Eukaryota; kingdom Metazoa; phylum Arthropoda; class Insecta; order Lepidoptera; family Geometridae; genus Colostygia; species Colostygia pectinataria. The sequence goes on from OX596362.1 coordinate 6,026,812, forward strand.
CGTACGTAGAACGGTCTGCAGTACGGTATTACGGATTTTGTCGGTTCTCTTCACCCATAGTACAATGCGCTAACTCTTTGGCAGACCTTGAGATAAATGTAAATATTGTATTTTAATTTAAATGTGATGTGACTTATGTATGGATATGCAAATGGCAATGATCCCAGACAAACGATTTAATTCATTTCCATTGTTAACTTTAACTAATTAAAATTGATTAAACGGTTACCATCTCGGTTGTTTCATAACTTTTATCCCAGTTTTATTAGATCCACAAGCAAATAAGATAAACTTCTGGTATAAACTTTCTGCCTTGCGGCTTTTTCTTGTTTGTGGGAAACTTTTGTTTAAAGAGATGTAACTCCGTAACAGTGTTATTTATTTAGTACCCTTGTGACTCTCTTAGATTTGTTTAAAGATTATATTATAGTTATACATATAGTTTGATGTCTATTCTATTCTTATAATTCCGTGCGTATTTCATAGCTTATAAAACCGGAAAAACGTATAATAACATTTTTTTGTCACAGCTTATTAATTCATCGAAACTCAATTCAAGCATTTACACATTTTTACAACGACTGCTTTATACAATGTGATACAATGCCAGTGCTCTCAAACGGTGAAGGAAAACATAACTAGCATGTAAAAGACCTAAAAATTCAAAAGACATTTAACCATCCTCCACCAATCAGCATTGGGTCCGTGTGGTGGATTATGACGGTGTCCCACAACACAACTTCGATTAATTTACACATTTTTACTTCTGTAACACAATGCTTAGTCCGCAAACTGCAATTTACCTCCTTTCAGACTAATTTGCGCTAATCCATTTATTCCCCCATAATAATCCCTTAGCTTTCCTGATCCCAAAGCTCCAACTTCAGATATTAGCGATCCGGAACCGAAAGTGACATAAAAGTGATTCCGTTCCGACAAACTGATTTCGTTAGACCTTTTACAATTGACGGAAATCAGAATTTCCCCAAACAAGAGCCTTCGTCACAGAGTACTGGTGAAATAGACAAGTTTCACTTAAACGAACCTAAACCTGAAACTTGCATGGTACTGTGATTGTGTTATAATAATAATATTATTTATTTATTTAGACAACTTTCACACTTATAAACTAAAATTAAATAGAAACATAAAATAAAATTATAATTAAAACTATTGTCAGTAGGTAATTAACCTTCTTATTCATAATCAATCGTCTTGATGAATATCACTGTTTTTGTATGTTGATTATGAATAAGATGGCCTGTATAAAAAGGTACTAAAGTACTAAGTTCTAGGCGGTTCTAAGAACCTGGATGACGAGCTAGGTGGGTGGGCCACTACCTGGTTCAGAAGTGAAAGGTTGCGGTTTTGTTTCCCACTGCGGGACAAATGTTTGCATGAACTGTAAGTATCTGTTCCGGGTCTGAGTGTTAAATTACCATAGTAGATCGTAGATTTTTATACTCACTACGGGGATTTTACTGTATGATCAAGAATATAATTATGTAGGTAAATACGTTTTTTTTTTATACAACTGTAGTGGCAACCAAGCGTACAGCCCACAAGATGGTAACCGGTTACCGCAGCCTATGGACGCTTGCAATACCAGAGGTATCACTTGCGGGTTGCCACCTTGCGGATAAGATCGAAAGCCTCATTGCCAGTAATTTCACCGGAAACCATACCCTTTACACCGGAACACAGCAATGCGAGCATTACTGCTTTGCGGCAGAAATAGGTATGGTGGTAGTCCTTCCCCGGACGAGCTCTATCACAGAGAACTCTACTACTCTTTTACTACGTGGTTTAGATGCGTTAAAAAACTTCTTTTAAGGTCCCAATAAGTGGATTTTTAGTGACACAGCATCGCCTACGTTCCTACAGTTATTTATTCTGTGCCCTAATCTGGGATCGTACAAATCAAACGACCCTATGGAATGGTGTGGAATTTTGCTGAACTTTTTATTGCTCGCAGTGTATAAAAAAGCTGTCGCCGTGTTAGATCGGATCATTTAATGGATTGGCGCCTACAGTGTGTCGGTTTTGTTTAGTCTCGTTGTGTATAATTAACGCCTATTATATACCTACAGTGTTACTTTTAAAATTAGCAACAGCTCGCTGGCTATTATTAAAACTAGATATGCGATCCTTGTCGTTTATCATTTTTAGTTCAGAATATAGTGCGTAGAAGCGCTGGATTATTTCCATCTATCACCTAGTTTTGTCTCCTTAAATGACAGATCGCACTTTTATTTCGCCAGTGGCAATTTCAACTGAACGCTTCCGTGATTCGGAGGGCACGTTAAGCAGTCGGCCCCGGTTTTTTCAAAGTTGTTAGGCCATGACAAACGCCTTCGGGTGGCCTAAAAACTCTGTCAACAGAGTTGGCCACTGATTCATACGAACGTAGTACTCCTATAATAAACTTGTTATGCATAATTTTAACAGCAGGGTTACTTATTTTATTTTTGTTTTTAAATTGACAAGGCTGACTATAGTAACTCAACATAAGCTTTTTTCAAAATGATGTATAAACTTCAGTGCTATAAACTGAATACGCGTCATGAATAAGATAAATGACGAGTATACGTCACAAAAATTTAAAAGCTGACGACCAATTTAATATAATAATTTACCCTTTATCGTATAGCGAGTGCTTTTTTCATCTCCATAAAAAGTTGGGAGAAATTTCGGCCGTTTTCGGACAACGCTTTATCGCCGTCGTATGACTCTTAATATATTTATGGAACTTATTTAAGTACTTTCCCATTTCGAACATAACATCGTTAACACTTGAGTTTTCAAGTTTTAATTAGAATGTGTTTCGCTATTGCACTTCGTAAAGTGCAATAAGCCCTGTGAACTGTTTAATATACTTAGTTAAGTAGTTATAGGTCAAAGCTAATTTATACTTCAGACTAATCGGTCAGTGGTTGTCAGTTGTCAAGTTACAGAGGAGCAAGCATCCAAACCACCAAACCAAAAAAAACAGTACGGTTAACGAGCTCAACGCAAACGAAGTCGCGGGCAACAGGTCTACTTCACATAGGAAGGGTGCTGACAGATTTCCGTTTTTTCTTTTTTGCATCAATTATTCGGCAATGTCAAAGTTATAAAATACAATTAACGAAAAAACCATAAAATACCAAATCTGTCAGCACCCATACAGTGAAATAGACTATACTTAGTTGTTTACTATCAGGAGGGCGATTCTCGTGCATAGATAAAAGGTCATATGTGATATATAATATCGTCAGAAATGTCAAGATTTCTATACATTTTTGTCAGTTTTGACGAAATATATCGCATGTGACCATTTATCTGTGCACGGAAAAAAATTATTTTCTACATTACAACCAGAACGCTGAGTTAAAATTAAATGTGTTAAGGAAACCAGAATCTGTTTGAAGGAACTAAAATTATTATATAAAAAATTCATAATATTGTAATGCAAACGATTTCATTCTAGTTAAGCAGGAATTAGTTCGAAAATGTTCACTAGATTTCGTGGTGTAAAACGTCGCGTTTCTAGATCGCGCTGACGAAAACTTTCTGCCTAATTACAAAACCCATTTCGTTATTGATGAATTTGAGTCAAACAAGAGTCGATATACCTATATATAATGGTATATTGTGCATGTATGTATGGTTCCATAGCATTGTGAGTGCGTTTGTGCCATACTACTACTGGTTCGCTTACTTTACTTGCTAATAGTAAGTTGCTATATTTCTTAAAGTAATACGTTAACAAAGGCACCCCAAGTACGATTTCTGTATTAAAGGTCTAGTCTACAGTACAGCACATCATTTATTCATCATTAATTCAATACGTATTGTAATCTAGTAATTCCTGGAAATTCAAACCACATAACTATTTGCAACTACAATTTTTTTTATTTTTTTTAACTAGAACAGTCTTGTAGTTTTTACAAAATAGATTGTCGTCACATTATATATTATTATTATTATTATTATGTTTTTACATTTTTCTACTCGGCTTATAAAAGCCGGAAATAACTAGAGCGCACGGGCCTAAGCCAAGTGCGCCTCAGTGCTGGTGGTTCGAACTTCACTAGGACGTTCAGTTTGCAGAAACTTTCTCACTATTCTACATGTATTCAAAATAACAGCTTTCTGTAAAAGAATATAGGTGTGTTTCGGCAAGTCTAAGTGATCTAAAGATTGGAATAGCTGTTTAGGTATAACACCAGTTGATGACAACACAATTGGGACTATGGTAACCTTTTGCAGACGCCACATGCGAGCAATTTCGTTTTTAAGGTCAATGTATTTTGATAATTTCTCTGAGATGGTGTTTTGTAGGTTGTGAGTATTTGGGACTGCGATATCAATGAGGATTGCTGTGTTGTTGGTTTTGTCTACAAGGGTGTCAAGTCTGGTCTATTATAATGTTTAGTTTTATCTGTCAGAATGGCTCTATCAAAGTACAGCTTGTGTGTTGTGTTCTCTAGAACAGTTTCAGGAGCATATTTATAATAGGGCGTTGGTCTAAGGGTTGTGTCTAAAAGTTTATATTTAACTGCTAGGTTTTGGTGAATAATGTTGGCGACCTGGTCGTGTCTAAATTTGTAGTCAGTTTGGGCGATTGCTTTGCAGGCTCCCGTAATGTGCTGGATAGTTTCGGAGTTGCTGTTGCATCGTCGACACATTTCAGTAGGTAAACGCATTTTCATAATATGTTTCTGGTAGTTGCGTGTTTCAATAACTTGATCCTGTATTGCTATCATAAACCCTTCAGTCTCAGGAAAGAGTTCACCTCGACTGAGCCATTCGTTCGACGCCTGTATGTCGACGGTGGGTTGACTCAAGTCGTGGTGGTGCCTTCCATGAAGAGACTTACGGGCCCATTCGGTAATTTATCATTATTATTATTATTATTAAATATCTTTATTTATTATAATATATTATATTATATAGCAAGACATTCTAGTTGAGCGTGCGATATTTTGGTTAATGTAACAAGATTTTTATTCCGTGTGGCACGAGAATCGCCCCCTTGATAGATAAATCTGAGGATAACCTATTCAACCGAAACAAAAAATCAAAAAGGATCTGCCCAGCCTAACTGACAGCTGTCACTGCTGACCAAGGCCCGCAGCGGAAGTGACGTGATTACCGTTTGATAGCCTGCCGCAGGGACACACGTCATGACTACCCTACTTCGTTACAGTACCTACAGTTGTCTAAAATACACTTTAGATAAATCTCTATAATAATTGATAGAAACAGGCAATACTTCGCGGAAATCTATTATAATAATAAGCGACCTTATAGTATTTTGTATGTCTAAACTTAACTAAACAAGAGTAGTAGAGTTCTTTGTGATAGAGCTCGTCCGGGTAAGGACTACCTAAGGTCTAAGAATGGTAACACGCAAGTGACATCTATGATGTTGCAAGCATACATAGGCTACGGTAACCGCTTACCATCAAGTGGGCCGTACGCTTGGTTGCCACTTTAGTGGTATGAAAAATAAAAAACTTAGAAACTTAGAGCACCTAAGTTTAGCAGAATAATACTAAAAATTTTTGGTCTTTTGTATCTTAAATCTCTACATACAAAATAAAAGAAAGTCGCTTCCAGTCGTCTTTCCTTATGTTTGTACGCTTTTAAACTATGGAACGGATTTATTCAATAATGCGGTTTTCATCAATGGTTAGAGTGATTCAAGACGAAGGTTTAGTATACGTAAGTGAAGCAGGGGCGGGTCGCTAGTTATCTATAAAAATAACATTCTTACAGTACGTTGTTTTTGTTTGCAAGTAATTAACATTTTCTCATTAATTCGCAATAACTTTTCTTCTTACAGCGATCGATCAAACCACAGAGATTTGATCTCTGTGGTTTGATCGATCGCAGGGTGTTTTTGTCATTCTAAAGTTAATTTGGCAACCAAAATTAGGAGAATAACGAGAAGGAATGATTAGAAGGTTTGAAAACGTTTCCACATTGGAGCATTTATAACAATACATTGTTTGTTTTTGCTTAACACCACGTAACAAATGCTTGCACACTTGCTTGCAGGCACAATATCTGGCATTGCGGTGTTACCCACCAAGACGAACTCTTGCTGAAGAGTCCTACCGCCAAATGTCAGCCATCACATCATAAATTAAATCCTTTTTGAACACTTGCCTGGCGATAAGGCCCGCTGACAAACAAAGAGAACGATTTAAAACGTCAAAGCTCTTAGAAACTCTCAGCTCATTCGTTATTCAATCCCGTTTATCATGCAGGTGTGCACTATAAACCATCCCACCTCCTATTGAATAAATTACTCGCTAATCCTAGCCACAACAAAAGGGCTTAGACTTCAACTAGTACACAAGCACTAAGCGCTCGTGACGTGATATGCTTGTTCATAATAGATCAACGAAGTTAAACACTATACCGCGTAGTCACCATTTGGTTGGGTGAACGCCAGTGGCAATTTCGACTGAGCGCTTGTGTTTTGGAGGTCAGTCCCGGCTTTTTCAAAGTTGTTAGGCCGGCCGGCCTATTCACTCTGTCACTACTCTGTCACACGATGTGGTTTGAGAGAATCGCAAAACATTTTTTTTTAAGTCGCTTGTCACTCCGAGACATAGTTACTAGCCATCATAAACACAGTACCTAGTATGCTTGTACACTAAATGCTTGGAGGCCGAATACCAAGACTGGCTTTTGGTAAATAATCTTACCACCAAGGTAAAACGCACGGCTATATGATCGATGGTGTGATGTGAACCAAGCTTAAACGAACGGTTTCTGTTACCGCTAACGCTGAGCAAAAAAGCTATAGGACTGCGTATAAACCACACATCGAAATGCGAAAAGGCACAACGTAGTAAACCAACATTAATCCTATAGAACTTCACCTAAGTAATTATCTTTTTATGATCAGAATAGATATTTGCTCGTAACACAATAACGTCAACACATCCAGGTGGTTTACATAACTGAAACAAAGACCCGTCGAGATTCACCCAGTAACCTATTTACGCCGTATCGCTGTATCGCCGCAAATTGACTGGCTCTTCGCCTGCTGTTATGTGTGTAAACGAATACCGCAATGCTATCACTTTTACACTTTACAATTAATGGAAAAGAGCTTTTTAGATTTAAAAGGAATTTCGCTAATTACCTGGAATAATTTATAATTTAATAAGAAATAACACGCAACGACAACAACGCAACAGCTCGGTTAATCTTCTTCGTCTTCGTTTTCGTTTTCAGAAGTATAAAACCTTATAATTTTATCATAAATACTTAAAAAAACAAATAACCAATCGTACAGTTATTAGTTTAGTCGTATGACACGACACAATCAAAATATGTTCCATATAATTAAATTATATTTAGAATGTTACCATTAACCATAAAAGGTCAATAGTTTTTTATTAATACAAGAATTGCTTTGTCAAATAGATTTAAAAACAAGAGAAACGAAAAAAACAATATTGTTTTGAATTTGCGTGCAATTTTATCACTTTATACACATTGCTGAAATATTGCGTAATTCGAGTGTACTCGCAGGTAATTTGTGTGCGATAAACAATTCAATTACGACTCTACATTTAAAAGTTGAAAAGACAAGTAGAAAAATTATGTCTTTGAAAAACTTTTGAAACGAAACATAAATTCAATAGAAGCTTTGGCATAACAACTCAACGCTGTCGACTAGCGGGCATACGTAATAAGGAAGGCGGACCACACGTTTTACGCCATACCTTCATGTAGAGTTAATTACAGTTGCATAACCGCCATTCAACAATATCGGCTTGTGCTCTCCCGCAATATAATATTAAACACTTGCATGAGTACGGTCAGCACATAAGTTGAAACGTCATTTACTAACATTTTGAAGTATTTATAAATTTAATCAAGTAGAATTAGGGTATTTTAAGTCATCAAATGACGAGACGATCAAGTCGTTCGCCTAATGCTAAACGTCATGTCAAGCTTGACCATAACATTTGCAGTGTCACAAAAAGCCTTTAAGTTTTAAAGTTCTGCGTGGCACTGCAATGCGCTCTCTACATCGAGACCAGGTTAAGGTAGAATAATTCCGCGCATACAAAGTTACGGGAGTTCCATTAGTAAAATATGTATTTATAAATCAATGCATGCCATTGCATAAAGAAAAAGAAGACATAAAAATGCATATTATTATAATAAATGTCAGTTCAAAACCGACGTTCAATTCGTTTGCGAAGGCTATTCAAGCATTGCAAGCATTGTACGAGCGCATCATTGCATATATAAATAAAATAAACGAGGTCTATTTACACTAGTCAGGGACGGGCGGTTCTTCTAAGCAAATATCTTTATCACAGAACAGATAATAATATCTACTTCTACGTTATGATCTAGTTGAAATTATTTGGTTCAGCATTAAGTAAGTTCGGGCTATTTCCAGTAGTCTTACCGAGTTGTCTTACCAGTCGGACTACTAGATATTTTCTTCCCACTAGTCTTATTGATAGTAAGACTTTTTTTTTATACTACTAAAGTGGTAACCAAGCGTACGGCCCACTTGATGGTTAGCGGTTACCGTAGCCTATGTACGCATGCAACATCATAGAAATCACTTGCGTGTTACCCTAAGACCTTAGATGGTAAGTCTCATGTGCCTGTAATTTCACCGGAAACCATACCCTTCCAACCGGAACACAGCAATGCGAGCATTACTGCTTGGCGGCAGAAATAGGTATGGTGGTAGTCCTTCCCCGGACGAGCTCTATCACAAAGAACTCTACTACTCTTCTAAGACTACGCTAGGTGTCATTAGTTTCCCATTAGTTTTACTTTATCAATTTTTTTAAAATATAGACCTCGTAATTGATAGAAGTATTAACAAACATTTCGTATGAGTCAGTTGCCAACTCTGGTGACAGAGTTTTTAGGCCACCCGAAGGTCTAAATCCTAACCAGAAATTAAGCAAAAGTTAATTCATTTATGCTACTACTTAAAATGACTGTCCGTCGCATCGCCCGTCTCCGTTCCTGCTGCGGACACATTAAATATCCTTTTAAATGTTCAGTCAACACACGCAATAGAAGCACAGGTGTCATCGATCCGGAAATATTAATCAAGTTTGCTAAAGACCACCTGCCCAGTTATTGAGTTCATAAAATAAACAACGTGAAAAAAGGGACCCGTATTCTTGAAAAAGTTTATCCCAGAGAGAAGAGTGCTTAGTTACGTTGGACCAGGTATCTTTTAATCCAACGTCGAGGCTCAAAATAGTGGCTTCGAATCGGCTCATGAGCTCATCAACGCAAATTAAGCACATGTGATTTTTACAAATGGAATATTTTAGTGAGTTCTGCTTTGGTAAGAGTGTGTGTAGCATCAGAGTACATAACTATTGTATATTTATAAACTTTAACCCCGAATTGTTAAATAAATAATCCTAATTATTTAACAATCTAAATATAATATAAATTTATAATACTCGTATACTATGTATTTGTATCTAGGCACTTGTTTCTTGGTATCAATTTAATAATAATCATCTAGCTATATTTTTCTAATTGCATCATATTTTACGACAAAATCTTTACACATTGTATTGTATTAATATTTACGAACAAGAAGTTTTCAAGAAATATATCCCCCAGAAACATAACACTTGATTTTTGTTACATAAGGGGAACCCCAAAGGAGAAACATAGTTGCAGATTGGAGAAGGCCACATATTTTCAAGTTTGTGCAACGGTCGTAAGCTTAAGAACAGTTAGGGCTACCACCATGTGCAGAATACCTTCAGTAATAATAAGAATAAGCAGTATGCCACTAGAAGCTGTATAATTTACTCTAATAGATAAAGAACCTTTACTTCTAATACTTACTAATGTTAATTAATACTGCAGCTGGTTGATATGTTTATTTGATTAATATTTTAAAGCAGTTTTACCATTTAAAATATTTCTATTGTTGTGTATATTTTATTCAATTGCTTTTAAGTTAGGCTGGCTAACGGACTATCCGAGAGTCTAAATGCGGAAAAAGATTATTTAATAAATAAAATAAATAAATATAAACAATGTTGGACAACCCACACAGCCTCATCTAGCCCCAAGGTAAGCTGCTGTTAAACAGAGCTGTATTATGGGAACTAGATGACTGATATTAATACATAGATAGATATTTTTTTATTATATATAGAAATACCCAGAACACTCGGAACAAATATTTGTAGATCGTACAAACATTTGACCCGAGGCGGGAATCGAACCAGCGACCTCCGCGTCACAGGCGGACCTGCGCCCGCTGCGCCACATCGGTCGTCAAATTTGTTATTTGGTTTGTTAGATGCTTTAATAAACTAAATTAGAGGCTATGTGAGCATAAGAACAATTGAATATGTTTTAAATACATAAAATATTTCCGCAGGTCTAGTCGAATCGACGCATGACCAAAGCTGGTTCATATCAACTCATAGACCATGGGCCCTTTAACGTGTAATGCCGGTAGCATGTTAGAAACTGAGATATAGATAAATAAATAAATAAATAAATAATGCTGGACAATTAACACAGCATCATCTAGCCCCAAGGTAAGCTGCTGTTAATCAGAGCTGTATTATGGGTACTAGATGACTGATATATATTTAATACAATACAATACATAGATAGATATTTTTTATTATACATAGAAAACACCCAGAACACCCGGAACAAATATATGCAGATCCTACAAACATTTGTCCCAAGGCGGGAATCGAACCCGCAACCTCTGCGTCGCAGGCGGACCTTCGCCCACCGCGCCACATTGGTCGCCATTCATTCATCGCATTCAGGTCGCATTTCAGTCGCAGATCATTTGCATTTGTATATATATGTTTTATTGTTTTCAGTTTACAATTCTTTCATAAAATATTTTATAAATAATAAGTATGAGTAAGTACTTACTATTTTTGTAGGTACCAAAATATATCAAAGATACCTGCAATAGATCTAAAACAACAAAGATACTTTTAGAAGATTCTAAATATCAAATAAACTTATTTAGGGAAGAAACAGACAGACGAAAACTTATTTTAAAAGAGATCTGGCAGCCCTATGGGCAGCATAATATTTATGGGCAGTAACTAAACTGGAACATATGCTTTCATGGCATATTTCTTAAAATGCTGTCATAACATTAGAAGTCCTTGTTTGGTTTATTTTTATTATGTTTTAAAACAATTTTGTAAACAAAAAAAGTTCTAATTTATTTCAAATTTTTCACCGTACAACTGAAAAGTTTAATTGATATACCGATTCACACTCTTTCAAAGTCATTCTTAAACAACGTTGCTCTATGCGTATGCGCCGCAAATTTGAATAGCATTTTATAAATTATACCTTTTATCTACGATCAAAGTTTTATGAAATAAAGTAGGTATTAAATGCGAGTCAGGTTTGGCAAATGAATAAATATTCCAAACGTCTAAAGCCAATTAGTTATAATTAGAAGCCTATAAAATATGCTAATTCATGAAAGGAATTATTAACAAACATACAGTCAAGCCTAAAATAGTGCAGTCAACTTTTAGAATACTTATTGTTTACTAGTGACTGGCGCGGTTTCACTCGCGATATTTTTCTCGCCATTTTTCCATATGTTATAACCGTTTAAACCTTCCCTGAACTCCTACAAACATTTTTTTTTGCAACTTTTCTATAATTTCTCACCGTTTTAAGTTAAACCTTCCCTGGTCTCATACAATTTTTTAAAGACAAAAATCAGCCAAATCGGTCCAGCCGTTGTTGAGTAATAGCGAGCCTAACGCACAGCAATTCATTTTTATATAATACTAGTTGATCCGCGCGGTTTCACACGCGTTATTTTTTTCGCAATTTTTCCATAATTTCTCACCGTTTAAACCTTTCCTGGACTCCTACAAACATTTCCAAATCAAATTCTACCAAATCTGGCCAGCCGTTCTTGAGTTTTAGGGAGACTAACGCACAGCAATCCATTGAAAAAGATAAGAAGAAAACGTTATAAAAAAAGTCGATAACCAACTTTCATTCTCCACTATCCCACGATCATCCTTGAAGCACATATTCCTAGAAATCGTAGCAGTTTTTACTTGGGAGAAAGTTTTCCTTTGAAACGATCAAAGCCAGCTTTGCACAAACAAATTCAAAGTACCACCGCAGGATTAGTTGAGTTATTTGTAAATAACGCAAAAACTTGGAGAAATCTATCTGATATAATTTTTAAAAGTAGCCGTGTTGTATTGTATATTAAATAAAAATATTTTATTTTTATTATTGTAGTAACCTTAGTAGGATTTGTTCTGATTTCCGAACCTGTCGCGCGGGTTTGAATCTCGGACGGACACCAATATATTTCTCTATTCGAAAAATGTATGTGCGCATAACGGTGAAGGAAATCATCGTGCTAAAACCCGCGGCTTGACACATATTGACCATGCGTCTTTCCTGTGGATTAGGCTAGCTAAGCTGAGAGGATGATATATGTAGGTAGGTGCTGGGCAAGTCTTCATCTAAAACCCGGCACTACCTGCACATCACACATCTAGTGTGGGGAACAAGAAAGTCAAGAAACCAACTTGCTACTGATTAAGTAATTTCCAATAGGTTTTATTAGAGAGAATTAGAAAGAAGTCGCATACTCTACTGATACTACATATAAAAAGCGCCCTCATACATAATATAGAATTATTAAATAAAAAATAATTAATTCATGACTGAATTAGGTACGGCTATCTCAACGCATACAGGAACAAACCTGTAAAACATATCTGCATCATCATCATCATTTCATATTCATATTTATATATATTTACTGATTAAGTTTTACCTAAATCAGTTCAGCCGTTACCAGCATGACTGAAACACCAAATTATATAAGTACAAATATCATAACTCTCAGGTTTATAAAATTTAACACACAAAACAAATTGTGGGATTGCAAAACCATCGTAGTTCTTACGAAATAAATATTTTTTCAAAGAAATAAACTTTCGTGTTGTTTTGCATGTTATCAAAGGAATCCAATTATATTAATTGTGATTTTTAGTACTTTTGCAAGCAAAAATAATAAAGCCTTTCACTCGCTTTAAAAAGAGTGATAATATTAAATATTTTTGTTCTTCAATATCAGGTTTAACTTTGATTTATATAATTTGCTTCTGTCTTTCCTTTCTTGAATTGAAAACCCGCTCGTAGTCAAGCTAAGCCAGTCCTGACTTTAGAATAAAATAGCTAAATGAACCATATAAAGTCAGTTCATCACTCACGGCACAATTAAAGCCAAAATTAATGTACGCCTATTTATTTATTGGTTTTATTATTATTATATCAGCCATTAATGTCCCACTGCTGGGAAAAGGTTTCCTCCCATACACTCCAGACATCTCGATCCTGGGCTATTTCGCGCCAGTCTATTAGGAATTTGTCTAGTTCATCCCGCCATCTTCATTTTAGTCTATTATATTATTTACTAGCTGCCGCCAGCGACTTCGTTCGCGTGGAACTCGGGAACTATACTTTTTTCCGAGATAAAAGTAGCCTATGTTTTATTCCCGTTCCTATCTATTTATGTTTTAAATTTCAGCCAATCGATTCTGTGGTTGTCGAGTTATAGAGGAACAAACATCCATCCCAACATCCAAACAACATCCAAACTTTCTCGCATAATAATAGTGTGAAGTGTGATATAGTTTGACCTGGTGGTAGGACTCTTCAGCAAGAGTCCGTCTTGGTGGGTACCACCGCAGTGTCAGATATTCTACCTCCAAGCAGTAGTGTGCAAGTCTTACTGTGTTTAGGTTTGAAGGGCACTGTAGCAAGTGAAATTACTGGGTTAAAGAAACTTAACAACAATGTCTCGGGGTGATAAGCGATAACACTTAAAAACTTTAAGTTTTGGGTGGCACTGCATCTGTAATAGTCAGGGGTGGTGCTTAACATCAGGTGGGCGCCTTGATTGTCTTGTCACTTGCAGACATAAAAAAAAAAATATATATAATATATAGTGAGACGTGTGAAGTGTGATAGTGTGATGTGAAAGTGTGAATAAGAATAGTGTGATGTGATAGTGATAGTTTGATGTGATGTGATGTAATGTGATTAAGTGCTTATTTATCAAAATTACTTACATTTTGTTTTTTTCAAGCGGCACTGTTTATTGCATATTTTAAATATTCAATAGCTCTAAAGACAATGTAGCTTATTATGTAACAGATACCTTGGCTGTCACATGCTATTCAATGATGCATTACTACACAGCAGCCTTTCAGAGGTGAAGTAACACACGACCTTCTCAAAATGCAACACCAGCTTGAGAAGGTTGGCCTGACCTTACTAATGGCGATTTTGTAATTGAGATTAGGATTTGCGAAATTTATTTTAAATTGTTTCATTATGTCAAATTAATGAAGTTTGGTTGAATAATGTGAGGTGGTCACAGAGCTTATCAGCAAGCTTGTGGTTTAAAAAATTGTTTTTGCTATTTTAGTATAATTTTATCTTCTTCTTCTTTTAATTTGTGGCGTCTGTGGCCGGGTTTGCCACAATTTTGCCAATGTCAATGTCGACAGGGTTGAAACAGTAAGACAATGGAGGATCTGAGACTTAAGATGGTCGGTGTAAAAAGAGGGAACAAAATTTTGTAACAAGGTGATTTGTTATTACATAATTTTATCATGGCAGCTGATAAACGTAATTAGGTAACTCTTTGTCGCGATATTCAAAGTCAAAGTCAAAATCAAAAATAATTTCAAAAGGAACACTTTGACCACCAGATAAAGAAAAAAAAAAATAATACCATGAAAAACTTTTTTCTTCTTTAAAGTACGGATTCGTTTTCCCTTTCTTTGTTAAAATTTCAATAAAGTAATTACCTCGGGTTTGTGCGGATTGATTACGTAGGGACGGTGTGTTGTAATTTACACGGCCACGTTCGTGACCCGAGTGTTTTCCTAGCGGAAGTTACCTACCTATAATACTGTAACGATAGTGCGATAGTCGCTCAATCCACGCCTCGTCTTTCTTGTTAACACTGTGTGAATATTATTTTGTCTTAGACTGGTAATATTTACCTATCTAATAAAACCATCACGTTTCCGACGTCTTTCAAACGCTTTTGGAGCTCTACGGTAGGGAATTTATAGCAAAAATAAGCTATATAATTTTGATTATAAAAGGTAGGTAGATAATTTCTAATTTCTGAATATTCGATAAGAGTAGGTTATGAAAATAATAACAGAAAATATAAATAACAATATTTATTTTATTTCAAGATGTTCTTTTGGTTGTGATTTTATTGAACACTAGCAGTCCGTCCCAGCTTCGCGCAGGTGCAATGAAACCGCATCCGTGCAAAGCCGGGGCAAGTCGCTAGTAATAATTATAGCCTATGTCACTCAGGGATAATGTAGCTTTCGAATGGTGAAATAATTTTTGAAATCAGAACAGTAGTTTTTGAGTTTATTCGTAACAAACAAAAATATAAAAACAAAAATTTTCGAGCTTTATAATGATTAGTATAGATAACTCCGTTGACTTTGACAAAGGATCAAAGTAATACGAATATTTTTCCCTATCCGAGTTATGTATTGTTCACGAATCTTCAGCACATATTTCAATTTATCTTCCCATATTCATACAAAGCCGATAGCGGAAGGTGTGATGACATGTTTATTTGTGTCATTCCGCATTTTTTAAATAGTTTCGATGTGACTATCCTCTTAGACAGTCTCAAAAGATCTCGGTTTCTAAAATCGGGATCTAAAATGATGTTACGTACCTAAGTATTTTATAATATCGATTATTTCAATTTTTATTAAAGGGTGATAGACTTTTTAAACTGTAAGTAGTAAGTTCGTATGTGCCATTAGCCAACTCTGGTGACACAGTTTCTAGGCCACCCAAAGGCATCTGTCATGGGTACTAATATCTGTTATGTGGTCATGGCCTAACAAAAGCCGGGACCGACTTAAATATTAGAAAAAAATAAGACTCTTTTAGATAAGTAAGGTGCAGTACTTAGGTATAACAAACTGAACGCACATTCGGATTAAGTACCTAAGTACCTGATTATATTTTTGTTATTTATTTACTGATAAGCAAAAGTCAATTCTCACCTGCAAAAGAAAAAGTAATAAAACCACACCTCCATCACTTTTTTTCTAATTAAAAGTTTTCTAAATTTGCTAAAGTATAATATGTAACGTAACATGAGTATCTTTTCAAAGCATCAACAATTTAATCACCCAACTTAATTAAAAATAATCAAGCTATAAATTAATAATAGTAGCCTAATAGAACCACGATTTAAACACATGGTTCGAACAACGCGTGGACTAGTCTATAAATAATATCTACTAAAGACGTCGCCCTTGCTCTTTGAGTATCAAGTACAAAATTCTTAAGTCCAAATCCGTCCAATTAAATATAGATTTAAGAAGAAATAATTTAAGGTTCAAAGTTGAAATCCATCATAGCTAAAAAAATTAAATCAGGGTTTTTTGTTGAAACTGTTTTAACCGCACTTATTATGTAATATCAAGTGATTTTAGTAGGACAATTGAAATTGAGTTTAAAAATTATTAAAAATATATTCAAATAACTTTTCTAAAGCTTAACCCTATTAGAATGATAAGCTAAATGGGTGTGAATACTAATCTTTGGAGTATGTTTGCCCATGCGAAGCTCAATGGTAGTCGTAATTCTCCTAAATTACTCCCATGTGGAGCTGAGAGAGAGAGATAGTTAATAACGATAATACGATGTGATTGTAGCCAATATTCAGATCATTCCCGCTCGGAAATTATTTCCACTTAGCGACATTAATATTACAGACCGTTTTATCACATTTAAAAGCTTTCGCATAATTGAAAAGCCCTCAGAGTCGCTGACGCTTTTCCTTGAATATCATATTCCCAACTCACGCCTAATCGCCCGCCTTCATTGCAAAAACATCGTTCTGTCATCTGGTTCCATTCCCACATCGTACACAGCTCCAAAAGTCCAGTTAATTAGTAACAAGTTGAAATCTTCGCTTAGAGTTTCAGACATTTCAGCAACACTGCAATAAGGTAGCTTTTGATTGGGAAACGGTTCGAAGCCATTTCACGTACGACTAATCTGCTTATGCCACAGAACGATCTGTCAACGGCCGTTGTGAGTTATTGAGACAGTTATAACGCGCGGTTGACGTTTCAACGCGCCGGAGTGAATGATTAAACGTTGCATGCATTCAGACGCGACTACGCGAGTCGAAAGTTTTCTAAACAATAAAACATGGTCATCGCACGATCGATCTCTCGGGGTGAACGTAAAGTGACGATAAATTCAATGCGGAATAACGAGTGTAACGGACTTGGAGTCGACGCTTTAAAGTGACAAACGAGAGGTTTGCTCTGGTTTACTACGAGAGTTCGGAAGCTGAGTTATCTTTAATAGATCAATACAAATACAAGTATTCAATGCTAACTCGCGCATTAAGTATAAAATAATAAAGGAAAAACTCGATAACATTAACATTATGCATGGAATTTAAATAATAATTAATGTTGTTTTCTTTACACGCCTTTTTTCTACACCAAACAAGTATTTTCAGTAAACAAAACACCTTTGAAAAGAGCGATACAAATATTTAGTTAGACAGACTCCATTTGAATTGAAAAATGGAACGTGTAAAACACGCAATATCCGGTGGAAACTGCTCTGTTAGCTTCGGAACTAGTTGAAATTGGATCGAAACGCTGTTGTAAAAAACGAATATCTGGAATTCAAGCTTCGCGCTGTGCTTCTGTGCATCCATAAATCTTATCGGAATTTCGGTTTTTGTGAAGAAATGCGATGAAAGATTCAAGTACTTTAGACCACAAATATAAAATACCCGGGTGTTATAGTGCAAAACGCACAGATATCAAATAAGCATAAAACCATAGACAGACAGAGTCATACCCACAGAACAGAAAAACGTCCTTCAAATCGGAATACTCCCAGTAGATAAAGTCAAATAAAAATATTTTTTTTTAAACTATTTTAAAGAAATAATTTAACACAACGGAAATCCATGTATTTAAAAAAGTTGTAGAAAAAAAATAATTGTAATTGTAATCGTAACACTGATATCCAGATAAAATTCCAAGAGATAATAATCGCAAATTTAACAATGAACTTGGAACAAAACTAGACGTTGTGATCGTAGTTTCAAGTTAACTCCTCATTATGAAAATCTTGAATTTACTTCGCTCCACTTCATATAATTTTAATTGCAGTTTGACTAGATGTTCGCACTGTTATGAAATTAACAAACCATTTTCCCGGATGTTTGAAATATTGTTGGTATTTGAAATGTTAGCAAGTAGAGTCCAATACTACTGAATACAATATATTCTGTCAGTTATTTTTTATTAATAAAGATAGATATATAGGCTTTGTCCTGCAGTGGGACAGTCAGTCGTGGTCGTGGCTAAACTATATTAATAATAATAACGTAAAATAAGTGTTGCGTGAAAGTGCTCAATTAGGTACCAACACTAAAATGTTGTAAAACAAATTGCCAAGAGCATGACTTTTACCTCACCAGCTTGCCGGAATGCAAAGAAGAGAATAAAAAAAAACCTAAAACAAATCAAAGATTGTGACAAAAAGGAAATCAGAAGGTACTCCAAATCCCAAAAAATACAACCTAACAGTCAAAACATAACTTCTATAACTATATATAACTATATATAACTTCACAGACCGTCAGTCTCAATCGTTAAAAAAAAACAAGAGCGAACGGGATCCCCCACAGAAACATCGCATACATCACTAGCACCCCACAAATTTCGCTCAAAGGGTTTCAGATTACACAACAAACAAATAAAAAGTACGGAGGTAACGTTGCGGGACATCCTAACAATCCGAGCCGACAAATTGTAGAGCAAATTGCAAGGAGAGCTGACTCACTCTTCACAATCATAACGAATGCTATATCTATAGTAAAGCTCAAACACTGCTTGAACGCTCATTTTGTTTGAAAGTACAATTCAACTATCTCTCTGATGTTTAGACAAATAGAAAGCTGATGACAAAGGAATGAGGAATGTAATAAGTTGTAGTACAAAACGATACTCGAAAAGCGTGTACCGGTTTTGTTTGTAAAACTACTGTAAGAGAACTTGATACTTTTGGGATGCAGGTTAGAAAAAATATAAAGTCTCAGTTAAAACTATTAAACAATAAGTAAGTAAGTAAGTAAGTTATTTGCTTATTAAACAATGCGAAAGCGATATAGAGCACACTAGGTCCCCTGGGACGTCATAGGATTTTAAAGATTCTGTAAAATCCTATGACATTCAAATGAATTTCAACCTTAGGGTGGTAGACCACATTTTTTGCTGACTGTACATAAAACTTGCATATAAAAAAATATTTACACAACCAAAATAAAAAGATGCTTACATAGTTATCTAAAGACCGTTACAAACGATATATATAATAGATCTATAAGCTCAACTTTTATGAACAGCCCATTTACGCCAACTTGTTACAATAAGATATAGCTCAACTGATATAAATCAATTAGATTGAGCTAGCTGCTCTTTCTTGTCGTTCCAATCGGTCGGGCTACTAATTGATCGACACTAAAAGTATTTAAACGGCAATCGGTGAGATTCCAACTGCGGTCAGAACATTTGTCAGTCAATGCTCGGTCCGGGTCCACACTAGGCGCTACACTGTACCATTCTGTGACTCAACCACTGAATAGTGCAGCATTGTACTGCAATTGTTCTCACGTTCGATAGAGCCAGTATTGTGCTACTGGTTTGTTTGTTTCTGTTGATGGTTAGGGGCAGAGCTCGGTAGATCTGTAGATTCCGGTAGGCCTAATTGATGAATGTGGTAAAGTAGAGTTGCATTCGAACCGTCGCGTCGGTCGGTTGATCTTAAGTCCTATGCTTTCGTGCTCTATTGTCTAACCTTATCATTCTTATTTAAATCTTTGGCAGATTTAAAAAAGCTAACAAAGGTTTATAGTATATGATTATGAATAACGGTTTAAGATTCATGCCAAACATAGTAACTACCTCTCCGTAGTAACTAAAGGTAAAAGTGCCTGTGACAGAAAAACCCCAGCACAATATTAAAACACACACTGCTCTACAACCTAAAAACAAACAAAACATATTTTACTCAAAGGAAATAAGAGAGCCATTATTGTAATGTTATTGACACTAAAATAACAGTGCGGTATTTGGATTGGATAGGAAATGAGTACCCCGTACTGGTTTCAATAGCCAATGAATGAGGCATTCAATGCATAAGCTATTGTGTTTGCACGAAGAATATGTCGTCACTTATTAAATTTTTAAGCTGTTGCCCCAAGAAAGTTGTAGGCGGGCGTTTGTGGAACAAAGTCAATGACTCAATATTCTGCCTCATTATCTTAATGCCGCGTTTCAATATTATAAGAACATCCGTTAATCATCATGACAGCCTTCTAATGTTCCTGCTGCTGGGACACTCTCGAGCGAGAGTGATTGGGTTGAAACCACCACGCGGACCCAATGCGAATTAGTGAATGGCATGTGTCTTTTGAATTTAGTTAGACTTTTGATTAGCAAGTTACTATTGATCAAAAACCCAGCCTTAGCTAGCTAAGGCTCATCTGACTGTATGCCTGGTCAGCTTCAAAACCGGGTAGGTACCTAATTACAAACGCGAATTTATTTGTTCATCGTAGGTTTTCACCAATCCACTTACTCTTGCACAAGAGTAGTCCAGTGTCCCAACAGTGGGAACTGGCATGATAAAAGAGTATTGATTCTCCAATGTAAACCAGTGAGCTAGTGAAAAAAAATGATTCGAAACGCCATTAATTAAATTCCACTCTTTACCAAAGCCTGCAGCAAGTTCCATCCATGCAGTTTACTATAATAATTATTATTATCCAATCTGTGGCTATGATAACACAGCTAACAAGACATTAAGTTCTGCAACTTATGCAGTCTCGGCGTAAGCAACTTGGCCTGCTGTAACTTATATGTTAATTTAATAAACTACTTGCCAACCAAGACGTGGCCATAACTGATTAAAGTTAATAATAAAATGTTTTTAATTTAAAACAATGCTATTCACCGCCCCACCTTTTTTATTATTATTATAAGCCTTATTTCAGATATATTACATGTTTAACTTAATATAAAATTTATATTATGACATCGACACTGTTATCTGTTTGCCCTTTTTTGGCATTCACCGCCTCACCTGTAAAAGTATAAATCTCTAAGTACGTCGCTATATATTATGTCTTTTTTCTAGAAACTTACTCCGTGGTAATATTTAGTTGATTATTAATTCTCATTCAAAATGACTTGATATGAACTGATCTCTAAAAAAAGAGTACTATCTCTGTGCCTATATTAAGGATGTTAATACCTAAAAACTACTATCTTTCACTCATGCAAAATGACCTGCTTTCAAAATGAAATTCCTCATTTCATACCCACGAACTAATTAAAATTTAATCGATTGCTCATAAAACAGAATAATAAATTGAACATCAGAGATGTTTCTTGATAAAATAATAAGTGAAATAAAACATTATTCTCTCTAGTTTCAATAAAATGGCGAGCGACGAGATAAGGAGCTTAATGATTTCAATCGGCAATCGCTTTCGTACTTACAAAGAGATCACAACGATTATTAATTTGTAAACTTATTTTTATTGCTTTATATAATGATAAAATATTTTTATTTTGCCTAACAGAAACATGTACAGATATCTCTACTTGGATTGTCCCAGCGCACTAACCACTGGTAATAAGTTCTTAAATTTAGGGTATGTTTGATGTTACACTAGCCCTGTCAATCTTTTCACCCTTTACTTACATCAATCTTCTGACAAGGTGGCATGGCAGCGCGCGAGTTATACCTACCTCTGGTATTGCAAGCTTCTGTAGGCTGCGGTAAGGCTAAGTAGATACATATTAATTGAGTTGAAATATTATCGTACGTATCGTAGATATGGTCTGCGTCCTCACCACTTCGTTAGACCCAGGGCTCTATTAAATCAGAGTACAGACAGACTGTGAATGAAACCTTTGTGTGACATCTGGTGAATTTCCAGCACGCGTAATTTTGCTTTGACTAAAACAGGGTTTGCTACGTATTTAAATAAGCATCTAGATCGGTCAAACACTATTACTTTAGAGCAAAGGAATCCGAGAATTTCTAATCAAAGCACAAACAACCAAATGACGGGATTTGCAGTTACGTTTTAGGTAAATAATTAACGAATGACAGAGATAGCTCGTTGTCTTGTAAGATTAATCCTTTGAGACCTGCAATGCGGGCACATAACCAGGTCAGACTGTCACCTGGATATCAATTACAGCGTATTTCTCATAAAACAGGACAGCTCTAAATAATAATAGACAGAAATTATAAAATAGTGGAATGATAGCGACTTTACGAGTTAATATCTTACAAACTCGAAGTTCTTGGCAGTGCTATGTTATGCCCGAGAGACATTTGGCTAGTCAATCGAAGCGGTCATTTTAGTTAGTGCTCACTCACATACAAAATCAAAATGCCTATGGGCAAACCTAATTACTCAGACGTTTCAGTGCCTGTTTCTCGTTTCCCGCACAACACCCAAATCATCCGCGTTTCAAACTGCGGGTTTGTAAGTTCGCAGGAAAACGTCTTATGTTTGCTTCTTGTGCGTCTCTCTGTAGCAGTTAGGTTAAATGAATTTCAAAAATTCCTATAGTTGACCTTGTACGAAAAATTATAGTACACTTGAAAGTGAGTTTACCTGATCTACTTTGAATATCAGTAACTATGTAGTACTAATCTTGCCAATATTATAAATCCAAAGTAGCTGAATTCCTAAAGTCATAAGCATTTAAATATTTGTTTACATTAGAATTCCCTGTGTCATGGATATCATAAACTGTAAACCACAACACCCTCTCCCGGAATTCACTTGCTGCAAATATTTGCAGATCGAGTTATAGTCGGGTTAGCTTTGCACACTCCCTTGCTGTGCATGCTTGTAAATCTTTAATAATACGGCATTCTTATAGCGGTATTGCAAAAATATTATTTGTTTACCTAATAAATCTTACTTGTTTAGCAAGTAAATTATTATAAATACAAAAATTGTTGATAATCACTGATATATATTATGACGGTCACGGAATGAGAAAGTAACATTTTATTCTGGAATTTAGAAATAGATTTTATAATATTTACTTCTAGCTAGAAGCTAAGTGGGTTCTGCTAACAAAACGTACTACTTATTTAAATGAAAATGATAGTATATACCTACTAATAAAATAAAAACACTAAACATTCCAAAGCTTTGCATTCGCAAACATAAAGATGGAACTTTCGTTTGTTGTAACCTAAGTTTTTTAACCCATAATATTTGTTACTGCAGGGTCTCTTTGTATCCATAAAAAACTTGCTAGATCATTTCTTCATCCTATCAAGGAAAGAAAGCTAACTAGCTAAAACTAAATATGAACAGTCATTATTGTTATCATCTGCATAATTCGACGTTTTGCTTTGCATAACGAGTCCAGGCACATGAATAACAATACAGACATTCGCACTTTAACGTCCTTTACCTTACGCTACAGTGAACAAATGATTTACTTAAGTAGGTAGGTACATTTCTACACTTATCTGCCCCTTCTCGAACCAAATAATTCTTACGATCTACTTTAAATGTCATAAAAAGCGCAAATAATATTCGCATTCGTTCGTACTCATTGCAACTCAGAGATTAATTGAGTTACCTATTTAGATAGTCGAGTGGGGCGCTCCGAGCTCATATCATTCCCGATGAATGTCCACAAACAAGTCCACACCTAACCAATCTCGTTTATGTCTGGAACCACTTGGGGGAGACAAAAGATTCGCGGGAACTATCGACAGGAGCCACGTGCACTCCAGCCGAGTTCTGGACGTCTAACTGCGCGGCGGGGATGCGCGCATTGGCTACCCTCAACCGAAGGTACCTACCTTCTTATATATTAATATCGTACCCGACCTCCCAAAACAAAGGACTCCCAATCAATTAGGGTCAAACCGATGAACTAACAGTTTAGGGTCAAAACGACTATATCTGAAAAGCGATCGTTCGGCGGCCTCAAACACTCCAAGCTACGTTCATGCTTCGACACTAGCATATGACGCGGCAAAAGAAGAAAAACGCGCAATATGCGCTGAAGGGAGACGGAGCTATGCGTATTAGCTGTAAGTTAGAGCAGGACCTGTAGAAACATTTTGTAAGCTGATAACCAGAGGCAGCGAACAGAGCGAGGGGAACCATATTCTCGCGCGAGTCTGCATGAATGTAATGAATTAAAATTCAATGGTGTACAGAACTTTGTGCGTGAGTGTGAATCACTTCTGACATAGGTAAAGCTTGCACCGTTATGATGGTTTCATTTAAATTTGTAAATTAAGACCCCTTGTAAAGTTAATAATTACAAAGTCAGTTAGAAACTTATTGGATTCCTTTCCTAATTAGGTTGTGAAGTTGCACCTTAAATCTTTTAACTGCGGGCGTTTTTTTACGGAATCTTTAGCCTTATCGACAAAACTTGTATTTTTGCCTTCATTGAACCATAAAGGAAAATATTTCGCAAGTTCCTAAGCAATCAAGGACATAACATTAACAACCTTGCTTGAAGAGGAAAATAATTAGGTAGGTACTTACGGGATGTTTATCTAACTATTATGCCCATTGATTAAGGAAAACCCAATTTACTCCTATAAAACACATGCTCGACCAAAAAATTTGATAAAACAAAGAAATCACTGAAAGTAGTCTACTAAACGAAACGTGGACCACACATCAAATCCAAACGCATTAAAATGGCAACAAAAAGTTTATGGTCAATTTTTACCTATATACATCCATGAAAATGCAATCCATCATTGGATCCTCGTGTATCCACAGGCACACACACACACGCGCACTGCACACACGCACAAATCCACCGCACCTCCTCACGCGAAGGGAAAATCTTCACACACGACACAGATAAACATGTCAACTGCTAGACATTGTTACCCTAAAGTCCTTTCACGTTTTTCATCACACAATCACCATTTCACACAAAATATAACACAAACACAGTAACTGAACACAGGAACACTGGATTAATTTGCAATATCACCCGCGTTCTATTCACGAAGACGAAGGTTTCGACAAAAATACGCGTAAGTATTGTAGTGTCGATTCGGCGACTGTACTCCCCGCCCTGTTCCAGAGGCGAATGGGCCGCCATATTGGATCTCACTTGACGGGTGCAACCGTGGGACATCTATCGGTGGCTTCCAGAACGAAAATGTGAGTTAAGTCTCTACGTAGAGCATGACTCTCACTATTGCTTCTTATTTACGCATTTACTTGCAGTAAATAATATATAAAAAGTTTGTTGGCATCATGATGATGCCTAACATTTTTTTTTTATTGATCAAAATTTTACAGAAAAGTCTTTTGTGACGCATTGAAATGTAGAGCTATTTATATTGGTCACTTGACTTGTGGTGTAATATCGCAAAATGCCACTAGGTAGCGCTAACAACGATTCTAGTTCAGACGTAAACGTGAATTTATTATGTATTTACGTTGATTGTACAAAACATAGAAATATTTCACGCTGGCTTGCTTGAAGGTTTTATCAGATTAACTTGGCTAGACTAAAGGCGAACAACTTTATAATTTTTGTTTAAAAGTTAAATAAACACGCTCGTTTTATATTTTGTTAAGCTAAAGTTGGGTTAATTTATGACGCGTTTTATAAAATAAACCAATTGGTACCTAAACCTTATCTAGAGCAGATTTTGATGCAATCTCTATCAAAATAATAAGTAGGTTATGTGCCTTACAATTTGCAATTTCTCTATTTTTGGAGTACAAGTTATAATAGTTATGTAGGTATTACAATGATCTGCGATAAGTGTACAGTACAAACTTTGTTGTCTATACTATATACCTACTTTTATATTGGTCATAATAATATTATGTAAAATTTGTCTATAATTACTTAAATTAATATTATTGTTCATTAGTTAAAATAAAATAATAAATAATGCCTTAAAACAGAAAAAATAATTTAGTTCAGCACCATCTTGTAACTTAAAAAGTAAAATTAATAAATATAGAAGTAACTTCATGCTCTTTTTGTAGTCTATCATATTTTGATTTTATTTGGCGTAAAAACATAAAGTATAAAAGTTGACTTAAAACACAAAAAGCGTTCTCCAAGACACAAATCAACAAGATAAGTAATGTAAATTAACAAAACTTAACTACAAACTAACAAACATCGAAACCGAAACTAAATTTAAATGTCTATTAATGCGAGTACTTATGTACAGATACATTCCAGGAAACGCTCATAAGTCTCATAAAATTAAGGCTATAGTGGTTAGAAAGGGGTTCTTTTAGGTCTCATTAGAAAACAATTTGACGAATTTCTTTTAGACAAGGATAGCTTTGAATTATACTTATGTATTGTAATTAAGTGATCAATGATTGTAAAAAAATGTAATACTCGTATGTAATATTTTTTTTGTGTTAATAATATTTAGCTGTAGCCTGTAATGTTTTGGATTTTAATTACGGTGCAAGTAATAAGTAAGTGCATGTGTGATATAACATTTCTAAGTGCATTGGTGAATATAACTTTCTATTGAGAAATATACGAATTTAATAAAAAAAAAATGTTTATATTTTAGAAATCAATAGATCATCTATAAAAAATTACATACAAAGTGTGTTGTCTGAATGATGCGGTGTTAGTAATGTAAGTCCGTTGAATAACAACCGCGGTCGACCTCGATGTTCAATCGCGTTACGACGACGTGTTTTATGCTCTTGCAGCTATAAAACCATTTTTGATTCCTTAGAGCACGAGCAGAGGATAATAAACAGACTATCGACAGATAGTATACAAATAAGTGAGTGGCAATTTGTCAACAGGGAAAACGTCACCCCAAATACCCTAAACTACGGCTCGAACGTTATCCTCGAAAGAATATTTCATAGTTCGTACGCTACTTTGTTTTCGTGTTTTTGGTTTACCATGCGCCTTAATTTGAATCTTAGATATTTTATCGATAAATTAAACTTGAAATGAGGATGTGTCTTGCTCAGAACTTTTGTCAGTGTCGTACAAAATTAAAGTGTTACAAAACCAAAACCTTTCTGTAAGTAATGTGACGTTTCGAGCAATAACTTCTCTGCTTTCTTAATGAGCTAGAAGTGCGGAGACTGCGTGGACTACGCAGTGCGCATTTAAATCAAACAATGTGATAATTAAGACCCGAACACAAATTTCTAAAATTCAACCCACAAAGTTGATATACTCAGGTAATTGTATCAGTTATACATAGGCCATCTTCACAGAAATATTGAAAACTAAACCTAGCGGTAACATATCCTGGCAATTTATAAAATATTGTGCAAACCAGTCACACTGCACCGACCACGCTACGCGACTTTGCCGGCAATTTAAACGTATCGTCTGCCATTTGTCTCACTCTACATACGCCGGCTAAATTACAGTGCGACAAACTGCATTTAAAAACAACGACGTGCATCCGTGAATGCATTTTCTAATCCGTTAGTAAGTCGTTAATTGGATAGAAAAATGTTTCACAAAGCAAAAACATTTAGACATTTTAAAATAAATTTGGTTGTGACGCTGCTGTCTTGCGTTATGTCAACGACCAGCAGCGCAATAGCACATTGCTCGATTGTATTGTTTTGATTTTTATTCGGTGCAATTGTCAAAACTATGCAATCGACAAGAATACGCTTATGTAATTACCCCACTGGTTGAGTTACCCCACCCTTATGCCCCGTTAAAAAACTATTTATCGATTGACCTAGATAGTGTTCTAGGTCTACTTATGCAAACCAAATCTGAATATAAAATACTTTTTCCAAAAAAATATAGGGCAAAATAGACCAAGATAACTAAAATGATAATTTACTGTTAGATGAACTCTGTATGGTTCGTCACGGGCTTCTGAATTCGTAACAGAAACGCGTCTGAATAAAACAAAATGAAACTGTAAGAAGGCTTATGGCATTACATTATAATTATGGCAATGTGATTGGATATAGGCTGACCAAAACCATTCATCATATCAGCAAACAGACGTCTACTGCGAGATATAGTTCTTAAAGAGCGCCATGACGACCGTCATCATCGATATTATGTAGTCCATGGCCACTGCCTTGGTTTTCAATTTCACAGTTGCCATTGAAAAACCTTTTTACCCCAGTGGTTATTCTGGCTTACTGCCTCTTTTACCAAAACCCAAACGTCTTGGTAAAACGCGAATTACGAAACAGGTGTTCCGCGGAGAACATCATTAATGTCATGACTCTTCTTCCTCCCAGCACAAGCTGTGCCTCTGTAAATTCTAAGATGTTTGAGTTATTTGATTTGCCAATAGGTTATTGGCTATTAACATGTATAAAGATTGGAGGGTAAAAGTCTCACTTAACCTCATAAGATTTATTTAGCTACATATTGAAAGCTTAGTTATAGCTGTAAGCACACGAGTTAATTTTCCTTAAACCGTTGTAAATCTTAATGTTTCAAAACCACACACAGTCGGTTCATAAAATAATTCATTGCTTTGCCGTAAAACGGAAGGTAGTAAACTCTAAGCACACTGTTTATGTTATGCAACCTACTACTTAGTCAAGGAGCTAATGATGATATTCATACGTTGGTATCATATTTTTTTTAAGAGCGTAGAATAATATTATGCAAATTGCATAATACAGGTACCTAGTTAAATGTGATTGTCATTCTCTAAATTTAATAAAACCATTTTGCAGAGGGTATGCTTAGCCGATATTCAACCGGTTTTCAAGTGCTTTAAATGACCACTGAAACTCAAAATCGACATTACATAGACGAAAAACAAAAAAATACCTAAAAAAATATTTACAAAATAGTAGCATGAGATGACGAGACGGGGTAATACTTACTTTTACCGACAAGCTTTAAAAACTATAAAAAATATTTTAGATTACTACATAATTTCATCAAACTTGTCGGTATTATTTAGAAAGCTCCTAGACTATTTCGCATTCAATAATGTTAGGAGCCGGATTCCCATTTTCCGTTGATGTTATGAAATTTAAATGACGTGAAAACTCGATGGAAGCGAAATCTTTTTGAAATAGTGATAAAACTAGTTTAAGCCATATATTACGTAAACTTATTGCTAATTTGATCATAGTTACGAGTATGTCAGCAAAAACATTATATTGTAGTAACACCCAGGTGATAGTACCAGTTGTTGTTACACATTTGAATCAGAATACGGTTAGTAGGTAGATAAAATATGTATAAAATTATAAGAATATTACATTAATAAATTTTCAAGTACTTACCTACCTACAAAAAAATGCAAAACTAGACATAAACGCATACTGCGGAGTCCTTTAGAGCATAGTCTAACCGTTTTAAGAAAGTCGGTATTGCGCATCGATCGACGTAACTTTTCAACAGCTACTGTCTCCTCTGGGACTCTACGACTCTAATCTTTGAGGCTCTGCTTTTTGAAGATGTCATAGACTTGCAATAGTACGTATTCGTATGCTTCTGTGTGTGTAAGCTCCGTAACCTACTACACGCCGCTTACGCACACATAATAAATGTTCTTAAAAGTGATTAAGAAACTACTTGGGTTTAAACATTTACACCGTTAGGTTATGTATATTTCACTTTGAAAGCTTAGCAGCATTACGCTCATCGCAATGCCATCGTAACACCCCCAAAACCTAACAATTGAGTACAAGCATACAGCGATTACTGGTTTTAGCAGGTATTACTCAAAAGTACAACTCACTATCAGTCAAGTTGGCTTGGTTATGTTGTTTATCCAAGCGTTCTAATAAACAGACCTAGGACCTAACTATATTAACCTGTTGAGTCACCGATTTATTTATTAAACAAAATTTCCTCCATATAAAATTCATTAAGAAGA
The DNA here is from genome assembly GCA_951394395.1 of Colostygia pectinataria. Classification (NCBI taxonomy): domain Eukaryota; kingdom Metazoa; phylum Arthropoda; class Insecta; order Lepidoptera; family Geometridae; genus Colostygia; species Colostygia pectinataria. The sequence continues at coordinate 6,056,812 of OX596362.1, forward strand.
ATAAGAAGAATAGAATTGAGTGTGATAGTAAATTTTAAAGCCAATGACGGATGATCAAGACAAAGAACCAGTCGAGAAGTTCTTGTCTGTCTAGACCTAAATCAAATATAGTGCTTATTTTAAAATTACAGAAAAAATGTTAAAGGCATAAAAAAGACTTGGTCAAGGCATACAAGCTGGAAATTAATTACTTTCGTACACTTCTTTGATCTTTATAGTTATGTTCTTATTTAAAAAGGTTTCCTTTATTAGGTATTTAGGTTATTTTTCTATGGTACAATATTAAGATTTAATCATAAAATGTATTAATTTTTTTTTTTCAAATGGACTATGTGCTGTTAGACCGTCTGACGGTCCGTAAAACGGCTGACTTCTCATTTTCTTAAACCTTATAACTTTCCCGGAAACAGGGAGAATAAATAAATGACCCGTGACTTTCCACCTCTTCTAACTTACGCCGAGTCATGCTTCATTTGTCACATTATCGGCAGCAATTTGCATGCTCGCTGATCTAACGGGAGTTAAATTGGAATAACTTGGCGCCGTATATCATTGCGATTATAATGTTAGTAATTAGTTATGTTTTGAGCCAGATTTAACAGGTTGAGATCTGGTAGAGCATAAGATTGATTGTTTTAGTATTTTATTGGTCACTTATCACAGGTTACATAGTTAATAAAATGATCACTAGAGTTTTGTTAAATTATTATCCATAATTAGTAGTGCAGGTATAGGTACGTATATATCATCATGATTTCTGATGTCCTCATCGTAATGCTTGAACACTGGTTTTTCCTCGACCTTCTCTAGGCTAGTGATTGACTCTAGATGATAATGGATGATTTACTCTGTGGTTTTGCAGACTGAGTACAATATAAGTCATTAACGAAAATGCCTCGTATTTTTAATGACTCGTTTTCTTAGTTTTTTTTTAATTTATTGAATAAAAAAAAATCTTTGTCGCTGAGCGACCGACACCGCCCAATCGGTAATATTTACAAAGTTGTTAATTAAACTATAGATACTTAAACTAGGTAACAAGTTTTTTTAGTTGAAATAACCTAAATTCATATTTCAGTAATTACACTTGAGCGTGTTTCTTGGCTATTTATTATGTCTGGCATTGAATTCTAGATTGTGCACGGGTACACTCAAACTAAAAATCTAAAATATTGTGTGCTTAAAATGGTGTTTAACAATCATAAGGTCAGCCTTTTAGTGTTCCTACACTGTTGAGACACTGGCCTGTACACTAAAAGGTAATTTTGGTGTCTAACACACAATGAAACAAAGATCTAGGTATGTATGGTTTTGATTTACTACATTATTTGATTTACTATTTGGCTCAAGAAGAAAGCACGCTAAGCATGATGTTTTTATATGTTCATGGAATGCATCTATCAGTCAACTTCAAGCTGCAAATACTGACAGCATACATCAATAACATTACGATTCTATTATGCACAATGTGCATGTTAAAAACTAACAAAAACTGTTAGCATGAACACATTACCTACTGGTAAAGTAAAAGCGCTAAAAGAAAAACGTCCTACGAGTATAACCTAAAAATATATAGCGCTAAAAAATGTTAGAGTACAATACAATAACATAATTTAGCAAATAAATTTTGTTTAACACATTATGTATTGTAAATTTTACCGCTTTGGAAGGTAAACACCTAGGACCTACACGTCGTCGTCAGGTATATCTTTAGATATGTGTGTAAAACTTTCTAAATAGCCAGCAGATTCAACAGTTTATGTAAATAATTTGTTTACCAATGTACTTGGCAGGCAAGTGCTTGACTTGGCACCTTCAACCGGCAACACCGCATTTCCTTTGCGTCCTATACCGTTAAAGAAAAACCGTTGATGTTTCCGTGTTTAGAAAAGGCAGAGAGGCTACATAATATTGCTGTAGAACCAAGGTTGATTTTATATCCGCGTTTATACAAAAAAAAACGAATTCTAAAACTAAGTTTTATGTAACGTGTTAAAATTTTATGGAACAAAAGATTCTAAAACAGAAAATAAAAAAAAAATATTCTTTCATTTTATAATTTTGATGGTTTCCTAAATTAAGGTAGCTACCACATACTTTATTAAATTATATTAAATATTATTAAAGCAGTATTTTTGCATTTAACTTACCTATGCAATTTTTTTGTAAAACTTCTTGGTAGATACCGTACATAATAAATGTACTAAATCTTTTTTTAAATAAAAGATGCATCTCTAAAAGTAAACTTAATATTCAGGACCGCAGTTCGTACATTTATATCCCGGTGGGCATCCAGTTTCGCGCGTCATGCAAAGAAAAATAATCAAACTGGAACTGCGGCATTCCTAGCAAGGCAAGGCAAGGCAAGGCAGCGTTCGAAATCAGTTCGAAAGTAGGCTCACATTCGTTCGGACGTTGCGTTCAAACGCATAAGCGCGCATTCCGAATCCGGTATTCTTTATTCAAACTTTTTCTTTTATTTCCAAACTCAAGTGGCCAGTGCAGTGTTTGATTGGATTTTGTATTTGAACTTTTTGGATTATTTTCTGGATTTTTTACTGTGTAAGTAGAAACTTTTAAAACTTAAATTTTATTTAAACTAAATAAACTGCTTAGAGAGAATTAGTACTCGTATTATATTAACCATTGTAAAATTGTAACAGAACACTTAGGTACCTCTGTGCCTACTATTTTTTTTATCCATTTGGCTCACCCAACTTGTGCCCCTGAAAGAGTCAGTCAGAAAATTTTATTAGTGCTCAGCTAAGAAGTTCTTCTTCATTAGAAGTTGGTCAGGGCCGGTTTTGATTGGGCTGTGGCTTTATACATTTTAAAGTAAGTTAAAACTCATAATTAATCTAAATTAGAAAATTAGGTAATATACAGTACTTATCTAAAAATATCATTGATTTTTTCAATGAGTAGAGTTAACTCAGTCTGAGTTTGATTTCATAATAACAAAAATTCATATTTTTTTTACTAAACAAGTGCATCTAAATAAATTATGAACTCCCCAGATAATCAATAATTTTATCATGAACGTATTTTTATATGCAAAACTAACATAAAATTTCATTTAGCTATTTAGTATTTACTGATATCTATAATATTGATTATAAATTGTTAATTTTCAATTTTCAAGAAGATTTAACATTTTATGGACGTGCCTAATACATTAATTACAGCGAGCTGATTGGATTATGCATACCTAACTGCTTTTGCATTTATTTACATTTGCATATCACGCGTAAGAATATGCATTTAAATCTTATGCTGTACCTAGCTGTGATGGCCTCCGACTTCCGATCTGAATGTCGCGGGTTCGAATCTCAACAGTGCACCAATTAACATTTCTCATTGAAAAAAAAAGTATAAGTATTAGATCAGGATACCAGTGTTACATTGGTTTCCACATCCACAAGAAGACTCCACTAAAGTCTACTTTTATAAGGGACAAACGATAATTGCAGCAAATATCGTAATTATGTCAGTGATTACTAAGTTCAGAGCATTCATGGATAGTATACCTATAGCCGAACCACGAAAACTGTCACGTGATTATATCGCTTTTGTCTGCAAGTTTAGAATTTATTGAGTATGTCAATAAAATCTTTAATAAAATCTGTCATCATTCTGATACCTACTCGTACTAGTAAAAAGTTGAAAAACGGCTTTAATGACTAGGTATTTATGATTCGCGTTTCACGTCAACCTTACTATCCCCAATGTTTAGAATTCATCTTCAATACTTATTGAATTCGCAAAATCGCCTAACGCGATAAATTATCCACCTGGATCTATCCGGCCGCAGATTTATGTAAACTGTGTGGTATTTTGAATCGCGTGCGCGATTTGCATCGCAATTCAATGTGTTTGTACGTCGATTTCACGCGCGGCCTACATGCTTGGAGTTTGGAATTTGTGAAAAGTTTGACTGTTTGATCAATATGCATTGGACCAATAAGATGCTGCTCTTGAGAAACATGCTCTTGAGAAACAGCAGGAAGTCAATGCAACCTCCCCTTTCTGTGAGTAACCGTTTCAGCCCACAGTTATATTTCGCTAATCGCTTTAAAGTGATGCTGCATGTAACATTGGACAATGAAAATATTTATCAGAGTTGTTTTGAGAGATATTTGAATCAAAATCAACACTCTTTTGTTTTTTATTTTCTATTTAACAAAGTCTAATTAAAAACAATTGACTATTGTCATTTGTTTTAACAAAATAATACTACAATACTAAATGTATACATCTGTTTTGATTTTAGGATGGCCAGCTAATAATAAAATTTAGAATTTACTTATATTTATTACTTGCATGGTCGCTAAAAATTAGTTCTAAATTATACTTTAATATCTATGTATGTGAATGCTAATAAAATACTTAATTTAATCGCAAGGTATTTGTTTTAAAATACTTAAATAAATCTAAAAAAAATTAACTAAGTCTAATTGCGTATTATGTGAGTTGTGGTGTTTGTTGGTTATTTTAATTCGGGTTAGCACACATTACATTCAAATAAGACGCATAAGCAGTTTTACAGTTGCTTAACTTCTGTTTAAATAATAACAGTATTAACTGTTACTACAGATTATTACCTACAGTACAGCCAAGGAGTGTAAAGATTGTAGACGTACACACGTTAAAGAGCACAAAAAAAACTTTTTTTTAGGCTATTAGAAATCTAAAAAGATGTCAAGGAATTATAGTCGCTGGCTTATTTTGTTTATGTCAAGCTTATTATGTATTTAAAGGGAATAGTTGGTAACAAGCACCAGTAAAATAAAAATGCATAGTACTTGTAAGAGATCTGTCTGTGTCTAAAGCTATACAAGTTTCTTGAGAAATGGCTACCGTTATTTAGGAAACAATAGACTGTTAATAGGTCAGTGATGAATTAATGATGAGACATTTTTTTATTGTTTCTTTTTTAAATGTAGGCGTTTACATTTTCTTTCGTTCATACTTAACAAGTAACACGATCTATATTGCCTTGTTTTTATTGCTCTGAGCTATTACGTTAAACTTTTCAAGCATCATCCAATGATTTCATGCTACGATGATTTGATTTACACGAATTGTTATGAAAGTGACAACACTTTTTTATTCGGTTTGAAAGTTGCGGTTTTTTCTGTAATTTTATGCGACAAAAAGGTGGCAGGTTGTTGACCTACCGGTGTTGCTAACGCAATTACGTACAGTGTTTGTCTTAGCAAACTTTTTATTACCTTATCTTATTAATAATTTGTTAAAACATTGCACAGGTAAAGTGAAAAGGAAAGGAAAGTGATTCATCTAACATCCTACTGAAATTTAATATTGTACAAATATACAGACAATCTTTTGCATTTTTATAATGTTAATAAGATCATTAATTTTTTAATTAAGCAATTATTTAAGTAGAACGAAAAGGTAAACTAATAAATAAAAAGTCTCTTCGATGTATAAACATAAAAAAACCAATCGCAATGACGAGCAAAACAAACAGAAACTTGACTTGACTGTGAGTAATTGGTTTACGACTTTTCCAAACTTTGAACTATCTCCGTGCCAAATATCGAAATCGTTTTAGCGGTTTAGCCATGAAATCGTAACAGGCAGATGTTACTTTGGAGTTACTATACTTACTTTTGGATGTATGATATAGTATTAGATGATATTACCTCGCCAGATAGTAAACCGTTGCATCAGAGTGCAGATATTTCCTACGTGACTGTTTCAATTAAAGCTGTGCCTTCGCAAATATAACTAAGCATCAACATTTAACATGACACGGCGCTCAAGCACAGAGTAATAGCTAAATTTATCATGGAAAGCATTATTTTGTATCAGAACAAACTAAGTAGGTACATTATTTATGTTAATGTCTCTCATCATGAAAGTAATCACCCCTTGACATAAAAAAAACAACATAAAATGAATGAACAAAATCAAAATTAATACCGTTTTATTTTGTATAATTTTTAAGACGAATTTAAATTTATTTTGGGCTAGTGGTAGTGAGAGCACTGATGGTTTAGTGGTAGTGACCCCGCCTTCCAAGTCGTTTTTCAAACGAGAAGTTGGCATCACCTTGTTAAAAGCGTAGCCCCTAAAAATAAAACCATAACTTTCGGTCGGTTCAAAGTGATTTCGTGTAATCTCAGTGGTTGGTGACCCACATTTCATTACCTTTGTTATCATACCGATCGGCCACCGACTACCGGCATACGGTAAATGAAGGTTCTCATAATAACTTGTGGTTAGAAACGGTGTGTCTGGGTTTCTAGGGCTGCAACATAATACTTAAGTACCTATCTATAAAATATACATGTTTATGAGAAATAACACTGGTGGTCTCTGGTAGTGATTCTAAGACCGTTTGTATGAAACCGATCTTAGTCTAATAAATCTTCAATTCGAAAAACTTATGCAATGCCGTCAAACGATGAAGTAAAATACGTAAGGATACTGGCAGGTCCAAAAAGACATAGGGCCATCCACATTGACGATCGATGTGGCGCAGCGGGAGCAGGTCCGCCAGCAGCGAGGTTGCGGGTTCGATTCCCGCATCGGGACAAATGTTTGTACGATCTACAAATATTTATTCCGGGTGCTGTGTGGATTGTCCAGCATTATTTATTTATTTATTATTATTTATTATAGTTCTCATAACGGATCTCGGCCGTCGAGAAATTAGCCGTTTCGATGCGCACTGGAGCTTTTTAAACTAAATTGTCTTTGGGCATCTAATACTACATCAAATACTAACTTCACGGAAGCCTAGATCCGCTGTGCGAACTATACATTGGGCTCGCGTGGATCATTAATATCATGTTTTATCAAACATAAATACTACCTACCATACTTATAAAATGTAGAGTTAAAATCAACGACTACGATAAATAGCTTTACAAAATGTAGGTACGTACAGTTATAGCTAGGGGCCATCACATAGCCGGTTATAATAATTGTTTTCGTGCTTTTTAAATCTCAGTAAAGATGTACTTATTCATCGGGAAGTGAGAGCATTTTTACCCTTTCTTCTTTATGTGAGGGTAAGACTAATGCCTGTTTTTGAGTAACAAGATTAAATAATTCCTTATATAAAATATCCCAAAAAATATTATTCTTCTTTTTAAATTCTTATTCTTGAAAATATAACTGTTATTCAAGTTTAGGTTACCAGCTAGTAATTAAAATGTTTCTAAATAACATACGCGTAAACAATCTAACTATATAGGCATGCGAGGTCTTTCCTAAGTTGTTTTACTCTCTACTGCACTGGAACTGCTGGAAGGTTATAGTTTCAATGCTTTATTATTAAAACATAATCACTTTCAATGTTTTAAGTTAATTTTATTTGATTAAATAACGGTAATGTTTTACTGACATACATATTGGGGTTTCAAGTGCGGGTTGGACAAGAATTTAACTGTTTTTTCGGAGTATTTATATACTCATCAAAATTATAAAGCGAGTCAATAATCGAGTCAATTATCATAAGTATTCATATTTACCTATTTGTTAAATTATTGTTCGTCATTTATCAGTCAATAGACATCCACTGCTAGAATTATAGGCCTTCCACAAAGAGTGCCTTGACGGCTGATCTTGAGCCTTCACTATCCACTGACTTTTTACAACCGTTTTTATGTGGAAAATAAATAATACGAGTGTATATTATCTCCCGTTGTTGTTAAAACCAGACTATTTGCTATTACCTACCTACCACCGACAACAATATATTATTACCATTATACAGGGTCATTCATTATCAACCTGCTTAACTAAGGGATAGGTTCCACACATAAAAAAATTATTGTACCCTGTATTTTATAACCGTTATTATTTATTTCGTTATTATTACGGGTAAGTCCTGATTGTAATTCCCTAATACAACAGGTACTTTAACTCAAATAACTATGAGTAACTATAAAAAAACAAAAGATAAAACAGCATTATCATTAAAATTGCATTAGTTCTTTCGTTCGTAATAATTATGTGTGATTTCCTAAGATTATTATAATTGGTTTGTCAATTATTTCGCCGTTGAGGCCAGTATGCCATCTGGCATACTAGTGGTATGCTAGGTACTAATTATGTATAGGTACTAGTGTCGATTCTGTTCTAACATTTTCTAAACTAAACTAGCTAAAATTACTGCCGTCCTTTTCTTATGAATTAAAATACAAAGGACCGCGATAGTTCTAGTTAGCTAAGTTTAGAAAATGCTACAACAGAATTGACATCACTATCGGTTTTCCAATGAAGCTATGCGGAACCACAGAACCACCAGCGTGACATACATGAGCCAGCTTATAAGTCAACTCCGTCTCGATTGTTGCTGGTTTTGATCGGTTATGCATGTTTTTTTGTTGATTTTTAACCAGAAACACAGAAAAAAAAAATGCTTATTTTTTAACGAATTAATGTACTCTTTAAAGCACGGTAGATATGAGTTGTTTTTTTTTTAAGGAAGGGCAGTGTTGTAATATACATATAGTATAGTACAATACACTGCCCTTCCTTTAAAAAAAAACAACCGAGAGCTTCCGTGCTTTAAAGGGTACATTAATCCGTTTAAAATAAGTATTTCTTTTTTTCCGTGTTTCTGGTAGAGCGTATCAAACGGAAGTTTGCTGGTTCGAGTCACACTAAGTTAAAAAAAAAAATTAATACCTAAGTATTATAATTTTCAAATAAGAGTTTGTTTTTTAAGTGGTATGCCAGATGCTTTAGATGTAGAGTACCAGTAAATAAACCGTTTTCCAATTAAGTTATGCGGAACGACGGACGTCGTGAATGTAAGCTGTTCATCATGAAACTAAGATTAAATCGTTGGACGTCGGTCTTGACGTGGATTCAATTATGAACACGTAGGATACAGCTAAACTTCCAAAGAAGTGATTACAGGGTTATAATGGCCGTTATATAGCGGAGTCGAACGATTCAAAACTCACTGACGCGTCTCGTCGTAGCGCATTTTTCGTGGAGATATAACCAAAAAAATTATTTTTAAGAATTCCTAAAAGTATAGTACTTAGGGTTTTTCATCATCTCAATATAATCTTTACTTGATTGATCTTTATTTGATTGACTCGTAATTCAATCGCACTGACAGCATAATATCTCTTGTTAAGCCTAGACCCACATGCCATATTTGAAACGGCTTATACTTACTATATATGTAATGGCTACTATACTTAGTAGCACACTTTAGTAACTACCAAGATCGCGTTCGTTAACTCCCAGGTGATGGGTGAGGGTGATGTCATGCCTTTGAACGCTAAAGCTGTTTATTCTAAGTGTCATGACATGAGACATAAGCCACTATAGACATAGCATGCGTCTTTGCCAGACATCGTGCGATTAAGATAATTGAGGCTGAAAATAAATAATTTTCCGAGAACTAAAACATTTATATGTTATTTGATGATGTCCTCCGCGACGTATCCGTCGATGGCGAACCTTGCTATTAATGCTTATTGAACTGAATATTTTAATTGGTTTTTATCTATTATGAGCGCGAATATGGCTCGCAAAGCCGAATTTCGTTTTAAATATCTTATTACAGGTTGAACAATATAGTTGACTAGAAGAGTTATAAGTATAGTTATAAATGGGTTTGGGTTTTGTCTTCTGTAGCTGGCGCTTAGTATCAAGATGTTCCAGACGAGTTCTTTCAAATTGCACAGTTGCCTTGTGAACGGTACTGCGCCAGTCTGACCGTCGTTGTGTAAGCTCTTCCCAGCTGTCACAAGATATGTCACAAGATGCTAAGTGGCGTTTAAGGACGTCTTTGTAACGTAAAAACTGACCACCAGACTTACGCTTTCCTTGAGCAAGCTCTGAGAAAAAAGCTGTTTTAGGAAGTCTGGAATTTTCCATTCGTACCAAATGCCCACACCATCTGAGTTGGCCTTTTATGAGCATTGATTCAATACCAGTCATCTCTGTCCGACGAAGTATTTCAGAGTTGGGTACACGATCTTGCCATTTGATTCGAAGTATCGATCTAAGGCATTTCATGTGAAAAATATCAAGCAGCTTTATATCGCCCCTGTACAGGCACCAGGTCTCAGTGGCATATAACATTATAGGCAGAACTATTGCCTTGTAGACGGCAATCTTGGTGTGAAGGTGTAAGTCGTGTGACTCCCAGACCCGTTTACTTAACTTACCAAAGGATGCAGCCGCTCTTGCTATACGTGATGAAATTTCAGTGACTAGGCGGTTGTCGTCACGAACGAAGCATCCTAGGTAACGAAATGTCGATGCTTCTTCGAGAGGTTTCCCACTCAATGTTAAAGCTCTAGGATCTGGTGTTTCACCTCGAGCTGATTGTTTTAGGATCTGAGTTTTGGAGGCGCTTATTACAAGGCCAAACTTGCGGCAAGATTCGTCTAAGCTGTTAATATATCTCTGCAGACCTTCGATATTATCGGCCATTAAGCAGACATCGTCAGCATAGAGAATGTCCATGACAGAGACTTCCTGCACCTTGCCCTTGACCTTAAAACGTGAGATGTCAAAGACGCTTTTATCCATTCTTACCCTGAGGGTTATTTGCTCACTGCAGGTTCTGTATGAATCATTCATGACAGCAGCAAAATATATGGCAAAAAGCGTTGGAGCCATTACACATCCCTGTTTAACGCCACATGTAACGGGAAACTGTATAGTAAAGTCGTCTTCATGTTGGACTCTGGCCATCATTCCTTCATGAAAATTCCGGACAAGGCTAACAAACTTTTCCGGACAACCAGCTTTCCTAAGAACAATCCAGAGTGCATCCCTCGGTACACGGTCAAATGCTTTTTCGAGATCAACAAAGCACATATACAGTGGTCGTTGTTGTTCTAGGCTCTTTTCCTGTAGTTGTTTTACTACGAAAATTGCATCAACCGTCCCCCTGCACGGTCTGAAGCCACATTGGGTTTCAGGGAGAATCTGTTCAGCTAGAGTGCTTAAACGTCGATTTAAGATGTGAGCCAAGACTTTTCCAGCAGTACTAAGGAGAGCTATGCCTCTGTAAGAGCCACAATCAGATACATTGCCTTTCCCTTTATACAACTTGCAGATGGACGCATTTTTCCAGTCTTGGGGTATTGTGGTACACTCCCATATTCTCAAAATGAGCTCAAAAAGACGGCTTCTAATGTTAGGACCCCCATACTTGTATACCTCAGAAGCCAGACCATCCACGCCTGGGGATTTACTGCTTTTGAGTCGGTGGACAGCTTGTTGGAATTCATCAAACGATGGCGGATTGTCCAGTTCTATTGAAGGTGGATGAGTCTCAAGTGATTCAATATGTGATATATCGGCGTTTTGTATACCAGGATTTAGGACTTCATTAAAGTGGTCAGCCCATCGCTCTAGTATATCGGAACGTTCTGTTAGGCGTTTACTTTTATCACTAGATAAGATGGGTGAAGTCTTTTTACATCTGGGTCCAAATACAGTTTTGAGACTTTCAAAGAACTTTGCGCTTTGATTGGTATCAGCTAGAACTTGCAATTCAAGCGCTTTGCACTTCCACCATCGATTTTTTAATTCTCGTACCTTTAATTTTAACTTACGCTGAAGCAATTTTCGCGAATCATTTGCAGAATTTTTTTGAGCTTGTCTCCACTCACTGATAAGTTTCATGACATCGGTCTCAGTGTCATCAAACCAGTCTTGATGTTTCTTTTCTGGTTTACCAATAACTTGTTCAGCAGCTTTGTAGAGAGACTGCGCGAAAGATTGCCAATGAGTATCTATGTCTGTAGCTGCGTCCAGTAAATGTGTGCTAAACTCAGAATCTAACTTATGCTGCAGTTCCACATTTTTCGTTAGCCTTCCGAATGCTAATTTGGATGGATTTTTGTGATTAGCTCTGCGTGGTGGTTTAAAATGGAGCTTGATTTTTGTCCTGATCATGCGATGGTCAGTCCAACCTTGTGCGCCTCTCATGGACCTTGTTATCAAGACGTCTTTTAAGTCAGTTCTTCGCACTATTACATAATCTATGAGATGCCAATGCTTTGATCTTGGGTGCATCCATGACGTTTTGTACTTTTCAGCTAGTCGGAAGAAGGTGTTAGTGATGCTGAGATTGAATTCGGCACAAAGAGTTAAAAGTAATGTTCCATTCGAATTGCAATTCCCCACTCCGTGACGACCAAGGACATCTTCCCAAACAGTAGATTCAGAGCCTACACGGGCATTAAAGTCCCCGAGTAAGACAATTTTATCGGTACTTGGTACAGTGCGTAGAACTGCCCTCAGATCATCATAGAATTTGAACTTGTCCTCGTCAGGATATGTCATAGTGGGAGCATAGACACTAATTAAGTAAAGATGTTTCTTTGGAGCAGTTGTAAGTCTCAAGGTCATAATCCTGTCATTAATACCTTTTGGTAGTTCTGTCAATGTTTTGGCTATTACAGTTTTGATGGCAAACCCAACACCACTGCTGGCCCTCTCACCAGAAGGTTTACCCATCCAGTAAAACGTATATCCCCCACCATCCTCACAAAGTTCTCCGCTATCAGAAAGATGTGTCTCGCTTAGGGCCGCCACGTCGACATTATATCTTTTTAGTTCATGTGCAATAAGTGCAGTTTTTCGTTCTGGACAAAGGTTGGTGGGATTATCCAGAAGTGTTCTCACATTCCAGGTGACTAAACTAAAAGGTTTTGTGTTATGATTATTCTTTCTTTGCTTTCGACCGCGATTAAATCGGTTCCCGATGACCGCGTGTGGCAGTCTTGAGCTCAAACAGACACCACGACTCTTTGCTGCGCAAATAACTTTTAAAATAGCGCACTGGTGGCTATCTAAAAACCTTATATTTGCAACTTACTTATTAACTTGAAGTACATAACTAAATTCCGTGCTCCCTGTGTTCCCACTACTGGGAACACCCCCCGGGTTGAAAACTTGGAAGGAGGACTGGACTTTGGGCCGCTCACCTATATACCTACTACTGCCGGGACTCGAGAGTCCGGGGAACCGGAGAACACGGCGGAGAACGTCCAGGAGATAGCTCGAAGGAGAGTGCGGTATTTCTAAACCGTAGGGATGTGAAATATGACCTAGGCTAACTCACGACCTCTTATTCATAAACGCTGTATTTCTTTTTTGTATTAAATTTTGTATTTATGTTCACTTTATATTTCTTGTTTCTTTTCCTTTTCTTGTCCCTACGTGACAAGTATGTTATTTATATACCTGCTGAATGAAGCGCACCTAAACGGGTGCGCTATGTGGAAGCACTTTGGTGCGCTCAATAATTCGTGAGAACTAAAAAATAACATGGCATGTTATTTCCCAATCGGGTGATTGGGTCATATTTCGTTTAAAAATAGGCCATTGACCCAGCATTGGGAACATTATAAGGCAGTCACGATAAAAAAAGGAAAAAATATTTCACTTTTTTTGGACCGCGCTAACAACACCCACTAATGGGTTAAAACAATACCTACAGTAATTAGGTACATGATGTGTTGTTGTGGGGCCCAAAAAGGTCCCTGTAAGCATATTACCGCGTTGAACATAGTACACTCGAGAGCAATGAATCCGGGTCACTCAAAGAATCCAAAAAATCTCGGAAAGTAAGAATGCTAGGTTAATGCAAAAATTTATGCTCTACAAGCACGATGGAAGACACAGAGTGTATAGAAGACCAGGGGAAAGATTCAAGCAAGCATGCATCGAAGAAAAAGTAGCCTACGGTGGTGGGTCTGTACTTGTGTGGGCCGGAATTTCCTCTGAAAGTCGCACAGAGCTGGTGATCATAGAAAACGGCTCTTTAACTAGCGTAAGATATGTGGAAGAAATCCTCAACGAACACGTTGGTCCATTTATGGTCAATTTGGGTGAGGATGCTATATTTATGCATGACAATGCCCGACCTCATACAGGTAGGATTGTGAATGACTACCTTCAAGAGATGAACATTACTTGTATGGAGTGGCCAGCGCGCAGCCCGGATATCAACCCGATCGAGCATGCTTGGGACGAGCTAGGGAGATGCGTAAAACAACGAAACCCTCCCCCAATCACGCTTCCTGAGCTCAAAATTGCTCTCACAGAGGAATGGGAGAATATTCCCCAAAATCGTATGAGGAACTTAGTGTACAGCATGCCAAACCGCATAAACGCAGTAATGGAAGCACGAGGAGGTAATACGAAGTATTGAAATTCAAGAAAATCGTCATAAAGTTCAAAAATTTCATGTTTCCTATTTTTGTTTTAAGGAGAGATCAGCAGTTTTTTTTCTTTATGTAATTTTGTGTAAATAAAATGTATGGTGACTCATATTTTTTTAACTTTCATTTAAGGAGTATTAAATTGTCTATTAAATACAATTTATTGCATTAACCTAGCATTCTTACTTTCCGAGATTTTTTGGATTCTTTGAGTGACCCGGATTCATTGCTCTCGAGTGTATATTAAAATAGTATAGAACATAGTAGTTTGTTTATTTACAACAAAAACGTACAAAGTGGTGTAATACAAGCAATCAGAAAATCACTGCCAACCTCGACCGTTTCCTGCTCAAGCCTATTATTTGACCGAGAAAAACTTATGGTAATTTGAAACCACCTCGAGGGGTCTTTATTATAACCAACCTATATAAGACACATCACAATAAAACTAAACAAACTCTAATAACGTTTAATATCCCGTCGTCAATCGTAACTTCCCTAACTTGTACGGTATGACATTTAATTTAAATTTGCTTTTCTAATTTTGCCTATCATTGAAGTTAAAATACGAATGTGTTGTGCACGTTATTGACAGCTTTGCGCGCTGCGTAATCCGGATAATGAAAAAAGAAAAAACAAATGACAGTTGGTCCGAAATCTTTCAATAAAACAATTCAGAGTCGCGATCCGGTTCCCTGACTTACAATATTATTGTGCTTTTCTATTTGTATCATGCCCGCCCATTGCATGCCTTTTCTAATATTAATATGCCTGCAATTTTGCGTGGTATATCATGAGTGAAAGAAATCATATAGAATTATAATACGAACTAAGAAGACAAGAACTATAACAAATTCTTTTTTAATACTTTAATAAAAACTACAGCAATGTAACAGATCCAAGCCCAGATAAGTTTCAAAAGCAATCAGTAAAAAAATTCTAACAAAAGTTTTTTAAAATAAAATCATTTATTCTCATTACGCGAGACCTAGTTTGTTCGTTTTATTTTTGTAGTAGGTCTACTGGACTACATATTTTTTACTCTAAGATTCAGTGATCCAAGAATAAGGTACCATTCGTCTGTCATAAAAATAAATTTTCTATCAACTTATACTTTCTAGATCGAATATTAAGTTAAAATCGATTGAGATTAACACACATTAGCCTTTTAGAGATTTTATTTAGTTACGCGAAACAAAAATTTTATGTTTATGGGTAAAAAAATTTAAACTGTTAAAACAGCTGAGCTCTATAGACAAACGATTTATAGATAATTACTGATCCACTGATTACTCCACTGATCCAGATCCATTGTTCCCGATATGCTGAAGTGTTTTTACTGATGGATGTTTTCATAATTTTTATTATTATCGTCTTGACAGCACTACCTTAAATGTTTCTATATAAAATTTATGCATTTACATTTGCATACATTTTAACCTGTATTAATTTAAGCTTTAAACTAATTACTGAATGTTATATGTATTTATCTAGTATAGCCAGGTTTTCCAAAAAACTATCCACCATACTATGACGCCCATAACAAAACGACGAGTGCGGTATTCAATACGTCAAATAAGAATAAACTCGAGAAACGAAAGCGACAAAACTTCATTAGAGTTTCTATTACTTACATTAAAAAATATAATTGTTGCAAGTAAACAAATTTATTTTCTACAGTGCTTATGTTAACACATTTGGCTAGACGCACGAACCGTGATAATTTTAAATGGCTTTAAGTTCATGCTTGTTATAATGCCGATCCAACAAAAATTCAAAGGCGTATGAAAAAAGAGAGTTTGTGCAAACAAGAAATTACCTATTACACAAGCGATGGTGCAAAAGTATGTTCTTAGGTATTCCTGTAAAGTTTATTCGGTTCCAATGCGATTTTTATCAGCAACCTGTCAATAAGCTGTCATATTCATACAAAATACTTCAGTTTAAGATTAAAATATGGATTGCAACTGAAATATTATACATTGCTCCTCTGTCTAGACAAAACAAACATTCGAATACGTTTTGTCTGCCAAAAAAAATAAAATTGGTACTCAATCAGTATTTTTTTGTTTGGGTAATGAATGGTTTATGAATTTAAAGTCTGAGGCCTCTTAGTTCGGGACTCTACCGCAGTAAGGCTCGGCATATTTAGGGCAGATGTGTTTGCTTAGTTCAACACGTTTGTTTTACATAAAGCGCGCTGAGCGTGCTGAGGCCGATAAACAATAGTCCGGTTTACTCTAATCGTGCGTACGCCTGTGTTTGAAACACTGCCTCTGACCCTAATTTGGTGCTTTGGAAATGTACAAATAGGTAAATTTACAAAGCCTTTTGCTACGAGCGCTAAATAGTAATAATTATTTTGTATAACATTTTTATTTGAAGCTACGATTATGAAGTGCTTTTGTCAATTCCAATTGAGCGCTTCCGTGCTTCTGGGGCACGTTAATCTGTAGGTCCGGTTGTTAGGCCACCACGGAAGCTTCTAGGCCTATTAACTCCGTCACAAGAGTTGGCCATTGGCTCATACGAGAACTTACTTACCTTACTATCTTTAATTTTATTGAGATGAGAAACTATAAAAGCTAGTATAAAGTCAAAAGAGAGGAATTGATTGAAATAAAAGCCTTTGGCCTTGTAATAGGACGTGTAAGTTGACCAGTTGGTAATATTCATAAATAACACATTATGTGGTACTATCATGAACTGACTAATGATAACTAAAGGAAGGTTACTGTAGACGATAAACACACGTCTATGTTGTACAGTCTACGTCAGGAAGTTTCACAACAAACAGAAAAGAACAGTCTCGAAATCGCTTCGATTCCGCAGAATGTCTGCATAAAAATGTAAATGAAACTCTTGTCGTCGCGAATGCTCCGTTAAGCCGTGGTAAATGTGTCCGTCCGGCCATTGGACGTGCTCGGCTTGACAATAAGTAAACGTAAGCACTCGGTATTAGTACTATACCTACCTAGTACCACAGAATAAATAGTAGCTATTGTAGTAGGACTATTTTCATCTTAAGGCCGCGTTTCAATATACCTACTCGTATATAGCAATATAGTCGCTAATCGTTTACCTTTACACTCGCGCGCGACTTATACAATTGTAATGCAGTAGCAATGCAGTGGCGATATAATCGCAAGTAATATATAATATATATATAATAAATAATAATATGGGTATACGGTATCAAGACTGACGCGATACAACCTGTATAAATAATCAATAGTAAAATTCGAAATATCAAATAAACCGTACTAAATATCCTTGTATTTAAATGTTTCTGTGCTCACATAATTTATATGACACACTGGTCCCAACCTACGTAAGTAAATTTTTGTCCCAATCAATGTGGCCCAAATCAAATCCCCACATTAACACATTCTTAGCCGTCATAAAAGTTTACGATCATGGGAGCAATGCAACCGTGACAAGTGCAGACAATGAACGATCTAGATTACGAAATACAGAAGCATAAGGTCAGAAGTTCAAAATCAAGACTAAATTGATGTGAATGAACTAAAGAAACAGCATCGATAGTGTGCGAAACGCTGTAAGAACTTAATCAAGGTCATCTCGAACACAAAATGAAGAAACATGTTTATTAAGAAAGCGGAAATGTTATGTGATAGTTTTGTACGTCATATCATTAGACAAACAAGCATCCGGCCCACCTGGTGGTAGATTATTATAGTCTATGGATTGCAATAATGAGGTATCATTTACGCATTGCAACCCTGAGACATAGTTCAATTCACTGTCTTATAATTTCACTATACCTTTAAAACCGGTATGCACTGCTAAGCTAAGCTAAAGCTAAGCGTCACTGCTTGGCAGCAGAAATAGGTATCGTGGTTAAATTTCCTCAGACGAGTAATTCTAACTCTAAACTAGGAGTATAGTTTTTATCCCGGAAAAAGTCCGGTTCCCTAAATTCCACAAGAACGAAGTCACGAGCAACAGCTACTTTTATTATAAAAGCGTTGCCACTCCACTATCAGGGTATTTACTTTTCCATTGTAATTAGAAAAATCCATTGGTTCACGACCGGGTTCGAGCTAACGACATCAAAGGGGTTGCTACACGACTTGCTCTACTTGGAGTAAAGCAGACGTGCGAACGTGTCAATAACGTAATCAAGTGTTGCGATGGTCTCAAGAGATCAGCAGATCGAGGTTATAGGGGCACTAATGTTTATTTATACTTTCCCAATATGTATCAGACGAGTGAAGCAACAGTTGGCCGTTAATAAATAAAATATAAATAAACATTGGCGGACATTTTTTACAAAGATAATTCTAGCCCAAACTAAGAAAATCTTAGATGTCTAGTCTCAGCTCCTACGAGCCAAATTACATAACATATTTTTTTTGTATTTTTGTAAATACTTACCTAACCTTATTTAATTATTTTTTGGAAATACTTACCTAACCTTACTTAATTATTTTTTTGTAAATACATACTTAGAATACATGGGAATACCATGGTGGTTAAACGTAGCACAATGTAGTTTTAGAGTCAAGTGGATATCCAAACATTAACGAGGCATAAAGATGTTTAAAATCAAACTATAAAATACGAGTATGACGAAAATGCGTTGCGTAATTTTTGCAAGCATGTTGAGTTTTGTTTTTTTACAATATTTCCTTTTTTTTCAATATTTTTCAAAAATGGTAGGTCATGACAGAGGCCTTCGGGTGGCCTAGAAACTCTGTCACTAGAGTTGGCCACTGACTCATACGAACGAACGAACGAACGAACGAACAATATTTCCTCTTTTCTCCGCTTCGGTGGATGTAAACAAAATAGTTATGTCACATAATTCAAGAAGCGGTGTGTTCGCAACTTGGAGCTAAAGTTATAATGAAAAGAAAACTTCGAAAAACTTTTCTTTCACGATTTTGTCGCTAAAACTCAAATGCGGAAGTCAGCGTTTACGTAATAAAGTGAAGTACGATGATGTAATGCATAACTTAGCAGCTTTATTTTAAAGGTTGACAGTATGAATAGTATTTTGTCTAGATAAACATCTGAGAGACGATTAATGTATGTCAGTTGCAATCGATTTCACTTAGTTTCAATCAAAAACTGACGTATTTTGTATGAATAGGCAGCTTGATAGTCCGCTGATTGAAATCGGATGACAACCAAGTTACCTAATCACCCAGCAGAAAGAATCATAATAAGAAGACAACAAAATTAATACAGTTTACAAGTGTAAATATTTCAGAGTATTTATTATTTTACCTGTTCTCAAAAAAGGTTGTAGGTTTGCCTATTATAACACTAAGGATTAGTTTAGTCCGATGAGCTAAAGGGACATCACCCCCAAGCAAATCCTAGTATAGTTCTTAATATCGGCAGGGCTTGGAGGTGAACTGTAAACGCCTGGCCTCCTAAGGGGCGAGACAACACAAGTGGCGAACTAAATTAAAAAAATAAACATTAACTAGTAACACTGTTCACTAATTACAAGCAATAATTCCAGAACAAAATGTTACACATATGTTTTCGATAAAGCAATTGATGCATTTAACATCAATGCAGTCATTGCATGCTCTTATTATCGTGTAAACAATCTTAGTAGCTAATATATATGAAATGAAGTGCCTTGAATACACCTATTTAATCCGTTTTTCAGTTAGAGCCGCTTTCCACCACTTAAGACGCCCACCACCCCTTACAAGTGTATTACATAAAATAACACCAGTTTCACATTAACAAGTACTAATAAACTACCTTTTCAACACTGAATGTGTATTCAACATTACTCCCTTACTACGTGTACTCGGCTGCTTTCTATGTTTCAACATAATTAATGCGGTTACCGCTATAAGTTGGTTGTCAGATTCTAGACTAGGGTGCATGGAACTGGCGTATTAAATTCACGTAGATTCTTGTGATATTATTCATATTAGTTGTTAGCCACTGACTAATACGAACTTACTAACTTTTTATTGAACAAAACTACAATTTAGAATTTAGGGCTAAAAAATATGGGCTGGGTGAAAAATCTTCCGCAGCATTTTTAGGCCATTATTGCTACTAATTAATACGTACCTACTTAAATACATGATAATTTTTTTATATTTCAAAGTTATGACTGAATCGACTTGCAATTTGCATAAATATCATAAGGCGACAAGGAAACGCCATAGAGATCGCAATATGTGTTCTGAACGCATATTTACCTGCTTGCAAAATCAATAGAGATAGAAATGTGTATAATTTTGTTTTACGAAACACTTGGCATTTTGACAGCAACCGTGTGCATGTAAACACTTATTTCTACTATTCGATGCGTAACACATTGTGTAACGATTTGTTCGCTATTGCGATTGCCTGATAAAACGAATGGTAGAGATCGTATCGTCTTCCGCGAACGCATACCATTTCACGATAAATGCAATTTTAATTAGCAAGTTTGCTCGTAAGAGTTACTTGCATTGAGTAGAAGTATGTTCCACCTCTTAAAAATTTAATGTATACATTTATGGCTTTATTCATTACACTTAAACCCCTGTTAGCTATTGTGTCTTTCAAATCTGTCATCGTCCATCGATATAAGAGTAGTAAAGTTCTTTGTGATAGAGCTCGTCCGGGGAAGGACTACCACCATTCTATTTCTGCTGCCAAGCAGTAATGCTCGCATTGCTGTTTTCCAGTTCGAAGGGTAAGGTATCCGGTGAAATTACAGGCACATGAGACTTTCCATCTAACGTTTCAGGGTGGTAACACGCAAGTGATATTATGATATTGCATGCGTACATAGGCTACGGTAACCGCTTATCATCTAGTGGGCCACTTGGTTGCCACTTTAGTGGTATAAGAATGACGAGCCGCTAAATGACAGAATCTTCTAAGAAAGGACCTTTCAAATGTGTTGTGTGTAACAAATTTTCCAAAACAATATCCACATGTGATATTCGCAAGCTGCCGCTGATATTTAAAAGTTAAGTTACTTTCGTTTGTGAGATTGTCTATTCGAATTCGAATTAAATAACCAATATCAAGTAGAAAAATGTTACGTTTTCTTTGACACCTTTATTCCAAGCTCGTCCTTATTTCTATCTCGGCCGGTTTGATAGCTTATAAGCCGAGTAGGTAACAGTCATATACGTGCTTGTTCGAGTGAAACATTATTTTAATCGGACAAAAACTACTTAATTGCATTTTACGGCCAAGGTTACAACTGCAATCAAAGTACCGTAGACAAAATAATTACTGACTACGCAGGTTTGTACTTACCCGGAAACGAGTGAACAAAATAGCAAATAATACCACACTGTCTGTAGTATTAGTTGTGGAGTGTGTTGAGTGTGGTGGTACTTGATATACCTGCCTGTCAGTTTGTTTATGTTTCTCAGTATCCTTACGTAACCTTTCAATGTTTTGATGGTTTCCGAATCGTCAGTAAATAATTGTTTAAATTTAAAAATGTCAGTTCGGATAAAGTGCCCGAAGATATTGTGTCCAAAACGTCAGCAACTTTTTTTTTCTAAAAAAAGTGATGGTTATGCTTTTTTTTTAGGTTTTGTATATCTTTTCTTACTTTACCTTTATTTTAGTTTTTTTCTTTTTATGGGTGTCAATGACAATAATTTTATTTATAGATTTTGTTACTCATTAGTATGAATTTATTGTATTTATTTATATTGTCATTTACAGTTTACAGAATAACAAGTTGCATGGTATTAGATCTCTATTTACTTACAAGAAGGTATTTGCTTAGGTACAATTTAAAAAATATAGGTTGCAATCTCAAATCATCCTAGCGTAACTGAAACTTGCGTAATAGTACACACAACTTCACATAAACTCCAAATAACTATATAAAATCGTTACAACACTGACTGACTGACTATAACGTCAGCGTGAACCTTAGACAGTAACTTTTAGAGACATCATTACCTTTTTAGCTCTAAACTTGCAATAAAAAAAAAAACGAAATTCAATCTCTGAGTTTTAGGGAATAAACATTAGTAGCAGTTAGCAGCCCATAATATGGAATAGCTGGGAGTTATAGAATATAATGCCAACCAAACTACAATAAGCTTTTGTACTTAGTAAGTACTTTATACCTAGGTAGGTACTTACTATAAAGTAATAGCCTTCATACAATAAAATACTGGAGTCTTGTCTCGAATCTCTACGTGATCGCAATGACTTGAACGGGAAGCTAGCTAGAATAAATTTGTTTATTAATATTAACTAACGCACGCTTCCTTTTTCCCATTCTGGATTAGTACCTAAGTACTTATAGCTATCGCATGCATAATTAAAACAGACCCATGCATATAAAGGTTGCATTGCATTAGAAGGAACCAGATAATCGCCGATACGCCACCCTTACACGGTGGACCACCTTCCGCACGAGTTTGAGTCCATAATATTATTATGTATACTGCAACAAATATTTGCAGCGGGAATCAAACCCGCAACCTCTCGCTTCTCGAACGGGCAGTCGCCCACCTCGCCCTAGAGGTCGTCAAGTTAGTTGTTTAATTACCAGCGTCCAGTCTTTCCAGAACATTACATCATAGGATAAGTATTTTAGATCAAGAAGTATAAAATAACAACAACGTCTCATTGCTCTGCCATGCTGAACTTAAAAACTTTAAGCTTTGGGTGCATCTGTTATGGTCAGGCGTGTTATGGTCAGGCGTGATGCTTAACATCAGACGGGCGACTTGACATTCTGACATAACTTGACATTTTCTGACATAAAAAAATACTCGTAGCTCCATCTCAGGCCGCCTCAGATGGCCAAACACTTGGCTATATCAACATAAAACAGAAAGATGTTAATTATTATCATTTAAATGTGATTGCTATGAGGGATGTTGACATTGTGCCTCATGTTCCTGATGCGATTTCTCCCACATTCAAAATGTACTGACAATAAATTCGCCCCCCTTGTAGAAAAACAAGGTAGACAAGGTCTACGTTATACAAATGACTTCTTGTCTCTTATTTGAGGAGTGGCGTCATCCACTGCCTATCCTACAATGTTCTAGCTAGAAAATCCTTGACTGGTCACGGTTGGAAGGTCAAATTTGTTTTTAACCAGTTTATGTAACAAAATACCTGCAGACAGTGTCATAGTTCAACAACATGGCAACTTAGAGTATATAGGTATCAAGTGTCTCACTCTACGAATAAATAGTCTAGAAGTTTCGAACATTGCTAGTATGGGCTCGAAGGGGGCGAGAGTTCGTAAAAAATCTCGAAATATTACAAGGGTGTGTAGTGAGTTATTTATTTGACATAAATTTTATTTTATCGTTCACGATCTTAAAAGCGACAAGCAGGCGTGACCTTGACCTACCGCTGCCAGGTAATATTCAGATTTTATTTTACTTTGTAACAAAAATACTCCTGGTTTCGGGTGGGTAGGGTAAGAGGGATTTAGCCTAAAACTTCATCACGTATTGCACTGACACTGCCCTTAGCAACAGCCAAACGACTAGACATTAGCTGAGATAAAAAAGGAACTAAACTAAACTATTTTTTGTAGGTACTAAAGTATTTTTATGGTGGTGATTTGTATTGCACACTTGATACTTGATGATCCTAAGGATTGTACGCATTCTTATCTACCAAGCCTTTACTTTTTCAGTTCTCCATATTCGGAATGAATTTCCACAGACGAAGCTAATTAAAAAATCATCCGCTCATTATCATCCACAAATCATTTCGAGCTGCCTGAAGCACCAATTAAACGGTCAACGGATACAATTCGAAACTAATTGCTCGAAAATCTACCATTTACGTAATTAAGTTACACATCGCCTGTTTGTAATTCACTCTAGGTTATAACTTGATTTTGTAATAGATTGATGGACTTAAACTCTAGCAAAAGTCTCTAAAAAACTCTGTGGGTTAAAGTAATCTTATCTATTCTGTAAGTAATAATTATGAATTTACTAGCAAAAAGTATACATTCATTGCATATCAATGACAAGTGTCATCAGACATTGCAGTCGTAAAATGAAATACACGTAACTACATAACGACCAAAATTAATCAAGACTAAAGCGCCGATGGCGCAGATGGTTTTCACACTGACGATAGTAATATTGATGTTATTACTATTAAGTTTACTTTGGAATTGATACCTACCGACCTTCTGAATCAGAGGAATTCTGCCATCGGTGTTGTGAATAGCAATTTAACGCGTTTCCATTGTATTATGTGAATCTGTCAGTAGGAAGGACGTAAATCGCTATCGGTTGCCAATCCAACCAATAGCGCCTTCGCCTCATATTTCTAAGAAAGATCTTTGGCTCGAAAATCTTAAATTAGTCGGTCACAACTCTTAAAACTTACTTAGTATCTACAAAATACATACGGAAACACAGTTGACCCATTTATAGACTACTACAACTAATTACTATATAATGTATAACTATATATATACTTATAAATGGTGGATAACTGGGGTAAACCCAATCACTCTCTCCTGAGAGTAGGCCAGTGTCCCAGCAGTGGGAACATTAGAAGGCTGTCATGATGATCATGATAATGTATAACTGCTGTCGGTCGGGTATTGTGTACTTACTGCCTATACTTGCATCCATTGTGATAAATGGTGGCATTTATATCGATGCCTTCATAAAGACTAATTCTTATTATGCGTAGTCTCAAACACACTTCGTCCTGTTACAAACGATTTTATTTTATTACAAAACAGTTTGAGACACAAAAGAGTCTACTGAGCAAACCGTACTTCAATGGACAAACGCAAATATTTGTAATCACTGAGCGTACATCAACACGAGTGACCCACTCAGTAGAACCTGTATGACTGTATGGAACAAGGATTTTAAATTTCCTTAGCACTTGGTAGGTACTTTGACGTTATACTCTGTAGTAAATAATAACACTTGAGGTTTAGTGGTGTGATCCCACCGATTCTAAAACTTCGAAACATTCGTGCATTTAGGAAATTATCAACTTATAAATGTATTTGTGTGCGCATTTACCAATTGAAACATTATGGGTCCTCTACCTAAAATTGCTGCTTCGATAGCAAGTGGCCAATTACAAAGCTTCGGTTTCGTAATCAACGATGTGTTCATGATTTACAAGCAGGTTGGTAACTTGCTGGCATTTCGTTTGCCAGTTGTCGAAACCTTGAATATATGAGACATTGTAAAACCACCACAGACAGTCTATCAAAATCGTTAAGACGAATTCAAGATTCAATTATTTCACGCCATTTACGCACACAATATTTACGTGGATTCAAATAATGATAATAAGGTTGATATAATGATTGGTGATGGCAAAGTAGCAAATTTTAAAAATTAACAAAAATATTATGGAAAGTAGTAGTATGAGATGATTCGTTGATATTTGACGATCCTTTTTATTTGGAATAATGATACCAGGGTTTAAAATTTTATACATATTTTGGTCTTCGACTATACTAAAACACCTACTTTTACAAATGGTACCAGTTGTAAAATTGACAGAAATAATATTATTTTTGTGTTTCGCAACTCATACTATTCGATACCAGTTCTTTTAGTACCAGTTGTAGAACAACTCGTCTGAGATAATAATTTGGTAAGAGTTTTATATGTATAAGTGAAATTCACTTAGAAACAATAATGAATTAAACATTTTAGTGTGACAAGAGATACATTTTCGAACGGTTAGGTACCACTTTTTCATCTAAATTAACTTGATTATCCTTCAAATAAGAAACATTTTTCCTTATGGATTAGATTAGGGATAAATACCTAGGTAATTTTATAATATTTTGTATATGTAGATAAAGTAAATAAACCTACATAGTAAAATTCGACTCAGTAAAATCTTTACTACTAACGGAAATAAAAGTCCTTATTTAGCTCCAAATGCAAAACTCTAAGTAAGCAAATGGTATAAAAAAAACATAGGTAATCGCGATACTGTATGATAATGTTCCATGTTACTGTGCAGGCAATATTTCTTGGATTTTTGTTCATGTCGTTGAAACCGGTCGATAGGGCTTGCTCGTGATTGAATGTTACCCAATCCAAATATAAAGGGTACCGTAAGAACCGCTTAAACAACTAAACATTGCAATAGACATTATTTATTGCCCCTAAAATTTTTATTCTAGAATCGTATCAGCACGATCTATTACACAATAAATCCTACTATATGAAACGCTTCTAAATTATTTTTAACTTCCGTACTTGCAGCGCCTCTTTTTCTCTTTGGAGATAGTTTAAGAAAAGTAGGTTTAAGTTACATTTGCAATTTTTGAATTAGGTGTTGTGGTGCCATTGTATTCGAAGGTTTTATAAACAAATATCTTTTAACTTACACACGTAAGTGTAGTAGTATACAATTATCTCTATGTTTGTGTTTGAATTATGCATGTGATTTTAGTAGGTAATAAAGATATATTTTATGCAGATTATGTTTTTCTAAATCTTGAAAAAAAAGCGCGATGCTTCACCGCAACTAGCATAACTCCATTTACCATACCATCAATAAATAGTTTCCGTAAAAGTTTATAGAAAAGCAAAAATAATAGCATATCAGGAAACTCAAGAGGTTGCTATCACGCAAGTGATTTCCTCGCAATGCGACACGAGTCGTCGGCAACTACGCGTGACGGAAAAGTGGAAACGTTTCTACAGCCACTTTCGGTATAAGCTGATTAAAAACATGATACTCGTACATTACAAGCTGCTATTTAAAAGTACTTACTTGGAAGCTCAATTAATCTAATTAAACGAAAAATGTCAATAGAAAGCGAAATTAATCAAGATAGAAACCTACCGTAGGTATATAAATATGATAAGATCAACTGTTACATTGGTCGTGGTTCAGTTAGGCATAATGTAGCAGTAAATATAATGACAAGACAAGAAAGCTTTGCTCCATATCCTCTTAAACTATTTCAGAGCTCTCCTTGAATCGCTCCCTCAATCGAATCGGCACCTTGTTCAGGGCTTTGTCTATAGTTTTCTTTTATTTGAGACGGTCTTCGACTTGATGCAGGGTAACGTTGGCTGAAGTCTTCAGCTCCAGCTGATCAGGAAGTCTAATCTAGAAGTATGTCAAAGTAATTTGTTTAGTAGGTATCTATCAGATAGTATCGTTTGGTGACACATTCGATAGAATTGCACCCCAAGCCACAATCCCAGATCAAATCTGATTATGGCTAAGGAGCCGATTGCAGATAAATGTAAAGTTATTTTAAATCATACAAAATTGTCGAGCCATTGCTTGCAGCGCCATTGAGGACTAACCAACTTCGAAACAGACAACATCTACACAAACTTTCACATTACTTTATAATATAAATACTTAGATTTTATAGTCATCGCATGAATTGCAGAAGATCAAAGAGTCGGATACCAATGTATATTGTGAGTGTTTTACAACATGCCTAGGTAATAAAATCTTTACAGCCCGAGTTCATAGAACTACATCATGCTAGGAGGTATTTAAACAGAAATTCTTACGCACAAAACATGGTACAGTATATACTTGCTACAGCAACCATAAAACTAACTGTAATTATAGACCGAAAAACAGAAGGCATTGTTCCGATCGGTGTTAAGGGACTGTAGGAAAGACTTTGGACAAATTAAGAGCCCTATCCTTGACAATCCTTGAATTTTCTTGTAGCCGTGAAGTTTCGAACACTACTGTGGCTCGTGTGTCGAAGATATTTTAACGAAACAAAAACAAATAAAAGCTTTATCCCTTAAAATTTAAGCCAACAGAGCAAATATTAATTAACTCAAGACATAACTGATTAAAAAAATAATTAGTAACGCACGTTTCGTAAAATGAGCAATTCCAGTCAACTTTCGATCATTTTTTCAATGAAATAACAAACTCTAACATATTTCCAAAAATGCAATGATAATAATCACAGTTTTAAAATTTAAGTGAATAGAGAAAAATACAGCATGTTAGTTCAATATTTTTGAAAAAAGACGGTCTAAAAAACGAGTACTTTTCCCAATTTTACGCTTGTTATTTCTGCTAAAGTAAGGAGTTTACAATAAAAATACACCTGCTTAATTAAAGTTTAAGTTTTTATTAGATAAATACAACAAAGAAAATAGTCTAATAGCATTGACTTTTTTTAATACGATTTTTTTTAAATCACACCTTAGCGCACTTATAATCATATCGATCGAAGCAGCGACTCTCAAACCGCGCTGAGCCCTTATGGAGGGAGGACGTATAGCTCCTCGTCGCGCGCGCTATTACTTATACTATATAAAGATACATTCACGCGAACTTCATGAATTATATCGCTAAATCTTGGAAAGGCCTCTTAAAGCTAACCCGTTTCGTTGGTCATTCAACTGGGCTTCAATCCCCTTTTGCAATTAATATATTAATAAAAGTGACTAGGATCCGTCTGTGTTATAATAATAATATCAAGTCTATACGATAATATTACGTGGATAGTCGATATAAATAACACTCATTAACGCTTACTTTAAAATCTTAATAAAGAAGCTTTTTAAACAGGGTCTATAATTACTCTGTAAACCTTATCCACTAACATTACTTTGTAAATATGAGCACGTATGCAAATGATATAATCCGTAGCTACATGTAATTATATCGGATTTATATCGTAACGTTATGGTACAAGAAGTCAGTGACACTGCCGACCTTGGTACTATATCAGTAATTGCATCCTATGCTGTTGTGAGCGCTGCTGTGCTGATTGAATCGCTGATGAAATGATAGTGTTTTGCATTATAACTGTACGTAGCATTTAGGCCTTGAAAGATGCAAGATTATTAATGTTTCTTTTTAATGTTCTGTTCTCTGGACATTGTCTTGTTGCCGTAATTATAAAACAATTTGCTAACGAGATTTTGTAACACAGTATTTTTTCTAGGTAGGATCTCATTTTTCGTTTTTTTTTTTTCAAAACAACTTACGAACCATTTTTGGGTAGTAAGTTTTGGAGAAATCTCAAAATCTCCAAAAATAGGGATTTTGGGATTTTCCCCCCTCCTACTGCAAGTGCTTCAACTCACATGTCAGTGAGTGGTGGTTAAGCTATTTATAATAAAATAAGAATATTGGATCATCCATCTATGTTAAAATTTCTGAAACATGTTATGCATTTCTTTGTGATCATGAGATATTAGGTAAGATGTACCAAGCCAACTGCCAACTGATAATTTTTGTTTTTATAATAGTGATTCCTGTTAGAAAATAACGAGCCTTTTAAAAGCTAAATGCCGTTCAAAAGTACTCAAAATTACCTATAAGAGTTTAAGAGCAGAGAATACAGTTTTGGAAAATAATGCTGGTCACTCTTGTGTGTGTATCTATATTATTATCAAACAAGTATAGCATATAAACACTCGTAGAAATTACCAAAAATGTTACATGTTTTACGACAATCGTATCTCAAAAATGTTGATGAAAACGTGATTGATAACCTAAACATTTTGTAGGCAATCGTTACTCCATAGTTTGTGTTTAGAAATAGCTATCATCAGTTTCACATCGTTGGTTTACTAGCCTTTCAACAAATCTTGATTTTAACCTTAGAACACTTGGAATGTTAGTTTGTAATAAAACAGTCTAAATACAAAGTTTTAATTATATACGATAATGTAACTATTAGTGTTAAATCTGTTGAGTTTTACGTTTTCTGTAATAAAAGCTTAAATTAAATGTCACACAACTTTTTTTTAGTAGGTAAGGTATTTTAATTATTTTAAGTTAGTTAGAATTTAAGATAGATTATTTCTAAGTTTATTTGAACTTTAAATAAACAAAACGAATAAATCATCTCTAATTCTTACATCAATTGTCTATCAAAAAAGCAAATTGCCGCGGTGTTATGCGAAAGATACTTTACTGGCATTACAACACCAAAACCAGCATTTCCTACACTAATGATTAATCACCTTCTGTTCAAACCAGTAACTTGGAAACCCAGACAATATTTTTGCGAATGTTTTAAAAATTTTCAATCACTTCAACGATATTTATAAAATTATAATTCTGCGTTTTATGTTGTTAATCAAAAAAGTTATCACAATTTGTTGCAGATTTGTTACTATAAAGAAAAAACTCCCCGCCTACTAACATATTAAATTACTTTCCCTTCATGCATAAAATAGATCCCCCATTGAATATCAGACACTTACAAAAAACCTAACTGTATCTTAACTTTTATCTTTTGAATTCATAAACAGTCAAACCAAAGCAACAAGCTAAATATTTCAACATTAATAATAAATACAAGTCTATGTACAAAATTCATTGCAGCCACAGGCCACAGCTTGTTTAAAAATGTAGGTAGGTACTTTCTCGGTCTCCTTTAACTCGCGTTATTATGTATGTTAGTAATGGAATGTGTGGGAGTGGCGCTTAGAGGCCATAGGGCTGCCATATCTTAACTTTGAAATTATAGGCAGTATAGAGGTAGGTACTAAGCTTATCATTTTGTTTTGTATTTGTAGTACTGTAGTAGAGTTCTTTGTGATGCGCTAGGAACTTGGTTAGAAACGTCTAGTCAGCTACTCTACCCGTGACTCTTGTGTAGCGTTTGCAGTGACAAAATTGCTTTTCCTTAATCATCATCATGGTTAGCCGAACGAACGAGGGTAAAATTACTAGTAAATGATAATGATAATGATAATGATAATATTTATTTCTCTTTAGACATGTTACATGTACTTTCGTCTTATAAATAAACATACTTTTAGTAGGTAAGTAATAAAAATTTATAGGTTAACTATACCTATTGCTAGGTACCTTCTACACTAAAATAAATAAATTTATAATGTTCACCTAAACGTGTTAAATTCTAAATCAAGTAGCGTATATCTGAATAATCATTATTATTATTTCCATAATGCCAACTTTAGCATCACTTTGTAAAGCGCGCATGTTTAAAATTGAATATAAATCAAGCTTACTTAACCTAAGACATCAAAAAATGTAAGGTTCATTTAATTTTTTATCTTGAACCGCAGATCAACGAATACATTATATTAATCAAGAACTTATTTTGGTCTGTGCGGTGTGAGTCTCACCATCGTTAAACTCAATGAATCATCAAGGGTTAAATTATCAATACAGAGTAAATGGATCCGATTGGCCAGCAGTTAATTGCTTGTGGAATTAATTGACGAATGAATGAATTGATTAATGACCCTCTACTTGTTGATTACGGGAAAAGGGAAATTACATGTTGGATTAATTAATCTATGAACGGAGAAATCACCTGCGTATGTGCGGTCAGTTGGCACGTCAGTTGGTCGAACTAACTATTACATGGGGATTGAAACAAGATAATGGAAATAGAAAAGCGTGTTCAAGTCAGTATAGGAATTTGCGTGATTGTTTTCCTATAGAAACTCAAAAAGAAAAGAAATTTGTTTCAACTCACCACAAACAGAGTATAATATAAAATAAAACGACTGTTTTTCATGAACTGACTGAAACAACTAATTTATTCATATCAACACTGCCAGTACAGATGGCGCTATTAGTCTCTAAAGTAGATCGTATATCAGGTATTTTGTCTATTTACAACATAATAAACCTTTATTTAAAAATAAAACTATTAAACATGGACAAATCTAGGTACCTACATAAGATTTTTATATTTATATTAATTAAATTTATTTGATGCAAAAAGATTAAAACTAATTGTTTTCTTGTTTACAATTGTTTTAATTGTTGTTTGTGATACTTTTAAAAAAGTGTGGTGCTTTCTTTGCGTGCATCAAAAAATAATAGCCTTATTATTTTTTGAAATATGGGTCATTTTTTGTTAAACAATCTGTTAATTTCTTGTCTAACGATTCAACCTATGAAGTTAATGAAAGAACAAATGACGAAATTTTCTAGGTTAACTTATTTGATGATAATGGTGCTTTCAAACTTAAGCTAGAAAACAACTTATAATAAAATATAAACAGCCAATTACAATTTTTCACGTCAAGTTTTCATCATTCCATTACGGTAAAAACATGGGCATAATTATATTATATTTCAATGGTAACTTGTCTAACGCTGGTGTTCTGAATCGTGAGATGAGTGCATTATTCGAAATATTACACAAATAATAAACTATCCGTTTTTACCTTAGCCTGAATACCTCTCAATCTCAATCACTCTCGCTCGGGACCGGGCAAGTACTGGAATGAACATAAAATGACTGACCATGATGAACTCATCTGGCGGGGGGAAATTACCTCACCAGAGTCAGAAACATCATTAGTACTATTCCGCAGATTTTTTTAACTAATGAAGACTAAAAACTAAGAACGCGCTCACCAGCTGCTTGCTTGTAAAGTGTAATCTACAAAGACTATGCAAAGTGCAGATACCAGACGCGAAAACACCTGAATCAATCAACTATAGTGAAAATCTATTTAAGCCCCCTTTAGATAGTTCTAAGCAACCCAGGTACATTTCTGCTATTCAAACAGTTCTCTACAGTGTTACCTGTAGCTCATGACTAATGTCATGCGTTAGTTAGATGAATACATCAAAGACGTGGGACCCACCCATTCATTCTATTCAATGCAGATGATCCAAGCGTACAGTTTCCGCTCCGCTGGTTATGATTATGCTCAGGTTTGTCATTGTACAGCACGTCTTTGTTTGTACGAAGACCTTCCATTTCAAAGTTTTGAGTTCAAATGGCTTAGCCTTCTTATACCAACGATAAGTTGATGTAGTACTCGGGACCCGCCTTTGATTATGTTGCAACATGCTAACGCCGCCAATAACGGCGCGCCGTTACTTTACTTGGGTCTTAGAGTGCGAATAGCACATCACTATCTATCGATTTCAATAGATCCAAATGATTAAAATACTAAAACTCTGCGAAACTTTCTTCCTATTGAAATTCTAACCTACTTCTCCTGATACGAATATTATAATGATTCTAGATGCGAAAGTTTGTAAAGATGTTTTCTTGACTGTTTCGATCCTCCAGGAAGTCTATCGAAGATTGCTATATTTTTCTCCAATCAGAGGGTCCACCCGGTCTTGCTATTCATGTAATCAGTTATGCCAACCACTGAAAGGTATGGGGTGAAGTTTCGCATGTACCTAATTTAATAAAATAGTCTAAAATAACATTCTATGTGTTCCTACTCTTCAAAGTTCTACATAGTTCTAAAGAAAATACGAAAATAATGCCGCGGGCAGAAACTAGCATGTAAAATTTGCATAAAAAATGGAGATTCGGTAGCCACGTAACCTAGATTTTAAGCACAAATGCCCAAATTGAATAACAGAAAAGTTTATGATATTGCGGCCATTAGATGTAGGCTATGTTCTGCCATCTACGGAGATCCGCCTACGAGGACGACTACCTTTCAGGACTCCTGTTTATTCTGTGGTAATATATACTGTTGTTTATTCTGTAAAGATCGTTGCTCTGAACTCTAGAGGATAATGTTACAGGTTATTTGACAATTTGCTTTGTGCGAATACTGAAGCGCCTGTTTCAGTGGTGTATATTTCAGCTTCATAAACAGATCAGAGATTCCTCAGGATTTATAAGGAAAAATATGTTTCAGATAAAAGTCTAATAAAAATGTTAACTTGCCACAAAACACTTCAAGTCTGTAGTGAAATTCTTTATTTAAGTAATCTTAAAATGAAAAGACAAAAGATAATTTAATCATTTCTCCAACTCATTCTGCAACCGGTCTACCATAATGATGATTACGAAATAAAAAGATTTTTAAGACTTACATGCAAGTGTTAAAATTGGTAATTTCTAAAAGCTTTTGTACTGACCTATGCATATTATAGGTACATGTTTTTTATAGTGCCTGAGGTAGAGTCATTTTAGTAACTTTCTAATGAACCGTGTGTCACCCTTTCCATTTAAAGCCATCAGCGAAACCAGTTGCATCATCGGTTATGTGAGTGATTGAATATAAACATTATATCTACTTACTACTTTGAATTATATTTTTATGACTCTATTAATAAAAATAACATCAGTATGCAGATCAAAGAACATTATACTAGGCACCAGCGTTTCGTTAATAATAAAATAACCATAAATTTAAAATTAAAAGAAACCTCCGACATTCTTATATCCGAAGATAATATCTCTTCATCAATTAGAAAGAAGGTGATCTTCAAACGGCTGAGCAGATTTACTTGAAACATAGTTAAGAACACTTGCGATTAAGATACCTACCTTTTAAACGAAAAAAAACTAAATCAAAATAGGTTCATCCGTTCAAGAGCCACAGAACTCACAGAGCTGTGTGTTCTGTGGCTCTTCAGTTTTGAAAAATTATAAAAATAGCTCTATTTCTATAATGTTTCAAAACTACTGCTAGTTATTTTGGTTAGGTTAAACATGACTATTTTAATGAGTTCAAAACTCACCCGAGCCTATAGACATGGGTCAACGACCACCACCTAGAACCTGGTAAGTATGAACAAGAAGTACTTATTGCATAACATAGCAAAAACAACAGCTTTTGCGAAGAGTCCGTGACTCTACACTTTTTTTATGCAGATCTGTGTCGTTGATGGTTCGATTGTTAATATTACGAGTACATGTACCTGTGCATATTTATTGTTAAGTTTAACAACACCTCTAACTATCGCTCAAAATCACGTATACGAGTACTTGCCTACATAAAGACAAACCAAATAGTTCAGACGTCTCTCAGAGATTTTGGCCGCTCGTTCCCCACGCAATCCTTAAGTCACGCGCGTTTCACGCCCCGCCCTGAGGCCGTATCCGGAAAAATGCCATTGATAATCATAAACGTTAATGTATCGTTCTTCGTTCAGTTTAAAATTTTTACCTACCGGAGTTTCGTAGTTTATTTTACGCGCTAAAGAAAAAAATTCAAACATTTTGGTAGCTGCATATAGACTGGCGTTACTTACGGTTACGATGGCGTTGTTTACGATTGTCATGAGTATTTTTTCGGATACGGCCTTTGTAAATTTACATACAGACGTTTGAGTTACTTGGTTCGCCTACAGGCAGGTCACGGAGCGGACGTTCATCCCCACATTGCCATGTACAAGCCATAGCACCTGCGAAGAACTACCAAAGCAGACGTGAGCAATTTAAGCGGATTTTTTCATTGAGATTCACTCCGCTGCGCCCTTTCCTTTAGTTAGGTATTCCGTAACACCATATCACATGTTTATAACGCCTACCTATATTATCACAACGCTTTGGTGGGTGCGCCCGCGTCGCTGCCCGACGCACGTCGGAGAAAGTCGCGAAAGTGAAGGACCCGCGATTTTCTACTGGACAACCAATTGTTGAAGGCCTATCGTTTCATTTCACTTGGCGTTTGTACGTGACTTAAATCGGTACTTGGAGAGCGTGAGAATTTAGGGCTTATAAAGCAATGTTTATTCCAGATTAATTAATTCATCATATCAGAGGATTCTAATACTTACTTAGTAGACATTTTCTTTTGTTTACCGAACCTTTAATGAAAGCAGGTTAACACTTTGAATTATTTAAATAAAAACGTGGTCATTAAAACTAATGACAGTAATGAACTAATGACAAACCCATACTAAGTAATTAAAATCTACTTTTGACACTACCAATTAAAGTAAATTAACGTACACCTCTAATTCCATTATTAACACGTGCTTTCGCTATAATTTCACTTTCAACATCAAATAAAGTTTGTGGAGAATTTATTTAACCAAATATAATAATTCAATTTAACAGTCATGGTCAGTGAACATTTTGTCTGCCTACACATTAAGTAATTGGCTTAGTCAGGATGTTAAAATGCCACTGTTTAAATCATCCCACTGCTGGGACACTGGCCTACTCTCGAGTGAGAGTGATTGGGTTTTAATCCACCACGCGAGCCCAATGCGGATTGGTGGATGAATGACTGTTTAAATATTTAACAGATTTAGGCAGGTCCTTTATATTGGCGTAGAAAGAATGAATCAGCCAATTTATAAAGCAAAGATCTTGTACGTAACATAATATGAGTTAACATTCTAGAATACAATGTATCTAGAAATGTTAGAAACCACAATGAAGTCAGTATAATATAGCATTTGAAAGACTAACTAATACCCACAGCAGCATTTTAAACCGTTACCTAATGAATTTAGGATGCGCTCTTTTTGTTGATTTTTGTTCGTTAGCTTTCGTAAGTGAAAATAAACTAACCTCTATGTATACCGATTTCGAAATGTATTTCAAGTTATGCAACTGTCAAAGTGTCGAAGTTATAACTTATGCGCGCTACCCACACTTAGGTAGAGATCGATGGTTCTGCATGTCATGCACAAGCGTCGAACAAACCACTATTCATAGAGTTGAAATCTTGATTAACCATAGTCAAAAGCTTCATTAAACACAAACATGGCTAATAAAGGATGAGCTTATTTAGCTACTCAACAGAAAGCAATAAAATAAGACCTCCATTTTTTTTTTTTTTACGACGACACATTTTATCCGTGCCTTTATTACGTAAGTCTATTGCTGTCAAATTGCTGTCGATCGCTAGTCGATCCCTTACGCGCTTATGGTACGCACTGTAGGTGTGAAAAAGACGGCCAGACGCAACAACAAGCTATCGACAGCGATAGACTTACATAATCAGGGGGCCGGAATAATACTGTTGACAATCGCATCATCTAGCTGACAATATGCCATTTTATAAAGCGCCTTGTAAAATGAACTACCTACAAAAATTCGATCAAACTCTGGACGGACGATACGTTAGTGTTTACGATTGTCAAAACCTTTATTTTTGCTCAGCAAAACTAAATTAAGGCAAATATCGAGACTACGATGTCTGATTTATAAGATATGTGATAGATAACGAAACGAGTTCCAAAATAATAATAAATAAATAATACTGGACAATCCACACAGAGTATCATCTAGCCCCAAGGTAATCAGAGCTTGTACTTGTAGCTTGTTGGTTATGACACAGGTTATGGGTACTAGATGGCTGATATACTTAAATATAATACAATACAAAGCATAGATAGATATTTTTTTATTAAACATAAAAAAATACCTGGAACACCTGGAACAAATATATGCAGATCCTACAATCATTTGTCCCAAGGCGGGAACCGAACCCGCAACCTCCTGCATCGCAGGCGCCCGCCGCGCAACATCGGTCGTCATAATAGGACCTTGATTTCAATCAAAAAGTGACGTATTTTGTATGAATCTGACAGCTTATTGACAGTTCACTGATTGAAATCGGATTGAAACCGAGTTACGCAATCGGGGGGCTTGTCTATCACGTGGGCATTGAGAATGTCACTGTTGAATATCAATAACAATCAAGGGTGTATGTACTTAATTATGCAGACCTTGCATTTATTCTGTCTCGAATTTAATATGGGAGGAGGCCATAATAATTATTCAATGATTGCAATATAAATATTGCATGAATAAATTATTGTACCTTTTGATTTGTAGTTTCTAATGCCCATGATACATTATGCATAGTTTACTGTAAAGGGTTTCTTAGTATACAGCCCAACTGATGGTAAGTGGTAACCTAGTTAAGAACGCTTGTAATACCAGATCATTTACGCTATTCCATGTGCCTCTACTCTAAGTTTCCATCACCCTTCCTACTTTACAGTATGATCGAACGTCCAACGTCATGGTTATTTGAAAACAATTCATAGACATGATCAGATTTAAAACATTTTTCTTTTTATCCTAACGCAAGATTCGATTTCGATCAAGAATGTTGGCAACATATTCTTGATCGGGATCCATTTAAAGATTCAAGAGACTGAATGAATCACCAGAACACGGTTCATTTTTATATATAATTTGCTAGAGGTAAGTAGATCACCCAGAAGTATTTATTTTCTCAGATTTTTCTTATATAACTTTACCTTCTAAAATCCCAGTTATATTTTCTGTAACCACCAGCACGTACGCTTCCTCAACGCCATAAACACATGGTTGACGATTGAGCAACGCGCTTGAAACGGGCCGCAACGCTTTGTGCGAGCTGATTGCATCGATAGACTGTACTTATGCCTCATTAGAATGCTCTGCGTTTCCGATGGCCAATCAAGTAATGAGGCTAATTATATTGAAGCTTTTGAAGACCGCGCTACAGTTGCAAGACTTTGCTATTGTAATTTGAGTTCTTTTAGATTACATTGTAAAATCTAAATTAGAAAAATAAGTTAGCTACACGAGACGTGTTCAATTGTTGTAACGGAAGTAAAGGCTACAGTTGTTGTTTACTTACACTGGACTGGACCTGTTAAACTTCCAAGGTTTTTTCAAATGCCCTGAAAGATTGACACAGAAATCTCATCATCAGCCGTCAACTGCTTGACATAGGACTCTACCATAAAAAAAATACTTTCACAGAACACACTCTAAACACGATGAACAAGTAGGTGTCATACTCAAATGCATTTATGCATGTTCAATGTTATTAAGATAAGCAAGTATCAGTGCAATGAACCCAGACTAAACCAAAATAATTATTTACGACCGGAGTGGCTTTTAAAATAACCCATCTAAGTTCTACGAACATAATGTAGATGTTTTATAGCAAAAAGGAACAAGAGGAATGCCTCGTGACAGAGACGGAAATCCTAATTATAGATGGTGATACAGAACACAGGCTGACTGTTTCAGATGTTTTAGTTAGTCAGAGGATAAGGATACCATTATATTATTGCGAACAGCAAGCATCGTAATCCCAATAAAATTAAAATAAACTATATATAATAATAATAAAATTAAACCAATAAAAGTTCCAGACCAATAAAATTGTAAGTAGGTAAGTAGAATCGGAAACTAAAGTTCTAAACTTTATAGTCATTCATTACCATTAGTTATTAGACACACTCTTTTCACCTGTCATCTACAAGTTTAGTAAAGATTTATCTTCACCTCGGCATCTATAAGAAGTCTCGTAAACTAGTTTCAAATAGGATTTCTCATATAGGCATAGAAGCTATAAACCCGCTAGTTCCTCTACATAACGGGACGGTTGCAAAGACATACATGGGAAGGATACTACATAATAAAATAGAGACCAAATTAGTAAAAAGTAGAATTGTAGGTGAAACTGATTGTTTATTTGGTCCTCATGATCATCGTTTTAATGTTTCTACTGTTGGAACACTGGCCTTCTATAAACCGAGGTCATACATAATCTATCACATTGACCCAAGACAGTTTGTGGATGGTACATGTCTTTTGAACCAGTGCTGCAGTGCTCTTAATATTTGGTCAGATGATAGGTTTAAATAGAACATAATAAATGTTTCGGTTATGATTGCGTATGGCAACTAATTGATTGCTGTTTTTGACTTCCTAAACATTGGGAACTTATTTTTATTTTTGACGGCATGTGGTTGCAAAATAGCTGTTAATACTTATAATGCATGCCATATTGCAACCACATGCCAATTGTTTCAACTCGGAAACTGTTATCAACGCAGAGCTCGATTCTCAGCTCATAAAATTATTTCAAACCAGCCATTTCCCCGATCACGTAAAACAAACGACCATGATCTTCGTGTTATCTCCATAAAGACGCTTTACAAAAGATCTCCCACGTTTTTATCTGAACGTGCCGGTTGTATCATACGAAGATTACGAACTGATAACATCTTATGAATAATCAACCTTTTTTTCTTTAACCTCTTTATGACTTTTGTGAAGCAATTATTGTTAGCTTGATTGTACTTTTTTGGGTGTTCACGTGGTTTTATTTCGAATAAAGAGTCATTGTCAATGCCAAGTACGAGGAACTTGACGACCGATGTGGCGCAGCGGGCGCAGGTTTGCGGAGGTTGCGGGTTCGATTCCCGCCGAAATGTTTGTACGATCTACAAATATTTGTTCCGGGTGTTCTGGGTATATTTTCTATATAAATAATCAAAAAAAA
The DNA here is from genome assembly GCA_951394395.1 of Colostygia pectinataria. Lineage (NCBI taxonomy): Eukaryota > Metazoa > Arthropoda > Insecta > Lepidoptera > Geometridae > Colostygia > Colostygia pectinataria. The sequence goes on from OX596362.1 coordinate 6,096,881, forward strand.
AACCCTCTCTATGTATTATGTATCTATATATCAGTCATCTAGTACTGTTTAACATCATCTTACCTTGGGGCTATATGCTGTGTGGATTTTCCAGCATTATTTATTTAAAAAAAAACTCTACACATTGCAATCCAAGTAACCAAGTTATTGTACACGAACCTGCTAAACTAGCGTCAAGCCATGGATAGGAGAGTTGATACATGTAACTAAATTCAATAATTAATGACTCTCTCTCTTTTGAACAAAAGGTAACCGAAATAATTATGAGTAGTTTAGTTATTTTATTCGCAAATAAATACCAACTAACTACAAAATTTAATTATTGGAGAAGTAGAAGTCTATTAGAACGACTTACAAAACTTACCACGGGAATCCTGAGTATGCTTTTGCTGTCCAACATTTATATAAGATTTTACTTACTATACTTATATTTTATATCTTCTCTATCTAAATAATAGAGTGAAGAGAATATTTATAAAATCAAGCCACAAAGTTGTGTAAGTAGTGCTTTTCTGTTCTTCTTCAGATTTCGACGATTCGAACCGATCGGAGATTCGGTAGGTTACATAGAGCTTTTTAATATGAGACGTCTTAAAAATATAAATTGAAATGAGCATCGCACTCATAACATTTTATCACCACTTAGATAGGAAGTATTAACCGATCGAGTAGAAAAGGACTTTCATTCATAATGGCTTTCATCGTCAGAGAAACCCGCGAAGTACCTAATCAATGAAATGGTTTGTGGAATTGCTATCGTTTAAACCAACTATGTGGGTATTAATCGAAGCATGAAATGATTATTATGGCTAAACGTAGAAATGAAAAGATCAAAGACTCTGGCATCGTCGCGAGCTGTTTTTTAAGTTAAGGGTCATTCATTATCAACCTGAGAAACTTCTTTTTTTAAATATAAACAAAATACTTTTTGAAAAAAAAAAGTACAAGTACAAGTACCCCTTAAGTTTATCAGGTTGATAATGTATGACCTTATATATGTAGGTACTTATACAATTTACAAAACGAGTGTTTATCATTACTTGCAACATTCCGTGCTTTGCCACTTACACATAAAGGCGGCGGTACAGTCTCACCGAGGCAGGCCGAGACAGGGCGAGCGCGAGAGTGTATATGGTAGCGCTCGCCTTGTCTCGGTGTACGGCTCGGGCGAGGCATAGCGAGTGCTCTCGTGCGGGATTGTACAGCCACTATAAGAAGTTACTGTTGTTATTCATTATCATCATACACCACAAAGCATTTCCGTCAAGACCTTGTACGTTTTTCTTTGCATACCATGCATGATCGTCAATATCGTTGAAGGCTAGCCAACCATTATAAGTTGAAAACAATGAGAAGTCCGTTTGTTTGTACCCACTACTACCCACCTACTAAAGTCCTTGAATGTATTTAAAATCTGTGATCGCACTGACGACCGAAACATAGCGGAGACGCGTCAAACGTCGTTCGTCGTCGTCGTTTACTTAGTTACCAAAGTTACTCAAACAAATACTTTGTTTATATTTCTTTGTTCACGGACTTTACAGTAAACCCATTGTAACGAGCTGCGTGGGTGATAGCGGTTTGAAAAAAAGATATTGTTTCTAAAAAAGCAATGGTGTTATGAGACATTTATTAAAGCGGCATTTTAATTCAACACACGTAAAAAATAAATTTATATTCCATTATTTTTCTACTATCAAGTATACTGAATGAAGTATACTGCAGCCAATTAGAGCTCAATGAAAAAATATTCACAAGATTTTTTATAATAAAAAAATACAAGGTCAAACATACAAGGTCTTATTTTGATATAAAGAGCTTTTCTTATAAGTTTCTTGAAGGTAGAAAAAAATTATATATAAAATTATTGAAAGGCCACCACCGGCATTCGGCCTTTTATTTATAAAATGTTATTACAGTAGCCAAATTCCAAGAGACTCAACAGTAGTACCACATGCTAAAAGTAAAACGAGTCCAGGTGTAACCCAGGGCGTAAAACATAAACAACTTGATTTTATCTCGCAGCTTGAATTAAACCCGCACCTCTCACTCTTCAGGCGAGGGCAATCACCCACCGCACCCCTGGGCTATAGAAATGAGCCTTGGCATGATCCAACTGCCTATACCCAGAACCCAGTCAATGGGTGGGAAACATTCTGCCGTCTCACAAAACAATCGAACAATACCTAAGACGATTATATTCGCCATTGTGGTCATTGTTTACTAAACTGTTGGTGGTATTTCCAATATAAACAAACATTCAGGAGGTACTTATAAAGTATTTTAATTGTTAGATGATACTTTGATACCTTGATACAGCCGGTGTAGTGAACTGGCGGCTTTATCGCCGTAATCGAGCGTATCTTCTAAAGTTAGCACGTATGATTATTTATGACACTTGCTTGTCAGATTTCAAACGGTGTACCTATATCGGAATTAAAAATTAGAAACACAAAACTTCGTAGAAAAATCCAACTACATTCGAAATGTATATATTTTTTATAGTTTTTTTTTTTAGGGTTTTGTATAGGTTTTAGAGAATAAACTCGAGATATCGGCTTTTTTGTGAAACCATTTTCCATTTTCCAAGCGCCCATTTTCCCGTGCGGAAAATCCGAGGCAGTCGAAGCGCCTAGCGGCCCACGTTTGCATTTCGCTCTAGTACTTTCCTAAGGTACATAAAAAATGTTGTAAGTATATAGATATCACCATAATTTAAAATAAAAAATCTAGGTCTATCTATACCACTGATTCTTTTAAGCTTGGCCTCTAGGTGCAACAGACTTGGGGCACAGAACAGATATTAATTAATACTGCCTACTTGGGACGTGAGTTTGCAAGACGTTACAAAATCATCCTTGTGATACCATTGTACTTATTACTTTTTTAATGTGAGTTTTACTTTTTGTTGCAGATTAGAAGATGCAGGCTCTGTGAACGATGGACGCGCTCGTATGGCTATCCCTAGGGCTCCAGCTCGCGGCCCTATGCTCTATCGTGGGGGCCCTGCTGCTGTACCTGCTCCGGAAGGTCAGGGTGGCTGAGGTGCTGCCGGTGGAAAGCGCCAAGACCGTACTCATCACGTCAGTGGACACCGCGCTAGGATTGCAGGTACTTTACTTAACTACAAAGCTGTGCATAGGTATGCAAAATAGACGCTTAGATTCGATAATCTGGCTGGAAGGCCTATAACGAAAAACTTGTTTTCCAATCGTAAGCGTAACAGTGTCGTCCATTTGTCAATTTAAATGGGGATTTATACAGCGCCTCTACCGAAATCTCATATAATTTGACAGCTGGACGGTACGGTAACGTTTACGATTGTCAAACGAGATTTTCGTAATGAGCCGGATGTAGGGTGATGACGTAATGATGATCCGGAATAATACTTGTGACAAACGTAAACGTTAGCGTATCGTCCAGCTTTCTTTGTTGGAATTTTTGTACCTGGTTCATTTTATGCACTAAAGAGAAGCTTTAAAAAAGCGCTGTGATGACCTTAGTCGTGCATCGTCACTTATTTTCTTCATAGGCGTGCTATCCCATTAACATGGTGATTATTTGATGCATAAAGAGAATTTAATTTTCATGCAAAGTTTATCTACTTAACCGCTTTCGAGTCGAGGCGATGCCAAGCTTGCATCGTCATTCTTGACTCAATGAATAAAGATGCTGATATTATTTAAAGACACATTAGCTAATAGGTTTATAATGCGCTTATGAACTTAAAGCCCTAAAAGTGCGGATTAATTATTGGCCACTCAGAACTATTTGGATGACACTGCAACTGTTATGGTTAAGCGTGACGCTTAATCAGACGAACGACTTTATCGTCTCGTCACTTGCCAACATAAAAAAGGTAAACAAAATTAAATGCCTGTACTTAACCACTGCGTTATGTAAGTTAACAAGGTGTGCTCCAGTTAACCAAAACCGCGTTCAAGCTAAGTAATACTCATTAACCATTTCTCAATGCACGAAGGTTATGCAAAGAACCGCTCAATTATATCTATGCATAATTATTTACTGCTGTTTTCGGTAACGACGCAACTTTGCATAAGGCTACCAACTAGTTGTTAATAACTTTTACGTATTGGGTCTTAGGTTTTGTGCTGTTTATACTACTGCGTAGGTTGTTAAGTTTATTAAAAAAAAACAATAATAAGTGTTTAAGTTGTTAATAATTAGGTCAGATCATTAACATATCTGCGCTACGGAGCTACGAGGGTGCTACGAGACGGCGGCAACTGTTTTGAAAAATCATTTTGAAGATGTTGAATTATGCATTTGAACTTACTAAGAGTAAAGTGTACGACACCTAAAGTATGATTTTGTGAGGTTACCATATACCAGCCATCCAGCAGTGGGAAGTTTGTTTAAAAGAAAAACTCAAGGTGGACTATTTTATTAACTTTGCTACAGTGTAAAGTAGTTATTTACAACAGATATTAGTACTACGTACGCAGAATGACCACTCCCCACCTCCCACGGCACCTGTTTACGTACACAAACCATGCATGTGGTGATTGCGGCTCGTTTGTTTCTACATTTGGTTGAGTCTCCCGGGTGAGCCTACTAAGGCTCACCCGGGAGACTCAACCATCTTTGATTCAAAAGAGACAAGAACTATCTTTGATTCAATATCTTTGTCATCCTCCATCAACAGATAGCAACGTACCTGAGCAGCCGCGGTTGGCGCGTGATAGCCGGCTGTCGGGCCGGCGGCCTCGGTGCCCGGCTGGCTGATTCCTGGCTCCAGTCGCACATCGCCGCCACTCCCGAGGACGAGCCTGCGCCGAGGCTGGCCACGCTGGAGCTGGACGTGGCCAGAGAGGATCTTCTAGAAGAAGCAGCCAGGGCTACAGCGCAGCACTTACCGGCTGGTGAACATGGTAACGGTTGAAATTATTTAAATTTGCTTGCCCGTGTCGCTTTTGTGTTTGTTCTTCCTGAATATAAATATTAGATATGCCCATGACATGGGCTTATCCTCCAATTAGTTCAATGCAAATTTATATTGTGGTTGATGTACAAACAAACTTACCACATTCCTACTTTCGCATAATTATTTAAGAGAAAAACTCGCAGTAAATAAAACAATCTTTACTAGGACCACGGAATGTTTTTATTACAGTGCTAATTATATTTATTTAGTTCTGTGGTACCACGATAACGCTAAAAAATCAAAAAAAGTAAAATGGAAGTGCACTGCCCGGGAATCGAACCCGGGTCGCAAGAATGGGAATCTTGCATGATACCACTACACCAGCAGTGCTTACTTAATAGATGTGAAATACTTGACTATTACAAACAATTACACTCTAAACTAGTAGAATAAATTAAAGTTAAAACAACGTATCATTAGAACTATCATTAATAAGTTTGTGCTGAGCTTGTATTGTGAAATTATTAGCTGGTTATGAATGATGATACTGTACTGCCAACAGCCTACATTGCGCCATCTAGTGACGTAGCCGATAACTACTAAGTAACTCCCAAGGTTGTGAGCCCCGAGGCATTAGACGCACCACATTAAGTTTTTTTTTTTTACAGTAGTAGAATGGATAGGTGGCGCTAAAATCAGTTGTAGTCGAGAGTCCAATCTTATCTGTACTGAAACAGCTTGCTGTGCTTCAATGTTTTAGGTTTTTATGAACAAATATTAGTACTACGGCAGTACTATTTGTTCTGTGGCTCGACTGCTGCACGAGATCTTTTCTTACTAGTACATTTTTATTAAATTTTTGGCCTATTTACTTGCTACGAGCTCTACAACTTTTGCTACGACGACTGCTACACACACTGTAGCAGTTGTAGTCGTAGTTGTTTATATGAAAACCGTCACGCCGCAAAAGAGCTCGACGTTTCAGTCATCCTAGCGATTTTATTAAAAACTATATTGAAAAAAATGAAAAATGTTTTATTATGCTTTACAATATTTGGCGGTACAGTACTAATTTTATTATTAGGGTAAAACAACTTAATATAAATAGGTAGAGTTTATGTACCAATTATAGCTCTATTCCCTACGCTAGGTCTCAGATGAGCCTGTAGTTGTAGGTTTATTTCATGTTTGTTGTTAATTGCTCATGGTAGAGCTCCTATTCTTTAGCTGCGATACCAGCACCACACCAAAAGGGATTCATTCATTTATATTATAAAACATCAGTAATTGATAAGGATAAGAGCACTTGTGGTCCAGTGGTAGTGACCCCCCACCCAAGGTCATGGGTTCGGTCGTGCACCAATGCATTTTTCAATTAGAATAATAGATAGATAGATAGAAAACGCTTTATTGCACACCACACAGAAAATGAATTTAAAAACATATAAACAGAAAGTAACGTAATAGCGGAAGTACAATGGGCGGTCTTATCGCTAAAAGCGATCTCTTCCAGACAACCTTTGGATGGACAGGAATAACGAGTACGTAAAGGGACGGTGGCGTTAAACAATAAAAATATATATATATATATATAACTGATTTATCAAATAAACATGTTATTAATATACCTCTAAAATATATTTAACTAAATAAAACCCAATACCAAAAAAATAAAAAAAATAAAAGATAAAATAAAATAAAAGATAAAATAAAAGTAAATAATAATAGATAGATAGTTTTTATAGATAACCACATAAATTCTATTTTATGTCAAGGACAGAAAGTGATTGTGCAGCAGTGATTTGAAGATAGGAAGTGATTTCGCACGTCTGATGTGAATTGGCAGAGCATTCCACAGTCGAACAGCTTGGACAGTGAACGATTTATCATAGAAGAAAGTTTTGTGCACGGGTGTTTTGAGCTGAAGGGTTTCAGAGGAGCGCAATTGACGAGGATTTGAGAGATAGAGAAATTCAAAGCGCTCTTTGAGATAGGGAGGACTAGAAGGATTGAACAAGATATTGTATAGAAGAGAAAGGATATGAGTATTCCTGCGAAGGCGGATAGGGAGCCACTTGAGCTTGTTGCGATACTCGGAAACATGGTCATATTTGCGCAAGCCAAAAATGAACCTAATACTGAAGTTTTGTAGGCGCTCATAATGTGTAATAATGTGTGTGCGCAATGTCAGCTCACATACGGGGAAGGAAAACATCGTGAGGAAACCGGCATGTCCAAAGACTAAAAGTTCATCATCACAATATCACTCTCGATCGAGAGTATCGCACGCGTCCCAGCAGTAGGCTAAACGGAATCTGCCCTAAACCGAACAAATGGTAGGAATATTGGAAGGCTGTCATGAAATGATGAGTGAATGAGTGGTTTTCGAAATTATGTGCTGTCTCAAATCCATCCTTATTACAATATTTTATGATTCCAGGCATATGGGCGGTTATAAATACAGCGGGCAGCAGCGGCCGCGGCGGCGCGTCGTGCTGGGAGAGCGCGTTGAAGGGCAACGTGCTGGGCGCGTTACGCGTCGCCAGGACCTTCTCGCCTCTACTAGCAGCCGCGGCCGCAGACCATCCGCATGCTGGCCGGCTCTTTTATATTGGTAAGCTTACGTATTGTTCTCTCGGCGGATCTAGGCTTCCGTGAAGTTAGCCGTTTCGATGCGCAATGGAGCTTTTTCTAACTAAATTGTCTTTGCGCATCACAAACGGCTAACTTCACGGAAACCTAGATCCGCCAAGAGAACTATGCTTACATCATTACTTTGCACACTATTGCTGATGATACATTAACAAAGTACAAAGGGCGGCCTTATCACTAAGAGCTAGCTTATCACTGAGAGCCCTAACCAGGCTTACTTAGAATCGTAATTTATTTTGGTGGAAGGGTTTCTGCGACGGTTGGTTTTTAAGACAAGTCTTATAATAATTATAAAAATAGTTGAGAGGTTATGTATTTATAATAAAAATTATACGAGGACATGGTAAATGATTAGGTATACAAAGAAATAAAGACTTTGTGATTACTAAATTAGTTGTTGGTATATGATTTTATTAAAATAAATTAAACTCTCAAGAGGATCTCTAGATTTTGTGATTATTTAATTCGTTGTTTTTATTTGATTGGTAGCACTCATAGCGCAGCTGGCTTAGGTGTTTCTTAGCCCCCAGGCTTGGCTAGGCCTTGGATAGATGACTGAGGGTGGGCATTTCACAAGTGAGCCACGGTGGGTCAGATGTCACGTTAAATAAATTGTAGGCTAGTTATGGCTAATTCACCCGGCCTTAAAATAAAGGTTTAAGAGTATTTATTTATTCGTGTCTAATAACCCCCTTCCACCAAAATAAATTACGATTAAGGGGATTTCTATACTTTTTGTCTAATAATCCCCTGCCTAAACTAAATCCGATTGTAAGGGGATTTGTAGACAAAATGTCTAAGAATCCCCTTTGCAGGGGAATCTTTAAGGGGATTATTAGACCAAGCCACTAGCTTACTAAGCGTGCTACGCACTACCTATCATTCACACAGATTGTGACCAAGGAAAAGAGAACTATAGGTTTTTTAAATTCTTCCCATGTAGCTCATAACATTGTCGCATGCCTGGGTACTTTAAAAGTTTTACTATTCACATTATAGCGGTCGAAAAAGGACCGTGATGGTGAAGGACCACGATCGGTCATCATTGTCTGCTTTTATGGGAGGTATTTTTTTTTATGTCAGAAAGTGACAAGACCATCAAGGCGCCCCCATTAAGCACCACCCCTGACTTTACAGATGCCACCCAAAGCTTAAAGTTTTTAAGTGTTTGCGTGGCACTGCACTGCGCTTATCACCCCGAGACATTATTATTAAGTCTCTTTCGCCCAGTAATTTCACTTGCTACAGTGCCCTTCAAACCGAAACACAGTAATGCTTGCACACTACTGCTTGGATATGGAATATCTGTCACTGTGGTGGTACTCACCAAAACGGACTCTTGTTCATTAGAGAACGCCTATTGTCTGATACGATGATGTTCTGTTGAACTTATACACGTTTATCTAGGGTTATCATCCGACACCGCTTGCGAGAGCCTGGCCCGGCCGGAGGCGGGTGACGGCGAAACGAGCGCCGGCGCCGCTGCCGCTCGCTGGGGCACGTGGGGAGCGGCGCGTGCGCTGAGGTCCGCTCTGAAGGCGCGGAGACTGCACGTGGTGATGCTGCACGCGCCGGACCTGTCCGCTGCGGAGATATACGCGCCGCCGTCGCAACTGCAGACGCCTAGTCAACCAACCAGGTTCTTACACAAAAACAATGCTATAAAATATCCTGTGTCACATGGTGGCTTACTTTTTACTGAGTTAACCTCAATGTCTATGGCGACGGTTAAGAGGTTCAGATTTTTGATACCAAAGTGGCAACCAAGCGTAGGGCCTACTTGATGGTAAGCGGTTACCGTAGCCTATGTACGCTTGCAACATCGCAGAGATATCACTTGTGCGTCGCACCGTGAGACGTAGATCTAAAGTCTCATGTGCCTGTTATTACATCGGAATATGACAAAACTTACAATTCTGGTTGGCAATTTTCATCTTGATCTATATACCTAATTGATAGTTTTCAACTCTCTGAATCATCTAATTCTTCAGCTTTTGTACCTAATATTTGTTTTGTTCTTTGGTTTGACATTTTCTTCAGCTTTTATAATATTTCCTTTGTTCTTTCCAGCCGTCCAGACACTCCAAGTTCGGACGTCAGCGGCACCACAGCCAGCTGCGCGGTCACTATGCCGGGCGAGGCGGCCGAGTACAGTGCCAAGGTCCTCCCCACGAGCGCGCTGAAGGTTCTAGAAGACGCGCTGGTATCACCCTCGCCTAAAGACGCGTACTATCTGAAGGTGAAGCAGGACTCCTGGTTTACGAGGATGCCGTCGCTGAGAGTTGCACAAATGTAAATGGTGTTTTACCATTATCTAAAGATTTTTCGCTTATTTTTTTACTTACGTAAATTCGGACGAGCCGGACCTACGAATGACGAAATACTTATTCAAGTTGGTAAATACTGAGCTATGGAATCATCTCATAACTATGGTCATCATGGTCATCGGGACCCTATTATTTGTCAAAAACAGTAAAATTAGTAATGAGATAAGTATCTGATATTAACTAACTCGTCCACGTGGATAAACCGAAAAAATGAAACTTAACAATAATTGATGAGTCAATAAAATGCTTCTGGCCACGTAGTTCGACCGCATGGTTCGATCAATCGGACTACGTGAACTTATATTTCAAGATATTTTATAAAAATTTTCAATGCAGCTTCAGAAATCTGGTCAACTTAGGTAAAGGGAATCTAGGTATTTCTCTTAATGAGGTGCTTTGCTTTGGTAACTCATACATCGAGTTGAGTTTTTAATATTATTTCAATCATTTTTATCTGTAAACATATCACTTATTGCATAATTTTAAGGTTGGAACGACCTGCTTCCCATCACGTCGAAGGCACGGGGCAGCAGATGTAATAGTGCCAAATTGTACTGAAAGATTTAACTTATGGGGAGTGCCTTAATTTTAATGGTGATGGAAATTCGCCTCTATCACTCTATATTTAACGAACAATATTATAAAGAAACGCTTTATTTGTGAGAATTGTAAATACTTTAAGCTCACAGGGTGCCAAACCAATGATAAGGAGATATATTAATGCAAAAATTAAACTAAATATGTCTTTGGAGCTATTTTTCTACACAAGAGTAGATCCAGTGAAGCCAGTATCTTGTAGGTTTCAGGACTTAGCTTATATTTTTGTTTTATATCGTTGATCGCAACGATTTAAGTACTTTTAACAGTGTAAATAATGTTTATGTTTGTATAACAATAAAAAACTTTTAAAATAAAATAGATTTTTATTTAACGGTTATTTTGACGGTTACTACCTACTCTAGCAATAAAAAGAAAGCAGGCGATAGCAGTCTTACAACAATAATCATTAAGAAATAATAGGTAACTCAAAATTACTTAAAATAAAAAGTTCTAGTGGTTCTAACACTTGGGTTCGTTTATTTTCATATTATCGAAGCTCCACCAAACATTATAGTGCTCGACACACAGAATGAACCCGCCCTTGTCAGTGCTGTCCTCCCGCTCTACTGTGCTAGTGCAAGTCCAGTACTGGCTGGGCCCGTCGCCTTTGGTCTGCCAGTGGGCTGCGGTGCTGACTGCGAAGCTAGCTTTGTCGGTTTTGTTGTCAATGTAGTATATGCTCTCTGGGTATTTTAAGGAGATGGAGTCAATTTTGCGGATTCTGAAATAAAGATAGAAATGTCCAATCTCCACACATGTATGTTGAGTCAACCAAAATTGACAAAAAGCTCACTGACTGTTTTGCTAGGGTGATTCTGCTTGCTCATTTCGATACAGCGGTCATCGACAGGTCTACCAACCAACTATAAAATTGCTATAACAACTACTAAGTGTTGCTGCATTGCACTGCACGTAGGTAGGTACCTAATTAATACATAGCGCCTAGCATGAGCACCGAAAAAATCTTTTTTGTCGGAAGACAGAAGAGAAGACGAAAACAACATTAGCTCGGAGTGTGTGATTCGACTTGATCAAGTCTACTGAAGTCAAAACCTTTCTTTATTTGGTTTTGAAAACAAAGTAAGAGTTCGTTGGCGTGTGATTTACGTAGGTAATTGGAGTGAAGTATCGAGCTCGTAACCATCAACTGCTTTAATTTACCAATATCTGTTAGTAAGCTACCAGCTGCTTTATTTAATAGCTGTTAGTTATTTGCAAGTGTCAAAGGTAAAGGTTACCCAAAGCTTTTCTCACAGACATGGGGCGTCCGTTTGTCGTGTCCATACACATCAAGTATAACTCTCTTACTCTTCGCAAAGGTTTTATAGAGGCATCGCTTATCGCCCGGTCGCCGAGCGAGGAATGTAGCTCGAAGGGATTTGTGTGTTGTGTGAAACTCTAATGGATTTGGGGTTAGGCTGAAATGAGAAAACTTTTTATGGCAAAGGAGTTTTACAGCTCAGATGAAAAAGGCCCTAAAGTAAAAAAAACTAAACGTAGTACTCTGATCAGAAAGTGATGAATGGTAATAATGACTCATGATCGTTCGTTTTGGCACTCTATGGGAGAGGCCTAATGCTATGTCAAGCAGTGGAGGTTTTTTGGCCAATATGATGACGACGAAAAGAGAAAATAGAAAACTCTTCAGTAAATAAATTTTAGAAAACTTACTTACCCAGTGTAGCCACGTTGGTGGAAATACCTCCAGTTAGGCAAAAATTCCCTAACTCTTGCAGGAACCCTCATACGTAAGACCGTTGGAGACACATCCCTTAGCAAACCTGCGAGCAAGTTAAGAGTCCGCAGGTCGAGGGACAGGCACGTCATGAGATGGCCGTTATCAAGTTCCTCGCTCGGGAATGATGGTCTGTCCGCTGTAAAGTAATATTATATATTGTGGTAACTTATCGGGAGATGACTAACTTTAGCTGATGCTGAGAGTGATGAAACCATTTCAAAATCTGTTGACCGAGCCTTATTATCTATGCAGGTGATTGTGTTGAGTTCTCTCTCTTTAGCCATAAGGCATAGGGCTAAATAGCCCTGCATTGTGCCCGTTACCCTGAGACATTGAGAATTTAATGTGTGGTTGCCGATTAAATTATACAGGTCAGTAATTTAACCGGCAGCCACACCTTCGAACAGGAACACAGTAACAAAAGCCCTACATATTATTCCTGCGGTATAGGGGTGACGTGTGACTAACTAACCCTTCACATCAATGAGGCCAGGCACGGTATGTCCTATCCAAACCCCTCCGTCCTCATCTGCCATAAGGAGGCCGTAGGCTGAGGATCCGTTTGAAGCACTATTTGTAGCACTGTATGCTATGAAAGCCAAGTAGTTTGCATAAGTTGGCTGAAATAATATTAATCTTCCAGAAACCATGAGGAACCCCTTAAAACCAATTTATAGAAAACTCTGGCGTTCAAATAAAAAACTGACGAAGAAGCATGGGTGACCCTATTTTGGCTATAAACAAGAGTTAAACAGCAACTAAACAGTCAAGCCATTCACCTGATGTTAAGTGCCACGCCATGCCTGACCATAACTTCCACAATGACACCCAACAATTTGTTTTTTAAGTTCTGCGTGTCACTGCGCACTCGACACCTCAAGACGGTCTCTTTCGCCCAATAATTTCACTTGCTACAGTGCTTTAAACCTAGACAGTAATGCTTGCACACAACTGCACTTGGAGGCAAAATATCTGGCACTACGGTGGTACCTACCAAGACGAATTCTTTCTGAAGAGTAACGAGTCAACTTTACAACCAGCTAATTTCCAGCAACAATCTTACCCGGTAAAGTGGCGACAGAGTGTGTTGCAGCATAGAATTGGAGTTGACGTGTCTTCTTGTAGTGGTCCACCTGCCTGCTGCGTCAGGGAGGATGTACGAGAAGTTACGGCCCAACTCCATGTTTGGACTCGCGCTTAATGGAGGCTTATACATGTACCACCTTTGGTGAAATGTTCAGTGTTAGTAACTTTCGTTTCTTTATTGATTTTAATCAAAAAAGATCAAAATCAGAACTAGTCGAAGTCTCGACTGGCTAGGATATGTCCGTACTAGAAGCATTTTGCAGGAAATTTAAAAGAATTGCCAGACTCACCAGACAGACTAAGACAGACTATCAAAAAAGAATAGTAGTTTATTTTTTTTATTTTTTTATAGTGTTAACCATCACACTAGGGGAATACTAAAGATTATAATATCCCAAAAATTATCCCGCTTGAGGCAAAATAATTTTTGGGATATTATAATCTTTAAGAATATTAGTAGACGACTACTATTCTTAAAGATTATAATATCCCACAAGAATCTAACAAGAATTTAAAAGCTATCAGACCGGATCTAATAATAGGAACTTTGGACCACATTATCTCTACTAAGTAACTATAAAATCCAGAGTGTTAACTGGGCCGCCACCCAGATGATGAAAAATTCCCTACTTTTTTGACAATACTACTTCAGAAGTTACTGCGAGATAAACAGCGCTGGGTCATAGAATCGCCTTAAGAATAATGATTAAATAACAAATGTTACCAGTCCACAGGTTTATTTTCATTGTCCCTGCAATGTAGGTTTATATATTTCCAGCCTGCTAGCAAATGTTTCTCAGAGCTGCATACATCGATCAAAATATAAGCAATGCTCAAGCAATAAAACATTTTCACGGTAATACTATTGAAAATATTACAAAAGTATTTTTATAGTGCATGTAAATAAAATGCATGTAAAATAAAATTCTTCTACTTATACCTTTTAGTGCACCTCTAACGTTAAAAGAAACACACCCTGATAAATTTTTCGTTTAGCTGTGCGTTGATTGTCAGTCAATCATATTCAGTCAGCAAGTCAGTAATATAACGATTTTATATATTCTAGATTCCAAAATACAAAAAACCACTAGCAAGTATTTATATTTTTTTTACTGGACTATGTAAAAATGGTAAATAATTGAATGATAAATAAAAAATATTATCAAAAATCCGTTTATTACCAAATGCATCATAAAACTACAAACTAAATTATAATAAAACACACAGCCTCTACTCTAGATTGTGAGTGACTTTAAAAAAGCCCAAAAATTACTATATAAGGTGGAGTTAGGTAAAATCAACAAATAGAATCAGGCTAAGGCCAGGCCAGCTTTAGAGTTACTACTTTAAGCCGTTTTAGTTAAATAAATAAATAAATATAAAATAAAAATATTTAGAACAAAGCAGTTTTTTTCATCGACGTTCTTCGCGTACGATCGATTACTTTTAGAATCGTTCGATTACCTAATAAAATGTATATTGATACGCACTACCGACCGCGCGTCCGATGTTAGCTTCGCTCTAAATAAAGGATTCACTAAACAAATTAATTATTAGTTTTCTCCTTCGCTTTGTCAAGGTAAACTCCACCTTAAGTCATTCTCTATTTATTTACAATGGCATCATCTATCTCTGTTACTACTTACCTTAAAGTCAAGAGTTCATCAACTTTCTTACCCGATCGCTGACGGATTAGTCTTATAAAAGCTAATTAGGTACTAGTCTTTGAAACTACTTCACTTGTTACACGTTTGTACAGACTCGATGAGGTGTGCGAAGTTCCCCCAAAGGATGGGACCCGAAGTACAGACAGTGCCGCCACCGCGCGACTCTTGCGGTAACTGGAAACAACAAATATTTGCTTACAATACCATAGAAAATACGGGATTTTTTCACCATCTTCGAGTGTCGAGTAGACACGTCGAACGATATGACTGAATTATACAGGAATTAGCCTGCGATCGTGAAATAGGTATTTTTCCGATAGAGTTATAAGACGCCCGTATACAATTTTAGAAGTAAGTTTAATTAGTTATTTTGGGTATAGATATTAGTACCTATCTCACTACAATATATTTCTGTCGCCAAGCAGTAATACACGCGTTTCTGTGTTCCAGTTTGAAGAGTATGGTATTCTAAATATTCGAATGACCATCCATCCACCAATCGTCAATAAATCAAAAATACTCGCTTGAGAGTAGGCCAGTGTCCCAGCAGTGGGAACATTAGAAGGCTGTCATGATGATAATAGGCTAAAGAAGAAAAGCATTAAAAAACTTAAATATATAAAGACTTAAGAAAGAAACAACAACGTCTCGGAGTGATGAGCACAGTGCAGTGCCCCGCAGAACTTAAACACTTTAAGCTTTGGGTGGCACTGCAACTGTTATTGTTAGGCGTGGTGCTTAACACCAGGTTATGCGTCCTGATAGTCTTGTCGCTTGCTAACATAAAAAAAAAAACTTGCCGCTCGATTGATATCTCCAACGCAGACCCAGTAATCAGCTACCTTCGTGTCTTGGCTGTTGTGCATCTTGTGAGCGACGGCGACCGCCCACTTCGAATGATCGTGGTGAGAGGTAAATGACATTTTCGCTATTGGAAACTTGAGTCTCTCTATGTTTCTTACTCTGTAATGAGAATTACAATGTCACAGATAATTATTGCAGAGCATAAGGCAAAAGTCTACAATCAGCGTGTTGCAAGTGATGACTTAGGCACTGAGACGTGGTCGCTAACTAAATCGGTCTCTTTTTAAATATGTTAACGGCTATTTACCACTTGTTTTTGCCATTTATACTGACGTTTCGAAGGTATTTAGCTCTTCTCGCGGTCTCTCGGTCGCGGGCGATGTTTATGAAGAAGAGCTTCTAAATAGCTTCGAAACTTCAGCATAAATGACAAAAACAAGTGGTAAATAGCCGTTAATATTTTTAAAATGATTTACCTATATTAACCTATAGTTTCTATTTCTTTATATATTATTGGTCTCATTCATAAGTTCAAAGTTGCACAAACTCTGAAAAGAACTATCCTAAGAGATTTTTACACGCAATAGAACTATAACGAGAATCTCCGTAGGAGAACTATTAATAAGGCTACAGACATAGCTCCATAAGTCCCAAGCGACATACAAAATTTATCAATTGGCAAATTTAAAAATGTTATTAAACAAAAACTGTCTCAAAAAAGCTTACTATAAAATAACCGACTTCCTACGGACGAATGTGCTCCAATTTTACACGGCATCCATAACAGTAGCAAGCGTCATGCCAAAAAAGCGATAGGAACCCAGCCGGTGTTGTTGCAAGTTCTTTTACGGCATGGGCGCGTTGGAACTGGCGTAATTTTTCCTAGCTTGTAAGACGTTTCTAAGTGATGAGTGAGTTTTTGACTTTGACTCTTATAATATATACGTTGAAGTAGCAGGAGGCAGTAGAATACATACTGGAAGTTTCTACTGCACTCGGAGTCCAAAGTCCCAGGGCCGTTCGTCCAAGACTCCACTAGTAAATCGGATTGCAGTACTTCCGCGACCAAACCGCTGTACAGATCATCGTTGAACATCGCGCTTTTCGCGAACGATAGGAACTTGCGACCGACTAGCGTTTCAAAGCTTTCTATGTGATACCTATAACGATAAAAAGATAAAAATGTTTATTTCATTATTTTCTTATTACACGAATAATACATATTAACATTGGCAGGTAACGTGCAGTTAAGTTATTATACCAGTAGTGTGTTACCTGTAACATTTATTTAGAACAAGTTAAATATTTGACAGTAGAGCACTAGTGGTTTAGTGGTAATGCCCGCCTTCTGATTCTAAGGTCGAGGATCGATTCGAAATCGATCGTGCAATTTTAAAAATATGGTACACTTATGTTTTTTACATCAGAAAAAAATATATACGCAATGCCAGTGCTCGGAAAACATCGAAAGTAAACTGGCATGCCCAAGAACTAATTTAAAAATTACTAATAATAACTAACTGAATAGATATTGCTATCCACAAATCCGCATTGGGTCCGCGTGGTGCCAATCACTCTCATTCGAGAGTAGGCCAGTGTTCCAGCAGTGCGAACATAAGGATGTCCATCATTATGAATCACGATGAAGGAATTGATGTCATTACTTCCCTAAACGAGAAATCTCAGGTTGCAACTGTTATAGGTACATAAATATAAGGAACAGACTGACCTATTATCACATTATAAAGAAACCTAGTGAATATTCTAACGTTTCACCCACAGCTTATGGATCCAACTAGATTTGGTGAATAATTCTGTGGTTATATGCAAAAATACCATGGATGGTAATTAAGTATTAATCATTTCACATGTAGTCACAATTTTTTTTTATAAATTAATGTTTTCCTTTAAATTTTATATTGCAACACACAAAACTTACCATGGTGATACATCAATTGTTTTATTCTTAACAACATCCATCAGATTAGGCAGTTCAGATTCAAACTCCTGCGGTATATGCGAGTACACAATCGTTGGCTCGTTGTATTTCAGTTGAGTTGCTATCTGGTTGAGAGTCGACGTCTGGACAGACACGCACAGAAATGATTGGCCGTACTTCATACCGGTTGTCGGGTAGTCGTAAGAACTGGCGTTTAGGCCGTGGATCACTGAAAAATAAAGCATAAATGCTTGTCAAATTAGTCTTTAGTATAAAACAAGCAAACTGACAATTATGCGACAAAGCCTAGGCTACTGCGTAGCCTCATACAAAGGCCTAAACACAATTACTCATGGAATGAATCACATTTTGTTTACAGCAGAATATTATTATTTAGACTCCAGTTTGAGGAAGTAATTTTTGTATTTAGAAGGATTGAGGTCATATTGTAAATTACACACGATAAGGTATCGGTAGTAGTAGAGAACTTTGTAAGTGTCCTCGAAAACCTATCCTACCTTTTTCTACTGCCAAGCAGGTGCACGCATTGCTAGGTACTTCTGACTCAAAAGCCCAATGAAAAACCTACCTGCTTGAGACTAATTGATGTCAAGTGGTAACGCGTAAAAAATACTGAAAGAGCCTTATTCATAAATTGACTTTATACCTCTGTTAGCTTAGGTGTCTTTCAAATTTATTATCGTCTTTATTCATTGACATAAGAACAACAAGGAAAAACAATACTTAGCAAGCCGCTGTTTTTTATGAATGAAAATTACAGTTATTTTATATAATAGATTTTAGTACTACATTCATTAGAAAAATATGTCTTACTTACAATCAGGTATAGGCGGAAACCTCGGCACAGAATGCACAAGCCACAGAGAAGTGAACTTATCTCCCAGTATCACTCCCTTAGTGTGACCGCTCTCGACACGTGTCTTCATGAACTTGGAATGCATCTTACACATCTCGGCTAGGTCGTAATCATCGTAGTACTTGTCGCCGAGCTTGAATTTCTTGTATTTCTTTATGTTGCTCTGTTTCGTTTGACCTGGAAATTGATAGCGCGTTGAGGTGTTAAATGCATACGAAGCCAAATATGCTCTATTTTTTAACTTATTTTTTCTGGTAAAATACATTAGTTTTTTTTAATTAAATACCAACTGATTTATTTATGTCAAATAAAACATAATTATTATAATCTAACAATATTTTTTTGTGCATTCCTGGTAAATCCATTTACCGTGTCACTCCACCCTGAAGAAGACTTAAAATTGGGTCAAAACAGTGTCGGTGCCTCTTCGTCGATATACTGGTACTCTTCACCAACCACTATAAAGTCCTTACTTTCGTTGGTATTTTAGGAACAGTTCCTAGAACCTCAGCTATGCCACAAGCGATTCGCAGACTTAGATATAATCTGTCATGACTTGGATATATCTGCCATGACTTAGATAATATCTGCCGTGATTTGGATACACGAGTATCGGTCGTGACTTGGATATAATCTACAGACCCGTGACATGTAATTTTGAGTTGTAAGGGTTATATCTTACCTCTTTTGCTTTTAGAGTATATATTAGCAACCGATTGCAGGATATCAGGCTGATGCTCTCCAGCAGGTGGCTGGTCGTTGTACACCAAGCTTATGATGTTTTTATCCTGAAAAACGTACAAAGACTTTTTTTTTAAACAGAGATTAATATATTTTTAAGAATCGAGAGATTTGAAGGAATGTCTGTTACACATGAGATTAATTTTTGGTTGTTTAAATTTAGAATATAATATAAAATGTTAACGAAAAATACAAACATTTATAGATTTTTTTGAAAATGGCGGCTACGATCAACCAAGAAATAACCTCTTTATCAAGAGACGGGGAACTTTAAAACGCTGCAACTGTTTTAGTCAGGCGTGGCGCTTTATATCAGGCGATTGACTTGACCGTCATTGCTGACATTAAAAGAATGTGTTATTGCCTGATACAAAGGTGCTAAGGTCCGTCCGACCATAGACTTCGGGTCGCTGATTGCTATATCCGACATGATCCATCCTCCTCGGAGCTTCGACGGCGTGAGGTGCATGTACGCGACCCCGCGACGAACCAACGGGTTCAGGTGGTTCTTCTCTCGAGGTAGCTTGTACATATAAAACCTGCAAGTTACAAAAGCAAAGACGTTAACAGCTAAAATTACGTCTTCACCGTATAAAAAAGCATTTAAGGAATATAAAAACTATATTCCTTTTACATTAGATGCGAGATTGATAATATTTTTAATAAAATAAAATACAAAATACAGCAATCCGCCATAAAAGGTTGAACACCAATCAGAGCATCTTGGATCTCTGATCGGTGGCATAGAAACCAAAATGTAGAATTTTGAACATTATTGCTAAAATTTTACATTGAAACTTCATAGTTAAGTCATTACTCGTAATTACTTTCACGCGGTCGCGTTTTGGTGAAAATTTTAAAATTCAAATTTAAATCGCGTTTATTTAACTGCTAAACCATTATTTTCTGGAATATTATGTTATTTTTTTGCATGAAATCGATACTTCTGAACACAATAGAACAGTTTTCAAAAAAAACTGTTCAAAATCAGTCATCATGCCTATTCTCTTGAGGTAGCTTGTTACATTATTAAACCTGCAATTTATAAAAACATGGACGTTACTTTTATACCATTTATACAAACCACTATTAAAGTTCGTTCGTTCGTTCGTTCGTATGAGTCAGAGGCCAACTCTGATGACAGAGTTTCTAGGCCGCCCGAAGGTCTCTGTCATGGCCTAACAACTTTGAAAAAGCCGGAACCGACTGCTTAACGTGCCCTCCGAAGCACGGGAGCGCTCAGTTGAAATTGCCACTGGCGGTCACCCATCCAAATGATGACCCCGCGGAACAGTGCTTAACTTCGTTGATTTGTTATGAACAACTTAGCCAGCTACGCCACGAGCGACTATTAAAGTATAGCGGACGGATCTCGGCCACCATGAAGTTAGCCGTTTGTGTGGCGCAAAAAAGTTGTTTTTATAGTGTTAAGATTTTAAAATGTTTTCTTGACTTTTTATTTGACATTCTCTTGATTTGATTATTGTTATTTTTTTTTGACATTCATTACATTTATTATATTATTTTTAGATAAAATTGACTTTGCAAGCCTTGATGAGGCAGAATGTAAAGGATCATTTAACTATTGTACCTACATTCCGACATATACAGTGGTGGCCATATAATTAAGAACGCTGATATAAAGGGAAGGTTTTTTCCAACTAAGATGCAAAACTAATTGTATGCATTTGTTTTTATTTCTCTCGGTATCGTAAAACATTTCCATATTACCACTGTATTCATTGATACACATGATTGGCTAAAAATCAATAGGCAAACTTTTTACACTACTTTTAAACAAAGTATTCCTTATTACTGGCTGGTCACGTAATTAAGAACGCTAAGTAGTTTATACCTTTATTCAAATTTAAATAGAGAACACTCAGTCGATTTGTTACTGTTTGTATAATTTTGGCGCAATTACGTGCTGTAAAAGATTAAAGGTGATTGCTTCTTTAGAAAAAACAATGGGAAAAAATAAAAGTTGTGATAAATCTACAAGGGAAGTAATAATAAAACTTCGCCGGAAGAATTGGTTTTATAAAAAGATAGCCGACCATCTGCAATGTTCAAAAACGATGGTTTTCCACGCTGTAAAGCATTTTGCTACGTATCAAACTACTTCGAATGTTCCACGTGTACCTAAACAGAGAAAAACAACTCCTCGAGATGACCGAAACATCGTTCGTATGGCAAAACAAAATCCTTTTAAAGGGTCCAATGAGCTTAGAAAAGAATATTTTGGTGAAAACTACTTTTCAGCAATCTCAGCACGCACTATTCGAAGAGGTTTGGTAGAAGAAAAATTGCACGGTAGGATAGCAAGAAAGGTACCCATGTTAAAACATTGCCACAGGCAAGCCCGGCTTGCATTTGCGAGAAATTATGAAAACTGGACTGTGCAACAGTGGAAAAATGTACTTTTTTCTGACGAGACGAAAATAAACAGAGTATGTTCTGATGGAAAACGATATGTACGACGTCCCCCGAATACAGCATTCGACCCAAAGTACACGAAAGTTGCATTAAAGCACGGTGGTGAAAATGTGAAAATTTGGGGTTGCTTTTCTGGACATGGTGTAGGACCTGTAAAGTAGATAGAAGGTAACATGGATCAGTTCCAATACAAAAATATACTGGAAGAAACAATGTTACCATACGCTGAAGACGTTCTACCGGTCATTTGGACATTCCAGCATGACAATGATCCAAAGCACACTGCACGCACCGTAAAGGAATTTCTTACAGCGCAATTAGTTTCTGTCTTAGACTGGCCTGCTAACAGTCCAGATCTAAACCCAATAGAGAATCTGTGGTTTGAAGTAAAGAAAAAGGTTTCAAATACAAAGTGTGGAAATTTAAGAGAGCTGTATGACGTTTTTTTAGAAGAATGGAACTCTATTTCTCTTGCGAAATGTCAAAAATTAATAGAGTCAATGCCTCGCCGGTGTAAAGCTGTAATTAAAAGCCGTGGATATGCTATTAACTATTAATTTTAGTTAAATATTTCTTTTTATGTTTTCTGTGCTACATAATATTGTGATTTTTTAAATCTAAGTGTCATACAAAACAATTCCCGAGCAGTTAAATAAATCGTTCTTAATTATTTGTCCAGTTTCAGTACTATTTGAATGTGTTACTTTGATAAAATCAATAAAATGTGCAAAAAATAGTTAGCGATTTCATACTTTATTCTTAAGTCAGGTTGCTCTATTAATGTGACTATTATATAACATAAATAGTTGCTTCTCAAAAGGTACACATCTCTGTGTATGATACGATTTAAATAAAAAACTTCTAGAACTTCAAATCGTTCTTAATTATATGACCACAACTGTAAATGATTATGATTATTGAAGACAATTTAGTTCGAAAAAAGCTCCAGAGGCCGAGATCCGCCAGCAGTACTAAACCTTTAATTTTAATTCTTTATTATTTATGTTAATTAAAGTAGGTAGGTATAAGTTCGCACAGCGGATCTAGGCTTCCGTGAAGTTAGCCGTTTGTGATGCACAAAGACAATTTAGTTTGAAAAAGCTCCATTGCGCATCGAAACGGCTAATTTCACGACGGCCGAGATCCGTTGTGAGAAGTATATCTAAGTGTTTGCTTATGACCGTTCAAATTATTTAAATAAATGATTAAATTACTGTAACTATACGGTATATAACCTGATTAACCTGATGGTAAGCGGTTAACGGTATGGTGATTTACCAGTAACCTGTATAGTCATTAAATGAAATTAGTTGTTTTACGATTATTAAACTATGTTCTTAAAGTAGATACTTAGATAGGTAGGTCTAAGACAATAAAGTCTGACTTTATGAAAATAAAGCTAAGTTTAGTTATTAGCAAAATATTGAAGTTAATTACTAAAGGGCTTTAAAACTTAGAAACGCAACTTGTACGAGAACGCGTTCATCTTACGCGTGGTATTTTTAAGAGCATTCATATAAATAAGCCAGATAAAATGTATAATTTCTAATTCAATGTATCTAATGTTATTTATTGAATTAGTAATGTATACTTTGAATTTTACTGATTGATTTTATAAACATGAAATTGAAATAAACTTACCAATCCACAGGCTCGCCCTTTTCATTCCTACATTGCGGCGTTAAACTCGTACATTCACTCACGAACAAAACAAGAACAAACAACAACATAATGCGTGCGCCTCGCTCCACAGCCTTCGCACGAGTAACTAGACACTCAGGAAGTCTATGTCGTATGCTAGTTTATTTATGATGTCACAGAACACTCAACAACCGCTTCCAAATCAAACAATACGCTTATTTACACAACACTGACAATTTGTTTCCTTCGGGGACCGCAGCGCGAATTAGATAACGAACGAACGACCTAAGTATTATGATTTTATTGTGTGACTAGCGTCTAACAAAGGATGTTGTTGCAACTTTATTGCATTAGTGTTTTATCTGTTATAGCTCTTATTGCGTTGGGATTAGAGTTTTTTTGATAGCACAGCGATTGTACGAAGTGATCCCACAACACAAAGATGTTTGTCCTGCACTAAATCTAATCATTGAGTCATCCCGCGGCAAATTCAAATAGCAAATGCAATGCATAATAATCGTGTTACTTATGTGGTAATTTATGTACAAATATATGTACTTAATTATGTATAAATATGGCCAAGAAAATGGATATATTCCTAAAGTATAACCCTCGTATTCATAATAAGTCAGTTACGTACAGCCTGTTTGCCATTCTTAGGTCATGTCAGTGTCAGGGAAACGAGATATCAATAGATTTTAAGGTTCCTCCATTGTCTTACTGTTTCAACCCTGTCGACATTGACATTGGCAAAATTGTGGCAAACCCGACCACAGACGCCACAAATTAAAAGAAGAAGAAGAAGATTTTAAGGCCATATAAAATATGTATTTATGAATAAGAGAATCCCATATCCGTAGGTAATATAAGTAAGATATCAAGAAAACATAGCTTTTTCATAAAAAATATAATATTTGAGACAACAAAATAATGATAGAAAAATAATATAAACCTGTATCTATAAATATCACGCACATTGTGTATGGAAGACTTTTGGCACACTTTTCATAGAAAAATAAATGCTATGAATATTATCCCTAACCTAATAAATTAACAAAGCAAAATAAGTTATGCAACCTTACAATAAGGTTCATTATCCCTTTGGCTATTATATTAATTTATCACTTATTGTTGAGTTGGCATAGAGACAGCCGCTTTCGTGTGAGAGACATCACTCTGCCTCCAAAAAGACACGACCGTTTTCAACTCGGTATAGAAGTCAATTCCTTGCTTTCCACAGAAATGGTTCGTGCCCAAGAAAGAACCTCTTGAACCGGAGAACGAAAACATAGATAATGGCACTGGAATGGGTACATTAACTCCTACTTGCCCAACGTCGATTTCATTTGCGAATTTCCTCGCTGTAGCACCATTTGTGGTGAAAACAGCTGTTCCGTTACCGTAGGGATTGGCATTGATCATTTTGATAGCTTCGTCTAAGGTGTCGACGAATAGACAGACGAGAACAGGTCCAAAGATTTCTTCTCTGTAGCATTCCATGGAAGGCGTGACGTCAGTGATGATGGTGGGTCCAACAAAATTGCCTTTTTCGAAACCGGGTACTTTGACGGCGCGACCGTCGAGTGCAATTTTAGCGCCCTCTTTGACTCCTACAATAGATATTATTTGGTTTAGAAAGAAATAGTTTAATTTAAACTAATTGATGCTTCGATTGGAGGGCTAATAATTAAGAGTGTTTTAATTTTAATGAGTTTTTATACTACTATCATCATCATCATGACAGCCCTAATGCTCCTATTGCTGTGACACTGACCTACTCTCGAGCGAGAGTTGTTGGGTCTTCATCCACCACGCGCACCCAATGCGGATCGATGGATACTACTATAAATTATACTGATATACGACCTTGGTGGCGCAGTGGGTGAATTCTCGGTTGAGAAGCGAGAGATTGCGGTTTCGATTCCCGCTGCGGGATAAATGTTTACAAGAACTGCTCTTGGTCTGGATAACACTTTATTACTTTAGTTTTATATACTTACGACACAGTGAATAGTTTGGAGACCGGACTACGTCTTTTAATAAAATTACAAGGATTGTTTTGAAAACTTTTGCAAGTTAGGTGAATTTATGCCAGTTTCAACGCGCTAGGTTTCTATTCTATCGCCTTTTAGGCATAACAACCCACGCGGTTTCACTGGCGGTTTTTCAGTTTTTATGCTATCCCACAGAAACAGTAAATTTTCTGGGATAAAAATTTGTGAGTCTATTGTGTTATACCACAACTCAAACCTGCATTCTAAATTTCATCACAATCGGGTAAGTCGTCACGGAGATACGTGGTAACAAACATTCACACACACCCAAACAGACTTTCGCATTTATAACTATTATTAAATGGAATATTAAGTAGGATTATGTGACTGTTTGGTGTGTTATGTTATAGATTACTTACCAGACTCCACAAGTCTATAAATCCTCTCCTTAGCCTTCACAGAAATGACGGGACCAACGTCAGTGCCGGGAACATGGCCGGCGTTCACTTTGAGGTCGTTAGCGCGCGCTACTAGGTCTGGGATCCATTCCTTTGCTTCACCTGACGATAAACATTTAGGTTAGTTTTTATGTAATAGTAGTAGTGCTTGCGCTGTATAAATAGATATTAGTATGGACTTTTTAGGTTTTTAACGTTGATAAAGGCTTCGGCTCCAGCGTCAGTAAATTGGCGCTGGGCTCCTGCACCGGCGTCAGCTTTGGCGTCTATATCTATGTCAGCGTCAGTATTGACGTCAGGCGTCTGTATCAGCGGCAGCTTTGGCGTCGGTATCAGCGTCTGCGTCAGCATTTGCGTAACGTCAACGTAGGCATCAGCTTTGGCGTCGGCGTCAACGTCAGCGTTACCGTTAGTATCGGCATACATGTCTGCTTTGGCGTCGGGGTTTGCATTACTTGATTTTTTGCCATTGACATAAATCGCTTGATTTTTATAAATTAGATAGAAGAATATTGGAAAACACAGTTCTAGGTAACGATTTACGTCCAACGGCTCGTGATAGATCAATTAGTACGTACCCACAAATACAGCAGTGCTGAGAGCCATACAACGTTGCCCCGCGGCTCCGAACGCCGCCCCGGCCAGCTGGTTGAGCGTGTGCTCCTTGTTGGCGTCAGGCATTATAACGCCGTGGTTCTTGGCGCCCATGTTGCTTTGGACGCGCTTACCTACGAGTTAGAAACACAGTTTTTTCTAAGGTCTTTTCTAAATACATTTGAATAAAGTAGCAGTTTAGTTTCGCTTAAAAGATACGGACAGACATTTTCATGGTAGTTGTTGTTACTTGGCTTGTTTTAAGATGGGCGCAACACGTGAAATGTCCCTTACATGTACGTGTTTCGCCTATTAAAAAAAAATCTCAAACGAACGATAACTCTTTGTTAGCTTATGTGTCTTTCAAATCTATCATCTTTATTTATAGACATAAGACAATATATGTCTATTTGAATAAATTAATTTTGTGTTTTGTATTTTTTGTAATATTAAGCAAGCTGCTTAAATGATAGTTTCTTTTAAGAATAAGACGACCTCGGTGGCGCGGTGGGCGAGTGCCCGTTTGAACAGAGAGATTTCGGGTTCGATTCTCGCTACGGGACAAATCCGGGTCCGGGGGTTTCTATTTTAAGTATTAATGTATTTACAAAAATATGTGTATTAAAACAGTTATCTGGTTAGTCCAAGCTTTGTTTAGTTGTGGCTAAATGGCGCTGTGTTAAAAATTTACGCCAATATTTATTGAAGGTCTTATGTGTGTTGTTACCTGCAGCGGATGCTCTGCTATAGATGTGCTTGCCAGCGCCGTCGCCGCCGACAAACGACACAGCCTTGATATCCGGCTGGTCGCAGATGAAGTTCACAGCGTCGTGAGTCCCGTGCACTACCTGAGAGAAAACCACAACCTTTTAATTGGATCGGGTTATGCAGAATGCAGCCAAGTATTTTACAAAAATTAAGTGGACTCTTCTGGCTGTCTTTGCAAATATCCGCGATTACTTATAGGTGCATTTTTATGTACTCTAATTGCATTATTAACTCTTTGTCAATGACTAAGACTATGAATAGTTATTTATTACTTTATGTATTTTTGGGTAATAACGCCACATGGCCGGTTTCTGAATAGCTTGATCCAATCCAATTATCAATTAAATTACCCTGTGACCTCTTTTATCTATCTATCTTTCTATCTTCGTAATAGTAATTTGTAACTAAATTGCTATAATGATAAGAGCAGTATTTTATAAATCCTAAGCCAGTATTTTTAAAGCCGTTTCGATGCGCAATGGAGCTTTTTAGAACTAAATGTTATCTATGCGCATCACAAACGGCTAACCTCACGATAGCCAAGTTTTGTCAGCAGTATAAATAATGCTGGACAATCAATGCATAGATACTAGATGACTGATATACTTACAATGCATAGATAGATATTTTTTATTATAATATACATAGAAAATACCCAGAACACCCAGAACAAATATTTGAAATTTTGTTTAAAGGCGGGTGTGGCCTGTGTTCGTACTACAGGTTCTTAACTTACATTAACGAGGCCAGGAGGCGCGCCAGCCTCTTCCAGGAGATCCATCATCATGAGGGTCGCGCCAGGGTCCTGCTCCGAAGGCTTGATGATGCAAGTGTTGCCGGTCACCAGGGCCGGGGGAAACATCCATAGGGGTATCATCACTGGGAAGTTAAATGCCGCCACACCTAGGGAAGACACATATTTTGTTGTAATCTTTTCAACAAAAAATCGTATATATATATGTATATATCTCCCGTGCTTCAGAAGGCACGCTAAGCAGTCGGTTCCAGGCCATGACAGAAGCCTTCGGGCGGCCTAAAAACTCACCAGAGTATGCCACTGACTCAAATGAACTTACTTTTTTAACAACAAATCTTCTATAGACAATAAATAATGTTTGGGCGAATTATTAGAAGACTAATATTTAATAATAAGAAAATCAACCGCGCAGATTATAATATTTTTTTTAGCTAAGTCTTCATATTCATATTCATATATTCATATAGCCTAGCCTAGCCGCTGAATTGACAATGTTTTTATGAATAAGGCAGTAGCAAAGACATTAAGAATAATCTAGTCTTTCTTTGTTTATATGCTCGAAGGGCAGTAGTGTAAGTTTCTTACCTCCAACAACACCAAGAGGGACTTTGTAGCTGTGTGTGTCCATGTCCTTAGCAATGTTCTGGATACTGTCACCTAACTGTAAGCTGGTGATACTGCAGCAGTGCTCTACAGACTCTGGAATATAGACACATCACTTTTTGAGTAACTACTATAGAAGTCACATCACATATGGAATTATTTGAAACTTTTGAACAGGTATACAAATTTAGCTCTAGACATAAAGATCAGTTAGCAATTCCTGTAATGAAAACTAGTTTGTATAGTCGTAACTGTTATACCATGGCTATCAAAATTTACAAGAAATTGCCAAGTGTTGTAAAAAAACTGAACGGTCCTTTATTCAACAAAAAGTTATTCCATTTTTTAATTGATAATTGTTTTTATTTTGTTGACGACTATCTTAATTTAAAATTTTGACATTATTAATTTAACTTTTGACATTCTCTAATAAAACTAATCTTTTATTAGAGAATTCATTTATACTTAGCAATCTAAATTAGTTGACAAATGTATGAATCAAGTGACATCAAATTTCAAATAGGTAGGTATTGTGAATGACATTTAATTCAGATTTTGGTAATTCATTTATTGTAACTTAATATTTATGTGTTCAATTTTTTTTAATGAATTAATAACTTCAATATAATGTGTACTTAATAATTATGATGTTCACGTGCCTGTACTCGGGCGAGATATGCAGCTCTATAATTTATATTTTCCACCTAATGTAAAAATGTACCATGTCTTTTGTGAATAACCCTACTGTATACTGAATACTGAAGACAAGCTGACCGCTAACTGATCACTAAAGAAGACAAATCTGAATTTTGGACGCCATGGTTTCAAGAGCGCTAGAGTGACAGACAGAGACAGAGCAAGTGCTAATTTACGTCTTTTATCTGATCCGTAAATGATACAAATCACCAGGTTCCAAGAACTTAAAGAGTAGTAGAGTTCTCTGTGATAGAGCTCGTCCGGGGAAGGACTACCACCATACCTATTTCTGCCGCCAAGCAGCAATGCTCGCATTGCTGTGTTCCGGTGCGAAGGGTATGGTTTCCGGTGAAACTACTGGCACATGAGGCTTTCGATCTTAGCCTCAAGGTGGCAACCCGCGTGTGATACCTCTGGTATTGCAAGCGTCCATAGGCTGCGGTAACCGCTTACCATCTTGTGGGCCGTACGCTTGGTTGCCACTTCAGTTGTATAAAAAAAAAAAAAAAAAACTTTTGTTTATCTTAACAATACAAATATACAGAAATATCTTACGGATTCCTCTGAGAACATCGCCTTCGGCGTCTGCGATAGTCTTGCCTTGTTCTTCTGTGATTTTGGCGGCAATCTTGGACTGATTTTCTCTCAAAAGACGCGCGAATCTAAACATAAGTCACGTATTTTAATAATGTAAAAGCTGTTAGTTTTCCTAAAATAAAACAAATAATAAAAAAAATATATATATTATGAGCAATCATGTTCTTTTGCAACAAATAAACGTATTTATTAAAAAGAGTATGAACACTTGCTTAGAGTTTTTAAAGATTTTTTAAGTTGTTAGGTAACGACGGAGGCTTTTAGGTAGCCTTTTTTCTGTTACCAGAGTTGGCCAGTAACACACAAACATAAATAAAAAAAAATTACTTGAACATAAGCTGCTGTCGGGTCATAATAGTAGATTGACTCCATGTTTTGTAAGCTCTTTTAGCTGATTCCAATGCAGAGTTTAATTCTTCTTGTGTTGCTTCTGGCACTCTGAAACCATAATAGCATTAAGCCCACCTTTAGTACTGTTTATCTGTGCAATAAAGAATTAATAATATAAATAAAGAACACATAATTATTAGACAATTCATCTCTAACTTTCTTTCTCTTCTGTCTTTAACTTTAACTTTTTGACATTCAAATAGAATTAAAAGTGATATAGAAATATTAGATTTTTTGTTATAACAGATACTAGATACATATCTATTGAGTATAATTAATTAAGCATTTAATAGGTAAGGTATTCAATACATATTTACAGTAACATTGCTAAAACTATGACAAAATATCTCTTACAGCAAGATAACACATAATCATAATCATAATAATTATTGTAGGTAAATAATTAAGTATTAAGATACTTATTATGATAAAGTAAAAACCAATAAATACTGACAGCAATCTAGTTACCATGAAGAGTACCTATGAGTTCTTGGATATAATTTTAAATAGATTTTTAGATATAAATATTTGTATTTCCATAATTATGTTTGCAAGTTTTTGGATAAAATTTGTAAAAGATAAGATTGTTTGTGACCTAAGAAGTGATCTTTTATCAATTTAAAAACATACAGCATAAAAATGAAGTTCGATTGGTTTTCTTATGTTTAGCAATATAATCATTATTTTCTAGTACCTAGCTAGGTACTTTAATTCACTCTAGTTTTTTTGCTACTCTTATAATAATAATTGATAGGCATTAGTTGGATTCAACCAAACTTGAAATAACTATTATGGGGAATAAGAAATGTCAAATACAAGTAATATATCAATTTACTCTCAAATAACTATGATTTATTCAGAGAATAGTGCTTATTCAAGTTTGGTCGAATTCAACCTTAATAGCAAAGTATCTTTGTCAATAAATCTACAGTATGGTACTCTAAACCTAATGTTTTAAATTATTCATTACAGGCATTATAATTTAATTAAAACATTAGTAGGCTATAGTTAATGTTGCATTGTTATATTTTTGGACTTTGCACTTTGTTCAAGGTTACTTTATATCTATTATGTACTCTGGTTCTAGTGTGTACTGTGGTTAGTTATGGGTTGGAGCTGGACATAACTAACTATATGACATACCTTCCAATAACTTCATTTGTAGCTGGGTTTGTGAGGTCAATCCAGTTGGATGTCTTTGAGTCAATATGTTTCCCATCTATGTAAAGCTTGGTAGTAGGCGCTGAACTACTATAGTTTCTACGGAGAAATACTTGAGACTGAAATGCAAAATAAAATACATGAATAAATAATTACAAACTAGACAGTTACAGTTGTGTTTGTGGGTATGCTAAGCAGATTTAATGCATTCCCGCACACCTACTTTCCAGTATGCATGAAGCTTGAACTGGTATCCAAACAGATCATTAGATCATCTACAATAATTGTAAAGGTTAGTTATGAGCATTAGACTTGGTGAGAAAAATTAGCATAATTATTATGATAAACAAATTTTACTGCGCAAAAAAACCAGCGGCAAATCAGCTATGAATAATGTAAGTTACAAAAACGAGTGAATGATGCATTAATCCCAGTTGTTGTTCTAAAACATAAAATATTTTATATAACAACGATAAACATAGAAAAGGCCAGGCTTTGAGTCTTATGTTTTACAATATTATTTTATGTAGGTAAATAAAAGTTTTTTATTAAAATGATACTGTTACAGAATACCGCCAGTGTATAGACGATAAAGATATAGAAAAGATCTACCTAATACCTACCTACACAACGTACATTTTAGAATAGAACAACTTACTTCCGATTTTAAGACTTTCAACATTGCTGAAGCCATGGTGTTCTAATGTTCCTTTACAAAATAACTAGGGAATATTGTTTATCAATTGCACTGAACATCCAGCTAGCGAGCGGCTATTGGGTGGGAAGGGGGCAAAGCCAACTGACTGATTATAATACAAAATGTTCTGACCTTGAATTGATAAAAATAAATTATTTTCCATCAACCACACACAGTCAACAACTTGTTTATGTTATTTTTTTTTGTTTGCCTGACTTTGACTGGCGTTCTTCTTCTTTTTATGGCGTCTGTGGCTGAGTTTGACACAATTTTGACAATGTCAACGTCGATTATGCCAATCTAATAATTGAAATCAACATTTAGACTTTATAGAAATTGTCAAAGTCATTTGTCACTGCGTCTGTCACAGTCAGTTTGGTAAGACAGCCTGTATTATACTGACAGAATAATTGTGACAAATATGACGTAGACGCCCGCGCCCTCCTTAAACAAAACAAAGAAGTAAAGTGAAATAAACAGTCTGTACTATAATAAAATTATTATTTGTTTGCAAAAGCACAGTAATAGATAAGTAACTCACGTATTATTTTGTGAGACGATACCCCTCAATAAAATTGTACTGCAGGCAGTTCCCCAACTAACGGGGCTCTCTCTGCAAGAAAACAAGCAATGTTAGAACAATAAATAAATTAATAAAACAACCTTTCAAACCAGGTAAAAAGTTAAACTTTGCTTCAAAAATAACATTTTGCATCTTTGCTTAGAAATATAGTGGCAAGTGAATGCCAGTAAAGTGATGTTTTTTATAACCATTTATCTGCCATCTAATACGTGAAATTAATACAAAATATCCTCCCGGAGGAATCTATCTACAAATTCATCCCACACTGTGGAATCCTCAGGTGGAATCCACGCATGCATATCAGTAGTGCATTTCACAGCCTCAACTACTTTATTATGATATATTAGGTAGGATGCTTCACAGCCTTCACCACCAGCCTGATTTCACACCCAGGATATTGGTCTGCTGGAAAGGAGGCCTCCCTTAGTTTGTGCCATGCCAGTAACGCGATCCTTGTCTAATCGACGGTTTTTCTATAGAACAGTTATCTCACCGATCTCATCTGTGCATCTTACAATCACGTTTCAGTTCACAGACATACAGAATGATGATTTATGAGTTTACCAGAATGAACGCTAGGGGCGCTTATTTATTCCGAAACTTTCCGTTCCGACCCATAGAGGGTACGAATTTAGGTGCGTGTAGGTAAGTACCTATGTGATACATGGACGTAATAATATATTACGTCCACGATGTGATATTACTTAGACTTTTTTGACATGATACCTACTACCACAGATACTACCTACTTACTAGGTAGGTGTTTTATTTTAGGTTAGTTAGTTAAATAAATAAGAGAAGAATAAATCTTACCTGGAATAAATTTTGGAGTTACAAAGAAATAATGAAATCTAAATTACCAACACAATTAAAAACTAAAGTTTGTCTCACTTACGCTTGCCAAACATGGATATTTAATAATACGGCGAAAAATCTTATACAAGTTTGTCAAAGAGCGATGGAGAGAAGTCTATTAAACATTAAGCTTAAACATAAACAAAAGAATACATTAATAAGGAGGAAAACCAAAGTAATAGACGCTCTTCAGCACGCACAAGCCTTGAAATGGAGATGGGCAGGCCATTTGGTACGCGCAGAAGATGACAAATAGACCCGAAAAACTACCCTATGGAAGGGCCCAATTGGCAAGAGGAAAAGAGGTAGACCACAGGACAGATGGCAGGACGAGATAGCCGAGATAGCAGGCAAATCATGGACAAAGGAAGCAAAAGACAGGAAAAAATGGAAACTTTTGGAGGAGGCCTATACCCGCCGAGGGGTCCTTAGTTAAGATTTAAAATAATATGTTAACCTAACCACCTTCAACTATAACCTTAATGAAGGAATAATAAAGGCTTTTTTATTTTTTTTATTTTATTATAGTTAAATAAATCAGTAAATTCTAATTTTCATTATTTGGTTGCAGTCTCAGAGGAATTATACAAATTAATCTCAATGTCTTTGTTTGTTACCATATCGAAACCCTTTTCTTTTTATATAACTACCTAGCCTTAGAATAATTCTAAGTAGGTACCTACTACCGAAAACCTTCTATAACAAAGTTTTCGTTTCACGACTTCCGGTAGGGTAGGGTTGACGTTCAAAGAACCCCGTTTATCGAGCAACGATACAATACAACGGACTGTGTTGATAAACGACCACTTGATCAAACATCTACCAACCTACTCCACTGTGTACCGAACCTATGTACCTAGTCTACCTACCTATACAGCCATAACCTTCTGTGTAGGTACACCACATAGGTACCTACCTACTACCTACATTTGTTCTGTTCTGTGCTAGGTGGTCTGTGGTAGGTACAATGCAGTAGTTCTTGGTGGTCGATAAGTTCTAAATCACAAAAAAATATGACTAGTTTACTTCAGTACCTAATAAGTTGCTAGCCATAGTTGATATGAGGAGGGTCAATAACCGGGCTATCGGTCATGCACTCACTACGCAAGGTGACAACACAGCTCAGCTCTTAATCACATAGAAATTATAACGAACCTTCGTAAAATTATGGAAAGCAACCTACGACCAGCCAGAATAATGTTACAAAAACAAGTGAGGTACTACCTATATTGACCGAGCGAGCGAAGCGAGCAAAGTGTCTACTCTGCTTTAAGTTTGGCAAAAATTGCTTTTGTCTGTCAGTTTCTTAGTTTACTACAGTGTGACTACAGGTCGTACGTATTTTACAGCGAAACTTATACTAGGCAAGTACCTAGGTAGGTAGGTATAGTTCGCACAGCGGATATAGGCTTCCGTGAAGTTAGCCGTTTGTGATGCGCGAAGACAATTTAGTTTGAAAAAGCTCCATTGCGCATCGAAACGGCTAATTTCACGACGGCCGAGATCCGTTGTGAGAACTATACCTACTTGGTATTAAAGTTGTATAGATTTTTTTTATAGGTAACACAGATAAATTGTATGTAGGTTAGGTACCTACTCTATCTACTCACCTACATGTGTAAAGATTTTATGCGCACATTCAATTTTTTATAAATCGAGTCATGATGAGTAATCCGGGACAACCAGAAAGTTTCGAACCTTTTTAGAAATGGAGTCGATTTGCCAGAAAGCTGTTAGGTACAGTAGACTCCACTATAAATACATAACATACTCGTTCACTACCTAATAATATTTTACTAGGTATTTTTTTAAGTGAATACCTAACCTACTATATATATAACATTTGTCCCCGCATTTCTTAAAAACAAGTAAATAACAGCTTATATTCACGAGAGATCTAAATTGTTAATACCTAACTATTAACATGTTTGTTCGCCGGCGAATTATAATTTATTTGAGCAAAACTCCATAGTAATCCAAATGGATTTGAAGCTAGTTGTCTTATACAAGGGGGATACTTATCTATGGAGTTGACTGTACCTACAAAAAAACAAAAATAAAAATGTAGCGCTTACGTATAGGTATTAAAAGAAAAAATATAAACGGAATACTTACCATATTTTGTCATCAGTTATAATAAGACCCCATAGAAATAAAGGATAAGAGTAAGAAACCCCTTTCAAATTTCGGTTTCGACCACTTTTTTACAAACTTGACTGTGCTCAGATACCTACTATATTGTAGGTATGTTCCTTGTCAGATACACTCGACGACTTACGGACGGACGAAATAAAAATCACCTACCTAAAATAAAATAAAATTGTTAATTCCATACTAGTAAAGTTCCACAGAAGAGAACGTATTATTAGTACCTACTAGGTACCTACGTATCACGTACCTATAGTTATTACGGTTTTTTATAAATAAACGGATATAAAAACTTACCGCGCATGCGCCTGTCATTTCCGTGATGTCTCAAATCTAATCTCGTGATGACCGTCAATTTACTAAATGAATAAACAATGGGTTGTTGTGATGGCAATAAGAACTAAGATGGTGGTAAGAGAACGTCTCACCGGTTGCGATTTTGAGGTGATTATGAATCATCCATGGAATGCGGTAAATCAATAATGAATATATATAGTTTGCACGGCGGATCTCGGCCGTAGTGAAGTTAGCCGTTTCGATGCGCAATGGAGCATAATCGAACTAAATTGTCTTTATAATAAAATAATGCTGGACAAACCACACAGCATCATCTAGCCCCAGGACAAGCTGCTGTTAAACAGAGCTGTGTTATGGTACTAGATGACTGATATATACTTAATACAATACAATACATACATAGATATTTTTTATTATATATAGAAAATACCCAGAACACCCGGAACAAATATTTGTAGATCGTACAAACATTTGACCCGAGGCGGGAATCGAACCCGCAACCTCTGCATCGCAGGCGGACCTACGCCCGCTGCGCCACATCGGTCGTGTCCGTCTTTGTGCATCACAAATGGCTAACCTATACCACAGATAATAATAATACTAGCATGTACTTATAATTATAACAAACATCATCCCGATGGTCAATGTGAGTTGTAAGCATCGAGCTCGATGGTTTTAAGTAAGCTACATACGCATATCGGCATAATCTACGCGAAACATTTTTCCCTCTAGTTCAACGTCCTCTGTATCGCTCATTTAGCCATAAACAAAGTTTATCGAACGCACAATACAAAACAATAGCGCAGAGCGACATAAAGCCACCTGCATTGCTGCCACTGTAATGTCGTTTTACCATTTTTCACGGGACAATGTTATAGTTATGTATATTAAAGCAGAGTAGTGTGTTCTTTGTAAGCGGCAATACTCGCATTGTTGTGTTCCGGTTTGAAGGATATGGTTTCCGGTGAAATTACAGGCACATCACATTGGACTTTCAAAGTGGTGATAAATGCGCGAGAACCTAATAGGTATCTCTGCTAATGCAAGCGGAATAATGCTATAGTATCGCGAGAGAGTATGAGAGAATAAAGGTTCAATAATCAGTATCATTTAAATACCAGAGAAAAAGGGTTTGATAACTACAGCTCAAATTATCCCTTTCTTTTGTACTTAAGCGGTTAGCCCATCTTAATAGCATCAAGTGACCGTGACTACTAAGCTACGAAGGATATAATAATATTTAAGCAGTAGATGTAATTATTAAGTGATAGAGCTCGTCCGGAGAAGTCACAATACTTTTGCATCAGTGATGCTTGCATTACTGGCCATAGTTTCGTTCTAAGGTTACCATTCAAATTACTAGCACATGAGACGTTTGATTGATCTACGATAGCAACCGTGCGAGTGATAGACCTCTCTCTGTTATTGCAAGCGTCCATAAGCTACCTAAACGCTTGCCATCACTTTAGACCACCCCGTATAATGGTTAACCATATTACATAGATTTACCTTCTCAATTTACAAAGCCGTACGTGACATAGCTGGCTAAGTTGCTAAGTCAGTTTTAAAATTGACGACACTTGTAATCTTAAACTTGATTTCGCACCCGAATAAAAACCCTCATGTTGTAAAGTTTAATTAAAAGCTCTACATTGTAGAGTCTGTAATGTTATACGGTGGTCGTAATACTTATTCATTTACAAAGTCAACATGCCAATTGCAAGTGTTAAAACAAAATATAGCAGTTGATTAAATATCCGTATTGCCCTCATTAGGTACTGTTTTTATATTATCTTACCTGACGGCTGTGGGTAATGTAGACAATGTATTACACATTTCTTCTTTATACGAGATCCAGTCTTTTAAACTGGATCGTTCGTACGTTGTTGTATCAATTGGCTTTTTCTGTAGGGTGGATAATCTACATTATTATCTAATAGGTGTACTACTAATTAAATGCTATTTTGTACTGGCTTTTTCAATGAAAAAGGTAATCTTTGGAAAAAGGTTTTTTCGGTACCTAAGGTACCTATGCAGGTTTTGTTTCAGTTCATATAGAAAAAACTTACGGTACTACGCAAGTAGGTATGCTACAGAATTTATCATTATATGTAATATGTAGTAGGTAAGTATAATTATTTTTATTAATACTTAGACAAGTTTGTATGTTAGCTGTATTTACTTACCTTACTTTTATTATAAATACCTACACCTACTTAGTTTATATTTTTGGTTATAATGGCTTACCTGCTCAAATAGAGATGTGACACAGGTGCTACACGCACTATTTATTCAGTGCGTGCCATTTCCTAATACTCCGTAGACAAACACACGCTTTATTATGTCATCCTTGTGTTTGCTCATGTTCTTTTGTAATCCAGAATTTTAACACGGCACATAAAAGTTGGAAACATTATTATGAAGGTTTCAGACAGAACAATACCTTCTTGATAGGTAACATTTTCAGGCTCACCAACGAAATAACCATAGTTTAACAAATATTTTGACAGCTGCTGGTGGGAGCAAATAGTTTTTACATTGTTTGTTAGTTTAATTAGACCGGCCGCACACCAGACATACGTTTGTGTAACGACAGTAGTTACCTACTGCTGTGGACTGTGCAAAAGTTGCAAATCATTACAGACAATTACATACAAATCGAAATAACTCTCCACTATAGGCGGTCGAGACCTCGACTCTCGACCGCCCTCTGAGGGTAACATCTAAACGGCTACTATATTATGGAAAAACGTTGTTAGGAGTCACGGGCTCGACTTTGGTATTAAAAACTATATTTAAAAAAAAAAAACAAAACATTTATTTTTCGAAAAAATGAACGGTTTTTTTCACAAGTATTTTGATTCTCTATCTCTACTGATAAAAAACAAATATGGGTTGGAACACTTATCAATAATATTTTTCCTTTTTATTCAAAATGTCTAGGGGAGCCTGAGAGGGCAGATTTCGGATTATGCTATCAAAAACTGCGTTTAAAAATATAAAAAAGTTGTTTATTTTTTGAGAAAATAGATTATTTTTTTGTGGGCACAATAAAATTTTTTTTCTTTTACTAAATCGTCAGACGATGCTGTCGAAATTCTATAACGACAACATAATCGTGCGTTTGCGTAGTAAAGATAATTTACGCATAGGAGGTACTGCGCGTGGCCACAGGACAGATAATATGCGTAGCGTAGCGTGTGGCTCTAGCTCTGGTGTGCGGCAGAGCTTAGTAAAAATATTATGATGGGCGCGTTGAGACATGTTATCTATTAGCACATGGGTCTCTATGTATTATTAGTGTCGTTTAGCTACATTTAGATGTTGAAATTGTATTGTAACCTATCAGATTGTAAGTGGCAGCAATAGAAGTAGTACCTACCTACCTACCTAAGTACCTGGTATGGATTAGCTATTAGGTACTAGGTACCTATTATTTTGATAGATCGTTAGATCATTATTAAGTCCCAATTAGTGACATACCGACAGACGTAGTTGTATAATACGACTCGTCTATTACCAACCGACCAACCTGCTGTCCACCTAGTTGGACTGTTAGTATATATTTTTCTTAACAGACTGGCCTTAGCAAGTTATTAGTTGCCTGGTCTGCTTTCTGCGCTGTACATTGTGAATTGTTGGTTCGATTCTCACACAGTGAAAACATTGGGTTACGGTCATGGGCGTCGGCAGCACGGTGCTATATATTGACAACTTGACAAAAATGAACAAATTTTGTCCATTTTTTACATGACTAATTGCAATTTTGGCGGCTCGCTAAGCTCGCTGATATATTTACCTACACAACAATCTTCTAGTACATTATAATGCGAGCCGGGTGTGTGCACCGGCATAGTTTTTCTATGTTTCGCAGTTCAACAAGTACAACACCGAAAAATTTTCGCGGCTCGCCACGATCGCCGTTGAATTATCTGTAGATTATTGTTGTAAAGGTAAAGGGTAAGTGCACCGATATAGTTATTTGCATGATCAGTTATTTGCTACCTAGTGTTTCGCGGTTCAACAGATACAACACCCAGAAATTTTCGCGGTTTGCTGCGCTCGCTTGATCTGTGTGAAATTTCTTGATCGAATCGGTTTAAAAGCTTATAAACATTTAAGATATTTAGTGCGTGGCAGGTCTTTTTACTATGTGATGTGACCTCCCCCTCAAAGCCTGAATCAACCCCAGAGTTTACATATTGTGTAATTCTATATAATATAACGTATGCATGCACCCTCTGATATAAATCGAAAAAAAATAATCGTTTGTTTGCCCCCGAACTCATTAACCACCGATATTGCTTACCAAAGAGTTATCGAGTGATAAATAATGGTTAGTTGGGAAGTACGGCCTCTAAATTATTTCTGAAATTCCTTTGTAAGACCTATACTACTTAAAGGTGCTATTTGTACCATGTAC
Organism: Colostygia pectinataria; assembly: GCA_951394395.1. Taxonomy (NCBI): domain Eukaryota; kingdom Metazoa; phylum Arthropoda; class Insecta; order Lepidoptera; family Geometridae; genus Colostygia; species Colostygia pectinataria. The sequence goes on from OX596362.1 coordinate 6,137,295, forward strand.
AGTAAACAAAGCATGCCTGATAATTTGTCACACCATACTTGTATTTTGTTATAACAAGATACGACTAAAATATATATGTTTTCATTAATTTAAGCGGAATAGGTAGGTATAGGAAATATCTGATAACACCGTATGTAGGTTACCGCTGGCCCCGATATACTGCCAGACAACCGATAACAGTCAGTGGTTATGTACCTACCTAATATTTTATGGCTAGAAAAGTGTACAGAGAAGTAGAGAACCAAATAAATCATCAAACTTAGAGTATGTAACGCGCTTCACCGCGTGAGAGCGAACTCATTCAACGTCAATCGAAATCATACCTAGCACACCTTAACAATAAAGTTCAGTGTAAATAGAGTTCAAATTTAAAAGACAGTGGTCGAAAACAAATACTTGCATGTTTTAGGTTCCAAGGCTCAGCCAGCAGTCACGGCGTAAATTAAACACTAACAAGATTTCTTGTTAGTGTAAGTATTTACTTATCCAAACATTCGGCGGAAAAAGGGGTTAATAATGGCAAGGAAATAAGCCTCAGCCACTTTGGAAACATCAGAAACAAAGCTGATATTATGAATCATACAAATATATATAGTACTTAAATACCTATATAAGTACTTTACTTGATCAGGTACCAAGTTTTTCTCGATGGAAAAGATTTTTATTTTTGTATATAACAAAGTTCCTGAATGTATTAAAAATATAGAAAAAGATAATATTTTTGAAAATTAATTAAAAGAAATGCTATTAAAAAAAAGCTATTATACACTTGATCAGTTTCTCAGTGACTCAAATAACGAATGATTTTATTATTATCACAAACTAGGTACCTATCCCTTAATACTAAAATCGGTCCGCTCCTACTCAATTTTATAGTGCAACACCCTTACTGGGTACATAGCTATGTGTTGGCTGCTCTGATATTATTTAATATTACATAAGACCTGTGACATGTATTACCCTCATAATTATGATGCAATAAATGATGCTGAATACTGAATACTGAATATTAAAAATTATAATATTGTTTTTTTTACACGCTGTAGATAGAGTTTGAAAAGATTTTAAACTCTATCTACAGCGTTGCGAAAGTAACTCAGTCTACAGTAGTTCTTACAGCTAAACCGCTGTAATTTTATTAGTATTACGTATGCAGATGGCCTAAATCCTGGGTAAGGAGTTCTAGTTTGTAAGGCTACTTTTTTATTTATGTGCCAGGCGAGCGAAGCCGCAGGCGTTAGCTAGTTTGTAATAAGGTGCTTTCTGGTAAGATTGGACAATTTTTTAGAAAACCTAAAGAGTAGTAGAGTTCTTTGTAATAGAGCTCGTCCGGGGAAGGACTGCCACCATACCTATTTCTGCCGCCAAGCAGTAATGCTCGCATTGCTGTGTTCCGGTTCGAAGGGTATGGTTTCCGGTGAAATTACAGGCACATGAGACTTTCCATCTAACGTCTCAGGGTGGTAACACGCAAGTGATATTTATGATGTTGCATGCGTACATAGGTTACGGTAACCGCTTACCATCAAGTGGGCCGTACGCTTGGTTGCCACTTTAGTGGTATAAAAAAAAAGTCCTAGAAAATATTTTTTGTATCACCTCTGGTTAATCTTTTACAGCGCAACAGAGCGTCTGAACTCTAAACTAACGCAAAAACTCAGAGGTTTCATTTCGTATTTGTAACGTTTAGATAAACACAACGGTTGATGTTCTAAGAATGTTAAAACATAGCATAATTATTCAGAATGGGAAGGATAGATCGAACCTTGTTAAGGTAAGACCGGCCGGACTACCTTAAAAATCATCTCTGTAACAGCTAGAGTAAGTTCGTCACAAGAAAATATTTGGACTTCTCCAGGTAAAAACATAGTAAGGTCCATCCTTTACGGGAACGACTATATAACAAATGTTTGGCTGGGCGTAGAGTTAGACGCAGACTGAAGGACCGGACACAACAAAATGGCGCGTAAGGCTTTGTTGCGTTCATTTAAAAATATCAACGAATTGAGTAGTTAGGTACATGATTTGTCCGGACTTACTACTTCGCCGGTCTTACCAGAAAGCACTTTAAATACAATTATAATTTCTATTAGCAAGAATAAAAGGAAACGAACCACTCTTGTCTGACTCTACCCTTCATTAACGAAGGAGTCACGCCATGCCATGCCATGCTATGCATGCTCCATCACCGTGCTGGCTGGCTTGCGGGTTGCGGTCTGAACAAGTCTGCGCCCCATAAAAATATTTATAGTTCAACGTAGTACTAATATCTGTTCTGTGGTGCAACTCCGAGTCAAAGGATATAAATTTTATTTTGTAATAGAAAGAAATCTTACGCACGCGCTCAGGGCACGCATATGCAGTATTTTTTCAACAGACGACTGGACTGAGATGACGGTTCTCGCTACCGCGTATATTTAATAAAGGATGAAAACAGTTTTTATATAGCCGAGGTCAAGTCGACACGTAATTATTTTTTTACCACGCATTACTTTCAACTATCAAGGCCATCCAAAGGTTGCCTGGAAGAGATCGCTTTTTAGCGATAAGACCGCCCATTGTAACACTTTTTTGTTATTTTTTCTTTGTTTATTTTTTCTTTAGTATCATAAGGTGTGCAATAAAGATATAATCTATCTATCTACTTTAAATTGAGTACCTCGTACGATTTTTATGATTCTATTTATTTTAGATAAGTAGGTAAGTACATTAAATTGCTGTAGGTAGGTAGGTACCTACATTAAAGTTTGTCCTTATTATAAAGAAAATAGTGGATGATTGATTGATTGTTGACCTACAGAATTTTTCAATAAATCATTTATTTATTCATTCATCCATACCAATCATAAACTTTGTTTTAAGTTTCCAATATCGATGACTATGGTGCTTTGGTAGTTTTTAAAAAATATTTATATTCCAAGGATATTAAAAACGTATGGGATGATTGAGCAATTCAAAAATTAAAAGGTTTTATAAAAAAAGTAAACAACGAAAGTGAAACGTGAAAAATAATAACCTTTTTAATTAATTTAACGACTGCTTTGTCATTTAAGCTGACGTTTCGAAGCTATTTAGAAGCTCATCTTCTTGAGCACTGCCCGCGACCACGTTCGACGGTTGCTTGGCGAATACGTATTCGCAAGTCAAGCAACAACTGTAATTATTATATAAAATGATTTCTAACTACTATAGAACTCTATATAATAAACCTGATAGGCTCTAATTTCGAGTCGGCTCCAAACAAATAACTAACGAAGAACTTGTACGTAGAAGTGAATCCGCTCAGTTCTGGGGAGCGGAGCACATTATAGAGTCCGCTCCGCTCGCGGTGGAAACCGGGATTTATGGCAGCCATCATTAACGGTAAAGCGTCATTCGCTTTGCAGAGCCAAGAAAATAAAATAATTAATACTAAAATTAAAATTAGTTTTGCTTTAGCCCTCAGGCGAAATAAACTAATTTTAAAAAATCTTTGTTCAAAGTGCAGTATAAAATAATAGCATTTGTTTCTTGTCAGAACGTCAATAAGTAAACAGGAAAATAATAAACTAAACGCGATTTTAATGTGTTGCGTTGCGTTGCAGTGCAGGTGCTATGATCAATTTGTGAGGGAGGCATCACAGTCTGAAGTAAATCAAATGCACATAATATGTACATAAAGTAAAGTAAAGTAAAAAATATATTTATTCAATCATATCACAAAGACCATTTTGAAACGTGCCAGTGCCACGCGCCCTAGCCTAGAAGAATTTGGCAACAAACTCGGCTGGGTTCCTAGCTTTTTTTTGATGATCCCTCTTCATCATAAAGCCTCAGTGTGGTGCCAATCGAACTAGGTGAGGCTCATGCCAAGAATATAAGTAGGTATGTAAAAAAAGGGAAGAAAAATAAAAAAAAATTAAGAGCCAAGTTTTTTAGTAATACATACACGTTACGCTTGATACGCATATAAGTACGTCTAATACTTACGTACTATACTTTTATTTCTTCCTTATTATTAGACCAAATGTAAGTATAAAATAACCCTTTGGAAGGCTGGCGTGGCGTGCTGTCGTTCTTATAAAACTGAAAACAATCGAAATCAACGTTCCGGAAAGCCCTTTTTTGGATGGATGGCATCTGAATCTGAGTGCTTCCATTCTTCGTGTGTCATCCATGACGGAGGCATTAGGCCGGTCTATAAACTCTGTTGCCATCAGCAGGCCACGCTTACGAACTTTCCTACTATCCAATTGTTGTTTATAATTATGTATACTTAGTCAGAATAATATTTACAAACGGGTCCTGGGCTCGTTGATACAATAAACTAGCATCAAAATTATAGTTTGTACCTAGTTTTGACAACATCAAACTGTGTAATTTTTCAAACATTCTTTGGTTAAATCGGTTTATTCCCAATTCTACAGATTTCCATTACAGATTCCCAAATACATGCTTGTATAGAAACGAAATAAATATTTCGCGAAATCGGAATAAATATTTGCAGATCATGCAAACATTTGCCCCGCAGCAGGGAACAAACCCGCAACCTCCGAGGTCGTCGTTAAAAATGTCGTTAAAAATGTCCAAATCAACACTGCAACAGAACTGTAATTTTGATATCATTGTAGGTTTTCTAAGCTATAGATTGGACAGGATTGGACCATTCCATAATGAAACTCTCACTTGGTGTAATATCCAGCATAATACTGTAGTGTACCTTAGCTATCTTGTTGTAAACTTGTTACAAAATATAAGGTACCTACAATAGATAATAGGCAAGTAACAACTAGATAAAAAGGTAAAACTACTCGACAGTTTCCATGCAAGCATTTTGAAATGTTTCGTAAATAAGTTCGTAGTATTACAAGTTTTATTTCGTTTTTAATATAGGTAAATTAAGTAATTAATTATATATATAGGTACTTCATTTGTCACATTACCTAAGTAATTTAAGAATATTTTACATACCTACATAATAGAAAATTAGTAACAGTGACATAGCAGAGTTTTTGTGACAGTGCACTGTTCCTCACCCCGAGACGTCTTTCGCCCAGTAATCACAGTAATTCACTTGCTACAGTGACATTTAAATCTGAAAACAGCAATGCTTGCACACTACTGCTTGAAGGCAGAATATCTGGCACAGCGATGGTTAACAACTTTGTCTTAGATGTTATCATAAATTGGCTTTCGTTAAAAGTGGGTCTCGTTCGCAGAACACTAATTTGCGAGGTCCGTTTCGCACTTGAGTACCTACTTTGTTTTGTTTTATTTGTCACGTCTTTTGTAGAATGAATGTGTGAATGATGCTGCTCAAATACGTGTATAAGCATACATATTCCATAGATTTTATATTAAAAGGTGAGATTGCGATAACTCTACCAAGGACACGTTTATCACATCGACGATGGTAAATAAGTAAGTACCTACATACCTATTTTATTTACCGATAGGTACGTTTAGGGAGTGAGATAAAAGTTGTGTATCGAGAGGGAACGTCGAATTTTTTAGCTCTAAGTAAATATTTAACCGAATTCGAGTCAAGCCCGAATCAATAAAGTCTTTATCGGTTACCCACTATCATAGTTTAAACGATTTTTTATCTGAACATCGTTATGTATGCTAACGATAACTAATAATATTGCATCGGAAAATATTATGTAAGTAAGTAATTTTATCAGTTTTTATTTCTATAACTTTACTTGCATATTTAATTTTTATAAAATAATCGTGAAATGGCTTCGATATGAATCCACTGTAATTTAACTTGACTTTATTTCATTCCTCTTGCCCATGCACTTATTCAGCCTGAAGGTAGCTCATGTTACTTGCGCCTGTCAGGTACAGTCACAGAATAGAACTAGCTAATTAGAACATAGGTTCTTTACAACAATATGATGTTAGCTTTGGTTCACGTAAAGCAAGCGACACGTTTGTATATCTTTACGAGCCTTTGTCTCGGCTGCCAATCGTCTAGCAACCGTATTAAGACGAGAGGTACAGTCTCGTCGAATATATCTAAGTATTTTTCCGAGATCTTTATTTAGTTATTCTATAGCATCCAACCTTCTAGTCGAAAGTGACAGAAAAAGCAGCTGTGAAGAAATTGATAATAATGAACACAATACGTACAACAGTTTTCGCTTAAGCACAGTAGCGTTTATCTTTCTTATATAAGTACATATTCTATCTTGCTGGAAAGTATGCTTCCCAGCAGGACCACTAGCAAAATCGATTATATCATTACCTGACGCACGTACAACAATAAACGGCATACGTACATTATGTACCTGCGTTTAACGTACATTTATATGAGATATAAGTGATCGGATTCTAAGGTGGTGGCTGTGGTGGTGGTAGTACCACGCTTTTGGGAGTGGTTAACCAATTTATATATATTATTTTTATACTCAATAATCTACGATTGAATCTACTCTATCTTTACCTATACCTACGCTTATAAAAATAACCAGAAGATCTCTATCTTAGAGAGCCCCAAAGATTGTCCAGTCTGTTTGTCCGAATCGTCTGATCCGTCCATCTCAGTCTTACCTTACCATTCGCAGTTTGAACCAAATTTGGTTAATTTGGTACTAAGCTACTCTTCTAAGCAATTGCATAAAGCAGCAGCAAGATTTTTTTCGTCGACACTGAGTGAGCTAGACGAGCTCACATAAAGCTAGGTAGGTAGAGGTACTTATATGTAAAAATATCTTTAGTATTTCTCAATACTTACGAGGACTCCTAATTCATAAACGTACATTAAACCTCTGTTAGCTAGGGCAAAGACATTGAGAAAATAAAGGGCATAACACTTATGTCGTTACCAATCCAAGTAAAGCGGGTCCTGCTCCTGGCAATAAAAAGTATTATAACATGAACCCGAGGCTGCAGGTCATTCGTTGATAAACTTAAACCTGGGGGTCTACTCTTGCAAACGACAAACTATAATCGTAGCAAATATCGTAATTCAACTTATATCGGTGACAACTAAGTTCAGAGCATCTCACCCACATTGGTTGAACCACGAAAACTGCCACGATATATCACTTTTGGATGCAAGAGTTGACCCTCTGAGTAGTGTACTTTAACACTTATTGAAAAACTCACTTCAATACGCGGTTGGGTTGCTAGCTATAAGTTCTCGACCTCGGTAGCGTGGTAGGCAAGTTCCCGGTTGAAAAGCGAGAGGTTGCGGACTCAACTCCCGCTGCAGGACAAATGTTTGAATGATTTGTAATATTTGTTCCGGGTTAGGGTGTTTTATGTTTGTAAGTTGGATTAGTACTTACCTAGATAAGTTCTTCGATGCCTTTCATCTGGTCAGCGACTTGCTTGACCTTGCAAAGGTAAACATAAAAGATAGGTAGGTATAGAAAAAAGACATACAGCTACCTTACTACCTATACATTTACATTTTATTTTAGGCATTTTATATGCCTCACAATAAGTAGGTAGGTAGGTAGGTACCTGCAAAAGTACTTATAAGTATTTGGTTGATAATATCTAAACCAGATTAATAACCAACTTATTTCCAACAAAATTTTTCTCTAATAACATTTATCAGTTAACTAACGATTGAGCTTAAATTCAGCTCTACCTTGGGCAATTGAACTGGTTTCAGTATTCGAGCCTTTTAATTTATCTAATCATTAGTTAGTGCTGTACAAATAATAGATATAGTGGAACGAACAGCGACTTTATTTAGGTTTAGTTCTTCATAGACAAACTTCATCGCCCGCCGGCCGCGCCGCTGCGTCTTCTAAGATTTAGTTTCCTTTCTTTCATAGTGCACCAAACAACATAATAATATCGATCCTCCAAATTGCAGGTCTTTAGAACTTACGGTTTAGCCTCAGAACAGATATTAGCGAAAGTGTGCTATCTCGCTCTTGCTATAATTGGGGCCATCCGTGACACTCACACATACAACGGCACTGTCTATGAACACAAACCATGCATGTGGTGATTGCGACGCATTTGCCTCATACATTTTATTGAGTGCCCGTGGTGTGGTTTAGCTTAGATAAACTTCAAGTTAGTAACGTTTAGGTTTAGATTTACTATCTCGCTATATTCAGCAGCAGCTACTATCACAGAACTAACATCGAACTAAGTACCTACCTACTATTTACTTTCTTAGTTTACGTTGACGGTTGATAAGCTGAAATGTTGAATTTTGGTTTGTTTGGTGGAAACTCAGCCTATCTTACTCAACTTTTTGTCTTTGATCTTACTACACTGGTAGAGCTCAGCAGAGCAAATTATAACGTCTTTGAAGGGTTGTCCTGTTTCATTAGACGTTTTCATCCAACCAAAAAATAATAAAAGTTATATTCCTTTTTCAAACGGGCGCTTTGCCATGAATATTTAAGTTTCCACATTCAAGTAGAAATTGGTCCAAACTATTTAACTAGGTAGGTATAAGTATATATTGAGTTTTTTCACTTTTTTCGTAACACTGACCGATTATACATTGTAAGATCGTTGTAAAACTCGCATCAATCCTCTGGGTATGAACTAATAAAGAACCTGAGGTGGATTATGTTGCTTTGTAACAAATAATTTGAATGGTCTTTTAGAATGGGGTCTCCTATCCCTAGAATTTGACCACCGACAGTGGACCTAGGAAAGTTCCACCAAATGGGTTTGCGCTTTGCGATGAGAAAATAAAGGAACCTAATGGTATTTCCCAGCTTCACAGCACTTTGACTAAAGCATAGCATTAGCCAGTCTTATCAGTGTTCGGTTTCAAGAGCCGCCGACTCAGCTGAACCCGACGCCAAACTGAACCACACAGTAAACAAGACCGAAACCCAGATCAGTTTACCGACTACTGCGAACTGCTAAAACAAGTATTTTGACTATTGCTTTTGCTGGACTAAGTCGCTGACTCGTGTTCTCTGGCAAAGGGTTTGAGTTACAAATTGTTTTGGCTAAGTAAATAACGCATACCTATAAAGAAGTAAATATTCATCATGACAGCCTTCTAATGTTCCCACTGTTGGGACACTGGCCTACTCTCAGGCGAGAGTGACTGGGTCTTAATCCACCACGCGGAGCCAATGCGGATTGGTGGATGGCACATGTCTTTCGAATTTTAGTTCTAGGACATGCCGGTTTCCTCACGATGTTTTCCTTCACCGTATGAGAGCACTGGCATTGCGCACATAAATTTTTCGAACAGAAAAATCCATTGGTGCACGACCGGGTTTGAACCCACGACCTTAGGATCGGAAGGCGGGGTCACTACCACTAGACCACCGGTGCTCTAGTAAATATTAGTGACCTAGTAATCTGTAGTAGAGTAGTCAAGGCCGACATAGATCTTAGAATGAATTGATTTGGTAAAAGGTTATATCAGACGGGTCACTCGAATGAATGCTTCATTTTTTTTTGCAAAAATTGTTTCATTTTGTGTTCAACTATACGTAGTTTTGATTGAAAGGTACCGAATAAAAGACAAAAATGAACGAAAAGTGACCCGTCTGATACGGTAGGCTGCCGTAAAGACCGCAGATAAAAGCTTGCAACTACAAACTGGAGTAGGTACTACTAAGTACTAAGTGTACTACTAAGTTTAAAACGGCCTCCACTTGATGGACCGACGACATTGTAGCGGTCACTGTCTGTGGACTGTTCCGCTCAGTCAAAGGTCGTGGAGTTCATTGGAAGAGGCCTACATCCAGAATTGAATGGCTGATGATGATAATAGAAATATTTCAAAATAGCTTAGTACCTAGATCTACCTACCTACAAAAGTCATCAATCAACTAGGGACTCTTTAAGTACTATTCCTCGACTAAGAGCTTTACAAAAAGCGTAGAATGGACTTTTCGATCAAGTTTGAGCTGATGAGTAGGTGTCAGTCTAATAGAATAGGTATTATTATGTGTCATCATCATATCAGCCGATAGACGTCCACAGCTGGACATAGGCCTCCCCCAAAGAGCGCCATGACGACCGATTTTGGGCCTTCACCATCCACTGACTTCCTGCGACCGCATTAATGTCATCGGTCCATCGAGTGGGGGGCCGTCCTACACTTCGTTTTCCAGTTCGTGGTCGCCACTCAAGAACCTTTATTCCCCAACGGTTATCGGTTCTGCGAGCTATATGGCCTGCCCATTGCCACTTCAACTTACTAATTCTAAGAGCTATGTCGGTGACCTTGGTTCTTCTACGGATTCGATCTTGCGGATTATTATGTGTATTGTTACATTTATTTTAAAGAAAACAACTTCTTTTAATTAATTTAATAGCTTTATGTGTAAGTCCGCCGGCGACGCAGAGGTTGCGGGTTCGATTCCCGCCTCGGGACAATTGTTTGTACGAGCTACAAATATTTATGTGTTCTGGGTATTTTCTATATATAATAAAAATATCTATTTATGTATTGTATTGTATTAAATATATATCAGTCATCTAGTACCCATAATACAGCTCTGTTAACAGCAGCTTACTTTGGGGCCAGATGATGCTTTGTGGATTGTCCAGCATTATTTATTTATTTATTAAAAAAAAGTTACCTGAAAGGTAGGTAATTCTACTAATACAATGCCATTAAAATTTCAGTTGTATGATTTTGACTTTTATTATTGCTAAAGTCTACAATTATTTTCATCTTTAGTTTAGCTGCTGCTATCTTTGTATTAGTAGCATTGCCCCACTGTTTTAAGTAACGAACGGATAAGGAAAAAGGTTGGTTGGAATGATATAAAATAAAACAAAAGAATTTTAACATATTTTGACTATAATTCAAATAAAAAAAATGCAGATGGAAATAAGGAGAACTTACAAGAAAATGTCACAAGCTTGACCTTAATTTTTGTCGATAAGTAATAGAACGAACGTAGTCAATATTTGGAAGATTAACTTCTAATTGCAATTAAATTAAAAAAAATTAAATACTTAAATTACAAATGACGTAGGTACCTACTACAAACCTAAACTAATGTCTGTTATAATAAATGACTGATGTAAATAATAACTAAACATTAAGTTACAAGTAATCATAAATGTTTGTTTAAATACAAAAGAAATTAAATAAATCAGTTTAATGGTTTATGTTTCTAAATGAACTGATAATAAATAATATTCGTGAACTTAATGAAAAAAACGCTTAAAACTAAGTATTTTTCTTAATATTAGGTACAAAATTATTAACTTAGTGGTCATCATGCAACGACTTGACGAAATGGAGAAAAACTGAAACTGTCACGTTTAGACAAAACAAAATACCACTTCGTTCCTAAAATCTACAATAAATAAACACAAAACCGGGCAATGGTAAACATGTCATTTTATTGAAAGTACGAAATCTGTATGTAAAGTAGTAATATTATTACAAAGTTAATTAAATCAAGAGGCGTGAGGAACAGTCTCTTGGTACTAAGAATCAAAGCGTACGCTGGATCTATCAGAATTTCTCCTAATCACTTACATTGGTCCCTTAATTAAAACTTTAAACCTTTTTTTATATAAATATTATAAAATATCACACTTTAAATTCAAGAAAACTATACTACGTCGAAACTAATCAATTAGTTTTGTCAAAGTACAAAATTAATAACTGTGCCAATTTGAATATTTTATTCAAAGGAGACAATAAATAAACAAACAATCTATTTCGATAAACTAAAAATTAAATATAATCGATTTACATATTTCGTAATAAAGTAGAAGGCACATTTTGTTTGTCGGCGAGGCTGTGGCGGCTGGAAGCGCGCAGAGAGATTTGCCGCCATCAGCCTGCCTACTACGCCGGCCAGCATCTCGGCTCCCGCCTATACACCTAATGTTATTATATTATTTATGCAGTTATATATCTTTCTTTGTTTTATAATGTACGAGACCTCGGAAGCTCGGCGGGCGTCTTCTCAGGTTTCTGGCATTTTTTGCGAGTGCAAGCATGGACGCGATCTCTTCGTGCGCAGCGGCAATACACTCAGATACACAGTTCAGAGCGAGGACGAAAAAAACGATCACCTAAACCCAAAACGGGTTTCGGCTCGCTCGTCCTCCCGCACGAAGAAAAACGAAAAAATCCTTCGCAGACGAGAGAGGGGCGCTCCGCGGTCGCGATGACTCTGAAATGGGCCGGGGATCGAGACGCTGTGTACCATACAACTAAGAGCGATTGCCGCAGTTTGAGCATAGCATCGGCGCATATGAATCTAAGATAATACGAATCAGATATTATGATACTGATGTTACACGAAACATGAGAATAGGAGGCATAGAGAGTGCAGCCCAACGAGCTTCCGAGATGACACGTCGACCGATACCGTCCGCAAAACATGTTAAGTGAGATTTAAAGGTGCGTTTAAAACATGCGGATCGGAACCGGCCGCATGAAGGACCCCCAACGAGCCACGTCCCGGCGACGCGGGTCTCGTCCGAATGCGGTGCGACATCGCATATAATTACAGTTATAGAGACTCGAAATAAATAATAAATTATTATCTTAAATTCTTAAAAATAGATCACGAGCGCCTTCTCGCGGTACGGTACCGAGCGCGGATAGGCAGTTACAAATAAATAAATGTTCTATACGCTAACTTTACAAGACCACCGCTCGGCGGAGGATCGCATCGGGAAGACTTCCGCGAGCTACACGATAATAAATAGGTATCTAATAATATAAGGTGCCATTTACAAATGTGTGCCGACCACTACCATAATCACATTCACACCGCAAACTTTCGAGACGCCAGTACACTCCGTTAACTTTATAAATTACAGGCCGAAGAATCAAAAGAGCATCGACAATCTGGAGATCATTCGTTGAGCGAGTGCGGGCGAGGTGCGGCCCGTCGTCGTCGGGCGCGGCTGGAAGACGTCGAGGAGGCACTACGGTGACGGAACATTCTTAACGCTAGCTCGGTATAAGTTAACTTAGGACTAGGCGAGCGCGCGGAGCTAGGCGATGACGAGGTCGCCGAACGCGCCGGCGAGTCGGTTGAACACCGGCAGCCGCTCCTCTTCATCGTCTGGCGTCGGCGGGCGGCGGAACGCGAACGCGGTCTGCGCTGGCGGAGACGTAGCCGGCGAGTGCGGCGAGTGCGGCGAATGCGGAGAGTGCGGCGAGCGCGGCGAGCGCGACCCGTCGCTGCCGTAGCCGAGCGAACCGCCTGAAGACGACAGCGAGGCAACTGAGCCGCCTGGCGACGGTGGCTCGCGGCGCCGTGCCTCCTCCGCGTTGTGCACGAAGTGGCAGCGCGGCCCGTACGGGCAGAAGCCGACCGAGTGGAAAGTGCGGCACAGCTCCGTCTTGTACTTGGGATGACGCTGCAGGTTGCGCAGCTCGCGCATGCCGTGCGCGAATTGGCATTTGTCGCCGTACTTGCAGACTCCGGCCTCTTCGAAAGGGCGGCATAGCTCGGTCTTGTAGCGGCTGGTGGCGGGCGGCGGCGGCGCTGGCTCGCTGGTGGTGCGCTCGAGGCGGCGGTGGCTGAGCCGGTCCAGCAGGCCGGCCAGCGCGCGGTGCGCCGGCACGGACGCGGCGCGCGCCAGCGTCGGGTGCTGCTCCCACGCGCCGCCTGCGCCCGCTCCCGCGCCTGTAGCAGGCCCGATGCCGGCGCTGAGGGCTCCGCTCATCGTCTGCACTGGTCGAGTTTGGTTCTGGAAAAAGGAAAACGATTTATGTAAATTAGGTAAATAATCGATTTGGCAAGGAATTCAGGGGAGGATAGGCCAAATTAGGTATCGGTTTTCATTTAAGGTACATTCGTTAGTATTTTCCTGTCTTGTAAAATTGAATGTCTTCTCTGCCCATTATGTTTTGACTGTTAATTGCAGATCGTAAATATAATAGTGTCTTTGGAACGTGAACAATTCTATAACTTTCGTATTGAATTCAACCTTATTTGAAAGGAGCTATAAACTTAAATGCGTATTTTACTAGCTATCTTTGTAAAGATGAAAAAAACGTACACAATCTGGGCCGAAGGGTCGTGCTCGTGTACCTGCTAGCGCACAAAAACTGATCCCCAATGAAGGTTTCGCCGTCTACCTGCTCCGCTTCATCTCGTTTACACTCTAATGGTCCCTACGTTTTGGAATGGTTAATATTACCAATTAAACGAGGCATAAAGTGGTGCTTTTAGGGCTTCGGGGTGAGTCGAATTTTAATGTTATCCTTAAGAGTTCGTCCGGCATTTTAATACGTCATGAATTATTAATATCAGTAAAACTAAAATTTCTAGTTCCCATCAATATACACACCGGTCGGTTTCGTTTACTGTCGTACGTCTTCACTTGGAGATGCAAATGTTACGTCGTCTTTTGTTTTATTGGTACGTCGAACCTGGCGCTGCGGAACATCACCATTACAATAGCGGTGTTCACGCGAGAGGCAGTTGACACGGGCTCCGGCATTCGGCTGGCGGTGATTGTGCACTATTGTTCAGGCGTCGCGTCGCATGTCGCCATGCCGCGTTCAACTGAGGCATAATTGTCGCCAGGTCATTTGACTACACCTCTGTACCTCTCTAGTGAGATAAGGGGCAACGGTCGCCGTGTGTCGTGTTAGGTAACAGTACTCCTATGATCTATTCATGATCCATTCGAAGTCAGCGCTGCGCACTTCATTTGCAGCCGGTTTGCCTAGGCGAGACGTTAGAATTTCATTGTTTTGCATTCAGGAGGCTCATTGAACTGAAACTCACCGTATTGGATAGGCATTTAGGCGTGAATCGTTGTTACGCAAAGACAATGCTCGGGACTCTACGGAGTTTTGCAATACCGTTTTCGAGCGCAAAGGTTTGGGCAATTTCTTTTGAAAGGTGAAGATCGTGAAGGCCAAATTACACTGAAACTTAACGCGGAACGATAGGTCTCTTCAAAATAATAAAGCAATACGCCTAGTGCCCACGGTGTGTTCAAACGGGCTTAAACGATGTGAATGACACATCATTGTATATTCTATTCGCTTCTGCCTCGTCCGAGGATCGTAAACATGCAAACACTCGTGTATTGAAATAAATTCAACGAACATACATAATATTCGATTAAAACTATCAGATTTATCATTCAACAGTATCAAATTAGCATAACAACGTGTTGTAGGTGCAAGGTACATTAGACACAAAAACATAGATGTGCACTTTACCAACATAATGGTCTGCCCAAATTAGTTTTTATTTATTTATTTATTAACTTGCACTTGCTATAAGCTGACCCAAGATTGCATTTACGATGGTCAACTGAATTATCTAGAAGTATAGTATCTATTTTATTTATAGTTAAGAAAATCTTGGTAAGCGTCTACATTTATCTAACAAAATCGGAACGAAATTCTAACTTCGAAATAAATTTTGACACTGCGATTGTTCGAAAAGGGCAAATACTTAATGATCCTTTAACTACTAAAATTAACTTAAGTGAATTTCTAACCAACCATACTCTTCGCTGACGCGGGTAAGTGGGGTCTAGGAGAGTGCGTATTTTCGTCAACGCAATAAAATATTGACAGCGAGAGCTATTTTCTGCCTTGTCTCTCAATTCTGTAAAATTGAAGTTTCTATTGACAATGGCTACCATGAAAAAAAAACCATCAATAATTCAGAATCAGAAGTTATCAGTAAAAAAGCGAAAGTGTAGCAAACAAATGAGCGTAGCGGTGTAATCACGGGTGAAATGTTGCAGTGAAAAGCCAGGGGTTAAGTCGCTGGTTAGTGTCGACGGAAAACAGCCAATGCGTAATTAGAGAGTTATCAGAGCGGAACATTGGTTAAATGTTGCTTTCCATCGGACGTTGCTCGCGCAACCGAGCTCCAGGGAAAATTGTACTGTCGATTTCAAATGGCCGCGGCCGTTGCGAAGCCTTGCAGCGAGCAATCAGCCACGAATGGCAACGATACAGCCGCACCACATATTTAGCTTTTAGGAGTAACGTCAACAGTTTACACTTCCAAGGGGCAACAAACTAATCCATAACGGCTAAACGGGTGTTTGTTTGGTTTTATTTTTGGGTAAAGGATGGTGTAACAAAAATTTCCAAGCACTTGCACAAGTCGCGCCTCATGATGTTTACAGGACGGGTTAGCGTGCCGCGTTGACAACGAGACAAACACGCCGCCCCAGAGCTCGAGCCAATGTGTTTGTGCTCTTCATTATAACGGTAGTACCCTAGCAAGTTGCATAATCAAATAAGTATGTTAGTTTTTTTAGATTTTATTAAACCACATGGGCCTGTTATTTCATAGAAGCATGGAAGTTTTTAAATGTAGAGCTATTTTAAAAGCTACGAGTTGGTCGAATCACTTCACTTACATCTGACTCCTAAATTTAATTGTTTACTGGTAAGTATTTATGGACATAATTAGATTTGCACATAAAGTAAAAGAAAATGTTTGCACCTGTGAATGATGAAGTATAAACATGAGTTGTAGGTTAATTCAATGGTTATAAATGAAGTGGTCATCGACTCAAACTACCTAACAGAAGCATGGGCACATTTGCGGTAGAATTGCTTCGACTAAATTAAATAAATACAGAGGAATAAAATGCAACGTCAACAAAGCAGAGTATACCAACGATAATTGGAAAATCAGCTTTCCTTTGGTTTATTGGACGACCAATGTGGCGCGGTGGGCGAAGGTCCGCCTGCGACGCGGAGGTTGCGGGTTCGATTCCCGCCTTGGGACAAATGTTTGTAGGATCTGCAAATATTTGTTCCGGGTGTTCTGGGTGTTTTCTATGTATAATAAAAAAATATCTATCTATGTATTGTATTGTATTAAATATATATCAGTCATCTAGTACCCATAATACAGCTCTGTTTAACAGCAGCTTACCTTGGGCTAGATGATGCTGTGTGGATTGTCCAGCATTATTTATTTATTTATTTATTTATTTATTTATTTCAGATAAACCGAGCAGATTTTGAAGAGCATGAACTCTACAAGGTTATCGAACTCTTTGAGCAACACTCCCATGGTTCAGCTCGTAAATGCTCGAATATTTGCGTTAATAATCAGTAAGAATTAACACCTTTACATTATTGCCGATGTTTTTTCAAGTTATATTCTCATTCCAAAGAGACCATAACAGCAAATAACCTGCTTGCAAGACAACATACTAATGGGGCTCTTTGCGATAGAGCTCGTTTGGGGAAGTACTAACCACCATACTTGCCGCGAAGTAGTAACGCAGACGCTTACATTTATGTGTCGTTTGAAGAGTATGGTTGCTGGTGAAATTCTTAGCACATGAGACTTGATCGACGTTTCAGGATGGCAACGCGCGACTGATTCCTCTATTACAAGCGTTCATAATATGGCTACAGTAGGCAACTACCTAGGTAGGTACCATCAGATGGTCTGCATGTTTGTTTGTCTAAGTGTAAGTATAAAATACATCTAACAGTGCAACAATATTCGTGCAATCATTGCCGTTTACAGCAAATATGGGTTATGGAATATAGATTTGAATGCCTTATGACTTGTAGGTTACTTTGCTCTACATTTCTACAAGTCAAATTGGTTTCTTTGTCCAAAAAGTAGGTGATATTAGTAACAGGCGTGTGATGTTTCTTGTTTTATTAAAATAGTCTCTTTACTCATAAATTGATTAGAAGTTGTTTATTTAAAAAGAAGTCACAGTCTCATAATATTGTATCCTTATTTAGGCCTGTTAATTTCACTCTACAAAAGCCGCGTCAATTGATACAGCAGTAATAAACAAGAGAACTGCTTAATTGACCGTTAACTGGTCCTAATCAATTGCGTTCTATATTTAAATTAAATTTCTAAAAAGGTTTTAATAAGCTTTGGTTTAGAGTTTCATTATTAAAAATGCAGAGATCTAGAAGGGCTGTAAAATGCAAACCAGTTGTCATTGCCAGTGTTCATAGAGTTCATACAGTGGCTATTATAAGAATTGGTTCATTTCTCCGAGGAGCGAACGAGGGTCTTGGTGATTGATCCTATCATGTTTTATTGAATGATTGCGCGAAAACGTGCTGAGATGCTGTGTTCCCCTCGGACAGGAGCACAACCTCAAGTAATGAGAGTAGTCATCAACCTTTCATTATTTCGTGTCGCGCCTTTGTTTCTTCTTGTTTCGGACGCATATTTTGCGATCGTTGCAGTTATTTGCACTGCTCCACTTTTCCTGTGTTGTTGTATTTAAACCAGAACAAATTAATTTCTCTTAATTTATTCAAATATTTAAAGAGCTTTGTTTGTTAGCGAAATCGCGAACAATGGACGTTATGTGTCACATCTCGAAGAGTAATTACTAGCGTGTCTTGTAGGTAATATTGATGTGACGCATTGCACAATATACTTATAACGATGCGGGCATAACGGATTGAACAACTATTGAAGTCTATTTTTGCAATGCTCTCCTGCAAAGCAATAACCGTTGACAACATGTGTTTTAAATTATTACGAATTATTTCCTTAATTTAACACATTTGTAATATTTTTTTCAAGTGCTTTTAAAAAGGTTTAGTCGTGAGTCATTAGGCTTAACCTCGTTAGGTGAAGCTAAGCATTTTACCTTAAATTTTTGGTTCCCATATTTTTTAGATCTATTCAAATTGTAATATTGTAAATGAGAGATTTCAAGAGATTATTTTTATTATGTCAAAGAATGTTACTTTTACGGTATTTACTTAATACTCGTTTAAACATGGTGTCGGTTGCCGTCGACAATAGTTCACATAGTTATCGACTGTTAGATGAGTAAGACCGGACGCATGGCGTACCACCGCGCATGCAGATGGCTGCCTACCATAGAGTGATTGCAATGCGAGACCCAACCCGGTATGGTATAAATGCCATCACATGTACACCGACAGGCTTTATTTATATTACCAACGCCTACCAATCGTCTCTAAGTTATGATTATACGAAACAATGGAAATATATTCAGAAATGTAAGAGGGTAAATCATTGCCATGGCGAAAAGGATATCACGTAGAGCGCAGAGCTCGTTTCGAGAATTTTTCGTATTATCTATTCGTTTGTTTCCAAGAAATCGCGTGTTTGTTTTCTTCGTTTCATCAGTTCAATGACACACGAAAATACACAATCTCACATCCTAAATTAAACATTTAGTAACATAAAGAATACTACTGCGAGTATTTTGATGAGGTCACAATCACGTCAATCACACACAACACAAGTTGATGCGCAGTTGTTTACCTTTGTTAGCATTCAACTCGGGTCTTCGGCCGCGTCGTCGTCGACATGGCGCGTTTATGGCAAGCATCATAAAGCCCTCGAGGTGGTGGGCCGAAGCCGTAAAGCGAATGTCAACAAAGGCCCTCGTTCAAGCCGAGCGTGTTTACCCCCCGGCCGCTCAAAGCGAAGGAAGCCCGTCCCCCGGCCGGAGCCGCTTTTAGCACCTCCTTATTTATAGACGCACCATAGAATGCTGCTCTAGCCGAATGCTGATTTGCAGAATCACATTGTAAACAAGTTGCTCACGATGCTTCATGCATAAATGGATTCATGATTTATTCAATGGCGGGCCTAGAATGTCGTTCGAGATTAAGACGTTCCCATGTTCATTACGGTCATCTAAATTAATAGGTACGTATGTGGCAGTCAACTTTACGACAAACAAATCATTGTGTCGGGGCTATTAGTGCTACAAACAGGGCCCTGACGCGTTTTCTGGTTGGAGCAATTCCTTTGTCAGTGCAATTTTTATTGTTGCGTCACGCTACCGGGGTATATCAACTTTCCCCGTAAATGGTACATTTGTGTGACTCATATAACGGAGATAATAAAGTGGGAAAACGTTTTCAATGCGTATTGCCCCGTTTGTTACCATTGTGTTATGGTTCGATTAGACGTGCTTGTCAGACCAAACTGCCCTTTGTGCTCTTAGAAAGTTATCAGGCAATTAGATAATATAAAGTGGCCACTTAATTGTTCCAGCCATCTAAGGTTCAACATCAACGCAGTCGGCAAGTATCATTTAAAATGAGTGTGCATTAACGTAATGTCGTTGATATGTTAATGAAATTTGTCGATGTCATAACAGCCTTGTGTATGTAAAAATTTAGTCAAGATATAGAGCAAACTGCTATCAATTTAAAGTAGTATTCCTTTGTCGGTTATCGAGTCACGTCAATTGGTGCTTCTCCGATGGACGAAACACATTAGAGCTGATTTCACCATCCTAACTGAACGGAGCGCCGCGCGCGGCGTTTAGCTTCAATCAAACTGCTACAAAATATTTCGAAGCTAACAGTTTTTAACAATTTGACAGCATTTTAACTAATACTGTCTGTTCAGCAGAGCTAAACGCTGAACGGTGAAATCGAACTTTAGTGGTATAAGACGTGTAGACTAGAGGACGGACCTATCTACCTCTCGAATTGAACTTAGAAATTAAATTAGATAAGTGGCAATAATTTGATAGATTTTGACTGGAGTAAAAATAAATAAAAAGAAAGATTTTTGGAAAAATAATTGTTTTAACGTTTCTGTAGCTAACAAGTCGCATCACTCGCTCCGTCAATTTTCATTTTGTTCAAGTAATGAAGTAGGTTTATAAAACTGTTGAGTCATTGTTAAACTTACGAGTAGTAGTGTCACTTCATTGTCGGTCAGGTCATCTGGACTCACCTGTGGAAGAAAGAAAAAGAAAATGAATGATCGTTCTTTTACAAAATAACAGGAAACAGACAAACTGTTATCTGATTAATTACTGAACATGCGAGAACAAAAAGCCGGAACATTTTATTAGCATCGATAAGATAAAAACAAAACTTTTAAAATAGCAAAATATTAATCTTTTATTTAATTTTATATCTCTTTTATTTTATAATCACTAAACGTATTGTTTCTTTGTCATTGTTGTGTCAAAGAAGAGATTTCATAGCCTATTTAGCTAGAATAGTTTTATTAGATGCATTTTCTATCACGACACAAAACGTAACAGTTCAAAGTGCCTAGATTACACTTAAAACCTTCCACTATTAGTTTTATAGCATTATGACTCAATAAATGCTGTAACTAGCGAGCCAGTCCCGACCGGTCTTGGTTGAAAGCGACAGCACTTCCTACATGAAAGTAAAACTATACTTCGATAGCCGTCCGGAAAACTCGCGGAGACAGAGTGCGATGTAACTGAACTGATTACATTACTTTGTGCCTTGTCGCTTAACTAATGGAACATTATTGCTTACATAATCTCTATTATAGAAGTGTGGTGGTCAGTACTGAAAAGTACTGAAAAGGAATGATAAAGTCTATACACTACTGATAAAAGGAAAACTCGTGTCAGTATCAATAGAAAGACTGAAACCTTACCTAAACACGTAAGATCTGTACGACCATCACAGAAGATTATGCTAAAATCTAAAGATAAGTCATCATCGTCATCATATTATAAGCCAATAGACGTCAGAGGCCTTACCCAAAGAGCGCCATGACGACCGATCTTAAACCATTACTATCCACCGATACACTGAAGATAGAAGAAGTAGAAAAGTAGAAACAACATTTGAAAGGAAATGGTTTATATTTTATCATCATCAAGCAGTAGTGGCAAAACCTCTAGGTACTGTATAAGAATTGGAAGCACTATGTAGGTGGATCAAGCAAAGTAAGCCATAAATAAAATTCGGTAAGCAATCAGGTAATTCTTTACTAATTGTATGTTTTTATTTAATCCCCGACTAAGAATAGAAAGGTCCTTCATGCTAAGTTTCAGGTTATTTGGATGCGATTTGTTTTTGTATGAGCGCTTTTTCTTTAGCTATGTTTTGGTGGAAAATGGTGCAGCAGTTTCTAGGATCAGCTGGCAACACTTTTTTGAAGGGATCCTGAGCATATTGCAGCAAGATTTGCTCTTTTTATAAGTATAAAGTTTCAGATACCAGAACTGATGCGGATTATAACTAACAAAGACATAGAACTGAACTTGCTTTAGTTAGAAGGTTAGAACTACTTTCTACATTTTATATTAAAAATAATCGGGTATTTAATTTTTTACAAAAATTAACTTTATGACTTTTTAATTGAACTAGACTTTTTAGACTTTATTTCATGGTTGTTACTTTCAGATGTGTTATGCAAGTGTCTAGTATAAATCAGATATGAAACTGTTGCTTTTTATGCCCATATTAAGTAGTTTATATGCGGTAGACCTAACTATTTTATTCAATAAATCTGTATTGAATAAAAAAGTTACACACAGGTACTTAGTAACCTTTAACTTTCTCACCTCACACTGAGACAGATTCTACCTTAGCTTGACATGACGGTGGCTTCCTCACCATCGCGTAAGACAGTTCCTCAAGATGAGGAGGAAAACAACTTCAGCTCACGACTCTGGCGGAACACACAAGTGTCAGGTGTAGAGAAAAAGAAAAAAACACAAGTGTCAGAGAAGAGTAGTAGAGTTCTCTGTGATAGAGCTCATCTGGGGAAGGACTACCACCATACCTATTTCTGCCGCCAAGCAGTAATGCTCGCATTGCTGTGTTCCGGTGTGAAGGGTAAGGTTTCCGGTGAAATTACTGGCACATGAGGCTTTCGATCTTAGCCTCAAGGTGGCAACCCGCGAGTGATACCTCTGGTATTGCAAGCGTCCATGGGCTGCGGTAACCGCTTACCATCTTGTGGGCCGTACGCTTGGTTGCCACTTCAATTGTATAAAAAAAAAAAGGTGTGTCTTACGACTCGGCAGGCGACAGAACGGAAGAGAAATGGCTTTCATTCAACTGTTAATAGGGTCTGCAAACATTTGCTCCGGGACTGATAGTGTAAGGTGAGGAGATTATAACACACCCAAAAGTCATTTAACATTATAGTTCTGACCCAAAACTAGGAATTCCTGTATCCTGGGTATCAGAAACTACGATGGTATCATTGCCATCAGTATTCAATTCAGTTGATGTTATTTATATGATGTATATGAGCGACGCGGTGGCGAAGCGAGACGCAGGGGAAACCATTCATTAATTTTGGGAATTTATTATTTACACCCTGTATGTTTACGACGTTTGATTATTGATAAACCTATTGAAATAGACGTTATGTACTCGTACGTAATGTACTACTAACTAGTACCAAGAACGACCGCACGGAAAACCAATAAATTAAGTATTAATATTTATAGATAGGTAAACAAGATATATATGAGTAAGCAACTATTCACACATTATAGTTATGTTATAAATTACCTAGATAGTATATTGTATTGTAGAGAACGATGTAAAAGACAAAACGACTACATGACTTCGTAGAGTACATAATAGACTAATCGTAGTTTAGGTGGGTCAGTAACAAATCTTGATAAAACAGTTGTATGGTCAAAAAATGCAACTGTTATGGTCAGGCGTGACATCAGTCGAGCGACTTGATCGTCTTGTCACTTGCTGACTTTAAAAAAATGAAACCCTAGTTATTATGTATATTTGGGATCTTATTATTATATTAAACTGTTTTTGAGTAGTTTGCCGTCCCGCCCGTCCGAAAATTTTGGTACCGAGCCATTTAAATCAGTAGGTTTTGGCGTTGTTTACTTCACTCATCGTTAAACTTGATAAAGCTTGCCCACTTGGTAATAGTGCCAATGAATTTCAGAACATCAAGCATTGTTTTGAATACACTGACTCATAGGCGTAGATTAACTAATCAAAGATATTAGAAAAGGCACATGGTAGCCGTGTTTAGGATATGTAACAGAAAGTTTATATGAATGAGCCAGTTACCAACTCTGGTGACTGAGATAAAAGGCTGCCCGAAGGCCTCTGGCCAAGAGACGTAGCAACGATCAGAAGCGGTCACTCATGCAAATACTGACAACGCAGAACGCTAACCTAACTTCGCTGTACTGTTAGGAACAATTTCAGCCACGCTACGGCCGGTTCAACTTCAGTGAAAACGCTGTTCGATACGAATTACAGCATGTAATTTGCAGTGTCCTTCACACGTAGCGATATAGCACGATAATGCCCACATTTTCCACCGCTAGTTAGCTACTACGATACGAATAGGTTATATAGGCAAGTAACAACGCAGCGATCATTCCACACAATTAACTACCAAAGTTACACTGCACGTGGAAATTACTGACAACAATGCTGATATTACGCCACCGTGTTTAGACGTGCGGTGTCACGACCCGCGTTTATAATGGGAGTCTACGTTTCTAGCGCAATCGTGCTTCTAAAGGTGGCCACTGAACGAACGACCAAATGGCGTGGACGTTAGGGATGTTAGGGATGCTGGTCTGGTAACAAAGACCTTTTAGCCGGTGCTTTGTGTCTTGTGTTAGGCATTGTGAAGAAAAATATCTTGAGGAAACCCGCAGCTTAGATAGATCGGCACGTTTTGATTACGTTTTTCCAGTTCAGCTAAGAGAATGGTGTTCGATTCTGGGCAAGTCTTACCTCTGAACTACAGTTTTCGCGTCATTTCATTCACCATCAGGGTCCAGGGTCCTCCCATAAAATTCAAACTCAAATTTTTGACAGACATTCTTCATACCAATACAAACCAGTGTGGGAAAAATGTAACCTTCCGATCTTTAGGTAAAGTACACTCGTATTACTGATCAGATTTAAAATATTTTTATGGATAAAATAATATTCTAGTAAGTAGTACAAAATTAGGGATGTAGGGATGTACATTGACAAGTCATCCATCCATATGACCGTGTCGTCAGTGCCTGGCTTAATTGAACCCGGCAGCGCGCGAAGGTCTTTGCAATATCACGAACTGAGCAACGTAACCTTATTGACCAAAAGAGATCCGCCACTAAGTTAATTAGAAGCAATTCCAAACCAACATTAAACAACAACTGAATAGTAAATTATTTAGCTGGTAAAATATGTTCATAACTGATAGATTTATTTATCTCAGGGTTGCACGCAACGCGATATATACCTCTCCGGTAATGCAAGCGTCCTAAGCTACATTTTTGATTTCCACTAAAAGTAAGTTCATATGATGAGAGTCAGCGGACAACTCTGGTGACAGAGTTTTTAGGCCGCCTGAAGGCCTCTGTCATCATGGCTTAACAACTTACATATTAACCACAAAAGTACTAGGTAATAAATACATAATAATAAAAATAATAGGTCAGGATTTGGAGTACTTAGTTTTAATTACTAAGTACTCCAAATCCTGATATTAAAAATTAAAATTAACTACTAAGAGTAGTAGAGTTCTTTGTGATAGAGCTCGTCCGGGGAAGGACTACCACCATACCTACTTCTGCCGCCAAGCAGTAATGCTCGCATTGCTGTGTTCCGGTTCGAAGGGTATGGTTTCCGGTGAAATTACAGGCACATGAGACTTACCATCTAAGATCTCAGGGTGGTAACACGCAAGTGATATCTATGATGTTGCATGCGTACATAGGCTACGGTAACCGCTGACCATCAAGTGGGCCGTACGCTTGGTTACCACTTTAGAAGTATAAAAAAAAAAAAAGTAATGCGGATTGACTCATTTCTGTAGCATAGATTCATGACATTAGGACCTACCATGTTTTTATTGACTGAATGAATGAGTCAAATTACTTACAACTTATCACCGCGGCTGTTTATTTACCCACCTTTGAAATACTTTGAATACTTATCTAGGTATTATTTTCACATTACTTTTATAGTATACTTAGCAAAGAAGTTTGTTAAAATATCTCGCCTCACTCGATAAATAAAAATGGTCAATCGAAGCGAAGCATGTTGTAATGGCATGTCGTGGCGCCTTGGTTTCGCGGCGATCGCTAGCCACGACCAACGAAGCAATCGGGGCCACTTGTGCTAATGAAACACTTCAATTGAATTGGTGACAATAATTCAGCGGCGTATCGCGCCACTGTTTACATATAAAATAAAAGAAAATACTTACATTATACTATGAACAGAACACACGCGGAAAACTACTAAGCAAGGTGTTTGCTCAAATGTCTGCGACGTGCATTGCAAAATGTTGAGAAAATGTCATCGACAGAGTTATCACACTTATCACTCGCGCGTTGTCATCCTGAGACAAAATACTCATGTGTCAGTAATTACATCAAAACCGGAAAACAGCAACGATATAATATAAGCATTACAGCTTTGCGGCAGAAATAGCTATGGTGGTGCTATGCTGTTAGTAATAATAATATGTAAATAACCACTTCTGTCAGATGGTATTATTGTGTATCAAACATGGAACTAATATGTACTACCGGTATCAAACTCTAACCAAACTTGACGCTCTATTAAGAAATAATCTTTCGTCAGACGATGATGACGATGATCGTAGTCAAATATTTGTCAAAACACTTAAAAATATATATTGGATTCTCAAGTCTATGCCACAGCCTACGTATACATCCTATTGTTTGTACCTAGTAGGTTCCACTACACTCCCAAAATTATCTTGTAAAGCCTTGGATACACTGATTGATATAATTCAGAAATAATAAATATGTAAAAGGTAGAGTAACTTAAATGCAGCTTTATTGATACTATTTGAACTAACAATGTCTGTTTGATATAAACGAGCTCACCAGCAAACAGGTTTGCCTTGTAGCAAGAGCAACCGAATGCTCTAATGAAATCCGAACGTCAGACGGAGATTACCACAGATTATATAAATTATTCTGCTAATATGCATAATGAATTATTCTGATATGCATAAAACCTAAAGATCATAAATATTAAAATACACTTATATTATACAGTACTTGTGATGTACACAAAAGAACAGTCCCACTTTTAGTAATTTGCTTCAAACTTGCCCTTCTCATTCATCAAATACTTACATAATAAGTATTTATTAAAAAAACTTTACTTTTATTGCGATATAAAGCGCGAATGAATTAAAAACTAGTTAAAGATCCACTATCACATAACAAATTATATTGTACAGCTACCTACCGCTACCCTATAACATGCCAAGTAAAGGAATCGCCCGAAGATTTAAAATCAAGTCCGAGGAAAATTTTCAACAAACGTTGTGCAATCAATATGACAACAAGTTCTAGCTCATAAAACATTCGTTCAAAAGCATCTCCACCGATTTAACATCAGCAGTGCGACCTTGATCGCAACCACAATCAGTTCGCCGGCCAAATATTAATTAAATATTTATAACATAAACTCGTTTGGCCAGTCCGTGGCTCGCGTGTTGATTCTCCACTCACCATTTAAGGGGCTACCTACTACCTTCCTCCAGATTAGCACTTAGACGTTTGCATTTTTTTTCATTTGCAGAAATTGAAGTGCGTTTCGTCGGTGACACTAATGATGGTCGCGCACTTCGTAACCAAAGATAGACGCAACTAATATATTATAAAGAGGATTTATTTTTATTTTTGTATGTTTGTATTTTTGTTTGTTACGAAAAAACTCAAAAATTACTGGTCTGATTTCAAAAAGTCTTTGGTTCTAAATGTTTGGTAAGGTCCCTTAAGGATATTCTTAATAAAGTAGTATAATAGTGCTTTGTAGTTTAAAAACACATTAAAACAAAATATAATGTGATCTGAAAATTTTCTTATAACATGTTTTACGAAGTTAAAGAAAGAAAATCATGAAGTGCTTCAAATTGACTTTAAAAATCCACGATTACAGACTTACCGTGTCTCTATACTGTACAACCATAGTTGTTGATTTATTTCTAAACTAACAACCTGCCCCCGCTTCGCACGTGTGCAATGAACAATTAAATTTAAGCACCAGTACGAAGTCGGGGCGGGTCGCTAGTACTAAATACTATATAGAGTAAGACTATAATATAGTCTTCTCTCAGGGATAATGTAGCATTCTAATGGTGAAAGAATTTTTGAAATAAGTAGTTTTTCAGTTTGTTCGTAACAAACAAAAATACAAATCTTCTATCAATAATAATTAAGTATTAGATAAGTAAGATTAAAAAATCGAGTAGAATGAAATTTAAA
Organism: Colostygia pectinataria; assembly: GCA_951394395.1. Lineage (NCBI taxonomy): Eukaryota > Metazoa > Arthropoda > Insecta > Lepidoptera > Geometridae > Colostygia > Colostygia pectinataria. The sequence goes on from OX596362.1 coordinate 6,165,147, forward strand.
AAATATAATACTTCAGGATGGGGTGTAGTATCGTTGCTTTGACTAACATTGATAATCATTATAATTATCCCATTTGATTATATGTTTACAAAATGAATTTCAACCGGACTTGACATTTCGATTTAGATACAATAGAAAAACGATTTAAAAAAATCGGCCAAAATGTAAAACCCGACTCAAAGCTCGCCCCTCTCCTTAGATCCAGTAGATGGGACTAGAGCTACGCAATACGCATCTTACTGATCAGTGCAGCAGTGTAGTGACTAGATGGAGGAATGTAATGTTAATCGTATGTTTACTTGGAATTACGGAAACCTTGAGTTATAATTATCTGTATCTTTAAAACTACATCAACATAAAGGTGAGTAAGTTTTCGATGGAAGCCAATATTTTATGAAGAACAAAGGGACGCTTATGAGCTATGCTGGCTTTTTTTAATGGTGTGAGGTTATTTGTCAGTGAGACATCAATAAGTGGTGCGGATCTACGGTATGGCTGCGGCCGCGTGACGCACGCAAGCAGTGCAACCGGTCAGTGTTGCAATCATACGTTGCGATTGTCACGCAAACCGAGCTAATCGATCTAATAATCATCTGTGCTGAAGGTCAGATTCACTGTGTCAATTTACGAGTTCAATCCACTTTAAATATTTACAGGATTCTGCGAACGAGTAAGTTTAACTTCTTTATATGTCATTTGTTGTTGGGCGATCAAGATACGGTGGGTGGCAATGGTTATAAATAGTAAGTGGATCCCGGAAGCTCCGTTCTGAAGGTCGAAGAGCGACGAGACGGCCTTGCCGTTGGCTGTGCCACTTTCTCCATTGCTGCTTACAAGAGCCCACGTGCTTTTTGAGAAACAATGGCCGTTCCACAAGCTCGGTTACGCCGACGCACTCTGCGGAACATCTGACATAATCACCCGAAATTACAGAGTTTCCAAACACGAACTATCCGAGGACAATCCAGCAGTAGTATATCTTCATCTTTATTAAACAAAGCCTTGGGCTCGAGCTGTGACGAGGCATTCTCTTTCATTTGTCATGATAGCTAAATGTTGTTTCTTCATATTATGGAAATTGGCACATTCATGTCAGTAAGGTGGTTCTACATTTATTTAGTTTATAAAAACAGCTCAAACTATATCCGTGTCAGAAATATATTATAAGTAATTTATTATTATAATGTGGAAAATCAGGTTTAGTGTGAAAGGGCGATAAGTTTTAATATGTTAAATGAATAGTGTATTTTATTACTATCAGTTCAGAAACTTGTAAGTTGCACAATAAATAAGCCGTACGCAAGGAAGTCAGATATTGATTTCCTTGGCCGTACGATGAATTGGAGTTGATCACGATTCGTGTCAAGTATGTACTTAGATTATAAATGCAACATAGTGGATCCTGCGTCAGTTCAGCATTCCCGATATCTTATCTGTGTCCGTATTCAGCCAGGCGGACAGCAAAGTGTTGTTCGAATGCAATTTATTGAGATGGCATGGCGGCGGCGCGCGGCGCGCCGCGCTTTAGCTGGGTAGAACTAAATTTCGACTAAATTATTCACCAAACGCGGTCACCAATTTTAAGCTATTTATTGTGCAAGAACCGGACACATATTGTAAATAATTGTAATTAATCGTAATAGTGTATGAAACTGGCGCCATTGATTGTCGTGAAAATTGCGACATAGGTGGTTCGTCTATTTAAGAAGAATTTAAAGGATGTGACAAACGGAGAGTAGACTTATTTTTCTTAATTTTTTCGAACACTTTAAAATTGTTTAGTTAGAGCACGTTAGAGTACTCTACTATAGAACTAACTGCTATCGATTTAAAAAAATAATTATATTCCTTCCTATTGTTGGTTGGTCAAGTCACGTCACTCTCTTATGGGCGAACCGCCTTATGTCAAATATTTGAGCTGTATACTAGTTATATATTAGTGTATATACTGTGACTGAAATTGGTTTTGACGAACATACGCTACATTGTCGTAGTACTAATGTCTGTTTTGTGACATTGTGTTATATTGTGGCAGAAATCGGAGGTCTACAGATGTAAAGCAAGAATGGAAGCATTGTATATTAGGCTGGTTGTTATGCTTAACTAAATATTGTGAATAAGTCGTTTAGCACAAGACTAAAGCTCACTTGCTAGATGAACGTCCTCTTGTACGTAATGTTTGACAACCTTATAGACGTAGATATAACTTGTAAGATGTTTCATAATATTTTAGACTGAACAACAAAGACAGATAAAATAAACTTAAAAAATAACATCAAATTCGTGACTTCATAGTGTGTTCATAGTTCATACCAACTTTACGCTCATAATCGTATAAACATACAATCTCAAGCGTGTCTAATTACAGAAAAAATATCAGATAACAACGAAACACTTGTATATTATAATACCATCTAAATGCAAAACATCCAGTGTTACTTTAGCTTAGCAAAATGTAGGTTAACTTAAAAAGGAAGATGAAAAGTCCTTACACTCGTATATAGCTTCTAAAGTACTTACACTGTTGAAGTTGTAGTTAGATTGATAAATCATTGGAAAATTGCTTTACTCTTACCTGAAACAAGAAAGAAACATTAGTACATGAAATTATGCTCAAGAAACACTTGAAAGTTTAAAATATTAAAATTTTAACAACACATAATTATTTACCTCGTTGAAAAAAATAATAATATCAAATCAATTGTTAAATCGAATTATTCACTGTCCTTCACAGACTACATTTAGTAAATATTATTAATCAATGGTAACAGTGTCCACCTAATTTACAAGCTGGTGAACAAGTAGCCTTAGAAACTGACGGTCGCAACTCTTGAAGTAAGGTAAGTAGGTGTGTGAGCGGCTGACCTTCGTCGAAAGAGCAGGCGAATGGGCTCATCAACCAACGCTCAACACGTTTCATAAACAGCTTTAATTAATTATATTTTTATTATAACGCATCAAGCACTAAATATTATCAATCTCCAATTTTGTTTTTCAAACATTAGAATACCAGCAACCAGTTTTAAAATGTAAAATGCCTTTAATGTTAATTAATATTTAAGCCCGACGCACTCTGCTGGTTGCCAGTCATTATTTTTTATTATTCCTCGTATTGTCGTTCGTCGGCCGTCCAAGTATGTCTTCGATTGCTCAATTGCCTTGAGTATAATTTAGTTTATTGTGGGGGTGCTCAGGGCCTAGTAAGGGAGGGGGAGGAGACGCGGGGAGAAACGGAAGCGAACAAACGTGCGGGACACATTGTGCGAACTCGTATGAGACATGGCAGTCTCCGCTGGACGCCATGGCTTCCTTTGCTAATTACTTGTTATTATGTCTCCAAGGCAACAGATGTGCCACATCCGTTCTCAGCGCGTTTTTTCGAGTGCCAATTAATAATTGCGAGTCGAACAGAGCTCTTTTAATCTTTTTTGGGTCATCATGTCTTCGATTTAAATGTACGCATGCATTCATTCATCATCATCATAGTTAGAAGGTTGTAACAGAGCTAAATTATACAGGCAGTAAATGACATGCAATGCAATTGCTTACCTACTCAGATAAGTTAAACAAATAATAAGAGAAACACGTGAACTTAAAAAATATGAATTGAGGCGTACCTATTAAGCTTTATCCCAAAGTGGGTTTAGTACGAGCTGCCAATAATGATGACGATATGATAATATTAACATGCATTGATAACCCGATAATAGACGATGTGGTTTGAAGCTACGGTGAAACCACCGCGACCAAAACTCAAATATCTTATTACACTGTCATTTCAACTTCGTGCACATCATACTCCTAGCAGCTGTTCCCGCATCGTTGCGGTCGCCGAAATTTCAAAAGAAAACAAACACAGAGGCTATATTAAATGAGAACATAGAACGAATCTACTTACTACATACGAGTACTACCGTCTGGTTTCACTTTTGTCGGGAGCGCTCGGTAGAGTCCATAGAGTCAGTGGCACTGCGCGTTGATAACGATGTTTCCGTTCACAAGTTTATAATATTACATAGCCAATTTTGAGCTATCGTAATACTCTGTGATCGTACATCGTACTCTTCAATCGATCACGGTTAGACAATACCTCCAAGTTTTATTATTTAAGTACTTAATTTTTTTACAACAAGTTTATGTTAAGTTTTCGCGATCCGTAATAATCTATACCTAGACAAAAAATATGGCAACGTTCATAGTTATATCTTGCGACATATAGAAGTAATAATCTTCTCACAAAGAGCTAATCTGCGATGCAATTAGTGTGAATACTCAAATGTCATCTCAAGTGCTATGCACATGCATAGAGCTCCACTTGCAGCAATTCAAAGATCATGAGAGGCGGATGTGAGAGTTAAGGCGATTATTTTTAGACACTCGTCGACAACAAATTGTAAATAAAGCACAGTGACGATTCGTTACAAGTTGAACAAACTGTCGCTCGTAAAACCATCTCGAGGAAACGCTATCGGCAGGTCACCAGATAGCGATAGCCTTTGAAACTACCGACTCTGTAGTTCTGTACCCAACCTACTACTAGTTTTGGATAACCTATCAACTTGTGTCACGAAATTATTTAAGTTATTTTCTTAAAAATCCAGCCCTGTGAATAATAATACCAAAGCCAATAAGTTTTGAAAAAATCGCCAAATGGTAGAGGATACAGATTATTACATAAAACATTTTACGTTATCGTTTTCCACGGCGGCGGCTATTCACCGGACCATGGCTTTCCACGTCATAGAGTAAACCACCCCACCTGTCACGGTGATGACTTTTCCCCTACACGAAGAGTGAGAGAGCCGCATGTTAATTTGCAATTATTACGAAACGTTTACTGTAATGTTTACGTATATTATGTTACAATCGGAAAATAGTCACGACACCGGTTGTCTTTGTTTTTCGTTGAACTCCGAGGCTGGTGCAACAATGAGAGTGAGTATTATTTTAATAACTTTCCTAAAAGTCGTAAAATGTAGTGAAGATATTCGTTTGCGTGGAAGGGTCTTATAACTGAACGGCGCGTTAGCCTACGACGACTACGCGACGACAAGTGGGTTTCTCTGGTAAATTCGGTGCAGACTGCAGAGGAATAGTTATTTCAGTGGTGTGGTGCGCATTTCATGGACCCTTGAGCACGCACGTAGCGTCACGGTGCGGTGGCGGTGTGGCGGTGAGGTGCCCAGGAGTCACCGATGCACGGAACACACTGATTTGATAATGCACGCAGTATTGTTGTACAGAACATCATGACATGGGGGAGCTCTACCTGTATGTTTGCAACCTGTTATTTGACCAGACTGCACCTAGCTGTCTTTTATTCACGATGAATAAACATTAATTGTTTCAGACGACTGACAAAACAATTCCGTATGTTTATATATTTCAAGTTTCAACACTCATTATGTGGGTGTTTTTAAGTTAATGCTATAGGTACATTTTCGCGGTAGGTAGTGAAACATAATTTTATTTAATTTTCAAGGTTAACATTTAACTTCGAATTTCGTTTTAATGAAAGAAACAATACTTTATGCAGAATGACCGAATACTTAATAGGTACTATTGGTATATGTTATTCACGTTAATAGCTTTTCACTAAATTATGTTATTATTTAACACAAGGCCAAAGTCCAAAGTTATTTACAGTTTGGTTAGTCAACAAGCGACAAGATTATTGTTTTTAGTAAAAGTTTTTCGCAATTCATATGCACCTATTACACAAAATAATTGTAAATTAACTATTTAAAGTCAAATAAGTTCATCAAAGTGAATATTTTAAACTTTGAATAGCAAATCAATTAATCATAGCCGCATGATAGTCACGTTGGGCTGCGATTCGATTAAGTAAATAATAAAGGGTTTAGCACTTACTAAATAACTTAAAGGCGTGTTAGAGCAACACCGCACGGTTACTAAAATGCGTGATAATGCGTAAAATGCGTATCATGCCGGACACAGGTACATTAAATCTGACAACTATGTTTTATTCATAAAACCATAGAGATAAAAAAGGTAAGTATTTAAGTACCTAGACCAAAAAGTTTTTTATGTAATTACATTTTCAATACTCGGATTTCGATATCATTTGCGTTTTATTGCGTTAGCTAGGGCGCTGGGTATAGCGTAGTCACTAGCTACGATGACAGGTTTTGTTCATTATGATTAGTTTAGTTTTACGGTTTAATTCAATATAATACATTAGCTGACATAGAGGAACCGTCACCAAAGGTTACTTGCTACCATACGTCCATCGCGATCTGTGATCGCGATCGAATCTGGTATGTGCGAGTCGCGAGTTTAGTTAGTCCGAATGTTAGCCAATCTTATTAAATAAAAAACAATGTTTAATATATTTAGCGATTAGTGGATTAGTCGTTGACTCAAACAGTGAACACGCTAACGACTAGTAAGTCAGTAATTGTATACATACAACGACAGCTAGTAACAAACAAGATTACGTAACTTACAAACTAAGTTTTGTGCGTTTTTTTGCCGATCAACGATGATCAAGTCATGCGTTTAAAGTTTAAATTAATAGGCGGTGTTCACGGTGATAAAATAAACGTGGAACTATCCGCAATGTGGATAGTATTGAATGGTTTGATCTGTCTATATTCACATAGGAAGGGTGCTGACAGATTTCTGTTTTTTCTTTTTTGCACCATTTATTCGGTGTCAAAGTTATATAAAACACACACTTATAAATTTTACTAAAGGTTGTTTACTATAAACTATGGTTTTATAACCATAAAATACCAAATCTGTCAACACACTTCCTATGTGAAATAGACTATAGTTGTAAAAGTGTTATCATAACAAAACAGTACAATATTCATTATGAAAAGGTAACAAGTAATAGTAACAGCTCAGTGTGTTCAGTAGGTTAGGTACTGTAATTGATACCAAATAAATTTATGTTCATCGGTTTTTGTGGTATAACTGCAACCTCATTAAAAAGGCTGAAATTCCTCTGGTATTGTATTAAAAAAGTCATAGTAATCATCAACAAAGAACAGACTGTACTTCTGGTCATTTATAAGAAACACTGAAAATAACAATCTTTAAAAGTCAATCAAACACTGTCAAGTGTGAATTCAGCCTTAGAGACGAGGTTTCGGATCGAGCTGAACAGGAAGTAACTAAGGCCTTGCGAAGTTCAACGCCTCTGTGACGAAGACATGCCACAGATACTGCACTACTCAGTACTTACGCTAGTACTGTGTCAGTACTGGATATGATGACATTTCACAAGGCTTCCGCTATCAAGGGAAAATTGACCTCCGAACTTTGCGTGCTGCAATAGACATTTGGGATGCTACGGACATTATGCAAGCCTGCATAGACGGGCGTTGCACAACTGTGTGAAACTTACAGACTTTAAACAATATGTTATGACTGGTTTCGTCTGCATTTCAATGAGTCTGTGCGAACGATGTATCAAAAGATAGGACATTGCTGTTTAACCACATACTTACGTAACCTTATCCATTGCATAGTAAGAGTAGTAGAGTTCTTTGTGATAGAGCTCGTCCGGGGAAGGACTACCACCATACCTATTTCTGCCGCCAAGCAGTAATGCTCGCATTGCTGTGTTCCGGTTCGAAGGTATGGTTTTCGGTGAAATTACAGGCACATGAGACTTTCCATCTAATGTCTCGTCTAAGTGATATTATGATATTACATGCGTACATAGCCCACGGTAACCGCTGACCATCAAGTGGGCCGTACGCTTGGTTGCCTGCCACTTTAGTGGTATAAAAAAACATGCATTAACACATCCAACAGTCACATACACAGACCTGATTTCACACTTGGTTTCTCTATTTCGTGTGTACGAAACTACGAACTAGACCCGGAATAAATATTTGCAGATCATGAAAACATATTTTGTTTTGCAGCGAATCCGCAACACCTCGCTTCTCAACCAAGCACTCACTCCACCAAGCTAAGCGCGGCGGCGCCGCCGGCGGCGCCCCGGCGCATTGACACCGCACCGGAGTAGTCAAGATTTACAGCTAAATAAAATTAAATCTTCGAAGACATTGAAAATTAGTCGTTAAACTCCAAAACAATGTTATGTCATAGTGGCCGCTTAAACTCGACAAGTACAAGATGTGGAACACAAAAACAAACAACGCAAAGTCAGCTGCCTCCAAAATGGGCACGATGGATGGTATGACATGGGTTATGTAAGTCTTGGACCGACAATGACCTACCGACGACGACCGCTCGCGCCACTTTCCTTTCATTATTGACACACAATCCACAGGCGGGCTACCACCAGCGCAGCGCTAAGCCCGCGACGGACGTGACAGCAGCGCAGAACCAAAATTTGAATTGGTAATGGGTGACTCAATGGGAAATACCACATAACACCACAATTTTAAATTGGTTTTAGGTCTATAATATTAATGAGAGTTCATTACTATTCCACAGGAAGTGTGAATGTAACCTTGACTAGAAATAGAGGTTAAGTAATAAAACTGTCACTAGGTCTAAGACTACGCTACGACGGAGATATGGGGATGGGTTTCGTATGTAGAATAGAATATAAATAATTTATTTTGTGTCACGAAACAACCAAAGCATTGTACAAATAAAATAATACCTATGACGAAAAACCACCAACCAACCACTCTGTATTGCTACAGTACCATTTGCATGTTAAATGTTGAGTCCATGTGTACATTGTGTACAGTGCAAGACCGCCAATGAATTGCTAAAAATTTAGCGATGTTTTCGTAACAAAACGATCTCGATCCGTGGATTTTTCGATTGCAACCAAATGAATAATGTAAACGAATGTGTGAAGTGCTAATACTTTTAATATGCCATATTATTACTGAACTTTACAGCATGTTTCGATCGCTTGACTACTCAATAATATAAAACAAACTAGCGAGCGAGTTCAAGTTCTGCAATGTTTCGATTCGTCACAAATTTATTCTAATTACATAAATGACCTAACTAAGTTTCCGAACTTTATACCTAACTCGCCCACGACTTTGTCAGAAGGATCGGAGAAAAAAACTGACATTAATTTTAGAGAGGTACATCATACTTCTGAGCGTGGAATGCAAATCACACTAATAAATGCGAAAGGTTGGATGTTTGGATGGATGTTTGATCCTCTTTAACTCGATAACCACTGAACTGATTTGGCTGAAATTTAAAACATAATTAGATAATGACCGAGAACCTATTTCCGGTCATTATCTATGTGTGTACTTTTTTCAGGGATAAAATGTAGCCTATGTTAGGACATAGGCTAAAATGTAGCCTATGTTAGGACATAGGCTACGTTTTATCCCGGAAAAAGTACAACTACCGTGTTCCACGCGAACGAAGTCGCGGGCGACAGCTAGTTGTCTATAAATTTATTTCTTTGTATACTAACACTCCTATACTAAAAAGAGTACACCAAGTACCTTAGGTAGTGGTTTAACTTTAGGCCACTGCGTAAAATATGTCAGTGATGGCCTTTTCTATAGAGAATCCCACGACTTACGCGCATCCCAAGTTTTTTCTTGGCAAGTAGTGCTGATGAAAACCTCAGAATAGTCAGACAGAATGTAAAACCTTTATTAGCGAGCGTATAAAAGAAATGCCTGTTTCTTCCTCAAGTTTCTAGGTTTAGTATTTTCAAAGGCTTCGTGATCGTGATGAGTGAGTGAATGAGTCAGTCAGTGAGTTGAGTTCTTCTTTATATAAATTAGATTTAAACAATGTTTAATTGGGCGTAAAGCCGACTTATTCAAATCAGGCTTTACACAGTCCAAGAAATGGTAAAGGACAACGCAACCCGGACACATACATTAACTTACAAAACAATACAATATTATTAGGTCGGTGACGCATCCAGTACAAACGCGAGGTCGACCGATAACACTCCAATTGCGCAGCGAATGTTTGTTTACAGGACAAAATGCATGCTAACACCCCTTCAAAAGGTAAAACACCATGTTTTCAACCTAAATCTACATAATGGTAGGAGTCAGTGGCCAACTCTGGTGACAGAGTTTAATAGGCCGCCCCAAAGTTTAAAGAATAACCCGATTACAATGATTGATAGGAGCACCTAATATCATAAATAAGCGACAAGTATTTATTACATTCGTAAGACAACCCAACACTGCGGTACCTAGCTACTTAATAAAAAGTGAAAGAGTTTAAAGGTTCACTTCCTGCATCGCAACTGCGTAAGATATCGCGGCACGCGCGGATAATAATCACTGTAATACCTACCTAACGCAGAGTTTGTGCAACCGCGCTTATGCAAACTGCAATCGAGTGAAACATGCGCAGCATATGCCGATAATATGATACAACACTCTGCGATTACAACGTTTCAATAGTTTTCAATCTGAGGATTGTATTACGCCTAGGTTAGTTCCGCCCTAAAGAAACTAAATTTCGTTTCACTTAGCCGTGAAATGACAAAATACCACCGGCACCAACGCAACGATGGAATCAGTTTACAAAAAGAACATGGGTGCTGTGCTGGCTTGTGGAACAGTGTTTATTATGCTGTAGCAGGCTTGTAGCTGATGGTCCGAGACAGTTCCTCTTCATTCAGCCGTATCATTACGAAATAAGAAAGTTAAGTGCGATTCGACTCAAGGGATCGGGTTTCTGTGGAAGCCTATCCCGATGAATTCGTTTTAAGTTCCATTGCACCGGTTATTGGTTAGTTTATTGCTAGATACTGGCATAGCAACATTACTTAATTTTGCACATAAACCAAATAGAGGGTTTCAAGAGGAGTAGTGAGAACCCAGGTAAGTTTTAAACCTACCTCATGTGGGGACAAAACATGGAGGAAAGGTCCACGATGGAAACGGCATAGGTATTATTTCTTATTCAATATATTTTTTTAAATAGTTATGTAATTGATAGTTTATGTGAGCAGGAATAATTTTTATTTTATAGTTTACGTTTGGGGCTTTGGAGTAAGGTTACGAATGTATACAATCAAATTATCTAGTAATTTATGGCAGGCAGTACTTACTTGAAGCACACTTGTAAATAACTAGCCACTAGAACATCACTAAATTAACAAGTCTACAGTTAGGTATTATTAAAATAAATTCAATGTCAACACCGTCATAAACTGCGCCTAAAACTTCCAAATTATCGATGCATTTATTTATCTGGACTAGACCGGTCATGATACTGACCCCCTTAGCACAACCAGAATATAAAATGTTGTTTTGGTATTGCGTAAGGTGTGTTCTTTACGGACAATTATGTAAAGCGGTGGATCGGTTCGAATTCGAGCGCAAGTAGGCGAGAGACCGGCCTGAGCCCGCGCAATAGCGAGTAATGGTAAAAGTGTTACGCTACGCGGTGTGCTCGATTCTGCAGCCACTTCTGACGCAACTGCAGCTTGAATGTGTGCCAAAAGTGCAGCAGAACCTTCGGTACAAACGCTCTCTTTAGAACATAACCTCACCCTCGCATGCGCTAGTAAAGTATGAAAAGTGATCATTACCTTTATGTTAGTTGGATGCGCGGCCTACTTAACAGTGGTTTGAATGAGTTTGCTAATCTCCAGAGGAGCTGTACATTATATTTATAATACTATTATGTTAATTTCTAATCAGTTTACCTATGTGTTGTTTTAAGCTCATCTATACAGGCGGGTTATCACCAGTTGACATTACTTCTACGCGCTACGCAATAAAGTTAATTGCCCAAGTGAAATCAACAGTCGTCGAGAAAGGGAAATTAATAGGCAGGTTATTCGTTGAATATTACCACACTGTTAATAACAACAACACTAATAATATTTCCAGTTCTTATCAGACGCGGTGATAAGATAGAGTACAGTACCCCTTTGTTTACGCAGTGCACTCAAACATAAGACCTTAGATAATGCATTTTATCTAAATAAGTATAGCAGGCAAGTACCTAGAGGTAGGAACTATTTGCTTACTCACTCTTGAAGTCTATTCTTTGTCTGCGAGTCTATGAACTCGAGATGGTCAAACAGACACAATCAACGTTAAGTGCTGGATGACAACAGTAACCTCTTTAAAATGTAATCAACAAATGACAAGGCACACATTATACATCGGTCACAAGAACCCATTTATGATCTTAGTGTAAAGGTCAACAATTAGTCAAGGCCTACAAACCAAGTAAAAACACAGAAGAATAAAGTTGGCTAGTAGTCTAGTCTGGCGGGCGACACGATCGACTTCCAGCAGACATTATCAATCTGATATTTTTTCATTTTATCTCTTTCTCTTGAATCGAATCTTGAAATATTATTGGATCGATCAAAAAACGACCTAAATTTTAAATGTTCACATAATATAGGAAAACTAGCGGACCCGGACCCGTCCTAGCTTCGCATGAGTGCTATAAACCTTCCCCTTGAATAACTCTATCTATAAAAAAAACACACTTCAAAACGCGACTTTGTTTTATACTATGTAATCTGTGTATGTAGATTATGTCGCTATAAACAAATTAAAGACCAATTCTTTAGCAACCAACTGTCAGAACCTCGGAGAATTTTTGCCAAAATGATAACTAGAAAATCTGACAAGAGGCCAGAGAGTTCACATAACAATCGTGAGAAAACAAAGTAACAAAACAAATTGTACAAATTTAAAATACAGGTACTCGATATGTTTAGTGGGTACAGTTATTTTCTATAGTATTAGAAATAAGATAGAAAAGTCAGTCGTAAAACTGATGAAGTACCGTGCTGGCACGAAATCGGTCAGGTCAAGTAGGCAGGCACTTATCACCGCAATCGGCTAAAGACTCAATCGGACATTATGCCCTGCTTGTGCCTGATACTTATCTAAGGCAAGTTAACATCGCTAATAAATAATTGATTGTAGCCGATGTAGCCTGTAGATATCAAAATTGTTATTAAGATGGTTATATCGTCATGTGTTTTACGCATGTGTAGCGTGATCGTATTATTGTTTCAGTGAAATTATTAATTGAATTTACGGTGATATAACGTGTGTTATTTCTTTTTATGCTGATTTATTGGTTTAGGACACGTGAAACACTTCGTTGCGTTGCGACTTCTTGAATTTATTTACTTTATGTCTGAATCAACAAAGGGTAGTACAGAGAGGTAGCGTCATGCATGACATGCATGACTCATGAACAAGTCCGTACAACCCTTTGTACTGATCAAGAACATTGGGCATTTCTATGTCTCTGTGAAGTCATCGGTGTGATTCGAAACGGTAATCAATATGGGTGGATAAAGCCTTTATACTTCATTGAAACACTGTTGAGAAACCCCTCATTTTCCAATATGTCTTTGCATGTAAAAAATACCTTGAAGAACCATAAAACCTATAAATCTTCAGTAAAGTTTGAAATTTATGTACGTCTTTATGTCTGTAATCTCGATGGCCGTGGGCGTGGACAATGCCGTTTGCCCGGCAATGAACCCTCACATTTACTCTGCCGAAACAATTAGCGACGCGCCGCGAATCTAACAAGACTACTCGTATTTACACAGCCACCGCTCCTTGATGGCTTTTTAGTAACTACATTGCCATCTCCGAAACAAAGCGAAACCCGTTTGATTAGAATAGAATCGGATCCATTTTAGAATCAAGCAAGACCTATCTTGAATTTTGAAGTGTTGCGGGTGTGATCATATTATTACAAAATATTTTTTTTTATTATTTCGGGAATCAATAAAACTCACAAATCATGGTAAATATCCCGTTTTTAGAGAAAATAATTTTTTATTCATTCTAATGGATCATGTAGTATTAACAAATTCCAGTAATTTGTTATTTATTAAAAGTACTCAGCTAACTTGTTAAATAACTACAAACAGCCGGCTCAATGTTAAATGAAACCGACAGTAATGTGTTTGAGCGTTCGTATCGTAAACTGGTTTTGAAGCGATTAAGGCTTCTATTCTACATAGGTAACTGGGTATCTTGCTTAAAACAAGATAGGTAGGTACCAAGACTCCATCATCATGAACAAGTAAGCAAAAATAATTCTATTGATTGAAGTTTAGCTTGACACAGCACTGCAGTAAAAAGTCACTTCGTTTTATTATCTAGTTGACAAGAGAACTGAGGAGTTAGTATCTCATTTCGGAACCATGACTGCGTGGGCGGCGCAAAGCGATTGTCGCAATCACATCTTATGACAGAGCCAGCCGCGAAACCTCGGTCTCTGCCTCAAATTAGTTTCTTGTGTTTATATGAGCATCGAAGCATGGTAATGGCATCTCCACATTGTGCAAGCGTGTCCAAGGCGAACCACATATTAAAAACCTAAGCAATATTCACGTATATTTGGAAAGCGACGCGACGCCTTGACGACTGTTGACCATGCGTCTGCGGGGCGTGCTGCGAGGCCGTTGCGCTTCGAGGGAACAAAGGGTTGACTCACGTCCGGACTCCAGTCGTCGGAGAAAGGAGCCGGGCTAAAAATAGTACAGTGGCGGTTACGTTACGAGTGCGGCCGGCCGTTGGACCTGGCCTACGCAGCTCACATGCCCTCTTGCCCTGCGCGCTGCTCAATCATCTTGACGCAACGACTCTCGGCCTAATAAACGTAGGTACCAAGTATTTTTAAATAGGTTCTTCAAGGCCTCAAAATAAGTTTTCTATTTAGATCTCGAATAGAAATTAGAATGAGAATTTGGATAAGTACTCAATAATCGGCTTGGCATTCATATTTTTTTATTTGCTTTTTAGATCTTCCCCTATCTTCCAAGTATTTTCAACTTTAACCCCATCTCACTGAGCCTAGTAATAAAATTATTATGAAATGTTTGGTTGGGCGAATGAATCACACGCCTATCAATATTGCGATAAAAACCTGCAAGTAAGTTCGTATGAGTCAGTGGCCAACTCTGGTGACAAAGTTTCTAGGCCGCCCGAAAGCCTCTGTCAAAGCCTAACCACTTTTAAAAAGCCGGAACCGAGTGCGGTAGGGCTAGGGCAATTGTAAGTCAATCTCTGTCGATCGCTTGTTGTTGCGTCTGGTCGACAGCGATTCGACAGCGATAGACTTACATAATAAGTGTGCCGAAGTACGCGCTCAGTTGAAATTTCCACTGGCGGTCACCCATCCAAATGGTGATTACGAGGACCAGTGTTTGCTTAAAATATTGCAATTAAAAAATTATAACAGACCCTATTAAGCTATAATAAAATACACATAGACGATCATGGTAATAAACCGTGCAGAATTTCGAGCCGGAGTGATAGCGAGGTGGCTGGCGCCATAAGTTACTGCAAGTGGCTGCTGTGCTGTAAGAAGTTGCATTGGACAAGTCCCACACGGCATCGTATTTTGCCAATGAAGCATTAGAGGATATAATGTGCAGGTAGGTAAGTTACTTAGTTTATTGTGCTGGCGGTGGCAAGCTCCCACGATCGCGGCTTATTGTTTGCGCTGCACTCGAAGGTTTCTGCAACGTCTAGTGCTGTTGGGAAACGGAGGTGTTGGCTACGCGACTAGAACCGGCTGTTTGAGAAACCTTTCGAGTTTAGATTGCGAAAAGTGTGGAAAGCTTGTATTTACGTACTTGTGTACAATTTATGCAGAGATTGTAAGGTTGGTGTAACTAAATAATTCACTGAAATTAAAGAGGACTTATTCAAAAGCAAACCAAGGTATTTTGAGATATTACCCTATAATGTAAAAACCAAACTATGGAAAATTTAATAAGTACTGGACGATCTTATTTAGGTGAGGTCCAATTACAGAAAACTAAACATACGAGTACACTTTACCTCTAGGTACCTAACCTACCTAGGGTACTGTGTTATATTATAATTTAGCTTATTTTTAGTTTATCGAGAATCAAAATGGTGTCTTGAATACGTGAAAAATATTTATTTTATCTAAGTATTTAGACCTTAGGTGTTAAATAAAATGCTTCGAACGTCCCATACAAACTGAACAAAGCTGAGTCTCCATGCTAACAAACAGAAGAATGGTAAACTAATTTATGAATCCGAAGTCATTTGGTGGTTTCTTTCTAGGCCCTTAGTCATGTGGAACTTGTGGAAGGCCTCAGTCGACGGTTAAAACTACCTGAGTACGATTACTTAGCTGAAAATAAGTTGAGTGTTTGGTTACAATGGGCTTTATCAACACACGTGTAGTAGAAGCAATCGAATCGCCGCGTCATTTTACGTCTTTATTTAGTCTTTGCATTTGAGAATACTTACGGTGGCTAAATATGATGCTAAATAAATAAAGAAATACTTTACGGGTCTTATTCATTCTCAAACTCAATAATTATTTTATTACAATTTTGATTAAAACTTTAGTATTGTAACAAAAAAATTACATAGGTATCTAAGTGCATAGTAGGTACATAGAGTGGAATCGAGGTTCTGTAGGCGAGAAGAGACTGACTGACTGACTGACAGAAGGACAATGTAATACTGTAAAAAAAATCATTTCGACACACTTGTCGTTTTAAAGCAATTGGTTTTATTTAATTTAGTAAATTCCCTGTTCAAAAATCAAATTCCCGACACGTAGGTAGGTAGGTAAGGTACCTAGGTACCCTATTTAGGTGTTTGGTGCAGATAAAATATAGGATGTAGTAAAATTGATAGTAGATAAACTAGGTAAAGTATGTAAAATAAAGTAAAAAAAAATGTGGTCAAGAGAACCTTTTTTCAAATCTCTGCAGGGGTTGTCGGGTAGTCCAACAGAAAGAAGTATTTAGATTTTTAGATGGTATCAGCTCAGATTCCGTGAAACGTTAAAGCTATCGAAATAGGGATAAAAATCGTTTACCGAAGTCGGTTAAGGATAAAATCTAGAATGACACGGTAAAATAGTTTCTGTACCATGAGAGCTTTAGGTTGAAAATGGCACGCACGTCGCATACGCTACGATACGCTACGCTACCTGCGCAGCTGCGTTCAGTTTTTGTGGTCTATTCTACGTTGCGTTCGTAATACACTTGTTGCTTGGTTAGGGTTGATCGTTTTCTTTGCATTTCAAGGACAGAATCGGGGGTTGAATGTTTTTTAAATATAATGTTCTGCAATTACTTAAAAACAAGTGTTTCACGATTCTTTTATTTACTCACCTTATTACTATTACATTTGTGTTTTCTTCAATCAATCTAATGCTCATAATTATGTAAATGCGAGCAAAACTTTTAGTCTGAATTTAATTTTTGTATCTTTATTTTTTATAAAATGTAATTCATTTCGGACGTGAGAAATCGTTTATAGATAACCACCAACTAACAATTAATTTGCCTCGGGGCAAAGATATTGAGAATAATCTGTTTATTTGCTCTGAGCCTCGGGGTACTTTTCACGCAAAGCCAAATGGTGGGAAACCCAGAATAAATTGTTTCTAAGAGCTTTAAAACCGTTCCTAGTAAGTACTTACATCTTACATCTAATATTTTTATTACATACTAAAGGACTTGATAGTACAAGCAAATAAATAAATAAAACAAATTTCGAGCAGGTGACGTAAAAAAAACAAAACAAACGTTATTTTACGTGATGAAATATGACACACCAGGATTGGATCAGTGGGAATTTTGAAAGGTGCATCGTTTTGTATATTTTATTTTACGTTTTCTTTACAATATCCCCTCAAAAATGTTCTGGTGACTTGAATACACCTACAACCTTCTACCTGCTGCCTATTTACAAATACAACCGTTCGCCATAATTTTTTTTAACCCCAGACAAAGAGACTATTGTGGCGTATCTCTACATTGTCCCAAATTATAAGGGAGAACCTTCGTTCTTTTAGTATACTGATGGAAACCTATATCGAAGGTTTACTCCGACATCATAGATTCGACCAACTTTTGGAATAACTATTCCGCGGAATAAGAAATGTCAATACAAGTAAACTGTCCGTTTACCTACTTGCAAATAACTACGATTTATTCGGAGAATAGTGCCTACTGCCTACTCAAGTTGGTCAAATCATCATCAACCTTAGGCAGAATAATTAATTATACTGTCCAGAGAGGTAGATACTTTGTAAATATTGTTAAATATGTTATTTTATTTTAAATCGCTATTAATAATTTTTAATTTGCTTGCTGCGTGTTCTTTGTCGATCATTAGTCGGTCAGGTAGGCGTGTAATCACATGGATCGGTAGACCATGCGTTGCGTTGCGTTGCGTTACGCTAGCATTCAAATCACGCAATCCACCTTAGTTGCATTGCATTTGCATAGCTAGTGTAGTTTTTGCGATAAGGTCAAACAAAATGTAAAAGTCGTAAACCTTTTTGTGTATTTTTTAGAAACGATATGATGCTTAAAAATTAGATTTCAGGTAGGTATTGCTAAGGAATAAAGTATATTATATGGCTTTGTTCATAAAACTAGCAGTTCTCCGAACAGTAGACCTCGCAAGCACAAACTTGTAAAGTGAGCTTTGAAAGTGAGCAACATATTGCATTTTGAGGAACTATTTTGCTCATCACGCTAAAGATCCTCATTAGATCTTCACCAAATATCAGACAAACTTAAAGTTAATACTTACCTTTCATATAAAATAAAATCATCGAAATCAAATCACATTAAGCGGAGATATTCAGCAGCCCCCTTTTCGTCCCTTTTTTGAGAAAGCACGCCTCTTATCAAAAATCCCCCGACGACAATCAAATTCTATAAAGTCATAGAACCTGTATACATAGTTTCAACAAGATTTGTTGAAAAATGCGACCTGTAGGCGAGAACACAAAAAGTCCGGACAAACTGACACCCAAAAGCATTTTTGGCCAATCTTGAAACTGAGACGCTTGCTCGCTTCGCTCGCTCGTACAATAAACTGTAATTTTAGCTGTTGCTTATTTTTTCTTTCCTTGTAATTTTTATAAATGAACAAAGACAATGATGATAGATTTCAAAGACATTTAAATGTCTCTCAAATCTATCATCGTCTTTGTTGTCATTAGGGGTAGGTATTTACTAGGTAGGTACCTACCTACTTCCTCCCCTTTCTCCTAGGTACAGACCTACATACCTACCTAGGTAGTAAGATCCATTTGATCCATGATTAATTAAATTATGACCGACATAATTGTACCACCTAACCTACCTACCTTCTAACCTACCTACCAAGATCTTCGCGTTTCGTCATAAATTTTTGCATCTATGCAAAATGTTATTTTGCATAGATGTTATCGTTTATCGATAGAGGAATGGCATGACTTTTTAGTCAGCTCTCCATTAATTATTTACTGAAGTAACGCTAGAATAAGGTACTTACTTAGGTACCTACCTACTACCTAGTTGAACGTGTTTACAAGTTATTTACCTAGGTGTCTATGTAAATAAATACCCAGGTAGGTACAAGTCCGGTACGGTCACTAAATGGGACTCCACGATATAGAACAGCAATCGGTTTATGCTAAGCTCTTATTAAATTCAGCTCGGCGACGGCGCGCGACGCGGCGTTTCTTTTTTTTAATACCGAAATTCCTCGATGTTTGCTACACAAAGAGCTTAGCCATAGGTATTCCTACCTACCAAATAAATCACCGAGTACAAAACGCAGAACTACTACCTACCTACTAGGCACCTCGCTGTAATATAGATAGGTAGGTACCTAGGTAATATTAAGGCACGCAGGTGTGCCAACTGCTGCCAAGTTGATTTCTGTGTGTTATTGAATCATTCATGATAAAAAAACAATTAGGTAAGTAGGTACGTACCTACCTATCAAGTAAAATGTAGGTAGTAAGGTAAGGACCTAATGTAGTGCAGTAAAGTAAAGGTTGGTACACCATGATACCTACCTGGATTTATCTGTTCCTCCTAGGTTAGTACACTTAGTACAATTCCTTCCTTAAAAAAAAAAGGAAAATTTTGGAATATGTACAAATTTAAAATGACAGTACAAGAGAAATCAGCTTAGCATTTTGAAGCAACAGGTGTTGGGTAAAAAATTATTGACAAGAGTCAGGAATGAATATGAACTTACCTTCAAAAACAGATCACCAAAGTCGTACAGCGCAGTCTGATGCATGATGGCAGTAGACATCATGTGTAATTACGACACTCAATCCAGATTTTATGCTTTTGGCTTGAATATTGAGTAAACTTATCCACTGGAGCACGATTACTTACTAGGTCGATGAACTCACTTCGATTTTGAGAAAAAATAACAAGTCTGGGTCAGAAAAAACGAGAATTTTTAGGGAAACCTTCTACAAGTTCTTGTAATTTTAAAATAGAAAGATCGCTGCTCTTTTGTTTTTTTCGTTTGATGACACAGGATAGTGTAAACAAACTAGATGGCCGAGAAAGGAGAGTTTTATTTTTTACGCCCTCCACGTTTTTACTAAATCAGATTTTTGAACACAGTTTCGCAAACGCTGCGAAAATGTACAAAACAGTCCTTTGTTTCGAATTGTCTCCCCACACTTTATTTTCGCGTCTACACGGAAAATCACAATTTTGGTCAAAATTCTGCGCGAACTGTCTGATAGTCAACTTTTACATTAAAAACTTTTTCGTTTTTATGGACTTTATACTCCAAAAAGTTTAAATTCTGGTTGTATAAATCGCAAGTTTTAACAAATCGTAGTCAATGTCCGCGCAAAACGCACCACACGTTCATTCCGTATCACGCTCGGTCTCGCACTGAGCGAGCGAGCGAAGTTTGGTTTGGTTTGCTTGCGTGCTTGGTTGGTTCGCTTCTCGCGCCGCGTGCCGCGCGCCGGCCGGCCTGTCCTGCCTGTCTGGAATCGCGCGCGCGGGCTGTACAAAAGCGGAGGCGGTCGCGGGTGGGCCGGGCGGTATTTTGTTCAATATCAAAATCATTTCAATCATGTAAATGTAAGTTTGTAGGTAGGTACACAAACCTTACTTAGGTAGGTACCTACCTACCTTACCAAAAAACGAACAGTCAGCACATGATAGGAACCTACCTACACTTGTAAATTACAAGTACAAGTTGTAATCAATTAGGTATTTAATTTACCTAGGGTAAAAGCACCAGTTATTAGCTACCTAAGCACCTTGGTCAATTAAAACTGCTATAGTTTCTTTAGGCGTCATACAAATGATGTTTTTATGGTGTTAGTGGAGACGGAAAAAGTTCTAATATCATTTTAATAACAATAAAAATAATTAACATTGTTTATAAAGTTTTTATATTCATTCAAATAAAAATTGTGTTACTGGCACCCCAGAATTGAATCTTGAACTTTTCGAAGCCTTTGTATAAATAATTACAGTATAAAGTTCACCAGTATAAACTTCACTACTATTTCAGGACTTTGTAGAAAGAAGAACAGCATGATGTTTTAGGTACAGAAATACTTTTTCTTTATTCGACCAACGTAGGTACTTTTCACAATGTTACTTGTTCGACGATCCAAGCCAGAATGCCTCTCCGACCTTTTCGTTCGTTCTTTATTTTTCTATTTCAAAAAAACGGGCTTTCGATTCATTCCTTCTTGAACGTTAGCCAATCACAAAACGAGTCCTCAATCGCAACGATTTGCGGGCAGATACTACTCCGTGATTGGCCAACCTCATCGATCCACCTTTTTTTCATTTGACAGATAAAGAACCAGCGACAACGTCAAAGTTACAAAACAGTTGCTAGCATTAAATAATATCGAGTATATCCATAGATGTCGAGATTTGAGTAATTTATCCAAAAACGAAATACATTTATTTTCAACAAATAAAAAACCCTAACAATCGTCCATTCTGACAACGTGTGCGTCCCTGCACACGACCCCAGGTGGAACCCTAACAATCGGATATTTTTATACAAGCCAACATTATCGAAAAAATATTATATGAATCTAGCGTTACTCTTAAGATAGTTTCTAAATACATTAGCTCAGTTCCTTAAATGCCATGGCCACAATTATACCATCTTATACATAATATTCATGTACTTATAAAACATATCTAAATAAGAACATATATTAGCAACTTTAGTATTATTTAGTCCTGATCACTAAATTGCTAGTAGGTACATACTCTACAATAAAAACAATTCAGGCCAGTGGACTACAAGACGGTCGATTTCCTGTGTGTATGATAGCGCTGATAACAAACTCAGACCGATCGACTCGGTTCCCCGTGGTCGCTAAAAAACTTAGTAAGAAACAATCGAATTCGTCAAGTTGATACACACAGGATGATCGACTACCTGTGGTAGCACTGTAAAATAAATAACACAGACCGATCAATTCGGTTCCGTATTAAAAACTTAAGTAAAAGACGTCAAGTTAACGCTCACAGAAAGATCGATTCCCTGTGGACGTAACAAACGACGTAGAATAACATAAAAAAACTGTTTGATTCAGTTTGCACGTTTACTATCGAATCATCATATCAAAAAACGCTCAATTCGTCAAGTAGACACACACAGGACGATCGATCACCTGTGGTGATCCCTTCATCAATCGATCGATTCCCTGTGGGAAAGCTGTAGAATAACAAACACAGACCGACTTATTCTGTTCTGTGACAGTTAAGTAACGAATTAAGTCAAAATACTATCGATTCATCAAGTCGTCGCTCGCCGGATTAACAGTGGCGGCTTCTTTCATCTGATGCTCACAAGACGATCGATTACGGAGGGTTCTTCTCAGCATGGGCAAATCAAAACACGAACCGATCGATTCTCGTGTTTGATCTGAAACAACGAAATAACTTATCTGTAGTTAAACATGCTCAGTAACACAGTAACATTAAAGTTTAACAGTCGCTAGTTGAAATCAATCAAACAAAATCAAAAAACCTATTACTCTAAGGTTTTCTTATCTACTTTGTTCAGAGTAAAATCCACTTCTGCATTCGTGACGGAACTGAATAACGATTCGAAGGAGTTTAGTTTTTTTTTTTTTTAACAACATTAAACACAGAACATTGCCGTCAGTAAGCAAAACTATTTAAAATAACGTTTGAGCAGCTAACCATGACCTTTTATCGAATCGGTGTCTAGTTTGGTTTTTGCTACCCTATTGTACACACATCACTAGAATTGGCCTATCTTCAACAACTCTCGAAACATCTCGAAACTACTGTATCAGACATTCGATTCAAGCAATAGAAGCAGTCTTTAACAAGTTTTACAACTTAACGCATAACAAACTGATTTGCAAATTTCATCTACTTCTCGAAGATGACTGGTAGATCTGCTATAGCTATAGCGACTAAAAACAGCAAGCCAAAAACTGGGCCTCAACATCAATTGAAGAAAGTCCAAGAACATTGTTACTTTGGATAAAACGCCACAACACGACATGTGTATGCTTGTACTATTCTAAGAGCGTAGAGTTAAAAACTTATTTTCGCAATATTGTTGGCCAATAGAGTAACGATCGTTAGCAATGAATGTTAACGGAGAAAAAGACGAATACTTTTTGACGACTTTCTAACATGACGGGACATCGAATACAGTGTTACTCTTTCTTAAACACAAATAGAGATCATAATATATTACGAAGTAATGCGATTTCTAAATCTTTGACTTCCTCGACTTTATCGACTCCCTCGGCTCCCACGGCTCTCTCGACTGTTGATTTCCTCGATTTTCTCTTCTCTTTGACTTCCTACCTCGACTTCCTCGACTCGCGACGGCTCCCTTGGCTTTCTCGACTTCCTCTTCTCCTCGACTTCCTCGATTTACTTGGCTTTCACGGCTTCTTTAGCTTCCTCGGCTCTCTCGGCTTCCACGGCTTCCACGTTTTCCACGGCTTCCATGTTTTCCACGGTTTTCATGTTTTTCACGGCTTTCACGTATTCCTCTGCTTCTACGTTTTCATCGGCTTCCACGTTTTCCTCGGCTTCCTTGTTTTTCTCGGCTTTCTTGGCTTCCACGTATTCCTCAGCATTTTTTTGACTTCTACGAATTCTATGACTATTACTTCTGCGACTTCTGCAACTTCTGCGACTTCTGTGATTTCTAAGACACCTACGACTTCTACGACTTCCGTAGCTTCTGAGACGACTTCTTCGATTTCTATGACCTCTTCGACCCGTGACTTCTGCGACTTTTGAGACTTCTATGACTGCTAAGACTTCTACGATTCAAAGACTTCTAAAACTTCTGCGACGACTTCTTCGATTTCTATGACCTCTTCGACCCGTGACTTCTGCGACTTTTGAGACTTCTATGACTACTAAGACTTCTACAACTTCAACGACTTCTAAAACTTCTGCGACGACTTCTTCGATTTCTATGACCTCTTCGACCCGTGACATCTGCGACTTTTGAGTCTTCTACGACTGCTACGACTTTTACGACTGCTACGACTTCTAAGACCTACGACTTTTTAACCTCTTCGACTTCTTTGACCTCTTCTTTCGACTGATTTGCTGATTCGCCTGACTCGGCTTATTCGACTGATTCGGCTTATTCGGCGTATTAAACTGATTCGGCGTATTTAACTGATTTGGCGTATTCGGTTTATTCAACTTATTCGATTTAAGACTATAACTTATCTATTTGATCCGACTTATCTGACTTATCCAACTGATCCGGCTGTACCGACCGATTTGGTTTATTCGGCGTATGATCAACTGATTCGGCATATTCAACTGAATCGGCGTATTCGGTGTATTCGATTTATTCGATTTATGACTATATAACTTCTGATTAATCCAACTTTTCCAGCGGATCCGGCAGATCCGACTTATTTTATTCCTTCTCTGACTTATTCGACTCCGACTTGACTTTGACATTGACTTCGACTTCGACTGGACCTCGACTTCGACTTTGACTTTGACTTTGATTTGACTTTGAACTTGACTTTACTTTGGACTTGACTTGACTTCGACTTTGACTTGACTTCGTCTTTGATTTGACCTTGATTTCGACTTGACTTTGACTTTTACTTGACTTCGACTTTGACTTTGACTTGACTTATAATTGACTTGACTTTTCGGCTTGACTTGAATTGACTTCGTCTTACTTCGACTTTGACTTTGACTTCGACTTTGACTTCGACTTTGACTTCGACTTTGACTTCGACTTCGACTTACTTCGACTAAGACTTACTTCGACCTTAACTTACTTCGACTTCGACTTACTCGGTCTCGACTTACTTTGACTTTCTTCGACTTCGACTTACTTAGACTTCGACTTACTTAAGGTTCCGACTTACTTCGACATCGACTTATTAAACTTTCGTCTTATTAACCTTCGGCTTATTAAACTAAGACTTATTAAACTTAGACTTATTAAACTTGGACATTATATAAACTTCGACATTATGAACTTCAACTTATTAAACTTCGATTTATTCAAGTTTGATATATTCAACTTCGATTTGTACAACTCCGATTTATTCAACTTCTATTTATTTATTTTCGATTTATTCAACTTCGATTTATTCAACTTCGATTTATTCAACTTCGATTTATTCAACTTCGTTTTATTCAACTTTGATTTATTCAACTTCGATTTATTCAACTTCGATTTATTCAACTTCGATTTATTCAACTTCGATTTATTCAACTTTGATTTATTCAACTTTGATTTATTCAACTTCAATTTATTCAATTTCGATTTATTTAACTTCGATTTATTCAACTTTGATTTATTCAACTTCGATTTATTTTAACTTCAATTTATTCAACTTGATTTATTAAACTTTGACTTATTTAACTTAGTCTTATTTAACTTAGTCTTATTTAACTTTTTTTTTTTTCAACTTCGATTTATTTAACTTTAATTTATTCAACTCGCGACTTATTTAATTTCGAATTATTCAACTTCGAATTATTCAACTTCGACTTATTCAACTTCGACTTATTCAACTTCGACTTATTCAACTTCGATATGTTCAACTTAGACTCATTCAACTTTGACTTATTCAACTTCGATCTGTTCAACTGCGACTTACTCAACTGCGAATAATTCAACTGCGACTTATTCAACTGCGACTTATTCAACTGCGACTTATTCAACTGCGAATTATTTAACTGTAACTTAAAACTGCGACTTATTCAACTGCGACTTATTCAACTGCGACTTATTCAACTGCGACTTATTCAACTGCGACTTATTCAACTGCGACTTATTCAACTGCGACTTATTCAACTGTGACTTATTCAACTGCGACTTATTCAACTGCGACTCAACTGCAAATTATTCAACTGCGACTTATTCAATTGAGACTTATTCAACTGAGACTTATTCAACTGAGACTTATTCAACTGCAAATTATTCAACTGCAAATTATTCAACTGCAACTTATTCAACTGAGACATATTCAACTGAGACGTATTCAACCTTCGACTTATTCAACTGCGACCTTGACCACGACCACTACCTATATCGTGACCTCGGCCCTGATCGTGACCTCAACCTTAAGCTCGACATTGACCTCGACCTCGACCAATGTAAGACCATCTGGTAGGTACATCGATAATACTGCAATTCTTCGTTTTGTAATATAACATAATGGTATACTTAAGAAATACCTGATAGACAGACACTCACGATTTGACATAACGATCTCGATAGAAAATCTGAAATCACTCCATGCAACAATATAAACTAACAGAGCGCGCGAGCAAGACACACTTCCAATCTGAGCAACGCCGCGTAATAGCTTCAAACGTCTATACTATAAACACAATGACTTCGATGGAAGATTACGATCGAGGAAACATTCGATGTTCCGCGCACTAAAGCATTAGAGTATTGGGATGGGTGATCGCTAGCAGCGGGAAAGCTAAACAGTCGGTCCCAGACATTCCTAAGTTGCTAGGCTATAACGGAGGCCTTCGGGCGGCATCGGCCGTCACCAGAGTTAGCCACTGACTTATAGAATTTATTTACTTTATGCATACAGTAGTGTCTCATCGTCCTATCAAACAACACTCGCTTGCCTTCCCAAATTCAAACATTATCAGCCTTGAAAAATCAAACTCTATTTTCGATTCGAAACCGTACATAAATAAGGAAAGACTACGTGACCTTTGCTTTTCCGCGTCGATACGCGGCTCAGAATTGTGGCGTCGCTTCCTGCCCTGACGAAACTCGCCGTCCATGGCTGGTGGCGCACGGCGATGCCGCTCCGATGCACGAAGTCGCCGGCGCAGTCAGCCCTTCCAGCAGCTCGACCAGCTCCTGACTCCGCACCTACTCTTGGTCCCGCTCAGCGCCGCCGGCGCCGGGGCCGCAGACCCGAACACGGCATCGACCTCGAGAAAGCACACGGCGATCCCGACGATTCGGCAGCTGCGTTTCAAATCGACCCTGTGATCTGATTCGTTCATCGTCTGAAAAGGATTGCGTGGCATTGCAATCCCAGAAAAAACACGTTTTAGAATAAAACATTTTGAGGGTAGTTCTAAAATAAAATATATTTTAGAAAATAATTCTACGAAAAACAATATTAGCTAGGTACAGGATAGAATCTAGATAAATTAGCCTTATCTAGGCATCTTACGAATAATAATTTTATGAAAATCGATCATGACAGTAAACCAAACTTACGGTTACCGGTAAAGGTTACTCGAGAAAAATACGAATCTAAATCTAACAGCACAGACTACTAACAAAATTGGTGACTGTTTCAACATCAAAAATTCAAAATCCGAAAAGCTAAACAAAATTTAGTCTTTGCAACGAAATGGGCGTGTACTTACTATTTATTTAAGTTAGTCTCGATCCCGGCTTCTGAAATATAAACTTCACTACTATTTCAGGACTTTGTAGAAAGAAGAACAGCATGATGTTTTAGGTACAGAAATACTTTTTCTTTATTCGACCAACGTAGGTACTTTTCACAATGTTACTTGTTCGACGATCCAAGCCAGAATGCCTCTCCGACCTTTTCGTTCGTTCTTTATTTTTCTATTTCAAAAAAACGGGCTTTCGATTCATTCCTTCTTGAACGTTAGCCAATCACAAAACGAGTCCTCAATCGCAACGATTTGCGGGCAGATACTACTCCGTGATTGGCCAACCTCATCGATCCACCTTTTTTTCATTTGACAGATAAAGAACCAGCGACAACGTCAAAGTTACAAAACAGTTGCTAGCATTAAATAATATCGAGTATATCCATAGATGTCGAGATTTGAGTAATTTATCCAAAAACGAAATACATTTATTTTCAACAAATAAAAAACCCTAACACCAGACAAAATGAATTAGTATCGGTTTCAGCACAAGTTTATTTCAGGGCATCGGATCTTGAACTGATCTCTGCATGCGGTGGTTACTGGCCATCTATGCTGTGCTCTTCAGCAAACGTCAGATTGGCGGAAGGAGGCCATTTTCGCCAAAATTGACAAATTATAAATTGAATTCGTAGGTGACTGGCGGTGATGTACATGTATAGCCAGTAACTTAAAACTTTGTTTTTTTCGTTTCTGTTATTGGCTATACCATAATTTAATGTTTTAAAGTAAAAAAATAATAAAATACATTTAAATTAAGATAAAATAACTTAAATAGTAACGAAATATGGATCAACTACAGAGATATGAGGTATGAGACAAGTTTCATTCGAATTGTAGTCAAACGCAATCCTTACCGTTTTCACAACAAAACCCCACCATAGTAGCCAGATTGCCGATTGTCAATCAATTATGATTTTTTTTATACGAAATTATTCGAAAGGTGGTACAAATCGGCACAAATATTAAAGCTAAATATGTAAACTATTATCTAGAATGAAGGGAGATATTGTACTTAGCATCAGTAGCTTTTAGGAAGTGTTTGAGTATGAAGTAGCCAATAACTACTGCCAGCCAATAACTCATTCATTTACCCCTAGTTCATTTTATTCACTTCACTATTTTTAAAAAGTGGCAGCACCCTAACTGTCAATGAGTTTTTTTGAGAGACGTTTTCGTCTCAATTTATTTAGTTATTTATTCATGTAAACTTAGAATTAACATTACAGATTTCCAAATCGTTAATCTAGCTATATAGCTAAATATTAAATATTTATTAAATATTTATATAAATATTTACAGTTTTAATAAAGTGTCCTTAAAAAATTAAAAAATAAAATGAAAAAACAAACAGAACTATTTCTAATAAAATAAAATAAAAGTTATTAAAAAAGCTGTTTAGATGGCGGCGGTAGCTCAACTGGCGAGCCTAAAAGAATATAAGCACTACGTTGGCGAGCTATGGTAAATGTGTAGGGAATTCAACATTGGTTGCTCCTCCTGTCACTGTCTGTCCTTATACCTTTGGCTGATGTCAAAGTCATAGTACGTACTACGTAGTACATTAACTTTGGTCGTACTGGAGTTAAATTATTTTGCCTCAAGCAGGACATGAACCCACAACCTTCCGCTTGACACGAGACGAAACAAAAACGGAATTACCAACTTTTTTCTTGTTTTGATACCCTTTCCCAGTATGGCAGTAGGGCAGATAGCGCCATCTGTCAAAGCAATCGGAACTACTTTTTTTTTTAAATCTCAAATCGAAAACCTCTCATTAGTTTTCAAAATCAAAAACTCCTTTAGACAGGGCGGTCCAAACATAGACATTACCTAATAAGAAAAAAATAGATTCCTCAGATTCGGTAGGTACCTATCCGAAACGAAAATACCCCATGTATGTTCCTCGATTTTTCGTATTTGGGTTATGATTTTTTAAATGTTTTTTTTTTGAGAATGTTTGTCGGACGGATCGTTTGAAACTGATAGAAATTATGATTTTTGAAGGTTTTGTTTCCAATATATTTTTTTTGGATAATAATCTCGTTTGTACAACCATGCATAAAACAATCAATTTTCTAGCATTAGTGCAATCAAAGAGTGCAAGTTACAAAAGTTTTGATGAAAAGTGACGAATTTGTGTTTGAGAGAGTCAAAGTAGGTAAGTAGTTTAGGACTGACTGTCCTACTGGCGGGGATTATGACAATACCTGTTCAAAAACAATTCTGTTTTTTTTTTCCACAAAGTTATGTTATGTTTTATTGGTATGTTTACCTAGGAAGTATAGGACTGACTGTCCTGCTGGCGAGGATTATGACAATACCTATTCAAAAACAATTCTGTTTTTTTTCCACAAAGTTATGTTATGTTTTATTGACATGTTTAGTGGGAAATACTGGGAAACTGGGGATTATGCTATGTTAATGAATGGTTTATGACAAAACCGGATTATGTATAGACTAAGCAACTAAGTAGGTAGGTACCTAGGTAGTCTAGGTACCTATTTACTTAGGTACCTAACTCTGAGATAAAGGGTTAGGTACATACACTACCTAGGTAGGTTACCAAGATACTACCTACCTAGGTACTACATGGGTGTATTGTACCTACCTATATGTAGGAAGACCTACGCTCACATCCATTAAAAATTTGTGGTCGGACGGGACCAAGACTGTAGACGTACTGACTACTGACTGATATAGGTAGCTGCTTCACAAAAACAGTAACGATTTTAGAGCTGGTTTCATTCCACCTACCAATCGAGTTAACCACCACACCACACCATCCGCCTTTGCTCACATTGAGTGAGACAGAGAACACAGTCCATAGGAATCGCGAGAAATTTCTTAAGCGCTTGCTTATTTAGTACCTCATTTATTTACCAGCCTACTTACAAAAAACCAAAGAAAAAAAGTTGTAGGTAAGGCACTACCTAGCTAAAAGTTTTAACTTCCAAGAAAAACGGATTCATTT
Source organism: Colostygia pectinataria (assembly GCA_951394395.1). Taxonomy (NCBI): domain Eukaryota; kingdom Metazoa; phylum Arthropoda; class Insecta; order Lepidoptera; family Geometridae; genus Colostygia; species Colostygia pectinataria. The sequence continues at coordinate 6,195,740 of OX596362.1, forward strand.
TTCTTTTGTAGTAGGTAGGTTAGGTACTTTAGGATAGGCACCTATTTTATCAGTCGGCTTCGTCTGCGTATCAACATTGAGTATCTCCTATTCTACATGGTAGGTTTACCTCTAAATACCCTTTCGTTGTTATTATTATTACTATTATATTTTTAATGAGACACCTACCACAAAATACTATACTTACACGACACGACCGGCCACTAGTTCTTACCATTACCATCACCATAGAAAAATATATATATTAGTACTACGTTACGTTACGTACCTAGGTACTAGGCTTACAAACGACATCGACATGGGGAAAAATTTCCACTGAACTTTGATCCGCTGTATCTTATCATCAAGATCCTCCTGGAAGTTGCGTTCGCGTCCCTTGAACAACTTTTTAATAAGGTATTCGTTCGTTGCAAACCTGTTTGGAGGTTGTTTGGCAGACCTGCACAGTGCACATATACACCATAAGCTTACGGGAATTGAAATCAAAACAGGATCATTGAAACTGTGTTCTAAACTTTAATGACTGTAGTACCAGTTTTGTGTGTGTACCAAAACCAAAGACGGAGAATAATCTTTTTCATATTTTTATTTTAACGTTAATAATCTGTATAACTTTTCTGAGATACTTAGGTACAGACATTATGACTTACCTACGTCAAACTTAAAATCTCTAGCTTTATGCAACTTGTTTTTTGCTAAAACTTGAGTATTGTTGGTACCCTTCTTTCTTTACTTTGGCTTTTTTTATTAGATAGCGAACCAAAATGAAGTCACGGGTCTATAAATAAATACTACTAAGTAGCAGTGTAGGTAAACATAACTGTAAGGTATTATTAAAGTTATGAAGTACCTACCAACTTATCACAGGAAATTAGTAGCAAAAATAATAACAAACAGTTACTATGAAATAAAACCATAATCTACGGTTTAGCGTGACCTGCGGCCTAACTTCCTGCAGGCAGTCTATTATATATATAATATTAATTTACTAAGGCTCTTTTCACAAAGTCTTGTGGTCTAATTTTACATGCTATATTTCCTTAATAGCAATATTTTAGTAGTTGTTTATGGTTGTTAATTTTAAAGTTGTTTCATCGAAGTCTCATGGGAAATATTCTGAAATACGAGATGAGGTGAGATACTGTAATGTTTCTAGGGTTCCGTAGAGTAATATATTTTTCAACACACTTGCTTATAAAGTGGCTCTATAGCTATCGCAATTAGGCACAGAATGACACCCATAATCAAACTATGACTTTTTCATTGCTCTAACTCACTAGTGAGTTATAGTTTTTATTTTTTTATTTTATTATGAGTCTTTTTTGTTATCTATTCACAATTGTGTTGAAAAACGTCGTATGATACACGTGTGTATTGATGATTACCAACCTCGGCTTTCTTAAGACCCGAGCCGTAGGCGAGGGTCTTAAGACCGCCTCAGCGGTAATCACCAATGTTACACACTAGTACCATAATGTACTATAACCCACTTAGGTATTTCTTTCTACTTTAATTACAAATACTACTACTTTATTCAAACAAAGCATGCATGTTAATGTAGCAGTACATCTATCACTCATACCTAATTATTTCTATGACCTTGAGATTACCTATAAGGAAAACAGAAGTTTGTATTTTTGTTTGTTACGAATAAACTCTGAAACTACTGGTCCAATTAAAAAAAATATTTCACCATTAGAATGCTACATTATTCCTGAGTAGCATAGGCTATATTTATTACTAGTGACCCGCCTCGACTTCGCACGGGTGCGGTTTCATTACACCCGCGCAAAGCTGGGTGGGACAGACTGCTAGTAGGTACTTATATTATAAAAATACGGAACCTCGCCGGTATCTAACTACTTCTACTTTCAACACGTATAAATATTAAAATAATCATAAAAGAGTAGGTCAGTGTCAAGTGACGGTCACATAATGCTTACTCCTAAAGTTATGGCGCTTGGTAATACAATACATTGTGTGCTGTGCAGTGCGCAAACTTTGTTGATTGCTATTTGCGGTACTTACTTAAAAGGTGAAACTGATAGTATTATTATTAAAATATTAATTAATTAATTGTAATTTAATGTAATTATGTACATATTTTATTTTGTTTAATAAAGATATAATGCTTTACATTAAAATAATAAATTTGCATTTTTTCGTAGTTATTTATTAATATAGGTATTATGTACAGACCTACATGATGCATACTAGGAACTAGGATTTATTTATTTCCTATCTACCTACCTACTCATATTATAAATCATAAAGTATGGATATTTATAATGATTGTTTTCAAACACGCCACGCCATAGGTATCGGCTGAGCTTATTTGGATGAAACTTGGACTATACTATTACTATTAATAGTTTTGAATCTGGAATATACGTGATTGAATATACCTAGATTACTTTTAATCAAGGTACAACGCGAGCGAAGCCACGGACAGAAGCAAGTTTGTAGTGATTTGTTTTAATAATAATAGTACTTAAGTAATTAATAATACTTACTAAATGTATATGTTTGATTGAATAATAAATAATAAAATAAATTATTTTTGGAAAGAAACATGTTCAAGAGCCAGTTATAATAATTTTATGATAAAGGTAGGTTCTAGTAAACTAGAAGCAGTTTGTTAATGAACAGGTATGCATATTTATAAAATAATAGTTGCTGGCAAGCAATAAAGAGCCATTCGTTTTTCAAGGTCCTACTAAAATTACTCGACTGATGAATAAGGTACCACAGTTTGGGCCAAAGTGTTGCAAAATGTCCTTGGGCCAAGCAGTCTTGACAGGTGGTACTATCAGCTGCGTCTTATTTAATAACAGCCAGCTTATTTAATAACTTTCTTACACATATTTAATGTTATTGAAAAGCTCCATCACCTCCCTCTTAGCAGCCAAGACCCAGAAATCCAGCTAGCAGGAAAGCCTAATATGCACAAAACCACAGAATACGAATAACGTTGGTACATAAAAAACTGTTATCAGTCGTCGGTCAGTCGCGTAACATTTAATTTTTGACAAACGACTTGATCGTCTCGTAATTTGCTGACATAAAAAAAAAATACCTACCCCACCTATTATTTATTTAAACAAGACAGACAGAACACAGAACAGATTTTTAGTACGACTGTCAGTATAAATAGGTTTAATCCCCATAAAAATTATATCTTTTGATTTATAGATTTTTATATCTTTGGGGATTGGAGATTTACCTACTAAATGTACCGAAGTATGACGGGGTTATAATTGAGATCAACATCTAATAGTCTTTGTGTCCGTCCGTCTGTCACACTCACTATATGACAGTCTAGTCACCACCTCCCGCTAAATATGGTGAATGAATTGAAATGTGTGGGTGCTGTAATGGTGATGATGATGAGAATAAGTGGGTAAGCATAAAGTAAAAGAGTAAAAGAAGTCCGTCAAAGCCATCTTCAAAAAAAGAGGAGGTTATCAATTCAACCGTATGATTTTTTGGTATGTTTGTTATGCGTTTTCTCTCTCATCACAATCTGCCGAAGCATTTTTTTAGTTATTGTTTTGCCTAAGTTTAAGCAAGTTGTAGGTAGATGTCGCCACTAGTATATTAGAACCAAGCATGGAACAATAACACCTTCTACCATGGAACCAAGAAGCTTGTAGATTAGACCGCGCTATCGTTGCGTTTTTTAGAAATATTTTAGGTTGAATCTAAGTATTTGATTTAGTAAGTAATAAGTATTAAGTTTTTGTAAGAATACCGAGCAATAAATAGTATTGAATTTTTGAAACACTGTTCCTGACAATAATTTGGCTAGTGTACGGCGAATTCATACGGCGACGATAAGAGGTCAGAACTCAGAAGTTGGTTTTTGTTTTTTTAAATTAGTTAATATTTTATTTACTTTTTAATGACAGCCTTCTATTGTTCCCACTGCTGGGGCCTGCTTTCATGCAAGATTCATTTGTTCATAATCCACCACGCGAACCTAATGCAGATTTATGGATGGTCTTTCGAAATTTTAGTCTAAATTTTTTAATAGAATATCCTTTGTTGCACCAGTTTCGAACCCACGCCCTTAGGATCAAAAGGCAGGGTCACTACCACTAGACAGCAGTGCTCGAGTACCCGAAGTAGCAATTGTTAATTTCACAAGTCGCATTGCATTGCAATAGGGTTACGCTCGCCACCCACATGATTGCGACTCGAAACTAATTTGACGAATTTTGTAATTCGCTATCTGTTGGTAGGTATTTGAGATAATGAACTGTTTTGTAAACTTTTAAAATAGATTAGGTATTTACAACGCTGCGCTGTGGTAACTTATTGGTTTTGTTATGTAAATTTGTAAGTAGGCTTACAATAAGTAAGTAGGTACCTATGTGGTAAAAGGGTTTACTTAATAGTGTGACTTCTTTTTTATCCGACTTCAAAAAAGATGAAGTTATCAATTTTTGTTGCGCGATTATTTCGCCAATTAGAATCATAGATGATTGATTTTTTGTTTGGTTAACAAAGACATTGAGATAATAAATAATATTATTATTGATAAAGTAGTAAGTACACAATTCCTGCTGAACCACCTCGCTTTATGGTGTCTTGTTGTTTCTGAAGGGCAGCTCACAAATTACCTCGAGACGACGCTGGTGACCTCCTGCCTGATCACTGCCGGGTTCCTATTCTCACCGATGGACCTTAAAACCAATGAATATACAGTTCAATCTCGAAGTTCCCATTTATTTGTGATCAACAGTACAGTTCTGTTCTGATACGAAAGGCCAAGTGCATAGCAGTGTTACTTTCAATAGTATCTACCTGTATTTGGTCGATCGGGAAGTAACAAGTTTCCTGATCGGTGATCAGTAACTCGTTTGTGCGTAGCGTACGATCATTTTAATCATCTGTCGCACTAAGGTGGTGACTTTACCTTAGGTACTCTGAATCTATAGCATTTTGTTTTTTTTTTTCTTCTCTATTAATCTTCTTCTTGTATCGATCGAACACAACTGACAAGTTTTAACGTCACTCTACTCTACTCGCTTGTAAAGCAAGCGACAAAATAAATAAATAAGGCAGTGCCTACCTTAGTCAACCTTAAACACCTTTTTTTTTTTTTGTTAACGGGGAGGAATCTGCATCCAGACATCCCGTCGCATAAGGGTACGACGGGCGTGTGAGGTTGTCAGACTCGACGACTCACTAAACCGTCCCCGGTGCATGCCAAGGGGCTCCACGGTCCCCTAGGGCTATCAGTGGTGCCCCTCTCGCATCACGCTCAAAGCACTTCCCGGGGCTAACAAAAGTCAGCCCCAGCACCTCGCAGTGCTGCGGCAGCACAGGGCCACCCCTGTGCTACCGCCCTTACCGGGTAACCTTACACACCTAGTCCAACACTTTTCCGAATCAAATGAAAGAAGAAAAACCGAAAAAATGTAATAGCTTTCGGATGAACGCGACCAGCCATACTTAGGAGAGACTGACAGGAGCTTGTTTTTTTTCTTAGACTGACAAAAGCCTGGCCATGAAAAAATGTCCCGAACCACCCAAACGCATCATGCAATGCTCTCGTGACATAGCTGGCTAAGTTGTTCATAACAGATCAACAAAATTACGCACTGTTCATGGGTGACCGCCAGTGGCAATTTCAACTGAGCGCCTTTGGGCAGCCTCACCAGAGTTGGCCACTGAATCTTAAGAACTTACTTACTTATCATGCAATGGAACATTTCTATTCGTTTCAATGCGGAATTTCCGCCTTATCAATTAGTCTTAGTAGTAAAGTTCAGGAAGAGACGTTATATTTATCGCAACTTCACAAAATAGATAGATGCTAGTAACTGCGACTTGATTCATTCAGTTTTATTCTTATTTATCGTATTTTCTTCTTCTTTCTTTCTTTTCTTCCTCAGTGGACTCTACAAAATAGGAAAACTCATATGTTTATTTATACTTAGCTGCCACTTGCGGCTTCACCCGCGTACCAGGTTAAAAAGTAGCATAAGTGTGTAGGTGCCTATGTGTAGTACAGCTATAAATCTATTTTAATTCATCCAAATCCTTTACGCCGTTACAGAATTGAGAAACACAAACTTTCGTTACCAGTTAATGGCATAACCTACCTACTAACTACCTAGTCTACCTACCTACATTATAATAAAGTATTCAATCTCTACTATAGAACCTCGTAATTATTTCGGCTTTATAATAATCAGTGTTTGTTCCAGATGCTAATCACAGAGACAATGAAACAATATCTATCATAGTAATAGCACAAATAATAGGTAGTAGTGGTGTGACAATGTGTGTGGAAATGTTGACCTAGGTTAGAGCACGTTTCGTTAGGTAAGTACAGTTGGGTACTTACTAAATTGGATTACTTAAGAACCCTCAGAACACTTGCCTCTCCATGCAATCGTAATATTTTTTTATAAAAGAGGAATTAAATTTTAGAAGTATATAAGTAGATAATCAATTAATCAGATGCGTTAGCAAACAACAAAATAAGGTTTTCCAATTATTATAATACAAACAAACATCGATATTATATCCTATATGAACTTAACTGCCAAATTTTATTCCAACTGGACTTGTAAATTGAATTGAATCGACAACTACGATTTCAGTAACGCCCAAATACTGCTATCTATATTATTATTTAATTAGGAAAGATTTGTACTTTTGTGTTTTTTTTTGCGGGTGCTTAACTTTTCATTGCACCCGTGCGAAGCCGGGGCACGTCGCTAGTAATAAATATAGCCTATGTTACTCAGAGATAATGTAGCATTCTAATTGTGAAAATATTTTTGAAATCGGACCAATAGTTTTTGAGTTTATTCGTTACAAACAAAAACACAAAAATGTAATTTTTTCCTAGTCGAGGCAGGTCGCTAGTGTTAAATATTTTCGGGCTCAAATTAAAAAATAATAATATGTCAGATCAAACTTGTGGGTTCAAATGATAGTTATCCGTCAACAAATCCGCGAGGTTCAGGCCCCTCTTAACGATAGGTTTGGTTGTGTCCTCGTTATAGTGATATTACAATGTAGGTATAGGTGCTCGTATCAATGGCTACGTACGTTGAAAAAAGATCAGTGTGTGACATATATTTCTATTCTGGGAATATGATCGCTATTAGAGTTGACAAGACCATAACAAGCAGAATATATTTTGTTTTCTGTCTATAATAATGCCTCTACCTTGATATCTTCTATGTTATTATAACTATAATTATGTTTAAACTTAGGTATTATGTATTTACAAAATAATATGTAGGTATATTATGTATGGTTTCCGAAGAAATTACAGGCACATAACATACATATAAGACTGTCGATCTACGTCTCAGGGTGGTGTGGTAACACGCAAGTGATATCTCTGATGTTGCAAGTGCAAGCGTACATAACATAGGCTTCGGTAACCGCTTACCATCAGGTGGGCTGTACGCTTGGTTGCCACTTTAGTAGTAAGTATAAAACAAAACTTAACCATTGGTTACTAAGTAACTGAGTAACCAACAGAGAGCACTGGTGGTCTAGTGGATGTGACCCCACCTTCCGATCATATGGTCGTGGGCTCGAATCTGGTCGTGCACCTATTCGAAATTTATATGCGCAATGCCAGTGCTCTCATACGGTGAAGGAAAACATCGTGAGGAAACCGGCATGTCCAAGAGCTAACAATTCGAAAGACATGTGCCATCCACCTTGGGTCCGCGTAGTGGATTAAGACCACTCACGCTTGAGAGTAGGCCAGTGTCCCAGCAGTGGGAACATAGAAGGCCGTCATGATGACTAGGTAACTTAAGTTTTAACCGTTTTCTTCCAGGCCGTCAGTTGACGTCAGTCTTATCTGCACGGGAAGCAAGCACGGAACACTTGGCAACAATGTTGCTAGATAACGCGTTATCGCGTTTTTTCTCTATGTTATCACTACAGTTCGTTGCATTATTAGGAAGACCTTAATTTTAATGAGGCGAACCTGATAAGTAAGTTTGATATGAACATAATAATTAATAAAAAAATCAGGGGAAAGATCACGGTCTTGTTCGACTTACCAAATACCTACTATACCTAGTAATAATAAATAAATAAATAAATAATAAATAAAAACTTAAGCAGAGTACGTGAAATTAATAATCATGATATTCGCGCACAGCTTGTACTATGGCAGGTTCCTATATATTATATAAATAATAGGTAGAAAATAATACTTTTTTGACAATACATAATATGGCAGACACAGTTCAACATTTATTTCCCAAAAAATTACAATTATTCTGCTCTACAAAGGAAAACAGTCCGAGGTCTCCGATCATACTGATTAACCTACTATTTTTAGTTCAAGATAAACCAACATTCAACTTACTACGTCTTTCAAGTACCAACCAAGTACCTAGTCAATGAGTGTTACTAATTGCAGTTTTACTTACCGCGTAACCAGTAACTATTTGCCCAGCTGCGTCATTACTAGATGTATTGAGTAACAGTGGCCGGTGCCAGTTTGTACTACATTCGTAAACGAAATCATGAATAACACGCACACTGAAATGCACAAAAAAACATTCACAACATGTTTACGTATTCCACTGTAATTAACGTGCAACCGTAATCGTTTCGTCATAGAGTCAGTCAACATTTGCTATTGGATAAGGTGGAATCAACGAAATTCTGAAAGATTGTAAGACGAATCTAAGGTAAAGTATTTTTTTAATTTGAAAGTGTACACATTACGCTAAGGTTCGTTCGTCAAGTGTAATTCTATAATTTATATGTGCCATTTATTTACGCACAAACTTGGCCTTGATTTTTTTCTCGGCATTAAGTTGATGAAGACGGTATACTTAATCGAACGAAACCATTAGTTTTACTTACTTACTTATTATTACATGCTTAGTTAGAGTATTTGTGGTTAGAGCATCAGTATCGGGGGATGTCAGGCGAAGTAGGTGTTTGTGTGCAGCTTTTATTGACATGTGCTCTTGTGGAGAGTAGAAAAATGTCTGTTTATCTATGCAAATGCGTTCTGTGCCGGTAGATCTTGGCCGCCGTCGTGAAGTTAGCCGTTTCGATGCGCACTAAAGCTTTTCAGAACTAAATTAGTCTTTGCGCATCACAAACGGGCATACTTCACACACAAGTCTCGGAAGTACTATACCTCAAACAAAAGTATCCTCATAGTACAAGGAAGTACTTAGACTTCCTTGTCATAGTACCAAAACTAGAGCGTGACAGCTCGTGATATAAAAATGCTCTAACTAATTAGGTCCAGTTCTCCTAATTCGGAATTGCCCGTGGATCTAGGATAGCAAAGCGATACACCTGGCAAATTACACGTATTGAATATTCCAATAAAACGAGACTGATTCCAATTACTGGTTCCTTAACTTGTTTGTACGTAAATATAGCAACAGTGAGTGACAATAGTACTGGAGGTGTTTTCCATTAAAAGTCTATTAAAGTTCTTGATCCTGCTAAAGGTTTTTTTAAACAGTGATGCCCCGAATAACTGTCGCAGAGCAAGCACAAATTCAAAATAGTTTTATTCAAATACCTACAAGGATTACTATACACAGTTTTACAAGTTAGACGAATCTAAGCTAGTTCCAACGCACCCAAGCCTAAAACAGTCTGGCAACAGCAATGGTTGTGTTCTTGTCGGCTTTTTGACATGTTCCCTGCTATTGATATTAATGCCGGGTAGAGTTGGAGAGTACACAACTGTTATGCAATAAAATATATCTGATTCCGTTCCGATTTATTTTATTTCTAGCATTACCTACCTGGTCTGCCTGCGTAGCTAAGTAAGATACATAATTAATGGACTGGTTAATCTATTCAATAGATTGTATGTAATCTCGATTAATAAATCGTAATTTTATGCGAAGAATCATATAAATAACTAACAGGTCCCATTGTGCTTCTCAAGGAAACCTTCTTGACGAGCTCTGTACATGCTTATTCTATATTATTTTTAACACTATGAAGCTATAGACTGGTAAATCGAATTCGAGTTTATTTATTGCCTCATGGTTTGTTCGTAAAAATAAAATTAGGCGAGAAGAAACTTTGTAGGTATAGTCGTGTTAGCGGACAAACTTGAAATTACTAGTTACAACCAACGATGACATTATTATTGTTATTTAAATACAAAACTTACGTTACTAGGTACTTTGTTCAAAGTCCTTGGAAACGCTTTATCAGCCTTTGTAGAAGGCTAAACAAGTCTCTGTGGAAGCTTCTCCAGTCTCCACCAAATACATACATGTCATCATGACCAGCCTTCATATTATTATGTTCCCACTTCTGCCTTACCCAGCCAGAGTGACCCGGATCAATAAAAACATTTTTTTAAAGATTTTTTTCTCAACAAAGTTTTTTGAATGTTTCGTTGGTGCACGTCACGGCACAGTGTTTTCGTGAGCTGAAATTGCGTACTATCGAATATAAAAAAATATATTTTTTTATGAATGACTGGTTTCGAATTAGAGAAAGGTAGAAGAAGTCTGTAGAAACCAGCACACAGCAAACACACCGTGTTTCTCCAACATAGAAATATATAAATCTGGTGTTGAATTGGTGATTTCTTGATTTTATAAATAAACTATAAAATAAAGAAATCACCAATTCAGAACCCGGCGCGGTTTCACACGAGTTATTTTTTTTAACAAATTTTTACACCCCGTATATTTTTCAGCGTTTAAACCTTCCCTGAACTTTTACAAACATTTAAAGACCAAAATCAGCCAAATCGGTCCAGCCAATCTCGAGTTTTAGCGAGACTAACGCGAAGCAATTCATTTTTGTAGAACAAGGATAGTGTAACTATGTATTTTATGTTATATAAACCCGATCCAGTCCTGGACAAACTACTAGGAGTAAATAAGTAGGGACTGGGTAATACAACTTTTTATAATAATTAATCTAACTATACCTCTATTTAATCCAATTATCATGTTTTCCTCATCAACGTAAACAAGCGGTTGAAACTCCACTAGGTACTTAGCACATGATACTAACCTATATTAGTCGGTATTCTCTTAAAAACAAGAATAGGATGAAACCACGGATTACAATAACATTTTATTTAAATAAACTCTTTTATATGAATAAAGTTTTCGTGGTCATCTCTGTTGATGATGACCTAAGTGGTATTAATTAATAATGTGTAGGTAAGTAAATAGCTATAAGCTTTATGCATAAGGTGGTTTGCCCATCTAGGGAACACCAAGTGACGTGACTCAACAACCAGCATAGGATTAGGTTATGCTGTAAGTACCATATTAAATTATTATAAACAGGTAGCCATTACGTTAGTTCTAATTTTATTTATTTTATTTTATATATTTTTTACTGAATACTTTGTAAGCGTGTATGCGTAAATTGCGTAGTAATACACTAGCAATAAATAACTTGCTAGTTAGTGCAAAGTGTTTGTTAAATGAAAATAATAACATCATCATCATCATGACAGCCTTTTTATGTTCCCACTGCTGCGACACAGGCCTACTCTCAATAGAGAGTGATTGGGTCTTAATCCACCACGCGGAACCAATAACATATGACTATCAAATAAAATAGATTGTCTGTATTTGGTTTTTTCAGATGGGTGAAACACCTAACGCTCGTTGTCAATGTTCTGTTTCGAAAGGCCTAGTTTTGTTTCAAATGGGGTCGTGTGATCATTATACAGATGGGTGTCACCATCTATCTTTTCTGATATTTCTTAGCGTGAATTCGTGAATTATCATAGAGCGGTAAAAAAAAAGGTAAATACTCAGTGAAAAATATTACACGTGTATTCAAAACTTGAGTACGTATTTACTTATGCGATTATATTCAGGGATATAATCTATATAGCTGACCCGGCGCGGTTTCACTCGCATTATTTTTTTCGCAATTATTTTTTTCCGTAATTTCTTACCGTTTAAGTTTCCTAGGATACGAATAGTTTAAGACCAAAATCAGCCAAATCGGTCCAGCCGTTGTCGAGTTTTAGCGAGCCTAACGCACAGCAATTCATATAAAATAAATTTACAGTTTTCAGTAGCTGATTATCGTTGTTTCTAGGTTCTTTGACAAGAAATCAAATAGGTATAAATTAAGGTGAGGTTTGATTATTTATCTCTCTTTTCTTTCTTTACTGAGAGATAGAGACCAAACTAGCTGTACCTGTTTTTGAATAAAATAATTTTATTTTATTTTATTTTATTTTTTTATTTTATTTTTACATGTTTGGAAAACTAACAGTTTATATCATGATGAGAATGGTAATGCTTACAATATAGAACAGGATTAACCTAAACAGTTTTCACTAATAGTTCACTTATAATATAAAATAAGACGAGTTCCTGCTACCCTGTGCAATACCAGCAGTCGGACATGCGTGAAGCACTCCTTAAACGACACTTTATATTAGGTATTGATTGAAACAAGTCGCCTGCGCAAGTCGCTAATAGTTCCAATAAGCTGATCGTTCTCGAGGAAGTTAGGGACCGGTTCTGTCTTATGCCCACAGCCAACGAAGTATCCAGCTGGCTCAAAATACTTTGTAACAATGTTTTAATGTTATTGATTGAAGTTGGTACTTCAGTAACTTACCTACTAATGGATAAATTAGGTAAAGTAGGTATAGGTACTTGGTACCATATTTTAAAATTATTAAACAAACGCACTTCTGCGTAATTAATGAAATCATGCTACGAAGCGTTCCTTTTCTTGCAAAATATTTATATTGTAACACGTGGTCTTTTCGCGAATAAAACTGAAAGGGTACGCGGCGACGACGACGCCGACGGAAAATTATAGAGCTATCTATAGCTGTTATTTATTGACCGTCTACAGATCTACGCTCGGTCTACGCTGCGTCTACGCTGCGCCTACGCTGCCTCTACGCGCTTCTACGCCCCTCTAGCGGTACAGTACTACACACTAAGCCAGCTAATCGTTTCTCAGCTGTATTGCCACGACGCTGTGTCGCCAACGATACACACATGCCATTTATTATAATACCCCCTTACACTGACAGTTTACAACTAGGAAGTTGAGCCTGTGTGTCGCGATATTAAACCAGTTTATTGTTACGGAAAGTTTCATGACTTTAACTATCTAGGAGATGATGCTTGTGTATTTGGGAGTATAGCCACAGAAGTATAGGTGAGGCAATGTTATTATTAGCAATCATAAATCAATCATAAAGTGGAAAACTGCTATTTTGAAAAAGGGGAATTACATTTTAATGTTATGTTTTGTAAATGTATACATGTTTGTACAGTTGCATCATAAGGTAAGCAAGCTTAAAATAAATCCTCCTTATTATTAGTAAAATTAATATAAGTAAAATTTCTGGTAAAATGAAAGTAAATTAATCGTAAAAACGTTTTCTTTGATTCACCAGGTTATTAATTTCATAACCATAAATGAAATAAATAGCTGCATTTTAAATGAAACAAGCTTGCAGCCTAATCGCAGTCCAAAAGGCTCGCCTCGAATTACAGCACGCACTAATTTGAATAATGAACAATGTTACCCTAATAACCGGTTTGATCACGCGATCGGCTGCGCGCGCGCAACTTTACGATCCACGGCGAGGGGTGCTGGCCTATAACCGTGCGCAGTAAAATCACTGTGTCACTTAAAGTTAGCTTGCTATGTGAAATAAGCTTTAATATCATAGCTAGAGTACCTAGTTTAGAAAAATTATAAAATATAGCGATTGGGATGAGAGCATTTGATTCCTAGAAAGTGTTCAAAGAAATTGTTTGTTTTGTGATCGCTGGTATAGTTGTAGTAGTTGACGTTGAATCATTGCAATCTTATTTAAACACATCACTCAATCACCGGAGAAACAGTTGGGACAAATTAAAAGAAGAAGAAGAAGAAACGAATTAGGTATCCATTTTCAAAAAGCAAGGAATACACTAAACATCTGTAATTAGTTTATACACACAGGCTTGCATAAGTGCCACAGATTTATATCGTATCAGTTTCATAGGTATACAGAGTGAAACTGGGGTAGGAAGGTACTAAGTGTTATTATTCCTTTGGTTTGGTTACCTTTGCGAATCGTTCGGATTGAACGCAAACGTTTTACACCGCAGAGTTATTGCCATAAGGGCTCGACGCCCGTAATGCATCATGTGACACATTCAGGCAACACGCTGAGCACCTTCAAAAGGCTCGTTAAATCGAAATAACCATCAATTCATCATCGAAACCTTTTTGCTGTATGGCTCCTTCGACGTTACGTAATTTAAAACAAAAGGGTCTCCAAAAAAATCAACGCCCGCAGAGTTGGGTCGGAACAAAGCCAGCATTCGCCAAGTTATGTTATTAGGTTCTGCCTAAAGTAGGCCTGGCCATTTAAACTGCCACATAAATCGCCAGCGAGTGGAAACAATGAAAGCAGCTATTATGTTTTGGGTTTTTTGTCGGCGGAATAGAGTTCTAGCGGGATATTACATAAGATCGCTCGGCATTTCGATACAATTTTGAAGCGACCGACTGACTCCATTCGATTGGCTTTCGGTATTGGCATTGTTTTAAATTCCGTTGTTTCTTAATCCTTGCTAAAGATTTTTGTAAGCCGCTTTATCCTTCGCGTTATGACAAAGTTTTATTCGGTTCCGTTTCAGTTATCTTGAACAAAGATATAAAAATAATACAAACCACTGAGCAGAAAAGTGAGTTTGCTTCAGAGTTCCGTATGAAGATAAAAACTAGGAAGTCTCGCGAGCACATAAGAATTATGCACCCGTAAAAGTAGGTATGTAGAGTAGAGTAATTGCAATTGTATTATAGCCACAACACAACTTGGTTGTTAAATACCTTCACTACAAATATAACGCGGACTCAATGACATTTTACATGCAAATTTGATCATAATATATTAATATTTCACTGTATCTTGTGACTCGCTGAGTTTGGTGGTTCGCCCATTTATTATAAGCAGTGACGTGCTTCGATAACCATCACAGAAATACCTACTTTAAAAATGTAGCCAGTTGTTCTATTTTAATTTATGGAACACTTTGCACCACTTGCACTGACAAGTTACTCTTCACGTTTGGATAAAGATCAAAAATGAAGTGTTCAATAAATGATAATAAGTCCAGTCGAATAATTGATCTAAAATTGCTATTTCGTTGTCGGTTCGATAACCGACAACGAAATAGCAATTATCGCGTCGCGTCACTTAGTGCTTCTTAGGTGGGCTTGTTTGCATGTTTTTATCACATCCGCATTTTATTATTTCTAGCAGGCACTTTTTATCACAAAACCGTCACATCTTAATTTTAATAAACACGTTTTATCTTATGCCTAAAGTGCCTAAACTGTTATTGTTTTCGCTATTGTACGAAAATTATTATAAATAATTATGAGTTATCGTGGCACCATTAATTAAAATGGCGCTTATCGGTATTATGTGGGTTGCAGTCGGCCTGGCGAGAACTCTGGCCAACAGATTAATGCACAGCAAACTATACATCACCACTGCGAACCGTATAACCATTTATAAAACATAATATTATTATTAATATTATTTGTTAATACACTGGCAGTCTTTATCAAGTCTGTTTTTGAAAGAGTTGAAAGAGCACAGATTCTGGTAGTTTATTCTAGTAATTTGTTACACAGTTGAGCAAAATAATGATGTTCTGTTATTGCTTATGCCAGGTACATTTACCAGTTGTTTTAAATCCAGGACAGTATAGTGGTAATTTAATATTTACTATTTGGTACATGTGTTCGAGTAGGTACTCGAACTCTATCGGTGATACCTTAGCGACTTAGCATGCTGAAGTGATAAACTTGTGGTTCATACCTAAACATGTAAACACTATCAGCTTGTTTATTATTACTCTGAGCTGATAGCCGACTAACATTTTGAACTCGTAAAAACTTTAGTGTGAGATTTTTATATCCATTCATTAGCATCACTAACAACGTCATATTGTAACAAACACCTAGCCTAGACTCACCCAGTAGGTAATAATTAATAAACTATTGGGTACTACCTATGTTAAGTTTTATAAATAAATAAACCGGTATTACATTGAAAAATATGATTATTAGGTACTATTGTAAGCCATATTAATGTTATTATAATTCACCACCATCGTTAAAAACAGGAAGTAAGATTAGGAAATATAGCTCGACTAATGAACATCCTATAGGTCAAATAGGTCAATACATCGGGTTAGGTTATAACCTTCTAAATAACAAATGAGTGGAACGCCACGCGTTTAAAAATTTTGCATGGCACTGCACTGCGCTCATCACTCCGAACCCAGTAATTTCACACAAAGCTAATCTTTCCGCTGCGTCATCTACCGAAAGTCCTATACCCTAAATCCTTTTAATGTGTATGGAGGTAAAAAGAATTTTCGAAATTCACCTCCTAGGATAGCATAGAATCCTAAGGAAGCCTAAGGACGCAGCAAAAAAAAGAGTTTGTTTAAAGAAAATCTCTACACGGTCAGAGTCACGGGCATTCCACTAGTGTAAGTATAATGAAAATCCGCGGCATTAAAACAAAGAAAAACCCAATTAAGAACACCCAGAATAAAAAAAACTTTCCGCGCACAGACAAAGAACTATAAAACAACAACGTCATAGATATTGCCGGATTTCAGTTCCCAATTTTATTGGGTGTTACAATAATTTCATTGATAAATCGAACGGTTGAGACATCGCCGCGGGGCCGACCGATAGCCGGCTTATCGCCGAGCTCGACGACCCCCGCTGCCCGATAATCGAATGACTATATTTTAGATACTGATAAGCATTGCCCGTTTTCAAATTCAAATTAATATTTGTAATATTTTATTCAAAGATCATTCACCAATCCGCATTGGCTCCGCGTGGTGGATTATATTGACCAAATGATGGCCTATTAGCCAGTATCCTAGCAGTGGGAATATTAGAAGGCTGTCATGATGGTGATCCAGGTGAATTAATGCCATTTTCACGCGCCTAGAAACCCTGTCACCAGAGTTGGCCACTGACTCATACGAACTTACTTACTTACGTGCCCCAGCCTAGAAAAATCTGGCAACAAATTCTCTTCCTCTTCAATTCCTCTTCATCATAGCCCTATCAATCGTGGCTTGCTCTACCTAAAAATATTGATTGTGTTCTACTCTAAATAATAACTAGAAAGCTTCGTACGTATGGTACATTGTATTGTGTGTGTGTAGCTGTGTAGTCCTAGCTGTCGCCCACGGCTACGCAGTACGCGTGGAACATAGGAACCGCTCATTTTTCCGGGATAAAATAACGCCTATATGCTATTCCAGGATATTATCTACCTTTGTTTAGATCAAACTTGATTCTAATTCTAATCCGTTCAGTCGTTTGAGCGTGATGCTCCTTCAAACAAAGAAACATCTAGTTTTCCCTTTATAAAGCACAAGCTAGTTTGTAAGTATAAGTACATTTATACTTACGAGTTAACTTTTAATGTTGCTTTTAACGGCTCACTTTTTAAATAACCATTTAATCAAATGAACATAGAACCAGAACCTAGTCTGTTTAAAAAAGATGGTTATTTATTTCCAGGGCCAGCGCAACTACTACAGGGCGACACCACACGGTACGGCAAAGGATTTTTCGGTGACAAATAAAAAAATTATACTTGTATTCTAAAATCTCCTAAAATCTATCGCCCCGTGTTGTGAGTAAGTGCTTGCTCTTAGAATTGCGTAGAATATACCTCCAACAGTCTGGGGCGATTACGTAAGCGTAAGACACTCGCACTAAACACATTGCATTATTTTGACAGTAAAATTAATAATAATACATTCCCTCGAGAATTATGCGTTTAATGCGAGCACACTGCACTCTTCAACTTACATCGAGATGCAACTCGTATTTAAGCTCGGGCTTCTTATCCAATAACTAATACGTAACTTAATTTCTACCAGAGATAAACTATATTACTTACGTCTGCCACCCACTCTACCTACGAGATGTAATAATTAATTATCTCTAAAAGGTACTCACCTACTTTTATGATGACGTCAGTAAACAGGTTTTAATGTTCAAAAACCGATGAAAATGTAGGTAATATGAATAAGTCTTCTTCTTCACTTAACCTTGTGGTTACATAATTTTGAAGGACACCTTTTTAGGTTAGTAATTTTAATAATTGTAAACTGTCAGGTTACTCGCGAATAACTACGATTTATTCGGAGAATAGTGCCTATTCGAGTTTGGTCGAACCCAAATTTATTAGAAGTTTTGTTTAAACCAAAGTCAAAGGTTGAAACCTAAATAAAAGTGCTGTTTTTATTTATTGTAGAATGCTTCCAGTGAAAGCACCAAAAAACCTTCGTCCGTCGCTGTTAGATTTAATCACGTCAGATAGGACAAGGTGCTAAAAACCGTTTGTATATTTTAAAGTTAATTCTAATTCTGTAGCTTCAAATTCTGCTAGATATTGCTTAGGTTTTACGCCACCAGCATCGCGGGACAAACACGTAACTCGTAAACATGATACAGATGGAAATGCACTATAAATACAAATTGTTAGGGCAACGACTCAACCACCCAGCCGTCTACAATTAGCGACCAATTGACCTTAGTTCGGATTGGAGACGGCACTCTACATAAAACGTATACATACATACGCTCTGCATCACTAGGGTTGCCAGACTTATTAGGCGAGATAATCAAGGAATCCTTTTAAGGTTGACACAGTATCAGCATTGAAACAGACCAATTTTGCATCAACTCTGTGTTGGTATGTATGGCCTCGCCACCGCGAAGTGGTCAACTTGCCTCCGTGAGTGAGAATGTATATTAACAAGATGTCAAACGCCTCCAGACTCCAGTTTGTTGACAAAATGACGTCGTCACGTTGACGGCTGGTTGACGGCGAGTCGTTGGGGGGTAAGGCGATACTGATCTGGTGCCAAAAACATTCGTCTGCGTAAACTTTTAAGCTGCAGTTGCCAACAAATGACAGTGACGAGAGTCTGATGATGGAGACAGAAGGTGGAAAGTGGAACTAAGCGTGAATTTTAGTTTCTTTAATAACTTTTAATGAAAACTGAACATTTATGCTAGAGAATTTGTATTGTAGGTACGTATTAATAGATTATATTTCTCGGGAACTCTTTTTATCGGGATAACAAGGATGTCATTGACGACCCTATTTCCATAGCCTATAAGATTACATTCGTTCATCACGTGCTTCGACGACCTTGGAATATGCCATCTTCACAGCTTGGTATGTCGTGATCATTTTGTATCGACTACTTCAATTGGATTGCTTTATTGAAATAAGTATTATTCTGTACTATCTGACATAATATAAATACAAAACAATTCAATGATGATGATAGCGATGATCACAATAATTTGAATTGGTAGGTAGGTCAATCCTGAACCCAAATATAAAACTTAGATGAACATAGAATGTCGTACTTATTAGATTCTCTAGCTATTGGTGCAAGCAAGCTGTAAGGCGATTCTGAGCTTTTGATTACAAACAAAAAAAATACAAAATTCATTTATTCATGTTTACAAGTAAATGTGCAGCTCTGCCTTCTGTGTTAGTTTAACATATAAACTGTATTGCAGAAAAACAAAATTATCCATTCGATACACAGTTAAATTAAAAACTCAGAAATGTGATGTTTTTGGTTTTTATTAGTGGTCCGTGACCACATACGGCCAATCCGAATCGTCCGTCCATCTGAAGTCAAATTTTTGCGTGAGGTTTTTCGTTTTATTAGTGTTACGGTCCAGTGTTGGAAAATGCAAAACCTTCCTCATCTCAAAGTTGACGTGTCGTTTCACTGAAGGTTTATCAAAATGCTACTTTTGAGCTAACTAGCGCTGGGTCATCAGGTTTACGTGAAAAGCCCTAGTTGGTGCTTTCGCTGTCAGGATAATTTAAAGCATGCCTGCTTGTACACTCGAACGCAAGTATGTTGTTCATCTCATCAAATCTTTAGGAAACCGGTAGCCATTGTAAACGAGTTCTCAAGAGACCAGTCTCCGAATTTAAGACCCATAATGATTGTTTCTCAGATGCGAGCATCATCATTTAGCGGTCGTAAATAAATTAACGCAAAAAGAAAAAAACACTGATGCGTCGCCTCTGAGGTAGCCTCATCTATTTGCTTCTCTTAGGATATTATGTTTTTTTTACTATTTCCTTTTAAATTTAATAAACTAACATTTATTTTTTATTTAATTTAAGTACTTTTATTTTTGCGTATATTTATGTCTGTTTATTTTTAGTTTTTCCGCACACAATTGTATCTTTGGAAAATAAATAAATGAAATGAAATATTGCGGCTGCCGCTTTTTAGGAAGATAGGGCTAAGTACGGTTCGGTATGTTTTCATACATCCGTATTGTGTTTGTACTGGACATTTCTGGAGAATCCTCTATACGTGAGTACTCTATCGAAGGTCAAACATCTAGACTAAAGTAATCTTAGATTCAGGTATTAGTTGGGGCTACTGATCTTTTCTAACACACATGTAAATCATAATCATAACCTCATAATATAATGCAACTGTTATGGTTAGGCGTGGCGCTTAACGTCAGGCGAACGAGACGTCTCGTAAACTGTCATTAAATAAATAAATCAAATTGTAATAAAATGGCTAGAGTATGTGAAACAAGAAGAGTCATGGGTTTGTGGTTCCATTATTAACCTGATGCTAATTCTTGTAACAGGTTCATATACTTAATCTCGATTAAAAATGACAAAACTGAGGCCTGATTACACTAATTCAGTAATGACGATTGCGTGATGTTCGTTGCATGTCAACTACACACAAAAGTCCTTGCACTACATGCATCATAGACCAGAATCGGTCCCCTGTTGTAAAAGACGTAGACTCACGACTCTGCTAAGAATAGCCAAGCCATCATCGAACTTTTGGGTTCACCCTTGATTGTTCCCAATTCGCTCTCATTGAAAGATCAATGTCTAAACAACGGTCAGTCCTAATTTCTATCAATCAGAATATCGTTGCACTGGTGGTCTAGTAGTAGTTCCGATTCTATGGTTATGGGTTTAAACCCAGTCGGGTGCCAATGGGCTGTTACATTATCATTAGTACATATGCACGTAACGCAGTGCTCTCAAATGGTGTGAAGGAAACATCATGAGGAAATCAGCAAGTCTCAAACAAAAAAAAAAAACGACATAATCTACCAAGTGGACTAAGACCTCATCACTCTCACTAGAGAGTAGGAAAGTGTTCCAGCAGTGATGGGAACATTGAAGGCTGACCCTGAAATATATTTATGTGGTCTCAAATATTTTTATTCAATATTCAGAGTTGTTAGGTAAGGGCTTTTTCTACTAGGTGTCAGATAACAAAATTTACCATAACTTGGTTGTCAAACTTAATCAACTAGCTTCTCAGGTGAGAGGAAAAACACACTCATCTCGCGAGATGGGAATAATCCATTCAATATTACATACAATCATAAAGATTGATGGTTTGAGTACTTACGAGTAGCTCAGCCGCCTCACTGACTTCTTTCGACATGTTTTAAGGTTTTTTTTTTTTTTTTTTTTTAGTTTATTTGGGTAAACAAACAGTTACACAATGATAATTATGTCTAAATATGTAAACTAAATATAGTAATAAATGTGAAACCAACACCGTTTACCACAGATTATTCTATGGTATAAATTAAACTTATGAAAAGTGGGTAGTACTATGATACTAAAATCTTAAGAATCTCACTCTTAAATGTGCTAGGACGCATTACCGCGATGTCTATGGAATTAAAGTTAGTGTTGTATGAGTGAACTAGGCGGTACAAAGGGGATCGCTTACCAGCATTAGTGCGGCAACGAGTTGTTGCAAACAGGCGACAAGGAATGCGGCAGTGCGTTCTAGATGGAATTCTATAACATAATTTGTTAATGAGAGGAATACAATCGTATCTATTATGGCAAAGATCATAAAGTAACATTGTTTCAAGCTGTCTACGTCTTTGTTCGAGTGTAAGAAGTTCATATTCTTTAAGAAGTTGGTCATATGATAAACGTCTGTGAAAACATTTATAGTGCACACAACGTAAGAATTTCTTTTGCACGGTTTCAAGTGATACAATGTATTTACTGTAAAATGGATTCCAGATGGGCACAGCGTAATCGAGCTGGGAGCGAATCAGAGATTTGTAAAGATAGAGGAAAGTGGAAGGGCGCGTGAATTTAGCAGCAGATCGAATAACAAAACCGTACATCTTAAAGGCCTTATTTATTATGTTGTCTACGTGTAGGTCGAGGTGTAGTTTACTGTCTAGTGTGATACCTAGATCTTTAATAAGTTTAACATTGTCAAGGTGTTCACCACAAAGGGTGTAGGAAAAGTTACTTATAAGTCTCTTCTTCGTAAACGTGATAGATTTACATTTATTAATGCTAAGACTTAACTTATTATTAAAGCAGTATGCAGAAAAGTGGTCCAAATCGCTTTGGAATCTATGGTGATCGTTAGAATTTTCAATTGTATGGAAGATTTTTAAATCATCTGCATATAACAAGAAGTCACAAAACTCGAAGCACTTCTTTATATCATTAATAAATAATATAAATAATAAGGGGCCTAAAATGGAGCCCTGCGGCACACCAGAACTCACTGGTACAAACTCAGATTCGTAGCCGCTGAAGACGACCTTTTGCGTACGGTTAGAGATGTACGATTTGAACCAGCGCCACAAATTACCTCTGATGCCATTAAAGGCTAGTTTTTCTAACAGTAATCTGTGATCCACTCTGTCAAAGGCTTTTCGGAAGTCTGTATAAACACTATCTATTTGTTTATTGGCATCAAGCCCCTCGAAGAGATATGAAGTATATAGTAACAGATTGGTAGCAGTTGACCTACGTTTGACAAAACCATGCTGCTGTGGTATAATAATATTATGAAGTGATGGGTATATAATGTTGTGAACAAGTCTTTCGAAAAGCTTTGACAGAGTGGGTAAAATAGATATGGGGCGGTAGTTTTCAACATTTGATCGATTTCCGCCTTTAAAAATAGGAACGATACGAGCCGATTTCCAAATAGTAGGGAAAAATCCTTCTCGTAGACATAAGTTGTATATAATTTGTATGGGATAAAAGATTGTAAGAGCAGTAGATTTAAGAAAAAAAGGCGGAATATTATCCACACCTTGTCCTTTCGTGGTATCTAAAGCGCGTAGTCCTTGTAGTACCTCATCTTTAGAAATTAATATGTTACTAATTATAAGATTTGAATTATAGTTGGTATCAGGGATGTTATCTATGTCGTAATCATCGGTTACATTAGATGGTTCAAAAACAGATTTAAAAAAAGACGAGAAGAGACTGGATATTTCGTCCGGATTATTCGCGGTTTGGTTATTATATGTTATGTTGTTTGGAATATCAGCCTGGTTCCTCACGTTTTTAATATATTTCCAAAAATACTTAATGTTATTACGAATGCCATCCTCAACCGAACGCATGTATTTTTTATAACATGTATGCGACTCAGCTTTAAACCTGTCTCTGTACATAGAAAAAATTTCATAATCAGATTTATTTTGATATGTTTTCCACTTTACCCATGACTTATTTTTATTTCGAAAAATGTGTACTAGGGCAGGTGAGAACCACGTGGGAAATTTAGATGATTTAACTATTTTAGTGGGGACATTATTTTTAATTATCATGTATATTTTTTCATAAAAGTTGGAAACAGCCCTTTCCGCACTGACATTCAAGAAAAGTCCATCCCAGTCAAAATTAGAAATTTCATTATTTATTAAGAGGTAGTCTGCTTTGTTAAAATTAATTTGTATTCTAGGTTTAGTTGGTATGGGTGTGAAACTATTCTTGAATGGCATGAGTACAAAGAAAGGGGGGTGGTTCCCATCAGGATGTACCAAAGGAATTGGAGCAAGCGAGATGGCACAGTCATTATTATTTGTAATAAATAGATCTAAAATTCGATTTCTAAGGTTTTTAAATTTATTTATCTGATAACAGTCAAGCAAACACATGAAATTAATTAAAGACTTGTTAGATGAGCAATAATTACTACACATAATAGGCATAGAGTGGGTGCCACAGTCACGCCATTCTATTGTAGGTAAATTATAATCACCTACTGCTATGTATTGATCTACATTTTTACCCTGGAGAATGGAGTATAAATGATCGAAATGAGCCATGTATACTTCAGAACTTAAGTTAGGTGGAAGGTATACTGCACTGATAACGCAGCAGTAATTATGTGAGTGTATCTCAATGAGTAGGTTGTCTAGAAGCGGGGAGACGGGGGGAGGATGCACATCAGCAGCGTCAGCGCGCGCTGAACACGGGCGCGCGCTCAGCCCGCGCCGCACCGCTACCAGCACGCCGCCGCCGTCCCGCCGCCCGCTACTTATACGGTCTCGGTCACACCTAAATATTTGGTACCTTGAGTCAATTACTTCGCTATCAGAGATACCATCATGCAGCCATGTCTCTGTCAGGATAATTACGTCATAATTATGAGATAAAATATTCATGTGTAATGTGTGTAGTTTAGTGCGTAACCCCCTACAGTTCTGATAATATACTGATAACACGTGTCTATCCATTGTAAAAGATTATACTGTATGAAATTGTTATTCTAAGATATTGTACTCCAATAGTAATAAAATTATTATTGTATGATTCAAAAGTAAGTGCTAATATTAAATTATTGTAGTGTTGATAAATACATAAATGATTATTTACTTTTAACTGTGCCCATTTGGAATAGAACATTGTTGTTATTTGCAGCAAGTATACACAATGCAAACATCTGTAAATACACTGTACCACAGAAATTACAGGATAAATAATGTTAGTTAGATAATTATTTCTGTTGTTATTGCAGCGAAAGTTATAGTAATCACACTTAGAAAAATAGAATTTCACCTTACCTTTATAACCCCTCGATAACAAAGACTTAAACATAAATAGAACTAAAATAGATGTTTTTATTACTATGCGGACAAACCTAAACATGAGTCTCACATAAACACATAGCAATTTACCTAATATACCTAATATGCTTAGAAAACTGACCATCAGCATAAAAATAGATAGGGTGAAAATTTCAACACAATAGGAACCAAGGCACTGACAGTCATCACTGGGAAACCATCATTTAATTTTCACTATGTCCAGAGGTGAGCGGATCGCCATGACTGGTGAAGTATCTGATTTGCGGGCCAGGATGGTTCCGTGTTTGATCCACACATACTTGTATTCATGCTTTTTTGCAGCCTCCCGGCACTCTCTGTACATCTGTTTGTTGTGGAGGGTCAAGTGTTCGTTTAAATACACGGTAAAGGGCTGGCCAGATATGGATAGCTTGGTTGAGTCCAAGCCTTTTGTGGCCCTATATGCTGCGATCACGTTATCTCTCAGCATCCTGTTGGAGAACTTGACGATCACATTCTTTGGCCGGTGGTCTTTTTGATCGACATGGGGCACCCGATGTACCGCAACGATGTCCGATGAGCATATTGGTAGCTTTATTGCAGTGCCTAGATTTTCTAGTATGCTAACGAGATTCTCGCCGCGCCGTTCGGGCATGTTAGATATTTCGATATTGCACTGCCGAGCCTGTTGTTCCATAGCGCATATTTTGTTTTCTAACATGCGCACTTGAGCCACCGAATCCGAAGCCATGATCTTACTGTCTTCAATTGTTTTGAGGCGGCCATCAAATTCATCTTGCCTTTGCGATGAAAAACGTAACGATTTATCCATTTCATTTAATCGGCTATTCGTCTCTGTCAATGACTTATTGATGTTGATGTTGTCCGTGTTTAGTTTGACTACGTTGTTGTTTATTTCGGAAAGCGCCAACGAAATTTTTGACAGCTCATTTGACAGGGCTGCATTTACGGAGGCTGAAATAGTGGTTGAAAATGTTGAAATACAGTCAGTAATCTGTTTATTCCATAACAGCATCTGGTTATCAAATTTTGTTTCTAAGCATTTCATGTCCTCATTGTCAGGTTGTTTACGCTTTCGGGTAATCAAGTCATCTTTAGCCAACGAGTCCGGAATGTTACCCTCTGACGACGAAAATATATTAGGCGGTGTGCGTAATTGTGTGTTCATTTTATCCATTGTGTGTGCGCGCCGCTATGCAGAATGCAGGTGCAACAAAGATAAAAAATATAGCTCCGTCTTTTAGCGCAGCGGTGAGGAAGTGAGGTCCCCGCGCCGCCGATTCGAGTTAGCAGGTAAAGATCGCAGCCGATGCACCGTGGTTGACACAGGATATTATGGCACTAATTACTATTGCACTATGAGCGGAAATTGTATGTTATGATTCAGTGAGATTCAGAGAAAGCACGATAGCACCACCACTCTCAACACTGTCCCAACGCTGAATGAAACATGCGCATATATTTCTCCACAAACACATTTCTCGCAGTTCTTTGTTCACAAAAATAATAGCAATTTATACAAAACATAAAGACAGTATACTGCAACAAAGCTAATGTAAGCAACTAGCATTTTCAATTTATAGTTCCGGTTTTAAAATTAGGGCTACGAGCGCCACGTCAACCAATTTTCATCATTCATACTTACACCTTTGTGCATCTACGAAAGCTTAGCTATCTCGAGGATATCTAATTTGTGCAGGAAAATGTCAAGTTAACTCGGTGTTAATAAGGTAGCCCTTGTAAGTGAGTGCCAGTGGAACTTACCAGTCAGCTCAGAAGGTTCCTTGTCCAGTGTCCAGTTTAGCAAACTTACTAGACAAGTTGGAGTTGCAACATAATTAACCACAATGTAAATGTTGTTTAATGTAAATAAGTAAATGCAAGTTTGTATATTTTTTATCAAATAACACTAAAAGCCTCACCCGTGAATCAATTAGACACAGACGGAACTGATTTAAAAATAAACAAAACGAAGAATGTAATATTGAAAAAGCTTTATTTTTTAGTTAATTGTGACGTCTGTTAACATTATAGCTAGACTATGCTTGTATACTTACACTGGTATGCAGAGTCGTGAGATTGCCCTGGTGAAATCGTCTTTCAACTCTTCAATGGATTTTTTAAAGTAATAGCAGTAGGGTATAATAATACATAAGTATCCATGTGCCGTAGTTGCGTAAAAGTCAGAACGCGTTTATGTCTTTTGTATTGGGGATTTTGTACGTGTTTTTTGCTACTCTTATAAGGCAAAAAAAGTAAGTAAGGTAAAATACCCATATTTTTACTTACTATTAATAAGTACAAAAAGGGAATATTACACTTTCATTACTAAGACTTACCAGATAAGTCGTACGAAGTAGGTAAAGGATAGAGCCTTTACGTACGAATGTTCATAATTTTTTTGTAAGGAATGTGTTTATGTAAATTTACTCGTGACTTTTCTCCTATAAAGTATTAATTTATTGTGCTTATTGATGCATAAATTATACAATAAAAGAATAAGTTAGTCGCAATGGACCTCAATACTTTGCTGTTAATTTTTTCTTTTTCATTTGATTATCTAAGCCACATCATGACAGCCTTCTAATGTTCCCAATGTTGGGACACTGACCTACTTTCGAGTGATTGGATCTTAATACACGCGGACCCAATGCGGATTGGTGAATGGCTCGTCTTTAGAATTTTTAATTCTTGGACATATTTCCTCACCATGTTTTTCTTCATCATGAGAGGCTCTATAGAAAGCACTGGCATTGCGCACATATTTTTTACAAATAGAAAAATTTATTGGTGCACGACCGATTTCGAAAACATGAACTTAGGTTCAAAACGCGGGGTTACTACCACTAGGCCACCAGTGCTCTCTGTGCACCACATAATAATGTCCTATTATAGGATCACTTATGTGGCGCTGCGCTGCAGTAAGCTCGTGTACCTTTCTCTCGGCAGGCGGAAGCTCGGTTATGTCACCGTTCACTGGGACATCGCCATCGGCTGACCGTAATCGCCGCGGCACACTTACCACGATCCACGAAAACAAGAGTTGCGTTGCGTTGCGTTGCGTCAACAGACAACGCATTGCATAAGGCGCGCAATCACAAGTGCCGCAGGTTGCCGCCGACTGCAATGAAATGATCTACTAGGTAAGCCAGTAAGTGTAGTAGAATCAGAGTACTGGCTACTACCTTACTAGATTACTGCCCTGGCTAACACTGGCCTCATGTTACCCGAACTTTATTAAGAGTAATGTAAGTTTGTGTGAATCACTGGCCAACTTTGGTGGCTATTATAAGTCCGAAAAAATACACTATCAAAATAATCAAAGGCCAAGCGGGGCATGCCTGGTGTATACTTCAGTTTTCATCTCACTAACTCTTTCTTCACCTCTGTTCTCACACACAATACTCTCGGTTGAACAAGAATGAACCAAGTAATGATAACAATAATAATCTGCTTTCTACGTGAATGCAGCAATCAGTAATTTTGTGTACATACACATTTGATTGGGATTCGGGTTTTCCCGTCACGTGACTTGGTATTGACGTGATCGATTATGGTTTTTGGATTCGTTAATTGACTGGTCGTGAGGACGGGTACCCACCAGCTTTATGTGCTGCAGACACGCGATCGATCTTCAGAACGCACAGATTCAAGGTCAAAACGTATCTGATGCAGAATACACACATAGGATAGGTATACCTAAAATATAGGTATACCTAAAGGGTACCGAGGACATAACAAAATATCTTATGAAATAAGTAATAAAAGTTTTTCGTATTATTTGCTTTATTTATGTTAGTCAGGTTTTGAAACTATGTAAATTTATTATTTTGGAACATCTTTATTTTGCTTTTAACAAAATATCGTAAGCAATAACAAAAGATTTTCCTATTATTTGCTATATTTATGTTTCTCAGGTTTTCTAACAGTATTACAGAACATCATTATTTTTTTCCTCAAAGATCTGAATAAATAGCAGGTAGATCTTAAGGGTTCCCAATATCCGTTGCCTTGTTTATATTTTCCCCTTTCACTAATATGGTGGAGGACAATCATTTGTAGCTGTTTATTAGTTCTAGTAATTTTTTTAATTTAATTTAATTTAATTTGTTTATTAATTCTACAAATACAAATTCAATGCAACATACATAAATAAAGAACTGAAAGGTTCCGCTAAAGCCTGCTAACTCATAAAGCAAACAATTCAAATATCCACGCGAAATCCTTGACTCCAATTACGGCCCACCTCAAGTAATAGTCGTAAGGATTAAATTATAAATTCTTCGACAGTTCCATTAAACCTTTGTTGAAAACTCTATTTTCAACTGTGACTAACAAAATCAACAGTGCGTTGATATCGCGAAGTCATTTAGTTATGTGACATGTGTACCTAGTATACTTGCTCACTTTAAACTTACCTAGGTACTAGTTATTGGTATACAACCACTTATTAATAATTACTAGTAGTTTATCATAATTGAATAGAATCATTTTTCGTTTTTACTTTGCATTTTGATTTCTAAGCGATACATTGATTGGTGATTCATATTCATCAAATGGATGATTTATGGAATTTAGGTTAAAAAAAAAAAACTCTCTTTGCTAAATCAGGGGCCCGATTCTGCTAACTCTATGTATGTCACACAGTGCAGTTGACGCTCGCGCTATTGTCAAGGAAACGCTTGCATCAGAAGTCAGTACCAACACTGTGCGTTAGCGTTTTGATAAATAAGTAAATAGGTAAAACATAATTCTAGGGCAAAAGGGGAGACCTTTGTCTGTTGTGGGAAAATATAGGGTAGTTAAAAAAACATCATACAAAATCAATTTTTTAAATTATTTAAAAAAAAAAACTCAGCGACCACCCACCCCTAAATAAAAACCTGTAAAATCCATCGATGTGAAGTTTATTTTGCCTGGGCTACATAACTCAGTTTACCCATCGCATAATAAAAGCAAATTTACAATGAAATTGAGTTACGATAAAACGATAAAGTCGTCGTATCATAACTTAAGACACAGATTGATTGCTAGTTACTATAATTGTGACAGAATAATAAGCAGTATGTAAGCAACAAAGCTTTGCAAACATGGTTTATTCCAGCATGATGGATGTGGATCCAGTATTATCTCTTTAAAAGGGTGAACTTACAGACTGTATCTTATCAAATTACCATTGAAAAAATAATGGTATTTATATGATACTACCTGTTACCCGCGACTTCGTTCGCGTGGAACTCAGGAACGGTATTTTTTCCGGAATAAAAAGTAGCCTATATCCTATTCCCGGTCATTATCTACGTATGTTTTAAATTTCAGCCAAATCGGTTCAGTAGTTATCGAGCTACAGAGGAATAAACATCCATCCAAACATCCAAACATTCGCATTTTTAATTTTAGTGTGATGATCATTGCGTTACTGACTAACTGACTGGTTACAGCCAAATTTTTTTTTTTTTATAAATTATTTCTAAGATGGTGGTAGAGTAGAACTCTTCAAGTACCAACGTAGAGCCAAATATTCTGTCTCTGAAGCAGTAGTCTGCAAGCATTACAGTGTTGAAGTTTAACATCGAAATGCATTCACAGGTAGCCAGCTCAAAGCAAAAACCAGTGTCTCAAAATAGCTGGCCGTTGGACCGAAACGCCTCAAATTGGACAGTGCGTGTCAGCGCTCCACTCCAATGCGCAGAAGTTGGCCAAGTCATCGTCCCTCAGTGCTACGTAACACTGGGTGAAGGTTTTTGGTAACAAAAAATACCCTGGGTGACGATGCAAGTGCCCGGCTCAAAAGCGAGAGGCTGCGGGTTCGATCGATCCTCGCTGTGTAATAAAATATTAGAATGAACTGCAAATAGTGGTCCCGGTTCTGGGTATTTCAAAGTATTAAAGGTACAATTATTTATTCACAAAAAAAAGTGTCCACATGTATTTATTTTATGAAGTTCTCATAGTACAAGTTTTGATAAGTTTTGTGCTAGAGGGTGCTGAATTACCAACGGACCGTCCATTGTTTTAATTTAATTTATTTATATTAATATACATTTTTAAGAGAAACTTGTTATTTTTTCTGTGTAGGGCGAGTAATAAAGTATTTATCTATGCTTCGTATTCGTGGATGATGCAAAAGTTTACCTAATAGCTTCAATTCAAAATGTAATTACCTACAATTACATCGAATAAAACTTTAAATTGTTTTATTCTAAAATTATTAACTACTTTACTTATCTTACTAAACTTATGTCTTATTGAGATAGGTTTTTGTGTTCAATTTAAATAACTAACAAAAAAATATCCTTTAGTGCGTGTAAACTCTTCCATCTTCAAGTTTCGTACTAATTTATAAGTCGGTATTTAATATTTATACATAGCAACAAACATCATACATATTCCGCACACTAGGATTCCCTGTGTCGTGGATATTATAAACTTGGAGTTCCACCTCTGGACAGATGCGGAATAAATATTTGCAGATCATGCAAACATATTTCTCGCAGTTGGAACCGAACCTCTTGCTTCTCTACCGGGTACGCACCCACCGCGAAACCGAGGTCGACATAAAAAGTTAATGTTTTATTTATACAGTTTTGCAGTTACCTACTCTACTTATAATAGTACTTATGTTGTTGCTATAGGGAACGTTTACAGTGAGAGTGGTGTGCTACAAGCAGGCGCCGCCCGCGCACCAGCTTCTTACGTCATTGCCGCACACACTCACACTTTCACTGTCGGTATTATCTAATACACCCACACAAACTCATTGCCTTACTTACACACTTGCACACAATAGGAAGCCGTTCTATTGCCTTGCTTCGTTAATGGAGATGTAGAGCTGTTTGGAAGAATAACGATGTTTTATATGAATTTAATGAGGGAACACGATGTAACAGATATTTAGACGGTAGTTATGTATTTAAATGGCATTTTTACTTTCGGCCGTGCCAGGCAGTTGTATTGTACAAAAATATGAATGGAAATTAAAATCTACTTTAGGATTAGATACAATTGTCTTTCTATGTGTTGATATTTTTTTTATACTAGTTTCAATTCACATAAACTTTTCTTATAAGTAAGCAAAATACATTTTAGATTATTAACTTGGCAGAGTAGGGATATGAAAACAACATATTTTTAATTACTTACGAGAAATAATTAGGTACCTCTTGATATTAAAATGATTGGACTGTCGGTGCATACGTTTCGTTATCATTTCCTTGTACGCACAATTTTTTTCCAAGCAAACATATTATTTGAACTTGCTACTTTTTCTAGAAATTGTTGTAAATGTAAAATTAAAAGAAAAATAAAAAAGTTGCGAGTGCTACGACGCAATAAACAGGCTACATCCCATTTGATAAAATACGACACATTGATTTAGGAATCAATAATGATATTACAAAATTCAGAACCCATTGTTTCGTAGAGATGTTATATTGTTAGTATTATGAAATACTTAGGTATTAGTATTAACTAACTACGCAGTAATCATATACAAGTGCGTCACAATGATTTTCAATCCATATAAAATGTAAAAACGTTTTTGCATTTTTGCAACGTTACTTACGACATGTTTATATGTTTTTGAAGATACCAGGTTTTTTTGTATACCCTTTGGAACACAATTAGTGCGAGCATTTCTGCTTGGCGGCAAAAAAGGTCAAAATAGGCAAAAATATGTTCTTCTTTAAGTATCGAACTAGTCATTGTTTTGGATCCGTAAAAAGCCACATCAGCGGCCCGGTCGCTTTGTAAAGTCCTTCTGGGTGAAAGTCATCAGGAAAAAGGACAAAAATATGCATGGTGGTATTACTTTCTCAGACTAGTTCACCACAAAGAACTCTACAAATAGCCGATTTACTTATACATGAAGGAGCAACTATCGCAAGTAGCTTACATAATGTTCCATCCCGCTTCGACCGGTCTAGCGTCGTTGCCTTAAGCTAATCTGTTCTGAACTTTACAGATAACTCGTTATAGTATTTACATATAAATTATAGTGACAATTGATATGTCTGTATTATTATTAACTTTGTTATAATAAGAAAATATTGCAGAAAACGTCTGCATGTTCGATAAAAAAAGCACAGATAAAGCTGTCAGTGGTAGGTAAACTGATAAATAATAAATAAAATAATAATATTGCCTGAGCGCAATAATTAATGAATGAGAAAAAAATTAAAACACTAAAGGCTGCTTAATGTTTTTGTTGTCAGTACACAGATTTTCATAATAAAGTTAAAGATATTTATTGCGTCAGACGTCTGTGTCTGTCTGTGAGAAATTGTAAAAATAATTTGCATAGAAAATATTAGTATATAGAGTCGAAGGTAACCTTACAATCTTTGCTTTCGAGAAGATTTTTTTAATTCATTTTGTCAGTACACATGCGGTCAATAATCCACAAATAAATAATACTCAATTAAAAATCGAGAAGTTTTAGTAAGAACCTCTGATTCACTATCAACTTTAGAAATTTTATTAATAATAATGAAGCTTTATACGCTTCAACTATATAAGCTTCAACGCTAAATAAAAACTTACTAACTTATTTCGTTCAGACGTACGCAACGAAAACAAGAAGATACAGTTTGTTTTAGGTCACCCCAATCCAGACGACCCGTGATATTGAGTTAGTAGGAATGTTCCATTCCAAAACCATATTCTTCTTATTTGGTCAACTGGGATGAGACTGTCTGATTACTCATCATGTTAGAGTTCATAAGTTCCTGAAAAAAATGTTCACATCAAGCCAAGCAAGACATTATTATTTTTAAAAGCAACATTGTTCATATATTAAAAAAGAACTTCCCTTTATTAAATCAGTTATAAATTTGTAATGTGACTAAACTTGCCTTTGTTATTATTAATAATATTTTTATGTCAGCATCCGCGTGTGTTCCCGATGTCCCCATGATTTTGCCCCACGTTGGTCAAGTTGTTCCTATGATGGTAAGCGCCACGCCTTACCTGACGAAAAAAAAATATAGTGTCATTTTTTTATTTTTTTATTTATTAAGAAAACCCAACACAGGATAACACCTCACACACAAAAATCAATTACGTTCCCATAGTTATAGAGCATCACAGCATGCGCAATAATAGCAACAAGACAAAAACTTAAATAAAAAATAATCATGTTTTTACCTATAACAAAATTACAAAACATTAATAAATTAAGCCATTTAAAGTTTTGCGTAATGCTAAATACAGCAATACTTACACTCTATTACTGCTACTAATGGTATAATACAATTTTGAAATTCCGAGCATAATTTTATATCAATTAAAAATTAAAGCATATCAGATATTAGTACTACGTACCCAAAGCTATACCGATTTGGATCAGTTTACCTTTGGGTCTCAACTGTTGAGATCTATAGATTGGTTTTGTCTGTGAACATCATCACACCGAAGCTGAGGGTTTAGAGATTGTAAGTAACGGTCTTTAAATATTAAATTATTAACGGCTATTTACCACTTGAATTTGTCATTTATGCTGACGTTTCTTTAAATAGCTCAACTATTGCACACGATTCTTTCAGTAAATAAATAGTTTTAACATTACACAAAATATTGTAGAGATAACGCGCAGTCGATGGCAAAAGCTCGTCTAGAGATTCTTATCCGTGGGCTAGTAACACACTATTAATATTCGGCATATCCGCATGTGGAGAATGGCCTTGGTTTCAGTAATTTTATTCTGTACTTAGTGTTCCGTATCGTGATGTACAGCGTAGAGGCTACTTGGGTGTTCTTATAGAAATTAAGAATACACAGTCATCATCATGACAGCCTTCTAATACTAACACTGCTGGGACACTCTCGAGTGAGAGTGATTGATTCACGCGGACCCAATACGGATTGGTGGGTGGCACATTACATTTAAAGGCGCACAACATTTTTTCGAATAAAAAATCTTTTGGTCCACGACCTTAGGATCAGAAGCCAGGGTCACCACCACAAGACCACCAGTGCTTGCAAGGAGCATGTGTACAGTACCACTTTTAGGTATACGTAGAGAAGTAGTATTTAGTATTACCAAAATCAAAAAAGCCAACCTCTGTGTAAAATTGTGTATTGTAATTTTAAAAGGTTTTTTGGTTTCAAAAATTCAACTCTAAGAGAGTTGAATTTCGGTGTATGATCCTATGCAAGAGGTTTTAGTATGAATAAATTAGTCTGATATTTATGGAATCAGGGTGTATATTTTAGGGTACCTATTAAAACTAATATCTTAGATACTTTTATGAACCACAGTTTGGCTAACTTTGTTAAATATTTTGGACTGAATTATCCTACATAAAATTTACATAACTTGAGACATCCAATAAGTGAATTTCGCTTAAGAAGAGTATCACGAACACGATGGTTTGTTATAGCGGTGTACAGTTTATTTTATTTTAGAAAAAAAAAAAAAAAAAAAAACAATAATTATTCAGAATTAGTATGTTCACTATAATTTATTGGCTGAGACTTACGGAACACTAAATATTATTTTATTTGTACCTTATTATAGATCACTTCATTTGAACAGATCCGGTCTAAACCAATTTCAGCTTCTATAAAATCAAGTTGCTAACTCAGCTTTTGACTGAAGTACTAGGTACTTAAAATAGACAAGACATCTCAAAAAATAATTGCGAAATGTTTTTGTACTTATTATTAAAGTATTCATTAAGACATTTACATAACACGTCATGTTTCTTATTCTCAGACCTAGTTATTTAAAATTACACGCAGTTTTTTCTCGCGTTCAAACTCCAGTCACGAACACGGACAAAAACTTATAGCTATGAGTAACCTTGGCGTTTAGTCATAAGTTTATCTAATTGGGTGTCGAACCCATGTGGTTATATGTAGTTAAAGATTAGCCTATAAATAGGTAGTACCTAATCGTTGAGATGGAGATCAATCTTCTGATATTTACATTTTCAGACCCCTTAGTTTCCCCCTCAGTATCTATGTCGATATTCAGAGGCCTTTCAATATGGCTTAATAAAGTTGCTGAGAACTGGGTAGCTTGGAAATTGGAGTTTATTAAAAAGTTTCCACTTGTTTTATTTTCTTATAATCGCTTCTTCAGTATTATGTAGTTACTGGATGAAGATGAATCGATTTGCAACTTTGTAATCGAACATTTGCATAATAATTTGAATCAGCATGCAGTTATTTTATCGCGAGGTATGCGTCTACCGTATGAAGCGTTAAAAGTCTGCCAATATGGAACAGCGATACTTTATCAGTAGATAGATCCCGCATAACACAATAAGGGTATTATGTGATCCCTCTTCCCAAGAGCTATTAATTCACAGAGTAAAAAAACGCACTCCACCTGCACCTTGAAAGTCTCATTGTAAATATTCCCTCTGTTCTGTGCCTTTGGTTCAAAAGCCGAGTGCAATACCTACGCTACGCACTAACATATAATTGGCAACGACTGTACAATTTGTAAATTGGCTGGTGAGAGAAAGTGGACTGATTTACTTAGCACGTGCTCATTCTGAATTGAAGATTGTGAAATTTGGATTCTGGATGCGATTTAAATACCAAAACGGTTAACAGAGATTGATATTCCGATTTCGAAATAACTCCTTCGTTTTGTAATTCAGAAAATTTCCACCAGTTCTACGCAGAAAACAATCCTACTGCGGAGTGTTTACAATGTGATTTAATATTTATTAGTTCTTGGGTACAACAAAAGGTATCGGTGTGTTAAGAGCTTATGAATATGATATTAGTGAATTTAGATGACTTGCTCAAACATTTATCGATTCATGTATGCGTCCGCTCGCGCTGGATCCATTGAATGAATAGCTTGCGTGATTTGCGCACTCGAATACGAATAGGTTCGTTGTACGATAACCATTATTGAACATTTATCAACTTCGTCCCTATCTGTAAGACAATGTAATCAGCTACTACCTAATTACAAAGCAAACAAACTTATGTTATCTGGCCGTTGACCTAAGACATGGTGGATTATTATTTACAGAACCTTTAAGGCTTCTTGTAAAATAAAATACTAAGCTTGTCCGCTATGCCTATATAGATGTTAGTGATGTCCTGTTTTATACGACGCGTTCACACGACAACAATTTAATTCCTGTTTCATACATAATTACTTAAAAATATAATAATTCTGCTTCAACCGTCGAAATAAAATGTTTTACCTGATTCAATTGTTAGAACTGACGACCGATGTGGCGCAGCGGGCGCAGGTCCGCCTGCGACGCAGAGGTTGCGGGTTCGATTCCCGCCTCGGGACAAATGTTTGTACGATCTACAAATATTTGTTCCGGGTGTTCTGGGTATTTCTATATATAATAAAAAAAAAAAAATCTATCTATGTATTGTAATTGTATTAAATATATATCAGTCATCTAGTTACCCATAACACAGCTCTGTTTAACAGCAGCTTACCTGGGGCTAGATGATGCTGTGTGGATTGTCCAGCATTATTTATTATTATTTATTAAAAACTACAATTTCTGTTGAATCAGGTACTGTCAGACAAATAAATTTACTATTACATCTGTGCTATTACTGAGGTAGATACTTCATACAGTTTCTTAGTTTACTTATTGCTCGATCCAACTTCAGATCATTGTATATCTTGCTTCAATGAATCTAGCTTCATTATCTTAGTAGCTTAATGTTGATTGATTAATTTTAAAGTTCTTACACACAATACGATAAAACAGTTTTATGGCCTCCAAGGCTAACAAACAGGCCAGAGAAATGCCACAATATACAACACGACTCGTTTTATGGAGTCAGACGGGATAAATAATTATCATAACGCGAATAGCGTGGAGGGAGGATGCATTCACGGGTTAAAACTTAAAACAGCTTAGAGCAGGTTTTAAAGAATGAGACGTACTTACCTACTGTCAAACCGAGCCTCAGATTATCTTTTATTCTTCTTACAGTCACTACTACCCCCAACATTTTGTCATTTAACCATCTCGGCGACAGGTTTAAAAACAGTTATGTTGTGACTAGTTGTCTGTCACCGATGGTGAGAAGAAAAACTCACTTACCAAACTCACCTCACTACTATGGATAAAAGACGTGATTTTGAAAAGGAAAATATCTGAGTATCTCCTTCCAACCTTCTTAGGTAAGACGTGTATGATGGTGATTCTGATTACCTACAGTACAAGCTTCAAGTTCAGTTTTCATATAATATCACTTTTTAGCCCGAT
This sequence comes from Colostygia pectinataria, assembly GCA_951394395.1. NCBI lineage: Eukaryota > Metazoa > Arthropoda > Insecta > Lepidoptera > Geometridae > Colostygia > Colostygia pectinataria. The sequence continues at coordinate 6,233,875 of OX596362.1, forward strand.
CACTTTTAAATTTTTACGTAAATAATTAATTAAAATATTTACCTATATAACCTAGACTTTACCAAGACAAGGAAATAAGTAGCCCTTCAGTTCCACGGTAACATGCTTCAGCGCGCCGGTATAGTCAATTGCAAACAGCTCTAAATAAAAATGCTTTGCAGTTATCACCCTTCTACAATTTAAAACTATAGGTAATTTGCGAATGGTTATAAAAAGCCCCAGCGCCCTTATGCGGGTCGTGTGCCGGCGCGTGTTCCACATATCACACAAAGTTCACACACGACAATAAACTGTACAATTTGAATAGCAGTTTATGATGTTTCGAAGGGGTAGAGAAGGTGCGAAAGATCAAGGCTCGCTTGAGCACACAAATAACGATATTTGCATAATTAGGTTGGTAACGCGGTTCATGCCATTATAGCTGCTGCTAAGAATACACCAGTTGATATTTCGAAACCGGATTAGTAGCATGGCAATATCATGGGTTTGATTGAAAAAATAGACCGACGTCATTATCAGAGTTTGTGATATCTAGTAGTTTATTTAAAGAATAAAAATAATACATCATAGCTTCCCCTATTTAAGTACAAAATACATATGAAACAGCTGAGCCATAATATAAAGACCGTTACAATTACAAACGATCGATATATAGATAGCTGAACTGATCAAAATACTTTATACGTAGGTATAGTTCGCACAACGGATCTAGGCTTCCGTGAAGTCAGCCGTTTGTGATGCGCAAAGACAATTTAGTTTGAAAAAGCTCTAGTGCGCAGCGAAACGGCTAACTTCAAGACGGCCGAGATCCGCTGTGAGAACTATACAGTCCCACAAAATTATAGTATCTACATAAGTTATGTTTACAAAGTACTAGTAATTTTAGAATGTTTACTACCTTACCTTTTTACCATTCTTTGTAGACTCGCGATCTTTAGTATACTTTTATATTATCATCATCATCATCATTGGCCTCTACGTCTATTTCAGACGGTTTAAACCAGTGTCTGTTTGAGATTGCACTTTTTCTGGTGGCTAAACAAACCGATTTTTATATATTCATAAAATTCATAGCGCAGTAAAAATATCAGCAAAAAAGTCTTTGGAATATCTACCAAGTTTAAGACGCTAACAGATTTAAAAGACACATAGCTAACATGATTATGAATAAGGGCCTTAGACTTTTGATGAGTTTTTATAACCAATGTTTCGGTTGTTTGACATAATATATAATAACTTATGTTGTGCTTACTTTACTACTCATGTGTCTGTAGTTTCACCGACACGACACATGTACCGGAACACAGTGCGATTATCTTCGAACGATTATCTCTCTGTGTTCAAACTTGCGTATTTTCTTGTCTTACACTTGCTTACCTAATTTTTAATAATAGGTATAGGTATACTATTATGATATTATCTTTAATTAATTATAAACGACACACTACACAGATTATAAATAAACTGTTTATCTAAAAAGCAACCGCCCACATCTCTATTTACTAAGTAGGTACTCGCTGCAATAAAAATAATAAAATAGTCAAAATTTACCTTATTTATAGGTAAATGCTACCACAGAGTTTAAATTAAAAAAATAGATGTCCGTTCTAAGCACCCCTATCCGTTGTTGAAGTGAAGTTGATAAGTGAATACGTTAACCTTTGTCCCCCAACCCCCAATGCAGTGTCCGTTAAACAACCCCTTGCGATTTGTAACGAATAACTGTTTTGTTAATCTTAGCTTAGTTAGACCAACGGTAGAATCTTTTCTTTAACTAGGTTTAAACTAGTAAAATTTAAAAACTTTTCGTTCTTGAAGGAAAATAAATAACTATTCTAAAAATATCATCATCATAACAGCCAATAAACGTTCACTGCATTGGTATCCCACAAAGAGCGCAATGACGACCGATCTTGATGGTTCATCATCCCCCGACTTCCTGCAACCGCTTTATTGTCATCGGTCCTTCGCGTGGAATATATCTAAAAATTTAAATACTGACATACAGTTAACAATAAGTAGTATAAATACTTAGAATAAATAAACAGGACTAATAGTTCGAATACGGATAAGTCCGGTTTCAATTTTCTGTTTGTGTTGCAGTCATTTCACCATAGCTCACGGATATAATATTTCACAAAGACGATAAGTAAATCAAAGTGCACAAAAACTTATCGCAATATTATGTCTCAAATAACGCCACGTCATATTCCGTGCCTGAAACATGATTCGAAATACTTGACGTAATTTTATTGATATCATGATTGTGACGTAAACTTATGAGGTGTTAGATTACTGTCGACATAATAATATGTAATTACTAGTTGAGCGCCCCGCGACTTACACTGCGTTGAGTTTTTTTTAAACCAACTTTATCACTCCGCTTTTTTCAAGTTATACTTATTTGGGGAATTCCTTTCATAGAGCACCCTACTACACATTCAAAAGAAAAGTATCTTAAAATTTCACGGATCTTACTCATGAAAGCGACAAACGATAATCGTGGCAAATATCGTAGCTCAACTTAACTCGGTGACAACTAAGTTCAGAACATTCACGGCTATAAGCTGAACCACGGAAACTGTCACTATACAGGGTGGCCCATTCAAATCGGTCAGTATGGGAAAGTCTGAAACTGTAAGACATACGAAGATTTGTTCTTAGGAACCATGTCACCGATTTCGATAAAAAGAAAAACTGCATTCATACAATTAAAAAAAAAGTGTACCCAACTGGGGAATCGAACCCGGTTGTTTTGAAAAAATAAACTTACACTATTTCTATTCAGATATCGTTTGTGTAGGTCTTAAGCAGTAAATATCTTTAAGAAACATAATGTCTAAAATGAATAAAATGCATTTTTTTCACATACTTTAATTTATCATAGTAGGTGTTCAAAGTGACCACCGTTACAATATTCAGCAAGTTCAGGCATGTAAAATTGTCTCTATGGTTGTTTGTACCTCTCTACTTGTTACATACACCGTGTTATGTATCATGTGGCATTGGCATTGCATTAAACGTTTAAGGAAGTTTTGTTATCTACAGTAATATTATTATCTATTATTGCAACTGCTTACTTCTATTAATCAAACACTAACAATCAATTGAAAAGCCCACTTAAAGTAAGTTTGTAGATGTTGTAGATACAGAGACGTGTTAAACCTCATTTGAAAATGGAACGTGTCGGTGTGACTGGCCGAATAGCGATACAAAAAAAAAGAAAAAAAAACTTGAGTGTCAAATGTTTAGGCGGGAACTGAAAATTAAAATCAATGCTTCGGTATTTTTGTGTCGTTCGCTGTGTGGTTGGGAAAATGCGTTTTACAAATTCTGAGCACTTTGATTTATTGGAAGCTTACTTTAAAAACGATAAAAATTGCTCCCGTGCACTACATTGGTACCATATCAAATATCCGACACGTATTTTACCTACCCGTAAGATATTCATCAAAATTGTGCACAATTTGAAGACTTACGGAAGTTTTAAAAAGCCAATTAAAGTAAAACCAAGAAAATGTGATGAAAACATGGAAATGAACATTTTAACCTATTTTGAAGCAACACCAGATGCCTCCACCCGTAATGCAAGTCATGATATTCCTGAAATTTCACGAACACACATTCAAAGAACCCTAAAGAAACACAAATACAAGTGCTACAAGAATGGACATTGGGTGCAGGCCTTACATGCAGGAGATGATATCAGACGACTTGAATTTTGCAATTGGATAAAAGAGAGAATGGGCCTAGACAGACATTTTTTAAACTACGTAATATTTTCTGATGAAACTCAATTTGTCAATAACGGAATGTACAATCGTAAGAATCATCACTATTGGAGTCGAGAAAATCCCTTACGAGTGCACGAAGGACGCCGTCAAGTTAGATTCTCATTTAACTGCTGGGTCGGCCTACTTCACAATAAGGTACTCATGTTTAAAATTTATGATGGACATTTGGACAGATTCAAGTACCTTGCAATCTTAGAAGATCTTTTAGAGGCCGTAGGAGAAATGGCAGTAGAAATAAGAGAACAACTTTATTTTCAACAGGATGGAGCACCGGCTCACAATAGTCGTATAGCAAAAGACTTTTTAAATGAAAACTTTCCGCGAAAGTGGATTGGTACGAACGGCCCGATCAAATGGCCGGCGAGGTCGCCCGATTTAACGCCTCTAGATTATTTTTTGTGGGGTTACATTAAAGATGAAGTGTACAAAAATAGCTATAACACCGTTGAAGAACTAAAAGTAGCCATAGAGTCAACTTTAACGCTGATTCACCACATGAAGATACAAAATGCAATAGTAAGATCGTTACCTAGACGTGTTGAATATTGTATTGAAAAAGACGGTGGTCACTTTGAACACCTACTATGATAAATTAAAGTATGTGAAAAAAATGCATTTTATTCATTTTAGACATTATGTTTCTTAGAGATATTTACTGCTTAAGACCTACACAAACGATATCTGAATAGAAATAGTGTAAGTTTATTTTTTCAAAACAACCGGGTTCGATTCCCCAGTTGGGTACACTTTTTTTTTAATTGTATGAATGCAGTTTTTCTTTTTATCGAAATCGGTGACATGGTTCCTAAGAACAAATCTTCGTATGTCTTACAGTTTCAGACTTTCCCATACTGACCGATTTGAATGGGCCACCCTGTATATCGCTTTTGTCCGCAAGAGTAAACCCTCAGGTTCCTTGCTAAGACGTTTGCATGTGCCGGGACGAGACTACTGATTAATCTAAATTTTTAAGATTTGTGTGAGGCAAGGAAATGCCGGAATTAAGATTATGAATTTTAGATTATAAATCCAGAGAGCCATTCAGAATGTGTGAGGCCAGCCTTAATCAAAGTCACTCAGTCTCAGTCACACTACTAACTGACAGATTGACGCAACGATTTTATATAATTATATTATTTTTATATTGCTGGTTTGCTAATTATGTGGACAGTGTGTGGGCTAAAAAAAAACCAACATTAGTTGTGGAAATAAGTAGGTACTAATTTTGTGTCATCCAAAAGTTGGTTCCAAAGTGGAGATTCTATAAACTTGAAACTTGAAACTTGAAAATAAGGTTTACGTCGCTGACTGTATATCAACCTACTATTAGTTGCTCTGTGGTCAAATCACGAGTACAAACAACGCACGCATTTGGTTCACGTAATAAGTAAGATTACTTCCGTAATCGCAATTATTATTGCTTTGTCCACATTATTCGCGGCACCTTAGTTAACTATACTTACACACAATATGAATTAGAAGGGAGTTGTCGGTTTGTGTGCGAAAGACCTTAATAACTATTTTTAAGATAACGCACATGAAATGGCAGCTTTACCTACCGTTTTATGTGTCCTTGGGTAAGAGAACTTTGGTAGAATCGGCAGATGCTTCACAATGACGAATCGCGCGTACACTCCCAAAAAAACAATACAATCACAGAACTATATTTAAGTACTCAAATATACTCAAATATAGTTCTGTGAATACAATAGAGTAAAAAAATAATCAGTATAATCACAACTTTGAAACGTATTTGCTAGGTGAGTTTAAGCAAATTGCACGCGACTCAGCCAAGAATCAGCAACACACCTTTTTTTTTATATCATCAAGTGCCAGGACAATCAAGGCGCCCACCTGTTGTTAAGCACCACGCCTGACTATTACAGATGCAGTAGTCTCCAGCAACTCGAACTTCAGTGTGTAATTGGCTAATTGGGTATCGAGCGTAGTGCGGATTTGGTGTCCTACTTCTATGTCCCCCGTGACAGTAAGTTTTTTTAAGATTGTCAGAAAAACGTCTGATAATGATGATAATGTAAAAGTTAGCTTTAGGTAGTTGGGTTTGTTTTTTAGGATTATAATAAATAAATGATAGTTAGCTACAGACGAATTCACGTTGAATCTAAATAAGCCGCAGGCAATAGCTAATTTAAAAACAAAAAGTTCCAGAGCGGCAATGAATCGATCATGGGATCTCTATAATTGCTGCGCTGAATTCCTTTTTAATAACCGCTGAATACAACAAAACTGCAAAACATTGAAAGCATTCGCGTAAAGTTAAAAGCAGGTTGCCGCCGGTTTATCGGTACTTACCGGCTTATTATGTCAATATCTGCGCCACCATCATCATCGTGGTCAGACGTTGTTGTCCTAATAAAGCGATAACACGACCATCGTAAGTTGGTAAGGTAACATTATGGACATTAGCAACTTTCGGTGTAACCAACCTTCACACAATAGGAATAGAACACCTTAATCGACACTTTACGTTTGATAGGAATCGGTAGGACAAAGCTTCAGCTATCTTTGGGTTAAAAAGTTGTGGGTTGAACGGAGAAGCACTCATTTTATGTTCCCACTGTCACTCATAAGCGAGAGTCTGTGCGGGCTTAATGGATGGCACCATTTTTAAGTCGTTATTTTTCATAATTTTTTTCGCAATTGCCAGATGCAGTTCAGTCAAAAACCTGCTTTACATGTAAATATGTCAAAAGACGTGAGCGAAATAAATTAAACATGTTACTATGAACTTGATTACAATCTATAGGCTCCATTGATTATTTATTACTTCGCATGGCGTCTTCAGTTTACTATTGAGTGGTCAGATCAACAACAGAGACTCAACAAGGTAGGGTCTCACGTTTATTGTAAAAAATGTACCTACCAGTACATTTTTACAAGCTTCTACCTGTGACTTTGCCCGCGAGGGGCGCAAGCATAAGCATTTTTACTCTTGTAGGCCAAGCAATATAAATTGCTCCGAAGTTACAGACAGACATTTTCTTTGCTGCCAGCTGTTTTAATAAACGTTCATCATTCATCGGAAATCTTTTATTTCACACTAAAAAATTATTTGAAGCACCGTAGAGTTTAGCTAATAAGAAAATTAAATTCCAAAACACTTCAAAGTTCAAAAAAGGGGAAACGTAATATTTCAAATAAGTTAGTATGTAAACCTCTATTATGATAAATGCAATTAGCGAACAATAATAAAAAGTTATCAAAATCCCACGTTACGTTCCCATGACCTCAATCTTCCCTGTTCTGATTTCTCCATTAGGAGCAAATTGCTAAAATTAAATTTAAAACCCAACATGTCAAAACACTCTTATTTACCTCAGTACAAGCTTCATTTTAGCGTGTGGTGAACAGGGTGATTGTAAATAATACATTGGTGTTCGGAGCACGGAACACCCGCATCATTTTCCCCATGTCCAGATTAAGTTCACGCTGTAGGGTGGCTATAGCTACCCTCGGCCAACAGTGTAAAACCATATGACATTAGATATATCAAGTACTTTAGGATTCACGTGGGAAAAAAATCAAAAAGAGTAGTAGAGTTCTTTGTGATAGAGCTCGTCCGAAAGGGAAGGACCACCATACCTATTTCTGCCGCCAAGCAGTAATGCTCGCATTGCTGTGTTCCGGTTCGAAGGGTATGGTTTCCGGTGAAATTAGAGGCACATGAGACTTTCCATCTAACGTCTCAGGGTGGTAACACCCAAGTGATATCCGAAGCGATAAAGTGATAGCGGTTACCGAAGCCTATGTACGCATGCAACATCATATGTTGCATGCGTACATAGGCTTCTGTAACTGCTGACCATCAAGTGGGCCACACGCTTGGTTACCACTTCAGTAGTATAAAAAAAACACTTTGTTATGCCGAAAGTAGAAAGTCGATGCTGAAAGATATTATGCTGGGTACTCAACCATACTATTTCTGCCGCCAAACAGTAAGCATGACGCTTTTGCGGTTAAAGCTTCATGATAAGCGTGTTGCCATGGTTTATTTTCCGTTCATTTCCTTTTACTCTCGATGAAGCATCGAAAACGAGGGGATAAACATGAAATAATGTTCAACTTGAAGTGAATCTTTCAAGTATTTCTGTTTCAATGTATTTTAAACTCATTCATCAGAAATTAGATGAAATATTATTTGTTTGCTAAAGAACATTAAGTGAAACAAAGTTTACCACTTTGATGAGAGTTTTGTGAGGCACAGTGGCAAGTGGCAACCCGCCTTAATATAAAATTCTGTACCATTGTTGTAACTTAAGCTTATAAATCAAAATGATAAACAATCTTTTCATCAAGGTGAACCAACCGTAGAACTCATGTGTCTACTATAATATTTCAAGCTGAGTTTATTTATCTACAAAAATGTACCTACTAGTATCAAAATTTGGTTTTCCAAAACACAATCTCAAAATAATTCTTCGTAATCGTGAATTCCATCGAGCATCTAATTAACAAGTTTAATCTGTGTAAGAGATATGAATAGTTTGCTGGTTCCCTTGTCAGGTACCTTACCTACCTCTACTACTACGAGTATAATTGAGTATGTTACCTTACACTGGAATTCATAGTGTTAATTTTAGGCCGTTTTTTAACTACTTCTTGCTCACAGGTACATTGATGATTACAAATTTTAACTTAGCTCACGACTCTGGATACCTTCTCTCCCTTTTCTTTTCTCGTCTTATCTACAAAAACTCATGGCACTAATTCGTACTCAACGGTTGTCGTAGAAGATACAGTATGCGTCGCATTGCTATGCACGTGAAGAGTCACACTCTTCTCTCGGGAGTGAGTCTTTTCTATTCGATTTATTATATTCTAGTAAAATTTAAATTCGATCATTTAGTAAAAAAAATAATAATCACAAAAGAGAATTTATGACTATGGGGTGAAGCTTCTATAAAACTGCCACCTACTTATGCGTAGAGTATAGGGACTAAGAGAGTCCAGTCAGTAAACAAGGACGGAAGGATAGGTCATTGGTAGAGATGCAATGCAATGTACAGTAGTTTGATAAAACATAATATTGACCATTATACTTTATAAATTTACTTATAAACACGCATACTTACTTGCCGAGCTGTATACCTACCTACCTACACCAGTAATATCATTCTAATTCTAAATGAGGGGAGTTGCGGGCAAAACGAAGCACCCGCATCGTTATTAGCAGTGCGCCAATTTAGACGCGCCCCCTCTCGGCTATTTAAAACGATAGGGTGTCGAACGAAAACACATCAACCATTTTACTGTTTGAATTAACCATTAGGGTAAATTATTGTTTGTGTAGTGTTCACTCACCCACAATGATGAGAGTTTAAAAGGTAAGCTTAAAGTCGAACTATTATATTTTTGATGAATTATTTTAAATAAGGTATAAAAATGGATAAAATAATATCAAAAGTAGAAACGCAAATTGCATTACAATTTAAAATTCTCAAGGCAATTTTTTTTTATATTTTAAGGTTGAAAAAAGTTTTGTAAATATATTTCTAGCAAATTAGTAAATCGTAGTTGCGTGTCGAAACACGGATACTCATACTGAGAGTTGCGTTATCTTGATCAAGCTTTATTTGACTTTGTTTCACTGCATTTATAACTTGCCAACGTTGTTTTTTTTTTATTGTCTGCAAAATGACGATCCGAGATGATGATCTTGGCTTGAAGATGATCAAGTCGTTCGCCTGTTCATCACGTCTGACCATAACAGTTGCAGTGTCTCACAAAGAGTAAAAGTCACATTATTTTAGAGCTTTAGTTTATAGCTAGCCTAGGGTTGGAACTCTGTAGTTAAGTTTTGATAACCTGTGTTAGAAGATATATTACCTACGTAAAGTTCTGAATCGGACTATAAAGCTATAAAATGTGATGCTCCTAAAATATCTCGTACTCCTTCACCTTGTGCTGTAATAAAAAATCTATTTTCTATTTCTGTATTTTAATTTTAGAAATCAGAGTAGGTAAAAAAATGTATAGTCTCGTGCAGAGTGACCAAATAGAAACCAGTAAACCATTTAGTAAATTACTGGATAATGGGATTCAAGTTATCACATGCTAATATACTTTTTTTGGCGAGTTCACTTTGGCTCCAGCGCTCGACGGAGCAACACGTCTGCCGGAGAGGGACCGTGGAGGGATGAAACACGTGTAGATATTTTGCTTTTGAGGTTACCGGTAAACTTGATTTTATGGTAACAATAAAGTATTTTCTATCTTTTATCTTTTATCTGTCTAACTACACTCGCGAGCAGCAGAATCGACTCACCCCTACAAAAAGTACAAAGTGTAACTATTGTATTCGCTTATCAGACGGTGACCTAAACACACCTACGCAAGTTACGATCCTCGATTTACAACCACTATGGATATAACATCAGAAAATGCCGCTCAAGTTGTTGCTTTGCTGCAACAGAACCTTAGCCAGCAAAATGTCGCTCGCCGACTAAATCTGAGCAAATCTGCTTTGTCAAGGTTGTACAAAAGATTCCAAGAGACTGGTTCTTACTCTAGGAGGCCAAATACCAGTCGGCGCCGGCTTACTTCTGAGAGAGACGACCGTTTTATCGTTTGTACGAGTCTCAGAAATCGCCATCTCACCGGTGTTTCTGTCCAGCAGCAGCTGAGAGAGGTTTGAGGAGTATTTGTAAGTCAATGGACGGCCAGAAGACGATTGAAGGAAGCGAACCTCATTAAAAGACGGCCTGCCAGAGGCCCAAAATTGACCACAGCTCACCGACAAGCGCGCCTTGAATTTGCTCGCGAACACATTGATTAGAGTGCTGAGCAATGGCAGTCAGTCCTGTTCACTGACGAGTGCAGAGTGTGTCTGCATGGCAGTGACAGGGGAGCTTGAGTCTACAGGCGTCTAGGTGAGCGGTTTGCTCAGTGCTGTTTTGCCGAAACAGTGCCCTACCGCGGTGATTCGCATATGATTTTTGTAGAGGTGAGTCGATTTAGATGCACGCGAGTGTAGTTAATGATATCTAGGCTTTTCTACGACATAAGCAGCAGCAGCCAATTCCCTCCTTCTTCTTTCAAATTTTTCTTGTCATTTTTTAAAACAACATAAATGGCAACCAAGCTTACAGCTCACAGAAAATTCAAAAGATTCTAAATTCAAAAGTTGTGCGAGACGTAGATTGACAGTCTTTCACCGGAAACACTTCCCCGTACTACTCTCCCGGACGAGCTCCATCACTAAGAACTCTACCTACTCTTAAAATTACATATCATGGAAAAATAAAGTTTTTTTAAAGTGCACCCTTCAAACATTTTGCGGTTTCTTGAGCACGTTCATGTTATTATGCTGGAAATATCTCCGCTGTTGTAGAAATGAGCTATTTTTAGCCAATTTGCGTGCACCTAAAAAGCGAGTCACGTACAAAAACAAAAGAGAAGCGACCACCGACCGCCACCGTGCTTTCTTGGAAGACTGGGGTGCAGGGGGAATGTAGATTCGTATTTCGTACTAGTAAAAGTCCCCGTGACTTCATCCGCGCATTCAATGTTTTCATTAAATAAATTATTATTAAATTAATAAATTATGCTGGAAAATCTACACAGCATCATTTAGCCCCAAGATAATTATTTATCATTACAATCATTCGTGTTCCGACTCGTAACCGATCCTCTTTGCTATAATGTTTTGTATAAATTGGCCAATGCGTTTAAAATCACCCATATAAATTTGATATCCCTAGGCACTTTAAGCGCAATGAAGCGATTTTATTTTGAGTTGATTCTAGGAACAGACATCTGAAAAAACTAACGCGGAACGCTATCGTATTGGTACGCGGTATGTCGCTCTTTGAATAGGCCTTCGGTCCTTGATAGGACTCGCTATTTACTAAGTATTTTAAGCCAGACCGTCCGTTTATTTGTGTAGGCAGGCAAGTGATATGATAACTTCATCATTACAAAGAAGAGTAAAAATTATAAAAATGGATGTGGCGTGCAACAGTAACAGGAAGTAAAACTTAAGATCAAAGAATATAAATAAAAAAATAAAATATATAGTAAAGATTGTAGACCCTAACCTATAGCTATGATGAAAAATGTGTAAGTAATTAGGAAATAAAAAAAAAGATGAAAAAGAGCTAAATTTAAAAAAAACTGCTATCGTTTATTATACAGGGTCATTCATTATCAACCTGACAAACTAAAGGGATAGGTTTCACACATTAAAAAAAAAATTTTTTATGTATATTTTGTCTTAAAAATCCAAAGTAAACAAAAAAAATCGATTACGTTTTTCCGCTCATTTATTATTTATCATCGTTGGGAATCGAGTTAAGCGACGTAATAATGAAATATTCGAGTGTGCGCGCCCCGTAGCGGGTCAAGGACACGCGCAGGTCAAGGACGCGCGGGTCACTGACACGTGCCGAGCGCTGCCTTTTCGATTTCTAACAAGGATAACTAATTATTAAGCAGAATTACGTAATTTTTTTTTTAAATATAAAAAAAACGTTTAGAAAAAAGAAAAAAAAAAGTATATTTTTTTTATGTGTGGAACCTACCCCTTAAGTTTGTCAGGTAGATAATGAATGACCTTATATATTAATAGACGTAGTAACTATTTATTAATCAATATCGGGGGCAACCAAGAAAGGGGGGAACCGTACATATAACCCTAACCACCATCCTCGAAAGATTCAAGCTCAAAGATAAGCTCTCACGAAAGCTGTTATTATGGGGTATTTTTCAGCAAAATGTTCTCATGGTGTTACCGTATCCACAATATTCTTACGTCCTTGACTCATTGCATACAGTCGATATCATTGTATGCCAACACAGGATAGGGGTACAAAGCACATCCACATTTATCTCTATATATCAGTCTTTCTGCTTTAGGAATAGGGGTCACTTTGGAATGGCTAGTAGCTTAATTTCGGGTTGATATCGGAGTGAGAACCAGGGGAAGAGGTCGAGGTTAAGCGATGATAAGCATAAACTGTCGATGAGTTTACTCAGTATCTACTAGATAACGTTGGATATGTTAAAACCCGAGGATGAATTGATCGTCTCTTCTACGTCTATGCTTCACTATTGGCGTCTCGGTATATGCACATAAATAACATAGCATTATAAATAGTCCCACTCATAAAATAAACTGTCATTTTAGCGGCTCGATAAGTATTGTGCTTCCTTTTTATTTCTTCAATGAGCAAAAACTATGACAGATTTAAAAGCCAAATTTGCAAACAGAGGTTTATAGTATGTTTATGAATAAGGCCCCTAAACCTGTACTTAGACAAGTACGAATTAGTATTTCCTTTAAAATATATGTTAGCAGAGTTTTTACGAAGGAGTTCGTCATGCAAATCATTCATAAATTGCTTTACCAGACAGAGTTGGAAACTGACTCATACGACTTACTAAGAACCTATGTATTTGTACTTACTTAATGCTGAGAAAATAAATTCCTTATAGAACTGGAAAACGTACTCGAAACTGCAATATCGCGGCATCTTATACGTAAGATGAAGGACTGTTTTAGTATTACAAATATGTCTGAAGGCAAAGATTTCTATATGTCTATAGTCAAAGTCTGAAGGATTGGCTGTTTACTTTTGAATGACATCGCGTAGCGGCTTAGCGTAAGCACTTATAAATTTAGGAGATGATTATAATAAACCATCTTGACCACCTCTTATAATCTTGTTTTAATATTAATAATTATAATTATAATCTTTTCATGAGATTCGTTGATTTTTAGTAGTTAGATACTTGCTCTACCAACCAACTATATAGTAGATATGCATCTATGTTAATGCACAGTTCTGAGAGTGCTAATTAGGTATGTTGATTCATGAATGTCTGTTGTGAAACGAGTATGTATTATTTTTAGGTTTGACTGCATTTTACAATCCCATTGACAAAGTAACAGTAAAGAATAACGAGGTACTGCATATGGAAGTAATTACTTAGGTACCTTGCATAACATGAACAAAAAATGTTTTTTAAAAACTAGTATGAATAGGAATTTGTTCTAAGTTTACTTATTATAGGCATAATCTTGACGTTTTCATCTAACAATGGCGACACCAACGATCTCTGAGCTACAAAACGTAATAAAGCTTTGATAAAGCAGATGACATCACAGCAAGGAACCCGGATTCATTCTGAATAGCGACAATACCATTGTGTTCATGTTAGTTAATATTATAACATACTAAAATATGCACACCCACAGGCCAACGCAGTAAGCTAAAGTTCACCAAAGCATTGCATAAACGTGTTGTTTATATAGGCTAGCCTGGCCAACGTATTTCTCTATATGAATATCTTACAATACTTTGATACAGCGTATAACAGCCCCTGCCTAAATGTTTTTTTTTACAAACTTTCTTTCAAAACAACGATGATATCCGCAAGAGTACTGGCAAGACAGTACAGAGATCAACGCGTTCTTAATGTATACCGGAAAGGCTACGACATGTTATTATAATAAAATAATATTAATAAATTATAATCATATGTTGTCTTACTTAAAGACACTTTTTGTTGAAATAAATAGGCTATAAACTAAACTGATTGTCATCATTATGTTAAGTGAGTTTTAATCTTTGTCATTAGAACGAGTCAGTATTTTAACTTTACCTGAGAACTTTTTGATGTGATGGGAATGGGACTGGTGGCAAAAAGAAAAAAAACCGAAGTGGGAGTGAAATTCAATGGCATTTCTAGCGTATATCGTTTGTCTAAGTATATGTGGAGAGTGGAGAGTGAAGCAAGCGCCCTACGACTGCTTTAACATGAGTGTAAGAAGCTTATCGAAGGTAACTAAGTCGCTGCTATTATTTGTTTATTTAAGCTCATAACCACCCGTTAAAATGTTGAGAAACAAGGTAGTACCTACGGTTTAATGTAATAAACTGATAGAGTAGCGTTCACTTTTACTTTCATTGCAACAGGGTACCACAGAAGAAACAATAGTAAGAACTACGATACTCATTTCCCTCAAAGAGAAGGGACGACGTCTCGCTATCTATCTCTTTTAGTTATCAGGCTCAGGCTCAGGCTCAGGCTGTAAAGTTGTCTTTTTCATTCTTCCCTTTGATAACATTATGCCTGGGTCATATAGTTTTGTTCGCGCTTGGTAATTTCGGGTTAGAGATCGGGTTAAAATGTCATTACTGCTTGCTAAGTATTTATAAGTAAAGTCCTGATTTCTTAAAACACTAACGGCGTAAAAAAATACGAAAAAGGTGAATGGTTTCTTGCACCGTTAAATTACGTTACGACTACTTAGTGCTTTTGTTGTTGCCCCATACGAAATCGAATAGAATATTCTGATGCAAAGACTTCGCCTTGACTGAAATTACATAAAGCTTGGCTTACCTCCATTTGATGGAAAACAGCCGCTTTGCAACAGCGGTGTATTTGTCCTCGCAATACCTACTAATGAATGAAAAATATTTAAATATTACTATTTTGTGTAACATCAATCATCATCAAAACGGTCTATAGTTTAATTAATTGGATATCTTAAGAAACTTATAATGACGTACCTACCTACCTATTTTGGTAAGAAGTCTTGAACTACTTATCTTTCACATATGTACCTATATATTTTTTGTTTTTTCTTTATGGCAAGTATTGTAAAAATCAATGGTCAATATGGCCATCTCAATATAGGGTTCTCAGATTTCTCAGGCTTTTTCAATTGTGCAACCGTTTTATTACCGTACTTACTTATCTGATTAGGAACTACCTACAAGCGACTGCCAATTTAGGCACAAACCCCAGTCAGCAGCGTAGATAACATTATCTCTTGAACACTGACAACTTCGAAGTAGGTTAGTTAATTAATTTCATCACAATATTTATTTGGCTCCTAATACATTAAATTGATAAGGAAATGACGTACCAAGATGATTCTGCTTGAAATAACTTTCCAATTAATTAAGAAAAACGCCGGGAACTATCCAAAAAAACGAGAAACAATGGTTTTCTAGATATAAAAAGGTCTGGTAAATATATAAATAAATTCAAATTATGTTTATTGAATCCAATTTTATGTTAATTCAATCAAAACCAATCAAAATTATTGCAAAATTTGATAATGATTATGATCATTTAAATTGTCACTAACCAATTTCTAAGTACCTAGGTACTATATACAAGACCATTTACATCTGAGCACGTCATAAGTGTATACTTTACCGATACTAAACTAAGATATGAAAATATAGTATCAATTGGTTTTATACATTTTCTAGAAAACAAACATTCTATACCCTACGGCCTTGTGGGGTAAAAATATATTGAGATTAAAACATGAAACTCTGTTAAAATCTGAATATGAAAATTGACTTGGACGGGTATAAATGGCGGTTGACATTTTGTATATACCTACTGTAATGTTCAGTGCTAACAAACGCGTTGCTGTTCTAAATTTTAGATTAGTAATGCCATCGTGTTAGCGGTCTGGAAAATATGAGAAGCAGAGGCATTCTGAGAACTCGTTTTACAACTCTAATACTTTTGAAAAATAAATATAATAATATAATATAATATGTATATTTGTTAGATTGATTTAGCCTATGTTTCATTTATTTTAAATTGAATATAGACGGATCAATGTTTATACAAATACTTACCTACATAATGTTAGACGTTTTAGACATTTTCTAATTTAAATAAATTGATTTCACGTTACGGTACCTAAACAAAATAATCATAAAAAGTTAATTGTTGTAATTTTAGAGCTTTTTAGGTTTACATTATTTTTTAGTGTTAACATCAACGACCTTTTAAGGAAATACAGTAACACAATTTTTTTCCTTAGATTGGAACTATGAACTAATTAAACAACATTTGCCTTGTTTATCCAATCTCCATTTTTTATCATTAATTGGGATTATTTAGGATAGAGTAGGAAGCCCAATTAGTGGCTGTTTGGACGCATTTAAATGTATAACAGGTTCATTATTTATATTAAACGTCTTATAATCCATTGTGGATCTGTTCAAAGTTTGATGACGACTGGTACTTCAAGATTTTGTTGTGCTAATTTTAAAACAATCGTAATTATAGAAATGATTTGCTGTGCGTTAGGCTTGCTAAAACTCGACAACGGCTGGACCGATTTGGCTGATTTTGGTCTTTAAACCTTTGTCCTCCTCCAGGGAAGGTCTAGACGGTGAGAAATTATGGAAAAATTGCGAAAAAAATAACGCGAGTGAAACCGCGCCGGGTTAAATATAACATAAACACTGTTATGTCCATGTGCTCCTATGATTATACTTAGATATGTGCTTCAATCACTGCTTCAATTTACCAACAAGAGCTCATAAAATTGATGATGAAGAATTATTATACATGGCAGTAGAACCTAACTTTAGGATTAGCCACGCACGTTGATCGCTATTTTCTCCCATAGAAGACGCAATCCCGGCGCGCTTATCAAGGTGGCTCGCTGGCGATCTCAAGTTATTTTCTATAATTATTAAGCAAGTCAGTACGCAGACAGCCTCACCGCAGCCGGCGCCGGTAATAAGCTTTTCGGCGACAAAAACTGGTTTCTACCAAAAGCTCAGTTGTATACGTTCTGCGAACCGCTCTAATGAGATTCCCGTGAGCTTTATTATGCTACCTCAAATTCTTCGTTTAATTTGCGTTTTTAAGGAATTCATTAAATTGTCGCAAATGAGTAAAGCAAACGTGTTTTTTTGGGAGTTTAGGTATTCATACTTTCAGAATCCACTATCCAACTTCAATATGAGCTTACTTACTACGAGGTAAGTACTTAGGGTTTTATAACATTATGCTAATCTTTGTTTACCAAAATAAAATCGAAAAGAAAAATATTATCATGATTCCCCGGCCATAAGTTTTTATCAAACGCAAAGTATGATCTTTTAATTATTTTTGTTTTGTTTAGCGAACTGTCCTATCAAATTAAAATTTGTAGTTCTTGCAAAGGTCACTAACATAATTATAGGCTAACGGTTTAACATTCTATCTCCATTTTTAATTTTTTTTTCAATAAATTCCGCTTTAATTAAATTCTCAACTCTCCTAACTTATCTAATAAATCTGCCTAATCCATTTCCATCAGAATCTACATCTGCGCAACTTTACAAGGCCTGTCGTAATTCGCGTGTCCGAGCTTTGTAACACAAATAATTTGTAACATTGCGCAAGAGTTGTTCAGCTGTGTACTTTGGTTGGTAACATGATCTACAACAGCGCACTCAGCAGTTTAATTTAAACGACACCGGTTGAACATTGTGCTTTTAATGCGCCGCATTTGCTATTCCGGGTAAGATTTCAGCTGCTATAATCAATTATGACTAATAGGTATACCATAATTATGTTGTACCTACAATATATCAGCCATTTTACTTAGGTACTACCTAAATCCTCAGAGCAAAGATTATCTCAATGTCTTTGCCTACATCTATATGATTCTCTAGGTTATTTCGAATTGATCCAAAAATTGAACAAACTTTCGATGCTTTGTGTATTGTAAGGTGAAATAAATAAAAGCTGAAAATAAAACACAAGCTGGTACTTATAGATTTAAATCGCGTAGTTTTTTATTTATTTTCACTCGACAGTGCGCAACGCTTTTAAATTTCCGTAGTCGCAGGCAGACAATAAGAAATTGCATTTTACAAACCTATGGTTCTGACCATAAGTAAAGAACGTGAAGCAAAATAATTTAGCGACTCAAAAAATTAGGCATTGAGTGCTAGGTATAGGAATGTTGTTGATGCCGGTGATAATGCTGACGACGGCTAAATGATCACCAAGTTCCATAACCTACTTGAGCATTAGCATTAGTAAGCAACCGTTGCTCAAGGTCAATTGCTCCACCGTAACCATCGCTTCCTAGTTGGCAACGCTTGGGCAATGCCTCTCACTCGAACTAGGCTTCTGTTACAACATGCTCGCGCAATGCACGGATTGATGAATCGCCGATGCGATGACTTGATGCTTGGGGTTAGTTGGGCCATGTATCATGATATCAGCCCAGCCCCTATATTGCGTCAATCGAATTGGTAATAGAATATTTTAACAAACTTAGAATTAAAAATCTTAAATTAGATTTTCAGTCCATAATACAAAATAGAATAAACTAAACTTAATAATAAAATAAACTTAATAAACCATAGCTATAGATAGACCTATCTATATCGATGGTTTATTATTTGTGTCTTCACGAGATGTTACCTGGTTTTCACATGATCCAATGGAAAAAATAAGTACACACTCTAGTAGCTTCTATTGTTTAATTTAAGATTTTTATTTAATTTTGCAAACTTACAAGTGAATGACAATCATATATATTCCCCCAAAAAGTAGCGACTCCAAAGTACCTGCCCCACAGAACAGAATGATCTACCCGAACTGAGTAGGCTCCGATTCCCCTAAAATAATTTGCTCGCGAGTACTGGCAGATCTATGAGTTCTATGTCTATGGTACCTGTCTCAATTCTCATTACATCAATAAAATATTTGATGTTCATTCTTGTGATGGTATAAAGTTTTGCTTGTATCGTTAGTATGCAACGGCGATACCGAAATCAAAGGCAGGTTTATGATTAAGATCCCGGAACAATGGCAGGTAGTTGTCTTGTCTACATTATGCAGGCAATAAATGCGTAGACTTTTTGTTTACTCAGCACATCCTTTACGGTTCATGATTGTCCTTTACACCTCGGACAAACCGCTATAAAGACAGGCACTGAAAGTGGTAGTGAGAAAGAATGAAATGCCAGTGCTTTCAATCAAACGATAAAGATAAACATAAACATTCACAGACACACATACTGAGGAAACTTTGATATCAAAAAAATCGAATATATCTGTATTGACCCTATCACTCTCCTCTGAGAGTGGGCTAGTATCGCAAAAGTGCAAACATTCAAAATATGATGATGATAAATTCTTATGGATACTCCATGCGGGTTTTTTGTTTTGTTCACACCTTTTGTTTTTGAATACATTTTTATAAATGTTTGCATCAGCTAAAAAATACACGACTGAGTATGTTAATCCCATAATAAAATAAATTTACATAAACTCAGCAGTGAAACATTAGTATATTTATCGCGCAGTACCGCTGGCACAGCGTGTTATGCTGTCCAATACTTGATAAGCTATATAGGACACAGATATGTAATCAGGACATGAAAAACAGACAAAATTACAAATTATTCCCATTTTTCATCAATCTTTGTCTTGGTCTTGGTCAAGGTGACAGACCAGAAAAAAAACTGTTAGAGTCTGTTCAAAAAGAGAACCGTATTGAATCAATCCATTTAGATTCATAATGTTCAACGACATAAAAGTCACCTGACAACGGTTCTCACAATAAACAGACCCTTTAATGAAAATATTTGACACTTTTGATAGGTCCATTTGATCATGCAATTGCCATTGTTAAAGTTTAAATAAAGGGTTTATCGACGATCATGTTATTAGTACCTATATTATTATATGTAGATTCTTCTGCTTTCAAAACATGCCATCCTGACTACGTCCCGTCTAGAAAAATAATATGAAACAGTTCCCAGTTTCGAATTTATCTGCTGGTAAGCATATACTGAAATTATATACTTGAGTATTTTAATGGAACAAAGAGCGATTGCGGTCGCGATTGTGGGTTGAACGTATTTATTAACGGAATGTTTTATTATTCGCATAACTGTAATAGCTAATATTGTGATGTTAGATAAAGGATAATAAACCAATCAGCTTGTTGGCACCACGTGCGCTGGCGCATGGCGTCTCTGAGTAGCAATAAAGCAGGGTATAAACCTACTCCTATAGACAGAGCCAGGTTTGGTATGGTGGTAGGTGAGCGTGTATAAACACTTACTATACGACAATGACGACGACTACAACGCCGATGAAGATGAAGCTTTATCTTGGTGGGCACTGCGGTGGTACACACCAAGGTGGACTTTTGCTGAAGAGTCTTACAACCAGGTAAAACCTCCATACATTTTATAGAGTAGGTATGTTGGAGGTTGGAGCGTGGCGAGAAATCACTGATAATAAATTGAAACAAGTTCCCCCTTGACGTATGCTTCGTATGAGTTTCTCTGTGAGATGATGTTGTTGACTTCGAGTGGCGCTCAATAAGTCGGAGGCTATCTGTTTTCATGGCCCCCGACGGGCACCGCCACGGGGTTCCCACATCACTATAGGAGAGGTAGATATCGAGGTAGACTCCAAGATGAAATATCTTGGACTCTACCTTGATAGTCGGTGGAATTTCCGCGAGCATTTTACCCGTATGGTTCCCCGACTGATGCAAGCGGCGCAGTCCTTAAAGCGCCTTTTACCGAATCTCGGGGGACCAAAGGCGGCTAGCCGCAGATTATACCTGGGGGTGGTGCGGTCCATGGCCCTATATGGGGCCCCAGTGTGGGCACCGCTGGCTGAGTCAAACATTGCCTTGCTGAGACGAGCTCAGAAGGTAATGGCCATCGGTGTCGTTTGCGGGTACCGCACCATCTCCTATGAGGCGGGGTGTTTATTGGCTGGTGCTCCCCCATGGGACTTGGAGGCGGAATGCCAGGCCTTTTCTTATCGCCGGCGTAAAGAGCTATGTCTCCGGGGGGAATACCCGCCACCGGCGGTTGAGGAGCTTGCTTGGAAGTGTCACCTCCAAGAAGCACTCAGAGAGGAATGGGCGAGGCGGTTGGAGAATCCCAGTGCCGGTTGCTGGACTATTGAGGCTGTCCGACCAGTTTTTAATGAATGGTTGGACAGGGCACACGGGTCGCTTTCCTTTCGGATGGTGCAGGTGCTGACTGGGCATGGCTGCTTCGGCAAGTACCTGTGCCGAATAGCACAAAGGGAACCGACCACCGAGTGCCACCACTGTGAGTGCGACGTGGATACGGCGCAACATACTCTCGAGGTCTGTCCCGCTTGGGACGAAGAGCGCCGTACTCTCGTCGCTAAAGTAGGAAACGACCTCTCTCTTCAAGCATTGATAAAATCGATGCTTGAAGATGAGAGGTCGTGGGAAGAGGTTTCATCCTTCTGTGAACTAGTAATGTCACAGAAGGAGGCTGCTGAAAGGGAGAGGGAGTCTGCTTCCAACCTCCCAATGCGCAGTCGGAGAACGGGACGTAGAAGGAGGCTCTTCAACGTCCTCCTTCAACCCCCATAACAAAGGCTTCGGCGGTAGGCTCGGGGGAGACTACCGTCGAATTTAATGAAGCCTTATGGAGGCGCGCGCGGTGTCCCCGCGCGCCATGGGGTAGTAATCGGTAAAGGCAAGCTTTACCGCGCAGGAGATGGGGTCCAACAGGATCAACGCTGCCGGGGAAGCGGAAGATTGTAATTCCCGCACCCAGGCCAAAAGCGTGGGAGGGAACACCGGTGTGGTTTTTAGTCGGTAAGAGTCCGACATAACCTTCACAAACACCCGCTGTGAAGGTATCCATGAGGATTTTCCACACCGAGAACAAAAAAAAAAAAAAAAAAACGCATGCGGATATCACCAACCGAATAATCGAGAGTTGTATGAAGCACAAAACAGAACGCTACGTGTCTCATTAGCATGTTAACATGTTATTAACAGACTTCACGGTTCATACCGATGTATATGCGGTACTCAGTCTACTTACTAATTACTCTTATGTTTGGGGCACAAGCAAAACTAAGTTTGTTAGCACACAACTTATTTAGACTTAGTTAAACCCCTATGCATGGCCACCAGTCCGCGTATTTTAATTTTAAATAACAGTTTAACAATGTACTCATAATAAAACACGGTAAAGGGTGCCGGATGTTTGTACAAAACAAACTCACACCGAAATAACTGGTGTTTGTAATACGGGTGGTTTCATTTCATTGCATACAAGATTTTACTTTGCCATTGAAACAGGACCTGCAGAAATAAATTGAGCTCAAACTGTAATATTTTTAGTTGACCCATTGTGTTGGCAGATACTGGCATATTTTCAAAAAATGTTTAACTAAATCTCTTCATGAAGAAGGCAGGAAGGTATTTGCGTATCATGTAATACGCACAGCGCTGCGTTCTGCGTAATTGCGGTAGAACACAACGCATCTCAGTGCAATGCGTCGTCAATGTGTTTTTTTAACATACCTATACTGTCATACAATGTAGGTAATGAACGCAGAACGCACGTGTGTTTTCCTTAGACCTTTTTCAAGTTATCCGACACGACAACCGTGCGTTGTCCAAGACACAATGATCACGTCACGATGTCGTCCACATCACACCGCTGTCGTGCAAGACAATGTTAAAGCACAGAACAGATATTAGCATTTCCATGGATTTAACAAACACGCGTTGTCGAGTGTCATTTGTCGTAGACACACTGTATCGTGCCGGATAATATAAAAACGCTAAAAGAGGGAAAAAATAGGTGTTTATTGTGCATTGTTTCATAATGCGGGTTCTATTAGCATTCAACAAGCTTTTCCACAATCGTATCTTAACCCAGTTATACTGCTAGCGGGCTGATAACACTGTCGCAATCGTCATAATAAATCTAACACCACATTATCTGATACGCACGCACCTACCTACACAAACTTTTAAAGGGTTATGCCCAATTGTACCTTACTAGATCTACCGAAGCTCAATTCCGCGCGAAGAGGATTAAGATAAATTTTTAGACGATTATTTTGTTTGATTTTGCTCCTCAAAAAGCCACAAAAATAATATAAGTATAATCTAACGTGGTATCTAATCAACTCACTTTTGAGTGAGTTCACGATTGGACTATACAAAAACACGGATTAACCGTGAAGTTTGTTTTCCATGTTCTGAAATGTTTGGTACTACAAAATAAATCAATGGTTTTCCAGAAATTCAAAAACCTTTTATAGGTATAAGTATAGGTTGATTGCTGGTATTATTTCACCACTTTTTATAACACCTCTAGTTCCTTTTTTGAAACTGTTAAGAATAGCCCTATAAGAATGATAGGTTATCAGAACAGTTAGTAATACAGGAAGTAACAATCACATAAAGTAGGTAGCTCAACGCGTTGAACGTGTGTGCAATCAATGGTAGAGGTAGTACAACAAAACGCGGAGGTTCCCTCGGCTATGTTTCGAAGCTAAGCTTTTGTCATAAAATTATTAGAAAACTAGGTATACTTTTAGAACGATGTTTTAACAGAATGGGGATAGGTAATGGTAACTTATCCTCGCAAGGTCCTTTGAAACTACTGCAGCATATCCGTATAGATCTACGGATAAAGTTATTAAAAATTATTGACAGATGCTATGTTAGACAAAAATACGATTCGAAAATATTTTCTCGATAGAAAAAAAAACCCCAATACTTGGTTCCAGTTGTTCAGTTAACTTCAGTCACTATAATTTAGTCATGAGCGTCTTGTGACTCATCAAGTACTCCTGGAGCCTCTGTATCGTGCATCACTGTACTCGATTGAATTTTCAAACTAGTAGCATTCCATATAACTCGTTATCTTCATACCATGTGACAGGTGCCTTAAAACCGGTAAAGCCATTTATGCTTTAAATGGCATACGATTGATATGTCGATGGTATGTAAAAAACTATCAATTCGCATTCAGACTGTGTTAGTAAACACGCTACGCACGCAACGCGCACTGAGTAACAAAATAGCACATATAGGGTGTACGTACAGGCACAAAATGAACTTGCATAAAGTTCACGAGACTTGTAGAATAATATACTTCTATAACACTTGTTGGTACTACGGGCGAGTTTTTCTGTTTATGGGCTTGGACGAAGTAAAAATTGTAAGATTATGTAGAGCTTTTAACATACTCTTACAATTATTGCAGTACCCTTATAGATATTCATCATGACAGCCTTTTAATGTTCCCACTGCTGGGATACTGGCCTACTCTCCAGCGAGAGTGATTGGGTCTTAATCCACCACGCGGACCCAATGCGGATTGGTGGATGGCACATGTCTTTCGAATTTTTAGTTCTTGGACATGCCGGTTTCCTCACGATGTTTTCCTTCAAAGTATGGGAGCCCACGACCTTAGGATCGGAAGGCGGGGTCAGTAGACCACCGGTGCTAATATATATTTTTATAGATATTATTAATGTTATAATACAAGGAGTAGAAACTTATAAATAATAGGTACACTATGTAGTTTATATATAATATAACAATGTTCAAGATGAAGCTAAAAAATAAAAATAAATACTAAGCTAATAAAGAGGCTCGCAGCGTTAAAATATTACTTTATTAAAAATAACTCAGCAATAACTTTGTTTTATTATTACTAGCTATGATAGGTAAATCAACAGTTTTTTTTATGTTGTAAATTGATGTGCGTGCCTAGAACTTTTATACTTACGACATTTCTCATTACTTTTATTTTCTTTTGCGAGAGCTCACATCACGATCTACAAAAAAATACCCACAAGTAGTTGACACCCTGTATGATTATCAAAACCATTTTATATAAGTACATCGTAGTTAAAAAGAACAAAGCGTTTTAAGTATTCAAGGTTAGACATGTTAAGCTGATAATGACATCGGTGTTGTTCGCACTATTCCGCCACAATTATTTTAGACAATAGCCTGATGTTTAGCATAATCAGTGACTACATCTCCTGACAGGTTGATCATTGGTTAGGATCAGCAGATTGATGGATGTTGGCCTTAATAACTTTGTTACTTCATGAGCCTACTAGCCGTGTTTATTGTATAATAACGAAGGTAAAATCATTGGCTACTTTTACTAAACAAGACCTCGAGTATTCACGAGAGGCAAGATTCCCGCTGAGGGATCGAGGCATTCCTCGTAGCGCACCTAGCTGAAGCGCACCATGACGAACCGCACCAAACTACTTCTACATAGCGCACCCGTTTAGGTGCGCTTCATTCATGTTTGCACGACCTGCAAATATTTGTTCTGAGTCTGATGTTGTGGTACAGTCAGCAAAGAAAGTGGTCTATCACTTTTGACAAAAGTTTCTGTGAAATCCTCTGACATTCAAATGAATCTCAACCTTAGGGTGGTAGACCACATTTTTTTTTTACATTGCATTCGAAGTTTCTTACGCATGATACAGGGAATAGTGTGGGTCAGTGCTTTGTGACTAAGTGTTTATTTATCTGTTTCCTCCTAGTCAGGATGTTGTGGTATTTGGCGTGTGAAAAGTTCGATAAAATGAAATAAGCACTTAGATTTACCCCGACGAAAAAGTCTAGTGCGTGTATCTGTGTCTGTCTGGTGACATCACATATTATGTCAATGAACAAGAACGATAACAAATTTGAAAGTTGAAACACATTATTCAGAGGTAAGTTAGTAGTAGTTAGTAAGTAGGGATAATATATATTTTTTTAATCGTAGATAATCAATTTTGAATTATTTGCCTGGCTAGCATGAGCACCGTTGAAAACGTTAGACTAATAGGCAAAAATAATAATTTGTATTCATTTATATAAACAAGTATTATGTAAGTACTTGTAAGAATTATAAATAAACCCAGAAACAAAACAGAAAAAAACAAAAAGGTTATAAATCAGTTTGCGCTTTTTTATTTGCCTAGGTGAAATAATTTGCGATCAAATTATAATGATATGCGCATCCTTGAAACGTACACTACCTATATGAATACTTACATAATTTTTGCCACTCACACTTCCCGGTTTTTTACAAGATGAGTAGCTCTGTTTTAATTTTAAATTCAAATCTCCGGTTCAGATTCAATTTGCTATGAGAAAAACTTCACTTCTCTTTTTGTGTGATAAGGAAATATGTTATCGGGATTAAATCATTAACTTACTATTGTGTAAGTAGGTAGATATTTGGCGGGTTTTTTGGGCAGAAATCGTAGTTATATTTAGGTTATAGTCACTGGCGCTGCACACGCTTGGCGTGACCAGACCACATGGTCTACAAGTCTCATTATGGTCGAGGGATAGTGCATTATGCGCTCGACTGCGAGCGGACTGGAATACGGAATATGCTTGACAAACTCCTACGCAGCAACAAACTTTATTCGCGACTTTTTAAAATTAATCAATGACTTCTGAATCTTAAAAACTACCTGCCCCCTGCTGTTTGTGAGGAACTGTTAATTTTTTCGAGATAAAAAGTAACTCTGTTATTTCTGGTTACGATTATTTCAGTTTCCCGTTTTTTTTTGCATTTATGATATTGGCATAAAACCACTTGTCATTAGGTCAAGGACTTTGTCTAACCATCCGGTTGAAATTAAAATATTAGAATTTATGTTACTCGTTTTCGATCACCCACATTACACGGCAGGTGGACAGTCAGTCATACATATGTTAATTAAACCATGTCTAATGGTCACCATAAAAGTGTCACTGCGCTCGCTACGTCGCGTCGGCGGTCTAGCGAGACACTTGTGCGAGTTCAAGCGGACTTTGTAATGTCCGCTTGGCTCGCAGTCGAGCGCTGGCCTAAGTCATTGAACACAATATTATGATTCATGAAAGGACCTAGGCACTAACCTACTATTACTTCAGATCAGTCACCTATGAACCACTATAAATCGGTCGCACCATGGCACATAGATCATAGAGCGTAGGATTAACGACGCGGAACATAGCATGCGTTCGAGTTGCATCATTGGCAGTTTACAGTCTAGGTTTTCAGCTTAGTAGATAGTAGATAATAGTACAGTCAACGAATGTATTATATTCGTAAATAAACATGTTCAGAATAAGTCTACGCTTATTTAATGTTCTACACAAGTAATATAGGTCCTACATGGTAGAGCATAGTTCAAACAGTGAATTTTGCACATATTGATACGGAGTTGGAGGACGCATTAAACATGACAAATTTTAATAGATTCTAGGTATATTTTGAAGTATACTATGTACCTATAGATCCAGGATGATAGTTTATGACGGTGACTGTATCTGCTTCACAAACATTGCAACATTGCTGAGCAGGTAATATCTTATTACTTATTGCATTTCGCTTACGTTCATGTGAAATTACCTTTAGTTTATAAGTGGAACATGAAACCTCTTTTTGTAGTTTTGCTAGGTTTTAGATGATACACACACAATACATGTATCGAGCGCCTTGACGAGCACTTATAAACAAGTGCCTAAGTACTTAACTTAGTCACTTCAGGAAAAATAATCTATAGTATTGATTTACTTATGCCTGTTATTTATGTCTGTATTAAAATATCGAAGCCACTTATCACCACGAGCCACGAAGGCAATCATGGTAGAGTTAAGTTTATCCGATTAAAAAACTTTATCTGACTCAAGAGCTCCATACAAAGTGCGAGACGGCTTCATTGCCCCTACTAAAGGTTTCATTACTAGACGCATGTTTGATAATTCTTTTCATAATGCAGTTTTAGACTTCAGAGAAAATTCACCTCAAATTTCAGGTCTCTAGGACTCTGTTTATTGACAGGCAGTAATGTATGATCTTAAAATCTTAATTGCGTTACTGAAATGAAATGAAATGAAATGTTTATTTGCGAGAAATATGGTTACAAGGTCTTTATTATGTTTCTAAGGTTCACATATTTCACCAAACACATTGGCATCATAAGACTTATGTTAGGTGCCTAAATACTGATTAACTGGTTTGAAATGTGTGCCTAAAGAAGTTCTTTAACTTCTAGAGGACGCAGCGGGAAAATGAAGTTTGAACTTATGAAAAAATTCAGGGTTTTTGACTGGTTTTATTATTTAGACTTTAATGAGTGATATATTTAATCAAGACTCTTTTGTTTAGGTTTATTGGTGTGGTGTGTGGTTATGAGTTGTTTTTGTATATCCTCGTCGAGTCATTTACGATTCTAGAGCAAAAAGTAAACTCACCCGCATCAAGCCAGAACTGGTTGGTTGTCCGCAACGCCCGCAAGTCTGCCTCACCCAAACCAAGTTAATACAGCAAAAAATCTTCGATAAAACTTTATTTAAATGCTAACTGCCATCCTCTGTCTTCGTTCGTTCGTCTGCAACCGGGAGCCTATGTGTTGACCCTGAATCACTACTAATTATATTACTAGCTGCGCCCCGCGGTGTTAGTGGTTAAACAATTTTTTAATCCACGAAAACACGAGATAAAAAGTACGCATTAATAATATTAGTGTGATAGTGTTATGATTATCCCAATATTGGAAGTAACAAATGGAAGAAGTTAGCATCAAAAAAGGTAGCGAGGACCAAGTAGGTACGGGGCGATCCACTAGCATTACAATAATCGTTGAATTATCCCAAAATGCCCCACATGTTCGTAGGTATTTCTAGAATTATCCTCAGATCTCAATACAGTAGTATAAAACCTGCTATTCAAATAACTTTCAAGAAACAGATAAATGATTCATAGAACGCGCAAAGAGGTGTGGTTTATGTGCATAAACAAACTAGGTACAAGGAATACCTACAGAATTGTCTACTGCGGTCACTGATAGGTTGGTACTGTGCTTGAGTAAGGATATTATACTAATAAAGTAGGTAAGGAATTAAGGATACAAGAGTCATTGTTGATATTTTTTTAGGTATACTACACACTCACTCATCACAGAACCGACACAGCCGCAGACGAAATTAAGTTTAACGTAAGGACCAAACTATTTATTTAAAGTGACTTACTTTACTTTTCAATCAACAAAATTATAATAAAAGTTACCTTTTTGATATTGATAAAAAAAACCGTCATTTGTTGTTAAAAAATCTGTAAGGTAGGGAAGTGTGGCACAGGGCACACTTACTACCTGCTCAGTGCTTGGTACTAAATATTTTGGAATAAACTTACTATAACCACAATTATTATCATGAACTTCGCAAGGTAGGAGATATTACGTGCCTACTTTAACATAATATAAAGATATTTTTTCTTTTTATCGAAAGCCACTAGCTAAGTTATAAATAATAAATAGTGACAACGGGTAAACGCGGCGAAGAGCGCTCAGTTTATACAGGGTGTATGTTACAAATGCTCCTAAAAACATCGGCTTAGAAACAGAATACTTATCTATAATTTATCAAGGTGCTAAGCTGATAAACTATTCCGTGCAATTTTTTTAATGACATGCTTTCTGATGCTATATATAAGGTCATTCATTATCAACCTGACAAACTTAAGGGGTAGGTTCCACACATAAAAAAAAAATTGTATTTTTTTACTAATTTAAAAAAAAAATTACGTAATTCTGCTTAATAATTAGTTACCTATCCTTGTTAGAAATCAAAAAGGCAGCGCTCGGCACGTGTCAGTGACCCGCGCGTCAATGAACCGCGGGTTAATAACCCGCGCGTCCTTGACCTGCGCGTGTCCTTGACCCGCTACGGGGCGCGCACACAAAATGCGCGGTCATAAAAACCCAAACCATGTCTTTCGATTTTAGTTACTTTACTTAGTACTTTTTTTGAAAGTAATGTCCATGTATATTTTTAAATAGAAATTGATCTGGCTTCGAACCCACGACCTTAGAATCGGAGGCGAGGTCGCTATCACTAGGCCGAGTTTGTTCCAGATTCGTTTAGGCTGGGGCGCGTGGAACTGGTCTAAATTAATTTAACTTTAGGACGTTCAAAAATGATTTTATATATTATACCTAAAAATATGTTGAATTTTAATTAACACCCGTTATGCAAGTTTGTCCCCGACACTCCTGGGGCAACGTGCCTGTTTAAGAGCCCGCCACGCTATTTAATTTATGTGAAAAATGGCAGAGTGCAAAATTAGTTCGCCAACTTTCTTGTCAAATGAAAAATGACTCGTTTCAAGTGAACGAACTTTAACAGCAGCGAAGTGGTTTGGGTTTGAGACAACTTTTGAAAACGTTTTAGATTTTATTGACCGAGCGAGCGTAGCGTCTCAGTTTCGAGAATGGCCAAAAATGATTTTGTCTGTCACTCAGTCAGTTCTCGCCTACAGGTCGCATTTATCAACCAATCTGGTTGAAACTTGGTATACAGGTTCTATGACTTTATAGAATTTAATTGTCGTCGGGAATTTTTGATAGATTTTTCTATAAAAAAGGGCAAAAAGTGAGCTGCTGAATATGTACCTACGCCTAATGTAATTTGATTTCGATAGTTTTTATTTTATTTGAAAGGTAAGTATCAACTTTATATTTGTCTCATATTTGAGGATCTTCAGCATGATGAGCAGAATAGTTATTCGAAATGCAGTATGTTGCTAACTTTCAAAGCTCACTTTGCAAGTTTGTGCTTGCGAGGTCTACTGTTCGGAGAACAGCTAGTCTAAGTACTTATAAGCATTTACACAGAGCTTTTACTCACGATTAGATAAACACCCTGTCTAAACCTACAGTAATTATCGGTCAATGTTTTTAGTGTCAACCAAGGCAATCAAAGTCAAAGTCAAAGTCAAAAATGATTTATTTCAATAAAATCACAAGGATCAAGACAAGGATCATTTTGAAACGTCTTAAAGCTAGGTGAATTTACGCCAGTTCCACGCGCCCAATGCAATACAATAAGAGTAAAATGCGTAGATTTTAGACATACTGAAAGCATCAACTTTGATCATTGTCAAAAGTTACGTCTACAGCTGCTGTGCTGTCATTGTATTGGTAGCAAATTGGTAGCTGGTAAAATGCCCCCCACGCTTGACCATTTATTTTACTTCTAGTGTGGCAAACTCAGCCACAGAAACTATAAAATAAAAATAGAAAGAGTCCAGGTAACGTTTCAACGCAGTATTCACACTATTGAGAACAATAATCGTTACCGCAACGTGCCCCTATTTACAAAGCTAAGAATATGAGGTAACAAAACACCTGACCACCAAAACATTCCTCAACACATCGAGTGAAAATGCACCTTGACATTGTGCTTACTTGCTATGTGCTATTACATCAGTGTGGTAACACTGTACAGCACGTCCTATCGCCTTACAAAACTATATGCTTGTATACTGATGTACCTGAACTCTTAGCACTGGTTACTAGCTAACATTATCAAATCTGTCGCTAATAGAGTTTTTTTTTTATACAACTGAAGTGGCAACCAAGGGTACGGCCCACAAGTTGGTAAGCGGTTACCGCAGCCTATGGACGCTTGCAATACCAGAGGTATCACTCGCGGGTTGCCACCTTGAGGCTAAGATCGAAAGCCTCATGTGCCAGTAATTTCACCGGAAACCATACCCTTCACACCGGAACACAGCAATGCGAGCATTACTGCTTGGCGGCAGAAATAGGTATGGTGGTAGTCCCTTCCCCGGACGAGCTCTATCACAGAGAACTGTACTCCTCTTAGTTTAATTTACGCTGAATTAGTACATTCTAAACATTTATCAATTCCCAATAAAAATATTCTTAGGACCAGTCAATATTATTTAGTAAACAATATAGTCAGTATTTTAAATAAGGTAATTACAAAAAATAATAATACAGATAAGCTTCCAACTATAATGAGTAACTTATAACCAACACCCTCCCATATTCTGGTAGGTACATTAGAGCATCATGCTTTGGAACTAGTATTTTAAGGAACCTACTTGAAAATTGTAAATCCATCAAGAAGTGATTAGTTTAGAACGTCAATAGAACGAGGCTCGCTTTTGTTTTGATATGTAAAAAACTTGTGCTGAGGGTACTGGTCGAGTACGTGCTTAGAACTCTAAACTTTTTGAGTAAGTGTGAAACTCGAAAACACCGCTGCTTTTACTAAACATCGATGTGGGGGATAAATCATAGTAAATTCGACATGCTGATCCAAAAATATTTAAAAGTAGGTACGAATACATTATTAAGTTTAATGCACCATGTACGCTTTCTGCATTCTAAAAACATAAGTACAAGTAGTTAAAGATTTAATAACTTTTCCTGTTACGATTAGTAATCAGTTAAACAACAAGCGTTATGAGTAATTTATCTATAGCACTTTACCACATAATAGTTCAATAATAAACACTATTTCCTTCAAACCAGTCACGCCTACTAATTTATACCATCTGACCGTAAAATATTCCACTATGTAAGTATAATAATTATCAGTTTAGCACAGAGCTGTTATACCTATTCGACTATTTCAATACCTGAAATTGAAACTGAGTTTGTATAATATTTGAAATAAAATTCAACGATATTTTAAGAGTCACCTCTCAACCTCGAGGCGGCTTGTCGGTAATTTCAAAGATGCTAATTATGGGTAGAATCGATATGGACAGCAAAAAATATATGACGGTGGTCTTCTACGGTAGACGGTACGGTATCAACATGTCGCCTAGAATAGATCTAGAATTAAAAAAACGAGTGACTAATTACCAAACTCGAATAGGCACTATTCTCCGAATCGTAATTATTCGCGATTAAACTGACAGTTTACATGTATTTGAATTTTTTTATTCCGCGGAATAGTTGTTCCAGAAGTTGCTCGAATTCAACCTTAATTATAAAGATATGTTCTGCCGAGACCCCGCCCAGTCTAAGAAAAAAAAAAATTCAAGATCTAAGGAAAAATGTTCGATATTAGATTTAAACGCGTTTTTTTGCCAAAGCTCAAGCAAAACTCTCAAACAATGTAAGTACTATAAGTAGGTATGAGTACATAAATTATGGTTTTAGCAAATGATAATAAAGTTATTGCAAAATACATGTGATAAATCTCCACCCACACAATAAATCGCTATTGGCAAATAAGTTCCAACATGTTTAACGAATTTTAAAGAATCTTTATTGCGGAGTAGGTACATCCCTGTTAAGTGCCATGCCAACATCTGGGGACCGGTCTCACTCGTTCTGCCAGACCCACGCAACTTCTGCCCTCTACCACCTCGAAATGACTCTACATTTTACGAGCACACGGAATCCATTGGATGCCCTATATAAAAAATTAACGATGCTTGTGTTTCCAGCGAGCAGTGTATCTCGATGTTTCCGATATTTCAGATAAATGATGCAAAACATCGTTATAAAAGCGCACGTTCTCGACTTCTCGAGACACCTAATAGCTGCAAGTTAGTAAGTAAACTATTTGCATCCGATGGTATTTTTCCTTGAAACACCCAGCCCTACCTTATTTCACTTGCCTTACCAGAAAAGTTAACGGTTGCTCAGGGCTTGTCAATAAATTAATGTTGAAATCGCTGTTACTTATCCTCTGATAAATGGAGTCTTAGAGACATTAAACTAAGAATATATTTTCAGGAGTTTCAGTTCTTTACAACGCGGTGAGCGTGAAGATAATTTGTAAAGATTAAGAGCGTGTCACATCCGACACGACACCTTCTCTTTCGTTCACAACATGCATTGAAATGTATCAAAGTGTTATCGATGTCACGCGACTGTCGTGCGTGCAGGATGGTGTAAAAACATGTTTTATTTTCTACATTTTAATCTGTTGAGCCGTCTGTCATCCACGACAGACGACCGATATCGTGTCGGATACTGTGAAAACGCTGTAAAGATGTGTGCAGATAATTCTGCCTATCGACATTTTCCGCGATGAAAATACCTATCGATCCAGAAGGCGCCGGACGCGGACGAGTTTTTATTCGTTACAAAGTATTTTTAATTTATTTTTTATATTAATAGTGGTGGATATATGGTCGGAAGTGACGCGCAGTCTGCGTCTGCAGACTTCCGCTCGGAAGCAGTCAGCTTCCTGACTTCCATGGTCAAGTGACGTTCCGCATTACAATAACGATTTACGTCTTGCAGTTGGGGAAATGAAGTTAACTTTCATTGACTATCTCGTTTACCGCAATGGGAAGAGGAAGGAAGTTTCTGAAAGCAACGTAGCTTTTAAATAAATTGTTCCTTCACGTAATTTAATTTATGTCCATGCAAAATATCTTGATATTTTGATATGGTATCCAAGTGATATCTAGATAATAAAGGAATGAGTGATACACAAATTATGGGAAGTAAACATAACAATAAAAATAATTAACTATTGACCTAATTACAAGCCCAGACAGAAAGCAAAGTCATAATTTCGTTTTAGAAATAATTGGTAAGTACCTAAACTACTTAAGCAATTTTTTTAAAAATTGTAACCATTACTTCTAAGATAACAAACAGCATACGGCCTGATGATAAGCGGTTACCGTAGACTGTGGACTGCATCTGCATCACTCGCGAGTTGCCACACTGAAACGTAAATCAAAAGTCATTTCACCAGCAACCATACCTTTGCACTGCAATGCAACGGCAGGATTACTAATTAGCGGCATATAATGGGTTCCCCGGATGAACTCTATCACGAATAACTCGCTAACTCTATCATAAAATGATTGTGACTCTAGGTCAGTCTTATCTGCCGATGTGTGTCATGTAAGTTATTTCCATAAAAATCTAGGTCCATATTACAATTTGTGGTATCAACAGAGCAGATAAATCGAAAAATTATACAAATTACGCTGATTTCCACAAAAATATCAAGTTGACTAATTGTTATGAAATAATTTTGACCAACTGTTCTAATATAAGTATATTGTTTGTTTTGATGATTTTGTACGGATTTTTTGTGTCAAATTATGAAACTCAATGGCAACTTGGTGATTAGGGATTCCAAATACCTAGAACCATTAGTACCATTTCACAGAATAGATATTAGTACGACGTAACCATTTCTAGAACATTGTGTTTTGAACTTGTGACCTACCAACCAATAATTTATTTTGGCCGAGTTGAAACCTGATGCTCTAACGTCAGCATTCAAGCTAAACCAGTATAACGATAGGTACTTTAGAATGTTCTTCTTATTTGGAGGTAATAAAAAAAATTAGCACCATCCTCAGATTTTATTACTTTAATCATTATTATTGCTTGGTCAAGTTAAGTTTAGAGTTTTAAAATTGTTTTTGGATTAAGAATAAAATTGAAATTGGATACGAATGGTAAAACTAAAACGTATGTAAATTTAACGTATGTTTCATTGGAAAACAACTTCGTTCAATTGTATATTTTTTTTAATAAGTGACTGAATATTGGTATATAGAACCTCTTTTAAATTTTATAGAAAAATCGCTTTGCCTTGTGCCTTTTCGAAGATATTATAGTTCATCAGGCAAACCGGATTGTGTTGTACTTATTCAAAACTCGAATTACAGAAAGGAAAAAATACTTAGAATTTTTTTTTTTACTTATATTATTTTCATCATCATCATGACAGCCTTCTAATGTTCCCACTGCTGGGACACTGGCCTACTCTCAGGCGAGAGTGATTGGGTCTTAATCCACCACGCGGACCCAATGCGGATTGGTGGATGGCACATGTCTTTCGAATTTTTAGTTCTTGGACATGCCGGTTTCCTCACGATGTTTTCCTTCACCGTATGAGAGCACTGGCATTGCGCACATAAATTTTTCGAACAGAAAAATCCATTGGTGCACGACCGGGTTTGAACCCACGACCTTAGGATCGGAAGGCGGGGTCACTACCACTAGACCACCGGTGCATATTATTTTAAGTGATATTAAAATTGAACACGAGTAGGTTGGTATTCGTTACGCTAATAACAAAACCCTGAAGTACTGTTTTGTTAAAAAGCTATTGCACTTAATTTTACTAATAATCCTAGCTAATAAGAAAATCCGAGCTTAATTTAATTTTAATAATCCTAGCTAAATATTAACATTAACTAATAATCCTATCCATCCTAGCTAGTTTCGACTACCTAGCTTTGTTGACTTAAATATCTATGGGCTTGGGTGTTTGTTTAGCCCGCATATTTTAGCACTAAAACTGAGGGGAAACGTCAAGTTCAATACATAGTGAACGAGTTTAAAGAAGAAAGGAGGCGAAAACTAGACGCTAAAAAGAGAACAACTCAAAAACAGATTTAACAAGCAACTAAATACTACCTTATCTATTACAATAAGTAAGTTACATGCAAAAAATGTAAAAAGCATTGCTATGATCTGTTAAAATTAATTAATTAGGTATAGTTACCTAACCTACCTGATAAGTAGGTACTTATTAAAAATACTTACTACACATTAGCGAAGTACTAATATCTGTTCTGTTCTGTGACATCAGACACATCAAAAACAAAGAACCCATTTACAGTGCGTCACAGTTTGTGCGCAAGAGCATCTGCGATCCACGCAAATATTTTATAGTGTTTTCTGACATTTGCCAGAAAACAACGTATTTTGTGTATATCGCTATGTATGACTACGACGCAGTGTGGTGCCACTTTTAATGGGTTCGTTGAACTTTGTAGTTTTAAAAAATAAAGGTTATCCTCATGTGTAGGTATTTATCTATATTTACCCGCAAGTGTACGTGACATTGAAACGCAAACTGCTGATTTATTAATGAATGAAAATGCATCGCACCAATGACGTCTGACACAAACACAAAGAAAGGTGTAAAGAATAGTGAGTCATCAGATTAAGAAAAGTCTTAGTTATTGCTGTTCTTTTGACATAAACCTAACATAACCTATTTAACATAATAAGACTGACTGAAACTTAAATAAATTCACTGAAACATTCAAGACTGTTCAAATTTTGGGCACTTTAATAGTCATACATCAAACTAACCGGCTCAGTGCTCTTCTTTCATTTAGGACCATCGAGCACATAACTCTAAAAGACGCCATGAATGCAGGCAAAAAACTTATCAAATAGCGTGCGGGCGAGGCATACGGTTGCCGTTGCGGTTGGGTCTTCAAAGAGTGAGCATCGAGCATTGGACGACATACCTACCACATGGCTGTGTAAAAGTAGCTCTTAGAGATACGAGTATAATATCGTCAAAACAATAATGAAGTCCACACGTGGCGAAACTTAATCTGATGTTTAGCTATTTCACACAGGCCTCCCGCCAGTTATTTCAACTACAAACTCCGTTGTAGGTTATTTGAATCAAGATCAAATTACAGGTGTACTAAAGCAGGAAATGATTATTATCAATGATTTTGAACTGACTCGGTAAACTTAAATTATCGCAACTTTAGCAGAACGTGCGTTATTGTAAACATTATTTAATTTGATGTCATTCGCACATGTTTAGGTAAAAGGTATAATGCAACAATGTTTTTGCTTATAATTAAGAGTCTTGTAAGTTGTAATGTTCCCACTGTTGGGACACCAGCGAGTGATTGGGGTTTTACTTAATCTACCACGAGGATTGTTTGATGGCACTGGTAGGTTTCATATTTTGAGTCATCACACATTTTTTCTTTCACCGTTTGGTTTGAGAGTGTAACGTTATTCGATTGAAAAAACCCATTGATACACTACCAGTTTCGAATCCACAAACCTTATTATTCGAACCTACGGGCCTACGGCTAAATTCCTTATATGATCAAAAGATCTATGATATGATCTTATATGATCCCCTCCTTTTGATCTGATCACTACTACCACTAGCCCACCAGTAGGAGGTATTTTACCACCGGTTTCACTTAGAGCTTGATAATAAAAATTCTGTATTCGTACACAACAATGCCTATTCATGAATGGAATATTACTCTGATAACAAAAGGCCTAAGATACCGGTGATTGACGAATCGAATGCAAAGTAGGTGTTGGTGTTCGTTGAATTAAAGTGATCGCTGCTACGCCGTAGTACCTACGCCTATTGCGGCAATTTATGTGTAAGCTCACTGGCAGTTCAAACGGTCAGATAAGACACCCATTCGCCACATCCTTATTCCAAGGACAGTCATGCCGACGACAAATCGCGAACGAAATGCTAATTTGTACGCTTCAGTGAATACCTTATGCGTTCTTTAAAAAAACTGCCATACTTCGATACCGCCGTAGAAAAATGCCGAAGATAAATATACAATCTGTAGGTTAAGTACCTACCTAGGTACAGACAAGGATAGCCAATACTGGTTGTTAATTGTTTGGGCACGTGAGTATCAAGACCTACCTAACCAACCATTTTTGGTGTTCCGGTTCGGTTTTCGAAAAACGGGCTCTCATAGTCTCACACCGGTGTCCGGCGTTTCGCGTCAGCCAGCGTCGCGTCGTCCGTGCCGACGCCGAGTGTCTTTCACAACAACCCAGAGCTAAACCTGGCTAAACAAAACAAGTGTAGGTTTTGGATGTGTATAAAATATTATTCTTATTATTTTTGGAAATATTTTGAGTCAATGACCAAAAGAAACACTTTTTTAGATTTGGCAAACTTAGTTAAAACACAATACTGTTCATTTTACTTTTTGTAGGTAAAGTATTAATTTTTTCGAAAGTAAACATAATTATCATCAAAATCCTGTGAATTTTATTTAAAAAGTGCATCATCATAACAAATAGTAGGTACTCAGGAAATTAGTGACATTATTGTAAAATTCTCTGCATTTGAGAAGTCAATTAAAATTACTGTGATCAACCTCACTAGCGCTGGCGTAGGCGTACGGAACACTCGCACTTTGTTAACAACTTTGTTTTAAGTACTTACCAAAATCCAGTTTTTATTTTGTTGGTTAATTCATTGTACTAACGTTATTATTAATAATGCCTACCGATTACCTACCTGCCCGGAAATAATTTGTCTTGGTTAATAAAACACTTTACAAAAAAACACATCATTCATAGAGTAGCTGTACTCTACTTTCGTTTTATGAATGATGTTGATGTAAACATAGATACTATATTTGTTTACTACGAGTTTAAACCCATTAATACCACCTCGGAGAACATCGGAGAAAGATAAACATACCGCTCCGAATCGGATCGTTGGCAACAACAGACGGCAGCATCAGCCAAAAATAAAATCCTTGACCTTACTGAAGTTTATCTCGTTTAAAAATAAAAGTAGCCATGAACTTCAAAATGCAAGTACGAGTACATTGCTAACGCATGGTAGGAAACCCGTCGGGCCCGTTGGCCTTCAGTGGTTCACGAACAAGGCTCCTTTGTGTCAACCGTACGAGCCAAGACCGTCTCAGCCTGTACTTTTGCATACTGTGACTATTCTTGTATGTACTGAGAATATATTAAAGCAGTAGCTTTAACTCTACGACTGACTCAGAGCAGGAACTCAATAGACTTGATGGATCGATAGGTTCAAGACCGGGCCACTGTATAATGAATGAATCACACAAATAATAGGTAGAAATAATTTATTCTTAGAACTAAGAAAACTATGACATTTGAATTGTGCAACGGGCGGTGACATGTGGGTCTTTACTGAAATTATTTATGTATTTTTTTCATTGGTACCTAACTACCTTTCATACATACGAATACGAGTAAATAAATATTGGCACATAAGTTAGCCTTATGTAGGTACTTTATGTTTGAATATATTTAAACTTAGATGCATAAGTAGGTACTTACCTAATTATACGCGAATGGCGTACCTCTAATACACATGATACCTATACTATACTACGGTTCTGTTATAATAACTTGAGAGATGATTTTTAGGTTTTTGCTTTATTAACACCTAGTTTGCATTTCCTATAACTTTACCTATGAGCAAAAATTAAAAAGTCATCGACATAAATAGATTTTTAACATTTCAACGGCCAAATGTCAGCAACGCTTTTGTGACTCTCTCAAATTATTATGAGTTTAAGAACCTTTGTTGAAGAGGTTGCTCTCAATAATTCTCGGCCGAACCAATTAACTTTGTGATCTCGAAACAGCCACTCTTTGTTTCTTGCGAAAATTCGGCACGTTTCAGCTATTTATGCTGATCAGATTAAATATGTCACAGATTCTGTTTGAGTTATGGATATACCTATACCTAAAAAGGCTACAAATATAAAAGTTAGTATACCTGATGGAGATTTACTAGAGACTATACTGGAGACCTGATTTTATATTAAAAAAACCGCGGAGTCAACTTTATGAAACACCAAACTACACACCAAACTACTTTTAACAGAGGCATACCTCGTAGGTCGTAGCGCACCTACAAATGCCAGTGCTTACGGTGAAGGAAAACATCGTGAGGAAACCGCAATTCGAAAGACATGTGCCATCTACCAATCCGCATTGGGTAGAAGGCTGGGTATGAATATGGGTAGCGAATATAATAAAAACATGAAAAAAGATGCATTGATTCTCTACCAACGGTAATCTAAGGTTCTTTTCAGAGCTAAAACAAACAATATCTACTAACCAACCAAAAATAACAAAACAACCATTATGTACCCACAACATAG
Organism: Colostygia pectinataria; assembly: GCA_951394395.1. Lineage (NCBI taxonomy): Eukaryota > Metazoa > Arthropoda > Insecta > Lepidoptera > Geometridae > Colostygia > Colostygia pectinataria. The sequence goes on from OX596362.1 coordinate 6,274,712, forward strand.
GTCCATTTTATTCATTGTGACATGATAGTACCTAGATTTGTTGTCAAATGTATTTAACCTACCGCGGAAATCAATTCTGCTTACTTCTCGTATCTCGTGGCCCCCACATAGAGGCTGTAGGTACTATATCCCAGTGCATCTACGACAAGACTTACTAAAACAAACAGGTTAAACCTACGTATATTTCAGGCACAATAAAAAGCGACAAAACTGATTAAGCAAATGGAAGTCGCGCTTTTCAACCGTGCACGAGTGGAGCCTACAAAGGCAGCCGCAAGTGGAACGACCAGTTTTTAGATCCTCGGTTTGAATAACATCGCCTCTGGCTACAGACTTTACCCACTAAGTATTATAAGAGATGAGTTTTGTTTTCGCATCCACTTTTAAAATTACCGTCGAGGTTTCTTTTTGTACATTATTTTTGTGTCTAACACTTTGCATGTAAACTTAGTCTTACATTTTACATTTGCCTTTTATTACATAGATCCATAGGCAGCGGTAACCGCTTACCATCTTGTGGGCCGTACGCTTGGTTGCCACTTTAGTTGTATAAAAAAAAAGAGTAAGTACGGAATATGCACAAGTCAAATCGCACTTAGCTGGATTATTTAAATTTACACACTCTGTTTAAAATAACCTTCAAATCAAATACACTATATAGGACATAGCGGTGCTGTGTTCAATAAGACAAAGACCTATTTGCAGTTTAACAGCTATACAAATGTGCTGAAATTAAGCTAGGCTGAGAATTTCAGTAGTCATTTCCGTTAATTATGTCCGTACTCACTACTCTGTGCTTACTAGTCGACAAGTTGATGTAGGAACTAAAACTAGATTGTGCTTGTCTTCCTCGTCCGGACTGCAGCGAGGTCGCCTAATCTTCCTGAATAATAAATTAGTACCTAGGTACGTCCAACGTCTTAGGTATGTATTTCCTTTTAGCCATGACTGTCATGACGTCTTACACCACCGGCCGATCTGGAATTTGGTTTTTTACATTGTAGTCTTGTTTTCAAATTTCAACTAAATGTTCTAACGTAAAGTAGTACCTACCTACATACTACTTGGTGATTCTTCTACAAAAAAAAATATTTGAACTTATTTATATCGCAAAATATAACCGGTGATATACTTTAAGCATTAGAAAACTTTTATTTTCGTTATAGCTATGTAGCATTTTAAACAGTGAGTAAAAACCTTCACATCCGCAACGAGACAGTGAAATATAAATCTCAGCGTGCGATCTTACATTAAAAATACATAATTAATGACAACCGAACCTTTAAGTGAGACATTTTTTTGTGATTTTCTCAAGGAGATGCAAAGGGTGTACCTACCTACTTTATTTGGATGACTTAACATTTCCTTGTAGATGTGCATGATATATCAATTCTCTTGGTAATTCCTTTTAAAGGCACATTTTAGGTACCTACTCATGATAAAATCCACAGATTATTGAAGTGAAGGCGATGGGTTAAGCACATAGACATTTACATATTATTAGGTAGGTACTTTGTAGAAGTCCACATGTGTTTGAAGTCCAACCGTAAAATGTAATTGACCGGATTGCGAGGTTACTTGGGTAGCCAGTGCATTCCCTTGCATTTTAATTATCCTTTTACGGCTTTGTGTTAATGTAAAAAGTTAAAACACGTCGTGTTTTCGATATTCCGTAACGTCTGTCGCGGGACAATGCGGCTGGGATGCCTTTAGGGAAGTGCGTGATCTGCCTTTCAACTTGCGGTCGTCGGGACGTGCACGAACGTGGTTTTACAAAATACTTTTATCGATACTCTTTAACGACAAATCAGGTAAGTCACATGGTACTACGGTTTCATAAATAATACTAAAGAGGTACTAAGGTATCATTATTATTTTCTGTTTTAGTTACGGGTTAAATAATAATTATTAAATTTCTAATAGTCCGGTTGTAATAGTACCTAGTAGTAAAGTCGGCTAAAACGAGCAGAACATTTTTTTCTTTGAACACATTTTTTAAATCGCAAAGTATCCAAACATAATTATTACAATCTAGCCTTATTAATAGGCTAATCAGTAATTTAACAATAACCCAGTTCAATAGAATACCTACAGTTATTGCAAGGGATGTCTCCATTACTATTCTAGCATTCTTTTTATTTACATAAAGTAATTTAATCATTAGAAAAAAAAAAAATTTAGACTTTAATACGACTATGTTTCATGCTTAAGTTACAAAATATTGTTACAATATTTTCCCAAAAAGGATTTAATAATCTAATAAAATAACCTAGCGATGGTCAACTGCAAAACAAATTTTGAATACCTACCTACCTGGTATATTTCTTCTATGAACATTCCATTTTTGTTCACTTCCACGAACCAAGGATGTTCTTTAAAAATAACTGTTTCGGAGCATCTTATTTACAAAAAATATAGGTACTAGGTACGTCATCAAACCTATCGAGGTTTTATTTTTCTCGATATCGATGCAAGATCGTGTGGCACAACACTTTTGCGGTAAACTTCGCTGCTGGCATACTATATAAGTGCATTGTACTTACACCTCTTGGAAATTCTACGTCATCTGAGTGCATTTACATGCGAAGCTTTAGCTGTTACTTTATTGCTCGAATTTTATCCCCAATGAATAACAAAACGCGTACGAGAAAATTAAATTATGTAAAAGTAGGTACATACTTTTATCTATATTTTAAAACAAAATATTTTCTGATTATATATTTCACATACTTAGGTATTTATCAATTAAAATCCAATCAGGCAGTTTTATAGGTTTTCTTGGGGTGATACCCAAGAAAATCCACAGCGAGATAAAATCAATGCAGAATAAACACACGACTTCATAAAATCTTTAGTTCTAATCCCTAAGTTTTGTTTAAGTTTGTCTTAAGTATTTGTTTTGCCTATTGTTCACAAATCAATGGTGCATAGATAAATAAATCAAATATCTAAACTTATTTTTTAATTCACAGCTCGAATCGTCGACTGTTTCTCAGAAATAAAAACAAAGACTTGCAGACACAGTGCATACAAAAGTTTCTATGGAATGGACCACAGTAATAATAACTTTAGACGACAATGACAACAAGTTCCATTCCAACCCTACAATATTACAACACTCATTAGATAAAATTAAGTGGATACAAGTGAGTTCGAATGTCGTCATAAGTTGAACTTTTAGGCTGTTTGTTACCTTCAAATGGTCGTGACCATTGCAACATAAATTTACATACTTACACAAAACACGCAGATTTTTGTTAAACACGCGGTTTATCGATATACAGAAATAGATCTAGCTGAAGTGGTAACTGTGACAAATATTTGTTTACAACAAATCGATCTTGGTCGGTAGTGTACCTATACCTACACATCCTTGTACTTATTTAAAATAAACTGTTAAACAGAATTAGATATATTGTTATAGGTACCTACTTACTTGCTTACACCTACTTATTATAAAAATAGTATATTTTTTAAAGGAAACCGTTATGTTTCTCAAAATGTACGTAGAGAAAAACAGAAAATTGTTGTGGTCTACGATATCTATAATAAAAAATGTGTAGAAACCTGATCGTATTCCGAAGAGTCGTGCTCGTGTTTAGCTTTGTCATAAAATATGACAGCAAATTGTAGAAACAAATAATTACAAACAGGAACACGTATGCCATTAACTTGAACACTTTTGAAATGGTGATAATAAACAACAGAAAACCGCTTTACGCTCGTAATAAAACTATCAAGTTAAGAAATAAAAGTCATTGAGGGAGTCTTTTCTTTGTTTTGAGCCGCTTTATTGAAATATTGCTTGCCAAACACTTTACTGCAAGTATCATGTTCATGGCACATTAACAAAACCTAACCACGTACAAATGTAATCAGGCAAGATCCGCGAATTTACGTGAACTCTTTTCACAAAGGTTGGGTGAAATATAAATTCGACGGAATGTTCGCAACAAGCAAATACACTTTCTTGCCAAGTTTCAATGAAGATGAAGACAATTTCGTAGGAACTTACCTTACCTACCAAGTATGTGTTCCAATCCAATTCATTATTTATATTTTTTTCCAATTAAGTTTGGTATAAAAAAGGTTAATATGATAGTTAAGTGTTTACCTATATAATAAATAAATAAATAAATAATGCTGGACAATCCACACAGCATCTTCGCATCGAGCACTAAACCAGAGCTTTTTATATTATGGGTACTGGATGACTACTAGCTAGATATTTTTTTAAATTATATATAGAAAATAACCAGAACACCCGGAACAAATATTTGCACATCATGCAAACATTTGTCCCTAAGGCGGGAATCGAATCCGCAACCTTCTGCGTCGCAGGTGGACCTTCGCCCACCGCGCCACATCGGTCGACCAGAATTGAAACATAGAATGATTTTTATTTTGGTATGTAAGCACTTGATTTTATAAAATCAATTTGAAAATAAGTCTTCATAAGACCCATGTGTTTGTAATTTAAAATTATGAGAGCAGAATTAAGTCTACGAACAAAATATGGGAAAATCAATTTTGGACGTCAAGTGCGGTTATTTATTACGAAACCGCAACATATTTATGACCCACGAACGTCCTCCAACCGCAATCTTTGAGTGCGAGATTCAATACAAAAATCTTTCAAAAGTTGTTCTAGGAGCATACAAATTATTCCGCTGTCACCCCATAGTGAACCCGTATTTTTTGTAGCACACGTCTCTACCCCACTTACTTTAAACAAAACATTGTAGGGATGAGAGTGATATAAATATTTCTTATCGATATCAATCTTTCCCTATCCCTTTTATCTTTATCTTACGGACAGCTGACTGTATAAAGTTTGGGTTTTATCTAATATTTTTCAAACTCTATATACTTAACGAACTCGCTACTTACCTACGTTAAAAATATAAATAGCAATCTATATCCATTATCACAATGTATTTATTTTATTAGCTAAGACACACATTGATTACCAATTAGCACAATTTATGCATAACTTGGTTGTTTGTTTTATCAAGTCATTCGTTACGATATCGGCTCATTACCATACAGTCACAGGTCACGTAGCAAGTCATTTTGCGTTGTAACAAATTGAAAGTTAAGTAAGGTCAGGCACCATTTTAATTCTAAAGTATCCAGCACCAAATATAATTTGTTACACTAAGAGTAGGTTCTGCTACCTGTATATCGCATCGACATTATCATTTCAAGAATCACATATAAAAACTCTGAGCACAACTATTTATAGGAATACCTATTAATTATAAGTCCTATCAAATATTATTACGTAGTTGTCACTTAGTTTAGCAAAGATGTTCGAAACAGGGCACTTTACAAGCAAACATTCTGCATTACGATCTTTTATAATGCGTCTGAGCAAGAAGTTTTAAGAGTAGTAGAGTTCTTTGTGATAGAACACGTCCGGGGAAGTACTACCACCATACCTATTTCTGTCGCAAAGCAGTAATGCTCGCATTGCTATGTTCCGGTGTGAAGGGTATGGTTTCCGGTGAAATTACTGGCACATGAGACTTTCGATCAAGGTGGCAACCCGCGAGTACCAGCGATACCTCTGATATTGCAAGCGTCCATAGGCTGCGGTAACCGCTTAACATCTTGTGGGCCGTACGCTTGGTTGCCACTTTAGTTGTATAAAAAAAAAAGAACTTAGCTTATTTCCGTCAATATCGATAAATCAGTGAATCGTCACGTTACTAGTCTCTCGCTCCGGGAGACAAGTGCAGGGTTGGGTTAGGTCAGGTGCTGAGGTGCCACACTTCGGTGCACACATACTGTATAGCTCGGGTATACCACAAACAATAAGCCCTGTGTTTGACGAGTTTTTTGCTGTGGTGGGTGCTGGTTTGAATAGAACTAAGTACCTAACGAGAACCATGCTTGGCAGCCGTTTTTTACTAAGGTCACAGAACAGATATTAGTAGGTACTACGTAAGGTTTTTATTCTAGAAGGAATCTATCATTAATGACCACCATAATTTTCAGGTAAACCTAAAAGAAAAAGGAACTCAAGAAGATATTCATAATGCAAGCTATGAAGGAATGGCTCTGTAATCAACGTAAATGCCCATGTAATTTTATACCACGAAGCAGGTGTAATACTAATCAGTACAAGGAAGCCATAAAACTAAGTATCTAGTGATTTTAAACGAGTTCGCCTGCTGCGAATTCTATTGATTAGGTTAGGGGATGCACGCTTCAATTTGTCTGGTTATATCCCATATTGCATTTGCTTATACGCATTGTGGATAGCTAATTTTATATTCTGCCCATGGTAATAAGTTTTTAGGTCAAATAGCTGATGAACTTTAAATTTTATTGTGAACATAAATCTGAACAGATCAACAAGAATATGAAACCATCAGCGTGTAAGCTAAATGTCTTTATTTATACACATTTTATGAACTGCATAAACAATTTTTTCATTCATGTGATGTTTACTTAAATTTATTATTGTGATGCCTATCTGCACAGCGCAATTGCGCATGTAGAGCATAATACAATTTTATAAATGATACATTTGAGAATGATCTTCCATCATTTATACATAATGTCAAAGCTATTACTTTTTGTAAGCATCGCGGATGTCGACACTGCCTCCGGCAAAAGGCAATGCGCATTAGCCAACTCCCTATTTCATTAGGCAATTACCCGTCGATCAATTATCGTCGGACCGTCACTCCTGAAACCATAGGCGTGAACATGCGACACGAAAAGCCGGGAGGTAAAAAATCATCCATCTAAACTAGGACCGTGTGATCTTGTGTGGTTCTTCCGAATTGTTCACGAAAGACAGGTCATGCGAAAGCGGTCGAAGCCACATGTATCGCAGAGGGGGTGTAGGGCGACAGGGCGAGGCGGCGTGGGAACACAGCCGCGCATATGGACCGCAGCTTTATCATATACGCGACGCAGATAATAAATAAAAACGTTTAGTTAAACACAATCTACACAGTAATGACCGGGCTTGCACATTTAGATTGAGTTATAAACAGTCGTTAGCGCTTGTGTTTAACCGACGATATGATAGGCTCGCCTTGAACGATCGCATTAGGGTTAATGATTCAAAAATTATAGGGTACCAATGTTGGATTAAAATGGGTTTCTCGGTAGAACTATAATTTATCCTTTGGCACTTCGAATGAATCAATGCACCTACTTCAATTTGATTGTAATTTATCTTTATTGGCTGTTGGATCGATCGAGATATTTACAAAATGCATTTAAGTTAAATTTTTAATTAATATTTTAAAGACAGTTTATAAAATGCATGTTTAAAAACCGATGCTTTAGTGATAATATCATAGTGATGATGTTAGACTAATTCAAGAATTACCTACATTTTGTGTCTCTGGTATATTATTATGAGCTGTAACATGGTAAACGTCAGTTACATAGAAATGTACGTCATGTTGAATGCTAAACGAGGAGTTTAACTGACAGGTTGGCTCGTACCTGGAAAGAAGACGGTTCTCTGCCAAGACGTCATTGAACAAAGTCAAGTCCAAGGTGAGTTATTTTGATTGATCTCATAAGAACTGGCCGATATCCAGAAACAATGTGGAATTTTACAAATTTACGTTTGACCAGGGGGTTTTCAAATGAGTCTCGAGTTGAAATAATACCTAAGAATTTTATTAAGATGTACAGTCAACTAACAAACTATGATATCCGCATGAAATATCATAAAATATAATGTTTAGATCATAATTAAATAAAATTGTGATGATCAAAATCTTTAAGAATACATTGACGTGTATAGAATATATTCATCATCATGACAGCCTTCTAATGTTCCCACTGTTGGGACACTGGCTTACTCTCGGGCGAGAGTGATTGGGTCTCAACACGCGAACCCAATGCGGTTTGGTGGATAGCACATGTCTTTCGAATTTTTAGTTCTTGGACATGTCGGTTTCGTCACGATGTTTTCCTTCACCGTATAAGAGCACTGTCATTGCGCACATACATTATTCTATTACTTTTTAAAAATTCGAACAGAAAATCCATTTGTGTACGACCAGGTTTGAGGCCCACGCCCTTAGAATCGAAAGGCGGGGTCACTACCACTAGACCACCGGTGATAGAATCTATTACATGTCTACCTTTCTAAAATCTGATTGTTTTTTACACGATCAGTAAGAAAGGACTCAGTAATAAAATACACGTTTTGGAACGGAGCCTAAAAGCTATCATGGCAAATGATTCCATAAGTCCTTTTGACAAACTGATTTTATTCGACCTTCGCAAAAAGAGCTTTCATACTCGCAGTACGTTACATCGACAATCGAAAATAAACTAATAAAAGTTACTACAAGCAACATGAAAAATATTATTGCTGTGCGTTAGTTTCGCTAAAACTCGAGACGTAATCGTTCTCGAGTTTTAACTAATAAGTAGAGTTCTTTGTGATAGAGCTCGTCCGGGGAAAGACTACCATACCTATTTCTACAGCCAAGCAGTAATGCTCGCATTGCTGTGTTCCGGATCGAAGGGTATGGTTTCCGGTGAAATTACAGGCACATGAGATTTTCGATCTAATGACTCAGGGTGGCAACACGCAAGTCATATCTCTGATGTTGCAAGCGTACTTAGGCTACGGTAATCGCTTTCCATCAAGTGGGCCGTACGCTTGGTTGCCAATTTAGTGATAAATAAAAGAACGGCTGGACCGATTTGGCTAATTTTGCTTTTGAATTATTTGTAAGAGTCCGGAAGGTTTAAACGATGAGGAAAATATAGAAAAATAACGCAAGTGAAACCGCTCGGGTCAGTAATAATAATAATAAGTAAAAATAATGAGTTTATTTTTTTCAAATAACTACTATATCCCGACTCCCGAGAAGACAGCCTCCCGAGATTATCTCTGACAGCTATAATTACCCTCTTACACACAGTGATTTTTCAAATTATCCAAAAACAGCTTTGACAAAAATCCACTCGCACTATTATTTATAGGTAATTAAATAACTCATTACCTGGAATTAGTGAACGAGCTTCATAAAAAGTAAACTAGAAACCATCTTCTAAATGTTTATACTAAGCTTTAGTTTTTATAGTTGCGATGCACTTGCACTTTCGATCCCGTGAAGCCAGCCACTCTATCCACACGTGCGTGGTTCAACGGCCCAAACCTATGCCAATGCCAGGTTGCCTGCCAATAACACTCAGTTTAATTGTTTGCAGCTACAGTCGGAAACAAAAGCTACTCAACAAGTAGTGTTTTTGGTGAAAGGTACTTACCTTATGTTATTATTAAAGTTTTGTATAAAAGGAACATAACATTTTGTCGAAACTGTTACTCAAGTGAAGTTTCGTATTGGCGATACGATAGAATTTTTTCGAAGTTCTTGAGAAATCACGGCATCCCGAAAAGGCCTATGATTAAAATAAACGTAAAATGCCTTAAACTGAAAAATAAAAAGCAATCAAATAACTGTGGGTGTGGTTATCTTCAATATTCATAGAAATCATAACAACATTATACGAATGTGACCTACCTATTGATTCTGATTGTGAAACACATCCATAAATGGCTCCTTACAATTGCTGCGATGAACGTTTATGAAACTGCGATGACGCAGAGCTTATGCAAACGGTCGTAAAGTTCTTAATTAACTTCAATTTGTGAAAGTATTTTTCTTCACGTAGTTTTATACCTATACTTAGTTACAATCCTAGACAAACATACATTTAAGGAATATTCTGCGGACCACGTTATTAATGTTACGAGAAGATTAGATGGTACTGATCCTATATAAATGTTTTACTGTTTTACTAGGAGATAAAAAATGTCTAAGATTATTTTATAATGCACAATAAATAAGCCAAGCCTGCATTGTAAACAAGCCCGCACCGTGCCAGTCACCATGATAGATGGCTTCGTCGTGTTCACAGTAATTACAAACATGCCAGCTTTGACTGTTCCATTTACACAACACACTAGTTACGAATTTTCGTTCAAAGTTCAAACTTTAAAAAAAAATAATGATTTTAGTTTTCGCAGAAGGATGATTTGCTAACGATGCGGAAGAGTTCGGAGTCTGGCTTGGTGCCCGGAGCCCAGCAGATAATATATCGTGGCATTGGGCCAGCCAGGGTCAGGAGCGGACGATGCTCTCGCCACACCGTCACGCAGTCAATCAACAACTGATAGTTAAGCAACAAGGACTAGCATCGATAACCTGACGGGCATAAGTCTGAATTGAATACCATAAACACGAGAATTTATGAATATTCATAAAATGCAAGAAAGAACATTATCTCGAGCTCTAAGTGTCTGAGGATAAGATAAGAAAGACGACTTATCTTAAGTCCCTAGGGGTCGTGGTGAAATAATATTTAAGAAAGCTTAAAAACCCTCTTGTAATAAAAAACCTTTCGTTCCTTTTACAGCACAGCAGGTAGTAAAGTTACGTAGGCATAGTTTCTTTTAGTTAAATAGTTCTGTAAGTGGATGAAAGAACAATATTCTGGAGGTAATAAATAAGTTTTTATGATAGTAAGGCTTGCTGGTGCACTTTTGGTCGACAGATTGCCAACATTAGCGACCAAACACGTGTTTGAAAATGTTTATTTAGGCGATCCTCGTAAAACTCGCTGACAGGATGTGCTTTGAACCATCAAGGTTGTTTAGGTTATTTAAAATAACTCGTTGCCTATGTAAAACTCAAAATGTCTTATTTTGGTATATATAGTAGCTATGTACATTCAGTAGATATATAAAATTAGACCACTTGGTTCAATTCCAGATACAGAACAAGCTTTAGGTGTCTAGCTGACCATGCAGGTTTACACGACTGCGACCGCCAAAAAACATTTTTGACTATTCCACTGTGGGCTATGTCTAAGAATATTGATTTAAGTATAGTAATATACCTATTACTAATTGATTTATTAGCAAAGCAATCTCGAATTACAGGTAATATAGAGACCTATGTAAATCGCAGAATGAAAACATATACCTACCTACGGAACAGTTTGTATAAATAGGTTTGTAAAATACTGAGTCATAATTATACATCTACCCAAACTATCACAGTATCTACACGTGCAATTACCCGCCCTGGCTAAATCCACAGCAATATTTTGCCACTCACTTCCTACCGCAGGGTATTACTAAATTTGTCGAAATCGCACCAAAGAGAGAGCGTGCATTTGTCATGTGCGTTTATTTACACGATGCCCCGTCGAGTTGGCTGTGTTCCAGCTAAACGAAAATAGCAGCTCTGCCGATGTCATTGTACTAGAGCAAACAGCCCTACGGGGTCCTCCAGGATTGTAGCAAGGATTCACTTTTTGAAAGAGCACTTTAAAGGGCACTTAATAAATGTTCGCTTGGTATTGTAAAGACTGCCCTACTGAATCCAGTATGGTTTATGGTTTAAATATTTTTATTCTCAAAAAGACAAAATACATGTGATACATGTCACATAAATGAGAACAACACAATCTTAAAATTACTTATCTTAAAGTAGGTCGTTCATGTTTAAAATTAGGGATAGTACAGTACCCTAAACAATCCTTAGTAAAAGTGGATTAAAATTACCTATGCGCTTTGTCAATTATTCTGACACGTTTAAATTGAAACCTAGTACATAAGGACTGTAAGTAGTACCTAACTACGGGTATACGCGACTCATACATAACCAAGTGCCAGCTGTATTAATATTTATGATTGCTAAAAACCGTAAAGCACCTACATGTTAATTTTATTAATTAATTTTTACTAGAGTAATTTATTCGTGAATTTATAATACGACACGAGAAACAGACACAAGATTTTAAATAAACACTTTAAAATGATAATATTATATGCATAGAAAAGCAAATTAAATAAGCAATACAAAGCAACAAAACACGAAACATAAATCAGTAGACTGATTTAGTTCCACATTATGCGATAATATGAACCATTGAATAATAATGTGGAATAGTTTCGTAAGTATACGAGTATTTGTAGGTTAACATGGCATTTTTGAAAAAGACCTAAATGATAGCTTGCTCTCAAGTTGCGTAGGTATTTATATAAGCAGAGACGCCCGGATCTTGAGAATCCCACACCTTTGTTTATCTCGCTCACAAAATTGGAGTAGAAAAGATGAGCGTCGAGCAAAAAAGTCGACGATTCTTCCGTCCAACCCTTTTATTTGTGAGCCGTTCCTTTTTTTACTTTTATTTAAAAATATCGCATTCACAAACCAATTTGGAAAGGAAACGTGAGTCTGGCCAAGGTCAGGGGAATTAGTATTCCCGCGGAGTGTTCGCTGTTTGACCGGATCGACTCGACGTCGTCGGTCGCTCGCAAAAACATGCTAATCTACCTACTTTGTAGACTTTTTTCTAAGCTTGATTAGAATGAGCTCGCCGTGGCATTACATCGAATCGAATTGCCTGCAGTTTATGTTTAAAAAAAAAAAGGTTTTAACAACTTTACAAGCTATATAATAGATTCTAGCTAATAAATCCTAAAACTAAGAAGTACCTTACCTACCACTTTAAAATACATAGTGTGTAGTGAGAGAAGTGTAATCTTGCATTAGTTGTATAAATTTCTTAAGTGCATAGTAAAGGAAGCTAAAAAAAATTGCACACATCATAAATTATTTCAAATTGCATCCGATCGATAAAAGAAAAACAGGTTGCGTTTTACGGGAATCGTGAGTCACACGTAGTTATCATTTTGATGAGTGTGTACATTCGTGAACACCCTCAAACACGTTTTCAAAACCAGTTCGGGAAGACTTTTGAGAAGGTAACTTACCTATCTAAAGTTTTTGAAAAGGAAAAAGACTGTATTTTTGCCAGTCTTTTTGCGTCGTTTAAAATATACATAACTTTGGTATTCAGTACCTATAGTATTGTTCAAAACCTATTTGGTATCAGTGCTTTCGAAAAAAAAAAACTTAAATTTTAAATTTGTTTTTTTGTATGATATGAAATTGTAACTCCCAGCTTGCTAACGGTGTTGTTATTGTCAAGAGTCGTAATAATCGTGTATGCCGGCTAAGTCATATAACCTCAAAAGCTCGGGGCTGACGAGCCATCTGTGTCGGCTGTCGGGACGGGGAGACAGGGGAGCAGATCAGAAACCGCTCAATGATGTCGCGCATGCGCACAGCAAACGCCAGCGAACACCAGCCACAAGACGCAGCACAAAGCGCGAGTGGCCGCGATGTCTCGCACCGACATTTAACTACATTGATGACTCACTAAATCAAAGTGATCTTCCCGTACCGAAACTCGAGTATGTGATATAACCCGTGAGAGCAAATCGTAGTGTTTCCTTTTGTGGTAAATTAGCGGCCGAAACATGTACAAGACGGTAAGACATGGCGAGAACAGCCTGCAGTACACCATCCTTCCGCAAACGGAAGAGGTATTGAACAACAGCGGAATGAAAGGCAGGGGACGAGACTACAGCCCCTCGATCCACGTGCGAAGGTCTTCTAGGAGATACAGTGTAAAGGATGTCACTATTATCATATGCACATTGTCGCTGGTGATCATCACAGCATTGATGGCTGTTTACGTATTGAACCAAAAGCTACTCGACCCTTGGCTTCAAACGGGACGACGCGATATTATGTCATCTGTTTTGAAGTACCGGGGGCTAAACGCTCCCGAATCATCTTCACTAGCGATCAAAGTCGATACGACCTCGACTACTTCCACCACTACTTATGCAACTACGACAGTCACCGTCCCTACTGTTTCTACAACGGTAGAACAGTCAACTTCTCCACCGTGGATAATGCCCGCGTTGAGGTCGTGGAAGAGCTCGTCTACTATTCAGACTATTCCTACAGAAGGCAGCAATATACTTCCTGAAAAGCCTATAAGCAAAGAACTGACAGCAGTAGACAACATGTCCATTAAGCCTTGGGAGAAGGACACTATAATCCGACCTACCGCAACTCCCGAATCGATAACGCTGAATAGTATAATCAAATACTATTCCCGAACGTTCGTCCCTTCGAAAATGCCCGTCGTAGCGACGACAAAGGTTTTCGACGACGTATTGATAACTACAAAGAATACTCCCGTGGCGGAAACAACTGAGAATACCAAACTAAGTGATTTGAAGGATGCCATGCTATCTGTCGACGATGATGACGATTTTAAGGAGTCTTTAGAAGTGGACGAAGTTTTCTCGCTGCCACCATTGAAGCCGGAACCAGGAAGCCCTTATAGCGATGTGGACGAAGTGACGATGTCTAAGCCCGCAGTAACGTGGTACGGCTCCCGCTGGCCTTTCGTTGACACATCATCATACTTCCAGTGGAGTGTAAGTATTGCGAAGCTATGCAACACCTTTACGTAATCAATGCAATCTATATTTTATCCGATCGCAACGCACCACCTGCGTGATAGTAATACTCAAACATAACGATTACTTCGGTAACAGCTAGTTATCTGAATTATGAAATCGGATATGGAAATAGTTATTTATGAAATGTATTGCGATTCCAGTCTTTATGTAACACGATTACTAGGTACGAGATGTTACCTGTTCCGCTGACACTACGGAACACGAGTGCGGTAATACTATAGATTTATAATACAACTAGGTAACTGAAAGTGATAGTGGTATGAGGGAAATACTACCTGTTTTCATATACCTGTATATTTGCAACTGAATGCTTTGTGTACGATTCTCTTTACATGACTCTGACATAGCGTGACTTACCTACTAGTCACCTATTTGTTTGAGTTTGTGCTTACACAAAATGTATTTAAAATGTATCCAATGTCAAAATATCCGTAAGACGAGAAACATAGTCATATACGCGGATAGATACATTTGACAGCTCATTACAGATCCGAGGATTCTATTATATCAACGATCGCGGTTAGGTAACCCTAACAATATCCATAAATTGTCTTGTTAGGTAACAAAGGTAGGTTAGGTACTCAAGTACCTTGCATAAATTTTGCATGAAATGGGTAGGCCAGATACTCATATGTTGTAAGAGTATGAATGTTTTGACTATCAATATTAAGTTTTAGACGGGCGTCATTTGTTAATGATTTTTTTGGTTTATTATAATACGAGCACCGGTGGTCTAGTGGTAGTGACCCCGCCTTCCAATCCTTAGGTCGTGGGTTCAAACCCGGTGCGCACCAATGAATTTTTCTGTTCGAAAAGTTTATGTACGCAATGCCAGTGCTTTCATACGGTGAAGTGAAGGTGAAGGTGAAGGAAAACATCGTGAGGAAACCGGCATGTCCAAGAACTAAAAATTCGACAGACATGTGCCATTCACCAATCCGCATTGGGTCCGCGTGGTGGATTAAGACCCTATCACTCTCGCTTGAGAGTAGGCCAGTGTCCCAACAGTGGGAACATTAGAAGGCTGTCATGATGAATACTAGCCGATCTGCCCCAGCTTAAGCACCCGTGCGAAGCCGGAGTGGGTCGCTAGTAATAAATATAGCCTACGTTACTCAAGGATAATGTGACATTCTAATGGTGAAATAATTTACCAATCGTTTTTGAGTTTATGCGTAACCAACAATAATACAATAATACTAAGGATAAACAAAAATACAAAATAAACTGAAAAAAAGGCGTCAAATTAACAGGGATTCGTAAACAAGAAAAATTTGTATGTTTTCGACCCTTTTTATGGTGCTGTAGTCAACGGAGCCGTTATAGTTTTGCTACCTCGCCGTCCGTCTGTCCGCGGCTTAGCTCAGACACTCTTAAAAGAGGTAGGTTGTACAAGGTACTAGAAAGCAGTATTTTGACATGAGTACCTACTTCTTATTATTAAACACGCTAACAATTTTTTAGCTTATTAAATAAATAAATAAATAAATAAATAATGCTGGACAATCTACACAGCATCATCTAGCCTATGGTAAGCTGCTGTTAAACAGAGCTGTATTATGGGTACTAGATGACTGATATATATTTAATACAATACAATACATAGATAGATATTTTTTATTATACATAGAAAACACCCAGAACACCCGGAACAAATATTTGCAGATCCTACAAACATTTGTCCCAAGGCGGGAATCGAACCCGCAACCTCTGCGTCGCAGGCGGACCTTCGCCCACCGCGCCACATTGGTCGTCAATTACACGTATTATAACTGTCATACACGCAAAGTAGGATGACGTTTTCACGTCTATCCTTTGGGTTGATTCGTTGGATAAGACAAAAATATTCAGTGCGTGAATACCATTTTTCGATTTAGGAATCCCTTTGCGAAATGAAGTTCTAAAGCGAAAATTATTGTTAGAGTTAAATCTCCCATCCCTACCAGCTAAACGGTTGTATTATAAATAATAATTACATAAAATGCGTATACTTAAATCTATCATATAAACTGTGACAATCAAGACACTAACTTGGCTGGTTTTACTTTACTTTTGACGACCAATGTGGCGCAGTGAACGCAGGTCCGCCTGCGACACGGAGGTTGCGGGTTTGATTCCCGCCTCGGGTCAAATGTATGTACGAACTTCAAATATTTGTTCCGGGTGTTCTGGGTATTTTCTATAAGTATGTAATAAAAAAATATCTTTAGACGTATTGTATTGTATTAAGTATATGTATATCAGTCATCTAGTTCCCATAATACAGCTCTGTTTAACAGCAGCTTACCTTGGGGCTAGATGATGCTGTGGTGGATTGTCCAGCATTATTTATTTATTTCTGTAAACTGTAGATCAGTAGGTAAGTACCTATGTAAAATGAAATAAGAAATAGCGTTAGTTTTAGAATCGCTGAATAGGTGTTCGGCAGATGTTGCTTATTTCTTAATGATGTAGTATGTGTAAGTAGTAGAAGTATGTATCTGTAAAAAAGTATCGTATTACTTTTTTTTTCGTATTTGTTTCACAAATCGAAAATAACACATAACATTAACTAAAAATCTAGCTTAACATAAACACACACTGTGTCTTTTCTAAAAACAGTGAACACTGCATACATTACTTATTATAACAGTAGCAGAATCGAAGTTTAAGTCCAACTGTCTAAAACCAATATAAAAGCGCAAAGCTCTTCAACTGTAGATCTAAGGATTTGCCAGATACAATATAGGTTGGACTTTTCCTATTGAAAAAACAAACGCGGCGAAGTTGTTTCTAAGTTCTTAATACGTGCCTAGTTAGTAGATTCTTAACGATTTTCCTTTCAGGGTTACTCCCGTGGTGATAACTTGCTGCTTCCTCTTCTGGTCGGAGCCCTGTCATCGATCGCGCTGGTCTGCCTGCTCGCTTTGGCTGCCAAACGTCGCAGGCGCACGCAATCAGCTTCTGCATCAAGTGGAGTATGTTACAATTTATTTTTAGTTTGGAATAATTATATTAGGTTATTCATTTAGTGGTCTAAATTCGATCTTTTTAAGAATTAAGTATGCCTAATAAAAGACCTTGTTTAAAAAATGTAAGTATTCCGCTCGCGTGTTTTGTTTTAGTTTCGTTATTGCCTTGTTGTAGTTTCAATATACATAATTGATTCACGTACCCATAGTCAACCCGTACCAAGTGTGAAAAGTACCTGAGACCTACCGACCCAATTTGTAGCTTATATTAGTACACTTAAAGAAACAATTAGTAGCCACGAGAAATTAACTACTTATTTAAAAAAATCCGCTTTTGTTGATGACTTTTAGTACTTACCACTTTTGGAGTGCCACAGGGCTCTCTCCTAGGCATAGTTTTACTCACTGATTCCAAGCAAATTATCTTTTCGCTGAAGATGCGCATAGTCCGCCACTGCCATCGGATCTATCGGCGAGTTCGCCGTCGGTTGCGGCGCAGATACCGTCGGTGGTTGCGTCGCATGGGTCGCTGGGTCTTCCAAATGATCAATACCCCTATAATAGTACCACCACAACTGATCCGCCGCAGAATGCGGCGTAATCTCCGATCCATAAGACGCGTCGTCAGAGCATATTTTTTCTTACTAAATGGAGGAGAAGAGGAATGACCAAGACTATTAGTTTGTTGATGATTATTTATTAGTGGTGCACTCCCTAGAAACACTGATACAGTTATTCGTAAACACCGCAATTCAAAATGCTTAGGCATTTATCGTTAAAGTCTGAATGGCGTTGTTTGCGGAAACGGCTCCAAGAATAATCACTGAGTTTTGTCTTCATGCTGCATATTGCTTTGTCTTTTGTTGTATTTTCCACACCAACACTAACTCCGCGCCCTTAAACGAGGCTTAACCGTGAGTGTTTCAATGGCTAGCTAGATGAATGTTGCGAATGTTTCATCAAAGAAAATAAGCCAAAGTAAGTTCAGGCAGGTCCATTTACATTTCATCGCCAGTTTTGATGCAGTAATTGCTCATGTTTGGATATTGATGATATCTTTCGTTTCACAGCACACCACGGAGCTAGCCGCCGACGACAATACAAACCTGTTGACTGCCGAGAACGGAGAGGACGCTGAGGAGTGAGCAATTCCCTCAACGCTTTTAGCTTGCTCAGTCGGAGTGCTGCGTGTACAATTTAGGTGCATATCGTAGAACACATAGCTTGGATATAATATGTGGGTATACTTTTATTGGACTTTTTTTTAATAGTTTTTTGAATTATAGAGTAAGGAATTGGTATTTAAATATTCATCGCTGAGTTTGTAAATTGCTTGGTCGGGCAAAAAGTGTTAATCAGGACCAATACAGCATCATCGCTACTATTATTATTCATATCGAACTATAAGATATCCACAATATTCCAATAGGCTCATAGAATACTCTTTAGGATAAGAAATAAGTAACATGAATGTGTTGCAACTAAAATTAAGATTCCACAAAAGCACAACTTATAACGGAAATTGTTTAAAACAACGTAATTTTAAGCATACGAAATATGAATGTCCCTGTTACCTAGATTGTATTCCACACACCTTGTTAATTTAGCTGCAACACTGTTTTGAAATCCTAACTATTATCTGAAAACCAATCATAATTTCCAGTGCCTATTGTTTATATAATTGTGTGTTCGACCGCTTGGCTCTACAAGCCCAGGCTTAGAGGCGAATTCACGTTCAGAGATACGATATAAATGTAGGATATATTTTGTAACACATTAGAGTTAGGTACGTTTTCAAATGCCAAAGTTGCTAAGATATTTTTGTTACAAAATTAATCTACACTGTATTTATTGATGTCACTCGCCATTGTAATGGGACATTTTAGATATCAATACCAATGAGCTTGCTAGTGACTGTATTTTTGGAAGCAGTAGATTTGCGTTTTCGACAAAGTTTAATCGATGACATTATTACATTAGGTGTTCAAAGCTTTATTCATACGGGCATTTTAAATAATTATCATAATTTTATTTTGAATAGCTTTTCTTAGACACAAATAGATTGAAAAGCATATTTTTAAAAGTTATAAATATATCATATCTCTGAAATTTTCATATATGCCTCGTCAGTATTAAATAAAAACCTGTGGTATTATTCTATGCCCTAGCATACATATTTTTGTGTAGTCGATTAGAGTAAGATGAAATATCATTATTGTCGTAACGTTATACTTGTGTTCTCCGCTATTGTGTAATTTTCAATTAACTATTATATGTTTCAACACTTCTAATTTAAAACATAGTTATAAGACTGATGGTAGGATTGAGTTTTTTAGGATTAGTGTGATATTATTATTGAAATGCTTGTGTAAACGGTACTATTGCTAAAAAAATAAACGTTGCCCACTTTAAAGCACCTTATTACCCAATACCATAGGCTATGATAATATTAACTTTTAAAATGTTTCAGGCTTTAGAACCTTATCCGTTTGATTCTAATCATTTACAATTTTCAAACGCTCGAGTAAGTATGTAAAAGCTTGTCATTCTTACGTCAATGAGAAGAGATTTCCACAGATTTTAATTATAAAATCATTATGTTGAATCTCATAACAAAATCAATGTGTAGGTAACTGGGCAACGTAATAATTTTCCCTTTTCTTGATCACTATATTTGTGTATAAATAAGCATATTTCAATATTCGGTGTTGGTGTAGGTATATTATTAACTGTATAACTTATTGGATTGCGGGGTGATTGGGGTAGTTAGAAATTAAAATGTGATACCTCTTAGTATCTTTGTATTGTCGTTCCCCCTAGAAGGAATTGAGGTCACAAGTTATGCACGACCCGGTTATATTTCGCGTCGTGTATAAGGTGCCTGATGATTTAACAGTTTTAATATAAGTTCATTTAGACCTAAGCGCATGCCGCGTTCCCGAGTGGAACTCAAGTTGCATTTATTTTGTTAGCCGTTTGTTTTCGGAACAAAATCCAAACAATACCGCACGGCTGCGTGATATTTCGCTTTACATACTACCTTTTAAATAATCAAGTAAATAATTAACGCTAAGACTACATCGCACAGTATCAATAGTCGTTATGTTGTGTTTAGCTTTGTTTTAGAATAGTCATGTGTATGCCATGAACAGTGTGATCGATTGCTAGTACACATTCCATGTAAATAATATAATAAATATGTTTTCCCACCCATTCTAAGTCTTTGATTTTTTTAGACTATTTATTTAGAGTCCCATTAACGTTGCTAATAAACTTGTTTTGTAAACAGACAGTGAAAATGATGGGCTTAATGCATTAAACATTTCAAGTACTTTACTGAAGTTAAGGGTATTCGGCCGTCAATATAATCTTAATAAAAGTCATAAATGATATATTACATTAAAATTGACATATATTTTTTTAATAAAAAGGAAATAAGACCTAATATAATACAAAACAACTATACATACTATAATAACTCAAATTTATAGTGCATGGAGGTTATTATTTGATTACAACTTACAAAATATAAAAGATTATGCACATACATACTATGTTTAATTTAAATTTTATCTATAAAGTAGGTAAGTATTTGTAGATCGTCAAGTTAGTAAGCGCTAGTATCACAAAGATGTTACCTACCTAACCCAACAAAATCAATGGTTCTTTTAATGCAGTTAATTTTGAGACAATGATTCTTATCGCTAATAATTTTGCGAGATCATAATATTTGTTATGAGGCAAAGGTAAATTCGGTTCACCCTTAAAAACTAAGAAATATTTCCCAAACCAGAATTAGAGTGTTGCCATGGAATTTTATTGTAATGCTAAATTGCCAACATTAACAATAGGTACAGCCAGCAAATTTTTTCATGACGTTCAAATGAACCTCAACGTAGGGTGGTAGACCACATTTTTTGCTGTCTGTATCTATAACTATTATTTTTATTATCATAAAGGTAAATCTTCATGTATATGACGCAAGAATCAGTATCCAGCAACAATTTTGCTCCTTGCCTAACGTTTAAGTTTGATACATTTAAGGCCTATTACATAAACTTTGAGTAAGTGTCAATTAGCCAATATAATTTTCAAAGGCAGACCGTTCAGCGCGAAAGTTATATCAGCAAACCGGTTACATATCAATTGAACTATAGTCATTACAACTACTCTCGATATAACTACGGTCAAAAGACCTACTGCTTAAAATAACTACAGGTCGTTTCATATAATTTCGTTTTAACTATTCAACGATATGCCTATTGGACAATTCGACTATGGTCGTTTTACCTACGGTTTATTCGCCTATGGTTAATTCACCTACGGTTTGAACAACTACAAGGTATCTAAAGTTGATTGAAAAAAATACAAATTTCTGGCGCTCTGTACAAAAAAAAAATAGAAAATACAAATTTCTGTAGTTTTTCACTAACCTACCATAACCTAACCTACTATTTTTAATCGAATACTGCTTAGATCGAAATTAGTATGTTAGGTGTAGGCGATCCAATAGTGCAATTGATTATAGTTCAATTAAAATTATGTGAAATAAACAGTAGTTGAGTCGACCAATATGCATTATGAACATAGGTGAATCGACCGTAGTTATATCTAGAGTAGTTGTAATGACTATAGTTTAATTGATATGTAATCCAGCAAACCACTTCAACCAATCGAAGATAGTGAAAAACACCCTTAATTTCATAATAATATGTATAATCATATTTGAATGTCATCAATTTTGTTTGGTCAAGTTTTATACAACAATTGCAAAGGAAGATATTAAGAAATAATTTATCAAAATTACAAAAGTTATTGCTTAGGTATTTATTTAACCTATCTCACTTTTCGTTTCACAAGTTAAACTATTGGGCTATAATGGCCTGGTTGAATCTATCAAGATATGTTAAAACATATTATTATTATTATTACCTTGTATATAATGGAACTATGTTTTGAATAACAATGTAAATACTACAGAGTTGATTCACGTAAATTACTGTTGCTGTTAAAAGTTGATAAATATGACTGGCTTATTTTCATACTCTCTGAGACATTAATACTATAACTAAATAATTTCAGTTCTAAACAATGCAATATACAGACTTTTTACATTAGTACCTTTTTAAGGAAGTATTAAACTAAATATTCCATTAAGCTACATCTCGGATAAATCAATCAATATCTAACATTCAACGCAGAAATAAAAATGCTTATTATTAAGTTCAGAACTGTATGCCCAGTCAAATTATAAAATCATCACTGATCCCAACATCATTAATTTAAACCTTTAATAATTTCCGATAAGGTATTTCTCTGATGCACTATTAATATCAAATTGATAAATTTTGTTCATAGGGAAGTAGGTAATGTGGATAAAAATATAACATCCCTTAAATTCGCGAAGGTTACCACTCCTCAATGAACTTAATTTATTTTATTTAACTATTTCAGACTTGGAAGATCTTCAATTCACGTGATACATCCTCAACTTTTTAGCTATTCAAACAAGGCTCTGAGCATCGATTTTCCTAATACTCAATGACATTTCTGTCTGCTCTTATTTCCGTCACAATACTGCCACTGTACTTTGTTAATAACACAGAAAAGCTACACATAGATTTCACTATGATGATATAACAGATCATTGAGTTCACTGTCCATCCCTTACAATAACTTTGACCGCACATCCCTTACTATAACCTACAAAAACACGAATTATAATACTTCTATATAAAAAGGATTTCGCGCTCTTTCGCACTACTCATAACAAACTAAAATAATATTTACAAAATATACCTTATACTAGTATAATCACTGGGGATTGGGGGGAGGGTGGTTCGGTCTCAGTATTCTAGCAAGCACATGCCTTCCTGAGACGAGCTTTAGTTGTTGCCCGTCCATTAGTACACTACGGACGCCGCTAGATGTCGGCGTTGTCGCCGATGATGAAGTCTGAAATAGAAAACATTTCTTGGTCAACGCAAAACATTCAAATAGATATAAAGCAGAGCAAACTCTATTTCTTTGTTCCTTAACCCTTTATTATAGTAACGTTATATATATTTATAGTAACGTTATAAAACGCATTTAACTAGAATTACTTTTAAAGTCATTACACACACATTATCATAAACAGCATTTATAAACATCTAGGGGAAGAATCCTACATAAGCTAACAAGGACTAACAAGGTATATTATTATAGTATGATTATGAATAAGGCTTATAGCTTTTACAAATCAAGCAAGAAGCAGTTGGTTGCAGATTTCTTCTGAAATCTAAACGGCCTTTTAAATGGCCTTTATGAAAACCACTCAAAGAAACCCAATAAACACCAATGGTTTGCCAGATCAAATTAGCTCTGACACTGTTTGCAAAGACAGTGCTAATTTTAAGAGTAGGTAACGCCTATTCAATGGTAATGGTTTTATTCAATAATAAGTAATATGTAAATGCGCTGGATCTTTACCTCACCTCCCCACAAAAAAACGACATAAAAAGTTGATACTAGATTTTGCGTACCTACTCATGTGAAGATGTATTTTGCAGTGTGGCAACATTTTGTTATTTTCATTACCAAACCATGCATGCAAGATAATTAAGCATTTGTGAGGAACTTTCCGAGTCCGATTTGGTACCCATTACCAGCCCTGTTGAATAAATTAAACATGCGAAACATAGCATGACTTGAAATTTGTATATATAGGATTTTGTTTGAGTGACAATGTATTTATCATACTCGTGTTAAAACTGTGTTTTTCGAGAACGAGAAGCCGATGGTGCCAAAGCGGTAATCAATATGACAGAGTGTTCAGTCATCGTCTCGACGAACTCGCTCCAAAATAATCTATATCGGTGTAGGCCAGGCTTCTAACAGTCATAGAAAAACGGGGATTATCACGTATATAGAGATTATTCAATATTAGCTGTACGCCTCTCATTGTCATAGATTTGAATGAGAAAATAACAGCAATTTTTGGAGTGGAGCGTGCAGTTTTACGGTTGATTATCTGTACTGGTAGGTTGATGTAGGCGCCGACGACCTTTCGGCTTTATTTCGGAACTATTCTCGAATAGTTTTGAAATATTACCGTACGAGAAAATTCCCATTTTTCTACAGTCAGTGATAATAATATCGCATGATCAAAATTTCGATGAGCACAGCATGCGATTCAATCAATTCACCTGCTGTATTTTTATTCCCTGCGTGAGTTTAACTTGCTGAATTGGATTCACCTATAAAACATTGACAAAAATCAAAACTGGATGAAATGAGATAAAAATATAGGTATGCGGTGATTGTTTTTTAAGTAAGATATTTATTTACCTGTTGAAATTTGAGCACTGGTGTTGTTGTAGAAGTTGCGGCGGTTTGAGCCGCTGAAAAAAAGCAATCAGTAACATAGTCAGTCTCATAAATAAATATTAACCCGGATCTCGCCTTTTTTCTTTGTTGGTACCAGAAACTACGATTGCCATGGTACCACAGCACCCAAACCCGGAACCGGTTCACAGATATCTGTCCCTCATCGGGAATCGAACCCGCACCTCTCGCGCCTCAGCGGGCCCTAGTCCACTGCGTCATACTCATGTTCTGTGGTCATACTAGTCAAATAATATATAGACTAGACAAGAGTAAATCATACTATGATCTAAAACATTTTAAAAATAACTTACCCATATTGCTTATAACTATGGTTTGCGAAGTGTTTACACTACCGGTCGAAGTTACCCGAACCGCACTACCGTCACTCTGGAAACAAATTCAAATATTAAAATAAAATATTATTACATACCTACACTTATAAATATACTCATTAAAAAAAAAGTCACAAAATTATGAGTCACATACACAATATAGTGGCTCTAGCACTGATACTATACTATCGTACATAGGGTCATACTAGATAGCAAGTTACTTTGGAACAAGCACCTTGACAACAAACTGCAACGAGCATGCACAATCTTCTTCCAATGAAGTAGAATGCTCGGAAAAACATGGGGGCAATCACCAAAGATAGCCCTATGGCTCTACACAGCCGTAATAAGACCTACACTGACATACGGAGCCATCGTATGGTGGAACAGAACCGAATTAACCACCGTAATCACCAAGCTACAACGTTTTCAGAGACTGGCATGCTCTGCAATAACGGGTTGTATGAGAACAACACCTACAGCTGCCTTAGAAATCATCCTAGGCCTAACCCCACTTGACCTTTGCATACAACTGGAGGCGACTATGGCAGCTATAAGACTAAAACACTTACACCTCTGGGGAAGTTCAAGAAGTCCGTATACAACCATTTTGGACAGAGCGACATCACATGAACCACTCGTAGCTGCCCCCTGCGATAATATTCCCAAACAACAAATATCTCAGAAACACTACCGTATACAAACATACGAGAACTATAGAGATCAACCTGGAAACAGTGAGATCCGAATCTACACTGACGGGTCAAAGACTAGCCAGGGAACAGGGGCCGGAGTTCACTCGCTAGATCTCAACATCAACATAACAACAACACTAGGCAAACACAGCTCCATCTTCCAATGTGAGTGTGTGGCCATAACTGAAGCTGCCAACGCAATTAAAAGGAGAGGTCGATGACTACGACATACGAATTCTCTCGGACAGCACAGCAACACTTAAAGCACTGGAGAACCATAACTGCACCTCCAAACTCATACACGAATGTCAGCCTAACCTAGCCTTAGAGACATAACCCTAAGAAACAGGGTAACTCTACAGTGGATAAAAGGGCATAGCGGATCTTTGGATAATGACGCCGAGGATGAGCTAGCCAGAAGGGGCTCAGAAACAACAACAGAGGGACCGAATCCGTTCCTTCCCCTGCCTTTCTCCCAACTGCGCTCTTGGATGCGGCTGCATACCCAAATCCTGCACAACGAACGTTGGACAAGGACGACGGACAGCAGACAGTCAAGGACAGCGATACCAACTGCCTCTAAACGACTGACACTTCGTCTGCTCCAACTACCTAAGATAGAACTCAAAACCATCGTGGGGACTTGACAGGTCACTGTCCCCTGAATAAACATCTCTTTAACATAGGTGCCACAGACAGCCCACTCTGCAGAGGCTGTCTAGCCGAAGAAGAATCAGCTGCCCACGTAGTCCTGGAATGCGTGGGAGTAGCCACTCAACGCACACAAATCCTTGTAACACCAAGCACACAAATCCTTGGAACACCAAGGATTTGTGTGCGTTGAGTTGAAAGCCTGCGAAGACCCCAGGAAACTTTTGTGCTTCTGGGAGGAGTTAGGCTGGCTTCACGCTTAGCCAGCTCCCCACGCATAACGGACCAAATGCTCGTCCAAATGCGGAAAAGGGAGTCCACATAAATAAATAAATATACTATCGTATTACTTTTGTATCAAAATCTGTCAATTTGTATGTTATTTTGCGCACGCGTAAAATTAACTACAAAACCAGATAGCCTAGAATAGTAGAATAGTTATTTCGCTAGTACTTGCTTGGTTATTTTGTGCTAGAGCCATAGTAGAACAAATGTCTGATACTGATAAGAATAGTTTTACACAAATTCACCTGCAAAATAATATTATGCAGAGGTTTCGCCGACGTTAGTAGAAGTGGCCTTGTTAACCGCGTGGCCGGAGATAGGACGCGAACTTGCGGCCGAGGCCTAATTCCGGACACTATTCGTCCGCCGCCTACCATGCCCTCTAACGACACCATCTGGCCCTGGAAATATTTACACAATATTTAGAAAAAGAAATGAAATGAAATTCGGTTTATTTGACAAAGAGTAGTAAAATATACAGAAATAGTTAAGAAAGTAGTAGTAATAAAAGAGAATACTGCTTGCATTGCTGTGTTCGACAGCGAAGGGTTGACGGTGAAATTACAGAACCACATAAAACTTGCGATAGGCGCAATGCAAAGCCACATCCTTGTCAGACGTGCCTTAGATTCGGTGGTATTGTTATTTAGCGATGGTTACTACTTACCATCTTCACATAAAAATATAAATAAATTCCATTACAGGAAGTATAATATAATATAATATAGTGAAAGCAGAGATGTGTGATTGATTTTTAAATATGACACTTACTTGAGCGTTCGTAAGCAGTTTCGCCATAATCGGTTGATTTCCTATCTTCTCACCGTGGCTTTGGCTTCTGATCACTTGAGGCATTCCTTTAGCTTGGTTTGCCAATTGCACGCCGCCTGCTAACTGCAACGTTTGCCCGCTCGGCAACTGCAGCGTCTGACCACTCGGCAACTGAACCGTTTGATTGTTCGCCAACTGAACAGTTTGACCCAACTGCACCGTTTGCGGTCCTAACGAACTGGGTATCTGGACACTTTGGCCGGCCATTTGAACAGTCTGTACACTCCCAGCGGACAGTTGAAACGTTTGTCCCGCTAGCTGAACACTAGACGGTAAAACGTTCTGGCTAGCGACTTGAACGCTTTGACCGCTAGGTAATTTAACCGTGTGCCCTGTCAACTGCACGCTCTGACCGGCTAACTGGACCGTTTGGTTTCCGAATTGGACCGTTTGTCCAGCGAGTTGGACTGATGAGACAGGTATCACGGTCTGATTGGTTTGAAGAGTTTTTATGGTGGGTGTTGTTTGGACTCGTGGGATCTGGTTTTTCGAGGCTTTGAGGGCTTGCATGACCTGTGGGGTTGCTAATGGTACGGTTTGACCGCTGGGCAGTCGAACGCTATGCGTCGTATGCTGCATCTGAAGCGAAGGAATCTGTAGCGAGGATAGTTGGAGCGCGTGACCAGGACTCAGTTGAACCGCCTGCCCTCCCGGGAAATGAACGGTTTGGTTAGCTGATAGTTGAAGTGTTCTGCCGCCAGCTAACTGAACAGTTCTCATGGGAACTGACGACGACACTGCGGTTTGTACACTACTGACTACCACTGTCCCACTGACTGGACTCTGTAAACAATGCATAAATTAATAAGTTGTTTTGTATATTGAACAAACCCAGAATGATCATTACATACTTGTGCCAGAGTTGTAACTCCAGTTGTGTTGGATATAGTTGTTCGTTTTTTGGTTGTTGGAGTATCTGCAAATGAATAGCATTGACTTTTTACTAAACGTGAATTTTGTATATCTCTTTTACCTTTGGACAAGATGGATAAGATTACTAAAAATAGCTATAGAATTTGAAATGTTAGTTACCTTGTAATAAAGCGCGTGGCGATATCAAGGATTTACCAGAGGACGGATTGGCTGGACTCAACACTCTTACGACGCCTCTTCTTGCTCCAGATAACTGGAAAATGGACCGTATCTATATATTTAATTTAGGAAACAAACAGTACATTCAGACAATATTACAAAATCATAAAACACAAAATCCAATAGTTTCTACAATTTGAATACTATAACTTTAGTAGGCCAGTGTCTGTCTGCGTATTTTTTTTTTTATGTATTAAACTTCGTCTGTCAACAACACAATAAACAAACAATAAACAAACATGTATGTCTTGTTTATTTTAAGAAATTATACTTTTAGATTTAAACTCTTTCAAATTTTGTGCAGTATACAGTTTGATCGAAACTATATGCTAACGTAACATAATACTTAAATTTTGATTATGTAATAAAGAGTAATAATAAAATACCTGTGCATTAGGTGTAACAACAGACGCAGTTACAGATGTTTGCAAAATAGGTGGCCTTATCAACAACGACCGAGTGCCTGGCGCCATCTGTGCAAAAAAGAAAGGAGATATGTAATGAGAGGTTTTCGATTCGAGATTTTAAAAAAAAGTAGTTCCGATTGCTTTGACAGATGCCGCTATCTGCCCTACTGCCATACTGGGAAAGGTTATCAAAACAAGAAAAAGTTGATAACTTCGTTTTTGTTTCGTCTCGTGTCAAGCGGAAAGTTGTGGGTTCATGTCCTGCTCGAGGCAAAATAATTTAACTCCAGTACGACCAAAGTTAATATACTACGTAGTACGTACTATGACTTTGACAGCAGGAGCAACCAATGTTGAATTCCCTACACATTCACCATAGCTCGCCAAACGTAGTGCTTACATTCTCTTGGGCTCGCCAGTTGAGCTACCGCCATCTAAATAGACGGCTTTTTTTTTAATAACTTGAGACGGAAACCGGTCATCGGTATCATTCATTCATCATATCATTCGGTTGCAAACGATTTCACTTGGTTTCAATCAAAAACTGACTTATTTTATATGGCAGCTTATTGACTGATTGAAATCGGCTTGCAACAATCGCCCAGCAAATCATTTCATTGTTACCTTTGGATTTTGAACAACAGATTGATTCACGACAGGATGTATCACAGTTTGTATTGTTGATATTTGTTGTGCTAAAGGGTTTACTTTCGCCACCTACAAAAAATAAAATATTTTTATTTAGAATCCACTAATTTATTTGTATCTAACTTTAAAATTACTGTTTTACTTACGCTTGCTTGTACGGCATCGGTTTTAATTGATGTTCTCGCTTTGATAAGAGGAGCTTTGTGCGGCGTTGCAACGATCGTCGGCAGGCTTACCGACCTCGATAGTGTCGCATTAGCTTGACTCAACATCGGTTTAGAAACTTGCTGAGGTGAAATAGTTTTTATAGTTGATGATACAGATACAATTGGCTTTGTTAGAATACCGGGTTTAGGCGAATCGGGGTGTTTTATTATCAGAGGTAGTTGTTTTCCCGTTTTCGTCAGTTGTTTTCCCAGTTGCGATAAATGCTTGGGCGATTGCATTGATGAATGTTGCAAGGGTGATTGAGGAGGTGCCATGATTAACTTTGGAGGCGACATGGATGATTTAGGAGGCAGCATGATGGATTGAGGCGGTGGCATAGATGATTGAGGAGGTGGTATGGGTGATTGAGGAGGTGGCATGGATGATTGAGGCAGAGGAGACTGTGGAGGTGGCATAGGTGATGGGGGCGGTGGCATAGATTGAGATAGTTTGGGTGATTGTAAATGTTTCATAGGCGCTTGAGGTTGTAGAAACACCGTTTGAGGTTTAATTTCTATTTGAGGTGGTTTTATGGCTGAATTTAACTCTGTACCAGATAGCGATAACTTCTCATTTGATAGATATACTGGTGGAAACTGTTTTTCAGATATTGGTTGTTTAGGTGAGGGTAGTTTGGAAAATTCCGGCTGTTTAGCCGACGCAGCGGGTTTGTTAGCTGACTGAAGTTGCTTCGCTAACTTAGGTGACGGAGGTTGCAACGGTGATTGCGGTCTGGGCGAGGAAGATTGTTTAGGCGATGGCGGAGGTTTAGGCGAAGGCGGCATTTGTTTGGGTGACGGAGGAGGTTGCATTGGCGATAATGGAGGTTGCATTGGTGACGTCGGCATTTGTTTGTCAGCCGTCGGCTGTTTCGGAGACTGCGCGGCTTTAGGCGACTGGATGGGCAGTTTTACTGTTTTAGGCATATTCTTTATTATTGTTTTGCCTTGTAATGCTGCTTGCAAAGCCTGAGGTGTAGACGCTTTTGATATAAGCGCTGCTTGTTTAGCAATGATCCTCGCTGCAGCTAAGTTAACTTTGTTCTGGGATGTCGCGCTAGCTTGTTTTACGGCCTCTGCTAACAGCTTAGCTTGTTTTACAGATTGACTCATCAAAGCAGCTTGTTTGTTCTGTTTGGCAAGGTTTGCTATCTTCGGCGTGTACGCTCGTTTTGTAGGTGGGGTGTAGGTGGACTTCCGTAGTTTGGTTTGTATTTGGACTTGGCCTAGGGTGGCTTGCATCAGTAGTTGGGCGGATGAGAGCTGTGGGGCGGATGTTGGTATACTGCTATCGTCGACGTCTACGTCACTGTCTGACGCTTCGATCATTTCTTCCGCGTCTGCGCCATCTACTTCCATCTGGATAAAAGCATACACATTGATAATAATTCATCAAGTATACCAAAATGTTTTTACGTTTAGTAAAGTTGCTCGGATTCAAATCGTTTCATAAATCGAACTTGAATTGAGTATGAGTAAATTGAAACTGAAAGAAAAGACAGGATAGAGGGTAGACGTGAGGTTGATTGTTCTGAAAGACGTAGGACGGAGGGTGAAAAGAAAGGCGAAAATTTATAAAATAAATTGAAATCTTATTGTTGATTTACTTAAGAATATCACATTTATAGGCAGGAGAAAGATTGGTTCACCTCTGAAATCATTGGTGATCTTATTTTATTCACGATTACGCCTTTAGTACTTATACCACAAACCTTAGAAGGATTTACAGTGCTTATCCTTATAAACAAATAATGTAACCCATATGTTTGAATAAATAAATAAAAAATAAAAAAATACAAATACTCGTTGCAGTATTGTGAAGCAACAAGTATGCAACATTGGATGTCACGAAAGAGTGAGCGAGACTGACGATCGCAACCGCGTTGCAAATGCATCAATGCACACCCATCTTAGTAATAATACACTCACATTTTCTGGTGTATTTATCGCTTTTCCCGACGTTATCGTTTTCACTAGCGGAGGCGGGCAGGTACCATCGGGTTTGGAAAGCACAGGTTTCAAACCCGCTCTGGATGTGGTGCTAGGCTTGGCCGCGATAGGCGGTCGGGGGATTGGAGCTGGTGGGGGTGAAGAGGGAGGGAGGAGGCCGGTGGGAGAAATGGCGGCTGTTGCTTTGGAAGTGCGACTGCGGCCGGCATTGGTTTTCATCCAGTCTTTTTCGGTTCTGGAATTAAATGTGTTTGATTATTCTAAATTTCAAGTAGTTTCCTATCTATCTAATGAGCCCGTTGGCACTCACTGCTGGATATAGGCCTTCTCTCTAATACGTCACACTCGTTGGTCCTGTGCCAGCCTCATCCATTGTCGTTAAATTGTTTAATTTAATAAAAACACAATTATCGATTTTAAATGTGTTCTTTTGGATAATCATTAGTAATTTTTAATAATCGTACTTTAAACCTCTGCTAGCTAACATGTCGTTAAAATCTGTCATGTTTGTTCATTGAAATAAGGACAACCACACATACCACAAAGGCTCTCATAGCAATATTACACTGACATTTCGGCATACAAGTCTCTGTAACATTATGTTAAAGATGTTTTAAGATATTGTAGGTACCCAGAAAAGACTGTACTTTAGCGAGCCGCTAATAAGACAATGTTTTTATGAAAAAGGGCAGCAAACTTTACCTGTTCCGGTGTAAATACGTCCAGACTGCCGTTCTCTGGTCAAACTTCACAACGGGATCACGTTTTGCCGTCTGAAATCTTTCTAGAACCGCTGACACCGCCCCGAGTAACGCCTGCTCACTGCATTGAGCTATGTACTGAGACATTCTGTAGAAATATTAATAATGTATGTAGGCCCGAATATGATGATGATGATGAAACGCTATTCTACTAATCAGCAAATGACGAGATAGTCAAGTCGTTCGCCTGATGTTATGCGAAACGCCTGAACATAACAGCTGTTTTAAACATAGTTTCAATTTTAAAGTTCCGCGTGACACTTGCTACCTTCAAACCTAAACACAGTAACGCTTGCACACTACTGCTTGGAGGCAGAATATCTGACTATCTGACACTGCGGTGGTAGACGAAAAGGGTTGCGGACCAATCGATTACTCAGTTCGATGCCAGCTCTTATTTATATGATGAAGGAAAACATAGTGACTATCATGACAGCCTTCTAATGTTCTCACTGTTGGGACACTGGCCTACTCTCGGGCGAGAGTGATTGGGTCGCGGACCCAATGTGGATTGGTGAATGGTCACTTGAATTTTTAGTTCTTGGACATGTCGGTTTCCTCACAATGTTTTCCTTCACCGTATGAGAGCCAGTGCTTTCATACGGTGAAGGCGGTGAAAAATCAATTTGTGCACGACCGGGTATGAACCCACAACCTAAGGTTGGGAAGGTGGAGTCACTACCACTAGACCACCGCGGCTTTTTTTAACCTATTTCGTTCCACTGCTGGGCAAAGGTCTCCCCCAAATCTCTCCAAACATATGTCTCCTTCGCAATGTCCCACCATCCATCCTCATTCGAAAGAGTCGAAATCGTGCCGCCAACGTTTTTATTTATTAAATTGGTGCGGCTATCTAACACTGCGGCCATGCAGGCCTATTGTGTTCGCCCATTGTATTGTGATCATATACAGTGGTATGGTATGTGTGTAATGTTAGTACTTGAGTAGCGTCATGACGTCGTGTCGGGTGCCCTCGCCGTTGGGCAGGCGTGCGAGCGCGTCGCGCACCAGCGACGTGAAGGTGGCGTGCCGCGGCCGCGCCGCCACCAGCAGCGCCGTGCCCGCGCACCCGGAGGACACCCACGCGCGCGCGCATGGACCCACCACCGACCGGTACCTTTAACACACACCGGGACATTATTCTACTCACAATACATATACAATATAAAACAATAGTTTATTTCTTGTAAGTAAATGGTTTACACGCATATTTATACAATGTCAATGATACTACTCATATAAATATTCTTCTTAGATATAACAATGAATTGCTGTGCGTTAGGCTCGCTAAAAGTCGAGGACGGCTGGACCGATTTGGCTAATTTTTGCCTTAAAATGTTTGTAGAATTCCAGGGAAGGTTTAAACGGTGAGAAATTATGGGAAAAATGTGAAAAATACGCGAGTGAAACCGCGCCGGGTCGGCCAGTATAAAATGAAACTATGTCAACATAGGCATTTATTAACTAATTATTATCATGTGCATGGTAAGCATTAACATTATAGTAAGCCTTTTGCATGGTTTTTACAGTTTTCTTAAATTTGTTTTCAGTCAAATTAACAATGTCATTTGGTATCATATTAAAAAAACTTAACGCCTTATTTAATAAACGACCTACCCACTTTGACCACTACGTCCTTGTATAAAACAAACGTGAGAGCGTCATGGTTGGCATCGGTTATCGCAAGGGCGAGATTTTTATGCTTTCATTTTCTCGCGCGTATCATGCGCGAGCTGGGAAAAAAGTGTAGAGGCGTCAGATTGATATGAGCTTTTAGAGTAGGTAGTCAAAATGATCCAAAAAACATAAAAACAATTTGATATACGCAGTTTGAATCACAATTATTGTTGTAAGCACCCAAGGTGCTTTTGGTTTCAAGATATCTCACTACTCATTGTTTCATAATTATATGAGCAGTTAGGTGTTAAAAATTATCTTAGCAAACAAAGCTCTTAAAGGTAGTATACCTCTTTTGAGTGAATACTTTAAATGTCATAGATACCTACTAATAAATAATTTAATATAATATTATAATAATAGTAATAATATATAAATTACATACCCATGCTGAACATACGTAAACGGCTTAGAAGCCGACGTGAATCTTCGCCTTTCTTGAACACGGAACTCCGATATGTCTGAGCCAGTCGGCGGCCGCACTGTCCAAGATGTAGGATATCTAAGAAATACCAACCGTTTTTCAATCAAAAATTATCAAATATGCTACCAGCTGGTACGTAATAGGCATGATGACAGTAACCAAAAATCACAAAAATCACGTCTTCACCTTATGAAAAAGAATTCAAGGAATATAAAAACCATATTTCTTTTTACATTAGATGCGAGATTGATAATATTTTAAATAAAATAAAACTACAAAATACAACAATCCGCCTTGAAAGCTTGAACACCAATCAGAGCATCTTGGTTCTATGATTGGTGGCATCAAACAAAATTGCAGAATTTTGAATTGATTGCTACAGTTGTACATTGAAAACTGACATAATGACGTAACGTCAGCTCAGCGCGTTTTGGCGTGAATTTTTAAATTCAAATTTAAATCGTATTTCTTACTACTAAACCATTAAATATTGGAATATCAAGCTATTTTTTGCCGACTTAACAGTTTTTCAAAATCAGTAATGATGCCTATTGTACACGACATGTGTTCGCGTAGGATGGTACAACAAGAGTAACCAACTTACCACTAGAATCATTTCACTAGATGGTAAAGGTCTAGTTATGTGCAACAGCAGACATTATTTTCATAAACCGGATCAAAAGAGTTTTAAATTTTGACATGGCTGATGAATGGGTACCACCGCAGTGTCAGATATTTTACCTTCAAGCAGTAGTGCGCAGTAGTAGTGTGCAAGCATTACTGTGTTTAGGTTTGAAGGGCACTGTAGCAAGTGAAATTACTGGGCGAAAGAGACTTAACAACAATGTCTCGGGGTGATAAGCGCAGTGCAGTGACACGCAAACACATAAAAACTTTAAGCTTTGGGTGGCCTGCATCTGTAATAGTCAGGCGTGGTGCTTAACATCAGGTGGGCGCCTTGATTGTCTTGTCACTTGCTGACATATAAAAAAAAAAAAAAAAAAGTATCCTAAATGTACTTACTTAGGAGGCGGCGGGTTATTTGCGTTAAGGCGTGGCGACATAGCGCGAAGCCACCTGTCACATAGTCGATCGAGAATAGAGTCGCAATCCCTCCCAGCCCCGATCCATTGGTACACCTGTGGAGAGAATTTCTGACATAGTTATCATGGTTTCAATCAAAAACTGACATATTTTGTATGAATGTGATAAATTGCTTCAATAAGATAACCATCGTAGGGAGACTGTTCTTGACATAAGAATCGAAATGGATATTGATTCAAAACGGTTTCTCTTTTTCAAACAGACTCTAATGTAATGGGAAAAAAAAAAATTAAAAAAATTGTATGTCTTATAGGAAAATAATAATTTGGTTGCCATTTTAAAAATATATGTATATATATTTTTAATACAACTAAAGTGGCAACGAAATTATATATATATTATGTATATATAATATATATATATTATTATATATATATTATATTTTTAATATTAGCATTTAATTTTACAAACAAGAAAGACTGGTTGAAGCAGTAAATTGCTTCCCATTTGTTTGAGAACCTGTATGTCTGTGGTATCAAAGTTTTTACCTGTGATTTAGGCATATACTGCAAATAAGGTACAAAATCTTCAGGATGTGTTCCTCTTTCGCCAGCGAGGAATTCTAAAGCCGAATCCAGCTCAGCACACCAATCATCCGACACTGTTAGAAGGAATTTTATACTGTATCACTATACTCCCAATAAAATGTAACAAATAAACACAAATATACTGGTTTGATTTTAAAAATTCTTTCACAATTAGCATTCTACATTATCGTAGTATAGGCTATTACTTATGTCCAACCATGCGAAGCCAGGACGGGCCGCTAGTCTTCTTATAAATAAAAATGAATTTCTGAGCGTTAGCCTCGCTAAAACTCGAGAACGGCTGGACCAATTTGGCTGATTTTGGTCTAGAAACATTTGTGGGAGCCCAGGGAACTGCGCGGTTCAGCTAGTAAATAAATAAATAAATAATCAACTCTTACAGGAATACCAAGTGTTGAGTGGTGCTATCGGGGATTTCATAACCGCGCCGCAACGCGCGTGCAGCTGCTGTTTCGTCGCGCGGTGTGCGTCCCTCGCGGGGAACAACGCGCGGACCATCGACAGGAAGTTCGCGTGAGTCGTCTCTGTGAGAGACTCGTCCACTTCAACCACATCTTGTTCTTCTTGCAGTACATCTGCGGAAGCTTCCACTTGAATCACTTCGCCGGCTTCGTCTGCTAGTTGGATTGGGAGGGCCATCATGTCTGAAATATTAATAACTGTTTTCAATAATACAAGCTGGGCTGGTCACGTCTGTCGCATGCCGGATGAGCTGTGGACCAAAACTACCACTCAGTCGAGCCCTGAGACAGCAAATCGGCGTCGTGGCAGACCCAAAAAGAGATGGCGAGCGAGATGATTTCAACAACTTTAATAAAGCTTGGGTCCAACTGGCACAAAACCGCGATGGTTTGAGGCTGGAGAGATCACGGGGAGGCCTTTGCCCAGCAGTGGGACACAACAGGCTAATCGTAATCCTATAATAATACGATGCTTTGCATTGCAGCTCCCTGTGCCGTCACATTAGCGATTTGTGAGTGCACCCCGCAACACGCAGCGAGCTCGAGTCTTCGCGTTCTTACAGACATAATCACACTGTGGTGTGAGTGGACGCACCTCGCAATTTAGCCCCAAATTAAGCAAAGCTTAGTACTTGGAAATCAACTAAATCAAACAAGGAGACCTCACCCACATACTCTTATACACATACCTTCTCACACATTTCCCCACACACCATACATATCCACGCACTTACACAAACAAAATACACAGCAAGCGCTCATCCAATCATTTAATATGCCCTCATAATACTCATTAATACTACACCTCTTTACCCACATCCACTCTTGTGCACACACACCATAGGATATGCTTTGTATTATTTATTATATTTTTAAACTAATTTTTAGTTTCGACTGTAGTACTTATTATTTTTATATTATTTTTAGATGTTAATTTTTAAACACAAGTCATACATAAAAACATTGTTCCAAATAAATACTTGTGTGTGAACACAGTTATGGGGAAGTCACTGTTTTTTCTGTAATACAGTTTATATGTTAAACTAACACAGAAGGCAGAGCTGCACATTTACTTGTAAACATGCTTTTATTTGAATAAATGAATTTTGGGGCGCGTGGAACTGGCGTAAATTCACCTTATTGAAATAAACCATTTTTGACTATTTTTGCCTTTTGTATTTTGTATTCTTTGTAATTAGGATAAAATACACATAGACGCAAGTAGGTACAGATTAATTTTGATTCTTGGATAATTCTATAATCAGATTTGTAGTTATGATGAGTCTCCAGCAATTTTGTGATTCTAAATAACTTCGAAACTTCTATTTGCCACCTGTTTTTGTCAAAAAACAAGTGGTAAATAGCAGTAAATATACTTAAAATACACAAATAGTATAGATCTATACTAATATTACCTATTCCATCCAAGTCTTCCAGCTTGATAGGTAGATGTACCTTTCCAGAACTAGATGCACTCACATCTGGTGGTTCTTCCTTTATAATAGTTTCCAAAGGAGGTTGGAAGTCGTCCCTGTCGAAAATCAAAAGAGCTCATTATATATTCATAGTAAACTGAAAAAAATGTATTTTATTACTTAATAAAATTTTGTTTTTGGTAAATTACTAACATTGAATTGTTAGGGTTGTCAGACTCAGCGTCATCAATCACTTCTTGCTTGATTACAATCTGACCCAGTGATGTTGATGCTTTAGGACTCGCCACCGAGTCAACCAAAGATGAACTTTCCGAGTCAGACTCATTTTCATGCTTTACTTTTGTGGAAATGGCTTTACCATCCACATCATTCTCTTCTTTGATTTTTCTGATGGTTTTACCCTCACTAACCTTCCCTTTAGAAATCATATCTTTCTTGGGACCCCTTTTAACTTTTGGAACAGGGGATTCAGAAAATGGAAAACCAAACATTATTTTTTTACCACCAATACTAACTCTATGTTCAATATCTTCTAATGTTATACCATTCGTGTTGAGCTCTGGGTGGACCTGAAAATATGAACAATTATGTAACAAACTATGACTGTTCAATGAAACTAAACTTTGGGTCTCAATTCTCAATCATCCTGCACCAAGAAAAGAATGAATCCCTTATTCAATAAATTAAATTGTAATTTTAGTGGTTTGCTAAGTATTGTCTTTCCTGAATAAAGATGACAAAAATAGAATTGAAAGACACATTATTTAACAGAAGTTTAAAGTATATTTATGAATAAGGCTCATGCAGTGTAAATATGTACATGTAAATGATACAAACATATACCTCTCTTTGCATCCTTCTGAACCTGTGACTGATAAGCATTTCCTTGGCATCTAGTACTGGCTCAGGATAAGACTGACTGGATCCTGACAGTGTTCCATAGATGGGAGACTCTTCCTCCTTAAAATCAACAATTTTTAAATCAATGCTATTCATAATAATGCAGTGCTTAGCATTGTTTTTTGAAAAATGGTAAAGATTTTTCATTTATAAAAATATACATTAATACAAATATCTTTATTCGGAACAATAACATATGATAAAACATAATGGAAGCAATCTGCAGGAGTGAAACACTGTGTCGCAAATATCAACACCCTCCTTCTACCTTAAGTTTACAGGGTTCCAAAATCATTGTTAACTACATACACTAATTGAGGTTTGGAAGTTACAGTTTATTAAGGTTCTATTGCTATTTAACTACACTTGTAACACACTATACTTATGTAAAGCACTTTCCACTATAGGACATTAGCTTAAAGTTTTGTAGTTCTAAGATATTATAATCTACCTGTTATTCATATTTTACTTAATTGATTAAATTAATTATTAATTATTTGATAAAAGCACTTACAGGGTCAATCTTAGGTGATGCTGGCTTCCTGTCCTCAAAAGGTTCATCAGGTCCTTCAGGGTACATTTCATCATCAGATGAGTTACCACCAACTTCACTTCGCACTGCATTTAATTCATCAAAATACCTTTGTTTTGCTCTTTGATACATAGACCTGAGACCAGATCTTAGAGTAGGTTTGGGGGGCAATCGTGGCAGGAATGGTACAGGGCCTGGGGGGGCATCTTTGACGGCTGCCAGCA
Organism: Colostygia pectinataria; assembly: GCA_951394395.1. Classification (NCBI taxonomy): domain Eukaryota; kingdom Metazoa; phylum Arthropoda; class Insecta; order Lepidoptera; family Geometridae; genus Colostygia; species Colostygia pectinataria. The sequence goes on from OX596362.1 coordinate 6,314,542, forward strand.
ACCTCTCACGGGATAACAACATACTGGGAAGTAATTTGGCATAGTATTCTTTCATCTGGAATAAAAAACTTGTTAAGTATTCATGTAAACATAAATAATGAAAATTATGAAATATGAAGTACTTATTAAACATTAGTTTTACCCTTTGCCTTTGCTGCTTTCGTCTGGCTTTGGCTAGTAACTTTCTCATTTTAGCTAGATCTGGCCTGAAGTTACCCAGTTTTAGATCATTGTAAAAATCACTGAGTGGTGAAGTAAATTTTAAAGGTTCATAGTCAAACAACATCTTTATAGTGGTCTCCTTTTCTTCTTTATCATTTACTTCAAATTTCGGCAAGAAAGTCTTGAGATGATCCTTCTCTTTATCTTCAAGAGATTCCCAGGTTTTCTTTGAGAAGACCTCTTTGAATAGTGAGTAGTCTTCGCACAGGTCTTGCGGGAGCTCCAAGGTGTGTCCTAAGATGCGTACTGTCTCCAACGCATCATCGTCACCTTCGGTACTTCCGCTACTGGTACTATCAGATGAACTGCTACTGCTTTCCCCAGTAAAGCTCCGGTCACTATCCATCTTCTCTGCCATTGGGGACAGTTCGTGATACTACTTTTAGGTTGCCGTGATGCAATGCCTAACTTTTCCAAGGGCTCCGACAGAGATTTTCCACTAACTACATTGATAATTCACTGTGTTTTGTTCGTGTTGTTTACGAAAAACCCGAGGAATGTTTTAGAAACTTGAACAATGAGCCATTAAGTTTTTTTAAACAGCCGTCAAGTCTTGTCTAAAATAAAATAGAACGCACACGCCAAACCGAGGTGTTTCATACATACTATGCGCCGGAACGGAACATTACGATGAGAAAATAACTTGACAATCAAGAACGGCGACATTTTGCCCGCTAAATGGAAGTTTAAAAATAAAACTTGACTTGTCTATTGCTAGTTCTAACTTGTTTATAGTGAACGAATGATACTAAAAACATTGAAATCCATAGACATAGCTAGTGTTGTAAAATCGATCGACTTTTTATGTTATTCAATAACAACGTTTATCATCATAACCCAATCGTTTTCTTGTCAAATATTGAAGCAAGCATTGACCTTCTATTTTGGTTTCTGGGGCCGAAAAAAAACAATTTGTTTTTGTTTTCTATTCTACGTAAAAATTGTAGAACGGAACGGTTAAAATCTAACAAAAAACCATCAACAAGCATCGGCAGTTGCGTGTGTGTGTCGGTCGTGTCTGTGAAAATTTTTGACGTAAAAATAATCGTGTTGTAAATATGGCTGACGAACTCAATGTTGACAGTCTTATTCACAGACTTTTAGAAGGTATTTATTCATTTTCTTCCTCTATCAACACGTATTTCAAACCTATTACTCACAAACTTTAGCTTTAATATATTGGATCCTTGCTCAGTAAGCTCTTGTTGCGTAATTATCACTTACTATGTAGGTATAGAAACGTCAAACTCCTAAATAAATCGATTATCCTCAATTCTTATCTAATTTCTTCTTTCGATGTTAGATATTTAGAAGAGCAGCAGATACCCACCTGTATCGTATAGTTACACCATTTAAATAATGCTAGAAGGCATCGCAAAAATAGATATTCTAATAGGATGACAGAATTCATAGCATGGAGCACCTTCAATAGGCCTATTATTACGCTTTAGTCGCATTATGTATACTTTACTTGATTTAAACATGTTTATTTTACTTTATTATGCTGCTTATTGATGGGTTACTACAGTATACAGACTGCAACAGGAAACAGCAAGGAGAAAAGGGAAATTCAAAGACATCTTTTCAGGAGAATGTATGGTTTAACCCAAAATTCTTGCCAAAGTATCAGCTAGACTATTTATTTTCTTCATTCTTCAGTGTTCTGCTAAAGCTCCTATTCGATCATAAGATGTATTGTTTATGTAATTTATATGTTTGAGTTTGCATCTGCCTAAAGTATAAATAAATTCAAAAGTTAATCCAAAAAATAAACTATCATATGTTATGTAAAACTGCCCCAAAACATTGCTATCTTGCTGACCATTTACTACTAACATGATCCTGATGTTCAACAAGAATCACTGGTAATGTGCTTCTAATCGTACTTAAATAAAATAATGTTTCTGTAAATTCAGCATGTTCTATTGTAGGTATGTAACCAATAAAATGTATAGTGTTTTGTCTGTGATTGTTGACTGAAACCAGTTGTATTGTTGAATGGAGTCTTGTTAGAATTATGGTGGCCCAAAAGCATGCATAAATAAAAATATTGGTAAAACGATTTGTGTAGATCTTATCATTAAATTTTGCTGCATTATCCATTCTGCTTGGAATGAATTGGCACCCGTTTACATTTCAGTTTTAAATAAAATTATGTTCAACAGTATGTGCTTGTAGAAATTACTAAATATCTAGAAACAAGAAATGTATCTGTGATGTCTGGTTCGGTAATTATCTCAGGATAATATTTCTCACATAATGTTACTAAAATGTGGTTTTTTTTTCTCAGTTCGGGGATGCAGGCCTGGGAAGACAGTTCAGATGTCAGAGTCGGAGGTCCGCGGCCTCTGCACCAAGTCCCGGGAAATATTCCTACAGCAGCCAATTCTACTGGAATTGGAGGCGCCGCTCAAAATTTGTGGTAACTAGTATTACTTATGTGAGATTTGGATAACCAAAATCCAGAATACAAGACACAAATGCAGTAAAAAAATCCTTCATAACAATAACAATTGAAATGAGTAAAATTATAGATAAATCAGTATGACTAGACTCATATTAGACTATACATTTCTAGTAATAATGTAAATTCATATAAAAGGTAACCATAGTGTGGAACAGAATACCCTTGACACATTATTGTTTATAAACACAGGGTTACAAGCATCACTCGACAATTAGTTTTGGACCAGTGAACATTTTATGCACTGCTTAACTCTGTACTCAAAGGGGTTGGGACAAGGATGATCCAGTATAAATTCTAACAGATTATGTTGTATAGTTCAATGAATACTTTGTTTACAGATATTTTAGATTTAGCTATATTTTGCATGTTGTTGTGTTGGCTAAGGACCAAAATTCAGGCTAAATAGAATTTTAGTTTGATGAACAAAAACCTACCTACCTAGTTACTTTTGTGTTTGGTGTAGCTGGCTTTTGGTCCAGCCTTTAAAATAGCTGTTAAGCTGCTACAGAACCTTCTAGCAGCCTATAAACTCCATTACCAGTATTTGTGACTGACTCTCTCACTCATTATATTCATAACAAGTAAATAGGACTACATATCAAGAGTAGTAGTGTTCTCTGTGATAGAGCTCGTCTGGGGAAGGACTACCACCATACCTATTTCTGCCGCCAAGCGGTAATGCTCGCATTGCTGTGTTCCGGTGTGAAGGGTATGGTTTCCGGTGTAATTACTGGCACATGAGGCTTTCGATCTTAGTCTCAAGGTGGCAACCCGCGAGTGATACCTCTGGTATTGCAAGCGTCCATAGGCTGCGGTAACCGCTTACCATCTTGTTGGCCGTACGCTTGGTTGCTACTTCAGTTGTATATAAAAATAAAAAAAACATATTGTACAACATTTTAACATTACACAAAAAAAAACAAGAAAATTAGCACTGGGTAGGTAAATCTCGGATTTTACCTTGAAAGCAATGTCTTGATTCAAACAGAACACTCATTATTATTTTAGTGCCTATAATGTATTTACATCTTAGTTTATATTTAGTGAGATTCTTAGACAAACTCTATTATATTTAACCTTGAATCAGTATGCTCTAAAATCAGACAATTATTATAAATCTTTAGGTTGTGTTAGTGGTTTAGTAAAATTACAAGTCTGCTACCAGCTAATCCATACTACATTCAAGTATTATTACTTACTTACACAATAGTAATTCTAATTAATAATAATAATATTAATAGTTCTTAAAATAATTTGGTACATCAATCTCTTAACAAAATGTACAGTAGGAAGATAGGTAAATAAATATGCTAGTACAATTCATTATAGCATCTACAGTTGTGGTCATATAATTAAGAACGATTTGAAGTTCTAGAAGTTTTTTATTTAAATCGTATCATACACAGAGATGTGTACCTTTTGAGAAGCAACTATTTATGTTATATAATAGTCACATTAATAGAGCAACCTGACTTAAGAATAAAGTATGAAATCGCTAACTATTTTTTGCACATTTTATTGATTTTATCAAAGTAACACATTCAAATAGTACTGAAACTGGACAAATAATTAAGAACGATTTATTTAACTGCTCGGGAATTGTTTTGTATGACACTTAGATTTAAAAAATCACAATATTATGTAGCACAGGAAACATAAAAAGAAATATTTAACTAAAATTAATAGTTAATAGCATATCCACGGCTTTTAATTACAGCTTTACACCGGCGAGGCATTGACTCTATTAATTTTTGACATTTCGCAAGAGAAATAGAGTTCCATTCTTCTAAAAAAACGTCATACAGCTCTCTTAAATTTCCCCACTTTGTATTTGAAACCTTTTTCTTTACTTCAAACCACAGATTCTCTATTGGGTTTAGATCTGGACTGTTAGCAGGCCAGTCTAAGACAGAAACTAATTGCGCTGTAAGAAATTCCTTTACGGTGCGTGCAGTGTGCTTTGGATCATTGTCATGCTGGAATGTCCAAATGACCGGTAGAACGTCTTCAGCGTATGGTAACATTGTTTCTTCCAGTATATTTTTGTATTGGAACTGATCCATGTTACCTTCTATCAACTTTACAGGTCCTACACCATGTCCAGAAAAGCAACCCCAAATTTTCACATTTCCACCACCGTGCTTTAATGTAACTTTCGTGTACTTTGGGTTGAATGCTGTATTCGGGGGACGTCGTACATATCGTTTTCCATCAGAACATAGTATACTCTGTTTATTTTCGTCTCGTCAGAAAAAAGTACATTTTTCCACTGTTGCACAGTCCAGTTTTCATACTTTCTCGCAAATGCAAGCCGGGCTTGCCTGTGGCAAAGTTTTAACATGGGTACCTTTCTTGCTATCCTACCGTGCAATTTTTCTTATACCAAACGTCTTCGAATAGTGCGCGCTGAGATTGCTGAAAAGTTGTTTTTTACCAAAATATTCTTTTCTAAGCTCATTGGACCCTTTAAAAGGATTTTTTTTTGCCATACGAACGATGTTTCGGTCATCTCGAGGAGTTGTTTTTCTCTGTTGAGGTACACGTGGAACATTCGAAGTAGTTTGATACGTAGCAAAATGCTTTACAGCGTGGAAAAACCATCGTTTTTGAACATTGCAGATGGTCGGCTATCTTTTTATAAGACCAATTCTTCCGGCGAAGTTTTATTATTACTTCCCTTGTAGATTTATCACAACTTTTATTTTTTCCCATTGTTTTTTCTAAAGAAGCAATCACCTTTAATCTTTTACAGCACGTAATTGCGCCAAAATTATACAAACAGTAACAAATCGACTGAGTGTTCTCTATTTAAATTTGAATAAAGGTATAAACTACTTAGCGTTCTTAATTACGTGACCAGCCAGTAATACTTTGTTTAAAAGTAGTGTAAAAAGTTTGCCTATTGATTTTTAGCCAATCATGTGTATCAATGAATACAGTGGTAATATGGAAATGTTTTACTATACCGAGAGAAATAAAAACAAATGCATACAATTAGTTTTGCATCTTAGTTGGAAAAAATCTTCCCTTTATATCAGCGTTCTTAATTATATGGCCACCACTGTATGTCACTAATTAAGTCTACAAAAACAGCCGTATTACTCTTTGGTAGGATTCCATTGCAGGAATACAGAAATATTTTGAGGAAACCTATCCCTTGCTTGGCCCCTAGCTCCTTATACAAAATAAACAGCCTAAATCATTACAGCAATTTTAAAACGTTTATTTCCAGGTGATATACACGGCCAGTACACAGACCTGCTGCGTCTTTTCGAATACGGCGGCTTCCCGCCCGAGGCGAACTATTTATTTCTCGGCGACTACGTGGATCGCGGCAAGCAGTCCCTGGAAACAATATGCCTTCTCCTCGCCTACAAAATCAAATATCCAGAGAACTTCTTCCTTCTCAGAGGCAACCACGAGTGTGCGAGCATAAACCGCATCTATGGTAATTTTTAGCTTTATTTTTTATTCCGCCCGCGTCTTCGTAGAACTCGGGATTTTGTTTTTCGGGATAAAAAGTAGCCTATGTCCTATTCCCGGATTTTTTTGTTTGTTTTATCAATGTTTTAAATTTCAGCCAAATCAGTTCAATGGTTATCGAGTTATAGAGGAACAAACATCCAAACATTCGCATTTGTAATAACTATTAGTGGTGTGACTAGAGCTGTTCCTCGTCGTTTTTTATGCTATCCCACAGGAACAGTCAATTTTTCCGGAATAAAAATTTGCTTAAGTGCTATTCCAGTCCATGTGCTAAATTTTATTCAGATCCGTTTAGCCATTCATTTCTGCTGGATCTTCCAGCATCATCCAACATAAATATCACTATAAGTTAATGTATTTTTAGAAAAAAAACAAAAACCGAATTCAAATAAAATAAAATATGATTTGATGGATTAAACGAGGGGATGTAGTTATTGGCACGTTTTATGATTTATTATAAAAGAACTGAATCAATTTCGATAAAATTTATATGAGACCACCACTGAAGTGTCTTCCACGTGCAATGTTGTGTCGTGAATTTGAATTATCAAAATCAACTCATATACCTAAGTAGCGGAGAAATCGCGTAACAAACACACATGAAAATAAACATACAGTCGAATTGATACCTTTTCTTGAAGTCCGTTAAAAATATAATTATTGCCGGGAGCTATAAATACGCGAATAAAAAATGCATTATCGTAATTGCATTTCATTGTAGCTGCAATGCATTTCATCGGTTATCCGCGCCGTCTTGTTCAATATTACGATAGCAATCAGCATTTATTTGTTTCTATTACTAACATGAAGAGGTTATTGATGATGATTTTATATGAAGAAGATTTTAGAGGTTTAGTTGTCTTCCGATTCTTAAGTCGTTGGTTTGAACACGGTCGTGCACCATTAGATTTTCTATGCACAATGCCAGTGCTCTCGAACGGTGATGAGAAACATCGTAAGTAAGCAGTAGTGTACAAGCTTTACTGTGTTTAGGTTTGAAGGGCACTGTAGCAAGTGAAATTACTGGGCGAAAGAGACTTATTTAACAAAGTACGTCTCGGAGTGAGGAGCGCAATGCACGCTAAACTTTAGAACTTGAAGCTTTGGCACTGCAACTGTTATGTCAGGCGTGGTGCTTAACATCAGGTGAGTGGCTTGATCGTCTTGTCACTTGCTGACATAAAAAAAACCTTAGTCATGCGGGTTTTTTTTATACCAGCAAGTGAAAATTTCAAAGTTATGTGCCATTCACAATCCTCATTCAGTTTGCGTGGTGGATTATGATTATGACCCAATTACTCACGCTTGAGAGTAGGCAAATTGGCCCAACAGTGAGAACATTAGAAGGCTGACCATGATATTTATAAATTGTAGTGTAACTAAAAGTAGGTATCTTATTCCCCCACTTAGGTTTACCCACAATTACAATCGAAACATATTCCCAAAGTAAATATTCTAAATGTTAATATAGACTAAGAACGCTACCAACAAAATGACTAAACCCAATCCTAAAATAAACTTTATAATAATTAGCTACGGTTGCCTATCGAACATAAGCTTATATGTTTGCCATTGGAGTTTTGCCAATCAGTTGGGTAATTATGTAAATGCTCGCATCTCGATTGTATAGTTATGATAGCTGTACCAATTAAAAATCTATCAAAACATTGCAATCGAGCAATGCGTTTGATTCAAGCGCCTTACGTTATAATAATATAGCCCGGCAGAATACCATAAATAAATTAGCGACACAAGTGTTCTTACGATTATTCAGTAATTGCATTAAAGAGCATTAACTTGGTTTTATTATTTTTATTGGCGTTCCTGACCTTCATTAATTAAAAGCGGCCGTTGTCAAGGTTATCAATTGAAGTCTGTTTGGATATTGTGACTAATCCATTCATATTACTAAGAACTCTTATTAGATACCTACTCTTCCTAGTATTAATACAAAACCTTCGTAAAAAGAGAGTGATTTTGTTTATTACCCAAACTTAAACCTTATTCAGGTTATCAATATCTAATTTAAGTGGGTAACAAACTTAATGGTAACTATATAAAATAGACTTAATATTCGTTACATTAAGATCTAAAACCTAAAATATATTTGCAGGTTTCTACGACGAGTGCAAACGCCGATACAACATAAAGCTGTGGAAGACATTCACAGACTGCTTCAATTGCCTCCCGATAGCCGCCATTATTGACGAGAAAATATTCTGCTGCCACGGCGGCCTCTCGCCAGATCTCCAAGGCATGGAGCAGATCCGACGGATAATGCGACCCACTGACGTCCCTGATACAGGTAAATACATAACACACGTAATATAACACATCCAACAGGCACATAGCAGACAGTAACATAATTAAGTGTAGTAGAGTTATTTGTGAGAGAGTAAAACTTGGGAAAAACTACCACCATACCACAGAAAAGTTATTAGTACTACGTACTGAATGGCCACTCCCTACCTCCCACCGGTTTTACTTACCCCACCCCGGTCACTAGTTTGCCGGCACTGAAGCTAAGGGCTAAGGCACTCGTTTATTTTGATTTTGTGTAGGTCCAAGCGCGCGCATGCCAGCGCGAGCGAAAGTGTGGTGCTATCTCGCTCTTGCAATAATTGGGTGGGGCCAACCATGACACTCACACATACAATGGCACCGTTTACGTACACAAACCATGCATGTGGTGATTAAATAAATAATTAAATAAATAATAACTTTATTGAGGACACAATTTGCATGCCAATCTTTCATACTTAACATACATAATTATAAAAAATGTATTCAAACAAATGGCGATCTTATTGCAAATAGCGATTTCTTCCAGACAACTCTCACTAACTAAACTAAACCTAATATTAATAACTAAGCTACTGATTTACTGATACTGATAACCAATGGATTTGTCATCGACAAACGAGAGAGAGTTGAAATCCCCTGCGTCCTGATTGCGACGCGTTTGCTTCATAAATTTTCTTGAGTGTGACCATACTATTTTTGCCGCTAACCAGTAATGCTAGCATTGCTGTGTTCCGGTTCCAAAAGTATGGATTCGTAATCATTGTGAACTTACATTCATATATATAACGATACATAGAACGCCCAGACCTGGAACGAATATTTGCAGAACATACAAATATTTGTCCCGCAGTGGGAATTAAACCTCTTGCTTCTCAACTGTGCACTCGACCACCGCGCCACCAAGATCCTTAAATTATTTTACAGTAAGAAAGGTAACTATCTTAGGTATCACAATCTCAAGATACAAGGTTGATAATATTATCTATTTTTGTGTATAATTTTAAAGTAGTTCCCCCATCCAACTTGTCAAAAACAAGTGTTGTCAAAACCATACAAAATGTAACAAACAACATGTTTAACAAGTTGTACGGGAATCGTGGTTCCCGCGTCTGGATGTTATGGTAATGGGTTTATATCCAAGGCCCTTACCTACTGCTCACGCACAAGTAATGAGTAGTAGATGAGCCGGATTGATTGCAAAGACTGACGTCAACTGATAGCCTTTAAGAAATCGGTTAGAACTCAAGTTACCTATAAACCAATGGTTATAGGAACGTCACGGCGGAGCATTAGTAACACTTTTAGATGAGCTCAGCTGAGGAATTTCAAGAGTAGTAGAGTTCTCTGTGATAGAGCTCGTCCGGGGAAGGACTACCACCATAGCTATTTCTGCCGCCAAGCAGTAATGCTCGCATTGCTGTGTTCCGGTGTGAAGGGAATGGTTTCCGGTGAAATTACTGGCACATGAGGCTTTCGATCTTAGCCTTAAGGTGGCAACCCGCGAGAGATACCTTTGGTATTGCAAGCGTCTATAGGCTGCGGTAACCGCTTACCATCTTGTCGTACGCTTGGTTGCCACTTCAGCTTGGTTCCACCAAGCAGGTGCACGCAATACTGTGTACAGGTTTGAGGTTTGCCAGTGAAATTACAGGCACAAGAGACTTTTGATCTACGTCTTAAGGTATTGTAAGCGTAATAATAAAGTAATATCTAATTCATCGAACTTTGCAAAGAAAATGTTTGGTCACTTGCAATACAACTAACGCTTTTTTTCTATGGGCAATTATGGGCATGCTAAAAGAAAATTGTTTTGTTTCCAGGACTGCTATGCGACTTGCTATGGTCCGATCCGGACAAGGACGTGCAAGGGTGGGGCGAGAACGACCGCGGCGTGTCATTCACCTTCGGACCTGACGTCGTCAGCAAGTTCCTCAACAGACACGACTTAGACTTGATCTGTCGGGCCCATCAGGTAAGGCGCTCGTGACAAAGCTGGCTAAATCTTTTTTTACCAGATTAACATTATGCAGAGGAAAAGGCGACCAGCTGCATATGCGTAACCGACCCTCAAATCAATGGCACACTGACTGCTTTGCCCAAATTCCCATAAAACCTGCACCATATGGGACAAGTTTATTGTCTCTTTTAACGCCAGCAAGCGTTGCTAGATTCTGGCAGAACAAAATATACAAATGATAATTGATCCATCATCAACACGAAGAAGATCAGATCAACGAAGTTGAGCAATGTTCTGCCGCGTCACCGTTTAGATCGCCAGTGGCAATTTCAACTAAACGCTTCCGTGCTTCGGAGGATACGTTAAGCTATCGTTCCCGGAGTTTTCGAGGACGTTAAGCCATTACAGGAGCATTCAGGCTGCCTATTTGTTGACCATTGACTCTTAACATAACAGTGTGTAATATAAACTACAAAAGTTTTTAAAATAGGTGAAGAGCCAATCACTCTTGCTCGAAAGTAGGCCAGTGTTTCAGCAGTATAAAAGAAGGCTGTGTTGTATAATTTTAGCAGTCGTTTCCCAACTCATAATGATTCATAAAAGGGATCATCGAAAAAAAGCTAGAAACATAGCTGAGTTTGTTGTCAGATTCTTCTAGGCTGGGGCGCGTGGAACAGGCGTAAACTCACGTAGCTTTCGAAATTATCCTTGAAATTGTATTGAAAAAAAGTATTTTGAATTTAAATTAATGGCTGTCCTTTTATTAGGTGGTGGAAGATGGCTATGAGTTCTTCGCGAAGAGGCAACTGGTGACGCTGTTCTCTGCGCCGAACTATTGCGGCGAGTTTGACAACGCCGGCGGTATGATGTCTGTAGATGAGACGCTTATGTGCTCTTTCCAGGTACAGATAATCCTATCCTACTAATATTATAAAAGCGAGTCTGTGTGTGTGAATGTTTGTTACCACGTATCTCCGTGACGACTTTACTGATTGCCATGAAATTTGGAATGTAGATGGGATAAGTCCTGGAATAACACTTTTTATTCAAGGAGGAATGTACTGTTCTTGTGAGAAAGCATAAAAACTGCAAAACCGCGAGTGAAACCGCGCGGGTCAGTTCGTTGTAAAAACCTGCATATATACGTAATAAAACGGCGAAAGAGATGCCATCCACCAATCAATATGTATTTTAGAAGGCTTGCTGACATACTGACCTAGATTGTAGATCCTAAACCGCTGGACCTAGAATGTGTGAAGTTGTACTAGCAAGATTTTTTTTAAATTCACATTCTAAGAGGTCTAAATCAGAGTCGAAAACGCGGATGAAGTCGCTGGGAGTACGCTAGTGCTACTCAAGCTCTTATCTCAAGCATTTTAATAAATTGCGCGATCTGCATTACTGCTTGAGCAAGCCGCTAAAGTAAGATTTTTTTATAAAAAGGGCATAAGATTGTACTTTGGTGTTTGTTTTCAAATTGTACTATTTTGCGCAGATATTGAAACCATCTGAGAAGAAGGCGAAATACCAGTACAACGGCATCAACAGCGGCAGGCCGGCCACGCCCCAGCGGTCGCCGCCCAAGAAGAAATAATTAGCGCTCCCGACATAGTGCTCATGCAGTGAGAGGATGCTACAAATCATTAATTATATCTTGTATTATAATTATTTTGTTAGTGTGGTCATCGGACATAGCCGAATAATATGTCGCCCTTGTGTAATGTTAAAAATTATTTATCGATTTGCTTGTGCCTTCCTATGTTTAATTTTTATTATTAATGTGAGTGATATTAATTTATGAATTAGTTCTACAGACTTGCGAGTCGAAGGACATTATCTATTCGGCGATGCCTCTTTGACTGTCTGCTTGTTCGATCCTTATCCCGGCAGCTTGCGATATTGTACCGTGCCGCTGCACTGTGTGTAGGTACTCTGTTGTGTTACACACGTGAATGTGCGAAAAGTAGTAGAACATAAATTGTTTTGTTGAGTTTGAAGAGTTTGAAGTGGCAAAGCTATTTTAAAGATGCGGGCGTTAGAGATGCGTCGTTACATAATTTATTAAGTTGTAGTGGATCGAAAGCACATTTGCTTTGTTTTCATTAACTAATGTGCCTATAAATATAAATTATTGAATAGGTCTCGTATAGGTGACGATAGTTGATTGATTTTAAAATTACTGTTTCAACTGGAATGGATTGATTGTATTTCCCTTTTGTCTTTGTTGGGAATTGTTTATTTGAGTTATAGATTGTATAGATATATCCTTCTGTGGAGTTGGCCTAAGAGCATGATATTACAAACCCTTCACCTTGTAAGTAAGTGTTATTATTTCTGTTCTAGGACTCCATTGCTATCTCTGTGCTTAGGGCGCGCGCGCATCACAACACATCCAGTGAAATTAGTTTTATTTTCCCCTCAGTATTATTCTTACGAATTAAGTAGAAGTTTCCAAATTAATGATTGGCGTGATCTCCGAACTGAGGCTTTATCTTAACAACTTGCTTCTGTAAGTCTCACTATGGTATGAAATGTATTGATGTGGTAGAAGCAGTGTAGTCCTCGCAACAATAGTGCAATCGCAATAATATACGTTAAATATAAAATAATGAAATTATATGCAGGTGTTGCATTGTACAATTTTATTTTTTTAGTTATTATAACAATGTCAAATATATTATTCATTAATAAATATTACTATATGAACTAAGAGGTTTATTTTGTTTCACTTTTAGGTTTGCATTTACGGCTATGATTGTATTTCAAACATTTTTATCTAGTTTATGTCTATTGCTAATGGACTTGTGTATTCATATTTTTCTTCTACACTTTATTCTGTATGCTTTACTAAATGTTCTCATTTTGTAAAATTCTACTGTTTATATTAGCTGGTATTGAATAGCAGCAATATTAGAATTTACATTATTTACTATTAACACTTTAATCTAAAAACACTTAAATGTTTCTCTATTTTCATCTACACTTAGTTTAAAATGATAAGTTACTGGAGAAGTTTAGTTTGAAATTGAATATATTTGTTGTACTTTTCTCTAGTGTGTACAATTTTCTGAAATATAAATTTTATTCAAATAAAATGCAGTGATTAGTTTATTTCATTTATTTCCATGTCCTTCTCTGCCTGCACAATTTCATCAATATTTATTTCATCAGGTTGGATTAGTTTTACTAAACTATCATGAATTTCGAACTTATCATTTACTTTTGCTGCAAATTTTTCATTTTTTTTCTGGTACTTTTGGATATCCATTTGAAATGCTTTGATGTAGCCTCTTTTGGCCGATAGTATTTTCTTCAGTCTGCTCACTCTTACTTCATACTCTTTGGCAAGAGATTCCAGTAAGGCTTTTTGTTTTTGCAAATTAGCTACATCACTGGCTCTTAACTGAGCCTTTACATCACCAAGCTGAGGCCTCCTATAAATTAAAAGTTAGAGAATGCTGTAATTTAAAAACCATCACAGATTTCTCAGTGTATGTAACAAAAATAATTATAAGCAGAAAATACAATTAGATATCAATGAATTATGTAACATAAACATCATTTTCAAATGTAAACCCAATACCCTGTAATCATCCAACTTACTAGTAGTTACCAGCATATTTTTTTAAACCTTGTAGCAGAAAAAAAAAAAAAATCTACTTACCATAGCACTTGGTCTTCATTGACATCTCCAAACTTTTCTTTCTGCTTTTTTAATGTTTCAAATTTCTCCGGCATGTTCTCATATTCCCACATAGAGGTGAGCTCTTGGACCATCTCGTCGAAAATTCCTTGCTTCAAGCAGTTAAACATTGGCATCCACTTTACTCTCCTCAATTTTGCTTTAGGAACAGTTTCTAAAAAGTCTTCATTTCTGTGAGATAACTTCATTTTGTAACATTTGCACATGTTTGTGTAGGTTAAATCCTTGTGTAATTTTATTGTACAGGGTTATTGCTTGTAGTTAAAATAGACATGAGATCTTATTGGTTTCAATACATAATCATAAAAATAAGTTATCCTTTCTGTGAACCATGTAAACTTACCTGACCAAATTTATAATATTTCCAAACTCCTTCAAAATAATAAGGTTATCAAAAGTCATTTCCGCGTTACTCATGTCCACATCTATAATATCATCAAGTTTCTCAGACATTATGTTGAATTGTATAATCCTTTATTTAATCAAATTCGAAATCAAAAGGTAACGAACGTACCAGAGAGAATTTATGCACTACGTGAGACAAGACAGACAAAACAAAAACAGGTGCACAGAGTAAGAATATTGTTAACAGAAGAAAGCGACGAACGAACAACAACGTAGTGATAACATTCTCTTGGGAACGAACGAACAATGATATCACTAACACATCAACTAAGTTTTGTCTATGGCAGTGACTGACAATGGCAGTGATTTTAAAATGACAGTAAATGTCATAAGTAACTCACATGACATAGTGCAGAAACAAAGTGCGACGAGTTTTAGTAAGAATTTATCAATAGATGGCGTTACATGCTTTAAAACAAGATTGTTATTGCTTATGGTCCTTAAGGATAGTTATGTTCCTTGCCATAAGGCTACAGTGGATACCAGCCGTAACGTAAAGCAAGTGAGCGATTGATTTGATTGATTCCGTTGTGGCTAAACGTCATACTGCTTGCGTACCGTTTAATTTTGGCAAACCCGGCCACAGACGCCACAAATTAAAAGAAGAAGAAGAAGGCTGTTACAAAGATCACCCTATGATCATTGATCACATTGCATTTCACTGTGATTTCACTGGCTTTTAGAGCCGCATAAGTACACACATAACGATAGGTAACGCTATAAAGGTTCGAGCCTTTCGAGCACATTATGTTGGGTCACAGTCAGCGGGGAGGGGCGGGCCGCATCGCACGGATGCAAATCCGCCTTGCAATAATGCGAGCCGCTGCGGCCCGACACAGTGTGCGATAATTCATACAAATTGTACTTGTACCTTCTCAAGCGATCTGAGCGGATTTTTGCGCTCCACCCCGACACGCTGCGGCCCGGCATAATGTGCTCGTACCTTATGAGTGATGGCAACAAGCGAAGTGTACGTGTGCCGTGTGCATTATTTTAAGAGTAGTAGAGTTCTTTGTGATAGAGCTCGTCAGGGGAAGGACTACCACCATACCTATTTCTGCCGTCAAGCAGTACCTAATGTTTGCATTGCTGTATTCCGGTCCGAAGGGTATGGTTTCCAGTGAAGGCACATGAGACTATCGATCTACGTCTCAGGGTGGCAACCCGTAAGTGATACCTCTGGTATTGCAAGCGCCCATAATCAAAATCAAAATCAAACATTAAAAATTACCATAGGCTGCGGTAACCGCTTACGCGTACGCTTGGTTGCTACTTTAGTTGTATAAAATAAGTTCTACCGATAGCAAGCTAAAGCTTTAGTAGTCGTCACTTACCATCAAATGCCATTAAATATCAATAGATCATTCACATGATTCTCTTTGCGTGCACTCGCAGGATTTTTTTGGTACACGTGAGTGTGTCCATACAAATTATGTACCTACAACATTAGTTGACCGTGCTACGGCCGAAACTCGGCCGACATTCGGCTTCCTCGGCTCGGACTCCGTCCGCCGGCCTAAACATTTCGATTGTCAAACCATACCTTCTTGATTTTTGCAAAGTTTTAGTTTACGATAATTGTACTTAAAAAGCACTTTGAAAACTATGTCTCGCTCGCTATAGCCAATGATCCTATTCTTTATACTCGCTGACTCTGACTGACTCGCTCGCGCGGTTTCACCCGCGTTTTTTTTCAATTTGTATGCTATCCCACAAGAAAAGTAAATTTATCCGGAATGAAAAGTAGCCTATGTGTTATTCCAGAACTTAAAACATCTAAGTACTTACATTCCGAATTTCATCACAATCAGTTAAGTCGTCACGTAGATAGTACTTGTTAAACAAGCATTTACTTTATTTATTTATATCGTACTTAATGTAGGTGGGTATCGTAATAGAGGGTTTAAAATGTTGCCACAGAGAGAAATTACTATTGGCCTACTTTATATATAACCAAATCTCAGTGTGTAGCTATTCTAGAGATCCAACAGCGTAGGTCTACGTAGGTAAGTTAGGTAGGTACTTAGGCTTAAATCACCTTGCTTGAACAAGACTTTCTAGCTTTCTAGGCATGGCGGCTGCGATGGTGCCATGTTAATTTGTGTTAGCTCATTGAAGTAGCGAAACTGCTTGTGGCCATGTCTACAGTCTGAAGTACTTCACCGCAGGCCGATAACGCATAAATAAAAAAGGTTATTTACTCCTTTCGCCACCTCACCATAAGAAAAATAAAACTTTTCCACTAAAAACTTATTATTCAAGAGTCGGTAGGTCGAGACATCAACTCTAAAATTTTATTAGTAGTCATAGGACACAAGGAAATAAAAACAACTTTAGTTGTAAGGTTTTCAATATTTTATTAATTTTTTTTTTATTTTCTTTGTTAATAAAAAATAATCAGGTAATAAAAACAAAACATGTAACAATTGAATAATCGCGGCAGTGACTATGTGTTTTGCAGTCTTTGAGATCTTGTAAAAATATTAATCTGAATTTAGTGTAGTAACTTTAATCTTGTTATAAATGTTAACATAGTCATAGATTAACGGGAAAGTTGAAATAAGTAGATACGTTTAAATACGTTTTGGTATAGAACTTAACGTTAAGTGGACTCGATCATACGCCCCTTAGTAAGCAGCAGCTGAAAATAAAAATAATATATTAAGTAAGTACTTACTATTAATATAATTTTATTTACCAATCTATTTTGCCAATTAGATTGCAAAACGTAGCTTATTACCCGTCAGGAAACAATAAACAAGTACTACCTATAAAGTTATTCAAGAGGTCACCGTAGACATGCGCCTACGGCGTAGATATATGCTACGCAATAGCTACGATAAGTTATTATAACGGAAAATGTATAATGTCGTTGGTTTTTCGGGCTAATGATGACATTACATAAGATAGCTTGTTTGTTTTTATTTAGTACTGTTATATTTATACATTTTTAGCGATTAAGTACGTACGTTTATCTAACTTACAGTCGTTGAAAATGTATAACTATTATTGTGAACGCTTGTAAACAATATGCTATTTCCATAAATGTAGGCAAAGTCAAGTATAAGGTCTTCCGGATGACATTTTGTGAAAGGCATTTATTTATCGTTGATCATAATTTCTGCTATCAGAGCTATGCAGAGCTATCACTCGCGGGTTGCCACCTGAGGCTCAGATCGAAAGCCTCATGTGCCTGTAATTTCACCGGAAACCATACCCTTCACACCGGAACACATCAATGCGAGCATGACTGTTTGGCGGCAGAAATAGGTATGGTGGGAGTCCTCCCCCGGACGAGCTCTATCACAAAGAATCTACTACTCTTACTCTAGATTCAAGTTAGATTGATTATTTTATCCATAAAAATAACCAAACGATAAAAAATACACATGTACCTAATACATGTATTTATGGTAAAAAAAAAGAAGCATAACAATACTTTAGTTTCGATTCTAGGGTGTTTACTTAATCTACTTAATTAATAAAATCGATGAAAATGGTAGTTATAGTTTGAGGTGATGAGTGTATAAAGTTCGTCATGGATTCATTCGCCAAATGAAAATGAAAATACCCATTTAAATATACAATACTTAAAATGAAAATGTAGATGAAACGAAAAT
This sequence comes from Colostygia pectinataria, assembly GCA_951394395.1. Taxonomy (NCBI): domain Eukaryota; kingdom Metazoa; phylum Arthropoda; class Insecta; order Lepidoptera; family Geometridae; genus Colostygia; species Colostygia pectinataria. The sequence goes on from OX596362.1 coordinate 6,332,706, forward strand.
CATCATGAAACACAAACAAACCAACATGGCTACGAAGAACGACACATCCATTCATATCAACTTCAATGATACTATTTGGTGACGAAGAAGAAAACATGAGAAAAATGAATAGCTGTAGTTGATGAAATATATTATGAACACTAGGTAAAAGAGGGTTCCACTCGACTTGTACAAGATGCACAGGAAATCACCAACCACGGACTCTACATCACAACCGAACGCAACTAAAGATTTATTAGATACCTGCTTGTGTTCTCTTATTATAGGCTACGTAAGTACGGTAAAGTCCTGCTTATATCATCCACGGTGAGGTCATCCATCATTAAATCTGTTATAACCAGAGATACTATTAATATTTCAACAAATAGAACGTGACAAATTTAGTAGATTGCTTTATTAGTTTTGATCATGATAGGCCAATTTGTACAGCTGAGCTTTAGAAACTCGTCGGGCGTATATACAGCGACCCACTAACCTAAGGGTCTGATCGGGTGCTTGTCCCAGAGGAAGGTGCGTTTGACAGGCGACAGGTAGGAGTCGCGGATGTAGGAGGGGCTGCGGTCCCACCGCGCCAGGGGCTTCAGCTCCGGCCAGTCGTACCAGAAGGGGTCCCGAGTGATCGCCGAGATCGGCAGAGAGGGGCTTGGGTTGAAAATGTCAGCCCAAGGTCTGCGGCGGAGTCCACCAGCGCTGTACAGCGGTGCACCTATTTGCCACAATTGTTTAGTTTCGGGACAATAGAACCACCTATTCTGTTCTTCGTCATCGCCCACACAACAAGCTAAGCTTTCGATGCAGTCACGGTGTAAGGACAGCCACAGCATGCAAATGTTAAAAGTCCCACGAAATCGCATAAGAACAATATTAAATTCAATTCAAATAAATATTACCAAGGACCATAAATATTAAAAGGTCCCAAAACAAGTTGCTCATCTTCACGATATTTTTCGAAGGACTCCTAAATAGGTACATTTTTTGTACAATTATATACAATATACTCTATGATCTAGCACTTATTTCAAGCTGTTCCATAATATTAATAAAATAATGAAACATGCATGATGCTTTGTCAAGATGAAGAAGAACACATACACTCGGACGCAGTCGTAATTACATCACTAACAACTACAAAAAAAATTTTAGGTTGTCGGTATCGTGAATAAAGATGTCTTGTTGTCTCATTCACCAGAAACATAAACGGCGGTAGGGGGTAAAGTCAATAGCGGCTATAATACTACAGATACTTTTACACACAAAGACGGTATACTGAAGAAATTATTCCACTCCGAGCCTGGTTCACTCAGTTGGTACATATAGAAAAAGATGGCCGTGACGAAGATACAGGATTTGAGGGTTCTGTTGCCCTTACCGTCAGCATCGTATGCAACTTCGCAGTCACGTGGCTGGCTAATCCTCGGCTTGACTGGCGTCGGCGACCTCCCTCGAAGAGAACGGTCAAAACCAGCCCACTTTTCAGCTTCAGCGAAAAATGGATCCTTTTTGAACACGTCCGACGCCCATCCTTCATCGCAAGTCTTATGATCAATACCAAGCTCAAACAATAACAAAGATAATAGGAACAGAATCCACGACGAAACTCGACAATATGGAAGATTTGCTCATCAGAGATCAATTTTTTGGAGTGCTGTGTTCTTAGTGCGACGGTGATATCGAGTGTGCGATGAACAAGTGAACATCCATTTGAATGTTGCTTGCATACAATGCAGCATATTTACAATGCAGCTCATGCACAGAACATTACCAACGATTACCTGTGGTACCAGATACTTCACATTATATTTTAAAAATAATATAAACAACACTTATTCAATGGAGAAAGGTGCTAATCTACTAAATCAAAACACGAATTGGGCTTTTATATTTTAATACAAAATAATTTTCATTGTGTTAGTTTTAACTAAACTTGGTACTGTTCAACATATTATCAGGTAGGTAAATAATTAAGTACATTATCTACAAAAGTTACAATAAGTACAAATTTTGATCTGATATTTCACTTAAAGTGGAATATAAAATCTGACTCAACAATAGTATCTAATAGTAGGCAGGCACTTATTGTACTGTGTATTTAGAGTGAGGCCAAAACATTGATTAATTAGTAACAGAGCAAAACTTTGAATTTTGATGACATACTTTCAATAAACAACACATAAATATAGGTATACGAGCACTTAAAAATTAGGTATCAACTAAAAAAATCTAAGCCATTCTTATGTTAATAAAATTGATGGTAGACACTCCTATATCGAGATTATTGGACTGTGTCTAGACACACAGTTCAGATTCAAACTAGCATTGAATCAAACAGGTGATCGAAGTCCCGGAGCTGTACAATATAGCCTGAATCCAGGAAATAGCTATGTCGATAATCATTCTACGGTAAGTAATGAACAATCAATTACATCGTACTTAGTCTATGACATGGATACAGAAACGCCGCTTCCTCTCTGTTCGACTCTCACGGGAACAATCAGTCTATCCGAGACACTAAAAAAGACCATAGTGCTTGCTTGTGTGGGAGAACGACAGAGGGAATGCGGCGAGGCTTAACCTACTTAATCTAGTAGAAAGTTAGTATTTACCTGATCCCCAGTGCGGCTTGTTGTCAGGCTCGTATTCAACACCTTTAAGGCTCCTGGGCGCAAGCTTCAGGGAGTCGAAAGCGGGGGTGCTGAGGTCGGTGATGGGGTAAGCACGATCCTTCAGGTAGAGACCGTAGCGAGAGGGGTACAGGCGGTCGATAGCGGCCAGCCTGTCGAGATGGTCCTGCCACGCCTTGTGGGCATCGAAGGGGTCTACGCCTCGTCGGGTGCGCCTCGGTACGTGATAAACTATAGGAAAAGTACACATGTTATGATAAAACAAAAACGTTACCTGCTTATTGTGGAACTCGAATCATTCATTTATATTGTATCAATATTTTAGGTGGAGTCAAAATCGCACATCTCACACATAGGATTTGTCAATAAATCCTATAATTTATAACTATATTAAAAATGTCTATTACCGATCCTTTTATTAGGATTTTGTAAAATAAAACCAGACAAGTTATAAATTATAACTTAAAGAAATCGTAAAAAAACGAGAAAAACTAATTATAAAAAGTTTTTTTGTAATTTTGTAAATAAAATTAGTCGTTTGAGGCGTTTATTAGTAAGCAAAGCCAGGATTCAAAGAGAAAGGTAGATAAGAAAACAAGGTCTACTTTTGTACAAATTGGTTGCAGGAGAAGAAATACACGTAAACCTAAATATTCATAGAACTCACCTCTTCAAAACATTCCTGGGGAAGCTTGGAAGCAATGAAATTGAATTAACGGTATGAATTAACGGTGTTTAAATAAAACGTATTACCTGGCAAATGCTAGAAGATAGAAAGAATACGATGACATCGATGTAACATTCATGGATTTACAAGTGTGAAATAATGTTATATTGAGGTGATTTCTATTTAGAAGTGGTACATGCGTTTATTAGTATAAAATTGACACTTGCACAAGCAATAATTAAACATCTAATGCTGGCATCACATTAGGTTGCTACATAAAGTATTTATGTAAGCGTTTCATACATGTTATTTTAGAAAACTTATACGCAATCATTATTTTGTGAGGTTCGATGTTTTGTAGAGATGGTAGCAGAGGTTTATACAAAATCATATTTATATAAAAACAATTACAAGTTTGATTCGACATAACGATACGGACTCTATGATAATTGCCTGTAATAGTGTAGCTCCATGTATGTTAAATCGATTCAACGAATTCCATCACCTAGCTGTAGTCAGGCTCTACTTTCAATACTTAATTTTAATTTATTTATTTATAAAAATTTTCAATACAAATAAATACAAAAAATGTAGCAGCAGTTAACCTGCGATTGGGTATTACTAGAATTTTTTCTTCTTCATTTTCATGAAAAAGGTTTTGCATACAATTATAATGTGGTATCAAAAACCATCAGTGATAAATATCTACAATAATCGTATCAAAAGATGTTGTGAATGTTAATTTACACTGCACCGTAGCTCTTTCTTTGCGCTGAAACAATTGAAATGATCTTGTTGATTTTTTTGCTGATTTTAGTAATGTGACCGTGTTTTGTAGACGTCATAGTTGTCTTCCTGTAACTCTGTTGTTATATATATTTAGTAAATACAAAGCACCAAACCGCGTCACAATTTTTGTACAGAATGATGTTAATCTAATGGTAAATAAGTGTCAGTGTTTCCATATTTACAATATTATTGTCTGTAATCAATATAGGATAACCTATATCTTTTCTCTTGATTCATTATTTTCTCTCGAATGGTCAAAGGTTACTGTGTTGATTGCCAAACTACAGTCATTGCGAGTTTCTTGCCAATCAGTAACCAGCTCGCTATTCGCATCTGTCAGCAGATACGGCAATTAGGCGGTTGCTGATTGGCAAACTGAGTTAGTGTAGCGTGTGTTGGTGTGAGGATATAACCACTGCTGCATGAAGAAAGGAACCAAGCATAAGTTTCATAAAACACTTTTCAAACAGACATATTTTCTTTGCAAGTTTGATTCCGTATTGCAGACATGTAGTGCGATTATATCCTAGTTTGTTGTTGTTCGGTTAACTGACCTGGCCTGTACCGGTCGAGGGAGCTGGGGTAGTTGTGCGCGTAGATGGGACGGGGGGAATAACCGTAGGTCTCGCGGTGCACTGGCAGGTAGCGGTAGCCAGGCACGGAGATCCTCTCAGCGGCTCCGATGGGGTCGTCGTAGATGGATTTGCTGTAGGGGTATGTGGACAGGAGCTCGGGGAACACGCTGCGGCGGGAAGGCCTATACCTTTCCTCGGCCCTGATGTCTTCCGATCCTGTCATAATCATTAATTAACAACTGGCTCCAAGTAACGTATTAATAACTATTGCTTGAATATGGCTGACAGCAGACTTGCGTGGCTCGCATGCTGACGACAGCTTACCAATTGCCATGTAGATGTTTATGCATTTTTTTAGCTTTCATCATGTATGAAACGAATGCAAGCAGCTAGACAATGCGATAGTTGCCCGTCTTGCTGTCAGTCTTGAATGTTATGATTACCTTTTAGAGAACGGACAAAGGATTGCCAGAATCTGGCTTTCTTCGATGCCGTCTCGTTTCTGCCAATCATCTCTAAGTGATTTTTAAACATTTTGGCAGCTTATGTCGTGCTCGTTTTCTGTAACAAACATACCTAATTAATGATTGAATAAATAATGTTGTTTAGCTGTCGATACATGTCATCCTAACATTAACCTTGAGGATGAAGACTAGTGTAATTCAAATATACATCCAGGTGACATAATTTGATACAATAGCGTGCCCGTTCCTCGTAAATGGAGCAATGACGTATGAAGAGTTAGCAGCACGGCTGCAAATAGCCGTCGGCGGCTGGCGTAGTGTCGAGTGGCCGCGGAGTTGGAGCCACGCCAACGCAGCCCGATGTCGGGGAAACTTGAAAACGTTTTTTTACAAATCTGTAATCATTGCTCAGCTATTTTCGAGTTTTCGTCGACCTTGTTGCGAGCTCCGTGGACATGTCAGCGGCCTGCCGCAATTTCTAATTACGTAAGCCTCAGTGGGAAGCTGTTATTTATTCCGTGGCCCGGCTCGAGTAGGCAATGACAAACTAACGGGGGTTTACGACACGGCCTCGATGTATTTACGGAGTACTATTTTACTTGGCCAATGAAAACTGAAAGTTTCAGTTTTATGATTCATAATAATTAACCGCAAGCAAATAATAATAGTATAAATTTGCTTTTGTTTACTAATACCTAATAATTATTTTTCTTTATTTATTATCTCTAACAAAGGTTCCATGGGGTGCAATCTAAGGTTGTGGGTAAACCATAGTACAATGCATAACTGTTTTGTGAGAGACTAATGCCTGAAGTATGTTAAAACTGTAGGTATTAGTAATCTATGCATAACGTACAAATATCCTGTACAACCACCTAAGTATTTATATACGACACACATAAAATTTAAGAACGGACAAATTATTAAAAGCCATAGCCAACCACCGATTGTTAAAAGTATTTGTTCAGTGTGGAACTTATCACCATCTCAAGCACTATCTTTTCTTATGTAAATAATCCATCTCCATGTTTCCGTTAGTGAAACTATAAAACTTGTTTCCAAAAGTTACATAAACAATCATCGTGCAATGTACGTCATTGGCTAATTTTGGTAGAACACCATTCAAATGCATAAACATTCATCGTAGAGGGAACGCAGAGTAGATATTATGATAAGAGAATATAGCCGACGAAATCTCTTGAGGTAAATCCGTATGAAAAGCAAAAGTACTGGCTTTAGCTCAAGATAACTAACGCTACTTTGACCTATTTGAAAATTAAAAACAAAATTAATTTACCTCAAAATAAAGCTCAAGTGTCAGAAAAGCTTCTAGAATATTGCTAGCGTTGGTTGTTCATCGTTGTATATCATTTATTTAATATGTTTTAAACATTATTGTGTTTTATACTATTACAATTATCCAAAACTTTCAAAGTCCTTGCCAAATGATTTAAGTTTTAAAATAATAAACAGTTATTAGCAAAACATTTGTGTAATAACTTGTCTTTGTAGTGATTTTCTTAACATCACGCCCCTTAGACGTTTTTTGCACTAAGAAATAATTCCCGTCAACAAAGTTGTTTGATGAAGCTCGTTTATATTATAATTGACACCTGACTGCAATTAATTACAAATAGTAAATTAATGATTCAACCTTTGTTTACAAATTAGGCCAAGATTCGAGGCCAATGTCAATCATGTTTTGGACGACAAGTTTAAAAATATGAGAGAACATTACTTTCTGGAATGGCTTGAGCTATTTCAAAGACGAAGGTTAGGCTACCCGTAAGATCGGAATCGCGGATAGGATCTAGAAAAAATGCTGGTCAATTGTGAAACTGTTACAAAAATACTTGAAGGCGCGTCGATTTGGCGGGATTGCAAATTTGGCGCGGGATGAGTGTGGCCAGAAATAGGACGCGCCTCGGATCGGATTCACAGCATTCCCGGATCTCGGGCGCATTGTCGTGCGCAGGTGGGCATCAGGCGTCTGTGCAGACGACCCCGGACCAGCTGACCCGCGCCACTCTGACACACCTATCATACTACTGACTACCTACTAGCGCCTCCGGCGTAACATGACAAAAGTAGCATCATAAATAATATTTATTCTTTTTTTTAGACTCTCTTCTTGCATCAATTTCACTTTCATCGTATAATTCCGTAAAAAAATGTGCTAATAAATATACATAGTTTATAGATATTTGGTTGTAGCACTTAAACGAAAACAGAACTTAGTAACAACATAAAGTCGATACATTCATTAAAATAATAATAATTTCTTGATGCACAATGATTTCAAATTTGGATTGATTAGTCCAAAGTACTTAGTACCTAATAAAAGAAAAAAGTTTTACGTTCAATCACTTGGTAGGGTAATAAATATAATGTTCGACTTACGTGCTGTTGTACCTGTTAGTTACCCGATTATGATCACCGTTTAACTGATCAATCACTCACGAGAGTGCAAGTAAGATCAAAAGCGAAAACCACGACCGAGCGAGACAACAATACAATTGCGCAACTTTAGAGTGGGACGGCTACACTTAGACGTGTCACTAGAACTGTGCGAACGCTGTGACACTAGGCCGAACCTTGGTTGGTTTTTGGGAACACTGGCCGATATCTTACCGATTAAATAATGGTCGTATATATTAGCAGTGTGGTTTCGTTGACGAGCCGACGTCGAGTGTCGGACCGGGGCGGGCGCGCACTGCCCGCCGGCGGGCTCGTACCGCGCCAGCCGCCCGCCTTCCCCGCTCCCGCCCGCCCAAGCCATGCCATAAACATTTAGATTTGTTCATGTTTCACTACTTTACTTTCGTTAAACCAGAATTTTAGTAAAACTGCACATTCTGCCATTTTAGAAGCCTAACATTATTTTGATTAATTTGAAAGTTAAATTTCATATTAAAACCGATCGAATTAGATCGATCAAGGCAAATCAAGGTTCTATCAGAGTACTTTTCTAAAATCTCACATTAAAGTATGTAGGTTTTAAATGGCAGCTAACTATGAAGCTTAAAGTCTAAAATTAACTATAGGTACCTAACGCTAAATCCCTGCTTCTACCTGAGGGTTTCAAGTTCGTAGGTGACTCAAGTGCAGATTCTTGGATCATGACTCAAGGTTTATTTATATTTAATTAACAGTATTCAAAATATTTTCAGTGGCTAGTTTTAAACTTCTCTACTTCATGGTGAGCGTCTCTCAGATATTTAGGTGATAGCACTGCGACCGAGGAAGAATACACACTATACCTACTTGCACTCGGTTTATTTGAATATTATGAGAGCTGAGAGATAAGAGAGATGAGAGGTCTAGGGCTATATTATAATGTTTTATTTGGGAATTAAAAATGCTGTGAAGATGTAATATTGGAGTGTCTTGTGATTTATTTTCCATTCCTACGAATCAGGTCAAGAACCTTACAGATTGATAGCCTGAAAAACAGGGAACAAGATGACAAGTCTGGTTTTTAATATAAGTCGTAAAAGGTAAACAAAGTACCATAGAAAAAAAGTACTTTCTTTTTGATAGGGAATTATGTTACGCTAAATTAATGAGTAAGATTTTTTTATTCTAGCCAAGATTTGTCAAACTAATTAAAATAGATGTTTTAGGCATAGTTTTGTTCAGATATTGATGTTTGTTATGTAAATGTAAAAAAAACAGAAACAACAGATTGAACCCATTCAATCTGTTGTTTCTGTGTTAATCTTTGTTGGTAGCCAGGTAGTAGGTCTGATTCTAATTAGTACCATAAGCGAAGCCGCATATACAAGTATTCTCGATCCAAAGGCTTTTCTTCTTCTTCTTTTTTTATGGACTCTGTGGCTTATTTGCCACAATTTTGCCAGTGTCAAGTGTATTAGTTTGATTGTCGCTTAGCAACGTAAACAAACGAAATTTGGAAAGAAATGGTGACTTTTCTTTCAAAATTCCCTTGGAATTTTGAAAATTGGTAATTTAGTATTTGACTAAATTACCAACCAACATTACCCTTCCATTTCAATTATTTACACTTTGTACTAAGTAAACAAGTTAAATTGGATAAACTGCCACCAAATTTACGCAATAAAACTTAAAATAACACGAGAAAAATAATTAAAATGGGAGAACCCATGTCGTTTTGACAAGATAGCCAAAGACAATTCCAAAGGCTTTTCTGAGATACACAAAATTGACATTTGACAATGACATTTGTTTGTTTACCTTTTCCGACTTTAATTAAAAACCAGACTATCGATTTGTCGTATCAGCCAATATACGTCCACAGATAATCTTGAATCCCAGTATCATGAACCTAAAATACGTCCATGCCCAGTACTAACCGGTTTTGAGCCTTTACTATCCACTGACTTTGTGACCGCTCTATTCTAGATTGATTAACAATGTCTTTGGTCAATCGATTCTCAGATTATGACTAGGACATAAAGAGGGTAAAGTACTTGGATTATGATCACAAAAACAGGTTACTTACATAAATTATGTTCAAAAGTCATGTAACATTACTGTAACAAAGCTGATGATTTGCAACATTGGCAAGCATTACTAATCGTAAAATCTTGACAGTTTCGTTTACCATTAGTAACAAGATGATCATAACACTACTACATCGACACTAACCTTACATCCTACAGTAAAATAAAAGGTATGTAGGTGTGCTGCTGTTGATATACATTATTACAAGTAATCGTTAATTACCTATACGAGTATCATTTTTAAAAGTAACATTCTGTCTTGGTGACAACCATTGAAGTGCCAGTTATTCTGCTTCCAAGAAGAAGCGTACCAACAAGCATCACTATTTTAACCATTCAGATGGTGACTACGCGGAACGGTACTTAATTTCATTGATCTGTTATGAACAACTGAACCAGCTACGTCAAAAGCGTTTCAACTCCTGGTACATACGTTTGTTTCAAAATCCTGCACTATCAATGAATAATATCACAGAGCAAGAATTTACAAGGATTAGGATAAATAGTTTTAGTTTCTACGAGTATCAAACTGTAACTGTAACGTTAAAATTAGCTTGGATTATTCCCATTATTGAAAATATCAACACCAATCACAAATTTTACAAATCTCTACACCACAAGTGTAGTCTAGCTTGTTGTAGGTTGTATAGATATTGTTTCTTTCTGGTGTCCTCTACTAGGCAGTACTGGCTCCAGTCGGTTTTATACCACTTGATGAATGATGTTGTGGCATGTTGTATTTTTATTCAGACATTTTTTTTTGTATTGAACTTTTAGGTTAACATTTTCCTATGATTTATTTTATTTCTGTAGAGACGAAACAAGGTCAGCATTATCATTGAGAAATATAAATAATTTTATGTATTTCCTCCAATTTCGCCTTCGGCATGAAGGTTGGACTCATAGCCTCGGCTAGAGCATCTATTTACATAACAAAACGAAGAAGAAAAACAAGTGAACTAAAGAAAGATGCGTTTTCCTTCACCGTTGTGAGAGCACTGCGTACCTTAATATTTCGAATAGTAAAATCCATTGGTGCTGATCGATTTCGAACCCAGCGTCCAGCTTTATAGTCTAATTTTGTATTAGTTTCATTTCACAGTTCATTAGGTTAAATACCAATCGTGAATTTAGAACTTATAAATATACCTTTACCTGTTCCTTTCTATTGAAGATGATTCATACAGTGTCTAGTGGAAAATTTGTTACTCTTGTTATCCACATCAAATGTGTGAATGCAGATGCTGCAATGCCTGGGACAGGTTTAAGGATGATGTAGGCTTGCCCACTATTTCCCATTATCGCCATATTATTCTCGTAGCGTAGAAATACATAGTCAATTCGTGCAGAACTAAACCGCGGGAAATTTAGAATTCAATAAACATACATAATAGGTTATACCTTCTTCAGTTACACATCAACCAGTGACGTGCGCACTTGAATGGATAGAACTCAAGTCGCTTGTAGGCAGTACCATAGTAAATCTAGAGCAGTAACTTGATGAGAGTATTTAAAAATGTTTGCTTCACGATTTTATTATTTTTTCAAATATTGTATTAATTGTATATCACATTTATAGTTAGACCAAAAAATTTGAGAATGTATCTTTTATTACGTTAAGGGAGGTCTAAAATGCCTCGGTTATTTCAGAAAATCATAAAAACTGGACTACATAATTATTAAAGAAAAAAATAAATTCATACACAAAATGGTGTTTTGACTCGTAGATTCTCGTAGACCAACTCGTAGACCCACTCGTAGACCCACTCGTAGACCCACTCGTAGACCCACTCGTAGAGTCCTAGCTGCGACTCAAAATACGCATACTACGCGTAGTATGCGTATTTTGAGTCGCGAGCATGGTCTTGAATTCACTTACAACGGTAACCATGGTCGTTGACTAGCATCTTATTGCAACATGGCAAACATGCATATTATTATGTCCTACCTGATGGTAAGTGGTTACCGTTTCATGTGTCAGTAATTTTACCGGCGACCATATCGGAACATAGAAATGCATTACTGGCGACAGAAATAGACATATTGATAGACTTTTCCAGAGGAGCTCTATCAGAACTTTACTACTTTTAGTACCCAGTAACCCAGTATTTTCACAGTCTTGCAACAATATACATGTTTGACCATATTTCATTTGTTTTTAATTTTTTGTTGACTATTTGTTTGTGATATGCATACTGACTATTATTTAAATGGGCTTAATTAGTACTTAATTAGTGTAAATGTTGTATTATTGCAATAAATATAAAAGTATGTATATATGTATGCGTGTAGCGAGTAAATTACTGGATGAAATTGCTATTTTTGATTGCAACATGGAGATGTAACGCTGAATAAAAGTGCCTGTGGCATCTCTTAAATAGGTATTTGTGTGGAAGTACCACGGCCATGCCGTGTTTCCATCCCACGTGCTTCACCCTGAAAAATCACGTTTTATCGTAATTTGGCTCGCTTTCAAATAGCTCGACTGTTATAAACATGGTAATAAGACTTGCAAGAGACTTGCGATGATGTGATGATCGTTTTCTTTGTTATTGTTCGAAGGGACACCGACCGAAAGGACCCAATTTTATAATTTAATATTACTGCAGTTTTATTTAATAAATACAAGAGAAAAGCTCTATTTTACAATTATTTATGACGACCTCGGTGGCGCGGTGGGAGAGTGCCCGGTTGAGAGGCTGTGCGTTCGATCGCCACTGCGGGACAAAATGTTTGCATGATATGCAAATATATAAATATTTAATCAGTTATCTGGTTCCCATTTAAGAAGCTTTGTTCCCATTATTTGTTGATTTATTTAACATTATTTATTATGAAAGTATGTTACACCAAAAGTAGAAAAAAAAATCAGTTAGAAAATTATTCATGCCATTGTATTTAATTTTCTTATTAGTTAGTTTAGCATACTTACTAATGATATGTTATGCTTATTGGACTAGTTTATGTGTGAGCCAAAGCAGAGCTTATAGTGATCAATGACACTAATTTAGTGTATAATAATAAACGCTACATTACTCATTGTGGTTCGTATTGCTCTTCATTAAGCTTATCATTAGTTTACACGCTTCAACGACTGCTGTTATTTATTCTAATATTCTAAAGTTTGACGGCTAACCTTTGACTATACATATAGAAATCTTTGCGGCTAACCCTTGTAGTGTACGAGTTTGTGATCGAAAAAAAAAATTGTATCTCAAAAAGTATTGACAATTTTTTATCTATTTTAAGAATTAATTGTAAGCATATTTATTTTATTATCAGATTAGATATGTTTTAAACAATATAAAATTTCAGTTAATTGGTGTTAATTTGTTCTAAAAATGTATTTTAAATGTATTAGATAAAAGAAATATGAAGCAGCTTCAACAATAGTTTTTTCTACGTGGTAAAATAATTAATACAATACATAAACACAGCTTACCTAGAATTAAATTAATAACAGTTTTTTTTCTAATATTGTCGCCAAGTCCGATGTTATTAAACTAGCTCTGATTGGTCTTGGTTGGAACCTCTTAGGGTTTTCGTTAGTAGTCATTTTACACCCTGTATTAGATATCTTTAGATGCTTGTTTATTGGAATCTTACATATTATCTTGTAAGTGGAAAGTCTAAGTGGAAAGATATTATCTCACTGAAGCATTGATAGCGAAAACCATTGTACCTAATCACAAAACAATCATGGTCTTTGTTATAAAACTATGGTATTATCTACTAAATACTTATTATTTCCCAGGTTAGAGTAGTACTGTATAGTTGGCGTATTGAGCGCTTGCGGCAAGGGGCGGCGTAACGTATGCGGCGAGGGCGATAGCACGCGGATGCATTTATATTGCAGAGATGAGATATAACACATTGAGCCCTATTAGACTACATTGCGTACTATTCATGTTTCTAAACATAGCCATTCAAAACGAAAACCAAAGTTTTGGCACCGAGCGCACTGCTTCTGCGAACAACTATTATTTACGGAAACAAATCGGATTATAGTCGAATCGTTTACCGCTGACTGATAGCAACAGCCGATTGAACGTTAAGTATACGTTTACTAAGTACCTAGTTACGTAAGAAGTAGAGTCTGTTTTTTAACAAATGTAAGTATAATTATAGGTCTGTAACTACCCTAACTAAAGATTTATTCCACTATCGTTAGTTTTTTTAGTTCTATTTGAAATACCTGCAACCGGCTGTTTTCTATCTGTAATGTGTTTTGTTGATACGGATAGAAAACAAGGTTATTAATATAAAAAAAAAATAGTCTCAAATCTGACGAATGTGCAATTGAATGACACAAAGGATCACTTTACTGTTTCTCTGTTTTTTAATTTGAGTAAATGCTTTTGTTGTATGTAAAGTTATTTGTAGAAGTTACTTTTGTGCTCTAAAGTTCTAAATTACAAGATGACAGACTCTTGGTTGTCAACTTTGTGTATAGTTTCCGGAATCTTGAAGGAAACATATAATACAACTGCTGTATGTTTAGTGTCAATAAAATACTCATTCAGTTTCAGTGTCTGATAGTCGATTAATCTTAATATTTCGTACCTATTTTACAAAGTTCGCTCACTGACAGCTTTATAAAATAACTAATAAGACTTTAGCCAAAGATTGAATGATAACGGAAAATTTGTGTCTAGGTACTCTAGTAAGATTAATTAATATTGTACAGTAGATTCAATGTACCGAATTAACGATTAAGGTACTTACTAATAAATGTCAAGAAAATATTGTTTTTATTGTATCGGTAAGCTAGATAAAGCGATTTTGATTCCTCGTTCTGCTACGCGTCACTTTTTTATAATGTAATTCCACATTAGCTTTGTCAATCCCACTTTATTCCATGACGCGTGAGCTGTATTTTAAGAGATTCCAGAATTTGTTTACTAACACCAATACCATCACAAATGCTTTTACACCGCATCATAGCGACGTTGTTCGTGTCTTGGCATCATAGGTACTACGCGTCTATTTATCAGAATAGCGATGAATGAACACTAAAGGAAAAATACAGAAAGGTTAGCACTTAATATGGATATATTTGGTACTGTCACGAACTGTGTAGGTATACTGTGCTAACAAGTATTGGCTTTTTAAGCATAGACTCATCTGAAACGGTCAAAAAAGCTGATAGCCTGCTGAATGTTATTAAGATCATTTTTTTTTATAGTCATAGACAAAAAGGGCTTTGTCGCTGAATTAAGATCAATACAACACAGTCTTATGTAATTATTTATTTGCAATATTGTCTTCTGGAGTGAGTGTTATATTAGGTTGGGGAAAAAGTCTTTCGCATTATAGTATGTATGAACTTTTAATAAAATCTCTTTGGCTATACTATAATATTTGTATCTGGCTGGTTTTGGTAATTTTTTGATTTGATTAAAAGTTTACATTTTAAAGAACATAATTCCAAATTCAAATTGGGAAAATGTGTGATTTTTATTTGTTTTTCGTACTGTCAAAATGAGTGAATCTAATGAAGAAATTTGTTACATTTTTAAATTTTACTACAAAAAAGGTAAAAATGAAACGCTAGCCGCGAATAAAATTTGCGATGTTTACGGACCTAATGCAGTGTCTGTGAGAGTAGCACAAATTTGTTTTAAGCGTTTTCAATCCGGAAATTTTGATGTCAAAGATGCACGTCGCTCTGGTCGCCCTATTACGGATAAAATGGATGCTATTTTTGAAAAAGCGGAGCAAGATCGCCATATCAGTAGTTACGATGTAGCTGAAGAACTGGGAATTGACCACAAAACAGTTTTGACACATTTGAAAAAAACTGGGTAAACAAAAAAGCTCGATATTTGGGTACCTCACGAGTTCACTGAAAGAAACCTAATGAACCGTGTACTCATTTGTGATTCTTTATTACGACGTAATGAAACCGAACCATTTTTGAAGAAGCTGATAACTGGTGATGAAAAGTGGATCACGTACGACAAGAACGTGCGAAAAAGGTCGTAGTCAAAGGCCGGTCAGGCTTCACAGACTGTGGCGAAACCCGGGTTAACTCGCAACAAGGTGATGCTGTGTGTGTGGTGGGATTGGAAGGGCATTATTCATTATGAGCTGTTACCACCAGGCAGGACCATCGATTCTGAACTCTACTGCGAACAACTGATGAGATTAAAGCAAGAAGTTGAGAGAAAGCGGCCGGAATTAATCAACAGAAGGGGTGTGGTTTTTCATCATGATAACGCTAGACCTCACACATCTTTAGCCACTCAGCAAAAATTAAGAGAGTTTGGCTGGGAGGTGTTAATGCATCCGCCGTATAGTCCTGACCTTGAACCTTCAGATTTCCAAAATTCTTTAGGCAGTGTCAGGTTAACATCACGAGAGGACTGCCAAAACCACTTGTCGCGGTATTTTGATCAGAAGCCCCAAAATTTATATAGCAATGGGATCATGTCCCTACCTACAAAATGGCAAAAAGTTATCGAACAAAATGGTACCTACATACTTTAGTTAAATGTAAATAAACTATATTAAAAAATGTTTTGAATTTTCTTAAAAAATGCGAAGAAACTTTTTCACCAACCTATTAATTACAAAGACATATCATATCCATATATTTAATTATTACATATACATTTAAAAAAAATATTTTTCTTAGTCAGGTCAATGATTTAGGTTAAAGTTAATTTAGTAAATACATACAGAAAGTTTTCTATTATTAAATGTTTACTTAATTTAAATTGACTTTTTGCTTTCGAAGACAGCTTTCGAGTGTTGTTGCACTATGTGGTGTAGCTATCAATCAATGTAAAATTACAACACCCGTTAAGAACCATGGTAAGGTTCTCAATAATATTGCTAGAACATAAACAAGAATATATAAATATCCAAAAATAAACCAGAATGATGAAATCCAACACCTCAATTAAAACTATCATCCTTTCTTACTAAGGTATCAAACATAATTTTACTTGCAATAACTTTCACAAAGAAAAGTCAACACTGATTGATGTTAGTAATAAAATAACGCAAAATGCCGACAAAAAGCGTCTGTTTATTCGTTCAGAATGACGCGGGTGTCAATAGCGTGGGTCGACACACACAGCCATGGTGATTCCATTTGCGACCAATATTAATAGACCTTCTACTCCCCCCAGTTTATTACACCAGCTAAGAGATAAAGAGGATAGAAAGAGGAGCAACAAAGGTCAAGTAGTACTGGTTGTAACACTGTAATATAATATCGGCTGACCTTGCTGTGAATAGTGACCGCCCACGGGCGCCTGAAGATACGTCTACTCGGCGTATGCTTTACCTAATAAATGGTATTTCAATGTTTTAGCGGATAAAGATATTATATTATCTGAAAAAAAAACCATTTCCGCTATCTGTCAATTACATGCCAGCAATTTGTTTTTATATTCAAAATCAACATCACACTGTGGCAGTATGCCACCAGTATCAATCTACGCAGTGAATATTATAAAATCTATGATAAAAATCTTAAAATAAGCGGCTCGAATATTATTTGTATAAAATTCGTAGAACCTTCGTAGACCCTTTACGACATTTTATTTTCGTTTATTTGGGAAACAAACAGTACTTAAAAACTAATAACTAAACTAAAATTAAAACTAATGACTATTAAAATTTTACCGTATGTATATGTAAGTGCATGGTGGCAGAAAAGCTACATAGTGGTAGGTATATAGGTATGTATTCCAAGTTCAAAGTATGTTGGAAAAATATGTAGAGCATCAACTTTCGTTGAGTGTAAGTATATGATTATCATAGTGGGAATGATGACTCAACTCAACATCTCGAGACGACATCAACTCATTGCCAAAATTATTAAAGTTGTTAGAGTATTCCACGAGACAACCAAATTACGAGTAGGTATCATTACCTTGCACTCTTCTTCAACAGAAATTAAAATTAATTAATTACTGAAAATTCAGAGTCAAGAAAATGAAAATAAATGATGCAGTGAGAATTAGGTCACGTTTACTCAGCGCGACCCTGGCTGCTTGGCCGCCTGGCCACCTCGAGTGTTTAGCTGCCGATATTATCCGACAGATAAAACTTGTTAACCTATATTTACACCTACAGATTCCATTATTATTTTTGCAATTGAAATCGAATCAATCCGAGGTTGTTTAGAAAGAGGAAAAGGAAACAATAAATACGGACTCGATGGACCGCAAGCGGAATGCGAACTTGTTTTTCAAAAGCAAATAAATCTCCCAGAATAGAATGAATAATAAAACGACCCTCAAGGAAACTCTAAGACGTACCCTCACTGGTTGACAGCTCGAGACTTTTTGAAGAGAAGCCGGAAGTACGTCAGTGGTTCGGACAGTTGCAGATGGCACCACAAAAGGAAAGTTGCGCCATCTCCGTGGAATCGCGACCGCTCTTCGCTTCCGCCGGGAGCTTTGCGCATAGAAATGGCAACATTACACATTGTTACACAAAACTTTTCTAGCGTAATGCCCTCTACTACGCGTACTTCACCCAGTAATTCTCGAGGCGCTTCCTCTTACAAGTTGTTTGATAAACAGAAACGTTGGCGAGTTTATTTTAATTCAATGTGAAATACGAAGAGCAGAATACTTTTATGAATAAAAATACCAAGAGATATACCTCGACCGCCCTCTGAGGCTAAATCTTAACGGCTATAGTTATAAAAATATGTATTCAGGAGTCACGGGCTCGATTTTTCGATTTTGATAAAAATAAAAACTGCGTTTGAAAAATTTATTTATTTTTCGAGAAAATTGTATTATTTAGATTTTTCGCCTAATTCGATTCTCTATTTTATAACAAACAATTTATGGAATACTGTTAGAACATTTAAAAATTCTAATTTTAGTATATAGACATATTTGTATAAGGCCTAGAGCATGCAAACCGATAATTGATAGTCGGTAATTTATCGATAATCGGCTCATTTTTCACAGCGATAATTATCGAAAAAACTCGATAAAAATACCGAAAATTGATAAAATTAATTCATGATTTTATGCAATCATTCCAATCGTTGGTTGCCACGAGATTTGTTTTAAAAAACGCGCGTGCAAGCCCATGCCCGCTTATGAATTCATTCATAATGATGCCAAATATGTTATCAAAATGTAAGTAGATCATTATATCATAGTACGTAATTATGCGTACCTATATTTTTAACTACACATAAAAAACAAAAACTCTCTACTCTCTACTCAACTACGGGATTTAAGTCTTGACGTGAGTCAAATTAATTTAAATCCCGTAGTTGAAAACAGCGATAGATACAGATACAGTCAGTATAGAGTCAGCAAAAAGTAGTTTAGGTATGATAAGAGTATCAGTTACTGTAAATACTAAACAATGCTACTGATTTTGCTGAAACTACGTACGGTACTTACCTATTATTTAAAAAAAAAGTGTTCTTGCTCACTACAAATAAGGAGAGCGATTGAATGCACACAAAGGGAGTGGCTGCAAATGTTAACCTGACAGTCAGTAGGTACATCACCGCTTCTGTTGGCATACGAGCAGCGTTCTCACATCGATGTTTGCAGTATTTGTTACGGTAATGGACGATTTAATTGCTTTCCGAAAGGTCAGATATTGTTGTTTTATTACTGTTTCTCATATTGGCACCTATCTACTAGTATAGTAACTTTTAAATTACCAACACGAATACAAAAATACATTTCCATTTTTGGTAAATGATGTTTAATAAAATTGACTAGTTAAATAATAAATATTTAAATCTTTGTTGTAGTAGGTAGGAAATGCACTTATTAAAGTTACCTGAATAAGGTTGGACTCGAACAAACTAGAACAGGCACTATTCTCCAAATAAATCGTAGTTATTCGCGAGTAAACTGACAGTTTACTTGTATTTGACATTTCTTATTCCGCTGAATAGGTATTCCAGTGGCAAAATTGTGGCAAACTCAGCCACAGACGCCATAAATAAAAGAAGAAGAAGAAGGAGGTATTCCAGAAGTTGGTCGAATCCACCCCAAGTAAGATAAAGGGACTAACTAATATATACCAGTGACATCATGATTTATGTATGATTTGTCACTGATTGGTCTTCAAATAACAGTTACTTTAAAATCAACGGACGTCAAAAAGGTATTCTCTGCACGAAACCATGTTCCAGATAATTATTAAACAACATTAACGCAGCAGATAAAACAATCAAACTTTCTAAACAAAATATAAAACATTATAAAAGCCTCTTTGCTTAGCAAGTAAATACAACCGTACTAGGAATACATAAAGTTGAATTCGTTGATATTAGTTTGTGCATTTTGCGATGCGTTTTTGTTAGTGGTAACAATCGGCATTTGTTTGCAGGGTGGTTCGAAAGATGGCGGCACGTGTCGGACGCGTGCTGAAGCGTCGCCGGAAACGAGGGAATTTTCCCTCGCGCGCGAAATAATACCTTTACGTAAATTGAAATAAATTGACGCACTCATATTGTTTTGGAATAGTAAACAAAAGTTGTGGGTCATCATCATTGTCGACTCTATAATGAGAACATCTTGTAGTTTGGACAAAAGGGACTCGCAGAAAAGAAAGGAGGCATCTATATTATGCCTCCTTTCTACTTATCTTTTTCTAGTATACTTTTATACTCAGCCAGCAGTGATCGGTTTGAAGAGTGTTTGTTTTTCCAAATAAATTGAAAATTTTACACACAAAGTTAAATTAACTTATATTAACTTTATGCTATAAAACGAAGTGTAAAAATACATACAGGTACTTTACTTACCTACCTTTATAAGAGTAAATAGGTAAAAAAAGATCCTTATAGCTGGTTACGAATCTTGGTTACGAGCGCGTCTACAGATCAATGAAGGACAAGTTTCGTACATTATGTTAAATAATGCTGGACAATCCACACAGCATCATCTAGCCCAAGGTAAGCTGCTGTTAAACAGAGCTGTGTTATGGGTACTAGATGACTGATATATATTTATTACAATACAATACATAGATAGATATTTTTTATTATACATAGAAAACACCCAGAACATCCGGAACAAATATTTGCAGATCGTACAAACATTTGTCCCGAGGCGGGAATCGAACCCGCAACCTCTGCGTCGCAGGCGGACCTGCGCCCGCTGTGCCACATCGGTCGTCGTAAATCAAAGTTTTATTTAATTAGTTCCTTACTCATATATATTACAAAGAGTTGTTATAATTACATCAAAAATTATCACAAAAAAAAGATGAATTAACCTAAACCAACCCACCTCAATAATAATATGATTTCTGAACGTGTGTAATTTAACCGCCAAAGTGTGACAGTAAATAAACACCAGTAATTAAAAGTCCCACGGGTGTTAAAAAACAACAGCGCCCGCGAGGGTGGCCGTTCCCGCGCCCTCTTAGTACAATTCTGTGCCCTCTCCTAGTATACCTATCTATTCTGTGTAGTGCCCTCAGTGACTCGTCGCGCTAATTACGCAATCAGTTCCCACAATTACCGTCACGACCGCCCTACCTTTGCTAATGTAAAGTTAGATTTGTTTGATAGTGCGCAATAGGGAGGGAACAATATTAACTTATGGATTTCATACGATTTTACCTGTCGACAAATATTAACAAAAAGTGAATATCCACTTATTTAAAAAAAAATATAGAATATTATAACAGCCAGATAAAATACTTCGTTTGTTATTTATGTGAGTGAACATCACAGTTACAGAACGGCAAACTAACTTTATTTTAATAGTTAAATATATCTCCGTGTTTAATGTAGGTAGGTACAAACAAAAAATCTTAAATAATGAATCAGATTATAGACGTGGCTCATTAACCATAACCTCAGAGTGCTCTCTGAGATGATGGCTGGAGAAGGGCGAACCCTCAGCGAATGTTAATCATCAGAGAGAGCACAGTCAGTAACGATGTGTTTGCTTCCAACCCGATTAAAACAGTTATACTTACTAATCGTGAACAGAAAAACGGTAGAGCCGTCACATCATCATCATGGTCAGCCTTCCAAAGTTCTTACTCTTGAGAGAGAGGGATTTGGTCATAATTATCCACGCGACCCAATGCGAATTGTCACGATGTTTTTCCTTTACCGTTTTAGAGCACTGGCATTACACACATACATTTTTTGCATGTGCCTACTAAGGCACATACTTCTATGAACTCTCGATAACTATTATACTTATCAACAATCCTATAAATTCCCATAAATTCTCGAGACTTCAGCGAGTCCAGCCAGACCAGTTCCGCTAGCTGGTTAGGATGCCACCAATTCAAAAATGCTAAGTCGCGTTACTGAATGCAAGCTAAAGTCGCGATAAGTCGGTCGTGACAAAAAATATTTTAACATCCACGACTCCATGTTTTTGTTATTAGAGAGATGACAAATAAGCGTCGGAAGTGATCCATTTCGGCGGGAAACGGCACACCGGAAGTCGATTCGCAGACCGCGAATGTTGTTGGCGCCACCGTTCCAGGGTTACTTTAATATTATTTTCCCCATTTCCACTGACGTACCTCAATCAAATAAAGCAATATAGTAGTAAACCATCAGAGGTTTTTCTATTTATTAATAAAATACACAGTATACTAATGTCCCGAAATGGTAAGTCTGCAAATAAAAAAGACCCAGCATTAAATATCCTTACACTATGAACTATATATCTGTCTAACTAAACAAAATAAAGCCTTTTAAATGTAGTTAAAATTCAATAAAAAAAAATTCTATGCTGAAATATAGTACACACTTAATTATAATACCTACATATAAACCACAGGGAGGGGGAAATAAACATCTGCCATCTTTCAACCCGCCTTCCTTGCATCTGCGAATGTTTATAAAACTACTTAAATGAATTTTTAAAGGTCACATAATATAAATTAAACAATCATATTGACAAAAGTGGGTGCGTTGCGAATTCAACCAACCGCTCACCGCTATAGGATGTATAGGTACAGTTTTGGGGTCGCGTGTAGAACCAGGTGCTCATTCGAAGTCATTCTTCGATGACAAATTATCATTGTGTTTTGTAAAGAACCGAGATTTTCTGACAATGGCAATAAAAACGATGACACTTTTTACTGTAACCATAGTTGACTTTTGTGTTGAGGTTGAGAGGAATTTAACATAAGACTTAAAGACAACTTGAATTTTGATTTGAGCTATCATATTTAATGTCTTTGAATTATATTTTCAGAGCCGTGACAATTAAACAAACAAACACCCAAAGCTAAAACTCAATTAGGTTACCTAATAATTACTTAACTATGTAATTACCAACCTACCAACTCTTTAGCATAATCTTTAATTTTATACGATGAAATTAGGTGTAGGTAATTCATATGCAAAGCATTCAAAGAACTAAAATCAAAGTCAGTAGGTAGGTCAAAAGGTAAACAGATATTTATTTCAAACTTCACTTCGGTATACCTCAATGGTTTGAGTGTATCTGACGGCAAACGTTTAGCGTGTTACTTACAAACAATTAACTCGTATGTCGGTTCCGACTGCGATGGGTTCATTTGTGTTAAATTAATATGCATAGTTCAGCTATAATTATTTCTCTGCGTGAATTGCTTGTCGTACTGTGTCTAGTTTTTCAATTTCCTTGTCCGATTTGACAGAATAATGATCTTCCATCATCATATAGGTAGTGGTTTGAATTTTATGTTTGTTTACAATTTCACATATTAAACTACAAATTATTGTGAACACAAAGCGTTCCAGTAAAGGTTTTCACGTTTTTTTATAAAATTAAAATTTTGCACAGCAAAGCAATTAGCAATTAAAGCAAGTGTAATAATACCCACCACTAAATTACACCGAATTCGGAGTTATCTTTTTTCGATTCTACATTGTAAATGAAAAAGTGCGGATTTTGTATAAAAGTAGTTGAAGCTATTACGATGCTTGTCGGCAATGATAGTTGTCGAAATTAATTCCATGAAAAGCTTTTTGTTGGCAGTCGTTTTGCGGCGCGCAATGCTACGTCCACGTCATGAATCACGGTTGGCGTGTTTGACTGGATTTGGCGGAAAATGCTTTTGAACGTCAAATGTTATTTAAAATAGTTTTTCTATTTTCAAAATTAGAATCTAGCACAAAAACCATAATAATAACTATGCTACTGATGCAACCCCTAAAAGATCACTCCTAAAATGGGTACCTATATATATACGAGTATATTGCACACATTTTGTAGACGGCAAATTCATAAATTCTGGTTCTAGAGGCCTAGTTCTAGTAGTAGCCTTCCTAACCAATGTTCTTATATTATTTATAATGTTGTTATTTTTCTAAATCATAATAATTAATTTTTACGCCATTGACATTTTGATCACTTGTATTTCTACAGAAATGAGAATGCATGAGATACCTACGTGATTTAGTAATCCTTTTGAAATGCTCTTAACATAAATCAGCTGATTCAGCAAGTCATGTTTTCCCGATGTAACGACTGCGCAACAGTAGCATCTCATTGAGTCGGGAGTCTTTGTACCAAAATTAATCGAATATAAATTATTCACTTCCTTCCTCTGACCTGCAAGAAGCTATTGTGGAAAGTCTGGGATGTAGAGGGCGGGCTTTTGTAACTCGCCGCCAAAAGTCATTGTATTCACCTAGTCTTGTGACTTGTGCAATGATTACTTGGAGTCATTAGTTGTTCAATCAGAGGTGTTTTTACTTGATACTTTTTATAAAGATCATACACAATCTTCTTTACTTCATATCAGCCGATAGACGTCCACTGCTTACTGTCAAAGAGCGCCATGACGACCAATTTTGAGCTTTTACCATCGATTGATCTTATTTACTTTATAAATATTCATTACAAAATTTAAATTTATTAACCTACCAGTCTTTATTAAAAAAAATGGAGTTCATTATTCATTTTGACGACCGATGTGGCGCAGCGGGCGCAGGTCCGCCTGCGACGCGGAGGTTGCGGGTTCGATTCCCGCCTCGGGTCAAATGTTTGTACGATCTACAAATATTTGTTCCGGGTGTTCTGGGTATTCTCTATATATAATAAAAAATATCTATCTATGTATTGTATTGTATTAAGTATATATCAGTCATCTAGTACCATAACACAGCTCTGTTTAACTGTAGCTTATCTTGGGGCTAGATGATGCTGTGTGGATTGTCCAACATTATTTATTTATTTATTTATTTATTTATAGTTACTCCATATTGATAATTTTATTTAAATAATAACTGAAAAACTTTGACAGGGCAAGCAACTGGAAATATTATGAATATTGTTGTATTCTTTTTAACTTATTAACATTACATCCCGGAAACACGCCCCGTCTGACTCATAACATTGACTTACTGGCGAGTAGAAAATCAATTGTATGTATCTCGACGTGCCCATCGCATTGTTGCAATGACCAAAGTGATGCTTTTGTCTGTGACCCCGGCATGCGATGAGGGTACTTTTCACCACAGTTTTATTGTTTTTCAAACTTTATATTACTCTTTTTGACTAGACCTTAAATCGAGGAATGTACAAAACCAGCAATGCATGGTACAGAATTTGGTAGATTCATTTTTATAGGTTGTAATTCAGTGTTGTAGAAGAGGGATAGTTTCCCATTGTCGGCTAATTACACGGTGTGCTACGATCGTCGTTACGATATACGATAACAGTAAAAGTTCTATAATGGCACCAGTCACACAGACTGTGTCAACTCGCTCGCACTTTCTTAATGGCCCAATCTGTGAGATTGATGGTTTTGCTGTAAATTTTATAGGCTCTTAGAAGGGTTGCTGATGGTTAATTTTAATTTGAAATCAACTCTGCTGTCTATCGAAGTCTGCTGTCTATAGACATTTAAATAGATAGCTCAGCTATCTATTTAAATGTCTAGACTAGATTCCTTCTACATTACACTTTATATATGGTAGAGTTTACAATGTAAAGTAACATTAACTACTCATTGAAAGTTGAAAAAATTAACTTGGAACTCTTCAAAGACGATCGACTTTAAAATAAAGGCACACCTGTGTGGAAAAATTTAAATCCTTACAACCAATAGATAGTTTTTTTTTAAAGTAGTATGCTACAAGTGCCTCAAAAGTTCTAAAGTTCAGGCAGTCATTTCCGATTGTCCATAATGACCGATGAGGTACCGCCGAGTTGTGGGTGGAAACATCCCCTTGCGACAAATGACGCTCTTTGTGTCACAATCGCAAAGATTGCGTAAAAAATCTACGCGACATATTGTCGGCGAGACGACGCGAATCGCATCCGCTCTTCCGACTTTTGTCGGCACCGGCACATCCTATTGTCGTGTCCGATATTTTTGATAAAATTACGTCACACAAAGAGACGGACGCTCAATGGCTTGTTGTTCGATTGTTGTAACCTCATTGAACGAATGATGTACGACTCTGGGGTCCATTCTCTCGTAAGGTTCCTTCCGATCTCATTTGGAATCGTAATGTTATTGCACAATGCACAGCGAATATTTACAGAGCATTACTATCTTTCGTAAAGTTTAATTGTAGTCGTTATGAAGTTTATTCAAGGCATGTTTGGAGAACATTCATCCGAACGAAATGAGGGTAATTTATTTCATTTGGAAAACATACAAATTGTAACAAAATGTCACAATATTTTAGCGTTCCGTCCTCAGCAACCCTTTCGACAGACTGTAGCAGTACTTTGTCAGAATTAATAATCCGTGAAGCGAGCCCGGCCCGCCACAGCACACTGCTGCAACTTTTCTGATTTCGGGATTGTTTTCTGCATTATTAACTCGACAATCCAATTACGTAAATAATATTACAGATGATTATCATTCTTGCATGTTTTGCTACGATATTTGTAATAAATACCAAGCTTTTTATTAACAATGCCTGACATCATAATTGCTCGTCAACATAATGCATTCTTTTATAAATATAGATAAAGCCTCGGGAATTTAGATGCTTTGCATTAAGTTGTGCAGTTAAAATCCATTTTTAATGAAA
Organism: Colostygia pectinataria; assembly: GCA_951394395.1. Lineage (NCBI taxonomy): Eukaryota > Metazoa > Arthropoda > Insecta > Lepidoptera > Geometridae > Colostygia > Colostygia pectinataria. The sequence goes on from OX596362.1 coordinate 6,359,266, forward strand.
CATTGGCTACAATAGGGTATCAATCGTGGTGGGGTGCGACGATATAAAACGCGATGAATGCTAAAACAACTGGCAGTTAGTAGGGTGTGAAGGCGGGGATGATTAGGCAATATCCTGAACCCTCGGCCTCGGCCGACCCCTTACATCTTACTTAATGCGCCCGAGCCATTTTGATCGGACATCAGATTTCGGAAGACTGGGATATTAGCTTTCCATGTTGTGTTGAGGTTATCTGATACAATATTGTAACAAGATAAGCTACCAGGTTGGTTGGTAAGGGAGTAGGTATTGTTAAAATTTGAATGATGAATTGATGATTAAATGACCATTAATAACAGTAGGTTTTGATAAAAAATTGCGATATGTATGAAAAGTTTAATAGTGTAAATGATGTTTTCATTTAAATTCTGACATTTTCATATTAATTGTGAAATACGACTTGTACTTACTTGACTTGTAATGGTTCTAAAAACCCACAACCTTAGAATTGAAAGGAGAAGTCAACGACCGATAGGTGAACAGTGCTTTCGACCAAGACCACTTACCTAAGCAATTCGATTTATCTACCGTAGGTATTATGATCAACTAAAACCCTGAATTGTAGGAGAGTTGCCTATAATTCCTTTCCAATTTAGTTTCAAACCAATTACTATTGAAAGGAAGACGTCACGGACGACAATCTAAGCTGAATGGGAGGTATTAGAGCACGATATTAAACGGATCCATCACACAGCTTTGCGGTGTCAGCCTGTCACCCTTACTCGCTTAATTAGACAGACATTGTCAGCCGCGCTGTCTGAGGGTTAAAGCGTGTTGAGTTTTTTAATTAGTTGAAACTTAAACCTTGTTACAGGCAGTTAAAATAAATAAACACCATGACATATGTGATGTGATACAGTCCCATATGTGACAACATGAATGCAACGAGATACCTACACCCCGGTTAAATTTTAACTCTGTAGTTAAGTGATACGGGTTGCAATAAAGTACGTAATTTTACCTTCTTGGAGATCTACTATCACACCTTTGGACAACGGTTTTCTCTATGAAAATGTTAAAAAAGAATTCTATTTTTCTGTACTAAAATTAAGATTTCTAATAAAAAAAAACTTTTGTTTACTCTACTACGGTGCTCATGTTAGCCAGGCAGGCAGATCAGTTATAACCGATCAAATAGGTTAAACAACAGCGTGCTGGTCACCATCTAAATGAGACGGTGGGAAGAAATTTAGGGTTTATATAAAACCTTTAGTATTTTCTCAGTGTCAACACTATAAATAAAACTAATCTAAGTGATCGATGAAGTTGGAAACTTTTTAATAAAGTTAATTTAGTCGAGTATAAACTATCAAACAGCAGTAGGCAGAGCTCGGATTAGCTGCAAATCCGTGCATGGGCTCGCATGCTACAATGGTGCTAACATTTATTGTGTGGTACAATTGACGGGAAATTGGTTGCAAGGATTGCATGGGCCTTTGGAAAAAATGTAACTACTGCAGTGCCAGATATCCTAACCTCCACGTAATTAAGTGTGTAAGCATTATTGTGCTAAGGTTTGAATGGCAATGTAGCAAGTAAAGTTAACTACTATAGGTGAATGAGACTTAATAACTAAGAATTCATAAATCATTACGTACTTTAAACCCTCTTTTTAACTTTAAACTGAAATCACAGTTTTTTATGAATAAGACTTGACGACAGTGACGACCATGACCGCAATGCAGAGCCACGTAGAGCTTTAGAACTAAAAGATATAACTAAAACTGCAAATATACTGGCAACATCAACGCCATACCACAAAACAGATATTAGTACTGCCATACCACAACGATATACAACGAAGCTGTATACCGAATTATGATTAAACATACTGCATCTAACATTTAGTAATTTAGTTTAGGTAAGTTGCTCAAAACAACCTAAACCGTATTTCGGTTATTTAATGAAATCTGACAACTATTTGTTATCAACTATTATAATTTTATTATTTAGAAGATGTAGTTGTTGAGCCCTACAACCTTTTCTAGCACACTAAAACATTTGGGCGCTTTGCCGCAATTTTATCTATACTAAAACACGACAAATGTTAAACGCTCATTTCCCTTCACTTGTTTCCATTTCTAAAGCAGTAAGGGTGGCACAACACAACAATCAAATGTACTGGTGGTTTTAATATTGTCGTCGATTTATAAGGATAAGTCAGTGCGAGTAAATATTAAATTTGTTAGCGATACTTCGAGATTAAGTGGGAGGGACCGAGGATTGGCCCCTATAGGGTTTGTGGAACGAATTGTTCATTGGTATGAAATCTATTGTTATTTCAGAAATGAGTGTTGATATTTTTAAGAGCACATCACTTAACGCTGCTAGTTAGTGGTTACCATCATCCAAGGTCGTTTTGCATTACCCAACAAAACAATGCGATACCATTCTGAGACATCAAGATGGCAGAAACAAAAATGATCATGATTTTACCGGCAATACTTTTTACACCAAAACCAAAAGATTCTTATAATATACTACTAAAGTTTTTAACAAAATATAAAGCTGAAACCAAAGAAATAAGTCAACCCGAACTGGCGTAAATTCACCTAGCTTTAAGACGTTTCAAAATGATCCTTGTGATATGATTGAATGAATATATTTTTTACTTAACTTTACTTTACTTTACACGAGCAACTTTACAACCTATTGAATAGAGACCCATAATGGAATAGGGAACCTGAATGCTTTAGTAAATAGAAAACAACAAGAGCCAGTTTCCAGTATCAGCGGCAATAAACGGGTTCATCAATCGTCATTAGTCCAGACACCCCCCGGCAGCGTCCCGCCCGGCTGTCTCATTTGGACGTGATCAGCACCGCATCACTGCTTTATTGAATCTTAGACGCTATACCTGGAAGATATATCGCATACCTACGCGGTATATCTGAAAGGCTGACTGAACAAACGTTAAACAATACCGCATAGTTTGGTAGTTAATTTGACAAAAAAAAATAACTTTTTAATATTTTTTTTACTTTTTTAATAAATAATATTATGATTGCCTGAGTACCTATTAGGTACATCATTACTATTATTAAAAAGACAACTAAACAAAAGTAGTAGGTAAATGATTGCAGTATGCTACTCAAACTGTTATTTTTTTTAAGTACCGTTTCAATTTGTTTTATTTATCTTTAGTCCTTTTTCAATACTTCGAACGCAATAGGATAAAAGTTTTTTTTATCGATAAAGTATAGGTGCATATTTCAGTATTTTCATAAAAATTTGGGCGCCATTGTGCGTTTGAGCGAGACAGCGATAGCCATACAGGCACTTACCCCCTAACAAGAACAAAAGATTGTCGTCTCTATTAGCTACCTAACGGATCACGCTGCGCGCAGTTCAGTATACGCAAAGAAAACAGAACATGTCTATGTTGTGCATAAAAAAAAACAAGTTGAGGACAATCAGTAGATTCTGATAACCGGTATCACTAAACCGCGTAAAGCAAAGTTATCAATAACCATAAACTCATTTTGCTACGCAAACCACAATATTAGGCAAGTAGTCTTATAAATTTCATGAAATAAATACCTATTTGACTGATGGTAATGATGAGTAAATAAGTTACCAGAGCCATGAGCTGATACAAATACGTTCAAGTTTGGCCAGTCTTGAAGCCTGTTTAACTTTCTGCTTCTGGTTTTTAAGCTTTTACTGTGTCAAACGATCTTATAAAGCCCTGAAAATCCGTCTCGAGTAAATTGAAATTGGAGAGAGACAGAGCAAGTATTCAGCTGCGGGTTTCATCATGGGTTAGAAAGGGACGAAGCCATCAGGAGTAAAAGCTCAATAACGAGGCAGCCAAGGGTTGGCTGTTTCTCTTACAGGCCTGGATACTCTGGGAGAAGCAATATGTGAAGATTTATGTACCTCCCGCCTTACAGGGAACGCTTAAGAAGTCTTATGACGCAACTTATTTCCATTGTTTTTGCTCGTAATGTAGTGTACTATATTGAGTAGAAGTTACTCAAATTGTAATAGGTGAAAAAGCAAAGTATCTAACGCATAAGTAGTTTGTATAAAGTAGAATGTAATTTATGTTTTGATGAGTGTGTATATTGTTACATTGTTACGAAATACAAAGTGCTTTAGGTAATAATACAGGATCATGCTTAATCTACCTACTGAATGTAATGTAATTCATCATCATCATCATCATCATCATCATGACAGCCTTCTAATGTTCCCACTGCTGGGACACTGGCCTACTCTCAGGCGAGAGTGATTGGGTCTTAATCCACCACGCGGACCCAATGCGGATTGGTGGATGGCACATGTCTTTCGAATTTTTAGTTCTTGGACATGCCGGTTTCCTCACGATGTTTTCCTTCACCGTATGAGAGCACTGGCATTGCGCACATAAATTTTCGAACAGAAAAATCCATTGGTGCACGACCGGGTTTGAACCCACGACCTTAGGATCGGAAGGCGGGGTCATTACCACTAGACCACCGGTGCTCTCTAAATAATGTAATGTAATTATTGACCTGTAATAGAATATTACCAATAAAATTATATTTGAGTACTAGGTACTACCTATACACACACATTTTAATGGTGCGTACCTAATTAGAATTTTGGGCACAAGTTTTATCAAGACAAAAACTATCGCTAGTAAGAATAAAATGAAACCACTGCCGTTATATATCTACATTTATTTTTCTAAAACGTTTGAATTTAGAATAAGGGCAAAAATTACAGAAAACTCACGGGAATGAGATCACTAGAGAGAAAATATATCAAGGTTAATATTTAGAATTTCGAATAGAAAGAAAACATAGACACTCTCACGAGAGTTAGTTGAGTTCACTGATTTATATATTATATGTCGACACTAGTATTCACTCTAGACTGGACTATGGCAAGCAAAAAGCGACAACTTTGCTACCGATGCCGATGTTTAGAAACATATTAGGCCCTCTAAAAAATATTTTTATTTAACTCATACCACTGTATTATTTTGGTAAAAAACACCGTCATTGAATTCCAACTGACTGCAGGCAGGTATAGTTCTCACAGCGGATCTCGGCCGTCGTCAAGTTAGCCGTTTTGATGCGCAATGGAGCTTTTTCAAACTAAATAGTCTTTGCGCATCACAAACGGCTGACTTAACGGAAGCCTATTCGCCGTGCGAACTATATTATATAAACAGCCTACATTCGTAAATCGTTATAATATGTAAGCGAAGGATAGCGTCTATTCTTAGCGTAATATGATAAACCCTGCTATTATTAAATTTGACGTCCTTAACATTGCTCACCTGGTTAAGGTCACCTGTCGTCAACACCAAAGGTCGACGGTATTAGTCACAAACGTATTTTCTGCCAGTCCCTTGATAATGTACTTAGGTAGACAGTTATACAAAACAGTACCTATACGCATTGACGTCAGAAGACAACTCATGAAAACTCACTTGCATTCAAGCGATGGTCCTGAAAATATTCATATTACATATTAACACCAGATTGGCATCGCCTCGACTCACGGCAATGCCGCAGGTAAGATGTGGATTAGTGTGCGTAGCAGTATGAAAATGAATTAGTAGGTACCCAAGTAGTTAACCATAATTTTCACGTAAAGTAAAGATGTATTTTTGTATTAACCGCGCACCGGCGCGGTATCGTTTCACTTTTGTTCCAAATAATAGACACCGGCGCAGCGGCACCAGCCACGGCGGCATCGGCAGCCAGTCTCAGCCAGTACTAGCTGACTAAACAAAGGCGAAACGATACCGCATTGAGACGCGGTGGATTGCTCATATCTAAATATGCCTTAAAAACACGTAAACGAATATTTCTGTATCTTGTGCAACAGTACGCGTCCGCCATCAATCAGTCGACAAGAATAACCACGGTTTTATTTGCAAGTTTTGTATCAAAGCTCACTTCTGTGGGCGGCAGACGTCTTCCAGTAGTGGGTGTGATCTGCTTTAGCGGTTACCGCGTATTGTGGCGCACACACAATTTAATAGTAAGATGAAGAGAGATTGTTAAGTCGCACCTGGTTAGGTTACAAAGTTTTTACAGTCGCTAAGGAAAAACGTTGGAAACAGCTGTTTTTAGCACACGAACTGAGTAAAACCAATCCTACGCAATAACTGTTTGCAGTATACTATATTTTTGTTACGTTACTGACTAACTGGCAAACAACTCGGATACCTAACTATATATTAGGGTCTACTAGTGGACTAAATATAAGAAACCCATACTAGTGAAACAATGTGTTATACTTATAATATACTATTATTGGCTATTTATTCCTGGATTTTTACCAATAAGTCTTTGTTTTTAAATGAACCATGGATAACCACTCGCATTTTAATTGCTATTTAGCACAAATCAAAAATCAAATCTCGACGACCTCTACGAGGACTGCGTAGCATCTCGTAGCAAGGTCTACGAGGATTAGTAATTAAACTGCTAACTAGTTATAGTACTTGTAAAATATTAAAGTGTATCTTCTCTAACTTGAATAGTTGTAGGAATGCGAGTACGCACCGAGTGTGCGGTCGTCCATTCAAAGCCATCCCTCATTGTCCTATTGTACCTCTGTCAGTGGCGGCCCAAACATGTATTCTCTCAGGCGATACAAAAAATCAATGTTTACCTTTACACTCGAGCACATATTTTTATACAAAGTGTGGTTTTATAATGAGCGTTTACAGAATAACGCCTGCTTACAATAGCTAAATGTGGGCAGGAATTAAGCTCCGTGATAAATGGTCACAAATAACGAACTACATAAGAGTACGGCGGACTAGTATTGAATATAAATTGAGACTATAAAGAATGCAAGGAATGCCAAATCTTTGTGATAACAATTTGAGACACGAACGTCACTCTATTGTTTTGGCAAGTATCAAGTCTATATAAATAAATTGTTAAAATTTTTAAACATCTATGCAAACGACTATGGATCGTATAAATAAAAATAAATCTGACCGTCAAAAATCTGGAACAATGTTTTAAAACAAAGGTCGAATCCGAAAAAAATTTGGCACATTCCGCCGTTATTGGACGAACGGGGACTAGGTAGTCAATTAAATAAAATTATGTTTTCCGTACAAATTCGAACCAATATTTCAAACATGCATTAGTTAAAATGTTTTTTAGCACTTGCGTGTAGAAAGACCATTAAGATCGTGATTTACGTAAAGATGTTTCGTGATCTTAAAAATATCTTCGTCGCATATTTGCTGAGCATTCGCTAATACTTTCGTCGGGCCGTGCTGGTCACGAGTGGCTACTCAGCAACACTCAATGGGTGGTCGAATCTCATTCATTCATCAGTTCTGCGGCTACAATCTGTGTAAACAGCCCAGACTGGCCGACTCGGACACTTCCGGACGGATGTACTGCACAATCACTCAAAGAATCTCGCTAAATTACAATACTATGATAAAGAAAAAATAATTACTCCCTTTAACGCCTGAACTGCTGCAATTTTTTTTTTATCACTGCTACAATATTGCTTCATAATATTAAAATAGACCTATTTTATTTTTTATTTCTGTAAGTAGGTATCTACCTACTTATTTCTTTAACTATTAACAAATATATGGGATGGAATCTAGCTATAATTTACAGTCTGTTTGTACTTGGTGGATGGATAGGGTTCACTTCACTACGCCTTGTCGAAAGCTATTTCAGCTTTCAGTTACATTTCACCTAAGTTAAATTACTGGGCGAATAAGTGACACTGCAACTGTTTGTTATGAGTTGTATAGGTCAGAACGCGTTGACCAACCGACCGTCTTATTGCTGACATAAAAAGAATGATTTAAAAAATTTAAGTTGGTTGTATTCCAATATTATCCACACGCTGATAAGGAACATGTCTAAACAAAACCTTTGAAATATCTACATCTGGTATCCAAATAGCAGATCCTTGAGTCGATACACGTGGCGCTTTGTTACTCATCATCCACACTTTACAACAAAAGGGAAAGGAAACAAAAACGGAAACAAATGCCGAAATTGTCACTTCATAAAGCATTGTAATAAGTAACTGTCTAGTCGTGGGAAGGTGGTCCAGGCAGCATTCGCATCCGGACTCCTACCTGATTTTTTTGTCAAACGCAGTAAAACACTTGTTGATCTTAATGGGTGTCTATTTAAATGTACTCCTTGAAATTCCTTTAGAGAGTTTGAACATGCTATAACACTCACTATGAGAGGCTCAATGGTACTTGTTAAAACAAGATTTCATAATGCGGTCTCTAAAGTTATGAATGAGTTAGTTTTAATGTCTATAATGCTTAAAAATGATATTTAATTTGTACTTTAGTTTAGTTTCAGCTATGATTTCACTTCATGAAGTGGTAATTTGGTCGTCAGTGTCGTCATTAAGAATTCTGTTCATTGATACTTATGACAAATTAATACATAGAGCAAGTTTTTCAGTAAGGGTAGGTACCTAAAAAAAATGTTGTTGTAGTAGTCAAGTAACTCATTGAACTAAAAACCTAGGTACTAATACTATATATTTCATTCAGTAAACATAAACTAAGAATTTCTAAATTCATTCATAAACGATCGTCTACCTGCGACAGCCGTAGTGCGTAAGTTGTATTTTTTAAGAACACGGTCCATTCATGAATGAAGGCAATCAAAGATATAGAAGATGCCTTCCGCCTTCCCAATACACGATACCCGAATCAATTTTACGCTTCTGCACCGTTGCATAAAACCAAATTCAAACACAAACATACCCGTGAAACGTGCTTGCCTATCAATAGTTGAATTCGCCATTTGTGTGCGATTTACGAGAACTAACGAATTTTATGAATGAACGCCTCCAGAGAATAGCTTGAATCAAACCACGGCTGCGATCACTCAGTCTATTTAACTGAATAAACTACCAGCTTAATATCATTGTTGTCATACAGCCCCAACATGTAATATGACCATTTAATTTTAGTTGATGCTAGCTAACATACCTATAGGGTAAGTAGGTAGCACCATTTTTAATCAAAGCATTATATCTATTACCAATAATTGCGATATCAATACAAATAAATATTATAAACATTAAATTACCGTTATCGGTATTGTCTTTTATCTTTAAATGTTATTAAAGAAGGTACTTCAGTAATAAAGATAAAATCAGTGTCTATTTCTTATCGGCTATACAATTGTTTCAATAACAATAAATGCAAAAGATACGATTATCAGAAGGTAAAATGCAATTTAGTACCTGCACTATGACTAGTTGAGTAATTGATTATACCTAATAGTTTCGAGCTTACTGTTATATTTATATATTTTTTTTTATACCACTAAAGTGCCAACCAAGCGTACGGCCCCACTTGATGGTCAACGGTTACCGTAGCCTATGTACGCATGCAACATTATAGATATCACTTGCGAGTTACCACCCTGAAACGTTAGATGGAAAGTCTCATGTGCCTGTAATTTCACAGGAAACCATACCCTTCGAACCGAAACACAGCAATGCGAGCATTACTGCTTGGCGGCAGAAATAACAAAAAAATGTTTTATTAGCTGTTGTATATTTTTATTCACGAAGTTCGCCACTGCAAAAAGGTAATCCATTCGCCTCAATGCTTCTCCGATGGCGACACAGTGTCTACCGAGGTGAATGCTTCATTATATCGCCACATAAATATCCTCACTTCATTTTTGCCATCACAAATTTTTTTAAAGGCGAGATACCCTGACGTGGGTCTCCTTTCCGGTCTCGGCCCGAATAAAGCGACCAATTATAAGAATTAACAACGCACAGCCCCTTAAAAGGCCCTCCAGTCCAGCTTCCGAATTTCAAAGAAACGGCGAGTAAAAGGATGAGGGATTAGCGTAATTTAGTTTATTCAAACATTCAAAAGTCAGATTTGTGTCGGCACCTAGTGCGAAGCGTGGAGTATTCTCTAATTCATGATTAAAAAGCTAAAAAAACGAGAAAAAATAAAATATATGTTTTTCTAAACAATCAATTTACGAAATAGCGAAGTTTTTGTTGCTTGCGTTGAAGTCCAGCGTATGCTTTTGTCAGCGGGCGAGACCCCCCGGTGTAATCCAATTTCCCTTAATTTATGGCCGGTCCACAACACTGATCGATGTAGTTACTAACATTCATTCCTTCATCTTGGCTCCTCTTTTTGAGTGAATCTGAACGGTAGCAACCTATTAACTTAACGATCCAGCTTGAAACCCATTTAATCTGTTTCAATAGAGAGTCATTAGAGCGATAGGTGTCTAAACATTTTGTATTCAAATGCTGTAGATTGTACGTAAAATGGGAGGTGGCAAATGCATTTCTAACACACGAGTACCTAGCCTTATTTCATAATCTATGATAGTAAGTAGATTAGATAGGTATTATTTCCCTCATAACAAACAAAACATGTTTAGTAACGTAGTGAAAGACTCATCAAAACTATTGTCGAAGTTGATTCATCGTTCTTCCGCATTTTGCAGAATAGCATTTCGATTCATAGTACCTATTGACAAAAACTACTACTTTAAAAAAACTGGCTGTCAATTCAAAACAAATTAAAAAATGTATGTTTTAAAATTAGTAAACCTACTCGGCAAGCAGGTTATTAGATTCGTTACCATGCGTCTAGATTAGACATTTTATTTGAAATGCTGCCGATTCTTGAAATGCTAATGCTAAAACAATTAATTGTTAAGTTTTTTGTTGTTTTTTATTTTGTAACGCTAAAATGCCGTATCTAATAACTTACCACTCTGAGTGACCATCACCTCTCATCATTGAGGCATCAGACCGGTCGGTGGGTGCCTCCGAATCTCCGATAAGGATAATTAATCATCTCCAAACCGACTGACCATTAGCCAGGAGCTGACTCATGCTGCGATGGTGGTCGTGGCTTCCAGAGATTACTCGCTTCTTATTTTTAGTAGGTACTTATTTGTCTTTTTTGTGTCAAACCCTCGATGATTTGAAGTATTGCACATGGTGGCATTAAAGCATCATGAAAAAATATATTTTGAAACGTATGATGATTGACTGTATATAATATTATATTTTATTAGTTATACCTAAGTGCTTATAGAATATTTCATAGGGTGTATCACTCAACATGAGCTCGGACCATACCTCTTTAATACTGCTTCTGTAATCTGAAATATCTTATATCAATACAAATTACCTGAAAATGATAAGTGCTGGCGGGTGGCGGATGGCTGTTACTTTTTTTGATGCCACGTGCTCTCAACTTTTCTTCCGTGTGGTCGTAGCTCATGTGGTTAAAGGTGGTCACTTTATTAGTAGGTACGAATAATAAATGTGTGGCTCATTAATCGATGAGTTTGACAGTTCTTTCACAACAATCGGCGGGGCGCCGTTTTATGACAGCCTCCGGAAGGACGTATCAATTGACGACTCAATCTTGAACTTCCTGCCTGTCTGCGGGGGATGTAGTGTGCTATGTAATATAATTAAATCTATACTTCAACTGTCCAGTATAAGGTGGCAGATGATTGCATAAAAAATATAATTTTGGACCGCACGCATTTAATTTTTTTTTGGTATCTACTTCTAGACTAAATATTTAGAATATGTATGAATATGTAAAATGTTAAATAATATTTTTTGCTTAATTAAAAAAGTAAGTACCTACTTTAATTTAGCTTCTGAGTTTAAAATTTATGCGTTTTTTATTGGGAATGTTGTCTCCAAAGAGTTATTGACATAGGTACCTATTTACTAAAATGTGTTGATTAAGATTAGGTACCTATGTATTTTTCAATAAAACTTTTGCTAAATGTTATTGGATGCTACAAAACATTCAATTACATTTAACCAACAGTATTAAAGTAAAAACAAGTAAAGTTTCTTAATATTGGAAGAAGAAAGTGGAAAGTTTCAAACGAACGGACAGGCTACTGACGCGCGACGCAGTAAACGAGCGGTGCTATCGATTTTCTGATTTAGCCTCCCCTTGCAGATAACAGGTAACGGCCCACCTTTGTATATTTTTATAATTTCATACCGTTGATACTTACTTTGGTTTCACTGTAAAATTCTTCACTTCCCTTCCTTCAGGCGTCTAAGCGCCGTCACCAGTGTTTAGTGGTACTGATTCTACGAGCGTAGGTACGTGCTTACTGTAAAATTATAAAGCTTTCTAGATTCTTGAAAGCTTTATAATTAAATTAAATTAGTACCTATTATATACACACCCACAATAAAGCTAGTCCTGACATCGTGGTCTCGCAGCGGGAATCTAACCTGCAACCTCTCCTTCTCATCCCAAGCACTCGCTCACCGCGGTCACCGACAAATCAGCTGTGTGCAATTTTATTATTATCCTAATCATCTTAAACGACTAACCATTACTGTGAATGTACAACACAACAACAATACAGAGATAAAAAGCTTCAATAAAATAGAAAAGCATTAATAGAGACATACGGTGCAGTCTCCTTTGATTGGACTCCGATTTATTGAGCGGAAATCGTAATATTTCCGCCCCAGACTATTCATTTTTCCTTTTTTACCGAAAAAAGGGCGCGATGTGTCTTAATCAGGGTGTCTATCCGAGGGCAGTTCTACGAGTATACAGTGAATAATACCAATGAACTAAGTATTACGTTGTTATTACAAAATATCCTAGTTTTTTACAAATCCTGTTGGATATTTAAAATTCTTCAACATTCACAATAAAATTTTAACAGTGGTATTTGTATATTGCTTAGTTATAAAATTATAGGCAAACCTAACTAACATCTACCTACGACAGAATTTGTACAGAAGCGTGGGGCGTGAAACATGGAAGACGCGGGGCTGGATTCTTCGCCCCAAGAAGTTCGCAGAAAGAAGAGTACTATATTTTATATGCCTATAATAAAAACTCTCAACTAACTCAAATATATATAATTTTATCTTTATAGCAACAAGATTGATCTCACACCTAATTGATTTACCTCCACAAAAAGGAAAATTGCTAGTTAGCACATTCGCTAAATCAAACGACACGGGCGCCCCCGGAGTAACCCCAAAACGGTCGCTTCCGCGCGATGATCTATGCGAGGGTATATCCTGACACCGGCCAGTAGCTACTTGATTTAGCGGAAAGTCAGATAAAACCTAATGCGCACAACAAAAAAATATATCACAATACCCGCGCCATAAATATGACGGCCTGTCGTAAACCTTTATGTCTGTGCGTTGCTGCTGGCACGTGAAAAATGGCCTTAGCGATACACAAGAAACTAACATTTTTTGTCCATAAATACTAGGATATTCGCGATGTAACTCTTGGATCATAAACCAGGCTGGTAATAAAGTGGCTTGATCTATGTTTTGATGTTATTTTCAAAAAAAATACTACTGTGAAAAGTAAAGTAAAGTAAAGTAAGTGATGATGACATTACATTACTGGCGATTTACAAAGTTACATTATTGAATAAAGCTTATTAAAAAGCCGAAACAAACGATGACGATGTGTCAATAGCAGAAAATGGAAATCATCGCCATGTCAGTTATTAATATTCGTTAGGTTACAGCATGACGTGTTTATTAAAGCACGCTCTATAAATCCACTTGGCTTGTGTGCATAGCTTAAATAAGAAGAGCTGGTTCTTACTGCGTTTATGCTAAAGGCAAATACCGCTTGCACGAAGCGACGACGATAGCTTCCAATGAACAAACAGAAGCTAAAAATATACTATGTTAGGTTGTTCCAGAAAAGTTCAGCAGTGGCTTCTCTGTTTTCACATTTTTTTGTAAAATGTCGTGATTATAAACCCGAGACTACCCTGATCCAGTCGTGAACTTACACTGAACTCATTTCTCCACTCACACAGATTTATTAGTCTTATTATACAGAAAAAAAATGGCAAACAAACTAATAACTAGATAAGATACTTTCGAAAGTGAATTTCCGCCATTAGTGTCGATTCTGTTGTAGTTGTAGTGTTGTTGTAGTTCTTAACTAAGCTAACTAAAATTATCGTGGTCCTTTATATTTTAATTCACTAGAAAAGGACGGCAACAATTTTAGTTAGTTTAGTTTAATATACCATAAACCTACTAGTTTAAATCTAACTTGATATGAGCTTCGGCTATCTAAAACTAGAGATCATCCTAGAGATTACATTATAATGATCCCAGTTTCCAAGTGAGTAGGCTGTTCTTGGGCTATGTAGTGAGTTCGCGAGGGTGGAGTCTACCCGCAAAATGGCTTCGGCGCGTGCTAGCTAAGCTCTAACGATGTTCTTCAGAGCCTACGACAATATTTGGCTGACTTTGATTTACTTATTAGATTAGGTGGTGCTAATAAATGTTGTGTGTGAATTATGATGTGTGGGGAGCTTTTGACGTCTTTATAGCGTGTTTTCTGCTTCTATGCTAATAATGAGACTTTTCATAATTTCAAAGTTTAGTAAAACCAGACGTTTACAGACTCGAGAAGACAATGCAAACTTAAGTCATCTTTTAGTTAGACATTTTGAGCTGACTTATCAGAAATAACAACTACTATTAACATCTCTTTGCTATTTATGATGACAAACATTATCTTGCCTCCCTACTATTGTTAAATTGTGCAATCGGCCTCTAATCAAATATTTTAATGAAGCAAAATCAAATACTATTCGTACTGCACGATGGTGCGGTAGAGTTTCGCACAAAAGTATGTTTGTGTTCCTCTCGCCAGGTGCACAGCTAGATGCCCCCTCCGTTATCAGTTTCGAGGTGACTGCGCGCTGACCGACGTCGTTCATCATATCATAACGATATTGCGCTTACATCGACAATATTGTGTTTCATATTCTCACATCCTAATTCCTCATGCCACTTATAAATAAACCGTAAAAGCAAAGGTATAGGGCTGGAATTTGAGTGTTGCGTGGAAAATCAATAGATACCATGAAAATGTTTTTTTTTTACGCTGTATGAAGCGAGCGCTTATAAATAAAAAACATTGTAGAGATCATCCAGATCTGCACACCTCACATCCAAAAATTGCTACTGTTTCTACTACTGGATGATCTCTTGTTCTCTACCTACCTGATAAGCCCTAGTGAATATCACTGAAGTTAAAAATTGTGCACTATTAGTATTTTCTCATTGAGTTTCTACGTGAGTTCGACGCATTAGCGCGACACTATACAACTATATTTTTTTCATGAAGCCTTGGGGAAAGAATTCGTTTTCTGAGAGAAATTATTTATGGTTAGGTATTTCTAGTGATCAAATCCAAAATATTAAGTTGTTGTTCCAAATTATTTCATGTTGCTTGTTTTTTTTTTCTATCATGAATTTATTATCGTATTTGTTAAGACAATAGATACGACTGCTTATGACTAAGTATTTTTTTTGCTCAATATTTATATAGGTGGAGCCCAAGTGGACCAATTTACATCGCTTAACACATTCTTCAATTGAGCTCGTCTCGCGAAGGTAAATAAACTACATCTCACGTGTGTCACCAACCGAAACTCTGTATTTGTTGTGTATCGGCTAATCGGCTTAACCGCCCTTTTCTAACATGTCTCTATTTAACGATAGAATCGAAGGCGTTTCGAGAATTGATAGGAATTAATTCCCATTTTGTTTGGGTATTGTCGACTACTGATGGTTCTTGCCTTTGTCGGATTGTTATTATTTATAAACGGAGAGTATTCTTTGTCGAAGTGTTTCCAATCTATGAACAGAATAGATTCAATGTGAGTTAATCTTATGACAAACGTGCTCAGATTCCTGTCCTATTGGTATAGTATATACCTGCCGGCCGGATATAGGTAATAGCAAATTTTATATGAACTGAAAAATACAACTGTATAATCTTTTACTGAACAGCTTCCTCCCCAAAGAGTGCCACAGTGAACGATCGTGAGGATTCTCTAATTACTAAGTTTCCCGCAACCCTTAAGATACCGTCAGTATCCTATCATCGAGTATTGCGTTCTGGTTCTTCACTACGCTGAATATGATAAGTGACATCTAGATTATTTTACAAGTAATTTGATAGAGACCACTGTAACCTATACCTACATTTAGCAAACACGTAAATAAATAACTATGTTAGAACTTACATGCTGTTATTTCAACGACTATGACGACGACTGGACGACATGGTAGAGAGAGATGGGCCATGTCAGCAAAATATATTCCAAAAAGTAGACACAATAACACTATGGTTGTTTGAGGATGGAAGGCGATTAAGTAGTCTGCTAGCGCTTCGGCGGCAGACTACTTCGTGACGCTATTGTGATTATGTGATGGGATGCCTAAAGACTGGGACAGATGGAATTAATTAGGGGAGACATTTACCCAGCAGTGAGAACACTACTTCATCTAACCCCGTCTTAAGCCTAGTTCGTGGGCAATTTGTAATAATTGTGTAATAGAACTTTTGTTCGGTACCTTTTGTCAGTACCTACATATTTTGCAATTTCTCATCATTTACAATTCGTCATCTTACCAAAGTTTGCAATAAATAGAACAGGTGAAGAGAAAACAGTATTGCCACAGGTATTTCAGTAATCGGGTCGGCGACTATCTCTGTTGGCAGCCGCGATTAGATAACCACGGGACTAGTAAATATTAACC
Organism: Colostygia pectinataria; assembly: GCA_951394395.1. Lineage (NCBI taxonomy): Eukaryota > Metazoa > Arthropoda > Insecta > Lepidoptera > Geometridae > Colostygia > Colostygia pectinataria. The sequence goes on from OX596362.1 coordinate 6,375,853, forward strand.
GACAAACAATCGGACTAAACTGTTTGTTAGAGTGAGCATTGACACGTAGGTATTTACTGGGAATTGTTGCAAAATTCTGAATCACGAAGCTTAACTGAATCTTTTGATGTAGAGGTATGTGTATAAAGTAAAAACTCTATTTATTGAAAAAGAAAAAGATTCAACAAATAGACAGCACATTTGTACCTATTACAGTCGCCATCGCAAGTAAACAACAAATGAAAGTTATGGCCCAAAGCTGTAAGTTTGTAAGTAATCAAAAATAATAAACAACTTAAAAGTTACTCATTAGGTATAAACAACTGAATGATAAAACTATGTTAAATTTGAGTGAATGTATTTTGTTTTTATTTGCAGTCATTCGACCAACTTCAGGAATAACTATTGGGAATAAGAAATGTCAAATACATTAAGTAAAATGTCAAGTTAATCTGATAACTACGAATTATTCAGCGAATAGTGCTTTTTCGAGTTTTTTCGAATCTAACCTCAGTAGTAGTTGAGCAGATAGAGGTACTTACTAATCAAAAAAAAGATTTTTTTGTAATATAATATTTTAATAATAATTTATAGATAATGTAAACACATTTTTACAATCTTACTATAATAAGGAATGTCAGGTAAAACCGTAAGGTATTTGATATTTCATACAATACCTACCCATATAGGTACTTACATAAATCAAATAGGTATAGCGAATAGGTAGGTACTTAAATTCAATATTATGTGCATGAAACATTTTGCGCATTTTGCGTACCTAAGTACTTAGTGATGTATGTAAAATCTACGTTAAAATACGGATAACAATACAGGCAGGTAACTGATCACGTAGGTTACTCATTATGTACAACATACCTATACAACTTTTTATCATTTGATTATTTAAAACTACGAACATAATAATAATAATTTTATATAAAACTTTGTTTGGAATATTTATAAATAATTACTATTCTCTACTCATATTCGACTATGATAATACTGAATCTTAACCTAGATATTGCATTCTGATAAAATCTGGTCACTTCTCATAAAATTATGTACCTAAAAAGCTAATCTTGTTGAACTTTTTACACAAATTTACAATCACTTAGTAAGATGGAATGCATCTAATGATCTCTATAATTACTTAGTCTAGTTTACTATTAAATCGTTACGAACTCTACATAGATGCACAATCATACCACCAGAAGACCGATTAATATTAGAATAATTAATATAGTACAAATAGGTAGGAACTCCAGATACCTTAAATTTTGAAAATACCGATGTTGGTACTATAATTTATATATTCGAGTTAATTCTGATTCAACCAAAATTAAAACATAAACGTAACGGAATTTTTATTCCAATATTATATTAGTTAAGTGACGCGTAAGTATAACATTCTATAAAAAGAACTGGTATTTTACACTACCGCGACAAAGGACTAGCAAACCACTAAAATCGTTGTAACCTTGCGGCTTTCACCACCAGCACCCGTTGGGTTGAGGGCCGTGTCCCGCTACGGAGGGCTGGTGATGCATCGCTTGGTGGTACGGAGGTAACATGCCCAGCGGAGGAAGCCCATCAGGCTTTCCCAAGCAAGGCCTCCCATCTTTCACTAGGACGGGCACGGCCACGCGCCGCGGAGAGTTCAAACCCCCAACGCTCAATTCGTGAGCGCCCTTTTCCTGCACCGCTCGTTTCGTCTTATACCTGTGGTTCTGGAACCAGATCTTGACCTGCGTCGGCGTGAGGCGGATCAAACTTGCTAAGTGTTCCCTCTCTGGCGCCGATAAGTACCGCTGCTGACGGAAGCGCCTCTCCAACTCGTACGTCTGAGCCTTGGAGAAGAGCACGCGTCGTTTGCGCTTTTTGTGAGCCATGCTTGGGTCTGTGGACATGTTGGAAGGTTGATCGTGCTCAGGGTCGTCATCGTGGTCCATATCCGCGTCATCGTTCTCGGGGTCGATGTCGTCGTGGCGAGGATCTTGGATAGGAGGCGAACCGGCCGACGGTCCCACATAGGAAAGTTCCGACGCGCGAGAAGTGCTATCCGGACTCGCTTGTTGCCCGACAATACCTACGACAAAACAAATTTTCATTCAGTTAAATATGTCAAACTAAAAATATGGCATTCAAAATGTGAGAGATTTCAAGTATTATATCGAAACCCTCGCTAAGCTTGAGTGAAACCAAAACAAAACTGTTCGCACTCACATTAAAATCTCCACTTAATCCCTATAGGGTAGCGCTCTATTTAACTCTAGTAGAGTTGGTAAAAATAAATAATAGATCGTGAAAAATCGTGGCACGTTACATTGTTCGTTTCACCCTTCGAACAGTAATTCTCACGGATATGGTAATGCGGGCGGGCGGCGGCGGCGCGCTGGGCGTGGTGAAGGCGCGGGGAGGCAGGGGGAGGGGGTGCCACTCCTACCCCCTGGCAGCTGCTCTCCCGCTTACCTCCAGCCATAAGCGCATCCAGGAAATTTAATAAAAGTATCGCGTCACGACATGGATTCCCTTTATCTTCGCGCTTAGTGCCATTGTGTTGGACAATCGGGGGGTATTGAATACCTTTGTTTGCTTTTAAATTGATGCTACGACTCATTAATATAATATGATAGTAACTAAATATTAGAAAGCTGATGCTTTTTGATGTTTTAGGTTTTTTCTATCACCCAGAAAAAACCTAAAACTAGATTTTTCAAATTTGGAACGCAAAATTTTTAGATTTAAATTACCATAATCACTTTATTATTTTTATTATAAAATCAATTAAATAGTTACATTAATAGCTACATTTGTGTTTTAAGATACATCTTTAAATGTAAGTATTACGATCAAACCTATGACACCCATAAAAAATAATTACAGATCACACAATAAAATCTATAACTGTCATCGAATAATGAACAAATAGCGTCCCTAACAGCCGCAAACATGTAATTGATAGTAGACAGCTGCTGGGAGTTCCATTGGTGACAAATTCGCTCGCACCCCACGGGTTAAACAATCACTGTTTGCTAGTTACCCCAAATTGACCGAGGGGCGTGATCTGCAGGGGCAAATTTAATTTTAAAAGGCCTTTTGATTTCGGTTTGACGCCATTACTGGTGTTCTTGGAATAAACGTTTAAATATAAATATGGTAGAGATAGGATTTTATTGGTATAATGTTTTTTTTTCTACATATTTGCTCTTTAGTTAAAAATATATATTTTTTATTAATTATAAGTTTAAACCTGACCTTTAACAGTTCAGTTGCAGTTCAAACTGTATTACTTATGTGCTAGCTTATGTTTGCACTTGCACTTATCCAACCAAGAAGGGCTCTCTTGTTAAGATAACTTTTAAACTATTTATAAACTAAGGACGGAAGGAACTTCATTCCAAAGTGCCTCAAAATGATCAAGTCCGAAATCGATCACGATACAATCGTTGTTGAAAACAATCCAGCACAAGTAGAATGATCACCAAAAGTGCTAGATAAGCGATAAAAATAATTAATGACAACAGCAGATTAGCCAGTGAAGGCACTCCAATGGAGGAGCATTTCAAAAAATAATCTCGGCTCTCGAACTGACTACCGAATACACATTACTTTCGAGTGGGTCAACTTATTTGTGTATGATAATTCAACAACTTCGACAACGGGCGATAAAAAATGTTTGATTTTACAAAAAGTACTTATTTTTAAATTAATATCTGCGACTTAATTTTTATTTTCGTAATCAATGCAGTGCAGATGCAGTGGTTGTGCTGCTTATATTATTACATTTTTGCTTATAAAAAAATGTGACTTACTTCATTTCATTATGTAGCTAAAATTATCTTTAAGACGATAACGTTGCAAACTCTGCACGTGCATTGCATAGAATCTGAGAATCAGAGTGCTGGTCAAACACCAAAAATAATTTTTCAACACACTTGCTTATAAAGTGGCTCTATGGTCATCGCAATTAGGCACAGAATGACACCCATAATCAAACTATGACTTTTCCGAAGGCTATAACTCACTAATGAGTTATAGTGGCTCTATGGTTATCGCAATTAGGCACAGAATGACACCCATAATCAAACTATGACTTTTTCATTGCTTTACCTCACTAGTGAGTTATAGATTTTTTTTTGTTATTTTATTATGAGTTTTTTTTGATATTTTATTCACAAGTGTGTTGAAAAACGTCGTATGATACACGTGTGTATTGATGATTACCGTGATACCGTCCTCGGCTATCTTAAGACCCTCGGCTACGGCTCGGGTCACAATGGCGCCTCAGCGGTAATCACCAATGTTACACACTAGTACCATAATGTACTATTATTATTTCGATGTTGCTATCTGAGTATGGTGATGCGTTCAATTTTATTTCATCCATCTAATTCAAATTGCAGTTCAGCCACAAGTCTTTTATTTTAGTCTATTTTATAAGAAAGTATGTGTACCTGACTACTTTAAAAGAATTTATGTTAAAAAATAAGTTAGCAGGTCTAGTCATTTATTAGGTACCTAAGGAAAGTACCTAAATCTAGTAATCCACGACGCCTTCATAGAAAACCATTTTTGTATAACAAAAATACGTCAATTTTATCATTGATGTGAGATAAAAACGTCGTAGATATTAGTTTTCAAACTGCACCGCGATTTCGATAAAGACGCCGATGTTGGTTAAATGAGCTGAAGTTTTATCTCCAGCAAATGATTATTTCATCTGAGATTTTATCTTAAGCGTCGGTCACATTTAGCTTTTTTAAGCAGCAAGAACAAGCAGCGATAAAAACTAGCTGCTTCTAGTCGCCGGCGGCGCCCCGCTGCCGGCCGCTTGCCAAATACAGCAAGTATTCACGCACGTAAACCGCAAGAATTTTGTCGGTTCGTGCTAACCTAACACTAACAGCTTTGCCCTGCCACACGAAACGTGATCGCGCATTAAAAAAAAATTGTCGCAGCGTTTGCAGAATTTAACAATAATGTAAATTCTATCACTGAAGCACTTTTTTTCTAGCGCCGGGTCGGCTGCTAGTTGTCTAAGTAGTTGTTGGTAAGACTCATCAACAAGAGTTTATCTTGGTAGTACCATCCCAGTACCATCGCAGTATCATTTATTTATTTATTTATTTATTTATTTATAATCTGCCTCTGTGTAATAACAGGAATACTGTGTTTATGGCACAGTAGCAAGAGTTACTGGGTGAATGAGACATAACAACTATGACTCGGGGTGACGAGCACAGAACTTTGGAACCTAATGCATTGGTTGCCACTGCAACTGTAATGGTCAGGCGTGGCTAATTACAGCAAGCGAATGACTTGAAAGTCTAGTCACGTCATTACAATAAAAAAGCAGCGAGTAAGTTGTGTTGTGACACGCAGCTTTTGTACCTGATTCGAATGTTGCTAAAATGTTACTAAATGTTGTTAGATTAGCTATAAAACGGAGAATTTAATAAAGTGTATTATTTAAGTTCGAAGGTGGCAATGTTCAGTTATGAACAAACCATCTATAAAAAAATAAAGATTAAAAAAAATGTTTTAATGATTCCAAAGCTGCTCGGTTTAAAAGCTACGTGCGCGGTTTTAGTAAAGTCAAAACAACATCGCTACTTGCTGTGTTGTTAATGCTGTTATAGTGTTTTATTAAACTTACTTACCTACAATAAACTTTAGTAAAAACTTAGATAAACTATTTTATTCCAGTCTGTTAGACGAGTTAACGCGCACTTTGCTGATCTATATTTTATAAAGAAAAATAAATGTGATATTTACCGTTGCCTTCATGATGGTCCAAGGAGAGCCAGGGCTGGTGATGCCTGAGCAGCTCGTGGGAGTAAGGATTGTGAGGCGGCCCGTACGCAGGCAAGTCCAGAGAACAGCCGCCCAGCACTGATTGCGTCGGCGTGGTATCCAAGCCCTTGCTCTCGTTGAGACCCAGGATGTCGGAGATCTGGAACCCTGGCCGCTGGCCGGGCATCTTCATGCTGTCCAGCAATCTGGAGACAAAAAGACTACATTAAAAATGGATTTACCTATACTAAGTTCATATTGGCTTCACGATTAATACCATTATAAATAATTAAAAAGGGTTCTTGAAAAAATGTATACCCAACTGTCACATACTAATAATCTCACAAGAATTCTCTGTGTCGGGTACCACTCAGATAAAAGGTTTAGCATTGTACCACGACTATGCTCTTTAAAATGAATATCATACAAAATCTACCGGCAGTACCTACCGGCCAAAGGCGCAGCGCCCCCGCCGCGCCCGCAGGCTAGGCGCGGCGGCGGAGCAACTCATAAAGCACTATTTTGTAGCACCGTAATTTATAATATAATCAGATTAGGAGTAATTAAAAAATATATATTAAGTAAGTATTTATAGTAGGTAGGTGTGGAAACTTATCAAGATTATATGCAATTAGTAGGCATAAAAAAATTAAAAGTGTAATTGCTAGAAAAGACTTCAACGCGCTTGAAAATACCCAGGTTATCCCAACCCTATTATTCGTTGAAATTCTATTCTGATTATACTGTAAACGAGATAACACAACATAGCATGAAATTTAAATGAGTATCAGTTCTGTTATTCAAAACTTGTAAGTATCAAAGTTATGGCACAGGTTATGTGTGTAAGTCTTGTACTTGCAGTTGCAACATTTTAAACTCCGAACACTTGGAAATCAAACTCGCATCTCTCTCATCATAATGCGTTCCAATATGCTCTAGAGGAGTCTGTAAGACAGTCAACTCCTGATGTAGATTTTGTAGGTGTTAAGTAGTAAGTATGTTTTATTTAGGTCAGAGAAATACTCAATTGTTATTTGGTTTGAAACAAGCAAAATACTGAATTTTCTCTTATTTCAGAGCGCACAAGTGCCAGGGAAAACGCATTCTGGTTTTAACTTTAATTCTTCAACGACTATGAAATTGAAAAGTGCAAGCGTTGAAACTAACGTTCGCGGCATTTAGAATATTTCAAGGAACCATGATTGAAGTAAGAACTATGAAAGAATGTATGCCTCAAAGATTTCTCAGGTTTGTATCATGTATTGTATCAATTCAAATACTTATCTTAAAAAAAAAACAAAGTTCCCTGCTTGGTACTCAAAAATTTCACAATAACGAGCACGTCTCGATGGGTATACCTGATTGTAAATAAGCATTCGAAATACCATCGGCTATTATTGCTAGAGGACCTCTCGAAGAAACGTGACCCGTATAAAAGAACCGTTCCAAAAAACACAGTTGGAACCTTCGGATGTCTATTAATACATCGGTGTTACTAAAGATAGGTAGACGTTCCCGCGATTCCCGTACGTGACTTTGTGAATAGGCGGCTTTCAAAGAGGATAGCAGGTTGTAAACACGCTTAACGAACTCTCACAAGAGGTGCAAAAACTGTCACATGATGTGTCACAATTTGAGTTACGGATTAGACCTTTTTAGATTCAAAGTGAGATGTTATCTGTACGATAGAGAAGGCTCGGGAATACAGTTTTAGGGATAGAACTTTCCAATTCTGCCAATTGAGGACGGTAAACAAAAGAGTAGCAGGGTCTTTTTCTAAGGTTTGAATCGACCAAACTCGATTATGCGCTATTCTTAGAGTAAATCGCAGTTATTCCCGAGTAAACTAACAGTTTCCTTGTATTTGACATTTCTTATTTGAATAGTTATTCCAAAAGTTGGTCGAATCCACCCTTGTGCCTCTACTCTGCGGCTCTTATCATTGTAGTTGGAAACTGATAAATTTACTACAGCACTGAAAAAACTGAAAAAGCACAGATAATGAGCTCACCCTGGGAAAGCGGATCGGAAAGCCGCCGGGTAGAGAGCCGGCAGGAAGGCCGGCCCCCACGGCGGCAGCAGGATGGGGCTCCACGCCAGCAGCGACGCCGGCGGCAGCAGTGGCGGCGGTGAGCGCGCGCTCTCGCCTTCCTCGCACTTCATCTCCCGACCGGGAGAACTTGCTTTCGGAATAATCTTGACAGCTATCGAAACACCCGAGTAACACGTGCTGCGCCCTTCGACGCTGCGTTCACACTAAACAACCCTCGAGTGGTGCTCGGGGTGAAGCACACCCCGCGCCGCCCTCGTGCCTCGACAGCCTACTCAGCCTCGGACTAGCCTCGAGGGTGCTCGATCAGGCCGCCAATAGCGCGGCGCCGCGCGCTGGGCGGGACTCGCTCCCGCCAATAGAAACACATCCGAAGCCTTCCCAGCAAAAAAACTGGAGTATACACTTTGAATAGAGGAGCTTTTCGACGTAGCGCGTTATGTTATGTCGCTTTTTGTAATGAGTGAGCATTAAGCCCATTGTTGAGGCCGGGTTCGTTATGGACGCCGCCGCTCCAAATGCCCGGATAACGATTTTCATTTAGAGTGTTTTAATAAGCCCGTGTAAGCCCATGTTTTTGAATTGTTAGGTTTTTTTAAATATCAAGAATGCTTTACTTGAAGAAATCTATCAATAGTAATTTCAATTTTATATTTTAGTTTTCTTCAGTTTGTAGCGTAAACATGTTTTGAAGTAAGTAAATATTTTACTCTGCATTATGATTCATCATGATGGCTTATTCATGGCGCAACAACAAAGCTACTTAATTATTAATTGTCATCGTTTTACCAAAACTATTTACAAATGAACCTATTGAAGACCCATTGAAAACTGCACTACAAAACCCAAATCTCTTGCACATGTTCGAGTACTTAGCACAGAGTGTCGGAAAACAATACAAATTATTGTAAAACTTCCCAGAACAGGTAGAAAAACCCACAGGAATCAGTTTATGGCCTGCACGTGTGCGCTTGCATTGTCTTAACTGCTTTCAATTCAATGTTTCGACTAAAAGGTACTCTACCTACTTAAACTGCGCTGTACAAGAGCACTTGTTTTCACAAACTCATTAGTAAACCGTTCAATTGCTGCATTCAAAATAGGTAATAAGTAAAATAAGTTCATGTGAATCAGTGACCAACTCTGTCATGGCCTAACAACTTTGATAAAGCCGGGACCTGCTTATCATGCTCCCGTGCTCCTTCAAATCACGAGAGTGCTCAGTTGAAATGCCACTGGCGATCACCCATCCAAATGGTGATTACAAGAAACAGTGCTTAAATTCGTTGATATGTAATTCAACTACTCAGATGCATCAAAATAAAGTTACATTAGATACTAATTATGCAATTAATGTAGAGTAACCTCAACTGCAGGCTAAATAAAACCGTAAAAATGAATACCTATATTATTAATTAGTGACTTCTGTTAGTGATTAGTTTAACACCTTGCAGGTGTGCAATTTGAAGACTAATTAAGGCGAGGCGATTATAGAACAAAGAGCAAGCTAACGGCTCTAATTTCTGAATTGTTTATAGAATAAATCAAAAGAGGCATTAAAAAAAACAAAGGCTAGCGCAGTGGCAGGCAGTACTGCGTTTGCGGCGCAAGCCTCGTATAAATAGATAAAAGTTTATCCGGTCAATTATTAGTTATACAGGGTGGTCCAAACATAGACGTCATAGGAAAAAATTAGATTCCTCAGATCCCAGGGGTATCCGAAAATACCCCATGTATGTTGCCCGATTTTTCGTATTTTTCGAGTTATGTTTGGTACGAACGTTTAAAACTGACAAAACTTTTTGGAGGTTTTGTCCAATATTTTTTTTGTAAAATTATCTCAATGAGTTGTACAATCATGCATGACAAAATAGGCAATAATCATTAACTTGGATCAAGTAATTTCAAGTTGCTAACCTTGGGAATCTTCACCTTAGTATCTTTGAAGGCCGATTTAAGCAAATAATAGCCTATTAAGTTGCAATTTTTTGTGGTATTATGAAAGCTTAGAGTCCTTGAAAGTTTTTAAGAACACTCACAAACCATGGATTATGGTTTTTTTATTTTTTAATATTGAAAATTTTACTTTGACTCTCACAAACACAAATTCGTCACTTTTAATCAAAAATTTATACAACTTGTACAACTTATTGAGATTATTTTACATAAAAGAATCTTGGAAAAAAATCTTTAATTTTTTTTTATTAAACGTTCCGACCGATTTTCAAAAAAAACATGACACAAACAAAAAAACTAAAAATCGGGGACCATACATGAGGTATTTTAGGATACCCCTGGATCTGAGAAATTTATTTTTTTCTTATTGACGTCTATGTTTGGACCACCCTGTTATATACAGGGCACTGTGGCACTGTAGCAAGTGAAATTACTGGGCAAATGAGACTATTAACCAACTTCGAGTGGTTAAGGTATGAATATGAATATCTCAAAGTGACAAGCGTAGTGCAGCCTAAAGATTCAAGTTTTGATGCTTTGGGTGACACTGCAGCTGTTATGGCGAGGTAAATATTTTAGCCAACTCGTCTAATATAAAAAAGTTTACCTACAAGATGCACCACAATTAACGCATTAGAAAACATGCATGCATCATACCATAAAAGGGCAACAACAAAGGGCAATTATTTATATTGGAGCCACCCTAAGTGGCGTGCAGCGATCACGAAATGTTTAATTGACTTATTGAGAATGAGTTTTTAAAATATCTGTGCGAGGGATCGGTTGCATGCTCATCGCTTTGCGTTGTAGTATATGTAAAAATTTGGTATTTAAAATAGGATCTCATTTATCCCGACTTTTTTATGCTTTTTAACGTAGCCTATATTTTATACTACCTAGTACCTACTTAACCTTAACTAATCCTAACTTAAAATAACAGTACATTACGTACCATCATAAATTATTTTTTTGCGATAACTTATGTTTATATGTTAAAAGTACCTACTACAAAAATTTGGTACCTACTCCTAAAATAATCCCCTAAACATTTATTTGTTAATTGCTGCATACCATAAAGCGCATAAATTATCGAATAAAAACATTTATTTTGGTTGTGTATGTTTACAATAAAAAAAATTTCTGACGATTAAAGTTTATTCTGTATTTCGTGCATATACTGCGAGAGGTAAAGCTGTGAGGGACTCAGATTTGTGGGGCGGGCGGGCAGGTGCGATCGCCCTCCGTTACACGGGTCACTAGTCATTGCATCGATACATTATGCTCTGGCCTGATAAATTATGCCACGTCCTGATAAATATTATGGATTCATCACCAGCTACTACTTACTTTATACACCTCATCGGTCGTAGACTGTTTAGTTTTTGTATCCTCACAGACACAGTGAGAATCTGTCTTAAAATATTTCCAGCAAATAAGAAGAGTATTCTAATGACTTTGATAAAAACATCTACTTACTTTCAGTTGGTAGGTAAGTAATATTATTATTATTTATGACCTATCGCTTGGTGACGATCATTTTTTTTTACCGTTTCAAAAAAGGTTATCAATTCGATTGTAGCCCTGTAGGTAGGTGATCCCATTATAAAGTTTATCAAAACCGGTTTAGTACCTTACCTATCTACTTTTTGAATAAATCATAATAAACGTGTCACAAACTACACTGCCTCGTACCTATCACCACACTCTGCCGTTGGTTTTTGTTTTTTGTAAAGATTTATTATTTTAAAAATTACTACAATTATTTATTTTCCTTTTCAAATCTTCAAATAAATGTACATTTATAGTACTTACCTACCTATAGCAAGATCTGAGGAACCGGTTCACCAGATGTCTCGCACGAGGGGGTGGTTTGTTTAATGAATTATTGTTGATGTGTAATCGCGATACGTACCTACACCATCGATAACTATTATAGTATAAATTAATATTAATCAAAACGATTTGATTCAACCGTAAAAAACTGTAATTAGAACCTAAATTGACGATGGTCCCATATTTGCATCGGCTAATGATAAAATAATGGGGGCTGATAGCGAACACGATAGAAATGTAATTTGTGTAAAAGTAGAATATTGTATTGAGGCACCGGTACCGCTCGTACCACCCGCCGGGCGACGCCGACGGCATCGCAAGAAAAAACTACCCCGCGACCGAACTTAGCGGGGCCATTACACCGACGGCACTGTTCCTGTCAAATTAGATGCCAACTTTTTGCATAACGTCTAGATTTATGATCTGAGAAATATACAACTGAAATTAGAATCGAAACTTTGCAAATAAGACCGCAGCCGCACCGGCGCCGCCGCCGGCGCGGTAGCAGACATAAACATTATGGAGAACCGCACCGAATCGTGACCTGCAAATAAATAGTGGGACAGTGAACGGTAGCGGCATGTACGGCAATCAGCACCTGAGGTGCTTAAAGGAAATTTATGATTGACGGAAGTACTTTATGTACACAAGTTCTGCGAGAGAACTCGATGGTTTCACGAATATTTCGTTATGGCAATCTGGTTAGGCGCAGTGAGCCTAAATGGGCGAAAGCACGCTAACCTGCGAAGAGGGCTTCCGAACCAATTAAGGGCTCCACGAAGGCATGGGAGAGTGCGCAGCTGGTGGATTACGAGCTCGATGGTACTCACTGTCGATTCATCGGGACTGGAGTGGAGCACGCGACATTACCTGTCCATATCCACCCAACCGTTACCCGCCGCGCTACACAAACGCGTTACGCGCAAAATAAAACTCGCGTGCTACTCACCACTGAAAGTCACTTATAATCGAGGTGATGCTGGTGATCAAACCTAAGGCATGGTTTACCAATAGCTATAGCTACCAAAAAAGATTGACCCTGCTTTTCTCGCATTAGCAAATAATGCAGCAAAGTTTATAGAGCATGCTTTTACCTTTTATTATTTGAGTGTAGAGCCTAACTTTTTCTAGGTTTATCTAAGTTATAAGTACTTTATAAAGTGACGTAAATATGAATGATTCATCGTATTTACTTCTAAATAGGTACGTTATCAACGATTGGACGGTAGTCTTTTGCTTTGATAAGTCACAATTATTGCTGGAAATCTGGTAATAACTGGCGTTAAGTTATAAGCACCATAACCGTAGTACTAATATCTATTCTTTGCCATAACGCCAACCACGAACTTAATCGTAGCTCAAAAAATGTTTAGACTTTGATAGGAATAGTTAGACCATTGTAGTTAATCAATTATTGTGTCAACGAATGATTTAACTTTACAATTTAAAATTAGACAAAATATTATTAAGGCTATGTATAGTTCGCACAGCGGATCTAGGCTTCCGTGAAGTTAGCCGTTTGTGATGCGCAAAGACAATTTAGTTTGAAAAAGCTCCATTGCGCATCGAAACTGCTAATTTCACTACGGCCGAGATCCGTTGTGAGACCTATAATTATAATTTTTCCATGGAAGAAAACTAATGGTAGTCATTATTTACATTGGTAGGTACTAGTACCAACCAGTAACAAAACTTGGCCATGGATAGGTACGTACTGCCTTATCACACGCCATAGTCAATTCCATCGCACTCAACCAAATTCGCGTATTGCACCACCGAGCATATTTCAACGACAATCGCGTGCATTGTTGCAGTCACAATGCACTCCGCTTTGGTACTTTATGGAAATTATTATACAGCTCTCTATTTTATTTACAATTTAACCTGACATGCAAAGTTTAGGCACTACCCTTAACAATGTGATTTTTATGTTATAGCTAGCGGATAGCTAATTTGTACATTTTAATTAACATCACGTAAAAATACTTATAATGTTGTATTCTTTTTTTTTGTGTTATGGTGTGAGCAAAAACATCAGCTCCAAAAAGCACCCCAAGAACCGACATTGAATATATTTATAGAATATATATATTTTATAAAGCATTGTGGGAAATTGCGTTTAAAACCGTGGTGGCGCGCCCTGGCCTCCGTTTGGTGTACGGCGAGTTTCTTTTTACCTACAAAATAAATAAATAAATAAATAATAAAAATGCTCACGCGTAAGAATTATATCTGTAGTCTTCTTCAATTTGCGGCTGCCGACCCTGATATGGATCGGCCCCATAGTCTGGCGGCATCATGGACCAGTTGTTCTCATAGTTATAGTAATCGTAGCCCATCTCCTCTCCCATCATTCTCATCATACACTTCACTCACTGAACAAGTTGGATAGTTTTAACCAGTGCAATCACAACCGATATTTTGCGTAGATAAATAGTTCGATTGCACTAGCAACTCTGAGAAACGCGTTGTCGACAGGGCTGCGTCCGATCGTATCAACTGATCGATGCCTCTACTGTCCTTATCAATAAAATTGTATCGCTATCATATCTAACAGCTTTCCCCCGATAGGGACTTTTATACGAGCGGTGACACCGACGTCAATATTGTAGATAGCTTTATCTGAGTCAGATGTAGGTAACGTGCTCTACTCAACTGAGTTGTAAAATTCTAGAATGACAGGTGAAGAATATAGTAGGGCTATATAAATAGGGCTTCTATAAACTACTGGAAGTTCAGTAGAAAAAAAAAAAGAGCCGAGCCGAGCTATTTCACGATTCAGATCACCGTTATTTTTGAAAAGTTACGAATAAAGACCATCCATCAATAATTCTGAGAGTGTTATAATTAAAATAATAGATATAAGAATCGTAATGTCGATTGCTCATAGGTTAGCAGAAGGTAAACTAAATAAACTTGCACATCATTACGCTAACTAAAGCAAGAACTTCATAAAAGCTCACAACCAACTTAACAAATTCAATCAAAATCTATCAATACGGAGACGATATTGAATAATATAATAATTTGTGTGCAAAAACCAGTATTCTCGTAAATGCGCGTTACTTTTGCGTCTCTGATGTAAGCTAAATAAGTTTGTTACAATGCCAAACTGTAATCCTCTCGTGACGAAAAATCGGCCTGTCTCTGTACCCGCAATGTCACGGGTGAACATGTAGAGGCAAACCGAAGTTCAAAGGTGTCACCTTGGGTAAAACTCGTACCAAAGTAACGTAGATACTTATAGGATAATAATACCTTAGATACAAATATGAACCCGTCTATAGGTACCAAATAAATCAAAAGCTTAAATATATGGGTGTTGTGTGTAAAAGTAGAGCAGCTATTGTTTGCTATCCATTTCGATACAACAGGTTATAAAGATTGAATTTAACTTTCTGGTGAAAAAACGGAAACTATCTGAAAATATTAAAAAAAAAACTATTTTTTGTTTACGTTAGAATCGTTTACTTTATCAAAAGCAATAGTTTACGTGTGAACGTTTTTAATTTGAGTGTAAGAAAAACTAATGAAAATTCGTTGGAAAAGTTTCCTGCCTAAAAAATCTTTAGTTATACAATAAAAACCAATGAAAACTTAAATAAAAAATCAATATGAAAAATAAAAATACAACTCTACCACTGAAACATCACTTTCCGCCAGGTCAGGCCGCAGATTAAACATTTTAAATGGCACCTATTGCAATTACACTCATTTTCCATTAAATATAAAAATTTATGTGTGTACCTCTGGTGGGACTCGAACCCACAATCCTCGGCTTAGGAGGCCGATGCCTTATCCATTGGGCCACAGAGGCTGTTGGCGAGCGGTGTAAACAAGCCGACGCATGCTGAGCGACTTACGTCACCGTGACGACACACTACAAGATAGTGGGTGGCCTTAGCGCTGATTAATTTATGTTATTTTGGTCAAACGTTGGGAGCTGTTAGCTGTGAGCAGTGTTTTTAAAAATTTTATTTTATTTTTTTATTTTTGTCTTCTAGTCCTAGCTTGTATCTAACGAAAGTAGATCGGAAAAAATAGGATAGGTGTTCGATATTTTTGTTAGAAGACTACGATTCAAAAAAACAACATTCTTTACTCGGTGTCAATTTGTTTGAGATACACGAGTCTGTTTGTCGATGCCTTTAATAACTTAACTATTTATAAGCATTTTAAAATTATGTATCAAGTCGGCCATTCAGGCATCAAATCGGTTTCTCTACTTTTAATACCGTTTCTCAAAAAAAACGTATAACAGAGTCTCAACTACAACACCACTCATTACCATTACATTATCATCGTATAAGCTAATAGACGCCTACCGCTGCATATTGGCTCAAGAGTGCCACGACGATCGACATCTCCCGGCTTCTTGTGCCCGCTATATCATCGGTCCATCAAGTGGGATCGTACTACACTTACCATATACCGTAAATTCCCAAACGCTGCCAATCCGAGTTGAATTCGTCGGCTGACCTCTTTGTCGAAGTTGGACCTGCCTAGTTTAATCACCTGATCAAATAGACACTACAACTTCGATAATATCGTTCTCACCATGTACCTACCTACTCATTCACTTTACCATGTAATAATAGAGTTTTATTGTCACGGATACTCGTACCTTTGAAATTATAATCAATAATTAATTATAAAAATCCCCAAAATTTAAGTACAAAGTTTCATCCCTTATTTAGAAGCTCTATCGTTGTTACTTCCTTCCCCAGAGCCTTGTGCTTTTTAATCTGTTTAAGAGCAGTTCCTATGTAAGCCAAATGTGGATTGGTGAATGGCCTTTTTGAATGGAC
The DNA here is from genome assembly GCA_951394395.1 of Colostygia pectinataria. NCBI lineage: Eukaryota > Metazoa > Arthropoda > Insecta > Lepidoptera > Geometridae > Colostygia > Colostygia pectinataria. The sequence goes on from OX596362.1 coordinate 6,392,272, forward strand.
ATGCCAAACTAAGAGAGTAGGGTTAGTTTAGTAAAAATATAAATGCTTTTATAAAATAGCTATATTTTACATAATAAATTATTACAATATATGAGGATACAAGATTATTGAAAACCATATTTGATAATTATTATACAAAATGTACTCCTGATCCTATGCATGGACGCGCATTATCTAATTACAATATTACATTTTAACTTACAAATGTATAAATAGTTCACAATATACACAGGTAACATAATATATTTAATTTTCGGTTCATTCAATATATTATAATAATAATAATATAATATAATATATTAAAATAATAATATATTTAATGAACCGGGGTTGTACCACAAGCTCTATTGAAGCGCTGAGTTTGAACTGAAGGACATTACTAATGTCACACATTACATTAGGCATGATGACAGTAACCAATAATCACTAAAATTACACCTTCACCAATGTAAGTAAGTAAGTTCGTATGAGTCAGTGGCCAACTCTGGTGACAGAGTATCTAGGCCGCCCGAAGGCCTATGTCATGGCCTAACAACTTTGAAAAAGCCGGGACCGACTGCGCACGGGAGCGCTCAGTTGAAATTGCCACTGGCGGTCACCCATCCAAATGATGACTACGCGGAACAGTGCTTAACTTCGTTGATCTGTTAAGAACAGCTACGTAACGCACGAGCGTGAAAAAGGATTCAAGAAATGTAAAAACCATACCTTTTTACATTAGATGCGCGATTGATATTATTTTTAATAAAATAAAACTATAAAATACAGCAATCCGCCTTTTATGGTTGAACACCAATCAGAGCATCTTGGTTCTTTGATTGGTGGCATCAAACAAAATTGCAGAATTTTGAACCTTATTGCTAAAATAAATAAAATTTACATTGAAAACATAACTATGACGTCACTACTGTCACGCCGTGTCTTGGACGCGTTTTGGTGTGAATTTTAAAATTCAAATTTAAATCGCATTCTTTTATAAAACCATTAATTTTTGGAATATTATTTTTGCATAAAGTCGATACTTCTGAACACAATAGATCAGTTTTCAAAATCAGTCATCATGCCTATCATACAGTACATAACACATACTTGAAGTCAATGTCCTAGTTTCGGGTTACAATTTCTCAGTAACTTAGACGAGTTACAACAGCGCTTTTGAGCTGCATTAATCAAGTGGTTAATCATTTTGGTCGAATAGACTTACTTCACTATCGCATCAATATCACGCGTTCGATGGAAAAGAAACACGGTGGTTAACTCAAAATACAATTTTTTTTTTCATTTCTAGTCGTTTTAGAGCCAAAATGGAGCAATGGCGCTATAGGTACTAAGAATTATTTATTGTGTTGCTTTGTATAGTGCCACCGCTCTTGTCCCGCCCCGCTCGACGCTGTCATCGAGGACGCAGCCTTAGCAATACATACTACTTTTATACAGTGTATCTACAACGTGTCTCATATACTTGTATGTAATAGTATCTCGAAATGAGATTATTATATATGTAATTGTTAAAAAAATATGCAAGAATCAGCTGTTTGTATCTTCAAGTCGAACTTAGAAGAACTTAGATGTAAAGTAGAACTATTTCTAAGGTAAAACTACAAGGTCTCAGAAATTCCACATATTTTGTATATACCTACGTGTTCTTTATATAAAGTTACAAAAAACTTTACTGACACAATAAAAACGTTTCTTTCATTTCAGATTTTTTCACCAGTTTTTTGTTTGCCCACATATACGTTTTGAGACACCTTGCCTATGCAAGATTATGACGCTTATGCCGCTTCTATAAGCGGTAGTAGTTACCTCTCTGAGATGAAATCTACTTGTCGAGTTTACACGAGTAATGCACTATGTCACCGTTGGGGTATCTGACGAACGCGCTTTGGTTGTTGAACCGCTTCTTGCAGACCGGGCACACGTCGTAGTCGTTTATGACGACGCTCTTCGACTCGTGGAATTGTTTCATTTCTTGAACCTGGAAAATAAGTTTGTGTGAATTTGTAGAATTTAGAGCGGCGGTGCGCTAGTACTCGGTGGAAAAGCGAGAGGTTTTATTTTATTTTATTTTATTTTATACATTTTAGGAAAACTAACAGCTAAACAGATACAATAGATAAATTATATAGATAAATGTAACTAAAGCTACACTTATGGGAAGGCCAATTATAAGTTTCCGCAGATAGTATAACAGTAGATATGAATAATCAGTTACAATAGAGGACAGTTAGAAGAGAAAATAAAAATGAAAACATTAACTGAAATACATACACGCACACACGATATTTGACTTAATTTTGAGTACTTAATCTAAACGTTATTAAAGTAACTATCGCTAAGCAAAAACTTAATCTTGTTTGAAGAAGTGTTAAATAAATCAACCTCAACGTGTCTCTTTACTAAGAGGTTGAATGAGTTTGAAGCTCTTATGACAAACGAGTTCTGCCTATAATTTGTCCGGACTGTAGGAACATAAAGAAAGTTAGGTTTTCTCAACGCGGTTGCGGGTTCTATTCCCTGGACAAATGTAAGCACGATCTTTTTTATACTATTTAGGTTGGATTCAACCAAACTTGGAATAACTATTCTGGGAAATAATAACCGTTTATGTAATATTATGTCAGTTTATTTTCGAATAAGTAAGAATAAGATTTATTCGGAGAATCGTGCTCATTCGAGTTTGGTCGAATCGAACCTTAAATGACAAACCAGCATACGGCCCACTTGGTAAGCGGTTCAAGCGCAATAAAACTCATTTTGCAATAAACTAAACTATTTTGATGTAGGTAAACCTGGCCAGTCGGGCTTTTATCGAATTCATACAAAATGCGTCCGGTTTTGATTAATCGATTGCAACCGAATGACAGAAGTCTATGAGCGGGGCTACAGTGTAATTCATTTGCAATCGATTTCACTATCATCTATAAGAAGGCTGACGTATCATCTATGAATCATCATCATCATGACAGGCTTCTTATGTTCCCACTGTTAGAACACTGGCCTACTCTCGGGCGAGAGTGATTGGGTCTTAATCCACCACGCGGACCCAATGCGGATTAGTGGATGACACATGTCTTTCGAATTTTTAGTTCTTGGACATGCCGGTTTCCTCACGCAGTTTTCCTTCACTGTATGAAAGCACTGGCATTGCGCACATACATTTTTCAAACAGAAAAATCCATTGGTGCACGACCTTAGGAACCGAAGGCGGGGTCACTACCACAAGACCACCGGTGCTCTATGTGTGAATATGACAGCTTATTGACAAGTTGTTTATTGAAATCGGATTACTACTGAGTTACGTAACAGTCCAGGAGGTTTATTCGCTATGACCTAGGAGATTCCGTACCAATAACGTGTAACTTATTAACGTGTTCTATACGTGCCGTGGTGTGAAATTGTAAAATTGTTTTCTGTATCTGTGTTGTTTCAATAGCGATAGTTTCGCTATCGATAGGTTGACTTTGAAAAACAGTCAGACGAGCCCCAAAACGTGGCTCGTCGACAAAGATTCCTCGCAGATATCGTAACCAGCCCGCGTTTGGTCATAGCGAATAAAGCTCCAGCTGGTATTACAGTATTTATTTGTTACTTACTTGCACATGCTCTGCGTACAAAAGCCCCTTTAGGATCTGCATCCGTCGTTTCAGCGTGAGTTGGCTGTCGAGCGCGCTCTCGAGGAAATGCTTCAGCCGACTGAGAGGCACTGAATCCGGCAACACCGACAACGCCTGACGAACAATAATGCACTTATTCATTAAAACTGTCGCTTTAGCAGCTTGCTACTTTGTCTTTCCTTGTCATTCTTATGTCAAAGACGATGATAGATTTGAAAGATATGAGGTTTTTTTTTTATACTACTAAAGTGGTACCTATCCAAGCGTACGGCCCACTTGATGGCCAGCGGTTACCGTAGCCTATGTACGCATGCAATATCATAGATATTACTTACGTGTTACCACCCTGAGACGTTAGATGGTAAGTCTCATGTGCATGTAATATCACCGGAAACCATACCCGTCGAACCGGAACACAGCAATGCAAGCATTACTGCTTGGCGGCAGAAATAGGTATGATGGTAGTCCTTCCCCGGACGAGCTCTATCACAAAGAACTCTACTATTCTTAAAAGTAAGTAAGTTTAAAGTAAGTTGATGAATAAGGCCCTAATTGTTCTATTTCTAACTCAAATCTTCTATAAATATCAAAATGAATTGCTGTTCCTTAGGCTCGCTAAAATTGAGAACGGCTGGACCGATTTGGATAAAATTAGTTTTAAAATATTTGTGAGACAGGGAAAGTTCAAACGATGAGAAAATGTGTAAAAATTGCGCGCTAGTGAAAACGCGTTGGTCAGTTACTTATTTATATTTTTCTAATACGATCGTCTTAGAGCACTTCGGCTTACTTTCATTGGCGATATTTTATCAGCATGCTTCTCCAGTATATTAAGAGCCGTCTCCAAGTCCGGGGTGGAGGTCTTCGGGTGTCTCGGCACGGTGGCCAGCGGCCCCACCAGTGTTGCCCCGTGGTCCGGGTTCATCAGGATCCTCATAAGTGTGACGTACACGTCTTGCTTCTTGTCGTTGGCGGATGAGGATACGTTTTCGCAGTACCGGATACCTCTTTCAATATCACCTGAAATTGTGGTATTTTTATAGTACAAACTTATTTTTATCTTACATTTTCGCTCAACAGCAAAATTATTTAGAAGTTAATACTATAAGCAGTCTGAACGTCTAAATAATTATTTATGGGCCTTATTCGTAAATGTACTATAAGCTTCTGTTAGCTAATGTATCTTTCAAATCTATAATCGTTCTTGTTCATTGACAATAGAATGACAATGAAAGAAGCAAGCCACTAAAATGACAGTTTTTTTATGAATAATGTATCTAAAGTTCTGCGTGGCACTGCACTCCAGTCGTCGCCCCAAGACGTAATTATTAAGTCTTTTTTGGCCAGTAATTTTACTTGCTACAATGATCTACATATCTAAACACAGTAATGCTTGCACACTACTGCTTGGATGAAAAAACTGCAGAAGTTTTTATAACTATCACTGCATAGAACAAAACAAAGTCGCTTTTGGCTGTTTGTCCCTATGTATGCTTAAATCTTTAAAACTACGCAACGGATTTGCTGTTTTTTTCTAATAGATAGAGGATTCAAGAGGAAGGTTTATAGCACCCGTGCGAAGCCAGGGCGGGTCCGCTAGTCTTCTTTATATATAAAAATGAATTGCTGTGCGTTAGGCTCGCTAAAACTCGGCTTGACCGATTTGGCTAATTTTGGTCTCAAAATATTTGTAGGAGTCCAGGAATGGTATAAACTAAAAGAAATTATGGAAAAATTGCGAAAAAAAACGCGAGTGAAACCGCGCCAGGTCTACTAGTTATAAATAAATATACTTAATAGTAAATATTAAAATCAGAAACCAATTACCTAGTATGAGTATATAAATCGCGAGAGCCTGTTCGTGCCTGCCCAGTTTCCCCAACACAATAGCTCTCTCTTCAAACAAGCTATCTGTAGGAAAATGGAGCAACACTCTCTCCGGCGTATAATGTATAGACTTTTCTAGAAATGTGAGCAGTTTCGATTTCGTATGCTGTATTTCCTCCTCAGTTATATTCCCTTTCGCTTCTATCTTCATTCTATACATATTTATTATAGCATCATGATATAGCGGGTTCGAATCGTTCCACGTATGCAGAACGTGTTCTAAATAAGGTATCACTAATGAGTCGTGTTCTCGTAGTAGGTGGTCCAGTATCTTTGGACGCGGCAGGTTTTCAACTTCTACGATATCTTCTGTGAATATTTTCAGACCCTCCTCGGGTTGTTCTTTTAGTATCCAGTCGGAGAATTTCAAGATAAGGTTCAAGTGTTCAGCTCCTGGAGAATAGAAGTTCAGTAATCACATTTTTTTATTGTTGCCTACAACAAAAAGGCAGTAGACAACTAGCATGAGCACAGTAGACAACGTTCTCTCTACGGAAGTGTAGAGGGAAATGTCAAACTGTAATTTTTCTCTAATTAAGTTTCGCGAAGTGCAGAGGAAAATGTCAAAGTGTAATTTTTTCTAAGTGAAGTTTTTCGAAGTGTAGAGGGAAATGTCTAACTGTAATTTTTCTCTACACTTCCCTAGATAAAACCGGAGGAAACCGTTGTCTACGGAGCTTATGCTAGCCCGGAAGGTAAAACAATTTACTTTGACCACTCCCTACAAATTTACAGAAGCGCTACTGGACTATATCTTGTATGTAACTGTGGGTTAACCCACCTGGGGTCCCTTCCTCGCTCGATCACCCGCGCATCGTCCCCCGCGCCCCTGTAAGTAGCAGGAGTGGTCAGAGTTATATGGTTTTCCTAAAGGATAACGCGCAATATTTTTGGAACTTTTTATAGCTGTTTTTTAATGTTCTCGCCGACTAGAGAGCAGGCGAACAAGGCGTAATAAATATATCTTACCAAGATGTTGTAAATAGTTCTTCGTTCCCCGATACCCTTCTAGGCTGGAGTCCGGTTGTTTCGCCTGATCTGCAGCTGCAGCGCTTTAGTCTGCTGTCCTTTAGTCTGTTACAGTATGACGAGCTAACTGTATTTACAGTGTTGGGGCATACAAAATATGTCTTACCAAGGTGTTGTAAATAGTTCTTCGTTCCCCGATACCCTTCTAGGCTGGAGTCTGGTTGCTTCGCTTGATCTCTTAGCAGCTGCAGCGCTTTAGTGTGCTGTCCTTTAGTCTGGTACAGTATAATGAGCTCGCTATGCTTCCCGTGTTGCAGCAACGTCTTCTCAGCTTCTTCTAGACGACAGTTGTTAAGACGGAGGAGTGGGGCTACGAATGCGTCGTTTGTCTGAAAATATTAAAATTAAATTATGTTTATGGTTGTTTGTGTTCTTGAATTTTATTTTATCAATATTCTGCGCTACATGTACAGCAATTAACCAACCTATTTCTACCGCCGGTACCGCCCCGTAATGTAAGGTAAGCTGGTAATGCATTTTTTTTATTTATTTATCATAATAAAATACTTACATAACGAAGTAACTTATAACTAACAATAAAAAAAACCACTGAGGTTTGAGCACTGCTGTGTTCCTGTTCAAAGGGTAACTGTAAAATCACAGGCACACGAGGCTTTTGATCTACGTCTCAGGATGGCAACACGCGAGCTAAACTTCATTGCTATAATTTATTGCAAGGCAAGGTACATAGATGCGACGCGGAGGTTGCGGGTTCGATTCCCGCCTCGGGTCAAATGTTTGCACGATCTACAAATATTTGTTCCGGGTGTTCTGGGTATTTTCTATATATAATAAAAAATATATATCTATGTATAGTATTGTATTAAGTATAATGTCAGTCATCTAGTACCATAACACAGCTCTGTTTAACAGCAGCTTATCTTGGGGCTAGATGATGCTGAGTGGTTTGTCCAACATTATTTATTTATTTATTTATTTATTTATAGATAGGCTACGATAACCGATTTGCCATACAAGTTATTGTTATTAAAATCAAGACAATCTGAGTAGATTTTGTACAACTCCATAGATTTGTCGGGGCTAAACCGTGAAATATTATATTGAATCCAAGGGTTTGACTGTTAGTGCGCTGCCGGCTCTAAGCTTGGCTAGAGTCCCACGCAGCCTCAGAAAGTCATCAGATATTTTTATATATATGTAGTTTATATGAGTATGAACTGTACCATCATCGGTTAACTTATCATTGTCCACCTAGTGCCAGATAAACAACTTACCTGTAAATAGCATTTCAGCAACGTAGTATCGATCAGTTCCAATTGCTGCGTCAAATTCCTCTGGCTACCCGCATTCTCATGACTAGAAGTGGCCTCCGCCGAACTCTTCCCAATTTTAGACCTTAACTCTACTAAATACGCTATCAGTGCATTCAATGCCTCTTCTAGATCCTTCCCTTTTAACTTAGTTACGTTTTCGTTATCGGTTTTACCGTCTAGTTCGGGGAACAGTTTGATGACGTCAGCAGGGTCCGTGTTCAGTTTTATGAATTCCTTCATGGATGCGGTATATTTCTTGAGGTCGAATAGTTCTAGAGCGTGAAGTGTTTGTATTGAGTGTATCCTCTGTATTCTTTCTTCTTCTGAACAATCTGACAGTCCCTGAGAAGTAAGTTTTATAGTAATGAAAGATTTTAGGCTTGAGATAGTGCTTGACTGATGGTGAGCGCTCAGTGCTAACAATCCAACTGTAAAGCACTTATCAGGAATAATGTATCAATACCATTGAATACTTAGGACTAATCTAATACGTTATTGACTGACAATCAAAATTGTAGAACCCAAAACTGTTAATGTAGTTATATTTTATGAGGTTCTAGACATTTACCAAGATGGAAATTAATAAAAGGATTGCAATGAAGCTGATTTAATGTTAGTACAAAAGTAACTTCCCGCAGACGACGTCGGATTTTACACTAGTCAATAATAATACATGTTGGTTGTCATTGATGTTGCAAAACTACTTACTATCGCTAGCAGCGCAATCGTCTCCTTACGATTTTCATGTTTGATCGTAAAGGCCATTGTTATTTTACAGAGTCTATATTTTAGAAATATCAGCCTTTTTAAATAAACTATACCTACTTACTTCCAGAAGCACGATAATTTCAGCCACATTCTTCGTAGGCTTCTTAGTCTGTGGCTTAATGCGAAAACTACGAAACATTTAATTTTTTTTAAATCAACTAGACGTGTTTAAGAGTCTAAATACAATATGCATTGATTTATTTGAAAAATCATTGCGCAGGCTTTATCGAGCGGTTACGGTGATAAGGTTTACATTTTATTTTAACATCATTAGCAATGATCATAAATTAGACCAAATATAGGTCAACACACACGTATCGCTTTCTATAACAGGCGTGATCGTAACTTTATGGAGTTATTATCAAAATATTAAATAAATAAAAAAACATTTATTAACAAATTAAAATATGTACATAATTAATTACATTACATTACATAATACATTTGAAACAGTGGACCATAAAAAATATACGAGAACCTCTCAGTTTTTTCGTCAATAAAAGTGAATTATGTTACTAAAACAAAAACAGACGTAGGTAAGTACATACCTAATGAAAATAAATCTAAGATATGTGTTCAAATAAGGCTGATATTCCTACAAAACATTTACACAGCACTCAGTATCATTTTCTAAAAGCGACTGAATATCCTGTTATTTTAATAAAGTGGATTTAAATTGATGGATGACCATGCTTGAAGGATAATGTCACGCTGGACAATAATCCTAACTACAGGCTGTGTTTTATTTACCAACTACATTTAATTAATGGTTCTGTATGCCATGACGGAAAATTCTAGCGGCCTACCTCTGTCACCAGAGTTAGTCATCGACTATATAAACTTACTAACAGAGGTTTATAGTACGTTTATCAATAAGATTTCTGTCAGCTATATTTTTTAAGTGAAAACAACACTTGTGGACTAAATGTAATCAAAATGCGATCCGAAATTTTCAAAACAGGCGGAGTACTCACTGTGGCTGTGCGTTGAATGACAGTCAGTGGTGTCGATTCAGTTGTTGCATTTTCTAAACTTAGTTAACTAAAATGATCGCGGTCCTTTGTATTTTATTTCATTAGAAAAGGACGGCAACAATTTTAGTTAAGTAGTTTAGTTTAGAAAATGTTACAACAGAATCGACACCCAGTAACGCTATGATTTTATATATTTAGAAATGAATACAGGAGAAAACAGAACAACAAAAGCAAGGAAAAAAATTTTCTTTTTTAAACTGCGCAAAACTTAAAATGCAACAAGGAAAACACTCTGTATACTATTATGTTGATCAATATTGTGTTGAATAATAATAAAATCTAAAAGAGGATATTTTATATTTACCCCCTCCACTCATATAAGGAGCATGAACAAACTCAAACTCAGCTCATTCTCATATAAATCAGTTTTTTCCTGATATTGAACACTGAAGTCCGTATTTCGGAACCGGTCCGTAGTTATTCATAAAAAATACTAGAATTCTTGTTTAAAAAAACGCGGGTTAAACCCTGCCCGTCCGAAAATATTTTATCTCATTTGAAATTTAAACTTTCCTTTGATTAACATCAGACATAACTATCAGAATCAAATCACAATCACGGCTTGGGGTCTTTAAGTTTACTTACCTGTGTTAGAAGTACTATAGTAACTTACCGTCAAATCCATAGCAATCTGAAACTGTTTATCTTTCAACAGTTGAGCCAGTTGTTTCTTGACATCCACTAAGCTCAAACACCAGACCTGGCCCATCGAAGCCACGTATATCAAACCTCTATTGCATCTGAAACATTACAGATATATCCTTTAAAATAAAGTATTCAAGAGCAAGCAGGGCCTTGCAAATGAGTGTTTTAAAAGACATTCTATGACATTGAAAAGCACTGTCGGTCTAGTGATAGTGACTCCGCCTTTACATCGTAAGGTAATGGGTTCGAAACAAACTGTGCACAAATTCTATTAAAAAAATGTGCTGTGCCAGCGAAAACGAATACAAACGTTTAAGCTGCGTTTACATTATTCTGTCGTGGAGTGTCGTGACGCGTCATACGTATATCGTATCCATATATTAACAGAATTCGTCACGCGATACACTGCGCTATAGTAATATAATTCTAACCATACAAAATGTACGGACACGATATACTTATGACGCGTCACGACTCACGACACGCCACGACAAAATAATGTAACCCTGACTTTATTCTGTCGTGGCGTGTCGTGACGAATCTTAAGCATATCGTATCCATACATTTTGTATGGTGTATGGATGGATACGGTATACTTATGACGCGTCACGACACTCCACGAATGCTTCACTTTTGTACGCGGTAGTAACCTATGTGGGATCAAATGGATCAATGGTAATGGGTAGTTCATGTTAAATATTTTCGGGTTCAAATGATAAAAAATATTAAGTAGGATCAAACTTGTGGGAAAAATATGATAGTGACCTGAATAATGTAATACCGGCTTTTCACATACCTATACATGAGTCTTGCTTTATTGGGCTCAGTCAGAGTTTGTATAAAGCGTTCTGGCTCCACTGTCTGCACAATAACTTTGTCTTGCAACAGACCGAGAATGTATGGCTCGTCCCACACTAAAAAAATAAACATGTCATACACACAATAATTTTGTATTAAATTATTGACGACCTTGGTGGCGTGGTGGGCGAGTGCCCGGTTGAGAAGCGAGAGGTTGCTGGTTCGATCTCCGCTGCCGAACAAAATGTTTGCATGATCTGCAAATATTTGTTCCGGGTCTGAGTGTTTCTATGCAGGGTTGATAAAAATCTAGATTTTTTCTGAACAATCAAATAAGGACGTATTTTTATAAGCACGCATAATATGCGAGAGAAGAAAGAATAAAAAGAGAAAAGACATATTATCTCTTTTTCTTAGCCATTGCACTCTTGCCAGAGCGGTCGTGGTCATCAGGAAGTATCTTTGTTGGGGGCAGATGTGATGCGCCTAACGATATCTCGCCATTTGTCTTGATTAGTGGAGATCCTGGTGCACTCATGCAAGGGGCCACCCACAGCAGATTTGATCTGGTCGGTCCATCGCATGGGTGACCTTCCGCGCGGTCTAGTGCCCTCCACTGTGCCTTGCACGACAAGACGCCCTATGGAGTGATTATCTCGTCTCGAGACGTGACCGAAGAACATAAGAATGCGAGCTTGTACTATAGCTGATAGACGCTGTTGGATGCCAAGTTCTTGGAGAATGGAGACGTTTGTACAAAAAACAGTCCACGATAGGTACTCGTAGCATTCTTCTCCAGCACCACATTTCCAAAGCGTCTATCTTTTTTGTCACTACTTCACGCAGCGTCCACGTCTCGGCAGCGTACACTTTTTCTCTTATTAAACTCGAAATTACTAAATAACTGTAAGATGACTAATGGCATCACCATCACCATCTCTTTTAAGAGTGCAGTAGCTATTGTCGCTTACGCTTACAATTGTATGACATGTAATGAAAGACAGTCATATTTATATTGGCTACCCAGCCAACTCGACACTTACATGATGATCGTGAAATAGGTCCTATGAATAATCAAACAAAACTTACTAACCAACGCAAGTAGGCGCTTCTTTCCACTTTATGGTCTGTTTAATTTGTATTTTGCTATCTTTAATCTCTTCTACGAATACTGAAGTCTGTTCGCGACCAAGCAAGAATGACGTCTCTGAGTACTTAGCTATAGTTGGCTCCAAAGACTTTGAACTACTTATTGGAAACAACTCTTTTGGGTTTCCTGTTGAAAGCTGGAAAATATGTACTAATGAAAGTTGATTCTGCTATCTTAAGATGGAATAAACAATATCACTGTTGTAATAAAAGAAATATGTATTCTAATATAAGTATAGAAAAGATGAAAGAAGTAAATAAGGTTAGGTAATAATAGTTAAGTTGTGGATAACTTACATCATACAACACATATTCTGCTTTGAACCCAACACACAAGAACTGTTGGCCCCATGCCATAACTTTAGGCACATCCGGTATGGTGAAATCAAAAAGGTGTTGTTTAAACTCTCCATTCTTTCCATAGTACAGCTGGAGTTTTCTCCTCACAGCCACGCAGAGTCGGAGAACAGAGCTTGACTCCCCAGTCATTGAAGTAGTAGGCTGACAAAGACATTAATGACAGTATTCGATTTAATATTGTAAGGTTTATTATAACTATTATTATTTATTTATTTAACATTTACAATATCATATTAAAAATTAACAAAACAAAAAACTCCATCATCTACCTTAAAAACTTGAAAATCTGGATAAATTACTGATGATCTAATCATTGTTTAAACTCTTCGCATGCTAGGATCCCAGACACAATATATTTTCTATTGTTCTTTATTTATTTTATTGAGGAGATCTGTGTACCTGGGGCTGGTTTAGTGCTTGCTGTAAGTAGTACTTTTAAGTGACACTGTGGTCAATTCTGCAGTCCGGTGCAAGCCAGATGTTGACTTTGACTTTGACTTTGAAAGCTTTAGATGTATTTTCAATTGCAAGAGTGCTGTTTAAACCTGAACACAGTAATGCACTACTACTTGGAGGAAAAATATCTGCTGGCAGTTTCTGCATTGGTACCAAGATGGACTTTTGCTGAAATGTCCTACCACCACGTAAAATGCTGTTTGCTCAAGTTAAACAAAAAATTTACTTGGTCTCACCTTATTATCCAATGCAAACAATGAAGCTCCTTTGGTTTGTTCAAATGTTTTGATCAAAGGAAAATTACTACCATTCATATTATGTATTGACAGAACTGAGTCTGTAAGACACAGGAGTAAGTTATTTTCTGCAAACAATAATTACTTCATTACTTAGGGCCTTATGTATTAGATAAACTAACAATAAAATAAATATGATTTAGACCTTACAAAATTCAAGTGGTTTTGTGGGAAACTTTTACCTGGTATAACTTCAATTTGCTGTATTGGTTTCTTACTAATGGTTTTACAATAGTGCAGAATTTGCACTTCATATTTCTGATTGTTGCCGTTACCCGTTGATAATGAGTACATTAACAAATGACCTTGTCGAGTACCCAATAGCAAGTTGTTATCTGAAAGAAACCATTCGACTTTCAGTAGGTAGATAGGTTAGCCATCTGTATGCTTGCCTCTACTAAATGGTTTTGGTAAGGAAAAGGAAGTATAAGGCCTGGTCTGGTTATGTTAAGCTGTTAAATACTCAAACATTATTAAAAGCAACATCCTCACTTATTTCTAGTTTTGACTATTGGGCGGAATATCGAACAAAACCATTGCGTAAAGTCGATTAGTACTCGATCCTTTTCATTTCAATTTCATTTTATTGTTACATCTTACCAAAGGCCGCAATGGACTCAAATTGTACTGAAGAATTATTAACCAAATGGGATACTTCGTAGGCTTCGTGCATTTTCGGTACGAGTGTATTTACTTATTTCTATGTTAGAGACCACAACAAATAATGAGCTACAAAACTATAGAATCATTTGTACTGTAAACTATCATTCACTGGATGACAAAGCAAATACAATTAAAAAGAGAGGGAATGGCGCATCACAATTCACACAACCAACACCGAATCACCGAAGTAAAAGATCATAAGAAAAATTCAAAAATATTGTTCAGATTAGATCAGAATAAATTTTTCTTCCTTCCATTTACGCTAACGAACTAATCTGACAGCTGTCAAAACATACATATGTCAAAGTCAGCAGCAGTTATGTGAAGTTGTTGGTCGCTTTTGCGACCGAGTCGCTAAAATATAAAAGAGTACTCTGTGGATCTGTGGCCATACCGCTTGGTGCTACCACCCTAGTAGATTTTCCACTAAAATGGTTGATTGGTGGTTTCGACCACCCTTTTAGTAGCGAGAAATATTGCTTTTGGTGGCTAGCGGATTTTTCTCCAGTGGCATTTTTTTAATTATGTACTGTATTTTTTTTGTTTTAGCATCATCAGCTTTCTAATGTACCTTAATGTACACTGCTGGGACACTGGCCTTCGATCGAGCGAGTGTGATTGAGTAACTAAAAAACATTTCCCAAGGTTTTCTTGTGACTTGAGATATTTAATCTAGTGGAAAGTTAGTTTAACTGTTGGCAACACTGCTTGTTTACGAAATACGAAGCGGGTGCTTGCTAGTTACTTGCACGCTTGTGGTTCAGCGTTGCCGTCGCGAACTTTTTGTCCGTTTTCGGCCTACTTTGGGTCTTAGCGGACATTTTTCGGAGAAAATGGATAAAAAATTGATCATAGAGCCTCATGCGTTTGAGTTTCGTTCTGGAATATACCTACCTTACCATTAGAATTTTTAAATAAAAAGCCAAATCACTATTCATTTAATATTTACTTTTATAATAATGTTATCTTTCATTCATAACTAACAACGATATGGGTGTTACGACGTTCTCAAATTCAGTAAAACAAATATTTAAAAAAAATACAAATTTCACTCACTAATAAATTTAAATATTACAGAAATAGTAATAAGAAAAATCCTTTTACTTTTAAATAATTTATATAAAGTCATAAATCCACTTTCAAACTATGCATTTTATACTGAAAATTCTTATGTAAATGTGCACGCAAATCGTGAAAGTGACAATTTTGTGGGCTATAGACATTCACTAACATCGCTTCAAACGTTCAGGTCACTAGTATGTCTTAACTTTTTACACAGAGGGTTCTTTAGAAGCAACGTCGATTACAAAATTCATATTAGATAAGACTTAATAAAAAATATATGCATAACTAAACTAGTGGGCGTCTGAGAAGGCCGATGCAGTCGGCGCGCCGCCCGCGTCGGCCCCGCGCCGCGACCGCTACCGCTACCGGTACTCCACCCGACCGACTAAAGTCATATCGTAACATATTATATTTACATACGAATTATAGAGGTGTTCAGCAAACCGATAGCCTTAATGACGACAACTAAGCTCCACTATGTGTGATTTCAAAAACGCGCCGAGCGCCGCTCTTAAGATACAATAATTTAAAATAATTAGTACATCGGTACATAATAATACACTTAGTTATTCTATTTTATGGTCGAAGGCCTAGGCATTCACGAAGCATTTCTAGTCTTTAGGGAGACTTGAGTCATCCAACATTGAATGCAATGGCTGTGACTAAAATTTTAATATTTAGCAATTGTATATGACTTCAATACACTATTATTATAAAATATTAGTAAGTATGTGTTATCCATTAGATAAATGGCATTTGAAAACGGAAAACGTCAATAATGGCTATTGTCCTATTATTATGCATATTGACATACTAGTTCAGCACACAAAGGATTATGGTTCCCTAATAAACCAAATCCGTGGTTCGGCCGAGCCATATTCGATCGTCTATTAATAAGTACTAATAGACGATAGAATACGTATCCGACGACAGTGTCAACGCCACGCACTACGTTTTCAACTACAACACTTATCAATCTATAGATCGACTGAATTTTTATGCAAAGTTATACAAGTGCCTGTGGTGAGGTGGTCAAAAGAATGTAAATATTTGTATTTCATAGGAATGCCCTCCAGCTGCCTTCTTGAATCCACCGATTTCTAACACGAACTGACGCAAGAGGTAATCAATTATACCTCGATAAGGTTATAGGTTCAAGCTAACTCTACATCACGAATAAAAGATTTAGTTAGTCTACACTTAAAGGTTTAATACCTTTCTAGTTCGTAAACTGTATGCCGAAAGTGCAGAATGAAATAACTTGAATAGTACTTAAAACTATGACAATGAAATTTATTTATAGCATTACTTTAACATAGTCTCCATAAATGACTACTAATTTTATTCATAGTGTTCTCAATGACAAATTTTATATAATAGAAATATCATTTATTGAATATAGAATACAATATTATCGAAAAACTATGTCGTTACATAGGACACCGACAGTGCTAGATAGACATTAGATTTACCCAGCATTGGATAAGACAAGGTACATTGCAAAAACTAACATACAAGTTGCCGAAAACAAATATCTATAATATTTAGCATATCTAAAATTTATACTCTGGATTGTTTATACAAATACATAATTTGAGATATAATTAATAAAAATTACCTTGAGAGATCAGTTTACGCTAGATATTAAAAAATTACAAGAATGCTTTCTATTTTGCCACAATGTTTAATCTGCTAAGTTTCGTCGTTGATTTAACACTAGGCATACGTTTCATTAGTAAGTGGTACGCTTCAACAATAAATACGCTAATGCACTACTACTGAATATGTTTCCCCTAATGATTACACGGTCGAAGCAATATTACACGGCTTTCTAAATATCATGCGGCTATCTCTCAATATTGATCCAAGTGACGAACAAACGCGTGACTACCATCTCTCTATGCGGGAACAACTCACATCGATCGAAACGCTCACAACAAAGCGAAATAATTTCAAGAGTTAAACACTCACATAATAACAGATGAAATAAAACAAGACGATTTATCCAGATGATAATCTGTCGTTTACCAAATAAACATTTAAAATCCAGCATTTAAGGTATGTACATAAAGAGACAATTTGAGCTTACAAAAGTACAAAGTAATCACATCGCGACGGTTCAGAATCTACAGCGGATTTACCCTTCTCACCGACTACGACAGCTCAAGCTTTATCGACAATTACACTAGGGTATCACACGATCACTCGCCTAGCAGTCTAGAGTGCGAGGCCCGGGCCGGTCGCGGCGGGACGCACCGTAGCGCCGGCTGGTGTCGCCGGCGGCTTACGAGGCGCCCGCGCCCGCACCCGCGCCGCTGCCGCCGCTCGCCGTCGCGTTCTCACCTGCCGCAACGAGACACTGATTACTAACTAAAGTACTACTCACCTAACCGAACTACACACCATGACCACGAGACGTTTCCTAGGGAGTTTTAAACAAGAGCATGGCGCGTGAAACACGGATGACGCGGGAACGGCATGTACCTAAGAAGGTGCCTTCGTCCGCGTCATTTGGGCCCCGTGCCCCAATGAAGTCTCATAGAGACGACTTATGATGTTTGATAATTTTGATAGTATCTAATTCTAATTTTATGTGGGGCAATAAGATCTGCACTGATGTCCCGCCTTGAGGTGTATTATGCATTTTTGGTTTGTCAATACTTGCATTCCTTGCTCGTCAATCGCATGCAATGTTATATTATATCACATCCCGAACTTTCTCAAACAAATGTATGAAGCAAACACGTCGCAATCACCACACGTATAATTTGTGTACGTAAACGGTGCTGTTATATGTGTGAGTGTCATGGTTGTCTCCACCCAATTATAGCAAGAGCGAGAAGCACACTTTCGCTCGCTCTGGCATACGCGCGCTTGGACCTACACAAAATCAAAATAAACACGTGCTTTATTTTTGCCCTTAGCTTCAGTGCCGGCAAACTTGCGACCTGGTGAGGTACGTAGTACCAATATCTGTTCTGTGGTTATATATAAGTTTATCGACATGTTAAAATGTTAATGTTAAGGAAATAAAGGTGGCGACATACCCTGCGCGTCGTGGTGGTCGGGCGCGTGCGAGGCGGCGGGCGCGTCGGCGGCGGGCGCGGCGGCTGCGGGCGGCGTGCGCGGCTTGAGGAACTCGTTGAGCGACGGCTGGATGCCGAGCTCGTACCTAACGATTATTACAAACTATTATGCTATTCGTACAGAATACTGTCATTTCAGCGGCTCGCTAAGTATTGCGTGGGATTAAATGATCATCATCATCACATTATCATCAACATATTAGCGGATAGACGTTCACTGCTGGACATAGGCCTACCCCAAAGAGCGCCATGACGAAAGATTTTGAGCCTTCACCATCCACCGAATTCCTGCGACCGCTTTAATGTCATCGGTTCATCGAATGGGGGGGCCGTCCTACACTTCGTTTTCTAGTTCGTGGTCGCCACTCGAGAACCTTTATTCCCCAGCGGTTATCGGTTCTGCAAGGCCTGCCCATTGCCACTTCAACTTACTAATTCTAAGAGCTATGTCGGTAACCTTGGTTCTTTTACGGATTTCCTCATTGCGGATTCGATCGCGCAGTGAAACTCCAAACATAGCTCTTTCCATAGCTCGTTGGGCAACTTTGAGTTTTTGAACGAGACCTATAGTTAGCGACCACGTCTAAGTTCCATAAGTCATCACTGGCAACACGCACTGCATCGTATTAAATGATAATTACCCTCTTCCTCCTCATCATCGTCTTTGTTCATTGACATAAGAATTGTCATTCTTATGTCAATGAACAAAGACGATGATAGATTTTAAAAGACACATTAGCTAACAGGGTTTTAAAGTGGCCCTTAAAATGCACAAATTGGCCCTAAACTGAAGCCTTTAATATTTGTTGATTTTACACATGACAACAGCACTTGCAACATTAGAGATTTAACTTGCGCGTTGCCACCCTGAAACATTTCGCGTTAAAATCCGCAAATATTATAAAAAGTATCATGATGAATGTCTCACTCGGTGAAGTTGAAGAGCGGCGGCAGAGCGCGTCCATTGGGCAGGCGCGCGCTGGGCTCGCGCAGCTCGTCGAAGAAGCCGTGCGCGCACGCCTGCAGCGGCGACAGACGCGCGCCCGGCGTGTACTCCAGCAGGCGCGACACCAGCGAGATCGCGTCCGGGGGCGTGCACGCGCGGAATACCTTTGATCATTCATAAACATTATTTTTAGTTCCTCTATTTTTTTTTAGTTGTTCTGATTATCCGCAATCAGTTGGTGAACTATAAGCGGACGACTTAGATATTTCTCTGGCGTTTGGGATCCGGGCTCATTAGTCCTTTTTCCCTCATTATTGGAGGTTGTCCAGGATGTGACTTCTTTTCAAGCAGCATGTGGTACTCGGGTTGTTTATGAGTGGCTCATAGAGCACTCATAGACTCAATAAATAAACGTACAAAATAAACCACACAATCTTACACTTTTGTCTATTTGCTTGCACTACCGTAACAGCAACAATAATATTTTTGATTTAATCACCCGAGGATAACATAGTGAGTGAGTTGTACATTTACTCATCCTTAATTTAACACAATTACTTTAAGTAACTAGTACCTGAGTCTCAAATGTATCAACTGTTTGTTGTCCCAAATAAAGTAATATAAAATAAAAATACATGCAACATTACCATACAGAGCAAGAGTAGTACACTTCTTTGTGATAGGAGCTCGTCTGGGGAAGAACTACCACCATACATATTTCTGCGGCCAAGCAGTAATGGTTGCGTTGCTGTGTTCCGGTTCGAAGGGTATGGTTTCCGGTGAAATTACAGGCACATGAGACTTTCGAACTACGTCTCAGGGTGACAAGAGTGATACCTCTGGTATTGCATGCGTCCATAGGCTGCGATAACCGCTTACCATCTTGTGGGCCGTACGCTTGGTTGCCACTTTAGTTATATAAAAAAAAACATTATGTGACGGACAACTCATATACCTAACTGAAATGCTACTATGTATCAAATCAAAGCTTAATTTAAGCGACATACGATTACGACGAAACCTAGAACTAGACGTAAGTCAATAAAGATCAGACCAGTAAAGTTAGGCGTCCACGCGCCGAATACATAGAACCGTGTACGTAAGGGACAAATTAGTAAGGCTAAGACTAAGCTAAATTAACTTAGCACGTGTCATTGCACTGTCTAGAAACCTGTACAACGTAAAAGCGCAGGTCCTATCAAAAGCAACCTATCAAATGCCAATCTTACGTCCAAGCTGGTTGTCGTAATTAAATCCGACACAATATTTCTTGTTAAAAACCGACCGACAAACGCAAACATAGCACTTCGAACGGAAGTGTCTGAACTGACCAAAACTTAATGCAAAACTCAAGATGAGACTTATTTCTTTCGTTAAAAAATAAAATTGATCTTCCTACATATTAATATTGAAAATAACACTAGGCTAGGCAAAGGAATTATGAATAGATTTATATTTTTATACTTAAGAGTCAATCCAAGTTGGATTTTGGAGTTTTCATGGCAATGACCATTTTTCTATCTGGAGATTTTTCATGATTTGAGAATATCCGAACCTAATCTAGGGCATTTTTAGCCGTAAACAAAATGTTAAGCAAAGGAATTAATGACAAATTATAATCACAAATTATACAATGTATTAGTAGAGAAACTGTGAATGTCGATATAATGATTTAGCTTTGTTTGGTGATTGTGCTGAGAGATGACGATATTCAAAAAATTGTGAATATTATAATTGCACACGTCTTGACGTCACGAATGCACACTGAACACCAAACAGATTGTAGTAAGAAACAGCGTCGACAGATTAGTTTTTGGCTTAAAGCATGCCAGAAACCTTCCCCATTAAACAAACGGCCATCAATAATGTAAACTACGGAAGCGCTATTTATATGCAAATGACGACCGAGGCCTTACTCTTGAACGCGATCGGTATTGGACAAGTAATGGAATATATCATTTCGTTTTTTTTGAGTGCAAACGTAGCGCAAAATTCAACCTTCTTTTCAAGACTACAAAATTTTGACAGCAGTAAATTGTAATTGGGATTGGATCGGAATTGTCATTGGTTTCAAGAGTAGATACCAGGTGCCTTACTCTTGAATCCAATGACAATTCCGATCCAATCCCAATTTCTATTTACTGGTTCTTAGAAAGTCCCCAGGGGCCTTACTCTTGAACGCGATCGGTAAATAATTATGATATTTCGTACTTTTGTCAGCAAACCTAGCGCCAAATTCAACCTTGTTTTCAAGAGTACAAAAATTTAACAGCAGTAAATAGAAATTGGGATTGGATCGGAATAGTCATTGGATTCAAGAGTAAGGCACCAGTATTGTTCAAGTCTAGCATTTCCATACTCCTGAGCGCTTGCGATTCGTTTTTCATAACTGATGGCGATTATCTAACGGGGCTGGAAACAAGACATTTGGAGTAAGATGCCATCATCGTGTTAAAGATGGCCGAACTCTGAATGGATGGGGAAGCATGACGGCATCTATGCCATAGCGGTGTCTTACTCGAATTCGCTGGTGGTCAGTGGCGGACAGGGGCATGGACATACGCTCCAACATTAACTGCAATGAGTCGCGATATTTAGAATTCAATCTACGATCGATTATGACGGCGCGTCCAAATGACTATGCAACGTAAGACCTTAAAAGTGCCGTGTAATGGATTTGACTAACTGGATTACGCTAATTCCACCTTTTCATTCAAAATCGTGCATAGTCTGGCTGCGTTAAAACTATCAATTTCAATTGGATATGGGGCATAGATTTTTATATCTATGGCCAATATAATCTTAATAGTTTTAACTCAGTTATTGAAAAAAATGCATAGCGATATAAATGCGTAGAAAGCATTTAATGATTGTGGAATATACCTTAGCCCAGGGATGACTCTTGATTTGTGGAAATTTGAATTCTGTGTAGTTTGGATTCATCTCTCGAATTTGTTCTCGTGTCGGTGTGCCTAATACCTGAAACAAAACAGTTTCATTTAATTATCAGATATTTACTTAAAAAATTATAGGATAACATTTAGGAATGTGTGTTATTCCTTCAGAGGGCACTTGAATATTTTACCACAAGTGTATGTGTTTTCAAGGCATTCATAGTTTTACAAATATCATATCCCAACAACATAGTATAATTATGATTTCAAAGTGGGGTTCCAGAAACCTACTGTAGAGCATGAACAAATATTTACATACTCTATCAGTGGAGACCTCTAATTGGCCACCTAGTATAAAATGTTTTTTGTTAACATTTGTATGTGCTGTTGGTTTTCCTTGAACATATAAATAAATAAATAAATAAATAAATAATCGAACCTACACCACTCACATACCAGCTGAGAGACGGTCGAAAAATGTGAAAAGAAAAGAATAATGAATTCGAGTAGTATAAAAAAATAAGAACCTTGATGATTTCAACCAGCTGATCAACGCCTGAATCGCCGGGAAATATAGGTTGTCCCAAAAGTAGTTCAGCAACTACGCAGCCCGCGCTCCAAACATCTGTACAATTAAAGAAAGTATATAAAACGAGCTGACCCGCGTTTTTGCAGTTTTTACGCTATCCCACAGTAACAGTATATTTTCCGAGATATAAAGTAGCCTTTGTTATTCCAGGACTTAAGACATTCCAAATTTCATCACAATCGGTTAAGTCGTCACGGTGTATGTGTGTGAATGTGGTAACAAACATTCACACACATACACAGACTTTCGCATTTATAATATTAGTAGGATTACTGCATTACTAGTCAATCATTGCACAGCCTAAATCCTTTTTTATAAACGTAGTTTGAATCTCTGTTACCATCGTCTTTGTTTATTGATATAAGAATGACAAGGAAGACTGAAAGACGCTTAAATTACATTTATTAAGAGTAAGGAAACGTGTAATTGTTTCGTCAAATTATATAAGGAAATTTGAAATTTTAGAATTCAAGTTATAAAGAAGTGACATAAGGTCGTAATAGTGAGAAAATAACTCAAAGCGCCTAAACCGCGGCCCGTCTCCATTAATAGTAGTTCATTAATAAACATCAACAACATCCTATGCTGTTTAAAAGTAGGTCACCGTTTTATTACGGGTTATCCGTATCGATTCGTCGCGCAAGTCCCGAATTAACCCGTTGAAAAAGTTCCTTTTTAGAAATCTGCTATGTTTATGATTTTTTTTTTTTTTTTTTTTGATAGCGTAGCTTGTTGGTTATCCTTATCGAGTACGACATACATAGTACATAGATCGAATTGACGAAATTTAGGGAAAATGGCCGATGGTTGGGACCTATATAAAATATCTAGCTTCTGTACACAGCTTTAATCGCGTGGAATCTTTTGTTTCAATCGTAATAACTGGCTAACTAGTTTTATTGCGATAAACATTGAACTACTTAGAACAAATAACAACACATCACCGACAGAGGTTAAAAAATAAACTGAGAACAGAGAACAACACAAATTATAGAAAAAAAAGATAGAACTAGTCTAGTCTTACCAATCTATACTAATATTATAAAAAGGAAAGATTTGTATGTTTGTAACGAATAAACTCAAACTGGTCTGATCTCAAAAAAATCTTTAATAACAATACTATATTATCCCTGAGTAATCGGCTATATTTTATGTCCACCCGTGCAAAGCCGGGACGGGCCGCTAGTCTTATATGTATATAAAAATTAATTGGTGTGCGTTAGGCTCGCTAAAACTCGACAACGGCTGGACCGATTTGGCTAATTTTGGTCTTGAAATGTTTGTAGAAGTTCAGGGAAGGTTTAAACGGTGAGAAGTTATGGAAAAATTGCGAAAAAAGTCCGGGTCTACTAGTAATAAATATAACTTACCAATTTTCGTAGTATAATCGATGGCGCCGAAAATAAGTTCAGGAGCACGGTAGTACCGCGAGCAGATGTATGAGACATTGGGTTCGCCGCGCACCAGATGTTTTGCCGAGCCAAAGTCGCAGAGTTTCAGCACGCCGGTCTTAGGGTCGAGGAGAAGGTTCTGTGGCTTGATGTCCCGGTGACAGATGCCCAACGAGTGTATGTACGCGAGGCTTCTGAACAACTGATACATGTACAGCTGGGAAGAAAAATAATTGCGAATAAGTATTGATTTATGTGGCAACGCCAATAGTCACCGAAGTTTGTAGCGGGACAATAGAGTAAACACATGTTTTTGTCACTTGTGCGAGTCACTATTAGAACACACTAGGATGCCATGGCGATGTCGTCGACTACGCAACCAAACAGTTTCGTCGGTCTGGCGAAGTCGCCAATTGTAGCCAAGTGAATCTGTCATACATTTCAATACGAAGTATTTGGTTACGCAGCCGGCGAGTCGCTATAATATGGCTCTTAGAATACGGATCTAGCTAGCGATCTCGTAGCGCTAGGTCCGTATACTAAGTCTTATCGTCCCTAATATCGCCAGTATTGGCACCGGAATGTGTTGTTTGAATAAGTGTTTTTAGAATTTTAATTTTGTGTTTTAAAAAACATAAAATTATACTAGAGAATATGAGTTTTAGTTAAGACTAAACGTTTTTTTTTTTGACTAAACTTATAAATGTGAATGTAATATGTATGTCCGTTAGTTATTTTTTTACTTACTTACCTATCCCTGAATTGAAGCAAATAGGTTAGGGAATGGAATTTATTTGAATACCTTTATAAAACTAATTGGTATGGTTTGTTCGTCTTTGGAGTAGTGACGTGCAACTTTATACACAGTCTCCGGTATATACTCCAGCACCAGATTCAGGTACACTTCGTCTTTCTGCAATCACAAACAATATATTAATATATCTTCATACAAACAAACAGTACTAATATTTAAACATTCATAAAGTGCGCTAGTATTCAAACATTTTTTACGGACAGTCAAGGAGAGTTTGCCACTGTCATATAGGATGTATTTCATGAGGTATTTCTACTTGATTACATATCGAGAGAAGTACAAAACACTTTTTTATCAAAAAATATCAAACAGTGTTATGAGGAAAACATAAGCGAAAACCCTGAATCACGTGTTCCATTCGAACCAATAACAATGCCAAAACAAGACATGAAAACTAAATGCAAGTTTGTCAGTGGAATATGTGGAGAGTTTCCAACCTCTGTTTGCAAAAACTAACAAATAAATTATACGAATGAATAGATTTCAAGTTGGCCAACTTCCAAAGGCTCTTTGGCTAAGTGTTTAAAGAATCATGATAACTAACTAACCCATTTATTTGGTGGTCAGACCTTGACTGGCACACATTAAAAATGCAACTTCAATTCCGGCACGTGCGATTGACTCGAGTTTCACAAACAAAAACTATTATTATTTAGTTTTTGTTATTTTAGACAAAATCACACAAAAACTATCCCTTTGTAATAAGCACATAATTTAAATAGGCCTTGACTCATGCGGCCAATATTCTATGTGTATCGACTAGTTGAATAAGCAAGGCCAGCCCGGAAATCAGTAACTATTCAAAATTTTTGATCAGGATTCGGTTTGCTGTCATATAATTTTATTTCAAATATTATTTCATCTAAAAATAAGTCGCAAACAAGAATCCATTTTTAGTGTGTGCGTGCATACATTTTTTAACAAGTAATTGTGTACGTTTTTTTATGAGTGCAAGTAAACCATGTAAATGGCATAAACTCAAAGCAGTTTTCATGTCAATAAAACCAAACAAAAGTAAAAATAAGCGAGCAAAAGTTATAGTCTAAAAACACAACTGGATGACTCGATAACGAATAAACTGACATGTAGGTGATGATGACAGTGAAAGAAGATCATGGGCAGGCTCTCTCATCGAGACGTAAAGCACATGGCTGAAGGATTACTGCTCATGACGTGATTAGACTTGCTCTCAATTATGCACACAACTGCTTGACTGGCAAATTAGATTAGCAATCAATATAATACGGTTATCGCGAGTTTTTAATATACATTGGTGTGATTGCCAAGGTAGTATTGATTGGTAATCTTTGCCGTATTTGGTAACCTAATTGTGCGTTAGCACACTAGCGCAACAATCTGATTGGTTCGTAAACATACTGCGACATCAAGTGACTGCATTGCGTTTAACATTGAGCTCACTGCTGCGGGCACTGCCGCCTTCCCCCAAATAAAACACACAAATAATACACCCTTAATAAAACGTACATAATTTAGATACAAGACAAGAAACAACCGGTCATAGATAAAGTGCGAATAAATCGATAGAAACGAGATACCTCATTCAATCAATTAAACATCGACAGCATATTACTCAATGAATATTATAATAAAATCTTAATAATGCTTATAAAATAAAACAGGCAAATAATATGTAGCTACTGCTTAGCAAAATATAGGTCAGAGATGCAACCCTCACCTTTTCTCCACTGGAGTAAAAGAAGAACTTCAATTTCACAATGTTACAGTGCTCCAGTCGCCGCATGATTTGTAGCTCTCGATTCTGAAACATCCAAGTATATCCATTTACATAGGTTCCTCCAGCCAGCCAGCTGATGTTTATTTAAACCATAACGCAAAGAAAACTGAAAAGTGGATTTATAAAATCGTAAAGATAAGTTTTATATTCGCTTTAATAACAGAATTCCGATAACAATAACAGACAAATGCTCAATAAATGTTGAATTTATGATTTTATACTGTGTTCAATGATCAGTAACGAATAGTTATATATCATTTTAAAATATATAAACGATTATTTACATACAAGTATTTATTCGCCGACCAACCGTCGAACACAGTCGCGGGCGGTGCTCATGAAGAAGAGCTTTTAAATCTTCGAAACGTCAGCATAAATTACAAGTAATTTAAAAAGGTTGGTAATACATTTACGCGTGATCCAAAGGCTGGTTCATATCTGGCTGTATGTATCAGCATTGCCATTCACCGTGGCAATGCAGCCAGCATGTTTTGATCACTTCCGTCTGGTAGTGATTTGGATCAGTTGAGCTATCTATAGATCGTTTGTAACGGTCTTAAGATGACTCAACTGTTTCATATATATTTTGTATTTGTAGGTAATGTAATTATGTAGGTACATAATTATTCATTTGGTAATATTGTCAGTCTCACCTTAAACCGTTTATCCTGGAGCACCTTCTTGATGGCGATTAGCTCGCCGGTGTCACATAGCTTGGCCTGGTAGACGACGCCGAAGCTGCCGTTCCCGATGAGCTTCATATCCGCATAGCTCACCTCCTGCGGCCTGTCGGGGCCTTGCCCCGGCGTCGCCACCACAGTCGTCACCTTTGAGCCGTCCTTGCCTGTAACGAGCAAATATCAACTGTTATCAGGATCCGTTAGGACAACATTTTATTTCAATAGAGCAGATGCAAGTGATCAATGATTCATGAAAACTTTTATATGATCAGATGCAACCTAAATCTGATCATATGATCCGATGGGAATAACCCTCACTCTAATATAAACATTTTTTTGCTATACGCAGTTCTGGAAATTAAATTTCGTATTTTATTCATGTGCTTTTCATTTGCTGTTCAAAAATGTATAAATTCAAGGCAGTTGCGCTCTATAGTTCTTGGCTTCGTTATTTAAATTCAGAGTTATTAAAATAGCATCAATGACTTCGCGTTTTTATAAGAGCTGAAATTCCCAATATTCCTGTTCCAACAGCTAATTTTGTTGCAGGCAATATTCAAAATCTGAGTGTGAGCAAACGTATTAGCTATTAAAAAAAGTTCCTTATTCAAGGCTCATTGAAAACCTAAAAACCCGTAAAAGCCGTTCTACTTAAAACTAGCTGCCCCAGCGGTTTCGCTTGCATGGTACCAGGCCCTAACCAGAATTAGTAACAAGTTTTTTGGTAACAAGCATTCAAACATTATTATGATGTATTCGCAAATACAAATCATCGATGATAACTAGGATAAAGGTTCCATCATCTATCATTTTTTATTGCAGAAAAACTATGTTTATAATTCAAGTATATCAAGTATCAAGCAAGAGGGCATTAGATATCAATTTGAGATATTAATCTAATACGCAAATGATAATACATAAACGTAACAAGTACGTAGGTTATTCAAAGATAACTGGGTTATCTGGGTTTAATTATAAGTTCACAAGTCTGCTAGCAGCAGACCATGGAAACTGTTAAAAACAACTACTTAACGATATCTCTCTAACGCATTATTAATTGCAATTGAGCAATGTATTGGCATGTAACGAAACTAAGGGTGAGACTTCGACGACGATTGAACAATTTGACGTTAACGTTAGATGGTGCAACTCACCCTTAGTATATTCTACAGTTGCTTTAGCGCGATCGATAGATAACTTTTTTACACCCACGACCTTAAACTTTTCTTCGCCTCGCGTCCTCAATGTGGTTATGTGAAGCGAACAAAAGCTGAAAGGGTAAAAGTAGACCAATTTTTAAGGTCAATAACGCCAGTAACTTCATTACAATCGGTTAAGCTGTTCTTGAGATAAACAATACCTACGCAAACATAGCCTATTATCCTATTCGCATACAGACTTCTGAATAAGTCTTGTGTATACCTTGTGTGACCATTATTTGCAAAGAATGGATAAACAGAGCATTCTTAGAGAGAGTTTTATTAAATTCAAGTCAATAAAAGTTACTAATCTACTAACTTGGTACCTTCCTACCTACGTGTTATTGCGAGACGAACCTGCTGAGGTAACTTCTTTTTTTGGTTCAGATTTTTCAGATTTATGCTCTCTCTCCATCAACTGATTGTCAAAGCATGATTATAATTTTTTTATAATATTTAAAATTTTACTAAAATGATTACCTACAAAAAATAATACATTTTGATTGTCTTTCACTCAGCCATCCGGATTAATGCGTATTGCGAATTCCAATCCAAAAGCACAGACAAAATTTCTAGAGACCAAAAATCGAGAATAGAAAATACATGTTGTTCTGTAGTTTTAGCAATTCTCGAACGTGCTAAATTAAATTCAGGTTTAAAATTACATAACTCTGTATGACGAATGCCTAAACCAACTCACGTACAGTTAGCAACCTAATATACATTCGATTAAACCTGCCAGGCTAGCTTGCGCACCGTAGAATAGTTATTTTATAGAAGTGTGGACAAAACTGTAATTTATATCTAAACTGCTCATGCTAGCCGCGTGCTATGCCTGTAAGTGCAGTGTAGATTCCTACAGTTAGTATCATAAGGTTTTGTTTTACATTATAAGGATTTTGGACGAGCCAAGATCCCTGCACGAACGTCCAATAAAACTGTAACAGTAACATTTCATCGAGATCGATAAGCTTTTCGTGAACACTAAACTCAGTCCTAAATTGTTTTAGCTAATCTGTAGCAGGCCAGGTAGTAATACCTACCTCGGTCTATGTAGTTATGGTTGAGTATAGTTATTATATCCATGAATAGTATAATGCGAGACAGATGTAAAAGCGCGTAACCTACCCGGTTCTAAACCACATTTTTACGGTTGGGCGCCACATTTCACAGGGGTAGTATCATCATATTATAGGGTTAATTGCACAGAATTGGTACACTATTGTAGACTTTGAAATGTTGTTTAGAATGTTTAGTCTGAAATGCATGCAAGCTAACTGAATTTCAAAGTCGTTGAGTCGCTTTTATAATGATTTCTAATTGAATTAAAAATAATTACTGCTTATTAGCCATTTTGCCATAAAGTTGGTTTATCCGTTTCACTATATGATTAAGGCTATTTGTGAACAAAACGAATTAGCCTCTATCACTTTAACCACGTAAGTACAGTTTGAACAGTCCACAGGTTTAGTCGTGTTTAACTTGTGATTTAATAAACAAAGTTCCACTAATTATCATAATAGGAAGGTTGCTAAAAATAACGCAAATCGATGGTATCTAATCTAATTTTTTTCGATGAGGTCGAGACTAGACAGTTATGTCTATTGACTAAGGAGTCGTCATATCATTCAGCGTGTAAGGGTAGTATCGGTTTGTGCGGGCAAAGGGCAAATAATTAAACATTTGTGTGCTAAAAAAACAAGTCTGTTACATAATAATACCGCACCGACATTGTTGAGGGCGCGTGACGTGACGCATATATATTAACTAACTGGTGAAAAGTTTGATTCAGTATTATTACTGGTATCAATAGGCTACTTTGGCGAAAAGTAGAGTGCAGTGCGCATTCGTGATTTGTTATTTTGACATTGTACACAAATAGAGCATGTAAATTAGTCAATACAGAAAGTATCGAATGGATTCAACGATTTCATTATGAAACATAACATTGGTTCAGCGTTGAATGGTTTGCGTTGCGAACCTTTTTTTTATAAAGTAGTGCGTTTAATAGCTGGGAAATTGTATAGGTATCCTATATTTGTGTAGACCTGTCTAACAATTAATTGACATTGAAGTGGTAAAGTACTAGCAATATTTTGAGTTATAATGATGTGATTTATCTTGTTACCACATAAACAAAGACGCTCAATTTCAGTTTTATGTAGTTTGCCCTAAAAGCCAGCTCTAAACCACGACCAAGAAATCCAATACTAGTCACTATTTAAAATAAAAAAAAAAAAAAAAAATTAGCCATAGAAAATTTATGGAGATACTCGAGCTGGAGTAAAATACAAATTTAATTGACTTTGAAAAATTCAGACAAGAAAACAATTTTACGAAGTAAAAATTATAAGAAGTCGGTACTTTAAAGTCGGCTGGGCTCTGGCAAATACAGGGGGATATTAAACATTCAAACTCGGCAACGGACGATTTGGCCTAATACTGCTGCAGTAGGGGAACCGTTTGTTTATCGCGTGTCGGTGGTTCTTTCTTAGCCACTCTCTACGATAATATGATCCGGTTGGATTTAGTTAAATTTAAAACCTTCGAAGTGATTTTGGATTTTTTTCATCTAGAAATTGTTAACTTTGTGGTGAGTATGTAAATGGTGTTAACTTCATTAATTAAACAGCACAACACGAATAGCAGGTTGAAAATGATGGGTAAATGTGTTACGTCGATACTCGACAGAGAAAATAAGATTAGTCATCAGAGGTAATCCTGATCGATATCTGGTAAGCCCCTGCCTATAAGCTCATTTAGGCTAGCAGGAACGAATGTATCTACTCTATTCGGCATCTATAACAATAGCAAGAGTCATGCCTAAAATGCAAAAGGAACCCAGCCAGCACGGCGCGTTGGATGGAGATGGAAGTGACGTAAATTCACCTAACTTGTAAGACGTTTCAAACTGATCCTTGTGATTCCATTTACTTTTTCTTCTGACGTTAACTTTGCTAGTCTTTCTATTAGAAAGACTATAAAACAGAGATTATTGGCATTTTTATATAATGACGATTTACACAAGTAGGAAAGTAACAACACGATTAAGTTCTAGTTTAGCAAGAAACCCTGAATGTCTTGAAACGCTTATAAATCATAACAACGTAATAAAAGTAAAGACAGAGACAATAATAAAAAACGCGATATTTCGGCTTTAAGCGCTTTTGTGTTGCCTCTCACCCGGAGCATTCGCCTGTAATGTAACATTTAAGATTTGATTTTGAGCATTACGTTACAATAATGCCTCCCTGACTAACGAGCATTCGCCTGTAATGTAACATAGATTATATTTTGAGCATACCTTATAATGCTCTGATGTAAGTATAAACAGATTCTATCATTACAGGTTGCGCACTGTAATGCTCAGTTCTTCTCCTGCGCACTGATGTATGCTCTGTAATGTTTCAGAAGAACATTCCCGGTTAGGGAGCACCTTAAAGTCAACAAAATATTCGTCAACACTCCACTATTCGGACCATTATTAGTAAATTGTTAGCCCTTCCTGTTCATAACTTTTAGACACAAACGATAGACTCACGTAATCTTGTTTACCACGATGATCAACTCAATAGCAGGAAGTCGAAGAAGGTAAGCAAAAACAGACTATTAGGCTGTCGGCTACCTTTGTTCGTGGGCAACCAATAACAGTCAATAGCTATCTGAGCAAAAAAACTGCCATAAAACTTAGACTAACCTACATTTTTCTAGTTAATATTTTTAACGTTTGTAGGCTAATTGCGAGGCTGAGGCACTAAATATAATAACGTACAAGTGTGATTTTGTACTGAGCTGTGAACCACGGCTCTCTAAGATCTACTATGATATGATTGATGTGCACCAATCTAGTCAAATCCAATCTACACACTTTAATCACCATACGTCCATCCTAATGTTATAAATCCAAAAGTAAGTCTGTCTATTCCGTTATTACGGGTAAACAGTTTTTGATAAGAATTAGTACGCGAAGCCGAGGGCGGCAGCTAGTAGTGATAATTAAAAAAAGGTACCAATTGATTTGTGTAAGTACACAATTGCAGCAATGCATGCTAAGGAGTGGAATAAATACCCAACCCATATCAATTATGTTAACCCTGAAGGACTTCAGAGCAGCGCTATCCCGCCACACCCTTAGCAACCCTTATTGACCCAAGCCTTAGCGCACTCCACCTTTGTTTATCAGCTTTCTATCTGAGTCTTCATTTCAATTTGTATTATGATAGTGTAGCCGTTCTGTTATATATATGGCACATGCTATAGGCATCAAGTCAGTAAATATAATAGTCTATCCGATCCGTAAATGTTTAGACATTATAACCACAATAGAATTTAAGAATGAACTTGGTAGGTCGTAGGATATTACGTATTTAGGTACATTGATAAATAGCCGTGAAGATAGAGACGATCTTCTTAATGAAGTCAGTTATAAATAAATAAATAAAGGAATAATATAGGCATACTTAGATTGAGTCATAGTAAAAGAAATAAAAATATTAATTGTGATTAGCTCGCTAATTGCGATTATTTTGTTGTCAAAGCATACAAATAAGTCTGATTTAATAGGATTAGCCGCTAATCACAATAACTAGGGGTTCTTGTGCGAGCGACACAGTAATGTGAACTAACCGTAGGATTCTTTATGTAATTTGTACTTTTTAATAACTTCACAGATTGGTGTAAGTACGTCTATATTTTACAATAAATAAACGTGAGAAGTGCATGAAAAATGCCGCAGCAATGAAAATAAGTCAGCGCATCTAGAATCCAGCTAGACAGTGTTTTGGAAGAAAATAAATACATACCTACATAATGTGGCATTCATAAGAAATATAGGGCAATTCTAATACGTATGTCGTCGGAAAATCCAATAAAATCAAAGAAAAAAAAAAGAAGATGAATAAAAACTTTCTATAACTTTAAACGACAAATAAAAGAAAAGAGCTTCAAGACAAAAGTCTACAATCAGTGAGTGTTGCCAATGATGACTTATGGCACTGAGACGTGGTCGCTAACTATTGGTCTCATTCACAATCTCAAAGTAGCTCAACAAGCTATAGAAAGAGCTAGAACTGTCACTGCACAGTTCATAGAATTATGAGTTGAAGTCGTAGCATTGTTGACAGGTCATACAGCTCGCGAAACCGTCAATCGCTGGAGAATACTATCTCTACTACTATTATCAAATGACGACCACAAACTGGAAAACAAAGTGTTGGACGGAACGATGGCAATGTAGCTGTCGCAAGATGTCGGTAGTGGTAAAGTCTCAAGATCGGCCATTCTTTAGCGTTTATTAATAATAAATAAAGTTTTAAATACCTAAGTAAATATTTGCATTTCTTACAAATTCCTTACTGAACGAAATACTATACAATAACAATACATTTTAAAACTAAAAGGTTGCATTTGATATATTGGGAAATAATTAAACACGCAAATCTTACTATTCCGTATAATTTAGAGAAAATTATGTGTACCTCCTAGACAAATTTGGGTTTGACAGGTTTTATTCTATTAGGTAGGTATAGGTACTAGCTGACCCGCGCGGTTTCACTCGCGTATGTTCTATATTTTCTTACAAATATTTCAAGAGCAAAATCAAACGCAAATGTAAGAGAAAACTTCTTGTTGACAACTCTCGTACTATATAAATATTTGTGTTTCAATGACGATGTGATGGCTGATCCGATTAGCATGAAACTTGAAATAGTAACCAAATTGGGGAAAGCGAGGTAATCTTATCATTAGTACTAATCAATGAACTTAAACAATTACCTAATTGAAAAATAATTAACATCAATTTGTACCAAACACCATAGTGATAGCTAATAACATTTGCAAGAGATTGTATTGTAATAGGTTATTATTAGACTGAAGACTTGAAACGCGATAAGCATAGTTAAAAATGCAGCAGGATCAAAGCCCAAAGTTTTGTTAGAAAATTAATTAAAAAATAAAAGTACACCGAAAACTAAAAAGTCCATAACTGCTCAAAACAACTACAACTACTCATACATACTCGCACCAATACCAAGAAAAACACACACGAAAGACAGACACAATATCGATACGAAAACGAAACTATGAAATGCGATGTCAGAATGTCACTTGTAATTTGCTACGATAATCCTTCAACGAACAATCCACCAATTAATTACTCTAGGAGATCATGGTCTCCGCAATTATTTTCAATTAAAGGATTGTCGCATAATATCTACAAGGAACGTGATGATTGCGTGAACACAAACAACAGCCGAACTAAGTCGTGCGCCACATCTAGCACTTACGATGAGAGGAAGCAGCCTTCTTTTCCGGAGCTGGATCGGTCTTTTTAGGAGTTTCCACTTCGCCTGCGTGATGCAGCAAAACACAAAAGCAACATTAGAACATTGATGGTGAACAGAATAATAAAATGTGTGATACAATACACGAATAAATGTGTCCACAATTATCTGATTGTCGACACGAATTCTTTGTACAGTTTGGACACTCACTTATGGTACGTCGAAGTTTTTTACAAAAAGAAGAGAGTCGGTCGCGTGCGCGGCTTAGCTGACCGCTTTTATCATTGTCAAGTAAGCGGATCAAGGAGGGTTCGGACCGCGCGGTAACCTCTCCGACAGGGCGGATCGCGGAACCGGAGCCGTCGGAAACACCGTGGTTGTCGAAGCATACTGGCCCTGCTGAACACTCCAGCTTGGAAATGGATCGCACGCGAGCGCGCGTTGTGGTAGACTGCCGGTCGGAATCGCGGCAGGCACCGTTGGCGTCGCCGCCCCGCCCGGTACCTCGCTACATATAGGTGCTAATTTAGACTTCGCGACAAAAGTCATCATTATAGAACATCTTGTCAATACACAGTCAACAGCATTCATGAAAACCAAAACAAAGACCAGCTGCTTAATTATTGGGAAATTTGACATAACTTTTTTAGTTTTTTAATATTTAGGTAGAACTGTTTTTAATGATTTATTCGTTTTGTGTTCGTTGCATATTAAGTATCGTATACAGTCTTTCATTATTAGTGCATAATATTCAAGGAATAGGTTCGTTACAAAAAAATAATAACTGCCATTTGTATTTTTTTAGATGGCAATAACTGCCGTTGTAGCTCTTTTAAGTAATTAAAGCTTAGTTAGTGCCCAGGGCCCTCTGCGTTCGGTCGAACTAACTGTTCTCACTGGGGCATCGAATTCCTCGTTTGGTCCAAGTGTGCTAGCTCTATTACCGTACACCATCGGTATTGGATCGCATGCACGCGTGTCTGCCTTTTTATACAACTGGTGATAATTTTTTGTGACGTCACTTTGAAACTTCATAATTTTCAGCTTTAATAGATCTGTACATAAACAGAAAATCAGTGCAAATCGGTGCGCACGAGCATTTTATCGGCAATTTGGTACTAACAGCAGGGCAACTCCTACACCACTACACCACCACTAGTTAATATAGTTTTTTGTAGCGTCATCATCCGTCCGCCGCGCCTGTCCGTTTGTTTGTTTTACACATCTTTACTTATGCCTGTTTTATGTCTATTAGTTTACTTCTACTGTTTGTTTTTTTTTAAAACCTTTTCCACACCTCGAAAAAACTAATTTAAAGAGTCCATAACTTCTTTTATATCTTTTATACTAAAAAAAACAGTAAGTAGACATCATAATATCAGACCCTGGTAATAAGAAATCCATCTGACTTAAGACCTTTTCTTTTATTGAAGGCGATAACGCTACTTGATGTGCGTAATCAGTTACCAAAATATTGCGTAAACAACATTTTATAGCAGATTTTGTTTGTACATATTCAAGTGCTAATCGCACTATAAACTGTATGACCCCATTTTGTTGTTAATTTTTCTATTCTAAACTCGATCAGTCGATAGATAAAAGTACCTACAGGTTTAGTATGTCGTAGGTATTATGCGATTATGACGAATAAGCACCTGGATTTACTGGTACCGTAGAATGTTTAATTGAATTAACTCTGTTTTCATGGTCTCAACTTTAGACAATTGGATTAGAAGTTTTGGCAGAGTTCATTGGGTTCTCGTCACGCGAGGAGGCACGTCTGTCGCGTCGCCGCGCACCAATATTCGATTTGCTTTCACTTACAATACCTAACAAAGATGTTTGTACCGATCGACTCGACATATAAACTCATACTGCTGTTTCAGCACTTCAGGCTCTTTTATTCAGATGACTATCAGTTTGTAAATATGGTAAATGGTAATAAATAGTATGCAGCGTACTTATACATATGAAATACCTTCATACTGCATCTTTATTATCATTATTATTTTGTAATTAGTATGTACAGTTTTAAAAGTTTAAGAGGATAATTTAAAAAATTACGCTCTATTTTACGTCGTTTGCGATAAATAAAGCAAAAGGAAAGACTAAAGCAAATGCGACTTCCGTCGTGATCATGCAATAAGTTGGGAATTGCTTTGAATCAGTGCCAAAGTAGCGTCATTGTGCATTGTTTAATATTTTCAAAACTTTGCTCTGGAGATGCGAAATTTTTGTACATAATCGGAAATAACCGTACCACCTTATGATCAAGTCCAACCCTATTTGTTAGTACCATGCACTGTCCAGCGGCAGATGGTTGCATAATACTACTGTTTAGAGAATAAAAATATAACAGCTTTTAAAATAAAATAATGATCATCATGAAAGCTTTCTAATGTTCCCACTGCTGGGACACTGGCCTATTCTCGACCGAGAGTGATTGGGTCTTAATCCACTACGCGGACCCAATGCGGATTGGTGGATGGCACATGTCTTTCGAATTTTTAGTTCTTGGACATGCCGGTTTCGATGTTTTCCTTCACCGTATGAGAGCACTGACATTGCGCACATAAATTTTTCGAACTGTAAAATTCATTGGTGCACGATCGGGTTTGAACCCACGACCTTAGGATCGGAAGGCGGGGTCACTACCACTAGACCACCGGTGCTCTAATATAAATATATATGATTAGCATAAAAGCAAGGTAAAAGTGAAACACTGGTGAGATGGGAAAGAAAATAATGATAAAGTTATAAGTGCCTCTATAGTCTACTGAGTTACTAGTAGACTCTACTCTATACATACAACAGATAGGAAAAAGAAGTACAATTATAGTCTTTATTGAAGTGATGTTGAATAGATATTTCATGCGGTGCTCATTTTATGAGAGTCACAAAGAACAAGTGGATACACGAAAGCTACACTACATAATTGACTAAGGGCCTTTGCACACCACGTTTTTTTATGCGCGTTTACAGCGCGTTGCATCGATTTATCAGCGCGTTTGTAGCGACTACTACTACAAACAAACGAAAGGATCGTGTGCAAATGTTACACGTGACTTCGGTCTTGCGTTTGCTGAGCGTCCTGATTGCGTTTTACGCGCGTCGTCAGCGCATAAAAAAACGTGATGTGCAAAGGCTCTAAGGTTCAGATTTAAAAGGAAAATAAGAAAACCTTTCATTGTCAAATACATACTTTTATAATGAGAGTAATTGAAAATGTGTTAACTCGGACAAAAGCATAGTTTTTATTCAACTCTTCACATAAGTAGAGGATCGAGTGCGCAGTTCCATTGTGCTCTGAAAGCGACACCGTGCGTCTAGTGTACGGTCGGCGAGCACGCTCACGCCTTTGAATTCGACCAAGGCCCTATTGTCGCAAGAGACTAACTGCGGATAATGGGGGAACCGGTCCCGCCAGCATCTATGACGCATCGCTCACCTTAGAAAACGTGCCCTCGTGTTGCTAAGCTCGCATCATCATGACATTTACTGCAATTAAACATTTGCCTATACGTTTTTGAGAGCATTGTGGTCTAGTGCCAGTGATCCTGCCTTCCGATATTAAGAGGGTTTAAAACCGGTCGAGCACCAATGGCTTATTTGTTCAAAACTAGTAGACTCGGCGCAGTTTCACTCGCGTTTTTTTCCCTGTATGTTTTCTCACCGTTCACAAACATTTCAAGACCAAAATCAGCCAAATCGGTCCAGCTGTTGTCGAGTTTTAGCGAGACTAACGCACAGCGATTCATTTTTTTTAAGAAGTCAGAAGAAGATACGAGGATACAGGATGGTTCAATCATAGGCGTCAATCGTAAGAAAAAATGTGATTCCTCAGATCCAGGGGTATCCGAAAATACCCCGTGTAGTATGTTCTCAGATTTTTGGACTTTTTGCATCAATGATTTATGTGTTTTTAGTTAATAATAAAGCTAATAAACCTTATTTAGTTAGGTTTTTTTTACAGTAAATTACGAGATGGTTAAATAGTTCGCATGATGTTAAGCTCCACGCCTGACCATAACTGCAGTGACACCCAAAAATTGTGAAATAAAAAAATAAACTTAACTAAACTTAGTTTAAATATTAGTTTTATTTTTTAATTGGAGAGCCATTTTTTTTATATACCAAGTTGGCAAACAAGCATACGGCCCACCTGATGTTAACTGGTACCGTAGCCTATGGACGCTTGTAATATCAGAGGAATCATTTGCAGATTATTTTATAGCATTTTTTATTTTATTTAGTCTTACGAATGACGAAATAGGCAATAATACTTTACTTGGATCAAGTTGCTAACTTATTAGGGAATTTTCACCTTAGTACATTTAAATGCCGATTTCAGCAAATAAATATTATGCAGCACATTTTATTTGATACCTATTATGAAAGCTTAAGAGTCCTTGAAAGTTTTTAAGAACACTTAAAAACAAACCATGGATTATGGTTTTTAGATTAAAAAACAGACGTTAAATCTCTAGTACTATTCCGCTTAATCTTTTAACTAATGAGGTCACACAGTTACCACAGTTAACCTTAAAAGAAAAATATCGACACGTGTTTCATCCCTCCACGGACATCATCAGGACCATCGACTTGTTCTCCGCCAGATGGATGGATTAATGGATTTCCGCAAAGTAACGCCTGAATCTATCAATTAGTTTTTAGTTTTTTAATTTAATGTTGAAAATTCAACTTTGACTCTCTCAAACACTAATTCGTCACTTTTGACCAAAACTTGTAACTTGCACTAGTGATAAGAGATTGACTATTTTATGCATGTTCAACTCTTTGATATTATTTTACCCCCAAACAGTTTCAAACGTTCTGTCTGACCAAACATTCTCAAAAAAATCACCAAATCAACTAAAAAAAATTGATTTGAGAAATTTTTTTTTTCTTATTGACGTCTATTTTTGAACCAACCTGTATATGTGCGCCAGTGTACTGTAACAGTGAAGTAAAACATGATGAGGAAACTTCCATATCCATCCACCAATCCGCATTTGGTACTTGGTACCGCGTGGTGGATTATGTATAAATGACCCAATCACTCTCGTTTGATAGTAGCTCTGTGTCCCAACAGTGGGAACATTAGAGGGCTGACCTTGATGAGTTTATTAATAAGGATGCTAATGAAGTAGTTCCCGGTTGAAAAGACAGCGATCGTTAACAATGCTACTGAAAGTTTACATAACTTTTTAACATGGGTTATGTGTTATGCATGATGGTTTTAATACAATGAAACAGCGTGAATGATTATAATTGAGTTAAGTATATTTTTTAGAAAGTGAAAGGAACGCGTAATAAATAGCAGCTAGGAAATTACTCACTGTTCTAAATGTCTTGCACTTCTAAACAATAAATAGGTGAGTCTGCCAATGAATAATTTAAACCCCTGAAGAATTTTTTGTGCAAATATTAATTAAACACAGAGATCGGATACAAAAAAAAAATAATTCCAGTAAAACGTCCATAAAATGTAAATGTTCTTCTAAATATGAATTTACAGCTAATTATAGATACTGATTTATGAGCCGGGTTTAGGTAGGTGCTTAAATAATTCTGGGCGTATTTCCAAGGCAGACCATGAACATGCGTGACGCTTGCGTTGCGTTGCGCTTGCGATGTGCGTTATTATATTCCCTCAAACTATTCCGGACGTCCGTTTGTCATGTCTCTGTTTCTAACTAATAATTTGCAGGGAATAATAAACTCGTATGGACGAGACATTCATTCTTGTTTTTTCACGGTATACGTAAAACATCTTCGTTGTTCTCTAACAGATCAATATTCAAGTAACTAACTACCTTAAAATATCTTGGTGAGTTTATAATCTTGGTATAATCTTATCATGGCATTTGAAATAATATGACGAACGCTTGAATATTGTGGCAATAAATCTAAATCTTCGATAATTTTATCAGATAGATGTTTTATTACTACTGTGGGTAACAAAACAATAAAACATGGTTAGCCATAAGAGCTAAGTTAGCCAAAAGCCCTACAAATTTAGTCACTAGTGACCTTGGTTAGCGAATACACACTAGAAACAGACAAGAATCGCGGCCACCAGTTCAACAGGTCCACTTGTGGTCGCCATTTTTAAGTTTTAAACGTTGTTTTGTCTTAGTACTTGGCAGAGTTGTGAGTGTGCGTGATGCTGGAAAATATGCATCCACAAGTATCGACAATGACTGTTTAGCTTGAAGAATTTATTCCTCAGCTTGTGAGGATCACTACCTATCTAGTAGCCAAGTCAACGTGAGCCTGAAGTCAGTGAGAATTTAGTTCGCAAAAGTGAAACTACTCTTGAAGAAATTTGGTCATATTTCATTGATAATTCTGAAGAGTATGAATAGTTGAAACAATCTAAGAATCGGCTGAAGGTGCAGCAAACCTTACGCGATAAGTAAGTACGTAGTATAACAAACCAGTATTTTGAACAGCAAAAGAAGCGCTCTCCGTTGACTTCGGTCTATTGTACTTGTTGTCCGGATCAGCGTTAACCGTGTAAGTACCACGACGTCTTAACATCATGACAGTCCAGCTGTTCTCCACTAAACACAAAAACTCTTATACATCAGTAAATCATCTGATGGCTATTGACTTTTCAACAAAATATAACACCGATCCATTTTATCACAACACAATGAACCACACAGCACAGTGTTTTGGCAAAATAAACTAGCGATGCGAAACATCAAATTGTTTTCAAATTGCTTGCACACCGGATAGCAGCTAGCGGCGGCGTCACGATATAGAACTGACGAAGTGGGTTAACGAACTAATCGGTAATTTTGCAACATGCACCGGCTTCGACGGCCACGGGCAAGTCATGCGACTATGACACGGGCACGAGCGAAAGGCAACTTGGAAACCGAGAGTGCGTTAGCGCGGTTCTTCCGTGAATGACAGGACAGCGCGAGATAGCGAGATCGACGACAGTCACTGATAACATTAGGCGATAACGTTGGACAATTGACTAACACATTGGAATAGCTATAGTAAGTGATTAGATACTCATTGCATTTGCATTGACAAGACACCTACGTATTTAATTTATTTAAGTTTAACTAATTAACCTCTGAAAAAAATTAATAGTAAAGTTCTTTGTGATAGAGCACCACCATACTTATTTCTTTCTGCCGCCAAGCAGTATTGCTTGCAATGCTGTGTTCCGGTCCGAAGGGTATGGTTTCCGGTGAAGTTACAGGCACTTGAGACTTTCGATCTACGTCTCAGGGTGGCAACCCGCGATTGATAACTCTAGGTGTTCAGTTTTGACGCCCTCTGTCGATCAATTTTCGTAAGTCGAGATCGACGATGTGCTGTCACCTGTCAGCTGTGAATGAACTGGGTTCAATGACCAGCGACAGCTGATTGGCTTAACCAAACTACTACTACATTTTATTCAAATTTCGAAATATCGTTGAGTCAGCAGTTGGTTTGACCTCTAAATTCGACACATTCGTGTAACGGCTTCAAGTGCGTTAGCTACTTTATCTTGTTCTCGTAATTTTTCGTATCGTATTGTTTTCGTTTTCGTTTAATTTATCGTAATTTAGTATTGTGTGCAAGCAGTTTCGTTGAGTGCTAGGAAGCAGGAGATTTCGCGCCAGCCCCCACGGTATTTGAGCGTTCGGTATAGGTGTAAGTTGAACCGAAGCTAGTCCAGACAAGTCGGAGGTAATACGAAGCCATACCTTCCCATTCCGTGGGCGCTGTTCCAGGAAGAAGCAGCCAGGTTAGTGAAATCCTTTGCTCCTAACTGCACTCATAATTTGGTTAATTATAGTTTTTTTATCGTGTTTAACTTCATAATTGTTTAACGTGTTTCGTATTTAGTTTGTTAGCAAAAAAAGATTAAATTTACAGTCCACTCAAATCGTACATTTTGGTCCTTCGAGCCGGATAAATTGTGAT
The DNA here is from genome assembly GCA_951394395.1 of Colostygia pectinataria. Taxonomy (NCBI): domain Eukaryota; kingdom Metazoa; phylum Arthropoda; class Insecta; order Lepidoptera; family Geometridae; genus Colostygia; species Colostygia pectinataria. The sequence continues at coordinate 6,434,884 of OX596362.1, forward strand.
AAGGCACCTTTGGATTTTGGCCTTCAGCTATATTATCAACTATCGACCGATATTTCGAATATTTGAAAAACTTTTTTTCTTTTGTCGTACCTATCCTGGTAATTTCGCTGGTCATTGAATTTTTCGTTTGTTCATTGTGGGTAGGTTGGGTTGAACGATTGATTGTCATCTGTCATTTTTCGTTGTCATTTGGTGAACATCACTCAAAGTGACTTTGACGTTTTTTTCGTTTTGACAGGTTGACATCAAACGTTCATTCTAAAACTGACCAGGTGTTTGTTCCTATCTGTGCCGGTCGTGAAAATAGCTCCTTAACTCCTTACGTGTTTCTATCTTTGTTTTGATTTGCATTTTGTTTGTTTGTTGATTTGGCTGTGAAAAACTGTTCTTTCGTGTCGTTTCCAGCCAGATTAACTTAACTACATTATTATGCCAATGGATACACGTAAGGGAGTTCTGGAGAAAGACACCATGGCTGACAGCGATCGAGTCTCGCGTGATTATGCCAATATGAGGTTAGAGCTGTTAGATACTTCAGATTTGGTAGGAGTTTCGGAACAGGAAGTAACAGCTCTGGCCTCAGAGTTTCACGCCGCGCAGAAGAACCTGCTAATGCGCTTGCCAACGGGTGATAGGAACAGTGAGTTCGCTTACACTGTGGCATTTGACAAAAGGTTACATAGTGTTATGGCCAGACTTAGGCTGGCTGAAGTTAAGCCAATGAGAGAAAGTCACAGTAGTTTAGCGAAACTACCAAAAATAAGTATAAGGCCATTTGACGGTAAGCTAGAGAATTGGGTGTCGTTTAAGGAGCTGTATGACTCACTCATACACAAAAGGGACATGCCAGATGTCGAAAAGTTGCACTACTTACTGTCGAGTGTTAATGGGTCGGCATTTGACCTGATTAAAAACTATCCGTTGTCCGAAACTAGTTATCTTCTAGCATATCGGGCACTTAGCAAGTACTACGATAGGAAGAGAATTATTGCCACAAATTACTATGACCGTTTGCTTAACTGTGAAGTAGTGAAAAATAAGAGTAGCTCTGAGTTAGAACGACTTCATCAAACCTTCGCAGAAAACTTAGCCATCCTGTCTAAGTATAATTTGCCTGACCAGAACTTTATGCTTTTTCAACTAGTTTGGTCAAAGTTAGATCCTTCCACTAGGGAAGCTTTCGAACTTCAGCTGGGGTCAGAAGTCGACATACCCCAGTATGAAGACATCATGTCGTTTATTGAAAAACGTTATCGTGCGTTACAAAATTGTCAACAGCCGGTTCTTACAAAACCGTCTGCCAGTGAGAACAAGGCCTCGTTGATGGTAGCTTCAGAAGGATGTGTGGTGTGTGCAGAGGTAGGCCACAAGATTGATAGCTGCTCGAGCTTCATTAATCAGTCGCCTACTGAAAGGTTCCTAACAGTGAAGGATAAGAAGTTGTGCATACTGTGCTTGAAACCTTCGCATTCGGTAAAAACTTGTTTATCGAATGTGAAGTGTGGCCAGTGCAACTACAGCCATCATTCACTGCTACATTTTGAGCAAGAACCTGAACCAGTAGTCCAGCCTTTAAATCCACAGGTGGCATTGTCTGCATACACCCCACACACAGAGGCATTGTTCTCAACGGCTATTGTTTTGATTAAAAATAAATTTAATAATTTGGTCCGAGCCCGTATCCTGCTTGACAGTGCCAGTGCCTGTAATTTCATAACTAGGTCCTGTGCAAACCGTCTAGGGCTGAAAATAAATTATCGTCGACAGTCTGTGAGCGGTATAGGTCAAGCATCAACTGATACACTCGGATCAGTCTTGTGTGAGTTAGTTCCCACTAATGGGGACTTCTCAAATAAACTTTCGTTGGAGGCCTCCGTACTTCCTACAATTTGTTCAGAAATGCCATCTGAGGAAATTGATACTTTTTCGTGGCATCATATTGATAGGTTAAACCTCGCCGATCCTGAGTTTTACAAACCAGGACCGGTTGACATGCTAGTCAGTGTTAACGTTCTCGCTTCTGCGTTAAGGCCTGGGCTAGTTAAGGGTAGTCCCGGTCAACCCATCGCTATCCCCACTACTTTCGGGTGGATACTGATGGGTGACTGCGCAGTTAACACTGGCCTGCCTCGTTTTCGTAGCAACTCTGGAGTACATCGAAGGAGTTGCTTCTTCGTTTCGAGCCCACCGAGGGGTAACTCTACCGAACGGTCTCAGGACTTAGATCATATAGACCCGCTCAACCCCGTGGTTTCAAAAATAGAGATGCCTGGTGACAATCAAAAGGAGACTCATTGTCGTCGAACTTCTGGTTGTAGGTTGGAAGTACCTCTAGCCGTCGCTAAACCTCATCTCGTAGACTTCCCAAAAGTCGCTCTTGATCGGTTTCACATTTTTGAACCGCGTCCTGCAGCGTCATTGGGTTTTTCAACTGACGTTTTGGAGAGTTGTCGTCTACGGGATATGCGACCTGACTCTGGTTCCACTCCGTCGATTCCGCCTGTGCCTGTGGATAGTGCGGTTGATGACGTAGGTGGGTACTTGAATGTGTCGCTGCCTGGAATCTCGCGGCATAAGGGCTTATCGTTCTTGGTGCCGCTCATCGCCTTTTTCGATAAAAATAATATGTCGTCGTTGTCACTATCATTGTTTTTGTCGTTGTTGTTATCGTTTTCGTTGTCGTTGTCGTTGTCGTTTTCGTTACTGTCGTTGTCGTTGTCAATGTCGTTTTTATTGTCGTTGTCGTTCAACGTACCCTATCGTACCCCCACGATGCCGCTTCCGGTTTTGTCGGCGGCGCATGAGTGGAGGAACTCTGGTCCGATACGGTGGTTGGGTTCTAAATACTGGTTGGGTCGCACATGGTGGTCGGCTCCGGCATGTTGGTCGGGTTCGATATGGTGGGCGGCTCCGACATGGTGGTCGGGTTCGACATGGTTGTCGCGCCCTCTGGGAGATTACTTGTGCCCGTTTTGAGACACCTGTGGTTTCTTCAGGGTGGCCGGTCGTCTCTCCCACATTAAACTTGGTCGCAACCTTGCTCAAAAAGTTACACGTCCATTGCTAAAAGAACTGCCTGCTGTTTGTCGCAAAAGTCCACTAAAGTCATTCTCGTCGTCTTTTGGTGACTACGCTGGCCCCTTCGACATGACCATCGGACGTGATCAAGAAGTTCGTACTTCTATAGGGTGCTACGTCTGTGTTTTCGGTTGCACTGACACAACGACCGAACATCTGAATCTGGACTCAGAGCTCATGTTCCTTCTTACCCATTAATTATCGTATCGTCAAATGGTTTTATAATAAGTTAGGTTAAATTTCTCGTTATTTTGTATCTTTCGTTAGTTTAGTTATAGTCTCGTTAAAATACTGTGTATTTTGGTGGTCGGAATGTTCAGTTTTGACGCCCTCTGTCGATCAATTTTCGTAAGTCGAGATCGACGATGTGCTGTCACCTGTCAGCTGTGAATGAACTGGGTTCAATGACCAGCGACAGCTGATTGGCTTAACCAAACTACTACTACATTTTATTCAAATTTCGAAATATCGTTGAGTCAGCAGTTGGTTTGACCTCTAAATTCGACACATTCGTGTAACGGCTTCAAGTGCGTTAGCTACTTTATCTTGTTCTCGTAATTTTTCGTATCGTATTGTTTTCGTTTTCGTTTAATTTATCGTAATTTAGTATTGTGTGCAAGCAGTTTCGTTGAGTGCTAGGAAGCAGGAGATTTCGCGCCAGCCCCCACGGTATTTGAGCGTTCGGTATAGGTGTAAGTTGAACCGAAGCTAGTCCAGACAAGTCGGAGGTAATACGAAGCCATACCTTCCCATTCCGTGGGCGCTGTTCCAGGAAGAAGCAGCCAGGTTAGTGAAATCCTTTGCTCCTAACTGCACTCATAATTTGGTTAATTATAGTTTTTTTATCGTGTTTAACTTCATAATTGTTTAACGTGTTTCGTATTCAGTTTGTTAGCAAAAAAAGATTAAATTTACAGTCCACTCAAATCGTACACTAGGTATTGTAAGCGTCCATAGGCCGTGACCCGTAACTATGCTTCGTTGCCTGCCACTTTAGTTGCATACAAAAAAATATTTATCAAGGGAACGCCATACTTTTATTTTAGCAACAGTGTCATATTTTATCAGTCACATTTTTCGCATCAATTAGTTTTTCTCGCGATCACGAGTAGCTAAGTTACAAATTCTACCTAGCGCAAAAATGTATTTAAAAAAAATGTGATTTCACACCAACAAAATTGTTCAATGCAACTGATAATTACCTGCCTACCACATATCGGATATTCGTGGATGGAGCTAGACATACCCATAGGTGCCTGACTAACGGACAATCAACGCACTGCGGAAACCCTACGTCCATAGAAACCTGAGTAGACCCCTCCTTTTTTTAGAATAAAAGAGTTCTTCATACTAAACCTCTAAAGGGGACTTAGCAGTTAGTTTTATTATAGAAAATATTACGCAAACAAAGTTGTGGGGAGATTAACATAAATATATTCTATTATATCCACGAACCTACTGATCAAACGCATGATTGCGCCTTTTGTTCACTTAATAGTAGTTCTAAGATGTTCATCAGGAAATTAGCATTTAATTTTGTGTGTGTTCTCGCGAAAGTGTATCAAGTGTCAACAATCTCATTAGTAAGCCACAGAATGTTATGTCAAGGCTGCGTTGCTACTCTATTAAAAATTCAGAGCTCGCGGCCGCGAGGTGTTTAACCATGGAGGGATTTATAAATGTTTTACGCTTTAGTCTCAATTCGTATATTAAACTGTTTGAAATTTACTTCGTATTACTTCGTATCTGTCGTGTAAGCTCTGGTGATGGTGTAGTGGCGACACACAAACCTGCCTTCCGATCCGTAGGTCGTAGGTTCAAACCAAACCGGTCGTGCAATCATAAATTTCTCCATACAATGGCATTCAAGTAGAGGTACATTCAAAACAGACGACATTAGAACACTATAACACAGTTTACGTGTGTCTACGTAATGTAATTCGAATTATCTAAATTCGTAATACAATTTGTGGTATGTCTTAATTAATACGTTGCACACGTAGTAGCCTTAATCTACCTTAATGTTTAGCATAGAAATAAAATACTGTAGAAAGGAGATTTCAGCACATCGGTCGGTCGATGTCGTTATTACGCTACCTAAGGTAGCTCGCAAGGATTCCCTGCGGGGAGGCGTGACATCGTTGTCGCTTGTCGGCCTATTTTAAAGCTTGAGCATATTTATTTTTGGCATTGACAATGCCTGCCTTTTTATTATCTGTTCTACTGGTACTAATAATCTCGCAGAATTTTTTTACTGAAAACTGCGACCATAACTAAATCATTAATAATCAATTCATTATTTAGGCCGTAATAACTAGGTACTGAAAGAATTTAAAACCAACATCAGGTTATTAAAAAGCACCAAATCCATTCATAAAGTACTCAAGTACCAGGCCAATGATTATCATTGAATATGAGACAGATAATATCAGTTGAAAAACTTATCTTTTAGTGCTATGCTGTATCGACTGAACAAGCCTGAAAGACTGGACTTGTAAAGTGTATGCTGCCTAAAACTGTGACGCACGCAGCTTAAAGAGTTGCGAGGCTGCAAGCAGAATGGTCTATTTTAAAGAGCCCCACTGAGCAAGGTGGTGTGCCTTGAAGCCTTGCCCTAAGTATTTATTTTTATAATTACTATTTTAAGCGTGTCTCCTAGCCTAGTCCCACAGAGGTTCATTTCATAATACATATAATATTAACACATAAAATATACCTGACATAAAACTCTACAAATCTATTATAAAAGTGGAAACCATAATGTTGATGGAATAATGGATCATATGAATAAGGGTAAGTTAGTACAGACAGTTACAAGAGAGAGTAAAAATACCAGATTGGTAATATTTTTAGGTTTTTGCCATTACCATTAAAATAGTTTTTAATTATTATTTTATTTTATGTTTCTATTTTAATTTTAGTTTATAATGGTGGTAAGTCCACCATTATAAGTTGTCTAAATAAATAAATTATATTATTATTAAAAACATGTGAAACCTAACACGGTGGGTATTATCTGAGCAATTATTAGGTGGGTGATGTGAAATGTGAACTCATTTGAAGACTTAAAATTTAAAAATTCAAAGTGTGGGTTGTGTTGGGTCATAATAATAAATGGATATTGTATAAACTTATATTATGACATTTATTTTTACTTAATATGTCTCTTGCAGGTTAAAATAAATCACCTTGTTTCCAAATTATGGTTGAGTCTCCCTCTGTTAGACCAACCATTTTTCATACTCAAACCACCATCAGTTTTAAATCTTGTCGACTAGACATTGGCAAAATTGTGGCAGACTCAGCCACAGACGCCACAAGTAAAAGAAGAAAAAGTATTTAAAAATAAAAGTGATAGACCTCCTCAACCTTATTAGTAGTTAGGAGGAATTATAGTAGCAAAGAAGTAGGTATATTACATACAATACATAAAGTAACAATAAGGACCTTAACAAGTAAATAATTCTATGAACATAAGAGCTTACAATTTTTATTTAGTTGTTGATGTTTTTTAATTTTTTAATTGCAAGTTCCTTGTGATAGAACTTGTCTGGGGAAGTACCTAATACCACCACACCTATTTCTGCTGCCAGGCAGTAATGCTTGATATTATTACTGAGATCCTGTTTAGTGGTTGCTGGTGAATTTACCAGCACATCTCAGGATGGCAATACGCAAGTGAGTTGCAAGTGTCTATAGGCTATAATAACTGCTTCTCATCAGGTGGGTGGGCCATATTTATGATTACAAGCTAAGTGGTAAGTAAGCAAACACCTATAAAAATTATGAAGAGAAGAAGAGACCCCCGCGGTTTCACTTGCATTATTTTTCCATATTTTCTTGCCTTCCCTGGACTCTTACAAATATTTCAATACCAAATTTAGCCAAATCAGTCCAGCCGTTCTCAAGGTTTAGAGAGACTAAAGAATAGCAATTCATTTTTATATAAAAATGAAGATAAGAAATCTCATGTATAATTATAAATTTAATCTCAGTGTGAAATATTAATAACAAACAAAATGAACTTTATTGAGCTGATGAGTTTAAAGTTAATTTACTGTTATGATCTGTAACAACACTGATGGAGTGAATGTGGCAATATTATTTTGGGTTTTGACATTTAATGAATTGTCAAATCGTGCACAGAATTATTTGCCAGACCATAACCTGTATTTTATGTAAACCAAATTTACTTCTTTACTTGAAAACTGAAGGCACAGCTTCCCTAAAATATGCACATATTCATAAAATATACCAACATTTTTGCTAAATACCCATCCCTGTAATTCTTATGTCAATGAACAAAGACAATGCCAGATTTGAAAGAGATATTAGTTAGCAGAACTTTTTAATATGATTATGAATAGGGCAATAAAAATTAAAACTTCAGAAAATGTTATTTTCTCTATGTACCTACCTAAGACAACTTTCACATGATTTCAGGCCTTTATTAAATAGGTATGTAGGTAAATTACAAATAGAAGTGTGAATTGAATACCTACTAACATTAAATTCAGATGACACACTCATGATTTAATGATGGAGTCCCTTAGGTCCTTACGTCATTAGGTACCTACGATAAATACCTAGTAACCTCAAATTACGTAGCAACATAAAATAAATAAGTTACTACTAATTTTAAGTTACGAACGAATGCTCTAGTTTCTAAACCATGACGAGGACAAGGTAATCTTTCATAATAAAAGTTCATTATAATAGGTAGTAGTAAATTGACGAGGTCAGCTGAAATTCTATCGAATGGTCAGAAAGAAAACGACGCATTTCCCCAAAATTAACTTTTGACATGATTTATCTGTCACTCGCCACTTCGCCAGGCCTATGTGGCAGGTGAGCAAAGCTCTGGCTGTGGCCATTTTCCAAATGCTGCGGACATGAAATGCCAGCGTATTGATTTATTCGACAAGCGCATGTAATAATTTACGATTATTTTAGTTCATTTGAAGCAGTTTGCAGCCATTTTTAAAATCGTCTGTATCAAGATACGTCACAGGCGCAAGAAATCACGATGGCCGACAAAAGAATGGTTAGGTGGAAGGTACTTACTGCTGATTTTTACGCCTCCCAGAGGTGGTTTCGGTGGTTGATTTTCGAATGTCCTTCGAACGGATTTGCTGCCCTCGGCGAATGACGTGGTCCTAGGGCGTCCGCTCATTATTAGAGGTATAAAATAAACGGCGTAAGAATCCTGAACTTCATAGATACTTCACATTTCTCGTTACCACCCTTGCACTCGCACTAACTCACACGCCGACGATGTACAAAAACGACAGAACAGTTAAACAATATCACTAGCTATAATGGAAATCAAAATAAGACTATTTTAGCAGGGTTTTACAATATCATTTTGTTAATTTTTCAAAATTTACATCACTAAAAAGTACGACAGATTTTAGTTTCTTCAGTCGGTCAGACTTGACTTGCTCGCTCATTCGGATACTTTCGGAACTCACTCGGAGGCAGAAAGTCGATCATTGACAGAACTAGGATTGAACGAAGGTGACGTCACATACTTAACTTGACGAACGCCATCTAGGCTTGCAACATCAAACTAAATAGGAAAGAAAACTCTGTCGATAAAGCAGTTTACCATAGACAATAACTTATCTTAATATTTTTTTCTAAAGCCAAAATCACACCAAGATTAATAACCAACTCGTAATGCAAGCAAATCTACCTCAGCAATATACATATTCTAAAGACCCATTTACATGATACCATTTTCTTGCCTGTGGCATAGATAGAAGCAATAAATGACTTGCATGGTCTAAACAACACATAACATTCTTGATCTGTTACGTAAACATTCAATACTTGCCTGTGTGTTAACAGCACATGTATACAATACAATACAATAACAAGAACGTTCGAAACTTGAATGCAAAGCCAGCGCAAATACAGGCCATACTTGAAGTAACCCGCCAAAAATGGCGCAACGAAGACTCAATGGAATGTCTACTAGTAGTCCAAGGCAGAATGGAAGGCAAAAGAGCACGTGGTCTTGGTCCCACTCGATGGTCTGACCTCATAAAATAAATCTCACATTCTAACATGACCATGCTCTCACCAAGCTGCTAACAGAGCTGAGTAGAGACGTATCGCAACAGCCGCTACTGCTAGAACAATTAGGCCTAGGTATAGTTCTCACAACGGATCTCGGCCGTCGTGAAATTAGCTGTTTCGATGCGCAATGGAGCTTTTTCAAACTATATAAATTGTCTTCGCGCATCACAAACGGCTAACTTCACGGAAGCCTAGATCCGCTGTGCGAACTATACACAATCACGACCACTCTGTCAAGAGTGTCCGACTGAGAAGAAATCTAGCCTTATAGATGTTTGTTGACTGTTCATTCTGAGGCGGACGCAGTTGCAAGTGGTTACGGCAGTCAAGATGACGTCAGGTACAATAATTTATCAAAAAAATTATTGCTCGTGCTTGATTGTGTCGTAGGTATCACCTTAGTTTGGTTTAGATTTTGAACAAATTGCGCCGCATTACGTTATTTTTCAAAATAGATAAGTTTATTCGAGTTTTTTTTTACCCACGCCGATTAAACCGATGACGCCGCCGCCGTCGACGATTTTAACGTCGGACGCCGCCGCTGATCTAATGGGATCGGCGCACATGTCTAGTATGTACAAGAAAATGGTATCATGTAATAAATGCTGTGCATGCCTGTAATTGGCACACATTTCATAGTATTTAAGCTGTAATGTTGTATATTTAATGTTTGCTATGTGTACTGTTGGCGTTGCCTATTAAATGAAATAAAATAAAAATAAATCATGTAAATGTGCCTTTAGACTCAGTTTACACTTGACTTTGACTCTACGTGATTCTACCGTCTTAGTTTAGGAACTACGGGTAAGAATCAAACGGGGTGGTGGTTCTCTCAGTGCTGGATTAAGCCAGTGCGGGGCCTGTAGCAAATGCCCGCGCGGGGCCAAAGGCCAACCAGCCTTTGAATCAGGGGTTTAATTGTCAATGTTCTGCCAGGACAGGCTCCAAAATACAAAATTTAGACTTCTGCCATTAACGCTCTAAATAATTATGTAATTTTTTTATGAACTTTTGAACTGAATTTACTTTTACAATTATTACAATTATTACAATTGATAGATTCAGACGTTACTTTGCGGAAATCCATTACAAGATAAAAAACAGACGAAAAATCTCTAGTACTATTCCGCTTAACCTTTTAACTAATGAGGTCACACAGTTACCACAGTTAACCTCAAAAGAAAAATATCGACACGTGTTTCATCCCTCCACGGGACATCTTCAGGACCATCGACTTGTTCTCCGCCAGACGTGTTGCTCCGTCGAGCGCTGGAGCCAAAGTCTTTGTCAAAGTTTTTTATCTTGAATTTACTTTGTCCCACGCTATAGATAGATCAAGGCAAGCGTAGCGAGCCGCTAAAAATTTTATTTAGGTATATTACATTTTATGAGCGTGTCAACTCGTTAGTAGTTATCAATATAATAACGGCGAGCGTAGCGAGCCGCGACAAATTTTCTGTACTGCTTGCCATCTTATTTTTTATAAGCTTTTAACTCAATTTAGGGCTTGCATACAAAACTGCAAATCGGTGCGATGCGAATTTGCAACGTAGAAAATTGTGACAAGTGGCGATTTCGTGTGGCGAAAGAATGGTCACCCGAATCATGCAAGACACCCGAATCGTGGAAAACACCTTCCACGATTCGAGTGACCATTCCTTGCGATGCAAATCGATTTGCAAGTTCTTGCGATGCGTCGCGTGCCGTGCTAGCTTTTAGATATTTACGATGTGACGTTGCATCGCAGTTTTGTGTACAAGCCCTTAGTTAGTTGTAATAGACAGTTCAACGGCGAGCAGACCAAGCCGCAAAAAATTTAGCTAGATATCTTAAATTATGAGCTTATCAACTCGATCTATGTTACTAGCGCTTAGCATACAGTTCAACGGCGAGAAATTCTGAGTGTTTATCTTGTTGAACCGCGAAGTTATCAAAAACTTATATCGATGCACTCAACGCGGCTTGCATTATAATGTACCTATTTGAAGATGTTTGCGTCACAGGCTACGGAGTATACTAAGTAGGTAGGATATCAGTGTGAAAATTATAAACAACTCGTAAATTACTTCTTTTTTAATTTATCTGAGCTATCTACCTACATGCTAATTTTCTGTTGCTTGGAACCGCTGTTGCCCGTACCAATTTCTATCAAGAAGCCATTGGCTTGCTTTGGTTTGCATGTGGTTCAAAATTAAAACAGAATTGAAACCAACTCAGCAGAAAATATGTAGTGTGACCAGCACTTATATACTTGTTTAAATGTGATACAAGTTTTAAATTATCGTTGCATATTTTAATACTAACATCTTTTCATCGGCCTGTTGTAGCGATTATTCGTGTGTATGTCTTGTTTTAATTTTAAAAATAATACCTATCTTAATTAAAACAATTTTTACGCATAAGTAGGCGCGGTTTTGCGGGGCCCGTAGCATTTGCTACTTTTGCTACGTTGTTAATCCGGTACTGGCCACTGGGTTCCCTAATCTGTCAACTTCGGGCACTGTAGACCATGAAACTAATATTACTACTCACTACCGTCTAGCGTCTGGAACTAATATTGTATTGGTATTGACTACCGCACGTAGACAGAGTCGGACCGTTTTGTCGCGAATGGTCAAATTCGCAATCGGTCAAATTCATGAAATCGCAATCCGTCAAAATAGCAAACTGCCAAAATAGTGAACAGCTAAAATAGTGAACCGTCAAAATAGCGAACCGTCAAAATAGCATTTTTTTTCAATTTGGTCGTCTGCACTTCGACTCTACCAGGCTCTACCGTCTTGGTTTAGGAAGTGCGGGTAAGAATCGAACTGGTTGTTCTTTATTCTGGCTTCAACTTCGGGCACAACTGTTGCCCGAGTCGCTGGGTGTTGCCATGAGTGCCAGCCAGCCAGCATGGCTTCTCACTGGCGTTTCGTCGGCCGATTACTCGACTTTACGGTGGTTGATCCTCTTCAAAATATTAAGTTTTTTTTTTTTTTTCGTTCCCTTACGACAGCGTCGGTGATTGCGGCGCGTCGTATTCGCTTTCGCCTTGGAATGCGTCTGGTGATTTTAGTAGTTCACGGGGTAGGGGTCGCCAGGATGCGTGCCTGTCAGGTGGGCGCGCATGTAGCGGGGCGAAAGCATTGAGGTGTACATGGTGGCTATTGTCAGCGCAGTCGTACATCCGTCGAGCCACCTTGACGACAAACTCCTTAATGCTGGGCATCTGCACATCCCGGGCGATGACGTCGTTCCTGACGAAACGACCTGCTCCTGTGCACATTCGTAGGGCTATGCTCTGTTGGGCTTGGATTCTATTCTGGTTGGTAGCAGAGCACAGCGCGTACCACGCTGGTGCCGCATAGGTGAGCCGCGCAAACCCTCAAAACAGCGAACCGTCAAAATAACAAACCGTCAAAATAGCGAACCGTCAAAATTGCAATCAATGACAGCTGTCAAACTTCAAACGGCTTTATCTCGGGATCAACTCATCCCAGACTAGCCGTACTTAACTCAATTATAAGGTGTGGTTCAAATCTTTATTTCGAATGACAGATGTCAAATTGACTGCTTTCATCAAAAATGAAGGTCTCGAAAATAGAGTAAGGTGCGGCTAGTCTAGGATGAGCAGATCCCGAGATATAGCCGTTTGAAGTTTGACAGCTGTCATCATAAATAATGATATTGTGTCAAACGTGCCAATAGTGTCAAAAGTTAATAATTTAAAAAAAATACTCTCAAACTTAACGTGTTCATCTGTTTTTTTATCCCAGATTCCCGTGGGATAAAAAACTGTTCAAAAAATCACGGGTAACACCGCAGTCACCGCAGAGCGCAGCTAGTGTATATTATATACCTATTTTATAACGAATCGTTCGTCAACTCACACCATATTATAAATCTTGTCCCCAACTAGTGTGAGTTGACGAATCGTAAAAAAGCAATACTCCTACACTGCGTTTTCGTAGCAAACCAGTCGAACGAGGTCCGTCAGCATTCGAGCCGCCGCGGATCTGCCGCAGGCCCGCCGCGGACCCGCGCCCGCGTTGTGTGTTAAGTCAATAAACCCGCGGCGGACCCGACCCGTCCCGCTCCCGCGTTCTGTGTCTATTGCGCTTAAATCTAATGGTACCACGGTAAACGAACGCAACTTAAGTGTCCCGTCTCGGCACGCTAATTTATTTTTAAAAATTGACTTTTTTCCTAATATGACCGTTTGCGATTAGAATTTTTTTTGAATTTGACCAGTCGTGCTAAAGACTGATCGCTATTTTGACAGTTCGAGATATGGACCAATCGCTATTTCGACGGCTCGAGATATGGACTAATCGCTATTTTGACCGATCGCGATTTTTACGGTTTATCAGTCACTTGACCGATTGCGAATTCGACCATTCGCGACGAAACGAGTCGGACGACCAACGAACTTATTTATCCTTAGGGCACGATTGTCAAGACGACTGTTGCCCGTGCCCGAATTGCTGGGTGTAGCCATGAGTGCCAGTCAGCCAGCATGGTTTCTCACTAGGGGGCGTTTCTTGGGCCGATTACTCGGCTTTACTTCTGGATCCTTTTTTGAATATTTAAATAATTATTTTTTTCCGTTCCCGTAAGACGGCGGACGGTGACTGCGCGTCATCGTATTCGCTTTCGCCTTGTGCTAAGTCGGGTGACTTTACTTTAGCACAGAGACTTTAGTTAGTAGTTCTTCTTTTCTTTTATGGCCTCTGTGACTAGTTTGCCACAATTTTGCCAGTGTCAAGTGTATTAGTTTGATTGTCGCTTAGCAACGTAAACAAACGAATAGTTAGTAGTTCTTCTTTTAATTTGTGGCGTCTGTGGCCGGGAAAAACGGGATCGCCGATCGCCAGAATGTGTGACTGTCAGGTGGGCGCGCGTCACAGGACAGGAGGACTCACAGACGCGCGCTCAGTAAAATTGAAGGCGCGTGTGTTGTGTGTGGAAGCGAGGCGAAAGCATTGAGGTTTACCAATGCATGGTGGCTAATGTGGCTATCTATTTAAATAATATAGGATAGAATTATGAAAAATGTGGCTATTGTCAGCGCAGTCATAAATCTCTGTCAAAAAAAGACAAAACTTACTTTACCTATCATCAAGCCACATGACCAAGATAATGTAAGTCTAAGATAATGCAAGCACTACGTTTAATGTAACTAGGTAAGTGGCTACTGAAATGACAGTACCAGTACCTACCTACAATCTTTGAACGAGTTAAAATTCCTGCGAAACAATGGTACCTAAATGGCCTAAAAAGAATTGAATTATAGTAGACGTCCAGTTATTATTCTACGGCAAATGGTATACCCAGGTACCTTATCTGCCTACCTACTACTGCTAGGGCTTACTACTACTGGGCTACTCTATCCCTAAAACTTCGGTAGTTACGCTACGTACATTGCTACCTAATTTATCTCTGTAGGTAAGTACCTAGAGTACTTACCTACAGTTCTTTGTTTGAATGGCTCTAATGATAAGATAATAAAAAAAATCAAATAATACCTAGGTAGAATAGATTAACAATCGGAGTCCAGTCCCTGATGCCCGTGGTTCACCTACATAGTAGTACGTTTTTTTTTTTTTTTTTTTTGTGGGGTCCCTTTCCGCATTTGGACTCGATGGCTGGTTCATTATGCGTGGATACTGGCTACCGAGTGTAACCAGCCTAACTCCTCCCAGAAGCACAGAAGCTTCCTGGGATCTTCACAGGCTTCGAGGTGTGCCGAGGATTTGTGTTCGTTGGGTGGCTACTCCCACACATTCAAGGACTACGTGGGCAGCTGTTTCTTCTTCGGTTAGACAGCCTCTGCAGAGTGGACTGTCTGTGGCTCCGATGTTAAAGAGGTGTTTGTTCAGGGGACAGTGTCCTGTTAGGGTCCCCACGATGGTTTTGAGTTCTATTCTTGTTAGGTGCAATAGACGACGTGTCAGTCGTTTGGAGGCCGTTGGTATCGCTGCCCTCGACTGTCTGCAGTCCGTCATCTTTGTCCAGCGTTCGTTGTGTAGGTTTTGGGTATGCAGCCGTATCCAGGTGCGTAGCTGGGAAAACGGCAGAGGGAGGAACGGGCTCGGTCCCTCTATTGATGTTTCCGATCCCCTTCTGGCTAGCTCGTCCGCGGCGTCATTACCCAGTGGTCCACTATGCCCCTTTATCCATTGTAGAGTTACCCTGTTCCTCGTGGCTATGGTCTCTAGGGCAAGGTGACATTCGTGTATGAGTTTGGAGGGCAATTACGGTTCTCCAGAGCTTTGAGTGTTGCTGTGCTGTCCGAGAGAATTCGTATGTCGTAGTCATCGACCTCTCTCCTTTTGATTGCGTAGGCAGCTTCCGTTATAGCCACACATTCACATTGGAAGATGGAACTGTGTTTGCCTAGCGTTGTTGTTGTGTTGATGTTGAGATCTAGCGAGTGAACTCCAGCACCTGTTCCCTGGCCAGTTTTCGACCCGTCAGTGTAGACTCGGATCTCACTATTCCCGGATTGATCTCTTTGGTTCTCGTATGTTTGTATACGGTAGTGTTTTTGTGATATTTGTTGTTTGGGGATTTTGTCGCAGGGAGCGGCTACGAGTGGTTCATATGAGATTGCTCTATCCAAGATGGATGCGTGCAGACTTCTTGAACATCCCCAGAGATTAAAGTGTTTTAGTCTGATAGCTGCCATTGTTGCTTCCTGTTGTATATGAAGATCAAGTGGGGTTAGACCCAGGATGATCTCTAAGGCAGCTGTCGGTGTTGTTCTCATGCAGCCCGTTATTGCAGTGCATGCCAGTCTCTGAAAACGTTGTAGCTTGGTAATTACGGTGGTTAATTCTGTTCTGTTCCACCATACGATGGCTCCGTATGTTAGTGTTGGTCTTATTACGGCTGTGTAAAGCCAAAGGGCTATCTTTGGAGAAAGCCCCCACGTTTTTCTGAGCATTCTACTGCATTGGAAGAAGATTGTGCATGCTCGTTGGAGTTTGCAGTCAAGGTGCTTGTTCCAGAGTAACTTGCTGTCTAGTATGACCCCTAGATACTTGACTTCGTTGGTTAGTTTTAATTCGGTGTTGAATAGCTTGGGTAGCCGTAGGGTACCGTAGCTTCTTTTTTGTGTGAACATTATAAGCTCTGTTTTTGTGGGGTTCACTGATAAGCCGTGGCTGTTACACCAGTTTTCAATTGATGCAAAAAAAAAAAAATTATAGGTACCTACATATATTTTTTTTTTGTGCGGAACCTATCCCTTAAGTTTGTCAGGTTGATAATGAATGACCCTGTATATTTATTATCTACTTTTAAGTACCTACCTAACTATTTTAAAGCAGGAAATTATTTTACTAAAATAAAAACGTAACGAGATCAAAATTCTCAGACTCTCAAAAGTATTCCCTTGACCACAAACACAGAGATATACTTCTACTACTACTTAGGTACCTACTTTTAGGTACTACATAAGTACCTAACCTAGTAGGTAAGGTACCTACGTTTCAAAACGTAATTTATCTCTCAGTAGCCTGACTTGTTATGATAGTGAAGTGGAACGAGTGGAGGACCAGTCAGTCACCCATACTTAGAGGTATATACATACCATTATGTCAGTTGCGCGTGTGTCGCGTGCGCAGCGGGCGTATCGCTTCGCAGCTCGTCAAACTAAAGATAAGCCTAATAATCAAGTGATTTAAAACTCATACAAAATAATATCAGTCACAAATATGGAGTGTTACACATCGGACAGCTGCGACAGCGACAGCAGAGACCAAAAAACACTGGATTTGTCCAGTCAGTTACTGGAGTCTGACGGCCTGGCATCCGAACTAAGAAGCATTGTTGATGAAAAGGACTGCGCACAAAATTACGAGATAATACTGCTCTACAATAACAGAATAGCCAAGTTACCAGATACGATAAGCTGCTTTTCCAATTTGAAGATTTTGGATATAAGCAACAACAGGCTGACTACATTGCCTGATATATTCAAAAATTGCCCCCTGACATCGTTGATAGCAAAACACAATCATCTAACTAACGAATCACTCCCGAAGTCATTCTTCATGGCTAAGAGCTCTCTGAGGGAGTTGAATCTAAGTGGAAACCAGCTTAATTTCTTCCCGGAACAAGTTTTAGATCTGACTTCCCTCAAATACCTATATCTCGGGGGTAATAGAATAACGAATATACCAAAAGATGTATGGAAATTATGCAGGTAAGTCTATTTTAGTTACCTACCTATGTTTTAGTGTTAGGTATTTTATTTGTTACTTTATTTTATTATTATTAGGACTTGCGTAACTAAGAGTTTACACATCCCACAAACTACGAACCTTAGCTAGAGAAATATTTTTGTCTCTGTATCATCGTCTTGCTAACAGTTCATAGTGCATGATTGTAGGTACCTAAGTGTACATTTTTTTAGACCGTTACTAGGTACTTACCTATTCTAAGGATACTACTAGTTAGATAGGTACGTAGTTAAGTTACCTTACCCAAATACTTGTGTTATTATTTTATCCCTAGGGTATGTAGTACTAGCTAGAACTAGTTTTAGCGGCGGATCTTGGCCGACGTGAAGTCCGCCGCCTAGCCGTTTCGAATCCAGCGCATCGATACGGTTAACTTCTTGTGGGTGTCGGCCGAGAGCGAGATCCGCCGCTAGAACTTTATTAGTGTTAGGTCACACAAAAAGTTATTTATTTATTTATTATTATTATGGATCACCAACGAAAGTTACACAGGCATACAATTTTTTAAATTACAGAGGTACTCAGGTCAGGTGCTCTCTTTAAATTAGAGGTGACCACATCATGCACAAAAATAAAAGTTATTGTGAATTCAACTGAAAACTGACTCTAAACATCACTAGAATAAGAAAAATAAATATAAGTCTGAAATAAAGTAGGTATAGGTACCTAGTTACATAATGAAATTACAAAATCGCAGTCATGGACCACAACACAAAGAATAATTGTAATAGGTATTGTAAACAAGTAAGTGGCAGCAAAAGGATATTTATATAAGTACCTAGGTAGGTTAGGTGTAACTTTCAAAACTATTATTGCTAATAAAGGCCTATTACATTACACGATTCGTCGGCACGATGAGCCGTGACGACAGATCGGACGTTCTGTTTACACTACACGATAGCCTCCCTAAATCGCCTTTTTAAAGGCTCGATTACATTTCACGATTCGTCGTGACGATGAATCGTGAAACGACGACGAACTGCATAATAGCGATTACACCTTGCGATTTAGGCTCCCTGCTTCAAATCGTCACGATGAATCGTGAAATGTAATCGAGCCTTTAGATATAGGGTTGCTATCCGTCCGGGTTTCCCCGGATTTGTCCTAGTTTAGAGGGCGTCCGGGGAGCGTCCGGGTGGGGTTTCATTTTTAGTCGCGTGCGCGCACGCACTGCTCGAGGACTTCGAGGACGGGCGTGTATAGTATCGATGGCGAAGGTCATCTAACGTGTGAGAATGGCCTCCACTGTGAAGTGCGTGTAATATTGTGATTGACGAATTGTTAGCATATTTGCAAAACAAGATTTCGATTGTTGATGAAGATTTTAACAAGAATATGTGTATCATCGTTCAAAAGTGATGAAATCAAACAATCAAAAGTTGCCGACAGGGAGGCGTAAGATTACGCGTAAAAATCAAGGAACAGAAAGTCGTGATGTTGAAGATACTAAATCTCTTTTTAAAGTGACAGATTTGTAGTCCGAGTTTAAAAATTTAAAGTCTTGGGCCGCCCGCAACAAAAAATTTTGAAAAAACCTAGTTTGCTACGCTCGCCGTTCTATGTTTTGTTATATGCTACAAAACCTGTTGAAATGTCCGGGTTTTGGGCTCCAAAATCCGGGGTTTCATGCGTTTTGTCCGGGTTGCCAAATTTTAGAAATGGCAACCCTAGTTAGGTACCAAGGATTTTTTCCAATATATTTTGGAGTAGGACGACTTGCAAGGATGTTTGGGGCATATTACACTATCATTTATCTTGGATCATTTAAATGATCATATATTTGATCCAAGATAATTGACTATTTGAGTCATATCTGTATAATACACTATCAAAGTTGTTTGATCCTATTTTACGTCATATGTGGTTGCAATGGAAGAACTTGTCGACTCGACAGATTGATGGATGACAGTGACAGGTGTCAGGTATTGACGTCAGGGTTACCAGATCTCAGAGAATTCGATTTGCCAAAAGACATCGTAATATTTAGTATGGCTTGTTTTTTGTTCTTTCAGCAAGATTATGCAAGTATATAATTAGAAAAAGAACTACATTACATTATTTAAACATATTAACGAACAAGAAATTGAAAACTCTTTTTTTTTATATTTGCTTAGCTAGTAGAAAGAATACCTAGTAGCAAAAAATTAAAAATAACTGGCAACACCTGTTTCTATGACCATAATGGATCCAATCTTTGCAAATGTCAAAAATATAAGATCAAGGAGAAAATGAATCATAGTCCCTTAATACATTATCCAATATCATTGACTCATAGATCTATGATCCGAGATAAATTATATTGTATTAGGTCCCTTTCTCGTGATTATGTACCTAGAGTACCTACCTTACCTACTTGCTATATGAATTTATTCATCATCATCATCATCATGACAGCCTTCTAATGTTCCCACTGTTGGGACACTGGCCTACTCTCAGGCGAGAGTGATTGGGTCTTAATCCACCACGCGGACCCAATGCGGATTGGTGGATGGCACATGTCTTTCGAATTAGTTCTTAGATATGCCGGTTTCCTCACGATGTTTTCCTCCACAGTATGAGAGCACTGGCATTGCGCCATGCGCACATACATTTTTCGAACAGAAAAATCCACTGGTGCACGACCGGGTTTGAACCCACGACCTTAGGATCGGAAGGCGGGGTCACTACCACTAGACCACCGGTGCTCTCATGAATTTATTGCTCACACGCTTAAAGTCAATTCAAAGCCTGTAATGCCACCGCGCAGGCCTCCGCGCCCGCGTGCCCGCGCCGTTTCATTGTGTAATGCAAAGTGTAGCTATTTTGTAATAATGAACTAGGTATAGGTACCTACCCGTAACCCGATGGACAAGGTCACTTTGATCCGTGCGTGACGGACGGCAGGCAGCGAAATCATGCCGCGCCGCTGGCGCCGGTCCCAAAAATATCTGCGAAGTTGAGGTCGCCTGGACGCTTACTCGAGCGAGGCAACTAGTCACTCACCCACCTAGTGCAAGCAACAGCCTTGTGTCTATAGTACCATTAATTTGTACCATCAATGGTACAAGTGATACTACAATGTGTCCTTAGTACCATCAATGGTACTACCGATACTAGCACGTGTCGCTAGTACCATTGCATCGAAAACATACAAGACGCTCGCTACGCTCGCTCGCCTCGCGCGTAGTTTTTCACTAACCTAACATAACCTAAACTACTGATTTCAATCTAATGAATAAGTGACATCCGCTTAGATCGAAATGAGTAGGTTAGGTTATGTTAGGTTAGTGAAAAACTACGCGCGAGGCGAGCGAGCGTAGCGAGCGTGCCGCGGCAGCGGCCGCCGAAGCGCCAGAAATTTAGTATTTGTTTTTCGATCTAATGAATAAGTGACATCCGCTTAGATCGAAATGAGTAGGTTACGTTATGTTAGCAAGAAGAATACCTATATACAGGAGGATAAATACGTTACTGAGCATAGGAATGGGACTACGAGAAACAGTTCTCCCTTGTGGTCCCATTAATGGGACAAAATCCTTGGACCACGAGAAAATTGCGTCGTTAGAAAATAAAAAAAATCTGATTTTTATTTTCACAAGTAAATACACAATTTAAATTACACTATAAATCTGAATCTAACTTAAAACCCCTTAGACCTGCAAACGGCACGGTTTATTATTTTTGATTTGTTTTTTTTCACGAGTAAATACACTGTATAAACTAGTATCTTTTTCAACGGTACTAAGGACACATAGTAGTATCACTTGTACCATTGATGGTACAAATTAATGGTACTATAGACACAAGGCGCAAGCAACTTGGGTTATTGCCCTAACGACATAATTAGGTCAAATTAACTAAATAATTAGACCACCCAATTTTTTTATTGACTTTGTTCGCTCTTAACGTTGCAGGATAATTAGGTAGGCATGTAGTAGGAACTTGTATTATGTAATGAAATTATGCTTGTTACATTTTTTCAGTTTACAAATCTTATCAGTGGGAGGCAACGAAATAACAGAGGTTCCCGAAACAGTTGGCCGCCTGACTGGCCTTCAAGCTTTGGTCCTCAGCGACAATAACCTGGAGTACCTGCCAGCCAGCATCGCGAATCTCAACCAGTTGCGATCGCTGCTTATCCACAAGAACAGGCTCAAAACTTTACCGACTCAGATAATCAAGTTGAAATGCCTGACAGAGGTACGATAGCACTTTCGTAGACAGAAACGATAGGTTGATAAACTGATAAGCTGTCTGTAGGTACTCGTACTTTTACTTGTTTGTGGAAAGTTTTGTGCAAATCTTATTAAGTAGGAGGTACATATTGGATTTAGATTATGGGTATTATGGTCAGCCAGTTGGACTGTCCTTCACCAGCTGGAATGTCTGGCGTTCAGTTTTTGTTTTAAATGTTTCAGTTGAGCCTCAGAGAAAACCCACTGGTAGTAAGGTTCGTACGAGACATGACGCTGCAACCACCCTCCTTGCTAGAGCTAGCAGGACGCACCATCAAACTGCACCAGATTCCTGTCAGAGATGGAGATGTGCCATACACACTGATGAAGTATCTTTGCGCCGCTCAGTGTTGCGTCAATCCTAAATGCAAAGGTTTGTATTTTTTAATGATGTAGACTCAGATCAAATGATACTAGTCACAAAGTATTCTAATGTCTTCGGATGTAGGTAAGTACCAAAATATAATTTAAATAAGTAGGTAGGTACTGCCTATGTAAAATAATTGGTCCTTCAAGCAGGATTAATATGATTTATTACGCCAGTGTACCTGTGCTGTGTGTATATAGTCAAAGGTGCCAGCACTGGAAACATTGTACCTCCTACGGGTGATGTGATATGATGAGATCAATGATCTTAATGATATGATAGCAATAATGATTAAGTAGGTAGATCTACCTACTCGTAGTACTACTTCTATTAAAGAAATAAAGATTTGGCTGAGTAGAGGTAGGTATGTACTACCTATCTATATCTCTTTAAAGGCAGCAAAGCAGAGCAAACTCAAATGTAGGTACTTAGTACTAATATCTATTCTGTGACTTAGGTATTTGATCTTTCACCCCTCAGCACTTACCATGATAGTGTCTGCTACACTGTTGACTACAAATCTATTATAGTCTAGTAGGTACAGCTTTAGCTTTTTCTGATAGGTCGAGGTGAATGTGACGTACTAAGGCATAAATCTGATAATAAAATGATCACCTAAGTCGGGTTTTGCTAATGTTCCTACTTAATATAATTAATGTGTACCTACCATTCAATAGGTAGGTATAGTAGGTAAATTTGTTTTGTTGACAACCTTAAGTATGTGAATAATATTACCCTAATTACTTGCCAAATCTTTGGTGACGTTTTTAGTTCTAAAAGCTCCATTAAACTTTGCCGTACCTATTATGTAGGTAAGTAGGTAGATACCTACCTACCTACCTATGTACATAACTTACATATTTATTGTAATTTCAGGTGTTTTCTTCGACAACCGAGTGGAGCACATAAAGTTTGTAGATTTCTGCGGCAAATATCGTATTCCGCTACTACAATACCTTTGCAGCTCTAAATGCATCACTGGCAGCTGGGAAAGTCGTGAAGAGAACAGTAACCCTCATCCTCATATGATGAGGAAGGTGCTTCTTGGTTGATTTTCAAGTCAGTTATTATGTACCAAGAGAGTAAATACCTATACAAAATTAGTCAAAAATATTAAAAAAAAAAACAAAATACTCACTGATGTCACTAGCGACACAACAAAAATGGGAATAGTTAGGACATGTGGCTTGTACACCTGATGATTTTTGGGTCAAATTAACATCCTTCCCTTTCATTAACTTCCATCCCAGTTGGCTCCCACAAACTTGACGCTGCATGCCGGCCGGTGCGGTCATCGCGGCAGACCAAGAAGCATACAGTGAGACGATCATAGCAGCCTATGGCTGGCCCCTTGTGAGAAGCATAATAATGTAATTATTTATGTCTTTTGAATGTAAACCATAGTTTATAATATTTCCATGTTATTTCATTCAATATTTTTATAAAATGTTATTTCTTATTTTAATAATAATTTTTTACTGTGCTTAAAATTATTGTTAACTTATGCATATTTTTAACCATTATTATGTACAAAATAAAACTACATATAAATGCCTACCTATTTTAATTTCATTTACAATCTATTCAGTAGTTTCTTGTAAGAACTTTAGCCTAGCTTCTTTACCTCTAAGAATAGCGGTTTTGAATAATTTGCAGTATAGTTTAATGGCAGCCGGGGTGTCATCATTGCCAGGGACTGGGTATGTGATAAGATTGGGATTGCAATTACTATCAACAATACCTATAGTAGGTATGAGCATTTTAGCACTGTCTCTCACTGCTGTATGTTGGTTTAGAATATTATTCTGAGTGTTTAAGAAAATACACAAGTCTGGTAATCTTGTAACTGCACCAAACTGATGGTTTGCATTTGTGAATATGCCTCCTCTCCAAAACCTGGTGTGAGCATATTCACCCGATTCCATAGCTGTCTTCTCTACTTCGTGAGCATTTAAAGAATTTCTATTAAAGAAGCAAATAATGCCTCCACGGTAAGCTATGTGAGCTGTGAAGTTGAGAGCCTTTCGTAAATGCTCAGCAGTAATATCTAGGTCAAATATCATATGACCTAGTCTAGAGCCGTAAATATAAGCTCTCATGTGGTCATTGAGGGAACCTTCTTTATGACCATAGTGGACTCTACTTTCAAATAAATCTTTGACTGTGAATAGGTTGTGGACTTGAAAGAAGTCTGGGTGGTGTAGTGGATTTTTTGTCACTGCACCATCTGAAATTAATTATGAAATAAAATACTAATTTTAAGTTCTTAGTTACTACTTAAAAAAATACGTAATGAGAATGAGAGAGAGGGATTTACCTACATAAAGGGACCTAGATATTTTAAGATATAAAAAGTAAATAATTTTGTATGATTTTACTGTGTATTAAAATAAAAACTTTAATTGTTTATCTATTAGGTACCCATGTACTCAGTACTAGTGAGTGACTTACCTTCGGGTGGAATTCGAGTTGCAGCTTGGACTGCAGTAGAGTTTCTTCGTAACAATGATATTATTCTGTTTCCTAGAACAAGATTTCCTGTAAGTGGATAATAAGATCATGAAAACAAATTAAAAACCAAACAACTGTTGTTTTCAGAAAGAAAGGAGTAAGACCTAGACCTATCAAAACCAAACTTTATAGACCACACAATAGCATCTGTTATTGGCTTAAATTGAAATAAAATTAGTAGGTAAGGTCCTAGCTAAGGGTAAGGTAGGTTAGGTAGATATCAATGCAAAACCAGAGACCGAAGCTAATATTCAACTAGTATTATTACTGTGCCGAACGAATCACATAGATTAGGTCTGCCTCGTAATGTTGATGAAACCTAGTAAATATGGTAACCTGGTAGTAAACCTGGTGAGTAATGTAACTACTTATGTAAATAAATAAATAAATGATGCTGGACAATCCACACAGATTAGTATTGTATGTAATTAGGTAAATAAAAAAAATATGCTGGACAATCCACACAGCTTTGTTGTAGTAGTAGTAGTAGTAGGTATGTTGTTAGAGGTTGATATGTACGATTGATAATTTTAGAACGTTTTAATAGTACTAGTAATAGATAATTTGATAAACTTACTGGTTGACGTCGAAATCATTGCAAGTGATGCTTCCTCAGTACATAAAGACCAAACTAGGGACTTCTTCACGCTTTTTCTTCTTTGTTTATTTCAGTTTAATAGAACGTCTGTCTGCCAGCTGCCAGGCAATAGATCTATGTTCCTTGGGCATGGGCAGATTGGGCAGGCCCGTACTACCACAGAGTAAATTATGTAGTATTCTCTTGGGTAAATAAATCAAATGATTTTATGTACGTTTTAGATGAATTTATAAAGTGTACTACAGTTTTCTTAGAAATACTACTATTTTATAGGATGATTGGAAGGTAGAAATGGAGGCCTTTGACCTGCTCAGTGGGACAGCACAGGCTGATAATAATAATACTACTATTTTATGGTTTTCATCGTACCTACTAAATCCAACCCTCTTACTTACTTAAAGTATACCTACACGGTACGTTTTGTCAGACAGACTGTCTGTGACATAGTTAGGTCTGTGGTTATTTCTCTTGGATGGATTGGATGATGGAAGCAAAAATCAAAATCCAAGATAATATAAGCACTACGTAACAAACAAAATATTTTCAGTCAGAAGACTCAGAAGCGAATAGTAAACGTAGTGCTTATATTCTCTCTGGCGAATAGGTAAACAAGAATCGAATCAAAGTAGAAGCGCTGCTTCAGGAATTTATAATAACCATAATAACTTTTCAAAGTATTATATTGTAGAGTACAGTATTAGAGATTATAAATTAATAAAATGTCTCAAAAGACGAAGAACATTGAGGAATTAGACTTGTATGCAATACTTGACTTGCAAATCAATGCCACAGAATCAGAGGTAAGTAAGTACCTACCTATTTAATTACTTGGTGGTAGGACTCTTGAGAGCAAGAGTCCGTCTTGGTGGGTTCCACCGCAGTGCCATTTTATTCTGCATCCAAATAAAAGTTGTGTACAAGCAGGGCACTGCAGCAAGTGATGAATCTCGAAGTGATGAGCGCAGTGCAGTCCCACGCAAAACTTAAAAATTAAAAGCTTAGACTGGCTGGCACTGCAACTGTTTTATGGTCAAGCGTGCGCTTAACATCAGGTAAATGTCTTGGCCGTTTTGTCACTTGCCGACATAAAAAAAACCAAATGCTCCCACACATTGAAAACAAAAGTGATTTTAAACTAAAAACTAAATTTTTCAGTAGAGCCGTTTAAAGTTTTTGTAATATTTATGACTTCAATAACTCAAGTATGAATTGAACTAGATGCACTGTTGTTGCTATAAATATTAGTTCTGATATTATTCTAACCTAATCTGGTTGATTCTTATTAGATTAAGAGGCATATGTGGTTAAAAATGAATTATATTTAATAAATAAAAGATCATTATAGTGCCACTGTAGCGCTCACATTTCCAAATATATTTTTGCTTAGTGCCTATAGTTTAAAAAAAGTTCACAGGCTCACAGCATATTGCCACTTGTGTTCTAAAATTGTCAAGTATTTTTTACTTAGTTCCATAATGACCTTCAATAACCAATAACAATAAAAATATAGAACAAATTGATGTAAGTAAGAATAATCAAAACTATTTATTTGGCATCTTATCTTTATCAGTTTCACCATAATAAATGTATATGTTTTATGACTTTTATGTCAGACAGTTTTACAACTTGAGCCACCAAACTGCTATTCAGTTTTAAAACCGGCAGTTGTTTCGATCGATTAAATCACGGTATTCCATTTTGTATGTGTAGGTATGGCTTTTTTTTACATTTCACTACTGGGAAATCAAATGGGTCTAGATTTCAGATATTTTTTATTTATTTCTCAAAAGCTGAAAATGTTGATATGCCTCAACTAGGAAAACCTGTATTTCAGGCGAAATAAGGCACAATCAATCCTAAGAGTACATAAGTAATAAACTAAAAATATCTATATTTTATACATATACTTAATAATATTATCAGAGATTTCTCGTCAGTCGCGACTCCCTGTAGCGACGGTATACGACTCCGGTTGACCAGAAGTCCACCTCGAGGAACATGTCATTGTGCTTGGCAGCAACCCGGAGCATGTAGGACTTGAAATTAGTAGACCTACTCGACTCCAATCGCGTCAAGCCAAGCATAAGTACGTATCGAATTTTTACTACAGTCAAAGATTAACGCTACTTTAGTGATAAATCTCAAAAATCTCAAGGAAATCTTAAAGCAAACAAAATAGGGAGCTGTGTTTTGTAATGTATGCAAAAAGTCTTGCGTACAATAAAAATAAAGTTGACATTTTAATTGATCTTTGTGATAAGCATGCTCCATAACACAGGGAAGTCCATTATTTACGCATTAATTTTAATATTTTTTTACGCAATAAGCGGTACTATACAAAATGTTCACTTTTTCACTTACCCATAAGCACAAAACTTAAAAGTATGAAATGACCTATTGAGAAACGGCTCATTGGTGAAGGCGTATTTTTTTTGTGGATTTCAGATGTTGCTGTAATTCAATACCGTCAAATTTCATATAGTGTCACTTTTGTTTTCAATGTGCGAAATGTGTTAGTGTGTGTGATATTCTTGGAGCGGCGCGCAGCCCCAAGGAATCTGATCCACTGATGAGGCGCTGCGGCGCCATTTATCAGCAGTGGATGTCCAGAAGTTGAATTTCAAGAGCTTTAGCTAAGATATTAGCTTAGATTATCTTTTATGTTTTGCTTTATTAACTTATCATAAAACTCAATTTATTTACAGATAAAGAAAGCTTATCGTAAAAAAGCATTACAATGCCACCCAGACAAAAATCCTGATGACCCAAAGGCAGCAGAGGCTTTCCATGAACTATCCCAGGCTCTAGAAATCCTAACTGATGCATCAGCCAAAGCAGCCTATGACAAAGTTCTTAGAGCTAAAGCAGCTGCTAAGTTACGACACCAAGAACTAGACAGTAAACGACAAAAATTAAAGGAAGATTTAGAAAGGCGGGAACGAGATGCCGCCTCAGGAAGTAGTGTCAACTTGACAGATGAACAGAAACTCGCAGCCGAAATAGCGAGATTGCAGAAAGAAGGCAGCAGTCTCTTACAACAAGAGCAGAAACGAATGAAGGAAGAAATACAGAAAACTATGGGTCTTTTAAATGAACCCATATGGGACTCCAGTCTAAATAGAATCAAAATCAAATGGAGAGCTGACAAAAGCGACCATAATAATGGTGGTTATAATGAAACAAACCTTAGAAGGTTCTTGAAAAAGTATGGTAATATTGTTGCACTCATTATCTCTCCTAAGAAAACAGGAAGTGCGTTAGTAGAATTTGAAAATAAAGAAGCATCAGAAATGGCTGTTGAATTAGAAAAAGGACTGCCAGACAATCCACTAGAGCTAAAATGGTTGAATGAACGGCCAATATTGACAACAAAGAAAACAGTTGCTGGTCCAACACTAATATCAGACAAAGATTATGAATCATTAGTTTTAACAAAAATGAGGCAAGCAGCAGAAAGACAAAGGTTGATAGAAGAGATGATGAAGGAAGAACAGGCATAAAAATATTTTCTGTTAAATTGTATTACGGGGAATTCTACACTTTTTAAAAAAAAATTATTAAAAAAACTTTTATTATAAATTATTGTTCTTACTTATATACTGTAGTACCCTCGGATAAAATTAGTACTTAATTTGCAGTAAAACCAATTCTGTGGTAAAACTAGGTTGAATAGTTTTTACTTTGTTTAGGGTCAAAAGATTTCCACTCTTTCACAAACTCCATAACTTTCTTCCTTTGCAGATCACCATATTCTTTACGAGTATTCTTCCATAAACTATGATCCAGGTCTAGTATGCCAGCTATGACTTCCTGTAAAATAAGCATCAGATTTGAAACTATATTGTAATGATAACTTCCTATACATTTCTAAATGATCTAAGTGTATACACATACATACATACAGCAGAGACAAACTGTTTTATACTAAGTATGTAGGCAGAGGTTATCTATACCTAAATAACATAGTATAATATAAATAAAGCAATGGTTTCCCGCCGTCTGTCTCTCTGCTGTAAGTATGTATGTACGTATGATATTATACATATGTGTGTATGTAAGATCTGCAGATTTTTTAAACTAAGCGACGGATTTTAATGTGGTTTCCTTCAATAGATAGTGATTCAAGATGAAGGTTTACACATAGTTTAAGCACCCATACGAAGCTGGGACGGGTCGCTAGTAAAATAATAAATTATTGACAATTTGTAAGAAGTAGTGGGCTGCCGTGAGAATGTTTTTGGGCTGTAAAAAAGGCCTTAATCATTACTGGGCTACAGTCAGCAGCAATAACAATAACAAGTGCTCTGGAACTGCTCTTTTCAAAGAGGTGTTATCTACACCTCTAGACTGTTATCTATAAAAATAGTTAGTTTTAAATACCTCTGCAAATGTCTTAGGAAACAGCTGTTGATCTTCTATCACATGAGCAAACCCAGGATCCATTCCAAAATCAACCCAAAAGTATGGCAGGCCTTTTGGAACACCCTTCCTTATATTTTTTCCCTTTAATTCCACAACTTTCTTATTCATTGACCATTCTGCCTCACATTCTAACAAAGCTTTCTTGAAATATATTGCTGCCATATCACCAACATCTCTTGGCAAGGGTACACAGTTAATCACCATGTGTGGATATCTGTGAAGCTTTGTAGCAGTCTCGAAGAATACAACATCTTTGTTTTGAGAGTTATAAAACTGAGTGAGAGCATTTCTGTAGTTCTGCAAGAAAATAAACACTATAAATATAAATATACAATAACAATAAGTATCAATTACAATACATTTAAATAGTTGAAACAAAAAAAATGGTTTAAAAAAAAATCTTACCATGACTTCCTCCCAAACATCTTCATCTAAAGCAGTGACGCATGGACAATGCTGTATTGTCGCTATCAAGCAGTGCCCTTTCACAAGGGAGGTTCTGGCTGGAACTGCTACATACACCTTGTTTCCACAACTAACTATTAGATGCTTCAACATTTTTTTAGAATCTAGACAATATTCACAGCCCTCCAAAGACTTTTCCATTTTAGCATGTTGGTTAATTGCTCTCTGTTTTTCTGCCTCATTGTCCTTTGCCTCATTGCGGTTTTTGGATATATCATCCAGGAATATGTCTGCTAGATCATCATTTGGATTCTTGCTTTTGCTTGCAATGCGAGCCAGTTCTGCATCATCATCATAGTTGTTGCCATATTTTTCATTTTCAAACTGCAAAAAATAAGTAAAATTTAGCTAATGATTCTAATACTAAATACCAAATATTAACCATCAAAAATATTTTGAGGTAAGGATTACTTGCCATTTGTGCCAAGTTGTACTTGTCATCATTGCCAAAGTATTTAGCTCTTTCTCCAGAGATATGAGTCTCAGATTTTCGTTTACCACCTTTGCTCATAGCATCTCCTTTTGTACTTTTTGCTAAAGGTCTACTGTTTTCAGAGCTACTTGTAGATATCAACATGACCCGATCATCTTCTTTGCCAGCATCGGGGTTCTGTTTTCTGTACTCTCTAGCAGCATCTAACTTTGCTTTAAGTTCAGCAACTAGTTTAATATCCCCCATTATTTCAGCCTTCACTATTTTGGCTCCTAATTTGTTCATTTTCTCATCACTCAGATATAGACTGCTTGGATCATTGTCTATAAGATGTTTCTTAGTTCGTACTGTTATTTCTTGTTCATAAGTTTTACTACATTTTGTTGGTTCTTTATAGTTACCACTATTAAAAGTTTTACTTGATTCTTTCTCATCCCTCCAACTACTTTTACTACTACTACTTTCACCCTTCTTCCAGTTATAACTTCTTAAACTTTGATTATAGCTTCTACTGTTATTATCATTGTTTCTATCAGTTTCTTTACTGTGATATTCATCATTTTTTCTGTTTGTCTCCTTACTGACCTCATAAGTTTTGTGATTGATAAATGTTGTGCAGTTTTTACTGGATTTTTTACTGTAATAATCATCATCATCTGATGGTTTGAGAAATTGTCTTGATTTTCGAAAACTTTCAGGAGTTTGAGGTAAACCTTCACCTCCATCTTTCCAGTAAGGATTGAGTTCACGACTACTGGTAGCAGGATTATATGAATCAATGTTCTTTTTGTCATTATCTTCTTTTTTCGGTCGTATGTCCTCCTTAGTGTAAGTCTTTAGCATTCCGGTCATGGACATCCAATCTTCTCTCTCAGGAGCAAGCTTTTGAGCAGACTCTTTCTCCACCCATGCATCTGATTGGGATCCGCTGGAGCTAGAATACTAGAAAGATAAAATCGGTAAGATTGTGTGGAAAACTTTTGTAATACTTACAGATAGTTACAAGAGGAAGTAGACTTACGCTGCGTCTTTCTTTTCTTTTTTCATGTTTCTTTTTTGACTTTTTGTGAGATTTATGTATTTCTTTCATTGCGTATGGGTATGTTTCTACCTAAAAAAAACCAAATGATTGAACCTGCAGGTGCTGCAGGTTGCACAACATATAATTTTACTCTTTGTGCGCACTGCACAACACAGCAATCACAGCACCAAAGAGAATGTAAGCACTATGTTTTTTACACATCACACTTCACAGCACACCACCAGGGTTGGATTTAAGCCCGATGAAAACTGTAGTACAAAAACCATAAAATAGGAGTATTTCTAAGAAAACTGTAGTAGACTATAAAAAAAAACATTATTAGAGAATCTATTATTGTAGTTGACAATGACATTGACGATTAACAAAATTTATTTAGACAGAAAAAGGACCAACTCATTGAATTTTATTATTTTGGTCATTTCTACGTTTGCTAAAACTCTAGTATTTTTGTGTACTATCCTTACTACTACTTTTGGGTACTAGTATTATATTATCTGTGCCTTAGGTATGGATAGTATACGAATACCAACCCTGAACACTTAAAAATCGAAAATTTTTAAATTCGTTTAATTGTTTCAATGTGATAACACTATGTAAACGTAGTGCCTATATTCTCTTGGTAATAAACACGCTTGGTATATAATATGAATGAACGAAACCTCGATTCTAAGTTGTTTATTTTTAAAATCATACCTTTATTTTGTAGATATTATGAACCTATTGCAAACTCAAAAACATAGATAGACAGGTAGATATAGCTTTAAGTTCCCATTTCAGTTTCAATTTCGCTCTACCTAACATTTTGTAGTCTCAATACAAAAGTACAAAACTAACTAATATTATTACTAATATTATTAAAGTGCTAAAGATATGCGTCCGAATGTTCATTATTACAATTTTGATAGTTACCAGACACAAAGGTAATGACTCCCAATGACCAATAACCATAGGTATAATTCAGAGTAGCTACGACTTTCATACCTGCCCCATGATCACTAACTCTGCTAACGCTTCGAGCATATAAATTCTTAATGTCTTGTGTTAACGACCAATCTCTATTGATCTCCGAACTATCTATTAGGACCTTTGACTTTATGCATCATAACTAAGACAATAGGTACAGCTATGGTCAAACTGTCTTAGTAGACAGTTTGAGATAGAGATCAATGGATATTGGTCACTAACAGAGCTATGTGATCAACCTGCTGATGAATCAAATACATTGCTGGTAATGGTAAATGGCGGCTACTTTAGGGCTACTGCTTGCATTGGGCGTCTCCCGGAACTAACAAGAACCAAGTTTCCAACACCGATTATAATGGCCGCCATAGACTTTCAAGTAATTTGATCAAACAGGCTGGTTTGAACAGTTTGGTCAAACTGGCATGAATATACACACTCTAACACACTAATTACTTGAACATCTATGATGGCCACATAATCGTTCATTGTTAATGACACCATGTTGGGCCATATTATCATTTAAGGATACCCCGGGGGTGTTGTTTTAGGGATGTCATTAACAATGAACACTAAGAATTTTATAATTTCGTGTATATATCTAAAACGTCTGTTTAACAAATGTCTATACAAAACACTGCAGTCAATTTATACAATTTTATTTCTTCGTATCCGAAACACTTCACTTGCGGTTTGGCTGTTTTTGAACTTGAGAGGTTCTTTTTTGAGTTTAACACCGCTTAGCTGTGTCTTCAATTCTCTGACGCTCTTTTCAAGGGTATTGTCTGTTTTCCGTATCAGTTTCCGTAGTTTATCTTTGACTCCCTCCGATACAGGTTCATCCTGGTCCTGGAAATGGAAAATAATTATTTACTTTCATCTACTTCGTTTTTTTGCATTCTGGGGGGGGCAAACAAGCTCCTATTGAAATAACATTACTCTGTTTTTTTGTATGGCGAAATGTCAGTCTATCATTGATTCAATATTGCTTTTGAGCTTGTAGTTACCCACCTGTTTGTTTTGTTGCTATTATATAAGCTGAATGAGAGGATCAGTAAGGTGAAATGGCAGTAGCCTGGTCATGTTTGCTAGAAAAAAAATTCTGCAGTTTAGACCACGTTTAGGCATACATAGTGTAGGGCTAGATGAAGCGATGACTTGCACAGAGTGGCTGGCAAACTGAAGTGTGACAGGTGGAGGGCTCAGTGACGTGCCTTGGGAGAGACCTATGTCTAGCAGTGGACTACAATTAGGTTGGTTATGAAACTGAATGCAATGGAACCTTTTGTTTTTTTATCAACACACTTCAATTTGAGTTTGAGCTAAAACCAATGCATGCAACAGAAAACGTTTTGAAAAACAAAACGTTTGTGTATGCGCGTGGACAGCTGGGTGTCTGCTAGCTGGCGACCGCCAGTAGTCGTTTTAGTTTAGGGCGGTGTTGGAGCAGAGTCGTGTAAATGGGCTATGATACGTACGTTGAAGAGGTCCTTGACACTGACGAGTCGCTGTGCGTTCCCGGCGCGCAGCAGACGGCGCAGGTCGCGCGTGGCGCCGCGCTCCAGCAGCGCCAGCGCGCCCCACCCCTCGCCCCGCGCCCTCGCCTCTCTGGACCCCTCCAGCTGCCACGCTGCGTTGCGAACCTCAGCCTTAAACACCACATTGTTCAGTTAAAACATCTTATTGAAGAGTTTCATCTTTGATGATTTATAATTTCCGTGGTAGGTATCTTACTAGCTGCGCTCCGCGGTGTTACCCGTTAACTTATTTATCCCACAGGCACAGGAACCAAACATTTTTCCGAGATAAAAAGTACCTAGCCTATATGTGCTATTCCAGACTAATCTATGTCTATGCTTAATTTCATACAGATGCACTCAGCCGTTCTGACGTGATACTCCCACAAACATACAAACATCCGAATTTTCCATATTTGTATGATCAACGAAGTTAAGCACTGTTCCGCGTAGTCCTTATTTGGATGGGTGACCGCCAGTGGTAATTTCAACTGAGCGCTCCCGTAATTCGGAGGTCACGTTAATCAGTCAGTCCCGGCTTTTTCAAAGTTGTTTGGCCATGACAGAGGCCCTCGGGCGGCCTAGAAACGAGTTGGCCACTGACTCATATGAACTTACTTACAAAATACAGTGTGTGTGTGAGATTTGGTGTTGTCTGACCTTGAGCCGCTCGCACTCTTCGTGGCTGACGTTTTTGCTGACGTTGAGCGCCGGCTCCAGCGGGTTCACGATGTACAGCGGCTGCGCATTAGGCTTGCGGACGGCGCTGCCTTCCAGGATCGATATCGCCTTCTCCTAAAATCTAATTATATTAATAACTAGCTGTCGCCCGCGACTTCGTTCGCGTGGAATTCGGGAACCGTACTTTTTCCGGGATAAAAAGTAGCCTATGTCCAATTATGTTCCAATTTCAACCAAATTTGTTCAGTGTTTGTCGAGTTAAGACGACCGATGTGGCGCAGCGGGCGCAGGTCCGCCTGCGACGCGGAGGTTGCGGGTTCGATTCCCGCCTCGGGTCAAATGTTTGTACGATCTACAAATATTTGTTCCGGGTGTTCTGGGTGTTTTCTATATATAATAAAAAATATATATCTATGTATTGTATTGTATTAAATATATATCAGTCATCTAGTCTCCATAACACAGCTCTGTTTAACAGCAGCTTACCTGGGGCTAGATGATGCTGTGTGAATTGTCCAGCATTATTTAAAAAAAAAAAAAAAATTAAAAAAAAAAAAAATTATTTAAAAAAAAAAAAAGTTATAGAGGAACAAACATTCAAACATCCAAAATTTCGCATGTATAATATTAGCGTGATAGTGTGATTAGCGGCTCGTTCCGAAAGGCACCCGTGCGAAGCCAGGGCGGGTAGCCAATAATAAATATAGCCTATGTATCTCAGGGATGATGTAGCATTCTAATGGTAAAATATTTTTTTAAATCAGACCAATAGTTGAGTTTATTCATTACAATACAAATTTTTCTTTCTTGTGCGATAGAGCTTATCAGGAGAAGTACTAACACACATACTTATTTCTGCCGCCATGCAGTAAAGCGTCGTATAAAAAAAGGTGAAACTATGCTCGCCCAGCTCGCTCGCTTGCTGGCGGTGTGGTGAAATTACTGGTACATGAGACTTTGGTTTTGGTTTAGTTTATGGTCTCAGAATGACAACACGCGAGTGGTACCTCTGATGTTGCATAATTATTAGGCTACAGTAACCGCTTACCATCAGGTAGGCCGTGTACTGGTGCCTGGTTTGCCATGTATTATCTGCTATTCTACATTGGGACATCATTATTCTTGCTCAAGAACATAAGGACACAGTGGGAACATTAAAAGTCTGGTCATGATGATAAAATAATAGAGCA
This sequence comes from Colostygia pectinataria, assembly GCA_951394395.1. Classification (NCBI taxonomy): domain Eukaryota; kingdom Metazoa; phylum Arthropoda; class Insecta; order Lepidoptera; family Geometridae; genus Colostygia; species Colostygia pectinataria. The sequence continues at coordinate 6,470,671 of OX596362.1, forward strand.
CTGATGGTCTAGTGGTAGTGACCCCGCCTTCCGATCCTAAGGTCGTGGGTTCGAATCCGGTCGTGCACCAATGGATTTTTCTGTTCGAAAAATTTAAGTGCGCTATGCCAGTGCTCTCATGCGGTGAAGGAAAACATCGTGAGGAAACCGGCATGTCCATGAACTAAAAATTCAAAAAACATGTGCCATTCACCAATCCGCATTGGGTCCGCGTGGTGGATTAAGACCCAATCACTCTCGCCTGAGAGTAGGCCAGTGTCCCAGCAGTGGGAACATTAGAAGGCTGTCATGATGATGAAATTGCATGATGATAATGTCTGATTTTCGATCATATTAGACGTAGACATAGACAATATGGACACATTTTTAAGCCACTTAGCACACACATACAAGAGATACAAAATTAAAAAAAAAAAAATGAAATAAATACTACTGTTAAACTAAAAAAAAAACTAGTTACCAGTGCCTAAAAAAAATTGTGGGTATTCTCTTTGGCTAGATCATTGACCTTGTGAGAATTTATGCTATTTATTTATTTATTTAGAATAGGGACGCCAACAGCTTACATAATCAAAATGTATATTACTATTATGCGTAGGGTTTAGAACCGATATGGTAGATAAAAAGATCTCTTTAATTGACGTTAAGCTTTTTCACCAATCGTTAACAAGTTAACAACTGATGAAAAACCTTGGTAAACCGCACCTGGAAGTCAAATTGGGCGTAGTATTCAAAGAACTGCAGTAATAGCGCCTGTAGGTCCGCGTCGCTCTGCGAGTGGCTGTCGGCCGGCAGCGACGCTGGCGCAGTACAGTTAATGTACTCCTCGGCGAGTCGCACGTCCGGCTTACCTGTTTAACACAACAGTCGACAAGTTCCGAGGAAGGACTACCACAATACCTATTTCTGCCGCCAAGCATTAAGGCTGCGGTTCCACCAGAGATGTGCGAGGATATTGTAGTGAGGGATGTGTTTGTTAGGAACAAATAGAATATCTTCATTAAGGCTGGGCAGCGTAAATGAATCTCTGGTAGAAACGGAGCCTAATGCTCGCATTGCTGTGTTCCGGTTCGAAAGGGTATGGTTTCCAGTGATATTACAGCCACATGAGACTTTCCATCTCAGGGTGGCAACACGCAAGTGATATCTATGACGTTTTGTACGAATATGACAGCTTATTGAAAGGTTGAAATCGGATTGCAACCTAATGGCCGAAATAGACATTCAAGTTATATGATCAAACAGACTGGTTAAAACTGTTTGATCAAATCAAAATCAAAATAAAGAATCAAAGTTCGAAGAAAACATCAAACCAACCTGTTTTATCAAATTCTGGAATGTCTATGGCGGCAATAATAATAATTATTACCTTTAGTGTCAAAAATCTTCTTTGCTATACTATACCAGCCTCCGATAGCGTAACTCGATTTCAATCCGATTTCAATCAGCGAACTGTCAATAAGCTGTCACATTCATACAAAATACGTCAGTTTTTGATTGAAACCAAGTGAAATCGATTGATCGGATTAAATCGGGGGGCGGTTACTAATGACTAATGAGTACATACGGGCTTTGCGCATTAGAGTCTTGACCGGGGGTAAAATGAAGCCGTCCTGCGTCCTCTGCTGCAGGAAGTGCAGCACCAGCAGAGTGAGCGGGAAGTTGGTGATCCAGCGACCCGGGTGTGGGTTCGTGAGACCCACCTGTCACATATCTATTCATATTCATTTATTGCTCACATGTTACCGTTATACAATTAGGTATTATTAGTTAATTTTAGTTATCTAATGCTAATTTTAGTTACTTAATCTATGCCATAGATTAAGTAACTAAAGTTAGCATTCATTAAGTAACTAAAATTAGTCTATGCCCTAAACTAAGTAACTAAATAATAGCATTAGATTAAGTATTAGAAAAGTACAAGATGAATAACTTACCTTGCGTCGCTAGCTTATAGCTAGTATGGTATTACTAGATATAAGCTAGCAAAGGTAGGTTATTAATCTTGTACTTTTCTAATACTATAAATTCTCTATGCATTAATAAAAGTCGCAAATAAAATGAAGACGTCAACTCTAGGGAGTCAATAAAATTAAGTACACCAGTTACCTTCCAATAGGCAACATGCACAGCAAAGCTTACCAGTTTTTTATATATCATCATCATATTATCAGGTAATAAATGTCTACTGCTAAACATAGACATCCCTGAAAAAGTGGCATGACGATCGATCTTGAGTCTCATCTGCCATCGGCTTCCTGTGACGGCTTTAATTCATTATCTATCAAGTAAGTTTTCATTAGATGATGTAAATTAACTTACCGTTTGCGCCCAGCGCCGCACTGCGAAAACGAGCGGGCGTACTCTTGCGTCCAATTCGCCCAGCTGCCACAGTAGCTCCGACATGTGCACGCCCGACCTAAGAAGGCAATTCGATTGTAAAGTATAGAAATCCTCTTCTCAGGGGATTTGTAAACGAAGCCGTTAGTACGAGTCAGTGGCCAATTCTGGTGCCGAAATTAAAAAGCTGACTGAAGGCATCTGAAGGGTTATTTTTACATATTTTCTCACCTGGACTCACACAAATATTTTAAAATTACAATTAGCCAAATCGGTCCAGCCGTTCTCAAGTAGCGAGACTAACAAACAGAAATTCATTTTTATATTGACCAGCGATCGCTGTCGATCGATGATCATCGCTCGATCGATTGAAGTGGTAACACCGTGCTCACATATTGTTATAACAGAGGTCGACATCCAGATCCGCGAACTGGTGCGTGCACTGCACGATAGGCACGCGCGCGTGCGGCACTCGCGCCACGCGGCCGGCGCCCGCAGCGCGCAGCTCGAGCGCCGCGCCCACCAGCTCCATGTGCCGCGCCCACGGCCGCAGTCCGCCCTCGCATCGCTTCTCTTGGAACACCAGCCGCTTTGACGGCTCGCACTGGAATTACAAACAGTTTTCTATCGCAATCGAAACTCTTTTATAAGGTGCTTATTCAGAAACGTAACGTATAATTAAACTTCTGTTAGCAAATATGTTTTTCAAATCTATCATCGTTTTTGTTTATTGACATAAAAATACTTAAGCCAGGGTTACATTATTCTGTCGTGGAGTGTCATAGTATATCATATCCATATTTACAGAATTCGTCACAACACATTGCGCTTTAGTAATATAATATGCTTATGACACGATATGCTTAGCACGCTTATTTAGCTTACTTGACACTGGCAATATTGTCTAAACAGACCGACTGCCATAAAAAAAAGCTGCTGCTACAATAGTTTTTTTTTAGACTATGGCCATAAGAAAATATATATGGGTGCAGTAGTGAAATTACGGTTCGGTTTCACTGGCGTTATTTTTTCACAATTTTCCCATAATTTCTCACCATTTAAACATTCCCTGACCTCTTACAAACATTTCAAGATCAAAATCTAGCTGACCCGCGCGGTTTCACTCGCGTTCTTTTTTTTTCTAGCAAATTTTTACACCCAGTATATTTTCTCACCTTTTAAACCTTCCCTAAACTTCTACAACCATTTCAAGACCAAAATTAGCCAAATCGGTCCAGCTGTTCTCGAGTTTTAGCAAGACTAACTTACAGCGATTAATATTTAACTTTAACTTCATTTATTTATTATATATATACCATTTCCTCTGAGACAATGTTTGTCAGAACCAAGTCCAGATCACAGCCAAGTTTGCCAAAGCCATTCACAGTGGATCCGAATGGCCGTACAGCTATGTTGGAGTACATGCTCTCAAATAGACTTTCTACCTGCAAAATTCATAATTAATTATTTGATTTCAATGTGCCAAAATCTAAATATCAACTGTAATTGACGACCTTATTGACCCGGTGGGTGAGTGCCCGGTTATGGCAGTATATGAACTTTTTTTTTATACTAGGTACCTAGTTACTTACAAAGCTTTTACGAAAGTCATAATCTTTATAATTTTAGGCCCTTATAATTTAATTGCGAGAACAGAATCAACACTAACTTTTCTGAGGTAATAAGAGCTAAAATAATATTTTATAGATAATTTATTATAAGGTAATGAATGATAAATAAATAAAAAAATCTTACCTGCCTTGCAACCATGTATCTCAACCTTACACCCAAATCATTAAGTGCAGTCTTATCATACAACATTTGTATTTGTTCTGATACTGTGTTGCAATTCATTAAACTCTCATACAAAGCATCATCATTCACTACCATTTCTGCATTTTCTGTGACTAATGACATTCCATCAGGAGGGGAGTATTTTTGCTTTTTATCTGGGGATGCTCTGAACCATAGGAAAGGTGACTGTAATGCCATGACGTCAAGATCTTTTTGGTGTGTGCTGCAGGCTTTAATGGCATCTGTCATGTTGTCTTTGGTGGTGAATTCAATAAGAATAAAGTGCTAAAAGTTGAGAGCTATTGTGAGATTTAAATACACTTTTGAGTAATATTATAAACACATTAGTTGTTATATTATTCAATAAAATTAGTTCTGAATGTGCAATAGTGCTTTTTATATTGGTACCGCTCAAGCGACTCAGATGCAGGAGGTAGGGCTTCCTAATTATTAACATAACATAACATAAAAGTTAAGTTTTGTCTAGGCACTCGCAGGAAGCACGCTTCACTCAGCTAATGCACAGTTTTCACTACACAAATCAAGCTTATCGCTACGCTCCTTGCTACCTATTTGCTATTTCTTGGTGGCATTGATTGCTATTTGTTAGCGGCAGTTGTATATTGTAGAATTGGTAGGTTAAAAATTACGAAACTATTAGGAATAATGAAAATTAGGAAAAACAAATATAAGACTAGTTATTCTAAACTACTCAACATCAGTGATAATAACAATTATTATGACTACAAATTTTTAAAATTGTTAGTCTAAGAATATGGGAATTTAACATTATGACTACAGTATTTCAGGACTAGTATATTACTTACTTATTTATTGTGATATTATGATCAAAACTATTATTAACATAATATAAATCAAGAGAAAAAGGCAAACGAAAAGGGCATACTGTTGGACTATTTATCAGTTTAAAACTGTTTTTACACTACATATAATAATAATTCAGAACCCTGCCAGGGAGGTATACATAATGTAGTTAAAGTGAGTGAGTGACAAACATATTTTCTGTAAACTTTTACAGATCTAAGGGAGTTTTAAATTAAAGTTACCTCATCAACAGAATTTTTATAATGGTGCATTCCTTTGATACTAGCATATTTTGAGCAATATCCATGTAATTCATTGAATGATTTCTCAGAGTTCACTTGCACTACAATACTGCGCTTTGCCTCCTCTCGTCTGTGCTTCACAGCATCATCAAACAACACAAACTTACTATGAACATCTAAAATAAATTAAATTGTTATGTACACATAACCTCAAAACCACCTTCAAACATTTTTGCAGAAGACTTTTCTGAGCTCTCAATTTACCTGAAGACTTTCGTATGGATACACATTTACACATTGGGAAAGATAATGATTTTCTATAGGTATTTACTTTTCTTACATTAAAAAGTGTTTGAAATAAAAACATTTTGGCGAGTTTTTTTTTCCCGAACTTTTGAATATTAGAAATTAGAAATTGACGAACTAGTGTTGTTGCGATTGCGATAGCGATAGTCTATCGATAGTATTGCTCGTGATACCATCGTCGATCGTGGCCTTGAAAATCAGTCACACTATCGATAGTTCAGGATAATATCGAATAATTTATTTTATTTTATTTATAATTTAAAATCGTATCTATCGAAACACACACGTCGAAAGATCAATTTATACAAGAGTATCGATATTATCGACTATTTTTACCTAATACTATCGATAGTATCGATTAAGTTTAAAAATATCGCCAAATTATTACAGCCGATATATTTGATATGACCAAGACCGCGCTATCGACTGTTTATACAAGGTCAACTATCGATAAAAAAACTATCGCTATTGCAACAACACTATCGTGGGCTAATTTGACAGCTGTCAACTCAGGACTCTAGCCTGCCCAATAAGCGAAAAAAAAAAAAAAATGACAGCAAATGAATGTCAAACTTTTTGTGCTTCTGTTTAGTTGTTTTTCTCGGTTTATTTTGAGTGGTGGCAGTTTAACCAATACTCGACTCGTAGTCTTGGCACAAGTGTAAGTGATTGAAATGGAAGGGTGATGTTGGTTTGTAATTTGGTCGAAGATTCTCCTAGAAAATTTTGAAAGGACGCCATCATTTCTTTCAAAATGTTGTTCGTCAAATTCAAAATTCGAACTTGTTCGTCTTTGGAAATTGAATTGAAATTGTCGACACTACTTGACACTGGCAATATTGTCTAAACAGACAGACTGCCATTTAAAAAAAGGAAAAAAAAAATGTTTTTGGGTGCCAGCCCAGCACAGACTACTAGGATAGGGTGCAGAACACAGACTACTAGGATGCTAACGCATGTGCAGAAATAAGTCGGTTTTTCAATTAATTCCCATAATAAAATGGGTTGTCGAATAATACAGCGGGTACTGCCGTTGCTAATTAGTTCGAGGAATCCAGTACTTACATTACATTTCAACCGTGGTACTGAGAAGTTTATATTGGCTAGCAAGTACAATTTTACTGCAATCAGAAACTATGCCAAGAGCAAGGATAGAGGGAAAGACAAGAAAGGTAAAGGTAAAGTAGTAGTTAATGTCTCTGAGATGTCGGAATTATTACCAGTTGACAAACTCAAAGAAAGATGCAATGCAGCTATTGATACTATGAAAGAAGACTTCTCAAAGCACTTGTCCCTGCGCTCAACGACTGGCTCCATTGAGACACTTCCAGTGAAATTCGAAGGAAAAGGGTATGAGTTACAGGAGCTGGCACAAATAGTTAGAAAAAATCCCAAGACTATTGTCATAAATTTTGCTTCCTTCCCGCAAGCTATTCCTGATGCGTTAAAAGCTATAAATACTTCTGGCCTTAACGTAAATCCCCAGCAAGATGGCACTACCCTCTACGTACCTGTACCAAAAGTTACAAAGGAGCACCGAGAAGCATTGGCAAAAAATGCTAAAGTTCTGTACTTAAAATGTAGAGATTCAATGAAAGATGTGCAAAATGATTACACAAAGAAGATAAAAAAACAAACTGGTGTTTCTGAAGATCTCATTTTTAGTGTAACTAAACAATTAAGTGTATTGTGTGAAGATTTTCATTTACAGGCCAAAAAGTTGTTTGATGCCAAATATAATGAATTACTAGGAAAGTAAAGTAGGTACTAACTTTGTGTAATTAGTGTCTGAATTTAACAAAGCTTGCCTTGTACATTATGTAAAATAAAAAGATCTATAAGTAAGCAATGGAAAGTTTAAATAAACCTATTATGTTTAAGAAAATAGTATACCTACTATGTTTCTAAAATTCCTTTCTAATTACAAATATTTGTCCAGCAGCTGGAATCAATTAAATTAAATTTAGATTATGAACTTGCAATCCAACCTGGTACAAATATTTGCAAATTATGCTAACATATGTCAGCATACACACCAAACCCTAAGTCTTTTGATAAGCATGCTTATGCTCAATCTGGAGCGTTTTGTCGAGGTGTGTAAATCTGAGAGTTTTTGATAGTGCTATTATGTGTAGGTGAATAGAAACCTTTCGAGATGCCCAAGTGATTATAATGGATTATTATTATCTTAGTAAATAGTAAACACCTATGATGTAACTGAAGTAGATACCATAAAAAACAAAACTCTCAAAAACATCTTTATTCAAGGATTTACTCACATAGGTTTTTTTCTATTTACAGTTGACCTACACATAAATAATACTAAAATAAATTATCCTATTGTATCACTAAGGACTTATTCAGTCTTCTCTAAAACCACTTCTGGGGTTTTTTTCTCTGCTTCTGGTTTATTTGTCTCTTCCGAAACAGCTTCTTTTAGAGGTTCAGTATTTTCTGGTTTCAACCCGCTGCTGTTGTCAGTAGTGCCTGTAAGAAAAACATTTATATTAACTTAATTACTGGTGTAGCTTGACATAACAAGGTGTCAACCTGCATCAACCCTTAGAAAAATGTTTCTTTGGCACCTACAGGATCCTAATAGAGCCAAATATTTTTTCATGAACTTTTTTCCGCTGCATCCTCCAGACATTTAGTTTTGAGAGTTTCTTTCTTAGGGACTCCTACACATTAAATAGAACAGACCCTGAATACTTCAGGTATTTTTGTTATATCTTTAACATTACCTACCTATTCATATTAATAATAAATACCTACTTACATAATTAGCACAATGTAGAGTTGATTTCAATTGAGGTCGGGTAGGTACTTATGCAGGTATAAAACGCAAGCTAATATAAGTATGACTAGGTACACAGGTACAAATTAATCTAAGTAATTATTATACTCTAACAAAGGCTCATGTAACTGTACGCACGTGAACGCACGAATGCGTTACTGATGTAGGTACTTTACTTACCTACACCTACGCTGCTACGACCTACTATTTGATTCTGGAAACATGTATAACACTACCACATAGCTAGGTAAGTAATATACCTACCTAGCTACCTACGTTTAGGTAATTTTATGTATTGGAAACGTAATAATTTGATACGCATGGTTTGGTTAGTAATTCAAGCAAGTTTCTTGCAATCAGTGAATCCGAGGTGGGTAGGTACATAGGTATCTACGCGAATTAAATGGTCATGGTCCCCACTTACCACGCAATGACGCAACATAAAAAGCAAGATTTTAAAAATAAAAGTTGAAACTAGGAATAATCACCATCCTACAGTATGTGCTGGCAATATGTTTCATAAAATATTCGCAACCTTACGTTTAGCAGCACAATGGACACACAACATAAAAAATTAAGACAGACATGAATAAAACACAAAAAGCATGACTATTCCGTCCCCAGCCCGATACCTGGATGTTTGTGCCCAGGGTGTTGATGGCACTATTAACGGCCAATGAGGCGGTTCCAATGGAGCCGTTTACGATAGCCCCTACCGTACCAACCAGACTATTCACGAAATTGCTCCATGCAAGAACTGAAATTTTTTTAGGGAGTGTTTCATTTGTGTTGTATGATTGTGTACTTTCTTTTTGAAAGCTTTAATAAGGTGGAACTGAAACATGTGTAGATTAATAGTCTACTTACCATTGTCACTAGGCCTGTTGTTATTATTATGATTACCAACGCCGTGGAAGCCGCCACCTTTAGTCTCAAGGTCATCGTTTTTAGCAGTATCTCTAGGCTTCTCGGGGTTGTTGATCGAGCTTTGAATTCTCTGAACTGTACCCGCTATACTCTGTACTACAGGGTTGTTAGACAGGATCTGCCGAATAGGGCCCACAGGAGCCGCAGTAGCTTGTGGGGATGCTGGAGCGGATGAGTCTGCGATGGCGTTGGCCACTGAGGCTGGAGTCTCTTGCTGTTTCTCATCAGCAGGCTTTGGTGGAACAACGTTAGTTCCTACCGCACCGGTATTGATCGCGGCCGCTGCCGGTGGTATGACTAACTCTATGGCGTGTTGAATATTGCTTTGTATTGTATTTTGAATGTTTTGTAAGCCCTGGCCGTTAAAAAGGTTCTGAAAAGACTGCTGCCAGTTTGTCCAAGGGTTGTTGACGGGTTGCTGGGGGGTGTTAGGTGTGTCAGCTTGCACGCCAGGGGGCAGGGTACTCGACGTTGGGTTAAACAGGTTCTGGAAGTTACTGACACCGGGAACGTTATTAAGTGCATTTGACATGGCGGTTGTCACGTTTCTCATCGAATCCGACATGACTGTTTGGAAGTTGTTCATAAATGTAGTTAAAATATTTTGATTTGATGGGGGATTTGATGTTGGTGCAGACGGCGGTGCCTGTGTCGGCTTTGACTCAGCACTGGGAACGGGCGCACCGGAGTCGGCGCTCTCATTATCTTCCCTCAGTATAGCGACGATGTTTACTCCTTCAGATAGAGCTCTCACACCGTTGTTAAAATTATTTTCCAAAATTTTAATACGCTTTTCGACCTCTTTTAAATTGGGCTGAATCTGCGCCTGCTCAGAGGTTTCCTGCGGTCCTGTTTCTGGCTTGAAAGCTTGAGGCGTTCTGAGCCCCCTTACGACTTCATTCAGCTTCTGAATCTGAAGTGTAAAAGTATCTCGCAGTGACTGAATGTTTTGCTGGATCACGTTCATCTGCTCGTTTGTCGTGAGCCAGTTGGAAATATCATTACCAACTCCATTGACGCCCTGTCGTAGCAGGTCTTGAGTCTGTAAAATGGCCTCCTGCACCGTCGACAGTTTCGTATTCGTAAAATGATCAGCGTTCTGGTTTTCGTGTTCCTGGCGTTGAGGCGGACCGGGGTTCCGCAGGTCTATCGCTGGTCTCTTTATCTCTTCATCATCATTAGCGACTTCGTTTGTTTTGATTGCGGGCTGAGAGTCATCTATCACCACTTGAACCGGGATATCCTTCGGCTTCGCGCGAAGATTGTTTTCGATATCCTTGATGACGCTCGTTTGGTCAATGGCGACGGCGACGACTTCCGGAGCGGCAGGATCCTTGTCAAAAGGATCTTCGAGTTCAATGTCGGAGATCAATTTAGAGTGTTCTTTGGGAAGTGAGGCTGCGCACGCGGCGTGCAGCACGGCGGCCGCGAGAAGGAAGTGCGCGAGCGGGCTCATGGCTGCGCGCGGAGTGCCGCTGAGGCAGAAGGGTGCGCCTTTATACGAGAGCTAACGGTGTCTGCATGTCTCCGACGCATCGTGTTTACGCTCTCCGAATGTCCGCTCCCGCGCCGCGCGGGCCGCCTATCTTGCGCTAAATGTTTTCGTCATCATTTGTTTTTATATTCCCTACGAGGTTCGAAGTGTTTCTTTGTAAATTAACTGAGCTAAGTGACGCTTTTACTGCTAGCAGAGCCCTGTGCTAATTGGCGACGAACGGCGTGCACCGGGCTGGCAGACGTCTCCGCTGCCGGTGGCGGCGCTGGCGGTGGCGCCCCGGTGTGACGGTGCCGGCGCGCGTCGGTTCACCGGTCCGTAGCCCGGCCGGGGTCGACGATCGCAATCGCAAACTTATCTTTGGCCAAATATATACTACTACTTACTGAAAGTAACTGTATCGAATTTGCCATGCTAATATTAGTAGGCCAGTGGTTTCCTTATCAAAAATATTTTGGAACAGGTTTTTAATTAGAGCGTTGTTCTAAAAGGATTAGCGGCCAGTTATAAAATTAAATACCCAAGCGACCCTCTGGACGCAAATAAAATAGGAAAAAAAGTAGGTAGGTACCTAAATCTCCAAAAAGGATGATGAAGATGCTGAGGTGGGACTGTAGAACAGTAGACAATAATGAGCGATTGTACCTACTAGACCTAGATAATCGCGCCAACCGTGTCATGTACACTAACATCATCCAAACTAAAAGCCAGAATGCCTAGAATGCAAACGATTGTTTACATAAATCTACCTAGGTTTCATTAACATCTCAATGGGTAGGTAGGTTCTTTTAGCACGAGTTAAGATACAATTTTCTGCCTACAGCCTCTGTGCTACAGCCTAGCTAGGATTGAATAAAGGCTAAAGTATTTTTAACCGACTTCAAAAGTTATCAATTCGACTGTTTTTTTTGTAGAGGTTTGTTACGCGATTTCTCCGCCATTATGTAATTATTACGAATTGATTTTGATTCTTTTTTTTTTCGTTTGATAGGTAATTTAGGTAATTGTGGTAATACTAGAGTATCTGTTCCGTGACTATCAGAGCAATGGTGGTCTAGTGGTAGTGACCCCTCCCCTTTCAATCCTAAGGTCGTGTGTTCGAACCCCGTCGTGTACCAATGGGTTTTTCTATTCCAAAAAAAATATGTGTGCAATGCCAGAGCTCTCATAGTAAGTACCTACCTACTTACTACATGTGGTGAAGGAAAACATCATAAGGAAACCGGTATGTCCAAGAAAAAAAAAACATTTAATTTAATTTTCATTTCAAGAACTAAAAAATCGAAAGACATGTGCCATCCACCAACCTACATTGGATCACTCTCGCTTGAGAGTAGGCCAGTGTCCCAGCAGTGGGATAATTCGAATTGGGCTGTCTTATTGATAAGGTTTTTGTTGGAAATTTTATTGAAAATGGTTCAGTACTTTTTTAAGACAAGGTATTCCGAAGCCTATTCTATTCAATAAATATAAAAGTTGTGCTAGGGTTGGGGCAGCAGCCAAAGAATGCTGTTCCCAAACCACCGACTCAGGTACCTGAACCTCTGGGTGAAGGCTGGACTCAGGTGAAAAGAGGTCGGAAGGGAAAGAAGAAGAAGCAGATGGCTGCATCAGGGATACCACTGGCTGCTGCAAAGTCGGGAACTAAACCAGCCCAGAAGAAAAGAATGGCTAATGTGCGCCCTCCGCGGTCTTCGGCTGTTGTGATCACACTGCAGCCGGAGGCCGAAAAGAGGGGTGTGACTTACGCCAAGGTGCTGGCTGAGGCACAGGAGAGAATTGCTCTCGCCGATTGCGGCATTCCTGGTGTGCGGTTTCGCAGAGCAGCGACTGGTGGCAGAATTTTAGAGATACCGGGTGCCACGAGCAGCGCGCAGGCTGACACCTTGGCGCAAAAGCTTCGAGAGACCATTGGTGAAGTGGCTAAGGTGTCGAGGCCCACTAAATGTGCGGAGTTACGGGTCACTGGCATGTGTGACTCAACCACCCCTGGGGAGGTCATCGCTGCAGTTGCACAGCAAGGTGACTGCCACAGGGAGTGCGTAAGAGTCGGGACGCTCCGGTGTGACTCATGGGGACACAGCTCGATCTGGGTGAGCTGCCCGGTGGCGGCTGCCAAAAAGCTTGGGGCAATAGGCCGTCTTCTGGTCGGCTGGGTTTCAGCGCAGATAACTCTGCTGAAACCCAGACCAATGAGGTGCTACAAGTGCCTGCAGAGCGGGCACGTAAGAGCAACATGCACTGCTGAGGTGGACCGCAGCGATGATTGTTACCGCTGCGGAGTTACTGGCCACAAGGCGGCCTCCTGTAGAGCTACTGCACCGAAATGTTTTCTCTGTGCAGCTGCCAACAGACCAGCGGACCACATGCTGGGAAGTAAAAAGTGCTCCCCACCAAAGCCCAGAAGAAGGGCTCCGATGACTGCCGAGAGCAGCACCTCGCCGCAAACGGCGGAGGAGGAGGCGATGGTTCACTAACTAGTTTTAGTTATGGATCATCGCTTCCTCCAGGCGAATCTCAACCACTGCGCCGGGGCTCAGGACTTGCTCCTGCAATCCATGGCGCAGTGGTTGATCGAAATAGTGATAGTCTCTGAGCCGTACTTCATTCCTCCTCGTAATAACTGGGCAGGGGATGTTGATGGCTCGGTAGCTATAGTTTCCTCGTCGGTCGTTGGGGCCCTTACTGTTGTCGCTAAAGGTAGGGGCTATGTTGCGGTCAAGTGGAAAGGTTGGTTGGTCATTGGAGTCTACTTCTCTCCTAATAAAACCAGAGCCGAGTTTGAATCGTTCCTGGGTGGGATGGGAGCCTTAATTGGTCAAACTCATCCCTGCCCAGTGCTCGTTGCTGGTGATCTCAATGCCAAATCTATGGTATGGGGATCACCAGTGACTGATCCTTGGGGCGAGACTTTGGAAGAGTGGGTGACTACCACCGGCCTCTGTGTTTTGAACCAGGGGTCCGTTGGCACATGCGTGCGGTATAACGGGAGCTCAGTTGTGGACGTAACGTTCGCATCTCCCGTTGTGGCGCGCCTCATCAATGACTGGAAGGTTATCGAGGATGTGGAGACTTTATCGGACCATAGGTACATACGGTTTGATGTCTCCACATCATCGAATGTCAGTGGCGGTGGTCAAAGAAGGCAGGCTTCGATGACTAAAAGGTGGGCTTTGCGGAGCTTGGATAGTGAAGCGCTGTTAGAAGCGTCAATTGTTCAGGCTTGGCAGACCCCACCGGATGGACCAGTGGATGTAGAAGAGGAAGCGGAGTGGTTCCGGGTTGCGATGTCGCAAATCTGCGACGCCAGCATGTCTCGAGCCAAACCGCAATCTCCAAGACGACGGGTTTACTGGTGGTCACAAGAAATTGCTGACCTTCGCAGAAACTGCATAGAGGCTAGACGACGGTATACCCGACATCGGCGGCGGAGGCGTAGAGACGCTGAGGTGGAGGGACAGCTGTATGTAGATTACAGGTCCTCTGTGGAAGCACTGCAGCTGTCCATCCGCACAGCTAAAGAAAGAGCACACGAGGAACTCCTTGAGACTCTCAATAACGATCCGTGGGGACGCCCCTATAAAATGGTTCGGGGTAAAATCCGACCATGGGCGCCCCCACTGACCGAAAGTCTCGAGCCTGAATTGGTGGAGGTGGTTGTTTCTGGGCTGTTCCCGAGTGGGTCGGACATCCAGCCTCCGGATATGTCTCCCTCTGTGGGAATTAGCAGGAGTGTCAACGATGAGGTGCCACCGGTTTTAGAGGTGGAGCTGGACCTGGCCATACAAAAGCTCCGGGCCAAAAATAAGGCCCCAGGACCGGACGGTATTCATGGACGGGCTTGGGTCCTGGCTTTGAGGGAACTTGGGAGTCGATTCCGAAGGCTACTGGATGCCTGTCTGGAATCGGGTCGATTCCCGACTATATGGAAAACGGGCAGACTAGTCCTGCTAAAGAAGGATGGGCGCCCTGCGGACTCTCCATCTGCATATAGGCCCCTTGTTATGCTGGATGAGACGGATAAGCTGTTTGAAAGAATAATAGCTTCCCGCCTTATCCAGCATCTTCGATGTGAGGGACCGGACCTATCCGATCATCAGTTTGGATTCCGGGTGGGCAGATCGACGATTGATGCAATCAATCACGTGAAAGCCTGCTCGGAAGAAGTGGTGGCTAGTGGTGGTGTGATGTTGGCAGTGTCTTTAGACATAGCCAACGCGTTCAACACACTACCATGGGCTTGCGTTAGGGAGGCGCTGAAGTTTTATGAAGTTCCTCCTTATCTCAGTCGGATAGTGGCAGCCTACCTGTCTGAAAGGTACATTTCGTATCCTGGTCAGGATGGTAGACTGCTGAGGAGAGAAATGTTGTGCGGTGTTCCACAAGGATCGGTTCTTGGACCGCTCCTGTGGAACATCGGTTACGACTGGGTCTTGCGAGGGTCTCTCAATCCGGGGGCCGGAATAATCTGCTATGCAGATGATACACTCGTAACTGCCCGGGGCAAGACATTCGAAGAAGGTGTCCATCTTGTCACTGTATCGGTGGCACATGTCGTTGAGAGGATAGAGATGTTGGGACTTCGAGTGGCGCTCAATAAGTCGGAGGCTATCTGTTTTCATGGCCCCCGACGGGCACCGCCACGGGGTTCCCACATCACTATAGGAGAGGTAGATATCGAGGTAGACTCCAAGATGAAATATCTTGGACTCTACCTTGATAGTCGGTGGAATTTCCGCGAGCATTTTACCCGTTTGGTTCCCCGACTGATGGGAGCGGCGCAGTCCTTAAAGCGCCTTTTACCGAATCTCGGGGGACCAAAGGCGGCTAGCCGCAGATTATACCTGGGGGTGGTGCGGTCCATGGCCCTATATGGGGCCCCAGTGTGGGCACCGCTGGCTGAGTCAAACATTGCCTTGCTGAGACGAGCTCAGAAGGTAATGGCCATCGGTGTCGTTTGCGGGTACCGCACCATCTCCTATGAGGCGGGGTGTTTATTGGCTGGTGCTCCCCCATGGGACTTGGAGGCGGAATGCCAGGCCTTTTCTTATCGCCGGCGTAAAGAGCTATGTCTCCGGGGGGAATACCCGCCACCGGCGGTTGAGGAGCTTGCTTGGAAGTGTCACCTCCAAGAAGCGCTCAGAGAGGAATGGGCGAGGCGGTTGGAGAATCCCAGTGCCGGTTGCTGGACTATTGAGGCTGTCCGACCAGTTTTTAATGAATGGTTGGACAGGGCACACGGGTCGCTTTCCTTTCGGATGGTGCAGGTGCTGACTGGGCATGGCTGCTTCGGCAAGTACCTGTGCCGAATAGCACAAAGGGAACCGACCACCGAGTGCCACCACTGTGAGTGCGACGTGGATACGGCGCAACATACTCTTGAGGTCTGTCCCGCTTGGGACGAAGAGCGCCGTTCTCTCGTCGCTAAAGTAGGAAACGACCTCTCTCTTCAAGCATTGATAAAATCGATGCTTGAAGATGAGAGGTCGTGGGAAGAGGTTTCATCCTTCTGTGAACTTGTAATGTCACAGAAGGAGGCTGCAGAAAGGGAGAGGGAGTCTGCTTCCAACCTCCCAATGCGCAGTCGGAGAACGGGACGTAGAAGGAGGCTCTTCAACGTCCTCCTTCAACCCCCATAACAAAGGCTTCGGCGGTAGGCTCGGGGGAGACTACCGTCGAATGTAATGAAGCCTTATGGAGGCGCGCGCGGTGTCCCCGCGCGCCATGGGGTAGTAATCGGTAAAGGCAAACTTTACCGCACAGGAGATGGGGTCTAACAGGATCTACGCTGCCGGGGAAGCGGAAGATTGTAATTCCCGCACCCAGGCCAAAAGCGTGTGAGGGAACACCGGTGTGGTTTTTAGTCGGTAAGAGTCCGACATAACCTTCACAAACACCCGCTGTGAAGGTATCCATGAGGATTTTCCACACCGAGAACAAAAAAAAAAAAAAAAAAAAAAAGGGTTGGATTGGAGAACTTTCATTTTCTGGGTAGAGGCACAGATAACAGTACCTAGAGGTAATACTTACCTGCTCGTAACTACGGTGCTAATTACATTGTCATACAAAGATCACTACTGCATGAGGGATTGAGAAAGCATGTGCTAACGAGAAAGTTATAAACAAATGAGCAGATGACTACCAAAAATGTGTACCTCTATTTTAATAGGCACTGCTTTCTCAACCTACTCTTTGATATTAAAGGTTAACTCCTACTAAACTTGTATTTTCTTCGGTCTGTTCTGTGTAGTAGGTGTATCAAAAATGTATTACGGTAGGTACGATTACCTAATTTCATTCATTTAATAATTAAACAATTAAAGTAGGTACCTACCTAGGTACTTATTAAATAAGATGGAATGGATGGATGCTTAGAATGTTTGATCAGATGTTAGGTAAGTAGGTACCTATGGTTTTATACACATAATTAGTACCTATGTTACCTAGGTACTTTCCTAGTTACGATAGCTTATTGTCTACCATTTCAGTCCAATGACTATCGAGTCGACGCGACGCCTGATAGCGACGACGATACCCAACCAATATTTTTCCGACATCAAGACCAACACCCTAGGTGTCTAACGGTCCTATTCTACCATTAGGAAATAACGCCATTTGAAACATTTATGGGCCCACGCGTGCTTTCATTAGAATAAATATTTACTAATAAGGTGATTAATGCCATAATCCCGGTGTTAACTGTGGTATTACTGGTTTTATGACAGCAGTGCGTTGACCACTGAGAAATGCAGCGGTTCTACTTTTGATAATGACCTGGGCTTTTAGACATAGTAGGTACCTAAGTATTTCATCATGGCAGCCTTCTACTATTCCTAAAATAAAGAGAGGTATAAATCTGGGACACGGTGGTAGTGCCCCCGTCAAGACGAGCCAAGCGAAGCGCAGGGCACTAACTAGGTACAGTCAACTCCATAGATAAGTATCCCCCTTGTATAAGACAACTAGCTTCAAATCCATTTGGATTACTATGGAGTTTTGCTCAAATAAATTATATTTAATAACCACGCAAGGAACCGTAATCATAATTTCAACTGTTTTGCTAATTGTAGTGTTGGAACAGTGGTATCATACTTGGATTTCCAATCCTGAGAAATCGAGTTCGATTCCGAGCGTTGGGTTACTTTTTGTTTTTTTTGACAGTAAAATTTTTGCATTTAATTTGTGATTGCGAGAATTTCTATATTTCTGTTTGGTGATGACGGCTGAGATAAACTTTAGCTACTAGGAGGTGTACCGAACCTTACCTCAATCGAGGAAAACTACCTCACCGAAAAAGCTAATAATGTATCAAAGTAATACATTAAAATAGTTGTAGAAATAATGAAGAAATATCGTTGAAATGGCCACGTGATCGTCTAGTAGTAAAAGGTAGGACCTAAGTTGTGTTCCGTATTAGTAACCTAAATTCTTTTTATAAGTGATCAAGTCTTGTCTACTGCGTTACTTATTTTATAATTGTCTACTGTGTTACCTATTTTATAATTGTCTACTGCGTTACCTACCTCGTCTAATATTGTACCTAAATACAGGAATGTCTACAGGGATACCTATATTTATTTATTGTCTACTGTGTTACCTGCCTCGTATAAATATCAAGCTAAAGTCTTATACCGAACGTACGTCGAGATAACATACTTCAGGCTATCGTACCTCGGGCTATCGTACATCGGGCTAACGTACCTTTTATATTATCAAGATGAATGAAGATGATGGTTATAAATAGAAATGGCTATAAGGATCATAACATAATCCTTATAGGATCAGAGCACCACCCCGCTAAGATCAATGGGCTCGTCTCCAAACTGGACACCCTCTTCCGTATCATGAAATATTATCGTGGACATCCTAGTGACTTGGATGCCCATCAATAATTCTGGGAATCAGAAACTATATCTGTAAAACTCTACGAATTCCAACTTCAAGTCTGTCATGTATGTCTACAAGGGACAAGAGGGCCTTTTCTTTTAGCAAGTCAAAGTCGGAGGTCCATCAGTCTTTATTGCCTCTCCAGTAATCCTGCATCAAGAAATGCAACTTGGCACTTGGAGAGGTCTTTTCTAACTACCCTACCTACCTACCTGCCTACCTACCTACCTGCATATCTATATAGGCTTTTTAGAAAGTTTTGGAAGAATAATTTAGTTTAGAACTTTCCAGAATAGCTTAGTTTTCTGACAGTGAATATACCATAAAACCTTTGCAGAATGAACCAAATTCAGACATATAATTTGTATTGTTAATGTCGTGGTAACTCCGGTCAGGACTTCGAAGAGGTAGCACACCATCCGTGAACAGGTCTGGGTATTGCTGATGGAACTTTATCTGCCCAAAAGTCCGACGTAAGATATACCAAGCGAACTTAACGTAGCTCACCAATTGTACATAGACTGGATTATGGTTACACCGGTCGAGACTTTAGTAAGGTAGCTCACCATCCGTGAACAGGTCTGGATATTGCTGGGTGGGACTTATTCTGCCCAAGTCTGACTTAGGATAAACCAAGTGAACTTACCTCGTTCACCAGCTGTACAGTCTGGGTATCGACACTAGGACTAAATACGTCCAAAAGCCAAAGAAGAATTTAATATTAGTAGAATTCAGTTCACTGTCTGCATTGGTCTAAAACAACACAATTTAAACATATAATAAATTCAACATCAAGATCAAACCCAACCATTCCTTCAATTTAGGTAAATATTCACAACATTATAAAAATAGCCCTTAGTAATTACTGGTTATTTTAAATGTACAAATAAATAGTATTGAGATCAAATAAGCCAATATCGAGAATTTCACTGAAACTACGACAACTCCGTATCCGGACTTTCTAGCTTACAAACTCCTCAAAGGGCACTGAATCGATTCACGCTTTTTGTATTTAAATCACAATTAGTCTACAGCTGATAATAATGTGTTTGAATCAAATACTTTGAGATTTTTTTATTCAATAATTTTCAATTTGTTATTTTTCACGACCTGACAGCCTGCCTACCAAAACTCCCGTCTTTCTTTCTCACATCTACCAACTTAGTACCTACTAGTTCTCTACAGCTGTCTAGTAATGAGTTTTGAACATACTGACAAAAAAGATTTTAATGTTTGTTAGAAAGCACTCTACCGATGTATTTTGGAAATATTTAAACGCCCCAATAGCAAATGTTTAAAGACCTCCTAAACTATGTTTGTGAATAGAACGAAACTAGGCATAGGCTGTTTCGTTACAGGGGGATACTTAATAGTGGAGTCTACTGTACCTATCTTTTTACGAAACCTTTGTTTTTTTGAACCCTCATAAGTTTGATTTAAAATAATATAAATCATAACATAAAATAATCTAAACTTCACAAATCCTAATATTATGTGGCTTGGCCATTTCGTTACATTGACATGGGCGTAAAGTAAAAAAAGATTCACTTATATATTTCTTTGTATTCTTCTAAATATTCCTTTTCTGTTAGACAATAGTCATTATAATGGCCAAACGGCCAAGCTGCATGTTTTGTTTGACTAGATGTAGAGATGCAGAGGGCGTTGGAGGTTGTATAGAGTTAGAAGCTTGGCTGGATCTAGTAGGTAGGTACCTACAGGTACTACATGTGCGATCTGATAACTTTTTGACATGAAAAGGTTTTTGGTGGAATATAATTTACTTAGGTTAGTACCTAGATTATATATAAATAATGCTGGACAATCCACACAGCATCATCTAGCCCAAGGTAAGCTGCTGTTAAACAGAGCTGTGTTATGGGTACTAGATGACTGATATATATTTAATACAATACAATACATAGATAGATATTTTTTATTATATATAGAAAATACCCAGAACACCCGGAACAAATATTTGTAGATCGTACAAACATTTGTCCCGAGGCGGGAATCGAACCCGCAACCTCTGCGTCGCAGGCGGACCTGCGCCCGCTGCGCCACATCGGTCGTATCTAATATTGTTCGAATAACATAGGTAAAGAAGTAACTCACTTTGTATAAGTAGAATGTAAGTAAGACTAGTCATGAACTTTAGATAAGTATTTTATTATGTTGATTGAAAACCTACCAGTAATTTTTGATAAGTAGGTACCTAGGTACTTACCTAAGTATATAGAGTCCGTCCTTGTTGATATTCCTCACCATAAATAATGAAGTAAGTAGCTAGCTACCTACATATCAGCTTTTAGGTAGCTGTACATATGAGGCAGGAAAGATACCGTTATGTATCAGCTGCTACATTTCGAGACGGCTTTTTATTTAATATTTTTGTCTGTAAACGGCGGCGCCCGGCGTCGTTTGACCCAGTGTTGGTTTATCATTCATGACCGAAAATCTGCTGCAGCGCTGCACGTGAGCGCTTCATTCGGTCGTCGGCGGTCGTAAGCAGTCGATCCCGCTTTTTTCAAAGTTGTTAGGGCTCTTCGGACGGCCTATATGTTATGTTATCTGTGCCCAAACTAAGCAAAGCTTGTACTATGAAAACCGAATACTGATCCTCACTTTAAAAAAAACTTGCCTAGCAGTGTAACGAGATAGGTTAAATGACAAAAAAAATACATACTTTACACAAATGTTTGCGTGAAGTGCAAATATTTGTTCCGGTGTTAGTGTTTTTGTGGGCATCGAACCCGCCACCTGTTGCTCCTCAACTCTGCCACCGCGCCACCGAGGTCGTTCTAATGTCTGCGTTTCTATGTAAGAGTCCAAGAAACAAATAGAATATGTCAAGATGTTTCAGACATTTTCTCACGTAAGATCTTTTCATAAAAGTTAAATGTTTGGCTTGGGACACCGTCACAGAACTGCAGAAACTTAGTAGGTTAGGTACCTACTCGTACCGTATAGGCGCAATGATCAATGCATCTTAGCAACCAGCCAGCGATTGAGACTAAGTGATGCAGAAAGCGCTTGAATCGCTGAGGCAGTAGGTTATGGGTTACTGGACCGGTCAGTGTGCCGTTACGCGGATAACATCTTGGGCGCTCTAATGGCATGGCGGCGGAACGACTTGGAACACAAGAAGGTCACGAGTTCGACTCTCCGTCAACGAGATACCTAATTTTTGTCACCAACTGTATATAATGTGTGTATCTTGTAGAAAGAAGAAGTAGAAGATTTATAAAGCTTCTTCACACGCGCGTTTTTTGCCCGATAAAGCGTGTCTATCTAACACGCTTCAAAAAATTCGACCAACATTTGGTGTGCGGTAACTATTCTGGGAATAAGATATATATACCTACATTACTATCTACAAAATATACAAAATACATAATAAAAAGTTGATCCATCTAAAGACCGTGACAAACAAACGATCTATCTAGACAGCTCAAGTAAAATGTCAAGTTACTTTCAGATATTCTAAGATTTATTCTCAGTACACTAATAGTTCTAAGGTACATCTATGACGGCAGTACAGCGAGTGAGACATATAAGCTCTTGCAGCATTTTTGCTGTGAACTTCCTGAAGCTTTTTTTTTTTTTTATATACAACTAAAATGACAACCAAGCGTACGGCCCACAAGATGGTAAGCGGTTACCGCAGCCTATGGGCGCTTGTAATACCAGAGGTATCACTCACGGGTTGCCACCCTGAGACGTTAGATGGAAAGTCTCATGTGCCTGTAATTTCACCGGAAACCATACCCTTCGAACCGGAACACAGCAATGCGAGCATTACTGCTTGGCGGCAGAAATAGGTATGGTGGTAGTCCTTCCCCGGACGAGCTCTATCACAAAGAACTCTACTACTCTTAAAGTCTGAAGTCTTGGCCGGTTGCTGATTGCACATCCTGAAAGTTTTTTTGTAAGTATACTAATATTATAAAGAGGAAAGATTTGTATTTTTCTATTTTTGTTTGTTACGAATAAACTTGAAAAAATTCTGGTCTGGTTTTAAAAATTATTTCACGCTTAGAATGCTAACATAACATTCTTGAGTAACATAGGCTATATTTATTACTAGTGACCCGCTCCGGCTTCGCACCCGCGCGGAGCTGGGACGGACTCCTAGTAGGTTTGTTCGAATCCAATGTGGGGCTACTGTCGGTAAAGTGACAAGATTATGTGGAGAATAATGGTGTCAAAATAAAAACAAATGGTTTTCCCGCGATCTTGCCACGCTGCATCTGCATGACCTTTTTTTTTGTTAGATCGTTTTTCTAATTTTACAGCCACGTGTGTCATCTAGATAGAGTAGGTAAAGGCCAGTTACTATGAACCCTACCTACTTACTTACCTAAGTACATCATCATTTTTCTGTCCGAGTGTGTTGATCAGGCGTAATAGGGCTAAGCCTACCTGTTGGTGAGTGAGCAGTTACCGCAGCCTATTATATGAACGCTTCCACCCTGAGACGTCAATCAAAAGTTTGAAAATCAAAATTGTTTTTTCCTTCGAATTGGACCATAGCAATACTAAGCATTACTGCTTGGCGGTAGAATAAGAGTTGGTGGTATTACTTTCCCGGAAAACTCTCATAGAGATACTATTACTGTTTGTCGGACTTCACAGAAAAAGAAAACACCGAATTGAAAATAATGGTCATCGTCTTAGCAACGATATTTTTATTATTAATACTTAATTAAGTTATGTTTATGTAAGTATTGAATTGGTTTTGTTGGCATACAATAATCTTTAACTAAACTACCAAATAATAGCTTGAGAGCCTTGTACGAATTTCGAGCAAACGAGCAAATCTTTCAACCGAGTAAATCGATTGAAAACTGGGGTTTTGTAGGTAGCCTGGGTTTGATCAAAATATGGGTTAGGTAGGTTAGTTGGACTGTCAATCAAAACTTACTCTTATAATCTACGTTTTGTTTGTTTGTGAACAAGGAACTTAACTATCACACTTCAATATTATAGTAAACAACAGTCCATAAACATGTTGATGCAGAACTACGGCCAAACGTAGTGTTTCTGTAGTTTAGTAGCGTGTTCTTCTGTACTTGTTGCGCACGTGGTTCGCCAGACAGAGACCGAAGACGACTGCAACCAGCTGAAAGAGAATATCTTTTTATCAGGTGTTAATACGTATTACCCCATTAAAATAGTTACAGGTGTCTATCATATCCTAGTCAGGATATCTGGTGGTATACAGAACCAAACATAAGTCTAAACATGTGGAGAGGCATAGGACTAGATCCTTTAAACTGTAGTAACTGTCTTGGTAGACATCTTCTCCAACGTTACTTAGACCTTTGACTATGTCTGGGGATGTAGACCGAAACAAATTAATCCAAATACTTATTTGGCCCGTTATTTGTATTGTTTTTAAAAGTTCTATAATTAACATAAACACAGTACAAAACATAACTAAACACAGTCTAGCACATTTCAACTCTAGATTTAATTATATTATAACAAAATACACCACTTTTTATATATAATTTAAAATATTTTGCATTTAATAGGTATAATGTATTAATAAACATTACATAAAGTTATAAACACTCTTTAGAGCGCTCATTTTTAATAGAAGAACACTTATTTTGGCCCGCTATTGCCCACCGCATGGCGATGCCTTGATCTTGACATAGAGATTTCAATCCGTGGATGTGTTTGTGTCCATCACAGAGTCATGAAATGGATCCACGAATTGAATGTGTGTATTAATAGTGCCTCCTCTAGGAGTTTCAATACGGTACGGTAATTCCTTAAAATGAAAACACCCTCCAAACTTCTAGAGCCTAAGGTTGTCGGTACAGTCAGTCGGTAAAGCAACGATTTTATAAAATTTACATCTACTTACGATGGTGTCACATGTTTTTTTAAATACAGAATAACGTACCTCAACAGCAACGACGACAATGGCCACCACGCCGATGGCTAGCCCGAATGTATGGAAAAAGTCACCGACGACACCATTGCATCCCTGTTAATGCAAAATTTATTTATTGGATATGCTTCATTAGAAGCTCGAGGCCAATTCTAGGCCACTACTAAGTACTAGGTACATAATTTACAACGTTCTGCTCATATCCAAAAATCTGTCCCGATCGCGGTTAGAACTTTGCCCAAAAAGCTATCATAAATTAATAGATGGGCCAATTTAAACAACCACTCGTTTGATCATTAACTTTAGCTTTAAGACCGTTTTTGCAGCTGAAAACAGAATAAAAACTACAGTTTTACGTTTGCAAACAATAAAAAAAGTTGTAAAGTTTATCAATTAGATACCTAGTAATAGTGGCCCTTCGTTAAATTACTTAGCAACGCTCGCATCGGTCAACACACAATTGAATGAATGAATGCATTTTATAAACTAAGTACTAAGGGTTTCCGCACTTTCCACACATCGTAAGCACGTCAAACTCTAACAGTTGTTATTGTGTCTTGTTTATCGAAAATGAGCGAAGTAGGTATTGTGTAAAATCCATAACCTTTGTTTGAGTAAAGAACGCTTTTCAAAATCTTATACCTAGATGACGTGATGTTTTTTTGTCATGATTCAGTTTACTTTACACTAGTTTTACACATTTCCTTCGCGGTTATTTATTTCTACTCGTATCTCGTATATTTCAAGCGGCTTAGTAAACCTAAGCTGCGCTCATGAGCATTGAATACTCTATACTAATACATAGTCTACATATTAAATTGAGTGGTAAAAGTCTCACCCCGTAGGAATTAATGGGAGTGCAGATGTCTGCACCGGCGACGCAGCAAGTCGGTGGAAGTGTCGGACTCACATACGCTAGTGGGCCGGTAGTACCGCAGCATTGGAACTGAAAACAAACATGGCCAAAACTCTAAATTTCCCTAACATCCAAAAAAGTTATTTGGTTGGCAGAGTTTTGTATTTTTCGGTTACGTGCTCCAAAATACGTTAAATGATAAATGATGAATTATATTTATTTGCGTTGATCCCTTTGTGGTCAGTCCTGTGTCTTGTTTTAAACTTAGTTACTTAGTTCCTCCTTAAAAATCGATTCTAAGATAAACTTCACGACTAAATCGGCACGAACATCATTATGGAAAAGCTATTGCCACACGTTTCCCGGCTATCTCGGTAATTTTTGACCAGAAAATATCACATGCCATGCCTGACACTTTTTTTTTCAGCAAACCCGTGCCTGCGGTTGTTTCTGGATCATTAATAAAATTATATTAGGCCATGACGAAGGCTTTCCGTCACCAAAGTTGGCCGCTGACTCACACGAACTTACATATGTGCCTACTTTAGTAAACAGAATGGTAGAATCGGGCTGCGCTATTGACTCTTACTGGATAATGTAAAATAGTGATGAATATGAGGATGCGTGTCTCAGCAGTGGGAAAATTA
The DNA here is from genome assembly GCA_951394395.1 of Colostygia pectinataria. Taxonomy (NCBI): domain Eukaryota; kingdom Metazoa; phylum Arthropoda; class Insecta; order Lepidoptera; family Geometridae; genus Colostygia; species Colostygia pectinataria. Next base: position 6,496,689 of record OX596362.1, read on the forward strand.
CAATGCTTAAAATCGTTTAAAAGTTATGCTACTCGTAGGTACCGTGGACTCGAGCTCATGGAACGCGTTGAGGTCTTGCTTGAAGGCCAGGTCCAGCCACTTGGGCACTTCCGCGATGATGTCGTCGAGGCGCACGAAGATAAGGATCGCGAAAGTCAGCTTCACGATCATCAATACCAGCATAAAGATGGAGTACTGAAAATAATAAAAAAAATTGATCTTGACTGAATAGAGTGTAGAGAAAGTTGAGTTTTCTTGTGTCTAAACGGAGCAAGATTTGTTAAATCTACGTTTCGGTTTAGGGGCCGAGGTTGGGCTATTCTGTCCTAGTTGATAGATTCAGTGCGTTCAGGCGTTACTTTGCGGTAATCCATGCAGGTACAAAACTTACTTACCTAATACACTATTCCACTTAACTTTTTAACTAATGAGTTAAAAAATATCAATATTTTACTGTGTGACCTAATTAGTTAAAAAGTTAAGCGGAATAGTACTAGAGATTTTTCATCTGGTTTGTATTAGTAAATCCATTTGCAAATACTTACAGTAACGAGCATGCAGTTGCTCTCTTTAATAGCGCCGCAGCATCCGAAGAAGGCGATGAGGAACACCACACCACCGATGACCATGGACGAGATGGGAGCCAGCTGGTAGTTTGCGTCAGTCACGTTCGTGATGGCGCTGATCTGCAGCTGGATGGCTATCCCCAAACCCAGCAAGGCCAGGCCTGCCAACTGAAAAGGACAATAAAGTCGTCGGCCCTCATTCAATTTTAAACAACGCCAGTTTTTATCAGTCATTTACATCCGATTTAATTTATGAAATAGTAGTCATTGCTGATAAGGTTTGGTTTTGTTGCATGCAAAGCAGGAGGGCAACTTTCATTATGGAGCTGCCTATAAAAATATCGATAATAATCAATTAAATGCGGCTGAATCTATATTCAGCCGCATTTATTATATGTACATATACCGCGGGCCGTAAGTGGATTAGATTAGCACAGGATCGCGGTAGATGGCGCAAACTAAGGGAGGCCTATACCCAGCAGTGGGTGAAGACAGGCTGTGAATGATGATGATGATGATGAATCTATATTCAACGACCGAGATCTGGCTGGTGTAAAAATAATGATGGTCTCATTTCCTGTGATAAGAGTTGAATCATATAAACAATATGTCGGTTTGTTTTGTAGTATAATACATAAAGGTATTGTTATGGCTTGGCTATACAGTGTATCAGTTCGACATACTTCTAAGAATTTGAACGGAGTCTATGAGTTGCCTACATATTATTATTATCATAGTTTGCTTTATGTCCAGAGTGAGCAAATTCAGGTGTTTCCTTTCCATAGCACTCATGTGACATAATGAGACGTTCCACAGTGAAACGTCTGGCAGGGCAAAGATTATAATATGTGGCAGGGTAGCAGGATTTTGTTAAGCGGAATATCCATCTCAACAGTATCTGGGTACCATTCCGACATACGGCTGCCTTAGTTTATTTATTCATCTGTTAATTTTACATTCGTTTTTCAAAAAAACGGGGAACCATCAGTCTTGTACCATCTTCCAGAGATAAACTGAATTTCTGTAAGATGGGTATGATGATGGGATCCGGGTTATTATCCTTACATCCTTATTTTTGACAGATCCGGAGCTTGTTGTTTACCTCGTATTATATGCATCATATCAATGCCACGATCGATGCTTGGATATACTAGTACATTCAACGAACTCTTATCTGCAGCCTATAGCGAAAAGAAGACTATCTTATCTTATCTGTGGATGTATTAGGTGTGACCGACTTCGGCGCTCGTACAATTTGCTTTAGTAGGTACGGTAGGTACTAGGTAGGTACAGGTACCTACATACTTACTAACCTACCTACCTATAATTCTAACTTGTTGCGGATGGCTAAAAATGCTTTTGTCCGTCTTTCAGTCAGTCTGTTCTCGCTTAGCAGAATATTTCCATAAATTACAGTAAATTGCTCTTGCGAGATGAGAGTACTACTGCGTAGTACTACTGTACCTACAGTCTGTCCTTGTCATTCTAACGTCAATAATCTTCCTATCTTCTTCTAAATCATCTTCTTCGTAGATAAATAGAACGGTCAGAAATTATGCAAAAATTGCGAAAAAATAACGCGAGTGAAACCACACCGGGTCAGCTAGTAACAGATAAAAACTGATTCTAACGTCATTTTAGTGTAAATTGATAATTAGGTTATTAAGTAAACCAACAAATAGTGCCTGCCAATTGCCTACCCAAAACAATTGAAATAATAAGGTCGATCTTTATTCTCAATGTCTTTGGTCTATCTTATGAAGACTGACTGTGGGACGAAGTACTACAAGACTTACATACAGTAGCCGAGGGTTGAATGCGAGTTTTACGCTTTTTTCTTTTTATACTCCACCTCGGTCAATACGGGCTCCACAGAACTATTTTTTTTTATAGGTATTAGTTCTGTAAGCGGTACCGTGCTTATTGTAAACCAAAACTATCCTACTATACATCCTACAAATACTTTGTGAGTGATATTTATATTGTGAATATTACCCTACGTTTAAGAATGATTACTGTAAGGTAAATTTACCTACTACCACGCAAAGCAGAAATACCTGTTAGTCAGCATTGTTAATAGTTTTTATTCGTCAGCCAGGATTTATTGTACTAAGTTGCCTCTATATAAGGAAGATATATAGTATAATATTTTATTTAAGTAGGTATTAATTTTTGCTTTTGGAGTCTTGAACATAATAATTATAATAAGTAATAAAAAATACTAAATGTAATAGTCGCTTATCTAAAAGTAACAAAACTAACTGCCGACCGCGGCTTCCCTCGAGTCGAAACAAATTGCCTATGTCCTTTCCGGGTAGTACTACTAATATCAGGTGCCTCACTCTTGAATCCAATGACAATTCCGATCCAATCCCAATTTCTATTATCTGCTGTCAAATTTTTGTACTCTTGAAAACAAGGTTGAATTTGCGCGCTTGGTTTGCTGTCAAAAGTACGGTGCCCGGGATTCAAGCTATGTCTATGCTAAATTTAATTCAAATCAGTCTAACGTTTTATTATCAGTACGGAAATCCGGATTTTTGTCCGAAAATATTGTTGAACCCTGGTTGAACAAATATGTCATCTTCCTTACATTATTACAGATAAAACTGGCTGGCAACACCAAAACATAATAAGAAACAAGCGATGTAGGTACCTACGTCTTTCTCGATAGTGATAGTAAAGCTGACGATGGGTTAAATTACAAAATATGATGACGTTATGAAATACCTAACAGAAATTTGATATTGTTAATCACGACTTCTTTGGAGTCATCATTTAGGATTCACCGAATCCATTCCTTTGGAATGAATACATCTTTCTACTATAATCTACCATAGTAGGTTATCTCAATTAAAACGAAGAAAACGCAGTTGGATGAAGCATTTAGAAAACTGATGCTATAAGAAAAGTCATAAAATTTAGAAAAATAAATAGTTAACCACATATCGTAGTTATACCGAGTGATAATACCTATTCATTAAAAATGGCGTAGGGTAGGCAGACAGTAGGTTCCTTAAAAGTATCTAATAAATAATAGTAATGAACTCACCGCAAACACCAAGTTTGCAAAGAAGAGGATATACTTGACAAGAAATTCACCGCAACCCATTTTGAATTGATTTCAACAAAAACTAATGAACAAATCACTAACACACATGTGCTTACTAGCAGCCTTATCACACGACTGTCGGTTTGTTTAGTTTTGTAGGTACATTTACAAGTACCTACCTACTTACAAACTTTACAGAATGTGTCACATACAGTCATAGCACAATATAACAAACAATGAACCGTACCTACTGTTAGTCTGTTACTCTGAGTGCATTAGTTTTTGATGACTTATCACTTTATGCACGGTCGCACGGTGACGGTCTTAGAACTTAGTATTGTAGGAGTAGTAACGTTTGTCCTAAGAACGAAGTCAAATAAAATCGATCGACATTAAAATTTGCTCACTAAAGTAGGTTTGTATGTTCAGTGGCCAATTTTGGTAAAGGAGTTATTAGGCCGACTGAGGGCCTCCGTCATGGCCTAATAACTTTGAAAAAGCAGGGATCAATTACATAACGTGCTCTTCAAACATGCCTTCGATCGAAGCACGGAAGCGCTAGTTGAAATTGCCACTGGATGGCGGTCACCCATTCAAATTTTATTGTGACCACTCGGAACAGTGCTTAACTTCGCTGATCTGCTATGGAACAACTTAGCCAGCTGCGCCACGTATGAGCGCTTATGTATGAATACAATTACCTACTAGATATGAGATGACTAAATAAATATTACTTATAAGCGTAACAGTGGCTGGCGCAGTAAAATTATTCGTAATTTGTTTACGCAAAAGTAAAAGGTAATAAAAAATTATAAACAAATTATTCCAATGACATGGGTCTCATGGAAGCGCTTTAGAGATGTAAAGATAGATCCTTAGAATTTATTCGAAGGATAAAGCCTTACAATAAGCTTCTTCCGTAGCGCCAACCATTTCTTTGTTCGCCACCTATCCTCCTGCGAATCACTAGTCTAACGGGACAAGAGAAAACATGTAGCGAAAATAAAAATGTACTCAAAAAGAATAAAATTATAGTTTGATCAGTACAAGTTTTAGAGTTTTTAGTATGTACTGCTGTACTACGCTCTGGCTATCATCTCATTCAAGTATAATTTATAAGCTTAGAATAACAACACGGAGAAACGAAGTACGCGCACGCAAATTGTGATCATTTTTAGTGAGACTTGTTAGTCTCACTTAGTCAAGCGGCTCGCCATTCATCAATGTGAAGACATCGTGCGCACGTCTCTCACAATTATAATTTCAAAATGGTGTATTGTGTGGTGAAAGGCTGCTGTAACACCACGTATATAATCATTAATCACGTATAATACATAGGCCGCTCACGCAAACATCATTTGTTTTATGAACACACTTTTGGAAATAATTTTGAATGAAACTATCATTCTACGTGTTGTTATTCTAAGTTTATTAGTATGAATACTTATTCTATTATATTATTACTAGCGGTTGCCCGCGACTTCGTTCGTTTGGCATTCGAGAACCGTACCGTTTCACTGGGATAAAAAATTGCCTAAAATTAAAAAATAAATTAATAAGACCTGGAAGGTCCATCTATCTATGTTTTAAATTTCAGCTAAATCGGTTCAGTGGTTATCGAGTTATAGAGGAACAATCTCGTAGCGTAGAGGGTTTGTAGCTTGTCGTAGCATAGAGCGCGTTGATGTCTTTTATGTATAAAAACTCTAAAATTAGTCACTCTTTAGATATTTTGGAATGTTTTTGTCTATTGCATGTCGTTGCATGAAAATAATGTTTTTTTTTATCACTACCTAAAGTAATCGTATAACGCGATTGCCGTAGCCTATGTGGTACGCATCATCAGAGATATCGATCAAGCGTTGAAGACGTAGATTGAAAGCCTCATGTGATGTGAACCATATTTACCTGAATTAGATATTATTTTTTTATCCGTCAAGCATAAAAACTAGCATCTAATCTAATTGATAAATTGTGCCAATTGTTCGGTTTAGGGCAGATTCGTTTTATGGCAGTTTCAGTTTAGGGCACTATTTGTACAGTCGAATAGGTAGGTAGGTACTTGAATTACTAAAATAGTTGGCATAATTCATTTACTTACTTACTTACTTTACTTGCGCAGTAAACAATAAGGGAAAATTATATTAGTGTGTGACCCTTCGAACCGGACCACAGCCTGCTTGCATGGCGGCAGAGGCTTTCGCCCTAAATTCGGTAGTAGATAGATAACCCTCACAATATTACGCAAAATATTGTAAAATAATTTAAAATCAGTTGATTCCCTGAAAGAAGGCAACTAATATAAGCAAACTTTTGTAGGTTTTGCTGTTCGAAAAACAACAGGCAGGTTTTTGTTGGATACATTTATCTCTTCTAGAATAATTTTGAAGACCTCGGTTGCGCGGTGGGCAAGTGCCCGGTTGAAAAGCGAGGGGTTGCCGGTTCGTTATCCTACTAATATTATAAATGCGAAAGTCTAGGTGTGTGTGGATGTGGGTGTGTGTGTATGTTTGTTACCACGTATCTCCGTGACGACTAAACCGATTGTGATGAAATTTGGAATGTAGATGGTTTTAGTCCTGGAATAACACATAGGCTATTTTTATCCCGGAAAAATTGACTGTTCCTGAGGGATAGCCTAAAAAACACCCGCTAAATTAATAGTATCAATGTTTAGGAAAAACACTGTAATAAACATTTAGTTTTAGAAGTGTGACGACCGATGTGGCGCAGCGGGCGCAGGTCCGCCTGCGACGCAGAGGTTGCGGGTTCGATTCCCGCCTCGGAACAAATGTTTGTACGATCTACAAATATTTGTTCCGGATGTTCTGGGTATTTTCTATATATAATAAAAAATATCTATCTATGTATTGTATTGTATTAAATATATATCAGTCATCTAGTACCCATAATACAGCTCTGTTTAACAGCAGCTTACTTTGGGGCTAGATGATGCTGTGTGGATTGTCCAGCATTATTTATTTATTTATTTATTTATTTAGTTTTAGAAAATAAATAAAAAATATCATTAATTTTAATACGAGGGACCCGTGGCCGTAATTGCAGTTTTGATTCAATTCACTACAAATAGGGACAGACAGTGGGAAGCTCTGTCTGTCCCTATGTATGCTTAGATCTTTAAAACTACGCAACGGATTTTGATGCGGTTTTTTTAATAGATAGAGTGATTCAAGGTTTATATGTAGCTTAAAAATTGTTGCGAAGCCGGGGCGGGTCGCCAGTTAAAAAAAAGGAATGTATCCTCTATTTTGGATTCAAAGTGGTTTCCCTTCAGTCAGGGCCCACTGCTTTTTTTCACCCTGTATAAATAAGAGTACGCTATTGACCGCGCTGGTGACTTTCCTCCTCTAAATATCAGATACACTGACAACAAATACCACTGGTATCCAGAGTCTGAGTGGGTTTTTCTTCGTATCAGATGATTATTTTAAGTAAGCTACACTGGCAAACTAGATTAAAGTAAAGTTAGTGATTTTATTTGTGATTTTATTAAAATTCACAAATCGGTATCGGTGGCCCAAATATTGATAAACTTTAGCTAATATTTCGGCCAGTCATAACTGCCCAGCTGGTTTCTTTGGAAATACCAGCCAATGACAAACGTTTTTCCATGGGTTTCTCGCAGCGATCCGTTTAAGTATCTACTTAACTGGTTTAGCGTCATATCAAGGTGGACCACACCACTCTGGTATTATTATACTCGTAAATTCCTATGTATTACGATACTACGACAAAAACAAATCATTACCATAGTGGTACAGTTTTAAAACATATTAGTAAATCACTCTACAATAGGTTGTTAGGCCATGACAGAGGCCTTCAGGCGGCCTAGAAACTCTGTCACTAGAGTTGGCCACTGACTCATACGAATTTATTTACTTACTCTACAATACTTAGTACTTGATTATATCTTGTAACAACATAATTTACTTTCAGATTCCAGCCTATTACAAATCACGATTTTTGAATGAGTTCAGATGAGTTTTCAGATGAAAGAATGACTCGCGCTTCTCCGAGCTGAGTTCATTGCCATTGTAATGATTAGTCCAGTTAAAAAAGGTAAAGGTAAAGAATGTGAGACAGAACACTGACAACAACTGTACACAAAACTCGAATACTTACCTTACCTTCATTTTGGCGTCATGAAAATTGTCTCACAAGTCCATGGAACTAATAAGTTACTACGTATAGTTCGCACGGCGGATCTAGGCTTCCGTGAAGTTAGCCGTTTGTGATGCGCAAAGTCAATTTAGTTTGAAAAAGCTCCATTGCGCATCGAAACGGCTACCTTCACGACCGACGGCCGAGATCATTAAAAGTAAAAAAAAAACATATTTTTTTTTCTTTGGATTTTGAAAATAAAAAACTCAAAATACATCACGGTTTGTTTTGTCTGTTTGTTTAATTTGCAAAACTGAAGAAAAAGAGGCCCTATTTCCATCAAAAATGTAGTAAACAAGTAGAAAATATCATAAGGAGTGCATGAAAAAATGTCTGGAACAAAATTTGCTCTACAAATATTATAGTAAACACAATGCACACTTACAGAACATTAAAGTTTAGAGTTTAGAGTATCAGCGCAAGGTTCCGGGTTCGAGTCCCTGCTGAGTCGAATATTTTTAGGATATTATAGTGGCGTGACCTAGAACTCCTGATATTCTATTGGAAAAATTAAAATTCAAACAGAAAAACTCAATCACAAGAGTGGGAGGTGTTTCATTGACAGCTATTACGTACTGTTGTACTGTTAGGTACTGTTGCGTTGCCTACGACAATAATGTGGAATTTATCTTGATAAACCGCACTATCTATAGTCATACATATACGTACGTAATTATTATGAGTGGGTACTCACTTGGCATCATTTTTACAAATCATAGTCTATAAAATTGTTCTGTACCTAGTACTTATAGTAAGTATGTAAGTTGATATACAATAGCTAGTTTGTCAAAGACGCCAAGCCATATCAATGGTAGCGAGACTCTTGCTGTGTATTACGAATCACGATCACTAATCGGTGCTAACTCATAGTCTGTTGCTCTGGGATAACTTGGTGGATGCTCTGGGATAAAAAACTAAATTCAACATAGATATAACTTATCTGGTTATCACTACAAGTACATGGTATTATATCATAAGTACCTACGAGCTAACCCGCGCGGCTTCAGCCGCGTTTTTGCAGTTTTTATGCTATCCCACAAAACAGTACATTTTTCCGGAACTATTAGGACTTAAGTCATCTTGCAAATTTCAACACAATCGGTAAAGTCGTCACGGAGACACGTGGTAACAAACATGCACACCACACACACACACACACACCCATACAAAGACTTTCGCATTTATAATATTAGGATGGTAGTCAAAAACCAATAAAAAAAAATAGCGCTGCCTTGTTATGTTATACTTAACAAGTACACTAAAACCCTATAAAATACTTTTAAAAACTTGTAACTAACTCTTTTCGTAAATTAAACTAGACAAAAGACAGTTTGGTTGATAAATAGTTCTCAACAACTCAACTCAAATAAGTACAAGATATTTTTAGCGTTGATTGGGCTCATATTGGCTCATAGCTTACATATAATTTGCAATGCCTGAAAAGGGCAAATAAGTTCTAAGTGCCATATTACTTTTAAGACCTTTTGTAACACTTATTTGTGCAAATAAATATCTTGAAATCTCAATGTTAGGCAAAGGAAAAAATTTAACATACCCATTCTTAAAAACACTGGTAAACCATTACTTAATACCCACACCTTTAGGAAAATGTCTCTAAAATTTCAGGATCAACAAGAAAATGCTCGTATTTTCAGTCGATGCGACTAGGTATTTTGAAAAAAGAAATTAAAATTTCATCATTGTTATATTCTTCGAACAATTTACACAATCGTTGCGGTTCCCTGATTGTGCAACCGCGAAATGCATAAAAGCTTACTCGTTACAAAATAATTTTCAGTTGTGTCCAGAAAATCATTGAATATAGTTGAGTTCGTATCGATAGCTATTTTTAGAGATCTCATTACTCATTAGTGAACCCAGACTCCGCGCTCCGCGTGTGTATTCAACTCACTCGCGGAAGGAAGCTAATTTAGTTGATGCGAAAACGCGACAGCGTGCGGTCCGATTACCACCGCTACGTAAAAACATTTTACACGTCGTTTACTTAATTTCTTGTTATTTATTACTTATATAATTTATCGTGTCCGTGGCAGTAGCCATGGAGCATACAAAGTTGGATATTGTGAACGAAGCACCTAAAAAGAATAAAATTGACAACGCGACGCTTGACTTCGTTTTTGGCAAGGATGATTCAAAACCCGGTGACATGGAGTTGATTAACAATGAGAAAAATCACAACAATAATGTAAGTTTTTTAAAAGTGCCTACCTAAGTAGTTTACCTCACATCTAAGTGTTCTTTTTTAAATCCACTATAACTAACTAAAGTATATAAAATAAAAAAATAATAAGTGGCTATAATAAGTGATATATCTTATCAATTTAGCTAACATAATAAAGGTATAAGAACCGCCGAACCGTGGTTCTGCTGACTATAAGCATAATATAATAATATATAATACTTAAACTATTGTCTACTTGTAAAATTATTTAGTTCTGAACCACTTTCGGCATTTGATTTGTTTTTGTGTTGCGTACGATAGCCACGGTTTATTAATAGAAGTATTTCACTAGATATAAGTAGGTTGTACTCTATCTTAGTAAAACTGCCGCGAGTTCGTTCGCACATCTGAATTCTAAAAATGAATTTTAACCACGCGTTAAAGCCCTATACAAAATGATACTTCTTCACTTTTCCTTCCTTTGGGTCAGTTTTCTATTAATTGCATTGAAGAATCTTAGAATTCCATTTCGATTTCCAAAAGGCATTATTTTATTAAATCACATAAATGAAAATCTGGGGGCATGGTAGTGGCCCCGCCAAGACGAGACAAGCGAAGCGCAAGAGCAGGGCCCCGATTCTCTGTTCCTTCGATAAAATATCACATACGATATAAATAAAATTATACAAAATAAAGGACCAATTTCATAGTGGCCTAGATCTTTGTAGATGTTTGTAATCTTCATAGAAAAATTGGAAAAAAATATAAGTATAACAGTACTTTAATAATATCGAATGTGATATTTTATCGAAGGAACCGAGAATTAAACCTTCCTTTTCTCGAAACGCTTCGTCGTTTTTATGAACTCTACTTTTTTTCTTTTTACTGATGGCAACTTTTAAATACTGATTTCTGAATAAAAACTACCTATCTATTGATTCTTTATTTACAATGTTTAGTTAAGGTGTGCAAATCGCAGCCAGACAGAACTCTACGTCTCTTGTAAATACAATATTTCGTCGTAAACTGAGCATCACCGCAGTACAAAATGTACTGCGGTGTGGATACACATAAGTGACATAATGTTTTGATTTTGTAGTTACCATGAATTTGTAAAAATAGTTTAGTTTAACTCGCATTATGTTGTCTTTCATTGTAAATAAATAGGTCATCTTTATGAACTCAGCGACATGCAAAGCCACCCATATCACAGACGTATTTCCTTTGTTCATATCGTGTAAGAATCCACTTAGCATAATGTGTAACTAAAAACAATAATTTGAAACAGGTAAATAAGTAAATATTCACAAGAACCCATTTTTCATCGAGTTAAATGCTTGTTGCTACACGCGAAAGTTTGTATTAAAATACAACCCTACTGGTGGCTTTGCTCGAATGGTAAGTACCAAATCTAAGCATGCTACAGACAAAATTTAATCTAAATCTGTCCAGCCATTACGCATTATTAAACAACAAACCAATTTTCGTAATATTTTTTTAAATATTCTAGCTTAGTTTAAACCGCTCTATTAAACTTGTTAGTAGTAATAGAGGTACCACACTCAAAAACAATAGAAATAACCCGTCATAATATGGCATGGCGGTATTTAATATGGCATCGCTGATTTTAGCGGTATGGTAGGACCACAGATAACAGTAGGACATTTTGTGTGTGCCAGAGACATCGAATCAATAACATGCAATTTTTAATATGGGCGGCATCAGAAAATCACCTCGAAATAAGTATTAAAAAGATAAGCATTGAGTTCCTGAAGAGTTCCAGTCTGTTTTAGATTTTTAGCCGTTTTTCTTGCCAGATTATTTCCCCGCATCGATTCTGGCATAAATTCACTTAGCACCTAGCGTTTCAAAATTCAAAGAGAGCCTTGTGATTTTGTTAAACTATTTTAAGTTTGAGTTTGACAAAAACTGTTAGTGGGCTTGATAGCAAGCGGGTTCGCAAAAAACTAGCAATATACATACCTCGGCCTCTATACTAGGTAAGTATATGTTTACCTTTCGAGCTAGCAATTATAATAATGAGTTAAATAAAACAGACGTTCTGTTGGTAAGCGTTTGCGTCATACGTATAACTGACTCATCTAAAAACTAAACGAAAATAACACCGACCTTATTTAGGAGACTGAAGGATTTCCCAAGACTTCTTCTTTTGTTTTATGGCCTCTGTGGCTAGTTTGCCACAATTTTGCCAGTGTCAAGTGTATTAGTTTGATTGTCGCGTAACGAAATTTGGAAAGAAACGATGACTTTTCTTTCAAAATTCTCCTGGAAAGTCTTTGACTAAATTACCAACCAACATTACCTCTCCATTTCAATTACTAACACTTGTGCTAAGTAAACAAGTTCAATTGGATAAACTGCCACCAAATTTACACAATAAAACTTAAAATAACACGAGAAAAATAATTAAAATGGGAAGACCCATGTCGTTTTGACAAGATAGCCAAAGACAATCTTCCCAAGACTTCACTTCTTTTTAACAATAGTGTTCTTCCTTTATGTTGGATTTGACCAAACTCGAATAACGCACTCACATGTCACTTTAAAATTGAAAACTTTTCGTGATATTTGGCCTTTTTAGAGCCTGTCCAGATGCCGATTATGTCCAGACTCGCGCGGCGCTCGCGCGCAACACGCGCGAGTCGAGAGTCCAGCGCGTTGCTTGCGTTTTACGCGCGAGTAAGGAATCGCACGGCAGCATCTGGACGGAATGTATAGCGCTCTAGTATCTGGAGAACGCGCGAATGTTTACACGCGAGGGCACTCGCGAATAAAACGCCACATCTCGACAGGCTCTTATAGATAATTATAAAAAAAAGTATGTACCTACCTACCTGCCTGAGTTAACTCATTAGTTTATAAGTAAAACATAATAAGTACGTAGAATTAGATTTTTTTTATTGGTTTTGTGAATTACAGGGTGAGTATTCTCGGTTACATATCAAATCAACTATAGTCATTACAACTACTCTCGATATAACTACGGTCAAAAGTTCTACTGGTTAAAATAACTAGATTTCGTTATAATTTTCTGTTTCATAGAATTTCGTTATAACTATTGAACGATATACCTACCTATTGGACATTTCAACTATGGTCGTTTCCCCTACGGTTTATTCGCCTATGGTTAATTCACCTACGGTTTGAACCACTACAAGGAACCTAAAGTTGATGAAAAATACAAATTTCTGGCGCTTCGGTATTAAAGCGCGGTATTAATAAATGGAAATTTTCATCGAATCATCGAAATTTCATATATTTAATTTTTAATTTTTAAATCGAAATTTAGTATTACATTAATAAATAGTTGGCTCTACCCTCAATTTTGTAAAAAATCCAGCGCAGTGCGCATAATTCATAAACCGTAGGCGAGTCGTCCATTAAGTATTTTAAACATAGTGCAAACATTCAATAGTGCAATCATCCAATAGTGCAATTGATTATAGTTCAATTGAAATTATGAGAATTAACCAGTAGTTGAGTCAACCAATATGCATTATGAACATAGTTGAATCAACCGTAGTTATATCGAGAGTAGTTGTAATGACTATAGTTCAGTTGATATGTAACCGTATTCTCGACCGCCCTTTAAGGGTAAATTTTAAACGACTATAGTTATGAAAACATGTTCATACGAGTCACACACAGGCTCGATTTTGATAAAAATAAAACTGCATTAAAAAATAAAAAAACCTTTGTTTTTCGAGAAAATTGATTACGTTTGACTTTTTGATTAAAATTGACTTTTTTTTGCATATTTCATTCAAACTTCAATGATAAGCGCATGGGAACTAGAATAACTATAAAGTGAGAATAAACTTGTTTACTTCATTAAACTTTCTAACTGTAGTCTGGTTTTTAATTCAAGTCGGAAAAGGTAAACAATGGTTAACAAACCTTTTAATAACTATTTATTCTACTCGGCTTCAATCTGTTGATCTTTGTTGGCAAGTAGTAGGTTTGATTCTGATAAGTACCTACCACAAGCGAAACCGTGCACGTATTATCGATCCAAATGTTTTGATTTTCTGATACACAAAATGTTACATTGACAATGACATTTGTTTATTTACCTTTTCTGACTAGAATTAAAAACCAGTCTATAAGTAATTAAAATAAGATACATTGATATTACACTAATCTTATACAAGTGGTCCAAACATAGACGTCAATAAGAATAAAAATGATTCTGCGGATCCAGGGGTATCCGTAAATACCCTATGTATGTTCCCCGTTGAGGTATTTTTTGAGTTATGATTTATTTTTATGTTTTTTTTGGGATATTTTTTTGCTCGGAACATTTAAAATTGATAAAAAATATTTGGGGGTTTTCAGTGATTTTTTTTATATCAATGAGTTGTACTACAATCAAGCGTAAAATTATCAACCTCCAGGCATTAGTGCAAGTTACAAAAGTTTAATCAAAACTTTTGATCAAACTTTTGTAACTTGCGAATTTGTGTTAGAGTCGATATTGTATTTTCAACATTAAATTAAAAATCTCATCGATTTCAGCAAGTAATATAAATCTTAAATGCATATAAAATGTTTTACTGGCTTAGTTTTTGTTTATTTTCATAGGTCATTTTCGTACCTACAGTAACTGCAGAGTGGGTGTTTAGTGCTAAAGTGTCTGACAAGTTTTTTGGCATCAAGTCAATTGAATTTTACCGGAATAAAAACAGGAAAACTATATTTAACACGAGACAGCTACTGCAGATATGAGGATAATAGAAAACAATTCAAACTATGTCTATTAGCATAAATGCTTCAGTTTCTTGAAAAGGCATAGGTATAAATAAAAAAAGTTATGCGTTTTTAAAATTCATAATCCGTTTTGTGGTTATCCACGCTTTGAAGCTTATGTAGGGACATGTATTATGTTACACCGCGACCGCGTAAAGGCACCACCACAGTGATTTTGTGACTTCTTTACGAAAAATCATAAATTTAACAAAATACAAAAATTACCTATTTTGAAATTAGAATAGTTTTTAATTTTCAGAGCTTGTACCAAAATGACAGCGTGTCGTTCGTTGAATCACGCAGTCGCATGGTTCTACGGTAGGCAGTTCATTCACCTCGCCCACAATGTTAGTTAAACATTTAGACATTGTTAGCATCCATCCATTGCCGGCTTCACGACCTTCAAAAACACAAAAACCTATTGAAATTGAGGCTATTGATGACTGGTAGATTACGCATTATTTTGAAATCATCTAAAAAACCTCAAAGTTCCTCAAAGAAAAAAAATTGTTCCATGTTCAATCCACATCCGAACATGTTTTGAGCATCTCTAGTTGTACGACTTTTCTAGCCATGGTAGTAGGTGTCTAATCCTAAAACTCGGTCTAATCGCTAGTCAACGCAACGAATGGTTAAAATTGACAGCAGGCGCAAAAATGACACAATTTATAAAGATCCGTCAAAAAATACATGCATATAGGTACTACTATTCCTTAATTGAAGAGTGGGCAAATAAATAAAAAAAATACCTTGAACAGATTCTCACTTTACTAATAAAACTTCGTTCTCATCATGTGATGAGAACGAATCTTAAAAAGATACGTTCAGAATTTTAACTATTGGTCGAGTATTATGTGTTAGAACGTGCGTTCGTTTTTTTAGATCAATGGAGTTGTATGTAGGTAATGAAAATTGAAAATAAACCCTAATTTTCTTATAAAGTGGGTTTTCTGTACCTACCTAACTAAGTAGACTTGAACTTATTAATTGAAACTGTTAAATAACGTAAAATTATGCCAAGGTCTAGCTGTTGACATTGACATGGTCATTAGGCTCATTAGTCGGCAATTCAATTATTGGACACATATAATTAGGCCCAAAACAAACGAAACGATATTCAGTTAGGTAGGTATAATACCCAATGTCTTTTTGTCTGAAATAATTTTAGAAATATGTATCTATATCTATATAGGTACCTATATACTACATTACTATAATACCTACCTACCATAATATTATTTAGCAGTCTAGTAAGTAATTTTAAAACGCACGATAAAGTATTCTGACCTTATTATCGGCTTTTAGCGCCGAAATTTTATTCACACAAGTAAATACTTTTTCCTGGGTTTAGAATATGACCATATTGTGGCACTGTGGTGAGGTAGGGCTTTTAAAAATAATTACGAATAAAGGTTGTGGTAGATGTATGGCCACACAGACGATCGAACGTCACCTCAACACGAGCGGTTCTGTTTTATTTGTTTATTAAACTCATAGGTAATACAACGCACTATAATCAGCATTGAAATGGCACCGCCTAACTCCATAAAAGTCAAGAAACGGTGAGTCGAGGCAATGCCAATCTTGCGCCGAGGCGGTATTTGCCACAACTAAATAGACCGCGGACTAAACACCGCGCACCTCTAAGAAAATAAGATAATATAGTATACTAGAACTCGGCGGGTTCTAGTATACTATATTATTTTAGTTTCCGGCTTCGTACAGGTACTCAAACTATACGTATAAACCTTCCCTTAAATTGCGTATATCTATTGATGAAAACCGCAATTAAAATTCCTTGACGGTGGGAAGCGACTGTTTTGTAGAGATTATATGTATATAAGGTCAACTAAAATCCTGTCCTGATTCCATAAACATATATTATAAGTATCACATAAACTTACTTAATTTAAATATTCACGCACAATCAATTTAGGAAAATGATTGTGTATTTTATTTGGAACGGAAATGATGAATGAACGTCCACTTGCAACAGACGGCATGCAATATTTAATTACGTATAACTGCACAGAATGTCTTGACTCATTGTAATTGAGACGGCCGGGTCACAGAAATAATCGTCAGCTGGACAGTGGGAATTCCCATTAGTCTTGTACTCTTGTAGGATTTTACTGTGTGTAGTAGAGCGAATTCTTTATAAATTGTTATAATCATATACTTAGTAAACACTTGCATCCCATGTATCATGGTTTTTAGAAACTACAAGTAGGTACACTTTACTACAGCAACTGGAACAAATATTTACAGATTACGCAAACACGCAGCACCAATCGAACCTGCATCACTGACTTCATCCAGGAGGCAATTGCACCGCGCCCCGGTTTTCTCACGATGATTTATTTTATAGTATAATAGCACTGTCGCACTGCACGAGTACCGCTCTTACGATTTTCTAATAGAAAAATTAAGTAATTGGTGCACGACTGGTTTCAAACCCACAATCATAGGATAGGAAGGCTGGATCACTACCACTAGACCACCAGTGCTCAACTACGTCAGTGTTGACCGTGCATGACAGCAAAATGAGAAACGAATCAACCAACACCACTGGTAAAACCAGTATTAATTAAAATTTACACTATGGGTAAAACCCAAGCGTGAGTGAAAGCAACGCAAAAAACTCGCACTAGGGCATTCGAATAAAAATTCGATGTATTTTACTTATACAAAAATAGACTTGGTACTCAAATTTCCTTAGATAATCCCCCGCGAAGGGAATTTATATACTTTTATATGAATTTAGCTGCGGCATGGGATTTTTGAACAAAACATCTCAAAATCCCTTAACCATTTACTTTATGTTGATGTAAGCGGAATATCATCTTTTGTATTTTTATTACAATATTTAGTTAAAAATACGCTATAAACAATTTCTGATACTCTGAGGGATCGTAAGCGCGTTGATGTCTTTTGTATGAAGATTTCACAGTAACGGAGAAAATAATGATTTATTTATTTGTTTCTCTCTTTGTTTTAGAATGGCGATAAAAAAGAGACAGATAACTCCACTTTTCCTATTCTGGACCCTGAGAAGGACGACCAGAAACCTCCTTTGGCAGGTCAGTTAAAGTTTTTACATAATATATATTTTATTAGTATATTTTATTTATTATTAGAAGGTTCTACCTGTGTGCGTTATTTTTAAGCTTACTGATATTGCGGATGCGGATCGTAAAGCCGCGGCAGATAGTATAAAAACATTTGTCAGCTAGTGCTAGGTAATTTAAAAGTCATAGTGGATGAATGGAACTGTGCGTCTCGTCTTGCATGAGTTGCACCCACACAAACTACTATGTGAATATTCCAGTTTTCTTTTATCCATGATTGAATTTGCACTCTGTATTCATATATGTATATGTGCAACAGTTATAAATATGTAATTATGTATATCTTATTTTTGTAATCTATTAGAGAACAAACTTGTCGCACATAGGTAATACTAAATAAGTAAGTAACAACATAATTGATACCATAGGTACTCCAACCAGTAAGAGAATTAAATGGAGGACAGACCATGACACGTTTAAAGGAAGTAAGCAAGGTATTTACGTATAAATAAACTTGCCACTACACATAACTTGCCTACTTGATTTGTATAACTGCAAATCTGCAAATCTGCAATGCACCTGCTGTTTGAATCTTTTTTTTATTGCAATCCAGAGGGTTGTTGTACATTTGCCACAAAGTAAATTCGTCACGAAAAAAAGTATGTGTAAATTCGCCACACTTTTATTTTATAATTTTTGGTTGTTATAAATTCGTCACAAAGCTTTTTCCGTAGAGACAGCAGAAAATACACGTTACTCCTACCATGACTTTTTGATACCTTTCACGGTTTCAGACTTCCCCTTGGTAGCCCAGAAAAAAAAACACCGTATATAAATCATCAATAAAATATATTATAATCACAGTAATAATCACATTTTCGCATTTAACCTTATATTTAAATGAAATTCGAAATAAAAACGTGATAATTTTTAATGATTAGGATTTCAAGGATTAACATTACTTATACCAACACATAATAATAAAACAAATTAGAACTAGTTTTATTCATTATTAATTTTGGCAATAGGTAAAACTTTTCAATGAATCAAAGGTTCACGAGCGCTGAACACTTTACTTGCTAACCCTACTTTATGATGAACTTTACTTACCTGTGACAAATTAACACATCTTTTTATGCATGTGACGAATTTACTTTCAATGTATGGTGTTTACAAAAATGTGACGAATTTACTTTGTGGCAAATGTACAACAACCCATTCCAGAGGGTGTATTATTGCGTGCAAAAGCGATATATCGTGAGTTGTGGCAGTTTTCGTGGTTCAGCTTATGTACAGAGCCCTCCATAGATAAGTATCCCCCTTGTATAAGACAACTAGCTTCAAATCCATTTGGATTACTATGGAGTTTTGCTCAAATAAATTATATTTAATAACAATGCAAGGAACCGTAATCATAATTTCAACTGCTTTGCTAATAGCAGTGTTGGAACAGTGGTATCATACTTGGATTTCCAATCCTGAGAAACCGAGTTCGATTCCGAGCGTTGGGTTACTTTTTGTTTTTTTTTCAACCTTATCAATGAAGTTTGCAGTAAATAATACCTATACACTACTTACTTTTATTATCGTGTGAATTTATTCGAATAATAATAATTGTCAAAATAAAACCTCTTCGTTAGTGAAAACTTTATTGTTTTATTAATAAGCCAATTTACAACACTACAAGATAAAACGGTTTTTTTTAATCCTACAAAATTATACAAAATGACATTGCCATTTACGTCTGGTAAATAATAATAATCTTTCATAATTCACCGGCGAACAAACATGTTAATAGTTAGATATTAACAATTTAGATATCTCGTGAATATAAGCTATTATTTACCCGTTTTTAAGAAATGTAGGGTCAAATGTTATATCTTCTTATTAAAAAATATAGTAGGTTAGGGATTCACTTAAAAAAATACCTAGAAAAATATTATTAGGTAGTGAACGAGTATATTACACTATTATAAAATTGTATACTACTTTACCTATTTTTCCTACTAAAGTTATAACAGTAACCTTCACTAGCTATAAATTTCTCTTGGCGTAAATTACACTTAGACCTATCACTGGAGTTTCAATTCCAAGAACCACTTGACACCACATTTCCACATTATTCTCTATGCAAATAAATAATTATGAAGTATGAGAAAACAGCCATTTCTTTACAGTTCTTGTTCGATAAACCGCACAGACTTTGTCCTTCTGGATAGGTATACAACGCTACAGATGGTAGCATTACTTCTTTCAACACTTCTTAGTATTGCTGACAATTCATGCGCCCATCAACTTCCACAAGTTCTCCTGGACCCATGGACGATATCCATTCCCAATAATCTAAAAATAAAACACTTTATTATTAACTACTTTAATAAGTGATGATGTGAACAAAACTGACTGGGTAGAAGGTTACACTTACCGTTATATGAAGCTGCCGAGCAAATTATTTAAATTGCTTTTATTTTGATCGCAAATTTCAATTCTGGTTTTCATCAAATTATATAACTGATGCATTTTATAAAAAGTCAAAAGCTTACGAAGAACACACAAAGTAAACAGCACAGAATATGACGTCAAGCCTGACAATGAAAATTATTCGTTGTCTTTGTTCGTTCGTTAAAAATCAACGACCTACCCACACCCTTCAAATAATAATTAGAGCTTTGCATTCGTTTGCTAGACAAGGACAGGTTATTGGACGCTAGTGATTTATAATTTCAACGCGTTTGTCATCAACACGACAGCCGAGTTAGATAAGCGGTCGGTCATGGTGTGCAAACATGATTGTTCCGAGATCGAATCCTTACGACAGTATAATTTTTGCATTTAATTTGTGATTGCGAGAATTTCTATATTACTGTTTGGTGAGGACGGTTGAGATAAACTTTAGCTACTAGGGAGGATACTTAATAGTGGAGTCCACTGTACGTGAAAGCTTTAAACTTGTTTTTACCAACTTATGCTTAAAAACGATAGATTTGTCACGAATATCATTTATCGCTTTCAAGAGTAGACCCTCAGTAGGTATAATTTGTCTTGTTTCTTATCATAAACTTGATACTTTTTATTTACAACGAGACGAGTCTCTTCTCGATAATCAAAGGCTTGGTATGTCTCTTATGGGTATGATCTGCAAACCACATTACAGCAAATGCGTTGAGTCATTGCAGCATAGGTACCTACTAGCTTGTTTGCGGTTATGAAACTCCTATTTCTACGTTATTAAAGTAGGTAAATAAACAATTTATTCATCGAATTCGACAGCAATGAGTTGTGTAGCTTCTGAAAACCCTAGGGTTTTTGCAGTTACATGAGTACCTACGCAATCTTATTACCCTATTATTTAATTACTTCTAGTTTGTGCAAAAAGGCCCTAAACCTTACTTGCAATAATTAATAACTACTAAGTTAAGCACATAGCCTGCTTTAGCACCACGAGCGCACCCCGAGCAGCAGTTAGTTACATTATAAAGTCTCATTTAAATACAATTTACGTACCTACATAAACATTATGCGCTTATGCATACATTAAAATTATTATGCTTAGCTATTAGAATAAAGCATAATTATTGATACTGTATCATAGTCACCTGCATACGAGTACATTGGAATTACTAATGCAAAATGCAAAAATGTATATGGATGGATGCAAAGTTATTTCGTTCTTGTAACTCTTAACGTAGGTACCTACGTTATGAGTTACTACCACTGATTCATGCGAACTTACTCAATTGTCAATTTGGAACTTGGATAGAGCCTACTTCTTGGTTTTGTCAGCATTACTTCTCCAGTTGGTTCATTCATTCATTTATCTTTGGCTCCAACTGAAGAAACATTTAGTGAGCGGAAAAACTCATCCAACTCGCGTCTCTGGTTGCACTGGTACTCCGAATGGTAGAGTCACAGACATGAATCTAGAGGTAGAGGTTGTGCATGCATTGTTTTTCAAGAATGAGAAACTTTATCAAGAAAACATTTTACCTGGGTAACACACGGTATTTTACTTCAAACCCACTGCACCATTTTACTGTTTATTTTTTCGAATTCAGTCATGCAGTGAGTTTTTGTTCAATCGCTTGGCTGGCTGGCTCGCTTTTTACGTAGAAAAATTTGATAGAAAATTTAGACAAAGACTGCTTTTCATTGTTTAATTTTGTCTATTTTCATTCAGTTTAGAAGGTTGTTGGTGGTATCCGTTAGGCGAAATAGTTAGGCCATGGGTAAAAAGCCGGTAATTCTATAACATGAATCTATTTTTCTGTCTTCCAGGACCGGAAGTGGATGAATTGGACGGAGACAACCCCGCGAAAGGCGGTGGACCCTTTCCTGGCAATGATGACGGTCTACTAAACACACACAATGACAAACTGCCCAGTGAGTTCGTCGGACACATGCACACTATTGCACACTCAGGGTCATTCGTTAGCTAATGTGCCTTTCAAATATATCATTGTCTTTTTTTATTGACATAGGACTGACAAGGAAAGATAATTATGATAAAATACAGCATGTCACTAAAATGACAAGTTTTTTTTTTAATGAATAAAGGCACCAGTCTTTTTAGAGTTACCTACTCTTACCTTTCTACGCATAAAAATAGTAAACTCACTCTTGAGTATAAGTAAAACTGTGGAATAATAAGTACTAGTAGTGTTTGTCTTGTAAATAAATTATTACCAAGAAGTTTATGAAACATCTGTACCTACTAACCTAGGTACCTACCTAATGGCTGGGCCACTAACCATTGTTACTAACCTCAGAAATAATGTAGCATTCATATTTTATTGTAAAAGAGTTTTTGAGTTTATTCGTTGCAAAACAAAAGTATAAATCTTTTCTTTTTATATTATTATACCTACTTATAGATTTGAGCACTGGATTTCACTTTACTGATGTGATTCAATTCAACAAGTTCAGCTCTTGTCTTTGTTTTTATATTTACCCACGCCCCGTGCTGCGCTGCTACTGTTGCTGATAAAACCGCAGTGAATAATAAGGTTAAAACTGATAACGTTGTCGGGGTGGTTCGGGTCGCTTCTTGGCCAGTCACACACAATGACATCACAACACAACCATAACCGCATTATAGGTAAAGTAGGTACTATCATCCTACAGGATGTGGCTTTCGATAGTACATTATGTAAATTACCAGAAGGGGGTTTTTGGCAAGGGACTTTTAGCTATCAAGAAAGACAACCGGGAATAGTCCGAGTGGGCGATGGCATTTGCCTTTTAATTTCATTCTTGCGAATGTGGATAAAATTCTGAAATAAGGAATCAGGATGTATTCCTTATAGTGTGTAGGTAGGTAGGTACTAAGAAATTTCCCGAAATTCAAATCCTATAGGACGTAGACGTCTACGGAAGAAATTTCATGAAAACAAATTAGCACGGGCAAAGCGAAAGGAGGAGTGTTCCATGCTGCGCGATGTTTTAAAAAACCTCTTTATACATTCCTAAAAACCGTGTATCTAAAAATGGGGTTAGTTCTTTTTGATGAGGCTTTTAAATTACGCTTTTTGGTTCTAGGTGATCTGGACGATGACAAATCTGAGCCAGAGATGCGAGACGACGGCGTGGGCACCGAAGAAGATGGTAAATTGCTGTGGATGGGCGGCGATGAGCCTGACTATCCTTACGGTGATTGGCTTGATAGCATACATTATACTAATTCATCATCGATTCATCACCACCCACTCACATTTTTTTTAATAGTACATTATTAGGTAGGTACATACTTAACTAGGTACTTATTAAAAAATATGTGTAAAAAAAGACTACGACTAAATATATGCAGAGTGCACAAGCTCTTTTTTGCTGTCTGTTAATTTAAAGTTCATAGGTAAATAGGCTTTTATTAAGGGATGAAAAAGTAACCAGCAATATAAAACTTTTACCGTGTGAGCAACACTGACCTACGCGAATACTGTGTCCCTAGGCAAACTACTAAATTGCATTTTGATACCGTTTGGGTGATAGTTATGCTTTCGCTCAGATCGAAACGAACCTAAAAACTCAAGATTCCGAGAAAGCAAGATATGCGAACAGTTGATTGTTGCGTTCAAGTACCTGCCAACATAATATCTTCAACGGTGAAAGCTGTTGTCCTTAATATTTGGTGAAAGTTACCATCTCCACCCCTGAACAGTTGTCTTTTTATACCAGGATCTAGGTCTCTTCTGAATGCCTTAAACCTTTACCAAATTTGACCATTTTGTTACATTCGTACCTTCGAAAAATTAAATATAGGTAAAAGTAAGTAGGTACCAATAACTGATTAGCCTTCGGGCGGCCTAAAATCTGATGGTTTAAGACTACGAGTAGATTTATGTGAGAATATTACGGTACGGTACGGTAGGTATTAACTATACCTACTTTAAATTTCAAAATTCATTACAAATGATATCAACAATACGATTTATGAAAAGTAGATGTTCGGACGGAGCCTCCAAACAAAAAATGCTTTTGTTTTGACAATCGTAAGCATCGATGTATCGTCCAACTGTAAGTTTTTATGGGAATTTATTAGTTCATTTTACTTACGTAAGTATTTTGACGGTCACTGAGTGCATGAATTCGAATGCTCATTTTCACAAACCTTCACATTACAGGGGCTCATCATTTTCTGCATGTGAAATTTAAAGCAAGTTAGTTTAAGTGAGGCGTTGGTTGGTCGTAATAGCTAGACTAGTATGAGCACATCAAACAACGGTTTTCTCTACGGAAATGATTTTTCTCTACACTTCCGTTGAGAAAACCTTTTTGTCTACATTGCTCCTCGTGCTAGCTAGGCAGTACCTAGGTAGGTAGGTACTAAAGGTGGGGTACCTATCTATCTACTTAGGTACCTATTGTACATATGTAATTATTTTTGATTGGTTGAAGAAAATGGGTTAGGGGTACCTTCATTAATCCTTTTTTTGGTTTTTGCATGATAGTACGATGAAGAGGTGGGTATATTAGCAAGGGATTGATGCAGTACACATGCCCTTAACTTTTACCGCATGCGATAATTTTGGACTCGTGTAACGTAAGCTTTGTTTTACAGATAACCACTTAGCACCCAGATTTGGATTGGATGACCGACCTATTTCTCCTGTTCCTTCGGTGAGTAAAACCATTGTAAAAGCATAGGAATAGATTTAAATTTTATTAATAACATTGATA
Source organism: Colostygia pectinataria (assembly GCA_951394395.1). Classification (NCBI taxonomy): domain Eukaryota; kingdom Metazoa; phylum Arthropoda; class Insecta; order Lepidoptera; family Geometridae; genus Colostygia; species Colostygia pectinataria. The sequence continues at coordinate 6,521,679 of OX596362.1, forward strand.
ACCAAATTATAATTTACACATCGTACAAGTCCTTGCCAGAACATAATTAAAATTCCGAATTCTATAGACGTTTGGTAGTACCTACTACGGTGGTTTTGTGTAGGACACAGAATCGCAAATGTGATCTTTTAATCACATATGCCTTTAAAGGCATAGGTACTTATTCCGCGCGGAGCTCCGATTCGAACGAAGCCAAAAGAAAAAAGTAGTTAAATTAATAGAGTTTCAACTTTTCAGGCAGTTGACGTGAACACCTATCAGCAAAAAAAGAACCTGGCTCAAGGGATGATGGACCTGGCGCTACTGTCGGCCAACGCGAACCAATTGCGCTACGTGCTAGAGTCCGCCAGCGGACATCCATATTTTTACCCTAGCCTGGTTTTAATCTCGCTTAGTATCATCTTCCAGGTGAGTGGTACCTCATCACCTACATAATAATTTGCAATAAAGATTGTTTTTCTTATTGTGCTATATTTCAATCAAAAATAAATCATCATCATTCAAAATCATGGAAAATTCTAAGCATGTATCCACCTGCTGGATATCGGCCTCCTCCATGTTATGGCGCGTGTTTCTGTTGTGGGCAGTCTCATCGCATCGGTCTTATGCCCTATTCTTTCGATGTCGTTAGAATAATTTATGACGGTTTATTAACAGCCTGATAAGTTGCTGTTATTATCGGATTGCATGCAATACAGTAGCGAAACAGCCCAGTCGGTTTCTTCCATCAGATCTACCTAAATGTAAACTAGCCGTTCCCTTTTATTTATTTTTGACTGACCAACGTAAATTACCGAGGATGTATAACAAAATATGTATTTTATGGTGATCCTATTTTAGATGATAGAGAAACCAATCGCTCATTTGCGAAGTATGGTAAGGCACAGAACAGATATTAGTACCTAACCTACGTATAAGGCGTAAATGCAACTCGTAAGCATGGGCTATGGCATAGCCAAAGCTTACGAGTAGAATTAGGGACTGCATAGCCGCTATGCAGTCCCTAATTCTAACATGGGCAGGCAGTTACACGAGTTAACTCACTTACCCAGCTTTACAAGTTATCACAGCTCATAATAACTTTATTTCCCAGGTTGGTGTTGGCGTAGGGCTTATTCTCAACAGCCGTTACGATGTGAACGACAAGAAGGAAATCTGCAAAGCGGACAAAATTAACAACTTGACCGTGCTGGGTATCTTCCTGATCACCATCGTCAATGTGTTCATCACGTCGTTCAGTGTCGCCTCTCCAACAATGGTGACCGTGCAAGCTGGACCGGGGGTCACCCAACAAGCTGTCTAAGAAAAGGAAAGGATTATTTTAATCTATACCATGACCCCATTGAACAAGTAGGTACCTACCAGTCTAGACCAGACCAGTAGACTTACTATTTGTATGAAAACGGTTCAAACTGAAGGTAGACGCTTGGAAACGATTTAGGATCGAAATCGTGATGATATTAATCGAATCGGTATTGAGATAAACAAATAATGTAATGTGGTACTTACTCTTGAATGTCATACTAAATAGAGATCGAATATTTTCGATGACGAACACACACACACCTCCGCACAAGAGGTCCCTGCCCGTGGTCCACCTACATTGTACACCTGGTGGTACCAGGGGCATTTTTTCTTTCCGTGGTCCAGCTCAAAAAAACTGGGTGTTCCTAGTTTATTTTCCATGTGAAAATACACCTCACTAAACTTTTTTAGTTCTTCTAGAAAGGTAGGGGGCAAAATTTTTGGTCTCCAAATATCCGTAACTCAGCAATATGTACTTTATATTAAGCATTCGTATTTACAAAGCAATATTATGCAATGTTGATATTTATTATCAAAACTGGAATGCTAATTAAGTTGCTGTTTAGTTAGATATACCTACCTACACATAGGACTTTGATATTTGCTCAAGTAATTCAAATCTTTGCAGAAAATACGACTTTTTCTGCCTGGCAATTTAAAATATGATAAAACCTAAAGAAAATCTATGGGCATCACTTCCATACGTTTGCTAAGCGCTTTCATTTCGTTTTCGATTGCTGCCACTTGCCTAGCTAGACCTTTTTCTTTTAATTTTCAGATGTAATTATTATAAATATTTTAATGACTATTTTAGACAATAGTTACCTATAATTTACTGGCCCGCAGATAATCAACCCACCTCAATTTTTTTTTAAGGGGGGGGGGGAAATCAGCCCGCTCTATTCAAAAAGTTGAGGTGGGTCGATTTTTTTGCAGGCCAGTGTAGTTACAAAAAAAATATTCGAAATTATTTATGATGCATTTACTTAGTACTTAGGTTAGCACTAAGTTTAGCATTTTTTTAAATGACACCCCAGGGTTTAGGTTTTGGGGATGTCGCTAACAATAAACAAAATTTATTTGTACTTTTTAGTTTTATCAAAGAATGTGTCTCGTAGATATTTTCCCCATGTAACGTTATTTCAGATCTCATTTGTTACTTACCTAGAAAATAATATTTTTTTACTATCTAATCTCGCAAATATATTTTTTTGTAATTATAAGAAATAGCTATTTCCCAAGATTATAATTATGCTTTCTATCACGGTCTTGTAACATAATAATTACGTACAACGTCTTATTACTGTAGATGTAATCTAATTATTAAAATTCGGGCACTAATTTGTACCCAGCTATGATACTTGCTATAATTTACCTAGTCTAATTTATGTAAAGTGCCTTATTTAAAATGTAAATATATATAACATAATAAGTAATACTAATCATTTCATTTAAATAAAACCACTAAATCCTTCAGAATTCAAAAATGTATTGAATACAAAACAATCTTGTAAAATTGTCTGGTGGCAATTTTTCAAAATATTCTATTTTAATAATAGTAAAAAGGAGAAGTAATGCCCGTCCGTCCGGCACAGGCCTAAAGTTATATATTACATAATATGCGGGCGCATTTTGGGACTCAATTCACATAAACTAACCTAAATTATATAAAAACGCGCAGAGTTCAATAACGAACTAAGGTAAAGTTCTTCAACACATAAGCAGCTGATTAGTTGTAAACATCAGTTACGAATACAGACTGTTTAAATACGTCTGTCAACATGTTTTGATTAGAATAAACAGAAGCTTCCGTTATGTGTTGGTGAACTTTGTAATAATTTACTTTGACAATTAAAATTCTTATGACATTAGTTTCGAATATATACTACTAACCCCCACTCCGTTATCAAATCTCGCGCTATAACAGATTTTACAATATAATATAAACATAATATCATCAACTTTTCAAAAATATTTCATTAAACACTGCCTCATAACGACGTACGGTGACAATATACTTCTTTGTGACTACTAAGCTCCAAAACACCAACCAAAGTGACACGTTACTTCTGAGTTTGCCAAAAACTTTTATTGAGCTGCATAATCAAACTTTTACTTACACGTTGGTGAATTGGAGGTTCACCATTCGAGATAGTCTCATACCCGATGTTACCAACTTCGTCCCAAAATATCACAAATTAAATAAGTCTATAGGAACATAATGTTTTGGATAACGGAAAAAAATGCATCGAAACGCCCTATTTTATAAGCTTTTGAGTACAGTGCTAATATTACGATAAGAGAATATATTTGGATTAGCCTAATAGGTCCGTGGACTTAGAAAGGACCTTCCTTTGGGTTAACCATAAACTATGCGAGATATTTTATAGTCTATGGTATCTATTTTGGAAGTACCTATTTAATTAATTTGAGTTTAAAAGCTTTTAAAATGTATTAGACAAATTGCAGTCTCGGTGTTTCGCATGATATTGGCGATTTATTAATAAATAAAAATACATAGTTGACAAGATTGCAAATGCATAACTTCTATATGATTTAGAACAAAATGTCTATTCATTCATGTAATTGTTAACGACATGCAATTTAAATAATTAGATTTTGATTGAATGATATTGCGGAACACCGAAGTTACCGGAAGGATGACTGTGAAACCGCCTTCGACCATAATCCATGTTTTAGTTTTCAATCATTGAATTGCATGTTTTTGGCAGGGCACTCAAACCGTCTTGTTTATAATGGTATGGTAATCTTTTTCGGTATCTTACGACAAGTGTCATTACCGATACGGAACATAAAAATCAGCAAGTTAATTTTCACTTTACATGTAAATTCGTGTTATAAATTTTTGGTAAATTTACAAGTCTGATATCATGTTTTGAAAGTAGATGAGTTTTTGATACCCCGTCAGTAATTAACTATCGTTTTATTTTGACAACCCCCGAATAAATAGAGGTCATGAGTTCGAGTTCGAAGCCATAATGTCTGTTTGTCTGTGACCTCGTAGCTCTAGAACAGAAGCTCCGATTTTGATGCTGTTTTTAATTTGAAAGCTGTTTTTGCAGATGCATTATGGTGGTATGTTTAGGTATGGTCGAAGCGGTGGTACATGCGAGGTGGTTTAGATGGCGTCGATGTCGACGTCGACTTCATCATCCTCTGCCGGCTTGGCAGAGCGCACCGGACTGGCGACGGCCTTGATGGGCGTGGCCTTAGCGCGGTCGTCATACTCGATCTGAAATATAATAAAACAATAAAAAATATATAATATTACATATTTATTAATATAATATTATATATATATATATATATTTTTATACAACTAGAGTGGCAACCAAGCATACGGCCCACAAGATGGCAAGCGGTTACCCCAGCCTATGGACGCTTGCAATAACAGAGGTATCACTCGCGGGTTGCCACCTTGAGGCTAAGATCGAAAGCCTCATGTGCCAGTAATTATAAAGAAGCCACTACATGTTGGCCGAGTGTAGGCCAGCGTGAGTGAAGGCGAGCGTAGGCAAGACAAGTGCTACCGTCCACACGTTTGGCAAGTAACAAACCAATACCTCGAATGTCATCGAGTGATAATATCCATACGATGGTTTTGGCGTTCACTCGGCAAGCATGCGCCAATATGTGTAGGCTACATAATATAATATGGTTACCTCAATATCCTCCTCCTCGGCGGCGTCCCCATCGCTGGAGTCCTCCTCGGCCTGCTGCAGCCACTCGAGGAAGGGCTGCGCGCGGCGCCGCACGTCTGCCGCCAGCTCCTTGGACGCGTACTTCTTAGACGGCTTCGCGGCCCACTCGAGGATCGCCTTCTCCTCCACTATGTCCTCGTCGTACAGCAGCTAGGAAAATGTACAAGACGGTTCAATTCCATATATTAAAATATCTTGAGTCTCAGGGTGACGAGCGCAGTGCAGTGCTACGCAGAACTTTAATATTGATTTTTTGAGTGACACTAAAGTTCAGTTCTATTCGGACAAAAAAAACTGCTGAAATGTCATTTTAAATAAAGGTCGGGCCGCACGGTTGCCAATGCCTTTCTGCAGAGCAGTATTGTTGCAATAGCAGTTTCGCTGCATCGAGTATTACAGAATTTTGATATTTTTGATACGATATCGCACTATAGACTATTTTTTTAAAGGTCAACCTATCGATAGCGAAACTCGCTATTGCAACAACACAGCTCTCAATAGTTGTTTACCTTGAGTATGGCGGGCACCTTAGGCAGCAGCGCGGCCTGGTCGGCGCACATGGCGGTGAGCGCGTGGAGCGCGGCCCGCTGCGCGCGTGTGTCGCCGCGCGTGAAGCGCAGCAGCAGTGCGCGGTGCCGCCGCACGTCCGCCGCGAACGCCGCGCCGCGCACCAGCACCTCGAACAGCACCAGTGGCGCCTTCGACTTCACCTCCAACCTTAGTAACGAGCCATAGTGCAATTAGTCATAAAATCAGATCTACAACTCACTATTTATTCCTGGTACGAATCAAATGCTTGGGAAATATGAAAATTTAACATTTTGCTTGGGCTCCTAAAAAGTGAAAACAATATTTGAAAAAAAAATTCGATAGAAAAAAATTATGAAAAATAGTTGATGCTTAAAACAACAAAACAACGTTTTGATCTGGATCTCCGGATTCCTATGGTATATACATATATTTCAAGATGATTGATTAAGCACCACGCGTTTCCAGTCTGTTTGGACTGATTTTTATATAGTACTATTCTTGTATTGAACAAATCTTTTAATCACCTTTTCCCAACAACAGACATTGTTTAATTAACGATTTCAACTTAACAACGTTATGTTTGAAATTAAAAAGTTCAAACGTTGAGGTGCTAATCTATGCTAAGGTCCATTCTTAACAACAAACAAAAAAATACGCCTTTTACCATCTATTGAAGATGATAAAATCATATTATAAATTTTATACAGGCAAATTGCCCACACTGGATGTATGATGTGCGATGCTGTAGTGCCTGAGACAGGTTTTAGATAAAGTAGGCCCCAGCACTCAGATCATCCTCTCAGCGCTTACGGGTGGTTAGGTCTGAATGTCATAATGTACTGATCTATATAACGTACGTACTTCAAAAAGAACTTTTCCCGAAATGACTGATTTTCTATAGGTCTTCATTATTAAATGTCGGAAATCCGTAAAGCCTGACACAAAAGGTACACTCAGCTACATTATAAACTCACTCTCAAGGGCTCTAGGACTTAATCTAAAGACTCCTGACCTGGGACTAAAGGTCTCTTGTATCTGAGGACTAGCTTTATTCCATCCAGTCCTACCAGTAGTTCGATAGTCAACTGTTTGGATTTTTTTTAGCGGATGTCACTTATTCATTAGATCGAAATCAGTTTAGGTTATGTTAAGTTAGTGAAAAACTACGCGCGAGCGAGCGAGCGTAGAGGGCGTGCCGCGGCAGCGGCCGCCGAAACGCCAGAAATTTAGTATTTGTTTTAATCAAGACTGTACTGACTGTACTTCGGAGGTTAGTAGTTCTATTTGGAATAAAATCCATGTTTCCAATATTTTAAAAATAAAGAGATTGACTGTACATACATTTGACAGTTTCATTTCCGACATTTAATAATGAAGACCTATAGAAAATCAGTAATTTCGGGAAAAGTTCTTTTTGAAGTATGTACGTTATATAGATCAGTACATTATGACATTCAGACCTAACCACCCGTAAGCCTCTCAGCTTAGCCAGCCTAATCCACAGGAAAACATGGTTAATACATGCTCAGAAAGTTCACAAGTTCAGAAAAGCACGCTGTCTCTCTCTTGCGGTACTTGGTGTTTACGGTCATGTGTAGTACATGCCTGTGGCGATAATGACGATTTCATTTATTTCATTGAATATAATTTATACCAGCAATGTATTCCTATTCAACGAACCGTGTATGTGATCAGTATACCAACATACCTTTCGGCTTCGTTCAGCAATTCCAGAGAGGATATTTTTCCGGCAGCAGAGCGTTGTTTCAGGAACGCGTAGAACAGATCCATGCGCTGTTTCTCATTCTTCTCACTGTCCTCGGAAACAGTCATTACCTTTACACCCTCAGTCAGATCTGCAATGAAAATTAGCTTGATTGTAACATTTTTCTTTATATTCCTATGATTTTGATTACCTAAATTATAAGGTATCCGCATATGAAATCAGTTCTTTTTCTTACAGAAGTCAACTGACAGATGGATCATAATTATGACAGCCTTCTGTTCCCACAGTTGGAACACTGGCCTACTCTCGAGCGAGAGTGATTGGGTTTTTATTTCACCACGCGGACCCAATACAAATTGGTGGATGGCAATTTTTTTTCGAACTTCTAGTTTTAGAACATGTCGGTTTCCTTACGATGTTTTCCTTCACTCTATGAGAGCACTGGCATTGCGCACATATTTTTTTCTACTTGAAAAATTCATTCGACCACGAGCTAAGGATCGGAAGGCGGATTTACTACCCACAGTGCTCTTGCACTGTGTTGTTTTATTCTTTAGCCAATTTAAAAGTTTACCTTGCATGCGCGCTTTGACGGCGGCTTCGCTGACATCAACGGTCCAGTTGCCGTCATCGTCGTCGCCGTCATCCTTCGGCGGCGCCTTGGGCTTGCTGCGAGCGTGAGGTGTCGTCGGAGTCACTGGCTCGCTCTCCTAAAATACAAACCGTCGTTGTTTATTACTTCGACCATCAAGCCAACAGAGTCATTTTTCGCTTGTTTATCTACATCATTTTGCACAAAATATCTATGTGATAAACAGAACGATTATCAAAATAGTTTTATCAAAACTTAAAACGTTTATTTTGACATACCGGCTGCGCCAGAATTTCTGTAGACTGGCGCAACCTGATGGATACAATAGTGTATTGCAATGTGTCATGTATAATTTGTAATAATAAAACCCGAATACTGAAACGCTATTAATATATTTAATTTTAAATAGTTTAGATTGTAATATAGTGTACTTCCTATTCAATGCAATCGTAAGGATCACTTGTCTTTATAGACGTATTACTTTGTTTTGTATGATATCGAGAACCTAGTGTCTAGATAAACCTAACATAGGTTTTTAGGCATTATTAACCAGTATTGTAAAAAGTTTTTTTGTGATGAAATAAATTATTTATCTTTCTATTCAACTTATTATGTCCTTTCACGATTTCGATGTCTAACGAATGTCTCAAACAATTGGTATAATATTTAAAAGTTTTTTTTTTAATAAATAAATAATGCTGGACAATCCACACAGCATCATCTAGCCCCAAGGTAAGCTGCTGTTAAACAAAGCTGTATTATGGGTACTAGATGACTGATATATTTTAATACAGTACAATACATAGATAGATATTTTTTATTATATATAGAAAATACAAATATTTGTAGATCGCACAAACATTTGATCCGAGGCGGGAATCGAACCCGCAACCTCTGCGTCGCAGGCGGACCTGCGCCCGCTGTGCCACATCGGTCGTCGAAATACCTCAGAATATCAGATCTTTTGTATTTTTCGACACTTATTTTCGATTAAAATTTGTACCTATAGAAAACAATAAGCATTGTGTGCAGATTATAAATGTGCTTACGTTTTTGGCGTCCTCGTTGCCATCGTGGTTGCCGTTGGCCGGCTTGTCGCCGGCGCCGGGCCCGGAGCGCTTGGATCGCTTGCCGCGGTTGCCTTCAGTCACAGAAGTGCCCTGAAAACGTCACCAGTTATAACTAACTTAAACAATTGATAATAATTTACAAACAAATTAGAGGATTTTTATGTCAATTGCCATAAATTGATATTGAATGATTTTCCTGACGACAACTTCCTCATTATTGGTGACTTTAACACCCCTGATTTTGTTTTTCAAAGTAAGACTGCGACTACTGATCTTCCGGCGGTTATTCCGACGCCAAGTAGAAAATATATTCTTTTGAATGAACTAATATCCCTCTGTAATTTTAGACAATATAACAATATCACAAACTCGAATGGTCGGTTATTAGATCTAGTGCTATCTGGTATTGACAATGTTTCTGTTGTTGAGACTTTTTGTTTGAGTCAATTGGACAAACATCACCCAGCTATTACTGTTAACGTACCCTTGTTTAAAGTCTCTAAATCCTTAAAACGTTGCAATAATAAAATTTATAACTTCGCCAAATGTAACATTGATGAAATTAGATCTGAGTTGGCCTCTATCAATTGGCATGATATCTTGTCCTCTTCTGATGTAGACACTTGTACTAGTGTTTTTTATGATTATCTATATGATATAATCAGTAAGCACACACCATTAACTTCATTGAAATACTCCTCATATCCAATCTGGTATAGCAAACCCTTAATTAAATGTAATGAAGAAAAAAATCATTTTCATAAATTATATAAGACATTTGGAAACCCCCGAGACTACGACTCTTTTTCTTTGCTTCGTAATAGGTGTAAGGCTCTTGCCGAGGAGTGTTACAACAGATATCTCTCATCTACCGAGGATGCAATGGAAAAGGATATCAAGTGTTTTTGGAGATTTGTTAATAATCGGAAGGGTCAAGTTTCTATACCTCAAACTATGACTTTCGGAAATGCATCTTCATCCAATGGCTATGGGGTATGTGAGCTCTTTGCCTATTATTTTGGTTCAGTGTTTGAAATTGACTCCGGTGGTGAAAACCAACACAATAATACTGTTCCTGTGGCAAGCTACACTTCTCGCTCATTGTCAGATGTTTCACTAACGGAAACAGATATACAGTTGAAGATAAAACAATTAGATAGAAATAAGGGTCCGGGCCCGGATCTACTTCCCTCATCGTTTGTTAAGTCATGTGGAAAAGAATTATCTGTTCCACTTTGCATTATATTTAACAAATCGCTTAGCGGTGGTGTTTTTCCAAAGCGATGGAAAACTGCTCATATCATTCCAATTTATAAACACGGTGACAAATCTCGTTGCGAAAATTATCGCCCGATAAGTATATTGTCTTGCTTTGCCAAATTGTTAGAATCGTTAGTGTATAAACATCTTTACAGCCATATCAAACCATTACTTTCGGAAAGACAGCACGGCTTTGTGAAAAATAGATCAACTGTGACCAACTTATTGGAATATAAAAACTATATTTGTCAGGCTTTTGCCAAATGTGGTCAAGTCGACTCTATTTACACTGATTTCTCAAAAGCATTCGATAAAGTTAGTCATAAAATGCTTTGTCATAAGCTTGCATTGTATGGTGTCCATGGAAGTTTATATCGCTGGATATGTTCATATCTAGAAAAAAGGAGTCAATTGGTGGCTTTGAAAGGTTTTGTTTCTTCACCTGTGGTGGTGACTTCTGGGGTTCCTCAAGGATCCCATTTGGGGCCTCTACTTTTCGTGATTTTTATAAACGATCTTGTGCAACGTTTAACTTGTAATTGTCTTTTATATGCTGACGATCTAAAGATTTTCAATACTATTTCTAAAGAGGATGATTGTAGAATTCTTCAAAATGACTTAAATATATTGTCTCATTGGTGTAAAAGCAATCTCATGTATTTAAACCTTGATAAATGTTTCACAATATCGTTTACGAATAAGCGTCACAAAATTATAAATGATTATAACATCGATGGTCATAAACTGCGCCGATCTTATGTTGTAAAAGACTTGGGCATCTCGTTTGATGACAAACTCACATTTCGTGCGCATTATCAGTCAATTATATCTAAAGCCAACCAGCTACTTGGTTTTGTATTTAGATCTACAAAAGGCTTTAGAAAACCTCGTAGCATCGTGTATCTTTTCAACACCCTTGTAAGAAGTGTTTTAGAATATGGCAGTCCGATTTGGTCTCCGAATTATAAGGTTCATAATGACAGCGTTGAAAGAATTCAAAGAAAATGCCTAAGAATGTTAGTTTATCGCATACAACCTGGTCGTTCAAATTTAACTTACGAAGAGAGGCTATCTAGGTTTGGTGTCCAATCATTACAAGCTCGACGTGTATACTTTGATTTGATATATCTTTATAAAATTATTAATTTCCTAATTGATTCTTCAACTTTACTGTCGGCAATATCGTTTAATATTAAATTTAGAGCACGTAAGTCTAATCTTTTTGCATTGCAAGTCTATAAAAATAACATATCCCATTTTAATCCATTGACTAGAATGACACGTCAATACAATGAACTAGCTAAAAACAATGTTGAACTTGACATATTTAACCCAAAGTTAAGTCAGTTTATTAAGATTGTTAAAGACATCCTCCATATTAACCAATTAACTAATTCAGACGCTCAATTAGCGTCCTAAGTCTATACTTCTTTAATATTATTATACATATTTATGTATTATTATTTGATATTATAATATATATATATTTATATATTAGTATGTGTGCATTAGACATTTGTAAGCGTGCCTATGTTCCTAACCTTCCTGCATATATATATTTTTTTTTTTATATATATTATTTTATTGGTGGCGTGGTACCTAGGCATGTAAAAAACTATTTATTTCTACCTCCTTAAACATGTTTTATCTTATTTTCTCTTTTCTCTTGTTACTTGTATTGTTATTCGTTTTTGATGTGTGCACATATTTTATGTTACGATCTAGATTAAGACTGTATTTTTGAATGTTTATTTTGCTGTGGTTGTAATGTGTTTTGTGCATGATAATAATAAAAAAAAAAAAAAAAAAAAATTGTATACAAATCGACAGCATAAATTGACGTGTTGATCACCTTTACTAAAGCATTGTTCATAGTCTGCCGAGAGTTTTTTTAATGCTAGCACTAATTTAATAGAAACTAGCTCTTGTCCGCGACTTCGTTAGCGTAATACACGGATTAACATTCTCCTTGAACTACACTATCTATTGATGAAAAGCGCATTAGAATTCGCTGCGTAGTTTAAAGATCTAAGCGTACATACAGAAGAACAGCTGGAAGCGATATTGTTTTATATTCAGGTTAAAGATATTTATTCTCAAAAGAAATTTACATTTCACTTCATGAGATTACAACACTATTGTAAAATATAAACAATTTTAACATGCAGGTAAAAAACATAATAAGTGTGTAGTAAAAAACATAATAGTTGGTAGGGCGGGGCAATTTGGAACAATCTCACGTTAATATTAAAGTAATGTAGGCAGCCTGGAATGTAACGTTAAGTTTGGCTACAACCTTGATATAATGTGGTTTTTTAATTTTGTTTTAAAAGTACGAGCACTTTGAGTGTTTTTGATTTGTTTTGGCAGACTATTAAATATTTTCGCACCTTCAAAAATGATGCTCTTTTTACCATAGTTTGTGCGTACTTTAGATATATGAATATTATCTGCATTACGGAGTGCACGTTTTCCCTTTTGTCTATTTGTTTTGAATGTGGTTTGTATGTGAGTTTTGTTGTCTAGTATTTTCTTTATTAAAATACAGGTATTAAAACAGTATGTTTGGTGAATGTTCAAAAGTTTTGTTTCATTATATAGCTGTTTTGTAGGTGTTAAAAAATCATAGTTGAATAGCAGTTTAACAATTTTATTTTGGCTTATTTGAAGATTGTTTAGCGTTGTTTTATTGGCACTGCCCCATATTTCGATAAGGTAATCGAGATGGGGTTTCACTAATGTAAAGTAAATAGTGTATCGTACTGGTCGTGGAAGGCATCGCACACACCCGTATAATGATCCTAATAATGACGATAGCTTAGATCTTATTTTAGCTATGTGAGCCTTCCATGTGAGAGCTCCATCCAATATTAGTCCTAAGTATTTTTCCTCGGTTACTTCTTTTATATTATTATTGTCTATGGTTAAGGGAATGACGCTACCTATTTTTTTATTTTTAGCTTTGAAAATCATATAAGAAGTTTTAGATGTGTTAATAGTCAGCAAGTTACTCTGGAACCAGTTATTTATAGTGTTCAAATCTGTTTGAGCCCGTGGCATGATTTCATCTATTGAGTGCCCGAAGTAGAATATACAAGTATCGTCCGCGTAAAGTGATATTTCACCACACAATCTCAGCTCACAGATGTTATTGATGTAAATCAAGAAAAGAAGTGGTCCCAATATAGAACCCTGGGGGACGCCATACGTGATGGGTTGAGGAAGGCTTTCATATTGACCAATCTTAACTATTTGTTTTCGGTTTTCTAGGTAACTTTTAAAAATGTTCAATGCTTTACCAGTGATTCCTATGCTCGGAGAGTTTTTTTAATAGTAGTGGGTGACTGACAGTGTCGAATGCTTTCTTTAGGTCTATGAAAATTCTTAATCCCAGTTTCTTTGCATCAATATTTGATTTTATTTTGGTTATTAAGTCTATTGTAGCAGATAAGGTGTTCGATTTGGGCCTAAAGCCGTATTGACGATTCGTTAAAAAGTTAATTTGTGTTAGAATAGAATAGAATAGAATAGAATATATCTTTATTGTACAAACACCTAAGAAAAAGAGTAGATACAGAGTAAAAAATAGAACTTATAAGTGGTACAATGGGCGGTCTTATCGCTAATAAGCGATCTCTTCCAGACAACCTTTGGATGGACTGGATAAGTTAAGACATTAAATAGACGGTGGTGCACATTTAACTAAATAATAATAAATCAAAATAGTAAACTTAAATGTAATTTAAATAATATAAAAATAAATACAATTATTATGTACCTACTATTAAATATATATATATATATATATATATATATTAATATCATAATAAATACCTACATACAAAAATATATAACTACATAATGATAAGCTGTAGGAGAATCTAACGTTGTTCTGCTGCAGAGTGTAATGTCATGTAATGTTGAACAACTAATTTTTTAAATATAGTCAAGGGTTTAGCAAACCGTATGGAGACAGGTAGTGCATTCCAGAGCTTGGCAGCCTGCACAGTGAAAGAATTTCCAAAGAAGTCAGTGGTGTGGACAGGAGTTTTAATATGACGAGTCTCGGAAGAGCGTAAGGATCGGGGGTTAGAAAGGTGAAGGAATTCAAAACGTTCTTTGAGGTAAACTGGAGTAGAAGGTAGGAAAAGGATGTTATAAAGGAGAGAAAGTATGTGAGCATTCCGGCGAAGACGGATAGGTAACCACTTGAGCCTGTTGCGGTACTCAGAGACATGATCATACTTGCGCAAGCCGAATATAAATCTGATAGAGAAGTTTTGAAGACGCTCAAGTTTATTGAGTTGATCTTCAGTTATATCAAGGTAGCTGGCGTCAGCGTAGTCCAAAATAGGGAGTAGCAATGATTGCGCAAGCGCAATTTTGGTGGATGTGGGAAGAAAGTTACTTAAACGCTTTAGAGAGGCAGCTGCAGCAAAGGTCTTTCGGCTAACTGATGTAAGATGAGGTCCCCATGATAGATGCCTATCCATGAGAACACCCAGGTTTTTAACCACCTCACTGATTTTAATGACCGTTCCATCAAATTTTACTTCCGGAAGGTCAAGCCAGTCGATTCGAGACAACATACGTGAACTTCCCAGCACTATCACTTGAGTTTTTGCTGGATTAACTTTCAAACCAAATGATTGGCTCCACTTAAGAATATTGCCTAAATTTACGTTAGTACAGGTGATCGCTTCACTTAACCATTCCACAGGAGCATGAGTATAGATTTGTAAATCATCTGCATATAGGTGGTAGGAAGAAGATAGATGCTTGGAGATTGAGTTTATGAAGATAGCAAAAAGAAGAGGAGAAAGAACGCCGCCCTGAGGAACCCCGGCATTCAATTGACACCAAGATGAATATGAGTCGTCTATACGAATGCGTTGCCGGCGCCCATACAGGTAACTATGAAACCAGTCAATTACTGTTGGAGATATGTTAAGAGAGCGGAGAAGAGCTAGTAAAATATCAAAATCGACATTATTGAAAGCATTACTGAAGTCCAGAAGGGACAAAATAGTGACTAGTCCATTTTCCATGCCTTGCCTGATGTCATCGGTGATTTGGATAAGAGCGGAGACAGTGCTATGGCCTGGGCGAAAACCGGACTGATAAGGATCAAGGAGCATGTTTGTATTAAGGAAAATACTAAGTTGTTGGTGAACAAGGCGTTCCAGGACTTTGGAAAGGAAAGAAAGGATTGAGATAGGACGGAACTCAGAAAAAGAGGATGGATTGGGTTTTTTGGGTAGTGGAATTACTTGAGCCTCCTTCCATAAACTAGGAAATGTTCCGGAGTTGATGGAGAAGTTAAGCAAGTAAGTAATTACGTGAACAATATCATCTATGATAGGTGTTATCATTTTTTTACTTAAGCAGTCACTACCGACTGCATTCGATGATATAGATGCTATGCTCTTCTTAACATCACAATCAGTAAATTGTTGAAACTTAAATGAAGAATAGTCAGGAGTTGGTAATGCAGAAAGTGAGTTAAGAGTTTCAGTTTTAGTGGGTCCATCAAAATTAGACGAAGAAGAAAAATGAAGATTTAAAGAATTCATGTCGAAATTATTGGGAGAATTAACTTGTGATTTTCCAACCCCTAAAGACCTAAGAAATTTCCATACTTTCGCAGGATCACTATTTTCTACAGAATCATGAATGAATCGGCGTTGTGCATCCCTACACACCTTATTGCAGTGATTACGAATAACGGCATACTTTTCCTTATTTTCATCCGTAGGCTTGCGTTTGTATCTAATTTTAGCAGTAAGTTTCTTATGCATTTCTGCCCGTATCTGACCGGTAAGCCAAGGTGCAGGTAGATGTTTCATCTTTGTGTTAGGTAACAGTATAAGCGATTATGTATATATATATATATATATATATATATATATTATGTAGTGATTTCATGAATTCGACGCTTACACATTTTGAGCATTAATTTGAGAGGCTCGTGTTTGTTCCAAGTAAATACATAATATGTGAGCCAATAATGAGTACAAGAAACCACATTAGAGTTATAATATATCACCTGTCCGCTGGTATCTGCAGTCGGCGGGTTTTTGAGTATGAACGTATTCAGTTTATGGTTGAAATCCAAGACGCCGTGGTACCCGCACGCCTTGCATCCCTGCGAGATGGTGTTCCGTTTCGTGGAGACGATCAGCTCCGTCTCGGGGTTGTCGCACTCCGGGCATAGAACAAACTTGCGGATGAATCTGTAACAGACATACAGCTGGTTAGAAATAAATAAATATATAAAATATTGGCAGACATTTATACACAGCGCTAAGAACCTCTGAACGCATTCAACATTCTGTGTGGTCAGCCGTATCTGAGCACTTCAATGCTTCGGGAGGCACGTAAAGCTGTCGTGTCTAGCACCGACACTAAAGCGGTCGCAGGAAGTCGCAGGAAGGTGGATGGTGAAGACTCAAGATCGGTCGTCATGGCGCCTTTGGGGGAGGGCTTTGTCCAGCAGTAAACGTCTATACGATGACGATGAATGTGATGATATTGATGTGTGGTAAAGAATGCGGAAACTAACCCGTCCAGCAGATCCTGCAGCTTAGAAGAGTCATGGCTTCCGTTGACGATGAAGCGCTCGTTCTTGAAGTCGAACTGCGTCTGAGCGCCCAGCTCGCACCCGAAGTACTTAGTTGGATCTGAACAAAGAAAGTACACTCAAACGGCGACACATCACAAATATTTACGGACTATGACAATATTTGTCCCGCAGCGGGAATGGCCTGCAACTTATACCATACTAGCAGCCGTCCCAGCTTCACACGGGTGTAATAATAAAGCACCCGTGCAAAGCAAAGAAAAAATTTTAATTTGGGATAATGTAGCATTCCAATGGTGAAATAATTTTTAAATTCGAACCAGTAGTTTTTGAGTTTATTCGTAACAAACAAAAATACAACTCTTTCCTTTTTATAATATTATTATATTATATAGGCCTTTGTCCCTAATTACCGAATATAATTAAAATCATGAAAATCGGTCAACCCGTTCTCGATTTAAAATTGTTTCATACTATAGTTTATCAACTCATTTTGCACTGAAAAGTCATTCTTCACGCTCTTCATTATTTCTTTTAATTCGCAACTTACAAGTGGCGGGTCTGCCCAGCGCCTTAGCCACATCAGGCATGTTGACGATCACGGTCTTGATGCCGTTGCCTTTGCCTTCCACCTTCGCGCAGATCCTCGGCATCTACATACAGATATGCAATATGACACTATTCGGAACACACGAAATCCTATATTTTGTAGTAGTACTAGATGGCAAAAAAATAAATAAATGGCTCTGGTGGTCTAGTAAGAGAACTGGTGGTAAGTGGTAGTGACCCCTTGCGATCCCAATGTCGGGTTCGAACCCGGTCGTGCACCAATGGATTTTTCAATAATTTATGTGCACAATGCCAGTGCTCTCATACGGTGAAGGAAAACATCGTGAGGAAACCGCGGCATGTCCAATTACTAGAAATTTGAAAGACATGTGTCATCCACCAATCCGCTTTGGGTCCGCGTGGTGGATTAAGAGCCAATCAAGCTCGCTGAGAACAGGTACCAGTGTACCGGTAGTGTAGTGTGTAATAGGCCAGTGCCTACTCTAGAGCGGACCCAAATTCCCGGCAGTGAGGACATTGAAGTGAAGAAGGCTGTCATGATGATATTATTAACTTTGACTAAAATATCGCTCAACTTCGATGACAATCGCTGTACCTGCTATCGACACTTTGTAGAATCTAAAGTAGATCATTTAATATTCATGTTATTACTTTGAATTAACTTAGATTAAAATCTGAACTCACCTTGTACCGATAGAACGCGTCGGCGACATTCCGGTTGACGTTCAGAGTCCCCATGACGGTAGCGGGGGATAATAACTATGTACAACTAAACTAAACTAACTATGACTTGATCTCTTGATATATCCAATTTTTCGCTAAATTTTTACATAGAATCTGAAACAGAGACAAAATAGTTATAATTTATTGGCAGTTAAAACTTCTTAAAATGTGTTAATCGTTTTTACGTCAGCTATGTCCAGAAACATGTTGTCGTTTGCTGCTTGAAATTTCTCGTCCAGTTGATATGAGAAAATGATTCTTGTGTTCTCTTAATAACATCCTCTACACTACAGGCTTATAGTTCGCTTGGCGGATCTAGGCTTCCGTGAAGTTAGCCGTTTGTGATGCGCAAAGACAATTTAGTTTGAAAAAGCTTCATTGCGCATCGAAACGGCTAACTTCACGACAGCCGAGATCCACCGCGAGAACTATATTTAACTATCTTCTCTTCTACCTTCATTCTTTACTTCACCATACACGGCCCACGTACAGCTATCTCACTGCCGGACGACGTTTCTGTATCCTTGGCCACCACCATTCAGCCGCGTCGTCTTGAATTTCTTATGCGATTTCATAAGAAATGTTCTACTAGTTAAAATAGTTATTGAGAGAAGTAGAGTTCCTTTTGATAGAGCTCGTCCGGGGAAGTATTACCACCACCATACCTATTTCTGCCGCCAAGCAGTAATGCTTGCATTGCTGTGATCCGGTCCGAAGGGTTTCCGATAAAATTACAGGCACATGAGACTATAGATCTATGTCTCAGGGTTGGCAACCCGCGAATGAAATCTCTGGTATCGCAAGTTTCTATAGGCTGCGGTAACCGTTTACCATCAGGTGGGCCGTACGGTTACGGTTGCCACTTTAGTTGTTGTTTGTTGTTTAGTTTTAAAAAATATAGTTTTGTTTATGACTCACCTCGGGTGTTGCGAGTGGTCAGAGCGAGTGGCAGTTCGCGCGTCGCCGCGGGTTGCGTCATGCGGGCAGAGGGACCCGCGCCGCTCACCAGTCACGTCTGCCGCAGCGGCAGCAGCTTCCGATGTCTGTTACTGCAAAATTTTGATGTTCTGCGAACACAATGGTAGTCACACGTGGGCGGCAGCTGACGACTTGCCTGGCCAGGCTATAAAAACCACGGGTAAATGCATGCAAGTGCCAGTGCCAGTGTGGCAACTCGCAGAGTTATGGAAGCAAGGGCTAGAGGAGTCTTCCTTTTACGAGCCTGTTATTTAAGTAACTTTTGAAATAGTTGACTATAAAACAGTTAAAACCAATGTTGAGTTCAGTGCGGCCACACCCGTTATGGAAGCGATGACTATTCTTCTTATGAGCCTGTTATTTTGACATTATTTTCTAGCGTTTGAAAGAGGTGACTATAACACAGCTAAATAAAACGTACGTGAAAAGACGGGGTGGTTCTGTCTGACCCTATAGCTATATAGCTTTGCCTGAACTTCGCACGGGTTATAGCTGCGATGCGATCGTGTAATTTACCTGCGAGCAGTATTTCTAGTTGTGTTTAGCTTCATGCACGCTCGACGGCAATGGGCCGGCCTCCTGTTCGCAGCGCAACGTCTACTCTCCTCGCACTGTACTGATGTCTCTGCAACAAAACGAAACAAAATGTTACATTCTTTATGATAATCTTCATTGACTGTATGTTTTAAACCTTTTGTTGATGTAGTTAAAAGCTAAAGTTTTACCTGATTACTCAAACGCTATTTGTATGTAAATGTAAAAGGTCGTTGGTTTTTGAAATCGTACGGAGAAACATTAAAAATGTTATCTTGCTTTTGTTAGGTAGTGTAGCGATACTAATACATGTCCTAACTGTCCCATCTCCACCCAGTAAATTATTATTACTTAGTAAAAATGTGATTCTCTATTGATTTGCAGATTTAAAACACTAACTACACCAAACATTTTCTTATCTAGAAGATCCCTATGTAGTTGAAATAAAGTCTTTATTATTTGACTAAGTGTTTAGGCAAAGCAGAAGTCTTCCACATAATGATAGATAAGAGGCCAACAACAGAGTTTGAAAAGATAAAAACTTATGTCTTAGTAGACGACGTCACACACTATGTGAGTACATAGGTATTTAATTTAATATTTAATAATCTTGTGCTATCAATGCAAATTTTGTTTTTTACAGCGGAATGTTTAAGAGGGTACTAACTAAGTGGGTTGTAGTACTTGTAGTAGGCCGGTTAAAAACAAAAGTAAAACATGCGTCATAGACTAGACATTTTTGTTTTTTTTTTGTCTTTCCTCTATAATATGAGTATAGATTAAGACTAGTAAGATATTCGTCTACACCTGGTGACTTTATAACTAGGTCTCTTTACAAGTGAAACCGTTTAAAGAAGCTAGCAGAAAATAAATCTTGATACTTTTTAATAAAAAAAACATAGACTTGGACATTCATTTATTTACCACATTAGCACACAATACAGACACATTTGAAAATTATTTGAATTATGAAGATAGATTAAAAGAAATAAAAAAAGAAAAAAAATGTTAACATTTCATATACTTACTTAAAAATAAGATTGTAAAACAGTTCAATCTAGGTAAATTGTGTGCTACAGCAGCTAAAGGGCCTCGACTCAGCATTATGTCCACTAAGAATAGTAGACGCTGGTATTCTGCCGAAACCACTTCATTTAGTCATCAACATGTTTGCACATCAGTAAAAACCAAAACATAACACACATTCTCGAATTATGTAGCACACTTGCGGCCTTGAGACGAGGCTATGCGGCGATTGGTCACATGAAGCTTACTCGCGCGTGGATAAACAACCACGGAACGTACCCCTGGAGCTTCGACATAACATTATTGTATAATGTGAATAGAAATAATGTAATTGAATACCATTCGGCAAGTACGATGCAAATAGCCTCGAGAGTTCCGTATCATTACAAAGTGATGGGCCCAAGTTTAGACTTAACTCCTTATTCGCAATTAGCTAATGTGTCTTTCAAATCTATCTCATCTTTGTTTATTGACATAAATGACAAGGCAAGCTGCTAAAGGGACAGTTTCTTTTATGAATAAGGGCATTCATTTCCACTTGATTTAAAAACGTGTGAAGCGATATTGCTACTTTTCAACTCACAGAAATGCAATGTGTGCAATCGCTTTTGTTGTAACTTAGCTATCGTAACCTCCCTATATTGTAACCTTCCTATCTCAAAGAGCGCTTTGAAAATTTCTCTCAAATCCTCGTCAATTGCGCTCCTCTGAAACCCTTCAGCTCAAAACACCCTTCTATGATAAATTCAACTGTCCACTGTCCAAGCTGTTCGAATGTGGAATGCTCTGCCAATTCACATCAGACGTGCGAAATCACTTTCTTTCTTCAAATCACTGCTCCACAATCACTTTCTGTCCTTGACATAAAATAGAATTTATGTGGTTATCTATAAAAATCTATATACCTAGTATTATTATTTACTTTTATAAGAGGTCAGCCGACGAATCCAACTCGGATGGGCAGCGTTCGGGAAGTTACGGCATATTTTCTCGTCACAGATACCGCAGAGCCTCAAGACGAAAGTCTATAATCAGTGCGTGTTGCCAGTGATGACTTATGGCACTGAAACGTGGTCGCTAACTATAGGTCTCGTTCAAAAGTCGCCCAACGAGCTATGTCCGTAATCCGTAAAAGAACCAAGGTCACCGACATAGCTCTTAGAATTAGTAAGTTGAAGTGGCAATGGGCAGGCCATATAGCTCGCAGAACCGATAACCGTTGGGGAATAAAGGTTCTCGAGTGGCGACCACGAACTGGAAAACGAAGTGTAGGACGGCCCCCCACTCGATGGACCGATGACATTAAAGCGGTCGCAGGAAGTCGGTGGATGGTGAAGGCCCAAAATCGGTCGTCATGGCGCTCTTTGGGGGAGGCCTATGTCCAGCAGTGGACGTCTATCGGCTGATATGATGATGATGATGACTTTTATTTTATCTTTTTTTTGGTATTGGGTTTATTTAAGGTTAAATATATTTTAGAGGTATATAAATAACATATTTATTTGATAAATTAGTTATATTTTTTATTGTTTAACGCACTCGTTATTCCTGTCCATCCAAAGGTTGTCTGGAAGAGATCGCTTTTAGCGATAAGACCGCCCATTGTACTTCCGCTATTACGTTATTTTCTGTTTATATGTTTTTAAATTCATTTTCTGTGTGGTGTGCAATAAAGCGTTTTATATATATCTATCTATCTATCTATCGATTGGGAGTACCACTGAAACGGATGCTTAGCTTCCGTCGATATTTAGAACGAATCGAAAGGTATTTTGCTCTAAGATTATCCGCTCATCTAATTAATCTATATAAACTACAACGATATGTAATTCACTTCAGGATTATTAGACACATAGCAGATATGAGCTATATAGGCTGCCTTGAGGGAATAAGACGGTCTTAAATGTATGAAAGCGCAATGCAAGGCGTTATCATGTGAAATCAGCAGAACTCCAAGTGTATACCAAGTATTAACAGCTTGCGGTCACGGTTACCGCCAGCAATCATGATCGCGATTTTACGGTCTCTAGTGGCGTTCTATGGCAATGCATTGCATCTCTACTTGCATCTACCATTGAGGTTATGCTGAGTTGGATCAGTCATTTCATGTTACGTCTTTACGTATTTAACTTTCATTAGTTCGTCGTGCCACTGGCTTTTCTCAGTCGTTCTATGATCATCAATGATTCGAAAAACCCATTTCCTTTCCGCAAAAAACACTCTGAACACAAAATACGAAGATACACTGCATGATGAATGATGCATCGTACTCTGTACAACAAAAGTCGCCCGACATACTGGAATAAAACCGCAGTGCGCCAACCAGGCTGCGCATAGCTGTCAGCCGAAATTTAATAATAATATTTCACTTCCAGCAACGGGCACTCCACTGCATCATTGTTGTAGTGTAGATTATAATATGGAAATCCTCAGATAACAGTAAAGCATACGCTAGTGTATTTTTGCCTGGAAAGTGGGGTTTTATTTAAGACGGGGCGTAGAATCATGATAATTGCACCCATTTCTGTGCATGACTTGACTGTAAAATATTACTTTTAGCTTGTTAGCCTTAGTAGTTTTTGTTAACAAAATCGAGCAAAATAAGAGGAAGGAAGTGGCCTATAGTTCCTTTACAAGCAGTCATTGAATTTAGGGAGCTCTAGAGAGCACGGTTATACAAATACAAGAGTCATTGTCGCCATCATCGTAACTTACAATCAATGCGAAAGGCATAACTCTAGTGGAATAGATCAATTAGATATTGTATTAACAGAACACCTATAGAACAGTTTACAAGCATACTTTCTAAAGAACATTTGGTATGCCAAAACCAGTGTACGCATCGGCATCGACTCGATCGCCGCGATTTCTCTCCCAGCCGGCAAGATTATAAAAATAGCAGGAGGAAATAATTCTCCAATCTATGTAACACGGATGTAGAGCCGACATGTAATCTATACTTTTATCAGAATATTTTAAACTACTAAAAACAGCTCATATTATGAAGATCTTCTTTAGCATCTCACTACAACGCGAAGGCAGATGGTTATAAAAGTTAGCGCAGCTTCTGCGCGTAGTTCTTCCTATTCAGTGGCAGAAGGCATGAGTTCTTTAATGTTTAGTTACTAAAAAGATCATTGAGTCTAACCCCACTAGTAAAACGTTTCAACGCAGCACACCAACATTCATTAGCCCACACTCGCGATCAATTTACACAACCTACACCAACGTGAAACAATAACAGGAAACGTTGGCGTCCAACAATTTGCAGCGGTCGCATCCCGAGTCAAGTGTACCTAGCTATTGCAAATATTCAAAACAACCATTCGAGACCAAACAACCCAAACAACCCTATCAGAAGCGGTTTAAAAAAATTAGCTATCAGAAACAATGAGGAAACATCAACAAGACAATTTAAAAAACGTTGTACCAAAAAAATGCCAGACCAAGCCGTATTGGAAGAGAAGCTTAACGACCATTAGTGATCATGATAGTGGTCACGGCAAACAGGGTAAATTGATTGTTTGTATGTGCCAGTTCATAACTTGAGACACAAAAAGTAAGAATACAGCGCAGCGGATATCAGATGCGGGTCGTATCCAGTATTACAAGACGACATGCGACACTTGCTATTGATCATGTGACACGGAGGCCACCTGATCATTGCCACACAACAATATTATCCGGATAAGCTAATAAACTAAGAGGGTTGTAAAAAAAAAGTATTCAGTAGTGAGTGAAGTACTTAATAAGTTTTCAAATTATATGGCCAATAAATTAACTTTTTACAGCAAAAATAATCCATATGAAATACATAGATTACCTTTACCAAAGTCAAGAAGTACACTAGACATTACTGCTTGCTATTTCAACCATTTAAAAATCAATTAATTATTCTCTTTATTGAATAACAAAAATCATAAAACTGAATGTAGTGGTTTCGTCAAGTCACGCTTGAATGTAATTTTATCTAGTGATAAGCATTTTGCAATAATAAAGTAATATATACACTGATAACGTTATAAATAATGCATCAACAACAATAAATAATAATGGAGTACCAGTCAAATAAGTGAGTTAGCTAGGAGTGCACTATTGCCCAAACCTGGCATATTATTTGGTAATGTATCAGTTGGATACACGAGTCAAGAGAGGCAGTGAAGCCAGTGAATAAAGAAGTGGTCAGTTTAAAATATGTAAGGGGAAAACAGTATTTTATGGCAAAAAAAAACTGTTGAGTACAAGTCTGAACCAATATTATTAGTTGTAAATAAAAGGCATGCATTGATGGTACCCAATCCAACACAATACCACATAAAACATCGCAGATTGCAGTATGACAATGGACCACATCGATGTAATGGAAACAGCTTCCGCTAACCATCAGATAAGCTTGTTATCGTTCAACCGACAAACATTACGATAATTATAATCACAGTGTAATGGACACGACTAGGCGGCTGTGTCACACAAAATAATAAAGGCCTTTCATAAATGAACTATAAACCTCTATTAGCTAATATCGTTCCAATTTATCATCTTCTTTATTCATTGACAAAGAAGACAAAATAGATAATCTTAGCAAGCTGCTAAAATGACAGTTTAATTTATGAATAAGGGTCTGTGTGTTTATACTATGGCTGTGTCGTGTCGGATATCTAACTATGTCATGCTGCTTCGGTGTATTGTAATTAGTGTATACTTTTGACACGTTAGATTTGAAACCCACTATACCGAACGAACCAACAAAAAAACCTCTGTTAATAAAATTCGATTGCTTAGCGTTAGGTGGGCCATTGCCAATTTTCTCACACGCCTATACTCAAATAAAATATCGCCAATTTCCAACCGAAGGCAGAGTAAAAACACTCAATGCGGTACCTAATTATTTATATTGAACTTTGTATGTATAAATCTATGGCAGTATTTGAAAGCCTCATAGTCCCAGCCCCAGTCACTTTATATCGAGCTTATCAAATTTCAAAGGGACCGAAGAATCTGAATAGATCCACGGAGACGGTTTTACGGTGAGAAACAAACTTCGTTTTCGTAAGAGTAGTAGAGTTCTCTGTGATAGAGCTCGTCCGGGGAAGGACTACCACCATACCTA
Organism: Colostygia pectinataria; assembly: GCA_951394395.1. Taxonomy (NCBI): domain Eukaryota; kingdom Metazoa; phylum Arthropoda; class Insecta; order Lepidoptera; family Geometridae; genus Colostygia; species Colostygia pectinataria. Next base: position 6,547,406 of record OX596362.1, read on the forward strand.
TTTCTGCCGCCAAGCAGTAATGCTCGCATTGCTGTGTTCCGGTGTGAAGGGTATGGTTTCCGGTGAAATTACTGGCACATGAGGCTTTCGATCTTAGCCTCAAGTTGGCAACCCGCGAGTGATACCTCTGGTATTGCAAAGCGTCCATAGGCTGCGGTAACCGCTTACCATCTTGTGGGCCGTACGCTTGGTTGCCAATTCAGTTGTATAAAAAAAAAAAAAAAAAAAAAAAGTTTTAGCCACGAGATTAAACCTAAATGATTTTAGATGATAGGCATGGGTTGTGGTACAAGATAATTTAATTTCTAACGAACCAAATGCTAATATGAATAAAAAAAACAAATGCAATATTGTAAACTAAAAACTTATACACTAAGTCTCATAGCACAATGCCTGAAGACGAAAGCCTCCAATCAGTGCGTACTACCCGTAATGACTTGTACAGTGACACGTGGACACTTACGATAGGTAGGGCTAATACATCAGGTCGAGATCGAACTATATATACACAGCGAACTATGGAACAAGCTATATCGATTGTCATCCAGATAGCCCAGAGAGTTAGGAAGTTAAAAAAAGTTCATATGAGTCAGTGACGGAGTTAATAAGAAAAAGGTCATAATATATTTATGCCGAAGAACGACAACCGTAACCGAGTTCTTGAGTGAATGACTTACGAAAGGCGGCGAAGAGAGGCGGGTATAGAATAGATGAGTCAAGCCGAACACTCAGTGGCGCATTTTGGAAGAAGTCTATGTCCAGCGATGGACGAATATGAGCTGATGATGATGAAAGACCCATAGGATTACCAACAGTAGGCTCGAGACTTTACTGATGTGGGAAGAAAATTCAATTATGAAGTGTAGATTGTCGCTGTGTTATCTTGCGTGATAGCTCGCTATCACTAGAGATAGGTACTTATCGTTCTTACGATGCATTAGAGTTGGAACCCATTTGAAATTTGAATACAATTAGGAGGTGATTTTGTCACGTCAGTTGATAACCATTCTAGATTTTCTCATTTCTGGAAAGTTACACTTCCACATGAAGTGCTGTAAAACATGCATTTTCAAACATAATGAGTTGAAAGTACGAAGTATGCAGCATTAGCTCCAATGAATATCACGTTGACCGTCGAAATTAGATTAAACTACTTTACTGACACTACAAAATGCAGATTTGACACAGAAACAATAAAGGTTAAATAGAACTATAACGCGTGGTTATAAAAACGAGAATACTCTAGCACGGACAGAATGGTGTACGTCGCGTCGTTTACCACCGGCGGCGGCTCCAATAAATGACACGCGATCGTGACATGACATGCAACTGTTTCGGAAGTCGTCTCGAGTCAAGGACAAATTGATATTTCATTTGCGAGCCGAAGTTAGAGGTGTTATAGAATACGCAACTGACACGTTATTCAAATACCCAGTGCATGCTAAGCTAAAAGCAAGGCAAGGCAAGGGCTTCCAATTAAATAAACACGACTTTATTGCAGAGCTTGCAAGAATATGACAGTGATAGTAGAGCTTTTATTGCCGAAATCAAAGCAAACAGTTCTTTAAACTTTGGTCAAGATACAAACAAGTCATTTCAGAGACATGCAGACTGCACTCAACATCGAAGACAACATTCAACCATGCGACAGCTTACCGCTAATTAGACAGTAATATTTCATCTGCAAGAAGCGTGCTTTAGACAACGTGCGTATAATCCGTAGCAGCCCAGCTTCCAAATCGCATATGCACCATTTGCATACTAAAGTTTCATCCAGGACAGGATGCATTTAGTACAGATAGGTAGGTCTTATAGGTAGGGGGAGTTTCATAATCGATAGGCCGGCTTGGCGCATGCGAACCTTTCCTTCCCCCGCCCGCCACACCACGCCCTCCCGCATCCTGCCTCCAGGCTTGAAAGCATAAATGGGATGATAAATTGCGAATGTTGTTCAAACGACGCTTTCACTGAATGTAATATTATGATGAGGTTTCGACTTCTCGGGGGAATTTTCATGACCGTGAAACTTAGGTAGGGAGAAGGGGGAAATGGGGTTGGTATCATTTTAGTGTAGACTGTACAAGATTGTACAGTGGTTTGGAGAAATAAATTAAACAAATAATGAGCCCAGCCTTAGCCTAGTTTTAAATGTTTTATTTGTCAAGGTGGCAAAGCTTATTATATTCCCAAGACCCTTCTTGAAATAATGTGGGTCGCCTCTAATACAACCACACAATTAATAAAGTTTGATTGACCTATAAATATCTTCAATAGCTGTACAAACAATTTCAAGAATTCTGAAAAATAATACCTATTCTCTCGTACCAAATGGATCGATTACTAAAATGAGGCAAGAGGATGGAATGGAATAAAAGCCTTTATGGCAATAGAGTATAGATATATAGAGGTTTGAAATGGAGCGAGGGACGTTTTCAGGTCAATGAAGACTCAAGCAGAGCTTTTCAAACTTACTAATAGGTATTTGTTATAAATTTCATTAGGTGGAGTGTTATTTTTTATGATTGGCATTGTAATTATGTTTTTGGCTCTAACAATGAATAGGCAACGAGTAATTCGTCATTTATCACTACCACCAGGAAGTCGACTTCCTTGTTTACAGGTAATGAAGACGGATGAGTTTTTAACAAGATAACCCACAACAGACGAAATAATAATAACGAAAGTGAAGACAGTGGTAAGTATGCCAGCCAGAAGCAAAAGAATTATATCTACATAATGCAATATCATTTTATAACAATTTGAACGATACGGAGTGATAAAATCACAAATAGTTACGTAATACTTGTCATGTTTTATTAACCATGACAAGTATTACGTACGTCTGCTATGGTCTGTTACATTAAGTAGGTACCATTTATATGCCCGTGGTCTTTAGGGGTTCTTGTTCTTTTGTGGAGTAAGTTGGACCTGCAACCTGCAGGTACAGAGCAGCAGGTAAGCATGAGCACCGAAGACAACGGTTTTCTCCTGTTTTCTCTACGCAAGTGTAGTGAAAATTATACAAATCTTTAAAAATGAGCACTGTCGTAGAAAGAATGTTGTATACGGTGCTCATGCTAGCCCGGCAGTGTTTTGGTACATTGAACCGATAAATAATAATACGGTAACTAACGGCCATTTGGCGAATCGAAAGTGCTCATAAATCCTACTAATCCAACTACCTATTTATACAACTCAGACAATCAATCTGTGCTGTTTTTAATTCAGTAGATTGCAGATAAAAATTTCCAAATTCCATCAAATCGAGTAGAATTGTAAATTTTTAACTCATAGTGATGATGAAATAACGATTAGGGCTAGGATTTGTGTGTGTCTAGAATTTGTGCAAATCAAAACATAAAGACGCACCACGACATAGCAGCGGATTCAAGTTTGCGTTTTACTACGAAGCCTTTCGGTAACTTTAAAGGTTTTGACTCTATGTTATGTGACGTCAGGAAGTAGCAGTTTAGACAAGAGCGGGGGCATCGCTTGTGAAAGGTAAAGTACAACGACCCCTCAATAGTGACATAATATCTCTTTCGGCAAATTGCGACAGTCTAGCCATAAATGTTTGCAGTGTTGGGACAATTTGCTTGTTATATTGGATAATTCTTCAGATACAGAATTGCGAGATATGCGGAGTATTGTTTATGTAATTGAAAGTGCTGGGCGGTAACAGGACATTATTTTGTGTGTAGTCGCTTTAAACAGCAATGTGAATTTGAAAGCTGCTATTTGAAAGTAAAGTAGGTCACACTAAAACTTTCCTGAACAATACTGGAACTCACCGTAAGCCACAAAACTATCTGGCCACACAAAGTTAAAATGGAAACACAACTTGAGGCTTTCGAGACTGGGGAAGTTGAAGAATTTCAACCTCGGAACGAGATCGCTAGGGGCCGAAGCTGCGGCAGAGGCACAGAACAGACTTTCAGCAGATTTTGAAACACAAAATTAGTCTTGAATAAATAAAATGGCTGAAAACACTCCGAAAATAACGTTTTATACACAAAACTAATAACAGAGAACTGGTGATAAGGAAAACAACTTCTTTTTATAGCTTTATTGCGTCCCACCGATTTACTACAGTGCACTTCTAACCAAATTTAATTGGTTATGTTTAGTGGTGGTTGTATTCAATCATCTGATATTTCGTCCTAGTTTGCCTATTTTACTGAGTTCAGAGAGAGAGAACATCTTTGCGTATTTGGATAACTATGATTGATTAGACAAGTCTTTAGTATATTGATAGATAATTGTTAGTATGAGCCAAACCAAACCTCATGAATAAGTTTTTGGACCACTTGGCCTTAGTCAAGCACGGACGTTGACTTTTATACGTAGCAGGGAGATACTAAATGCAAGTTGTCCGGTAGAGAAATAACAATAGCATTGAAAGTCTCCTTAGTTGATCTGTTTTGAACTTATTAAACGTCGAATCTAACTAGCTACATCACGACTGCTGATGAGGGGAGAGTCGACAATCATTCATAAAAAAGGCACGCAAAAGTTTATCGACCAACCTTGTGTTTAATTCAAGTCTGTTAGCTATTCAGTGACCCATGACTCTAATGCATTTGAAATAGCCGACAAAAGGCAATCAAAATTATCCACATCTAATCCTTTTTTATGATGCAAAATAGGTAGGTATATTGAACGTTTTCCTTCACCGTTTGAGAGCACTGATGGCATTTGCGCATATAATTTTGTTGAATATAAAAATCATTACCAACACAGAGCTACCAGTTTCGAAGTCACGACCTTCGGATTGGGAGGTTGCATGTGCTCAACCGATTGCACTAAATAGAACTCCCGTTTCCATGTTACTATTTTCTCAGTTTTCATTTTTTATTTACGACCTCAACTAATGTTATCAGTGGTACGACAATTCGTCTACCTAGAGTCCTAGATTATAGTTAGTTTGCGTCATTGTGTTATAGGTCATGATTGTGACGATGATGAAAGATTCAGTAAAAACACGTAATGTGCCTGAAGTCTGATCCTGCGATACACATAGATACGAATTCCATCATTGCAATCAGTTCGGTAGCTTTTACTGACCTCTTTTGTTAGACATCACAGTAACGGACCATAGATGGTCTGAGTTAAACTATTTATACCAGCTAAAATGTCTGCAGTCTAAACGCAACGGACAAGCCTAGATTAATGATGTTTTAAAAATAGTGTATCTAAGTGTAGGATGTATTGATCCGTCGCGAGATGTGAGGGTGGTAGGGTGTCTGATGGGTTGTCGTATGGGAGGGATGTCTGTCTGCATCGCATTCTATTGCACCAACGCCGTTGGTACCTAGCTACCTACTATTTTTTCTGGAACAGTGGAATATTAACAGCTGCTGTGATATTGTGAGGTTTTGGTTTAAGAGCTTTATTTCCATAAGAATTTACAATTCACTTAAATGAGAACTTAGAACTAATACTTAGGTAAAATACTAATTTGCATACACGAGCGTGACAAAATAACAAAATCATTTCGGACTTATCGTTGTGTAACTGGCAACAATGTAAAATTATTTGTTTGGGTGTTCAAACCTATTCACTTCATAAGTTCATGTATGAATGATGTTAGATAATTATTAGTAGAGCGTTCGCTCATGGTGTTTTTTGCAGTATCTATATAGGGTCTTTGGTTATTAGTGCGCGATATTCAAAGAATATGTTCCACACACAAAAAAAAATACATGTTTTTTTTTTTTAACATTTTGTCTGAAAAATCTCGAGTAAATCGATTACGTTTTTCTGGTCAATTATTAATTATCCTTGTTGAAAATCGAAAGGGGAGCACGTGGCGCATGTCAATGACCCACGCATCAATGAACCACATGTTAATAACCCGCGCGTCAATGACTTGCGCGTGTCAATGACCCCCTATAACCGCTACGGGGCTCGCGTGCTCGAATATTTTATTATTACGCGATTTCCAATAATGATAAAGATTCACTCGAGATTTTTAAGAGAAAATATACAGAAATAAAAACATAGGTAGGCGCATTATTTTTTTTATTGATGTGTGGAACCTGTTCTTTGAATATCGCGCACTAATAATCAAAGACATGTATAATGTTAAAAAAACGCCTCCACACTAAAGCACACGAAACAAGCAGAGTCCTCAGACATGTAAATAAAAACCAGAGCTCAAGGGACCTAACTATCTACCTAAGTATAACAAAAACGCGTAGGTAATTTACATGAGCTTTTGAGTATAAGAAAACCATAAGTAAATGAGTTAACAGTTTAACTATTGTGTATACTAGCTAAAGATTTGAGTCTACAAGGACTACGAGCCTGAGGATTACAGCTACAACCTTTTTTCAATAGGCTTGTGTTTGACGACTATCTTGCCTGATGTTATGCGATGAAGTGGTCTACAGTGAAGTACACTTTCTTAAGATAGGTATATATTCTGTGCAATTCTTCCCCATATGATTCTACATAATTATCATAGTCATCTGCCACTTCCCACCATTCTCCTGGTATCAAGGTTGTCACACTAACATTTCCTTGACCTGCCTATTCTATGCTTTAGCATGCATGATATTCTGGTTTCTTGTGAAAGAGCTGGTCCAGTAAAGTATTACAATTACTTATATTTCTGCCATTAATCAGACAATATGTAAACTACATTGATTTTGATTTAGTGGCAAAGCAAGCATGGCAATGATTACAGTATAATAATTGCAGTACCTCAATTAACTAGGCATTAATTTTAGGCGCTGTTATTTCAATTAATTATAAAATAAGTAAGTAAATGTACATACCTAACTAATCAAGTGTTTCTAAGCCCCCTTATTATGTCTTGTGAAAATGTACCAGACTAAAATAGTCTCGTGAAGTCTGACTAAATATACCTATTCTATGCCTATTTATACATTGGAGTACTTTGATGCATTATTATTCAGCTGTTTGCTTTATTAGCTAGTTTTTGCTTTACTAGCTAATTTTTGTAAAACAACCCCACCCTAATTATGGAATTTTAGTAGGGATGTGAGGTCTATCTAGGTATTCAAGCAGGTAGGTACAGCAGCTGCTACATTAAGTACCTAGCTAACTATTTGATAAGAAATTATTTAATATTTAAGCTACTCATATATTATGGAAAACCCATTCAATGTTTTACAAAAAAAAACCCTATAGTAAGTAATACTGAAAGTGTGAAACAGACTAGTACGAAAGTAGGTATACCTAGACATTTATGTAATTGATTTTTCTATAGGTATGAAAATCGTGGTGCACCATGCACTAAATACCTAGTCTACTTCACAAAATGATTCAAATCTTATTGGAGGCAGGCAAAGATTTCACAAATACTGAAGGGCTGGAATGGAATTTAAGTTCATTATTGATGATCTGTAGATCTGGAGATGGAATAAAAAACTAATTTCAATTGAAATTTTTCCACTAACCTGTATATCTTGCTAAAGTCATATAAAACCGTAACGCCCAGATGGACGAGTCCTGACAAACGGGATGAACTGGAACTGGCTTCTTGAACTGGCACCAGGATACTTCAAACTCGCGCCGGGCGCACCAACCTGCCACCACATCACCAATGTTACACGACAGCACACTACAAGAACATAAAATAAACATCTACTACCTACAACTAACTATTCTAACCAAATTCTACACCCGCAATGCACGCACCAGCTGGCGAAAACGTGGTGTGGTGACCGCGCCGCGCCGACTGAGTTACCTACTTACTTACTAGGTATGAGGTATGTGTGTGTATGTATGTAAATAAGAATTGGAATTGAAGACACTCGGTAAATGGGTGGTAGGTACGTTGGTCGCTGACTGTACCTTCCACTATCTATGACGATGCACTTCGCAAGGTCCTGCTCCTCGTTGGCAAAGCACAAATAATGATCGCGGTTTATGATAGACACGAAAGAATGCGAAAATAAAAAAGATTTTAGTAACTCAGCACGTTTTCGTAGCTAAAAATGACGACAGAAAATAAATGAAAAATTACAACACTTTCGTTCCTGGAACTGCCTTCACACCGGAAACGAGTTTTTTTTTATAGCCTTCAAAGTCGATCATCACATAATATTTTTGATATTCGATAGAAAAATATTTCATATCTGTTAATATTTTGTCTAGGATGATACAAAAAATTTCTAAATTAATTTAGGAAATGCAACGAACGAAAAATCTTGTGATGCAATACAAACAAAATTATTGACATTTTGTCAGCCGGAAATGATAACTCTTTTAATATTTTTTTCTTATTGTCTATGCGTGTGCATGCCATGCCATAAGTTTGATTTGTTCTCGTTGTCGTTTACTCCTTTCTATCGCCTTGTTTTAGATGGGTTGATTACACGTGTTGTAGCGAATAGAGTGGCGAGACAGCAAATTGGTACTCGGCTGAGACAGTAAGGTAAGAGCCGATTTACACTTCATTATGTACAGTAGCTAGTTAAGAACTCTGATAGTTAATAAGTTGCAAGCGTCCAAACGGGCGTGGAGTGAGTTGTTATAAGTTGCCGAGAAGAAGACTAGTCGCTGTACTAAACTCGCCCGTCTGGGGCAAGTAGACGGGTTTTAGATTCAAGATTTAAAAAAAAAAAGTAGTTCCGATTGCTTTGACAGATGGCGCTAGCTGCTCTACTGCCATACTGTGTGCACGTGTCAAGCGATTATTTTTTTTTTCGTTTGTATTTGATTTCCACTCCAGTACGACTAAAGACTCAGACAAATTAGAATGGATGCGCCATGCTTTGCATTTCCCCTCTGCCAAAATCCAAAACTTGATATGATTCCAAATCATGTACGCTAGATAAAACTACTTTGACTGCGCTGAATACTAACTCGTTACTCTTGTAAAAAAAGAAGTTATTTTAACGACGTTTTTATTTTAGGTATCTTGCTTGAGCGTTGTACGGTACTATTAGGTCTGTACTTAATACTTCCATGCTAAATTCTACGATACCCTCCGGACTTATTTCTTACTTAATGTAAAAAAAACGAAACCAAAGACTTTACGAAGTACGAAACATACTTTTAATATATCTATTTACCATTGGTGGATTACAATTTGCATCAGAATTGATTGGCCAAATATTCAAGGCCACTAATGTCAACCAGACAGCTGAAAAAATATCAAATGAAAACATTGTCTTTTGACAGGTGTTCGGTGGAGATAGAATTATGAATGAGTTTTCGTCGATATTGTTTTAAAAACCCCTTACATAAATCGCTGTGTGGTTTTGTAATTGAATAGTATAATTAAATACGATAACATTGTGTTTTTAATAAACTACTGCTAATATAATGGTAAATATTTTTAGGTTAGGTGAAATGTTATGTCCTTGATGAATGGGATACTGGGTAGCCCAGTATCCAATACTCTATTTATTTTTTCCTATTGCAGCATTCGTGTAGACAGTTATTATACAGCCCAGCTCGCTGGAAATGTGTCGTTCCAGTTAATATTAAGCCCACAATTCCTATCATAAAATCAGATCAGGTGAGCCATTCCAAGTTTGTATAAGCATAGTTAAGCTCTTATCTCTTTGGTTATGTAGATTTAGCGTCAAAAGTACCCAGCTAAATTTATTTAAATACACTGGATTAACTTACATTTGTGATTTTATCTTTATTATTATTTAGAACACCTTATTTACCATAATTTGTTGGTTCTATTACTTATTATTTTATTTTACTATAAATAGTTCTGTTTGTTTTTTCATTTTATTTTTTATTTTAAAGGACATTTTATTAAAACTGTAAATATTTATATAATTAGATTAATGATTTGGAAATCTGTAATGTTAATTCTAAGTTTACATGAATAAATAACTAAATAAATAACCATCAGTTTTCATACAAACTGACAAAACGAGAGCTGCAATAAGAGCTCATGGTAGGTCTCTAATTTAAAAAAAATAGTAGCAAACTCCTTGGTTTCATTCTTGGATTAATCATTTCAGTATAACAATTTCCAAGAATGTCGACAATACTCTGCACGGAAGGGTTTCTTCTCATCCATTATCGAAAATATCAAAGAGGACATTGCTAAAAACAAAGATATGAAGGATAACATCAAAAAGTTTAGAGAAGAGGCGCAAAAACTGGAAAACTCTGATGCGCTGAAGGTACTTTTGTTATTTTAGAAATATATGACAGAGAATCTTAGGAATCAGAACTTTAGTGTTTGTGATTGTTAGGTGTGTTAAATATGTTATAATTTGGTAGAGAACACAGAAAGTAAGTACAGAGACAAAAATAAACAACATTGTTTGATTTTCTTACTACTTACAAAAAATGTGTAACATATTGCTAAGTAAAAGGATTATCCAGACAAACCCTAATATGTGACAGAGTAAAAACCCATAGCTGCTATTTTAAAAGTTACTAATGATTGTGGTTATAACTAGAGATGCAGCGAAAAGTAGTTATAGCGAAGAGTCTAATACCGATTACTCGCTATTCACTATGGCAAATAGTCAAATAACTCGCCATTATTATTCGACATCGAAAAGGTATAAAATTTATAATTATTATTATGAGGCTTGTAATAAGCTTGAATTTACAAATCATTATTTTTTCTGAGGTAAGAGAAAAGAAAACTATGAAGTTAAAGAAATCAGTCTTTATTATACTAATTTTACACTTTTAAATGCTATCATTGTATTTTTGATTATTACTGTAAACTCTGTAAAAGATTTCCGCACAATCGATTTTGCTTGTTTTAGGTTGGGCGGCACGCATTTGTTTGTCATTCGTGAATAGCTTGTTTGACGTGATTCAAAAATTCAATTGAATTAAAAGACTGAAATAGATAAAGTGTACGTAACAATATTTAAAGAAAAACGATCATGCCAAAATCCCGATAAAAAAAATTTATGTTTGGTGTTATTTTGAGGAGAAAGAAAACAAAGCATTTTGTTAATTTAAAAATTAATTTTCGACTACTATTCGCCGAATGTCGAATAATGTTAGCTATTCTCCGGTATTCGATCATATTCGGAAAAAAAATCGAGTAATGCTCAAATACCGAATAATATAATAGCGAGTATTCGCGGCATCTCTTGTTATAACCAATTATGACTGATCAAACTGGTAACAAAATTAAAATGATAAAAATTCTACCAGAAATCTGCTAGAAAACCCAATTCTTCTAGGCAGCAAGAAAAAAGTTCCATGCAGTAGAATCAGAGGCATCAAAGAGTTCGGAAGTCTTCAAGGAGACCCTGGAAGGCATCAAGGGCAAGGTCGGCAGTGTACTAGAAGAAGCTGGCAAAACTGACATAGCGAAAAAAGCTGGTAAGTAAATATGAATTTTGGTATTTGACAAACATTAAAAGTTTAATTATCAAAATACATACAAATTTGTGTAGAAGTGCCCGGCCATCAACATCATTTTCCTGCCCTTTTTCCCACGTTATGTGGGGTCGGCACAACATGTTCCTTTCTTCCATTCCTCTCTATCACCCGTCATCTCAGTACTCACTCCTTTCTTACTCATGTCATCTTTCACACAATCCATCCATCTTTTCTTTGGCCTACCTCTACCTATATATCCATCCACATTCATATCTAACATTCTTCTTGTCAGATGACATTCATCCCTCCTCATAACATGCCCATACCACGCTAACCTATTACTCCTCATTTTCTCCGTCACTGGTGCCACTTTCAGACTTCCTCTAATGTATTCATTCCTTATTTTATCCATTCTCGTCACTCCACACATCCATCTTAACATTCGCATCTCCGCCACATGCACTCTTTTCTCATCCGTTCCCTTGGTAGCCCAACACTCAGATCCATACAATACGACAGGTCTTATGATCGTTTTGTAAATTTTCCCCTTAAGTTTAAGAGGCATTCTTGGATCACACGTAGTTCCTGTGACCTGTCGCCATTTCATCCATCCAGCATTTATTCTACTTTTCACATCCCGATCAATCTCACCATCCTTCTGTATTACTGAACCGAGGTACCGAAAGTCGGAACAGACTGGTAGGAATACACCATCTAAGGCAATGGGGATAAAACTGGATGGACCACCGAAGTCGCAGAACAAGTGTTCTGTTTTTGTCCTGCTGATCTTCAATCCGACACTCTCCAGTTTACCTTGCCATTTTCCCAGCCTGTTCTGGACCTCAATTGCGTCTTCTCCGACAAGAACAATGTCATCAGCGAACAGCATACACCAGGGTGCCTCCTCCTGTATGTCTGATGTTAATGCATCCATTACCAGGAGGAACAAATAAGTGCTTAAAGCCGATCCCTGATGCAAGCCCACAGCCACATTGAACTCATCGGTAACGCCAGCTTCGGACCGTACATGCGTACTAGCTCGACTGTACATAGCCCGAATAAGCTGCAGGTACTTCCCTGGCACTCCTTTCTCTTTCATTGCCCACCACAGAACCTCCCGGGGTACTCTGTCATCAACAAATAAAATCATCCGGCCATCAACAAATAAAAAATAAAAAAATATCTGTAGGTATTCTGTCTGAATCTGGTCATAATAATATTCTTACTACAGTATTCTTTAGTATTATTCTTTGTTGTTTAAACAGTATTCTGTTACAAAAGACTTAAAATCTGGCCTCAGCTTTTTTTATAGCACCTAAGTGGCAACCAACCAACCCACTTAATGGTAAGAGGTCACCGTAGCCTATGTACGCTTGCAACATCGGAGATATCACTTGCGCGTTGTCACCTGAGACGTAGATCTAACTAGACTAAGTCTCATGTGCCTGTAATTTCACCGGAAACCATACCCTTCGAACCGGAACACAGCAAAGGTATGGTGGTAGTCCTTACGGCCGGACGAGCTCTATCACAAAGAACTCTAATACTCATAATAAGGTAGTGATAATATTATTTGTACCCATAGACATCCATGCCTGACCCAGAGAATGCCATGATAAACAGTATCTGCCATCCTTCACTCACTTCTTATCAGTAGTGTCATTTGTTTTCTGCAGGAAAGCTATCTGAAGACATCTCGAAAACTGCGAAGGATGCCGCAGAGAGCTTTGCAGAGAAAGGCCAGAAATTAGGAGCGACATCTGCATTTAAAACTATATCTCAGGTATAACAGAATAATAGAACTTTAGTAGCTAGCTCAAACATTGTAAAAAAACCAAGGTACCAGGAACTAAACATTAATGGCATAGCATAGTGGATCAAGATCCACTCTCACCTAAGAAACAGCCTTAGAAACATTAACATCAATCAATCTTTTTTTTGCTCTGGTGTTCCAGTGGTAGTGAACCCGCCTTTCGATCCTAAGGTCGTGGGTTCAAACCTGCTTTGTGCACCAATTAATTTTTCTGCTCGAAAAATTTATTTACGCAATGCCAGTGCTCTCATACGGTGAAGGAAAACATCATAAGAAAATGTTTTCAAGAACTATAAATTCGAAAGACATAATGCCAGCCATCCTATCAAAATTGGGTCCGCGTGGTGAATTAAGTAAGATCGAATTACTCTCGCTCGAGTGTTCTGTGTCGCAGCGTTGTAAACAAAGAAGATTGATGAACGTTAGAGGATGGTAACCGATAGTTATTCTTTCTAGGCCACTGCAGTAGTGAAGAACGAAATCTCACCGCGCGGCATCGAAGGACGCGTTTACATGTCACCAATGTCGCTACGGAAACGAGTTGAGGTAGCTATTTTGATTATTTAAAGCACTTGTGACGTAGCTGGTTGTACAGATCAACGAAGTTAAGCACTTTTTTGCGTATTTTTATGTTAGGTCATCATTTGAATGGGTGACCGCCAGTGGCAATTCAAAATGAGTGCTTCTGGGCTTCGGAGGGCACGTTAAGCAGTCGGTCCCAGCTTTTAGTTGTTTGGCCATGGCGGAGGTCTTGGGGCGGTCTATTAACTCGTCACCAAAGTTGACCACTTACTATTACGAACATACTTACCTCCTTATTTATTGCTAGCAAGCATGGGCCGAGTTATCAAGACCTGTCAAATTAATTCAAAATACGCCAGTTTCTTATTGATACCAAATGAAATCGATTGCAACCGAATTACATAATCGCCCATCTGCTGGACATTACGCAACTCGATTGCAATCCGATTTCAAGCAGCGAATTGTCAATAAGCTTTCATATTCATACAAAATACGTCAGTTTTTTATTGAAACCAAATGAAATAGATTGCAAACGAATTACGCTATCGCCCCTCTGATTACTTTCGAAAGCAGGCAAAATCAAATCAAAATGTGCTTTTTATTCATTTGAATACAAGGATCATTTCTTACAAACTAGGAAAATTTAAATCAGTTCCAACGCGCCCATGCCGTAAAAGACTTTCATACAATCATTTCATTTATTTATACCTATACTTGTATACATTAACAAGTGATGGTAATTTCATCATACATTCATTTCATTTATTTATATACCTCTATTTCTCGATCTCAGGTGGCAGAAGACGAGCGTACATTTGTGCCCGACACCGAGACGATGGGCGTGGAGCTGCACAAAGACTCCAAGTTCTACCAGCAGTGGGAGGATTTCAAGAACAACAACCAGTATGTTAATAAGGTATGATGTACTAACGATTCAAGATAATAGCGAATCTACTGCATCACCTGCTTTGTTACCCGAAATGCCAAGGGTTAATTTTTTTTAAGTACATAGGAAGCTAGCAGCAGGCTAGCACAGGACTGAGAGGTGTGGCACATACAAAGGGAGGCCTATACCCAGCAGTGGATTAAATCGGGCTGTGGATGATGATGATGATAAAGTTCATAGTTAAAAGTTTAGGATCAATTCAGACAGTCTCTAAACGACTGCACATCAACCCTGCAAAAGCTGCGACAGTTTCTTGCGGGTATACTATGTCAACTATTCTGAAACCTCGTCTAAACTACAATTTTGAAGTTTCCAGATCTGCTTTGACCCAAAACTAACAAAACTCTGCACCTTATTTTTTGTCGATGACCATTTGTTGAAAGTGCTCTGATGATCACATTCCTTTTACAGGTCCTAGACTGGAAAATCAAATACGAGGAGTCAGACAACCCGATGGTACGCGCCTCGCGCCTCATCACGGAAAAGGTAGGCAGTCTATTCGGTAACATGTTTGAAAAGACGGATCTCTCAAAAACACTCACCGAAATCTGCAAGATTGATCCTAACTTCACAGCCACGAAGTTCTTAGAAGACTGCGCTAACGACATCATACCGAACATTCTAGAAGCTATGGTCAGAGGCGACTTGGTTATCCTCAAAGACTGGTGCTACGAGGGCGTCTTCAACATCCTATCTGCCCCGATCAAACAGTGCAAAACTCTCGGCTTCCACCTCGACTCCAAGATCCTCGATATAGAACAGATCGATCTAGTCATGGGCAAAATGATGGATCAGGGCCCGGTACTAGTCATAACATTCCAGTCCCAACAGATAATGTGCGTTCGAGACTCGAAAAACAACGTCGTCGAAGGTGACCCTGATAAAGTGATGCGGGTCAACTATGTGTGGGTACTTTGCAGAGATCCTCAAGAGCTGAACCCCAAAGCTGCGTGGAGATTACTTGAGCTATCCGCCAATAGCGTAGAACAGTTAATATAGGTGTTTAATAGATGAATTAAACTTGTTGACAGTAACATGGTTTTCAATGGGCCCTTTTCCCATCCTTGGACTACCAGGGACATAAAGATCATTGTGAAATATTAATTTGAAAACAAATTGTAATATAACGATGGCTTCTTTATGCTAGTTTTATCCCATTCCCAATGCTCGTAAAATATAAACTGACTGATTTATTAGTTCAAATTAACAAACGATTGAATGAAACTGTAATGGCAAGTTATAAATGTAAATATAATATACCTCAAATTACAATAGAAGTGAATGAGTTTTCGTTACAATCTTAGGTCACTTAGGTTCTGCAAGAATTTTTATTATTTAAGTTTTGTTTTATGATTGCAAATCCTTGCAATGTTATACTGCCTTACTCTGCTGAATTATTTTTCCTCAAACTTTCAAGGTAGATTACCTACTTGTAAAATGAGGACGAAAATAAATGTTCTAAAGGAATAATGCTACGTTTAGCAATCAATTATAGTTTTGAGTTTTTTTAAAATTTTATTAGTTTACTATTGTGTATTTTATTATTTAATAAATGTTTTATTTGCAAATTTTATTATTTTCGTAGATACAATTGCACACGTTTTATATAGGTTATCATATTGTGACAGTCATGTTTGAAATCGAACGCACGCGGAGTATTAGTAAAGTCTCAAACCATGGTTATGTGATATTATTTTAAATTAAAGTCTATGTATATGAAATAAACAATTTATTTAGAGGCACATCGAAACTGACGGATAAATATACCGTATACTATTTACATGTTAAACTACGTTAGTGCACTACACAATGAGTCTTACAGCCTAAAGGCCTATTCATATTATGAGAGGTACTTTTAGATACGTCACTATAACTTCACTCAGATCAAAGCGAAGTATCACAGCGTCATAATCTGAATAAGCTTATATACTAGAACATTATTTGAGGTGTTGTCTCTGTTTCTAGCAAATTTTAAATATGCAAGAAAAATATAGCAACTACTCAAGTAAAATTCTGGAATATTGCCGTTACTGAAACGAAGTGAAGTCTCGTGACTAGGTTAAATAAACCGCAAAAATATTACTATACTAGGGAATGTGTCGATAGTGATAAAAAAATAATATTAAGAGGTAAAAAATATTCCTATCTTGACCTATCATTTAAGTATTTTTACTCGGAACATATAGTTAGCCTTACTATGACTACTTGTACTATCTTTTAATTTTATACTGTATGTTGCAGTGCTGAGTAATTTTGGGTTCAACATAGAAATATTTATCACAAAAACTTAAAACAAAATAAACCTAATTTGTATCATTCATCAATAATTATTATGGCTTAAATACCTACAATGCAAATACACAATCAATTATTTAAAACACTAAAAATATTTAAAAGCTCGATCTCTTAACTATAACAGCGGTGTTACCATAATATAAAATGCGGTGTTGCCATTAAAAAATATTATTCACTAAAATCGACGGATTTAATTATAATTCCCACATGTTTTATTCAAAATTTGCACTGATATTATTATCTAAAATAAGCTAAGAAAACACAATGTAAAAATAACAATTATAGTACCTATTAGGCCAAAGTATTACAAAACTGATGTACTTGTTGTTACAAATGAGAAAAAATCTCAAACAAGCTTCGTTCACAACCGTGCGCCCTAAATACGAAACTACACATACAATTTAATTTATAACAAACAGTGCAATATGAAATTTTAAAATTGTGTATAAATGACCAAAAATTTACCACGATTTTTTTATATTATTTTTATTATATCAGCCGTTGGTGTCCCACTGCTGCGCAAAGGCCTCCCCCCATCCCTCCAATTTTTTAATATTCGAAAAACTTTGTAAATGACTTCATACGAATTGCTTCAGATTCCTTTTGTCATTGTTCCTGTTATTTATTATACTGTGATAACCCTGTGTAAGATAATTTAGCTATTCGAGATGATAAAAGTCTTGGACCTACTTGGACTTATCAAAAGCCGATAGCAAAGTTTTTTTAATTACCTTTAAAAATGGCTAATCAGACTGCTCTACATACGCGTTATTTCTGATACTCTAGGCGTAACTAAGCGTAGGAGTAATGTAAGTGTGTAACTGTTTTGTTTTTAGCAGTCAAAACCATCGAAGTTGGTATTTGATATAATAAATGCCCGCGCGATAGTTACCAGGATGGTAATACCACGCTTTAACTTGTATCGACAATCGTGCCTAAAACAATGGGCGTGTAAAGACGTTGCAGGAGAAGGGAATAACTGCGATTTGCGATCATCATATACTTGCGCAAATCTATCGCCCGACTGTTCACATGAATTATTTCCTACTATACGTAGAAATATGTAGAAACTGAATCTAAAACTGCACGCTGCACTCCAAAAATTGCTATTGTTTTCACATTGATAATTATGACAAATGCGGTAGACGGGTGTGCAGTTTTAGACTAGGTACCTACTAAAACCGTTCAGTTGTGACTTAATCAACAAAAGTAATCACGCGCAAAAACTAACGTCAGCATAGAGAACTCTGAGAATAATTCCCGCACACGCAAACTGTTCTAGTGTTCTGTGACCTGGGGCCTTACTCCTGAATCCAATGACAATTCTGATCCAATTTCAAACCAATTCTACTTTACTGCTGTAATTTTTTTACTTTTAAAATAAGATTGAATTTTGCGCTAGGTTGCACTATTGAAATGTCGTATTCCAATACTTGTCCAATACCGATCAATTGGAATTGCATTCAAGAGTACGCTCAAGAACGCGTGATGGCGGGCACGATGGTTATTATCACTACGGGTTAAATAATTGTCTACCCTGAGAAAAAAATACTCAGGAAAGTGTGTGTTGAAAGGTTTAGTCGACGAGCCATTGCATAACGCTGGTGTCCAGCCCACCGGTGGACATCAGCCGCGTGTCGTCGGGCAGGAAGCGAACGCACGTCACGTGGGACGAGTGCCCGCCGTACTGGTGGCAGAGAGACTGTAAACGAAACATACATGTTAACATGGTATGAGAGGTAAAGGTTTATCATGACATTCTTTAAGCACACCCTAGACACTCAATAAAATGTATGAAGCAAACGCATCGCAATCACCACATGCATGGTTTGTGTACGTAAACGGTGCAGTTGTAAGTGTAAATGTCATGGTTGGCCCCACCTAACTATAGCAAGAGCGAGATAGAACACTTTTGCTCGCGCTGGCATGCGCGCGCTTGGACCTACACAAAATCAAAAGAAACGTGCCTTAGCCCTTAGCTTCAGTGCCGGCGAAAGGTGCCGGCAAACTCGCGACCGTGGTGAGGTAAGTAAAACCGGTGGGAGAAAGGAAGTGGCCATTCTGTACGTAGTATTAATATCTGTTCTGTGGTATAAGGATACTACTAGTAGTTCTAACAGTTGACTTCGCGAGCACAAACTTCGTTTTGTGGAACTATTATGTTCATCATGCTGAAGATTCTCATCATCATCTCATCTTCTCATTACTTCCGTAGAGAAAATCGATGTGAGAGGTGTTCATGCTATAGCCCAGGACCGTTAGTGGCACAAGCAAAGAGGTTCAAAGGTTCTAATGTGTGTGGATCATAATGGTCATTTACCTTTGGTTGTTGGACTGGATAAGCGTAAAGTTTGACTTTGCCGAAGTCGTCTCCAGTAGCGGCGAGCCGACTGTCGTGTGATCTGGAAATTCAATTGGCTATGAAAACTAAATAATGAAAAAGAGACCAACGATGCATTCTTGTTTGTAGACTAACGCTAGTGTCATTTTGTTTTTTATACTACTAAAGTAGTAACCAAGCCACGGCCCACTTGATGGTCAGCGGTTACCGTAGCCTATGTACGCATGCAACATCATAGATATCACTTGCGTGTTACTACCCTAAGACCTTAGATGGTAAGTCTCATGTGCCTGTAATTTCACCGGAAACCATACCCTTCGAACCGGAACACAGCAATGCGAGCATTACTACTTGGCGGCAGAAATAGGTATGGTGGTAGTCCTTCCCCGAACGAGCTCTATCACAAAGAACTCTACTACACTTACATACATACAGGCTCATACAGGCTTCGTTATAATAAAATAAATAAAAAGGCATTTAATCACAACATATCCACGCATTTACAACTAAGTAGGTACTTATTTAATCGTTTTATTATTATAGTAGTAATAATTATAGTTTCAAAAATGGTGGATGTGAATAGGTCGAGGACTCAGCCACTCTGTTTTTCAGCCTCGCCTAAATGACTAAAATGTTCGCTGTCTCTGTGAATAAGAGATGATGATATGCTTGTTTGTCACCTCAGTGTCAACTGGCCACTCTGCTGAGCATTTTCACGTTCAGCACAATGTCATGCTGAGCCAACCCCCCTTTTTGGGTAAGTATAAATACTTATTCTTTTTTGTATTTTTGTGTATTTTTTTAAGCGTTTTTGTATGTTTTTTTTAACCTTTACTGTGTGTCCAGTGTGCCCGAAATAAAAAAGTTTATCTACAAACGTTTACAAAAATACATCATTAACAAAAATGATCTATCATAACTATCAATGCCGTACCTGACGCAAGAGTTGATATCCGTTCCGTCCGCGTTCTCAGGCCACACTCCGATGGTGGTGAAGGAGATGGGACACGTGTTGGTGGCCCACGCGACGTCGCGCATTGACGTCGGCGTCGTCACTTGACGGCATGTTGTCGCGTTCCCTGGTAAAACGAAACAAATTATCAACATTATCCACATCCAAGGAGCGCTCGAGACGTATGGCTAAGTTGTTCCTAACAGATCAACGAAGTTAAGCATTGTTCCGTATAGTCAAATCGCTCCCGTGCTTCGGAGGACACGTTAAACAGTCGGTCCCGGCTTTTTCAAAGTTGTTCGGGCGGCCTAAAAACTTGCCAGAGTTGGCCACTGACTCATACGAACTTACTTACATCTGTGCTTACATCAGACGCCTTGATTGTCTTGTCATTTGCTACCATAAAAAAAAAACTTACATCCAAGAAGATCAAGAGTACTGGTCTATTGGTAAATTGCAGGTAGAACCCGGTCGTGTACCAATGGTTTTTTTTTAAAGTTTACGTGCGCAATTCCAGTGCTCTTTCTTAAACGGAAAAAAAACATCGTGAGGAAACCGACATGTTCAAAAACTAAAAATTCGAAAGACATGACGTGCTATTTACCAATCCGCATTGGGTGCGCCAGGTGGATAAGGCCCAATCACTTTCGCTTGAGAGTAGACCAGTGGGAACATAAGAAGGCTGGCATGATTATCCATATCCAACTGCTGCTAAAGTAAGTAAGTAAATATAATGATCCACCACCATCCACTCTAATTCTAAGCTAGTTAATCTCTAATAATCTCCGGCCCGCGGTTTATGTAGCGTTTCAATAACGTACGATCATCTGTAAGTAGCATCTATCAGAATATGTTTACTATGAAAATGTAAACTGACCGTTTTATTTTCATTACATTGCGATTCAGAACTTCACTGGTCTGATCAAAAACAGATACTTACAGTAAAGCAACTCATAGTCTCCAGAATTACTTCTGATGTACTGACTGTCTTCAGACCAGTCCAAGTGGGTTATGTAGCTTGAGTGGCCCTGGAAGAAAATTAAGCCATTACCTGCTGAAATTGCATGACTTTATCAATACATTATTAAACATTATTGAATTTATTGAGGGGAAATAATAATTGTACATAAAAAAAAACTATTATATTTTTTATTACAGCTTAGTTTATCTACAAATTATTTTGAGGACTATGCGAGTTAGAGCTAGATAAAAGAACTGTAGGCAAGGAAATAGACAGATTATTAATAAATAAATACTACTGCCCTTATTCATAAAAACATTGTCTCTTGCTAACATACCTAGCTTTTCTTGGCATATTTGTTTCAATGAACAAAGATGACGACAGATTTGTATTTTAACGTTAGCTAGCAGAGTTTTAAAGTATGATTATGAGAGACCCATACTGAAAATTCAGGCCATTTTCGACCCCAATTTACGGTTTTACGGCTTCTAGTTTTAGGTAAGGTATAGGACCTTCGTAGTGGATAAAACTAGAAGCCGTAAAACCGTAAATTAGAGTCGAAAATGGCCTGAATTGTTTCGAGAAAAGGATGGTACGGCCCCGTGTCACTTTTTTGCTCGACTTGGCGGGAGCATGCCGTGCTCCCAGATATCTACTTCTTGGTACTTTCTAGAAAAAGGTCAGGTCTCTGCTAGGCTAGGAGGATTAAGCTCTAACGGGTTACTCTATCAAAATGCCTCTACGCTTTGAAGCTAAAAAAGTATTTACGAAAAGCGAGGAGATAAGATCGAAGGAATTCATATTTTACTGTGCACTAGCGAATTAAATCTTAAATCAGTAAATGATTCTTATAGGTATATTATTTATAGCGTTTTTATAAGTGCATGTCTATTTATAGGTCTAGTAGCAATATTATTAATAGGTTTTATAAGCAAAATGAGACCTAAAGTCTCAAAATATGGCGTAATAGGCCTAGTGAAATTGGTTTTTACCCTTCTACGTTTCTTCTCCGTGCACTAGTTAGGCATGAAAACAGCAACGTCAAAATGTAGGTTTTCATGAAATACCTACTAGTAAATGGATACAATACAACTGTAGACTACAAATACACATTTAGATGTAGATGCACATTTATCAAGTCTACAAAATCACAATACATATATAGGCACAGAACGGATTCGTATAGTAGGTTTTTTTTTAATGTCAGCAAGTGACAGGACAATCAAGGCCATCTGATATTAAGCACCACGCCTGACTATTACAGATGCAGTGCCACCCAAAGCTAAAAGTTTTTAAGTGTTTGCGTGGCACCGCACTGCGCTTATTACCCCGAGATATTGTTGTTAAGTCTCTTTCGCCCAGTAATTTCACTTGCTACAGTGCCCTTCAAACCTAAACACAGTAATGCTTGCACACTACTGCTTGGAGGTAGAATATCTGACACTGCGGTGGTACCCACCAAAACGGACTTTGCTGAAGAATCCTACCACCAGGTAAGGTACGATGAATACATGAGAGTGATTTCCCTACTAGATAAATTTATAGGTATACTCGTATGTACAGATTGTACAGTCACTTTACATGGAATAAAAGAATCAATAGGAATCTAGTGCGCGTTAAATCTGACATAAACTTACCTAGTTTATAAGAAAATTAAAAGTGATCCTTGTGATTTTAATAAAAAATATATAATTTGAGTTCGAGTGTCTCAGAAAAGACAAATTTCTAACATCAGAAACTGCTACACTGAATTTAAACAAACCCATATTACCCTACGTCCGAAAAACTCTGACGCTGAACCACATAAAAAAAAAAAATTATAAGCCGAACCAACATTCAATGCGTATGCGACACCTAATTATTTGTAGTTACGCAATGTTTTACACAAAAATAATGATTACTTTCAGTAAAATTTATATTACTAATCACCATTTTTTTCGTCCTAGCGCAAATTAAAATATACAGATCGTTAGAGCGTAAAAAATTAAGTAAGACTGCATTCAAAAGTCATTTTAAAAGTCAGTCATCAGCTACCTTCTCCGGTACACAAGTCAGTACAAAGTCGTATCTGATATAATTTGTCATCCAATAATATACTTACGAGACACTTCCCGACCCTGGAGTACCTAGCTCCGTTGTCGTCCACTCGGTACACGTAGATGAAGTTATCCCGCGATCCCAGAGCCACTAGTTTGTTGTCTGGAGCGTATTGGATCGTTTGAATTGGCTCTGATCTGCATACAAACAAAACATTGTCACTTACATAAATAAATAAAATTATTATCACGACTGAGACACTGGTCTACCCTCAAACAAGTGATCGGCGGGTTGATCACATAACTCTTTTAAAGGGCAATGTGTAAATTCTTTAACAAAGTCCTAACCTAAGCGACATACAATATTTATTCAATTGGCAAATTTAAAAACTTAATTAAACAAAAACTGTCTCAAAAATCTTACTATAAAATAACCGATTACCTAGATGATAAAAAAGCTTGGGATGAATGTGCTCCAACTCTACTCGGCATCCATAAAAATAGCAAGGGTCATACCAAAAAAGCGATAGGAACCCAGCCGGTGTTGTTGCCAGTTCTTTTACGGCATAAGCGCGTTGGAACTGGTGTAAATTTTCCTAGCTTGTAAGTCATTTCAAAGTGATCCTTGTGATTTATTAATTATACGTATATTAATACGTACGCCTGAAACGAAACACCGCTCTTTTACGCTTCACGTCGTAGAAAACACATGACAATACACTTATTTCGCTGTTTTTATATTTTTACTAGTAGATCCAGCGCGATTTCACTCGCGTAATTTTTTTGCAAGTTTTCCATAATTTTCCCTGGACTCATACAAATGTTTCAAGACCAAAATCAGCCAAATCGGTCCAGCCGTTGTCGAGTTTTAGCGAGCCTAACGCACAGCAATTTATTTTTTAAATTTATGAAGAAGAAGATAAGTCAATATTTTTGTAATATTTTTGCAATGTTTCAATTATTTGATGCCTGAAATAAATGATACATTACTATTATTATTATGTGCAATTTATTATGAACCAGGTGCATCGGTCCATTGGCAAGGCCATCATCACTGGTTATCGTGGTGGCAAGGGCAAGGGACCGAACTTTACGGGCTTTACTCACAAGCCCGGGTGGATCTTGGTTACGTGCAAGAACCAGAATAGCCTGGATTGGCTTGAAAGGGAAATACCCAAGATCAAGCCGTGGGCCGGGGCGAAACTTTCGGTTATCCCCGAAAGTGAACTGCCTAAACCCACGGTTGCGGTCACGTTCTTCCCTCATAGCGAAACGGAGTCGATAAGCGACGCTATTATGCTATTGGGGGCACAGAACGAGGGTTTAAATACCGACCTTTGGAAGGTTCTGCACAGCAGGAAGGATGCGAACGGGTACACTGATACCCTTTCGCTGGACGACCTGTCTGTGGAGGCCCTTAAAACCATGGACTTTCAGGCCAATCTGTGCTTTAAGATGGTTACGTTCAAAGTCAAGAGTGGCTCTGAAATTAGACCCGCACCCGTGGTTGGGCCTCAGTCATCGACCTCAAGCAATCAGGGCTCTGTACCACGTGAGCCGGCGGTCGAGGACGTGGGGTCTCAGCCTACAACGTCAAGTAGCCAAGGTAGCTTGGGGACCAGCGTGGCCAGGGTTGAGGAACGACCCATCGCGCCAATACGGCCCCCGCTGCAGGCTACTGTCCATCGTGGTAGAGGAGCAGGAGTGGTAGGTAGGGGTTCCCGGATACCGGGAGCAGGTGATAGGCGGACCGATGCCAACAGAGGACGTGGACATCCTACTATGGCATGGTCCAATCCCCGGCATCGTCGGGGAAACCTGTAAGGGCTACCCTGGCGGGGACGGCGAGGATCCTCCAGGCCAACCTCCATCATGCCGTGGCAGCGTCCGCGGTAATGGAGTGTTGTCTTGTTGAAGGGCAAGCCAGCCTCGCCTTGATCCAGGAGCCATGGGTAGCCAATGCCCATGTTCTGGGACTTAATGCAGCCGGTAAGATTTTAGCTAACGGTAATGGCATCAGACCCAGAGCATGCATAGCCTTCAATAATAACGTTGAATTTTTGCCGATTACAGAGGTTTGCAATGATGACCTGGTGGCAGCTTTTGTTGATCTCAAAGGGTGGTGTGGGGCCAGAGTAATTGTTTGCTCAGCCTACCTTCCCGGAGAGGTTAACAACCCGACAGAAGACCTAGCGAGAGCGGTAACTTATGCTGCTCAGAACAACGCTGAGCTGCTGGTTGGGTGTGACGCCAACGCACATCACACTGCGTGGGGGAGTACCGACATCAATAGTAGGGGTGAGTTACTTTTTGACTTTCTCCTAACTAACAATCTAACCCTTCTTAACACAGGATGTAAACCGACCTTTGTAACTAGGGCTAGACAGGAGGTTTTGGACATAACTTTTTCCACTAACAATCTTGCGAGGTACATCAGCAACTGGCACGTAAGTGATGAAATCTCAATGTCCGACCACAAACACATTAAATTTGAGATAAAGGCCGAGCTGGAAACTCAAACGATTACTTATAGGGACCCAAGAGCAACCGACTGGAATGCTTTCAATGACAAACTTAGGCTAACTATAGAAAACTGTCCTAAAAGTATTAGAACCCGTGACAGTCTAGAAATAGCGGTAGCTCTGCTGACGGAAGGCATCCGCAATGCCTACGAACAGAGCTGTCCGCTGAAGATAAAAACAACAAAACGGCGGGTTCCTTGGTGGAACTCTAAACTAATAAGTCTAAGGGAAAAAGCCAGGAAACTTTTTAACAAGGCTAAAAAGACCCGCAACTGGGAGTCATACACAAAAGCTTTGACAAAGTATAACCTTGAGATTAGGAAGGCTAAGCGAGCATCGTGGAGGAAGTTGTGTGAGGAAATCAAAGGATTGCCTCAAGGAGCAAGACTCCATAAACTGCTGACCAAAGCCAAAACTAACCAAATCGGTCTTCTAAGGAAAGGAGACGGTTCCTTTACAACCAATGAAAAGGAAACTCTAGAGCTGCTGGCAACAACCCACTTCCCCGGGGCACAGATAAAATGTGCGGACCCAATTAGGACAGTCTCGCTACACAAGCCTCGAATTGAGGACTGGAACAGGGCGGCTGCAATAATTAAACCTAACAGGGTCAGGTGGGCTGTCAGCTCTTTCAAGCCACACAAAGCAAGTGGCGAGGATGACATACTCCCTATCTTACTACAGAACGGAGCTGACATCCTGTGTCCCTATCTGGTCAAAGTCTTCAGGGCGAGTTTCGCCTGGGGGACTATACCAGAACCGTGGACCACGGTCAAAGTTATATTCATACCTAAGGCTGGGAAAAAAGACTACAGCCAGCCAAAGTCTTTCAGACCCATTAGCCTATCTTCCTTTCTTTTAAAGACAATGGAGAAGGTAGTGGATAGACATATCAGAGATAACGCGCTAGTCGCATCTCCCATCCACCATAGTCAACACGCTTACTGCAAGGGCAAATCTACGGAAACAGCCCTTAGCAGTCTCATTGATAAAGTGGAAAAGACTATGGAGGACAAGGAAATCGCACTTTGTGCATTCCTTGACATTGAAGGGGCGTTTGATAATTCACCTACTTCACTCCTGGTAAATGGACTGACAAGGAAAAATGTCGATCCAACAACTACCAGGTGGGTCGAGGCGATGCTCCTACAAAGAGGAGCCAAGCTTACCCTTCACAGTACAAAAATTGAAATAGCCACTGCTAGGGGCTGTCCTCAAGGCGGAGTTCTATCGCCTATTCTATGGACTCTAGCAGTGGATGAACTCCTTGTTAGACTGGCTGAGCTCCACATAGATGCGCAAGGTTATGCGGATGACCTTGTAATCGTCGTGCGGGGTTTTTGTCAATCTACTGTCTCTGGCATAATGCAAAGAGCTCTCAACACTGTCAGCAAATGGTGCGAAACCAGTGATCTCTCCGTTAATGCGGAAAAAACAGTGATCGTTCCTTTTACCAACAAGCGCAGGCTAGACAAACTTGTCAAGCCCAAGCTCAATGGTAAAACTATCTCCTTTTCCACGGAAGTTAAATATCTTGGAGTCACAATTGACCGTAAACTAACGTGGAACTCACACCTAGACAATGTCTTGAAAAAGGCTAAGATGGCTCTAGGTGCGAGTGGACGACTGATGGGCAGCAATTGGGGTGTAAAACCCAAGATTGCTTTATGGCTGTACACATCCGTTGTGAGGCCGATAGTAACATACGCCTCCATGGTATGGTATGACAAAGCCTCTCAGTCGACCACTATCACCAAGATGAGTAGTTTACAGAGAATTGCTTGTCTTATCGCCACAGGCGCGATGTCCTCATCCCCTGGGCAAGCTCTCAATGCTCTGCTTGGAATACCACCCCTTCATGTGTTCATACGCAAAGAGGCGAAAGCAGGCATGTATAGGGCTACCATTCAGGGCAGGAAGACTTGGCTGTCCCGAAAACTGAGATCTTTACAAGACTCAACCATAGAATCCTCTATACTGTGCATGACTTCTGATGTCATGCTTCCACGTCATGTGTTCGAGAAGCACTACACTGTGGAAATGCCCTCTAGGGAAGACTGGCAGAATGACCAGCTACCTTACAAGGCAGGGTGCCTTAAGTGGTACACTGATGGGTCCAAAATGGGACTGGCTGTAGGCTGTGGAGTTTACGGAGAGCGACCTAAGTTTAGTGAAAGTCTTTACTTGGGAAACTACGCCTCTATCTTCCAGGCAGAGATCTTTGCCATCCTTGAATGCGCGGAGGTCAATCTGCAGAGGCACTACACCAACCAAAACATCTATATCAACTCTGACAGCCAGGCGGCACTACTGGCTCTGGACTCGAAGGTTATCACGTCCAGGCTGGTGGAAGACTGCCTGACGCGTCTAAATACGCTCGGTTCAAAAAACAGAGTTGTTCTAAGATGGGTTCCAGGGCACGCGGGAATCGAAGGTAACGAGTGTGCCGACGAGCTGGCTCGCGCTGGGGCTGCTGGTACTCAAATAGGCCCAGAGCCTTTCTGCGGTATACCAAAAAGCCTGGCACAAAGAACCCTCACAAACTCATGCTTCGAAGAATCAACCAGACTCTGGAACAATTCTTCTGGCATGAATCACTCAAAATCCCTAATAAAAGCCTTCGATAAACGGTATACCAACCAAATCTTAGCGCTAAATAGGAATAACCTACGCATTGTGGTCAGGGCCTTAACTGGACATTGTCGCCTTAAAAAGCACATGTTTAAGCTAAGGCTGAGTGACACACAAACCTGCAGACTGTGCAATGAGGCGGACGAAACGCCTGCGCATCTGCTAGGAGAGTGTGGACCACTAATGCAAAAACGTAGCATACATCTGGGTAGGCACATCCTCAGCCCAGATGAGCTAAGAGACATCACCCCCAAGCAAATCCTCCAGTTCTTGGTATCGGCAGGGCTTGGAGGTGAACTGTAAACGCCCCCCTTGGGGCGACAAAATGAGTGGCGAACACAATAGGCCTGCATGGCCGCAGTGTCATATTAGCCGCACCAATTTAATAAAAAAAAAAAAAAAAAAAATGTGCAATTTACCCGTCATGATGCATAGCCAGCATTTCCCTCGACTGCGGATCGTACACCATCCACTTGCCGGACAGAGTTCCCACCGCGATGACGCCGCCATCTTGCGACCACGCACAGCACTGCGCACGCTCCTGTAAATAACAACAAACTTTTAAGTCAGCTGCAGCTCACTTCACTTCACTTCTTTGTTTATAGCGTCTGTGGCTTGGTTGTCACAATTCTACCAGTGTATAAAGAAGAAGAAATGTAATAACAAATCACCTTGTTACAAAATTATGGTCTGCCTCTGTTAAACCGACCATCTTATGTCTCAGATCCTCCATTGTCTTACTGTTTCAACCCTGTCGACATTGACATTGGCAAAATTGTGGCAAACTCAGTCACAGACGCCACAAATTAAAAAAAGAAGAAGAAAAGTCCGCATTCAAGAACCATACTTGAGCGTGAATCGTGACTATCGATATGATAATCGATGCTTGATCGATTTTTGACAGTTCTTCATAGAAAACATATGTCAAATTGATGCTTGATTCACACTCAAGTATGGTTCTTGAACTAGCATGACTAGTAGTCACGCGCACATAATTTTTTCGAATACAAAATCTGTTGGTGCACGGTGTTTGAACCCACTACGCTAGGATCGGAAGGCGGGGTCACTACCGCTAGACCATCAGTGCTCTACTATACTAACCGTGCACTAAGTAAGTAACTTAAGTTGTTAAGTACTAAGTAAAGTTCTTTTGTGATAGAGCTCGTCCGAGGAAGGACTACCACCATACCTAATTCTGCCGTCGAGCAGTAATGTTTGCTTTGCTGTGTTCCGGTCCGAAGGGTATGGTTTCCGGTGAAATTACAGGCACATGAGACTTTCGGTCTACGTGTCAGGTGGCAACACGTAAATGATATCTCTGATGTTGCAAGCGTACATAGGCTACGATGACCGCTTACCAGCAAGTGGGCCGTACGCTTGGTTGCCAATTAGGTGATATAAAATATATGAATATATATAGTTGACCCGCGCGGTTTCACTCGCGTTATTTTTTTCGTAACTTTCTATAATTTCTCAACGTTTAAATCTTCTTTGGACTCCTACGAACGTTTCAAGATCAAAATGAGGTAAATCGATCCAGCCGTTGTCGAGGGTTAGCAAGCCTAAATCACTGCAATTTATTTTTATTTAAAAGAAGTTGAAGGACTGGCCTACACTAGCGTTCAATAGAGATGATTGGAAGGAAGAAAGGGAGGCCTTTGCCCTGCAGTAGGACAGCACAGGCTGTTAATAATAATAATAATAATAAATAATAAAAGAAGAAGATAAGATGTAATGCTAAGTTTTTAGTGAAAATTAGGTAATACTAACCTCGATATCCTTGCTCCAGACAGTGGAGTGGCTCAGTCCGTCCCACAGCTGCAGCAAGCGGTCCCAGCCGGCCGTCACAAACTGCGGCAGGCTGGGGTGAGCCGCTAAGCCCCATAACTCGTCCACATGCCCTACGAAAATTAAATATTAAAGCGGCCTTCAGACTACGCTATTGTGCTATACAGGGTACAAATATAGTAGACAAAATTAATTTATTACCGCACTGGCTCTAAATGAAAACTGTAAAATGTAGGGATTTTTTTAAATTTAATGACTATTTTTAGACGCTAAAAAAAAGCACGACCGAAAGGCTAAATATCGTAATAATAAATCAGAGATATTAAAAAAAACTTACCTAGTACTGCTGGCGAAAACCCTAGCTCCAGGTCACCGTGCAAGATGCAGTTCTTGGTGGTTCCGATGAACAGCTGGCTTCCTCGCCCCTCGGCCACCACCCGCACCCCGCCGTAGTGACCTTCGATCTGTAATCGAAAGGTGTGTTAACTTACTGCGGGTATTCTATTCTAGATAATAAAGTAGTAGAGTTCTCTGTGATAGAGCTCGTCCGGGGAAGGACTACCACCATACCTATTTCACCCGCCAAGCAGTAATGCTCGCATTGCTGTGTTCCAGTTCGAAGGTCCGGTGAAATTACAGGCACATGAGACTTTTGATCTGTCTCAGGGTGGCAACCCGTGAGTGATACTTCTATTGCAAGCGCCCATAGGCTGCGGTATCCGCTTACCATCTTGTGGGCCGTAAACTTGGTTGCCACTTTAGTTGTATAAAAAATAATAATAATAAGATGATGTCGTTCTCTTCAGTAACTGTATAAACTGAATATGCCTTAAAATCTGCTAGATCAACTCACAATGTTCTCGACTCCCAGTGCGTTGACCTCTGCATCGAACATGACGACCCTGCCGTCTTTGCCTCCAGCGGAGACCACGGAGCCGTCCTTTCGGCATAGCACGCTGAAGACGGCCCCCTGGTGCACTCCCCGCACCAGCTTGTGGATGCTGTTGGTGCCGCGGCCCCACACTATGATGTTGCCGTTTGAGTCTCCGGAGAGGACATCGCCTGGATTAAATAATCAAATAATAAATAAATAATGCTGGACAATCCCCACAGCATCATCTAGCCCTAAGTTAAGCAGAGCTTGTGTTATAGATGACTGATATACATATACATATATAACAATACAATACATAGATAGATATTTTTTATTATACATAGAAAATACCCAGAACACCCGGAACAAATATTTGCAGATCGTACAAACATTTGATTGAAGCGGGAATCGAACGTCGTCTCTACAAATAATTCTTATGTAGATTAAATCTAACTTTGAACCTGGTTTTTGTAGTGTTAATTTAATATTTTTATCAATCAAGTATTTCCTTCAGATGAAGTGGATTTTCGATTAAAGCAAGTTCGTAATGCCATACTTCATGGCCATACAACTATGAAAAAGCTGAGACCGACAGCTTAACGTGCCCTCGAAAGTAAGGAAGCGCTCGGTTATAATTGCCACTGGCGGTCTCCTATCCAAATGGTTACAATGCGAAACAGCCTATTGTGGATCTGTTATGAACAACTTAGCCAGCTACGTCACAAGCGCTTCTTTTTATTTTTCATTTGAATCATAGAATGATTCAAATAACAAGTACATACTAAATAAAACTCGACAAGCATGAATGAGCAAAGAACCATCCAACAGATGCAGTTTGAAATCACCACCACATTGGTTCCGCTTTCGTAAACGAACTGCACTCACCATTGTGGTTGAAACCGAGGCAGGTGACGTATTTCGGCTTGTCTCTCGACTCGAATATGCCCATCCGTTTGTACAGCATGTTGGTCTGGTCGAGCGTCCAGAACGCGATGTGGTTCTTGCCGCACGTTACTATTTGATTGCGGTCCAGTGGGTGAAACTCTACGGACACCACCGTGTCTACTGAACACTGAAAGGAAATATTCAAAATTAAAAACGCAAAGGAGCAATACCTTTAACTTATAAATTAAAGAAGTAGTTATCATCCTCATCCACAGCTTGATTTAATGTGCCATTCAACCTAGATCCTGACGTTCAAGACGCCAGGAGTCTGAACTCGGAACTTGCTAGCTAAAGAGTAGATTTAGAAACTTGGATCACCCATCAGCGAGATATGAAGGCGCTGGTGTGAAGACCAGCTCGAGCGTAGGCAAATCGATGCAAGACAAGTACTACCGTCCGGCGTCCACACGTTTTTCAAATCTAATGAATCCACATTGGCGCTTAACTTGACTCGGCCAGCTAATCGAACGACGAGTGTCACCGAGCAATGACAAGGCAAAGCGATTAAGCTATCCTCGCGTTGGTGGCACTCGGCAAGTCTGGGCCAATATGTATTGTCAACTATAGTATTGAGATGAAAGAGATGGACCTTAGTCTCCGCCAGACAGTGTCCCTTGTCCGGCCTCTGCCACTCCCACACAGAGATGGTGTGGTCTGCGCCCTCGTCCACGCACGCGAGGAGCGCGCCGCCGTCGGCCCGCGAGAAGGAGATGCACGCGACCGCCCGGTCGATCTGCCCCGCGCCCAGCACGGCCAGTGTCGCCAGGGACACGGAGTTCCACACGCGGATGTGAGGCTGAAACAGGAGATCATGAGACAAGAACTTCTTTACTTGGAGGTTATGAGGAAATCTGGAGTCAAAGGTTGGAAATTAGTTAAAACCTGGAACTCTCACTCTTGAAAGCGATAATAAGCATGATGACAATAACCAAGAATCACAAAATCACAAAATAATATGAATAGTATGAAAAAAATAGTATGAATCTCCATACTATTTTTAATAAAATAAAACTACAAAATATAGCTTCCCGCCATAAAAGGTTGAACACTTATCAGAGCATCTCTTGGTTCTCTGATTGATGGCATCAAATATTTTTTTTTACTACGAAACCATTAATTTCTGGAATAATATGTAATTTTTTGGATAAAGTCGATACTTTTGAACACAATAATAAAAAAATGTTATAACTTAATTATCGTGTAAACCACAGCATCCGCAGTCATTACCTAGAATAAAACCACGAGAAAAAAAACGAAAAACACATTTTTACCAAAACACAATTGGTGATTGCTATTGTCAACAGAGTTGTATAGAGCGATTGTCTTACCCGAGCGTCGAGCCGGTCGTGCCCCGCGCACTGACCGCTCGCTATCACCAGCTTGTTAGGATGCACTGCGAGGCACTTCACGTCGTCCGTGTGCCCCGTGTAGTGCCTCTGGCACTGCTCCTCCACGTTGAAGAGGACCACCACCCCGGCCACGAAGTACACTATCTCACCCGTTGGAAGAAGGTACAGATTGCTGCGGCAGTCTTTGCCCCTGGAATAAACATTCAACAATTATTTGACTTGCAGGGCTATTATGTTTTTAAGAGTAGTAGAGTTATATAGGATAGAGCTCGTCCGGGGAGGACTACCACCATACCTAATTCTGCCGTCAAGCATAAATGTTTGCATTGCTGTGTTCCGAAGGGTATGGTTTCCGGTGAAATTACAGGCACATGAGACTTTCGATCTACGTCTCAGGGTGGTAACCTGAGTGATACCTCTGGTATTGCAAGTGCCCATAGGCTGATGTAACTTGTGGACCGTACGCTTGGTTGCCACTTTAGTTATATAAAAAATAATAATTTGGATGCAATTGATTTCATCGAATCATGTATGGATGTGACACAGGTTGATGATTGAAATCGGATTGCAACCAAGTTCCGTTATAACCCCAATGCACTGATCCCATATAACTTCATGTAGTGGGTACCAGAGACTACAAGTACAACTTTCAGACCCGTAAAAATATTTGCAGAACATGAAAACATTTGTACCGGAGCGGGAATTGATCCAGTACACAGACGAGACCATCATGATTTTGTCATTTTAACCTTAGTAGTTACCGTTTTATCTACCTGAGAGATAGAGAACAATGATGGGAGTGTATTATGCTAGCTACTAACTTTATTATGAACCACCAGTTAATTGATTGCGGTCAAAGTTTAAAATTACAGGCACATGAGACTTTAGATCTACGTCTCGGGTGGCAACGCGCAAGTGATATATCTGATGTTGCAAGTGTACATAAGTTACAGTGACCGCTTACCATAAAAAAAAGTTTTTGGGTAGACACCTAGGTAGGTATATTCTGCCTACAGATATACAGTAAGTTCTAATTCTAGGGACTTGGTAAATTTCTCCCTAGATCTCTGTTGTTCAGATTCTTGAGAAGAATATATCAGGTTATGTGTAAAGAAAAGAATAAATTCTGTAACACTTCCGTAAGTACTTGTTGCACTTAAATTACAACTTTGACCTAGCTTGAACAAGTTACACAACACTTGCATTTCCCTGCGAGGTGACCCCCTTTCCTACCATCTGCGCGTGAGTCAGCCCATCATTACACCGTTGACCACTCAACCGAAGCGCGACCTTGAAACGTGCAATTTCTGGCTTCGTTTTGGTAGTACTTTTTGCGGAAATGAGTAAAGTAGAATCAAGCTATTAGTGGATTACTTTGTTCGAATCTTCTGTTATTGAGATTTCACGTTTATTCACGCGTGTTCTTTTTTTTTTTTTTATTAATGTCAGCAAGTGATATAACAATCAGGGCGCCAACCTGATGTTAAGCACCAAGCCTGACTATTACAGATGCAGTGACACCCAAAGCTTAAAGTTTTCAAGTGTTTGCGTGGCACTGCACTGCGCTTATCACCCCGGGCATTGTTGTTAAGTCTCTTTCGCCCAGTGATTTCACTTGCTACAGTGCCCTTCAAACCTAAACACAGTTCAGCTTGCACACTACTGCTTGGAGGTAGAATATCTGACACTGCGGTGGTACCCACCAAGACGGACTCTTGGTGAAGAGTCCTACCACCAGGTAACCTACACCTACACCTAGTTGGTCGGATTTTCAGGAAGGGTGAATAACTAATATAATTCATGTTTGTTACGTTAGATTCGTGTTTCGTAAAATTAAAAGGGCTAGTAATTATAACTGTATGATCAGATTTTTTTATTATGTTAGCTACACCTCGCACACTGCGTTTTGTAATGAATAACACAACACGGTTGTGTAGAACAAAACGCAGCCTTGGAACAAACTGCTAAACGAGACTTATGAAACAAAGAGCCAATTTTACGCTGACGGATTCCGCTAACAGGATTGCACAGTGGGTGTGGTAGAAGGAAATTATTATACAGTTTGACAGCTCAAAGTCATAAAAACATTGGACATGCTACTGGAGAAACTTCTTCAGACGAAAAAGAAAAAGTGCGTAAGATTCAGATTGTTCAGACTAAAATAGAGATAAATGTGTAAAGAGAATTAATGTACATTAATTCTCTTACGTGAATGTGGGTAGACTAATCTTGGTACCTATTAGTCTAAAACTTACTTGCGTAAGAAGAAAGAAGGAAAGAAAGAAAAAAAAAAACTTTTAATGAGGAAACAAACAGTCGATAGGGCATAATTTGCCTTACGAAAATTGTTTAAATAGTGGTAAAAACAATTTGATTATATAAAACGACTCAAAACTACTTTAAAGTCACCAAATGATCATAATTTCGGGAAAATCTCTTGTTTGGTGTATCCGCGTGGGTTGTAATAGCCATCACAATTGTCTAACTCAATTGGTAAATTGTCCAATGAATTTCAGTTAAAATACTCGCAGATGACAAACTACAGCAAGATAAATTCTGAGTTAACCGAATAATTTTAACAAATTAAAAAATAAGGTTAAACTTTATAAAACTTTGTAATGCATGTCAGCATAAAAATGGTGATTGAGGTGAATGTTGGTGAAATGATTGAATCAGCTCATCATAATTTATCTTTAAATATTTTGTATGGTGGTATATGTTTGGAAGAGATCGCTTATTAGCGATAAGACCGCCCATTGTACCACTTATTTGTTCTAATTCTTACACTGTCTCTACTCATTTTCTTAGGTGTACGTACAATAAAGATATATTCTATATTATATTCTATATCTACTATGTATGTGGACAATGTAATGGATGGAAGGACCAACCTTACATACAAATGTTTATTCGTTGATAAGATCAAGCGTATTCTATAGCGAATGATGTCATTATAGTGATGAAAGCATTTCTAATGGGAATTCATAAATGGCTTTCATTATGTAAATGGGTGATGGATGAATAATTAAAGTTATTATATCAAGCTAGGGGAGTGGGGGTTTTGCTTATAGGGAATAAAAACCAGCTAAGTATCTGCAATAACACAATAATAACAAATATCGTATTACTAAATGTAAGGCTTTATCGATGTATGTTTGTCACGACAATTTCGGGTGTGGAAAGCATTAGTTGTATAGTATTTATTGTACCTATTCCCTGTGTACCTTGAACAATGTTATCACTAGGAATATAAGTACCATGACCTTGCCATGCCAGTCCATGGAATCGATAATGCTATAACGGTCAGCCTGTGAAATATAAATGTGGTATATGTTCCGTGGTATCTATAATAATTATTAAATTAATATTACACAGGCTTTCCAAGTCAATAATAATATGATAATGTAATGAAAAAAAAAACAAATTGATATTAGGTAAATTTTTCAAAGCGTATTCAGAATTAAAAAAAAACAGCATACGTTGTTTTTTTAAGGAAAGTTTCAAGGTTTCTTTTTACCTTCTCCTACTTAAGAAATAATGTAATAAGGTAGACGTAACTACTACGTACTACTTAAGTTACTCAAGCCTACTCTAGAGTTCAGGTGAAAGGATTATACTACCATTGCAGATTATTGAATGTTATACAAACTCTGGCTTAAAGAGCTTTGAGCACACCATGTAGCACTTATGAAATAAGTTGATTATGTCTTTTACTCTCGCTCGAGAGTAGGCGGCGTAGCAATTTAGTCATGAACCTTACCGGTATCCATAGACCCACTCCAGCTTCAGTTTGTTGGGCGGAGGGGGTGCCACCTTCGCTGGATCCAAGGTGTCCAGCTCCGAAGGTCCGTACAGCACCACGGGCCGCCCTCGCAGGTACATCCGCATCGCTCCGTCTTCCTCATTGTACTGGCAGGTACTGGTGCTAGAACGAGATTAAATATATTTAGTACCACATAATCTATTGTTTGTATCACCGAGTCTCCAAAAGCCTGCTCAACCACCATAACATAATAACGGAACTTTTTAGTCTTGTGATGGTTTTACTCACCACGGTAAATTTATAATTCAGATAAGTAATTCAGAAAAACATGACTACAAAACCATATTACAATTCTTTTGAAATGTATTTTAGTGATTGACACAATATATGTTCAAAACTTACCTAAAGTACCTAGTATTACCACAACATAGCTCTGTACAATCATGCTGTTAGTTATACTATTCTTTGTAACTCCATTATTAAAGTACAACAATTTCCTACAAACTTATGCATTTATCTATAAAAAGTAATAGGTAAAACCTATCATGCTCTAATAATGATGTCTTAAAAATTTTCGAGATATTAGCAGAAAGTTTCAGAGCAAAAGCCTAGTTTAGTGACATGCAAACAGAAAATTAGTCACGGGATATTACAAACACACAGCTTCGCTTCGGTACCCAAGCAAACTTACATTGAGGTGAATGGCATTATACCAGGCGCACTAATGTCCACAATTTAAAAAGTTTACCACACGCGTAGAGCGCCAAACCACCAATATCGGTATTATGAGATTGAATATAATCTAAAAACAAATGAAATAATAGCCTGCGTAACTGTTATCCTTAACTCATTAATTGAACGCTAGGTACTGATAAAGGATCTAACAAAACACATTATTACTGATAACCGATAAATACCTGTCATCCATTACACTTTTTTTATTTAGGAAAAACTCACAGGACGCGATTTTATAAAACCGGTATAAAAACCCTGGTTTTGGGCATACAGCCAGCCTCAAAGAAAAACATAAACAGACTGCTAAACTTAAAATGCGAGACCGTGACCGTATTACGAGTACTGAATAAGTTTGTAACATTGCCATGTTCGAAAACCGTGGCTGGTTTTATTCAAGTCAAGCCGGTTTGCAGAAAGGTAAAGCTAGTAATGTATGGTCTACGTTGGTGGGTGTGCACACGGCTACCTAGGACTTTG
The DNA here is from genome assembly GCA_951394395.1 of Colostygia pectinataria. Classification (NCBI taxonomy): domain Eukaryota; kingdom Metazoa; phylum Arthropoda; class Insecta; order Lepidoptera; family Geometridae; genus Colostygia; species Colostygia pectinataria. Next base: position 6,585,648 of record OX596362.1, read on the forward strand.
TAAGGTGATTTGAGAATGAGATTTTTTATCTTTAGGTATCTTGAGTCATCAGTATTATTACTCCAACGATGATGATGACGTAGAGTCAACTGGTTTGAAAGGAAATTGTGTAAGTTTACAGGTGTCATTTCTATTAGTTCAATGTCACATCAATTAAATATTTCGATTGACATCTAAACAACTTGGATTTTTTTAATTAGTATGGGTTGAGTGTTGTGGCCATAGGTTTTGACTTAAAAACCAACTCTATTTTTAGGCAATTATCAAATTAATTTCATGGTTTACAGTAAACTATCCATTATTTTAATCGGAAAAAGGTCTATGCTACTAAAGTTACTGTCTTGAAACGGCTATGTGTGTGAAAAAGATTTTAGCATCTACCCACGTTTATCAATTTATCTTTTGAACTACCTAACTGCCAAGATAGCATAGAGAGAGGGTTGTCGCAAATCTAGTATTACTGCAGTCGTAATTTTTTTTAAATGATTCATCAAAATTCTTCATCGGTTTTTCCACTCGAAATTGATGTGAGAAATGCCTGTGCTCTCAAACCGTGCAGGAAATCATCTTAATGAAACCGGCTTATCCAAGCATTAAAACTTTAAAAGCCATAAGCCAAAAGAGTAGTTATGACCCTATCACTCGTGCTCAAGAGTAGGGCAGAGCTTCCAACAGTGGGAACATTAGGGCTAACAATGAAGCTCCATTATAAGTAAATCCAGGTGTGACAACCATAATAAGACTAATATATACCACACACCTATCATGTAATCGGACGGATGCGCCTGCGCGGGCGGATTACTACACATTGTACATATACTTTTTATTGTCGCACAACTATTAGTCTACAGTACAGTGATTGATCTATTCTACTATATTCTATTATCCGCGGTCTATCATTGGAAATATCAAGGACTCGGATTTTTGGGGCTATATTTTCGGTTTTATAAAACTTTAGCATTGGATCATAGACAAAAAACGATAGTACTCGCACCTCAGAACCTGGAAAGTATGATCATTTTCTAAGTTAACCTCTTACCATAAGTATTTAAAAGAGTAAAAAACAGCAAAGGTCGCACATGTAATTAAGACTCTACCTACTACAACTTTAGGCTTAGTTTTTACTAAATGCGAGTCTCAATCGCAGTTTTTACTAAATGCGAGGAGTCTCAATCGCTTGTATAATTTTATTATAATCGAAATTTATTAAGCACTAAATAGCCGCATTCAAGTTTGACTACTAAACTCTACCTTATATTCAAGGTAGATCAACCTAGATTGAACATGTGCATAAAAGGACAATGATTGTGGAGTCGTTAGCAGTCGCAAGCGCATTACCGGCAAGGCCAAACGAGATCATTTATCTTCGGGTACCTAAGTATTTAGTGGGGACGAGTGATGTACATCATGACAATTTGAGGTTATGTTGAATGACGCATTGCAAAAAATGGAATCTCACAATCACCAGTTCCTAATGTAATTTATAAAGAGTACAGCTAGAAAAATATCAGTCAAATAAAGTACAGGCAATCAGCGGATTCAAGCAAACGACAAAACTTAATGTTAATGGATTCGTAGAGAGAGTAATTTTTCTCTTCAACTTTACATCTTTCAATCTTGCGTCTAATGCGCATGCATCAGAGGAAAACTCTCGTTGGAGACAAAAACACACGAATGTGACCATGCGCTATTGTACGCATGCGTCCGAAAACGAAAGTTAAAGCGCTTGTTTTCTAAATAAACTGTAATACCTCCATGGGGCAGATTTATGAGATAAAAAGTGCCTATAATGTTAATCCAGCATATTTACTAGATACATGTCTCCAATTTCATTCTAATATCTACCGTTATACGTTCAGCATTTACAGCGTTTATAAATACTAGCTGCCCGCATGCGGCTTCGCTTGCGTGGCATGTGCCAGGATAAAAATCATAAAAACCAGGTATCCTAATGTTTCAATTCAGGTCATACATAATATAACAGGTCAATATAGAATCGAGGTACCACCAAGGCTCCTACTATAATTTAATTTAGTAAATCCGTATGTCTAGTCTAGACAGATCAAATCACGATTACTTAAGATCTGCTTTGGGTGTGATCGTCGGATCAAGGTGTGTTTTAAGTATGCCAACAACTTTTTAGAATCGTAAAACAACTATAGGACATCGCTAGTCGCAACCAATAACTATTTATCATACCTAACGAAGACCAATACATATTAGTCGATTGCCAAGAGAATGTAAACAATTTTCAAAAGAGTTTTTCGTAATTCACCCTCAGTCATAGGCCATGACGGTAGCCTTCGAGAAGGCTCAACTTGGTCACTAGAATCAGCTGTACCGCAATCATATTTATTCAGCTAAACTCCACACATCACTCAACCATTTAATTGTGTTTTAAAATATCAAATCACACGAAAAATTTTTAAAAGGGTTAATATCTAAAAAACGGCCAATTTCCCAAAGCACCATTTACCATCACCTTAGAACCAGGAGAACTTACCCATGTTTCATTATAGGTCCATTTTGTGATGGCTTATACAAGTTTAGCAATGACTTTGTCGTCGTAAATCTAAAGAGAACAAAACAATATTAGACAAAAGAAAAAAAAGCTAACTTAAAATACAAGCTTATAGAGCAACTTTCTGAAGCTTACTTGTAGCTGGATCTTGAAGCATGTTTTTTGTAACTGCACATTTTTTTAGTTTTAACTTAACGCCTCATTAAATTACACAAGCAAAACACAGCTTGCGCTTAAAAAAACCTCCGTTACATTTTGCAAGGATTATACTTTCAGAACAGACAAGCCAATTCATTCATAGTTGTAGAGAAATCACTAGAACTGTTTTTATAAACCTTTTGCTTGTTTTTTTATTTACTGATCTGGGGACTTACTCTTGAATCCAATGACGATTCAGAGATCCATTTTTAATTTACTACTGTAAAATTTTTTTACTCTTGAAAATGAGGTTGAATTTGGCACTAGGTTTGCACTTAAAAGTACAAAATGTCATATTCCAATACTTGTTCAATAGTAAATACACATCGATTGGAATTGCGTTCAAGAGTAAGTCCCCAGTTCCAATTGTAGGAAATTTTGCAGCATTTACCGAAGCTTTGACAACAAGATCCAGTACATTACCTGCTATTCGGCAACAAGCCCTGCGCGTTGAAGTCACCCGTGGAATTCCACCGCTTCGTCAAGTTGGCGGGAGATGGGCTCTGGTTGCTTGACGTTGAGTTGTTTCTCGATCTAGCGACAGATACATCTACTGGCGAACTATTCGGCATGGCATGGCATGAAACCCTTGCTTCACAAAAAGGCTTTATTGGCATCTTGTTCAATTACAAGTGCTACAACTACAGCTTATTATTAATTATATAGGACTTTTCTAAGTCGTAAGTGGCCATTATTAAGGGTTTCACGACCGTAGCTCTACTAGGCGACTACTGCGCTTACGTTTCTAGCAAATGGCTTGAACCAAAAACAAAATAGAGAGGAATGGGCCAGCCAAGGTCTAATCCAAGCTAACGCTATTAATAACGATGATGAAGCAGGTTAGAGGTTGCATTGATTGGTTCTACAGATCCCTAATTGTAATTTCTAATGCTAAGTGAGGAAATAAGATCTTCACTGACGTACCGTATTTGGGTGTATTGTCTACGGACCCCAGTCAATCTAACATCATTCGTTGGGAGATAACAGCTGCACATAGACCTCCCTACAGAATCTGAGGATAAGCGATTCTTACCCACCTCAAATCCAGTTAAACCAAAATTTAATCGGATAATGTTGTTCTACGCGTATTTTGGTACGATCATCTCTACCTTTTGTCAAAAGCTTTACCTGTAAGGTTGTGGGGGGTGTACGATATGAGGGGCCGGCGTAGCTCGAGGAGAGGGGGAGGGTGCAGGGGATAGGGAGGACGACGACGCCGGCGAGTCTGACTGCAGCGATCCTGTTGACTGGTGCTGCGGACCCCGTCTGGAAAGAAGAAAAAGAGAAATTAGATATAGTTCTATCACCACATACGAAAATCGGTATAGACTTTTTGAGCTTCCTTTTCTCTGGTGCAATACCGTCTTTGCTTACATCCTAGCAACCTTTTGTTGCATGCTATTTTTGTAGAACTGTAAGGATCACCTGCTGGAGAGTACCGTAGCTTATGGACTTACCAGAGGCAGATTCAAGATATTTATTTGCATAAATAAGTGTTACAAGAGGTCTTAAAAGTAATATGGCACTTAGAACTTATTTGCCCTTTTCAGGCATTGCGAATTTTATGTAGGCTACCTATGCTGCTGGTATCATCTGAGAATAAAAAAATACCTGTAATTTTGGAGTAACCCATCTTTGAACCACAGGATCTAATCTTGCTAACTAAAGCATATATAAAGGAACAGTTTTTATGGTTTAGTCTATGTGAATGCTCTGAGTTCTGATCTTAGTCGTCACCGACATAAGTTGAACTACGATATTTGCCATGATGCTCGTTTGTCGCTTTCAAGAGTACACCCCCAGATCACAGCGATATAGAAATTTATTACAAAAAGGTGGCAACAATGTGTGCTAATCATGCTATGAAGAGAATGAGTGAAACATTATCAAAATATTTGTGGAAGAACAGTTAAGACTAATTAATAACTTTGTCCAATGCTCCATAGCTCCAAAATGCTCAATGCAAACTTAATGGTGCAAACGTAACCACGGTAATTGACCAAGGTGATGTCCTTTAAAAAATGAATCTAGGCTAGTTGTTACATGATGCAATAAATTGAAATTGAAATTGAAATAGGCTCGCTAAAACTCGAGAACGGCTGAAATGATTTGGCTGATTTTGGTCTTAAAATATTTGTAGAAGTCCAGGGAAGGTTTGAACGGTGAGAAAATCTGGAATAAATGCGTGAAAAATAACGCGAGTGAAATCGCACGGGTCAGCTAGTTTTAAATAAACAAGTGTTTACCTCTGTGGTAATGAAGATGCACTAGATCCATAGCTGGAGGTCCGTTTAGCTGTCTCCCGATATGAGGGTTGTCTTATTCGAAGCTCTCTGGTAGGAGTACCCGATGACCCTGAAATGAAAGAGAAACAAACAATATAGCTCGTGTGAAAACTGTGTGGCAGGTAGGTAAGGTACTTAGTGCCAATACATATAGTTAGAGATGACTTTGCAGTTGTGTGCATTAGCATACTTTGCCCTTCAGATTGGGAAAGGAGTATTTGTAAGGTAAACTAATTCTTTCACCATCGTATTGGTCACAACTCACAAGGTCATTTTTCCAATACTTGGATCAGAAAAAAAATTTAAATAAGAAATTTATCTAAGATTTAAATTTTGCCTCTGTTTTAATACAGAGTGCTAAATAGAGAACCAGTGGCAACATCGTATAATACTCTGGATCAAGTCGACACTCTGACTATCGAGAATAAACAAACACGTCACGTCACGGATGCCTTCAATATCCAAGATTTAACAGTTTCCTCAAGATGTTTTTCTTTTACATTAAAAACAGCATTATCTTGAGGAGCACGAAACAAAGCATCTAACCCCTTGTGATTCGTAAATCAGTAAAATCTATACGAGGAAAAAAAGTTTGGTTGGTGAGTCGTCGAACCTTGCGATGTCGAATGGGGGCTGATCTTACAAGACAGTGAAAGGATACAGGTTGTCGTAACATTAACATTCAAAAGCAGTTTGTTACGAGACTGTATCTATTACACACATTGGATATTTGGCGTAAAACTCAGATTATATTTCACTTATCATATCATAATAGTTTTAAAATGATAACGTTATCTTTTAAGTTTAAATAGGATTGACGTCATTCACCGGTCAAGAACACCGCCATAATATCTGTGTCATAATAATATGTTTTGAAATAGAATTTGTAAGTACCTAGGTACGTCGCTCGCTAACCCTTGTTTTATTAGAAGCGACGACTATCGTGACCGTCTTATAGGCAAGGAGATACAAATTAAATAAAAAAGGCGATGATTAACTATCATTACATAATAAAACGGATATTAGTTAACTTTTAAGAATTAACAAACGCCTGATTCCCGGTTTAAAAAAAAACCAGACCAATGACAGAAAACTATGCGATCGCTGTCAATTGAAACGACCTTAGGATCGGAATGCTGGGTCACTACCACTAAACCATAAGAACTTTTATCTTTCTAACATTCCGGTGATTTCTTAACACTATCCAACTAATATGTTTGGAGACCATCAACAAGTTGTCTAGTCACCTGCAGTAGATTGAGAAAAGTTCAGTTTTACCTGTATAAGCACCATTTCTCTGCGCACTCGGCGCAGTGGGAGTTCTGCCCTCGAGCACGTTCAGTCTTCGCAGCGCATCTGCTAGTGTGGATCTCAGGCAAAGCAGCTCTTCTGCCTGCCTGGCACATTTGATTTCAAGCTCAGCCACGCGGGCTGCCAGGCCCGCGCCTTCGCCTTCTAGCATTTCATCTAGAAAGAGGGGAAATTTCTTAATCAGTTGGTGACAAGAATATTTCATCTAGAAAAAGTGAAAGTTGGTGAACACAAGAATTTTGAAGAAAACTACCCATCAAGTAAGTAATCATTAGCAGGTACAGGGAAATAACCTCATTCACCTCACTCCACACTACTTCACAGTAAACTTCAAACAAACTTAAAAACTCTATGCAGAAGAAGCTCAATTTACCTCATACTAATATATTGTTAGATAATCTATTGATTGATTGTATCTTTAATTCTTTATTAGTTTTAATCGTGTTACAAAACTTGTGTTACTCTTAATAAGGAGTTTCAGGAAATGTAAAAAAAATCCTTGAAACTAGATAAGATCCAGCTTATTCAGCGTGGGAACAAGTATTGTCCAAATAAGTTGAGGACGTTCCTTATTGAGCTTATTTGCAAAGCCAAGTTTGTAAATTCAAAGGTCACTAACTCTTCAATTGAAGTTGACATTTAGAAGGTAACCCAGCAGGTATCATGGTGAAAGGTGCCCTTTACATGAAACAGTAAAGTTTTATGATCATTGAATTTCCTATGAAGTTATGTAAAGCCCTAACGATGCTGTAAAATAACTTTGAACTTTCGCAGCAATATCTATGATAGTCGAAAGACTAACTAACACGAGCTTTAGACAAAACAAAAGTGAGCATAATAGTTAGCTACTGCTGCACCCAGCCACCGGTTCGTTGACAAGTAATATTATTTTGTGTGTAATGTACATTAAAAAAACTGGGTAACTGGTTGATTTTCCTTTATTTTACTTTTAACTAAGTATTATAAAAATATAAGAACCAATATGCATACCATACCTGTTTTAAGCCAATAAATTTAATATTATTGCAAAGAATCGCACAGAGAATAGGCACCTACTCTAATCTTGTTTATTGTATCTACTAGCTACTAGTCAAAGCAGATGCAAACTATTAATTCACAGTTTAACACAACAAAGATTGCAAAACGTTGATTGATCATCACATGCGCGACAATATTATTCTTTGCATTGCCGAAACGTTCACTCCATGACGAAACTCTTTGTGCTAAACACTTGACTTTCAGGTCACAACATTCGCAAATTCAGCACCTTACGCGTTGACTATTGTCTCCAAAACAATGGTGTCGTGTACACACATGTTATTTACGTTGACGCTATTTTGGACCTTATCACTAGTTAAATTAAAGTGTTTATGTTGATCACCTGCCAGAGAAGGATTTGCTTTGTAATGAGTAGCACGCTATCCACTACTGTACAGCATTTTGCACCGTGTAGCGTCGTACGTAACAGTGTAGCGTCTTGTGTTTATTTATTCAACATTTGATTTATAATGGTCTTATCAATAGTGTAGGTACAGGTAATGTTGTTTAGTTTATCGCAAGTTATCGTTCCTTGCATAACCGTGCATTATTATTATGTATGCGCGAGTCCATTGGCTTCGAATGACGAGTGTTACCCCAGCCTGATAAACTCTATTTAGACTTCCTGCATTGCATTCATGGTATGTTTAAATCTCTGCAAAGGATTTATCATTCACGAATAAAAAACCTGTGGGATCAAATGATAGTGACCCAAATCCTTTGACATACAAATTCAAAACAACATGCTGGCGAGATCGTCCCACATGAAATTCCAAATAGACATTCGTCACAACTTGCATCTTGGTCTCATTTATTATTATTATTATATTATATCAGCCGTTGGTGTCCCACTGCTGGGCAAAGGCCTCCCCCCATTTCCTCCAGACGTCTCGATCCCGAGCCAAAAACCTCCAATCTACCAAAAATTTATCCAGTTCGTCCCGCCATCTCCGTTTTGGTCTGCCGCGTTGCCTTCTCGCTGGGTCAGGGCGCCACTCGGTGGCTACCTTTGCCCACAGCTCATTTGGCATACGACAGACATGCCCAGCCCAATTCCACTTCAGCGAAGCGGCCTTCGAAGCTACATCAACAATTTGGGTTTTGGCGCGCAGATCGGTGTTACGGACTCTGTCCGTTCGCTTGACACCCAAAATGCTACGCTCCATCGCACGTTGGCAAACTTTGAGCTTGGCCTTGAGAATGTTTGTCAAGGACCATGTTTGCGCACCATATGTCAAAACGGGGAGGATGCATACGTTCATTAATTTCCTCTTTAGTGATAAGGGAAGTTCGCCCTTCATCATATCTCCCATGGACCAATAGCTCCTCCAGGCATTATCGGTTCGCCGAGCGATTTCCTTAATCTGCCTGTCCTCGAAGGAGACTATTTGGCCCAAGTATATATATTCTTGAACGTATGCAAGGTCTTCTCCATCCACCGTTATTCTGGTCTCTACGCTGTTGGTCATGACTTTGGTTTTCAACCTATTCATTCCAAGTCCAATCTCAAAGCTTGCAATGCTAAGGTCTCATTTAATCTTATTAAATTTTTCTTTCTCCTATGCAATTGTTAGTAATTTTTATACAGGTGTCGTACAATGAACTCTGTTTCTATTTAGCACTGGAGTTATATTTCCGTGACAAAATACTTACGCCAAGCAGCATAAACATCGTTCATGGTGTCTCCAGGCGAGTCACTGGCCCTGGAACTTCGTGATTCTCGATCAGCCTGGCTTTCCATGTTGTTGGCACTCATTGGAACAGTATCATTAGCAAACTAGCTCTTAGTATAGTTTCTTTGTCACAATCACCTCATTGACGCTGAATTTTATCGACAATTATTTTGGTCTGAATTGTTGCGAGAATTAAGTTTGCAAAACTTAACCTACTCGTACCTTACACGGGCGTACAAAACTGATAAGAAATATTTAGTTTTCAGAGAACTTAGAATTTGATAAGGTTTTTTGGCTATAGACAAGAACTGTTTGCTGTTTAACAGAATTATATATGAGAATGTATGTTGAAAATATTTAGTAACTAGACTAATTAGTTCATTCTGTAATCGAAAATAAGGCAGTTTATAGTTTGCTATGTTTCAAATATGCACAATATAAAAATTACAACACCTCTAACAATTGTTTAGCAACGAAATGCCTCAGATCTCAGCCTAAATCGCGAAGAGTTGCCGCATACCCATATAATCATACGAACCGTATCGAAAACACGTAAAATTCCCGCATAATGTGGAATTCGTCTAACGGTGAATTTACTGGTTTCATTTGCATAACTAAAAGACCTGACCCGTCTGTAAGTAACTGTATTGGACACATCCCTAGCTAGTGAGGCCTAGAAGCCTCAATCGTGATCCGGTTGTGAGCACCAAGGGCTTGGTCGGAACTTGCAGTTCTCATAGGAACTGGATTCTTTATCATTTTGAAATACGGAAATAAATTTAAATGGTTACCAAATTAATGATGACAGGCATGAATATAATAAATTAAGAACTAGTTTGATATGAGGTGGAATCTCTGACTTATTACAATTATCATTAATGGAATAATTTGTGATCTAACTTACCATAGTAGCTTGAAGTTAAGCATTAGTTAGGTTCTTTACTAAATGTAGTCTGCAAATTACGTTTAATTATCTTGCTGTATGCAGTTGCAGGGTCATAAAATATCGTCCAACATAAGATTTTGTTAAGAAGTTAGTGGTGGAGTATCGCTGTTATGGGATTGAGTTTTAGCATAAGTAGTCAAAACAAATATTGCATGAACCACAAAAAATTAGGTAACCGTAGTAAATCACGAAAAGGAAATAACCGTTTATACTTTATATACAATCACACGCTCGAACGAAAGAGATGAATTGTCTTTTTTCACATTGGTGCTTTTCTCACGAGTGTGAAAGTTAACGTTCGTGAGAAGATTCATGGAAATATTAAAGATAGTGCACTTTTTCTTTGTAGCGGTTAAATTTTCAACTCTATGAGATTAATATAGAGTTGCTTATAGTGTGAAAGCGAACCTGTGATCTATTATAAATAGCTATGACGTGCAAAAAGCTATGTTAGTTTTACGGGTTTTTAGTTAGATGTTTTGTACTAATTGTAAAGCTTTGGTTACCAATGAAGTAATCATCATCATACTATGATGCTGAAAATAACAGAGAAATGAGTTCGTTGCCCACAAATTGCTTGGCGTGAATTTCGAGTTAAAAAATATTGAGATTTGTTTATTTCCTCCGAGGCCCACCAAGACATTTTGAGCCGTCCACCAATTCGAGAACATAACTATGGCAGTCATGCATGGTGATAATCAAGTTAGGTGGTAGGTATATCCGTATTTTTTTATTTCATTAGTTTAAAAGATATTCTCGAAGTTTAAAAACTTTGCAACTCAATTCAAAGAGACCGAATAAAATTTTCGTGACAATAAACGACTTGTACCAATAAATGATGGCATAAACGATGATAAACTCCTAAAGTTGGGGAGCAATATCCGCTACACTTTGTCGGTTCCCGTACTGGGGCGGCGACGAAATGTCTAGACAGTCAGTACTAAACTTGGCAACAACCCCCTAGTTTTTGTTGCCGGAAGTAATATGAGCTTGCCAAACTATTTATATTGTTAAGGTTTTAAAATGAACGAGTAAGAATTGTAGGTAAAATATACAATAAATAAGTAAATGAAACGCGTAGTACATTAGTATAGTACATATATAAATTTAAAATAAATATAACCTATCGCGTCTAAAAGTCTGCGTGTTATGGCAAAACATCTGAACGATTGTAAGTTGTAACTAGTAGTAGTAACGGTTTAGAATGTGGAAAATTTAGTGGTGCAGTTTTCAGGTTCTGTCTTTTTATCGCCCTGTTTTATTAAAATATTTCTCCTAATTTAATATTACTTTATTACAAATTAATTATCTCCTTTTCATTCTCTTTTTTATGCGATTTTTCGAATTCTGATTTTCTTGTTGTGGAAAATGAATCTAAGTATCAAATTCCCTTTAAGGTTATTACCCAATGTGGATTATGGGAGCAACCATAATAATATTAAAAAGCTTAAATCAAAAAATAATCTTTAAAAATTAGTAATTTTTTAAATCATGACCATAAAAAAACTAACACATCGCCCATAAGTAATGCGAAGTAGTCAACACGCACGTTGGTAATCCTATGGTAACCGGACGTGACGTCAGCACACCATAATTTCAATTTCTAATGTTACATTGTTGTGCGCATGCGGTGGTATGTGATGTGGATAAATACTGTTGCAAATTAATATGGAAAGTAAATAAAATGATTGCGTGATTAAGAGTTCTTTTTATATTGCATCTTCACGCAGTGCTTTATTAAACCCATGTTAACATAACGAATAGAGCGTGAGTTATCAGTGTGTGAATGGTAATGTTCGCCAAGTACGTTATAATGGCTACACTGATGTCAACGGGAATAGCGAGAGTACCTACTTTCTGAATGCGGTATTAGGAACCGGAAAGAGCAACACCAGCATTACTGCTAAACACTATAAATAGGTATGGTGGAGCTATCTGATAAAGTATGTAAAAGGAAGGAAATGAGCCGATTTTTGTAAGGTCAGGCTTATAGAGATGGATAAAAATAAAATAGACAGTGATGATAATATCAGCATTAATGATTCATAAGATTGTAAAAGAAGAAGAAATATGATACTGCTAAAGCTTACTGATAGGTACAAAGATATGGATGAATGATCAATGAACCTCAGCCACACACTGTAAGGATATGATATGATTACATACTTCGATCGAATTGATTGACGTAGACGTCACGTCTCGCTCTAATGACATGGAAACGGTAGTCTGTTTGTATGTTAACGAAGAAGCAACTGATGGTCGTGATTAGAACATTAATACTTTACTTTGTCAAACACCTATAAAGTATCATGAACAGGTACAAATATACTGGTAAAGATAGTACCCTCTAACGTAAAGGGATTCTTATAAAACGAAACAACAATAGTAATGACTTCGAAAATAAAAATATTACAAACCAAACGATGCAATAACCTATAAAAACTATTATATTATTTACTCACGGTACCACTACCGTAAATTATACTAGAAGTAAAATGCATCATCAATATTATCTTAGGTGCTGAGATCAATTGGTTCATGGCTTTTATGGAATGATGTCATATATGTGTATAATGATCAGATATATATGTGGAATGTTTTGATAAACCACCACATAAGCAAGAATACTTAATTTTGCCGTAACGTGGATAACGCAATATATACATAGGATTTAAAAAGATCACGTGGCGTCATAGAGATCATGGAAACCAGGCTATCAAGATTGTAAAATGAGGCCTCGACTTTAAAGAGTACATACATCACAATGATAATAGTTTGTTGCCAATACAGAAATATAAAATTAACCTTTTGACTTAGTAACAGATTATGTTGAGTGAGTGAAGTAATGAAATAGACTAGGCATCTGCATACAAAAACCTTTTAAACCAGCGAAGTTCTGGTCTAAGAGTGGATCTGGAGTAAATAAAGCAAAAGAGTTGCATTGATTTCAATGGGAAAACCGTAGTCTACTCCTGTGTGAAACAGGAGAGTGTGAGTTTTGCAAGTGTATAACAATACATAAGGTCATCATAGCCCTTAGCCTAGCTAGACTAATAAACAGTAGTGGTATAAACAACCTCGACCTATTCCCAAAATCGCGTAAGGCCACGCGAAACAGTACTATTTTACATCAGAATCATGGTTAATCATAATTATAGTTATACCAAAATAAATTAACCTGTCATTTTGGTAAACCAAAATTATTCGGAATGCATAATAATGTGTAGGTATTTTAGTCTGAAGTAGTTATGAGCTAAATTATAACTTGAATTTCAAGCCGAACTAGTATTTTGGTATTCTAAATAATATAACATCACCCGTCATGATGCCATTTTGTTTAAATAAATAACACAGAAAAAAATAATAAATTAGTAATCACTCATCAATTATTATCTTTTGTCTCAAGCACCTTATTATGAACTTTGTGATACAATGTTTTTGTGTTTTTTTCATACTGTTTTCAATAATATTACTGCTTTTGCTTTGTTGCTCCGCTCTGTTCTCCACTGCCGGAAAAAATAACTCAAAATCACGAAACAGCTGATTGATTGTATCTGCCTGGAATCAAAACAGTACAAACCCTGTTTACCTACTTTGCCATATTGACCGGTCATGGCGCACCCATAAATTTAATTAGCATGTCAGACGAGATGGCTTCAGCTACAGAATTATCTGAACACGTCTTATTGTGCTAATTTGTTTAGTAGAAATGGTAGAAATGGAGATAACTCAGACCAAAATAACATTTGCGATCAGAGACTGTCACCCACACTATGCGCACTTAATATGTATTTTCACTTCACTGACACCGCATTACACGCTTTCTTGTGTAAAAAACTTAGCGTAGACAGTAGGATACTGCTTCTGATTCTTGGGAACCTTAGAATAGTAAATTCTTTGTATTTTTGAAATATGAAGCTAACGCTACCGGCAGCCTTAGCACCTCTAACTGAATTATCAATTGGGGCCGTACAGCTGATTAAGCATAAAATGATATAGTTCTAAGTAAAAACGAGATGTTTTAGAAAGAAACCTTATTCTTTGCAGATGAAAGTAGAAAGTTGACAATAGCGATATTCTCGGGACTTTGTCGGTGTTCGTAGGGAAGCCTAGCGCATGCGTGGAGCATCGCTGGCAGACAAACACAATGGGGTTTCGAAATTCGAAAGCAGCTGATTAAACCTAGACTCTATTCTAGAAGGGAAAGAATAGAAAGTAGCACGAATTAGTTCTGGGCACATGCGTTGTGAATTACCGAAGTAAATATTTAAAAAAAAATTGTTTGAGGATTTACTAACTGTAACCAAGGAAATATAAAGCCACTTGAGTACACAAACCTTGTTTAATTTGCTTAGAAGCTACACACAAGCACGTTTAGTTTAAGCACCAAATTTAAGCAAAGAATGCTCCACGTGTCAGGTATACAAATCATGGAAAAACCAGCTAACGTTTACTAGCTGTTTAGTACTTATGAGATTCAAGGTTTTAAAGACATAGAACAACTATAATATCACATACCTACAGATTGCATAGGTACCTACAGTTTATGATTTCATTACACAGATGGAAAAACATTCCATTTGTCACTTTTTATTTCATTAACATTTTTTTAGTTCAGTAAATGATCAGTGTTATGGTGATCACACCTGACATGACATGGTATTAATTATTAGACTTTGCTTTAAATAGTCATATTATAGGTTCTATATATTTTATATCTGTAGGCCATACTTCTGTGCTTATTTATATACCTTAAATTAAATCCTAAGGTAAATAATCTTCTATTGGCTATGTCCCAGAGGTTTATGTAAATGATTAGACCAGCAGCGTCGGACAGCAAGGTCACTGATGTGATGATGCAATATTTGACATCATCCTATTCAATAAGAATCTCTATGAGATTAATGTCACGTCTCGAAGTTGAACGGTATGGTGTGCAAACATTGCAATGTAGTCTCATAGGTGTAGCTTCTTCTAAAATGTCAAAAAAAATTGTGATAATTACATACAGGCAAATGTCTCTCTAGCCAGAAACTAATATTTTTGAACCACAATATTATACTATAACAAAGAGAGTGTTTTATTTATATTAGTATAACATGAGTAACGATATATGACAATGAACTTATTTTTGCAATATTATATGTAAGGGCCATGTTTAATGTCTCTTTAATAAATAAATTAATAATAAATAAATAATGCTGGACAATCCACATATCATCATCTAGCCCCAAGGTAAGCTGCTGTATATACTTAATACAATACAATACATAGATAGATATTTTTTTATTATACATAGAAAATACCCAGAACAAATATTTGTCCTGGGTACAAATATTTGTTGATCGTACAAACAGAGGCGGGAATCGAACCCGCAACCTTCGCGTCGCAGGCGGACCTGCGCCCGCTGCGCCTCGTCGGTCGTCAAATGATAATAATTTTATCAACAAGACAGGTAGGTAGATTTTATTATATTTGTGTTAGTCTAATATTCATTTCATTAGATTCAGAAAGATTATATCTATGTAACTCCTCATTTACTTACTGAAAGTAAACATACTAAGCACTTTCTTGACTTGACACCCAAGGCCAGCTCAATAATTACCAGTTTACTTTTTGCAATCATCAGTTCTTGGCTGCTGTAACTTCAATCAAGTGTTTTTATTGATATTTGATGATTTTGTGGTCAGTGTTTATTGAAGGCAAGCAAAACTTGAAATTCTAAATCAAACTGGTCAGACGGTAAAAACATTTTATCCCAACAGGGTCAAGTCTCATGAAATACCACGCAATATAATAGATTATTACAAGTTTCTAGAATATTTTGACACACGATTTGGCTGATAATGTCACATAACTTATATTTTCTGTCGATATAAAAAAATATTTACGATTTACATAAGGTTATCTAAGATTCGCCTATAGTAGGTAACGTAGGTAACGTTACATACAGTTGTTGTTTGTTGTAAGAATGATGATACTCAGACATAAAACAACCAGAATCTGTGCCACCGTTGCGCACGCGACGGCTATGCAACATGGCTCTAAACACCACAATTAAATGCAACAGCCGTATCCGATGACAGCAACGTGACAGTCTCGCAATCACAATAGGCAGTAAACATAATTGTAGATTGACATCCAATGTTGTTGCAGTTGACAGTAATTAAAATTCATTTTTATGTTGTCTTGTTACTTGGTTGCCTGATTTGCATCATAATCAAGATGGTATTCATGGTGATGTCGATGTCATTCGTACAATAAATAAATGTTTCGTCGTGAACAGCTCGTGGAGTCGTGGTGTAGATTGTATGTCGCTATGTCGACTAGAACAACTAGGTCATGTTCATCACATCAAAGTATTCAGCATTGCGAAAGTGTCAAATTACTACAATGTAATGTACGTTTAATGTAATTTGTATTAGAATAATTATGTTACTAATATTTGTTCTGATTTGATTATGTGGTAGCAAAGAGCCCCAGTTTTGTCGACATTTGGTGTAAATCAGACTGACTAAACAGTAATATAACAAAAACTGAAACAAGTATACGTAACAAGAGCAAAAGAGCTTACAAACACTAATTTGTACGATTTAACTTTAACGATTTAATTTAATTTTTACAATTCCTCTGAACTCATTATTGCTTTCTATTATTGACATATTCTTCAGTAACAAACAACAGACCGTTTCAATATGTAGGACTGAAGCGAATGTGGAAACTTTGAAATTTAAGTGTTCTCACGATAATTTAATCGAGCAATTCTTTGATCAACTCTGATCGAAGATACAGTACAATTGATTAATTGCTACGTTCGAGATGACCATTAGAATAGTAATTCAAAACATGTACGCGGAGTAGGGCTAATGCCACAGAGTATTACTCTGTGCTAATGCCTAGCCAAGCATGGAGCCAGGCGCTATCGGTCGCGCATTCAAGTCACAGAGTAATAGCCAAATGCTGACCGCGTTGAACATTCTTATGACCGCTTTAATTTCAACAAAACTAATTGCAACAAGAGCCATGGGAACCCAGAACAATAACTATAGCATTCAGTAACAACTTTTGTTGTATAGATAACAGTAAGTACTCTATAGCGGTAACACTTTATCTGGTGGTAGGACTCCTTAGCATCAGCCAGTCTTTGTGGGTGTGTGTGATACTATCGAAGTGCGAGATATAAGTACCTTCTGTCTCCAAGCATCGGTGTGTAAGCTTTAGTGTGTTTAGGTTTAAAGGCCACTGCAGCAAGTGAAATATGTTTTGCTGGGCCACGCAAAACTTCAAACTTAAAACTTTGGGTTACACTGTAACTGTTTATGGTACTGACTAATGACGTAATGACTGATGGTACTGACATGGGTCTTTCTTTAAAGTAATAGTTATCAGAATATATAAAAAGCCTGACTGACTGACAGATCAATGCACAACCTAAACCGTCAGTCCTAAAAACCTGAAATTACTACTAGAAAGTAGTTCCCGAAATTTAATTCCTAGAGGACGCTGCGGGCAGATGAAGTTTATACAAAAAAACTTAATGTGGACAAGTCGCGGGGCGTTCCAATAGTTGTATATACAAAGTATGAAAAGAATATAATAAAGAGAAGCAATTATACACACTGGCATGGTCATCGTTCAGCAGGTTGTGGTACCGATGCTGCTTATCATTAGAGTCGAGCCTCATCATCACGCCGTTGTCACCACACCATCGCGAATTACTGAAACCAAAACCAAATAAAGCTTAAAATGCATCTTTCAATTTATTAAAACTAAGATCCATTAAAATAGGGTAAAGTGAGTCACTAATAGAGTTTCCGCGAAAAATCTTGTGGTTTAGTTTTTAAATGTGGTAACTAGCTTTAGCTTTAGCGGTTCTTGATTTTGAACCCCGAGGAAGGACATTAGGTTATTTTTCATGTAAGTATGCATACTAAACCACGCGAGCAAAGCCGCGAGTGGCAGCACTGGCAGCCAGGCCAGCTAGTGTACACTGGCAGTGCAGTAGTTTTATAAATTCATCACCTAAGTTGAGCTCTAAATTATTGTTGTCCTAATGATAATAAGGCCATTTCAGTTAATTGTTTCAGATCAAAAAAGTCAGGAATTCACAATAACGCAATCCAGTCTGCTGATAAAGATAAGCGTGTGGTATTTTTTCACCTTGATAGTCGAACTGTTGCATAGTGCGTAAGAGGGCAATGCGCTGCAGTAATTGAGCAATCAAATCTGATGATTTATTGAGAGCATTTGAATCAATTTGTTTGTAGTATAGGTACCTATTGAATGATAGTGTAACATAATTTAACGACCGTCTAGTTACATAATAATAGTAATAAGGCAACAAAGACTACATATTTAGGCAAGCGTTGTGATTTGTCAGTCTAGTAATTTAACATTTAGCAGGTCCGGTAAAAAATATATTTTATTTTAGTACAAAATCGAGAGTGAGTTTACGACTATGTATACCACTGTTTAACTTAATATTGATGAGTTTTAATGAGAGAAAACAACCGGAACTAGGAAGTTACAGAATGTTGAATTTACATTTTAAGATCTACCTTTCAAATGTTGCAGCGAATTGTAAAATACAACCGTTTAATTGTATGTTATGCATGTAACAATTAAATTAGTTAATTGCAAGTTTGCTGAAGCTTATAGGCTTTCGTTTTATAATCTAGTATCTAGCATGCCTGATTGAATTATATAGAAGCGTTCATTCGTTTCAATATGGCGGCTACGCTGCGCTTTGGGCCGAATATTTATACCGACCGGAAGGGTCATTTTGTGAGTCTGTCACTGACGTCTATCTGTCGTCGCTTCAGACTTTTCCAGTCCCTTACACACGTAAGGTATAGTTCGCACAGCGGATCTAGGCTTCCGTGAAGTTAGCCGTTTGTGATGCGCAAAGACAATTTAGTTTGAAAAAGCTCCATTGCGCATCGAAACGGCTAATTTCACTACGACCGAGATCCGTTCTATACCTGTAGGCGTGAAAGAGACGGTCTGACGCAGCAATAAGCAGACGACAGCGACAGACTCACGGTCGACGTGATAGAATACTCAGATATTGAAAATAAACTTGGAAGCAACCCCTGATTTGATCTAAAATGGGTTGGAAACAGTCTGGCCACTGGTCAGTCGCCTAAAAAGGAAATAATAGCATTAAAATTATGTGCGCCATTGATTTGCATCTTGATGGAAAGTCTGTTCTTTAGTTGTTTTCACACTAAGGTAGTTGTGAGAGTTGTATAACACAAATCCCTTAGTGTGAAAACAAAAATAACCAACTGATGATGATATTTTATTTACGATAAATGTTTTTTGATATCGAATTATAAATGTCAGGGGAACGCGGAACCAGTCAATAACAATAATTTATTTCTCCATTAAATTTTACGATCTTTATGGCGTTTATTGTGGTTGGTCCTAGGGCCGATAAAGGTGAAAATTCCTTATTTAAGACACTCGTCTGTCTCTCGTCTCGGCACAGAAGAAGAAGAAATAAGGGGATTTCTCTACAAATCCCCTTCGGAGAGGATTTGTGAACCACACCATGGTCTAGTATGGGATTGCGTATTATTGTGAAGAGAGAAACTCAGACAATGCCGAATTTTCTAGGAAAGGTGGCGTCTTTTTTTAAATAGGTATTTTTTTGTCGCGTCCACTAACCAAACCTTGTTTATCTGGAACATACATAATAGTGTAACGAACGAAACTTATTTGACTTGCATGTCTCTAAACTCAGTCCGAAATGAGATAGTTAGAAGTTTGTAGGCAAGTTTCATCCTTAGATGTAACTAGAAAAACAAGGCTTGGTTGATGGAAGCCAGAAAAAAAAAATGACCCCAATTTCAGGCATTGTCTTTTATTATAGGATGGAATACCTGCCTGGCCTCTAGTGGTTATACTTCATCAGACTTTAGGTATTATACAAGTTCCTGGTTTATAATCACTAATAGATAAAGCAATCAATCGCTAGCGGAGATAGTAAACGACCTTTTATAATTTCAGTTTTACTTTCTCTTTTAGTGAATAAATATGAGTTAGTATTTAGTAGGTTCCTAAATTACGATCATTATAAGTACCTTATTATACCTATAGTTTTGTCGTAATAAAGCGGAGAATCTAATCAATTCTTTTACAACACTTTTTCTCATCTTTGATGCAAGGCATGCAATTTAAGTATTGAAGTTCTTTGCGAAAATTGAATTCGGCTACATTGCCAAAGATTGTAAAATGTTGCATACATAACTATATAATAGAGGTGATAAAACCAACGGATGATTACAACTTTTTTACGATAGATAGATAGATAGATATAGCCTTTATTGCTGAATTATATTTTACATTTCAACTTATAAATTGTATTATTTTAAATTCTTCAGACATCAGCTTGTCCGCAGACATAGGCCTCCTCCAAAGATTTCTTGACTGACTTTTTTACGAGTAAATAACAAATAAAATAAAATAAAATAAATAAATAAATAAATAATGCTGGACAATCCACACAGCACCATCTAGCCCCAGGTAAGTGCTGTTAAACAGAGCTGTGTTATGGGTACTAGATGACTGTGGACAGAGCCGCGGAGAGTTTGCAAACGGTCCCGCAGCTCTGTCCAACAGTCGTTGTTGAAGGAACTTCGTGGGCTTTTTTAGTCGGTAGGACGTCGCAATCTGCGACGGAGAGTCCGACATAGCCCGTATGCTTCCCCCGCAGACGGGTATGCGTAAATGCATTTTTGCCCACGTTAACAAAAAAAAAAATGTGTACTAGATGACTGATATACTCGTATACTTAATACAAATAAAAAAATAATAAAAAATAACATGTATTTTCTGTCACTAAAATCTCAATTATGTTATAAAAACAATAGCGCCAGTCTGATGATCTGATGGTATTTTACTTTGTGAGAGGCTAAAGCCTGAGTTAGGTTCTTAAAACCTGTATTTATAAAGTTGCAGCATTAAGATAACAATAATTATTAGGACATGCAAGCAAGCACCGTTTGTGGTTGCGTCACACTACATCGCACGCCTCCGAGACCGTGCGCAGGCGCAGGCGCTTGACACGCATAGGCGCACTGTCATTTCGGAATGTACACTAAGGGCTACCACTCTGTCATTGTCTGCGTATTGTCTTACAAAACGAACGATTTGTCAGAACCCAATGGATGTAAAGAAGGGTCTGGACCATTCATCTGTTTCTGGGGCAGTAATTAAAAACATATACCTATCTAATTTTATTGTCTAGCTCGAGTGGCAATAGCGTTGCCACAAATAATTTTTCAAGTCCATTATTTTCCGTTGACTGAATTTAACCAAATTATAACGCTGTTACCATTACCCATCTCATAGGCATGGTCATTGTGCCATGTAGATAACCACTCGTAATTTCCGATACCAGATTCTGATTTCTGAATTGCCCTTCAAAGCTGAACAAACCACTGAGCCGGGTCAGTAGATTGTGATAATAGAAATATTATAATGTAGGTAAATATCTAATCACGTTTTAGCATACTCATGAATATTTCGTCGCAAGGCCAAAGCTAGTGTTTTGATAAAATTGATAAGCTGTGTTGATAAACAGTCTAGGTACATTCTGACCTTCGTTCCTTAATCAGTGTTGGTTTTTCTTCTTTTTAACGTTATTTATAGGTTAGAAGCACTTATTATAAGGCTATTAATAAAGATATTTGCTTAAGTACCTACGTGTTTTCTGCGAACAACTTCCTATAGCAAGTGTAGCACACAAATACATGACAGCTAAATGTTATTTTTGTTACTGTCTTCTTCTTTAGTTTAAATTTAAATGTCATCAGCGGATAGAGGTTAGTGTCAAAATTCCCTTTTAAAATCTCCTTTCGGGAATTTTAGTGCCGAAACCATTTTTCTCGGACTGAAGGGGATTTTAAGAGGATACTCATACTTTGTCCATTTAATAAAAGCTAAATGTTCTTTCAAGTTTTTTCCACTGTCTGCCATGCCAACCCTAGCTACCTACTGCAGGTAAGCGTAGGAAGCACGTATTTTATGCTTCGGGTTTAAAAAACAATGAAGACGGCATTTTGTGTGTACGTCTAAACAACAGCTCTAAACCGTGTAATTGTGTGCATGCATGGTACAAAAAAAACCCATTGCATATTTAATGTAGGTAGTGTACCTGTTAGCTAATAGGATAAGGTGGTTTTCTTGTATGGGGAACAGAGCCTGCAGTTCTTTGCACATAATTTAAAATGAACCGTTATAATTTGACCGGTAGCTACTTACTTATCGGACCAACATAAATGGGTCACAATATACGTACAAATGACCTGGATTGGTCACTGCCTCGAGTTCACTATGTTTATCAAGAAGTAAAGAAAAAGACAAAGTGATGATGACGAAACAAGCCATAGAGTCTGATTCTATTAAAAGGCATAGCTACCGTTCGTTCGTTCGTATGAGTCAGTGGCCAACTCTGGTGACAGAGTTTCTAGGCCGCCCGAAGGCCACTGTCATGGCCTAACAACTTAGAAAAAGCCAGGACCGACTGCTTAACGTGCCCTCCGAAGCACGGGAGCGCTCAGTTGAAATTGCCACTGGCGGTCACCCATCCAAATGATGACACCGCGGAACAGTGCTTCGTTGATCTGTTAAGAACAACTTAACCAGCTACGTCACGAGCGCTCCGTGGCTACCAGTACCCACCTAGTCTCATTGCAGAAAACGTGAGAAATCTACACAATTATGCGACCTGTGGCTATCCGAGACGGCTCATTAAAATTCAGCATTGAACGTAAACAGCCAATGTCAACCTCAATAGGCAGTTTACTCGTATTGACAGCACTCGCGGCACACAATATAAGGATTTCGCAGGTTACCTGAGTGGCGTATCTTTGTCACTATGATGAGGTATACGGCTATTCAGCGATCAGGCGCTCAATTTACCTCCATTTCCTAATAGATTTCGGAACAAAAGAACCGTATATCCCATCTTGCAACAATGCTTGCAAATCTTGCAATACGGCATTTACTCACAACCTGTACAACAACACCTCAACACTTAACACCGGGAGGTACACCAGTACTTCTTAGAAACTTAGAAATCCGGTCACCAGAGTTGGCCACTGACTCATACAAACTTACTTTTTTACCAGTACTTCATACAGTTACAAGTTATTGCAAGCTGTGGACTCCAAATACGGTAAGCTTATAAAGTTTTATCTTAAGTTAGACAAATTCATACAAAATATCACAAAAAGCGGGCAAGAGTATTTTACTTGAATCAAGGTGTAAACTAGCTTTCTTACTGGTCCTACCTATGCCTTGTATATATAGTGTCAGGAAGTGAGATTATAGATAAAACGATAAGATATTGATATGGTCTATCAAGATATTGGTTTTCACTTTATAAATTAACTTTTTTATTGGGTAAGCAATATTTTCTAATGGTGTCTTATTTAAAATGACGAGATGGTTAATAAGTTGGTAATTTTTTATTATCGTGACAAGAATAGTTTTGCAGGCGCTGAGTTTAACTGAATTTTTATACAAAACTGCGCTGCTTTATGTTGTTCATTGTAGGCCTACCCTACAGCAACTGTAGAGTCTAAGTTACTGTAAACTACAGTGTAGAGGTTTTAATTTTATTTATTTTCAACTGTTCAACTGACGTATTTTATATGAATGTGAGCTTATTGACAGGTTCCTAGCTCAGCTGAATAACCCGTCAATACGAGCGGTTCATTGACACGCGGGTCATTGACACGCACCGCGCGCTGCCCATATATTTAAAATAAGGATATAACTAACTAATAATTGACCAGCATTTAAAGGTCATCAATTTGCTTGAGATTTAAAGGATAAAATGTAAAAGAAGTATTACCATAATTTTTTTTTGTGTGTGGAACCTATTTCTTGAATATTATTCACTAATAATAAAGCGTTATAGAAAGACCCTGTATATAAGAGAGTTATAGAAAGCAAAGTATTTCTACCTACCTACCCAATGTGTTTGACCAATGTTATGGTCAAAGTTATGGTAAATGTCCATGAAACGACAAATTTAACGAATAGTTTAGGTACTAGGAAATTTTTTTGTAGATAACACCGCGTCGAGTTTCGTAAACTTCTTACTAAAATACGCGCAGTTGAAAATAAAAACAAAGAAAAGACTCAAAACAGATCTATGACCTAGAAATTACCACTGTGGCCGCTGACAGCATTGTATGCAGATGACAGTCGGCGAAAGCGGTTCCTCTCCGCGCGGGAATCGAACCGGCACGCCTTTCATTTCACTGCATGTGGTAAACAATCGCTGAGAATATGAAATTCCAGTTACCAAGCTATCAGATTCAAGTTATCTAAGAATGGGCGCAGATGGGGGTTAGTATTAGTACCACCAACAACGGTTCGGTAATTTTAAAAGAGATCAACCTGATAAAAAACTTTTAGCCGTGCTATCAGTTTTTTTTTCGTACGTAAGTTCGTATGAGTCAGAGTCAGCCAACTCTGGTGACAGTTTCTAGGCCGCCCGAAGGCCTCTATCATGGCGTAACAACTTTGAAAAAAGCCGGGACCCGCTGCTTAACGTGTCTTTTTAAGCACGGGAGTGCTCAGTTGAAATTACCACTGGCGGTCACACATCCAGTACTACGCGGAACAGTGCTTAAATTCGTTGATCTGATAAGAACAACTTAGCCAGCTACGTCACGAGTGCTCCACTGGCTTCCAGTAAAACATGCCCTGAGAGGTTAGTCCTGAGAAACGTTTGAGTATTCGCCGTTATAATAGAGTTCTTTGTGATAGAGCTGCTCGTCCCGGGACGAACAACCATCATACCTATTTCTGCCGCCAAGCAGTAATTAAATTGAAGTTTTAGATATCAGGGTGGCAACGTGCAAGTGATATCTCTGATGTTGCAAGCGCACGTAGGATACAGTATCTGCTAACGATCAAGCGGGCCGTACGCATTTGCAGCTTTAGTGATACCACGGCGAAGCGGAGTAGCAGCAGTTACGTCTTTTTTATAATAAAACCTACCCACTTGTTGGTGAATGTAATATTTTAGTTTAGGGCACGACAAGATATCATATTTTTGTATTGCATAAAACATTACGGAGCATATCTCATGTCAACTTACTTTCGTTTCGTGTCGTAATGGATTGCAATTATGTAAATAGATTGATTGTTTCAGACATTGAGATCAATTGAACTGCTCCAGTTCTTTGATTGATGAAACTGATACGGGTAATGAAGATAGGCTCTGTAACCGAGATCATTTATTTATTATCGGGCAAGTGAATAGCACCTAGTTCCATTAAACAAACAAATATTCTATGTAGAACAACTTAATTTCATTAGACCGTATTCCATCGCTCTTTGGAGTTAGGAGCTTATGAATCACAACATTCAAAAATCATTAAAATTGGCGCTTGCTACTATGTCCCCAAAAAAATATCTCAACATACCACCTATCCGGAAATCCGGTAAACGTTAATTACGATTGTTCTCAGCTGATTGTATTACTGCAACCATGCTTAGTATTTAGAAATATTGGTGTCACGCTGCCTTACTCGACGGATACAGAGGCTGGTCTATGTCGGATCAATCCATGTATCCTGCCTTCCATACAGAACAGAATTCATCAGTGGCAAATTCTCACTAGAAACTGATAAATGAATAGGACAATGCTTAATGAATTTTAATGTAAGCTATGATGTCTCAACATCGAACAGTCAGCGTTTTAAACTCTGATCAAAAAAGAATTGTCTATCACGTCTATGCAATTATTACGGCCGCTATTATGAGGGCTATCCTAAACGTTTTGCGACGTCGCATCGTGTCTAAATGTGTTTCGTTCGGCTCTTACCTAGTAAAGTTATCTGCATTTAGCGGCAATAAATACTAATTCTGATATGGATACGTACACTGCAATGTACCCTATCATGCAAGCACGGCCGATTATTCTCTGCAAGGACCAATGGGCGGTGTTGGAAAAAACCAAGGAAGCGAATGTCTGCTAGTTGATAAATGGGTTTTATTAATTAATTAATTAATTTATTTATTTGGTACTTATGGATATTTTTTATTCATGCAGTCAAGTGTAGATGGATGTACTTTTCTTGATGACGAGAGAAGGATTCAGTAATGAAACATTGTTAGTCTATATTCGTACCATACCATTGTTTTTTTTTTTTTTTTTACGCTTTTTTAACCATCAGTAAAATATTAGAAGGCAGGCCTATACCCAGCAAGTGAATCCACGCTGTGGATGATGATGATGATGAAATATTAGGTACCTTACTACAGTAAGAATGAGACCGGAGAATTGACTTCTTCCGTGAATCACGTTCAGTAAATGGTTTTCCTGGATGAGAAACCGTAATAATGCGGTAAAAATAATATTTTTGGTCAAACAAGGTCAAAGGCCCAACTCGGTCAGTGACATTGCTGCAAGTTAAAATAACCAATCCAATTTTTTGTCTTTCAGAGCGGTTTGCTCACCAGGGTAATTAAAAAAAAGTTATTAAATAACACCTCTCAGAGCCACATAGTTGGTGGGACATAGCCATAGCACACACAGCACCACATAGCAGTCAATCCTTGCATGATCGCATGCTAAGGGTCTTGTATTGTATGTAATATCATGGTCAGCCATAGAGTGTTCCTACTGTTGGGACACTGGCCTACTCTCAAGCTGATTCGGTCAGTCTACTAAACGTAGTGCTAACATTCTCTTGGCAGTCTACCATGTAGGTTCTATGGAGTTTGGTCGTTTGATGGAGGGCACAATTCTTTCGAATTTTTAATTTTTGGAGATTTTTTAGGGACTGTGATGTCTAAATCTAAAATACTTTTGAAATATTTGTATAAAGGTTATACGGTATAACTTATAAGTACCTAAGTTTCTTATAGTACACATAAAAGTGCCAAGCAAGCTAGCAATAAAAGTGGTAGTAAGAACCGAAGGGCGCATAATTGCATCAGCGACAAAGCCTTTTTTCATTGATTAAAAAAAAAACCTAAGCATCCGCTTTTGTACCATAATGAAGGTGCGATCACTGTCAAACGACCGATCCCACCAGCTTCAACAATAACACTGCCAGAGTGCCAGTGCCAGGTAGGTATAGCTTTCGCATGACTCTCCCTTTCGGTTTAAACAACAGAGCAAAAAGTTTTGTAGGCAGATAAGACAGTGAGCTACTTTACCACTTTTTGTACAGCACCATAGTAGGGTAACCGAGGGCGAAAACAATGCCATTTATTATTGCAAATAAGCCATTGATTGTTGAACATAACCAAAACGAAACTGAATGGCCTTATTTGATCATGAGTTTTCTTAATTTAAACAAGACTGTAACACCTACGCTGGTGGTAATGTGGTAATGTGGGTTTAATTTTGAGAAATAATGAAACTAAGACCTTCATCCATACTAACTTAAATATTTAGGTTTAGTCGGTGTCATAGAACAGATGTTACTAACTACCTAGGCAAGGTCACTGAAGGAAATAGGTAGGTAGGTACCAAGGATATTGAATTGAACCGCTATATGAAGGCGATCTTTATTGTAGTCAAGCTGATACCTCTGACACTGCATAGCTTGTCTCACTTTTTTACAATACAAAAATAGAGAAAGCAGATAAAGCGAACCAGGCTTGGCGCCATCTAGCTGATTTTAGTTTAGAACTCTACAATTTCCACTCAGCGCTTTTGTGGTGGCTCACATTTCTGACACGCCTTTTTGAATAATTTCATACTCACAAGGAAGAAAGATAAGAGGACCATAATTACTTCAAACCTCTGTTCTGTGTTGACACTAGCCTACTCTCGAGCGAGTGATGAGTTTGTCAAGAAATAATGGAAATCATTAATGTGAAGATAGGCAGGCATGTTGTGTGATGAATACCTGCTTGAAAGAGAATTTTATTTTGGCAAGGACCGGTCCTATACAACAGGTTTGAGGTTGCGACTTGCGAGACATTAAGTTTTAAACAGGAAGGCTAAATAGGTACCTACCTACCTAGTAAGTCAATTTATCGGTTTTATTGACAAGCAATATTTAATTACTTTGCGACATAGGTACCTAGTTAATTAAGTTCGAAATAATTTTATGGTCTTTTCTAGCATTACGATAATGACGAAAAAAAATCAGTAGTTTTACCTACGCTAGCTGGTACTGTGCTGGTACCTACCTCCAACCTACCTAGTACCTACTCTATTGATCAAACAATCGTTCTTCCATGCAAAAGATTTCAACGCGCTGCATAAAACCGAGAGTGCTTAGCACGAAAAACTCGTTTGGTGCGTTTGGCAATTTGTATGTAATTTTGGTAGTTCATAAAGAAAGAGGCAGTGTTAAAAAAAACCCTACACAAATTTGACAGAGCTGGTCAAACGAGTTTTTCATGCTAAGCAAGCACTCTGTATCGGCATCGACCGGCACACTAATAGGTAAGGTAGGTAGGTACCTACTTAGTAGTCAGTGCCAAATACCTACCTAGGTATCTGAAGGGCGATTCTCGTGCCATAGATAAATGATCACCACATGAGATATAGGTAGGTGCCTAACTAATAACTATATCACAACTATTCACAACACCGTTTATCTATGCACGAGAATCGCCCTCCAGTTTTATGCCAGTCACAGAAGTTGGTGTCAGTAGTGCTCTAAAGTTCTGTGTCTACTAAGCGGTAAAGGTAACAAAAAACATACCTATAACTCTAGTCTCTAATCAAACTCAAGATGCAATATTTACTAACATGGAACTGACAGGTGAATCAGCTGGTAGCAGGGGTGAAACACATTTTCAGGGCTGTGCTAATTCTATTTAAAGGTAGTATTAGATGACAGATTATCAGATGTTTAACTAATTAATCATCATCATTACCTTATAGACGAATATTATAAAGAGGAAAGATTTGCATGTTTGTAATGAATCAACTCAAAACTACTGGTCCGATTTCAAAGATTTTTTTACCATTAGAACATTATCCCTGAGTAACTTAAGCTATATTTTATGTCCACCTGTGCAAAGCCGGGACTGGCCGCTAGTGTAATATAAAAAAAACCCACTAAGCTAATACTCAGCATGATACGAAACGTTACGCTCAGTTCAATAAAGCTGCTAAATTAAAATTATGCTCTTTGTATGAATAGTCTATAGTTTGTTGTAAGTGTTAGTGCTATTCTTATTTAGGTACTTTTATTTCTGCCGCCAAGCAGTAATGCTGGCATTGCTATGTTCCGGTTCGAAGGGTATGGTTTCCGGTGAAATTACTGGCACTTGAGGCATTCGATCTTAGCCTCAAGGTGGCAACCCGCGAGTGATGCCTCTGGTATTGCAAGCGTCCATAGGTAGGTACCTGCTATGTTTGCAAATCAGAGAATGAACAAATCAAATATTCATTAATATGATAGAATGGATGCTGTTCTAAAAATATTTTAATTATGTTTTTGAATTGGCTTAGAGGAAGCTCTGTAATTTCTAATGGGAGTTTTGGACTTCTATATAGGTTGTAGTTATGGTCTCTTAGAGTCTCATCATCGATCGGTTCTTTACTAAAAAAGGTAAAAAAGCTCGTCACGAATTATAATGATTACAGAAAACTAAAAATATGATTAATCAATATCGGTTTTTTTTAAAGGTAGGGAACACCTAGGTTAGGTACCTACCTACCTCTATACATTTATTCAAGGTACATAGGTATGAGGTACGTATAACACCTAAGCTAACACGTGTGTGCGTTACATCACATTTGGCTTCCTCAACAAAAATAAATACCTATACCTACCTACCTATATTATCTATAATGATATCAGTCGTTTCGTTATCAGTTTTATTTACGATTAGTTTTACTATATTATGTATACCTACCTACCTACCTACCTAATTTGTTTTTTTATCTTAGACCAAGCAGCTATAGCTATCACGCGCCTGTATTTCATCTCAGCGGAGGTCCTGTGGTCGTCAAGGGGCAACGACCTGGGGAACAGGTATGGTGGCTAATACCCTATAGCTACACCTAAGCAGGTTGGTTAGAGTGGTTAGGTACCTAGTACGGTAGGCAGCTAAGTACATGAGTGCTTGGCCTTCCTGGTCAGGTAGTTTTTTTTTATAGACCAGGTAATAGGTAACTGGACACAGGTAAGCAAGGTTAAGCAAGGTAAGCAGTTAAGCAAGGCTACCTACTGCACGGGCAGACAGCAGGCTAGCTTATAGGTAGGTACCTACCTAGAATGGTTGACCTTTTGTTATCTATGACCTTTCGGAAGTTCGGCGCGGAGATTGTCTGTCAATTGCACAAAAGCAACATTTTATCTTTACCATAACAGTGGATGACAGACACAATGTCAGGTGACAGGTCCTTCGTAATGTACCATAATATACTGTAGGTACTTTGATACCTACTACCAACTTTTTAATGATCCGAGTTCCGACTGGTGAGAAGTGAGCGGCCTTCATTGTTAACTATAGCTATCTGAAACAACCGTGAACTCACCGTTATCTACCATGAAACACCAAACACCATAACAAAACGCTACTCACCGAAAAACCCAATAGTTTTCTAGTATCCGCAGGCAAATCCGAAAACCAGTTCCGTTAATTCAAGTTTTACTGGCGATTTCAGTTTCAAAATCACGAGAAAACTATTGCAACACACTGAGCACTTTGCTATCACTGTAACACTTAAAATTTCACAGACATGGATCGGATCTATGTTTATTTTATCAAAAGCATCGATACTTTTACGTAAAGAGTTTTGAGCTGATAACGCGAAAAGCGCGTACGACCTTCCTCGACAATGGTTCAGGTGACACTAGCGCTCGATGGAGGTGAATACGTGGAGGCAAGGGGAACCTCACGCACGTCAGCCGGCAAGGCAGGCTGTATTCGGTTCGGAATTTGAGTTTGAATTAGGTACCTACCTACCTACCTACAATACAATACACTTCGCGCGACACTTAGAAAAAAACTTTTTAGGTAGGTACTTCACAATACACTTTTTTATGATCATTTTTATAGGTTGGTAACTTATTGTAATAAATGTATAATGTAGGTAGGTGGTTGGGTAGCTCTATCTACCCAATTAAATAAAGCAGCTGCTGTAGGTATAAATTATACATACATACCCTAGTAGGTAACATACCTTACCTACTGATAAAAAACTAACAGCTGATAGATTGTCCATCGCATCGGTCCCAAAAAACTGGATCACCCATCCCATGAGCCTTGAGCATGAGCAACTACCTACCTAGGTAGAACACCTGTTCGTCACCTGACAACCTCCTCTGTGGTGGCACCGTGGAGAAGCGAGAGGTTGCCTGTTCGATTCCCGCTGCGGGACAAATGTTTGCATTATCTGCTAAAAATTGGGTTGCATGCAGTGAAGTTGCAGTAGGTAGTAGGTACCTCAGTTCCGGATTAAGCCAGCGTGGCTCGAACCCTCGAACTCTTGAACTGAATTTACTTTAGTCGCACGCTAAAGATAAGTAATAGATTAACTAAAATTTTTAGCTAAATATTTTAAATTTTACGAGCGTATCAACTCAACTAACGTCAGTAGCCTTCAATATAATAACGGCGAGCGTAGCGAGCCGCGACAAATTTTCTGTACTGCTTGCTATCTTTTTTTTTATAAGCTTTGCAACTCAATTTACTTTATTGCTTGTATATTAAACTGCGAATCGGTGCGATGCAAATTCGCATCGTAGAAAATTGCGACACGTGGTGATTTCGTGTGGCGAAAGAATGGTATTTACTATGTGACGTTGCATCGCAGTTTTGTGTACAAGCCCTCAGCTATTTGTAACAGACAGTTCAACGGCGAGCGTAGCGAGCCGCGAAAAATTCTGGGTGTTTATCTTGTTGAACCGCGAAATGAGCAAAAACTTAAGTCGGTGCACTCAACGCGGCTTGCATTATAATGTATTTGAAGATTGTTTACGGCACAGGCTACGGGGTATACTAGTTAGGTAGGATATCAGTGTGAAAATTAAAAACAACTTGTAATTTTTTTTTATTTGTCTGAGTTACCTACATGCTAATTTTCAGTTGCTTGGAACCGCTGTTGCCCGTACCTATTTCTATTAAGAGGCCCTTGGCTTGCTTATGTTCATACGCATGTGGTTTAAAATTAAAAAAAAAATTGATACCAACTCCGGTACTGTAGTACCTACCTTCGAGGATGATTATTCTAAACGTCTTTGGCTTAGAATAATAACACTCTAAGGTCTTTGGTACCTACCTACCTTGGTATATTCTTTCTTTGTCATTCTTATGTCAATGATAAAGACGATGATAGAACACAGAAGTAGGTAGGTACTCACCTAACAGAGGTTTAACTTACCATTATGAATAAAGCCACTAATGAAGTTCACTCTACCTGCATTGCATGATGTAGGTAGGTTTCTTTACTTTCAAAATAGACGTGCAAATATCAGAATGTGGGTTCTAGGTCTGTGCTCTAGGGCCAAGGTGAACCGGCGACGAAGAGAAACTGCTGTACGAACTATGATGCGAGAGATAAACTGACTAGGTTATGTATGATAAGCGAATGCGTAGGTTTGCTACACAGTCACAGAATAGATATTAGTAGTACGACACAGTCTACACATGCGCTACTTCCGAGTCCGACACTAATCTACGTACTTAGGTAGGTACTTATACGTAAAACTAGCTAAGTTTAGTAGGTAGGTACAACGGATTCGACTTATTGAGTGCCAAACAGTGCCAAATATAAAATTTTAAATAATGAAGAATTGCTTAGGTAATTTTTTTTTATTGTGAGAATCTTCAGGATTTCTCTTCTTGCGAGGGCAGCAAATGCCATGCATTATGCCTTAGGTACCTACTCTTGCCTTACTCATAACAGCTAAAACCACATAATGGTGCCCTTCCGACTGCCTAAAAGTTGGAACCGCGGGAACTAGGTAGCCTATATCAGTAATCAGCCTTCGTTCGATGTCTTTGTAACCAGCCGACGACCGATGTGGCGCAGCGGGCGCAGGTCCGCCTGCGACGCAGAGGTTGCGGGTTCGATTCCCGCCTCGGAACAAATGTTTGTACGATCTACAAATATTTGTTCCGGGTGTTCTGGGTATTTTCTATATATAATAAAAAATATCTATCTATGTATTGTATTGTATTAAATATATATCAGTCATCTAGTACCCATAATACAGCTCTGTTTAACAGCAGCTTACTTTGGGGCTAGATGATGCTGTGTGGATTGTCCAGCATTATTTATTATTTATTTATTTCAGGCAATCCGTTTTTTCCAGACACGTAATTTTTTTTTCTCTAATAAACTGTAATTTTTCTCTACATTAGAAGTACACCTACTTACTTACATTACCTTAAAGAAAACCGTTGTGTACGGCCCGCCCGGCGGCAGCTGTCTCCAGAGCAGGAAAGCAGATGGGTTTAATTTCTTATTCAGCTAACACTCCTTACGGAGTATGGGTACCTACCCCGTTTTCTGGTAATGTAGAGAAAATTTACAGTTCACTAAAGGAAAAAAATACGTGCCTGGAAAAAACGGATTGCCTGAAATGGTATTCGGGCACTTTTAATATACTTAACCTTACTAACATGGTTTGAAATGTGAATACACACGGATGTAGTAGGGTACTTAACATAATATAAAATAATAATGATCACCGTTTCACGGAAACAAAAGTTGACATTCTATGCCCGAGGCACAGACGGGTTCAAGAATTATTATCACAAGACCACAGATCTGCGGATGAGAAAGTTCAATCAAAAGATAGGTTTGATTTCTTACTGGCTTTGAAGTTTGAACTATTGATTTTGATCGATTCATTGAACTATCCTATTCAGTGCTAACAAAGTAAGCCTATGTAAGTATACCTACTGAATTAACCAAATAGGTATTTATATTACTGTAGGTACTTATAGAAATAGAAATAGACTACTACAATTTAATTAAAGTTATTAGGCGTCTTTTCTATTATGTTTGCGAGAGACGCGGCATTTTAGTTGCATAAATTTACAATTTAGAAATACTTACTATACCGGAATAAGTGCTGCAAAATATCTCATAAAAATTGAAAACTAGACGAAACTGTGTAGTAGCACGTAGTAGCACCCCTTGTGATAGAGCTCGTCCAAAGAAGCACTATATAGTAGTACTACGCATCTCTTCGGAGCCTTACTTAGAACAAAAGTTAACAGATCAATTTTTTTTCAGATCTGCCTCCCTAACGAGGCGGACAGAGCTGGGTGGTAATATGGGAATAAATCTACCAGGACATTAGCGACAATACCTAGCCCTCACTTTTTATAAACAAATACAGAAGTTAGACAACAACAAACTAAACCTTACTTTAATCAAGGTGCTCGTACCCAGTAACTCAATTATCTGTGTCTGTAGATCCAAATCCAGAGAACAATACCGTGTACAATGCAGCTTGCCTTATCGGATCCGCCATATGGTCCAGCCGACCCTGGGACTCTAGGTCAGCACAGTACTGATGGTAATCGAGTAGGTACTTCTTACTTACTACTATGAATGAAGTTTTATTCATGCATAAATACTTATCATCCAAAGGGAGTTATAGGCCGAACAATGTAGCTCTTAGAGTCTAATCCACTGATTTTAATCAGCTACGGCCTACGAGTGCTACGACTATTTTACCACAGCAAGAGCAGTCAAGTAGTTTTTGAGTTTAATAGTTACAAACAAAAATACAAATCTTTTTTTTAGTATTAGCACAGCACAGATATTAGTGGTATTAGTATAGATTAGTAACGGGAATCAAACCCGTCTCGCACCACCGAGATATGGTCCGAAAGGGTACGACCAACGCAAAATGTAGTGTACCGATTTAGAAATTTAAACAGGTTCCATTTCCATCTCCACCCTCGCAATAAGGTTCAATTCCATAAACAGCGGCCGTCATATAACAGTGTTGAGGCATCTTCAATCTTTTGCTACGTTTCCAATAGACGACCGATGTGGCGCAGCGCGCGCAGGTGCGCCTGCGACGCGGAGGTTGCGGGTTCGATTCCCGCCTCGGGTCAAATGTTTGTACGATCTACAAATATTTGTTCCGGGTGTTCTGGGTATTTTCTATATAGGTATAACAAAAAAATATCTATCTATGTATTGTAATGTATTAAGTATATCAGTCATCTAGTACCCATTACCCATAATACAGCTCTGTTTAACAGCAGCTGTATTATGACTAAAAAAAAAAAAAAAAGCTTACCTTGGGGCTAGATTATGCTGTGTGGATTGTCCAGCATTATTTTTGCAGCATTGCCACCTTGAGGCTAAGATCGAAAGCCTCATGTGCCAGTAATTTCACCGGAAACCATACCCTTTACAGCGGAATTCAGCAATGCGAGCATTACTGCTTTGCGGCAGAAATAAGTATGGTGGTAGTCCTCCCTTGGGCGAGCTCTATCACAGAGAACTCTACTACTCTTAAAAGTCTAAAGTTCTTCGGACCGGAACCAAATGCTTTACTACTACTTTCGTTATTAGTAATAAGTAAAATATATAATAGTCACGCTATTTAGAAAACTAGAGCTTATGGATTATGAAACTATCTGAGTCATGTTAGTCCACATTCCTGTTTAGGTCAAACAAAGGCCGTCTGGTGCCTCGCTAGGCACACGTCTGAATGGTAATGAAATCATTTGTCGTTCGACCGGATTGAAATTGCAATAAATTGCTTTAGTTGATTTGTGACTTATTAAATTAAGTAAGTATAGTAATTTAGTTCTCTGGGACCGAATTACAAAAAGTCAAAAACACTCGGGTGACGAGCGCAGTGCAGTGCCACGAAGAAAGGCTATTTGGAAAGATTCATTTGCAGAGGCCGTATCCATGCTTTTGTCAAGCATAAACGGGCGCTGTATACAAATTGTGAGCTGGACGATAAGTTGACGTTAACGATTATCAAAAGCACTGTTCCTGCCTGTTACTCTGTGCTGTTATGGTCAAACTGCCACCTTTGCCTACTAACACTCAATATCAATCTCAATCTAATATAGAAAATAACAATGAAAATGGGAGGGCCCATGACGTATGGGCAATATAGCCGAAGAAACTCGTGGTAATCCTTTCTCCTGGTGACCTTTATCTTTCACAAATCCTTAATAAGTACCTATAAATAACCTGAGCTGGATAAAACAAATTTACAATAACCAAATTGTAACTAATGAGACTAATCACATTATTATCAGATCTTCTTGGTGGTCCATCAAACGAAACGTGCAACACAATAAAATGAAATCGATTTAGAAAGTGTAATTACCGATTACTATAATGATTTGACCGTTGTTCACACAAACGAATTGACAAGCGGACGGGCCGCTATTACATACTTACCTAGTTTATTTTGATTGATTGGACATTGGTAATTGAGCACTTATCTACTTCGACGATCTAACTAAACTCATCAATAAAATATTGAGTAACCCAAAGTTACGTCACTGATTGTTTTGTGGTCCCACTGGATTAGGTCTGGGCTTTGAAGGGTCGTTTTTCTAATCATTTTTCACTTGAAGTAATTCGCGAGTAAGCTTCTTTCAAGATAAGGCAAAATATGTAAGTAAATACGAGTGCTTACGCGTTCAACCCACAATATCTGACAGAGACAGAGAATATAAATATACATATATATTATATATTATTTATGAAAATCTTATGTATGTTCGCAAAAATATTAATCTGTTTAAAAAAAATTGTGTTAATCATAATGTTAATACTAGAAATAAAAATAAACTCGCTGTTCCCACAGTTAGGCTCACTAAGGTCAGTAAATCTTTTAAAGGGCAATGTGTACGCTTCTTTAACAAAGTCCCAAGCGACATACAAAATTTATCAATTGGCAAATTTAAAAACTTAATTAAACAAAATCTGTCTCAAAAAGCTTACTATAAAACAACCGATTACCTAGATGATAAAAAAGCTTGGGACGAATGTGCTCCAACTCTACTTGGAATCCATAACAATAGCAAGGGTCATGCCAAAAAAACGATAGGAACCCAGCCGGTGTTGTTGCCAGTTCTTTTACGGCATGGGCGCGTTGGAACTGGTGTAAATTTACCTAGCTTGTAAGACGTTTCAAAGTGATCCTTGTGATTCTACTGAATAAATAATTTTTGATTTTGATTTTTTGATTTTGACATAAATATTTTTACTCGTTTTTTACTACTAGGTACGCCACAATGGTATTAAAATTCCATTCGATATGAAAAAAATACTACATAACTTATTTGATTCTTCACTTCACATAACTTCTAAATATTAGAACTGAGAAGTAATCACCATTATGTAAATTAATTACCCAACCCATCCACATAGTATTAGTAACAGTGAGAGTGCAGCCACAGATTCAGTATGAGTGAGTCTATTGCGGGGGCGAGGAGGTGAGAAAGTGATATGGCATAAGTGCCTCAGTGTTGACGGATGGCAAAGAGTAGTTTGCTAATTGTTATAGAAGTGACACAGTCACACAGAGTTTCGAATAACACAAATTATTGGCCCAGCATCAGCAGCAGCCCGGCTAGCAATCGAAGGCAACAGGTGTCTTTACGGAAGTTAAAGAGAAGAAATACAGTTAAAAAAATGCACTTTGGCTCCAATGTGGTATTTACCCAGCAGAGCCATCACGTTAGAATTCGATCATTTATATCCTAAAAGAATGTACTTTAAACGTACACAATGCACCGTATGCCGCTGTACGTGTGTCAGGTATGATAAAATCGACTTTGCTAGTGGTCCTGCTGGGAAGCATACTTTCCAGCAGGACCAATTAGAATATTTGGAGGAAAGATAAACGCTACTGTGCTTATGTAAACAAACACGTATTGCAAAATGGGCTTATGTAAGTAATTTTTCTCAACATTACCGTAGTAGGAAAGAATGCTACGACGCCCTACGAACTACGCTACGCTACGAACGTTGCTACTCTTTAAATTACACTATGTTATTATTATTATAAAAAATTTTGGTCCTACATCAAAATATTTTCTATTACATAATTTGACATTAGAATGTCAAAGTTCTAAAAAGCTTCTCTCCATACAAACATGTACTCATACATAGGTACAGAGAAGTTGCTTAGACAGTCGAAGACTCTCTTAGATAATGTTTTTTTGAAGGACTCACCGCCATTTCTTTCAAAGTTGTGTTTGTGCAGTAGATAAGTAGATCTTGTAGGTACAGGAATAGCTTGTGGGGTCACACGGTTACACTCACAAAACACGTCTTCTGTGATTACACCTGCCTGCACCATAAGCTATTCCTTCTTTCAAAATGTCATGAAAGCAAGATCGTAAAACTAAATTGCTACTCAGATAGTTAAATGAAAAGAACTATAAAAATCGTTGCGTGCGTTATTACGAGTAACTAACTGACTGATAAATCAACGCACACTTGAATGTGAAATTTTGAGGGTGCGTTCCTTTAAATGTGTAGAATCGTCCTAAGAAAGGAATTCCTGAAATTAATCTTCACCTTTCTTGTTAGATGAGTTTGTTTATTATAATCAGCGCAACGAAAGTCGCGGGACATTTCATTACACTAGGCATGTAATATAAAATAATTAAATTCTACTGTGCCATTGTTATACCTGCCATCATAAACCAAATAATAAAAAGAGAAAATCGCATTAGTAATAAAAGTACATTATAAGCAATTTATTTAATAGAATAACTTAAATGTATAGGCAGCTGAGCGAGTGATAGAAATTTTGCTTTTTTTCTACATAAAATGATAATGATGCTGTGGGCATCCATACTTATACACCTAACTACCTAGCAAAGGTCAAAGTGAGTGCGAAAGCAAGCGTTCTACGCATCGTAATGTAAAAACGGCCTTTCTTTTCTTGTGTCTCCACCGTATCACGTTAAATATGTGTGGGTTAGAGATCAGGAGCGCTAATCAATCACAATATTAAAATTATCATACATAATTATCATTAAGTACAAGTTACGTCATGCTCATGCCCCTCTGTCAGAAATAATCTTTGCCCGAATGATGATACTCAACTCACTGGTCATAGACAAAATGGCAATCTGAATAAATTCGTTGGAAAGTTTACCCACAAAATACTGTGGGATATCGCCTCCAGCTACCAAAGCACGAACAGACAACTGAACTATTTAATTATATATATACTTTTCTATATACTGCAGAGGAAGAGGAATGACGAGGAAGGTACAGTGTCAGTGTCTACATATTGTCTTGTTAGACCTCGCGATCTTGGCTTATGGTGGCTTTAGATTAGCGTTTATTTGTATTTGCTCGTAGACGCAGAGGCTTACTCACGAAGATATTATGAAAAAGCGTGGCGCATGCGACCATACGACTACATCTACTTGCGTCTGTTACCGAAATTACCAAAACGTTATAGTTCGGTGCGTCTGTCTGCCAGTGGGACATTTCATGCGAGACGTAAATTACCTATTTAATTACATTTATTGGTACTTTGGTGCTTCGATTTTTGCCATTACCATGTCGACGTTTTCTTTCCAACAATACAACTTTATAACACAAACTTGGGTTTTCTTTGATACGTTTTACATGAGCAAGAAGCAAGGATTTTTAAACGTCTTTGGCGAGAACCTACTAAATAATAACTAAACCTCATTCTGCAGGTTAGTCTCTGCTGCCATTCATACAATGCTTGTAAGAAATTAGTGGTATTTGCTTCAAGATAGACAGCGCATGCGATTAAATTACGCGGGTGTTCATACTCGTGCTCGTTCATACTTCTCTGTCTATAGTTTGCTTAGCGTCTTCTCCAAGGTGGTTATACCATTTTATATGGTTAATGCGTTTAGTATTTGCGTGATATGATGATATTAGTTTAAGTCTGTTTTGTAGTTTACCTATAAGAAATTAATTTTCTGCTGTGGGTGGTCGGGTTTGTATAATGATTGATGAGAATAAAACATGAGATGTTGAGTCTTATTTTCAACATTTACTTTTCCTATGATAGTCAAGATAATATTTTGTTTGGTTCACTCTCATCATCTTATATTATATTTATTCAATCTGATTCGA
The DNA here is from genome assembly GCA_951394395.1 of Colostygia pectinataria. NCBI lineage: Eukaryota > Metazoa > Arthropoda > Insecta > Lepidoptera > Geometridae > Colostygia > Colostygia pectinataria. Next base: position 6,625,645 of record OX596362.1, read on the forward strand.
ACCTTTCTATTTTGCGAGTATTTCATAGCAAATAGCAAAATGTATTGTTATGTACAAATTAACAGGAATTGAGAGAAATGTGAAAGCCCTTGGTTTGAGGGCAGCAGCGGCCGTTCACCTCCAGTACCTCCACATTCCGTGAATACCTACCTGGCTGGCCTGAACCTGTTCCAAGGTCCCGGTTCTAAGTCCAGTATTTATAATACCTATCTGTAGCTAGCTTTAGTAGGCAAAAACTTGGATGGCATAGAGGAATTCTCTTCAGTCTTATGAACTATTCGCATGATGGTTGAAACGAGAAGATTTTTCAACCGCAAAAGTGTCTTGCGCTGCGAGTTGTTAGTAGTTTTGCTGCCTGATTCTCTAATCCCAGCTGTACACATTGGGCCAAGTGCTGGGCTAATATATTGGGATAACGTGTAGACCATGTTGGTGACTACTTGGCGTATGTGGTAGTGGGCTGGCAACCAAGTTTTTAATGTACTTCTCAGGATCCCAATGTGTAAGTGTTACCTCATCACAAGCATCCTATATCCGGTTTCCGAACCTCAAGATAGGATCACTTATTCTTAGGTACCTATTTGTCTGCCTGTCAAGACCATTTTTCTCAATCACGGCTAAAGATATCAACTTAAAATGTATCCCTAACAAATATTATGATAATGTGAGTTTATTGCCCCTGACAGCGAAATACCTATCTACAAACACGAGTTGGTAAGAAAACATAGGTAGGTATATCTTTATTTTATAAATATAGTAGAATACCCCTAAATAATAATCCACAGATTTTTTTCTTACGCTTATTTCGTTTTCACGTTAAAAGTAAAACAGCACGCTTGTGAGTCGTCTTCTTCATTCCATAGTTTCACTTTGATTGGGAATTTTCCCTGAAAGAAAAATTATAACGTTTCTAAGCACCTATTTATCATGTTTTCTTTTATTAAGTTACGAAAAAATAGTATTTTTTTATACATAGTTTACTCACCCTTATTTACACTTAGGGGTTTAATTTCCAAAAATACCTTCTCTATAATTTCTGACTATTCTAAGTATAAAATAACACATTGTCAATAAATAACTTTCTAGCTAGGACATCATCATCATAACCATCATCATCATCATCATCATCATCATCATCATCATCATCATCATCACAGTCATCAGCCATCTGTTAGTGATTTGCTCCAGACTCCAGCCAGGCCCTCCTAGACTCATATGCGCGTATTGCGCGTGTCTACCCCAAGAGAGTTGACAACTTGACAGTGCAGTGCAGTGCCACGCAGAACTTTAAAACTTTGGTGACATTGCCTTGAGTGGCGATTAACACCAGGCAAACGAACCAATAATCACTTTTATACAACTTTTATCATAAAAAAACTCACAAAAGCATTTTTATCTAAAACGAGATCCACATCAAAGATCCGTCTCTCCTCAGCTTGTAGAGGGCACGAGAGGAAACCGCAGCCATTCTTCACTGGCTGGATCTTCGTGGAGAATTTGCCATCGTTATTCACGTCTCCGGTTATAGACAGCTTTAGTTTCTGTGCCGAGAATTCTGAAACGTATGAATTGATAATTTAAGGGTTACGAATAATTTCTTTGTTCGTAGTTTATGGGCTAAAAAACAGTAATTTTAGCGGCTTGATATTGTTTTTCCTTGTTATTCTTATGTCAATGAACAAAGAAAATGATAAAGAAGGGCACATTAGCTAACAGAGGTTTAAAATATGTTTTTGGGTAAGAGTCGTATTAACTCGTATTGACTAGCTGTGCCCACGGTTTTACCCGCAGTTTTGCAGTTTTTATGCTATCTCAGACAGTCAATTATCCCGGGATTTAAAGCAGCATAATTGTACTATTCTATTCCAGACTGACTTATCTAAAACTGACTTACTCAGATATTATCCAGATCCAGACAGCCGTTCTGGCATGTATATAACTTATAGCGTTCGTATATAATAGTAAAATTATTAATTAGGCCTCTTGTGTTTAGTTTATTATTCTTTTATAAGTAGGTTATCCGTGACACGTGTCAAAAATAATTAGAAACAAAAGCGTATTGCTTCCACTAGGGAAGCCTCATCCTCATATATCATACCTCATAGGTATCAAAGGTATTTGCTTACTTGGCTGCAAGTTGATCGTCATTCCGTATTTCCTGTTCTTCTTCATAGAGCAGAAAGTAGGCCCTTGCACGCAGGGGTCTACTATCACACTGTATACAGTGCATTGGCTCTGGTCTACTGAAAATTACAAGCCAAGGTTTTGAGTTCTGGAATTCCAGATTCTGTCACAGAATCATCTTGTGTCCAAAGTCCAAACAAAAGCACTTATGATCTAGTGGTAGTGAAGAGCACAGGTGGTAGTGGTAGTGAACCCGCCTTCCGATTACAATGTGCGCAATGTCAGTAGGTACTCTCATACGGTGAAGGAAAAAATCGTGAGGAAACCGGCGGCATGTCCAAGAACTAAAATTTAAAAAGACATTTGCCATCCAGATATCTGCATTGGGTCCGCGTGGTGTAGTATGACCCAATCACTTTCGGTCGAGAGTAGGCCATTGTCTCAGCAGTGCAAAAATTAGAGGCTGTCATGATGAAAATCCAAATATTAAGTGGCGGACCTGGGTCCTGTCTAAAACTATTCCAGAATTCTGGTGCCAAGCAGTTCCAAGTTCCTCAATGGTTACGACTAACCAGTTAAGCATTTGTGGTAAGCAATTTAACATTATTTTGATACTAGCTGCCGCCCGCGACTTCGTTCGTGTACCGGGAACCGTACTTTTTTCCAGGATAAAAAGTAGACTATGTCCTATTCCCGGTCATTATCTATATATGTTTCTTTCAGCGAATTCGGTCAGTGTTTGTCGAGTTATAGAAGCACAAACATCTATAAAACATCTAAACATCCAAACTTTCGCATTTATAATATTAGTGTGATGTCTGAAGGCCCATCCATGCATTCTATAGTGCGGCTACTGCGTTTTGCGATAGGACTCGAGATCATAACCCTTTATGCTTTTCGATAAGGAGCATAAAGAGTATATTATTTACTTCTATATTTTGTACCTGATTAGTGAACGTGATAGTATTTAATTTCTTTCAATAAAAAATCGCATGTGCCTATATTTTTACCGGAAATCATACCCTTAGAAACGAAACAGTAAAGACAGAGATTCTTGCGGACAAAAGCTAATTATAGTGACAGTTTTCGTTGTTCAGCATAAGCCTGTGAACTTAGTTTTCACCGACATAAGTTGAACTACGATATTAGCTACGATTATCGTTTGTCGCTGGTTTCTAGCAGAACTATGGTGTGGTGGTACTACTTTCCACAATGAATGAAATAATAAATTATATTATATATGCCTATATCTATATATAATTTATAGTAGCATCTTTCTATCTACCTATCAAAATAGAGGACTCACCATCTTTACAGATCTTCTTCGTCACATACTCAGGGTCAGAGTGCACAACACCAAACGTTACAAAGCCTAACAGCAACGATAACAACATTTTAGCTTTATGGATGAACAGCAACTGAGCCACGTAACTGTATTGTTGAATACTTCCTGTAGGTACTTATAGATATCGATTATATGTAGCTATTCTTATTTACACACATGTGGCTCATTTACAATTATAATAACGTCAATTAGGCATCGTATTATTGATTGAAAATGAGAAGATAATAATAGGTATGTCCTGTATGCCCTCATTACTGACGTTTGTTTATCTCTAAATGAGGGTAGACCCAGCTAGGTACATTGCGGTTAGCGCCTTGATCCTAGCGTGTGGATGGATTAGTCAAGCCTGGCAAGCAGGAGCACCATAGACAACGGTTTCTCTACGAGAGTCTAGAAAAAATTTACATTTTTGTACAAAGAAAACTACAATAAAGAAGATCGTTGTCTATCTATGGCACTCGTGCTAGCCGGGTAGGTTTCAAATAAATCCTGTAACCGATGAGACCATCGTTATAAAAATAAAATAAACAGAGGCCTAACATTATTTCATTGTAGGGGAAAACGTGGAGTTTAAAATCCGCCTGATTTCTCTTTGGAGGAGAAAAAGAGTGCTAACGCCAATTAATATTATTCGATCCGATATCGTTATTCAATTCCTATAAATGCTCAGTTTGCCAAGAATCAGTATGATAGTTTGACGAGTAAAGTCTCGTAGGACTGTGTAATTTTGTGTATGTCTATTGGATACTTTTGGACTTTTATTTATTTAGTCAAATACGCTACTAACAGATGTTCTGCTCCAACGGGGTGAATATGCTCTTATTGAGTAATTGAGTATGCTTCAAGAATATGAATATAGCTTGTGATTAATATTCATTTATTTATCTCCTAAGTATAATATTTGTTTGGAAACAGCACATTTCAGCAGTGTTTTCTCCGTTCCAGATCTTCCATTTGAACGGGAATGCTCCCTGTGAAGAGAATAAAGAATTAGGATTAGGTAGCTAAGATAGGTACTTACATTGCTCTAAGCAACTATAACTCTCATCATCATCATCATCAATCTATTGCAGTCAACTGCTGGACGTAGATCTCTACCAAAGCGTGCCACTGGGCACGATCTTCGAGATATATCACAGTAATTAACAACTCAGGCGGAAATCGAACTCTTGATATGGCGAGGATGCGCAAAACAACTGCGCCATCGAGTCTGTTCCAAATCTTTTTGAAACTTATAATTTGTCAATGACGATTCGTGTGGCCTACATACGGTCAGTCGATCAAATGGCGCGTTTTATGGTCAGATTCTTCAATTTAGATTTCTCGTGCAAAAATTTAATAAAATTTTGCTTCAAGATACAGGGCAGGCGGAATCCGGCGCAGGATCGGTGAGGATTGGTGCTCGCTAGCTTTTGCTTTTGCTACCCATTTCACACTGACTATAAATGTGGGTATAACAAGCAGTACTAACGGAAGGCAGCTTCTTTCCAATATACAGAATGAATTTGAATAACTGCGACGTGCCAGGTACAGTCGGACACGGGGTGAGTAGACAGGCGTCGTCAGACTCTATTCCCTCGAACCTTATGTCCCCGGTAGCAGACGGATAATACGCTCCCGTCTTCAGATTACTTGTGCTGAAGTCTGCAAAAAAAATTTTTGTACATAAACTAAGCATGTACCTACTACAGGATTTTTTAATAAGTTTAAAAAAAAAGGAAGATAGATAGTCTGAAGATAATTTGTAACTTACTAGGTGTAAAGTCGAATTCCATAGAGACATTTTTCCCCTTCTTGAAGATGCAGGGCTTGTTAACTTGGCACGGGTTTATGCGTACCTGCCCGATTTTGCACATTTCCTGGTTTACTGAAATTAAGTTTAAGTACAATTAATTCGGTGGCAATTCTCGGTCCCTTCAATAAAATATCATATTCAATATTATTATTATGCTGAAAATTCAATTTATAGATTTTACAATGTTTGTTATTACAAAGAATTATCACATATTTGATATTACTTTAATATCGTAAAAACTGTCTTTTTCTCAAAAAGTCCCTAAAGACCGCTAGCAGGTCGCTATTGACAGTAGAAAGGCCAGCCACTCACCATCTGCACAGAGAGAAGTAACGACAATCTCTTCTTTCCAGACTGCTGTCGCTGCCGCCAGCAAACCAGCCAGAAACACAAAAGTGGTAACCGCCATCGTGTACCAACGAGATCTAAGTAAACGAGTACACCGAGTGCACACAGCTCGCAGGCCAGACCTTATCTGACATTCTGACCCGGAGACGAGTATTTGTAGATAATACTATTGCCGATGTACTGGTTAAAGTTCACCGACACATAAACGAGCTGTCACGCTATAATCTCCAAGCGATTATAGGTATAAAGTATGTTGATATTTTTTTATAAGTACCTAGGCACTTTTTTAAACTTATCTATGTAGTTTTGTTCACCTAATGTAATCAATATTAAGCTGTATTTGACGAAACTCAAATAGGCACTATTCTCCGAATAAAATCGTCAACTAGAATAGTTAGTAAACTGACAGTTTAATTGACATTTCTTATTCCGCAGAATAGTTAATCCAAATGTTCGTTGTGTTGGTCGAATCCACCCATAAAAACAAAAACAAACACTCACGATACGAGTACTTAGTCGCTACAAATTGGTGCGCCGCAGAAAATTAATAGGTACATAATTAGTACAATACAATATTATTTTTGCAATACAGAGAGGATTTACCTGTGTATGTATATTACCTACCGCCAGCGGACCTCGGATGTCATGAAGTTAGCCGTTTCGTTGAGCAATGGAGCTTTTAACTAAATTGTCTTTGCGCTTGACAAACGGCTAACTTCTCGACAGCCGAAATCCGCTGGCAATATAGTAACCTAGTCGTTGATGTATCGGTAAACTTTGGGTTTGTTTGCTAATATGATTGATCGTAGGTACCTACCCATAATCGCCTAATTAAGCATGCACCTAAGTGGGCGCCTTGTTAATGAATGATGATAATTAACTAATTTTGAACCCTTTGTAATGTAACGACTAACGACTTTAGACCTCTAAAAATCCCTTAGATTTCTTACCTTTAGATTTCTAAAAATATCTTTGTTTTATTTTACTGTTGACTTCTTATATTTTTTACCCATGCCACAGAACACATTCCATTTCACGCCAATGTCTGTGCCAATGTTGAAGGGTAAATTGTATTTAAAACATAGCTTTATAAGTTGATCTATTCTAAGAGAGGGTTCTAAGTAAAATATTGTTTAAACTAAAATTTTGGGATTTGCCAGTTTTGTTTCTCCCTGGTCTGAGTGCACTTTGAACATGACAGTAGGTACGTGCCATTGTCTGCGGGATTCCACACCCACATTGCCAGTGTAGGTGTATCTAGACAGCACTTTTTGAGGACACTATATGGTACATTAGATAGTCCTACAAAGGATGGGTTATAGAGTCATACATATAGCAGGTAGCCATTTCTTACTGACTACCTATGCGCTATGCCTATTTGAATAGGTATCACCTGCAGCGGCTCTGTCTGCTAGAGCTTAATATAAACAATTTCATTCTAATTTATTTTTATTTAAATTTAAAATAACATAGATTTACAAAAATAATTATTGAGTAAACATTTTTATTTCAAAAATCGTTGTATAAAGTTTTATAAAAAAAATACAATTTTAATTAAGTTACTAACTACCATACTTATTTACAATTTATTTAAAATACATACATAATGTTATTATTAAGTACCTATTCTCTTACACACACTGAATAATCTCTTTGGCATACCATTGCAGAGTGCGTAAGTTTAATACAGTCATAAATACTTGTTTCTCAAAAGGTTGAGACCATGGAATCCCACTTCTTACGAATAACAATTATTACTTAGCTGATTACACATTTACTTAGCTTATTTCGGTCTGTATTATGATAAACCAGCAAGAATTATGCCTGAGAAAAACCACCATATCGTTAATTATTTCGCAATTGTCAGTAAACTACTACCTAGTCATCGTTTCAGCTACTTTTTTCTACAAGCTTGTTGCAGTTTCTCGATTTGCTAAATATTTTACTCATTATTTTAGTATTCGTTCATGCAATCAACTAGTCATGTCTTACAAATATTATTTATATGCTTAACATTTATTACAAAGCTTTGATTAACATTTATTATAAACCTAGATCTATCTAGGAACTGGGTCATAGGCCTCTTAGCATACCTAGCTTGAAACTTAACGTAACACATATCAATAGATTTATTTACAAAATTATTTTTTATTTTAAATAAAAACGGTTTGTTACAAAGCAGTTACAGAATGTCATTGCTACGAAGTATTATTTTGAATGAGTTCTTTACTTACAAAACTACCTTAGTCTAAGGTTTGAGCTATATTCTTAAACATAGTACGCTTCAGCACTACATTAATTACCTACTAACAGTTTGTGTGAGGTTAGTCAGTCCTCTAATATTAGTAGTTAAATATATATATGTATAGAGGGACAGAGATGTCGGAAAGCAAATTTGTTTTATACTATGTGACACGGATGGTACTATAAGTAAGTAAGTTGTATATTGTTAAGGTACCGTCATTTTGAATAACTCTACCATCCGTGTCGTACATCATCCGGCTTGGTAAAAACCGCATTGAAATCGGATAAGCCATAGCGACAGACAACAGTAACACAACCTAAACGCATATAAATATTTCCGGAATCTTTCTTGCTGTTTTTTTTCAAACGATAGCTAAAGTTGTTGTGGTATTATGAGGGTCATCTCTCATGTGGTGTAACTCCTGATGGATGCCAGCTTCCTTCAGGATCCTCATGCGAGGACCCAGGGGTACTCCGAGTGCTCGAAGCTTATCTTCACCCACATAGGGCAGTTCTGCTGCTCCTACCTTCTCCTTTTCGAGGAGTGCAGCGTATTTCTGAAAGTAATTAAATGTAAAATCGTGGGTTCAAATTTCGATCGTCCAACAACGGGTTTTTCCATTCGAAAAATGTACGCGTACAATGGCAGTACTCATCCACAAATAGTAAAGAATAAAATGACGAGAAATCCGGCATGTCAAAGAACTAAAAATAAAAAGTTAGGGATATGCACCATCCACCAATTACTTGAGTGTCGGTATAAGTACGTTGGCCAACTATTGTAACGTTTATTGAATTTTAGTTTATTGACCGCCCTAAGGCTTTCGTCATGGCACTCGAGAAAAGGCAACTGTCGCACCAGTAAAACTATTAAGAATGTTTATACCTTGACATAGAGAGTAATTCCTCAAGAATATAAGCAAATGTTGTGCCTACATTCACCCACTCATCGATCCATCTCAAAGGAGACCATTGATAGTTGATATCGATCTCTCGGTTCGTATAAAAAAGATTTACCTCATATCCAAGCTTCTTTAGGAACAGTCTCATTAACGGCGGCTCGTCTCCAAAGAACTTGGTGAGACGCTTGACACGGTCCGGGTTACTGAAGGAGAAGGGATCAGAATGTCTCGCGTGCCCGGACCGAATGTGATGCTGGGATCTGAAATGAACAGGTCATTATCAATATTATGCCGAATAGGGTTGATGAGGCTTTGTCTATCAGTAGATATTATCAGACTGATGATAATAGTTGTAGTTACTTCTTTAAATTGAACATGCTGTAAGTTAAAAAATACTGTAATGCAGTTCTCAACAGAAATATCAAAATAAATGAGGAATCTTGTGGAAACGATCACAATTCATGATAACTTCCTAACTGTGCACAGAAACAACGGTTTTATCCTCGGAAAAGTATACGAAAATAATACAAAATATAATTTGTGTGCTACATAATATTGAAACGTTGTCTTCATGACTCATGCTAGAAGTAAAAACATTACCTATGTACCTCGATTAGCGATTCTAGTCGTAGACCTGTTTCTGTGTGATTAAAAAACAATCAATAGTTAGATAGCTTGTTCTGAAGGGGTATTTTGAAACGGTCGGAAAGGTGTCGGGTCAGAAACTTCGATTTTGTTAGGAACGTTTTCGAATTTCGAATTACGGAATCTCCGGCGGGAAGAACCCGATACTGAATCCGACAGTTTCAAAATACCCCTGCTGATCTTAAATCGTCTAAGGTTCTAACACGTACTTGTACATATGTCGGAGCGCAGCTATTTCAGCTCGGATGTTGTCTATCTCTTGCACAAGCAAGTGGTGTGTCCTCATCTCACTGGAAAGATGCGCCACGGACCGTGCTAATGTAACAACATGCGACTCCAGCCGTTGGAATCGCTTGTTTATACCCTGAAATTATAAACCTTGTATCAAGAATCAAAACCATTTGAAGATGGTTAGGAAATTGATGAATATTGTCAAAAGCATGATCGCCTTTGAATCTACCTTGAGATCGTTTTTCTTTCTATGATCATTGGAGCTTCGTCTCTTGTCTCTTGCCGGTCGACTGCTGACTGAGCTGGATGGTAAAGACGACATGGAGCCATAGCGACGCTTTGAAGTCAATCTGGAAAATATAAGTTTAACTATATTAAACTAATGCATTGAAGTGTATCATGTACCGATATGTGCTTTATCGGTGCTGATAATTTTACCAGATTCATAATAGAGTATGTGTTGGGAACTGCTCATTAACTCATATCAACATTAGAAACAAGCTAAACTTAAATTGTGTACTAACAGAAAACTTGGCAGAGCTTCATCTGTGACTTCCGTTGCTATAGGTACTACTAGAATTCCAGACGACAATGACAAAACAGACAAAAAAGTGTCTGCGTAGTTTCAGATACCTTTAGTCGCTACTATGTAAAGTCCACTGACCTGGGTTCCCAAGTAGGTGCATGCACCGGCGGACGTCTAACTCCTAACAACTGCAGCACCTCGCCATACATATTCTCCAACCCTCGCAGCTGACGGCGGATAGCTCGCGCGTCTCCTGGGCCGCCGCGTGAGCCCTCGCTGTCGGACCGCGCGTCCAACAGCGAGGACAGGTCCAGGCTGCGAGTCGTGGTTGAAGTCATGTCGGTTGTGTCTAAGCCGAATACTGAAATAGGTGAAGTATGTTTGTATATGATGGACTAACTCCGGGCACTGAGGTCTAGTCGTAGTCGATCTCATGTTAGTGGTGCCTAGTCTAGTCAGGGACAGTAGAACGGATGTTTTGGGGCACCTGAAATGGGCGTGATAAATTCTCGCAAAACAGCATATATGACAGCAGGACGATAATGCGCAGTCATTAATTGTTCAGATCGTTAGCAGTAAATTAATGAACCTAGCCCAAAAAGTTGAGCCAAATGTCAAGTTGAGTTGTAATTGTGAATAAGATTTTTTTATAAACAACTTACAATGTTTTTTGTAATGATGGTCACGCTTGGAGGAATGTTTCTTGTGCGAATGCCAGCGAGGAGAGTCTCGACCACGCCGTCGCTCATCCGTATACTCTGAAGCGCGACCTGGAAGGCTATTCCTCTTATGCATATCAGAGGAAGGTGACAGTGGAGGCAAAGGCGGCGTCACAGAACTGTCAGAACTGCCCGAAGAGTCCAGCCTCATGCTGGCCAGTTTCGGTTCTAAGATCTGCCGTAGCTCGCATTCCACTAAATCTGCCCATTCGTTTTCACCACCTGAAAAGATTTAAAAATGTAATTAATTATTTGAAAGGTGTGTATATATTTTAAGTAGCTTCATCCTTAAATTTATTGAAGTTTTGAAAACCATATAAACCAGAAAACTTCCACTTTTATAATTAATTACTAATTATTACAGTACAGGGGCAAGACGATTCGATGAAATGTGTCAACGCAACTCTTTGTTCTTATAGGTTTCCACTGAGAAGTTACTTTTAAGTAAAATTGTAATTTCTTACTCGGTCCAGCAATTTGCTGACTGGGTCCAGGTTGTGGCTGCACCCTGGACGCCACAGCATCAGAATCCGCTGAAGTGTCATGGAGACTGGGCTCAGGTCTTCTGCCACTGGAGTACGCAACGCTGCCCCTGCCTGAATCCACGTTAGACGACTGTCCGCCATTCTTGTCATAATCTAGAATGCGTTTAGCTGGTTTTAAAAGTATTAGGGCTGCCGCTCTTGAGGATATTTTTACAGTGAGAACTATTGAAAGAAGGTTTATTCCCACCTGTCACCTAGTTTTGTCCCCTGGAGGTGACAGATCGCACAAAAATATAATACGAGTAAGTAGGTTGTTGAAGATGTAGATACTAAATACTACTACAAGATGTAGGGTTTCTGTGGGTATATTTTTGAATCAATCGTCTGTCAAGATTTGTCTAAGCATAACGTTTTGGAATTTGGTTTTACACAAAAAAATTCACTCACCTGAGCTCGCACCAGATCCCGCCCCTTTTTTTCCATGAGCCTTCAAATCCTCTATTCTACTTGGAGTGTGTCTGGATGACGATGGCTGCGGTGGACAACCCTCAGCTTTACCACTGGAGTTGTACACACTATCGGCTGACTTCTGACTGGCACTCTCATCGTGCTGACTAATACCTTCATCTCGTTGCTTTTGCGTTACTGAATCAGGGGTTCTTCTTTCCTTATGACTATCAGGGGTTCTTCTTTCTTTGTGAAGATCTGGAGTCCTTCTTTCCTTATGATTATCAGGAGTTCTCCTTTCTTTATTAATATCAGGAGTTCTTCTTTCTCTGTGGCTATCGGGCGTTCTTCTTTCTTTGTGCATATCAGGAGTACGTCTTTCCTTATGACTATCTGGCGTTCTTCTCTCTTTATGATTATCAGGAGTACGTCCGTAAGCATTTTCATGGGATCTAGCCTCTATAGATCTACCACTAGTTCTCATTTGTTCTTCAAAACTAGATCTTCCTTGAGCTTGGAGCCGAACTCTAAAGCCTCCATCGTCAGATTCTCTTTCATCATTTCTTCTTGGGCTTGCGGTAGGATCAAGGAGGTTTCCATGTGAATTTCTTCTAGAGATATCGTGTTGAGGAGGAGTCACTTCCTGTCGTGGTTGGGGCTCGTCAAGAAGGTGGGGATGGGAGGTGGCGCGTCTATCTACTAGCCCTCTCTGTCTTACTACTTCTCGCTCTAGCTGTTGAGGGCTTCTGAGGTCGGGCCTTGAATGGTGTTCAAACTGCAAGTAGCAAAAATTGTATTGTATTGTCATGACACAATATCTATGTAGGTACTTCTTAATAATTTTTACTCTATAGCGATCAAAAACATAATAATAAGCATTGAGGTAAACAGGTTTCTAATAAAAGTGAAAGCTAGTGAATATTGTGACTTGCAACTGTAAAACAAGTGATCAAGTTGATCGCAATTTCCTTTTCCGACGAGGTTTATAGCATCAAGGATATCAAAATATAGCTCCAGATAATATCTCATTTGCAGCTAATACCTACTGGAGGAAGTCCCTAATGAATATAATGTTAGACTTCCGTAGATTTATATACAGCTACCTACCTACTGAGCGAAATCTTGATAAAAATCATATTTTGTGGCTTACATTTTGCAAGTAGTTTCATCAGTGTGTTCACTAAATGCTTTATGTTAGTTATTATTAAAAACCTACCATACCTTAATCAGCAAGGTGTTTTTTTGCGATCAACAAAACGCGAAAGAAAAATTGAAAAAAAAAACCCAAAATAGCTTTCTAGTGTAAGTACCTACTTTTCTCAAAAGTTCTTATATGAGTTGACCGCATTGTTTCAATCATAATAATGAAATTGTAAAAATCCGTACAGTGCGGTGTCGGCAACAAGTTAGTGCGTTATAATTACAATCGTGGGAGCCAAGTAATTGCTGGGAAGAAAGACGCCTTTGTTCTACTGGGAATTATAGGGTCACATATATAGAAGACGTTGGGAAACCATTGCACCATTTTGGCCCGGCTTGTTCGGCATTGGGCAATATAGGTATAGTTTATTGTTTATTGCAATTTTTTTTTTCAAAGTGACACGATTTAAGAAGGCAAATAATTCTGCACGACAGCAATTTTATTTTGGTCACCACACGTGCAGGTCGGATAGTCTATACTTATATTATAAGAAGAGAAGATTTCTATTTTTGTTTGTTACGAATAAACTCAAAAACTAAAAACCCAATTTTAAAAAAATCTTTCACCATTAGAATGCTACATTATCCCTGAGTAATATAGGCTATATTTATTACTAGCGACCCGCTCTGGCTTTGCACGGGTGCTTTAGTTTTCATTGCATCCGTGCAAAGCTGGGTCAGATCGGCTAGTTCATAGATAAATGGATTATTCCCATCTGTCACTCATTACATTTGCACTGTTGGTTTACAATGTAGTTTACAATGGAATATATTTTATTCCATAACATCTTCTGTCATAACACGAAACTTCGTAGCTTACTTTTAATGCGAGACTGTATCAAAACATCGGATCCAAACAGACTGATAATAATTATTTTTGACGTTCAATTGTAGGCTCTTTAGTCAACTCATCCCGCGTATCTTTGCACGTTTCGCGATTTCTGAGAGGTTGGACTGTCGCATGTCGGTCTGTCGAATATAATATACAAAACAAGTAAATGTTTATTTTTTATCTTTAGTTTAATAAAGCATATGAGTTCCAGGTTTATTTAGAAGCATTAAAATCCACGCCACTAGCAAGTTTTTTTACATCTACTAAAGTGACAACTAAGCGTACGGCCCACCTGATGGTAAACGGTTACCGTAGCCTATGTACGCCTGCTACAACACACATATCAATTGCGCGTTGCCACCCTGAGTGTGTGCTTTGACGTTTTTGTTGCTTCTTATGCATAAACATGAATCAAAAACATTGTTGACACGAGAACAATAACATAATTAGTTAAGTAGGTACAACAAAGATTTCAGTCAGCGGGTAACAAGATGATAGCAACAATGAGCTGTTTTTACAGTCAATGAAACTATGAAATCTCTTTTAGAAAGTCTTGTTTATCTTGTGATCTTGTTATAATATTTAGCAGATGAAATATAAACAATTTTCTTGTTAGTAGATCAATCATTTACGAGGATTTATTTCAATTTGAATTTCTCGTTTTCTTGCTTGATCCGCCATAATAAATGTATTATTGTCTGTGCCTAGTGGCCTTGTGGGTTTATGATCTTCAAATTCAAACATTCTCGATTTAAAAGGCCGAATCGTTAATGAGCGTGAAGTAAGAGGAATTCGGGCAAGCCTTGATTATTGCATACGGTGTGTAAGTCTGGTCTGGAAATAAGTATGTCTTTAGATATTAGGTAGCACCTTATAATGATATCTTGGAAGTTATCGAGCTATTTTACCAATTTAAAACCAGTGCATCCAACGGGCTAAAAAAGTACACACAGTAGTTTTAAAAAACTGAACTTTTTTAGACGTTTTATTCAAGTAATCTTCATAAAACATCTGCTTAGTAACATTCAGAAAAAAGGGATGAACTAGACATACTTTTCGCTGGATAATTATATACGTACTGTCTATTTTATATTTTTTCTTACTTTGTTATTGTGTACATTGTACATTTTTGGTGAATAAACGTTATTATTATTATTATTATTATTATAAGGACTTTACCTGACTTTGAGGGCTGGTTTTTAATGAAGTGAAGTTAGCCATTGATCGCACATCCAGATCTCTTTGGTACATTGCGCTTCTCCGTCCTGGCGGACCATACTGCTGGTACAGAGCATCTGCTCCTAAAGCCTGAGGCCGGTGGGGGGAGGCCAACATCTCTTGACTTCTAGCATGCTGGTGGGGGGAAGCCAGCATATCTTGACTCCTGGCTTGTTGGCTTAAAAGAAGCTGCTGCTGTTGTAATAATTGCTGCTGCATCAGTTGTCTAAAAAGAAAAAAATAACATTATCATGGATGCTGTTTCCATCAATAAAACTTATCTGAATAATCTTATATTTAATTAATTTATGCTAAAAAACAAGCAATAATAATAATAAACAAAGTGAAGAAAATAACCTATGTGGTGATGGACTGGGGTAAGCCATATTATTGGCCATTCCATGACTGTACTGAATTTCTGGCCTATTTTGCATGTCTGGTCTATTCTGTATTTCTGGTCTGCTTATTTCTGGTCTGTTGATCATCTCTGACCTGATTTGAACTTCTGGCCTGCTTTGCGGTACAGGCCTTCCATAAATCCCTTGATCAACTTTTCGCGTTCCATTGTCTCTTGGGGTTACTTGTTCTGGCTCTGGCCGTTTCCTTTCTTCACTATTGTTCAGACTTAATTCCGGTTCATTGTTCTTCTCTTCACTGTCTTTGTTTTTGAACCTACTTGAGATCATATCTTTGAGGGTGTGGTAAGTCTTACTGACTGACTTACTACTCTTAGGAGCATCGCGAGTATTATCTTTTCCAGTTTCCACAGTAACAGTGATCATCTGAGAGTTGTTCTGGGCATCTTTGTATGTTTTTGCGGGGACTGGTGGTTTCGGTGAATCATAGTTCTGAATATTTCTTGGATTTTGGCTCTGTTGCATAGCGTAGCCGTGTTCTTGGTACTGCCTGAAGTCAACTGAAGGCCCAGCTTGTTGGTTCTGCAAAAAAAAATTGCAGAATGAAATACACAGGTGATGGTTCTAGCTGTCGATAAATGGTCAGTTATGGGATGGTCTGTTGACTCATAAATACATTCTTAGAAGCAGACATGGCAAGCACCAACAAGTACGATGATTGATGTTCGCATTGGCCGTTTGCTCAAGCGGTAACAGAAAACTGCATAAAAATAGGACTTCGAAATAAAAATGATCCATTTAAAAAAGCAAGTAGGTATTTGAGATCTGTATTTGCACCCTTGGGTAAAGTTACAGGCTAAAGTTTAAAAAATAAAAGTTAAAAGACAAGTGAAAGTGAGCCTGTTTTCAACAAGTAGGCATTCTAAGACAATCACACAAAGATTAAAGAGGTCTTCAACTTGTCAGACAAAGTAGTAACAAACCGCTACACGACCAGTTTGAACTCCTCAAACAGACAACAGTTCATTATACATAGTTTTGTATGAGAACCCTCAACAATAGAGTTGCGTATCGAGACCGCAGCCGCTTCCACGGTGGTTAACTGTTGTATGATTGTATCGTGAAAAGTACTTAATTAATCTTCATGTAATGCTTTAAAATTGTATCATTACTGTAGCTGCAGTACCTTTGCTTTGAAATATATAGCGTGAACTTAACACTACTATTTTCGAAGAAAAGTAGGATGAGTCAGTTTTTTTATATAATTATTTAGTAAAGTAAAAAAATATGATTATAAAATTAAAGTGTGTGGTAGGCAAAACATCCACACATCTTAATATTGATAACCATTATTTAAATAAGAAAGCAACTACATACATTTTCTAACGCGAATTCAACCATTTTTTTTTTGCCCGCACAAATATTTGTTATTTTCTAATATAATTGAATGCACAGCACATTATCAAATTAAAATCCTGCTAGATTTGGTTGTTTGTTCAAATAAATTTATATTTAAACAATTTTAACAATTTAAAATTAAAATACATAATTTTAATTAACTTTCACAAATACCGTACGCGAACTTGTTTCACGGTGGTGTTACAAAAAAATAAATGCACATAAACATCACGTTTATTAAACGTCTTGTCCTTCACGTATCAACACTTTTTGTATTTAAAGGTGGTTCCACACTAGCGCCCGCGGCGGAGTCGGGACTGCGACCGGATGCGCCCCATCCGCAGACGAGCGCTTTGTGTCTGCACGGCCTTGCTGCGCCGAATCGTGTTCGTAATGCGAGCGTGTAATGTTCGTAGCGGAGACTTCGAGCATAATAAATTCTCAATGTCTTTGAGCGGAGAGTACGATGCGATCTTCACAATGCAGCACTATAATACATATCGACGACCTCGGTGGCGCGGAGGGTGAGTGCTCGGCTGAGAAGCGAGAGGTTGCGGGTTCAATCCTCGCTGCGAGAAAGATGTTTGCATGATCTGCAAATATTTGTTCCGGGACTGTGTGTTTCTATGTAATTCCATGCAATAGGTTTTATATCAGCTAGACTTTATTTGCGAATCATTGCGCTGTGAGTTCGTTGTTTTATTTGATTATCGTTAATATTGATTAGACACGATATCTGTTAAGTATTTACTTTCACTTTCTTGTAATTTGTAACTCATGCGTATACCGATTACGCTTTATTTCGATTATTTCGTTTCTATTCAATAACTTTGCTTTCAATCAAAAAAAGCTTACTATATTATCTCTGTTTATCATTAACCAATAAAATATATCGTTACAGGAAATATTTACAGTTGTTACAAAAACTTCTGCGTGATATTTTGTAGAATAAACTCGTCGCAGCAAGCCCGCACCTCTCTACGACCGTTGTTTCCCAGTACACGGCCGAGTACATCGCGTCGTGCCATGAATTTTTATAGCCTTCGATTCTACAAGGACGAGGCATTTCATAAACAGTTTATTAAAATACTAGTAATTGTCTAGTTATTATGCGGGGAGCTGGTTTCTATACAACCTGGGTCTGGGTTTATGCAGCTGGAGCGAGCTTGGTATGTGTGCTTTGTAGTCAAAGAGAAAAGATTTGCATGAGATATGCTAAAGACGCGTTGGATAACAATAGCTATTTTAAAGCAGTATGTGTATTAAATGACGTCGCGTGCATGGGCGCTAAATTTTTTTGTCGACGGTTTAATTAGGAACTACCTACTACTAGAGTGTAACTTTTTCATATGAAATAGGAATTTAATTTTTATTGACAGTTTATGTAAAAAATAATTTAAGATTTTATTGGTAGCTAAAGTGCTGCAACATCAAGCTATATTTTTAATTACAATAATCTGTAGATAAGTGTAAGTTGGTATAAGAAACCTGCTTGCATAGGTACTTCCTGCTAACCAGCAAGCGTGACGAGTCCACTACGTTCTTTGCCCTCACTAGCTTACAAGTTGGTAGCCATTAAATGGAAATTAATATAGAGCTTTCATAGACACGAAGAAGAAGAAGAATGCACCATGGTTATTGGAAAGATAATCTGGCAAACTTTTTTTACTGACACGTTCAATAAAATTTAATATTTTATTAAATAATTGCATGCAATAATTCAAGTACCTAAGCAATATTCAGAGCAAATTGTCAAACGAGTGTATAGTTAGAAATTTTTAGGTATAACTTATTTTGTAATTCCTATTTATGTTATAAATTTAGTTGTGAAGCATTTTGAGTACTACTGTACGACTTAGAAAAACGAATCTTAAAAAACACTGACTCGTGAAGGATTTGAACCTCCGCCCTCCGATGGTAAATGAACAGTTTATACGTGGATCGGCGCTCTTACCGACCGGTGATTCAACAGGCGAAATTACCTTTTGTCGTTTTGCCTGTCATTACGTCATCGTTCTTGCTCGAATGACAGGCGAAGTTACACTCGTATTCTAAGTTATACTTTTTTATCTCTAGCGAAGAGACAAAAAGTAATGATTAGTATAATTTGCTTGGAATAATTCCATTTCCTTTGATGGAAGCACCAAAGCACTTCATTCACCTAGTAGTTTAAACAAATTACATCCTCCTTTATACAGTTAGTCCTCTAACTTTGAGTTACAAATCTGGAGCAAAAGGTGCCCGTTATCTGATCTTGATCAAAGACACTTTATCTACAGCTTAGCTGGTAGACATAGCGATAAGTAGGTCTATTTATAACGTCCTACAGTGCTACATAACTCGTGGTTCCACTAGCGCAGGTTATTGAGAGTTTGGAACAATTTAATTACGAACCTAACTGACATTGACAACAGGCATTTGTTTGGATCAAAGCAAAATTGAGGCAAACTCAGCCACAGACGCCATAAGTAAAAGAAGAAGAAGATGAGATCAAAGAAATTGAACCAGCTAGCTCTAAATCTAGGTTATAATAAAATGCTAAGTAGGTACAAAAACAAAAAATAATGGTTTAAATTATGTCAGATAAAACTTATTATCAGCAATGCCGTTTTCCTAATGGCGTCCTTTGATTGTGAGGTACTGTAGCACAAAGCTCTCGGCGCGGCGCATGGTGAAATTCAGGACAACCGGTCATCATAGGATAATATTATGATACAACTTACTATTATTTATTGAGTTTCTAGCACAATTTTCCTTATGACCTGACTGCAGGGGTGCATTTCTTAAGAATGCATAGTTTTGGCAGCTGTAGGCCCCAATAAAATACTGTTCTAAGATATTATAACTATAGTCGAGCCGGTTTTTGTAGTAGAGAAAAAGCGGCATGGCAACCAGATTTTGAGTCTTCACAATTCACCGATTTCCTGCGACTGCTTTAACGTCATCGGTTCATCGAGTGGGAGGCCGTTCCATACTTCGTTTTCCATTCGGATTATAAATTAGGATTACAAATTCACTAAGTCTAACCTCAGCATGAGTCCAAGCCGATAATGTTTTCGGTGGGGTATCGGGGGCTACGGCTCCAAGCCTGCCTCGTTTTCTCGCCTCTTGTAGAATGGGAACCTTAGAGTTCTTGTCTCCGGAAGACAGGATAACCTCACGTTCTATCTGTAGAGATGAAAAAGTACAATTGGTATAATTAAATAATCTCGTAGACCTTTCGTAGGCTTATTCGTAGACGTTTTGAGAAAGAGATCCTAAATTGATTTGTGATTTACACATAAAATAACTGATTTTATAAGAAAGCTATTGCAAATTAGTAGACTAGCCTAGTAAGTGAACTTAAGCGCCATCCACATTATTCAATAATTTACATGCAATTGACTGCAAAGGAAAATTATATTTATTATTTAATATATTATATTTTTTTTAGTCAATATTGAATAACGAATGGGTGCAATAATTAAATAGTGTAAATTGGCAAATAGTGCTTTAGTTTCTAAAATACATAGCCAGTAAACGTAGGACACTTTTGCGGGAAAAGCTAGACTAGCCAACTGCATTCGTACATTTGACTTACCTTACTAAAATTGATGCAGTTTTCTCTTGCACTTATGTATACATGTATAGCAGATTTTAAATATTCAATTTTTTTTTCATAAAACTTTCAAATCACTCCATTCACATATTCTTCAGACCACTCACCCAGCCACATACAATCAACCAATACAGATGATGGTAAACCTCTAAGTGACAGAACAAAAGACACTTTCACTGAATCTCACGTTACCTCACAAGGTAAAAACATAAAGCAAGAGAAATCACGGATATGCTGAACAGATTGATTGATCAATAAACATGGAAAATTCACATGAAATAAGACTTCTTAATTTTTTTTTTGTGAAAATAAGCAATATGAATTTTATAGTCACGATATTATTATAAACATTGTATCTTGTAGGTCCTTTCTGGAGTAGACTTAATATCTTTGGATATTAATGAAGATTATTTTAGTACCATTTAAGCTTATTTTTGCGTTTGAGTCGGTTAAAAATTGTCTTTATTTCAAGTTATTTTAAAAAGTTCGTCTTCTGTCTTTACGTATAAGACTGCTAATTGGTATCTCGATTTATATAAATAAACAGAACATATACATTAACAAAACGCATAACTCAAATCAACAGTCTGTTACTAATAATAATGTATATTCCAAGAAGAAAAGTTGTAGCTTTGCTTGTGCTTGCTTAGCTTGTATCAACTCGTAGTAAAGAACTGGCAATGAATATCATCTAAATCACAAGTTCATTTGCATGCGTCAACTCGAGTCAGTAACCCTAGTTACTCTGTGAAACTAGTAGAACTACTAACTAGCCATTTACTTGGTGACGGAAGAACGCATAAACTGTATCTGCATTGGACCTGTTTGGATCTTGGAAAACCATGCTACCTTATTCGCCATTAGTATGTGGAGTTGCTACTACACGTGTTGCGATTGGAAATATGAAAATTTTGTAAAGATCTTTTATTATAATAGGAGTTCGTAGAGGGCGAGCGGAGAAATAATGGGAGTTTGATGTTATTAGCAACGAGGGCATGGTTTTATTAGATGAAAATTATACTGTTATTGCCTCGGTTATTGTCATGGCAAGGTTTGAATAGAAAGTATACCGACTTAGTAAATGGTGTTCGATTCTTTCACGTAATAGTTAAACTATTTTTGTAAAGGTATATGATAACTTAAAACCTTTGTATGTAAGCGCATATGTGAGCTGAAAACCATACTCATTTTATTCTTTCATAAACACACATTCAGTAAACACCCAACAGCCACATACACCTACCCTATGATTCCCGGTGATATTTCAATACCCAATAGGTATTTTCAGATCCTGCAAACATTTGTCTCGCAGCGGAAATCGAGTTCACAATCTTTTGTTTTTTACGGGCAAGTTACACTGGCACGCTACCAAGTCCGTTAATTCCCAAACATAAACCAACAAACATAATATTTAGAAGTAGTTTAGTGATATTTTTGATGTAGTGACTTACAGGGAATTTGTTAGAGTGTGTGTGAAGTGCAGCTGGTACTGAGGGGGCTGGAGCGCCAGGCAAGGCCTCCGGCGCTGGCGGCATTCTATACGGCGGCACACCTTCGACTGTACCTGGAGACAAGATAGTATAACATCATGAAAAGGAACCTTGACAATACATACCTACCATTAATTTGGTTCACTTGATCAAGCACATAAAAAAATTGTGAGATCAATGAATCATAAGATCAATAGATAATAGGATCAACTATTTGACTACATCAACAGTTTACTACTCCATAACTTGAAATTAGGCTTTTTTGGGTGTTTTAAAACTAAGCCTTGCATAATCTATACTAATATTATAAAGAGAGAAGATTTGTATTTTTGTTTGTTACGAATAAACTCAAAAACTACTTGTCCGATTTCAAAAATTCTTTTACCATTAGAATGCTACATTATCTCTGAGTAACATAGGATATATTTATTACTAGCAACCGCTCCGGCTTTGCACGGGTGCGGTTTCATTGCACCCGCGCGAAGCTGGGGCAGATCGGCTAGTAGGTGATAAAAAAAAAAACTTTTTTTAAGAGACGCCATATCAGTAATTTAATTCTCTTTTATGAATCAGATGCAAAAACAGAAACCATGTTTTTGAGTGTGGCAGTGACATAACGGCACAGAATGACGGTCAAATCGCTCTACTGACTGATCAAATCAATTTCAGTGTGCTCAAATGTCTATGGAGCTAGTTCTGTGTGGTACTGCACTAAGCTTGTTACCCTGTTTACTTTAGGAAGCTAGTAAGATACCTACGTGTCCAGCTTAGGTAAGTATACATGGAACAATCAAGTAGTTTCCTCCAGCACTTACAGACAGACCATATGACGGTGAGTGAACACAATAATACGGATGTGTCGGAAACTTCCCATGGCTCAAGCAATAAATTATAATTTGATTGTTACTTTCACGAGAACTGCCATTTTAAAGAAGTCAGGCAGGACATTAATTTTACAACTCTTCCGAATTAACGGAAAAAAGTAAAACCGTTAAAAATAACCCGATAAAAACATTTGGTAGATGTATATCGAATTGGGTAGACACACTCGACTTTCGAGGTACCTCTTTAAATAAAAAATACAAATTGTACCTACCTATTAAAAAAAACAATATGTCAGTTTGGATTAACACAAACAAGCTCATAGTAGGCCCACGACAAAGATTATCTCCCGAAAACAACATTTGAGTAGAGTTTTGGAATATCAAAATATCTTTTGATAAATTTCATTCAATAATATCAAAAGGATCACTTTGAAACTTCTTACAAGCTAGGTGATTTACTCCATTACACCAGTTTCAACGCGGCAAAATACTAAAAAATATAAAAAAAAACTAGCAACAACACCGGTTCCTATCGCTTTTTAAGTATTAGGATCATTGACATCGAGCACAGTAAATACTTTGGACGTATAAAAAGTTTACAGCCTGATGGCTGTGAATACTGTGACGAATATAGTCATCATCGAATCAAGCTACTTTTTGCAAGGCATTATTATTTTAGGAGAGAATCCGAGGACGGAGGACGTTTAGCACCAGCTGACCGTACCGGTTCAACGGTACAGTTTGTAGCCTGCAGTTTGAACTTGGATTTCATGCAAGCAAGAACATAAAGCAACTACCACCCAGATATCTACTAAATTTTTTAGCTGGATTACGAATACTAAGATAAGCTGTAGGTAGATACTACCAATGGATCTCTGCTGTCGTAAAGTTAGCTGTTTCAATGCGCAATGAAGCGAGCTTTTTCGAACTAAGTTGTCTTTGTACATCACACACGGCTAACTTTACGATGGCCGAGATTCGATAGCAGTTCTATAATCATCAGTACCTACAGCTTATCTCAGTATTCGTAATCTTACTAAAATTATAGTAGGCACTAGCGTCGAATTTGAACTTGTTAACAAAGTATCCAACAATATCTACTACACTTCTAAGAACAAGAAAGTTTCATAAATACAGGTTGTCAAAAATTAAAATAAGTAATAAAAAAAGTATTTTTTATTTCGTTGTACGTCTGATCCAGACACTTAACTCCGTGAGAAACTCTTTCGCTGTTCCACAGAATGCTTGTGGGAATGGATGACTAATGGCTACATCCTGATTTGCCACCAACAAAACAGCAATAGGTCAAATTACCGATTGTGTTTGCGCCTCTAAACCTCAATAGGGAAAACTCATGAGGCTTCTGTGTCGTTATACTAAACGCCTGCGTGTACCGGTTAGCTTCGAATCGAGTTCAAGGGGATAGAAATAGATTTTGAAAACACGTGAATTTTAATTAATGCCGCTACTACGAAACAACGTCCTGAGGCCTGACCTGATGATAGCAAGTTTTCATCATAAGGTTGCTATTTCTATGTATATATTTTTTACTGTAAAACGAGACATTTACCATAATCTGTGAAATTTTAATTAATTCATAATATTTAAAATATTCTGGTGCTCTTTTCAATTTTATGTCGATGCCTAATTTAACGGTAATTAATCAAACTTTACGACATAACTACTAACCTAACGTCGGCGTCTCGTACCAACCGATTCCGTATAATATTGGATCCTACCGGAAGCCTCTCAAATAATATTACACAATACTTACTTACCATACCGTCTTACTTTACTATTGCATTAAAGATTATTATCATAACAGAACAATGAAAAAGCAGTAAAGTGGTTTCCTGACGATTAAAAAATAAACAAGAAAGGCAGGAAAAATGATGTGACATCAATTGATTCAATTCACGATATAAAAGAAAAGTCTGCAAATAAACTAATGAATGAAACATACAATCGTTTATTTAGGGCTGAAAGAAATGCGTCTGACAGATAGAGCTATTAAGGTAGAGAAACGATTATCAAGAATCAAAAGATCAAAATTAATAATACATATCACGAAACAGAAATAGAGCCTTACAAACGAAAAAGTGGTAGCACAAGGTTAGTATAATCCGAAATTTTATTTTAAATCTTATGCTGAAGTAATAACGTTGAAATTAGCATAATATTTTAGAATTGGGGGAGTTTACCAAGACAGGTGCATTCAACCTGTCTGTTTTTTGTGCTTCTCCGATCCATTTTATGTACTCTAAGTAGAGCTACTTTATACTTGTACTTATGTGTAATAAAATAAAAAAAAATTGTGGATAAAATGTTATATCTGAGTCTAATACTAAGTACCTAGATTGTGCAAACCCGTGATTAAAAACAATTATTTGTTTTGAAGGTCAGTTTTACAGATATACTTATAGTTCTAATAATCAGGCAAGTAAATGTTGAACTCGATCATTGTTGATCATTCTGAAGAGTTCATTGTTGGTAAGCTATCTTTGAACGACCAGAAAAGAAAATACTTACCAAGCTGCTAAAATGACAGTTTCTTTTATGAATAAGGGCATCATTCCACACAATACCAATTTAAAAAACATACTAAACATTTACAGATAAATTTCAAACGTACAAACCTAATTTATTACGGTTTCATAATTTTATCACATAAATTAGAGCAAGTTATGTTTCCTTGAAGTTAACCTTGATCTGAAAATAAAAGCACCGAATTCTAACTGTCAAACGCCATGTCTCATTGTTCACCACTCCTTGACATCTGTCAGACAATAGACAAAATCTCAACGACAGGTTATACGGTCTAATAGCTTGAATATCAAATCACATTTTAAGTACCTCCTGATACGAAGAACTGAGAGAGAGTATATATATACCTATCAAATAGCTACTCATTTGGCATCTTTGGCTACGGTTGGTAGCCAAAGGTAGCCATGGTTTGGCTACGTAGCCGGCGACGATGACATTCCGGTGTCTTATGGCTCTTACGGAGAACTACTCTTACTTACCTACTCTACTTTTTGATCTTAATCATTTTCTCATGTTTTCTTGTCGCATGTAACTGTCATGTGTAATTTTTTTATCTATATCAGTTAACTAACAGACACGTTTGACCTGTTCACTAGATATTAAATCACTAGATACTAGTGAGCATTAGAATGTTACCGAGCAGGCACTGATTGGTGCACAAATTAACATAGATAACTAGGCAAATCGAATAAAATTACTTAACAGCTAATTTATATCATATTATTTCGTATTACAAGACCCCGGAGATGTATTATGCATGATATGAGTGATATAATTTAGGTAAATGAAGTAATGTCAAGGTTTTAACGGTCCAGAAAATAGCTGATTGTAATTTATACCCAACACTAGATCACAAGGCTAATCTAAATAATATAATAACATAGAGTAATATTATTTTTAACTCAACCATGTACCAAACTATAAGCTACCTACAGCCAAGCAACTTGATTTGTAGGCTTCCTTTTGTAGAAGTAGGTACCTATGTATCTTTTGCATATTACACCATACTGCCAACATTTCTAATGATATTGCTCTACAAAAATTACATAAGCTCGTGGTTTCACTGCATAATGCTAATCTTGAGATTAAGAAAGAAACCATTAAACAGTGTGAACACATTATTCTATTTAAAATAAAATATTCTAAGCCCCACAAGGATGTACGCTCTCGAAGCTCATTCGAAATGAAAGACCGTTTTGCAATCACGCAGGATCTAGATATAACAAACAATTTGAACCGGATTCTAAGATATGAACAAAAAGTGGACTGTTGAGACAGCCCAATGAAAAATATGAAGTTTGACGCATAGTAGGTACCTAGTGCTTTGACAGAGTAGCCTTTATAATGCTTTTTACAAGGCTAATTTCACTTCACCTTTTAGTTTGGTAAAAACTTTAAATACAAATATATCGTTCTGTAATTACCAATATGCAATACTTAGTGTAATAACTAACTAAAGCGACGAATTAGCTGTATAAAAAAAAAATGGGGTCTTTGGTGTCCTTATAATAGAAACACAGGAACTTAGTGAAGCTAATCTATACATTTCGGAGTTTACTAGGTTTGACGGATTTGCTGTTTTGGTACAATATCAAAGACAGAATCCTTGCACATTTGAATCATAAATCAGGTTCAGGATGTCAAGTTGGCCTGTGCGTATTGTAAACATTAAAATTATTAAAACCCACTCAATAGCATTACGCTCTAACTTTTTATTTACAGGTTATGTTTACTAGGTAAGCCTTGATTCACATAGCACGTCAAACATACTACCTAACACAACTTGTAAAAATTTAACCATGACGCTATAAATGCGCGTTTGAAAGCTTATAGGTACGAAGACTGGTTAGGCAAGCAAGATGTTTCGTGCTTTAAAACGTTCAAGTATTATATAGTTCTTATAATTTGCTTGAAAGTTACATTGACTAATCGAATGTAACTCTTAATTTAGAAAGCTACTAATTTACCGTTTAAATTACTATGACAGTGCAAAGTTGCATTCTGAATCATTGAGCTACAATGCCAAAGAAACGGACTATTCAAAGTTATCTTACAAAACACGAATAAAGTACAAGATTGATTCCATAGACTTGACATCCCATCAGAATATGGTCATGAGCATAAGCTAAGGATACATACCGAACAATCCGTAGGTACAATGAACCGATAACCGTTACAACCACAATTTCAGAGTCATTGGCACAACTTTCGCCTATTAATTTGCACAAAACTTATATCCATCAAAAAGGTCGCACAATACATGAGTTATTTTAAAAGTTGGAATACAAAAACGGAAAGACATTCACCTCTTGTGGGAGCGGCGCGCGCACTGGCCGCCAAGCGGGCCGTCGCAGAACCCGTTTCGTAGAAAAAAGCTCTTCCCTGCGCCGGCGTCGCTCCGACCCTTAGCATATTCTTATTCCCCTGACAACCGTTTATCATTCCATATGCACCGTCTGAAGATATTTCAAGCTTCTCTGGAACTAGTTGCGCATCAAGTTGACTGTCTCTAGTCACCATGCTATAAAGCATATTATCTGTATGCTGTCTATCTCGATTGTCATCTCTTTGTATCGGCCTGCCGTATACAGATTTGTTGACATCGTATTTTTGAGTAGTATTGACGATCCGTGGCTCCGGAACCGGTTGATTGGGATTGGAGTTGGCAAATGCGTTTACTTTCAATATTTCGTTGGCTTGCTGGAGTAATCTCCTTTGTATATTTTCGATTTCACCTTTAGGTACTTTCGTGTTTTCAGAAAGCTCTGCTATTAGTTGGCTTACATTGAACTCTGCCATACCTGTTGACTTATTAGAAACTTTTTTGGCTTCAAGTATGCTGGCTGCAACTTTCATAGTATGCGCTTCTACGGTTACATTCGGCTTCGGATCGTTTAAAGAGGAATCTCTCTTAACTCTTTTTACTTTCCTTACGATTCTGCTTGCCATCACATTGTTGAGCTAAGTATGATTGGTTCCATTTTATGTGCATTTCTTTGTTTCTTTTTCTTTGGTAATAACAGTTGATTGGTTTTTAAATCGACAAAGTTGAGCACCGATTAACGTGTTTTGTTGAAGCTTCCAAGAAGTTAAATAAATGTATAAAATTAAATAGTACATTGAGATCGTAGTGTTAAATGGAGGTCAATTTTTTTTTTAAGTACTACGGTAAATAAACTTTTGTTAAGGCACAATCTTAATTAACTATTGTTAAGTCGCAGTCTTATATCAAATAGTTTCTGCTACTTATTGCCCAACATTTTAGATTACCTACATACATATGAACAGAATTTAAAATAATTGACATTGATTGTAAGGAAGGTACGTCTGTATTATTTGCGTAGGGGTCCATTAAATTCACCAAGTATGGGCAGGTGACAGCATATGACATACTTTTGTTGTATATCTGATCGTAATTTTTGTAAACGTTTTATTTAATACAAAAATAGAGTTTTGTTACTTAGATGTTTGGTTAGTATAGAATGTCAATGATTATGTCATAGATATAAGTACAGGCAAATGTACCTATATTCCTCAAAATAAAGCTGCGTTTCCACCAGAGATGTGCGAGGATGTGTAGCGAGGAATGTCTTTTAAGAATCACTTCATTAAAGCTTTTTTTATATTTTTTATACTACTAAAGTGGTAACCAAGCGTACGGCCCACTTGATGGTCAGCGGTTACCGTAGCCTATGTACGCATGCAACATCATAGATATCACTTGCGTGTTACTACCCTAAGACCTTAGATGGTAAGTCTCATGTGCCTGTAATTTCACCGGAAACCATACCCTTCGAACCGGAACACAGCAATGCGAGTATTACTGCTTGGGGCAGAAATAGGTATGGTGGTAGTCCTTCCCCGGACGAGCTCTATCACAAAGAACTCTTACTACTCTTAAAGCTGTAAGAGGAGAGTCTGATTCTATTGGTTCCTAACAAACATATTCACCGCTAAACATCCTCGCACATCTCTGGTGGAAACGCAGTCTTATAACGTATATCGACAGTTTGACATTTGATTGACATAAACTTGACAGCAGATTTATGATTTGCGCTTTTGATTTTGCAGTACAATAATGGCACGAACATTACCTAATCATTCATAACTATTATGTAACCATAATATGATTATAATGAGATGACTTTGTGGTAGAAATATTTTTAATCTTTCGATGATTTAACGATCCGCGGTGGTGGATTCACCACCTAGAATTGCAAGCTACTACTAGGTACACCACCAGTGTAAAAATAGCCTGTCAGTTTAAGATGTTATTTAGCCCATTTTGCAATAAAGTCCTGTGCTATATAGTCCAACCTTTCAAGTTTATCATAACTTTCTCTTCTCTATTTAACAGTCACACAATTGCCTGTCCGGAGCCAGTTATAACAAATAATATAATTTACTCTGTAGTTTTTACGAACAGAGTGTGGGCGGTGAATTTAGAATTATCGACTTCTGAATTATTTTATAAGATCTAAGAAGGTTTAATTTTCCATTCACTTTTGCATGGAATGCGATTATTTACTCTATTAAAAAAAAAAAAATTAAAGGCATATATTTTTTAATTTAACACTCATCAACACAATACGGTAAGTCTTAGCATAATAATAAGTACAGACAGTTAAAATTGTATGATTGCATTCATATCATTCATTCTTCATCAAATCTAATGAAAATAAATAGAATAGAACAGTAACCGCTTTAGACACTGACTCCAAAAACTAATAAATATTTGTGAAATTTCTAGTGTTTTGAAGGTTGTTTTAAAATTAAACCCTCATAATAATAATATGCAGTACTGAAATACTGGATACTGAATTTTCTATGTATTCATAATTTATTGCAAAACGTTTTTGTTTTCAACATAGATTTTCTCATAAATACCTTGCGTATCTTCGTCATATTTTCTCGGAACTTTCATACTAAAGCTTTGTCACTACCACAGTGAAACGGCGTTCAGTGAATCATAATATTTGCAATGCAGATGACGACGCCTACCTTTGATTCGATATCTGTCTTTTGTGATGTCTCAATTTGATATGCATTTTATGCTTATTAAGTCATTCTTGTTTAGGCTTATTGATATAAAGTTATTTTTATTCATGCTTGTTTTATAGATTGTCCCAAAAAATAAATGTAGACAACTGTAGACATAGTTTTAAAAAGCTCTGTAAAATTATCATGCAATATATATAACATAAATCTACTAAATTCTCACTAATTGGTCATTAGGTTTAGATTTTTAAAATACTTATCTAAAAAGGAACTGCTTATTGGGCCATTAATATCATAAAAAAGTTCATGTTATTTATAAAGTAAAAAATATACATTGAAAGAATTAACGGTGAAGAACATTAGGATCTTAGTAGTTTGGCTAGGCTGTGAGAACTTTTGCTACCGCGTTTTGAATCATTTTATATCAATTAAACTATGTATGTAGTTTTTTTTTTCTTTCTTTTTGGTATGGAAAAATATATTTTATTTATGTTTTGGCAAAGCATCTGTTGCATCTGTCTGGCTTCGCCATTTATTAAGTACATTTATTGTATAACCGAAAATCAACCATTCTTTAACAAATTGAACAGAGAAGTAAAGTTAAAAAGAGCAATTTAAATATTTTAAGACTTTTTGAAAGAGTGGTATTATAAGATGCTTTGCCTGTCTAAAAGCATTAAGTGACGTAACTTAGCAACTGATACAGGTACATCTGCTTTTAAATCTATAGCCGTTAGTTTTATTTTATCGAACCCTTTGCTAGCGTGTAACGTGCAATGTATGTAAAAACAATTATGTCCATAATTGTTTTTTGCACTGATCATCAATGAGTTATGTAATGCTAGCATGATCTAAATACAAATTACAAACCTACTTTACAAAATTTCATGAATTTCAAACAGTTCGGTCTACGCCTTCCCTTGTTAGTAAGACTTAATTTTTGAGCGAGTAGTATTGCGTAAGCGTGTGAACCTTACAGTTTGTCATTATTCCAACATCCATAAACACACAAAGTTTGTAGTATTTTATGCTATTCTGTGGCGAAGTAAGTAAAGTAGGCCTGGCCTAACAGTTCTTATATTAATTGCCTCACACGTCTTGTACATGTACCTATTACTGTACCATTGTTTGTCTTGACTAATTATACATTGTAGTATAGGATACCTAGTTATTTATAGCTATGTATAGCTTATTGTGGAAAACCGCCCGAGCGTACTAGGACAATGGAATTACCAATTTTTAAAGTTGGCATAGATCCTTTGTAGTTGTTAAGAGTTCAAGATTAAATCGTAATAACTTTGGTGGATATTGGCTTTTGAAATACTCCGATACAACCCCTCTAGGGTTTATTTTTATTTATTTTTTCAAAGTAACTGCTCAAAGATGGTCTTGATTGCTAATCATTCAGCCAGTAATTCAGTATGGAAGTAAGTTTCGCACGTATGTAAATTGACTTACCCTGAAATGGGTATAATACTTAAATATATTAACAAAGGCATTACATTATTTGGTTATAAGTATTAGGTATCTGTACTAATAATATTATAAAGAGGAAAGATTTGTTTTTTTTTTATAATTGAATGAATAATTTTTGATTTTGATTTTGATTTTGATTTTTTGTAACGAATAAACTCAAAACTACTGGTCCGATATCCAAAATTCATTCACCATTAGAATGCTACATTATCCCTGAGTAACATAGGCTATTATGTATGTCCACCTATGCGAAACCGGGACAGGCCGCTAGTAAGCAATAACAAAATAGTATATCTTTACAAAAAAACTGGGAAAATAATATTTGCATTGTTTAAATAAAAATTATTAAAATTGAATCGGTTTTTTTCATTTGTTGCTATATATATAAGAACCATTACTCAACTCAGATTGAACAATTCAAACTTCTATAGGTAACCAACATAATTTTTTTTACAACTGGTAGGCCAGGCAATAGAATCTTACAAAACCATGGAAACCTCTGCATAACATTATTCCGATAGCGTAATCAGTGCTTTAACTATAATTCTTATTGTACACACACTTATTGTAAATAACACTGTTTTTAATAAAATTATAAATATTAGCATTCGATTAATAATAATTCAATTTTATTACGTAAGCCGATCTCTATGTATTTTAAAATCTTTATTACTTTTTAAACACTGAACACTAACACTTAAAAACACATCTAAATTATTTGAAGTGTTTCGAATCATTCTAAAATTCGAAACGTGAAAAAAAATAAAAGAGCGCGTATGCAATATTTTTCAAAATACGAATGAAAGAGCGTGCTCTGATTGGTCTATCGCGGAACAGTAGAGCACAGAGAGGCTCAAGCGCAGTTATCGTACTGAAGGTTTGTTAGGTTTCTTTGGGGGGTCGAGATTCGCGGTGACGTAGACATGAGAATACACAGAACCGGCATTTTAATTAATTGAGCAAACAGTCACAAGAGCTTGGTGCTGTTATTGTTTAGGAGTCATTCTTTTTTGGCAAGACAAGGAGTGTATTGTGTAAGCAAATCATGAGAATGGTAGAGAGCTGAAATGTGGTTTTAGTAAAATTCAATTGAGCGATTGATGTTAGTAATTTTATTTTTAATTTGATGTTTGTTCTAAAATTAATTATAGTATATATTAATTAATTATTGTGAGATAATCTGAAATTGCGATCTTAATTTCATGACCTCGGTTGAGCGTTGAAGGAAAGCCTGGTAGAAAAGCGAGACGTGTTCGTAGCGGGTTCGATTCCTGCTGCAGGACAAATATTTGCATGTACTCACTGCAAAATTACTACTTGTAGTTTCTGAACCCACGACAGAAGGAATCTTAGTGTAAGTTCATGGCTATGTTTTATTGTTTTTTTTATGTTTTATCTTAGTGCTGTAGAAAGGTGCTGAATCATTACAACATAAAACTTATTTTTACAAAATTACCTTTAAAACATTAGCTTAAAACACATACGTATTGCAAATGGTTACACTGATTGCCTGCCTATTGCATGCAAGTCTAGATGAAAATAAGATCTCTGATTTCTTTTGCAACATTACAGTCCGACAGGTAACACGAGTTTTTCAAGTTTTCTCTTTGAAATGACAAATCAAACGAGGTTGACCAATTAGTACAGCTTGATATTTTAAGCCTCTGTCGGATTCATGTTGAACAAATTATTTGTCTAGTTAATATTATGGTTCTAAGTTTTCTAGTTTGCTTTGCACTATGTGTAATTGTAGGTTATTTTGTGGTATTGTCTAGTTGTAGAAGAGTTATTTAGGTGCTTACGTTTTTAGTAACTGTTATTGTATTGTTTATATGAAGAGAGACTAAAATACAAATTGAATGAGAAAGAAGCTTTTGGAAAGAAAAAATCACATGATTGTCAAACAAAGCAATGGTTCTTTAGTTTTCATGTCTATTCTTACGTTTATGCCATTTCTAAAGCTGCTGTAGTCACTCAGACAATGGTGCGATACAGTCCGTCACACGTGGGTGCATCAAGTAATGTGCTTTCGCTCCGCTGACCACGACTTGAAGGAAGCAGGGCTTGGTGGCGAACCTGCTATTAAACTCACTCCGTCTAAGGTGCATCATAGTATCTGTCTTCGATGACTTCGTCAAGTGGTTACTGACCTGCAGCAATAAAGTATGAAGCATTGTTTAATGCTATTTAAAGAAACAGGACAAGATACACTAGTAAACTAGTTTCTAGTTGCTGCTTCACTCGCGAGTTTTCTTTAGAATCTTTGACTCTCTGTAATGCACCCTATGTGGGAAGATTTATAAGGTAAACTGTATGGTGTTCCAAGCTATTTAGTACATAATACGTGCCGAATTTTATCTCAATCTGTTCAGTGGTTACGTAGCAAACATACGAGTACACATTTACAAACATCGTTATGGTCGGCCTTCTAATGTTCCCATTGTAAAGGTGTAAGGTCTGAATGAAAGCGATGCCTTAACTGTAACTTCTTGTGCAATGCATAGTATAATATGGCTCTTTCTGGGCCAAGACAATATCAACAATACCAAATGTTCAAATACCAGCAGGTACGAAAGGAATCATAGCTCAAACTAGTCACTTTTCGAAAAAATCTAAACAATCCCATTTTATTCTATAAAGTCTTTGGTTCCACCTTACCCAGAGTTGCCATGGTCTACAGACAATGGTGCGATACAGTTCGTCACAGCTGAGCACTCCATCTAATGTGTCGAGCTTCGCTGACCACTGCCCACTAAGGAACCTGGCTGTTGAACCTGCTGATACCCAAAAGGGGCAAGGGCACTTGCCCTGGGGCTAAACTTTCACAAAAAAGGAGTAAATCTTACCGATCCTAATCCAAGAGACTCGAGGAGAGCTTGATTATGTTTAATTCAATTTCAAAGATTTTCCATTACCTCAAAAGCCTCTATTTCCCTATACTGTTCACATCAAATAAAGGAAATAGATGCTTTTGAGGTAAGAGAAAATCTTTGAAGTTGAATTAAAAATAATCAAGCTCTCCTCGAATTAAACATAATTGAGCATCAAATCGATAGGTACATGTATCAAGAATTTGGGCTATATTTCAGCCGGTCATCCTTTCATCGAAGTAGAGAAACAGTCTACTAATAGAGGAGAACTCCGAACCTTTCCCAAATTTGACCGTCAAGTAATTTGCTTAATGTTAAGCGTCACAACTGACCAGAACAGCTGCAGTCTCATTCAAAAATGTAAATTGAAAAAAAATTAGGTCTTGCCCAGTAATTTCACATGGTAATGCACTTCAAACCTAAACACTGTAATGCTTGCAAACATTTGCTTGGAGGCAGAATATCTGGCTCTGCGGTACCCACTAAAACGAACTCTTGCTGAAGATTCCTATCACCAGGGTAGCTCTCTTGACTACATATCTTTGCCCCTGCAAAAAGTCCTGGCTCCGCTCTAGCCTCTGTTCTATAAGAGAAATGCTGCCACTTCTCAACAAGTTGGTGGTTGGATGAAAGTTGGAAAGCATTGTTGACAACTGTTGTTAAAATTGTGAACGCCTCTGCTATTAGAGTTTCTCTGGACAGAGGCCCAGACAGATAATTTATCATACTCGACGAAAGCCTTGATTTTCTAAAAAGCGGTGATAGAGACGTATAGTAACGAAGACTTTAAACCCGCCAAGAAAAATACTTAAATTGCCACTACATTTTTCATTTTTTTTAGTGGCTAATGCCATTCAAGCATAATGTGTGTCATTCACCTCCAAGTCCTGCAGATTAGATTAGGTGAACTGCAGCTATATTGAAACCGTCAGAATCATGACGGTAGTTATTTCTAAGGAAATCCCAATACTGTATTGAAAGAAGAGAGCACTGGTAGTCTAGTGGTAGTGACTATTTTTGATTAGGATAAGGTTGATATTGAAACTTTTTTTCAAAAAAAAGCCAAAATAATAAAAACAAAAAAGGGAGCATTTGAATTAAGAACAGGAACATTCAAATGCTCCCTATTTTTGTTATTCACGAAAATTCCTAATGAGAGTCACTTCAGCGTTGAAGCGGCTCGCCACGCGCCGCCAAGCGTGACGTGGCGTAAGCGTAACTCGATGTGTAATGCATTACATACGTCTTCACTGTAATGTACAGGTTTAGTCAACATCATTGGTTACACCATGAAAATATTAATTAAGTATATCAAACATCCGCCCGGCTGCAATCGATATATAGCACCGAGTTGTTTCCAAAAACTCCATATTTTCAACTATAAGCATATGCTTAGGTAATGTAATCTCCAGGATATCGCTGTCATTGAACGCATCTTCTTCCAAAGTCGTAAATTATGTATGACACTGGTTTTTCTAATTTTGACCATAAGATCGTTAAATTTAAATTAAAACGCGTTTCGCTACAGCAAAACGCATTCGCAAACGCAAGTGAACGCAGCTCTGCGCAATGCGCAGTCCACGCAACCTGCGCAATGTAAACTTGTCTTAAACTATTACATTTCCATCACGCTTAAGTTAGCATCTGGATGTGCATTCACCAGACTGGCCCACTGCAGCAAGGAACAGAGAAAACTGGAAAAAAAGAAGAGGGAGCCCTTTGCTCTGCAGTAGGACAATTATAGGCTAAAAAATAATTTAAATCATATAGATAACGTTTAGCGCAATAAAACTCCAGGCTACATAAAAAAACTTCAGGTGATTGAAATCTTATTAGCACCTTTACATTTTTCCTTTTATTACTATAAAGGTAGGTGTAGGTACTGTAATGTAACAACTACTTGTATGCAACGCAATCGCTTGAATATTAAATATAAGTGCCATAAAGTTTGATAAGTATTTACATAATTATAATCATGCAATTATCATAATGACATGGTTTGCGACACTGAGATATATCATAGTTTCAAAATAAATTTGTGGCTCAATGTGTGTCAAACCTTTGTACTTATAGATAATTTTAGTAGCTTTTCAGTAAAACTGAAAGTTCAGAGAAATAAACAGAAATCTGAAAGTATTATTTTTACTAGTTTTCGGGGCATTGGTTAATCTTGAGCCTAGTGAGCCTATTATAAAACCAGGGTTAAAATGAGATAAAACTCTAGCAGTGTTTATCTCATTTTGAAAGCAATTTATGATATCCTACACAAGAGGCAACAAATCTAAGTACCTTGAACAAAGCAGCACCTTGCCCGTTTCCTGGCCCCAAGCAAGTAGTACGAGCTCTCACTGCAAAAAGTTCACTTGACAAGTAAATGTAACACAAAGAACTTAGAATGCCTTAAAAATGTTCATTGTAAGCTCTCAAATGGCGACCGCGAACTAAAGAATTAAGTATAAATGAATGGCCTCCCACTCGATGGACCGATGACACTAAAGCGGTCGCAGAAAGTCGAAAGCAGAAAGCATGCTTTTTCGTATATTGAATGAATTGTAACATTAATTAATTGTAATATTGTCTGGTTGTGATTTGGATTAGTTGAACTATCGTTTAGCTATGATCGTTTGTAACGGTCCTTAGATGACTCGACTGTTTTATATGTATTTTAAACATTATATTATGGCCCAGTCTTGGGCCATAATATAATGGCTCCAGCAGTGGGTAAAGTCAGACTAAACACTATTATGATGATGATGATGTAACATAGATTTTATTGTAAGAGAGCTCAAACTACTCTGCACTATAGGGGGTGTGTACACAGGTGCGGAGCTTCCGTTGTCTCGGCCTTGCTATTTGCAACCCTCGCCACAACTGCTACATATTCAATGGAGGCAGATGCTTGTGGACGGTTGGCCAATCGGAAAGTAATGGACAAAAGATGGACATTGCAATCATTTTTTGTTCAGCAGGGTATTTCCTAACGGATCACGTGAAACATTCAGAACTTATAACGCGTAAGCGTAACTAATCTACCATTATACTAATCTTATAAGATTACATTAAGCAATAAATGCTTTTCGTTCTTTTTTGATTATAAAACTTTTTATAAAATTTTACTGACATTTTAAGGTCCATTTACTATTATAAAAGTTTGCAAGTAAGCAATAATTACGGTTATTTTTATCAAAATGCTATATTATTTTGCATTAACAAGGCAAATATTGCATGCTATTATTAAATCGGGTAGTAAGTCCTTCACCCGTGTATTACCACGGAACTTTTTGAACTAATACTAGAAGCGCAAAACTCACTGATCGCGTGATCTGATAAGAATTTTTTGCGTGACCGGTTCAGAAGTGTACCGTTTGGTGTTTTTTTAGCCATCGCCCCACGGTTTATAGACTGCCAAATATACAATCTATCAATTTTTCTAAATGCTAAATGCTAAAAATTATTGCTTAGAACAGTCGTTCGTACAGCATTCGGTGAAATATTTACTAAATATGGGTAGGTACTTTGTCCCACTAGCCTTTACGTGTTTGGAGTCATTTTAATCAATCAAATACCTTCCGACTTATAATGCCCCATTATGTGGGTGTTACATGATTAACTTTTTATAAAGACGTGACAAGGAAACATTTTTTATTCGCAGCTAGATAATATCCCTGACTTCTCTTGATAATTTGTTAATAATCTATAACCTGGTGGTACTCTTGGGCATAGTCCGTCTTGGTACGTATTCTACCTCTAAGCAAGCAATACTGTGTTTGGATTTGAAGGGCACTGTATGGTAGCAAGTGAAATTGTTTGGTGAAAGAGCATACACATATTGGCATATCATACAAACATTTGTCCTGCAGTGGGAATTGAACACACTCAACCTCTAGTATCTGAACCTGCTAAGCTAGCACATGACCGTGGTTTTCTTTACGGTAATGTAGAGACAGGTGGTTGAAGTCAAAAGATTTTTATTCAACAAAATTCAATAAAAGGATCACTTTGAAACGTCTTACAGTTGGAGCAGTTTTAGTTATCAATCCAAACAAATGCACATAAAATAGATCTAATTTATAACGATACAATTAATCGATCGATTAATCGACATGACCGAACTGTCCACCTACACTGCTAGTTGTGTAAAATTTGGGCATAGATTTGTGGTTTAGGATTAGATAATTTTATTTCAAGTTGTCTTTAAGTTTTTTTTTCCAGGTTGATTTGTTATGTCATTTTTTTTACCATCACAATATTTTTTAATCTGACTCAAATAGGGACACTAGAGACCAAGCCTTAGGATAACAAGGTTATACAACATTGTCATCGCATTATATTACAATAAAAGTTAGTATAATCATTGTCAGCCAGCACAGCTTTGTTATGGCAGTCAAAGTCAAAAGTCAAAGTCAAAAATGATTTATTCAATAAAAATCACAAGGATCATTTTGAAACGTCTTAAAGCTAGGTGAATTTACGCCAGTTCCACGCGCCCCAGCCTAGAAGAATCTGGCAACAAACTCGGCTGGGTTCCTAGCTTTTTTTTTTAGATCCCTCTTCATAAAGCTTCAGTGTGGTACCAATCGAACTAGGTGAGGCTCATGCCATGAATATAAGTAGGTAAGTAAAAATAGTAAAAAAAATAAGAGCCAAGTTCTTTAGCAATACACGCTACGCTTGATGAGTACACATTATTAAGTAATTCTAAATAATCGAATAGGTACTAAACAAAAACAAGAATACAATAGCATAGACATTGCAGTTATACTAATTTTGCTACATGTCAGGGAGCAGAGCGGCCACATCGAGCCAAGCGTTCCTATCAGTAATATAATCATTTATAGTATAGTACGCTTTTTTTAGGAGATTAACTTTAATGTAGGTTTTAAATTTCGGTATCGAAAGTTCAGTTACATTTAATGGAAGTTTATTATAAAAGCGAACAGAATTTCCCATAACAGACCCATTTACCTTTTCTAGCCGAAACTTATGAATGTACAGTTTGTGACGGTTCCTAGTGTTTGCTCCATGTACATCATTTTTTTTCTTAAAACTATCTCTATGTTTATGAGTGTACAATAAAATTTCATAAATATGTTGGGAAATAACTGTGAGAATATTAATTTCTTTAAATTTCTCCCTTAAAGAGTTATTTAACCACCTTTGTAATGAGTTAGAAGCAAAAACTTGGTAAATGGCACTATTACGTAGTGTACTTACTTACCATAAGCCCATTTAATTTTCAATATCTAGTTTTTATTTTTTATAATTGACGAACATGGCAATGCTCTTTTGAAATATCCTAAACACAAAATGTCAGTGCGTTTATCTCCTTCTCAAGGTGCATCATACATACACACTCGTTAAATGGTTACCTAAGTGCCACTTAAGTTTATAAATAATAGCATAGTAGTGTAACATTTCGCCTTATTATAATATGATCCGGTCGTTCAAAGAGTGTTATTATGTATTTATTAAGATGAATATTGATGATAATGCTATGAGCATATGGCTCTGTGATGAAATTTATAGGTCAAGCAGTTAGGCCTTCGCAAACGGGTCCAGTCAGAGGGGTAATCGCAAGTTTTTGATTAACACCGTGAGTCGTAGTGAATCGAAGTGAGGTGAGAGTGAGAGTGAGAGTTTCAAAGAAAGCAGTCCACAAGACGTCGTTCAAAATTAGATTAGAATTAGAAGATTGCCACTCGTTTGTGAGTAAGATCACAGACCTGTAAAAAGTCTATTGCCATGATGTACCGTATGTAATGATTCGATGTTGACCGAACTTCACACTTCAAAAAGTACTCTAACGAGTTTCAAATTTAAAAAAGTTTGGTCTCTACTGATAGCTGTGCTCTAAGCTTATTTTGGTAGGTAGAAAGAAACTTTCATTAGGACTTTTATGGTTTCGTTACTAGGTAAGGCAGGTACTTAGTATTTTTTTATACTTAGTGATTAGACTTTTTTTTGACAATTTTGGTGTTGACTGTATTCAGTTTACAAAGTGAAGTTAGCTGGTTTTCTTGAGTATTTTACAAGGGTTACGGTCATTTGCCCCCGAACAAAATCTACTAAAAATCCTACACATATTATATTGTATCTACCTAAAACCTCGCAC
Organism: Colostygia pectinataria; assembly: GCA_951394395.1. NCBI lineage: Eukaryota > Metazoa > Arthropoda > Insecta > Lepidoptera > Geometridae > Colostygia > Colostygia pectinataria. The sequence goes on from OX596362.1 coordinate 6,666,372, forward strand.
ACCGCTCAGGTAGGTGAGTAGGTTAGATATCGATGCGAGAAGGAGGTAGTATGTTCGACCTCACTTATACACACGCAAACCAATCCCTTTAACTAATTTAAAAATTTCGCTGAACAAAAGAATTAGTCAGAACGTTGAAATCAGTTAAGGAAAAATGTTTTTGATTGTCTTGTTTGATTTTTTCTTAGTAGAAAAGTGAGACATGGTAAAAGTCTTACTAGCAGGCGGTTGCCTGTCTCTAGTTATACTTTTTTACTCATACCTACTCTATTGTGCGCGCGCCATCTGTAAGTTTGATAACACACTAGATACTTTCTTCCGGCGATTCGCACCGCGGTTCGATTCGAATCGACCATTTGAAAAGAGCGCTTGGGCGATTCGCACCGCTGTAGGAATAGCTCGCGGTGCGAATCGCCGAAGAACATAGTAATTTTTAACATGACGTTGTCATTTCAGTTCATGACATTTCATTTTTATCCGACGGAAAACGGAGGAATCAGCTAAAGCTGCTTGCTCTACACATTTTAGCAGTAGCTAGTAGGTATCAGCTAGTTACTAACATGCCATTGTGAATTTTTTCATATACACTGCGAGCTTTTCACTCATATAATAATTCAAAAAGTAAAGTACTTATGCTTACTTATTTTGAAGGAACAAGTTAAACGCCGAAATACTGAAACGCTAGGTACTTAGCTAATTAAATACTAACGACCTCATAAATAGTTAACACGCTGAAGTATTCATGCGTTAATGACTTACTTTGCAGAGCCACATTGATGTCATTCAGGCCAAAAATTCGCCTTCTCGGATCCAGCTTGACTAATTATCATTAAACTTAAACAAAACCGGCACAGCAGTACCACTTTCGCACTTAAAAGTCACACACTTTTATTTTAATTCCAAAATTCACATTAGTTTCGTGCGAAATTACCGGTGTCTGTCTTGCGACTAAAGATTGTTGATCTTTGCTCTGTATTCTGATCACGAATCAAACGTCTGCTGGACTGGAGACAAGCGACATACACTGAACTTTATCACAACTGTATATTTTTGTCTGTGTCCATCCATACAACTAATTTAATCCAGTCGCAAAAACTATAGGATGTTTCTTTATTATAAATATGTTTAGAACACACATCCATCGTTCTTATCGCATCTACCTACCTACGAGTTAAACTGAAAAACAAAGATGTGTGATCCTTGTGTGTGAATTGATGTCTATCTCGTTCTAACAAATAAATTTGCCATGTGCTTCTTCTCGAAACCTTTTTTTTTGCACGGGCCGGGCGCCAACTAAGTAAAAAAATTTACGTTTTGTATGGTATTCTACTCGCTGCGCGCCTCGTCGGCTGAAATGTGGGATCAAATTGAATGTAGCGCACTATGTAGAGCCTCAGAATAATAATGGTAGAGCAATCGTAGAAATTCTGTTAATGAACATGTTTTTGCACGGACTGTAAGAAAGAAAGGTGGTTGGAATTCAGTCATGACAGTTCTTTTTCTAAGTACGGAACAAACATGCTTGTCCCGACTCGATTTAAATGTCGTTTAATTTTCACACTGCACACTGACCGAAATACGAGGAACCGATGGCGGGAGCCGTGACTTGGTTGAGGCACAGCTGGTGGGTCAATGACTCCTGAGGCTCTTGCCGACCCATTTTCTGAAAACAATGAGGAAAACACAAATAAACAAATGAATCTATAAATTTCAGAAGTTTGTTACAACGCCATCTGCCCAGTAAGATTAAAACTAAGTAGATGAATGATTGCGTAGGCCGCGTAGCAAGCAGCGCGTTGAAATCTTTCGTAGAAGAATATGAAGATAGCGCTCGTAGCAAGTTTATCAATGTTATTCAGAGTTCAGATATTTTTATACAAATTAAATCTAGTAAAGAAGCTAATAAATTATATTTTCTAAAACCTTTCTTGTTTTCTACTAGCGATAAAAAAAATTCTTAATACACTTTTTACAAATACTTTATGGTATTAGTCTACCTACAGCAATCGCACTTACTTGAATATCACTGCTTTCTTTGTTCTTTTGTTCTTGACTAAGGTTGATGTTTTTTGTCTGCATTTTTTCCCATCGGAGCCAATCTGGCTCTAACTGGAGAAAAAAAAAACCGTTTTATACATTTCTATGGAAAATCATTGAGACACAATCAACAGCTAAGTGAAAGACACTGTCACTATGTGATGGTGTGGTATGTGTGCCTAGTTATCTATAAGTAGTTGGCCACTGACTTATACGAACTTACTTACTTATATGTACTGAATTCAGGTGCTAAGCCACGTAAATGTAAGCACCCGTTACGGCGATGCAAGGCATTTTTAGCCGACTAAAAATGGAGGAAGCTCTAGTCAACGCGTATAATAATGTATATATTTTTTAATTAACTAGACATTCATGGTCAGTCTTCTTCCCACAGCTGGGACACTGGCCTTCTCTCAAGCAGGAGTGATTGAGTCTCAACTCAATCCAACAAGCGGAGTTAATGCGGATTGGTGGATGGCACAAATATATGTTTAATTATGGAATTTTCTTAAACATGCTGATTATTATTTTGATGTACTACTATATATTAATATTATAATATTTCTTGGGCGTTTTTACTTTACCGTTTCAGAGTAGGTACTTCAGGCATTTCGCACATATTTTTTTGAGTGAAAACAAATTGGTACATTGGTTTCAACCCTACGACCTTAGGAACGGAGGTCACTATCACTAGACAACCAGCTTTTGTGCGATCGATGCGATGACCAATTTACTCTGTCTCCTAAAGCCTTTGCCCTCATCCAGAGTCAGATCCATAAGAATAAACCACAAAACAGCTTCCGTTGTGGTCAATTGCGATATTGTTTCGTAGACCTTAGGGCATACTCTTGAAGGCGAACAACGATAATCGTGGCAAATATCGCAGTTCAAGTTATGTTGGAGACAACTAAGTTCAGAGCGTTCACGGACATAAGTTGAACCACGAAAACTGTCACGATGTATCGCTTTTGTCCGCAAGAGTAGACCCTCAGTTCATTTGGTTCCACGTTCCACATTATCGCGGCTAGCCACGATATCCTGTGTCTGTTGAGGGCGTATTCACAACCAATGCTTAAAAACTCTCATCAAATTGCGGTCATCAGTGTTATTGATATCTATACCAGACCAGACCACAGAACAGATATTAGTACTCTGTAACAGTGTATTTTTTAAGCCTGCGAGTCACAAGACTGTCAAGCTCGTCTGCAAAACTTTAAATTTGAAAAATCTGCGTGGCACTCCAATGCGCTCGATCGATAGGTTCAATAATCGGGAAATAATGAAAGATTAGAAGCAATCCCAATCCCATCATTCAAAAAAATATTGTTTATTCCACATCATTCAAAAAAATATTGTTCACATTTGGCCCGGCGCGGTTATTTTTTATCATAATTTCTTCTAATTTTTAGCCAAATTGGTCCAGTCGTTCTCGAATTTTAGTGAGTCTAACGCACAGTGATTAATTTTTATCTAAGAGAAGTTTAAGATTACGATCGAGTCCTACAATACAGGCCTGATAAAGTTACCTAGGTTCAAAAAGCTTCGTGTGAAACGTGGTTACAGTGATAAGATAACTTAGTTCTAGCTTGCGGTCCCACAAAGGACTACACCATACTACACTACACCTAACTCAATCGAACGCGCCCTTTGAAGCTCACGCTGAAAAGCCATCGCACAAGGCACAATCCACCCACCTATATCTATAAGGTGGATATTTCGCGCCGAGAGCTGAAGAAAGTTTTCGAACTAATTAATTATTAATTTATTAATTAATAATGGCGGAAATTTTTACTCAGAGCCATTTAGCCCCAAACTAATCAAAGCTTGTACTATAATTATAGCCAAATCGAATCAAGAGCGGTAGTGGGGTGGCGTAAAAGCTATGATATAATTATTATTTATTCATAATGTTTAACACAACACTGCCAACAACAACAGCGAGCAAAATTATAACTGTTTGCAGAGGAAATGAAAGAATAATAATTGTAATACAACCTCATTTACGAAACAAGTAGGTACTGTTTGAAAAGTCGTTATCGATTGTTTAAGCGAACACACTTCCTTTCGACGGTTATAAAATTATATTTAAAATCTGTGGGAATATTTCGCTAACTACCTCAGTAATTTGAAGATTGATTTGTTACCGACTGAGTATAGACAGCTACTCGGAACGGAAGTAAGTTAATGTAAATAGGCTTTGATTGATTGAAGTAGGTAAGTTTAGGTAAAATCGGTGTGAAAAGTAGAGGTGTAGTATTAATATCTGTACTGCGGTTGGTAGAAAGTGCTCCAGGCATGCAGTATTTCAGGTGTTTAAAGCCACTATCAATATAACTTTTTTTTAACACGGTAGCCACTTACTGTGTAAGTTGACCATTAAGTCCCTACCTAAGCTTATGCTAGCCAGCTAAAAAAGGATAGATTTTTCTCTTAGCGCAATACCGAATGCCGCACAGTTGAATCGCAATTATATTCACAGTAATAACTGAGTTGTACGAGTAACGTAAACGTTTAGCGTATTTTATAAAAAACAACACGATTGCATTCCAATGCTATTTTGCTGCTTGTTTTATGAATAAACACGAATAAACCATTCTAATCAAATCTCGTAGATATACATACCTATTCCGTGCTTGAAAATGAATGAACGGCGAATGAATGAACAGTCAATGAATGCGAATCTGTGATGTGAATATCGCGGCTCTACAAAGCGATGACATGATGAATTCACAGACCATTGTGTGGACGGAGTTTAAATAATAAAGGCTTTGACGCTTCTGAACCTAAGATACATAAAAACGTTGTGCTTTATGGTGCTACTGAGTGACAATCAACGCAGCATGGTATGTTTCTATGGGAATTTAAGGTCTGAGCACGGGCGAAGTCGCTACCAGGATAGCTATTATATAATAATAATAATAAGCCCCAAACTAAGCAGAGCTTGTTCTATGGGCCCATATAACTGATAAAAAAGCCATATAATATTTTTTTAAATGCATAGGTAAGTGTTTTTTTTGTTTTTGTACCTACTTGCCTACCTTTTTTATCTTTGTATTTCTTCTATGTGTGTGTCAATAAATAATTTTTCTTTCTTTCTTTCTTTCTTATAATACATAGAAACACCCGGACCCCGGAAAAAATATGTGTGGATCATACAATATTTGTCTGGTTTTTCAACCGGGCACTCGCCCATCGCGCTACTGAGGTCGTCCCATTATTGCCAATAAACAACAAAATATATTAAAACAATTCAAATAACCCTTGTGATTTTACTGTAATAAAGTTTACTTAAACTAGACTAGACTTTGACTTTGAATAAATAGAGTAGGTACGTACTTTTGAACCGATAAAGTACATTCCCTTGAACTGCAAAGTTCGATACATTATTAACCTTCATGCTCTACCATTAGGGTCATGAAGGGAGGTTAAATATTCGTCGGTTAGAGGAAACTACACGGCTATTAAATTAAAATTTGAATGGTTTCTAGGGAAAAAAAATTAAGAGGATTTTACACTCTGTTCGCATTTCGTCTTATAAGCTAATCCTGCTATGCCCGATATATCGATACGGCTAAATTCTAAACTAACTTAGTATTAGATAAGTACCTACTAAAATTCAATGATTCCGGGACTGGGTAGTCAACGAACAAAATGTGTACCGTCAAATCATCAACCGAAGTTACATTACATTATTCGAGGGGAAAAAACCTTTGAAACCGTGATTTGAACCCAAAACTTTACAATCGGAATGCGGGTTTTACAATGATTAGGACTCCTTATTTTGACAGTCACGAAATCAGCAAAGATAATTTAAATTTATTACAAGTTATATCTTCTAATTAGAGACCCTTTTCGGAAAAACATCCCTAAAGGGCAACAATCTAATTAAAAACTCAAGTTAATCACACCCTTTTTAATGCTATTAAGTACTGCGTTGCCCTTATTATTTGCCAGCAAAACGTATAAACTTTATTTACGTTTGCGACTGACTGTAACATGCACAACTTATTTATCAAGAACTTTTTGTTTGCCAATAGTAAACGTAATCGTATCAATCGTATAGATTTTTTACAGATGTTTTTAATGCAAAAAATAGACTACCAATGTTGCATGCTTTGACTGCCAGACGATTTGCTAAAGTCTACAATTTTATAAAAAGGTTTGTGCTCCTTATAAGGGTATAGTTTCTTTGATCTAGGATTCTAGGATGTCTAGGATTTTTCTTTTACTACCATTTAATAATTTTATGTGCTTAAAATAATGCGTGTGTAAGCCTCTTTACCCGAATTAGATTAACCTTAACCCGTGCGTGGCTGAAGCAGTTTTGTGAATGAAGCGGCCATAAGAGGCCTTAATTGGCCCCCGGGCCATTACTAAGGTAGATAACCCTTCAATCGCTACACAATACTTAAAACCATCAGTTATGGGTGGTTAGAAGAAACAGGATAAACAAAAAGAGGATGAACGCTCTCGAAGAAGTCTGTATTTTGTAAAACACCGATTGGCATTGATAATGTTGGTGTGTGCACGAGTATCTAAGCGCTTTGCTCACTCTCTATCTAACTCAGCCAGGTAGTATTATTTAAAGAGTTCTAATGTAATGAAATACGAGACTCAAATTTAGCACCTATCTTATCCCGCGCTTGCTCTAAATTTCATAAATGTAAATATTTCATACAAAAGTAAACAGAATGTTTGCTTGTCATAAAGTTTGTACAAGCGTGATTGAGAGTTTGTTTTGGCAAGAGCAGCAAATGAAGTCTTGGGAAATCACGAAACTTTAGTATAAAATACTTTTACATTGGTAACCTGTTTACTTAATTAATACTATACCTGAGTAAAATTTTTTTTTTATGGTTCCGTACAGGGAAAAACGGAATCCGTATTGCTGTGTTGTTTTTCAGTCTGTTTGATTTTTTTATGCCTGAAAATATATAGTAAACTAAAAGTACTCAACTCGATAAGATTCAATATTTACAAATTAGATGTTTTTGTGTTCAAGGTATATGTACAATGTATGTGAGTCTTATCTATGTATTTTACAAGAGCTGTGGATTTGTTTTATATATTAAAAAAAAAACTATTATGGTACGGAACTCTCAGAGTGCGAGTCTTGCTCGTTTCTATTTAACCTAATAAGGCCCTTGCGGTTTCCAGTGCGTGTGTAATAAAGCCCAAATTATGTAGCCAGTACCTAAACAAAATTGCTTAACTCGGACTCTAATCTAATTGTATAATATGCAAGAGAGGCTAGTGAGTGACCAACTCCCTATTCGTACCTCCAGACTACTTAGTATGCGAAGAGGCGTAAAATACATGAATAGAATTTTTAACCAATTTAACCGTAGACCTAGTCGTGAATAGACAGGAATATAACCTTCTACTAAAATAATACTGGAGAGAGAAGACAAAAATTCGTTCTCAAGATTTATCTTAAGATTAATCTTAGTATCTGTAAAGTTACGTATGACTTTTTTTTTGGAAATTTTGGAAACATGAAACTTTTATTTCGGTTTATCTAGAACGGATCAAGAATATTTTCACACGGTTATTATTATTTTTTTTTTTTATACAACTGAAGTGGCAACCAAGCGTACGGCCCACAAGATGGTAAGCGGTTACCGCAGCCTATGAACGCTTGCAATACCAGAGGTATCACTCGCGGGTCGCCACCTTGAGGCTAAGATCGAAAGCCTCATGTGCCAGTAATTTCACCGGAAACCATACCCTTCACACCGGAACACAGCAATGCGAGCATTACTGCTTTGCGGCAGAAATAGGTATGGTATGGTATATTAAAAATACTTTTGACAATAAATATTAAATCAGAACAATTGTGTTTTGCACGTTGTAATTTTGGTTTGTCAATAAGCTGACGTTTTTATAAAATACCTAACTTTAACAAATCGCCATTTCAATCTAGCGATGCTTGTGTGTCCTCCCGAAAGCACGAATACAAGTTTTAGTAAATAACCCATTGTACGAAAATGCAATCTTATCTTGTTATATATAAAAATGAATTGCTGTGCTTGAAATGAAAAGCGGTTGGACCGATTTGGCTAATTTTGGTCTTGAAATGTTTGTAGAAGTCCAGGGAAGGTTTAAACGGTGAGAAATTATGGGAAAATTGCTAACAAAGTAACGCGATTGAAACCGCGCCGGCCTATATAGTATAAAATAAAAGTTAGCATAGTAATAGAACTACATAATTGTACAGGCCAATCTTGCTGGACAAGGCTACCATGCTATATTACCTAAACATGACATGACCTCTCCGTCTTCAGCCTATGTACTGTTTTATTTACTAGGTACCTCTATTACTTCCATGTTGTTTTATAAATTGTAACCTGTGTTGAGAGAAAATAAATCTTTATCTTATCTTATATTACAGAATGAAAGATAATTATTACACACTAACAGAAAAAATGAATATTTTCCTTAGACAACAACCTACCGTGTTTATTCTTGCTTTGTTGCAGAATCGTGCTTGTATTACCACGATCCACATTAAAATAATATGTTTACTAAGCAAACTTTTATCTTTACCTTAGCTCATCTTTCACTGTGATTTGATTAGTAGGAGCGCTTGTGACGTAGCTGGCTAAGTTGTTCTTAACAGATCAACGAAGTTAAGCACTTTTCCGCAGACATACATAGTTTTTTCTATAGATTGCTTATTTGCTGAAAATTTGAAAATCATAATCCCCAATCCGCATTGGGTTTACGTGGTGGATTATATCGTACCTAATCACTTTAGTTCGAGAGTAGGCTAGTGCCCCACTAGTGGGAACATTAGAAAGCTGACCATGCTGATGATATGCTTGCTTGCGTTGGTACGCACACTTATAAAGACACGCTTTACATTAAAAGTGAAATAGTTACTGGCGCCTTTTACTGCGATTAACCGTATCGACCGCCGGTTACCCCAGTTATTAACTACAAAATAGTTCGTTTTAATTTCTCCAGCAACATCGATTAGGGCGTGGCCTCGGACGATTCAGATCGGTGTTCAAACCAGAATTGGTTATTGTTTTTTAGCGGTGATACAGTAATGAGAGTAATTGAAGACTACAGGGAGATAAGATTTTACGAGAATAATGATGAAGTTGAAGTTTTTTAGATTGGTATAATTTCCAATTTCCAATGCGTTCGTTTTAAAAAAATACTGCGTTGCAATTATATAGATATCAATAGACAATTTCGATGGCTCGTGAGGTGTGAGGTTATGCAGGTTTGATTTCAGCGGCAAGGTCAAAGTTAAAATTTTGACCGCTGTGGAACAAATATTTGCGTTTGCTTGATTGGCTTGCACCGTACTAGAGCTCCTAAAAATCGTTTGTAAAACGATTCAAAGTGATACTTGTGATTCAACTAATTGATTGATTGATTGTTGCAGCAAAGTCACTTTGTTAACACTTTGACTTTGCTGCAACACTCGTAAGGAAGGAAACTTTGACAATATACTTGTCGTAGAAAGGCAATAACAAATTTGTAAAACATTCAATCAATCAAACTAGAATATTAATATTCTTCGTCAATCTCCTTCTTATTACAAAAGAATAAATAGCATTGAAAATATTTTCTTGAGAGTAAATATTATCATTTCTTTAGTGCTTCGTTGAGCCTGTGCCAATATTAAGAATCTACTTGAACCAGAATAGTTACATATAGAGCCTTGGGGGATTTATTTACGATGAAGAGCTTTCTTACTGATAAGTCTAATATTTTTATTTATTTTATATTTATTAGTCTACTTTAACGATTCCACTGTTAATGTACTTTTTCTTTTAAATAGTTTCTTCCTTTCCCTGAGATGTGTGAAGTCACGGGCACTTGTTGTATAAGAACGTACACTAATGTGTCTTGTATTCAATGAAACTGAGTAGAGTGAAGATTGTGTACTCGTACTGAGGTAAAATCAACCGATAGAAGCTTGTCAAAATTGCATCATGTAATCTTCACGTGGCAGCGTTAATTGGCTTGTTTTACTTATTTCTATTGATTATTTGTTTTTCGCGACACTATTCCTTAATATGGAGGTATATAGGTATAGATAGATAATCCTTGTGATTTTACTGAATAAAGCATTCGAAAATTATTTGATTTGATTTGATTTGAAACTAAAGTTTAACATAGGTATCCCAGAAGTTTTTCGACTCAAACAAGATTTGAACCAACAACATACCGCTCGATGCGCGGGTGATCTACCAGTAGAGCCAATAAGGTATGTCTCGCTTACCCGTCAAACTTGAGTGAATATCCACCCTAACACCATAGGTATACCTACGGTTATTTTAAGACACAAATATACTTATACCCGCTTCCGTCAACCACACATGCTCTAACATTTGGTTCCCACACAACTCGATCAAAAAAACTTACCAAAAACACGAGCACTCATAAACACAGAAAATCCAGTAAGCGCGCTTCGAATAACTTCAGCAACACTTGAAAATTTTAAAACAAGGTATTGAACTGAAAAAAGCTCTTTTACGGTCGTGTGCAATACTTAAATATATATTTGATAGTTTCAAAATATGACAAGAAGAACAATACCTTGTTTCATTCAAACACTTCGAATTTCGAATCACGGCGCTCGGTTCGGTTCGCGTGAACGCAATTTCGCGGAAGGCGTGCGTGCGCGTTGCCTGGTGTAACAACACTGGATTAATTTATTCTGTGGCCTGCGCCGGGGCATTCTATACCACAGATTTGACCATGTTGCTGTAAGATGAACTTTACCACTCTGATCTTAAAGCTCACTTGCTCAGAAGATCAAATGCTTCTAGAGTTAAATAAGTTCTTGCTATGTGTTATTAGATTAATTCTGTATAGTGTTGGTTGTGGTAAATCTGGATGTATTACTTATTCTGTGACTGAGGGTTCCTAGAAGTTTTGTGTTTCGGTATTGAAATACAATTATTGGAAGTGTTGTTGATGGCAGTGACCTAGGATTTTATGGGACATCAAAGTTTAAGTACCTACGCGGAATACTTGGCAAGATAGATGACTACATAGTACTTTAGATTCAATGAAAAGCGAGAATCTTTTTAAATTAAGTATGTACTTACCAAAACATAATTATATGGTAGGTACCTAAGTACTTCGATTAAGTACTAAAAAAAATAAAGCAAGTCAAATCACTGAAAATCGACATGTTACATAATCATTTGGAAAGTAATAAATCCCTCCGATATTTTTAGTCTTCCGACCAATTTTGAGATAAATAAATTTTATTAACAAAATAAACATTAAAATATGTACATAATAAGTACATTAAAAATATACAAAATACATACATGTGAAACAGTTGAGCCAATCAATCATGAATACCATACTCACAATGACCAGCCAATGGCCAGCAGAGGAGCGCTCGTGATGTAGCTGGCTAAGTTGTTCTAAAGATCAACGAAGTTAAGCACTGTTCCGCGTAGTCATCATTTGGATGGGTGACCGCCAGTGGCAATCAACTGAGCGCTCCCGTGCTTCGGAGGGCAAGTTGTCGGTCCCGTCTTTTGCAAAGTTGTTAGGCCATACAGAGGCCTTCGGGCGGCCTAGAAACTCTGTCACCAGAGTTGGCCACTAAATCATACGAACTTACTTACTTAATGACCAGCCTTTTAATATTCCCATTGCTAGACAATGGCCTACTCTCAAGCAAGAGTGAAATAAGACGCGGTCACTACCTCTAGACCAGTCTTTTTCAACCCATATAAAAATAGTTTTTAACATGAAAAATGATCCATTAAAAACAACATTTTGGGTTGCATAATTCAACAACTGTTTGTGAATATTTTAGCGGCTATCTCGACCTCTAGACTAAGCATTACCGCAAAGAGTTTTTTATTTTATTTTTGTAGCCAACTTTTCATAGTTATTGTCTGAAACAGTCCTACTCTTGAAAATAAACCCTTTGATGTTCAAGGGCGTAGTAATAATTTAAAAATATTTTCTGAATCAAGTTGTGACTTGGATAGTAATCATTCATTCGTTCATTTATTCATTCATTTCATTCTTAATTCATTATAATATTAATTTATTTATTTATTTAATTCTTTTATTTATCTATTCATTTATACATTGGTTCACTCTTTCGTTTATTCATTCGTTCATTCGTTCATTTACTAATTCATTAATTCAATCATTAATTCATTCGTTTATTCAACTAAAAACAATTTGATTTATGATAAAAAATAAAGGAAACTGAGAGTTCGCTCTAAGTTATATCAATTGTTCGCGTGATGTAGAAACTTGCACATAATGACTACTGGTATGGGGGAGTTGTAACCCACTCAAAAGCCTTCATCACTCAACACCCCGCCCAGCTTCAATGTATAGCTCAAGACCGTTTATGTGACTTCCAAACCACGCGCTTGATGTTATCTCGTAACCTAAAAGTGTTATTGCTTTCGCTAGATCTGTCGTAAAATAAGTAAAGCTGGCAACAGTAGTTTTATTATTCCGGACGTTACTCTCAATGTCCTGTGCACAGTGGAGCGAGACGACCACGAAAAAATGTAGTCAGATATCTGGCAAATAGAATAATAAAAAAGAAATAAAACTACGCGATTTTAATACGTACTTGACATGTGTTTCATCCGCAATTTCAGAGGACTTCGAGCTGCTTAGAAGTAGAGTAGTAACACTGACTCATACGAAGTTACTTACTTACTTACTTAATCACTAATAATGTCAAATAATTGACAGAACAATAAAGATGAAATATAATGGTTGCATTGGCTAGACAAAACCGTTGTTAATTCATGATAAAAACATTTTAAATTAATATTTATACATAAGTAAACATAGAAGGCTGAGTTTTAACTGGTTCACCGTGGTGTGTCTGCAAGCTTAATGAACAAAAAAAATCTTGAAAAACCTCACAATACAGCATTCAAATCGCGGAAATCAATCGTGAGAGAGCACTGGTGGTCTAATGGTAGTAATCCCGCCTTCCGATCCTAAAATCGTGGGTTTAATTAAACCCGGTTGTGCACCAAAAGATATTTCATTTGAAAAATGTATGTTCGCTAAAAATTTGAAAGTCAAGGTGCCAGCTATCCACCAATCCGCATTGGGTCCGCGTTGTGGAATAAGATCCAATCACTCTCGCCTGAGAGTAGGCCAGTGTCCCAGCAGTGGGAACATTAGAAGGCTGTCATGATGACTCTCGCTCGAGAGTCCTTGCAGTAGGAATATTAGAAGGCTGTCGTGATGATGATGATTTAAATCGTTGCGTTACTGACTGACTGATTGATTGACAGTCAACCGTAAGTCCTCAAAGATTCCCGTTAAAGTCTTTTTTTCAAGCAACCAACCCCTACTCTCGGACGAGATTCATGAGTAGAGCTTTGTTTGAGACCAAATGGCACTGTGCGAAAGTGCCTATCCTATCCTATTTTATCCTACTAATATAATGCGAAATCCTGTGTGTGTGTGTGTGTGTGTGTGTGTGTCTGTCACCACGTACCACAGTGACGACATAACCAATTGTGATGAAATTTAGAATGTAGATGTCTTAAGTCCTGGAATAACACGGAAAAATGAACTGTTCCAGTGGGATAGCATAAAAACTGCAAAAACACTGGTGAAGCGAGTCAGCTCATTTAATATAAATCCACCGAAACTGAGTGGAATCAACTTCCACACGTAGATAATGTGACGCTTTGTGATTTAGGTACGATTCTATGTTTCACTAGTGGTACCCCGCGACTATGACCGCGTTGACTTAATTTCTCTCATGCAAAGTTCATCTTCTCCTAAGAATTTAATTTTTAGAAATCGTTTAACAATGCAACCCTAAATATGTGTTATAAATAACCTCAGATACATACAGTATACATATTATATCTGTGGTCATAACGTGCTTCGGAGGGCACGTTAAGCAGTTGGTTCGGTTCTTTTTCACGGTTCTTTGCACGGTTCTTTTTCAAAGTTGTTAGACCATGACAGAGGCCTTCGAGCGGCCTTAAAACTCTGTCACCAGAGTTGGCCCCTGACTAATACAATAAAATATTAAAAGGATCGCACTTTGAAAAAATCTGGTCTTTAGAATTTAACGTTTTGGCTGTGCGTTCATTTTCATTTAACCACGTATCTGACGATACCTTCTCCCTCCCTCCCTTTTATAGATTTTTTTATAGTCAGACAGTAGTATTGCAAGTAGTAGGTGTATATTTTGATACACACCACTCCCCCATTTCGATTCCATTTGACTTTGGAGTACAGTGTAAGCATATTAGGTATGTAAAGTGAATACACGTCCTTTGTGCGCGAGATGAGCGTGTAACTTGTGTATTTTGAAGGATATTGCTTTTTCAAGTTGTGCCTACGTCACAGATGACGTCATAAATTCGGAAAGATATGAGACTTTTGCCCAGCAGTGGGATAATACATACAAAAAAACAAAGTCGCTTCCCTACGTCCCTCTGTATGTATGTACTACGCTAAGAACTTTTAAACTACGAAACAGACTTTTAGATGAAGAAAAACAGCTATGCTAAAATCGTCGCATCCTATCTGCATCATCATACGGGCGGCACCACATGATGGTGCTACTTTGCTTTGCGTTTGTGTTTCAGCTGTGTGCCTTTAGAGGCGGTGCGGCGGGCGCGTATACGTGATCAAACTCCGTAATTACCTATTTAAATTATAACATGTAAAGTGAGCCTTCGGTGTCCTAGCTAGGAAACCCGGATGAGGTATGAGACTCAAGATTTATCAGATTATAAAGGTTTTTTCAAGTAAACTATAAGTCGATACATGAAATTTGGAGGGTGGGAAAGTATTTTCATTGCTCATAAGGTGTCTAATCATATTCAAACAAAAGACGTTCTCAAGAAATCATGGGAATCCGTGGTCTCTGCCTACCCGTGATACAAGCGTGATTTATGTATGTATGTAAGTAAAAAAGCAACAGCGTAATTTTATTTCGATGGTTGGCAGTGTCATTTACAGAAACTAACTCCTTTAAAATACAGGGTAGGTTATACTACTTTAAATAAGAGATCCTCGTGAGATCCCAATCCATATTTTGAAAACTTGTACAAAGTTTTGAATAAACATTCTTGTATTTATGATTGTATTTAACACAAGAGTAGTATAGTTCTTTGTATTATATTTCTGCCGCAAAGCAGTAATGCTCGCATTGCTGTGTTCCGGTTTTTCTCGTAGAAACCATACTCGTGAAGGGTATGATTACTGGCACATGAGGCTATAGATCTATGCTTCAAGGTAGCAACCCGCGAGTGACACCTCTGGTATTGCAAGCGTCCATAGGCATAGGTAACCGCTTACCACCTTGTGGGCCGTACGCTTGGTTGCCGCTTCAGTTGTATAAAACACAGTTACAAGGTAACAGGTTACCCATATTAACAGTTTCCAAATTTTATGAAACTTTACAAAACTCATTCCATTTTAATATAACCCAACAACTCGTAGATACACATGCGAAGAAGCACTACAACGGAACAACACTTTCTATCAAACGCAACCCTTGTTACTTAATACCTTAGAGTTAGATTCGCGTGGCAAACTTTTTTTAATAGTTTTTTTTTGAGTTGCATATGGCTCGATCAGATGACCGTAGTTTTTCGAATTTTGTCGGTTCCGCTTTTGTTAAAAAATCGGAAGGTACCGGGGTCAGCTTACAAAACTATGCTCGAGTGCTTTTGTTAGTTTTTTTTTGTATTCCATGCCGTGTTGTAGTTTTTTGTATAATTGGTGCAATATTTATTTTACGGTGCTTCTAAAGCGGAATGGAAAACATTGCAGTGGAACCAGTGTTTTTATTTTTACTTTTTTGTTTGTACTTTTTTAAGAAAAGAAAGTGTTATGATACTATAAATATTATTTTTCTTTGATTATAGAATACGAGTTACCGTTCTCCACACTAGTTATTGACCACAAACTCCACAAAGTAGAAAGTGGATTACTCTTTTCATACGTGCACGATGACATAAAAAAACACAGTGAGATAGCAAACGAATATAATAGCCTTATTCAAAAGCATAGTATAAACCTCTGTCAGCAATAAATCTTTTATAATCTATCATTGGCTTTATCATTGACATAAAAAATACAAGGAAAGACAATAGTATGCAAATTAATAAGCAAGCCGCTAAAATTACATTTTTTTATGAATAAGGCCATTACTGTTTATCTTATTCAATGTATCAGCTAAAGTTGTCGTCCATAGCACTGTCTTATTAAAATCAAATATAAAAATAATAACAACACTATTCCCGCCCATCAATTGAGTTCGCCAGTTAAGCTGATTTATATGAGCTCATAAAATCGCCATTTATCGTTTTAGTGTACAATTGTCTAGTAGCTCAACTCACGCAACCGTAAGCTGGCTTGTTTCCTTGGGTCTTAGTGATTTTTACGTCCACACCAGTATAAAAATGAGTTTAGTTCAGTTTACTTTTATATGTCCAACCGCCGCCGTCAGCGAGTGAGCGATTGGGCTATAATGTAGGTATTAAAGAAAAATCACTCTCGCCGACTGTCTTTTGTTACGTTATTTGTTTACCGGTGAGGTGACAACTCGCTCATCGCCACTCGCCGGCGCGGTGAGAAACCTGCGTGAGACTCTTTGAATAGCTGAAAATATACAGAGTGATTTTTTTAAATGGGACAGTATGGGGAAATCCGAATCTAAAGGAGATAGAGGAAAAGTGTCTAAGGAGACATTAGGTGTTTTTTTATGTAAACAAATTTGGCTCGTTCAAATTTGTGGTCAAGCGTGAGTTGTTCTTAAAAAATGATAAAGTTGGTCAATTTTTTTTTTGACGCGGATCGACTCTGTTTCATGCAAGGATTATTTCATTGTTTGGAAAGAAAAAAATCTGAACAGCAGAAGTTGGTCAAATTTAATGAAAACTAATCTTCATACAGTTGGTTTATTACTTGAGTAAATGTTCGATGTGGCCGCCGTCTTGTCTTATGCAGGTACGAGCACGCTTCAAGACACTTCTAGTTGCATTTAACAGAGACTTATGGTGAATTGTGTTTAAAGTGTTGTAAACAGCATCTTTTAATTCTTGTACGGAGTTGTATCGGGATACATAAATTCGACCCTTAGGGTAACCCCATAAGAAAAAATCTAATGGCGTTAAGTCGGGCGATCGTGGGGGCCACTTTATCGGCCCATATGTACCCATCCAACGGTTTGGAAACTGCTCGTCCAAACATAGTTTACTCGCCCTACTGTTGTGGGCTGGTGCACCATCTTGTTGGTAGATTATCTTACCAAAGTTCCTTAAGCTAATAGTCTCATCCACTAAATCTGCAGCCATGTTCAATATTTCCTGATATTTTTTACTATTTAGACCGACCGACGACCTTCTATGTAACACTTGTATTTATGAGCCTTCAATATCTTCCTTACAGTTGATTTATGAATACCGATAGTTTCAGCTGCTTCCCGTAACGAAGCTTTTGGGTATGCTTCAAAATATCCCAATACGGCAATAGTTATAAACTCACTATTGACTATTGTCGGCCTTTTACGCTTAGGCTTGAAACAGCCTTCCTGTCTTAGGTTCTTTATTAAACTATCAAATATCTTACGATTCGGTACTACACGGTCAGGATAGCGTTCTTGATACCACTTAAGTGCATTATCTCTACTGCGATAATTAAGAAAATACGCCTCAATCAAATCAACTTTATGTGAATTAGTTAACGCCATGATGAATAAAATTACAAGCATGAACTGATTGGAAACAAAATCACAGCTGCAGAAATAACTTACGTTCCAAATTTGAATTCTTTTTTTTATAATTTCAAGACTATCGGTTGCCATGATGTTTACGAAGATTAAAAAAAATGTTCTTCTCTTGAATCATCTGGAGCTCTTATCGATTATCAAAATTTAAAAATGGAATAATTTTAAATATTTTTTTACACGCCTAGGCACTTGTAACAATATTAAAAGGCGAATACTGCAACTGTATGAAGATTAGTTTTCAGTAAATTTGACCAACTTCTGCTGTTCAGATTTTTTTCTTTCCAAACAATGAAATAATCCTTGCATGAAACAGAGTCGATCCGCGTCAAAAAAAAAATTGACCAACTTTATCATTTTTTAAGAACAACTCACGCTTGACCACAAATTTGAACGAGCCAAATTTGTTTACATAAAAAAACACCTAATGTCTCCTTAGACACTTTTCCTCTATCTCCTTTAGATTCGGATTTCCCCATACTGTCCCATTTAAAAAAATCACTCTGTATAACTCATTTTTGTTTCATCATCATCATATCAGCCGATTGACGTCCACTGACATAATATGCCTCCCCAAAGAGCGCCATGACGATCGATTTTGAGCCTTCACCATCCACTGACAGCCTGATGCCGAGGGCCGTCCTACACTTCGTTTTCCAGTTCTTGGTAAATTTTTTACATGATCCCAAAAAAAAAATCTTCAAGCGGGGGCTAAAATAGAAAAAAAAAACTATAACTTTCTTGTGAATACTTGTTATTGTTTTTGATTGTTAATTCACTAAAAAACTAATAACCGGCTCTACATTTCTTAGGACACGTGTGTGAATCCTTCCAAAGCTGTGTTCTAATAAGAAGGTTATGGCTGGCAATGCGCGATTGATACCAACACAATCAATAAAAAGTTTTACAAAATTTTCACATCTTCCATTGTTTCTTTTATAGATTACCTACGTCTGTTGGTTTGTTTTGTGATCGACCGCAAGCGTTGAACTGAGACGCCAGGTGTTGAAGATGATTGATGGACCGCACAGCCGTAGCCGCGGGAATCGGAGCGTAATCGGATGCGTACGCACCTTTTGTGTGCATCTTACTAACATTATAGAGGAGAAAATTCAGATGTTTGTATGTTTGTCATACAAACATCTGAATTTTCTATCACGCCCAAACGACTGCGGATTAAAATACAATTTGGTAGTAAGGTAAATTATATCCTGGAATAGCATACTTTTTTCCCGGAAAATATACAGTTTTTCAGTTCGACGCAAACGAAGTCGCGAGCAACAGCTGGTAGATAATATAACAATCCTGCCAATATTACTAGCCAGGCTGAGGGTGGGCTTCAACTCGAACACTATCGATTAGGAAACTTATAAGTTCATCGCGAAAATGTAAAAATGTTTCCCAACTTATGCCTCTACTTCACGGAGTTTGGCCTTCGGGTGGCCTAAATACTCTGTCACCAGTTGGCCACTGATTCAGACGAACTTACTTACTTACTTATCACAGAGTTCAGATTTGATACTAACCCGAGTTACTATTTCTTGAAGCAAATGCTATTAGAATATTTCAAAGTCAATCTAAGCTTTAAGCTTTAAGGCTTTGCAGAACAAGCATGGGTTAAAATATTCTGATAAACCTACGACACAAAGAATCCTATAGAGATCTTGGTTTATGCATGTGTTTGTTTTGGGATTGTGTATTTGTTTTAGTTTGTACTTGCGATCATAGTCAGTAAATATTCAGATCATAGTTTTTTTTGTCAGCAAGTGACACTTACGTTTTAAAGTTCTGCGTGGCACTGCTATTGACACTGCACTGCACTCGTCACCCCGAGACGTAGGTAATTATTAAGTCGCTTTCACCCAGTAATTTTATTAATGTTCTTTGATTAAACGTAAACACATTAATAGGGCTCGCACAATATCGCTTGGAGGCAGAATAACTGGCACTGCGATGTAATCAAGACGGACTCAGGGAGTCCTACCACCAGATCAAGTGGTATATTATCTGTGGTACAACAAAGAACAACGATAATTGCTAAACTCTGTATTTGGCAATAGCAGTAACAACAGAAACGCAGAATGCTCTTATAAAAGCTCTCGAGTAAAACACATCCGTCCACAGATCATAAATCAAAGCGTCTGATCCTTGAGAAGGCAGTTCTGAAGATGTTCCCTCACGATTTTGTGACAGCTACTTAACCACTTGATAAATTTGATTTTTGGGGCCTACTGTGAAACTCTTTAAAATCACAACAACTCATACATAATAATGAGTTTTACTAACCCCCTTTTAAGCATTCACAGATTTCACAGTAGTTTCTGAGTTTCATTTGCTTATAAAATAATAATGCATTAGCTGTGTAATAAATTAGACAAAGTTTTATAAGGTTTTGATACAAACAACTACTTGACCCAAAACATATAGCTCTAAAGTTGTAACTGACTGGAGATTGAGTTTCACGGTTGTTCAGTGCACAAAATACCGTAGGTCCACCACGCCTCATGCCACTAAATCACGCCACAAGCGTGACAGGCTGACGTGACTGGCATATCAGAGCTTGTAATTAAGCACGCGTTTGCATCGTTTGTTTAAGTGTTGTCGTTTAATGGTAGGACCATGACAATGACGCTTTGAAAGATAGTATGGGATTGTGTAGAATGCGTAGGGACTAGAAACGCGTGTAGACGGACTACTGAGATTTGTGAACACTATTTGACAAGGGCGTTTTTTATTTTTTCTCAACTCAATGCCAGATAGTAATAGATAGCTATACCTACTATAAAAGTTAATCAGGGAAGAGGAAAAACGCATTTATGTCTAAAGAATCTGGAGACCCTGAAACACTAGAATTAAAATATATTTTTTATGGATTTTAAATGCGCCTCTGCTACGAGTAGACAGACGGCAAAAGAAACAGAAATAGCTTGACTAAGTTTGGAAATAAAAGTAAGTAAGTTAGTGGCCAGCTCTGGTGACGAAGTTAATATGCTCCTTAAAGTCCTTATAGCCTACCAGCTTTGATAAAGCTTCCGAAGGTACTTTGGAGGGCACGTTCTCTCGGTTTTGAAATGCATCTCAATTCTCCTTCATGAAGGAACATAACTAATTGAGCTTAAACTTTGCTCTAGTAGTAACTACTTGTTTGTTAGTGGTTGTACACACTATGCTATATCTATTTTGTGTGTGGTAGTAATTATTTTCTGTGGCTCTGTCGTACTGATTTGCTTTGAAGCTGGAAAGCTCGTCGAATATAGCACACGCGAAATGTAATATACTGGAGAGGTTTGTCCTACTATCACTAGGTCTTTGAAGCTCTCATGAAATTAGTGGTTATTATCTTTGTTTATTCGAAAGACGAGAAACGAGATTGAAATTACTTATATTACCAATTATCACAATCATCATATCAGCCTGTAGAAGTCCACTGCTGGATATAGGCTTCCCTAAAAGAGCGTCATGACGACCGATCTAGAGCCTTTACCATCCACCGACTTCCTGCGACCGCTTTAATGTCATCGGTCCATCGAGTGGAGGCCGTCTTATACTTTAATCATTTCCCAGTTCGCGGTCGCCATTCGAGAACTTAATTTATTCCCTAGCGGTTATTGGTTATTGCTCACATCAAGAGCTATGTCGGTGACATCAGGGGCCCAACCATGAACTCATATAGCGATTCAAATTAAATTGTCAAAATAGTTTGTACCATGATATCAATTAGACAATCATGTCATGGTATACAATTTTGTGACAATTTAGTTTAGGTCTTCATTTGAATCGCTCTAAGAGTTCATGGTAGGGGGGCTGTTCTCCTACGGGTTTCCTCGTTTCGGATTCGATTTCGTAGTAAAACTCCTAGCTTAGTTCTTTCATAGAAATTTCAAATAAATAAATAAAAATTGCTTGTAAATGAGACCAATAGACATAGCGACACGTCAACTGAAATGAATTTTAAATAACAAACAGTTATAGCTAGTTATAGGTATGCATGTTCGTAAAAATGGCCGCCCGGCACGAACCTATCGCTAAAAATAACAGTGAAAACCTTTCTCTGGATCGGTCACGTAAACAGTTTACGACTGCTAGCCCTGCTAGCCCTTCATGGTGTTATTAATGAAAACTCAAACTGCTAAACTTTATGGTTTTGCCTATCATGCATAAATGGCATACCGATTTCATGCCTCAATGCCCACTCACGCTTACGGCGTAATCGTATGTAGCAAACACTACGCAGGTATTCGACAATGGTAAGTGCAACGCGCAGATATATGAAGATATATGAAGCGCTACCTGAAGACAAACAGTGTTTGCGTAATTTTACCTGATGTTTGCATTTACGGTGACCATAGAGACAGGCATGTTTACGGCTTGCTCTACGTATCCACTAGCCGACATCGATAATACCTACTATCAGTATTGACTAATGTGAAAATGCCAATAACTGTCTAGGGATGTGAGAAAAGCTAATTGGATTTCTGCGTGGGGACCTTTGTTTGCAGCTTTGAATATTCAAAATAATCAAAGATTTGCAAATGCATTTGTATGTATTTTTTGTGTTTTAAATGGTAAGTGATAAAATAAATGCAGCGCTATTCTGGCTTATAAATAAGGTATTTTATAGGTATACAAGAAAAGCAAACAAAGGTGCATAGAAAATTACAGATGGCAAAGCTCTTTTGTTTTTATGTAGCTTAACTATTAGCAAGAAAACGCCAGTGACTCCACCCTTTCATTTTAAAGAGTGGTCTGAAATCGAATAAAAAAGTTTTTATTACATTTTGTTTCGCTTAGAAGACAAGCGGGATAATTAAGTCACTTTTTCAAAATTAAAATGACGGATGTTCACTATGATGCAGTTTTGATACCAATATGCATATACGAGTATATCAACATTGGCAGCCCGACGAAAACCCCGCGCCGCGCCGCTGGCGCCGTCATGGTCGGCCAAGAAGACGTTGGCGAGATGATCTCGACTCCTTTGAAAGAGGATGGTGGGGCATTGCCAATGAAAGAGATGATTGGAGGGATCTGGGGAAAACCTTTGCCCAGCAGTGGGACGAAACAGGTTATAAAAAAAAAACTGGGCTTCGCTTAGCGATTCTTTGGTAAAATGGATACTTCTACATACGTGGTGGCTGCTGCGGTGGCTGTCCTTGCATCACGATCTACACGTGCTGAACCAAAAAGCGTGTGGGTGATTAAGACACGCATGATGCCTGTGATGTCCGCATGAGCGCTGCAAGATTCTTAATTGGTGTTGAAGTATACTTACGTGCCGTTCTGACAACAAACGATGAATAAACTAAGTATCAATAAGCGGAAATTTCTAAAGAAGAAAATAAGTAGTAATATGAATTTTTTAACCTAAAAAAGATATGGCATTAAAGTCTGGCCCGGTGGAGTTGACTAACGATCGTCGGAAGCCATTGAATTATGATCCCGATTTCTTTAGCGGCGATAAAATATTCAACGTAAATCTGGTCGCGTAATCTTTGTTTTCATGTAAAAATATTATAAAAATGTAGCGTGCGTGAAACTGGCGTACATTCACCTTTTTTTATTAAATTGGTGCGGCTAATAAAATACCATAAATTTACCTTACTTTAGGACGTTATAAAGTGATCCTTGTAATTTTATTGACTAAACTATTTTTAATATGAATTCGATATTTAAATCCTTACACATTCCATCGAATAAGTTTGCCTTTTTGATGAAGAAAGTAACATTGCCTAACTGTAATATCTGTGGGATTAAAGAGGATATTATTCACGTGCTGATGAAATGTGTTTGTAAATAAGTTTTTATTTTTTTTATTGATGTATTGTCAAGCGTTTGACCACCACCTCACCTGATGGTAAGTGATGGTGTGGTCGATGATGGAGCACGCTTGCCTAGAAAGAACCTGTTCACTCTACCCTTAAAGACTCCTAAATTGTATTGGTCCGGAAAAACAGACCCCGGCAACGAATTCCATTCTTTACTCGTGCTAATGAGAAAAGAGGATGAAAAGCGTTTGGTCCGGCATGGTGCGATTTCGACCAAATACGGATGGTACGCTGCCGTACGCCTATTAGTCCGGTGGTAGAAAGAGGATTCTTCAATGTTCGATGTTGGACTATGCAATAGTGTGTAGGCTGATTCAATGTCTGACGTAGCCCAAAGCATGTTTATTTTAGTAGTTATTTATAAGTTAAGTTTTTTTTTTTTTTTCTCTTGTGTATATTTTTCCTAACAACTTTGTAAATACTACCGGTTGGGCGGTGTGATCGCTCAGCTGCTTATGAGCTTTTTTTTTGTATTGGTAAATTTCATGGTAAGTAATGCTGTGGTTGTTGATGAAGCAAGCTAGTCCAGACAGAACCTGGGTCATCGGGAACAACTCTTCACTTTTGGCCTACTTGATGTCAAAAAACTCCTTGACAGACTGGAACAGTGCAGTGGTTCAATTACTTTAAGTTGGAACAAGTGAGCACTATAATTTTATGCACCAGCAAAGGCAGCAAGTGTTTTTATTTTTAAATAAAATTGGATTGAATCGCTCTACATTCATAGTTCTTTAAAAAATGCACTGCTATTTCTTGAAGCAACCAATTCCACTTTATTTCTTGTGAGTAATGTGAAACTACGTTTAAACCGACGCGACAGTAAATATTACAGATTCTACTCTATTTTGTTAAAAGTTATAAGAATTGCTATTTTGTCGCGTCAAAATCGTGCACAATCACGCCAGAATATAGACATCAGAACACTGGGACCCGTGACGAATAAACCTGGATTGTATGCCATCTTTTAATAATTATTTTGTAATTCCCGAAAACACTACTCTTTCAATTTGTAGTTCTCTAGTTCAAAAGTTAAGAGAATTTGTTTGGGTCTTTCCGAATTTCCTACATAACTTTAGAAAGTCGCGTTAGTCGGCGTCGGTGTCGGGCTATCCGAAACTTTATAAACCTTTGTGAGTAATTCTCGGTATTCTTCTTGTCAAGTAATAGAAGCTTCACTGCGAGATGTCATCTCATTTCTGTTGATACCTAGTTGCTACTCTTGCGCTAGTATTCTGAATTTGCTATTTATTCGCACTAAAATTAAGTAGGACAAGTAAAAGCTCACAGGCAGAATTTATGAAATTCCTGAAATACAAGTGAGTTTAATATTTGTTTTCAAAATCGTGATATAAGTTACGATTTTCTTCTAGGATTCAGAGGTTCCAACTGTTATATAAAGCTATCTTTTGTCGCACACAATTTCCAAATTCTTGACATATCTACGCAATGTTTGGAAATCAAATCCACTGCATAATGCTTTTCATATTATTGTGTTTGAAAACGCGCGTATTGCTCATTCTATTAACAAATTGACAGAGCCTGCGATTGAGTGAGATTGATCTATTATCAGCGTATCGCTTTCCTTTTTTTTGTCATTCAATGCATCAATCAGTGTTTTGTGTTTCATTATCTTTAATTATTCCTTCCTGCCCACTACGTCTAGCCTGCGTGCTTTAAAACGCTCGTGGCATAATTGTGGATCAACTGACCTTAGGATCAGAAGTCACTAGAGTACACTAACTACCACTAATTAAAGTCTAGCTGCTAGACCATCAGTGCTCCTGTCCTGCTCAAAATCAAAAACTGATTCCTGCCTGATAAGAAGTCAGAACATAGATTTCAGGGACGATACAAAATGAGCCCGCCAACAAAAAGAAATCCGCCGCGCTGTTTCCGGTATACGGACATTACGGTTTTTTTTTTATGTCAGCAAGTGACAAGACAATCAAGGGCCCACCTGATGTTAAGTACCACGCCTGACTATTTATTACAGATCCTCCGCGTCGCAGGCGGACCTTCGCCCGCCGCGCTACATCGGTCGTCAAGTCAGCATCTGCCATGGCCTAACAACTTTGAAAATGTCGGCAACGACTGCTTAACGTGCCCTCCGTAGCACGGAAAAAATAATATAACAACTTTTAAAATTAATCAACATAATATGCTACTTTGTATTCAAGTACCACGCTAGTGAAACTAGCATTAGCTTAGTATAATAGTACATTATGGTACTAGTGTGTAACATTGGTGATTACCGCTGAGGCGCCATTGAGTCTGAGATAGTGAGGTCTTAAGATAGCCGAGGACGGTAATCATCAATACACACGTGTATCATACGACGACTTGTGAATAAAATAACAAAAAAAACTCAATAAAATAACAAAAAAAAACTCACTAGTGAGTTATAGCAATGAAAAAGTCATAGTTTGATTATGGGTGTCATTCTGTGCCTAATTGCGATGATCATAGGGCATACTGAATAGCTTCTGGTATATGAAAACTAAGCTTTGAATTTATGCTTGCATTTTTTTTTTATACAACTGAAGTGGCAACTAAGCCTACAAGATGGTAAGCGGTTACCGCAGCCTATGGACGCTTGCAATACCAGAGGCATCACTCGCGGGTTGCCACCTTGAAGCTAAGATCGAAAGCCTCATGTGCCAGTAATTTCACACCGGAACACAGCAATGCGAGCATTACTGCTTGGCGGCAGAAATAGGTATGGTGGTAGTCCTTCCCCGGACGAGCTCTATCACAGAGAACTCTACTACTCATATCTTTTACCTAAACTACTCTAAAATTTTAAGTACTTACTCTTATTACGCTTATGATGTGAACTTTAGGTACAAACATTAAAATAAAGGTAAAACCCAAATAAAAATGTTCTGTTTATATACTTAAGTTTCACTGTTGCTAAAGTGCGCCTTATTTTTACTTTAAGATGCTTGTTTATTCACAAGAGACTTGGAAAATAAGTTCCTAACAAAGGCTTTGAGAAGCGTTTTCTGTAGTTTTATTGAGTTCATAAATGGGCAGTTCTTCGAAAAGTTAGATTAGTTTGTAATCTTTCGGAGTGGCACCTTTCAAGCACAACCTGATAATAAAGAAAAATATACAAGTAGATTAAAATCCATAGTATGAAATCTATGACGATGATTTTATATACTTGTATAATTTTTTTTCTTAGCCTTTGAGCTTATATTTACGAGCTGTTGCCCGTATTTTTCCAGAATAATAAAAAAGCTATGTTCTATTTTTAAATTTCAGCCAAAACGGTTTATTTATAGAGGAACAAAGCCCAAACAAACAAAGATCAAACCAAACATCCTAACTTTTGCATTTATAATGATAGTGTGATAACAAGATATCCATCTACTTGGATATATTCTCAGCTATTTGACCGAATGCGAATTTGACCATTCGAGACGAAACGCTTTTTAATGTTACCATCACTAGCATCTCGAAAGTGAATTGTTGGACTTCTTTCAAATGTTTAATTTTAGACATGTTGATTGTTGACTTTTATTTTTTTTAAACCACTAAAGTGGTAACCAAGCTTACGGCCCACTAGATGGTAAGCGGTTCCCGTAGCCTATGTACGCATGCAACATCATAATCACTTGCGTGTTACCACCCTTAGACGTTAGATGGAAAGTCTCATGTGCCTGTAATTTCACCGAAAACCATACCCTTCGAACCGGAACACAGCAATACGAGCATTACTGCTTGGCGGCAGAAATAGGTATGGTGGTAGTCCTTCCCCGGACGAGCTCTATCACAAAGAACTACTCTTTTTCTAAAAGTTTGTTTTCCTAAAAGAAGTTTGTTTTTCTATATTTTCGTTTCAGTAGTTTGTATAAATATTTAAAGTGTTATGTTCTGCTCTAGCATCGATTATCCACTGCTTTAATAACGATCAAAACGTGATTTTATTAGAAATGTTTTTTATAAAAAAAGATCTTTTACGACTATTAACTCGGTCAATAAAGTGAAAAAATGTGGACGGTAAGGGGAGATATCTTCCTCAATAATCTTATCATTGAGAGTGCTATAAAAGAATCCAGACAATAGCCTCACTTCCGGTGGAACCGGTCCACTTCCGGTTTCAATTTGCCAAGTGATATAAATAAATGTTAGAATGTTGGACTACAATTTTTATCGCTACCTTATATTTGAAGTATTTGGAATAAATGAACTAATTTTGTGAGTTATTTATATAAGTACTAAACACTACTAGGGTAGGATTCTTATCAAACAAGTGATACCAACTACCATGTAACATGTAAAATATCGAAAAATTATCGGCATTTATATAAAAACTGCAGCCGAAAACCTCCTTCTTTGCTTTAAAGTCGAGTAAAACACAATATACTAGCTGTATCTCTCCATAATTTTTTCCATCGACAGTATTAAATAAGCGCCTTATAAAATAACTTCAGAAATTATTCACAGCGAGTGCTTGCGAGAAACTTCAGGCGCTATCGGTACGTGCCTCATGGTCGAGTGACTATCGATTCGATATAGATTCTTTGTAGCGAGCATGAGTAATATTAGCGATAAGATTCAAGATACGTACAATAAATAATAATTATTAGGTTGGAAGCTGAGTTTCTGTTTTACATGTTTTTTTCTTAGTATACTTAATTACCACTTATTAGAGAGTTTTAGATGTTTCATTACGTTTTAGTTACCTATTTTTAATCACGTTTCCTTTTTTTTCTTTTCCTTCCTCTAAAATACCTAATTTATCACAATGTGTAACATTATGTTGGACATAATATAATACTTAGAATCACTATATAATCTATCTATCTTCCTTGCTAGTATACGGTATATTCTTAACGTAATGGAGGCCTCCAGGCGACTTAGTTAGCCACTGACTCATACCTGCCATCTTATTTTTATTAATTCTGCGCCAGAGCTCAAAGTACCTAACTATTATTCTGTCTAAGGTCATTACTCTTCTCAGGAAACGCGTCTGGATTTTGTCTAGTAATAATCTGAAGATAGATGGGGTATATTATCAGATTATTGCTACTAAATTTTCAAGTTGGTATAACGGCAATCTGCTCTGCTAACACTTTTCAGTCCAGTCAGTCCAATAAACTCTTACCCGAAAAAAAAAAGAAATTCCTTTGTCATGTGAAATTTTGCATTTTTGAAAGCTTTTACATCCCCACTTTTAATCTTTCAAGTGTTACTTTTCTTAAAATTTTCCGTTACTATTCATTTTTTGACACATCACATCACACTATCACACTAATATTATTAATGCGAAAGTTTGGATGTTCGGATGGATGTTTGTCAGTCAGATAACTTAGTCATAATAACTCATTATAGCTTTTTGGTCGTATCCCACCCCATGTCCACTATCAAGTAAGTTTAATTTTCATGAAAAATAAAAACATTCTTAAGCCTGAAACTAATATTGCTCGAGTCGCCATTTTCAATACATCAATCACTCAGGGCTTTTCTTTCAAAATAATAAAATGCATAAGAACAATTGGACACAAAAGAAATAGAACAAAAGTAAATATAAC
This sequence comes from Colostygia pectinataria, assembly GCA_951394395.1. Classification (NCBI taxonomy): domain Eukaryota; kingdom Metazoa; phylum Arthropoda; class Insecta; order Lepidoptera; family Geometridae; genus Colostygia; species Colostygia pectinataria. The sequence goes on from OX596362.1 coordinate 6,695,501, forward strand.
AAAGTGCTGCTAATGGAATGGTAGGTAGAGATACTGTCCCGGCAAGCTTACATACCCTTCCGACGTCTAAAAGTTTCAGCTGTGACACGCGTGTTTTTTTTCATGTCAACAAGTGACAGGCAATCAAGGCGCCCACCTGATGTTAAGCACCATGTCTGACTATTGCAGATGCAGTGCCACCCAAAGCTTAACGTTTTTAAGTGTTTGCGTGGCACTGCACTGCGCTTATTACCCCGAGACATTGTTGTTAAGCCTCTTTCGCCCAGTAATTTCACTTGCTACAGTGCCCTTCAAACCTAAACACAGTAATGCTTGCACACTACTGCTTGGAGGTAGAATATCTGACACTGTGCTGGTTCCCACCAAGCCGGACTCTTGCTGTAGAGTCCTACCACCAGGTCAAATGTTATGATCGCCACGTAGCTTTTTATTTTTGTTTTTATTTCAGCAAGTGAAAAAATATTCAAGTCGTTCGTTTGATGTTTCAGTGCCATCACGCCTGGAAGTTGTAGTATCCTAACCCAAATCACTGCACTGCGCTCGACACCCGAAGTCTAAGTTGTTAAGCCTTACTCACCCAGTAATTTAACTTGCTACAGTGTCCTTCATTACTCTACTCACTCATAAAATTTTTGTTCCTACTGTAAAAGTATAATTTAAAAATACTTCAAATAAAACCTTATTATTTATGATACTTTAGAAGTTCTATTGGGTGTCTCGGGAAGACATCAAACACAGTTCTTCTGTTATGAAAGTAGTTTAAATTCACAATACGATGGGGTGGAATCACATAGGATTTAACCCTCATAGAAAGTTCTTCTACCGATCGGTGTGCGATGATAGGTAGGTACAATTAACTTTGTAGAGTAGCACTTGTACAAGATCTTAAATTAACACCAGGAGCTAGTAATATAATATAACCAAGAATGGAAAAATACTTCGAGATTCCAAGCGCGGGGAAACAATCTAGTAGCTGTCGCTTTGACTTCTGTCAAATCTGCGCAATTAGTCTCAAGTATGCATCCCAGCAGTTGAAACATAAGGCTCTACAATGATGATGAGAATGAGACACAACATCAAAAGAGATTGTAAGCGTGCTACTACTATTAGGTAGTATCGAAGAGTGAAAATCGGGGGTCGCCCGCACCCCACTCGACACAGTAATGGCTCGTAATGAAATTGGAGTTCCTGTCCTACGCTATTTATTGATTTGCCAATCAGTGTACACTGTACCCCGGGCATGTATGAAATAAACGCGTTTATCATCACATGCAGTGAGTTTACTACGCCTTTCCAAAACCTATTTAAACTTGTTACATTTCACATTTTATGATGACCCACAGAAATTATTTAAACAAGACTTAAGCTTGAAGTGAACTACTCGTATTATACACCCTTGGTTCATTTTACCTAAAGTTAATTATGCAATGGTAAATTTCAACTACATAGATGCCATTTGACTAAATAGATTCTTTGTGTCCGTGACACGGTGGGTTTGTGTGCGAGTGTACCAAGCACCAAGCACCAAGACGCACGCAAGAGCGAGATAGTATGTTTCGCGCGATCTTTCCTTGGTCAGGATAAATTAATGTAACTGTTTAAATTATCTATTTAGTAATGCTATTGTTACTAGAATAAAATCATCATATCGGCCGATAGACGTCCACTGGCTGGACATACGCCTTCCACTAAAACCGCCATGACGACTGACTGCTTTCACCATCCACGGACTGTACCCCATTAATGTCATCGGTCCATCAAGTAGGAGTCCATCCTTCGTTACTATATAATTAAAATAGGATATATTAAAATAAGATCAATTTGATGTAAACAAAGCTAAATATTTTCACGCCAGTGATGAATTCAATTGTCGGAAAAATATTCGAACCCCGAAAACACTTCGTGCAGTCAACACAAAAGGCTTGCGAGGGACAAACCCGAGTGTCCTGTTCATTTATTTTTCGAATGATGAGCCCCCTTTGTTTATAAAGTTGATGGTAATTGCTATAACAGCAAAGTGGTGAGTTCGACAATAATCAGCCGGTTAATTCAGTAGTAGCAGAGCATATAGTGGTCTACTGGGAATTTTATTTATGTGCTAGGGGCCTTATTCATAATCATACAATAATGTTAGCTAGTGTGTATTTTAGATCTGCATGGTAACAATAATTTTTGACATTTTGCTCTGAAATCAATTTGACAAAACAATTCTTGCATGCAATTATTGAACCGTGTAAATGAGCCTTTACAAACAGCTATTTAGTATACATTATCCGCTAAATCTGGTCGTAATGCCACCGGGAACCATCTAAAGAACCTTTCCGATAAATTAAAAGCCTATTCCAAAAGCTCAAGTTTAAATTGGTTCGACTATTTTGAGAAGTTATAATTAACTTTTTATCATACAAAAGAGATGACTGTGTTGGATAATTAGGTATTTTCATAAAATTTTAATGAAATGTCTAATTCATAATTATAAACATAAACCTTCGTTAGCTAATGTAGTGTTGTGCACATATTTTTTTCGATTAGAAAAATCCATTGGAGCACGACCGAATTCAAACCCACGATGATTCTTAGGATTAATTCCGTAAACATTTTTTTATCTTATTGAGTTTAAAATGTGTCCTGTAAAATATCCCCTATTGGGTAAAGCTTGGCAATATCCACTGACCGATAATAACGTTGCCAATATTAGATCGAGTTGTTTTATTTACAGGCTGTGTTGCACCGGGTACAAAACAACGTATCAAATGCCAAACCACATGTACAGTAAACTTTATAAGGATATTAGTCCTCATCGGGTTCGATGACGGCGACCCTGACTATATTAATTAACAATAGAATTATTATAACTTATAACTATCTACAACAACTTTCTAATCTATATAATGACGAATCTATTTACAACTTATTAAAGATAGTAGGTAAGTAATCGTGTTAAACAACCTCTGCTCAAGCAAATAAATCATTTCATTTCATTTCATTTCATTTCATTTCATTTCATTTTATTTCATTTCATTTCATTTGCTTAAATGTGGTATAAAAAGTTATGAAAATCAGTTTGCAAATCTTTAGTAGGTAGTAAAATCTGTTGTCCATCCTAGAATATTCTTTTCGTGAAGCAATCTAAAACTTGATTTGTTGAGTTTGTGTGCTATGGCCCTAAAACCGTATTAAATTAATGTTAGCACCGAAGTATCACAAACACTGCTTTTGACGTAGTTTGTAAGACATTTCAAAGTGATCCTTGTGGTTTTGTTAAATAAAACTATTTTGACTTTGACTTTGCAATTTGCGCTACTAGTTGGTTCGTTAGTTTGTATGAGTCAGTGGCCAACTCTGATGACAGAGCTTTTAGACCCGAAGGCCTCTGTCATGGCCTAACAACTTTGAAAAAGCCGGAGTCGAAAGTGAGAAGTGCCCTCCAAAGCTCGGCAAGCAGTTACAAGTTTACGCTACTGATACGGCTGACTTGAAATTCTACTCGAAGATATCAGACCTATTCCAGGCCCAGTGTATCCCCAGCCTAATTTGGTGCCAGTGCCGGTAATATCCGGCAGCCTGTCGCACCGGCCTAGCGCACCATCACGGTACTACTTACTGATTATACAGGGTTTTATGAAAGAGAGAAATACAGGGTTTTTTATTATTAGTGCATAATGCTCAAGGAATAGATTCCACACTAAAAAAATACCTTTTTCATTGAGGCGCCGGTCATTAACACGCGCCGCGCGCTGCTCTTTAAATTTCCAACAAGGATAACTAATAATTGATCAAAAAAACGTAATTGATTTACCTACTTAATCAGTGCAATTGGCAGTTTGTTGCTCAATCAGTGCAATCGGCATTTTTAGTTTCAGATCACTATCTACAGATGCACTATAGTTTTACTCTTCAGTGAAAACTTCAATAGGATTTTATTAAATTATCATGTCCCACTACTGGGCTCTTCGTTTAAATAATCTATTTATTAACACTAAAATAGTACCTTTATGCTGGAGTTTTTCTAAATAAAGCGTAGACCTGTCGTAGCATTTGTCTACGGAAGGTCTACGAAACACACTTTGCAGTAAAATTACAAGTTATGGCATACAGTACATTATGTATTATATTCAGTTGTATATATTATGTTCAAATGTTCAAACTAGCATAGAGTTTAGCTGAAGGCTAACTGGTTACCGTAGTCTATGGAGACTTGCAATACCAAAGGTATCAATGCCGTAGCCGTTCCTTTAAAATTTTAAAACACTCCTTTTCACGTAGTTGTGACGTTTCTTCTTCTTCTTCTTCTTTGTTTATGGACTCTGTGGCAGATTTGCCACAATTTCGCCAGTGTCAAGTGTATTAGTTTAATTGTCGCTTTGCAACGTAAACAAACGAAATTTGGAAATAAATGGTGACTTTTCTTTTCAAATTCCCTTGGAAAGTCTTTGACTAAATTACTAACCAACATTACCCCTTCATTTTAATTACTTACACTTGTGCTAGCTAAGTAAACAAGTTAAATTGGATAAACTGCCACCAAATTTACGCAATAAAACTTAAAATAACACGAGAAAAATAATTAAAATGGGAAGGCATGTCGTTTTGACAAGATAGACAAAGACCCCCATCGTTTCTTGTGACGTTTTAAAGTGATCCATCTAATTTTAATAAAGCTTGACTTTGACTTTAAATATTTTTTTTTACTTATTTTTTGTAAAGTTTATTTTGATGTGTGCACATAAAAAAATTAAGTTCTTTTCACCGGTTTTATAAATTTCATTTTTTATATAAGGAAGCTTATACTGGGATGAATCATTGCTATCAATCCTAAATGGCTTCAACTTTACGATGAAAGCTCTCAGGTGAGCCTTCTTACGTCGTTATTTGATTACGTAATTACGGTATTCGTTTACGTAATGCAGGTTAACCTGTTCCAGTTTTTTATATGATAATGGCAGACTCTTAATCATTCAATAAAATCGTAACGGCTATGTTAGGAAGATATTAAATGGTTCTAATTAGACTGTTTTTAATCTGATTCTATAAAAAACAAGCGAATAAAATAAAATAAAAACTAGTAAATTAGGAAATAAAAAAATGAATAACCTAACAAATATGATATTTAAACGATGAGGCAAGTCTACCAGTTTTTGTAGACCGTAAAAAACTATCATCATCATAATTACCATCATCATTATCTTAACAGCCAAAATACAACTACTGCTGGACATTTACCTCCCCGAGACACCTATCTCAAGAACCTCGTGTATCAGTGCTTAACTTCGTTGATTTGTTGTGAACAACTCAGCCAGCTGCGCAACAAGCGATGGAGGCTAAGTTCGCTATAAGCTATATGTATATTATAATATAATATATATGCTGCTCGTGACTTTGTTCGCGTGCAACTCGGGTACCATACTTTTTTCCGGGATAAAGAGTAGCCTATGTCTTATTCGTGGTCATTCATTTCAGCCAAATTGGTTCAGTAGTTATCGAGTTATAAAAGTACAAACATCCATTTTAGCATCAAAATATTCAAACAAACAAACAAACATCCAAACGCATTTTTAATATTAGTGTAAGGTGTGATTACATGCCTACATGGAGCATTCGTGACATAGTTGGCTATGTCGTTCTTAACAGATCAACGAAGTTAAGCACTGTTCCGCGTAGTCACTATTTGGATGGGTGACCGCCAGTAGCAATTTCAACTGAACGCTCCCGTGCTTCGGAGGGCACGTTAAGCAGTCGGTCCCGGCTTCTTCAAAGTTGTTAGGCCATGACAAAAACCTTCGGACTAAAAACTCTGTCACCAGAGTTGGCCACTGACTCATACGAGCTTACTTACTTACATGCCTATTCGTGCATACTTCAACGTATTGTACAGCGTTTGACACCGGATGAGCCACACCAATATAACAAAGGTGGGTAGTGTTCAGTCTGTCCTGAGAATCCTCGAGATAAGCCCTTATCTCTAAGGAACCTCTTGAAATTCTACACGAATATTGGAGTTTCAGGTTTGGGAAGGCTTTGTTAAGTTGCGGATTCTTGAAACGCAATAGCCGATGAGGAACACCAATGAGTTCAAAAGTCACTCTAAAATGTGTGTCTAAAATGTTCAATATCAAAGCTAATCATTTATTTACAATACATGTTTTGCTGAAAAGCAAAACAATCGTGACAAACTGCCATTACTGATGACATAGATTATATAATATTATAATTTGTAAACTTAGAATAAGATTGTTAAATAAAGGCTTTTGAAGTTGAAATTGAAAAACATGGCGCGGCGGAAAAAAATTGACACTATGACTTCAAGTTAGCCACTGAATCATACGAGTATTAAGAATACTTAACTTACTTTTTTTTTATCGAGAAATTTCTAAAAAATATGCTGTTGCCTGTGACTTCGTTCGCGTGGAACTCGGTAATTGTAGCTTTTTTCGGTATATAAAGAAACCTATGTCCTATTCTCGGTCATTATGTTTTAAATATCAGTCAATCGGTCCAGCCGTTTTCGAATCAAAAATGGTGCAACTAACGACTTTGTTTTATTTAAACAAGGACAAGAGACATATAAGATAATGAGAATAATTTGTACTTTGACCTTACTTATGTAAAAAAGCATTTTGATATTTTTATGTCGATGGTGAGACTCATTTTATGGTAAGCAAGTTGATCTGAGTTAGTGATCTAGCATGGATATTCAAAGGCCGCCAAAAGGCCACCATCAAGGCCTGCTGACTAAACCTTTGTTGTTCTAATCTATGCGTTGAAACTTTGTGCAATTTGAGACTTTTAAATAATTATGACAGCCTCTAATGTTCATGTCATTAAAAGAGGCTGTTCGGCCCAAATATATTTTCTATGACACATGTTTTTCAAAATTCTAATTCTTAGAAATGCAATGTTTTCCTTTACTGCTACTACTGTTTGAGAGCAACGGCTTATTTTATATTTTTTTTGTGACACTACATGTAATTGTGGCGTGTTTGTACAGATAATAATATTAATTGAATTAGTAATATTTTTTTACTCAGCAATTACATAAACACACAGGAAGTCTTTTGATACCGGATGTTCACTCAGGTGGGGCTAGAATAATTTGGCTTAAGTACCAGTATTTTTCCACACGTCCAATATAAGTAAGAGCCTTTCTCCACGATCAAAGTGCCGTAAGTAAAGTAAGAAACTCGAGGGAAGGTAAATAATTACTCTTAGTGACTCTTCCCGGGATAATAAGGGGATCTGTGTCATTATGTACCTCCCTTCTAACGCCTGGGGAGTTGGGGGTGGGGGATTTAATGAGATGCTTGTGAGCTTGCAAAACTATAGATACTTATATAATCTTAACCGAAGCTCTACGTTGTGGTTGGTTAATTTTGGTATTACAAGTCTGATTCCAATTGCATTTTGGTAAGGTATAATCAGGTACATCGATGTAGTACAGTTTAAATTTTTTTGACAATCAAAACGCTAGACGCGTCTTTCTTCTTCATCTGTAAGTCAACGTAACATATATTCCGAAGTTTTGGGCCGAAATTCGTGCAATTCTTACCATGAATCACAATTCCAAAACAGGGTCTATAGACATACAGATATATTACAGACATACTACATAGAAGTATATCTTGGTAAATTTTTGGGGCTTTGAAGTTACAGATAGACATTTTCATGGCAGGTCAGCTGTTTATACAATAAAAATTTCAGTAAACTCACCTCGTTTTTTCTGCTTTAGGCCAAGTTGCTTTGGAATCAAATAAAATCATCATAACACATAACATAGTGTAACACCCTACAATCACATAGTCTTGGGTCTACGATTGGATTACATGTATCGGGAACTACGAGTACTAATGGCATCGCCACAAACAGACGAAATGAGTATTTGTAGGTCATGCCAACGTTTGTCCTGTGAACCTTCACATAGCTTTAAACATTTCAAAATGATTGAGAAATTATTGAATAAAGAGATTTTGACTTTGACTTTGAACCTGTTACTTCCCGTTTCTCAACGAGGCCAGGTAGTCATCATTCCTACACGTTTCCCCTGTGTAATAACACCTGGGTGATATAATACCGAGGTGATCCAAAAAGATTTATACTTCCATAAAGTAGAATTAACCATTTACCACCAAGCGAGGAATATTGAAGTTATAACATGAGCGCGCTCATTTTTCGCTACATGTGTAAAAAAATATAAAATTACTGCGTACTTATTTTGATTAAAACCTGTGAGGGTGAGTTTGTCTACAAAATATTAAAAAGTTAGATTAAGCAGGAAATGCTCTTATGCGATGAAAAGCATTAATATTAAAACAATGATTTAGAATACATCCTGTAATCCACACTGTATTATTCATGATTATGAACGAAACAACGCACAGACCACTTATTGCGCTAAAAATAAAAGCGGGTGTTAGTTTGCGCAGAGGACAGCACAGTGCACAGAACTAAGAACTGTTATGAGTATGGTATGGAAATGACATTCTATAATTTACTTTTTCGAAATTGAAAAGTAAGTGGCATAGCAATAACCTCATCATAAACTTTCATTTACAATTTGACTTCTATTTGAAAAGGCAATTTTTGAATGCCGCTGGTATGGTATGGAAATGACATTCTATAATTTACTTTTTCGAAATTGAAAAGCAAGTGGCATAGCAATAACCTCATCATAAACTTTCATTTACAATTTGAATTCTATTTGAAAAGGCAATTTTTGAATGCCGCTGGTATGGTATGGAAATGACATTCTATAATTTACTTTTTCGAAATTGAAAAGCAAGTGGCATAGCAATAACCTCATCATAAACTTTCATTTACAATTTGACTTCTATTTGAAAAGGCAATTTTTGAATGCCGCTGGTAGGTGGGGGTACGTAGTATTAAAATTTGTTCTGTGCTAACGCTTCATTTGTGTACATGGTATTAACCTATGTGGGATCAAATGGTAGTTCATGATAAATATTTTTTATTTCAAATGATAAAAAATATTAAGTAGGATCAAACTTGTGGGATGAAATTATAGTGACCCTAACTTTGAACCCTATATGTGTATTATTATGTTCGTAGTTCCATGATTATTAAAAACGGCCTTAATTTCCATAATACGTCAAAATAGTTTTTTTGACAAAATTCAGCCATCAACTGGGCTATATCAAAGACTGAATCAGTCATGTAGACATCAGCCATAATAATATTAGGTTGTATGATACCACTGCCATTTTTTTAACCAAGCAACGGTTACAAATCTCAATAACATGAATCAAGTATTGAAAAAGGCTGTATCTATTCCCTTTCGCTGTTTTACGTTCTATAATCTTGAGGCATACCATAACATAATTTAAAGTAAACATTGCGGTTGACATCCAACATAAACCCGACATGTTAGGAACATCAGCTTCCGGCGTCACAGAGAGCCAGGAAACTATTTGAATCTTCGTTAATAGAGCTGTCTTTGTTTATTTTGAGAAGACTCTGCCATGTACTCGTAGATATGTATGCCATTAAAAGATAAAAGTTCATATAAAAACTGTAATTTTAGCGGCGTGCAAAGTTTGGTATTTCCTTGCCGTTCTTATGTCAATAAACAAAGACGATGATAGATTTGAAAGACACATTAGCTAACTGAGGTTCATTAATTAAAAATAGTTTTATGAATAACGCTCTTAGTTTATAATTCAAATAAATTAAAACATTAAACAATTTTATTTCCATATTAATACCGCAATATGGGAATAATAGATACTTAAGTTTTATACTATCTGAAAATTGTTTCGACTCAAGCGGGACTCTATAAAAACCCTTTTTAATTTAATTTTATTTCACACTTCAATTTTATTTTATTTTTAAGGCGTGCTTTCTCGAACGTTAGTACTTTCCAGCATAACCTTTCTATCAGGTTAAAAAACTGTAGAACGAGTGCACCAATCACTCGCTCGAAGATAAAAAAGATGTGAAAAGCGTAAAACTGCTATTCACACAATCCAGGCAAACATACCCAAAACGAATTTAGCACGTATTTCGCCGCTCAACGACGTTTGGACGGGCGCGAACGCATCGGATAAACAGTTTACCCAATCATTGCTTACGCAGTTTACGGCATTACACTCGCTTACTTATTCAGTCTGGTTTGCTCTGAAATTATGCTGTACAGGCTTACTTAATATTACGCACTGTACTTAGTTTACAAGCTTAAGTTTGACTTTTTGTTTGATTTTCAGCCTAAGCTTAGGTACAAATTCCGCACCCTACTGTGAAGTTGCTAAGCGTTGCAAAAAAAATTCTCTACTCTATGCATTTACCTGCCGTTTGTGTTCAGTATCGTTCCGTAAAATAAATATATCACGTATTCCTTTTTCCGGGATACAACTTTCTACTAAGGAAAGAAATCGCACATCCTCTAAAAATTGCAATAACACATACACGGATTGCATATTTGGGATTCACTTTGATGTAAAATTGTATCAGCAACAGCAGTTCATTTTTGTACAGGGTAAGCAAACTCTTGACTATCTTCTCATTCTTCTATCTTATCAAAATTGAGCCTATATATAGCCTAGATATAAGTTTTCCCGTCAGAAGGCGGTCGAGTCGAGAGTATTCACCATGTTCACGAACAAGAATTATGTAAAGAAATGATGTATAAATGTGAATTTACGTTCCTGAGCACTTAATTTACAATTCGTTTCTACTAAAATTCCCGGAACACCGTCAGAAGTGTCGATAAATAACCTATAACGACTGTCGCTATAAAATGGCCGTTCGAAGAAATATACTCTTAGCAATCATAGTTCACGCTATTTCTGTCGCATGTCCTACTGTCGTAAACGAATCCGTGTTTATTACGATACAAGCGTCCAAGTAGTATTAAATACATTATAATTATTATTGTTTAGCCGTGGCTGTCCCATTCCAGGGAGAAGGCTTCTTTTCCCTTCTTCCATTCTTCGTATTTTTAATACCGAGAATGAGTCGAGCTTGTCCCGCCATCTTATCCTAAATCTTCCACGTTCAATAAGTACCAAATAATAATAAATATTGGTGGATATTTTTACACAGCGCCTAGCTAAACAAAGCTTGTACCATGGAAACCAGATAACTGATAGATAAACCTATGATAAACACCCAGACCTGGAACAAATATTGGCAGATTTCCCAAAAATTTAATGTACGTCTACTTATTTTGTTGTTGTTGTTGTTGAAAAATTTATCCCGCAGCGGGGATCAAACCCGCAACCTCTCGTCTCTCATCTGATCACCCGCCCACTGCACTATTGAGTACAAATATACCCGTACTCGTAGCAATCATAGTTCATGCTATTTACGTCGCATATTCTACTGTCGTAAACAAAAACCGTGTTTATTAAGGTATAGGCGGCCAAGAATTACCCTTGAATCACGTATTTTGAAGTCATTATTAACCTAGCTAACCGCTAACCGTTATAATAATAACTATTATTGTGATGACTTATGCGTTGTTTGACGACCTCAGTCTGGAGCGGTGGGCTAGAAGCGAGATAAATAATAAATAAATAAATAATGCTGGACAATCCACACAGCATCATCTAGCCCCAAGGTAACCTGCTGTTAAACAGAGCTGTATTATGGGTACTAGATGACTGATATATACTTAATACAATACAATACATAGATCGATATTTTTTATTATTTTTAGAAAATACCCAGAACACCCGGAACAAGTATTTGAAGATCGTACAAACATTTGAGCCGAGGCAGGAATCGAACCCGCAACCTCCGCGTCGCAGGCGGACTTGCGCCCGCTGCGCCACATCGGTCGTCAAATGTTTCGAGGTCAAGATGTTGTGGGTTCGATCACAAATGTTTTCATAATCTGAAACATCACATGTTCGCCGTGGGAACGCAGCTTTATTCACCAACTCTTATTCATCATTATGACAGCCTTCTAATGTTCCCACTGTTGAGACACTGTTCTCGGTCGAGAGTAACTGAATCTTAATCCACCACCACGCGGACCCAATGAGGATTGGTGGATGGCACATTTCTTTCGAATTTTAAGTTCATAGACATGACGGTTAACTCACGATGTTTTCCTTCACCGTATGAAAGCACATAATTTGTTGTAGCGAAAAATCCATTGGTGCACGACTGGGTCTGAACCTACGACCTTAGGATCAGGAGGAAGGATCACTACCACTAGACCACCAGTCCTACCACTCTTTTTACATAGAATAAAACAAAGTCACTTCCCGCCGTCTGTCTCTCTGTATATAATGTATTTATGTCTGTGGTACGCTTAGTTTTTATTTAACTTTGCAACTGATTTTAAGTTGGTTTTAATCAATATATTGAGTGATTCAAGAGGAAGGTTTATATATTTGAGCACCTGTGCAAAGCTGGAGCGGGTCGCTTGTATATTGTTACATATAACCACAAAGTCCTTGATGTATATTAATAAAACGAAGGAGAGATTATTCCTCCATTCCCGAATTCCATATTATTATCCGATCCCAGAAAGAAAGCAAGAGACGTAATGAGTAACTGTCTAGGGGCTCACTAAGGCAATTTAACGTTTTTAACATACATAATACATGCATAAAATCATGCCTGTATCTCGTAGGGGCAGAGACCACGGATTTTTACTTGCTACGATCATGAGTTTTAACTTCTCCGTGTATCGATCAAAATGAGGTAAAAGCCAGCTTGGTCAACGTAGTCTGTTGGGAAGAAAATTCCCAGTAGTCCGACTGGTAAGACAATTCGATAAGAATACTAGGAATAGCCCGTCAATTCATAGTTATACGTAAATAGTACAGTTCGTTCGTTCGTTCGTTCGTATGAGTCAGTGGCCAACTCTGGTGACAGAATTTCTAGGCCGCCCGAAGGCCTCTGTCGTGGCCTTACAACTTACAACAGTACAACTTACAACTTTAATAGTACAGTAACGTATAGCAATTACGTAACGCATCGCTTGATTGCATTGTTTTGACAGTTTTTTAATTGGTTGGTTTTAACTATCGATATGAGTGTTACTATGGTATGATTGTTTAATCAAAAATAATACTTATAATAGGAGTGCTTACGTAATTACCCCACTAATGGAGAAAGGGGGCTGACATAGTATATATTTCTAACATTCTTTAATATAAAGTAAAAACTTGTTTTGGGTTGTTTCTATGTATTTTTTTTTATTTAGTCTGTACTATCCCACTGCTGGGCATACCTCCCCTCCATCCCTACACATATTCAGGTCTTGTGCCATCTCTTGCCAGCCCTTGTGGAAGACGTTTAGGTTATCTTATCACGCCAGCGCTTTCTCGGTCTGCCTCGGCGTCGTCTTCCACTTTCCGGGATATGTTTTAAAACCAAGGAAAAAATAAGTTTCTCAAATCAATGGGTTTTTTTTTAAATTAGTTTATTGCCCCTCGTGTAAACTCTGGTTACACCCCAGAAGCCTTATTAGGCTGACAAGCGAGATTAGATTTACTCATGGATTCTGTAATAAATTAATGCCAATATCATTCGTACATTACAATGTCCTTTTCATTTCCCAATACATAACTGCTACATAAAAATATATAATAATAAACGATTATTTGACGTAAGTACGATTAGATAACGAAACACCGAATCGGATTTTTCCCAGAATTAGTTCTGCCCAGTTCTGTCAGTTAGGGTTAGCCCCCACCTCTACCAAACAAAGTATTTTCTGATATTTTCAACTTATTATATAATTACCTTAATTTATTATACTACAGCCGAATTAATCTAATGAAAACACAGAACTTTTCACGTATTAAAAAATATGAAAAATCAAGGCTTTTATTACAAAATAGGAACTTTTTATTGGAGTACCAGTAAATTTACAGATGCGTCTTTATAACACATTCACTTTTACAAATATGCTTCTTCTAATAAATTGGATCCTAATTTTATATATTTCCTGGTACAGGCTCAACGATTACTAGTTTTGTTTTTGACAACCGTTTGTTTTCATTTTAATAAAAAAAATCTTCAACGACTTACGGTATCTCAATGTCGGATCATAATATACCATAACACTATGACAATAGAGTCCAAACGAAGACACGCGACACCGCGCCACGACCTTGAATTGAAGGCCTTGTCGTGAGTTATTGTTTTTTAAACTCTATCATCACAGTGTTATGGTTCGACGTGACCAAGCTAGCTCTCACCTCTCTTAATACAGAACTTGCGACGTGAGTGCAAACTTATTTTTCTTCATGTACAAAAAAAACAATTAACAATAATTGTTCAAAAGGAGCAATTAATGCTATGCAACTTTTTCTACCAGTCATTCGTAGCTTAAACTTCTCGTAGGTAGTCATTATGCACTTTATTGCTAAGAGACCATATTTCTGAAAATGTTCTAACTTTAATAAAATACTAGTTACCTGATAGCTGGTAGTAAAAAAGGTCCTTGGCTAATTGAAACTAAAAAGATCCTTTTCATGCTAAAAATAACGCAAACCTTAGAATAAACTTAATATTATGGTACTAGGGTACTTTATCAAACTAGGACTACGGTACCTATTTTCGGATAGCGATAATGAACACTGGGCAACGGTAACGACGTCTAATTTCTACTTTCTCCAGATTTAAATCTTCACAAAAACAATGGCGGAGAATCAGATTTTAGTTAACTGTGAGAAAATCCCAGCAAATAGCAGACGGCTAAGTAAGTGTTATTTAATTATACTTTAATTGCATCCGTTTGTTTTTAATTAGAGCGTTTGCTAAAACAGTGTTCACGTAGCACGTGAGAGATGAGAATTATCATCATCATCATGACAGCTTTATAATGTTCCCACTGCTGGGACACTGGCCTAATCTCCAGCGAGAGTGAATGAATGAATGAATTAATGGGAAATGGGAAAAAAATTGGGTCTTAATCCACCACGCGGACCCAATACGGATTGGTGGACGGCACGTAATTTCGAGTTTTTAGTTCTTGGACATTCCGGTTTCCTTACGATGTTTTCCTTCACCGTACGAGAGTACTGGCATTGCGCACATAAATATTTCGTAGCGAAACCGGATTCAAGCCCATGACCTTAAGATCGGAAGGCGGGGTTCCTACCACTACCACCTGTGCTTTATGAGAATTATAATAAAGGTCAAATCAGCCGAATGGGATCAACAAGATCAACTTTGCCTCGCCGTAACAGGCAGCGCAGCTAAGCGCCTGGGAACCGCGCTCCGACCGATGACGAGACTCGACACGACATTCTAGTTGACGTTTCTCATTACGTCATCTATTCATTTTTCACATACAAGCCTTCACTCAGCAGTACTGGTATCTGTTTTGTGACTACTCTACATATTCGCAAGGAGTTTGGTAAATTAAAATAGAACTAACGGCTATTGCAGTCACCTTCGTTTTCTAAACTGTTTGATGTAACCTTATACTGTTCTAAATAAATATATTTAATTTAAAGAAAAAAAAAATGATTTAAAGTAGGGCTTCCTGTGTCGGTTGTCGAGTCATATCACTTAGTGTTTCTTAGATGGGCGAACAGCCTCGATACATATTTATGACACAAATGTTTCACTTGTGGTGAACGTTCCAAGATAATTTCAAATGGGTTCTTTGCCTTGTCATATATAAGAATAATATCTAGAGTGCACGCTTTCGAAGGAGACGCGTTCTCGATAGACGCTTTGAGGATTTTCAAACAGTTCTCATCTTTCAATGTCGACACTTGCGTGGTCGAGTCGCGTCCAAGTTATGAGATTTTATTTTATTCCTACAAAAACTCGAGTTAAATGTTTTTTCTCGTAATATGTTCAACTTGAAAGAAATATCAAATGTAAAATATCGCTAGCTGCTGCTCGCGCAATTTTGTTCACTTGTTTTTTGTTTCATCATGACAGTCTTACAATGTTCCCACTGCTGGGACACTGGCCTACTCTAGGGCAAGAGTGATTGGGTCATAATCCACCACGCGGACCCATTGCGGATTGGTGGATGGCACATGTCATCGGTTAACAGTAACGTGTCACTGTCCCCATTGAAGATAAAGCGAAATGGGGACAGTGGGAAGAAGGACAGTTTCACACACGAGAATTTTTAGTTCTTGGACATGCCGGTTTCCTCACGATGGCGATGTTTTCAGTATTTTGTTTAGTTTGGTAAAAAGATGCTAGAGCAGCTAACTATCTGGTATCAAGTAGAGTATCTGCTCGGACAACTCTAGTAAGGTTAAATTCCATCATGTATTGATATATATCAACCCGCATTGATATGCGGGTTGATAGAATATCTCAATTCCTTTCTAATTGTTAGTTCAAACATACCGCGGCACATGGGCACATATTTTTTTCGAATAGAAAAA
Source organism: Colostygia pectinataria (assembly GCA_951394395.1). Classification (NCBI taxonomy): domain Eukaryota; kingdom Metazoa; phylum Arthropoda; class Insecta; order Lepidoptera; family Geometridae; genus Colostygia; species Colostygia pectinataria. The sequence continues at coordinate 6,711,829 of OX596362.1, forward strand.
TTCTTACTAAGGTGCACTACCTACGATGCTAAGATTGTAAGGTACTATACCACGTACGCTCTTAGTTAGAGAGGTGGAGGTAGCAGGGGTTTAAGTTTGTAAAGAAAACAATGACCCTGTGCCCCAGGCAGTCGTGTTACTAGTAACTTCAGTAACTTCACGCGCGCAAAGTAGCCGGCGTTTAACTAGCATTGTTTTAAAAGGATTGTAAGTGGAAATAGAATGAGGACTCAATCGATTTTCAGGAAACTACGCATGCAAGAAACTGGGTCATAGCACCTACGAATAAATTAAAACCTTTTGTAAGCAATATTTTATTTTTAAATCCCTCTGAATTTATCTTACTTACCAAGTAAAGTCATGAGCCAGGTTGAGCGCTCCTGAAAAGATTGGAGCAGATTTCGAGCAGGCGAGATATGACTGGGTAGCTCAATTAGTAGAGCATCCGTGTATTAAGCTGAAGGTTGTGGGATTAACTCCCACCTAAGAATAGAATAGAATGTCTCACCTTTATTCTATTCTATTCTGAGTTTTTTAATTTTCTGTTTCTCAAAAACTTTATAAAACCCCTGAAAAGTCTCGTAGATCCTTCAATACGAGATTTTTTCAGTTTTTGACCATAATAGTCAAGAACTTCTGACTTACTCCACTTCTTATCAAATGGAGACTTTTGTGTTTGTCACTTATCTAAAGTGAAAATATAAATCTCCCAAGATCTATCCAACGTTTCCCTTGTACCACGACGATGGACCACTTTTTACTCATCTCCTTTGTAGAAATCAGTAAGTAAATATTTGCTAAGTAGAAAGATAACTGAACCTTAGTATAATTTCCCGATTTGCTACATCGCGAATCAAATGTTTGTACGATCTACAAATATTTGTTCCGCGTGTTCTGGGTATTTTCTATATATAATAAAAAATATCTATCTATGTATTGTATTGTATTAAGTATATATCAGTCATCTAGTACCCATAATACAGCTCTGTTTAACAGCAGCTTACCTTGGGGCTAGATGATGCTGTGCGGATTATCCAGCATTATTTATTTATTTATTTATTTCCTATTGTGTATCATGTAAAGTGAATATTCAAGGCACTACACACGAAAGAAAAGATACAAGATAATTTATGAAGGCAGGATGAAGACACAAAATTCCTTTCCCAATACTCCATCACTGTTTTAGGAAGTCAATGTAAAAGTTCTTTCACGGCCAAAGCCTTTCAGTGATGGATGATTTAAGGATGATTTAAAGCCAATAACGATGCAGCATTCGTAAGTCTAGCAACAATCCCCGCGTTTTTTCCGACACTTTTTGTTGAGTTTTGTTTTGTTTTCATCGCTTTGGTATGGCTCAGGTATATGACGCGTTTGGTAGATTTATTTTGTAATGACGTAGAATTTAGTATCGGGTTTTCGCAGGCCATAAAAGCCGCCCCGAAACTTCAACGAGTACAAGTCTAATTTGTTTCAGGATTAATCGAGTATTTAGAACCTTTGTACTATTATCTGTGCTGTACCTCTATCGCGGGTTGCACTATGCTAAAATGAGTGTAAAGTGACAAACTATGCTATTTAAAAAACGCGGTAGAAGCCTGTTGAATTGACGGAAATGTCGAAAATGGAAAATAGAATCATGCTTTACCTGAATATAAAATTATCTAAATAAAGTTTTCAAATACTAATAGTAGGCTGTGTAGTGATGATGAAACCAGACGGCAAAATGTTGAAATGAAACTTGTCACACGTTTCACCAATTTATTAAGAATAATTGAAACAAGCTGGATTTTAGCGCCCGCTTTATTTTAATATTTTTCGTCGTGACGAAATGACAATGTTAATGTTAGAGCCTTGAGTTTGGAGTTATGAACCGGCTTTTGGGTATTTTGGTAGTTTTTTTTTGTTTCTACTGTAATAATATAATATGTATAACAAACGATGTCATATCCACTTGAGAGAAAGCATCAAAAACATTTGCAAAGAGAATATTTAAATACGTAAATACCTAGCAGTCGTACCCGATCCCAAAATCTTACATAAATAAATATTCGTATGTTTCTGTTCGTTTGGTACTGAATCACACTGCAAGGACTGAATCAAATTGAATTAATTCTGAAATAACTGACCTAAATTTACCACACGGATGCAGTATCACGAAAAACTCGTTTAACAATCGTTAACGTAATTTGTATGGGATTATTTGACAGCAGCATTATTTTATTTTGATCTTGATGTGAGAGTCTGACATATTTTTGTTATTGTAAAGTTAGGGTGCTTTGGACCTGTCTGTAAACCCTTACTTTGTTTTTTGAATAAATATAAATAAATGAAGTTACCGAAACCACAAACAATGACATCTTCACGATGATACGTAAGATACGTTTTCGCATACGTCTTTCAAACGTGAGTTTTAAGAATATTTTTCTTCGGATACTTACAAGGCGAGGAAAGCCGCGGGCAGGAACTAAGTATTAAATGTGTGATTCGATTTTATGGACGAGAAAATATGAGGACTCATCTACATAATGTCGTTGTACGCCTCGTTTTAGTTAGAGCTTGCAGGCGTTCTCACGATGTTTTCCTCAAACTATTATTTGTATGCTACAATATTACTGAAATCGAGATATTATTAACAAATTTATTATTAACAAGCATTTCAGTACCTAAAAAGATGTAAAATCTTGTTAGTTTTTTTGTTATTATTATATTGTTTATCCGTGACTGTCCAGAAGCAGAGCAAAGGCCTCCAATGTAAGTTTTGAGACTTTCTTTTTAAATGTTTTTGGTCGAAAGAAACGTCGTCACGTCTCGACTCGGGTTGATGAGGAGTAGTGCTGTGAAAAAGTTTTAAACATAAAGCTTGGATGACAAACAGACATCGATCAAGCCGTTAAGTGCAACGCCTGACTAACTGTTTTAGTATAGTCTCATCAAATGCTAACATAAGGAGTCATACCAGCTGATACACAACGATATTGATTCAAGAAAACAGGTCGTTAGAATCGAAAACAGTCTGCGGTCAACCAATACTTAGGGTAGGTGGTAGCCACTGTTATTTTTTCTGTGGCGTAGCTAGACGCCACGTATGTACTTATCGTTTTTGACACGTACTTAAGTATCTTGACCTTTTCAGGCGACTGAAGTCACAGAAAATATTGGATTTAATAAAACAGAGTATTCACACACTATTCAAAGTGAGGATTATTATTATGTCGAGTGTAAAAATGCTACTCTAAATTGATGTTACATTTGAGTTAGACCCAGGTTTTCTTACCCCTGATGTTTTAGGGTTGACGACTCTTAGGAACCAATTGTCATTCGAATAAAGTACTACGTTCGGTGTAGGATTGCACAAATTTTTCAAACCTACTTCTTCGTCTCTGGTATGAAACGATGTGGCAACACTGACCACACACTGGCATTTAAAAAACCTATTACTGATAATCAGCTTTATTTAGCTTTTACATTTGAGTTTATTTCAATTTTCCCGATTCTCGTAGTAAGAACAAAAAGGCCGTATCAAAAAGGCACAGCAACCGCAAACCACAAATTTTCAATCGTCCTTAAAACGAACCGAAAATTCATTAACTGAATCTCAATAAGCCGTGGGCACACCCCGGTCAGACGCATTAAATTTACAACTTCAGTGACCAAATGCGAGCGCGATTTTATATATGCCGTAATCGAAATCGAAAGTTAAATGAAAAAATCTGCTTTCGTCCCATATTGTATGCCGTATACGGCCCAAAATAAATCATTATAATCAAAGGTTGAAATACACAATAACAACAATATTAACTCAGCATATAATACCACATACAGTCCTGACCCCACACTATATTAGGATTATATATATACTACATATTATATCCTATACTAGGATTCCCAGTGTCGTGGAAGTCAGAAACTAGTGTTTGTTTGATTAGTCCTGTTTTGTCTAAACTCTCTTTAGCCTTTGTCGAATTAATAATTTCTTTGTAGATATCACAATATAGAATATATACTATAGTATGATACCACAAACACGCTCAGTCAGATACGCAACAAATGTTTGCAGATCATGCAAACATAATGCGAGAATCTAAACCACACCCTCTTGCTTCTCAGCCGGGCACTCGTTTTATTGCGCCATCGCAACACATTAAGCCACGGCTAGCCTACATCAAAAGTTTATATTCTAACGAGCATAGCAAGTAGTCTAAAGGCGCGGCTGACGCGTGCGGCATACGACAAATTGGTACTCATCTCCTTGCCGCGCGCGTACGAAAACCTTTTGAGAAATTGACTGATTTGCCGCGGTCGAGCTTGCCGACCACGGCAATGGAGATTCGAAACGCACCCACGTCTAGCGAGCCTGTGTTTATATTATAAGCAGCGAGTGTGCGGTAATGATAAACATTGGACACATCTCACGACTCAGTGAGTCGACGTCAGCCGCGCGGGTGCGCTTAGCAGCAGGAGTGCTGCGGCACAGTGGGAGCAGCTTTCACACTGTTGTTTTTGTGGCAAAACATCTGAAAGTAAACAGTTATCGTAGCGTGAGTGATACCTCTGGTACTACATTATATTTGCATTGTCATTCTGACGTAGATTAAAAGTCTCATCTCCCAGCAATTACACCAGTAAGTATATTCTTTGAACCTGAACACAATGCAAATTTTACGCGCAATTTTTGCATCTAAATCAAAATTAGTCTTTATGCTATTTTTAGGTCCAGAACTATTAATGTTTCAAGTTTAATAGAATTGGTTCATCGCGATTAAAACATATATATTTAAAACTTGCGTTATATTTATCGTTTAAACCTACAAATTTCAAACTATAATTAGCCAAATCGATCGTACCGTTCTCGAGTTTTAGCAAGACTAACTTCATATTTAAGATATCTAAGACATTGTAAAAAATGTGTTTTTTCCAAAACCCAAAAGCATAGTATTTAGTAAGTACAGATTGCCTCAGAAACGGCGATCTGTTTCTCATTAATATAATAAATATATGTTACTCTAAATCTATTTTAAGCTAAAAATTGCACCCTTTATTATTCAGTGACCAATAAAAAGTAAGGTCTGTAAAACCTTTCTGACGTATGTTTAAAAGATCCAGTAAACGGTAAACGGTCAATCCTTTCATTGAAGCTCGTGCACTTGTCTATACATTTTTGGCTCTATGAGATGCCGGTTTCCTCACGATAATATTTCCCATTATGTATGATTTACATTGAGTCAGTAGCAAAGTCAGTGCTGACTCCAAATTCGAGCAAAGTCAGACCCGCTAGTGACCTAATGTAAACGCTGTCGGGTCCGTACTGACTTAAAATTTTCGCGTACCTTTTTAGGTTAATTCGACCAAACTCGAATAAGCTCTATTCTTTGAGTAAGTCGTATTTACTCGCGGTTAAACTGATAGTTTCCTTGTATTTGACATTTCTTATTCCGCGGAATAGTTATTCTAGATGTTGGTCTAATTCACCATTAGACAGATAAAGTCAGTCAGTTCTCAAAGTCAGCACTGATTTAGTTTGGAGTCAGTCACTGACCCAATGTAAATCGCACTTTACGAAAAACTTGTAAAAATTTCCAAAAATCTAAGCGGTTCTAAATATATCCCGCTGTGCCGCCGCCCTATCGCTGAAACGAAGCCTACATTTCAGTGTGTGCGCCGCGCCGGTCCCGGGCGCCTGTGTTTTTAGTGCCCAGTGAGTTATTATGTATGCAAGTTTGTGAGTTATTGTGGATTACTCTTTACATTGGTGAGTTGGGTTTGTTCAAATGTACATTTCTAGAAACTAGAGTTTTGTATTCATATTTTTTTTATGCAAAATTTGTGGCTGCAATATTTTGAGATGCTTTTAACTGCGGCTTAAATTTGTAGTCGCGGTATTTTCATAATGAGGTATCTTTATGATACGAATGAAAACAAAATTTGCGTTTAAAATCTGTGAAAATTTAATTTTGAGATTCATTAACATTTTCGTTTTATTGTTTACTGGTGTCACGCTTACATACAATTACACTACGTCGGCGTATAGTTAACGTTTGAATGAGCATCACTATAGGTATGTAGTTTCGCAACAGGAGTAACCCAAATCTATGTTCCTGATAATCAATTACGCAGTCGATTTGCCATCTTCTTGGCGGCCTAGTTACATCGATCGGCACAACGGTACCTAGATGTCTCAGTGAGAAACAGAAATAGACAAGTAAATATAACTAATGACCTGAGAGTAATCACAGATAGCAACACTGTTTACCATTGTGTTGCTTATAAATTACTTTTATCGAACAAACCATCGATCTGTTATGGTGCTTGCACACTGGCTGGTCTGGGATCCAAATTGGCTGAATAACCACAAGACGAAGTAGTAGGACTCTTCGGCAAGAGTTCATCTGTGTAGGTGAGTACCACCACAGGGCTAGTATCAACATTTCTCCTGCGCACCGCCAAGGAGTGTAATTCTTTGCCAGAGTCTGTGTTTCCCGATACTTATAACCTAGGTGTCTTCAAGTCACGACTGAATAGGTTGCTCTTAGGCAAGCGTGCTCCACCGTAGACCACATCATCACTTAACATCAGGCGAGATAATGGTCAAGCGCAAGCCTATTGTGAAAAAAAAAAAAAATGGCAAAAAAAAGTTGTCTGCTCGCATTACTGTGTATACGCTTGAAAGCACTGTAACAAGTAAAATGACTAGATAAGTAACACGACTAAATAACGTTAAGAGATCACGAGCACCGTGCAGAGCATTAAACTGTGATAGAACAATTAAATTTAAATCTACATGTGTAACTGCAACTGATTGACCTATTTCTGCCGCAAAGCAGTAATGCTTACATTGCTGTGTTCCGGTGTGAAGGGTTTGGTTTCCGGTGAAATTACTGGCACATGAGGCTTTCGATCTATGCGTCAAGGTGGCAACCCGCGAGTGATACCTCTGGTATTGCAAGCATTCATAGGCTGTAACCGCTTAAAAACTTGTGGGCCGTACGCTTGGTTGCCATTTCGGTTGAATAATAAAAAAAAATGGTCATAGGCGTGGTCCGTAAAATCAGGGGACAACCCATCTCTAACAAATCAATCGAATTTGCTAGTGGTCTTGGTTAATATCAAAACTACTAGCAAAGTGGATTAGTCTTTCTTGCACGTAATTTAGGGCCTTATCCACGAACATCCTTGGGTTTCGTCTAAGGTTTGTAATTAAATTATTTATATTATGAGATAACTCTATGCACTCGATCTTTGGTTTAAGTACCTAAACGTTAGTCAACATTATAATCAGCGATAGAAACCAACTTTCTTTGACCACTACAATGTAATCGGTCCATCAAGTGGGCGGCCGTTCTACACTTATTTTTTCAGCTCGTGGTCCCCATTATTTCCAAGAGTCTTTCATCACTGGCAACATGCACTGATTGTTGACTTTTGTCAGACTTTTGTTTTAGGCTCTGTGGCTATGACATATTTGTGACGACATCAATGACTAAATACGTCATTATTTTAAATTTTACAAAGTACCTACAATAAATATTTTGCTTTCATAAACCAGCACGATGAAGAAATGAAAATGAAGAAACAAAAAAAACACCAATGATAGTGGATTATGCAAGCATTTTAAAATATTTTTAACACACCTTGTGAAAATCAATTGAAACAAAACAATTCAAAGTATTCCATCAATCACCTGTATTTCAGGAGTTTGATTAAAAACATCTTTCAAACTCCTAGGAAATAGTGAAAATATAAAGCGTGCCTGCCGTCCGTTTAAGGAACATAACTATCCTCGCCCGTTCCCTGCACAATCACCGCGTCATCTGCGCTTTACCTTCTTCATAAATGTTTAGAGCCGAAGTGTCATCATTATCATGACAGCCTGCAATGTTCCCACTGCTGGGACACTGGCCTACTCTCGAGCGAGAGTGATTGGGTCTTAATCCACAACGCGGACCCAATGCGGATTGGTGGATAGCACAATGTCTTCTAAATATTTAGTTCTTGGAAATGCCGGTTTCCTCACGATGGTTTCCTTCACCGTATGATAGCACTGGCATTGCGCACATACATTTTTCGAAAAGAAAAGTCTATTGGTGCACGACCGGATTCAAACTCACTATCTTGGGATCAGAAGGCGGGATCACCGCATAAGCCGTATGTGTTGTCTACAGTAAAAATATTTTTTGTTATTTTAATGTTCATTTATAAAAAACTGTAGCTAAATTATTGGAAATAGGTTGAAAGCCCATTGTAACCCATTTGACCTAGATAATCCCACTTTAAAAGTTTTCAACCCTTTTATACGTTGTTTTCAATTAGAAATGATGTATTAACTAAAACAGTCTAACACAAAGATGCTTGCTAAGAATCCATAATTTAGATTAGCAACTTCGAGTAATATTGGTTAAATTTGACACTGATTGCTTTGACAATTTAACTAGTTAGTTACAATTAAATATTATTTTGCAAGCTAACCTTGGACTGCCTTGGACATACAAGATAGTCTCAGCATCTTTTACCTTTCAGATATCGTAACCTAAAAAGCTGATGAATGAGCAGATTTCCTTTGGGTATTAGCTATACTTACATTACTTTACTTGTAATAAAATATTTTTTCCTTTTTCCCTTTCGAAACGGACTTTTAGAGATCAATCACCCCTTATTAGATTAACATCATCTATCAACCAAAAGGGTGACAAATTGTACATCCCTCTGACCTTAATTGTACCGAAAGTTAGAAACTTCGATCGAACACCACAGGGTCTAGTCTTGCAGATAAAAGCAAAATATCGTGTCGGTGGCGTGGTTCAGCTAATGTCAGTAATAGCTATGAACTAAGTTATCACTGACATAAGCTGAACCACTGTAAATGACACAATTATCGTTTACCGATTTTTAAGAGTAGATGTTCAACCATGACTCAACCATGAACTCTTTTAGCGATTCAAATGAAGACCTAAACTAAATTTTCAACAAAAATGTATACCATGACATGACTAATTGATGTCATGATACAAATTTTTTGACAATTTAGTTTAGGTCTTCATTTGAATCGCTATAAGAGTTCATGGTTGGGCCCCTGGAGGCAATGTTCGTTCGTCGTATCACTAATCACACTGGCACGCGTGTGTGGCGTAACGTTAACAAACATGGCGTCCACACTAAAGGCTTTGTAGAAAGCACTATAGTGTTATAGTGAAGGCTATGGACTCTAGGTCGTGTTGATAATTTCTCGAAAGAGTAAGCCAGTGTTTCAAAAGTGTAAACATTAGAAGGCCCATCTGATAGTTAGCTGTCACTTATTGTCACTTGTTTTCTTTTTTTAAAGAAACTAACTGACGGTTGATGTTAATGTATGCTCAAACATTATAGAAGCCAAAAGGGCGATTATTGACCGAGCGAGCGAAGCGTCTCAGTTTCGAGATTGGCCAAAAATGCTTTTGGTTGTCAGTTTGTCCGGTCAGTCTGTGTTCTCGCCTACAGGTCGCATTTTTCAACCCATCTGGTTGAAACTTGGTATACAGGTTCTATGACTTTATAGAAGTTGATTGTCATCAGGGATTTTTGGTAGGAGGCGTACTTTCTCCAAAAAGGGACAAAAAGGGGGCTGCTGAATATCTCCGCCTAATGTGATTTGATTTCGACGATTTCATTTATTTTATTTCAAAGATAAGTATTTACTATAGGTTGGTCTGATATTTGCTGAAGACCTGTTGAGGATCTTCAGCGTGATGAGCAAAATAGTTCCTCAAAATGCAGTATGTTGTTCACTTTCAATGCTCACTTTACAAGTTTGTGCTCGCGAGGTCTACTGCTCGGAGAACTGCTAGTGTAATTCGGTTACAATCGATTTCACTTGGTTTCAATCAAAACCTGACATGTTTTGTATGAATATGACTTCTTATTGAAAGTTCGCTTGTTGAAATCGGATTGCAACCGAGTTGCGTAATGCTTTTTTTTATTTTTTTTATTTATTGAATAAAAAAAAAGGCTTTGTCGCCGAGCGACCACACCGCCTAATCGGTAATATTTACAAAGTTGTTAATTAAACTATAGATACTTAAACTAGGTAACAAGAGAGAAAAAAAAAACAAAAAAAAAACTTAACTCTTAAAATAATTATCTACTAAAATATACATGTATTGGGCTACGTCAGACATTGGATCAGCCAACACACTATTGCATAGTCCAACATCGAACATCGAATGTCTAAATATAGTTATAGTGAACTAAAATTAATAAAACGGACGTCGACCAAAAATAGTTACTGAGTACAAAAACAAAAGTAAATATATTCGCTATCTCCGCAGGGAGTGTCAACGTTAAAATAAAGGTGACAGATTGTCACGCTCTATTTCCCACCATCCCTCGATCGTTCACCTAAATCACAAACGAGCATTTTAGTGCCTTTTAACTTACCCGCCCGTCTGAATGGCGCTTTGCTATATGTTAGTAAATACTTAAAAGGATGACCCTGGTGGCATGGTGGGAGATTGCCCGGTTGAGAAGAGAGAGGTTTGGTTCCCGCTGTGTTAAGTTTTTTGCAAATCATACTATCACTTACCACTAATATTATAAATGCGAAAGTTTGGATGTTTGGTTGTTTGTTACTTTATAACTCAATAACAATTTAACCGATTTTGCTGAAATTTAAAACACAAATAGATAATGACCGGGAATAGTACATACGACGATGTTAGTACTCTTAATCTTAATATTTTAATGTGTCGTCATCTTTGCTAATAAATTATTCTATTCTATTCTATTCATAGGTTACTTTTTATCCCAAAAAGTACGGTTCTAGAGTTCCACGCGAACAAAGTCACGGCCGCAAGCTAGTGTTTGCATAATTAGCATCGTTGTTGAGATTTAGCTAACGAACAACAGTTCATTTTTATTATAAAAAGAGAAATACAATATTTACCTTACTTAGCTTCAAACAGTAGCTGGTAACCTATAACTCGAGTCACACTATCAGACTATGACCTCGTGGGAAAACTAAGAACTACAACAATACTAAACATATTTATATGTGCTGAGCAAAACACAATTAAAATTGTAAGCCTGTGTTTACATGGGACCTTACACATGGCATTTTCTGAACGTAGCTTAAAAACTTGTGTCTGTATTCATAAAATAAACTGTCATTTTAGCAGCATGCTAACTATTGTCTTTACTCATCATCATTATCATTTACTTGTCGATAAGGGTAACTATCATTTGATCCCGAAAGTGCCTTCGAACTCGCGATTGGGGTGAGATAAGTAAAACCTGCCATGGACTCATACAAACATACTTATTGAAATAATTTCATTAAACAACAAAATTCAATTTAATTATCAGTCAAATCAGGGCGCAGGTCCACCTGCGACGCGGAGGTTGCGGGTTTGATTCCCGCCTCGGGTCAAATGTTTGTACGATCTACAAATATTTGTTCCGGGTGTTCTGGGTATTTTCTATATGTAATAAAAAATATCTATCTATGTATTGTATTGTATTAAGTATATATCAGTCATCTAGTACCCATAACAATAACATACAGCTCTGCTTAACAGCAGCTTACCTTGGCGCTAGATGATGTTGTGTGAATTGTCCAGCATTATTATTATTATTATTAAATGAATTGTGGTGCACGTTAATACAACATTTAATTATGGTATTAGGTAAAACTGCCACAACTGCACTGTAGTGTAAACGCAGCTTTACAGCTACTGTAGTTATGATACACTGTTTAATTAGCCTGTGGGAAAATGCAGCCTTATAGATTATAAAGAGATACACGTTTGTAATTAATTGGAATAATTTAAAACTATCTTTTAAAATTGTGTTACTTACTTAGCAAACCAAACAACTCTGACGTCTCCCAGTAAATATGGATGCTTTCCGTTTCCGCTGTTTTTAAATTGGGCTCGTGGTTTCCTTTTCCGCAGGATTTTCACATTTTTCAATTCGAATTTTGATTAGAAATACCTTAGTGAGTTTACTAACATTGCAGTCGCACAATGTAATAGGCTAATGATAAAATTGCTAGTTTATAACAATAATGGAGAACCGTATTAAGTAAGTCTATCGCTTTCAAATCGCTGTCGATTGCTAGTCGATCCCTTACACTCGTCGATCCCTTATGTTACACACTGTAGGTGTAAAAGAGACGGCCAGACCCAGCGATCGACAGCGATATTACATAATAGCATTACCAATCTAGGTTTCCACTCGAAGAAATGTTGTCGTCAAAGACGCAGTCTTTCTGAATGTCACAAGTTAGATTGATAAATTAACAGCTTGGTAACACACTTGGCCGACTTCAAATTAACTTCGTTCGAATAATCGAACTAACTTGTCAGTAATCTGCTTCCTGTGTATTTGCCTTGACGGTGACTTGAAGATGGAATGCTTACCGGTCCGTGTAATTGGCAAAGGCAGGTAAAGTGCAACAGAAATTACCGACTGACCAAATGGTAGGACTCTTCAGCAAGAGTCCGTTTTGGTAGTACCACCACCGTGACAGCAATTCTACCCCCATTCAGTAGGAACCTTTTTTATAAAGAAAAAAAAAAGAAAAAAAAAGAAAAAAAGTAAAGTTTCACAGTACCTACCACAAAAAAACACAAAGCGGAAACAGACTGACAAACAGAACCGAACTACAAACCTCTAGCTAATGTGTCTTTCAAATCTATCACCATCTTTGTTCATTGACATAAGAATGATAAGGAAAAACAATACTTAGTAATGAATAAGGGCAGACTAAAAACCTTGCGTAATACTGTATTACATCTGTTATAGTGAGGCGTGGCTCATTGACTGAACTGTCTTTTACTTGCTGATATAAAAAAATATACTGTCAAGCATGCATTGTAATGTGTAGTTGTTCATATTGATCATTCCTAATGATGAGCCTTGACCCTTAGCAAGAAAACACGTAGTAGCGACTGGCGACGAGTTCTAAAGAAACCGTCACGACTTGGCAGTTAGCGAGTTAGAAAATCAATAAAACTACTATTTATACTATTGTAGTTACTGCAAATTGTACAAGTTATAGCGCAACAATAGTACTTCTAATGTAGAGAAAGTTTTGGAATAAAGAAAAAGTACTGAAAGTTTAAAACAAGTACTCAGATAAATTACTCGTTCGTAATTCGCTAACTAGAATCTCTTTTTGTCAATTTAATGATTTCATACAACGCACATACAATAATTATTAGGACTGGTTATTTTGGAAGAGGCTCTCTAAATATTTCACAAGCTTAAAAATTGCTTTAGAATAGATATAATTTATTTTTCGCCACACATAAAACATAAAAAATAACAAAAAAATATAATCGTAATGTATAAATCTCATTTTGATCCGCCATTAGGGATCTAATCTCAATCGTATGTGTAACAGCAATTTTAGTAATAAAAGTCTTTGTTTCGAAATATTAAAAATCCATTACATTTTCCGAGTATTTCAACCGAACCAACATGTAAATATTTGCAACATCTTACAATTTAATCGGAGCTCACACACCGGGTATCACATTGGATATAGTTTTCAACGCTAGGACAGAAATAGTGTGTTAACAACTTTGTGAATAAGGTCGGCGCAGGTGGAAAATGTGAAAAGTCGGAGTTAGGTAAACGAATCCTAAATAAGGTCGGAAAAATTATTTATCGTAAGACTTATTATACTTATACAATTTAATTATATAACATACCGTATGAAGCATTTCAATTAAAAATAACTGATCTTACTGATATAATCAATCCAAAATTTTAGATATTTGTAATTCAAAAACGCTGCAACGGCGAAGCCGATTTTTCTGGAACTTGAAATATTTATCGGGACATGATATGATGATGGGAACTGAAGCTAAACAATCAAATTGACAAATTGATTGAAATAGCAAATTGACTATGAAAAGGCTGAACTTTCCTCTTAGGTTATATTTAAACTTCCATCAAGCAAATTTTCAAAATACGCTTTCCACTTTTCAGCGTCGAAATTTCACAGCACGTTCTGTAGCTTAAGAAATAAAGTATTTAGTAAACTAAAAGTACTGAGATTGCCGGGCAAAGATTGAAAGACGGGAACTCTCCAACCCTAATTGCTAGGGGATATTGTACGGTCATTACCTTGCTTGTGGCGCAGAATGGTGGAAACGGCGAGTATTTTCAGAATTACTAGTATTTTATGGGTTAATACCTAAATTATGTGTTGAAAAGAGAAATCATATGATCTGACTATACCTACTCACTATGCATACTTAAGTGCAGTCGGTCCGGGTTTTTTCATGTAAGGCTATGACTTTCCTGTGAAAATAATATATTTGACGGCCAAGAAGTGATATATGATCAAAAAGAGGATATAACAGAACTACTTACGAGTATATAGGCAAACTAAATAACCTAGACTTTTTCATGCAAATTCACAAGGGCCCGGGAGTGAAAAACCAATGACGCGTTGCGCGGCAAAGGCCGTGTAATACTTTATAACAATCGAAACGTTAACGTACCGTCCAGCTGTCAACTTGTATTGAATTATAAAATTAACTACAAAAATCTCATACAAATTGACAGCAAGCGATACGTAAACAATTACGGTTGTCAGAGGCATTTGTCAAGATATATTTGAGTTAATTGATTTGCCTAGATTGTCTATTTTACAAACACTCCCCTATACAAAAATAACAGTTTATGTCGCAAAAATAAAGAAAATATTAAATATTAAAACATTTTATGAGAAAATAACAATTTCCCGCGCTCAAAGCAGGTCATCAATCATGTTGCTTACCACAACACGAACAATACACTTAATGTTATCCCCCTTGTACATAATAGCATGGCGTTTTGTGATTAAATTCTGCCCAGTCTGATACAAATTGTAAAAATTTGTAAATTTTCTTTCAACATCAGTAAAAAGGTATGCTGGCACAGATTAATAAATTATAACAGGTCATAAATACGAGTGAGATTCGTGCCCTGAGTTTTCCATATTTTAGACTCAGCTCTCAGTTAGAACTGTTTCTTGCCCACAAAAACCGGTAATTCGTAAATCTACATATCGAAATTTTTAGAGCTCTACTTTTTGTTACTAAATTTACAATCATATTTTAGGGGTAAAATGGTACTTTTAGATGTATAATTTAAAATTGTAATTGTAAGTATCTGACATTTCGCGCAACTTTGATAACTTTTATGTTTTTCGAATTTCTTTGCTTTATTTATATTTTTGATGGTGCAACTAGCAAGTCAGTCAAAATCGCTGATGGTTTGTTATAATATTAATACAGACTAAACTAGAATAGATTTTGATTTTGTTTATGTTTCAACATGTGAAGTAATTTCATTGTTTACATTGGAGGGTAGGAACTTGCAAATTACCAGCGCATACAAATTAAAACTCATAGTATCAATTTCAAGAAATTACGTGACATTTGAATCCATTGACTTGATACTTTTATTCAAATGGTTTTGAATTTATATTTGATCTGAAAAACTAGCTGACTGTTTGCTGAACTAGTTTTTTTATATTTTCTCACCGTTTAAACCTTTCCTGGACTCCTACAAATATTACAAGACCAAAGTCAACCAAATCGGTCAAGCCGTTCTCGAGTTTTAGCTAGACTAACGCACAGCAATTCATTTTTATGTAGAAAAAGAAGAAGAAGATGTGCTCCTTCAGCTAAAAACAGCAAACGAAAAAGATTAAGTCACACCTTTATGTTTACGTTACATATCAAACAAATTCGTTTAAAAATAAAAACAGCTGTCTGTCACTGTTTTACTCACAGAGTTTTACTACTTCTGCTCAACCAAACTTTGTAGATGTAAACTTTGCTCTCCGTCAGACGGCGAGGGAATTACATCAATTTGAATATTTAAATTTGAATTCGGAAGTTTTAAAAACGAAGATGGCGGATAAACTATACTGAATTGTTATTTTATCTTTTCAGTACCTAGTTTCTCTAACTTTAGTGTGAGATTGGAGCGCTCGTGACGTAGCTGGTTAAGTTGTTCATAGCAGATCAACGAAGTTAAGCACTGTTTCTCGTAATCATTATGTGAATGGGCGATCGCCAGTGGCAATTTCAACTGAGCGCTCCCGTGCTTCGGCGAGCACGTTAAGCCTTCGGGCGGCCTAGAATCTCTGTCATCAAAGTTGGCCACTGACTCTAAAAAAATATTTTTTAGTGTAAGATTATTAATCTGTAGTAAGATTGACTATCCTGATTAGTCTTTTAATTTTCATATACAGCTAGGACACTAGCCTGTTCTCATCTCAAGCAAGAGTGTAATCACTCTTGCTTAAGAACAGGTCTTAATCCACCACGCTGACCCATCTAATGCATGAAATATAACAGTGGAAAAAGAAAATATTCAAAATAGTAGAAATCCCGTCTATTCAAGATCAGTGACCAGGCGGACGGATTGTAAATGTTTTATGTAGATATCTCACCTGGATATCCTGCTGTCAACGCTCGCTTCTTTTAATGGATTATTCGACGCATTGGGATTACCTGTTTCAGAATAGGAATTACGTTCGTCTCTTTTCAATCCAATGGATATTAATTTATACGAGTAAGTGCTAACTTATTTATTTATTTTATATTAGACACTTGCAAACTTACAGCTTAAGGCCAAAGCGTTCATGAGTTAAGGTACAAAACTTAAAACAGACATAATATTATATAAAAAACAAAAACAAAAATTAACTAAAGAAATGCACAGAAATATCAATAAGTTCACGTAGTTTCATCATTTACTTACGTATAGGTACGTGTAATGTATTAACCTAGACGTTCTCAATAGCTTTAGTCAGAAGCATATCCTAAAGAATATAAAGGTAACAAAGGTAAAAAGAGAGCAATGATTTCCGTATTTATTGATACTTAGCTATCCTTAATCAATAACAGTAAAAGGAAAATTCGGAAGGTTAATATAATATTCTACATTGACATAAGGATTCCCTCCAGTTCGTTCGTATGAGTCAGTGGCCAACTCTGGTGACAGAGTTTCTAGGCCGCCTGAAGGCCTCTGTCATGACCTAACAGCTTTGAAAAGCCGGGACCGACTGCTTAACTGCTTTCCCTCCAGTGATAAAGAAATATCTTGTGGAATGGAAAGCACTATAACGTTGTGTTATAGTGTCGCGTTAGGATGCTACGTTGTGTTGTACAAGCAAAATACCAGACAGGGTTACAGGGCCTGACAGATTGTGCACGCGCGTTTTTTGACTCGGTATTTTTTTATTAAATTTTTTGCACGATGTTAAAGCAAGATAGCAACGCGCTAAGACATTTGACTTAGCGCGTCGCTCGTCTAGGCGTCAAAGCTAGCATCGCATCTAAGCGCTACGATAAGAACCCTTAATTTTTTAATGTAACAAAGTAACACGCTTTGGCGATATACAACCGACAACCGACATATGTAGTTAGAAATAATACCTTCTTCAAATCGTTAGCTTTTTTTATCAAACACTTGGGAGCGTGTAGAGTGATGAATTGTCAGTCCAAATGTTCAATATGTATTAAAAAAAAACGGTAGTGAATGACTCCACGCCACTATGTGCTTTAGATAAGTATAAATAAATATGCATGAGCACAAAAAGCTACATTTTGACGAGTAAATAATTTGATCGAGTCAAAAAGAAATGCTGAGATAATAGAAAATACTCTGAAAAATTGCTAAAATCAAACCCCGCGACACGGCGAGACATGCAAATAATGTCGTTACCCTTCAGGAAATACCTCTGTGCCAACAAAAGCCTCCTCAATCCCTGTAATACCACAGGAAAGACGGATCAGCTCTTTCACTCATGCTCTTA
Source organism: Colostygia pectinataria (assembly GCA_951394395.1). Lineage (NCBI taxonomy): Eukaryota > Metazoa > Arthropoda > Insecta > Lepidoptera > Geometridae > Colostygia > Colostygia pectinataria. The sequence goes on from OX596362.1 coordinate 6,729,620, forward strand.
GGCGATCCATCACTGTAGTGTAAAAAAAAAAGTGTAATGGAATATACATTCCTACTATACTGTATATGTAAAAGGATTCTGCGAGAAGAACATCCGGCCGGATACCGGATAATGATGCCGGATATCTAGCGGTCCCGGGTAATTTTTTCGAGGTATAACGATTCCAAAAACTTATTCATATACATGTATAAAAACGTTTTGAAAAATATATGTATTACACACATTATCGTAGTTTAATCAACCGTTCATAAATATCTAACTGAATTTGAGGTCAAATGGGCACACAATACATTATTAGTTAAAACTAATGAGACTGTAATAGTGGAAATACAATTAGCTATTCAGTTCCGAATCCATAGAGAGTATTTTTAACATTACTCTTGATCTTTTATTGAAAGATTATCTTTCGGATGTGCTAATAACGCCCTTATACACCCTTATACAAATTCACTCTTGAAACTAAACTATCTACTCGCGCTACCCGACACCAATGAACTATGTTCCCTTCGTCACTGTCACGGGAACACCTATGTATTTAGGGAAGGACAGTGAGGCCCTATCATGAGCTAAAGAGCTTTACAATAACAGCATAAAGTACTTAACTGCATAACTGGGCACGAATACGGGGCAGTGAATGTAAAGTTGTTATGTACGGTTACGTACATGAGTTTTATGCTGAAATAAGCTTTATATTCATGCAAAGAGTAATGCAACCGTGAAACCGTGCAAGACTTTCGTGACCGGGAATCGTTTACATATCCTTTTACGGTAGTAGTACCTACTTATAAAGTTAAGCTTTTCTTGTACACTCCAAAACTACTTAGCCATTACTTTACTACTAGTTAGCCAAGAGTTAAGAGTAGTAGAGTTCCTTGTGATAGAGCTCGTTCGGGGAAAGACTACCACCATACCTATTTCTGCCGCTAAGCAGTAATGCTCGCATTGCTGTGTTCCGGTTTGAAGGGTATGGTTTCCGGTGAAATTACAGGCACATGAGACTTTCCATCTAACGTCTCAGGGTGGTAACAGGCAAGTGATATCTATGATGTTGCATGCGTACATAGGCTACGGTAACCGCTGACCATCAAGTGGGCCGTACACTTGGTTGCCACTTTAGAGGTATAAAAAAATAACCAAAGTAAAAAATCTCTTTATTCAATCATATTACAAGGATCATTTTGAAACGTCTTAGAGCTAGTTGAATTTACGCCGCCCTACGCACTCTTCATCATAAAGCTTCAATGTGGCGAACTAGGTTAGGCTCATGGCATAAAATTAGTATATAAAAAAGCAAATTATATAATAAGAGATGACGAGCTGAGATTAATGGGCCTGTATATACAGGCATCCAACAGTACCTATCTGATTCACAGAGGATTAATTATGGGAGAACACTTCTATGAATATAGCTAATCAATCTGCATACGATTTAGTGAGACTAAATCCTGTTTGTTCGTACATGCACTGGTATTAGTAATTGAACCAACCTTTGTTTTCTGACACAACTCATGAGCATTTTGTAGAAAAGGTATTTGAAAAGAAAAGGCTTTGTAAAGAAATCGTGAAGAAAATCGAGGGGATATCGGGAAAAATTAAATAAATATGTAAACATGTATTTTTAGAATACAAATAAACGTGATAAACATAACATCCAACAGTCACATACTTACAGAAAGTACCTACAATGTTTAGTTTTATTTTATAGCAAATTCCTTCGCCGTTCCTATTTTCAACATTTTCCAGCTCATTAATAATAAAAACTCTGATATTTCGTAGCAACTAGAAATAGGTCAGTTATTTTTATACCAATGGATACAAAATGTCACCAGCGGCTGTTTTTATTATTTCGTCCGGTTTTGAATTGCGGTTTAATTTCGGTAAGTGAAAATTTCAATGTACATACGCATTACATAGGACGATGAAGACATTTTAATTGAGTTTGTTAATCGTTTTTTTTTTAAATATCATATAAGAGACAATAATCGTTCACCTCTGCCTATAACACTTGCAGTGTCAGTTATTTGTTCAATTAGTCAGTCAGTAACGCAACTCTTTTGTATTATTTAGATTTTCTATGCTTACCTGCATTACTAGAATACATATACCACACTGCTGAGCAAAGGTCTCCACATGAATAGAAAAGTTTTCTACAATACCTACTCCGATCGAGAGTCCGGTAAAATATTGCGAAGGGAATCAATTCCCCGCGCAGAAAATAGGTACCAATGTATTATAAATCATTTTACGAAAGTGTTGCCAGTAGGTATAGCCAGAAAAATCCGACAACATAGAGGCTTAGTACGAAACAGTATAAACGTATGGTTTATTCTAAGCTCACCGCACACATTTTCGTATGAGGATAGCACAGTAACCCATAATGAGTGGGTTATTTCCAGCAGTGGGTAAAGACAGACTTTAGATGATGATGATAATGATAATTGTATGTCATTTGACTTTCAAATAAAGAGTTTTCAAGTTGTATTTTACGCTTTATTGTAAACACAAGGACATTAACCCTCTGTGAACATTATATTTACGTTTTGGGTCATGGCAACACTATTCGCCGGTAGAATTTTCCATATGACACAGGGCATACCTTTCTACGTAGCCGATAAAGGTTTAACCTTTTTTAAATGGATGTGGGCATTTCCATTAAGGCAACTGAGCGGGGCGTATTAGTATTTTGATTAAAACCTAAAGCCGCTGCAACATAAAATAATGTGATTTCAACAAACTTTCAATGCTTTTAAGCTTAATCCGCTAAGGAGATGGAGGGGTTTTCAAGTGTAGTACGCAGAGAGATGTTTCTATTTTGGTGTTAAAAACTTGCTTGGGAAAAAGACTACAGTTGCTACAATTTTTCCTTTTAATTTAACTGACAGAATATTGTACTAGTAGATGAAACTTAACCTAGTTTAAATGACGAGTCAAAATTACTCTTATGGTATACAGAGTGATTTTTTTAAATGGGATAGTATGGGGAAATCCGAATCTAAAGGAGATAGAGGAAAAGTGTCTAAGGAGACATTAGGTGTTTTTTTATGTAAACAAATTTGGCTCGTTCAAATTTGTGGTCAAGCGTGAGTTGTTCTTAAAAAATTATAAAGTTGGTAAATTTTTTTTTGACGCGGATCGACTCTGTTTCATGTAAGGATTATTTCATTGTTTGGAAAGAAAAAAATCTGAACAGCAGAAGTTGGTCAAATTTACTGAAAACTAATCTTCATACAGTTGCAGTATTCGCCTTTTAATATTGTTACAAGTGCCTAGGCGTGTAAAAAAATATTTAAAATTATTCCATTTTTAAATTTTGATAATCGATAAGAGCTCCAGATGATTCAAGAGAAGAACATTTTTTTTAATCTTCGTAAACATCATGGCAACCGATAGTCTTGAAATTATAAAAAAAAGAATTCAAATTTGGAACGTAAGTTATTTCTGCAGCTGTGATTTTGTTTCCAATCAGTTCATGCTTGTAATTTTATTCATCATGGCGTTAACTAATTCACATAAAGTTGATTTGATTGAGGCGTATTTTCTTAATTATCGCAGTAGAGATAATGCACTTAAGTGGTATCAAGAACGCTATCCTGACCGTTCCTGCAACTTTTCGAACAATGGCATGTACAACAGGAGAAATAACCATTACTGGTCAAAAATAAATCCGCTAAGAACTACAGAAACCCACAACCAAATCCGATTTTCTTTTAATTGTTGGTGTGCGATATTACATAACAGAATTTTTGCTATCAAAATTTACCAAGGAACGCTAAATAGTGAAAAATATCAGGAAATATTGAACATGGCTGCAGATTTAGTGGATGAGACTATTAGCTTAAGGAACTTTGGTAAGATAATCTACCAACAAGATGGTGCACCAGCCCACAACAGTAGGGCAAGTAAACTATGTTTGGACGAGCAGTTTCCAAACCGTTGGATGGGTACATATGGGCCGATAAAGTGGCCCCCACGATCGCCCGACTTAACGCCATTAGATTTTTTCTTATGGGGTTACCTTAAGGGTCGAATTTATGTGTCCCGATACAACTCCGTACAAGAATTAAAAGATGCTGTTTACAACACTTTAAACACAATTCACCATAAGTCTCTGTTAAATGCAACTAGAAGTGTCTTGAAGCGTGCTCGTACCTGCATAAGACAAGACGGCGGCCACATCGAACATTTACTCAAGTAATAAACCAACTGTATGAAGATTAGTTTTCATTAAATTTGACCAACTTCTGCTGTTCAGATTTTTTTCTTTCCAAACAATGAAATAATCCTTGGATAAAACAGAGTCGATCCGCGTCAAAAAAAAAAATTACCAACTTTATAATTTTTTAAGAACAACTCACGCTTGACCACAAATTTGAACGAGCCAAATTTGTTTACATAAAAAAACACCTAATGTCTCCTTAGACACTTTTTCTCTATCTCCTTTAGATTCGGATTTCCCCATACTGTCCCATTTAAAAAAATCACTCTGTATAATAATAAGCATTTTTTCACATTGTAGAACTGTTTCCAATTAGCCTATTCTTTTTGTTGTCAGCCTGCTTTGTCGAACTACAATAAACTGTAAGTTGTGCAACATAATTATTATTGTAAAAGACAAAAAGCTTAGAGATAACAGAAAGCTTCATTACATTTTTTATCAGTAAATGTATTTACATAAATTAAATAATTATAAAAGTATCTTTTTATAAATGTCAAAGAATCAAAAACATGAATTTAAATAAAAATACACACTCATACTATTTCTTGCCAATAAAAGAATAAAATATGTTAGCGAACTAACTTCTAGCGTGGAACATAATTGAAAAAAAAAGACATTAAAATATAAATGAGTTTTTGATGTACTTACTTCATAGCTTTTTATAAACTGTCGTAAAATTTTACGAGACTTGCGATAAGTTTGTAGGTTCCGAGTCTAACAAAGGAAACTCATATCAAACTTGCGTAAAAAAAAACTAAATGAAGCGACGATTTATCTATGTATGGGAACACGAGGGTTGCCAGTCTTTTTTATAACACTCCCGATAGTCAGATAAAATAGCATAACATAGCCCTGAGCCCACACCAAGATTCCGTATGTTGTGGGTGTCAACACACATGGGAAACTATTAGGGATTTTGTTACTAGAACACCCAGACCCGCAGCAAAAATTTGTAGATAGTGCAAACATTAGTTCCGCAGCGGAAATCAAACGTGCTTGATATCCGGTCATATATCCATCTCCGTACCGAGGTCATTGTTGACGATGTTTAAAACGTACTAGGTGGACCTACGGTTTTGCTTGCGCGGTACTTAGGTAAAAATGACCTTAAAAATTTATTATTTTTATATTTATATTTATTAAAAGTAAAAAAACCGTTCAAGCGCTGTAGTGTATTTAAATCATGAGTAATATTAAGCATGTAAGTCCTTGATCTAGAAGCTGTAGATTATTGTGCAGGCTATTATTTTGTCATGCAGATATTATTACCTCTTAAGAAGAATAGTGTATCTTATCTATGTATTTTAAAAAACATTAGTGGAATTCCCTGTGACTTTATCCACGCATCCCAAGTATTCATAATTAATGAAGTCCTCTCTTCCGTCGCTAAAACAAATATATCGGTACGTAATTGACTATGCCCAACTACATTTAGTGCGAACACAATTCAGTAAAGTTCAAAAGGCAACCATTTTTTTTTATAACAAAATTACCAAAAGATTCCGTGGTAATGCCGCCAGCATATTGGGAACGATTCCGTCTGATAGTAGTTTAGATCAGTTGAGCTATCTATAGATCGTTTGTAATGGTTATAGATTTCTGGTTATTATTTATCTAAGTTTTACATTTCAGCCAAATCTGTTCAGTAGGTGTCGTCATTATATATTAGTGTGACAGTGTGATTAATGCTTGTTACTTGTATCTATAGATAGGAGTATACTGTCTTGGACATTGCCACAGGCTAAAGCTAGGGTTGTTGTGATGTTTTGAAGGGTAAATACCTGTGAGCCTACCTTATCCCATAACTCGACTATGTCAGCCTGAAGCAAAATCCTTGAATTCCCAACATTTCTTCCCATTTACGTCAATCGCATAGGAGAGCGTGAAAGAGATGTTTATGATCTTAGTATGAGTGAGCGGGATGAAAGATACACCTGAATTTCAGCGAAGAATTTATTTTTTAGTAAAGGCGTTGTAAGACAAGAATAATATAGGGAATCGGTCCGTAATTAAATGATGCTTCGTTTATTCTAAAAACTGGTTCTGCGTAAGGTCAACATCCACGTTATAGGGAGATATTGTATTAAGTATTGTTTTTTTTAGAAATCAAAAACCGGCATTACGTAAATTTGAACTTTACATCGAATGAATAATTCAATAGTTGTTCGGCCGAACTCCGCTCGGGTCGGGCTTGGACACGAACCTGGAAATTTTTCGCGCGATTAAACCTAAGATGAATACAAACTTTTTGCTCTAAACAAAATTATGAAACTACTAGCTGTTGCCCGCGACTTCGTTCGCGTGGAACTTGGGAGCCGTACTTTTTTCGGGATAAAAAGTAGCCTATGTCCTATACCCGGTTATTATCTATCTATGTTTTAAATTTCAGCCAAATCGGTTTAGTGGTTGTCGAGTTATAATGGAACAAACATCCATCCAAACAAACATCTGAACTTTCGCATTTATAATATTAGTGTGACGGTGTGATTAGTGTGATTTTGTTTTAATTTATAAGAAGCCATTTTGAAACGTTTACTTAAGCTTATTTTAGAGTGACTGTATTTATTTACTAAAACATAACTAAAGCATATTTCACACAGATACTACCGGCTGATCTTGGCCGAGGTGAAAGCGCTATGGAGCTTTTTCGAACTAAATTAATTTTCTTTGCGCATCAAAAACGGCTAACTCGACGACGGCCGTGATCCGTCGGCAGTATTATACATCAACTGGAAGTCAGTCCGATATCTCTGAAAAAATTATAGAAGACAATTTTGTAAAACAGTTTAGTTAATATAACATAAACTTTATAAACAGTAATAAAGGTTTAACTGGGAATGTAACAAAGTAGAATTTAAAATTCAATTACCGACACTACACACAGTTTAACGAGCAATTAGTGCCGTAAAGAAAACAATGCTAGTGATTGCCCTGATATAATTTATTGAAGCCATTGTTTAGGTTGCGGTACTTTGCTGTGAACTCTAAACACCATTATGTTATCTGATTGGCTGCATAAAGATGAAAAATTTCATGCGCCTGTCTGTATTTTACCAGCCACTAGTATACCTTTTCAATGGAGTCACAGAACATATAATAGTGCTGCGTGCGTAATCTGCCACTACATACGCAGTACTAGTAATTGTGTTATTTTTTTAAACATCCTAAGAGTCGTCCAAGCGTGCGGCCCACCTGATGGTAAGCGGTTACCGCAGTCTATAGACGGAGACCATACCAGAGATGCCACCCAAAGACAAAATCGAAAGTCTCATGTGCCATTTCACCAGAAACCATACCCTTCACACCGGAACACAGCAATACCAGCATTATTGCTTTGCGGCAGAAACAGGTGGGTGGTAGTATCCTCAGACGAGCTCTATCACAAAAAACTCTAAGTCTATAAAAAAATCCCCAGATGAGCTGTATTTACAAGAACACTATTTGCTACCACTTTATTACTTACTTCATCATGACAGCCTTCTAATTTTCCTCCTGCTGGGACACTGGCCTACTCTCGAGCGAGAGTCATTGGGTCTTAATCCACCACGCGGACCCAATGCGGATTGGTGGACGGCAAATGTCTTTCGAATTTTTAGTTCTTGGACATGCCGATTTCCTCACGATGTTTTCCTTCAACGTATGAGAGCACTGGTATCGCGCAAAAACATTTCGTAGCGAAAAATTCATTAGTGCACGACCGGATTAGAATCCATGACCTTAGGATCGGAAGGCGGGGTCACTACCACTAGACCACCAGTGTTCTTTTTATTTGATTTTATTTTCTTCTCTATTTTATTTGGTTTTTATAACCCTACTAACTAAAAGTTTATTTTTAAGTGCACCAGAAATAAGCTTAGTTATAACCACAGCGCAATGGTAAAATTTTAGAATGTAAAAAAGAATTTCAGAGTAGGTACGTGACATAATCCTGCGAACGCTCAGTTGTAAAAAGAAAATGCAGAGTAATCCTATGAAACTAACTAGTACGTGTTTCTAGAACTGAGTGCGTGGCTTATGATTGTACTCAATGGCTTAATCCCTTTATGCCACAACCCCGCCGTAGCAGTCGAAAACCTTTGTGGCTTACTTTTGACCTTACTTGACTCTTGCTAAGGAGCTAATTCCTTAAGTGAAAACTTTAGAGGTGTTAAATAGCTCACTAATATTAGGAGAAAGATTAAGAATACGATGAATTACACCGCGGTTTAAATATAATGAGCTTCAGACAAACATCTGAGATGTGAAGCTAATGCGTCTTTCGAAATATAAGATCATAGACAATACGTCATTCTTTGTATACTTGCTTGTTTTCTGTTTGTGTGCATATTTCATTGAATTGTGTGCTTCTAAAGATAACATGAGTCGATGTAACTGTGTAAATGTATGCTGTTTGTGTTTAGAAATTTTCCTAGAAATAGCGCTTGACAGCTCTAAGGATAAACGCTGGCGATGCGAAATGCCTTTGTGACATACTGATTGGATTGGAGTATTGAAGGAGTCGTCTCTTAACCAGCTAACATAGTAGGATTGAAATGACTCAATCGTACTATGTAGTTAGCTCTGTAATAATTATTCTAAGAGAGAATAACTGAACTAAACCGAATTCTAATCCAAACGAAATATTTTGAAATCGTAAATACTTACATAATTGACTTTACAAACGGGTTTTGATGAAAGCAGAAATGTTTATTGAATTTTTTGGGGCCGCTGCCGCGCTGTTGAATGGTTGGTTTCATTACATTTTTGTGTTTACACGCTTTGATTTTGTTTTAAATGCAGGATATGATAGACAGGCGTTGATTAAACGGTGTTATTATGCTAAAGTACATAGCCAATTACGAATATTAACATGTAGCCCTTCGCGCCACTAAAGCTTCCAGGATTAGCATAAGGACCTCGAGTATAGTTGGCTTTTGCTATCCCACTAAAAGCGAGAGTTATAAAGTAAATATGTTTGGATGTTTTTTTAACACCTAAGTTCCCTGAACACCAAATTTTTTATGCAATCGTAATTGTTAATTAATTTCAGAATTACAAATCCGTTATGAATGAACAAAAAAGTAAATAGATGAGTCAAATCGAAGGTTACATTAAAAACAATATTTGTGATCCTCAAAGTTAACCTCATCATCATCACATCACGTGATGATGTGTTATTTCCCGTAGGTATTTAAAATTTCAAATTTTGCTACGTGTGTCTTTTCCGGTTTATGATTTTTTTTAAACCAATTTTTTTAAATTTGTAGAGCTCTAGCTATTTTTTAAATTTTACTTTTGCTTTCAAAATATTATACAATTTTCATAGTTAACATTCAAATAGTAGCCTGTATTATCATGCAGTCAGCCAGATTCTGGACTTATGTACTGCAGAGCCCTGGCGTAAAAATGTACTCCAAATTACGAACTCTATCTAAGCAAATCTGACAAGTGATTGTTCTTTACCGTCACAATTAAACTCTGCACAAAAAAAATTGCTCCAGGCGATGACTGTTTGTATAAACTTTTATATTGCGTTTCGTATCCAGTTATCTTTCAAAGTACCTACAGTGGAAAAACGCCTTAAAATTTAATAAAGCCACAGACGTTCAAATCTTAAATGAAGGTACTTTATGAGATAAGGCGCCGTAATGGACAAAATTACTCTGTAACAAACGGAACGGATTATGCAAATCACTTCATTATTGAGATTTAGAGGCGTTTTTTGAGTTTGAACTCAGACACAATTATCTTAAAGTTCATATTACAAATTACAAAAACATTCAGAGTAAATTCTGACGCTTTAAATATCTCGTGGTTGTGAAATTATTCATAAATGTTCAATATTGATTTGAAAAAATAAAAAATACTCTCAGCCCGATAGTCGTCCTTACTCGTGGGGATTTGTGATACGCTACGGTATGACATAAATGTCGAATACTTTTGTTTAGTCGGGTTGTCGCCCGTGTCGCCCTTTCTGCTCGCATATTTGAACACGTTTATTCCAAGCTTTATTGGATGGCTCACATTTGGTTGAAATCTTATCTTCTTTATATATAAAAATGAATTGCTGTGCGTTAGTCTCGTTAAAATTTGACAACAGCTGGACCAATTTGGCTGAGTTTGGTCTTGAAATGTTTGTAAAGGTCCAGGGAAGGTTTAAACTGTGAGAAATTTATAGAAAAGTGGAAAAATAACGCGAGAGAAACCGCGTGGTTCAGCTAGATATCTGCAGCAGATATTATGTTTGCATATTTCTATTTTATTATCTTCTGTTCGCTGTGCATGGAAAAAATACCCATTGTTTTGACACCAATAATCTTTCTTGCTGCTTTATCAGAACTTTTCATGCGACTTAAGGAAATTTGTAATATCACTTGTTGCACAATATAATTTATCAAAAGTTATCGTTACATTATAAAACTTTATTAGACCTATAACGTTGCAAACTCCACTCAGCATGTTTTGATATTTAATTTTATGAAAACTATTTGATTACTTGATTACTACCAATTAAAAGTTTGAGCGTTATAGTTTAGAAAGAAATAAATTATAGCTCGGTAAAATTGATATTTTGCAAGAGTGAAACAAGTTTACAATAGATTTATACTAAAGTGTAGCAGTGCATACAATGATTTTACAGGATTATTAGGTAACTCCATCACCAGAGTTGGACGCCGACTTACAAACTTACCTAACACAAGTATTTTTCTTATGTCCGACAGTTGCAGTGTCACCCAAAGCTTCATAGTTTTGCTATCACTGCGCTGCACTCGATACCCCGAGATGCAGTTATTAAGTCTCTTTAGCCTAGTATGTACTTTTGCTTCAGGCCCTACACACCTAAACACAGTTAAGTTTAGTTGTGAACTCAAAATATCTGGCACTGCTGTGGTAGCCACCAAGATAGACTCTTGCTTAAGAGTCCTACCACTAGGTAAGCCATTCATGTCATATTTGCTGTCGTATTGTTGTCATGAACACATGTCTGCTCTGCCACATTTATGGACAACAAAGAAAATCTTTATAATATTGTCAATCTCCTCAATTTCAAACAAAGTAGAGGCTAATATCTGGTGCCTTACTCTTGAATCCAATGACAATTCGTTTTCGATTCGAGATAAAAAAAAAAACCGATTGCTTTGACAGATGGCGCTATCTGCCCTACTGCCATACTGGGAAAGGTTATTAAAACAAGAAAAAAGTTGGTAACTCCGTCTTTGTTTCGTCTCGTGTCAAGCGGAAGGTTGTGGATTCATGTCCTGCTTGAGGCAAAATAATTTAACTCCAGTACGACCGAAGTTAATGTACTACGTAGTACGTACTATGACTTTGACACCAGCCAGAGGTATGACAGACAGACACAGCATGAGCTACTAATGTTGAATTCCCTACACATTCACCATAGCTCGCCAAACGTAGTGCTTACATTCTCTTGGGCGCGCCAGTTGAGCTACCGCCATCTAAATAGACAGATTTTTCTTTTAATAATTTGAGACGAAAAGGCTTCATTCCAATCTAATCCCAATTTCTATTTACTGCTGTCAAATTTGTTTACTCTTGAAAACAAGGTTGAATTTGGCGCTCGGTTTGCTGTCAAAAGTACAAAATGTCATATTACAATACTTATCCCATACCGATCGCATAACAAATCACCTTGATAAAAAATTATGGTCTCCCTCTTTTATACCGACCATCTTAAGTCTCAGATCCTCCATTGTCTTACTGTTTCAACCCTGTCGACATTGACATTGGCAAAATTGAGGCAAGCCCGGCTACAGACGCCACAAATTAAAAGAAGAAGAAGAAGAATACCGATCGCGTTCATGTTCTGTGGTAGCGGTCAGTAAATACTCGTACATTACCTTTTTTGAGTAACTTTGTGACGAATTTGAATTTAAATATCTTTTCATTTTACAAGTTTAGGTAACTGACATAATTATTGTTGTTGATGAGTTGTCGCCCTTGTAATTAATGGAGGCAAACCCTCGGTATTTACCTACACGATGAAAGCTTTCACATGTTCCGGTTGTAGACTATAATTATTATGAATTTCACTAAATTTTTTTAGCCCATCTATCTACACGTTATAATTAAGTATAAATCTATAATACAATAATTACATTATAGTTTTTGAGTTAGCAAGCTCTTTCACACGAGTATTGTAATTTTTCAGGATTTGTGATGCTTTAGACGGTGGCAATGGTTTTTAAATGGCCGTGTTCACACGAATCGCGAATCGTTAAAAATGACGATGCGTAAAAAAATTCCTTTTTAGTACTTATATTTTTTGACGAATCGTTATAGTCAAAGTCGTGGGGAGAGTTCACAGTAGTTTGTGACACAATAGCAAAATCATAGTAACCTCATGACTTTGAATACCAGCATGAATTACTGAAAATCTAGTATCTAAATAATATTTGTTATATTTGAACAACTAATAATATTAAAGTATCTACTCTAAATTCTGTAATTCTATTAAGTACCTACTCAAGGTAGAACCACATTTTTCTGCTAACATGAGGCTCTATTTTTTGTGTGTTATTCGCCGACAGACAGACATAATTTATCTATACATATAAATTATCTTACCTACTACGATTTATGTGATTTTTATAGCTCCAGAGAAAAAAGACAAACAAGGGAATCTTATCCAACCAAAGTTGGTTAAATATATAAAATAACTACTTAGTTTTTTTATATATTAAATTTGTATCTCGGCCGCGTAGTAGTATAGTATATAGTTTTATAATACAGTTTGAGCTCAAATACTATTAAAAGTTTATGTAAACGTCTTAGAAAAACAGTCATAGCTTAATCGTAACGTATGCTGTAAGTAAAATAATTATTTACAAGAATTATTATCGCCCTAATAGTGTATCTGAAGAAAAACATCCTTGTGGCAAACGTGGCTTTGTTTATTGTTTGATCTAAAATAAGAATTTTGGTAAAATGCTTCATACAACGTGCAATGTGTCTATCTTTCATAGCCATGTTACACTGGCTGCCATTTTAAGGCGGCTTCGAGTTTGGAGAGATGTTTAGAGTGCTAAGTGACATGACTCAACAATAAATTATTACATAAGCTCGCTTCCTACTTGGCTTCCTCTGACGTGACGTGACACAGTGGCTCTGACGCGACTTAATACGTCTCTGACGTGACACCTGTCTGCACCATCATGCGTAATATAGTGTGAGTATTTCCGTGCCGTGTAGGATTAATAGGTGAGCTGTCTAAGGGTTCTCTCTCGGGTAAATCTTTAATTGTTTAACATTAGCTTGGTCTCTGTTTGTCGTTATTCAGTAGAAAGAGAGGCTAATGTAATGTGTACATTTAAATAGTGTTAATTTTTAAAACCGTTATCTGTAACTATTTATTACAATAAAATCTAAGCATACATAAATGTTTTCCATGTCTGTTGTAGCTGCCTACACAACACCAACCCATTTCCAATTTTTCACGAAATTGTTTTGATTGTTCAAGAAATCTACATATCAGAAGTCAGGAAATCAGAAGATTCAGAAGCAAGGAAATTAAGGCAAAGGACTCAAGCCACTCACACTTTTTCTTTATGGCTTTTTGTTGTATTGTTTTACTGAAAATTTTATTCCGAAAAGTTGAATTGTAAAAACTAGCAGTTGCATTTGTGTTATTCTAATTTAATGCAGTCAATCCCCTCGGTCAGCATATCAAAACGTGTCTAGAATATTCTAGGTACCGCCACGTTGGTTGGTTGCAATAATTTATTCTAGTGCTATTTTAATAATCAAAACCAATAAAAAACAAGCTAACAATAAAATATTACAAAATTCACCAAATTTTAAATGAGAAGTAGACTGTAACATCAAACTCTTTACAAACTCATCCACTCATTGCGAGTATGAATAACCCAAGCGCTACGTAAACGTATAAATTTAAAATTTCCTCGCCTCGTATAGCTATCTAAACACGCGGTTATATCAGGCGTTAGCAGGTGTGATACCCTGCTTAGTTTCAGGTACCTGCCATTTGAGGCAGGCAGGCTACACACTACACACATTAATTAAAAGGATTTGGTCACCTACTCAATAATAAAACTGTTCTAAGAAGTGATTGTCTTTTGGAGCAAATCACAACGTAGACGAAATCAAGTCACGCGCGTGCCTTGGATGTGTTTAGCGCAAGATTGATGAAAGAAAGAGAGAAGAAAAGAAAGAAAAATTATTTATTGACATAGAAGAAATACAAAGATAAAAAAGTAGGCAAGTAGGTACAAAAACAAAGTAAAAATAAAAATGAAATATAAAAGATATAGCATGTAGGTAAGTATCTAGTACCTAAAACTACTTATATAATTATTTTTTTTTTAAAACAAAAATGTAAGTGTAAATGGTCCTGGTTCAGCATAAGCTGCATCGCACTTGTGTAGGGAACGATGCAACACTGGTATTCTGCCAGGGCCTCTAGTGGGTGACATGACGTGTTTATTTATAATGATCTTTACACAAAATAAAGCTAGCTACAAAATCAAGATTTTTAGTTTCATGTTTCCTTTGTTTCACAGTTTTGTATGTCCAACCAAGAGGCTCTTTCGCTAGCTTTTATCCAAAGTTTTCTGTTACACGTCATTATTTTCAACTATTACCATTACATTCCATTAAACTTTGCTAATATGATAGCACAGTGTGTTTCCCTAATAAATTAAATTAGGAACACGTTTTCGTGACTCTACATAATTTAGATAAAGTCGTTAACTAATTTGTTTTCGTACGGACTCTGCTGGGCTGAAACAATAAGGCAGGTAGCGACCTGCTTGTTAGCAAACAACAAGCGACGCGGTAGAGTCGTGACGGAATTTCCATAAAAAAACTGAAGAGCCAGAGGCGCGCTTTTCTAAATAAATTTGACTAAACCGCGACGCCAGCACTTGTGCACGCGTGAATACAATGGTGCACATGACCAGTTTCAAACCCACGACCTGAGAATCGGAGGGTGGGATGGAGTCACTACTACTAGACTTCCGGTGCTCTATAATAGACATGCACCTGGCACACAAGTCTCGGACCCAATCACTCTTGCTTGAGAGTAGGGCAGCGTCCCAACAATGAACGAAAATGATTAGAAAGCGGCCGTAAAGGTGAACATTTTTAGAAGATTCTGCTCAGTTGAAATTGAGGTTTTTATATTACACGCTAAACTTATTTTTAAATAAATCTTACTTAGTTCCAATCTTTGCAAGATCAAATTAACCAATATCTACCGCGCGGTGTGACATGGCGTAACATCTGGAAACAATGTTTACAAAACAGGCAAACCTCAGAACAAACGTGTGGGGAGTAAACCGCGGATGACCTTGAAATAGTTATATTTTCTACATATTTTAGTAGTTAGTACCTATGGAATAAGTAGGTACCTGAAATTCCACCATCTGACAAACTAAAGGTTAAAGTCAGATGTGTACATTGCTTTAGAATGCGCGTAATTCAATGAGATGTTCAGGTTAACAATTTATTCATTATCTGCTTGGCATAGATTTCGTGAAACATAAATTGTTTATTCATATATTTTGGTAAACAAGTCTAAATAAATTATAACGCGTGATTCATTTAAGCACACTCGCATTTTAATAGAGGAATCAAGATGACTTTTGTATATTTGCTAGCTGCTACGACTTCGCTTGCGTGGTCGTGTTGTGACAAAATGTGGGTGAGCTTATCCTTACCTAAACTCTATTGTATGAAACTCCGTACTGTTAGAAATTAATCAATACCGTATCGGCATTATCTCGCTTCTGCAAACGTCAAACATAACAAGCGCAGAAGTGGTCAACTCGTAGACGAAGGTACTCTGTGACGCGGGGCAGTCTTCAACAAGCTCAATTGCATTAGAAACTTTCGTGCTCTCCGCGCTTGCATAATATAAATTACTAGCAACCCTCCCCGGCTTTGCACGTGTGCTTATCGCATTAACAATCCGTTGTGTAGTTTTAAAGATATATAGGGACAGACAGCGGGAAGCGACTTTGTTTTATACTATGTATGATAATTAAAGACGTCAACCAACCGTCGTCGGCGCGCGGTCCCTCCCTGCTATGCTGTTACGTAACTCAGTTACAATCCGATTTCAACCAGCAACCTGTATTCATACTGTAACTCAGTTGCAATCCAATTTCAATTAGCAAGCTGTCAATAAGCTGTATTCATGCAAAATACGTCGGTTTTTTAAATCTACTGCAACCGAAATACATAATTAGCCCAATTAACCCTTCTCAAAAGCAATATTGAAATAATGTTAGACTGATATTTCGGCATACAAAAAAATATAAAAAACATGTTATTTTAATATTGCTTTAAGAGCTCGTGGTGACCCCCTCTGATCAAAGGCGCGCCAATTTGATGACGTTGAAACAACAGAAAGAGAAGATGAGCCGAACATGCAAGGTTGTCAGTCAATCTGCACGTCTGTTGCATGATTTTTGTCTCCGCTGTGAATTATATTACCTATTACAGCTGGCAGATACCAGAAAAGATCGTTACCGTTCATTTGCTATTCAGATTATTACAATGTGAAGGTAGTAGGCACCTTAGAGCAATAAAGGGAAGTAAAGTAGCTTTATGCGCCCGCCATTTGGCAAGATATACTCGGAGCATATTACCGCAATTTGGCAGTTAATGCATGTTCTACACTATTAGAGATATTAACTTGTAGCTCCTAGAGCCTAGTAGGATTAGTAGGATTAGAAACAAGTAGATATTACCATTCGTTTTTAGGAGCGGCCACCATCACGATAATATGCCAGTCATTTATTCTATCAACTAACAAATACAGTGTCTTTTTTTTTCTGTCACCAGAGTGGCCACTGACTCATACGAACGAACGAACGAACGAAGTGTCTTTTGTAAATTTTTTTAGTTATGATGTACCTAATCACAACAACTAACATTATTTGTACGAATACCTACCTCGAAATTAATCATTAGAATTATTATTTTTGCTTGCATTTATACCTAAGTACTACATTGTTAATAGACGTTTGGTACAAATAAATATTCTATTCTAAAAAAAAAAAAAAAATTAAGACCTATATGACGAAGCGAGAGAGTGCGAGTTTGAAACTAGCAGCTGGACAAAATAAGTTGTTTTGATCTACAAATGTTTTTTTATAGTTTCATAAATCCACGACAACATCACAGTCAAGTGTCGGGGTGGCACCGAGCCGAATTGCTACGAAAAAGCGCGCTTTTTGAACGCCTCTTTAATATTTTCTATAGCAGAAGCAGAAGCAGTCTCGATTTGCATGGTTTGCAATTTTGCTGAAATGAGTGTGGTTTTCTGGTAAGGTAGTTTCTAATACCCACGATATCGGGAATTCTAGTAAAGACTCAGGGTCCCATATACGCTATTTCGATGACGTTTATATGCCGATGACATGCAGCAAAAACCTCCGACAAGCCTCACGCTAAAATTATATAAACGATTTGCAAAGATTTAACTGAAAGGTCTTCTAGCTAATTTACTAATTTACTCTTCAGCAAGAGTTCCTTTACCACCGCAGTATCAGATATTCTGCCTATAAGCAGTAGAATTATTTGACTGATGATTTAATAAACCAAACAACATAACAAGATACTATGGAAATGTTAATGTTTGTTTATAATAAATATAACATACTCGTACAAAATATATTTGCACAAAATAATATGTATCTTAGGTTATTCTTAGCACTTTGTAGAAATTCCGTAGCATCTCTGGCTCAGCTGAACGCGATGAAGCGATAGGCAACACAATAAGCAGACGGATAATAGCAGTGGAACGTGCAACGTAATACTTGCAACTACAATACATAGCACATTCTATTGCTACAGTATCCCAGACAATTCAATAAGTGGATTAGGTGCTGTATATTCTCCCTCAAAGCAGTGGTATGCAAGCAGTAATGTTCAAACATTACTGAGTTTTATTTGAAGGGCACTGTAGCAAATGAATTTGCTACCCAGAACAAGCATTGAGTGACTAATAAAAAACAACCTATAAAATTGTGTCTTAAATCATCAAATCCAAGCAAGCCTCTAGTTTATTTGGACTCATTTCGGCTCTGCTTTGCTTAGGTGAATAAAGTAGGTCAAGAACTTTGTGCAAGGGCTTGTGATGCTTATTAGCGCATTTGCGACAGAATGAAAAAACTCAGAAATACCTTTTTAAAGTAGTAGATTTTTTTGTATTAGAACTCCATATCTGCTATACCGCCAAGTTGTAGTGCTTACATTGGTTTAAAAGATGATAAATTATTCTGATCTACATCTCAGGATGATCACGCGGCACGAGTAACTCTATTATTGCAAACTTTACAGGATACAGTAACTAATAATGGCTACTGATTCACACGAACTTACTTAATAGTAACGCGCTACACACACAGCAGGCGGGCGCGGGTCGGGTCAGATCCGCCGCGGGAGTTTTTTGTTTTAATTTGTATGGACGACAAGGATGACATCACACTGAACTCGGGAACGGCTGCCGCGCTTCACCTGACCCGCGCCTGCGTTCAGTGTGTTGTCATCCTTGACGTCAGTACAAATTAAAACAAAAAACACCCGCGGCAGAATTGCCGCGGGCCCGCGCACGCGTTCTGTGTGTGTTGCGCTTAAAACAGAGTCTAGTAACCAATTACCATACCATACATGCCAAACAAGTAGTATTAAAAAAGTAAAAGTGGTATTATAAAAGTTATTATTCCTAAAAACAGCGATGAGTTTGCAACCTATCTGTTAAATAATGCTTAGGGAGGGACTACTATACGCAAAAAGATTGCAAAATAATCTTTGAACAACTTTTCCTGTTAGATGTGGTGAGGCTGGTCCCATTACTGATAGTTTCTTTGGAGTTACTAGCAATGATCCGAAAGACTACTTTAGTGGTGCGTTGAATGAGTGCCCGGTTGAAAAGCGTAGGGTTGCGGGTTCAACTCCCTGCGGAGCTGAAGTGTTTAAAAATTATCGGGTCTTCACACCTCGTGAAAAGGGGTAACCTAAGAACTAAAGATTAAAGGTCTACAACTAAACTAACAATTGGAACCCACACGGAAAAGAAAACAAAAGAATACGTGAACACGTAGCACTTGAAAGCGTTTTGTGCGTAGAAGTAGAAGTTAAACAAAAGATAATAGAATGGAGTAAAACGATAGTAAAGATTTTAGATTATTCTAAAGATTATGATATTCCAAGAAGATTCGAGGTCAGACGAGACTTGAATCGGAAACCTTCAGCTTCAAACTACTTATCTCACTGTAATATCTTTTCAAGATATTATAATATATGAATTATTTCAATGTGTTGATAAATAAAGTCGATTATTATAGTATATTTTCTTGTACAATGTTTCTTGCTGAATAAAAGTTTTCTGTTCTAAAACGCTGAATACTTAATACATAATTTCCTTTTCTCAACGGAACCTTATAATCAGTAGCAAGTCAGTTTTTGATTGGAAACTAGAGTGAAATCGACCACAACCGAATCACATAAATAGACTTTCAGTTCATAGTGCAGCCATTACACATTACAGATTTTACGAATCGGCAACCACATCCCGAACCGTAATGCAATAAACAAATCACGATTTGTCAGAATACCGCAATTAATTCTAAAATTCCAACGCAATCGCGGTGGACATAAAATTAGTCCAGTGGTGATCGATAGTGCCAGCCACTAATATAATTGCGAAACTTTCAAAGCCACTAATTGTTTAATAGTGTTTGTGACATGGCACTGATGCATTTGATGATGAAGCGTTTGCAGTGTGAGGACACAATAATTGATATGAAAGACCTATATCAGGTACATATTGGTAGATATTTTTGCCATCAAGTATCTAAGCAAAGCAGATAACTGATAGAATACCTTTTTTAGTAAATACATAGGTATAAATTTGAATTACAATTATTTCAGTTTATCATTTTAGTACAACTAAATAACTAACTCTTTTGTAATTTGTTTGGTATTTCAGTTATTAATGTGACAAACGAGATTAGAATATAATATTATGACACCCAGACATAAGCATCTAATATTGCATGTTCGCAATTTTTGCGAGTGAGAATTGAATCCACAAGCCGCATGCACAATATAATAACAGACGGCGCGCGGCATTTAGAAGTGTTTATGAATAAGCGTTTACGTGCTTAGAAAAGCGGGTATTATGTCGGTCGTGAGCTTTATTTTTTCACATATACGATGTGCAAAGAAAAAGTACACAAAAATAAGGTTAACTAAGTAATTAATATATTATTTTTTACATTATAAGACATTTTTACACAGCTGCTCCATCTAGCCTCAAACTAAGCAAAACTATACTATGGTTAGATGGATAGTACAAAAACAGCCACTTCCACCGTATCTACATCAAAACCAAAACAAAGACGGAGGTAAAAGAGAATTTAAAAGTCGATTAATCTCTAATCTAATCCCAATCGGATTAAGTCGAGAACAAAACTGATGCTACAAAAGTTTTCGCGAAATAGAGAAGCATTATAAACTATTCAATACATCAAAAGTTTAGAGCACAACTTGAGTGCAATCAGTTATTCATGTCACAATGGAAGTATTCAGGTTTTTTTTTTTTATACAACTGAAGTGACAACCAAGCGTACGGCCCACAAGATGGTAAGCGGTTACCGCAGCCTATGGACGCTTGCAATACCAGAGGTATCACTTGCGGGTTGCCACCTTGAGGCTAAGATCGAAAGCCTGATGTGCCAGTAATTTCACTGGAAACCATACCCTTTTACACCGGAACACAGCAATGCAACCATTACTGCTTGGCGGCAGAAATAGGTATGGTGGTAGTCCTTCCCCGGACGAGCTCTACCAACTTTACTTAAGTTTTTATTTTGTCTAGAAAACAGGCACTTACTGTGCTTAAATAACTACGGATTACCTAAGACAAATTTATAGCGAAGATGCTATAAATTTGTCTTGATAAGAACCATCACAGTGCACAAATCTGTTTGCCTGAAAATTTGGGTTCCGCAAGTAGAGTTCGCTCAAAAACAGCCAAGACAAAAAAATATCTAATTCAATAAACACTATAAAAAACTTGATTGTATTCGATAATAAAATCAAATAAAATCGAGTCACGAACAAGGCTGCTACCTAGCTTACAGTCACGTGAGAGTATCGATCCCCGCCGCCCCGTGATCATGCATGGGTGCCACTACCATAGATACTCCATAGTAGAAATAAACTCAATGACTTTTAATTATACGCATAGAATATAATACTTGCAGACGGCTTATAAAAAAGTTACAAATTAGGCAAAAAAACAAAATCGCCTCATAAATTAGGTTTAATTTATGTGTAG
This sequence comes from Colostygia pectinataria, assembly GCA_951394395.1. Lineage (NCBI taxonomy): Eukaryota > Metazoa > Arthropoda > Insecta > Lepidoptera > Geometridae > Colostygia > Colostygia pectinataria. The sequence goes on from OX596362.1 coordinate 6,751,147, forward strand.
GTTATTACTTCAAAATTTTTAGGGTTAATAAATGTAAACTCATATATTGTATGACATTTCTTTATTTATTTCTAAAAAAACATTGTGGTTTAAATGAAAATATGACTTTGATTTTGAGAAAGGTTCTCGTTTAAATATTTTGTAAAACGATTTTTTGCCTATGGCAATAAATCTATATAATAATATAAATATAGCTATTGTCAGAATATCTGACACAAATCATAGTAGTCAGTCAAAGGATATCGATAAGTTGCCATGTTTTATCTTAAAAATTAAATTAAAATTTTATTAATTTTATTTAAAAATCTTATCTGACACCAGTCTGATATCAGTCAAAGAAAATCAATAAGTTGTTATGTTTTATCGTTGAAGAAGGTAGTAGGTAACGTAGAACTCTCACTCTGAAATACCTGGTAGGGTCAAAATGAAATGGGGTGTGAAACGCGCGCTTTGTCGACTGCAGGGGGCGTTGTTATAACTTAGCGATAGTAAGGCTTATCGCGCCCTGGCCTCCATTGTTACGTACTCAGAATATTCACCAAGATGGTAGGCATTGGAGATTGTATACATTGAGTTTACACTTCTAAGGCTAGCGACAAATCTGCGAACATCCGTTTTTTGTTTGAGTTGTGACACATAGAATATTAGCACTGTTCAGAATGGCCACCCCTTTCGCCAGTCCAACTTACCTCGCCCCGGTCGCGAGTTCGTGGGAACTTTCGTAGGTGCTAAAGCTAAGGGCCGCTAAAGCCACAGTTTTATTTTATTTACATATGTGTAAGCACTCTCTTCAGTGCGCGCATAAAATGCGCGAGCAAAACCATGTTATCGCTTGGGCGGGACTTTAAGCAGCGCTTGCGGCGGGCAATGGTCCGCCTACAACGCAGGAGGTTGCGGGTTCGATTACCGCCTTAGGACAAATATTTGTACGATCTGCAAATATTTGTACCGGGTGTTCTGGGTATTTTCTATGTATAATCAATAATATCAGTCTATTTATTGTATTGTATTAGGTATATCAGTCATCTAGTACCCATAACACAAGCTCTGCTTAGCTTGGGGCTAGATGATGCTATGTGGATTGTCCAGCATTGTTATCTCAACTAGCAGAGTATCTGTGTTACAAGCGTAAGCAAATGAATAAAGTTGATGAAATTACAGTGTCCAAAAGTCTTGGTCAATACCTTATGAATTATGATAATATTAGTACGCACCATTGATTATACCAATATCCTATTTAAGTACACGTATGTATTAAGCTAATTTTTCTTACTACTTTATTCTATAGATCTCATTTGGTTTAATTTGGAGACACTGTTCTGTTCGATTACCCAATTGCCTAGGGTAACTTAGTCTGGAGCTAAATCTATTTGTCTGTAAATTAGAATATGTAGTTTAACTGGCTCATTTGTAGGCAAAGCCCAATGGAATTGCCTGAATTTCAGCTGTTAATTTAGTTAGTTCTCGAAGTTAGTATATTTGGGAATCTTTGTAGAGTTTGTGAACTTATATAGGATTGTTAGTTTGTTGTTTTTGTTGTGATTGTGATTGTAAGTTTTTTGGTTTTAGACAAGACAAACAATGTTGCTAAATAAATGAAAACTCTTCTAGGTGTCGATGATAATCGCCTCTAACATGCTTAACAATTTTGTAAAACCTGGGACCGACTGCTTAACGTGCCCTGCCTTTGCGATGATTAATTAATGTTTAATTTGATAGATTGAGCTCTTCTTCTTCTTCCTCTTTTCTTTTATGGCCTCTGTGGTTAGTTTGCCACAATTTTGCCAGTGTCAAGTGAATTAGTTTGATTGTCGCTTAGCAACGTGAACAAACGAAATTTGATGACTTTTATTTCAAAATTCTCTTGGAAAGTCTTTGACTAAATTACCAACTAACATCACCCCTCTATTTCAATTACTTACACTTGTGCTAAGTACTGTGTGCTTACAATCCTACAAAGCAGCCAAAGAATGTGAACAGGGGGCAAGATTTCAAAGTGACATAGATTTTACAATGTAGTCACATTATGTAAACGAGGTTGCATTGGTAGAAGACATGTTTCTTTGTATAACTATTCTCTACGTCGTAGCGTGCTACGGCGTAGAATGGAAATGAATACAGGTTGTAGCAAATGTATGTATAGTATTTCAAAAGTGGATTATTTGCTTATTACGGGAAATAACTTTGGTTTTACGACTTAGAAATTTAAAAAAAAATTGAAATGTTTAAGTATAAAAAAATATTATCACAACAGCGGTTTTATGAACCAATCAAGAAGTTGAACTAAATGTATGTATATTATTATATATGTATAGAATACAAGTTTTATGATTATTATAAAATCTATACACATTGAAATTTTTAGAATAGAAACAAAAATTGTAGCTAAATTTTTTTTCTCGACAATTTGCTTAGTTTAGGGTTTCATGTACCTACTGAATTACTCATATACCTACTTATATTTCGAGATGACTCAACTGTTGGTCCCGGCTTTTTAAAAGTGGTTAGAACATGATATGACATGCCTTCAATATTTCATTTATTTTCATTATATTTTATTAACTCAGCCATCAGAGGCCACTGACTCATACGAACTTAATGCATGCAGGTACTTAGAGTAGCAATATCGATAAAAAAATCGTAACGAAAAAAAATAAAGTTAAAACTAGATTGACTTTATTAAAGTTATCCAGACGACACTGTTTGCATCTTAAAATGCACTTAGTTTTTTATCGTCACAGCTTTGCATTATTGCATCTCGTTGAAATGTAATTATCTTTTATGTAGTTGTTCTCTGCTTGAGTCTAGACAAGCGCTTATTAGCATCTAGATATTTCCTTTTTGTTTGTACCTGTCTGTACAATAAAACCCGTTTGAACAAGGTTTTATTTGACTTTTACTTTAAAACAATCCGGTTTCATAAAGTTTTAATTTGAAACTGACATTATTATTTTCTAATATAAAAGCTTTTTGATAGGTTTCTAAATAAATTGATTGCAATAAAGCTACGTAATAGTTGCATTAGTAAGCTACGTAATAGTTGCATTAGTTGTTTTTGTGAGGTTTGTAGGTAACTAAAAAATAAAAACAACTTGTACTATGGCTAGATATTTATTAATTTAATTAGTTATTTATTTGGATAAACTCAGACTTATCATTACAGAAATGTTAAATCTAAAACGCACGGGATTCTTTCTTAATTTCGTAAACTGAATTTTTCGAAGTTACTTCAAGCTTTACTGAGAAATGATATCACCACTACATTACGATCATTATCAAGTAGCCGGTTTAATCCTGTATTTCACAATGTCCACGGAAACAGGAGCAATTTCGGAAGTGGCCACAGAACGTCACTAGCAGATATAGGTAGCCCAAGGGATGGGTTTAAGGGCGGGGTTTAATTAATTTACGTAAACAAATATCTAAAGTTGGGGTAAATAGTTACTGTTGTTTTGCACGTTAAATGAATGGTTCATTTAAATTTGTATGTTTTCTGATCACTCTGTTTTACAAAGACCAGTGGTACAATCTATGTGCTAAAAATTATCACGGTACGACGGTACGAGTAATGTATGCCACACTCTCAAACTCAAGGAAAACATCGTGAAGAAATAACTAAAAAATCGAAAGACCAGTGCCATCCAGTTATTTGCATTAGACTTTATTTATTAGATGATTAACAAATAAAATAGTGAGAACACAGAAACGAGTAAGTAACGAGTAACGAGTTTTAAGAGCAGTAGAGTTCTCTGTGATAGAGCTCGTCCGGGGAAGGACTACCACCATACCTATTTCTGCCGCCAAGCAGTAATGCTCGCATTGCTGTGTTCCGGTGTGAAGAGTATGGTTTCCGGTGAAATTACTGGCACATGAGGCTTTCGATCTTAGCCTCAAGGTGGCAACCCGTGAGTGATTGCAAGCGTCCATAGGCTGCGGTAACCGCTTACCATCTTGTGGGCCTTACGCTTGGTTGCCATTTCGGTTGAATAAAATAAAAATAAAAAAAGGATGACCATGATGATAGTGAAAATTACATTTGAATTTGAATCTAACGGTGTGTTAGTTCGCACCTTGAACACACAGTCTTCAACAGTCCCCTTTTGATTCGGGTAGCTATTACCTTCAGCTAAATGTAAAGTGGGGACGCCGTTACCTTGTTCCGTCGAGGGTAATTACATTTTATTAGGGGTGTACTGAAGGTTTTGTACTCAACTACAAATTATCAAAGTTACGAAAGTTGCCAGGAAATATAAACTAGGTTAAGATTCAAGGTGAATTTATACTTTTTATTGCTAGACATAAGCCTCCCCTAAAAAGCGCCAAGAAGACTGATTTTGAACCTTCACCATCCACTGACTGGTTTATTCCCATCTGTCACCTAGTTTTGTCCCCTTAAGGTGACAGATCGCACAAAAATGTACTTCCTGCCATCACTGGTAAGGCCTAATAAGTATGTTTTATAAAAAAGTCAGCGTTAATAAAGTCACAGGGCGCTCCACTAGGTGTAATATTAATGAGTAAAATTAGGCAAGTTCACAACAAGGATAAATATCGTGTACAGTTTCGAATAATAAAAACTTATTAATAAACAAGCCGTTGTAAATGTTTTCTTATAACTAACTTTCTTTTTTTTGTCTCCCATTTAGCGTTTGGTTAAATGTGTGTGTTTGTGAGCAGGTGTTCTTCGGGACACAACTGGTTGTGTTATAGGAAATAATTGTTCAATACCCTTTCCTTTTAGCTCAACTTTACTAACTAAATTAAATTCTGTTTCTTAGCAAGCAACTGGTATGGCACAATAACTAGTGTGTGTTTATTTAGAATTACGAGTATATGTCTACATGAATAGTTTTTTTCTAAATATCAAAACGCTACAAACATTGGCTATGCTTACATTTAATTTAAATCAGACTTGTAATTTTTAAATGAATAGATCATCATACGATTGTACGAAACAAATGGTAAAAATCTCGGCTATAAGTAAATAGTCAAATCTATGTAGGTTTAGTAGTTGGACTTCAAGGACAAAGACAGGCTTCAAGACATTACCAGTCCCCTTCACAAAATTCTCAAATAAAGTGCGAAATGCTGTCGTTAACGCGATCTCAAATTTGGCTAAATTGGAGTTCCGAAACGACGTTATTCACTTAAAAAGTTTCAATCTCTACGAGAAGTGAATACCAAATTTATACGAATTAAGCCATGTATTCATTAAGCGACATTCAACACAAGCTTAGAGAATGTACCAATCAGTGGCTTAGAAACTGTACTTATAATACGGTACAATAATACGAGTAGGTACATTTAAGAGTAGTAGAGTTCTTTGTGATAGAGCTCGTCCAGGGAAGGACTACCACCATACTTATTTCTGCCGCCAAGCAGTAATGCTCGTATTGCCGTGTTCCGGTTCGAAGGGTATGGTTTCCGGTAAAATTACAGGCACATGAGACTTTCCATCTAACGTCTCAGGGTGGTAACATGCAAGTGATATTATGATGTTGCTTTCGTACATAGGCTGCGATAACCGCTGACAATCAAGTGGGCCGTACGCTTGGTTGCCACTTTAGTGGTATAAAAAAAAAAGTTTATTTAGCACTGAAAGTCTACTGAATATCAACTGATGCACTTTGTTGATCAACTGAGACATTATAAAAGACAACAATCGTAATTCCAGGTAATGGTTTTTATTAAATAATAGCTTGTAATCAGGTTGAAACATGAGGGAAAATATTGAATTAGTAATTATAGAGCAACATTCAAGAAGTTTTGAATGTTACTTAGGTAACATTATTTTTTCCAGTGAATACACAACTTACATATATACCTACTTAAACTATTTGATTCATTATAGCTTAGACTAATAAAATAAACGTTAACTTTTATTAGAACGGGAGATTAATAAAGATGAATCTGTTATGAAAGGTAAAGCTGACTAAAAGTTTCTGAAGTACCTTTTGAAACTTATTGAATTCAAATTTAAATATGTTGTGACAGCATCAACCAAATTATCCACGCAGAATTACATTTAAAGCAGTGAATATTCATAAAATATTAAATAATTAAAAGGAGCTAAATTCATTTTAACACTGAATAGTCCTCTCGAGATTATGCTAATGTCCCGCCATGACATGGACGAACTAATTAAATAATTACTACCAGAAAACTCCGTGCAGGATAGATTTATCAAAACAAATTTATTGTAAGCAATAACATTTTGTTATTATCGTAACATTCACTTTGGTGTGCTTCGTCTTGGTACGCTTCAGCTGCAATTTTAACATCCAAAAATACTATAGTGCTATATTCAACCAATTAAATCTCAAGTGATGACATTTTTGACGTTTTTACGTACGATTTTGAAAACTAACGACTTGTTGAACTATTAACACCACAGTTAACACGATCTTAAATATTTAAATAATGCTTGAGTATTTATGTGTAAATCAAACAACAATAAAATCAATAAATCGATCTATGTCAGACTCTAGAGCAGTTTAATAAATTCGGTTTTAGACAAACTATATTTTACAACGAAAATCCTTTAGGCGGTATCGATAACTTGTAGATATTTATCTTGTTACTTCAATATCATATTCAATATCAATTTCAACACTAAACTAAAAACCATTTCTTTTTCAGGTAATACCCCCATCAGATAAGATAAAGCGACCAAACAAACAACAAGGACAGAAGATAACAAAATGGTTATTACTCGTACTTACATTATGACAATGACTTCAGTGAAACGTGTGAAGATGAGCTAACAGAATCTCATAACCAAAAAGTATAACGTAACTGAAAATAAACAGGTAAAACTTAGTTGTGGGTGAAGATAACAAAGTTTTAGGTGAAATTATGAAGTATAATGAAATAGGTGATTGTGAAATCGGACAAAATAAGGGTTCATGTGCATGAAGTTAGGAAACTAAAATGGAATGAGAAGGAAAAATACTGTTCAATGGTGTTGGCAGCGTCAGCAAAGTGTAGGGAGAAATAGAAAAAGTGAAGTGTTTGGTGTAAACCTCAAAGACAAAGTCTCAGTGAATTGATCGATAGTGAACACAATTTTATAATAGAAGTGCCAAAATGATTTGAAATGTGAATTGACAATTTGTCAGTGAAAATAGTGTAAAGGAGTAGTCACATAGCATGTTCTTGTGATACTCACAATGGGTTGTCAGCTGGGCAAGCTAGCCGCTTCAGAGCGGAGGTGCAACAACCCCCCCGCGTTGTCAGATGGGCCTCCCCCCTCCACGGACCCTCGGTTACCCCTCACAGCGAAACAGAAATACTCCATGCTGGCCTCATGGAAGGGGATCTCTAGAGCCATGGAGAAGACGGGCATTTGTATGTTTGTCAGGTGAGTACTTCTAACCTAAGTAAATAAAACCCGTTTAAAAATTTAAGATATCATTAAGTCAACATAGTTATTAAACAAACGCTATTCGAACCGTTTATCTCACATGGCACAGATGCTTGGCTCAACCAGTAGTCCTATAGAAAAAATATTCTACCGTGACACTGTCTGTCACAGAACACGATAGTGTTTTAGGTAAATTTGCTTCTTCTATGACACTACTACGAGGCTAATTGTGTGAATGATTACCTTGTGACTAAATTTTCACGAGATATCCTCTCACAGGAAACAATTATTATTTCAGTAACCTCCTATTTATATTGTTCTGCAGTCTAGTAGCTTAGGATGACCGCATACAGTCGACCAGTTCTCTAAATAATAAAAAAATCTTAAAAATGTTAGTCACCGGTCATAAGTATATACATATCTACTGTAAAAGTTCCAGAAGTGAAAGTACTATTTCGTTCGATTACAAAAAATCAAAAATAATTCACTCACTAAACTTTATAATTAGTTCCTTTAAATTCCTTTGCTATCTTCGTCGAGAGAGATAATAATTGACATAAAGTCAAGCAAGCTTCTGATGAAGTATTTCGACGACTAACCTCTTTTGAGTAAGTGAAAGCCCAGAGTGTGAAAGAGAGTAGAAAAAATGGTTTATACAACAACAGACAAATTAAAATAACTCTCTTGTTAAAGTGAATTACAAAAATATGTACCTACACACTGCTATCGCCCCTGTCCTGTCACGTCTTCACAATCGCCTGTTTGCGCCTATCCTACTAATCCCTGGGGTTACAATCTCCCGCAAGTCAGGTGGTCGTTACGTTGATAAATTGCATTGCAGTCCTCTGGCGCCACTGTTTCTTCATTATGACTCACTAGCTCTAGTCTCGCTCTACCGTTGTTTGCACAGCTGTTTATGCCCTTCAAAGAAATTCTCTTTATCTATCTTACTAATGTTATAATCCCGAAAGTTTAGATATTTGTATGTTTTTGTTTTAATCACGCTATAACGGCAGAACTTGGTTGAAACTTGAAATATTAATATTTCTGAACCGAGCTACTTTTAATTTAGGTACCACGCAAACTAAGACAGCAACTTGTGTATATTCTATCACACTGGTTTTTTCTACGTGGTGAGTACCGCAGGCATTGAAACACCTTGGTATACTGGGTACTATTTAAAACTATTCTCATATCATAGTAAAAGGTCACAGACGCATCGGCTCTGCAACAAATTCTGCAACAAATCAACATCACATTAACATGAGTGGTAGTCTTTGTATGAAATTTCATACTGCAACGCAAACATGCATGATGATGAGTTAGATGAGCCGAGGCTATGCCGATCTGATGTCAGGTCATTCGACGTAAGTACCACAAGAGTTATACCAACCTCTTTTTGAAACTATTCTCATCTCATAGTTTATACACCCGCAGAGAATATTATAATATCCGAGACTTTAATAAAATAAATGTTATTATTCCACTGTGAACATCCAGTTCAGGGTTTTATTAAAATTTAAGCGAAACACGAACTAAAATGTTACCTCGGGGAGTCAATGAATGCATAAACTTGGGTGTTATAGAATTACATTGCTTGTATGAAATAATTTTGAAAAGCAGACAACACTGTTTTGGCACTTTGCCACACGGAAAAAATATTTGTATTCTATTATAATGATAAAATCTTATTAGGTATATACACTTTTTTACGTTTACCTACAAAAACTTATATTAAAATTCAATAACATTTTGAAACGCTTTAGGCCTGATTTTTTACTAATTTAGGCAAGCTTTTTTTACAAACTAGCTGTGGCCCGCGACTTTGTTTGCGTGGAACTCGGGAACGATACTTTTTTTCCGGGATAAATAGTTAGCCTATGCCCTATCCCGGACATTATCTATTTATGTTTTAAGTTTCAGTTTCGGTATCTATCGAAGCTGACTAGGCAATGAGGCCACGCGCGGAATGGAAACATTCCACATTTGACATCATATGCCTCTTGAACTTTTTCGAAAATAATTAAAATCAGAGCAAGATGAAAAATACATCAGTGTTCAATCACCTTAAACTCGGTACCTTAAAAGCTGCAGTGTTTCGAGATTTTCCACGCTTCGATTAGTTCTGACGAGTTCTTAAACTTGAGTTATTGGTGGAAATCTAATTTTCGGGTTCCTTTTGAATTGAATTTTCGTTTTCGCAAAAAGAAAAATTAGATTAGGAAAACAAGCGACAAAATTTATTTTTCGTCATTCGTTTTAAGAGTGAATCTGTGAATCTATAATCCTAATGGAAAAACAAACACCTAAAATAAATACCTACTACTGAAAAAACCATGCTACGTTTAATATTGGTTTTGCTTTTTAAATAAGGAATGAATCAATAGGTATTTTGAGTAAAATGCGAATTTTCCTGTTCGGTTTATTTTAGTAAGTAATTCAGTTTTCAGCTACCTACGGTAAAGGAATTTCGATTCCTTTTTCATATTTGTAATTATTACCCTGCTGTACATCATTATCAGTTGAGAGTATTTTGGATTTTGTCAAAACCAGGATCCTACGGCACTTAAACATAATTATATACCTTAGAAACTAACATACATAAAACTAATATAAATTTGATAATACTGCTAAAGGACGTTGCACTAACTATTTAAATAATGCCTATCTATATTATATATCCAGTGGCTGCGAATACTTTATTATTTATTATCGGATAATAGCTACCTTTAAATAATCAATATTTCAAAAGTGTGTTATCACACTTTCCCTTTATAAAATGGACTGAATTTTTTATCGTTTTATGCTAAAGGGCGACTACAAGTTTCTTCGCCGGGCAAAGGGCTTTTGGTTTGACCTAAATTCTTAATATAAAGCCAACACGCTCATGTATCGCGTTTACAAGGTAGAAGTTGATAAATCAATTTAGCTTGTTTTTTTTTGTTTATAAAGATGGTGTAAATTAAAAAGTTTAAAAATTAGCTGCATGTGTACATATTTCTTGTTTGAGCAAACTTTATTCTTAATTTAGACCTCTTATTCTTAGCCGTTACGCTCTTAGCAGAGTGGTCATAATTATGGTGTTGTACTTCAAATATGTCATAAAGTGAAATGTTTATGTAGGTAGGTGTCTACCTTAGGTAGGTATCTATGTGTCACTTAAAATAGAAAATTGTAGTTTATTTTTACCCTGGCATTAGTTATAGGAGTCCTTGAACTCGTTAAACTTAAATTTAACCTTCTGAACTAAACTACTCCATATCCCTTCAAACCTACCATTCTTCTTTCCAAACTACCGTCGTAAACCTTAAAGTTTGAACGAAGGATGAGCAGGGTAGAAAGGTGACATAATCCTCTAGATATTGCCGACGTCATGTAAATAATAGCATAGCGTACTATCGAATATCGGGAACCTTACCCTGATATAATTTCATTTAATTGTTATAAGCTTTTAATGAGTCATTGATAAGTGACAAATCTGGTTGAAAAATAGGATTTGTTTGAAGTTTTGTCTGCTTAAATATGGCACGTTCGAAAGTTTTATATTTGAATTCCGAGCTCATCTTTTCGCTTACAATTTGTGACCTACTTTTGATGGATAAAATAAAGCGTAAAGTGAAACATATTTTAAAAGTAATTGAAGTGTTACATAGCGGATAAGTCTTTGTTATAAAATATATAAATTAAAACTCAAATTCTATGCGATTTTTTAAAATTACAGTAATTAAAATGCAATAGTCAGTCAAAAAAACTTTAATATAAAATATTTAACATCGTGATTATGCATATTTATCCATAGATTACGTCTACATTTATTTTCTTATACAGCTGTTAACCTTAAAGTTTGTCTAAGGATAAGCGGGGATGAAGTCAACCGGGGACAACATTTTAATCCCTTACCTCCCTCGTACTTACCCTCGTACGCTGTCACTATAATATCAAGTCAGATACTATCTCACAGAATTTTATATCAACAGGTTCTATGAACGAAAACGTGTTTCTGAACCTATGACTACATTTTTCTTACGATTTCGTTTTAATTTTAACGCACATTTTATTTCAAGAGAACTGAATCAGTTCTCTTGAAATAAAATGTGCGTCTGGATTGAGTGCACACTTTTACAAAATGACGTCAAGATTGAGTTTTGCTTGCCATTTTGCCGTAATTTGACCTACTAATTTATTAGTCACTAGCGGATCCAACCTGGCTTCACACGGATGCTATAAACCTTCGTCTTGGACCACTCTATCTACACACGCCGGCAAAATTAGTTATATAAATAAACTAATGATTTTAACTGTCCTAACGTTTCGCTTGTGTTCCCCTAATTTTGCCGGCGTGTGTATTAAAAAAACCGCATCTAAATCCCTTGCGTAGTTTTAAAGATCTAAGCATACATAGGGACAAGCAGCAGGAAGGGACTTTGTTTTATACTATGCAGTGATAGTGAAGTTTTGGCTTTATTAGTCAAGGTATAGCTTTTCGTAGAACCTATGAAATGACCTATGAAAAACTTTAGTGTAGGGAAAAAACAAGACTAGGTACTTTGGTTTTTCATACCACAGACAGACACCAAATAAATCAGAGGTTTCTCTTTGAAGAGAGTAACGCGGAAGACGCGGGGACAGCGCGGGGAACGGGTTTCATCCCTCCACGGGACATCATCAGGACCATCGACTTGTTTTCCGGCAGACGTGTTGCTCCGTCGAGCGCTGGAGCCAAAGTTTAAGCGGAGTATAGTACTAGAGATTTTTCGTCTGTTTTTATCTTGTAATGGATTTCCGCAAATTAACGCCTGAATCTATTAATTACATACTTGTTGTTAATTTCACCATCACCTGAACAGTAGGTAGTTAAGGTGATGGTGAAATTAACAATACCGGTGTTTTGATCTGTAGATAAAAATACCGGTATTGTTTAGGGTTTATTTAGTAAGTGTTGAATCGCTTTTTTCGCTCAGAACCAAGACATAGTAATAGTCCTCATCAATTTCACACAGTACTCTCGTAAAAGTCTACTGTAGGTAATATATTAAGTAACTTGATTAGACATCACATGATTCGGTCAAATTACTAATCTGATATGCTAATGTGGAAAACATAAAATTTAATGAAGCTTTTTTCAGTACCTACTTGCATATTTTTTTTATACTATTTATTGTACGTTTTATAAAAACAAAAATTTAGTACTTTATAGATTATCTGGTACCCATAATACTCGTACAAGCTTTGCTTAGTTGGTAGCACTGTGTTAGTTTTCTATCATTATTTATATATTATTTATACTTTTGATAATAAATAGTGATTCCTCTGGTAATACAAGCGTTCATAGGCTAAGGTAACCACATAACGTCAGGTGGCCCGTATGGTTTTTGCCGCCGTGGTGGTATAAATATATATATATATATATTATATTGTACCTACCTAGAAATCTAACAGTTAACGAATTCCAGATTGTACCTTTGCTTGAAAGAAAATAAATGTTATAGTCAGTCGAATCAAACTGTTTAGAATCAAGGGTAAGAACACCCACGAGCCTGTACTTTATGTTCTTAGTGTGATCTCATTACATTAGTGTCATCCACAGGCGTTTCACAGCGCTCCCATCATTTGCTCTGGAGGTCACATTACTTTTTATAGATAAATGCGAGTACTTAGGGTTCATTTTCGGTCGTGCAATGGCTTTTTCTCAAATAAAATTGATGTGAAAACCAGTGAGTACTCGATCAGCGGCAATGGGCTTGCAACGTGTCATCATACCAGTTTATAACTACTGTGCAAAATTGTTTCTCCTCGTGCTCCTACTAGAGGCTTGGTTCGGAAATCCTCCTGCAAAAGTAAATTGTAAAACGCTAAGTAGAAGCATCGAGACATAACAAAAATAGAATTACTTATAGGCATACTCTGATTCAAGTACAGTGAATGCAGTTATCTATAAAATATTAAGAGTCACTTCACTATGAAAGTAAATTTCTGTTCAGATATAAAACCTCCTTTTGTTTGTTGGTTATATTATGTGGGCACGTGTATTATTTTTTGACGTGCCTCTCCTCCCTAGACAGCCTCAAGGCTCTTGAGTTCTAAGAGATTTAGATGCATGCACAGAGACTTAGGTAGTACAAACATATAGTATGAAATATTACGTCTTACATAATAGTAGCTAATTTATGGTTGCACTTTTTAAACAAAGCCTGCCCCGTAATAAGTATGGTATCCCGGTAGGAAGTCGTTCTGTCACATAATAGGCATAACATTTAATTTTATTCTACGCAATACGGAAATTTGATACTTTTTTATTGGGTCACTTCCATCCACCCCAGTGGCTCTATCCCAGTACTGGGAATATCTTCTAATTGTAAGATTAGCTGTTTTGCGCAAATAATCATTATCTTTCTTAAAATTAAATTTTTATGTCCTTGATGCCATAGGACTGTAAGCTTGACTGTAAGCTTTTGACAAGACTAAAATGGTCATGGTTCTTTTTGTTGACGGGAATATTTTCTAGTGCCGGCATTCAAGCTACATGCATAATTTTTGCTCTAGTGTTGGTGTATTAAAATCAATCCATTGTCTAATCAAATTATGAATAGACCGTTACGAGTGGTTAACTATTTGACAACGACCCATTAACAGTAACTCAAATCTAAGCTAATCTCGTCAGCTGTAGTTGCCATTGTACTCGTACTCTACCACTCGTTCTCTAGACAAGACTAATCTAACGACAATAGAGGTTCCGTCACTTCCCGTCGTTACTGATTAACTACTAAAGGGACTAACTACCTATTCTTCTTGTAAATTGGAGATTTTAACTGCAAGGATGTGAGAAAGTAGTGTGTGCCCGTAGTAATTTAGTTTTATTTTAAATCCAAAATCACAAAAAACAGAGAGCAAAGCTATAACTGACTTTAGCGAAGTCAGTTGTATCTAACAGTTAACTAAGTTAAAAACTAAATAAAAATAAAAATTAGTTTTTTTGTGTGTTTTGGTATACTATATCGTATAAAATCGTATCATTTTAGTCAAATAAGGGACGAAGTTTTATCTATGCAAAATAGCTCGATGGTCTTACTATTGTTTTAGCCGGGTTAGTCAGCAATGTTTGAAGCTGAAATGAAAATGCCATTAGTGGTCACCCATCCAAGTTGTAACCACACTCAATGTCGTTTAAGCGCAACACACACAGAACGCGGGCGCGGGCCCGCGGCAGATCTGCCGAGGGTGTTTTTGGTTGTATTTGTACTGACTGACGTCAAGGATGACAACACACTGAACGCGGGAGCGGCTGCCGCGCTTCACCCGACCCGCGCGACATTGCTGACCAACCCGGCTAAAACAATAGTTAGACCATCGAGCTATTTTGCATAGATAAAACTTCGTCACTTATTTGACTACTTCGTTACGATTTTATACGATATAGTATACCAAAACACACAAATAAACTAATTTTTATTTTTAAATAGTTTTATCCAACGAATACATTTTGCCTCAAAAAAGGTTTTTACACAAGCTGCAACTCCTTGACACGATTTTCGTTTTGTTTTCATGAAAAAGCATGAATCTGAAGTCTCTATAGTTTTAAGAAGAACTACCGTAATTAAACAGAAATTATATGGCACAATGTTTTGCAACTTCATGTTTATCTTCTATAAGCTTAGTTTTATTATTACCATGCTGCAATATAACTGTAGTAGCTGTCTATTCAATAACTTTTGACAGTAGTTAGAAGAGCGGCAGAGCGAACGTTCATTGAAAACTCAGATGACATGCAAGACTATTGTACAAGTTACTGAAGGTCTCGTATGTAGGCTACGTTGTTGTTTATAACGATGAGTAATAGCTCCAGTGACAGAACAAAAGCGGCAATACACATTAAAGTGACATTGAGTTTGACGTTTACCGGAGCATGCTGATGGCAATACAAATGTGATTAGCTTGAGCTGCGTTAGGGAGTTTTATCCGAAGAATACTGAACTACTTGATTTGAAGGAATGTTGGGCTGTCGCTGCGGCGCCGCGGCGATTACTTTGCGTCAAAGCTTGTGTTACTCTGACTGTCAGCGACGCAGATAAATCAAAACAAAGAGAAATCAATATAATGTATATAATGACCGATGTCAGTTTCGTCCTGGCATAGGCCACACCGCTAGTGGAGCTGGCGAACGAGCGAGCGTGGTGCTTAACACCAGGCAAGCGCCTTGATCGTCTTGTCACTTGCTGACATAAAAAAAAAAAGATTACCAGCTAAAATATCCAGTATTGGTTAACTCAATTTATTAACTTAGGCAAATAACAAGTGGCTTAAATTGACGTGAATTGGTTTTCAAAGGACACAATTTGGATTTGTAATTTTACGATGAGCAGTGCTCATCTGGTGTCAAGTCAAGGTTATTCGCATGCGTCAACCTTTAGTTCCCTTCTATCCATATTTTTTAGAAAAACTTAGCTCTTCTGAGCTATTCTATAGATTGCTGTGTTCCAATCAGCTATAGGACGATTACTGATCACTAACGCGACCTACTTTCAGCGATTGCTCGATAACGAATGCTTATTGTGGAACACCAATCTTGACGATTTCGTTCGTTCTACATTGAAACTCAGGCTGCGCTTTTCATAATATATGAAGAAAGATTACCTTAGCTTATTAGGATTCAAACTAATCGAGTAATATCAAATTGCACAAAAATCTCTCACAATTTATTTCATCAGGAATATTTTTACCAATATTTTTTTTAGAAAGGCAAATCCGAGGTAGAAGTTCAAAGTTTAATGTCGCCAAAGTTGATAATACTAAGGTTTCACAGAAACTGAATTTAAAACGATTTTGCCTTAGATAATATGATATTATTATTAAACTTTGGCTTTCTTAACTATTGGAATTATTTTTTTTGTTACAATCTAAAATCCGTAACTCTGATCCTAAATCAAATTGAAGGCATTGAATTGACAATATCATTTCGATCAAGTACCTGCCTACGATATACCTGAATTTGAATGTTTTCGATAAACAAATAAGATTTATAAACGCCTACGTACTTTATTGTATTTCTATAAGCTTTGCTTATTTATTTTTGGAAGGCGCTTTTGTAAAAATATCCGTAGCAAGTAAAGTAAAGGCTCAAGATAATGTGTTTGCGCGATACCCTCCGTGCCTCTAGCGAGCCATATTTTGTTCTCAAGAACCCAATAATGCTTGAAAGCTCATGTAAACACGCAATAAACACGACCAAACTGAACTGAACATCGATGGAATAATAAGGCACCGACTTGGCATCAATGAAATTGAATCAATAGAAGGCACTCACTTGCAAATATTGCTCAGATTACGTAGGCGATTTACCTGAATCGACTCGTTGTAACCAGACCTGTCCCTTTCATAGATATTTGATTAAATAAATAGGATTGGGTATAAATTGGGTATGAGTATGAGCAATTAAATTTGAACTGGGACAAACAACTCTTTCTAGCAAACGATTTTAATTTGTTATATAACGAATTAAATATTAAATATTCAATAATTTTAGAAACCTATAGCTATGATTATTGCTTTATCACATTAGGTCTCTTGGTATATATCTAGTATCAAAAGTACCTACAGTTTTAACTTTCATGTACACAGTACCGAATTTATTTTTCTTTCGATTATGACCGTTTTCTACAATCGAAATTAATATCGATTCAAGTCCGATTGAAATGAAATTTTGATGGTAAATACAATCAGATTGGGTAGGTATATTGATGTTTTAAATGAAACAACGACTACAGTTATAATAATTATGATTATGTCAGGTTTTCAAGCCAACCAGGTACCTAGTTGCTTCAATAATTTTACGATTTAATATACCTACTGGTAAGGCAGGTAAGTAACATTAAAATCGTTCACAGCGAGCAGCCAGCTTCCACAATAAGTAAGAAATAGCGTTTCAAGAACATTTTTTCATTTACATCTTTTTCGTAAAAGTTTTTCCGGCTTTTCAATTTTATGTTAGCGGAAATGTCTGCAGTGGAACTTTTTATGTTATTCAGTCAGCCGTAGTTTTTTCTTTACAGATGAATGCCCCTTAAAACTCAGACCATCAGTTGTTCATAAATAATAATAGGTAAATAATAGGTATATTTATAAATATTTACTACGATTCTGTAAGATAAATAGCTATACGATCTTACATACAAGCAATCTCTTAATTATCAAACACAGAATGTAAAATTATTATGTCTATGTTACTGAAATAAGCATTTTTCATTTACTGCTATGTTCGTAAGTACCAGGATTTTTTCACCACGAAGTATTCTTTGTAAGGAAAATATGCACGCATGTTAGAATTTTATAATGTAATTGCCTAACAGCTTACATAAAAATATCTGAGCATTTTAAAAAAAACTCGAGTTTTTTTTTATTATAACTAACGATTTAGAATAAGAGATACCATGTATCAAGAATTTGGCGGAATCGTAGCGTAAAAGTGATTCGGCCCAATCGAGTGTAGCGTAAAATTGTTTTGGCTGAATCTGTTTTATTGGCGGAAAAGTTTTTTGGCACAATCGCAAGTGACGTACAAAATGGCAGTTCTTTACCTAGCTAGCGGGTATAATTGTGGTACGAATTGTACCAACGATCGTACCGAATGTAGAAGAGTTTGTATGAGATATTGGTCACCCCAGCCCTTATAACATTCACCAAAGAAAACGAGTTTGACTAGGTTTAATCTAATTTTGATCTTTCATTTTATTTTTTATTATTTTTTAATCTAATTACCACTTACTTACCAACGAACTATGCCAAAACACAAACAGAGGCCGTATCCAGAGTAATGCTTTTGATAATCGTAAACGTATTTTTATAGCGTTTCTTTAGTGCCTAAAATGAAATCAGTGCCTAGCC
Source organism: Colostygia pectinataria (assembly GCA_951394395.1). Taxonomy (NCBI): domain Eukaryota; kingdom Metazoa; phylum Arthropoda; class Insecta; order Lepidoptera; family Geometridae; genus Colostygia; species Colostygia pectinataria. The sequence continues at coordinate 6,769,388 of OX596362.1, forward strand.
GCCAAGCATGTTGCAAGGAGCGTCGGTAGCGACGTCGCATCGCGTTTATGTTTTTCGGCCCTTATTGCTCTTCATGATATAAGAATCTTGGCGGAGTTTATAGCCCGCTCGAAAACTTCTATCGTGGCTCTAAATAACATTATTCCTACTCCTTTTCTTTATTATTGTGGAGGCTCAAGATCGGTCGCCATGGCGCTCTTTTTGGGGAGGCCTATGTCAGCAGTGGACGTCTATTGCTTAACATGATGATGAATTCCAGTTCTCCGACTCTGCGTTACAATCTTGTATCTCAAGAGCCCGTAAAGCAGGTGTATTGTAGTACAAAGGAATAGACCCTACTGTTGTAGTACCTGCATGTAGGTCGAGGGCTCTCCTCCACAGGTAATGTAGCAGTTGTTTCGTAAGCGGTACAGTCAGTAAATTGACTCACTCATCCAAATACAAAAAACACTCGGGAAGAAACGTAATACCTACTTGACTTTTTTAAGGTTGTGTTTAAACGTATTTTCGGTTTAAAAATCGATCTAAAACTACGAAATCCAAGTACGAGTCAAGTGTGTGTTTGCAGTGGGATAAGATTTGCTAGACTAGTATATTATATTAATAGGTAGTTGGTATGCAGTTGAAAGGATAATCAACAAACTTAGGGCATCTTTTACCATGGTTTATGCCATATTCGTCCCGCAAAAGTTCGGCCCAGGTGAAAAAATCTGTTTTGTCATATATAAGTGTCAAGTAGGTACTATTTGACACTTATTCAATAACTACTTATATCTACTTGATTTCGTCTGTCAGTCATCGTGCGGCAAGATAGTTACTAAAAGCTAACCAGCAGCTTACTTGACACTTACTCGATCAAAAAATAGGCCCATAAAATTAGTAATTTCGTTTCATCACTCCTGATAATGGACTATTAGGTACTACACAAACTATTACTATAAAATTAAAACTAAACCTACAATGTCAAAGTATATAAAATCAACGCACAGACCACACCTTAACAAAATTTGCAGGATGTGTTTAGTTTAATGTGTACCTAAATAATATAATATACACGTTGATAAGAATATACACTAAAAATAAACTCCCGAAATTCAAGTTAGAAGAAACTTAGATAATATTATAATACCATTTCAATCGTAAATAGATGAAATTTATCTATCTACAAATTTAACCACCCCTTTCCTAAACCATACTTTTACGTTCCGGCTCTTATTACACTACATCTCTACCCTAATAAAACCGTTTATAGCCAGCATTAAAAAAACACTTAAAAGCTGCTTAGCCAATTTCATTCTTATCTCTTAGGAATTAGGCTTACTGTAAGATTTGTATTTATCCATTTCGAGAGGCACTCAAAACCGTTACTTTCATGCTTCATGCCTTCAGGCTTTCGATTTACAAGGTGTCCTAGGAAAATTATATAACCAAACGAAAAAAAACTGGATAAAAACTTTATCAAAAAACTCTCCGCAAAAGTTTCGTTACATGTTTGGACAAAAATTGGCAAATTGAAATGAAAACGGAGCAAAAAAGTATTGAGACCCAAAATTTTAAAGGCTTCTCTTAATTAAGAATCGAAAATGAAAGATAAATAAACGCAACGAATCGTCCAAGCTGGCTTTGATGATAATATTTTATGTGCCAAGCTTCTAATGTTATAAATCTGAAAGTATGGATATTTGGTTGTTTAAGGTAGGTATAAATATTATGGCGGCCATCGGGAGGGCTATTAACTCAGTCACCAGAGTTGGCCACTGACTCATACAAATTTACTTGACCCCGCCTTAATGACTTTTACCGATACGCATGAACCTTAGTTATAATAATAATAGACTTGGGATAGCATAAAGTATAAGTTACTTCTTATCTATATTATGCGAGCAAAGCTGTTAGTTCGTGCTCGATACCATTAATAAATAAGAATGTACAGTAGGGCTAGCAGGTGCTAGCTAACGTAAATAAGTTTCTTTACGTCCAGCTGTCTATTCGTATTGGATTTTGGTAAGTAGTTTATTTTCAGTACGGTAGAGGCGCTGTATAAAGAGAGAGAGAGAGATTTGAGATTTTACGTTACCAATTTCGGTAACGTCACTAAACGATTACGAAAGTCAGTATTTTTCTATTTACTTCTGGATAACGAGAACCTGCATACAGAGGCGGTGTGTTGTGGCCTATATTTTCCCACAGGTAATGTATCAGCCCACTTTCGGGCTAAACGCCGTTTGTCACCTACTTAGTTTACGCCAAGTATTGTTTGTAATCGATTAATAAAATTATTAGTTAGACTAGCGCTGACCTTAGCTCGGAAATTCCCTTCGCAGGGGATTTATTAAGGGGATTTCCGGACCTAGCCCTATTACGAACTAAAAACGTATTTTACCGGTGCATTTTTATTATAAACCTGCTAGATAGGTAATAAAATAATTAAGGCAGGCCTTATTTGGTGACCTTACTTTATTTGTTTAACTGCTGTTTGTATTTTCTGTGCTTGTTTTTAGAGAAGCTCATTGTGTACACGTGTCACGTCTTCAAGCTTTTTGGTACTGGGACGTGCCTGGTTCTTGAAGATGTCTTCCTTCACCATTTCAAAAGCAGTGTACCTACTTACCTGTGGAAACGACGACTTTCATTTCACTGTTTCTATATGTAGAACTTTCCGTTGTAAGGAGTAATTTTCTTTACGGGTTTTTCTACAATATTCTTGGCCACCCATTGATAACTTGTTTAAGCCGTGCAACCGCTTATGTAAATCGGGAAGGCGTCTGGGAGTTCTGAATAATAGTAACCGAAATAAGCTGCATGCTTTGTTATTGTAATTACAATAGTTGTTGTTATTACAATAACAAAGCTTTCACTCGACTCGTTCGTTTGTTATTCATTAGCTCACTTTGTTTATATTCATAATGGGTAATAAACTTTTTTAATTCTCTGCTGCCCTTTGGAATTGGAATTTAATAGAACGTCCAATAATAATCATTTATCATTTATCAGTATGCAGTCATTTTATCCGATACATTGAATATTAGTGTGGATAATAAATGATAGAGCTAGCTCTACTAACACTAATTACAGGCAATAATTAATCACTTAATAATTTAAACCTGTTGAAAATAGCTGTTCTACAATCATGGGTTGGTTACTTACTACTTTTCACTTTTCATTTACCGGGTGTTAAGTGAGTAACTTAACACCCGGTAAATGAAAAGTAAATTAGATCTCGAAATCTCTCTCTCTCTATTCAAAGAGATAAACTTATCTGGTTTGCTTAAAGTAACGTGTTAAAAAAATATCAAAGCCTGTACCCATTAATTCAATGAAAACATAAAAAATGTTTAAAAGTTAATTTTTATAATGTATATTTTCTATGTCCTGTTAGTAAAAGGTCACGTGTGACCTCATGCTACATCACGCCCACTTTCGTTTGTGACGTACTTATACGTAGGTATGTCTAAGTAACATCGTAAAATGTAACTACGTCACCTGGGCTTTACGTTAGTGGTGGAAAAATAAATCGCGTTTGTTACAGAATTCGTTTGAAAAATATTTAGATTTATTTATTATGTGAAAATATACGATATTTAGATTTAATTATTCAGAATTCGTTTAAAAAATATTTACATTATCTCCTGAGAGATACTCTGGAATAAGGAAATTTATAATAATACGCTACTTGAGTTACGTTTATTCTTATGAATTTTGACATAATTATGATATCAAAAACGAATTATAAATTATAATTTGTAACAGAAATAGCCACACCACTCCTTATTTGACACACCTGTACTTTATCAGTAGGACTATAATAAAACTGTAGAGCTCAATGCAATGTTGGATTATTTTCATGAAAAGGTCAAAGACTTTTATTTTAAACACTAGCAAAAAATTTTGCGTTTCAGTCTGACGGAAAAACTAGTAAAATGGTTTTGGTGAAATATTTAAGTATGTTAGCTTTTTACTATCTTGGCAACTGGGGTAGAATTTACAAGCAGGGACCATTAGAAAATGGTAAAAACGGTTGAAGTTTGCATGTATCGACTTCAAACTTTGTTTTCTAATTTAGTAATTAGAGCCCACCCAGCCATTGGGATGGGTAAAAATAAGAATTTGTCTTATATGGATATTTAGATAGGCAGCCTTAGGCAAGTGTCTACCAAAATACTATTTACAGTCTGAAAACAGTAAAATGGTAGGAGGAAGGTGGATAAACGGCTGGATCCACAAAATGGTGAATCCAAAGTTTGCGTTTATTCTTGACAGTGCAGTGGGGACATTAGAAAATTCACCATTTGGGATCTGTGGCCGAGTAGCAATTTTAACTGGGCGCTTCCTTGGCAGTCGGTCTCGGACTTTTCAGTTGTTAGGCCATGACAGAGGCTTTTAGGCGGCCTATTAACTCTGTCCCAGAGTTGACCACTGACCACACAAAACTTTCTTACTGTACCTACAAGAACATGCACTACAGCCGACCCTTCTCAATAAACATCCTTCAAAATCTAAATACCTGACTAAAACAATTATTATTTACATTAACTGACGTTACGTTATACCGTGACCATACCTTGGACCAAGGTTCATCAACATAATTAATATCTGTAACCTAAAACTAACTATAACTATTCCAAGGTTTATCGCAAACTTGCCTAATTGAATATCTTTACATAACTCTCTCGCTCGTAACAATCACACACACCAACAGTCATACATACACATAAGGCCTTAGTATTCATAAACGTACTTTAAACTTTTGTTACCTAATGTGTCAGTTGGGACACTGTGTCTTAATAAGTTTTATTCGAATCCACAGCAAGTCTTCTTCTTCTTTTCTTTTATGGCCTCTGTGGCTAGTTTGCCACAATTTTGCCAGTATCAAGTGTATTAGTTTGATTGTCGCTTAGCACAGCAAGTCGTTTTTTAATCTATCATGCTTGATTGACTTATGAATGAAATGACAGTTTTTTTTATAAAAAAAGAGTAACACCGGTGTCACAAATTACGAGTACCATGGTACCATAATAATATACCCGAAACTGTAAGGTGTATTGAATGTTATTATAATACGAGTACTGGTTATTTCACTACATAATATGTACACACATAATCAAGGTTACCACCTAAACCTTTAGGTCAACTATAGCAACATTTGCAGCACTAACTTGGGACTTGCAACTGTCAAAACTATAACTCTCACGACTAGGAATTTATAGAGGCACAGATAACGTAGGACCGGGAGTTGGGCGGGGCAGTGTGACTAAGAAAGAGCCAGTACTACGAACAACAAACGATAGATCTTTGACGTTAACAAGAAATCTTTGCGATAGATATCAACACAAGTTTTTAGGTTATCATAATATAATATAAACTTTAAATAAGTCATAGATGCACCCAACTTGTTTATTTATTGCTGAGGAGAGCGTAAGGTGGCGATGGTAATTTCTTCTCCTGTTGTTTTGGCCTCAGTTTATAAGTGTTAGCGAACATAGTAACTGTTATAATTTTTTTTTTAGTAAGTTATACAATTAATTTGCGTATCATAGCTAATGCGTATTTGAGTATCTATTTGGTGAATAAAACATTGCTACGGACCACAGAATACGAACTAAGTACTACAGTTCTCTTTCAGTGTTATGTAAGTGGTCACTTTGTTTATTTATTAACAGTGTCTATATAACTAATAGGTTATGCACTGAAAACTACCCCATAAGACTCCTTTCACTGCACGTAAAAGCTTTGTTAGCGTCGGTGGTTTAGTTTCTCAACTTAGCTCATTTAAAAGTATCACTAGAGATTATAAATTTCAAGCTCCGTCTCCGAGTTTAGTCTGTGACAAGCTCTCGGGCTAAGCTGTAGATTCAACGGAATATTGTGTAATCTATGGCTCTAACCTTATTTTACGGTCTCAGAGGTATGCTACTTCAGAGAGTATGAATAAGAACTTTATATTTTTCAGATCTTCTTTTCATTAGACAAGTTCTAGAATTTTCTTAATACCACAGATAACATTTAATACTTTAGAAGTAGGCCATAGATTACAAATTTATTTGAGATAATAGAAAATACCGTAAGGAAACCGGCATGTCCAAGAACTAAAAATTCGAATAAAATGTCCAACAATCCGCATTGGGTCTAATCACTCATTAAGACTCACTCACATAAGAACACTGTCATGATGATAATGAATGGAAAATCTAGTAATTTTTTCCATTTCTTCTCTTCTTAGGAAATTGGATTAAAAAAATTTAAGGAACTTAATACACAAAAAAAAAATAGTATACAGGTATAGGTACAATTAATTGTTTGTAACGGTCAGATAGTTTCTTTGTTCAACGTACGCACCGAATCATACTAACAATTTGGATGTTTATTACTTACAGCTGGACCAAAAGCTGAATGTTCCCATGGCCATCTGATAACAGTAACTCCTGTATAACTTCATTTTATCATAGGATAGCAGTGCTCAATGCCACTCCGAAGTACACAAGACACTCAAAGGAAATCTTTAAATCTTAGAAGTGAAGCGGATTTTCCAAGACTTGGAAATTTTCTGTATGGGATAAAGTTTTGTACGGGTAATTCAAGAAGAACTTGTTACTTGAAGACTGTTTCACATGTGCAATGAGTACTGCGACAGTGTGGTGTAGTAAAAAAAATAATTGCGCATCTTATTAGCTTACTATATATACTAGCACCCGCAAGAGTTTTCTGATCGATTTTAGGTATATAAAACGTTCGTTAGGTAATGTAGCTTACGTGGCATATATACGGCAGCCGTATTACTGTTACAAGGCACCAAGTTTATCCATTTACAGAACTTACAGAACTCATTACGCGATGGAACTGAAGCGACTTTAGTTTTAGAAAAAAGTTAGAGTGAATTTTCGTGGAAATGTTTGAGAATCTGAGAAGGTTGATTTTTAAAGCAATATATCACGGTTTCACCCGCTGTATTTAAATTTTTATGTTATATCACAGGAAAAGTATTTTTTCTTAATAGTTTTGGCGTGATTGACTAAACATCTACTTCTTATCTGTATAAATCAGTATAGTATAGTGTAATAAATAGATACAGTAAGAAAAGTGCCAATGGACACAATTCTTAGCAACTAATTTATTTTATAAGACTAGGTCAACTTAAAATTACTCATTAGCCTAAACGTAAGGCTAGATTGTAATAATATTGAGTACATTATTTTAAAATGTATTCATAATAATAAAAAAAAAGTATAGTGTGATAGTGCGGATCTATGTTTGTATGATTCCCGGGATTTGAATAATATTCGTTTGTTTGTATGTTGTTCCACATCTATTTAGTTAAGTCTGGTCTGATAATCACGCAAAGGGAATCTGATTTTAGAATCATGAACAATTATGTGACCGTCTTTTCTTATTCCGCAGACTCTTCGAAGAGAACCAAGACCTGCTTAATATGTTCGAGAAGTTTCGCCAATGTCGGACGAAGGAAGAGCAGATCAACTCTATGGAGCTAGCTGAGCACGCCAACAACGTGATGAACACCCTGGATGAGGGCATCAAGGGTCTGGACGACCTGGACAACTTCTTCGAGTATATCCACCAGGTCGGGGCCAGCCATCGGAGGATACCAGGCTTCAAAGTGGAGTATTTTTGGGTATGTTGTACCTGATATTTTTGTTTACAAGTACGTAGCTGACCCGAGTGGTGTCACTAGCGTTATTTTTCTCACCGTTACCCTTCCCTGGACTCACAGAAATATTTGAAGACCAAAGTTAGCTAAATCGGTCCAGCAGTTTTAGCGTGACTAACGAACAGCGATTCATTTTTATAATATTAGATAGAAGAAAATAGGATGAAAGACTAAAGTGGCAATTATGCTTAGTGAGTACCTGGTGGTTAGCGGTTACCGTAGACTATAGACGCTTGCAATATACTAGTAGTATCACTTACTCTTGAGATCGAAAGTCTCATGTGCCTGTAATTTCTTCGGAAGGCATACTCTTCGAACAACACCGGCTGGGTTCCTATGGCTTTTTTGGCATGAACCTTGCTATTGTTATGGATGCCGAGTAGGGTTGGAGCACATTCGTCCCAAGCTTTTTTATCATCTAGGTAATCGGTACTCCGCTTAACCTTTTAACCAATGAGGTCACACAGACACAGTTAATCTCTAAAGAAAAATATCGACACATGTTTCATCCCTCCACGGGACATCATCAGGACCATCGACTTGTTCTCCGTCAGACGTGTTGCTCCGTCGAGCGCTGGAGCCAAAAGTAATGTATTTCCGCAAAGTAACGCCTCAATCTATCAATTATCAGTTCTACATGAAAATCTTTTATCAATATTGATACACACCTTTTTGGCTGAGTATACTGTAATAACTTTACCCATATTGATGTATCGCGCGCGGTATACTGGGCTCGATGATCGATTTCTATTTGCGAGAAACGTATCTAAGTGATGGATATTTTATTATTTGCCCGCAAGCTCGCCAATATTTTCTTGCTACTTTTGCCTGCGAAATAACTTTTATACATATGCTTTTTCAATATTATCGGGGTTAAAGACAGTTTTGCATCTTGATCTTCGCTGGCCTTTGTTCTGCTAAACCAGAATGGTCACTGTTTTTTTGGAAAGCCAAACCATCAGCAAGGTTGTTTACTTTTTGTGGTCATTAAGCTAAATTGATATTCAAAATGGCATTTATAATATTATGTTATCATAAGGTCGGGCATCCGGACGTGTCGCCAACAGTCTTGATTAGACGCGTGGTAAAAGATGACAACTACTAATTATTTTACATAAAAAGTTATTTACTTGAATATAAACTTTTATTAAAAACGGCTTCTTTAAATATTTTTTTATTGCCTAAATAATTATGTAGAACGTCGTAAAGAAATTCTTTGAAATGTAGGATATATTTGGGAAATAAGTTGTAATTATTAAATGTGTGTTTTATGAAGATTTCAAAACTAATTCGTGTTTTGGCTATTATGAATTAGAAGATTATCTCTCTCTAGTATAAATATATGGATTTCAATTAAATACGGTTAATAGGATTCGAATAAAATGGGCTAGAACTTTAGCGTATTCGCCCCCTTAACTCTCTCTAAAATTGGTACCCACTTGGAACTGACTTTATTTTGATTGAGCCAGCTATAATGTAAATCTTTTTGTATCCTCTACACAATGATGTAGGCGGCAGCTGACTGAAAGGGTTAATTCCGCTATGCACGATTCCCGCTATAAACGCAAGAGGTATCAGGTTCGCATTCCGCGGGGTACAAAGGTTTCGATCTGCATTTGATTTCAAAGCTAGAAGGAAATATTTTACTGAGGTAATGCAGGTTTCACTATCATTTTCACCCATACCTTTAACAAGCCCTGATTATTTTGAGTTATAGCCAGTAATAAATGGAATGTAGTTTTTGTCTATGCATATATTATAATCAAATACTAAAATATTTAGCTCACAATTTTTATTAATACTTCTAACACTTTGAGGCTAAATACTCATGATATCATATAAGCTCTAACTTGCAAACTAATTATGTTACTAAAGAAAAACTTTGGAGCTCTAGAACCAAATTCAATTAATTTTAATTTCCAACTTTCTTATGAAACCGAGAATAATTTTTGAACTTATTGACTCACCTGTATACCTTTATACTTTCAAGAAAATTACCTACATCAAACTTAATGCCGAGCAATTTAAAATTCAATATAAAGATTGTTTTGACAATATTAGTTTTACAATGAGATGTTTTCGATTCGAGAAAAGTAGTTCCGATTGCTTTGACAGATGGCGCTATCTGCCCTACTGCCATACTGGGAAAGGTTATTAAAACAAGAAAAAAGTTGTTAACTCCGTTTTTGTTTCGTCTCGTGTCAAGCGGAAAGTTGTGGGTTCATGTCCTGCTTGACGCAAAATAATTAAACTCCAGTACGACCAAAGTTAATGTACTACGTAGTACGTACTATGACTTTGACACCAGCCATAGGTATGACAGACAGTGACAGCAGGAGCAACCAATATTAAATTCCCTACACATTCACCATAGCCCGCCAAACGTAGTGCTTACATCCTCTTGGGCTCACCAGTTGAGCTACCGCCATCTAAATAGACAGCTTTTTTTTTTAATAACTTGAGACGAAAACCCCTAATTTTAAATAACGATTTTTCAAACTCTGGTTGCGTGTGCTCTTTTCTAGTCTTCTTGCCTCTTTTATTTTTTCTTTCTCCTATTTTTTTAGTACAGGTTTTTGACCTTTTGTCTACTCGTATCGTCAATATACGAGTAGACAAAAGGTGAGATTCCGTTGCTGATATAGACAAAACTGCCGCCAAACAGTAATGCGAGCATATCGAATATGATATTTTATCAAAGAAACCGAGAATTGCCCAACAAAGTGGCAACGCGCGTCTGATGTTGCAAGCATGCATAGGCTACTGTAACTGCTCACCAGCAAATGGGCCGTACGCTTGGTTGCCACTTTAGTAGTATAAAAATAAGACTCTTTACCAACGGGACGTCACGCATCATCTAGCCCCAAGCTAAGCAGAGCATGTGTTATGGGTACTAGATGACTGATAAACGTAATACAATACAATACATGATTAGTAATTTTTCTTATAGGTATTTTTTGTTATAGGAAAATACCCCGAAACCCCGGAACAAATATTAGCAGATCGTACAAACATTTGTTCCGAGGCGGGAATCGAACCTGCAACCTCCGCGTCGCAGGCGCACCTTCACCCGCCGCTCCACACCAGTCGTAAAAAAATAATGTTAATAACCATCAACAGCCCTATCTAAAAAGTTTTCTGGACTGTTTTCAAATTTTGAATAACTATATACAGGCTCCTGCTGAGCTGTAAAAAGTTGTTCTAGCTTTTTGTGATAGACCTCGTCCAACCAAATGCTAACCGCCGCCGCCGTACTTATTTTTGCAGACAAGCGGAAAAAATAATTATAAGAATATATTTCTTGCTAACAATACTATATTTCAAACCCTATACCCCAATTTAAATTACCATATTGCATAATTATGCGTAAAGCGTACTCTGAAATTACCTTTAGATGAATATCAGGCGTCCGTGCTCTATCCTATCATGAACGATGAACATCTCCCTACTGACTGTTTTAAGAGTTTGGTGCTTATAAATTTGAGAAGTCCTAATAAACAAAATAGATTCAAGAAATATCTTTTTAAATTTTTATGTTAGATTAGGTACGAGTATATCATCATTTACATTTGCAGTATGTGCTTAATTGCAGCACTGACTAGACTGTATTCATACAAACTCTCTAAAGAGCGCTGCAATAAAAGCTCATAGTAGGCCTTGCTATCCAGTGTTACTTTATACGTAGCTCTATATTTACACGTACCATGATATAAGATATAATATCTTTGTATCAACGTTTTTATATTACTCTGCCAGACACTAAGCATTAATGTTTTACGGCATCATAACTATCAAACAAAATATTGCAACGTTTCTATTTTTGCTTTCAGAAAATTGAGGCGCCCTTTCTAGCGGCCGTGGAAGCTACGCTAGGAGACCGCTACACTCCCAACGTCGAAAACATCTACAAAATTACTATAAAATTCATCTTAGAAACACTTGTCAATGGCTTCGAGAATGGTGGCAACAAAAAATCCTGAAAAACGAACTTGTCATAGATAAAAAACGGAACCCAAGAGAATATCAGCACTACGTTTAAACGGAACCGTCAACATTCAAGTTTATAAAATGAACGAAGAGTTCTTTGCGATATTGATACTTAAGAACGACCTCTTTAGTTTTACGAAAATTTTCTAAACTCAAACCACATCGTCAATTCTTCTAGCTGATGTTTTCAATGTAGTAAATATTGATAATGTGCATAAAAAAATATTGTGTATCTCTAATATTTTGATGTGATATACTTATAATAATTCAAAACAATTTTTGTGGTTTTCCGGCTCTACTAATTGATGTATTGATGTGTTGAGAAAGTAAGTATTTAGATATTTGTAAGCAGGGAACACTTTTAAATGTGCTTTTAAATAGATCTATCTATAGAGAACGTAAGAATAGTAGAAATAACTAATTGTGTGTGTTCTAACTTTATTATTATTATAAATGTATAAACCTTTTATCGAGCAGTGCTTATTGTAACTTATTGTATAAAACTCATTATTATATTTATTTAAGATTTTATTATAGCGTACTTAATAATATATTTTGGCTGGTCCAGTACATAGTTATTATTTATAATTAAATTTTAAGCGTTTTGATTTATCTATTTATTATTTCTTTAGTTAAATAATTTTGTCTTCCTAGTAATTTTAATCGTTGCACACTGTTATTTCCATGTTTAGAATATAATTACTAAAACTATTATTGTTTTTTTAACTTATGTATCAACATTACCTATTATAAATCAGATGCATATCTTCAAAATTTTATTCAGATTTTTAACTAAAAACGTACCTTAAAAATTGATACTTCTTGTTAACTACGTTGAAACAGTATTAACTACGTTTTAGGTAATTACGTCTGCTATTTTAGAAATATTTACAAAACATATTTTTGGACTTACCTATGCCTGGTTTAAGATGGAAAAAAACACAAGAAAGTTGACATATACTTATTTACATACCCGTTTTCTTTGGTATTACTGACAATGGGAAAATGGTTGGTACCAAAACATCTATAGCCAAATTTTACACTTTTCACTTCTTATACATACTAACACAATTTTATTTTATTTCGTATTGCTATTCATAGAGAATGTACGTCTTAATAAAATCACAAAATGAATAGATAGTGGGGATGTATTAGGTTCTTTATTTGTTAAGTTATGAAATTTTTGTAGCTCTTGCTTTCTGAATATATTTTACGAAATGTATATTTTAATGGCTTATTCATAAATTATATTTCTTCTCTGTATAATGTTGTGTAGGTTTATTATATAGTAATGATGGTACTTTTAAATCTATTTAATGAGTATGTATCATTGCTGAATACATTTTAACTTGGTACTTGTTTTATTAAAAGTTTCCAAGCTTTACCTATTGTCTGACCGTGAATAATGAAAACAAAGTTTTACGTCTTTTGTTTTAAATCTATTGTAAACTTGAAAGTATTTAAATGGTTAAATTATTAACACCTTATTATTTTGTCTGTAATTTAAATTTGAGATTTTTGTCACAGTTGTTAACTATTATAATAGTTTTGTCAGCAAATAAAAAGTAATTATGTTTTTATTTAACTTTTAAGCGCACAATTTAGTTTTTTGTCTATCTTTATATACTGACTAAAAGATTTATCCAAAACTAAACCGTAAGTTCGACAAGAAGCATGCGCCAGCCAGACTCAACAATAACAATCCTGTCTTAAAACGCAAACATAATAATTTACGCACCCTTATTTATCGAAGCTTTGCATACGTTTACACTCTCATGTTTAGTGTAAACATTACCCTCCACAATATTTTTAATTAAATGGTAATTACTTTACGTTGCTGAGGAAAAATTATGTTTGACTAACATACCTAATTATTATAAAAACAATAATAAATTCTAAATTAAAAAATTACACTGTTTTAAGTATTTCGGTGTTAAAATTAAAGCGCTTAACATTGATTAAATAAATTAGATCTATTACTTATTGAATACTGTTACTAATTTACATTATACTATTTAGGTTTATTAGAAAATAATTTAATAATGCGATGAATGTGTTGTACCTACGTAATGTATTATTGAAAAGTTCAAGATTTGTGTAATTAAGTGTTAATTTGGTTTTAAATAAATAATAAAAAAGTGTTGTTTATTTTTTTAAGTAGCAATCGTTAAAATATTGATAGGTTATATTATTATAATTAAAATATGATATTTTTTGATGTTTTGTTATATAATCTCTAGATGCTAATCAAACTTTCAAGTTACTTATTCCCGACAAGGCAAGTATAATTTGGAATGTTTATGGATTAAGTTTCCTTAAACGTCGGTCATCATGGCATATTTGTCGCGATATAATCAACAATGTGAGATTTATTACGACGCGATAAAGTTTAAAATTACCCATGAATTTGCACTAGCAACTTCAATGACGTATGATAGCCATAATATCATAAAAGGAAACATTATTAACATACAATTGCGACGGACGTCATTAACTGAAGGTTGGTTCCCCTGGTTCAATAGTGATGGGATTTTTTATAAACAATGTCCTTTTTATAAAATAATTTAAAATTGCTTTTACTTTTGTAGGTATAATTGACTAATTCAGTTATACCGACCATCATTATTTTACTAGCGTAAAAACTAGCCCGTGTGAGCTTGCATAAACCAATTTGCCTTTGCGTCATACGTTTCTCGCATACTCCCAATGTAGCCGAACATCAACTTCCATCCACAAATTGGATTCCGTAGGTCAGAGTCCAAATTGCTCACGACTCTGGAATAACAAAAACTTTGCCGAAACCCCCTCAAATATTATCATTCTGTACAACCATTTTCAAGAGAAAAGATAAACTTTATTAAGTAAAGTTTACCCAATATTGTATATCAATTTGAATATTTTTAGGCCAAAGCTTTGTTTGAAATTTTCGTGAAGAATTTATGACACTTCAATATTGATTCTCTTTGTGGGAAAGATATTATATTTTAGAACGAGGATAAAGTTTCCGCTCATCAAAAGCAAAACCTACGATGTATTTGAAATTGTTGGTGGCTAATAAAACAAGAGAGTTCACGAAATAAAAAGGACTTCGTTCCAATCCAAATAAAATAAAGTCGTCTCAATAGTCCCATCACTAGTAGGTGCAACATTTGACCGCGCTTAGTTTCAAAAAGCACGCACCACTGTCAAAATCGAGACTAGTCTAACGGAAAATAACTACAGGTTATTTAAAATTAACGAGTTATAGCATTATCGTTAATTGTCTTTTAATTTGTGTGTGCAGCAATTTTTAGACAAGAATATTTATTACGCAAAATATTAACTCAGTTATTGAATAGCAGTGTATCGCGCAAAACAAAAATAGTCTAAGATTAGATCTGTTCGAAATTATTGCACTTGAATTACTTCAGTGCTTTTGGATACTCGCTGAGCTTTAGTAGTTTATTGTAACTCAACTGTATCGGTACTGAGCCAAAACGAATCGCGCTTATAATACTAATACTATACTTGAACAAATTTAGTAACATTTTATATAATTATGATTATAATATAACCAAAACAAGATGATTCCTAATAAAGTCCGTCAAAATAATTGCACGTAAGTACATAATATAAATTATTTTTGTGAAACTACAATGTGAAACCAAAACAAGTAAGTGTCTAACATAAAAGTTCAAACAGCTGCTTAATTTTATATCTGTGAGCCTGCAAAGTTTATTTGAAAGAAGAAAAATACAAAGTGAGAAATCGAAATTCAAATATTCGTGAACCAAAAGAAGTTTTCATTCTACGAGTTTTCAGACTTTGTATAGATCTCTTTGTGTCAAAATGGGTTGCAAGTTGACAAAGCTAGCGGCATCTCAGGTGAGCCGTGACGGTATCGACCGCCCGCCGCCGCCTTCGGACCCTCGCTCTCCGCTGACGACCAAGCAGCAGTACTGCATGCTGGCTTCTTGGAAAGGCATCTTCAGAGAAATTGAAAAGACAGGGATATTATTATTTGTTAAGTAAGTATGCTTACCAGATTTCTGTCATATTCATGCCCTTAATTGATAAAAAACTGTCATTTTAGCAGCCTTGTTATTCTTATGTATATTAACAGAGACGACGATAGAAGTAAATAGATGGTAAAGGTTTTCAGATTGGTCGTGATGACGCTTTTTAAGGGAGGCCTATGTCCAGCAGTAAATGTCTATTAGCTGATATGATGATGATGATGATGTTGATAAAAATACTGCGTATCAGTCAGTGGCCATATTTAATGACATCCAACTTGTATTAGAAATATAATTATAAACATAAAAAAAAAATACTAATAATAATTAATACACAGACCTTCCTTTTTTTTTAATTTTGTCTTAAAAATCTCGAGTGATTCGATAGTTTATGTAATGTATAAACATATTCTGTTACTAATATTGTAACACTATGACAACAAAGCTATTATTTGTGTTTATAATAATACTATCAGTAACAAAAATGCCCCCCACTGGCATTATAGGCCCATGCCATAGCTCTAGTTTTCTGTAGACGCACTAAAATTATGTGAGCGTACAAAGATGACTTATCTACTGATCTGATAGGGACATAAGTTGGATGATAGAAGTCATAAAAGAAGATACTGGGTCATATAGGTTAGAGTTCTGGGCCTCTGAGAAAATTATATGTTATGTAGTTACAAAATAGCCTAGGTACGATGCTATACGGCCATGAGTAGGTAACTCTTTTTTATAACAAACGCCTGGACAGAATTGAATGAAATTCGACCTATGCTCTGGATTACATGTCTAGGCTAAATTTTATTTCAGAAAAAGTGTTTTTTTAAGGATGAATAACTGTTTAACCACAGGTAAAACAGCGAAGCGCAGCTGGTTTTATATATATAATAATATATCCAGCTTCGTGGTTTCACTGATGTTTTTGGTAATAAATTGAAGGAGCAAATTAATTTAAACCGCAAAGTACAAAACGTGTAGCGGTTGGTGATTGTTTGAAATATAGTGTGTACGCCAGCAACCCACGCAATTAAACGTAAAAGGTATATCTAAGGCTCCATGTACATCTATTCGCAGCAGCCACAACTCTTTTTTAACATTCATTTATTTTATGTTGTGTTGTGTCTGGTAACAGTTGTCGTTGAACGTATAAATACTCTACTATTGCTACACTTAACTACTGTTTGAGAACTTCCTGCGTTTTTTGGATAACTAAGAAATAGCCTGGATTATTCCGTTTGAAATTATGGTACTTGTGTGGCGAATCTATCTACGCATCATCACATCGGCATGTGCTATTGAGTGCTCATCACTGATTGACGGCGTATTAATGGCCCAGAGTATAACAGACAGATAGATCAATCCAGATTTATTGATGGATTTACTACGCCAAAGAAACGTTTACATCAATCAATCATTAAGACCAGTTAGTCATCATGGAAACGACGAACTTTTATAGAAAGCGATATTGCGCAGGTGTGGTCATATTTAGTTACCTTGATTTGTCTATTTATAATCACTCTGAACGTACGATTGGCATCATTTTGAAAGGGGGTAATCATTTTCTAATTATTTTCCATGACGACAGTTGATGGCTTTGATCAAGCTGAGCGTAAGAGTAGTAGAGTTCTCTGTGATAGAGCTCGTCTGGGGAAGCCACCATACCTATTTCTGCCGCCAAGCAGTAATGCTCGCATTGCTGTGTTCCGGTGTGAAGGGTATGGTTTCCGGTGAAATTACTGGCACATGAGGCTTTCGATCTTAGCCTCAAGGTGGCAACCCGCGAGTGATACCTCTGGTATTGCAAGCGTCCATAGGCTGCGGTAACCGCTTACCATCTTGTGGGCCGTACGCTTGGTTGCCACTTCAGTTGTATAAAAAAAAAAAAAAAAAGCGTGGCTAGATTGATTGTCTCAGATGAACATATTCTTTTATAATTTTTGTATCTACCAAAATTACGTTTGTAATTTGTTTGTTTTGTTGTGTAATTTTGGAGATACAAACTTGCAAAAATGTGTTTGTAGCTGTCGCTTTTGCGATGAGAATTGCAAGTGGTATTGACTACCCGTTAGGGTAAGTGCTAAATATTTCTACGTATACGGCCGTTTTTGGTGCGAGTCGGTGTGAAACTTACAATTCGTACCTTACGTGTTTTTTTAATGGCAGTCTGTCTGTACAATATTGCCAGTGTCAAGTAATGTTGACGTATACAAAAATAAACGAATCAAGTTTGAATTTTGAATTTGACGAACAAAATTTTGAAAGAAATGAGGTGATGACAGGCAGATGACAGAGGAAGACTCTTATTAACCTTATGTTTCTTGCCCGGCTGGCTAGAGCCAAAATTACTGTTCAATGTGACAGCATTGTCGATTCTGTTGTAATATTTTCTAAACTAAACTAGGTAGCTAAAATTGTTGTCGTCCTTTTCTTATGAATTAAAATACAAAGGTTTGCAATAGTTTCAGTTAGCTAAGTTTTAAAATGCAAAAACATGATCGATACCATTACCTATCTTCTTAAATATAAAAATGAATAGCTGTGCGTTAATCTCACTAAAACCCGAGAACGGCTTGGCCGATTTGATTAATTTTGGTCTTGAAATGTTTGTAAAAGTTCAGGGAATGTTTAAACGGTAAGAAAATATACAGGGTGTAAAAATTAGCTAAAATAAAAATAACGCGAGTTCGTCGTTCGTTCGTTCGTATAAGTCAGTGGCCAACTCTGGTGACAGAGTTTCTAGGCTGAAAAAACCGCGCCGGGTCTACTAGTATAATAATAAAATAGTTTTTAAACCACGCTAGCAGGTATAATAGGTTACTACTCTGTTACAAATTTAACCAAAAATCATTTACGCCACGAACGGCAAGTTAACTCCATCTATCATTTAGCGACCAATAACGTCAACGAAGTTTCAATATAATTTATCGATCGATGCTCGCTAGACCGATGCGCGATGTGAAACTATTCAACTGAAAATATCCACCCATCTGGATCTGCCCGTCCAATAATCGTCTGAAATGGACTTCCCAATTTTATATTCAAATTTTTGGGTAATATCATTTAACAAAATTTTAATTCTGAGTAAATAATTACTTTGAACTTTGTTATCGAGATTCTGTTATTTTTTTTGCTCAATGAATAACCTATCTCGAAAATATTTTACCTTATTGTATTTCAAATACGCTTGCTTTATGTTGGTTTGCCATCCAAGTTATATTAAAAAAAAACTATATAAACATGCAGGTTTTTTTTTAAAGTAGTACTTAGCAAACAGTAGTATTAGTTACTGTGTATAAAGGGCACTGTATGAAGCTAAATTACTGGGCGAAAGACACTTAATAACTACGTCTCGGGGTGACGAGCAGTGCAGTGCCATGTAGAAGTTTAAAACTCTTTTGGGTGAAACTGCAGCTGTTATTGTCATGCGTGGCCTTAATATCAGGCAAACTACTTTTTTACAGTCTCGTTTGGTCTAGTCACACGCTAAAAAAAAATTATGAAAATAAAGTAGCGCAAGGCGCGTCAGGCAAGTGCCTGGTTGAATCGTAAGGCGGGTTCAGTTCCTGCTTTGGAAGAAATTTTTGCATGATCTTCAACTACAAGTATTAGGACTGTTATACTGTACTATATGGACCTATACTGGACTGTATGAGTGCTGGTTTTTATGACGTTTTTATGGTTTTATTAGTTAAAAATATTACTTTGATTTTGATTTGCTTTTACAACTATAATGTCACGCCACCACTTTAAAACAACCGCTATAAGACGGTCCCTTGTGACAAAGTTTATTAAAAATATTGTCACTGTATGTCACATAGCCGCAGTAACATAAGCCAAGGCGAGTGTTATGCGCTTAACAACAATGTCTCGGGGTGATAAGCGCAGTGCAGTGCCACGCAAACACTTAAACACTTTAAGCTTTGGGTGGCACTGCATCTGTAATAGTCAGGCAGGGCGCCTTGATTATCTTGTCACTAGCTGACATAAAAAAAATGTGCGACGGGCAAGTGTTATATCGTCATGAAACAAAGAACCATCAGTCAACTGCCATGCCATGGTTCGGCATGTTAGAATACCGCGTACTTTAGTTGAGTTTTCCATCATTACGGTAGGTAGGCCTATTGTGCCAGGCTACAAAACGTCTTTGTTTCATGACGAGCGGTATTGTTTTAGACGACAAAACGCGAATTTCGTACAACCGTCTACGTAAATTAAATACCCTTTCTTTGTGTTGTTCTATAAATAAGAAACGTGTTTTGTTAACATTACGAGATGACGTTTGATAAACGATGTTGGTGACATTCCATTTAAAACACGTATAAAAAGTGCGTTTAATAAGGTGTTTTTTTAGCAGAGTCAGCCACTGATTTATACGAAGTTACTAACTTTTATGCGAAGAGCCAGTGCAGAACTCGAAGCCTCGATTGGCATCGCGGTAATGTATCGAGAAGCATTGAAAATACACTTTATTTAGCCCAGACTTACGAGTAAGTATGTATTTAATTATATTACGGTCCGTATCATATCTTATGCAAGAAAAATTTTTTGCATAATCTGCAACAAATTAATTCGATTCTAGTTTTAACATCTACATGGGTGGGGTGGGGTTAAAATATAAAGCACTTTATTGAGGACACAAAGTAGTACAAAATCACATAGATGTTAACAATTCTAAGTATGTACTCCTACAAAAGGTGGTCATATTGGAAGTAAAACAAGGTTAGCAGTGTTCATAATAACTTTCCCCCGAACTAGTGATGAACTGTATCTTGGGATCCAGTTCTTACGCTCAATGCCTTCTTTTTTTTATCCAAGCGTGCGGCTCACTTGGCGGTAAGCGGTTACCTTAGGCTATGTACGCTTGCAACATCAGAGAAATCACTTGCGTGTTACCACCCTGAGACGTTAGATCGAAAATCTCGTGTGTCTCTAATTTCAGTTCGAAGGTTATGGAAATCATAACCTTTGAACCAGAACACATCAATGCGAGCGTTACTGCTTGGCGGCAAAAAAAAAATTGTGGTAGTTCTTCCCCGGACGAGCTCTACTACTCTTTGTTCTAAAATAGTATGTGGCGTACACAACCAATTGTTATTGTTGATGATGCTTATTGTACCATGGTACTTGTATTTTCTGATACACTGTAATTCTGGCAAGTTAAGTTAACCAATGGCAATAAGAAGGCACGAGCTGGTTTGAGCTATCAAATGTGGAACAAACAAAGTGTTTATAAATGAAACAAACCCTTTCATTCAATTTCCACCCACCTCTTTAACTTGAACTCTCGAATTGTGTAGATTGCGTCACGCTGTACCTACCAGCTTAAGTGGTACCCGAACGTTGACAAAGGGCGCTACTTGAAATGTCTCGGTTTTAATCACACTGTGCAATGATTAATTAGTTTTATTCTGTGAATAAAATTTATTCTGTGATTCATTAAAAGTTCATCATCATCATGACAGCCTTCTAATGTTCCCACTGCTGGGACACTGGCCTACTCTCCAGCGAGAGTGATTGGGTCTTAATCCACCACGCGGACCTAATGCGGATTGGCGGATGGCACATGTCTTTCGAATTTTTAGTTTTTAGTTTTTAGTTAATTAAAAAATAAACTCGAGATAGTTACTAATATCTTTTTTTTTTTTTTATTAAATTGTTGCGGCTAATATAACACTGCGGCCATGCAGGCCTATTCTACTAATATCTTTCTAACAAGCTATTACTTTTGTATTCTTCTTCTGGTTGCTTGTAAGTGTTTTTTTTAGTTTCCTCAACTTAATGTATATAAAGAAACTAGCTTCACTCGCTATTTAATTACTCTAGGTACTACGTAATAGCTCTGTATATACTTTTCTATCATAATACGCTTAACCTAATGGAGCTTTGGTGTAGCTCGCCTCGTCCCTAGTAACTTTGTGATTAAGTTATAAGGATACAAATAGTCACCTACGTGCGGATAACGTTACATGTTACGTTTGAACTCTATTCTCAAAGAGCTAAGGAGTACTATGATTTGATATCGACCGAGCTCGCTTACACCTCATTTCGATACATGGTATTATTTTTGTATTTATCGATGAATAGAAAAAGGACTTTGTTGCTGAGCGACCACATCGCCCAATCCGTATCTAATATTTACATAATTGACAAAAAAATAATATTAATGTATGTAACAAAACTAAAAAAAAAAAAAAAAAGTTTAACTTCTCTTAAAATAATTCTAAAAAAGTATACATGTTTTGGGCTACGTCAGAAATTGGATCAGCCAACACACTTTTCATTTTTCAAGTTAAACATCGTAAATTTAACGTAAAAATTATAAAACTTTATAATCATCTATAAAGCTTAGCTGGTTTTCTATTTAAAAGTTACTGTAAAAGTGCCTAACAATCTGCACACAGGATGTGCTATAATAGTTAGACGTTCTACGTAAATTAACCTAATCTACCCCCTATCTACGGACCCTAGTATTGGTGTAACCCTAAGTACGTGTGCGTGTGACCCTAGCTGTGTTGTGTCCTATCAAATGTATGTGTACCTAATGACCTAGCCCTAACCATATATGTGTGATAGATAAATATATAGATAGTCAAGGATATCTGTTACCAGGAGACCTAAGGTAACAGACGGATGGTGGGTAGGAAGTATTCTCTAATAATCTTAAGTCTATTTAATTATGTTGTAGTAAATAACGCTCTAAAAATCACAGCACCACATCTTTCTTTCAAATGTATTACAAACAACAGTAGGTCACAACGTCAAAGGCGTTATGCGTAAGGGCGTATGTTCACGGCATCCGTCTCCGTCTCCGTCACAGAAAACGAGATGACACTGATAGATTCGAAATAGCTATATAACTAGCGGTTGCCCGCGACTTCGTTCACTTAACTACACGTTTATGCTTTCCTCTTGAAGTATAAATAAAAACAGCAACCGCAATAAGCTTTAATCTACCGCCGCTGTCATCACAGCGCCAAACTTCGTCTAAAATAATTTTGTTCCTCAGTGACAGAGCGGAAACGGATTCAGTGGACAAACGCTCTTACTTGGAGCCTTTGCTCAGAACAATCGCACGCCGACAGACACATGATATGCCATTGTCACCCCAATATGTGCGCGGACGTGACTCAATCAGCCATTCAGAGGGTCTAGCTAGCACGACCAACTATCGTAACGTTAATTTAATGGACGCCACATTTATATACGATCGAATCGATCATGTGAGTAGAAGCGTGTTGAGGAAAATCATACGGATATCCTTCTTTAAGAAACTTAGTTATGTAGAAATGACAGGCAACATTTTTTTACTCGTGAAATGCCCCGTAACTTTATTCGCGTAACTTAATCTTATTTTTTTTTCTTAGAGCACACCTGGCGAATTTATACACCTTCTAGAAGTTACTAGGACTTATGGATTAAGCTGTGCATTAATTAGTCAATCAGTCAGTAATGCAACGATTTTGTATAGGTACTTAGATTTATTCAATTTTGGCATATTAGTTAACCTACAACTCGCATGTAATAAAGATGATTTATACAGCGTCTAGTTAGTGACAAGTTATCTACCTTAATCAAAATCCTTTACTATGTGATTTATAGCTTCTTTATAACACACAGCTATCAAGCAAGAACCAGCAACAGCGGCTTAAATAACGAACGATTCTCGTCATTGTAAAGTCCAATAATAAATTACTTTTATCGTTTTACTTTGTGCAAGTTCTACAAAATGCGAGTTCTGTTCGCCAAGTCCTTTGTCTTTGTAAATGGGTCCAGCTAGCTATGTTTCATCTGATTAAAGTTATGCTTATGCCACACGATGCGTTGCGGCCGCGTTACGTTCACGTTAGTATTTTTAGACAAGTTCGCTTCTGAAACTGTAAACTACTATTGAATGATGAATATATGCCACTTTGCTGATTATTTTAGTGGTAAAATAAAAAAAAATAAGATTTGTCGCTAGTTCAAGCGTAATGAGATGCATTAAAAAAAAATGGACTGAGCATCCACACAAATAAAAGATCACTGCTTGCAATGACGCGTCGTGCCGCACCGTGTAATATATTTCTCAAAGTTATCTAATAGTTCTATCTAAGAAAGTTAAACAGAAAAACAAGCACTTTATCTTCAGCACACAACAGACGTAGCTGCATTGTGAAATAGGTGCTACAAAATGGCTACGAAACAGGTGCTACGCTACGAATGCAAAAGAGCATAAGTTTTATTTTTTATGGGATTCCTTCTTTAGAATAATTTATGATGATGCGAGAAAACTGTTGGTTATGTTGTAGCGACCTTGCATATCGGTCTTAAGATTGTAAGTTTGAAATTACACTTTGGAGTACTAATATCTGTTCTGTGCTACTACTAATAAATGTTATCATAAAAAAGTGCATAAAGCGTTGCATAAATAAATCTTTCCTTCTTCCAGATTATTCGAGGAAAATGAAGATCTACTGCATCTTTTCGACGACTTTGTTGAACTTCACAAGTCTGAGAAGTTGGAGCAGTCTGAAGAGCTAGCGGATCATGCTACAAAGGTGATTCACTTGTTTATATTCTGAATAACAGTCCGCACCGGCTTTGCATGGGTGCACTAAAAAAAATTGTGTACATCATCTAAGATCTTGTCTAATGTGATCACACATCATGAATCCATATAAGCATGATGAGATCTTGTCTTCGGTGACTATGAGAACTTAGTTAAATAATAATAGCTCCGCCTACCAAGTAATGAATTGGCTTTACAAAGTGTAGTCATTTATTTTAATTTAGAGCTTGCCCAATCTAATAAACTAACAAATTTTTTATTTGTATATTCAAATAAGAAATGTATTAGCCGAGCAATGACTAGTTATTAAATTCTGCAAAACTCTTGTACAACTCTTTATTTACTATATGACTATATTATGACTATTAAACTTTGACTATCTCTTTTTTTTTATTGATGAAAAACGGCGTTAAAATCAGATGCGTAGTTTAAAATATCTAAGCGTCCCCACGCATAACGGACCAAATGCGCGTCCAAATGCGAAAAAGGGTTCCACTTAAATAAGTAAATACTTAAGCGTGCAATGCATACAGTGGAACAGATGGCTGGAAAGCTACTATGTTTTATAGATGATACACGGATAGCACGGAACATCTTGCTAATGTGCAGTCATTTTTCAGCCTGCCACATTAGCGTGAAATTTCTCGTTAATGTAAAAGTAGGCGCGAAAACGCGCGCCCGTTAAGCTAAGAGTCGCTCTCTACTCAGAAACATTAGAATTTAATAGTTCTGCCCGAACGCGATTACTCGGACATACAATATAATAGTCAAGACGTGTATGTATTAGTGTGGAAGACCTTTAACAGACCAAGAAAAAGTTGGTCAATGCAGGAGTAATCTTAGCAAATGGAGCATGATCGACGAAAATGACACACATTGCCACTGGGTTTTGGGTTTTGGGCCCACTTGATGGTCAGCGGTTACCGTAGCCGTAGCCTATGTACGCATGCAACATCATAGATACACTTGCGTGTTACCACCCTGAGACGTTAGATGGTAAGTCTCATGTGCCTGTAATTTCACCGGAAACCATACTCTTCGAACCGGAACACAGCAATGCGAGCATTACTGCTTGGCGGCCAAGTTCAGACCTTGCGACACGTTCTCGTGTGTCCATCCTGCTCACACTCCTGCACTATGGATGACCATGAAGTCGGCACCACGGTATTGTCCGAGCCGGCTACTGGTCAAAATGGCTTTAAAAAAAAAAATAGTTCTAACAACGACACGAAAGAAGAAGAAGAAGTCATGACGTGATGATATTTTCAGGTGATGCACACACTGGATGATGGTATCAAGGGTCTGGGCGATGTGGACGCATTCTTCGAATTCATCAGACACGTGGGCGCCACGCATCATCAGGTAGATGGCTTCCAGGCGGAGAATTTCTGGGTAAAGGTTTTATTAAGGTTTTTGTTGTGAAAATTAGCATTGCTACGTACCCATTTTATGGTAAAAGTTAACTAGCAAGCTGGCTGTTTATATGCTTGTTTGCATGTGGTGTAAAAAACAACAGGTACTTATATACCTATGTTAACGATTTGATATAGGTACATTTGGGTACATTAGAATCAACTGTCATGTACCTTAGAACAGAATATAATTATTTGTCATGTAACTAGTTTTGTATCAGTAGTAAATCAGCCGAATCGTGCAGCATGGAATCAGGGGCTTTACCAGAGCGGTATCAAACTCTCTGAGGTTAGAAATTGAGAGCTTTGTTCTCGTTTGAACGTCAAAATTTTGTACGTAACTAAATCTAAATTGGGTTTTAATCTTCTCACGTTTCAAATTGCCTTTTAGCTTCCTAATCCCATCTTAAATATGTCTGCAGATTATCATGACAGTAAAAGCTTATTTGAACAAAGTAGTATAATTACAAAACAAGAATAAGTCAGAGGCACAGAATAAATAAACCAGAGGTCAACATTTCGTAGGCATCGCGTAGCGATGTAGCATCTCGCTACGCGCTACGCAATGCCTACGCTTTTTGAGTAGAAATATTTATAGAAGTTATAAGCGAAGCGGCAAACAACATACAGGTTGACAATCTCATAAATAATTATATGGTTATTCAAATTTAATGATTTACACATGTACTACTAAAATATGTATTTTAGAACGTAAAGCTAATACATAATACAAATCATAAAATTTTCATAAAACATTATTTCAATAAATTGTTACCTTCGATCCGGAGGGTGCGATCAGCGCAATTCTGCGTAAAAAAGATGGTATTAGTGACTAATCTAGTCAGTTCCGCTATGTTCGATCCCCGCTATGCTCAGATTCTAAAATACATAGATAAAAGGGCACTATTTGTTTGCTTTTTGTTTTTACTTTGACATAATCAAAACATTTCAAAGTATAAAAATACCGGTCAGGATTTTTTTGTTTATTATGTTGTTTAGGGTTGTCACTGCAAATAAAGCAAAAAAAATTAGGGCCTTATTCATAATCTTATCGTGTCTTTCGAATTTGTCATTATCTTTGTCCATTGATAAAAGAATGACAAGGAAAGACAATACATAATAAGCCGCTAATCTATGGGAGTTTCTTTTTTGAATAAGTGGTCTTCTAGCCTAAGTCTAAGGGAGTTCTAGTCTCTATTAGTGCATAATCTAGTAGAAATCTAAAAACATTGTAGAATTTAATATTCATGTACCCACACTCAAGTACTTACCCTTTTTACTATAAACTAATAATGAAAATACAAATCCGTTTTCTAGAAAATCGAGAAGCCATTCCTGCAAGCTGCCAAAACGACCCTAGGCGACCGATACACTCCGAACATTGAAAATATTTACAAAACTACTATCAAGTTCATCCTTGAAAATCTGGTAAAAGGCTACGAGGACGCTAGGACACCGAATGGAAAACTTCAGTTTGTATAGAATACTTCCTTATGCCTAATTAATTACGTTCTCTGTAAAGCTTTTGTTGAATCACAAACTTCTAATTCTGTAATTTAATATCGAAATTTCGACAAAGGTAGATAACTTTTCAGATGTTGACAATGTTTAAATCTTTTATTAATTTTATGATATCTACAAATAACATTTTGAAATTGAAATGCTTAGTAGTAAGTAGTAAGTACTTAAAAGCTAATGTTATTGGAATTATAAATTTTATAAACGTTTTCTAGTTATTTTCCTAATTACTCCCCAAACCGTTTCTCAATGTCCAAATTGTCCAACCCGTGTTACAGACATAAAGTTCCGATGGCTTAATATAAAATTCCGATAACTGTTTATTCAATGGTAGTGGATCTGATACAAATATTTTTTTCTGGTCAGTGTCAAGAAAAATGATTTTTATCCAGCCAGGCTGTATCGATGAAAGCGGAAAGCTATTAACGTAAACTTTTTGATAAAGAGGTTTATTTTTGCATCTTGAAAGAAAGAAATAAACGTTTTAATAATTATCAGGCTGAGGATAGTTCTATAGCGGCCCTCTTACCAATTTTTAAGTTCAAAACAAACCTATAAACCAACCCAGCTAGAATGCCCCCTATAAAAGGTGCAGCACAGTAAATCCAGATCCGCGACCAATCTCTGCTAGTCTTATGTGACTTCTCTGCCAAAGAAGCAACTACGGCGATCGGCAGTATCCTCACTGGGTTAATCCCCACTGTGTAGAAGGTACAAGAGCATTCACAAGTGGTTATACCGAAACCGATAGCTAGTGCAGCTGAGCCCAATCCTCTCGCTACTCTTGTCGGATCCGTCACGCTCAGAGCGACGGCAACAAACACGAAGGTTAAGAGAACTTCGAGACCAAAGATCGCAATGTGTCCGTATTGAATGATGCCTCCAAAATTTTCTTGTAAGTCTGTGCTTAGCAGAGAGTAGGATGCTGATGCTCCTGGAAACAAGGTCGTCATGCCGTTAAGCAATCCAGCTCATATAATGCACAACATTTTTGTGACGATTGAAAGTGATGCTGATGATTTATTGAATAAAAATTATTTACTACTAACTGCCGCCCACGGCTTCATTTACGAGGTAGGTACATATATAAGGAGTAACCTATATCCTTCCCGACACTTAAATGGCAAAAATCATTCAGCGGTTTAGTCTTGAAAAGGTAACAAACAGACCGAGCTGACTAAATTTAGGCTAATTATGCAGTGCAAACGTAAACGACACAGTAGAAGCATGTTTAAATACCAGCTATTCCTCCAACCGTTTGTGCTGCAATGTAA
Source organism: Colostygia pectinataria (assembly GCA_951394395.1). Classification (NCBI taxonomy): domain Eukaryota; kingdom Metazoa; phylum Arthropoda; class Insecta; order Lepidoptera; family Geometridae; genus Colostygia; species Colostygia pectinataria. The sequence goes on from OX596362.1 coordinate 6,797,788, forward strand.
AAAAGCGCTCGTAAAAGTTTGATCTGCCCACACACCAGGGCCCCCATTGTTACAGCAGGATTGATATGTCCTCCTGACACGTTTCCAATGATTTGCACAACAGAGCTCACAAGCAAACCATTAGCTAGACCAACTGTTAACACACTGAACTGCATTTCGTGAGCTGTTAAAGGAACTATTGTGAGATACAGAAAGGTTCCCAATAGCTCAGCAAAGAGTTGTTGGAGTAATGGTTTGTAGTTTTTAATTTCTTCAACGCCGAGTGACGATTTAATGCTTGTCATGTTTTTACGTGGAAAGCAACATTAGGTAGGTAAGTTAGAAAATCTAGGTGGCTTTCTGAGGCACCATTGCGATTCTTTGACACATATTTTTACAAGATACTATTTACTCAAGTTATATAGTACTATTAATGAAAACAGTAGCAATTCTACCGCAAGTCAATACGAATGTAGCTAAAAGTAAATGGAAAACAAGCATTGGTTTAATTGCCTGTCAGAAATTCGATACCAGCCAAGGGTAAATCTCAGTAACAGTCCTGTAACTAGAGTTGTGAGAAAGGGAATGTCGGAAAGCAACTAATTTGTAGGTAACCCGATGATTACCATCAGGCGTCCGGACATCAAAGTTAGTTGTCTGCCTTCTTAGGGTGGCGATTCTCGTGCCATAGATAAATGGTCACATGTGATATAATATATGGTCAAAACTGTCAAAAATGTATAGAAATTTTTACAGTTTTGACGATTTATATCACATGTGACCATTTATCTATGCACGAGAATCGCCCCCCAGGGGGGCGATTCCTATCTACCTACTTAAAATTATTATTTAGAGTTTTATTTGCATAAACCGATTGATCTACGTCCCAATACGACCACTTAATTTAAAATCACGTTTAGTGATATTCTACTTTTTTTATTAATGATGGCACATTGCCACGGTTAATTTTCCATAAATTTTTCCTTCATCATCTTTTTGTTATCTTTTAGAATAGAGCTATGATAAATACATAACGGGAAGAAAACATTCGCGTATAGATATAATAAAAATAAATAAATAAAAAAGCCTTTTATTTCCTTCTTTAAACATGTTTAAACTTAACTAGATAGAATAATACAAAAATTTAAAATGTCATGCAATTTTCTTAATTTCTATAAAAATATTTTAAGTAGTTAAATATTTTTTTTGTTTCATAAAACTTTAATTTTTAGTAAGTATTTAGGTACTTCAAAATTAAAAAAATATTTTATATTATTAGTTTTTGTATTAAGATTTGGTTTGGTTGAGGACCCCTCTTTGGGTAAAGACCTCCTCCAGAGCGTGCCATTTTTCTCTGTCTTGTGTTTTGTCGGTCCAATTTTTCCCCACAATTTTCAATTCGGTAGATAAATATCAAAGATGAAATCTTTTTTCAGATCAGAGATTTTCAGATGCAAGCAAAGAGCATGTTTTATTGTTGCCGGACAAGCAGACCAGCCCCCCGATTGCTTAAAACGGTTACAATCAATTTCACTTGGTTTCAATCAAAAAGTGACGTATTTTTTATGAGTCTGACAGCTTATTGACAGTTCACTGATTGAAATCGGATTGAAACCGAGTTACGCAATCGGGGGGCAAAACCCTTTTCGGCTAATTTTCAACACCTACTCATAGTTGCATGCAATCCTGTTTTAAATGGAAACCAAGGATGGAAACTCACTGTTATAATTGCAGTTAATTCGTCTGTAATGGATCAAAATGCTGAAATACTGTGATCATTATGTTTGCACGCAGTAGGTATTCGTACAAGTCTCTATTATTTAAATTTTAGTGTTAGCTACTGATTTAAACAACAAAAAATAAAACAAATAACTCTGACGTCTTCCTGCGAGTTTTAGAGGGTCGGGGTGTGAAAAATGCGGCTGACGTGGTGGTTGCGAGAAAATCTGGAGGCACGCAGGTTTTGGGCAGTAGGTAGATGTCTGAGTTTTTGGTTTGCATTGCAGACTTAATATTGTAATTAAACTGAATAATCAAACTTTATTGTGCCTAAGTACGATTGCGAGTAGCTTTGCATTCCATTAAATATTTCAGTCGCTAATGCAACATGATTTTGTGAGAGCCGAAATACAATAGGTACTTTATAAAATACAATACTAAAACGCCATGTGACGAAGCACCACATTTAATTTAACTAGGTAGGTAGGTTAACCTACCACCATTTCGGGGCTTAGAACTAAATAATTAAAATGATGCCTGTGCGATCCAAAATTAAAGAGAGTTTCGCTTCGGTCGCTAAATAGATTAAAAGAACCTCTGACAGAGTAAAGTTTCGTCCATGTTATATTTTCCTAGCGCATATAAATTTAAAAACTTTTTAAAAGTTTAATTTAATCTCCCAAGGAAGTCTAACCTATTTTAAATGCTACATTTATGCGAAGTACCTACCTATCGATCATAGTACCCAGTGACTAAACATTCTAATTTAATAGCACATGCATACCTACCTGCATAAAAACTAAACCACCTATCTAACTCAGTAGGTAGGCATGTAGGTAGGAGGCACCTACCTAGATTATGTACCTATCTACCTAAAGAGAGCCTACCTCTCTTTGTGCTTCGCGTCACGTCACGTCGCGTCACATCTCAATCGAAAGCTCGGGATACGAGAGAGGGCGATTAGAGCGTTGTTTCAGGAATACGGCCTTGATTGTTTGTTGGATCAGCCCACTCAGGAAGCAATTAAGTTTTATAGGGGTGTAGGATGTAGACTGGAAGCATAGGTAGGTAGGTAGTTATGGTAACTTAGCTACGGCGCAATTCGATTTGAGAACGCGCCCCGTCCGAGGATTACGGGAGGGAATGGATGGAGGATATAAGTTATAAGTATTCCGTGTGGAGGGTTCTCCGGGGGGGCGGGGGAAGGAGTGTCACTGAAACGAAAGGTAAAAGGTAGCAAAGCAAGTAGTGACCTTAAAAATTAAAAAAAACGTCGTTGGGCTGTTCGTCCTCGTCCCGGTCCCGGTCACTCATTTCATTTTAAACAAGTAACTCACTCAGCCATTCGTTCATCACGTCATCGGGAAATGACATTTTGTTTTAGCAAAATGTCAACCAAGCTAGTGAAGAGATAAATTATTTAAAATCAATCTAAAATGTTGACTTTGAAGATAACAAATAGAATTTAACCCGGTGGTAGGATTGTCTTTGGGATTGTCTTTGGCTATTTTATCAAAACGACATGGGTCCTCCCATTTTAATTATTTTTCTCGTGTTATTTTAAGTTTTATTGCGTAAATTTGGTGGCAGTTTATACAATTTTACTTGTTTACTTAGCACAAGTGTAAGTAATTGAAATACAGGGGTAATGTTTGTTGGTAATTTAGTAAAAGACTTTCCAAAGGAAATTTTGAAAGAAAAGTCACCATTTCTTTCCTAATTTCGTTTGTTTACGTTGTTAGGCGACAATCAAACTAATACTAATTACACTTGACACTGGCAAAATTGTGGCAATTAAGCCTCAGAGTCCTAATCGAAGAAGAAAAAGAAGGACTCTTCAGAAAGAGTCTATCTGGGTGGGTTGGGTGACCGCAGTGCCAAATATTCTTTCTCCAAGCAGTAGTGTAGGTAATCCTAATCATAATAATCATAATCATATATATTTATTGCTTCACGTTGGTACACTTATGATCTTATAATTATTATTTTTCTCGCAACATGAGCCCTGCTGCAATAATTTTAAACATTACATGTGTTTATGTATAAAGAGCATAGTAGCAAGTGAAATAAAAAAAAAACAGCAAAAGAGACATAATATAACAACGTCTGTTACAAAAAAAAACGAAAATATCATATAATTTTGTACTAGCAGCTGGAGAACTGATAATGGACAGAAACCCTTCGAAGTCAGACTGATATTAAATGATTTTCTGACGTGATTTCGTAAGGATAGTAATATGTTCCTTGAACGTGACGAACGCCAACAACGCTGACGACAACTCAAAAAAAAAACGACAGACTGAAAAAAATGTCTGCTGACAATTTGGGTATTTTTATTATTATGTTTCTTGTATACCTAATGTAATTTTATTGACATAATCTTTTTATATCTAATGATGAATCATTTTAACCCCACGAAATGGACCCTTAATATTTTGAACAAACATTTTTATCTAAGTGAAAATGGTGAAATAGCTCATCCTTAGGTGTGACGACAATCAATTGGCTTCTTTCCTTCACTCACATCCTTCAGTCTTTAAAGTATGATTTACATTGAGTCAGTAGCAAAGTCAGTGCTGACTTCAAATTCGAACAAAGTCAGTGCTGTGCTGACCCGCTACAGTAGCGGGTAACTGACCTAATGTAAACGCTGTTGGGTCTGTACTGACTTCAAATTCTCGCTTAGCCGCCCGCCCGTCGCTACCTAGCGCCTAGGCAGCCAGACATTTACTGAGCTTTGTAAACAGAGAATGTTCTCAAAGTCAGCACTGACTTCATTTGGAGTCAGTCACTGACCCAATGTAAATCGCACTTTACTTTATTCATTCATTCATTAATTCATTCATCTCATTCATGGTTGGTGTTGGTGGTCAAGTTCGAAATCTCGAAATTGAATCGTCGATTTTTAGCCAAAAATTAAAACTGCCAGCAATCTTAGTGAATTATTATGATAATAAAAATACTATGCTGATAAAAATGTGCAACGTATAATGTAAAATAATTTTAGTAAAAAGGGTGTTAAAATGGAGGAAAACAGTGAATGTGAAGACAATGAAATCCCGATATGGCAGGAACCAAGGTGCGAACCTTTGGGAGCCCCCAAAGAAGTGTGCGACGAGAATACTACCGAGCAAGTCCCAGGGGATCGCCTACATGCTTTAGAAGAAGAACAGGAAATGCTATCATCGTCAGTATTCTCTTTAACGTCACATCTCGCTCAAGTTGAGTTCAGGCTGCGGCAGATACTGAAAGCTCCTCCGGAAGAAAAAGACGTAATGTTAAAGGCTTTGGAAGAGTTCACATCTCGCGGCGTGCCTGACTCTCGCGCCGCACCTCAGGGCAGCTCCGGCGAACCCTCCTGCGGCGAGTGTTTGGAACTTGAACATAAAATTCGAAAGCAGCGTGCCCGCCAGTCACATTTCATAGAACGCCTTAAAATACAGCTAAAGGAACTTGAAAGATTCTCCGCAAACCCTTCCTCTTCAGGTGACAGTACTCATAGATCTCTAATAGAACATTTACGAACAGAAATAGACCAGAGTCTTGAAGAAGGATGTCATCAACCACTAACAGCTGAGGAGTTGAGGCACCAAATAAACTGTGCAGTGAGGCAATATGCTGACAGACAGCTATCAAAAGGTGAAATTATCTGCAAACTTCAAGCTCACATCGAAGACATGCAGAAGTTTATAAAATTAATGCAAAACGAAGACTTGAACTCTAATAGCAAAAAAGAACCAAAAAATGATAGAAAATCTGAGAAGTTTGAGAAAACATTTAGCAAAAGTAAAGGAAATGATGATCTGCGAGCGGAGACAATTAATCTAATGAGAAAAGCTTCTACTCTGATACAAATATTCACAGTTTCACAGTTTGGCTGCTCGCCTAACACAAACCGTAGATATGAAAGGAAGTCTTCAACCATAGTCACTCACTGGGGCAACTTGCGTGCTAAACTAGAAATGTCAGTAGATGCAGTTCTTCATCTTGTATCAAGAGAGAGGTCTTCAAATGGTATAATAGACAGCTATGACAGTGAATCTGAGGAAGGTGGCATCATTATCAATGATGCTCCACTGACCACAGCTGTGAGAAGACATTTAGCTGTCAATATACGTGATTTACTGCAACATGGATTAACTGGTCCCGAGTCCAGCTCCTTAGTTCCTTTAATTGGCTGCTTTCCTGTAAGAAGATCATCGACATCAAAGACCACTCATATTTGGGAACTAATCTTACGATACTATGACTTCAATGATGGAGATCGATTCAATTCTACACCAGCTAGGAAACTGAGCCAGAGTTTTAACCTTGATATTGTAGGAGGTACAGCTATTACTAACAAGCAGAGTTTGCTCAGTGTGATAGGAAGTATAGTAGCTTCACACACCCCTTACAAAAGAAGCTATGATGCACATTTTAAGGCTTTTGTATGTGCAGCATTGAATACACAGAAGTTAGTTGTCTGGTTGAATATCATGTTGAAATGTAGGTCTTTGATTGATTCACATTACTCGTCAACTAGCTATGTTGTAAATACTGGTTTTCAGGATGCTTTGCAAAGCTTGGATCGGTTGACTCCATACAGCTTCGATCTACCTATAGATCTGGCTGTAAAGCAGTTCCAAAATATCAAAGATGTATTTATGTAATTGTAATTTAAGAGTACACTTTTATACATAATCAATAGGTTATGATGCCTTCCACATTAGCATAATGCTTTATGTACTTATTAGTTTTATTGAATATAATTCTAGTCCTATAACTCTTACCATCAGTGTGAAATTACTGAACTGATCCTTGTCTCCTTGAGGATTATTTGTAACACTGACATTATGTTTTATCAATAACACAATTTGTATAATACTATTAAAAAACATGCTGTGTTAACAAACACAACATGTTTTTAACAAGTAGGTAATTAGTGTTATTCTGTTTGCAGGAAACTTGTAAAATCAGGGTAAGAAAATTACTTTTGAATGCTTACAAAAATTATAGTTAAATAAATAAGTCATAACTTAAAATAAGTCCAACTAGTCACTATTAGAATTGGTTATACTGGCTCTCTACTAACTAGATAAGTAATAAAAAGGGATTGTGATAAACTTGTATCATTCCAACCAAACCAAAGTACCAAATCTGTATTGTATTCGTATTTATGTATTGTGCAAATATTTGTTTCTAAATAAACTGTAGTTGACGCATTGAATATTCTATTTTAATTTATTTAATCTTGACGCATCTACCCAGAGATGAGTATAGGGGTAGGCCTACCTAGGCCATGACATTTTATAGTAAGTAGGTAAGTAGGAAGGTCATAGCTGTTGTATATATTGTGTCGCGACTGATAAGGGTATAGTTCGCACAGCGAATCTAGGCTTCCGTGAAGTTAGCCGTTTGTGATGCGCAAAGACAATTTAGTTTGAAAAAGCTCCATTGCGCATCGAAACGGCTAATTTCACGACGGCCGAGATCCGTTGTGAGAACTATACGTAAGTATTAAAGTACCTACTACAGATCGGGGATGTGTGTATATACGTATAAGTACTACACTAGACGCGCCCATGCAAAAGTAAATTAGACGCACGCGCTGCCATTTACGATTACGAGGCCGTATTTATGCCGTTTTTAACAGCCTACACAATAATTTAATTCAATTTTTAATATAAATACTGCCATATCTGCCCTAAACCACAGAGCCTAAAAAGTCCTAAAAAGCAGAGCAAAGATTTTAATTATCGCCGAAAAGTTATGTAGGTGACTCCTACACGTTCATTTTTATCTTACAATTTATTTATTTATATATTTTACTTCAGTTGATTTTATTTACACTACACTTTCACTACAATTCAATGTGGCGCGGTGGGCGAAGGTCCGCCTGCGACGCGGAGGTTGCGGGTTCGATTCCCGCCTTGGGACAAATGTTTGTAGGATCTGCAAATATTTGTTCCGGGTGTTCTGGGTGTTTTCTATGTATAATAAAAAATATCTATCTATGTATTGTATTGTAATAAATATATATCAGTCATCTAGTACCCATAATACAGCTCTGTCTTACCTTGGGCTAGCTAGATGATGCTATGTGGATTGTCCAGCATTATTTATTTATTTATTTAAACATATTAAATTATATTTGTTTAAGTATTTTATTACCAGACGTACCTACCAGTTGATGTCGATAGCTTGGACAATATATTATCGCCGTACACTGTGAGTTTGACTATTTATTTACTACTCCCACGGCACCTGCCAAGATATTCAGTACCCACTAACTACAGTTGTCTCATTCATCTCATTTGCCATTCAATGCCTATTATTGTTTGTGAGTGTAAATAGCTAAATTTTATAAACTAGTAGACCCGGCGCGGTTTCACTCGCGTGATTTATTAGCAAATTTTTACACCCAATTATTTTCTCACCGATTAAACTTTCCCTGAACTTTTACAAACATTTCAAGACCAAAATTAGCCAAATCGGTCCAACCGTTGTCGAGTTTTAGCGAGCCTAAGGTACAGCAATTCATTTTTATATCTAAGAATATGCATACAATGTGCTTATTTTTATTTACCTACCTATTTTTTTAAACTTGAACAATGAAAAATCACATAATTTTAATACTTCGTGTATTTTTCTTAATAAATAACAGTCCAAAATAAACGTGCACATAATCATAAACATTTTTAAACATCAGAAAATTACATTATGAAACATTACAAGAGAAAACGAATGCAAGACAAAATACCAATTTATTTATTTACAAAACACAAATTTTACAATTCATAAAAATAAAGGTAAATGCTATATTTATTAGCTTGTCATTCTATACCTACCTACTACCTACTGATGTTACGAATCCAAGGTATGTAATAAATAACACCGCTAAATACCTCTATCCAGGTCGCGCTTTGAAAATTACTCTAAAAAGTAGAAGTAAAATATAGTTTGATAAGTATATGTATCTATTGTAATTTTTGTACGAATTTTGGCACTACTACGATAACATAAATAAAATAATTTATCATTTAGTACACTAAGGTTACTACCTAAGGTTGGATTCGACCAAACTCGAATAGGCGCTAGTCTCCGAGTAAATCGTAGTTATTCGCGAGTAAACTGACAGTTTCCTTGTATTTGACATTTCATAATCCGCGGAATAGTTATTGCAAAAGTTGGTCGAATCCAGCCTAAGTAGCCTCAATAAAGTTTCAAAGCTATTTATGAGCCGTTATGGACTCCGTTAAACAGATTATCAATTATTTCATGATTATCGAGTATCGGCTCTTTAGTTTGATTGATCATGAGATTTCCTTAATTTCGCCCCTTGATAACAAAATTTATTGTTGTTAACCTTGACCTGAGACACAGGACAGCTAAAAATACTTCTGGGGGCTGATTCCACTAATTTACATCTTTTAACATTATAATCAGTTCCGATCGCGATTATTTTTTACCCCTAAATCTACTAAATCGATGAGTGAAGGTAATTGCGGCGTGATTGTTGTTCAATTCAATAGCGGAATACGTGTGTTAGTCGAGTTGGCACTCTGGCCACACATTAGGTATTTCACTGACAAACAGTATGATACATTTTCAGAAGAATTACTTACAAGTAATATAAGTACGGGACTATGTTTCACTTCATTGTGATTTTTTTTTCTTACAGTGTTATGATAACGCAACAATATTTCATGTACTTTTTAGATGATTTACGCCTAAATATTGAAACGCTATTCAACTAATTAAATCTAAAGTGATTTTGACGTTTCTCCATACGATTTTGTAAAATAACGACCTATTATACAGTTAGCACGATCTTATATAGTTAAATAGCGTTTGAAGATTTGGGGTTTAGTAAGATACATGGTGTTCGTCTAATAACTGTACAAAGATCACGTGATGAACGTAGGAGCAGTTTACTTAGGTCCAAGCATTTCTTCTGGCTTGACCCATTGGTCAAACTGCTCAGATGTGAGGTGACCGAGCTTGATGGCGGACTCTTTGAGAGTGGTGCCTTCTTTGTGCGCGGTCTTGGCTATTTGGGCAGCCTGGGGAAAATTAAATTCATATTAAATATGATGCAATAGCGGTACAAATTATACAATGTACAGTCAGGTTGGTGTGTATTGTCTACGTAAGTATGTAGTCACAGATTAGTAGCCCGCAATTTTGTTATAAACTTCATATATAAAAGAAAATCAAGTCTTGTTTTGTTTTCGTATTGTAAGTTTCTTGACATACCTACTTACCGGTTTTCTCACGATGATTTTCTTAACCATTTGACAGCATAATTACGCTTATACATTTTTAAAATAGAAAAATCTAATGTTGCACGACCTGCTTCGAACCCACGATCTTAGAGTCGGAAGAATCAACATCACTAGACAACTAATCTATTTATTATAAAGAGAGAAGATTTGTATTTTTGTTTGTTACAAATAAGCTCGAAAACTATTGGTCAGATTTCAAAAATTCGTTCACCATTAGAATGCTACGTCATCCCTGAGATAGATAGGCTATTTTTATTACTAGCAACCCGCCCCGGCATCATACGGATGCTTAAGTTTTCATTGAGCTGAGGCAAAACAGCTAGTGTAATATAATAATATCACCTTATCGTATCCAATGTGAGGGTTAAGAGCGGTGACCAGCATGAGCGATTCGCGCATGATTTTGGCAATTTGCGCTTCGTTTGCTTTGATGCCGACAGCGCAGTTCTTGTTGAAGGCTTGGCATCCATCACCTTGTGTCAAATTAAATTGGATTATAATAATTAATTATACATTTTATTATACTATACAGTCTTGGCTGACCCTACACTCTGCATCATACATAAGTGAGTAACAGAACTAATTGTGTGCCATTGTCGGCTCTAGACTCAAGCATTGATATTGCGACAGTTTTGTATGAAAAACAACCAATAAATTATGCTTGAGTTTGGGTTTCGATGTGGACCATAGTTTCCGTTGCCTACACACATTCTGATTTTCTACAATACACAAAGGTCCCTTTGGGTGGGCCTTATTCATAAACGTACTTTAAATCTCTGTAAGCTAAATAAATAAATGAGCCTTTTATTCTAAACTTTGGGTTTACATGTTTTTGGTAATATTATGAGTTCAGGTTCGACTATAGAATGTCACTCAGTTCAGTGTGCCTCTTGGCATAGGCCTCCTCTAACGCTTTCTATTGGGTTCTATCTTGAGCTACCCTTCTCCAGTGTTGTCCAGCTGTGAGTTTTAGGTTGTCTTTAAGCTAATGTCTTTCAAATCTATCGCCGTCTTTGTTAATTGACATAAGAATAACAAAAAAAAAAGACTACTTTAGCATGCTGCTAATTTTTCATTTCAATTATTCATTTATAATTCAGGCGTTACTTTACGAAAATCCATTATAAGATACAAAACAGATGAAAAATCTCTAGTAGGTACTGTTCCACTTAACTTTTTAACGAATGAGGTCACACAGTTAATGATGCTAATATTACAGTGTTTTTATGAATAAGATTATAGTGTTTATTTAAATACTTACCAATAAGTCTGATGGAGCGCAGCACATTCGCGACCATCATCGGCTTGAACACGTTGAGCTCGAAGTGGCCGTTGCTACCGCCGATCGTCGCTGCTACATGGTTGCCCATCACTTGTGCTGCTACCATTGTTAGCGCTTCGCATTGTGTGGGGTTCACCTTACCTGGAATGTAATACATTTTGTGAGCCCAAACTTGGCGATGGAATTAAAAAGCCGTCAATAAGGTAAGAAAAGGTTGCTTAGCCACCGAGTGGCGTTTTATTTAGTATTCGAACATAAGCCTTTACTAGATAAATACCAATTCATATTAGTAAAGGCCATGGCCATGGTATTAGGCCATGACAGAGGCCTTCGGGCGGTCTAGAAACTGTCACCAGAGTTGGCCACTGACTCATACGAACTTACTTTTAGTATGAGCCAACTCTGTTGATGTAATTGATAGGCTGAGGTCCTCCATAGTAAAATAAAGTAAAGTTTATTTAGGTAATTGCTATAAACGTGATAGTTATCTACCAACTTTGAAAAAGCCGGGATCGACAGCTTTATGTGCACTCCGCAGCACGGAAACGCTGTTGATTGTCACTGGCGGTCACCCATCCAAATGGTGGAGAAAACCAGTATGAAGGAGCAAGCTGTACCACGAGTGTAACGCCATATCTCCTCATCACCATCACATAATATTAACATCGTCATCGTCATTATCATATCAGCCAAATAGGTGTCTACTGCTGATCATAGGCTACGGTCGCCATTTCCTTACAAATGAGACTATAATACTTAGCAAGCATGTCTCAGTGCCATAAGTCATCACTGGCCACACACACTGATTGTATCATCTTTACATCGGATCACTAGTCATCATGACATCCTTATAATTGTTCCCACTGCTAGGACACTGGCCTATTCTCAAGCGAGAGTGATTGGGTGTTCCACCGAGCGGACCCTATACGGATTGGTGGATGTCTTTCGAATTTTTAGTTTTTGGACATGCTTGTTTCCTCACAATATTTTCCTTTACCGTATGAGAGCACTGGCATTGCGCAGTAAAAACCGATTGGTGCACAACCGGATTCGAACCCACGACCTTAGGATCGGTCAATACCACTGGACCACCAGACCAGTGGTCGCTAGTATTTACCCGGCATAATAGAGGATCCTGGTTCGTTCTCCGGCAGCATCAGCTCGCCCAGCCCGCACCGCGGCCCCGACGCGAGCAGGCGGATGTCGTTGCCGATCTTCATCAGAGAGACGGCTACCGTGTTCAGTGCGCCAGAGACCTCCACCATAGAGTCGTGGCAGGCTAAGGCTTCGAACTTGTTTGGCGCTGTCTCGAACGGTATGCCTGGAATATTTAACTGTTATCACGATACAGTGCAGTGCCAAACGTTGTTATATCATTTATTTAGTTTCCATAATAACAAGCTTTGTTAAATTTAGTAAGTAGTTAGTCTTATAAACCATACTATGTGTTATATTGATGTTTACAGACATTTGGTACAAATAAAATTATATTCTATTCAATAAATATTTAATGTTTAATATTTTACTACGTTACAGCGAAAAATCCATATGTCATAATTATTATGTTTCTTTACCATCGAGATATGATAAATAAGTTTTGTATTGGATGGAATGCATTTGTATGTATCCTGACCGGCTTCTAATGTTCCCTCTGCTAGGAAACTGGTCTACTGTCGAGCGAGAGTGATTGGGTCTTAATCCATCACGCGGGCCCGTTGCGGATTAGTGGACCTGCCTTTTTTTTTTTTTTTTTTTTTTATATAACTGAAGTGGCAACCAAGCGTACGGCCCACAAGATGGTAAGCGGTTACCGCAGCCTATGGACGCTTGCAATACCAGATGTATCACTCGCGGGTTGCCACCTTGAAGCTAAGATCGAAAGCCTCATGTGCCAGTAATTTCACAGGAAACAAAGAAAAAAAGGAAAAAGGAAAAAGGAAAGGGTATGGACCCTTCACACCGGAACACAGCAATGCGAGCATTACTGCTTTGCGGCAGAAATAGGTATGGTGGTAGTCCTTCCCCGGACGAGCTCTATCACAGAGAACTCTACTACTCTTAAATGCCTGCCTTTCAAATTGCCCTAGCAGAAGGGTGATAATAGTGTACTGTCGTCTAAATAAGATATACCAGTGAGTGTAGCTATCTCAGCAGCGCATTTCTCAGCAAATCCGATCCTGGTGTTAAGTCCAGTGCCGACGGCAGTGCCGCCGAGTGCCAGGTAATGCAGGCGCGGCAGTGTGGTGCAAACGCGTTCGATGCCGTACGTCAGCTGGGTCGCGTACGCGCTGAACTCTTGGCCGAGTGTCAGCGGTACCGCGTCCATTAGATGTGTTCTGAAATTCATATTTTTTTTACTTACCCCACCCCGGTCGCGAGTTTGCCTGCACCACACGGCATCATTCCACGGCACTGAAGCTAAACTACTCGCAATGTGTAGGTCCAAGCACGCGCATGCCAGCGCGAGCGAAAGCGTGCCATCTCGCTCTTGCTATAATTGGACCAACATGACACTCACACATACAACAGCACCGTTTACGAACACAAACTATGAGTATGGTGATTGCGACGTGTTTGCTTCATACATTTTATTGAGAATGTCCGGGGTGTGACAATATTGTAATAATATTATACATTTTCATGTAATAATATAAGGTAGTAAGACTAACTACCATACAAAGGTTTAAAGATTTTGAATTCCAGACTTAGTTTCGACTCCTCCATCGCCATGTGCGTAGCGTTGGGATAAGTTATGTACTACATACCTGCCAATCTTGATGATCTTGTCGAAGTTCTTGCTCTTCTCCTGGAGCGTGTCCCGCAAGGCCACAAGGCCCGGCATCAGGCGGTCCCTCAGCTCCATCGCCACCGCGATGTGCATAGCGGTGGGATACGTGTCGTTCGAGCTCTGAGACTTGTTCACGTGATCGTTCGGGTGCACAGGGTCTTTAGAGCCGAGCTTGCCGCCCAGGATTTGGATGGCGCGGTTCGCGATGACCTGGAAATACAAACGATCATCATGACAGCCATCTAATAGTGTTTATTTCAAAGTTAAAGGGTACAAAATATAGTTAGAGCTCTGCTTCCTGTGGTAGCTAAAAGCTGTGTTAAAGGAGACAGTTTCTTCCCAACATGGGTACAATGGTACTAATGTTCCATTCAATTAGGTAATACTCTCGAGCGAGAGTGATTGGGTGTTAATCCACCAATAACCCAATGCGGATTGGACGACCACTCTTTCAAATTCTTGGACATGCCGGTTTCCTCAAGATGTTTCCCTTCGCCGTATGAGAGCACTAGCATTGCGCACAAATTTTTCGAGCTGAAAATCCTGCCAATGGAGCGGGTTCGAACCCATGATCTTAGGATCGGAAAGCGGGGTCACTACCACTAGACCACCAGTGCTCTATACAAAAAGTTAAGTTAAGATATGTAATTAATCAACAGGGGCTTTGACTGAGCAAAACTAAGCGAGCGAAGCAACTGCTCCAAGTCAAAATTCAAATTCAAATCAAAATTTGCTTTGACTGTCAGTTTATTGGTACTCTTCTACAAGTGGTATTTTACAAACGATCCGGAAAAGGTTGCTGGAGGACAGATTTCACGACTATAGAATTTTGTCGTTGAGATTTTTGATTGGAAGGGTACTTCCTTCAAAAAAGGCAAAAGGGGTTACTAGATATCTCTGCTGAGATCCGAATTCAATAGTTTTTTTTTTATGAAAGGTATGATGAGGATCTTCGGCGTGATGAGCAGAATTGGTTCTCAAAATGCTGTAAATCGCTCACTTTTAAGTGTTCGTGCTCGCGAGTACTGTTTGCAGAACTACTAGTTATGGTAATTATACCTCATTAGTGTTCATGTTGGACTGAGTGCCGGAGCCTGTCTGCCAGATGACAAGAGGAAAGTGTCCCTCGCGGTACAGCTTTCCTGAGATAACATCTTCGCACGCCGACATGATCGCTTCAGCTGTAAACAAATCAGTATTGTATGATTAGTAATTAATCACACAATCTAATCTAACTAATTTAACAATATAAATGAGAAAGTTTGGATGATTGTTCTTTTAAGACTCGACAACCATTGAACCGATTTGGCTGAAATTTAGATTACAGAATAGATAATAACTGGATTTAAATTAAATTAAAAAAAAGTGTTTAGGTTCGGAGAAAAGGATCAATACAATACTGATTTTAATACTGACAATAAGTTATTTGGAAAACCAATTTGCGTTTTGAATTTGTTGTCTTTGTAGTTGAAATAGTTAAGCAATCAATAGGATTACAAATTCGCTAAAATTCATAATTTCATAATTATGCTAATAGAATATAATATAATATATCTTTATTGTACGTACACCTAAGAAAAAGAGTACAGACAGAGTAATAATTAGAACAAATAAGTGGTACAATGGGCGGTCGTACATTATCAAATGATTTCTTACCGACTTTCTTTTCGAGTCCAAATTCTATGTTAACTTTAGCAGCAGCCTTTTTCAAAATGCCGAATGCCACGATGACAGGATACTGAAATTTATATTAAAATAAGTTTCAGATATTTTATTTTAGGTCTAGGTTTAGGTGTTGTGTCATACGATGTTCTTTTAAATGTGTTAATAATAAATACCTACATCCTACTAATATTATAAATGCGAAAGTCTGTGAGCATGGGTGTGTGTGAATGTTTGTTATCACGTATCTCCGTGACGACTTAACTGATTGTGATGAAAGGATTGTAGAAGGCTTCTTGGAATAACACATAGGCTAGGCTACTTTTTATTCCGGAAAATATGACTGTTGCTATGGGAATATGGGATAGCATAAAAACGGCAAAAACGCGAGTTAAGGCGCGCGGGTCAGCTCGTAGTAGATAAAAGATTTGTAGACTTTAGGTCCTTTTAACATACGAGCGCTTTCATACTCAAATTCAAAATTCCAAAATCCATCCAATCCATCCAAAATTGATCAATGATTTATGATCCATTGTTTCTTTATTTTTTTTCTGGTCTTGCGATTTCAAGGAAAATTTTAAGTTTGACAGTGGAGTTAGAGAACTGTCGGATTCGGTATTAATAATCGTTTAGTCGTGACGGAGCTACGTAGTACTAATATCTATTTTGTGACGGAGCCCTGAGCAGGCCTACAAAGTCATGATTATATGGCCCTAGGAACGAAAAAAAAACGAAAATAAGAACCTTCATAGGTCACAGTCTTTTAAAACAAGTTCCACAGTAGGTGCAGACGATTAAAATGCGTGGCGAATTACCTTTATGCGAAACCATCACTGTTTCGTACGTGGTAAGTATAGACATTGCACAATGGTTACGTTGAGGTCATATTTGCAGAGTCCAAACTTAAAAACGCAATTCACGATTTCGATTTCACGATGCACCTACCAAAAAAAAACCTTGACTTACCTGAATAGTGACACATACTGCCTGAATAACGAAATTAGTGTGAGTAGGTAAATATTTCTCTGGCACCCCGCATCATTTAGGTTTTGGGTTAACTAGATACTTTTATTTTATTGCAGTTTCTAATTCGATAATAAGAATTTCGACTAACAATGTGGGCGCTTTGCCAACATAAACATTATTCAATAATGTCAAAAACAGATAACGCTTAAAACCTTTATATCAAGAGCCATATTGACGATTGACGATTTGACGACCGATGTGGCGCGGCGGGCGAAGGTCCGCCTGCGACGCGGAGGTTGCGGGTTCGATTCCCGCCTCGGAAAAATGTTTGTACGATCTAAAAATATTTGTTCCGGGTGTTCTGGGTATTTTCTATTTATAATAGAAAATATCTATCTATGTAATGTATTGTATTAAGTATATAAAAATGCAGGATAGTTTAATAATTTGCTGTGAATCGACGTAACACCACAAGTAACACACAGAAGTTGAAATCCCATTGTTCATTTCAGGCAAAATGTATGAGTTACGAAGACAATGGGTTTCGTAAACATTAAATCAGTGCCACTGGGCGTTGATTACCATTTGATCCGGAAAGTGAAACTAAAGTAACAAAATGACTTTTTTCAGGCTTGCTTGTGCTTGGGGTACTCTACATATTTTATTACGATTATTAAAATTATTATTTGACACAAAACATAAAAGTCGTACGTTTTTAATTTATAAGCTCAATGTACATAATTATGATAGGTGGTTTTATGACCAACATCTAAGGTATAAATGTTTGATTTATATTCACACACGGTACGTAAACTGAATTGCCTTGGCACTTATTTTGTAGTCACGATTCAGATAAACTATAATAACTGACATTATTTTATAAACAAGAAAATCATTGCTTGAATTGATTATGTAGATCTCTTTTTCCAGATGATTAGTACCTTACCTATATGTATGTACTTTGTATGATAGTATGCATAATTATTTCTATTTGAACATTATTATAGTGTGCTACAAATAACACCAGTAGGTATTGTCTTACCAGAGCACTGGTGGTCTTGCGGTAGTGACCCCAGTACCTAGGTAGTTTAAAACAGGTCGTGCAAAAAAAAAATTACATGCGCAATGCCAGTGCTCTCAAAAAGTAGAAAAGTATCGCGAAAAACCAGCACTAAAAATTCGAAAGAAATTTTCAGTTTCATTTCATTGCCCACTTGATGATAAGCGGTTACGTAGCCTATGTACGATCGCAAATTCAGAAATGTCATTGAGCGTAGCGACTCTGAGACGTAGATCTTAAGTCTCATGTGCCTGTAATTTCACCGGAAACCATACCCTTCAAACCGGAACACAGCAATACGAGCATTACTGCTTGGCGGTAGTACTTAGGTATGGTGGTAGTTTTTCCCGACAAGATCACGAAGTAGTACCCTTGTTGATTGGTGCCTGGTGATGATTGGTGTATGTCAATTGTCAATCTAAGTAAACTCACCGGCATACGTTCTTCGATGCCTCCAATGGGAAAGTTCATGACAGACCGGACGGTCTGTGCTCCGTATAGTCTGTCATCGGGTACGTCCAACTCGCCGAACGTGTCGCGTTCTTTTCTCTGGAATAAAAATCTTATTAGAATCAAAGATTTCTATAAGTCCAGATATAGAATTGATCGTTTTTCGCGTGATGTGTATTGAACAACGCTCAATCTAGACATGAAATATGGTCAAAGATTAGAATACTAGCGAAATGATTAAAGTAAACTATACATGTAAACCTGCCTCTTGAATCACTATATTTATTAATGAAAACCGCATTAAAATCCGTTGGAAAGTTTAAATGATATAAGCGCACCTACACACAGGGTGGTCCAAACACAGACTTCAAAAAAATAAAAATTTTATTTAACAGATCCAGGGGTATCCGAAAATACCCAATGATTGTTCCACGATTTTTCGTATTTTTCAAGTTATGATGTATTTGAGCATGTTTGGTTGGAACGTTTGAAACTGATATAAAAATTTTGAAAGGATTTTTTCCATTATTTTTTTTTAAATAATCTCAATGAGTTGTTCAATCATGCATAAAATAATTTTGATGAAAAGTGACGAATTTGTGTTTGAGAGAGTCAAAGTTGAATTTTCAACATTAAATTAAGAATCAAAAAACTATAATCCATGGTTTGTAAGTGTTCTTAAAAAATGACTAAGGCTAAATAAGATAGGAAATGCCTGATAATAATCTGAAAATGGCTCTCCAATAAAAAAAAACGGAATATTAAAAACTAGATTTAGTTAGGTTTTTATTTTTATTTTTGCAATTTTTGGGTGCTGTGCAGCTATGGTCAGGCGTAGAGCTTGAAAAAAAAGTTTACAATTGTAATTTCGAATCAACCAAGTAGGTATAGTTGTATTTGTATGAAAAGCCAGGTGTTCGGGGCAACCTTATTAGTTACGTACGGCAAACTATACCTAGGTTTATTTATTACCCTGTAACTGTACCTAAAAGTAAAAGCAACCAACAAAATTAAGATTATGTCACCAGGGCACAGAATCGAAATAGTGTAAGGTAGGTAGTTACCTAATAGTGTACCTACTACGTAACCAAGGCACTAAAGGCAGGTAGGTAGGTACCTAGTGGTCTGATAACAATAAATAAATAATACTGGACAATCCACACAGCATCATCTAGCCCCAAGGTAAGCTGCTGTTAAACAGAGCTGTATTATGGGTACTAGATGACTGATATATACTTAATACAATACAATACATAGATAGATATTTTTTATTATGTATAGAAAATACCCAGAATACCCGAAACAAATATCTGTAGATCGAACAAACATTTGACCCGAGGCGGGAATCGAACCCGCAACCTCCGCGTCGCAGGCGGACCCGCGCCCGCTGCGCCACATCGGTCGTCATGTAGTCGTCAATAGGTAGGTAGGTAGATATTTCTCGCAATAATTTATCGCCAGTGGTTTCTATGGTTTTCTGATATTCACAGTTCACAGACATCATTAAAATAGACTGTTATCAGAGTTGTGGTCACCGTTACCACTTATGTAGGTATGTACCTACCTATGTACCTGTACCTACCCACTTTTTTAACCCCAATATTTTTTATGAAAAACATTTTTTTTTTATTTAGGTAGGTACTCTGAGGGAAACATAGAAAACAACATCTTTTCCTACTAAGTAGCGAATGATTATAAATTGTTAATTATTTAAAAACATAATGTTATTCCTGACACAATCCTTATCAGCTTGAAGTCATGGTCACATTGATCAGTTCAAATGTTTAACCTATTTAGTTCTGGTAGGTAGGTAGGTGGGTAGGTAAGGTATAGTTCTCACGACGGATCTCGGCCGTAAAGTTAGCCGTTTCGATGCACAACAGAGCTTTTTCAAACTAAATTGTCTTTGCGCATCACAAACGGCTAACTTCACGGAAGCCTAGATCCGCTGTGCGAACTATACCTAGTACCTACGCAGACTCAGTGCCAATATCAATGATAATTTTGTGCACGACAAAAAAAATACTTGAAAAAAGTTAGCGGCAATACTGTTACAGCGTTACTGTTTTCATACTTACCATTTTTACCGGCTTTCCATCCGGATTCATACACACAGTGCACGCCATGATTAACAAAAATACACTACAAAAATTACAAATAATAACAACACAAATTACACTAACGAGATTAAAGAAATGTCAACGTGACTTGCGTAAAAAGACCTTTTTCTATGAAACCTCCTTTAAATTTTGAAAGAAATGCTGACGGCCAGTAGCTTTTTACTTTTTAATGAAGGTAAACTATATTAGAGCGCAACTCAGCCACTATAAAAGGAGCAGTGAATCCGAGTCGCTATTTTAGACTGGTGAAACGAGCCACGCACGTCGAGATATTGAATGGCCGAACGTAGAAACCGGTCTGTGTCCCCTCCACGAATGTTCAAATAATTAGATCGAAAACTTTATATATATAATTTCGTTAGGTATCAAATTCGCAATGAACCCGCATCTACGTCGCGTCAAACCAAGACTGACTTGAACTGAACCATTCATCAGAAGTATGGTCAGTCACATAAAGTGGGCACTGACTCATACAAACTTTCTTAATAATTAAAAAAAATATACTAAAAATATACCGGTACTTTATTGTATGCTCTATAAAAATCTATAAGCTCATTTTCTCGACTCAGCATTATGTCCATTAGGAATAGTAGACGCTAGTATTCTGCCGAAACCACTTCATTTAATTTTTTAATTGCACCCGTGCGAAGCTGGAGCAGATCGGCTAGTATAAATATATAATATAATATAATGTAATAATGTATAACTGTAATATGTATAATATAATTTTAAAATGGTTGGAATTAAATACTGACCCTCTATGGACGAAAGGACGGTATAGAGTATGTAATTTATTATGTTTTATGCTGACTGTACTTAGTTTATGAGTGGCAAACCACGGTACATACATGTTATCAATTCCGAGTTGTTTGATTTAACAGTCTGAACAATTTGCATAAGGCAGTGAACATATTTCAACAATGATAAAACAATAGGTAGTTGCTAAGTGATGTATTTGTAAACATTAAAATAAAAGGACAAGGTTAGCAATCAATATCAATAAAATGTATTGTATTGGATAATATTTAGAACAACTTTGGTTACTGTCCCTTCTATGCAAATTTATTTATTTAGGTTCCTAAGGCACCACTTTTACCAGTTTTCAAAGCGAACAACTGGGGGACTTACTCTTGAAAGCGAATGATAATGGACATTTCGTACTTTGAGTGCAAAACGCCAAATTCAACCGTGTCATCAAGAGTACAAAAATACAGAGTAAATTGAAATTGGGATAGGATTGGAATTATCATTGGATTCAGAATATTCAGATGTCAGAATAAGGCACCCGGGTTGCGAGGAGCACAGCAGCAAGCATTGTTTGATACTGAATATACCAATACATAATATATTTTGTTCTGATTTTATGGAATTTTTAAACAATCTTGCTTTAGGGATGGGCATGCATAATGAAATAGTTTTATCAAATAAATATAATGGAAACGCTTGTGGCCTGGTGGTGATTTGGATCAATAAAATCGCGTCTTTAGATAGTGCAACTGTTTCATATGCTTTTTGTCTAAACTCAAATGTAAATAAATATGTACCTTTATATTTTTATTTTGTTTCTGTATTAAAGAAATCATTAAAAAAATTCATTTATCAAAATGTGCTCAATGTGTAACACCATGTCAAACCATTTTGTTTAATAAAATTATTTATTCATTCATAAAATAATGATCAATCAAAAGCAGGTCCATGAATTTAGGGTTTTGAAATAAGTTTTGTTCATTTATTGCTGAGTTTGAGTTTGATTATTAACAAATTTTCTTGCTGGCTCTACTTAGAGTGGGTTCTGTGGGTCTTGAAGAATTAAAATTTTATGAGTCAGTGGCCAACTCTGGTGACCGAGTTTTTAGGCTGAAATTTTTAAGAATTAAGATACTAGAGTACCTAGTATATATATCACGAGAAGGCGTTGGAGGGACGATCTGGACTTATGATGGAGTGTGGTGGGAGACTGCTAAAGTATATTATTATTGCAAGTAATTTTGTGGGTATACATCTATAGCTCACCACTTACCATCATGTGGGCCGCAAGCTTGGTTGCCACTTTAATTGTAGTATAAAATTAAAGGTATCTCTGAATTTTGTTGTCACTGCTAAATCAATTAAGATTATTTTTTGGTTTGATGTTTTGTTTTCATGTCACCATTGGTGCATATTGGTTACCTAAGTACATTTTTTTATTTTTTTTTATGTCTGCTAGTGACAGGACAATCAAGGCTCCCACTTGATGTTAAGCACCACGCCTGACTATTACAGATGCAGTGCCACTCAAAGCTTAAAGATTTTAAGTGTTGCCGTGCTTATCAGCCCGAGACATTGTTGTTAAGTCTCTTTCGCCCAGTAATTTCACTTGCTACAGACTCTTACTGAAGAGTCCTACCACAAGGTTGCACACTGTTCACAGTTTATGTATAGACATTATGACTTTGGGGATCGGGGGCACACAAAATCTACAAGGACATAGCAGAGAGATCAATAACAATAGACAACCGATGTGGCGCAGGTCCGCCTGCGACGCAGATGTTGCGGGTTCGATTCCCGCCTCGGGACAAATGTTTGTACGATCTACAAATATTTGTTCCAGGTGTTCTGGGTATTTTCTATATATAATAAAAATTATCTATCTATGTATTGTATTGTATTAAATATATATCAGTCATCTCTAGAGGTAATATTTTTTAGGTTTGGTATTAGCATAAAATTGCTAATTAATAAGTTTTTACTTGTTTAAAAAAATAATTATAGAAGCTTATATATTTTTTTTAATAAGTAAAAACTACCAATTAAAGCAAAATGGTACCAAATCTAAAATAAATGTACCTACCTCACCTAATGAAAATCCTATAAACTATACAGATACTATTACAGTAATAATGGCTAACCTAAGCCATTGTCTTTGAGAGGTGGGTAATAATAATAGGTATCCCTGAGGTGGTATACCTACTATTTTATCGTAGTCTACCTATTTATTTTTTTCCTAAAAAACTGGATTTCTATTCTAATGCTTTGTCATATAAAAACACCGGCCGCGGCTCAGCCAATCGCCGCCACTTCAGCACTTCTTTACCAAAACATAAAATAGTAAGAAAATCATATACAAAATATTTTATAGGGTGCCACTGGTATACCTGATGAAAAAGAACAAACTATATAACCTTACCTGCGTGCGTCGTTCGTTTACAAGACCACAACATTATTTGAACCGATTATGCAACTTACCGCAGTGAAATTTGTAGTCGAAAACTTGCACTTATCTACAATGCGGACCACACTACGGAAGTTCTTGGAGGAGTTTACCAAAGTCGAAGATAGTTTGAACATAGATGTAGCCATGGTTTTCAAAATTATCCTTGCTTTTTGCTTAAACTATGGCTAACAAAAATAGTAGATGGACGAAACCAAAGGTAAAAATCGTCTTGTCAAAATCAAACCACCCGCCCGGCCATTTGTCACATCAGTGATGGCAGTTTAGTGGTTACCTGTCTTGTCAAGTCATGTTTATGTCAGTCAAACAAGGAGTTTGACTTCTTATTCAAATTCTTCTTCTCTATGCTTTGTTTCTTCCTTCCTTCCTTGACCCCGAATAAAACCTGTCCGTAAACAAGATGGTAATGGTGATCGTAACTCTGTGAACCATTTTCACGATCCTAGCAAAATCTAAACTTCTGAAATTGAACAAGGGAAGGTTAATGTCAAAACATACTTCATGAGTTCTAATGTTCCCACTGCTGGGACACTGGCCTACTCTCGAGCGAGAGTTATTGGGTCTTAATCCATCACGCGGACCCAATGCGGATTGGTGGATAGCACATGTCTTTCAAATTTTTAGTTCTTGGACACGCCGGATTCCTCACGATGTTTTCCTTCACCGTATGAGAGCACTGGCATTGCACATACATTATTCGTAGCGAAATATCCATTGGTGCACGACCGGATTCGAACCCACAACCTTAGGATCGGAAGGTCAAAACATTTTTATGTCCGAAACTTATAATATAGACTTTATTTTTTGATTAACCGCTACATGCTAGTTTTTAGCATTATTTTTTATGAGAATGTGTGTCAGTAGTTATAATCTATTTTAGTAAGCCAGAAAAATAATAATTTTACTTAAATAAATATACAAAACGAGCAAACGTGGAATAATCCAGCTTTGTGTGTTTCAAGTATTATTCTGATAGAGAGACAGGAGCAGAGGTACAGAGTACCCAAACTTTTTTTACGTGGACCACTCTTTTTACTAGTTTCGGTGGACCCTCTGCTGCTACATTTCTACCTTCCCTTTGAGCCGAAAAATTCTAAGTTTTTTTTACGAGATTTCTAAACTCTGTCTTATGAGTTGGCCTCTAACGTCTTATGAGCTTACTTACATAAAGAGATTTCTACTAAATTTTTCTAACTAGAAATTTGAAAAATATAAACATAAAACTACATATGCTTTTTATTTTGCACAGGCCTGTCAAACCTCACTAGCCTAGGCCTTAAACAGTGTTAAATGGTTTCTTCAATGATTATCTAATTATCTAGACCCCTAAAAAGGACCAGGGCCCGGCTTCATACTGCGTGAAACATTTATTTTATCTGTCTGCCTGCCTATGCCTACCTACACTGGTAAAGTAAAGCCCAGGGGAGTCCACCTGGATGACATTGGGAATCACTGTTTTGGAGTGTCAGCTAAACTGAAGAATATCGTTTGTTTTTGTAGCCCATTTTTTTCCTGCACGGATCCCAGCCCAAAACTGCCAGGTTTAATGATGGCTAAATGACACTCGTTTTATGAAAGGATTCCTTTTGGTGAGTAGGTAAAATACCTCTATTTTTTTTCACCAGGCCTAATGATTTGGCTATGGACAAATTGGAAAAAGACCGTGCTTTTGTTGGTAGGTAGATAGGTACCTACTGGTACCTAAGCATTAATAAGCACGTTCTAGTAGACCTAGACTCACGCATCACTTTCTCGCACATCATGAGTTTTAATAAAGTTTCTTCTGTAGTCTTGATTTTTTTTGGTAAAAGCTGTCATCATCTTGTCTATGAATCTTTGTTTTTCAAGATTATTTTTCGTAACTTAGACCACAACAGTAAAATACATAAAATCAAGAAACATTTTTTACTACCTACGTTAACACGGTGTCTTGATCCTTACTTCTATTCTTCTTATTTATATTTTTGGATTGAAAGCAATTTTCAATTTAATTGCGAACGCATCTAAACCCATGAACGTGATCTATAACAGTGCTGCCTCTAGTGGCATATTTACGAAAATAATCCGATTCGGCTGCATTCGGCTTTTCTCGGGTCAGTCACGCCTAGACCCGTTCGAAAAGCGAAACCGAATTCATTCCACGGCGATGTACGAAGACTGATGCTCTTGTCGTGGACTCTGTGAAAACGTGCTATTTTATTCCTTGCTACGGGCTTTGATAATCGTTAGAGATATTTTTATACACTCAATGTTGTGATATAAACGTTGCTTGTGGTGTTTAGTGATAATTATTACGAAACAAGTGAATTTTTACATGTGTGTGGTGCAATTTTTAGTGACCGTTTACTTTTCTGGATTCCAAAGGATTGTTTTTCAGTGAGACTATCTAAATTGAGGTAAGTTTTACTGCTTTATCAAAAAAAAAACATCTCAAAACTCGTGGCGTTCTTAGGAATGGCTTCCGTTTATAGAGTGGCGTGCGCCGCCGCCGTAATGGCTGACTTTCTTTTCTTTGAGGGGTCTATTGCGATAACACGTACGATAAAACTGTAATTGCAGTAATGAGGGGGCTCATAGTGATACTGTGATGTAGTTTTGTGTCGTGTGTGGGTGTTTGTGTGGGCGACCGACGCAGAGAATGTAATCAAAGCAAATGGTTGGGCCAGCGACCTGTCGTTGAGTACGAAGTCTCATTCATTTTTCTGTGTTATCTTTCTGATAACATTTAGTTTCAAGATAGGAAACCAGCTCACATGACATCATGAATAACCTCACATAGCTCACATTCCATAAAGAACCAACATGATTACTATTTTTTCATGTAGGTAGTATGGTTGATAAGAATTTTCAGCCCACGAATTTCATAAAATATATAAATTCGAGCTAGGCTTATTACTACTAACCTAAATGATAAAACTTTGTTCTGTGGTAACAATTTAATTTAATTATCTACTCATCTCAATAAAGTCTCTTCCGTTCTGAATCTTGAATTGTCATCAGTTAAGTTTTGGGCTTCTAAGACCAAGAAAGAATCATGAATAAGTAGGTGCGCATTGGTTTAAAAATAAAAAAAAATAAAAAAAATAAATAAATATACCATACTAGCGACCCGGCTATGAATGGGTTGTGCTACTACTTCTTACTTGTGCTTATCTTCTGCTGAAAGCTGCATTATAATCCGTTCTGTAGTTTAAAAGATCTAAGCATAATAGGTACCTACATAACAAGAAACAGACTGCAACAGTAGTGATTTTATTTATATTATGTGAAGCTCTTGAAGTCCAAAATATTAACATTTAACCTTAGCCTGTAAATATAAAGGTTAGCCCCTACACTTGCAGTGTGTGTGTGTGTGTGTGGGTTTGTATATTTATATTGAAAAAGTATACTTATTCAATATATCAAAAAAAAAACCGAGAAATTCAATTCTGAGATTGCAGGTTTCAATAATTTAACCTGTAACTAGCCTCTGCATGAAAATGTTTATATTCAAGTAAAAACTTTATGAGAATACTGATTAAAAATCTCAAGTCCAGGCACAGGCTAACCATAGGTTGAAAGTAAGTAATGAAATTTGCAGATTGCATATTAAATATGTTCAAAGCTTAATACACCTCTTTTGGCTGATTACTTTAAACTACCATCAGTCCAGAAATGACTAGGATCATATAGTTACCTTGGTTCTAGCTAGAATAGTCCATTAATCATGAAATCTTTCACATTGTTAATTAGGTCAATACTTGAGTTGATTGTGTAATGAGCTATGGAACATGCTCAAGGTCATGAAAACTTATTACGCCAGGTTAGGCCATGAATTTTAGCATTTTATACTACTACCAATGTCTGATTGAACAAATGAATGAATGAACTGAAGCAGAGAAATAACAATGAATCAGACAAGTCTCTTATTTTGTATTAGGTAGGTAGGTACCTACCTTTTACATGGCTTGTGTTAAGTTTATATTGTTAACAATACATTACTTGACTAAACTATTACACTTATTACCTATCCTGATTAAATGAGGGGTGTTTTGTCTACCAAGTAGCAATTTCTGCAAGTCAAACTATAGGTCGAGATAAAGTAAGTGCTAAAGAAACACCAAATCATTTTTACATCTTATTTTAACTGAATGTATGTAAATGCATGAACCTTATACTAGAATACAATAATCATTGTCAGGTCAGCCAATAGACTTCCACAGTTCCACTGCTGCTGGATAAGAGAGTCATGATGACTAATCATGAGCCTTTACCATACACATAATTCCTAAACTGCTCTAATTAATACCAATAAATGCAAGTACCTACTTACTACATAACAGTGAATGCATATACACTTTATGCTCATAATCATAAAAAAAACTAGTGGTTTGCTAGGTATTGTTGTCTATTCTGTTGTAACATTTTCTAAACTAAACAAACTAAAATTGTTGCCATCCTTTTCTAATGAATTAAAAAACAAAGGACCACATTAATTTTAGTTAGCTAAGTTTAGGAAACACTACAACAGAATCGACACTGTCTTTACTAGATTAGTTATTCTTATATCAATGAACAAATGTAATGATAGATTTGAAAGACACATTAGCTAGAAAAGGTTTAGAGTTATGTTTAAAAGGCCCCTAGTCTCAGTATAATGGCGAAAGCCACAGCCTATAAGACAGTTAATTATCTAAATAGGTATTTTTAATTTTTTAATCAATTTCATTTCATGAAGAAATAGTATGGTAAGTGGGTAGCTATTCTGAAACTAAGATCAATGAACTTGGTTCAATGCTGCATTGCCTAGGCCATGACACACTAATGACGCAGGTGCCATTGCAGTTGTATTTAGCATAAATTAAGAATATGTTACTACATTAATTTAAAATTTAAATCGTGATGATGTACTTTTAAAAAAAATAGTTCAAGGTTTGTAGTTCATATAACTAAATGAACAACACTTGATGTTCAACTATGTTATTTACTTATGTATTTCTAATATAAGTTATATGCACTGATGGTGCACTGGTGGTCTAGTGGTAGTGACCCCGCCTTCCAATCCTAAGGTCGTGGGTTCAAACCCGGTCGTGCACCTATGGATTTTTCTGTTTCGAAAAATTTATGTGCGCAATGCCAGTGCTCTCATACGGTGAAGGAAAACATCGTGAGGAAACCGGCATGTCCAAGAACTAAAAATTCGAAAGACATGTGCCATCCACCAATCCGCATTGGGTCCGCGTGGTGGATTAAGACCTAATCACTCTCGCCTGAGAGTAGGCCAGTGTCCCAACAGTGGGAACATTAGAAGGCTGTCATGATGAATATAAGTTATAATGTAGCTGATTCCACAATTAGTTGCTAAAACCTATATTACTTTCGTCAGGGTTTGATACATTTATGAATGTCCGAAACTACAAGGTTTTTTCAAACTCAGTCAGGAATCAAGCAACCAAGTTACAACTCACCTTTTCATATTCATAATAACAATACTGTTTTTTTCAGGCTACAATAGACAAGTACAGATCTTGTTCACTTATTAATACGACTCATAAAAATATAAAAATATACATGTTCTTGTACCTGCCTTAGATACCTACTTAATATTCATAAATCTATTAAATATATAAAACTAAATGTTTTATTGATTTACTACATTATTTCCCAAGAATTGTCTACGTCTGTCCTTGCTACGCACTACTAATATCTGTTCTGTGACAGTCTCAGTCTCACGCAGGCGCCCGCGGAAACGTCTACAGACTAGCAGTTCTCCGAACAGTAGACCTCGCAAGCACAAACTTGTAAAGTGAGCAACATACTGCATTTTGAGGAACTATTTTGCTCATCACGCTAAAGATCCTCATCAGATCTTGACCAAATATCAGACACTTAACTTAAAGTTAATTTACCTTCTTACCTTTCAAATAAAAAAAAAAAACATCGAAATCAAATCACATTAGACGGAGATATCCAGTAGCCCCCCTTTTTACCTTTTTTTAGAGAAAGTGCGCCCCCTATCAAAAATCCCCGACGACAATCAACTTCTATAAAGTCATAGAACCTGTATTACAAAGTTTCAACCAGATTGGTTGAAAAATGCGACCGGTAGACGAGAACACAAAATAACCGGACTAACTGACAACATAAAGCATTGTTGGCCAATCTCGAAACTGAGACGCTTCGCTCGCTCGGTCAATAACACCTTTCGACCAAAACTCTGCATCCATGATGGTCAAAAGACTAAGTATTACCTATGGATATTTGAAACAGAGGTCTCATTCGCGTATCAAAATATAAAAATCTTCCCTCATCCCTCGAACATCACACAGCAGTGTACTTCTTGGGGGTTTGAAACAAGTACCTACATACATGGTGGTAGAGCTTCTTCGGATGAACTCTATCACTCTAATTTAATTTGGTGTAGGTAGGTTATTATTTAATTGGGTTAATAATATTGACGAAACTAAGAATGTTGGTACTTAGGTGTACGGTGATAAAGGGATGTCTCTGTAATTAAATTAAGTAGGTACTTGTTGCAATTTGGTTCATGTATTATGTTATGAAATGTATTAATAATGTAGGCAGAAAAAGTAGTTTTTGTTTTGGATCAGTGCCACAGAAACTATGAAGATAAGCTGGTTTTGCCAATGTTATGATAATAATGCACACTTTATTAGGTAGGTATGTTATTATGGTGTTAATGAGAGCATTGTATTTTACATTCTCATACACCTTTGTGGAGGTCTTCTGTTCGGAGAACTACTAATAATTAATTACGATCGGCCTTTATCTAGCAGCGGGAATCTAGCTCGGTAGTAGCCGCAGGCTAGGCGTCGCGTTATCAATATTTTCAAAGTTTGTACAAGTGCCTACAATTTATTTTACATGATAAGTAAATTGTGTGTGATTAAAATTAAAAACTCAGAATAAATCATCATCATCATGACAGCCTTCTAATGCCCACTGCTGGGACACTGGCCTACTCTCAGGCGAGAGTGATTGGGTCTTAATCCACCACGCGGACCCAATGCGGATTGGTGGATGGCACATGTCTTTCGAATTTTTAGTTCTTGTACATGCCGGTTTCCTCACGATGTTTTCCTTCACCGTATCAGAATAAATAAAGCCTCTATATTAAATTAAAGCTTTTACTATTTCATACTAACTACTCGAAACGACACCACTGCGAAAATCCGATTTTTTTAACTTAAGTAACTTTAAAAAGTAACGTAACTTTTAAACCACTTATCAATAAGGTCAATTGTAAGAATTACTATCTTACTAATGAACATTGCGTGCGTCTGAAGTTTAGGCGTAATCGTAAAATAATACAAGGGCACAGAGTAATATTACTCGGGCCCTGGTCCGCTGAAATGCAAGATGTGTTAGTTCGACTTAATGTTAGCGTGATCTTCTAGTACCTTACTATTTGTTCGGGCCAGGGCGGATGCGATTGGACATCCAGTGTACTTTGATTGAGACATTATTTTAGGAAATAAAAATAATAAGAACAGGTATTTACCACTCTAACCAAACGGCGCCGTGGGCGGGCGGCGTTCAGCTTTAAACTAAGTTCAAAATCGTTAGTGCTCGTAGAGAAAAATTAGCTCGAGAGGACCAAATTTCAACCAGAATGGTTGAAAAATGCGACCTGTAGATGAGAACAGATAGACAGGCTGAATGACTGACTGATTGACTGACTGACAGTCGGACAAACGTATTTTTTGGCAAATCTCAAATCTCGGCTCATCGCTCGCTCTGTTACGTAGATTTAGATGGTAGGATTTAGGGGTGAAATCCTAAATCCTAAATCCTACCATATAAATAACATAAAGTACCTACTGTATTTGTAACCATTTTGATTAAATTATTTTGTAATGGGTTTTGTTGTTCATTTATTGCTCTTTTAACAATGGCTTATAATTTAAATTCATGTTCCATAGCTCATCATTGCATTTATATAGGCTTAATCATGACTTTCCTTTGGTTTCAGGTCTTTACAAGCACAAACTGCCGTGACCGCATTATGAGAGTGCGCATTACATGCTTATGATCCTAGCATAATAAAAACCTAGTCCTGAATAACTCCAAAATGGACTTTCTGTGAGTACCCATCATTTATCACTATCGATGTTTAGTTACCTAGTTGTTTATTTTCATTTTTTTTATCGTTACGCTACCACGTTCACTCCCTCGTTGCGAACAGCATGCCAAGTTATTGTTTAGTTATTCCCTCTTTATAATGATGCTGAGGCTTTCGTCGGCGTGTGAATATAACCATTGCACTGACCGCGTCGGATCGCCGTGACCGCGCTATCTTGGCACCAACCTATTTTTGTATCCTCAATGCGTATACCCAAGGATGTTTACTTACATACTGTAATCTGTCGTATTCTTTATTGCACACTAGACACTGTTGTTTGGTTGTCTTCAATGAGTTGATTGCCCGTACATACAACGTTGTCAGAAGCTATCTCATACAGTGCTCCACAATGCACTAAAAATAGGTTGGTACCGATATCGTAATCTGTGAAGAGGGTCACTGCGTGTCCTCGCT
This sequence comes from Colostygia pectinataria, assembly GCA_951394395.1. Classification (NCBI taxonomy): domain Eukaryota; kingdom Metazoa; phylum Arthropoda; class Insecta; order Lepidoptera; family Geometridae; genus Colostygia; species Colostygia pectinataria. The sequence goes on from OX596362.1 coordinate 6,829,828, forward strand.
TCAGCTCGCGAATTCGCTCCGATCGCACCGGACCTCTCCGAGCCGAAGCGTGTTCTCGTGCGGATTCAAATTATTTGATTCGTATCATTCGCGCTAGGTCTCGCGTAGCAAGCCGTCGTTAGGGACAGGAGCTCTCACAATATAGTTTAGAAGAGCGGCGCCTTCGGAGCGGTGCGGTGCGGTGCGATGGGAACAGATCGGCGGGTGCGGGGCGCACTGCCCGCGCCTGACTCGGTGTCTCGCGTTGCAGATGCACGGGGCGGGAGGGCTGCGGCGCGGCGAGGCGGCGAAGCGCGCGGTAGGCTGCCGGCCACATGCCCCGGCGCCATGTGGCGCGTACTGCTGGCCCTCTGGGCCGCGTGCGCCGCCGCGCGCGCCAACCAGGACGTGGTGCGGACCTTCACCGACCCGGTGGCGTCGTCTGCTTCGCTCTTCGATCACCTCGTCGTCGACCGCAATACGGGCCGCGTCTACATCGGAGCCGTCAATAGGATCTATCAGCTCTCGCCCGATTTGGAGGTCGCTCAATCAATCATCACGGGCCCGGTGAATGATTCAGCCCAATGTACTTTCGATTGCCCTGCCAACTACATAAAAAAACCAACGGATAACGTGAATAAGGCGCTAGTAATAGATTACGCGACTAGTCGGCTAATCACTTGTGGTTCAGTTCTACAAGGGTTGTGCTCTGTGCGAAATCTTAACAATATATCACACGATGTGCGCGAGGTTCGCGAGCCTGTCGTGGCAAATAATGCGACGTCGTCGACGGTGGCGTTCATAGCGCCAGGACCTCCGAACCCGCCGATGACCCAGGTCATGTACGTGGGAGTAACGTTCACAGGGAACTCACCATATCGTTCCGAGGTACCTGCTGTGAGCAGTCGGTCGCTTGAAGATGACCGGCTTTTTATGATAGCCAGAACGGCTGTAACGACTGGTACGCGTATGTTTGTCAATTCATTATCGAGAGAACGGTACCCTATCAATTATGTTTACGGATTCAGCTCTGAAGGCTTCAGCTATTTCTTAACAACCCAGTTACGGGGTGTGGGTTCGGATACGTACTACAGCAAGTTGGTCCGAGTCTGCCACGATGATGAAAACTATTATTCGTACACAGAGATACCGATGTCATGTACGGGAGAAGGTGGCGGCAACTACGGGTACAATCTCGTGCAAGCTGCGTTTGTCGGTAAAGCAGGCTCTGTATTAGCCGGCGAACTGGGAATAACCGCTCAACACGATGTTCTTTTCGCAGCCTTTAGCCAAAGTGAGTCAATAAACACCAACAAACCTTCCAATCTTTCTGCTTTGTGTGTTTATTCGTTGAAAGCCATCCGACGCAAGTTTATGCAAAATATCAAAACTTGCTTCAGCGGTAACGGATCTCGAGGACTCGATTTCATTTCACCATCCCACGCTTGCATAGGTACTAAGTTACAATCGATAAGTGAAGATTTCTGCGGGCTAGACGTGAATACACCTTTGGGCGGAGAGCAACCAGTTGAAGCAGTACCTGTCGCGGTATTTTCAAAGAGACTGACAACGGTGGCGGCGACAGCCACCGGCGATTATACGGTAGTGTTCGCAGGAACCGCGGAAGGACATCTCAAGAAGATTGTCGTTGAGAGCGCGACCTCCGCGTTCGAGTATGGAGATATAGTGGTCGACGAAGGCTCACCGGTGAACAAGGACCTGTTCTTTGATACTCAACTAATGCATTTATATGTGATGACTGTACGTAAAGTGTCTAAAGTTAAAGTTCAAGAGTGCAGCGTGTACAAATCGTGTTTAACGTGTCTTGGAGCCAAAGACCCCTATTGTGGATGGTGTTCGTTAGAAAACAAGTGCAGCTTGCGTTCAGATTGTCAAGACGCAGCTAAGGATCCTTTATATTGGATCTCATATCGTAGTGGACGTTGTACGACTATTACCCAAGTGACGCCAAATCAGTTACAGCGAACTACTGCAAGGACTCTAGATTTACTTATTGAAAACTTGCCTACTCTTAATGGACAATTCTTATGTGCATTTACAGCTTTAGATCGTACTCTTATAACTAATGCCACTAGAAAGCCATACGGTGTAAATTGTACAACTCCGCGCACCGACACTTTGCCGTCGATTCCCACCGGTCAACATCACTTTACAGCTAAACTTTCGGTGCGCACAACTCAGGGACCTGATTTTGTAGCTACCAATTTTACATTTTTCGATTGCAACACGTACAGCTCGTGCACTCAGTGCGTCAGTTCGTCGTTTCCGTGCGATTGGTGCGTCGACGGTCATCGTTGCACCCACGATACCGCTGAAAATTGCAGAAACGATATTCTTGTCACAGGCGTCAGTAGGATCGGTCCAAGTTATCGTTCAGGCCCCGGTTTCTGTCCCACTATCAATTCCACATCAGACGGCACAAACGAAATTTTAGTTCCATCCGGTGTGAAGAAAGCCATAAAAGTCAAAGTCCACATAATAGGGCAATTTATCGTTCAGACGAGGTTTGTTTGTCAATTCAACATAGAGGGACGTGTGACTCATGTAAATGCCCAACTTCTCGCTGACACTATTTATTGTGAAGCCGTTGAATTTACGTACACATCGCGTGCCCCTAACATTACAGCCTCTTTCGCCGTTATATGGGGTTCGTCTAAGCCTCTAGATAATCCGGATAATACTCATATTCTCATTTACCGCTGTAACGACATGGCTGACAATTGTGGAATGTGTCTGGCGCTTCCGGAGAAATTCGGATGCGGTTGGTGTCAAGGCTCTGACAAATGCGAAGTTCAAGAGCAATGCGGGGCTCCTAGCGTTTGGTTAAATCGTACTCAGACATGTCCGAATCCCGAAATTCACACTTTTAGACCACAACTGGGTCCGTGGGACGGTGGCACTAACATCACTATTGAAGGAATTAATTTGGGGCGAAATATATCCGACATTTACAACGGAGTTACCATAGCGGGGATCAAGTGTCAACCAATCATAGAATTGTACGTAAAAACAAAACAGATAGTTTGCACTGTGGACGGTCCAGGTGAAGAAGTGCCAAGGGATGGCCCTGTAGTTGTTCGCGTAGCAGATTATCGTGGAGAATCAACGCACCATTACGCTTTCGTTAACCCCAAGATCAATTCTATTCATCCGAAATATGGTCCCCAGTCCGGAGGCACTAAATTGCGTATCACAGGGGAATATCTAAATGCAGGAAGTAACATTCAGGCTTTTATCGACGATTTACCTTGCGCTATTCTGTCAGTTTCTCACGAAGAGGCCGTATGTAGAACAAGTCATTCTTACCAAATGGGTAAAATGGGAACATTACGTATGCGTTTTGATAACGGCATGCGAACTTTAGATCGCGAAAAGTTTGAATATATTGAAGATCCTGTAGTCGTGTCGGTAGAATCCGGTCCCCCGCTGATAAGTCAAAGAAAACAACCAAAAGGTATACCCTCTGGCGGTATAAACATCAAAGTGATAGGACGGAATTTTCATTCCATTCAATTTCCTCAAATATATGTGTATCACGATAATCGGCCATATATTGGGCCTTGCCACATGGTAGATTTGTCACATCTCATTTGCGAATCTCCCGGTATTGAAAGCGCCGGTCTTAGTCTAGATCCTGATAGGCCTTTAGAGTTAGAATATGGTTTCAACATGGATGATGTACAAAGCGTACAAAACCTCACTACTAAAAATATTGACGCTTTCTTGCTTTATCCAGATCCATTGTACGAAAAATTCGACGAAGAAGTAAAGTATTACAAGTCAGAATATTTAACGATTAATGGTCAAAATTTAGATAGGGCTTGCACTGAGGGTGATGTAGAAGTTCATATAGGTGAGAGTTTGTGTAATGTGACGTCATTGTCGCGTCATCAGCTGACGTGTAAACCTCCTTCCCGCGATGAGCTTCCGGATGGCGTAGATACTCCCGATGTTGTTGTTAGAGTAGGCCGTGCACTAACGTTTAAAATTGGTAAGTTATCTTATTCATCACAAGCTGGTCTGCAGGCAGCTATAGGCAAACCCGTAGTAGTTGGCATAGGTATAAGTATAGGTTGCCTCATATTAATCTGTTTAGGTTTTCTTATTATGTATAGAAGAAAATCAACGGAAAATATTAGAGTATTAAAAAATATGCAAGAGCAAATGGATATTTTAGAATTAAGAGTAGCTGCCGAATGTAAGGAAGCATTTGCCGAGTTGCAAACGGAAATGACAGACCTGACGGGCGAAGTAACGGGCGGTATTCCGTTCTTAGATTATCGCACGTATGCCATGAAGATATTGTTCCCTAACATTGAAGATCATGCCGTCCTGCAATGGGAACGTCCAGAGCTTAGTAGAAGAGAAAAAGGTTTAAAAATGTTCGGCCAGCTAATTATGAACAAAACATTCCTCCTATTATTTATTCGTACTTTAGAAAGTAATAGATATTTTTCAATGCGTGATCGTGTAAATGTAGCATCTCTTATAATGGTTACTCTGCAGAGTAAGATGGAATATTGCACTGACGTTTTAAAGACTTTATTAGCCGAGTTGATAGAAAAGTGCATGGAGGGAAAAAATCATCCTAAGTTATTGCTCAGACGCACCGAAAGCGTCGCCGAGAAGATGTTGAGTGCATGGTTCACTTTCTTGTTATATAAATTCCTCAGGGAATGCGCGGGAGAACCTCTTTACCTTCTATTTAGGTCAATGAAAGGTCAAGTTGACAAAGGACCTGTTGACGCAATAACTTCTGAGGCACGATATTCCCTTAGCGAGGAAAAGCTAATCAGGCAGTCTATAGATTTTAAACCGATACTCGTAAACGTTTCGATATCCCAGCAGACATTCTTCGTTAGTGGGTTGGAGGCTACTACAGATAACGTTCAAGTAAAAGTTCTCGATTGTGATACAATAAGTCAAGTAAAAGATAAATGTTTAGATGCTATTTATCGCGCTACTCCATACTCCCAACGGCCGAATCGTGATGAACTTGACTTAGAATGGCGCACTGGTGCCTGTGGTCGCATGATCCTCTATGATGAAGACAGCACAAGCAAGTGTGAAAGTGAATGGCGCAAATTAAACACTCTCAATCATTATCGCGTCCCGGATGGCGCATGCCTGAATCTAGTGGCTAAACAAAGCTCGGTTTACAATCTTTCTAATATGGAGAAAAATGACAAATCTCATACTTATGAAACACTTAATCGTTGCAAATATGCCTCAGCTAGCCCTCCAGCTAGTCCACTCAAATACGACCACGGTGGTACTATTAAGTTCTGGCATTTAGTGAGGCATCACGATGATGACGCACGCAAAGAGGGAGATCGCGGCAATAAAATGGTTTCGGAAATATATCTTACGCGTCTTCTCGCCACTAAAGGCACGTTGCAAAAATTTGTCGATGATTTATTCGAGACTATTTTCAGCACTGCACATCGAGGTTCAGCGCTGCCGCTCGCCATAAAGTATATGTTCGATTTCCTCGATGATCAGGCTCTTCAGCACGCCATCTCCGATCCCGAAGTGGTTCACACTTGGAAAAGCAATTCCCTTCCACTTCGCTTTTGGGTGAATCTGATAAAGAACCCCAATTTCGTTTTTGACGTTCATAAGTCCAATACGGTTGACTCTTGCTTATCAGTAATCGCGCAGACTTTTATGGACTCTTGCTCCACGTCTGACCACGTTTTAGGAAAAGACTCTCCGTCATCTAAGCTTCTTTACGCGAAAGATATACCGGTTTACAAAGAGTGGGTAGAACGTTATTACGCGGATATAAAGTTGATGCCAGCTATATCCGATCAGGACATGAACGCTATGCTCGCTGAAGAGTCGCGTCTTCACACGAAAGAGTTCAACACGAACTGCGCGTTGAACGAGCTGTACGCGTATGCAGACAAATATAACGAGCAGCTAACGGTGACACTCGAGGAGGACGAGTTCTCGCAGAAGCAGCGGCTCGCGTACCGCCTCGAGCAGGTGCACAGCCTCATGGCGCACGACTACAACGTGTAAAGCCCTGCGTGCTGAGCTCCCAATCGGCCCAGCGTCGTGCGAGGCTGTTTCGCCACTCCCACCGCGCCCTGTAAATAAAGCTCTCGCACATATCTACGCTGGCAAAATTTTGTACATATTAGATAGTGTACAGACTATTGTAATTGTAATTTTTGTATAATTTCCGCGGTCCGATGTTTTTTAATTTTATATTATGAAATATGAACTTTGTATTATTGATTTTTTTACACGACGAGCTCGGCCGACCGAGGTCGGGCAACCAGTAAGCATTAATATTGAAAAATTGTGTATGTCTTTGTGTGCTCGCGTCGTACGAGTTAATTGTTACGTCGATTGGTGTAAAATGTGTGTCTCAGTCGCATATGTGAGCCCGGCGGCGAGCGACGATATCGCTCGCCGGCGGGCGATTTTTAAATTTATACTCGCATCTACTTAACGAAATAACCGACAGTGAATCCATGATCATAAATAAATATCGTCGAATGTATAATGTGTTTGAATTGAGATACGGCACGCAGCGGCATTGTCCGCGCATGACGAAAGCCTCCGCGTCTCGGCAGCTGTCGGCAGGGAGAACGCGGTACGGATCCATGCTCGTCTTGCTAGCTCGCAGAACCCTCGGCGGTCGCGACTTGCGTCACTCGCCTGTGGTGTCCAGCACGTCACATTTCATATCACCAATCATGTGTATGTCGTCGCTAAAAGTCCGGCCCTCGAGGGTTGCCTTGCGAAGCGCGCGTGTCGTGCGGCGAGACGGTCATGGATGAAACCACGCGGCCCTGCTTTCAGCTGGTACGTGAGGATCGTCGCGCGAACCGCGTTTGCAGTAGTCAACAATTTATACTGCGTCCCCGCTTACGTCGTGTGGATGATGGCGCTGCGTCTCGTCAGACCCGTGTATGCCCCTCTCTATTGGACGCTCGAAGGACTCATGTACCACTGGCTGCTAGCGATGGTCTCCATGTGGTCGTGGACGGCTGGATATGACAGTAAGTACGTTTTTTAAATACGGACCTGGCGCGTCTCTTTATTTATGTGTCTGCCAATCGAACTGAAAATGTTTATTGCTTTTCTATCGTGAATTTTAATAGCGTGCTTAGTTATTAATTGGTATATTTCAGATAGCGTTTAAGATAACCAAAAGCTATTATCGCTCTTTCAAAAGAGTTATTTTCTGTTGTTTTGTAATTTGTACGGTTTTGCACGAGTGGGAATGTTAATGGCGTGCCACTCCGATTTGGTTTTTAAAACATCGTTTATTAAAATAACTCAATTGGCATGAATCTACGATATTAATTATGACTAAATATTAAGTAACCACCCTAAACTCACGAAAGCCTTGTATAGAACTTGTAGCTTCCAAATGAAGACTGCCGGATGCAAAATGATATGTTAGATTAAATTGCTAAATTGCCAAATACCAGTTTCTTGCCAAATGTGTTCCTTACATGGTGGCATGACGACAAGTTTACATACGGTAAGTTTTACAAATGTGTTAATATCATCTTTATATTCAGCATGAAAGTAGGCGATCTGTCAGAGGCCTCAGTGTTCAGTAATATGCAACATCTGCTTGTAAAACCTTGAACTTTTTTAGTTTATGAAGCGTGCGGCTTTCACGTTTTTTACCGACGATAAACGGAGGAGGTTCTAAAGTCGACGCGTAAGTACATATTTTTCTACTAATAGACACAATGATGGTTAACTAGGTAGATGATAAAATTAATTATAATAATAACAACTATACATCATAGTATTTAATATGTTCAGTGTTCAAGTTCTGATATATTCTAAGTTTCATCCAAATCGGTTCAGATCTATCTAGTTAGACAGTTGCGGATACCGCGTTCCCGACCAAAAGTAGTACCACGTAGTACTAGGTACCTGCATAATTTGTTTTGTTGGTCCTTTAAGAACGGAACTCTGAAATAATTGCACTTTTTTTGTTTTTTGTTTTTATATCAAATTAATGATGATACTCTGCAAAAATCATAAGTTCTATGTCGCACGCACGCAGCGTAACACCGCTTACATGTATAACCGACCGCGCTAATCTCTTAGTAAAAGTAGGGCTGCTGCCAGCCCGGCAAGACTCGTTCAGACACCTCTAGCGACAGAAAGGCGTATTATTACTTTCGAACATTTTAGATAATATCCTACATTGCGCAGCTCAAATTAGGTTTCGGGCACGTGTGGGTACGTAATTGATTTTTGAATTTAAACAATGGTAGGTTTCGAAACTGTTTCTTTGCGAGTAGGTATCTCGATGCCTGTTGAGACCGGTCTGTCTATGGCGCGAGCTGTGTGCCTGTATTGACCTTATGCGGCTGCGTAGTTTATGTGCGGCCGGCGGAGGACGGTCGATGACCGCCTCCCCCCCTCCCACGCCGCCGCGCTAGGAATGCCGGCCCCAACCCCCCACTCGTCATGTCATGTTGCATTTCGACTGGCGAATTTGCATGTCGCCAGGTTCAGTCAGATCAAATTTCGAAATAATTCACCAACGAATCGATCGGTTGGCAGCACTGAACTTTACTAGTTCTGTGGTTAGCAGGCACGTAGTGGGCTGCTGGGTGACTGGTGAAAGCACGGGAAAGTCCCATTGTAGAATTATTTTTAGTAGATTTAAGTTCATGTGGTCGCTCCTTTTTTGGTGATGTGTGATGGCTGTTAACATTCATCACATCTCCACGTGTTTGGATGATATCGTGTTGATTTGACTGCCAAAGTATGGTCGACATCATTTCTATTCTGGATAGCTAATCAATCAAATACAATCTAAGTGGGTCGAGTGAGAGAATTGAGATAAGATCTCAAAATTTTTATCTGTAACGCTGTGTGATAATAAATGTAAGTATCTTTTAACACTTTGGTCGTAAAACTTATTGTATTAGACTCAGAGTCACTATACTTAATATTATTAGTAGGAATAGGTTTGTATGTATAAACACTAAGGGGTAAGTAAGTGGCAATCATCAGAAATATTTTATTCGCATCTATCGTGGACAGACTAGACACACTATCTATTATTTAAACTCGGACTCAACCCTAAGACTGAGAATTTAAGATTACCTGAACGGAACATACTAACAAAGCCGGCGTCTCACGTCATTGAAGATTCATGGTTATAAATAAATTACTATAGGTAAGCCAAATGTTATGCAAATATTTGTAAGTAAGTATATCATTTGCATATTTTAAAGCAATTTGAGCTAAAGGCGAAACAAATACCTAACTCGCTTAGCGAATATTAATGATTGATGGCGCCCAGCCAAACTTTGATTACCACTCGAGCCGCAAGGATTGGATTGTATAACTGAACCGTTTTCGGATTAACATATACAAAAAGGTAATGAACGCGTTTTTAATAATTTATATGAAAATGTACCCTACTACATATACATATATACATACCGAGGGGTCCTCCTTAAAAAACAGTGATCAATTCAATGTAGGTAGGTAGGTTAGGTAGTAGCGTGGACACGGACAGTGGTTATTGAGCCATATAAATTCATATCACACAGAGACCCTATAGATAAAATTAACATTGAAGAGGGCAAGTGAGGCAAAATATATTCAAGCAATGTCCTTTGCGCGTCGCGCGCGCTTATGATACATTATTTTTAGTTACATTCTTAACATCCTTCGATTGTCCAGAATTGTCGTCTTCCGGTGCCATCGCTCAAGGCAGGTCTGTGCTTTAAAAATATCATAGTCGCATTTAAAAGCAATTAGGACTTTAGTTTGATCTTTAGTATTAAGTTGCGTTCCTTCTCTAACCAGAGCACCAGTCAGTGGTGTGACGTGTTTTTGTTTCGATAAATTTTCCTGTTCTTAGTTATATGGTCACTATTTTGTTTTTTCTGCGTGTTTGCTAGTATTTTTTTAGATTTTACAAGTAGGTATACTTACCTGTAGAAGTTCTACTAAAATGACGAAAACGAACGCTTATTGAGGTCGTGTCGCCAGATGTTAGCGACTTGGGGTTTTAATTAACATTCTACGCACCATCTGCAAGTCAGGTTTATTTTTATGAAAAGTATCAAGTTATTGATATATATGAAAAGTATATACTTAGAGTTCTAAGTAAAGTTATGATCAAATATCAGTGAGATTTCAAAATGTCTCAAGTTCCTTGATAATGAAAACATTGTTTCAATTGGTGATTGGGGGTTCAAAAGTAATTGGCTTATTTTCTAATTCAATCTCTTTCATTATGTATACATACTGTATACTGAAGGTAAGTATACACACTTACCTTACTTTTCTTATTCTGCGATGCTATGGTTATTTTTATTTATTTTTATTTATTACTCAATCCTTCGATAATGTGTGTTTAACTGCTAACTTAGGTATATGAATCAACTTTCCGGCAAAAAAATATTTATGGATACACAACAGGTTTCGTATCCTTTATGCTGGACAAAGAATGCTCCGATCTTTATTACATTCAGGGCATATTTCACGATCTTCGGGTAAATATCAAGTAAGCTAATTGCCGGTTTACTAATATAATTTTTTCTATCTGTCTGGCACCGTTCGGCGCGACAGTTACCTATAGATATTGGAGAACATGCAGTTTTCCTATTTGACACTTACTCGAAGCACATCTCGAAGGTCGTGAAACAGACCCTCATTCATTGCAAGCAAAGTTCTATTCCACTGGATAAAGCAGCGTGCGTGCCACGTTTATAACTACAAGTACCTAACAACTTGAATTATGAATTATTGAGTGCCTGCCTGCCTACATAGTAGCCACGATCATTTCTACGGCCTTCGCGGCTTAGTGGCTAGTGCAGTGCTGATAGAGTTGCGGTGTGCTCTATTTCATATTATTTTTAACCTTATAGTTTCTATTGAAATAAATTCGAGATGCCGTTTCCGGTTACAGAAGTGCTGATTAAATCGCAGATCATTCATACGTGTCCTCGTTCTAAAACAGTAATATTAGCAAGGACGGTTGTCTTCGTAATCCGTACCGACTCCCGACATTGTTTACAAGCGACTCAGTCAAATATCTCGAGCGTATTGCTCGTTATCTCGGACGCGTGACCAAAGTTACTCCATTTTCCATAGCAATGTACAGTTTGATGTTGGTAAGTTGCATAGTTACGGTTCAGGAGAGGAGAGACGAAATCGTGTGCTGTCGGGCGAGTGCGTCTCACGTACTATGCTTACAGACATCTTGTAACAAAGAACTGGTTGTGATGCAGTTTTATTACCATTAACGACACTTCCCAGCACTGATATCTTCTGTGCTACGCCAGTGATATAAATATAATTACACATTCGCTTTGAATCGGGACAAAACATATTAAACACAGTGCGGATGAATATGAACTGTCCTATTCCACGAACACCAGCATTGAAACTGAAACAATGAGATCAACGGAGCGTAACCATGTTGAAATAATACGTAGTACTGACGACGCAAGCATTACGTAAGCCCGGTTATCCACTTGAGACTATCTATGATAGTTCAACTTGGTAAGGAAATTCAGGTTCATACCTAACTAGAGACAAGACAACAAACGAACGCCAACATCAGACATGCATATAATGCGTACATTAGTTCACCACAAAAGCACTAGAGCAGAGCGAGATCTTGCAATAAAACCACATTGCCAATGTATTTGTGGTTGTGGTCTGTCCGACTTTCTAGCCAATAGGACACGGACGTTGTATGTGTGAGTCGAGCATGTTCGTTTTATGTCCATTGTTTGCAACCGGCTTGCGGCGTCAATGTGTGGTATTGGTATGGTATGTTGAATCATATTTTTTGAGTGCACTGAACATTGCGCGACAAATTCTAAAAATATGTTTGATTTCACGCTCAATCTTAGGACACATGTTGGCATGACATGATGCATTAGCGCAGCGCCTGCGTGTATCTGATTGTGGAGATAATGTGTTTGGAAATTAGTTAGTACTAACCTAGTAAGTACATTACCTACCACACCAGTGACAACTGCAGTAAAATGCTAAAATTAGTAATCTACGTAGCTGAACCATTTATTAATGTTAACCACTATGCTGCCATTAGCAAGGTAGGTAGGTACCTGATGTTTGCATAACGAATCAATGTTCCGGTTCGATTGAAGAACTGGATTTCTAGTGAAATTAGAATCTTTGGTCTCTTGGCTCACCTAGCGTAGGGAGACAGGAAATCCTTTATTTGAACCGTTCGTTGGTTGCTGAAGTAAAAAGGTGTATTTTACACAACTATTTTACTAGCTTTAGCACGTGGCTTCGCACGTATGGTACCCGGATAAACAGTAAGTAACCTATTAGTAAGTATAATCCTGATCAATCTTAAAATACTTCCATTATTACTCAGCACCATTAATTAACTTATTCTCCCCAGGAATCGTTCTGACTGAATCATTGTTACAGCTATTTATTGCGAAACCAAAACAACGCTTTGCTGCGCTGTCAGTGATTTGTGCTTCGTTGCGCAGCCCTTGACATCGACTGATGATATATTAGTGAACGTAATGCCTTAGGAAGTACCTATAATACTTATTGTAACGGAGAAAATTTGAATAACCTTGTCACCCACCGGCGCATGTAGATATTGAGGGCATCAATGCAGTGCGCCTACGTGTGGAAACTACCTCTCTACGTAGGTATAGGTAAATACTATAATGTATAAAATAAAATGTATGCTTGTTTTTTAGGCCGTCCGTACAGTACCTACCTAAATACTACTACTTTGATTAATTATTGTAGATTTATATAAGCTCAAACATTTAAACTAGGTATGCAGTGTACATTCAGGTACATTCTGACATGTAACTTGGCGTTATTAATAAACTATTGTATTGTTATCATATTTGCTTTAGGAATATGAGGTTTTTCAAAAAGTCTAAAATGTTATCCTACTGGTCAAATATTATTACCTATTGTATTCAGCCATTGCCATTCGACTTTTGTAATGAAGCTTGTACCCTTAAATAAAGGAATGCTTTCCTCTGCGTCGTGGTTTATATGGGGGCAACATAATGTTATACTTCTCCTTACCTTACTAATGGTTCAGAAAACACTGCAAAATAATGAGGGAATTAAATATTTATAATGACACCTACTACACTGAGTTAGGAAAGATTTGACTTCATTCCTCATTCAGGAAGGAATCCAACCAAACTAGTCATAATACGGTTGTATGATTATGTATGACCTAACTGAGATCTCTTTCTGGTTAAGTGTCTTAAAATAGTATCACAAATACCCCAAGAATCGCTCCGAGTTCCTTCAAATAAACATCCACATTTCATCGCTGCCATTGCGCGTGCAGTCCATACGTTGAATATAATTAGCGTCTGTATGTTTGTTGTTCGAACCAGGAGCGGAGTCTGGTGCATGTCTCCATGTTTGTGATAACTGGGCTAAATATACAGTGGAGTTGCTCGTATGTCGGCATGTTACATAAAGATTTGTGTTGAAAACACAGTAATACAGCCATTAATGATGTCATAAATTTCATTTATGACGATCTAATATATCGATAAGTTTTCGATCGCGTCATGCATTGTTTAATCGCTTTGCGAAAACGCTAACCGAACACGTTTAAATTCCTTCATAATACAGTTTATTTATTTATTTATTATATTATTATTTATAGTATGTCAGTATTAAATTGTACAAAGTTTATTTTTGGTAGGTAGGTTAGGTACTGCAAAGAAAGTAAAACTACGAGTAGGTACATTAGTTAGTGTGAGCGTGACAATAGAATATCTTAAATCTCACTATGTAGAGTTCTCATTGCTCACGTAACATATTATTTTAATTCACCAAGCCGTAGTCGCAGCCGCTCTGAATCTAAAAGAAAGTTGCACCCCTGTAGGTATTTTATTTATCACAAGTTTCTCCATGAACATGCCCGGTGGCCTTTAAACATAAGTATAACTAAATTCCTACAAGTAGGTACAGGTATTTCGTAAACTGTTCACAAAAATTCATTCACGACTCAAGAGGCAAGTGTGAGAGACCCAACCGGTTTCTTCGAGAATCTGATCCTTTAAACTTTTTTGTTAACGACACGAGTGTGACGACGGAGCCGAGCCATGATGCCAGACGCCGATGATGGATTGTCTCCAAGAGCGGACCTTGAAAGAGATCGTTGTTTAGTTTCTGGAAGGTCTTAATTACTTTGTGAACAGTTCGCTCTTTGTCAGGGAACGCAGTTTTGTGTTCCTTTTTCAAGCAGTTTTGAAATGGTGAGTACCTCTACCTAAGGTTTAAAAAAAACCCTCGCTTATTATCATACATAGATGGCGATTGAACTTAAAAAGGCCAATAAAACAACAAAGTAAGTACCTACCTAATACTGCAAACTAATATAAGTACAGATTGTGTTGGTTAATCGTTAGATTTGATTAAAAACTTAAAGTAAAGCAGCTTAAACATGTTTTTCTTTATTATTCCTTATCGCTTCCGCTTACCCGATATTACTTTACAACTGGTATAGACTTTAAAGTCGGTAAAGTTCTGAGTAATAGGCTGTAGCCGAAGGTACTTTAGACTTCGAGAGCATGGAATTCGTTCAGCTTTCAAGCCATAAACATGTTTATCCCGATTGTTTACATTACCTGCGATATTATCCAGACGGAAGCCAGTTCATGACCTGAGCATAGAACGAACAATAGTTTGTAGTACTGAACCTGGGGGCATTGTACGATCTAGAACTGAACAAAGCCCACCTGAAACTTATTTACGCTAGTTCAACAGCATTGAAATATTGGATGATTGATTGTTGGGTTTTGTTGTTTGGTATTTATAGTAGTGATAGGTGGTGTATTTTGGTAAGTAGGTAAACTAGGTAACCTAGTACCTACCTACATAATATTAAGTGCCTAAAATTTTATTAACCTGTTGTTTTTTTTTTTAAACGGGTCATGTCAGCCGCATGCCAAGTGAGCTGTGGGCAAGGGTAGCCACTGAATGGCGCCCTGACCCAGCGAGAAGGCAACGCGGAAGACCAAAACGCAGATGGAGGGATGAGCCAGACAAATTTCTAATAGACTGGCGCAATGTAGCCCAGGATCGAGAAGTCTGTAGAGAATGGGGGGAGGCCTTTGCCCAGCAGTGGAACACGAATGTCTGATATAATAATAATAATAATAATAATGAAAATTTATTGGTCACTCTTCATGACACCATCATGGAAACAAGACCCACAAAACTGATCTTCTACAGTGTCCGTTGGTGAGATAGATGATTTTACTGAAGCAATAATCTGGAACTAGATAGATCAAGTACAGGTACAGTAGGTACCTACGTAGTAATTTATTTAGCAATCTTCAATATTTAGGATTAACTGACAGTAATTCGTTACTAAGTAGGTAAATAAGTAACTTGGAGCATATAAACAAATTAAACAATATTCGATTAAAAAGTAGTCTTAATGTCTTTGGTAGAGTAGGAGGTAGTGTAGTAAGTAACTATTGTTTTGTAAAATTCATTTTTATATAAATATATAACCAATTTCATAGTGGCCTAGGTCTTTGTAATACCATAGAAAAATTTGAAAAAATATAAGATTAACATTATGACCAGAGGTTGCGGGCTCGATTCCCGCCTCGGGACAAATGTTTGTACGATCTACTAATATTTGATCCGGGTGTTCTGGGTATTTTCTATATATACAAAAAAAAAACTATCTATGTATTGTATTAAATATATCTATATCAGTCATCTAGTACCCATAATACAGCTCTGTTTAACAGCAGCTTACAATACAATTTTATTTATTTTATTATTTATTTATTATCATACAATTTTATTTTTATGTAGACAAGCTAAAGGAAAAATGTTTATTGTGTCGAGTTTCTTAGAACGGGTACACTAGAGGTCCACCATGACAGCTTTTAGCCAATGATCGTGACGTATCTTGACTTTGACAGTACCTAATAACCCAGTTGTTCGTTATAAACGAAGAAAAAAAAGAAGAAGAACTAATACACTTGACACTGGCAAAATTGTGGCAAATAAGCCGCAGAGTCCATAAACGAAAAAGAAGAAGACGAAGAAACCCGCCATGTTGTTTTGCATTGTGTTGCACTCCTTCACAAAGATAAACTTACTTTAGATTATGAAAGAAGCCAAAATAAAATAAATAAACAGTGTTTAATGGTTTCTTTTATAATTATCTAATTATCTAGACCCCTACAAAAGACAAGGGCCCGACTCCATATACTGCGTGAAACAACTTCTTTCTAACTATGCCGTTCATCATCATGATAAATTGATATTTTCTAGTGCCAATTCCAACCTTGCCTTAAAATTTTTGATCGTAAAACTCGACGACCTACCCCTCGAAAAGTCAAGATAAAGAAGGCTTTGACCTATGTTAATGGCGGCTCTTAATCAATTTTATCTTAGCTCTGGTTATCCGAAGGTTAATTACTACGATAAAACATGTTACGACTTATTAGGGATAGGGCCAAAGTTTTGTAATGAGACGATAGAAAAATTTTATTGATATGAGTCAGGGTCACTCATACAATTTAAGCTAGTATGTAAGTAAATGAATCGTATCGTAATTCGTACCTAATGCTATGAGTCATAGGATGTAGGTACTACTACTGATTAAATGCAAGTGCTTTATCGAGTAGGTTAGGTGTACCTAACCTACCTAACCTGATGACTGTTATCCAAGCAAACACGCTTTTTTGTAATGTAGGTAGGTAAGGTACCTAGGAAATTTCCTGAAATCATTATAAGTAAATTAAAAGGAAGCCGTTGTTTTACCCTGCTAAACATTTTTAAAAAATTCTATCATCTACTCCAGTAATAATGGTCACCGGTTCCGTTCTGTTATTAATTACTTACTTACACTTTTTTGCTTAATATTTAGAAGATACAATGTTGCATCAGTGTCTCTGTGAGCACCTCTGTAGCGCTATATTCAACTTTCATAGTCTAGTTGGGCAACACTTTAAATTAATTGAA
The DNA here is from genome assembly GCA_951394395.1 of Colostygia pectinataria. Lineage (NCBI taxonomy): Eukaryota > Metazoa > Arthropoda > Insecta > Lepidoptera > Geometridae > Colostygia > Colostygia pectinataria. The sequence goes on from OX596362.1 coordinate 6,846,802, forward strand.
ACGAATTAATCGTCCTTATAAACAAAACTATTAGACGTAAACAAAGTATACTTACAACGCTCCACTCCCAAATAAATAAATAAAAATCGATTGCTCAATAAACGAGAGTACCTAATCGAAAAAGAAAACCATGGCCAGCCAGCAGCTTAAACTCAATTAAAAAACACCGCTGTTTAAGGGAAATAACATACCAGAATACGCCAATTAAAGTTATAATTAAGTACCTAGTAACTATAAACTCTAAATTGAAAAGTTAGTTGTACGTTAGTACTAAATTGATTCCTAATGGTGAAAACATAAATTATTTTTAGAATACATCTAAAAATGACAACTTATTTTCTGAATATTATCCTATACTCATAACCAAAGACATTAAGAATAGGTACTTAATAAAAAATAAATTTGTATATATTCTCAATTCATTTATATGTAAAATATAGATATTTGAAGAAAATTCTACACTAATTGGAAATTTTAGAACAAGTTCGTTCGTTCGTTCGTATGAGTCAGTGGCCAACTCTAGTGACAGAGTTTCTAGGCCGCCCGAAGGCCTCTTTCATGGCCTAACAACTTTGAAAAAGCCGGGACCGACTGCTTAACGTGCCCTCCGAAGCACGGGAGCGCTCAGTTGAAATTGCCACTGGCGGTCACCCATCCAAATGATGACCCCGCGGAACAGTGCTTAACTTCGTTGATCTGTTAAGAACAACTTAGCCAGCTACGTCACGAGCGCTCCAAGAACAAGTATTAGATTATAATCAATTCGCTTGTAAAGTAAAATAATTACAAGTTGTCATCTTGCGCCACGTGTCTAATCAAGACTGGCGACTCTGGCGACACACCCAACTCTACGCCGCCGCCGGTTTAACTACCATGTTACTTATGTAATGTAGGCAAATATGCAGACAGAAAACCGGACAGGCATCCTGCCAGGATGCATGGGACGCGGTCAAGGGATATTTCTGGAATTACAGGTTAGACCATAGTTTCGAAGGACTAGAATTAGATATACTTACCTACGGTGAATCTAATCTTCAAAGATGTAAGATGTAGTAAAATTATCTACGTGATGCTAATTTAGATTTTGTCGTCCTAGTTTTATTAACTTAACTAAGTAGGTACTTAAAATAAATAAAATAAAGTAACTTAACAGATTGAATAAAACTCTTTCTAAAATAGTAGAGCTGATTTTAGAGAGGCTCTTCTTAGGGCTCTATCTGTCTTATAGTAGCCATTTTGAGATTTTTTACTATTCATTTTCTGTGGTTTAGGTATACCTACTTGTTGGTTTTAAAAACTTACATTACACCTTGAATTTCGCATAATTGACGTACCAATCACAATTAAATCATATTTTAACAGGATAATGGCATAGTTACGAATAAGAAAGGATAAAATAGGTCCCTCCCTGCCGTTAAAATATTGTGAATTGATTTCTAAATAATATTCGAGATCTTCGTTCCTATTGTATTGATCCTAAATTTCAATAAATGGATAAGCTGTTATAATAAAATTAGCGGCATCCAGCTGTGTCGAAAGCGTTATGATATTAAAGCAATATAAACTAATGACGTCTATTCACATCTACCCACGCAAACCTCTATAAAGATAACCAAAGCCCTTCTTCCTACACACCCTTTGTCTGAATTCCATAGACAAAGGGCGTAACCTTTCTCCATGTCTCCAACTTGTCGGTTCATCCCACGCAGTCAATACTTGGTACTGGGTAGGTACCTATAACAGGTATCGACTTTTGAAAGTGCCGAAAAGATTTTAAAAGACCCACTCCCGTCCCTTTGGAATGTTACCTGTGTTGACTTTTTGAACTGGGAGAACTTCTAAAAGCTATGGCAAGAATGCCGAAGATGAAATAATATGCAAATAGGAACTTAAATTTCTTCCTAGGTTTTTATGTAAACAAACACACAAAAGCACAATATGAACAGGAAGACGAAACGTTAGAAGACCAACAGAGACAAGTTTATTTGTTGAAAAATAATAAAGTTAGTATGTAAGGTACTATAGCATATACTATAGCTATAATTGTGGTCGTTTGAGTAAACTCTGTGTCCTTAAGTATGTTAGGTACCTACTTAACCTCCATAGGTATTGTTTTATTTCCATAGGAACTAGACATGTTTGCAAAATTTCAACACAACTCGATAAGATATCGGTAACTGGGTCAGAGTCGACTTGCAAGTTGAACCCCACAAGTCACGATATAATGACACACTTGTACACAAACGCATTACCAACATAATGCTTTGCACAAATTGTTTAGATAGGTACTTACCTACTTACTAAATAATTATTAGTGTTAACACAACTTTCACAAGTAAGTACCTACGTACCAATTACATATTAGCATCTGTCCACACCTTTACTGATTTCATCGATTCAGCCATTACAGCGTGATTGAAACATATTATATTATAAAATGTCTGGACTATAAACACAGAACAAGAAACGTAACATTAATGCTCGCGACTACGTATGTCCTCTGTGGTATGTCTGTCTTGTCTTGTACCTACTAACACGTGCTCGACAACCATTGTCTCAAATTTGCGGCCTTGTTTGTCGACACATAGTTATATTCGTTTCCTAACAGATTTGTCCTGTTCACCTATGCTCTAACTAACACAACTCTAATTCTGCAACAATACTTACAAACTAAAAGATTTTGATGCTGGATACTTTGTTTTATCATATTATTCTCAAGTCCTTGTCCTTATCACATCGGCCTAGACTGCTTGATAAGATTGCGTGTAAATAATTTTAGGTCTAAGTAATCAATGATCCAGAAACCAATTTGCTTTCTAGAATCGTCTTGTTGCCGATATCCTTGCAAGTATTCTAAACGTGACATCCTAGGATCCTATTTGTAGGTGGTCTATTATTGGCAGGCGCAAACGTTTTCCGTGGTGGGCTATCGGCCAGGTTGTTTCTTATTTCCGTAAATAGAAAAAGGTATAAGTAAAATTTATTTGAATGAGCTGTATTGTTGGTTTTGTTCGAGTTTTGGCTCCTGCAATATGCCGCCGTACTGCCAAAATACACCAGCGAATTTCGTACTATTTAAAGTTTTAGAACTGGGTACAAGGAATAACTTTTGACTACTTAGGGTCTCACAGTTCTTGTTCCCTTATGCTAATTGATAGATTCAGGCGTTACTTTGCGGAAATCCATTACAAGACAAAAAACAGACGAAAAATCTCTAGTACTATTCCGCTTAACCTTTTAACTGATGAGGTCACACAGTTACCACAGTTAACCTCAAAAGAAAAATATCGACACGTGTTTCATCCCTCCACGGGACATCCTCAGGACCATCGACTTGTTCTCCGGCAGACGTGTTGCTCCGTCGAGCGCTGGAGCCAAAGTGAGAATTCGATGCGACAACCCCACTATTTATAGTCTCAACCGGTATGGCCACTCCCACCTGCGTTCTCTGAGTCAACGCTACTTGTTGTAAACAAACGCAACAAAGGTGACCGTGGATAGGACATGTTTAACTCGTTCAACAGTGTAAAATTTGAAGTGTTATGTTTAATAATTTCTAAATTTTCCAATACAGTTAATTTAATAAAGTTAAGTTAATTAATAAAGGGTTAAAATTAACTGTATTGGAAAATTTAGAAATTATTAAACATAACACTTCAAATTTTACACTGTTGAACGAGTTAAACATGTCCTATCCACGGTCACCTTTGTTGCGTTTGTTTACAACAAGTAGCGTTGACTCAGAGAACGCAGGTGGGAGTGGCCATACCGGTTGAGACTATAAATAGTGGGGTTGTCGCATCGAATTCTCACTTTGGCTCCAGCGCTCGACGGAGCAACACGTCTGCCGGAGAACAAGTCGATGGTCCTGAGGATGTCCCGTGGAGGGATGAAACACGTGTCGATATTTTTCTTTTGAGGTTAACTGTGGTAACTGTGTGACCTCATCAGTTAAAAGGTTAAGCGGAATAGTACTAGAGATTTTTCGTCTGTTTTTTGTCCCTTATGCTACATATTGGCATTGTCTAGTAGAAAGATTTACTTTTATTTTGGACCTGGTTTGTCATGTGACGAAGTCATTTTGTTCTGTCTCAACATTTTCATAAAGGGTTTCCTCAAAGAGTGGCATGACAAACAGTGGTGGGGTCTCTTCTACATTATGATGTGCCTCAGTTTATGTAATTGACACCACTTCCCAGTTAGCGCATAATTATTAAACTCTAGTTTCCAAATATACTAACGAAAATTTGTAACATAAATTCGTAACTACGCGGCTGGGTTTTTGGTTTGTCTCTATTAGATTGTGCTTTATCAACTGATTTATCAATGTTGACACATTTTTTTGCTCTAAGATAGTAGCACAATGTGTAGGTAGTGTACATACTAATGTCAATGTGTTATTTGATTTAAAGTTGTTCAAATACTTGCTTGTGTTGTAGCACTAAAGATATGGAAACTTAAACAGGTAGGTAGGTACCAGTGGTTTAATGCATAGTTGTCTGGTTTTTATTTGAGATCGCTGGGGTATTAGGTATTTTCTTGATTATCCTGTTACTAAACTTTTATTTCTGCGAATGTTTTATTTCTAGCTTCTTTTTTTGCTTGCCTGAATAAAACGTAGCGTAAACGTGCTATTACAAATCCATAACTAATACCTACTACTTCATGTTTTATCCAAATCGGTTCAGCCGTTACATTACAACGTGAAAACATACACCTACATACTTACATTACACACAAATATACCTACTTTCTGATTTATAAAACTTAGGATTACATACTCATTGGTCTTAGGCATTTGACCAGATAATTGATTATTTACCTACTCAAATAGTTACTTCGGTCGTAACCTTTGGGTCGTAAGCGTAACATACATAGTTACTTCTACTAACAACTTTTGAAAGTTCAATAAAGTAAGAACTCATTAAAAAAAGTTGTAAAAAATTATTAAGCCCATAGCAGCGAAACAGTATAATCTCCTCTCCCTTTCCCCCTCTGCCTTCCGGATACAATATCGTCAACCTGCATGCGTGAGCGCAGGAATCCGCCCCTTACTTTCCACACCGCACGCATTCTTTTAATTGCATGTCTAATGCTCTAGGGCTGTCTTGTATAAGTTAACGGTAAGGTTATGGCTGCAAAGCTCAATGTATGATATAAAGTCAAAGTTTTTTGGTGCTGTACCTACTATGTACATTCAACAAACTGGTTCATTTAGGTTAGAAGTCGTTGACTGGCTGTCTTCATAGTCTTTGGCATGCAGTCTCACGGCTGCAATACTCATTGCAGGATCATTAAGGATAATACTAATTTAAGATCTTAAAGAAAATCCTAATTCGGGTGATAAATAAATACTTAAATAAAAGGCGTTTAGGGGCTAAGCAAGAGCAACATTTATTACTCAGTAGTTTAGTAGCATTCCTAACGGAGGTTGCAGATCCATAACCGCAGTCTTATTTCATGAATAATAAGTGGTTGCTCTCTAGGCCTCATTAAAATCTCAGCTTTTGATTAGTGACAACCCTACCCCAGATGCTTGTCTCGTCACGGGAGACGGGGGATGTGGCATGAATATGTAAACACCTTAGAAAAAACTTAGAAGTCGTGAAAGGGTTTTTGGGCTCTTGTGTTTGTTGATTCAATAAGAGAACATATCTTAGCTATGCTGCACTGTGTTCTATCCTATCCTTGTTAATCTACTCGATCTTAACTCGTTGTGTTATGATGCAAAATGTCAATTTAACTCGGAGAGTTATTAGGCTATCCAATGATAACTTCATATCAACAGCCACTGTCAGTCCTTTTATACTCGGAATCCATTCCTCCCTAGCCTAAGTAGGCACTTACATTACAATGTGAGCGAGATGATGAAAAGACCGGTCGAAAGCCACGGCCATTTTAAAAGAGCTTAACGTAAATTCTTGGCCCATTATGGAGATTTCGAGTGTGGGTTTAAGGAACTGTCTGGATAAGAAGCGAGCTGTAAAAATGGCGAATAAATCTACCAACTCGGTAGGGGACAATTATTAAATTGCTCTCTGCAGAGTAGTTAAAAAGGATATTGAGCTGAATACCTGCAAATGTTTGTATTTTTCTGAAAATAAAATATTCAACAAGTATGTTATGATGAAAAATAAGGTGTCTCACGTCGTTCGGTCGTTGACTGCCACGTTCGTTACTTATAAATAAATAAATAAATAAATAATGCTGGACAATCCACACAGCATCATCTAGCCCAAGGTAAGCTGCTGTTAAACAGAGCTGTATTATGGGTACTAGATGACTGATATATATTTAATACAATACAATACATAGATAGATATTTTTTATTATACATAGAAAACACCCAGAACACCCGGAACAAATATTTGCAGATCCTACAAACATTTGTCCCAAGGCGGGAATCGAACCCGCAACCTCTGCGTCGCAGGCGGACCTTCGCCCACCGCGCCACATTGGTCGTCAACTTCTAGCAGTGCCAGCCAGTATTCAGGTCTGATTTATTTGCCATGACCACATGACAATGACAATCGTTTCAAGATCTTATGCTAGTAGTTTTCTTTCTCTCCGAACAAAAGACCTAGCAGCATAAACTTTTAAAAGTGAGCAATTTTCTTCATTTTGAGTAGCTGTTCTGCTCATCACGCTAAAAATACTGATCAGATCTTCACTAAATTTTTACGAGACCAACGTAAAGTTCCTTTACCTTTCAAATTAAAAATACCAGCCAAATCGGATCTCCTAAAGCGGAGGTATAATCGAGTAGCCCCCTTTTTGCTCGTTTTTGGAGAAAGTACGCCTTCAATCCAAAATCCCTCACGACAAACAAATTCTTTAAAGTATGACTTTATATACATATAAAATCATACGTTTGAACCTGTACCAATTTTCAACCAGATTGGTTGAAAAATGCGGTATGTAGGCAAGAACAGCCGGAGAGACTGACTGATACACAAAAGCATTTTTGGCCAGACGCTTCGCTCGCTCGGTCAATAGATTGTAAATTTTAAATAGTAAATAGTTGTTATCAGCACAAGGGCACCTAACTTTTCATAAAAGCACTAGGACTCTACCTAGAAAAAAACATTTTTATAGCAGCCGATGGTTTACCTACTTACTTAGGAAAAACTTGAAAGAGTAAGAAATAGCTTGTGTTCTACTAGTTAATAATAAATCTGATGGAAAAACTACCGTTAATCACCAGAAAAGAACTCAATTAAGACATCTCGGAAGCTGCTCTAGATAACAGAAATAAATTCCTCTAGAAATGCCAGCGTTGCTATTCATCATATAGAACGGTTACTTAACTATCATTCCACCTTTCATTAACCTGGACCTTATAGGTTACAGTAATGATGGCTAGTTCATTCTGACTGACCAAAAATAAAAAATAAAAATACGGATTAAGTATACATCATTTTAAACATTATTATGTACCTATAATCTGGCTGTCTGACGGACTGATTGAATGAAAGACACAGCCATCTAAAAATTAAAACACTTAAAACATCCAACAGTCACATAGATAGGCCCCAAAAAATAATTCACTGTGTCGTGGATATAAAAAAATTAAGTACGTGTTCTACAACAACACCCAAACCATAATCAAATATTTACAGATCATGCCAATATGCAAAATGAATCGAACTCGCAACCTTTCGTTTTTAAACCAAGCACAAGCCCTTCTCGACACAGAGGCCGTATAACTTATCTCTTTTATACCACTCTATACACTGCCATGTAGTTAACATTTCTCATTATTATAATTTATAGAACTATCTTGAATTAAAACAAGAATACAATTAAAAACAAAACCGAATCTACCATTAAATATGTCTCACACCATTTTGTTGTCTCATGATCGAAACTTAAGAGTAATGAACTAGCCGTCCATTTGAGTGCGTCCTATGACCTTGCTTAATAGCCTCATAATGTCTGCTATCTACCTGGTAGCACTGAATTATTGCTAGCTCACCCAGCATATCTTGACCTTTACGTCTTTCATGTTGTGTGCTGATATCCTCATCACTTTGATTTAATAGTTAGTTTGATGTTGCGAACAGATAGATAACTAGGCACATATTTGCTTTTGCACAGGTACGTAACCATACCAAGTTAGTATATATATAGTCAGAGGCAAATCCGAACAATATTTGAAAATAAAAAATTATGACGATTGATGAAACTTGGAATGGTAATAATCCTAGACCTGGATTATTAATTATTAGGATATTAGCAAGGCTACATTTATCTAATGTAGGTACCACGCGAGCGAAGCCGCGGGCGCCCGCCGGTTTCTCTTGAAGTGTGAAACTGGAGATTTCAGCAGGATTAATGATTCATGCTGGGTATACAGGGTTTTAACTATTAGTAATTTTATCGAAATCGTAACTAAACTTTTACTTTTCGCTACTACTATTCGTTTTTACCTATAATAGTACGTACACTAGGTACCTACTTGTTTACTTACTAAGTGCTTTATAAAACGAACTACATAAATTCAACTCCAGAAGGACGCAGCGGGGAAAAGTTTGGTTTAGTTTTACCTTTGGCTAAAATGTTTGTCAACAGACGGACAATAATTTTTCTATTCAGAACTTTTTAAACACTGTTTTGCCAATTTTAAAATATTTTGTATTGAAATAATTATCCATAGCAATTACTTATTTTATTTCTCTCGCCTACAATAAATAATAATAGATAGATAGACCGACGACGCCGACGGTTCGTATGTTATCGCTGCTGATACCAACGTCCGGTGTTCGACCACAAAATGCATAATTGTCACTGAACTGAAGATAGCTACTTCAATGAACTAAAATAAAAAAGCTTTGCTGCTAACTAATCTGTCGCGCTAAATGCCTAATAAAAATTGAACTTTTAAATGATCTAGCTACAACTCAATTCCATTTATTAAAACTAAACGAGAACCGTCAATTAACGCGATAAATGCGGCTTTATTTCCAAGAAGCAGATGTTTGCGTTTATCGCTATTAAAAAAGTAACATGGTCGTTATAAAGGCCATTTTGCAATGCAAACTGATTTGAAGTGATGCACGCCTTGGTCCTTCGAGCGATGACCCACGCTGTCTCTCGATTTACTTGTTCTTTAGTAGCGAATGCACGACAGCTCTGTAGGCAGATATTTACGTGGTTTATGGCGATTTGCTCTTAGTCACTGTTTATGTATTTTTAGGTTACGCTATACTTACTGCTTTAGTTAGTGTGTTTATTTATGTTCTTATACTCCAAAGACATTGAGAATAAAGTCCTCTGACTCTGAGTTATACTCCAACAATCTGTAACGATTTTAAAGACAGGCTACATCTTTTTTCTAAGTACCTAATGTGAAAAAAATAAAAGTGAATGAAATTAGAGAACTGGTGATCCATTAATCGAGCTATAATGAGTTGATTGATTCATAGTTTGTATAATAAATTAAGTATTAAGGAGCTGATTGGATCATAGTTCGTTTGATATGGTGAGAAAATACTATTATCGTTATGGTTATGGTTGAAGAAACTATGACGCGGTTTGATATTAATTTGCGCACTGTCATTTCGTTTATCGAAATAATTTATTATTGTATTTATTGAATGAACATAATAAGCCATGCTATAATCGCACTTTTATTGAACTCATCCACCACAAAAGGTAAGTGGTGATGGTGATATTCACCAAGGTGATATCCGTATTTCAAAAACCAAGTGTATAGTGTCCACACCTAGACCAGGTACACATAAGTAACATAAAACTATGTAGAGTCATTATAGGCTAATACAAATTCTACAAAAAAATAAGCAGTAGAGGTACGTGGCAAATTAAAAACACCAAATACAATATTATTAGAAACAAGGTCAGTAGTTAAGGCGCTACCTGCCCTCAAATTAGCAGCCCAAGGCGACGACTGAAGCGACGACGCCGACGCACGCCCCGCGCCGACGACGACACGACGACGAATGCATTTTTTAATTTTAAAAGTTACATTTTTAATTAAAGTTGGAAGTAAACATTTTACCGCAACACATTTTATACACGCGCTCCTAAACTTATGAGAAAAACTTAGCAAGTACGGTATTTTAATTATTTAATATTATCGCGAAAAGTTTTTACTAATTCAGAATATAAATAAAGAAGTAAAGAAGTAGGTACTTATTTATGAAAAAAATAAAAATAGCTTGTAACATTTTTACTCATAAAACTATCGTGACATGTCATGAAGTACCTACTTGAGTACTTCCTTTTTTGCTTGAAATTGCAATCACCGACTCACCGTATCATAAACACAGTTTGTTTTTTAAGCAAAACATATTGATAGAGGTGACTTCTGTTATGGCGATAACCCTAAGACCTAAGACTACAGAAAAAAAATACTGAGGAGTTTAACGCACCTCATTCGGCAAATTCGAAATCTCTTTTAACTAAGTAAGTTTTTTATTAGTTTACCTGGTGGTAGGACTCTTCAGCAAGAGTCCGTCTTGGTGGGTACCACCGCAGTTTCAGATATTCTACCTCCGAGCAATAGTGAGTGTCCAAGCCTTGATGTGTTTAGGTATAAAGGGCACTGTAGCAAGTGAATTTACTGGGCGAAAGGGACTTAACAACAATGTCTCGGGGAGATAAGCTCAGTGCAGTGCCACACAAACACTTAACAACTTTAACCTTTGGGGTGGCACTGCATCTGTAATAGTCAGGCATCAGGTGGGCGCCTTGATTGTCTTGTCACTTGCTGGCATAAAAAAAAGGTGGTACCCACTGCTGTAAGACGACCAACTAAACCTTAAGCGACTGGTATACAGACCAACCAACCAACTAAACAATACCTGCTACTCTACGTGTTGTAAAACCGGCTAACATTAAACTTTATATCGTAGTGTTAAAGGCTATATTCGAACGCAAGGCTTCTGAAACATGATGTAACTTAAAGCCAACTGGATGACTCAGACACGCTTGACCAGTCAAAATGACGATTAAAACGATGATAAAAATACTTCTAAAACATCCACCGTGTAAATTGAGCATTAAAAAGACCTTTATTACTAACGGTCCAGGGTCGTTAATGCTATGGTGGATTAATTTTATTGCGGGAGTGTGGCGTGCACGGACCTTAGTACTTTCGACTTTATGGTTAGATTTTCTTGTTATTTACTTGGTTATGTTATGTTTATGGCGCTTGTCGTGTAGATGTACAAACTTCATGGTTCAAATTTTTTTTAACTTACACCCTCCCGCACCTTTTGCTTTTGGTCTTTGGACGGTATATATAATTATATAATATAATCCTAGATGAATACTAGTTATTAATAAAACAATGCGAGCACTGGTGGTCTAGTGGTAGTGACCCCGTCTTCCGATCCTAAGGTCGTGGGTTCGAATCTGGTCGTGCACCAATGGATTTTTCGCTACGAAAAATTTATGTGCGCAATGCCAGTGCTCTCATACGGTGAAGGAAAACATCGTGAGGAAACCGGCATAACCAAGAACTAAATATTCGAAAGACATGTGCCATCCACCAATCCGCATTGGGTCCGCGTAGTGGATTAAGACTCAATCACTCTCGCTTGAGAGTAGGCCAGTGTCCCAGCAGTGGGAACATTATTTAGAAGACTGTCATGATGATGATGATGATGATGAATAAAACAATATCTACGAGCAGTTTCCTCGTCATACAATAGCCCTCAGTAAATAAATCCGTCATATTACTGAACGTTCAGTGGATATTCATTCATTCATTCATTCAATTTGCATACTTTTCACATTTCCGCCGGCGCGGCGGCATCTCTTGCGAAATTGGATTTATTGTTATAGTAGGTAAGTATTTATCGATAAGGATTTATAAGCCTGGAATTAACATTCGGTTCTTGGTTTTGCCTACACGAAAAAAAAAATCTTGTTACATTAACCAGAATATCGCACGCTCAACTAGAATGTCTTGCTATATATGTGACGACAATCTATTGTGTAACAACTACAAGACTGTTCTAGTAAAAAAAATATTGTAGTTGCAAATAATTATGTGGTTTGAATTACTAGAAATTACTAGATTACAATACGTATTGAATTAATGATGAATAAAAAATATGATGTGCTGTAACTGTAGTAACTAGACCTTTAATACAGATTACCGATTAGTATGCTTGGGGTGCCTTTGTTGATGTATTATTTAAAATATTTGTTACTTTAGTAAGTAAGCGAATCAGTGGTATGGCACAAATGCACACACAAGGCTGTTATGTGTATTATATATACACATAATACACAATATACCATTGACTTAAATTTCATCAATAACGAAATGGGTTTTGTAATTAGGCAGAAAGTTTTCGTCAGCGCGATCTAGAAACGCGACGTTTTACACTACGACATCTAGTAAAAATTTTCGAACTAATTCCTGCTTAACTAGAATGAAATCGTTTGCATTACAATATGATGAGTTTTTAATACAATAATTTTAGTTCCTTCAAACAGATTCTGGTTTCCTTAACACATTTAATTTTAGCTCAGCGTTCTGGTTGTATTGTAGAAAATTATTTTTTTCCGTGTACCTACTGTCGTGATGACCCGATGAGTATCCTAACTTTCTATCTAAAGATAGTGGGTTCTAGACTCATGTTTATACAATGTGATTATGGTGATTCAATGGTATGGAATCAAACTATAGGACTCAACTACACTGGGCTTGAATTCATTTGTGAAAGACACGTCTCGCTTCTAAAACATTTAGAATTTTAGCAAGGATGTATGTGTATGTAATAATTTTAAGGTCTAAAATCTAAGCAGGAATAAAACAGGTCTGTCTCCCTGTTAGTGACGGGCGACAGAAGTTTCTCTCCTCTCGTTACTGTCAGGGTCACCTTAAGGGGAAAAAACTAGGTGACAGATGGGAATAATCCGACCTTTTTACAAAATGTTTGCTTTGAAAGGGGGCACTGCATGAAATGTTTACCATACAATTTTTTAAACCTGTATTGCAGTGGATGTAACGTCCTCCATTTCTAGCAAATGATTTATGAACGCAATGCAAAATGCTGCATCCGTTCTCTATCTAGTCCGCCTGTAGTTCCGTAGTAACTAGCTACTGAGTCTGTGGCACTTCCAGTCGAGAGGAAATTATTGCTTTATTCATTCATTGACCTAGATTATAGACTCAATACTACGTTATATCCTGATTGAGGTCTGTCTGTTTGTACTTCTAAATAATGTTGATAACGTAATTAACTTGGTAATCTATGCGTAAAACCCACCGGTTTCCTCACGATGTTTTCATTCACCCATAATTATAGGCATTATAATAGGCCCATATAATAGGCATTGCGCACATATTTCTTTGAATAGAAAAATCCATTGGTGCACGACCGGATTCGAACCCACTACCTTAGTATCAGAAGGCGGGGTCACTACCACAAGACCACCAGTGCTCTACTAAACCACCTGTGTTCTGTTGTTTTAAATATTTCTAATATTATGTTATATTACGGCTGATGATAATAAATATACTTACGTACCTAGCTAATTATATTCAAAACTGTCCTAGCTTACGAGCGGTTCGCTAGTTGCTAGTAAATTTATGGTCTTTGGACAAATTGGCGTGGGAAGTGGGTTATGGACATCTGCGAGCGTGAATAACATAGATGGGCTATATGAATGCTTTTACTGGAGTTCAGAGTTTGTTATGATAATATAGGAATTTCAATGTTGTTTGTGACCAGAATGTTTAATCAAACACTTCCCCAGATTAGCTCTGCGGCACATACCTTTTAGTCAAATTATTTAATTTTAATCTTAATTGTATATTATTAGTACGGTAGGACTTTGGTATCCACATATTTATTTATGTTACTTTGTGGTGGTCGAATAAATGGTTTTTCTTTATTTCTTTTCCTTCTCTCACATAACTAATATTATTACCTACTACGCGATGAGACGCTTGTATTATCGTTACAATGTTGTAATAAAGTTAAAAAAGCGATCGCGCGCACCGCTACAAGAGAAAAAAAATACTATTAGGAAAAAAAAATGTAGAAGGTATAATTACGCTTATTTAAAAAAAATTAGAACTAAGAACGTAATTAGTTCAACAATTAGCTATCTTATAGAATAAATGTGTTGATGCTTGTAATCTCGAGACGAGACATTTTCAAAATCGTTCTTTTTTAATTTAGAGGCATCAATTCCCGGGAAATACTAAAACAACAACCTACATAGTTATGATAATTTCTCTGAGCGAATCTAGTAATTTAATAAAATCTAAACTGATAAAAAAATTAGGAGCACTTGCTAGGCATTTACATCAGTTCAAAATTGAAACGGATAGGTATATTTGACCATCCATCCATCATATTTTAATGTGTTGAAAATTACACAGGTGTACCGGGAAAACCACATATTAACTCCCAACACAGTGTCATTTTACCGCTTATCTGTATAAAACTATCGGAATTTATAGTCAACTATATCTCTTTATCGTCACAATGGCGAGACATAATAGCTTTGCAGGCCTAATTGAGTGTACTGGCTGTGAAAGGGTTAGGTTAGTCTTTCGGACCTATGAAAAGTAATTGTTCGGAAAGTCTGCGAGAAAGTGAGTAAAAAATAACGACGTGGCTTTGATGTTTTATGAAAACTTACATTATTATAAAAGGTTTCCTTATCGCTGGCAGGCACACTAGCTGCGCTATGCTCTGAAAAATATTCATAGGCAATCCCAAGTACCTTCACTTATGTATCCCAAACGATAAGGCAGGAAAGGGGACTTAAAAGTAACTTTTTGCGAAATTGTGCATGTTACAATTCATTGTTTGGATTCGCTGTTCTTTTATCTACCTTTCTATAATCCACTCTTCTTTCTAGCTAGAGTTTTAAACATTAGTTACATTGACTAGCAATCAATAAACCTGGCTCAAGCAATTTCAGCAGTAATCAAACATATTCCTTGCTCTACAATAAAAAACAAACAGCCTTGAAGCAGAAATGCTGTTCTACAGGGTTGGCACCTGCTAGATCTATTTAGGGCCACAACTGTCTCAGCTAATAAGGCCTAGCCCTTTTTGCTTTATAATGGACCGCGTCCTGTGCTGCGATGTAGTTGTAAAACTGAACTGTTTTATTACTTCTCGTTGTTTTACATTATTTGTGTGCTTGAGGGGTGGGAGATTGTGCAGAGTGAGTTAGTATTATAAATAAATAAAAAAAAATTATTTTAGGCATCGTAAATTAGGTACCATAACATATCTAGTACCTTTGTATATTTTTTGTAATATGGATAATATAAAAAAAAATGCACACATAGCTTATTTATATAAAAAAGCAAATAAATATATCTAATGAAATTAAATTTTATTTAATTACATTTTTACAAAGCAATATCTGTGTGAACCTGATCATCATCATTCATCATTTTCCTGCCCTTTTTCCCACGTTATGTGGGGTCGGCACAACATGTTCCTTTCTTCCATTCCTCTCTATCACCCGTCATCTCAGTACTCACTCCTTTGTTACTCATGTCATCTTTCACACAATCCATCCATCTTTTCTTTGGCCTACCTCTACCTATATATCCATCCACATTCATATCTAACATTCTTCTTGTCAGATGACATTCATCCCTCCTCATAACATGCCCATACCACGCTAACCTATTACTCCTCATTTTCTCAGTCACTGGTGCCACTTTCAGACTTCCTCTAATGTATTCATTCCTTATTTTATCCATTCTCGTCACTCCACACATCCATCTTAACATGCGCATCTCCGCCACATGTACTCTTTTCTCATCCGTTCCCTTGGTAGCCCAACACTCAGATCCATACAATACGACAGGTCTTATGATCGTTTTGTAAATTTTCCCCTTAAGTTTAAGAGGCATTCTTGGATCACACGTAGTTCCTGTGACCTGTCGCCATTTCATCCATCCAGCATTTATTCTACTTTTCACATCCCGATCAATCTCACCATCCTTCTGTACTACTGAGCCGAGGTACCGAAAGTCGGAACAGACTGGTAGGAATACACCATCTAAGGCAATGGGGATAAAACTGGATGGACCACCGAAGTCGCAGAACAAGTGTTCTGTTTTTGTCCTGCTGATCTTCAATCCGACACTTTTTTTCCCAGCCTGTTCTGGACCTCAATTGCGTCTTCTCCTACAAGAACAATGTCATCCGCGAACAGCATACACCAGGGTGCCTCCTCCTGTATGTCTGATGTTAATGCATCCATTACCAGGAGGAACAAATAAGGGCTTAATGCCGATCCCTGATGCAAGCCCACAGCCACATTGAACTCATCGGTAACGCCAGCTTCGGACCGTACATGCGTACTAGCCTGACTGTACATAGCCCGAATAAGCTGCAGGTACTTCCCTGGCACTCCTTTCTCTTTCATTGCCCACCACAGAACCTCCCGGGGTACTCTGTCGTATGCTTTCTCCAGGTCAACGAACACCATGTGCAGGTTCCTGTGTGCACGTCTGTACTTTTCGCACAGTTGGCGAAGTGCGAATATGGCGTCCGTTGTCCCTCGTCCCGGCATAAACCCGAACTGGTTCTGTGATATTTCACTCTCTTCTCTCATTCGTCTTGCTATAACTTTTTCCCAAATTTTCATACTGTGCGACATGAGCTTTATTCCTCGGTAATTGTTGCAGTCCTGTACATCGCCCTTGTTTTTAAAGATGGGCACCAGCGAACTATTGCACCATTCGTCCGGTATCGTCTCATCCTGCAACAACTTAGTGAAGAACAAACTCAGCCACCTCCATCCATCTGATTTTAGTAACTTCCATACTTCCACTGGTATACCATCTGGTCCAACAGCTTTCCCATTTTTCATATTTTGCACAGCTTGTTTAACTTCATTCATACTCACATCTTGAACCAAACCCATATTTACGGGCACATTTTCTAACACTCCACTCCAAACATTCTCTTCATTCATCAAATTTTTAAAATATCCTTTCCAGCGTTCTTTTATGTCGTCATCATTCGTCAAAATCTTGCCTCCGTCATCTTTTATACATTTGATATGTATAATATCTCTTGCATTCTTCTCTCTTTCTCTTGCTATTCGGTACAAGTCTTTTTGTCCACTTGGGCTTTCCAGAGACTGGTACAATTTATCTTGTACCTTGGCCCTTGCAATAGCAACAGCTTTCTTACCTTTCCTTTTACACTCCATGTATACTATTCTTTTATTTTCTCTCATAACCTCGTCTCCACTTTCGTCCGTTTTCCATTCCTTAAACGCATTCTTCTTTTCTTTCAGAATCTTTTGTACCTCCTCATTCCACCACCAAGTATCTTTATCTATTTTACCTTTCCCTTTCGTATCTCCAAAATCATCATTGCCACAGTCCTAATACAGGTTGCTATTTCAACCCAACACTCATTTACTGACAGCTCAGACATATCCTTCATTTCTATTCATCTACCACTTGTTTTTGAAATTCTATTGCATACTCACTCTTTTCCATCAAATGCCACTTGATTTTGGGTGGGGGCTTGGTCTTGGTTTTAGTACTCTTAACTTGTAATTTCAGTACTAATAAAAGTAACCTATGTTGTGAGACTATGCCTTCACCCGGTATTACCTTGCAATCCTTTACGGTACCAATTTTTTCTCTTTTTGTTAGAAAGTAATCTATTTGTGTCGTGTGATTACCACTTTTGTAGGTTATCAGATGCTGATCTGATTTTTGGAAAAAGGTGTTAGTAATTGCCAAGTCGAAGGCAGAAACAGCTTGGAGCAAGATCTCACCCTCTTGATTTTTGTTACCGAAGCCCCATCCTCCATGCACTCTTTCATATCCTACGTTCGCTTTTCCCACATGACCATTAAAATCCCCCCCAATGTAGATTTCCTCACTCTCTGGTATACCCATTATCATTAAATCGAAATCTCTCCAAAACTTTTCTTTCACTTCATCATCACATCCAGTCTGTGGTGCGTACACACTTACTATGTTTAAAACTAGATCTTCTAATAATAATTTTACAACTATCATTCTATCATTCATCCTTTTAACATCCGTCACACATTTTTTCAGCTCACTATCTAAAACAATACCTACACCATTTCTTTTACCATCGCTTCCGCAATAATAAAATTTATAACCTACCCCGATTTCTCTAGCTTTCGTCCCTTTCCATTTCGTCTCTTGCAAACACGCTACATTTATCCGTCTTCTATCTAACACATCAGCTAGCTCTCGTCCTCTTCCAGTCATCGTACCTACATTCCAACTAGCAAATCTCATTCGTACTTCCCGGACTCGCGTCTTACGTTGCACCCGTCCCTGATGCAACAACCCTAATCCATTTCTCACAGTCGCCGGGTGCTGCGCCTGCGCGTCGCCTCGAGGGTACGCCCTAACATTCTTACTATTATCTTTTATTTTGTGTCCCATGTTGTATAAAAGATTTGGCAAATTTTTTTTTTTACAACCGGCCGCCTGCCTGACGTCAACCCTCTTTGGGAATGCTTGCTGGTGTGTCTAGCCGACGATAACTAAATGGCTCCCATCATCGCCTTTAAGGCCTTCCACATTGCCTTGCTACCTCGCCACCGGGGGTGGACTGCAAAATGCCGAGACAGACTTAGTGCACTTTGCGGGGAGCGACCGCAAAGACTTGAGTGTTAGACACTCAAGCCCCCCTCACCAGGATTAGCTCACGAGTCGACGTGATTTCCGGGGTGTGGCCGCTGCATGCAGGACAGCTGCTTGGAGCCACTGGTGAGAGATTTATGGGTCATCAACGATTTAAACTAACACTACCGCCTATTATGGCCGACTGGTAGCATTAGACGCGGACACCCCACTACACCCCTACATCTGATAGAATTAATACACGTGCATTTATTTTGTAAATACTTGCATGCTTATACATTTTATAATACATAGAAACAATCTGCGAATACTTGTTCCTGGAATTGATAATCTTATCATGCAAACATTTGTCCCGCAGTGAAGAACGAACCCGCAACCCCTCGCTTCTCAGCCGGGCATTTTCTTGCTTCATTTTAACCTACCAGTCAAGGCTATTGTGTAATTCAGTTGCAATCAATTTCGCCATATTTCAATAAAAAATCTGTCATATTTTGTATGAATCTGACAGTTCATTGACATGTTGCTGATTGAAATTGGATTGCAACCGGGTTGCGCAATAGCCAAGAGATCTTTTAAAACATTGCATCTATGGCCTTCATAATAATCCCAATTTTTACCCCATTTACTTAGGCCATGACAGAACTTCGGGCGGCCTAAAAACTCTGTCACCAGAGTTGGCTACTGACTCATACGAACTTACTTACTTACCCCATTTAATTTAACGACAAGCGACAAACGTACTATTACTTGCTCGTATTTACACCGAGATTTTGTGAAAGTGTCTGCTGTACAATGCTTTTGTAATGTGCTCGTAAAATTCGCGTCCTGTCCACGGTCCGTTTGGCCCGACCTTTGTGCGGCGACCATAAACAGATTTGGTGGAAATTCACTCGTACGATAAATTATTTTCAATTTTTAAACTGGCTCATGATTTTCCGTTAGTATTCTGAGCATTTTTGGCGTAATAAAGCCTGATGTTATTACAGGCATAATAAAAACTATACGACCTAAGCGCACAAAATGTAAGACTCATCATCACAATCAGCAAATAGACGTCTTGCATACGTCTATTTGCTGATATGATGATGTGTCCACTGCTGCACTTAGGCCTCTCCCAAAGAGCGCTATGGTGACCAAGAAGCTCAAGATCGAGCTTTCACCATCCACCGACTTCCTACCGGTCCATCGAGTGTGGGGCTGTCCTGCTTTTCGTTTTAAAAATCTTGTGAGAAGGCCCAAGATTGCGGTCGTCATTCGAGAACCTTTATAATGCAGGTTCTGCGAGCTGTATGGCTCGCTCGCTATTTATGGTGTACTCACGGTACCGTAATTTAAGTGTACCTTCCTTACCATGTGGCATTTTATAAAGCATCAAGATGGAAGTGGATATTATGCTTACAAAGAAGCGTGCCGCAACTGATCGCATCGGCACTTATTCTTACCATCAAAATTCTTAAGCGATTTCACACTTGACCTAAGATTATAAAATCGTCCAAGAATTTATTCTATGAAATTGTTAAGCCCAATTATTGGCGACTTCGGTGGCGCAGCGGGCATTTGTCTGGTCGAGGAGCTAAAGATGCGGGTTTGATATGATGCGGGGTAGAATTGGTTTTGGAATTTATTAATAAACTATTTGTTTATTTCCTTGGCCTCAGATGGCCTCCGCCATAACTAATCGACTCTTAGAACTATTATAAGAACGAACAGTAGATGTGTTCTCCGAACTTTGGCTTATAATATCGCTTACATGTAAATTCATGTTAAAATATTGTCGGTGCCTGCAACTCGTGCTCTCTAGTTTACTTCAGCTATAGATTATTATAAAAGCTTCAGCAGAGAAATTAGGTACCCATTTATAGATAAGTAGGTAACACACTTTAGAATGTAGTGAGAAATGAACAATTTACTTAAATAAATTGATCAAATTGATGGAACAATTTTCTAAACTGGTTTTACCTACGTCCAGGAATTTAGGATGAGAAACGTGATTCAATAAGCTATTGCAATTTGTGTGAACATCATGTTCTTTCTCAGATAGTTCACAAAGATAAGATCTCGTATGACAGCACATTTTTAGTTTTTACCTTACATTACCTATTGTCTGCTACTAGAACTAAAATAAAAATACGTGTTATTATGGGCTCTACCTATAAACGTGGTTGCTCGATAGACAGAGCTATCGACCACAACCTAATGTAGAGGGTGCGCATTAAGGGTGTGGCAGATATATCACACCGGCATCAGTTCGGCATCGCCTCAGCTCCGTCTCTCCTTGGTCCGAAAGCGAAACGATGCCGGTACGATTCCGATAAGTCTTCGTTGCATTACTAGAACGCTCGAGTGTGGTGATGTTGATAAGTTGCGAAGGCGATGATATCTGCCTCAAGCTTTAGATTCATCACAGCTCAAATCGTAGCGTCTCTAATGTCCCCGGTTAAATTAAAACGGCAATTAAACCTAAAGCATTGCTAACGACCGCTCTAATTGCTCTCTACTCTCTCTTCGTGTCGCTGGTTCTTGCCTGGTTACCCTGATTTTAGGTCAATGACTTGATTGGGAGACCGATAAAGAAAGAACCAAGTTGGTTCTTTCTTGGTTCAACCAATGGGTATAAACAATTCAGTGTGTTTCTTGGGAACACTCTTTTCATACACAAACTGCTCCCTAAATGCAAGTTTTTCCAAAATTTTATCGCATTAGCGTAGCGCTTTGTTTTATACAACTTTATAAAGACTTTTTATATGGAGTCACAACCAAAGGAAGGTGACGTTATAATACCAGCTACTAATTAGAACAGATTTCATTTGAACTTTAAAAAAATGTTATTACTTAATTGAAAAATAAATGAAAAGTAATGACAGACGCATGCTATGTAGAAAAGTAGAGGTATTCCCGCGAACTGCACAGTTTTCTAGTGCACACTTTTTATTTCCAGATTTTTTTATGCAGAGAATATTGTGCGGTTCCCCTTACACCTGAACACATCTTGATAAAGCTTTTTACTGATGGGCTATTCAAAGTATTCATTGTCATCCTCATCTCAGCCTGGTATCACCCACTGCTGGGTGGTGAGTGACATTTCCCGAAAAATGTTTGACCGATTCAGCCCAAAAGTGTTATAGGCTGCCAGTCCTTTTACCTGATGACATACACGACGATTTGTCGTTTCAGACGTTTTACTTGTAAAGCATTTTTAACTTTACACGTTTTATAATAGGTTATTTTACTTTTATGTCGTTAATCCCACAAGGGCTAGATTGTCCTTCTGATACGGATCCGTTGTGTGTTGTTTGTGTGAGACTTAATTAACTAACAGCATTAAGTTAAGCAGTCGGTCCCGGCTTTTTCAAAGTTGTTAGGCCATGACAGAGGACTTCGGGCGGCCTAGAAACTCTGTCACCAGAGTTGGCTCACACGAACTTACTTACTTACTTTAACAGCATTAACAGCAACAAAGAAAGAAATTTATCCATAACTATAACAAAATGTATAATTCTCAACCCTTACGTCTAGGCGAAACAAGATGGCGAATTTTGTATACTTATCCAAAATGGCGACCGAAATAAAACGGTTTGTAATTGGTTGATTGGCGTCTCCCGTTGGTGTTTAATAAAATTAAAACTAATGAAAAGATTCGTGTTATTTACTTAATTCGTATTAATTGATTTAAAATACAAATACAAATTACTTGTAAAATAAAAAGTTTCCATTTAGTTTTTACGTAAATTGGTTTCAATAGCAAAACGTAAGGTAAGGTTTAACTTATTAAATAATAAGTATGTTTTAATGTTATATTATAAAAGGTAAAGTAATAAGTCATTAGCCAGTTCTGGTGACGGAGTGAAGAAAAAATAAAAATAGGAGGCATGCTTAGAAATGTACAAGTCTATAAGTAGGTAGGCATTCATTAATATCAACTCATTACGAGCTAATAGCAACTTTTATCGTCACGAACTTTGACCGTCTGCGTTTCGATTCCATGGAAACCATTTAAAAATAACTCTATTAGTAATTGCTGTTCGAGTGCGCGTATTGTAAATGCACAATTATGCGTCAATATTTTATGAACTGAGCTATTCTTTTAATTGCGGCTGGTTTTGCATAATTTAGTATGCTGCAAATTGTATACGTCAACGCTAGAATCACGCAAGTAGGTAGATAGGTACAGTATATCAATCATCATCATGACAGCTTTCCAATGTTCCCATAGCTGGGGCACTGACCCAGCTATGGGAACAGCTCGCTCGAGAGTGATTGGGTCTTACGCCCGTACCACACCTCCGGGAACCGCAGTAATTTCGCTATGTCTTGTCCGTATTAGGAGAAGCGGAACACTAGCGAAACTGTATGTTCTCAAAGTGTAACTCAAAGATTTGGTTTCTCGTCTTGTCTAACAATCTAAAAAAATATAATCGATTAAGCGTAGTTTATCGTTATACGTTACGCAAGCATTACTGTGTTTAGGCTTGAAGGGCGCTGTAGCAAGTGCAATTACTGGGCGAAAGTGACCTATAACTACCACGTTTAGGTGACTCTGCAGCTGTTATGGCGTTGCGCCGAAAACGACTTGATCGTCTCGTCATATTGCTGTCATCAAGGAAGTCGAACTTCTTTAGTTGTCATAAAAAAACCCATTTTGCCAAAAATATCCATCAATGAACAAAAATATTCAGTTGTGAATGCAACTAACGGTCAGCCAAACAAAATGCTGAATGCGCTAAACGAGCAGGCAAGTTAGCAAGGGAAGCTGAACGAAAACGCGATAAACCTTTCATTGTGCTGGTTAATGACCTAAACTTGACCCGTCCTAAGTCTGAAGTTTGGACCCACGACGGATCATATCATAATAGAGGGCCTACCCTTGAAAGCGACCAACGATGATCGTGGCAAATATCGCAATTCAACTTATGTCGGTGACAACTAAGTTAGGAGCATTCATGGACATAAGCTGAACCACAAAAATTGTCACGATACACCGCTTTTGTCCGCAAGAGTAGACCCTCTGAGTCACCAATTCATTTATTCCAGTTTTTGGTCCAACACAAGAATCTATCGATTTTCACACTATTTTTAATAGGAAATAATGAAAAAAAATTACCTACTCGAAATGTACCCTTTTAGAGTAAGGTACGGTAAGGTACGGTAAGGTAAGGTAAGGAGATTGATTACTTTTGTAGGACATCAAATCACGTGTTTTATGTGGCAAGCGTTTCACCAGACACTGAATATAATAAAATGGCTGCTGTGGTTTAGACCACACTCAGATTTTTAATGAAATATTTTGATGTATTAACCTGACTTATAAATAGTCGAAAATTAAAAACAGTAATAAGTAATATAGTGCATCTACACGTCAATTATCACAAAAGGCAATTTAAACAATGACGTATTGATCTTCGCGATAGCAATTTAGCTGTATCGCTCTGACATTACTGACGAAACAAGACGGACAAAACGTTCCATTCAGGTATGATTCATGTCCAGTCCATTGAGTGACTGGTAAGTGCTCGGAGCAAATAAGTACAGAGGAGAACGGGATCTCCATTTCACTTCTATCTTAGCAGTAGATTAGGTACGTAGATCAATTATCTGCCAATATGAAGGTAGAGCCACAGAACTAGTTTAGATCTAGTTCTGTGGGTAGAACACTGGAGGTCTAGTGCTAGTGATCCTGCCTTCCGATCCTGAATTCGTCGGTTCATTGAAACAAGGAATGTTTATAGGAATAAACAGTGCTCTCAAATGGACAAGAAAACATCGCTTAAAAACCGGCATATCCAAGAACTATTAAATTCAAAAGACAATGACTAAACCAAAAATTCCAAACGATGGACTTGGATTATGCATCAGTGGTTCATCCGTGGTCGCGTTCAAGGCTATACCTAGCTATTTCGACTTTCGAAGTACTGATGACACAATCCTACTAATTTATAAAAAAGTTTAGGAGTTCGTTTGTTCACGTCTCGCCGCGTCTTTTTAATTTCACAGAATCAATTGGCGAGACCGACTTTTTTCCGAATCAGATGTATGTACGACAACCACCAAAGCTGAAAAGATACATGGTATTGTAGGGCAAAAAAGGCTAACCGTTGTCCGGGCCAAGTTGCGAGCTATTGCTCGTATCAGTTTGTGAAATCACACCACCAGTGAAAACTAAAACTAATGTTTGTAAATCAACCGGTAGTATACAATTATTCTTCTAGTACATTTTTTTATTACTATTTTGGGATCTGCCAAAAACATTGCATTGATTCAAAATTGATTACACCAATCAATCATCCACCTTATCCCACAACGCTGAATCTATCTAGTGAACTACCAACAAATAAGCCCTGATCATCAATTCTGAGTTACTGAAAACCCTCAGACTGCTCAGTCCAAGGCTATTGTGGCCACTGTAATATCTTCCTTTATTCCCGGCGGGTCTCTTTGTCCCATATTAATTAAACCTTCATCGTTTACCAAGAGAGTTTAAACCTTATTTCTTCTGCCTTACAGTCACAAGTGTACCGATCGGGTCTTCGGTTAGCAGACTTCGTAGATAACTCGTTTCGTAATTCGACCCTCTGTCGTGTCACTGGGACGAAGCCGCGGTTTAACAAGTTTTAGAGTTTGTAAGGGTTTTGGTTTCTTTGTGGTTCAATTTTGACTGGGATTGGGTATTATCGTCAGCTTAGTTAATTCGGAGGAAGAAAGGTAGGTCAATGATAAACTTCTTTTAAAACTTAATCCTACTAATATTTATTATAAACTAGCTGTCGCCCACGACTTCGTTCGCGTGGAATTCGGCAACCGTACTTTTTTTCGGGTTAACAGAACATCCAAACAAACATCCTAACTTTCGCTTTTATGATATTAGTGTGATAGTGTGATATTAGTGTGATGTGATTTGAAGTGTGAT
This sequence comes from Colostygia pectinataria, assembly GCA_951394395.1. NCBI lineage: Eukaryota > Metazoa > Arthropoda > Insecta > Lepidoptera > Geometridae > Colostygia > Colostygia pectinataria. The sequence goes on from OX596362.1 coordinate 6,872,310, forward strand.
AGTGTGATGCGAAAGTCTATGTGGGTTTGTGTGTGATTGTTTGGTATCACGTATCTCCGTGAAAACTTAACCAATTGTGATGATAATTGAAATTTAGATGGTTTAAGTTCTGGAATAACACATAAGCTACTTTTTATCCCGGAAAATGAACTGTTCAGATAACATAAAAACTGAAAAACCGTGGAGTCAGCTCGTAATACTATAAAGGGGAAAGTTTGGGATGTTTGTATGTTTGTGGCACCAAACACCAAACCATCAAACGGCTGAACGGATCTTTTTTTTTTTTATACAACTGAAGTGGCAACCAAGCGTACGGCCCACAAGATGGTAAGCAGTTACCGCAACCTATGGACGCTTGCTATACCAGAGGTATCACTCGCGCAACCATACCCTTCACACCGGAACACAGCAATGCGAGCATTACTGCTTGGCGACAGAAATAGGTATGGTGGTAGTCCTTCCCCGGACGAGTTCTATCACAGAGAACTCTACTACTCTTGAATCTAATACTATCTTATGAAATTTGGCACAGGCATAGATTATGGTCTGGAATAGCATATAGGCTATTTTTTATCCCGAGTTCCAGTGGGATAAAAAACTGTTTAACCGCGGGTAACACCTAATCGTACCAAATTCTAGTTGCTTATGTCTCTCTTTTTCTTTTGTCTTATTTGTTTCTTTTGTTATTTTGTATAAGGTCAGTAACCTTAGTACACTTAATGATATACCTAATGATAGCAATAAAAAGGACTTATGAAGAGAGTGTGTTAGATGAATCAGTGCGCCTGAATTTAAGCACAAACACATGGGACTAATTATTATTACTACAGATACTTGCTTGTTTTAAAAAGATGACTGTTTACCTACACTTTAACAAAGTTGAATGAAACCTCTTTTGTTTGTGTCATTTTGTAATCCATGTTATACAAAGTTTATAATAATTGGTAATAATAATATTATAGATAACTATACTTGCTTCTTTTAAATATTCACGAAATCTTTATAATAATTTAAAATACCGGCTCAGACATGCCTAACTACTTTACCTAATAAGAAATCTTAAATTAATCATTAAAATCTTCATTTGCATTGCAAATTAGATTTAAAAAAGGGAGTATATCTATCTACTACCGGTTCTCAGTTAAATATGCTTACAAATTTATGGACTACAAATCAACTAATTCAATAATAATGACCCTAACTATTTCTATATTGTAAAATCATATAGCTAGACATGATATGCATTCCATGACCTCAGTGGCGTAGTGGGCCCGGTTGAGAAGCAAAAGGTTACGGGTTTGATCCCTGCTGCAGGACAAATGCTTGTGTACGATCTGCAAGTATAGTTCTCACAACTGATCTCGGCCGTCGTGAAATTAGCCGTTTCGATGGAGCAATGGAGCTTTTTCAAACTAAATTGTCTTTGCGCATCACAAACGGCTAACTTCACGGAAGTCTAGATCCGATGTGTCAACTATACTTGTTCCGGGTCTGGTTTCGGTGTTAAAAAATATCATAAAATTAAGTATAAAAAAATGTGTTCTATCAGTTAAGTGGTACAAGCTTTAATAAGTGACTTTAATTTCAGCAAATTTTTATATCTAGGAATAAGAAAATAACTCGCATTCATAATATTACTTGTTTCGTGAATCTTTAAGTACTTAATTTTAGTATAATTATTTGGATTTTTGTTTTATATCTAATAAATAACCCTACATTTTAATTTCTAAGTTTAAAAAAGTTATATTTTGGTACCTACAATCTAAAAAAAATAAAAAAAAAATAAAAAAAAAAATTTACAAGCCTTGCTTAGTTTGGAACTTGATGTCGCTGCGTAAAAAAATGCTTTGAAAAAATGCTTATAATTTTTTTTAGTTTCATTGACGACGACGCTACTACATCTCCAATGAAATACACCACGGCATGTCTTACTCGCTTGATGCAACTAGCACGCCGAGCAAACGAGCCGTTCTACAACTGTTTCTTTACTTGTTTCTAGTAGGATTTAAAACGTGTCTTCATTTTCTGTTAGTATTTTTGTCTATTACGGTCAGCGGATCAGCGGATCTAGGCAATCGTGGAATTATCAGGTTTGATGCGCATTACATACAGCTTTTACGAACTAAACTGTCTTTACCCATCACAAGCAGCTAACTTCTCGATTGTCTAAATCCTTCGACTGCACTATACTCGTACACATTCTAAATGATTTTTAGTAAGCGAGTTTATTTTTTCCCACCAGAAACATAACGCATTAGAACTAGTATAAACATTTATAAAAGAATGAATATAATAATAATAACCTCTAAAAATCTTTCCATAAATTTTACCGCCGATACAATAACTCACGTTTAATTTTGAAAGCGCCCTAAAGAATCAGAAATGAGACTATAAATTCGCCTCCTGCTTCCTCTAAAGCTATCTCGAATATTTATAGTTAAGATAATATTGTAAGTATTGTAACTAGGTAGTTTGTTGTTTAACGATGTATTTTATATTATCGAATTTGTAGGATTTTGACCTAAGGCTCGTCTAAGTGCTGTTGTTGATATGATTTCTTTATTTATATTATTGAGCCGTTTGCCATGTGAATAAATGGTGCAATGATAATTTTTTTACTTACTTTCATTCTTTTATCAATGACCAGGATATTCAGGGCCACTAAAGCATAACAAATTGAAAAGAACCAATAATATTTTGGTTATTTTGTCTGTGCATTTATGCTTAAACTTGACCTGCTCTGATCTCTATCCTCATTTCGTATTACCTATATCATAGTCAAGTTATCATTCATCCTATTCGACATGATATAACCCGCTTTATCTCGTACCTGCGTAAATCTCTATTATAAGATAATGGCGCGGGCATATGACCGCACCCTTATCACTATACGACATTTAAGGCTTATGTAAGTTTACAGAACTATCAAGTATTCTACTGTGGGATATTATACGTAGTTAGTTTTACGTAGCGGCAATTTTAAGTGTACAGTAGAGCTTTGTGAGCATGGGCCAGAATAATAATGGCTATAAACATTTGATAAGTTGTAGGGCTACTATAAATGGCAAGGTACGCAGCGTGCATACCTGGTTGATTTAGCATCTATTATATTACTAGCTGTGACCCGCGGGTTTGTAGTTATTTTAATAGTTTTTTTGCTTTTAAGGGCGGAGACAAATCCACAAATAAAAAATCATGAAAATCGATCGAGGTAGAGTGCTCAAATTTCAATTTCAAGTTAAAAGTTTTTTTTTTAATCCATCACCTGGTTTCACCTAGCTTTAAGACGTTTCAAAAGATCCCTGTGATTTTATTGAAATAAATAATTTTTGACTTAGCTTTGATGAAACATTGCTTGTCATTTTATTTTTTGTAAATACACACATAGTACTGTACTATTCTGGGTCCAGAACAAATATTTGCATATTATGCAAAAATTTGTCCCGCAGCGAGTACTCAATACATAATACTCAATTTATTTATTGCTTTCATATGGTAGGTTCATTTCAGTTGTTACATAATAGGTGGTAGTATCACATGAACCCTGCAAAAGGGTATTACAACATGGAGATAGGCCGAGGTTTAAATAAGTAGGAAATAAGTAGATTTAAGAGTATCGAACCTATCGCGTTTCAACCGGGCACTCGCGCACCGCGCCACCAAGTCTTCTAACATTAAAACTCATGACCTCGGACTAGCTGCTATAACCTCACCTGCTAGTTTCCAGCGATGAGGCCGGCGCAATTTCAGAAGGCCTTGTTTCCGCATGACACGGCACCACTCAAAGATTGATTTACGTGAGAAAGCATTGAATATTCAACGAGGGACGCCCGTGACCAACGTAACGTAAACGTAGGCATAAACGGGCACCGTCACTCTGATTCTGCCTATAATTAAAAATCAGCTCTTGGTCGCTGGCTTTAGGTTTAATATTGCTCGGAAGCAGTTACACTTGTCGAAATAGTATAATTAGCTGATACCTTTGATTATTAAACAAAAAAAATAAATTGTGCATAGTCCCTAAAATTGCGATCTCGTTAGTGCGTTGAGCAACAGCCCAGCTGAAACACGAAAGGTGTGGTTATGACTACTATTATGCTGACAAATGATTGATTATTTGCAGAAAAAAACCCAAAACATATTTATTATGGCTTTAGTTGGGTTCAAAGACTATCATGTTACTGTGGTATGCTTAATTAATTACAATAGTAAGTATCGGTATATCGGTACAATAGTAAGTAAGTAAGTAACGGTTCGGTGCCTGTGTTCATCGCGAACGAAATCTAGTATACTATTTTCGAGAGTGAAACTCTATTCTGTGCATGGGATAGTATAGTATTCTGTGAAAACGTAGACGCAGGTAACGCAGCTCCTTAATTATTAACTGTACGTGGGTAAGGCTTTTTCTTTTTATTTCTGTACAGAAATAGTAAAGTATTTTCGTGTATTCGCAGCCGTGAATTGGCATCATTAGGCGAAAAGGTTGGCTTCCATGAAAGTTATACGTCTTTGTATTAGTTCACACATTTGGACTTAGGCCCCCTTAACAAACGTAACTGAATCCGGTGTACTATAAAATCATCTGTAAAAAAATTTAGCTTATTATTTCTCATTCCGAGGTGGATCGCTAATTCAACTCACACTATAACTATAATAATATTATAAATGTGAAAGTTGGATGGAAGGAAAATTTGGATGTTTTTTTTTTTTTTTAATTAGAATAGGCTAACGTTTGACCTCTATCTCGCGTGATGTTAAGCGACGATGTGGTCTACGGTGGATGTTTAGATGTTTGGATGTTTGTTACTCTATGACTCGACATCCACAGAACCGATTTAGCTAAAACTTAAAACATAGATAATGACCGGGAATAGGATATAGGCTACTTTTTATCCCGGATAAAAGTACGATTCTCGAAATCCACGCGAACGAAGTCGCGGGCGACAGCTAGTTATTAATAAACTATAGCGTCAGCGGTAACAAGCAAAAACTTACAGAAATTTAACAAGAGTTCTTGTGAGTAACTCTGTCTTTAAAGATGGATTTGTTCATAGATTTTGCAACCATTTATCAAAATTGACAGGGTGCGCAAATTTTGTCTTATTATATATAAGTATCTTATATTATATCTTATCTTATATTTATCCCCTTTCAAAATTGACTAATTAGTGATTTGATTACCGATCAAAAAATCGCTTTCTATGGTATTCGATTACATCAGTCCCTTCTCGACTAGTAACAAGTTTTCTGTTTTACCGACCTCATCGTCATCATTATGACAGCCTTCTAATGTACGCACTGTTTTATTAACATACCTACTCATATTCTTAAAATAAAAAGAATGCAATACCTACTACTCTAATATTTCCAGCGCGTCCAGTCGTTATATCCTAAATACTCGTGTTCATATCAAATAGCTCAAATCGAAATGTACGACAATAACAGTGGCGAAGCGCGGCGTGTCAGCCAACAAAGACGCAAAAGCATGTTCGATCTTCATACACACACTATGGTCACAGAGAACAGATATTAGTCTATTTCTGCACTATGGTCTCTGTGTTGTTCAACCGTAGCACTCCACTAATAGTTTCTGGTACCCACGACACAGGACGCTTTAGTGTGGGGTCTTTATGATAACTTCGGGTGTTTTAATTTATTTATATTATAGTGTAAAAGAGTCTAAAGCTCACAGCTTATGAAGCATGGGAACCGAGTCGCCTTGACCGGTCGACGATTGAAATTTATTATTGGAACGGATGAGATCGTAAAATCCGCGGCATTAGAAGGTTCCCATTACAGAGGAATGTAGCCTTTTGTTACACATTCTCATCTTATTGGAAATGTTTGCATAATATACGTTACTTAGTATTAAATTACAGTAATTGCAAATTACCAAAATAGTCAACTCATTTTGTTAATTGGCATTTATTATGTATATTGAGGTAAAATAAATACCATAATAACAAAAAAATATTTAATACCTGACCCGCGTAGTTTCACTCGCAGATTTTTCTGTTTTGTATATTCATTAAATAAGTCTGTTATGTTATATTTGTGATGAATAAAGTAAATTAAAATTGTTACGTTTATTGGAATTGGTTGTATCACTAGCTCATCACTTGCTCATAAGCTAAATGTCCGAAAGAAATAAAACTAGCACAAACAAAATGTGCGTTTTAAACTTATTTAAGGCAATGAGCATAAATCCCAGGGTACGGAAGGTTAAGCACCTCATTACCATAGGTTCATCTCAAGCGTTTAACGCCAGGATATTTACCAAACAGCGCACTTTGAGACAATAGCGCTTATAGCGCGCTCTGCACCATTGTTCCTGATCTACCCTCATACGCGAGTAATGCTAACTCTTATGGGGTGTTGAGGGTTGACAAGTTTATGGGAGGGTAAAGGTGGAATATGAAATTCATGGCTGGATTACGGAAGGAAGATATTATGTAGGAAATTTAATTTAGTGCTTGTTTGGGTAGAGTTCATAAATATTTGATTTAATTGCAAATAATGAGGAACCTTCTGAACATAAATGATCACACCTATACCTACCTAAATGAGCAACACTCAGTAGTACTCTGTGGTAGTACCTACATTAAGGGTAAATAAACGAACACTCAATTCTTTCTTTATTTTCCGACGAAGTACACAACCCTAAAAAGAAATCTAATCCAATTGAAACACCAGTAACTCATAATACTAAACTTGTCCTCCCGTTCAAAGACAAACATACTTAGATCACGTCTCTTATCTCAAAGCCATTAAAACAATAAAACTCCTCAAAACAAGTTACATCGCCGTCTCAACTCCAAGTCTTGTTACTCCCATCTAAATAACACTTCAATAGTTGCCGAAATAAGATAAAGACCCGACACGAAGTTATAACAATGGGAAAAGAAATAATTACTACAGCTATTCGGGAAAATGTTGAAGTTCATAGATAGATAGTCTTATTTATTCTTCAAGTAAATCCATATCGGAGTTATCTTCTAAAAAGCAAAATTATATACCTTCTATACCTATATAATTTTGATGAATTTTGTACATATTTGTATTTGTATATTTCTACAACATAATGATAATGTCTGTTTTGACGGTTATAGTGGCCGCCCGTGATAAATTAAAACCGTCCCAGTTCATCACACACAGCAAACCCGATCCGATGGTTTTTGAGATTTGATAAAGCGCAACACACAGAACGCGGGCGCGGGCCCGCGACAGATCTGCCGCGGGTGTTTTTTGTTGTATTTGTAACCACAAACAAAAAAAAACACCCGCGTCCGATCTGACCCGACCCGCGCCCGCCCGCTGTGTGTGTTGCGCGTAATAAAAATTCGAACACTAGCTTAGCTATTAGCACAATGGTCTGGGGTCAGGGCTACATAATTGATGATTGTCTGGCATTTAAGAAAAAAGACAAAGAGCACCGTGTAGCCAATAAAAAACAATCGATTCTTGCGAATGTGAATATCCAATGGGCATTTCCATTCAATCTAAATTGAATCTTAAACTGATAATCATAGTGTCAATAGTGGAAACTATAGGCGCAGTGGGAATGGTTTCATACCGAGCATTCAATGTCATTGACTGCTCATTCATTATCATAAAGTCATTCGACCTAGACGTTACGTAACTATAGGCTTTACGACTTATATTATCGACCTGACGCATTCTTGTTATAAACATGCGTCATAAAAGCTCGTCCCGAGAGTTCTCCTGACACGTTTACTTCTACTTAATCGGAGTTATTCTCAGTAGCAATAGAAAATATTAAAATTATTTTCATAAAATTTCTCAAGTCGTCCGAACTCAATCGTGCTCTAATACTGCTTTCAAGAGTACCTACTAAATTGCACACTTTCGATCTCGATCCCGACCGAGTGTCAAAAATAGCCAATCAGATCCTTGAAAATAGCCTTTTTGAGCCAGTCAGAATAAAATTTAACATTGTACATATAGTCAAAAACAGTATCAGCCCATAGGTATTTAAGAAAAATTGCATTTGTGTAATTATTTATGTACGGTCATATCATAAGTCTCTAAATTTTTATACTATTTAAATCGGTAGCATTTTTTTTATTGACCGTAGGTTTTACAAAATCGAAACATATTGCGTTCGCTGCGTTAACCGAATTTCTGTACATGCTGTTTAGTTAATCGTTTGGATGTAAGCGGATTAATTCGTTTTCTTTTCAGTGCAACTTAGTGCTCATTCCCGAGAGCGCTAAGTGCTTGGTTGTGTCCTGTTTAGTAAATCCTGGGGAACGCTTAAATGAATGGCAATGAGGGTCTTAACCTTCCGCACTTGCTGGGATTTACAATCGTTGCTTTGCGGCTCTGCAACCTGGAAAATAAAAGTTTGTCTTGTTAAATACTTCTTGTTTTTGCATATTATTTTCAACAAGACAAAGTAATTGTTTAATTAGTCTTTTTATAAATAAACACGAACGCTTCTATCCGACATTCTGAGAACATCATCCTACTCTACTTTTGACGGATAGATTTGATTTCTACCTCCCAGTCCCGTTAAAGGAGTTCATATCGTAGGTAGCGACCCTTTTAACTAAAACCTCAAAGTGTCCTTTGCTTTTCCTAGTCAATAATATTGCTTTATTAAACGTATTGAAGGACTGAAACGTGACAAATACAAAGCCGGTCAGTAATACATCTCGCTAAAATTATTTAATATTTCGCTCATATATCGCAGCTTGAAAACATATTGCGAACCCTTGATCGTCACAGAAAAATAACCCAAGGTTACAATAAATTAAAAACTCTTTTCGCTTCTTTTCAATGTGAAAGGTATCGGTTTAAAACATGCTCAGCTCCGTCAGCCCCGTATATCATTTTACCGACGACTGAGCACGGATAAAGATGGATACGAAAAAACCCGGATCACATCGGTCTCGCACAGAACACCCCATTAAGTAATTTTTTCTACCTAAATCTAATTTTGAGGGTTGGCAGCCCATATGGTCCACAGGGATTTTAGGGTCCTACAAAGAAAAATAACCGCTATTAAAACGGAGGAGAGGGTGTAATCGCTTGGGTTGTCATGACGTCATCAACCCTAAGATGGACAGCGAGGCAGCTGCTGGCAAATGCACTATGCGATTTCAACCCCCAAACGCAATGTTGTATAATAATAATAAATTTCAAAGACAAGGTACTATTCCATTCGTTTGGGGTGTACAGTAAGGGTTGGTGCAATTATCAGTATTTTTTTTCGGTTTGTTATGCTCATAGTTTTTTGAAACGTGAAAGTATTGTACCCTATTGAAGTGTTATCCCACGAGAGTTATTGCAAAGTTTCAATTTCAAATAACAGTTGTTGCAAATTATTTGATTAAATTGCATAGCTTTTAAAGAGTAATGCTCGAATTTGCAACTTTTTATTCCAAGGTAAAAACCATACAGTGACCTAATTATAGGTCAAAAGTTTTGAAATTTATATCTTACCTGCTGTCTTTACAGCATTTTTGAAAATTTGCAAAAATTTGAAGCAGATTTGAAAATTGTTTCATCAAAACGTTCCTTGCGAGTCTACGGTAGGTATATAAAGAAACATTTTATTGAGCCATCAACTTTAGATGGCTTGTCTGAGTGCCTGTATCATCTCGCTTGATTGGTAGGTTACCTCAACAATAGAAACCGCTGTCTTCGCATTTCGCGATTTCGCGAATCCAGCCCAAAACGAGCCTTCACAAAACAAAGGCTTTACTTTTAAAGGCACCCATAAAAACCTTCCGAGAGCATGGCTTACCATTGTTGGTTCTTAAGTGACAGACAGCCACAATACCTACGTAATCTATTTGCACAAAGCGATCCTACAATACCACGTTTCACAAAAGAGTGTTTACTTAAACCCCTTTCACACCTCTATTGTTCAGCAACCGGTTTCGGCGGACCTCTGCGTTTTCTCTTCTTTCCTCTTGAATGGGCAGGTGATGTATGGATGGTGAGGGCTGAGAAAGGTTTTGGGTAACTGGTTCACCGTCATCTGAGTAGGAGTAATGTTGAATCGAGTGGTCTTTGCTGAGTGTGCACGAATTTAAAACATGAGGTGTTGTTATATTTTTGAGCGTGCAGTGGTTTTTGTTTGAAGTTCTAAATAAATAATTTGGATTTTTAATTAAATGAATGTTTGTGACCTATCTACAATTTATTTGCGTGCATGATTAATTTGCATTTGTTACGTTGAACCTTCTTTATTTACTTTTCGAGTATAAATAATAAAGGGCGGTGAATATAGGTATAATTTTATATCATGATTCATTCCTTAATAGAAAATTTTATGACGTATTTACTTTTAATATTGTATTACTATATTATAAAATAACGAATGAATTATGTTGACGTATCTGTCAATAATGATAGGAACGACTAAGAGTTTGCCAGGAAATAACTCTCAAAGAATATATATATTTTCCTTGACTTATATTGTAACAATGAAAGTAAACATCTCCTTCCGTTCCGTACCAATATCTTACCCTCCGTCCATAAAGGCGCAGCCCGGTATGACTAGTCCGGTTTTCCCCAATCGTTCTATACTAGTGATGTTTACACCTTTTTAACACGAGCGGGCTGCTGATTAAAATACAATCGAATCTAGCACTCATATTTCTCCAGCTACCGAACCGTTTTTTACTGTACCTATCTCTACGTCAGTTTCAGCGTCTGTATACAAAGACATCTTTGGCTAAATCCCGAATACTGCCGTGTATGTAAAGTTGTGAACTCGCTAATACTACTGTAATACAATATAAGTAATCACCGATATAAAAAAGGTTCTGTAAGTTTCTGAGTAAACGGGGGGTGGAGTTAGTGCAAACCATTTAGAAGAAACAATGTAAGCGCGTGGCGTGTGGTCACGCATCAAACAAGTAGATTCAAACTTTAAACATACTCTTACAACAGCAGATGTTGACTGACAGCAACTTAAGTAGACCAGTGTAAGTTGAGCTGCTACTTAAGCTACTTTGTCTTTGAGACTTGGGCGTTGGATTAGCCGACTGAGACGCGAGAAGTGCGTTAGGTTTAAATACGTACATAAATAATAAAATTACTACTATTTTAAATAAACAAAAAACATATTACTTTATTATTATTAAAATATGAGATGGTTTTCCAAAAACAGTCCTTATAACGAAATGGCGACGATAAAAATATAGTAATAAGTGTAGATTGACTATAGAGCCTCGCATTCCTTAGGGAAAATTAAATTATTGAAAATAAATGATGCTCAGGGGTCCGAATTAATTCGAGAGCCAACGATCTTTTCTATTTGTACGTTTTTGATTAAAAGTTGAAGCAGAAACTCTACATAATAATTATATATTTTTGTGTTGCCCTTCACACTCAGGTTATAGGTTACGCCTGCGGCTTGCGGTTTTCATTAAATACTTTGTAAACTCATATGCACGCCATGATGGCAAATTTATGTTAGAAAAAAAAACTTATTATAATATTCCATCACATAGTTGCCAAATTTCACTCAAATCCGTTCTGTAGTTGCGTGATTGAAAAGCAAACTTACATAAACAACTTCTAGTACACACATCGCATTTATATTATTTGCAGGATAGTATGCTGTTTGGCAGACCCATAAACAATAAAAGAAAAGAACAAAGAATTTAATTCAGATTTTGGTAATTCATTTATTGTAACTTAATATTTATGTGTAATTTTTTTTTAAATTAATTAATAACTTCAATATAATGTGTAAGTACTTAATAATTATGATGTTCACGTGCCTGTACTCGGGCGAAAAAAAAAAAAAAAAAAAAAATATAAATCCAAAAATTTAAATAATTATCTATAATAATATCTGTGTATGTAAAATATCAATAATTGTAATCTCAAATGATTGTAAAGTTAACTAAGATGAAATGGGAATAAATGGCTTTAATAATAATAAGGAGGCCCGTGTACTTCAGAGATCAGAGATTGAATAAAAGTAGTACCAGTTTGAATAAAACTAAGTAGAGTAAAATCTAGAAACAAAAATAATAAAAATAATGCTGTTGGATTTCAGATCATCATATTATGTTGGAAGGCATTTCGAGGGCAGCAGTGGATCTAGCTGCCACACCCGACCGCCATGTGTTTTTTTGCAATTTTTTATTGTTTAAACCAAATTCGTGGTGCATTCAGACCCAATCACTTGAGAGTACGCCAGTGTCCCAGCAGTGGGAACATTAGAAGGCTGTCATGATGATGATGATACCAAATTCAAGATAAAAAACATACGAAAAATTTCTAGTACTACTCCGCTTAACCTTTTAACCAATGAGGTCACACAGTTAACACAGTTAACCGCAAAAGAAAAATATCGACATGTGTTTCATCCCTCCATGGGACATCATCAGGACCATCGAATTGTTCTCCGGCAGACGTGTTACAACACTGTGTTACCTCATTGGTTAAAAGGTTAAGCGGAGTACTAGAGATGTTTCGTCTGTTTTTTTTTTCTTGTAATGGATTTCCGCAAAGTAACGCCTGAATCTATCAATTAAACAAATTAAAAAATATTAGCCACCCTGAGCTATCTATGAATTCCAGTTCTGTGTTCTTTATTCGTACCCAAACAAGCGTAATTTACACGTAAGTACATACTTCCTAAGCTGACGCTGTCATAACCAAAAACATCCCCAGCATATTAATTTAGGCAGACAGCTCTACGTAAACTGGTGGCCGACACAGAGGGTGAGATTGTCTTGTGTATTCTATGCCGAGGGGTGGATTGTCCCACGTGTGGACCCCACGCGTCGGTAGTACAAGTGATTTGTGGGTTTACAAAAAGTTTGAAAGTCGGATGTTTTTAAATTATTGTTCGATACCTTGTTACTTTCTCATGTGATTTCGGATATAAGATGACTTGGCTACATTCTTGGACAGTATAAAAAATATCCGAAAATTAAAACCAAGAACGCTTTATCTATCTTATAGTACATTATAATCTAGGGCACGAATATAAAGTTACTTAACAAACGATACCTTTTTATTTTGTTGGTTATTTTGTTTTTTAGAGTAATACATAAACTTTTGTTAGGTGTTATATGTTCTGAATATATTATGTTTTTAAGTTTGGTATATTTTTAAATACCGTGATCAAAAAGTAAATCCAATCAAAGAAATACCAAAGTACTCTAACACTGCTTAACTTGTATCAAAACAGATTATGAAGTGAATATAATAATTGCATTGGCTTAGGTTAGGTACCTACCTAGTTCTAAGCTACAGCTTAAGTTGCCTAGTAAAGACAAAGCTTTATAATAAAATTGTCTTACGTCTCTGCAGTGTCTTGAGACAATATACACGACTTACTTTTACGTAGACTCTAATTATTATGTTAATCTGCCTTGTGAATTTGACAGAAAAAAAAAGTAATTAAACCTGAAATTAATTTTAATTGAATTATTTGTATTTTACTAATACAAAAGATAGTATGTCAGTAAAAATATGAATACTACAGGTATAAATACAACGTTTGTGCGATTTATACAACTGTTTGTAGTAACAATGATCTTGATAAAATTAGATGGACGGAATAATAAATATTTTCATATTTTAGCATATTCATCAATAAGCATCTTGCTGCCATAAGAAGTCAAGGTATAAGAGCATGTTTCTGAGTAATACGCTTAACTTCAAATAACCGACGATCGTGATATCCTCAAATAATTAACTTGATGTCAATTTCCGAATTCTGCTTCTGGCATTTGCTTTAGTTACACACACATAGCTAAGTCTCTCAAGACAGGAAGCTTAGCACTGGTTAATTAGCCAGAGTTATTCTGTGCCAGAGTTCAGTCTGTGTATGAATTTGGCAGATTTGCATCCTCTGTAGTGTGAGCCGTCACTCACTAACAAGCTAAAGCTAGATTTGTTGGGTGTAGTTACACTGTTTTGTAACCTGTTTCCATCCTTCTGACAATCTTTATTTAAGTAGCTTACTTTACTGCAGTGTTGAAAATATTTTATTACCTACTCTTAGTGATAAAATATTTTACTAATATGAATCACATTTAATCATAAATTTATAGCTGAGTCAGGTTTTTTATCAGAAAAAAAAATTGATCTTTTAACATTGTAGGTAGTTTTAAGTGAACGTACCTATATGCATATATAATATTATATTAGTCATCATCATCACGGCAGCCTTCTAATGTTCCCCCTGCTGGGACACTGCCACTGGCCGATGGCCTACTCTCGAGCGAAAGTGGTTGGATCTTAATCTACCACGGGCGCAAACGCAATGCGTATTGGTGGAAGGCATAATGTCTTTCGAATTTTAGTTCTTGGACATGCGGGTTTCCTCGATATTTTCCTTCACCGTATGAGAGCACTGGCATTGCGCACATACATTTTTCGTATCGAAAAATCCATTGGTGCACAACCGGATTCGATTCTACAACCGATCGGAAGGCGGACTAGACCACCAGTGCTTTCAATATATGTGTAGTTATGACATCAATGTTGGTCACTATGCTCTCTGGAACCGCTGAAATTTAGAGATAATAGCAATTACCTACCTAAAATCCAGACTAGATCCTGCATTTTGCAATATTTAGGTCTGACCTGCGCCTGTGTACGATAAATCCTTCTTGAACTTTGTAACTGGGTGTAGGATGCTGTATTAGTGTTTGTGTGTATTTGTTTTGAATTGGCATGTTATTCTGACTCTATAATTGCAAAGGCAAGTTTCCGATGCTATGTGATTAGTTCTCTATGTTTTGTATGGTGCAACTGTTGAAAAGGCTTGAAGATCCATTGAAAAACGAAACAGGTAGGTATGCAGTTTAATTTGACTACTCTCAAGAGTGTCGCGACTTTTTTTATTATAATTATGACCTGATTTAATCAGAAATACAGAATATAAACTGAACGGTAAAACTAAATTTCTTATCACAGTAACTAGTTATCTTATCATTTATCACATTTCTCTAACTGGTACCTGGTTATAGCTACCAACCTAACGTAAAGTGACTAATATAAAATCAGTAAATCGCTGTAACTACATTCTGCTCAATAGTTGTTAAACAGAGAGTGTTGGAGAGTGTTGAGCGCACGGAGTCGTCCATAGGGCAAAATCGTCTTGCGAGGTCGCAATTAGCACTCCGTGTAGCCGTCGATCACTTCTATCGATCATTCTAAAATTGGGATGCAAACCGCCGCTTACAATAGGTATAAACAATGACGATACCAACCAGAATTAAATATGTGACGTGTGTGTCAATGTCAGACGAGTACTTATTTTTGTATTATATGAACCGACCCTTCCAATCATCACCGGTCGTATTTTTGTTCCACTCTCCATTTCGGTTATGAAACTAGCATGACTGGGAATATGGTAGAATTGTGACAACTAAGCCACAGACGCCATAAACAAAGAAGTGAAGTGAGTGAAGCGCTCGTGAAGTAGCTAACTAAAAACGAAATTAAGTAACGTTCCAAGAAATCATTATCTGATAGTTGACCAGTGTAATTTTCAATAGAGCACTTCCCGTTCTCTGCTGAATTGATGGTGGTGGAGGACATCACAGTTGACTGTTGACTAACGAACGTACCTAATTTGTTTGAGTGTTGACAACACAGGGTTTATTTTTGCAGGTAAGTGATGAAGTAATGTAAACTAATATCCTGCTGCCGCGGTCGAAATTCACTAAAAATGATAAAAAACTGATTCACATTACATTCACGTAGCATCACCTTATCGGTGATCTAAGCAAATGACGCTCTTAAGTGAAACGCAAACAAACAGCTCGTACTTAGTAACGTACTTGTGTGTAGTGTGCGCAATGAGTCATGCTGGCAAGGCCCAATGCTCAGACGTTCTGAGAACTTGGTCAATCGCTACCAAGTTAATATGCTAAGCGGGTAACATTCTTGTTAAAATGTCCCTTGAAATATTATATTGCTAGCTCTAGTCCAGAATCTATGTGCCAGTATGCAAGAGTTTGATATTATACTATACATATAGTAGTCGATGTTATGAGTTAGTTATGGGACTCTTCAAATAAATTACATGACATTTTCTGATAAAAACATATCATAAGAGACAGTTAATGTATGACCCAAAAGTTTATTAGCTATGGATCAAGTAATATAAAGAGTATTTTTTTTCTATTTAAAGATGTCTAACCTGAACTAACCTGATAGAGTTATTACAGTTTAAATACATTAGCGGCTATTACATTTAATGCTGTATAAATCACAACTTAAACTTGTGAGATTAGATCACGCCCTGAGTTTCTTTATTAAAGGCTATTTTTACGTATTTACCGAGGGCTTGCAAGGGTGCAGTACAAATAATAGCGATTAGGGAACGCGCGGCGCCTTTGAGCCGAATGGTGATCGGCGTTTCGTTCTCACGGTTGCACGCGATTTAAAGGTTTGGTCACAATAAAAGCAGGAGATGTAGCGGATAGTAACAAACAACACACCTGATTGAAATGTGGTGTGGCAATTTTGAGTCAGTCAGAGTCGTCAAAAGTAACTTTTATTTGTAAATAAACAGAAAACACACACACACCGTATAGCAAGAAATAAAAATAAAATATATTGATATTATTATTATACATAAGTTAATAGCGCATCTTATAACATTATACAATACTTTAGTGACAGTATTAGTTAAGTACGGTGGTTAAATATAGCATCTTACATAATATTTTATCATTTACACTTCGACTTAGCTCTCACTAAAACCCTACCCCAATACGGCTTTTCGGATTTAATAGAGGGGTGAGTTTTTTATATACTTGATTTTAGAATGCGGTTTAAAGATGGATTCGTTTTATTTATTTTGTAGCTTATTGATTGAGTTACTCAAGCATTGTTTTAAGATTTAGAAAGATAAAAAAACCCTTCATTGCATAAAACAAAAAACTAAACAATATTGAAAAACCACAGCACGGTTGTATAATTTTACGAAACTCTATGTAACTATCGTAGTAAATGTTTATCTTAATTTATCGAAAGGAAGTAAACGTAGAACGTACGTTCAAGAGTAGTAGAGTTCTTTGTGATAGAGCTTGTCCGGGGAAGGACTACCACCATACCTATTTCTGCCGCCAAGCAGTAATGCTCGCATTGCTGTGTTCCGGTGTGAAGGTATGGTTTCCGGTGAAATTATTGGCACGTGAGGCTTTCGATCTTAGCCTCAAGGTGGCAACCCGCGAGTGATACCTCTGGTATTGCAAGCGTCCATAGGCTGCGGTAACCACTTACCATCTTGTGGGCCGTACGCTTGGTGGCCACTTCAGTTGTATAAAAAAAAAAAAAAGATAATAATATTAATCGACCGGTAAACGTTGATATAAAAGATATGCTAGGTAGGTGTGTAAACACTAATTTTATGCTGTATAATAATGTTCTTTATTGTTTAGTATTACACGACTTAGCTTTTATGAAAACTCATTTCAGTAGTTCCGATATATCTTGCAAAATTCTTGGAAAGATAAATAATAAATCAATTTCAAACCATCCGCTCACAATTTCTAGATCAATAAAGAATGAATCGTCATCCACAGGAAATGAATAAAAGTATAATCGTAGGTAATGCACTGGCCATGCGATAATTCATCCATTATCAAACAATGAAGGCGTTGGGGACCAGGCGAGTAGGGGACAAAGAATTTACTCGTGTCCATGGCTGCCAGGGAATAACTGCGGCAATGGCGACATTTTTGGTGAGAATTTCAGAATCCAGTTTTAATCAAATACCTATTTCACTGCACATCACCGTTTAGGTTAGTAACTGTTAGTAACTGTTAACTTTGAATAAATTTCACTTAGCACATCTCATTATATTTATTTGTAGATACTGCACCACACAGTTATTACGGTAAAAAAGGATTTCGGAACTGACTAAAACTTTTTTTTTATTGACAACAAAACTGCAAACAAAACTGAGTTCATAAAAGTCTTCGGTTAATACGTGCCGTGTAGATTAATTAACTTGGCGCCGGATATTGGTGACGGTGTTGTATGATCTAGTATTCAACGTGTCACACTCACTCACGTTGCCGTATTCCGGTTTGAAAGGTATAATAGTTGGCTGTGAAACGAAATTACTAGCACATGATAAGTTGATCTACGTCTCAAGATGGTAATGCGCCAGTGATATCTTTACTATTCGAGTGTAAATTACAAGGTATAGTAAAGTACCTACCTTCTGCAGGCGAGTCTCGGCCGGTCGTGCAGTTTCTATACGCAATGGAGCTTTTTCGAACTAAATTGTCTTTGCAAGATCCGTCGGCAGTACTATAATTGACTTACTTATAAAACAAATTGTAGATTTTCTACCTCATTGCATCGTGTTAGATGGTATGTGAAAGTCGAAGCCATCAGAATGGATAGGTAGGTAGGTAGTTAAGTTTAAATAATCCGATTCACTAATACTTTTTTATTACACTTGTGCTCTGTACGTGACATGATGAGAACGATCATCAACTATCATTATAGTCATTGTGTGCTCACGGAAACATTTATCATTAACGTCATCGAATGATTCATGTCTGACAAGAAGTCATTTAGTTCTAACAATTGTGCCTATTTAGTTTCGAACACAAAACCCAAAACATCTTTTATAATAAAACAAATCACAAGATTTAAACATTTTTGCAAAGATTGTTTGAGATTGTTGACTTGCGTTATTTCCAAAATGTGTACTATAGAACTTCAGAAGAAATAAACAAACTCAATCTCTTTGTATAGAACTATCAACCTCATCATTTATTCAAAAGCAGAAAAGACATTTTTAGGAGGATACTTTCAGCACGTCTGTCATAATTTTGGCTTTGCTGTAAAAAGACTAACTTTTTTTTATTACGACCCATGTTGTACGTGGTTGTACTTCGTACTTGTAAATTAGAGCACCTACAAATAAATTTTAATTATAAAAAGGTTTCAACAACTTAGGTGCATAGCAGTTACCATACATTTATTTATTTGTTATTAAACAAAGAAGCCAAAATAGTTTTTTCACTAACTCACTTTTTCACAAAAACTGTATTTAAATATTTTCTTTTTAAATGCAGAGCATTTTTTTTTTAATCGAGCGTGTAATGCCTATCATCACTTTTTGATAACTCTCACGGTTTCAGACTTACCCTCAGCGGCCCTGAAAAAAAAAACTCATCAATTTTAATTTTTTTTTAATCAATTTTATACATTTTATTAGGCTGTTTTGTTTTAGTAATTTGAAGAGTAGGTAGGTGCAAAATGTAAAATAGTATTGGTTCTATAAAATTTATGCTCATTTCTTATGACTTATTTTTACTTATATTTTTTTGTAAGTAGATAGTATTATTTTAATCTTCAAGTAAGTGTAAGTATTTAATTTATACTTACTACAAAAAGTTGAGTCTGTTTGATCAATATGATTCAAACTCGGTTGGACTGTGTTCTGGTCGGAATTCATTATTCGAAAGTATTTCCTTATCCTAATGGTATCTGATCGTCATAAAATAAGTCCATTTTCTGTTTTAGTGTTTCGAACTTGACCGCCATTTTTAGGGTTTCGTCACCTAAGATTTTATAAACCAAATCGTAACGATATGAATATCTAAACACAGTTTTATTTTCATGAAATATCCCCAACTTACTTGTTTGAAACAACAATTAAAAAACATTTCAGATGAAAGGGTTTAAGTAAGCCCGTTTCATCGGGAATAACTCTTTCTGATTTTGATTTTATTTTACTCTAAGTAATAACTATTGGAGTTTCAGGCCCGTATTCAACCATATTTGAGTGTGAATTGTTTTTCGTAAAATTATTCTATGAATACTGTCTAAAATCAATAGGAAATCTATTAAGTAAGTAAGTTCGTATGAGTCAGTGGCCAAATCTGGTGACAGAGTTTTTTAGGCCGCCCAAAGGCCTGTATCATGGCCTAACAACTTTGAAATACCTGGGCCCTCCGAAGCACGCACTTACTTAAGTCAAAATTGACTGTTCATTGAAAGTGTGTTAAATATTCTTTTATACTAATCGTTTAATTATTATATATATTTTAGGGGTGAATTATAAAGTTTTACAGCGGCTGTTTTTCAGAAAAAAAGTAATTTCTAATTTACTTCTGCCATAAGTAGTACTGATTATATTTATATCTTACACAACAATCTTACTAATAACTAGTCTTAAAAGACCCTCAGCGCCTGAGTTTACTCGCACTTGGCGATTTATTTATAACGGTATATAAATCTTTAAAATGCCTCACTCCGTCACGATAATCGTGTACCCTGCGTACAGTCCATTCATCTGATATCCCTCCAAAATTATACCTTCGACAAATTCACCTTTCTACAACCATCTTTGTTATTCCAAAGCTAATCTACATCTATTCATCTCTTTCGGTTATCACAATGAGACGAAGCGTACGTTTCTCCTCTCACGCGCACTATGCAACTGTTAAATGGTTTTTGAACCTATTCATTTTCGCAATTAAGTTGATATTGCAATGGGGGAGATTGTAGAGATTCCAACCTTATTTACGTCGGTCGTGACTGTATTTCCACAGTACGGTACGCCTTGATATTCTCTGTTTAGGTTTCGAGTTGTTGAAAGGCGATAGATATCTTCACGATCATTCAAAAACCATCTCTACAATTCTAGCATTAGAGTGTATTTTCAGTTATGAAGTGCTATGGGTAGGTCGTGGGTATACCCTGGAGTGACGGTCAAACGAGTGCTATTGTGGAACACCGCGGGGGTTCGATTCCTTGTTTGAACTCCGTTATGACTAGACGTAGTTCAAAGCATAACCCGAGTTTATGTCAATCAGGTTTTAACGGTAAATTGTGTAATTATTAAACCAGACAGCCTTCAAATACATGTTTGTGATAGGTTATTACCCATAGCTTAATTCGAAGTTTGCATAGAATCGGGTACACCATAAATTATTAACAACTTTTACTAGTGTAACAATGTAAACATTTTGAGCTACATCATTTCCTGAAAAAGAACAAATCTATGAAGATATATTTATATTTGGTTCAATGTTCTATGAAATGAAGGATTTTTTTGTAGTACCTTTCGGTACGGTGGTGTTTTATTAATTAACATGAGTTTATGTAGAACGCGTCGCAGCTTTACGAAAAAATAAAACGCAAAACGAACAAATATCTCACAATTTTAATATAAATCCATTGAATGCAAAGTAATTTCTACGTAATAAAGGCATCACGCACAGGTGGTCTTCTCATTACGACACGAGTATGATGCCGCTTTTGGAGGATTAAATTATTGCAAACCTACATACGAATATCATACAAATATACAAGTATTTATACATCAAAGAACCAACGTAAAGGGGTCTTTCAACCTTTACTTGTCTACAGATCTAGAATTTGTGGTGTAGTCTAAAAGCCAGATAAACAAAACTGAATACACAATAACATTATTATTTTATTATTATACTTTCTAAATAAGTCGAAACCTGAACTGCAGTTTCGAAATTAGTGTATCTTTGTTTGTTTCATTTTCCATAATCTAACAAAACCCATAATAGTATGGAACATGAAACGGTTCTGCATAAACGAGTATCGAGTAGGTGTATTTAAAAGTGGCCATAGAACGTCAAAAATCCTCCATTCATAATAAAAAAAATAAAACACAGTCATTCTCGCACGCGAGTAGGCCATTGACATAGCGGTAAGAATAAAGTTGTCTCTCATTGCAGGGCAAGAGCTTCCTTTCCGCTTCCTTGTAGTCATGTTGAAATGGACATGGAAGGTTAAATTACTGTATATTTCAAAGGATCATGAAGAAACAAAGTCTACATATTAATGAACGCACCTAACCAACAAAACCGTGCTGGTGTACACTTAATGCCTCTGTCGCTCTGACTATAAAGCCAGTTTTCGGTACACAGCAAAGCTCTTTACAAACTGGTCGCTCGTATATGGTCCTCGGTGCAATTTCGTAAGGGCTATAGGTTAATAGTGTACGTCGCTGTATCCGACCTTTGTCTGGCCGGCTATTGTGTACTGTTACTTACTGCAGAAGGCTCTCCAAAAGGCATCGTTAGATTCCTTTACAAGTGCACTACTGATTGCCTCTTGATAGAAGCACGAAGTCTGTAGTTGTGATGGAATGTATTCAAATAAATAGTTCACATTTTATACGCCTCAATTGATTCTCTTTAATTTCGAAATTCCGAAAAAAAATGACTCACAATTTTTTCTGATAAAATCCATTCAATTGCGTTCAAAGCTTGATTTCGGTTGCTTATTTGATAGATCATCTAATTCTAAACGCTGTTATTGATGTTATAATTGAGCCTTGAACAACTAAACGTTGCCGTTCTTTGGCTATAAAAAGTCACTGAATAAATGCATAAACATAACGGGAACCTTACGGTGTTCTTAAAACTACACTTACACTTACAGTATGCTCAATCAAATGAAGGCTCAATTTTGTTCGCCACTCGTGTCCATGCATCTTCATTTTTTAATATAAATATATTAACAAAAATACGTGTATTTTGAATATTATTTCATTGAATAGCATTGACAGCGTAATTGAATTTGGAATTGTAAATAACTTACCACGAACAATAGCTAAATTAATCAGACGACTCGCCCTAGTCGTCTAGAGGGCAAAAGACATAGGGGCAGAACACACATAATTGTCTACCGTTTTCATTGAAATCAAACATTGTAATGTACCGAAATACAGCTACCCTAGGTCATGTTCATACTTTGCTGATCACTGTGTCAGACCCCGAAGTCGAACTATAATGAATCAGATGTTATTTTGCAAATATCAGCTTTCATAAAATAAAAAGCCATCGGAGCACTCGTTGTATTCGAAACGGGACGATCATTTTATTCAAGCCATTTTATGCAAAGTTATATTATATTCGCGTGGTCGCAGTCTTCGATACAAGTGATACGACCGATAACAAACAAATCTCTACAAGAAAGTCACGTCTTTGCAAGTTTTTAAAACAATACTGTCTGAATTTTAAAAGCAATCTCTACCACAAAGGATTTGTTTAGGCATATCGGAAACAGTTAGCATTAGCTGGGTTTTCGCTCGTTTGATAATACAATCGCAAAAAAAGAAAGTTAAATAAAATTATAACTGGTGCTATTGTTAGCGAAAATGAATTTAGCTTTTCATAATAAAACCAAAACAAAAACCAATTTGAACCAGAAGCAAATTAAAAGAAATTAGCATGGCGGTTATTGCTATCGGAAACGAACTGTATAAACAAGAAATAAATTGTAACGAATAAAAAAAATTAGGTACACAAGAATTTTGCTCAACTATTTTGTTGCTGTACACCTACTGAAGCGTCTGAAATATCCGACATACTCATATTAAGTTGTCGATATTAAAACGACTTTTATGTAAATACCTGTGTTTAATACAACATAATTTGTCTAGTTCTTGTCCTCTAGACAATGAAATAGGTCTTCTAATCAATTTAGCCATTATTCATGATAATTTAAATTTCTATCCACCCACGTTATATGTACTTGTGTATTGACAAAGACGCGAGTTAAACAATAAATAAGTTAAATCTTTAGATACTGCGTAACTGACTGATTAAACAAATTGGGATGCACAATTTGCACAATTTGGAGGGCACATTTAAATTTGTTGTTTACTAGGTGGTCGACCAAACTACGCTTGAGACTAGATAATTATAACAATTAAATTTACCGTATTCAATTGAATCAATTAGGTCAATCGGCCAATTTGTAAACAAACAGTTAGGTACTACACCACAATACAACAGACAATGTGTTATCACTTCCAGGAAAATTTGTTTTATTTAAATTGTAAAAACAAATGGCGAGTGATTCATAACATGTGTGAGATGACTAAACTTTGAAATTGAAAAGCACCTGTAAATATTTAACAAATTTTAATTTGAGATATTATATACCATAAATATATTTTATTGTTCTCTTTAATTGATAGATTCAGGCATTACTTTACGGAAATCCATTAGGTACACATACAAAACAGATGAAAAATCTCTAGTAGGTACTATTCCGCTTGCGATTTTTCATCTGTTTTGTATGTGTACCTAATGGATTTCCGTAAAGTAATGCCTGAATCTATCAATTAAAGAGAACAATAAAATATATTTATGGTATATAAAAAAAATATTTGCGATTGTTTCGAAGGTATTTTGATAACGAGTTTAGTTAAATCACTCAACTGAGGCATTTTAGGACCCTAAACTTACAGATTTATATAAATAAATATAGCTGACCTGACACTACAAGCTTTTTATTCATTTTTTACGTGTACAACGCGAGCAAATCCTCGGGCTGAATCCAGTCAGCCATGTTGCAGACTTGTCTGGAAAACTTTCTAAGTAATATTTGAACAAAATAAAGCCGATGTTATAGCAAATTTAATCAAGCACACACAGAAAGGCTGCTTAGCCTTAAACCCGGCCAAATCCCCAATTTATCGTAAGCCGCCGTAATATTGACCTTATATATTTCAATGCTTTATGTCGAAGCATTTGGTACAATCATTCCAGAACATCAAATAAATTAGATATAGTATAATCCACTTTTGAAAATCCACCCAATAATACATGTAGTATTTAATCCTATTGAAATCTTAATCGGGTGATATTTATTTTGGTGTATACTCGTACACAATCAGTGACTGATATCTGCAAGCTCAATGTGCCATAAAATAATTACATAAATCCATTTGTCTAATAAACCATTACGGCGTAATTGAGTTGCAAAGTAACATCCGCAAACTTTTGCGTTTTTATTATTAGTTTGGAAGACATAGGTAATATACTCGTAGTTTGGTGTGGTTCACTGTAATACTGGTACTACATCAATGTCATTTTTAGTAATTTGAGGGCATGGTTCGTTTCGTAATATGTAAAGGTTGTGTTGTCATAGATAAAACTACAAATTATAGGAATAGTAGAAAAGCATTTTTTTTTTAGAACAAGTGAAGCCTGCATGACTGCATAAGACGCAAGTGCTACCGGTGACAACTAAAAGCACCAAGGTGACCTGGCTGATTAACAACCATGTCTCTAACTAAATTTGACAGTAAACCACATGGCTGGTAACAGTAAGGTCACCTTGGGAGGGTGGCTG
Source organism: Colostygia pectinataria (assembly GCA_951394395.1). Taxonomy (NCBI): domain Eukaryota; kingdom Metazoa; phylum Arthropoda; class Insecta; order Lepidoptera; family Geometridae; genus Colostygia; species Colostygia pectinataria. The sequence goes on from OX596362.1 coordinate 6,897,414, forward strand.
GTTTGTCGCCGTATAGCAGAGAACTTAGAGTGATTAATACTTATGACCTTGGGTTTCTTTTCATTGTAGCTACACGATCTAGCACTTGGCAATATGCCGTACTATCAATTTAAGAAAATCCCTTTTGTTGGTTTACAATAACGTTTTTATAAAAAATGCCCACTTAAAAGGGTATTGTTCTCCATACACGATCATTTTAACTGACTTCTATAGGAAGAGGTAGTTGCATTTTCGATTTTGAAACGGCAGATGTTAATAGTTTTGAACTGAAAACATAGCAATCAAAAGTGATGGCCGAAGGTAATATGTATCGATTGCCCAAGGAACTTAAAATTATAGAGGTTCTTGAATGACACCGCAAAACCGTAAAGCTTAATCTTGAAGCTGGTCATATCGATAAACCGATGACATTGTGAAAATTGCGTGAAGTCTGTAGATGAAAAAAAAAAAATAGAACGGTCGTAGTACTCCTTAGCTCACCAATATACAAACATCCAAGCACATTATTGCTTAGTGTGTCAGTAAGCTTTTTCAGGCTGTAAATGATGATGATGAAATATCAGCAGTAACATTAACCCATTTGAAATCGCGCAGCATTTTCTGTGGAAACTTTCCGTGCACGTTTCGAAATATTTAATAGTTGTTCACAAGATATAAATCCCCGGTATCGAGTGTGGCAGACACGCGCGCGCCGTCCGACACACTCGCAGGATAATATATCTGCTAGTTTGTGTTTTAGTTTAGAGAATTGCTCGTTCCGATTTGTAAAATAAACATTTGTAAACAAAAGAATAAAGAACAGCGTTAGAGTCCCTCTCGTTTGAAAAATTTGAAACGCATTTTATTATACATATAATGTAAAGCAAGAGCTTTACGTTCTTTAAATGCGTATTAACCTGCTATGGGTTAGGTACTGGCTGTAAGAAGGCTGTAAGAATTTATAAGATATAATGCTTTAGTACACAATGTTTCTGTGTCGTGATCAAATTCTTGATCCGCAGACCTTGACTATTACTCTGTGCCTTGACAATGGGACGTGCGTGTCGTTTCAACCACGAATCTGTAATTCATGTCAAATGATTTGATTCTAGAAATTAAATTCCTTTGCAAATTATGATTAGCGGTTTTACATTAGACTGAAGTTTAAGGTACTTAATGTAAAACCATTATGGAACTAACCTAATTTTGCCTTAAACTATTATTTTTCTAACACGTATGTTTATGTGAAAACACTAAGATACTTCAATACGCCCAACGGTCGTCCTCAGCGACACCTGGCGACATGTATTGTCATGTTCAGACCGGTTGCAACTTGTCGCCATATTGTTACGGACCTTTATCACGGGATATTTGATGCCTTTTATCTTTTATTTCGCCTCATGTTACTATTCACAATAGGCTTTTATAAACATTATTGTGGTAAACGTCAAGCGCGTGTTGTACTTAAGTATGTAGATAATGTTAATTTTATCGTTAGTTACTTCTAGGCTTCGAGCATATAAACTCTTAATGTCTTTGCTTCTAAGTAATTCTTCTTCTAGCAACCTCCATAGCTGAAGTCAGTCTAAAGTTGCCACTTTAGGCTGACTTCAGATATAGACTTAGCACATCGCCAGTTCAAACACCTCCTGAGGCGAAACGAATGATGATGACGATGTTGACTAAAAAAGTAGAGTTTGCCAATACTATAAGCCCTAGAAACATGAAATTAAGAAACTCGTGTAATATTTATGTGGTGCAGGTGTGCTAAGAACGGATGGTTTTCTAATACAATTTTGCTACAGCTATAGTTATTATGCAGACATAACATTTTTCTAAAAGATATATATTATCATTATCAGCTATGTGTACTAGTTTTATGCACTTTGTCGTTAATGTTCGTTTCGCCAATATCTCCGCTTTGGGCGCCGCGACGTCTGGCGCCGACTTTGCACAGGTAGGGTTGTCACTGCCCTTATTTTAAATGGAAAAGTGCTAAAAACACCTTCTAGTTGGTCTCAGATTCGTCTCATACTCTAGGTAGAGTTTACTGAGATGACTTGCAAATTTCAAGTTATAATTGAAATCCTGGGGGGTAACCACGAGCTCATAGCAATATTTAAATAACATTGCATTGTTTTTTTTGTATGCCGAAAGGTCAGTCTAACATTGTTTCAATATTGCTTTTGAGATTGTGGTTTGCAGTAAGTACCTACATCACAGGTTTTAATCTTGTTATTTTCCTGCTCTTAAGCAGTGAAGGAAAACATCGTAAAGCTATTAAGCAGTGAAGGAAAACATCGTAAAGCTGTCACTATGTTTTTAATCGAACGAATCGGAAATTATTCTGTTTAAATCCCTCGTTTATCTACACATTTATACTTAAATATTATGTTTTGCTTATGATAAAGTACAGTTGGTGATTTTTATGTTATTGCTATAATAAATTAAGTTTCAACGATACACTTTTCCCGAAGATACACTTTCAATAAAACAACGCTTTTATTCCTGTAAGAGTTTTTTCTTTTTTGTGCACTTTTTGGTACTGATTTGCATAAATAAATCCCCAAAGTCGTGTGACTTTGGTCATTTATTTTATTTAAGTAAGTGTTTTCTTCGTAAGGACACTAACTGAACACATTATCTTATATCTATCCCCGGCGTAGTACAATAATATGTTACAGTGGCTGTGTTAGGTTAACAAACGAGACAGCCCTACGCCAACTTATATCCCTAGAACCATTTTGAGCACGTACTAGGTGTTTTCCTTTGTATCTCTTTATTAAAACTGCGTTATTACCTCCGCGGTTATTTAGTCCCAGACGGGACATTGCACACGATGTCTTGTCTGGTGGTACCTACCTAGCGAATGTAGACATTTCACACCGGGCGTAGGTTAGCGTTCATGCAAAACGTAAATATTATTTGCTAGTTAGTCGCTAGTTTAATTATAAAGATAAGTATGCAAAAGCGTAAAAAATATGAAGGCATATATTAGAGGTTAGTAAAGTACAAAAAAATAAGACAAAATAACAGTATGGGTTAGCTAAAAAAAATTATTGGATATTTTTCTTTAGCTTCTAATTTATATCAGAAGCACGTTCATCGACCTCTGACTAAACGTAATTAAGATGAAAGCAGAATCACACAGCAAACGTTCATGAAATAATTAAAACTCATAGAGCTCGCTATCTCTTTCTATAATAAGAGACACCCACGCTACATTGTAATCAAATCAAATTAACAAAAATGGGTATTGTATCAAGTATCTGGTTAGTAGACTAGATTTTTCCTTGTATGGGAGTTTTTTTTAATACCTACCAAAAAAGAAAACTTCCTTTAACATTTATTTAGAAGATACAAAATATAAAATAAATCGTTAGCTTTTACTAAACCAGTAAAATAAAACTCCGCGAATATAAAATAAAGAATCCATACTAATTACTGGAGCATGCGCCCTACTAAACACTTTACGACTCTCGTAAAATGGATAAACGTGAGAGGAGCAAAATGGTACTAAAGTAACGAAGTTTTTACTTCTGTGCAGAACTGACCGAGGTTTTGGGTTCAAATCTCTTTAACTTTTTGCACTATTTTTGCGTTTTTAATCAAACCGCAAAACGGGTAGGTAATGAAAACTTATTAAAAAGTTCTTTGGACTCTAGATTTGGTCGGTTTATAATGTTAATAAATAGTTAGTTAAATAAATGTAGTAGCGATCACCTGCCTATTTACTAAACAATCCTTAAGTATTGATCTATAAATAATAAATATTCTGCGCATCGTGCATCGAGACGTCTCTATTATTATTATGGCACTGAATTAGTGTCTTCCCCTTATTACATCCACCGAAGCAGATTACACTATTTTACCCATCAGACTTACAGAGGACAATGTCAATAACTCTTATCTTATTGTAAAAGCAGAAGTTCATACCCTAAGTTCATGCATTTGAGTAGAAAGAGCTATCTAAAGTGATATCTCTCAGGAAAAGTCCATAAACCGACAAACGACACAAAGATGATAGAGATAGCCGACAGATAAAACTCGTATTTTGTTACAAGTAGTAACAACTCCGTTTTGAACAAATTAAACTTTGAGAAGATAAGGTGATTTATATCTAAATATCGAGTAGACCTACTCCATTGTGTATTTTGTTTTTGTTAAAATACATTGGAGTACACCTATTCTAGGTGGGACGAGGAAGAGTAAAATAACCATGATCTATAAACTGCTTGAGAATAAAGATTCTCGAAGGGAGACAGTGAATTGAAAAACGAAAAGTAAAAGACGGCCCCACTGGATGGACCAATGACATTAAAGCGATCGTAGAAAGTCGGTGGCTGGCTCGAGATCTGTCGTCGTGGCTCTCTTTGGGGCAGGCCTATGTCCAGCAGTATATTAACTGATTAAGTGTCGGTGATGATGATAAATAAATAAATAAACCAATGTAAGTTGGTACTGTTATACTTGCAATTAACATTAATTGTGAAACTAGAGCTTACTAACAGAGTTAAAGTATTTAAGCGGTATGTTTTCTTCCTTTCAGGTAAGTTGTTATCTTCGCTCGTTGCTGGATCTCATTTCGTTGTTAAGTAATCCTGAAGGTAAGTAACTAAACAAGGGGGTTATTTACCTAAGCAAAGCGGAGTGATATTAAACAATATAACTCTGTGTCACAACTGGATCGCGTTTATTTCGAAATTGACAAGCGCATCAGAAATGACACAGACTAATTAATAACAATTGTGTTTGAAGCTGAGATAGAAGAATTCAGTTCTTAGAATTTTACACCTATGCAGTTACCAATATCCAGTAGTAAGTATGATGATCGCAATAATATAATGTTATCGAACCTTTACAATTTTCACTTCACCTATTCCTAGCGTGAAGCTAGACGGAATAGTTGAATAAAGCAACAAATAACTACAAAATATTCAATTCAAGAGTGGAACTCGCAACATGGCTGCTTAACTTGCAAAATATCGCAGATGCATCGTGCATTGACGGCATAAGAATCGAAACATTCTCTCACGTGAGAATATTGTATAAAGCGATCCGATGTGTTTTGGGTTTTATTGTGCTTCACGAATATATACCTTGTAGGTATCTCACTCATGAGATTCTAACGAAATCTACCCTCACTTGACTCTCATAGCTCTCATATTAGGTAATCATTATTATCAGCCTTCTGAAGCTCCTTCCATTGGGGTACTGGCTTGCTCTCTGCTTTTGAGCCGTCATGACGGAGTTTGTAGGTCACCCAAAAGTTTAACCCTACAGCTGTTATAGCCGAAAAGTGCCATTCAAAATTCTATAGCATAAAATTTCCTACGCCACGCACGAGTGTTTCAGATATTATCACCATGGCACCCTTTCTCTTTTTTGTTATAGCACAGAACAGATATTATTAGTACTACGTACAGAATAGTCACTCCCTACCTCCCACCGGTTTTACTTATCTCACCCGGTCGCAAGTTTGCCGGCACTGAAGCTAAGGGCTACGGCGCGCGTTTATTTTGATTTTGTGTAGGTCCAAGCGCGCGCATGCTAGAGCGAGCGAAAAAGTGCGCTTCTCGCTCTTGCTATAGTTGGGTGGGGACAACCATGACACTCACACATACAACAGCACTGTTTACGTACACAAACTATGCGTGTGTTGATTGCGACGTGTTCATACATTTTATTAAGAGTGTCCGGGGTGTGGTTATAGACCAAACCGTCTTACATTTCTGCATTATAGTTTTATCGGATAAGTACTTTTTTCTTTTAAAAAAAAACTAGTGTTTTCTTATCTAATAGCACCGTGATATATCATCGGATTTATCTCATCGATCGTTAGCGTCCCGTTATTTGCCAAAACCCAACGAGCCGTAATAGAGCCTTCTAAAATATAGAGTTATCGACATCTACACCGGACGTAACGTGTAGCGTACGTAAATACAGCTGGGTTGATTGTTTATGGTTTAATATTAATTGCGTTCTTTTTGATTGATCTCTTCCTGGGAAGTGCTACAATCGTACTTTTTTTGCATCCGTCGAGTAATGCTTGCATTGCTGTGTTCCGGTTCAAAGGGTATGGTTGAATTTACAGACAAATGAGACTTTTGTTCTAAATCTTATCAACGCAAAATTGAACGTAACTGATTACCATCAGCTAAGTCGTATTAGTTGCTATTATCAGGGGGTAATAGCAACTAATACGACCCAGCTGATAGAAGGTAGAAGGCACCTTGTGAATTTTTTAATATTTTGTAAAAAAAAATATACCACTTCCCTGTGAATGGTATAGTTTTTTCACGAGTCAAGTGCTGTTTCTTCTAGCTTTTTGACCTGAGATCTATTAAACAAAATCTAAAAGTAACTGTACACTGGTATTTAAACGAGTGAAACCAGAAGATCAGTGCCAAGTGTTCGAGCTATTCTCCAAACTGTGGACGGAGGCTCTGTGTCCCAAATGGCTAAGAATTCAACACCCCGTGGGAAATAACGGACGTTTCTTTTTGTTGGCGACCGTATTGGAGATTGTATCGACTGGCGGTTTAGGAACGGTCTGAAGCACAAGATGGCAGCGAATGCTAACGAAATATTCTTGTATATGTTTGAGGCAAAAATACAAAAAGCTCGCATGTAATTTAATTTTGACATGGAACTTTAAATTCAGTTTACGGTACTATATCTGTTTATTTTATATTAAACTAGCCCCGGCTTCGCACGGGTGCTTAAGCTATTATAAACATTCCTCTTGAATCACTCTATCTATTGTTGAAAACTGCATTAAAATCTGTTGCTTAGTTATAAAAGATCTAAGCATACATACATACAGAGGGACTGAAAAACCAGTTTTGCAAAAACCAGTACTATTATAATTAATGAATTTAGCAAGCTTCAAACTGTAGTTAGTAGATACTTTTTACCTTACATTATATTACAGGGCATTCTTTGAAGAAGAAAAGTTTCTAACTTTCACCATAACTTGATGATATTGTGTCGTGTTGTTATTATAAAGGAATGGAAGGCAAAATTATGCAATTTGCGGTCTACAATATAAGTTCTCATACGATTACATTTATGAAGAGCAATCAATTTAAATTTCATATTGTAACTTTCTGAAATTAATACTTACTTACTTAATTATTAATATTGTATTAATTGAGGTAAAATTTTACAATTAGGCTTTTTCAAGCTATTTTCACTTTATCATGTTTTGTTTGTCTAGTAATCTAAGGAGTTGATGGTCTACTTTTTCCCCTGCGGCTTAGCTAGTATTAAATATTAAGTAATTTTCTTCTTACACAATCAGGATTTTAGATATATTCACATATTATTGTTACCAACATTACGCAAGAAGGTGCTAAAGCTGTCTTAGTCACGTCAAGAAAACTTGGTAGCAAGCAATAATAAAACGTTTCATGCATTGTAAAAGGCAATGTATTCACGTCAACAATGTTATCTCATAAGTTAATTGCAGTTCTCTTCGCGGGCTCGCATTTTATGGCTGAAGTCTTTGTATTCTATTATATAAGTAATCTCTTTTGCATAATAAGTTATTTGGTTGTTCACACATACTTACTGTTTATGCATATATTTCATCTTCTAGTAAGTACAAGAGATTTTATTCGATTAGGTAATACTTACAACAAACATAAAAGCATAAAATGTGTTATTATTCGAATATTTGTTTGTAAGTAGAGTCTTTATGGGTTGGTTTTACGAGCTGACTCAACAAAATTATTATTTTGGTGTTTGTATTTCCTTCGACTTCGATTCAGTCTCAATATAATTAGTCTCAATACCTACTGTAAGTCGTAAAAAGTTTACTGAACATAGACTTTCATGAAGTGCGAAGACGATCGATTCTAAGACGCTTTCGACTGGCTTTCCGCGACCACCACAATGTCGTCCTGCGTCTTACAACTTGTGATCTTTATTGTACAAAATGTACTTTTCATATTTTGTTGTTTTCATGGATCTGTTTAATAACATTATCTGTTTTCAATATCTCTAGTAATAGAATATAATTCACCAACAGAAAGACCGTCCAATTACAGTTACATTATACCAGACGGCCCCAATAAATTGGATTTAAATTCGCTTCGGCTTCAAATTATCTCCAACCTTACCAAATATTAGATTATCCATGTCATTGCCGCTGTCTAGTAACACTGCTTGCTTGCTAAAAATTAAAAAAAAAAAAACTATTTAAATAGGTAGGTAAGTACTTACATTTAATTGCATTCATTCTTTAGCAGCATTACAGCACTTTTAAGACATACAGCACTTACTGCCACTAAAATCTTAACTTATTGCCGATATTTTTTTTTGCTCCGCAACAAAAGATTTTTGTTGGCTGTCAGCTCATTTTACAATACCGTTTTTGATGTAGAGAGGACTATAATTTATGTACCTTTTTTCTACTAATTCTCTACTTGCCCTTTTTTCTACACGACAAGTCTCGACTTGATCTTTCTTTTGTTTGTATGCATAAGTCAAAGACATTAAGATTAAGAATAATCTGGTTTGTCTATATGTTCGAAGGCATAAAATCAAAAAATCAAATCAAAAATTGTTTATTTCAATAGAATCACAAGGATCACTTTGAAACGTCTTAAAAGCTACGAAAATTTAACCAGTTCCAATGCGCGCCCATGCCGTAAAAGAACTGGCAACAACACCGGCTGGGTTCCTATCGGTTTTTTTTGGCATGATCCTTGCTATTGTTATGGATGCCGATTAGAGTTGGAGCACATTCGTCCCAAGCTTTTTTATCATCTAGGTAATCGGTTATTTTATAGTAAACTTTTTGAGACAGTTTTTGTATAATTAAGTTTTAAAATTTTCCAATTGATAAATTTTGTATGTCGCTTGGGACTTTGTTAAAGTATACGTAAGTACCGTTTTTTCAAACAAACTAACCAACAAACCGAGTAGCAAACCGTTTTTTCTGTTAAGAAGTGGCATTTCCTGCCTTATGAAGGTATTCTATCCGAGGTCGATTACAAGTAAAGCGAGGTAAAGATATTAATAAAAACCTCAAATCTAGCGTTTCTTTCTCCAACTTTACTATTTTTCTTCACAGCAACATAAACACAGTTTCTTGTTGAAAGATCTTATCTAACGCTATACTTTTATGCTCTTGCATTTTCTACTCTATTTCAAGCTAAATAAACGACAGTTTGTATGTATAGTATTCTTGACCGTGTTCATTGGTCATTGCACCTTTATCAAAGCATAAATAAACGTAACCCTGATTAGCATTTGTATTGTTATACGAGCAGAGATTGCTGGGAATTCTCTGAACGGTAAAGCAGCTTATGAGGAGAGCAGTTGGCTCAATCCATATTTATCTACTTTATTATGAACTGAGAAAAAAGTAGGTTCCTACTTAACAAGATAGAACATAAATAGAAATAAGTACAAACACAAATATTTTTATTTCAAAACAGAAAGTTTCTTATCCAAGGTACCTACAATAGTAGGCAGGTGTTTAAAAGATTAAATATTATAGGTGATGAACTTCAATGTGGATGTAGGTATATTTGATAAGTTGATAAAACAAATATGGACTGTGTGAAAGAAAAATAGTACAAAAACGTGATCATTGAGATTCGATGGATAATAGAAATAATTGATTGCTCTCGTTGGTGTAATGATAGAGTAAGTGGGAAATGATTTCACTTTAAACTTTAGAGGAAAAATAAAAATAATAAATTTTTATATTTTCTGAACATTTGACTCGTAACTAGAGTAGATAGTAAGTATATTGAGTCACAATCGGTTTTTGTGATTAAATGCGTTATGGCGCATTTTTAAGGCACTTTTTGCATTATTGCCATATAAATTCTGGTTTTTTATTTACTCGCTTAGATACGTACACCACCATTACACCATTATTGTTTTTTGTATCAAATTTTACATCATGCTAATTATAAGTTAAGTTATGAACTGAGCTAGCTGTATAGTATGCTTATCAACATGAGCTATGTCTACTCAAGCATGTCTTTCACGTGTCTTCGTTGCAAGTTGCAACCGTGATTAAGATATTTATGATACAACAATTATGGAATCTACGCGTTGATTTATGAAATTAACTGATAGGCTTGTTATTTATGTTGATGTTATAATAATTCACTATTCACTTTTACTCAGATTCAAATGTTGTGTTCCGTACATAAGGTGTATTGAGATACACGTTAGTTCTTCAAACTACAACTGATTACTAATCTAATAACAAAGAATCAACTTATTATACAACTAATACTAAACCTTTTGTTGGCGCTGATCGTATCTATCTAGCAACATCTTATGTTGCAATGCTGCTACGGACATTTCGTTCTAGAATCTTGCACCTCCACACTCATGGCCACCTCGAGAGCATCTAGGATTCTAAGACATTGTAGACAAAATATACTTGCATTGGGACAGCTTGCTCTTATTCACTGCACGCTGGACATTACTGTTTATATGGGTTTTCTACTACTTTCATTCGTTCTTTGCCGTGTAAGTAACTGTAAACTTATTAGATGGATACGTTGAAGACTTTGGTGGCGGTTGTAGATAAGTGAGATTAAAGGTCTTGCAAAAAAAGATTGCGGATCGACTGCGGAACAAATGTTCGCATGACCTGCAAATATTTGTTCAAGTCAAGTTCAAGAGTTCAATACTGGGTGGTCTGTTACCATGGTACTCGTTGTATTTGATACCCACGATGCAGGGAATTTGTGTGTCATCTTCGTATGTTTATTTGCTGGCTTGGCAGCTACTAGTTTGGTGTAAACAAGGCTTCAAAGCTAGGAGCATCCCGAGACCATCCAAGACATTGTAGACAAATATATTTGCGTCGAGAGAGTGCATCGTTATTCCCTGTACGTGACTGGACGTTCCTGTTTATACGACGTTTAGGAATTTTATTAACCCCCCCTATTCGCATAAAAGCCGATCAGCGGTAACAGCCTTGCAGTTTCAATTCCCGCTACGCGTCAAAGTCCATAAGGGATTCTTTTTACTTCTGCCAAATGCAGACCATAAAAAGTAAAAGTGCTGACTGACTGCTTTCTGTCTATATTTTGTAGAATTCAGAGAATGGTGGCTTAAGATCGTCTTAGTATTCAATAAAAGCCCAAATTTACCTACGCATATGTAATTTTTCCTTAAAAACAAGTTCCTTATTTGTGTAAATGACTACTTTGAAATGGCAAATTTATAAACCAGAAAAAGCTTTTTCATTATATTTTATTTTTTACTGAGCACCCATTGCTGTTTGCATTAGCTGCATCTCAATGTTCTCTTACACCATATTATCTGCATATTCCCTGTCGATGCATCCAACAATGTTATCGTATTGCGAAGTTCCTGCCTCTTGCATATTCAGGATCTTCTGTAGGAAACGTTAACTTAGTTAAGTTTAGTGCGAACTAGGACGTGGAGACTGTTTTCTCGGGATTATCAAGTTGTCTATTGTTTATTTTCACGTACAAATTGTGTAGCGCTCGTGGCGTAGCTTCCTTGCTAAATCCTTAATAGATTAACTTAGTATAGCAACAAAGTTCACAAGAGGTACTAAATAACCTTATTTTTAATCGAACAGATGAATATTATTCCCCTAAAAAGTAGGTAATATAAAAAAAAAAATAATAAGATATTACTTTGCGACGATTTGCTAATTGAAATTAACCTGAATAAACACTATCAAACAAAAACGAAAACGTAACGGAGAAAATCAAAAGTATGGTGATTAACCACCAAATACCTACGATAAAACTACCATACTACCTACTAAAGGCACATAATTATTCAAACATAAAAGAATAGACAAATTGTCACACCAGTCCACGTAATTACGACTCCATTTCCTCACGGATAGATCGGTGTTGATAGCTACCATAAGGCTTAAGAACAATTCCAAAGTAAAAGTTAACTACCTAAAGATAAAGCTCAAATTCGAGTGAGGAATTGCTGATAGTCCATCCGAGTACAAGCATAGATTAGTATCCTAGAGATGGTTTATTCTGTTATCTTTATGACAAAGAAATAGGTTTGTTTTTGTGTTGCAAGTATTATGGTAAATTGTACGGATGTATGTAGATACCGTTACGGTACTATAATAAAGAGTACTGTAATGTATTTTTACTTCCTATTACACAGGATCCTTCTTTGTTAACTGTAACAAAACTAACAGAAGGCTATTGTAACCAAACAGGTAATTTCAGATTACCTTAAATATATCGAAAGAGCTTTAAATCGCATAATTATGTTTTTAAACCTAATTTATAAAAAGTAGCGCATTTGCTTAACAAAAGTAGCGCATTTGCTTAACAAACCCGGGGTATTTGCTCAAAATTTACATACTTTAGCAATAAGCAACTCAGTTAGGCAGTTTGCACCTTCTGCACTTAGTGTGTACCCTACTTCGGCCTGGTTTACATAACCTGCCTGAAATTCCAGGTACAGCCGTTATTAAGCTATAAGCAGTGCTGCCACCTTTGACCTTATAAAGCCAGATCTAGCTTTTCTCGTTATTACAAAATATAATATTGTGTAAAAATGTTCAGTTTATATAATATTGCGTCACTTTCAGTTTATATTATTTTGGCTAGACTCATTATAATAGTTAAAAATGAGATTTATAATACCATAATGTAGTATAGATTTATAAGATATATACACTGGTGTTTTTATTTAATGAGTACTTACCTATCTAGCTACTTACAGTAGTGTTTAAAAAGGATAATTGGTTATTATAGTGTTTTGTGGTTGCAAAATATTATTTGTATTTAAAGTTGTGGCAATTCACTTTCTCTTCTTGTGGCGTGTAAGTTAGCCACTGAGCTAAAACTCTTGTGGCAACACTGGCTTCCGGTAAAGTGGTTTTTGAACTAAGCTACGGAAAGGCCAACCAACTTACCCAACTTTGGAGGTCAGAATTATGATCATTAAACTAATGGATTTTTCACCTATACTTTGCGCAATTGCTAGTGTTTTCAAATGGTAAACCACACACGGGAAGGTGCAACTGCGAGTATGTAAATAATATTTGATATTTTAACACGTTTTTAACTATTAACGGATATTTACCACTTGTTTTTGTCATTTATGCTGACATGTTGAAGCTAAATAGAAGTTTTTCTTCATGAGCACCGGCCGCGACCGCGTTTGACGGTTACTCGGCAATTTCTAACCACTATAGCTTCAATCTATACTAATACCATAAAGAGGAACGACTTTTTTGTTTGTTTGTTTGTACCGAATAGGTTCTGAAACTACTGGACCGATTTGACATAAATAGATAGTGACCGAGAATAGGACATAGGCTACTTTTATCCCGAAAAAAAGTACGGTTCCAAAATTCTACGTGAACGAAGTCACAAAAGCTAGTTCTTTATAAAAAAAAGTAGTAAAAGAAGACGCGACCAGTAAGTAGGTACCGCAGCTACTTGTGATTCAGAGTGCGTGTCCACAGAGCGACACGTACGACTGGCATCTTTCAGTCGAGGACGAATATCGAGCACCGGCTCCGTCATGCCGTCTAGAGTTATGTACTGACATGGGCAAAATACTGTGCACCTGAGTGACATAGTTCAAGGTTCACAATTTTGTTTTGGTGAGACTAAACCAAAATAATTGTGCTATGTGCTTTTCATTATACTAGCGGGTCGTCCTGACTTCGCACAGGTGGACGTAAAATATAACCTATGTTACTCATGGATAATGTAGGATTATATTCGGGAAATAATAATTTTTGAAATCGGACCAGTAGTTTGTAGTTTATTTGTTACAAACAAAAATACAAATCTATCCTCTTTATAATATTAGGTATAGAAGCACAGATAGAAGTACAGATATAAATCTTATATATAAAAATGAATTGTTGTGCACAACGGCTGGACCGTTTTGTCTAATTTTGGTCTTGAAATGTTTGTAGAAGTTCAGGGAAGGTTTAAACGGTGATAAATTGTGGAGAAATTGCAAAAAAATAACGCGAGTGACACCGCGCTGGGTCTACTAGTATTCGTATAAATATAGCTTACTAGTGGAACGACCCGCGACTTTGTTCGAGAAGAGCTTTTTATACAAACTTCATCTGTCTGCTGCGTCTTCTAGTATTTCAGGAATTCCTTTCTTAGTGCACCTCTATACTATAAAAGCAACCTCCAAATTTTTTATTCCCAGGTTTTATGGCCTATGTTGAAATAATTAGTTTCATAAATGGTAACGTCTACTCTGTCGCCAAAATAATGACCTCGTTTTGAATAATATTCAAATCCGTAATTTTGATATAGCTAGGTACCCCAATCCCGGACCTCCAGCTGATGAACACAATCCCAAGAGCAGGGCACTCGATATTTCACACACGGGAACGTACTTATTTAAGGGATCAGAGGCGCCCGGGGTGATTTATTCACGGGACTACTCTGGATTGTTGTCCCGGGACATAGGATATCCAATCTCTACGACTACAGTAAGTCTACTACATTATACACAGCTTTAAACCTTCTTAGTAAATGTTTTACGGTTTAAAGTTCATGTAGTTGTGTTAGTGCCTAATAATGATTTCTAAACTTTGAGTATATTACCATCGAAAAGTTAAATTACCTGGTCTACATCTTCAATCAGCTGTGTTTTACGGAAGTAACGGACTGGTTATACATTTTTCTTACCTTAAACCAACGCAAGACAAATCTTGTGAAAGGTTACCTACTGTTCTCACTGTGCCTGATGGCGAAATGGTAGGCATTCTCAGCAGAAGTGCGATAACGCTAGATTTAGTGCCGTTACGTCGAACACCTGCTTGGTATGCAACGAATCTTTTGACGTGTCGTGATTGGGACGAAGGGTTGGCGCGACGGAAATACTCTCATTTATTACTTTGAATTAGCTGTCAACTAAAACATTTCATATACTATACTGTCACTATTAAATTGCTTTTACGCAATGAGATGTATAGTACCAGCTGTCGCTCGCGGCTTTGCTCGCATAGTAGTCAGTTAAAATGTGGTCTGTCGGTAAATGTCTTAGGGTTTCACAGAAACTTTTGTCAAAGGTGATAGACCACTTTCTTTGCTGACTGTACATACTTAAAAAGTGGCCAATCTTTTTCAAAACTTAACTACATATCTCCATGCGCAAAAGAACATGCACTGCTGAGTAAAAAGCTCTACTCTAACACGCCACGCCATTCCTGAAAGTAAAATTGATAGTTTTATTAAATTCCAAATGTGGTTTTTGAATGTTAAAAATTACTCAATGGTCATATTTATCATCCGCCATATTACAATTCGTGAATGAGTAGTGGTCCATAAAGGCCCTGCCATCCCTTCGAGAAACAGGCTTGAATTTACGTTTTAATGTTAGCGTCTATTCGCCCCTTTATACGCTACACTATTACCGCACCATGCTTATGCTTAATGACGTAAGATGAGTGCTGATAAGCCCAGAATGTCTTCCTTTACGATTCAAATCCAGTGTTTTGTGTATGTGTACAATGTGTTATGTATGTATCGTATACAATGGTAATGCTCGTATTGTTGGCTTCAATGGGATATAATGTATGCTAAGTATAGGGAATGGCGCGAAAATCTGATAACGAAGTATCGCATGAAATTTTGGGCGTTTACTTTTGTGAATGTCGCTTATGATTTTATCATTTGTTTTCTTGAATCAAGAGATGATCATGAAAAAGTCTTGATAATCTGTGGTATGTTAGATTAACTGTTTTTTTTTTCGTTTTTATGTAAGCTATTTACAAGACGGTCAAGTCGTTCACCTTTAATATAAGTGCTATCCCTGACCATAACAGTAACATAACTGTAACTGGATTAGGTTTGGGTTGCATTGAAAAAGTCGTGATAGTAATCGTAAAGTAAACTTAAAAAGATTTTACTGTGCCGGTCTTCTAATCTAGACACCACATTAAATAATATACGCACAAATATTATAAATGTATACTTAATAAGTATTAGGTATTATATTGTAAGCATTTCTAATTAGTATGACCTTAATATAAATAAATTATGTTAGTATTAATAATCTTATTTTATATAATATGTTGCAGCGCCCTTCAGGGTTCATGTTCTACCATTATATAAAATGTATTAATTAACACCTTATGCAACCAAATGTACATGTGAGCAATGAATAAATGAAATATGTAATATTCACAAAAAAAGCATTCTTACCTGGCTACCTCGTTACAAGCTGGTCTTCAAAAATTGTTTTTATAGACATCAATGAATCCAACAAAATTGAGGTATCTCATATTTTTATAAAGTTTCTAATAAAAACGTGGGTAAGCGATAGTAATACAATATTCATATTCAAATTTATCCAAGCCTGTATCATACAAAATACCTTTTATCTAAAGGTCAATAAATGGTTTCTCATAGAAGGCAAAGCTACTAAAGTTATCTCAGGCAAAGGTCAGTTTCTGATAAATGTATTGTTCTGATAATTTGTATTGTAACGAAACGATGATAGATGATGTCTTTTTGCATTATCATAAAGATTATGTCCCTGACTTATAACGATTGGAAAGTGGACCTCCATATTCATAGTATTAATAAGAATGTAAGAATATACAGTATTATTATTATTTTATTTAAATATTGCTGTCCCCATCAATAGATTATTGACAATGAGGAGAATGGGAATGTGTTTTAATAATTTTATTAAAATCCCACTGTCCCCATTAACGGGGACACGGTCAATGGGGACATCGGGAATACACGTTAATAAGAGTAGTAAAGTTCTTTGTGACAGAACTTGGAAGTACTGCTATAATCATACATAATTATCTATTTATTTTGGGATTTTAGGTAATGCTTGGATTGAGTGCTTCCCCGTTCGACCCAAGGTTTTCTACCCTACCTCTATAAAGGTATTTTGCTCCGTTCGACCCGAAACATTTTAATTTACTTGAAGGTATGTGATTGCTGGTATGTGACTTACTCTAAACTTAAATTTTTACCCGCTACTGTAAAAGTTACAACTCCATGAAAGTTTTAGAGACAAAAGCGCAAAATTTCGCAAATAGTCCATAACCAGAAACAAACGAGTTAGTAAAATTGAAATGAGCGTCATTTTCGCAGATTTTATGAACATAATTACGCAAAAAGCTATTACGAATTTAGTGCAGCGGTTATGCCGAGTTTCTGAGCAAACGAGCTCGCTTGCCACTAGCATTCATAAAACAGAGAAAAATAAACTTGAACGACGACAACGTGAAAATAAAGAACCATTTATGTGCGTACATATTCATAAAAGCGCAAAACGTACAGGTACGTTTCAGTACTCTACCTACTCTAGAATGTATTTACTTTCTTTCAATATTTTTTTTTTAAGTTTATGCTGTAGTAGTAGTAGTGTATCCGGATAACGCTGTCACGGACCGTCTGACTACATCATACACATTATGTATAAGGACTATGCATAATATTAGTATTTATAGTCAATTAGAAAAAAAACAAAATTAAATAGTAGGTACAAATCTCTTTATGTTCTACTAGCGTACCCGCCCCGGTTTTGCACGGGTGCTATCAACCTTCCTCATGAATCCATCTATCTATTGATAAAAACCGGATTAAATTTAAGTACGTTCATACATACATACATACCTAAGGACGGCAGAAAGCGATTATTATTTTAACTCATTTTAGAGTGCTTACCCGTTCGACCCAAGAATTTTCTACCCAATGGGTATTTTGCTCCGTTCGACCCAAAACATTTTTATTATATTTTATAGTAGGTATGTAAAGAAAAAGGTTCTATCGGAAGCTCACTAGGAAAGGTCACTAGACCACCAGTGCTCACTGTACTCCAGTCTTTATGATAAGACCGTTGAACCCACTTTACTTAACTATCATATTTAAATCTGACCTGGTTTGGACTCTGTAGTTAATTCGGTAGTAACTGTTTGATTATTCATAAATCTACCATTAGTTCAGAGAACGTTAACTATCGACTAGCGGTCGGTGGTTATAACCGAAGGAAGGAAGTTTAGTTTGTTTGTTTTGAGTTGCTTTAAGTTTGTTGAGTAACTAGTGGAATGCTTGTGACTTTGTTCGTAGACTAGTTCATTGCATTTTCTTTAGAACTCTCTTTACATGTAAAAAGTGCACTTTTATGCCTCTTATCATTAAAATACTGTCATAAGTTGCTCAGTAAAGTACAGACTTTCCTTGTCATTCATTCATAAACATGACAATGAGCAAAATTGACGTCAAATAGAGGTTATAGTATGATTATGAATAAAAGTATTCAGTGATTGTGTTTTAGAAATTTATTAGACAGAAAATTTCACTCGTAATTGTACGCTACTTAGATAAACGATTTAACATACGTCATGTTGAATAATGTTGATGGTCTTTCAGTCAGTAATGAAACGTTTTTATGTAAGTCTAATTACTTAATTTTGTATGTATTTGTGTTCACAACATACTTTCTAAATTAGGTCAGGAATCAGGATGCTCTTGGTATTTTGGAACAACCGTGTTTTGCTCAGTTGCGTCGTTCGTGACAGCGGAAAGCGGAAGCGGTTGCGGATGGCGACATTATTTATTTATTAAAAAACAAAAAATGACAAAGAACAATAATAAACACTGGTTAATGGTTAATTGTTTTTATTCGTTAATTATATTAAAACAAATTAATACCAGATTCTTCTCTGAATAGTATAATAAATAAAAAATGAAAAATATAAAAATGTCAAAATAAGAAAATTTACAAAATTTAAAATAATGTCAGTGTAAAATTATAAAATCAGGTTTTTTTTAATGTCAGCAAGTGACAAGACAATCAAGGCCCACCTGATGTTAAGCACCACGCCTGACTATTACAGATGCAGTGCCACCCAAAGCTTAAAGTTTTTAAGTGTTTGCGTGGCACTGCACTTCGCTTATCACCCCGAGACATTGTTGTTAAAGTCTCTTTCGCTCAGTAATTTCACTTGCTACAGTGCCCTTCACACCTAAACTCAGTAATGCTTGCACGCTACTGCTTGGAGGTACAATATCTGACACTGCGGTGGTACCCACCAAGACGGACTCTTGCTGAAGAGTCCTACCACCAGGTAAAAAGGCTATTTAACATTTTATTTTATTTTATTAGTTATTCATTTAGGATAGAGAATCGGAATGTAAATAGATATTTTGAAAACAATTCGGTTACAAAACAAACAGAACTTCTAGCTTTTTAACCCGACACTCGTTCACCGCGCCACCAAAACTTTTCTTTCATATTCTGGCAGATTTTTTAAATTAATCGATTTAACATCTCAGCTTTACTGACCACTCAACCAGTTACATAACCAACGAACACACTGTCCACCAAAAACGTTAAGCACGGTCGTAGATACAGCTTAAGAAACCGACCTCTTTACGACCAGTCCGACCGTATAACGTCGCCGAATAAAACGTCCTCTCTACCTAACGCTATTTTCCATTTCAAGGAGATATAGCGTTACATTATTCATAATTTGTTAGCTCATAGTCGCGGAGTTCCCTTTTTGGCCGGATTCCAGAGACTGGATAGTTTTGCGTCACACAGGAGACAAGGATGCGAGTCATGAAAAGAATATTACATACGTAATACGAATAGAAAACTGTAGGTACTGAAATGTTCTTTACGATCGGTCTCTTGACCCTCACATTCACACAGAGGTTAAAAAAGTTATGGATGATACTCAGTTTTCGGACACTACAAACCTTTAAGCGCTTTATTCACAGAATATCTACCTCTCTTAGAATATATATAATAGCTCTTAGCCTCTGTTTTGTTTTTAAAATCTATCATCTTTTTTTTTTATTGACTTATGAATAACATGGAAAAACAATACATAACAAACTGCTGATATTACAATTTTCTTTATGAACAAGGAGATATTAGTTATACTTAGTTATGATAAAACATTTTCATATAAGTTTATGTTTTGAATGAGGGAAATTCGTTGTCCTGTATAGTTTGAATTCAAAAAGTATTAATAACCGATTCAGATGGTTCGAACTCAGTTTATAATTATAGTGCTTGTCCCATCCCTAGAGACGGTCTGAGTTCCAGGTCGCTTGTAAATTATTCATAAATATGGGTCGCAATTAGTATGCCCCGGACGCGCATTCGGCCAATAGTACAGTTTTACGCTGATATATCATCTGATGCCTGGTCGTACCTGGGTTCCTCTTCGATTCCACTTGGTATGCTGTGAGTACGCGCGCTCTCATCTCGTTGCCAAGTTGAATTCTGGAAAAGTTACATCTGGCTCGATTTTTGCACAATTATGACAGTATACAATATAATATGTATATAACTTCAATGCAATCTGCACATATCATGACTTCATAATAGATACCAGCTACTGGATTGTGTCTAAAACTTGATTGTGTGTGTGCATTTTTAGTTTTCCATGTTAGTTTTTATGTAACTTAGTTTAAAGCACGCCAACCTCTACTTTTTCACCAGATATGGATGACTGGTAGAAAATGCTGCATAGCAGTAAGTCCTTCCTTTGTACAATTTTGTTTATTGTGCAATAAAGAATTAAATAAATAAAACAAAATATGAAATGATGACTATTACTAAAAGAAAAGGACAATTAAATCTGCTTCCGTCCCACATTGTATGCCGTATTCGGCCCAAAATATATTTTATACCATTTCTATAGATGACAAATATCAAAATTTGACATGCATGAAAACCGTCAGAAACTGTTTTAGAAGAACGTCAAAAATCTCAAACTCATCTTTACTAATATTATATAGAAGAAATATTTGATTGATTTTTTGTTTGTTTGTTTTCATTAATAAAATTATTTCACCGTTGGAAAACTACACTATCCTAGGGTGACATAGACTATATTTATTACTAGCGACCCGGCCCGGCTTCGCGCGGGCGCTTAAGTTTTCATTGAACCCGTGCTAAGCCGGGGCTGGTCGCTAGTCAAAAATATTATTAGCAATAGATGGTGACGTGGGATGCTACGTCACTATTCCTAATCAGGTCAATTGCAATTAATTAGACATTCTGTTTCGGACATAGATATTCAGTTTATGTCGGAAAGCGGAATGCCGCGGTTACGAATGCACCGCGGCTGGAATAGTGTGCATTACCAGGTACTGCTTGAATAACCTACATAATATCTATTAGTGCAATCTAAACTAGCAGTTCTTACATATTAGTTCTGTGCAGCTCTCCGAACAGAAGACCTCGCTAGCACAAACTTTTTCAAAATGAACAATTTACTGCATTTTGAGGAGATATTCTGATCATCACCCTAAAGATCCTCATCAAATCTTCACCAGATTTCAATGAGACTAATTTAAAGTTGCTATCTTTCAAATAAAAGAAAAACCATCGAATAGCATCTTATGATGCGTAGCCCCCTTTTTGCCATTTTTTGAGGGAG
The DNA here is from genome assembly GCA_951394395.1 of Colostygia pectinataria. Lineage (NCBI taxonomy): Eukaryota > Metazoa > Arthropoda > Insecta > Lepidoptera > Geometridae > Colostygia > Colostygia pectinataria. Next base: position 6,918,784 of record OX596362.1, read on the forward strand.
TACTCCCCCAATTAAAAATCCCTGACGACAAACGAATTCTATGAAGTCATAGAACCTGTATACCAAGTTTCAACCGGATCTTTAAACAAAACCTCGGTGGTGCTGTGGGCAAGTGCCCGGTTGAAACACAAGGGGTTGATCTGCAAGTAATTGTTTCGAATCTTGGTGTATATATGTTCCCATAACAAGTATGTATTTACAAAAAAAATATCTATACATTTTTTGTATCAGATATTTGACTTACATAGTTTGCTTACAAGCTTTGCTTAGTTTGGGATTAGATTGCGTTGTATTATATTTTTGGTAAAATCTATACGTATATATATTAAGTAAAAAATATCCAACTAATATTATAAATGCGAAAGTCTGTGTTGTGTGTGTATGTTTGTTACTACGTATTTCCGTGACGACTTAACCGATTAGCATGAAATTTGGAATGTAGATAGCTTAAGTCCTGGAATAATATATAGGCTATCCTTTAGCTTAGTTTTTTATCCCGGAAAAATAAGCTGTTCCTGTGGAATAGCATAAAAACTGCAAAAACGCGAGTGAAGCCGCGCGGGTCAGCTCATATGCAACATACTAAGTATATTGTAATTTTCGAAAATTCTTTCTTATGCAACCCTACACAAAAAATCGCATCCTACAACTTCAGTATTCAGTATTACGTCACTTTTTATACGCTCAACCTTTTCAGCAACAATTTGATTATTCAATACAAAAAACTTCTCAGCAGTTAGGCGTACGAAGTCTTAGGTAACTAAAGTCATGGTCCCCTTGAGATGAAATCCGTAGGTTTCGGAGGAATTTTTAGAAAATTATATGAAAGCCTCGCTAAAATATTATTAAACGTAAAGTTAAAGGTCAGGACTATACAGAAAATGAGACATAAAATAAATCTTTAGAAATTCTAGTTCGAGTAATTATTTTAAAACTATGTTTACTTAAACATTTATTTCAATTTTCAATTTTATAATCTTGTCAAAGTATTCTTCGTATGTTTCGTTCGTATAAGTCAATGGACAACTCTAGTAACGAAGTTAATAGATAATATAATACAATTAAATTAAATCATTCAATTCTATCTATCTTTCTATGTATCTAAATTATTCTTATTGAATAGAGCCAAGATTTTAGCAAATAATCTTAAAATTATATCATTCTGAATGACCTAAAGGTCATTCACATACCAAACCTATTCGTTTGAGTACTTAAAAACTATAATAATGTAACTTAATGTTAATTTAGCAAGTCGACGCCTTATTTATAGACGCTATTCACTTTACCTACAACTGTTGTCGTAAAATATTACATATAATTTCGATCCTACCAATCCCCAAAATGTAGGGAGTCTAGTTACTCACCGTGTAAACCTCCTATTAACCCTGTCGTTGTTTGCTATTCATAACTCAAGTGGTGTTTATGTAAAGCCATAAATAAAAATAACTGAGCCTGAGCATTTTCAAGCATATTTTCCGATAATTGAATCTGTCTAGTTATTTTTTATACCTTAAAATGGGTAAAAATAAACAAAAGGCTAGCAAAATGCCAAAAAACAAACAAAGCCGAAATGTAAACTACAGGCAAAGTGCATTTTCGCGTCAGCACGGAAGCGGGGCCAATACAACGGGACGACCGCACAATCGAATTTGCACCTCAGCCGAAAACTATTCGGATTGGTCTAGGACGTCTCAGAATCTGGACGAAAGCAAAGTAAGTTTTGTTAGAATCTTAAAAATAGTATTATAATAATGTACTTAATTCAAAAGAAGCAATTTGTTTCAGTGATTTAGACAGTGAGCTGTTGATAAAATTAGTACATAATTAAAAATAATAAGATTTTAACAAACGCAAACATACAATTCTACAACACAAGTCAAAATAAATATCAATCTTTTTATTTCGTTTTCGGTATTTAGCTATTTAGCATAATACTAAAAGCTGGTCTCGATTCTGCTGTAACATTTAAAAAAATTTGCTAACTAAAATTATCGCGGTCCTTTGTAATTTAATTAATTAGAAAAGGACGGCAACAATTTTAATTAAAAATATTACAAGAGAATCGACATCACTATCTAACTAATTAAGTATTAAGGATGCCATTTTAGACGTCTCTTCATACGTTTCTGAATGTTTCGATATCTAAACTAATTAAATAAATAAATAAATGAAAACCGATATTGCCTCTCGGTGCACTATAGTCCAAGAACGCGCTGAAAAGTATTTAACGTGACACCGAAAACATTCGGGTCGCGCATTTGTACTCAGTTTTATACGGTAACGTTTATTGCGTTACCTATATTACAAAACGAGAGCCCACAGTGTCTTCAGCTTAATGTCTGCAACAGCCAATAAATAATGTGCAATTTCCGTGATATTGGCAGTTGATATGATGGCTACATTTAGTTGCAGCAACTATATTTATTTAGTTAGCCCATAATCGAGGCTCTTAAAACTTCGTCACCAGAATCAACCACTTATTGCCTTGCTTTATTCCTATGTGTGTTGGGTGAATACCACACATCTATATATTTTTCCTATAAATGATGAAGCCTATGATATGACCAACGGTAGAGCACAAATACATAGAAGACTTCTCTTCATCTAAACGTAAAAACCTATTATTGGCTTCCTGTTTTCTCATAAGATAGTATATAAAGATGTATCCACTGTTGGTTTTCCTAAGAAATAAAAATAAAATAAATAGCATTGAAAAAGTCCGGATTATACTCGTAGTTTTCAGAAAAACAGACGAATTACTTATCTATGCTGTTTTGTTTAACTTCTTATATTATGGTTATTGACTAGAGGTTTCTAAGGTATAAAACAAATAGAAAATACCTCTCTAGTATCGATCTATCATTGGTTTTGACTATATCCTTGTTTGAAATTGTGTTCCGTAGTGCGTTATGAGTTTCAATATCGTTGCATATTCATGTTATCGGTGATATTGTTGCTGTAACAAGTTTTTCACTAAAAACTAAAACAGGACAGATGACTGCGTGAATTGACAATGTTATCTTGTTTTTATAGAGAACAAACGGAAAATGCAATTTATTATAAGTCACCTACGTTTAATTTTCGTGAAATTGTAATAGTTTGTTATTGAGTTTTGTCTAAAAAATAAATGATTCAATTTCACCAGTTTTCATATTTCACGCCGAAAAATTTCGCATGTAAAAACTTTTGTTGTACCAAACGGTTAATAATAACTTTAGGTACCTACTCTATGTAATAGTCAGGTCAGCGGAGCGATAAAACAAACACTACGGTTTTTGTCACCGTTCTCAAATTAAAGTGAAAAAAAAGCAGTGTCGCCGTTGTAGGAATATTAAGATTGATCAACTGCATCATACTACTCGACGTGTATATTACTATACTAATAAATGATTATGATTATGATTATGATTACTATCACACTAATCACACTATCAAATAAATGCGAACGTTTGGATATTTGTATGTTTGTATGTTTGTATGCTTGGGTATTTATAGAATACAAGCAGTTATCACGCCGGCAATTAGAATAAAACTTGGAATAGTAATAGTTTTGGAACTATACGAATACAAATATTTTTATTTCAAAACAGAAACAGGCACAGAAACTATCTATCCGTAATTTAGCTACTTATTTGGAAGATAGGACTTTTTATTTACTTACAAGAGCGAAGCCGCTGGCAGGTGATAGTTTGCTATGAAACCTTAGTGCCGCACTTTTACTTAGAGCTTGTGTATTTCCGAACATATTTCTTAGTGCACCTTTAGACATCTTGTCATTGGCACGTGCTAAGTAGTTTTTATTTATCTGGATATAAAAGAGCATTGCCCTCACCGTTTCTAAATTCTACTCGTAATAAAATTTTATCTCGGAAAACTTGTCACTTCGTAAAGCTTTGATGTCGACGTTACTTAGAACTTTATAAACTTGCAAGGTTATTTGAAAAGCTTCAATTTAAGCCCTTTTTATTTTTAAACATTTTCAATACTCAAGTGAGACTTGGCAGTGGCTGTAAGCGAAATTGAAGTTTCGTATTATAAATGCGGGATACGATTTTCATTTGTGAGAATTTCATACGGGTGTGCTTCTCGTCGCATTTTTATTTTGTATTGTGAATTTAAGGAAAGGGTTTTCGCCCCTTTTTACATAAATTTCGTTGAATTTTGTATGTAAATTTCTGATTTGGGCTCCTCATTATAGAACCTGTCATGGAAATGTGATAATATAATATTTTCTGCGTTAAAGCAAAACACGCGTTTATCACCCGTGTATAATACCACCGAATTTAGTTATCTGTGTTGGTAGGAAAGTTATAACTTTTGTAAAGTACAAATTCGTATTCTGTATTTTCAACGTACATTAAAACGACTTACGAGCTCAGGAGTACAATAGATAAGCTTAGCTTTGTGCTTCAAGCTCTAAACTGAATTTAAGGCTTTATAGCTGCAATTCGCAGAAATAAAGCCACAAATAGTCCCTGGAGCGTCACTCGACGTCCCGGGCGTCCATGTAGCCGTCACAAGCCGCCTCGCAGACAAACGTATCGTCGACTGACGCGACGCCTCACCGACGTATTTCACGAAAAGCACCACGAATGCGGAACATCGAGAATCTGTTATTCCGGTGATGCATAGGACCAGTGGCTTTGTGAGCTTTATTTATACGAGCTCTCTATACCTCTAGCAAGAAATATACTACTGAAAATCAATAGATTCTTCTATGTAGTTTCAGTATTTTCTCATTGTTCTGCATTCGAGCATAGTCAGTAAAGTTATTCTAAGGCGCTATCCGTTTTTGAGCACCATTATGCCTTTAGCTTTAGTTTACAAACGAGAACGGAACTTGTTAAATGACCATAAAACGACCACCCCTTTCCATATAGGTACTATTCCAGTTTTTAGTTTGAACTGATATCTAAATTCATAAAATAGGTAAGTATATAGGTACCTATATAAATTATTATGAAAACGAAATCTCAAACCATAAACATCAGAGGAGCATTAATAAAATAAAATAGCAATTTTTCAACCCCCTGACTTTATTTAAAGCTTCATATAAACGTGTTCGCATATAAATTTGTCAATGTGACATCCCAAAAACGGTGTAGCTCGCTTGTAAGTTACACGAGCCTCTTGTAAATAATAGCCCTCAGAGAATCGGGCGGCCGTGACATATGGGACATTACCTTATTACAAAAGGGTTATGGGTCATTTTCGATTGCACGGTGACAAATTGTATTGGACATAGTTGTAAGGTTGTAACACGATAGGAATTCATTAGGCGTGCGAAAGGTCCCCTGCTAATGGCGCCGCTGAAATGTCAGTTTGGAACGCATGATGGAGTATGCGGTTGGTTATCAGAATGGTACGTTGATTTAGTGTGAGACGGGTTAGTTATTCGTAACTGCTGTATTAAGTTGACAGGTGCCATGAACTATGTAATCAAACAAACAAACAAACAAAGAACACTTTTACGTGACGTTTCACGAGAAGTTTCGAGAGAATTAAGCTGTTTAATTAATCCACACACAATTTGTTGAACACGGTCATTATATAAAAAGTTTTTATTATTATATAATATTATTATATAAATCCATGGTCATCAATAAAGTTTATACTTCTTTGAGATATATTTAGTAGATATTATAGCAATAGCAAACACTTTATTGCTTGAAAAGTCCGTACATAATTTACCAACTGTTATTATAAATCAGGTACGTGCTAAACTAGATATAACTTTACTCTATATCTACGCAGGAAGCACCGACAATAGCGGTAATCAAATCACTCGGTCAATACGTTCTGTTAGTCAGAGGGCCGAGGGAAGCTCCCTCAGTTAATCTGATTAGAGCATACGGGCTGCGGTCATGACCTCAGCATTGCATCGTGACTTATCACTTGAGCAGTCAACGTGAGCAAACGTATGTCTAGCCATGGTAAGGAAGTCGTCGGTCTACGGGCCAACGGTGAAAGAGATCAGAGGCATAGCTTAAAGTCCATTGCTGCGTTTGTCATCGTCATCATCGGCATGGGTGACCGTTAAATGTGTCTATGTTTTTAATTCGGAATGAGCATAAATTTTTATTTACATTGACGAAAAGAAAATTAACCATACTAATATTATAAATGCGATCATTTGATGTTTGCGTTTAGATAGTTTTTGTGGTTTGAATGTTTGTTATTAGATTGCGTTGTTTCACCTTAACTGACTTCGATAAAGTTGGCCGTGGTATCGTTTGCAGCATGGAAATTGATATAACTACTTAACCTTGCTTTCGTCGCCGTAGATAAACTCAACAAAAATTTCGTTGGTTTATGTCATAGTTTTTTAGAATAAAATGTACACCAGAAAATAAAAAAAAATGTAAATGAATATAAATATTATGACCTGGATTTAAACATAAGATAATAAATGACACAGCAAAAGCAAACTGCTAACAAAATGGCTAAATATGGATTTTCTGATGATTTAAACATCTTCTTAAATACCTTATGACCCAGATCCTTTCAATACAAAATAGATATAAGGCAATTAGGCCTAATATCTATCCTAAAGCAAGTCCGAACCTCGAGTGCATTTATTGGTGTATTTATACTTGGTAGATTTTACGATCCGCTTTACTACTAAATAGGCCACCGACCCATCAGTGTTTACAATTAGACAATTGGTAAAACAGGATGCGTTCATCATTCCATCTGTGGACCACCTACAGACCTGGTTATGAGGATGTGAACTGATGTGTAGGTAGCCTAAGGCTGTTTGCTGCAGGAACCTGGTTACAGACACCGTTAACGTCCATGTTATACCTATTTCTGCTGCCAAGCAGTAATGCGCGCGTTGCTGTGTTTCGGTTTAAAGAGTATGGATTCCGGTGAAATTATAGGCACAATCAGGCACATAGACTATATAATTAATAGACTTTTTCACCTTTTGGAGGCACATTAATAAACAATTAAAAAATCACCCTACGGCCCTTAGCTTCAGTGCCGGTGAAAAGTGACGTGTGGTGCCGGCAAACTCGCGACCGGGGAAAGTAAAACCGGTGGGAGGTAGGGACTGGCTATTATTTAGTACTAATATCAGCTGTCCTGTGACTATGTAGAGATTACAAGTCTGTAACTAATCTCTGTAAGGTGACGTGACGTCACTTCAAATGACTTCACATCAAGTGACGTGACGCTACGTGACATCACGTCACTTGATGTCACGTCACGTCATTTCATGTCACTTAACTTGAAATCACGTTACGTCATATAGCGTTCCATCACGTTATGATACGTTACATTGATGTATGTATGTATGTATTATATGTCACGTGATGTCACGTTACTTGAAGTCACATCACATCATATGAATATCTATATATATATATATATATATATATATTATAACCTGGAACATAAGGAACACAGCAAAAGGAGACTGCTTACAAAATGGATTGGATATATATGGATTTCCAGAAGGTCCAGGATTTCTTCATAAATATCTTTTTTTTCTTCACAGCATTGGACTTTTTTGCGATCGCCAACCTAATTACTCTTGTTTATTTCTGATTTCACACAAAGTGATTAAAAACAACCAGTGCAAAAACGAACGTCTGAACGCATTTCGATTGCAAGCAGTGTACCGAATTAAAATCCAAACGCTACGTACTACGTAGCGTACAGTCAGCGTAAAAGTCAATTATCAACAAATAATAAAAAATCTAACAAAAACTGCAACTATATCGAATATAGGGTGTGCAAATAAGCGGTTGGATTTTGTTTTTTTTTCAAACATGTTCCCCGGTAAAGTAGGTACTTTTTTTTTTTCGTTTCTTTGCTTCCTTCTTACTGGGTAGCGCAGCAAAATTCTACATCATTTATTTTCTGCTTTCTACAGAAACAGACAGCAAAGCTAAAGTTTAATAAGCATGATGACTGATTTTTAAAATCTGTTCGAATGTGTTCCTTTATGCAAAAAATAACTTATTCATCCAGAAATATGGTTTAGTAAGTAGTAGTAAAAATGCGATTTAAATTAGAATTTTAAAATTCACGCTAAAATGCGTTGATTCGCGGTTCAATGTAAAATTTTAGCTATAAGGTTCGAAATTTTGCAATTTAGTTTGAAGCCAATCAGAGAACCAAAATTTTGATTGGTGTTCAACCTGTTATGGCGAATTGTATTTTGTAGTTTTATTTTATTAAAAATATTATCAATCTCGCATCTAATGCAAAAAGATATATGGTTTTTATATTCCTTGAATCTTTTTTCATAAGGTGACGAAGTGATTTTAGTGATTCTTGGTTACTGTCATCGTGCCTTTGCTCTCTTTTAACTCTTATTTATACTGAATGTGAATTTGCGGTCAAGACAATAAATATTTACAAATATTTGATTTGGTAGATCGTCATCGCCTCCGAGTATTATTAGTCTGTTAATTACACATTTTTTTATATATAATAGTGTTTCCGAGTAACCGCGTAGTACCTTACTGTACCAATAGCATTTAATCTTTTACGACCTTAAGCACTTCACCTGCTACACAACTTCAATCTAAAAGCCAGGAAGCGTGCGAGTGCTCGTACCTTTGAAATGTAAGAGAAGCATTGAAAATTGACAAATAAAACCGACCCTCGCCTGCCCAATCGATAATGTCTCGGACTGAGCAAACTAAATCAGCACCCCTCTCCTCACCCCCTGGACACAGAGCGGCAGAGTGCAGAGTCATACTTCCGTACTAATATCACACTATCACATCACATCATCACTAATCATTTGAATGCGAAATTTTGGATTTTTGGATGTTTGTTCCTCTTTAACTCGACAACCACTGAACCAATTTGGCTGAAACTTAAAAATAGATATATAATGACCGATAATAGGGCATAGGCTTTTCATCCCGGAAAAACCTTTTTGACGCGAACGAAGTCACGGGCAACACCTAGTTACAAGTAAGTAGATAGATAAAACTAACTAACGCTTATGTCTCTTGAACCGATTTGGATGTAATATGGCACGGAAATAGTCTAAAGTCTGAATTATAAAGTTATGCAAACTTCATCTTTCCGCTGCGTCCCCTAGAAGTTGAGTTTCGGGAATTAATCTCTTTAAGTACACCCCTACCACACCTCTACACCATAATAGCTATATATCATCCAAATTGCATGTTTCTAGGACCTATAGTTTAGATTGTGCATTGATCTGTCACGAAAGTCACGAAAGCCTTTTATATATCCTGATGATTTGTATGGTATTTATTGTACTGTATTAATAATTTTAGTATTCAAAATAATATAGAAGTGCCTTATTAGCTGCACTGTGGCTGTACTTAGGATATTTTTGTGCGCGCTGAGGGGTAGTATTTACTTTGGACTTGAATTTGAAACAGAGTGGTCGATTTTGCTATTAATAGATTTGTGATAAAAATATTAAACACTGCAATGTTTTATAAAGAAATAAGAAGCACGTTTTGTTACTCTCTATGTATGGAGAAGTAATAATTTATAGAAAGGTTTTAAAATTTAGTAAATCGCTTCGATAACTAGTGAATTTAATTATTTTTAAGTTATAAAATCAAAACGTAGATTACATACTTACTGTTCATTCTTATTGGAAGAACATTATTACCTCTACGTATTTTTAATTTCGATTGGCGAATTAGCAACAGAAAAATAAAAACCAAATAAGTACCAAACCTAGTATAAAAACTTAGTACACAAGTACTCAAAACACGATTTTAGAAAATGTATAACTCTAATCCGCGGTCCGCGTCGTGGATTCAGATCCAATCACTCTCGCTCGAGTACTCTCTTAAGTTCTTAAGTTGAGTCTCTAAGTTCTTACTGCTGGTACACTGGCATACTTGCCAGTGTACCAGCAGTAAGAACTTTACAAGGCTGTCATGATGTTCATCATCATCATCATCATCATCATCAACCTATTGCAGTCCACTGCTGGACGTAGGTCTCTCCCAATGCGCGCCACTGAGCCCGATCTTCGGCTTTCCTCAACCACTTTCGGCCAGCTACATTCCGCAAGTCATCGCTCTATCTAGCCGGAGGGCGTCCTACACTACGCTTGCCTAAGCGCGGTCTCCACTCTAGAACACGTTTGCCCCAGCGGCCATCGGTTCTCCGGCATATATGACCAGCCCACTGCCACTTCAGCTTGCTTATCCTTTGAGCTATGTCGACCACCTTGGTTCTCTGTCGGATGATCTCATTTCTGATTCTATCCTTCAGAGAGACACCGAGCATAGCTCTCTCCATAGCTCGCTGAGTGACTTTCAACTTGTGAACCAGCCCTACCGTAAGTGTCCACGTTTCAGCAGCATAGGTCATCACTGGTAGGACGCACTGGTTGAAGACTTTGGTCTTCAGGCTTTGAGGGATGCGCGACGAAAAGACTTGACGGAGTTTCCCAAACGCTGCCCAGCCTAGCTGAATTCTCCGGTTTAGCTCTTTCTCGAAGTTGTGTCTACCCAACTGCAAAATCTGCCCTAGGTAGACATATTCCTGCACAACTTCAAGTGGCGTTCCGGTGACGGTAACCGGCTCTGGGGTAATACGATCGTTGATCATAATTTTTGTTTTATCTAAGTTCATTCCCAGGCCGATACGTCGTGAAGCAGTAGCTAGGCTGTTCAGCATCTGTTGTAGGTTCTGCAACGATTCCGCCATTATGACGATATCGTCTGCGAATCGTAAGTGCGAGATGTATTCGCCATTGATGTTGATGCCCATCCCATTCCAACTCAGCGTCTTAAACATATCTTCCAGTGCGTTTGAGAATAATTTGGGGGATATAACATCCCCTTGTCTTACTCCGCGGCGCAACTGGATAGGTTTAGACTGCTGGTTCTGGATTTGGACGGACATTGTGGCCTCGTTGTACAAACATCTCAACACTTCGATATATCGCCAGTCAACCTGACATCGCTGCAAGGACTGCAGAACAGCCCAGATCTCGACAGAGTCAAAAGCCTTCTCATAGTCCACAAACGCTAAGCACAGAGGCTGATTATACTCCTCAGACTTCTGTATAATCTGCCGCATAGTGTGAATGTGGTCTATGGTGCCATATCCTCTTCGAAACCCGGCCTGCTCCGGTGTTTGAAACTCGTCTAGTCTCCGTGCAAGACGATTCGTAATGACCCTAGAAAACAGTTTATAGACATGGCTCAAGAGTGAAATGGGTCTGTAGTTTTTCAGTAAGGCTTTATTGCCTTTCTTGAAAAACAGTACCACATCACTCTTGCTCCATGCCTTTGGAGTTCTCCCTTGGCTTATGACGGCATCGAATATACGTTGGATTTCTTTCAGGACAGGAGTATTTCCTGCCTTTAAGAGTTCCGAGGTAATTCCATCTTCACCAGGGGCTTTTCCATTTTTCAACTGTCTTAGCGCCATCTCGATCTCGTTTAGGCTGACTTCTGGCAGATCCTCAGTAAAGTGACGTGTTAGTGTGGCTCTAGCATCCTCATTGCTGGTTTCGGGACATGAAGCTTGCGAAGCGTACAACCGGCTGTAGAAGTCCTCGATCTCGGCCAAGACCTCCGGTTTGGAGACGACGGTTTCCCCACTCGACTTTGTAAGTTGTGTCAGATGGCTCCTACCGAGTCGCTGCATAAACACTTTTGACCCCCGATTTTGCTCGATTGCTTGCTCAATGCGTACAGTGTTGGCGCTTCGGAGGTCGTATCTTATGCGCTTCGTTATAGTTTTGTTCAGAGCCCGGTGTTCTGACAACGTCGAGGGGTTTACTGGTGTTTCTCGTCGTCTATCCATAAGCCGAAGGGTCTCTTCCGAGTATTTAGACTTCTTACCCGTACGTCTTTGCTGGCATAATCGTGTTCCCTCCTCTCTGAGGATGTCCACAATATTGGCGAGATCTTGGTCCACGTCATCTGTAGGTTCCAAGGCAGCAAATCGATTTTCAAGCTGAAGTTGAAATTTATCGGACCCCATCACGGTCTGGAGTAGGTTTGGTCGGAGCTTAGACTTTATCAAGCGGTTGCGTTCAAGCTTAAAATTTATATTCAGAGTGCCTCTGACCATTCGATGATCACTACCAGTATTAAACCGGTTAATCACAGAGACATCTCTGAATATATGCTTTTTGTCCGCTATGATAAAGTCTATCTCGTTTTTCGTCATAGCGTCGGGGCTTCGCCATGTCCACTTCCTCTGAGGACTCTTCTTAAAGAACGAATTCATTAAGAAAAGACCCTCTTTTTCTAAAAAGTTAACAAGCATTTGCCCCCTATGGTTCCTATTTCCAAATCCGTGTGGCCCTACTGTCGATTCACTGCAACTTTGGACGCCTACTTTTGCATTGAAGTCCCCCATGATAATATTAAAGTGAGCCTTAGTGGTGGTGTGTAAGGCTTCAGCAATATCATCCAAGACAGACTCCACTTCATCATCCGAGTGTGTCGAGGTCGGCGCATAGACTTGAATGACTTTTAGGGAGTACCTATCGGTCAGTTTGATTATCAAGTATGCCACCCTGGTCGACACACTGGATACTTCAGTGACGTTGTCTGCGAGGGACCTATGGACCAGAAACCCGATGCCACCTTGAGAGGTTTGGTCGCCTTCTCGGTAATAGAAGAGATGGCCCGAATTTAGAGTTATGGTGTCCTCTCCCTCTCTTCGGACTTCACATAACCCCAGAACGTGCCATTTCACTTTCTCGAGTTCTACCTCAAGCTGCGCTAGGTGTTCGTCCAGTCGTAGAGTGCGTCCATTATACGTAGCCAGGGTCAATAATTTTTGTTTTTGGCAGCCTACCGTAACCCGGGGATTCCTAGCACCCCCCGCCCCACCGTTACCATGACCGCCGCCTTGGCCAGGAATAGCGGGGCTACCGGGAACTGGGGGCCGTTTCCTTTTTGTGTCTTGCATGAGAGGTGTTGCCCATAATCGCCACGCTGGGCAAGCGGGTTGGCGATCGCAGGGCACAGCCGTTCGCACCACTGACGCTGCTGCCCGTCAGTGGTCGGGGATTTGGCTATGCCAGGATTGGGAAGGGCTATACCGCCATCGACCGGTCGTCAGAGCCTCGTCTGTTACTGCAGGATGTACCGCGTGCAGGTGTAGGTTGACTATTGGAGCTAGAGATGTTATGTAGCTCCCTTACATCCCTCATGATGTTAACACCATTGAATACATTATTTTAAAATCTATTTATAATAAAAAAAATAAAAATATGTTAACACCAAAGTAATCTCTAAAATTGATTTAGTCAAAGAAACATAAACTTATTTACTATAATTTGAAATAATGTAACTATATTTTGTTGGTGAACATCCACATTAATAACTAAGGCCCTTATTCATAATATAAACTGTCGTTTCAGCGTTGGAATATATGAAAAAATGTTATAGAAAATTGACAATTTATCTACACACTGTAGATTTGCAACTGGTACATTGACAACCAATAATAACCATTGTAATCGCATAAGGAAAATCATTTCGTCCTTATCAAACACACCACAAAAGTAATTTGACTCAGATGGAGATGTCAATCAAAATATTGTATTACAGGTGGAAATATAACAATGTAGCGATTTGTAAAGGGAACGGAACCGACTAATGCCTTGTTTAGACTGTGCTAGTTGTCAAGCAAGTTCGTGAAAACAACGTCGTGTATGAACTTTGCACTCGAGTAAGTTGCTGGCATAGTTAACAAAAAAATTACATCCTTATTTTTTTTATTAAATAAACAGGCTAAATCAATATATTTTGTAAACCTATATTAAGTACCTACCAGAAGTTTAACATAACATTATTTTGTGTTACACTTTCGTAACTATAATAAATGTCTTTGTAAAAAAACACAGAATAAACATTACTTTTACGAAAGAAAGTCTGTGAATTTTCAAAAAATTATAGCACTAACTTGCCATAATTGCTTTCGTTTCAACTTAAAACTTATTTACTTGTCTGATGCACTTTTATTAAGATCGTTCAAGTTAATATCACAATGCGAACATACATATAATATTTTGTGATCATTTCCGTCGATACACGTAGGCTGAAACACTTTCGGTTATTGAAATACAAATGAAATTTGTTTTTGTCTGAATGTAATTTGATTGAAGTGACGATAACAATGATTGGATTTGTTTTATTGAGTACCTACCTAGTTGTAGTAAGTGCTTGGGATAATGATGGTTAATCACCCAAAGGGCATAGCATATTAGTATAAACGCGAAAGTTTGTGAGGATGTTCAGATTGTTGATTTAAAATGATCCGAAAAAAGCATTGTTCCAAAAAGCGAAGTAAACTAAGCTTTTCGGGAGACTGAGATAAACTTGATCCATTCTCTCTCCATTTTAATAACAACGTTATTTAACGTTAACGTTATTTAACGTTAACGTTATTTAAAAGCGTATCAGGTTGTAAACTAATATAAAAAATTTAACAACTGTTTAACTAATTGACGTAAGATTAGAACACTTGTCACAGACAAAAAAAAAGGAGAGACGTAATTTTGTATTGGATAAAAAAGCCAATAGTAGTGCAAAAAGAAGTTGATTGATGAAAAAGATAAACTACGAGGCTTCTGGGTCTAACTTTTGATAGTGGATTGCCATTCTTTTTGAACGTCTATCCGCTTACCTACTGTATTATCGCCTTAATATAATGGTCACTATTTTATAGAAAACCCGGGGATTGTGTAGCGATAGATTAAAATCACTTCCTTCCATTAGGCTACTTTGTATGAACCCTCTTTACGTATTCATGTCTGTTATTATAAATAGATTGAAATACACTTTGTATTGATAGCCCACGCAAACTAAATAGGGCGAGAAATAGATTACTGTTTTTGAATATTTTTGCTTCCTATTAAATTTGTTTTCTTTACCCAGCAGTAGTGGTTGAATACAGGTTTTTTTTAAGGTTTTAATACGTGGTCTACGATGAAGCACTGTTTGGCTAAGGCTGCTAATGATCTCCGTCACCAGAGTAGTCATTTACTTATACGTACTTACTTACTTTATAATATCTATTATTGCCTTTCTTTAGGTACTTTCTTTAGGTTTTGTAGGTACTTATGGTCTTACAATCTTGTAACCTTTGTAGGTAAACAGGGCTTAAAATTATATTTTGATTATAATAAAAAGGTAGGTAGGTTGAATGTGCAATAAATTTTACTGTCGAATTTATTAAAAATCATCTCGTTTCTTCTCTGGAGTTGCACTAGTATTACGAATAAAGTTATAAAGTAAAAAAATCTATTACAATACACGATTGGGATAAGAACCACGACCTTACAATCAGAAAGCAAGCTCAGCCAGCATTTGTTACTCTGACTCTTCATTTGTACCGAGCTACGATAAAATGTTCATTCATTCGTTCATTTCCTCCCATAAGCTTCGTGTAAGACCGGCTTACAACAAGAAAACATTCTGCTGACTCGTTACTCGGTCTCGTTACTTTAACACGACCCCGCATCCGACCTTGGAAGGTCACATCTCAACGACTCATCCCAAAAGTGTGCTTTGGTGTAGTCTTAAGGCGGAGTTTGTTGCTTGGAGACTATACGACCCTTGTTGTCACAATTAGCGTCAAAAATTGATATACGAACTAATCTATTTCAGTTAACACTGAAGATTTTTTTTTATACCCTAAAGTCGCAACCAAACGTACGGCTCACTCGATGGTAAGGATCCAAACCGGACACAGCAATGCAAGCATTACTGCTTGGCGGCAGGAAAAGATGTGGTACTTCTTCCCCAGACAAGAACTCTACTACTCTTAATCTATTCGCAATGTAAGCAGAATAAGAGTATAAAAATATACATACCTACATTATAAAAGTTTGTTGCAAAAAAAAAGGGGTTAAACATGGTTTAGAAAACTGGGATTGTCGTGCACACTGAAAAGATTTTCTCATAATTTTATAGCTATTGGTTCTTCAGCAGAATCGGTCTTATAAATAAAACTTTTCGATCTCGAGTCGCTGTCTCAAAGACCCGAATGCAATCTTTATATATCTTAATGCTGGAGTTTTTCTTTTACATTTACCTATCTGTGGCGACCAGCGTTAAATGGCCCCCCGAGACATCGCCGAGTTTACGACCCGAGACCAAATTGGATGCCGTGCTCTTATGCCCAGAGGTCTGCACTCACTGGATGGTGAAGTTTAGACTGTGGGCTATACGAAACAGGATATGCTAGGGATCGAGGCAAATTATAGGATGACATGTCAAGTTTTCTTACGAAAAGATAAAATAAATAGAATTCTCGTGCGTCCGTGCCTTATGTTTCGCTAGAATTGTTTCTGAATTGTTTCGATTATTTTTTGTTGGGTCATCACTGCCCTATTATTCTTATTGTACCTGTCGGCTCTTTCTGAGTTTGCTTTTGTGAGTGTCAATTTATGTTATTGGTTCGGAAAGGTGGGTTTTTCTTTTAGGGATTTATCGCATTGGATAAATAATAAATTATTTATAGCTATCGAATGGTAGGCAGGCATGTTCCAGCGGATAAACTTTCAGGTGTTATTTTAACTAAACAAGTCTTTTTTTACTGTGTTATAGTTTAGGATATAACAGATGCCTTCGGGCGGCTTATTAAGTCTCCATGACTCATAGTAACTTACTCACGCACTCTTTTTATTTCCTTTTACGGCGGTTCAATGTTTTTTCGCGGAACTTACTCAAAGCTAACTCAAACTCATATCCTGTAAATAACAGTAAGTACTCGTAGGATAGATAAAAAAAGTTCTGCTTATTATTAGCAAAATCACGTGACGTCAAGTGTTTGCGTGAAAACGTTGCATGCGCGCACGCATGACTGGACGCGTTCACATTTCATTTACATGCGACGCCCGTCGCGTCGAATTGCAAATGTCTCATTCACTTTCGACGTGTCTCGATGTTAAGTAATGAAAGGCGAGCGAAAAAAACATATTTATTATAGTAAGCTGCACGCGTCGTCTGGAAAACCTCCTCCGTTTTTCGTCGGTTACAAAATTAATTCCTACCTAAGACTGTATGTGTCTTTTGAATTGCATCATAGTGGCCAGCCTTTAAATTATTCCACTGTTGGAACACAGAGTAGGCCACTCTTAAGCAAGAGTGATTGGGTCACCACAATTCACGGCCCATGCAGATTGGGTTTCCTTATTTTATCCACTTCTCGGTCTCTTTTAATTTATGCCATTAGTGTTACTCTAAGGGCCTTTTTCATAATAGTAACTTTAACTTCTGTTGTATACATTATATAACAGAAGTTAAAGTCACAGAAGTTAACTTCTGTTGTATACATTATATAACAGAAGTTAAAGTCTTTCAAATCTGTCATCGTCTTTGTTCATTGACATAAGAAAAATTGTGTGAAAAATTAACATAAGATTTTTTTTACCATCTACCGACTTCCTATTCATCGAGTTGAAGGCTGTCCTACACTCGCTTTTGCCATTCAGAAACTTTTATTCCCCAGCGGTTATTCGTTTCTGCACTATACTGGCCCTGGCTGCCTGGCTTGCTGTAAGGTTTGAAAACCTCTTTTGACTTGCACCAAAACACAATCATTGTTCTCATATTCATTGAACGCAATATATTTGATACAAGGTTTGGCTTATCATTGTCATGTTACAGTTGTCACAATTATGTTGACAGACTGTGTAAATAATTCATTAGCTGTTAACTAATTTATTTTAATTCGACTGTTTTATTATTTGTATTGCGCTAAGTGATTTAATTGGTTAAATGTTAATCAATTATTAGAAATTGTTTTTATCTAATTTGGTAATTTACCTATTGTTTTAGGTTACTATAATTATTTCAATTTATTATCATAAATCAAATGACTTAGCATACACAATTCTAGTTATAGATATTTAAACGTGCCAGGCAGTCACAACAACACAATTAATGTCAATATTTCAAATAAAATTTAACATGTGATCGTTCGTTAGCGTTTGAAAAACGTTCAATCTATTCATACCTCCGGAAGACTGAACATCTTCTACCATTCGTTTTCCCCAATTTTGTGGTGTAAGAGTACTTAGAATAGATTTCCTTCAAGATTTCCAATCCTCTGACATAAAGGACGGAGCCAGCGGAAGCGCCCTGCTGTGTCCACCCTCACTGCCAGCGGGGACCTGTTCTTGGCCTCTATTAAGACGAGTATCTACCTAAGCGGAGGGGAGAGAAAATGTGTAAAATCTGTCAATGATAGAGCACTGGTTGTGTAGTGGACTTCAAAAGTAAGTTCGTATGAGTCAGGGGCCAACTCTGGTGACAGATTTTCTAGGCCGCCCAAAGGCCTCTGTCATGGCCTAACAACTTTGAAAAAGCCAGGACCGACTGATTAACGTGCTCTCCGAAGCACGGGAGCGCTCAGTTGAAATTGCCACTGGCGGTCACCCATCCAAGTGATGTCTACGCGGAACAGTGCTTAACTTCGTTGATCTGTTACGAACAACTTAGCCAGCTACGTCACGAGTGGGTTTCAGATTTTAAGGTACCTAGTGTGTTTGTTTGTCGTGCATCAATCGCACAATCGCACAGCTGTCAGTCAGTAACACAAAAATATTATATAACTAGCTGACCCGCGCGGTTTCACTCGCATATTATTTTACACACCGTATGGGGTTTTGTAATAGGTAGATTTATAGATGCAGTAAGCTGTTTATTAGAAGTTAAAAGAATATTTACAGAGAAAACAATTATAAAATAAAAAATCTTCTTTACAAGTTTTTAGTTTTCAGCCAAGTGACAGCACTGTTATCTTTTCTTTTTCTCGTCACCATGGAGATTAGTTTTCCATGAAAGAGATCGCCACAAGTTCCCCCTGGCCAGACCGTGACTACGGGCGATAAAAATCAGGGAACCGTACTCTGCGTCCCGATCTGGTCTTTTTCTCATCTGGAGAAGTAGCTGTAGCGTGGTTTGTTGTAGAAGTTGTCATCTCTGGATTTGTAAGCTTGGTTTCTTTTAGTCCATACGCCGGTTTCAGTCTGTCGACAGTAACATCGACTTTCTTGCCTTTAACGTCGAGGGTGAAGAATTTGGGCTGTCTGTCTATGACTTTATAAGGTCCAGCGTATGGCGGCTCTAGTGATCGGCGTACGTGGCCTTGGCGTAAGAACACGTGAGAAGAGTTGTTGAGATCTCGTGGAAAATAGAAGGGTGACGCAGTATGCCATGCAGTAGGTTTTGGTGTGAGCTTTTGTATATGCGAACGAAGACGCGACGCATATTGAGTGATGTCCGCCGTAGTGCAGTCATCGGTAGGAGATAAAAATTGGCCAGGTAAGCGAAGCGGCTCACCGTACACCAGTTCGGCTGCTGACGTCTGAAGATCTTCCTTCCACGCACTGCGCATGCCAAGAAGTACCAGTGGGAGAGCTTCAGTCCACTGAGAGGTAGAGTGGCACATGATCGCTGCCTTGAGTTGCCGATGGAGACGTTCGATGATGCCATTAGCTGCAGGATGATAAGCTGTGGTGCGGAAGTGACGCGCACCAACCAGAGCAGTGAGAGATTGGAAGAGGTGACTCTCAAACTGGCTTCCGCGATCAGTAGTCACGCGTGCAGGGCATCCAAATCTGGCAAACCAACCAGATACAAGGGCAGCAGCGCAGGTTTCAGCTGTGATGTCTTTGAGTGGAATCGCCTCAGGCCATCGCGTAAATCTATCGATGACGGTGAGACAATATCTGTAATCAGAAGACAAAGGTAACGGTCCTACGATGTCGAGGTGAATATGAGAGAACCTCGATGAAGGTGTTAGAAATGAGGAAAGTGGAGCTTTGGTGTGTCGAGTAACTTTGCATTTTTGACATTGCAAGCATTGCTTAGACCACTCTCTACAATCTTTGCGAATCCCTGGCCAAACGAATCTTTGCGTAGCCAGTCGCACAGTAGCTGTAGATCCAGGGTGATGTAGTTCGTGTATCATCTGGAAAACTTTTTTCCGGAGCTGAGGAGAGATGTAAGGACGAGGTTGTGCAACAGAAGTATCGCAATAGATTTGTACGTCGCTGTCTAGAGGCTTGAGTTTTTCAAGTTTTAAAGTAGTGCCGTGAAGAATCAGATCTTGCAGTTCTGGGTCTGAGTCCTGAAATCGTGCAAGAGCTGTGTAGTTGATTGTAGAAATCTCCTCCACGCGAGAAAGGGCATCAGCGACAACGTTATCTTTCCCAGGTATGAAACGAATTTCGGTAGTGAATTGAGCGATGAAATCTAAGTGCCGAAATTGTCTCGGGGAACATTTCTCCTTGTTTAAAGAAAACGCAAAAGTGAGAGGCTTGTGGTCAGTAAAGATTGTAAAGGTACGGGCTTCCACCATGTGTCTGAAGTATTTGATAGCCTCGTAAACTGCCAACAGTTCTCTGTCATAAGGACTATATTTCTTCTGAGGGCTAGAAAGTTTGTGCGAGAAGAAAGCTAAGGGCTGCCAGTCATCATCTTTGCGTTGTTGTAGAACAGCACCGATAGCTGTGTCAGAAGCATCTGTCACGATAGCTAGTTCTGCAGAGACATCTGGGTGAGCAAGAAGTGTAGCTTCTGATAAAGAAGTTTTGCATTTCTCAAAAGCTTGCATTAGATCTGCTGTAATCTCTACTGGATGTGAACCTTTAACCTTAGGACCGGATAGTACGTCGTTCAATGGCGCTTGAATTTGAGCTGCGTTAGGAATAAAGCGACGATAGAAATTAAGTATTCCAAGGAAACGTCTGAGTTCTTTCACAGTTTTTGGAACAGAGTAATCTTGGATAGCCTGGACTTTTGTATCCAGTGGTCGAGT
Organism: Colostygia pectinataria; assembly: GCA_951394395.1. NCBI lineage: Eukaryota > Metazoa > Arthropoda > Insecta > Lepidoptera > Geometridae > Colostygia > Colostygia pectinataria. The sequence goes on from OX596362.1 coordinate 6,939,538, forward strand.
TCCATCAGCGGAAACTTGATAACCTAAGAAAGTTACCTTAGACTGTCCTAGTATGCACTTCGATGTATTCACCAGTATACCGTACTGCTTGAGGCGCTCGAATAACAGCCGTAGATGAGCCTTGTGTTCCTCTGGCGAAGTAGAAAATATTAAAATGTCATCAATATACCCGTAGCAAAATTCTAATCCTAGAAGTACTTCATCAATGAACCTCTGGAACGTCTGCGCAGCATTTCGGAGTCCGAAAGTCATGTAAGGAAAATCAAAAAGTCCGAAAGGTGTAGTAATCGCTGTTTTCGGAATATCGTCGGTATTCATGCGAATCTGGTTGTAGGCTTTTACTAGGTCAATCGTTGAAAATATAGTACATCCTGATAGTTGGTAAGCAAAATCCTGGATGTGACGAATAGGATATCTATCAGGAATAGTTCTACAGTTGAGAGCTCGATAGTCACCACATGGTCTCCAGCTGTCGTCCTTCTTTTTAACTAGATGTAGCGCAGAAGACCATGGACTTTCAGAACGCCTGGCTGTACCGTTTGCTAGCATGTCTTCAAACTCTTTTTTAGCGGCATTGTGTCGAACTGGATCGAGACGTCTAGGCTTGCAGGAAACTGGCGGTCCTGGTGTCGTTCTGATGTGGTGTAGAGTGTTGTGTTTCGGAATAGTTTGTAGACCTGCGGGCTTCGTTATCTCTGGGTACTCGCACAGGATCTTGTGAAACACGGATTCACCTGTTACAGCCTTTATTGATGCTATATCGTCAGGTAAATCACAATAAATGGCATTTACAGAAATCGAAGTGATTGTGTCACTCAATCGTTGATTTTTACAATCCACAAGCAACCCATAGAAACTCAGAAAGTCTACTCCGATTATAGGTTTAGTGATATCAGCAATAGTAAAACTCCACTTGAAAGCACGTCGAAGACCAAAGTTGAGTTCAAGATTAATTTGACCGTAAGTATGGATGACCGTGTTGTTAGCTGCTACTAAATCAAATTTTGATTTTGGGCAAAACATCTTGACGCTTGATCGTGGGAAAACACACAAGTCGGAACCAGTGTCCACTAGGAACTGCATTTTGGATGCACGATCTGTAACGAAGAGTCGGCCTGTAGATGAGGGACAGTCGTTGGCCGCTACTTGCGACCGCCCTGAAAGTTTTCCGCCTTATAGCTGCAGGGTTCTTTGCACTTAATTGCGTCGGCTCCATATGTGAAATGGTAAAAACAGTGAGGGTGGTCTGGAGGTGGTTGTTTCGGTCGGCGGCGAGAGTTTGAGCGTGAGCGAGATTGATAGTCTTGCCTTTTCTGCGACCGTGAACGTGAGTTTGCTCCTCCGTTTGACACTTGCTCTGTAAGTTTGGCAACTTGTTTAGTAAGCTCACTCACTTGTTTGTAAAGATCGTCATTTGATGATGTACTTGAGAATCTGGAAGTTGATGCCACCTGAGGTGTTGAAGGGACTATCTCGTGCACCTTGTCTGCTAAATCAGCTAGTTTTTCGAGAGGTAAGTCAGGTTGTGAAGCAATTACCGTCTGGATATTTTGCGGCAGCCGGCTTGACCATATAGTTTTCAAAAAATCCATAGCGACTGTTTGTCTTGCGAGGCTTTGCATATGTCGCAAGAACTGCGATGGCTTCCTGTCGCCAAGCTCTTCGTGCATGATCAACTGCTTAACACGTTTCTCCTGTGAAGCTGACAATCGCTTGATTAGCTCGCTCTTAAGTTTGAGGTATTTACCGGTATGTGGAGGACAAGTGATGATGTCTTTCACTTCAGCGGCGTATTGGTGATCAAGTTGGGAAACAAGGTAGCAGAACTTAGTTTCATCCGTAGTAATTCTGGAGAGAGTAAACTGGCTTTCTACTTGAGCGAACCATAGTGCTGGCTCTTCAGGCCAGAACGGCGGTACTCTGACACCTACTCGGAGTACTTCAGGTGCAACCACCACTTCGGCATCCTGAAATTCATCACTGCCTTCTTTTGGCGTAGACATCTTATTATGTACAAAACTGCTTACCAATTGATATTTACAAAACCCCAATATACAAATAAAATTATTAACAGCAAAAAAAAAAAATTCTCCAATTCTCCGGGCGTTTCTTCAAACACCAAATTATTTTGGTTAGTCGGGGTCACCAGTTATGGGGTTTTGTAATAGGTAGATTTATAGATGCAGTAAGCTGTTTATTAGAAGTTAAAAGAATATTTACAGAGAAAACAATTATAAAATAAAAAATCTTCTTTACAAGTTTTTAGTTTTCAGCCAAGTGACAGCACTGTTATCTTTTCTTTTTCTCGTCACCATGGAGATTAGTTTTCCATGAAAGAGATCGCCACAACCGTATATTTTCTCACCGTTTAAACCTTCCCTGGACTCTAACAAACATTTCAAGAGGAATATTAGCTAAATCGGTTCAGCCGTTCTAGAGTTTTAACGCACATTAATTAATTTATAATAAGAATATAATTTATTATTATTTTTCTTTTTATAAACTTTTTACTGTATTTAGCATTTCACAGAAGCAAACCAACACTTCTCATTTATAATTCATCAAAAATAAGTTTAAATCGCGTTTCTTGTAAAGCGCCTAATTTCTTCATTTAATTTCTACAAGCTTTGCTAGGGATGTGAAACTGCAGTCTCAATACCAAGCCAAAAAAAAGGCAAAAAAAGAGATCAGTAACCGAAAACCGCATCATTACCTTAACGCTGCGTTGTCCGGTTCCTGATCTCGATTCAAACAACTACTATCCAGCTGTTTTGGGTTCTGTGCGCTACAAATATTACCTTCCCGATTGCCTATTGCCAAGCATAAATCACAAAACTAACAGTTATCATAAAAATATAGTTGTTTTATATCTATACTATATATACTATAATATTATAAAGAGAGAACATTTGTATTTTTGTATTTTTGTTTGTTACGAATAAACTCAAAAACTACTGGTACGATTTTTAAAAATCTTTTACTATTAGCTACAACATTATTCTTGAGTAACATAGGCTATATTTAATACTAGCGACCCGCACGGGTGCTTAAGTTTTCATTGCACCCGTACGAAGCTGGGGCAGATCGGCTAGTGTTTTTTAAAAAGAACACTATTGTCAATCCACAAATCTTTAAAACTTATGGTTTAAACAGTGCCACAGAACAGATATTAGTACTGCGTACAGAATGGCCACTCCCTACCTCCCACCGGTTTTACCTACCCCACGCCAGTCGCAAGTTTGCCGGTACCCCACGAACATATCGCCGGCACTGAAAGAGCGCGCAAAAGCGTGACCTCTCGCTCTTGCAAGGCCAACCTTGACACTCACACATAGAACGGCACCGTTTACGTACACAAACTATGCATGTGGTGATTACGAAACTTTTGTTTCATACATTTAAGTGAGAGTGTCCGGGGTGTGGCACTGCGTTAATTGTCATAAAGTCATTCAGACTGTCAGTTACCATGCGAAGTTTTAAACGTTCCATTAATTGATACGAAAACTTCCCAAAAAATACCTAAATTTCTAAATATCCAAGTAATACGCAATGATCCAGCTTTCATCTTTCTATGAGTTAAACTGTTCCACCCCTAGTAGCCCCCAACTGTGAGTATAAAGCGTTTCTACCCCGTACTCTAATCTGTAGAAATATTGCAACCTTCAATTACTTAAGCAAACTCGCCTTTGAGTTTTCTTAATTACTGGTATCCTTCATTTATTTAAATGCTACGGTAGAAGCCGTGCCAGAGAACTCAAATACAGAAAATGCATCTTACTGTACGAGTATCAGCTGCATTCTGGGTACATCAAATAAATTACTGTTAGGTTAGCATAATTAGTAAGTTCGTATGAGTCAGTGGTCAACTCTTGCATAATAAAATTGTTTTTAATTATTATTATTATATTAGCCATTAGTGTCCCACAGCTACTTTCAAAGAAGCTTTATTTTCTATGCTAAATGCATTTCTTAAAATAAGAAAAATGACCTCATCACAAAAATCTAAATCAGTGTTAATTTAATTGATTGGGAGGATAGCGTTAACAACAATCTACATACTAATTGGACTGTTGCTTTTCTTTTTGACATATTGTGTTATTGAACAGGCCCAGGCAAACGAGAAGTTGAGCTTATCGTATTATTATTATTGTCGTACTTTACCTTACCAAGAACTAACCCTTACAAGTGTTGCTGTCATCATCCATCACGTGACTAAGTGCAGTTTGGTAACTGTCACCACATTATCTTTCTATTTGTTATCGTGACTGAAACGATTTCAAAGGTCTTATATATTTTGGTCATTAGTTTTTCTTGCAATGAGGCGTTTTCGATTCAAGATTTAAAAAAAAAGTAGTTCCGATTGCTTTGACAGATGGCGCTAGCTGCCCTACTGCCATATGTGAAAGGTTATCAAAACAAGAAAAAAGTTGGTAACTCCGTTTTTGTTTCGTCTCGTGTCAAGTGATTTTTTTTCTTTTCGTTTGTATTTGATTTCCACTCCAGTACGACCAAAGATAATGTACTACGTAGTACGTACTATGACTTTGACACCAGCCAGAGGTATGACAGACAGTGATAGCAGGAGCAACCAATGTTGAATTCCCTACACATTCACCATAGCTCGCCAAACGTAGTCCTTACATTCTCTTGGGCTCGCCAGTTGAGCTACCGTTATCTAAATAGACAGCTTTTTTATTTAATAATTTGAGACGAAAACATCTCATTGACGTATGGTGTAAATAGCCATACTTGATGCGGGCTTTTTTGTTTTATAAAAAGTTTTCTTTATGATTAGATTTCTTGACGCTTGAGCGCACAAATGATATTAAAATATGATATTAAGTAACTAAAATTATAAATGCTGCTGTATCTAGAAATATATAGAGTGACTAGGCTTTTATTTAGTGTCATCATCACTTTAAGTCTTAAATAATGTTATTTGACATGTTAATTAAACTGAAAAGTGCTCTGTATTAACCATCGATTACAACCCTTTATAAGATCAACATGACTAAACTAGGTCATTGACCTAACGAATCATGACGCATAGTAACCGTGTTACTTAGTAATGTAGTAAATAAGACCCTTCAGTCCGAGCTTCAAGCTCCAAAGCATCTTGACACTAAAATTCCCACCTAACCCTAGTTAATGACGTGTCATTCTTATTAAAATTTGCGGTTGGTTCACTTGATTGACTCACGTTACTTATAAGAATTAGTTTGTCATTATTTATTGTATATTTCGTAGAAGCAAAAATATTCGCTATTTCTTCAAAATAATGACAGAAATTAACAAAAATTCAACCAAACAAATAGTAATTAAGTAATAGAAAAAACCAAATGGTCATAACCAACCAAATACTGAAAACAAAACAAAAAACTGGAACTCTATCCCAAAGAGGACCGGAACTTCGGTAGTCAATGTTATTGCTAGTGCTTGATACAGATATTGAAGTTTTGGTTCTTATTGTAGAAATCCGAGGAAGTTTTAGACGTATTATATTACCATCTTGTATTTCAAAGCATTCCGCCATACCACGTACAGAGATCTTGTCTCGTCCAAGTTGAGATCTAAGTATATCCAGAATCCTGAGATGTTGGATCAGGCCTGTCTCACTGCCTATCCACTTTCAATGAAAATATGCTTTAGGGTAATGATATTAGGCTTAGCCGATTATTATGCTTATAATCGAAACTTCTCAAATCCTTATCCATTAGATGGTGTCTATAAATTATACCTGCCATATTTATACAGGGAAAAATGTTTCTGATTGAATATTAAAAATACTGCACATCCCTACTTGATTTATATTTTAATTCGATTCGATCGATTGAGAAAAATGTTTCTGAATTTAATATTAAAAATACTTCACATCCCTACTTGATTTATGTTGTAATTCGATTCGATCGATTTTGGTATTATAAATTTTAAATTGCGTGCAACTGCGTTCATGCTTTAGGAACTGGAGTAAAACAATTGCACTAGAACTGTCTGCTCTTCTGTGTCATAGGAATTGGTTCCGCACTGTCTGGAAAACAGATTGTGGGATGAGCCTAAATAATAGGTAACTTAAACGTACCTTGAGTAGAGATGGATTGCTAGATCTGCCGACTGTTTTGCTTTGTCTTTTGCAACGGGGGTGTTCATGTTAATTATCGACAACCGCACAAATGAAATTGCTATTGCTTTAACTATCAATATATTTTTTATCAAAATATCTTTATTCGGAACATTGACATTTTGACATTGAACACAGAAACAGAATAAAAAACGAGGTTAGTTCCGTAGTAGTTTAAATAAAAGTGCCGCTATGCTCGGAATCAGATTCTTGGACTGTCGGAAGGAAATAATTTAAGAATAGAAAGGACAATGATGATATCCGCAAGAGTGAAACACTGTGACGCGAATATCAACGCCCTCCTTCTATCTATAGCTTAAAGGGTTCCAAAATAAATATTAATTTAGGATTCGAGAAAAATAAATAACTATATAATAAATAATATTACATTAAGGTTTAGGTAAAGCATAGATTGATGCAAGCTTATAAACGGAACAACCCTAACAAAAACCAATAAGTACTCAGCCCTTACAGCGTAGTGATTCTCGTGTGCTCTGACGCCGCGCTTTGTTTGCGGAACGTGACGTTTCGAAGATGGAACTTGCGAGATGGATTTTACAAACACAGCCACGGAAAACCTGGGATTCATCTCCCGACATGATTTGCAGGCCCACACTGTATTCATGAAGCTATTAATATAATGCATGAAACAAAGTTAGAACATTCTGTTTGATTGATGTGAGGTCACGAGGATGGCGACTACGAGTAGAGAAAGAGCGGTAGCCCAATTATACTAAGTACATAGTTTTAAAAGCGCTAGCTTCCAACTTTAACATTGTATGCTTTTACTAGCTAACTAGCAATCAATAACCCGCGGTCTGTTTGTTATAGCAAAATTGACAGGAAATCAGGATGAAAATGAATCGTTCTAATCGACTATCGATCAGATACCGGCCCTTAGTAGTGTTTTCATTGACGCTGCTGGTCTCACCCGCTCGTATACCACCATTTTATTAGTATCAAATATTACGCCCGTATCACACCTCCGCTGCGAAATCTTTACAGAGGAACCGCAGTAATTATAGTCAAATCATTGTTCCGCTTCTCCTACATACGGACAAGACATAGCGAAATTACGGCAGTTTCGCTGTTAAGATTTCGCAGCGGAGATGTGCTACGGGCGTCAATACCTACCTGGGTGAAAATTGCCCTTTAATGAAAGACGTAGTAAAGTATTGTAAAATTATTAAAGTTAATGTGCAATAAAAAATTCAATTCCTAAGAGGTTGCGACAAAGTATAAAAAAATGTTAGAAACTAAATTCAAATCATTTTCATTAGTAAAATAATAAAGCCACAACTACATCTACCTATTTTATATAAAATTTAATTAGCAGAGTTTTAATCACACTTATACCAGTTTTATCAAATAATCTATTAAATTCAATCTCAGAACTGTAAAATGCGAAATTAAAATTTGAAATCGCAGCGAACATCTAAATCGTTTAAATTTTCATCACAATGAAATCCTATGCATTTTTCCTGACTTAAAATAAATAATGGGACTGTATTAAGATTCAAATTACAGTATATCTACTTAAGCGGCACCACCCCCAGCCACCCTTAAATAAATATCCACCCCTCTATCACCGAGGAGAGAAGAAAAAAGATACCTCCGTAAAAATTATTAACATTTTCATGAATTCGTAATTGTGTTTGCTCTCCCGGTGATCTAGGAGAAACGCTTACGAGACGTTGCCAGCCTTAAAAATGTACCGCAGTGTTGCCCTGCTCGAAATGTATTAATCTAGTATTTATCAGCAGCGTAAGTGTTTGCGTGACTGTTTTAGTTGAACGACTGGAATTTGAGACGGATTTTTGTAAACTCTAACCTGTTTGAAAATTAATATTTTTGTGGAAATACAATTTTTTCGCCATGACACAGCCATAAATAAGTTTATCGCTAGGTACTTATTTACTACCTACCCTTTTTTGGGGTGCCCAAGATTTACTGTAGTGTTTGACCTTATAATTGAAAAGTAGGTACTGAAGTCATTATTACATTGTCAGCTATTAGAATAATATGTGAAAATAAGTTTCTTGAAGAAAAAAACCCTTATATTTAAATAGCTTGGCATTTTTCACTTCCTTTGTGAAGACGTTCATAAATAGCTAGTTTCCTGGCGTACCTACCTACTCGTAGATGAAACCTATTCACGTTCGCACAAAGAGCTAGATTGTTTTCAGTACTACGAGTAAACTATCTCAAAGGCAAACTGAAAATTGGCCAACGCTGGCAACATTACTTCAAGGAGAGTAACTAAATAACTTGGTTTTGCCCGCGGATGCTCTTCTTTTATTACAATGTGTGTTTTTATGTCTTTTATAATGATTGCCAACCCAAAGGGTTCTAGTAAAGTAAATTGTTCTTGTTTCAATCAATCATTTTATTATAAAAAAAAAAATTTGGCTGTGAAAAAATAAGAAGACTAAGTTAATATTTTCAAAAATATTCCGTATTTCAGTTAAAATTTTAGTTGATGTGGTTTTTAATTCGTAAAATATTGAATTTTACTTTGTAAAATGACTCTGTACTAAATATATATTAAATCCACAACATCCGGAATTGCTCGAGGGTGGAAGACGGCGAGTAATTAGAAATTGCCAAAGAGCCGCAAAAGGAAGTGTATCTTACTACTATCGCTGACGCGGTACTGACGCGACAAGAAGTCTTTATTAAAAAACAATTTGTTTTCTGTTATATGGAAGAAACAACTTGCTGTCAATTTGGACAAAAGTTATTGGAACACAGTGTCCCAACTGACACTTTTGATCATCTGTCTCTGTTTTATACCACTAAGATAGCAACCATACTGTTTTACTGGTAGTAATTTTCTACATGCCCTCTTGTTAGATAAAGCAGAAAATCAAGAAAAAGTGCTAGAATAAACAATTTTAATCACACTCTGTTTGTCAAAATAATAGTGCATAACAAACAATGGTTACTGCTATTACAAAAATAACAAACTAACTGTGAAACCTACTGAAACAGAAAAGTGATTCAACTTCAATTCCAAAAATAATGAATGGCTCATAAACAAATATTGTTAATAACCGCGACCATCCAGAGTGCTTAATTGTTCCATGAACTAATATTAAAAGCAATCACAATATTGATAAGCCATTACAATAAATTGACGGATTTTTCATAAAACCACTTTTACAATATTGGTTTTTTAACCACGACTTCAAAACATTTTGTATCTATTCGATTTTAATGTGGTATTTTTAGTACTTGGTTGTACAGTAGTACTGTAATACCGAGCCTACTATAGTGTCGAAGTACGGTTGTAGATATAATGTAGATTAATTAAAACATGGCCGACCACGACTGTATTTCTACATTTTTAGTTATTTTTTTCTGTGACTGTACATACAGTACAGTTCTCAAAGAGGTTCGTTTTTATTTATTTTCATAACCGTAACGAGGTTCAGCTATATCGTCTCTCATTTCTGTTTTGCTTCAGCTTGCCTTCATCTTTGCATGAGGTTGTAAACGAATCTAATAGAACTCCCTAGACTTTGAACGCATGGAGAACAAACTTAAAGCCCTGCTTTACCTCCTTAGATTGAAGGGTACTTTGTGCACTTGAAAGAAAAGCAACTCTCTATGGTTACGCTGTTTATTATATTTGGCGTTGCAGGGCTACCTTGTAGTAATACACAGGGTAATTTTGCTTTCTTGTTGATTACGCTCAATTTTGTGAAGGTTTTAAATCTTCGCGCGCCTTCGTCGCGAACGGACCATCGCACGCACACAAACAAGTGTGTGTTTGAAGGGCATAAAAAAACGCTCTCAGCGCGCCCGCACCCGCTTTTCGTTCATAATTCGCTAGACGGTCACCGCAGCCTGTGTATCGTAAAACAAACCTCTCGCGAGCCCGCGGGCCATGACCCAGCTTTTCGAGAATCGCAACATAAACTTGAAGTGAACGTGCGTGGAGTGCATTGGGCTGGAACTGAATTCCAGACCTTCTCAGTACCGGAGCAAGCTTGGGTGGCGTCCTCAGGTCAGTAAAATTACCTATTCATTATGACTGGTGGCCTTTCAACGTCCGTTGCTTCGTGTACAAAGTAAATTGTTTATCAGTGGTCCACCGCATCCGCTGGAGATATTCAGATATATTATGATCCATTAGTTGGTCCTTACGAGTCCGGATTTGATAAATAATTTTCTTTAATTTTATATAGCACCATTGCATATCGTCACACGACCTACGCTCTTATTGTGTTAGAGATAAGGTTCATAGTAGTCAGCACGTATCCCGAACTACCGGTCATTCGCATTGTTTAAATTAATTTTTTATTCGCACTATAAGTTATTATTTCTTATAGGAAGTTGTATAAGTTATTTACAATTTCATTAGTTCATGTCGTTGAATAAGTTTTAGCTATAAATACGAGATAATAATTCGTAATTACGCATTTATTCATCGGCGTACTGCGGGTAGTTTCGCGGCTCTTAGCGTGCAAGAACTGGGTCACGAGAACTCGGTTCGGGGTTCTAATTTATGTACTGTTAGACATACACCCAACTGACTAATAACCGATCTTGTTTCACACACACTAATTCATATTGCAAGTTTGCAATTTATTCTAATGTACCAGCTGAGCGATTAAGCTCGAGTAGGTATAGGTCTGTGAGGTCATTCACGTAAATAGGTATTTATTGCCTTTCGCATTTTCTAGTTTATGTTTTTTATTTAATCGCCTCGTTATAATAGTGCATTATACGAGTACCTTACCGCATCGCAATACAGTCCATTTCGCGTATGATTAAATTCTTATAATTTGTCGTACTTTTCTCTGATACATTTATTGGAGAACTTTAGGTAGGTAAAATTGTTTACTTACTATCGCTAACGGTAGGTACAAGGCACTTCTTGGTTATTTTTATTGCCGAGTCGTGTTGTTTAGGATATTGTATCCATACCTATCTACTTTCGCATCGCACCTATACGTACCAGTGACGTTAGGTATTATTTATTGGTGTAACGTACTTTTGGTTCCCAATAAATAATTTATTCTATTTGTCGCCCTTTGACATTTCTTTGTGTCATTAAGGTATCGCGTGGTTAGATAACTGTTCTTTCTGTTAGATAACCGATTATATTTGTGTTTAAAATTTTATCCCTTGTGTACCAGCTTACGCTAGGGTTCCGCCGGTTAGGAAACTTGGTTCCATACCTATAAAAATTAAAAACATTAAATATTTAAATTTATTTACACTCTTTAACACCAGCTTGTTTTAGGGTTTCGCGGGTTCGGAAAAGTGGTTCCGTACCTAATATTTTTTGTTAGTGATAATTATTTGCTTTCATTTCGCACCCTTTTACACCAGCCTGTTTTAGGGTTCCGCGGGTTCGGACAATTGGTTCCGTACTGACTATTTTTCGTAGTAACATTTATTTTGCTATTTTATTTCGCACTCTTATACACCAGTTGTTTTAGAGTTCCGCGGGTCGGAAAAGTGGTTCCGTACTCTTAACTTTTATATAGTGAAGTTTATTTTGCTATTGAATTTCGCACCTTTTGCTTTAGGGTTCCGCCTGGACGGATAAGTGGTTCCGTACCAATTTTTATAAACAACTTTTTGTTTACGCGTTTTGTTTATTGTTTCCGTTCATCATAATGGAAGATTTACAACATAAAATCAACCTTTATGAAGGGAAACGCGCTGCATTGTTTTCTCGGGTACAAGAGATCTATGATTCTACATCCAATTTAAATGATGAAAAATCTAAAAAAAGATTTATATCTCGAGCCAAAACAATGGATCAGATTCGTAGCGATTTTGTAGTTACAATCGATAATATCAACATGCTTTCACTAAAGCTTAACCCTAAATATGAGGTTTCTTATCATTCATTGTCCGCCTTTGATGATCTTTGTTGCGAAATTAAGGACAAGTTAAGTTCTTTGACCCCATCTCAAGATTCTACTGTACCTACTGTTCAAGTTACAAACACAGGGTCAGGGTCGTGTCATATCAGAGTGCCTAGGATCGAATTGCCTACGTTTGAGGGTGACGGTCATAAGTTTCCGTTCTTTTACGAAACGTTTAAACGGGTTATTCATAATAATCCCGACTTATCGGATTCCGATCGCATTCACTACTTGCTGAGTCACCTCAAAGGCAAGGCAGCAACGATCGCGGCAGGCATTGTACCTTCCGCTTCGAACTATCGTGTAATCTGGGACGCGCTTATCGATAAATACTTAGATACGCGTGCGTTAGCAGTTAACTATCTAAATCAGCTGTTTTCATTGAAGTCCACTGGTTCTTCGCCTGCTAACGTAGAAAAGGTATTCGATAAATACACCGCGATTATTGCATGTCTTAACCAACTGAAAATAGATAAATTGGATGAATTTATTTTTACGTACATGGGTCTTAAATTATTAGACTCGGACATCGCAAAACAATACGAAATGTCACTTCGTAACTTAAAAGATCCTCAAAGCGTCGACTATGATTATTTTGTCAAGTTTGTTCGTGAACAAATAAAAATCTTACATCGCATCGCGCCGCAGCGGCCAGAGCGGCCGACTGCCGGCAGCGGCGCCGGCGCCGCCAGCGCGTCGTCCGCCGCGCCCTCTAGGGTTTCGCAGGCGTACGTTTCTACGTCGTCTAAATGTTCTCTGTGTCAATCGACTCATACACACTTATTTAAGTGTAACGCTTTTCAAAAACTTAATGCAAATGAGCGATTTAAGTTTATAAAAGACAATAACATGTGCGGTAATTGTCTGAGCAATCAGCATACCGTATCTAAATGTAAGTCTACATCCACATGCAAGAAGTGCAATGGTAAACATCATTCGCTTCTACATTTTGACCAATCTGCGCCACCACAGAAACCCGCTTCAGCAGTTAGCGCCGCATCAGCTGAGCGTACGGTAGATACATCCGAGCAGGAACGTATTTCCTTATGCACTCATTCGGCTACCGTCCCAGATACTACTCGTACTACTGAAGTGCTAGCTACTGCGAAAGTGTTAGTGGTAGGTAGGAAAGGGAAGGATGTTATTGTTCGCTGTCTTCTTGACCCAGGGTCACAGAAAAATTATATAACAACTCGATGCTGTCGTAAGCTCGGGTTACCTATCCGCGCGGATTCAGTGACTACTGTCAAAGGTATTGGTGGTACCTCTCAATCCGTACGAGGTTCTGTCGACCTCACCTTTAGTTCGCGCCTTCGTGCGCAGCCCAAGTACACCATGGAGGCTCTAGTTCTTGACGAGATAACCGGTCAACTTCCGTTATGCTCGATAGATGTCGCTGATCTCAATCATATCGATTCAAAGCTACTGGCGGACGACACTTGGGGTGTGCCGGGGAACATTGACATTCTGCTTGGAGTTAAGCTGTTTGCTAAGTTATTGCAACCAGGTCACGTGACTTCCACGGCTGGATGCCCTGACGCATTGGAGACTGTGCTTGGTTATGTGCTGATGGGAGACGCGCCCGTTTTAGAACCTCCTAAAGCCACACTGTCTTTCTTTGCTACGTCTTCTTTGGAAAGCTACGACTTGCGCAAGTTCTGGGAAATAGAAGAAGTTCAGGCTTCTTCTATCACTAGTGTGGACGATAAACACTGCGAACAGTTTTATTGTTCCACCACTACTCGCACCCAGTCTGGCAAGTATGTCGTTGCTCTGCCACTGAAAACAGACGCGTCTGCGTTAGGAAATTCTTTCGAAATCGCACGTCGTAGGTTTCTTAGCCTCGAGCGTAAATTAAAATCGCATCCTAACGTCAAGTTACTTTATGATGACGTCATAAAAGACTATTTAAAAAATAATTACATTTCTTTCGTGAAAAACATTTTTCCTGGGGAGATCTCGTATTATATTCCGCACCATGCTGTTATTCGTGAGGATAAGGCAACCACCAAGTTACGAGTGGTTCTCGACGCAAGCGCGAAAACAGCCAATGGCACATCGCTTAATGATATTCTCTACGCAGGTCCAGTTCTTCAATCTGACCTACTCAACATTCTTTTGAATTTGAGACTCTTCGCTGTGGCTATCACGGCTGACGTTAAGGCTATGTACCTTCGAATTGGAGTGTGCCCTGAAAATCGTCCTCTTCAGCGCATCTTATATCGCTTTCAGGACGATCAAGAATTACAAATCTTGCAGTTTTCAGTGCTCCCGTTTGGTCTTAAGTGCTCGCCTTTTGTCGCCATCCGTACAATTCAACAATTGTGTAAGGATGAAGGTCATCAGTTTCCTCTTGCCAGTGATATACTGAGTCGTGATATTTATATCGATGATATAGCCAGTTCTATACCTAGCATTGCGCTAGCCATAAACGCCGCTCACCAACTGATTAAATTATTTTCACTTGGTGATTTTCAACTGACTAAATGGTCAAGTAATAGTCTTGATGTTCTTCAGGCTATACCCGAGTCATTGCGACTCTCGCACAGTGTCGATCTAAGTAAGGATCCGACACTGAAGATTCTTGGGCTACGGTGGTTCCCCGACGATGATTATTTCGCTTTTCAGGTCAATCCTGATGATCGCCCCTGCACAAAGAGGAATATACTTTCTGCTATCGCGCGCCTCTTTGATGTCTTGGGCTTAGTCGCGCCCATGATCTTATACGCCAAGCTACTTATCAAGGAGCATTGGCTTGTAAAAATTGGTTGGGATGAAGTCCCACCAAACCGCATTGTTCGCCTTTGGCAACAATTTCAGGCTGAACTGCCTCTTATTTCGCAGATTAACTTCGCACGCCATATTGGCGTAATTGAAAATTGTGAATTTTCAATTGTTGGCTTTGCAGATGCTAGTGAGAAGGCTTACGGTGGCGCTGTCTATGCCCACGTAGTCAAGCCAAACGGCGACGTCGCCGTCTCACTAATATGTGCAAAGTCCAAAGTCGCGCCTCTTAAAGTTATTTCGCTAGCTCGCCTAGAGCTATGCGCTGCACTCCTTTTATCGACTCTGATAAAACGAGTTTTCGCTATCTACTCCGCCCGATATGCTATTGAAGCTGTCGTAGCTTTTTCTGATTCAACTGTAACTTTGAGTTGGATTCACTCATCGCCACATCGCTGGCACACTTATGTGGCCAATCGCATCGCTAAGATTCACGAGAATCTATCGCCAGAACACTTTTTTCATGTCAAAGGAACCGAGAACCCTAGTGACTGTCTCTCGCGTGGCGTAACGCCAGCTCAACTCGTCCATCATCCACTGTGGTTGAATGGACCGCCATGGCTTAAACTGCCCCGCTCTCAATGGCCAATCAAACCATTCACATCAGGTGACACGCAAGATCTTCCTGAAATGAAGCCCGTCGCTCTACCTGCTGTTGCGTCAGACTGCCCTGATGCAACGCCTTCTACAGAAAATATTCTGTATCAACGCTCCACTAGGTTCTCATCCTGGACAAAATATTTGAGAACAATTTGTTTTGTCTACAAATTTATAAAGCGGCTTCCTAAAGGCCCAGTTACCGCATCTGACTTGGAGTTCGCGGAATTAATCGTGTGGCGCTCTGTTCAACGAAGTCATTTCGGGTCAGACTTGGATAATTTATCTCGCAACAAGTTATGTTCTAAGCCATTACAGAAATTGAGCCCGTTTCTGCATAATGGACTTATTCGCGTAGGTGGACGCTTAGCCAACTCTGAGTTAGACTTTGACTCGCGTCACCAAATTTTACTTCCTCGACAGGACCACGTAGTGGAACTTTTAGTCTCCCACTATCATATCAGTAATTTTCATACAGGTCCTAATCTACTTCTGTCTCTACTGAGACATCGGTATTGGATCCTGTCCGCACGGCGTATTGTTCGTCGAATTACATTCAATTGTAATCTCTGCTTTCGTGCCAAGCCGCGACCGGTCTTCCCGATCATGGCTGATTTACCGCGCTCTCGCGTCGAAGCAGCTCCCAAAGCGTTTTCTCACACTGGGTGTGATTATGCGGGACCGCTCATGATCACTTCCGTGCGCGCTAGAGGCCAAAAGAGTCGCAAGGCATATCTATGTCTTTTTACATGTCTGACAACGCGTGCTCTGCATCTTGAGGTCGCCTCAGATCTTAGCACACCTAGCTTTCTGTCAGCATTTAAACGCTTTCTTGCTCGCCGTGGTCCTATCGAATGTCTGTACACCGACAACGCTACCAACTTTGTTGGTGCTAAATCATATCTAAATGAACTTTACCGTTTTTTATCGCATGAATTTCGCCCGTTTTGGGATAGGGAACTGGCGGAACATAAAATCACTTTAAAAACGATCCCATGTAGAGCTCCACACTTTGGTGGCTGCTGGGAGAGCGAAGTGAAGAGTGTCAAGACGCATCTTTTAAAGGTAGTCGGTCAACAAATACTCACCTACGACGAGCTTACAACTGTGTTAGCTCAGGTTGAGGCCCTGTTAAACTCGCGCCCGCTCTATGCTCTGAGCTCTGATCCGTCAGAACCTACCGCACTAACGCCTGCTCATTTTTTAAATACCACACCGCTTGTCTTTCTTCCTGCTCGCGAAGTCACTGAGACGCGCTTACATCTTATTTCGCGACATGAATTAACTGATCAACTTGTCCAGTCTTTTTGGAAGCGGTGGCGCAATGAATATCTGCACACTCTTCAATCAAGGCAAAAATGGAACACTCCTTCTAATCCAATACGTGTTGGTATGGTAGTTGTCTCTATGCAGGACAATGTTATGCCTTTGCATTGGCCGTTAGGTTTAATTACGGAAATCTATCCGGACAAAAAAGGTGTATGTAGAGTCGCATCAATTAAGACGCAAAGTGGTATTTTTCAGAGGCCAACCGTCAAGTTGTGCCCTCTACCCACTCAGTAAATAATTATTATGTACTGTTTCTTTAGCTTAAGACTTTAGTTTAGTTTCGCATCGCATTGTAGCCGTTAGTTTAAATTCGCATCTAGTTTAGATTATACCTTTCTATAAGGTAGAGTCATAGAGTTCGTGACGATATGCAATTTATTAATTCAATTTCGCTTCTTTCGTGTTTTGAAAGTAGGATCTTTCAAGCCGGGGGAAATGGTTACGCTGTTTATTATATTTGGCGTTGCAGGGCTACCTTGTAGTAATACACAGGGTAATTTTGCTTTCTTGTTGATTACGCTCAATTTTGTGAAGGTTTTAAATCTTCGCGCGCCTTCGTCGCGAACGGACCATCGCACGCACACAAACAAGTGTGTGTTTGAAGGGCATAAAAAAACGCTCTCAGCGCGCCCGCACCCGCTTTTCGTTCATAATTCGCTAGACGGTCACCGCAGCCTGTGTATCGTAAAACAAACCTCTCGCGAGCCCGCGGGCCATGACCCAGCTTTTCGAGAATCGCAACATAAACTTGAAGTGAACGTGCGTGGAGTGCATTGGGCTGGAACTGAATTCCAGACCTTCTCAGTACCGGAGCAAGCTTGGGTGGCGTCCTCAGGTCAGTAAAATTACCTATTCATTATGACTGGTGGCCTTTCAACGTCCGTTGCTTCGTGTACAAAGTAAATTGTTTATCAGTGGTCCACCGCATCCGCTGGAGATATTCAGATATATTATGATCCACTCTATATTCCAGTTCTTTAAAACAAGGTTTATTTCACACTACGATATGCGTTCATAGTCAGGTAAGTAAGTCACGTATTTATATTACGAGTATGTAGAAGATTGAGCATCCGTGGAAATGCACTGCTAATGTGGTAGCTAATAAGGCTTTTCGATCTTATGGGTTCGGTTCCTGGACTTTCTGGGTCATTGCATGCTCGTTATTTTACTCTATGAAAACCAGGGTCATGTGAAATTATTTTTACTTTCATGAACTGCATCGCCGTGTGCAGTAAACAGTGTGTGGAAGAAAATTGTGCCGTTCGTAGGATGTTTGTCTGCCGTTCGTAGGATTACCAAAAACAAGGTAATCCTAGTCAGTAAAACTTAAAAGCACCAAAAAAACTTACTGAACCTTTATCCGGAACTATGCTTCTCGGACAATCGTAAACGTTAACGTTTCGTCCAACTGTCAATTTGTATGGGATTTTATAGCACATCTCTACTAAATAAAAGGAACTACAAAAACCCCATATAAATTAACAACTGGACGATATGTTAAAGTTTACGATTGTCAAACGCATTGTTCCGGATACTGTCTCTGACTTATTTATTACTCTTACACAGGCATACCTACCGTAATGCTAGGTTTACATTTTCATGTATAAATACCTATGAAAATTGCTTGCTCTGTTTTATAGCCGTTAAAATATCGGTGAATACTTATTTGCCGTAGAATAAAGTGTTTTGAACAAAGTTTGCCCGCGGGCATTTTCTTCAGTTGTTTGAATAAATATTCCACAACATTTCAGTGTTGTACCCTGAACAAATATGGCCAAGCTACATATCATTGTACTCGTTGCAATTGCACACATGAAATGTATTATATTTGTGAGAATGGTCACGCGTACTTTCGCGTTTCTTTCAAACACTACTGGTGCGAGGACTTCCTGACTGAAAACATGGATACATATTTATACTGTTTTGACATGTACATATACATATGTGCATTTGACGTCCGATTTATAAACCTAGTTCAAACCACTGCTAGCTAATGTGTCATTTAAAATCTATCATCGTCTTTGTCCATTGACGGTAATGAAAATAAAACGATTTGAAATGAGTAATAGGAATGACAAGAAAAAACAGTACGTAACGAGCTGCTAAAATGACAGTTTTTTTTATGAATAAAGACTAATGCGATTGTGTGTATAAAGATTTTGTTTTATGAAGTTTTTTTTAATGAAGTGTTTTTGTTTTATGATACTTGTTATTGTTTTTCGTTTTTGTAGAGAACAAGTCGAGGTGTGCTGATACAATAAAATGTAGCTTGACCCTAAGTCTCGAGAGCGGAGTAATAGTTTTAGTGGCGGACATGCGATGGACTGCGTTTGTCGGTTTAAAGGCTGGGATAACGTCTTGAGTCTCTCGGGGTTCGTTGTTTATTTCTCGTATTTTAATGTGGAAATATAGAGGCGTTTCCAGCTACGGAACACGTACTGAGACGTTTGCTGGTTTATTTTGCGGCCTACTTTACGCTAAGTGCTACTTACCGTTTCCTATTTGCACTTATATATGTGGAAGTTTTAATGTTCAATTCAATTTATAATGATCATCATATCAGCTAATAGACGTCCACTGCTGGACATAGGCCTCCCACAAAGAGCGTCATGACAACCGATCTTGAGCCTTTACCACAGATATATTATGTAGGAGCCTTAGACCATCCAACGACTTCCTGCGATCGCGTTATTGTCATCGGCCCATCCTATATTTCGTTTTATATTTATGCAAAAATTACAAAAATGATATATTTTTGGAATCAATCAAGACTTTCTTCTATATATTCAAAAGTTTTTCCCAAATTCAAAACTTCTTACCTTTTGAACAAAAGCTTGTTTTGAGTATTTTATTTCAACATTTTCGTATAACGTTTTATTTTATTCAAGACCTCTGTCTGATACTGACAATTTACACAAATTGCCCACGCAAAAAGTTAGCGATAAAGCTACAGCGCCGGAGGTTAGCCTGAGTTGGTGTATGTATACTTACTCATAAAAGTTGGTAGCAAGTCTTCGCAAATCCATCATGATAATAACATTTCAGAATACATTTATAAGATTTTGAATATGAATATTATAATTATTTAGTCTTCAGGCACATTTGAACAATGAGGTCACATAGTTACCACAGTTAACCTCAAAAGAAAAATATCGACACGTGTTTCATCCCTCCACGGGACATCTTCAGGACCATCGATTTGTTCTCCGCCAGACGTGTTGCTCCGTCGAGCGCTGGAGCCAAAGACTTTGGCTCCAATGGTCCTGAAGATGTCCCGTGGAGGGATGAAACACGTGTCGATATTTTTCTTTTGAGGTTAACTGTGGTAACTGTGTGACCTCATTAGTTAAAAGGTTAAGCGGAATAGTACTAGAGATTTTTCGTCTGTTTTTTATCTTGTAATGGATTTCCGCAAAGTAACGCCTGAATCTATCAATTAACAAATTATATATCTGGTGTTATGCGTACTTACCTCTTTCCATCAAGTGCACCACTTTAGTGGTTTAATAAAATGTTTTCCTTCGCCATTAAAAAGCACCGGCATAGCCTACAATAGTTCCATCCACTGGTGTACGATCGTTTCCAAACCCTCGATCTTAATAATAATAAATAATAACCAAAGATAATGCTGGACAATCCACACAGCATCATCTAGCCCTAAGGTAAGCTGTTGTTCTGTCTTAGAATGCGAAGTACTACCATTACACCACCTTACTTTTTTTAGTGCATGGTTACTAACACAATACTGTCCATAGTTGTTGAACCCTCGATCTTAAGATTTGAAGGGGCCACCACCACTTTCCGATCCTAAGGTCGTGGGCTCGAATCCGATCGTGCACCAATGGATTTTTCTATTAAAAAAAAATATGCGCGCAATACCAGTGCTTTCATACGGTGAAAGAAAACATCGTGAAGAAACAGGCATGTCCAAGAACTAAACATTCGAAAGACATGTACCATTCACCAATCCGCATTGGGTCCGCGTGGTGGCCAGTGCCCAGCAGTGGGAACATTAGAAGGCTGTCATGAAGATGGCTACTACTACCTTTTTTTTCTAACCTATATCGTCCAACTGCTAGGCAAAGGTGTCCCCCAAGGACTTCTCGTCGTCCCTATCCTGAACTTTCTTCCTATTTATACTTATTTTTTTTAGTGTATGAATGTTTTCTGACTTTAACAGTTGTCGAGTCTGGCGACGAGCCCGTCGCATGCTGCGGCAGGAGAACCCTAGTCCTCGCGAACCACCAGAGCACTGCGGATGTGCCGATGCTGATGGCGGCTTGGAACGCGCGGCCCGACGTCCTGCCGAACCTCATGTGGATCATGGACCGCGTGTTCAAGTTCACCAACTTCGGGATAGTCAGCGTGCTGCACGAAGACTTCTTTATACAAGCGGTAAGTGCACATTTTTTAGGTAAAAAAGGAGGCGGTTATCAATTCGAGTAGGTTTTCTTGTATGTTTGTGACGTGATTATTCCGCCAATAATTAATTAAACTTGATGATTTTTTTTTTATTTGGTTAACCATCTTTACTTCATGGATGATCCTATATACATTTTAGCGAATTTGATTCAGCGCTTTTTAAAAAAAAAATACAAAACAAAAAAAATATCGGTTGGTTTTTGAGAGTATTATATTCTCTTAAGAAATTTACATTTAACTTAAATTAACTTAGGTTCTAAATTCTATATAAACAGATGACGTTTTGTTATGAAGAGGACTTGCATACATTGTTTTAACTGTCATTACAGAAACATTAGCCAAAAACAAATGAAATTGTATGTTTTACTAACAAGTGCATAGGTCTCACAACGGATCTCGGCCGTAGTGAAATTAGCCGTTTCGATGCGCAATGAAGCTTTTTCAAACTAAATTGTCTTTGCGCATCACAAACAGCTAACTTCACGGAAGCCTAGATCCGCTGTGCGAACTATACAAGTACGTCATTGACAAAACATCCTGAAAACGAATTCTCTCTCGAGATAACTCGTATTGCTAAATCCCTTTATAGGATTGGGTGTTCCCGGACAAGATTTAAAGTAAAACCTAAGCATAAGACGACCGATGTGGCGCAGCGGGCGCAGGTCCGCCTGCGACGCAAAGGTTGCTGGTTCGATTCCCGCCTCGGTTCAAATGTTTATACGATCTACAATATATCTATCTATGTATTGTATTGTATTGTATTAAGTATATAATATCAGTCACCTAGTACCCACAAACACAGCTCTGTTTAACAGCAGCTTACCTTGGGGCTAGATGATGAATTGATGATGTGTTGATTGTCCAGCATTAAAAAAAAAAGTATATAGTTTTTTTTCTAAAACTCTGCTATAGAAAAATGCTACAATACAGTTCTACATTTTGAAGTCGATTGAGACTATTTGAAATCGTCAAAACGATCATAATTTATTTTACTAAAAGTTTTACTCTATCTGAGTAGGAAAGCAGTATTGAAATAAAACATGCCAAACACAATTGCCCTCGCGTCGAAACAACCCTATTATTAAGGGGTAATCTGATCTGACCTAATTACCTACGGCCCGACCTGTCAAAGCTTGTAAACCCTTAATCACACCATCTATAAACTTCAAACTGCCCATAAATCCGTCTAGTCAATGTGTTTGCTGTTTCGTCTGCTACGCCTTTACCTTAGACATAAGCAATTTCAGAATAGATTATAATTGGAAAAAGTACTTAAAATAACTTTAGTTAAATTAGCCTTGTCACGGTTTTATTATTAACCTGTTGATATTATTATGATCCAATATTAAAAGTATAAAATATAATTTCAGATCAAAAATAAATAAGATGGTCAGAATTTTAACCTGAGATTTCCCACTGCAGGGCAAAGGCCTCTCTATTTTACTTTCAATCTCTATATTGAGCGCTAATGTAGGTCTTAATATGCATTATCTAAGTATTTTTGATCGATAGGTCAATGCAACCTTATTTAAAAACTGACATCGTGCGATACATTTTCAGTCCTTTTTCCTTTAAGAAGTGACGTTCAACTGGGCGTTCAACTATTACTACGCGAGCCTAAGGAGGTCGAGATGGAAGTAGGTTGAAATCGAAGTAAACAAAAGCTGACACGCGGTAAAGCGTGACAATTTAGTCAGCCGTGCATTCATGTGATCTCGCGCCGTTTACCCACAATTACCAGTAATAGTAGTGTGATTCACTAACTAACGCAGGATGTATTTTATTGAGACGGTACGACCGCCATACGACACTACTCCGATATTCGTTGGCTTCACACTGCTGAAATTACGGTGGTTGGAGTCGTTCTACAACTCGTACCTAAACATCTCGTACCGAATGTTGTGAATTGAGAAATACAAAAAATATATTATTTCCGATCTGCAACTCGTATACGATTGTATATAGGTCGTGTAAAGACAACTCAGGGAGTTTATTAATTCTGCTTAAACTTTAAAATGTTTTGCTTTTGAGTGTCCAGGAAGTCCGACAACGTGCGACCTGCGGCTGGTTGGTGTAATTTAGTTTGGTTGTGACCTAGGCCTGGTCGGACTACCTGGTCACTCATTAAAATGTATGAATCATATGCGTCACAACACAATCACTACATGCATGGTTTGTGTACATGTGCCTTGCTGAGAAAGCACACAAATAAAATAAACGCGTGAATGGCCCTTAGCTGCAGCGCCTATGAAAGTGCTCACGAACTTGTGATCGGGTGAGGTAGGAGCGGTGGGAGAAGTGAGTGACCATTCTGTACGTAGTATCTGTGATGCCACGCTACGGTCGGTCACTATCATGAGCACACTACGCACATTGGGTTATGCTTGTAGGTCAATAATGTAGGTCCTCAAGCTTTTTGCACCGCAAGAGGTTCGAACCATTTCGAATGGGATCATTCGCACCGCACAATTTGTTGAGCGGTGCGAAAATCTTTGGAATCGGTCGATTCGGACCACGGTATTATACCGTGGTGTTCTTAATATTTAGTTTTAGGTTTTTATTGTTGGCTGAACTTGGCATGGCAGGCGAAATCATCATGCGTACTAAACTACCTGGCGTATACGGCCAACTTTATGCCAACTTATCCTATGACTTAAAGTTTGTGCTGCTCGAAACCAGCATAATAAATATCAGTTTTCGTGATGTGAAATTTTGCTCATAATGCAAGTGTGCAACAAGTTTAGTAAGCACACGTCACGCCTGACGTTACCGTTACTAAGCTGCGTTGAATAGAACCCATAACACTAGTTTGTGTAACTTTTTTCAGTAACATCACAAAATCAAAAACAAGTTCACAAAAAAAAACTTAGAAGTGGATTATTGTGAACTTTAAACTATCTCTAACCTGCACCACCGATATCCAAAATTTATGATTTCTGCTAAGCTATAATAGTTTGTCAGCTAGTTGTAGTATTACATTTTAACTCAATGGTGGTTTCATTGTCTGATGTCTACTTGCATTATGTAGTTTTTGCTTCTTGGCATAAGTGATGCAGACGATAGGAATACACCTTTTAAACTAGTGCTAACCACTCGGAATATCCAAGTTACTGAAAGTTTTATCAGTACGTAAAGTTAGACAACACGCTAGCACCGACAAGAACTCATAACTTTGGTTTTACAAGGTGCTAGTTTCAGCTAGTCTAGTTAGGCTTCAACTGCACACTGTTCCGCTCTTCCTCATTATGTTAGCAAGTGTTTTAGTGAAGGAAAATGCGTAATCTCGCTAGCTCTTTGAAAATTAAACAGGTTTTTGGTTTACTGCTTAGTAGGCAGTAGCTTTATTTGCTGTAGGTTGTGAGTTCGATTTCGACCCAGAGCAAACATTTGTGTGAATATAGTTCTGAGTTTTGTAATTGTAGTAAGTATTTTAAATAATATAATAGATATCCTATCAGTTACCTGGTCCCATAGTACAGGATTTTCTGAGTTCTCAGCTAGGTGGCGCTGTATGGAATGTTCACCAAAATTTATTTCTATCAAATTTACAATAAAGTCTTTAATTGTCTTTTGAATGTCGAGCGCACGCTGTGTTGATGTTATACTATATAAAGCTTAATTACCACTCACTCACTCACTCACTGACATGTGAGTTGAGGCACTTGCGCTAGGGGTGGGGTAAAACCGATTACGGATTC
The DNA here is from genome assembly GCA_951394395.1 of Colostygia pectinataria. Classification (NCBI taxonomy): domain Eukaryota; kingdom Metazoa; phylum Arthropoda; class Insecta; order Lepidoptera; family Geometridae; genus Colostygia; species Colostygia pectinataria. The sequence goes on from OX596362.1 coordinate 6,964,371, forward strand.
GTATAGAGGGTGTTTTGAAACTTTCTAGAAAAATCCCAAAATCCCCATTTTTGACCCCCTTGAGGGGGTCGTAGGGGGTATTTTCCACTTGCCGTTGGAAAAGTCGCGTTTTTTTTTGAGATTCGTGTAGAGGGTGTCCTGATTGGTAGAAATCAATTTTTAAATACCCCCTAAATACCCCCGTTTTTTTTTTCTTCTTCATATCTCCGAATCTACTGAGGGGATTTAAAATTTTTTTCAAGATTCGTGTAGGATTTATCCATGGAAGTACAACTGAAAGTCGAATATACCCCAGATCAACTTCGAATCGACCATGACCAATTTTTTTTTTTTTTTTTGGGTTTTTTTTTACGGGAATAAAAAGTTTTTTTTTTTTAATTTTTTATATTATTGCCCCTGTTATGGAGAGCACTTTTTACCTTCGCGAGCTGCTTGCAGCGAGCGCACCACGCAACCTCTACAGCAACCAATCTTCTCGCGAAGCTGCTTGCAGCGAGCGCACCACGCAACCTCTACAGGAGCACACCCCGTTCGCGAGCTGCTTGCAGCGAGCGCACCGCGCAACCTCTACAGGAGCACACCCCGTTCGCGAGCTGCTTGCAGCGAGCGCACCACGCAACCTCTACAGGAGCACACCCCGTTCGCGAGCTGCTTGCAGCGAGCGCACCGCGCAACCTCTACAGGAGCACACTCCGTTCGCGAGCTGCTTGCAGCGAGCGCACCGCGCAACCTCTACAGGAGCACACCCCGTTCGCGAGCTGCTTGCAGCGAGCGCACCACGCAACCTCTACAGGAGCACACCCCGTTCGCGAGCTGCTTGCAGCGAGCGCACCACGCAACCACTACAGGAGCACACTCCGTTCGCGAGCTGCTTGCAGCGAGCGCACCACGCAACCTCTACAGGAGCACACCCCGTTCGCGAGCTGCTTGCAGCGAGCGCACCACGCTACCTCTACAGGAGCACACCCCGTTCGCGAGCTGCTTGCAGCGAGCGCACCACGCAACCTCTACAGAAACTCAACCCCTCGCGAGCTGCTTGCAGCGAGCGCACCAGGCGACCTATATTATTTATCCATGCAATTAATTACGAACTTTAAAATCTTTTTAATTGTTTTAATAACGTTTTTCTTATATCTTTTGTAGGAGTCCAAATGTAAACATTTTATACCCTTTTTTCAATTTGAAAATATTTCATGTCCATGTCCAAGACTCGTATCCACACGCGAGCTGCCTGCAGCTCGCGCACCACAAAAAACTAGTCATTTTATACAAATAAAACAGCTTTTTGAGTGTAGTTTTTAAAGCTCGTTGCTATAATTAAGCTTGATTGGTTAATAACTTACAGAAACAAAATTGAATGCATTCAATTTTATTAACATTTGAAAAAAGTAATTATATTTTTTGGATTAAGAAATTGTGAGCTATAAAACTTGATAACTAACGAAATCGGATAATGTAAATGAAATGACTAAGTCATCATAATTCACTGTCTCCGTCTTTGTTGTCTCGTTTGACCATTTGTCTGCGCTTACGTTTTGGTGTTTGTTTTTTTCCTTTTGGATCATTTTCTTTGTCATTCCTTAGTTTATTATAGCCTTAAGATGCTAGTAAATCATTCATTGTCCTGTTGTTCACTTAGAACGTATAAGATTCTAGTAAAAAATATGTGTAGAGTTCTTTGTGATAGAGCTCGTCCGAGCAAGTACTACCATACACATATTTTTCGCGCTCAACGATCGCGTTGCTGTGTTTCAGTTCGAAATGTGTAATTGGCGGTGAAATGAAATACACATAACTGATATTTTTGGTCTACGTCTCAGAGGCACGAGTGTTACCCAAGGATTAAAGTCCTTGGTGTTATAGTTCTATCAACGGATCTCGGCCGTCGTGAAATTAGCCGTTTCGATGCGCAATGGAGCTTTTTCAAACTAAATTGTCTTCGCGCATCACAAACGGCTAACTTCACGGAAGCCTAGATCCGCTGTGCGAACTATACCTCTGATATATCATGCGTCAATAGGCTTTGGTAACCGCTTACCGTCAGGTACACCGTATGCTAGTTTGCCACTTAAGTGGAATAAAAATAATAAATGTAGAGCTGTTATTTTTATCGACGCAACAGCATTGATTGCTGCAATAAGTTTTCCAAGGTGTGACCAATAATATACTACAGATTTAATTTCATCTTTGTGCCGTTTGAGGTGGAATGTATAATAGTGCCAAGGCTAATGCGGTGTTGCATTGATTGGCCTTGGTTGTGGAAACACGCATGTGCCTGTGGTTTTTTTACTTTTAGAACACCATAGATTTTTTGATGGTTCAGCTTTTTCCCGTCCATGCTCTGAAGTCATCAACATTGGTTGGTTATTTGCCATGAATATCGTTTCTCACTTTCAAGAGTAGATCTAGGGTTTGACGATAATTATGTTCAAAAATTAAGATCTGGGTGTTGTGTACTATTACTATATTTTAGTACTATTTGCTGTTTGCAAGTAAACATTTAAAAAAAGTTAATAAGGCCTGAACTACAAGTATGTAGTTCGTACTAGTGTCTTTAAATCGTTTACCACTTACTACACTATTGATGCTACATTAGATTTGTCGTGGCCACTTTATGATACCTTTTGAACTACGAGTTTTCAAATGCTTTTGAGTTTACTGACACAAACGGCAATATATTCACTTTCAGAGCTTTTAATGCAAAATGTTATGGCAGTGTTTTTTGCACCTTCGAATTGAGCGTAATGTAAAAGTTCTCTACTTGTTCAGATTAAGCAAATCCAGCCTGCTTTATGAATTTTCTTATTTACACCCAGAATTATGCTAATCCAGAGAGGTATTAATGTTAAGCGGAGTTTCTTATTTGAATACATGCAAATAGAATTGTGAAGGCTTTCACTCGTGCTAAGATTGTTTTGCTGTGTAGTTTTGAGCTTTGGGAAAGAATTATTGTTTTCAGCATTTTCTAATCATTTTTGAGACGTGGAAGGTAGTGGTGGTTTTAGAATACATATCTTGATTAAGTGCAATTCCATAGGAATAAGGCGATTTTATAGTGAGTTTTTAAAAACTCAATTTGGACGCAGTGACAAGTTAAAGCGCGGATGCCACTATTTTGATTGTGTACCTCACAGTCGCTTAGTCATTTTTTCGGGGCGTCAACAAGTTTGGTCACTGATTTAACTTAACAAAAAGCTAGAAATAATGTATCTGTGTCCCCCACACTATGATCTCTGCATTTGCCTGCATTTTTAAACAAAGATTAACATCTCCTAACTTATTCATGGTGTTTCACCCATTGCATTACTGAGCTAATCTTCTTAAAACCCTCTTTGTAAACTGCCAAAATGTATGTCGTAGGTACTTGGTTTGAATTGAATGTGTATGACTATTGTTGTGTCATTGCGTAGACGGACGCCAATATAAGATTAACGTAGGGCCAAAAAAAGGCATTTTTGTAAAAGCGAGTGTTAAATCCATAGTAAAGTAAGTGTTTTTTGCGAGGAATTATAGTATAAATTATACGTAACGTGAGATTGAATGGTCTGAGACGAAATATACACTTTTGGTGCCTTAGTGCACACTGGGTTTTTCACTTTTTCTACAAGAAAAAATACTTACTGCAGTTATAAAAATATAAATCAGCAGTTTTATTAAATTTTTTGTCACTCTAGCATAAGGAATGCCTCAACGACTGATAACTGCTTTCATCATTCACCGGTTTTATGCGACCGCAATGTCATCCATCTAGTGGCCGTCCTACACGTTGTTTTCAATTATGCCATTTTCATTGTCATATACAACTTTCAGTACAAACATTTAATTCAGTCAAAATCTCGCCAGTATACTGAATCTAATCGCTTAAAATACGATTGCTTGATTAGTGTTTAATGTTTACAGGTGTTTGTCTTTTTTCAGAGTGCTTATCACGAAAAGCTCGTTTGACAATCGTAAACGTATCGTCCAGCTGTTCATTTGTATGGAATTTTGGTTAGTTAATTTAACGCACAAAAGAGGCGCTGTTCAAAATCCTATACAAATTGACAGCTGGACGATACGTTTACGTTTACGATTGTTAAACGAGTTTTTTGTGATTCGCTTTCAGAGTGCGTGACGATACAACCAATGATATTATTAGTTCGGTTGATGGCCAACCTTGGTAACACATACGGTCCTTTTCCTTCCGAGGCCCTATCCGTTCTTAGTATTAAAAAAACCTGTCAACTTACAAAATCAATAGCATATTAAATAAACATACAAACCAAATGCACGGAAGGATATGACACGTTCGTAGTTGTATCTGGTGCATTGTAACAACTGTAGCCTTTATGGCGATGCAACAAAGTCGAAACTTAATTGGATAGGTGGTGCTGGTTGTTGGTCGGCTGAGTGGTGGAAAGGTGGCATAAGTTAGAAGCTGAACCGTTATCCTACTGCTAAAAATTATTGAACCAGCGTCATCATATATTATTACAAAACTGACGGTTTTTTCTCATAATAAGAGCCTACAACTAAACTATCTCGGCCACTGTAAAGTTAGCAGTTTCGATGCGCAATGGAGCTTTTTAAAACTAATTATATAGTTTTAGCGCATGACAAGCGGTAACTTTACGATGGCCAAGATCCTGTCGAGAGAACTATAGTTGTTTTATTATTTTAAATCTTATAATATTTTTATGTTTGCGTTACAATCACGCTAAAACGGCTTAACTGATTTGGATGAAAATTATTACAGTAATAGTTCTAAACCTGTTACTTTTATTCATGTAAAACGAGAACGAAGCCGGGAACAGCGTTGTTTTTTTTCTATGTCAAAGACTACTTTCACGTTTTTATTTTTAAACTAATTAATGTGTAGTCTTTTCTGCTTTGCAACCCCCACACACAATATTTAAAACAATGTTGTGTTGTGTACTCTCGGCCGAGGGTTTAAGACCCCCGCCCCTTTTATAGACACAACTAATAAACTCCAATCGTTATACTACCGGTCTTTGCGTATGTTACGACTTCTCTAGCTCAGGGGCGACCACGGAACGAGATATTCATCATCATTACCTTTATGCACATCATCCAATCCGTTCACAATTCAATGCTGGACATTAGGTTTACTACGAGAGTTATTTACACACACGAGAGTTATAGTGCGTACATATCTAATAAAAATAAATATTAGGTAGGTACTAGTGAAACAACCAAATATATATTTGGCACTTGTTCACTTTTTGCAGTTGTTATAATGTAAGTAATTATTCCTGTGTCGAGTCGCCCCGTTGTAACAGGCACATGGTAATGAGCTGCCGTGTCTAAATGTGTTTATGGTTCACGGTGCTTTCCGGTCGTATCTCTTCTGAGGAGTAATTGTCATAGTTCTGGAATACATATCGCATTGCAGGTGAATTTTATGACATGGTATACATGTAAACAGGAAAATATTGTATGTAATTACAAGTATAATATATAATATGCCTGACTGCGATAGAGGGTAATGTGTTTCTTTACGTGTAACTGTATTTTAAATTCGGAGTAAGTAATTAATTTTATGTGTGGTTATGGTATTATAACCTTAAAACGTATGTTTTTAGGCTTATGTGGAACCTTTAGATAATTAAGTTATTAACCAAAAGACGTAAAATGTTGGAAATATGCCTTTTCCATAAAGTACAATGCATGTTACAGTTCCTATTTTGAGTTAATAATACGAAGTAATCATCTTCTTCTTCTTTCTTCTAATATATATAAAAATGAACGGCAACGGCTGGACCGATTTGGCTGATTTTGTTCTTGAAATGTTTGTACGAGAAGGTTTAATTAAACGGTGAGAAATTATGGAAAATTGCCAACAAAATAACGCAAATGAAACCGCGCCGGGTCTACTAGTCGCTAGATATTATTATAATAATCTGTATAGTTTATAACGTTACTGTAACACACAAAGAGCTTACGTAAGATAAGCTTCGCTTCCAATCCACGCAACTAATATCGAATTAATGCGTCTGATCTCCGGATAAGCGCAAAATTGATTTGGAACAGTTCGCAGAGGGCCTCTGTTCATCGTAAATAACAACAATTTTGGAGAATTATACCACTGTATATAATGACTAGGGTTATTTGATACTTCATGACATATCTGTAACTTATTACGCCAGGCTTAGCGTAACTTGAGTTATCGCATTTTTGTTTACGGAGAGCACCGGTGGTCTAGTGGTAGTGACCCCGCCTTCCGATCCTAAGGTTGTGGGTTCAAACCCGGTCGTGCACCAATGGATTTTTCTGTTCGAAAAATTTATGTGCGCAATGCCAGTGCTCTCATACGGTGAAGGAATACATCGTGAGGAAATCGACATGTTTAAGATCTAAAAATTCGAAAGACATGCGCCATCCACCAATTCGCATTGGGTCCGCGTGGTGGACTAAGACCCAATCACTCTCGCCCGAGAGTAGGCCAGTGTCCCAACAGTGGGAACATTAGAAGGCTGTCATGATGATGATGGTGTCCGCAAATATCAACATTTATACTTTTAAAATAGGAGTAAAGTAAAGGAAAGTACCATTAAAAAAAAACTTACATGATGATTTACATGATGAAACATATGGAGTGGTTTAAAAAAACATTTTAGTAACCTAGGTTGAACCTTTGTAACAGCTATAAGATAATTTCATTTAAAAAACTATTTTTTTTTGTAATGATAGAGTCAAGTTTTGCAAATTTAGTTAACGAAATATCTAGAAAGTGGGTTTCAATCTTCGGGTCTTGAAATCAATAACCCGAATATTTCTAGTTAGGTCTAATATGACCCAATATCAAAGCCATGACATGGGCAAATTTTGTATCTATAACGCAATCTAATCACATCTGAAAGAAGTGTCCTCAAGATCGCGAAAGTGTTGGTAAAACTACAAATATTTCATAGATATGATATAAAAATGCTATTATCCCGTATAGTTTGAATAGTGTTTATAGAATATGAGCTGTTCATGTAGCTTCTATTCTTGGTCGTACTATATCTTTTTATTATTAGTTTAAAATAATTAAAGAATAGGTTTCACTATTCCTAAAAAAAGATCCTGTAATATAATATAGGTACTTTTATTTCCTTTTCAGCACAGAAGGCAAAAATTGGCAGGCTCGTGCAATAAGCAAAATTCCAATATTCGGTTCACACAACATACAATAACACTGCCTGTATATTATGTGACAAAATCAGCAAAAACGTAATACCTACCCGCATTTTCGGGATTGGTGTTTATTCTCACCGTTACAATAATTGAGTTGCCTCTGCTTCGCGCGGATTCAAAATTAACAATTCTTACCAATTTAGATTGCTACTGCTGGATATAGATGCTGGAAGCAACTTATTTATAATTAGAAAGTGAAGTACCTATTATGTGAAAAAAAAAACATTTAAATTTGTCTCATCAGCATCATCATATCAGCCGATAGACGTCCACTGCTGGATGATAGGCCTCTTCAAAGAGACCGCCATGACAAACGATTTTGAGCCTTCACCATCCAACGACTTCCGTGACTGCTTTAATGTCATCGGTCCATCGAGTGGCGGGCCGTCTGACAATTCGTTTTCCAGTTCCATTTAAGAACCAACAATACCTCTCAGCATTCGAATTAAAGCTTTATTTCGTGTGTGTGTGTCAAAAAGTAAGCTGCGTTTGTGAAAGCTCAGAACATTTTGAGTATTTAAAAAGTAAATTACGTGCATTACCTGCTCCAAAAGGCACCAAGCTCGAAGATTATAGCAGCAGTCATTGAATACAGGTACTCAATAACCTCAAAAATTGTTTATTATACAAATATGCACTTGAATTTATATGAAGAGAATACGTTTGCGTTCAAATAATCACACACACATATAAACAAAGAATTTTTGACAAAAACTTTAACCAATTGTGGACACTGAATTACATTTTGTTTATTTTAAATACCCTACTTGTTTTTTGCAAAATAAATAAACGGAGCACCGGCCGGCACACTGAGAGCTGACATTACATCATATAAGACATTTGACAGTGAAACTCAGTCACTTCAACTCTTCAACGACTGAACAAAACGGAACAAACACAAATGAGTTGCCAGCTTACACTTTATTGCTGCTAAATCGAAAATCGATCAAGTAAATTAAATAAAATCGATTTCACGATTCCAAGAGAAATTATTTACATTCTAAAATTATTTGTTAAGAGTACCATATTATAATGAATAGTAACACGATGCTTACAAGAGCAAAATCTAGAAAAATTACTGAATGTAAAGATGAGGAATCAAATGATTTAACAATTAACTATTTAAAAACAATTGAGACGTTGAAGAAGACGTTAGACACTAAGGAAAAATTGAACAATCTACTAATACAAGAACAAGAAAATGATGCAAAAGAATTTGAGAAAATGTGCAAACAAGTGAATTTATTAAAAAAAAGAATTTTTGAAGAGGAAACACAAAATTGTGATCTCAAAGGACAGATTACTTCACTAATGGAACATAATGCAAACTTAACAAAGGAACAGGAAGAATGTGAATACATGACTAAATTATCGAAATTACAAAAAGCTTACGACCTTCAAAGTAATGAACTCGTAGAAACACAGCTTAAATACAGTGATTTATTACTTAAATCTTTATACCCATCGAGTACTGTAAAGGGTTTCAACATAAAAGCGAATTCGAAACTCAATAGTAAACAGAAGAAGCTTAATACAAGACTTAGAAAAATATCAAAAAAAGTTAATGTACTTACTGTCACCAAGAGATTGATGCAAGAAGAACTGGAACGACGACAAATATCTGTCCTTTCTTTACAACAAGAATGTGAAAAACTTTTGGATACTATCTTCATGTACGAACAAGATCTTAAGCAAAATGAAGTTACTATGGAAAAGGTGACATTTCTGGAGAATAGGCTTGTCACATTACAAAATAAAATAGAGTCCAACATAGAGAAAACAAGCACTAAACTAACAAATCCAATTGCTACACATCAAACCGAAATAAACATCAATGAAATATCAAACGGTGTAAAAAGACCAGATATGGACAGTATAAAGAAGATTGCCATGTATTCGGATAATGTAGGAAAATCGATGGCAGGTTTGATAACTGAATACTTACCAAGAACCCATCAGCTCTTAAATATTTGTAAGCCGGGATATGAATTTACCGAAATCATAAATGATAAAATTGTAGACTCGAATCACGATGAAACGATTATAGTAATGATTGGAAATTTTAAGACTGTCAGAAAAAATATTGGTGAATACATCGCAAGCATAAGTAGAATAACAACTGAGATGAAGAAGATGGAAAGAAAAATAATCGTCACCACACTTTTGTATGAACAGAAAGACTACATCAACGCAAAGATCATGAAAGTTAACAGCAAATTATATAACTTGGCGGCAATATACAGCAACCTAAACATAATAGAAATCAATGATTCGCAAAAAGGTCCCAATTTCTACTCAAAAAAAGGTCAAGAGTTTACTGCTAGCTACATAACCACTGCATGCATGAAAGGAGTAAATAGAAGTAACCTAAAAATCTTAACCGGAGTTTGTGCTGAGAAAGTAGAAGAAACTATGCCTTCATCACAAAATTTTTTCAAAATAAAGATTCGAACAAACACTATATAAAAATTTGCCATCAAAACGTTGAAGGTGTCTACAAAAAAGAGGACAGCCTTAGTATATTTTTATGTCATGAATGTATTGATGTCATGTGTATGTGTGAAACTTGGCTTAACTGTAATAACATTTCATTGTTTAATGTAGAAGGCTATAAGTCTGCATCATCCTACTGTAGGGAAAAACATATTCGTGGTGGATGTCTAATACTTGTCAAAAATAATATTAAATTTAAAAAACGGGACGATATCAATAATATGTCAAAAGAAAAGCAGTTTGAGGTTTGCTGCATTGAACTAAATAAAGCTATAATTTTAGTAGTGTACCGATCACCATCGTCAGATCTAAACGTGTTCATGACGAATCTTGAACAATGCTTGGATAAAATTACGAGGCAAAACAACAAGACTATTATATTAAGTGGTGATTTTAATATACGCTTTTCTACGATAAAAGAATCTAAAAATATTCTGTCGGATGTGTTTGACAGCTTCTTGTTAAAACAACATGTATTTGAGTTCACAAGGGTGGTACAAGTAAAAGGACGCGATAGTCCTATAAGATCTTGCATTGACAATATTCTTACAGACTCGGATGATGTCAATAATGTTAGAGTTATCCAAGGTATCAAATCTGACCATCTTGCACAAATACTTAACGTTAAACTAAATATCGACTCAGTGATTCCAACTTCTCGAATATATCGAAAAATTTCTGACTCAAAGTTGCAAAATTTAAAACATAATCTATATGAAATATTACAAAATCCCAGTCTGTATACCGACTACAATACTTATTTTGACAATTTCTTAAAATCAGTTGATGAATGTATTCCTGTTACAGAAATTTGCAATAAAAATAACCTTTCTTTCTCTAAATGGGCCACAAAAGGTATCCTTGTGTCCCGAATCAGATTATTTGAGTTATATGCGCTCCTTAGAGCGGATGATGATCCAACTCTAAAGTGCTACGTAACACGGTATAGTAAAATGTTCAAAAAAGTTTGTCTTTCCGCCAAGAAAATGTACTGGACACAACGGATCGTAAAATCCGAAAATAAAATCAAATGTGTGTGGCAAATTATCAAAGAGAATACGGGTAAAAATTTAAACTGTGATAATAAGTGTGATAAAATTTATAATGATAATAATGGAAAATTAATTTATGACAAATATGAAATCTCTAATTATTTTAATGAATATTTTGCTAATGTGGCTGTAAATGTGACAAAAACTTTAAAATGCTCCGTAAACGACTCATTAGATTACCTTAAAGAATTTAGGCCAGTACAGGAAAATATTAGCTTCAAACTTAAGCCAATTAATATGACACGAATTATAAAAATGATTAAGGGACTTAAATCTAAACATGCAAATGATTTTTGGTATATAACGCCAAATCTAATTAAGAAACTAGAGTGTCAGATAGCAACACCGATGATGGCTATAATAAATGATTGCATTGTCAATGGACTATTTCCTGACCAAATGAAAATAGCTAAAGTTGTCCCTCTACATAAAAAAGGCAGTACCACAAGCTGTGATAATTACAGACCTGTCTCGGTTTTGCCTAGTTTAAGTAAAATATTTGAAAAATACATTGCCGAAGAACTTATACTGTACTTAACACAAAATAAAATCTTAAGCGAGCGTCAATTTGGCTTCCAAAAAGCAAAGTCAACCAAGCACGCCATTATGAGGCTGTTGGAAGATATCTTTGCGGGATTGGAGGGATCGCAAAAAACATATGGGGTTTTTTGTGATCTATCCAAAGCTTTTGATTGCGTATCACATACTATTCTTGTCAAAAAGCTACAGCATTACGGTATTAGAGGAAAAGAGATAGAAATCCTCACATCGTATTTAACAAATAGACTTCAGGTAGCTGAACTGAATGGATGTCGTTCAAATAAATGTAAAATAGAACTAGGCGTTCCGCAAGGATCTATTTTGGGGCCCCTGCTGTTTCTGATATATGTCAATGATCTATCAATAGTATTCAAAGATATAGATATAGTTATGTTTGCCGATGACACTAGTTTGATTATCAAAGACAAAAATAGTGAAACAGTTAGTAATAAAATTCGAAACAGTTTACATGATTTAGAAAAATGGTTCTCGGTAAATAATATGTTACTCAATGTCAATAAAACTAATTTAATACAATTTGCACTGGGACCAAGATCTCATCAACAAACACCGGCATATATCATAGATGTACTAAATGAGTTCGATATCACTCCATTAAATAACGTGAAATTTTTAGGTGTCTGGATAGATAGAAAACTTACTTGGACAACACATTTAGAGGCATTGACAAAACGATTGTGTTCAGCAACATACGCGATTAAAAAAATTAAAGAGCTGGGAGGGGAAAAAGCCGCTCGTGAGGTATACTTTGCATATTTCCATTCCATAATGACGTATGGCGTAGGGCTGTGGGGAACTGCATCCAATTCAAATAGAGTATTTATCCTTCAGAAGCGCGCTATTAGATATATTTTAGGCTTAAGACAATGGGAATCCTGCAGAGAAAGGTTTAGGGAACTGTCAATCATGACAATGACAGGAGAATTTATATACCAAAATTTAATTTATGTTAGAGAGAATATCAATGATTTGACGATTGTAAGAGATACTCACAACTATAACACAAGACACAAGGATCGCCTAGCTATTCGCAAAACAAGGCTTGCTAAAATCCAAAAAAGTTTTTATTGTGTATCAATTAATCTGTATAATAAAGTTCCTATAGAAATAAGAAACATGAATGACCAAAGCTTTAAATTACATGTAAAGCATAATCTAATCCAAAAGAGCTATTATCACATTGGTGAAGCTATGACAGATCCAAATTTTATTAAACATACATAGTTTTATTTAATGTTATTGTTTTATCTTGCTGTCCGTATCTGACGATGCCAATTTAGCAAACTTCATGACATTTACAAATTCTGTATGTATCACATACTTATTATTATTATTTTGTTGTATTTAATGTTTTTTTTTTTTTTTCTCTTTTTTAGTTAATTAAGTATTGTATGTTTTTTATTTTTATTTTGACAAAATCTTTATCGTAATTTTATTGACATCGATTATTATAATTTTGTATTTTCTATGTTGGGTAGGTTGGCAACATCTGCTTATAAACTGTTTGTTAGACAAACAAACATCGTTCATTCCTTTCTTTCTTTTTTTTTCATTGTTTGTACTGTTTTGTACAGTAAAAATTGTAAATTTTTATTTTTTTTGTTTTTAATGTTTATTTTAAAATATTTTTGTGACTGTATTATGACAATTAGATCAATGTTTATTGTAATGTTTTGACGAGTCTAAGTGCATATACTGTGCCAAAAGAGAAATAAATTGAATTGAATTGAATTGAATTGAAATTTCTTAAGAAAGCTAAGCAATGAAATACAGCGACACGTCGGCATGTTTTCTTTAAACCATCCCCGAAAAACAAAAAACATGAAATAATCATCGTTTACTGGTCAAACAAGATGATAAGATATTCTTACAAAAAGTTTATGTTTGGAAAAAGTATTGGTGACGGAGTTTATATAGGCCGCTCGAAGGCATCCGCTACCATGGCCTAACAAGCCCTCATAGGTAAGTATATTTATTTAATATTGTTATGAAATTTATTATGCTAACTAAAATGTAGAAGCGCTACCCATTATATTCAGATATAATGGGTCTGATGATCACCCATCTAAGTAATGACCCTGGAACTTTAGTTTGTAATAGTTAGTTAGATTTAAATAATTATTTACACAACTTCTCTACAATGGTATAATTCTTGAAATTAAGGCATTTTTACACAGGTAACGAAAGCAAAGCTGCAGGTAAATCTATAAACCGTTGTTATTGAAATTCAATACAGTTTAACTATGCCTAATATTTCCATCACCACAGATGATAACGAACTTCAGTGTAATTATTATTCAAACCCAGGTTTGATATTGTAATATTGCTTAGAGTATAAACTTAGATCAAACGATATTCGCGGAATAGTTTGACGAACACTTAATTAGTTTATTAATACCATAGGTAAATTAATTATGCCTAGTATGGAAATGACGAGGTATTGTAGACTATTGTTAATTTGTTTGAATGAACTCAAACATCAATCGATACTCAAATACTATGAAATCACCTATGAAGTCATTAAAACTCAAACAAAAGGAGCTCAATGTTTACCCATAAATCGTCATATTTAAAAATTATGATACCAAATACATAATAAAAACTAATACTGTTTTCAAATATCTAAACTCTACTTTACTTGATCAATAATCTGCTAACAGTATTTTAAAAAAAAAGTGTATTTATATTGTTGGTTCAGATGTAAAAAACCTAAATATATTATACCCGTGCAAAAAAATGATAGTGACACGGGCACATTCCTATAATTCCAATTGCGTAGGGACTTCCAGATATCCCTCTATCTCCAAGGGCCATAAAATATTGAAGCGCTATCGCCGCGGCCCAGGTGGGTGGGCCCTAATTTCCCTGCCACCTGATTTCTCTGTAATTAAAGATGAGATTCAGTCGCACAGAAAATATAGTATCAACACAACAGTACCTAAAAGACAAGCATGTTTTGCCGTCTCTTTGACTTGAAAATAACGTATGGCTCGTTTTATTAGGCCTCGCTTTTTACTCCTGCTAAAGAATTATTTGCTTACACTTGCTGTGCTGCAATGGTGTATTTTTTAAAGGAGCATTAATTGATTGTAACATTTAAAGTTGTTACTATGTATTGTTAGAAAGTTCGTATGAGTCAGTGGTCAACTCTGGTGACAGAGTTATCTACTGACTCAAGCTATTACTGAATGTGGTAAACAAGTTCACTGTACTATTAAGATCGAAAAGTGAGGTCACTAATCAGTATTACTAATGACCTCTAGCTTGAGAACTGAAAGATACGAGTACAATATTTACGTAACAGCCGAAAGAAACGACTTTTATCTACAAACAAAATGTATTTAGTAACACAGGTTTCATAAACCTATCACAGGCACCATCAGTCTCTCATATTACAGGCCTAGAAACTCTGTTACCAGAGTTGGCCACTGACTCATACGAACGAACGAACGAACGATTACAGGTCTGCAACTCGTGTTCCTAGCTATTTGTAATAACAACATAACAATAACAACATAACGAAATAAGTAACATTATAAGAACCTGATTGTGAGTGAAAAAAAATATATATATTGTTATTATTATTTTCTATGCTTACTGTGAACTTTACTATTCTGCAGTTGTAGGGTGGCCAGAAGATAAATTTGGTGGAATTAATTTGCCTTCTTGCGAACGAAATTGAACCTCGTCGTAGGAAGAGTTTAATTCTTTGGACCTCAGTTTTGAAGGGCCATTATTAATAAAAAGGTGTTTAGATGCTTAAGTAAAAATAATTTAATAATTTCCTAAACAAAGGTATCAGCAGGTACGCTTTAAGTGTTATAGTAACAAAACACGGTCAGTTAGTAATTTTGATTATTACGATTATATTATCAGCCATTCATGCCCATTCACTACTGTTGGGTGAAGATCTCCCCCCATTTTTATTTGTTTTTTTTTTTATAGCCCATATCGCCCCACTGCAGGGCAAAGGTCACCCTCCCTTTCTTCCACACTTCTCGATAAAATTAGTATATTATATTATTTAAATTGATATTAGGTTATAATAATTCATGAGATTGTATTTTTTTTTAATAAACATCTTTTAACTTTATTTCAAAACTCTTATTATTGTATTTTACTACTTAATTCAATGTAAGTACCTAAATCTAACACCTGATTAATATTTCAATCGCCAACCACTAACAAGACAACCTAATAGGATCGGCATAATTAATATTTGATCCCATAACAGCAATTGTATTTACTTGATGATTAATTATTAATTCGGGAGTCGGCTAAACCAATTGCGGGTCTAATTAATGTTGGCGTAATGCCCGTCTAATCTCGCGCTAACGAATGTGTTAGAACGACCTGGCAATATTACATGGTTTTTACTTGTTATTCCCAACGGGTTCCAAAGCAAGTTCAATGTCTACCATATTACTTCAAATGTCGTGTTTCATATGCTTTTGTCAACTTAAATAAACCTAAATAATAATAAAGATTATAAAATCCCAAAAAATATTTCGCCTCAGCGGGATCCCGCTTTTTGGGATATTATAATCTTTAGTATTCCCTTAGTGTGATGGTTAACACTATAAAAACAAAATAAACCAATTAAATAATAACATTAGTAAGATAGGATTATTCAAACTGTTAGTTTGAACGTTTGTTACTAAATCACAACAAAATGAATCAAACTGGAAAACAAAATAGTTTCTAAAATAACTTAATTTAAGTTGGTGGTATCAGGATAAAATGTATATGATATTTTACTTTCCACGCTTATAAAAGTATTTGGTACTCTATTTCCAAACTTGATTTAAATCAGTGGTCCATACCGCCGTGGTTACATAAAAATCTAAAATGTAATCACCAACTAGATTTTTTTTAATTCAATTCATTTATTAATCAATATACAATACCTAATTAAAATTATTTATAAACATATACAACATTATACATTATTACAAAAAAATTGAATTTACTAAAATCTTTAACTTTTGTTAAAACTAGGTAGGTATCTGCAAAAGCATCGTTATAGATAGAGAAAAAAAGTTTCCTATCCTGTTTGTAAAATTAACTGTTGCTTCCATTAACTTAAAATCCTCAATATTTATGAACAATCGCTCTACAAGTTCAACTCAAAAACTCCAATAAGACGTATCGTTTATCGCTCGCTAGTAACAAACGACGACCGCTTGTAAAACAGAAAGGTGTAGTTTATCCTTGAAAGATACACTGTTAATGTATTGAGTCAGGGGTGTTACTGTGAAAACTAGTTTTTACTTACTTATTCATCATCATCATGACAGCCTTTCTAATGTTCCCACTGCTGGGACACTGGCCTACTCTCGAGCGAGGATGACACGTGTCTTTAAAATTTTTATTTCTTGGACATGCCGGTTTCCTCACAATGTTTTCCTTCACCGTATAAGAGCTCTGGCATTGCGCACATACATTTTTCGAGGATCGGAAGGCGGGGTCACTACCACTTGACCACCAGTGCTCTACTAATGACGAAAAATTTACTTTCGTGAAAAAAAGTCATCTGTCATGGTGATGTGAAAAGTAAGACGTATTTGACCTGTATACGACACATAACTGTAAATAAACATTTACAATATTAGGATAAGACATATCTGGTAGACAAAAACTCGTCTTAACTCAGTCTTTTGTGCCAGATATTGTGTCTTCAAGCATTAGTGTACGAGCATTACTGTGCATACAGAGTTAACTACATTGGAAGACACTGTTAACAACTGGTCAGGTGGCGCTTAACATTATTACTAATAACTTGAACGACAAGAAGCCATGTCTCTTGCTAAAATAAAACCTATGAGCTCTTTTAGAAATCACGCTGATAAACCTAGTTTCAAATAATTTTATATAGTTTTACATAGTAGGTTTATTGGCTTTTAGTCTTGAGACAGATTTTTGTACTTTAATTTATTTAAGTTCCATTTTGTTCTACTTTCACGGTAGCATCAAACACTATACCGACTGGCCATGAGCCAACTGTAAGTAGAGAACTCATGAAATTTTCAGCGAGACTTGGACCTGAAACTTTTATTGTGACCTAGAATTTGAGGCAAGCTTGTTTCCCAAATAGCAGCTACCGTTTTATGCCGATGTACGTGATTTTTGTATAGAGCACTGGTGGTCTAGTGGTAGTGTCTCCTACCTTCCGATCTTAAGATCATGGGTTCGAACCGGTCGTGCATCAATATATTTTTAATCGCAAAATTTTATGTGCGCAATGCCAGTGCTCTCTCTCATGTGACGGTGAAGGAAAACCTCCTGAGAAGACCGGCATGTTTAAAAAAATATCTAATGACATGTGCTATCCACCAATCCGCATTGGGTAGCGTGGTAATTATTACTCTTGCTCGAAAGTAGGCCTGTGTCTTAGCAGTGAGAACTTTAAAAGGCTGTCAGCATGATGAATTTTAATGTAGGTATTTTTTTTTGCGTTTAGTTTTGAAACTAAAAAGCGTGTTGGTTCGTTTAAAATTATATATTTGTTTTATTCTCACTACCTTTCGACGGGTCTCCATTTTATGATGTGTATTTAAAATCACGCTCTATCCACCTATAATAAAAATAAGCTTTACGCCATCGCTTAAACGCTCCAAGAAATATATCTGTTAGCGAATCATTGATTTTCATTAGTTGAAATGACTTTCTAATCTGCATTGTCCTACTGACGCCCCTCGGTGATTATGAGCCATTAATCTTTATTACAGGAAGGGATGAGGGCTTTCTTAATGATTTCCCATGTTTACACCCCTTTGGGAAACACAACAAGGCTATTTAAATAATATAAAATCGTTACTACTGACCCTAGTAAGTATCAAGTGTCGTCATGATAAGGAATAACCAAAGACGTTAGAATCCTACTAATATTATAAATACGATAGCCTGTGTATGTTTGTTACCACGTATCTCAGTGACTTAACCGATTGTGATGAAATTTAGAATGTATACGGTTTAAGTTCTGGATAACACATAGATAATTTTTATTTTGGAAAACTGGACTGTTCCTGTGGGTTCTAGCATAAAAAATTACCGCGGGTCTGCTCGTAATAAATAAATAAATATTTGCGAACTTTTTTCTATAAAGTGCTATCTAGCCCCAAACTAAGCAAAACCCAAACTTTAATATTTTTTTTTGTATAAATACTTGCAGGAAATTTTACTCGCATTGTGGAACAGCATCATTCTGAGACAAGGCTAGTTTAACTCACGTTGCATGGAGATCTCTCCAGAGTAGCTTCAGGCAAGTAGTTGGTAGCTTCATAATATTCATAATAGTATTCTGTTGTAGTTCAGTTCTCCAAACCAGAAGTTTTAACCAGATCGGTTGAAAAATGCGACCTGTAGGCGAGAACAGCCGAACAGACTGACTGATTGAATGACAGTCAAAAGCATTTTTGGCCGATCTCGAAACTGAGGCGCTTCGCTCGCTTGGTTAAATATGATAGGCATAATTATGCCTACCTATAGTTTTTATATGTTACTACTTACTTCTAGCTACCTGGCTACTTACTATGTTTGTCTGTTCCATATATAGTTTCGGTCTATTATATCATATATATGTACTTTGAGCATGTCAATACTCTTACGGTGAGCTAACGTTAACGTCAAATTGTTCAATCGACAGATAATTGATAGATTCAGGCGTTACTTTGCGGAAATCCATTACAAGATAAAATCTTTCGTCTGTTTTTTTTTATGTTCAATCGACGTTCAATTTGTCCAATCGACAAACAATTTGACATTTACATTTGATGGTGCAACTCACCCTTAGTATTTCATTTCATTTCATTTCACAGTGTGAAAGACACTCTAGTTTTTGTCGAATTCGCAAATCTGCATTTGCAGTTGACTATGCTCCTTTTTCTGTGTTGGCCGCTCGCCAACCGCTAAAGCTTTGGTACTCCATGTAGCTACAATCGTCACATTTATCCTACAGCCTTCAAGCCTTTATAGGTCCTGCCACTTTTATGCACATCGGGAGCCTATGGAGCTATTTTAGGTTCTTATACTCGGTGGACATCTTAATAGATCTCTCATCATCATCATCATATCAGCCAACAGACGTCTCTCCAAACAGTGCCATGACGATAGATCTTGATCCTTTTCCATTCAGCCTTTCTACGACCGCTTTAATGTCACTGGTCCATTGAGTCTGGCCTTTGAGTCTTAAAGAAATGTTAAGCTTCCGCGGATATTATCGTTCTTCTTGTGTTGTTATTGTACTATAAGTTTTTGTTCCATAATAAATACATTTTTTTTTTTTTTTTGAAATCAAGATTTTTTAGTTCAGAAGTTTAGTTATACTTTTGAAGGTTTCGTCATCTTATCCATGATCTACAAATATCTGGTTCGGGTCAGAGGACTGTAACTGCAGTTACTCACGAAACAGATAATTCTAGGATATGATAACATCTATTATGATTGTTGTTAATTATTATTTAGAAAGTTGGCTTCACCAGACAGGTCAAACGACCCACTTTTTCTGTACTCTAAATCAAAGTTTACCTGGACAGTGCGATTGGCAACGAGCCAACCGGGTTACTGTGCTACGCAGATTTAATGGACTTATTGAGATTGATAGCGTTAACTATTATGTTTGAAGACTTTTTCGTTACGGTAGTAGATACACCTGGTCTTCCAAAAGCGATTTGGATGTTTTGGGCGCCATTGGGTCAAGAAGCTATGGTATAATGAGAATTACTCGTGGTTTCTGATGCCTAGGTTACAAATAATTATAATCGTCAAAACCAATATTGGCGGACATATTTTGTGACACATCAATATTGGGCAGATCCAAAACGAATATTTGCAGATCATGCTAGCATTGGTTCTGCAGCTGAGATCACGAACCTCTTGCTTCTGAACCGAGCACTCGCCCACCGCGCCACCGAGGTCGTCTATTACGTGTGTTTATGTTATTTACCAAAGTTCAATTAATTTTATCACATTGAATTTTCATCACGTTATCTGCAGCATTTATTAATTATAAATAAGTACTCTCTTGGGTGGGCTCCCGCCACACTCGTGTGTGCAACGAATTCACCGCGTTCTATTCTGTCAGCATTGATTTTGTCGCTGTTAGCGTGTCTCCTTGGGACTGACGTAATGCGTACCGGCGACAAGCTTGCCTCAAAAATGTTAACCAGGCGAGATTGAAATACACTTGCTGGTCATCTGTCACCTTGTTTTGTCCCATTATGGTAATCATCAGTAACGCGAGGAGAGATAAAACTTTTCAACTAAGACAACTTTTTTTTTAAGAGTAGCAGAGTTCTTTGTGATAGAGCTCGTCCGGGAACATCAGGCAAGTGACAAGTCCATCAAGGCGCCCTTGGTGGACTTGTCACTTGCTGACATAAAAAAAAAAATAGTGGCTCCATCATCAGGGTTAGGTTATAGATAACAGTTTTGCTAAGTTTTGCTTGTGTGAAGTGTCCAACATAATTTTTATCACTCATATCTGACCTGGCTTCAGTGCTAAAAAAAAGTTTTTTTTTTATTAATTCAAAAATGAATGAATGATTGAAAGTAGGTAGAGGAGTGTTTGAAGATGCAGTGGTTTTTATCATCTAATACAAACGTATACAGATAAGTAATTAGTATTTTCTTATTTTGGATTCAGACCAGATATAATAATATAGTACTTAATTTGGCTCATAAACGCATTAATGCGACTGCATCCACTAGTTGATCCTGTAATGCGACCATGTGGAATCGCAGTGCGGGACATAATGGCCCGTGTCATGCCAAATGACGTCATTGCATGACCAACGCGATTTATATAGTGTTTATTATGGGAGGGAAAAGCGGAAACTGCAAAATAATGAACCATTTTCGCTCATCGCTTTCATTACTTTTAAGAGAAAATGATATGATATTTTTTTTTAATTTGCAGCTAACTATTAATTATATAATTTTTATACTACTTTTATGCATGTAAATAAAGGAAGAGAAGAGAAAAACCCCACGCAAACAAAGAATGACCTTATGACGTATGGTCAATGATCTTGTACTTTGACATAGGGCCACGAGTAAGCTTAGTGTAGTTCTGTTTCATTTGACATCTCTCGATATGAATAATCTAACTATGGTGTGAGCAATCACTTAAAGTTACCTCAGTATCTTGACAAAGGTAGACCAGACCGCTCGACTGATTGGTTTAAACGCTCAGTTCTCAGCTGTTTCTATCTCAATTATTCAGAATATCAATAGTTATTTAACCATTACAGCACGAGAGGATTAGAATTAGCTGTATGAACGTCATAAAATTGTCCGTGAGTCCAAACAAATTCAAATATGCAAATATTGATCAATAAAACACATGCTATTAATTATATCGACACTAATTTAATTATTTTAGTAACGCGTAGTCGTTTAGTTTAAAAAATCTTTAAAATCCTATTTTGTTAATCGTTCGTACGTTCGTATGAGTCAGTGGCCAACTCTGGTGACAGAGTTTTTAGGCCGCCCAAAGGCCTCTGTCATGGCCTAACAACTTTGAAAAAGCCGGGACCGACCAAATTTAGAACTTACTTCGATTTCTGCCCTAAGTATTACTTCTGAAAGGCACAGTATTATAAATATTATACATCACAGTCACAGGATATATCTAACCGTTCCATGGTATACGAAAAACCTATTAAAGTGTCGCGTTGAGTTGAAATAGTTCGCCTGCGTGTATTTCGTTTTTAATCCCTTAAAAGCATGTCCATTTGGCTTAGTATCGGCTCGCTTTTGCGTAATCGGCTATACATGAATTATTTTGTTTAGGCTCACAGGTGTTGTCTGGTTTTCGTTTGGTGAAAACTTATGAATAACGAAACAAATCCATCAAAAAAAAAAGGATTGTGATTGTAATCCCCAGACTCGAATCATTGGCAAAGAAGCATTGAAAAAATTACACTGAGGTCTGGGTGTTTAAAGTAGTTGCAGAACAGTTACAGGATTCAGGTCTAGTACCTTGGTCCTCTTAATAAATGCCAGCACACACAAAATAAACAATATTAAGAGACAAACGTTTATGATAGTATTATAAATGTAAAATATTTTATTGTGTCCATAAGGATACCTTAAAATACATTCATATAATATATATATATAAATTCTTTTTTTAGACAATGCCTAAAATTGGCGTCTTTTTTTTTCCGCGTCCATCAATCAAACCTTGTTTTTCTAGTACAGAATAGTGTAACAAACGAAACTTATTTAGCATGCATGTCTCTAAACTCAGTCCGAAATGAGATATAAGAGTTTGAAGTGTGTATGTATTTATTACGTTTCTAAGCAAATATCTTTTTTAGATGCGCGATAAGTGTTAAGTTACCATGAAATAGATAGCTGTTAAATGTTTTCGAATATAATATCACAAGTACATCTTCCCCCTACCCACCAATAATTGCACACCCATGGATTATTATTTTTTTACGCGTCCATCGGTTAAGTTGTCACGAAGATACGTGGTAACAAACATACACACACACCCACACACACACTTTCGCATTTATAATATTAGATAGATAGATAAATCAACACTTTATTGTACACAAGGATTACATAATAAATTTAAATGTAGCAAGTAGGTATAGTACAGTGGGCGGCTTTATCACATAAAGCGATTTCTTCCAGGCAACTAGGATGGATATTATATTATATTATGATATCAAAGTTGTAGGTCAAACTTGTACGCCACAATTGTCGTTAGAAACAATTATTATGACAATTAATTATGAATTTCATTCCTAAAGGGCTAAAAACTTTCACCATCACCAACGTTTTATAAGTTACCTAAGTTACCCAAAAATAATGTAGCATTCTAAAGATGAAGTAATTTATGAAATCGCTACGTCTCCGATTTTTAGTTTATTCGTTAGAAATATACAAAAATACAAATCTTTGCTCTTTATAATATTAGTATAGAAGTAATAGATTAGAATAGATTAGAAATGTTATTCAAGCCAGCACTCATGGTCACCCCTGTGGTTCATATAAGAAGGTCGGATGTCAGACCGGTAAACTGAGCCGAGATAACTAATCGTATCGTGGCTAATGGCTTGCTTAAGATCACCTATGGATGGTTTCCTTTCCAAATGGCCCATGAAAACATAAAGTTTGATTAACTTGTTGCAACTGAGTAGTTTCGATACGTGCTCAAAAGAATATTCTAATCGATTATTCTGTCCCATTGTCTTAAAACTCAGCAATAGTAGTAGTGATATTATAAAACTGTTATTTATTGTCTTTCAAAAATCCATTGTCTTTTTTTTCCTTTCCGTTTTAGTAATCTCGTAAAAAAAAGTCGCGATGAAAATGCCAAACAACTTATATTGCACTCAAAACGAAATTTCTTAATAGATGGTGCATTTACAGTGAAATTAAAGAGAGAGACACTTCGAAAAGATTACCGCATAAATCAGCAGTTTGCAGACAGTGCGACGCGAAGCACCGTGGAATTTTAGTCGCTGATTTTCCAAAATAATACCTACAAGATTTCAGCTTAAAATGTTGAAAGGCGTGTTACTATAATTTCACGCTTACCTATATCCAAACTTGTATAAAATTACAATTTTTATACTTTTACGATAATAGATAATCATTTCAGTCAAAGTTGATTACAAGCTTTGTTGTGTTTGTAATTTGACGAAGGTTAGGTACCTTTTAAATCACCTTTTTGTCTGGTGCAGATTTTTTTGTCTCCAAGCAGTAGTGTATGTGTGTTTAGAACTTAAAATTTTGGATGACACTGCAATTGTTATAGTCAGGTGTTGCGCTTAACGGCAAACGACTTGGTCGTCATTACAATATATGAAAAAAAAATATATCTTATCTTAGGTAGGTCCATAGTCAGGTAAAACTGTCATCTAAAAAGTAAAATAATCGAAGCCTCTCGGACTCTACAAGCGTTTTCAGCATATAACGCGTGCCTGAATGTGTATGCCAGCCTTATTCCTCGTTTGAATCTCTACCACGATTCGAACTCACCATTTCAACGTCGCTGTTTAAACACCTCCGAAATGCGTTCACCTAATTTTCACTCGAAAATAATTCATTCTCTGTCGCAATCTCTAATGGAATATTCACAGGGCTGCCACCTGTAAAATTACAAAGACCGCGAAACGCGAAACCGCATTTTTGTGAGGTATTATCGTGTCACATTGTAAAATTGGTTTTGGAGAAAAATTACCGGTGAAAACGTTGTTTGAAATGAATAATATGTGGGTTAATCTTCTGTTTTTGTAAATTTCGGCACATAAACAATATTTACATATTTCAAAACAATCTTTGTAATTATATTGTTATTTTGTATGTAAGTGTAATAAGTAAGTGTTTTTGTTGCTTGGTTTTTCAATTGTACCTAAAATTGTAGATTCACATAAAAACTAAACACAGTTTAAAATTGCTAGACAGTTATGAATATTATAAAATTTGTAACAAGCTGGTAGCCCTGTCCATTCTGGTCGACTTCCAATGCTGTCTGATGGACGTCTTACTTTACATAATACTTTAATAAGAAAGTTTGCAGGTGCCTCAATTTTTGTTCAAGGGATGAAATAAAAAAAAAAGTTTAACGGCGTTTCTGTGTTTTTCTGATGGAGGGTGACGTAAAGATGCTAAGTTATGATCAGGTGCAAAGTTACTGAGAAATATATAAATGGTTTGTCTGTGTCAAGAAGTTTAACGACTTTTCTTTTGACGAGCCAAGAAATCTACTTTAGAATCTAGACTTGTTTTACGTAACTCGTCTAAGGTCCGTAACTTAGTTTAGGATTTTGTACTAACGTATACCAACATTTTTATTACATTATATTAAACCTGCAAACGGACCCCACTGATAAAAAGCGGCTACCGTAGTCTTTTTGTTTGTAGTATTGGAAGATTCATTCGCGCGTTGCCAACCTGAGACGTAGATCAGAATTCGGTGGTAGTTGTTTCCCTGAGGACTTTATCACAAAAAAACTAAATCTTATTTGTTTTACTATCATATTTTTTGTTTGTGCAAGAATAAGAAATTTAATGAAAGCTCATTGAAAATACGCTTAAGTTTGAGCTTGGCAATATGTAAAAGATAAGGTAAAGAAACATTTTTTGAGTTTTAAGGTACGTAAAGCAATTGGTTTCGGTCTTTTCAAAGTTATTAAGGCATGACGGAGGCCTTAGGGCGGCCTTTAAACTCTACCACAAGAGTTGGGCCACTGATTTACATGAACTTTTTTTCTATTATCCTCCTTCTCCTCCTTAATCGGTTCCCCATAGTTGAGGATCGTGACTCCGTGCAAGTGACACTATCTATAGTTTTCCTCCATCTGCCACGGTCTTCGGCTTGATGGAGGGCGACGTTGACGGGTGTCTAAGCTGATCCGACACCTGGTCAGACCATCTTTTAGGGCTCCTTCCTCTCGGTTTGTCTTTTCTATTATAGTCATATAAGTTCGGCCTATGACTGCAATGAGGTTTACTGCTAATATTCAACCGTTCTGTATATTCCAGAAATAGCCCCGAAACCAAACACGTGGATCATATAAAATTAAGTAGACAATGGAGAAGGCTTTTTTGTCTTGACTCTCACTACATCCTTAGAACGGGATGGGTTCTGTTTGCTTACTGAGGATATACTTTATCATGCTGGAACATAATTTTGCGTTAAATATTTATTCAAACATAACAGCGTATATTTCAAACCAGCATTAACGCACAAACCTCTTTCAAGAACCTTGGCAAACTTTGAAACGGCTCAACCTAAGCAAATAGCCTATCAATCCTGTCCAAATCTCAAATAAATCCCTTACTATAAAAGGCCGCGGGTCTGGCAACCGCTGGAGAGGAAAAAACCATCAAGTTACAAAGATTTACCACCAGAGGGCTGAATGATAATGGAATTTCAATCAGTCGCGACACGCCCTCGGGGAGGATTATTGCAGATCGGAGTAAAACCGCTTTCGGTGTTGGCAGGTGGAAAATGTAGGTGTGAAAACGTTTGAATGTCAACGGCCACTGTTGATATAAATAAGCAGCCCTTGACTGCCATAACGCTAAACGCAGTGAAAACTTTTTGCTTAATCTAGTGCGGACTGTAGGGTGTAGAGTCTTGTCTTTATACTAGCCACCTGTCCCGGCTTTGCACGAGTGCGATGAAAACTTAAGCACCCGTGCGAAGCCGGGCGGGTCGCCAGTAATAATTATAACTTACTAGCTGTCGCCCGCAACTTCGTTCGCGTGGAACTCGGGAACCGTTTTTTCAAGGATTTTATCCCGATACCCTATTACCGGTCATCTATACATGTTTTATATTTCAGCCACCTGAACCGATTTACGGTTCAGTGGTTGTCGAGTTATAGAGTAACAAACATCCAAACATCCAAATAAATATATAAACTTTCGCATATATATTATTAGTGTGATGTTAAAGTGTGATAAACGTCAAACGAATCGGTATTTCTTTAGTGTAGCTTTAGCACAAATCTACGTAATGCACTGGCATTAGCAAAAAACAGTATACCAACCTGTAAGCACCTTTCAGTAATGCGGAGTTTGTTTTTTTTTTGAGCCGTTTTGTTTTACATTTTGAGTCTTCATGTTTTTGCATTTCTCCCTTCCCTTTTGCAGGTTGTATCGTGCCGTATACAACACAATAATAATGAATTCGTCCGTGCCCAAAAATCGAATACGGAAAATGTAGCAAACATAATGGATTTCTCACCCCTGCAAAGAATAATTTGTTTCTATGCGTTATTTTTGTACATTTTCACTGGGGATGAGATAAAAGGCAGGGTAAGTACCTGAATTAATTGATTGATGTTGCGAGGGGTGAACTTATTGGAAAAAGGTCGCATTTACAATTCCACCTTTGTTAGGTTACCCTTACTACGTGATTTTTTTATTATCTATTTACTTTTTCTTGTGAATAATTAGACTTAAGTGTGATTTCACAATATTTGGCCTTTTGGTATTGTCACAATCGTTTGAGACTTTCGTTTTGGCTTTGGCTTATTTGAAAGCTGAGAGGTGTTCGCACAGCCAAAACCAAAAGTTCTGCAAACATGAAATTTTGAGAGTATGTTAATTTTATATAGTGTAGGCATACTAAGATCGATTTTTTTTAAATAAACTCTTTAAGGGCGTGTGTTTATATAAATAAATTTCTCAAAAATTAAATGTCATTCTAAGCTATTGATAAAAGACTATTAAAAAATACAGTCACCACCTAAAAAGTGCAAAATAGGGATTTAAATTTAAAAAATAATAAATTATATCAAGCAGAGATACATTAATACGAAGAGTTTGTTGTACGAAATTGTCTTACACTGCTCTCTTTTGTATGTAATGGTAACTACTAATTCTTGCAGTGGGCCAACTGTTTACATGAACTGCAGGTCTGGTTCGACTTTCGTTCGAGAAAATAGCAAAGCTTAGTAGGGATAGTCATGCCAGTAAATTCCCAGTAAGGAGATCAATCTCGAGAAGGTCCAATACACGGTAAAGTCTCATTTACTGATGGATCGCGCCGATTCAGTCACCCCGGGAATTTTAAATAGGGATGGAAATTTCAAGATTGATCTTGAACTATTGATGATAGCGTGAAAACTTATAAATGATTTCAAAACCAAAATGTATGATACTCTTCAATATTTTAGCGTTTTTATGCATATAATATTAATTATATATTACTATCTATATTATATCTCCATCTCATACAAGCTTCTGCCTGCAGCTTCGCTTGTGAAACCCGCATTCTAACGTTATTTTAATAAAGTGATTCAGTTTTCAAAGGTTCTTTTTAATTTAAAAAATACTCTTTACATTTTTATAGCGACTGACGGAAAGAGAAAGATTTCTGCAAAGTAAATAGAACGAGACATTTTGCTGGAAATTTTATTTTTAGTTTAGAAGCATTACGTGCATGTGAGGAAATCGTTGTTCGCTTGTAATTTTTATTTTCTTAAACCACATGATCGAGCGGTCACCACCACCAATTATGTAAAAAACTGGCAGTAATAACTAATAGATGCACACGGTCCATTTAGCCACAAACAACTAGTCGTTTAGCTCATACATTCTGAAGAATTACTGCAAAGAATGTGAAAATAAAAGTTTGGTAACCATTTGCGAAGAAACTAGAGTAAGCAGCCATTAAACAGCTAGTTTTTTTTGTAAGTGAAGATGATGATGGATGTCCCGTAAGTCAACGTTTGCGATAAGATTACGATTACAATAAGCCTATTGTGTCCCAGTGCTGAGCAAAAGCATCAATTTGATCTATCCTGTCATCTCGGTTTTATGCCAGTTGGATCCAATTCAAGGTTATACCCTGAAAAATAAAAAGTTCGAAAACAGTAACAAAAATTATTCAAAGAATTGAACCTGTGACAAATCCAAAATTTTACGGCTACCATTTTCTTTTATCTCAGATTTCATTTTCAGAATATAAATTTAAGATTTTCGACATCATTACTTCTTATCGGCGATTTAAAAAGGTCCGTTCTATTATGCCGGCCGAAAACGGGATGAATGTAATTTCCCATGATCACTGTATCACTGAACACGGCTTGTAAAGTTTATTCAATAAAAATCTTTATTAGCATTTAGATAAGAACTTGCGTATATTAAATTGTTTAAAAGTTTTGAACTAACTCTGAAATATTAGATACAAGCTGACCAGCGCTACTGCAGTTTTTTTGCTATTCCACAGGTACAGCACATATTCTGGGATAAAAAGTAGCTTATGTGTCATTCCAGAACTTAAAACATCTATATTCCAATTTTATTACAATCGGTCAAGTCGTCACGGAGTTACGTGGTGACAAACTCAAACAGACTTCATACATACACAAACATTTATAATATAAATAGGATTAGTAGGATTTTGTTAAATGTAAAAGTTAGGTAAGCTTATTGTTTTGACGTACCGCACTAAATAATACTGCATATACCTACTGTAGAATATGCCAGCTATAGTGGCAGTGGGTAGGCCATATAGCTCGCGGAACCGACAACCGCTGGGAAATAAAGGTTCTCGAATGGCGACCGCTAACTAATTTTTAGGCTTGATGGACCGATTACATTAAAGCGGTCCCAGGAAGTCGGTGGATGGTGAAAGCTCAAGAGCGATCATCACGGGGCTCTTTGGCGAAAGCCTATGTCCTGAAGTGAACGTGTAATTGTCTGGTTATGACGATGATAATGATGATACCTACTGTAAATAACACTGTCTGCCGTCTTAAGCGTGGGTTAAGGCAGGGCGCAAACGTGGACACTTTTGTGTCTTGTGTCAGATACAAGCTACCGATGAATATTTGTTATATATATATATATATTTATACAACTGAAGTGGCAACCAAGCGTACGGCCCACAAGATTGTAAGCGGTTACCGCAGCCTATAGACGCTTGCAATACCAGAAGTATCACTTGCTGGTTGCCACCTTAACGCTAAGATCGAAAGTCTCATGTGCCAGTAATTTCACCGGAAACCATACCCTTCACACCGGAACACAGCAATGCGAGCATTACTACATTATTATATAGAACCAGTATGAAATCATCCATCAATGTGTGTCCAGTTGCACCCACTTAACACATACTCAAACGATCAAAAAGTGTACGGAGTCGGAAACTGGAAACTAAAAGTCGTCAGTTGAAGACACAAGCAACATTAACACCTTAGAAATTCTTCGTAAAATTTCCAAATTCGGACACATCAACTACGGTTACCAGTGACTAGTAAAAGCAACGGGTGACTGTGTTCGATCACCGCTACAGGACACAGCAGCTACTTTTCCCTGTGATGGTGTGCCGTGTCAGCAAAAAGTGTCTACGCAGCGCCTAAAGGTGACCAACCCTGTGTATTTTAGTGAAACTTTAATAGGTTTGTACTGTAACCTATTCTGTGTCACGATCTGGATCGGGATTTTTAAACAGCCAAAGGACTTACCCGAGTGAACTCGAGCGGAGTTTTTTTTAATTTGTCAAAGGAAGTGCAATCTCTTGGAAATACTCGTGTGTGTATGATAAATCACTCATCTGAATTAAAAGGTTGTTTGAATAAAACGCTGTCTTTTAAAGTATAAGTCCCGCATTTCATCAATTAAATCCTAGTGAGTAATGTTATAAAGTTTTGATATTCTACTGCTTTTGGGTGTGCAGTAGAAGCAAACTTTACAAAATATATGGTTTGTGAACTACATGGATTTTGGTTTATTTTGATTCATCCATAGAAAGAAAGATAAAGTAGGTATAGTTCGCACAGCGGATCTAGGCTTCCGTGAAGTTAGCCGTTTGTGATGCGCAAAGACAATTTAGTTTGAAAAAGCTCCATTGCACATCGAAACGGCTAATTTCACTACGGCCGAGATCCGTTGTGAGACCTATAAGTGGCTAGTAAAGAGATCACGATACAATTTGAGTTTCAGAAATATCTATGAGACTCAACCATTTTTGACTACTAACTAAAAAACGTTTAAAAATTGGATTGAATATAAATTGCTCTATAAAAGCCGCGAATATAACCCGCTCTATTCATTATATATCGTTATGGTAGCAGTGGCAATTTCAACTGAGTGCTCCCGTATTTGGTGGGCACGTTAAGTATCAAGCTTTCGGGCGGTTTAAAAACTCTGTCACCAGAGTTGGCCACTGACTTTTTTTTTTTTTATACCACTGAAGTGGCAACCAAGCATACGGCCCACTTGATGGTCAGCGGTTACCGTAGCCTATGTACACATGCAACATCATAGATATCACTTGCGTGTTACCACCCTGAGACGTTAGATGGGAAGTCTCATGTGCCTGTAATTTCACCGGAAACCATACCCTTCGAACCGGAACACAGCAATGCGAGCATTGCTGCTTGGCGGCAGAAATAGGAATGGTGGTAGTCCTTCCCCGGACGAGCTCTATCACAAAGAACTCTACTACTCTTACTTTGACTTATACGTACTTACTCACTTACTTACTTTATTGTATTAGTAATCATCATCACCATCACTCTCTATCTTGCTCGAGATTAGGCCAATGTCCAAGCAGTTGGAACATTAGGAGGCTGTCATGATGGTGTTAGTAAAAGAAAAGATAAATTTGACACAATTTTTTTATTTTTTTAATTACCAATTTGACAAATTTTGAATACTATTTAAAGTTAGAATAATAACACCTAAAAACCACTAAGGTTTGAGTTGGTGCTACTGTGAGTCTATCTACGAGTAGGTTAGATACCTACTCGTTCAGTAGTAAATAAAGTAAGTACCTATTATATAATGTTACCCTTGAATCCGTATAAGATAAAAACGCACTTTATATAGTTATGCGAGGAGAAAATATTTAAGAATACTTTATGCAACATCCTTTAAAAGTTCTCAAACCGGCAAGAGGCAACAAAAGGTAATTGTCTAATTCAGAATCGATCTCGGTTCTTTACGTCTTTCCTAATACATCAAAAAGGTGCCTCGTACTTTAGCGACGAAACTGTCTTTTCCTCCCTCTACTCGCAACGTCATTTACTTGGCATTTTCAATCTTAAAAGCAACGTGACACGATCAAGACTCGCCTTTTAGCTTTTGTTTTTTAAATAGTTGAGTCCGCCATATTTTTTGACGTTGTATACCGCATATTTAAAAAAACTGTTTTGTCGTCAAATTCTTCTAGGCTGGCGCATTGGACTTATGTAAATTCACCTAGCTCGTAAGATACAAGGTATCTTTGTAATTTATGGAATAAAGCTATTTTGAATTTTGAAAATGACGAGCGTTACAATCAAGGCATGATTGTTTAAAACATTGGTAAAACTCCCTATTTTCGTGTAATAATTAACGATCATTATCATCATTTTAGAATGGCAATCCCCACAGGTAAAGGGTTTTCTCTTTTTTCAACCTTTTTTCTCTTCTAAAAATAAAAATAAATGCCACTGCCTTTTTAAAAATTTTTTGAAGATACAGCTGACACGAATGAGACTATGTATTTTTAACAAATTTGTCAGTATATAAAAGTGACCGTCATAGAACGTTCGCAAGTTTTTAGCTATTTTTTTACGGTGAACTGAAGTTTGATAAAAAGCTTTGAAGGCAGGTGTATAAAAAGAGACGTTATTCGGATGAACGTAATGAGTTTCTAAAAAGATTTTCTTTGATAACTTTCGAACTTTAAGTAAAGTTGTTTCCTGGTCTTCATTTTATCCTTGTGTCTTTTCCGGTCTGGGCTTAGGTAACCTAATATCTCAGTCCGTCATATGAAAAAAACGTTGCAAAATTCTACTTAAAAGTACTTATCGTAGCGGATAAGCAGGTTGTTTGTAGCATTTCTTAGCACGTAGCAAAATATCTTGGCGTGTTAAAATATCATTCGGCGGAAGCTCCGTTTTCCAAAGAAACATGTTCATGGTTTTCATTCATGTAACAAAAGTAGTTAATATGATTGTTTTTACACTAGTTTTTCTTACTATA
This sequence comes from Colostygia pectinataria, assembly GCA_951394395.1. NCBI lineage: Eukaryota > Metazoa > Arthropoda > Insecta > Lepidoptera > Geometridae > Colostygia > Colostygia pectinataria. Next base: position 6,997,103 of record OX596362.1, read on the forward strand.
GTTATTCGTCTCAGTCTTCAAGTACCTACACTTAGCAGGTGCTGGTGCACAGTGATTAGCTAATAAGATTTAAGTATTAAGATTTAGTACCTCTCAAAGTTACATTACGGTTGTTCCATTCCTTAAAATCGTGATAAGTCAGAACCAAAAATGTGAGATAATTAAATAAAGAAAGAAAATAAATTGTTATAAATTGTTTCGTAGCACTGTAGCACCGTAGAACTATAGCAACGTAGCAGTTAGTTCTACGTTGCTTTAGTGCTACGTTGCTTTAGTTCTATGTTGCTACAGTTCTACGGTTCTACGGTGCTACGAAACAATTAGTAACAATTTATTTTCATTCTTTCTATAACTATTTCATTTTTTTTAAGGAATGGAACACCACACTGAAGCTTTATGAAGAAGAGGGATCATCAAAAAAAGCTAGGAACCCAGCCGAGATTGTTGCCAGATTCTTCTAAGCTAGGGTGCATGGAACAAGCGTAAATTCACCTAGCTTAAACGTTTAAAAATGATCCTTGTGATGATTAAATAAAGAGATTTTGACTTTGACGCTTTCTGACAACCGTAATGTATCTTTGAGAGGTATTTTTAATCTTCAAACTACGTTGAGCGCTGTTTTAAATTATATTAGCGTTTAGACATGTTGGTCAGTTTCAGTATCGTTTTCACGTATTGGTATAACGGCTCTCTTGAGTTCCATTAATATCTCATCGTTGTGGCGGGTATTAATAAATTCCCTATTCGTCGAAAAATATCCCCTTGATGTTGCCGACATCAATGTTTCTGTATTGGCCAATAACGATCGATAGCTAAGGTCTGATCAGAGGGTGCTTGGGGAAGAATTACGTGTTGTGATAGAATCGTTTCGTCCGTTATTGTGTGTTGTAGAAAGCATCTATTTTTATATTGACTTTTTTATAAACCATACTCGTAGTATCAAATGAATATTTATATTTAGTTGTTTATCAATTTTTTTATGCAACATTAAATTACAAATTATTATATGTATGTAGACATATTACGACATATTTGAGCTAACTCTGCTAAACACTTCATCATCATGACAGCCTTCTATGTTCCCACTGTTGGGACACTGGCCTACTCTCGGGCGAGAGTGATTGGGTAAAACCCACGCGGACCCAATGCGGATTGGTGAATGAACTCTTACCTCCACTACTTTCATATTTTTGCATTGCTCGATTGTAAAAAAACTCAACGTCAAGCTTGACTGTTTAGAATGTTGCTGGTATGATTTGAGACACCCATCATTACATGTAATATATAAGATCTTTGCGAACTACAAACATGCAATGAATGAATCAACCTTAGAATAACTTTAACATAAAAACAAATACGCTTTACAATTTTAGTAGGTACAATGGGTGTAACTAATAGGTACACTAATAAGTACAACCTTATTACCGTTTTCTTCCAGACATAAAAAAAACATATTCTAAGGATTAGTTTGTTTAGTTTTAATTTTACATTATTGTGTATTAATATCTTACTTACCCAATATAACCATTGCTAAATAGTCACGTAATAAAATCCAAAGTACCTCTACCACCAAACCCAATGGGAAAATGTACGCGCCCTCGCCAAAATTAATCTCCCAATTCTTCCCCTTTTGTGCATTAAGCATTCATACCTTCGCAATTTCGTTATTTCTCCTGAAACCACAGAATATTAAGTAATAACATACATACAGATGTGTCACTCTGACGACGCTGGCTCTAAAACCTGACTCCTTAATTCACTACCGTATTTAATTTGTTACACTTTAAAGATAAAATTATTATGTACCTATATTTAATTTACAATTTAGTATACAAGAACCGACATTGGTGTCGATACTGTTGTAGCATTTTTTAAACTAACCTAACTAAAATTATAGCGGTCCTTTGTGTTTTAATTCATTAGAAAAGAACGGCAACAATTTTAGTTAGTATAAAAATATAGGTACATAAGCGCTCGCAAACCGCCAATGTGATAAAACCCACTTTGTCTGAGATTTTTGTAAAAAAAACAAAACCGTTTTTAATGATCCCGTTTTATTTTTTTGGTGTAAGGAACCCTAAATGCTCGTTTTGCCAGTTTGTAAATACATCCCTAAGTAAATGATCCCTTAATTAGAACCCACTTGGGTTGTGTTACAGCAACTTTGTAGCTTCAGGCGTTTGTTTGTAGCCTTTGCTACAGACATTTTATCTGTCTAAATACATGAAGTCGTAGTTTACTGAATGACTTTTAACCGTAAATAAAGACAATCCACACAGCATCATCAAGCCCCAATGTAAGCTGCGGTTAAACAGAGCTGCATTATGGGTACCCACTAGATGACTGATATATACTTAATACAATACAATACATGGATAGATATTTTTTATATGTAGAAAATACCCAGAACACCCGGAACAAATATTTGTAGATCGTAAAAACATTGAATCGAACCCGCAACTTCAGCGTCGCAGGCGGACCTGCGCCCGCTGCGCCACATCGGTCGTCAAAGTCAAAATCAAAATCAAAATCAAAAATTATTTATTTCAGTAGAATCCTTGTGATTCTACTGAAATAAATAATTTCGATCACTTTGAAACGTCTTACAAGCTAGGAAAATTTACACCAGTTCCAACGCGCCCATGCCGTAAAAGAACTGGCAACAACATCGGCTGGGTTCCTATCGTTTTTTTGGCATGAACCTTGCTATTGTTATGGATGCCAAGTAGAGTTGGAGCACATTCGTCCCAAACTTTTTTATCATCTAGGTAATCGGTTGTAAAGTAAAATAAATAGTTAATTTTTGGTGAACATTTTACACAGTGCCATCTAGTCCCAAACAAAGCAAAGCTTCTATCGGATCTTAATTAATTAATAGTTTTTTTTTCTTACAAACTTAATAATGAATTATTTTTTCTACTTTGATCATACTTATAATATGTGGTATTCTAGCATAGGCCTCTTTAGCCATGAATAAAAATGTTCGATTTTTAATAATTGTTCCCAATGATGATGATGATGTCAGCATCATCATGGTGTTTCTACGTAATCATCATTAATAAACACCCGACCCGTATCAAATACTTTCAGATCATGCAAATATTTGTCTCACAAACGGGGGTCAAACCCGCTACCTCTCACTTTTTAAAGACCTAAAATTAGTTATTATTGTGGCTTAATAGGGCCGCTAGATATAGAAAACACAGTTGCGGAGAAACATTTGTAAGAAAGCACACTTCTGCACACGCAAAATAATTTTTGGAATTTTACAATCTTTAGTATTCCCCTAGTGTGATGGTTAACACTATAAAAACAAAAATAACCAATTGAATAATCAATGCGACACCTCTCGTCAATGAACTAAAAGAGGCTTGGATAACTGCAGCGTTTCCCCTGTAGGTTGAGCTATCGGCGCTTCGAGCCGAAGACATCCCAATGATTATTTCGTTCAAACGAGATATGTCTCGATAGCTCAATTGGTAGAGGGTCCGCGTATCGGTGGTTGCGGGTTCAAATCCCACTTGAGGCAAAATCATTTTTGGGATATTATAATCATTTAATAACATTTAACTTTGAGCTAATAACCGTCATAGATTCAAAAGATATCATATTACCCTTGAGGTAAGTAAACATTTTTGTTACCAGCTTATATCAAACCGACGTATATTATGTGTTTTCCTTCGAGAATAATTTTCTTGCGGCAAAGAGACTAAGCGTCTTAAATTCAGCTCGCGAACCCCCGTCTTATTCATTATGACGTAGAAAGAATGTTTAATGTTCAACAAACACATTTTGCAAGTCAAAAACTTGGGGTTTGAACTGTCAAAGCGAAGTGGAAATAAAATTGAATTTGTGGTTTGGTAAAGAATAAATATACCCGTCTTCTAAAAATCTAGCTAAAATATCTTTGTAGCATTTTTAATATAGTAAAAACTATAAACAGATCCACTAGGTTGTGAAACGTTCAACATGGATACAATGTAGGTAATACTTGGGGTCTGGCCACACAGAATAGACGTAAGACAAGGACGTTATTTGGCATCCATAACAATAGCAAGGGTCATGCCAAAAAAGCGATAGGAACCCAGCCGGTGTTGTTGCCAGTTCTTTTACGGCATGGGCGCGTTGGAACTGGTGTAAATTTTTCTAGCTTGTAAGACGTTTCAAAGTGATCCTTGTGATTCTACTGAAATAAATAATTTTTGATTTTGATTTTTTGATTTTTGATGCGTCGCGGAAGCAAAGCCTCTTTTACACATAATGTATAGAATAGTTGCGAGGCAAAACGTATATACATATACGAAGACAAGACGAGGCGCGGACACGACGCTTACTCGTCAGCGTCCTATTGCAAAACATATAGAAAAGATGAGACCAGGGGTGCGGAATAGGAGCAGGAAGTTGAACTGAAAAGCATAATACCGCCAGCTCTCGCGACACCGCCGTTGTTATTATGCCCCTTTTTCTATATGTTTTAGAAAGTCACGTCCGCGCCCCGGCTGCGTCTTACCCATGACGCGTCTTTGTTTTACGTCAATTATGTGTGGTCAGCCCCTTATATGCACTAGTGCTTCTATGCTTTAGATGTCCTAGCATTGCACGTTAATCTCACAGTCTGGCTTGATAGCTGTAGCAAAGCGAATTTCAATTTATTAATTTAGAGAGTTACATCGGTAAACATTCTTTGTAAGTAAAAACCGAATAGAAAGTATCAATCACAAAGCTCAGTGCTCACGACTTTGGATATCAGCGATGGTTCTTCTACCTATACTCACGTGCTTACTATTTCACGTTATACTAGATTATACTGCGAGCAATGTACTGATGAATGTTTCATGAATTATTCTCACTGGAAGTGACACTTCTTAATCCACCGATTGTTCGGCAAACGTGTGTTTGTCGAGCATGAGGGGTAAGGGGTGCGTACCCCCTCCCCCCTGTCTGACTCACGTGACGTTTGATTATGCCGTGACAACACACGTCGCGCGCCACTTTTGTGTTTGTTAAAACCCTTTTTAGGGGTCCGTACAAAAACACACTAAAAGATACAAAAAACTAATTATTTACTATAATTTCACAAATATACGAGTATATTTTGAAGTGATATTACCATAATTACACAAATATTATGAACTCAAATCAAACAGTTTCTAGTTTTCTAGTCTAATTAAAATTGATAGCAATTTGTTTTTAATTACATCTAAAAGCAAATTACATGACTGAGACGACTCGCAAATCTACAAAGGCGCGGCTTGCCGCCTTTTACCGCGCAAACCACGCGTATACAGAGCAACGAGCAAGGACTGTGAAGCCAATTAAAGCTACTAAAAATAAAAAATATACCGAACCCTCACCAATAATACTTTGATCACCCTCACTTTTTCTTTTGAATAGGACAAGCTAACGCCCTCTCTACACATGTACTTTTTGTTGCCGTAATTCTGTGATGTTGACGTGTTGTTTTTAATTATAACTGTTTATGTTTGGATAGGATGTTTGTTTGATGGAGACCTGTTTCCAAAAGAGGATCGCAAATTTGATTTTCTTGTCGTTTTAATTATTTCAATGCGCAAAGCGATTCGTTTATTAAAAAAAAGAAAAATGTTATTGTAACGTAATTTTAGATTTATCATAATATTATTTTTACGTTTTATCGTTACAAGTTAATAAAATTATATATTGACAAGTTTTTATAAAAAATTCAGTATACATTTAGTTTTATAGTAAACTTGTTTTCTGAAAGCTCTAAATAAAATTTTATACACAACTTTTGAAATCCATTCATTCAAACAAACAAACCGCTAACGATTTATTTCAGTAAAATTAGTAAAGCTTAAAGCTAATATAAACAGTGTGAAAGAACCAAATGAAAATGTCGTCGGAATTCTTTCATTAAAAGTAAAAACTCATTTTCAACTGCTTTTAACGACCCGCTTACTTTGTTTGCGGTGTTTTCAACTCAGATTTTTCTGTACATTACCTAGTTACGACGGTTATTAAGTGATTTTTTTATTTCTATTAGTAAAAAATAAGAAAGTTTGTATGAGTTAGTGGCCAACTCTGGTGCTAGAGTTTTTAGACCACCCTATAAATTAAACTCTGGTTTAATTTTTTGGTCTGTGTTTAGCATCATTTAACAAGAGAAAAGCTTTATACTCAAATTTGAACTTTGCATTACAGTTTTTTGCGATTGAATCTTAGATTTTTTATACTTCAATGTTAAACATATTAATTACTTAATTTTCTGAGTTTATCGTCATTTAACAAGAGAAAAGGTTTATACTCAAATTTGAAAGTTGCATTACAGTTCTACGCGATAGATTCTTAGATTTTTTATACTTCTTAATGTATCTTAATTGCTTAATTTTCTTAATCGGGATATTTATCATGATTATTTATACAAAATATCTCATCATTTTTAGTGAAAATTATGCTAATAACCATGATAGTTTTAAAATGTACAATCATAATTCATTCATAAACAAAAAGAGAATTTGAATTTTGAATTTGATTTGACCTCATAAAATGTGTGCAAAGTATTTAAAATATCTGTAATATTTTTAGTTTTAACGTAAATAAAGTAAATACCTAGAAGACGTTCATTTTAATCATTTATCTCTAATTGTGAAATGTATTTATTTATGCTTTTACTTTATTGTTTTATATAATGTCGTTGTAAGAACACGCACGAACAAACATAAAGTTTGAAGACGCGACTATACAGTAGTTATTGTTTATGGTCCTATAAAGGCTCGCTCACTATTCAAAAATTAGTTCCTAGAAGCTGTAAAAGTGACTGAACTACTCTAGTACAGTCTGAGTTATTGAGCAGTTCTTATTTTACAGTGACGAATAAAACGTCACAGATAAAATAAAGTGACTAAAATATAACTACCAATCGTAAAAAACCGATATAAATATTATAATTTAATTTTTAAACATGGAAACTACTCGGCCAACTGCAATGTATAATTAACGAAAAATTATATATAAGATTTTGGGTGATCATTTTGACAGCATGAGCACTGGTGATCTAGTCGTAGTGACTCCTCTTGATTTAGTGTGTGCAAACTCCGTGCACCAATTGATTTTTCTGTGAAAAATATAGGCGCAAAATCAGCGCTCTCAAACCGTGAAGAAAAACATAGTGAGGAAACCAGCATGTCCAAGAGCTAAAAGTTCGAAAGACATGTGTCATCCATCGATTCGCATTTGGTCCGCGTGGATGGTGGTAGAACCCAATCACTCTCGCTTGAAAGTAGGCCAGTATTCTAACAGTAGGAACCTCAGAGGGAAATTAATGATGAATAATCGTAATAGTCGAATCTAGCCTTAGTGTTATATATTAAATATAGATTTGGTAAAAGAAAAATAAATATGATTTTCTCTAATAAATTCTAATATGCATCTTAATTCATGTATTCCAATAGTAGGTACTTAAACGAAGTTTCTTTCTCTGCTCATGTATTCATAAATAAAACAAAATAGCAGAGCCTAATTCCCACTTTAATATAAAATGCACTCTATTACTACATAGCTCTACACAAATCCAATAACCCCTAACCCAAAGCAAACAACCCCTTTCGAGTCCACGATTGTGTTGCAGCGATACAGAATTCTCGGACATTATAACAAATGGCTGCAATTGGTCAGCTGTCCTCGCATGTTACGAACAAAGTCAGAAGTCCGGCAGTTTGAAATAAGCATGAATTATGTGTGTATGGTATGATAAAGTTTTTTGTTTGTCGTTGCATGGAATAATAATAGAATCATTTTAAGAAGTGTAATGTTTTAAATTTAAATGACAACACAGGTTTTTCGAGACAACTAGCCTGAGGTTTTCAACTTTGATTAATAAAGTAACATTTGATGTAAGATAGCTTTTTTCCAAACAAAAAATTACTAGGGTCCGAGTTTTTATGTTGCAGCAATACAGGGTTCTCGGACATTTTAATAAATGACTGTAATTGGTCAAACTGTCGTTGTACGTCACGGAAAAAGTCGAGTCGGGTGCGTCTCGCAAACCCGGGTTTATTGGCCAACCAGATTGATGTTTTTAATGTGATTTTATGTGATGTGCTTTTATTAAACGTTTGATTTACAAAATGACGACGTTAGCGAGCAAACATTAAAAAAAAATCGACATCTACCAAAATGAAAAATAATAATTGTCATTCTTCGCGTAATTACTCTTTTAATTTTACTTGTTGCTGGTCTCGAAATTACAGAAAATGCCATTAACTTTTTACGATGAACAAAATGGCCGCGAGAAAAGCGCGCGAATTGCCGCTGTGCGGTTCTAACGCGAAAATGTGTTTTGATACGTTGGAATAAGATTGATGGTGGGTATGTAAGAAAGGCAGTGTGACTTTATGAGATTCCTAGGATAGCCTTTAATGGCCGGCTGGGGCTTTGCTACTGTTCTGGTAACGTTCAGTCGTAAAGTGAAGTTTGCGGGTTTTCGCCTGGCGTTGGCGAAACGCTTTTAGAACTATATCGTTTATTATTGTACATACGTCGAGCTTACGTATCTTTTTTGATACGAAATATTGCCAACGATAGTAAAAATATATCCTACTTATCGGTCCCGCGCTTGTTCAAGACACCAGTGTCATTAACCGTGACATCAGTGTGCTGGTGGCATTAACAAAATAAACCGAATATAACTTTTAGTTTCTAATGTTTTAAAGTTCTGCGTGGCACTGCACTGCGCACATCATCCCGACATGTACTTATGTATGTTAAATTTCTTTATAATAATATGCGCTGATTTTATAGTTTTAGTTCTAATGTATCAAAATAATAATATGAGAAAATGCTAACGCTAATACGTATAGTTTCATAGACTACATGCTGTATAGTAGTTTTCATCATCATCAGACGGAGTGAAGATTTTGTACGTAATCATTGTTATAGCATCTGTGGTCATATAAACAATGCAGATTATAAAACGGTCGGCCTCACCTCGGCACAATAAATCTGGAATCTAAACCACCTGAGCGTTCGACATGCCTGTGATTATGAATGAGGGGTGCACCCCACTCTTCCCTAAAACTCCTCTTTTCACCTTCTCTTGAAAATACAACCTTATTTCCAGCTTAACAAGATTGTTATTGAATTGACTGGTAGCTAAGAGCCATAAACGAATTAGTGTTCGGAAAGCAGACCCTATTCCATGTTGCATAGCATACAAATCGCTAATTCTACTTACATAGCAGAATCTATAGAAATTTACAACCTTAGCATTTATAAGTTACGATTGATTTTCCCAAAACAGGTTTTCAGGGAGTTTATAAGGGGGTCTTGGTATTTCCCGGTTAGGGCGCGTCCCGGACTCAGCTCGTCTCCCGGGCGACCGAGCCAGCTCATACGTGCACTTGCACAAAAGTAGGCAAACTACAGTAACACCTAAAAGGTCCCAAGCGACTGCAGTCCGACTGTTGGTATAGATTATTTTATTTATAATGAGTCTGAGTATACGTAAAGTGTTTATGAAAACACTGAACTAATACTAATGTACAAGATGTATGAGTAAAAATTTAGTAATTTTTTTATTAAAGCTATATAATCTGGCAAAAAAGCACAAAATAAGAATTTATATCTTATATGCGTACAGGTAAGGCCTTTAAGCTACAGGCTGTAATAACTTAGCATATACTTGTAAAAATAAGCATAGTAAGGTCTAAAATTATATCAATCTATATATAAAAAATCGTTGCGCAACTGACTGAATGAACATCAATGAAAAGCTTAAACAATAAGTCTTTCAGATCTAAAACTTGAAGTGTGTGTTGCTTTCTGTGCGACAAGTGCACTAAAAAAGAAGAAGAAAATAAAAGTCATCGCTTAAATTAAATCTTCGTGTAGCTATCGAGAATTTCCGAGTTCTTCTCGCATATGAAGGCTAATGGATAATCGCATGGATCATCAAGTAGCTTGCCATTTCGGTTCATAGTGCCACAGTTCTCTTTGCCACTTGCGTTGTTGGGTTCTCCCCTATTCCACTCGGCAAACCCGGAATCCTGTAGGCTTTTACCTAAAACAAAAGAAAAGTTACTAAAAATCTTTTAAACATAACTCAAACGTTTAGACTCTAATTATCTAAAATATAATTTTAAACTCGAGCTTTAGAAAATTTTTTATTGGTTCAGATAGATATCGTGTTGGGGAAAATTACGTTTTGTTCGACTAAACTCAAAATCTGAGCATAAAGGGTCAGTTTTAATTAGAATACTTTTCTATACATAAAATTAAAACCTAACTCATGCTGAAAAATTCTATCACCTGGTAAAAAAAACTATATTTTTAAATTTTTTTTATACAACTTAAGTGGCAACCAAGCGTACGGCCCACAAGATGGTAAGCGGTTACCGTAGCCTATGAACGCTTTCAATACCAGAAGTATCACTCACGGGTTGCCACTTTGAGGCTCAGATCAAAAGTCTTATGTGCCAGTAATTTCACCTGAAACCATACCCTTCACACCGGAACACAGCAATGCGAGCATTACTGCTTGGCGGCAGAAATAGGTATGGTGTCAAAACAATGTCTTTGCATTGAGAATCAATGTACAGAATTTTTAAGTCAGAGAACAAAAGATTTTGCATTGGTGGCCTAACCCATAAGGTTGCTTATAAAAACTATATTATACTTAAATATTTTATTAAATAAGAAAATATTAAAAATAAAATTTAGGTCAACATTTAAAGATGATTCTATTTTTTGTTATGTTATTTATATATTGTTATATTGTTTACTTAGAATGTGATTATCATCTCGAAATAATCGTAAACTTACCGTCGACGGTATTCCATGATCTATCATTCAACCAATATTTGCGAAGCCCGATGTATACCACGGATTTATAATAAGCTGTAATTTCATTCGCCGGATTTTCAGCAAAAATGTTCATTAGGACTAAATTTTCTTTCTTGCTGTTGATGATGGATAAGTACGCTCCTTCGGCTTTACATTTTTCATAAGCGTTTTGCCAAGTCATGCCTTGCCTGTGGAATTTGTAGCAACTTCCAGTAGTAGGGTAACATTCGTACTCTGTAACATAATTATGTGAAAAACTTTAGTTTAACGGCCTGTTAACTAAATACTAAAGTAAAAAAAATCAAGTCACGCCTACGTCACTGAGAGGTGTGGCGCCTTCATGTTACACATACCTAGGTGGTTGGCTTGCTAGCAATTTAAAACTTTCAAACCTTTGAAGGCGTGCTTTTTGACCAGTAACTGTAGTCTAAAGCTCAAGGATGTGAAAATGAAATTTTATTATATCAGTTTAATTTAATTCTTTGTACTTCAGCTATGAGTTCCACATCCACCACTGTTTTCTTCTTGTAGCAGACGTAACAGAATTTGTTCACATTTGTTACTATAGTATGGTAGGTCGACATCACGACACAGCTTTTCAAGTTCTGGATGGATTAATTTAGTCTAGGAATCATACTTACTTGATAATATTTCCTGAGAAACTTCAGGAACCACAGGCATTTCTTGAATATTTGTCTGGGCTCCGTGGTTTGCTTGAGAGCTATTTTGATTGAATTGCCCATTTCTATGGGACTCTGGTTGAACTATTTCAGAGCCTGATTGAGTTATAATTGTGTATTGGTGTGGTAATGATGCATTTATTGTAGAAGTTATAGGTTTTATAAATTCTGGTTGAACTCTTTGGTGCTGTCTAGTTCCAGAGTTAGAGGAGTTCTCTGAAAAAAATAATTATTTTTTAACTTTCCAAGAAGCGTCTTTTTGAAATGGTAGTCTATTTATGTATATTTCACGTTAGTCTGAAGACATTTTGGACATACGTTTAATATGCAAATAGTTAAAACACGTACCTATATTAAGCGCAATTTGAAATATAAGTAATAAGACATCATTCAAGTGGAGTGTTAAGATTTTAGGTCTGCTGTCCCAAAGGCTTGTTATTGCTAGTTTTTTTTACTCTAGTTTTTGTTTATTCTGACTTAACAAAAGTGGCAAACTAACTAAAATAAAAAAAACTCTGTTGTGGTGCAGCAAACACTTACTTTTAAAGACCACCCGCCACGAAGAATTACTAAGAGACTTGATATATGCCGTGTCAGCGAAGATTATCGTCGATGCTTGATTGTGGATAGTATATTGTAAGATAGCTGATTCCAGCTGACTGTTGATGATCACCAAGTTATATCCGTTTGTACATTCTGTGTGCGTCGGCTGTGCCTGGTGATTGGGAGGCTGCTTTGGGATTTGCTGATGCTTTGGCAGCTGCTGTGGGTTTCGCTGGTTGTTTGGCTGGAAGTTTGATTGTAGGTTTGTTTGATGCCCTGCTGTAGTTGCACGGCTTATTGGTATTATTTCTGTGAACATCACAATATTATGAATACAAAAGTTTGTGTGTATTTTTCCCACTTAAACTCCATAGCGGGTGAACGGATATGAATGAAACTTAAAATATACTTATATATTGGAATATTAATTAAATATTTCAGAGTTTTTTTTTATACAACTGAAGTGGCAACCAAGCGTACAAAAGATGGTAAGCGGTTACCACAACCTATGGACGCTTGCAATACCAGAGGTATCACTCGCGGGTTGCCACCTTGAGGCTAAGATCGAAAGCCTCATGTGCCAGTAATTTCACCGGAAACCATACCCTTCACACCGTAACACAGCAATGCGAGCATTACTGCTTGGCGGCAGAAATAAGTATGGTGGTAGTCCATAAGTATGTATGATCAATGTGTGACATTATTATAATATGTTAAAAGTCGGTCGCAAAAGAATGCCAGCCGTCAGGCAAAAAATAATGAATAACAGTCATAGTCCTAGTGGTAGGATTCTTCAGCAAAAGTTCGTTTTGGTGCATGGGTACCACCGCGGTGTCAGATATTCTGCCTCTAAGACTCTAAGCCTGCAAACATTATACTGTACAGTGTCCATGTTTTAAAGGACTGTAGGACTGTGCTAGTGAAATTGATGGGTGGATTGCAGTGACTTATAGAACTTAAAGTAACACTAACTGTTTTAGTCAGGCGTAGCGTTTAACATCAGACGAATGCTGAAATGAAATACTAGGTTATGTACCTACTGGGCTTTCTCAGGTACAAAACGTACCTAATTAGCAGATGTTTGCAAAAAAACATCGGATTAGATGAGCCCATCTAGTTGTTAACTTGTTACGGTTAGGTAAGTAACAATTATTTGTTTTTACATCTCTTTAGTTTAGTTGTAAGTGGTAATAAGTGTTACGTACAAATAAAACGACTTGATTTGTTACGTACAAAATAAACTAAATGATTTGATTGGAAATAAAAGAATACCTTGAACTATTTTTACCTGGATAATAAGTCGCTGGTCCAGTGCCTAACGGTGCATGCGTTATTTTTTTGTAGCAAACATATGGATACATCTGGCTGCATTTCACCTTTAGTAATGTGCTGTTAAGCATATTCCACGCGAAACAGCTTTCAGGTCTTCGATAGTTGATAGGTTCTTCTACCTCTAAAGAAACTGAAATATGTAACAAATTAACTTATAAAATATCAAAGCGAAGTATTAAATTAGTTTCGATCAGAATTTCTGTTCCAACAAAAGCTGAACGAAGAGGCTCTTTATCTTAAACATTAATTGAAAAAATCATGAGTTATGAATACCTACCATGATGGTAAGTACTTATAACTCATTATCTAATGATAATGAGTGGTCTGGTGTGTCTGAAATCTGGGTTGGTTATAATTTACCAGACCCAGATATTTGTAGATCACTAAAAATGACCTGAGCAGCCTCGGGTTCGACTTTAGTGGCGTAGAGGGCAAGAGCCTTCAACCTCTTGTTTCTCAATTAGTTTTTTTTGTATGAATAGATTTTATAATCATAATAATTCCTTACCTTCATTTGAATTCGAATCTTCTTCGTCAATTATGTATTCGGCCACGCCAGCGTATAATACAGATAGTGTTGCATCGCTAAACCATTTCTGACTTTCTATTGCGTCACGCAAGTTTCTGTCCAAAGGAGAAGCTATAACGGTTCCTGTAAACATCAATAGATATCAAAAGTAAAGTAGGTACTATTAATTATAATAAATAAATACAATCTCAAAAACTAATGGCATCAAATGATTCGAGCATTTGATGAAAATACATTTTAAATAAATAGAATAAACGTAAGTCATATAAAAAATTGTCCTTGGTTTTTTATTTGATTATTCTTCTTTTGAATATATAGAATGACAAAATGACAACAAAAAGCGAACTGTTTCAAGAATGCGCAGAATTTGTTTAACCCTCATTTACGCATCAAGAAAGCATTTCATATTTATTTACAAAATATATTCTTTTGACTTAATATTCTTATTACTAATACCATGGTAGTTATTATGTTTTTTTATAGTAAGAGAGATACCTTCAACGTCGCATCGATGATTTGCATCATTCCAAGTAGCTGGCTCGCGGTACAACTTTAACCATCCGTCTACTTGTTTATTATACTTGTAGTCAAACTCAGTACCTAGAGAAAACAGGTGTATGTATGCAAGCTTTTTATCGTGCTAGCTGTAATTATAATATATAATATTTACGCAAAAATACTATACAAAAATTACATAACTACAAAAAAATCAACAACAGTTAGTAATTTTCGTCTCTTTCTCTCTTCTCTCTTTTTGTTTTGAACTTGTCAATGTCATGGTATGATTGGAATCACACTAAAACATTATTTTCCGAGATCAAATTTAATAGAAACAGCAATACAATAGCTGCAAAAATAATAACAAAACTTATATCTGAACGACACTGTAGAGTATTATAACAAACAAAAAAATTGTTTAAAAAGACAATTTTGTTATAAATAAACGAAATGACATAAATTAACTACAATGTAAAAATAAATATTTATTGTAATGTATGATGTCACATGCATGTCTTATTGTGTTTGCATTGTAAATTGCTTAAGTTATTCAAAATATACGTAAAAAAATCAAATTACCTTCAATGTCCGATGTAAAGAAGACGAATAATAAAAATAAAATTTTGGCAATCATTATTAACATTATTTTTTTTACATTTATTTATTTTGGTATATTTTTTAAACAGTGTAACTGACGACACTTATATACTGGCACTGGTTAAACTCCGGAACAAGCTTAACTTATAATGTTTCGCGCGCGATGATAATATTATTATTATCATGCGTATAAATAATAAAAATCTGTGTGGGGTTCCGCGCTCCAACGGGAATAAAGGAGCATGTTTGCAAGTCTATTCGAAATTATTGTTCACTGATACATTATATCTCTTTTTGAGAGTCTTTATGTTTGTCTGTCACTACGTTTGACTGTAATAAACTTTACATAAAAATAGCACTTGATCTTGAATGGTTTGTCAGACTTGTACGGTATATGCGTGAGTACATTAAGTATATTGTATTGTTTTTTTTTGTTTTTGTTTTTTTTTTTATATACAATTAGAGTAGGTTCATTACTGTTCTACTAAACTAAACAATACAATATACTTAATGTACTTACGTATATACCGTACAGACTATTGCTTGTCACCTTTAATTTTGCTTCAGCTTATAAACAATGTTACTATGAGTTAAAAGCTCAAAAAAGTGAAAATACTAGTAGCAAATAAGAAAAAAGGCTCTTTAAAAGGTTATTAATAATTCGATTTTTCGTTTTGATAAATGTTTGTGCGTAAGATAAGTAAAAGTAAATAAGCAGTTTTCAGCTAGCAACTTCTCACGTAACTACCCAATGTGAGTAGATATATTGTTATAATAAAATCGTAATTTGGGACTTATCTTAGAAGGTAGTTAAAACTACCTAGCTCTAGAGTTACAGAAGTAATTTTTTTTTTCAGGTACTGAACCATGTTTTACTCGCAACGATATCGTGAATTCTTACAGTAAACAAACAATAACTATCAACACATTTAAGGTTTTCCCCAAAGTAAAAAACTAAAAATAGGCAGGTCCCTGTTTTTTTTAGAACTTTATCATCATATCAGCCGATAGACGTCCACTGCTGGACATAGGCCCCCAAAGAGCGCCATGACGACCGATTTTGGGCCTTCACCATCCACCGACTTCCTGCGACCGCTTTAAGAGCCCTATCCTCGATAATCCTTGAATTTTGTTGTAGCCCGTGAAGTTTCGAACACTATTGTGGCTCGTGTGTTGAAGATATTTTAACGAAAATAAAAACATATAAAAGCTTTATCCCTTAAAATTTAAGCCAACAGAACAAATATTAATTAACTCAAGACACAACTGATTAAAAAAATAATTAGTTACGCACGTTTCGTAAAATGAGTAATTCCAGTCAACTTTCGATCCTGTTTTCTATGAAATAACAAAGTCTAACATATTTCCAAAAATGCAATTATAATAATCACAGTTTTTAAATTTAAGTGTACAGAGAAAAATACAACATGTTAGTTCAGTATTTTTGAAAAAAGACGGTCTAAAAAACGCGTACTTTTCCCAATTTTACGCTTGTTATTTCTGCTAAAGTAAGAAGTTTACAATAAAAATACACCTACTAAATTAAAGTTTAAGCTGTTATTAAATAAATACAACAAAGAAAATAGTCTAATAGCATTGACTTTTTTTAATACGAATTTTTTAAAATCACACCTTAGCGCACTTATAATCATATCGATCGAAGCACTGACTCTCAAACCGCGCTGAGCGCTTATTGCGGGAAGATGTATCGCTCCTCGTCGCGCGTACTATTACTTATACTATATAAAGATATATTCAGGCGAACTTCATGAATTATATCGCTAAATCTTGGAAAGGCCTCTTAATGTCATCGGTCCATCGAGTGAGGGGGCCGTCCTACACTTCGTTTTCCAGTTCGTGGTCGCCACTCGAGAACCTTTATTCCCCGACGGTTATCGGTTCTGCGAGCTATATGGCCTGCCCATTGCCACTATATAACTTTATATGCGTTGGAAATACCTTAAAAGTATTGATTTAGCTTCGATAAAAACATTATCGGAAATTCCCAGAACGCTTGACCTCATTGTTTATAAATAGATTTAAAATATAAAAATATCATATCTCTTATTTATTGACAAGAACTTGTCAAGAATTTTTCAGCTACTCTAACTCGACAAGGTTGTTATTCGGACTAAACAAGTACAAAAATCCACACAAATTGACAGCTAGACGATAATTTTACCCTTTCGATTGCCATACAATTTGTTCGACTTATTCATAGTTTTTTGGTTACGTGACAACGCAATTCAAAATGAAATTTTTATTTTTTTAATATTAATGTAATTATTGGTATATTTAAGTACCTACATACTTATAACTTACCTGCAACGCCCTAATAGGGTTCATGTACTCACTTGCAGCTACATTATTTTAGACCTAAGCTAAATGTACATTGTGCAGAATAAATAAATATTTATAAATGAATATGAAAATCAGAATTAGATCAAAATCATTTATTGGTAGATACGAGTATCATAACAATTATTGAATTGGGGACCTTCTTGAATACCATAAAACTTTAAACGTTAAAACTTTTTTGGTTTTAAAACATTTTGTTGGTGAATAGTGTTTCCGGTTCGGCTATTTGATTTTTTAATAGCTCGAAGAGTCTGGGTGCAAGACATGAAATTGGAAGAGTTGTTCCTGTTTGGTGCACTAAGAATGTAATTTCCGCAATTCAACTACAACGCAGTAAAATAGCGGAAGAAAAGGCAAACAAAATAGCGAAAAATGTTGTATTCTTAAGTTTTTATTTAAGATAGTAAGTGTGTTGGCAGTAATACTGTAAACTTCTATCATTTCTGAATAAATAAATTTAAATCTAAAATCTAGATATAAAATCTAAAACATTACAGTAGTTTATCATTGCTTGATTTACATTTACGTGTTGCTATAGAGGATTTCTGAGTTCTTCTCGCATATGAAGGCTAATTCAAACTCGCATGGATCGTCGAGTAGCTTGCCATTTCGGTTCATAGTTCCACAGTACTCGTTGCCTCTCGCGTTGTTGGGTTCTCCGCTGGCCCACTCGACAAAGCCGGAGTCATTTAGACTTTTGCCTAAAACAAAAGAAAGTCTAATTAAAAAAAACAAATGTTAATGATGTCATGTTTTATAAAAACAACTATAGTTAAAGCAGCTTGCTAAGTATTGTCTTTCTTTGTTATGAAACAAAAATTATACATTTACTTAGACTGAATGAAATGAAAGTTTTTTTTAGTATAAAAGGGTATAAATCGAAAGCACAGATCTAAACACATTATTACCACTGGCATACTTAAAATTATTTTAAATACCAGTGTTTTTTTTTCAAATTTATCGAAAGCTTACCGTTGACAGTTCTCCATGATTTACCATCTGACCAATTACGAAGCCCGATGTATACCACGTAATTGTAATAAGCCTTAATTTTATTCGCAGGATATTTAGCGAAGAGGTTTTTTAGGACGACACTTTCGTTCTTGCTATTTATAATGGATAGATACGCTCCTTCAGCTTTGCATTTTTCATAAGCGTTTGTCCAAGTCATACCCTGCTTGTGGAATTTGTAGCAGCTTCCAGTACGAGGGTAGTATAGGTATTCTGTAAAATATGTGAATATCATAAGTTATCTGCCTTCGAACAATGTCGTTATCAATTAGTTGAGATGTTTAAAAAGCTAGGAATTAATTTTTGTAAATTCTTAAACTATCGTAAATAAAACTACACTGTTTTTGAGTGACATAGACGATGTAGTATACTTTGTATTACAAAAATAAACGACTTCGCTATAAAATCTCCACGTGAGCAAAACTACGAAACGGTAGATAGTTATTCAGAAAAAAATCACGCCTCTACGTCACTAATAGAGGTGTGCCTTCATGTTGGATATTGGTGGCAATTCAATAACGGTCAAACACATGCTTGAACAGTAGTTCAAAGTTCAAGGACATTTTTTTTACAACATATACGAGTATAGTTCTCACAACGGATCTCGGCTGTCGTGAAATTAGCCGTTTCGATGCGCAATGGAGCTTTTTCAAACTAAATTGTCTTTGCGCATCACAAACGGCTAACTTCACGGAAGCCTAGATCCGCTGTGCGAACTATACATTACAACATTATATTAAACCTCTGTACCTTGGTCACGAGTTCCACATCCATGCACCACAGTTCTCTTCCTATAGCAGACGTAAGGGTATTTGTCGGTACACTTCACACTTTTCACTACCGAGTTGTAGGTCGTCATCACGACACAGCTCTCAGGGCTCTGGTAGTCGATGAGTGCGCCTGTCACCAGGGTTACAGGCATTTTTGTTATAGAAACATCTGAAACAACCACAACATTCTATGGCAATAAACTTATGGCATTAGAAATTATAAGGAATAAATTAAGAAATTATGGAGTATATTATTACGATAATTGAAAGATTTCAAAGAATAGTAAATAAGATTTTCCTTTCAATAGGTATTCTGGGATTTTTTTATGTCAAAATCCAGCCTGAGCTTAGAGCTCCAAAAGGCATTTTGACACTCACCCCTTTTATTTGAGTTAAATTTAAAACAACCGATCGTTCTCAAAACAGCGTTGATCAGAGCAGTAATTTACCTTCGATTGAATAAAAATCACCTGTGGTGAAATTGGCGCTTACTCCTGTATATAATGTTGTAATAGATGGATTCACGTTCAATACGTATTCTTTTATTGCCTCATATAGTTCACTCGTAAGAGGACTAGCTAAAACGGCTCCTGTAAAACATAACATAAACTTAATTTTTCCTGTAAAACGTAATAAAAGGAAGTTTAAACGAGCAAACTTGTTTGACAAAACATTGTTTTGTGATTAATCACGTCCGAGGGAGTATACGTTCATAAAGTTTTCTTGCTTTCTTTCTTCTTCTTTCATACAGTTACAGTTCAAAAGTTCTACGTCTCAGTCTTCGTAGGTCGTGATACCTCTTGTATTGCAAACGTCTATAGAGTACTACAGAGGTACTGTAACCGTTCAACACTGAGAAATAATTGTGACCACCTACTGGTTTATTTTAGATGCATTGGATTACTTGCTGTTTTGAAAAAGAAATTGAAATACTGAGACCATGATTAAGACCTTGTGACTGATTGTAAAAGAACCTCGGAAACTTAAAACTAAATAGAAGTTCTTCGCTTTAAACCACACTAGTCATCCACGTGTTCGTCACGATTATTCGTAATTTTTTTGCTAGTTTTATAATTGAGTTTTGAACTTAATAACCACCTAATCTACCGCTTTATCTTATTCTTTAGTAAATCGTGATATGTGAGAGTATGATACAATTGAAAACTACCTTCAGAAGCACATCGGTCTCGTGCTACATTCCACATGTCTGGTTGATGCATCTTCAACCATCCTCCTGCTTTCCTTATCAATTTATAGTTCAACGTTGTATCTGGGAAATAAAACATTACATTAATAAAATAATAAATAATTGAGCACTGGTGGTCTAGTGGTAGTGACCCTGCCTTCCAATCCTAAGGTCGTAGGTTCAAATCCGGTCGTGCACCAATGGATTTGTCGCTACGAAAAATTTATGTGCGCAATGCCAGTGCTCTCATACGGTGAAGGAAAACATCGTGAGGAAACCGACATGTCCAAGAACTTATAATTGGAAAGACATGTGTCATCCACTAATCCGCATTGGGTCCGCGTGGTGGATTAGGACCCAATCACTCTTGCTGGAGAGTAGGCCAGTGTCCCAGCAGTGGGAACTTTAGAAGGCTGTCATGTAGATAAATAAAAAAAATAGCGATGTTGATGATGTCCACTTTACGTATCCGTCAACGGCGAACCTTGTTAACTTCGGAAAAAAAAATCACGTTTATACAGAACTATCAAGCACAAACAAAGAGCGTGGTGTCCATTAGTCTTTTTTTTTTAAATGGCCTTTGCTACTTAGGCAATTAGCCAAATTCAAGTTAATGACAAGTCACAACATTTTAATATCGTTCCGTTAAAGTCTGGTATCGCGCCTTGTATTTAATAAAAAATAATAAATTAATGCGCGACTGGCTGCTGCATATTGTAAGTCTGTTGCTGTCATCTGTTGTTTAGACTACGGCCTGACGCGACGAAAGACGGATGACAGCGATAGACTTACATAATAAGGTAGTGTTCTCTACCCCAGGAACAGAAAACAGATGTGCTACCATTACACAATCATAAAGTACTATAATAATATGAAAACTATAATAACATAATAAACCCTACAGTCACATACATAGTCCTTAACTAAGATTACATGACGTGGGTATCAAGTATTCTCAGATCATGCAAACAATATCGCAGCGGGAATCAAACCCGCAATCTATCGCTTCTCAACCCGGAACTCTCTTTCTATGCCACTGAAGTCATCTATTATAATTTTTTTTTAACAATTTGACGCTATTATAAATACAGTCACTACGGGTAACAGAGTAGATATAGGTATTGTAGACAATAACTTAATACTTCGAGAACCTGAGGAATATTGATTAATTGATTGAGATACTGGAGGCAATCCTTGAATATTCGTCTGAGCTTCTTGGTTTGCTTGCGGGTTATTTTGATTCAGTGGTATATTCGTATGGGACTCTGGTTGACCTTCTTCAGAACCTAATTTAGTTCTATTTGGATACTGGTGTGGTAATGATGCATCTATTTTTATAGGAGTTATATCAAATTCAGGTTTAATAAATCCTGGTTGCACTGTTTGGTGCCTTCTGGATCCAGAGTAAGTGGCATTGTCTGAAAAAAAAAACAGTTTATTGACCAGAGAGCTATGCAATATTTTAATTTTTAGAAATTATTTTATTTTCTTACTTTTTTGCTAAACATTATCAGGATTAAAAAAATAAACTGTTTATATTGTATCATACAACGGGTGCAAACACTTACTTTGAACAACTACCCGCCACGAAGATTCACTAAGAGAGTTGATGTATGCCATTTCAGCGAAAATTATTGTCAATGCTTCATTGTGGTTAATGTATTGCAAGATAGCGGATTCCAGCTGACTGTTAATGATTATTAAGTTAGTTCCGTCAACGGTACACTTTGTGTGTGCCGACTGTGGCTGGTTATTTGGCAGTTGCTGTGGCTGAGGGTCTGGCAGCCGCGGAGAGTTTTGGTGAGGGTTCGGCTGTTGCTGTGAGTTCTGCTGAGAGCTTGGCATTTGCTGTAAGTTTTGCTGAGAGCTTGGCATTTGCTGTAAGTTTTGCTGAGAACTTGGCAGTTGCTGTAAATTTTGTTGAAGATTTGGGAGCGGTTGTGAGTATGGCTGGGGGTCTGGCAGTCGTGGTGAGTTTCGCTGGGGGTATGGCAGCTGCTGTAGATTTTGCTGGGGGTTTGGCAATTGCTGCAAGTTTTGTTGGGAGTTTGGCAATTGATGTGGGTTTTGCACAAGGTTTGGCAGTTGCTGTGGAGGGTCTGTTTGCAACTGTGGGTTTTGTTGCTGCCATGTTGTAGTTATTTGGCTTATTAGAGGTGCTTCTTGGCTCTTTACTGTGGGTGCAATTAAGTATGAATTAGAAAATTATTTACAAATATAATTTCCATAACCACTTTTTCTGTCAGAGCTTGCTTTAGCTACTAGACAAGCTAGGTTTTTACTGAATTAGCAATAAAAACATTAAACTAACTAAAATAAGTGCAGATACAAGTAACTTTCTAAGTTTTCTGAGATGTTCTGTAAATCAGCTTCCGAGATCTATTATCATAGTATTAGCACTGCAAGTGTTATAGTCAGACGTGGCGTTTAAAATCATACGAACGACTTGGCCATCACTGAAATAAAAAACCCGATTTAGAATTATTTACCTGGTTGACTAGTTTCTAATCCAGTGACTGCCGGTGAATGCGTCCTTTTTTTGTAGCAGATATATGGATACAGCTGGCTGCATTTCACTTTTTTTAAAACGTTGAGTTGCAACTTCCACAAGATGCAGCTTTCAGGGCTTCGATAGTCAATGGTTTCGCCTCTCTCTAAAGGAACTGACATAAGTGATATGTGTGATCCTAAAATAAGCAAAGTGAAGAATTGGTTATAAATAATGTCTAATCCAACGAGAGCCGCACTATGACCCGCGCGGGTTCCTATACGTCTAAAAATGTTTAACTAAAGTAAGTAAGTACAGAATTTAATTTTTATATTATTAAGTAGTTTTTTTACCTTCAACTGAATAGAAGTCACCAGTGTTGTATTCGGCGTGCACACCAGCATATAACATAGGCAGAAATGGATCGTATAACCATACGTAATATTGTATAGCGTCGCGCAAATTAATGTCCAAAGGAGAAGCTAGAACGGCTCCTGTAAACAATGGATTTATACATATTATAAAACAAGTAAATAATATAATAAGTCTGTCCCTCTGCATGCATGTTCGCTTCGATCTTACTGCGCAAGCACCCAGTCGTAGCCGGGTCGGGTCGTTAGTTAATAAATAAATAAATAATAAAATAAAATAAAAATGAATATTGGTTGGCATTTTTACACAGTGCCATCTAGCCTCCAACTAAGCAAGCTTGCACGAGTAGGTACTATGGGATCCAGATAACTGTTATAATACATTTAAGACTACGTTATACGATTTTTTTAATAAAAGCATTATATGCTTTTGAAAATACCATGATTATTAGATGCATACACAGAGAGGTTTATATTTTATTTTGATGCACTGAAATGTGTCAAAGATCGGAAAACAACAAAAGCCATATAGATGCTGTTCAATTAGAGAAGAGAACCTTTCGCTTGTCTGTGCAGCTGAAGCAACTTTTTCTAGTTTTCTCCAAGGAAGTCTTATTTTGTAACCCTCATAAAAAATCAGCATCATGCATTTTTTTACTAAGTAATATTGGTCCTGTTATTTATATTTGGTTGGCTAAGTAATTTATAATTTCTTAAAAGCATAAATATTCTGTTTTTCGGATAGTTAGTAAGATTACCTTCAGTGTCGCATCGAAGTTTTGCAGCATTCCAAGTAGTTGGCGAGCGGTACAATTTTAACCATCCGTCTGCTTTGTCATTAAACGTGTAATTAAACTCAGTACCTAAAAAACAGGCGTATAGTAGCTTTTATAATTTTATCACATCTGATTGTGTTATATTCGAAACCTTCATTATTTATTTGAATTTACCATGTAAGATAAGAAACAAACCCCGCTTAAAGTCAAGACAATGATACAACTACTGCAAAAAATCGTTATAAAAAAAAGCTCGTTTCTAGTAACACTGCAGTAATAAACTAACAAAAGAAATGAGTTTAAAAAAAGAATGTGTTTTGAATTAAATTAAATGAGAACTAAATCTATCATAAACTAAAACTGTAAAATAACTTTATTTTATTTTTTTTGAAATGACATTATTGCATCTTAGATTATTTTCATGCCTTTTGCATTCAAAGTTGCGCACGTCATTAAAATTAGCTTACCTTTAAGATCTGAGATAAAGAAGAAAAACAAAAATAAAAATTGTATAATCATTATGTTTTCAGTTATTAAACAAAAAACAAAACAGTGTGATACATGTATTAACACCAGTAAAACTAATTTAAAGCCTCACGCACGACAATCACATTGAATTATAGTATATATGTTGCAGCGTTCCGCGCTCAATGGAAATAAAAAAATGTAAGTCTACCGAAATTAATATAGAATTTTTTTTTGTTCGTTCGTATGAGTCAGTGGCCAACTCTGGTGACAGAGTTTCTAGGCCGCTAGAAGAATATATATATATATATATATATATATACATATATCTCAAATATAGAATGAAACCTTATAGCTTTTTGACTTTTATAACTTCGTTTGATGCGTCCGTACGTTTGTTCGTCTCCACATTTGACTGTATTAAACTTTACTTAGTATCTCAAAAGCTATATAAAGCTCGTATTCAAAAACGTTAAAACTTTTTACGCATGTTTCATTACTTATTAGTCTATCAACCCTGATGAAGACTCTCGATCTTGAGTCGAAACAGTGTCGGTACCTCTTCACCGATATATCGGTACGTGAAAACACCCGTTTTTAAAATGAGTAATACAAGCAAAAGGTTTAAAGAATATATAAGATTTTTCCCGAGTTGGAGAAGTGAATATTATTTAAAGTACGTACGGAACCATGTGCAACCCACAAATATATCGTAAATGACGGTAATCCTCACAGTAAACAAACATGTTGTCATTGCAAACGTATGGTTTTCCCCAGCAAGTGAACAGCTAAAAGTGCCAGAGGTTTAAGTACAAATATATTTATAACTTCGATAAAAACATTATCAGGAATTTCCAGAACGTTTGACCTCATTGTTTACCAATTATTATGTATATTATTTAAAAAAAAAATAATGTCAGTAAGATAAGAGGGGTAACACACAGCAGTAGGTATTTTAATGCCATTTCATTTTTAAGTTTTATTTTTGAAATCTAAAACTCATTAATCTACTTATTTCTCAATTTAAATTTTTTATGACTGCTAATTCTAACATAAATAACTTATTATTTTTGTTAGTAGCGTCAAAGTATTACAGAAGTAGATTCTTCTGTAATCTCAAAAAATAATAATTACATACAATATTTTACTAACTAATTACAATTTTAATAGTTTGAAATAAAATTCTACTATTTACAACGCTAATTTCATCCTCTTGCCAATAATTGGTATCGTAATGAACCTCTAGTACAAGTTAGTTAATCTATATTAGTGATTTTCATGATATTGAAAAATATTTTGAATACAGCATAAAAATGGGCTCATCAGTCTCAAAGAAATTTTACAATAAAACAACATCTGATATCATTATACCACGTAAGTCAATGTAATTGCTAGCAATTTGGGGTATGGTAGTTTTTCCAATGAATGATGAAAATATCCGGCCATTTTATTTATATTGATTTTGGAACTAGCAAACTCGTATGCCGGCGAGTTTTTGTGATTTTTCAAAAAATGTTTACCCATACTTCATAATTTAGTATTTAGGCTTTACGTCTCCAAAAATATTTACTATGTGTTCGTATTAGGTCTTGAGTCGTTTCGCACTATGAGCGATTCGATTACCGTTTGCAGTTTAAAATAACTACAAATAACGCCTGTCATTCACATGAAAATAGCGTAACTACATATTATGAGTTACTTGGTTACAACGCAATCAATCGTTAAAACTGACAGCAAACGATACTTTTTAGTTGATTATTTTCTTAACAAACCGTTAGCAAGTTGAGAATTGATTTAAAATACCGGGACCCAGCTAAAAGAATCAGCAAATAAACATTAGCTAGTAAAACAACTTTTGTTGTGACAAAAAAAATGTAATGGATTTTTCAAATTAAATTGATTCGTTGAAACAAATACATTTTACAATCGACTAACAAAGCCCCATCAATATTTCTGGTTGATTGTGAAAGACCCTGTATAAGTAAAACTAGCTACTTCTCAGAACTTCTTGCGTACCGTACTGGCATTAATGTTAAAATACTTATTTAAACGTAAAACTTGCCTCGTCGCAATAGCCCACCTACTACTGGTTCATGACAAAGTTCAAGAATTATTGCAAGCACTACTGATGGCTAGATGTAATTACTAGACTATGCTGATGTTTCAAAGCTGTTGTTAAGCTTTAAGACAATAATTGATCCCAAGCTCAAGTTATTAACATCAACTTATCGCAGTCCATTATTACACACACACTACGTGATAGTATTCGAAATGAGGAACTCAACATAATCAAGATTACTGACATAGTTCTCAGAATCAGCAAGTTGAAATGGCAGTGGACAGGAGTGTAACAGTTGACCAATAACCGCTGGGGAATTATAATTCTTGAATGGTGACTATGAACTTCAAAACAGATAGTAGGATGGATAAATTACATTGTAACGGTCGTATGAAGTCGGCGAATGATAAAAGCTCAAGATTAGTCGTTCTGGCTTTCTATTACTACTTATGTCCTGGGTGGAAAACGAACTCACAACCTACAGTGCAGGTAGGACAATATATATACTCGTAATTACATTAAAGAACACATTTTTTTAATAGTTACTTTTATTTTCAAGGCTATTATGACAAACGCATATGAGTTGTCAAAAATATCGTTAAAATAATACATTCAAAAAGTTACATGTTATAAATCTGTTATACACTATAGTGTTATGTTTTTTAATTATAAAGAATTTCAGGTTCTTTTTCGCATATGAATGCGCGAATGTATTCGCAGTCCGCGTCATTATAACTCCCCGGTCTGTATAGCGTACCGCAGTGCTCGTTCCCATGGCCGTTGTTTGGTTCTCCAGTAGCCCACTCGGAGAATCCAGCCTCCTCCAGGCTTTGACCTGGAATTAAATTCAAAAGTTAAAGAGTTTTGTAAGTTTAATATTAAACACATTTCTAAGTGCGCGTCAAGATTCTTAATACATTTTTAATTGTATAAATTTACATTACACCGTAAATAACATACATAATTCGTCTAAAATTGCATCATTAAAACACTTTATTGTACATCACACAGAAAACAACAAATAAAAGCTTAAAAACTAAAAATTGCAGAAAAACAATGGGCGGCCTTATCGTTGAAAGCGATATCTTCCAGACAACCTTAGGATGGACAGAGACAACGAGTACGCTGAGGGGCGGTGACGTTTATAATGATAATTTAACAATAATTTTATGAATATTGTATCTTTAATGTATTTTTATAAACATACTATAGTTAAATTGTCGATTCAGGTCTGGCCTATAAATTCCGTCAACAGAGTTGGTTACTGACTCATACCCACTTACTTCCTTATATCTAAGGCCATAATATTGAGGTTGATGATAATTATCATTAACCTCAACATAATGGCGGTAACCCGTGAATGACTGTGTACTAACCGTTAGTTCTTCTGATAACATTAGCCTTGTAAAGACTTACCTTTAACGGTTTTCCAAGATTCGCCATCTAACCAATCACGGATCCCCACATGAGCATAATCAGCCGAAGATGCTTTCAATACATTTCCCGGATTTTTATTGAAAATATCAACCAGAACTTCGTTTTCTAACCAACTGTTAATGATAGTCAGGTAAGCTCCTTCTTGCTTGCATTTTGCATACGCTTTGGGCCAGGTCACACCATTCCGGTAAAACTTGTAGCAGCTTCCAGATCGTTCGTTGTAAATGTACTCTAAAAACAAATGATTACTATAACGTTTGTGCTTAGAATTGTGATGAAACATCATGTCATGTTTTAAAACCATTGAAGTTATATCAACATAATAATACTATCAAGACATTACTCCAGTCTAAAGTTTACCTGGATCAGTAGTTCCGCACCCAGCTACTACCCATGACTTCCTCTTTCTGTAGCAGACATAGGGCAGTTTGTTGTCGCACCTCACAGTTTTGACTGCTGCTTTGTCCGTCATCCACTGAACACAACTCTCAGAGCTCATGTAGTCTATGGATGCGCTAGTCTCAATTGTTACGGGCATTTTTGTTAGAGAAACTCCTGAAAAAAAAACATATATTTTTAGTGCGTTTTCATACAGAATTAAAAATCAGAACGTGTAATCTCGATCTGATACCAAATAACAAACCATATGTATACCATACATACTGAAACAATTATACTAGCAGTTCTCCGAACAGTAGACCTCGCAAGCACAAACTTGTAAAGTGAGCTTTGAAAGTGAGCAACATACTGCATTTTGAGGAACTATTCTGCTCATCACGCTGAAGATCCCAATCAAACCTTCACCAAATATGAGACCAACAGAGTTAATACTTACCTTTCAAATAAAATAAAAACCATCGAATTCAAATCACATCAGGCGGAGATATCCAGCAACCCACTTTTTACCCCTTTTAGGAGAAGGTATCAAAAATTCCTGACGACAATCAAGTTCTATAAAGTCATAGAACCTGTATACCAAGTTTCAACCTGATTGGTTGATAAATGCGACCTGTAGGCGAGAACACAAACTGACCGGCAAACTGACAACCAAAAGCATTTTTGGCCAATCTTGAAACTGAGACGCTTCGCTCGCTCGGTCAATTATAAAACTACATTTTTTTACTCTAATCTTCTTTTGAGGACAAGCAAGATAAGGAAGTCGCTAGACGAACTGAAAACGCCTGGAAAAGTTATTGGTCGATGAAAGAGCTTTTTAAAGGAGAAATCCCACTGTCACTCAAGCGAAAACTCATGGACGTCTGTATTCTTCCTATTCTCACCTACGGTGCCCAAACATGGTCACTAACTAACATCCAGAAGTCCAAACTCAAGGTGTGCCAGAGGGCGATGGAGCGAAGTATCCTTGGGGTTAAATTAATTGACCGAATCAGGAACTCTGTTATTCGCTCCAAAATGCAAGTCACCGATGTAGCTCAAAAAGCTGCAAAGCTTCAGTGGGACTGGGCAGGGCACGTTTGCCGCATGCCGAATGAACTGTGGGCCAAGACTGCCACTGAGTGGAGCCCTGAGACAGTGAGGCGGCGTCGCGGTAGACCACGCAAGCGATGGCGAGACGAACTCAACACCTTCAGTGATCAGTGGAAGGTATTGGCGTTAGACCGCAAAGTCTGGAAAACTCAAAGGGAGGCCTTTGCCCAGCAGTGGGACAGTGCAGGCTGACAACAACAACAACAATCTGTACCGTCCCATTGCTGGACAAAAAGGTCCTTCATAATTTTTCCAGCTTCCATCCTTGACAATTTCTCACTACTTCTCAAACCCGTCGAGGTTACGATCTTCAGTCTACAGTCCTTGAAACGGTCATCGTTCTTATGAAATACATATATTTGATATAAAATATAATTCTGTAGATATCTCCACCAAACTACTTTATTTGTGATTTTTTAAATGACTTGCCTTCGATAGAATAATAGTCGCCTGTGGTGAAATCGGCTTGCACACCAGTCATTATTGTAGAAACTGAAGAATCCACTCGCGACAAATATTCTTTTATTGCGTCGCGTATTTGACTATTTACTGGAGACGCTAAGACACCTCCTACAAGTTTTAATAAAATTTATTAAAATCCATTTACGGTTATGTTCTTTAGTGTACCAAATAGACTTGTGGTTGGTTACCCTCAGAGTCACATAGAATAGAAGCGTCAGTCCACGAAGCCGCATTATGGGATTTCAACCATCCTCCTGCTAGGTTATCGTACGTGTACTCTAACCTTTTACCTGTAAAAACAATTTAAAACTTAAATAATTACATAACGTTTAGACTTCTTACGAGTTATTCCGTGCTTCAGAAGGCACGTTAAGAAGTTGTTCCGGCTATGGTCATGACGGAAACCTAATATCTCCATCACGCAGATTAAGATACTGATTCATACTTACATACTTATTCAACACACATTATAAAATTTGGAGATGGTAATTTTATTTTTATTGTTTCTTATACTTGACTGAATGTTGTAAGCACAGAACTATATATAAGTAGAATGAAAGAGTTCGTCGATTTGTATGGAAACCGAGCGTGTAACATTTTGCGTATTTGTATTTTACACACAAATGTATTTTAGTGGTGGGAAACATAAGCCGCGCGAAAATAAATGATTTAAAAGCATCGATAAGCACGCGGCAAACCGATTCTAGGCACTAGCACACCACCACACCGCCCCCGGTTGGGAGCAGACTGAGTTTCGCGGCGAGTAAAGAGGTTTTCAGCCCTTACTTAGCCCGTTTCTTCGGCACGCGAGGTACATACACTCACTTATTCTACTCAAATATAGTTCTGTGGTTGTAAGTCAGTAATCAGGAAGCAAGAAATATCCTATTCTGAAAAAAAGACAAGGGCTAGACGTGCAATTGCCCTGCCGCCACTAATAATATAAGACTCACCAGACAAGCTCGATATAAAGCAGCCAAGAATGAATACAATTAATTTTAAAATCATTTTATGTTATTTTTGATAATTAGTAAAGACAAGCAGTTAAACCAATTGCACTATAAACTTGTCAAAGCAAATGCATTTCATGGCTTTATATATGTGATATTTTAAGGGAAAACCTATTAATTACGGATAAACTCAATAATAAAATAACAATGCTTCTAAAATAATTAATCATAAATAATACATTTATAAATTAAATGAAATTAGCTACTCTAGACGCAATCAAACAATGATGGCATCAATGAATAAGGAAATACAATTTTTTAGCGACACTTAATTTGCAAACACTTACCAAAGTTCTCATAAAAAAGTTCATTGCCGAAATATTTGTTATATTAAACGCAACATTAGGTAAAAAGCCAAGATTACTTAGTGGTATTTATTGCCCACAGGTGGGACATTAATAGTGAAGAGGTAGCCCCAAAAGCTACCCGCAACACATTTTTTGTGGTAGGTGGTTGTGTGTTTAGACAACCCCTCAAGCTGCCCACGATACCAATGCAACAATGTTCGTAAAAACTTAATTACCAAATCAAAAAAACCCAGCACAGCTGCTAAAATACTTTTAATCGCTCCTTATTTAATTTTAAATGTATTTGTGTGTTACTTTTTTTTTTTGGGTGTTTTTAATAACAAATTTATTTCAAATAAAAAAATAAAAAAACAATACTAACCAATATGTTCAGACTGTCCGGCAGAGTCCTGCGACGATGATGAAGATGACGACGAACTAGACGACGTTTACATTTTTTCTCGCGTTGTATTTCCTTCTCGATTTTTTTAAGTTTCTTGCATAGGTTTTCATATTTTGTCATCGTTATTTTTTCGTTTGGGCATTTTAAGCACTTTTTTATTTTAACCAAGATTCTAGCAATAACTTAATTTTCATAAGAAAGTGTGCAAACTGGAAGAGCACTGAATTCGCGAATAAAGGTCGGGCTCGGTCACATCGAAATGAGCATGCCCACACAAAAAAAAAACCGTATGAAACAATAAGATGTAAACAAAGAAGTACCCTCGATACAGTGCGATTGGCGATCTCTGTGCGTTATACAAGTACTTACTTATAACTATTTACAATGCTAATACCAAAGACAAAACTGAAGTAAGTATGTGATATTGAAAGTAAAATGTTTTGT
This sequence comes from Colostygia pectinataria, assembly GCA_951394395.1. Taxonomy (NCBI): domain Eukaryota; kingdom Metazoa; phylum Arthropoda; class Insecta; order Lepidoptera; family Geometridae; genus Colostygia; species Colostygia pectinataria. Next base: position 7,029,115 of record OX596362.1, read on the forward strand.
TAAATTAGATTTACTATAATATGACCTTACAATAGCTACTTTTTTTTTGTTAACGAGGAGGAATCTGCATCCAGACATCCCGTCGCATAAGGGTACGACGGGGGTGTGTGAGGTTGTCGGACTCGACGACTCACTAAAAACTCCCTGGTGGCCAGCCTCGATGCATGTCAAGGGGCTCTACGGTCTCCCAGGACTTTCAATAGTGCCCCTTTCGCATCGCGCTCAAAGGACTTCCCGGGGCTAACAAAAGTCAGCCCCAGAACCTCGCAGTGCTGCGGCAGCACAGCGCCACGCGTGTGCTACCGCCCTTCCCGGGTTACAATTAGGTACCTATCTAACTGTTGGAAAACCTGAAGTGGCGGATAAATAAAAAACCAAAGTACGTTTGGTTTTTCTTGTTTTATGATGCAATATTTTTTGATAAACAAAAACGATGTATATTTTTGTATTATGTCTGCTTTAAGTTTCTAATAGTCTGAATGCGGTCTGGATGCTCAGCATTGATTCTTTTTTGCAGCTTTGATACCTTTGACACTTGATAATAAAGGTATCAAAGCTTTCACAAATTATACAGAAACGCAGAAACCGCAAAAGCGGCCCAAACGCATTGTAAGCGTTCTACTATACAAAAGTATAATTTCTAAATAAAATAAATAGTGTAAATCAGACTGATTTTTAATTAAATTATAGGAAATTAAGTTGAGCAACTTTAAATATTACTAGTAGTTCTTCGAACAGAAGTAATCGTAAGGACAAACTTTTAATAAGTGAGTAATATACTGCTATTTGAACGTTTTTCTGCTCAGCACGTTCTTCTGCGTCTTCATCTTCATCAGATCTTCACCAATTTTTTATAAATTAAAGTTACTACCTAACTTTCTACGAGTAAAAATAAAACCATTGATATCGAATCTCATAAGGCGGATATATTCAGAAGCCTCTTTTTTGCCTCTGTTTGGAGAAATTACCCTTCCAGTCAAAAATCTACACTTTTTTAGAGATACTTTTATTATCAACGCTATGACAAACACATAGGAATTGTCAAAGAAATTTTGTTAAAATTAATTAGTTATAACATAGTTAAGTTACATATAAAACTGTTAAAAATTCAATGTTTTGCTTTTAATTATACAGAATTTCAGGTTCTTTTTCGCATATAAAGACACCAACATATTCGCAGTCCCCGTCATTGTAATTTCCCGGCCTGTATAGAGTACCGCAGTGCTCGTTCCCATGGCCGTTGTTTGGTTCTCCAGGAGCCCACTCGGAGAATCCAGCCTCTTCCAGGCTTTCACCTGGAATTAAATTCAAAATTTAGAAAGTTTTGTTAGTTTTATTGCCAAATGTTACTTGTGACTCAAAATAATTTGTGAGTAGCCCTATTTTCTTTCTTTGTAATCTAAGATCTCAGACCTTGAGTCCAAAATACATTCTCTCATGATGTTTTTAGTTTGTCAAAGTAGTGATATTTGACTAGTGAAACTTTCAATTTGTCGGTACGCTATGACGAAAGCCGCGTTTGGGCGCATAAATTTCATCAACATTGTTTACTGACTCCTACGAACTTACTTTAGCTATTCCTCTAATATGGCGGTAGCCTGTGAATGACTGTAATAATTCTTCTGATAAATGCTTACCTTTAACGGTCTTCCATGATTCGCCATCTAACCAATCACGGATCCCCACATAAGCATAATCAGCCGAAGGTGCTTTTAATACACTGCCCGGATTCTTCTTAAAAAGATCGACCAAGACTTCGTTTTCTAACCGACTGTTAATGATAGTCAGGTAAGCTCCTTCTTGCTTGCATTTTGCATACGCTTTGGGCCAGGTCACACCATTCCGGTGAAACTTGTAGCAGCTTCCAGATCGTTCGTTGTAAATGTACTCTAAAAACAAATTGTTACTATAACGTTTGTGCTTAGAATTGTGATGAAATTGTATTCATGTTTTAAAACCATAGAAGTTATATTAACATAATACTATAAAGACATTAATCCAGTCTAAAGTTTACCTGGATCAGTAGTTCCGCATCCCGCTACTACCCATGACTTCCTCTTTCTGTAGCAGACAAAGGGCAGTTTGTGGTCGCACCTCACAGTTTTGACTGCTGCTTTGTCCGTCATCCACTGAACACAACTCTCAGAGCTCATGTAGTCTATGGATGCGCTAGTCTCAATTGTTATGGGCATTTTTGTTAAAGAAACTCCTGAAAACAAACATATATTTTTAGTGCGCTTTCATACAGAATTAAAAATCAGAACGTGTTATCTCGATCTGATACCAAATATACACAAACAATATGTATACCATACATACAGAAACAATTATACTAGCAGTTCTCCGAACAGTAGACCTCGCAAGCACAAACTTGTAAAGTGAGCTTTGAAAGTGAGCAACATACTGCATTTTGAGGAACTATTCTGCTCATCACGCTGAAGATCCCAATCAAACCTTCACCAAATATGAGACCAACATAGTTAATACTTACCTTTCAAATAAAATAAAAACCATCGAATTCAAATCACATCAGGCAGCAACCCACTTTTTACCCCTTTTAGGAGAAGGTATCAAAAATTCCTGACGACAATCAAGTTCTATAAAGTCATAGAACCTGTATACCAAGTTTCAACCTGATTGGTTGATAAATGCGACCTGTAGGCGAGAACACAAACTGACCGGCAAACTGACAACCAAAAGCATTTTTGGCCAATCTTGAAACTGAGACGCTTCGCTCGCTCGGTCAATTATAAAACTACATTTTTTTACTCTAATCTGTACTGTCCCATTGCTGGACAAAAAGGTCCTTCATAATTTTTCCAGCTTCCATCTTTGACAATTTCTCACTACTTCTCAAACCCGTCGAGGTTATGATCTTCAGTCTACAGTCTTTGAAACGGTCATCGTTCTTATGAAATACATATATTTGATATAAAATATAATTCTGTAGATATTTCCACCCAACTACTTTTTTGTGATTTTTTAAATGACTTGCCTTCGATAGAATAATAGTCGCCTGTGGTGAAATCGGCTTGCACACCAGTCATTATTGTAGAAACTGAAGAATCCACTCGCGACAAATATTCTTTTATTGCGTCGCGTATTTGACTATTTACTGGAGACGCTAAGACACCTCCTACAAGTTTTAATAAAATTTATTAAAATCCATTTACGGTTATGTTCTTTAGTTTACCAAATAGACTAGTGGTTGGTTACCCTCAGAGTCACATAGAATAGAAGCGTCAGTCCACGAAGCCGCATTATGGTATTTCAACCATCCTCCTGCTAGGTTATCGTACGTGTACTCTAACCTTTTACCTGTAAAAACAATTTAAAACTTAAATAATTACATAACGTTTAGACTTCTTACGAGTTATTCCGTGCTTCAGAAGGCACGTTAAGTAGTTGTTCCTGCTATGGTCATGACGGAAACCTAATATCTCCATCACGCAGATTAAGATACTGACTCATACTAACATACTTATTCGACACACATTATAAAATTTGGAGATGGTAATTTTATTCTTTAAACTTGACTGAATGTTGTAAGCACAGAACTATATATAAGTAGAATGAAAGAGTTCGTCGATTTGTATGAAAACCGAGCGTGTAACATTTTGCGTATTTGTATTTTACACGCAAATGTATTGTAGTGATGGGAAACATAAGCCGCGCGAAAATAAATGATTTAAAAGCATCGATAAGCACGCGGCAAACCGATTCTAGGCACTAGCACACCACCACACCGCCCCCGGTTGGGAGCAGACTGAGTTTCGCGGCGAGTAAAGAGGTTCTCAGCCCTTACTTAGCCCTTTTTTTCGGCACGCGAGGTACATACACTCACTCATTCTACTCAAATATAGTTCTGTGGTTGTAAGTCAGTAATCAGGAAGCAAGAAATATCCTATTCTGAAAAAAAGACAAGGGCTAGACGTGCAATTGCCCTGCCGCCAAATAGGGAATGCAAGGTTATCATTTTCTCAGCTTTATTTTTTTTTTCAGACTAAACCTCTCTATAATTAAAGTATTTTTAAAACATTTTAAAACAGTATTAAGCCTATTTTGTACGTTTCCGTTGCACTAAGGTCGTCAATAATCAGAGATGAATTCTAATAATATAAGACTCACCAGACAAGCTCGATATAAAGCAGCCAAGAATGAATACAATTAATTTTAAAATCATTTTATGTTATTTTTGATAATTAGTAAAGACAAGCAGTTAAACCAATTGCACTATAAACTTGTCAAAGCAAATGCACTTCATGGCTTTATATATGTGATATTTTAAGGGAAAACCTATTAATTACGGATAAACTCAATAATAAAATAACAATGCTTCTAAAATAATTAATCGCAATCGCGCAATCAAGCAATGATGGCATCAATGAATAAGGAAATACAATTTTTTTGCGACACTTAATTTGCAAACACTTTTAGCAAAGTTCTCATAAAAAAGCTCATTGCCGAAATGTTTATTACATTAAACGCAACATTACGTAAAAAGGCAACATTAGTTAGTGGCATTTATACAAGTGGGACTTTAATAGTGAAAAGGTAGCCCCAAAAGCTATCCGCAACACATTTTTTGTGGTAGGAGACAGCCCCTCAAGCTGCCCACGATACCAGTGCAACAATGTTTGTAAAAACATAATTATTTTATTTACCTGGTGGTAGGACTCTTCAGCAAGAGTTCGTCTTGGTGGGTACCACCGCAGTGTCAGATATTCTACCTCCAAGAAGTAGTGTGCAAGCTTTACTGTGTTTAGGTTTGAAGGGCACTGTAGCAAGTGAAATTACTGGGCGAAAGAGACTTAACAACAATGTCTCGGGGTGATAAACGCAGTGCAGTGCCACGCAAACACTTGAAAATTTAAGAACACTTTAAGCTTTGGGTGGCACTGCATCTGTAATAGTCAGGCGTGATGCTTAACATCAGGTGGGCGCCTTTATTGTCACTTGCTGACATAAAAAAAAACAAAAAAAAAACAAACAATGGAATACTAAGCAATATGTTCAGACTGTCCGGCAGAGTCCTGCGACGATGATGAAGATGACGACGAACTAGATATATATAACACGGATATTTCTTTTTCGATTTTTTTAAGTTTCTTGCACAGGTTTTCATATTTTGTCATCGTTATTTTTTCGTTTGGGCATTTTAAGCACTTTTTTATTTTAAACGAGATTCTAGCAATAATTTAATTTAGAAAGTATGCAAACTGGAAGAGCACTGAATTCGCGAATAAAGGACGGGCTCGGTCACATCGATTTGGTAAAATGAGTATACCTACACAAAAAAAAACGTAGGTAAAATAAGATGTAAACAAAGAAGTACCCTCAATACAGTGCGATTGAGACTATTAGGAAAACCTGTTAGGATAAATTAAAAAAATTAAAACAATGGTTAAAAACATTATTGATATTACTCTAGACGTAATCGAGCAATGATAGCATTAATGAATAAGGAATACTATTCTTAGCGACACTCAATTTGCATTAAAAACCTCGATGACATTTTTTTTTTTTTTTTAATACAACTGAAGTGGCAACCAAGCGTACGGCCCACAAGATGTTAAGTGGTTACCGCTGCCTATGGACGCTTGCAATACCAGAGGTATCACTCGCGGATTGCCACCTTGAGGCTAAGATCGAAAGCCTCATGTGCCAGTAATTTCACCGGAAACCATACCGGAACACAGCAATGCGAGCATTACTGCTTGGCGGCAGAAATAGGTATGGTGGCAGGCTTCCCCGGACGAGCTCTATCACAAAGAACTCTACTACTCTTGACATGGTGGGTAAATGCCGACTGCGGGTTCGATCTCTGCTGCGGGACAAATTTTTGCATCTGCAATGATTATGCATATAATGGTATTTGGGTAATATGCATAATACAAAAAATATGTTAACGTATTCTATTAGTTATCCATGTACGTATTCTATTAATTATTGTTTCACCAGGTAGTAGGACTCTTCAGCAAGATTCCGTTTTGGTAGGTACCATCGCAGTGACAGATATTCTACCTCCAAGCAGTAGTGTGCAAGCATTAGGTACTGTGAGGTACATTTAAGTTTGAAGGGCACTGTAGCAAGTGAAATTACTGGGCAAAAGAGACTTAACAACAATGTCTCAGGGTGATGAGCGCAGTGCAGTGCCACGTTTGTTTTTGTATATTATTATTTTTGGAATAACTTTGTTTTTTATCAACTCGATTTTAGACGTGGTACTACCCAGCAGAGCCACCACGTTAGAAGCCGATCATTTATATCTTAAAAGAATGTACGTTAGACGTACACATAGTGTACGTATGCCGTTTATTGCTGTACGTTCGTCAGGTACTGAGAAAATTGACTTTGCTAGTGGCTCTGCTAGGAAGCATGCTTCCCAGCAGAGCCACATGAATTTATGTATTTAGGAAAGGTAAACGCTACTGTGCTTACGCGAAAACTGTTGTACGCATTGTGTTTTGTATGTACGTGTTGAAAATTATCATTATTATGCAGTCGTTTTATTTTTATAACTGATTTAAACTATACAATCATTTTCTAACTAATTTTGGCGGCCTTATGTTTTGCTGACTTAAATTAATCAGGCGCTTTTTCAGGCCTGATACAAACACAATTTTTTTTTTGACACTTTATATGTAACATAAAAATTCACAAAATGCGTTATTGTTTAAAGAAGTTCTACAAATAACAATTTTGTTATTTGGAATGCATTTTTATCTCACTATATCGGTGTGATACAAAACCTGTGTAAAAAATCTGGTTTCATCTACATCAGTTTAGACGTTACGGAGTTTAGTGAAAACAAACACATAAATGTTCATCATAACAGCTATCTAATGTTCCCACTGCTGGGACACTGGCTTACTCTCAGGCGAGAGTGATTGGGTCTTAATCCACCACGCGGATTAAGACCTAAGCGGTATTCGCATTGGGGATTAGGGGATGGTCTTTCGAATTTTTAGTTTTTGGACATGCCGGTTTCCTCACGATGTTTTTCCGGTGTCTCACCGGTGCTCCCATAAATACACATAAATGTTAAATTAGATTTACTATGACTTTACAATAGGTAGGTATTTTAATTTTGGAAAACCTGTAGATGGCGGATAAACTAAAAAAAACAAAGCTATTTTGTATTTTCCTAGATGTGTTTTGAAAATTAAACAATCAAGCAATGATGCAATATTTTTCTGACTTAATAACGATGTATTAAATTTTTTATATTATTCCTGTTGGTTTCATTTATTTTTTAATTAAAATTAACCTATTATAATATTAACTATACACTATGTCCAAAACCTAATACTAATTTGATGGGTCAAGCTTGGTTTTACAATTTAAAATATTTGAAAGTCTACACATTACCTTTAGATTCACTCGCATTTTTCTTTTTTTCAGTAATAATTGTAAAGACTAGACAAATGTGGGCAAAATATTTTCATTTATAAGGTACTTTTTTTAAATATTAAAATAACTTCGTTTTAAATAAATATTATCTTTTGTCATTTCCACCTCCGTAACTGTCATAAGTTTTGACAGCTAAAAACTTTTACAATCACAATTTGGCAATTTTCTCCGCGTAGCTGGAAGTAAAACTTGTGTTCGGAAATCTTTATGTTGAGTATCGCAAGTATAGTTCTCACAGCGGATCTCGGTCGTCGTGAAGTTAGCCGTTTCGATGCGCAATGGAGCTTTTTCAAACTAAATTGTCTTTGCGCATCGGTTTGCGACTTCACGGAAGCCTAGATCCGTTGTGCGAACTATACCTAGAAACAAATAGTGCAAATGGAACCCACGCTGAAAATCATTAGCTCAGATTTTTTTTATAAATGTAAAAACATGCTCAACTTTGTAGAAAATATTTTCATTGAGTGAATTCAAATCTAAGTTACTGTAGATTTGGAAAGATATAAAACACCATGTGAATTGGGTTAAAACTGACTTATTAGATAAATAAATGCGTTGTCAGATACAATGGCTTAAATCGTAATGAAAGCAACCAAACTTTTACAGAAAACGGACCAAAAATACACAAAATTAACGCAATTTACAACAAAGAAAACAAACGATAAGAGTTCTTAGAAAACAACAAAAGTTTCGTTCCTTGAAGATGGCCAAATTAAAACTTTTGCGCGACTGTAAGACAAAGGGAGAATCGAAATTGTGTCATACAACAAATTGGACGACGATAAATGTATTTATTTTTACTCTTATCAAAATTCGATGGACCAAACTTTCCAAAGTTTTTATTTAAAGAAAATCTAGCATAAGAATGCAGAGGTTAAACATTAAATTTTATTTACAGATTTTGAATGCAGCACACACGGATCTTTTCTTGTCTCATATAGGACAAGTGCGAATTAGCGAATGCACTTGTATGTCATATTAGAGGCTCTTTGGTCAACTCATCCCGCTCTTGTGCAAAAGTCATATCAGTGTAAAACACTGCAGTAAATATTATGTTTTCAGCAGTAATGTGCATGGAAATTCCAATGGCACTGTAGCAAGTAAAATTATCTGTCAATCTTAAGTTCATCATCTTCAAGTTAATTCAACGTCCAAATACTGTTATGAGGAACTTTTGCAGAAATTCAGTTTCTATTTTCTTGATTACAAGTAATTGAGTTTATTGTGTATTGTCGCTTTGTTTTGCCTTTTTTAACAGTTTTGTTGTGGAGAGTTCTTTTCCTGGAAAAAATAATCGATGATAAGTTCTCTCGTTAAAAACAAGTTGAAAAATATTGTTACCAAAGCTCAATAGGTAAGTGCAATAATTGTACTTCTGAAATATAATTTGCATCGAACACATATCAAAACGATTTTTTTTAAATAAAATGATATATAATTTGATTTGTTTGCCAGAATACAGGTAGATAATTAGTTCTTAAAGTTATCACATTGGTAGTATTTGGATCACTGTATTCAACCATTTGTCGTAGGCAGGCAAATCTACTATCAACTGAGCTGTGTAGCAAATCGTAGGTTGGTTGATATTCCATTGGTGGAAAGCAGCGCAATGTTCCCGCGGCTGTATATTCCCTTATTAGGCACAGCATTGTCTCCTATCATTTTGCAATGTACTAGCCAGAAACAGTTATGACAGTGTGACCACCGTTTAAGTTTACTAACTAAACCGTTTAAAGCATATTAGTGCTTGGATGCTTGCATACTTTATATTTCATCATCATTATCATAAAACTGTTATGTACGTAGTCGTAGAGCTCAAAATGTGAAGAACACCGTGTAGAAACCAACATGTCCAAAGACATTTATCGGTTTTAAGGTACCTTTGGTACCTTAAAACTTGCGTACATGCCAGTGTCCCAGTGGGTTTTTTTTTAATAATGCTGGACAATCCATAAAGTACCATCTAGCCCCAAGGTAAGCTGCTGTTAAACAGAGCTGTTTTATAGGTACTAGATGACTGATATATACGTAGTAGATAGATATTTTTTTATTATATAAGGTCATTCATTATCAACTTGACAAACTTAAGGGGTAGGTTCCACACATAAAAAAAAAATACTTGTACTTTTTTTTTTCTAAATGTTTTTTTTTTATAAAATTTAAAAAAAAAAATTACGTAATTCTGCTTCATAATTAGTTATCCTTGTTAGGAATCGAAAAGGCAGCGTTCGGCACGTGTTAGTGACCCGCGCGTCAAAGAACTGTGGGTCACTAACCCGCGCGTCCTTGACCTGCGCGTGTCCTTGACCCGCTACGGGGCGCGCACACTCGAATATTTTATTATTACGTCGCTTAACTCGATTCCCAACAATGATAAATAATAATTGAGCGGAAAAACGTAATCGATTTTTTTTTGTTTACTTGTGATTTTTAAGACAAAACATACATAAAAAAAAAAAAATTATAGGTACATATATATTTTTTTTTAGGTGTGGAACCTATCCCTTAAGTTTGTCAGGTTGATAATGAATGACCCTGTATATAGAAAATACCCAGAGCACCCGGAACAAATATTTGTAGATAGAACAGACATTTGACCCGAGGCGGGAATCGAACGCGTCGCAGGCGGACCTACGCCCGCTGCGCCACATCGGTCGTCAACTGTCTGTGAGAATATAACAAAACTGTCATGATGATGATAATGATGATGTTTTATATAAATTGCAGTGAGTTATCTGTTTGCTGTCAGCTTCACTGTGCCAGTTAGGATTGCCCAATGATCCCGTGCGGTGATTCTCGAGATAGCTGCCCACGCACGCCCACTGCTCAGTTTGTTTTGATTGTACAGTCAACATCTAAAGTAAATGATATCATATATATCATATCAGTCGATAACGTTCATTACTGGTCATAGGCCTCCCAAAAAGAGTGCCATAACGACTGTATTTCAGCCTTCACCGTCGACTGACTTCCTGCAACCGCTTTAATGTCATCGATCTATCGAAGAGAGGGCCATCTTATACTTCGTTTTCCTGTTCGTGTTCGCCATATGAGAATTTCGATTACCCAGCGGTCATTGATTCTGTGATAAAAACACCCAAAATAACATCTAAAAGAGAGTGCTATAAGTTGTCAAAGCTTGTCTGGGTCATTTTAAACGCGTCATCGTTTCAAATATTGAGAAAATACACTCTTTAAAACAAGAAGGACTGGAAAAGTTATAACAATTGAAAACTTTGGACGCCATGAAGTCGCGGGAAGATCCGCTAGTCAATGATAGTATAAGTATTTTTAAAAGTTTCTAAGTATTTGATATTATCTAAAAGTATAGGTTAGTTTTATTAGGTACTATGTATGTTAAGCGGAATACCATTTAACTTTAAACTAATGAAGTCACACAGCTAATAACTTCAAAACAAAAAAAAAATCGACACGTGTTTCATCCCTCCACGGGGCATCATCAGGAACATCGATTTGTTCTCCGGCAGACGTGTTGCTTCGTATATAGGTAAAAATTTATTCAAAATTTTGATAAAACCATCAACTTGTGCAGCTGGCTGTACCTACTAGATAGGTCGTGGTATAAGTTTAAGATAACACTAGTTTTTACCTGAGTACCTATTCTAAGCAGAGAAATGCTTAGAAAAGTAGTGCTTAGACCGTTTATGAGCTTCTGAGCTTAGGAAAGCACGCTTTGTGCTATCGAAACGGGTGGCGTACCTATTGAAAATTGAGATGCTTTGACGCGTGCGATGTAGTTCGATCGTGCTACTAATTGTTTTGAATTAGAATAAATACCCAAGAAATGAAGCTAGTTATAATAAACCCAGAATATTATCTTCATAGTTATAACGAATTTTAGTATTGTGTTTACTGAACTTGAATGAACTTTTTATGAGCTAATTAAGTAGTTTATACCATATAAATATGACACTAGAAACGATGCCTATAAATAATATAAAATATAATACATTTAAAATACAATATAAAATATTGCATTATTTAAATTGAAATGTAGGTACCCATCAACTCCACTTTATGCACGCACGAGTGCAACTGACAAACACCCCACATATCGACATGTCAGATTATCCAATTACAACCGTAATGTGAAACGTGGACACCCCATATTGTGAATTGAAGAAAACTTGACAGCTGGAACAATTGCCTTAACAAGCAACCTGGGGTAAGAAATTGTGCTTTACGAGTATATCAGAATCTCACGGGAATAGGTGCCAGCTGGGCAATTACGTAACTTGGTTGCAATCCGAATTCAATCAGCGAACTCTCAATAAACTGTAATCTAAAATAAAATATTGAAACCGAGTGAAATCGATTGCAACTGAATTACATACATAATCGTCTCTGTGGTGCCAGTGGAGTGGAAACAATGAATGCGCGTTTTTTAGATTATTGGTGACGCAGATCTTATATAAAATTGTCTTCTACTTTCATTTTGCCTATAATTTTTTAACGTGGCCGTTAACACTTATTAAAAACAAAACAAATTTGTAACTTTCTATACGAGATTGAACATTCATAGGTAAAACAGCTAAAATACTAAACCATTAAAAAATAGGCTTAGGTGTAAATTACACTTTCGTCTATCTGTCTGGCTAGAAACAATTTGGTTTGTCCGATCGTATAAATATAATGTGTTTAAAGCTGACTTGAAGTGGTACACTTAGCTACAAAGCTAAGGCAGTGATGTTTCATGCATTTTAACTTTGCTAGAATGTTGACAAAGCGCCGCACTAGACGGTTTGCTCAGATTTCTGTTTCCGTAGACGTGCCTGAGTGCTGTGCGTTTCGCTTCACAATCTGAAAAGAAAAACGATTGTTTAAGCTTGTAAGTTTTTCCTACGCTACGTGCTTAGTAACTTGTTAGGGGTTTGACAGGAATATTTCTATTTCTATTTGTTGGATATTGTCAAAGCTGAATAATATTAATATACACTGCCATTGGAAGCTTATAATAAGTTCAATATAGATTAGTGAAATATATAGGGTTACTAAAACGACTTAAAAAAGATTACTTGGTACGATTTTCCCCGTTGCTCCCGTAGCAACCAAAACGTAACGCAAAAAAATAATATTTTTCTTGTTTGTTATTACTTTTGTTATTGTTATTATTTTATTATTCTCTAAATATTTTTTTTATAAGATGATATTTTTAATAATTTTATGATGTTAATGTTATAAATGTATAATATGGCGTGCATAATAATGTGTTATGCACGCCATAACTTGGCAGAATTTCCGAAGTGCACAAAAAACATTTTTGTATGTATGCAAATAATTTCACATTGATACTCAATTTAATGAGAGTTGGTATTTAAATATTTGAATCTCAATAGACATAATTTATTTTAATGGGATTATACATTTAGATTCCGCGTGTATGCGTGCATGCGTGCATTGTGGTCATTTTTCTATTACGCTCATGTACAATGCGCCCTAATGAACAGAATCCGACGGCACTGACTCGGGAGTCAGAGAGCGCTGCAAATGATCTAGCGTGAATTATAGTTACACTAGCTGTTGCCCGCGACTTTGTTCGTGAAACTCGACAACCGTTTTTTTTTATGAGATAAAAAGTAACCTATGTCATTAATTTTAGCCAAATTGGTTCAGTGGTTGTCGAGTTATTGAGGGACATCTATTCAAACAAACAAACATCCAAACTTTCGGATTTATAATATTATTTGTGATTATATTTATCATGGTAGTTGTATCTACGAAATAAAGGACGGCCCACTCGATGGACCGATAACATTAAAGTGGTCGCAGGAAGTCAGTGGATAGTGAAGGCTCAAAATCGGTCTTCATGGCGCTCTTTGGAAGAAGCCTTTGTTCGTTCAGCAGTGGACGTCTATCGGCTGATATAATGATGATGATGAGATGTATCAGCTGTTACATAAAGTTATCTAGTTAATAAATTTAGAACAATTAAACTAGCGATGACACCAACGCGATAATGATATTTTGATGAATAAGCTTCGTCAACATCATCACAAAATTACCAATCAACAGAAACATGGTGGCAAGTTGCACATAAGATATTTAGCAGTTCATATTCGGTTAAAATAAGCTCATCTCACCCCCTGTGTGCAAATGACACAGTTTAGTTATCCAATCGCCCGCGGCGACCGCTTAGAAGCTTGTATAAGCTTGCATGTGTGGACGTGTAGTAATAACTATAATGCGTCAAAGAATAGATAAGTTGCGTCAAAGAATAGATAAGTTGCGTCAAAGAATAGATAAGATGCTCAGAGGTGATGACTTTGAGTATGCATCATCAGCATAACAGCCTTCTAATGTTCCCACTGGTGGAACACTGGCCTACTCTCAAGCGAAATTTATAAACTTAATCCACCACGCAAACCTAGTGCGGATTGGTGTATGGCACATGTGTTTCGAATTTTTAGTTCTTGGACAGCCGGTTTGCTCACGATGTTTTCTTTCACCGTATAAGAACCCTGGTACTGCGCATGTAATTTTTTTTAATAGAAATTTTCATTGGCTCTAATCATCGATTCAGAAAGCAGTGTCATTACCACAACACCACCAGTTCTATAAATACCTACGTATAATTTCATGTGACTAGAAGTGGTAATTTTAAACTATTTTGAGTTGTCCGGTTCAGGGGCCTTACTCCTCAACGCAATCTCAAATCCAATTTCTATCCAATTCTAATTTACTGCTGTCAAATTTTTGTACTCTTCAAAACAAGGTTGAATTTGGCGCTAGGCTGTCATGTAACGTCATATATTTGAGATTGGTCCTTTTAAGTAGATATATGAGCAGAGATGACATGAAAAGCATGGCTTTACAAAAGCTCAATAGACGCCACCCTGGTAAGTTGTGCTCGAAGGTTTTTGTATGAGCGGGTAAAACTATCATGCCGAATTTTATATGTGCGAGGAAAAAGAAAAATCATTATAAAGTAACAAATATCTATACATCCATCTATTAATTAAAATTTTACATAATAAATATATAAAATAAGATTAGTCATGCAAGGTACTCTGGTGCCGTTATATCGTAGAGATAACAGATACGGTGCTCTGTGTTCGTGTAGGCAAAAATAAAGCTTTGTAACTTCGTAAATTGTTCTGCAGGTTACTCGCTCTCTTTGCCACTGGTCTATTTTAATTAAGTCAGGCAAAGGCCTGTCCCGGCGCACGTATCTATTTACGTTTATGCCGTAAGTTATGAGATAACTGTTTACACTGCCCTTTGAGCAAATACCGTACTCGTATTTATTCGTGGGGACCATTACTTTTACTGAGCGAAGCAGAACATTCAAACAAACTAGGGACATATCGGACCCGTAGTAACTAGTTTTTATGTAAAAAAATATGTACTTCAAATCCTAATATAATATGTTTTTATTTGTTTTCAGGTAAGCCATTTTTAAAAACTACAGCACTACGGAGAATGAGAAGGTATGGTAATTAATGAATATTATAATATCATCATTACAGTATTTTATTACCACAGTAGATTACAATTAGTACGATAATTCTGCTGCTTGTTCAAATAATATTTTTGCGTGTTGATAATTTTAAAAGACATAAATCATTCCATCGCCTAAATACCCCACATCGCAATGAAAACAATTTGATTATGACAATGCAAAACATTTTTGTCGCGTTCAATCATGCCCCCTCGAATTCTTGAGCGCGTGAATGAGATAGCCTAAATGTCTTCCTCGACGATCATATTAGAGTGAGACAGAGATGGCATATGAATCTCGAAGCTTAATAAACAACAACGTAATTAAGCCTGAAATGACAGCTGTACGTAACAATAGGGTGCTACTCTGAAAAGCTAATAAAGTATAAAACTTAAATAAAAAACATAGCCTTGTCCTTGTCGTGATTCTACAACCCGTACTACTACTACTACTACAATATATTTATTGTTTTACTGTTATTCTGTAATATAATTTAGAGATTTGTTCTGATGTTAGATGATTTATTTATAAAGTACTAAACCGATTTCGATAAAATTATTTTTTTATTGGGACTAGTTCTAAAGTATTATCTATCAAACAAAAAATAATCACCAAAATTAATTCATGATTGGCTGAGTAAACGCGTAACAAACATACAAAAAAAAACACAGTTTAATTGATAACCTCCTCCTTTTTGGAATTCGGTTAAAAACAAATCTACTCGTAACACGAGTTTCGGTTGGGAACGCGGTACTAATCCAAAATTAGTTTTAAACTATTACGGTTATTTTTATAATGGCATTTCAGCAGCTTTTAAAGTTTTGTCCTTTTTTTGTCATTATGTCAATGAACAAATATGATGATTTTGAAAGACATAAGCTAGCAGAGCCTAAAAGTAGGTATGTTTATGAGCAGGCTGTTAGAGGCTTTAAGAGTAGAGCCTTAAGACAGGTTCATATGTCTGAAGCACTCGTGCACGGAGATGTGTCATTTGTCAAATCTCATTGCAGTTCTGCAATTTTATTGTACAAATCTGAAGTGTTTGACAATATGTATTTATAACTTTGTTACCCATTCATTATACTCTGCGATCTTTGTGGTGCAGTAAAAAAGTAGCAAAATAAGCGCGGTGGCTTCGGTGGAAAAAATGTTTGCATGACCTGTAAATATTTGTTCCCAATAATGTTTTACATAGATTTTAGACATTATGGTTTCTATGGTGATAAAGTCAAAGACAAAATTAAAAAAGAAAAAACATTTTTTTCCAAATCATTTGATCGATTGTTAGCGAGACGTAGCCGCAGCTGGATTAATAGAATACGAAAACAACACGAAAGCTCAGCTGCGTTCGTTTACGGTCGGTTAAAAATTTGATAAGTAACAGAATTGCTCCCCTGTTGACGAACATTTGGACAGCTAACACATAACTAGATGTTAGTTTGCTTAGCACCTACAAATACTATAAACGATGGCTTGCGTGTCAAGACATACACTATTTCAGAGTAATGTGAGGGTAGTAATCGATGGTGTAATTTCCCCGGGTTATTTCTCGTCGCTTCTATCTGCATACAAATGACGTAATCTTGTGACAACGCTGAGAAGGGCAAATGTTTGGAGACAGATTCCTCTTAATCAAAAAGAGCCACGGAAATAGGTCACTAGAACTGACATCATCTATTTTGTACTTTTGTTATTGGATACTTTGTTTTAAGTCAGCAAGTGACAAGACGGTCAAATCGCTTAGCTGATGTTAGGCGTCACGCCTGACCATTAGACTGCGTTTCCACCAGAGATGTGCGAGTATGTGTAGCTAGGAAAGTGAATTTAGGATCCAATAGAGTCACTTCGTTAAAGCTGTCAGAGCGAGGCTAGGTAAATTAAAGCATCGGCATTGCGCACTTACATCTTACTTAGCGCAAATCCATTGGTGCGCGAACGGTTTCAAACCCACGACCTAAGGATTGGAAGACGGGGTCACTATCTATACCCGCCATATTTTCACCGTATAATCGCTCTTATAAGTTTTAAATGTACAGTGACATAAAAACTGTTCTATCATTATTCGTTTCTGTATTGTCTGCTTGATCTGTGACGCTAATATTTGGCTGCTCCTCCGGCTACAATGGTTTGTTTTATGTGTTAATGAATGAGAACCCTACGCTTTTTCGATACGTATCTTGGTTTAGAGCTAGGGCTACCAACAAAGGAAGAATATTAGTATTAAGCTAAAGTATCACTAGTTTCATGATGTTACAAACGGCATTGAAATTCAAATATAGCATGTAAACAATAATGAGCATGTGACAATCGACAGTCGGATTATTTGAACAGCATGATGAAGTTAATTTTATATTGAATTACGATTAAAACTTTATTCAGATTGAAGCGAAATACTATGTCTTGAGCAAACTTCTATGTATTATATTTCCGCTAAGACACTACTGCTTTTGAGTAAGTAAGTTTCGGTAAGTTTAACTTCTTTAGTTTTTCCTTAATTCCATATCAGTGGTTTAATCCACCACGCAAACCCAAGTTTAAAAATCCTGGTATTACATACATATTTTGAATAAAAAAATCTATTGGCGCGATTGTTTTTGAGATCACGACTTTCGATAGACAGTCATTCGTTTTCTTATTTCTATAAGTAGCTGTTATGTTAAGTTATAGTACAAAATGCCACACAATACCGCTTGTATACGGTATTTTGCACCGATCTCAATGGACTTTCAAAGTGACACAGCCCAGTCAGGGATGCCAATTTGAATCCATAAATATTTATATAACCACACGTTTCCGAATGGTGGGTTTTTCGTTGATTGCTCATTCTCCTTTTGATATGGAAATGTTTGGTTTATAGGGAATGATTTGAAACTAGGGTGCAAAATTGACTGGCGATGTGCAAATAGTCAGTGGTAATCACAACGCGTTTGTAGCCTTTTAGCTTTCGTTGGTGAACTTGGTTATTTGAAAGTAGAAGAGTTCTTTGTGATAAAGCTCGTCCGGGGTGAAACTACCACCATACATATTTCTGCCGCCAAGCAGTAATTCTCGCATTGCTGTGTTCAGGTTCGAAGGGTATGGTTTCCGGTGAAATTACAGGGACATGAGACTTTCTATCTAACGTCTCAGGGTGGTAACACGCAAGTGATATATGTGATGTTGCATGCGTACATAGGCTACGGTAACCGCTTGCCATCAAGTGGGCTGTACGCTTGGTTGCCATTTTAGTGGTATAAAAAAAAACAGCGTTCGCTTTACTGTTAGCTACGAGAATCTGCTATTGTGTTATCTTTGATTTTTAGGCTGACTGTAGTAGGTATGTGACTGTTGGGTGTGTTATTATAACTAATTGAAACAAATTGAAACTGAAAATATTAAAGTAAAAGTAAAGCGTTAAACCTAAAGCCGTGACTTTTTCCATTTTCAAATATATTCCCGGCATATATATATCCATACATTACATATAGGTAATATAAAAAAGCGAAAGAGCACCGATGGTCTAGAGTGTGTTGTGACCTCGTCTTCCGATCCTAAGGTCGTGGGTTCAAAACCCGGTCATGCACTAATGGACATTTTGCGCAATGCCAGTGCTCTCATACGATGAAAGAAAACATCGTGAGGAAACCGGCATGTCCAAGAACTACAAATTCGAAAGACATGTGCCATCCACTAATCCGTATTGGGTCCGCGTGGTAGATTAAAACCCAAGCACTCTGACGCCTGAGAGTACGCCAGAGGCCCAACAGTGGGAACATAGAAGGTCGTCATGATGATGCTGAAAAAGCGAAAGTAACTCTGTCTGTTACATTTTCACGGCTAAACCGCTGGAGCAATTCGGATGAAATCTGGCGTGGAGCTACTTTGAAGCCTGAGAAATGACGTAGGCTACTTTTAAGTGTATACTTAAATATAGTTCTGTGTGTAAACCATAAGAGAAAAGCCTCGGGCGGCAGCTGTACATCTTTAGAGAACATTTCTATGTTAGGAGTGTTTCACTACTGTCTACATTTTAAGAAAAACAATGCATAGTATGACGGTCTTACTTTTGCACTCAATATTGTATCTCTATGTATTTATTATTTGATAGTTTTAATGTACATAATACATACTTTTCTAAAGTAGTTTTGATCCCAAGATCAGTTAGACACCGCAAGGGAACGACTGAGCGGGTTCATTTCGACACGGTCCCATTCCTCTCAGAGTGGCTTAAAGATTTACAACCTCGTTAATGTAATTGGACGTGTTTCCTTAGGTGCGCTCTATTTGTGAGCGAGGAATATTCTGTAGAACTGTTTAAGCTTGTAAAAGCTGGTTGGAAACAAAATTACGCAGTAATGAACCCCATTTAAGATGGTGTCATATTATGCGGAAAAGTGTATTGGGTGGAAACGATATCAAATCGATTAACGACCGGTTAGATTGTTAATTTTTGTATTTTGTGGCATATATTTGTTACGGTGAAGGTTTGTAATTATCCTATATTTATTACTAGCTACCCGGCTTCGCACGGGTGCTAAGTTTTCAGTGCACCCGTGCGAAGCTGGGACAGATCAGCTAGCTATATATATAAAAGGCATATTAATATGTTTGCAGTACGAAACATATTAATTATGTTCTGCTATGTAATCATTCATCAATTTACATATAAAGAAGAACAAATAATAATATCTATGTTTAACTAAGATAGAAGCAAATTAAACCATAATTTTACTGCAACAAGCAATTAGAGCTACTCGTATAATAACAATGTAGTGTAGCGTGTTACTGCAGTCGTATCAAAATCTGTTTAAATATTATGCTGGCTAATTGCTTGTGATATTATTCATATAAAATACAACCCAGGAGTTATTGTTTCTTCTATAGTATATATCGATGCTGAAATCATTTAATATGCTTAATATTTTCTTAGCAATATGTGTATCAATATTTACTGCTTAATTGTTCCTGTTTAATATTTTTGTATTGTTTATTTTATACTATTTTTGGTATATCTTTATTAATATTGTTAAGTGTAAAAGTTTATATTTTTGTATGATAGCATTTTTTTTATACTACTAAGTGGTAACCAAGCGTACGGCCCACTTGATGGTCAGCGGTTAACGTAGCTTATGTACGCATGCAACATCATAGATATCACTTGCGTGCTCCCACCCTGAGACGTTAGATGGAAAGTCTCATGTGCCTGTTAAATTCATCGGAAACCATACCCTTCGAACCGGAACACAGCAATGCTCACATTACTACTTGAAGGCAGAAATAGGTATGGTGGTAGTCCTTCCCCGGATGAGCTCACAAAGATTTCTACTACTCTTAAAACGAATTTGACTTTGTGACGAATAAACTCAAAAACTACTAAGTTTTTATAAAGTGATATCTCTGATGTTGCAAGCGGACTTAGGCTACTGATTATTATTACTATTATTATTATTATTATTAACCTAAACATATTTTATTTATTAAGGTGTATGTCCCCGTTTTTTTATGTGTTAGATACAATCTGCCCCTTTCTTAATTGTGTATAATTTACTTACATACGTACAAGTACAAGTGCATGTTGAGATAGTGTACGTTGCATTCAATTCGCGTTTCTAACTAACGAGACCACAGAATAAATGATTGCACTGACTAGGAGTTTCACTCCAAAAACACGCAAGAAATGTTAACTAGTTTTTTGTCGTGCCTAAAATCCCATCTATCTATCCCATTTATTCATATAAAGTAATGATTGATCATTCAAGTAAACCTATTTTTCGAAATCTATCTATCTATCTAATAAGCCCGTTTTCACCCACTGCTGGGTATCGGCCTCCTCTCTAATACGCCACTCTCGTCGGTCCTGTGCCAGCCTCATCTATTGTCATCCGACCACGCTGACGATGTCGTTTTTTTTTTTTTTTTTTTTTTCGTAATTTATGGAAATATTACCTATTATTAGCTAAATAAATTAATTGATATAAAAAAACACTCGAATATTATATCATCAACCCGCTTTCGAACGAATATGATAAAATGGGAGGATTATACCATTCGAACTTTTAGTTATTGTACATGCCGTGTTTCTTATGATGTTTTAATTCACCTTTTGGGAAAAGGTAATCGCCATAGCATTTTTTTTATACTAAAAATAAAAAATTCAAGAGTACTTGCTTAGAAAAAATACATATCGTGCGCGACTAGATTTGTACTAACGAATTTAAAATAGTAAGGCAAAGATGCTACTGTTACACCAACATTTTGTTTTACGTTATTTACTGTTGATAAAATAATGACACAAGCTTGGTTGAGGGTGCTATGCATAGAATGCCTTTGCAGGCATTAATGAGTGACGTACTAGATATGTATAAATCTTAGCAGTGGATTGTGAGTTTAGTTTTTTTTTATTTTTAATGAGATATTATAACTGAATCTTTAAATCGTGTCGTCAGTCAAATAGTCAGTCTTCTGTTTGACTGATTCCATGAAACCCTTTCCACTTGTGTTTGCACACGGTTTAATAGTGCACATACAATGCTTAAAACTCCCCAAAAATACCGCTTATTACGTGAGTTAAAAAATAACATATTATTTATTTCATGATTAATCTGCTGATTTTATCATCCCTATAAGCGATCCAGATGGCTTATTCAGCGAGCCACGCCCGTTTGTACTACCAATTTTATTTGTACCTGTAATTTTAAAACGAAACCCTTTAATTTACCAATCTTGATAATATGAGACTCAACTTTTGACATCATCGATAACATCTTGTCAGGGTTGTCACATACGGGAAAATTACAAATTGGCGTACGTTTTAATGTGTAATTTTATACTTTTTAATTTATCAAATTGGCTGTTGCGCGGGCAACTCGGAGAATTATAACACCCCGAAATTTC
Organism: Colostygia pectinataria; assembly: GCA_951394395.1. Lineage (NCBI taxonomy): Eukaryota > Metazoa > Arthropoda > Insecta > Lepidoptera > Geometridae > Colostygia > Colostygia pectinataria. The sequence continues at coordinate 7,050,860 of OX596362.1, forward strand.
CGTGCCTTTGGCAGGGGTTGGGGTGTAAAATTCTTAACGTTGCGTAGTTAGGTGTACACTTTGTAATTTGACTAAATTAAGTCAAATTGTAATTTAGAACAACCCTTGTTGCCATAATTTAAGTTTCCGGATACTTAGTTTTAATTATTTTACCTTTATAAGGGGTTTCGGCTGCTCTTAGTAAAAATCATAATTATTTTTATAAATGGCTTAACTGTTTCATGTGAATTTTGTATACCCAATATAAACTATAGACAATCAAATCGGTTAATAGTATTTATAAAAATGTGCCTGCCGCCTATTTCCCGTCCAAACCAGCGTAATCCACGCTTCGAAACGTCTAATAAGAATGCTATTATTGAAACTCATTCGCATTTGAAAAAAAAAATATGTACAGAATCTACTTCAAACAAAGTTATGCCTCTAAAATTTTCTTGTTTCCGAAATAGAAAAAAAAATATGCAATTACTTTTCGGCCGTTTCGCGCCTCGTCAGTTACTAACTAGCTTGGTGGTATGCTGTAAGTGGGTTTAATCTCTAAGATCAGTAAATGCTTACACTCAAACAAATCTAATATAATGGAAAAGCTGCTGCGAATGTTGTGAGAAAAATGTAGATCAAGACCAAACAAAATAAATTATGCTACTGAATATGAATTAACGACATAACGTTGTTTTTTTTTTTTTGGATAACCAGCCCGTGTTTTTTGTTATCTTGGGCAAGTTATTAAGAGCTTGCTCGATGATTCGTTTAACTTTAATTAAACTAGTCATCGAGCAAGCTTGTTTAAATTGTTGACCGGAATTCGTTTTTGAAAAAGCTTAGCAAAATTAAATTAGTTAAATCAGTTAATGGATTCAGTACCTCACGTTTCTAGAATGCTCATTTTATTAGCTATTCCATGCCGATATCCAAGCGTAGATTATGCAAATGATATGAAAATCCGTGGCGATGTCGCCAGCCAACTGCTTCACGACAAGCGTGAAGCGAACGGGTGGTAACCCTAGCAGGATGACGTCATCTTGTTCGCGTATAATCGAGTGTCTTGGCTTGTCGAGCGCGGGGTATGTTAAGGGTTTTCGAATATATTAATATTATTTTCAGGGTATTCAGCTTTTAACCGGGTAAAAATATACGTGTACCTATTGTACATTTTGAGACATATTTGTGAAACGATGCCGCTTGGAGGATAGACTCCAAGACGAGGCTCATTTAGAGATTATAATATCCCAAAAAATATTATGCCTCAAGCGGCAAATCCCGCTTGAGGCATAATATTTTTTGGCTTTTTGGCTTTTTGTAGCTCATTTAACCGGCTGTTAAACATAATTATCAATAGCAAATTTATTTAATATGTTTCTTGAATGAACTATATTGGAATTAAAGTTAGACCATGTAACCAAGGAAATATGATGAATTTTATTTCATAACATCACAACAACTCTTGAAAAATTTTATTGGATCTTGAATCGTATTTTACTTTGTTTTATAACCGACATAATGTGAAACTCGTGTACAACCTCTTAGAGCCAAAATATGGAGCGTCTTTAAATTATAATATGAGCTTAAATCAGCTAATAAGCATTATTTATTAAGCAAACTGCTTCTAGGTAATTATTTCGGCGTAATTCCCCTACTAAGTGGGGTGAGTGTGGAAGGAGGTAAAAGTTAACTACGAATACCTATAGGTATTTGAACTCACTTAATATATTAGTTGCGCATCACAAACAGCCGTCTATGATGCGCAAATACTTCGCATTGGCCGAGGTATTGGTGTATCTTTGTGATAGAGCTCGTCCGGGGAAGAACTATCATTTTTATACCTATTTCTGCCGCCAAACATTAAAGGGGGTAACGTGCAAGTGATATCTCTGATCCTGCTAGCGTACGTAGACTACGGTAACCGCTTACCATCAAGTGGGCCGTGCGTTTGGTTGCCACCTTAGTAGTAGAAACACAAAAAGGGTCCGTCGGCAGTAGGTACTATAATATAAATTTACTTATATTTATATTGTACAAACCTTATGTAAAATTATGTGCTTCTTCTTCTTCCTTTTTTTAGCCACATTCAACCCTAAGGGTGTAGGCCTCCTTCATATAATGCCACTTCTTTCTTCTTGTGTGAAAATTATGTGCAAAATGTTTTATAATTTTTTGTTAATATTGTATATATACAAGTATGTAATAATATGTTTTGTTATAGGTAGCTTTGTTTTTATCATGCATGCTCATAATATTTTTGTTGAAAGTTCAATTCGCTTGAGCGGTGAAGTCGGAATCAATTAGTGTGATGCGCGGTTAGTACGGATATTGCGATACATAGTGTAACACGAGCAGAAAGATATGTTCAAGCACAGCACTATAGCTTTTGAACTTATCCATCATGATAGCCTTCTTATGTTCCCACTGCTGGGACACTGGCCTAACTATCGAGTAAGATTGATTTAATATTAATTTATAACACGGACCCAATCTGCATCGACTGAAAGCACACGTACTTTCGAACTTTTAGTTCTGATAATAATAATAGCCTTTATTCAGACAAAACGTTTCATAATAAACTGATTTTTTTTTTCTAATGAGTCGTATATAATATTGCTATATATTATTAGCCCGCTCTGTTTGCCCAACTTTGACAAAGGCCTATATTTTTTCCTATTCTTCTCTACAGTTAGTTTTTCCTCAGTTCCCCATGCATTACTTTAGTTCTAATGTATGGCTCGCATACTGCTTGGAGGCAAATTATCTGACACTGATTTTGGCTGTTCGCTATTTTGGTGGTTTGCTATTTTGACTGTACGTGACAAAACGTGCTGTGATGCTTACCAAGTCTAAGTTTTGTTGAAGAGTCCTACCACCAAGTTAAATACTGATGTAGCCTACTGCACAAACGCTGTGTTTGAGCCCGGTGGTTGGGACCGACTGATAACTTCGGTACACATTCGTTTGTTAATGGAACGAACCGCGAAATTGATGGGTTTTGAGTTTAGCCATAAGCGTTATTTATGGAAGCGTAGTTTTATACTATCGGTTGATGGTATTAAGTAATTGCTTGGGTTGTGTGTAAGGTTTTTTTTACTATTAACCTGACAAATTTAAGGAATAGGTTTCACACATAAAAAAAAAGAAAACATGCATTGTACGTTTTTTTGAACTCTTAAAAGTAGGTAGGTACTATAAAAGTCTTAAAAACCTCGAGTGTGATCTTTGAATATAAAATTCTTAAAAATCGATTACGTATTTCTGGGCAATCATTAGTTAAGAATAACAAGTTATAACTGATATAATACTTAATTATTGTTTTTGTAATTACGTACTTGTACATAGAAATATCCAGACCAGTTACAAATAATAGTACTTTAAAAGCCTTAAAAATCTCGAGTTAATCTATTACGTATTTCTGGGCAATCATTAGCTAAGAATAACAAGTTATAACTAGAATACTTATGTATTGTTTTTTGTAAAAACGTACTTGTTCATAGAAATATCCAGACCAATAGAAACTTAAAGTGTGTGTATACATATGTGCTAAGTAAACTCAACGCGGATAAAGACACGGGGCGTTCCACTATTATCAAATATCTTATGACTTCGATGGAAAATTTTATTAAATAAAATCTGGAAAAATAGGAAAATTTAAAAACTATACTAAACTTTTCATGACGTCGTTCTTATAAAGTAATTCTTCGTTGCAACATCCGTAATACCGTAGCAACGTGCTACGAAACTGCAAGAGTTGCTACAAGTTTCGTTATAAAATAAAGTTATTTAACACTAACATTATTTATAGAGTGAAAGGAAATGTTTAGTAAGTTTTTATTTTAGATAACTAACTACAAAACAGTAACTAGTCAAAATCAGTACCAATCAAATAAACCAATTGTAACAACTGGCATGATTTGTACAGACCATTAGATCTTGTACATAATTCTGTTTCCGCTTAACAGTATTTCCTGGGAGCTGGTTGTTGTGGTAAAACCATTGTTTGTAGCAGCTCTACATTTCGTAGCTCGCGCTACGCCATGTGCTACGGATGCCGGATGTTGCAGTGAATAATGTATACGCATATTACATGCACAATTGTACATAGATATACATACGTGCATGTGCTGTGCAAGTTGACTTCATTACTGCGAACAATATTATAATTAGCTACATGGAGACGCGACGGGAATTTCTCGACAAATTGTCTTTGTCCTCGTTACTTTCATGAAGCAAGTCATGATCGCTTTGTTACAACTAGTTGAGAAAGATAAGTAATCGTGTATGGTAAAAATAGTAATACCAGTTTATTTGATCTAATTTAGTTCGTGTATTTGACCAACCCTGATATTATTTAATACTGTATTCGTCGAGCAACCGTCGAACGCGGTCGCGGGCGGTGCTCATGAAGAAGAGCTTCTAAATAGCTTCGAAACGTCAGCATTGTAAATAGTTCTCTCGAAGGCGGAATGTTGGCGGACATTTTTTACATCAGTGTCATCTAGCTAAGCAAAACTTATACTATGAGAACTAACAGAACGAGATACTTTTTTTCTAAATTTATTCTAATAAATTCATTCATCCCAGACCCGAAACAAAGATTTGCAGATCATGCAAACATTTGTTCATACCATCTCGCTTTTCAATTAAGCACTCGCCCACCGCGCCTCCGAAGTCGTCAACTTGTTGTATTATTAGTTCAACTATATAAAAATAAAATTAATTACAAATTGTAAATATTGTTATACACTTCAAAATTAGTCTTAATAATTTCCGCTATCTAGACACAACTTACATATTTATTTATAGAAGGCTCCTTCGACGCCGCGCTGCGCCGCCCGTCTCAATCGCGCGATCGCGTCACACGCTATAGAGCGTGGACGGGAGCGGCAAGATAGTGGCGATGACGGAACAGACGAACGTGCCGCACATATACGCGTTGAGCGACATGCTGGCTAAATTTGTGTTTATTGCTGGGTGCTAAAATAAACACAAATTTAGTTTTCTTCTGTTTTTTTTTTCAGACGACTGTTTTTTTTATTGGGTTTTGAGCTGCTGTACCACCCCTTTTCGTTGCAAGCAGTCGTCTTTTTACAACGTGTATAGTATAGATTTTTATGTCTCCTTATAATTGTGAGCACTATTCTATAAAATCAAATCTAGCGACATCGCAAACTGTCGTAGATTTGTGATAGGCCAACAGATGCCAACGAAACTTACTATTTAGCCATACATTTTCGCTTGTTCATCAATCCTTTTTTAGTCGTCAAATTGCGAGTTTGCGCGCTGATTAGTTGAATAAATCACGTGTTCGCGCCGCCAGAACCTCTGGGCAAATTCTATTCGGATAGATTAAATAGGTTGTTATGAATGTATTTTTAATTTAGAACAGATACTATTACAATTATCACATACATTATTATAACTAGTTCTCCGAACAGAAGACCTCGCAAGCACAAACTTTTAACGGGTGAGAAGTTCATAGCTTTTTGAGGAACTATTCTGGTCATCACGCTGAAGATCCTCATCAGATCTTAATTTCTAGTAGATAGAGTCACTACCTTTCAAATAAAAAAAAAATTGAAAACAGATTTCATTAGGTGGAGATATCCGGCAGCCCCCTTTCCCCCCGATCCCCGACGGCCTATTTTTTATTTAACGTATCTTAACATATAATTTGTATAATAAACAGTGCAATGTTCTTTAAATAGTTTTTAACACATATGTGAGAGCATACGGCCTATCTGATAACGGTAAGGTTATCGTAAACTACAGACACTTGCAAGGTATTAATTACACGTAAACGTAGATCAAATCTCATGTAATTTCACTGATGGTTAGGCATATGACAGTGGTAGTACTTTCCCAAAATGAGCGCGCACAAAAATTACCTCTCTCTAGCTAGTTCAAAGGTATTTTGAATCAATCAGTGCACAGTCTTACAAGTTTGTTCCAAATTTAGATCGAAAACTGGCATTTTGTTGAACGTATTTATTTATTTTATTTGTTAATATTTATTTATTTTGCACTGTATAATCTAAATGTATGAAAATAAAAATATTCGTATATCGTTTCGTTCTTGTTTTCATGTAGTGAACACAGTAAAAACAAAAATGAAATATCATAGCCTTTCGTGCATAACTTTCTCTAACGGTTGATTCTCAAGCAGAAGGTGGGTGGGAGGGTACTGACATAGAAAATATTTTACAGAAAACAAAAATCTTACAAAGAGTGTATTGACATAATTTTTCTAAAAACGGTATATTTACCATGATTTGTGGGTTTTATTTTGACGATATTTCGGCGTAAATATTTTGAATCAATAAAACTCACAAATCATGATAAATATCCCGTTTTCAGTGAAAATTATGTAATTTTTTTAAATTTTTTGGAAAACCTACAGCTTTATTACAGTAAATTAGTTACGGGATATTTATCATGATTTGTGAGTTTTATTGATCCAATTAGAGGTTCTCGCAAATAATGGTTTAACATAAATGCCTTATGATCTTATTCATTTAAGAAACTGTAATTTTAGCGGCTTGCTAAGTTTTATATATTCTAAGCTGGGGCGCGTTAAACTGACGTAAATTCATCTAGCTTTAGGACGTTTCAAAATGATCCTTGTGAATTATTGAATAAATATATTTTTTACTTTACTTTACTTTACCTACTGTCTTACGTCAAGAAAGACGATGATAAATTTGAAAAATATATTAGCTAATAGAAATTTAAAGTACGTCTAAGACAAGTCCCTTAATATCTAGCCACATTTGTATGAGAATGACCACAAAACTTACAAGCAAACATACACAAGAAATGGTTATAAACATATAACTAAAAGTCTTAAACTTTTGTGTCCCATGTTTTTTTGTCGTTTGATATAAAAAAAAATAGCAACTGATGTAAGTAAAAAATAAATGAATATGTGCAGACATTTAATATAATACAACGCTATTTAAGGCCACGGCATACCGGATGCGTATGCAGCACGTAGACATAGCCACGCGCTTATTCAACTTGAGAGCTGTCACGCAAGCGGTGTGCCATGTCACATGCAGTTTCATACATTGCAACGTCATGGGACGCGCATATCTACGCATACGCAGGCGATGTGACCAGACCTAAGCAAAGCAAACTAAGCAAAGTTTCTACTGTGTAAACTAGGAAACTGATATAATACTTATATACTTTGATTTTCTTAGATTTTTTTGAAATCTGGAACAAATATTTGCAGATCATGCTAACATTTGTCTCGCGGAGGGTATCGAAATCGCACCCTCTTGCTTTTCAACTGGCCATTCGCTCACCATGTCGTCGAATTTTTGTCAAAAATGTTATTTTGCTGACAAATTTTCTTGTTTTCCATACGTTATTCCATTACACTGTGGCATCACGCTAGCAAATATGAGGTGGGCGCGAAATTAGATTTACGATACTACTTCGGGAATTTTCGGAACTCATCGGAACTTCCCGGATCAGTTTCGAACGCCGCACCGGTTGGGTATTATCATATAAATGCGAAGTTGACGGAAAAATATTGCTAAGGCATAAAATATTACGATAGTTTTGGCGTATAGATAGGAAATTTCAAAATATTATACCCACTAGTTACCTCATATTGATTCATAGCGCGGGTTAGTTTATTACTGGTTTTGGACAGTAAAGTTGCTCGGGTATATATAAAAGTGAGTTTGCGTGAGTAAGTAGTCAGTTGTTGTTAATTTTGTGCTTCAATACAACATATTGTGTAAAAACGACTAATTGTATAATTTTTCAGTATTTCTAGAGAACCGTATAGTAAGAAATATTATCTGGTACAGAAATGTGGCTTTTATTCTAAGGACTATTATAGGTATGGTGGTAGTACTTCCCCGGACGTGTTCTATCACAAAAACACTCTGCTTCTCCTAAAACCTTACTATTATTATTACTATACAACCTATAGAAAGAGAGTTTCACATCTGTGCTCGGTTATTATATTTAGGTTTACGGCTTAGGTGTAGAGGTGGCTCCACCTGTAGTGACTCGTACGAAGTACGTGAGCCACATAATTCGCAGTAAAAAGTTTAGGTCGTAAGCGTGGGTGGCTGTTATAGGATGAAAGCTTTTATTGTTTGCGAATAAAGCGTGGAAATTTTAGAAATCACTATCATCTTTTATAGACGTCCGTTAAGTAGGTATTATTATTTAAATGACTGCGGCAGCGATTTTAAGACATGTTTACCACTTATTGTCTTTGCAGTTGTAGATTTATTTTTGTTAGAAAATTAACAATGTTGGTGAATGATGAGGTGACGGGCCGGGCCAATCCATATTTTTTTCCTTTTTAGATTGCAATAATAAGGTTTTTTGCATCACTAAAGTGTCAACCTTGCGGCCCACTTGATGGTAAGCAACATAAATCAATTACCGTAGCCTACGCCGAAAACATCAGAGATATCTCTTGCGCGTTGCCACCCTGAGACGTAGATCTATAGTCTCATGTGCCTGTAATTTCTTTATACCACTAAAGTGGTAACCAAGCGTACGGCCCACTTGATGGTCAGCGGTTACCGTAGCCTATGTACGCATGTAATATCATAGATATCACTTGCGTTCTACCACCCCGAGACGTTGTGTCTCATGTGCCTGTAATTTCAACGGAAACCATACCATTTAAACCGGAACACAGCAATGCGAGCATTACTGCTTGGCGGCAGAAATAGGTATGGTGGTAGTCCTTCCCCGGACGAGCTCTATCACAAAGAACTCTACTACTCTTATTTCACTGGGAACCATACTCTTCGAACCGGAACACAGCAATACGAGTGTTACTGCTTGGCGGCAGAAATAGGTATGGTGGGGTAGTTCTTTCCTGAACGACCTCTAAGACATAAGATTTACTTTTTTAATGTTTTTAGTGACAGTCAGACAGAAATAGATGCTAGTTAATTTTATTATTGTTAATTCTTTCCAAAACTACTAACATCTTTAAGAAAAAACTGGTTGCGCATTGCTACTGATTGTTTCGTAATAATAAAACCAGAGGGAGGATTAAATGCGGATAGTTTTCGGTCGGAGAAAATTGCAAGCAGGCTCAAAGAGTCCCGCAGGACTCGACAAGGGGAAGAGGGAACTAATACTATTTATAATGGGGGGGGGGGGAGAGGTATTAGTGTACGTGCTCTTACGGTCTGGTGGCTTAATTTTATTTCAGAGTATACATATTTGTTCGATGAATATTAAATGGTTGTCAGGTTTTAAAAATCTTAGTTTTAGCTTTCTGCTGCTTCTGGATGGTCCAAACTGGAAGTTAAAGAGTAGTAGAGTTCTTTGTGATAGAACACGTCCGGGGAAGTACTACCAAGCAGTAATGCTCGCATTGCTGTGTTCCGGTGTGAAGGGTATGGTTTCCGGTGTAATTACTGGCACATGTGGCTTTCGATCTATGCCTCAAGGTGGCAACCCGCGAGTGATACTTCTGGTATAGCAAGCGTCCATAGGCTGCGGTAACCGCTTACCAACTTGTGGGCCGTATGCTTGGTTGCCACTTCAGTTCTATAAAAAAAAAACAATTCACAAACGAAAATTCCTGAAATCTCTACCATGTAATCATTAAGAGAATACAAGAAATTAAATACCAAAAATTTGAAGTACGTAAGTTTCGAAAGTATAACCAAATGAGGTATTCTTTGATTCGTCCTTTTGATTTTTCGAGGAAAAAAAAATTATAATTTATTTTCTTTTTTCGTTCTTAGACTTGTAGTTTTAAAATAAAACCGTAGATTGCGAGGAATATTGTGTGAAAACTCAGATGTCCGGGGCAACTTTAATCCACCATACGGATCGGTAAGTAAGTTCATATGAGTCAGTGGCCAACTCTGGTGACGGAGTTAGTAGGCTGCCCGAAGACCTTCGTGTTCTGTAAAAATATAAATCAATTGTCGTAGCCCGGAAGCGATAATTAAGCCAATTTTAAAAGTAGGTAGTAAAATAGAAGATACACCTATTTCCTACTTATTATTATTTGTTATTCAAAACGCATCTCGATTAGTAAATATAAGTTTAAGATGATTTTAACTGATCTATATGATTTTATCAAATAAGATTCTATTAATAAAATAAATAATAATAAATAAAGCTGGACAATCCATCCACACAGCAGCCCTTAGCTAAGCAGAGATTATGTTATGGGTACTAGATGACTGATATACTTAGTACAATATAATAGATAGGTAGATATTTTTATTATAGAAAATACCCGTAACACCCGGGACAAAATATTTGCAAAATTATTTAAGTAACATGTCGAACATAGGACAAATTTTATTAATGTTAAATATAAAATAGTTTTACCTAATATGTTATGTTTAAACTATGCAAAATTAACCCCTGTTTCTTGCGGTAAGAGCAATTTCGCAAGTTTCGAAGCATTAAACCTGTATTTCGCTATTACCTATAGGAAAGTTTCACGACCATAATCTGAAGGAGGAGCATTTCGTTTAATTATAATTTATATTGTTGTTATACAGAATAATTTTACAATAATCCGAGGTATTTGCTTTACATGATGATGGATTGATTGTTCCTGAGTCCAAGAAGTTTATCTTTAGAAAGTTTGATTAGTTTGTTGATTGCTTCGCTAACAATGCGGGTGAGCCTTTTATGCTGTTTACGAAGCACGACACGATAAAATACAGATCTACGTAGACTTTGCGACTTTAATACCAATTAGCTTCTATTCGACTATATAGACAAAAATAACCGCGTGGCAGACCGTCGCAACGATGGAAAGACGAACTGAATGCTTAAATGAAAGACCTGGCCTAGACTAGCACTCAATAGAGATGATTGAAAGGAAAATAGGGAGGCTTTTGCCCTGCAGTAAACATTACAGGCGGAAAATAATAATAAAAACCTAATTTAAGCTATTTTTACTAGAGTATTGTATCAGATAATATCTAGCACTATTATTCAAACTCGAAAATATTCATATGATATGAAGGTTATATTTGACATCAAAAAGTGGCTTTTCATAAAACAGAAACTTCCTTAGTTACAACCTTAGTGGTGCACTAGGCAAGTGCCCGGTTAAAAAGCGAGAGGTTGCAAGTTCGATTCAGACTGCGAGACAAATATTATATTCAAATATTGATGATAGATGAAACTTTTGAGGTATGTGTCTAACTTTAATGCTGGTATACCAACTTACTTATGTTTATTTATAATTATAATAAAAAAATATTGTTTATTCATAACAATGACTCGATGAACAATAGTAATAATGATAACGCTGCGCGCTAGTGGTAAAAGCTAAAACTAAAGGTAAAGGCTTTATTCATAATTATACTCTATGTGTCATTCAAATCTGTCGTCTTTTTGTATAGTGACAAAAAAATTACTAGAAAACACAGTACATAGCGAGCTGTGTAAATTACACTTTTGAATAAGGGGGTTAATCTTCTCCGTTCCGAAGCCGTCTCGTTGAAATATAACGTAGCTGTATACTAAAGGTAAGTATCCGACGAATTTGCCGTTTAAATAACTTATTGAGTTGGAATTTGCGGTTTCTAGTATTAATTAAATTGGACAATTTCGCGAATTTATCGGCTCAGGCCCGTAAAGTAAAGTCTTTGGTGAATTAATTCAAGTTTCAAAGTGTAATTGATTTTAATAATGTTTCAGAGCAAAATGATAGTAGCAGCATTAGCTAAATATTAGTATTCAGAACAATTCTTGCTTCAATAATATGAATTGCCGTATAATTTATGTATTATTCTAATGTACTTCTTACTGTTTTAACTTTTGTTTTTTTTTAACACAAAGTCATCTCAAAAGCAAAGTATTGAGCTACTGTAGTGACGAGTGACAGCTGTGGGGACATAGTTCTTAGGCTAGCTGAATATCTTCGTCATGAACTATATAAAAGGTACAAAAAATGAACAAACCCAGCTGCGGTTTTTTTAATTTTAAGCTTGATATCTTTACTTATATATTACAAAGAAATACTAAGCAACTAATAAAGTAGATAATTCCAACCGTCCTTTTTAGCATCTACAGCCTACCTACATTACTTTTGCATTAAAAACACACTAAATTATAATAAATTCTATGTTATTTTAATCCCTTCTAATATTAACGGTTATGGGTAAGGTTGTAGAACGACTCGGTTTACGAAAGTCTCAATAGGGTATTATCCGGCTTTTTGCGTTTGTCCGGCTAAGAGTCTGACTTTCTCTAAATGCTGTTTTGGCGTAAATTTATTTTATTCTATTTTATTTTAATTTATTTTATTAAGTTTATTTATAACTGTTTCATATGTATTTTGTAAATTTTGTAATGTAATGCAAATTTGTACATATTTTATATTATTAATAAAAAAATATATATATTCTGGTCTTCATTTCTTTTTTCTCGTGGCACAACTTTTCTTTATCAGATGTATTTACTATGTTAGGTATCATCATTTATTTTAAAAAGAATAAGACAACCTAAGCAAAGCTTATACTACAAAAACAGAAAGGTGGCCGAAACAAATATTGGTTGCACACCGGGGATTGAACCCGCAACTTCTTGTTTCCGTCGCACCACCTGGTGGTAGGACTCTTCAGCAAGAGTCCGTCTTGGTGGGTACCACCGCAGTGTCAGATATTCTACCTCCAAGCAGCAGTGTGCAAGCATTACTGTGTTTAGGTTTGAAAGGCACTGTAGCAAATGAAATTACTGGGCGAAAGAGACTTAATAACAATGTCTCGCTCGGGGTGATGAGCGCAGTGCAGTACCACGCAAACACTTAAAAACTGTATGCTTTGGGTAGCCCTGCATCTGTAATAGTCAGGCATGGTGCTTAACATTAGGTAGGCGCCTTGATTGTCTTGTCACTTTTTGACATAAAAAAAAACACCGTTTTCGTCAAGATTTAACACAAAGTCCGGCTTTTTAATTTTCCGCTCGGCGGCGCATAACCACATGAAGTTTTGGTAAGGGCCATTCATTAGGACCTACAATGGACTAGGGTTGGGTAATTCAATAAGCTACTCGACCTACCTGTACTTGGGACAAGAGTTATGGCTACACCTCTACGAATTATTTTAGAAAAGATAACATATGAGTGTTAGCTACGAAACTACTTAAGAGTAGTAGAGTTCTATGTGATAGAGCTCGGTTTCCCCAACCGAACTTGGCTTGAGCTTGGCGGCAGAAATATAGATATGTTAGTACTTCCGTACTACCAAACCTATTTTTCCGCCAAGTAGTGATGCTCGCATTGCTGTATTCCGGTTCGAATGGTATGGTTAACTACTTGTAAAATTAGTAGAACATGGGACATTTTGATTAATTTCTCAGTAGGTATGTTTTTCTTTAAATCTATGTTTGTTAATGTGTCTTCTTCTTCTTCTTCTTTTAATTTGTGGCGTCTGTGGCCGGGTTGTTAATGTGTCTTTCAAATCTATCATCGTCTTAGTTTTGACATAAGATTGACAAGGAAAGACAATGCTTTGCAAGTCGCTAAAATGCCAGTTTCTTATATGAACAAAGGTAACAAAATGTGTACATAATTTTACATCAAAATACATATGAAACAGGTGAGCTTTCTAAAGAAATTAGAATAAAATGGTCACATTTAAATTTTAATTACCATGGTCTAATTAAACCCTGTTTTTATTCATAAGTATTTTAGAGGGTTTTAAGTAATTTTTTTTTATTGCGTTCCTGTATCGCTTATATCGCTAAATTACAATAAACGTATTCAGTAATGAGTAATTCAACGTACATTTCCGCTTAAGCGTGTCTATATTTAAAAGCGTTCTCTCGTCTATCTGTCTAGTCTATGACCCCTACGGGGGCAGGGGCGAGGGTAAGCGGGGGGTTCCCTGTACCTGCGCCCGACGAGCCGAACGCTCGTTGTATTGATTATTCGTGGGGCGTTCACTTTCGCCTCTGTTTTAACGCGGGCCGTGGAAATGTTTTTATTGCCGAGTTGGCGGGCCCCGTCGTGCTGAATAAACAGACGAATAAATGTACGGAGCCACTCGTTACCGATTATTCGTTTTATAAGGTCGCGTATTTGACGATTTCAGAACACCATGCACTGTAGCGCTGTTTAAAAGTATATAAACGTTAAGTAAGTAAGCTCGTGTGAGTCAGTGGCCAATTCTGGTGGCAGAGTTTCTAGGCCGCCCGAAGGCTTCTGTCTTGGCCTCTGTCATGGCCTCTGTCATTGTATATAAACGTTATCGAATGGTGACAAAAAACTGGAATACCGTTGGGCGGCCCACTATTCGATGTACGAATAAATGGACGTGCAAGATTGATGAATGGTGGTGGTAAAAATTGTCCTGAAATATTATTGGGAGGCCTAGAAACAAGTGATCGGCGTTTAACAAATGTAGGCCCTTTATTACACTAGACGTTTACGTAATAACGGAACTGTTTGAGCTTAAGTAATGCATTTGCATTCATTTGAATGTTACTAAATAAGTTTATTATATTTGTTCCTTCTTTCTTAAACATCATCATCATCATCCACAGCCTACCTTCACCCACTGCTACCCACAGGTATAGGCCTCCCTTTGTATGTGCCACTTCTCTCGGTCCTGTGCTAGTGTCATTCAACTTTATTAATGTTACCGATTAATATCTAATTATCTACAACAATTTACTATACCTAAACCTATATTTCAGAAGAAAAAAGATTGCGTGGATATGCAATAAACCCGCAACGACACACTAATAACTATAGTTATTATAGATAAGCATACAAATTTTAACTTAAAGTTGACAAAGTTATGAAACATTTGTTCTGGGTCTTGGTGTAGTTTCTTATACCCACGACACAATATGGAGTCATGGTGTGGGGTTAGGTCTATATCCTTAAATGTATCAAGTTTTGTTTAAGATATAAAAAGCAACCGTCACAAAGTACGAACTTTTGTAAGATACGCTCGATGACAGCTAAGAGCCTTGATTAGGTTTTTTTTGGTGAAAATATGTTCTAAAATAATGATCTCTTAACTGAAAATCTAACGATTTCCAACCGATTTTTTGATCAAAGTAGTACTTTGATCATAAAATCGGTCGGAAGAAGTCGGTTAATAGTAAAGCCTCAAAATTGGTTGTCGGCCTTTATCCAGCAGTAATCGTTGTAATGTATCAATATTACAATAAATTACATTATAAATCCGATATTTTAACGACATCACAATTATGCACATGAAAGACAAGTATTTTTCTTATTAGGGTCTTCTTTTCGATACGATAAAGAAATACCTTTGTGCAGGTGAGATCAATCAAAGCGATTTACCTTGTTTATCGCGTTTCTTTTGCGCGATTATATCCTCTATTAGGTATAGGAGTAAGAGTAAATTCGTTTGAAAAAAATAAACAAAGACTGAAAAAAGACAAAGGTCTAGTTCGTTTAATCATCGTTTTTGGTAGAAACTTGTGCAGCTGTTTACCATTTACCAACCACAATATCGTCTGAAAGTTTGACATATTTTAATGAAAACTTTTAAATGTAACCGTTATTTACGGAAATTAAAAAAGGTGAAATGAGTTTGTTTGAACAGAACTAAAGTTGGAATTGATTAAAGTTATCAAAGAATAAAATAAAATAGATTTTATCCATCATGTGCCTTAAAATAACAGAAAATTAAAAAAATCATAAATTAGTGCAACAGTTTGCGGCCTTGTTGTAAAAAACTATCTGTCAGTGTACTTTTAATTGGTTATTGTTTTTTCATAGTGTTATCATCACACTATAGAGAATATTAAAGTTACGCATTGCCTCAAGCAGGAATTGACCTTCCGCTTAATACGCGGGTGCTCTACCAATTGAACTATTGAGTCATTGTCACGCTTGCTCAAAACAATCTTTGGAATGTCCTCGGCTCAAAGTGCCTATAACTTTACCTAAATTTACTTCTTTAACTAAACTTGTTTAATATTCATAAAATTTTGAGTGGTGTTAGAACTATTCAGCAAGATTCCGTTTTTTTAGTGCCCAGTGCCAAATATTCTGCCTCCAGCGACTACTCGTATTACCGTGTGTTAGTTTAAAAGGAACTGTAGGGTGACACTGTAACTGTCATGTTCAGGTATGGCGCTTAACAGCAGACAAAATTATTGACAATCTCGTTACTTGACGACTTAAAAAAAAATCGTGTATAGGAATTTGAATCCATCCATGGCTTTGCAAAAATTTCTGCTGAAAACGGCATAATCGTAATATGTTTATTCCCAGGTCTGTTGCTCTCGTAAACCAGCCGATCTATTTATCTCATATCCGAGCGAAAAACTTCCAAGACTGTATAATAAGCTTCCCATAATTGTCCTATAAAGCCTCTTTATTACTCGTACAGACAAAATGGGTTTTCAGGGCAATAATAAGTTAAAAAACCGCCCGGCATTCCGCCCTAATATTGTCGGAGCTACTCAAAACGGGCTGAACGTGACCTGTGTCTTAATGTGAGCCTTTTATGTACCAGTGATGTGTTGGGCGGTGGTTCTAAATCTAACGGTGCATTTTTAGTTTTACTGGTCTAACATATTATTAAAAATTTATGAACGGGCTTAAATAGTTTTGTTGAAACATTTTATTTCAAGTTTTATTTTGATAACAAAAAAGGTTTATTTTTTTCTAGAAACTAAAATCGTTAATAAATTTAATTATGATCGGATTTTTATACATATTTGATGCATACAAGATTTTCAACCAAGATGGCCACAGTCGAAGTAGGTATTGCTCGTAGATTCATTTTGTTTTTAGCTAATCGCTAGCACACACGTCATACCTTATTGTTTCAAAGTCCATGCAAGTTCTAAGGCTTTTTCTTATTCGGAGGAAGAGCAAGGTGGACGATTTAATGCTTGAAAAGGTAGCTTCAAGGGATCTTTTCATCAAATAAATTTAATTTCTTTTATTATAAAACTACTCAGTGTTGCTTTTAACCCCATGCTATAAAAATCAAACATAGATAAAAAATAATTTAACTGAAATGTTTAAACCGCCTTCAATTTTAACCCAGCTTGCAGCTATTTGCTATTTGCCGATTGACGTCCAAACTGGATATTGCCTCTCCCATAGAGGCTTGTGTACTACAAAATCTTTATATAATACTATTGACTATCCTGTAACGGTTTTCATTTGAAGTGGTTTAAAGGTTTAAATTTTTAGCCAAAATTATTTTGTTTTTAAATTTTACTCTTATGTGACGTAGATGCATGTTTTTTTCAATCATGGTCGGCAGTTGTTTCTGATATCTGTAATATCGACCTATAACCATTATTTTTAACCTTTACCAATAAGATAACCTATTGAATATATATTATAAATAAATAAATATAAATTTTGGCTGACATTTCCCACAGCATGAAACTTTGCATGAAAAAGCCATAGTCAGTTGACCACTGTCTGTGTCAAAATAGGTATTTTATTAGTTATATCCAACATAATAAACCTATTGAGCTGCATGTGCTGTGATTTGTTGTGTTGTTTGAAAAGTGTATCTATTTGCGGTATATAATTGTTTAAATGTAAATTAATCTCAATTTTATCTAAATTCAATCAAGATTTATAAAACCAATCATCCTTGTCTGTAAGATAGCTATTAAGCTTAAATTAAATCTCATCCGACAACTTAGAGAGTTTTACATTATTTATTCCGTCCCTGAAATTATTTATTCGTCCACCAAATTATTCACTACGACCCTCATCTTCTGCGCTGGAGAGTTTAAATTCCCTTAGCTCGATTATCAC
Organism: Colostygia pectinataria; assembly: GCA_951394395.1. Classification (NCBI taxonomy): domain Eukaryota; kingdom Metazoa; phylum Arthropoda; class Insecta; order Lepidoptera; family Geometridae; genus Colostygia; species Colostygia pectinataria. The sequence goes on from OX596362.1 coordinate 7,068,582, forward strand.
TGAGCTTGAACACGGGTCAATTCTATGTAATGAAACCGATCCCTAAATTTTCTTTAATTATGCACGAATACCTACTTGATATTTCAGGGAGTAATAGCATAGGCGATTGTGTGAAGTTGATTAATAAAAATTAAGAATTAAAAAGTTTATGAAACTAAGTTAAAAAAGTGGCAGCATATGATATATATTATATCAGGTTAGTAAATATATAAGTTGTTACAACTTTGTAGATTATTTATTATACACCCGTTACTGGCCAAAGACTTTCCACTCTTTATAAATTTGAGAATAAAAAAATTTGTTTACGTTGTTTTGCTTTCCAAAAGTGTATTCTATATTTATTTTTTTCATTTCAATTTTCAGTTTATTACGTAAATATTTATTAGTTTTTATTTTAAATAATATAATACCTACACTCGATTTACTAAAGGTTTTTTCTATTCTAAAATATCAATCTCTTATTCACGAGAGTAAGTTTACGACTATGAATACCAAGGTTAACTTCTAAGCAAAACTCATTCAAGTGAAAACCGAGACGTCCCCCAAACGGACACAAAGAGCCCCCATCAAAAGCAAGTTACCAAAAGTAGCACTTTACAGCAGGTAGCCATTAATAAAACTGGCTCGAGGGGTCAACGGGGGGCCTAAGAGCCACAGAGTAGATACTTGCCAGAACCCACAGAGACGGATATTTTTTTTATGTCAGCAAATCTGAGTAACACGACGGTCAAGTCATTTGTCTAATGTTTATTACGTGCATACGTAATAAACATCGTCGCCTTATAAATAAAATTTTGAAGCTTGCTTGCTTGGCACTGCACTGTGCTCGTCACATTGAGAAAAAGCTATCAAGAGACAGAATGTGGAAATTTCAATTAATCCTGTCGTAATTAACTGAAAATAATTCAGTATTCAGTATCATTTATTGCATCATAATTATGAGGGTAATACATGTCACAGGTCTTATGTATATTACATAAATAATATCAGAGCAGCCGACACATAGCTATGTACCCAGTAAGGGTGTTGCACTATAAAATTGAGTAGGAGCGGACCGATTTTAGTATTAATGGCTAGGTACCTAGTTTGTGATAATAATAAAATCATTATTTGGGGTAGCAATAAAACCTATCATTCGTTATTTGAGTCACTGAGAAACTGATCAAGTGTATAATAGCTTTTATTAATAGCATTTCTTTTAATTTATTTTCAAAAATATTATCTTTTTCTATATCTTTAATACATTCACAAACTTTGTTATATATTAATAAACAAAATAAGTAAAATATCTAGCACAATTGTTGGTACTCTCTAAGACGGGTTTATGCTGAAGAATCCTGCCATCAGGTAAAATCAGAAAGTTATTAGAATTCTAAGAATAATCTACAAATAAATTGCAGTGAGTGGATGAGTGGAAATTCATTATATTTTTATTTTTTTCTTTGAATCAAACTCTATACAGTACCTATTCTATGTTAAGGTCTACTTGACTCGCAAAGGAAATTCCACGTCCCGTAGCAATGGTCCTTCTGTCCGTGAAAGAACCCACGTCTCGATGTTTAAGGTAATTATTATTGTTGGTTTTGATTCCGTCTTTGTCGAAGATGAAAACAGCGCAGTAATTGGATTATCTTAGAGCTTTTATCGCTAGTTATTATCAATGTGGGTATTTGTATGGAATTAAGTAAAGGGAAATAGATTTGTATTTAGCATATTTTTTTTTGTTTTCAAGGTGGATCTAATTATATTTAATAAAAAAATCATTTTTTTTTTGTTTTCAAGGTGGATCTAAATATATTTAATAAAAAAAAAAATTGTTAAAAGCGCCTAATCAATGATGAAGAAGCCAAAGATATTACGAGAGATAATGTAACCGTGACATCTTGATGAATGTTCACCAAGTTAATAATAATAATATTCTTCAAGTTAATAACAAAAACCTGACTGTTTTTTATTGATTATAATTAGTAATGACACTTTTGATAATGATACTTTTGTTTGAAATAAGAATCAATTCTTTTGACTTCATGATTCATGAACCCGTAAAAACTCAAAAAAATCTCATCGGCCATTACGAACAATAACTTGGGGCTAGAGACGGCAAAATCGCTGAGAATCTTGAAGCGAAATCGGTTTTTATTAAATATTTCCTATACAAGAGTGTAGTCAAGGACAAGTCGTTGAGGGCCAACTCTTCACACTTCTAGAGTTCAACAAAAGGCCAACGTTCTATATCTTTGATGATTTTGCTAACATAGGTAATACTTTAGGTACCCATACACGATAAAGTGGTTTTAACTAATAAATACTTGATAATTTTGTAATAAATTGATTTTGAAAATGATGAACATAACTAAGATTTTTATTATAATAACAATCAAATTAGTTTTACACAATAATACTGCAAGGAACACTTTGAAACTTCTTAAAGCTTCGTAAATATAAGCTAGTGCCAAGCGTTCTAACCTAGAAGAATTTGGCACCAACTCGGCTGGGTTCCTAGTTTTTTTTTTATTGAAATGTGATGATGCTGATGAAATCGTATGCAATGTTTCGTAAATACATTATAAAGTATAGTTCTCACAACTGATCTCGGCCGTCGTGAAATTAGCCGTTTCGATGCGCAATGGAGCTTTATCAAACTAAATTGTCTTTGCGCATCCCAAACGGCTAACTTCACGGAAGCCTAGATCCGCTGTGCGAACTATAACAGATATGATATTTACGATGAACTAAAGAAACTTAAGTCATTTTTCTCATAACACTTAAAGCCTTGAAGTTGATCCTGAATCCACCCTTGACTCGTCTCAAAGAAACGAGAGGCGGTAGCGCTAAATAACAGGAAATACCATGCGATCATAAATATGAGTTTTTTAATAAACGATTATTATTATAATATTTATACATTTTACCATGTTGGTATTAGTTTATATAGGAATATTTTTATAACATAGTCAACGGAAACAATGGCTGAAATCGAGAGCTGAATTTCCTCTAATAATCCCTTCAAGATGCGATAGTTAACTTTTTGGCCAAATCTATCAAAAACGTATTTTAGGGCCTACAGATCATGATTAGACATTATTTATGAACAAAAACATTTTCTTGTCAAGATAATTTACATAATCTTGCCATGAAAATTTATTTAAATTTTCATCTTACTTCAGCAGTTTCCTTATTATTTTATTACGAATTCAGTCCTTTGTACTCTGCACTTTCAAAATTAAAAGTTTGTGTCATAAACCTTCTAAAATTACCTGACTGATATCTGTTTTTTTAATTTAACCTGCTATTAATTTGACAAAAATAAATATTATGCTAAACATTAATAGAAGTAACTGATGTTTTAATCCAGGTCACACACTTTACTATCTTTTAAATAACTTTTAAATCCGATAAGCCGTTATGAAGTTGCGTGAGAACAAACATAAACTTTCGCATTCATAATATACGTAGGGTCTTTGATTATTAGTGCGCGATATTTAAGGAATAATATTATGTTCCACACACAAAAAAATATATTATTATTATTATTATTGTGTTTTTAGATTTTATTCTACTCGGTTTTATTAAACCGGGGTTAACTGAAGTACACGGGCCTAAGCCAAGTGCACATCAGTACTAGGTTGAACTTCCTGAGAAAGTTCAGTTTGCAGAAATTTTCTGACAATTCTGCACGTATTTAAAACAGCTGCTTTTTGCAAAAGAATGTAAGTATGCGTCGGTAGGTCTAAGTTAGTCAAGGATTGAAAAAGTTGCTTAGGAATAACCCCAGTTGATGAAAGAACTATAGGGACTATTGAAACCTTCTGCAGATGCCACATGCGAGCAATTTCATTCTTTAGATCAACGTATTTAGATAACTTTTCTGAAATAGTGTTTTGTAAGTTATGGGTATTGGGGATGGCTATGTCTATGAGAAGTGCTGTTTTGTTAATTTTATCTAAGACGGTCAAATCTGGTCTGTTGAAGTGAGTGGTTTTGTCAGTCAGTATAGCCCTGTCGAAATAGAGCTTAAAATTCGCGTTTTCTAATACGGTTTCAGGGGTGTATTTATAGTAGGGTGTTGGCTTTACAGATCTGTCGCTTAGATTGTATTTAGCAGCTAGTCTTTGGTGGATGATGTTGGCCACTTGATCGTGTCGGAACTTGTAATCCGTTTGTGCTAGTGCTTTGCAGGCTCCCGTGATATGCTGAATAGTCTCGGAAGAACTATTACAACGTCGGCATAAATCTGTTTGTAAATGGGCTTTCACTATGTATTTTTGGTAGTTTCGGGTTTCAATTACTTGATCTTGTATGGCTACCATGAACCCCTCAGTCTCAGGAAAGAGTTCACCTCGTCTGAGCCATTCGTTCGACGCCTGTTTGTCGACGGTGGGTTGGCTTAGGTCGTGGTGGTGCCTTCCATGAAGAGACTTACGGGCCCATTCAGAATTTAGGGTCTGTCTGTCAGTCAGTTCTTCGTTATTTTGCTTATCCTGATTGTGAAGATTTAGTGGTGAATGCTTACAGTCTATTTCAACAACTGATCGGTGGAGGGTTGATATGTTTGTCTTGTAATGAAAGTATGATCTTAATGTGGAAATTTGTCTGTTGTGTAGATTTTGTATGTCTATTAAGCCTCTGCCTCCTTCTACTCGTGGTAACACCTGCCTCTGAACACATGCTCTTGGGTGATGTTTTCTATGTTTCGTCATAGTGACATTTATCAGTCGTTGTAAGTCCTTCAACTCTTTCTTTGTCCAGCTTATTATTCCAAATGAATAAGTTAGTACTGGGATGCCGTAGGTATTAATGGCTTTGGTAGTGTTTTTAGAGTTAAGCTGTGTTTTCAAAATTGAGTTTAGCCTATGTTTAAACTTTTGTTTTAGCTGGGTCTTAATTTCTTTATGATGTATTAGTGTAGATTGGTGGTATCCTAAATATTTGTATGACTCATGTTCACTGAGTGGTTCGATAGTCTCGCCAGTTTGTAACTGGTAAGCATGTTGGTAGTTTTGACCTGCTCTTACTGAGTTTATCTTGCATTTGTCTATGCCAAAATTCATTGAGATATCACATGAAAATTGCTCAGTTATTTTTACTAAGTAGTCTAGATCGCTTTGAGTGGATGCGTAGATTTTAATGTCATCCATGTAGAGCAGGTGGCTAAGTTTTCGATCTGCAGAATCGGTCTGTCTACTACTTCTATTGTTTAATTTGTATCCAAGTCCAGATGAGTTTAGGCGATTTGAGAGAGGATTCAGAGCAAGGCAAAACCACAAAGGGCTAAGTGCATCTCCTTGAAATATGCCGCGCTGTATCCTGATTGGGGCTATGTCTGTTGTTATGTTGGGTGTGTGGAGTCGTGTTGTCCAGTTAATTATGGCAATACTTAAAAATGAAAGAAGTTGCGGATTGACTTTGTAAATATCTAAGATTTTAATAAGCCATGTGTGTGGAACAGAATCATACGCTTTTTTGTAGTCTATGTAAATAGAATACAAATCTTCTTTATTACGCTGCACTTGCTTTAGAACAATTGAATCAACCACAAGTTGTTCCTTACATCCCTGGCTGAATTTTCGGCAACCTTTTTGTTCTTCTGTGAGTAGATTATTTGCGTCCACGTGGGCGTAAATAAGATGGGACAAGCACGCTGTGATTATTTTATAAATCGTTTGTAGACAAGTTATAGGTCTATACTTTGCAGGATTGGTTGTGTCGTTGATGTCTTTTGGTATCATGTAGGTAATGCCGTTTGTTATGTATGATGGTAATATGAGAGGGTTCTTAATAAAATTGTTAATGTGGTTATATATGTAGGGATGTATATGTGTGAATTTCTTGTACCAATAACTATGGATGTGGTCAGTTCCAGGTGCTTTCCAGTTGTGTGTTTTCTTTAAAACTGTCTGATAAATATCAATGGGTATGTTTGAATATTCCATGGATTCAATCCCTGAATTATTCAAACATTCCTCTTTGATCCATTCGGCATGTTCATTGTACTCAGCAGGATGCTCCCAGATGTTAGCCCAAAATTGTCTAAGCTTTGCTTCACCCAGCGTGTTTGAGTTAGGATCACTTGGATTGCTGTTCACGTTGGTATTATTAGTAGTCATCCCGGTCAACGTTTGGTAAAATTTCTTTTCATTGTTACTAAACTGACTATTTTGAGTTTTGCGGTAGGTACAAGATTTATAACGTCTAAGACGGCTACTAATTACTGTTAGTTTTTGTTTTAAAGTGTCTAGGTATTGTGGAAGATTAGAATTTTGTTCCTCGTGTATGGTGTGTGTTTTGTATTGGTCTAAAATACTCTCTACTTGTTTAGTTAACGCCCTACTTCGGTTTCCATTTATATATTGCGTTAACCGACCAATCTTTTTTCTCAAATCCTCTACTTTACGCTCTAACCGTTTCTGCCAATTAGGTTTTACTTCCTTATGTGTCTTGTTTCCTAGGTCCTCTGGTGGTAATTTGAGTCTTGAACCATTAAATTTAGCTGCTGTCCACGCAGCACAATAAATTGTAGTCTGCAGTGTGTCAAAATCTGTCTCAATGTTCACTCTTTCAGGCAGGATAAGTTCATTTAGGTAGCATACAATCTTTGCGAGTTTCTTTGTAGTCTTTTGTTTGGGGATAAAAGGTCTGTCCTCAGGGTGTGTGTTTTGAAAATACTGCTGGGCTTTGTTAAATGTTTCATCTATTTCTTGGTTTCTATTATGTTCGCTACATTGCTCTGAATTGAATTGTGGTTGAGAAAGTGTTATGTCATCTATGTTATTTTCATGAATAGTGTCAGTAATTGTAATTGCATCATACCACACTGTGGTGTTAAGATCTTCATGAACTTGTTGAGATGATGCGATCGTGTGAGTATCGGTTGTCAGTGTACCTAATTCACTAGAAATTTCTTGCTTGATTGATTCAAGCCTCTCATCGTCAATGTATTTATTTGCCAGAATCACCCTTCTCTGGTCAGCTACTCTCTGCTCACTGAGATGAGCAAGTTCAGGGAACACATTTACGAAAGTCTGGTGCAAAGGCTTCCTATATGCGGTTTTGTTGGTCTCTAGTTGTGTAATCCTATAATAAGCTTTGATAATTATCTCATTGTGTTCGGATGTCCAATGCATTCGTCGTGTTGGTGGTATTTGAGTAGAAAGTGGTGGTGTTTCGTGCTGGTGTTCTAATAAGTATACCTCTGCTTCGGTTCGTATCTCGCTTACTCGAGTTGTAGACAACAGATTATTGCGAACGATTGCACGGCGCTGGTCGCCCACTCTCTGTCTGCTGACTTGCATGTCTGGGAATTTGTCGCAAAACTTAGTGTGAAGCTCGGTTAAGTATGTTCTTGTATTTGCTTCTAAATTGGTGATTATAAAATATGTACGCAGGACAAAGGTGTTCATCTCTTCAGTCCATTTTTTGCGCGCTCGTGGTTTAGCTTTGGCGGGTACAGGATCATCGACTGGTGTCGTCTGCACAACGTCTTCTGCTAATGAAAAAGAAGATTTTCGTGATGGAGATTGGGAGGAAGGTTGTAGAATAAAGTCAAGATAGGAAGGTGGAGAGGAAGGAATAGAAGAGAAAAGAGATTTAGGTGAGGATGAGGTTGATTGGACTTCTTGATTCTTTTCAGTCCAATCGGATCGGCTCGGGCCCTGTTCCTCAATAAGAGCCAGCCGTGTTGCTCCTTCGTCAGCTTCACTAGTGCTGCTGAGGCGTCCTACGCCGGCTCGAGATGTGCTCCGGCTTGTTTTTCTCAGTGGTCGTAGGTTGTACCTCCTGTTGGACTCACCTTTTTCGGGTTCCCCGGCAGAGGGCCGCCCATTACCCTCGCCACCGATGGCTTGCATGCTGTAGCGCCCAGCATCGGCTCCAGACGCGCCCCGGCGATCGCCCCCGGGAAGCGACCATATACGTTTACTCTTACGTGGCTCCATCATGATGGGTTTGCCATTGCCCTTTTTGGTCACTCGCTATGTTATTTCGTTACGGGTGTCCGCCCCTCACGTGGCTTAGATGGTCAAGCACGGACGTAGGGTTGGGCTTTGAGGGGCTTATTATTATTATTATTATTATAAACCTGTAGTGTCCCACTGCAGGGCAAAGGCCTCCCTTCTCTCTTTCCATACCTCTCTGTTACCGGCTAGTTGGGACCACTCTTTGAGGTATACATCAAGTTCGTCCCTCCATCTCCTTCTGGGCCTTCCACGCGGCCGTCGCCCGTTTGGAACCCAAACTGTGGTAGCTTTTGCCCATAGTTCCTCCGGCATTCGGCAAACGTGTCCAGCCCAGTCCCACTTCAATTTGGCGGATTTTTGAGCTACGTCAGTTATCTGAGTTTTGGAGCGCAGAATTGAATTCTTGATTTGGTCTGTTAGCCTGACTCCAAGAATGCTGCGCTCCATAGCTCGTTGACAAACGCCGAGGCGAGATTTTTGAATATTGGTGAGTGACCAAGTTTGTGCACCGTACGTAAGGATGGGGAGAATGCACATGTCCATGAGTTTTCGTTTTAAAGATAGTGGTAGTTGTCCTTTCATTAGATCTTTCATGGACCAATAGCTCTTCCAGGCGTTTTCTGTGCGGCGAATTATTTCTTTGTCCAAAAAAATATACATTTTTTTTATTTTTTTTTACATTTTCTCTGAAAAATCTCGAGTAAATCGATTACGTTTTTCATATTTTATTATTACGCGATTTCCAATAATAATAAATAATAATTGACCAGATATACGTAATCGGCTATCGGAAAAAATATTTAGGAAAAAAAAAACATAGGTACCCTACATTATTTTTTTTATTCATGGTTGGAACCTGTTTATGAATATCGCGCACTAATCATCAAAGAAAATCAGTAAACAAATGGTAGAGCACTGGTGGTCTAGTGGTAGTGCCCCCGCCTTCCGATCCTAAGGTCGTAGGTTGCACCAATGGATTTTTCGCTTCGAAAAATGTATGTGCGAAATGCCAGTGCTCTCATACGGTGAAGGAAAACATCGTGAGGAAACCGGCATGTCCAAGAACTAAAAATTCGAAAGCCATGTGCCATCCACCAATCCGCATTGGGTCCGCGTGGTGGATTAAGACCCAATCACTCTCGCTTGAGAGTACGCCAGTGTCCCAGCAGTGGAACATTAGAAGGCTGTCATTATGATGATGAATCATCAAAGACCCTGTATAAGTGATTGATTAGAGAAGTCATTTCTCAAAATTATGTTGATAAATGACATAATAAAGTTTAAATCTGTCAGAATCGCTTTTCTGCAAACTGACTTCATTAATTTCGCTTTGTCCCAATCAGTCACCGTCGCAAGTCCACATGATGCTGATTACGGCGTTCGCCCTCGGGACATTTTCTTTGTCTTGCTCGTACTTCCAACGCTAATTTGTAGCGCGGGAGTTGCGTGAACGCGTATTTGCGTTTGGTACAAAGTTATCATAGTTGCCTAATCATCTTTGTTAGATGTTATAGGCCACTGCCTATTAAATCTATCTGTGGATGATGATGTTGAATCTGACATAGATACCTCTAAAAAGTAAAGTAATTTCGTATGAGTTATCGGGCTATCACTAAACCTCTTTTAAATATTGTCTAAACCCAGAGGCCTACATTTAATTAGTTAATTTTGTGTTCATCGTAAACGCATTCTTATTTTCAGAATGCGTTTCGATGTAGAAATTATGACAGCTCTGCAAGCTGCGCAATCCATGCAGTTTTTGCAAACTTAAACTTGATGTTTCTGTTACATTAGTATCTAGCGAAATACTCCTTTTAATTGCTGGACACTGGACAGAGTTTTGACAATGCAGACAAAAATATTGTGAGTCTTTTTCGCTAAATGAAAGAATCTTTAACATACACAGCCTAGTCCGCTAAGTATTGTTAGCTGTATCAAATCGTAGCGGGGTGAAGCATCGCATAACAGGATCGGCCGCGCAATAACTCAACCCTTTTTGCTCAGCAATTTTTAAATTTGAAATAAAAATTTCTTTTCCTATGACTTGCACCAAATAGTACGGTAAAGTACACACAATAAGGAAGACGCCGGGAGGTGTCGGTCTCTGGGGTCCCACAAGGGAGGCGCCTCGGCCCTCCTTTGATAATTTATTATTGAAACCTCGTTTTTATACCTTTCTTTTGTAATATCGTCGTGTCTTAAAGCTTATTTGTTCCACAATCGTAATTTGTATTATTATTTTTCTGTTCTATCTTTGATAGACTTTTATTTGAAATTTCCATTTCAGCAATTTGTTTCGGTTTCGGGTTTTTATTTTGTCTGAGTTCATGGTATCATAAATTTCTTTGAATAATGAGAATTTTTGCTCGTTATTATAAGCTATGTTATAAATTTAGCTCAGAGTAGTCTGCGCATTGTTTAATTAAACTTTTTATATAATTTAAAGTCACTATGAGAGTCAGTAAATTGTGTAAATACGGAGACGGCAAACACGCCGAATTTAATTTTGATTCAGGGCGGAGCTCGCGAAAAATTTAATAAAAAACATCACCTGCAAACTTTCGGCGTGCATTTACTTTACAGAGGGTCGGACTGCGACACAATCACTATAGTTAGAACAAAGTAAATCGAAGCGGTAGTTTAATCACTGTATTTAGAACAAAGTGAATTGAAACGATAGTTTATTCGACAATTAATTAATTATTCAACAGTAATGAAGCTTTCGCATAATTTAACTTAATTATTCTTTAATAGTTTGAATGGATAAGCAAAAACAATCACCAAAATCTACGTTAATTTATTTAAAATACTTTTTTTTTTAAATAGTTTTATAGTTATGGACAACTAACTTACCGTCTAAATAAGGCATGTATTAAATCAAATCAAAAATAAAAATCTTTCAATTATCTTAATCAGGCTTGATCATTATTATATCGCAAAACTGACTGTAATAGTTTGAATGATCACAAATCAGATTAACATTGAATACTATTTTTTACAATAGGTCTTCCGTCACTTACTCGGGTTCTGCTCAAAGCAAACATTGATAGGAATGTATGACGACCGATGTGGCGCGGTGGGCGAAGGTCCGCCTGCGACGCAGAGGTTGCGGGTTCGATTCCCGCCTTGGGACAAATGTTTGTAGGATCTGCAAATATTTGTTACGGGTGTTCTGGGTGTTTTCTATGTATAATAAAAAATATCTATCTATGTATTGTATTGTATTAAATATATATCAGTCATCTAGTACCCATAATACAGCTCTGTTTAACAGTAGCTTACCTTGGGCTAGATGATGCTGTGTGGATTGAAAAAAAAAAGAAAAAAAAGAAAAAAGAAAAAAAAGCTATGGGCTTTGTCGTCACATTCTTATACATAAACAGTAGAGAGAGATACATCTTAACAATATTACAAATGATCTGAAGATTCAGCTGTTCACTATCAAACGGAAGTGTTTACATGCTGGCGTCATTATATCAGTTTCAGAAAATAACAAAGTTTCCTCGCGCTGACACTGTAACTTTCTATGTAGATGAAAACAGAGACAGGTACGAGGGGAGACGACAATGTAGCTCGTTTGATAAATTGCGATATTGTTACTGGATCCCTCCCTGTAAATCAACCAGACACACTTGACCTCCCGGCACTGAACAAAGGCCCTGACGTGAAAGAAGAGACAGAGGTTCAGCGAAGTTTGGATGTTGTCTGGTTTTTTTTTTCGACGGGAGTCAACGTATTCGGTAATTTGGAGTGGTCCATTGAATTGCATGAGCGTCTATTGAAAGTTTTGGAGTAGTTGCATTTATAGAATTATGTTTACAGTACATTTACGGACTATTTTAGGGGAATGTGCGGTTTATTTTTTAAGAAGAGGAGTTATTTGGCCGTCTAATGATTATATGCTAGCATATTTGAATCCAAAAATATAGGTACATGTAATAAAATATAAAACGGCTAGATTTTTTCAATTAATATCCACGTTACGCACACGTGAACCAACAAAGACAGCGTTTCCGAATAAAATGAAAACATATTAATCAGCCTCCCCTTAATTAAGGGAGAGTATCGGCCACCCGTGAACTAATGAGCAAACCCTCGTCAAACATCTGTTGGTCATGCTGTGGTCATTCCTACTGGAAGCTTGTAATGATGCAATTTGTACTTACAAAAAACAGGAGGGTTAACGCAAGTTAAAACGTTTGATCTCTATACGAAATACCATTTTATTTTCAATTTCGTCTTTTTAAATGCGTAATTTAATAATAAAATAATTGTATCTTATTCCGCAAAATAGTTATTCCAGGTGTTAGTCGAATCCACCCTAAGTCATTCAAGTTGTGGTAATTTGCAATGATGCAATGTACTTGAGACGTTACCAACTAAGTTTTAACGTTTCAAATCGCTAGGCATATATAAGGTTATTAATTATCAACCTGACAAACTTAAGGGGTAGGTTCCACACATAAAAAAAAATACTTGTACTTTTTTTTCTAAACGTTTTTTTTTATTAAAAAAAAGATTTCGTAATTCTGCTTAATAATTAGTTATCCTTGTTAGAAATCGAAAAGGCAGCGCTCGGCACGTGTCAGTGACCCGCGCGTCAATGAACCTCGGGTCAATAACCCGAGCGTCCTTGACCTGCTCGTGTCCTTGACCTTACGGGGCGCGCACACTCGAATGTTTCATTATATTTCATTATTACGTCGCTTAACTCGATTCCCAACAATGATAAATAATAATTGAGCGGAAAAACGTAATCGATTTTTTTTTTGTTAAGTTGGGATTTTTAAGACAAAATATACATAAAAAAAAAATTATAGGTACATATATTTTTTTTTATGTGAGGAACCCTTAAGTTTGTCAGGTTGATAACGAATGACCCTGTATAGCTGTTGAATCGTCATTACTTCGTATTAGCCACTTTTTAATGACTTTGATATCATAACATCAAAGTTAAGGCTACGGGCGCATTTGAATTTAACAAATGACTTTAAAAGCCTATAAGTAATTACTTAGTTACGTAAATAGTCCAAGCATAGTGTAAACTCTGTATTGATCGGTAAAATCACTGCGATATAATTCTCGCACAGTCGAATGATTTCGATCGCTATTCGATACTCCCAATACCTATTCGAATACATATCTGCAAATAGTCGTACTGAATTGAAAACCGATAGAGTAGTGTTGGTTTTAGTGCAAACGCGTAGACAATATTACGCGGATGTTTAGCGGTTGGCTATTTCGCTTCTAAATGTGATATTGATGCGCTTGGGAGACGCGGTATGGTTTGCAAGTAAAATAATTGAGAGTAATAAAATATCTAATATTCTAATTACTAGTCATAAAAATCTGAAATTCTGATTGGATGTCTCAGATATAAGATGGGATTACAAATTTTACAATAGAATCGGAGAACCGAACTAAATACAAGTACTCGCATGTAGCCAAACCAGCCCGGCTAGCAAGAGTACTGGTAGACATCGATTTACTCTACAGAAATGTTATTTCGAAACTGTTTTTTTTTTATGTCAGCATTAAGCGTTCAAGTCGTTCACCTGATGTTAAGCGTTACGCCTGTCAAGAACAATTACAGTCACACAAACCTTTAAGTTTTATAGTTCTGCGTGGCGCTGCACTAAGCTTGTCACTCCGAAAAGTTGTTATTTTGTCTCTTTCGCCCAGTAATTTCACAGCCTATCTTAATGAAGCGCACCGTTTCACTCCACACTGATGAATATTAGGATAATCAAGATGAAATAGTGTCGGTACCTCTTCGACGATTATACCGGTACGTGAAAACAGCCGTTTTTAAAAATGAATGCTATGAGATACCGAGTATCAAATCTACTAAGTGATCAGGCGAGCTATATGATAAGCAAATGATTTTGCTATCGCTTTGAACCGCGTACGAGTAGTGGCGTAGTCTGCACTGACCGCAACTCATTACGGGATTTCTGCATGGTACAAGTTACTAAAAGCAAGTCATATCATATCATTAGAATTATTAATAAAACCATAGACCTATTTTAATTCAGTGTGTTGACTAGTTAAATAAAAATTTTAAACCTATTTCTGCCGCCAAGCAGTTATGCTCGCATAGCTGTGTTCCGGTGTGAAGGGTATGGTTTCCGGTGAAATTACTGGCACATGAGGCTTTCGATCTTAGCCTCAAGGTGGCAACCCGCGAGTGATACCTCTGGTATTGCAAGCGTCCATAGGCTGCGGTAACCGCTTACCATCTTGTGGGCTGTACGCTTAGTTGCCACTTCAGTTGTATAAAAAAAAAAATATATAAAAAAAAAAAAAAACTTTAAGGTGTTATAAAATTAACTGATTTACCTATATTTGAATAATTTTGTGTCATTTATTCGCTGTTCCATTGCTGACATTAAATCAACAGTGTACATTGCAGATTCACAGGCAGGTAATGCTCAAGACTTTAGTTATCGTAAGGTTTTTTAGTCTTTAAATTTGTTTACGACTATCAGTATTTTTTTGTTAACAAGTGACAAGACGGTCAAGTCGCTCGCCTTATGTGAAGCGTCACCCCTCACCGTAGCAGTTGCTGTCCCACTGAAGCTTTAAGTTTTGTTTTTCTGCAAGATACTGCACTATGCACGCCTGATAAAACTGATATAAATTATACAAGTTTGTACGCTATGGCAGCTAATAACCATATTATACTGGCGTAACTATATGTTTTAGCGGGTAATAATTGATTAAACTGTCATCAAATCACTAAAGTATTTTGATGTAGTATTTGTTTTAGTGACTTGCTTGGTACAACGCGCCACTGACGCGTATTTTCATTATCCACGCGCTTCAATGGAATGAGCTGGATGCAAACTGATAATAATTACGATGAAATTAATTCCTTTTACACTCAATATTATATTAAAACGTTGACTCAAATTCTTTAATCGATATGTGGTGGTAATTACTGCAACAGAACTGATATTGTGTGTTATTGATAACTGTACTATATAATTACATCATAAGTTATAATAATATTAATTATCGTTTCGTTCTAAAAATGTACGGTTGACAAAACAAAAGCTAAACGAGTTTTGCTCCATAAGTAGTATTTTGATCGAAATAAACCTACAGTGGAAATAGCATTATGCATCTGAGATAACTCTGACTATGTCGATCACAGAACTATTGAGTAGAATGAAAGAGTTCATTTTGCGTATTTGTATAATATTTACACACAAATGTATTTTAGTGATAGGAAACATAAGCCGTGCGAAAATGAATGATTTAAAAGCAATAAGCACGCGGCAAACCAATTCTAGGCACTGCCACATCACCACACCGCCCTCGGTTGGGAGCAGACTGACTTTCGCGGTGCGTAAAGAGGTTACTCTGCCCTTACTTAGCCCGTCTTTTTGGCACGCGAGGTACATACACTTACTCGTTCTACTTAAATATAGTTCTGTGATGTCGATTTTTGCTGAAAACGATTGCAGCACTATTGAATTTCTAGCGCGTGCAATACAGTTAAAAATAAGTAAGTATGTACCTGTTTAAAATCTGTTCGAAGTTGGACTGAAAACAGGAAATGCTTAATACAGACCGCTCATAACTAAATTGGACTTAGAAAAGCTTTAGTTTTGGGTGATACCGGATGTGCGTTGTGTGTTACTTGATCCATAGGTTAGAGTTACCATATCATCAGGTGGGTAATATACTTGTTAGCTACTTAGTTTTAAAACAAAGTATATTAGACCGGGAATATTAAAATGACTAGTTCGAAAATTATTGAATCTTTACTTATACTATGGTTTTTCTAACGTGCTCTTGGCTCTACCTTAAAGTTTTATTTTCCTTTTGCCGCAAATTTTCATTAGCGAGTAGGTACCTATCAGGTTAAAAAGTCTCGTAAAAAGTAAGATGCTTCTTCAAAGGTCCCTTCCCCTCTTGCCCCTTGAAGAGGAAATGAAGAGCACAAACTTCTCCCCAATTTGTTAGAGCTTCAGCTCGTTTTAAGGAAATTAACCGAGGACTTTTGCGTCTTCGTTTTACCAAACTTGTTAAATACCCAGCGGGATTCGTAGATTAGTTATTTATGTCATTGATTATCTAAAAATAAATAAGGCTTTGAAGTAATTTGACGATCTCCGATGCAGATTTTGATGACGAGATGACAATGACAATTTTTTTTTTTAAAATCGTCAACTTCTTTCAAAGTTAATCATTACATAGCCTGGACATAGTGCCTCCACTGAGTGACTTGGCGACCAATTTTGTGCCTCCACCGACTTCTTCAACTGCTTTAATGTCATAGGTCTATCGAGTGGGGCCGTTCGAGACTTCGTTTTTTTTTTAAACTTAATGATAAGAGAAATATTGTTTGGACATTAACCACCTGCCAGTCTTGTCAAAAAGTTTTCATAAGGCTTCTTTTATAAATATACAAATATCGCTTCTGGACTGCAGCTGCTTTATGTCCGGAGATAAGGGTCGGCGCACACGGCACGTGCCGTGCGCGCGCGCCGCGCGTCATGCCGGTGAATTCATAGTAATGTGTACACACTGCTAAATAGTGTGTAACCTGTATACAATGATGTATTGTGAGAGCGTAATTTGTTATTTCAAAGCGAATATAAAATGTGAACGCGTTTTACGGTTTGTTTTAGTAAACGTTTAACGTTTGATATATGCTGTGATGATTCCTGTTATATGAGTTGCAATGGTAGCGTTTTATATAGCTTTAGTGGAACTACCGACGACTCCGCTCTTGCAATATTTTTTACAATAACACTCTGGTAAACATCGTGAGGAAACCGACATGTCCAAGAACTAACAACTCGAAAGACATGTGCCATCCACCAATCCGCATTGGGTCCTCGAGGTGGATTAAGACCAAATCACTCTAGCTTGAAAGAAGGCCAATGTCCCAGCAGTGGGAACATCAGAAGGCTGTCATGATAATGATAAACCCTCGGGTTCCTTGGATTTTGTTTTTGTTTGCTCTTGATTGCGAAATGAAGATCTTCTCGAAAATTTAAGTTTGAATTTTTGGTGCAAAACCTGCCTGCGTTGATGGTCAGACCAACATATTGCCAGTCAGACTATTATCATTCAGTCGATATTACGCACTCTGTCTGTAAAGTCTCATAGCTTAGAGTTTTCTTTGTCTTGTGATTAGTAGGTTACTTTACGTATGAATACGTAATGTGTACGCGCCGCGCCGGGTTCCTTGTGGCTATTTCTCAAATGAATATATTTTTTTTAATGCCATCTAGCCTCAATCTAAGCAAAGCTTGTATTATGAAAACCAGATAACTGATAGAAAAGGTACACATAACACTATCGATACATAGTAACAGTATCACCAGAGTTGGCCACATTCATACGAACTTACTTTATAGCCTAATACGCGGTAGCTCTTCCATTTATTGAGCCTAAGAGTTCCCTTAGTGTGATGGTTAACAATACAAAAACAAAACCAACCATATAATTATGGGCTATAATACCAACTAATGACATCTGGCTTTTGCCAAGAAAAGAGGCTTATACCCAGTAGTGGGCGATATCAGGCTGAAATGGTAATATTCATGAATACTAACTAAATAATTGTGTGTATTTAGTTTCTTTAGCGTATTTACAATATCACAACAACTCTATCTTATGTTATTTATATAATAACTTTGCGTAGTTGGTATCCAGTCACGAAACTCGCAAAGTTTCTCATTCAATCATCGTCACAATTTGTTTGTTACCCGGTAAAAGCATTTGTAGGTAGACATCTCGTTATTACAACCGTAATTTCACAGTCTGCGGTTATGTGGAACCCAAATACACGGGCGGTGCTCACGCTTCGCAACTTTTAGCTCTCTAATTTGCATCACAAAGATTCTTTGGAGCGAGTAGGCATTCTGTATCAGTTTTATGCGATTGCGGACGCGTTTGCGGTCCGATTGTGTTCCACAATTATTATGTGGCAATATTTTGAGAATTTTTGGTTAGGGATTCTGCGTCCCGGATTTGTCTTTGATCCTCTGATTAGGTTTTCGGTGTGCTCAAAAATCGTGTTTGATGAGGGTATATTAACATAATCTGTTACAGCGGGTGCTGTTATTGATTAATAATTATGTTATAATGATTTCATTTTTACACTTTTATTTTGTATTGGCAATTTGATACCGTGCCATTGAATTTATTAGTAAAACCACACACCACATTAAGGTTTTTGTATATTTTTTATGCTAGACAATCCACACATGTATGTTGAGGTTTTAAAGGCACTGTAAGCAGTAACTATTAATAATAATAATGGTCCAGCATTATTCACACACAGCATCATCTAGCCCCAAAGTAAGCTGCTGTTAAACAGAGCTGTATTATGGGTACTAGATGACTGATATATATTTAATACAATACAATACATAGATAGATATTTTTTATTATATATAGAAAATACACAGAACACCCGGAACAAATATTTGTAGATCGTACAAACATTTGTTCCGAGGCGGGAATCGAACCCGCAACCTCTGCGTCGCAGGCGGACCTGCGCCCGCTGCGCCACATCGGTCGTCATTACCTACTTAGAGCCTGAATATCTTGCAGTAGGAATAAAACCAATGTTACGAAAAGATTTAATAACACCCCACAGAAGATTGAACTACCAGAAAATAAGTGGATTCGCTAGGTATGTAAAATATGAACTAAAACCGTTGAGTGGAAACTTTGTGAACTCTCAGCGAAAATCAAACGTCGAACTGTCTGAAAACTCGCGGGAACTCATAATTGCCTCGCTGCCGATCCGAGCACCTATGTCAGGCGTGGTCTCACTGATTATCTGCATGTAATGGTAAATGAGCTCTAACACAATGGATTAAGATTCAAAATGGTGGTGTATACATTCTGTTATTTTACCCAACTTATTACGAGTTTTTGTGTATCTCAAATATATCGCTTTGGCGTCTTCTACAGCGTCTCATAGACACTCAATCATTGGTAGGCTCATTATAATTAACCTTTGACTAGCGATCAAGCTACCGTGTTGAGTTGATTGAAAACGAGGAACGAAGCATCGATATTTTCATTTACATCTATGTCAAGTGTGGAGTTTAATTTCCATAATTTTTAAACTATTCCAACCTTCAACAGTCATGATTGTTATATTTCTATCAAATCTTATTTTAAACTAGTGGAATTTTCCGTGCCTCTAAAAGCATACATCATAGCTTAGTGGCTGTTATAGCAAGGATCGACAGTTTATTGTGCCGTCCTAAGCAAGAAAGAACTCAGATGGAAATTTCACTAGACTAATGAGAAAAACGAAAGCTTCAGTAATGCGAGTAAAACTTTAGGACGCAAGTACTGTTATTCCTTCTGTGCCTATGCACCCTTGTTACGAGCTCGACAAAGGATTGTTCAAGAGTCTGTGATCTGAACATGACAATTAAAAGCGGGAAATCGAGTTATGTGGTTGTACCAAGCCGATCTGTACGGTACTTTGAACTAGTGATTGACTGCAGGTCGACACAAACTATTGATTATTGGTCGGACATAATGTGCCATGTTTTGAGATATAATCATGCAAAAATGGTTAATCCTGGTAACTATTAACTCGCTTTAATGATTCGGATGGCACGATAAGTTGTCGGTTCTTGCTATAAGAATCACTTAGGCCATGGCAGAGGCTTTGAGGCGGTCTTTTAACTCCGTCACCAGAGTTGGCCACTGACTAATATGAATTAGCATAAATAATACTAAGTTTCGATATTCATCCAAATTCAGCTGTTGAGGAGCTTAATGAAGACAAAGACACAAACTTTCGCATTTATAACATTATATATTATCGATTATTGATGATTGTAAATGACAATGCTGAGCTGATAGAAAAAAAAAGCGCTTTCACATACAAATTTGATTCAAATACATTGCGGTATGGTTCTTTGACCGCGACATAGCCCTGTAGAGAAAGAAATAAGTTTGGAAAAGTTATAGGGGTGTCTATATTGCGTGGTTTTATTAAAAGGTCCCTTGAATTAATGAGCTTTTATACGAGTTTGATGTTACCCCTGTCTCACAGACAAAATACAAATGCTTGTTGTTTTTGTGGGATTGGTAAAAACATGTTTACTTTGCGGTTTATGGTCATCATATTTAGCGTTTACATGTTTATAGTAAATGGTTCTCACGTACTTTTTAGTAAAATTACTAGTAATAAGTGCATGTATATTTGTCGCTTAATAACACTGAATTGGCAGAGGCCGTGTCCGAAAGCATCGTAAACGTTAACGTGTTATTTAGCTGTCTGTATGAGATTTTTGTAGTTCATTTTGTGTACTAAATAGGATTTTGCAAATAGCAAGAATCACGTCTAAAAACGATAGGTACCCAGCAGGTGTGATTTTTTTCTTTTTATTTTAATAAGAGCACTGGATCGTAAATTAACCTAGCTTGTCTAAAACGTTTCAAAGTGATCTTTGTGATTTTATTGAATAGAATTTTTTTGTCTTTGTCTTTGAATAGCATATTTGAAGTCAATATTCATAAAAACAAAATGTTTTTAATACGAAAACGTAAAACCTTAATAGCATTACTTTTTAGTTACAGTGCAATCTCTTAAATCATGTTTGTAGCAAAGGTAATAAATATTTATAATAATAAGTAATGCGCTGAAAAAGCGAAGAAAATGAGGCTCTATAATATTTTTGCATCAAAGCAGCCACATTAACAATTAGGGGAGAATGGGGAAAACTTGGCCACAGGTAATTAGGGCTGCTTTCTATGAGAAGTGCACACGTAGCCGCGCGCTTAGCGTACACTTGCGGATCATATCACTGTAAAAGATCGGTTTTCATTAGCTAGATTAAATGAGCTACGCACGTGACTATTCATGGGCCTTGGGACAACTTAAAAACAAGTTTTGTTCGACACATCACTTACCTACATCGAGTCCAAAATGAAATTAAAAATTATAACAAAAAAATACTAAACACACTATTGGCATTCCCCGGACACTCAATAAAATGTATGAAGCAAACGCGTACGCGTCGCGCGTCGCATTCACCATACGCATGGTAAGTAAGTAAGTAAGTAAAAAATATATTTATTCAATAATATCACAAGGATCATTTTGAAACGTCTTAAAGCTAGGTGAATTTACGCCAGCTCCACGCGCCCCAGCCTAGAGGAACCTGGCAACAAACTCGGCTGGGTTCCTAGCTTTTTTTTGATGATCCTAATATTTTCATCTAATATCTGTTCAGATTGTCGTGATATTTTGCAAGTAAGTGTAGCTCCAGATCTTCCTTTATCCGCGACGGACGGTAACGAGGCCAGAGTCTCCTCGTTAGGGACACTCGGACATTTGTTACAGTTCTTTCGACGAATTCTCGCGAACTTTCGCGCGCGATGTTTCTCAGTTTCCCTAATTCGTAGTTTCATAATTGCTGTTATTATTTTTCGTCGTCGCTGCATCTACTTTTTTATTTTAAAAGCTGATCTGCGGTTTCACTAACGTTTTTCTCACCGTTTAAACCTTTCCTTTTATCATTTTATAATAAGTTATGTATAAAGGCACATTTTTCCATTTTTATCCTTTTTACTTTGAAAATGATAAAAAAGAAGAGTTATTTGTTATAGAACGCGCCCAGGGAAAAACTACCATCGTAAACATTTCTGCTGCCAAGCAGTAGGTAATGCTCGCATTGCTGTGTTTCGGTTATAAGGGTAAGGTTTTCGGTGAAATTACAGGTGCCTAAGAATTTAGATCTACAGTCAGGGTTGCAAGCGTACAATGTACGTTACGGTAACCGCTTACCATCAAGTGCGTCGTACGCTTGGTTGCCACTTTAGTGGTAGGTATATAAATGCTCTTATACATAAAAAACCTTTCATTTTAGCTTTCTAAGTACTGTCTTTCCTTGTCATTCTGCCATTTGTAGGACTACATATTTTATAATTATGTATGTTAAGTGTGAAAAAATATCATGCGAATTGTGTCCTTAATAAAGTTATTATTTATTATTTATTTATTAATTCTTATATAAATGAACAAAGACCATGATAGATTTGAGAGATTAATTAGCTAAAAACAACGCACTTGGTAGATAATGCGATTGCATATTCAATTCACAACGAGGACCAAGTCGGAGGATCTAAGCTTTCCTATGAGGTCGATGACCGTCCCGAGCGATCCCAGCGATTGGATAGATCGGCAGGACTTTTGAAAACACTAACGACCGCCGGATCGGAAAGATATTTTCCATTGGCATCCGGTAATCAAAATATTTTTACTAAAGAATAATAAATTATGTGGTATGTTGCGCAAAGTATCACCTTACCCATTATTATTAAGAGAGAAGATTTGTATTTAAGTGTTTTTGTATTTATGTTTGTTACGAATAAATTTTAAAACTACTGGCCCGATTTCAAAAAATATTTCACCTGGAATTCTGAGTAACATAGGCTATATTTATTACTGGCGACCCGCCCCGACTTCGCACGGGTGCTTCAGTTTTCATTGCACCCGTGCGAAGTTGGGGCAGGCTAGTTTTAAAATAAAAAATAAATTTGTGCAGTGCCTTCTTCTACATTATGCAAGCAATCATTACTGTGCTTAGGATTAATTAGCGAGACATGTTATTAAGTCATGACAGAGGCCTTCGAGCGGCCTAGAAACTTTGTCACCAGAGTTGGCCTCTGACTCATACGAACTTACTTACTTTATGACGATGCATAGTTTTTTTTATGTCATATGGAAGCAAACAGGCTTACGATCTGCTTGTTCGTAAGTGGTTATCGTCAGACGTACCGTACCGTTATAGTTTGCTTACATTGGAAACGTGCATAATCGTGATCCTGCTCTCGGACCGTGCGCAGTCGAGCGTGCGTCGAACCGCCAAGGAAACGATACCCTGAACTTTTACTATAATTGCTAATCACTCCAGGACTCTTTCGCTCGAACAGACATGCCATGTCTTTGAAGTAGATAATATTCTATGATTTCGTTTAGCATTTTGGATCTGCATTGCAATTGCGGTGCTAAAACTTCTTATTTTATTTTTAACTTTACTCGGTAATTAATTATTTTGTTAATTAATAATATTTTAAAGTAATTTATTGATTATTAGTATTTATATGATTTTTAATATTTTTTTTGCTTTTAGAAAGCTTTTCTAATCAGTCACCAGAGTAGAGTTGGTCACATCTTCTTCTTTTCGTATCAAAGATTCTGGACCAGTAAGTAGCCATTTCCACGGCTTTCTATGACAGTACCTCTTTGTCAATAGATACGTAATACACATCAAGTGACAGTATAATATGTGCTTACGACTATAACTATTATAATCCCCAATTCTCCAATGCTCATCTCAGATCTCTAGTAACTGATTCTTGGGTACGTTTTAAAAAAATTAGTATATGTTTCACTAGCAACCCTACCCGGCTTCGCACCGGTCCTTAAACTATAGGTACGCATGTCGCCAGACGGCGGGGAGCCACTTTGTTAAGATTATGACGCAGAGAAGTACTTCCTGAGCGGTGCTATTGTATATCCTAAAATGGATTTAAAATTAGGCTTGTTTTATAATCTAATATGGTTTGCCAGACGTGACTGGTTTTTTAAATCACAATTTTAAACCACGCCTGACCATAACAGTTGTTCAGCGTGGCACTGCACTGCGCACATCACCCCAAGACAATGTTGTCAAGTCCCTTTTGCCCAGTAACTTCACTAGCTACAGTGCTCTTCAAACTTAGACACAATAATGCTTGCGCACAACTGCTTGGAGGTAGAATATCTGGCACTGCGGTAGTTCCCACCAAGACGGACTCTTGCTGAAGAGTCCTACCACGGTGGAAAATATAAATAAACGCCTTTGTTAATTGAACGGCAAATATTTTGTTAGTCTGCCGATAGAATCATAAAGGCTATTAACTCAAATATTATGTATAAGCTACCATCAATGTGTATTGATTGCAAACATAAAAAACTTACTTCGTATGAGTCAGTCAGTGACCAATTCTGGGGAGGATGATGGTGTGTTTACGCCATTTAAAGACCTTCTTCCAATAAGCCTGGACGGTAATAAAGCATTTTTCCCGTGGTATACCTACATACTTTCTAATAACAAACAAAACAGAATTTATTTTAGTTCTAACCAGTTTTATTTTTCTATTTTTAGGGTAAATCAAGAAGAGAGCAGTCATTAGAAGAGCTTCGCCAGCACATCCACAGATATTACATGCCTCTGAGTCGGCAGTTCATGGTGCTATTTCCAGAAGGAGGCTTCCTGCACAAGCGAAGAGAGGTCAGCCAAAGGTCAGTAAGAGTTATTTGTGAATACTTATCTAGTTTGATTCCTACTCTCATTTCCTTGTTTCTCCCGCAAGGATCATTAATACGCTATATTTTATGTTCAAACAGCTCCCAAGTCGGATATCTTAGAATTCTTCAATCTTTTCTAAATTAGTAAGTGTGTAAGTTCGTGTGAGTCAGTGGCAAACTCTGATGACGGAGTTAGTTAGCCGCCCGAAGGCGTCCGTCATGGCCTAATGGCAATAAAATAAAAAAATAAAAAAACATAAAAAAAAATAGGTACATATATTTTTTTTTAAGACATAGACATACATTTATTTACTACTATAACACACATATAAACATTTAAAAACAAAAGATACAATAAAGAGAAAAAAGGAATACAAAATAAAAACATATATAAAAAAATAAAGAAAAACACAGTAAAATGGTGTATGTGTGCTACAGCAGCAAAATGTGAGGAACCTATCCCTTAAGTTTGTCAGGTTGATAATAAATGACCCTGTATAATACATTGTATAAATTAACTACTTACGAACCAGTTGCATTTAGTCGGCTGAGTTTATATAAAAAGTTGAACCGTAAAGTAGGATGAATCACACGATCAGGTGGACCGAAATGAGTCATACAGTCAAGACATAGACATACTTTTTGGTACTCATTTGAGAAACAATATATGAAAACGAGATTTTACATCGTCAATGCAAGAGTTCTTCAGCTTCTAATTATCGCAAACAGTTAAGACAACGCGTTCATAAAACTTAACTTATTTTGTTACAGGTTCGCAGAGAAGAACAACCTTCCGAAATTAGAGTATGTGTCGCTACCTAGAGCTGGAGCTATGAAAGTCATCATGGAAGAAATAGGACCCAACAGCGACCAAGGTGCTAGCACGTCTAAAGACACCACGAAAAAAGGTAGGTTTGCAAACTGTCTGATTACATTAAAAATAAATAAACATAAGTAGACATTACATACAGTGACATCTAGCTAGAAACTAAGCAAGCTATGAACATAACATTTTTTGTAATTACTTACCATATTTTATAAGAATCCTTAGCACAAGCTATGTATTGATTTTCCTCATCTAATTTAAAAGTTTACAATTAATGTTTATTATAGTCTTAAAAAGTAATAAAATTTAAAATAATAATATTCATCACAGTAAGCTCTGCTCATCACATAAACAGTAATAACATAAACAGTACTAACACTATATTATTTGCTCATCTTGTGTGTATCCTATACATACTTGTTAAATTTCTTGTGTCCAGTAATTTTATGTCATAGAAAACAGAATCTATTATGCTTAGTAGACATCATTTCAGATCTTCCTTCATCACATAAGTAGATATGTAATTATAAAAATACATACTAAGAATAACTTAAAATATACATACAGGCTGGTCCAAACATAGACGTCAATAAGAAAAAATTAAGCATTTTTTTCCTAAATTCGACCTTCAAAGATACTAAGGTGAAAATTCCCAATGTTAGCAACTTAAATTAACTTGATCCCACTAAATGATTATTGCCTATTTTTTAATTATTAAGGCTAAATAAGATAGGAAATGCCTTAAAATAACCTGCGAAATGGATCTCCAATTAAAAAAAATCAGATACCCCTGAATTTGAAGAATCAATTTTTCCTTGTTGACGTCTATGTTTGGACCACCCTGTATACATCAAAAATTTAAAACACATTAGAAGAGAATAGGCTACACCGGTTTCCTTATAAGGAAAATAGTTATCATCAACGTCATCAATAAATATCATTCCTTTGCTCATTCCGACCAAAGGTCTTGTACACAGTACAACCAACACTATACTACGAAGTTTACACAAAATAATTATTGCTGCAATACTTATTCCAAGAATCTTACAATAAAACACTGACTTATACGAAATAGACATGCTCTTAATGGTAAAAGAAACTGATGTTAGCGGCTTGCTAATTATTGCATTTCCTTGTCATTCTTAGATTAATGAATCGAGACGATAGATTTGAAAGACACATTACCTAACAGAGGTTGGTAGTTCTATTACCCATACTTGTTAACAAACCCATCTTATTATCAAACACCATCTCATTACATTCCATTTTAAAAGTAAGTAGTTGATATTTTAAATCATGTAAAAACTAACCTACCTGTCCAACTATGTATCTTACTACTATTATAAATGCAAAAGTTTGTAAATATGTATACAAATAGTCAATTACGCCGTAAACACAAAACGAATTACGTAAAATTTGCAAATATTAAACAGTATGCCTAAAAACAATAAATACATTTTAATACATAAATACGTTTAGTAATAATATACGTAAAATTATTTTATGTATAAACGTTTTTTTATCAACATTAATATAATTATTGTTATAAAAAGCTTGGTAACATACTGACCTACCTATATTATATATATTTAGTTTTAAAATATAAATAGCTAAACTACAATTTACTACACAAACATTGAGCAACCGTGGTTGGTTAACATTGGTTATAATATTAACAATACAGATGTTATTGAGTACAGAAAATATTCTAGAAAACTTGTTTTCTGAGTGTGCCAGCCGCTTGTGACCGATCTGTTGGGAATTTCCGTCGAAATCATTGCATCATCTGAAAAGCAGAAAACACGAATTTAGTAAAACACCGATATTGCGTAATAAGTATGACTGGAAGTAAGTTAATTCTTAAATTATTATTTTATGGGTTGGTTGCGAGTACGATTCCCGCTGCAGGACAATATATTTTGGTCTGATCTGCAAAGTTATTGATCCGTATCTGGGTGTATTATGTGTATTATAAGGATGTATTTACTATAAAAAAATAATTGGATATAGCGTTGTGTGAAATTCAAGGTGTAAAAAACATACCTAGAAATAGTTTTCCCAAGGGTGTCTTATTTGATTGTAAAAAGTAGATAAATGTTATTAGTTTGTCCTAGAGATAATCTTTTGCAACAGTGTTTATTTATTTTAATTTTTTTTTCTCTTTCACACCGTTACCCCTGAACGGATTAAGATGAATTTTGACACTTAGTAAATAGCTTTAAATATATTTTTTTGTACATTTTTACTCCATAAATCACGGGATGCCCATGGGATGTCAAAGATTTTAAAGAAAGGAATGAGTAATTAAGTAAGCATGGTTTTCCTTTGTTAGTTCCTGAAAGAACTTGTTATTATATTTATTTTATTATACACCATTTACCGCATTATACTAGTATTAGGAAATAAGCTAATAATGATTCATTATTGAGGATGTTTATCAAATCACGAAAATAACTATATAATTTTATATAATTTATACTGGGGTCAATGATAAAACCAGTAACCGAAACAGCCGCAAAAACACAGTTTACAATACATATATGTATGTCTAGTATACTATTATTGAAAACAAGTAACAATAAGGATTAAATTTTAAAGTTGTTCTAAAATCAAGACGTCTAAAAAGTGATTCAAGCTTTATGTGTATTTATTAAAATAAAAATGAATATATGAATAAAATATAAATACAATTTTAAAAATTACCTTGAATCCTGGTGCTATTGTGTGTTACATTTGCAACGGAAAGAAGTATTGTAGGTTCATTTTTAGGCGTTGTCATAGAAGCTGCATTTGATGAACTCGTTTTCTGACTATCCAAATTGGAACTTGGAGCTTGGAGAAAGTTTCTGAACCTTACTCTTATGAGTTCTTTACTTTGGAAGCGGTAGTCATCTCCTAAATCGAACATTCATTATTAGTCATTATCACAATGAAAAATACGAAAACTGCACTATACTTCATAGTCTTTTAGTAGTAAACAGTCGGTCTCGGCTTTTTCAAAGTTGTTAGGCCATGACAGAGGCCTTCGGGCGGCCTAGAAACTCTGTCACCAGAGTTGGCCACTGACTCATACGAACTAACGAACGAACGAGTAGTAAACTTACAAAATGAAGAATATTAACGAATTAAAGTCAATAAAGATGTCAATACTATAAAAAAATATATTAAAGTATGGAGATTAGCTCAACTTGTTCAAGTTTTTTTTTTTAAATAAGATTGAAACTAATGATTTAAAATATACTGTTAATCTGCCTCTAAAATTTCATTGGTATATTGGTAAAAAATAATCAAATACCTGATTCAGTAGTAGTATCGGTTTCCTCTGGTGGTTGACCTTGTATATCTGTAATCGCAATATTATTTTAGAGTATTAGTACCGATCTACTTATTATATTGAATATTATATAAACACTGAAATACAAGAAAATTATAGATAAATATTCTACAAAGATTATAGTTTAAAATAAACTTACTGGTACTTTTTCTAGGACTGACATTATTTGTTTCTAAACTAGGAGTTCTAATTTCAGGTCCAAAAAGTTGGTTAATCATTGTTTGTAGTTTTGGCTGTTGTGGTGAATGATTGCCAGTATGTTGTTCGTCGCTTCCTTTGAAATTTTCAATGGAAACTTTTTTTAAATCTGTATCTAGCTCTCCATAGATTTGTCGGTGGCTCAACAAATGATCTGTAGAATGTTGGTTTTTGTTTTGATTGTGTTGTACTTCTGTATGTTCTGGTGTAGGCGCAGGTCCAAATAGGTCTTCTATATTTGCCCGTAGCGCGGGGTCATTAAATAAATCAGTGGATTGTTGATTATATATATTTTGTTCTTTCTTATCCACAGACCCAGGTTTAAAAATATCTTCTAAGTTCTCGAGGCTAAGCAAACTTTCATCGGGAGGACTTTGATTGGAAGTTCGTTTATATCTTTCTTTGGTATCAACTTTTGCTAGAGACCAGAGCACATTCTCAATTTTGTTCTGTAGTCCTAAAAATCAAAATAAAATTTTACAGCAAAGTTAATACCGGTCTTAATTTAGAGGTTGCCCCAATAATTAAACTACCATAGGTTAAAAAAAGGGTGTCAGTTAAAAAAATATGCAAGTAAAACTGCTGGAAGAAAATAGTTAGGTACCTTATAAAATCATTGTAGTGTTTTTCATAATCATTATTAGAAAATTGTATAGAATACAAGTTTTTAGATAAAAAATACCAATTCTCAGTTTATTATTACTAACATTTATACTAAATTGAACGAAACTTAACTAAACTCTATAAGAATGAACATGTTCACTATTCACAATAATATGATATAATAATAATTTTAACACAAAATATACCTCCTTTAAAATTATTATGATCCATTCCACACACGATTCCACACCCGACAGCTGCAACTGCTATAATAAACATAGTTGTATCCATTTCACTAAACTAAACAAACTTAAATCCGGATTTGTTTGGTTTAAAATCACAGCACAACAGGTCTAACTTTTGATGTTGTAGCGCATGGACTGAACTGACACTGCAAGCTTGGTGAACCTTAAGCGGCGCAAAGGCGTGATGCTATGCCTATTAGTTATTCTGCATACGCAAACGTTTGACCTTGCTATGGGTTTAATGATCTTGTAACGTAAGTAAATATACTTTAACCCTAAATGTATGAATGCAAGCTATTTACTTATCACGTAATACTATATGATGTTATTTTATCTTATTAATGTTTTGTGCTTGATCTGAATTAAAATTACGAATAATGAATTATGAACGTCTCTATTCGTATGTTAACCAATGAACTGCTGGGGGTACGCACACCTTGATTGACATAACCTTGCGTCTCCGTGACGAAGCAGACGAAAGGTAACATTCTGGTTACGTTAATCACAGGATAGATTATATTGACGTACACAAAGGAAGACCTACTCTTTGTGTACCACCTTGCAGATAACCTGCACCCTGTAACAGCTTTAGAAAAGATAAAATATACCTTAAAACTATTTCAATATTTTTACTAGCATCGTACTCAATTATTATGAAAGTATTATTATTATTAGAGCTCTTCCGTGCTTCGGAGGGCACGTTGTGCAGTCTGTCCCGGCTTTTTCAAAGTTGTTAGGCCATGACAGAGGCCTTAGGGCGGCCTAAAAACTCTCTCGCCAGAGTTGGCCACTGACTCATACGAACTTACTTTTCATTATAAAAGTTAAATACATATTAACCTACTTAAGTACCTACTTTTAATTTAGTTTTACGGTAATATTTGTAAATGTAAGAAATAATAATAAGAGAAATATATTTTGCCACACCAATTTCATTGGTAAATGTTTTTTTATAGCTATTCTACTTACCAATGAAATTGATATGGCAAAATGAAAAATCTATTTTCAACACAAGGCA
Source organism: Colostygia pectinataria (assembly GCA_951394395.1). Lineage (NCBI taxonomy): Eukaryota > Metazoa > Arthropoda > Insecta > Lepidoptera > Geometridae > Colostygia > Colostygia pectinataria. The sequence continues at coordinate 7,099,052 of OX596362.1, forward strand.
ATTTTGTGACAATATAATAATAAAATAAAATAAAAAGCCTGATTTATTGAGTCGCATTTTTTTTCTAAAAATTTATTTCTCTTAAATATTGTCTTTTAGTCCATAAACTTCATTAAACGAATGGGTCACTAACTCTTATCTACATTTAGAGTACCTACTTACAAATAAAAAAAATATATAATTATTTACTATGCACTTTGTTTACTTGCATTTGAAATTAATTATTTCCTTGTGTTCGATTATTATAGTTATGTACGTCATAGACAAGAATATTTACCATTAAAAATAAAGTAAGACAAAGCTTGGTAGAAACTATGTTGCCATTTTAATATTTTTTTATAATTCAAAAAAAAATTGATATTTGTATTCAATAACCCCCAAACGGCTAAGCAGATTCAGACGTAATTTGAAATAATTATAGATAGTGGCTTAGGAAGCTACTTTCGATGTCATTATTATTTTATTTTGATTACATTAGATAATCTAACGAGGGAAGCCGCTAAGAAAAGCTAGTAGTTTAAACTATTAGAAAAGTGATGTTGCAATATTTTTATAATATACTCGTAAGCTACCTTATAATATTGTATTTTTATTCAAAAACTACATTTAGTAATATCGTGAGCAAAAAATACACCGGTGGGATACAAGGAATTCAAAAACTAAGTAATAATTTAGCAAATTAAACTTTGGTAATGGTCAGAAGTCTGAAAAAATACTTATAGAGCAGCCATCGGTTTAATTTATAAAAATATTATAAGCAAATTTATAAAATATACATAAATACTACTTTTTTGAGCTTCTGAGCTGCTTACGAGATTATCTTCGTTGGTTTCTTTTAGTAGCCTTGCAGTATCTGAAATAAAAAATTATGTTATTTTAGTAGAAATGAAATAATGTTATTATAGTAGAAATATTAATATAGTAGACAATAGTAGTAGAGAAATATTATTATAGTAGACGCGCTGACCCACGTGTTTTCACCCGCGCTTTTTCAGTTTTGATAGATAGCATCAAAACTGAAAAAGCGCGGGTAGATCGTAGTCTATGTAATATTCCAGAACTTAAACCATCAGCTTTCTAAATTTCATTACAATCGGTTAAGTCGTCACGGAGATACGTGGTAATAAACATTCACACACATAGTTAAAGTATTTTCCGTTAGGTCACAATTTAGTTGGGTAATCGTCAATGGCTACTGAGCGTTCTGTGCTTTGAAAGGCATGTTAAGTAATTGGTCTCAACTTCAACTTTTTTTTAAGTTAGGCTTTGATAGATGCCTTCAGGTGGCCCCAGAGTTGGCCACTGAATCATGCGAACATGCATTCTTACATAGCGTAAAACCTGTCGTACGTAACGGATGACTAAAACTAACTCATGCTATTTGTTAACTGGAGAGACAGTAGCTTTAGTATAAGTAATTACAAGAATTCGTTTTAATAATTCCTATAAAATATTCTTACTTGTAATTATTTTCCTGTTTCGTTGGAAAATCAACACGGACAAAGACTTTGAAGCATTTTTGAAAATAACATAATACTGTTAGTAACCTATTTCAACAATGTAACACTATCTCGATGTTGCAAACGTACGGAGGCTACGGTTAATGCTTACTATCAAGTGGCCGCCTAAGTGTTCACACATTATGTGTAAAATAATCAATAATAATTTTCTACTTATTTGTTTTACCTTAAAAGATATTTTGTTACAATAATTACCTGGATTGTCATCATGTTCATTTGGAGAGTTAAAAAGCATTGCATTGTATCTTCGGTAAAATGTTTCTTTACCCCTGAGACGGTCGTCTAAACCTAAAACAGGTGTTATTTTTATGAATTGCTTACAATACAATTTCTCATTGATCGATGTTATTTTTTGTTTCTTCCGCTATAATTGAAATTAACTTACCAGTGTTATTTTCATTGGTGTTAAGAATATCTTCATAAAAAAGTGATATGTTGCTATCATTTTTGTATTGTTCTGTAGTGTTTTCTTCAAGCCTGAAAACTATGTCTAAATTTTTCTGAAAGCCAGAATCTTCCATTAAACTGGGATCGACGAGTTGTACATAGTTAAGATCATCGCATTTTTTTCTTAAACTCTCCGATACTGTGCAAACAAATTTGAAACTAGTAGAATGTTGAATGGTCGTTCGTTTGAGTTTTTTTTTCATATCAATCAGTGTAGGCGCAGTTTTAAAAACGTTATCAATTAATTGTAACCCTGTAACAAAAAATACCGGTGAATATAAATACCGGTATAATATGAGCACCGGTGGCCCAGTGGTAGTGACCCCGCCTTCCGATCCTAAGGTCGTGGGTTCACCAATGGATTTTTCTGTTTGAAAACATTATGTGCGCAATGCCAGTGTTCTCATACGGTGAAGGAAAACATCGTGAGGAAACCGGTATGTCCAAGAACTAAAAATTCGAAAGACATGTTCCATTCACCAATCCGCATTGGGTCCGCGTGCTGGATTAAGACCCAATCACTCTCGCCCGAGAGTAGGCCAGTGTCCCAGCAGTGGGAACATTAGAAGGCTGTCAGGATGAACAAAAAATACGTTGACTCATTATAATTTTTTTTAAGAGATTAATAACATTCAGATAGATTCAGGCGTTACTTTGCGGAAATCCATTACAAGATAAAAAACAAACGAAAAATCTCTAGTACTGTTCCGCTTAACCTTTTTACTAATGAGGTCACACAGTTACCACAGTTAACCTCAAACTGGCGCTGAAGCCAAAGCTTTGGCTCCAGCGCTCGATTGAGCAACACGTCTGCCGGAGAACAAATCGATAGTCCTGATGATGTCCCGTGGAGGGATGAAACACGTATCGATATTTTTCTTTTAAAGTTAACTGTTGTAACTGTGTGACCTCATTAGTTAAAAGGTTAAGCGAAATAGTACTAGAGATTTTTCGTCTGTTTTTATCTTATAATTACATACCCAATAGTCACAACAGTCTTGACTCCATATTATAATTCCCTATTAGGGTGTCAAAATATGGTACCACGACACCGAGACTGGAAAGTAATATTCGCAGATCATTAAACATATTTTGTCTCGCAGTGGAAATCGATCTCGCTATGTATGTCTATTGTTATAAGGCGTATTATTTGTAGCTACTAGGTACTATTTAGATGAACTAAGTTGTTGAATTTAAACTTAGTTGTAGAATTTGAACATACGTAAAAACAAAAACTTACCTCCTATAAAATCGTGAGGATGGGATCCGCAAACTACCACACACCATAAAACTGCCAATGCTTTGTTTATCATTTGATTCATTCTGTCATGCGATATTGTAAGACGTGGACAATAAAAAAATAAATGGTTTAAATTTACAAACTTGAACTCGACTTCCTTATGCTATTGCAACGCGTGCATTGAGTCCTAGTAGGTATACTTTACTAACTTTGCCTGCTATGTTTATCCTGTGACGTTTGTGTCACGTAATTTGCCATGGTGATGACGTCATCACCTACTGTGGTTGTAGCTATCTTCTTGTCAATGATCAACTTCATATTCCCAGTCAATTTATATGAGGTAGTCTTCAAAATTATATGATTTTCGCCCATCACCCATCGCACCTAAAATCGCGATGTGTATGCTTATTTCGGGCATATCATTTTAAAGTTCGGGCTCACTACCAAATGAGCACTGGTAGTCTTAGTGACCCCGTGTTTCGATCCTAAGATCGTAAGTTCAACCCGATGATCGTGCATTAATGATTTTTTTCTATCAGAAAAGTTTATTTGCGCAATGCCAGTGCTCTCATACGGTGAAGGAAAACGTCGTGAGGAAAACGGCATGTCCAAGAACTACAAATTTTAAAGACATGTGTGTATAATCCACCAATCCGCATTGCGTCCGAGTGGTTAACTCAATCTCTCTCGCTTGTGAGTAAGCCAATTCAACAGTTCAACATGTTCCTACAATAGAATACTGTCATGATTATTTTAAAGTTGCAAAGTTTTTTCAGATAAAAATTTCAACCGAAGTCCAAATAAGATTTTGGACAGGCCTGTTGGAGACAGCATCGAGTGGATTCTCGATGTGACTATCGCGTACCCAGATCGGATACCTCTTCATCTCGTGGACGTGGTCTGCGGCGTGCGACCTGCTTGCACCACGCACTTGCATTACAGGCTGTATCACAGTAGCGAGGTAATTTTTTAATTATTTTTTTTACAACTGAAGTGGCGACCAAGCGTACGGCCCACAAGATAGTAAGCGGTTACCGCAGCCTATGAACGCTTGCAATACCAGAGGTATCACAACCAATAAATAATAATATCAGTAAGTAAAATAAGATAAATTAAGTAGTAGTAAAGTAAGTAGTTATAAGAGTAGAAAAGTTCTTTGTGATAAAACTCGTCCAGGGAAGGACTACCACCATACCTATTTCTGCCGCCAAGCAGTTATGCTCGCATTTGTGTTCGAAGGGTATGGTTTCCGGTGAAATTACAGGCACATAAGACTTTCCATCTAACGTCTCAGGGTAACACGCAAGTGATATCTATGATGTTGCATGCGTACATAGGCTACGGTAACCGCTGACCATCGAGTTGGCCGTACGCTTGGTTGCCACTTTAGTGGTATAAAAAAAAGTAATATAAAATATCTAAGCGTACAAACATATTTAATTGATGGTGGAGGCTACTTTGTTTTAAACTATGTAAATTATGTTCCACAGGTACCTGCTGATACCGAAGGTATGACCCAGTGGCTCTATGACAGGTTTATAGAGAAGGATAAATTGCTTGAAGAGTACTACAGAACGGGAAGCTTCCCCGGCAAAGGGACCACCCCTCTCGCTATCAGGCGAGTCAGGCAGGACAACGTACGTTACCTACTTCTTCACTCGTTTTTTATATTGTCAATTTTTGTGCAGTATAAAATTCTGCTAGCGTTTTTAGGTTACTTTTGGTAGACAATTGATGTGATTTGTAAAACTTATTCTTGAATGAAAAATTTAACCCAGCCATCTTTATTCGCCATGCCAGTCAGTCAGTGTCCGTAATCGCGCTGAGTGGAGATTCATCTTGCGTAAATAAATAAATAATAATAAATATTGGCGGACATTTTATACAACGCCATCTAGACCCGAACTAAGCAAAGCTATAACTATAGGAACCAGTTAACTGATACTTATATACATTTTTTTGTAAACATGCTTATAATACATAGAAACACCCAAACCCGGAACTAATATTGCAAATCATATGCAAATTTTTGTCCCTTAGCGGGGATCTAACCCGCAACCTCTTTTTTTTCGACCGGGCACTCGCCCACCACGTCACTGAGGCCTCTAATAACGTATTATATAGAAAACTCGTGTTACAATCGAGTCCGCGACTCAAAAAATCTTGACTGTTAGAATTTCCACTCAACGCGTCGTAAGGCACGGTTTCCTTTATGGCATGACTTTTATAGAATAAGGAAGCTGGAGAAAATGTTTGCTTAGTCTACGTTTAACTGGAATTAAATACGAATATGATACGAATTACACTTATGAAAGTTCTTGTCACAGATGTACAATGCCCTTGTGTTATGCATGAAATACTAGAACTTATATTGTTAAAATAATAATTTACGTGTCGCAACTATTTTTTACAGTTGTGAAATTGATCCAGTCATGCGCTCTTTTCTAATTTTCATTTTTGCTACTTCGTATTTTGGCCGCATCAGAGCCATAGCTTCTATCGAAGTGAACTATTTTATTTGTAAAAATTTCATCATGGATTAGGCATGTTAGGAATAGCACAAATAAAACTGCGACACTTATTCTTTTAGATGATGATTTACGCGTTTTGGAGTAGTTGTTACGGCACTCTAGCGCTGAAACTTATCATTTAAAAAAAAACATTTTAAAAACATTATTCTTATTTCAAAATGTGATATTGTTATAAAACTGTTTTTTTTTTCTATTAAAGGTAGTGTGAGCGGCAAAAATACGAGTTAGTAAAGTAAAAAATCGGAAAGAGCGCCCCAAAATCTAAATGAATACCAATATTAAAAACCTTTCTTTGTATAATTACCAAATAACAGGATCAGATTGTAGCAAAGTTCATTCAAATGGTGTTACTCGTAACATCCACATTGTTCCTTTATAATGGACCATACACGTTAGACTAAGGCTGCGTTTCCACCAAAGATGTGCGAAGATGTGTAGCGAGGGATGCGTTTGTTAGGAACCAATAGATGTACTCGTACTTTATTCAAGCTTGTCAGACCGAGGTAAATGAAGCGATTCTATTGGTTCCTAACAAACACATCCCTCGCTCGCTACACATCCTCGCACATCTCTGGTGGAAACGCAGCCTAAGCAGTCAATGAAACATATCATTAAGATGACGTTGACATTGATAATATTGATGCTACATAACTCATTAACAAACGCCTACGTCACACGGACTGCCACTTACTTTCAAAGATTTTGCGTATTTCGTCACGGTTTAACTGTTTTTATAACATGCGTGCATGCAAAGAAATTGACTTCCTTGCGTAAAAGATTAATTGGGGTAACAGCAGGAGTTCGATTCTGTTAATAAACAGCATTTTGACGTTTTATTCAGTTCCAACTTACGTAGTTTAGTTCCTATCGTGTTTCGGCTAATACCCAAAAAGCTATTCTACTAAACTGAAGAGCAAATTAAACAAAGCACTCGATCGATCAGTGGCATTAGCTAAAACGAAACCGCAGCTGGATTGCTTAATCTTCAATAGTAGAATACGGAAACTCACAAAACTAAAAGGAAAGGCAGCGGTTTAGCTATAATTCGTCTGCATTCTTTGTTAGTAGAATTGCCCTTCTAGACGTTACTATTAGAGTCAATCGCGCTGTAACGGCTATACCGATTTCAATGAAACTTTGAGTAATATAACAGTTCTGTATAGTAACTTTTTTTTAGCTACAACGCGAATGAAGACCTAGGCAGAAGTAAGCTAGTTTAGCTTTTCCCTATACCTACCTAGGAATACTTGGTTAGTATTTATAAAGGCAAGTATAGGGTGCTAAAATAAAATAAATGTTATTTGATTATCGTGCGTATAATGTCAATAGGACAAAGTGATTACAGGCAGTTTAGTTAATGAGATGTATTATAGGTATTCACATCTGGCGCGGTAGTAATAGACTGTGTTTAAAATCAATGGTGCCAGCCTATTTATGGGCTAACTTACAAAAATATAAACAATAAGTGGTATGAATGTAGCTATAGATGCAAGTTCACGCTACACTAGGAATATAACAATAGAAGTAAAAAGATTGAAGAATGATTCATAAAGCAAAGTGTTTATTTTGTTCTCAGTGTTGCGTGTAATTTTGATACACAACAATTTTGTTATGACTCATGTCATGCACAATAAAAACCAGTGTAACTATCAATACCACGTCTTGACGTCTCGTTTACAGTCCAAACTTACTTTTTTTTTAGAACAAACATGCCATTGCCTAACAATTTTTAAAAAGCTAGGCTTACCATCTAATCCAGTGATTACATTTTTGTGTATATTTTATTTTATTTAACGTTTAAAAATTAAGAGCAACGAATTCGGTTGTTGCCTATTGTTCACCAACATGCGTCAAATTTTCTTTTCTTCTGAGTACAACACGTATTCTATATGACGTTTGCCATAGGTACTCAATAATATTGAGTTAAAATTGTGATTCATAAGAAAGAAGAAACAATAACTGACTAATTATTAAATTTGATCTAATCGTTTAAATAACATTTACAGTACTTTTAAACTTTAACTTTTATATAACAAAATTAAGTACATCAATTAGATATTAAACTAATAAGCTTACCACCGCGAGCACAGAAATTCTCATAAGATGCTGAAAAAAGGTAGTCGAAGGCAAGTCCAATCATTATTTTGGCACGTGTCTAACATATGCACAGAAGTAAGAAGATAACGCGACAGGCTTTACCGCCACAAATAGGAACACGTCAAATGAACGATAAAGATAATAATAGTCTAAATTTGCATGCCAATGATAAAAACAAGGATCTGTAAATTCCCCAAGAATACTAGTTATAAGTAGGTATGTAAGTCATTCTAACTTTGAGTCATGTTTTAAAAAGCATACCTACCTCTTTAATACTCGTACTTTGTACGTTTGTTTTAGTCACACGGGCCAACTGACCCCAATCTCGATGAATTAATTTATCAATGGCATGATACAATGTTTTGAAATCGTGACGGAATACACAAAGTTCTTCGATGTAACCTTGGAAGGTGGACCACGGGTAAGGAACAAATAATACCTTTGTTTGTTACCCGTGGTACCTAACAAAGTGAATCCTTACCCGTGATTCACTTTGTTAGGTGAACCACGGGTAAGGAACAAATAATCTACCCGTGGTTCACCTAACAAAGTGAATCACGGGTAAGGAGAAGGACCGGATAGAACGCTAACAACAAAGACATAGAGGCGATTTCTATAGAATTGCGCGGCTCTTGAGCGCTTTTTTTGGAAATTTCGCCAGCGCCAGCGCTCTGACGCGATATCTAGCATCTCTTAATAGGAGCCAGACGTGGGAATATGTTTGGTATATAATTTTGTTGATTCTCTCATTTATAATGCTGTCTGTTTATAAACCATTTTTCATGGTCAAAGTTGAGTAGGTCTATTCATGAAATTTCCCATCAAAATAACCTTAATCAGTGATGTCTTTGCTAGATTTTATTGTGATTCTAGAATTACTAGGTTTGCATGCGATATTTAATTAATCAGATAGTCTGCTTCAAAGTACACTAAGCCGTTGTTGTGTAATACCGTGATTGAAATTAAGTAACAAAAATTCAAATGTTTCTAATTTCTGACTAATTCTTATTATTTTAAAAAGTCGTCAAAGTTTCGGCTTGCTTGTAGTTAAATCAAGTCCATATCAGCGACTTGGCTGAACCGGTTGATAAACTGTGAAAAATATTAGTATTAAACCAAATATTGTCTTTATATAGTTTTTTAATGAGAGCAACATTACATATTTGTGTTAATAACTTATAATGCCATATAAGAAAAACTTGTTGCATAAAAAGTTTTTATTAAGCTAGTATAATTAGTAGGTCCATAATCGACTTGAACTAGTAATAGATTTCATTTAATTTCGTAAGTTTTCCCCGTCTGGCTTTATTCTTATTAATGAAGTAAAGGTAATTATTACGTTGAGTTTTTATGTATAATATTTTTATTCAAAATGTAAATCAATCAAAATCAATTAAAGGGATCAAAAAGTAAAATTTATTATAAATAATGATCATCCAAGTCAATATTTAAAAAAAGTGATCACAGTTTTGGGGTGCGTAATGAAAGTACATTTATTTTAAGTTTTATGTAAGTAAGTATATAATAAGGTACTTTCCTAGTTTAAATATTTTTAATTTAGATTGTCGAGATTTTCTCAGTAATGTGCTTTGAGCACGATTTAATTTAAAAGGGCACTTTAGATTATACTAGTTTTAGCTAAGAAAATGACGGATTGCATCCGTAACCAAATAAACCGTAGTTTTATGATTATACGTGAACCAAAACTTAGTTTCACATGTTATGTAAGTACATTATTCAAGTAAATGAATCTTTAAATGCTTGTTTAAAATAGTAAGCATAATATTGCTATATCTTTACCATTACTTTTTTTCTGGTAACTAGTTATTAGCACATTCAGGAATTTTTAATTTGTACGTTTGAGCCGCTATCTGTCCTAAATAACTCTGCCCTAAAACAAATTGATAGTGACTTTTTTCACGAGCTACCCCACAATACGATTTGCAGTTGCGTCTTGTAAACATTTTTTTTTTTTTTTTTTACGTGGGCAAAAATGCATTTACGCATACCCGCCTGCGGGGGATGCAGACGGGCTATGTCGGACTCCCCGTCGCAGAAAAACTGCGACGTCCTACCGACTAAAAAAGCCCACGATGTTCCATCGTCCTCGGTTTCTGGACAGAGCTGCGGGACCGTTCGCAAACTCTCCGTGGCGCGTCTTGTAACACCTAATACCTATAATTTTATTGCCAAACGAACACTTACAAAAATAACACAGTAGATAGATAGATACTACTTATTGTACACAAGGATTACATAATAAATTTAAATGTAACATTCAAAAACAGTAAGTAGTAGAGGTGTACTAATATCTGTGACAGCTAAACACCGAATGTTGTGAATAGATTAATAAACATAATTTTGACATTACCTAAGGAAGCAAACAAGCAAGTGACATCCTATGCTCAGTAGCCTTTGCTACGACTCTAAAGTTGCAGCTAAAAAGTCATGCCGTGCATTTTTGTTTGTAAGATGTTTATGTATGATGATTATGAAACAAATGAACTTATCTTTATCTTTTTCTTTATGATGCTGGTAGTAGCTGGCTACCACATTTTAGTCATGCAGTTTCGTGGCTCGTGAAAAAACGATATATACTATATTTATTTGACATACTTACCTACAGATAGTGGTCAACAATCCGAGATAGCAATTTTTGTATATTATTGAAATGGCTGTCAATCAATTTGTGCTGTGACGATTAAGTCAATATAGTAGATAGTAAGTAAACAACTTGTTAGCTTAAGTTCTTCAAGCTTTTTCAAAGCAACTTTTAGTTAAAATGAGATGACTACAGAGACCTTAAAATTTGGTAGTTAGATTATAATACATAGTTCGGTATGTGTATTGGTTGCTAATATGGGAGATAAAGAGACATTATTTACGTACGTACTAATACATTTGAAATGACAATAAATTTGTAAAAATAAACCTTTATTATCGTTCATCTCTATCACGTTTCACTTATATTTAATCAGTAGGTCCATCTCGCTTCGAACTTTGAATTTTGTAAAACCTAATTTTGTACGGAAAATGTTTTAGACTTGTGACTAGAATAAGAAAGAGGCTGTTTAAAAATTACGTTTAGAGTTTCAGCATAAATGAGATTATGTTACCAACCAGATTATTAGATTTGACTTTTTTTTTGTTTTGCAAATTTAAATATTCTTAACGCAATTTTTGAACGGCAAAATATCAATGTCTATAAATGTCTAAATTAGAATTATCTAAGAAGAAAGTAGTAAAATGAGGAATGATTCTAGAAACTGTGGCATTGTTCCTTTAGTTTTAGCTATAATAGGTAGGAGAGTGTATTACATTCGACGAATTCAGTCATAATACAAATACTTTTAAAAATATATATTGATTAAGTATACTAAACATTAACAACATGACGTCATGCATTCGGATCAATAATTATACTGTGTAAATATTAAAAATCAAGGTGTAAAGAGATTACTTCTATCACTTCGGGGACACGCAAAATTTATAGCACGTATAACTAAATACTTTCAGAGCTAAAGCAAAAATTTGCTATTTCATTTTATTATAAGAAAAGATAGGCTTATAACCCCTCGAAATTTTTGAAAGTAATCATGTTGTGTTTACACCTTATTCTAATGGTTGTGTGACATTTATTATCAAAAATATTTTGCTTATAGTTTCATAAAAACAACTGACTGCTTCACTTAATGTATAAATAGTCTTAATACCTATTTGTATAAAACAAAATGCAAAAACGTTATTACAAAAAAAAGTTACCATTCTATTTGTGGTAAATAAATGGGGTGACATAAAAAAATTGCCATAAGTGCCTAGGCTTACTATATAAAATAATGGCTTTTCATTAAACATCTACAATATTTCTTATACAAGTTCACAAGAAATAATAGTATGTAGAGGTAATTATTCTATACTCCATCCATAGATTTTAATTATAATTACTTAATATACTATTCTAGCATATCAATCTCAAAAATCACGTCAACTTAATAATTATCTTTTAATATGAATAGTTAGGACGTCTTTATAAATACATGTGTTTTATATTCTAATATTAAAAATAGTTATAAAACAAAAGCACTGATTTAAAATAATATAAAAGACCAAAGTTGGTGTTGATTCTATTGTATGTATTAATCTGTCAAAAATAATATAGAGAAAGTTATTTATAACGGCACAAAAATATAAGATAAAGACAAACTTTTTATTAAGTATTTCAAGTAAACAAAGCGGTGTAATACCGCTTTGTTTGAGCGCTCGTGACGTAGCTGGCTAAGTGGTTCTTAACAGATCAACGTAGTTAAGCACTGTTCCGCGTAGTCATCATCTGGATGGGTGACCGCCAGTGGCAATTTCAACTGAGCATTCCCGTGCTTCGGAGGGCATGTTAAGCAGTCGGTTCTGGCTTTTTAAAAAGTTGTTAGGCCATGACAGAGGCCTTTGGGCCTAGAAACTCTGTTACCAGAGTTGGCCACTGACTCATACGAACTTACTTACTGCTTTGCATATTATACCTACGATCTAACTAATGCAATACATTTTAATGAGTGGCATCCACGCAAAGACGTTAAAAAAATGCTTTAAATTGTCGTCTTTCTACAAGAAGTACCTGCCTCTAGTACTAGTTTGAGTACAGTCAAATTGAATGCGCAACAGAATCAACACCAATTTTCATTTTCTTCTTTACTAATAGCCTGTTGTAAATGTTTTTTGCAAATGAAAGCCACAAATTATATCAAAATAAATTGTCTAGATTATAATATATAAAATGCTTGAAGAATAAGGATGTCATATTAATTTTAGTTAGTAGTTGAAAATATTTCATTTGTGTGAGAATTTGTGATTAATTTTTAAGACGTAAACTGTTGTTATTTTTTGTAATATATGAGTTATCTTTTTTGTTTTTTTTTTTTATTAAATAGGGTTCATTGTCTAATGCTTTATAATGTCATTAATTTCATTTGGTTTTATATCTTTGCATTTCTTGCTTTAAATAAATTTCTTGAGCAATACTTAATTTTTATAGCTACTTGTCATCTCTGTTGTCTCGTACCGGTAAGTTTAAATAATCATTATGAGCGAATTTAATAATTGAAATGTATTCCTTATATTGGCCATGAACTAACTAAGATAATTGTGTCATGTGATGTAAATAGCTTTTTGCTGGGTAATTTTATATAATGAAATACTTGTGTAAGGTCAAAAATGCCAGATTATAGTTTTTTCATTAATTTGTGTTTTCAATAGTTAAAGTTATGCAATGGAATTTTCTAAGCTCTCTGATATACCTAGCTATTGTCACAAAAACCTTGGTAATTCCAATTTTAAAATGAATAAATTAAGGAAATCATTACAGTAAACATGGCTGTGACCGACAAATAATAATTGAAAAAATTCTTTTATCAAATCGGAACACAGTTTCAATGATTAATAACAAAATTGGATAAAAAAACGGGTTTTGGTTTTTTTGATATTTATAAAAGTGTCGTAAATGTGCAAGTAAATGATGATTCCGATGCTGTTTTTTTTGTTTGTAAATCTCACTAATATTAAACATATGTGGACTTTTCTCTGTTTTTTTTAATTATCTATACAAGTAGAAATATGTGTGCCATACAGGCTACTAATATCACGTAAAGAATAACTATTTATTATAAATTAAAAATACTTTTAAAATAATTATCTAAAATGAGATAAGTCCACTTAAAGTTGCTTGCCTCACTATACATAATAACTTACGGATGATGTTTAAATTTTTATCATTAAAGCACGTTTGAGGCACAAATTATTTTTTTTATTTAACGCACTCCCAGACGTAAAATCTGTGATACCCTAGTATTATGTTATCTGTGCCCGAGGTTTACCCGTCATGAGTTTCAACGAATTCAACAAAAACTATTTTCAGTCGGAGTTTAAGAAGTAGTGGTAGATTTTTGCGATGGAGTTTTCCAGATAAGTATTAATCGTATGACTGTTTCTGTTGCCAAGAGGGAACAGAACTTAACACACTCAACAGCAACTTAAATAGTCCTGCCTGACCTCTCACTAGGATACCTTGTGTCGTGGATATCAGAAACTACGAGTACTGTGGCGCCACAATACTCAAGTCCAACGCAAACATTTCGCACACCATAAGTAATAGGGTCTTAAGTCGCAAAAGCTAGTTTTGATTTTCGTAGATAATACAAACATTGTAAACCAGAAGGAATCGAAAAGCTTTCCGCTATCTGCGATAGTACATACACGCGTGTCTACAAATTTACGGTTCTAATCTAGTCACACCAGACACGGGTTACCAACACAAAAGGTTTGTGCCAACTTTGTGTTTTAAAAATATTGAGTCACGCATTTTGTAAACGCTGCAGGTAAAATATGAATTGCTACAAAGCGCACTCAATCTAGTGATTCCTACTTAGATAAAATATATTTAAAAGACCGACAACCGGAAATTCAGCAGGTAAGTACGCACAGGAGGAAGACAAACAGACTTTCATTTCCGGTGTCGAGGAGAAGCTGTCATCTCCACAAAGTACCTGCCTAACATCCGGTGAAGCACTTACAAGATTTGTACAGTTAGATTCTTTAGAAGCTTAGTTTTTTGCTAAAATAAATATCTCAAAATAAGCTTCGTCAGTAGGTACCTAGTACCGTGTCTGTTAATAGGTACTGATACGAGTAAACCCCGTTTACACGATAGCATATTGATCTATGCAGGAAAAGTTTTTCAGGTTCCTGTTTACTGGATCCAAATCAGAAGAAACGTTTGCAAGGTCCTTTAATAAAGAAAAAGAAAGAAAGAAAAATTATTTATTGACACACACATAGAAGAAATACAAAGATAAAAAAAAAAAAGTAGGCAAGTAGGTACAAAAACAAAGTAAAAATAAAAATGAAACATAAAAGATATAGTATGTAGGTTTATGTACCTAATACCTATAACTACTTATATTAATATCTATTTTTTAAAACAAAAAAGTGAGTGTGGGTCAATGGCAATGGTCCTGGCTCAGCATAAGCTGCATCGCACTTGAGTAGGGAACGATGCAACACTGGTATTCTGCCAGGGCCTCTAGTGGGTGACATCACGTAACTGGTCACACCAATAACTGGTCTACAATACGATTTTGTCTCTGCGGCTTCCGGTGTAGACCAAAGTATGAAAGGAGGTAGTAATTTAAATGTCTGCGTCTGTTCAATCCTTTAAAAACTATATAAGGTCATTCATTATCAACCTGACAAACTTAAGGGGTAGGTTCCACACATAAAAAAAAAATACTTGTACTTTTTTTTTTTTCTAAACGTTTTTTTTTATAAAATTAAAAAAAAAATTACGTAATTCTGCTTCATAAGTAGTTATCCTTGTTAGAAATCGAAAAGGCAGCGCTCGGCACGTGTTAGTGACCCGCGCGTCAATGAACTGCGGGTCACTAACCCGCGCGTCCTTGACCTGCGCGTGTCCTTGACCCGCTACGGGGCGCGCACACTCGAATATTTCATTATTACGTCGCTTAACTCGATTCCCAACAATGATAAATAATAATTGAGAGGAAAAACGTAATCGATTTTTTTTTGTTTACTTGTGATTTTTAAGACAAAACATACATAAAAAAAATAATTATAGGTACATATATTTTTTTTTAGGTGTGGAACCTATCCCTTAAGTTTGTCAGGTTGATAATGAATGACCCTGTATAGAACTGCTGCTTGAACACACCAGACAGTTTTGTGGGATTCTGTAAGTAATAAAAACTATGCCGGCGCGGCACCGTGCGGACGAGCCGTCGCTGGACGGTATGACGGTTCCTTAATGAATTATCTAAAAAAACGTAATTTTGTATTAAACGACTGTTTTTTTTGGCAAATTACAGCTGTTATGTTAGTACTAACAATATTATCAATACACCACAGGCAATGAGCCGTGAAGTGACGTAGCACGTCAACAGACGAGGGTTCCGTACTAATTGAATGCCAATGACGTGACGTGATGACGCGTAACGTTGGGGTTCTCAGAAAAACTTTCAGGAAACTTGTTACTACACTAAAATAATAGGTACATACTTATTTAAAAACAAGTCAAATTATTTCTAAAAACCGTTTAAAAATAGTCAATTATATCCTACTTATCTTGTTTATTTATAGTAGATACAGTGCACAATGAATAAAATTAATAATTAACATAAATTTAAACCGCTCTTGACAACATAAAAACAACAAAACGTCAAAAAGACGATTGATGAAGCTTTTTGGTTTTGTGTACCTACCTAAATTAGCTGTTGGTGTACCTATAATAAACTTACTCAATGCTATGAGCAAGTTTATACTAAAACCGGTAGCGGTGTCGAGCAGCAAATTAAAAAAGTTTGTTGATTAGGCCTATTCATTACATGGCAGGAACTAATCGGCAAAAAACTCCGCCTTTGCGAAACTTCGCAAAGTTGCCGAAGTTAGTCGAAGTTGGTTAAAGTTGCTCTTTTGAGACCAACTATCGAACGTCTATCCTTGGATTAGTGGATCAGGGTGCATGTTATTTAAAATAAGATTAAAGGCCCTTTACCATGGCTTACCTACTCATTGCCTTAAGTGAGTGACAAACGCGACAAAGTTTTAATAAAAGAAACAGTAGCTGTGCTTCAAGTGGCTTGCGTTTTCGCATTGATCTGTTAAATATGATTTACATTGAGTCAGTAGCAAAGTCAGTGGTGACTCCGAATGCGAGCAAAGTCAGTGCTGACCCTCTGCATGTAAACGCTAATGACCTAATGTAAACGCTGTCGGGTCAGTATTGACTTAAAATTCTCGCATACTGACTGACCCTTTGTAAACAGAGAAAGTCAGTTTTCAAAGTCTGCTATATTTGGAGTCAGTCACTGACTTAATGTAAATCGCACTTGAGTCTTGAAAAAAAACGCTATGGTTGCAAGTTAGTAAGTAAATTCATATGAGTCAGTGATCAACTCTAGCGACAGAGTTTTAAGACCGCCCGAAAGCCGTTGTCATGGCTTAAAAAAATCTGGGACCGGCTGCTCAATGTGCCCTCCGAAGCACGTATGGTTGTAGTTTGGTTCTTGTTTTTCTAATTTTGTAGCACCTTTGAACCAAAGTTACGTTTTACCTTTGGTTAGTATTATTTTTATTAGTATTTTATAGTTTTTATTATTTAGTTTCTGTTCTGTGCCAAAGTAGAAATAAAAATGGGTTTTATTGTTACATCTATGACAGCTCTGCATACTGCACGAAGTCTACAAACTTAGGTTTGCACATTTGTATTCCACATAATGCATTATGTCGTGTCGCTTAGCTAAGAAAAGGGTATCTAAACAAATTGACGTCTCGGTGAGGAGTAAATACCATAATTATTAATTTGTTACAGTGATTGGCCAAAAACAATCGTCCTTTGGGTCGGAATCACACAATAAACGAGGACCAGCCCATCCATCAATTAGATTAGGACCTAAACAAACATAGAATCAACAAAATCGCTAACTCTATGTTTAAGGACCAGTTTATAAGACAGCGAGCGAAATACATAGGATAGGATCATCGAATTGATTTGGCCATGGTCAAGATAATGATCTGCAAACAGTCAACTTTCAACAGATTTTCTTTATGTCCACACAATTCCACATTTTTTAACTTTGCTGCCAAATGAAAGTTGGTCGTTAAGGTTGTTCTGAGGGTTGTTTGACTTTTTATTTCATAATCGCGTCAAATTTTGATAATATTGCCATTAATGATCAATAAGATCAATCTGATTGATTGAATCAATGAAGGTTTTGATCTGATTGATTGAATCAGGCGGCCAAACACAATTTCAAAGGTAATATTGACATTTTCGAGTCATAAACTTTATTACAAAACTAACATTTCATAACGAATTTGGTCAAGAAAAATACATTCAAAATGAGAATAGAGAGAAACCCCAGTGTTCGACTAAAATTTTGTGCTCGCTAGTTTTAGTAACATTTTGCCGCTCACTTTTAATGAGACAGCAGCTTAACATTATCTGTGGCTCTGTACCAACAAGGCTTTAGTTTATACAAGTCCTATTTGTCTTTGTGGCTGCTTAATTGCTACGCTGTATTTGTATGGGTTTGCATGATTAAAAACATTAAATGGACTTATCGCTTTTGGGGGTGATTTTTAGGATAATATCCTTTTTCTCTACCTAATTGTTTTTTGAAAGTACTCACACTTTTTTTATTCACTCTTAGCATTTGAGCGGTAATCTATCAAAGCAGAAATTACAAATAATTTGTTAAATTGTATGTGTTTTCACACGTTCTACTACTTTACGACCCAAACGATGCAAAACTCTACCAACCTCAGACCATGGAAAAAGAAAAACATGAACTCTGAACTCTGAAATTTGAACTCTTTGCCTTAATACTAAGGTATGTTAAGATTCGACCTATCAAGTTTATTCTAGCAGGGTCACGTGAGTTGAAAATTTACTAGTGGTCTAATGGAACTGCTATATCTACTATACGCTACACTGCACTGCAACTAATAAAATGATATGCAAATGTAAGTGCATACGAACTTCGTCGGTAATTAAAATAACATTACAATTTAGTTTATCAATTAAAAAAAATTGGTTTGTATGAGTCTGTGTGACGGAGCTAATGGACCGCCTGAAGATCTCCATCTCCTTAATCTAAGTACCTAACCATGTTCTTCGTAAACTAATAATAGCTAATAGCTCTCTCTAGGTATTTTTCACTCTGGGCCAATAACTTAGGAAGCGTCGACTTTTATGAGCTTTTATTCGAACGACGGGAAATTAAGCTACCGTTTACAATCACTTTCTTGAGTTATGCAATTGTAAACCTTATTTAATGGAACCTTAAAAACCAATTTGAATTCAATGTATATGGTATGGAATGGCATAATAATGGTAACGATGACTGATCCAATTTTCACTGAACATGGCATACAAAAACGTCAGAAAATTGTACCCTGTATACTATATATACAATTTTCAGGTGTTAGACGATCATGTTGTAATATTATTTCATATCATTTCAGATTAACAACCATGCTTTTATGTCATATTGCAAGATGCGGCGGGCGATGGAAGCCTGGAATAGCTGGTCATTGTGGGGAATGTAGAGCTAAAGCGATCCGCGATAGAACCCCAACTAGGTGGACTGATCAGCACGCAGAGAGTAAAACCAAGTTTTACGACGTGGTGCAAATGGCCATCCGGAATCGCTGGAAACGAGCCATCCAATCCAGCACAACAAAGACGTCATTGTGATCACGATCTTCAGTCATGAAGTACCGACCACAGAGAGAAAGCCATGCTTTTGAAGAACTCAATCAATTTTGTATTTAAAATAGTAAGAGAGATACAAAATGTATCAAGTGGCCTGGTCCTCTAACACAGAATAAAAGACGTTAGGGTCCAATGCGATTTATATGCAAATTATGGGTTCCATCCAATTACAAACGACATTTATTTTATACCACGCACTGATAAAAAAACGCAGCGATCGCGTGACTTTACATTCATTCTAATTAATAGTGTTAAAGTTCATTATCACGATGTTCTGATCGAGAAATTGCGTAACAAACATACAAAAAAAATATAATTTAGATTTTGATGATTATTTTTTTATTTGATACCTACTTCAGACTAGGTAGTCTCATATAAATTTTATTCAAATTAATTGGTTTAGACTTGTTTAATAAATCGTCAAAAACGTGTCAATAACTACACCACAATCTATCAAAACATTTTTATTTTGAAGTCGGATTTTGTATATTTATAAAAATGTATTACGTATACCATACCTACACTTGTATACTAAAATACCTTACATACAATAAATTAATAATAGACTGAAAATGAACGCTGCGTTTTAAAAACAGTGCGTAAAGACCGCCCAGTGCGCAGATAGATTATTGCATTGTCACGTCATTTACATCTGTGATTGCGAACATTTGTGACCCCCTGAGATTCCAACGCGTTATGTAAAGGGTTGATTGCGATGCTGGCGGGAATTCTTCATGTATACTGGGGTTTAATAGAGTACTTGTAGTCTCACTTTGATTTAGTAATTTTATAGCTCAACATCATGACAGCTTTCTAATGTTCCCACTGCTGGGACCCATTCTCGAGCTAGAGTGATTGAATTCACCACGCGGACCTAATGCAGATCGGTGGATGGCACTGTCTTTCGAATCCTTCACCAGAGAGCACTGGCATTCCGTACTTAAATAATAAACCACAAGAGAGTAAATATTATCATAGTTTTTAGAAGTTGTCGAGTTTTTTGTAATATAGCTCATCCAGGGAAGTACTACCACCATAGTATTTTTGTTATTAATCAGTAATGCTTGCATTGCTGTGTTCCAATTTGAAGGGTATAGTTTCCGGTGAAATTATAGGTAATGAGACTTTTGATCTACGTCTCAGGGTGGCAGCGCACAAGTGGTATGTCTGATGTTGCAAGCATTATAGGCTACGATAACCGCTTACCATAGAATGGACGCTTGGTCGCCGTTTTAGAAGTATAAAAGAAAACGTAACTCATCAAGCTCAGAAGCGAAACCAGAACGGGAAGCTAGTCATAATAAAATTAAATCGAACCAATTCTCAATTAAAACTTTATCAACATCAATAGCCAGTTTAATTTGTAAACTTTTCTTTGTTCCCCTTTTAATATCGAAACTGTTAGATTAATTAGAAACGTTTTGAATAACTCCAAGTCTTTAGACATTTGCTTGGGGTGTTTGAATTGTACGGTTTTGTTTAAAAGGTGATGTTTCTAAAGAAAATGGATGGAGGTAAGTGTTATTTTAAAAGGCATGGGCTTGCAAATTGTCGCGTTTGGAGTGTGAACAAAATAATGACACGTGTCGTGTTTGTATTTATTTATACATCTTCACAGTCTTCGTAGGCATAGTCTGATTGGAGTAAAAATACTCGTATTTATTGACTACTGTTCGTTGTAATAAGAGTGGTGCAGATAGTAATAAAAAAAAATTAAAAACAAAACACGCTTTACATACTGTCACTTGCTGACATCACACTTCACGTCATATAAATAAAGTTTTCCTTATTGCGTCTACGTATGCTTGTGTCGTAAGTAACCAGCTATTATGTAGGATCAATCTGTTATTATGATTATTTACTTATATTTTTGTAAAACGTAAATAAGTAAGCTCATATGAGTCAGTGGCTAACTCTGGTGACAGAGTTTTTAGGCCGCCCGAAGACCTCTGTTATGGCCAAAAACTTTGAAAAAGCTGGACCAACTGTTTAATGTGCCCTCCGAAGCACAGGAGTGCTCAGTTTAAATTGCCGAACGAAAATTAGTTAAAAGAACAATTAGGTGAAGTGTGAAAGCAAGAAATATTTTTAGAACAGTTCAGCAGGCCGATTACATAAATTTTGCTTTGTTCCATAATTTTTTTATTTTATTCGGTACAACTGTCAAAATGATCGCTTAAATAGTAACCTTACTGAAACTTACTGTAATGCAAATCGAACATGATGATTGTAATAAAATAGCATAATGAAAACTCTGTTATTTTACAGGACTAAACTTTAAGCTGAACTAGTTGCGCGATTCATTGGCTGATGAGTTGCTTGACTGCGAGAATAGCATAGTGAATACAGTCAACAAAATACCTATTTGCTGACGCTTGGGAAGTTTGTCATTTCATACAAGAGAGGATGTGTTCTGCTTGGGGCTGTAGCAAAAATCACTTAAAAAGCAATTTATGGTGAATATTTACTATTTTCATCATCATTATCCTCACCATCTGAGAAAAAGTTCTGAATGCTGGTCTACGTTTAAGTAAACCTGTTGTGTACTACTGAATCTTTTTATTGTATCTGCATCGTAATTACTTGTTTACTATTTTAGTCGATCAAACTCAATATTGCAGCGCCCTGACGGGGTTCATGTACCTACTGGCAATGTATTAATTAAGATCCATACGAACTTTGTACCTACATGTAAGCAATTAATAAATAAATATCTAAATATCTTAATTTAAAAAATGTACGTGCGCAATGCCAGTTATTGCAAATGGGAAAAAACATCGAGAATAAACTGGCATGCTAAAGAACTAAAAATTCAAAAAGCGTGCTGTCCTTCAATCCACGTTGTCCGTGTATGATTCAATCATCATGATTTCTTAAGAGTAGATTTTTGTCTCAATAGATGATAAAATACGATAAAAGATAACATGTCCAGGGGAGCACTACCGCCATACTTCTTTCTGTCGCCATGCAGTAATGCTCGCATTGATTCTATTCTCGTTCAAATGGTATGGTACCCTGTGATATTACATACATGATACTAACGATCAAGGTGGCAACGTGTGAGTAACCTTCACAAGTTTATCTTTAGGCTCTGGTAGGTCATGCAATCGTTCATAGGTGTTAACAGCTAACTATCAAGTGAGCCGTTCGCTTAGTTGCCACTTTAGTTGTAAAAATAAAATTGAAAGAAAGCACCAATTCTCGTAGAAGACAGTTTACCTGACTATTACCTCGTAAATGAAAGTAAGGGGATCGCTTATCGGCAGGTTTTAGCGATTCAGCGGCTATCCGCACTTTTTACGGATTACGGTAATTACGGATCCGAGGACGATCCTTTCATTTAATGTCGAACCTATTTCAAGCGACCCAATTTTTCTTTTATTTTCACTCAGATTATTAGAGGTTTAAGGTTTTGTGAAAGTAATTTATATACACAATTGTCAATTACTTACAAATTATTTGAGGGTGTGTGTCGAGTGGAAAAAATACAACCAATAAAAGCAAGTACTTTTTGCTAATTACCATAATATTAGTATCTAATCTGTCACCTAGGTCAAGGGGACAAAACTAAGTGATGGAAATAATCCACTTTTTCCGCAGGTTTATTATTTTTATAGCCAAAATTATTACGATCGGGATAATATGTATTAGATTTAGTTATTAGTGTTATTATATAAATTCACACACCAATATAAATTATGTAATTATGTTTTTGACATAAGTATTATTATAATATGTTTTCTACACTCTGAGGGCTAACCGTAACGCGCCAGTAAAGTGACATTTAGAACCGGTAGGCACGCGGGAAACTCCGTTAATTATATTACTCTGTGACAGAGTTTACGGAACACACTTACATACCTGTTTTGCTACCAGATTCGGTTCCACACGATTCAGAGTGCTTAGCACGAAAAACTCGTTTGACAATCGTTAACGTAAACGTATCGTCCAGCTGTCAATTCGTTCGGAATTACGGTGGTTCATTTAACGCACTAAAGAGTCGCTATTACGTTTACTTTAAGCATAGTAACTTACTATACTGAATACTGTTCATGCCCAATAACTTTATAATGTCATTAATTGCTGGTGTCATTTTTTTAATCTCAATGTACGGATTATGTATGTGGTTTCGTAATTTTGAGTGATAATGCAGTTTTAATAAAATAAATTCGCCAAATCGGCAGGTTTACGATTAGAGCTATTAAACTTCAGAATTTCAATACAGTTAGGCGAACTGAGTACCGACAATTTAGCTCAATCAAGTTTAGTTTCAAACATGCCATGGGATTGCTGATAGCCGAAATGAAGATTTCGGGATCGCAAGATTTAGATTCTGGTGGGTAACCACAAGCTCAAAAGCAATATTGAAACAATGTTAGACTGACGTACCACGTATTCCACTTCAAAAATATATCACTTGAAGTGTAATCTGAATTAAAAGCAAGGCAATTATCGACGGGACGACAAGGATGACAAGTGATAACACACTAAACGCGTGCGCAGGTCGGGCGCGAGTCGGGTCCACGTGTACCACGTATTCCACTTCCATAATATTATCACTAAAATTGTACTCTAAAATAAAAGCTGATTATATATAATAGTTAATAAAGTAGGTACATCAATTATCGACGGGACGACACGGATGACAAGTGACAACACACTGAACGCGTGCGCGGGTCGGGCGCGGGTCGGGTCCACGTGTACCACGTATTCCACTTCCATAATATCACTAAAAGTGTACTCTAAAAATAAAAGCAAATTATATTTCATAGTTAAGTAGGTACATCAATTATCGACGGGACGACACGGATGGCAAGTGGCAACACACGAAACGCGTGCGCGGGTCGGGCGCGGGTCGGGTCGTGTCAGTGTGTTGTTGTCCTTATTCGTCCATACAAATTAAACAAAACACACCCGCAACGGGCCCGTGACGGACATGAACCGACCCGCGCCCGCTCTCTGTGTGTGTTGCGCTTTAATATTGAATACGTATTTTATACATTTGCATTAAAAAAAATACAGCATACCATACATACCTTACTAACGTAGTTATGCATTTGATAGACGCACTCAAAAGTGCGGTCTGTAGTTATACGAGTACAATCAAAGCGAGAACGCTTTTGCAACGCAATAACAAGATTCATAATAAAGTTGTTTTATTCTGGTATTATTCGTAACTTGTTTCGTGGATGAGCAAAATTAAATACTCAAAAAGGTTTATCGATCAGTAAATCCGCTGGGGCCCAGACCTCTACGTAACACAAGGGAACAGGCACGCTAATCCCTGAAATAGCTTGTCGACACAACTGTTGTACGTGTAGTGTCACCATGATAGCTGAAGAATTTGGATTTGAATTTCTTAACATTCCTCAAACATCTGAGTGTCAAGGGACCTGAGCCTTAATAACGCTGAATTCTGTGACGCCCACGTGCAATAACAATGAAGAATCGTGGCCCCGAGAGCATGTTTTAAGCTGAGAATTATTTCGAAGCTTACTTCCGTTTTCGTTTTAGAAAATACACACCCTTCTTTAACAATGTCAAGTGGAGCTTACAAATTCAGCAAATATTATTTTTATTATCAATATTTTTTTTATAATACACTCTTATGTAGGCATATTATTTAATATATTTTGTAAGCCAGTAATGGAAACGAAAAATATTTATTTCGAGTCAAGATTTCTTTTTTGATAAGGCTGTTGAAGTACCTATCGTTTTTTCTCAAGTGTTATACGCCTGTTATAATTTTTCAATAAGTGTACCTTCTTGTCACAATACCAATGTGATAAAATAAATAATAAATAAAATAATGCTGGACAATCCACACAGCATCATCTAGCCCCAAGGTAAGCTGCTGTTAAACAGAGCTCTATTATGGATATTAGATGACTGATATATACTTAATACAATACAATATTTATATTATATTTTTATTATATACTTATATATTTAGATTTATATTTTTTATTATATACTTATAGAAAATACACAGAACACCCGGAACAAATATTTGTAGATCGTACAAGCATTTGACCCAAGCGGGAATCGAACCCGCAACCTCCGCACCGCAGGCGGACCTGCGCCCGCTGCGCCACATCAGTCGTCAAAAAAACTACATACCGTCATAGGTCATCATACCGTCATAACTATATACTCATCATGAAAAACTCGTTTGACAATCGTAAACGTAACCACAGTCTCATACAATCGTAAACGTAACCACAGTCACATACAAATTGACAGCTGACGATAGTTCAGCTGTCAATTTGTATGAGATTTTGGTAGTTCATTTTACGCACGAAGGACAATACAGTTACGCTTACGATTGTCAAACGAGTTTTTTGTGACAGGCTTTCAGAAATAACAATAAATTTTGGGTAATACGCTGAGCACATTTTGACATAAGCATTTGTGTAGGTAGGTATAGGTGGTTAGTTTGACGACTTTATGTATTAAAGAGCCGTGTAAAAGTCATATAAAAGTCGTGGCCAGCGCTCTTACATATCATTCAAACTTTATTTATAGGTTTCAGTAGTCAAGCTATCTAAAATTGATTTCGTCTTATTTTCTTGAATTAACGGTGTATAACTATTTTGACAAACTGATTACTACACACCTAATCGACACGTGGGTGTCTCGCACTACTCGCTTCATGATATCTTTTCTTCTCCACACGTGCAGGTTGTGGAATGAACTTCCTTCTGATGTTTTTCTGCTGTCGTACAATAAGGCTTCAAAAAAAATATAAAAACGGATTACAAGGCAGGCAACGCTTCAGCAGTACCTCTGGTGTTGCTGAGGTCAATAGGTGACGGTAACTGCTTACCATCAGGCAGGCCGTCAGCATGTTCGTCTCAAAATTATATTTAAAAAAAAACTAGCTTATCATTGGAGTCGCATTTTCAAAACTTAGCTAACAAAAAGGATCGTGGTCCTTTGTATTTTAGTTCATTAGAAAAGAACGGCAACAGTATTAGTTAGTTTAGTTTAGAAAATGTTAGAACAGAATTGACATCATTACTAGTTTAGAAAAACTGGCCTAAAGTCAATGTATCGAAATGATTCAAAATTCAGTTTGTTCGTAAACCTTGAATGAAATAAATATTTATGTTGGCTAAACACAGATTGGAGCACTGGTGGTCTAGTGGTAGTACCCCGCCTTCCGTTCTTAAGGTCGTAAGTTCAAATCCGGTCGTGCACTAATGGATCGCTACGAAATATGTATGTGTGCACTCATACGGTGAAGGAAAACATCGTGAGGCAGCCGGAATGTCCACGAACTGAAAATTCGAAAGACATGTGCCATCCACCAATCCGCATTGGGTCCGCGTGATGGATTAAGACCCAATTACTCTCACTCGAGAGTAGGCCAGTGTCCCAGCAAGGAACGAGAAGGCTGGCATGATGATGAAACACAGATTGTGCCGATTAAACCATTGTTTTAACAAAAAATATGGTCACCCTGTGGCGACTAAGTTTCAATTAAGCTTTCCCCTTCTAGAGGCTTATTCGTACCAAGGCCTAAACCTACATTCTAACGCCTCAAATAGATTACAAACAAGCTTGTACCACTTTTATTCTGCTTTCAATTAAAAATGAGCTGTATTAAGTAGTACATAAGGTTGATTAGACTAAAAAAGTACGAACCCGAAAAAGGTATCTTATTATCTTCAATATAAAAATGAATGGCTGTGCGTTAGTCTCGCTAAAACTCAAGAACAGCTGGACCAATTTGGCTAATTTTGGTCTTGAAATGTTTGCAAAAGTTCAGGGAAGGTTTAAACGGTGAGAAAATATACAGGGTGTAAAAATTTGCTTAAAAAAACGCGAGTTAAACCGCGCCGGGTCTACAGTCATATAAAATTATGACACTAATATTAAATAAGTACATTATTATATGAGTCTTTGTATGTGTGTTTGTTCTCACTCAACATCGTATCTCTGTTTAAAAAAAAAAATCTTAGAATAGATTGGAATTAAACTTTAAATTAGTTCGTGACTAGGCATACATAACACATAGAATAAATACTTTGTGTTATGTATGGTATGACTAATATATTAATTAAATAATATATTTTTTGTGGCGCGGCGGGCTTAGGTCCGCCTGCGACCCAAGAGGTTGCGGGTTCGATTCCCGCCTTGGGAAAAATGTTTGTACGATCTGCAAATATTTGTTCTAAGTGTTCTGGGCATTTTCTATCTAAAAAAAAACTATGTATTGTAATAAGTTTATCAGTCATCTAGTACCCATAACACAAGCTCTGCTTAGCATGATGCTGTGTAGATATCATAAAAACTGTACAACTACGTATAAAGCCGCATCTTGATAAATAAAAATAAATAAATTTGGGTAATAATATATCCACCAAAAATACAGTTCAGGGGCCAACTGTATAATAAAATAAGTACATAATACTTGTTATTTTGTATGGAAAACGCTTATATTATTTGCTTTTAGCTACGTTATTAAGCAATCGGCCCCAGGTTTTTTATTTTTATTTGACTTGGCTTGACTTTGACATTAACTGAACTGTGATAAGGCCATGACATTGCCACTGACTCACACAAACATAAAGAACAAACATAAAAAAAAACACAAACATTAACTGAAAAGACACAGACTTATTTCAAATCAGCTTAAAGTTAGAGTCTAGACGTCAATTTGGAGGTCGGTTAGCTCAAAGGGGACTTTTGGCTAAACTCGGTCGTGTAAACGGTAGATAGTGAATTCATTTGTTAGGTTTGAGTAACGATTTAGAAACGTTCTTTAGCTCATACATCCATGAATCTTTCTATTAGAAAAAAATATCTGCGTAATGCTAGCTCTCATACGGTGAAAAAAAATCATGTGGAAACCGGCATGTCCAAGAACAAAAAAAGTCATGTACCAACCACCAATCCGCATAAGATCCGCATGGTGGATTAAGATCTAATCACGAATCGAGGTAGGCCAGTGTCCCAGCCGTGGTAGCATTAGAAGGCTGATAAGATGAATTGTTTAAATTAAATGAGTAACGTTTCAATCTCGTTTCTCAGCATAAGTCAGCAGCTCAGTCCGAATTTCCTAATAGGATTTTGATATTGTGCCGGCGGACTTCAGAATTGGGATTGAATTATGTGCTTCCATGGACTTACATTTCGCTGGCTTCACAGATAACTTTCATGTGCAAGATAGAAAATAACATTAATTTATTAACAGAAAAAACATAATACAATAAAATATTACGCAGAGCCGAAACAATTATAAGCTTTGAAACCTTGCAAAGTCAAAATTGACTACCCCGCCTCAATACGTTACCACGTTGAATGGCAATGCTATTCGTGAAACCAGTTATGAACCAATTACAATTATTTATTTACTAGCTCTTCGCCTCTTATTTACTAGTTTCCGGGACTTGTTCGCGAGGAACTCGGGAACTGTATTTACTTTTCGGGATAAAAAGGTTATTATTAAATTTCAGCCAAACTGGTCCTGTGGTTTTCGAGTTAAAGAGGAACAAACAAACAAACATTCAAACTTTTACGTTTTAACTATTAGTGTGATACGTACCACCACCATACCTATTTCTGCCGTCAAGCAGTAATGCTCGCATTGCTGTGTTCCGGTGTGAAGGGTATGGTTTCCGGTAAAATTACTAGCACATTTCGATCTTAGCCTCAACCCGCGAGTGATACCTCTGGTAATCAAGCGTCCATAGGCTGCGGTGACCGCTTACCATCTTGTGGGCCGTACGCTTGGTTGCCACTTCAGTTGTATAAAAAAAAGCGTATTAATATATTGAAACAGCAGAAAAACGCAACATAAAGTACATCATCATGACAGCCTTCTAATGTTCCCACTGCTGGGACACTGGCCTACTTTGAGGCGAGAGTGATTGGATCTTAATCCGCCACGCGGACCCAATGCGGATTGGTGGATGGCACATGTCTTTCGAATTTTAAGTTTTTGAACATGCCGGTTTCCTCACGATGTTTTCCTTCACCGTATGAGAGCACTGGCATTGCGCACATAATTTTTTTTTGTTTAAAGTACATTCGATTAGGTAAATCTTATGATTACTGAAATGTTTGGTTGGAATGATACGCACGCACAGCAAATTCAAAGATTTATTATTAAAAGAAGAGTTCGATTGTTTTTTCAATTAGGATTTAACGATGCGGTGATACAAGAGAACCGTAACAGGAATTGGTCACATTTAGAAACTTCTTCTTCTTCTTTTAGAAGAACACTTAAAACTTCTTCTTCTAAAAGAAGAAGAAGCAATGTTCTAAATGTGACCAATTCCTGTTACGGTTCTCTTGTATCACCGCATCGTTAAATCATAATTGAAAAAACAATTGAACTCTTCTGAACCGTGACAGGAATTGGTCACATTTAGAAACACACTGTACGTATGATATGACAGTTCGTAACACTGTCACGTGTCACTCAGGCGGGACGCTTTACGAATGCAAACGTTGCCTTCTTGCAACGTATAAATAAGGAAAATAAATTGATGATTTTATTTCCTAAGATTAGTAATTATTTGCCTCATTTGCACGGTTCAATAATTGCATGAAGAATTGCTTTGTCAAATTGATTTTGGAGCAAAAGGTCAAACATCAAAACTCCTTCGCTGATTAGCCAACTATTTATTAGGACTCGTAACGCACAGTTAAAAGTAGACTATATTGCTTCAACGTTTGGGTTTAAATTGCCGTCTAATCTGTAGTTCGCGCATGTCATTTACTGCAACGCCATCCGCTACCCGGGATGATTCATGCAATATGATGCAATGCAAATAATTAATTCTAATTAAGATGATGATTGTGGTGAAATATGATAATATTTTCATAAGTTGTTTGAACTTCTATGACAACAGGTTGTTGTTTAAAGGTTTGCACATGGAATAGGTTTTAAGAAGTTACTTTACTTATTAGGTTTGTATGGTAAGTAAAAACTCTGCAAGTACCTATAATCAAATAAAAGAAATCTGTTGTCTAAATATATTTTATTATTTACAAACAGGTGACCAGTACAAATAAACCAATATAAAACCATAAATATCTACGGAACTTATAGTCAAACTTAAAAGGTATTTTCAATAAATTTACAAATGCGAGTTAAACTCGCATGGAGAATGTTCAGAACAATGAATATCTATCTAATATATCAATTATAAGTAGTTATAATCAAAATGATGATTTATTTAAATATTCAGAGATTTACTATGTTATTTTAAGACCACAGAATTTTTTATGGGTTTTCCTGTTATCTATAAGCTAATATTTTTTTCTGTTTAAAGGGTGTTTTCCCTTTAAACTATTATAGAAGTAATACTTTTGACAAAAATACGTCGTGGGGTCGCGTATCTATGGAATGCTCTTTTAAGCAGTTAAATATATCATGAAACCTAGTTACAATATATTGAAAACATTTGTTGTACAGTAATATTATCAGGTAGATAAAATAAAGTACTTGATTTGGGTGGCATAACACCATCCCCTTAGATATTTTGGGCTTGATTATTTTTTACGGAAATAAGTAAATAGCGATGAACTTAACTGTGAAAACTAACACCAATATTCTTTTTATGTAAATGAGATTGGCTTATGCACCACTTCACTGCACAAGAAGGCATTTTTTATGAGAAAATCTCAAACCGATTAAAAATTAGATGACCGCCGTCATCATTGACAATTTCGGATAAACTAAATTCGCTCGCAGCTCCATTGACAAGCCCCGCCTGCCGCAGATCCGTTTGCGTTAGGGCATTTTCTAGCTCAAGGAATGCTTCCATGCTTTGTTTGTTCGTAGACTTTAGCACTATCATAGACTTTGCAACTGTAAATCTCTTTAAAATCATTGATCACTAGTTAGCGGGAAACACCCTACTATATTTATTCAAACTAATTTGATTGCTTGATAATTCTACTTTTTAGAGTTCCGCGCCTCGAAAAAAAAAGGGAGCCCTATTTTGGGATCAATTAGTTGTTCATCGATCTGTCTGTCTAATAAGACCATTTTTCTCAAGGCGGCTGAAAGTATCCACTTGTACACTGCGACTATTAATCATGGTCAGGCAAGGCGCTTCAGACATCAGGCGATCGAGTTGACCACTTAATAATTTGCCGAGTTTCTCTCAGAATCTTAAAAACTTGTCTAAGCATCTTAGGGCCATTACACGGGCGGTTCTCCCGCTTCGGGTATCTGCTCGACGAAGTTACCGCAGACCATCAAACTACACGGAACGTTGTTTATGTCTTTTGTTCATTTCAATATGGATCCGCCAATGATAATTTCAACTTGCAGAATGACGCAATTTTTTTTTTTTTATGTTAGCATGTGACAAGACAATCAAGGCGCCCACCTGACTATTACAGATGTAGTGCCACCCAAAGCTTAAAGTTTTTAAGTGTTTGCGTGGCACTGCACTGCGCTTATCACCCCGAGACATTGTAAGTCTCTTCACCCAGTAATTTTACTTTCTACACTACTGCTTGGAGGTAGAATATCTGACACTGCGGTGGTACCCACCAAGACGGGCTCTGGCTGAAAAAACCTACCACCAGGAAAACATTACGCAACAGCGGGAAACCGCCCGTGTAGTCTTTAGAGTTTATGAAATAAAACGTGGATATTTGCTGAATTTTGTGTAAACAAACAGGATTTATAACGGGAACACAATCTGACATTTCAAAAAGTTTCGCATTACTTCCTTTAGATTATTCAATCGTGAATAAACAAAACGAAAGTGATATGATTGTATCAAATATCATTCGAATTTTGTAAGGAAATTTTAGTTGACTGTATCCGTTTACTTACAATTTGATAAATATTTGACTGAAAACAAAGTTTTCTTCTCAATTTCTTTACAAAATAATGTTAAAACATTTAGTTTATTTAGTTTTTTTCGTTTATACGAAAAAAACAAAATGTATCCATGAAAAAACTCGCGTTTAAATTGTTTTATTACAAACACGATCCAATCATTTTAAATAATAAAATTATAGTACTGACGTAATACAAACCAGCATTAGGGAATTTCCAAAAAGCTTAATTCTTTTCGAACATTTTTATAAAGAGGTAATGAATTATTACCATCAATGTCAGCAAAATTACGGATGGTTTTTGTTAACGAATATTCTTTCCCGTCTCGGTAACTTAAATAAAGCTTTGCAAAAATAAGCCTTTGATGTTTTAAAAGCGAATGATTTATACGTGGCTTCCTCAAAATTAACAAAACTGGTACCGATTAGGAGCCGAAATATAAACGCAATGCGATGCTACACCGCCTTTATAATATGTTTAGGTTTATTTAGGATGTAAAGAACTGAAAAACGTGATCAACGTGGGTTTAGCACTAGTATTGGTTCATTCAAATTAATAAAATAGGTTTTGTTCATTGATGCAATTTATGAATCACTAGTATTGTCCTTGATTTCGTCCGCGTGAAACACAAAAATCTGCATAACTGGTATGCCAGTACACAGGTAGATTAAATGATCTACTGTGTACTAAATTTGTTTTAAGTTCATTCAGTCGTTTGGGAGTGATACACAGACATCTAAACTTTCATCTATAAAATATTAGTAAAAAGTTATACCGAGCCCTGTGCCATATTTTCATATAGACAGTACTACCTGGTCCCTGACCACACACGAATCTTTTAATTAAGCATCAAGCTGCTCAAATATTTTAATTATTTATTTAAAAGATGCTTTTGAGAATCCGAACAGTTTAATTATTTTTTTAAAAGATGCTAAATCGTCGTATAAGTTAAAAGTTATTTACGTTTATGGTTTGTCAAATTGACAATCTTCCAGCAATGTTTGTCATAGCGTCTAGCTCGTCAGCGTATACAACCCAAAATGATAATTTCTTTGATGAAAGCTGTCGCCATGAAACGATTTGTTGAAAGTAAAATAAACTTTAGTCAACAAAATCAAACGTCTTATTCCAAAGCGTGCTCAGAGAAGCGAGAGACAAATTTTAAACTTGTCAAAATTATAGAAGTTGGCACAGGTTGTCTTGAGGCGTATTTTAAACATTTCGTGCGAGCATCTTTACTTTTGTATATAATCATCCCAGTTGTCGCCTCAAATAAAACTGACTGGTGAGCTGCTGACCAAAAAGAGAAGTGGTTTAGAAACTGCGAGATGGGTAGATGAAATAGTTAAAGTCGCGGGCTGTAAGTAATAATACTAGTAATGCTGGACAATCCACACAGCATCATCTAGCCCCAAGCTAAGCAGAGCTTGTGTTATGGGTACTATGATGATTGATACTTAATACCGCAACCGCAACCTTTTGCTTGATCGCGAATGCTCAGAAGAGAAACATTTTGCTTGGGTCCTGACTGAGTTTTATAAAAAGCAACCAGAAAATCTATTGGCTCTCTATTTTTTTTG
Organism: Colostygia pectinataria; assembly: GCA_951394395.1. NCBI lineage: Eukaryota > Metazoa > Arthropoda > Insecta > Lepidoptera > Geometridae > Colostygia > Colostygia pectinataria. The sequence goes on from OX596362.1 coordinate 7,132,556, forward strand.
ATTTAGGTGGTGTCAGATTATAAAACAACAAGATAAATACAATAGTTAAGAGTATCATCAAGTTTCAGTTTTGTTAACAGGCGACTCTGAATACAAGTGTATTATATTATTTACACACCAAATCTAGTACAGCTGTACCGTGCCTCTCAAGACTTTAATTTTACATGCACCAATAAAGAACAATTATTAAAAAAAAGGACCGAAATATGAAAATAACAATAATACCGAAAGGGTCAATTTTGTTTGCCCACTCACCCTACGGAACACAAATTAATATCATTTCCGTCTGTACCATCTGACGTGTAGGGTAGGAAAACGGGAAAGAAATGATCCAGTTGGTGTTTTCACTCTAAATAGGGGTGAAAACACCTAAATGTGAAAAAAAGTTTGACTCGTTAATCAATTATATATTTCTTTATTTTAATTTATAAATTCAAGAAGTTTTAGTTGGGCTGATTAATTTCACAGAATGATACTATGTATTTCAAAATAATAAATGTTTTGATAAGACATTTTTTTTTAAATACATGCGTATGCTCTCTCAAAATTACGATAGCCGCTATGCTGGTGATAATAGAAATTACATATTCATTGTTGGTTTGGCTTTTTTTTTAATTTAACATTATAATAGTCGTGTTTTCTTGGTTATGAATATGAATCTTGTCAATTTATTCCTGTAATTGCTTGTTTAACATACTATGTATCTATTGGATTTCTTCATAGCGCAGCTATTATAGATCCTGGTTTTTAGATGGTGGATCATGTTACGATCTTTATTTTTTAATTCACAAAATATGTACACTAGAAATACATTTTTTAACCGCTTATAATTTAAATTTTTTTGCGCGTTTCAAACAGTTGACCGGATAAAGCGGTTATGCATAAAAAAAATTAAACGCTCCGGTGTGACGCTGTCAACGTGGTCGCGGGTGTCAGGGGGTAGGTTCTCCAAACTTTTTGATTAATTACATTTCGCTTTCGCTTAGCGTAGAAGTATAGGTAGGCAAGCTTTTGCTGGAATTTTGTAGAGCCATATAGTCTTAGACAGGGTAAAAATATAAAAAAATATGATATTAAAATTTGTTCATTTAATAATCTCATTATATGACTTCGTTTGTAATTTAGTGGATACGTGATCATGCGAAAATATAAGATTATTATTATTTGTGCTCAATGCGAGTGACATTTACTTTACAACAAAACAAACATACATAATATTATTTTCTACGTAATGCTTGCACACATTTTTCCAATTGCGTGCTAAAAAAATACGATAGTAACTTAAGGTACTATCTCAACATTATTAAGTCTAACCGTGAGGTGAGCGCGACTCAACTTTATTACCTGACGCGTTTGAAATACCAGTTTTATTATTGTGGGGGGTGGAAGCTGAAGGGGAATGGTATTTCTTCTATGACAAATTCCTAACGCGGCATAAAATTATCTTTGGATTCGGAAGTAGGGTCGAATTATAAGTGAACAATAAAAATATCGCATGTCAACTCGTGATTGTTTTAGTGTAAAATAAATGGGTATATTCCTCATCAAGTGTTGTAATTCGGTAGATAGTGCCTTTGTCTGAGAAACTGTGTTATGCGTTTATAGTAACAGTATAAGACTAAAACCACTACCCACAATGCAAAGGCCAGAAAGTTGCAGATCCAACGACTATTTTTGAATAAGCATATCCAATTTTGAGTTATCAAGTTTTGGTTATGTGCTCAGTAAATTGATTTTAGGTTGATCAAAAACAAAGTACAAATAGACTACGTTATCACAGCCTTCTAATGTTTCCAATGTTTCCACAACACACACACCACGAGGATACTCTCAATCGAGAGTCTTACACCGTTACCCGTTGCAGATTGGTGGCTGGCACAATGACTAAACATTTCAAGATCTTGCCCATATTAATGAACTTGCTCATAATAATGACGATTTCTTTACTAACAATTACTAACAATTTTTGCGCATAATCTTTCAAGTGGAAAACCTCATTTGTGCACGATCAGTTTTGAATTTGAACCTTAGAACCAAAAGGGTTCATTACTAGAGCACCAGTGTTCTCTGTCAAGTGAATTACCTGAAATCGCAATCTGTGACATGCCCATGTTCGCGATACGTGAGCAAAGCGCCAAATTACTACTAACTATCCCTACAGACAGAATCGATTAGCTTTGATCAAAGCGAACTCCAACTGTTTGCCACCCTATTTCGCTGTCATGTACAGTAGGTCTACTCTAGCGGGAAAAAACGATACAATCGTGATTCGTGACAATTATTATTATTGATTCACCCTATATTAAAAAATGCTCTATTAGTTATAAAACATTAGTTATTTTTGTTTTTATTGTGTTAACCATCACACTAAGGAAATACTAAAGATTATAATATCCCAAATAATATTTTGCCTCAAGCAGAATCTGAACCCGAAACCACCGATTGATACGCGGGAGCTCTACCAATTAAGCTATCCAGACATTATATCGGTTGGACATTGAGATGTTTTCGGCTCAAAGTGTCGATAGCTCCACCAACAGGGGAAACGTTGCAGTTAACTCTGACACTAGTTGAACCTTGATATTTATCCACAGGCAATTTATCTGGCATAAAAATTGTTATCTATGTTTTATTCTAGAATTTAAACCATCTACATTCCAAATTTCACCATAATCGGTTATGTCGCCACGGAGATACATGGTAACAAACATTTACACACACACAAACTTTTGCATTATTATTATTATTATATTATTATTTGCATATTGAAAGTAGGATAACAGAGTGTACATATTAATATGCAATTCTCGCGGCTACTAGGTATGATTGAAATACATGTTGTTCTAATTATAGACTAATTACACCATGCGTAAGTAAACTGCTAATTATATCTAAAGTTAAGCATAATATATTAAATTTAATTCTATTTACGTTATTATTGGTACGACTGGTGCTCTGGTAACATTCATTAGCGAGAAAATACTTTACTCATTTAATCTAAAGCTAAGAAAAGAGAAGACTATTCACACTAATATGATTTCATTTAATTTAGTTTTGAGTTAAAAGCTAGCGGAGGTCATTCCAAAAAGGTAAATAAATCTTTATTTCAATTCCAATGTTAAAGAAAATAAAAGAATTATAAAGAAGCTAAGTCGGTAAAGTAAGTAAGGAGGCCACTTTTTCCCGAGAGATTTCATTTAATCTTAGTAAGGAGTCGTGTTAAATTGCCGGCATCAATCCACAAGATTACTGAACTCTGTCTTGCCGAGTTGTATTGCGCTTGTACTTACTCTCTGTACTTGGAAGCTGAAAAGCTAATTTGAAGAATACATTTTGATTTCAGACCCTTATTTAGCAAAGATAACAGAAACTCGGCTTCAAATCAAAATATTTCGACAGTGGATTAATGTTGAAGCGTGAATTTACCAAAAAGTTTTACGACCACTCCGCTAACCTCAGATTTGAAAAGTTTTAACACACCTTTTTGGCAATCTATTATTCATAACAGCAATTTACGTTACTTTCATAAATAAGCTCAACAACTAACTTCAAACTCCTCAAAAGCCTTCAAAATTCCGACATGAAACGTGAGTCCATTTCCAGTGGCTATCACGAGTGGCTTCACCCCAAAATGAAGGGTGGAACTCACCCCTAACACGTAAAGTTTTCCCCCGTGCGTTGTAAAACTACCCTTTCTTATTCAAGCCTGGGGATACAGCCTAGAGCCTGAGGGAAGTCTGTCATAGAATATTGGGGAAAGAGATGGTACATTTTTAACAAACTTATTATATTATATTTAGTCAGATGAAGTACAAACTATGGACCGAAACGTGACATGTCATGCACTGTCTAAGTTGGCGATGACACACCTGTAAGACTCAGAAGGGTAGCCGACCGACGTCGCATCGTGTCGTGTGTGTGGTTATAGTTTTTTTTTTCTAATTGTGTGGTTATAATAATGGTAGAGCTGTATTCGACCATGCTATATGTAATATTTTTTTAAAGTAATGGTTTACTCACATGGTAACAGATGAGTGTCAACTAATATTACTAGTAGCTCTCCGAACAGAAGACCTTGCAAGCATAACATTTTAAAAAGTGACTAATTTACTGCATTTTGAGGAGCTATTTTGTTCATCACGCTGAAGATCCTAATCAGATGTTTACCAATTTTTTATGAGAACAACAAAGTTAATATCTTTTAAATAAAAAAAACCATCAAAACTGGATCTTATAAGGCTGAGATATCAAGGGGCTACCTGTTTTTGCCCCTTTTTTTAAAAAGTGCGCCCCAAATAAAAAGTCCCCGATGACAATCAAATTCTATAAAGTCATAAAACCATGCTGACCATAATTCTCATAGTACTTTGTTTATATTATAGATACTATGTTCATAGAGTCATAATACTTTGTTTAAACCAGATCCGGTTGAAAAATACGATATTTTTTTCTCTGAATACTAGCGTTGGGTAGGTATTTTTAGTAATTAATTAAATGTCTCATCTGTATTTACAATCTTGAGTCGTCAGTCCCATCCGGCGCTTTACGGCCTATACGCAATGAATTCGCGTAACTGCTGTACCCTTATTTTCAGTTATTCCTCTTATAACTGGCAATAATCAGTATTTTCTACCTGGCAATACTTTTTGAGCATCTGCCTGCTAAATATGTCAGGGGAAGCGGTAATGATATTGTTTATTTTATTGGGTGTTACTAAATTCAGGAGTTATTATTTTTTTAGGTGGGTTGCCTGTATAGTTTTTGTTGTCTATTATAATAAGTGTCATATTTTGCTATAAATTTGATTTCACTGCTCAAACTAAACAGCGTCTAAGCTGAGGCCATCATCATGACAGCCTTCTAATGTTCCCACTGCTGGGACACTGGCCTACTCTCAGGCGAGAGTGATTGGGTCTTAATCCACCACGCGGACCCAATGCGGATTGGTGGATGGCACATGTCTTTCAAATTTTTAGTTCTTGGACATGCCGGTTTCCTCACGATGTTTTCCTTCACCGTATGAGAGCACTGGCATTGTGCACATAAATTTTTCGAACAGAAAAATCCATTGGTGCACGACCGGGTTTGAACCCACGACCTTAGGATTGGAAGGCGGGGTCACTACCACTAGACCACCGGTGCTCTCCACTAGACCACCGGTGCTCTAAGGTAAGGTAAGGTGCTTAAGCTGAGGCCAAGTGCTGTTGAATTGTATGAAATTGTTTAGCAGTGAAAGATTTTGAATTCATTCAAAGCTAAGCGCCATTCAGTTAAAATAAGAAAATCTGCTCATATTTTTTATTATTTAGTAGCTACTGCCTATGGCTTTGCTCGTGTAGTAAGTTTGTCAACAAAACATAGGCTGTTTTTTTATTAGCTCAATAGTTTTCAGACTAGGATCAATGATCTAGAGATTAGTAACTCCTAACAAACATACAACATACATAGTTGACCTCTAGGTGTAGATCTCTTTGTAAGTGTCAGTGACGGTCAAGTCTTTTGCCTGATCTAAAGCTCCACGCCGTTACCATAACATTTGTAATATAATCCAAACCGGCGTAACCAAGTAGCATCATGGGTTAACTGATGTGCATTCAATGACTCAACATTATAACATTATTTTCAGAATTAAAACCTAAACTGAAAATAGTATAAAATTGAAATGAAATATGATGTTTATATATATTTAGCTAAAACATTGTTATAAAACAATGTAGACGAGATACAAAGCCCAATTACAGTACGCAACACGTAGGAACAAAGTTCATTCATGCAAGAGCTTGTTAGACGCTCGCCTGCGCGAGTTAAGCAACGGTCTTGAATTTAAAGCTTGGTCGCACATCGACAATATTAAAATTTCACACATCATTGTAGTTTTTTTTATGTCGGCAAATGTCAAAACCGTCATGTGGCTCACTTGCATGCTAGTCATAATAGTTGCAGTCGCTACCAACGCTATCAGACGTTACGCAGCGGGGTTGAGACTAGGTACAACCAATTTTTTTGTAATTATTTTAGTTTTAAATTTTGGGTGGCACTGCACTGCAGTTGTCACTCTGGCGGGCTATTTGTAGTTATTCTGTCTCTTCGCTGCTTTTGCCGAGTAATTTAAATGTAAAAAGCAAGCCACGTAATATTACAATTTTTTTATTTATACTACTAAAGTGGCATCGGTTATCGCAGCCTATGGGCGCTTGCAATACCAGAGGTATCACGGATTGCCACCGTGAGACGTAGATTGAAAATCTCATGTTCCTGTAATTTCACTGGAAACCAGCAATGCGAGCATTACTGCTTGGCGGCAGAAATAGGTATGGTGGTAGTCCTTCCCCGGACGAGCTCTATCACAAGAACTCTACTACTCTTTTATCAACGTTTTTTTATGTTAAATTAGTTTTAAAAATCAGCCCTTGAAACTCTTCCTTTACCCGGGACGTTGGGGGGACCACCTGCGCGGGGAGCACCAGACGTCAGCTATCGATTATTCGAGAGCGAACAAACCGAGACCCGGGGAGTGCGTTTCCTTCAAACGTCACCGACAATATTCTACACCCTACCACCCACATCTTAGGACTCAAGTTTCTTCACCGAAAGTCATAAATCGCTCGTGCTCATCCATGTATCCGTAATGACATGTCAATCTCTCAATTTTATAACTTAAACCTGAGTGTTTAGGGTTCTATTTTCAGTGCTTATTTCAGAATCAATTTGCGTATGAAAAATTTTCAGGGAAATGGTTTCCGAGAATATTATTAGACGAGTTTGACGGGAATTAGGAGAGGATGTGAAACGATGTCACTTATTTGTATTTAATAAATATTATTTTGCATAATATTTTAACGCTGTTAAATTAAAAACTGTACGTTTTACAGCAATCCGAATAACATCTATTGTCTTTGTAGTGCGTGCGTACTTTTTTACTCTTTTATCTGAAAATTTCAATATTTTTTCATCAACTAGGAGGTGATGATTTTTAGACGGATAAAACAATTTTCTTGAAACATAGCTAAAACACTTTTTACAATTCACAATTATATTACATAGCAAAAAATCGGTTCATCTGTTCAAGAGCAATGATGCCACAGATAGGGATAGAGAACACCCGTCCCTTAGAGGTTAAAAAAATTGTTACTACTAAGTTTTTAACTTACTTAGAGGTTAAAAACTTAGTTATGACTAAGGTTACCGTTAAGGCACCATTCTTTTGGTTCTTCGTTGGGGGTTAAAAACAAACATTAACAGACGACTACTAACACGCCACAACATAGTGCAACGTTCTTGTATGCGAGTCTCAGACGAGACGACTAAGCTGCAAGCAAGTTAATGAAGCCACCTTAAGGAGGGCTCAGAGCGGATTACCGTAATTTGTATGAGCCCTGTCTGGCAGGTCGTTGTATAAAGCAATATCTACATGGCTTAGACTTGCTTGTGGTGGTTTCAAATCAATTAGACATAGGTACTTGCTTTGTAAGAGTTGTAATCAAGAATTAACACTTACTGTACCTAATCCACTATTACATGCCACTGTCTCGCTAACAAAAGCAAACACAGTAAATATGGCACCATTATGTTATGCTTGCTATAAGTTTAGCTATGTTAACTTGACCATAAAATAATTAGGTTCACTACGCACTTCCGAAACCTATTTCAAGTTGTTATATTTTCACCTATGACGTCTCATCGACCATTCAGTAAAAATATAAATCAATTGCTTCAAACTAAGCATCAAGTTTCATCATCATCATCATCATGACAGCCTTCTAATGTTCCCACTGCTGGGACACTGGCCTACTCTCAGACGAGAGTGATTGGGTCTTGATCCACCATCCGGACCCGATGCGGATTGGTGGATGGCATGGCATGTCTTTCGAATTTTTAGTTCTTGGACATGCCGGTTTCCTCACGATGTTTTCCTTCACCGTATGAGAGCACTGGCATTGCGCACATAATTTTTCGGACAGAAATATCCATTGGTGCACGACCGGGTTTAAACTCACGACCTTAGGATCAAGTTTAGTAAAACCTAAATATAAATAATATATAAAAAGCTACAAGTACTTTTTTTACTAAGGTTTTATCGTAAATTGCGAAAGTAATATACATATTAACAGGACGGACGTTGCTGATGAATGAATGAGTCAGCGAAGGGAAATGCAAAACGCAAACTGTCGAAATATGAGGAACGCTAAAAGAATGCAAACAGCCACAGAGTGTTTGCCTGATGCGTGCACCCTTTGGGTTTTCAGATAGGTTTGTTGATAGATTTATTTACGAGATGTAATCTAGCAATAATTTGGAGAGACTAAATAAGACATTGTCTACACCTGCGACCGTCTCTCCAAGTCTGGGGAGAAAACTCATTTACATCAAGATGAGATAAATAATAGGGTTTTTTATTACAAATACAAGTTTTATTTTTCATATTTTTTGCCAGTTGGTTTTGCTCGAGGAGATGCTTGTGGTTTTACCATGTTTTCATATATGGTTTAACAATTTTATGAATAAGAATATGAGTAACTATAGATAGCAACATTGTTTATACAATAAAATAATAAAGTTTTACTTTTGAATCTGATTCTATTTTATATTCTTGTATTGTTTAATTTTACTTTACTTAATTGGAAATAAATTTTAGTAAAGCATAAAAATGCTACAAAAAATGCGTGGACAAATAGAAATAGCAGTATGATTTTGCTGGTCAATTTTTAGGTCTAATAATATAATTACATATACCGACGAAAAAAAGAGCTTTTCCTTCATCAACTTCGGTTTTTATTGACGTATGACGCTAACATTGTTTAACACTCGTGAGTTCTATCCGTTGATTTCCTTTTTTAACAAAAATGTTCAGTATACCTTTTATTTAAATGTAGACTTTTAGAAACGATCAAAACAACTGACAAAAAAGTTCTACTTATAGATACGTAATTTTAAATCACACATTATTATATATATTATCACACACCTGTGTTATTGCATTAAAAATGTAAAGTTTACAGCCAGGTTTCAGTTAGCCCGGAATTGGATTTTATGAGTTTTAATCATTATCTTTTGTATTGTATACTATAATTAACTTTTATAAATTTATAATTTCGCAGTATATTTTGCATTTTTATGTTTTTTTTGTGTTTTAACAACAAAGACTATGTCCAGCATTAGACATTGATGGTGATGTGATAATGATGATGTGTTTAAATCATGTTACAAATGTAGGTACAGATTTGAATGAACTTGGACTAGTTCTGTACCTATGTAAATAGTTTTTTTATTTATGTTATCTATGCTACGCAAGCGAACCCTCCTCGGGCAGAAACTGGTTATTCGTCTGAAAAGACCTTTTTTGTAAATCATTTTTGTAAAAGGTGAAAAGCGATGAAACAATGAGCAAGAAGATAAAGTAGCAACGTATTTTTGAAACGGGTTGAGTAGCTGTCACATAAGTAATCTATTTTTGTGAAAAATCATTCTTGTTCGCTCGTGTAGAATTCTAGCGATAAGCTTGAAAGGATCACGTTTTTTTACCGCGAGCAAATAATAAGTGGCCATGCCAATTTTTGCCGCCAAGCAGTAATGCTTGCATTGCTGTGTTTCGGTGAAAGGTTTGTTTCCGATGAAATTACAGGCACGTGAGTCTTAGATCTACGTACGTCCCAGGTGGCAAAGCACAAATGATATCTTCTTTGATGCTGCAAGCGTTGGTACATAGGATACGGTAACCGCTAACCATCAAGTGAGCAGCTTAAAAATAATTGGGCCTGGTAGTCTAGTGGCAATGACCCTGCCACAAACCCTACCCCGCTTAAGGATCTTCAGTTCTAGGTTAGGTTTTAGTTAACCTTAAACCTTTTTATTTAAATAACGAATATGATGATACGCAAACACTGTGTCTCCCCAAGACGTGACACAAAATACCCATCTTATTACAATCTACAAAGTCTAAGCAAGTTGGATGCAACTATCTCTTAATTTTATATGTATCTACATTTTTGGTTGTATTATGAAACACAAAGAATTTCAATATTATATTCCGATACGATAACATTTTTTTCTAAAATTTCAATAAAAATGCCGATACTTCTTGTGAACCTTTTAATATTATCAAAAATTCTGTAAGAATTTTAGGAATAAAGTGACGAAGAATTTACAAAGGGAATTCTGAAAAAGTAGCTATACCTACCAAATTGAAAGGGTGAAGTGAGGATGGAGAGAATTGAAACAATCTCTATGAAAATTAATTGAGTCAGCCAATAGATGGGCTGTCAGATTGATGAAATGTTTGGCCAGGGTTATTAATTGAAAGCCGTTCGACTGCGAAATTGAGGTTTTTAGTTTTAATTTGGTTGAATATTTTGAACTCACGGCAACGAAAAATTTGCATCATCATCATCATCATCATGCGAGAGTAAGTAGGTTATAATCGACATCGTGGATCCAATGTGAAACTTTCGGTTTTATAGTTCTTGGGCAAGCCGGTACCTGTTCTGTGCCGGTACTACTTATACCTACCTACTTAACTTACCAAATAACTTTCATCAAAACTTGTTCAGTAATTAGGTACTTATATAATTATCAAAACGTGATTGAATAGGGGAAAGTGGGGGAATCACGAACACTTATGGAAAACTATAAATAAAACTAATAGACAACAAATAATAAATGTATATAATGTAACTTTTTACTTTGGTAGTAAAATGAGAATAGAGTTCATTTAAATTTTACTTTTATGGATAACTTTAATATACAAAAATCTAAATAATCCTGTTCATATACACAGCGGGTATCAGAAACTACGAACACTTATCTATGGATAAGTGCACAGAACATATTAGTACTACGTATCCATAGTCACGCTCGACATCCAGACCTAGAGCAAATATTTCAGACCATGCAAACGTTTGTCTCGCAACGGGAATTCAGTGACCTCTCACTTCGAATCCAGTCAGATTTCTTAATCTTTATTGTAAACAGAGCCATCTAGTGAAAATATACCAAGCTTTCTGGAACATTAGCAAGAACGAAAGAAAGTGTTCGTGAGTCTGTGGCGAGGCATTCAGAAGTTAGTACAATACGTCATTGTGAATCTAATCATAGAGTTCAAATACATGACTGTAGATCATAGATGTCACTGTTCTTAACACAGACAAATTATCATTTGCAAAATACTGTGGATGTTTACTTACTAACGAATAACAATAATAAAGTGTAATGTTTTACTGACTTACATAGATAAAGTCTCTGTAACATTTGACACTGCTTTATTTTAATACGAATGTTGCATTGTTTTCGTGAAAGTCAAATTGCATACGAAATGTGGAAAGTAGATTGTTTTGTATTCAAAAGCTATGCTCGACCTGGGGACACATAACATACCTGGGATCGAACTCACAGTAGATAGGTAATGTAGTTTGTAATATAGTTTGAATAGTAGGTAATTACTTATATTTGATTTATTTATTTTCATAACCAACTGCCTTTAACACATCCATAGGTAAGTACTTATGACATTTCAGTAAGTGACTTACTTTCGTAACTCACTAAAGGGTTTATTTTTCTTTGCAAAGATGATGGTGATGTGACATTATGATTGAAATGTTTGTGTTGTTTTGATTGGTTGTTTTGATTATCTTTCCTTTGCGGTTCTCTCTTCAGCGGGTTGATCACATAACTATGTTAGCGACCAATATCCATTGATCTCCATCTCCAACTGTCTATTATGACAGTTTGATCGTAGCTCTATTGTCTTATTAGACAGTTTTAGATGAAGATCATTGGAGATTAGTAGCTAACAGAGTTATGTGATCAAGGGGCCGGTTAGTTAAGCTAAAAGTATCTATCAACTTGAAACCAATGAATGCGTAAACCATTTTCTCCCATGATCACAAATAGCCATTTAATTTACGATAAAGTTCCCATGGTTTGATAACTTACAATCAAGGGAAAGTTAGGTTTATGTAGATCTGGGTACACCTACACGCAAGAACATTTATAATAGTGAGTATCTGGTCTGGTAAAATGAGAATTTAGTGCGTAGGTTATTTTTAGGACATTCGTTCATCGTAGCGTAGCATCCTGGATTCCTGGCAAGTTAATTTTCTTAAGAGAACCAATTCTACTAGATACTTAAACAATTCCTAGCGTGGTTACTAAAATCTGTAGGTTTTGTTGTTTGTTTTACTCGTCGTATAAAACGAATACTTATAAATTATTTATTTTAATTAATTAATTTTTGGACTTCGGTGTTTATCGAATAGCGAACTGCATTATTGGTTCAGACAGGCTCTTGATCTTGCAAATAATTTGTCTATATACCTACGAGTCTTTGTAAATATGAACCTTAAGATGTTTGAATGCTACAAATATAAGTTCAGATGAAAATGTCGTATTGTGATCCTTCCTTTGGAATCTTCTTCAATATGCAATGTTTTCTTGCTTTTAGTATGCTTAATCCATACACATCTAACTACATAAGTACTAGTTAAAATTACCCCTTCACTGTTGGTTTTAAAGTTTATTTTTGCTTGCTAACTGTCATGATATTGAGGTAGGTTATATCGTTGAATGATGGTTCAAGCATTACGCTAGAACGAATGGTGGTGAGCAGTCGTTTCAGGTTTGTGGTTTTTAAGTGCAAATTATGTGAATTGGGATCCAATAGAAACGACAGACTTTGAATTAAGGAAGATGATTTGAATTGTGAGTACAAAAGAATCTATTCAAAAACGATTTTACTATATTGTTTTACAGTAGGAACTAGGTAGGTACATAAAGATATTTTGTTAAAAAAATATTAGCAACAATAAAGTTACATTTAAAAATACTTTTAACAAAAAATATAAGACATACCTAATTATAGTAGGTATTAGGAAATGGCCTACATTATTTTTAAAATTTTTAGTAGTATTTTATAATTTCAAATTATAACTCTGTGATGATGAAAACCAGGCTAGTTACCTTCAAAACTTTGGGCTTAATTTTAAAGTCTGATTGTAAGCTTTAGAACTGCTGTTTTTAAAATATTTTTTTAAACTTTGATACATTCATGATAAAACATTCTAGGTACAAATGGCTCAAATCTTTATAATAAACCACTAACACTTTCAAAATAATAGGTTTCTTTCTAAAACAATCAGTTTTAATACAATTCATGTCGATCACGAAAAAGGTATTATTTTGGAACTTCGAGTAGCTAATATTTAGCCAACGAGTTATATTGATTATTATTGATTAGGCGTACAGCTTAAAAAGATACTCCAGCAGCATGCAACTCATGCATGCAACATATGCTCAGGAAGCTTTACAGAATAAAAATGGCTTGAAAAGTCTGCACCTAGATTAGAATTTTTTTTATGACAATTACAAAATACAAACAAAGCGTTTTAGTATTACTTTTGGTATGTTCACGTTCACGCAAAAACTATTGGAATTTTGATGAGACTTTTGACTTTGTAATGTATTTTATTGTTATTAACCTAAAGAGCACCGGTGGTCTAGTGGTAGTGACCCCGCCTTCCAATCCTAAGGTCGTGGGTTCAAACTCGGTCGTGCACCAATGGATTTTCTGTTCGAAAAATTTATGTGCGCAATGCCAGTGCTCTCATACGGTGAAGAAAAACATCGTAAGGAAACCGGCATGTCCAATAACTAAAAATTCAAAAGACGTGCCATCCAACAATCCGCATTGGGCACGCGTGGTGGATTAAGACCCAATCACTCTCGCCCGGGAGTACGCCAGTGTCCCGTGGCACAGTGGGGGAACATTAGAAGGCTTGTCATGATGATGATGATGAATGTATTTTTAAGGTTATTTTGAAGTTAGGTATATTTCAACATGTTTTATATCAATGACACCCAGGAAAGTAGTTTTTCTGGTAAGACAACTCGGTAAGACTGCTGGGAATAGCCCAAATTTATAACCAATTCAAAGTCCTTTCAAATTTAGCGGTGTGCAGGTGTACCTTAAGTATTTATGTAAAATATTGTATATAATAATATTCAAGTTAACATTTGGACAACTACATAAATAAATTTTATCAAATATTTTATATTTTTGTTTGTGAGAAAGAAATATTATTTCAACTATTTCACTTGACTTACTTCAGCCACCCCTTCAGGGTTGAATTTTGAGAGTTGCTTTTTATTGGACTTGACACTTAGAGAAGATAAAAAGTCTGTAGTGTGTTGTTTGTCTCAGTCACGTAACAGTTTTATATATTTACATTTAAAATACAGATACCTACAAAGGTAATGTAAACCGGGGCGGGTAAGTAGGCGCAGTAATTGTACAAAATTGCAGTTATTACCAGATTACGATCAGCACGCGTTCTGGTGACAAAGTAGCTTTTAAAAAAATATATTTTCAATATTACGAGTTACAGATGTACCTCTAACGTTTATAAAATACTTCCCAAACAGTATAATAGGCAATCATAGTTAGGTATTGGGAAAAAGCCACCATACTTTTAAAATTTAGAAATTTTTAGCAGGTATGTTACAAATTAAAAAAAAAAATCTAAGTTATAAAATTACGGTGATCAAAGCCTTGTATTGGGCCTAATTTAACTGTCATTAAAAAGACGTAGGTACATGCTAGACCGAACCTGAGCTATTTAAAAGTATATGAGTGACTGTGGTTTGTGGTTATATACAGTTTTAGTAGATATCTTTAGGAAAAACATAGTACTGATGCTAGATAATTTTTTAACTACCCTAATATCTTTTATATTTTTTAGGGTGGATTCGACCAACTTCTGAAATAACTATTCTGTAGTAAAAGAAATGTGAAATACAAGTAAACTGTCAGTTTACTCTCAAATAACTAGTATTTATTCGGAGAACTGTGACTTTCCGAGTTTGGTCAAATCCAAACCTAATAGATACTTAAAAAAATTAAATCACGTACACAGTTAGTGCTAAAAAGCTCTCCTAAGGACACGTATGAAAACAAACAGAAAATACGATGCGACTAGCAATCACAGTGATTTGATCTAACTAAAGTATGGTCTAACTAACATGCTTCAACTACAAAGAACATCCATGACTGACCGGTAATCATTGATCTTGAAATCATATCGACTATTTATCTATCATACCACAATCATTCACGATTTCACTATACATCATTAGCTTATTATACTGATTATGAACGAAGATAGAGAAAGAAAAGTTTGTGAAACTAATTTAATAATGATTTTCCATAATAGTGTTTCAAACGAATCTCGTAGATAGACAAATTATATTTAAATTGTGTGGTACTTTATTCAACCACTTCAATTTTGCTTAATTTGTATGTACATAGTTTGAGAAGAAAAACCATGTAATTTAAGCATGAAACTAAGTATGTACACGTACAAAGATTATTTAATGATTTCCATGAAAGTGTTGCCAACGAACCGCGTAGATAGACAAATTATATTCAAATTGTTTTGTGGTATTTTGTACTTTAGATTATATTGTACTTGTACGTACATAATTGAAAAAAAATATGTTTTTAGGTGAAACTAATTAAAAATATTGAAATTTTTATTCAATATTTTTGAATGCTGGTTTAAGAAAGCAAGCCAATTTATAGCTTTAGTCGAACGCCCAGGGTTTTTATTTAATGCAATTTTTATTTTCTTGAAGTTTAATTTCGTATTTCTTTTATTGATTTAACACCTTGTCTCTAGGTCTTACTTTTTTGGTTGTGTGTCATAATAATTAGTAAATAGTCAGTGCAAAATGCTACAATCATATCTCGTAACTAAATGTAAAAACCTTGCAAGTGCAAATATTTAAACTTGTTTTAATTATAAATAATGTCAAACAATAGTGCTGCTTTTGTGATTTATAACTCCACACTCGAAGGCAAAATTCTAACAATAGATACATAAATATAATTTGATTATCCGGTCGCTTATGAACCATTGTTGTCCTTAGAAAGTTGCCTATAATCTAGGCCACTGCAGTCTGCACTGCAGTAGTATATAACCTTATAGTACTAATACAATCACAGATAGTACGGGCAGTGTAGTGTACTTGCAGCAAATATTGCAGCAATGTATAGTAAACAGGTGCCTTTCTACAGATTTAAAAATAGTTTAAAAACCTAAGAGAAAGAGGTAAAGCATCTGCACTTCGTTCGTTCTTATGAGTCAGTGGCCAACTCTGGTGATAGAGTTTCTAGGCCGCCCGAAGGCCTCTGTCATGGCCTAACAACTTTGAAAAAGCCGGGACCGACTGCTTAACGTGTCCTCCGAAGCACGGGTGCGCTCAGTTGAATTGCCACTGGCGGTCACCCATTAAAATGATGACCCCGCGGAACAGTGCTTAACTTCGTTGATCTGTTAAAAACCACTTAGCCAGCTACGTCACGAGCGCTCCCTGCAGTTACCGTACTCTATCTGCAAAGAGTAAAAAATGCAAATTACAAATTTTTGTCATGCTAACTTTGATCCTTTTTCAGTGGGTGATAAAACTTACTTTAGCTATTTTGCATAGTTAGAAAATATTTAAAAAGGTCCCGTCAAAAAGACACGCGCGGTTTATGCTGCGGTTTTTCAACGTTTATGCTAGAACTTAAAACATCTGCATTCCCATCACTATCAGTTCAGGCGTAACGGCGATACGGGTAACAAACATTCACACACACCTTTCGCATTTATAATATTAGTGGGATGTTTTGTGTGTTATGTAAACAGACAAACAGAGGCACAATTTTATTCTCGTCAATTTAACACTGTCGTTGGGAGGAACGACGTTAGATGTGAACAAAGCGACAAGCTTGTTGTCGCTCGTACCCGTGATTCGATTGGGTAACTATCATTTGATCCCATGAATTTGATACCACTTAATTTAGCGGCCTCTCTCTGAAAATTGCTAGTTACATGGCCACTTTATTTATAAATATGCACTCTTCAAGATTTTTTCATTACAATATTTCTAGTGTTCCCACACAACTTTTCAATTTCCAGATTTTTATTACAGTAGATGATTTACAAAATATTAACTTTAGTTCAAAATAAAGTACCTACTCTTTAAACATACCCACTTTTCTTTTCCTGCTATTATAATGTCTAAATATTTTCATAAGTCGTGCGTATCATGTTGACCTCAATGTCATACGAGACTAAATTAAAGGAAAGTTATCCAAAAATGAGAAAAACCTGATGAATGATTTCAAAGTGTTTAGTCTGGTGATGCCGTGTTTGATTTTTATGTTGATGACTTGGTGAATAAACTGAAAGTCAGTCTAGAACGAAAGGTTCCTAACTTGGGTTTTTTATGTTTTACTTTTGGCAAGGCTGTTGGTTTTTTTTTGTCATCAATGCCAGAACAAAAAATATGACAGATTTGAAAGACACATTTATTATAAATTATAAATTTATAAATTATTATTTTTACTACAATATGATATAGTAACCAATCATTCTACCTAAAACAATTTGAAGAAGATTCGTTCCAAAGAACATCCATTCACCATCCAAACAAAATTATCATCATGACAGCCTCCTAATGTTCCCAGACGCTAGCTTCGTGTTTTTTTAGTTATGCATTTTTGGACACTTTTTCTTTTCTTTTGTTTCCACATTGATGTAGTCCTTCACCGTTTAAGAGCACGGTTTATACATTTTTAGCCTCTAACGTCATTCGTGTACGACCGGTTGTGATCCCATTACCTTATAATCAAAAAGCTAAATCACTACCGGTAGACAACCAAAACGAATGCGATTGGAACTGAGTAGAACGAGCTGTGTAGTAAAACTTAAAAAGCTTTTGAATAAGCCATTGTCTTGTTTCAATAAGCTCATGGTTTACAACAACAATACGATTTAGGCACCTCAAATGACACCATCTACTATAATTCATAACAAACATTTCTCACGTTTTAAGAAAACAAGGAGTGAAAGTAAAATTTTACACACATGAATTTATTGCTATCCTTAAAGTCGTCATTAGGCTAGCAACAAATCTGCAGTGGAATATATGCGCGCATTTCATCGCCAACAATATTATAGAAATGTTCCGAACGCATCGTATATAAGCAGACAAAACAACACGTCTATCTATGCAAAAAGCCTCCGTAAATTTGTCCCCAATCTAGGTAGGTTTACTAGACTCTGATTCTGCTAATTCTATGACGTTTAAGATAGGATATTAGCACTTGCATGACGCTTCTGTGAGTCTCACTGCATATCAACTCCAGGACGCGTTATAGAATTGGCGGATTTGGAACATATCACTAAAGTGAAACGGAAAGTAAACCCGACTAATCGTGTGCAATTCTTTTATTTCCAGCTACGCGAACACATACGAGTACATCAACGAAGGTCGTTAAGAAAGTAAAGCGTCTGAGGAAAATTGACAGAGTAAATTACAGAACATTGACATTTGCTACGGAATTATATGGGCACTTGATGAATTAAAGTTTCACTTGTTGAGAAGTTTCATTTGTACAAGAGAGTTATTTAAAACGAAAGCAAGGATGCTGGAAAAGTTGTAAACAAGTGAATGTTGACAGAAAAGAGTTCACACAGAAATAATAAAAAGTATGAAAATGTGCCTATTTTAAACAAAATATTTTCTCAAAGACAATAATTATTATTTAAGTAAGTTACAAATATGTACTGATACAATGAGATATTGAATAATGAGCTATGATCAATTAGAACAACAATATAGGCAAACAAACTTCTTAAAAAAAATGCTCATGTTTAAATCTCGAACTACTGGATTGTATATAAGAATAAAATTTACCTAAACAAAAAGTTAATAAAACGATCTCTCATCACAATCGATAATAAAATTACATCATAGCGCATCTTCATTTGAAACATAGAGCAATATTCATAACGTTCATAAAGAAATGTTAAGTAATGGAGCATCAAATGGTCAAAGACTCCTAACACTATAATCAACTGTTACTATAATAATGCTAAAGAAAGCAATAATCATATCCGATGCATCTACAGTAACACTGCTACCACTAATATTATAATTCGGCAGCGGATGAATCTCTGCCAGCCAATAAAGACTCACGATGCAAGAGAGTTAAGATTTAAAATCCAGTAGAAAAGTGTGAAATATAGATGAATTTGAGTGAGATTAACCTTTGCAAAGGTTGGAGAAAAAGTTATGCGGTAATGGAAACATTATAATTTGATGTAAAAATGCTTTTACTGAAGCAAGACTGGTCCATGACGGAATGCGTTGAAAGATGAAAGTAATTCAAATTCTTCTAGAAGTTGATAAACGTAGAAATATCTTAGTCGATGTCTACTGTGTTGGAACAAATGAAGTATCTTGGTAAGTTACTGGTTACTAGTAGTAAGTAGTCTTTGTTTTGTGTTTGCTTCATATGTAGGTAGTATAAATAATTATTGCCAAGTTCCGCGTTTTATAAGCCCTTTATTAGCCGATGAATTCCAATAGGTACTGTCTTCAATTACTGTAGGAACTTGGTTATACAATTACTTATACAAAGTAACAGTAGAAAAAGCAGTTAGATTATGTAAACGTATTTATTTGTACTTATTTGTTTATAAAGCACTTTCGTTATTTCGATCTACTGTAGGTAGATAAGCAAGTATTGTAATAAAATTAAAAAAAACTGTTAGCAAAAACTGTGACGAATCTTCCAGAATATCTACACAAACCCAAAGAAAGGTTGGGTGTGAACTTGAATTACGCACTTGTATAAAATATACCTATACCTACACCTTTAGTAAGGGTACGTATTAAAGTATTTGACTTCATTTTACGTTAGAGCAGCTAACTTTATTTTTTCTGTTCAATAATGTTAGTGGTTTGTTGAAGCTTTTCCACGTTGTGGTCTACTTATACTATCGTTTTCATCACGATGTTTACTGTAAGAAACTAAGCACTTAGACCTTTAACTAGGGATCACGGTTTACTATTTTAAAACTTATGCCTTTGTTAATAAAGTTCTGAACTGAACTCAAAGCTCGTCTTATCTGATAAAATGCGTCACGATTTTGCACAGAGGTTTTCTGTACCCTCTGATATTTTTAGTGTAGGTACCTACTACCTACAACAATGTATTGAAATGTTTTTCAATCATCGTAGCAATATCAGCTGTTTTGGTGGGTAAGTAAAATTAGTGAGCATTGTTTTATATAGGTAGGTAGATACTTACCTATTACCTCATGTAGGGTAGGTAGGGTAGGTCCTAGAATTTATGAAATTTGTCTAAATAGGCAGTAGGTAGGTACTTTATTATTATTTTTTTATTAGTAGAAAACTAATTTAGGAAAAAAATGTATTCACTATTTGGTTATCACCAAAGATATAAATTTTTATGTAGCACTTTTAGCACCAAACAGCCACAATCAGCATTTTGCGGAAAACATTTTGCCATCTTGTGGTTGCTGATTGAACTTTGAAGCTGCATAACACGGCTGGTACGTTGTGTAGCTAGTTCGAATAATTACAACAGGTGGCGCCATGTATAAATGTATGCTTGTAAAATTATTAAGCTACTGATGATACGATCAATTAAGTTTGTATTAGGCTTTTTTTTATACAGACAGGCGTTGATTGGATGAAAGTTATTACTTTCATAAATCAATAAAAAAAACAAGCAAACAAACTCAGGATATTTCTTTTTTATATTTTAGTGTAAAAGACATTAACGCGCACCCGCCGTCTTAGCTTTTTTATTTATTTATTTTTTCGTAACTAAATTATGTTAATAAATATTTTTTTATTTATGTTATGTGAACACTTTAACAGTAGCAGGAAATAATATTTATAAATAATCTCGTTTTCTTTGAAGTATGAAGACATAGAGTTATTAAAATTCACCTGCTTTTCTCTACTAACTGGGATTACTGGCATAGTGCATGTTTGTACTCACACGAAACATCACACGACGCGAGTAGCTTGCACAAGACATCTATGCAACATAGAAAAAAATATTTGAAATTGAATACCAGTCACTTTGGTTGGGTATGAGTCTGAGTCCCATGGAGTTAGTTGCTTAAAATTTAGCAAAGCTTGTACCATGGTAACCAGTAAATTGATAGAATACATTTTTATTTTTATTAGTTACTAGCTGACCCGGCACGGTTTCACTCGCGTTATTTTTTTAGCATATTATCCATAATTTCTCACCGTTTAAACTTTCCCTGGAAGAACGTTTCAAGACCCAAATTAGGTAAATCGGTCCAGTTGTCGAGCCTAACGCACATCAATACATTTTTATACAATAAGATGTACTTAAAATTCATAGAAACACCCATACATGGAACAGGTACAACATAATATACTTTTCAGATTATGCAAACATTTTGTCGCACAGTGGGAATTGAAACAAGCTCTTAAGAATCAGTCAGGTCTACTCTGGTGGCACTGGCAGAGTTTAAGTTCAAGTCAAAGCAGTAGCTGAAGACACAAAAAATGATTAGCAAATTGCTTCCATAAAACAGTCGTAAAGACGTGGGTTCGATACCATGAACCAATGGATATGGTATTACAAAAAAATATGTGCGCAATGCCAGTGCTCTCAAACAGTGAAGGAAAATATCGTGAGTCAACCAATATGTCTAAGAACTAAGAATTTGAAAGACATGGTGATATCCATCAATTTGCATTTGATCCGCAGTGGAAACCAGTGTCAGCAGTGGAAACATTAGAAAGCTCTCATGATGATACCAAGATATAGTACAAGCATAAAAACTCAAAAAATCATTTGGTAAGGAAACACACTGAGTTTAAGAGTTCCACTACCGTGAGAAAGTAGTGTTTGCCTATTCAATTTCTCTGTTATTAGCTGCTGGCTCCATTCACTGTCCCTGTGCAACCCAGACCTAACCCAACAAGAACAGTTAAGGAAGTAGCACATAGTACCGTTACTCGTCTTCACTCGCCAGTGCATCGATGCCCGTGCTTCGAACCGCGCGTATTAGGCGTACTCACGCGTTAACGAGTGGTCAAAGTTATAAGTAACGGTAAGTTCAATAACATTTTATAAGAAAAAATACAAAACTCAACTGGTTAAAAATGCTTTGATCATTCGACTAAATAATTTAATAAATGTGATCTTATTGGAGAGTTTCATATTATTTGTGTGATAGTTTAAACTGCCTTTGGGTTTTGCTTCGTTTTTTAGCCTTATTCGTAAACGTACTTTAAACCTCTGTTAGCGATGTGTGTTTCAAATCGACCATCGTTTTTATGCATTGATAAGAATGATAAGGAAAGACACAGGCTAACAGAGGTTTGTAGTATGATCATGAATAAAGCACATACAAGTTTTGCCAACAAAAAAGGTATCCTAAGTTCTAATCTAAATTCTAATCTAATCTTTAAATGAAATACCGACGGAATCGCTATAGCTAATGCAACGTCTTGGCGCCGATATAAATAAAAAAAAGAAAGAAATATATTATAAACTCTTATCAAAATAATAAATTATATTTTACGGCTAGGTTCACATAAAGATTGTTGTTTTTGTATTAAAAATACCTTCACAATTTTTTATTTTATCTGTACAGAAATTTCTGTGGATATAATGTAATGTAAAAGACATCTTTTGAAAATTAGTGTTTTTTTTTACAGATGAATATTTATTTTAACTAACTAAACAAATATGTTATAACAATTATATTTTTTTATTTATTTTATTTACTTATAAAAATCGTAAGAAAATTAAAATACACATCAATCAACAACATGAGTACCTAGAGAAATAACGATATTCTAGTCAATTATTATTATATCTTTTAAAATGATACAAAATTCACACAAGCATAGCTATGAAAAACGGTTTTAAAAATGTACCTACTTTAAGAGGATGTCACATCACATTGATTAAACTCTCGGCATCATTGACATTTTATAATTATTTCAAAGTTAAGGCTACGATGAAGGCCTATCAACTTAATCACCAGCGGTGGTCACTGACCCATATCTACGAACTTACTTACTTACTTTTAAAATAAAATGTAAATCTATCAGTTATCGGTTTCACACACCTCGCATATTTGAATTAATTCAAACTAATTTCGGAATTTTGGGACGTATGTGAAGTAGTACGAAATTGCGGTAATATAAATATTAAATTATTTGTTAAAGAGCACTGGTGGTCTAGTGGTAGTGACCCCCTGCCTTCCGATTCTAAGGTCGTGGGTTCGAATCCGGTCGTGCACCAATGGCGAAAAATTTATGTGCGCAATGCCAGTGCTCTCATACGGTGAAGAAAAACATCCTGAGGAAACCGGCATGTCCAAGAACTGAAAAATCGTAAGACATGTGCCATCCACCAATCCGTATTGGGTCCGCGTGATGGATCAAGACCCAATCACTCTTGGTTGAGAGTAGGCCAGTGTCCCAACAGTGGGATTATTAGAAGGCTGTCATGATAATTATTAAACCATGCTCTCATTTCGCTAATGTCTACTTCAGCTAAGAAAATAAACAAGGTCGTTATCATCAAAACACAAACATGCGTAAAAGTTACCAGTTGTGAAAGTTATCGCATGAGTCACTCCCTAGCTCTGCAGGCGCAGCTTAGTAAGATGCAGCTGGTTAATTATTATTTATTAAAAGCCGGTGTCCCACTGCAGGGCAAAAGACTCCCTTTCTTCTCTCCAATCATCTCTATTTTGAGCTACTGTCGATCGATCTTGTCTTTCCATGCACCACTGCCGCGGTGGAGCTGGTTAAAAATAAAAAATATAAACTATTATAAATTAAATAAATACTTTATACAATCGTTTATAAAATTATTAAATATTGTATGTAAATGCATTTCCATAGTAGGTACATAAAAGCTTTTTTTAGTTTGTGGCTAAGTGGCGTAAAAATGCCCGCCAATATAATATTGGTTTCGTCGTCATCATTAAAATGTAAAAGGTGTGTGTTTTTATTCAATAATTTTAGCTGATAATCAGCTGCTACAATTAAACCTGTGGCTTTAGTGTTGTGTTTCCCGATATTGGTTTTAAGGTTACTTTCGCTTCAGAGTATTTTGTAGCAGGCACTGAGGGCACTTTCATTACTTTGCGCCCATTCATAAGTCTGAAAAGGTTGGAAAGGAACTTTCTCTAACATCCTGTTAGGTTTTGATACCTTTACTATCAGGAAATCAAGATTCTTGAGTCAGTTATTGCTATGATAAATTTAATTAAGCATAATAAAATGAGGCAAATAATAATGAATAGCTAGGTTTAATCCTGTATTAATTCAGTAAAAGTATCGCAATCAATATTTATATTACGGAGTTTCTATAAACATAATATGAACTCCATTACCAGAGTTGACCATTGACTTATGGCACACAGGCACCCAATAATTAAATAATTGTACAAACAACACTGCAAAAATACAAAATATTTTAGGCACCAAAAATCATAATAACACGAAATAACAGCAGAAAAAAAGTAAATTAGAAAGACCATGTATTCGCAAGACGACCGAGGAAAAAAAACTTAAAAACTTAGCTCAGTACTTAAACATAAACTCACTAGTTTAAGATTAAGTACAGCGAACAGATTGGACTTATATCTGACCTATATTAGTTTTAACAATGTTTGGAATTATTTAATGTTATGAATCTTTTTTTTTTCTCTTTTAAATGGCAGTCTGTTTTTTTAGACAATATTGCCAGTGTCAAGTAGTGTCGACGGCTACATCAAAGACGAACAAGTTCGAATTTTGAATTTGACGAACAACAATTTGAAAGAAATGATGGCGTATTTCACTATCATCGTCACAAATCCTGAAAACAATGAACCACTCAATGTCATCACGTTCCTTTCTCTGCGCCTCTATACAAAAAGTATATTCATTTAAGGCGAACTGTGCCAAACTCCGATCACGGACATAATACAACGGCACTTTAATAGCTCAAGACAATAACGTGACATAGTTTTGATTTAATCTATATAATTTGGAACAGATTATTTTGTGAAACCTTTGTCCATTTATCGGTTCGTTTGTTCGTTCGTATGAGTCAGTGGCCATCTCTGGTGACATTATTTATCTGTTGATCTATTGAGATCTTCGGCAAAATATTGAAATAAATAAACTTACAAGTTTATGCATATGAGTACTATTAGGAAATTTTAAAGAGGTATATATTTGATGTGCGCATATTTCTAATGATGCGTAATAATGCGTTTATACTACTATTTTTCACTGATTTTGCAACACCAAAAACACAACCTTACTGAGTTCTACCTATTACTTATCTCTAATTATGGACCCTGTTATTTCTGTTATAAGATTGACAGTTGCATCAAAAAACTACGTGAAGCATAAAGTGACATAAAGTGGAAAGTGTTTCCGCCTGATGGACCAACCAACGGTATTGCACACAAATTGTCATGAGTATTGATTCGAAGGCACCTATTACGGTGTCTTGCGTTTGTGGTGTGTATGACATTTTTATTGCTGCGTACCTACTGTTTGGGTTAAATTCCATCAATTCATTTAAAAGGATCCCAAAAATAATGTTCTACAAATCTAACTTTCATATCGTTTTTGTATTTAAATAGTCTTAAAACGAATAACAAAATTGTCTAAAAAGGTTTGACATTTTGACATTATTTAAATATCAGGTTTTTTAAAGACATGGAAAGCATCGTCCCAGTGTTATAGAAACAAGAACGCTTGTAGAAACGGGAACGAATGCCGACGTGCACACGCCAGTTATATCATTAGCATAATAATCATGCGCAACTTGTCTAGTTTTGAGGGTTTTGTTATAGGCTCAAGCGAGAGTCTTCAGAATTTACTAATGAATAGAATAAATTGCAAATAGGCAGTAGGCTAGCAGTAAGTTAGTAAGTAAGTAAGAATAGAATAGATAACTCTTTAGTGTACACAAATGAAAAAATAAACAAAAATAAAAAATACACAATTTCAATATTAGCGAAGTACAGTTCCCACTGGTCTTATCGCCGCGTGAAAAATTGCTTCAACCTTTAACCTAATGGTTCTGGTTATAGGTACTATTTCGTATTTTTTGCTGTCCATACCTTTACTCAATTTTGATATATTACTTCAGTCATTTGTATTCTGCGAACCGGTTGAATGTAAAAACGGTGAAGTCGCCGCGCCGCGCAGCACCGGTTAAAAATATATATTTTTTATTTAGATTTTTATTTTCGTTTATAAAGAAAGCAAACAGCACTTAAAAATTATCAACTTTTCAAAAAATACAACTGTTGACTATTCATATATTTTCATGTATATGTACATAATATCACCTTGATCAGTGTACCATCAGTGCGTGGCGTTTAACATCAAACATGGGATTGTCTTTTACTATCTTGTCAGAACATCATGGGTCCTTCCAATTTAATTATTTTTCTCGTGTTATTTTGAGTTTTATTGCGTAAATTTGGTGGCAGTTTATCCAATCGAACTTGTTTGTTTAGCACAAGTGTAAATAATTGAAATAGAAGGGTAACGTTGGTTTGCAAATTAGTCAAAGGCTTTCCTAGGGAATTTTGAAAAAAACGTCATTTCTTTCAAATTTTGTTTGTTTACGTTGCCATGCGACAATCAAACTCGCTAATTGACACTGGCAAAATTGTGGCAAATGCCACAGAGTCTATATACTAAGAAGAAGAAGAACATCAGACATACGACTTGACCGTCAAGGCGGGATGCTAGTGCCATTAGATCAGGTGCCTTATTCGCTATGACGAAACGCGGGCTCGTCACGGTATCTGCGTGGAATCGTTGTCGACGAGCCACGTTTAAGGGCTTGTCTGACTGTTTTTCAAACTCAACCTATCGATAGCGAAACTATCGCTATTGAAACAACAAAGATACTGAAAACAATTTTACAAATTCACACCATGGCACGTATAGAACACGTTACTAAGTTACACGTTATTGGTAAGGAATCTCTATGTCATAGCGAATAAGCCCCCAGCCCCCTTTATTTTTACTTATTCTATACTAATATTGTAAAAGAAAGAAGATTTGTATTTTTGTTTGTTACGAATAAACCCAAAAACTACTGGTACGATTTCAAAAATTATTTTTCCATTTGATTGCTACATTATTTATTACTAGCGACCCGCCCTGGCTTTGCACGGGTCCTTAAGTTTTCATTCCACCCGTGCAAGGCTAGAGCAAATCGGCTAGTATAAAATAAAGTTACCCCCGCCGTCTGTCTCTTTGTATGTAAGTACGCTTAGATCTTTTGAACCACGCAACTGATTTTAATGCAATTTTCAGCAATAGATACAGTGATTCAAAATAGGTTTACACGTAGTTTAAGCACCCGTGCAAAGCCAGGGCGGTTTATTAGTTATAGATAAATTAATACCTAAGTACCGTATTACTCAGAAATAAATTATTTAATCTGAATGCACCTCCGCTTGCGGCTTGGACCTGCGCCAATGTCAACGCACCTTGAAAGTAGTAATTATAAATGTTACAGTCAAGTACTTGAACATTATCTATAAGTGCAACAAACGGGTAATAGGAGATTTAAAATTATAATATACTGTGAACGGGAAGACACGGTTAATACTACTAGCTCGAATGATGCTACTTCGATTATCAATACCTCGTTAAAGTCATCCTCGTCATCGAAAAAGGAGCTAGGAACCAAGCCGACTTATTGCCATATTTTTCTGGGTTGGGACACGTGGAACTGTGGCACGGTGCGGGGGGCGAGTGCCCGGTTGAGAAGCGAGAAGTTGCAGGTTCGAGCCCCGCTGAGGGACAAAATGTTTGCACAATCCGCAAATACTTGTTCCGGGCCCGGGTGTTTCTATGTTTTATAATATTGTCATCTGGAGACAAGTACATGCTTTGTTTAGTTTGGGGCTAGATAAATCCTACTAATATCATACTAATATCTGTTTTGTGCTAATATTATAAATGCGAAAGTCTGTGTGTGTGTGTGTGTGGGTATGTTTCTTACCACGTATCTTCGTGACGACTTAACCGATTATCATGAAATTTTAATAGCTACAATCCTGGAATAACACATAGGCTACTTTTTATCTCGGAAAAATGAACAGTTCCTGTGGGATAGCATAAAAACTGCAAAAACGCGGATAAAGCCGCGCAGGTCAGCTCGTATTAAACATAATAAATAAATAATGCTGCACAATCCACACAGCATTATCTAGCCCCAAGCTAAGAAGAGCTTGTGTTAAAGATACTAGATGACTGATATTTACATAATACAATACAAATACGTAGATAGATATTTTTTATTATGCATGGAAAATACCCAGAACACCCGGAACAAATATTTCCAGATCGTACAAACATTTGTCCCAAGGCGAGAATCGAATCCATTTCTGCGTCGCTGAGATGGCATTGCTGGATTGCATTTATTTATCTAAAACTTACGAAAATAGAGAAGATGATTTTTGGGAATAGAGACTAAGCAATTATTTATTGTACACCAGTAAAATGGTATTACCTATATTTTTTTGTTGCAATTCATTGCTCGCGCGGAATTCCGCTTTCACTTTGTTCTGCCAAACATATACAATCCATAATACAATACAATAATATTTCCTTCGGTGAATTTTCCTTATTCGAATGAATCGTCAACTAAATAGATTATTCCAAAAGTCACTGTAACGGAATTCAAAAAGCCAGTTTAAAACCAGGTCAGTAATGCCATGTTTAAATAAAACCTGACGGTCAGGGCCACTCGGTCGTTCACCTCCATTCATCTCTACATACCTAGTATCGCGTGAATGAAGAACATCGTTAATTATTTTTCTTAAAAAACTATGGATATTTTATGTTTTTTGAAAACTTCTATAACATTATGTGAATAAGAATGACAAAGGTTCGTAAAAATAAAAAAAGTTTTGCTTCTTAAAATTTATAAACTCTGTACATACAAACAACATGCAAAATTATATATTATTAGGTACTTATTTTTTAGGTAACTTAATTATTTGAAATATTTTGGTGTGTACATAACTTCTAATATTTTTATGTGTAAGACATTAAGATTTTTAGAGTTTCATGCATATTCAGTGTAGGTTATAAAATATTATGTCAACAACAGTGAAACTTTGTGTGGTATAGCCATGCGAAACACTGTACCTATATTTTACGTTTTACAAATTTATAAACAATAATTATTAGATGGATAATTAATTTAATCTAATCCGCATTTTTGCTTGAGAGACGGCCAGTGTCTCAGCAGTGGGAACATTAGAAGGCGCCATGAGATATATAATCTCATGAAATCTATCTATATAAGATAGATTTTTTTAATCATCTATTTGCCTATTTTTGTTTGTGAAACCATGAACTAAAATGACTTTTCTTTCTTTTCAGGTAGAGAAAGTGTTTTCAATGATGACGCGACGAAAAAGTGCATATTTAAAGTGGACATTAATTTTGTTAGTTGTTCTTTTGTGTCCGTTCGTTAGCACGCGACCTCAAGACACGAGTAGTGTAAAAACTGAAATAGCAACAGAAAATTCACTAAGGTATAGTCGTAGACATGATAGCTTAAATTTTAGTAATGTACCTTTAGTTATTAGTTTTGTACAAAATTCACGTACTAAACATGCAAATGAACTCCTAGTAAAATCAAATAATGTATCAAGCAGAATAAAAGGTATAGCTAGTAATAGACCCAGGCATCAATTAAATAGAAATATTTATTCGTTGAATACAAAACCAATAAAAGTAAGACTTCCAGAAGTTTCAGTTTCTCATGAAAAACGCAAATCAACAATAAAAAAAGTGTTGACTAAATGGAAAGATGAAACCAAATACGATGGTTTGAATTTTTCACATAAGACTACTTTTTCTGATGAAAGAGACCCAATTACGACTGTTAATGTTATAAATTTTGATGACACTAGTACAGAAAATGTAAACTATAAGTCTTCTGTTATGAAACACCAAACTTCAAAGTACAACAACTACAGACCAAGCTTTCAACCCCAATACTCCGAAGAAACAGAAGTTTATTCAACGAATATTCAAGTAGTAGATTCTCACACACCACGACCCACATACTTGCATACTAAGCGACCAAGTCCTACACCCATAATTACAAATGTAGGCTATCCAAGACCGTGGCAGCAAAATTCTCAGATTTACCGAAAAACCACGACGCAAAAACCGGTGCGGGTGACAAACCCGTTAAATTACAACCATCATAATCCTATACATAATTACCCTGGCGATTTCGAGGTCACAACTTTCCAACCTACGTCAGCGTACACTGAGAAGATTGTTATAAGACCAGAGGAATATAACGGATCGCCTGATGAATGTCCTACTATTTATCTTACTTTGAATAACACATTCCAAGGACAAGCTAAAGAGGCTTGTCCTGATTTGAATATAGCAGTAAACACAAATGTTATAAATAAAAACGTGGTTATAGAATCAGAAGAAGAAGAAACGGAAAGTTTGTTTCCAGATGTATTTGGATTACCTTTAGGTGACGAAGATGATTCAAACCCCGATGAATCATCAGCAAATGATTATTTTGGCACGGACTCAACTGAAAGTCAAGAAGTTCAGAGTGTTTCTGTAGAGGAAAATGAGTTATCTAATTATAACGCAGCAAATGATATACAAAGCGAACCTCCTGAGTCAGGAGGATTGTTTTCACCTTCATCACATGTATCAGCTATTAGTAAACCAGGCCGTCCGAACAAAGATGATGACATTTTCAGTTTTTCATCTCTTGTTCAGTTTTTTCGTCCAGCTATAAGCGCATTAGGATGGCTAGCAAGCGTCAATCCTTTTGCTATTAGCTTTTTTCCGTTATTTCTAGCTCCTATAGCGCTTGTGTTTGCCGGGTCAGGTTTAGCAGCTTTGTTTTCACCATGGTTTTTGCCTATAGGTAGAGAAGCACCTAAAGTCGTACATGTTTATAGACCGTATTGGCAATGGGATGATTCTATAAAAACCTGGCACTTACACTCTTTCCCTGATAATAGAAACTGGCAATCATCTAGAAGCAATAAAAATGAAAACAAAGAAGAAACTTCAATAAAACCAACATTTTTTTATAAATTAAAAGAACTTTTCAAATTAACTACCGGCATGTTAAAAAAAATAAACAACAGTGTTAACAGTAGAAAAAGCAAGATAAGAAAAAGAGACGTGTGGTCTTTAAGAGTCAAATGAAGGAAAAACGTGGTTAGCTTTTTTGCTGTTTTGGAAATACACAAAAATAATGAAATGGAATAAAAATATTTTCTTAATAAGTAACGTTTTGTAGATTTATTGAAGTTATAACATTTTATAACAGGCATGATTTTTGTACAAAGCAAAATGACTAAAGTATTAAAAGGTAAACATGATATTTTTGTATATTATTTATTTTGTAGGATCCTTAGTTTTATGTTATCATTTAATTATTTATTCTTACTTTTATATTATAGTAATAATTATGTTGTTGTTTGGCTATTAAAAGGCATTTATTTGACTTAGGACATATTTTTTAAGAATTTATTTAACTTGATGTTGAAGTGATGTTCTGTTTGTTGATCGTTTTATCAACTGATTTGCAATTGTTGATGATTGTTTAATGTTGGAACGGTGTTTTATTTAAGTATAAAAATGTAACAAATATAAAGTATAGAGTGGTAAAAAAATATTTTTTTTTATTATCACATTTATTTCCAAAAAAATCATTGACGTGTGATGTTACATAATGTATTTATAGATAATTATTTTATTGTTAATATTAATTTCATTTTGGTTTCGATTTAATATTATATGTTGAATCGCTTGGTTTTTATTAAACATCAAAATAACAACCATCGGTTTGTTTCTTTGATCATTACAAAATTATGGTGGCAACTTTATTCAAAACCACCCAAAAAACACTGGCAATTAAAAACTATAAAATCTCTACATTTAGCTTATTTTAGAACGATGACTGTATTTTTTTTGTGCAATAAATTTATGTAGATAGTTACTACATACTTATTTTTAATTAGGTAGGTACATTACATTTATTTATTAAGTACAATTAGTTATTGTATTTTTTTATTTGAAACATAAAGATAATTAATAATAATAAATTTTAACTAAAGTCATAGGTATTAGAAACGAATGGTCATAGGTATCAGAAACTAAAGTACCTACCTAGTGTTACAACACCAACTTAGATATTTGCAGAGCATATAAACATTGTTCCGCAGCGTGAGTTAAAACCGTAACCATTTTTTGAAGTCTAGCTATCATCCACTGCGCTACGTTCTACAAACTAAGAACGAGTTTTTAAATTAAACAACATAGCATTGTAAAAAGTTGATAAATCATGCTAACTGCAATTTTTTCTTTTTTCCAGTACAACAACAAGCCAGAGTAATGCTACAGAAGAAACAAAGCTATCAGTAATGTTATCACCATTATTAATTACATCAGCTCAAGAATCTCCCAGAGATGTTAAAACTAAAGTTCCAATTCGCGAATCCATAAAGTTAGTCGCTAACCAGCTGCTCGATAAGCCTAGTGAAAAAGAAACTGCAATCACTGGTGATACCAGAGTACCACCAAAAGTTAAAGCTCAAGCAAAACATACAGTAACAACAAGAAATGAAAACGCGGAAGAAGCGGAAAACGCTCATGCTGGTATTGCAGTTCCTGTATCAATGGAAGAATTAGAAACGGAAAACGTGGTTAAAGAAAATGAATCTACTACATCAAATGAAGGCATTTCAACTTGGGTACTTGT
The DNA here is from genome assembly GCA_951394395.1 of Colostygia pectinataria. Lineage (NCBI taxonomy): Eukaryota > Metazoa > Arthropoda > Insecta > Lepidoptera > Geometridae > Colostygia > Colostygia pectinataria. The sequence goes on from OX596362.1 coordinate 7,165,203, forward strand.
GAGCAGTCCCATTAGCAATAATTCAACTGTTTCAACTGAACCAACAAAAACCGAGGAACCTAAAAAACAAAAGCCAGCACTACCGAAAAATAAAAATAAAAAACAACCAAATAAGCCAGCGAAAAGACCAGTTATTATCAGTACTAACAAAGCTGATTTAATAGCTGGAGGTTCAGCTATTAATGAAAATGTCTACAACAAGATTAAGGATACCGTTTTATCAAATGTAAAGAAAAATAAAACTCCTGCTAGTACTCAAAGAACAACTACAATAAAAAGCACAACTTCTTTTCCAACCACTGAAGTATTAACAACTAAAAAAGAAGATATAAAAAATCCAACAAAAGTAGTTTCTACTACTTCAGAAACTAAAGTAACAACAAAACCCAAAAAGAAAAAAAACAAAACTAAAAACAGGTCTACGACAGAAGAACCTTTCATTAGTGACTCAGCTTTACTGCCTATGGAAGCTAAAGGACCAGAAATTGAATTAGAAGTAAGCACACCACCTGTTACTACTAAAAAACCTAAAAGAACATCAACTCGGAAGAAAAACAAAACAAAAAAACGTAAAACAACCAAGCCAAAAGTTGAGGAAGCATCTACTAATATAGCAGAAATAAAGACTAGTAACAAAACCAAATCAAGTAAGCCAGCAAAGAAACCACCAGCTCCAGTTGCTATAACTTCTCAGCTCTACAATTATTTATCCAGAGAAGTAATGCCATCTGTGGGCGTAGGAGTACTAGGTTTAGCTAGTATAGTTGGGATTGCTAGTTACTTTTTCTATCCTTTCTCAACTCCAGTAAGGCGTACCTTTGAAGTTGACAAGAGGGATGACCTTTACAAAAATAACGCAGAAGATTACGCAAATGAGGGTAATGGGCAAGCTGAAGAAGAAATGCTAGGGACAGTACTGGCTGGTATGCCTGCTTACGCTAAGAATAAATTAAACCCTTACGCCGGTCAAACAGCATACATTAACAGGTACCCTGTAAAAAAAGAACAGCCACAACAAGATATAAGGTACCGACACGTTGCTGCTAAATACGAACCTAACTACAATGTTCGTTATCCTCAGCAAAAAACTGGTTTGGCTCACGGTGCTGTTTACCCAAAACCAGTAAATTACAGTCCTATTTACGACACGCGACATGCCTACACGACTGAAGGTAAATTCAATTATGATAAACCAGCAACTTCTTACGCTCCTTACTCAGTTGCAGCAGTGGAACCAATTTATGCTTCACCTCAAATAGAACCATCATCTCCAGGAATCTCTTCTTATGGAAATGACGCATCAAATTCCGTTGTGTATGGTGTTAAACCTTCAGCAGAAACAGACTTCAAGCCAGTCTATCCTTTTGAAGGACAATTTTATAGCGAAGCAACAAACAGTCCAGTTACTTACGCCCCTACTTCATTGTATTTGGGATCTAACAATGAGGGAGAAGAATCTATTGATGAATACTCAGAAACTTCAAGCGAGGTAAACGAAGCTGATGAAAGTAAATTTGTAGTTGGTAATGTGCCTAAAGAACTGTCAGACACTGCTACACCTGCTGTTGTTCCCGAACATGGACCAAGAAAACTAAATAGAAAAAAAAGAAGTTCTTCCCTTAAACGCAGTATTTCAACTTCATTGGAAGAATTGCTGAGGTTAGAAAAAGAAAACAACAATTTTCTAAGTAATGAGCTTGACGATTCAATTTATGCCTCCATGCCTGTTAGAAATATTGCACCAATTGATCAAGCTGTGCATGTTATTCAAGACATACCTACACCTTCAAAACCCGATGAAGTTTTTATTGGATACGCTGCCCCAACCAACAAGGCTGTTGACGATTCTACGACTATAAAAAACCAAATCATTGAAAGTGTGTCAACTGTACCAATTGAAAAAGAAGAAAAAACTACTGTAGAACCAGATACTCAAAATGACGTAGAAATAACAACTCAAGCTTTCCGAGTATATGAAGTTTTTTCCTCACCTGATGTTACATCAAGCCCTATTGTGAGTGAAGTCTCTGTTAAAGCTGAAACGACAACACTCAAGAATATGATGACTGAGACTACTACTGAATTAAGATCGGAGACAACATCAATGTTGCCTTCTACACAAACGTCGTACATGGATTCAAAAGACCCAAGTTCCCCAACTCTTAGACCAACTCCGATTGTTCCTGATATTGCAACGTATCCACCTTTAAATGAACCTCTAAGTTTTTTTTCATTTCTAAGGCGACTAGTAGATTTTAAAGTAAGACTTGGACTAAGTATTTTACAAAATACATCCGAATCTTTAAACAGATTCTTGAAAAATGTAGAAACGCCGCAGCAATCAAAAATAAACTTTGCTAAAGCATCACAAGGTTATACGAATTCTAAAAAAAATATATAATTATAGCTAGATGTTTATACAAAATACTGGGCTAATATTTTTTTATGCAAATGAATTGCATTTTTATAAAATATGTTCTCATAATGACTGAAAATATTTTAATAGTAAAATAAATACCACTTACAATTATTATTATATTTTATACATAGGAATTGAAGGTTAATAATATAAGTACAGGGATAACAATAATGCTAAGATTCTCAGTTTATTAAAAAAAAAACATTTTAAGTATATTTTCAGAATGTTTTCCTCGAAAACTGAGGGAAGCCTACTGAACTTATATTGTGATAATGATTATTCAATTAAAGTAATAAACTTGAACAATATCTATTTCACACAGCTACAATATATGCTTGAATATTTTTCTCATGCGTATGCATGATTAGGTACATGATATAAAAAAATGTTATGGTTTACATGAACCAGTGTCTCAATTATGTTAGGTCTTACGAAAGTTAACTGCATTTTATTTATAAAACCTTCAATAAAATGTTGGTCTTCGGTTTTCGTGCGCCTTTCAGCATCGATATTATTATGCATAAGTATTGTATTAATAACTTGTAAATATCTAATATAATATTTTATAAAATAAATAACTTTGTTTAAATCTATACATTGATTACAGTGTCAGTCACATATTATTTATTATTTACAAGAGCTTCAAAAAGAAGTTATTATATGTCATCAACAGCTCCACCTCTGTTTTTTCAGGGGAAAAATATGTGCGTGCTGAGAATGACTTTTCTCACTGACACTAGATGTCACTATCACCTTCTAGTTACTCGGCAAGTAAAAGATGGCGCTTTTGTTAAAAAATGTTTAAACAAAAATGTGCTCCCTAGGTTCCATCTTTTGGTAAGCTGAGAGCAAGATGTTAATCGTCTTGGGTAACCAGTGATCAATATAGGCACTGGAATAAAGAAATATGTATAAGCTAAAACAATTAAATTCTTTAATTTATGAAAAAAACAATGTATAATAATACCTGTACCCTAACTTTATTTCAGTTTATGGTAAGACCGTATAAGCCAATGTTATGAGCATCCAGCAATCTAATACCACAGTTCCATTTCCTGTAATAATGAGAGTCGAATGTACTGCGTCGTAAAAAAAAGATAAACAAAATAAACCCCCAGTCACCCCTAACAAAACAGCCCTATGGCCAAACAAAATTGCATCATACCCCCGATGTTTTCGTAGAGAAAACATCTTTATAAACATCTGAGGGATGATTAACCCTTTGCCGCCCTGCAGGGCTTGGCTTACGGCTAAACGATATTAAGGGGTTGATCCACTGAGGCTTGTGATGTCTTGATGAAGAACAGTGACAGTAACCCCAGCACAGTTAAAGCACGTAACAATATCGTTTTTGATACCCACAACATGATTGCAAAAGTTGTTAATGGAACTGCTCATAAGCAACTTTTGGTTTAACTATAATAATTAAGACCGTGTATAATGATTATCTACTTATACTTTAAGAGGAATGATATGTATTTTTGTTTGTAACGAATAAACTCAAAAACAACTGGTCTGATTTCAAAAATAATTTCACTAAAGTAAGTTCGAGTCACCAGAGTGGCCAACTCTGGTGACAAAGTTTCTATGTCACCCGAAGGTCAAAGTTTCTATGTCATGGCCTAACAACTTTGAAAAAGTAGGGGACCGACTGCTAACGTGCCCTCTAAAGCACGGGAGCGCTCAGTTGAAATTACCACTGGCGGTCACCCATCAAAATGATGGTAGCGCGAAACAGTGCTCTGTTAAGAACAACGTAGCCAGCTACTTCACTAGCGCTTCTCTATTCTTTCACTATTAGAATGCTACATTATCCTTGAGTAACATGGCTATATTTTATATCTACCCGAGCAAAACCTGCTGCTGCTAATAAAATAATAGTTACGATACAACGTCAAAATAAAAACATTTTGTCACCGCATAAAATTAATAACACCAAAGTTGCCACTCGACCGGAAATGTACAATTTGTATTCGTGTGAACTCTTATTATTAATTAAATTTCGATTGTACAGGGTTAATGTGGTGTGGCTATAGCAATGTGCCCACTGGAACGAATGGAATAAAATTATCAGTGTTCCCAGATTTGGGGTGAAATAATACGCAGGTTTGATTGGTCGCAACTTCGAGCATATTTATATTAATTGAAATGAATGTATATGATTTCACAAAATTAATAATATGAAAAGCCTACAATTCAAGTATGTTTCGTATTATCTATATACTTATCTGTGGTTGACTTCAATACACGTTTTAACAAAATATTTTTGAATTGGCCTCTGACTCATATCTAACAATATCATATAAAAATGGCAGAATTTTTTAAATAATATAATATTCACCAATACATTTAGTACATACTTAAATGCAAAATATACATTATATGAGACCTTTGAGCCTTCTATAGACTTACAAACAATCATCTGATTATGAATCTAAGAAAAAAATAACTTAATGGTAAAGTTACATACCAAAATTTATTTATTTATTTGATGTTAGTTTATCTATTTTATTTCAACGAAAACCTTACCATTACATTCAATGACAAAAGCCAAAAAAGAACAAAAACAACATTGGCTCACTGACCCACTTATGCCAAGTACTTACAGTTCATTAAATCAACAAATTATGTGTCAAAAACTCGTTCAAAATGCCATGAAAAGGGATATTCGATGAATCGGAAACAGGGTGGGGGTTAATAAAATAAAATGAGAATATTATCGAATTGCGACCGGTAAGGTTAATGTGGCATGGTGAAGATTGAGAAATCAATGGAGATTTATTAATTAAATTTTTATTTGTATTTTTTATTGTTTAAGTCTAGCTGTATAACACATAAAAAACCCGCTGGAGAGACCTGATATAAGAAGTTTATATTTATTATTTTAAAACATTTAAACTTAGTGTTACATAAAAAATTGCTCTATATATTTAAATCTTCTTATATGCAAAATTATTGTTAATAAAAACAAACACATCATTTAATTTTTTAAATTTTTGAACGTTCAAAATGTTATTATAATTCCGGTTATGTAGAAAGTTTTTCTACTTAGAATTTTAATTATTTAACTCAACTATAAAAATAAAGTGTCTACTCCACTCATGTCACAATCCACTAACCAAAAATCCTAATGTCGTTCTCATAAATCAGAACGTCAATAGTCAAGTTATGGAGTCGACTGTTCTCGTGGTTATTCAATAACAACTGTAGGGAATCTAAAGTTAGGGTTCCCTTTAACCAACGAACGTCATGACGAACGCAGTAAAGTGGAGACAGCAAAATACTATTATTTATCGCTTTTTTTTTCAAAGCAGCGTTTACGGCTTTGTAAGGTTCATGATCCTAATTGAAACTCAACGAATAGCTTCTTATCTAATCAAAGGTTTTGTGGGTTTTGCGTCTTCAACGACAAATGACGCAGGGCGGGAAAAGTAGAGTTAATTAAAACGGCGCGTCGCACTTCAATAGCTGTCACACTCAAATCTGAGACAAATTCCGTAGAGGGGCGCGTTATTTTAGACTGGATTATGTCAAGCACCAACCTACTAAAGTTTTATGATATCTCAAACAATAGGTAGATAATCGAAAACTGGTAGAGTCCGCTTATCAAGTGGAAGGAATTATTGTAAAACTTTTATCTGTCAATCAATTTTGGCGAACATTATCTAGTTCCAAACTAAGTAAAGCTACTCTAGAAACCAGATAACTGATGAAAAAACATTTTTTTTTGTAAATACATTCTTAGAATACAGAAACACCCAACCCGAAATAAATATTTGCAGATCATGCCAGCATTTGTGTAGCGGGAAACAAACCCTCTTACTTCTTAACTGGGCTCTTTGGTTTGGATTTGGTTTTCAAATCGTGTTTTCACTTTTAAAGAACCTAAAATAAAAATTAATTTAAATATTTCCTAAGCATTTGACTCATACCCGAGTACTGGTTCAACATCGGTTTTTATGACTTATTACGCCATGCCCAGTACCATGGCGCGTTCAGCTATCAGGTGCCATATAAAAAATACATTTTGGGAAGGTTCAAATTGTTCACTTCACGTCCAAGTAAATTGCTAGCTCAGCACATCTGCTTTTATTTCGTCCACCACATCTAGACCGCTGCGGTGACGACAATGCGGTCTATGGCCCGTGAAGTGATTCCCCTGACGGCTTCGGATATTTATGTCTTGTTTTATTAACTTGTCATTCTATTATCTTTTGAATCCCTCATTCTGTTATGTTGCAAAATTTATTTCTGTTTAGATAAAACAGTTCATTTGTTTATTTTGTTTTTGATAGTCCTTATCCTAGTCCTAAATATTTTTAAAAGATTTTCTTTTATACAACTGAAGTGGCAACCAAGCGTACGGCCCACAAGATGGTAAGCGGTTACCGCAGCCTATGGACGCTTCCAATGCCAGAGGTATCACTCGCGGGTTGCCACCTTGAGGCTAAGATCGAAAGCCTCAGTAATTTCACCGGAAACCATACCCTTCACACCGGAACACAGCAATGCTAGCATTACTGCTTGGCGGCAGAAATAGGTATGGTGGTAGTCCTTCCCCGGACGAGCTCTATCACAGAGAACTCTACTACTCTTATTTCTCTCTCTCTCTTATTTTGATTTGCGTTTATGGATACCACACAAATACTTACTTATAGATTAAAATCTGACTTGTTTTCCACAAATATTAGTTATTTTGTAGTTGAAACAAAATCTGTTCTTTTTTACGATTTATTTCTACACAGGATAGCTTTGCTTAGCTCACTATGTTTATCAATGCAACTGCGACCGACTATGCTGTGCAGTTGACATTAGAGTACTAGTTCTTTTCAATTCATCTTTACAATGCAATTGATAGTCAAGTGCAAGAGAGATTCTTATTACAGCGGGATCCGTATCATAATGCATAAAACAATTTGCGAGCGCCATTTCAGAAATATTTTCAAATGAATGGTAGAGAGAATATAAGCACTACATGAATGGTTTCATATTTGGTGTTATTATTTAAAAAAAAAGATCAAATAATTTAATCTAAATGTCATTTTCAGTGTCAGTGAAACTTGAATAAAAAGGTTGCCACGTCAATTTACTTGAATCTCAAGGGTGAGTACTTATTTCAAAGCGATTAGAGACTTAGCTGTTTAAAGTTTAAACTTTATTGATCAATTTATTAAACCCTTAATTATCCCAAAAAGGCATGCCGATTAAAATTCAAACGATCTAAGTATTTATGAATCACAAAAGGGAGACCAAATTTACGCGTCATTTTCACGCTATTATTAATCATACAATGCCCAGTTTTCTATTGAAAATGGGTACAAAAAAACATCCCTTTGTTTTATTTTGGATATAATTGGCCGTATCATAATAAATTTATTGAGATAACAATTGTACTTTATGTTATTGTTTTAGTAACTTCGGTTCAAATTTAGTCAGTTGATAAATTCTATTTCCAGTTGAATGAACTTAGCACGGGAACAGTTAGGTACTTTTGATAAGTTATACTTTCATTTGGAAGTTTATTGAATAATCATAACATTGTGTCTATAATTATTTTTAACAATATTTAAAATATTTATTTAATAATTATGTAAACTAAACTTTTTTATGCTGCATTTTGCGTTGTTGAAGTTATGCTGCAATCCTCGTATTTCAAATTATAGCTTACCTCCAAAGTGAGGTGCCTAAAATCATTTTAATAGAGTGCACCATTTGATGAAACAAAATAAATAGGAGTAATACATTATTCCAACAAACTGTACGGATTCTCATGGTACTAGGCCGTTTGATAAGTAGTACTAGCGCCCAACCCTTCTCTTAGTTGACATGTCCCTAAGTAGACCCTCAAATTGGCCTTTTGGGAGTTGACCGATCACGTGGCTGCGTCAAGTTGGGAACTCCGGATTTATGTTGGAACGTAAATTGCTTGGATTCTTGAAATGGGACTGATTGTTCTAGGGGTATAATAAGTTCTGTGAAATATCATGCTAAGTAAGTAAGATGACGACTAACTGCCAACGGATCCTGTCATTCATGAAGTTATAATAGCTGTTTGTCATGCGCAAAGACAATTTAGTTCGAAAAAGCTCCATTGCGCATTAAAACGGCTTACTTCACGATTGCCTAGAATCCGCTGGCCGTACAATACTAAGACGTTTTGATCTTAACTGAAACTCAGAATATGACTAATTAGATACAATCAAACTAGTTCAGCAAAATAAATTAATCTACCAGCTTAATTATTTTACTTTTCCGGTGTTTAGACTTGGGTTTTTTTTTTCTTAGTGCAAGGAATACACTTTCTAATATTAAGATTTCTGAGGGACAGAGCCCTTCAGGCGGCTACTTTTTGTTAAGATTTTTATGACTCTATCAGTAAAGCAATGTTTTTATTATTTACGATTGGAGAAGAGACAAAATAGATGCGTAACTTGAGTCTATAATAAAGAATATGTTTAATTTTAAGAGTAGTAGAGTTCTTTGTGATAGAGCTCGTCCGTGGAAGGACTACCACCATACCTATTTCTGCCGCCCAGCAGTAATGCTCGCATTGCTGTGTTCCGGTGTGAAGGTTAGGGATTCCGGTGAAATTACTGGCACATGAGGCTTTTGATCTTAGCCTCAAGGTGGCAACCCGCGAGTGATACCTCTGGTATTGCAAGCGTCCATAGGCTGCGGTAACCGCTTACCATCTTGTGGGCCGTACGCTTGGTTGCCAATGCAGTTGTATAAAAAAAAAAAATTGTACATATTGGAGAATAGGAAAGAGGGCATTTGTCCATTTATAGTAGGTAGGTATACCACAAGTTTTTAATGATTAAGTTTGTTGTGGCATGCTGCGGAAATCAAACCAAAACTTCTCGTGTTTCTACTATGTAGCTAGCTGTGAATTATTCCCAAACTACCTTTCATCATAAATTGAAAACATGTTTAGCTTTAACAATCTAAAGATATATCTCAGGTAGACCTATTCGTCTCATCTGCAAATTGCGCAGTCAAATCACTTCTCATAAGGATCTGGGCTGTTGAAAGAATACTAATATTTTGTGTCGTTCAAGAGTATTGATGATCGCTACGTGGAGAAAAAGAAAATAGAAAAGAATTCCAAGAGTGTATACTGGAGGCTAGCACCAGTTTTATTGTTTATAGACGCTAAACTCACAAGCGTGGCACATAACTTTGAATAACACGTAGCTCAGTTCAGCTCTTGCAAATATGCTGGAAAAATCAAACATAATAAGAACTAATTTATGATTTCGGCCATCATGAAGTTAGTGGTGCGCAATGACAAATTTTAGTTTGAAAAAGCTCCATACCGCATTGATACGGCTAACTTCACGATTAACCGTACTAAACTTCTCTGTTTTAAGTAGTGCAGGTATTTTATATTATATTTCAGCTACAACATGGCTTCTGTGCTGTGCGCTACTAGCGACCCGCCCCAGCTTTGCACGGGTGCTTTAGCTATACGTATAAACCACAGAACTATAATATTTAATATAAACGTATAATTTATTGAAAACCCGAATAAATTTTTTTTGCGTAGTATCATGATTTATACGCAAATACATAGATACACACAGAAAGACAGTTGGCGGAAAGCGTCTTTTGTTTTATACTATGTAAAGATATGCAAACTAAATTACTCGACGTTTCCCAGTAATTTTACTGAGAGACGTCTATTTGGTTATTATAGCGCTTTTTCCTACTAACAAAAAGAACATTCGTATTAAAGATTATAAGCGGATTCAAACTAATACCGCCGCCCAGTATATAACGTTTTAATTGCGTCGGTTGAATTGTAGAGTTAAAATAATTACTTATTTCATTTAGGCACCAATTAACTTACCGACTAATAAGCCGTCCGTAGAGGACCCTCGTTCATAAACGCTTATTCAGTATTCCTTACGTAGTAACTATAATATTATTGAGTACTGAGTGTAATAGCTTAGTTATTCTGATTGTGCAGAATTATTGTAATAAAAACTATATTGCTATATTAACTAACCAAGCTGTAGGTATTCATAAGATTTTGTGAGTTGGATGATCTTGCAAAGTGGTTTGGTAAGCAGTGAGTATTAACTGCTACATGTAAAGGTCAAACTGGAGTTTATAGGTCGCCCTATGTTTATAACCAAGCTTTGTTATATAAATAATATTGATCACACTTTACACTATCACACTGGCATCCGGGCGTGTCGCCACATATCTTGAATAGACACGTGATAAAAGATGACAACCGTAATCATTTTATATAAGAGTTAAAATCTGGGATTATGAAATAAATTTTTATAGTTTAAATAATAACATATATGTAGAGAAATTCCTTTAAATGTGATGATGATATTTGGAAAATAAGTCATAGTTTATTAAACAAAATAAAATATGTACATAATTACATTACATTACTATTAAATATACAAAATACATATGAAACAGTTGAGCCATCTAAAGACCGTTACTTATATTAAAGTCATAGTTAGATGTTTGTTTTAACAAGATATGAAATCTAATTTATGTTTTGGCTATTAAGAATAAGAAACTTATCTCTCTGAGTATAAATAAATACATAATCATTTTTAATTAAACACGGATTATATGATTTAAAAAAATGGTCTAGAACGTTGGCGTATACGCCCTTTTTTGGTTGTATGAATGGATTGATGGATGGTTTTTTTTTATTTATTTTATTACTCAATCACGCCAGCACAGCTGAATCTGGATAAAACTAGTTAGAAAAAATTTAAAAAAGATTATTATATTCGCCAATAGCACAGGCTACTTTTTTACCCACCCCTATTTTTTTTATACCCATACCTATTTCTGACGCCAAGCAGTTATGCTCACATTGCTGTGTTCTGGTTCGAAGGGTATGCTTTCCGGTGAAATTACAGGCACTTGAGACTTTCCATCTAACGTCCCAGGGTGGTAACACGCAAGTGATATCTATGATTTTGCATGCGTACGTAGGCTACGGTAACCGCTGACCATCAAGTGGGCCGTACGCTTGGTTGCCACCAGTGGTATTAAAAAAGAAAACCTGGAAAAATGTACGGTTTTCGTGTACACATAGTATAATGTGACAGTGTGATTGTCTCAAATCTTGAACATATTATAAACCACACACACAGAATAAAGTTTTTACCAAGGAATATTTTCTTATTATGCCTCTGCAGCCTTTTTCTTAAAATTTTGTTGAAGAATCCCTCTTAAGTACTTAACCCTTGAATACTGCCTTTCAAAGACGTTATTAAGCTGGTAGTCAAAAAAACTCATGTAATCAAAGTCTTGGCAACGTAACTGTACAGTCAAAAATTCTCCCTAGTACTCCAGCTAAAGCAGAGAATGGTTTAACCACTCTAACATCATCATCAATTCCCTGCCTACAATCTATTTAATATATGGATTTATTATATATCAAAAGGACTAGTTAAAACAATATTATAGACAGTCAGATTTGCGGTTCTAGCTTATTTTTTTAAGTATTAAGTATTAAGTAAGTGATCCACTTTTTATCACCAGTCATCATCATCAGCTTCTTCAAAAATGATACGTCGTAATAAAGAATCACAAATGAGTACACGGTTCACTATGTTTCTTTCAGTGAGAACGTGAGGTACCCAAATAACGAGCTTTTTTGTGTACCCAGTTTTTTTCAAATGTGCCAAAACTGTTTTGTGGTCAATTCCCAGTTCTTCAGCTACGTCGTAACAACTGATATGCCAATCTTGCTCCACTTTTTCAAAAATGGCATCCATTTTATCCGTAATAGGGCGACCAGAGCGACGTGCATCTTTGACATCAAAATTTCCGGATTGAAAACGCTTAAACCAAATTTGTGCTACTCTCACTATGCGAAAAGACTTTTTCCCCAACCTAATATATACTCCTGCACCTGAGATGGCAACTAAATTATAACAACTTACCTTAGCACTCTGTTATCTGCTTTCTTTAAGATTGACTTCGACCAAACTCGATTAGGTAAATCGTAATTATTTGCGAGTAAACTGACAGTTTATTTTTATTTTACTTATGAAATGTTAAATAAAAATAAACTGTCATTCCGCAGATACCAGAAGTGAGTTTAATTTATATTTTCATAAACAGCTGCTTTGTCGATGGGCTATGCCATCGGTTTGCCTCATTAACTTGTTGGAAAAAAATGCTTAGGCGGTCGAAATGAGATTCCGCTTTGCAGAGCGCAATAATTTATTCAAAATTTTAATATAGCTTTGACAATAGCAACGCTAATGTGAGTAATGGACGGGAATACTGTCAACACTATTTGGTTGTGTCACCGATAACATAATACTAAAGGTACGCGTCAATTGGCCAGCGCCGGCCGCACCGCAGGCGCAGTCACGGCACGCAACGGATTTAAGTTGTTTTGCTCAAAAATGCCGGCGTAAGGTGCGTGTCTGGCTGCGCGAATGGATAGTAAACGCAGTGCTATGTGAAGAAAGATACAGAGCAAACTAAAATTCGTTGCGTGCCGTGCGTGCGGTGTGGCCGGCGCGAGCCAATGCGTACCTTTATTCGATAGTGCATTACGATAGTGATTTAATCGATATTCCAGATGTAGAGCTGTCTTTTTTATTTATTTAAAAATAATATGTGTTTTTTATGGTGATACAAAAGGAGGGGCCTATACCTAAGAGTGGGTGAAGTCAGGCTGTGGATAATGACAATGATGATGGTGGTAAATAATATATAACAATAGTAAATATTTGCGGTCATTCTTTTACACAAAGCCATTTAGCCCGAAACTAAGCAAATCTTCCTAAAAACTAAGGTTTGATGCTTTATCGACCATCCATTACTTTTTCTATAGGAAAAGGTATGCAAATCTTTAAGAGTCAAGTCAATGTCAGAAGAATTTATTATATATTATGTTCAACAAAGAGCAAGGACTAATTTAAATCCTTGTATAAATAGGGTAGATTTTTGCCTGTTCCATGGAAATTACTTCAAAAGATAAGGTGTTCTATTATTTTAATTAGGGGACTAAATTAAAAAGACACAAAATAGATTAAAAAACCAAATTGTGTATCCACCAAGATAAAATATTCTAGTTAGTGTTTGGTCTTGCCAAAAAAATAATGAGACAGTTTGAGTTACCACAAAAATACATAATACATTTTTTTTTAATTTTGTCAGATGTTTTAAAACTATGTAGGTATCTCTAAGTATACAATACACTATTACGTGTATATACAGTAGTACGAGTGTATTACTTCAATAATTAAACTTGTATATAAGGAAACGTAGCGCAATTTTTTTTTACAAAAGAATGAACAGCACTGACATAGTCTTATACTTAAAATACCAAACACAAATGGAATAACAATCACATCTATAGACATTATAATCAGGCATAATTACAAGCTATTTTCAAATAATATAATATGGAAATGGTATTCACGCTACCTTGTGAACACAATGTAACATTTAACAGTCCTCCACTATTATATATTCTGTGTTGCCATACTAATGAAGTAACAAAGGACAGGTGGTTTATTCTCACTGGATATTTTCTGTTTGAAATACTGCGAAGATTATTGTAGGTACCTACAGTAAATAAATAAAACCATGATGAAAGCGGCAGAAGTAATTGTAATTTCTTCACTTATCGGTCTACACGGTAAACTTCTCTTTAAATCTTTAACTGTTTGGTCTATGTTCGCATATAAGTAGAGTTCTTTGTGATGGAGCTCGTCCTGGGAAGAACTACTACTATACTTATTTCTGCCGCCCAGCATTCATGCTCGCATTGCTGTGTTCCTTCCAGTTCGAAGGGTATGATTTCCGGTGAATTACAATCACATGAGACGTGTGGAAACGCGCAAGTGATATCTCTGATGTTGCAATCGTACATAGGCTACGGTAACCCTTTACCGTCAAATGGGCTACACGTTTCCGCGTTGGTTGCCACATAAGTGGTACAAAAAAAACATTCTGCAAGAGTGTTATGTGACTGTCTGTCAGTGCAAAGCGCGTTAAACATAAATAAAACAAAACCCTGTCTTCTTCTTCTTTTACTTCTTCTTTTTTTATGGACTCTGTGGCTTATTTGCCACAATTCTGCCAGTGTCAAGTGTATTATTTTGAATGTCGCTTAGCAACGTAAACAAACGACATTTGGAAAGAAATGGTGACTTTTCTTTCAAAATTCTCTTGGAAAGTCTATGACTTAGTTACCCTCCAACATCACCCCTCCATTTCAATTACTTACACTTGTGCTAAGTAAACAAGTTAAATTGAATAAACTGCCACCAAATTTACGCAATAATACTTAAAATAACACAAGAAAAATAATTTAAACGGGAGGACCCATGTCGTTTTGACAAAATATCACAATCCCCAAAACATTGTCAATTTTAAGTGGAATTGTTGACTGATTAAAAAGACAGACGCCACAAATTAAAGGAAGAAGAAGAAGAAGACTAATTAAAAACATGTCGATTGTTGTCACAAAAAAATACTCAGGCATTCCATTTCCTCTCAACTTCGCACGGCGAAGTGGTGGTCAAAAGTCGAGCACACGCACGATCACGCGGCGGGGTGGATCACGCCACCCTGCCGAGCCGCCCTGCCGCGCGCCGGCGCCGTTACTGCATTCCATTTCTCAAAATGCAAAATGGATTGTTCATCTCGCACTCACAACGATTTGGATTGTGGAATGTGGAACGTCGGATTTGATATTATAAAATGTTTGGAAATCAAATATTTGTAAGCACTTCAATCAAGTGAGATTTTTAGTGTTTTTTTTGCATACATGCGTACAAAAAATGTTTTTATTGGTTTTTGGTGTTGTCGTAAAATGTTGTAGATTTAGTGCCCGACACCCGTGTTTTGCCTGAGAGTAAACCACTCTTGAAAGCGACAAACGATGATCGTGACAGATATCGTAACTAGTTCAGAGCATTCACGGACATAAGCTGAACCATGAAAACTGTCACACTATAACGCTTTTGTACGCAAAACCCTTTTGCTTTAAAGCCTGTGCTGTGCATGTGCACAGCACAGGCTCATGTGACGATGGTTAATCAATTAGTCTGAAAATATTTTTTTGCAGTTAGGTACTTGGGTTAAAAATTTGACGTGAGTTTATAAAATTATGTATAAAGTAATTAGTAAATGATTCATGGTTAATTTACTAAAATAATACTTAGCATTATGTTCTGAATTCGCTTAGGAACACATTAGTTTTTGATAGAATCAATTTAGCAATAAGGACTTAGCAATAAAAAATATTGAATTATGCAGCTAAATATTTCCATAATGCCAAGAAAGCGCAGCAACTAAAAATATATAAATGTAATGTTTGATAAAAATATTCCCGATTCCCTGTAATTTTAAAGCCCTCATCAAAAACACTTTTCAATAAATTTACATTCCACCCTTAACAGGGTTCCGTATGTCACAGGAATAAAACCCTCATCGTAGCGGGTCCCGCATAATTTTCGTGTATTCTTTGTAAATTTACTGTAGCATTTGCAATTCTGATTGTGACACTGGCCACGGCATTTCTTGGGCCACGAAACAAAACAGAGGAATCGCTCAATATTGCATTTAATTTTGTAAAATTCTCTTATCATTTTTGGCAAATAAATGCAAGATTTAACTTTAGACTTCCGATAATTTTACGTTTTCTTACAGTTTTGTTGTCAGATTGTACGACCGACTAATTTTCACGCCGCTCGACGCTCTGGTGAGATGTTTTTTGGTAACATTGAACAAACCACATAAGACTTAGCACATTACCAGTTACAAAATTAGTAGTAACCTGATTACTAAATTTGCTCGTAATACAATCGACAAGGTTAACTATCATTTGATTCAACAACACTAGACTGCAGTGCTGTATGTTTATCAAAACAAAAAAAAAACAAATGCCTTGCAAATAAACTATGTATTTCGCTTTATAAGAAAATTTTGTGGCCTTACACAAGATCTCCCACACAAATTGGGGATTCGTTAAATCCCAGAATATTTACGTTTTATTGAGAACAGATTTGCTTAAAATAT
Source organism: Colostygia pectinataria (assembly GCA_951394395.1). Classification (NCBI taxonomy): domain Eukaryota; kingdom Metazoa; phylum Arthropoda; class Insecta; order Lepidoptera; family Geometridae; genus Colostygia; species Colostygia pectinataria. Next base: position 7,181,650 of record OX596362.1, read on the forward strand.
TGCTTACGTTTGCTTTAATCTTGTGGCCGGTGCCAGCAAATTTGTATATTTCCTTTTGTCAAGAAGTTGGCAGTAAGTGGAAAGTTACCTGACAATATATTATGAGCTCGGTGGTGCGATAAGCGAGCGCTCGGTTGAAGGTTGAAGTTGCGGGTTCAATACCCGTTGAAGGACAAATGTTTGCATCATCATCATGACAGCCTTCTAATGTTCCCACTGCTGGGACACTGGCCTACTCCTAAGCAAGAGTCATTGGGTCTTGATCCACCACGCAAGATGTTTGCATGCTCAGCAAATAATGCTGTCGTAGGTTTTGTGTTTCTATGCATTTATCGTATGTATTTAATAAATAATAATATGCGTATTCTATCACTTTTCTGACTGAAATTAATAAATTATTGTTGTACACAATTTTTATTTAAGTTGATGAGATGACTTATCAACTAATATAAAAATTGATTATTATTAAAGTAGGCGGCTTTATCAGTAAGAACATTTTCTTCCAGGCAACCATGGATAGAGAAAAAGAGATGCTAGGGCGAGAGACATTCCTATTATGTTACAGAGAAATAGACTTTCTCGACTTCCTGCGGCAGGTTTGATACTGGAATAATATACTATATCTATTGGATAAAAGCCTTTATATATACCTTAATATTCATATTCCTTTATATTCCCAACCTTTATTTCAAAGGTCATTCGCATCCTACAGTTTCAAAGATCCGCTATAATTATTATATCAATTTGATTGACGTCATAAAAGATAATTTTCTAGCAAACAGAATGTTTTGTTTTATTATCACAACATTATTATTAGTTTTTTTTACCTTTTCGTAAACCATATTTACATTAGCTTCAGCCAGTGGCTTTGCTTGCGTGGTACCAGGATAAAAGCATTCGATGTTTAAATCCTCATATTCCATTTAATTCAAGTTAAATCAAAGGAGGTTCAACTGTTCAAACGTTTTTATCATTTTAGATTATCGCAAACAAATGGGTTCTACGTCACTTCGCTACCTTGCCCAAATGGCCAGTCATCAACTTGACGTAAGCATGTAACCGGACCAGCGCGGATATAGCTGTGGCCGCGTGCTATGTCGACGCGATGCCTGGTTGCTTTTATCATTATGTTATTTGTATGTCAGCAAGTAACAAGACAATCAAGGCGCCCACCTGATGTTAAGCACCCCGCCTGACAATTACAGATGTAGTGCCCCCCAAAGCTTGAAGTTTTTAAGTGTTTGCATAGCACTGCACTGCGCTTATCACCTCGAGACATTGTTGTTAAGTCTCTTTCGCCCAGTAATTAGGGAAATTATACCTAAACACAGTACCTCATACCTAAACACAGTAATGCTTGCACACTACTGCTTGGAGGTAGAATATCTGACACTGCGGTGGTATCCACCAAGACGGACTCTTGCTGAAAAGTCCTACCACCACGTAATGCATGGTAATGATGCAGGCGCAAAGATCACGGAGTACCTATGGGCGCGCAATTGTTTTGATCGAGGATACTTGTGAAGTCTGAACCAGATTGCGAGCCTAGTTGCGACGAAGGGCGAAATATGAAACATATGAAAACGTGGTTTGCGTTCGTGAAGTGACAAAAGACGTATACGAGTTGAGAACATGTTTACTTGTCACGTTCTCTTTGCTAAAGCACGGTGGCACAGAGGCGCTGCTGCCGATACAATGTCCAACTGAGATACTCCAAAGAGTTATTGTACCATAGCCCAACGCAGAACCAAATCTTTTCGAATTTCAAGTGTTTAGACGCGCCGCCGGTTTGTCTCAGGATGTATTATTGCCGTTTGAGAGCACTGGCACTGCACTGCGCACATATGCTTTTGAATATATTTTATAAACCCACTAAGGCACTGCCGGCTTTTAACACGACTGTAAGATCAGAAGGGAGGGGTACTACCACTGTACCACGTGCTTCGGAGGGCACGTTAAGTAGTCTGTCTCGGCTTTTTCAAAGTTGTTAGGCCATGACAGAGGCCTTCGGGCTACCTAGAAACTCTGTCACCAGAGTTGGCCACTGACTCATACGAACGAACGAACCACCTGTGCTGTTTGTATACCTTGGTTTAACTGTTTGTATTTAAAGCTTTGATTTTCAGTTGTCCACTCTGTGATTGTACTACAATTAAGTCGTTTCTCAAAGTTTGTTGTAGATAATGAAATCAACCCGTATAAGGTTTTAGAATCTATTTATAGGAAGAGTTTCACTTTAATGGCAAACTATAAAAGGGGTCTTTGATCATCTGATTGGATAGTAATGCGTCCGCATAAAAGGGTAAGGCTAGGCTTATTAGTTTAGAATACTTATAGCTATGTCTAAAAAGGTTGAGACTAGCATTATTTATAAATATTCTAACTATAAGGCTCTCAAAAAGTGAACAGCAATTTCGTCATGACAAGATTCTAATGTAAATATTTTTATATGTCAGTATATGACGTGGCGGTCACGTCGTTTGAATGATGTTAAGCCCCACGCCTGACCATAACAATAGCAGTGGCACCCAAAGTTTTAGGTTTTAAAGTCTGTCGTGGCACTGCAGTGCGGTTGTCTTTCCGTGACTATCGTTGTTATTTCGGACAGGAATTTTACTTGCTCCCACGCTTTTATTGTGGAACGATCTACCTAATGAAAAGACTCTTCAGAAACGAGTCTGTTTTTGTGGGTATCACTGCAGTGACAAATACTTTGCCTCTAAGCAGTAGTGTTATACAAGCAGTTAGATTAGAAAAGATAATACTGAGCAACAATAAAAATTATGTTGTATGGGGCTAATATTAATTGTAAAAATTAAACATTCAACATACAAAAAACGTTTGTAGTACATATCAGTGTACAGTCATTTAAAAGCATTGTGTCCTGGTATTTAGTAAACATATATTATGTTCCTACTTGCGTTGCTCTGTTCTGCTTTACGCGAAATTCCTATCCTTGTTTTGACGAATCAAATTATGAAAATCCGACCAAACTATTCCATTAGGTTCAGATGTAACCAAATCTCACGATATTTGGGTACGGATATGAATAAATACCGCGATAGCATCGAGCCTCAGGAATATTATTATGTAGTTCATGTCACAGTTTTCAGTAAACAGCTGAATTAATTGATTGCACAATAAATATTCATTGTGTGTTTTGTTCAGTTTTTCTATGCATAAAAGCCATGACGGAAGCTTTTGGGTGGCCTATATCTCCGGCTCCAGAGTTGGCCATTGACTTTAACTAACTTTAATGCATTAATTTACTGCAATAAAAGTTTTGCACAAAAGCAGCCTTGGCAATACATAGTGAACTATTTTACGCAGATTTACTGAAAAGTTGAACCAAACCAGGGGCCTTACTCTTGAACGCGATCGGCATTTGGACAATTGAAAATAATGTTTCGTACTTTTTAGTGCATACTGGAACGCTCGTGACGTAGCTGGCTAAGTTGTTCTTAACAGATCAACGAAGTTAAGCACTGTTCCGCGGGGTCATCATTTGGATGGGTGACCGCCAGTGGCAATTTCAACTGAGCGCTCCCGTGCTTCGGAGGGCACGTTAAGCAGTCGGTCCCGGCTTTTTCAAAGTTGTTAGGCCATGACAGAGGCCTTCGGGCGGCCTAGAAACTCTGTCACCAGAGTTGGCCACTGACTCATACGAACGAACGAACGAAGTGCATACCTAGCGCCATATTCAACCTTGTTTTCGAGAATACAACAATTTTACAGCAGATTTTAGATTTTAAATTGAAATCGAGATTGGATCGGAGTTGTCATTGGATTATTTATTTATTTCTTACAACTATTACGTAAACAAGCACTGGTTTACTTACAGTAAGTGTTTTTTTTTCAAATGAAATTAGTTTCTATTCTATATATATTTTCATTAAATTGACCTTCGAACAAAGAAAACCTCATTGTATTTAAAAGAGTTGGCTGTTCTTTCTGAACTGCGGTTATATCTTAGAATGGATGTAATACGATTTGTCTTGTCGATTAGGCCTAGATTGTCTTGAGTATTGTGGGATGTGTATTTGCTGAAACATGACCAACTTATATAATGAAACAGAAAATACTTACAGATATTCCAAAATTTTTGCTGCATGTTCAGGATAATCATTCATAGCTCATGTATGTGTATGACCAGCTTTTTCAATGTTCCAACTGCTGGGACACTGGCCTACATTACTCTCAAGCGAAAATGTTTCAATGTGCATTGGTGGATGGCATTGTCCTTCGAAATTTGAAATTCTGATGTTTTTTTTACCGTTTAAGAGTACTGGCATTGCGCAAAATTGTCAATGCTTTCATCAATGAAAAAAATATGGGTTATGATTTTTTTATTTTCACCTGTCTCCCTCTGTTTGACTAGGGTTACCTCTAAGCACTTGGCTCTGCTTGTAATTTAATGTTAAAAACTTAAAAAAATTTGCTAAAGATCATGTTTTAATCCATAGTCAATGATGATGACGTTAGTAATGTAGAAGATTGACTCTGCGCCAAATATATCCGTATTAAACTTGATAAAAAGATAATTATCACTCCACTCAGTAACTTCTTGCGAACCTATATTTTCCCACAAAAGGAGCCGTTTGTTCCTTCTTATCTTTCAACTTCTGATTGTCAAGCTTACACTCGCAAACATACCACTACCTTCACTTCGAACCTTATCTCGACCACACAAGCTCTACATCAATTTGCATAGCTTATGCGCAAATTTGGTGCAATATAAATAAAGGTTGACTTCGGTAGACTTTATGAAAATAGATATAGAGACTATTTTTGTATGTGTAGAAGGAAACACAAAAAGTTGTTGCCAGTTAGTAGCTGTCCGTTGACAGATGACGACACCCCAAAGCTCTTACTTGCTTCGTTTTCTTGGACCCCTAACTCGATTTAGGTAAATGAAAGCAAGGCAAACTGAACTCAACTGTACAAGAGAAAGAGTTGGCAAAGTACAATAATGTTCAAGAATCAATGAAGCATCTTCGGAAACTTATGTTGAAAAATAAATTTAATAAGTATTGAGTTCAGTTTCTAGTGGTGGTAGAGCACCGGTGGTCTAGTGGTAGTGACCCCGCCTTCCAATCCTAAGGTCGTGGGTTCAAACCCGGTCGTGCACCTATGGATTTTTCTGTTAGAAAAATTTATGTGCGCAATGCCAGTGCTCTCATACGGTGAAGGAAAACATCGTGAGGAAACCGGCATGTCTAAGAACTAAAAATTCGAAAGACATGTGCCATCCACCAATCCGCATTGGGTCCGCGTGGTGGATTAAGACCTAATCACTCTCGCCTGAGAGTAGGCCAGTGTCCCAACAGTGGGAACATTAGAAGGCTGTCATGATGAGTTCAGTTTCTAATAGATAATGTTTAAAGGTCTGATTCTACTGTTTTAAAACATTTAGTATTTTTTTGTTTCGACAATCGCCTATTTCTGATTGCGTTAATCGCGATCAGAACTAGGCGATTAGTTAGATCGCGCGCAGTAGTTAGATCTAAGTTATAATTTAACTTTACTACTAATTAAAAACGCCTTTACCTTTTTTACGAACTATTGAAGATACCTTTTATGATATTACTGGTATAAAATATATCTATCGCACCTGTGTGCATGCCTTCAAGGGATCGTATTTGCGCGGGTTAATCGCACAGAAACAAAAGTTTTCAGAAACTTCCGGGCTGTATTTGTATTCGAACATTACTGTGTTTGCTCCGATTTTTTTGTGTAAAAAACAGGACAGTCTTTCTTCATATTTTATTTGGAAAAAACAAGTTAATAAAATCAAAGTACATTTGGATTATGTTAGAAATCAACGACAGGCACAAGTCTTTTGGCATTATAAAGTTGATATACCTAAAGTCGTTTAAAGTTGACCATATTTTTATTATACTGCATAGTTTGTATTATATTGTGTTTGATTAGACAACGCTATTATACAAAAGTAGCAGAGTTCTTCGTGATAGAGCTCGTCCAGGGAAGTACTATAACCATACCTATTTCTGCCGCCAAACAGTAATGGTTGCATTGCGTGTTCTGATTTGAAGGTTATATGGTTTCCGGTAAAATTACGATGCTTTAGATTGGTAACGCACAAGTGATGTCAACTCTAATTTTGCTACTGTGAACGCTTACCATCATGTGGGACGTATGCTTGGGTAGTAGAAAAAAAAATTCAATCTTTTTTTAATACTGTAATTCTAAAATAATTCTAATAACTGCAATGTTTTTACTCCGAAAAGATATCGTTTCTCATTCATTACACTTTCAATACTATAATACTGATTAATGGAAAAAATCTGACAAAATCATTTATCTTCATCGACACACTGAGTTCGGACTAAAAAAAAAATCCTACCTATTAATTTCTTTTGCAAATCATTAATAGGCTTACGCGCTTAATTTTACGTTATTTGGTCTGAATTGTGAAAGACGCTAATTTATTAAGGACTCGATAGAATCGGGTCTCGTATAATTTGCCAATTAATTAAATTCGTTGGAAGTAAACTTCTACGTAAATTGAGACTACATAAATGCCCCTGGATGTTGTACTCAGCATAGACACTCAACAACACGTCAAGTTTAGTATAATAAAAAAAAAAACAAATTCAAAATCGTCAAGCTTGACTTGTTATAATATTAATGATTAGATCGATTGTATAAAATTAGTGAACAAGAACAATAATAATTTAAAGCCGTCTAATCTTTGTAACCTATCTGTCGATCAGTAATTTTATAAAACATCAAGAAAGGCTTTAGAATATAATAATACTTATTCTAAGGGAAGTTACAAAGGTTATTTGTTGAGTATCTACAACCCTCAAATACTGTCAGTCGAAAAATTTACGCCTAATAATCAAAATACGATACGTCAATTTTACGCCAAATATATTTGAAATGGGAAAATATTAAATTCGAGAGGAAACGTGTCAACAAACCGCTTTCTCAGGGCTTATTCAATAAAATATAACAACTCGATATTGTGAAGTTGAATTTGAGTCTTTGTGGGTTCAGTGTGTTTGCCATTATTTTCTTATTAAATAGTTCTAAAAGATTAATGAAACCACTGACTGTATCTGAAAGTAAACGAATATTAGCCTTGGTATTTTTTTTTACGGTTAAGTATACCACAGAGAAAATAACACTGCGTTCGAGGTTATACTATAGGTTTAAACAAAAGTGAGGGCCGGTAGATCTTGGAATAGCGTTTCTATCGTTATACTAGGCTTAAGTTAAATGCTTGTTTTATTAGTAGACATTTTGTTGCGTATTTTAGTTTATTCTCAGAAATATATTTACACCACGTTTTTTGTAAGGCTGTTGGAATGTATTACTTTCCTGAAAATACTTTTCTGAATTATACTTCTAGACTAGAAGACGCAGCGAAAATATGAAGTTTAAAAAAACTCTGAATGTGAACAAAAGTCGTAGGCGGTTCACTTAGACTACCTTTAATTGGTATTTGCTACCGAAACAGCCCAGTCCTAGTTTAGTTATTGCTTACTAATGGAAGGTTGGTCGCGTAGTTAGTATTATGACCAATTTTACTTAGCTGTTTTATGTGTTACTTTAGACTCTTAAGTGTTACATGTAAGCAAACACACGAAAGTTGTACAAGTAATTGGCGTGGTTTTAAGCTGCTCGTGCACGTCAGATAATCGGCAAGCGATTTTTTTAAGAGAAAAATGAAACATACTGATGACATACGTCCTACAAAAAAGTTGGTCAGAAATAATAGAAAGAAATAGTTGGCCCGATTGTCAATCCTACGAAAAGTCTGACGTGGGCGGGCAGCTTAACATGCCTCTGAGAATGTTACGTGACATTAATATGATAATACTATCTTTAGATCAATAGACGTTCTATTTTTATTAATCGAATCCCATACCTTGCAAAGGTATCCTACTACATAATAATAAAATTATGTGCTTTCAGTTCTCAGTCGGGTGACAAGTTACGTGCTAAAAATACGCTAGATTACGGCATGTAACGTCACTAAACTGGGCACAGCTAAAGAGCTAAATTAGTTCTGTTTCAAGACCAGTCTGGTAAACAAAAAATGATAAATTAACCAATCAATTTGAATTAGCGTCATGTTGTTTTATGCGTGGTTTTACTGATTGATTAACATCTCCTCAGGTATGATCGATTAGAAGCTTAATGTTTCAGAAAGTCGCTACTTTGTAGCACTCTATATAGCCATAAATAATTTTACACGCCTTCCATCTCTTGCCAAAACGTACTGCTTACGAATATCCGAATTCATACCTCTTATATTGGTTTATCACGATTTGCTGAGCAAAGGCTGTTTATAAGTTACGATCCGACTGGAATAACTTAAATAGGGAGGAGTCGTAAAACTATAGCGGGTAAATATACTGATTTTCGGAAGAAATTGCACTGAAAGTTAGCACAGAGACACAGTTGAAAAATGAGTACAGTCAATAACACATTTTTTTTTTACCTTAGCAATACGGGAATCAAACCCGCAACGCGAAGGTTGCGGGTTCGATTCCCGCCTCGGGTCAAATGTTAGTACGATCTACAAATATTTGTTCCGGGTGTTCTGGGTATTTTCTATATATAATAAAAAAAAAAAACTATCTATGTATTGTATTGTATTAAGTATATAATTATGAGTCATCCCATAACACAGCTCTGTTTAACAGCAGCTTACCTAGGGGCTAGATGATGCTGTGTGGATTGTCCAGCATTATTTATTTATTTAATAACTGAAATTATTTCTAGTATAATTGACCGAGAGTCTCAGTTTCGAGATTGGCCAAAAATACTTTTGGTTGCCAGTCAGTTTGTCCAGTCAGTTTGTGTTCTCGCCTTTAGGTCGCATTTTTCAACCAACTTGGTATACAGGTTCTATGACTTTACAGAAGTTGATTGTCGTCATGGATTTTTGATAGGGGGCGTACTTCCTCTAAAAAAGTAGAGGGGCTGGCTACTGGATATCTCCGTCTAATATGATTTGATTTTGATGAGTTTTTTTTTTTTTGAAAGGTTGAAAGGAAATTTCAATTTTGTCTGATATTTGGTGAAGATCTGATGAGGATCTTCAGCGTGATGAGCAAAATAGTTCTTCAAAATGCAGTATATTGCTCACTTTCAAAGCTCACTTTACAAGTTTGTGCTTGCGAGGTCTACTGTTCGGAGAACTGCTAGTAATAACCTTTTACCACTACAAAATTGATGTGACTTAAAGCAGATAAAATAGCGTTATCTTCAAATTTTGCCTGTGCCTTGTTGGTGTTCTAGCCGTTCGTTCCCCGAACTCTATAGACAAGAAGGCACGGACTAAAGAAATCTGACTGAGTTGGCCAGTCTGATGAATTTAAATCGATTTGTATAATGCAAACTGACAGCCAGTCAGCCGCAAACTGTTTGCGTAATGCGTTTGCGCCCTTACAATGGGTCATGCATTCTGCTCAGTTGCGTGTCGGTATCATGGGTAGAAAAGTCCTTAAATTGTCATTTCCAACCCTACACCCAAACAGCCCAAGGCCGTACGAATACGAGTTTTTGTGAAATTAAATAAAAGAGGTATTGCGTGTTTGATTTGTGCGCGTAAATAGATTTGTATTGAATTGTTTAACAGCAATACCAAAAGGAATCGTTTTATAACACAAAAATATCACAACTAAGATCGGTTATATACAAGTGATTGTCTTTTGGCTGATAATGATCATTTCATTCATTTCATTTATTTCCATTAACAACGTCCATTATTGTGTGCGGAAAGGCTTAAACATAAAATACTTATCAACAAAATTATAATTATTATAAGCTACTTACAATAAAATTGTCCAATGTCGTTAACTAAAAATTATACTAATTTTAATTTAAAATAACAAAAATAAAAATATAACTATCTGATTCAATATACCTAACCTAATTTATTTATATAATGCGGGTGATTGACAAACGATACCAAATGATCAAGTCTACTACATGTCGTCTAAAGAATATAGACATTTATCAAGTAAAAAAACCTTCAATTTATTTTTAAATACCATAGGCTGATGAATAATTTCTTTTAATTCTGTCGGTAGTTTATTAAACATTTTTACAGCTTGGTAGTTAGAACTATGCTTCATGATATTGAGGTTCGGATGGACTGTATTTTTAATATTCTTATTTCTAGTGCCTAACCTTACTTGCTTTTCTTTCTCTGTTTCATACACCGGTAAGTATTTAGCAAAGAAACAGGTAAGTACATGTACATATAGACTAGGTACAGTAAGAATACCTAATCTTTTGAAATGCTCCCTGCAAGACAGTCTGAGGAATACGCGTAATGGTACGAATATGTTTTTGCAGGATAAAGACTTTTTCTCCATTATATTTGTAGCTATTTCCCCAAAACTGCATGCTATACCTAAGTTTTGATTCAATAAGCGCGTAGTAAACTAATTTTAATTGGTCTATACTTGCCTCATCTCGTAATGTTCTCAAAGCATAGTATGCTGATGCAATGGAGCTTTTGATACTAGCAAGCTCATTTTTCCAGTTAAGATACGAGTCTATATGTATACCTAAGAATTTAACTGTTTGTACATTTTTCACAATATCATTACCCAGCGTAGTATCTAGGCAGTCTTTATTTCTTGAAGTAGTCTTAAATAACATTACATTCGTCTTTTTTACATTTATAATCAAATTATTTGCCGAGAACCATCGACTTAAGGCAACCATCGAGTCATTCATTTTAATTCTAAGTGCTAGCATATCATCAGCACTGAATATGGCATTCGTATCATCTGCATAAACCACTAATTCAATGTCTGGAACCATATTAATCATATAATCTATCAAGTCATTTGTAAAAGCTATAAACAAGCTAGGACCCAAAATTGAACCTTGAGGTACTCCGGTCAAAATATTAGTAATTTTCGATTTAAATTCTTTAATTTGGTTGTCATATATCTTATCCTTGACCGATACCGTAATGATCGAGTTTTTGAATAAGAATTGTGTGGTCTACAGTATCGAAGGCTGAGCTCAAATCTAGAAAGATACCAGATACCTTTTTTTCTGATTTAACCTAGTAACAACGTCATTTACTAATGCATTAATAGCGTCAGCAGTTCCTACTGAAGTTTGGTAACCATATTGTTTCAGGTTTAAAACTCCGTTTAAAGTAAGATGTGACATTAAACGAATTTTCAATAATTTCTCAAATATTTTGGAAAGAGTAGGTAACAAAGAAATTGGACGATAGTTTTTAGGCTCACTTTTTGATCCCTTTTTATAAACTGGAATAATTTTTGCTATCTTTAACTGTTCCGGAAAAATGCCTTCCGTTAAACATTTGTTATAAAAATGTACTAACGGTCCACAAACAATTTTTATATGATCTTTAATAACTCTGATAGGTACTTTCATTGATAACCCTAACTGTGTTCTGTTGCAAAAAAGAAATTGATGATGTTGGTGATGAGTGTATCATATATATGAAATTTTAATATTAGTAAAAAATTATAATATTAATTATAAAAATTAATATTTTGATAATTAATATTCAAGTAATAAACAGACGAAAAATCTCTTGTACTATTCCGCTTAACCTTTTAACCAATCATACACACACAGGTCACACAGTACACCCGTGTACACGTACACGTGTCGATATTTTTCTTTTGAGGTTAACTGTATTAACTGTGTGACCTCATTGGTATTCAAGTAATATTCGAATACGTTTTGCGTTGTCCACTCAGGCCGACGATTCTTTTTTTTTTGTCATTTACTGGACTATCCACACAGCATTATCTAAGCTTAGCCCCAAGCTAAGCAGAGCTTGTGTTATTGGTACTAGATTACTAATTTATCTAAAACAATACAATACATAGCTAACTAGATATTTTTTATCATACATAGAAAATACCCAGAACACCCGAAACAAATATTTGCAGATCGTACAAACATTTGTTTCAAGGCGGAAATCAAACCCGCAATCTCCTGCGTCGCAGGCGGACCTTCGCCCGCCACGCCACATCGGTAGTCAGAGCTATTTTCTGTTCTGTTAACAAACTTTTGATGGATCGTAAACGAAACGCAACTAAACTGTAGCTGTTATTGTTTTCTTGTTCCGTTATTTGACAACGATAGAATTTGTTATTGAGCAAAAAACAAACTGCAATCAAAATTAAACTATACAGCTAACACCAAGTAGTACGTCAACCGTTGTACATTAGTGGAATGAAGGCCGGGGGTGATCATGTTAACAAACCTTTCACCAACCATTAACAAAACGCAGCTAACTGCTAAACTGACGCTATAACGTATAGAACGTTCTAGCTGCGGCTATTACGTTTTAGAAAATTTTATCGATATCTATTAATTTACTGACAGTTCATTCAGTAGAATAAGTTAATTGTGCTAAAACCTAAGCTAAACTACAAATGAAACTAAACTAAACGTTATCTGTTGTACACTAGTGGAATCGAGCCTGTCAATTGCGCTAAATGTCAAAGTAAAAAAAAATACGTCTTGATAAAAATCCACCAAGACTTCGTGGACTATGCAGTGCTTAGAGTAGAGTTGTCAATTATGTGCAGCTAAGATGAAAACAATTTCTTTTTACAATAATCATAGAATTTATTTTTTTGTTCATAACAAAAACTAAACCGTGAGATTTCAAAAGATTTTCAGCCGATATCATCTTAGTAGCTATTCAAAAAATGATGTTTGGAAACACTGGACTTGTTCTCAACTTAGTAACGTCAGCATATAAAAGGTGCTGTTCGTATTAACCAAAATATGTTTTGCCAGACTTGCTGAACCAGGTCTAGACTAAATTGTTATTCATTTTCATGCTAATGAATTCTTGGTTAGCTGAGATAGAACTTATTCATAATAATTGTTATTGCCTATCAAAATCTATAAATTGCCGGATTTAAGCTTTAGCCAAACTGAAGCTAGGTGTCATTATTTTTAGGGTTTCTTACTTAATCAGAAAATATACAAAAGCCCAAAGATAATAAAATGAATAACATCAAAAATAATTCAGACGAGACTTGTAATAGCTTAAAGCATTTTAAAATTAAAAAAAAAAACAATTTAAATTAAAAAAAATATAAAAGCAAATATTGAGATTATGTTATAAGCACCAGTTTAAAGGTTCTTACACATTGCAATTAGCCATTATTACAGGTTTTCGAAAACTCATCTACTTATGGAAGTTTTTGCCTATAAGTACATACTTAAACATAACATTATATAATTCTTACTGAGATTTGTAAGGCTAGTGCTTTCACAGATTCAAAGCAAACTTGAACTCAAACATCACACAATCACTTTGTCACATATTAGATTGCGAGAAAAGTTTCGTCTTACAGCTAACTATTTTATGAAGACATCATTTTAATCAGAAATATACTCTATGCTGATTCATTTAAATATCAAGTCTAGTGAGCGGAACGCAGATGTAAGTTGGTTTCACTAATTCTAACGCAAAGACAGCTTTGCTCACAACATACTAGTAATCATGCGATTATGAACTGTAAGACTTTGAAAATAAGTAAGAACGTGTTTTAAAAGGGTGATAAGAAAGTTAGCCTTAGTATTAACTCTATGAGCGTTGGTTAGATCGATTCGGAAACCCAATTTGCATGTAAATTCGTCGAAGTCACTTTGGATTAACTTTAGAATAGGAATTATTCAATAACTAAAGTACGGTGACAGAATCAAACGTTATTTGTCACGTTTGACTAAAATTATAATAATTATTAAGGTATTAACTTATTAATTATTAAGGTAATAAGCCATGTTAAGTCAAGTGACAATTTGTATAGTAAAGCTTTGCTTACACATTTAAAATTTTACCCATATATTTACTAATTAGACCCATATTTTAAATATTATATTAGCTAAAATTAACAATAAAACTAAGTTTTTAATCACTTAAATTTTTTTTTTTTAAATGCTATATTTTTAGGATAGCCTAAGCATTTTTAAATTTATTATCTTGGAAATTTTGAATTAAAGTTTAAATGTGAATGCATTTTACCATGGCACCGTTTTTATAACGGTCACGCACTCTGAAACAAGAGAAAAATTCAGACATTGCTGATTTTAGAAAGAGCAATAATTCGTTATAGACTTTATAAAATGAACTTGGTAAAATAATGTTTTCCCTGCAGTAACAATTTACAGCAGGTACCTGCTGAAACAAAAGACTTAGATTGCTAGTAATCAAAAACTTGTACAAGAGCAATACCCTTGTACAAGTTTTTGATTACTAGTTTTTTGATAAGTTAGTTTTAGTTACATAATGAAAATATTCAAAAAAGTTTCACACAGCTTTTTTCGTAAGAAAATTTGATGATTTTTTTTTGTAAATAAAACAGAGTAGTTTTGTTTATTCTGTCCATCATGGCACAAAATCAGCAATGCCATCTGATTTACGGGTTTCGTTTGATGTCCTAACCAAACAAACTATTTGGTTTAAACAACAAGTGGTGTTGATTTTTGTGTTTGTTTGATAGAGCTGATTATGCGATGGACTTATTTGATGAGTAAATAATTTATAATAGGACATACAAATATGCATCATAAATGTTTACCCTGGATAGAAATATAACCGACAGCCTAAATATTTATAAATATAAATTTGCAGAAAGCTGAGCTGTGACAAGTCTTATTTAATTTCACGATGTTTTACGGATTCTTAGCCCGTTTCTCATTAACTAGGGAGAACAAAATAATCATAGTTATTATTTTGTAAAAAAAAATTATGTAATAGAATAATCGTAATACTATTTTTATTATTGAGGTCTGGTGACCTGTAATACAGGTTCTTAACGAACCTAATTCAGGCACCAGTCTTTCACAAAGTAATATATCATCAGACTGGCAATACTGCATACTGCACTAAGATTACCTTGTGAGAGAGAATAAATGAATTTTATTATTTTTATACTATTATTATTATTGTGGACAAAACTACTAGGTACATAATATGGACTTCAGAAATGTTATTTATTATTTTAACCAGGAAAAGGTTGTTACTTCATTGAATCACCTTATTTTTTATTATACCCTTAAAACTTGGATAACAAAAACATCTTTCCTATAATATAACTTCACTTTATTATCAAAGATATTGTCTGAACTTATTATAACTTATGCGACATATAAAAGCAATTTTGTTACCTTCACGTCACCCCGCCTAATATTATAATCGTAAAAGAAACTTGTAATAAAGTAAGTCCGTAAGCGTATTACCCATCTTCCTAAAAGGCCAAAGTTTTGCAGTAGGTATAGTCAACGTCAAAAGTAACTTATGACTGGACAACGTTTAAAACATATATATGCATTTTTTATTTCCGACAAAAATAACTCATAACTAACTAGAAAAAAGTAATCGATTTACTTGAGATTAAAAAAAAGGAAAATAAACAAAAAACATGAACATGTTTTTTTTATGTGTGGAACCTGTTCCTTAAGTTTGTCAGGTTGATAATGAATGACACTGTATGTGTATAATTCTGTGGTTTAAAAATATTTATTTAAAACTATCCATTTTATTCTATTTTATGAGAGCACCGGTGGTCTAGTGGTAGTGACCTCGCATTCCAATCCTAAGGTCGTGGGTTCAAACCCGGTCGTGCACCAATGAATGTGCGCATTGCCAGTGCTCTCATACGGTGAAGGAAAACATAGTGAAGAAATCGGCATGTCCAAGAACTAAAAATTTGAAAGACATGTGCCATCCACCAATCCGCATTGGGTCCGCGTGGTGGATTAAGACCTAACCACTCTCGCCTGAGAGTAGGCCAGTGTCCCAGCAGTGGGAACATTAGAAGGCTGTCATGATGATCTTTTTTATTTGTTTAAAACCAATTATGAAAAAAGTTAGTTTTATTAATCAAAAACTACAGTTTACTCACTAAAAAAAATTGTTGCAAATTTTTACTGAGTTACTATTTCTACAGTTCACTGTACAGGAGCAATTTCATAGCTGCTTTGTTTATAATAAGTTGGTAGTAGCAAAGTTTGGGTTATAAATTAGAGGATAAAAAATTAAGTAGGTAAGGCGACGTGCTATAAATAAATAATGATAAGTAAAACTAAGTGCAAAACTCTATTCGGTTAAAACAAACATTATTTTAACAATAAAAATTGCCAAATGATCTAGCTTCAGTTTTCAAGTGATGCGCCACAAACAGAATTTCATTTTTATTTATTATGATTATTGTATATGGATTTAAAACTCCTTATTAATGTCATTATAACACTGGTTTCATTCAATGTTTTCTTGCACCGTTAAAAAAATAATTTTAGTATAATATATTAAAGGTTCTATGTTATTTCAGGATATGAAAAGCAAATTTATTTTATTTGCGAAGAAAATGAAAATCCTTTCTTGTAACCAAAATATATTCCTCTAAGTAAGATATCTAAGAAAAAGGAATTCGGTACCTTCTTAACTCACGTAAACCTTATTATATTATATATTTCACGTAAATACCGCTAGCATTATTTCGTTACTTTGTCCATAATATTTATTGCAAAAGCGTATTACTTATTTTTATTATATTGTCACCATGCCCATGCAGGCTTATTATTGTGATCGAAACACGTAATATCTATTATTATAACGTTTTGTTACTTGAAAACCAACACGAGAATATACCAACATATCATACTTACAATAATAATATAAAAACTGAATTTGAGTGCTTATCACAAAACTTTGTTTAACAATCGTAAAGGTAAACGTATCGTTCAGCTGTCGATTTATATGGAATTTTGGTAGTTTATTTAACGTACTAAAGAGGCGCTTTTAAAAACCCTATTACAAACTGATAGCTTGATTATAATACGTAAAATACTTTTTATTGATATCGTCTCTGAATCTTTCTATGAATGAAAATTATAGTTATGTATTTGCAAAAAGTCGTATCTGCATCAAATTGCTAAATCAAGATAATGGTTTTACTATAACTAAATTTGGTCTATATATAGGTACGGTACATGCAGACAGATAGTCTTTAAGTGACTTATTTGTATATAGAAATATCATCCTTATTATTATGTATTAAGGTATACCTTCCGTAATCTGTAATTCTTGTTCCATAAGTACATTATATTATTAAGGCAGAGTTTCATTATTGTGAAGCAACAATGTTTTTTAGAAATTTGTAATGCGACACAAAACAATACAAATTTAAATAATAATTAAAATTACTTAGTGAAGTGACATTGTTAATTTAGTCACTCGATGTAACAGTGACATGTTTGTGGTCGACATAAGAAAGTCCGTTGATAGAAATGACTGGTATATATATATATATATAATCAGTCATTTAACAAAATATTATAGGAATTAATGCATTTAAAAAATATATAATATTCTGTCAATATATTGACATTTGTAGTAACAAGCAAAAATATGGTTTTTAGAATGACATAAGTACTTAAATAAAATTTTATTGTTAATAGGTATTTACATAAAATGTTTAATTCATAATTAAAAGTTTTTTTTTTCTTTACATAATATAAAGTAAAATAAACAAACGTACTAAAACTTTCATGTATTTTTCTATTTTAAGAATAAATTTATAACTGAATTCTTCATTATCTTCAAAGAATTAAGTACATCATTAAATTCTGATTCAGAGTTACACGTGCAGATTCAAATTAAAGGCTTTAAATTGACATTATTAACAAACTCCTCTACATACCTAATTACGAAATTTTGAAACACCCTTAAATCTCTTTGCTAAGCTGGTTTTTAAGTAAACAGCGACCGCTTTATTACTGTTGTAAGTACCGTGCAAAATGTTATTTAACTCAGCTTCATTTAGATCTGTGCCGATACTGCGTTCCAAACGAATCTTGCATTGCATTTCGGAGCAAAATACCGCACTGGCAAACAGCGCTAAATCAGGGTCCTTAGCTTAAAATTCAATTTCACTTGTGTTCTAACGGTCGTCGTATTGTCGCCAGCTTTTTGAGCTACAAAGCTTAAATTCGGACTAATGTTAAAGTAAACTTTATTAAGACGGCATAAGATTCGCTGTCGCGTGTGTTTTCGACATCTGGTTCTCAAGCATACCCCTTCTAGAGGAAATTATTTTTCCGTATCGTTTCACTCGGCTCTACTCACAACGCCTTCGGGCTGTAATGCCACAGCTAATGAGACTATCTGGTTCATTCAATCCGTCTTTCAAACATGTAATGAGCTACACCACCATAATTCGCCTTTTTTTTTCATTTCACACTTTATTTGTATTTTTGAAATAAATAAATTGCGCTGTTTTATGTAGTGAATGTCGCAAAACTTTATTATGTCACTACATAGTTTTCATCTAAATGTATTTAACAATGTGTCAACTAAAAAAAACACGGTGTTTCACATAGTAAAGTCTAAAAAGTTTGAAAGTATATATTACAAAAAAAAAACTAATCTGGGTATTCAAAAGGTCGGTATCAAATAACAAACAATGTTAACCGTACAAAATGATTGCCTTAGGTATAAGATATCTCTTTATAATAATCATAATCATAATCATAATCATAATCATAATCATAATCATAATCATTTATTGTTTGCGAACCTAGGTAACATAAAATGGTGGTAATGCTAACATAATGAGCTCTAGATCCTGCCATTTGGGCATACAAACATTTACAAACATTACATTTAAAAATAGTTTAAATTTACACAAAACAGTAATATTAAAAAGAAAATGTCAAATGTGGTTAAATTATTAAAATGTCAAAATTAAAATGTGTCATGTCTCTAGTTAAATTGTTCAAATGTCAAGAAAAGATTATATTATTAATAAATAGTAATAAGAGAGATAGTACAACTTAGTTATGTTCAATAATAATTCGATCATTCAAGAACTCATTTACGGTGTAATACGCTTTTTGAACTAGAATCTCACCCAATTTGCTCTTGAATAAACTGTACAGAAGTGTACCTAGTATTGAAATATCAAAAATATAGTGATAATTTTATTACTACATTAATATTAATATGTGACGACCGATATCGCGCGACGGGCGAAGGTCCGCTTGCGACGCGGGCACGATTCCCACCTTGAAACAAATGTTTGTACAAACTGCAAATATTTGAAAGTTGTTTCTAATTCCAAATTTAACAAGCTGGTTTCTATTACCTGTGGCAGTGACTAAATTGAACAATGTTTTATGGAGTTTTTATGAGATTTTGCCGTGTAAAGATCTATTTCAAGTGTTATTTGCGAAAGGGTATTGCGATCCGATGTTTCGGCGTTCGGGCAATATTACTTTAATGACAATACATGGTAATGTTTGAGCTTTATTTTTAGAAATGTACACTTTTGGGCAGTGTATGTACTTTAGTTTTTATTGATATAGGGTTTTGGGATGGTTCGTCGTAGTTCCTATCAGTTTTTTTATGTTTCCATTATCTCTTTGTAGCGAGTTGTCTAATATTATTATTCTCAAGATGATAAGGATATTATATTGATTGAATTTAAAAAAAAATACTAGTGTAAAATATACTAGTAGTATTTTTTTTGTTTCATAGGTAATACTGACAGGTGGTCCCTTAGTTGGTTTTAGTTTTATCGAAATTGGTCTAGTTATTTTTATTATTATTATTTTAGCAGCCATTCATGTCCCACTACTGAGCAAAGGCCTCCCTCCATTCCTTCCAGGTCTAGTACTTTTTTAGTAAATCATCAATAAAAAACGCGTCAATCACTACATCGCCTCGGATCACCACAATCTGGCGAAAATTTTGTTATAGATATACTGGAATAGTTTTTTTTTTTAATTAAGAATTACCCTAATATTTATTAATTATTTTATTTGCTATATAAATATTTCCATTGATTTTAAAAACTGTTGACTTACCAAAATTATATTCTTAAAATTGACTACCACGAACCAGTGTGTAATGAACTGATTGGGTGCAAAACCGAATTAGAGCTTGATTGAAATTTTATGAAAAAGCAATAACAAACATTTGGTTGGTCAATTTTAGAACAATCAATCGACGGACAAAACATGGGAAGACAATTTATTTCTGACGTCGATGAAACTAGAGTTTTACAAGCACAAGCAAAGGACAACCCGCGGCTTTTAACCAAAATTACTACTTCATGACAGCCTTCTAATGTTCCCACTGCTGGGACACTGGCCTACTCTCATGCGAGAGGGATTGGGGCTTAATCCACCACGCGGTCCCAATGCGGATTGGTGGATGGCACATGTCTTTCGAATTTTTAGTTCTTGGACATGCCGGTTTCCTCACGATGTCTTCCTTCACCGTATGAGCACTGGCGTTGCGCACATAAATTTTTCGTAGCGAAAAATCCATTGGTGCACGACCGGATTCGAACCCACGACCTTAGGATCGGAAGGCGGGGTCACTACCACTAGACCACCGGTTTACTACTTAACATTATACATACTACTGTGCAGCTACAACATGTATATAAAATTTAACTTTATTTGTTTATTTATTTATTTTAACAAACATCCAAACAACTGGATGGGTAAGATTTGAATGCAAGTTTCTTGCATTAAGCCTGCAAACCTCTGGGCCAAGACCCTTCCACCACGGCATGGTTGGAAATCTCGAATGAATCCATGAATAATATTTTTCGTAAAGACTAATATATTAAAGTCAACACATACAAAGTTGGGTTAGTTTCGTTCTCCTCCAGTCCCGTTTTCACCCGGTCCGTTCTCATCCAAATTGGTTTAGGTACGATCAGTTTATTAAGTCAGTTTAATAATTCAAATTAAAAGTTTGTTGTTTTTGGCAAAAGAAAAAACCACATGGCAGACATTCCTCAAATCTCATCAAATCCTTGAAGATGTCGTTGAACGAAACGCCCTAAATACACAATAATGCCCCGTGTATTCCCTCAATGGGCCCGGAGGCGACGCAATGTCCTCTTTCATGTGCCATCGAGTGGAAAAATGAATTATTCTTCCAATTTAGTGTATAGCTCCCGCCAAAGGTATTAAGTTTTTCCAATGACGGGTTTTGTAAGTTGTAAAATTACATTTTCACACGAGTCATGTTAAATATTATATTATGACCTTCATGTTATTACATTAAGACTTATTATTATTATTATTATAAAAAAGGTGTCTGTTTTAACAAATATCTTTTTTATTAAGGCTCAGCGCTATCCATCTCAGTCTAAATTATTTAACTTAATTAGTATTCATAATAACTTCTAATAATAACTTCTAAGATAGTTCTTAGTTGTTATTATTAGAAGTTTTACAACTTTCAAAGACCGTTGAAAGTATTGATAGTTTATGTCAACTTTTCAAAATTGTGATTCTTAAGTAAGTACCTATATTAAATAAAATAAATAAATAAATAATGCTAGACAATCCACACAGCATCATCTAGCCCCAAAGTAAGCTGCTGTTAAACAGAGCTGTATGATGGGTACTAGATGACTGATATATATTTAATACAATACAATACATAGATAGATATTTTTTATTATATATAGAAAATACCCAGAACACCCGGAACAAATATTTGTAGATCGTACAAACATTTGTCCCAAGGCGGGAATCGAACCCGCAATCTCTGCGTCGCAGGCGGACCTGCGCCCGCTGCGCCACATCGGTCGTCAAAAATATATATATATTAAAAATACTTTTCCTAATAAAATTTTAAATATTATTCAAAAGCTTTGTGACGGTGTTATTATTGTAACGAAATTCCGAGCGTACCTAAATCTAATATAAACTGGTGTATAGCTTCATAAAATGAAAAAAAAATATTTGTGCCGGTAGCAAGTTGACAAAGTAGGTAACTTATCAAAACACTGAATTTTCCATAAAAACCACGGAAGCGCCAGAGTTAGTTTACCCTAATAAAGATCGTCCTAATAAAACGCCTTATCCACCATTGCTTGTTTACTTAGGAGTGGACTTCATTAAGCATGTATCAGCACTGCACTATTTAAATTTAAAAAAGCCATAAACATTTTAAAACCACGTGTATGATTGCACACATTGCTGTCTAAAGGTATGGCCATACAATGCGTGGCATTGTTGCAACGTGCCGCACTGCATTTAGACAGCTACCGCAGGCACGTTGCGCTCTACATACAAACATTACTTGAAAACTTTGGGTTAGCAATATTTTGGGATCCGTTTAATTAGCAATGCCATTTTATAAAGAATAAGAAAAATACCATACAGTCATACAGTGCGCGGTATGTCTCGGATATGTTACGCAGTATTATTGCCGCGTGAACTTTCTTTGATTTGTTTTCATAATTATAAGGCAGCATATATAAAAAAAAGTTATTGCCGCGCAATGTTCGGAAAAGCACTGATTAAAATTATAGTGTTGTTATAACAATACAGCTGTGCCGTGTTGACGCATGCTTTAGTTAAGTCCAACCTTATCAAACACTGCCTGTTTAAAATTCCCAGCAAGCCTTTAACCAACGTAAACGACTGTATCTCAGCCTCTCGAATAAATCGAGGACATTAAAAATTCATTTCTCCTCCCAAACGCTTCCTTTTGTGTTAATTCAAGTAACGTTCTTAACGGTACCGCTTATTGAATTAATTTTATTCTGTTGATTGTAAATTGAAAATGGTCAAATCAGACTTGCAAATTCAAGCGGCGTATTCCGGAGAAGTCACTGAGCATGGAAGCAATTTATTTTCAGT
Organism: Colostygia pectinataria; assembly: GCA_951394395.1. Classification (NCBI taxonomy): domain Eukaryota; kingdom Metazoa; phylum Arthropoda; class Insecta; order Lepidoptera; family Geometridae; genus Colostygia; species Colostygia pectinataria. Next base: position 7,204,321 of record OX596362.1, read on the forward strand.
CAGTAGATAAGTCAATATATTTGTTGTAACCTTACGCCCGCCGCACATGTTACTCGCATTGATTCAGGTTACTCTTTACCGATGTGACAATTAAATTGTAGTCTTTACGTAGGAGGGATTCTCGTGCATAGATATATGGTCACATGTGATATATATCGTCAAAACTGTCAAAATTTCTTTACATTTTTAACAGTTTTGACGATATAATATATCACATGTGACTATTTACCTATGGCACGAGAATCGCCCTCCTGTCTTGCCCGCGAAAATTTTGTTAGCGCAAAAGAGCCTTGATGGAAAGTCTAAGTACATGCACTTAAATGGTGTTTTATAATTGTAGATAAGGTAAGTTAAATATAATTTGCAACATACACGTACATATAAACTGAACCCTGACTCAGTTTATTGTGGTTTTATGAGCTTTGGACGTTTAACTGTCATTAAACTATGACGGAGTTAGGTTGGTGGTCTAATCTCATAGTTAAACTCATATTAGGTTAACTCAGATGCAATTTTTCTCACAACAAAACACATCAGTCTTTTTTTTTTTATGTCAGCAAGTGACAAGACAATCAAGGTGCCCACCTGATGTTAAGCACCACGCCTGACTATTACAGATGCAGCGCCACCCAAAACTTAAAGTTTTTAAGTGTTTGCGTGGCACTGCACTGCGCTTATCACTCCGAGACATTGTTGTTAAGTCTCTTTCGCCCAGTAATTTCATTTGCTACAGTGCCCTTCAAACCTAAACACAGTAATGCTTGCACACTACTGCTTGGAGGTAGAATATCTGACACTGCGGTGGTACCCACCAAGACGGACTCTTGCTGAAGAATAAACCAGGTAAACCACCAGGTAGTCTTTTTAAACATAAAAACTTTAACACTACTACTCTACTACTACACTTTTTTTTACCAGTAATTAAGTGAAAACAGTATACATACACAGCACAATCACCACCAGTCTCAAGAATATTTCCTTACTCTATGCAAACTTCTGACGAATACAGCAGGAACATTAATGCATTTTCGTATTGGCATTCGATTCGTATGATTACTGACGTGTATTTAACGTTTAAAATTCCATGTAATTTCGCTGTGAATGAGGTTTTCATTGATTGAGTCTGGCTTTATTTTTAAAGTTTGTCATGTGAATAAGGTTTTCTTAACTAAAATATATAATAAATAAACGTTCTGTTCAAACTCAAGTTTTATTTAAACCGAGAGAGTTGAGTCGTGAGGTGAAGCTATGCGAAAAACATCAATTAAAACTTAAATGAGGTTTTATATCTTAGCCTCAAATTTGCAACCCGCGAGTGATACCTCTAGTATTGCAAGCGTCCATAGGCTGCGGTGGTTACCGCAAAAAGCTAAAAGGTTCAGCTAACACTATGTAGTGTTAATAAAAACTCAACTTTTCATTAATTTAAGATTGGTTGTTAAATTATGATAAGTTTTTTTCCAATCTTAAATTAATGAAAAGTTGAGTTTTTATTAACACTACATAGTGTTAGCTGAACCTTTTTTGTATGATTTCACAGCAAACATTTTTATGTTAGGCAACACTGCGAGTGTTACACATACTTACAACTTCAACGTTATTAGAACCCCAAATAAGTGGTGCGTTTGAGTGCCAAGCGGTGGCACTCAAACGCACTACTCTTTGGGGTCAGTGTGCTCAATGAGAAAACATACACTGTCATTGGATGAACTGAACTTGATTAATTTTATTATCGTCTGGTCTAATCCGTTGGTAGTTATTCAAACCAGTGAAGTTTTTGGCGTCAGTCACCGAATCATTCAAATCATTCAGTCAAGTAAGCCAATCAGCCGAATTAACTCGCTTGTGCAAGTGTAAACATTTGTTCCTATTCTGTCAAATTACTGTTACAATAAAATCATTTTATTTTTGATAATGCTATGTATTTAAGTATAAAATTTGCGTCCGATAGTTAAATAAAAAAAAATCTATGCTTTTTGATCGCTACTGCTGTGTTGTCTTAACAATATTGTACTTAACGTAACTGAAGCGTTTTAGTTTTAGTTTATTTTGTACTGCAAAATGCATTCTAATCCAATTCAACGATGTTCGAAATATAATATTACATGCACTATTTCTCGGCAATGTAACGCCTATAAACCTTTGGGAGTTTAGCATACGTTTAAAGGTTCTTTTTGTTAATCAAATGTTATAAGAGTGTTCATAAAATAAAGTTTTACAAAGAAACAAATTAGTGACCCAATGTTACACCCACACGTAAGTAACAGTAACGTTAGAAAGAAGATACTTGTAAAGCTTTTTGAACAAAGTCACTGTTTACTGAGTTAAGGAAAATTTAATAATTGAAGTTTGTCGTTCGGCATAGAAAATAAATATTGAGTTTAGATCAAAACGAGATAGTATATTTTCAGGTACCGAGAGACATAACTAGTATTATAAGCTGTGACTCTAAGGCTTAATATTATTTCTACTAGATCAACTTTGGTTGCTGTTTATTTAAATCTTGATAGATTGAACTTATTTTATTGAATCAGAGATTTTGCTTAGTTAGTTTAAATCTAGGCTATAGAAAAAACATTATTTAATTCTATAAGAGTTTTCTTCAATTGTGTCTTTTGAATTTATTTAGCAAAAGATCTTCATGAAATCTTATTTACTTTTATTCTAGCCACATAATAATATTAAAACAAGGCTCATACACAGAGTTTTTATATTTTGTTTTTAATTAATACGAATTGGTTATTAAAACAGCTTGTTTTTTTTATAGTTTCCAAATTGCAAAGAGTTATTTAATTACTCTTTTACTTTACAAAAAAGTGCGAGTTTGAATCACACTGCGGCTTTAAAATTATTTTTATTCTTTATAGATCTCAATAATTTTAAGTCTATTTTTATTAGTATTTTTAAATAAACCTTTATCTTCAAACTAGGAAGCAATTTATACTTTTCGCTGTAATCATGTCTCAAAAGCTAAAAAATAAAATTATTATTCAAGTCCACACCTTCTCATCGCGTTATACGAAACCTTGTTTTGTTTACAACAGTGTTCACAAACTTTAGGATGACAGATAAACTATATTACTTTTTAGTATTCATAATAATTCAGTTTTCAGCTATGCTTAGATACTTTAAACTTTTTTTCGTACTAAAATAATCTAGCCTTAGCCTGAGGTTAGCAGGTCAAATTAATGTTTTTGACTCTTGGTCAATCCACGCAGCTCATCTAGCCCCAAGCTAAACAGAGCTTGTGTTGTGGGTACTAGATATGGCTGATATAATAATATACTTGAAAGTATAAAAATTACTTAAAAAGATATTAAATGTTGTTCGGGTCCTACCATTTAAACATGCAAATAACTAATATTATTATAAATGCGAAAGTCTTTAAATATTATATTTTATAATATAGTATATGATATTTACTTACACCAGTTAAACTAAAAAAATGTATCACTAAGCTCGAGTAAGTTAAAATTTCAATTCAAGAAATAACACTGTGTATATTTTGGGGTATATTTTTTTTTTATTAAAAGTGATAAAGTGGCAGAGTACTAGCTGCACTCCCGCAATCATGTAATCAATGTAGTCAATCAAAATAATCAGCATGAATTGACTCTTTGCTACTAGTCTAAAAGTAGTGGTCAGTAACAAATAATGGCTTAACCTCCTAGGATGGACAATCAGCTGAATACTCTTTTTCTTGTACGGCTGACCTTTTAAACCATTTCGAAAGTCACCGTCAAAAACTAGTCTAACAACACACCAACAACATTCTACTTAGCTGATTAAACAACCTCTCGGAATGTTACAGAATTAATTGTCTTGTTTTCTTTGTTACATTTGCAATTCAAAGTCTGGGGTTCGTCTGTCTGGATTTGTGGATTTCACCTTTGAGCACTGTTTTGTTAAAGTGCGGTGATCGTGTTTTAGTGTATGGTCTGTGAATTTAGTCTGGACACCCACGAGCGGATGTTATGTACAGTTTAAGAGCTGGTACTTATTTCATAATGCATCTGTTTTTATTATGTTTGGTTTGTTAAAGATAATGCTGGTGCTAACAGTTCAATTGGCAAGGTATTTTAGATCTATAGAATAAATAGGGCAATTTTTTGCAGTGATTCTAGGACTACAAGGATAAATAAAGTTTTTACACTATTGACAAGGTATTATTGCTTCTATAGAACAAATAAGACAGTTTTAGTTTCAACAGTTTTACCATGAAACTACTGGGACAAAAACAGTTTTAGCAGTTCCATGGCTCCTAATTTTTATGGTGAATGTTCGAGTTTTAAATTTGCCACTTTTGGATCGGAAATCGGCTTTTTGCCGCTAAACAATATAAATGGGATAAAAAGTAAGTTCGTGAGTCAGTGGTTAAAATATAGTAAGTAATTTTCAGAAAACTGAGATCTATGGCGATTTTATGACCTAGCGCTATCGATCTTGCTCTGGTATCTGAGTTATTAAAAGAAAAAAGGCATATCAAAATTTAAGTAAATTTCACGTTGTTCTTTTCAAAATTACTTTTTTCAATTTATCTTAATATAAAAAAACATAGACAGCGCCTGGTCATAGAATCGCTTTAACTGTAAAACGTTAATCAATGTGGATTGCGGTGTGAATGGGTTCACAAAGCTCCAAGCTATTTGACACAATGTTATATCACGGTTAAGTAGATGTAGCCCCTATATCGTAATAAAATCATATAGTTCAAAGTGTCAAAAGGCTATCCGTTTTACATCTGACAGATCTGCTAAAAACTTGGCTCCCATTGGCTACAATTTATCCCACTTTTTGTTCAATATTTTTTTTTAAACTAATTCAGGCTTTTTTTATCTGTATTATAATAAAACTGTAAGGTTAAATTCGATTTCAATATTTAATTGAAAAAGGTCTAAAAGTTTATAATAACACGAACCTAGAGCTTTAGTTTATTATTGTCCGTCTGTTCACGTGTCACGCAAAAACTACTGTTCCATTTTTATTGAACTCTAATGTATGTGAGTAAATTCTTCAACTCAGCAACTGCTACCATTTATCATGCCCTTGGGTAGCTTTAATACTGTTCTGTGCCCTTGGTAATAAGAAAAAAAGGGGATTACCATTTGTAAAAATCAAAATACTTTCTGGTTTAGTAATGCATTTTTGTCGAAACGTCATCATCTTCATTTTTCACTACTTTAATAGCCTGAATTCTTGAAGGGGGTCTGAGTGGTAGATTTTGTTTTCATAAGAAATTATGTACTAGAGTGTAGCTTAATGGCAAGTACCTACCAAAAATATGAGTAAGCGAAATAAAGAGTAAACAATGGTGGTCTAGTGGTAGTGACCCGGCGTTCCGATCCTAAGGTCGTGGGTTCAAATCCGGTCATGCACCAATGGATTTTTCGATACGAAAAATTTATGTGCGCAATATCAGTGCTCTCATACGGTGAAGGAAAACATCGTGAGGAAATCGGCATGTCCAAGAACTAAAAATTCGAAAGACATGTGCAATCCACCAGTCCGCATTGGGTCCGCGTGGTGGATTAAGACCCAATCACTCTCGCTGGAGAGTAGGCCAGTGTCCCAGCAGTGGGAACATTAAAAGGCTGTCATGATGAAGTAAAGTGTACGTTGCTACTAAAGATTTCACTGTGATGTGACCAGTAAGCTTCGAAGATCAAATGGGTAAGTCAGTGATATTTCTTTAAGTTTCGACACCCAGTGTTCGATGTTACGACGAGAATAAATGTAGCTTGAACGTTTTGCACGTTGCAGAGCATGTTTTAGGGTGTTAATCCAGCGAGGGAACTTTAATATCAAGCATAATAATTCTTTTTCCTTCATAATATATATTCTTCCGTCCAGCACCACGGTCCAAAGCAATTTGCATTGTTATCCAAAGCTGTAATTTTAAATATTCTGCGTGGCACTGCACTGCGCAGGTATTTAAGAGTCGTAGTATATAAGTGTCTTTCGCACATTAATTTCACTTGCTATTGATGTCCTTCACACCACACTACTACTTCTTAAAAGCAAAAGATCTGGCACTGCGGTAGTACCCACTGAGCCGGACTCTTGCTAAAAATTCCTACCACTAGACTCACATTGGATTTGTAACAACGTTTTATTATTAAGAAGAGTTATTGTTATATAAAAATCATAATTTGACTGTGACTAGACATAAAATAGTTTATTTACCCAGTAAAATAACAAACTAAAAAAGTAAGGTACGTAATTTACGAGTTTTTCAGAGTTTACAACAATAATATATCAATGTATTTTTTATATTATGATGTCTCTGATTAGGAAGCTAGCTGGTAAAAATGTGTGTGGAAACCAAGTGGTAAAAATGTGTTTTGGTTTCTCTTTTGTTGGCGATCCAAACAAAACAAAAACGAAAATAATCGGTTATTATCGGCTTATGCGTCAATTCACAATCACAAAAACTCGACAGCTGGCGAGATTACTCTTGCAAATCTTTTGACAGAAAATTGGCTCTTTCAGCATTCCGGTGACCGTTAAGTTCTTTGATTTGCTTGATGTGCAAAATATGTAATAGTTGTGTAATAAAACCACTAGGTAAGTGAGTTAGTTCGTATGAGTCAGTGGCCAACTCTGGTGACAGTTTCTAGGCCACCCGAAAGCCACTGTCATGCTTAATGTGCCCTCTGAAGCACGGGAGCGCTCAGTTGAAGCTACTGGCGGACACCCATCCAAATGGTGACTACACGAAACAGCTTAACTTTATTGATTTGTTATTAACAATTTGCCATCTATGTCCCGAGCGCTCCACGAGGCCACTAGGTGAATATAGAATAGAATAGAATAGAAAAATATTTATTTAACGCCACACAATTAACATAAAAATAAAAATAACAATAAAATCTAAAACTTAACTATTGTGACGAAAAAAATGTAATATCTCAGAACTGTACAAGTAAGTTTGTACGAGTCAGTGGCCAACTTTCGTGACGAAATTAATAGGCCGCCCAAAGCCATGTATGGTACAAGTAAACATTAAGTAAGTTAGCGCTGATGAGCTGTGGATACAAGTCGACTAATAATATTCATAGATTTCAGGAAAAAAATCATAAAACAAATTCATCACGAAAAATCCTTTGGCTTTCCACTGGATAACAAACCTCGCACCTGCGACATAGCGCAACGCCTCCAGAATGCAAATATCCAAGATTTGAATACGAACGTGCTAGTTGTTGTTCGGTAGTTGCTTACACTTGGACGTGAATGTGTTACAATTTTACTCTCTGATAAAAATTGTATAGCTCACTATGATCTAAAACTGTCATCACCATGGACAAATCGCGAAAAAATCGCTCGATAATTGCAAAAATATACGTATCGTCTAGCTGTCAATATTAAATATTGAAAGCTAGACGATGCTTGAGCAAATTTAGCTAATTATTTTGGATTGAGGTTAAAATAGTGCATGGCTATGACGAGTTCTATCAAAATAGACATTATTCTAAAATATTTAAGTATCTCTTGTCTAATCTAACCGACCATAGCACAGACAAACTAAATATAAAAAATCTAATAGTTTTTGTAAGTTACTATACCATATTTACCTACTATTACTTGAGTATGTTCAACCTTTAGATCTCAGATTTAGATCTGTCCAATTCGAAACTGAGATCTGTGATGAATTATTTAGCGCTTTCAGACCTGCACTTTAACATGTATAAAGTCTTGCTAAGCTTTAAAGCCTATGTACAGTCAGCAGCAATAAGATGTATACACATCGTAATTTTTTTAAATATGTCGTGCTACAAGGTTCCATAAAAATTTATACAGCTAAGGGCTCCAAAACTATGTAACCTTCAAATCGTGTCAAAATCACGTACCAATGTTCAGAAAAAAAAAATGTCATCACACCATTTTTCCAAAAAAATGTAAACATAAAAAAAGTCGTGGGATCGAAATTGGTCGATCAGGATTGGAACTACAGGATTTTTCAGTGAAAAAAAAATGTATGCCATGCAGTACTCTTGAAGGGTGAAGGAAAACTTCGTGAAGAAATTCGAAAGACATACTATTGAACGTATTGTGATACCGCTTACCACAAAGAAGACACTGATTTATATTTTTAAGATACGTGATAATGCCATCAATAGTATGCACACAAACATAATTTTGTAATATCATTTAACTAGTACGTGAATAATAACGTTTTGTAAAGTGTTACCTAGTCAACTTACCATCTATCCTACTAATAATTATAAATGCGAAAGTCTGTGTGTGGGTGTGTGTGTGTATGTTTGTTACCAGGGAGATTCGTATATTAATAGGCCCCTCAGTGTACAATAGATTACCAGAAAGGATTAGGGATGCAACCTACGCACCCATACTTAAAAATTGCTTAAAGAATTTGTTACTGGAGGGAGGGTTCTACAGCGTAGGTGAGTTTATGGCACTGTCCGAGCTCTAGAGGCTCCCCATGACCAATATCTTGATCGTCATCATAATAAAAAATAATAGATATTGTTAAAATAATAAGTATTTTTTGATATCTACTTTTTTAAGTAGGTAATTATCATGAATGACATGTAACTACAGTGTTACCAATAAAGTATTGTATTTTATTGTATTGGTACCACATATCTCCGTGACGACTTAACAAATTGTGATGAAATTCGGAATGTAGATGGCTTAAGTCTTAAAAACTGCATAATACGCGGGTGAAGCCGGTCGGAAGGCAAGTTCACTATCACTAGACCACTGGTGATCTCTATTATGAGTAATGTCATCAGTATAAAAGATCAAAACACAACCAACAGTATACTCGCAGTACCTACGGAATCAAAATAAGATCGAAATAAAAAAACTGATGTATTTCCAAGAACTTTTGACAGTTACTTCATCTTCGGGCGTGTCAATAGAATTACCTCCCATTTTTCCACGAAAAAATTTCTGGAGACTTCCTTGCGTCAATTATTTTTACGTTGACGTTTGATGAGCTATTAAAAGTTACAGTAGGGAGCACATAGATCACCTAAAAGTCATTTTGATTGTACATTTGATTTTCTTGTGTTTTTGATCCCACACTGGCAGAATAAGGAGAATAATAAGAAAAAACCCCGACGTATAAGTACGTGGTACTAATATCTGTTCTGTGTATAAGTTTGAACGCTATGTGTGTGTCTGCCTGTCTGACTGTGTATCTGTGGTACTACTACGGGTGAACTGATTTCAATGCGGTTTTAATATTAGAAAGCAAGTTTTATAGCGATGATCTTAGACATGTTTTATTAAAATCGGTTCAGCAGTTTTTTTTTTTTACAACTGAAGTGGCAACCAAGCGTACGGCCCCACAAGATGGTAAGCGGTTACCGCAGCCTATGAACGCTTGCAATACCAGAGGTATCACTCGCGGGTTGCCACCTTGAAGCCAAGATCGAAAGCCTCATGTGCCAGTAATTTCCCCGGAAACCATACCCTTCACACCGGAACACAGCAATGCGAGCATTACTACTTGGCAGCAGAAATAGGTATGGTTTCAAGGTCATCAGCAAAAGAGTGTCGAGGTTTTTTAAATTTTTTTATGCTTATGCAGTATGGTTTGATGCAGTGAAATGTTTTTCCAGATTGCGCTAGATGCAAACGAAATGGAAACATTTTGGTTATAGTTTGCGCAAAGACTGCGTACTATAAATATAGCCACCATTAGGCTGCGTTTCCACGAAAAATGTGCGAGGATGTGTTTGTGTAGCGAGGGATGTGTTTGTTAGAAACCAATATAATCACTTCATTAAAGCTGGACAGACAGAGCGAGGCTAGGTAAATGAAGTGATTCTATTGGTTCCTAACAAACACATCCCTCGCTAAACATCCCCGCACATCTCTGGTGGAAACACAGCCTTAATCTCGTCACTAACAGCAAGCCTCGAGACTGCGTCAAGGCAAATTTCTATAGAAATGCGGTTCTCTAGAGATTCTTAGATTTTTGATGACGACCGATGTGGCGCAGCGGATCCGCCTGCAACGCAGGAGGTTGCGGCTTCGATTCCCGCCTTGAAACAAATGTCCTCAAATATATGTTCCGGATGTTCTGGTTTTTTTTTCTATATACAAAATAATAAAAATATCTATTTATGTAGGTATTGTATAGTATATCAATCATCTAGTGCCCATTACACAATCTCTGCTTAGCTTGGGGCTAGGTGATGCTGTGTTGATTCTCCAGCATTATTTATTAATATATTCATCTGTAGTTTTTTTTTTTTTTTTGTTAACGGGGAGGAATCTGCATCCAGACATCCCGTCGCATAAGGGTACGATGGGGGTGTGTGAAGTTGTCGGACTCGACGACTCACTAAACCATCCTTGGTGGCCAGCCTCGATGCATGCCAATGGGCTCCACGGTCCCCTAAGGCTATCAGTGGTGCCCCTCTCGCATCGCGCTCAAAGCACTTCCCGGGGCTAACAAAAGTCAGCCCCAGCACCTCGCAGTGCTGTGGCAACACAGGGCCACCCTTGTGCTACCGCCCTTCCCGGGTTCGCTGAAAACGGACGACCAGAGCCCTCACTCTAGGCCGCCCACGAACCCGAAAGTTCCCCTGCTCGGCAGGCCCCTTATGGGGCAGGCAGTGCGGGGCGGCCGTTGCCGTCACCCCACCGCTGCCTTCTCCGAGCGGGATCGGCTCTCTCTCGATCTCGCTCAGCGGCCTCTTTCCGAACCATTACGGTCTCACAGAAAGAGGCCACGGCCCTCCACGCCGTTTCATCTGCCAACATGGCCTCAACCACGCTTGGCAGAGAAAGATCCTGCCCGATCCTGGTGACCAAGATTCCGCGCTCCGGGCACCACACTGAGCACTGCTCCAGCGTGTGCCGCGCGGAATCTTGGTCCCACCCACAATGGTGACATTGTGGTGTATCTCAACTCTGTCGCTTTGTGTAAGCGATGCACCTTACAACAAAATTGCTTTTGCTTTGTATCATGCTTACGTCGTCGTAGTGTTGCTACGTCGTAGCGTTGCTACGAAGTCGTAGATGTATTACGCCCGTAGCAGCAGTATACATTGCAGTATTTTTTATAAGGTATTTTTAACTCATGTACGGATAAGTACGTTCATAAGTATGATTAAAATACTTTGCTTGGTTCTAGAAAGTGTACTTTTTAATTGACCGAGCGAGCAAAGCAAGCGATGCGCGCAAAGCGTCTCAGTTTCGAGAATGGCCAAAAATGCTTTTGTCCGTCCGGCTGTAATCGCCTACAGGTCACATTTTCAACTAATCTGATTGAAACTTAGTATACAGGTTCTGTGATTTAATATAATTGTTCGACTGCTGAGACACTGGCCTACTTTTAAGCAAGTGATAGGAGATAGAATCTTAATCCTTTACGCGGACTTAATGTGAATTGGTGGACATCACATGTCGTTCGAATTTTTAGTTCTTGGACATGCTGGTTTACTCATGATGTTTTCCTTCACCGTATCAGAGCACTGGCATTGCGCATATAAAAATTTTGTAGCGAAAAATCCATTGGGTCACGACCGGATTCGAACCCACGACCTTAGGATTGGAAAGCGGGGTCACTACCACCAGATCACCAGTGCTATTTTTGTCATAGTTTAATCATACTACAGTTTAAAAATTAATAACGTTATTCTTGAAAAGGTAATTATAGTAAGTTTTTATATTTTTTTTTGTAAGGTTTTCAGTTCTTCAGGAAATTTATTTTAAAAGATTTTTAAAAGGTATTGAGAATTGTATAAAAGAAACCAATCCTGTTTTTTGTAAGCCGTAGTTATCAAAAAGATACCTCAAAAGGCTTTAACCCTTTTCCGTTTCACCCGAGGTTTTGTCTAATATCTGTTCTGTGGTTTTGTGTACAAAGATGAACCTAATGAGATTTAAAAAAAACTTTTATCGTCTCAGGAGCACTTGATTTGTTGATGGCTGATAAGTAATTTTGCGAAATTCCTAAGTAAAATAATTTTGCTAATTCAGTAATTTTTTGTTTGAGAGAGTCTGTTGATTTATAGGAAAGGTTTTAATACAACTAAAACTGGGATATTTTTTTAAGTAGAGCATGAATTTATCCACTTAATTTTAAAAGCTTTGCTAAAATTGAGTGTATAAATTTATGCATGTTTTTATTATTTATAATAGACGAAAAAGCATTGACCACTTTTATTTATAAGTCGATAAGGTGGTTTTCTCCTTAAACTTACAGAATCAGATAAGACGACGGCTGAATGGTGACAAAGAAGTACTATATTTAACAACCTCTGTGGCGCGGTAAGCAAAAACCCTCTAAAAAAGTTTGTTTTTACTAAAACATGCCACCTTGGGGGTTTACAAAAATAAAAAGTACTTTATCAACACTCGTACTAAAGCTATAAAAAGTAAAGTTTAATGGAACATAATCATATAAGATAATAATCTATACATACTCCTAGTAATAAAACAAAGTTTTTTTCCGTTGTTATTTACATGCTCATAGTATAAAGAAAGAAAGAAAGAACGAAAACTTTTTTTTTATCAATAGATATAATAATTAAAGAGAGAAAAAGGAAAAAATATACACACGTAAAATTTAAGTACCGTGCGAATCCGGAGCGGGTTGCTATTAAAAATCATCGATATTTTATCACTTTCTTGATTGAAATCTGAAAAACTATTTATTTTCTATTTATTGTAAGTTAACAAGCTCAAAACATAATTAACGTAATTATGTTTTGAGCTTAGTTGCGTCACGATAAAAATCACGTCAACGCCAATTCCAGCCTCAGTCAAAATCATCTATATCATTACCTATCAAAGCACTTAAACCACTTCAATGTTAGCCCTTATTTCAAAAATCTATAGAGTTTAACATTGCATTGTAGAAAGGTGTGAGCGGTTCTTCGCAAAAACTTGTTTATTTAACCTTACGCCTATAGAAATATGGTTTAAATTCGTTCAGTAGATTTGGGTGAAAAGCTCTCGAAAAATCCTTATCCCTTATTTATCAGAATTGACCAAAGAATTAATTAATGAGGCATCCGCAAAGGTCATTAGACTAATCTCAAGGAACTCTAAAGAACCCTTCGGCCTTTAAAGAAATTTCACTCTTGGGACAGATAAGAACGATATGGCCCACTTTAAGTACTTGCTTTTTTAAGTAATTGACTATTAAATCGTAGTGAAACGTATTTTTTTATTGTAAAAATGTTTTATGCCGCGTCTGGGAATAATTTAGGTAAATTAAGGTGAAACTTGAGCTGAAAACTTCTAAGTTAAGAGTATTCTAGAGACTTTTTTTTATATATTTATTTTTTACTAGCTGTTGCCTGCGAATTCGTTTGCATTGAACTCAGGAACCATCTATTTTTCCTATATAAAAAATTTTTATATAAAAAATCCTTATTTCCGATCATTAACTATTTATGTTTTAAATTTCAGTCGAATCAGTCCTTCTGACCCAATCTTCTTGAGTTATAATGTAACTGACACAACTTTGTTTTTAAAAACAAAATATAGTAATATCTGTTATTACTCGTAGATAATTAGGTACCAACTACCATGGACTTAATGTTCTATTTATTATATATTATATCATTGCTGTTTATTTTCTAATAAAAACACAAAGAAGTCTATTGCAGATGCATAACAATTTTACTAATAATAAAATACAAAACTCTGTGTGAGAGAGTGAAGAAGATCAACTCGCCATCGAAATATGTATTTTTGTTTTTTCTTATGGTTGAAATCATGCCGGTTCTGTGCCGATGTGCATGAAATCATGCAAAGAATACTAAACTGGTCGAGTCGAGGCGATGTTGATCTGTTACCGAACCGATAAGTCTGCGTAATCTGCGTTACCAGATTAATGTAATGTGAATTTTAATGACCTCTAAGATGTTATTATTATAAATAAATAACTGAAACTGATCCAAAACGTTCGATTTCATTTTATTCCTGGTGGGTTATTTTGCAAATAAAATGGTTTTAGTGTTTGGAACTTCAGAAGGTCTTGGGCTCTCACCGCGCTCGTCTTGAATATATTTTTTTTAATGAGGGGTTTTCGTCTCAAGTTATTAAAAAAAAGCTGTCTATTTAGATGGCGGTAGCAACTGGCGAGCCCAAGAGAATGTAAGAACTACGTTTGGCGAGCTATGGTGAATGTGTTGGGAATTCAACATTGGTTGCTCCTGCAATCACTGTCTGTCATACCTCTGGCTGGTGTCAAAGTCATAGTACGTACTACGTAGTACATTAACTTTGGTCGTACTGGAGTTAAATTATTTTGCCTCAAGCAAGACATGAACCCACAACCTTCCGCTTGACACGAGATGAAACAAAAACGGAGTTACCAACTTTTTTCTTGTTTTGATAACCTTTCCCAGTATGGTAGTAGGGCAGATAGCGCCATCTGTCAAAGCAATAGAAACTACTTTTTTTTTTAAATCTCGAATCGAAAACTCATTCAAAAAAATTTACATATTTGACTCTTTTTATTTGACTGTTTTATTAAAAGAAAATAACGTAACTGTCTGTTTTGTCACGGCAGCCGTTTACTTTATTTTTTTTTTGCGAGAACACTTTTCATCTTAAGTATTTTGGTTAAGAGCCTTATCAGAAGACATTTACTTTTGCAGCACTTTACAACAAGTCCATATTTAATATTAACCCTTCACCACTTTCTTGCAGAAAATTTCGCTAAAGGGATAATTTCATCCTCACAATTAAGCAATAGCTCTACCTCAAAACAGTATTTTAATACAAAACTTTTTAATTAGACTAAACATCTGCGTTGTTATTACCAAAAACAAATTAAAATGTAAACGAATACAGAAATAGCGCTTTTTTTCATCATGGCAAAAAACAGACTGAAAAGCAGCGCTATTCCATACCGAAGTTATAGAGAGTTTATAAATAGAAAGACTGTTTTGGCCTAAGAGTAAAAAGCAACTGGATACTACAGAAAATAGTAATAAGACAACGTGAACAACATTTTAGATTTTATTCACACTGCAAGTTTTGTATGTTCTTATACAGCTAGTAGCTGACTCTGGCGATGAAACTTGCTGACTGTTCAAATCCTTTACTGTGACAGACCTACACCTTTGACCGGGACAAGCAAGTCTTACGCGCTCTAAGCATAGCTAAGCATAGTTAAAATCAGTTATAAAAATAAAACCACTGCATAATAATGATATTTTTCAAAACGTACATACTAAACACAATACGTACAACAGTTTTGCTTAAGCACAGTAGCGTTTATCTTTCCTAAATACATAATCCAAGTTGGCTCTGCTGGGAAGCATCCTTCCTGGCAGAGCCACTAGCGAAGTCAATTTTCTCAGTACCTGACAAACGTACAGCAATAAGCATACACTATGTACGTCTAACGTCCATTCTTTTAAGATATAAATGATCGGATTCTAACGTGGTGGCTCTGCTGGGTAGTACCACGCCAACTACTAACCTTGCCCATGTCTTTCATTTTATCTTAGTTCTATAGTTAGTTTTATAACTCTATGATCCGCATCGTTCCAAATTCAAAATATCCTATCAGACAAAACTTTTTAAAGCTTTTCTTTTACTTAATGCGCAACTTTGCCGGCAGATGGCACTAAGGAAGTAAAGGTGGCTACACATGGTGCCATTTTCATTAGAACTTTTGATATACGGTAAGAGTTTGTCTTTGGTGCAGTTAAGAAGATTTATCTAATAGTTACGTAGTGTAATATAAAACTAAGTTATCTGTTCTTTCTGGTAGAATATTTATTAAAACACAAAAAACTTTATAGATCATCACTACAAAATACTTATATACTTAGCGATAAGATCGCCCATTGTACACTGTGTTTATTCTCTGTAGACTTTTAGTTTATTTTAATTGTTTTTTTTTAGTTTGTAAGGTACATTGTACAATAAAGAATTTTCAATAATTCGTTCATTCATTCAAATACATTTTACGATAAGTAGAGTTCCTTTGTAATAGATAGAGCTCGTCTAAAAAAGAGCTACTTACCACCATATCTATTTCTGTCACCAATTAGTATTGTTCTGGTTCAAAAGGTAAAGTTTCCGGTAAAATTACAGGCACATGAAACTTTCGATCTACGTCTCAGGGTGCATGATAAGGTAACGCGCTAGTGATATTATATCAGATGTTGCAAGCGTACAGAGGTTACAGTAACCACGCACCATCAAATAGGCCGTAAGCTTGGTTGCCACTTTAGTGGTATAAAATAAATGATCAAAAATATTACTAATTAAACTGTAAATGTAACCAAAAAAATATTTTTACATAATCATCAAATGTAACTTTTATGAAACTCATACAGAAAACAAGAGTTTAATAAAGAATTTTTTCTGTAGCCTATTTAAACATACATTTCATAATGAACTCCAACCTTTAACATGCGCGTGGTATTTTCCCTTCATCCCTATTTCTTGAAAACAAGCCTTACTTAACCTCACTTCACACTATCCAAAACTTCGCACTGTGCCTAACCTACGTAACAGCGAGTACCGTAAAGCAAGCTTCAGTCTCCCAAAAGACGTGGAGGGGAAGCGACGTCTGTTCATATCACATGGTTGTGCGCGCGAATGTTCGAATCATTGTTTTCGATCGTTGTGTGTTTGTGCTACTTTGAGGATTATTGTGCAAGTGTGTTCTAAAAGGTGAGTTTAGATTAAATGTATCTACATATTGTCCTGCGGTTGTGATGATTTTCGACGTTTTTAAACGAGTATTTTTTGTTAGAGATAATTCTTTGCTACAATGTTTTCTATAATATGAATAAATTGTTAAACGTTAGATACCTAATGTAATAAATAATATTGTTCAAAAAAATACTTAAAAAGGAACAATTATAAAAAAATTATACATTACCTTAATCGTGGCTGTAGTAATAATAACACGTAAATTAAAAGCATCAAGTTACTTTACTACTGACCGTTCAACTCAAAAATTAAACCTCAAAATTAAGTATGACATAATTTTTAAAACACAGCTGTTATATTTTTAATACTTGCAAAAAACATAAACCGAATAATTTGAATCTTAATTAGTGTTTTCTTTCATGAGATAAAATATACACTACTCCGTATAAAGAATTCTGCAATTCGTTGCTACTAACCACAAAAGTATTCGAACAAATAAATCTGTAGAATTTCAACGTACAAGTTTATTCGTACAAACGTCTACCGCGCATCCTGCATTATTCAAAAACCAGATGCTCAGCACTGATTTCGGACGTTATCGATTTACTAACCAATTCCGCTAATGTCTACAAGTGGCCAATCACCGGCGTAGCTTCCTTCCTGAAGAAGTCCACTGAAGGCTATTGGTTTATCTCAAAGGGTTTCACGAAGCTACTACACCGACTTTTAGCAAATCTCATTCTTTGATAATTACTCGTACATTATTGTACATTATAATGTCCCAGCGGCCATGCTAGCTGATATAATAGTGGTCGTCACTAAATTAGTGTCATTCTTTTTAGCATTTAAATTTCACCACCAAGCCTTGCAGATAGCCCTAAGAACTAAAGGATCTGGTTAAGGGATGATGTTTGCTAGCTCATCTGGCCTAAACTTTGTTTTTCCAATTAATTATTGTTACGTTTTTGCATTAATGGTCCCCACTCTCCTGGCAGGTAGCAACAGGGGCAGTTTTAAGGCCATGACTTTTATAGTCATGGCCTTAAAAACTGCGCTAAACGGAAACGGCCTACGCGTTATCGCGTACGTTGTTTTCGTTTAGCTAGAATTGGTTTATGTATATAAACCTCCTTAAGCCCGAATACTCAAGCGCTTTTTAAATTTAAGATTGTGTTAATAGTATATGAGGTAGTTAGTTCTCACAAGGTAACGCCTGAATCTATCAATTACCTGGCTAAGTTGTTCTATTCAGATCAATGAAATTAAACTGTGTTTTGCAGGGTCACCATTTAGATGGGTGACCGCCTGTGGCAATTACAACTGAACACTTACGTGCTTCGGACGTCAAGCAGTTGGTTCCGGCTTCAGAGATCGTGACGGAGGCATTAAGGCGGGCTATTAATTCCGTCACCAGAGTTGGCTTATACGCATTTACTTACTTTAAATTACACATGGTTGCTATTTGGGAGACCGAGACAGTCTCAAATAATTTGAGACTGTCTCGAGTCACATGTGCCGTGTTGATTTGATTGGTGCCGACTCAATTAGTTAATAATTAATGGTCCAGACCAGTGCTTGGGGTTCTGGTCTAGTGATACTTTATTCTAGATAAATTAGCACTGTATAGATAAATCACTGATAGTGTAGTAGTAGCCTTATCCTTAGGTCGTAGGTTCAAACGAATGTCGTAGATTTTCTATTCTAAAATGTTATCTCAAACGGTGAAAGAAAACATCGTGAGAAAACTGGCGTTCTTTAATCCGTATTGGGTCCGCGTCTTGGATTAAGAACCATTCACTCTTGCTCGAGAGTAGGCTAGTGTCTCAGCAGTGGATTAAAACTTTTATGAGTCAATCAACTCATGTTTTGCTGACATTTCAAAAAAACATAGATAGATACTGTTGAAAATATTTTCCAGGATTCTTCTACTTCAACGTGTCTTTAGTTTTACGGACTAAGTACTATCATAACAAGACTGATTATAATAATAAAAATATGTATAATAAGTAATCTATATTTTTTTGTCTGCTGACCCTTTTACTTTAGTGTTTCACTGTGTCATTTATTTTATATTATTTAATAAAAATGAAAAAAAATAAGTGTGGGTAGAAAGGGTAACTTGAATCAAATGTTTTGGGTCGGACGGAGCAAAATACCTATTGAGTAGAAAATTCTTGGGTTGAACGGGTAAGCTCTCTTTAGTATAAAGATCGTGACCGTCGTACCAAGGACACACGACCAATAAAAGTTGACAATACCTATTCGATTTTATATCTACAAAACAATATAAAAGAAAAGCTGTAAAAATTGGAAGAAATCCAATTTGATTTTTACCTTGAAATTTTTTTAAGGGCACAAGGGCATGTCATAATATTTTAATTTTGAATATTGCTACTAGTTATAAATATTGATTCAAAACGTTGTACACGTTTTGAATCAATGTTTGGTTCAAAACGTGTACAACGTTGAAAAATCAATTCTGCTGAAAGTATTCCTACCAGTGAACCAAACGCTGGTTGGTGCATACCTGGTTCAACGCATTAGCATTGCCATTCAACGTGGTAATGCCACCAACGTGGTAATGCCACCAGCGTGTTGGCAACGCTTCCGTCAGGTAGTGGATCAGTTGAGCTATCTATAGATCGTTTGTAGCGGATATGTTATGTTGTTGTTGTTGTCATCTTGCACTGCTGAGCAAATATCTCCCTTTAAGTTTTTTTGATGTTAGAATACGTGTACTATTTTTTTTATATTTCACAGGAAAACAAAACAGTCATTAAAAACAAAATATTAGTTATCCAAAGATACAGCTATAGATCATTCAAAAGTTTTTGCATATTGCAACAAATTTATGCTTGAAAGTTGAAAACAACAAGAAAAAAAAAACTATAAAAAACTGTCAACAAAAACAGTTACGGAGACGTGCCAAACCATCTATTTGCTAAAATATTTTTAATTCTTGAAAATTTGCTTTTAACATTTGTTCTGTAATTATGGATAATATAAGTCAAGGTTTATTTATTCAAATATATATATTTTGATAGTTCGAAAAGGGTGATTAATTAAGCATTAAATATACAAATAACAACACAAAAGTTAATTACAAATAAGACGAGCACAAACTCTACAACATTGTAATTAACACGTATCTAAATAAAATCCAAATCAAAATTGTTATTAGAGTACTAAATAACCTCACAGCAGTCTCTGGAGTCACGAATTAGTAAAACACGGTGTGAAATTGTTAATTTACCACTATTTTGTTTCTGTTCGCAAGCTCAGTTATTACCTTCATCTCTTGGGGATTCAAAAACCCATAAAAAGTTTTAACATTTTACAGCTTGGAGCTGTAAGTACACATTTACATATCAATTAAAATGTATATTCTCTAAGTATTTAAAATTGTTGCATCGCTAGGTGACTGATTGACTGACTGACTAATCAATGCTCAGCCTAAATTGTAAGTCCTATAGATTTGAAATCTTTACGGTGTTTTTTTAACAAGGTCTACTGAAGGGTTTTTTTCTAGCTAGAGGTAGACTAAGAAAGTATATTAAAAATTTTGAAAACTGTTTAGACTAGACACTTAGGACATTACCAACACACGTAGTGTTTCCTAACAGTCACATAATACATAGTCCTGAACTCTCACTAAGGCCCGTAATCAAGAACCATGATACTTGATTATGAATCGTAACCCAAGTATCGATTTGATAAAAGTATTCTATGAAGATCATCCACCAATCCGCATTGGGTCCGCGTAGTGGATTAAGACCCAATCACTCTCGCTCGGGAGTAGGTCAGTGTCCCAACAGTGGGAACATTAGAAGGCTGTCATGATGATGATGATTTTATAAAGAACTGTCAAAAATCTTGCTTGAATATAGTTTTGAGCTTGAGTTTTGTTCTTGAATACGGACGTATAGTCGACTCCGGGTCTAGGTGTTGTGGTTACAGAATACTCGTAGTTTAGCCACGAAAATGGATAATCCTAGTGTTAGGTCATGGGCTGTGTGCAATTCCACCAGAATTTGAAACTGTGCTGAACAAACCTGCTGAACAAATGTTTGTTCTGGTGGACTCACAAGAAAAAAAAGGTTGCGAACATTTTGTTCCGCACATTTTGTTCTGAACATTTGTGGGGCAGAAATTGTTGCACACATTGTAAAAATGGTCATCGCACATCTCTGGTGGTAACGCAGCTTAAGTAAAAAAAAAAAGGTAATTTTCAGACCTTAATTTTTTTTTTAGTGGTATTGACGCTGCCACCCGATCCTACGGTCGTGGGTTTGAAACCGGTCTTGCACCAACCGCTAGTCAGAGCACTTATATTGTGAAGGAAAACATCGTGAGGAGAACGGAATGTCGCCATCTACCAATCCGCTTTCGGTCCACGTGGTGTATTAAGACCCAGTCACTGTTGCTCAAAACAGTTAGTGTTCCAGCAGTGGAAACATTAGAAGGCACTCATGAGGATTCAATGCGTACAATTCACGTGCGTTTCTACTTGTTTCAATACTCGTCATTTCAATAATACATTTTTAGTAAAAAACAAAAACCGACTTCAACCTAAAAAAATGTTTCGGCAGATTGTGGTTGTACGCGACAATAATTGACACTTTTTTTATTATTTTTTCATAATGTATTCATAACATAGCCAATTTCGATAAAATTTTAATGGGACCTATTCTGAAGTATTTATTACCTATGAAACAATTATAATCTATTCATAATAGGCGAAGAAATCGCGAAACATACATACAATCGAATTGATAACCTCTCTTTGAAGACGGTTTTGAAAAGGCCTCTATGGACTAGTGTGAGGCTCACTGCACCTCAACTTTACTAACAAGTTATAGCATTAGCAGAACCGCAGTCCTGGTGGCTTGTTTAGACAGTAAACATCTTAGTAACTGACTTACTATCGTTACACAAGATAGCTTCTACGAGTAAATAATTCAACGAAGCGAATTTCTACTTGACCTTACTTGAAATGTGGTTTTGTCCAATGTCAGTGAAATTACTTTTGAGAGAATATTCAACTAGAACTAACTCTCAAGCTGATTTTCAAATTAGATCTATGAAATTCAGATTTCACTAACAAAACTGTGTTAAATTTGTTTCTGTTTAAACAAAAATAATCTTAATGAGTTAAGTTTTATTTTTTTTTACTTATAGGTATTGATTTATTAATGAGTTAAAGATTAATTTAGATATGGGCTTGCGCTACGCAATCTCTGAAAACTCATAACTTTAAAAGTTAAAGTTTTGGATGAAATTGCAATTGGTCAGGCGAGTCGTTTCTCATCATGCGAACGACCTTATAATAATATAGTTGTTTGTTGTTCTACAATAAACAAAATAAAAGTAAAAGAAACTAATGTCACGTACAGCCGACGAAAAGTATGTTTAGTTATCACATTCTCATTGAAGAGCTAGGACTAGTGAGAAAATATGATTATAAAAGAGTATAAGTGATCTCCAAAGTTGAAGAAAGGGAGCTACGTATTCTAATGAAGGCTCTTCATTATTATGCTTCGTTGGTTCGGGACGGAGCGCATTAATTAATAACTATTGAGTGTTTAAGTATTGGATGGAATATAGATTAGACTGCATGCGTAATTTTCATTCCAACTTTTTTTAAGTTTAGTTAAGACAGTCCCTAAAATAAGTCAAGAAAAAAAGATTATAATTTAGAGTTGGTGGTGTTGATAAAACTAAAAGATGGCAGACTTCTTATACTGTGCAGCAAAACACATTCTTTATTACAACGATGTTATGTTCAAAACCAAGTGTTTTAATGAAAACCAAACTCGAGCAAATATCTGCCTGGCAGACTAAAACTTGCCAAACATTCCAAATTCCTTATAATTGAAATGTCAACGAAATACTTTACAAATAACAGAACTAGTTTTTACTAATACACTCCGTAGAAATTTCACTTTATTTCTTTTTAAGTTGAACATTAACAAAACGCCCCAAGCCGTATTACCATCCACTTCTCATCAACCATACTTTTCTTCGCACAGTACTCCAAACGAAGTCAATTAAATATCGTAAACTGCATTTGTCACACAAATTGGAAATTTCCGATCGAACGGACCCCACAAAAACCTTTATAAGCATCACGCAAGATGTCAAGAACTCACGCTCCTAATCTGCCCCTTATAAAGCAGGGTGGCATTCCCTAAAATCCTTTTATTTTATTAACGAGGGTCTTGGGTGGGGGACCTGACTATTAGATTTGGATAAAGTAAGGTACATTATTACGTGATTTGTTTCGTATTTTTATCAGACCTGATGCATAAAATAAGATTTGTATAAGATAATTCTATTGGTAATTTAAATAAAAAGTAAGTTCGTATGAGTCAGTGACCAACTCTGGTGACAGAGTTTTTAGGCCGCCTGAAGGTTCCTGACATGGCTTAACATATTTTATATGTAAGCTATGGTTGCACCTGAAGTGACAAGCCCTGGTAATTGCGTTTACCCGTCTGAAAAGTTCAATCATAATGCTAAAACCTCGACTGACGTGCTCTTCGATGCACGTAAATGCCTATAATTATGCAAATAACACTAGACTTTATTAACACAATCAGGGCAGGCTGACGCGATAACAAAAGTTAACATAAATTACATTTTACCAAAAACCTAACAAGCAAAAACGTAATAAAATGTTTTGCAAATTAGCACTGTATCTAAAATTACTTACCAAAAAATGCCTTTTATATTAGAAAACAACCAAAACAAAGCCCAAAGGCTTCGTTAAGTAAAAAGATCTAAAATTGCTAAACAGCGCGACGCTAGCTTTATCGCCTACTGACTTTAGCGTTGTCGTGCACTAAAGTATTGCACTCAAACGCAAAGTTACGTGGGTTTGACATTCAAACGTTGCGCTATCTTGTCTAGTCTTGATCAAACAGATAAACAATTGCCCCAGAAAACGTATGCACTCAGTGCAACCGGTCTGCAGGTTTATCGCTGACATCGCACGTATCATTCAAAATTCGTTCTTAATCGTATTTGCTTTTCTGATTTCGAACATAACATGGTTAAATTTAAGTTGAAATCAGATAGCTCTGCACAGCGTACAGTACGGGCAGTCTGTGCTGTGCAGACTAGACTTAAGCCAAAATTGTATATGATGGAGCAGCAGGTCCAGGATGCTTCGTAGATAGGGTGACGTCAGCCGAGCTGACGTCACTAGCTTATGTTCATGATGGATCACCCATCTTGTTGAAGAAAAGGCAGCAACTGTTCAAGTCTTCTTTATTTCAAGCTTCAGTAGGTGTTGACGGTCCGACGGCTCGAGTGCGAATCAATTGTACCCGGGTCGTCGGCCGTATTTATAGCAAAACGCAGGCATGCGTCCACAGTTGTTTACAACAAGATAAAATTACTTGTGAATGCCTGAGTCCTGCTTTTAACAATCAAATTAGTTAACTTATGGTCTGAATAGTTAATTTAACCACTAGATTACTAACTGATGGTTTCAATAGTTTAAATTAACTACTAGACTACTTAATCAGCTAATCAATTCATGATTTACAAGTTGTTTTAAGCCGGTTTTCTACAATGTGTTTTTAGATACAGCATGTGATGACGTCATTGCTCCGATATATACAATAATAAGAGTTCCTATAACTTGTCAGTAACACACTACGTAGCCTCCAAGCGCGATGCTATGACGCGACGTTATACTCGTATAATAGTGCTATCTATTTAACAAAGCTTATACTCACAGAGTGTACCGCTTGCAAAAAAGCTAATTCTAACAATAAATTTAATGCCGTCCGTCTCTTGTCTCCGGGAGGAAAGTTTTCACTGAAAAAGAAATTAAACCATAAATCTTGGTCATAACGTCGCATCTTGTTAGTTTGAATAAATATCACCGCGCTACCCGATGACAAAGTAGCTTTAATAAGCTTAAGACGGCTTTTGCACTTAAAAAGTCCGAAATTTCTAATGAATAATGTCTACTAGCCTTATTATTCGAAAAAAAAATTACAAAAAATAAATTAACAACAATAATGCGTGGTGGTTTTTTTTTATTTTTTTATTCAACTGATGTGGCAACCAAGCGTACGGCCCACAAGATGGTAAGCGGTTACCGCAGCCTATGGACGCTTGCAATACCAGAGGTATCACTTGCGGGTTGCCACCTTGAGGCTAAGATAGAAAGCCTCATGTGCCAGTAATTTCACCGGAAACCATACCCTTCACACCGGAACACAGCAATGCGAGCATTACTGCTTGGCTGCAGATATTTGTATGGTGGTAGTCCTTCCCCGGACGAGCTCTATTACAAAAAACCCCTAAATTTAACTGTGAAATTGAACAATAAGAGTACGAGTATCTCTTTTTGTACCAAAGCCTAAATAACAGGGGGAATCTAAATTGTTATGGTACGAGTATCATCTACTTTATTATGGTTTGACTTTAGTGTTCTATTAATTCCTTATCACAATAAGTTGTATCTAGTAACAATATTACTAATTGTATTTTTAATTTCCTTCCTTTAGATAACCGTTACGCCAAAAGAGCAAAATTCTATAATGCTATCGAGAATTGTTATATCTACAGCGTATTACATTATAGGATATCTAGTAAATTAATTAAGATAGATCCGACAATTAATATTGTCTACGGATACGGTTATCGGCGACTAAATTAAAATTATCGTACTGTGAAATCGGATTAGTTTCTGTAATAATGAATTTAATAAAATAGGAACGCTCTAAGATGTAATCCTTAGATAAATACAGATTTTAATATTCTTGGTAATTGGTCAACTTGTTACCGTGCCGCATGGTTATTGTTGATTATTTTCCACGCAGCTCTTTTAGTCTAAGGTGACAGATCGAACTGTTTTTCAAGTTCTATCTGTCACTCTGTTAGTGGCGAGATTACAGATTACAGACCAATCTCTTTTAATAAGTATACCTATTTTGTCTCCCGTCACTAACATGGGGACATAGATCTTATTACTCTTGCTTGTCCCCCAATCAAAAATAAATATTTAACTGGTACTCTATGTACACGTAAAGCTGTATTCATTTTGTTCAGGTTTTACTCACTAACTTGTAAATGTAACAAATTATTGATGGCAAACACCACGCGGGCTACTAAAAGCTTCCAGTAGATTACACGTAGCAATGTGTTGGTTTTCGATAATCAAATAGTTTAACTAAATACCTACTAGTATAGAAAAGTAATAGCAAAACAGGTTTTTTTAACTGACCTTAAAGTCGTGAGTTGGACAAAGACTAGCTTATTAATGAGCTTAGGCATTGAGCGTGTTAAATGTTGTTCTCTCTTATTCTTAAAATATCTGTCATATTAGCAGCTTGTTAGGTATTGTGTTTTTTGCTAGTCATTCTGACATGCCATAAAGGCGATGACTTATTTGAAACAATTTTAACAATTGTGTAACAGAAGGTTTTTGTTCGTTTATGAGTAAGGCTTTTAATCAACACATATAGATTTCAGGTAAGTCGAGATTCATGTTCAGTATTATTAATTTTAATGAAGTAACTCTTCTACAGAGCTACGTCAATATCTATTTTTGCTATAATACTAGTCAATATCAGCTTTTATTTACAAAAAAAAAAATTCTTTATAGAAAATTTTATTTTCAGAGAAGAGGTCTTTTCATTTGACCAAAGAAAATAGACTAATTTGTCGACCGACAAAGGGTTGGAAACTTATCATTCGTTCGAAAACAAAAATCCTTTCATTTTTCTCTTCGAAGCTGAAGTGACAAATGCTCTGAGACGTCGGCAGGCAAATGGCGTGAAATTATAGCCTAATTCCTCAATTTCAGAGCCTTTTAGACGATCAAAACTTCGTTTAAATCGAGACTGAAATTTACTTACGCAAAAAAAAGAATTCAAGTAAAAACATCAGAGAATAAAACTAATTATTGTTTTTATAAATTGATGATTGAAGTTTTAAATACGCGAATTTAGTTTTGTTTCAACAATAATAATATTTTAAAGCAATCGTCATTTTTTATTCCTGTCATTTTAGAGGTCCCTTTAGTTCCGCGTTATAAATCTGTTTTAGTGGTTTAATTAATATTTTTATTGGCTGACAATCTGTAAATAAATTATTATATAATTTGTTATTGTTCACGCAAAATATGAAATATGAACGTGTAGCGACCGCCTTTAAACTCTTTCTCTTATAAAATGTGTTTTTCAAACGGTTGAACCCTAATTAGAATCCTTTACTAATTCATCGTTTAAATTTGCCTCATTTTGTTAATGTAAATCCAAGTATAAGTGGGTTTATTAAGATAAGATCCTTTACGTCCCTCCTCGTAGAGTTACGTAATTATTATGGGGTTATATTATTATACTCGTATCCTAAAGGATTACACGTAATGTTTATCTTTGAAACATTACTTTTATAAAATGTAGTATTTTGTTACATTTATACGTGCGTCATTAAATGGTATCCTAAGTTTTTCGTGCTTTTTAAGAGAATATCTTTTTTACTGCAAGCACCATTTTGTGGTGATTTCTGAAACGGTCGCACTCAAAAATTAAGAGAGTTGTTCATTACTTGATGCACTAAATGCAGAGTTAGACATTGGTTATTGGTTATTCAAAGTGATAACTATCACATTTTTTTTTTTTTTTTATACTACTAAAGTGGTAACCAAGCGTACGGCCCACTTGATGGTCAGCGGTTACCGTAGCCTATGTACGCATGCAACATCATAGATATCACTTGCGTGTTACCACCCTGAGACGTTAGATGGTAAGTCTCATGTGCCTGTAATTTCACCGGAAACCATACCCTTCGAACCGGAACACAGCAATGCGAGCATTACTGCTTGGCGGCAGAAATAGGTATGGTGGTAGTCCTTCCCCGGACGAGCTCTATCACAAAGAACTCTACTACTCTTATATATGATACTATTATACTTAGGATTTATAATAAAAAAAATCTAATAATAACTTAAGCGGGACTCAAGCGGTATCTACAACATTAAGAGTAGTAGAGTTCTCTGTGATAGAGCTCGTCCGGGGAAGGACTACCACCATACCTATTTCAGCCACCAAGCAGTAATGCTCGCATTGCTGTGTTCCGGTATGAAGGGTATGGTTTCCGGTGAAATTACTGGCACATGAGGTTTTCGATCTTAGCCTCAAGGTGGCAACCCGCGAGTGATACCTCTGGTATTGCAAGCGTCGATAAGCTGCGGTAACCGCTTACCATCTTGTGGGCCGTACGCTTGGTTGCCACTTCAGTTGTATAAAAAAAACGCTTAATACGCGAGTTCATATATCAATATATGTAATGTTTTCTGCTTAAGAGTCTTTTGAACAAAGCATGATATTAAAACTATCGCCGCTTTACTTGCATAGATAGCAGGAAGCAATGGCGGCTTCGCTAGAAAAAAAATACTAACCAGTGGAAATGTTCTGTGGGAAAGGCAGTGCAAAAACTACAAACCACTGCTAATACTAGTTAATACTACAACTGTTATTTTGGAAGCTTTAAAATGTTTGGACCAAATAAACACGACATACTTAGGGTGAGTTGCTTGTTAACCAACAATAGACCGTACTATCAAAATATGTAAGTATAATTAAACTTTTCATGAATCGGATCTAGCTATGTAAGATTTCATTTTATTGGTTCCACCATGGCCGTCATAATAAAATAACATAACATATATTGGCAATGCATACAATAGGCAGCTTGCACATTTATAGGGTTTCATTAAAAGCACAAACTGATTCGACAACTGACACAGAAAATACCGACTTTAAATCGATAGCATCGCTTGATGTTTCTTACGCTATATCCTGGCTGCAATTTAATTCCAGTAAAGTTGGTTGCTCGCACTGCCGTGCAACATGTGCGTATCATCGCGTTTTGTCAGTAAGAAAAGCCCCTTGATTACTTAACTTTGTTAGCGACCGATGTCTATTAGAATTTAATATTTTTATTATTTTTTAATGTATAAATCAATGGAGATTTACAGAACGATAAGTCCGAAATACACAACGATAAGTCTGAAATGATTTTGTTATTTTGTCACACTCGCGTATGCAAATTAGTATTTTACCTAAGTAATAGTTCTTATCTAAGTTCTTATTTAAGTGAATTGTAAATTCTTATGGGAACAAAAGCTCTTAAACCAGGAGATTCGAATAGTTTATTTGATTTAAAGCACTGTGTTCAAGATTGCCGGTTGTCCGGACAACAAGCTTTATCGCCTTGCGACAGTTCGCTAAGACACAGGGTTAGATTATCGACACGCTCACTAGGGCCAAGTGTGGCAGAAAAATTGTGGCAAAAAGTTCCAGCACTGTTTGCTTGACTTTTTATCCTGGTATCACGCAAGCACAACACGAGCAAAACCGCGGGTGGCAGCTACTTAGTCAATATTGGACTTATGACGGCTGACTCGTCTTTTGTCCTTTCAAAAGTCCGAAGTCAAGCCACCCCTAAGTTATGAAACAAAACAATCTTTATTTAAAGGTTGTGCGAAATTTTGTGGAGTAACAAGAAAATTACTTTACGGTAGACTTTATTTATCACATCCACCGAAATTACAAACATGTAAAAACTTTAAGAAAAATGTTTTAAAAACTTCGGGCCCTTCGTTTTATGGCTGTTTCTAAACTCTTAACTTATTTACTAAGTTAATTTATTAAGAGTATATCATACAGGGTGAGGTTTTAAGGGAAACACATAAGCATATTAAATTGTCAAAGTTAAAGACAACAGATTATTATTCAATAAAATTTATATTATTTACAATTAGCTTTAATAAGTATTTCATATAAGATTGAACTCATTTATTTAATTTTTTTCTTGGAAATGTAATATACCAAAATAGGCGATTAAATAGTCGTACCTAAAAGTTTTGATAAGAAGATCTGTCGTTTTCGATACATAATTATTTTGTATAAATTAATTCTACCTTTGAATGTTGTTGTTAACCATCAAACGATCCTATAAAAACAACTCACGCTGTATACTAGGGGTCTAAAGGATATTAATGTCCTGAGTTTGAGATAAAGTAAGGTTATTATTTAGTAAACGGATTTTTCATTTAGATTCTTGGGTGGCTCATTTCATGGCGGAAGTGGCTCGCCCGCGAAATTATTAAAAATTTATGAGAGTTATTTATTTTAGTTTATAGCTGCCATGATGAGTCGACTTGAAAAACTTCAGGTATGAAATAAAACAGTTTTTTTTTAATAAGGCAGAATGTTAAATGTTTTGTTTCCAGGTTTGGATATAAAACTGATCGTACCTAAACCAGTTCGGGTGAGAACGGGCTGGGTGAAAACGGGACTGGAGGAGAACGAAACAGACCTGTTGTTGTTAGGATACTTAGGAAATCATGTGAAAACTTGACTGACTGGCCTTTGACTATGATTGTGTCACATTGAAGTGACAAACAGTCAAAATTTATGATTTGTAATATATTCATGTACCCATACTCTTTCATTTTAAAAGCGGGTGTTTTAAATATGCATATCGCGACGCGGAGGAGGACGCGCGCCGTGTAAATCAACCCTGATGGAGACTCTCGAAATTGAGTCGAAACAGTGTCGGTAACTCTTCACCGATATACCGGTACGTGAAAACACTAGTTTTTTAAATGAATAATAATGTTAATAAATGTTTTTTAATATAGTTCACGATGGTTTTATTAGTAAAATACCCATACTCTATTATACGATTCACAGTTATTACTTTAAAATTAACCAGTTTTGTATTTCTCTGTGTTTGAACTGAATGGGAACATTAAAAGCGGGTAAAAGGGCACATAAGGGCCTAGCCAAATATCCCAAATACCACAATATCATTAATGATCCCTCCACGATGTACTTTCCGTGTCACGAGGTGGTCTAAAATCGTGTAATTTCGTTCCATTGGAACGCGTTACGTGGTTAGACCCTTTGGTGTGGTTTCTAATCTATAGGTAATTATTTATAAGTGAAATTCGAAAACTATTCAAAGGTAAAGAGAGTTGCATTGCATCACATTACACTTATCACACTATTACAATCATCACACTAATCACACTAATATTTTAAATACGAAAGTTTGGATGTTTGCCCTCTAATTTGACAACCACAGAACCAATTGGGTGAAATTTGATACATCCTACTAATATTATAAATGCGAAAGCTGTGTGTGTGTGTGTGTATATTTGTTACCTCGCATCTCCGTGACGACTCTAACTATAACCGATTAGCATGAAACTTCGAATGTAGATAGTTAAGTCCTGGAATAACACATAGTCTACTTTTTATCCCAGAAAATTTACTGTTTCTGTGGGATAGCATAAAAAACTGCAAAAACGCAGGTGAAACCGTGCGGGTCAGCTTGTAGATAGATAATGACTGGGAATAAAACATTGACTACTTTTATCCTGGAAAAAATTACGGTTCCCGAGTTCCACGCAAATGCAGTCGCTGGCGACAGCTAGTTATTATTAGACACACATCATACTTGATAATGAAAAAAGCTTTATTTAGGTTATGGGTTATACATAGAACATTATTATTATACCTACTAAAAGAAGGTAATAGATAGTTAGATGCATACTTAATTTTTAACTTATTAAATTTACTCATCTATTAGTCATTAGATAAACTCTCATACTACTTAGGTACTTATAAAAAAAATAGTAATAATATAAACTCATACTTACTTACTTACTGCTGTGGCGCAGTGACCCAAAGTGGATCTTGGCCTCCGACACTAGAGTCCGCCAGGCAATTCTGTCCATCGCTGTTTGCGTACAGTCGGCGACATTTAGTTATATAAACTCATACATTATATAAAATAAATAAAACTTCTAATGTCAGGCTAGGTTATACTTAGCGGAAACTAGATAAACGTACGATTTCCCACGATTCAGGCTTAGCCTAGTAAGGGGATCATAAGATATCACCCTATTTTTGTAACAGTTTCTGCATACATACCAGTTTTGGATACCCCATTGTTGCACCTAGTTGTATGTGTTCTTTTTTTATGATGTATTATGCTTTATGCAGTCATAAACACTTGTACCTACCACACGAATGATAACAATAATATGAATGGTTTAGCGAGGCATTCACCTTGTTTATTTCAAGTTTCTGCAACTGAAGGGCTTAAACGGAAGCATTATTGTTTTGGCATCGCTGTCTATCCGTCTTATCTGCTCGTCAAACTTCCAACGTCGAACAAAATAAATATTGACTCGTTCCATGACTACTTACACAATTACATAATACAATAAATACAAAATTACAAATTTGACTGTTCGCTATTTTGGCAGTTCGCTATTTTGACGGTTCGCTATTTTGACGGTTCAATATTTTGACGGTTCACTATTTTGGCGGTTTACTATTTTGGCGGTTCGCTATTTTGACGGTTCAATATTTTGACAATTCACTATTTTGGCGGTTCACTATTTTGGCGGTTCACTATTTTGGCGGTTTGCTATTTTGACGGATTGCGATTTTGACGGATTGCGATTTCATGAATTTGACTGAATGCGTATTTGACCATTCGCGACGAAACGACTCAAAACTCACAATATTTTGTGATCCAAGGCTTAAAACGTTGGAAAATATTACGTCAAGATTTATTGTTGTCTAGTTGTCCCGGCGCGGTTTCACTCGCGTTTTTTTTTTTGGCAGTTTTTCCATAATTTCTCACCGCTTAAACTCTTACAAACATTTCATGACCAAAGTTAGCCAAATCGGTCCAGCCATTCTCGAGTTTCAGCGAGCCTAACGCACAGCAATTCATTATTTATATGTAAAGAAAATAAGATAAAGAAGATTTAGTGCGCTTTTTTAAAGCGCAACACACACAGAACGCAGGCGCGGGCCGACGGCAGATCTGCCGCGGGTGTTTTTGTTGTATTTGTATTGACGTCAAGGATGACAACACACTGAACGCGGGCGCGAGTCGGGTGGAGTGCGGCAGCCGCTCCCGCGTTCAGTGTGATGTCATCCTTGTCGTCCATACAAATTAAAACAATAAACACCCGCGGCGGATCTGACCCGACCCGCGCCCGTCCGCTGTGTATGTTGCGCGTAAGAATATGGCGACAGATTATTTGCAAAGACCTTGAGTCAAGTAAATGACAGATACTCCTAATTCCCCCCATAAAACTGTAACTCAACTTAATGCCCTGATGTCACCTAGACCGTAAAGGTATTACGGTAGCCTTAACATTTTATTACTGGAACTAAATAAATACCTTGTCCGCCTTTACTGGCCTTCCTTAATTAATTTAATGGATACTGCCTTGCCTTCCAGTGATAATATCAATTTAGGGGACGGACAACTACCGCACAGTGAGTAAATAGCTGTTAGCTTGCTTGATGGTCGGCTTCAAAGAACTGATTTTTTTGTCATACTCTATATGACACCTAAGTAAATAAATAAATAAATAATGCTGGACAATTCACGCAGCATCATCTAGCTCTAAGCTAAGCAGAACTTGTGTTATGGATATTTTTTAAGATATATATTTATTTTTTTATTATACATAGAAAATACCAAGATCAACCAAATATATAAATATTGGAGGATATTTTTACACAGCGCCATTTAGCCTTAAACTAAGCAAAGCATGTACTATAGGAACCACAGAACTGATAGAATACTCATATACAATAGAAACACCCAGACCCGAAATAATATTTGCAGATTATGCAAACATTTGTCACGCATTGGGAATTGAACCCGCAATCTCTCACAACTCAACCGGGTAGGTACTTGCCCACCGCGCCACCAAAAAACTGTCTACCAAAGTACTGATAAATTGTAAACATTTTGTAAGTAAATAGCGGTTCTCAAAAGACTGTGGCTAGCGCCTTGCGCATAAGCTTGCTCTAAACTGCGTGGTGCGGTTTGCGTAATATCTAAAGATCTTTAAGGACCGAGGGTGGAGTTGAACACTTATATAACTGTGAGGATGGTTTTACAGAGAGCATTGTTCTTGAGAACAGTCCCATTGGTTACTGAATACAGATTACAATAATACATCTGTTGAGTCCGTGAGATTCGTTTATCATGCCAACGGTCTACAACAATGAAATTTATTTAGCGTAGAGCATCATTACAATCATTATTAACTATCATTCGTATCATTCTTATCATTATTCTACAATAGCGTAGAAGGCAAAGTTATAGTATAACTTAGCAACATACTTAGTATGTACTTACCTTTTTTTGCTAGTGTAAACTTCACTACTATTTCAGGACTTTGTAGAAAGAAGAACAGCATGATGTTTCAGGTACAGAAATACTTTTTCTTTATTCGACCAACGAAGGTACTTTTCACAATGTTACTTGTTCGACGATCCAAGCCAGAATGAATCTCCGACCTTTTCGTTCGTTCTTTATTTTTCTATCTCAAAAAAAAACAGGCTTTCGATTGATTCCTTCTTGAACGTTAGCCAATCACAAAACGAGTCCTCAATCGCAACGATTTGCGGGCAGATACTACTCTGTGATTGGCCAACCTCATCGATCCACCTTTTTTCATTTGACAGATAAAGAACCAGCGACAACGTCAAAGTTACAAAACAGTTGCTAGCATTAAATAATATCGAGTATGTCCATAGATATCGAGATTTGAGTAATTTATCCAAAAACGAAATACATTTATTTTCAACAAATAAACAACCCTAACAATCGTCCATTCTGACAACGTGTGCGTCCCTGCACACGACCCCAGGTGGAACCCTAACAATCGGATATTTTTATACAAGCCAACATTATCGAAAAAATATTATATGAATCTAGCGTTACTCTTAAGATAGTTTCTAAATACATTAGCTCAGTTACTTAAATGCCATGGCCACAATTATACCATCTTATACATAATATTCATGTACTTATAAAACATATCTAAATAAGAACATATATTATCAACTTTAGTATTATTTAGTCCTGATCACTAAATATCTAGTAGGTACATACTTTATCAATAAAAACAATTCAGGCCAGTGGACTACAAGACGGTCGATTTACTGTGTGTATGATAGCGCTGATAACAAACTCAGACCGATCGACTCGGTTCCCCGTGGTCGCTAAAAAACTTAGTAAGAAACAATCGAATTCGTCAAGTTGATACACACAGGATGATCGACTACCTGTGGTAGCACTGTAAAATAAATAACACAGACCGATCAATTCGGTTCCGTATTAAAAACTTAAGTAAAAGACGTCAAGTTAACGCTCACAGAAAGATCGATTCCCTGTGGACGTAACAAACGACGTAGAATAACATAAAAAAACTGTTTGATTCAGTTTGCAGGTTTACTATCGAATCATCATATCAAAAAACGCTCAATTCGTCAAGTAGACACACACAGGACGATCGATCACCTGTGATGATCACTTCATCAATCGATCGATTCCCTGTGGGAAAGCTGTAGAATAACAAACACAGACCGACTTATTCTGTTCTGTGACAGTTAAGTAACGAATTAAGTCAAAATACTATCGATTCATCAAGTCGTCGCTCGCCGGATTAACAGTGGCGGCTTCTTTCATCTGATGCTCACAAGACGATCGATTACGGAGGGTTCTTCTCAGCATGGGCAAATCAAAACACGAACCGATCGATTCTCGTGTTTGATCTGAAACAACGAAATAACTTATCTGTAGTTAAACATGCTCAGTAACACAGTAACATTAAAGTTTAACAGTCACTAGTTTAAATCAATCAAACAAAATCTAAAAACCTATTACTCTAAGGTTTTCTTATCTACTTTGTTCAGAGTAAAATCCACTTCTGCATTCGTGACGGAACTGAATAACGATTCAAAGGAGTTTCGTTTTTTTTTTTTTTTTAACAACATTAAACACAGAGCATTGCCGTCAGTAAGCAAAACTATTTAAAATAACGTTTGAGCAGCTAACCATGACCTTTTATCGAATCGGTGTCCAGTTTGGTTTTTGCTACCCTATTGTACTCACATCACTAGAATTGGCCTATCTTCAACAACTCTCGAAACATCTCAAAACTACTGTATCAGACATTCGATTCAAGCAATAGAAGCAGTCTTTAACAAGTTTTACAACTTAACGCATAACAAACTGATTTGCAAATTTCATCTACTTCTCGAAGATGACTGGTGGATCTGCTATAGCTATAGCGTCTAAAAACAGCAAGCCAAAAACTGGGCCTCAACATCAATTGAAGAAAGTCCAAGAACATAATTGTTACTTTGGATAAAACGCCACAACACGACATGTGTATGCTTGTACTATTCTAAGAGCGTAGAGTTAAAAACTTATTTTCGCGATATTGTTGGCCAATAGAGTAACGATCGTTAGCAATGAATGTTAACGGAGAAAAAGACGAATACTTTTCATCGACTTTCTAACATGACGGGACATCGAATACAGTGTTACTCTTTCTTAAACACAAAAAGAGATCATAATATATTACGAAGTAATGCGAATTCTAAATCTTTGACTTCCTCGACTTTATCGACTCCCTCGGCTCCCACGGCTCTCTCGACTATTGATTTCCTCGATTTTCTCTTCTCTTTGACTTCCTACCTCGACTTCCTCGACTCGCTCGACTCGCGACGGCTCCCTTGGCTTTCTCGACTTCCTCTTCTCCTCGACTTCCTCGATTTACTTGGCATTCACGGCTTCTTTAGCTTCCTCGGCTCTCTCGGCTTCCACGGCTTCCACGTTTTCCACGGCTTCCATGTTTTCCACGGCTTTCATGTTTTTCACGGCTTTCACGTTTTCCTCTGCTTCTACGTTTTCATCGGCTTCCACGTTTTCCTTGGCTTCCTTGTTTTTCTCGGTTTTCTTGGCTTCCACGTATTCCTCAGCATTTTTTGACTTCTACGAATTCTGTGACTTCTAAGACACCTACGACTTCTATGACTTCCGTAGCTTCTGCGACGACTTCTTCGATTTCTATGACCTCTTCGACCCGTGACTTCTGCGACTTTTGAGACTTCTATGACTGCAAAAACTTCTACGACTTCAAAGACTTCTAAAACTTCTGCGACGACTTCTTCGATTTCTATGACCTCTTCGACCCGTGACTTCTGCGACTTTTGAGACTTCTATGACTACTAAGACTTCTACAACTTCAACGACTTCTAAAACTTCTGCGACGACTTCTTCGATTTCTATGACCTCTTCGACCCGTGACTTCTGCGACTTTTGAGTCTTCTACGACTGCTACGACTTCTAAGACCTACGACTTTTTAACCTCTTCGACCTCTTTGACCTCTTTTTTCGACTGATTTGCTGATTCGCCTGACTCGGCTTATTCGACTGATTCGGCTTATTCGGCGTATTAAACTGATTCGGCGTAATAAACTGATTCGGCGTATTTAACTGATTTGGCGTATTCGGTTTATTCAACTTATTCGATTTAAGACTATAACTTATCTGTTTGATCCGACTTATCTGACTTATCCAACTGATCCGGCTGTACCGACCGATTTGGTTTATTCGGCGTATGATCAACTGATTCGGCATATTCAACTGAATCGGCGTATTCGGTGTATTCGATTTATTCGATTTATGACTATATAACTTCTGATTAATCCAACTTTTCCAGCTGATCCGGCAGATCCGACTTGTTTTATTTCTTCTCTGACTTATTCGACTCCGACTTGACTTTGACATTGACTTCGACTTTGACTGGACCTCGACTTCGACTTTGACTTTGACTTTGATTTGACTTTGAACTTGACTTTACTTTGGACTTGACTTGACTTCGACTTTGACATGACTTCGTCTTTGATTTGACCTTGATTTCGACTTGACTTTGACTTTTACTTGACTTCGACTTTGACTTTGACTTGACTTATAATTGACTTGAATTTTCGGCTTGACTTGATTTGACTTCGTCTTACTTCGACTTTGACTTCGACTTACTTCGACTAAGACTTACTTCGACCTTAACTAACTTCGACTTCGACTTACTCGACCTCGACTTACTTTGACTTACTTCGACTTCGACTTACTTAGACTTCGACTTAGTTAAGCTTCCGACTTACTTCGACATCGACTTATTAAACTTTCGTCTTAGTAACCTTCGGCTTATTAAACTAAGACTTATTAAACTTCGACTTATAAAACTTGGTCATTATATAAACTTCGACATTATGAACTTCAACTAATTAAACTTCGATTTATTTAAGTTTGATATATTCAACTTCGATTTGTTCAACTCCGATTTATTCAACTTCTATTTATTTATTTTCGATTTATTTAACTTCGATTTATTCAACTTCGTTTTATTCAACTTCGATTTATTCAACTTCGTTTTATTCAACTTCGATTTATTCAACTTCGATTTATTCAACTTCGATTTATTCAACTTCGATTTATTCAACTTCGATTTATTCAACTTCGATTTATTCAACTTTGATTTATTCAACTTACTTCGATTTATTCAACTTTGATTTATTCAACTTACTTCGATTTATTCAACTTCGATTTATATAACTTTGATTTATTCAACTTCGATTTATTCAACTTGCGACTTAAGTAATTTCGAATTATTCAATTTCGAATTATTCAACTTCGACTTATTCAACTTCGACTTATTCAACTTCGACTTATTCAACTTCGATATGTTCAACTTTGACTTTTCAACTTCGATCTGTTCAACTGCGACTTACTCAACTGCGAATAATTCAACTGCGACTTATTCAACTGCGACTTATTCTACTGCGAATTATTTAACTGAGACTTAAAACTGCGACTTATTCAACTGCGACTTAGTCAACTGCGACTTATTCAACTGCGACTTATTCAACTGCGACTTATTCAACTGCGACTTATTCAACTGCGACTTATTCAACTGCGACTTATTCAACTGCGACTTATTCAACTGCGACTTATTCAACTGCGACTTATTCTACTGCGACTTATTCAACTGCGACTCAACTGCAAATTATTCAACTGCGACTTATTCAATTGAGACTTATTCAACTGAGACTTATTCAACTGAGACTTATTCAACTGCAAATTATTCAACTGCAAATTATTCAACTGCAACTTATTCAACTGAGACTTATTCAACTGAGACGTATTCAACCTTCGACTTATTCAACTGCGACCTTGACCACGACCTCTACCTATATCGTGACCTCGACCTTAAGCTCGACATTGACCTCGACCTCGACCAAAGTAAGACCATCTGGTAGGTACATCGATAATACTGCAGTTCTTCGTTTTGTAATATAACATAATGGTATACTTAAGAAATACCTGATAGACAGACACTCACGATTTGACATAACGATCTCGATAGAAAATATGAAATCACTCCATGCAACAGTATAAACTAACAGAGCACGCGAGCAAGACACACTTCCAATCTGAGCAACGCCGCGTAAAAGCTTCAAACGTCTATACTATAAACACAATGACTTCGATGGAAGATTACGATCGAGGAAACATTCGATGTTCCGCGCACTAAAGCATTAAGAGTATTGGGATGGGTGATCGCTAGCAGCGGGAAAGCTAAACAGTCGGTCCCAGACATTCCTAAGTTGCTAGGCTATAACGGAGGCCTTCGGGCGGCATCGGCCGTCACCAGAGTTAGCCACTGACTTATAGAATTTATTTACTTTATGCATACAGTAGTGTCTCATCGTCCTATCAAACAACACTCGCTTGCCTTCCCAAATTCAAACATTATCAGCCTTGAAAAATCAAACTCTATTTTCGATTCGAAACCGTACATAAATAAGGAAAGACTACGTGACCTTTGCTTTTCCGCGTCGATACGCGGCTCAGAATTGTGGCTTCGCTGCCTGCCCTGACGAAACTCGCCGTCCATGGCTGGTGGCGCACGGCGATGCCGCTCCGATGCACGAAGTCGCCGGCGCAGTCAGCCCTTCCAGCAGCTCGACCAGCTCCTGACTCCGCACCCACTCTTGGTCCCGCTCAGCGCCGCCGACGCCGGGGCCGCAGACCCGAACACGGCATCGACCTCGAGAAAGCACACGGCGATCCCGACGATTCGGCAGCTGCGTTTCAAATCGACCCTGTGATCTGATTCGTTCATCGTCTGAAAAGGATTGCGTGGCATTGCAATCCCAGAAAAAAAACACGTTTTAGAATAAAACATTTTGAGGGTAGTTCTAAAATAAAATATATTTTAGAAAATCATTCTACGAAAAACAATATTAGCTAGGTACAGGATAGAATCTAGATAAATTAGCCTTATCTAGGCATCTTACGAATAATAATTTTATGAAAATCGATCATGACAGTAAACCAAACTTACGGTTACCGGTAAAGGTTACTCGAGAAAAATACGAATCTAAATCTATCAGCACAGACTACTAACAAAATTGGTGACTGTTTCAACATCAAAAATATAAAATCCGAAAAGCTAAACATTTTTTAGTCTTTGCAACGAAATGGGCGTGTACTTACTATTTATTTAAGTTAGTCTCGATCCCGGCTTCTGAAATGTAAACTTTCACAACTACTATTTCAGGACTTTGTAGAAAGAAGAACAGTGGTAGCGCCAACGGCGAATTTTCCTTTGATAGCTGGCGAGCAGATTGATCTATGAATTGGGTAAAACGGGCTGGAAAGATGGAGAGGAAATGTGCACAGACCTTTGATATCCTGGCAGCTCCAATGTCCCTCCAGATCGCTGGGAATACACACGCGCGGTTGTAAGGCGTCGCGTGGGCACTCGCGGTTTCACAAATCACTTCGCGATGGTTTTGGCAATACCATAGGACAGTAGAGACCATAAGATAACGTCTATGGGGTACAATTAACTTGCACCGTAATTTAACTGATAGCGGGCGCGGATAGCGGTTCACTTATGACGGCGGTCTTGCGGTGCGGAAGGCGGAACTCGACATGCGTGTAGCATGCGCGGAAGCGTCAGCGGTTATGTGTGACGTTCATACGGAGTTTTTGCTTTCTCCGTTCGAGGGCGCTGTAGTGCACAGTAGGAATTGGAAGGGTTTAGGAAGGTATTAATATAGATCACCAATCACCTTATTTAAAACCAGCAGACGCCAATAGATGGCGTCACCATTTCCGCCCGCCCTTGATGGGTCACCATTAAGAAGGCAACCATAAATCGAGACAAGAATAACATCTAATATCTCACAGCGTAAGAGGAGACTGGGATGAAACCCAATATCTCATTTTATAAAACTTACAAGACTCTAGACCTCTATAGTAGAGCAGAGCTCATAAGTGCGGGAAACTATACTTAGAAAGGGAAGCGGTGTTACTTGTATTGACAAATTAAACTAACTTATAGCTAAATGAAGTAAATCTTAATTGATTACTGACGCGGTATAGGACAAATGCGAACAGCGGGACGAAGGAGGGTTGTTCCACTCGCGGTTCTAATAGTACAAGTACGAACTACTCCGTCTTTTGAAGGATGTACCTTTTCTACAATCGCTAATGGCCAGGATAAGCTAGGTACATTATCTTCTATAACGACCACTACCACTCCTGGAGTGATAGGTGCGGAATGCGTATTCCACTTCTGCCTAACCTGCAATTTATGTAGATATTCCAACCTCCAACGTTGCCAAAAAGACTGAACCAACTTGTCCAGTAGCGAATGCCTATGAAGTAGGCTGAGCTTCTCAGACCCTACCTCAGGCGCGGGTATAGAGCATAGAGGCGCGGTATGTAAAAAATGACTAGGCGTGAGAGCAGAAGGCTCTGCGGGATCAGAACTCAGCACTGTCAGCGGACGCGAATTTAATAAACACTCAACTTGAGTGAGGACAGTGCAGAGTTCTTCATAAGAAAGAAGCTGCTGACCGATAACTCGGTACAGGTGCGTTTTAACTACTTTTACCATGCTCTCCCAAGCTCCACCCTTATGTGGAGACCTGGGGCTAATAAATGACCAACTGATGCGACTCTCAGCTAACTCCTGTTCTAGCTTAGGACGATATTCGTCATTTAAAAATTTATATAAATCGCGTAGGTACGCGGCGGCACCTTTAAAGTTGGTTGCGTTATCGGAACACATAACCTGTACAGGACCGCGACGCGCGAGAAAACGTTTGAGAGCGGCGAGGAAGCTGCTGAGGTCTGGCTGGCTGAGGTGAGGGGTGCTGAGGTCTGTGGCA
Source organism: Colostygia pectinataria (assembly GCA_951394395.1). Taxonomy (NCBI): domain Eukaryota; kingdom Metazoa; phylum Arthropoda; class Insecta; order Lepidoptera; family Geometridae; genus Colostygia; species Colostygia pectinataria. The sequence goes on from OX596362.1 coordinate 7,246,032, forward strand.
ACCTCTATGTGCACAGCTCTCGTAGTCAGGCAAGTAAATAGGCATATATAGGCCTTTTCGCTGCGGACTCCACGACGGCGTATGGGAGTGAATGCGATAGGGCCTGCGTAATCGCAGCCCGTGTGCGTGAAAGCCTTGACTGTCTGACGTGTGCGACATTCAGGAAGGTCTGCCATTAGCGGGTAAGTTGGACGCGGGTTGAGCCTAAAGCAAGTATTGCACATGTGGACTCTTTGTCTCACAATGCGGCGCGCGGATAGGATCCAGAACCTTTGTCGAAGCAGCGACATTAATAATTCTGGCCCAGCGTGTAGGTATTTTAAATGATAATAATCTATCAGCAAGTTAACCACGTGGTCACTGCGCGGTAAAACTACCGGATGAATTTTAGCGTAATCTAAACCGGAGTTAACAAGACGACCGCCTACGCGTATCAGTCCGTTATTATCAATGAAAGGCCTCAACTTATTGAAAGCACGAGAGCCAGGTTCATTTTTGCGTAAGTTATCAAATTCATCTGCAAAATATTTCATCTGCAGGGCGAGTATTAATTTATTTTCAGCGTAATGAAGTTGATCAGTAGTTACTGCAATAGTAACGCGGCGGGTTAACATTTTAGCGAACGTAAAAACGTATACAATTATGCGCAGCAGCTTAGACCAAGACGATATGCGCAATGCAAGATCGTAAACTGCACTCTCAGTCACAGGCGTAGTACATACTGCATGAGACAGTACTTTTTGTTCCGGCATATTTTCGACGGGCTGGCTATCGAGCTCACGAAGAGGCCACTGAGACGGGGATAGGACGGCCCAAGCGGGTCCATGCAGCCACAATGGATGCGAAACTAATTTCTGCGGCGTAACTCCGCGCGACAGACAATCAGCTGGGTTCTCAGTACCCGATACATGATAGAAGCGGTCAGGCGGAATGTTTTCCGTCACTTGAACCACGCGGTTTGAAACAAAAGTCTGGCACCTGTGCGGTGAATTTTTTATCCAATAAAGGGCGACTTTAGAGTCGGTGAAAGCGTAAGTTGTGATTGGGAGACGACTGGCGTAATTATTTAACACCGTGCGTAATAGCTTGGCAAGCAAAACTACTCCGCATAATTCCAGTCTTGCGATTGTGAGCGGTTTTGATGGCGCGACCTTCGACTTGGCACAGACCAAACGAACAGTGTTACCTGCGTCGGAACTGACGTGTAGGTATACTACGGCACCATACGCATTTTCGCTGGCGTCTGAGAAACCCAGTAGGGTGACGACACAGTTTGCGGACACGCCGAGATGGCGCGGTATGTCTAGCTCATTGAGCGCTGGTAGCTCAACACAAAACCGGCTCCACATTTTAATAATGTGGGGCGGGGGGGTATCGTCCCAATCCAAACCTAATTGCCATAACTGTTTTATTAACAGCTTAGCGTACAGCACTGTGGGGGCGACGAAACCCATGAGGTCCCACAGGCGAGCGACAGTGGATAAGATGGAGCGCTTAGTGCATGTCTCCTCTGCGGGGGGTGTTATTTTATAATAAAATACATCACGAGCTGTAATGATTTGAAATAAATCACCCTGTAAATTAGGTCCGTGATGTAATATATTATTTAGCGAAACTCCGGTGCTGGTCTTACAGCTGGCGTCCAGCACTATACGGAGGCGAGTCGATGTCTTATCCTCGCGGATAACACCGTGATGCGGTATTACATAGATGGGCGATGAGTCATGCGACATATCTGGAGGTGCGGGTGAAATATAATCTTTCTCCAGGTATTCGTTAATCACACCATCGTAAGCGGTTCGTAAGTTAGGTGAGGCTTCTAACTTTTTCTCGAGGCACAGAAAGCGCCGTCGCGCGGTTTCGTAAGATTTACCTAACGAGTATACATCCTCACTAAATGGCAGGCCTACAGTATATCTGCCACTCCTGGGATCGCGGGTAGTGGTACATTTATAAAACTCTTCACATTCAGCGTCAGCGGGGGAAAGAACGGAAGGTGCGGGGGGAAGCTCCTCTAGCTCCCAAAATCTTTTAATAAGATTATCTAATCCATGCTCCTGCACTAGGCAGCATGTGAAAGCCTGGCGGGAAAATATAGTAGGTACGGAACCCATAATAATGTATCCTAGTACCGTACGTAAGGCTTGCGGGGACTGCGGGGTCTGCGAGACGTCGGAACTGCGTGTGACGTCAGGTAGAAGTAAATGGGCGAACAATGGCGCGCCGATTAAAATATCTATTTTATTTGGCGTTCCAAAAGTTTCGTCCGCGAGCGGTAAGTCGTGCAAGTGTGATAGGACAGACGTATCTACCACAGCACTCGGTAACGTATCAGTAATTTGATCGATTACCAGCGGTGAAATATTAAATTTAATATTTTTATCAAAGCGAGAATAGAATTCCACATTGATGGAACTTGAGTTTAGTATTTTCTCAGAACCACCGAACCCCTTAATAATAGTACGTCCGATGTTTTGAATCTGAATACCTAAAAGATCGCATGCCGATCTCGTTATAAAATGACTTTGCGATGCACTATCTAATAACGCTCGTAATAAATGCCTATTTCCTGCACTATCATAAACAGCGATCTGAGCGGTAGCAAGCAAAATAGTACATTGCTCGTTATGTACCGGCTCAGTATGCGAGAATGGCTTTAATGCAGCAATGGACGTCGCGCACAATGCTACGTCTGCGCGCTCCGATTGCACGGGGCCGGAGGCGGTAGGTACATTGCATTTCGCAGGCGGCGGCGTAGCGGCGGCTTGACGCACGGGCGCGGGTTCGATTCCCGAGCCGAAATGCAACAAGCTGTGATGGCGATTTTTACAAGAGCGACAAGTCATATCTGATTTACACTGCGATACCCGATGTTTTATACTAAGGCAGTTTACACAAGCGCTGCCTTCTTTAACGACTTTAAAACGGTCTTCGGGAGTTAATTTATGAAACTCAGGACATTTAAATAAATGCTGATGCGTTGTGTTTGAGCACAAACACTTAGAAGCGGAGTCAACAGTGCTGACATAAGCGTGTAATTTCGGCGGTTGCTTATTATTATTATTATCTTTCGGGCGAGTGCGGTCATTCTTATTTACTGAAGTATTTTTGCTAGTAGACGACGACGTCCCTGTGGCAGCGGCGGTACTCGTGCGCTCGAATACTTTCGCACGGTTTTTTATGAATGACTCGAGGTCATTGAACGTAGGTATGTCGGACCCTACACTCAGCTCGAAATCGCGGACAGTACTTGAATCTAACTTTTTCAAAGCGATATGTACTAAAATAAAATCACTTAACTTATCTATCTTCAAATTATTCAGAGCGCGGACTGAACCAATAAACTGTTCATTAAACAAATCAAAGCTACTAGCTGACGCGGTACCTACAGCTTTAAAATCGAACATCTGATTGAGGTAAGCAGAGGCTACCATGCGTTTATCTTCATATTTATCGAGTAACGTTTGCAGAATCAGCGGATAATTTTCTGCGCAAGGTGTAATACCTGCTAACAAAGCTTCGGCTTTACCTGACAGTTTACCCATTAAATAATATAACTTTTCCGCATCGTTGAGGATTGGATTATCGTGGATAGTCGACTTAAAACAGGCATAAAACACTGGCCATTTACGAATGTCTCCTGCGAATGAAACCAACTCGATGGGCGGTAATCTAGGTTTAGCTTTGCTTAGCGCAATAGGCTCGGCTACGCGGTCACTAGCTGACAGCGTCGAGTTTTGCGCTTGCAAACGTTTGATGCGGCTATATAATTGTTCGAATGCAACTAGACATTTATAGTCAGGTTTTGCAGCGGGATTAACAGCTAATAGACGCGTATTATAATCATCTAACAACTTTAGAAAATCACTACGCAAAGTGTCAATGCTAGCACTTTGAGCGAGAAACCCTTCCTTGAATTTAACATTTAATTCTACATTTGCGGACGAGTCATAAATACTCTGAATTAATTCAAAAATAGCTTCACGTTTAGCTATTATAATTGACAGCTGAGCATCATGCTCTGTGTCGTAGTACTCATAATCTGCGGCTGCAGCTACAGCAGCTGTTTTCTTAGACATTGCGTGAAGTAATAATCAGCTGTATAATACAGGTAGCGGTAAGCGGTGACCTAGATAAAACTGGGTCAATAAGTTATGCGACAAATTTAAGAAGTCACCTATCTTAGCTATCGATAAGCGATGCGCGTGACCTTGCTAACTCGGTCGGGTTATACAGTTGCGTAGGCACTCATACAATATGAACGGCAAATAAAATAACCGACCGACCCGTATTTGAGGGTAGGCAAATAATCACTACAATTATTTTAATTATAAAATAAATAATTAGCGAATAAATTTAAGCGAATAATTTATCAATACACATAAGTAAACACCTTTTATATGCGGGGACATAAACAATGAAATATTATGTAGCGGGATTAAAATGATTCTGTCGGATTGCACGACACAATGTCGTGTGCGAGAATGTCACAGTGACACAATATGTCGACAAATCACTCAAAATACGTAATGTATTCCGATAAACTGTGATAAGTACACTTATTAGACCAATAAATTAGGTATTCCTAATAAGGGCGAGCGGTATAAATTAAGCTATTTGGCTTTTAAAGGCCATAAATAACATCTGCGGAAGCCGAAGGCCGAAGAACCAGGCTATGGTTATTCGGTTTATAAAAGGATTAATGGTAAATTACATCTGCGGTCGAAGGACCAAAAACTATGGTAGCGCCAACGGCGAATTTTCCTTTGATAGCTGGCGAGCAGATTGATCTATGAATTGGGTAAAACGGGCTGGAAAGATGGAGAGGAAATGTGCACAGACCTTTGATATCCTGGCAGCTCCAATGTCCCTCCAGATCGCTGGGAATACACACGCGCGGTTGTAAGGCGTCGCGTGGGCACTCGCGGTTTCACAAATCACTTCGCGATGGTTTTGGCAATACCATAGGACAGTAGAGACCATAAGATAACGTCTATGGGGTACAATTAACTTGCACCGTAATTTAACTGATAGCGGGCGCGGATAGCGGTTCACTTATGACGGCGGTCTTGCGGTGCGGAAGGCGGAACTCGACATGCGTGTAGCATGCGCGGAAGCGTCAGCGGTTATGTGTGACGTTCATACGGAGTTTTTGCTTTCTCCGTTCGAGGGCGCTGTAGTGCACAGTAGGAATTGGAAGGGTTTAGGAAGGTATTAATATAGATCACCAATCACCTTATTTAAAACCAGCAGACGCCAATAGATGGCGTCACCAAACAGCATGATGTTTCAGGTACAGAAATACTTTTTCTTTATTCGACCAACGAAGGTACTTTTCACAATGTTACTTGTTCGACGATCCAAGCCAGAATGAATCTCCGACCTTTTCGTTCGTTCTTTATTTTTCTATCTCAAAAAAAACAGGCTTTCGATTGATTCCTTCTTGAACGTTAGCCAATCACAAAACGAGTCCTCAATCGCAACGATTTGCGGGCAGATACTACTCTGTGATTGGCCAACCTCATCGATCCACCTTTTTTCATTTGACAGATAAAGAACCAGCGACAACGTCAAAGTTACAAAACAGTTGCTAGCATTATATAATATCGAGTATGTCCATAGATATCGAGATTTGAGTAATTTATCCAAAAACGAAATACATTTATTTTCAACAAATAAACAACCCTAACACTAGTTTGCATCTAAGTTAAACCTACTAAGGTTTTTTAGATGTATTTTAAACAATACTGCATCAGCAAATATTAAGCAAAAAAAACGAACGCCACGCTATCACGAATAAACCACAATAACTCAACAACATTAATAACGTAAATAACGAGCAATAGTTTTTGAGATTTTGTCGAAATAGTTTGCTTTATTTATCATTTTTACTTGATCAGTTAACTATTATGCCTGGTATGACAAAAAATATTACATAGAGTATGGCGAATAAAACAAATGACCTGATTATTTTGACCAGCAATCGATAACTGCACTTTATTAAACAAGATAACAAAATTTAAACAATTTTTTTGTAAACTGTCACCAACTTGGAAGAAAACGTAAGGCTATGTTCAAGATCAAGATTGAGAGGTGTTGGCGCTCCACCTTAGTAATGGCAGTAAATAACTCAGTATTATTCTACACACCTTAGTTTGTTTACAAAACACTTGAACCTTCTAAAAGCAAATAAATCACTGTATTGGGTACTAAAAATTCGCTATCATTCAGAATACAAATTCGATCCTTCTCCTTGACATTCTATTAAACGTGTACTCGAAACACATTCGCCTTTTTCGCTGAGGAAATTGGTTCTACAGCTTATCTTCTGAGGGAATAAAATTTGGGGACGCGAGTCCCGCTTTGGTGTTGTAGGTTCCGTATGAAATATTAAACCAGATGTGACATTTTGCTTTATTATTTATTTTACTTTATTTTTTCACTTTTTCATTACTTTTACAGCTCGTATGCATAAAAAAATGTGCTATAACGTAATAGTATTGGGCAGTGACGAGGAGACGGTACTTATCGTAACTTTTGACAAAAATCTATGCTTGGTAGTTTACCACTAGAAATATGGGCTCTATAAAACGTGGTTTGGTTTGACGGTAATAAAATATTTATGCTAGGCAAAACCATCGACCTAATCTAGTGTAGCCTATTATCTTATCCGCGAACATCTTGGTAAAAAATACCCTGATAATGCCATCTCAGGTTTTATTTTAATTAGAAGATAAATTGTGTTATTGACAGTTTATAATAGATTCTTTTATTACTCGTTGTTTTTCAAATAAAACTAATTTATGAAAATCTGTGAGCAGACTCGTTGTAGAGAATAGTACTTTATGAATTCTATTGCCGCGATAGTTTCAATTTAGGTTGAAATGTATTATTGTCTCAAACTAAATGTCGCGTCGACGCCAAACAATTCTGCAGCAAATTATAGTTTGTAGATCGTAGAGACAGACGGTACTCAAAGCATTCGGCTATTTACACTTCAACAGTTTTAGAAGCGAGACTTAGTGTCGCAGTTTTTGGTACATGTGTACTTAGTACACTATTATCACTAAATACATAGGTACTAGTACTCATAAGTAAGAAATTTAGCGCCCAGCATAAGTTGCTTATAAAATTTGCAATTCCTGAAAAGGGCAAATAAGTTCTAAGTGCCATATTACTTTTAAAACCTCTTGTAACACTTATTTATGCAAATAAATATCTTGAATCTTGAACCTCTTGATCACTATTACTAGGTCAATATAACATTTAGAGCATTCAATAATAAAATTAAGTTCAATGATTTATTCTAGGTTCAATGATTCAGTGTGCCTTTTAAACATATTTTACGTTATGCAATAGAGTAATTTTAGTTTTACACCTGTGTCCTGGTGTCAATAACCGATGGTTACAAAATTGACAACGCTAACGCGGTTTCTGTTTGAATAAGAATTCAAACAGAAACCGCAATCTTAGTTAATGTGTTAGGAACAATGCAAGCTATACTATTGATAGCTAAAACTGGACTAGTTACAAGTTTTAGAAACTGACAAACGGATCTCCAAAAACCTATTTTGCATGTCTCTGGGTTTACGCATGTAATTTAATGTGACTTTTAGTAAGTGCTCCATGGATAAAATAAGTCATTTGTAGGATCTTGTTATACTTAAATTGGATGATGTGTGCATCAACAGATTTCAAAGAAAATATTAGTGGGAACGTTTTGGGGTGTTTCGCTAATGTAAATATTTTTAAATCTAAATTAGGTCGCTTTAATACTGGTTGTTTATTGTACTATGCTGTAAATTAAAAAAAAAGGCAGTGTGTTAGTGGTCATATTATTTTGTTTATATTAGTTTTGTACACAAATACGTTTTTAGCAGACACGCGTATCCCTGCTTATACTATTAAATCCATGTGTGCTAAAACTTTTGAATATACGTTTCATAAGCTGAATGTCAATAGAAGCATACTTTTGTTTCAGCATCTTTAATCCTTTTATTAAACTTCAGTAAGATTTTTGCATCTTTGTCGGAAATGCAAAAAGCGTGTTTCCTCTAAGTGGCACTTACTGCGTTCCACTTCAGTGTCAATATTCAATTGGCTAATGTTTGTATCTGAAACATGGATACTAAGTATTTATTAGAATAATTATTAAAAAGGCTTACATTTTCAAATAATTGTTATCCTGAATTCCAGATTCATAGATAATAATGTAAATTTCCTGTAAAAGCAATAGGGTTTCAACCTGTCACGCGCTGAATGGTATCTACTGCGCATCTACTGGGCAAGCCAAATTTGGAAATGCTAGGACGTTTCCAGTCAAAACTATCAGTTTGCTTTATTAAACACAAAATTGTCGTGACTGGTTGACAAACATAATTCTCAGCTATAATAAAGATTGTTACAAAAATTTGATAGGAGACGAAGCCGATGTCAAAGTGTTTCCAAATAATCACAAATAAAGGGCTGGTCACACCACCTGCGTATGCGTACGCGTAAACGTAGACGTCCGCGTACCATGACTTAGCAATGCATGAAACAGTATGTGACATGGCACACCGCTGCGTGACAGCTCTCAAGGCGAACATGCGCGACGCGCGTGGCTAAGTCTACGTGCTGCATACGCATCTGGTGTGCCGTGGCTTTGAACATACAAGGATTAGAATAATAAATTGGTGCTTACTTTGAGAATTCAAAATATAGACAACATTTTTCCCCTTTTACTAGCTTTTTGACATATTTGTCATTAAAGAGTTAAAATTATAGTGGTTAGAAATCATATCAAATTATTAAACGTCAAATGAAACGTCAGCATAACAGACAAGTTGAAGTGGTAAATAGCCGTTAATAATTTGATATATTTGTCATTGTCAATATAACCATTTCCTGCTCTCTCGTCGATTTCTAAATGCACTATTGAGTGTCACACTTGCATTCGAGAGCAAATACTCTAATGTATCTGGTTCACGTAAGCAGTCGATATGGAACGGTTTACGTGAACTCGTTTCCGGTACCTATAGCATGAGTAGGTACCATAAACAATATATTTAATTCACAGGGTTTTTCATGATCAACCTGAAATATTGATGAGACCTAATTAGTCGATTGTAAAAACTTTGATTGAATCAATTTAATTTTAAAAGTTATTTAAATTTCCATGTTCCATGTTTAAGTTTTGGACTGTCAAACAGCGTTGATTAATAAAACTATCGTGAACTATATCATTCTTTTTAAAAACAGGTTTCACGTAACGGTAAATCAGTAAAAAGGTACCGTATTTCGAGAGTCTTCATCAGGGTTGAGTGACACGACGCGCTTCCTCCTCCGCGTCGCGATACGCACTCCAACCTTGATAAAGACTTTCGAAATTGAGTTGAAACAGTGTCGGTACCTCGTCACCGGTATACTGGTACGTGAAAACACCCGTTTTTAAAATGAGCGTTGACTAGTTACGCGCTATTTTTTGCAGATATAAAAATATTTAATGAAAATGTCAAACTATCAATACCCGTAAGCGTAAAGCAGCGCGTCCTTGCTCGTGGAATAGATGCCTTATTTCTTTTCGAAAACTGGTGCCAACAAGCTACATGAAAGGTGAATTGGAATAAACTAAAGGCGACTGGGAAAAATGCTTCTCGAGAAAAGACCGTGAAACAACAATTTAACTTGTTTTTAAGTACGGTAGTTTAAATTAAAGATATTTTTTCCAAAAGTAAATTCACGTACGCGAGGTTAATTTGTTACCAAATGGTTATTTTGTATAGAAAATTAGGTTCACATTGCACACTCCATCGCTCTTTGGCAAACCCCGAGCTTGAATTTCTGAGATTCTTCTTCGGATTGAGGAAAAAAATTAAGGTAGTAGGTATGGTTGCTGAAATAATATTAAAAATTATCACTCTTCCATTACTATTCCTATGGCCGGAGGGTGTCTTAATTCAGGAAGTTTATCAGACGCTTAAAACGAGACACCGCTCATTTACGCCTCACGTTGTAGAAAACATGTCACAATAATTTTTTTGCTGATACTTATAAAACTTTAATTTTAAGAGCCAATATTTTTGTAATAAAATATTTTGATGCCTGAAATAAGCGGTTATCATTATTATTATTAACAATACGTACGTTTTGTGACAACCACCGCTTTTTAAGAACGAAGGTTCTACTTACGGATAAATTTGTGCCGGACATCTGCCCATGAATCCTTTAATCGTCTCGGCCGGACAGTTTGCTACATCTTACATTATAATATGACGGCCCTCACGGTCCAAGGGTCCCGTATTTTGCTTTTATAATCGCATCATTATGCCATCTCTGATTTGGGTTCAAAATAAAAATGATTCTGGCGTTTCAATATGCCAGAATCATTTTTAAGATTAGTAATTTCTAAGACTTTCCAAAAAATTCTAAGACATAAATTTCCAAGTATTCCAAGATTTCAAATAAATATAATATTTTTATGCTATAAAATGATGGAAGTGGCCAAATACTTATCTTTAAATAATTTCAAAATATCAAAGATATTGTAATAACTATCAGACATAAAATTTTTGTCTTGGAAAACTAAAAGCTCATAGAATCGATAAGCGCCGGGGAATAAAGATTCTCGAATAGCAACCGCGAACTGGAAATCAAAGTAAAAAGCCTTCACTCGATGGATTGATGACGTTAAAGCGGTCGCAGTAAGTCTGTGGATTGTGAAGGCTTAAGAGATCAGTCTCCATGACGCTTTTTAGGGTAGCTTAAATCAAACAGCAGACGTCTGTTGTCTGATATGAAAATTACCAAATAAATTTTATAAAAATACACAAATATAACAATGCTTAGATATTTACATTTTTTTTATCAAGAATATACCTTCATTTGATCACGATCTCGCCTGGTGGAAAGCGATGATGTGGCCGACGGTGGAGCACGAAGGTCTATGAGACACCTATTCACTCTAGCCTTGAAGAGACCTGGATTGTAACGTCGGTCGTCATGGCGCTGTTTGGGGGAGGCCTATGTCCAGCAGTGGACGTCTATCGGCTCATATGTTAATGGTGATGATGATGAGATAATGACAATCAATCAATTAATTATATTCATTACGTAATATGGGTTAGTAACAGATGTTTAGTAATACAAGTACAGCCATAACCAGCATGCATGCAATATTGAGAGTGACCAGGCCACTAACATAACATCACTCAACAGTCACATATATTATTATGGTCCTGACTCCAGATTCTCTATATCATGGTTATCAGAAATTACGAGTACTAAGGTATCACAACATGCAGACCAGGAAGAAATATTTGTAGATCTTGCAAATATTTACAGCGGGAATCGAAACAAAGACTTCTGCTTTCGCTTTTTAACCAATTACACCACTGAAATCATAAATTTACATATTAGATCTCTGATTTTTTACTGTTTTTAATTTGTAAGTTATTTTTTTTAATATTATAGTTTTTGGTCTCTGAATTTATTTATGAGTTTGTATCATAAATGTGTTTCAAATAGCTCAAAAGCACTTTTGGTTGTAAACGTAGCTATTTTAAACATAAACTTTTTCACGGAGAAAGAAATTCTTCCACTTCTCAAGTAACTAAATACTTTTGAAGCAAAACTAGTCGACCCGTGCCGAAGGAAATTTTAAGTTTCTAGCTACTTTAGTGTTTGACCCGAAGTTTTTGTTTCGAATAGCTGTGTTTGTTTGTTTCTATTAGTTTTGTAATCTTGCAGTGTTTTTGTTGTTAATTGCGCTTTTCATTGCAAGTTAGTTGAGTTTGTAATGAACCAACGCCGGCTTTTTCATGTATCTGTGGTCAACTAGGTAAGAGTGTTTTTAAAAATTTCGACAGTTCACTTTTCAGTTTATCTGAATCCGTTCAGTCGTTACTAAAAACATGTGCTATCCACCAATCCGTATTACATTCGCGTGGTGGAATAAGACCTAATCACTCTTGCTCGAGAGTAAGCCAATGTCCCAGACCAACAGTAGTGGGAACATGATAGGCTGTCATGATGATAATGTATAATATTCTGTAACATCTATTAAATTGTGTCTAACCATATGAATAACACCAAATGACACGGAGAATCACAGGAGAACTGATCATGGTGTATGTAATGCGCCGAAATATCGAGAGCCAATAAAACTCACAAATTATGGTAGTTATCTTGTTTTTAGTGAAAATTAAATTACATTTTGAATACTAAACTAACATGAATTTAAAGAGAAAGCCAAGAAAAATCCATGTAGGTTTTCACATAAACTAGAATTAGTTTAAAATTCAGCGGATCGGCGTACAAGTGTGCACAAATCCGAAACTCACGTTCCTGGGAGTGAATGGAAATCGAGGAGAAAACAACGCTCGCCGGCGCGGAAAGGATTTAGTTCACTCTTTCTAACTTACACGCAGGGCTGCCAGGATTAAATTCCAAACTTTATTTATACTGCTTGTATGCTCTAAATAAGTGTAAGTATGTTTTGAAATGTTTGTTGAACTAAAGAAATTTTAACGTAACTTAAAATATGCTTAGGCATAAATGACGGTGAAGATCGAAGGAAGTTATAGGCAACTGGTTGGATAAGGTTTGGAGATGCGGTGTTGTGTATACGTTAAAAAATAAGTTTTATAATACCCCAAAAGTTTTTGACTTAAACTTTACTGGAATTGGTTTTATTATATAATTTATAATGATAACAGTACCTTTATAGGCTAATTAAAAAATAAGTATCAATTTCATGTAACCAAAGACACGGATAGAAGTTTATACTTTTTTAATCTCAAATGTTTTGGATTAAGTTAAAAGTTGAAAGCTTTCAACAGGCTGATTATACTGGCACCTGAACTTTTATCCTGAAAATTATCACAAAGTTGTGACAAGATATTAAACAGACAGAAAATTTTGTGGATAAAAGCGGCTTAGAACCCTCGTCGCGAGTTAGGGTAATAAAACACAGTAGGCATGACGGGGCGCTGTCGCTGGCGGGGCGTGGACTGACCAGCTTAATTTTTTATTATTAGCCTATGACGTCCCACTGCAGAGCAAAGGCCTTCCTATCTTCTTTCCAATCATCTCTATTAAGAGCATCTAGCCTAATTAATTAATCTTTATTAAAAATTTAGTCAGCATCGTCACAGAAGTGCGATTTTAATTGATGCTGCCACTCCACACTACGTGTGAATGCAATTGCAGAGCACAAGCCTTAACTGACTGCTTAAAAGCACGTCAAGCAGTCAGTTTCAGCTAGAGTTGACCATTGACTCACACAAACTATTTTAGTTCATAACGTAAACCAAACAAATATCAAAACTTTTCCTCTCAAGGCTAGCGCAGTGACACGATTTGTTCAGTAGCCAACGGAAGCATTACCCATTAAAAAACATATAACATTTCTAATAAGTATATATAAAAGTTAGTATTATAAAAAATATACATTTACAATGTTAGGTCAGCTTACATAATCAGTGGTCGACTGGCTGTGAGGTTTGAGTTGTGAATTATATAGATTAGGATTGTGGTTTAGAACTGATTGCATGAGCGAGCATGGGCTTGATTTCATTATTTTTATGACAAGTACATGCTGTTACATGTCATCATCATCATGACAGCTTTCTGATGTTCCCACTGTTGGGACACTGGCCTACTCTCAGGCGAAAGTGATTTGGTCTTAAGGTCACTACCACTAGACCACCGGTGCTCTTACACCTGTTACATGTAGCGAGCTTCATCTAAGCATCGAACGTACAGTACAATGATGGTTTGACGTTAGCTTCATTAGAAAGCCTTTTGTTAGAAACCAACAACATCTGCGTGACACATTCTGCATTCCGCAATAGTGGAATCGGGTCCTAGGCTTGTTTTGATAGACCTACAAGTGCTACTGACTTCGACTCACTGTCCACAAGATAATAATTAAAACGAGACAAAAGACGATTATAAGAATTTGCATCATAAATTTGTATTTATTAACGCTACTTTGTAATCACTGCAGAGTTGGAGTCGTTTCGGCTTGCTGGTAATTTTCTTTATATTTTGAATTTTGACTTGAACTAGAACTCTACATAAGTACTCTACATTTATACATGTTATGAACCTTCTTTCTATCAATTATTACTGTTGTGTTTTTAATTATGCTTTTTTGTATTAATGTTATTTTATAAAAAGTAAACGCGACAGCCCTTGGCTAAGAGAGAAAATGTTGATTTGATTAGATCCGGTACAATGTGACTCTGAATTCTTTCTACTCCAAGTTAAGTAATTGTATTAATCACCGCGCTTCCGTGATGTTGGGGATTGAGTGCGAAAAAAATTGACTTACGAATGTTATAAGAATCGATTCTTATAATATACGCGTGTGTGTATACCTTTTAATGTGCTTTCTAATATTTACCCAGTAACTTAAAGTTGAGGACTTTTTTTCGTGATTTAATGAACTTTATACCACTATAAGAAAAGTGGCTGGTTGAGAAGCGAGAGGTAATTGGTTCAATTTTCAATGCGACGCAAATGATTGGTCAAATATTTTCCAGATCTGGAAAACACGTAATTTTTTATGCCAACGTCGCAAGGAGTTTGTTGTGTAGAATCCAGACTATGTTTGTTACAAACATAGTATAAATAAAGTTATGAAGTTATTATGTAAAAACAAAGAAAATGAGAATTCACAAGATTACAAATCTTCTCTCAAAAAAAGAACTTTATGAAAAAAACATTGCCATGGTTAGATTATAGTTTATAAAAGTTGTTATTTGATTTTCTTGTATCAGTTGTTAATGTTGACTTTGATTTTAATTTTATACATAAATTATGTAAGTGTCCGAAAAAACACCCTTGTATTTTTAACATGTCACGAAAGTAAACCGAAAAGAATTTCGTCACGTAAAAGAATTAGGAAGAAAAATTGGGGAGTTGATGAGAACGAATATTTGATTAGGGAAACTCGCTTGTTGTTTGTTCCTGAAATGTTTTGTGACATGTCTCTTTCTCTTTGAATCCCATGAGTATGTGTTGCGCTACGTAATATAAAATTACTTACTCAACTAAAATTAGACTAATTTATATCACCTACTTCAAAAGACGTGAAACTAAGTTTTTTTGGTCAAAGTAAACTTATACATGAGTGTACATTTTAATTTATTTATACGACTTTTGTTAAAAAAATACCTGCAAAAAAATAATTTACAATAATACTTCCATACATTTATATTTTGAGGAAGCCACCTGTAAAGTCTTATTCCCGACTCGCTCAACAATAGGGGTATTTCCTACAGGAAACGGAAGGTAAGGCCAACAGACGTTACGAATATCTTTGTTCGGAACAATGCTGTTTCGGATGCGAAGGATTGCGGTTCAAATTAGTTTTTTACGTGGAACACGCGAGTTTTAATGTCTTTTTTTGGATTTTTGCCTTGTCATGACATTTTTTTGATGTTGGAACTCATTTCTGTGCTTTTTACCCTAACATACCGTCTATTTTTTACCCTCTCAGATTGTTAAATGATTTTAATGATTATTTTCAAATGAATAATCTACATCTCCAGAGGCTGTCTAATAAAAATAAGGTTTGTGATGAGTCGGAACGAAGCCAGGACCGACTGCTTAACGTGCTCTCCGAAGTACGGAAGCGCTCAGTTGCAATTGCCAATGGCAGTCATCCATCCAAATGGTGACTACACGGAAAAGTTCTTAACTTCATGAATCTGTTCTGTTATGAACTATAATTGAGCCAGTTAGGTCACGAGCGCTTCTTTTACATCATCATCATGACAGCCTTCTCATATTCCCACTGCTGGGACACTGGCCTACTCTCAAGTGAGATTGATTGGGCCTTAATCTTCCAACCAGGCCCAATGCGGATTGGTGGATGGCACATGTCTTTCGAATTCCTAGTTCTTGGACATGCCAGTTTCCTCACGATGTTTTCCTTCACCTTATAGCATTGCGCGCATAGTTTTTTCTAATAGAAAAATCTATTGGTGCACGATTCAAACCCACGACCTATTGATCGGAAGGCAAGGTCACTACCACTAAACCACTAGTGATCTAATTTGTTACTTTTACATAAGTAAAACATAAACATAGCTTTAATGATTTATGCTGATGAAAACCAAAACAAAAAATCGGATGCTGACAAAATCGCGATGCCTCGCGACTGTTATATGAAAATAGAAGATTGAATGCATGCAAAGTGTTTGACAGAGGCTTTTTTCATGCAACAATATAAATTTAATGTTGTTCCACAGCACGGCGCTTCCACTTTGGATGCCGATAGTAATTGAGTTCAGCTACTGAACAATTTCAATTTAAAACAGTCTGGATAGCTGTAGTTTTAAACTTGTTATTTTTTACTCGGTCAATCAATTGGTTGTAAACTTTTAACGAAGGTTTACTATTAACTACTCAACGGCTGGATTTTTGAGTAGAAATTGAATAGCAATTTTTAAAACGTTTATTTAATTGGACGTTAAATTAAGCCCTTATTCATGAAAAAAAAAATTATTCAGCGGCCTGCTAAGTCTTTCCGGTCACTCATATGTCAATGAACAAAGACGATGATTTGAAAGACACATTAGCTAACAGAAGTTTAAACTAAGTTTATGGTTAGGCCTTTGTAGTTTTGCTAAAACAATTTATTCATAGTTTGACTCATAGTTAAAATTTGTTGCAATGACACCACGGAGTTTATTGTCATTGTTCTGTTTTCGAGATCCGCATTCTACAAGCGACCTGATTTAGAATGATTTTTGAATTACTTTCATTGTAAAGTGTTTAATTAAATCCTACAAGTATAAATGCAAAAACTTGGATATTTGTATGTTTGTGTTTAAATCACACTAAAATGACTGAACAGATTTCGATGAAACTTGGAGTAGTAAAAAGTCTGGACCAGGAATAGTACTGATGTAGGCTTTAGATGAATAGAGGCTACTGTACCGTAGTACCACGTGAGCGAAGCCGTAGGCAGAAGCTAGTATTAAATAATTGGCTGTAGATTTTTTAATAATAATAATTAATTATCTATGCACAGACAATAATCTATGCTACATAGTTTTATCTATTACCATGAAGCTTAGCTGGGTGATTACGTAACTTGGTTGCAATCCGATTCAATCAGCGAACTGTCAGTAAGCCGTCATATTCATACAAAATTCATGTCAGTTTTTGATAGAAAACAAGTTAAATCGATTGTAACCGATAAGCATCATTATCAATATCGATTCTGGTAAAAGCAGTATGCGTGGTGGCTAATTGGTCAATTTATTGTTTAAAAATAACTAAACTGTATACAACTTCTATAAAAATCACCATCATTCATCATCGGCAATGAAAATTGAGCACCAGTATAGCGTTATTAAAGGAATCTCTCTATATGCTAATAAATAAATTAAGTGAGAATTGATTTGACGGTCGGTAAATGTTGCCTCGGCACAAAAAGCCGGTGGAAAAACCAATTATCGCTGGCTTCTATCTTCTTCGGTAAACGAATTGACTTGCCGTAATATACCCTTGGATTGGCAGGGATACGTTTGTGAAAATATATAGGACAAGACACTGTGTGGAAAACAATGCGCACTTACTTAATTTTAATATGTATTTAGCTTTTATCTGATCTGAAGACAGCGAAACTACTATAAAAACGAGTACACTCGTAAAAACTAAAGTTTTATTAACAGACCGGTCATTAATAGACGGTTGCCCTGTTGAGAAGACTCAAAAAGCGACAAAAGAATTATCTACTTTAAATAAATAAATAAATAATGCTGGACAATCCACACAGCATCATCTAGCCCCAAGGTAAGCTGCTGTTAAACAGAGCTGTATTATGGGTACTAGTTGACTGATATATATTTAATACAATACAATACATAGATAGATGTTTTTTATTATACATAGAAAACACCCAGAACACCCGGAACAAATATTTGCAGATCCTATAAACATTTGTCCCAAGGCGGGAATCGAACCCGCAACCTCTGCGTCGCAGGCGGACCTTCGCCCACCGCGCCACATTGGTCGTCAATAACCGTTTCTTATATTTTCATCTATCGCACACTTTTCACTGACACGTCGATACTGTACATTATACATGTTTGCTAAGTGCTTGATTTGTGACAGTGAAAACAAAAGTAACGGTTATTGGCATGAGTAGATATTTTTTTGTTGGTTGACGAGTACCATGAGTAGTAGAGTTCTTTTTGATAGATGTTCTTTCTGCCGCCAAGCAGTAATGCTCGCATTGCTGTGTTCCGGTTTGAAAGGTATGGTTTCTTGTTAATTACCGGCACTTGAGACTTTCCATCTAACGTCTCAGGGTGGTAACACGCAAGTGATATCTATGATGTTGCATGCGTTCATAGACTACGGTGACCGCTGACCATCAAGTGAGCCGTACACTTGGTTGCCACTTTAGTGGTATAAAAAAACACTAAACATTACAAAGTAACAAAAAATGCACCTATTAGCAATTCCGTTTTTATTTCGAGGTACAGGAACTCTAAGGGCGTAAAAAAAATAAACTACAGACTCTAAAAAGAACTGTGGTTTTCACTTTCATGTCGTTTAAGAGGTATTTACATTATAACGAGTGTTGAACGCGCGTCACGGAACATTAAAAGAAAATCACGAATGTAAACTACCAGGAACGGTGAAGTCTTCGTTTGAAGGCGACCGTAATAATAATGATCATTATTTTATTTAAGAGGCCCTGTACACGACTGTGTCGAAGCGTTTTGAGCTGTTATAGAAACGTAATTCGGGTAGGGGAGAGGGACTACAATAGAATTGCACAGTTAATCAAAAACGTTTCCTGCAAGGTTTGATATAAGGTACCGCAGGAATGCAGTTCCTTTTTTACCGACTTCAAAAAAGGAAGTTATCAATTAGAGCAAGGAACTAAATGCAACACTGGCACAAAAATCTTTTCACACAGCATTTTTTTACTTACAAGAAACACAATATTTGTTAATATCATATGAAATAATTTTGTCCTTTTTTAAATCAATCCAAAATTAATCTTTTTACTAAATAAAGATTTTTGATTTGATTTGATTTGATATGTTTTTTTTGTATAAACTTGATAATACTTCTGATCCTAATCAGAAGAGGACCTATCCTAGATAAATTAATTAAAATCGGTATAGTACTTTATGAAAAAGTCATAAAAAAAGTGTCAACAACATATCACTACAATCTGCCGAAACATTGTTTAGTTTATGTTTGAGCATAAAATGTCACTATCTCACGCAGTTTGTAAATAGATGTCGCTAGTAAAATAGAACAATCTTGAATCGCGCTGACGAAAACGAACGGCTCTCAATACGACCATCCCTCGGCAAAAAAAATACTTTTTCAAAAGTGAATTATATTTTTAGAATAATTTTACCAACTTTCTTAGAAAAAAATATTACAATAATAAATAGACAACAACGACCGTTTTTAATTTGATTATGTTGTTTAAAACATTATTTATAATCAAAAGAGATTTTGAAAAATATTTTTTAAAGCAGTGCCTACAATTAAAAAGCGTGTTTTCCGTCTCCGCTATATTACACCGTTAAGAGTCAAGTCAGCGTTTCTTAGTTTGAAACGGTTAGTGTTTTGTAAAAACTTTTTATGGTTTTATGTAAGCATTTCTGTTGAATAGTCAAAGTTGGTTTTAAGAGGGCACACAAGCGTCACCAGATCGGCATGAATGGAGGGTTAAATATTTTTATCTCGTAAATTAGAAATATTAGAACGATAGTTAAGTATTTTAAAAAAACCTCAAGCACTAAAACGCAATTGCAATTGCAAGGTAGCAGCAACTTTTTACACTGTCACACTATCACACTAATCACATTAATCACACTAATATTATAAATGCGAATGTTTGGATGTTTGGATGGATGTTTGTTCCTCTATAACTTGACAACTACTGAACTGATTGGCTGAAATTTAAAATATAAATAGAAATTGACCGAAAATAGGACATAGGCTGCTTTTATTCTAAGAAAAAATACGGTTCCCGAGTTTCATGCGAACGAAGTCGCGGGCAACAGCTAGTCAGAATATAAAAGGTTACAGCGGCAAGTTACTATTTCGATACAAACTCCAAATTTTGATTTCCGTTGAGGGATAGGTATGAGAAAATCATTAACAAATAAATTAAAATTAAAACATATTTGAATTGCGTGTAAAAAAAAACATAATGAAACAGTTGAGCCACTAAAGATCGTAACAAATAATCTATGGATAGCTCATCTGATCCAAATCATTACCAAAGGCTGGTTCATATCTGGTTCAACGTATCAGCATTGCCATTCAAGGTGCCAGTGATGCCAGTATATTGGGAAGTATTTCGTCTTGTAATAATTATTTGGGTCAGGATTAGATTGTTTTAACTAATAAATAAACAGAATTTTGTAATGGCACTGGTATCGGTTCCAGGAATCAATTAATGGGGACTAGCCAGGCGTGATAACGCCCGTAGCATCGTTTGCGTGATTTCATAGAAACTTTGACACCACATATACGTTGTACTATCATCTGTTCTATGTTGTATACATTATCAACAGATTTATGAAAAAGATAGTTGATAGATTCAGGCGTTACTTTGCGGATATATATTACATGATCAAAAACAGACAATAAATCTCTAGTACTATTACGCTTGAGCACTTTGAAGTGCTTGACGGAGCAGCAACACGTCTGCCGGAGAACAAGTCGATGGTCCTGATGATGTCCCGTGGAGGGATGAAACACGTGTCGACATTTTTCTTTTGAGGTTAACTGTGTTAACTGTGTGACCTCATTAGTTAAAAGGTTAAACGGAATAGTAGTAGACTTATGAAATTAAAAGTGATCTATATTTTAATCTTAGTTATTTACTGCATATACGACAATATTGTTATTGTGTGTGTAAAGTACTCGTATAATAAAACATTATCTTTATTATTATTAGTAAGTATGGTGAGATGTCTACTTTATTTTTGTGGCTTTGATCCATTACTATGATAAAGCTGTAAATCTACCAGCGTTTGATTGAAAAAGTTTTAAAAGGCCCGGGAAACGCCA
Organism: Colostygia pectinataria; assembly: GCA_951394395.1. Taxonomy (NCBI): domain Eukaryota; kingdom Metazoa; phylum Arthropoda; class Insecta; order Lepidoptera; family Geometridae; genus Colostygia; species Colostygia pectinataria. The sequence continues at coordinate 7,267,080 of OX596362.1, forward strand.
GCTCTCAAAATGGATTTCTCTTTAAAAAATCTCGTAAATGTTCAAACAGATACACTGCTTTTTGCTGGTAACTAAGCGGTGCGACCTTTCATTATTTATTTATGTCAACGGCTTTTTATGTTGTACAAGCGAGTATAATGTATGTCTACGAGTATCTTTGATGTATGTAGTAACAAACGAGTACATAGACTTTTTATGCAAAACAGATGATACTTATAAAGAATCTTAGATTATCAGAATTTTTTGAAAAAAAAAAAAACAGTTTTGTATATATTTTATTATTCCTTAATATGAGCGGAACCTTACATACCACTTTAATACAATCCATTCTATGTGATAACTTTTTTAGTGTAATTCACAAAGAATAGGGTCCATGCTGCATCAGGCTGCATATAAGTCAATCTTTGATTTTTAAAGACTACACTACAAATTTTCACGGAAAAAAACTTAATCACTACTCGAAATATTTGCACAACGAACGACAAAATTATTTTTAACAAGCAGATCTCCGCTGCGAAACCAAAGCAGACCTCTGCTGCGAAACCAAAACAGCAAAACTGCGAAACCGCAATAGTTTTTTGCTGTGAGTTGTAAGTTCTTTCCCGCTCTGACGTACAAAAATAGCTATGATATGTCTCTTTCTCACATTATTTCGCTTATTTGCTCAGTCGCCGCGCCGTCTACATCAACCGCCTGTTGGCCGCCATTTCAGAGCGGTTTCGCGTGTGGCATAATATACCCTGTCTAGGTCTGGTTGCACAGCTAAACTTAAGCAGCAGTTTTACTGTTTTGCTTTAGCAGCGTAGGTCTGCTACAGGCAGAAAAAACACAGACATTCGATACTTTTCAGTAGAATTGCCAAAGTATATTTTTATGTAATGTTTTTTTAAAGACGTGACACCTTCAAAATTCGGCCTAGTATCAGTAGTCCGATGATTTAGTCCGATGATCGGACTGATGAGACTTTTTAGTCTCATCAGTTCGATGATGCTGATCAATACAGATCATCGGACTTCTGAGCCTTTTAGTCCGATATTTACACATTTCGACTTTCTCTAAGCGGATGTCACTTATTCATTAGATCGAAAAACAAATACTAAATTTCTTGCGCTTCGGCGGCCGCTGCCGCGGCACGCTCGCTACGCTCGCTCGCCTCGCGCGTAGTTTTTCACTAACCTAACATAACCTAACCTACTCATTTCGATCTAAGCGGATGTCACTTATTCATTAGATTGAAATCAGTAGTTTAGGTTATGTTAGGTTAGTGAAAAACTACGCGCGAGGCGAGCGAGCGTAGCGAGCGTGCCGCGGCAGCGGCCGCCGAAGCGCCTGAAATTTAGTATTTGTTTTTCGATCTAATGAATAAGTGACATCCGCTTTTTTTGGGAAAGTCGAAATGTGTAAATATCGGACTAAAAGGCTCAGAAGTCCGATGATCTGTATTGATCAGCATCATCGAACTGATGAGACTAAAAAGTCTCATCAGGCCGATCATCGGACTAAATCATCGGACTACTGATACTAGGCCCAAAATTCAAGGTTTTACTTTAAATAAAACAGGGAATAAAATAATTTCATCACTTTTATATTTTATATTAAATTCCTGGTAAAAAATCGAATCCCAGACACGCAAATGTCGTAAAAAAATATGAATATAATTACTATAATATTTTGCTTTTAAGGCATGAGACTATTTGGTACGACTTTTGGTCATTGTCCTTTCAGTTTTACTAAAGAAGTTTTTGGTTTTCCACATTACTAGTAGACCCGGCGTGGTTTCACTTGCGTTTTTCCCACCTTATCCATAATTTCTCACCGCTTAAACCCTCCCTGGACTCATATAAATGTTTCAGGACCAAAATCAGCCAAATCGGTCCAGCATGTCGAGTTTTAGCGAACCTAACGCACTGCAATTAATTTTTATATAAAAGAAGATAAGTTGTTTCAACGTTTATCGTCTTCCATAAATCAGTCAACTTTGATCTACCACTTTAATCTGAAATCAATCGTTTTCAATTTTAATTTCTTCAGGGGATTCAACAATAATTCTTGTAGCCTTATCGCTGTCTCCGAAATCGTATGAAAATTCGTAGAATAGGCGAATAATTCAGCACGGCTTACCTCAATCCCATCGTCGGCAATTTTGAATACCTGCTGATTTTATAGACTGCAGATATAAAGTGCCCGTAAGTATGTTCGTATGAGTCAGTAGCCAATTCTGGTGACAGAGTTTCTAGGCCGCCCGAAGGCCTCTGTCATGGGCTAACAACTTTGAAAAAGCCGGGACAGACTGCTTAACGTGCCCTCCGAAGCACAGGAGCGCTCAGTTTAAATTGTCACTGGCGGTCACCCATCCAAATGATGACTACGCGGAACAGTGCTTAACTTTATTGATCTGTTAAGAACAACTTAGCCAGCTACCGCCCTGGCCCGTAGCATCAATGTATTATAATCATGTATATTTATTTAAATCTACCACAAGTCTATAGAATATTTGTTTGCTTTAGAGTGTAAATGCTAGAAAGTAAAGAGACTTAGCAACAACGTCTCGGGGTTATGAGCGCAGTGCATTACCACGCTGAACTAAAAAAACTTTAAGCTTTGGGTGGCACTGCGTCTGTTATGGCGACTTGATCGTTTTGTCACTTGATGACATAATAGACACAATTTATAGGTTTGTTGTTGAAATTGTAAATGTTGTCTACCCTATATTGGTATCTAATAAAACTAGATAAATATGTAAACTAGACTATACTAAATAGCTTATAGGTACTTAATATACTAACCATTTATTATTATATCAATATCAACGTGCTTCATTATATAAATCACCGTGTAAAACCAACTTAATATCCAACCATTTACACAATAATAAGCGAGTTAATTACACCATCAATCTCAACCATTAAATATTTGTCTAGACCTCGAATCTTAAAAGGCCTCATAATAATAATGCTATCAAATTACTTAATGTGAAATTATGAAATTATGTACTAAAGTAAAATAGGAACCGTGAATATAAACCTTACGTTTAAGACATAAGGATGTTTTCTGCTTCTTTGTTATTATGACGTACGTAATTTGACAGTTACTGCTATTAAAGTTTGGATCACTTGTATACTTTACTGAGAAAATTTTACAACCAAGCTCTGAAGTTACAAGGACTGATTCACCTAATGAATGAGTAGTTCAAAGCAGGGCTACTTTGAAAGGTGATGACTATCTTAAAATTGTAGCTGTAAATATAGGATCCTCCACGGATGTATCTAGTAGGAAAAGAGGATATGGAAAATTAAACAAATAAAATCGTTTATTGAAGCGCTATTTCACGTAATTGGTTGCACATTTTGCACATTTTTGAAGACAATTAACTCATAATTATCAATGTCAATAAAAAAAATTATTAGTATGTCTTATAATCACAAATCACATAACATGTTTACGCCCTTTAAATTTGCTCTTTAAAGCTGGAATTGTTAACCCTATCACAGAGTAATAAAATTAGCGATCAAAAAGGTACAAATTGCACAAACAACCACTCACGGAGACTCATGTCGGGACTAAAATAAAGGGGTTATTTGATGTTCACTTAAAAGGATATGCATAGGGGATGCAGTAACAGCTAGATCAAAAATGTAACCTGAATATTCATAGGTAACAGTTTTTAGGCCAGGGATTTAATGCCTAAGCTAAATTTCTAACACATTTTTTCTAGTTCCTGCTTTTATCGCTATACTGTTTTGTACAAAGCATCAGGTCTTTTTTAATATAATTTTATTTGTTCCTGTTTTTACCTTTCTTCGCCTCTTTTCGCTCTCCTAATTATTATATAGGTGTATCAAATAAACAAAATTGTAATTCTTCTAAGCTCATAAGTTTCGTGGCTAGCCTACTGTTTAGATATTGCGTTCAAAAGTCATGAGTCTGCCAGCGGTTCTAAGATCATCTGCGAGCAAGGGCTGCATTAATTGGTTTGTACGTATATCAATCGCAAGGGTCATGCGGCGTTTATTAGTGTACTGTCAACATTAGATTAACAGAGCTCATATTATTTATGTTGAAACTCATACAACCCTTTTAAAGTCAATATCAATTATAACTGAGTGAATTTAAATGAAGAAAGGCTATGTATGTTTGAGCACTGGTCGAAGTTTATTTTCAAAATAATGACTTACGCACCTACTGAATTTAGACAAAAAAGTAGGATTTGCGTTGTGGGTTTGTTTCTCACCCTGGCTAAACATTTTGTGTGATGATTTTTTTTTTACAATTTATCTTAAATATCTCGAGTAATCGAATACGTTTTTCTGTTCAATAACTATTTATCATTGTTGGAAATTGAGACGGGCGGCCGGCGTAATAAAAAAATGTTTGAGCACGCGGGCCCCGTAGGCCTCCATAAGGAGGGGGGTCATTTACACGCGCGGGTCATTTGACACGCGCGGGTCATTGACGCATTCTTTTCGATTTCCAACAAGGATATCTAATAATTTAGGCAACTGTTCTTATAGGCAAGTGTTAACAACCATAAATATTTCAGATTATGAGCATAGTCGATAGTCACTTACCGATACCTACAGGACTTTCATCCCTAATTTATTAACCTCACGTTTGCCAAAACATGTTTGCTTAACGGAGTTTTTCCACTGTGAGATTATTTCACACATAAAATTGCCAAATGAATGGTTACGCCAAAACTAACTTAGTATCAAGGTGCTAAAGGTCAATGGTACATGTGAGTTAGTATAAAACTACGCCTTGACACTTTACCTTTTATATGTTTTTATTTTTATGTTATCGTTTGCTTTACAAGTTTGGTTTATATAGAAAAATAACTAGACCCAGGTAAATCTTTTGTCTAAAATGTGATGTAAAGTGTACAAAGTGTTATTTGACTTGTGCAATAAGGGAATAAAATATGTGCAGTAGAAAATTCTGCCGTTCATAATAATACTACAATACAGTTCGGGAATACTTTAAATAAACCAGCATATTTTAATGATTTCAAATAGTTCTCCCATCTTCAATAAAAGCTGAAAACTGTAACCCTGATTTCGAACACATACCAGTTTATTTAAATGTACTCTCAGTGAGTAAGTCAAGCGTATAACTTAATTTGGAAAGTTGTACACAGGCTTTAAAATCGTTGAGCTTAGTGTAATAATTATAAGTAAGTGTTTATTATTAAGTAAAACAAACTATTTTTACTTTGATTTCATCGTATGGCTCCTCCAAAAACCTCGTGACCTGTGAATAAGCTAGTGCGGTGAAAGAGGCCAAAATAATGTCGTTTGTTTGTCTATAATAATCTTTTCACAAAAAAACAACTGAGACGTTATAACCTCACCTAACGCTTCAAAAATAATTGATTCAGTAATATTTTTTTACTAAAAAGCTAAAAAGCTAGAATTTTTAATTATTACTTATCTACTACTAAGATAATAATCACTCCTTAAAAAAATAAAAAACATTACAATGCCAATTACTTTTATACAATAAAACCATTTATGATATAAAATTGAGATGAAAATGAATACAAATTTGGTCTAGAAAAAAAAGACTGCAGCAAATATTATATAAAAAAAGCCACCAAAATTAATTTTATTATATCGATGGCTAACATAACTCACTGATTTACTTATTAATCCTACTAATATTATAAATGCGAAATTTGTGTGTGTATATGGGTGTGTGTGTGTATGTTTGTCATCACGTATTTCCGTGACAACTTTACCTATTGTAATGAAATTTGGTCTTGGAATAACGCATAGACTTTTTATCCCGGAATGTGCTGTTTCTGTGGGATAGCATAAAAACTGCAAAAACGCGGGTGAAGCCGCGCAGGTAAGCTCGTATTAAATAAACTGTCAAAGCAATTCTACTTGAAATAGATGTATAAAATAGAGTTAGTTTCCATTTTTATTTTCGGCTCATAAAATTTCATTTTATATCCATTCGTCAAATTTTTTGCCTGTGTGTCACATGCTCGCTCGAATTAAACATGAAACGGGTATGTTGATAACAAGTTGCCCACCATAGCGAATTTTCGTAATAGTTTAACAGTCGTTTTCAGTAGGTACTAGTATTTCAGCAAAACTTTGGCAGGCTTTTTTCAGGTTTTCATTAAATTAGAATTTATTCAGGTTTAAATTCGTTTAAAGCATTTATATTATTATACTTAAAGGCACGTGTGATTAAAAGGACGTGTAATTGTATAATTAAAATAAGTATATTTTTTTTAGTGAAGACAACTTCGGTGGCTCGGTGGATGAGTGCCAGGTTGAGTAGCGAATGGTTGCGGGTTCGATCCCCGCTTCAGAACAAATGTTTGCATAATCTGCAAGTATTTGTTTTGGGACTGGGTGTTGTAATAACAAACCACCATAGTACCAGATATTCTGCCTCCAACCAGAAATGTGCAAATATTACTGTATATAGGCTCGATGGGCACTGTGGCAAGTGACTCGTTAAAAAGACCTACCTCTTGAGGTGACAAGCGCAGTGCAGTGTTGCGTAAAACTTTAAAACTTTAATCTCTCCATCGTCATTGTGAAAGAAACTAAGGATCATCAATATGTTTGACAAGAAACAAGACTTCATTGCGTCACAATCGTTTACTACGTGACAAAACTTTTCAAAGCCAATACCAGCTCTAACACCGTTGCTATTGTTGCTACAAGTTTTAAAACACGTCCAAAAAAATCGAGGCAAGAAATCCGCAAACCTTCCGCTTAATACATAAATGCTCCGCTAGTTGAGCTACCGAGTAATGCTTCGCTTGCTTGAAATTATCTTTTGAATGTCCTCAGCTCAAAGCGCCTATAGCTCCAACCACAGTCAGCATGGTCTCGTTTGAGTCGAAAATTTTTTAGGATGTTGTTAAACATACATTTTACAAACGGGTGTATGATAATGTATGATATAGTTCACGATAGTTTTATGAGTAAAAGATGTTGTTAAACTTTAGTATTCTCATAGGGTGGTGGATAAGCAATAATACGGTTCTAAATTGAAACAATTAATTAAACTCTAAATTCATAACGAACGGATAAACAATCCTTTTATTATGGTGAAAAAATAAGAATGGGAAAGTACGTACACAATGAGTTCATTATTTAAAAAATACACATTCGCTTTAAGCTTTCAATCATTCTCATAATGAAACTTTTGCACAATGGAAATGGGGACGCAAATTGAGTATTTTGTTGCAAAAATGACTTCAAAAACGTTTCATATGAACATTTTAAAATCTTTTTGGAATGTGGTATTTGGATTTGGTGAAAATCCAACGACATTTTAATGGAATGTGGTTTCTGTTCTTTAATATACGTAAAGCTCAAGCTACACTGAGAGCTAAATTAATTAGCTTTGCTTACGAAGCTGCGGCATCTTTTTCTGTTTCACTTCATATCTTACCAACATAGCTACTAAATAAGGGCTGATACACCCAGACGTTAACGTAAAGTAATTATTTGGTTTAAACGCGCTCCTGCGTTCAGTGTGTAGTCATCCTTGTCGTCCATACAAATTAAAACAAAAAACACCCGCGGCGGATCTGACCCGACCCGCGCCCGCCCGCTGTGTGTGTTGCGCGTTAGGTTTGCGCGGAATTCGTGAACTACAGAGCTGTCATAAGTTAGTTATGTGAAACGAATTCTAATTTCAACTTTAAGCAAGAATTTTATGTTATAAAATTTAAAAAAACCAGTGTCATAACAAAACCAAATCAAAACTTTTCTGCAAAATTAGCCCTGAAGCGCCCTGAACCATATTATATAATAACGAGTATCATTTTGTGTGTGTCGAATAGCGCAAAACTTTTTTTTGAACTAAAAATAGCTTCGCATAGCTCAGCTAAGTTGACTTAGCTCACAGTGTGAATTGGAAAGCAGTGAGCTTGAACATACTCACAAGTTTTAAAAACAATGACGCTATTATCATTCGAATGTCAGTAAAGAAATTTATTATGGCTAAAAATTTTTATAACATCTTGGTTTGTACAAGATCTTTGTTTATCTATGCAGTGTGACGTCAAAAAAAGGCATGCAGTTTTTTTGCACACTTAATGAAGTAAATTGGAATTGAGCAGCAGTTAAGCTTTCTCTTAAATGGTGAAGGAAATCTGACATGTCCAAGAACAAAAATTCGGAAAACGTGCCTTTTACATCCTCTGGGTCCGAGTGGTGGATTATAACCAAATTACTCTCGATTTTCGCCTGAGAGTAGACCACTGTTCCAGTGCAAGGTGGAATATTAGAAGGTTGTCATGATTAAACCCCCTCAAGCAGGATAATATTACTCAATGTATATTGGGTTTCATTTAATGTTATCTAAGCCAATGCCAACATCTCTTAATTATTAACCAAATAAAAATTAGGTATATAAAGCTCCTTATAAAACAAAAGCCGACATAAAATTGCTGTTGGTTTTATTCAAAAAGTCAAACCCAAACCAATTAATTGAAAGTTATTTAATTACAGTCTAACTTTTCAAAATGTAAGCAAGTTTGGCAATTCAAGTAGGTAGGCACCAAAAGTTTGTAAGCGAAACTGGAAATGGCATAGATGGTTGATAAAGGCATGAAGTTTGAACAGTCCAGTCCCTTTTATAAGGTTTACAATAGTTAAAATTGCCAGGTTTGGTCACCTCACACAATCGCTAAGCAAATGGAGTTAGCACAAGGATAAGTTAATTTTAAGTTATGTTTATATTATTATTTTAAACAAAGATGGCAAAATATTTTGTGGAACGCCTTGTGAATTTCGTGCTGATATTTCTCTTGCAAATTGTCTTCGCTGCTTCTTCTATGGAAGTTGAATTTAGGGTATGCCGTTATTAGTTCCGCCTTCCGAATTTCAGGTCTTTAGACAAATTAGGCTGTGGGTTGCTGTACATTGTCAGTCAATAAAAAAAAAAAATATAAATAAGCTGCAGAGAGTTAACTAAATAACTGTCTAGATTGCTGCACTGTGTAAAAAACTCAAGCAATTTTTTTTTGTATATATGAATTTTATGTCACTGCTTTGGTATTTCTATTGAAATATTTTCCTTTAACATATTTTAAAAATCGTTAACATTAGTTTAGCTTTTTTAGCTCTTGCTGTCATAATATCAGTTAATTTTCAGTTATCAGCTAAATGTTTTAATGCAAACTGTAAATAAATCAATCACTGTCACATAAACAATTGGTTGCACTGACTATCGTTCAAAACCAAGTGGTATGTTTATGGTATACAGACAAAAATACGTGCTAATAACGTCAAAAGGTCCAGAAAGATATCTACAAAGAGCAAAGTCAGTAAACAGCCACGTTTATACGCTTATACATTTGTTTGAAGGTCAAACACATACTTCTTGGTAAATACTCGGTGGTCAATATTCATAGATAAGTATGCAAATAGAAGTGACATTCCCTAATCGAAACCTATACCTATACTTGTCAGTAAGTACGTACAGGCCAAACTAGGTGACAGTTAATAGGCCGCCTGAAGGCCTCTGTCATACTTGGTGGGTAGGTACCACCACCTTAATCCACCACGCGGACCCAAATGCGGATTGGTGGATGGCACATGTCTTTCGAATTTTTAGTTCTTGGACATGCCGGTTTCTTCACGATGTTTTCCTTTACCGTATGAGGGCACAGAACTTTACAAACGACATGACAATCCAGTCTACTATCTAATTTTAAATAGAAAAGCTATGTTAAGTTCGTAAAAAAAATAATATTGGCGGCCATTTAAAATAAATAATAATAAACAATAAAAATCTAAAAACGTACTAATAATACATAATACACATAAACTTAGACCTGAAAACGTAGTTCCAGATTATGCAAACATTAATCTCGCAGCGGGAATCGAACGCGCAACCTCTCGTTTCTCAACCGAGCACACGCCCACCGCATCACCAAGGACATCTTACCGTAAAGTATCGAGTAATAATTATATCTAGAGATTCCCTTCTATGCGCTACTTATATAGCTATGTCATTCTTATTGCCTATTGTTATGGTCAGGGATAATATCGTTAGGCAGCTCCGCATTTAGTCAGTGGTTTAGCCTAAAATTTTAGCTTAGGCGTGAAACTGGGCTAAATTGCGGGTCTATTGAAGGTTGTGGCAGTTAAATCACTCTTGCTACTGTTCAACGTCACCTCAGCAAAAAAGGAAAATATCAATCAAATTGAAAATATCAAGGAAAATTGTGTTCATTGCGCTTTTACTTCTATAACATATAATTTAACTGACTCATCCAAATACTGGCATATATACTGTAAAATACTGGCTGATAGGCAACAATTTATACAGACAGGTTCACTGACAGTTTGTTATGAAAAACTGGCAAACATTTATTCACACCACCACAAAAATTAAACTTGCATCTCCAATCATCCAGCCAGTCACCACCGCGCCAATATAGATCGTTAACCTTTTACATTTTTTCCTAATTTCAAAAACAGTCGTAACGTTACGTCACAAAGAGTGCCAATAAAATGCAAAGTGATTCCATTACTCAACTTAATGCTCAAAAATGCTAATAAATACCGCAATATATTTTATGACACTTCAAGAAACGTTATGAAATACGACGAGAAGACGTGTTGAATTATTAATTTAATATTGTTTCATACAACCCTTTACTGTTGGCTTTGAACCTGACTTTTTTATGTCAGAAAATGACGAGATGCCTGATATTAAGCCCCAAACTGAAACTTAACAGATGCAGTTTCGTACAAAATTTTGTGTACACTGCACTGCGCTCGTCAGTCTAGGTGAAGCGATGGACGAAAGGCGGCGGACAAAAAGTAGATGTGAAGAGCTGAACACCACAGCCGGGTTCAGTGGCTGGTATCGGTGGAGGCCTATGTCCAGCAGTGGACTAATGTGGGCTGATGATGATGATACACTGCGTTCATCACCCCGAGGCGTACTTTCTACAGTGTCCTTTAAACCTAAACACAGTACTGCTTGGAGGCAAAATACCTGGGACTACGGTAGTACCCACATACACGGACTCTTGCTGAAGAGTCCTACAACCAGGTACGCTAATATTAAAAATGTGAAAGTTTGTGTTATATTTTTTTTACTGCGCTCACGTATCTTAAGATTTAAAATTATTTGAGTATGTTCATCAATGTTGAACATGGCTTCGGCCTCAGCGTCGAAGTTAGAAAGACGTTAGCGTCAAAGTTGGCTTCGAAACCCTTAACGCCGAGCTCTGAAAAGCATGACGACATTTTTTAGAGTACATACCATTACTAGACTTCATTTTGTTTTATGCACCATTTCTAAGGAAATAATTCTGTTAAATACCGAGTATGTTTTAAGCAGGTTTATGACTGTTTCAACCAAGATCTGAGTATTCACGTGTTATTTTAAAGACGAAAGTGCTCAGTAGTAAACTCCACTGGTCGTTATTCATTCAAACATTGCTACCAAAAATAAAATACGTCGCCAGGTCTGGAGTAAACATTTACATAAAAAAGAGGAAAGAACTAAAAGAGTGATGTTCTCAAACATTTGTATGTATTTTATTTGAGAATGTATGTTACTGTCGATTTCGTAGTGTCATTTATTTATTTATGTTGGTTTGTGCTATGATGTTTTGGCAGTTTGTAAATGTTTATTTTGTTTTATTCTATTTTTCTTTAATTTGTTTCATAATAACATATAATTATAATACGAGTACCTATATTATGATACGCTTCGGTCTACTAAACCGGAGCTTTGTAACCAGTTACAAACTAACCATAATTCATCCTCGTACGATACTAGTTACGAGAGGACACGTATTTATCCGCCCTGGCATCTGTTTCATTTATCCTTAGTGTAAGATCTGTTACTATGACTGGGTTTCAGAAACTATAAGTAATAGCTTTGATTATTTACCTGTCAAATTTTTGAAGTAATAGTTTGGATACTACAACCAAATCAGAAACAAATATTTGAAAATTACGCAAATATTTGTACCCCAGCCGAATTCGATCACGCAACCTCTCGCTTCACAACCAGGCACCTAGATCACAGAACTATTGGTATCGTCTTACCAGTTTATATCCAATTCTACTATTCCCCTTACTACAGCTTTTCGTTTTAACATAATACCAAATAAAAGTAGTGCAGTAGCAGTAGTGCAGTAGTGTAGTAAAAATACTTGGGTACAATTTGCAGCGTCATATTCCATCTGCTAAAATTCAACTGAACTATACAAAAAGTTTTTCAACACGTTTGTATGCCACTCGACATTCTAAACTCACGAGCATTTAGTACTCCCTGCTCAAATATGTTCCTAAAACTCTATTTTAAGTTAAAAAAACTCTTGAAACTGAAAAGTTTATTTTAAACAATGATTAAAAAAAAAACACAGTGTTAAGAATGAATCCCAATGAACTACTGTTGCTTATACGTCTAGCTGCTCACTCTATTTTGTCTTCGTTAATTCATTGGTATTTTTATTTTGTCTGGCAAATGGATCAAAGACTTTCTGATTGATACCTCGCATGTTGATACGCAAAACCTAGATATAAAGAAGCTACAACGTTGTTACAAATTATGTTTTAAATAGTTACGTCATTTTAAAACTGTCCTCAACATAAAGTAAGTTCGTATGAGTCAGTGGCCAACTCTGGTGACAGAGTTTCTAGGCTGCCTGAAGACCTCTGGCATGGCCTAACAACTTCTGCTCCGCTCCGCTCCTGTCCTCCTCAACATGAAAAAACAGAACCGTAGACTTTTGGGTAATGTAATATTATATATGCATAGAAGTTATTTTGAATTTATTTTAGCACGTTGATTTCATAATGCTATTAGACGCAGAGCGTGCAACATGTAAGTTCTTTCGAATCAGTGGCCAACTTTGGTAACGAAGTTATGGACCGCCTAAAGGCTTGTGCCGTAGACTAACGACTGCTAATAGCTACAACCATCCTTATGATGATATACCCCATGCGCGAATCGCCCAAGAGCTCTTGGTTCCAATTCGGATTGATGAATGGTTCATGTCTTTCGAACTTTTAGTTCTTGGACATGCCGGTTTGCTCACGATTTTTTGCTTTCTAATCTAAAAAATCCATAGCTGGGTTTGTACTTTCTTAGGATCGGAAGGCGGATTACTAGACCACCAGTGCTCTCATTATCACTATCCTTAGAGTCGATTATTTATTACAAAACATTAGAGGTAATCGAGGTATCTATGTCAAAGGAAAATAGCTAGTGCTAAAGCATGTTTTTGCACTAGCCTTTGTAACGTTGTTGCGAACGCTCTTTAACGAATGTTTGGGTAAGTTCGCTTAGAAATTTGCATAGAGGTTCAGTTTTAGTTGGAGTGGTGATATTTTAGCTGTGGCCTGGCAAAGTTGGAGGAGTCGTTTGGAAATACTCAAGTTGGTAGTAAATTACGGGTTGACTTTATGCTTGGAGGGTGAAATGCAGCCTTAAAATTAAGTTTAACTTTACAAGCATGTGGAGAATAGAAGTAAAATTCTCAAAACTTTGAGCTAATAACAATCTATAATTTGACGACCTCTGTGGCAAGATGGGCGAGTGCACAGTTGCGAAGTGAGGTATCAGGTTCGATCCCAATGGTACAAAAATGTTTGCATAATCTGCAAATGTTTGTACCATGGTTGTGTGGACCGTTTAAAGTTTGCTTTTCAATCAAGTTTATTTTTTTCTTTCTTTCTGAATATTGCATGAAAAAATATCAGCCTAGCTAAACTGACAATAGAGAGGTAGTACAAGAATATCTACGACGAGCTCATATTGACAAACGGCAACAATCAAACCGGGAGCTAAAATCACGCCAATTTCCACCTCCGCTCGATTTTTTCGGCATCGAACCGTGTGTTTACATAAGGCTTAGCACCAGATAAACTTTCTACCACTAAAAAGCCCGCAAATGTTGAATTCAAAATCTCAAAACCGGCAATCTAAGTGACTTTGTGTGTGTCCGGTTGTGAAACAAGAGGTAAAAAAAAAATGCTGGACAATCCACAGAGCATCATCTACAGATCCCCAGCCTAAGTTGAGCTTGTGTTATGGGTACTAGATGACTGATATACTTAATACAAACACATAGATAGATATTTTTATTATACATAGACAATGAGGAACACCCGAAACAAATATTTGTAGATCGTACAAACATTTGTTCCAAGGCGGGATTCGAACCCGTAACCTCCTGCGTCGCAGGCGGACATTCACCCGCTGCGCCACATCGGTCGTCAGTTCGTTTCCTTTTGTGAGAAATATTTTTGCATGATCCGCAAATACTTGTTTCAGGTTTGGGTATTAAATTTTTTAATAAAATAAATTAACGTCTCTTTTGAAGTATGCTGGAAGAGAACACTATTTAGGGTTAAACTCATCTTTGTATATGCCTTTTAGATAAGTTTCAATGTATATTTTTATTGTGTACAATAATTAATAAAGAAAGATCTTCAAGATTCTACAATTTCGTTATTGATGTAATTTATTTTTTTATACAACTGAAGTGGCAACCAAGCGTACGGCCCACAAGATGGTAAGCGGTTACCGTAGCCTATGGACGCTTGCAATACCAGAGGTATCACTCGCAAGTTGCCACATTGAGGCTAAGATCGAAAGCCTCATGTGCCAGTAATTTCACTGGAAACCATACCCTTCACACCGGAACACAACAATGCGAGCATTACTGTTTGGCGGCAGAAATTGGTATGGTGGTAGTCTTTCCCCGGACGAGCTCTATCACAAAGAACTCTACTACTCTTCAATAAAATGTATGCGACGGACTTACAAAAGATTTGTAAGCCACTGAAACTTGTGCTATAAACCTTTGTCTTCATTGTACCACGATCGAAGCACATCTGTGACAAAACTGGCAAAAAATGTAGGATGACTCTTTTTTTAACTTGTTCTACATCTCTTTTATGCAGTCTTTGGTTTCGATGTAAAATCACGGTGAGGTACATATTTTTTTTTGGATAAATTTTTGGTTATTTATAATTTATTTTTATTATTATTACTAGCGACCCGTCCCGGCTTCGCCCGGGTGTTTAACTATCTATGAACCTTTATCTTGAGTTCTTCTATCTTTTGCTGAGAACCGCATTACAAACAATTGCGTAATTTAAAATAAATAAAAACGTACATACATACATACATACAAAAGGGACAGTCGGCAGGAAGCGACATTATTTTATACTATTTAAAGATTATTTATAATGAGTACTAAACGGTAAGTGGTAGTGACTAGTAATATTGCTAAAGGGTGCGCGTTTTGGATTGTGTACCAATTACTCTCGCATGAGTGTAGACCAGTAGTATTCTAGCCGTCGATACATTAGTAGGCTGTCATGATTATGGTAATTATTTGTCACTTAACTCCATTTCTTTTATTTATAATGAATGCAGAAAGGTTTTATAATAGACCTAAACAGCATCTAAAGAGTGAATATCAGCCAACAAGCTGTTACGATTTTGTTAATTAGCTAGGTAAGACTATTCTTTGTCTCTTAATTATAGGTATTCAGGTGCTTATATGTACTTATAGATAAGGCAAGATATTATTGAAACGAGCTTTTTTGAAGCTGTCTTCCAGTCAAAACAATACCATAGAATCCAATTCGATTTCCACCGTCCCCGATCTCACAGGACATTACCTTAGGCAATAACCATAGTAATCGATATAACACTATACAATAGAAAAGTAAGCACAGGTCGTGCTTTTTAGAAACTAGCGATGCCTTTGCGATTTTTTATTTTTTTTATTTATTAGTAAGTTTGTATGAGTCAGTGGCCAACTTTAGTGACATAGTTTCGTGGTCGATTAATAAGAAACTTTATACCTTAGCAGTCCGTGACAGACTTCTAATGTTCTCACTGCTGGAAGTGATTGGGCTTTAACCCACCACGCAGACCCAATGCAGATTGGTGAATGGCACGTCTTTCGAAATTTCAGCTCTTGGACATGCCGGTTTCCGCACTACGTTTTCCTCCACCGTATCAGAGCACTGGCATTACGCACATAAATACGAATAGAAAAATCCATCGGTGCACGACCGGGTTTGAAGCCATGACTTTAGGATCGGAAGGTGGGGTCATTACCACTAGACCTGGTTCTATCAGTATTTATGTGATATTTGTATACGCTATGACTCTAGCTTGGACTCTTGGACTTGCTAGCGAATCGGCATCGTTCAACTAGTGTTAAAGGTACCGGATTTGAATTCCACGAGTGCCGCAGCGCGTGCTCACATTAACTGTAACGATATGTATTGTTCCGGATATTTTCTGAATCTTGTTACCGAGAGCTTAGTAGAATGTGCTTTTGTTAAAAATGTACTTTGAATAAAAATATAAGTTAGATAAATAATGGTTTGAACTTTGAAGTTAAACGAATGAATGAATGAATGAAAATACTAAAAAACAATTTACAAAATAACGGAGAATAAACACAATGTACAATGGGCGGTCTTATCGCTAATCTATAAGCGATCTCTTCCAGATAACCTTTTTTTTTTAATTGGTGAATGGTGAGGGCTCAAGATCGGTTCTATCACATCACTCTTTTGGGGAATGTCGCCTGAATACTCAAATGCTACTTATATATTTAAAAACTGCGTTATCTGTGTAGTTCGTGTTCTTAGTTCTTAAAATCGTGAAGTATCTTAGAAACGTCAAAAAATCATCATTTATTATTTAATTAGGTGAGTAGCGTTTCAGTATTTCTACGTACAGTGGCGGACGTCTGTTGGCTATTACGATGCTTGTGACAATTAAAATACCAGCATTTTAATGACCACTCAGATAAAACATTACATAACTTAAAATATAAAAGAAAAAAAAAAAGAAAAACCCTTATATCATACAAAAGAGTACTAACATGAAGTACCAATCACCAGTACCAACAAAAAAGATTATATCTTCAATGGCTTTCTTTCAATAAATCTTCAATAAGAATACATTTCATAAAACTCGAGTGCAGACTTTGTGTTAGTTCAAACCCGGAGTATGAAATATCTTTAAAACTTATTCTCTATCCTTCTTTGTTTGTTTGCTTTTTGCAGTTTCTTGCTCTGAATATTTATTGTATAACAAGAATATATTTTTAAATAAAATAAATAAATAAATAATGCTGGACAATCCACACAGCATCATCTAGCCCCAATGTAAGCAGCTGTTAAACAGAGCTGTGTTATGGGTACTAAATGATTGATATATACTTAATACAATACATACTTAGACATATATTTTTTATTAAAGATCGTACAAACATTTGACCCGAGGCGAGAATCGCCACATCGGTCGTCATTTTAGTTGAAAAGATCACTGATAGTGTATGTCTGATATGGCAGCTTTCTAATGTTTCCACTGCTGGGACACTGGCCTACTCTCGAGCGAGAGTTGGGTCTTAATCCACCACTCGGATTTAATGCGAATTGGTGGATGGCATATGTCTTTCGAATTTTTAGTTCTTGAACATTCCGGTTCCAGTATGAGAGCACTGGCATTGCACATAACTTTTTAAAATAGAAAAATCCATTGCTGCACGACTGGATTCAAACCTGAGGATCGGAAGGAGAGGCTACTACCACTAGGCCACTAGTGCTCTGATAGTGTTTATAAATACCTAACTAAGATTACGATAAGCCCAATAGCTAAGAGAGTACCTCTAGAATCGTGAGCGTCCATAGGCTATGTTTCTACCTCTTTTTGGGTCTGAAACAATGTGCCTCTCTACAAAGTTAATAAATGTTTAAATAAAAAATAGGGAGATATTGCCATCTAACCCCAAGATAAGCAAAGTTTGTACTGTGGTAGCAAGTTAGATTACTGATAGAATACTTAAAACATTATTTTGTACATACAAGTGTTACCTACAGAGAAATATTCAGACTCTTAACCAATATTTGCAGTTCCTGGAAACAGTTGTCCCGCAGCGGGACTTGGACCTGCAACCTCTTGCTTTTCAACCGAGCACTCGCGCACCGCACCAACGAGGTTGTTTAAGTTTTTTACTACTTAGTTCCAAATCGTTACAGTATTTTACGGGTCTTTACAACTAAGCTTCTTAAAGCATTGTTCCAATGAAATAAGATTCATTGCTGCAGACGAGACATGAGCCATCTCTACTTAAACAAATTATTCATCTGCGACAATGCCTTGAAAGAGACTTAAATACATAGATAAATATATCTCGACAAATAAATATCCAATTCAACTCGGCAATAATACTCAAAAGCAATTTGTTTAGTATTTTGATAGTAAACAAACCGTTATTTATTTAAAGCATTTTCTCTCAAGCGTTTTCTCTTATACTGTGGCCGTGAAGTTTCCATAAAATGAAAAATGTAGTTTTAAAATTAATATTTAAATAGCAAGGCATATTGCGTTTGTTAAATAAATTAGAATCGCTGTATGAATTCTCGATTTTCTAGCCTAGTTAACTCAAATTTTGCTGGAAAATATTTAAGAACTGCACTGGAAGTCCTTTACTTCCATTTCATAAAAGCTAATAATAAGAGTTTATTATAATTATTATGCGTATTACGGGCGTGTTGCCACCAGTCTTGATTAAAAATAAATAATTGCAGTGAGACATGATAGGTTAAAATATAAAAAAAAAATAGTTTTTCAATAAAATAATATGCAGGTTGTATCTTAAAAAACCCTTGAAATGTAAGTTGATATGTAGTTTGTAATTTACTAGTTTGTTTTTTTTTATATTATTTCACAATATATTTAATTCGAATTTTGGCCATTCTAAAACAGAAGTTCTAGATAAACTTAGTTTTCTTTGAGTATAAAAACTTAATAATTTTTAGTTAAATACTGACCGTGTTGAGTAGTAATTGATCAAAAAAACATCTTATAAATTAAGCGTAGCTTTGTTCGGATCCACGCAGATATCGCGCTTCTAACAGACATCTTGTGTTACATTTGTTCAGTTGGTTTTATATTTATAAAACAAAAGTCAAACTGATACGCAATATACCTTATACCGGTACACGAAAGGTAAACGAAATACCTACTGAATATATTTGAATGAACATTTGCACGATATTTCAAAGCAAAAGAAATAATTTAACTTTAGACCAGTTGACATGCGTAGGCGAACCCTTGGTTATCCTCAAAGAAACTTTGAATAAATTTGACATTTTGAAGCTCTAAGGCTGGAATCACACGATGCAATACGTTAATCACAAACATGTTTGATCACTGTTTTACTATTGACTGAAAAATTATATATTATAATATTATAACATAGATTTTACTCAATCGCTGCTTAGTTTTCGAACGTTGATTTTCTTACCTATTCTTTATTAATCGCATTTAATTAGTCAGTTCAGAGTAGGGAATTGAGATCTGTACCTAGTGACGCCACCCGTTAAATTGTTTGTTTTTATTTTACATTTTTTTACTGCTAACATGCAGTGCAGTCATCTAATTAGCTTGCAATCATTCTAATCTGAAACTTGATTCCTAAAGGACATAGCGGGAAAAATAAGTTTCCACAAAAAATCAGCGCAGAAAAAGTCGTAAATACTTTTTTTTATTCTTTGCGGTGAATTCAATAGTATATTTTGATAAAATGAATGTTGATCTTAGGTATTATATTTATCCCGTCTCGGGGCGTTCCACTAATGTATTATAAGTATGTGTAAAAAGTATTCATGTAAATATACTGGCAAACTTTGCAAAGTTTCAAGATATGTGATGCTGTGTAAAAATGTCTACAAATATTTATTATTATTATTACAGATTCCAACTCACGACTGTTCGATCAATGCGATTTCGCTTACATCCAGACTAAGGGTTTGGTTCTAACGTTTTGGCTCAATCAGGTAATTTGTGCGATACGTCACGTTTTGGCAATGAAGCTCGTGGACCGAGTAGGAAACTACATATAAAACTGACGGTCATGGGACCCTACCGTGCTTAGTAGTTTAAATTGATATTATAACATTACTTTTTTTTTACTTTTTGCTATTACATTTTCTTGTTTGTTGCTTTTTTATCGTGATGTTTCTTATTTTGATGGGGTTTTTGATAAACTTGCATAATTCAAGTTATACAATAGTGCAGGGCGTTTGCGGTTGACGTTGTGTTTAACGCCCCACAATTCTGTAAAACTTGCATAGAGACGTCTGAGTTATTTAGTTTACCTATAAGTACTCACACAAAAGCTTTAAAACCGATGTGAAATAAAAGTTGATTTTTAATGATAGTATGATGCAAAAATTATTATTTTTTTTCTGTCGTACCGCATCGTGTATTTGCCGCCATAATTAACACAATCTTCCACGTCGCAAAATATTTGAATGAATAATAAAAGTCTGTTTTCCTTGAAAGACTTCTCATAATACCCTTGATTTTAGACGGTAGCTATCCATTCGCCTGTAATTAATTTCCTTTCATCTGTTTCAGGTGGAATTTTGAGAAAACGAAGGCGAAAGAGGTATTTATTTGACACCTTTATACTTCCTACGACAGCGTTAAGTGAAATTTAACCTTATCGTCTTAAGAATAGAATGGTATTTTTGGTACGCTTTTGTAAGAGGATCTATGTCTATGATTAACTTGTACACAAATAAACATTATATTTTTTAACCAAAGGTCAAGTCAAAGTTTTAACTTTAATCTAATTTAAAAAAAAAAATTGTATTTCATCCATGGCGCAACATTGCGTCACATTGCGTTTCGTTAGCTTCTAAAGAGCACGTATGTCAGCTAGCAGGCCATCCCAGCTTTTCACGGGTGCAATAAACGCTCATGCACTCGTGCAAAGCCGAAACATTGTAATGGTGAAAGTATTTTTGAAATATTGAACCATTACAATATTTGACGACCGATGTGGCGCAGCGGGCGCAGATCCGCCTGCGACGCAGAGGTTGCGGGTTCGATTCCCGCCTCGGGACAAATGTTGGTACGATCTACAAATATTTGTTCAGGGTGTTCTGGGTATTTTCTATATATAATAAAAAATATCTTTCTATGTATTGTATTGTATTATGTATATATCAGTCATCTAGTACCCATAACACAGCTTTGTTTAACAGCAGCTTATCTTTGGGCTAGATGATGCTGTGTGGATTGTCCAGCATTATTTATTTAATTATTTATTTATTTATTAGTTTCTGAATTTATTCTTAACAAACAAAAATACAAACATAAAAAAATTCAAATCTTTCCTCTTTAAAATATTAGTATAGATAAAATATAATTGATCACATAAGCTAAAATAAATGAGATAGGTTTTAGCTAAAGTTTTATTATACAAGTATAGTACATTTTTTTTTTTTTTTATACAACTGAAGTAGCAACCAAGCGTACAAAGTGGTAAGCGGTTACCGCAGCCTATGGACGCTTGCAATACCAGAGGTATCACTCGCGGGCTGCCACCTTGAGGCTAAGATCGAAAGCCTCATGTGCCAGTAATTTCACCGGAAACCATACCCTTCACACCGGAACACAGCAACGCGAGCATTACTTCTTGGCGGCAGAAATAGGTATGGTGGTAGTCCTTCCCCGGACGAGCTCTATCACAGAGAACTCTACTACTCTTGTTATGTAGATAATATTAAAAAACCTACAGTAGGCAGGCATGACGTTACAATAAATTCTAATGATCATCAGGAGTGATCAAAGTAACCGATCTTTTTTGACAGATAATTCATTATTTTATTAATAATTACCGATCAAGCTAGGCAATGGTGACATAAACCGCACGTTTCGTGTTTATATTAGGAACATTAACTGCTATTTTCAAGGTTTTCATTTGTTACCTTTTCACTTTAAAACTTTTACCAACTCTCGTTGGTTTTGATATTAAACACTGTATAAAGTAAAATCAACGAATTTAGATCTCTATGCCCAAGCAACACGGTTGAAAGTTCGAAAGCTGTTTACTTGTTCCAAAGTTCTTTATTAATCAAGCCATCTTTGTGAACCCTGTTTCATTTAAAAAAGGTACTTAGTGATGTACACGTATTAAGAGTCTTACTTAATACCTAATGTTTAAGTTAAAATACATACGTATTTCAGTTTATGGTATTTAAAGGAGTTTTACGTAAAAAAAAAAACTTATTAGAAAAAGTACAGGTTCTTTGTAAATAACAAAAAAAAATGTGGTGTAATTTTTTATTTTCTTTCGCTTACTTACTTAGCTTCACTTTTATAAAGAAAATCACCAATCTTTTATAACCCGACAAAGCCACAATTTCATCTAGTTTTAGATTAAACGCACATCTTCGTAGCTGACTGCAGGCAGTACCAGCAGGCGACCGACGCGACGCGACGTGTCGCCGCGTTACGTCTCTTGTAGCATATCATTCGCGTCGTACTACCCAGCAGAGCCACCACGTTAGAGTCCGATCATACAAATATATACGCTATCATTCAAGTACTATTGTTATTATTTTGACACTTAGGTAATTGATATATAATTCAAATTACAGTGATCGGCGCGCACTCGTAAATTGCCCAAACTTAAATATTAGCCTATATTTGACATTACTAAAGGAAGAAAAGTAGAGTGAGAATGATAACTTACAAAAGGTAGCTATGGGTGACAATTATTAAAAAAACTGAACGTCTAAACACAGCGGCACGCTTTAGGAAAGACTTGAAGTTCTACCTACTCTGACAAGTGTGGGCGTGGCAGCGACGTTTACTTAATTAATGACATGATGAACAAGAGAAGTGCTATATTTTTATTGTGTGAATCTGTGTCATTGAACTATTGAACAGATGAACCGATTTATATTAAGTTTTTCTTCCATTTTAAAAGAGGGTGTTTTCACGTACCTGTTTTGCAGTGAATTTTCTTGTTTGAAAGGTGTTAATTGAGTGTTCTTAGATATGTTAAAGAAAATCTGGTAAACTGTTTGAAGATTATCATCTTTTTTCTAGTTGATGAAGATATATATATTACGGATATAAATCTTGGTTATGTAGATTCACTAATTGACTCTACAACCAATATAAGAATAATCTTCTTTAAATACCTGTTATCATTATTATTTATATTATTGTTATTCCTGTGTCAGTTGTCACGTCACTATTGGTGCTTCATGCAACTTGTAGAACGCTCTATTCCTTGCTAATCCAGTGCAGAATCCTTGATTCCACATTGACTCCACTTCCTTTCAATTCGTTAACTGATTTAGAGAGACAAGGTCTAAAACGTGTTGCAACTTTCAGCAACATTCAACATCATTACTGTATTATTACAACACGCTAATGTCACGCTACCTCTACTGTTTGTGTATTTTATCCTGCATAAAACTCACCTTTTAATGAATCGATCACAAAATAAATTCAATTCGAAAATAGACAAGCTAAATTACGAGTTCTCGAAATTACGTGTAAATATTGGAGCTCTAATTCTAGAAGCGAAGACCTATTCAAATCGACGAGACGGTATTCCTTTAGACAATTAGGCATGCTCAGTAAGTATTTGAGTCACGAGACATAGCGAGTCCGTTAAAGCTAGTTTCTGCACTAATTCGGTGTTTATTGAATGATAAAACAGCAGAATGCTAATAAAAAAGTTCAGGATTTGGAATAATGAAAACAGCTTCTGTGGAATAGATTCTTATGACCAGGCTTATGAATAGGTTAGTTCATATTATTCATAATATATTTATTCAATTCTTAGTTACGTCAATTCACAAAAAAAATAATTGAAAATGTAGTACATTATACTGTAAAGCTTTATCAAATACACTCGTTGCAATGTCTAAGTAACTTATTTTATATACGAAGCCCAGAATTCCAAGGTTTCAATTACCCACCTTCACGGATGATCACGGTCCAAATTCTCACATCGTTCGAACTCCCAATATAATAACCACCTGTCCCCAATAGGCCTGTAACCGCTATCCGCTTTTACCCCATTTGTGCGAGACCAAAACTTTGTTAAGCACTGAATTTCTATAAATCAGCAAGCGTCATAGGACGTCCGTGTTAACGGTTAAACATTTTCGTACTGGAGGATTGAGTTTGTGTCTTTTACCTTGAGCTAGCAAACGCGGCCTAGCAACCTGAATACCAGCTTGCCTGAAAAGCTAAATGCTGTACACATTATAAAACGAAAAATCTTATATAGTGCCATCATTGCAATGCAACTTTTTACTCTCTGTCAAAGAATAACGTTTGCCGCAATAGAGGGATTGTTATTGTTGCCGCTACGAGTGGAACAAAGGTTTTACAGCTAAATTAGATTCGAATATCCTTGGGGTTTGCCTAATAACAGCTCAGTTTGAAAAGCTTACATGCCATAAATGGAATCCTCTGCTCGCATATTTGTTGCTGCTAAAATTTAATACGTAAGACAGTATTATTGGTGGGCTTGTGGCACCCTTAGTTGGCGTTTGATCTAAAAGGAATTTTATTGCGCTGTTTTAAAGTCAATTATTGTATGTTATAAGTAAGTTTTTCGATTGATATTTTTGAAATACAACCTTATTCAAATAACTGCAGAGTCGAAAACAGTTTGATTATTAAGTAATTTTTTTTTAAGAGTTTAAAAAATTACAGTACTGTGTTGCAATCTAATTTCAATCAGCAACCCGTCAATAATGCGTCATATTTAAACGAATTATCATGTAATTTTTTGTTGAAACGGTATAAAACTGACTGAAACGTAATTACAGTAAAGACCTGTCGAATTCACCTTAAAACTATTGCTGCATTCGACTTCGGGCATAAAATGCACGCATTACGGCACTGCAGTAGAAACATATTGAATGTACGAGAATAATAAGATAGCAATCCGAATATGTGATCGAAAGCTGAAATGTCAGTACCTGTTTTGTGCGTCAGCTTCAGCTTTCAATGTAAAATGAGCTGAGAAGAGAAATTGGTGCGTTTTGTATATCAAACAGTGTGTCAAACCAAAATGAACCATCTTTAAATAGCTTTAGTTTATATTTTCGTATAATATCTCATGAGTGCAACTGATTTACGAATAGTTATTTCGGGTTGCTAAAGTAAAACTTTTGAATGTATTTTGGAATGTATTATAGTAATTAGCAACCCGCCCAGGCTTCGCTCGAGTGCTTAATATAATAATAATGTATAAACCTTCCTTTTGAATCACTCTATCTATCGATGAAAATTTTGCTTAAATCTTTTAAAAATGTATTAAAATCTTTGCGTACCTAAAAGATTTTAGCGTAATTAATAAAGAATATCTTTGAGAGGGACAGACGGCGGGAAGCAACTTTGTTTTATACTATGTAGAGATTATCTTCTGTAGTATAGTATATTTGCCGCTGCGGTTGTGGGAATTTGATGTTTATTGTCAAGGATTATGGTTTAATAGCGAGGTGAGATTAAGGTACAATTTGGGAATTAGTTCTATTATTGTGTCAGATTTTCGAAGATTAGGCTCGTGTAAATTTTCTCGAGTTCGGAGTCAAGCCACATAGACTAACACGTTTAAACATCGCGTTATTATTGTAACAGTGGCTACAGTTAATGATTTTAACATTATTATAAAACCATTTTTTTATTGTATGATCGTAAAGTAAAGTAAAGTAAAATAGACCATTTATTTTTCAATCATATCACAAGGATCATTTTGAAACGTCTTAAAGCTAAGTGGCGCCCCAGTTTAGAAGAATCTGGAAGAAACTCACGTCCGCGTATTACGTCTTTTTACATAAGAAGGCTTTGAAATTGGTCTGTTATTGTGGTTATAGTGAACAAAACATACGATATAGTGATCAAAACGCAACAACTAACATTACGAACACAAACCTCATTCAGCTGTTGGCAATTAAAAAGAACAACATCTGAAAATAAGACACAAATCAAAGTAGCCCGAAACAGATGCCCACCAAATGCCCCCAAAGAACGCTTTGCAAATTAAAATCGTGAAACTTTGAGTTTCCAAGCACTCGGAAACCCCCACATTAATTTGAACAAGTTTCGAATATACAAATTTACAGATCGCGGAGAGTTTAGAAAATTACGTATTGTTTAATTTTTAAAACAGTAACTAAGTTAAAATTAACGAATCCGAGATGAATAAAGTTCTGGAATTGTGAGTACGAAACAAAGACGTAATCAAATAACTAAATACTGTGTCTCTAGCATATTAGATGCCTTATAATGAGTACTAAGAACGTATTTTTATGTATTAATGAATAAACTGAATTGCGTAATCAATATCATGATGTAATCAAACCCTCTTACTATTTATAAATGCGAAAGTCTGTGTGTGGGTGTTAGTGTATGTTTGTTACCACCACAGAAATGTAAATATTAAGCCTATTTCTGTGGATACCACGTATTTCCGTAACGGCTTTACCGATTGTGATGAAACTTGATATGTAGATGTATTTAGTCCTGGAATAAGACATAGGCTACTATTTATCTTGAAAAATGTACTGTTTCCGTGGGATAGCATAAAAACTGCAAAAAAGCGGTTGAAACCGCGCGGCCAGCTCGTATAATATAAGAATGAAAAGCTAAGTATTGTCTTTCCGTTTCATTCTTTTGTAAACTTTCTAAAAAAGATTATGACAGATTTGAAAGACACATTATCTAACAGAGGTTTACAGTATGATTATGAATATTACTTTGCATAATCAAAATTCGTTAGTCTCGCTAAAACTCAAGAACGGCTTGACTTTTTGTCTAATTTTATCCTAAAATATTTGTATTATATCCAGGAAAGTTTAAAACGATGAGAAAATTTTGAAAAATAACGCGAGTGAAACCGCGCGGGTCAGTTAGCAATACAAAAAACAAGTTTTTTATACCCCGCACCCCTGAAAACTTCTCATGGTGACATCTCATTTGTTTAGTTAACATATAAGGTGACTGATTTAACATTATAATACGACTGACTCTCTAGCAGTTTAACTTCTAAACTTTCCGCAATATTCAAACCATTTATAGTCAAAGGCATACATAATCAATGTATTAGATATGTTATCGAATTCGTATTAAACCAATGTTCTCCTTTTGGTGCTCTTGCTTTCTAACATCTCTTTTGGGAAATTTCCCCTATTTGTATAATATCATCTTGACAGCCTTCTAATGTTCCCACTGATGGGACACTGGCCTACTCTCCAGCGAGAGTGATTGGATGGCACATGTCTTTCGAATTTTTAGTTCTTGGACATGCCGGTTTCCTCACGATGTTTTCCTTCACCGTATGAGAGCACTGGCATTGCGCGCATAAAATTTTCGTAGCGAAAAATTCATTAGTGCACGACCGGATTTGAGCCTACGACCTTAGGATCGGAATGCGGGGTCACTACCACTAGATCACCAGTGCTCGGATTGCATAATATAAGTTTATCTAAATAAAAACCTTACGGAAAATTATGGCATTGGTTAACGGTCTCGCTAAAATAATCGAATATACTAGCTGTTGTCCGCGACACAGAAACCGTACTTTTTTCCGAAATAAAAAGTAGCTTAAAAATGTCTGGGAATAGGACATCACCTGTTTAAGTTTTTTTCAGCCAAATAATTTTAGTGGTTGTTGAGTTATAGAGGAACAATTATATACAGCAAAACATTCAATAAACATGCATTTAATACATTATTATATTATTAGTGATTAGCACTGGTGGTCTAGTGGTAGTGACCCTGCCTTCCGATCCTAAGATCGTGGGTTCGAATCCAGTCATGCACCAATGAATTTTTCTCTCATACTGTGAAGAAAAACATCGTGAGGAAACCGGCATGTCCAAGAATTACAAAATTAGAAAGACATGTGCCATCTTACAATCCGCATTGGGTACAGGGTCCGCGTGGTGGATTAAGACCTAATCACTCTCGCTCGAGAGTAGGCCAGTGTCAACATTAGAAGGCTGTCATGATGATGATGATAATGATTAGTGATTAAATAAGAAAATAAAGTGCAAATAATTTTATACAAAAATAGGAACCCATTTTTCTGTAGCAAGCACTACTACAGTTCTGCGCACTGCACAATCACAAAGTCTGCGCAAGCTTAAACAAAAATATTTTTGTTACATTAACTTTGAGTGCAATAAAATGCTTGATCAGTGTTATGGCCGGGATTGATATTTATATACTATTTCATAACATTACGTATTATCGTAAATCCTAAAACTAAGCCGAATGTTTTAAATGAAATGAATAACGCTTGCTACTCATACGGCTATTTACTTACATGCGTTCCAACTGCATAAGGTTGCAAATCCTACTTTAATGTGTTTTGGCCAGCTTTCTAGTCCTTAATCTAGATAACGGTAATACTTGCATTGTTAGTGCCAACAGCTTTATCTCTGTTGGTACCTACATTTTGTATACTGTGAGTTAAATAATTAAATAAATAAGTACAAGTGCGACTCGATGGCAATAAAAATTTATTTGAAATTTTATTACACGCTATTTTTTGTTGCCGGAATGTGTTGGACTTGATTTCGTTACTCGTTCGTTCGTTCGTTTGTATGAGTCAGTGGCCAACTCTGGTGACAGAGTTTCTAGGCCGCCCGAAGGCCTCTGTCATGGCCTAACCATTTTAAAATATTTAATAATAATATAATAACTTAATTTCTTTGCTAAGACCTAACAGTTGTAACATAACACTGTGCAGTAATATATTCAAACAGCCAGTAGTATTCAAGCCTGCGTCCTTTAACGTTTTGTAAGTAATTTTCTATGAGTTGGTGGCAAAATCTTAAGACGTTGCTTTAACGTAACCAATGTTAGACCCATGAGCCATTTGTCTTCATAACTATGATCGTCAACTTTCTAGAATCACATCCCACTGAAATTTTGTATCATGAACATTAAACATTTTAAGAGTAGTAGAGTTCTTTGTGATAGAGCTCGTCGGAGGAAGGACTACCACCATACCTATTCTGCCGCCAAGCAGTAATGCTCGCATTGCTGTGTTCCGGTTTAAAGGGTATGGTTTCCGGTGAAATTACAGAAACATGAGACTTTCCATCTAACGTCTCAGAGTGGTAACACGCAAGTGATATCTATGATGTTGCATGCGTTCATAGACCACGGTAACCGCTGACCATCAAGTGGGCCGTACGCTTGGTTGCCACTTTAGTGGTAAAAAAATAATAATATAAAAAATAATGCAGTTTATTAGAAACGCTCGCGCTTGTAGCTAACTTCTAATCAACGCTGCGTGGTCAACACTGGATGGGTGAACGCCACTGTTTATGTATCATGCTTCAGGCCGTTGTCTCACCGCGGGCGACTGGCGATGAGCGAGTTGTCGCCAATAAACAAATACACGTAAACAAAAGATAATTGGCGAGTGATTTTGCTTCGAATAGTTTATCGCCCATCGCCTGTCGCCCGCGGTGAGACAACTGCCTTAGAGGGCACGTTAAAATGTCTAATGACACGTTTAATATAATTAGTACATGACGAAGGCTGAATCACTTAAACAGTAATGGCTTTGGGCTTTATTCATAAACGTATTTTAAACCTGTCTTTGAAACCTATCAACGTCTTTGTTCATTGACATGAGAATGCCAAGCAAAGACAATACGTAGCAAACCATTAAAATGTATTTTTGTTATAGGGAATTGATTGGTTATGCTGTTCGATATACAATTTGAAAACAGAAATTCAGTGCAAAATGTTCTGTGTAATCCATATTTTGTGCACCGCGTGCTGACGTTGCAAAGCAGAAGCAGAATTAAACTCTACTCGCTTCTTGCTAAGATAAGGTTATACTGTGTCGTAAACGTGTATGAACAGGCAAGTTAGAATTTCTTGTGTAGCTTAGTTATTGTAGGAGTATTAACCGTCTTTTGATGGCTAGATGAGACGCTGGATGTGTCAAATATTAAATCAGTAACTCGTATATTTTTTTAATTTTGAGGAAATATTTTATTTATGTTGATAATATTTCGATAAGTACTTACTTTATTAAAAGTAACCTAGCGATTTTTTATCTATTGCCATATAAAATGAAATGTAACGATAATTAAGTCTATTATTTACAAAAGCACTTTTATTGAACTTTCGTTTTAATTTCAAGCGATCTGAATGACACAACTAACAACAAAGTATATTACGCTTTTTATGAGTTTAACTTGTTTTTTCAAAACTACAACATGTGTGAAAACTGTAATGTATGTTACGTTAACTTAATAATATTGGTAACCGCTACTCTGGAGAGATTTTAAGATCCTCGTATGGGGTTTAGTTGGAATGTATGTTGGAAAATACCTACAGGTTTCTATTGGAATGCGTGGTAACATTTTCAGTATTTACAACATACATCTATATCGATAACTTTATAATGTAATAAAATGAAAATGTAGTATATTTCCAGTAACTCTAGCAAGTAATGCCCGTACAATGACACTAAAGCTTCAGAAAACGAACCCGACTTTTAATTTATATAATCACCATCGACCAGTCATAATTACCATTATGATCAGCCTTCCAATAAATTACTAGGACACTGATGAGCTCTCGAGTGATAAAATATGATGTCATAATAATAATAAATACCTATTTAATTTACTCGTACATCGTTGAACCTGAGCCTTTTGCTCAGGTTCAACGCTTATAAAAAATTTTTGCCTTTGAAAATTGTCACCAAGTTGGTTTTTTCTAAAGTTTTAACAACGTACTTTTCCAACACAATTTATTATTACAACCAATAAACAATTTTCGTGCTATTTACGCCGCTGGCAAAAATCATTTTCTAAAACATTATCCTCATTAAATCTGTTTTTTCATGCGCAGACCTTTAAAAATCCGATAGGAAAAATTCCTTTGAGACAAAGAATCTCCAAATACAGTGAAAGTCGAAGAGGTCGTCTCTTTGCCAGTATCCGAAAATTATGAAAATTATTTCGTTCAGCGAGGTTATGCTTTACTGCATAATATCATCGTTCTGGTGGCATACTCCTAACTTTGAACGAGCGTCACTTAAAATACGCTATTGTTTTTAGACGCCTTTAATAAAGTAAATTCATGGTGATGAGCACTTCCAATCTCCAGTTCTTTTCATAATGAAATATTTGAATGATCTATTTATGGTGATGGAGGCGTGCTGAGACCAAAACATAAGTGCTTTAACCTAAAAAATGCGACGTATTGTATAACACCTATATAAATATCTAACATCTGAGAAAATACGTATGAGCTTTGGTTCGTTTGACGTAGCCCGCTGCCCGTCGCTTTCTATAACGCTAGCTGAACCACTGTTATCGATTGTGGTTTCATTATACAAGTAGAACCCGTGCTTCCGAAATGCCGTTCCCATTGTATCCGTTTTACTGTGTACAGGAATCATTTTATTTTGTCTGTTTACGATCTGAGACTAGTTTTTTTTATGTTTGGTTTTTGCTACAATCTCTGCTCTATACAGTAAAACCTTCTCAAGATAATCCAATCAAAAATAAATATTCCTTTATGTTTTATTCTTTACGTCGTAAGACGCTCTACATCAAAGCCCCAGGAAATACGAGCTACAGTGACAGCTTGGAGCGCCCCAGATTTGGTTTAAAAACGACCTATGTGAACAAGACCAACTTTTAACGTAAACTGAGCATTATTGCGCTGGGATTTGATTAATTGTAGCAGGCATTGATTGTGTTATAAGACATAAGTTAGATTTTTGGGTAAGTAAAGTCAGTAATTAATATTAACCAAACTTAGAAGAAGGTATATAAGCTAAGGTTAAAGGGTTAAACTGAAACTTTGAATCATTTACCTTAAAATTGAAAGGTGAAGTTTATAAAAAAAACGACTGAAACTCTAGAAGGTTTGTAACGAACGATCGGAAGTTTTTGCGGTCAAGTAACCAGCCGAGTCTTATCTTTTACAGTACAGAACCCTCAGGGCACGGATCTCGCTTGCACTTGTCTTATTTATTTATATCAGATTACACTCTTTTTTGTTTGTCTTTTGTGATTATACCCTTGGTATTTGCTACTTGAAACAAAAATACTTGCACATTTTTCAGGACGACGACGCTAACAAAATTTTCATAAAGTATGTGTTTATGTTTTACGGGCTTTGAACGCTTACATTATTTTAAATTTAAAAAGACTTCTTGGCTATTAAAATACATTTGAAACTCTGTACAACAATGGCAAGTGGCAACATTCTTGAAGATCCGTAGTAGTGGTATCGTCAAGCTACCATAAGACGATTTATTTGTAACAACAACACTTTTACAACGATAAAAAGCAAAACCTATCTCTTTTCATATCATGATTCGTAATTTCAGAATTTTATTTATAGTAACGTTCATTTAAAGTTAATTAGAATGCCACATGTTAAAGCTTTAATAACAGCAGTGCGCACTGCGCAGTCCACGCAGTTGTCTAGCTCAAAAAGAGGTCAGATACCTACACACCTCAAAAACATTTCACATCTAAAACTACCTCACAAATCAGGTCAAATGTCAAAACTCTTTACTCTTTATCACTTAGATAATCCTTGCAGAAGCGCAAGTCATGCGCAGCTAACAATCAGTCAAAGGATTATGACCCTTGTACATACTGCTATAAGACTACGTATTGTACGTTAGATTTGTAGATATGAATGCCCTGTGCTATTTTGTATCGCAGTTGGAAGCAGCGGATTAAATTTCCTGTTAGTGTTAGCTATGAGCGGAGGCGGGAAGATTTGTGTAACCAACAAAATTACAATGCACAAGCTTGATTCAAAATGCATAAAACGTTTCGGTATTTTATGTTTAAAAGCATTTTAAAAGTCCTTTGGTGTGGTGGACATATCTTAATTTTTCAGAAGAAAAAATAAAATAACAATAGTTAAACCTATAACGCTTATATTTTTTGACATAACCCAACCATGATGAGTTGGTTCAGCAAAGCTGTGCTGTTTCGCAGATTACCGTTGTCTGCAGCAATATTTGACTTTACACCAGATTTTCTTGGTAATTTTTATATTAATTTTAAAATTATAATCCTTACAAAATAGGAAGTTACGAATAACATAGCACAACCAACTGTCATAGTTAGGACTGACTACATAGGTACTAGGGTTTTCAGTAACGTGGAAATCCATAGGCAATGAGTGCTTTTATAAACAGTCATAGTCAGTACCTACTACAATTAGTAGTAGTGATTGCATAATATTATTAGAGTTTCCTGTAACGTAGATAATCATAAACTACGAGTATGAATGTTTTTATACCACAACACTGAATGGGTGGGTACTGGAGGGGAAAACCGAACCCACAAGTCCACAACCAATTTTTTCTCAACCAGGCACTATCTATAGTTAATTTCAGCTGTTATTAGATGCAACTTGATACCTATTGTGGATAATTGATAGATTCAGGCGTTACTTTGCGGAAATCCATTACAAAATAAAAAACAGACGAAAAATCTCTAGTACTATTCCGCTTAACCTTTTAACTGATGAGGTCACACAGTTAATAATAATAATAATAATAATAATAAAGTCTCAAAGTCAAAGAGCACTTTGGCTCCAGCGCTCGACGGAGCAACACGTCTGCCGGAGAACAAGTCGATGGTCCTGAGGATGTCCCGTGGAGGGATGAAACACGTGTCGACTTTGAGACTTTGGCTCCAGCGCTCGACGGAGCAACACGTCTGCCGGAGAACAAGTCGATGGTCCTGAGGATGTCCCGTGGAGGGATGAAACACGTGTCGACATTTTTCTTTTGAGGTTATCTGTGGTAACTGTGTGACCTCATCAGTTAAAAGGTTAAGCGGAATAGTACTAGAGATTTTTCGTCTGTTTTTTATTTTCCTATTGTGGATGACAAAGGGTGCAACTTTTTTACTGTTATTAGATGCAACTTGTACGGAATACCTATTATGGATAACGAAGGGTGCAAATTTTGTTATAATTACTTATTGTTTTTTCCTCGGTAGTATTTGTGTAAAACTAATAAATGATAATTTATAATAAAACCAGTGAATCCCGTACCAAGGATTCATGTAAAAAGTCTGTTGTTTTCAATTTGGTAGTATGTTTGCAAAAATAGCTTCTTTGAAAAACCTAACAACGCGACACATAAATCTCGCAATGCAATCAGAACGCCTTTTACCGGCTCTTACCTCACAAATCACCTCCGTAGCACAAATACACTCTTTTATTACCTCTAAAGTAATAAAACACTTCCAAATATAATCCCATAAATACAACGTAACAAAGCTAGATTCAGAACGAATTGTTTGCAAGCATAATATGCAAAATATAAATAGATTTTTAAATTATGCTTACTTTCTATAAGACGCCCAAAAAAACATTAAGAGGATATTACTCCGTCAAAGAAATGGACCGGCTTGGATGAGACAAGCTAGAAATAGAGATACTTATGTGAAAAGATATGAGGGAAGCCTACGCCAGAGAGGCGACTACTACATAGGTTTATTTATATAATTTTAGTATTTATTTGTGCGCAAAATTTAATTGATTTATAAAATATAATTTAATTAAAATAATATCAGTTTATTTACTTTCTTACACCTGACCTCAAGTCCATGATTAAAACAAATTAGATATTCTCCAACTTGTTTCACTCTAATGCTTCATTGTACCGCTAGGCAGTAATTTTTCAAAACTTTCATACCTGGAAGTCTCTTCAGTGGGAGTCTATCTTGATGGGTACCAACGCAGTGTCAGATATTCAGCGTCCAAGTAGTGGTGTGTGAACGAACATTAATATGTTTAGATTTAAAATGCACTGTAGCATTTAAAATAGCTAGGCGAATGAAACAAACAAGCTTCAAAACTTTGTCTCGGGATGACGAGCGCAGTGCAATGCTACTCACATGCGCAGTGCACAAAACTGCATAACATTTTACAGCTAAACACATTCCAGTCATCGTCGTCATCATCATATCAGGCGATAGACGTCCACTGCTGGACATAGCTTCCCCCAAAGAGCGCCATGACGACCGATTTTGGGTCTTCACCATCCACCGACTTCTTGCGACTACTTATTCTAACATCGGTCTATCGAGTGGGGAGCCGTCTCACACTTCGTTTTCCAGTTCATGGTCGACACTCGAGAACCTTTATTCCCCAGCGGTTATCGGTTCTGCGAGCTATATGGCCTGCCCATTGCTGCTATAGACGATAAATCCCATTTGAATTTGACTATATTGTGTCCGACATTACATTCAAAAGTGAAAAACACACAAATTTTGGAAGATACCTTTGTCGGTGGCGATAAAGCCGCTGATGTCTCCGCAACTTTTACGATATTTATATCAGCGTGCAATGCTTATTGCGTGAGCGTCTCGCAACTTTTGTAATTCACTTGCTTTGAGAAGATTATGGTAATGTTATCGAGGAATTATGAAAATGTTTATTTTTATGCTGGCTTAACGCGATTCTATGATTCAGCGCTTTATTATATCGCTTTGATTTCTGAATTATTATTAAAAAAAAAAATATAATTTTTTTTTATACAACTGAAGTGGCAACCAAGCGTACGGCCCACAAGATGGTAAGTGGTTACTGCAGCCTATGGACGCTTGCAATACCAGATGTATCACGCGCGGGTTGCCACCTTGAGGCTAAGATCGAAAGCCTCACGTGCCAGTAAATTAACCGGAAACCATACCCTTCACACCGGAACACAGCAATGCGAGCATTACTGCTTGGCGGCAGAAATAGGTATGGTGGTAGTCCTTCCCCGGACGAGCTCTATCACAAAGAACTCTACTACTCTTGTGTATATGTGAACATCAACAGTAAAATGTACACATATTGTCATCTGACCTTTTAGCACGTACCACTTTAATAATAAGGTTCTCTATTACTTAAAACAATAAAGCAACAAAAATTGTTCAAAAGGAGGACTTAATG
Organism: Colostygia pectinataria; assembly: GCA_951394395.1. Taxonomy (NCBI): domain Eukaryota; kingdom Metazoa; phylum Arthropoda; class Insecta; order Lepidoptera; family Geometridae; genus Colostygia; species Colostygia pectinataria. Next base: position 7,302,846 of record OX596362.1, read on the forward strand.
CTAGCAGCGTTTTTTACCAGTCAACTTGTCAGTTTATCAATCAAGAACTTTAACCAGTCAACTCAACTTAACAACTTTCACCATTCAAGCATTTTTTGCTTTTTTATTTCCATCTCTTAAAGTTAACCTCGCTTCAGTTATTAGCAGCTTGTTGTGAGTTGGATCAATATAATAACAAGAAATTAGAGCGAGATATCTAGCGCTGGGTCATAGGATCGCCGCAAGGATGTTTTGGTTGGAACTTTTTGTGACAAGAAATTCTTTGTTCTTTATGCAGGAACACAAACCTAATATAATTTTTATTATATAAAGAAAATTATCTAGGCATACTAAAATATTTTTCGAACACAAAAATCGTATATTATAATTTGTTTATTTATGTAAAACAATATAAAATTGTGAATATGAAATAAAAAAAACATTCTTAAATTATTGTTGTAAAAAATATTCGCTGTAAAATCATAAACAAAAAATAATGGTTAAACAGTTTGAAATAAATGCTAAAGAAACACGGTTGTTTTTTTTCTAAAGTATGTTGTGTATTACCAAACGTATTTTGTTGTATAAATAAAGAACCAAGAAAACATAATAATAAGCCTGAATTACAGGGCATTTTTTTATGTAGGTTGGGGATTTCTTATCAAAAAGAACTTAACTTACCTTCTTGAAAACTCTACCAATCTTTTATTGCATATAGGTTAAGGTAGAATAACCAGATTTTATTTTAAAAAAGATAAAGGCATTTTTATCAATGAACTAATCTCAGGGTGTTAGTGAAAATAATATTCCAAATCTGGGTCATTTTAGCACTAAAATATGATTAGTATATTTATAATCTCTTTTTGTTGATTTTTGACGACCGATGTGGCGCAGCGGGCGCAAGTTCGCCTGCAACGCGGAGTTTGCGGGTTCGATTCCTGCCTCGGGTCAAATGTTTGTAAGATCTACAAGTTTTTGTTCCGGGTGTTCTAGGTATTTTCTATGTATAATAAAAAATATCTATCTATGTCTTGTATTGTATTAAGTATATATATCAGTCATGTAGTACCCATAACACAGCTTTGTTTTATAGCAGCTTAGCTTGGGGCTAGATGATTAATTTATTTATTTATTTATTGGTTGTACCTAGTGGCCTCCTACAAATAAAAAGCAAAATTTGTAGACGCAAGATTTATTTTAAAATTTTATATTAATAGTTGTTAGTCTTCAACATCTTGTGAAAATTTTTTATTTGATTAGTGTTTGAGTAACGTTTAAGTTTAAGGTTTTATTTAAAAAAATATAAATTCATATCACATAAGAATATAGTTTTTGTCATTTTTGCTATATTTATTTTGTATTTTCATGCTAGAGATTCATGTCTGCACATACAAAAGTGTTTGTGAAAAACAATACCATCTTTTCCCTTGGAGGTTTATGTTAATGATAGTAGACAACGCCACCTTGCGGAACAGATTGGCCATTAATAATGGATCAAGCTTTTTGTATGTCTGTCCTAGAAGTGCCTTGAACTTACTGTTTTATTTTAATATATATATAAATTTGCCTTGTACAAAGTGAGAGAACATTATGAGCAGTTATTTTCTTGGGTGGTTTTCCCTTTTCTAAAGGTTGAATACAAAATAATGATAAAATTTTATTTTTCTAATTCAGGCAGGTCATGAACCCGGAAACCTTCCGCTTCCGTTGGGTCCCGGCTGAGTTCAAATTTTCTTTGGGATATTATATTCTATATTTTTTTTACATAATAATATGGCTGGATATGATTTCACTATATTTTTTTTTATTAGGTATAGACTAGCGTTTAATTATATTAAATATACTCAAGGTTTCTATCAATACAAAGGATACAATATTCTTTTATCTACCTGCTTTAGGTACCTAATACATTTTTGCGCTCCAAATAAAATATTTTCTGAGCACATTCAAACAATTGTATGTAGTTACGCTTGAATATTACAAAAAAGTAATAGAAATTTGTGTGTCACATGATTTCAAGACATATTTAGATAATATTTCTTGGACACATCTAGCATAGAAACATCCAAAACGTGAGAACAACGTGTAACAAGAAAAATAATGTGTTAGATGAAAAATTGCGTTTGTTAGCGTAACGTCGAAACGAGAAACGGCTTTTGTGCGTTCTCAACTTAGCCACAGCTTAAGTAAACAGCTGGTTTAAAAATTAAATTCAAATTATTTAGAAAATTACAAAAATTCTATAAATTTACAAACCAGCTTGAAGGCAGCAAGGTGTATAGCATTTATTTAGTCTCCTTTTTTAATGCATGTTTAAAAACAAATAAAACATAGCCATGCTTGAAGGCATTTTTGATACTGCGGTAGTACGCTCCGAGACAAACTCTTGCTAAAAACCACCAAAAAAAATACCTACCTTATGTTGATTGGTACCTAAAAGGTTATTTTCATTGAACCAGTTATTATTTCTATATACACTGTGGTATACCTGTTAAGGGCTCTTGGCAGTTGCCGTGTTTTTGCGATGAAACTTGGCGATATAAATCTAACAGTATGAAGTTGGGATTGCGTTAGAGTTGCGTGATGGATGACGGTGGACGTACGCAAAGTACTTGATTTGTAACCGAGGACTTGAGACTGTTAATTCATGCCTGTTTCGTGTTCCTTGTCAAATGCACGCGTTGAATTTCTCAACGGCTGTAAATCAAACTCAACATCAATAAGATTTTGTTTATAGATATTACAATACAGTTTTTCATTATGTATGAGCTATCTAAAGTGGTCACAAATTATAGACAGATAAGACAGTCATTGTGTTGTAGTTTTGTTAAATGCATAAAAATGTTTGTTCATTTAAATAAACGAGGTATTCTCATAAAACGCAAGTAATAAAACTATGCGAAGTCTGGATGTCTTAGAAAAATCCGTGGGATTTCAAAATTTTCAAACAAATATGCCGTTACGTTTTTTACTTTTGACACAAACTGAATGCTCCTAAAAAAATATATTTAAAACGAACTGTCGCGCAGTTTTACCCGCGGTTTTCCAATTTTTATGGTATCCCAAATAGCCTTTATGTTATTACAGAACTTAACCATCTACATTCCAAATTTCATCATAATTGGTTTAGTCGTCAAGGAGATAGGTGGTAGCAAACATACACACAGACTTTCGCATTTACAAGGTATAAGTAGCATAAAGAAGCAGTATAATTATATGCCTAGGCTAGGCTTTATGAAATATTTAAATTTTTTTTGGTATGTTTTATAAAGCATAACTACACACGCCGGCTAAATTAGGGGAACACAAGCGAAACGTTAGGACAGTGAAAATGAAACAGACAGTTAAACTAATGATTTTAACTGTCCTAACGTTTCGCTTGTGTTCCCCTATTTTTGCCGGCGTGTGTACTTCAAATTTACTTTTATTAAGTACTTATTACATAATATACATAGAAAACAGGTAACATCTAAACGTCTATATCGGTGCGAACCTGAACACATTTATTAAATTTTTTACTTTTTTCTATATTCATGGACTTCTTTAATAATAGACAACCAAAATTTTATATTAGTGGTGCACTATATCAATAAACTTTTTTATATGAAAACAAGCATCAATTACTGCTATAAGAAGTTCTTTCGATGCGAATGCTTGTAAGAACCTAAACCCTGTCATGTTTTCTGTATAAATGTAGCCATATTCAGTTTCAAACCAATTTTCATAAACGTTATAAACTTGAGCTAGTTCAACTTTCTAATAAAGTTATCACATACTTCGTTTTGTTTATAAAATTAAACAACTGGGAAAAGTTCAAACTCTTTAAAACAATTATGAATATGAATATTATCAATATGAATATGAATAGTTATAGTGTTATATTCTTTAAAGAAGAAAGAAAGAAAGAGAGTTTATTTATGACGTACACTGATTCGTAAATATCTTACGTAAACATTTTCAAAACAAAATATAATTGTTTTGAAAACGTTACCATTTTTAAAACCAGTTGTTCTACCTGAAACCTGCGTACATTTTCCTGAAAGCAAAAGCTTTGTTATATCATTAGACAAAAAATATATTCTTTTGTACAGCAACGGTGTATAAAAACGGCATCAAACGTATTTTTAAACTTCAACGTTTCACCGAATGCACTGCTTTGTGTGAAGGAACCAACTCAACTTTATCTATCGCAAGTCAACTATGCCATGAAGGGTCAGTTATTTTATGATTGGAATACTTACTGATCGTTCCTCTACGTACGCGGTCGATTCTGGCTTTATAGTATCGTATTCAGAAAACTAATCGGAAACCTGACACGAGACACTGCATGTACGATCATCTGTGAAACGTTAATGTTTAGGCAAAACCACACGAAACTGTACAGTAGCGAAACGTTTTTTTTTTATGTCAGCAAGTGACAGACAATCAGGTGAACTGTAACTTAATAACTTTTTACATTTTTAGCAGATTTGTGCAATTATAGTACATAGCTCCATTCTTCATATATAGGAAATTTATAGTTTTACTTAGGTAGTGCTTTGTCCCACAAGGTAGCTTCGCACGTCTTTTAGATCGATACATCGATATACAACACCAACTCGATTTACTTAATCGATATAAAATAGTGTCACATCACTACAGCTCGCAGATGGTTCTCTCATTCTTTTTTCGTGCGAGGTAGCGAACGCACGCGTTTAACTACAAGCTCATCTGAGTTCAGTGCCGATCTAAAATCGAAGTGTAAGATGCCGAAAAGAAAAAATGAAGAACAAATCCAGCTGTATCAAGCAAAAATTAGAAAGCTTGAACAACAATCCTGTCGACGCCGTCGAATTATTGTGTCTTCTGATTCTGAATCAGATTCAAATAATGAAGGTAAGCTATAAAACATGCAGTTTTGTGTCTATGTAAAACTTGAAACCATCTCTAAGTCTGCCGGGCGGTTAACTGCGGGTTATTCACGAAGGCTAGACATGATGCGATAAAAACCTGGGGGTTGACTGAAGGTCATACACGAAGGTCATTTTCAAAAGGCATGAATTATTTATTTATATTTATAAATGATTAGAACAAAATAATTTCATAAAATGAACTTTTGTTCATTTAAATGTTTTAAAAACTACCCTCAATGTTTTTATAAAATATTTTCTCTTTTCTATTTTTAGAAATCGAAGCCCCATTAAATGACGAGTTAATAGACACAAATATTCCGGTTAATGACGGTCTAGCGGTCACACAAAACACACAATTGCGCGACGAAACGCTGCCCGACCAATTATCGACGGAAAATCAAACTTCCCTCGAAATGACCCCAGAAATCCTGGCTGATACCATTCTAGAACTAGATCCTGAAATGCGCCTTGCGCTGGGAGACCCAGTTGAAGAAATTCCAGCCTACGGGGAAAACATTCATGCCGATATAGCAAAACGCTGGCTCCCCATACTGCGTAAAGGGTTGGCAAAAGATGTTAAGGAGAGAATATTAAAGGAACATAATGTTCCAGACAACTGCAGGCTTTTGAAAGCCCCAAGCCTAAACCTTGAAATCGCAGCAGCGGTTACCGACATTGTTCGTTCCCGCGATAAAAAATTAGAAGCCAAACAAGGCCAATTGGGCCTGGGAATCACCGCCATATCTAAAGCTATGTCTGTGTTATTGGGTGATGGTCAGAAGGTGGAAGTTATCAAACTCCTCTCAGAAGGTTGTAGAATTCTGTCAGACCTCCACTTTACAGAAACCCAGACCCGTTCTAAGCTAATAACACCGTGTTTAGACAAGTCCTTCCTAAATATCATTCAAGATGAAGAAAGAGACGACACTCTTTTTGGAACAAAGCTGTCCGAAAAAATTAAGTCTGCAAAAGTAATAGAAAAGCAAGGTCTGCAGATTAAACGCAACGTCCCATTGGCTGGGACGACAAAGTCCATAATTCCGCAACAAGGGCCAGCAAGAAGACAGACGGGAAACTGGTCAACCCCTCCTCGTTACCCCACGTCGGCGAACAGGGGGGGGCGCGGAGGGTATTCAATGGGCCGGAATGCGCAGACCTACAGGAGGATTCAAGGTCAAGCGCCACAGCCACCAGCTCCGCCAGCGTCGGCCCCTCAGACCAAACAAGCTGCGAACCGACAGCGTGCACAGACACGACAGTAGCGGCTACCCAGGTACTTGTACATTCGGGCAGGACTATTTTTATAATTGTTGGCTAACTATTACTAAAAATAAGTTTGTTTTAGACTGCGTATTTCATGGCTATCGTATACCTTTAACTAGTAAAGTAACTCAGACCTACATACCTAAAAATCATTTTTCTCATGCAGATAAAAAATTAATGTCAATAAATAATTTATTAAATCTTAGTGCAATATATGTTTGCACCAATGAAGAACCGCAGTTTATTTCACCGAAATTTTTAACGCCTAAGCCTAATGGCACATAAAGATTTATTTTAAATCTAAAATCATTTAATAAGTTCGTTGAAAAAGACATTTCCAAATGGAAGATTACGGAACTGCGTGTAATCTATTGCCTACAAATGGTTCATCATCATGCCAGCCTTCTAATGTTCCCACTGCTGGGACACTGGTCTACAAATGGTTACCTAGCTACTATTGACCTCAAGGAGTCATATTTTATTGTACCTATCAATTTAGACGATACTCTTTGGATAGGAAATAACTACGAAGAATGTCTTCTAAAATGTCAGAGAAACTGTTAAACTTCTCGAATGGTTAAGTTATAAATATCGAAAAACTGTGCTAGAACCTAAACGAAACAGCAAGTCTTTAGGTTTTGAGTTTGATACGGTAAATTTGTCCATATCATTAAAACCCCGAAAACAAACGTAATAAAATATTACAGCTAACAAAAAATAATAATAATAATAATAATAATAATATATATTTAAATAAATTTACCGCGATGCACCATTCGAGAATTTTCACAATTTATTGACGTTTTGACAGCGGCCTGCCCAGCTGTAAAATACGGCTGGTTGTATACCAAGGTTTTTAGCCCTTAAAAACCACATCAGTTACTACTCCAAGGTCAAGCTATCACCTGTAATATTAGATGATTACTACTGGTGGAAAGCAAATATTCTAGTTGCTAAGCAGTCGGTAGTTCCTAAAACCTACGCTGTAGAAATTATTACATACGCTTCCAGGACCGGTTGGGGAGCTGTCTGTGGTAGTAATAGCGCAAATGGACATTGGAAAGAAAGTGAACTAATAATTCATATTAATTATTTATAACTCCAAGCCGCTTTTCTAGGACTCAAGCGTTTTACTCAAAATAAATTTTTACGTAACTTAGCGAGATCCATTCGGCAGTGGTGCGAGCAACGAGGTTTGTGGTTGTTTGCTTCTCACATCAACACAAAAGACAATACAGAGGCTGACGAGGAGTTAAAAAAGATTAACCCAGATACCGAGTTAGAACTCTGTTCTCAAGCGTTTGAGACTATTGTTACAAAGTTTGCTCAACCTGACATAGATCTCTTTGCATCCCGCACCAATGCCAAGTGTGACACATTCGTATCATGGAAGCCAGAACCAGATGCCATTACAGTTGATGCTTTCACGATTTCCTGGCATCGCTATTACTTTTATTGCTTTCCACCTCTATCGATAATTCTAAAATGTCTACGCAAAATTGTTAGCGAACAATCAACAGGAATTTTCGTCTTTCCCTACTGGCATTCACAGGCATGGTTTCCTGGTTTCTTTTGAACCAGATGCTAGTATCAGAGGTCATATACTTTAGTGACGCCTTACGGTCTCTTTACAGGGTACACCTGCCGCAGAAGATTACCCTGGCTGCCGCGATTGTCTCAGGCAAGCGTTCACGAGGAGAGCCGTGCCACAGGAAGCCCTAGATCTTATGATTGCTTCTCTGTCAGCGAGTACCATTAAGCAATATAACACTACGTATAAATTATGGTGGTGTTACTGTTGTTATAATAACTTTAATTATTTAGAAGCTCCAATCACGGTAGTTATTTTGTTCTTAACAAAACAGTTCGAAAGAGGAGCTTCATACGGTTCCATGAACAGTCACCGTTCAGCTCTCTCGTTGTTATTGGGCAATAAAATTGGTGCAAACGAACAAATTTCACGTTTATTAAAAGGAGCCTTTAAACAAAGACCTACTTTACCCAAATACAATTTTATATGGGATCCTCAAACGGTACTCGACCATATATCTGAGTGGTACCCTCACAATATTTTGCCTTTAGATAAATTAACAAAAAAATTAGCAATTCTTCTCGCATTATGTACCGGTCACCGTGTACAAACTATTTCGGTAATTAAAATAACAGATATTGTGTTCTCCCAAATTCAAATTGTTATCACAATTTCAGACTTGATCAAAACATCAGTTGCAGGACGCGAGCAACCGTCCTTATTATTACCCTACTTTAATGATAAACCTAATGTTTGCCCCGCAAAATGTTTAGTTGATTATTTGTCTGCGACAAAAAGTTTTCGCGGTGAAATAAGTTACTTGTTTCTAACCCATAAACGGCCGCATAAACGTGCTACGACACAATCCATCAGTCGATGGATAAAAGACGTGTTAGCAGGGAGTGGCATCGACGTGACGGCGTTCAGCGCGCACAGCACGCGGCACGCCGCCACGTCGAGCGCGCGTGCAGCCGGCCTTTCAGTCGATGCTATCCGTAAAGCAGCCGGCTGGACTGCGAACTCGCAAGCTTTTGCAAAGTTTTATAACCGCCCCGTGGTCACAGAAAACTTTGCAAGAGCAATTATAAACTGTGATGATAGATAAATAATTGTTAGTGTCTTATGTACCTAATCTAATTAAGTTAAGCTAAATTAATCATTATTGTATGTAGTACCTAAATCATGAGAAAGTTATGTTTATGTAAGTACATAATAAAAGAAGTCTTTATTTTTATTAATTAAAATGAATTTTATTTGAACAACCTTCTTACAGAAAATGTAGTTAGGTACCAAAAACTTTTGACAAGAATAGGTACTCTAAACATCTACCTAAGTAAAACTATAAATTTCCTATATATGAAGAATGGAGCTATGTACTATAATATATGATTAAATGAACTTCACAAGTGAAATTCTATCATTATTATATTAATAGCTCCATTCGAATATATAGGAACCCACCCGCCACAACCCAAACAAAGTTTTTGGGCACTAGGTAACTCCTGGTAAACTCTAAAAGAATGAGAGAACCATCTGCGAGCTGTAGTGATGTGACACTATTTTATATCGATTAAGTAAATCGAGTTGGTGTTGTATATCGATGTATCGATCTAAAAGACGTGCGAAGCTACCTTGTGGGACAAAGCACTACCTAAGTAAAACTATAAATTTCCTATATATTCGAATGGAGCTATTAATATAATAATGATAGAATTTCACTTGTGAAGTTCATTTAATCATATATTTTATTGTGTTGTTCTCGACTATTTAGTCATCATTACCATAATCAGCATTTTAATATTTCAATTTTTAGCAAAATGACCTTTGTGTACCGCGTTGATGTAACGCAGATTGACAATAAATTACCCATGTCATGAAAATAAACTTTTATACATATTTTCGATGTTTTCTATCACCGATAAAAATATCTAGCATTATGCGTTTAAAAATGTATTACTATTATACATTTTAAACCTTCAAAAACCTCAAGACGACACCACTTTATTTAAATTAATGCTTTATCTCAAACGACTTTTTATTATTTTAAAAAATATTTTTTCATGTCATTTCGCAGTTCTGTTAAATTTGGGTATACCCTTAAGTTTAATATATTTTTATTACAAACCTTATTACAGCATAGACTATTAAATTTTAAGTACTTTTCTAAATAGGTATTTTTAAAAATGCTTCAAAGAAAATGGTGATAGCCGTTGAATTTAAGTCTTTTTACAAGAATATGCCATGTTTTCATCAGAAAACGTCCTTCAGAAACTCATGAACACATGAAACTAAAAGAAAAGAACTAGAAACAAGTTGAAGTACGCTTTAAACCTGGTTCACTAAAAATTTTCACTAAAAATTGCTACTGAAATGCGGAAAAACATGTAAAAATTCGTTTCTAGAGCGTACAGTTTTCATCTGCTAGAGGTTTTTAGAGTAATATTGACTTGAACACCGCAAGAAGGTTAAATCCTTAAGAAACTTGAGACATGATACAAACTATTTTCACGTTTTTTTGTTAATTTGATTTAGATCTATTCTGTAAATAAACGGTTTTTATATAACTATAACTGAAATTGAATTAATATTATATTTCGCTAAACCAACATCATACAATTTGGCTTAATAAACCGCGCGTGGCCCTCATACAGGCATACGCTCGCACACATAAGGCAAGTGACGACGGTCGCGTTACTACAGACATGTTTTTTGTAAAGATAAAAATAGATATGTCTATTTACATGTAAATACAATGTCTTTGTAACTTAACCCAACTAATAACCAGCGTCTATGTGTTCAAACTATTTAACTTTTTTTATGCTAAATATTAAGACCCTTACTGTGAAGTTTTACTACTCTGAAACTGTCCGACTACCTAGATATCTGAGAAAATCTTCAGGTGTGAAAAGTTTGGCAGGTTGAAAATAGTGTGTAAAATGTGGAAATATTTTGAGAAGGTAAAGTAAAACCAAGTTGAACTTACTTACCTGTCTTATATAATAATCCAGCAGCCTTCTAATGTTACTACTGTTTTAGGTTTCACTGACTGAGAGTAATTGAGTCTTAATCTACCACGTGAACTTTAAACGGATTTCCTCACGATGTAAGCATAATGCTCTTTTTTTTTCAGTAGAAAAATACACAAGACAAGACAAGTGTAAGTTCGTATAACTATAATCTCTACTATTAGACCACCACCACCATCATCATCATTGGTCTCTACGTCTATTTTAGACGGTTAAAAGCACCATAATCACTATAATGATATAATAATAAATATGTACATTCTTCAAACTTTGCAATAAATAATCAGAACAGATCCACTCCAATAAATTCTTTACAATAAAAACAACGAAACCACTAAAAGTTCAAAGAACAAAGGAAAAAGTCGACAAATTATGACAATAATAGACAGTAGAAGTCGAAGAAAGGAAAAAAATAAGGAGTTTTCACTTAATAATTTCCACCAAAACGGATTTAAAAGGGACAACTCAAATTCGATTTGCCAAGAATTATCATGAATTTTTCAAATGTTGTTTAAACAAAAAATAAATACTCAGGCTTCGTTTGTATCTGAAAGTACCGTACGTGACAGACACGTATCAGGACTGACACTGTAGTAGGAATTCTTATTTATATATAAGCGTATTTACGTCAAGCACATGAGCGTGACGCCTCCACACAGACACGAGCTCTAGCCGGTTTTGTCGACAAAATATTTTGTCGGTGTCAGTACACGTGTTGGTGTCGGTAAAAATCAGCAGAAGTAGATGCGGTACCGTGAATGCAACAGAGCACAACGACAGACAGAGACAGCTGTTGGTAGAGAAAGATAATAATGAAAAACTTAATTTTGTCAGACGGCTGTGCGTACTGTGTTGTAGATGTGAAAATCATTGTCTGAGCTTTACGTGTGATAGTTGTGAAGATTTCAATCGTGTAATTCGTTCTCGTTTTCCACGCCACCGGTGTCGTAATTTTTACAGTAGTTATAAGCAAGAACGTATTAATTTACTTTGCCGATCACATTTTTGTAATATCGTAATAACAAAGGAATACTCCTTTGTTAGTTTTTGAGATAGCGAGTCTTAAATAAAAAGAGATAACGAAATTTAAATTATATATAAACGATTAGTTCAAGCGTAAAGCAAATCAGCGGGCTCAAGAAGAACAGCCAGTGCCAGTTGACACTCGTGGGGAAATAAAAAGTTCCAATGAGCTCTCTGATAAGTTAAAACAATGGCTACAAGAATAATACATAAAATTTGACTACTTTTTATTACGATTGGCCTCCTAAAATTAGTTTCTAGTCAGTAAAAAGGCCAAAACAAAAGCATTATTAAATTTTCAAAACAGACAAATAACAATTAAATTTCGAACGATAGACAGCTATGGCAGAAAATTACAAAAGTAAAAACGACCATTATAGCAAAAAGCGCCGAACTAAATAGGCGCATAATTGAGTAAAGTAGTCTTCAAAAGCCTTGCCAAGTCCCACTGTTTGGTTCGTTAGCTACAACTCAATACAGGAGAGTATTTCTGAGAGGCGCTGATTGGCAGTAGAATTGGAAATAGTAGGCACAATAGTCAGAGGCCTAATCATACTAATACCTACAATGACTACAAATTACAGTTTTACTGTAGTGTTTTGACACTTTCCAACCAAAAGTGCTGAAATGTTGATACAATTGTATTAGCCCGTCACCAGGATTCGACTCATACGAACTTATAAGTAGAATTGAGCCATCACTTCTCTCATGCAAGCAGATTTATGTGTTATGTTTATTCTTTACTTAAAAAGCTGATTAAAAACATACACATACGTGCATAAACTTTTGCATATTATAAGTAAAAATAAAAAGTGACTCTAAAACAGTAGTTTGCCCTAAACAGAAAAAAAATGTCAACATAAAAATAAATATTATGGGAATCCTTTGTTATGAAAATTAATAACGTCGCATCTTTATAATGCAATCATAATTGAATCCCCGCAGTGCAGAAAACTCGAATATAGCAAGATTTCATCACGATTTGCCTGGTTTCATATAAAATGAGAATGGCTTAGACACGAGCTTACTTATGGTACATAGACCAAAAGGGTACATAGTAAATAAAGGTATGTTATTATCGTGTACTTTAGTCATTTGTCTTTTGTTCCGAAAATAATATGGCTAACAAAACAAATGCCGAAATTCGTGTTGAGTTTCGGCCGGAGACGCTCGGTATGCGCATTAAACTGAATAAACCTTAAAAAAGCTATTGCAACAACATGTAGATATTAATAAGAAACGAATAAAAAAACGCAGTAGGTATACTAGGATCGTAGTAAATGAAAAACCGAGGTGTTAGTGCCTTTTACAGGATGGACTGGAACTGGACTGGAAGCACAAGCACATTGTCATACAAAAAATATAGGCAATTTGATTACCACCGCAGTCCCAGCTATTTTGCCTGTAGAGTTTACTATGCATAAGCTTTATGTTCTATGATTTAAAGGGCGCTGTAGCAACGGACATTACTGAGCGAAAGATACTTAACAATTATACTCGGGGTGATGAGCGCAATGCAGTGCCAAAACTTTCAAATTTTAAATATTGAGTGACTTTGCAACTGTTATAATCAGCCGTGGCGCTTAACACCAGAATAACGACTTGACTTGACTATCATAATGCTGACATTAAAACATATGCATTGACATTACAAAATAAAAAACTATGCATGCACATATTAAACTTTGTTGCTCATTGAACAGACTAGAAAATCTTTGTTATGAGATTTTTTAATACAGACCTAAAAGTTTTTTTTATGAAAACGTACAAAAATTGGTGGTGTGTAAAGCCAAGTGCTACTTCCTTTATCGGTTGTCGAGTCGCTTCACTTGGTTCTACTTACGAGGGGCGTTCAATGTATTCTCGGTATAGGTATGAAATAATAAGCAGAAATTTCTAAATAAAATTTATTTTTCAATATAGTCTAACATAACCTCAATACACTTATTTGCACGGGTAAATAACTTTTCGATACCCTCTAAAAAATATTTTTCTTCTTTGTCCGAAAAATGATCATTAATTCCTGCTTTCAACTCTTCATCGTCAGAAAAAATTTTACCCCAAAGATCTTTCTTCAGGTTTGGGAACAAAAAGTAATCACTGGGGGCCAGGTCTGGGCTGTAGGGTGGATGAGTGATTTCTTCAAATCCACAATCCCTCACAGCAGTCTTGGCAACGCGCCCTGTGTGAACCGGCGCGTTGTCGTGAAGAAGCAAGACACCAGCGGTCAGTTTTCCACGTCTTTTTTCTTTTATTGCCTCCTTTAAATTGCGTAAGGTGTTTGCGTAAGATGCGGCAGTAATAATTTTACCCTTTTTTGTGTATTCGATCAGTAAGATGCCCTTAGAATCCCAAAACACTATGGCCATGAGTTTTTCGGCGGATGGGGTGACTTTAAACTTCTTCGGTGGGTCTGTTCCTTTTTTATGCCACTGCATAGATTCTTGCTTACTCTCAGGGTCATAGTGATGAACCCACGTTTCATCACCGGTGACTATGAGGTCAAAAACTCTACGCGGATTTTCCCTACAGAGCTCCAAAAACTCCTTACAGCACTCGACTCGCACTTGTTTCTGATGAGCCGTGAGCATTCGCGGCACCCATCTTGCACTGACTTTTGAAAGATTCAGATGCTCATGATGGATAGTGTGAATGGTACCCACGGATAGCTTAGTCTTTTCTGCTAATGTTTTCACTCTTGTACGGGCATCTTCCAGTACAAGTTTCTCAATTATTTTCACATTTTCTTCAGAAGTGGCACTAACCGGCCCACCAACACGGGGTCATCTTCATTACTCTGTCTACCCCGTTTGAATTCACTGGACCACTTCTGAATAGTAGATTATGAAGGAGCAGAATCTTGGTAAACAGCCACCATTTCTTCATGAACAACTTTTTGAGTTTTTCCTTGTTTTGTAAGGAATTTAATCACAGCGCGATGCTCGATTTTCGTTAACATTGTGTCATCTGTCATTGTAGCTGTCTTCTAGTATTGATATCTTGAATACTAATGATGACAATTAAATGAAATTTTATATTTATACCCTCAAAAAGTGTCTTTAGCTAATGAGGTAATTTATTTACTCTCATAATAAGTCAATCACCCCGATACCGAGAATACATTGAACGGCCCTCGTAGATGGGTGAACCTAACTTAGAAGCGGCTCTACCTTTTCAATTGAGTTTCGATGCCATTTGATACCAGTCTGTCACTTGCTTGTGGCCACTTGGAACTAAGAGGATCAAAAGATTAGCTAACTCTGTAGTGACTGGAGCTATTCCGTCCTCTATCTGGATGGTGCTTGACTACGGTCCCATTAGCACAACTTTATTCTGTAGTACATTTGCAACAGATTTTGATGTCAAAATGCTTCGAATTTCTCAATTTTTATTATTGAACAGAAAATATTCAGGTATTGCTTTAAATGTTCTGAAAATTCATACACTTTATACAATCTTTGGAATAAATCACAATCATACCAAAATTATGGCGTGGTCACATTAAACGGTATTTGTAGTACCTATGAGAGTTTTGGCACAAACCGATATACTCGTACTAGTGTTAGAGACACGGTGAATACGGATAACTTTAGCGGCGCCCAAACTGAGTTGTCAATGACACTCAATACAGGGAATTTAGTTACTGATGGTAGTTTTAAGCTCTTTTGACAAGTTTATTAGATATCTAAACTCGACTATTCCAATTGGAGTTTCTACTACGAAATATTGAGTTAGTCTGTTTTGCTACAGAAAAAAACAATATTAATTTAGAATCGGGTGCGTGGAACTGATGTAAACTCTTAAATACGTTCTAGAGTGATCCTTGTGATGTTATTGAATAAGAATATTTAAAATTAAAAATTCAATTCGAAAAACTATATAACAATATGGAAACTTTCAGCGGAGCAGCAAGGGAAAGTAGTTACCTAAACTATACAAAAATGATATTGCGAGACCTTAAGTTTTTTGTGAAATTTTGATCCCCATTGAATGGGGATCAAAAAACTACAAATACTGTGGAAATTAAACTTTAAACGAAGTTTACCAATGAATAATGAATTTCACAAAATTGAAATAAAAAAAAAAATCATAGTATTTAAATGAAAATTTTCCGAGAAATTTTCAATCCACCCTAGTAGGTTAACTTAGCAGCGTTTAGGTTTTTACTGTAGTTAGTTATTAATTAGTTTTATAAATTTCTGTTTTCTGAACTAAGTAAATACTAATTCAATTTACAGTAAATTGAGTGTAATAATTTTATTATTCTAATTTTCTTTGAATTGTCAAACCGAAGCAAATTAACTTTCAGTTTTTGTAGAACTTAAAAACTGGATGAAAACGTAATACCAAAATCATTTGTATATCAAGTACATTTCTACAATAAAAAGCTTTAATTTGGACACGGAAGTACATTTCAACCAGAAAAAGCTTTATTTTGGACACGGGTAACATATTATTTATATTGGCTCACGAATTTTCGTTTACCATGCTGTCTATAATCTCCAGCCAACATAAGAACTAGCAAGTGAAGCTTAACCAGGTCTTATTTATAAAGGGGTCTATATCCCTGCATCTATACCGACCTGTTTCTAGTTAGATTTCCCGAGCTAGTCACATTTAAGCTGTCCATACTGCGAATTGGGTAGTTTGTTGATATCAGCACTAGTTTCGGTACTGTTTGGATGAAAAACACCCTAGCCATTTTTTTTGGATGTTAAGCACAACAGTCGAGTACTGAGCCCATTTGCTATCGTTAAGTTTACTTCCCGAATTTACTCATGATTTCTAGCACAAAATGAATACAAAAAGAGGTAACTACGTACCCTACGTGGTTATTTTTTTTGTGTGGAACCTATTACTCGTTTTTTTTTTATACTACTGAAGTGGCAACCAAGCGTACGACCCATAAGATGGTAAGCGGTTACCGCAGCCTATGGACGCTTGCAATACCAGAGGTGTCACTTGCGGGTTGCCACCTTGAGGCTAAGATCGAAAGCCTCATTTGCCAGTAATTTCACCGGAAACCATACCCTTCACACCGGAACACAGCAATGCGAGCATTACTGTTGCAGAAATAAGTATGGTGGTAGTCCTTCCCCGGACGAGCTCTATAACAGAGAACTCTACTATACTTTTTTTATGCGCTAATAATGTTATTTGTTTGGAAAATACATAGAATAAATAGAAACACCAATATCAGAAACCATTAATCAATAATGCTAGACAATCCACACAGCATCATCTAGCCCCAAGCTAAGCAGAGCTTGTGTTATGTGTGCTAGATGACATATATACTTAATACAATACAATACATAGATATATCTTTTATTATACGTAGAAAATACCCAGAACATAAGAAATATTTGCGGATTTCGAAAACATTTATACCGCAGCGGGAATCGAATCGGCAACCTACCTCTCGATTATAAAACCGGGCATCGCGCTAAAGCAAAAGCTAATGCTAGCTCTCTGGCAATGCTGGCAAGTAAAGTAAGCTCAGCTGGTCTTGTATATTAATTGCCTATATCACAGCCTCCATATTTACACAAGCAATCTCTGGCAAGTTTGGAGTTGTGAACTTGCATCCGACGTTGACAAACTGCTGAACTAGCAATCACAACACAAGACTCTATCAAGTTAGAATATTTATTAGATGGTGAAGCAATCTTGTCAAACTATCGGTTTTGAGACTGGCACTGAATTTTTTTTTATTTTTCGCTATATTCATTTTAGTTTATTCGTATTTAAATAATATGGTAATTTATACATTTCAAAGTCAATGTCAATGGTATACTGTTTATTTATTCATTGTTCATTCGGGCTCAGTGGCGCGACGAGAGAGATCTATGTCCAACAGCGGTCTGCAAAAGGTCGATGTTTTTAATGATGATGACGATGATTAGTCATTAATTTAACCCCGAACCTAAAGAATTAGGCTCGTTAAATAATGCACAAATTGTAAATAAAAATACTAAAGCAGTTATCTTGCCAACTTTATCTATCACTAAATTGTTTCTATCATTTCATCATCTATTAATTGAAATAAAGGTTCTCAAACGGCTACCACGAACTGGAAAATGAGGTGTAGGACGGCCCCTCTACTCGATGTGCCAAGACATTAAAGAAGTCGCAGGAAGTCTGTGGATGGTTAAGGCTCAAAATAGATCATGATAATTTACTTTCTTTGCGTGTTAACTTTTGGATACTGTGTGATCATTACTTTAAAATTAATAGTATAATATTGGTAGGGGGCTTCTCTCTCCTCCAATCTCTGCAACCGCAAATCCTGACGGATGGCTCGCGTTATGCGCTAACGAGCCATTAATTATACATATCGACTGCCTCAACAGATGATCTATGACATTTGTTGTTGAGCAAGATGGAAGACGCATTATTTGGTTCCGTTTGAAAAACGCTATCCCTCTGTTGGTGACAAGTGACAGATTACTGGAGCTTGGTTGTGCTTAGAGCAGCTATATCGGGAGATGACAAACTTACGCGTTTTACTATGACAAAGTTAGTGTGATCATTGATCATACGTCAATATTTTGACCATAAAACATACTCTCTGATTAGATTATGGTACAAAAACTTATACAGTTTACAAAAAAAAATATTGTAAAAAAAATAATAAAACAAAAGAAATAAAAAATAAAAAAACTTACTATGATTGTGACGTTAAAATATTGGTTGACATTTTGCACAATGTCACCTAGTCCCAAACTAAGCAAAACTTGTACTATGGTAACTTTAAACCATAAGCTACTGAAGGTTTTAAAAATTGTTTTTTTTTTATAACAGAATGCTTGGTTTCATCAACTGCGATAATTGTTCCAAACAATGTAGAATGCTAATTTTCCACTCAACAATTACTAGACCATTACAATTTACAGCCTTTTAATTCAATAAAACCGCTTTGGCGCGTTGTTGAGAAAAGGTTGAAATCATTGCCGATATTGGTTGGATTTTATTCAATTTGTATTGTTATTTTCGAAAAAGGTTCGATAAAGGTTAAAATAAAATGAATGACAAAAATATCAAAAGTAGGTACTTTGATAATTAATTGTATGTTTATATATTTTTTTAAAGTAATTACATGATTAGTAGATTGGACATACAAGTAACAAGTATCAGGCACTACATTAAGATGATACGTGAAGTGTCCAGAGTTACTAGTTGGTCTATGAACCTTGCATTCCATTCATAATTTAGCTGGTTTTTGGTACTATTAATCCCTGTGTAAGTACTATTTAGTGAATCTCATGTACTAAAATTATACATAATAATTATATAAGGTTCTGTACATGGTATACTGATGTTCGCCTGTTAGTGAAATTGCGGCCCAGAGTGTGGCATGGACGAGTGATGCCTTGATTTAGACGTGCACCTGATAATTATTGCATGAACGCCTACCGATCACTCAGGCAAGAGCTATTTCAACACCTTAATCAATTATATTCTTACACGTGTCTTTATCTATATGCCAGATCCAAAATTTTCAGACGAGATTGTCAATTAGATTGGACGGATTTTAAGAATATGCGTCTGTTGTTTTAAAATAGCAAACGTAGCTACCACTAGTTAACGCCCAAATATCATTTCGTTTGTTATGTTATATATTATATGCTAACCCAAAAAATCCTAAACATTGAAATCTTTTCTGCTGTATATATGATAACATTTTTATTACATTAATATTCCTTTTTAACTCAATTTTATTCTGCACCAGACTAAATAGACGATCCTCAATGATGAGGTTCTATTGGTCCAATCCCGTGACGTGCCGTGATTGATGTTACGGGGTGGCTATTCATAACGATATACGAGTATTATTAGCACGAATGAGTTGTGAGGTGGCGTGAATGTGTGTTTTTCTTTTGTTTCTCATGAATTTTAATAGCAACTGTTTGTGGATTATACTGCGTAAAATATAAAAAAAAAGATCTGTCAGGAAGTATTATTGATAAATTTTGCTCGTAGTTACAAAAAAATTGTTTAATGTATTAAGTAACTGAATTAGTAATGTAATAAAATGGTAACGTTAGAAGTCTAACCATGATGAAGACAAACAACCATGACAAACAACCATGTGGTCTAACGGTTAGTACCACACGAATTGCCATCTTGACACGTAGATTCTAAGCTTCTTGTGAGAGTAACTTTACCAGCAACCATATCATTTGAACCAAAATACAGCAGTGCAAGCATTACTGCTTGGTGGCAGAAATATGTATGGTGGTAGTACATAGGACGAGCTCTATCACAAATAACTCTACCAGTATTTTTTAAACAAATTTCAGTTTATTCTAATTTAATATTTTCTTATTTATTCATCAATCTTTATTTTCAATATAAATTATTAACGCGTATGTTTCCAAAGTACTGTTCTAAAACACGATCAATTTGAATATCTCAAACTCACCTTCCTATGTCGAAAGAAACTTTTTGCAAGAAGCATTAAGTCGCAGTTTTCTACAAAGCAATGACCGTCATATGACGCACTTGACGCAGCCGTCAACGTGCCGTTAACCAGTCGTCAACGCAATGTAAACACATCACTGGACCGTAACGGCTACGGCTAGGCGACCACGCGTCGACGCCTGGTTGACGTCTTGTCATTACCTCGATGCAAGCGTGAAGACTAAGGAAAAATATAAGGTCAAAGACTGTTTAAGCGTGCGGCGTTTTTGAGTTGACCACCGCTAGACGTTTACTTGTAATGATTAAAGTTTGACAATCCGAGATGATGCAGATACGATGCTTGTCAGTGAGTATTGCATTATAATTTCATCTATGAAATACGAAAGCCAGTATTTCTGCAACAGCGTTACCTCTATTCACTGCCATTATTAAACGAATATTATGACGGTTACTGCTTTTTAGAAAACCTAAGGTTTTATTTCTTTAGCGATTGTCACTCAGAGAATTGTTGAGCTCTAATGTACTTTAAATCTACTTAAGCGTAAATTTGACTGTCCATTAAGAAGTTTTCGACTGCTTTCACGATTTGCCATCTTCTTTATTACACTGAATCGCAGTTGAAATGTTGTTGCTACTTTATGATCTTGATTTTCATATTGTTTTTCAAAGACAATAGGCTCGAAAAGGGTTTTTAAGCAAACCTTGATAAATTGTAAACACAGTTGTAAATTTTGCTTTGTAACACGAAATGAAAGTTAAACAGCCTTTAAAGGATTATGTTAGGAATGATAGCTTGTGTGCAAATAACAAGAAATTATTTTGGTAATTAATATGAAATATCTCCATAACAACCTATTTTATTAACACAATTAATAATGGTAAATTTTACAAAGTACCTGCTGGTTGTTTTGTGTCTTTCTGTAATTATTGTTTTACTGGTATTTTGGGTCATAACGCCACACATTAATTATATTATCAAAACCAAGTCTTAAGCTGAGATGAGCTCAAGGTACACTTCGGTTGGTGATCAAATGTATTTTCTATAACAACGCCAAAAAAAATATTTATTTACACTAACAGAAGAAAGAAATCAAACGAATTTCCAAATAAAACAGACCCTACTCACTTATACTTTTCGCTATCTCAATTAAACCCAGCCCTGACATTTTTATGGATTCAGAAGTCTCCCCTTGTCTTCAACCACTAAACGCAATTAGGCCCTTAGTAACATTAATAACCTCACTTTCGTTTATCTGGACGATATCATTCTACGAACTAAAGGACTCGTTATGTTACGACGTTTACTGACATACCAATTCTCAACCACATCAAAGCCACACAATATTCAAGTGTCAAGTACGCGTGAATGAATAACCGCACATGAAAATATGATGTGGTCACAGCTCTCGTAAATGGTTACTTACGTGGTGTGATACCTTTTAAAATGGTTCAGGAAACATTATTTTGACAATGCACACGTTTTGAGGATGTGCACTAAAAATCTTGTTTTGCAAACCCATTGCAAGTTGAGTTTTTCATAATAAAAATCTATTTTTGCCGCTGAACAGTAATGCTGTGATTTAGTCACAGATTTAGTTAAAAGGTATGGTTGCCAGAATAATATAATTTATTGGCACATTAGACTTTTTGATCTACATCGGGGTCGCAACGTGCAAGTGATACCTCTAGTATTGAAAACGTTCATAGGCTACAGTAACAGCTTAGATCAAGTGAGTCGGTAGATTGTTTGTTTGTTATTATAAGGTCTTTATTTGTCATTAAAAATAATAAGTAAGTAGTATAATCTAAATACAGTTTAGTATAACACTAGCTGTATTTAGAATATAACTTTGCAGACTGCAGCGCCTACTTATATATACATTTTTAATTAAGACGGTTGATTGTATGTCACATAAGCGGTATCGAAAAATATTTTTCCTACACTTATTTACTTAAACTTTACTTATTAATTGACTTAAATAGTTGTATTTGTTAGCCACAGATCTTAACGTAGTAAAAAGAGTAAATTCAAGTCAAAGTATAATTTAATTATTTTTACTGATAAACTTTGACTTGAGTATTAGTAATTTGATAATTGCCGGACTCAAAATACCTACTGTTCAATATAAACCTAAAATATAATAATAAATAAAATATATAAAAGTTAAAGGTTAATTTGTGGTGTGGTTATAAGTGGCTGGTCTAGACAGGCCCTTAGAACGTTAGTACGAACTCTAATCATTTGGCCGTTAACTTTCCTTTTATGCTAATAATGAAAAGGACTCGCAGAAACTGTAAAACTTTTTTAATATAATATTCTAAAAGTCAAACAGTCAGATCTGCATTTTCAATTTTCGTTACGATATCAGTGGCTCAGTTTATTTGCTTTTTTAAGTTCAGTGCTAAAGCACCTGTAAGTCCTTATTATTTGATTAGAATCAATTTTATTAGTAAGCTCAAATAAATAGTGTCTCCCTCCTGGAGTTCAGTGGCCGTATAAAGACTTTTTTATTTTTTAAGGTATCTAAAAACTAGCTACATTTATAAAGTAGGTAGTACAAATAACATAATGAACAGCTCGATTTATTCTGTAAAAAACGTGCAACAAAAAAGTGGGCCTTTATTTAAGTTGTCGAAATCATCATCATCATGATCAACTTTCAAAGTTCTGCTGCTGGGAGACTGATTGAGTTTTAATCTACCACGATAACTCAATGCAAATTGGTGGACAGCATTATTATTTTGAAATTTTAGGACATACCTTGTTCCATTAAAATTTTTGTTTAATTTTCATTAACTTATGAGAACTTACTAAAAAAAAACGCGCATATTTATTATAAAGAAACTGGTTCAGTGGACATTAGCCTTTGAATTTATACTTTGCACTGATATTTATTGAACTTTAGAGCAATAATGAAGAATGTATCGAACCATTAAAACTTCTATCTAACCAAAATAACATTGCTTTTAATCAATAATACCGAATTACCAAAAGCTAAATGATTAAATCTCATTGCAAACATAGCTTGCCTGAATTCTCTGGAAATCTAAATTATCTAGCTGGTATTGACTAATGAAATGAAATTAGTTAATGAAATCAATGAAATTTAACAATCATCATAGCTGTACTTATAATATGCGAGTTAGATGTAAAAAGAATTAAATAAACTACAGTTTGAAAGTAATTCAATAAGTTTAATGCGAGTATATTGAATGAATGAATGAATGAAAATGCTTTATTGTACACCTTAATAACTAAATTACACAATTTAGGAATAGTGATTTATCTAAATGCACAATGGCCGCCCATTGTGCATTTAGATCAATCAATCTTATCGCTGAGGAAGCGATCTCTTCCAGACAACCTTGGTATGGAAAGGAGCCTAAATTGAATGGAAGATTGGTCGGGGTGTACTACAATAATAATAAACATAACTATGATTTAAAAAGTAAAACAAAAATAAAAATAACGATACTAATAATAATTGTATATAATACACGTACATAAGCTTGCATAATATATATACATAGTACATAGTATACATAGTAAAATAAACGTACTTTCAATACATTAAATATTAATAGTATATTCACTCATTAAAAGTTTTGTTACTCTTAGTGGTGATTTTTTTTGGTATGTATTTTAGTGTATTTTATCGAGTACTAAATTGTGTGTGTGTACAAAGCACCACAAGAGAGGGTTGGTCTAGTGATAGTGACCCCGCCTTTTGATCTTAAGGTCGTGGATTCGAACCCGGTCGTAAACCAATGGATTTTTCTTTTTATATTATAATAGTTGTGCTCGCATACGCCGAAGGAAAACATCGTGAGGAAATCCGGCATCCAAGAACTAAAAATTCAAAAGACATGTTGTCATCCACCAATCCGCATTGGGCCTCGTGGTGGACAAAGACCTAATCACTCTGGCTCGAGAGTAGGCCAATGTCCGAACATTTGGAAACATTAGAAGGCTGCCATGATAAAAATATCAATGCTAAAAACTTTGAACTTTAAAAATTCTTATTTTTTAAAGTGGCTAGTAAACTTTGGAGATAAGAAATCAGTATTTTTTTAATGTTCTGCTCATCACATATAGATAAAAATATTATAAATTTGTTTTAACTTGGTACAAGTACCTACCTCTGTTATTTGATGCCCGTTTACCTTCTAAATTAACATTTACCATTAACAATAAAATTGTTTCACAATGTTTGCTTTTAGAAACGAATTATACTGTTCTTTCAAATTATAAGTCTTCATTAATTGCTAAAAACAGTAATAATATAATTGAAGTCTCCTTAAAAGGTTTCATACACTTACAGTGACGAACGAAACCCTAAAAAGAAAAGTAGATTTTGATCTATACTTAGGTGAGGCTCACTGATCTTTATAACAGTAAGCCCTAATAAACCTCTGCTCGTGTTTTTTTTGTTTAGAAAGGTTTTTTTTTTACAACTGAAGTGGCAACCAAGCGTACGGCCCACAAGATAGTAAGCGGTTACCGCAGCCTATGGACGCTTGCAATAACAGAGGTATCGCGGGTTGCCATCTTGAGGCATAGATCGAAAGCCTCATGTGCCAGTAATTTCACCGGAAACTATACTCTTTGGATGCGAGCATTACTGCTTTGCGGCAGAAATAGGTATCGTGGTAATACTTCCCCGGACGAGTTCTATCACAAGGACTCTACTACTCTAAACGTATTATAGAATTACTTTTTCCATAATAAATATACAAATACCAAACAAAAAATTCACTAGATTATTATAGGGCATCCGTTAGCCTTAATAATTGCATCGCAAATCGTTATAAGGTATTTACCTTTTTCCTATTTTCTTTATATAAAAATGCTGTTTTTTAGTTTCGATAAAACTGAACAACGGCTGATATATGTAGTTTGGCTAATTTTGGACTTCAAATATTTCTGTAAGAAAGTCCAAGAAAGGTCCAGGGTAAACAGTGACAAAAATTTCGAGGGTCAGCTAATTTAAATTATATTACAAAATATACATAATTGTTTTATTATTAAAAAAATGTTTTCTTATCAAGTTTAATTAAGAACTTAGTCCGTACTAACCAAACATTAACTTAAAACTAAATCGCCATCATGTTAATCATTCTAAAAATGTTTTATTTTTATAACTTTTTCTCATTCCATTTTCATTTATTTTTCGAAGCCACAAATTGCAAAACCGTTATTGTTTCTTATAAATGGTTCCAGCAAACATTAATTTGATGGAATGGATATTGTAAGGAAACAAGGTCACTGTTGCTTCGGAAGCGACAAAAGTGTTTCATCATGACAGCCTTCTAATGTGTTCGATACTGGGACACTGGCCTACTTGAATAATGATCTACGGAATCCATTGGTTTGTAAGTATACGACTGGTTTTGAACCGACTATCTTATGATCAGAAGGTAGAATCACTACCAAAGCTCAAAAGTGTTTAATAATTTAACTTATTTAGGTTTTCTACAATAAAGTGATTTTTTGTATTTTTCTGCTTAAGGAGGATAATGGATTAGAATCTATTGCTCTTCTTCTCAAAAAATAAATAAGATTTATTACGACCTTATTATAACGATTGCCTTTTTAATAGCAACGGCTTCAGCGGCAATACATCAAAGTAGATGGCGAATTCATAAAATTTTATAAACGCCCCCCTTAAGCCACTTTCAATTTATCTAACAACTTGTTTACTTCGGTAGCGATATTGCGATGGAGTGTGGCATGGTTAGACTAACAGCGATTTGAGAAACTCGTGTTTTAATTAAACTCTGATCTTTGTGTGTCTTATATCTTATCCGTCATGTGGTAATATTATTTATTATGTTCCTAATACTGGGACCTGGAAAGACTCAAGTATGCGTCTTTACCTTAAGCTGGCAACGGCTTGATTGCTAGGCTACCCTCCTATACAAACTCGGCTGAATCCAAAAATCTATAGGCAAAAATCTTAGAAGCGTCATTATTATGGAATAAGTTTAATCTGAAGAGTTATTTAGGAAAAAAAAATACCAAGTTATATTAATAATAAACAACTTTTGGAAAAACTTTTACCTATTTATGGTTTATCTAAAATGACCTTAAGAGTAATCCATATCACCGGTTACACTATGTAGAAGTTGAACGATAAATATAGTGACAATTTGGTAATGAATAAAAATAAGAACCCAGCCGAATTTTTTGCCAAATTATTTTAGGCTGGGGCGCGTGGAACTGGTGTTAATTCACCTATTTTTTATGACTTTTCAAAATTATTCTTGAGATATGATTAAATAAAGAGAGTTTTGACTTTGACTTACATTTCGACTTAACGGGGTAAACGTGCGCAACCGGTAATACTAGTAGCATTGTTTAAAAAAAAACAAAAAATACGCCTTTTTGTTTACGTGTTTACAGCCCACTAGCCTCCCTCAAACGCAACCCAAATTAATCTGTTGCTAGGGCTCTTGGTTAAGATCAATCAATCACCACGACAAAGCACCGAGAGTGCCGAGTTGGCCGATATAACCCAAGCTTAGCCGACAACATCCGATTTTAACCGATTAGCCTCTTACTCAAATAAGATTTTCTGAGAGCACGCACGAAACTTTTAACTTTTTCTTACACCAATTCAAAATTAACAGTCTGAAGTCTAAAACATTTTAAACTCAAAACGGGTGATATGAGTAACATATTATTATAACTTCAATGGTCAAAACTCTTCTTTAATAACGGGTTTTGTAGATGATGATGGATCGTTGTCTAGAATAATGTTTGCAAGCCACAACCAGCTCTTGACTTCAAAGGGCCTGATAAATCGCAGCTTAAAAGGGTATTGTTAATCTTTATAAATGTCAGCGAAAAGGATGGACGAAGTACTTGTCGCGTGAAAATGTTTCATTGTGTATTTTAAGATTTATGTTTAAAATAATATTAATTGCTTTTGGATTGAATTAAATTTACAGTAAAAAATAATACCTGCTAATATAAAAAAATAAGTTTTTTTGTCATTTTTGTAGTTCTTTCAAAATTATATGAAAAATGTAACCTACCAAAACAAACTTTGAATTTTTTTTTGTAAAAAAAAAACACAATTACCAAAGTTAACCTGCGAATCTACACCAACCAGTAAGATATATTTTTTCATGATTCGGTTGAATTATTTTTTATCTTTTCATAATGGTCAGATCTGTGGATTAACAATAAAATTTAATTACGTTGCTACATAATAAAAAAATTGCAAGGTGCCTAATGTACCAGTATACTTAATTTTTTAAAATATTTTTGTGTGCATTTGAACTCATCCGTCCATTACCTACTCTATTTGTGAAGCTTTCAAAACAAAGCTTACTAATCCGTAGAGTGCCTACAAAGCTGAGCGGCAATTTTTCAAACATTTGTTAAAAGCTCGGCTCCACTTGCTTGACGGATTGTCAGTCTCGAGATTAGAACGCGCTGAAGTGCTAGCTCACAAAACATGAAGCAGCTTGTTCACTATTTTTATAATCATCATGACACTGACCTACTCTCAAACAGGAGTGATTGGGTCTTAAATTAACGCGGACCTCATGCGGATTGGTGGATGGCACATGTCTTTCGAACTTTTAGTTCTTGGACATGCTAGTTTCATTACGATGTTTTCCTGCACCGTATGAGAGCACTGGCATTGCGCACAAAATAAATTAAAATAGAAAAATTAATTAGTACACGACTGGGTATGAACCCACGATCTTAGGATCGGAAGGCGGGGTCACTACCACTAGACCACCAGTGCTCTACTTTTAGTACTTTTATAATATTTATGCATAATACTAAAGTTTGTGTATGTGTTGTTTCTTCTCGCTCAAATAATTGTCATATTTTTACTGTAGAAAAGTTTACTCGTGTGTGTGTGTAAGCTATGCAGCTTAAAAACTATATAAAACTGACTAAAATTAAATTTACCACTATTTTTGTTGTATTTTCAACACAGTACAGGGCGTTACCTAAAATTAAACCTTGACTGTTGTAATTTCGAGAAGTTTTTTATATTTTTAATTTTATAAATGTTTATTATCTGCCCCACCATTTTTCTTTATTACCCATGCTTCCCTACAAAATTGCAGCTTAATAAATGCATTTTATTATGCTGCAATTATAAAATGAACTAGCTGACTGCTTGTGAGCTGTAACAGTAGCAAGGCAAATTCACAGCAATGAGCTCCTTGAAGAGAAGTAATTAACTAATGAAACTGCAAAACTGCTGAAGACGCTTCTTTATTTCATTCTAACAAAACCTTTAGCATTATTTACCGGTGCTGTTAATTTCTGTTAAATCATATCCCTCCTGATGACGACTCTCAAAATTGAGTCGAAAGTGCCGGTTCTTCTTCACCGATCTATAAGTAAGTGAAGACACCTGTTTTAAAAAAAATGGTATTAAATCTGGTGTCAATAAATAATAAATATTTTTTTAATTAAACTAATTACTCAATGCCCTAATTCATATAGAAACTGTTATTTTAGCAGCTTACTGAGTATTGTCTTTCCTAGTCATTCTTATGTCAATGAGTAGAGACGATGAAATATTTAAAAGACTATTATAGCTACCCAGAGATTTATAGTTCGTTTATGAATAGGCCCGTAAAATGTTTTTTTTTTTAATTTAAATTGAATTTGAGCCCGGAACCGTCCTCTTGATATGCGGATGCTTTTATAATCTTAGCTGTTTCCACTGCGAAGCTGACGATAAACGTTACGCGTAGTAATATACATTCTATTTGTATGAAATTAAAGATGATTTTTCCTGCATTTGTATTAAACCTCGGGACGGACGCTGACAGCCACGGCATACGTATATTGAATGGAAAATTTAGCTATAATATGACACATGTAGAATGGATATTACGAAACGCGACAAACTCAAAATGACCGATTCTATGGTTACAGTGAAACAAGCTTTAATCATCATCATCATGACAGCCATCTAATTTTCCCACTGCTGGGACACTGGCCTACTCTCGAGCGAGAGTGATTCGGTCTTAATCCACCACGCGGACCCAATTCGGAATGGTGGATGGATCATGTTCTTCGAAGTTTTAGTTCTTGGACATGCCGGTTTCCTTACGAGGTTTTCCTTCACCGTATGAGAGCACTGGCATTGCGCATAATCATTTTTCAAATAGGAAAATCCATTATTGCACGACTGGGTTCGAATCCACGACCTTAAGATCGGAAAGCGGAGTCACTACCACTAGACCACAGTGCTCTAAGCTTTAGTATGATGCCTTTTTTTTTAAACAACTAAAGTGGAAACCAAGCGTACGGCCCACAAGATGGTAAGCGGTTACCGCAGCCTATGGGCGCTTGCAATACTAGAAGTATCACTCACGGGTTACCACCCTGAGATGTAGATCGAAAGATCGAAAGACGTAGAAAAAGAAAAACCATACCCTTCGGATCGGAACACAGCAATGCAAACATTACTGCTTGACGGCAGAAATAGGTATGGTGGTTGTCCTCCCCCGGACGAGTTCTATTACAAAGAACGTTACTACTCTTAAATTTATAAAAACCTCTGTTAGATTAATATGTGTTTTTTAAATCTATAATCGTCTTTATTCATTGACATTAGAATAATTAAGTAAACAATACTTAGCAAGCTGCTAAAATAACAGTTTCGATTATGGTTATAATACTATATTAAAAAAATTAAATTCATTTTCTCTTTCTTCCTTCTTCTTTGAAATAAAAAGCGACTGCCTAAGTTACACTAATCTTTGCGCTTTCTGAGTTTTCACACTATCGCAGTTACTTGTCGAAGCTATTTACAGTGCAATTTCAATTTGTAGTACACATTCTGAGGCACACATTACTGCTTTGAGGTAAGGCTAAGTACTTAGTACATAGTATTAAACAAAGTTACTTCCTTTTAACTCTTTGTATGTATGTAGGTATGTATGCTTAGATCAAATTTGCCGTACGATTGGTTGC
Organism: Colostygia pectinataria; assembly: GCA_951394395.1. Lineage (NCBI taxonomy): Eukaryota > Metazoa > Arthropoda > Insecta > Lepidoptera > Geometridae > Colostygia > Colostygia pectinataria. Next base: position 7,332,939 of record OX596362.1, read on the forward strand.
CACTTTAATGACAAAAAATTTAAAAAAAAAATGCGCAACGGATTCAACGCGGTTTTCATTATTAAATATAATAATTCAATAGAAAGGTTTATCTGTATCTGTAGGTGTAGGTCAAGTATCTACCAATATGAACTTTTATTAAATAGTCCTAGCATCTTATACAAGTATTAAAACAACACCAACTCTCGCATCTGTCTTTTAGCGACTATTCCTTTTCACTCCCTCCGCTGAGTTGAAAACTACTCAAACATCTTAACTGAAGAAGAAGTGACTTAATTTGAATCCCTGCTTTAAAAGTAACAAAACATTTGCACTCAGAATTCTCCAAACCATTGACAGGTTAAAATATGTTGTGCAGTTAGTTCACTTAAAGCAAGCGTGTAGAAAGCATTAAACGATTTAAGGTAATTAATTCCTTTTTTATAAAATAAACTGTTGTATTACCGGTTTGCTAAGTATTTTCTGCCCATGTCATTCTTGAACAGGCAATGGCAAATTTAAATGACACATTAGCTTACAGGTTTGTAGTATAATTAATACAAATACAATACATAGTTAAATATTTTTGATTATACATGAAAATACCCAGAACACCCGTAACAAATATTTGCAGATCTTACAAACATTTGTTCCAAGACGGGAATCGAACTCGCAACCTCCTGCGTCGCAGGCGGACCTTCGCCGACTGCGCCACATTGGTCGTCAAACTGTATTTAACTTGACCGTATACCTCATAGTTTAAAACCAGTGTCCTTTATAAAAGTGACTTAGCTTTCCTAAAAGTGGTTCCTGTACGTGCCTCAGTTCTCGCAATTTAGTTCTACAAGTAACACCTAGCACTAGCCTGGACGAGAAATGAGCTAAATTAATGTCGCCGTAAAAGCGTTGTCAGCGCTCCAGTGCTCTTAACACATCTTATGTAGAGTTAACACATTGGTAGTTAGTTATTGAAGGTTTAAAATCTTAAAACACGTTTAAATAATGCTAAACGTGTTTTTTTGTGCAAACAGGCAATAAATGAAATGATTTAGATTTTTTTTTGCATGGCATTTGCATGGTCTTATAATTTAAGTATTAGTACATAGTTTCTTCACTGGTGGTCTAGTGGTATTGTATTGTATTGTATTGTATTTATTTATTTACTTTAATTAACACGGATAAACCAATAACATCAATTAAAGATAAGTACACACATCAAATTAGGAAAAATAAGAAAATACAGATTTTATGAACATTCCAGTCAAAAAAAATAAAATAAAAAATAGTTAAATATCTTCATGTACAGGTCACATCAATTTACATTATAATCAATCAGAAATAAAAATGACGGTAATGACTCCCGCCCGCCTACCAATCTTAATGTCGTTCAGGTTACAAGCTTTCAACGGTCACACGGTCGTGATCCATTGGATTTTTATTCAAAAAATGTATGGGCGCAATGCCAGTGCTCTCATACGATGAAGGAAATCATCGTGACGAAACCGGCATGTCCAAGTAAAAAACAGACGAAAAATCTCTAGTGCTACTCCGCTCAACCTTTTAACCAATGAGGTCACACAGTTAACACAGTTAACCTCAAAAGAAAAAATCTACATGTGTTTCATCCCTCCACGGGACATCATCAGGACTATCGACTTGTTATCCAGCAGTTGTTCCGTGTATCAATTATGTCCAAGTACTAAACATGTACCATCTATTAATTCGCATTGGTTCCGCGTGGTGGATTAAAATCCAATCACTCTCGCTTGAGAGTAGGCCAGTATCTCAGCAGTAGCATTAGATGACTGTAATGATGACATACTTTATCTGAGTCCTTAGGCAAAGTTTTATCAATTAAAGAAAGGATTGCTCTAGCAAATAAGAAAGTTACTAAGAGTTTAACGGACAATAGGCACAACCTAAACTGTTGGTTGATTCCTCAAAAAAAACTCAACTTTAAATATTTCAACCATAATTTTTTTACTATACTATACAAAAAAATGGTCGAGTCTCGATTCACACAGATGATAGTTAGCAACACATCTCTGGTTTTAATACAAGCTGTACCTATATACCAGTTAATCTCCAAATTATATTATACATTTATGTACAAGTCACCAGTTTTCCCCGAACGTAACCAAGTGCCCTGAAGCGTTGTTCCAATAATTTTACATTTACAAGTAAGATATTTTCACCAGAGAACTCATTTAAAAAATATGAAATTACAAAAGTTCAACCCTCAGTGGGATAGCTCAATTTCCTGAACAAGAAGTGGAATTTCCGGACAAGTTCGCAATTTGCAACATTCGTACCAAAACATATCTAGAACCACCGCAGTTTAGGGATGGGTAAAGGTTGACGCAGTGGTATTGGATCGGCACCACCTCGACTCAATTTTAATTTAGAATACTAACCAGCTAGATATTTTAATAATACTTTGCGGGATTTAATCGAGTAATTACCTTCTTTTGAAAGATGTCGTGACGTGTGGATCGTATTGCAACAACCGTGGTTATGCCATAAACAACAACATAATACAGCAAAATTAAAAATAAAAATGTGTTCTGGTAACGAAAGTTTAAAAAAAATACCAGATAGAAATGACGCGATGCTGATTGTGGCAACGAGCAAATCTTCACATTATTATCATCATCCAATCAAAAGACTGCTGCTGGACTTTGGATTTTTATGCGTTATAATAAAACGAATACATTGTCCTGGGTAGTAGTACTCTTCAGCAAGAGTCCATTTTGGTGTTTATCACTGTAATGTGGCATTTTGTCTTCAAACAGAGTGTGTAAACATTAACGTCAAGCAGACTTTAATTGAACACTGCTTAACTTACTTCGATGAAAAAAACTTGTTTTATATGTCCAGTACAAAAAATAAAGATTCAAAGATTAGGAAATTGTACCAATATGCTATCAAATTAATTTTAATTTAATTTTCTTAATTTTCATCCGGCTAAAACAAATTTTATCCGGATAAAAAATAAAGCCGGTATTTAACCAACTGTCTCACGGTAATTTATCAGCGCTATTGGCTAACTAGTTTTAGTACCGTGAATTACAAAGTTTGCCGGTAGCTGCCGATACACTAATTGAGTTACTTTCGAATTAGCGGTATTTGTGCGTGATTTATCATCACAGCATTTTATAACTGTTGAACTTTACTACAGTTTCTGTTATTTTGGTTTTAATGGGTGCTGTGGTACCTTAGTATGAAATTTTTGATATCCATAACACAGATAATTTAAGGACTTATGAGGATGTTGATTATTATGTTAACTTGTGCCTTTATTAATAAAAAAAACTGTCATTTAAGTGGCTTGCTAGTATTGTCCATAATATATTATTATTTATTTAGATCAGTTGAGTTATCTATAAATCGTTTGTAACGGTCTTTAGATGGGTCAACTGTTTCATTAAAAGTGCGATCTGTCACCTTGAGGGGACAAAACTAGGTGACAGATGGGAATAAAGATTTTCTCTACACTCTTTTGTCAAGCCGTTAGGTCCTTATACTTCTGCCTATCTGCTCCAGCTCGCATTATTTTGTATATTTTGTAGGTAGTGTATTTAGAATACATGGAAACACTTAGACCAGAAACAATTAAGTAGGTATTTATTAACTTACTTACTAAGTTACTTAAGTACCTACATTTGGTCTGTAATTTTTTATGGCATTGAACAAATAAAAAAAAAACCTGCTTTGAAGGGCACTGTAGCTAGTGAAATTACTGGGCGAAAGAGACTTAACAACAATGTCTCAGGGTTACAAGCGCAGTGCAGTGCCAAAAAACCTGCTTTGAAGGGCACTGTAGCAAGTGAAATTACTGGGCGAAAGAGACTTAACAACAATGTCTCGGGGTTACAAGCGCAGTGCAGTGCCACGCAAACACTTAAACACTTGCACTGCACCTGTAATAGTCAGGCGTGGTGCTTAACATCAGGTGAGCGCCTTGATTGTATTGTCACTTGATGACATAAAAAAAATTGCAGACCATATAAACATTTATTTTGTTCCAAGGATCGAACCCGCGATCTTCGCTTCTTAGCAAAGCACTCGCCCACCATTCCACCAAGGTTGCAATTACATTTTGCAGTAGGTAAATAAAAAAATATTTAATTTTCTATTAGTAACATACACCGCGTTTGTTTTGGGCCCGTCAGCCATTTTGCTAACAAAGGACTGTCTAGTTGCTTTCAAATGTAAAACGCTGGTTGTTTAGTGCGTATTACAAATGGTGTGCTATTTGCATTTAGTTTCAATGATAAATGAGACGGACGCGCTACTGTGTTTAGAGATTACTAATTGGAAGTAGCTTCAGTAGTTTCCGACAGACAAACTGAGATAAGCAACGTGCGGTCACTATTTTGATCTAGGAAGTTTTTGCTTAATTGTGTTTAATTTTTGAAATACAGTTTTCTAAAGACTTTCTCGTGTTCGTTTATCTCACCGATGCCAATGTCAACATTATAACTACCAACCCGCTCCGGCTTCGCTCGGGCACTTAAACTATACGTATACTTTTTCTATTTTGTAAGTTTGTATGTATTCTATCGGTTATCTGGTTTTCATAGTATGAGGCAAGATTGTAAATGTAAAGTAAATGTCCGTGAACATTTACTTATTCTTCCAGCTAAATGAGTCCTCATCTCAATTTATTACAAATTCTATTTGAATACCTACAAAAGCAAGTTACTTCGGCTTTTCACATTTAACAGCTCACATAAATACACAACTTCCGAACTGTACAAACAATAGGATAAACAAATTTCTGTATTCATTCGTATTTGTTTTGCGAACGTTGTTCTCAGTATGTGACTCAAATTCACAGCCAGCAACGCAGATAGCTCAATCACTCTTATGACACAAGCTCCAAATCTGTGATCAAATCCCAGAAATATACCTCCTCAGTCAGTTCTCATTGTTAAGGATTTGACTCCATCTCAATTTGTGGATTATTGATCTTCAATTAGAGTGGTGGATGAAGTGCTCTGTTCACCGGCATTTCCAGCTGTTCTGAGACCTGGTCAAACCATTGCCTGGGGTCTTTAGCCCACTATTTTCTGTCACAATGAGCCTCTCGAATCTCGATGTTATCGGTATTACTGTTGGCAATGTGACCATAGGGTTATAAAATTCTGTAAAAGCTAGTAGAGTCAATTGCTTTTGATGTTTAAGCTTTCAAATAAGTTTATAAAACATAATATTCATATAAAGAGAAAAAAAGATAGATTAGCTAGTCACTTAGGCAATGATATAGTCCAGTGTTTAGTTGCCTTTATCGGATGTTGCTAGGCACATATTAATAATCTGCCCTATGTGACCTCTTTTAAAAATTCATTTTATTAATAACTTTATTTCTTATCCATGGATAATTATCCATAATATATGATAATGTACTTTAATAAACTGACCCAGCTTTCTCTTGAAAAGTAACACCGCTCCCTGAATGTGTTTGTTTACGCAAATATTTTTACGGTTTACTGTAAATTGAGTTATTGGGCGGCCGTAATAAAGCCAGAAGTATTTTTCGGGACCCTGGGATACTGGTACCTATTCTGTCAAGCGTAATAAAACTTATACGCTCATAAGTGTTGGTGTTTTTGCAGACTTGCGAACCTTTCGTGCGAACTTTTGGTAATGCGTGCAATAACTACTTGTAAACTATAGTAATGGATATTTTGTAAGGTTTGCGTGAAACAAAACAAGTCTTTATGTCTTTAGGCAACATGATAATTAAGCAAAAACAAAAATTTGCCATACAGCACAAAAATTACAATTTGTTTAACATTTGTTTTTGATTTGTATACAGAAGCATATAAAATATTCGTAAACAGAGATATTTATCATAGATTTAAATGGATTAGCGGTTCCAAATAAATTTATTGGTTCCAAACCAGCATTTATAGATATAATACAAAAAATAACAACATTGTTTGTAGAACTTCATAATATTTCATCATTATAGCATAAAAATGTTTTTTTGCAAATGTTAGTAAGTACGAGATCTTTCTTCATACAATTTTTTTATTTTCATGAAGTATTTTGGTTTACAAACCAAAGGTAAAATTTTCCCGAAAAAAATATCTTGAATGGCTCTTGTGTTCTTAGTTACTTAAGTACTATCTTAACCCATTTTTTTTCAATGTAAAGTATCATAATACAGGTCATTCAGCAACGGAACTCATTTAAGACCGAGATATAATCCAACATTTCCAAAAAGTTATCAGAATTTGAACCTTAGGTCTCCCGATATAGGTTCTATGTTTGTTAGTAGATTTATCAGGAAGGGTATGAAGAACGATTATGTAAATAACGCTGTAATGATGTCATCAAGGTTATGCCATTAGGGTCTGATGCGTCGAGAAAACGATATAATAAAAGGTGAATGTATTTCAGCCGGCGCTAAAAATTACAATGATAGGGTAAAAATATAACAAAACATGCGCATTCATTTAGAAACAAAATAAAGTACCATTTTGTTTAAAATACTATTAAATAGAGATGATAGGTAATTTTAAAATGCATACTTAACATGTTTTTTCATATTATTATAAATACGTTTTGCATTATATACTTCATAGTCTGCGCGATATCTTTATTAATAATGGTATTGGTATAAATAACTATCGCTTCAAAATATCGAAACTGAACTTATACTAACAAGTTTTGGCTTTTAAATTTTTATCCAAATTAGTATTCAAATTAAAACACAACCAGCTCTTAGTTGAATAGCTAAGCCACTCAAATTTCTGTGTCTATGAGGAAAGGAATACTGTGACAAAAATATCAAACAAATGCCAGTGGTTTACGATAAACTTGTTTCACACGTTAGAATATTTATTTAGGAGTGCATAGAGGCATATAGTTAAAAGTATAACTGAAGAACAATATAAGGTCATGGCTTAACTGTCATTTACTTTGTAAATCTTCAACTATCAGCTATGAATGTATTAAAAAAAAAGTATATTTTTTGATGTAATTTTATACTACTAACACTTGTGTGATTGTATCATTATCAAAATTGAAAGAAAAAGTCTCTGAGTGAGATTTTTAGCAACCATTTTTTACATGTCGGAATTATTAATTATGGTCCCTTTTCGCTCAAAGGCATCATCTTTAGCCAATACGAGTTGTTCGCTACAAAGAACAAGGTGTTCTTCAGAGGCTGTGAATGTTTCTAAGTTGAACTTTCAGGTTATTTTTGTTGAGCTATAAAAGTTCCATTAGCGACCAAAAACTAATTTGCCAAGTTTTTAATAGTTGAGACTGCTGTTGATTGAAGTATTTCTGAACTATTTTAATAAAGCTTCTACATATTTACATATTTCACCGATGTTATTTTTTTAAAATAAGTTTTTGGAATAATTTATAAACAAACGCGGAGGTTGCGGGTTCGATTCCCGCCTCGGGTTAATTGTTTGTACAATCTACAAATATTTGTTTCGGGTTCTGGGCATTTTCTATATAATAATAAAACATATCTATTTAGGTATTGTATTGTAATAAGTATTTAATCATCTAGTACCCATAACACAGCTCTGTTTAACAGCAGCTTACCTTGGGGCTAGATGATGCTGTGTGGATTGTCCAGCATTATTATTTTTTTATTATTATTTCTATGTACACGCAATAGTTATTTTTATGACATGTTTTGTTTTATTATTAGAAGTTTTAAAAATATTTGAAAATGTCCTTCGAAACAAATAGCCTTTCACCGTCGATAGTAAAGGCTCATAATTGTGAAATTTTAGTTTTGTAGTAAGAATATTCACTGTTTTAAAATGCTTTTATTTTCGTAATTTTTATTTGGCTGCCGGATGTCGAGCGAGAGACATCCTTGGTACCTACTTCCTAGATAGGCAAGCTGCTTATGGTTATTGCAATAATATTGTTGGTTCCAGTTTAGTTTTTGTTACTACAATTTTTAAAAGTTATTTTTTTAAAGGCTATTCAAAGTATCATGACAGAGGCCTTCGGGTGGCTTAGAAACTATGTCAATAAAGTTGGCCACTCATACGAACTTACTACAATTTTTAACATAAACAGATTTTTTGGTCCTTTACAGATAAATTTTATTACACAATAGTGTTAATTTCGTTTTTTTGTGTTTTATTACACAAATGTGTAAATTCAAAAATTAATTAAAAGATTATTAAGTAGATAAGCAATAATATTTAGCAGTAAGTAAAAACTTATTTGACTCTCGATTCTAAAACGTGTAGACTGGTGCTATGGGGCTCTGATCTAGGCTTAGCTTTATTGACTACAAACTCTAAGGACAAGATGGCTTTTAAACTAGTTAAACTACGTTTTCTTAAATGTGGCGACCGTTTTTTGCTGTCCAAATAACAGCAGCCATAAATTAATGAACTGACCAATTGAAAAAAAAACTCTATAAAACTGCAACTGGACATGCTTCGAGGTGGATAAACACAGAAATATAGAAACTTATAACCAAATCTTTACTTTATTATAAATGTTCTTTAACAAGATTTTTTAAGAGTGCATTATTTATTGTAATATTTTGTATTTATTTGAAATCACGAGTGCCTTATTTATAACTTGCAGCATTGCCAGTATTCTAGAACACGTGCAATAATGATATTACTCTCTGTGTGGTTGGTACTTTATGACTGAAGATCGTGACGTCTTTGATGTGCTGAGTATCCAACGATTTCTGTTGGCGGCCTTTTGCAGCATGTCGTTACACCTGGTTTTACTTTCTGCGAACTGATTCATAGATTCATACTGCTAAAACAGTTATTAAACGAGACATTGTCTGTATCTCTCTGTATATTTTTTATGAAATTTAATATAATTCTATATATTTAGACCCTTAATTTAACAAAATATTAAATGAGATTTACCCTTCAAAGGAGATTTTGACACTTACCCAAAACTTGGTGTGACGTTTTGGGCTATTTTAAAATCACGATCAAGTAATTGTTTTTGTGACAAACTTTAAAAATGTTTCAATTGGCTTCAATGAGCTTAGTTTATTTCAGAACATGACCATAATGAAGCATGTAGTTTTAGTGTCTTTAATTTTAGTGGAACCTTATTCCAAGCTTGATAGGGATGTCTATATCTTACATTTCTGCTATAAATCGACCAACGCCTTTTAGAAAATCTACTGTAGGATTAGTTTCGTGCTGGGACACACGTTATTTCGCTTTAGAAGCTTAGCGTTTCTATTACAAAGTTAAACAATTTTAATCTGGCTTATGTTGGATAGATACTCTTATTTATTATTATTTTATATTATTTTTACTCTATATCTAAGAGCTCCTGTCCGCTGTTTAAATAAAAAGTAATAACTATTATTTTAATAAATTTTAGAAAGTATTTAAAAGAAATTACAATCAAGACATTTTTAGAAAAAAATGTATTCTAACAATTAGAATTTGACATATAATTATATTACTGTATGTTTTTTGAAAAGTTGAATCGAAATAATTAACAAATTTTTACATATTAATTATGTTTCGATTTTATATTGAAGTTTGAATCAAATTTTATTTGCAACTTTTGATGAAAAAAGGGTATTTAGATCTACGTGATATACCAAATTCTGGTACAAGAATCATGCTGCTATTGTATTTTTGACCTTGCATTCGGAACAATAGCCAAAGAAAACCGATACGTACGCGATACATTTTTATTTTATATAAAATGTAATGTAATGCAGACACTTGTTCAAAGAACAAAACTATCGTTGAACTAAAGTTTAAATTGGAATCCCCTTCGTCACGGAAGCAATGCGCCGCTCAATCGCAACAAAAGCAAAACGTTACGATTCGATTGCATTCCTGATCTGAATAAAGCTTTTATTTTACCCTCTTAATAACAAAAAAACTTTCGTTTTAGCGGCTCGCTAAGTATTGTTTTTTCTTGTCATTCTTATGTCAAAGACGATGATAAATTTGAAAGACATTTTAGCTAACAGAGGTTGACAGTATCATTAAGAATAAGCCTTTACAATGTAGAAGTGACGACAGTTAGAACGTCAACAACAATTATTATAGCTCATCTCTTTTTTAATGATTACATTTGTACATACGTACTCAGTTAAAGTATTCAACTTTTAGGTTAAGTAAAGTGTTTTTTTTTTTTGTAACAAGCTCAATGTATTGTCTCTAATTACTAGTCAATCATTTATTTACTGCAATAGTATGAAGGTTTACTGTAACATGAAATTTTTTTTTCTTGTCTAGGTCAATTTATCAACTCCAATCATCATTTTAAGAGTAGTAGAGTTCTCTGTGATTGAGCTCGTCCGGGGAAGGACTACCACCATACCTATTTCTGCCGCCAAGCAGTAATTCTCACATTGCTGTGTTCCGGTGTGAAGGGTATGGTTTCCGTTGAAATTACTGGCACATGAGGCTTTCGATCTTAGCCTCTAGGTGGCAACCCGCGAGTGATACTTCTTGTATAGCAAGCGTTCATTGGCTGCGGTAACCGCTTACCATCTCGTGGGCCGTACGCTTGGTTGCCACTTCAGTTGTATAAAAAAAAAGTTATCATTTACTCACAATTGCCTTATAATTTAAGGGCACTTGACTTTACTGTAACTATACTCCAACCAAAATGAAAGAAACTCACTTCATATTTTACGAAGGACACAAGATATATAAACGTTCACTCACAAACAAAACAAAGACAGTGTAAAACTAACTAAACAGCTAGTTCAGTTGCTTTGTAGCCGTCACTTTCGCAGTATGTATAAGGTTCTTTGTGCCACAGAACATACATTAATACTATGCACAGAATGGTCACTCAACCCTTCCCACCAATCCAAATTACCTCACATTGCTTTCGAGTTAACAGGCACTTTTGCAGATGCTTATGCTCGTTGTACGCGTTATTAACTAATCGATACGCGTTTTGTTGCTTTCTCGTTCATTCAATTATTGAAAGATAGAATGTTTATTTAGTCATAAAACTTGGTACTTTATATGTTGGTTAATAATTACTTAAAACCTATGTTAAGTTTGTTGGTGCCAACCATAACACATCCAACGGCACTGTTTAAGTACCACAGACCGTGATGGTGATTGAGACTCGTTTGTTTCATACGTTTTGTTGGGAGTGTCCGGGGCGTTCTTGCGACTTACTGCGGACTGGACTGGTTTGTTACTAGACTTTTAAGAAAGGAAACGTTTTGGTTTTGTGCTGATTGCATAAACTGTGCTATGCGCAGTGCTGTCATAGGCGGTACATCAAAACGCAGTTCTATTTTAGCTCTAATTCCACTATGTTATATTCGGAATTAGAAAAATGTAATATAGTACGAACTTTTAAAATAAACGTTCGAGGTTCCCTGTAGTCCCTGTTCATGATATGGCTTGGTCCCAAAATACCCTTGGTTAATCCCCTGTGAAATGGGATTTCGCCACTTTTCGTTCTAAATTCCCCTTACAATCGAATGTAGCTAAGGCAGGGGATTTCATAGATTTCATGACGTAATTACAAACCATAATACACACTGTTGCTTTGCAATACAAGTTATACAATATAGTGCATCTTTGCAAACGATTCTTACTTGTCCAGTGAGTACAAATAAAAAGTAGTCTTGCGATATTCAAAGAGCTGTGAGACCGAGGCAATCCCCTTAGAACGTATTGCTGAGATACGTCAATACCTCTGTCAAATGGGCCGTAATAGATTAATTTCGTGATTGCTAATCTGATAGAGTTTTCTGGTTTTCTACCATGCGACAGTAATATTCTGTACCAACAGCATTATTTACTTATTTATGATTTAACAAAGCGAGTACCTACTACGCTGCCAAGCATTTGTGGAGTTTCTGTGAAGCCAAAAAAGAAAAATAGTGGATTACGATGACGACCTTGGTAGCTTGGTGGGCGAATGCCCGGTTGAGAAGCAAGGGGTTGAGGGTTCAAACCCCACTGCGGGACTAATGTTTGCATGATCTGCAAATATTTGTTTCGGGCCTGGGTGTTACTATGTTTTATAATTATGTTTAGACGTAAGTATTTACAAAAAAAAAACGTATTTTATTAGTTATTTGATTTTCATAGTACAAGCTTTGCTTGGTTTAGGGGCTGTTATTGTTGTGTAATGCCTGCCAAAAATTATTTAAAAAAATGTAAAATCAATTAATTGATGCTAGTAGTAAACAAACTTGCACATCTCTTAGCGGCTTCCTCCCACCTGACTGCACCAATATGTCAAATTCACCTAGCTTTAAAACGTTTCAAAATGATCCTTGTGGTATGATTGAATAAAGATATTTTTTACTTTTATACTTTTAACATATCAGAAAAGCAAGGTGTTGCGTCGGAGCCGTAAGATAAAAAAAATATATATAATGCAACGCATACCAGTGTACCATAGAGTAAGTAATGAAATGTTATAAAACAAAACAAAGAAAAATCTACGATAAAATGAAGTCGGAGTATGCATTTACGAAAAGAGGTTGTGTAAGTTCTTGGCTTATTTTCCTTCAACTATCAAAGAAAAATACCGACGCATGCTGAATTAAATGTATTTTTACCGTGGACATGAAGTATAAAGTCTAAAGCAGTCTTTTTCTGTTCACTCGATCCAGGACCACTTGATTCGGTTTCTCCTTATATCTTACAGAACAGCACCAACCACTGGATGTTATATTAAAATATAATAAAACTGGGATTATTCATAGAGAAAATGGAACCAAAATTGCCATTTACCATCTAAGACACATTCATGTTTTCTGTACACATTTTGTTAGTGAATAAATATTGGCAGATATTTTAATTCATTGCCATCTAACCCCGAACGAACAAACTTGTTCTCTAAGAATCAAATAACTGATAGAATACAATATTATATTTTTGCAAGCCTATGCAAAGGCACAGCTGGGCAAAGGCTTTTGCAATACATAGTGAGATCCAAACCTAAATATACCGAATCATGTGATTGTGAATCAGGGCTTGCGTAGAAATGGGTTGAAAGATGGCGGAAACGGATCCCGAGACACGTGGATAAGCTAGCAAAGGCCCTTTGTTGTAGAGAGTTGCATAATCATCCTGAGCTACGACGTTGGAAATAGAATCGTAGGTAGTTTCTACGATTTTAAGATAAAACTGCTTTAAAAAGTGAAAAGTTTAATGTAACTATTGCGTACCCCTAAACAGAAAACTTACAAACATAAAAAATTTATTCACCACCCATTCTTTCAATAAACTAAAAGTCCTCTCCATCCAAAGGTTGTCTAGAAGAAATCACTTGTAAGCGATAATGCTGCTCATTGTACCTATTTTGTAAAAAGTTATTATTTAGGTTGATGTTATGGTTTTGGCAAGTAAAATAAAGTATTTGCATTAATTAAAAAATTAATTCGTTCATTCAAATAGAAAACATAACTTATATAAAAACCTGACTATAAATTCGTCTTGTACTTGTACAGAGTTGGAAAAGCAGAGTGGTATCAAAAGTGTAATCAAGTCTCAAGTCAATGGTTAAATCTCTCGTTGCACTTAATTACCATTATATTATTATGATCTGTATTATGATTATCTGTGTTTAACTAAACTAAATATGATGTGATAAAAAAAATCTAGTATATATATAGTATATCAAAGTAGTAATAAAATATATGACCTACCTAATAGTAAGTAGTTACCTAGCCTATAGACGCTTGCAACACCAAAAGTGTTGCCTTGCGGATTGCCGCCCTGAGACAGATCAAAAGTCACATGTGCTTGTAAATTTACAGGAAACAATTCAAATTGAACTTGAACACAACAATACAAGTAATACTGCTTGGCGCCAGAAATAAGTATAGTGGTTAGCATATTGTAGTGTTAGTAAAGTGTAGTGTTAGTAATGTGTAGTGTTAGTAATGTATAGTGTTAGTGTAGTCTAATAATTGAGAAAGCATCTGACCTAAGTACCCTTTGTAAATTATATTTGTGTATGCCACAGCATCATCTGGCCCCAAGGTAAGCTGCTGTTAAACAGAGCTGTGTAATGGGTACTAGATGACTGATATATACTTAATACAATACAATACATAGATAGGTGTGTATCTTTTGTTGGTGATACATAGTAAATAAATAAATAGGGTTAGTTCAAACGCAGTCGCAGGCGGTGCTTATGAAGAAAAGCTTCTAAATAGTTTCGAAACGCCATCATAAGTGACAAAAACGAGTGGTAAATAGCTATTTATTTAAAAACGATTTCACCATTATAGTTTCAACTCTTTAATAGTGTTAGTACTTTTCCGTACAAGTACTGTGCGTACTTGGTCTAAATATATTTGAAACAAACTAATTCTAAAAATTAAAATAAGTCTTTTTAAAACGACACTTATTTTTGAGCTGAACTTCACTAACATTGTTTAGAAATGTTATGGCTAAAACCAATGAGATATAATTTGAAATAAAGAAAGCTTTACTTAACTTACAACAATATGATGAACGTGACATAAAACATTGTTTAGCGTAATTTATACAACTAACTTACTAAAATTGCATGCAGCGGTGTCCTGCAACTTTGAAACAGATACTATAAAAGTCGTCTTGTATTCTTAATTTTGCTCATCACGATAGCGCGGCTCATCATTGAACAACAGCATTCTTGCTCAAACCAACACACGGAACAAAAACAAAGTCAGTAAGTAAGTAATTTTCTCTGGAGATAAACCCAACTCGTCATTTATTTCTTTTCATTGTGAACCCTTTGTGGGTGTTAGACTAAATCCATTGTTACCTTTGTCTGTTTTATGATGTGCAACTTTTGTCGCCTGCTGTATTGTCGCCACTGTATTGTGTATAATATTGTGAAAATGAAATGCCGTTGACGGATTGAGGGCAAAATTGTCGCGTCTCTGGGGTCAATCACTCGGCGTATTGTGTTGTTTTGTTGAACGTCGAAAATCAATTTATATTTACTAGCGGATTCGTATGTGTTTGTGTGAAGTAACATTGTAACAAAGAAAACTCAAACACCTGTTTTGAAACTATAGGTAAACCTAACCAAATAACTCAGACGTCTCGCTGCGACTGCGACGACGGGTGTCAGGCTCGTTTCTGGCCCCTGTAACTTGTTTTCTCGGTAAAACCCGCGCCCCCGTGGTATCCGCATTTCACCCCTTTGTACCCCTTTTTGTTAGTAAAACGACGACTTATTTTGATAATTCAAGAGCAGGGGAGCCATAACGTGGCATTATACAAAATACTCAACAAAGTAAATAATATATTGTATTTCATTATTTCAGGTTTCGAAATAAGCAGTTGGAGATAGTTCAGCCATGAATCACAACAACTGAAGCATAAATTGTAAGCATTAACTATACTTTATTTATAGTACAAAATTAGTATTTACATAACCTACCTATTCATAAGGTATGTGTATAAAATTATAATAAATTATGATGCGAGAAAACAAAATAAATCAGATAGACCGCTGCTTTCTCAGCAGTTTATATAAGTTTAATACATGTCCTAACTCCATTTGTCAAAGCTCGTAAAGTTATTTATTGTTTTATAAGAAAACGAAACTAACCTAAAACGATTCAGAGTTAGATAAAGTAATGCGTTCGCCATTAGTGTAAATGGGACCCTTTTCTGAACAATGGAACTTTCACTAATCGGAAAGCGAACTTTTGTTCAGGTTGTTTAGTGGATGGGCGCGCACTAAATGTTTGCTGTGAAAGGTAGTTTTGATTACAACGCGTTATGTAGCCAATGGTTTTGTACTAACGTGAAAGCAAATAGCTTGTCACTTTATCCAATATTTATAACCTAAATCAAACTCTGACAAAATATTACTAAGAAATTTGCAACAGTGAGTGTTAATTTTAACCACAGTGATTATAAAACTAAAAAAAGACAAGCGCGAGTGAGAGTATCCGGTGGGTTACATCATATTGTAAAAGGACAATAAAATAGTTATTTTTCTATATTTATTCTGCCTTTACGTGAGTGATTAATTTTGTAAATATTTAAAATATATCACAAAAATGATTCATTTATATTTGTTGTTAAAAATAACATTAATAGCAACGTTAACGTTTACGTTTCAGCCGATTTGAGAAAACTTTGAAAAGTAAAAATTCTGAACTTAGAATATTATTTAAGCTACTTTATATCGAAGTACCATGCAAGCAAAACCTCGGACAGAAAATATATATCACACAGACATTACCAAACCGAAGAAATTGCAATACACTTCGTGAAGACAGCTGCGACGGCTGATTAAGGCTGTACAGTCGTCGACACAAGTGATTAATGAAACTGTGTGCCTGGGTGAGGACGGATGCGTTAATTAGATTAACACATCCCGACGCTGACGGCGAGATTTGTGTGGGCAACTGTATGTAGCCAGTTAATTAAGTAGTCTAAAAAAATAATGAGCTTTTTATGGTATCACTCACTATCGTAAAATCTATGCTATTTATAGGTATGAATGAATCAATCAATAAGTAAAATGAATTATTAAATAAGGTAATGAATGCAAAAAAAAAAAAAAGAATGGGCACTTTAGTATTGTACACCAATATAATTTACAACTAATTTATGAATTTTACTGAGGGCGGGCTCTTTGCTAAAAATGTTTTTTAGGCATTTTTAAATGAAAAAAAGTAAATGAGAAACTAAGCAGCGACGCAAATGCACATAATATTAAATGGGAAAATAAAAATAAAGATAATAATATAGGTAACAAAAAAATGTGTAATATTTCATTTATATTTACATTTCGCTTGTATTTAAATCTAATGAAAAACTGTGTTTCACTTTGGTTGACTTTCATTAAGTTTTGTAATTTTAAAACCACTTAAACTTTTACACTTGACAACGTCACACCTGAATTCAATTTTAAGCTAAAAATAAAAGATAAACCAATTCACGGTCGGGTGAAAATAATTAGTTTTGTACCGAAACTGATGAGTTAATGTTTCACAAAACTGGTTAAATAAAGGTGATGAGCAAAGCGCCATTTCGTATCAGTCATACTCGTATATTTTTGTGTAAAGTGGTTTGCCCATCTAAGAAAAACCAAGTGACTTGGTTTGATAAGCGAATACTTACCGTTGCTGAAGTAATTGGTGGTCAAATAATATCAGATGACGATAATTCTGTCTGTCTCTTACGTTTTAACGGCTAAACCGTATAACTGATTTGAAAAAAGCTGAGAAATACCAATTTTTTTTGTATGATACTTACGCTCTATTACTGAAATGCCACTTAACTAATTGAATACTAGATGATGTCATATTTGACGTTTCTCATTTTGGAAACTAACGACATAATAAACAGTTGGTATGATTTTAAATATTAAAATAGCGCTTAAGTATTATGGCGTCAGAGAGTTTGATTAGGGGCGAAATAGTTTAGTTTAATGTCAACGCTAAAGTCCATTCCTCACACAGCATTTAAAAATAAATTCCTTTATATTAAGTTGCAAACACGAAGCTTAATCGCTGAACGTTAAGCTCAACGATCAGCTTGTGCAAAGGCTAGGCCTATCCCGTTTGTAAAAACGACCCGGCCACGTAACGAAGATTAATTGTTTCAGAACAAATCGATTTTTAATTAGCCATTTAGCGCTTGTTGAATGGCTCAAAATGGGCAAATTAGATTATACGTACAATTGCAACCTCTAAGAACGAAATAATAGAACATTAATATCTTATCTTATCTTATTAATGTCCATAATAATGTTATATTTTGGAATGTGTAAATTATATTTAGGTTTAATATTGTAATATCAGAATAGTGCTCGATTTCTCGATCAATCAACTATTAAATATTTAAAACAAACGTAATATAGAATCGTTTAAATAAACTAATATGCAAATGGTATGGGAATTAATGTCACCAAGTATTTTATTGTCATGCGAGAAACGTGATATTTTGATATAAATTATGTGCGACAAAATAATCATACTAAAAATTCATGCTCATATTTTTGTCATTCGCAGAAACAAAAACAAACATTCATTTCAAATTCCATTATTAGATGTCAACAAAAGCGTATCTTTAATGCTCCAAATGGTTCCAGTGGCCCCAAACATTTATTTATCAATTCTTATATATTATAGTCTATATTAATAAATGTTTAGTAACACTTGCAAATAACGTTATGTCGAAATATTCAATGTGTCGATTATTACAGCGTATATAATTTAAGCCATCTAATATTTTTCTTTTATTATGTCAGATACTATTTTATTATTATTTTTTATTATCATTGTCGTTTCCTTTCGTGCTATAAAAAGCACTATAGTTACTATATATTTTGCTACAATAAATTTTAAATGAATCCCAACTATTTTGGACTGATGTGATTCAAATTCACAATTATGCCTTGAACTGGCTACCTAAAAATGGCCACTAAACACTATCGACATACCAATTCAGTGAAAGATTTTGTATGTTATTAATACAGTTTTATCTGGAAATTCCAAACAAATCTTACGAAAGGTCCATTCTTAAACAGTCGTTCCCGGCTTTTTTAAAGTTTTTAGTGTTAAAACACTATTTATTATCTGTTAAAGACTGTACTTTATTATCTGTGTCAATCGGATGCCCTTTGATGTGCAATATTCAAGAATCATTCGCTACATCAGTACATTATAATATTTCAAACCTCACACTACTAAGCTACATAGCATCTTACGTCACATGGTGACAAATCGCCTGCATTGCAGTTTAGAGAACCAAGTTTTAGCAGTATCTTCAAAAGCTGCAACCGGTATAAGACGAACACACTAAACAGACACATAAAAGCTGTTATATATTTCAATAAGTAGTGCTGTGGCACTATGGATAACTTTACTGGCCACAAGCAAAGAACGAAATAAAAAAAAGAAACAGCGCTTCAGCTCTCGTTTATGTGGTACTATTTTTTTAAAGTAGTTATTAAAACCTGTGGAGTTGATGTCTGGTGACCGTGATACCGCTTATTATTTTTAAGGTTTGTTTTAGAGACATTCATGATATTAGTGAGTAATGGTGAAGGAAAACATTTTAAGAAAATATTTGCCAAACAGAGCACTACTGGTTTAGTAGTAGTGACCCTGCCTTCCGATCCGAAGGTCGTGGGTCTGAGGGTCGTGCACCAATGGATTTTTTGCTATAAAAAATGTATTTGCGCAATGTCAGTGCTCTCATACGGTAAAAGAAAACATCGTGAGGAAACCGTTATGTTCAAGAATTAAGGAAATCACAAATACGATTGAAGACTATGACTCTGATATTAAAATAAATAGGTATGGTGTCCCTCAGGGAAGTATATTAGGTCCATTGTTATTTTTATTATATATAAATGACTTGCCAAGCTCAGTTAAACATGAATGCATATTATTTGCTGACGACACAACGGTAATAGTGGATGGAAATAACTCAAACGACTTTGAACAAGACATTAATATTGCTCTAAGTGACATAATATCATGGCTGGACATTAATAATTTAAAAGTAAACACAATTAAGATAAAATATATACAATTTAGGACAATGCAAAGACAAGAACAAGTATTAAATATCACACATAATAATGATAGAATTGAACAAACGCAAAGTATCAAATTCTTAGGAATATTTATTGATCAGCACATCAATTGGAAGGAGCACATTAATTCAGTGTGCACAAAAATAAATAAATTTGTCTATGCTCTTAGGACTATTCGCAAAGTCACGTCAATAAAAACAGCGTTGGTAGTTTATCACAGTTATGTAGGATCAGTTCTCCGATATGGTTTATTTCTTTGGGGTAACTCAACTGAGTTACAAAGAGCTTTTATCGCACAAAAAAAGTCCATCAGAGCAATATTTAATATAGAACAGACTGAATCTTGTCGGCCTATTTTCAAGAAGCATAAAATCTTATCACTTCCATCTCTATATATCTTTGAAACAGCTGTATTTGTGAGGAAGCATATTTACCTTTTTGATCGACAAGACAATAGCCATAGGCGAGTAGCTACGCAGAAACCTTTAGTGATGCCTCAACCAAAACTAGAACTTTACAAGCAGAGCTGCGTTTTCATGTCATGTAAAATATATAATCACTTGCCTAAATCAATTTTAGAAAACCAGGGTAATGTATTTAATATATTTTTAAAACACTGGTTAATGGTTAATTGTTTTTATTCAATTGAAGAATTTTTGACATGTAAATTTTAATCTAGTATTATTATTATTTTAAGGTTGACATTATAATTTTAAATTCTGTTATATATATTTATTTTTCTAGTTAAGTATGTTAAAATTTTGTACGTCATGACAAATAGCTGAATGTGTTTAGCACCTATGTTTATACGAGTACATAACAACTGTATCATCTACCATATTAAATGCAAATAAATATCTTTATATCTTTATATCTTTAAAAAAAATTTGAAAGACATGTGCCATCGACCAAACCGCATTAGGTCCGCGTGGTGGATTAAGACTCAATCACTCTCGCTCGAGAGTAGGCCAGTGTCCCAGCAGTGGGAACATTAGAAGACTTTCATGATGATGATTATATAATATACTCGATAAATTTCGATAATATATATCCCAATTACTCTTACTATGAGTAAGCGAGAGTTCCAGTAGCGGAAACATTTTAAAACTAAAGTTAGTTAGTTAAGTACTGTTGAAAATATCCACATCTAAAAAAAGTCAACGTCAATGTTTGATATTTGACGGTCGCTGATTCTCAGAAAGCTGGTGCTTGGTGTTCTAGAAGCTAGAAGGTTATTGCTATCCATTTGCAAGACAATTAAACTATGTAGGTTATGTCAAATGTAATCCTATAACTATGATGACTTATATATATATGATGACTTCATTTAGCATTGTATGGGTCTATTAATTATTATAATCACTTCTTCTCAAATAATAAAAAAATATGAATTTAGATAAAAAAATTTTTTGGACTGCTGTCTTTTTTTATTTAAGCTGACAAGTGACATTTCTAGGTGTGACAGAATAAAATTTTACATTATTTTATACCTTTAAAATTTAGCAATATAAAAAAAAAAACTTAAAAATCATAGCCCCGATAAAAATAATTTCAACCGTTGCTAGGCAGTAAATTGAACAGGTAAAAGAGAATATAAATAGATAATTTGATTCACCTGCTTTCAACGTACTCGTAAACATAAATAAATGCTCCTATCTACTTGAGAGCCCTTCTTAATCTAGTAAAGACATCCCAAATCGTATTAGAGCGGTACGCATTTTGTACACATGTAAAATATGGTTATAGCTTTTGATGTTTGAGTCTGTTTGAAAGCGAATAGCGAGAACAAAATCATATAGGTAATTGATAGTACGTTAAATTTTTGTTGATAAGTATCGATTTTAATTGTTGCGCTTTAAAAATTGTCTGTAAGTTAAAATAATTGAGTGGGTACTTAATAAATTCAGTAGTTATTTTGCAGAAATCCATTACAAAACAAAGTTGAGTTGTTCGTCAACGTACACTGAAAATCTTTTACCGAATGGTGTAAGTTGACTGGCAAAAATATGCATGCTAAGATAACATTATTTTTGTTCTTCTATTTTAGATATGTTTATGTATCAATCACGCTCTCTTCATCACTCTCGTTTAAGAGTAGGCTAGTGGTAACATTAAGTGTTTTAATCACGCTATAGCAACTAGACTGATTTGAAAACAACTTGGAAAAGTAATAATTCTGAACTTGGAGGCATTAGAGGCTACTTTGGTCTAGGTTAAAGCCACAGCAATATCTAGTATTACTTTATATGCATATTGCACAGTTCGTTGAGTATTGTTGTGATTTAGTAATAACTCAAGCCCCATCAACGTTGATAAAACTCGAAACTAGAAAACTACATAGTGAAAAAACAGACATGTTATCAGCTTCAGTCAGACGTTGCTTTTTAACTAAACGTTTATGTGCAAATTTTGCTGACAGCGCAATGCGCAGAGCTGACCTACGTTCTACACTGAAATATTCTAGCACCAACATACATTTTTGTTTGACACTGCTGATGTTAGGTGTGTATCGTTTAAAATTAAGCCGCTGAAATAAATAGTACAATTTTTGTAACAAGAACTAAACTAGAAACAAAACGTTTCCGTTCAAGATTAGCGCAGTGATAGCCCTGCTGCATGTATTTTATTTTAAAATGTTCCTGCGCTTAATAACTTTATAACAATTCAATACACACAATACTACGGCTGAGCGGGCACTTGCATCAACCTCGTCTCACATAATGTGGATGAGATTGCAAAATAACTTATTCTTGGCTTTTTATAGTTTACTGCTATTTTGTCGGTTCAGAAAGATTTAAAAGATTATTTTTATCAAAAAGTGCAATGAAATTATTAAGATAAGGCTTGTATAAGAAAATAGCAAATATTACGGGCGGCTATTGTAAGAGGAGAAGAGAAAGAAAAAGCAAGAGCTTAGCAGCAATTTATATTAATCTGTGTAAAAATAAATTATAGTTTCACCCTAATCTGAATTATTTTTAGAAAAATCTTGTAAAACAATGCTTTTTATAAAATTCAAGCGGCTTTGGTCAAAGTATCGCCTTAAAAGTCTAAAAAACACTTTTTAATATTCAATCTGACACCCCATGGGGCCCGCTTGCAGTCGGGTCCCACATAATATGAACGAAATTGCGTCGGGAGTTGAAACGAAGCAAAATTGAGACAGATTTCAAGAAGCGAAATCATTTAAGGCCCGACTGTCGAGAGCGGAAATCCGTCACACGGTGCGAAGGCACAAAAGTATAATTAGATTCTATGGATCGCTACTTTTGCCGAGCAAGAATATGGGCTGGTTTTTATTTGACTTTTTAAATGTTTATTGGGTTTTATATCGCTGGGGAGGGCTTTTTATTGGGGGTTTTGTGGTTGGTTTAAAATTTTTGTTGGTTGTCTGAGTCGAAGGATTATTTCGGTTTTTTATGTTTTCTGGTTTTTTTCGGATATGCAATTGATAATGTGTTACAAATTTAAACAGCTCACAAGTTAATTGTTATTAGTCTACCTTGTGAGATCATGAGTAGGTTCTTATAAAAATGAATGCTTATTATAGGGAATTATTATCCAAAATACCATACACAGCTATTATCCACATAATCTCACACAAAAGCTCAATGTCAGATGCGTGTGAAGTGGTACACTTTCGCTTATTTATGACCTGCTGGTCTCTTGCAATATATTTTTTGTTCTAAGAGCTCTTATAACGTTAATATTATAAGATAATAGGTTTATATTTGTGCGTGTATCTTTGTAAGAAAATCGTATCCTATAAATACAGAAGATTATGTTGATGTTTGTAGTTTATTAATGCCGTAAAGGCAATAACACCTAGCAACTTATCATGGTGTGTACACATTCTGTTATCAAAAACGTATTAAATATTCGGCATGGCAACGGTTTTGCTTTATCTTAATTACTTATTTATTTATTACTAGCTGCAGGAGTTAAACCGCAGGGTTTTAACTATTGATTATTTTTTATTAGCTTTAGAAGACAAATCAAACATATCCTAAGTCATGAAAATCTAGCAGTTCTAGAGTTGTAAATGGACAGGCACTGCTAGCCATCTTTACATCGGCTAAGAGTAATAACCACTAGGGTTGTGCAAGACCCTGAAAAAGCAACGATGAGGTACGCGCGGTATGACGTGCGTCCCAGACGGTTATAAAAGTTGGAACTCCCTTGAGTCGACGCCGGCTGGACCGCGACAGTTATGAGTTACAACAGACACTTAGGAGGGCAGAAGGACATCGTGTGGTTTTAGTCAGTAGGAGCTCGGCATAAAGTATAGTTTACATTAAGTCAGTAGCAAGGTTAGTGCTGACTCCAAACTCGAGCAAAGCCAGTGCTCACCCGTTCCTGACAAAATGTAAATTGATTTGGAGTCAGTGAAACGCTGTCGGTTCAGTACTGACTTCAATATTCTCGCGTACTGACCCTTTGTAAGCAGAGCAAGTCAGTTCTAGATGTCACTGATTCCATTTTAAGTCAGTCTGACCCAATGTAAATCATACTTAACTTCGTGGCCCTCGCACAAATCCTATCCTACTGATATCAGAAATGATCAGAAAGTCTGTGCGCGTGTGTTTGTTACCACGTATCTCTGTGACGACTTTACCTATTTTGATGAAATTTAATAATGTAGATGGCCTAAAACATAGGCTACTAATTTACTGTTCCTGTAGAATAACATAAAAACTTAGAGTAGTTGAGTTCTTTGTGATAGAGCTTGTCCGGGGAAAGTCTACCACCACACCTATTTCTGCCGCCAAGCAGTAATGCTCGCATTGCTGTGTTCCGGTGTGAAGGGTATGGTTTCCGGTGAAATTACTGGCACATGAGGCTTTCGATCTTAGCCTCAAGGTGGCAACCCGCGAGTGATACCTCTGGTATTGCAAGCGTTCATAGGCTGCGGTAACCGCTTACCATCTTGTAGGCCGTACGCTTGGTTGCCACTTCAGTTGTATAAAAAAAAAAACTGAAAAACCGGTGTAGCTGCGCGGGTATTCTCGTAAAAACCTATAAATTTCTACGCTTTTATTCTTATTAAGAATTAGTAATGATTTGTATCAGTTGAGCTATTTTTAGATCGTATATGTATATCGTTCTCTAGATAGCATAACTGGTTTCATATGTATTATGTGTACCTATTAATAATTATGCACATGACATGATATGCAATTATTTTGGTTCTGTTAAAAAAAATACTGCATGAAATTATATTATTGCAAAGCCATCATTTGTCAGTTTGCATTATTATAATAAGATATTATTACTATAGTATAAAATGAAAAAAATGTTAAGCTGTCTATTAAAAGTTGAAAAAACTTTTTAAGTAAAAACTGAATATTAGGTTATGCATAAAAATGAGTATACATCCATCATAATATTTTTCTCCAATAAAATATACCTTATTTGCTCAGAAACTATAAATGTCACGTTTGTGAAGACACAATAACAAAAATACATCATCGATCATTGTTGGAAATACAGCTACATTTTATTAAAATTATGCCAGCAGTTACCAGCAGCACTACTTATATTTCTACTCCTTGAATAATTTAACTAAAAATATTACTGTATAATAATAATGATTAGAAAAATATTGTAGGGGAGGTATTTTTGTGAGTGTGTTTGTTACGCCAGAATCACTGAGCAGAATAGGGTAAAATTTAATACGTATGTAGCGAATAGCTTGGAATGGCATATACGCTAACCATTAGATTGTGGAGTTTGTATAGAAATCACGATTTATCTATAAAATAAATAGTACTTTAATTAATAATAATATATTTAAAAAAAAATGATTTTATTCTTTGACTTTTCGGTCATTTTTCAACATCGTAATCTAGCCAGTTCTATAGCAAACCTCGTAGTAGCCGCAAATGACGTAGCACACTCTACGACGTAGACTATCTACAAACTTCGTAGTCGACGGAGATAACGTAGCAACATTCTACGACATCTACATCTACAAATTCTATCTGTGGGGAAATCGTCGAGTTCTAAGTGCAGTGATGTTTTGGATTTAGGGATTGTGACTGTATTTTATTTTGTGTTTTTTACTTGATAAAGTAATTCTTTAAACGTTTGTTCATAGAATTGTATTTAATTATACTTGTCTTAATCAATAAAATCATATAACAATTTTGTTATCCACAAGTTAAAAAATCGACGTCTTATAAGAGTTTATCTATATCCTTCGTAATACTCACACACACTTTTGCAGTTGACAATGTTCACACTTAGTTTATTGGTATACCTTGATTTGTTTCTAAATAATAAACAATTTTGAATTTGAATTTAAATACACACACACACTAGTCCACGCATTCGGACACCAATTCAACCCCTCAAAAAGCCGGCACTAATATATTTGTTTCAGTACAGGTCAAAGCCAACTGGTACATTTTTTACACACAGGCTTTGCAATCGACACTGCGGGTACACCAGAGCTGCCTGTTATACTTTTTAATTTGAATTCCTTGGTTTTTTGAACATAACGAGTGGTTTTATTTATTATTCGATATTTTTTTACTTTTGCTCGTTGTATCTATTCTAAGTTGTGCTGTTTACGGTTTAAAGTAACAAATATATTTATTCAATCGTATTACAAAGATGCTCGTGTTTGTTCAGATTAATTTGGGTTGGCATTAGTTTAAGACCAAGGTCACTATTTAAGTACGTTTTAGAAAACGCTAGTTTTATAAAAGAATATTTATTGAAAAAGTTTTTATTTTAACTGAAAAAGTTTTAGTTTTGGTATGAAATATGTGGTGGCGACACTGTGGTATTTTAAATACCTAGTATTCATAAAAATAACTAAGTAAATAATCTTTTATAAGTTTTGTAAAAAAGTATTGCGTTAAATCAAACAAAAAATTTAAGACTTATCCTTTGGATCTGGACTTGAGTTTAGCTCTTACACAAAAGCAACCTTATTTTTAGATGAAACAAATCGTAACGACCATAACTTTTTCAATAAAACATTATTACCATCAAACTCTTGACATTACTAGTTTCTTTTCTAATATCAGAAACTCTGATAAAAGTAACATTTTAAATAGCTTTGTTTGTGAGATAATTATAATCGCCACAAATCTGTAAAAAATCTTATGCCATTTATAATAAAACTGATTTTAGAATAACCCATTTTGACAGCGCTGCTGGCCCAGAGCTGTCGTAAGTGTTACAGCGATACGTATTCTAATTTCAACTATAGTAAAACGACTTTATATTCAATATTAGAAAAGCAAGTGCCATTACGCACAAACTTTGCAATATTCATTTTGTTGGCGATCAAGTCGCTGCTTACTGAAACAGTTTGCACAGAATAGCTAGAGGGTTGCCTCAGGCATAATGCCTTTTTACAAACAAGCAATAAGTGCCCTTATATTATACAAAGCTCCAGCTAGTAAAAGCTCGTTCACTTTAATAAGATAAATAATAATCTGTATACACAAATAAAGTTTGTTAGAGTTCAATAACTAAAGCAAATGCTGTAACAAACATCATTCATGATTGCTGAATTTCCAACAATCATGGCTTCTGAACTTAAGGTATGTTTTACATCGGATCAGTAGCAAAGTCAGTGACTGACTCTAAATTCGAGTCAAGTCAGTGCTGACCCGCTACTGACCTTATAGGAATGGAGTCATCAAACGCTGTCGGGTCAGTACTGACTTTAATATTATCGCGTACTGACCCTTTGTAAACAGAGCAAGTCAGTAATTGAAGTCAGCACTGACTCCATTTAAGTCAGTCACTGATCCAACGTCAATCATGCTTTACTTTGAATAATAATTTGACGACCAATGTGGCGCGGTGGGCGAAGGTCCACCTGCGACGCGGAGGTTGCGGGTTTGATTCCCGCCTTGGGAATGTTTGTAGGATTTGCAAATATTTGGTCCGGGTGTTCTGGGTGTTTTTCTGTAAAATAAAAAATTTCTATCTATGTATTGTATTAAATAAATATCAGTCATCTACACTCAAGAGCAATGAATCCGGGTCACTCAAATAAATTGAGTAAAATTGTAAATTGGAGTATTGAAGATTGGTCGAAAGTTATGTTCTCCGACGAATCAAAATTTATGCTCTACAAGCACGATGGAAGACACAGAGTGTATAGAAGACCAGGGGAAAGATTCAAGCAAGCATGCATCGAAGAAAAAGTAGCCTACGGTGGTGGGTCTGTACTTGTGTGGGCCGGAATTTCCTCTGAAAGTCGCACAGAGCTGGTGATCATAGAAAACGGCTCTTTAACTAGCGTAAGATATGTGGAAGAAATCCTCAACGAACACGTTGGTCCATTTATGGTCAATTTGGGTGAGGATGCTATATTTATGCATGACAATGCCCGACCTCATACAGGTAGGATTGTGAATGACTACCTTCAAGAGATGAACATTACTTGTATGGAGTGGCCAGCGCGCAGCCCGGATATCAACCCGATCGAGCATGCTTGGGACGAGCTAGGGAGATGCGTAAAACAACGAAACCCTCCCCCAATCACGCTTCCTGAGCTCAAAATTGCTCTCACAGAGGAATGGGAGAATATTCCCCAAAATCGTATGAGGAACTTGGTGTACAGCATGCCAAACCGCGTAAACGCAGTAATGGAAGCACGAGGAGGTAATACGAAGTATTTAAATTCAAGAAAATCGTCATAAAGTTCAAAAATTTCATGTTTCCTATTTTTGTTTTAAGGAGAGATCAGCAGTTTTTTTTCTTTATGTAATTTTGTGTAAATAAAATGTATGGTGACTCATATTTTTTTAACTTTCATTTAAGGAGTATTAAATTGTCTATTAAATACAATTTATTGCATTAACCTAGCATTCCTACTTTCCGAGATTTTTTGGATTCTTTGAGTGACCCGGATTCATTGCTCTCGAGTGTAGTACCCATAATACAGCTCTGTTTAACAGCAGCTTACCTTGGGCTAGATGATGCTGTGTGGATTGTCCAGCATTATTTATAATTGCAATTTTTTTTACTTCTTTATTTTGATTACTACGTTGCACGGTAGGTTGTCCGTCATGATGTAAGTCATAAAGTAAGTTAGCAAGTTTTTATGTCAATAGCCAATTCTGGTAACGAAGTATCAGGCTACTCAAAATAATAGGTTGACCAGGGTTTTTTTAATAATGACAAAAAAAATTGCGATAAACTCATGTGATAGAATCGATAGTCTGCTGAAGGCATTCGCTATGGCTTATATTGCTATGGTTTATGACATGAATTCGAAGCACAAAAGCACTTTAATATAAATAATAAATTATCAATATCTTTACTAATCAATAATTGCGTTAAACCTTCCAAAAGTTAACTGTTTAAATGTTAAAAAATATTAATGGTTTCAAAAAAGTGATATAGTTATTCTTCCATTAGCTGGTAAACGTGAAGCATCCGATACATTGTTGGGCTTTGAGGCCATCATTAATATTAATGAAAGTGAGCACACGTTTATCTTTTTGCGGGCGCCCGTCGAAGCACCTGTTATTACTATGTAATACCATTGAAACATCGCCGGAAAATGCTTATAGCTTTACAGGCCATCAGCATTTTTTGCTGCGCACAATCTGTGAGTAATACTCGGTGGCTAAGAAATCATAAAACGTCTAAATATATATATTAAATAAATAAATAAACGTAATAGTATAATGATTATATTAATATTACTAGCGTTCAACCCTGGCTTTGCAGGGGTGCTTAAACTATACGTACCTATACACTTTATTCTTGAATCACTCTATCTATTAATAAAACCCACTTTAAAATACGTTGTGTAAATTCAAAGATATATTTATAGCGTAACAAACAGACAAACGGCAAAAAGCTTATTTGTTATTTATTGTAAATATCATATTATTATTACAGACAAAACGTTTGAGATATTGTCTAAAGCCCTTTACAAACGATCTCAAATGTACAAACGACTGCGTTTGTAGTGGTTCGTACAAAACCGTAAAAACACGACACGTACATTGAATCAATCATTCGGTACAACTGTTGGGGGTGACGTGCAGTTTAGTCGCGATACAGGTAACAAATTGTTTAAGTGTGAAAAAATGGACCAGTGAGGCCGGTTCGGGAATAACAATACAAATAGAGAAGTATTTTATTTTGCTGTTACAGAGGTACTAAGTTAGATATTCTTATTGATTGTTTAGTACGTGCTTATGATATCGTCAAATTTAGTATAGTCGGCTCATCGTATCAGCATTGCCATTCAACGTGGCAATGATACGTTGCATGCAGAATGCAGCAGCATATTAGAAACAATTTCGTTTGTAAACTATTTGGATGAGGTGAGCTATCGGTAGATCGTTTGTAACGGTTTTTAGATGGCTCAATTGTTTTAAATGTATTTTGTTATGTTTTTTTTCAAATAAATTTATGATTAACAGAAGCGATAAAAAAAAATCTAACATTGGATTCAAGCTCCCATCTTTTGCTTTAATCATGAATGATCATTGTGTTTATGATCATTTACTCATGTCTGATAACATTTCACTATCTAGATTTAAGGCAAATACTCGAGGAAAAATTGAAATAAGCAAGTCTGATTAATAACTGCGATACAAATCTTTTGCATGATTTTTTTCATCGATAAAAAGAATTGAAATATAGTTCAGGTTATGCTATGTATTAGTTTATTCTTAAACATATTTAAATGAACCGATGCACCGCGCGCTTTACATCTCCGCATTGGCGCCTTCGATGCATATAAATGCTTGCAAATTTACACATTCATTCCCAGTGACTAAGCAAAAAAACTGTCGATGCAAATACACAAGAGTCCTATTATTCTCTATTCGAACAAAACAAACATCACCTGCATCAAAATGCAATAGTGACGGTAAAAAAAAAGAGAAACGTTGAGTCATGAACGCGTTTGGTCTGTATACGTAACTGCGGTACGCGACCGTAAAATCCGTAAAATAGAGAGTACACAGCAAACGCTAATTTTATTTTGCGGATGGCTCCACAATACGAGAAACGATAGCTGAAACGAAAATTGTGAAAAAACGAATTGAAATGGAACGGTAAATCGAACGTGTTGTTTTCGTGACTTTTGGAATTGAATTCTTGGATCGAATTTGTTTTTGAAACGCATGGTCATCGCGGAAAAGTCTTTATAAATGATATTTTGTTTTCTTTATTCCACTGTAACCTAGAGAATAATAAAAAAATCTTAATGGAATAGGTTTTGTTTAGTAAAATTTTCTTGCGACCTCGGATGCTAATATACCTTTGATTCGTGAAGTTAAAAATAAATTAAATTTAAAGTATTTACTTTGTGCTTAAAGAAGACGCGTTTTATCAAATTATAAAGACTTGGACGCAAAGAGGTAAGCAAAAAATTTGGTACTGTAGAAAAATCTAGCGTTCAGAAAAAATCTAGAAATAAATAATGTCCGTGTAAGGTAATAGCCAACTGGAATTATTTATTCAGGTCATAAAAATTTACCACCAGTAACCCGTTTTTCACAAGGTCAGCCAATGGGTAATGCTTGCAAAAATATCCGGTGATAAAATACACATGTTAGTGCAAAAACAATGACTTATGTGTTTTCCGAAGGGAGAAAGGAAACATACAAAAAACGAATGTCTGAAATTAATGGTGTAATTCACACATGATACGTGGTAGCCAACCAGCAACCACCGTGATTTATAAAGGGCAGTATATTATCTTCTGTCAGTTTTTTTTCCTCTTTTCTCCAAGCTAAGGTAACGTTCCAATCCTATATTTTATTAGGTGATAAAGAAAATTAACCCATAGATTCATTTTATCTAAGACCCTAAAGAACTCTACTTTCAAATTCAAAGAGTTTTTTCAGCAATGTAAAATGATAAAATACTTTTAGAGGCATTGATCGCTATACATTAAATTACTGACTGACTCATTTATTTAGTGACACTGACATTAGCATTTTGAGAAATGTTTTGCTATAGAGTGATCTGGATCAGATTAGAATTACACACTGCCTGTTTATAGACAGTTAAGATTGTATTGATGATTTTTAAGAAAAAGAAATTAGAAAGATACAAAATATGTACCTACCTAAGAAATTAAATGTATAACACTACGTCTAAAGTCAACGCAACACAAAACACTTCACCCTTTACGAAATATGTTTGACAAATGAAATTCGTAGAATTGAGTTCGAGCGATACCTGTATTGGCGAAAGAGGTATTCATAAACCAATCTTCTGGTAATACCTGAAAGGCGGTAAAAGTTTTACAGCCCTCGTTGGTACCTTAGGGTTAGCACGTTTGTGAAAATGGGTACTTTGGCAAATACTTTATTTGTTAAACTACCTTGTTTGAAGCCCGCCATTGTTTTAGCAAACATAAGCGTCGGTCACACGTTGTTTTATATAGCAGCGAAAAATATCGTTAAGGAAAATTCCTTGTTTCGTCATACGCTGCAAGTACCAGCTGCAAAAAATTCAGTTTGACTCTACCAGCTGCAGTTTTGCCTTGTCACGCAAAAAGTTATGCGCGACGCAGCGAATAGCGCAACACGTTTGCAGAATTAAACGTGTCTAAGCTTACAATAACTTTTTTTGTAGCTGTCTGTGTGTTTATCACTATTACTACTGCTGTGGCGCAGCGACCCGAAATAGACCTTGGCCTCCAACACTAGAGTTTGCCAGGCTACTCTGTCCGTCGGCGACGTTTAGTTCACGAAAGTATCTTTCAACTTGGTCCTCCTTGGTACCTAAGATGACCTTAATGTATCTCCGGCCACCTGGGCAACCCAGTGTATACTCACCTGATTGCTTGATCTTCGCCCGTGCGGACTACATGCCTGAGCCATCGGAGTCTACTAGATTTTGTTTCTCGTATGATATTAGGCTCTGACACTAGACCTGACTAGACTTCCTGGATACTACGAAGTTTCCATCTGCGCCTTTGAGTTGGACCCAAAATTTTGTGGTAAATCTTCCACTTTCTGACAGCTTACTTTCTTCTTTCTGTGTGAGTGTCCATGCTTCGCAGCAAACAGATTTTTTCAAACGTTTTATGAACTAGCAGCTGTAAAAAGCCACGAGTAACCGACGCTACAGAACTTGCTTTCTATCTAAAACAAAAACACAATTTGTTGTTTTGCAGCATAAAATGAAAGTCGTGGCAAGTGGGCGAGGGATATCTTTGTTTTGATCTAACTTGCTACAAGTTCAAGTTCAAAATAGTGTTAAAGAAAATAGTCTATAAAGAATCAATAGTGCTAATAAAAGATTATTTTTCATTGCTCTTCAGCATAGCTTTTTGCCGACTCATGTCTAGTTTATTACCCAGTTTGAATAAAAAATTAAAGTTTTATCGTATTATTAAATAAAACATCGGTGACAACCCTAATCTAAAATACTGTTTTAAGCGACAATCATTCGGTTGTATTTATTTTGGAGTACTTTTCCTAACACCATAAAGTTATATCACGCCATCTTAAACTGATCGATATAACATATAATCTGATAGCTGGCTGTTAGTTTTGTTTGTGTATTACCAGTGATACGATAATGATGTTATTGTGATGATGATGACAATTTATGCCATTATAATCATTTAAATGACGCCCACGGCTGTACATAGGCTAACACCAAAGAGTGCTATGACGAAAAATGAAAATAAAATAAAATGAAATGAATCAATTTGCTTATTTTGAAAGCAATATTGGCTAAATTCTCAAAAAAAAAATTACAACTGTTAGACAAATTAGCTCTCTCATTGTTTCATTATTTTAACTTAGTTACTAAAAAATGCACTGACTCTAACTTAACTTGCCAGTGTATCGCCGTGTGGAGCCCTGCCAAGAATCCAACTGCATTCCGCACTGAACAATGTTTATCTTAAGTAGTAGACGAAATTATCAACTGCATAGATTACTATATTGTTAGAATCAACAACAACGTCGCGCTATGTCGAGCAACCGACCGATGCCGATGATATCAAGCACACCTCGCTCAACAACAGCGTTCGAGTCGTGTCGGTAGGACTCGTTTACGAACGAGCGACCGGCTATATAAAGCGCACCCCGATCGGCATGCGGGGCACTTCGATTCGAGACTTTGTGCTGTGCAGACGTATTTTGATTTAATTTGTATCGAGAGTAGTTTCGTAGTAAAAATCTATGTCTCTTTGTCATTCTGATTGTTAAAGTTAACCTCGTAGATAAAAAACGTATAAGGTTATTTTTATGGATTTTTGACAATGTTTCCAAAATCAGAAGTGGGATAGGCACCATGCCTATCACCTTCATGGCTACGTCTCTGTTCACCAGCAAAAATTATTTTCATTTTTGTCAAATCAAGGCCGAACGTTCTAACCTTTAAAAATAGAGGTAGAACCGAGCCTAACTAAAGCAATCAAACTGATGAACTCCAAACGAGGCTTATAGTAAACGAGGTCTTAATGCACTACTTTCTAGTTTCTAGCGCAATCTACCCGCAATATGCGTCGTGTCTGCAACGACGCCCAACGCTGTGCCAGTGAGGCGCCGGAGGTTGTTGCTTACGCCACTGCCGCCGCCGTCGTCACCTACGATGCCCGTTTTGGATGAAGAATCACCTGGTGACTGATCACCTCATCGGAGCATTGAATGCGTTGACTAAGGTTAGATCCAACCATCATTGTCTTTCTAACGTTGATCCCAGCTTACGCAATATCGATTCTTGGTGTGATGAGGTGGAATCATGTGATATCAGTCGCTGGGATGGCAACGAGTTTTTGTCATACGTACCTACTAATAGACAGCGGACAAAATATCGTGATACCCGCAGTTTTTCAACTTTTCATGTTTTGCTGTTTTTTTGGTGTGTTCGCGATAGTTTTAATCGTTTAGTTACCGTGAGCCTTGCTCAAGCCCGTGGCTTTAACGTTTATCCAACAGGCACTCTCAAGGCTGGGACGTTTCAGCTAAATAGTTGAAACTTCGGTTCGATAGTTGAACCTTCGGTTCCATAGTTGAACCTTCGGTTAAATAATTGGACTTTCAGTTAAATAGTTGAACCATCGGTTAAATAGTTGAACCATCGGTTAAATAGTTAAACCTTCGGTTAAATAGTTGAACCATCGGTTAAGTAGTTGAACCGTCGGTTAAATAGTTGAACCGTCGGATAAATAGTTGAACCATCGGTTAAATAGTTGAACCATTTGTTAAATAGTTGAACCATTGGTTAAATACTTAAACCATCGGTTAAATAATTGAACCAACGATTGAATAGTTGAACCATCGGTTAAATAAATGAACCTTCGGTTAAAAATTTAATTCATCGGTTAAAAAATTGAACTTTAAGTTGAATTTGAAGTTGTTAATTTTTTAAGAGTTAAGCACTAAAGATCTTTTTTTGCCGTCTCTCGAGTGCCAACTAAATCACCTGATTGATTTTGTGGCCATTCAGTACACCGCACCTTTTAGAGACTGAGACAGTTAATGACCCAGGTCTAGTTATCTTAGCACAGAAGTTTAACGATCAGTATTGGTCAGGTGTAACCGAGCGGTTGAAAATAAAATGTGTTGTGACAAAGATGATTAAAATTTTGATTTTATTTCATGTACACACTTGGTATGCGCTAGCGACGCACAATCCACTGCTCGTGACGGCGCGTGAGGCACTGTACTGCGCGTGTCGGCCACGCACTCCTGTGCGCTGATGGCGCGCACTCCTGTGCGCTGGTGCCGCGCACTCCTGTGCGCTGGTGCCGTGCACTCTTGTGCGCTAGTGGCGCGCTCTCCTGTACGTGTCGGCGCCTGTGCGCTGATGGACGCACTCCTGTGCGCTGATGGTGTGCACTCCTGTGCGCTGGTGGCGCGCACTCCTCTGCGTGTGTCGGCGCCTGTGCGCTGGTGGCGCGCTCTCCTGTACGTGTCGGCGCCTGTGCGTTGGTGGCGCGCTCTCCTGTACGTGTCGGCGCCTGAGCGCTGGTGGCGCGCACTCCTCTGCGTGTCGGCGCCTGTGCACTGATGGTGCGCACTCCTGTGCGCTGGTGCCGCGCACTCCTGTGCGCCTGTGCGCTGGTGGCGCGCACTCCTCTGCGTGTGTCGGCGCCTGTGCGCTGGTGGCGCGCACTCCTCTGCGTGTGTCGGCGCCTGTGCGCTGGTGGCGCGCACTCCTCTGCGTGTCGGCGCCTGTGCGCTGGTGGCGCGCACTCCTCTGCGTGTCGGCGCCTGTGCGCTGGTGGCGCGCTCTCTTGTACGTGTCGGCGCCTGTGCGCTGATGGACGCACTCCTGTGCGCTGGTGTCGCGCACTCCTGTGCGCTGATGGAGCGCACTCCTGTGCGCTGGTGGTGCGCACTCTTCTGTGCGTGTCAGCGCCTGTGCGCTGGTGACGCGCATTCCACTGCTGTGACGTGGCGTACAGACCCATGGTCTGGCAGACGTGTTTTTTTAACGCGTACAGGTGCTGTCCTGGCAGACGCATTTTTCAATGCGTACAGACCCCTGGTCTGGCAGACGTGTTTCTTAACGCGTACAGGTGCTGTCCTGGCAGACGCATTTTTCAATGCGTACAGACCCCTGGTCTGGCAGACGTGTTTCTTAACGCGTACAGGTGCTGTCCTGGCAGACGCATTTTTCAATGCGTACAGACCCCTGGTCTGGCAGGCGTGTTTCTTAACGCGTACAGGTGCTGTCCTGGCAGACGCATTTTTCAATGCGTACGGACTCATGTCCGGCAGACCCATGGTTGGGTGTCAGCGAGGCAGAGCAGTCGTATGAAGACGCAGGCGCTGCGTCCAGCAGAGCCCTATTTTCATTATTTTGAGACTTCTCTGAGATGATGACTATGAGATTCGAGTTTTGAGACACTGAGCGCCTTTTTAAACATGTTGTTTGTTTCGCAGATAATGAACTTACCAGTTCTTTGCGGTACAGAGACCAAGCATTCGACGGTGCTGGTTTCAGCAGCTCACACGTGCCCGGTTCGAGGACGAACCAATGTCAGGAGAAGCCGTGTTAGAATCAACAACAACGTCGCGCTATGTCGAGCAACCGACCGATGCCGATGATATCAAGCACACCTCGCTCAACAACAGCGTTCGAGTCGTGTCGGTAGGACTCGTTTACGAACGAGCGACCGGCTATATAAAGCGCACCCCGATCGGCATGCGGGGCACTTCGATTCGAGACTTTGTGCTGTGCAGACGTATTTTGATTTAATTTGTATCGAGAGTAGTTTCGTAGTAAAAATCTATGTCTCTTTGTCATTCTGATTGTTAAAGTTAACCTCGTAGATAAAAAACGTATAAGGTTATTTTTATGGATTTTTGACAATGTTTCCAAAAATATTATATACAAAGCTGTTCATAGTGTTCATATGCCATTTTTTTTTGTATGAACTAAACATACAACATTTTTTATATAAAAATTAATTGACAATGCTAACAACAGATAATCTTACATTATAAATATATACGTGGGCAAAAAAGTCCAAAAGTTTTAATTATTTACAGAGAGGGTCGACAAATTCTCAACATTTTTGAAACGTTCGAAACGTCAGCAAAATTTAAAATGTAATTTAATTTTAAAATTATTTCCAACAACTACAATTACAATATATTCGAAAATATTTTGAACTCGTGTGATGCTTTTACGTTATTTAATTTAGCAAGTGGACAAGGCAATAAGCGGAGAAGCGAAATGGAAGCAAAACAACCGATCACTACTTGCTCTCGGTCAATGTCTCTTTGTCTCGTAAATATGAGAAGACATTTATAAAATAGACAGGGGTCTTGAAAGTTATAACATCTTGATCTTTTGCTATTATAGAGACTTATTTATTATTTATTTATTTATTTTTCTAGAAGCTAACGTAACACAAGCTTTCATTTACGTTGAAACCACATACAAACTGATGTAAACGTTACCTTATTGTCGGATTTGCTCTTAGCCAAATATATTTTATCTCTACCTCTTATAACTTTGCAATCTTACTGAGCACAGCAAAACGTAAGCCGATTCAAAGGTATAAATATTACTCTATTATAATTATTACTCTATTAGATTACTCTATTATATTTTATTCTTATCTTTTTTTTTCTTTATATATCAAGCGTTTAAGACGTTTCTTCATACGATTTCATGGGCTAACGACTTTTTAACTAATATAATCTCAAATATTGAAATATAGTTTTAATCTTTGATTTTAATTCACGGGCTATAAACAAACCAAATAATCGACGAATCGAGACTCCTCCTGTGTTTAAGCTTTTAAACACTCACAGAGCGCAATACTATAGTGACAAGATTGCAGTGCGTGTGCGCAGACGGGTTTTTGTTTGAGGTTGTGTTTTTTGTTTGAACATAATTTTGTTCCAATGGCTCACAATATCGAGCGTGGATAAATCCAAATGAAACTATAAATCGTGACATATTTCTCACTAGCCTGAAATCAAACATCAACAAAAGTAAGTAAAATTAGCCGAGTCATAAGCCGAGTCTTTGAAAAGGTTCCAGTTTCAATTAAAATCTTATTTTACGACTATTACGATAGCTATTGAGCTTAATAAAATATGCTCACATAACAAAAGCCTAAGTTCTTTTATGCCTCGGTTTATAGTCTCATTGACATAAAGATCCCCGAAAGAATCTACATAACGATTCACCAAAAGTTATGTTTGGCAGTAACTTCACAGTTAACCCAGGTAATTCTCTTTCACTTCTTGATGTCGTTTGATACTATCAACCGTGTCATATATAGGGTGATTCAGATATTGACGAGACGAAAAACTGTTGTGGTAACTGCAAGGGTTCCTTTCTAAGCTTTTGTGTGACTGTTTTTTGCTCGAAACAGATTTTGAATTATTATTAGTAACTTGATAGTCAAAAGCATACACAATCAAAAGTCACATACATACGATAGCTTTAAATTATGACTGCCTATTTTTTATGTTAACAAATGACGAACCAGCCTAGGCAACTCACCTGACCGTCAACGTGGTATCACCTTGTTTTTTTACCAGCTTTAAATTTTAATGTTCTGCTAAAGCTGGCTATTAAGTCTTATTCACCCAGTAATTTCACTAGCCACCAAGCCTCTCAAACCCAAACACAGTAATTAATGCACACTACCGCTTGGAGGTAAAATATCTGCACTGCAGTGGTACTCATCAAGACGGAGTCTTGCTAAAACGTTCTACCACTAGGTGTCGTGATTATCAGAAACCGCGAATACCTCAACACTTATACAAGAAACTAAATACCGCAGTATCTCTCTTCTCAACCTTGCCTACAGCGCCACAAACGCCGTATTTTTTGTTTTTTGGTAGTTGATTATAGGGTCAAGGGCCTGAAAAGTATGAAAGGTAACTTTAAGGTGCACATAGATACTAAAATATACATCACCTTTCGTTGCTGAAACTTTGAATCATGTAACTAAGCATAATTTTGTACACAACTGACATGTGTGGTTTGCAAGCCGCATCGGTTTCTGAGAACCTAATTGGCATTTTAATTGTTTACATGGAACGCTTTTATTGTTTTTCAATAACACATAAAACACCCATTACCAATTTTAAGTCCCCATTTGTATAAAGCCATGAAATAAATGCAATGGAATTGTCGAAGTCACATTAAAACTCGAATAAAGTTCGGTGAAAAACGCTGGGAATGGCGGACAATGGGCATAAAATGACTATTTATAGATGGTAAAGGCATGGTTACATAAGAAGCTGTCACCGTAGTTACAACCATAATCTCTAACACCCTATTCGTGATGCTCTTCATCCACACTACCATCAGAAATGCTGGAACAGGTGCTGTTATCAACCCAAAGTCCTTATTATTTTAAATAGATTGGCTTAGGTATAATAGAAATAGAAGAAATATAAATAGTTTATTGTGCAAAAAATATAGGTACCTAATTATTACAATCATAATACATTTTATTTGTTACTAACTTAGGTTCTAGCTGGTTGTTTGGGTGATAAAATGGGTTGATAAGGAAGAGAAAATGAACATTATTACCATGTAGGTATGTAGGTAACAAATAGATACACTTTTTATATAAATATAAGCAGAGAGACAATGCACAATAGAGTCAAATGCACAAAGATAGTACATAACTGATCTTATTCCCTTTCTTAACATTAAATGAAAGTTGCTCGAGCTACTTAGTTCTTCGTTCTTTAATTGTTTGTCCTTTTGCTTATGTTTTATTTTAGTTTAAATATGCTTACTGTTTAGATGCTTGTTGGCGTTTAGTTAATCTAATATAATAATAGCTGTTGTGATTTTAATTTTTACCTTCTACCTTACATCAATCGTTTCCCATGTTTTTCCTAAATTACATACGTTATTGACGGACACCGGTTCCTAAGAAATATGATACTGCAGTGAGACATCACTGTCACAATGCTCTACCAATTACACCGTTTGAACGTTGGTCCAGATCCGTTCTATAGAGGGGTCTTTATTGCGGTTTTCACCGCGAACGAGCAGACAAGTAAAAACTACTGCCAGTACCAATAAAAGCTTGAATGATCTGCTAACAGTTTTTGCTAGTTGCAAAAGTGGAAAGCTGTCGCTGACTTACTTTTTATTGGATTTTGTATGATTTTTATAGCCAAGTTCAAGGGTCTATGTAGTGAGAACTGTGTAGTAATGCTCAGTATTAAATCGACACCTTTGGTTATTAAAATACGTACTTACTTTTAATTTAATCTAAAAACTAACATACAGCTAAAACGGTAAGTCAGATAAGACATGGTGTTTCTTTTAAAATGTATAAGAAATAAATCCCAACAAAAAGAAAAAAGTAAAACTCAACAAAAAGAAAAAAGTCAACACGCACAAAGTCATGAGCATGACGCGTATAATTGTATTAAATATTTGTTTAGAGCCAGCAAACCGACACAAATTAATATCTATCGTCTTTATAAAGGAACAAAAGCGTGTCTTTTTTTTTGGGATCTTCGAATACTTTGCTGGTTTATTTCAACTAGAGCGAGCTAGTTGCCCACACTAAACGCGTAGCTAAATGGTTACAGTCCGTGAATCGACTGATACGTA
Source organism: Colostygia pectinataria (assembly GCA_951394395.1). Taxonomy (NCBI): domain Eukaryota; kingdom Metazoa; phylum Arthropoda; class Insecta; order Lepidoptera; family Geometridae; genus Colostygia; species Colostygia pectinataria. Next base: position 7,373,409 of record OX596362.1, read on the forward strand.
CTCTGCAATTTAACCACAATTTTGGAACTAACTCGTCCATTCCACATCGCGCTAGTTTTGATCTATTGATATATTTCAACAGGGTAATGATATAATGGTATTGGGACTTGATTATCATCGTCAGTATTTTGATTAGAGCCTGATTTATCACTGCAGATATTTATGTTACGACAAAAACAAGTATAAACATTGACCTAATTTTATCGTACATTATTAATTATTTTTTTCTTGGACTATACTGTCAGACTGCCTGCTGGGCAAATGCATTCCTCTACTTATCTCAGTACTGTGCCATTTCTTGCCAGCCTTAAGTTATATAAGCAAGAATGATAAACGAAGTAACTACACCAGAGTTTTCTATAAAATTCCTCAAAGATCCTAGCTATTTAATTTGAAATTGCCTTTTAACATACGCCTCTCAGACGCCACTTATTTATGTGCTCATATACAGACTCTTCAAAACCACAGATTATTATCATAATACAACATTCACAAGTTTCACTTGAATGTAATAAAATGTAACTTCAGTATGTAGTGCTCTAAACAAAATATTGTTCCTATATTGGAACCTTATTTAAGTTACCAAAAACGCAACGAGACCTTTAGTTCTTTTATCATTCGTCATCTGTACCAAGTTTTCAACTTATTACAAGTTATTAAAATTTATATTTTTTACAACTTTTAGAATATTAAAATAGATTGTCCCACGCTTACCCCGAGATGTGAAGTATCACTCAGGTGCCACCTTAAAACTCTTCCGTGTTTGTAATTTCAACGGCAACCATACTCTTCAGAACGGATTCTTAATCTTCAAACACAGTAATGAAAGCATTGCTTCATGGCGGCAGAAAATGGGCACAATGGTAATACTTTACTTGACGAGTTAATCACAATAAGATTACAAAGAGCTCTATTAGTGTAAATATCTTAGATTACAATCGTAATAAATTACGGCTTTTCAAGTTAACACGCAAGCTTTATTACAAGCCTAATAAGGCTCAATTTCTAATAAAAAGTGAATTGAAGTGACTCGTAGACCTGTTAAATTTATACCTACATACTGTCTTGTACATCAAGGGCTCTGCGATAAGCGTGTTCAGTTCTTTTGATGCTTACTCCGCCTCAGGCTAATTTTTGTCTAGGAAACGCTTTGAAGAATGTTTTTGGTAATAAACGACAAAAGGCAAAGCAACGTTGAAGTCATGATGATAATCTAAAAATACACATTATTAAGGCTCATATTCCTGAACCAGATTAGCTCAAACGAGGTCCCAGATTCAAACATTGATTTTTCGAAAGTTTTGTATAATATCTTCGAAAATAAACTTAACCACGGTATTCATAGTAAATTTACTGATTAACAGCAATTTTTATAGACGAAAAAGCATTCCCACGAAAAAGTATTCTAGAACAATGGTTTAAAATATTTCGATCCCATAAGACCCGATCCCGAACATTTTGCAGTTCAGTGGAGTCAGTGAACTATTTTGATTGTCACGGATTGATGTACGTGTCGGTTGCCTATAGCAAAACAAGGCCATGGTATTGACGGTTTTGGGATTGAAATGTACGGTGCCGGACTGTAAAGAGTTTTTAATTTCATATTTAAATCTATAATTATTGTAATCCATTTTTTTCAGACAAGACGCCAGTCTATTCAGTCGGGCCGGTGATATTATATTAGTTATAATTTTAATTAACATTTCATTTAATCCATTCTGTCACGCTTGCTTTTAGCTCACGCCCGCAGCACATCTCCGTTGCAAAACCTTACCAGTGGAACCGCAGCAATTTTGCTGTCTTATCCGTATATAGAAGGAGCGGAACTTTAGCGAAACTGCCTGTTCTAACTTAAAGATTTGTCTATGATTTTTCACTTTCTCTTCGCGGTTTTGTCGATCTGCTCCGAAATCATTGCGTTCTTCTTTGTTTATTTGTTTTTTTTATATCAAGTAAGTTTCTAGTCAGTCAAGTTGTTCTCTGATAAAAGCACAACGCCCAACTATAACATTTTCAGATTCATAACTAAGGCAGTGTCATCCAAAGCTTTATAGTTGTAGAGTTCTTTGTGATGCAGCTCATTCGGGGAAGGACTACCACAATAATATAATATATTTCTGCCGCAAAGCAGTAATGCTCGTTTTTCTGTGAGTCATTGCTGTGTTTCGGTTCGAAGGGTATGTATTATATATATATTTTTGGTGAAATTACAGGCGCATGAGACTTACTATCTCAAGGTGGTAATGTGCGAGTGAAACCATTGTTATTGCAAGCGTTCCATATCGATTAGGCTACGATATCCGCCTACCACCAGGTGGGCCGCTTGTATAAATAATACTGCACTGTCAGTTCTTGTCACCCTGAGACATAATTAATACTGTAACTATGCACTGATTGGATATAGTACAACCGGCCCTGAGGTGGTAACCACAAAAACGGACTGTAAAGTAGATGAGCTTTTAGTGTCGCTCAGAATATAACAGGACGTCATTATTACAGTGTAAGCAGAATATAACAATAGTAGGACTTCTTCCTGTTTCCTTGTCCTGAAACTTTGTGAGTTACAACGTTTTTAACGTTGTCAGCTATTGTGAAATGTTTTGAGTTTCTCGACTTTTGGTTGAGTTTATCTGTGTTTATGTTTAAACATAACAGGGAAAATTGTAACTAGAGTAAGTAACACGCACCCACACGTAATATTTTATAGCAAACAATATGTATAATAAATAAGCCAAAACGTTTTTTTGTGTCTTAATAATATAAAATATAATTGATATAAATGTGTATGTCACTTTATTTTTTATTTAAAAAAGATAGCTTGTTTTTCTAAGGATTTATGTAATGCGTTTTTAGCGCACGCTAAAGAGCAAAAACGTAATTTGGGTTGTCTACCCACCCGGTGAAGCGTAGGCGTTGTCTCCACAACCAAGGCCACGTTTCGTCTATGTCGCGTGTGGGACGCTGTTGTGGACGCCAGCTAATTCAGTACATCACAATTCGCCAAAATCTGCCCACGCGACGCTGGCGTCAAGTCACGTCTGCTTTCATGGCCTTTAACATACCAGTTTTATTAATAGGTAGGTATGTGCATGATAAATAGAGGACATAATTGTTTTTATTTTATTGACTAAGCACTGAGAAGTATGCCATTTGTATAAACAACATAATGTAATATTATAGCTACAAGTATCGATATCACAATAATTTATTAGTGCGAAAGTTTGCATATTTGTTTGTTTGGATGGATGTATGTTCCTCTATAAGTCGATAACCACTTAACTGAATTTACTGATATTTATTACATGGATAGGTAAAGGCTACATTTTATCTCGGAATAATGTATGATTCACATGTTTTACACGAACGAAGTTTCAGGTAATAAGTAAATAATAAGTGTCTCATCACGCAATCTGCGTGTCAAGGCCTTTAAATCCATAGCCAGTGTAATACTAACATAATCGTGCGTATTAAGATTGCCATTATTATTATTATTTTACAAACAATGCACTTAAAAATAAGCTCTTTGAGTAATAAACAACAAAAAGTACTTAAAGTTACAAGTTTTCAATCTAATCTTAATCAATCTAGCTTCCAATCTAAATTGTAATGGTCGTTGATGCTCAAGGCGGATTTGATGTTATTTATATTAAACAAAAGTTTTAGAGAAGTTGTAATCGACTCAAAGGAGTTTATACGAAATAAAAGCTGAGGCAGACGTGCCGTTTGAACTCTTGGACTACATTGGACTGCTTGCATGGCACCTGTGAATGATCTAATACAATTCCTTACCCCACTACCTTCTACTAGTGTGGCTGTTGAGCCGGCTTTACCGGCTGGACTCTGCTGGGTCGTGTGACTCAGTGCATTGAATACCCGGTGCAGTAGACCAATTTACACGGCACGGTATACCGATTCTAAAAATAATAGCCTTCTAAATTATAGTTTCAATTTTTGAGACCCTGGTATACCAAGTAAATAAAAATTTAATAAACTAATATTAATAGTATATAATATTATTTATTTTAAATCATTGTTTTATGACTGCGTCTTTTTTAAATAACTAAGTAATATGAGTTAAGTTGTCTATTCAAGTTCACGAGCCTACTTTTCTTTGGTAATCATAAAGTTTGTTGTTATTTTCTTACGACGGAATTCATAAAGTAATCAAATTTGATTGAACAATTTTGTTTACTGATAGCTAGATCAGTTATTGTTTGAAAGTCATTTATTTTGTGCTCATATTTTCAAAGCTAATAATCACTTTTATCATTGAATTTTAAAACTGTTTATGTGTTAAAAAAAAACTATGTTCTATTTCACCATAAATTCGATGAATCCACTGCCTAATGAGATAATTGGAAACTTATGATAAAAATAGTTTAAAATCATATAATTAGACAAACTTTACGACAGCTTAAAAAAATGATCATAAAAGTTGAAGCATAACAAATACTTAAAACTTGGCATAAAAGTCATTTTCTGGAATTTTCAATGCAGTATATTTTTATGACGGCAATTCAAAAATTCCTATGTATTCGAAAGCATACAACGCCATTAACCGTTCGACAGGTAACAAACGCCCGAAATCGGGGTTAAATGCGACCACACCCATAAAACAGCACTATTAACCCAGCTCGTGTCAACAGCGAACTTTACTGCAACGTCGTAGGAGACAAGCCATAGCTTACGAAGATGGCAACTGTGTCATTTGATACAAAATTGCAACCCGCGGTGATCGATACATCTGAGTGCTTAGCATGAAAAACTCGTTTGACAATCGTAAACGTAAACGTATCGTCCAGCTGTCAATTTGTATAGGATTTTTAACAGCGCCTCTTTAGTGCGTTAAATGAACTACCATAATTCCGTAAAAATTGACAGCAGGGACGATACGTTTATGTTAACACTCTGGAAAGCAATCTGTAAGGTATCTGTTTTGTTAAACAATACTGCGTACCAATTAGTATCATCGTCATCATCAGAATATTATAAAAGGCTTTCGTGACTGACAGACTGATCGACGTCCTGGCAACATGAAATTTTGAGAGTTCATTGCATTGCATATACATTTTACGTTGGTAGATCATGATAATAAGTATCGGGTTTGAACCAATGAAAAACAATCTGTGTATATTTTATACCCTAACCTCAGAATAGATATCAGTAAAATACTGCTAACGGATCTCGGTCATCGCGGCATCGTGAAGTTAGCCGTTTGTGATGCTCATTGACAATTCTGTTCAAAAAAGCTCCAATGCGCATCGAAAAGGAAAATACTTCATGATTGCCAGTACTATAACTACATAATAAAATAAAAAATTGACTTTTACTCGTAGTTTTACATAACAACACAGCCAAACCTAGTGTGGGATCACGGCAATGCCTGGCGTATAGGCACTACAAAAAAAAGTATATATATTTTTCAAAGGTAAGTAGTTAAAATTGAAAATAGTGCACTAGCTACAATATTTTAAGCTGTTAAAAGTTAAGCAAACTTTCTATTAGAGCAAGCGATAAAGATGTGCAAAGAAAGTTATGAAAGTGAGCATTTCTTGGTAATGAGAAATGTTTGGATACTTAGTAAAACGTGTGTTATTTATGTCACTGTATAGCCTAAGATGAGGCGTAGTTAAATAAAAATAAGCCGTATATTAGTCTACACAAAAACTCATTCAGCCTGTTTATATCACACTAATATTTATCTTATCTACTAACTTACACCTACAGATGACATTATAGCGGTTGCAGAAAGTCGGTAAGTAAGTAATGAGTTAGCCAACTCTGAATAACTTTAAGAACTCGATGAATAGTAAAAGTTCAAGATAGTTTGTCACTGCACTCGTTATGGGAGGCCTAATGTCTATAGCAACCCTCAACAAAGACGTTTAAAAACATTACATCTTTCACTTCGTTAGCCAAAGGTGGTGTAGTTAAACGCAGTACGTACACTAGTTAGCAGATAGTTAAAAAGTTTACCGGCCACTTCCAACCCAACGTTTCTAAAACTATTAGATAAAACTTTTAAGCGGTTCTCAAACTGTGCAACAACTTAAGCCCAAACGTGTTTGGGAACCACAAACTGAAAGTCCAGAAGATATAATAGCGTAATAATTACACGAACAAGCAAACTCGGCATCCCATAACGTCATAACGTGGATTTACTGTGGACGTTCAATGATGTCACCGATCTAAAGCTTGAAAAGTAATTTAGAATAAGCATTTGCTAAATACATGCTCGTAAGTCTTTAAAATGTAGATATGTCAGAATTGGCAGCAAACAATAATTATTTAATATTGTAAAAGAGCAGAAATATTTTTTAGAATTATTTTCATTCCTAGAAAAGCAGCGGCTACAAGTTCGCATGAAAAAAGTCAGAGTGAACAAAGTCGCAAGTTCCACTAGTTACAAAACCGAAGAGTCGACTGCAACATAGGTTTATTGTCTTAGTGGAAAGGACACAACTAGGCTACAGACACAGCGGGAAATAAGTCGGCCACAGTAGGACAGTAGAACACGAAGTTAAGAACAAATGGAAGTGCTCCACTTTCAGCTGAACCATACTAATATCTGTTCTGTGGCTGAACATTGAATCGCAAATTAAATAGTTTTTTTAAACCTATCTTGACGTCTCAAACAATAGGTACTTTTCCAAATATTGAAATGACAAGTCAGTCAGCCAGTTTTTGCACGAGCATAGGTTTGCTAGTTTGTAACGTTTCATGGTAATTCTCGTGATTTTATTGAATTAAATTCCTTTGACTTTGACGAGTTACATATCTGCAAGACCATCACCGTGCTGGTCTTAAACAAAAATATTCAGGCAACTGTGCTCTACACAATATTTTTATCTACAATTTACTAACTTATACTATGGCATATCTCTATTTTTATAGAACTAGATGCTTCCATTATTATAGAGCTAGATATCACTTCCGTTTTTTTTCTATACTCATCGGAAGGACATGACAGTGGAACTTTTTATGTTACGGTTAGCTTTAACAGCTCTGTTTATGACGTAACTGGAATGTAGCCATTGTAACTTCCGTATTCCGCGCCATTTAAGTCCGCATCAAGTTTGTTTAGATTGTGGGCTGTGGACTTTTGTAAGTTGAAACATGTCACTGCTTATAGTAATATTCAAGTTTCAATGGTTTCAATTCTAGTGTAGCATTTTCTTTTGAAATTGTTGCTGTACATGTGACAAAAAGGACCACGATAATTTTAGGTACTGAAATGTATGTACGACTGTGACTAAGTATGACTCAAATTTCATTTAACCCTAGTAGTTAAATCAGAAAGTAATTGATATCAGGGCAATATTTTCTCTTCAGTCTTAAAAGAGCATTAAAATAAAAATAAAAACTAATACAACAAGACATACAGATAATATTTTGGTGGTCTATGAATAAAACAGACTAAACTTACATTCTTTCTTTTTTCAAATCTACTAACTACACCAGTGTTATACTGTCAAAGGATATCCTAACCCTTGCTCCATTACGTTCTATCCTACAACCTTCCTTCCGATGAAGGTAAAGGTAGTATCTCCAATTAATCAAAATCCTTGTAAGGTAAAGAGTAAGTTCTACCCGTTGATTAATCCCAGTCTAAGTAAGCTACCACGGAAGTTTTAAATCACTTTTATCTTAATAGATTCAGTAGTTTCAGAGATAGGTCGCTCGGGAGGGTATTGGCCCAGCTTATACGAAAAGAGTTAGTTTAATCGATATTTTTTGAAACGGTTTTAAAACCAACTAGTATCATACATCTAATTCATGCATTCATTCATGTGAAGTTTCCAATAAAATCTGGACAAGTTTCCTATAAAATCTGAACTGTGACCAAAAACTTCATATATTTATGTTACAAGGTCATATAATCCATTCATACAAGCCAATGCCTGAACAACATTCTGAAAAGTTACGACAAAATAAATCATAGTTATGCGATTAGACGGATCGCAAAAAGTAGGACAGTAAATATGAAAAAGTTTTTAGCTTTGATGTCATTTTTTATGAAGAAAATAAATTGATTCTGATACGGCACACAATAGTAAAATTACGCTCTGAGTGGAGTCTTTATGAAAATCTGTTACATTATTTTTTTATCGTGCAATAAATCAAGAGTCCTCATCAGAGAAAGTGAAAGGTCGTACTATCTTATCCGCGTAACGCACATAACACTAACATTACCGGTCTCTTTTAATCTTTAAACTGGTGCGTTATAAAATCTTGTTTTTAAAGTGAACGGTTCAATTTAAATGATAACTTACTAGTTAAATTGTTAGCATGGAATAAAATGAACTAGCTATTCTGCTAACTTGGGATAACGTATTGAGAGAAACCGCCCAACGTAAGAGGTTAAACGGTTAAAGGCATACCGCCCAAGTCGTAATCAGCCCTTGAAGAGCTATGGGCGGATGTTGAAGAGAAAAATCTGCTTTTATCAGGTACCTTTTAGGCTGGGTTTCAGAGATAACGTCGATCGTAGATTTTAGCACTTAAGTACAAAAAGAACAATGTAGCACGTATAAATTTGGTACTGCTTTAAAAATAAATGGTAATCACTTCACACTTATCATACTAATATTATGAATGCGAAAGTTTGGATGTATGTTCATCTATAACCCGACAACCACTAAGCCAATTTGGCTAAAATTTAAAACATAAATAGATGGTGACCGGGAATAAGAAATTAAGTTGTTTTTGTCTTCAATGTTGTAACCTTTTATTCAAAATGAACCTGCTCACTGCTATTTGTATCTACCTATGCCCTTGTCCATGAATAAACGTATTTTCTTTCTTTTTTCTTTTTTATCCCAAAAAAAAAGTACCTACGGTTTCCGTGTTCCACATGAACAGAGTCGCAGGCGACAGCTATTATATTATAAGTTTATAAACAATATGCACTGGTGGTCTAGTGATAGTAACCCCGCCTTTCGACACTAAGGTCGTGGGTTTGAACCCGGTTGTGCAATAATGAATTTTTCCAATTAAATAAATGTGTGTGCGCAACGCCAGTGCTCTCATACGGTGAATAAAACATCGTGAGGAAATCGACATGTCCAAGAATTACAAATTCGTAAGACATGTCTCGTAGACATGTCTTTTACACACACCATGTGCCATCCACCAATCCGCATTGGATTCACGTGGTGGATTAAAACCCAATCACTCTCGCTCGAGAGTAGAGTAGAGTAGCCAGTGTCTCAGCAGTGAGAACATGAAGAAAGCTGTCATGATGATAATGATGACATCAAAATTGGATAACCGGCTACGACATGATTGAGTAACATAACATCTAAACATCTTACTTTTTGCATTTCATAAATAGTATATATAAATGAATAGAATATATAAAATAAAAAATATTTATATAATATATAATTTTATACCTACAACATACTGAAATAGCTGAGCAACCAGACGTCTTATTCCTTTTTGTGTATAATCTGAAACTGAATTAAATACTGAAATGCTATTTAATTATTTGAGATCGTAACTATTATATTGAAATTTTCAAAATCGCTTGTATACAAATTTTAAACGTTATTTAATATTTTGTATTAAATTGTATTAATATTTTGTCGAAAAGTTTTAAAGCTTGCACAATGTCACCGGGTCACCACGGCTTTTTGTAATTTGTTAGCAAGCTTACCGACTTTCATAAACTCACCAAGTCACCTTCTGAAAAGACCCTTCCCCATAAACAAGTTACAGTATAACCCAAGGGCTCACATGAAAAAATACTGACATAAAAATAAAATGTGACCCGAACGTGTAAGATGACGTTTGACATAAAATATCGTTTGACATAATCCGGGACGTGACCTTTACGGGTTGAAGTGTCTGTTGAGGATAGAAATATTAAATAGTGCGTTGTTCTATAGTGGTAAGTTTCAGTACTATAGTATTTTTTTGTTTCAGCGACAGGTGTCAAATTCATATATAAAAAGCTTTTTTAAAAAACGTATGCAGAAGCATAATAATTGATTGTCAAAATATTTAAAAAAAAATTAATGACACACGCAATAGTTTTTTTTAATCATAGCTAAATTATATCAAAGTAAATTATTAAAAAACTCACGACTTTTGACTTCTTTTACTAATATTAAATTGCCATGTTGATGTTAATTTCAACGTATGCTAATCCTCAGTTAGCTTAATATCGCTGTCTGTCAATCCAGCGTTTGTTACTCGAAAAATAAAAAACAGACGAAAAATCTCTAGTACTATTATTCCGATTAACCTTTTAACAAATGAGGTCTCATCGTTAATACAGTTAACCTCAAAATTAAAATACCGACACGTGTTTCATCTCTCCACGGGACATCATCAGGACCATCGACTGGTTTTGGTCTTGCAATTGTAGGAGTACAGGGAAAGCTTAAACGGTGAGAAATTATGGTAAAATTGCAAAAAAAATAAAGCAAATGGAGCCGCTCCGGGTCAACTAGTAGAATATAAAATCATCTTGCAATGTGAAAACAATTTTCGCATAAACGCAAAAAAGGCTTAGACGTTTGTCACATGACAAGATAAACAGATAACACCGTAATTCAATTCAACCCAAAACCAATTTAGCATTCACACGATCAGTCCCACCCACCGCTATCACTTGACTTGCTGCTTTTACGAACCGCGCTATAAATTGTCAATGTCAGGTACGAGATATTTATGTATTTTTAAATTTCAACGATCTGTATTCGGGTTTGCAGGCACGCCCTTTTACAGTACATTGGTGCTGGTAAATGTGCTGAAAAAATACGATGTAGCCTGTAGCAGATACTGTTTTAGAGCTCTCTCTCACTAGGACATCATGGTAGAACCACGCATCTAGTCGCGCCACCAACAAAATATTATATAAGTACAGCTGTATCAAAATCAGAATATTATCAAACATATTATAGCTGTTACAATTATTATAACTAGGGTTCACTATGTTACTAATTTTGGTGTACAATTACAATGATAAGGTTTATTATGTACTTATGTACTGTATGGAGGGTTGCACAATCAATTTGGTAACGACAACAATATCACCCGCTGGTGTTTTTGTTGGTGGCGTAACCCGGTGGCGACACCATGGTGTCCTTGTAAGATAGAAACCTAAGTTTTTAAGATAGATATACACATCAAATTCTGCGGCCATACTTATTATACTTCAAATATCTGTGTAATCTGTTTATTTTGTTGGACTATTTAATTATGAACCTAAAAACGTGAATATTAAGTACTTAGTATAGTTTTTTTAAACAGTTATCAAACTTTTTTCTTTCTTAGATATTGGTGTACACTGATTTTAACTTAGCTTGACAGTCGATTATTCAAAAAATTATCTGATTTAATTTCATTTATTTATCTTTTTATCATGGCACATGCACTTGTAATGTTAGGTTAGATAGGTAAATTTTTATTACAATACAAACAACAAAATATCTGGTGAGTTATAAGGAAAATGTCTTTGGTTGAAAAATGAACTCAACCCACGACTCTGGATACTGGTATCCATAGTATCTTAATCTTTGGCGTGCAGTAGGTACCTAGTTAAATCAGTACCAACCTATTTATTTCTAAAACGCTATTTTGTTTATTATTTTCATACTGTGACATTAGTTAAAACCAAATACGCACAGCAACGTCAAATACAATAACATTAGAAAGCTGAATCAGACTAAAAAGACCGAATGTTGTAAGTCAGCCAAAATAATAAAAAATAAAGCCACGTAAAGCTCACAAAACCCTGCATTAACTTTATAAAATGAGCTGTGGATTTCAGAAGCAATTCCGAAACTTTGCAATAAACCAAACGTAATACCAACGTCAAAAAATAATTTGCGTATCCAAGGCTTGTCCACACGGCCTGAAACCGTAAACAACAATGTAAAAAAAAATTACGAAACAATTCAGTGTGGATGTTTTCGCTTTTTTACCTAGTATGCTTTGTGGTCCAGTTGCGTATCTGTATTGCAATAAAATTTATGTAGAAACTGGTCAAAAATCTTTTATATTAACAGCAAGAATAAGTGACAAGACACTCAAGGCGTTTGGGGCTAGCCACGTCTGACTATCTATAGTTATAGCCATAGTTTAAGACTAGCTTTAAGTTCAAAAATGCTGCGTGAGACTGTATTGTGCATGTCATTTCAGGACATAGTCATAGCCATTCGTTTATTATATTACACTTACACTTGCTACACCCTTAACAACTTAACTGTAGCATAATCATATAACATTAATGCTTGCAATTTTGTATATACTCAAGTCCAACTGCGCTAGTATTTATCAAAACCTACAAACTGACTGACTCATACGAACTTACTTAAGACCTTGACCTAAGATCTTGCTGATAAAATCTATCACCAGATGTTTTAAATATAAACTAAATGATATTGATTGTAAGAAAATATTCGTATTTTTTTTAATATTTGTATCGACATTTTGACTTCTTGGTCAAACTATTTTTTTTAATGTCAGCAAGTGACAAGACAGTCAAGTCGCCCGCCTGATGTTAAGCACCACGCCTGACGATAACAGATGCAGTGCCACTCAAAGCTTTATTTTTTTAAGTTCAGCGTGGCACTGCACTGCGCTCATCACCCCCAGACATTGTTGTTAACTTAGTATTTTAATTAAAAAAATAGTTTTCATCTAAAAAAAAAAAACAGTATAAACTACGACAATCTATTTATTAACATCTATTTCAGTATAGATAGAGGGAATGTAAACAAAATGTAAATAAAATTCAAGTTTTATCTCGGAATGAAAATAAATTAATAATATTTTTAATTCGGATATTTTAGTAGTACTTTCGATACATCAAAGTTTGTTTTTAATTATATCCAGTGGAATGCCCTGTGACTTTGTCCAAGCTGACTTATTCTTTTTCTTCCCGCTGCGTCCTCTAAAATTTTAATTTCACAAATTCCTTTCTTGCACCCTTTTGCAAAAAACGAAGCACTACAAAAAAAACAGTGCTCTAGGGCTTTGGATGTGAATTGATTATCAGTCAGTCTAACACATTGATTCTAAATAAGTTATAAATTAATAAAATAACTCTCAAGAAAGATAAGCTTGCAAGAGTCGAACAACATATTAATTAGTTTATATTAGAATTACTAGAATTTAGATACCGTAGAAAAAACTCTCCTACGCTTATAAGATCGCTTCTTTCTATTACAAAGACTTTATTTTTTTATCAAGACTATCATTAACTTGACGTAAAATGAGCTTCACGATCGAGTCTGACAGTGTACCTAAGTCTTCCAATTGAACGTTCATTACAAAATGACGACGAGCATGCATGGTAATTTAATGAGTGACAAATTGGCCGTTAAGACGTCACGTTTTTACGGCTCTTTCGATGAGGTTAAGTATTACAAAGTTTATAAGAAGTTGTAAAGCACTATGTTTTTGAGATATGTCCATGAGTATTATACTTTAGCCAAATAGTCTCTTTTCAGGCGAGACAGAACAAAGAAAAAATTCGCCGTACAGAAAATGCTTGGTCCATTAAAAATCTAGTGAAAGGACAACTACCACTATCTTTAAAACGAAAACTCATGGTCATGTGCATTCTCCCCATTCTTACGTACGATGCACAATCTTGGTCACTCACCAATATTCAAAAGTCTCGCATCCGCGTTTGTCAACGAGCTATGGAGCGCAGCATTTTTAGAGTCAGGCTTACAGACCAAATCAAGAATTCAATTCTGCGCTCCAAAACTCAGATAACTGACGTAGCTCAGAAATCCGCCAAATTGAAGTGGGACTGGGCAAAAGGCAAAGGCTACCACAGATTGGGTTTCAAACAGGCGACGGCCGCGTTGAAGGCCCAGAAGGAGATGGAGGGACGAACTTGACATATACCTCAAAGTGTGGCCCCAACTAGCCGGTAACAGAGAGGTATGGAAGGAGAGAAGGGCGCTCTTTGCCCTGCAGTGGGACACTACAGTTTTATATTATTAATAATAAAATTATGTTTTATTTAAAATCTTTATTTATTAGGTAACTTATATGAACTCAATCATTGTCATAGTCAAAATAATTATATTATTCTTTCTTTCTAATTACGAACAATTTTAATTGAAACCTATTCTGGTTTTGCTGTAGCATTTATAATTATAACAGCTCTGAGCAAACGCAATCCACGCGAAAACTTATATTTAAACATTTCCGTTGCGTTGAAGTCTAGCGCACTGTGAATCAAGTGTGCCAAGCCACTGTGTGCCAAAGTAAAATGTTACATACCGACAGTGAAACAAATCGGAGATAAAACAACCGTTAAATGCAATTGTTTCCATTTATCCGTGAATAAATCACACTAAATCATCACATTGCAAACGCGGCTATTGACGACACGCGGCGTGGTGTGAAAGTGATATCGTGCACTGAATAATAATGATAATAAGAATAATAATAACTGTATCTGAGCTTGGAATGTTAGTTTAGTAGAATGTAGACTAGCTGTTACCTACGACTTTGTTCGCATGGAACACTAGAACTATATATTTTCTGGGAGAAAAAGTAGCATATTGATAAAAAATGTACGGTTGCAATAGAATAGCAATGTATTCCAGACTAATACCTGATTTTAAATTGTCTTGAATTCGTTCAACCATTCTAGCGTGATTCGTTTATCAAAACTTTTGCATTTATAATATTAACAATTAATTTTTCAATTAGAAACATCATTGTGATGGAAATCATGATAATTTATATATTGGTGGAAATTTAACACAACGTCATTTAGCCCCAAACTAAGGTGATTGATAGTTTGTAAATACGAGTACTTAGAGGTGCTTTTGTTACTTGTTTTATAAACATCATCATCAGCGGTCGATAGGTTCGGAGCTATAAATTTCAGCTTACTTTTTCTAAGAGTTAGGACCTTTTTTTACGGATTTCTTTGTTGCGGATTTGATCGCAGTGAAACTTTAATCATCATTTTTTTCCATAAAGCTCGTTGACATAGAAATATCCAGACAAAAAACAAACATTTATCATCACACAATTAATAGTACAGCACAAAAGACAGAACTGCTCGCAACTAAACTATAAGACCAGTAATGTTATGAAGTCTGTTACAAAAAATATAATAAGACTGCTAAATGGCGTGCACTTTCATAAATTAGCCATCAACAGACGACAAAAACATGCAGTAGCTTACACTAAACTTAATGTATTTTTTACTGGGAACATGTTTATCGCGAAAACAGCACTTAATCGTCCATTACGATGGATGACGAGGGTAGAGACGCACACAGGGCTGGCTTCAGGTAGTCAAGGAAGGCTATACTAATCAGCTGTTAAAACATTATTCTTATGAACGTGCATTAAATAGGTCACGTAAATATATATAAAAGCCAGTATCTAATTCTAGGCATGAGTTAAAGGCTTAGAAAATATTCCAATCCTAAATTTTATTCGGTTACTTAAGAGTAAAAATAAAACCTCGATGAAAAACATAAAAAAGTAGTTATGTGTACGTTTTCATATATATCTCAGGAACCCTACGGTATTTTAAGATGATTTTTATATTAATGGATAGGTAACAACTACTTTTACGGATCCATAAACCAGTTTTTATTGATGATCTAGTAAACAAGCAATAATAACACACAGATAATAATAACACAGACGTCATAAGTGTTACACCAAAAAGGATTCCTATAATATTTCAAATTTAATTCAACAAAGTTACGTTTGAAATTATTATTTTTTATTTGATTTTTCTATGATTACGGTAAAATCTTGTAAATGTTAAGTACCGTATGAACGGCCTCTTATTTAATAGGACACATAAGGGTCCTATTAAATAAGAGGCCGTTCATTGAGTTGAGGGCTTTTTTATAAAAAAAGCCCTCAACACATCTCTGTCTGTACGTTTAGTTTGTATAAAAGCTCACATACATCACTAGAACTAACTTGTTTTGCGACTTTCCTTTGCAAACCTTACCCAATTGGTTATCAAATTAACGGACAGATAAGTAACAAAAGTCTTATAAAACTTTAGGTGGTTGAAATTCGTATGACAAAACAAAAATATGTAGTGCATTTATCGCGTGGTACTACGCAGCAGAGCCAGAAAACCAGAAATCGAATGTAAGTTATACAAACACAATGTACGTATGCCGTTTAATTGCTGCACTTGCATCAGGTAGGTAATGATAAAATAGACTATGCTGCGTAGCATACTTCCCAGCAGAGCAACAAAGAATATGTATTTTGGAAAAATAAACCCTACTATGTTTTTGTGAAAACTGTTGTACGTATGGTTTATTAATGTACTGGTTGTATTTATTTAACCGATTTTAACATTTCTTGTCTAACAGCTTATGTTTCCTTAAAATTAATACTAATTTAGTTACAGTTAAAGTAGATACTAACCTATTAATATGTTTATTATAATATTTAAACATCAAAGCATCTCTCAGAAAAATATAATGTTTCGTAATCAAGGAAAAATTAAATAACAAACCAAATTAGGGCATATCGTGTTCTGTACAATGACAAATAAACTCCTTAATTATTTTAGATGTTCAAATATACTAGCGAAAAAATGAAGGTTTGAATTCAAAGTAACTTTACAGAAACCTTTGGTACTTTCTGACTAATTAGCTGTTAAGTTGTGCCCCGCAGTTTTCAGATTTTATGTTATCCCACACGAACAGTCCATGTTTTCCGGGATAAACAGTGTTGCCTGTGTTATTTGACGACCGATGTGGCGTAGCGGACGCAGATCCGCCTGCGACACGGAGGTTGCGGGTTCGATTCCCACCTCGGGTCAAATGTTTGTACGATCTACAAATATTTGTTTCGGGTGTTCTGGGTATTTTCTACATATAATATATAATAAAAAAATATCTATGTATGTACCGTATTGTATTAAGTATTTAGCAGTCATCTAGTATAGTTCGCACAGCGGATCTAGGCTTCCGTGAAGTTAGCCGTTTGTGATGCGCAAAGACAATTTAGTTTGAAAAAGCTCCATTGCGCATCGAAACGGCTAATTTCACTACGGCCGAGATCCGTTGTGAGACCTATACCCATAATACAGCTCTGTTTAACAGCAGCTTACCTTGGGGCTAGATGATGCTGTGTGGATTGTCCAGCATTATTTATTTATTTTAGAATTTAAACCATTTGTATTCATAATTTCATCACAATCGGTTAAGTCGACTCGGAGATACGTGGTAACAAACATTCACACACGCACACTCACAGATTTTTGCGTTAAAAATATGAGTAAGATACGATGATTAAAATGGTAAAACTATAGTATTGGACGGCTTATAAACTATCACCAAGGTCGGCCAATAACTCATACAGACTTACTTTGTTTCTTACCCTCGGATCTTTTTATCTTTTTCTCCAACTCTTGAAACTAGTGTCGTTCTGTGGGTCACCAAAATGAAACAAGGAAACTAAGGCACGTGCGTCATAAACGCTAAAAGTTTAGCTACATAGTTATTTATGTTAAGCATGTGACACAACAAATGTGAATGAATTAGTCTAATTGAGCGTGGGTTGGAAGTGGTTTACAAAAAGGTTTAATGCAATTAGTTGTAAAGTGCAATAGTATTAGATTTATTTTATGTTTAGATAACACTGTCATTTTTTAAAATGTTTTAACGGTAATAATTACCTTTATTTTCTATCATCGTTTGAGAACTTTACTTGTCAGCACTGTATTCGATAAACGAAAATAGAACGAAAGCTATCGATTCAAAGTACATATTCCTTTGTCTTAAACTTTACGTATCTTGGTGCATCCTTGATGGGTGAAGTACCTTACTGCACTACCTAAACCAGAGCACAAACTCATTGCATACGAACAAATGGAGCCTTTACACCACAGAGTCCCGCAAATGAGACTTCTTTCATGCTCGCACTATTTAACAGAAAGCTTATTTGCTAAGTATGTTTTTGAATTCACAGCTACTGAAGCAAGATAGTGGTTTTGAAGTTACAACAGGGCAAGTAGACTGTGTGCTGTGAGTAAAGTGACTTCTTCTAAAGTAAAAAGTTAAGAGCAAGCTAAATAAAAATGGCTTGCATTGAATTTTTTTATTGTAATGAGCAACTAATTCTGATTTATTATGTTCTTTTTTTAATTCGTATTACATGGACACCGGCCAGTAGGCCAGCGGCCAATCCGTAGGTCAAAAGTACTTGAGCGGGAGTGATAGGGTTTAAATCAAGGTTAAATCCATCACTTCATTTATGTTACTGTGCATAAAAACAATTTTTTTTGAATATTTTTTTTACACTACATCTACACAATTATTATTTTTTATACTTGCATATTTTTTAACTCACATCATGATCAGTTTACGACAGATAATCGTAATTTACCAAACGTTGTGTTTCCTTGTTCCTTCATCTTTATGCGACTACACACGTACCTACAAATTTATGAGAAGACTTGAACGTTTAAGATGCGGTAATGTGGAACCGCCTTAACTAGGTCAGTAGTATGGTATTGGGCATTTTACTCCACATTTTAATTAATAATCAGACCTTCGTCTCGGCCCTAAGGCCTCGACTCAACGGGTCTGATCATTAATTAAAAAATGGAGTAAAATATCCCAAAACCAAAATAATTTATAATTTGTTTATAGTTCACGGGGAGGTTGTGCTCACTCAATAGTATCAGGCGTTGTGTAAACTTATCCAAGCAACTTTTGTGTATTCGTTTCAAATTTATAAAGAATTAATATTCTAATACTAATAGTTATAGTTTATTCGAATGTTGAGTTTAGTAAATATTAAAAGGATGGTATAGACGTGCTCGCTTTTTGCTCGACTTGGCGAGGGTATTGCCATGCCCCTAGATCATGCTTTGTGTAAACTCATACCTTTCTGAATTGATCTAAAATATATCTGCCTATATAAACTTTCGTATGTAAAGCGAGCCACAGCTCCCTGAAGTGACGACCACGACCGCTTAGTCAAGAGTGTAAGGAAGAAGAAGAAGAAACTTATATAAATTATATATATATATATATACATAAGGTTAATTTCCCTACTTATTTAAATAGCTTCGTGTTCTTGCATCTAGAAATGTAATTTAGGTAAGCATACTATGAAAAGATTCGTTCGTGTTTTATTTTTTATTCAATTAGGTACTTAAATCTAAAATATAACTCACAATCTTAGGCATTACCTATTTACTGTCTTTATAGAATTTAGGGTCCTCATCAAAAATATCGTTTACTTGACGAACGAAGCGTTGGAGTGAAATCCATGGATTGCTGCCTTCCGTTGCCTGGAGTTTAATCCGCAGAAGCGCCTTCCTCCAAGCGTCTAAAGAGTCCACTCCCGCGATGTCGTTTGTTCGATAGACCTTCAAGTCTATCAGATACTCACCTTCCAACTCTGCAGTGCGCCTTTCGTTTCCATTAGCGACACGGTTGACAAAGAACGAAGAGACCGTTGTTGTTGGTTTGCTACATTCACGACTCAATCCAAATATATCTGTTGACGATGAAGATGATGAAGATGTTTCTTGCAGTTTACTTTTTCTGAAACAAAAACAAGAAATAAATAATTGTAAGTCATATTAAGTAAAAACCTACTATTTTAGTAAGAACCTAAGAGATTAACGAACCCACTAACAAACAAATCAATATCTGAATAAACAGAGTATAATACAAAAATAAATTAATAAATAATACTGCACAATCCACACAACATCATCTAGCTTCAAGTTAAGCAGAGCTTGTGTTATGGGTACTAGATGACTGATATACATAATACAATACAATACATACATAGATAGATATTTTTATTATACATAGAAAATACCCAGAACACCCGGAACAAATATTTGCAGATCGTACAAACATTTATCTCAAGGTGAGAACCCGCAACCTCCTGCCTGGCAGGTGGATCTTCGGTCGCTGCACCACATCGGATGTTGAATAATAACGCAACAGAAACTAAACAAGCAATCATCGCTAACGAAATGGATGCTTTTATGCGTTGTAAATCTCTGTTCGAGAAAAACGATCAAATTGTCATTTTGTTTGCGTTGCGATGATCGATCTTTTAATTTCTATAGCGTTACTACAGCGTTATTATATCAAAATATGCATTATGAATCTCTGTTTGTAAAACTTGATCAAATCGTGATGTGCTTATACCAATAGAGGAAAGACTAAACTCTGAAATAAAACAATGATTAGTTATAAAACTTACTTTGTTGAAGAAGGCGAAGTACGTTTTCCTTCCTCTGAGGTGCCTGTTGCTCGTTTTTTTTGCTTGCCTTTTTTGGCTTGAAGTAAATCGAAATCCATTTCACTGTCAGACCTAAAACAAAAACTGATGTTTAGAGAAGTGGTATTTTAAAAAACCAATTTGGATGTTGTTACCTACGACATAGAAATTATTTTTAAGCAGAGTTTTTTTAAGTTTACCATTCTTAGGAATCAAATTTATAATTAGTTAAAAAATTATGTAGATAACGTGTACTCATGTAACATACCTACACGCAAAATAAATAATTTAATTTTATTGAAAACCTCTTCCTTTCGAAGTCTGTTAAAAACATAAATTAAATAAATAAATTAAGAATTTAACTTACATGTTTTGTTTGCGGGGAAAACTTTAATCCAAGTTTCTAGTTACTTGCGAAGATGTTCAGAAGTTGAAGCAAGGCTTGTGGGTGAGCTTGCAACAGGTTCCGGTCTTGGTTTGCAGTGAAGATGGGCTCGAATCTGTAGCTGAGCAGAGCGCTGGTGGCTGACGGCAGCGTGGCTTGATGCAGCGTGGTCAGCGTAGTCTGTTGCAGAGTGCTAGACAGCTTGATGCTTGTTCTTCTCCGTGATGGTTTCTGATACGATGTCCTCCACTTGACTTGTGCTTCTGTGATTTGTTTGACAAAATTATCAAATTTTATACGTGAACGTAAAACAAAATCAGCAAAAATAATATTTTATAAATTGAGTCCAATCGACATTGTAATATAAATCAATAATCATAAACTATGTTACTTACGCTCTATTGGAACATAAAAAATAATTTAGTAATCAAAAAAATAAAGGTTTGTTCAATTAATTTAAAGTTGGTGACACACTGTTAGTCTTGCTAAAATATTTTACGCTCGAACGCTGTACTTTGTAATCAATAAAATGCAAGCTAGGATACTGGTGGTTAGAATATTGGTTGGTGGAACACACACCTAATATTTTTTAACTTTTATAGAATCAGCATAACGCGAAATGATTTTGCGAATTAGGCATTAGCCTAAATTAACTAAAACTCACTTCCGTGATTTTGCAATAATATGCATACCTAACTACCTACGACTTGTTTGCGCTTGCAACTAAAAATTAAAATATCTCAGTACCTGCACATCTCTCTTCGTACAAGCATCGAGTTGAGTTTAAGAGTTTCTTTTTTTTTTGAGCTTCTGTTTTTATTCTCAATTATTGCAAATTTAAAATCAGTTTTTGTAAATAATACTCTCGTGCATCCAAAACTGGTAAGTTGATTAAAACTTTTAACTTATGATTCATGAAAACAAATATTAAATTATGTTTCACATACCTACAGATGTGTACAAGTAAATGATACAATAATTCTAATTCGAAAATTAGCTCTCACTTTTATTATTGCACATTATTTTAAGATTATTGAAAATTCAAACTATTTTAATAATATATATATATATATATACATATTTTTTTATTTAATTTTACACTTCTTTTTTATAGATCTAGTCTAGAGAGATATCTACCTACACATTTACTTGTGACTGCAAGCTTCAGAAAAGGAGAATTCATCATTTAGGAAAATATTCAATAGGTAAGTTTTCTGTATTTTATGTTGATAACTAACTAATTTAACTTAAAAAAAACATCTAATCATTTATTTATTGTTACAGCCGATTTATCGAAAGACATAGCCACATACCTACTTCTGATTGCAATCATTAAAAAAGCATATCATCTATCGACGGTATAATTGGTAAGTTTCATGATAGATACCTAAGTAAATAACTAAGTTTATGAAACAATTGACTAAATTACTGTTTTTTTTTCATTACAGCTCTGCTGATTAGCTGGACCTGGACTCTATAAACAAGGAGGCTGTTTGGGGCATTGGTGTTGGTGTGCAATTATAGTGAGTTATCAATTCACAGTCATCAATTAAGTTCCTATTTTTAGTACTTACTCAGGTATTTTGAGTTTAGGTAACTTACTAGTACCACGCGAGTGAAGCCATAGACATAAGCTAGTAAATAAAATGCCTTTTTGCTCTATTTGCAATATACAAGTAGAAAAGAGGAGATGGGTAGGCCACGTTAGAAGTAATTTTCATAAAAATAGAAGCACTACTTCGTTGTATGATAACATAGAAATAATAAAATCAGCTTTCAAAGGTCGTGTGGTGAGCTATAGGGTTCTTGCTACAAAAGAAGAGGTCCAGAGTTCACCTTCCAATTTCTTAAATAATATTCGTGATACAGTGAAATCTTTGATACAGCGTTCTCTATTTAAATTAACTGCTGTTAAGGTTAACTTTGAATTGTTTTCAACGTTCCTTACGTTTAAAAATGATGGACAGGAAATAAAATCCTTTGCTACCAAAAACTTTATATTGAATTTGAACTTAAATTTTCCTAGCATTTACAACCATGTTATTAGTGTTTTAATGAATAAAATTGAAGAGTTTCAAGAGAGAGACAGTGGTTGGACCTTTTTAAATAATTCATACCTAGAAATAAATATAAACAAGTACCAACCTCTAAGCGGGTGCAGTTATGTAGAATTACCTAGTCACATAAAAAAAAAGAAAGCTTGTCTTAATATTCAGAACAAAGATAATTATTGTTTTGTATGGTGTATAGTAGCTGCTTTGTATCCAACTTCTCAACACCCTGAACGAGTTTCATCATATCCTCATTTCCAACGTGTAGTGGATATATCAGGAGTTTCATTTCCAATGAGTTTTACCGACATTTCTACTTTTGAAAAAAAAAATCCTAATTTGAGTATTAACGTGTATGGAACAAATGGTAAAACAATAAACGGTCCTCTTTATAAATCAGAGTGTCAGGATAGCAACGCGAAGCGTATTAACTTGTTATTCATTGAAAATTATAAATCAATGCATTACGTTTTAATAAAAGACTTACCACGCTTAGTAAGAAACCAAGTAACTAAACATCATAGTAGATTACATTTTTGTGAAACATGTTTAATATTTTTTCCTGATTTACATAAGTTAAATTCTCATTCATGTGGAGGTGTTGTAACTATTTTACCGGAAAAAGGATCTGTAATTCAGTTTGTCAATTATAACAGGAAACAAGATATACCATTTGTAATTTATGCCGATTTCGAAACATTATTAGATCCAATTCAGAATGATGAAACAAAATGTGCTAGCGTAAGCTCGACCCAGTTATTAACTCGCCACGTGCCAGCTGGTTATAGTTATAAAATTGTATCTTCGAAAGATATAAGTTATGATAGATTTAGAATATATCGAGGAAAAGATTGTGTTTCACATTTTATTGATACGCTTTGTATGGATGCTAAAGAAATATATAGTTTATTAAAACAAAATAAACCAATTATTTTTACCGAGACTAATGCTATTGAGTTTAATAATGCTACTCATTGTCACATATGTGCAAATTTTTTGTGGAATAATAAAGTGAGGGATCATTGTCACTTAACAGGACGTTATAGGGGTGCTGCACATCGGTACTGTAATTTATTATATAAAGTACCTAACTTTATTCCAATATTTTTTCATAATTTGTCTGGTTATGACTGTCATTTATTTATAAAAGAATTAGGAGAACGTGTAGGAAAAATTGATGTGATCCCGAAAACCAAGGAAAAATATACATCATTTACAAAATTTGTGCTTGTAAATGACCATGACTTTATTCAATTACGATTCCTTGATTCTTATAATTTCATGGCAGGAAGCTTAGATCAGCTTGCACGAACTATGAATACAAACGATTTCAAATTAATGAAGAAACATTTTCCTAGTGAGGATCAATTTAATTTACTAACGCGGAAAGGAGTTTATCCTTACAATTATATAACGAACTGGGAGCGATATCGGGAAACACAGCTCCCCTCTAAAGAGTGCTTTCACAATATCTTGACTGGTGAAAGTGTTTCTGATTATGATTATCAACATGCAAAATTAGTTTGGGAAACATTCTGTGTAGATAATTTAGGCGAGTACACTGATTTATACTTGAAAACGGATGTACTTTTATTAGCAGATATATTTGAAAAATTTCGAGTAACCTGCAAAAAACATTATAATCTCGATCCTGCATTCTATATAACTGCACCTAGTTTATCATTCGATGCGATGTTATTGATAACTAATATTCAACTCGAGCTCGTGAGTGACTTAGAAATAGTGAAAATGATACAGTCTGGTATTCGTGGTGGACTATGTATGTGTTCGCACCGACATGCAAAAGCTAATCATAAGTACATGGATTCACACGATGATTCTCAACCTGAAAAATACATAGTTTATCTAGATTGTAATAATCTTTATGGGTTTAGTATGTGTCAATATTTACCATTTTCTGATTTCCGCTTTTTAAGTTCAGATGAAATTAATGAATTAGATTTACTTAGTACATTAGACACTTCTGCGTGGGGTTATATTTTAGAAGTTGATTTGTTATACCCTGAAAATCTACACTCTGAACATAATGACCTCCCATTCTGTCCTGAAAAATGTGTTCCTCCTGGTGGAAAAACAAGCAAACTCATACCTAATTTGTATAACAAGTATAACTATGTTATTCATTATGTTTATTTGAAGAAATGCTTAGAACATGGATTAATTTTACGTAAAATTCATAGAGTTATAACATTTAGACAAGAAGCTTACTTAAAAAAATACATTGATCTTAATACCGAATTACGTAAGAAAGCAAATAATACCTTTGAACAAGACTTTTTCAAGCTATTAAATAACAGTGTATTCGGAAAAACGTTAGAAAATACTGAAAAAAGAGTAAATGTTCGCTTAGTTAATCAATGGTATGACAGCATGAACAAAACAAAAAAATCACAGTACGCAGAGAGACTGATTGCAAACCCTTTTTTCCACAGTGTCTCAGTTTTTAGTGAAAACTTGGTTGCTATTCAAATGAAGCCGAATAGTTTGACATTAGATAAACCGATTTATATTGGTTTTACAGTTTTAGAACTTTCGAAAGCTCACATGTATAATTTCCATTACAATATCATAAAACCGTTTTACAAAAATCGTGTGAAACTATGTTACACAGACACTGATTCTTTTATTTACCTATTATCCACTGATGATTTTTATTTAGACATGAAAAACGTTTTTATGAATTATTTTGACACTAGTAATTACAATAACTTAAATGAGTTTCAGATAGTGCAACAAAATAAAAAAATTCCAGGACTTTTTAAAGATGAAATGGGGGGTAAAATTATTTCAGAATTTGTGGGTTTGAGGTCAAAGCTATATTGTATAAAAACCCAAGAATTTACTATAAAAAAAGCTAAAGGTATACAATCACGAGTAATTCAAAATTTACATTTATCTGATTACCAAAATGTTCTTTTTAACAATGAAATAATTCGAAAAAAAAATATTTTATTTAAGTCTATAAAACACGAAATATTTACTCAAAGTATAAATAAAGTGGCTTTATCAAATAATGATGATAAGCGTTCTATATCTACTTGCAATATTGCAACAAGAGCATGGGGCAATAGTTCAATTTTTAAAGGTTAATAAACTAAGCAGGTAGGTATTTAAAATTTTGCTAAGTAGAGCGATGCAAATTGTAAATTGTTATTGTGTTGTAAATTATGTACCTATGTATCTTAGTATTTTTATTTATGTAAAAAGTACCTTGTAGTAACATACTTCTAAATGTTTATGTTTGTTTTTTATGTGGGTATCTAATCTTAAATAAAGATGTTTTGAATTTAATACAAAGACTATTTTATTTCTAAACCAATTGTAGGTAGGTACTTATATTTATTTATTTAGGCAGGTAGGTACCTACTATCTCGGAATAAATCTAATGATTTATCTAATATCTTTTGACATTTGATTCTGAAAACATTAGTACGTATTTAGTTCTTTAATTCTTAGGTACATGGCTCATAACTAATTTTGCACACATTTAATCAAAACACTCTATTTTAAGTTAGTTTAAACTCTAGGCAGATGCTTTATTGATGTGTTAGAAAATACAAAATAACCCAAAAAGAGTTACATCCATAAATGAATTTATGCAATAGGTATAAAGTTACCATAGAGCTCAAATTAGCATAATATAGAGTGTTATGTACCTATTAATGAAACGTGTTGCAAAAGTCACCGTTTGCATAGGCTCTAGGATAATTGAGTGTTGTATTCAAAATTCATAACTACTATAGTTTAATCTGTGAGTGAGGTTAGTCACCCGTCAACACAGGCTATTCACATAACCTACTCTTATTACATAAGTACTTAAATACTTACCTACAAAATGAACAATGCAGTATTGTTTTTATTTCTTTCATGAGATACTTGCCTAATTTTCTTTATTATTCTTTAAAGGTAATGGACTCTTCTCCAGATTTATTTTTGCAATGTGCTCAAGACCCTTTATCTGGCTTTGATGAACTTTATCCTGAGATTGCTGACAATCAACGCTATATCACCGAAAGACAGGCAAAAAAGAAAGGCGAACGTGTGAAAAGAAAGATTTTATCTAGATCACATATTATAACCAAAAAGTCTAAGAGAGGACAGAAACTAATACAAATAAAAATCATTGATTTAACTAACGCAGACAACAATGATGATAATGTCATTGTTAATACTCAGTACGTTGTGAGTGAAGCAATGGATGAAATATTAGATCATACAGAAACAATTATAAAAAAAATTTCAAAAAAAATTTGTGGTGAAAGCTATTAAATACATTTATTTAATAAAATACCTAGGAGATACTAATATTTGTTTTATTTTTACAAGTTTTTATTTAACTTGCAATGTTTGGTTTTTTTCGAGACAAATCTTGCAAGCTGAACTTACTATAGTACTAATGGGAGTTACCTATAAAAAAATAATAAATCAAGTAGTATGGTATAACTATATTTATTCATAATTATTTTCTTACAGTAAAGTAAATATGATTATCAATACACCAATTTTTAACACACATAACATTTGCTAATGCACAATACTTCTTATGAACAAAACAGTTATAAGTATGAGTATTCACACAATATTTTGTTTTTAAAATATGTAGATTAGGACAACCTTTAGTTTCAATATTTATTATAATACACTCTTCACATAAATCTGAAACCCATTTACTTTTTTCTAACCCTTTTACAATTACAAGCTTATTTGTTAAGATAGGTTTAATGATACGTTTAAATTCCCTATAGTCAATGTGACCTTGATTCCAGTAAAATCCTCGATTATGTTCCACCCATTTAACTAGTTTTTTTTCTTCATTAGTTAAATTAGAAAATATGTATGGTGGTTTTATTAAAAATACTTGTGTATAATCAAATGTACAATATGCAAACTCTTTAATAATAAACTCATTTTTTGTATTTTTGAATCCTTGTACATCAACTACTACAATGTTGGAATTCATGATATCTTTCTAACAATATTACTTAGTGGTTTGTATTCTATGATACAATCGTTGAGAATAAGACAGTAAGCAGAAGTTTGATCTGGTATTTCAGTATTGGCTTCTATTTCTACCACCACATTAACTACAGCTCCTGATTTCAGATTATCGTTTTGTCTTGAACAATCAATCACAAATAAGGGTGCAATTTCTCCAAAGTATTTTAGACTTAACAATGGTTCTGTTCTACGTCCATAATAAGACTGTTGAAATCTAGCATATTGTTCGTATAATAAAGCGTATTTGTTGTTAGAAAAATTAACGTTTAGGCTCTCATATGGAAAATATGTTGAGTTAAGATAAACTCGAACATTACGAAGGTTACAGTGATCAAATCGCGACATATCACTATCTCCTTTGTTTTTTCTGTTTGTCTGTAACCCAATTATAACATATCTTGGTTTTTCAATTTGCGAAGATGTTTTAATCGACCAAGTATGTTTAGTAGTTTTAGGAAGCATTGGGTATTCATAAAGATCCCAGTTTCTAAATGCAAACTGTATGGGATGATCTTTTTCCAAGACTTTTAGTAAATTAATTTTTTCTCTATCTGACACTTTAACGTGTGGAACACGCCATACTATTTTATGTATTTCAATATCTTCTAGTACTTCGTTTGTGTTTAATTGCAAAGCATTATGATTAGTGTTACTACGTAAAAGTACCAATTCATGTTTACAGTTAATTATAACTTTTTTATAATCTTCTGCAAAACCGAGTATATTGCATAGTGGTATTGAAACAGAAAAGTTGCCTGCATGCATGTTTTTAGTACCTTCAATATCCCAACACCATGCTTTAGACATTTTTGATTCACTTTCGTTCATAGAAAGAAATGATTTCATTGTTGTAGTGATTCCTGCATTTTTTACTTTATCAATTTCAACACCGTTGAGCTCATAACGAATGTCTTGAAAAAGAAATAACCAAGGATTATTAGTAAGATGAATACTTGATATCTTTTCTTTTGAATCCCGCTTAGCTACCTTCACTACACCCTCTAGGTAAAGAGTACTAGCAGATGGTAATACATAAAGATCTTGTTGGTTGATCGGTATCCTAATTTCATCATTCCTATTAAAACTTGTGACGTATGGCTTATATGAATGAACTTCTATGCCATCAATACTGCTGTCGTGGGTTGGTGTATGCGAGATATCTAGTATATTCATTTTAGCAGTCCAATATATTTAAGAAATGTTATATTATCTTTCGTTAATTTTTTTTTTTTCAAAGATGTGTCTTTGCGTACTGCTCTTTTAGTTGTGGTGATATTAATGTTAGTAGGCACATATTTATTGTAATCAATCATTTTTTCTTAATGTGTAGATAAAGTTGTATGTCTTCTCCTCGAAAATTAATCAATTTATTATTATTATCTAGCAATCGGATATTTATTGTTGATATGTTTTTTTGATTAATTGGAAAATATATTATGTTTTTTGGAATTTCAATTATTCTATAACCAGGTGGTATATTCGGAGCGAATTCATGAATTATATGACTAGCTTCCCCATTAATATATGATCCGCTGACTATATCACATTCAATCCTCACAACAGTCGTAGATAAAATGTTAACTGGAAGAGCAGATTCATGTAATTTATGCGCTTTAAGTATTTGTTCTCCGAACCCTAGCAGATTTCCTAGACTCCCACTTTTTTTAAAGTTTATATCTTTAGTGCAAAATAATGAAGTTTTCAGAGTGTTGTTATTTGAAATCAGCTTCAATGTAGCATTCTGTATCTTACTTTTTATATAATCTACAATATCTTGTAGTTCATATGTACCTTCTGGTATTTCAATTATTTCGTTAGCTCCATAATGAAACTTATTGTTTGTGTCATCAATATTCGGAATCGAGTTGAATGTAGATAAATATAATAAAGCACATTCATATTCACTTTCAAGTTGAAGAGGTGGAGAATAATTAGAGGATAAAATTGATGTGTTGCCTGATATAGATAGTGTGAAAGACATCACGGTAATGATGTAAATAAAATTCTTGCATCATGTTTTAATGATTTTATTCCAAAAACTTTTTAAATACTTCAAACACAGATGTCCGCAGACTATAGAATCATACTTTTGATATCTTTTATAGTTATAATAAATTAAACATTTGTTAAAATATTTTATTATCTGTAAGGGGGGTCTCAAATTTCCAAAACTATCATAGTATTGACAATATTTATTAATTTTTACATAGGCTACCCAATGTGTTCCAGTATTATTTGAATCATCTAGATTAACAATTCCACACTCAACACGCTTTGATTTCAGAGGTAATTGGTCTTTCATAAACACCCCACGAAAATAAGGTATATCTTTTGCATGCTCTTCTAGTTCAACGTTTGTAAGTGGATGATTGGGTAGCCTTGAACTTAGTTTTTTGAACATTTAAAAAATAGACCTCGACCTTTTTTATATGGTTTAATGTACATCCCTTTACCTATAGCTATTGATTCCATCGTCTTGTTATGACGTTCAGATTCACGTAGGTTATCTTTCGAAGACTTGTAATCATTTATAGTTTTAGCAATACCTGCTGCTCCACCTGCTAAAGTACCTAAAGCAGAAAGTCCTGCGAATATAGGTATCAATGGTAATATTCCTCCGGTTTTAGGTAATGGAATAATGCGGGGCATCCTTAAGGTTTTATCTTTAGGTACCAACTTTTTTGCTGCTGAATAAGCCATTTTTATTGTACTTGATATTGTTTTAGGAGTTTTCTTTTTTAATTTTTTTCGTATTTTAGCTAATATATTTTTAAAAGTCTTTAAACCTGATCCGCTGTTTATTTTAGCTTTCATTGTTTTATTCACAATCCATGATGCCATTTTCTCACCTTTAGATGCATCTTTTGATTTAAGTCTTTGTTTAGCCATTTTCATCAATATTAAATCAGCTTTATGACGGTTTTCGATACCAGTATTATTGTAAGCTATATCGTGAACCTTACAAGCTTCATCTAATTGGTTGATACCCTTGTCTCCTCGCAATAACCTTTTTTGTAGCTTAGTTCCAGGTCCACAGTAATTGTAACCAGGTAAATGCAGTTCAAAAGGTAAATTGTTAATAATACTATTAACAAGTCCACCTCCTTGCATAGTTATTTAATTAATGTAATAAATTATAAAACTAATGCCTTTTTATCAATCCAACTATTGTCTTTCTCACTAAGACCTAACCATTTTACAAATAGTTTAGTACCATTTCTTTTTAATACTTTTTCTATTAAAAAAGTATCTGGATATTTGGTTTTCTGAAGTTCGTACCCATAAAACGAACCTAATATGGGTTGATTTCTTAGGTCTTTAATTTGATAAGTGAGTGGATGAGTTTTTTTAATTTTAATAATTTTAAACAATTCTGTAGACCAATTTGGAGTATAACCTTTTTCAAAAATACTTTTATATTTACTAATTCTAACCAAATCACCTACGTAAATTTTTTTGTTTTCATTGTTTAATGATTTAACATTATATGCTTCTTTTATATTCTTTAATATTAGTTTTTCGTTGGAAAAATTTATATCAACAGGTTTGAATTTCGTAATTCGATGTTTTGTATTATTATATAAATCAGTTATAGATTTCAAAGGTTTTCCTACCCATTTATAATTGCCATTTAAACTAAAAAGTTTAAATAAATTATTTTTTATAGTTTTAATTAACCTCTCAACAAGTGATGCTTTCATAATAGAATATGTTGAATAATGGTTTATATCATATTTGTTAACAACA
Source organism: Colostygia pectinataria (assembly GCA_951394395.1). Taxonomy (NCBI): domain Eukaryota; kingdom Metazoa; phylum Arthropoda; class Insecta; order Lepidoptera; family Geometridae; genus Colostygia; species Colostygia pectinataria. The sequence goes on from OX596362.1 coordinate 7,404,831, forward strand.
TTTTGAAACAACTTATTATAAAACTCCTTACCGCGATCAGTCTGCAGATTGATTGGGTGTCTATGAGATGAAGTTATGATACTGTTAAAAGCGTTCGCAATTTCTGACATTTTTTTAGTTTTAACAGGCACTGTCCATGCAAATTTTGATAAACAATCCATGACTATAAGCACAAAAGTATAACCATGATTTATTTTTTTAAATCGAGCAAGATCTATTAAATCTGCTTGCCAGAGGTCATCAATTCCTTTTAAAATAACGCTACGTCTACTAAAATGTTTTCTAGCTGCTTTGTGAATTTCGTTAACGATTTGTTGTTTGATCATTGGGGATATTTATTTACTATTCGTTTTATAAATATTTTGTTTCAACTGATTCAGTTGGTTTTTAATGTCATCCTTTGAAACAAACTGAGCATCTAATCGTTTAAAAATTTGCATAATTTTACTATTAATATCTACTGTTAATGATTTAATAACTTCATCTAAATATTCTTTATTAACTGCTTCATCAGCAAACTGTGGTCGCTTAACACCTTTCAATGTAGATGATTGTAAATCATATTCACCACTGTCTTTTTTCAATAATGCTTTATCCTGGTAATCAAAAATTTCAGAAACTCGTAATCTTTTATGTATATGATGACCAAATTTATCAATATTCATGTCTGCGTAGAGAACTTCTCCATATAAAGGAAGGATGGTAAATGAAAAATATAGTGTGAATAAACTTAATTTATTTATTTAAAACTCCACCTTCTCTTAACTCTTCGATAATTGAAATTATTTCATTATTTAGCCCATTGTTTCCAGCGTTTCTAGAAGCAATTAATAATTTTAATCTCTCAACCAATTCATTAGGATCATCCCAATAAACATAATCAACATTTGGTTTCCATCTTTTAAGCAACGGTAACCCAAGACCTTTTCCATGTACAAGAAATAATGGTTTTATAACATTTAAGTACTTTAAACCTTTATTGCTTTTAATTGGTTTTTTTGGATCATAATCTCGACGGTGTGCATTTGTATCCAAAAGCATTTGTTTATAATTATGAGTATCATCTTTACTAACTTGAGATAGGTCAGGTATTTTTTTCAGAACTAATTCATCTAACCCTAAAGTCCTTTTATATTTTCGATCAGCAACTATTATAAAATTTCCGCTTACTTCTACATTCTTTGAACCCATCTTCAGTTCCCCATTTTCGTTACGAATACCAAAAGGTACATTTTTAAATGCTTCGGAAGGAAGAAACCATGAAGAAAGTTCTTTGAGTGGACTCGATACAGACTCTAGTGTTTTAAATGACTCATCACTGTTTTTATTTTCTTCACATTCGATTTCCTCATGATCAGTTTCATCAGTTTCTTCATCTTCAGTTTCATTTTCTGTCCCATACTCTATATCCGATGAGTTTTTAACAATATCTAATTGAGGTTTTGGATTTTTATGTTTGTTACCATCATATTCAGTAACAATTTTTTTATCTAAAGTTGCTAGTTGGTTCAGTGGTTCTGTCAAGGGTTTAAATACATTTTTCAAAACTTGTTCGTTATTAGTTTCAATATCTCGCATTTTACGAACTTTACGTTTTACTGCTTCAACTGCGGTTACTATTTGTGATTTGAGAGTTTTTTCCATTTTAATATTTTTTATGGAAAGCGTTATGAGTCTTTAATATTCTAATTAAATTAAAATAAAAGTTTCAAATTGTCATGTGTTCTCAACGGTGTTAAAAGTATGTCTGTTGTGTAGGTAGACTTGAAGAATATAAATAACAGATATCATAGATAAACTGAATTATTGGGTATCCTGATCATGCTTCGGTTAAAGTAGTACACGTTTCATTGTAAAACATAATTATGTGTGAAGCTATATGCTCTTAAATAAAAAAAAATATATATCATTTTAGTTGATATAAGTAGTTTAATTATATGTCAAATGAATCAATTGAAAACAACAAATGTATCAAATTTTTTTCTATAACATCCATTATTTTTTTCACAGTCTTTGTTAATCACTAAGTAACTAAAAGGATCGGTCCAAACTTTGCTACACATGTCACGAAACTCATTCCACGACATGTCAGTATTCACATGTTCTTGGTAGACATGTCTCAAGTTAATATCATCTTGTTTAAAAAGTATTATAAGATTTGCATTATCTCTGATAAGTTGTTTTGGCACTTTACTATAAGTCTGATTTAAATAAAAACAATCGATAAATCGGTGTCTACCCATAGCAAAGTAATCACGCATATTATTTTGGTTTTCACAAGCAACATCATCAAAGATTATTACTGAATGTAACTCTGCTTCTTGAGGGCTTAAAACATCATCATGTTGACTATACTTTTTCATTGAAACACCTGAGACTTTGTTTAAAACATTTTCCAAAAATATATATTTAGGTTGTTGAAGAGTCTTTGAGTAAACATACACGTTACGAAACTTAAGTCCATTCTCATGCAAAAGAAGACCAATCACTAAATTTGTTTTTCCACAGTTTGATGGACCACAAACTATACATCTGATGGTATTAGGTAAAAGTTTACCATGACGTAAACAAGTGTTTTTCGTTTCATCACAAATTTTATCAACTTGTAATGAATACGGTTGCTTAGCAAATTTCATTTCCTTTATTATATAGTGAGTAGTGAAAAGCAAGTGATAAATAATCAAGATATTAAATCTTTTTATATTCTTTGTAGGCACGCATACACACCCACACACCCACATCACAGTTAATAGTACTTAGCTAGTTATCAGCATAATAAAACGAATACACAAAAGTTGCTTGGATAAGTTTACACAACGCCTGATAATATTGAGTGAGCACAACCTCCCCGTGAACTATAAACAAATTATAAATTATTTTGGTTTTGGGATATTTTACTCCATTTTTTAATTAATGATCAGACCTGTTGAGTCGAGGCCTTAGGGCCGAGACGAAGGTCTGATTATTAATAAAAATGTGGAGTAAAATGCCCAAAACCATACTACTTAGGTCATAGTATTAATATCATACTTACACCATAAAAACAAGGGGGGGTCTGACGTACGCAATTTTTCTCAGCATGTTGCTGTAATATGTACAAGAGGTTAACATGAGTTCGGATGGTTTTGAAACGCTATCGCCGATTTCAGGTCTGAAATAGAAGTTAACAATGCTGAATTATGGTAAGTAAGTTCGTTTGAGTCAGTGGCCAACTTTGGTAACGCAGTGATGGACCGCCTGAAGGCCTCCACAACGGCCTAATAACTTTGAAAAACCGGGACCAACTGCTGCAGCGCTCAGTTGAAATTTCCACTAGCATTCACCCATCCAAATGGTGACCACGTGGCACAATGATTTACCACGAGCACTTTATGCCTTTTTAATGATTGTCATTGACATGCGGCACGCGCTCCCTTTTCAATTTCCAAAAAGGGTAATTAATAATTGACCAAAAAAACGTAATCGATTTACTCGAGATTTTTCAGACAAAATGTTAAAAAAAAGAACATGTACTATTATGTATATGACGACCGATGTGGCGCAGTAGGTCCGCCTGCGACGCAGAGGATGCGGGTTCGATTCCCGCCTCGAAATAAATGTTTGTACGATCTACAAATATTTGTTCCGGGTGTTCTGGGTATTTTCTATATATAATAAAAAAATATCTATCTATGTATTGTATTGTATTAAATATATATCAGTCATCTAGTACCCATAATACAGCTCTGTTTAACAGCAGCTTACCTTGGGGCTAGATGATGCTGTGTGGATCGTCCAGCATTATTTATTTATTTATTATTATTATTTTTTGTGTGTGGAACATATTCCTTGAATATTGCGCACTAATAACCAATGACCCTATATAATCGATGCATAAATAACTATACTAATATTATAAAAACAAGTGCACTTGTAGTCTAGTGGTAGTGACCCCAACTTGCGATTTCAAGGTCGTGGGTTCAAATCCGGTCGTGTACCAATAGATTTTCCTATTAAAAAAATGAATATGCTCAATGCCAGTGCTCGCATACGGCGAAGAAAAACATCGTGTAGAAACCTGCATGTCTATGAACTAAAAAATATTGTGCCATTCACCTATTTATTTTATTTCATATTCAGTATCATTTTAAGTAAAAATTTTGCAATAAAAGTCTTTCATCGCATGCGCTGTAGTATTGATGATAGAACAAAAAAATGTTCTACAATATTAAAGAAAATTTTGATATCTACAAAAAAGTCACAAATATCATATATCCAACTATTGTAGTTATGTAAATATAACTACTTTTTTACATTTTTAAAGTTGATAGAAATGCCAACCAAAATCAGACCATGTTTTTCATACTTTTATATTAATCCTTACCTGAATAAATAATTTTGTATTCAAGACTGCTATAATACGTCCTGTAGATAACTGTTTGAAATATTGAAATCAGACATTCCATTTAAAAGTTATGACAGGCTATAAAAATGTCAATCTAAACAAAATACATGCACGCCCGCGCGCGCGCCGTGGCCAGAGAGGAGCGTGCACACTGCACATCTATGAAATATGTAGCCGCGCGGCTAAAACGTGCGGTCAGCTCCTACCTTTTGAATGACTAGCGACCCACCCCGGCTTCGCACGGGTGCTTAAGTTTTTAAATATTTATACAATCGCATGACGATGAGCACCAATCGAAAAAAATACTTTCCTGTGTTAGTGATTAATTTAATTCCACTAACTGTTTCATGCTACGATGATTATCATAGTCCCATGCCTCAAATAATTGTATCAATTGCGAATGAACATTGAAATCCGTTATCTGTCAGTCACTAAAACTAACGTGAGCTAGGAGTAGTATTAGTGACAAAAGAGAAAAACCTAGCAGTGCATTAAATTCGTAAAGCAAAACTTTTGTGTACATATCATATTTTCTACTCTAAAATGTATGTGTGATTGTCTACTCACACTTACAATATCTACTTATATAAAAGCGTTACAGGAGCAATAAGTGAAAGATTTTTAATCCTGTGATTTATATCTAGATCTTACAGCTTAATGACTTTATGATATCAAGAAATAACTAGAAAGAAGAAATAAATAAATAATTCTGGACAATACACACAGCATCATCTAGCCCCAAGATAAGCTGCTGTTAAACAGAGCTGTGTTATGGTACTAGATGACTGATATATACTTAATACAATACAATACATAGATAGATATTTTTTATTATATATAGAAAATACCTAGAACACCCGGAACAAATATTTGTAGATCGTACAAACATTTTATCCGAGGCGGGAATCGAACCCGCAACCTCCGCGTCGCAGGCGGACCTGCGCCCGCTGCGCCACATCGGTCGTCAAATAACAAGAGTTCACTACTGACTCATATAAACTTACTAAGAAAAAACTAAGACTTAACGGGAAGATTTCGTTAAGTCCGCCGTGGACGTCGCGGCGCCGCATGTGTGTTAGGGCCAGGCCTGGGCCCAACACACATGTGGTGCCGCTTTTTTTTCCTTTGAACTACCTCACGATTTAACTCCACATTTTTTCTTTACACACTCTTTCGGGTTTTGTTGTACTACAGTAGACGTTCGAACGGTAAGGTGTTCTGATTAAAACTATCTATAGGGCGGCGCTGTTCAAAATTTTCATCATAATTATGTTCATAGCATCCCAATTTTCAAGCGAACTGATATTCAGGCGGTAGCATAGCCGTTTGCTAGCCACCGTCATAACTGCTCGCGCCAAAATACACAAGTTTGCATCTTACCCGTTCAATGTTTGGACATTCAAGTTTGGAGTTCGAATTTAAAATGTTATTCAAACTCAATCCAAATCCAGATCAAAATCTGGATTTTAAATTTGATTATGTTCACCACATTTTGTTAAACACTACTTATGCAAAAGCAGGCTAATTCCACTACCTATATATGCAGCGCTCGAGGTGATGACACGAAAATTGCGATTAAATAAATTTGCTATTCCCAATCGACAGTCAACAATGAGCGATCGATGAGTTTGCGAGGTTACTCATTGATTCTTGCTGTCCCTACATAATTAAACGCGATGTCAGTGGATATTTTTACTAGAAGAAAAAAAAAACATAATTAAAATTAAAATTCGTCTAGTTTATGTTTCGTAACACGCTTTAAGACGTTTAGAAATTATCCTTGTGATTTGATTGAATATATATATATTTTTTACTTTACATTCCACACAGTCATCCACAATTACATAAAAAAAAACTTAGACAGATGATTTTGTCTGCGTAGTGGCGTAGCTTGACCTCTAATATCTTCCTCAAACGTCCAACGTTACACGTACACGTACGGTCTGATCGTAAAATCCCGGATCAATTGTCAAAAGCAATCTGAGGTTTGGTTAACAACTAGTAGGTGGAAAATCTGGTTTGAATTGAATTATTTAAACGGCCTTTGGGATGAAACGAGTCCTTTGGGATGAAATGAGTCCCTTAGAGATTGTGGTCTCTGTGGGAAACAAAAAACAGGAAGCATTGTCGTCTGGTTTTTACCTGTACCGAGTATCAATTATTTTAACGATTAAGTAACAGTTAATTAAAATTTACTAAAAATAACATACCTGCTTAGTGCAATCTTATGGTAAGGTAATTCAAAGTAAAAACAAATTATTCCTGGTTGAACAACATTCGTGAATCCAAAGCAATCAAAATCGATATCAGATTAAATTATATAAATTGATTAGACAGATTTACTTACTGCGTAGCTAATTGGTATTCCCCTAGATGTTTAAAATTACAAAGCTTGCTACGATAGTTCTAACTGATATTTTCAAGACCAAAAACTCCTCAGTAAATCAACTCATCGAATCTTACTTTGCTTGATATTTACTAACCACTTTTAGTTATAACTAAGCCAACAAAGTTCATGACGATTGTGTGTAATTTAAGTTCAAGCAGCGTCGTCGATTGTTCAAAGGTAAATTGATTGAATCTGTAGTCACTGTCACAGAACGTACCGTGAGTTGAGTAGTTTACATTAGGTATAAAAACTCATTTTATTTTATTAATACTTACGAATCTAACAAAAGTGTAGGAATGTATGGAAGCTAGCTTTACTTTTTAACTATCTAATGTAATTACTATTTTTTGTTTTTATTTTGTAAACAAAGCTTTATGAAGAACTTTTCGTAAACGCGAAAGTTGTTGCTTGGCTAGTGTGAATATGAACATCCGGATTTTGCTTCAAAAACTACCATTAAAGCGTACTTTTCAAATAAGCCGGATAATCTTCTACATAAAACCTTCTCTACAGAGCCCCATACGGGTTGAAAAACTGGCCATTCTCCTAACATATGCCAATAAGAATCGTTATAGCCTTCGTAACTTCCGTGCGGACAGTTCCAATACATGTTCTACCTTCTTTCTTGTACTTCATAATAAATACTGTTAAGAGCATTAATATTTTGTTAAAATTAGATAGGTTTTTAAAAAGTTATTGAGAATTAAGAAAGTATTATAGCAGTAACTTTATGAGCCATTACGCACTGTCGACTGATCGTCGGCGACTCGGTCAATGGCAATTGTGACTTACTTTATTAATGTATTTATTTATTCAGACAACTTAGTCCACTATTATTAAATTACTTATGTTAAACAATACTTATAAAAGACAAAATTAAAATTATGTGTAGGTAAGTGCTTGACCTTCTTATTCTTAATCAACTTACTTGATTAGCTGAGATGGCAACAGCTATGGTTTAAAAAGGTTACACACTTGGTGGTTAGTTGCCCTGGCGACTTGACGACGCGCCGCGTAGTGGTAAAGCACAAGCGACTTCTGGTCGCTGGCGACCAAAGCAGTCACTTGTGCGTTGCTGGCGACCAGCAGTCACTTGTGACTTGCCACTACGCGGCAAATCGTTGAGTCACCTGGGTGACCGGGAGTAAGTTACAGGCGCCATTGACCGAGTTGGCGGTGACAAGTTGACAGTGCGTTAATGACTTAAAATCTTAAAAAGACTTTCAAATCACTATTTGTAATACATACTTTAGGTGCGTGGTTGCGTGCATGAGTCATCTGAGAACAATTTTTTTGCATGCATGGACTTTAAAGTGATTAATATATGTTATATTTCTGATACCTATTAAATTACCCCACATCAATTAATGCAGTACTGTAGCATAATTCTGTCAGATATATCTTAATAAGCCTTAGTGATCAAATTAACATAGACATCTGCTAAAGACAATGAGCTATATTATTATACTATCTAGTTTGAACTAACCTAATATTATTGAGAGTAATTCAACCATTGTCCTATATGACAATGGTATGTAGCCTTATGTCAAATTGTCATTGTACTGCACAATAACTCCTCAAATTAGCAGTACAAACCGTCTTTACCTATACGCAAATGTATTTAGTAACTAGTGCTGTTGCCCACGACTTCGTTCGCGTGGAACTCGGGTACTTTTTTCGAGATAAAAAGTAGCCTATATTATATATTGGTTGTTATCTATGTATGTTTTAAATTTCAGCCAAATCGGTTTAGAAGTTATCGAGTTATTGAGGAACAAACATCCATCCAAACATCCAAAATTTCGTATTTATACATATTAGTGTGATTAAATAGGACTGTTGGGTATTTGGTCCTCTTCGAAAAAATACTCCAAGTAAATGATTTACTATATGTTTAATTCTGGACCAAACCATACAAGGGGAAATATATGATTATGAATGTAGGAATCTATATATCAATTACAATAAGTCGACGCGTGCGCCACGCTGTTACAGTCAGTCAGTGTTGCCTGCTGTATTTTTTCCTCCCAGCAGTGTTGCCGGGTATGTTTTATATAAACAGGACCTTAATTTCATTTAAATTAACGCCGCTTAATCATCTTAAATATATGTTTACTAATTATTATAATGAGAACTCTAAAATAACTTTTTCCAAGTAAGGGTTTTCACGCAAAATACAAAAGCACAAAACAAAGTAAAACCTGTTGTAAATTCTAAACAACTACGCTAAATGTTAGAAAAGCAAAAAAGTCGGGATCCATTAAAAACACCTTAAAATATTCTTAAAAGCATGCATCTCGGTACAAAAGAAAACTTGAGTACCTAATAAAATATTGTAGCCACCGAAGGGCGGTCAAAGCGTGAATAGGTCGCATGATATAAACCCTAAAACTTTCGCCCCGTAATAAAGATCCGTACCTTTTACCCTTTTTCTTTTACGTCAATATGTTTCTAAAAGAATAGTCTCTTTGCATTTAGGTCATGCTACATCTTTACACTTCAGTTCTTTTCTAGCAACTTTAGGCAATATCAGGCTATGACAGAGGCCTTCGGGCGGCCTAAAAACTCTATCACCACAGTTGGCCACTGACTCATACGAACTTATTTACTTAAAGTATTAGGCATAATTAAATTTCAATTACTATTTAGTGCAATACTTAATTCTGCGGCTTGATGAGCTTGATTGCCAGCGTCGAATAAATCTTTTAAAATTGTGCTCTCACAAAAGCCACGGTTAATAGTGGTGACTTAAAAAAATGTTGTTAACGTCACAAAATAAAATTTACTATGTGAAAATATAATCAGATTAAGAAGAACCATAGATACAAAGAAGCATTATGTTTCAATTGTTTGACTTTTGACTTAGTTACGCAAAAACGATTATATTTTATTTAAGAGTAGTAGAGTTTTTTGTGATAGAGTTGGTTCGGGGAAGGACTACCACCACACCGATATCAGCTGCCAAGCAGTAACGCTCGAATTGCTGTGTTCCGGTGTGACGGGTATGGTTTCCGGTGAAATTACTGGCACATGAGGCTTTCGATCTTAGCCTCAAGGTGGCAACCCGCGAGTGATACCTCTGGTATTGCAAGCGTCCATAGGCTGCGGTAACCGCTTACCATCTTGTGGGCCGTACGCTTGGTTGCTACTTCAGTTGTGTAAAAAAAAATAAAAAAAATAATTAAAGAGTTATTTGTAAACAACATACATAGTGACAGCAAACTAAATTTATCATTAACCGACTTCAAAAAAAGAGATTATCAATTCGACTGTATGTTTTTTTGTATGTTTGTTGCACGATTTCTCCGCCAATTACCTACAAATAAATTTTGATGATTTTTTTGTTTGATAGGTAATACTTCAGAATAAGTCCCACACTGTTGTATCGAAATCGGTTATTTACGGTTTATGGTAAATTGATGAATCATTCATAACAAACGTGTCGCGTATTGCCAGTATTAGTAGTTGTTAAGCCTTGTCAGAGGTCTTTGATCGGCTTAAAACGGTTTTTTTTTCAATTAATTAATACCGTTTACTATTAACTTATAATTGTTTACTAATAAGTGTAATGTCGGATATTATGTGCCTGTTTAAAAAAAACTATGATTCAAGAAAAAATATCAAATTACTATAACAAGTTTCTCAACAAGAAAACTGCTAAAACGTAAATGCATTACAAAAAGAAATATATAAAAAGTTCGACAGCAAAAGTTAAAACATTCAAACATCACAAAGTCTTAGACTAATGCTACTCTATTCAGAGATGAAAATTTAAACTCTCGACGTGTTCGCGAAAATGTTTCATAGACGAATGTACGGACTAAGGAAAAAGTGAGGAAAGGAGGAAATATTAGTTAAGCTGCTTGATTTTGCTTTCACAAAATGGTAATCATTATGCTAATCGTAACATCGCTACTTAACTCCCGAGTAATATTTTAAATTCATTTATCATTAGAGCCATAATTCTTGCTGCCAATTTGTATTTCTTTGTTTAAAATTATTAGTACTGCACAAATTAGATGAACTCTAAGTATATACCTGGGATTTCTATAATATTTTAATATCATGACCAGTCTTTTATTATTATTATGTTTTTTTTTTTCAAAGTGTAACTGCACACATACATTTTTAATTTGTACACGACTAAGGTCAGTAGTTACTGGACTAATTAGACGATCGCGTATTTTGCAAGATATTTTTTTGTAAGCCACTGTTAAAAACTGTTTTTATATAACCCATGAGTTAAGAAAGAAAAACTTTACTTTTAATCACACAAAAATCGCTACAATCAATTGCAATATATGCATTATAATCACGTGTTCCTTCCGACGAGTTTGTCTGCGACCACGGGTTGAATCACAATCAAAACGTTGCCCGGGAGAAAGTTAATAATCACACAATATATTCCTAAAAAATATTATGGAAAAAAATTATTCTGTACGCGAAAATTAAATTAATTAGATATCATATTATAGTGTATTTAACAAGACCACCAACTTTAACCTAAAAACCCTCAAACACGCCTTAGTACATCCCCAACCTACTACTTAGTATGATACATAGCCAGATACGTATGCTACGTCATGCTGGGCGAAATAATGTTGCTCGTATTTCAACATTCGGTGTTTTGCGGAACTTCTATAAAATATATTTCATTTTTTGAATACTTATCTACTCTTTCAATAAGTAAAATACTCTTACAACAGCTTCCAGCAATTAACGGCATACCCACATTACGTACGTTTAACGTACATTTTGATCGGATTCTAACGTGGTGGCTTTGCTGCGTAGTAATATGCCCACCAAAGATGTACGGGGATGTGTAGCAAGGGATGTGTCTGTTAGGAACCAATAGAATCACTTCATTTACCTAGCCTCGCTTTGACAGCTTTATTGAGGTGATTCTCTTGGTTCCTAAAAACACTTTCCTCGCTACACATCTTTGCACATGTGGTGGAAACGCAGCCTCATGATGTCTCGCACGTGTCATAGCTTGCCAGGTTGTTCATAACGGCAGTGCTCACAATTTAGATGGGTCATCGTCAGTGGCAGTTTCTACTAAGCACCTTTATTACTTAAGGCACATTAAGCAGTTAATCCTGCATTTTAAAAGTTGCTAACTCTGTCTTTGTACAACATAAATGTTTATTATATTAGTTGATTACCTTTTAAGGCGTTTCTACAAATATTTATATAAACTGTCCATTGTCATTCAACTGCTACTGCTCGTGCTGGCATGTCTCAGCGTTATTTTCGGCACATTGTCTACCAATGTGAAAACTCTCATTGACAACCTTTGTGGCTCTACTTTGGCTCCATGGCCAGTGGGCACGTTTGTTCTAGAACCACTAAAACGCTTAGTGTATTTACGAGAAACCTCAACGAAAAACAACCTATAAACCATTCATGTTTTCCTTATTTCGCCGTATGTCAAAAGTTTTTGCTCATGATTTTACTGAGAGCATCGGACCGAAAGAAATATATTCCCTTTTTGTTATTTCACCTGAAATGACCAGAACTTTTCCAAACCCCTTATTTAGTTGGGATTAAGTTATGAAAGTATGCGGGTGTTGAAACTGGATGAAACTTTCAGGACACCGCAGCTTATTACAAGTACGTCGGTGTGTTGATAACTGTCACATATTATGATGTTATTAATAAGTTCTGAAGTTTTGACTCGGGTCGTTTTGAGGGGATCTTCGGGTTTCAAATACATTTAAAGTTATGGAGTTTTAAATTGGAAATCTTTTATGAATTTGATTTGAAGTTTGCTCTTTTAAGCTATAGGTTGAACCCTGAACCATAAAGTTCAAACCTTGCCGCGAGCTGTTTTGAGATTACTTTTGAAAATGGTACTTTTAATGCATGATCAAGCGTTTATGAGTTTTTTGCCCGTCCTTACTAGTGCACGGCATATGAATAGAGAATAGACGCAAAATTTCCGTAAACCGTTCATCAGAGCAAAGTCAATCAGACTTTGGTGGGTATATAATTCTCCTTTTTTCGGCTGCCTGCCTTTAGAACTCCTGATATATGGTTGTTCTAATTCCACGCGCTGGCTTCCGTCCAAACCTCCAGTAGGTACCCACCCACCTACCTTTGCTATCGCAGATCGTGACTAGGTATAATAAGTATGCTTTGAAATCTATTGTAGACACTTTCGTATATAGATAATATAGATCCCCTTTCTTTATATTTACAAGTGTTAAACGTGTTTAAGAGGCAAGTTATTTGAACAGTCAAAATACAGGTCTTATAATAAGTTAGCACAAGTTAATACCTACTTCACATAATTAGAAATGTGTATCCTATGTTATGACTTTTGCGTTAATAGATAAATAGATAGATAATAAGACATTTTATTGCAACTTCAAGCAAACATATTATACAAAATGAATGCAAAGCGATAGTGCTATATCTACGTAAACTAAATAAGTGATGTAAATAAAGATCTTGTTGGTGTTGTAGAATGATACAGCTCAGCGATAATAAAAAAACACAGATTTCACACATTCAAACGAGATGCATAGAACCAGTGATGTCAGTGTGTTTATTATTGTCATTATTTAATAATATAATATAGTGACAAAAAAAGGCGGTTCTCGCCCATACCTCATCGGGCCATCAGTAGTTAGAGAGTAACAAAACGGGTTAGTGTCAAAATCCTCTTTTAAGATCCCCTTACGCCAAAGTACAATCATGGTCACAATACATGAGGTTCTAGTATTTAATTTAGGTATCAAATTCACTATTCGAAGCACAACACTGGATTATTTCAAATAGGTATTTTGTCTTTAATTTCCGAAATTAGCCTCACCTGGACTTGACAGACTCCTAGAGGGCATAATAATAATTGTTGCATTCAAATTTAACTTACAGCATAAACAAACAAAAAATACCGGGAAATAATTTTGTAAATGTGCTTGTTTGCTTGTTTAAAATTTAATGTAATGTTAAAAGTTCAATCTTAACTGTTACATAATTAATAATATTTGGTGCAACTGTTGTTTGCAACAAACTTACAATGCTTTTTTGTAAAATTTGTATAAGCTAGCCGCAGAGTTTGGTGATGGTAATTGATCTTAAATAATGTTGTTGTGAATATGGTCTACGATAAGGCATGCTTACCTAGAAAAATCCAGTTTGCTAGTGATTCAAAACTCACAAATTTTAATTATCGGGAAACACACACTCTAGCAAAGAATTTCACCTTGCCGGTAGCCACATAGCAATGTTTATAGGCGGAATCTATAATATATACGTAAAATAATTCATTTAGCTGTCGTTTCAGCTATAATCATGGAATTTTATACTACGTAGTATAAACATTCCTTGGCTATAGTGGCAGTATACTGAAAGTCATAGATGGGACAAGCGTTAGCCATGCCAAAAATTAGTATTCATCCACATGCATGTTGTGATGCCCTATAATTAGTAAGAACACTTTGGTGTAAAACCTTTGTGATTGATTTTTGTGTGTGTGGTGTTATTTTGTATCCTTAATAAATAAAATAAAAACAAGAAAGATTTATTAAAAAAATAATATATGTACATATTTTATAATATGTTATATTACATTACAAAATAAAAACAGATAGGTGTTGATGGCATGACGTAATTTTGTAAACATTCTATTGCTTAATTTATTCATTGTATTTATCGTTCCGTTTAGTTTAGATTTTAGATAGATACCTACCTTAATAAAATTGTGATCAAAGTTTTTTTTTACTATGGATTTATTTTAGCCTGAAAATTATCTGCTACAAACGCCTAAAAATGTACCTAAAAAATTGAATTGAAAACTTCCACGACTGTGTTTTCAAAAGGCACGATGGCTTAACGATTATGAATAGTGTCGAATATTTCATACTTTTGGCATACAAGGGAATAAGAAAACGAAATACGTACGATTTATCATAGACTTAACAATGGACAATACTCTGTCCTGTTTGATATATTGCTGGCGCGACGTGGTTTTAGTTGTTTTAGTTTAATAATACAGTTTCTAATATTGAAAAATCTACAAAGAATTATTTATTCTTATTAATCAGTACACGATTTATTCACAAACTACACCGTTCAGTTATTGCATGCATTACAATGTAAAATTGATTTCAAATGATAACGGGCCTTTTCTTAGGCTGGCATTCACTAAATCTTCAGTTAACGTGAGACAAAGTTAACTTTAACAATCATTAGCACCTATAATTACCAAAATGGGTTGCACCATCCAAGTCACCTTGTCAACGTTAACGGTAACGTATAGACGTTGTAAATAACAAAAACGTAAGATATAAGACAAACAATGACTGTGGTTTATAGTTATTTGATTAAGCAGCGAAAATCAAGCGGTAGCGGTTTACGTAATTAAACATTGTAGTACATTATTCTCTACACAAGTTTCTGTAAAATCCTAATAGCCAATGATGTAATAGGCCAACAATCTAACATTGAAACGTTAACGTTTCAATCACTCTACGTCTCAGTTGATTAAGATTTTGGGTAGTAGAATAGTACAATTTATACATTAAACATTGCACCTGCAGCCCCACATAAAACCGTCAGGCGCACACAGTGGCACTTTTGTCCACAAAATTAATCCTCTGACACGCGCACAGAGAAACTTTCCCCGTTGTGAATAGACCTTCCCTAAGGAATGCATCTACGATCAAGCTTAGCGCTTAGCGCTTAGCGACGCTTGTAGCTATGTGCTACGAATGTGCTACGGCAAAACAGCGCGTAGAGGCTCTACGCACTGTTATTTGACAAACCGTTTTCTTTATAGAGATCACTTTTTAATTTCTTGTCGTGGTAACATAATATTAAGTACTTGAAGTTATAGATACCCGCGGCACAAGGGAGCCAAGTGTATATTTTAAAGTTTTGCAAGTCAAAAAATAAATTTTGCTGTTAGATATGACTGTGATGAATTTACAAAACAAATAAATTTGATAAATGTTGTAAGGGTTCACACTGGACAGGTTAAAAGAGTTCCGTTACTCAAGATTCACCAAATTCAACAGGAAAAAACGAGATTACCTGTCGGTCTGTCTGACAGTTTGTCTGTCTATAAAGAGTTTTTTTCTCAGGAACGGCTGAATCTCTACTAATATTTTAAAGAGGATAGATTTGTATTTTTGTATGTTTGTTTTATTTTTTGTTACGAATAACATCAAAAGCTACTGCTCTGATTTAAAAAAATCTTTCACCATTAGAATGCTACATTATCCCTGAGTAACATAGGCTATATTTATGACCCGCCCCGGCTTCGCGTCTGTGTTGCACACGTGCAAAGGTGGGGCAGATCACCTAGTATAATATGTATCAACTTGAAATGTATTTTTATAAGAAGGGATGAAGAGGGCTTAGAACGCATGTACCTAATAGGATTTACGTTGATTGAATCTTAAAAGTGTTTTCCCCTTGAATGTGAATAAATAAGAATGTGATTTATTTGGATTTCTACATTGACAATCTCGACGTATTTCACTTGGCTTAGATAATGGATTATCATGTGGCCAAATCTTTGTTTGGAACTCCTGAAAGCCTTTTTCATGGCTCTGTACCTCCTATTCTAGAGTGTGTGCTGTAGGAATAAATTATTATTAAAGTTTAGCTCACACGTGTGCTTCCACCAGATTTTAATAAGTCTAGTAATAAAAAATAACATATTACATAAGTTGCAGTAATCTCGCTACAAGACAGATAAAATTTTGCTTATTTTGCAAATAAAACTTATGTCTGTGGGTTATAAAGCTTATAAAATACATCACAATTTCTAATTTTACCTTGTGAAATGCCTTGCGACTAACATAAGTTAAGCAAAGCAAGAAGTTTTAATATTAAGCAAATAAAGTTGGTATAAACTTTTAAAGAATAATAAAAATTTAAGAAACCTAACTTTCTGCTGAACTTTTTAATTAAATTTTCTATTCAAAATTTTAGTCGCAATCTGAAAGCAGCACAGTGCTTCACCAAATGACTGCAGTGCACAAAGTACTTCCAGTCAGAGAGACCCTAGAAGCTAACATGTCAGTGTCATCTTGAACCACAAAGAACGACTTAGCGGATCTTGCGTCTCTCTCTAGCTGGGAGAATAATACAACAGATAGAAAAATATTTTTTTAATGTAAACGTCTCACTCTAAAACTCAACAAACAAAAAACAACTCTTATGCATTAGTTTTGATGTATAAGAAATACTTTAAATCTACATAGTTTTAAATAATTTATGACTTTTTAAATAATTGATGTCGATATTATGCAAATAAGTAATTAAGTTCATAATGAGTCAGTGGCAAATTCTGGTGATGGAGTTGATAGCCTTGATCATGGCATAACAGTTTTGAAAACAGCCGTATTCATTATGTATGTTTAATAACGTTGGGTAACTAAAATATTGCGTAGGCTCTCCAATAGATAATGCAAAACAAAACTTCATGATGTCCGATGACTCAAACGCTATTTAATTAAGCTACATTAAGGCTAATTAAGCTTGACGTTAGATGGTGCAACTCACTCTTACGTGTTTGCTATTTATGTAGTGAGTTATAAAAATGGAGATGAATGTCAAAAACGTTATCATCTTAGTTTTGTTTTTTAATAATCTTTAATAAGTTTGTTAGTATAGCGTTGAATATTGTCGACAAAATGCCACACTAGTTTTTTTTTGTGTTTTGTTTTCTCATAAATTTAACTTCTTATAGTAGGTTATAACATTGAATCTACTGTAAGCGTGATAAAGCACATTTTACAATGTGACTTGATTTTAGAGTGACACATGCCCCTACTCTTTCCCTTTTATGCTAATGTATGTGAAATGCTGAGGGCATTTTGCTTGAAAAGTAGAGTGCAGCTGGAAAAATATGATTTTGTTTTGTGAAATGTTTGTGTAGATGTCGAGATGGAGCAAAATGTTTTGTCGTAAACTATGGCGTTGTAAGTTGATTTAAACAAAGATACAAAATTGTGATTGTTTTGTTAAAGCTTTTAATTGTTTACTGTTGTGTAAAACAATCATGATGATAGTTTAGCTGGTTATCACATTTAAGTGACAAGACTCAAAAATTAACTCAGGAATACTTTCTTGATATTGACAGTAAGTTCTATTTTATTTTATTGCGGGTCAAAAATAAACCGCTTTTGTTTGTTTGATAATGTTGTTTGATAAACGAAAATAGAACAAATGGTAATTGGTTTAAATATACTAGCCAATATTCTTTTGTCAGTTGTCAAGTCACATCTTTTGGTGTTTCTTAGATGGGCGAACCATACAACTATTCTAATGTTGTCGGAATGCCATAATCTAAGAAATACACTGTAATATTCTAGAAAGGACTTTTACTGTTAAAACGCTTTAACAGTAAGCGATATAGAAAACCTTTTTGCTAACACAGGAAGGCCCGGTGTGAAAATATTATTATATGCAGACATAAAAAGGCCTACGTGCCGCGTGTTCTTAACACGTTGAAGTCTTATACACACGCATGCCGGGACGAGAACGAACCATGTATAAAAAAACTTGCCTAAGCAATGTAAATTTGAGGCATAGATCCTACGAACAAATAAACATAAGTCGCGTTAAAACATGTTAACGCAAAACCCCGAAAATTGTAATCACCATTGTAATCACCACAGTTTCTTCTTGTCAACCCATTTGGTCCGCAAAGATTAAGATTAAAGTTATATGCCCGTTATCAATAAGCGTATAAAAATTGTGTCAACTATTCTGTTAGTCTATCTATCTCTTATTTACATGCATTCTAAAATATAATATCTGCATAAACAAATTGATGATATCAGAAATATCGTAGAAACGACGATTTCAAAATTTCGATAGTATTTTCTATTCCTATAAAAGTGGTTGGTTTTAGCTACATAGTATTATGTCCTTACGTAATTTTCCCAGAGTTAGCGATTAAGCCTTGATAAACTTTCTTCCCAACTTTCTCCGGAAATATATGAATGGGCCCCAAAGCTTGCGTCGGTCGCCCTAATTTTATTCAAGAATCATCGGCGCGAGAATGATACGAAGCAGTTTATCATCCGCACGTCATGTTTAGACTTGTTTTGGCAGCGGAATGCGAAATTTAGGTACATTTATACATTTTAGTAGTATACCTAACTGGTGGAACGTTGTAGACTTAAATACTTAATACCTAACCTGTTTAACTTTTACAATGGTACCGTAATGAAAGAAAAGCATGAAAAAACCTCTTTGTGCGCAGACCGGCAAACCACATAACTCAAACGTCTCCCTGCGAGTCCAGCTCAAAACACACAGAGGATGGATGCGGATCAGAAGCGGGTCAGGCGCGGGTCGGGCACGGGTCTTTTTTGTTTAATTTGCATGGACGACAAAGATGACAGCACATGACCCGCGCCTGAACCGCGCCTGACCCGCGCCCGACCTACACCCATATAGAGAAATGAATAATATATGAGTAAGAAGTATGCAAGACATACATTTCCAAAGCCAATTTCAATTACAGCACATTCTTTTGATATTGATTCTTTGTGTATCAATTTCTAAAGATACTTGATTCAAGGTAAAATACTTACCCTCATGATTTGTGCTATAATGTGTTTGCAGGAAAAATAATGTTTTGCTTACAAATTATTTACAACAAATTAAGGTCAAGGATTGTTCCAGTCCAAAATTCTGTAATTTTATTATATTTCACACAAAACGGAACGCCCAGAATTTTTGTCCTTTAAGAGCTGTTTATAAGGTTACGTGTTAAAAAAAACACACCCTTTTTCGCTTGCTAAGACTTACCGTTTTGGCTGTGCGTATAATGTCAGGCAGTCAGTCAGAAGAAAACATTTTTAAAGTATATTTATATTAACACCAGTATATTTATATAACCACCCCGCGACTTTACTTCACAAATAATATTTGATACGTCAATTTCCAAAAGGTGCCGTCTAACAAAATATTCTCTACTGAAAACCTAACTCAGTTTAATCTAATTCGCCGTCCAATATTTCAAGCAAACACCGCACCTGTATTTCACGCTGATACTCCTATCCAGTACCCATCTCGGCCGCACATTTTTCCTATAAAAGCCTTTGTTTTTATAAAACGAACACCGCTTAAATAAGTTTGTAGCACTGGCCAATTGCTGATAAAAGTTAAAGACTACCTGACTGAAGATTTCTGTCACGTCACAAAAACTTTTAAAAGTTAGGATCGAATTTTATTTATTTATTTATTTATTTCAATACAACTGCTTAGTGCACTTACAGTGATAACCATCGCGTGCAGCAAGCCATTACAAGTTTGTACTTAATTAAGGTATATAGGTATACACACACACTATCTAAAAAAAAAATACAGGAGTCTAACATATCATTGAATTTAGAAAAAAATAAATCAATTTCTGGTGTCTGAGCAAGCAAGGCGTTGAGCAGATTAAGGGCCTGTGTCGTAGGAGCATGCCAAGCAGTTTGTGTTCGCACCAAGGGAGCTGCAAACAGGCGAGGCGCGCGCAAACGTCTTAATTTATCCGGCGGAATAGTTATGTTATAATGTTAATAGTTAATAGTTAATAGTTATAATGTTAGGAACTCTCCAAAGCATGGACAAGATATTAATTCTGGTTGTTTGGTAAAAATTTTGTTTTGTACTGCGGTATAGATATGATATAGATAAGGGATAGTTATGTTTTAATTGGGATATTATATTTAAACTTGGTGAAAAATGGTGTATCTACCTGTAATTTGTTTTCAAAAGTACGTTAACAGTTTTGATTCTCATTACTTTTATGACTTTGTGACTGTCACCGTTTTTTAGAATATCAAGCTTTAAAGCTCACGTCAGACAGGCTAACAAAAATTTCGTCGAGATACGCTCTTTGTGCTTAGTGTTTTTGCCCTATTCGGATTGTTTTTGTTCCTGTATGAAGACACAACTTTTTCTGGGTTACAAGGAATATTAAAACGCTGTAAAACGCTGCTTACAACGCAGACTACGCAATGCACTGCACAAGCCTGTAATAATATACAGCGAAACTCAATTTTATTTCTATTTTAATTCAACGATACTTTTGTGTTCGATTAAAAAAGCAAGTTAATAATATACGAACTTTTATAAATATAATTGAATACCGCGATTAAAATCGCGGCATCTACAGTCAAATACCTCCAAATTTTGCCTAACATTTTTGAAAAGCCACGGTAGTTTGTTAATTGTTTCCGATAAGGTTAAGTACTTACTTACTTAAGCTCGTACGAGTTAGTAGTCAACTCTAGTGACGGAGATGGTACTTAAAGTTAAAAACTCAAAATACATTTATGAAACAGTTGAGCATTTTTATAATTTTATTCATCCAAACAGTAAAAAAAACTTAGGAAACACATGTGACATTACATTACAACACTTTGCTTGCTAAAGTGTTTCTATCACCTACGGTCAACTCATAAATAAAGTTTTCTTCAAAGTTCTACAAAGGAAATCCGGAAACATCCGGAAACGTCCGGTAAAAGTACTATTCTGTTAAAAACTTTCGTATTGTACTGTTATGTAAATGAAGATAACGTTGTTTGTGATTTGTACAGTCGGCAAAAAAGCGTGTCATTTTATAGTTACTAAATACACCTGACACTAAAATTGTGTATTTTTAGCACTTATTTATGTGCGACTAAAGTGTTTACACAAGTGAATAGAATAATTATTCTACTTTGTCACAGACATAGTCGTATGACAAAAAAATCAAACAATTTAATAAAAAAGAAAGGTTCATTTAAAATTTCTAGAATTACTAACATAAGTTATAATAATTATGCAAAATACCGGGAAATCCGGATTTCGAAACGAGCTTGTAGCATAGCTATGTAAGACATTAGTATTAGATAAACGAATTAAGCAGCGTTCTGCGAATTCGTTTCAACTGAGAATTTCCGTGCATTGGACGGCAATTTAAACGAGTGTCGGTTCCAGCTATAAAAGTCGTTATGACAGAGTCCTTTGGGCTTCTTATAAACTTCCTCACCGGACCTGAATCATAGAAGCTTGTAAGAAAACCGGATATTAATTAACTTGGTTTAGAAATAAATACTTTATACTCAAAAAAATAGCAAATAGGTAATAGGTGATACAATATTCATTAGTTCTAAGTTTTGAAGTCACTTAAGTGACTTTATAGACGAGAAAATTAAAAATAAAATTAATATCGACAATATAAACTCATAAATAAAATACAGACAATAAGAGTAATGATATAAGTTTAAATTTTTGTCTAAACGTCTGGACCTGGCCCAAATGTAAAGACCTACTCAGCAAACAAAAGGTACTTACCTACTTATTTAAGGTGATGTAGAAGGAAGGGTTGAAACGGACCCTGCGTAAGCAAGGGCTGTTTGGGCAAAGATACAAGAAGATCGTACTAAGCGCTGATAAATTACTTCTAAAATATTGGTGGAATAAAGTCCTATCGCTTTGATTTGCCAAAAGATTTTGAATCTTAGCGCTCTAAACTTGGAGTGTATAATTTTGTAAATGTTTAATAAAGTCTACATAAATTGGGAAATAACAAAAAATATCAATAATTAGGTTCTATTCATACGTTTATGGAATTCGACAATTCTCTTATTATTTTGGTTCATAGGTTATTATAAGATATATCATAATCGTAGCTTATAATAATGTAGTGCTCTGCAGCTATGTTTTATTGACAACGAGTTGACACGCGCGATTTTACCCGCAGTTTTTCGTTTTTATGCTATCCCACAGGAACAGTCATATTTACGGATTAAAAAGTTGTTTAAGTGTTATTCCAGGACTTTAACCATTTTTTCAAATTACATTAGAATCGGTAGGTATAGTCGTTACGGAAATACGTGGTAACAAATATTTACACACACGCCCTGATTTTTGCAATTATAATATTCACGTAATACTTGTGTAACAGAATAATAGTTACTAGCAGTTATTCTACCAAACAGTAGATCTCGCAAGCACAAACTTGTAAAATGAGTTTTGAAAGTAACCAATTTACTGCATTTTGTAAAGCTAATTCTGCTCATCACGCTGAAGATCCTCATCAAATCTTTACCAAATTTTTATGAGACAATTTAAAGTTAATACATTTCAAAAAACCATCGAAATCGAATCTCATTAGGCGGAGATATCCAGTAGCCCCCTTTTTGCCCCTTTTTGATTAAAGTACGCCCTTATCAAAAATCCCCGACGACAATCAAATTATTATAAAGTCATAGAACCCTACTAGAACCTGAATACCAAGTTTCAACCAATTGAAAAATGCGACATGTAGGCGAAAACAGCTGGACAGACTGACTGACTGACAGATAATAGCATTATTGGCCAATCTCGAAACAGAGGTGCATATAACAAAAATCCTTTTTCAGTTTTTCTATTAGTTAATTATGTTTAAACTTATTGCGTTAAACCCTAACGTAATGAAAGCATAACGCCAGAATGTAAAGTGCTTAGGTATATCAAAAAGGCGTCAAAAAGATCTATAACGAAATGCACTCTATTATCTGTTTTGATTTGATCATTATTATGTATCAACCAATGACCAGGTCAGACGCAGTACCAATAATCACTGGGAAATAAATATTAAAGAATGGCAACCACAAACTGGAAATGTAATTGTATGTGTGTGCGTAAGACAGCATTCGATGAACCGATGTCATTTTTGCGGACTCGGAAATTCGGGTCTTTAGTCATTTTACACCATGAGAGATTTGAACCGCGGTGCAAACCGCCCAAGAAGGTAGGTACTATTTCTAAATGGGACAATTCGCACAGTAGAGGTTGGAGCAGTGCAAATGACCCAAGAACTTTTTGTAATGGGCCGATTTGCACTGCAGTGGGGTTTTGGTAGATAGTTAAAAAAAAACATACAGTCGAATTGATAACCTTCTATTTTGAAGTCGGTTAAAATTAAAGATTGGTTGTCGTAGTTTTATTTGAGGAAGGCTTGTGTCTAGCAGTGTACATATTATAAGCTGATTTATTGTGATTATGTTCTAAATCAGAAAAACAAGTGTTTAATAACGTACGTCCTTTGGGAGCTAAAGCCAAACACATCTGTGCCTGTTAGTACATTTCATTAAAAATTTATTCTGAAAAAAAAATCGTACCTACCAATTTGGGTCAGAACGGACCGGGTGAATACGGGACTGGGGGATAACGAAACTAACCCGATACGTTCGACCACGACAAAAAAACGTCGGTACTCTAACAGTAATGGAGGGGGCTCTATATATCACCATTTACTTTACCTTTACGAATGTGTGGTCGGTATAGTTCATTGGTGTATTCTGGTGAACCCAATGCCAGTACAAACGTATTTAAAAGTTTTGACAATTTTTTTTATGCCATAAGGTGACAAACAAGCAAACGAGCAGCCTGATGGAAAGCGGTCATCTACGCCTATAGACATCTGTAACACTATTAGATGTTACAGAAGCGTTTTAGATATAGCGTTATAGCATAAATTTAGTAGCACTATCATTGATGGTGATTGTTGGTGTAGTAAGCTGCAATGATGTTACCTTGCCTAAAGACTCAGCATCTTGTTTGATGACAAGTTCATATTTGGTGCGCACTATCGGTAACTAAAACTTTTTTGTGTGTTTATATTAATAAAACAAAATAATTACCCACGTTCCGAACCTAAGGTTGTGGGTATGAACCCGGTTGTGCAAAAATTGGTAATATTTCTATTCAAATAAAACTATATTCCTCAAAAAAATAATTCAATAACTATATGTTTGAAAGACCTGTGCATACATCAATCTGCATTAAGTCTTAGTGGTGATAATGTAATGTAATATAAAAAATATAATCATTCAATCCTAACACAAGGATCATTTTAAAACGTCATAAAGCTAGGTGAATTTACGCCAGTTCCACGCGCCCCAGCCTAGAACAATCTGGCAGCAAACTCGGCTGGGTTCCTAGCTTTTTTGATGATCCCTCTTCATCATAAAACTTCAGTGTGGTGGCAATCGACTAGGTGAGGCTCATGCCAAAAATATAACTAGGTATGTAAAAAAGGGTAAAAAATAATAATTGGCTTTTAATTTCTTAAAGTTCTTTAGCAATACACGCTATACTTGATGAGTGTACATCTGTATGTACACTCATCAAGTATAGCGTGTAGCGTGTAAGACTTGACACAAAGTCACTCTCTAAAGAGAGTCACTCTCTAAAGCCAGTGATTTTTATCCACTGCATCAAGTCTTAGCAGTGAAAACATTGCACTGTCTAACCAAGCGAACAGCAATGGTAACTGCGAACACGTCTCGGTAATCATTGCCTCCCGCCGCCAAATCTCGTGCCAAGTAATAGGCTACCATTATTGTATCATGCTAAGGTCGAACGGTTAGCCAGCTACATCAATTGTTCAACATGTGGAACTAACCTATGTGGCGTAAAGAGTACAAAACGCTAATACCTACTTTCCATTACTGGCCCAATTCGATGAACAGCTTTGTTATTTTTAAGTCTGCTATGTAGTATAATTATTATTATTTTTTAATAGTAGGTACATAATAATTGTATTTATTTTTATAATAATTAAATACATTTCAGTTTGTTGTTATTTGATTATATGTGCACCACCTTATATAATGTCTTATGTTGCCTTCGGGCGGCCTAGAAACTCTGTCTCAGAGTTGGCCACTGACTCATACGAACGAACGAACGAATGTCTTAACTTATCCAGTCCATCCAAAGGTTGTTTAGAAGAGATCGCTTATTAGCGATAAGACCACCCATCGGTACCACTTATTTGTTCTAATTATTACCTCTCCTCTACTCATTTTCTTAGGTGTACGTACAATAAAGATATATTCTATTTTATTCTATTCTGCTTTAACAAAACACCATTCTAAAATTCATCACCAGAATGCTACTTAAGCATTAAGCTAAAATTGCTAGCCTCGACCCGAAAACATAATAAAATATACACAAATGTAGTAATACAATACGTTCATGTATTTGAAATATTATAATGTTTCCGATTCGTGAATCCACTCTAAGTGCACAGACTGAGAGAAATCGTACCATGATTGTAAAATATCGTTTTTATTATTGAGCCTTAAGTGGTTGAACAAGGAATAATAAGAAATTGAAGTGCCAGGTAAATTACTAATCGTTATATGGTTCACATAATATTTAATGATTATTTCTATAAAGCATAGTAAAATTAGATTTTTGATACGCATATAACATTGTAGCTTGGCGTTTTCTATGCTTGAACAACAAAGAAATCAATGAGCTGACTTTAAAATAAAACGCTGTTTATAAAATAAATATCCTTTGCTCGAATATATTTCCTATAAAATGATTTTTGTAGAGGTAAAAAATAAAAAACTTACTTCACTGTCTTAGCATGTTTTGAGTCGACGAAAGTACCAACTGCGAAAAAGAATGATGATTCTTATTCATCTTGCGGTGTGTTCAAACTATCTTTTATTTTCCTTGTACTAAGTTACTGCAATGGCAGATGGCACACTCAGTCACCTTCTACTCAGCCACATCCTGACAAATTTTATTTTACATCAAGATTGCTTTTCCATAACCCGGGATATTCCCATGAGAGTTTTTATGCACCCTACATAGTAGATGAGTTACCACAGGGTTTAAATTAAAAATTTACAAGCACTTTGATGATGATTTTGAGAGTAAGGTTTGAACCCTGTGTTTGAACCCATTGCTAATAAAGTACAAGGCATGTTTCAAGTCTCCAAAATGTAATAATTAGGTAGATATATATATTTTTTTTATCTTGCCTATACTTTCCCACTGCTGGGCAAAGGCCTCCCCTGCATCCCTCCACTTATCCCGGTCCTGATGTGCCATCTCCTATCAGCCCTTGTGGAAGACATCTAGGTCGTCACGCCAGCGCTTTCTTGGTCTGCCTCGGCGTCGTCTTCCACCTAAAAATAAATTTGTCAGACCAAATTTTATTTTTATTTGC
Organism: Colostygia pectinataria; assembly: GCA_951394395.1. NCBI lineage: Eukaryota > Metazoa > Arthropoda > Insecta > Lepidoptera > Geometridae > Colostygia > Colostygia pectinataria. Next base: position 7,431,558 of record OX596362.1, read on the forward strand.
GGTGCAGTCTTTGTATAGTTAGTATGATGTGACGGCGGGCGGCAATTTTTAAAACGTTAGATCTTTGAAACAAGGGTATTGACAAGCAAACGTACAACAAATTGATGAGGGTTTCGTATTTTTTCCTGAGGTACTCAGAACCCTGGAAATCAGTCTATTTTATATATGATGAGGTAAAACGATGAGCTCAAAAGTTTAAACTCGTGCTCGGTGCCCTACTTTAGCAGTCTGTTTTTCAAAGTCAGGAGTCATAATAGCGCAGTGGGGAATAGAAACTGGTCTAGAAAATGTTTAGTACCCTTGTGGTTCACGTCCATTACGTGTTATATTATTGCTTGGAGTTGCAGACAGGGTTTAACTTTATTGTTAGCTTACTACGAAACTGGATTTTGGATTTTGTTCCGCAAAACAGATAGATGACGGATTTTAGTAAATGTATGAATGTATAAAAAGTATATAAAAAAAATTCTTAAGTAATAAAAAGATGCTGTTAAAAGCATAATAGTATTCATAAATTTTACTTGGCACAAAATAATATTATCTTGCATGATTTTTTGACATAATATTCATCTTTTTTTTATAGACAACTGATAGTGGCAACCAAACGTACGGCCCACCTGATTGTAAGCGGTTACCGCAGCTTATAAATACTTGCTATACCAGAGATATTACTCGCGGGTTGCCACACTGAGACGTAGATTGAAAGTCTCATGTGCCTGTAATTTTACTTATCTCATACTTTTGAAAATACTTGAAGGAAAGCGAATGCCAGATTGAGAATAAACAAGTATTTAGTGACAAAATGACCTATTTTCTGCAAATATTTGTTCATATTCTTTGTGTTGTGGTACCATTCAAAGTTTCTGATACTTGCAAATTGTGTTTGTTTAATGTGTTATGCTGTTATTTTAAATTTCGATTAACAACGGCTTATTGGTCATATTTTTGTGGTTTCTCATTCGAGTTTTGTTGTACAAGCAATGTATTGTTAATATTATTAATTAATCACTGGTATTGATTTGGATCAGTTGAACTATTTATAGATCGTTTGTCTTTACTTATTTACTTTACTTACTTTGCTTTAGATGGCTCAACTATTTCATATGTATTTTGCATATTTTGTAGGTAATGTAATTATGTACTTAATAATAAATTTATTAATTATTCATATTATTTAAATATCCCCGTCACGCTTACACTAACACATTTTTTCATTTTCAGATAATACTACGCTACAAAGCCGAAGTATTTAATTATGGTAAGCTCAACACAAGTGATGTTTAAAAAATGTGACAGCATTTACTTAGTGCTCGTGTTTGTCAGGAGATCCAATTTACTAATACAATTTACAATTAAATATAGTAGTGTCTACTTTTTAATTTAAAAAGCTTATTCCAGCTCGAACTGGAACCATTAATAGAAGGACAATCCAGGGTCATTCCAACGTTTTACTTAATATTTTATTATTGACCGGCTTGACTAACTGGCTTTTAAAATGACTCTTGACAACCTTATAATGTTCCCATAGCTGAAACGCTGGCATACTTTTCAGCGAGAGTGGTTGGGTCTTAATCCACCACGTGAACCTAATGCGGTTTGGTGAATGGTTGTCTTTCGTTTTTTTAGTTCTTTCTTCACGATGTTTTTTTTAAACCGTTCGAGAGCGCACATTGCACACATTTTTTATTTGATATAAAAACTAATTTGTGCACGACCGGTATGATAGATATAATTCTTTGTGATCAAGTTCATCTGGGAAAGAACTGGTTTTCGTTGTAAAAAAAGAGTTAGGTAAAGCGGTGGAATGGTAAACGGTGAAATTACTGGCATGTAAGACTTTTGGCATTAAAGCGGTCGCAGGAAGTCGATGAATTTTGAGGCTCATAATCGGTCGTCATGGCGCTCTTTGGGCGAGGCTTATGCAGTGGACGTCTATCGGCTGATATGATGATGAGACTTTCGATCTACGTCTTAACATCTCAAGATAGCAACGCGCAAGTCATACCTCTGGTATAGAAAGCGTATACAAGCTACGATAACGGCTTATTACCAGACATTTTAATACATGTTACAAATCGATCACTATAATTATTATGATGGATTTAGCGACTGAAATAATTTGAATCGGGCATAAAAAATCGACATATCGATAGTGTCGATAGGTGAGCTTGAGACAACCCTACAAAGCGTGAAAAGTGTTTTATTTGTCGCGTTGATGGAACGTGCACACATGCATGAGTCGTCACGGCCTATCAACTAGCGATTTTTTATTAGATATGTCTCGAATGTGCTTGGTGTGCTTTGATGACAGAATCTGTTGTGGAGCCGCCGTACATTTTATAATAAGGATTATTGAACGGTTTTCACCAGGTGATATAAATGGTCAGTCGGATGATTCTCTATTTTTTTTTTTACTATAACACAACTCTTTTAAATAATTGCGCTAAATAAAATGATGTTAGAGTAAAACTAAAAAATTGTATAATTATCAAATAGGTTATTATAGAGGCGAATGTGAATGGTACAGTTAGAAGGGAAATACCCTGGCGCACACTTATCATAATCAAGTGGCATACGTTTAATTAAAAAATTAAAAGAGCACCCTTAACCGACGAATGTGTATGAAAAATGGTAATGCAAATGGTAATGACAGTGAATGAAGCAAAAGAGGTAAGTCATGATCGCAGCAAATAGAAATCCGTGGTCTCTGCCCAAGGTTCAGAGACAGATAGTAAGCACTGCAAAGATGGTTTGTAAAACGCACCAAGTTAGTGAAGTTATTCTGTAGTACAGAGAAATCTTACCAAAAAACGATACGTCTACTTTAGGCGGTAGGTAGCGATCATGATAATAATGCGACAAAATTATGGCCATTATATCATAAAGTATTTAAAGGTACTTTTACTTTTATATACGTTTTAGAATACGGCTTATGCTCCAATCGCTTCGACTTAAATAAAGTTTACTTAGTTATATCCTTCGACACTAATCAAGACTGAGTACATAACACTTAAAAGTCTGGTTTTCCTAAAACTTAGACAAGACGGTCGTAACAAAACCTGTGAACGATGCCTTTGAGGAAACTATCTAAAACCTTACAGTTTACAAACAATAATTTATAGTAAAACATGAAAAAAACCATTTACACAATGAGACTTTTGATCTACGTCTCAGAATTTTATTACGTATTATATTTCTTATATTATGTAAGTGTCCAGCTTAACCGCTTACCGTTATGTGGGCCGTTTGTTATTCGTAATCTAATAAAATACGAGGCATTTTAGATCTTTTCTCTATTTTATCAAAATTTTTAGGTTAGTAGAGTACATAAATAACTAAGAAGAATGATTTGTATGATAAAACTTTGGGATATAATATTTATCCCAGGCCCCACGATTGCTTAATTTGGTTGCAATTGATTTCACTTGGTTTCAATTTTTTATCAATGTAGCAGTTTTTTAATAGTTCACTGATTGAAACTGAGTTGACGCAATTGGGGGGCTGACTACGCATGACATAAATTATGAAAAAGGCCATTTTAATCAAATTAAATCCATAAATGTCACAAAAACTACCAGAAACGTCAGCACATACATATTTGTTAGAGCTCTTTAGCCGCGGTCGATAAACCCCAATAAATAAACATGAGGTTGACCGCATCCTACGTATTTTACTAAACCGATAAACTGTCATGAATAGAATTCAATTTACGCTGAGTAAGTCAATGTACGATCAGCGGTTATACAATAATATTCAAACTACTTTCAAAGAGTACAATAAAACTGCACATCTAATAAAATTAAGATTGTGTAGTTTTATCGAATCTATCGCGTATCTTTTTATTTATTTTTCTCGAAAAAAATATTATCAAAAAATATAGTTTTTTGATCGTGAAAGTTTAAAAAACTTTTATTTATATTAGATACTTTGGAAATATTATAAAACATGTCTGGGAGGCCGATACAACTATATTCATAAAACTCGTCCAAGAAAGTATGATCACCATGATATTTTTTCCTGCTAGCTCATGAGACTTGATCTGTCTCAGGATGGCAATGCACAAATTAAGGTCTGATATTGCGTAAGCGTCAATACGGTAACCGCTTAACCACATGAGGGCGGTATGATTGCTTGCCAACTAAGTGGTATCAAAAAAAAATCATAGTCACAAGCCAGTAGAAAGTCTTCTAACATTTTGAGGTTAATTTATTATACCCGTTTTTAATAATTATCTGTACTTATTAAAACCAATTAACATTCAGTTGCATTAATCCAGGTTTGGCCTACGATTTATATTTATAATGTATAAAGTATACATTATATTTTTCTACTACGTATCTTTTCAACTCAAAATCATTACAAAATAAATTTTAAAAACTTTAAGCGCATGTCATTTCCTTCTAAAACAAAACAGCTGCAAAATGTAGCACTAAAAATGCTTGCGCTTTGTTGTCAAAATAAATAAACAAACTCACTTCATTTAAAAAGGAAATGTTTAAAAAATTACGACGTGTAATTAGCTCATGGAAAATGAACACTGTTTTCATGCTAGAGGTGTTTAAAAGAAAAGCATTTAAGTTTTTGTTTTTTACTCGATTACACAGCACAAAGGGTGAATTGTATAAGCACTGGTGGTTTAATAGTCGCAAGTTCAAAGCCAGCTATGAATATTTAAATTATTAAGTGTGCAATGCAACATTCAAACAGTGATGAAAAACTTTGTCAAAAGCCGCCGCGAGAGTAGGCACCGGCCTACGGGTTTCCAACATTGGGAACATGAAAAGGCTGACTAAGATAAGAGCGCAGTAAAAAGGAATAAAATATTGTTTTTTTTTTCTAAACAAAATCATAAGCCGTATCATCTGAAATGCTCAAAATATTGTAAACTGTATCAACGAGCTGACTAACTGAATGGCTGGTCGGCCAACTGAATTTAAAAGCCACCCGTCCGATCCCAATTTCACGATCTCGTTTCCTTATTCATAGCTCCCCGATGAGAAGCCTGGTAGAGTCAGGTAAAAGATACATTTTCGGCTCTAGCCATTTTCGATCAAAGTGTAAACATTATGGTGTGTTGAGTTTAAAGGGCACTGTAGCAAGTAAAGTTAAAAGTAAAGTTAATGACAACTATACCTCAAGGTGATTTTGGTTTTGCATGGCAATGAACTGGGCTCAGATTAGTGACACGCAAAACTTTTTAAACTTATAGGCCTTATCATAAACCTCTGTTAACTAGTGTATTTTTAAATCGCATTTCAATCTTTGTTTATTGACATAAAAATTACAAGAAAAAACAATATGTGTGTTAGTGGCTAAGATGACAATTTATCTTTAAAAGGAACATTGGGTGACACTGCATTATTATGGTTATGGTCAGAGGGGCGAGCAAATTGACCATCTTGTCACATTGCTGCCATAAAAATACGGATTATGATTACGAGTAAACTAAATCCCGTTGCTTAGTATAAAACCTTAATTTGTGTTTTCGGTTAAAATTTAAGCCGAAGCTATTATTTGTGCTGACCGAAGCTTCAATTCAACACTAACTGCCGGAATTGAAAACTAATATCAGATGAAAGTTCACATTGTTACGCCAAAGTTCGGAAACATACTCGTTGAATACCAATGTTTGTGCACTTTGTGGTAATGCTTAGGAAAAATTGTCATGTAGATAAACATGGCGTGGCTTTTATAGCTACTATTTTATATCTATACATCTTAGAGTTCCATACCTCAAATTGAACCCTTTTAAGATTTATTTTCCATTTCTTCGTTTGACCGTCTCAGACGTTTTTTCTCAGTAACGATAAAAATAAGATATTTAGTATTTGAAGAGTGAAATTACAATTGACATTTTTGGATTTGAGTAGCTTATTTCTAATTATGCTACTAAATTTTTAATCAACGTTTATCGACTCATAATTGTTGGGTAACTTTTTTTTTGTCTTTTTGATCAATTTTCTCATATCATCATGTAAAATCATTTTGTTTGACTGATTGACAATCAACGCATAGATATAAAAATTCTAGAGTTTTGAATTTTCCGAGTGCGTTTGCATAAAAAATAATTTCTAAATTTTAGCTCTTAAAGAATGACAATGTAAACTGTAATTTTTAATGAATTGAATTTGTTTTTCTTGTATAGTTAAAGAATGAACTAAACAAGATTTTCTCAGAGCTGGTAATGAATTATATATAGGCAGTTTTTAAACCCAATCTCTCTCCGTCAATTTGAATGGGCTAAATAAATATGGAGCCGAGTCAGCCTACTAGTGTTGTCTTTTCAAACCGAAACTCACTGTATAAACATTACTGATTGGCATGTTGGCCGAAATCAGGGTAGCTGTCTGAAATCAAGGTATCTTGTTCTGTGAGGCTAAATACCTATAATCGGAGCAAATGATAAAATACAATGACACAGTACGCTTAGAACCAGTTTGATTAGTAGAACCTTTTCAGTCAAAATCAATTAAAGTCATTCGCAATTCAAATTCACAAAGAAAAAACATTTGAATTTTTTTTATAAGTATGAAAAACATTTGATTTTAAAATGTTTATCAAGATTGATTGACTGTTCCGTGGAGTTTAAAAAATATTTTTTTTTAATGGAATATTAAATTTACGCCACACAAAGCAAGAACTTTGCATAAAGCACAAATTATGCCTTCACAATATAAATATTTTAGTTGGCATTCTTGAACGAATAATTAAACAGCAACATATTTTTTTTAAGTAAACAACATATCAGATACCTACAGTACCTGCGCCGTTAATAGGTGCACAAGTTTTGCGTGAGCCCGGTGCCTGTGATGTGTTAAAAAAACCTGTAATACAGGTCACCAGGGCCCGATCCGCGAATGGAACTTACTTACGTCTATAAACACAATGACATTATTCGACTAATTATAAAACATGCTAGCAACAATCATAGTTAGTATTATCACATCATTGGACAAAATAACAGTGCCTACAGTCAGTAGAGATATCATAATGTTATTATATTTAAAAATATTATCAACCTTGTGACGCCTCATAAAAATAAGTGTCACGGAATATAAGACCAACCAAGACAAGACCCATTATTAGCACCAGTATAATATTAAATTCTAATTTGTTGTACACTGTCACATCACACTTAAATGCAAAGGGTTAGATGTTTGGATGTTTGTTTTTCTACAACTTGATAACCACTGTACCGATTTGACTGAAATTTAAAACATAGATAGATAATTACCGTGAATAAAACCGGGAAAACGTTACTTTTTATGATGATGATGATGATGAAGATGATGACAATCTCGCGGGTGGTTCGATAACTTCAGAAAGGTATGCTATAGTTAAAGTTCAGAAGTTGGAAGGTTTCCAAAACAGCGATGCCTGCTCAGCCGAAATCAATTTTATATCACGAGGTATTACCCTTTAAAAAAATTATATGGCCGATAGAAGGGAAACAATTTTTGTTTTGAACGGTGACTAATTTGTAAAGGTTGATGCTATCTTCACGCCACGCTATGCAAAAATGCAAGCATAAGCAGGCCTGTTGCAGTGTAAACGATTTGAAGCTATATTGTGTGTCCACTACGCTCATTACCCCGATATATCTTGGTAATGAGCGATAATACAGTAATACGTAATACGGTACAATAATACGTAATACGGTACACTGATCGACAAAATGGACCCAATTTTATGTAGTCAATTCTCTGGTACTAGGCGACCGAGGTACTAGGCGAGTTACGCATCTATAAGCTTTTATAATCTTCTAAGGTAAGGTATAAGCTTAAATAATTTTGCAAACGTGGTTTGTAGAGGCGTTGTTTACCGGCAGAAAAGCGGTAAGGTGGCAACTGGCATGTTGCCATTGCTAATAAATTGATTTATAATTTAGAACCAAGCATCATTGCTCGCATTGATATAATGCTCATCTTTGAAGGTTAGATTATGTTTTATGTTGAACATAAAGGCACTATGGAATTTGTTTTTTTATAAAATTTTGTTACAGCCAATTCATTTTGCTTAGATTATAAAGAAATACTATATTCTCAAACAATATCATCTTTCTTCCTAGAGACTAGATATTTGACAAACTCTACGATTTTATTTGATGAACCAACTACATTAAAGCTGTCGCTGGAAGCTGGTGGATGGTGAAGGCTTCAAGATCGGTCATCATGGCACTCTTTACGTTGCTATTTGAGGCTTATGTCCAGCAGTGGATGTCTATGTCTGATTATGATGAATTAATTCCATTTAACTTCTTTCGTTTTGTCAAGGTAGAGGGCATGCTGTACTGTCAGTAGAGCATACAGTTCCCCCGGGCAGTGCCCATTGCCCACAATGCTATGATTTATACAATAAACTAAACTTGCGTGTAAACCACCCGTTACTGTTATGCAGGCAAGCTATCGATAAAAAGTAGTTCAAGCACCAGGAGTGAGCACTAGTTTAAATCAACTCCATCTTTTATTATTATTATTTACAGCTTGCATTATCCCACTGCAGGGCAACAACCTCCATATCATACTTCCATGTAGTATGGTCTTTTGCTTTTAAGGACCAATCCTTATAAAATGTGTACTGGTCGTCTCGTCATCTTCCCGCCTCTCCGCCATCTGGGTCTGCCGCATTGTCGTCTTCCATCGTTGGAAGTCCACTCTGTAGATATTTTTTACCCAGAAATCATTGGTCATGCGGCAGACGTGCCCAGCTCAATTCCATTTCAGGAAATATTTTTTATTATAAACATATTTTTCATAGAAAGAAATATTTTGACTGGAAAAAACATTTGTACGACGGCTTTTAGATTGAAAAGCAGAGGTAATCCTACTGGTGCTCATTATCCATAAAAAAAGTAGCGGATCGCTACGAACGTGGAAATGAAACTTACCGTTTTGGCTGTGCGTTGAATGAATGAATGAATGAATGAATGATTGATTGTCAGCCTGTCTTCTTTGTAGTCTATAGTCTCAGAAAAATCACTCAGATAGTAACGCACCGAATTTAATATAATTTCGATTATTATATACTCGCTCTGAAAAATAAAAAAAAATATGCAAGAAAAAACTTAGTATATCAAAAAGTTGTGCTATAAGCCAACTCAATTTACCTTATCGATAAGGTGCGACAAGTTTACACGCCTATGAAATGGCCATTTATATTAAACATTTTGATTGTAAATTTTAAAGTGAGTTATGTAGGTAATATTATTATTTTTTTTCCCGGAAAATCGTGTAAGGCTTTGCGTGGCGGGTTTTTACAAAAAAAGGTACAGTTAACAAATTTCTACGCTAATGTACGTTGCTAGTGAATCGTGCCGTTTCTTTATTTACCAGTAACTTTTTTCCAGTGAGTCTGAAATTGAACTTAAGGAAGTTTTATATTAGTGCTACAGATGCTTCTAATGTGTTGGACATTAAATAGACATCTGGTGCATTCTAGGCTACGGAAATACACTAAAAAAACAATAAAAAGTACAATTATGTTCATAAAACAGCTTCAATAATCTTTTAAACTAATTGAAAATAGCAAAAACTTAGCCCAAATGCTCACCAAGTACAAACATAATAAATATAAAGCAACTAATAAGCAATTCTGAAATTCAGAGTACTTATAAACTTAATTATTTGTTGCAAGACCAGGTAAGTTTAAAATTAAGTTCGGTTTTTTCACTTTTAAGTTTTCATTGTTTTGTATGTTGAAGATTTTATAATCTTGTAATCGCTTTCTCCATAAATTTGATAGATTTATATTATAAGTTAATAAATACTATAACAATTTAAACCAAAAATAGCTCTATTATGCTCTTATAGCGACCAATGAATTAAGTAGTTATTTTATCCATGCAAACTTTATTTGCCAACCATACAATATTTATTAATATTTGATTAATAATCTGTATTCATATAACTCATTCTATTTTTTGCCGCGATACACACAGAATAATTTAAAAGACACAAATTATTTTAAACGTTTTTAACGTCCACAGAAGGGTATTTTAAATCTACGGTTTAATAAAAGATAATCCGTATGAAGTTAACCGACCGCCGATCGCCAATGTTTCACTGGTTTTACCGTAACACAACGTGCTGGCTATAAATCCTGTATTAAGACCACAGGTAGTTAATAAAATAGCTAGGTTGTTTCTAATTTTAAATTCACAGAAAAGGCTATACAGTATGTAAGTAGGTAATAAGCTGCACTTTTAAATTATGTTACTTAATGCATAATGTGTAATTGTTTGTTTTGTTAATTTTCAATATCGATTTGGTTTAACACTGTTATGATATTGTAAATGTTAAATAAATAAAATAAATGAAATAAAAAAATAAAAAATTATGTAAATGATCTTGTAAGCATGTTTTTAAAATCATTTATTTCTCAAAAGTTTTTTTTTATTATCATTTCGTAAAACAATTTTCAAGATGTTTTAGAATCATCATTATATCATAAACAAAGAAGGAGAAGAATAACGCGATACCTACATTCAAAACAAAATAAAAATAAAAACGATGAAAAGCAGTCGCATGCTTTTTCTAGTCATGCGCCTTACTAGAGTCTGTGTAAGTAAAGTCATTTAGCTGTTTTGTTGAGACTGTGATGTATTTTCGTGAACTGACTGCGATGTGAATAACTGGAAATTGGATGCGGGTGGAATTATGGTATGTCAGATTTAATTCGCCATTCATAATGCCTTTGATTGGTTTCTGGACTATTTGTGTAAGTAACTAAACAGTTTATTTATATGACACAGCATAATATTAATTAACAATGATAGTTCTCGTATACTATTGGCTCTCATTTTGCAATAAATACGCTTATTAAAATCACAAGGATCACCTTGAAGCGTCTCACAAGCTAGAACTTTAACGCGTTCACTATCTATGAATAAAATCATCAGAGTGCAACTCTTACAAGTTAAACTGTATTCAAAGGCATGAAACAAATGCGTTACTCCGTATATCTTAATTTTTTTAAATAGCTACTGTCTAGCTTTGAGAAAAAGTGGGATTTTCATTAAGTAGGATTTGAAAAAGTTCCCGACGAAAGCGACCTTCCCGATTTTAAAATATATGTACATGTTATAAAATAATAGGTGCTGAGGTGAATAAAATAGTTTGTTGTGATGACAAAACTGATAAATTTAATTTGGTATCAAAAAAAACAAATGTATACTTACATAGACCTTACCGCTATTATATACCATTTTGTAATAAATCTAGGTCGAATTTTTAGCGTCGTTCTGTATCATAGATTTTGATAAATGTCACCTTCAGCAAACCGTCAGTAAAAGGCTACTCCCCACTTCACCATAAACCCGGCGTATGCTAATCCGACATCAAAAACCGCAAAAGTTGTCCCAAAAAGAAGCCCACGGGAGCCGTCACGTGACTTTACGACTGAGCTTAAGTAACACGCAGGAATTTCATTCCACTATCGCTTTCCTCTCGGTTGAGTTTCTGTGTTATTCGTTTAGCAGTAGGTATTTTATGAGTTTCACAGTTAAATGATGAAATCGAGAGTGCTCATACGATTTTTCCCTGCTTGTTTTTTATAACGTAGCGCTTACATTCTCTTGGTTTATAACTATTCTCAGAATGTCATATTATTACATGTCGGACGGAGACTGTTTACATTGCTAAGCGACAATACTTATTTACTTGACACTGGCAGAATTGTGGCAAATAAGCCACAGAAGCCATAAACAAAGAAGAAAAAGAAAAAGACTTGTAGTCAGATTGAGTTTAAGGCATGGACGTAATGTTTAAGGCTGCCTATAAATCTCCGATTAATTCTATTAATCTAACGATTACATCTGTACTATGTATGCTCTTTTCTACCAAGGTCTCTTGGGCTATGAGTCTGAACGTAATGCAATACCAGTATAACGTATGAATAATAAGCAAGATCGCATTATGTTTGTGAAAGGTTTCCGCTTCGTATTGATCCACTATTAGAAATAAGTTTTTTCGATTTTCCTTTATATTGCTCTGGATGGGTTATTGAATATTAGTTCTCCAAATACAGATAACACTGATGGGCTACCTAGTAGCAGCGACTTTAACAATGATCATAAAATATCTATTGGCGTGCTCATATAGATCTTCCAATAAAAAAAAGGCTATTGGCTAACTGGCTGGCTGGCTTGTTAGCTGACTGGCTGTATAATTTTCCTCCTGGTGTCGGTTTTCGTGTTGGTGTAATTTTCCCGCTGGTGCCATTTTCCTAATGGTGCCACTATACCACTTGTAATATTTTCCTACTGGCACCATTTTCTCATTGCTACCATTTTTCCACTTATTGGAGAAAATATAATTTAATTTGTAGATTATTTGCCATGAAAAATATTAATACTTATATTAGTTTCAAACAAATCGTATCAAAACTTTCTTATACAAAAACACCCTTTACACCCCAGTTTAGGGGTAGTTTTGAAAGTATTTGAATATCAACTTTTATCAAATTTATTTAAAAATGTTAATGGCAAGTTTCAAGTTTGTAAGTACCAGGAAAAAGCTTTTCATACAAACGTGACACTCTAAGTACTACCCTAAGCACCAATACGGTTATTATACTTACCCTAAAAATTTCAAGTCTCTACCACCAGCGGTGTAGGCTGTGCGTTGTCATCAGTCAATCAGGACAATGATTCTTATATAATTACTCGCTGACGCGCGCGGTTTCACTCGCATTATTTTTCCATATATTCTCAGCGATTAAATCTTCCCTGACCAAAATTAGCCAAATCGGTCCAGCAGTTCTCGAGTTTAGTGCCTGTTCGAGTGCCTAACGCACAGCAATTCCTTTTTATATCAATTTTATGTATATGAAGATGTATTGATAAAAATTAAATGTGTTGTGCACACCTTTAAAAATATTTTATTAATAGGTTATTCTGCACAAAACTCGTAAAAATGGTAATTTTTTGTTCGGGTATTATGCTCGTATTATTAATAACTAACAATATTTTCTGACAAACAACATAATATTAATTGTTCTCTGTATTAATTAATATCTACTAAGAACACTCTCCGCAAACTTCCATTAGTGGTGTTATGCAATTCGATATTTGTATCGATAATCGTCAAAACATTGCTGATCCCATGTCTGATTGAATTCCTGTAACGTATGATTTAGTGTATATCAACAGGGATTGGGCGCCTGCGGACACAGCGTGTTTCTTTACTAGCGTAAAGGTAAAAATTATTGTTCGGGTTGCAAACGTCGATGTCTAAATATCGATAGATTATAAGACTTGTGTTTCCGAGGTCAATTTAAAAATGTGTGAAATAATTTAAGGTTTATTAGTTCAAATAGTTTGTATTGCTTGTCTGCTGGCTTTTAAATTCGAAAGTCGTGTACCGTTTGTTGGTTGTTTTTAAGTAATGATTCATCTGATTATTCTAATTAAAATGTACTGAAAATAATTAATACGCGTCAGGTCGGCTTGGTAATTTATGACCAACTCTGGTGACAGAGTTTTTAGGCCGCCCGACGGCCTAACAACTTTTGAACAACTAGTGAGAGTGATTGGGTTATTGCTCACTCTCTTTAATCAGTGTTCCAGCATTGGTAACAGTAACCTAGTCACTATTATTATTCTTACAATTGTTATATTGTAATTGCAGCGAATTGTTAGATAATTGTAATTGACTTTGGATTTTTTTCTTGGACATGCCGGTTTCCTCACGATGTTTTCCTTCACCGTATGAGAGCACTGGCATTGCGCACATAAATTTTCGAACGAAAAATCCATTGATGCACGACCGGGTTTGAACCCACGACCTTAGGATCGGAAGACGTGGTCACTACCACTAGACCACCAGTGCTCTTACTTCGGTAAGAGCACCGATGCTTTATTGGTGTACTTACCTGTAATTTATTTAACTGCTGCTAAACTGTTTTATTAATCTCTTTATTGACTTTTCAACCACTTGTTGACATTAAGCTCGATTATACCGTGATTATTATAACATTCAAATATTGATCTGAACAACAAAGACAATTAATATTGATTCAATAACTTATTAAGTAAATACTGGCCTAAAGCGTCAACACGACCATGTAAACAGGCATTGTAAAAAATAGCTGCAGGCAGTATAAGTTATTGACATAAAAATGTTATTTGTTGTATGGTTTTTTTTAATTGGCCGCAAAGAGCTTATTTGAAATGTTATTTATACTATGCATATTAAATTCTAAACTGATAATGATTAGTATAATAATCAAATGAGAATGCTTGTTGCCGCTTGGTCAATACCATGAGCTAGCAACTTTGGTTTAGACAATTTTTTTTTAAAGGAATTGAAACATAATTTTTCGATATTCCGAGTAAGTAGTGTCGCATCACTTTTTACACCAGCGCCTGTGATGAATGTGCGCACGGAATTTGTTTGTGCTGGATTTTCTTTTGTTCTTTATTGAATTCTCCTTCGGTTATCGCATATTGAGGAGGTTATGATATTATGATTTGTAAGTCTCTCTTTTTACGAGGGGCCTGGCATTTTGTGGAATTTCACCCCCACTTTGTGATACTTCCGTGTGAAACGCTTACAATAGGGGAAAAACAGAAATCGTAAACGTTGCAATATTGATGTGTTTGCGGTCACGTAGTTTTTTTTCGATTAAGTATCATTCGTAAATACACAATATAGGGTAAAAGTAGGCAATCTCAGTAGCGTGACGGGTGAGAAAAGCGAAAAGTCCCGGGTTCGTTTTATATGTTTTAATTTCAAACAGATAAATTACTCATACATGTCTAATCTAATATTTGACAAAATACTCGAGCGAGATACAATATCCGGTGTAACTAGGTCCGAGAGAACACAACAAAGTACTACGAAACCGCATTCGTATTGCAAGAACTAATTACAAAAAAGAAAAAGTAGAATAACGGGTTTTTTTATGGTGACTTTTGTACGCTAATCTGTTCATTCAGTTAGCGCAAAGATATCAATGAAAACCGCTTGACGAAAGCAAAAGTTACTATATTCACATATTTTTTTATTAAACTGAATACAACATCGAGATTCAAAGATATATTATTTACATTAGATCGGCAACATATCGCTGGATGATAAGCACTGCCGATGGCAAATCACCACGAGAAAATTGTTTTATATGACGATGGCGAATCAAAACTCAAAGTATGGAACTAAAAAGTAGCAGAAAAAAAAGGTCCGATGGCGAATCGCCACTAACTCAATTAGATATGGTTGACATCACTGAACAAACTGTTTTACAGAAAAGCTTACTGCTTGTTCGTTCACTAAATGCTACATCTACAGCTATAGTACTGCCTAAGGATCGTGAAGTTTGCCGTTTGTGATGCGCAATCGAAACGGCTAACTTCACGATGGCCGAGATCCGTTGGCAGTTCTATAACTGTAAAATCTATAAGAGCCACTTGACGGATACTATCACAAAGCAGTGTCCTTGTTGGCTCGGATGCATGGGGAGATGCCAAAAAATTTAAAGCTTCATAATATTTGTATGATATATTCACTTACAATGTGAATTTAAATTGCCTTTTTGAATTCAAGACGTCTGGTGGTAAAATTAAAATTTTAGTTTGTCAAAGTTTGATAACTCAATGTAAGTCATGTGATTTATATTTTTTTATATCATCTAGTGCCAGTAAAGCCGCTTACCGCTACTCTATTGCCCCGCCACTTCTGACCATAACAATTTGCAGTGCAACGCTTTATGTTTTAAAATTCTGAGCTTGTACTGAGTTTGATAACAGTTGTTTGCATGTCAAGTAATTTCAGTAATTTCACTTGCAGCAGTTCCCAAAGAAACTTAAACACAGTAATACTTGCACTCAAGCAGAATACCGGCCGCTGACGGTGACGAACTTTGCTGTAAGTCCTACTACAAGGTGAAATAACAAACGACAGTTACCTACGTACATATTCTAGACATGTCTATTAGGTTACGTAGGTATTTACATCATCCTTTGTTCGTTTGGTAGCGTTTGAACAAAGCTTTCATACGAATTGACACGAATGTTTCAATTCAAAGGCCGCCCAAAGTTTTGGCAGTAACCCACGCTGCGTTGCCAGTTCCTATATATCCATCAATTTCAATTTTACAAAATATAGGCGTTTTACTATTGAGAACAGTTATGTTCAGCTGACGGCCTTGTGGTTTGCTTACATGGGATTGGCAACGCGAGTGAGGCCGCGTGCCAAGCTAGTAAGGGGCATCACTTTGATATTTATATGTATGGGCTAGAAAAGTATTAGGCTAAAAACCTGGTGATTTTTTTATATTCTAAACTGCGCGAAATGTCTCGAGTAGCATGTTTTATTATATTTGTTATACATACTCGTACAAAATGATTGAAGCTGTAGAGGTAAAAAAATATTTTAAATTATACGAACGGCTATCATTTACCTCTGGTCTTTGACATTTATGCTGACCTGTCGAATGCTTTTATGGCGGGTGGTGCTCATAAAGAAAAGCTTCTAAACAGTTTCGAAATGTCAGCATAGAGTAATGATAAAAACAAGTTGTGAATAATTACTGTTAATAAAATCTTATGAAACTTTATTATGTATGTTGTAGATTTGTAAAACAAGGTTCAATCAATGGCATGTAATTCAAGTTGGTTGATATTATGGACTAAATAATGACTTATGAATGGATGAAATAAATTATATTTCCACGCCACAGCCAGTTTTTAAAATAAACTATTCATTTCAATCAATTTGACAAACATAGATAATATATATATTGCAAAATATCAATAACAGTTCGAGCTTTTTTAAAGCTAAATAATGGCATTTAAAAAGGGTTTTATTTATAATAATGAATAAGCGACCTTTGTAAACCCACTTTTAACATAATACCTAAAATGTATAATTTAATAAAATAATACAGGTATAATTTTAATGTGTGTGGTAGAATATTGATACGGTCTAAAACGGTATTTAATCGGAGTTAACTACATAGCTAAGATTTACTAACCTGTTTACTTTTGAAGTCAAGCAAGACAGCTGAAAAACAACCACACGACCATTTGCCTGTCCGAAATTGTAACAACCTCTGATTGTGTGATCAACTGTTCTAAAAACTTATTTGGCAAAGACCCAAGACATAGTTTCAAACACACAGCTGGTGTACTTCTACTTTATGATTTTGGTTTATGAAATCTAAATTATCTTAATAAAACTTATTTTTACCTTAAGTGTAATAATATCTGCTTTTTAAACCCAATATTTATATATAATATGCTATTTTAATAAAATTTTACTTCGAACACACTGCCGAAATACTATTCAGCCTATATTGTCTTGCGCTGCTTGTGTGTGTCCAGAATAAATGTATTTTCTTTCTTTCTATCTTCTTTCGAAATTAAAATGATCTTCGAACTGGCAAATAAATGAAGAAATAATAATATCCCGTTTCATCATGGCAGCCTTCTAATGTTCCCACTGCTGGGACACTGGCCTACTCTCAAGCAAGAGTGATTGGGTCTTGATCCACCACGCGGACCCAATTGCGCGGATTGGTGGATGGCACTGTCTTTTGAATTTTTAGTTCTTGGATATGCTGGTTTCCTTACGATGTTTTCCTTCACCGTATGAGAGCACTGGCATTGCGCACATATTTTTTTCATAACGAAAAATCCATTGGTGCACGACTGGATTCGAACCCACGGCCCTAAGAACGGAAGGCGGGGTCACTACCACAAGACCACTAGTTCTCTTCCCGTTTCATGCCAGTCGGTATTACTTGCTCAGAGTAAATGAGTAATAAAGGTCTTAGGTTTGATTTTACCGAACCCGAAATGGCACTATTCTCCGAATAAATCGTAGTTATTCGCGAGTAACCTATTAACAGTTTAACATAACTGTTTACTTGCGAATAGGAATACTGCCTATTAGAGTTTGGTCGAACCCAACTTAAGAGTATTTGTTTTGCTATTAGGTTTTTTACTATAATACCTGTGGACTATTGACGACCGATGTGGCGCAGCGGGCGCAGGTCCGCCTGCGACGCAGAGGTTGCGGGTAATAAAAAAAAAAATATCTATCTATGTATTGTAATTGTATTAAATATATATCAGTCATCTAGTTACCCATAACACAGCTCTGTTTAATAGCAGCTTACCTGGGGCTACATGATGCTGTGTGGATTGTCCAGCATTATTTATTTATTTATTTATTTTATTTACTATTAGGGTATCTAGACATTTTTCGATCTTAGCGTTTCGTGAATGTCGTTTTGCTACATGAGTATTCTGATAGGTACTTTTTTACAGATAGTTACAAAAACAAAGTTATCATTTTTAAAAGTAAATCAGCTCTCTGATATCTCTACTATTCCAAAGTCACAGAGCACTACATCCGCCAAAGTCCTGGTGCCAATATGGCCAGGGTCACCTTGTTATCTTACAACATTAATTCGAACTAATGGACTGATGTTTTGCATTGTTCTTGGACAATCTCGGTTTGTATATATCCTAATGAGAAATAATTCCCTAATTAACTAGCGTCTATGTTTTTGCTTGCATTTCTGGATGGGTATAACGCCTGGTTCATATTACGATTAGAAATATAAAATATATATATATATATATATATAAGTTGTGCATAAGACACTGTGAATTTTTATTTACAAAACCACGCTTTTATTCACTAAGTACAGCTACGGTCGTCTATGATAAAAAAATGGCATTAGTGTGTCATATTTGACTTATTGGGTCTTGAACATTCTGTGTTTGTCACAGAGTTTTTTTCACTGTTTTACAATTGAAACAGTGAAAAAAAACTCTGTTGTAGATACGCAATGCCAATGCATACATACATACAATTTTCGAATGAAAAGGCCATTAGTGTAAACACGACGTTAGAATCAGAAGGCTGGGTCACTATTTTTAAATAAACAGCGCTGTCTTTGGGATTGCTATTTAATAAACCATCAGCAATCATGATTATACTTTCAAAAACTTATTTACTATATATTTCCTAATTTTGCGATACTTTCACAAGCAACATAACTTCCTACGATCAATCATGACTTCTGAAGTTAACGTCAATTTTATTATGATTCTCGTCCCCGGGTCTTTCAAATAATGTAACTCAGCATTTGCTTACAGATACGAAACTCCAAAGTGGAGTTGCGTTCGATAGTTTTCCAAAAAGTGTTATAATAATTATAAAAAAAAGGTTAAATAGCATGCATAATGCAATGTGCATCTTGCAATTTAGAGTCCTTGAATTTTTTTAAGAACGCTTACAAACCATGGAGATGGTTTTTAGATTTTTTATTTCATCTTGAAAATTCAATTATGACTCTCTTAAACACCAATTCATCACTTTTCAACAGTTTTGTAATTTCACAAATGCAAGGAAGTTGATTATTTTATGCAAAAAAAAAATCATCCAAAATTTGTTTTAATCCGTTTCAAACGTTTCTACCAAACAACCAAAACCAAACAAAAAAAATCATAACTCGAAAAATATAATAAATCGGGGAACATGCATGGGGTATTTTTGGATAACCCTAGATGAGGATTCTATTTTTTTCTTATTAACGTCTATGTTTTTCTTATTAACGTCTATGTATAGAAAAAAAAGTTCATTTTAACATGCAAAGGCCAGCGCTATGTGTACAGTTTTATTTCTTATATTAGTTTCACTTCTACACTTTAATTATTTAATGGCCAGACCATTGATCCCAATTGATGATATCCAATAAAAGTAAGGGTCATCTTGCAATACCAAGGTCCGGTAAAGATTTTTAATCAAAATAAAATTGAATGGGGCTTATGAATAAAAAATCCAATCTTTACTTGCCTTAAAATAAGTTTTCAAGGAATTGCAACAGGAATTGTTCATTACAATATTTGACTTATTGATTTTTGAAAAAGTATACCAATTAAACATTATTTATCATTTTTACGTTATTGGCAAATGCAATGGTTTTCCAAATAATTTTATTTAAATTGCATGAAGTTGGATTTTTATTTGATTTTTCAGTTTTTTGTTTAATTTTTCACTATATTTTAGTATTACTATTTTAATGTATAATTCAGCTCTATCAACTGGGGTTTGCAAGCTACAATGTATTTTTTACGTGTATTTCAGTTTTTGCACCTAAAAACCTTACACTAATAATTCCTGAAATCTTTCATGTATAAATAGTTTAATGGGTCGCAGAAAGTAATTAGGAAAACGTCCCGAAGCTTAACTTGACAAGGTGGCATCTCAGTCAGCAAGGCCTGATTGACATGGGACTTTTGCGCTTTAGAATTGTAATTAAGAATTTTTTCTGAACGTTTACATAGTGGCAAGATAGATGTAAAAACATGACACGTAATTTAAGCCTAGACAATCAAACTTAGCTAAAATATATAAGTTTTGTTTAAGATAAGTGAAACGCCCGCAACTTTTCTTTTTTTTCTTACTAATTATCTTGTTTTTTTAGGAGTTGTATTTTGGGAATTCCTTTTTGTTGGTGCTTACCTACTTATTAACAATACAATAAACACACACATCAAATTTTAGGTATCTAGAACTTACATCATCATGACAGCATTCTTATGACCCCATAGTAGTGGCGTCTCAGTAGAAACGGCCATCAGTGTCTGTGTGTGCCAGTGTGTACTCTCCAGCGAGAGTGATTGGTTCATAATCCACCACGCTGACCATTCACGGGTTTGACTTTGGACTGACTCACAGCATTTCCAGGCTATTCCCAGTAGTACCGATTAGTTTTACTAGTTGATCCGCCAAGTCAGCCAGTAAAACAATGATTTTTGTTACTTTTATAAATAATATTAAATTAATTATTGACGATGGCAATTACATTTGAGTGACGGCTTACTAACACATCCATAATCAGATGAAACTGCAAGGCTGTTTAAGCTTTACTGCCAAGTTATAAAAAATAGGTGATTGATTTATTACTATTATTATTATCTTAGATATTTAATCATATTTCGTTAAAAGTTTTTTTTAGCCTAAAAGTAATAAGCACTCCCATTTTTGTTAATTTCTAGGGTGGCATGTTTTATTTAGAACAAACCCTGTAAAAATAAATGAAAAAAAAAAATTGAGTGCTTTAATGCTTTATTATTACTTTTATTGCACATTATCATGTCGTTTGCTAATATAACAAAATGAATAAAAATGCTGTTGTATACTCAAATCGTCACAACCTTTCTGATATTATGTTAAGCTCTGTCTTAATGTTTTGTTGAGTTTATATTACTTTTTTAAAATAACTAACAAAATATTATTTTATCTAATACACAAAACTGCTTTTGTATTACTCAATCTTCAACGAAAAATTTCTGTAAAAAAATATAATAATGTTTTGCCACCGAAATTAGATCGTGGTCGGTGTAAAGAAACTAGGACATTGGCACCATTGAATTACATCTTATAAATTTACACCAAACACGCGGTTTGAATGTAAATGTAGTGAGAACTGAGAGGGTTATCATAAGATTGTTTCACGAGGCTGTGAGAATAGCGACATGCCGTTGAAAATATTACTACTTTATTGTCACTTTATAATTTTAAGGACTTTTACAAGGATTATAAGGCTTGTTTTTTTTATAGCTATTTTGACACCTTTTTTATACGACCAATGTGGCGCGGTGGGCGAAGGCCCGCCTGCGACGCAGAGGTTGCGGGTTCGATTCCCGCCTTGGGACAAATGTTTGTAGGATCTGCAAATATTTGTTCCGGGTGTTCTGGGTGTTTTCTATGTATAATAAAAAATATCTATCTATGTATTGTATTGTATTAAATATATATCAGTCATCTAGTACCCATACTACAGCTCTGTTTAACAGCAGCTTACCTTGGGCTAGATGATGCTGTGTTGATTGTCCAGCATTATTTATTTATTTTTTATAAATAAGTTTCTCCCCATATTTTGAAAAAATCATGGTATTTTTTATTTGTTAAATTTTCTGTCTGCTGAGTTAACAATTTTGAATCACTAGTAAACTATTTTAGTGGTACCAAATAAATAAACTATTTTAGCGCTCTGTTAAGAGTGTAACGAAGAAGAGAAAAAAAAGAATAGTATTTACTACTTTACTTTAGCTAATCAGCGACATAAACATACGTGTTCTAAAGCATCGTGTGTAAGAACCACGGAGCAGAAACACAAAGTAAGCATTTTCCGATAAAGACTCGCTTGTAATTCGAAGGTATTACGAATTACTGTCACGTATTCGATACGATGTCGGGTTATCATTTTTATTTAATTTGTCTTTGGATGTGGCTTAATACGAGAACATTATATTTACTGGCTTGTGTTGTGCCAGATCTTTTGCAAAAATATATTATTATTTGTTTTGCTTACCCATCTGGAAAATCCATCTCTGAATTATATGGGTAAAATACGTATGACTTATATTATTATATTTATCAAGATTATTAACATATACGTTTCCCGCGATTGAATCCGCAACGAGAAAATCCTCAGAAAAAACCAAGATCACCGACATAGTTCTTAGAATAAGAAAGTTGAAATGGCGGTGGGCAGGTCATATAGCTCGAAGAACTGATAACTGCTGGGGATTATAGTTACTTGAATGACGACCACGAACTGGAATACGAAGTGTAGTGGTGCCCCACTCGATGAACCGATGATATTAAAGCATTCACAGGAAGTGGGTGGATGGTGAAGGCTGAAAATCGGTAAGAATGGCGCTCTTTGGGGGAGACCAGATGTCCTGTAGTGGACGTCTATCGGCTGATATGATGATGATGATTAACATGTAAATGTAATGTGCTAGACAAATTCCTGATAGACTGGCGTTATAAAAATATAGCCTAAGATCAAGAAACTTAAAATAAACAAAATAAACACTTTGCTCAGCAGTGAAACGCAGTTGGCTAATCAAATATTATTTTTTCTATATTTTTTTGGATAATGTCAGAAAATGTTGCTAAAATTTATGACTGTCTGAGTATTTACTGTGTACCTTGAATGCAGAAGGAGGAATTAATTTATCATAGCTGAGGAACACACTAACTTGTTTCACTACAGTAATGATCACAAGTTCATTATTTTATTGGTTCAAAAACTAGACTTATAGCTTAAATACAGATTCTTGCAGTAAAAGACTGTAACAGGAAAACAAAATATTTACCTTTCAGTAGGTAAACTCTCATGTGTTTTTGAATTTGAATCTCAAAGAACAGAAAGTTGAGCTGAGATATAAAGCTGTGAGTCAACTCTTTTAAGTTGAATTTGCACAGATATGTAACACATTTTTCAGTTACATTTTGTAAACTAAAAGAGTTGGCTCGATAAGCATTTCTTTTATTCGTCAACATTATGAAAATCAGCCACTAAGCATCCACTGCTGTACACAGATCTCTCCTATCTTTATCTCGTATGACCGAAAAACCAAGTATGACTTATTAAGCCATTACCATCTACCGCTTTTCTGCGACCGCTACAAGGTCCGTTTTTGAAAATCCGTCCTGCACTTCGTTTTTTAGCTCGTGGTCACCATTAGAAAACCTTTATTCACCAGTGGTTTTCTTTTATTTGTATAGATTGAATATTTTACTGGATAAGTGCACATGTTTTAATGTAGCTATTTAATAGTTCCATAGTCGTAGGTGAGTTTGTGAGTGTTTGAGTTTTTTTTATATAAAATTTATTGACATTTAATATAATATTATATTAAACTGAGATTGCCTGAGGAAACTTAATTATAATAATGAATCAGGCCATAGGGAACGCGGTCTATTTTTCTTGTGATCCCAAATACCTTCCTTTTTGTTTCTACTACTGACTGATTGACTTTAAAATTGTTTTCAAACTTGAAGTCGCACAACGGGTTATGGCAAAAACATGCTTAGATTATTACCTCCTACGTGATAAGATCAGAAATAAGGAAATCCGAAGGAGAATCAAAGTCACCGATACAGCAGTGTAATTCACTTACCCTGTAGCCACTAAGTTTTGTACTCTTAATTCCCCAACGGCTATTTGCTTCATGTTACTTTTTACTCTAAGAGTTACAGTGGAGATCTTGGCTTTCTTTAAGGCTCCTTCCTTTGTATATCACTCCAATGCAACGTTTTTACCAATATTGTTTTAGCTTATCGTAAATTTATCGAAAATCTTCATCTTAACCATTTTTATTATAAACCAAATGCTACAGTATTGCAGATCAATCAGATGACTTAGGTATGATAACTGAGGTAAGTACTGGAGGGCGATTCTTGTGCATAGATAAATGGTTACAAGTAATATATAATTATCGTCAAAATATTTGTATACATTTTTGACAGTTTTGACAATATAGATCACAATATTTATGGCACGAGAATCGCCCTCCAGGTAAGTCAGTTTGTTTACTAAGGCTTAGTTAGTTTTGCTGCAGTATAAGTTAATAAACAAAATCAATATCAAAAAATGTTTGCGTTTTTATCACTTTGCAGCGACTAAATATTGGTATGCAATAAATAGGCATCAATTAATGATATTGGGTTTGGAGGCCACAATCAAACAAAACACGGTCTTCACGTAAAAACTGTTACAATTGAACTAAACTTTGTTCCGGGTGTTCTGGGTATTTTCTATATGTATAATAAAAAATATCTATCTATGTATTGTATTGTATTAAATATATATCAGTCATCAAGTACCCATAATACAGCTCTGTTTAACAGCAGCTTACCTTGGGGCTAGATGATGCTGTGTGGATTGTCCAGCATTATTTATTTATTTAAAAACTATAGCATATTTCATAACGAATTACAAACCATTAATGATAGAATAAAATGTTTGTTCTGTAATAAAATAAGTTATTTAAATTAAAATTTACTCTAATCGATACCTACTTAGTAATTATCATCAAGTAACAATTACAAAATATACACTCGTGTCTGATAGAGTAAAGACTCCAACAACTGCACCAAATTAATTAACTTGTAATGAGTTCTGCCAACTTCATGGTGCACGGTTTAATTCGGAAAATGAATTGGCACTTGAGCTTTTGAGTTATTTTTTGCACGCCATAAAGCTTCAGCCAAACCGATATGACCAAACGCGCTTTTTATTTTTTAACCTTTTACGTCTTATCTAAGTAATACAATTTATAACTTAGCATAATTCACATCTGCGTGGCTCATAATTAAAGTATAGTATCCCAAAATAAACTCATGCACAAACTTAAACGTTTCTGTTCAATAAGTAGCCTGAGCGAAAAAACGTAATACAACTTCGAACAAAAAACGATAGCCTAACATAACTACCTTCATAACATTTTTATGCTTACTGTAGCCCTAAAATATTTACGTAACAATTTTGTTACACCACTGTGTAAAACTACTAAGTTTTAAATCTTTACGCTCAAAGAATATATCTGGTTCTCTTGAGACTTGAAGTAATAAATCTCTCCTGTATCATGAGAGACCTCCGTTTGTTTTTTATCAAGATCTTGACTTCAAACGACCACAGTTTCAGCAGTAAGGAATGTTGAGTACTCTCTGGGAGTTTTGTGTAAAGTTTTTGAATAGAAAGTTTGGTAGCAGCGATCCTATAAATTTTCTGTGTCCGAATTTCAAAGACATGAAAAGGGTGATTGATGTTTGTTCTATAGTTCTATACTTATCTAAGTATATCATTTCAGTAGATTAAGCAAAGCACCAAAATACACAGTGACTACTACACGTTAGGTATACCAAATTACTTATAGGTCACAATGCGAGTCTAAAAGGGTGCAAGGTGTAAAACGCGTTTGACGCTAGGGTTGCGCGAGGTTTCTCTAACATGCTTATCGCTTTTCTACCTGTTTTGTCACCTTGAGACTAGTTAACTAAGTCGTATTTTTCCAGTAATTTCACTTGCTAATCGAACTTTAAGACAGTAATGCTTGTACACTGCTGCTTGGAGGCAGAATATCTGGCACTGTGGTAGTGACCACCTAGATGAACTTCTGCTGAAGAGTCCTTTCACTAGGTGAAATCATTTGGTTAACATCAAAAAACTTTTTTTTTTTTATCATCTTAGTTTACATTGCCTAGTTTCCATGCTACAATACCTTTAGCTGTGTCTGAAGGGTTTTTTTGTCGTTTCGTCGTCTCCCTATGGAGTATTTAGTGGGTACGGCACTATTGGCCATGGCTCGTCGTTTATGTAGATTGATAAGCCGTCTAGGGTAGCTCGATTTGTACAGTTTATTGCACGCTTTGATAAACTCAAACTATAGAGTATTGCGGAAGATTTCGGCGCACGTTTTACAATCAAATTGAAGACGTGCTAAAATAAGGCCAGGTCAAAAGTACCTTAAACCAACGAGCATGTATAAAAAATGTGATGAGAGTAAATGAAGCAAAAGCGTGTAGCAAGTAAAAATCCGTGGTCTCTGCTTACCCCCACAGGATAATTTATAGGCGTGATTATTTAATAGTTTAAATGGCACTTCGATATAATATAAAGCTTCTAAAAATGCAAAAACCAACTCCAACAGAGTAGTGTATTATATCGAACAAACAATACGCTGCGCACACATATAGCACATATATGTGTTATTGTTTAGTAACAATAACCGCATAAAACAATGGTAAGCTAAAAATTTACAGAATTACAGTTTTAGATCAATATTTCTACTGCTGGGCCTTCGAGTTCTCTTAAACGGGTGGTTTTACAATAATAGTTCTACCAAATAAACCAATTCGTAATTAATATTAAAATTTGGATTACATAACCGCGTCTGCATTCTCATTAAACACATTAAATTACATTCGGCTGTTACCGCAATGTGTTGTAATCCTCTGTAAGGATTAGCGTACGCCATCAACCCGTACAAAGACTGTACATATACAGCGGACAATCCATATACAAATATCCGCTAAAACTAAATTTGTACTCGGTATAGTGCTAACGTTGATGACAGAGTTTTTAGGTTGCCTATTTATAAAGTATAAATATTTTGCGAGCGCGTAGAGTAACTTGTCAAACGTAAGTCAGTTGTTATATCACTTCACTTGGCGCTTCGTATATGAATAAATCAGTCTTATGCTTACATTATGCTTTAAACTGTTAAAATCAAGGCGTGCCAAGAAGAAAAGTCACTTATAAAACATATAGTTTATTTTATAAATTACCATCAAGAGCGTTTGGTTTCCACTTAAGATATAAAATAAAATATGTGATACTTAGCTGTATAGAAAACTATATCAAAAACATTGCATATTATTTACACTGAGTGAAAATAAACCAAAAGTTACCGCCTGCACGTAAACAACGTGAGGCTAAAAAGTGAGGCTGACAAAATGGGCTTGGTATTTGATCAGCATCGCCTCCCTCCAAAGACTCGCCGTTAACCTGCAGAAAATAAGATTCAAGCTTGATACAGGACCAGGGCAGCGCGGCTATAAAAGTATCCGCTAACGCTATAATTATGTATTGCTCTATATCCTCGACATGTGCATACATCCAAAGCTTTTTAATTATGCATTCTCTTCAGTCCTTTATTCGAGCAGATTCCGGTTACGGAACCAAATTGACTTCTACATTTTGTGTAATGAGTTTTGTTTTATACAGTTCCGCGAGTAACCAGAATGAAACAAATTGTCTTAATTTGTTTTGCCACTAAATTAGTCAACTAGTTTGCATGGAATTACATTATCCACTGTTTATTGCTATTTAAAACAGTTAAATTTTGATTAGATAGGTATAAGTGCCACTGGCGGTCACCCATCCAAATGGTGACTACGCGGAACAGTGCTTTACTTCATTTATCTGTTATGAACCACATAGCCAGCTGCGTCACGTGCGCTAAATATTGATGAAATTAATAACGTGATTTAAGTTTACATCAGGATAGATTAAACAGACCGCAAAATCAATGTTAGTAATACCCCAGACAGAGCGTATTATAATTACTACCGGGCCAGCACTAATTTGAACGATAACAAAGGGAGAGCATGTCGACAAAATCAAATGTTAAACAATGAGGTAAGAACGTGGTATATTTTAATATCATAATACAGTGGCACACCCCGGACACTCTCAAGAAAATGTATGAAACAAACACGTCGCAATCACCACACGCATAGCTTGTGTACGTAAACGGTGCTGTTGTAGTGTGAGAGTCATGGTTGGCTCCACCCAATTATAGCAAGAGCAGGCAGCGCCTTCTACGTTCGCCAAAAGTTTGAGTAACGCTGTCTCGGACCGTCTGACGCTTTAACAGTATGCACTATGCAGTTCATTAGAAAAAAAAGAAACGAGCTGACTCGCGTGGCTTTACCCACGATTTTCATTTTTTATCCCACAGGAACAGTACATTTTTCCGGGATAAAATATAGCCAATGTATTATTCCAAGACTTAAGCCACATACATTCCAAATTTCATTATAATCGGTTAAGTCGTCACGGAGATACGTGGTAACAAACATACACACAGACTTTCGCATTTATAATGTTATTAGTAAGATATTTGACTAAGTTTTTTTTTATGTCAGTATGTGACAGGACAATCAAGGCGCCCATCTGATATTAAGCACCACGCCTGACTATTACAGATGCAGTGCCACCCAAAGCTTAAAGTTAATAAGTGTTTGCGTGGCACTGCACTGCGTTTATCACCCCGAGACATTGTTGTTAAGTCTCTTTCGCCCAGTAATTTCACTTGCTACAGTGCCCTTCAAATGATGATGTTACTGGGCGAAAGAGACTTCACAACTACGCCTTGCAGTGGCAAGCGCAGTACAGTGCCACGTAAAAATGTAAAAAAATAAACGAAAATAA
The DNA here is from genome assembly GCA_951394395.1 of Colostygia pectinataria. Lineage (NCBI taxonomy): Eukaryota > Metazoa > Arthropoda > Insecta > Lepidoptera > Geometridae > Colostygia > Colostygia pectinataria. The sequence continues at coordinate 7,460,301 of OX596362.1, forward strand.
ACGAAAATAAATAAATAAACTTTAAGATGATGCTGCATCTGTGGTCAGGCGTGGCGCTTTACTTCAGGCAAACGAGTTGACCATATAACAACGTCACTTGCTTGTACATAAAAAAAAAAAAATAGGTAATTACTGGGGTTTGAATGAAGCTATTTATACAATTCATTATTATTTTGATAAAATAAAAAAATAATGCTATGGTACATACCTGGCCACATGAGCGAGCATAATATTTAAAAAAAAAAACAAAGAGAGAATTTTCGAACCACGTTACAGAAACTTACTGAGAAATCATGTTTCACTATTCTACAATATAAATAAAATAAACTTCAATGAAGCTCAAAGTTTTTACACTAAGCGTAATGATTAATCTGTAGCATTTAATTTTACACCACGATAAATTATCATATCTTTATACCTCGTACCACTTATCCATAAGATTGTTAATTGTAAATGTAAAGGTATTTTATTTAAATAAATTTATATTTCAACAATAAAACTTATGTTACAGCGTAGACTAATTTGATACCTGATCGTAATAAGGAAAATAATTTTACCAATTTGCGCAAGTATTGTTATGTAGTATACCAATCATACTAAAATTACTCTTTCTCTTGTTACAGAACATGAAAATGAAGCGAAAAACAGCAGGCATAATTTATATAATCTTCACATTTGCTCTCGTCAACGAAATGTCTATCAACGTCGAAGCTAGAGACAACAACAACAAGCGTCGCACGAAAGAAAAAATTGGAGGGTTTCAAAAAAACATTTGCGACATAACTGATCGTGACTCAAAAGTTCACTGCTACTGCGAGAATACTCGAGAGCCCAAGAATGCAACGAAGGCGGAATGCTGGGTGTTCAATGGCGGCATACTACGCGAGGATCCTATCTGGCAAAGTTTTGCATCGCAACCATCTTTGCAGTCTTTGTCTTTTAACGTGAGAGTCGATGGTGCTCTAAGTTACGTGCCCACCAAAGCATTTTACTATTTACAACGTCTCAGATCTATAAACATCAAGTACGGCAATATCGTTGATGTAACACAATTTTCGTTTGCCAACTTGACGAACCTCAAAGAGGCCGGGCTTTCTCAGAATCAAATAGAAAATTTGCAACAATACGCATTTGCTCATCTACCTAATATTACTACGATCAATCTTGAAGATAATATGATAATTGATATTGATGCTGAGGCGTTCTTTGATCTACCAAAATTGCAAAAGTTGGTATTGACAAAAAATAATATATCGATGATTCGGAACGGGACATTCCAGCACACGTTCAATCTATTAGAATTGGACCTGAATAAAAACAACCTGTACCATCTGAACCGTCGGACTTTTGATGGATTGGCAAACTTGAGGAAATTGGATCTAAGGAAGAACCAAATACACAATTTGACGGAGTTCACATTCGCTGAGTTATGGAACTTGCAAGAGCTGCTGCTTGGCAAAAATGATTTGAGATTTATTTCCGAGCGGGCTTTTGACGGTTTGTCGCAGCTTCGAAAGTTGTCCCTAGACGAAAATAAACTGGCTTCACTTCCCTCTGGTCTGTTTGAGGGCGTAAGAGGTCTCAACTCTCTCGATTTGCGATCCAATGAACTACACGCATTAACTTTTGACAATATCAAACCCATCTTGGACAACTTGCGACCCCAGAACAGCAATTTACTGCTAGAAGGTAATAATGAATACATTATAATACTTCCTCATCTCTGCTTTGATAAACTTACAACACACGTTGAATATATAATGAGTCGAAACGGAGTCGTTATTATTAACTTTAACTTAGAAAGTTTGTTCTTTTATGATCCCTCTGGGTGTTCTTAGTAGAGTGGAATGTAGATAAGAGTGGAAAGTGTTGTTAAATTATTTTTATTTAGTTGATAGTTCTTGTTTTCACCGGAAAATGTGGCGCGCTTTATACATTAAAAGTTGAAAATTATTATTTTCAGAGAACAACTTCGTATGCGACTGCAGATTGAAATGGATGTTCGCGTTGCGCAACGAGACAAAAAGCCAGGGAACAATTGACTCCTTAGAAGGCGTAACTTGCAAAATGGACCCCCCCATTGTGAGCTCGGCTTACAACAAAATGCCTGAACCCAACGAGAAAGTGGATTACAATCAAGACATCTTGCACGCAGGTATAACAATAGAGACCCTCAACGAAAAAATGAACGTTACTGACAAAAAAACGATTCCGGGACAAGAGATCGCTGATATAAATACGAATGATATAGCGATGAAGAAACTAAAGAGAAACATTTTGAATATTGCACCGGAAACTTTGCCATGTCCACGAGAAAATAAAACAACGACAGAATCACCTCCAATGCCTCTTGGAGACCCACAAATTCCAATCCAAAATGAGATGAAAACTTTTGGTTTTCACGGTATGAGTTCTGGCCAAGCCGTTAGAAAATTAAGCGTGTTAGTTTTATGGAATGTGTGTTTAACATTTTTCTTTACTTAAGTAAGAAAGTAAACTGCCAAGTTTAAGTCTAGTCATTAGGATAAGAGATACAGACTAATGTTATAAAATGGACGTTGGTTGCTGTTTATTTATTTTTGGAAAAATTAATGACAATTTTAATTGAAATAATTAGATTTGCACATTTTTTAAAGTATTCGGCACCAACCAAAGAAGTATCATGCTTTTTTAAAACAATAGTTCTGAAGTATTTACATTTTATTTGAAATAAACAGCAATCTTCATGCCATCGTTATAAAACAAAATTCAGTTTCACTGTAAAATAATCTTAACATGCACACTTTTGCAAACATTTACGTGAGTAAACTACACGATGGATGCATTATATCTTTCATGTACTTGTAAAACATAAGTTCAAAATGAAAGTTTAGCTGTTACGAATAATCTTACTAATATTAACACGATTATGTAATCATCATAAACAAACTAATTATGTAATCCACTTACAATCATTTTAAGAAGGATACACGGTTGCAAACCAGCGCTCCAACCAAAATGCTAATCATATCTTGCAAACAGTCGTGATTTAAAAAGTCACCTTGGCCCGCTTGTTTGTGACCTTGTAGCCTATTTTTTGGAAGTGAAAAAATTTATTCTGTAAATATCGTTTCCTTGGCAGTTGTGTAATTAATACACAAAACTACTGGCATTTTTATTTATATATACTTTTTATTTTCCACTGTCATATTTTCGTTTCAATTTGCTTACAAAATGAATATAATAAAAATAAGACTAACAAAAAATGTGTATAAAAATTAGAACACTTAAGAGGAAGAAAAGAAATGCAAGAGGATTAAACTAAATTAAAAGTTAGTTTATCTTAATACATTAAAACATATTCCCGCTAAATAGTGATTATGTTTTGGTGCAGGCTTAAGTTGAGACACGTTTTTCTTATCTGATTGAATGCGTTAGGGTACTGAATAATGTCAAAATGAAATGAAACTTGCTTGAATGGGTTTATTATTGGGGGCGTTGTCAAGGAATAATATATGTGTACGTACCTGTTTAATGGAAGAATTATTTACAATAAGATGACATTAGCAAATCACATCATTTTTTTAAAATCCAATGCTCGTTCAAAAGATATAATTTGACATAATTTTGTTTGTGTTGGTTATCACAACCAGTGAACATTATTCTAGTCGCTTTGGATTTTCGCTAAACTAAAATAAGTCCGTATTTATTTTAAAAGTTAAGTTAAAATAATTGTTTACTGCAAAACCACTAGACATAAAGCAAAAGTAAACATAGTATGCATGAATGTTCGTTTAAACTAATGTGTCTGTATGTATAACGTTGTATAAAGTATTTTGACAAAGCGTTTTTTGTATGATTAAAAATAATGATGTACATTTTTTATCAAACTTTTTGACCTTTGTTTTATTTCATCCCACGGTAAAGCGAGTCTCATGCTCTTACAAAAAACTACACATTACAAAATATATCTAAATGTTACACCTTTTTTTCATGATTGACATAAAACGCTCATTGTGCTTATTTCGCTAGATTTAAACGAAAATGAAACGTTTTGGTTTAAGTTAGCACAGATTTTGTGAACTACGCAAAGCTATTATATGTGCTAAAGCAAGGTACATGTAAAACTACACAAGTAAAAAAAGTTAAGCTAAGTAGGTAGGTACTCAAATCACAAATTAAGCAAGGTTCAAAATATAATAAATGAGGGCATTTTTATACTGTGCCATCTAGTCGCAAACTAAGTAAAACTTTTGCTATAGTAACCAGATAACTAAGAAAATAATATAAATACAAAACTTAAGAACACCCAGACCCAGAACAAATTAGTACTTGTAGGTCATGCAAACATGTGTCCCGGAGGAAAGATTGAACCTGCAACGTCTCGTTTCTCAACCACTAACTAGCCCACCGTATTACCGAGGTCGTCGATGATTATATTAAGATAAAACACTGGAACCGTTTTTTCAAACATTCCTATTTCTTCCCTGGATATGGCTGCAAGGGATGTGTTAATTAGGAACCAATAGAATCACTTCATTTACCTAGCCTCGCTCTGATAGCTTTATTAACACACTTTCCTCGCTAGATATCCTCGCAGATCTTGGGTGGAAACGCAGCCTAATGCTACCAGCTAGTTAGTAAGTTTTAAAACCTAGCTTTTTCTAAATAAAGACCTCTTTTAATCTCTCCAAATGTTATGACAAACGAAAGGTTGCGGGTTTGGTCTTCACTGGGACAAATGTTATATAGTTATACTAAATCTGTTAATTTCACCCTTCCTTTGTCCGCCAGAACCCTATATCAAACGGCTGACTGCACATCACAGTTCATTTGTCTCATACAACACTATCTCAAACAGCCAGGGTGAATTTAAATCCCTTAAAATCTTACTCAACTCTAAACGAAATTTATGTTGAAGCTCAATTCTGGAAAAGGATTTATTTGTCTGTAAAAGGATCATAGTGACAAGTTTGGTATTTATCCTATTGATAACATTGTTTTATGGCTTAGTTTAAAGCCAAATAAGTATTAAACGATAATTTATAAAATCATCATCTAAATCACAATTTTTTTAAACGTTTATATTCGTGTGTTTGTTTGTATTATATTTTTTCAGGTTATTGTTTTTAAATTTTACTTCGGTAGCAATATAATAAACGTGGCAGTGCGGATGGTACCTACCCGTGTCAAACACAGCCATACCGTTGTAAGTTATGAATATTTGCCCTGAAATATTTATTATTATATAAAATATTTATATATGCCGTAGAACCGATGGCCGCTGGGGCAAACGTGTTCTAGAGTGGAGACCGCGCTTAGGCAAGCGTAGTGTAGGACGCCCTCCGGCTAGATGGAGCGATGACTTCCGGAATGTAGCTGGCAGAAAGTGGCTGAAGAAAGCCAAAAATCGGGCTCAGTGGCGCGCATTGGGAGAGACCTACGTTCAGCAGTGAACTGCAATAGGTTCATGATGATGATAATTTATTATGAGTCTTGCTGTTATTATCCAATTTTTTTTTTTTTTTTTTATACAACTGTAGTGGCAACCAAGCGTACGGCCCACAAGATGGTAAGCGGTTACCGCAGCCTATGGACGCTTGCAATACCAGAGGTATCACTTGCGGGTTGCCACCTTGAGGCTAAGATCGAAAGCCTCATGTGCCAGTAATTTCACCGGAAACCATACCCTTCACACCGGAACACAGCAATGCGAGCATTACTGCTTTGCGGCAGAAATAGGTATGGTGGTAGTCCTTCCCCGGACGAGCTCTATCACAGAGAACTCTACTACTCTTGCGGTACTCCAAATGCGGTGTAAGTATTTAGAACAAAACTTTGAATGTTTGTTTGTAACTGAATCGTGCCATAACGTCTAAGCCGATACTTTATAAAACACTTACAATTTGAAAATGACAGTATTGTCCTGGTTGTACTGTTTCAACGCCACAATAAGTTTTTCTGTGTCATGGGTATCAGAAACTGGATATAAAACTTACATCAGAAACCAACATTTTACAGATTACTCATGACAGCCTTCTAATGTTCCCATTGCTGGGACTTCAACATACTCTCGAGCGCGAGTGATTTGGTCTTAATCCACCTCGAAGACCAGGATAGCACAGTTTTATTGAATTTTTCATTCTTGGACATGACGGTTTCCTTAAGATCGATGTTTTCCTCTACCGTAATGACAGCACATAAACTTTACTATGCTCATATTTTTTTCGAATAGAAATACCTATTGATGCACGACTGGGTTCGAATCCACTACCTTAGGATCGGAAGGCTAATTAGTATTAAGATTAAGGTCACTACCACTAAACCACACAGAGCACACTTTTACAGATTAAACCTGTTTAGTGACCAAGAGTACTCTTTAGTGACACTTCGGCACTCACCCGAAGTGGGCGTATGGCTTAATCTACACATAGGCCTTCCTTTGTACTTATTATTGAAGTTCTTTCTCCTAAGCATTATTATTCACGTCTTTTTTTTTATACAACTGAATTGGCAACCAAGCGTAGGCCCACAAGCTTGCAATACCAGAGGTATCACTCGCGGGTTGCCACCTTGAGGCTAAGATCGAAAGCCTCATTTGCCAGTAATTTCACCGGAAACCATACCCTTCACACCGGAACACAGCAATGCGAGCATTACTGCTTGGCGGCAGAAATAGGTAGTCCTTCCCCGGAAGAGCTCTATCACAAAGAACTCTACTACTCTTAAAATGATCTGATGGTGGGGTCTGCTTTTCTAGTTATATCATTTCACTTCGTTCTGTTCGAAGCGTCTTTCAGAGAAACAATGAAGGACATAAAATAGTCTTTGTTGATCACATACTTCAATTTCATTTTCGGTCTAACTATGTAATATTTCTCAATATGCATAACAGCTCAGCTTCCCAAGCGGCTCTACTTGTAACAGTGTGAGTCTATTGCGACCTAGTTCATTAGTACAGCTTGCGTATGTGCAGTCAAAACATAGAAGCTACCTGTTTTTATGTTCATTTGTACAGTTTGAATCAATGTGTGAACAACAGAAACCTAACGAACTAACAAACTGCGTTAGCGTTACGTAGAATAGGTTAATTCTAGTACAGGTAGTTTTGACCGGTTCAAAGTAGTTTAAATCTATCACTAACTAAACTTATAATTTTTTTATATCAGAAATAGCTTTCGAAACAGGAACTATTTGAAAACCTGCAACCTCTTGCTTGATACGCAGAAATAGTTTATCAAGTGTTTAAAATGCAAGCTATAGAAATAAGGGATTTATATAGCAGCCAAGATAATATTAAATAGTCAAATAACATTTTCTCGAGTAAAAATATACGTAAAGACGCGGTATTCAAGAGCAGCGTGAGATCGCCGTGAGAAGCAGAAATGACCAACGAGTAATGCATAGCGATTATTTACACGTAAGTCAGCGTTAACTGAATACCTGTGCATAAATATGCACAAAACGTTGAAACTACGTTTTGTGTTTATTTTTTTTATATTGGTCTAGCTCAAATTAGTAATACTGTGGGTTCGGTTCCCACGTCAAATAGACATTTGTGTGATGAATATAAATGTATGGGTGTTTCGATGTTATACAAATGTGTACTTATTTAAAAAAATATTATTGTTATATATCAGTTTTCTGATTGCCATAGTGCAACCTTTGTATAGTTTTTAGTTTTAGTTGACGACTGATGTCGTGAGACGGGCAAAGGTCCACCTGCGACGCATTCGGTTGCGGGTTCGATCCCTGCATTGGAACAAGAAAGAAAGAAAGAAAGAAAGAGAGAAAAAAAGAAAAAAAAATGAAAATAATTTTATTTTTGACGAGCATACGGAAGTGTACACTTACACAAAGTAGGTACTTAAACAAATCTAATGATTATTCTAACAATCAGAACAAATTTTTTGTACTAACTGCAAAATTTAGTTCTGGGTGTTCTCGAGTATTTTTATGTATACTTCATAAAAAAATATCTATCCCTTTATGGTATCGTATTAAATATATCATTCATCTAGTACCCATGACACAAGCTCTGCTTAGCTTGGGGCTGCGTGGATAGTAAAAGTTTAAATGTAAATAGTAGTAGGTATGTAAATGTCTAATATTTTATTTATTATTATTCCATGCTAAAGAAACAAAGCGGTAAATTTACCAAAATTGCTATAATGCGTGGATAATTGGTGATTGCCAGATTTTTTTCGATGTTTCTCTACACCGTTTGAGAGCATCTAGCACTACTTACGTTTTTGAATAGAAATACCAATAAATAGTAATACCGGTTTCAAACCCACGACCTTTGGATCAAAGGCGGGGATATTAGGTACCACAAGACATCCAGTTTTATATCTAATCTTTTTTTGAAATATATCACATACAAACATTCAATTGACGACCTCGGTGGCGCGGTGGGTGAGTACCCGGTTAAGAAACGAGTTGTTGCGGCTTCAATGTTGCGAAGAAGATGTTTAAAAGATCTGCAAATATTTGTTCCGGTTCTGGATGTATACGTATGTATGAATTTACAAAAAAATTGTGTATTCTATTAGTTAACTGGTTCTTATAGTACAAGCTTTGTTTAGTTTGTCGCCAGATGGCTCTGTGTAAAAATGTCTACCAGTATTTATTTATTATTAGCTGATCCGCGTGGTTCCACTCGCGTTATATTTTCATATTTATCTTCGTTTAATTTTCGTTCCCGGACTTCTACAAATATTACAAAACAAAAACTAGTTAAAGGTATACCTTTGACTATTCTCAGTTTAGTTTAGGAGTTTTAGTCAGAGTAAGGGATAGCAATTCATTATTCTGTGATTTTTATATAATTAGATAAGATTATCAACCTGTGACACATAAAATAAGACTAGAAAAAAAAATATGGTCACAGGATGCCATCAAAGCAGTAGGTCAAAGTAAAATCATTAGCAAAACAAGCTTGCGGTAGAAGTTGAACGTCCAAAACGTCTGCTGAAGTGTTAACGGCACCGCAGATGCAGGGTTTTGCGGGATTTTGTAGATGTATATTGAAGAAGTTATGTTTAGTTAGATGAGCTCGTAGACAAGCCAACAAATAAACAGCCATTTTTATATTTTTTGTTATATAAACAGTTTTTAATTCTGATACTATAAAGCCAAAGGAATATTGTGAGAGAGATATTGTTCTTTCGCTTACTGTAAAGTTAATTGCTGCGTTAGATTTGCATGAAAGCAGTTCATACCCAACGCTACAGACTTATTCTTAGTATTCGTACTAAGAATAAGCTCCTAATAAAACTCACTCTATACGAACAATATCAAGTACTATTCCGCTGTATTTTGTTAACTATTGAAGGAAACAAAACTAAAAATGTACGCACCAACTGCTTGCCTGTAAAGCGTAATCTGCTGTAAGGCCTTGCAAAGTGCAGATAGCAGCTGCAACACAATCCAAACCAGTTACTCTCAGAAAAAATGAAATTATCCCTTCAAAAGACATCATCATTGCAATGCCAGCATGTTGGGAACCCTACCGTTGATTGAAATTAAATTTATATTTACCAAAACTTTTTCCTCAAATTAAGTAGCTTTAAAAGTAAGTATACTTTAAAAACACGTTTCTATCGAACTGTACTGTTCATTGTCTAAGGTAGAACTAAAAAAATGTTAACATAAGGGCGTATTTAAAAATCCAGAATCGAAGGAAGGAAGCGGGAATCGTGCATAGCGCAACTAACTCGATTCATCAACTTGCTATCCACCAGACGTGTTGCTTCGTCGAGCGTTGGAACTAAAGTGAACTGAAATTATTGTTATCATATGAGCACAATTGATAGAAGCTAGCGCTGAAAATACTTTACAGGAAAGTGAAAAAAATATACTCAAAAAACGCACAACAAAAAAAAACATAATTGTACTCATTATTTACGTTATTATTAAATAGGCCTTACTTTCATCCAACTAACAACCTAAACTATAGATCCTAGACTCTAGAGACTTTAACTTTTCAGAGCCTTCTTAGGAGGAGTGCTCTAAAAATTCTCGAGGCTCGACTTCTCGACGTAACTGGAAAAAAAACTTGTAGAACATTTTCAGCACGGATGACGACGCTGGGCGTTCAACTAGTACTTATATAAGTCCGATGGAGTGGAGAAGGCAGAATCTATTAAAATTCCCTCTTCAATTACTGAGATCGAACGATATTGTTCGTACCAGCAGAGGCATAATTTACTACAAACATAAATGAATGAACCCCTGTTGAGATAGACTTATTTGTATTCTATTTTATTCTCATTAGAAATAGCGCAGAAAAGCTCTGTGTCAAAAGCTTAGACAAAGTAGACTGAAAGTAGAAGTAAAATTGAAAAATATCAACCAAGAGTTCGTCTTAGTGGTAGTTCAAAATATTTTGCCTGCAAGCAGAAGCGTAAATTAGTGTATCATATATATTAGTCATCGTATTACTGTATATTATTAGTAAGCTATATATTTTTGAAGCCCTAGAACGTTTGAAATAGATCAACGTTTCGAGTGGTCATCTTCCGCGCTTCCAAGCTCTAATAAACCTACATGTCTGTCTGCCTAAAACTCCGTCATTAGAGTTAGCCACTGATTGAATACACAACTTACTTTATTTACAAGGTACGAGTATATCTGAGACATTGAACATACGCTATTTGTTGGCAATCACTTATTATATTACTCCAATTGGTGCACGCAAGCATAAGAAAATGATTGCAAAGATGTCGACAGTGATGGTAGTCGTAAAAAAGTAAACAAAATAGAATGGTTTTTCACATTAATTAACGAATTGACTAACTAAAAATAAATCAATTTTTCAGCTTTTACTGTTCCGACAGCAATAATTGCAACACTTTTTTTTTCTCTTATATTTCACTATCTACTACTTCCTTTAAAATAACTAGCAACCTACTCCAGATACACACGGGTAATTAAAGGACCAATTTCATAGTGGCCTAGGTCTTTGTAACACCATAGAAAATTGGAAAAAAATATAAGACAGTAACAAACAATTTTATTTTTAATTAGACAAACAAAGTTCTAAAGGAAAAATGTTTATTGTATTGAGTTTCCAAAAACGGGAACAGTAGAGGTCCGCCATGACAGCTATTAGTCAATAATCGTGACGCATCTTGACTTTGACAGTATCTAATAACCCAGTTGTTGGTTAAACCCGCAATGTTGTTTTGCATGTGTTGATTAAAACGGCATTAAAATCCGTCGAGTAGTATAAAAGATCTAAGCGTAGATACATACAGAAATACAAACGGTAGGAAGCGACTTTGATCGTTTATATTTATGAATAAGTAACTGTGAATCGTAGAGTCGTATCTTGTTAATATTTTAGATTTATGACGACCGATGTGGCGCAGCGGGCGCAGGTCCGCCTGCGACGCGGAGGTTGCGGAATCAATTTCCGCCTCGGGTCAAATATTTATACGATCTACAAGTATTTGTTCCGGGTGTTCTGGGTATTTTCTATATATAATAAAACATATATTTCTATGTATTGTATTGTATTAAGTATATATCAGTCATCTAGTACCCATAATACAGCTCTGTTTAACAGCAGCTTACCTTGGGGCTAAATGATGCTGTGTGGATTGTCCAGCATTATTTGTATTGTTATTGTTATTGATTACTAAGATTTTTTATAATACTTTTTACCTTTACCATTTTATTATTATATTAACAACCAATTATTATAATAACAAAGGTGGGTGTGTGGGTGTGTGTATGGGTGTGCGTGTGTATGTTTGTTATCAAGTATAACCGTGACGACTTTACCGATTGTGATGAAATTTGAAATGTAGATGGCCCAAGTTCTGGAATAACACATAGACTACATAGGTTTTTCAACCCAAAAAAATGTACTGTTTCTGTGGGATAGCATAAAAACTGCAAAAACACAGGTGAAACCGCGCAGGTAAGCTCGTGTTTTATAATATCAGTTTGCAATTGAATCGTTAAAGATGTGGGTATTGGAATGAAATAGCGTTGCCTGAAACCTGTTTTATTATAAAGATAGTTAATGCCATACCGAGACCGGAATTAATATTTTCTCAGATCTATAATGACTCAGATCTTCGTTACTAACGGTACTCGAGCTAAGTATTACGTAGCAGTCAATGATACAAACAGTTTAACTATTTACCTGTACACCATTCGTTGACTGATTAACTAAATTTTCGAGCTCCTTTAGACAAAAGCCTAGCCAATTTCAATTACAATACAACATTGAAGCATTCACTTCCACTATCAGTATTAACTAAACAGTAATGAGACTATTTGTAAGCCGCTCGAAAAGCGACCTCCCCAAATGAAATTTATGAGATTGACTTTAATGGGATTAAGGACTCAGGTCCCCGAAGTCCCCCGAATGATTGAGTTTACAGAAGCCAAGCTTTGGCAGTGGTTTCAACCAGTTGAAATTTTTATTAAACTCAAACGGATAGAATTCTTACCTCAATTTTATTTATTCATTTGTAAAATTGAGATATTTCTTGAAAAATATAACAATTTTAAAATAAATATTTTTAGAGTTTTTGTTTCTATTCGATTCGTTGTAGCAAAACAGCTAGTTCAATATTTTTATTGTTCTAAATCTACATACAACTCTTAATTTTATTAAAAAAATATGCTAACTATTTCGAGTCTGTATCTAATTTACTCGTGTGATTCAGGTTTCCAGTCCCCTAGTTAGAAAAGTCCAACGAGATTGGCTAAAATACTTCAGCTCGTAAATTAGAGGTAAAACGGTTGTGAGGAGGTGGCAAAGGTAATAATTTAGTGTGCTAGGGTTACCGCAACCTACCATGTGGACGAAATATGGTTACTATACTTTATGCTATGGTTTAGTTACCAACCAAAGATTGAAATTCTTGAATTTAAAAATACTAGCTTAATTTTATAAAAATAAATATATATTTTAGTTTTATAATAAATAAATGAGTTTGACTATTAATTTGAGTAACACTTGTTCCTTTTTATTTTTTAATGGGTTTTTAGTGTAAAAAATATTAAAACAATTCTATATATTCTTATATTATTTTATGATATTTTAGACAACTATTTAATTTAATCAGTTCGGTACCTTTTAAGGTCGTTTTTTTACATAAAATATTTAGATGTAAACCGAAGCATATACGTCATACATGTTTGATAATAAAAAAAATTGTTGCCAATCACAATTGAAAATTTATGCAAGTCACACTAGCGGTATTGTATAGTTTCTACTACTTCAAATGATTGGTCAGAAAGAGTTTCTACACCTTCTGCAATGAAATTAATGAAAATTAAATGTTTGCTAAAATGTCGCTGTAGTAATCGTAATTTCCCTAAACAAATTTACCTTCATGCTTACTTAGTAGTTCTTACACCACTGAATAGATGGCGTTACTAGTACATAAATTCTTACTTTTAGACAACCGAGCGATATATTGAAAACGACTTATCACCACTTAAAAATACTAATACACCAGATCTGTGAAATCGCAAACGATTTGCTTAGGATGAGCTCTAAATGAAATAGGCTGCCTAGCACATACATCATCTTTTCATAGTTAATCATATACCTAGGCGCTTATGTGGAAAATATTGTTAGTATAAAAAAAGTCTCTTTGAAATAGCTAAGCTAGTTTAAAGATTTTTAACCATTTAATTTAAATAAGCAGATAATGGTGAAAATATGATAAGTTTTTGAGCAAATTAGGATTTCTTTTCTGGCACCAGAGGTCTAAATGGATAGTTTTTTAAATGTTTTTTAAATCAAGCTACGGAATACCAGTGCAATACCACTCTCCTATGAATAAGCGTCTAACGCGGTTTTCGTTCGTCACTTCATACATATTCATGGGTCGGAAAGTGCTGGGACTGAGATTGATCTGACAGTCCTGACAACCAAACTGGGACATGGAAATTAGAAGTTCAGTGGGTTAGCAGTTAGCACTAGTAAAACTTTCGAGTCACTGCGAGTCTGTCTGTAGACAATTTTTTGCCTATACGAAAAAAAAAATTATTAATACATATCCACTTAAATAAAGGCTTTCTGTTCAACGGTTTACAAAGCACTACGTTTATTGGAGAACAGAGTTTCCTGAGAATGCCTCGTGGAAAGTCAAAAGACAATAATAATAATGTCAAATTTATTTTAGTAAAATACAGCTTAGCGAATTGGTACTATAGATTAAATGCATTACAAGATAAATACTACAAAAGTTTTATTCGTAAATATTATCTTGTATTACCTATACATTTCTCTATGTCACTGGGTAATTATGTGTTCATCACTCATATTTTATAAAAATAGCAAATTTATTTACATACTTTATTTATCATCTTGAAACTTTGATATCGTGAAAATATTTTTAACAGGGTTATTTTCAACGGATCATATGTGATCATGCTTGTGGTTGCATCTGATCACATAAAAAGTTCTTAATGGATCATCAAATATTTACAAAATCAAGTCATAACCAAAACCTTTTATCTGAAACCAAAACCAAAATACATATAATGTAGTCAGTCACTTCAACAGACTAAATTACCACCCACCAATAAATTAACAGACCCATGTGACGTGACCATAAATAAGTTAATTTTACTATCAGTAAACAGAGCAGATTGAATGAAAACGGTAGGTGCGCAAATGTATAGCCGAGTGTTTGAGCGTACAATCAAGATATGCTCGGGCCTAGTCGAGCGCTCTGCTAATAGTGATGTGTTGAGTGTTTGCATCGATATACTTGGGCGTGTTTCGAATATCGATGACATAAATGATTAAATATTTAGTATATGTCGGCTAAAGGACGTAAGGGTAGAATTTATACGAAGTTTTATTTCGTATATCTCTAATTGTTATTCTTGAGCGCAGTCGAAAGCCAATAGTCTAATATGTTAATATTCCTGATCCCACAATAAGGTTCTTTACGTCATGCTTATCAGAATCATAAGGTACCACTGTATCAAACTCGAAATATCTTAATTTGTTGCCCAGCCAGTAAGAATCAAACCCACAACAACTCGCTTCTCAACCAGGCACCCACTCGTCCAACGCGCCACTGAAGTAAACATAAAATATTATTTCAGTAAAAAGCTAGATTATAATCATATTTTATTTTACCTTACTAAACGTTTTTGCTGCTAAGAGATATCGAAAAATACTTCTTTCTAGACATTTTTTCTAAAATATTTTATTTATTTTGCACGATAATGTTATGTCTGATACAATTCGCTGACTACGCATCAGCACGTTAGCATCAATACAATCTACTAGAAATACACGTTTACTTGTATCTAACATAACATCTCAGCGAACATAGCGTAAATAGACAACCTCCTTGAGCTACGAATCGATACCGCAGCCACGCATCACTAGTCAAAGGTTTAACACCAAGCGCCTCTACTCCTACAACTTTACTTACTCAGTTGCCCAGAACCTTACTATTTAACAAATAAGAGTGGTTTTAGCTTGGAGTCTACGGGTTACTTTGTAAAATCAGTGGGATAGGAGACAAGTGAAGTAGATTTTGGCTAGCGTTGGGTGACTTTCTGTATACATGCATACTAAGACGGTTTTCTAAAAAGCGGTGACAGTCAATAAGCAACCTTCTGTGGTAAAAGTTGGCAGTGTTAACAATATTTTTTGGACACGCATTTGACAACCCTTATGATCTGTAATGAAATTAATCTATGTTAATAGCTACAATAGTTAACATCAGTTATTTTTTGTTAAACATTAAGTCTTTAAAATAACTAGTTTTGACGCATACAACATTGCATATGCAAGTGTGAGAAATAGAGGCAATGTGAGAAAAAAGGCTCAATGACTAGTCACACATTGCTATTAAAAGCTGATAGTCCTTACAGCGCTGATAGTATAACTCTCTGCTACAACCAGACTTCTGTTCTGTTATGGTTACTTAAAGCCAACTAGTTCAAAGAAATTTTACTTGTGGATAATTCTGGCTGTTTTACAAAAAGAAACGTGTGACCGACGCTTGTTTGGACATAGCTTGAACTTGTGCTGAGAAGTTATTTTTCCTCTTCGACCAACAGATTAGCGGTATACTCGCGTCGTAAGAAAGTTATCTCGTTAGTCAGTAATCTGCAGACTGACCGTCAACTACTCGGAGGTTTAATAAATAGAGGTTATTGGAGCTGCGCATTTTATGACGAACCCTGGCGTAGTGAAAAGTAAACATCCAACTCAATTTTAACTTTTTTATCTTATTGAATATGCTCTTGGCTTTTTTCGTCGTTATGCTTTACTTACATTATAATATATTTCACGAGTTTTCTTATCAGTAAGCAGTGATATACATCTAATCAAATTCTAAATGATAAAGCACTGCATGGCCCTGTTTTTTCTTTTAGGATCTGCGATAAAATGTGATAACCTCGACGACACACCGGCTAAAAACAAAGAAATTGCTGGTTCGATTCCTGCTGCGGTACAAATATTTGCATGATTTTTAAATACTTTTACCGGTTCTGGGTGTTGTGGTACCACAGTATTCGTAGTTTCTGATTCCCACGACACAGAGGTTTTAGAGTGAGATCAGGATTATTTATGTTGTAGCTGTTATGTGTGTTGTTTGTTACTTTCTAGAAAGTGGAGCAAGAAGATAAGGTTTGTATGAAAAAAGATAGCAGGCAAAGTCGCGGGGCGTTCCATAAATTTGTAAAACAGCAAGTTAGCTATTCTATTAGAACTGTAACGCTGCCTACGGAACTTTTTCGCTTACGTAGGGTAAAAGAAAGTAATTTACTTTGCTTTGTGGATACCTTAATACTCGTATATTGATGGGATTAGTTTTATCTGTTTTCTGACCGTTTTCCTCAAAAACTTGAGCCCGACTGAGAGGAAAGCCGAAATTAATAACACGCTTATACGTAAGCTTTTTTCATGGTGACCGAGAAAACGTTGTGTTCCTGTGGCAAATGGTTATCACTAACGAAAAGCCAAATAAGCTTGCTGTTGTTGTATTTAATTTTAAAGAGTACCAGTACCTATTTTTGCCGCCAAGCAGTAATGCTTGCATTGCTGTGTTTGAAGGGTATGGTTTCGGGTGAATTTATTGGCACATAAGACTTTAGATCATCGTTGCAGGGTGGCAACGCGCAAGTGAATTAGCTTTGTCGATACACGTTTGTCTAGAGCAGTCTTCAGATCCTTTGAAAGAGGATAAAATACTATTGAAACGTGAGGTCACTTTCAAGTTATATGATTTAAGGTAAGTGTAAGATTTACTCGTAAAACTTAAGACTATTACTTCGAAAGTAAATCTTAGTTTAGATTCGTAAATAAACGCTAAGCTAAAGGCCAACCTGCAACGGCTGTTTTTGCTGTATTACAATCTATAAATTATTAGCCTCACAGTTTATTATAATTATTTATTACCTTGAAAATATATATATTTTATATTAAATAGGCAATAGTTTCTCTAAGTACTTCTAAGCTGCAATAAACTTAGCTGGCTTTTTTTCGATGATACCTCTTCATCATCCAGCCTTATTCAATTTTGCAAATAATAAAATTATGTGTACAAAAATGAGGGCTTTAGGCATTATCTAGCTTATTGACCAAGCGAACAAAGCGAGCGAAGAGTCTCAGTTTCGAGATTGGCCAAAAATGCTTTTGGCTGCCAGTCAGTTTGTCCGGCTGTTCTCGCCTACAGGTCGCATTTATCAACCAATCTGATTGAAACTTGGTATACAGGTTCTATGACTTTAGAATTTGATTGTCGTCGAGAATTTTTGATAGGGGGCGTACTTTCTCCAATAAGGGACAAAAAGGGGGCTGCTGGATATCTCTGCCTAATGTGATTTGGTTCTGATAATTTTTATTTTATTTGAAAGGTAAGTATTAACTATAAGTTTGTCTGATATTTGGTGAAGATCTGATGAGGAACTTTAGCGTGATGAGCAAAATTGCTTCTCAAAATGCAGTATGTTGCTCACTTTCAAAGCTCACTTTACAAGTTTGTGCTTGCGAGGTCTACTTTTCGGAGAACTGCTAGTAATACCAGTAAATCCACACTGCACTCGGTGTTTCCCAAAAGCAAACCAGTTCATATTAAAAACATAATTTAAAATACTTCCGCAATAAACATTTAGCTGCAGCGTCCGTGAAGTGCGGTTATCTGTGTTTTGTTGTGCTAGCGCCCTCCGGAGGAACTATTACACGCCGTTACCACAGCTGTGTCTTATGACGTTTACATCTTACTACTATCGATTCGATATTAGCACATTAGTTTTGGTTACATAACTTTTAGCTCTACGAGTGTTGCAGTTTAGAAATAGTTTTCTAGTGCACCCCGAAGCTATAGGTTTCTTGAAAATGTTTACATAAATGTTTAGTTAGCTGTGTGCTTAAAGTTTGGTAATTTAATAAACTACTAAGAAGTATTTATCATTATAACAGTTACTTCTACTGTTTTCACTACTGGGACATGGGCATAATCTCGAACGAGAAGCCATTATGGATTGGTGGGTGAGACTGTCTTTTGAATTTTTGGTTCACAAAATGCCGGTTTCCTTACTATGTGTCCTTGGAGGATGCAGTAGGAGTTTCATAAAAATAAGTTATCGCGGGCAAAGCTGCAAAGCATATTATTAGTTTGTTAATATTTTGTTCAGTCGTATCGTGAGGGTCAGAATGCTTTGTATTCACACTGCAGTAGAACAACAGTTCAAATGGAATACTTGGAAGGTGGTACTTACTTAATAATAATATGTATTTTCAGAATAAAATGCCACAGAATTATACTCCGCCGGTATATGTACGAAACATAAATAGTCATAATCATCTGACACTTAAAAAGTATTATTTCTGTTTTAGTCATTATAATAATAACTGCTGTTGTTTATTTTATTTATTTAACCTTAAATAAATAAAATAAAATAATTAACATAGATAAAAATAAACCTTAACTAAAACTTTATTAGTTTGTTATATTCAAAATTCACAGAAAAAAAACATATTATGATATTATAATTTGAATAAGTACAATAAAAATAAATGATGCTATTTTAACTTTACAGACCACAAAAATAGGTTTTACTTTAAAATTTTAACTTTCAGTATGCGGCAAAAATTTTTTAGTGAGAAAAAGAAAAGAAAGAAAAGTCAATTCTGACAGTTATAAAAACTTTTGTAGCTATTTGCAAATCCGTAGGGCAATGCTCCATGTAGCCAGGTTAACTGCAATTCATATTGACAAGTGGTGGGCCAAGACAAGAGATTTTCTTGAGTAGTTTTTTGGTAAATACTGTCAGCGGATATAATCATAGGTATACATTATCTTTAAAATTACCTAACTACTATTAAAAGCATGGAAAATATAAGTTTGCAACTCGCAGAGTGGACAAAGATGTTGCTTAGCTTAGCTTGGCATTATGATTAGTATAAAAGTAAGAAAAATCTTTTTTTCAGAGCCTTTTTTCCTAATGCGCTGAGTGAGTCTTTGTGACTGTACTTTAATTTTGAGACTCAAAATAAAAGTACTGTCAGCGGTTTTATTGCCATCGTTGAACATATCTTTATTTTCATTATCACTTTCATTTTTGATAGTAAAATTAACATAAAAAGTAACATAAAAGTTGTTACTAGAGCGTTTTGCTGTAGAACTTTATGATAGCTCTGCGCACTAGGCTGTCCAAAGTCAAAACAGTAAGCCAAGTGACTAGACCGTTTCCGTAACATCAACGTTTGGCACTATTGTGCTAAGTCTCTTGGTATCAGTCAGTCAGTAAGTAAGTAAGTAAGTTCGTATGAGTCAGTGACCAACTTTGGTGACAGAGTTTTTAGGCCGCCCGAAGGTCTCTGTCATGGCCTAACAACTTTGAACTAGAACCGAATGCTTAACGAGTCCTCCAAAGCACGGGCGCCAGTGGCATTTTCAGCCTCAGTTGAAAATGCCACTGGCGGTCACCCATCCACATGGTGACTACGCGGAACAGTGTCAGTCTACGAACAACAAAAAAAAAATTTGTTCGTATCGTCCCACATTGCTTTTACCTTTTACCACACAACAACGCAACGTTAGGTGGCAGTACCATTAACTCGGTTATGGGATGAGAAAACGAACATTCTTTTTTCTCACCCTGACCGACGACCGTGCGTCGTCGTCGCTTTTTTGCGAACATGCTAATAGCCTCTACTGGATTAAGTGGTTGTTTTCTACTACTTTTATTTTTTTAAAATAAATGTTTGTTGTTTAAAATCTGTTTCGTCACACAGTTTCTTGGAATACATAGCGATAGCACAGAACATTATATTAGTACTGCTCATAGGATGTATTTTCTTTGGTAAAATAAAACTTAATTTGACCTACAATGCTTGTGTTTATTCTAGTAGTTTATCCTATAGTATGAATTGTGTGTCAAATAAAGGAATACCTATACCTACTTATATTATTAATACGAAAGTTTGTGTGTGTAAATATTTGCACCTTTTTATTCATGAAACCGCACGGGACAACTAGTAAGATAAAAAATACAGTAGAACACAGGTCAAGTAATATTGACCCTGCTTTCTGATTCTAAGTCATGTTCGTATCCAGTCGTGTACCAACAGATTTTTCTATACTTTCTATTCTACGGTAAAGAAA
Organism: Colostygia pectinataria; assembly: GCA_951394395.1. Lineage (NCBI taxonomy): Eukaryota > Metazoa > Arthropoda > Insecta > Lepidoptera > Geometridae > Colostygia > Colostygia pectinataria. The sequence goes on from OX596362.1 coordinate 7,480,892, forward strand.
AACATCGTAAAGAAACCGCCATGTCCAAGAATCAATAATTTGAAAGAAATGTGCCATCTACCAATCCGCATTGGATTTTGGTGGATTAAGTAAGACTCAATCACTCTCACTCAAGAGTAGGCCAGTGTCTCGTAGGTTTTCTTTAGTATAATTTAATTGAATACACAACTGAATCTTTTATGTAGTTTATTAGACAATTATACTAAAATTTAAATCACGGAGACCGAAACGAAAATGTTAAAGCAAATAATAACAAACTATTAATGTTAAAATCAGCATTTTTATTTGGATAAGTTCATTGTCGGGGCAAATGGTGTAGAGTTTGAATATAACGATAACTCAAAAAGTTTTGGTCAATATACAACAAATAACTCGATATCAACAACAACAGATACTTGTCGAACCAAATCATTGTACTCAAATTAGTTTTTGAGATATCTATACACTCTTGCTTGTTAATATTATGTAGGTAACTTAACTCGTAAGAGCACCTAAACTTACAAACTCGTTTTTATTACGTTGAACCTTATTTCATATACTACTTGCTAACAAAGTCTTCAGGTAACAAGTAAAATACTTTTTGTTACTTATTAAAGTAACATAGAGTATTTTCATGAATAATATTATTTATTCGCGAGATTGTTAAAACTTCTGTACGAATATAATGCAGGCATGATTCTGGTGCTTGCATGTGATTGTAGTTGGAACCGGTTTTCATGGAGTATCTATCCGAACTTTTGAATTCAAAATAACTTCGTTATAGATAATTAAAAGTAAAACTATGACATCAGGGTAGCAAAGTGTATGCGGACGTCTGCGCAAATATTCCGAATTTCCGCGTTATTGTAACAAATAAAAATTTTGGGGTTATCATACCAAAAACTTCTGATAACGCGTCTTCATAATATGTCATAATTTTTAAGGTTACGGTTTGGTTCCCGAGGTATAGCGAACGAAGTTGCGGGCAATAGCTATTTTTTTATAAAACAGTGATCTGATAAGGTGCAGTAATATAGGTAAAAACTTGAGTTATTGAAACAATGAATCACGTTTTATATTAAATCTATTACTGAAACTACTCCATAGATTTTTTAGTCCACATGTATTTCTCACGAACCCGTATCAGACGTTTTCCTTACCTGCGCTTTCCCATTTTTCCTTCGGGAAACTTATACGTCCCGGTATCCGTTATGGGTAGGTATGTGAGTGATGCATGTGTTTAGTTTTACGTGTGCTCTTTGCTGTTGTTATTATTTGAGATTTATTTGTTTGTCATCATCATTATGATCATCTGTAAGATGTCTTTTGGGCAAAAGCTTGGAGCTTTATGTGACACTGGATGTGCTGTAACTACAATGATCAGGCGTGAGTTGATGCTGCGTGAAATGATGTTTACTCCAGGTTGCTAAGTTGGAAAAAAACCGGTAGGTAGGTTATTAATTCCTGAAAAAATGCTTGAGTAGTTTTTGTGTGATGCGTGAATAGACAAATACAATAAAAAATATGCTAGAAATAATCTAGGTATTAATCTAGGAGATAGTTAGAAGTACTCAATAACACTAGCAGAATATTAAGTTCAGCTAGTATTTTAAAGTAGGTAGGTACTCTTAGCTGGTCATCTTTACAGTTATATTTTACGCACTTACCAGTGAATTACCGTTCATTATGAGTATTAGTGTTTTTCGATACTAAAGTTGTGAGTTCAGAAACAATCACCTACTACACTACATGTCATAATGTTGTTGCCACCCGCTTTTTTGATGACCTACCGTCTATTAGAAAAGTTGGACTGGCTTGCGGCCTCCTTCCGGCCCGCGTCCCTCGCACGCGCCGCATCGTCGCAAGCGCATTGATCTGTTGCCTTGGACCCGTCTCACAATTCGGTCGCGTTTCCAATATTTGGATTATTCCGTGAATAACAAGTGTAACACGATTCACACTGCCGTGCAGCGTTTGTGAGTCGTTTTCGAGTTACTGTGCCAACTTCGATTGTGTTTTTGAACTCTGAAAGCTCTCCATTTAGAAGACAGACGCCACATGCTGAGCCGGTCCACAAGTACTAACCCACGGCTGGGATTTGGAAAGGTAGGTGGTGACTTAATTTATCTGCCATGTGTGTGCAATGAACAAAGTTCTTTTTTTTTTCAAATACAGTTAGGTGGGCGCAGTTATTTTTATATTATGCTAGAATCTGAGTCCTTTGAAATTAATCTTATATATTACCAGCTTCCTATTCATCCCTCACAATTTTTAAAAATTTAAAGGTTAAGCTTATATACCTATATTATATACTTTAATATAATCTCTTTCAGATGAAAACATAAAAAGATACGCTTCAACTTACGCAAGCACTAGTCTTAGACCAGATATAAAAACTATATATAGCACAACTCAAGAAGGGTAGAACGACTAAAATGACGTCATTACTCCACTATTAAAGAGAGATCAGTTTTAAGTCACGCTCTGTTCAAGTTAAATAACTACTGTTGGATTTACGTGTTTCCGGTTGACCGTCCGTCGAGATTTTATCTCTAGGTAAGTACTTACCGTGTTTTAGTTGAGTGAACTTTATTGCTCATTTACTTTTGCGTGTTAAAAGCTTACGAAAGCTTTCTGTTTATGTAAAAAGGTTTTTGGAACAGAATACTCGCTTAATCATTTTTTTTTTCAAGACTTAAATTAAAAATGCAATTTCTTGAGGAAACTAAGTTTGTTTTGTTTTGTTTTTTCTAACCTATAGTTTTTATAATATTTGTGGGATCGTATCGCGTTATTACCTTTTTATTTTTTCCGACGTTTCGGTTCTAGGCTATGTTGCAATAACCGTGGTCGCGAGCAGACTAGAGTATGTATTTGGAGCTACCGCAGAAAAGCGAAAGCAGTTTTTGAAACTACCCTCACTTGGTCTTTAGAATACAAAAAGTCCGCATTCACATTATGACACACAACACTAACTGTATCTACACACTGCGATGACAAATTTCGACACGCACACCTACTTATAACTGGATTCGACGACGAAGAGAGTTTGAAGCCTTTTTCCCGGTTAAAATTCGGGTACTTCTTAATTTCAATAGCCTCACGAAACATTTTTTTTTATAGAACTGAAGTGGAAACCGTAAGCGGTTACCGCAGCCTATGGACGCTTGTAATACCAGAGCTATCGCTCGCGGGTTGCCTTACCTTGAGGCTAAGATCGAAAGCCTCATGTGTCAGTAATTTCACCGGAAACCATACCCTTCACACCGGAACACAGCAATGCGAGCATTACTGCTTGGCGGCAGAAATAGGTATGGTGGTAGTCCTTCCCCGGACTAGCTCTATCACAAAGAACTCTACTACTCTTAAACCTTTCTCAAATTTTCAAATAAGTTACTTTATTTGTTTTCAAGGTAACATTATGACATTGGTTTCGACTAAGTCAAGGCATTAAAAAATAACCTACACAGATATAATACAATAAAGTTTTTACCGAAGGATAAAAAATTATGTAAAGCTAAGCGTAACTTCTGTTTTTTGTGAAAACTTATAAAGGAACATACATGCAATAGTCTAGTTTAAGCAGTGTTGAGGAAAATCGTGAACTGAGGCGTAAATTGCACAAAGCGCACAGAACATCGTCAGAATTGAGTTGTTGCGAATCTACAAGTTTTGAAGCTTGATTCGCTGTGTTGGTAACTCATTGCAAGTGGAAAGTTTTGAATTGCAGTTCAAGTGTAAAGTAGTCATTAGCAACGTAGCGAACATTTAAAATTTTCAGTATCAAGATTACATATATACATAATGCACTACAGTGCTGTGAAACCTGAATATTCGATTCGCGCGAAAGATGACCCAAAAACAGGACAAAGCTAAATTAGGCCAATGACATTAGAAAGTATTGGTTAGTATTGCTATTCAATTAGTTTAGTTTAGTTTAATTTAATTTTTTGTTGTATTACAATAAAGAGTTTTCTATCTATCTATCAATAAAGAAGCTGGTCTTGCTGATGCTTATAAGATCTTATTTATGAAGACTTTTATACTTTTAAATGTAGTTCTAGAACACTATTTTTCATTGTCTAGCAGTCTTTGAAGCCACACCGGGAGCCAAGATCCTTTTACTTATTGGCCCCCCAAGAGCGTTATAAGTGTAACTTCGGGTCAGCCAACCCCGTCCGGCAAATGGTCCGACTAATTTATTTATTTATACCCTCGGAGTTTTTACTGTCTCCATGTGGGGTAGTTTTAATAGTTCTGAACAGCGGGAAATTGTAATGAATGGCCTAAATAATAGGTTTCAAATTGTTTTCTTAAAGGCAAACGACACCTATAAAATATTTAGTTTTATTCGTCTTCTACTGAAAATTCATCCGAATTACTAAATGACTTTAGCTAAGTCTTATTTTGTTACTGCATTTTAAATAATATTCAAAAAACTTGGAACAGTACTGTAGAAAACTCGAAAATAATATAGACTCCATTTTTTGACACTGGCCATCAATAATTTACTAATATAAAACCTAAAAGCATTCTAAATTCAAAATCGTAAAAGGCTTTCTGCCAGACCGCTGAGCAATTGTTTTCGTGCTTTGGCACCGCTAGGTGGCACTGCTAGAGTGGCCTCTGATTTATATGTTGGCTTTCCAATTAGCTAGGAGCGGTTTTATTTATCACTCTTTCCATTTTCCGCACTTTTGGCTTTGCGACTGGAAAGTAAGCCTTTTTTATGTTGCGATACGACACGACTCTTATTGAAAGACGGGTTACGTACTTTTTTTCAATGTTGCTAATGTTATTAGAGTTTTTTTGGTAAAACTCGTTAGGGGATATTTTATTTTTGCAGCCAAGCATTAATGCTTGAATGGTTGTGTAATAACCTTATTGTACAATTCTAAAAATATTTTTTACTGACCACTGGTTGGCTAGTGGTGGTGATCCTAAGTTTGTTGGTTGGAAACCGGTTGCGCAAATAACTTTTAGAAAAGGAAAATTACAGTCATGTGCACAAATGCCAGTGCGCTCAAACCGTCCAAAGACTTGATTGCCAGAACCATATTTTTAAATATAGTTCTGTGACTAGAACAAAACTTGATTGTACACATTTTGACGAAGAAAACTACTGATGAAAAAACATGTTAGGGTAAGTTAACTCTCCAACTTCTTTTAATGGGCCGTTTTTATTGGATCGTAAAATGTAAATGTCTCTGATCTCCAATCCAAAGTGTGGTCGCACGTTTCACTCACTTCGTAACGTATGTGAGTTTTGATTCGAAACGAAAATGCATTTCGGAGTTCCTGTAGGTAAACAAGAATCTGTTTTAACTTATAAAAATAATAACTCTTTGTGCTGATGATCCAGGAAATTACAACTAAAATTGATAATATTTGTCGGACACCACGGAAGTACAGTGTTAGTAGAATATTTTTAGTGTAGAAATCGGCTGATCCCTAGAAGAAGTACTCTAGGTAGCTATTTTTTAATTGCTTGTCAATTTACGTAACTGCTGCTTTGTTTATGGAAGATCTACCTAGCATAAGCACGGAAATGTTTCTCGCTACCAAAAGAGATGACAAAACTGCAATTTTTCTCTAAAAACTGTATATTTTCTTTATACTACTTATGTAAAAAAACCCTGATAAATCAAAGAAGACCGGAGTAACCGGACAAATTATTAGATAGAAACGTTGTTATTAGCAAGTCAGCTTCTGAGTAAAGGCAAAATTATACAAGGTAATAGCTAAATTCCGAGTTATGTTGACATTTACCCACATTCAAATAGCTTAACTCGAGTTTATCATGTTAACGCAAGTCAGTTTGATGCAAGAGTTCACCAACATTTATAACGTGCCATTTATAAGCTGTGGAGCTGATAAATACACGCTTTGACACTCTGTCTATTGTCTAGTGTATTTATAGCTTTCTAAATGGTTGGTGATGGTTATGGCACATGTCTTTTGAAGTTTTAGTGCTTGGACTTGCAAATTTTTTCACAAGTCCTTCACGCTTTGAGAGCATTGCCAATGCGTTTTTCATTTTCTAACAACTAAACTACTGATGATCCGTGAGCTTTTGTCTAATAAATTATAGAATTGTTATCATAACCAATTGTTAAAATAACTGCAAGTATTGTAAGTGAACAATGGTCTAAGAATAGCAGAATTTCTGAAATGCTGAATTTCAGTCGATGGTTGATGTAGCGTAAAGTAATTGGGATTCGCATAATTTACTGTGCCATTAAATTTCACAGTTGAAGAGCTTTTTTGTCAGCTTAAATAACATTAAACGGAAATATTAAGGCAATCCTATCAAGCGTTAGGTATTTCTTTATCGCTACAATTTCTGTATTATGAAAAAAAACCTAAAGAGGCATGTTTTCAGTCAAATAGCATATCACTTATTTGTTAGATTCTTTAACTACTTGTGCAAATTGCAAGCAAAGTTGATACAATGTCAGCATAAAAAAAAAAGCTTAATTTGATTTCTGTTTCTTGTTTTTATGGTTCTGTTTCAATTTTTATTTGCTTACAATTAGCATGTTGCTCTAATTCTCTTTTTAATTTTTCGTAGTAGGTAATAATTCAGAAAATAAAGAAATTGAATTCAGATCGATAGCGATTGGTAAAATAGCTTATTGTTTTAAACAAAATAACAATCGTGCTCGTTTCTTTAAAAACCGTAATTTACGGAGTGTAACGCGAGTAATAATAATTACTGTTTAATCAATATAAGGTAGCGCATTTATATTACATGGATTGAGAAAGTATGAAGAATCAGACAGTCGCACTAGAATGCAATCGAGCGTTATACCTAGCAAGTACATAATTGGTAGGTACCCAGATTCACACAAAACCTATAAAGATCTGAGAAAAAGGTTAGCCGAATTCAATCAATTCATTTATTTGAATTATGCTAAATAAACCTACAGAAATCTCAGAGAGTGTGTTCGACTCCCGCTTGGCTAAATTTCTTTATAAAAGTATTGTGGATTAGCAGCTAAATTAATTAAAGGGTAAACAATGAACCGAATCGCCCAAAGCCCGGATAAGACCGTATATTAAAGCGGACAATGAAATGGGAGCGTTCAGTGAGATGAAATAATGCCTCACATTCCACACATCTATTGTTCGATGTTTATTTTATTTTAAAAGAGAAATGCATTGGGAAACGATTTGTAGGAAATATTTCTGCTGATCTGTGCATATGAGAGCAATTGAACTAAAAGTAATAAAGCAGCTTTCAGGCGCGCTTTGCATAGCACCGAGCGTTAACTTTAGTTAGCACATTATTATAATAATAGATGCAAAAGTTTGGATGTTTGGCTGTTTTATACGTCGTAACAGCTGAATCTAATATTGGTGAAATTTAATATTACTTATTGAAGACCTGGTTTTTAACATGTGATTAAAAATCTAGTTTATCACACGAGTGAAGTAGCGGATGGTAATGTTATTTCCCTAACAAAGAACCTAATTTTATGGCTTAAATCCTGATAAACAAAAGGAAAAAAGAGAATTTCCCAAAGAACGAAGCGTGTAAGAAAAAAGAGCTCCTACTTTAATTTGAGCTTGATATCTCTTGAAAGCAAGATCAATGGCTGTAAATGAGATTTCAAAGGCAGTTTGCTTATGTAGGAAACACCAAGTGGTGTGACATTAGGTAAAGTTTTTAGACGAAATCTATTTTGAATCAATAGCCGTTTGCTATATTTTCATTTATCAAGCACTTTACTGTGACAAATTGACACTGCACACTTGCAGACTGTTTGTTAAGAGAAATTAGAACTAATAGCTATCGATTTAAAATGGATACACCTGTGTCGGTTGTTGAGTCACGTCATTTGGTGTTTGTTAGATGAACGAACCAAATACAGTCAAAGCTGGATATAAACATAATGAAGCGTGTATGAAAGCTGCAAGGGGTTCTTATTCTTAACAGCAAGAGAAATGATAGTAATTCCAGAAGGAACCACCTATAAAACATAATTAGAGAAAGGGTTCCAAAGGTGAAACCTTGATCTATGCGACTTGTAACAGCCAGCAAGCTTAGTGTGCAAGCTCTACTGTGTTTAAGTTTGAATTTAAACAAATAAGAAGCATGTTTTGATGCAAAATTTACCGTGAAAACACAATAACATTTAAGCTTTAATAAACCAACTCGAGAAATAAAAAGTTTTATAATACTCACGAAAGATTGAAAATGAAATTATGGTGATGATGGGACTTTATCAAGTCAGTTAGTAATTTTTTTCGACGATCTCGACAGCGCGGTGGTATACTGTGCCCGGTTTAAAAACGAGAGGTTGCGGGTTCGATCCTCACTGCGGAACAAATGTTTGCATGATCTGCAAATATTTGTTTCGAGTCTGGGTGTTTCTATGTATTCATTGTAAGTATTTACAAAGAAAAAAATGTATGTGGGATTTTATATCAGTTATCTGGTTCCCATAGCTGACGGTTGCTTAGTTTAGTTTGTTTATAGATAGTGTTGTGTCCGCCAATATTTTTTTAGTTTCACCTAATGAAAGGTGGTCGCAGCTTGTTGGTTAGTAGTATCGTGTCGCTAAGATCAAAACGCGTCACTAAGAAGGGTCAACTTTATGAACTGACATAACTTTATACCTGCTAATTTTGTGGATTACTTCTGTAAATTACGGTGAAAGTTATTAGGCACCGTAACGAGAAAAATATTTATGCCCCCCTTGCATTATTTTATATATTATATAACACGATTATGTTACCGATATATATATATATATTGAACTGATTCAATTCACTGATTGAAATTGTTTATTTATGCCAATGAGTTGAATTTGAATCCGGAGAGTACACATCAGGCTAAAACTGCTGTTTTTATACCTAGTAAAAGTAAAAAAACCATTGTTATATACTAAATTAATTATAGTTTAAAATTTGGTTCTAGTTAATTTTATTGATGGAATTAGAAAGAAAGGCTTCATGTTATTGTTAGGTATATAGGTACTTGTGAAACGGTTGAACAATATGAAAATCGTTACAAACGCTCTTTTTTTTATACCATCAAAGTGGCAAACAAGCATACGGCCCACCTGACTTTAAGCGGTTACCGTAGCCTATGAACGCTTGCAATAACCAGGAGCAACACTCGCGCTTTGCCGACCCTAAAATCTTTACAGGACATGGCTGTTAACATGTCTAAACGTTCAAATGGTTCGATTACCATTTCTCTCTGGAGTTTTTCTGAATTTCCATTTTTGATCCAGATCACAACAAAATAGAAGCGTTTTCATTGCTGATGGTGTTACCACGTTGAATGGCAATTAGCCATTTGAACCAACTTTTGTGTCAAATGATTTTTTTAAAACATTATATTATACGCCTTCACTGACTCAAGGTTTTGAAACCAATAACCCAACGCTGATGTTCTAAATTTTTTTTAAACATGCTCTTTGTTTCTGGGTAAAGTTGAAATGGCACTTCTATAGTTAGTTCTACCTATTTTATATTCTCATCCATATGCAAAGAACATACACTTGTGAACTCGTATAAATCAAGATAAGCGCTTTGTTTTGTGTAAAATATTACTTGAAAACGCATTTTGAAACTAGGTTAGTGAAGCAAACTTACATAAAATTGGTGGTACTACACGCCAAACTCATATCTTTATTGCTGATTTTAAACATTAACAATAGATAAATACATACATACGATAGTCACTGATAAAGGAACTTATTTACTTCATCACAAACATATTTTTTACCTAATGTAATGGTATCTAGTTGAACGGCGGGTGGTTAAATTATATTTTAGAAATAAAATATAGGAAAGAAAATTAAAAACCATAATACTTAATGTTTTTTTTTGAAAACGATTATTAATAATAGACTTAACATTATACAAGTTAAGTCGAAGAAGCTAAAACGCAGAATATAAATTAGATGCATAAAAACTTTTTGATGATCCATAAAAAACAACAGCGCTCCCATGATTGTTTCAAAGTTACTAAACCAAAACACTTTTTCATAAAGCCCTATAAATATCAGCCGTATCAAAATAATTAGTATCATAATTTTTAGCAACGCCCAACTTTACATACAGTTTTTAGCCAACTTTCGGCGGAATTTATGAAAAACTCTCAAACGACTTAGTTCCGGTAGTACAGCCAGATGGCGTTCTTGGCTGTTGTTATATATTATATATAGATGTCGCTACACTAATACGAATTTGCAATGGAAAGTGGTTTTTGGTGCATGCCTTTGTGAATATAAAAGTGAATTACAGTGTTTGGGCAAACTGCATGAAATAACCCTTGTAAAAATGTTTGAAGCACTTTTTCTGAATAACTTTACCAGTTTTTGTGGTATTCTATAAACAGTAATAAAAAATTATAATGCGAAATTCTGTGTGTGTGTTTATTACCACGTATCTTCGTGACAACTTATCCGATTGTAATGAAATTTGGAATGAAGATGGCTTAAATCCTGGAATAACACATAGGCTTTTTACTTAACATCCCATAAATTTAATTATTATTTGCTGTTCCTGTAGAATAGCAAAAATATAGCAAAAAAAAACGGGTGAAGCCACGCGCGTCAGTTCGTATCTGATTATGCGATTGCAAATTAGACACAAATTGACCCGCACGGCTTCAACCTCATCATTAATATAATAACCTTTAGTTGATTAATTACAGAGAAGACTAAAAAGTTTATTTAATTGACTCCAGTAGATTTAAAAAAATGTATGCAGATACAGGAAGTTAATCGCTAACGATTGTTCTTGGCGTACTACTTACACCGAAATATATTGACCAGGTAACGCAAGCAACATTAAAGTTTGATTAATAATTTGAGACCACTTTGACGAAGTCTAGCAATTCCAAAACGCTCGGCCACAATGGCTGGGACTAAGTCGATTACTGAGTTGTCAGTATATACCGCGGTCTTTCGTTGTATTCCGAACAATTTTATTATACATAACACCCATTGGAGCCTGTATCAGCTATAAAGTTGCCTATTAAGATGCCCAGGTTTAACTCCTATTAACCTGTCCTGACATTGTAGATTTCTGAAACAGAAAATCAAAGTATAACAAAAACCACAGTTAATCAAGAGAATAAAGTCACAAACCAATTCACGTGCCATAAATTGTCAATTTTGTTTAGAACGCCTAGCAACTTTGTCCGCTCTGAGTTTTTAGACAAACTTCATTTCTCGTTGCGTCCTCTAAATAGTTTCAACCTAAAACATTATTAGAAATAAGCAAGTAAGTTCGTATTAGGGCAGCGGATAACTCTGGTGATAATAATATAGAACGCCCGAAGACCTACGTCGTGGCCGAAAAAACCATTAGTAGAAACACAATATCCTTACAGGTCTCTTGGTCAGTCAGTAAGCTTTATACATACATTTAGTTAAATACTAAGCAAATTTAAATAAAGTACACAAGTACTCTGGCCGAGTGATTCTAGTAGCCATACTGTTTACACCTTACAATGTGGTTCAATAAACGGAGCTCGCAATATCTTCCAATTTTACGTAAACTGATGATAGTGGTATGCAAACGCTAGTTGAGCTAGTGCGAGGTTGATACAAACCAATGGAATCCCACACCATGATCAGCCTTTATGCTGCTTCTGTTAAAGCACTGGCATAAACTCTCGAGCGAGAGTGATATGTAATAAATCCACCATGCGAACCCAAATTCGGATTGGTAAAGTAATATTGCAGATAGACTTGGATCGATTGCTTGGTTTTTGTATAACAACTAAGGTAGTGGAAAGTAGCTATTTTTAAAGCTAAAATTATTTAAGGTACCTATATTCTTTTAGATTCTTTTGTTAGTTAACTTTAAATTACATTTGTCACCTACATTTTAGGTTTTTCATAATAATGTAAAATTTAAAATTTATTTTGAGAAAATAAATTAGCTCTAACCTCAAAGGGTGAAATGTTTTTTTTTTTTAATTTTTATTCTTGAATGCCGAGAGAACAAACACGGCACGGCGCATAAAAAGTATTGGATTTGGAGATGGTGCAAATTGTGTGGCAGAGGGAATTTTACTTCCTTATCCTGTACGTTGAATTTTTATACAAACAATTATTCCTATTTATTTAAATCATCAAGCAAAAACACTACTAACAATAACCTATAAAATTAATAAGAGTAAGTACTTTTATACCACTCGCTGCTGTCTTATATAAGTAGAGATTCATATTATAGATTTTTAACCTTTTTATCAGAAGTTTAGTAAGACCTCTATCTCCTATTGTATCATTATTATACAAGTTTTTGCAAAACAATATTAGCTACTACGTGCCTCTTAGCAAACATGTCTTTTTATCTGTTTTATTCATGCCAGTAGCAATGAATTTTACGGAATACCGTCATATCTATGCCAGCGCGTGTTACGGCACCATTACAACGAAACAAAATTTATCTCTACACTTTTTACGCTTCTCATCCATATTACTATTACCATAATTTATAAGAATGTACCTGCCACATCAGCAAAATTGATTCCAGTTTTACATGATAGAAGCATTTTCTTGCCCAGGGGAAGCTCCACGTTATTATTTAATATTTATGAATTTTTTAACCAATTTTCGTTGTAAATATTTTCATGATCGTCTCAAAGCTTTTGTTAATGTAGGTACGCTCACTATAATTTATGGCCAATTTCTAGACGCTCACGTTAAAATTATTGCTCGTGGCTTGGGCGTCTCATATTTTGTAGGTGAATTGAAATTTGTAAGCTTTTTTCGTTCAATATTTTCTGTCGTTCTTTAAATTTTAGTAAATATTAAGCTAATTTCAAATTGACTTTAAAAATGAGAAGAACTTACTAAAAAACAAAAGTGTGAAACCAATTTTAGGTATTTAAAAGTGATGACTGTGATGTGATGACTGATGAGACAATAGGCCGGATCTGGTTTGCTTTGTATATTTTCCGGCTCAAAAAAAAGCACAAAGAGACTTCACATTCAGCTATTCGAGCTCCCATCGGTACACAACAAAGAGAAAACAAACAAAACGATTCTTTTATAAAATGAAACAGTAAAAATAAAAACGTGGCTAAAGAGAGAAAATCGTAATTACACCTCATTGTCTGCGGTGCCATTCGATTCCTCGATACGAGTGATTAAAAATAAAATTGTCTTTTATAGCTCAGTCGCTTTAACACAAACCAGACTGTATTCCTTTAGGGTAGGTTTTAATATTGCGTAGAGTTGTTTACGGTTCACAGCCAGCATTCTCGGACAGAACATGGATGCAAAAGCATGATGCATTTAATTAAATTTATTGAAGTAGTTGGTGGAAATGAAGGGTCATTTTTATGATAGTTTCTGCAAGTTTTGGTTACAGTTAGCTTTCTCCAGACAAAGTTTCCTATGAATCAAAACATACAGATGGATTACAAAATATTTTACCGTTGTCCGCTAATATTTACTGGTTCCGCACAGAGGTCAAAAGAGATGATAATATTTGTTTTAGTTGTCACTTTATTTTACCCCAGTTTAGGTTTTTTGGCGTTGCGGGTTCGATTCCCGCCCCGGATCAAATGTTTGTACGATCTACAAATATTTGTTTCGGGGGTTCTGGGTATTTTCTATATATAATAAAAATATCTATCTATGTAATTGTATTGTATTAAATATATATCAGTCATCTAGTACCCATAATACAGCTCTGTTGCCTTGGGGCTAGAATGATGCACATGATTGTCCAGCATTATTTATTATTATTTATTTATTATTTGTTTACGGGCATAAGAATAAGAATAAGATTATGAATGATTTTAGTATTGTGATTTTATGAACAAATTCATCCTATGAGGGCTTTTTGTATTTTTTTGCGTTACGACTATAATTAGGCGTTTTTTTTGTTGAAGAGATTAAAAAAAAATCTCTTTTATTGTTAGTTTTTCCTAAAAAAAATTAGTACGTAATAACTGTTTATTGGTAAAAAACCTAAAAACTTTGCCACCAGAGTTTTTTTTTTAATATTCTTTTTTTCAGTTCAAAGATTCTTTATTCTCATTCAAGACAATACAGTCACTTATATGAGAACGTTTAATATTAAGATTTTTTTATAAATCGTCATTCTGGTTACGGTGTTGTTTCAATGTATGAAAGCGCAGATTGCCTGTTAATTAATCAGTGAGAGGTCATCAAAAATGTGCTTGGCTAATCTGGTCCTGACCTACCTGGTTTTTTGGTATTTTTTACGTGAAAGAAATAAACTGAAAACTTAACTTGAACATAAAACTTAATTTAAACCGTGTGAAAATATATCCCGAGTTAAGTTTTTACTGCGCAAAATAGCTAGACATGTTTTATGGCGTGAATTCGATATGAACTTTCTAGAAGAGACATTGTATAAAACGTGTGAAGGTTGCATTGCTAAACATTATGTATGTCGGTTTTTTGTTCATAAGAACCTACACCTACTCAAAAATTATACATATATAGGATCGGAAGTTAGATTCTCTACACAAGATTATCTGTGCTTTCTAAGAATACCAGTTTTATTTAATTTCTTGCTTACTACATTTACATTTAGATTCTTGTCTTGTTAAGAAAACAAAGTACTCGTACCTACAGTCACAAATAAAAGTAAATAAAAAGTAAGTTGTTTCGGTGCAGTAACAAAGATAACCCTACTCCTGTCAAGGCTCTAGATAGTGACCAAATTTCGTTGCCCAGTTCCAATTTTCTTATCAGATCTAAAATCACGTAAATTTTTCTAATCTCTTGGACTGTTCCTTTTTTTCGCTAAAATGTTGTTGCGTAAATTGAAAAAGATTTTTGGCTTTTATAATCCACCCTTGCGGTTTGTTACGTTTCTTAAGATTATTTTATTTAGTTCAAAATATAAGGAAGTTTTCAATGCCAGTTTTGATTTTAGAAAAGCTAAAAATTTTGTTCATTTAATATTGATGGTGTTAAAATAAAATGTTTTGTGTGTGGAGGCTTTCATCGTTTGGCCATGACGAAGGTCTTAAGCGGCCTTACATCTTACATAATTTAGTATTTTTATTAGATTCTTACAATCTAAAGCAGTTAACAGGTTTTTTTACGTTTCAGTAAACTTTGGTAAATCCACACAAGTTAAACTTCTTTATTTATTGTTTGAAAACAACAAATTTTTAAAAAACCCATCAGTACATTATGTACTATGTATCTTTTTTTGTCATCCCGAAAACCAGATAGAATTGTGCAAATAAGTGCAACACTTAACAAAAAACCAGAGCGAAAATTCGCCAGTCGCGAAGCTTTGACTCTGTAAGTTTTTCAAACAACCTGATTCAATTTCCATGTTAATCCATAGCGAGACAAAGACTGCCTTTGTAACATACAAGTTTCAGCGTGTTAAGGTTTTTTGTGCGACTTTCCTCTACCATCAAGTACAGAATTTCAATCGTTTTTGGAGTCACTTTAACTTTGAAATTGGATTATTATTTAGATGAAATTACGAATTTATCGTGAAGGTAATTTAATTTAATTTAAAGTGTTCGGTTATCAAAAATATTTGTTTAAAATAATATTCTTGCTTGTTATATTAAATAACATGATGCAGAGACTTCTAAAAATAAAACATATATACTCGTAAATGTTTTATTTTTTAGAATTATATACGAATATTTTGAGCTAGTACCATCTTGTCAATGATAAAAATATTGTGTTTGTTCAGATTAAGTAATAATAGGAATTATAATATTTTTATGAAATTATTTAAAAACTTCATTTTTTTCTGCTATAAAAGTAAATAGCTTTACAAAGTAGTGTAGGATTTGAAATGTTAATTAAATACGCATTATGGATGCACATTTTAAACACAATAGACTCTTTAAAATGTTAACATTGTTGTCTGTGATTTGCCTAATAAACAAATAAATCTTATGCATAATAAGAGAAAAGGTACCAACGTATTTAATACAAGTTTATTGTGTGTAAATGTGCCCATGGTAATGAGTATGAAGATATGGGAAAACGCCAAAACACACTAACGGTCGCCACCATATTAAAAAATATAATTATATCCTTATTTTAGTTTTTAGTAGCAGCTTGCATTAAATCATAATATTTTTTGGACAACTTAAAAGATTAATTTATGATAGAAACGAACATTCCAATTGATCTTTTGAAAATGCATTTGAATTTTTGACTAATTATTATTTAAAATAACTATTATCTTTAAAGTCGTGTAATATGAAATATATATAATTGGAGATTGCGTCAAGCAGTGGTGAGCACAAAATAATTAGTGGTGCTGACAGTCAAATAAATTTTATACAGGGTATTTTCATAGCTGATTGTTGATTGCAGGTTTTTATGATTGGCACAGGCTGTCATGCATAAAAAATAATTATACTGCCATTTTGTTTGGAAGATCCAATAAATTATTAAATTGATGTCGGAAATAACCCCCAGGCGATGCTCCCAATGCCTGTAGATATGATTGAAAAAGCTCAGTATTCTACGCGTAACTTTTGTAAAAGTTTTTTCAAGGTATTTTTAATTTACGAGGGAGAGTTGACAACCTGCCTTTTTATTAATGAAAGCCAAACATTGTAGCTCATGTTATCGTTGATATTTTACAGTTTATTTTAATAAAACTGTTACCAAAAAAAAAAAATTGCCTATTTTTGTGTATAGGCAAGACAATTTTACTGATTTAAGTTTATTTGCAATTGTAAAATTGTGTAGGTGGTTATTTTGTGTTTTGCAAGTGACAAAACAACCAAGGCGCCCACCTGATGTTAAGCACGCCTGACTATTACAGATGCAGCGCCATCCAAAGCTTAAAGTTTTTAACTGTTTGCGTGGCACTGCACTGCACTTATCTCTCCGAGACATTGTTGTTAAGTCTTCGCCCAGTAATTTCACTTGCTACAGTGTTCTTTAAACCTCATACCCTACTGCTGCTTGGAGGTAGAATATTTGACCCTGCAGTGGTACCCACCAAGACGCATTCTTGCTGAAGAGCCCTACCACCAGGTGTGGTGAGGTCTTTCATATAACTATTTTGTTTACCAATATCATGTATCGGCCTAGAAACTCTATCACCAGAGTTGGCCACTGACTCATACGAACTTACTTACTTTTATCAATATCATGTACCTTAATTTATTGGAAAATGGCATGTTTACAGGATGCAATAAATGCTTAAGATTATTTTGACAACTTAGAAGTAATTAACAGAGGCTGAAATTGATTCCTAAAACCATATTTAGCTATCTAATCTATGCTAACGGATCAATATAGCTTATTCAAATGATTACACTCTACTACACTCCAGATAATGAGTCAAACCCGCCGGGGTATTCTGATAACCTGTTTTATCACGCTAAAACCACTAGACCGATTTAAACTAAATTAGATATACAATCGAATTAAATAGAGAAATTTGTTAGGTGAAATTTTAATTACATAAAGTAATTTATAACTAGGTATCACGTGAAGTAGCGCAAATAAGTGCGATACGAAATTTGATGGCATTTTATTATTACTGCATTGACCACAGGAAAAAATACTTTAAGATACAAGATAGACGTGAGTAGAATCCAAAAAATAGTACTTACCATACTGATTTGAACCCGCAATCCTAAAACGCGGAGACGCGAAAACTGTTTAATTTGTTTTTTGGTATATTAAACAAATTTAGTTATCCCTTAGTGTGGCCTCTAAGCACTATCAAACCACTTACCAGTAACAATATTACCTCACCTTTATCACCAGTAAATGTAAATTTTCAATCTCACATTTTAAGCCTGTTTCATCAATTGTTTGATAATAAAAATAAATTAAGACAAAAAAGTAAGGTCAAAGACGTCGGGAATCGGATAATGGAACTCAAATGAGCTGGGCAGGACACATGGCAAGACGTGTGGTGATGACAGGTAAAGTGAGGCGACAACTGAGTAGTGCCTGAGAGCTATAGAAACGTACGTCGTTGGCCAGATGGGTAGACGACATAGTAGAAATCGCGGGCCGTAATTAGATCAGATTAGCACAGGATCACGGTAGATGGCACAAACTAAGGGAGGCCTATATCCAGCAGTGAATGAAACAGGCTTTGGATGATGATGATGATGATGAAAAAAAATATTATGGAATAACTAAGAGCAAAGGTGCAAATACTGATACCTACTTTTAAAGACTCCTATGAAAATCAAAGTATTTTATTAAACTTTAGTGTATATTTTTGTAATGTTCGAACTTAGAATGCTAATAATGCTATGAGTTATATTCAAGCCGAGGTCGCAAGCGAGTCTTAGCTACAATTGTGAATTAACAGTGACGGCACGATGCCACACAAATTAATTAATTTACCATCCACATCTAGAGTTGAAGACAAACAGACGTTGAATTCACGCAAGTGCTGGCTGTTTAGTGCTGGCTGTTTACCTTTCCGTACTACGATTTGAGTTGAAGAATGAGGATGTTTGGGCTTCATTGTTTATCTTATGATGTACTTCGGTTGAATTAAGTACTGTAGTAAAGTTTTGTAACTACAGTTTGTTTGGTGTGCTGTGACTAGTGAGATCGATTCTTTAGTTTTGAGAAATATGAAACATATCAAGATAAGCGATACCAATAGCCCAATCTTTGTTACAACTAGTGGAACTCCTGTTATCCTCTTTGGGTTTTTTTAGCATACCAACTTCATCTTTCTACTGAGTAGTACTCACTAGGAGTAGTATTATTATAAAACATATTTTTTCGTGCACCTGTATAGACTCGTATTAACGAGTATCACTCTTCAAACTTCAGGTCATAAGAAGTACGGTTTAAGCTGTGTAATAATAAAAAATGGAGTCATCACACTCAAATTTTTATTAACACAGCCTAAGCCGTGCCTTACCTTGGTGTCGCGGTGCAGGTAGTGCCTGGTTGAGGAGCCAGTTTGCGAATTTGATCCCTAATGTGGGACAAATGTTTGCATGCATTGCAAATAATTGTTCTAAGTCTGGGTATTTCTATTTTATGTATCGATTTACACAAATACGTAAGCTCTGCTTTGTTTGGGACCAGTTTTGGGTAAGAAATTATATAATATTATTTATAATATAAGGTTTTACATCCAATGAAAACAACACCAGAACATAATATCTATTAAATTATCAATGTACAATAAAATAATATTATCTGTGTTCAGAAAATAATTATAATTTTATTATCAAGTAAGTCAATAAGTTGATTTTGGCACGATTGTAGATAACATTGTTACGAACTTATTTTCCCTCCGTCTATTCTTTTGTTAGTTAGCAACTTTTACGACCCTTTGTCCGTTTGACGAACCTAACTTAATCTTCTTCCAACTGATCTTAATTAAGGCATTTAACACCTAGTAGTCTTGTGGTAGTAAGCCCGTCTTTCAATCGTAGTTGTGGGTTCAAACACGGTAGTGCACTAATAGATTTTTCTACTCGAAAACTACTGATTGTGCTCTTAAACGGAAAACATGTATTGTGCTAACCCATATGGAGTCAAAATGGGTTTGATGACACAATCGTCAAGTCTAAGATCCAGTTTCTTAACTTTAATAGATCTTTACAAGGTTTGTCATGATTATTGATCCGGGAGAAAAAAAGCAAGAGTCATAGTCTAAATTTCGAAAGATACTCTTGACGATGACTTTAAGAACCCTAAAACTTGTTGTTTTTTATAGTTGACCCACGCGGTTTCACTCGCGTGTTATTTTTAGCAATGTATAAACCTGGCCTAGACTCACACAAATGTTGTTAGAATAAAATTAAACAAAAACGATCCGGCCGTTTTTTGAGTTTTAGCGAGTCTAACGAACACCGAATATATATATTAAGTCATGTTGAATGATGGTAAACGATAATTTAATAATGATACATGGACGAATGGATTCAGTACTCTGTGGTATAGGTACACTACGCAGGAGCAAAAACTTCTAACGTGTAACGTTCTTTTTTCTTTTTTTAAATTTATTTAACTTAACAAAAAACAAAATATATAATTATAAACATTTAAAATACCCTTAGGGGTTTGTCCTAAATGCTTAGAGTCCTTTTAATAGTTAGGAAGGTAGTACTCGACTTTTTAACTCACATTCCAATGTAAACAAGGATAACTAATAAATACGTAGGAACATTATGATGCACAATTTTCATAATATTCATGAAAATGAGTATCCGAATGCTTTTCGCACTTTCAAAACTAATGAATCTCCACAGAAACTTTTTAAATAAAAACTTAAGATTTTATATAACGACACGAATTTAACTATCAGCAAGTCATTACGTCTTTTTCAAGACCGAGTTCGCATGTGACTGAACAATTTTAATTTGCACGAAAATACACGATAAAAAACTTTTTCATCATGGCAAAATTTCATTACGGCCCCGCGTCTTTTTCGAATGATAATACAAAAGTTGTTATTAAATTTTGAGAAATGTTTGGTTTCAGATGGGGGCTGAATGATGAAGCGTCTTAAGGATTTATATATCATCGGAAAATCAAGTTCAAAACAATGTAGCGGTTTTAAAATAATGGCTTATCAAAACTGAAGATATGTCGAACACTCTATACGTTTTTTTTTATTAAAATATTATTATTCAAGTTTGATGTCTGGTTTAAGGTTTTTTTAGTGATTGAAGAACTTTATAGTATATCAATTAAAAGTAAGTATTTGTGGTTAAATCACATTATTTGGTGCTTCATAAATAAACCACATTAGGAATACATAAGACAGTAATATTACTAAGAACATGATAGGTACTTAGGTGATAGTTAATTTTATACTATACAACTCGAACATGTAGAACGTTAGTTAGATAGTTTAAGTAAGCAAATGTTTTATAATCCTCAGTAATCTTTGTCGTTTTTGAATAAAAGTGTGTTGCACTGAAAATCGAATGTATCACGACACGATATACTGAGCACATAAACATCGCCTTTATTATTGTAGCTATAAATTACAAATTACCATAACAATAACGCCAGTTTATCTCAGGTTGTAGACACCTACTTACCGCAAAATTACTGCCCCCGGCAATTCCGTGGGGATTTGAGATGTTGCCACAGAGAAGGATAATATTCACATGTTATTATTTAAAGTAACTAAGTAAAATAAAAACCTGCTTACTTACTTTTTATCATTTAAAGGTTCGACACAATCGTAATTGGCCAGCCATAAAGACGAAGTTAAAGGTCAATTTAATTTTTTGTAGCTTACTATAAAAGTACTAAAAGTCAACTGTTAGTAAGTAACATGGTAGTACGACTCTTTATCAAGAGCCCTTCTTAGTGGGTACTACCTCAGTGCCTGATTATTCTGCCTTCAATCAGTAGTTGGCACTGTGGCAAATGAAATTACTGGGTGAAAGAGATTTCATATATACGTCTCGGGTCAACGAACGCGGTGCAGTGTCACGTAGAGCTTTACAACATAAAGTTTTGGGAGGCAATCCAGGTGTTATGGTTATGAATAGCGCTTAGCGTCAGATAAACTACTTTCATCAAAAAATAAAAGTTTAGTCTAGTTCGCTTCATTATGACAGCCTTCTTATATTCCTACTGCTAGCACACTGGCCTATTCTTTTGGAAAAGTGATTTGGTCTTAACCCATCACGCAGTCCCAATGCGAATTGGTAGTCATACAATAAGTCCTTTAAATTCCTTGTATTTTCTTAAACAAAGATTTTGTCCTATCAAACCAAACTTCAAGAAGAAAACGGCCAAAATAAAACCGCACCAAAACTCTTTTACCAGTCTTTTCTGAGAAACAATCTCTACTCTATGACAATTATGTTCCCACTTGCAACGTCCGGATCTTCCTAATTAAGTGCCTGCAGTTAATGTCCTCTAGATTTATGGTGAGAAGCCTCCAAGCTGACCACGAGTAGATGATTCATTAGTACTTTCGGTTACGACTTGTCACAATACTAGAGATTTATGAGAATAGTTTTGGAACTAAGTATTAGTACTACTAATATTAGAAAGTTTGTAATACGCGGCGCGCTATATCGTATATAAATTGTCTTGCATACAGTGCTTAAAAAACAAATTTAATTATTTTTAAAAACATTGCTTTTAATGATTCGCAATCAGTAAAATGTGTTAATTCCAGCCAATCCAAATTTATTTCCCAGTTAATCGTGACTGTAAGTACAAATTGTTTTGAAAAAAGTTAAAATTAATATTTATTTAGTAATAGCTTTTGTCTCTGGACCGAAACAATTCTAATTTGTTAAAATAAATTAAAAACCACATGGCTTTTTTGATCTTCACGTGTACTTTAATTTTTTAATGATATTTTCATATGGTTATATTAAAAGTTAAGGACACTACTTAAAAATAATAAAAATGCTGTGATATGTGGGATAGATTTTCAACAAGATAAGTAAGATTAAGTATATTGTTAACTTTTCCAGGTACCTACTATTGTAAATTGGATATTATAAATGTGAAAGTCTGAGTGTGTGTGAATGTTAGCTACAACGTATCTCCGCCAATTGTGATGTTTAGAATGTTGGTGGCTTAAGTCCTGGAACAACACTAGGGAGACGCTACTTTTCATTCCAAAAAAAAAATACTGTTCTTGTGGAATAGCATAAAAACAACAAAAAAGCGGAAAAACCCGCGAAGGTCAGCTCGTTTAATATAAACATGTAGTGTGTGTGTCCAAACAGAACAAATAAAAGTCTGAATAAGTTAATTAACACTTGGTATAAAATATTGCTTTTATCGTATTGAGTTTTCTTGCTTTCCAAGAGAAAGGAATTATAATACTATTATTATTAATAATGCTGGACAATCCACACAGAATCATCTAGCCCCAAGGTAAGCTGCTGTTAAACAGAACTGTGTTATGGGTACTAGATGACTGATATATACTTAATACAATACACTACATAGATAGATATTTTTTATTATTTATATAAAAAATACCCAGAACACCCGGAACAAATATTTGTAGATCGTACAAACTTTTGACCCGTTTGAAACATTAAGTAATTTATTTACTAGATCGTCGATAAATTGAGATCATTGAAAATAAGTAGTTTTAATCGTTTAAAAAGTATATTGTCTGTGCAGACGCTAAACAACTAGTTCAATGAACTATTGTATGACGCACAATTACTCGTATTAAAATGAATACAAAAAGACAACTAACTTTTTATACCAATTATTTTCAAGGGCCCAGTTTTCATCTATGGTCAAGTCACCGACACAACTCTTAGAATAAATAAGTTGAAGTGGCAATGGGCAGGCCATAATAGCTCGCAGAACCAATAACTACTGGGAAATAAATGTTCTCGAATAACGACCACGAACTGGAAAAAGTGTAGGACGGTCCCCCACTTGATAGACCGATGACATTAAAGCAGTCGCAGGAAGTCGGTTAATAGTGAAGGCTCAAAATCGGTCAATAGGGCGTTTTTTGGGGGAACGTCACGAACAGTGAACGTCTATCAGCTGATATGACGACGATGATGATGATGATGACAATTATATCAGCAAGGTACTGAGAAAGGTTAAAAAAAATATAAGTGGTAATAAGTAAGAAATCAGTATCATCAAGTTGGATATACATAGTATACTATACACACAACTATAGTTGATGAACCCTTAGATCCGTCATACCATATTGATTAAAATTACAATAAATATAAATACTGAGTTCGAATACCATTGGTTGCGTTGACTAATCATCATCATCATGACAGCCTTCTAATGTTCCCACTGCTGGGACACTGGCCTACTCTCAGGCGAGTGTGATTGGGTCTTAATCCACCACGCGGACCCAATGCGGATTGGTGCATGGCACATGTCTTTCGAATCTTCTTAGACATGCCGGTTTCCTCACGATGTTTTCCTTCACCGTATGAGAGCACTGGCATTGCGCACATAAATTTTTCGAACAGAAAAATCCATTGGTGCACGACCGGGTTTGAACTCACGACCTTAGGATCGGAAGGCGGGGTCATTACCACTAGACCAGCAGTGCTCTTTATCGGAAGGCGGGGAGTAACCCCGCCTTCCGCCACTTGTTGTTGACTAATGGTTAATGGTTAAAAATGCATTTTTTGACGTAGGCAATAAAGCGTCCTATTCATAAATTTTTAGCAAGCCAGTTAACCTTAATTTGTTTTTCAAGTGTTTTGAAAATGGGTCATGCATCTCGACGTACAGCATAATATCGGAATGTAATATAATTTTCTGAAAACTTTTATTTTCTAATACGTCTAGAACTTATTTTGAGCTATCTAGACCATAAAATTTAAGGTCTCTGATACTATTTGTTAGTTCGTTCGTTCGTATGAGTCAGTGGCCAACTCTGGTGACAGAGTTTCTAGGCCGCCCGAAGGCCTCTGTCATGGCCTAACAACTTTGAAAAAACCGGGACCGACTGCTTAACTTGCCCCCCGAAGCACGGGAGCGCTCAGTTGAAATTGCCACTGGCGGTCACCCATCCAAATGATGACCCCGCGGAACAGTGCTTAACTTCGTTGATCTGTTAAGAACAACTTAGCCAGCTACGTCACGAGCGCTCCTAAATTTGTTAGTAAAAAATATATATGTAAAATTGTCAGTCAGTCAGTCAGTACCTAATTAAACGAATTTTAATTGTTTTTGACATCTAAGAACACTCGCTTCTAATAGGTAAATTCAATGAACTTTAGTAACATGAATAATTTATTACCATTTTATTTATATGTTTACATTTTAGAGTTCTTTTCTTTCATTTTTAGACCATTTAGCATTTAGCTTTAGAATTAATATAAAATTTAAGCAAATTCAAAACTCTGTACTAGCTAGTAGTAGTGATTCGGTTTAAATTCACTGTGCACAATTCTGCTTGAAAAAATAATATTTACGCAATGCTAGTGCAATATATGTAATATGAATATCAATTTCTCACAGCACTGGTTAATGTTTGGTATAATCAATATATATAATTTAAAAAGTTTATTTACTTACAATAAAATTGAAACGAACCCAAATCAGTTCACTACAAAAAATAACTGTCACATAAATATTCATCGGATTGTCTAGTTAAATACAGTTAAAATGGTATAAATACTGAAATACTTAAGAAGATAGGTAAGTCGTTGACCGACTCGTAACTCTGACGCATTAAAATGACTCCAACGCCTCAAGAAACTCTCCATAAGGAGATGTCTCAAAAGAAGATAAGACCAGCGGCTGGAGAGGAAGTGGTGATCAGTGGGATGTCAGGAATATTTCCTATGTCAAACAGTGTAAATGAGTTTTCAAAGAATCTTTATAATAAGGTAAGAATTTTCTTCGATTTCTGTGAACGGTCTACAAATCGTTGTCCAAGTTTTGTCTGACTGAATAATAATAGCGCGTTCGAAATACGTGGTAATTCTAAAACCGTATTTACTCAAATTTATCTTGAGCATTAAGCACCAAAAAACTCAGGTGCTAAATGCTAAGTGTCAAAATCATGTTATTGACATTGTCGTTTTCTTTAAAGGTGATATCAGACGGGTCACTCGATTGAATGTTCACTCGAATGAATGTTCACTCGAGTAAATACTTTATTTTTCTTTTTGCTTTTTGCTTTATTTTAAGATTTTTTTTAAATGCATTGCAATGAGTTTAAAATTATTTAAGATTGGAACTTTTGTACCTAAACCCAATCTGTTAAAAATGTTGCAGTTCCCTTAACCCATAAACATCGTTTACTAAAAATGAAACTCATACAGGTTTTACAACAATGCCGCTAACACAACCTATCAGCGGTACTTTTGTTATTGTGTTAACATCACCTAAGAATGTTTGCCTTGTACTAAAGATAATAATCCTTTTATAAGAGTAATCTACATACCATGGGACGAACTCTTACGAAGACAGTAGATAGTAAAGTCTGTAATGGTTAAAAAAAATATCATGTTGCTTACCAGGTGGACATGGTTACATCTGAGGATTCTCGCTGGGTGTTTGACCACCCTGAAATGCCTACGCATCTGGGAAAAGTCAGTAACATGAACAAGTTTGACGCCCAGTTCTTTAGGGTACATCACAAGCAGGCAGCCCTCATGGAACCAATGAGCAGAAAACTGCTTGAGCATGCTTACAGCGCTATTTATGATTCAGGTGAATGTTTAATATTTATTTGCTTATGAATAACTGTTTAACTTTGTTTTGAATAACTATGTATTATAATCAATCTTCTTCTTCTATCAATACATATTATAAGAATATTTTTCCTGATTGACTGATGACAACGCACAGTCTTAACCACTGATCGTAGAGTACTTGAAGTATATCCGTCTTGGTGCGTAAGTTAGTACTAATCAGAGTTTTTTTTTTAATTCAATATATATGGGGGTGAAAAGAAATAAAAACGTTTATGTGAAAAATACTACAATCATGAAACGTGGCATTAACATGTTATTGTTTCATTAAATAAAACAAGCACATTTTCTAATTAAAGATAATATTTGTAAGTTTTTGTCTAATCACGAAATTAACAAACGATCCAAAAATATATTTTGTGCTGTTTTTTCATCAGGCATCAACCCTCTACAACTTCGGGGGAACAAAGTAGGTGTCTTCATCGGAGCCGCGTTCTCTGAGTCTGAGAAAGTTGTCATCTTTGAAAATGTACAACGCAATGGATTTGGTATAACTGGGTATGTTAGAATCTTGAATTTTTGTGGTGTATTTTTTGATAAAAAAATTAAGCCGACTTGAAGTAATAATAAGCTCTCAGAATTCAATAAAATACAAACTTTCAAAACAAGTAGAAAAATACTACTGTAACTATAAATTTTTGAGTTAGTTTCGTTATCCCCCAGTCACGTATTGACCCGGTCCGTTCTCACCCGAATTGGTTTAAGTACGATCAGTTTTATTCGAAGCAATTTTTAATGAAAAGTACTGGCAGGCAAAAATGTGTTCGGCTTTAGTGATGTAAATAGTAAAATAATATTATTCATATTATATTATGCATTTTTTTTTTAAATAAGGTTTTTTGGTATATGTAACTAAATAATATATTAATGATATTCTTTTTTTTTGTAATAATAAAAATTGGTACATTGCTACTTTTTTTTTAAGAGTTATTATGCTGCATGCTGAGTAGCTGCCTTTTTTTCGTCACAATAATTTAATTTTAATTTATATTGTTATTTACAATGTTTGTTGAGTAGCGCAAAAAAAATAATTAGTTCTATTCTATTATTTCGATGTTAGGTGATTCCCGACATGCAGTAAAGTTTTCCCCCCTCTTCTATTAGTCATAAGTTCGTAATTTTTTGGGTACAGCCCTTGCGTAAGACCTTTACTCGTCATCGTAAGATGACACACTAAACCTTTTTTCCGGTTACATATTGCAATAGATATCTAGTATTTTTGACTTGAGTGTAAAATCGATGGACATATTATGTCTAGACTAGATGTATTGTTACCCAAAACTGGTACGGGTACAAGTAGGCCGCGGCAAGTGCTAACAATAGAAAGGGTAAATACTCTTGCTAATTCGTGTTCATTACACAAATAAGTACTTATTAGTTAAGTAGGTACCTATTTGCTTTAGCACGAAACATTATTATAATTGAAGTAAATTTAATATTACTCTAGCATGATAAAAACATAAATTAACAAATACTAAATAGGTACCTACTCAATTAAAATGAGAATAAAATACTAAAGCACTTTAGGTGCTCAAACTAGGCATTAAAATAAATTTCAGAAATAAAATTTATGTTTAGGGTCTACTAGTTAACTACTCTCCTAAGTAGTTGAGTTTTTCTAAAGGTAATTTAGGAATACCATTATTAGGGAACACGTTAAAATAAAAAAATCCAGTTCGGATTTTTTTATCCCCCCTCCCTTTTATGACCTCATATAGCGGACGTGATGCCCACAAATGTGAGGAAACCTGGGAAATTTCTAAATTTTACAAAAAAATTCGTAGACCGCGGACTGTTGGATATAGATTTTTTTTGGGGTTTGGGCCCCACCCCATCCCCCACACATGCACGTGCAGGATTATCCACCATTTCTGGGAAACCCTGTATATGTTACAAAAAAAATCACCATTCAGAACCAATAACAAGGTCATATCTAAAAAGCAATATGTACCCAGCCGGTGTTTTTCCCAGTTCTTATACGGCATAAGCACGTTGTAACTGGCGTTAATTCACTTAGCTTCTTTTAATGTTCAACAGATGCAACAGGTCTATGTATGCAAACCGCATCTCCTACTGGATCGACGGAAAAGGCCCTTCATACACAGTTGATCTAGCTTGTGCTAGTTCCATGGCCTGCGTAGAGCACGCGTACCGAAGCATCAGCTCTGGGCAGTGTGATGCTGCTATAGTTGGTGGGTGCAGTTTGTGCATGCACCCTAATGTCTCACTTAACTTTAAAAGGTAAAAAGTAGTTTTTTTTTTTTTTTTATACAACTGAAGTGGCAACCAAGCGTACGGCCCACAAGATGGTAAGCGGTTACCGCAGCCTATGGACGCTTGCAATACCGGAGGTATCACTCGCGGGTTGCCACCTTGAGGCTAAGATCGAAAGCCTCATGTGCCAGTAATTTCCCCGGAAACCATACCCTTCACACCGGAACACAGCAATGCGAGCATTACTGCTTGGCGGCAGAAATAGGTATGGTGGTAGTCCTTCCCCAGACGAGCTCTATCACAGAGAACTCTACTACTCTTAAAACTCTTAGTTTTATTGCGTAAGATTTTTTGTCGGATTGTCTTTGGCTATCTTGTCAAAACGACATGGGTCCTCCTCCCATTTTAATTATTTTTCTCGTGATATTTCATGTTTTATTGCGTAAATTAGGTGGCAGTTTATCCAATTTAACTTGTTTACATAGCGCAAGTGTAAGTAATTGAAATGGAGGGGTAATGTTGGTTGGTAATTTAGTCAAAGACTTTCCAAGGGAATTTTGAAAGAAAAGTCACCATTTCCTTCCAAATTTTGTTTGTTTACGTTGATAAGCAACAATCAAACTAATACACTTGACATTGGCAAAATTGTGGCAAATAAGCCACAGAGTCCATAAACGAAGAAAAAGAAGAAGAAGATTTTTTGTCTGGATACTAGCTGACCATTATTGAAAAACAAAATGTCGGATTGTCTTTGGCTATATTGTCAAAACGACATGGGTCCTTCCATTTTAATAATTTTTCTCGTGTTATTTTGAGTTTTATTGCGTAAATTTGGTGGCAGTTTATAAAATTTAACTTATTTACATAGCACAAGTGTAAGTAATTGAAATGGAGGGGTAATGTTGGTTGGTAATTTAGTCAAAGATTTTCAAGAGAATTTTGAAAGAAAACTCACCATTTCTTTCCAAATTTCGTTTGTTTACGTTGCTAAGCGACAATCAAAATAATACTAATACATTTGACACTGGCAGAATTGTGGCCACAGAGTCCATAAAAGAAGAAGAAGAAACAAAATGTCAATTATTTAAGGAATAAAAATTACAGTCGAATCGTAGCTGAACGTCATCGCTACATCCTTTCAGTAGTTGGGCGCTAATCTTGTAAATGTTACCCATTGCCTATGATATGCAAGGTTTATAAGTTGAAATCATTGTTTTAACCACAATATATTTTTTATTTCAGA
Organism: Colostygia pectinataria; assembly: GCA_951394395.1. Taxonomy (NCBI): domain Eukaryota; kingdom Metazoa; phylum Arthropoda; class Insecta; order Lepidoptera; family Geometridae; genus Colostygia; species Colostygia pectinataria. Next base: position 7,510,450 of record OX596362.1, read on the forward strand.
GCTGGTTTTCTTTGCCTTGATGGAAAAACTAGATGTTTTGACAAGAACTGTGACGGTTACGTTCGATCTGACGCTATTGGTGTTTTGTTTTTGCAAAAAGCTAAAGATGCTAAACGGTAAGCAAAATCTTAGTCACACTGTATATTTGGACGTAGACTTTTATGACTATTTAATGTTATGTATACGTCATATTATGCAAATTGCTAGCTATCATTAGGACAATGTTCATGGTACTAATATTAGGTATATTAGTACCATAAACAGTATGGAAATCAAAATTAGCACTAAAGATGTTATGTTAATAATTTGAGAGCCCGTCTGTTTGCCTCTTGGCAAAGGCCACAGAACTTAGTTCTGTGGCCTCCCCCAACCTTTTCCACTCCTCTCTGTCTCTGGTTTGTCTCGTCCAGGTTCTCCCTACAACCTATGCGATCTTGTTGCGAAGGTGATTTTAAGCTACTACCAATTTTTGACATATATTTTTTATATTTTTTTATATTACTGAAGTGGCAACCAAGCGTACGGCCCACAAAAAGGTAAGCAGTAACCGCAGCATATGGACGCTTGCAATACCAGAGGTATCACTCGCGGGTTACCATCTTGAGGCGTGCCAGTAATTTCATCGGAAACCATACCCTTCACACCGGGAAACAGTAATGCGAGCGTTACTGCTTTACGGTAGAAATAAATAATATGGCAGTAGTTACTTCCCCGGACGAATTTGAATAACCCAATAAATAACGGCAGAACCACAGCTGGGTGTTGATTTTAATTTTCATTATTTATTATATCCTTATTTATATGGTTTCTGATCGTTCTTTATTGTAAGATTCTAGCAGTTGATAATGAGCCTTACTTTAGTGAAAAAAATATATATTTGATCGTGTTCAAGGATTTATTCTGAAGTGTACCACGCAAAGTCCTGCTTTGGTCCATCGTCGGAAAAACTCCTTCCAGTGCGAGAACCAAAAGAACTACAAAAGTTCTTAGAAGAATTTTATTCAGAAATTGATGTTTCACCAGCAGACGTAGAATACATTGAAGCTAATGGAGCAGGTAAAGATAAACTAGAGTTGTAAATTATATAATAATATTACAAACTTTTCTTGAAGTAGTTTACTTTTGTTTATGTATTTTTAAATTTAATGGAAAATAAATATACGTCCCACCGTATGGTAAGTGGTTAGCGTAGCGTGTAATTATAAACAGGTGATACTGTGACTGTTATGATCAGGCATGGAACTTAACATCAAGTGAACGAGTTGACCATCTCGTCATTTGCTGATAAAAAATTATACATGTCATGATTTTGTTTTATTACCTATTATTTCTTCTTTTTCCAACAGCATTAAAAGAAGCTGATTCTAATGAGCTGAAAGCTATTGGAAGAGTTTTTGGTAAAGATCACACCATTAAAGTTGGTTGCGTCAAGTCCAATATGGGATCTAGTGAACCTGCCTCTGGAATTTGTGCAATAACAAAAGTGAGTGTTACTTACATAGACGTACATTCACCTGATCGTAGTTCAATACAGCACCATAGGTTGCAAACGGCAGCTGCACGTGATTTGTGACAACCAATAATAGAGTGGGTACATAATTATGCAGCAGGCGATTGCCTAGGTTTTTAGATTGATCGTTATCCGTATGTCAAAATGTTAAACGTCACTTCTGGTCAAAGCATGTACTGACTATGCAAAACGTTTGAAAAAAAAAGTCTACTAACAAAAAAATATTGACCTAACTTCGCAGGTTTGTTTAGCTTATCAGCATGGAAAAATCTCTGGAAATCTTCACTATAAAGAACCTTTAGACGTTTTAGAAGTTAAAGAAGATAAAATCCAGATTTTGACAGACTCTTTCAACTTCGAAAGGGGTTTTGTTGCACTGAACTCTTTCTCATTTGGCGGTGCTAATATCCATGTGCTGTTGAAAGGACATCATAAAGAGAAGGTAAGAGAAAATAATTTATAAACTTGGCAATGCAATAATAATATTATATTAATATGTTTTTTAATTTAAAAGTTGTTTACTGACTTTTGTTCCAATGATGTTTCTTGGTTTTTAATTATTTTCTGTTTTAGGACCTTGCTCGTTATAAAAGCAGTATACCCCACCTGGTTCTAATCTCTGGTAGACAAGATGTATGCATCAAACCGATCATGGATAAATTAAAGACAAGCCCTGTTGACCCTGAACAGATCGGACTTCTGCATAGCATTCACCAACATGATATTTCAGGACACATGAGCCGAGGATACATTATCCTTGGTAGGTATGCCATTACGTTTTATGGGGTTTAGTTTAAAGCCTTGTTTTGAGAACAGTTAGGTTTTTGACATGAGGATTTCAAGTCACACATGATTTTATCTTAAAAAATGGTCAGGTTATTTAGGATCAACGTATGCATTTTAAATATTTTAAATAGTAATCTTAGAAAAAGAACCAATTGAGTAAAAAGTCATACTATACAAACAAAGTAGTACAAACATAGACGTCACTAAGAAAAGAAAAGATTCATCAGATCCAGAAGTATCCGAAAACACCCCACCCATTTTTATTTTTATCAAGTTATGATTTTTTAACGTTGAACATTTTAAAAGTTTGAAACTGATAATAAAATGTTAGGGTTTTTTTGCATAATGTCTTGATCTCAATAAATTGTTAAATCATGCTTAATATATTTTTTTTAGCATTAGTGCAAGTTACAAAAGTTTTTATCTAATGTGTTGAATTTATGTTTGAGAGACTGACTTGTTGAATTTACAACATTGAATTTAAAAAATCTAAAAACCTTAATCAATGTTTTTTTTCAGCAAGCAAATTACGAGAATGTTAATTCGTTCGCATATTTTAAGGTCCACACTTAGTGGTTAAGTCATAGCTGCAGTAACACCTAAAAATTGCTACAAACCTAACAAAAAATTCTGTGACTAAAATAAGTTATAGTTTCGGTTTTTTTTTTATTGGAGGGACATTTGCAGATTATTTTAGGGCATTTCCTTTCTTATTTAGCCTTACAAATGACAAAATAGGCAATAATCATTTACTTGGATCAAATTGCTAACTTTGGGAATCTTCACCTTAGTACCTTAAAAGCCGTTTTAAGCCTTTTAAGCAGCAACAAATAATAGCATATTAAGTAGCACATTTTTTTATAATATTATGAAAGCTTAGAATTCTTGAAAGTTTTTTAATTTAGAAAATTACCTACCTAGAAACCATGGATTAAGGTTTTTAGATATAAAAAATGTATAAATTCAACTAGTCAAAGTATCTTAAAAAGAAACCGTCAATTTGGATCAACACTGTTTTTTCTTTCTCTTTTGTCTAATACGTGTTGTATCGTGTTAAATAAATATTTTATTCATTCATTCATTCACTTTTGTAACTTGAACTAATGCTAGGAAGTTGATTATTTTGGATTATTCCCATCTGTCACCTAGTTCTGTCACCCTTTTTGCAATTGCGTGACAGATCGCACTTTTATTTATTAAACTAGTCATTAATTTTGCAAAAAACCAATCCTGGAAAAAAACTGCCTAACATTATTTATCCATTCCAAACGTTCCGACCAAACATTCTCAAAAATTAAACGTTGACAAAATGATAACTAGAAAAGAATTAAACATCGGGTAACTATCTAGGGATATTTTTGGATACCAATAGATCTAAGGAGTCTATTATTTTACAAGAAACGAAGCTTAGATATACTTAGATAGTGTTAGTTCGTTTACAATAAATACATCTTCATTAAAACGTTACAATTTTTTTTTTTCGTAGATACAAACGCTGACAATGAAACAGTATGTCTATCCCAAAATGTAGAATACTACCCTGGTAACACACGTCCTGTTTGGTTTGTATACAGTGGTATGGGATCTCAATGGTCCACTATGGGAGCAGATTTGATGCGTATTCCTATATTTGCTGCTGCTATACAAAAGTAAGTGTAATACTCAATAATTTAAGAAGAAGAAGTGTTTAGTAATTTTATTTAAAAAAAACCATTTATACTACTCAATTAAGCCAATGAGGATTTAATAAAAATAAGTGTGTAGTTGAAACTTAATTATGTCATAATCATGTTATTATAGTAATAACAAGGTAAAAGGTCTGTTTATTTAATGTAGAACAAGGGTAAGGGGTCCATTTCACATAGAAACAGGGTGCTGACAGATTTGGTTTTATATGGTTTTATTCAATAGTTTATAGATTAAACTGCGAATTGAAACAAACTTATCGTAAATTTATAAATATAAAAATATCGTAATGGTATTTTTTTTATATATATATATAACTATTTATATATACATAACTTTGACATTGCCGAAAAAAATATGCAAAAAGGAAAAACATAAATGTGTCAGCACCCTTCCTAAGTGACGGTGACGGTATATAAAGAGTATATAAAATACGTAAACATGAAAAGTAAGTCAGAGCTAACAACAATTCCAGCATTTTACAAATCCTGGCTGTATGTCTATTTTAATGTCAAGCAAAATTATTTAGCAGTGAAAACATTAGAAGATAAATAGTTTCACTTTAAACATGCATTGACGATATTATTTTCCAACTAAGTAACTGTAGTAGGTCCACTCCATCTCCTAAAAAAGGCTTGTGTAAAATTGGTATGGAAAATCTTGGTATCTTAAAAACTGTGTGGATGTTTGGCTCAAGATTTGTTGTACACTGAGTACTCGTAGTTTAGTTTAGTTATAGATAGATAAGAAACTAAAAACACGCGGATTTAGTCGTTAGACAGCTAGTGATTAATGTTTTTGGAATACATAATTTTTTTCAGAAATAAAACTTGATCAAATTTCAGGTGTCACAAAGTTCTGGAACCAAAAGGAATTGACATAGTTCGGATTCTAACTGACCCTGATAAGACTATCTATGAAAACATTCTACATTCATTTGTTGGGATTGCAGCGGTTCAAATCGGTCTAACAGATATTCTAACACAAATGGGAATAGTTCCCGACAATATTATTGGTAAGGACCAAATAAAATCTTTTCACTAAGGGTTAAGCTCTGGGTGGGCTATATCATGTTCTCGTTATTTAGATTTATAAATGCATTTTATGTGCGTAAATGACAGTGAAATGATGCATATGTCACTATGACAAACACTCTCACTCGAGAAAAGGCCAGTGTCCCAACGGTGGGAACATTAGAAGGCTGACCAGCATTGTTCTGCTAGGCTTCTAAAGATACATAATTTTTAATAAAAATATATTCTTATTTTTTAGGCCATAGTGTAGGAGAACTAGGATGTGCCTATGCTGATGGATGTTTTACAGCTGAGGAAATGATATTGTCAGCGTATAGTCGTGGTCTTGTTTCGGTGCAAACTCCTTTCATCCGAGGTGCTATGGCTGCTGTCGGAATGGGATTTAAAGACGTAGGAATTCACTGTTATTTTTAACCTACCAATATTTACTAATTTTATTATAAAGTGCTTAAACTTTTAACAACAATAATCGTAACGTTTATGTTTATTATTTCTTAGCCAAAGCAATCTCCAAAGAAAAATATTCATCACTTAATAGTTTGGTTCTTTCAGATACTGCCGCTTTGCCCACCAGGAATAGAAGTAGCATGTCACAATAGTCCAGACTCGGCTACCATATCAGGTCCTGCTGATATTATGAAGGAGTTTGTAGCCAATTTGACGGCTAAAGGCATCTTTGCAAAGGAAGTGCCATGCTCCAACATAGCTTTTCATTCAAAATATATCGCTGCTGCAGGTAAACCATTTTATAAAATACATTTTAAAAAGCTTTGCTTAGTTTTGAGATACTATGTCTGTCTAAAAATGTCCGCCTAAATAATAATAATAATAATAGTAATAATAATGCTGGACAACCCACACAGCATCATCTAGCTAGCCCCAAGGTAAGCTGCTGTTAAACAGAGCTGTGTTTATGGGTACTAGATGACTGATATATACTTAATACAATACAATACATATGTAGATAGATATATTTTTTTAATTATATATAGAAAATACCCAGAACACCCGGGACAAATATTTGTAGATTGTACAAACATTTGACCCGAGGCGGGAATCGAACCTGCAAACTCCGCGTCGCAGGCGGACCTGCGCCCGCTGCACTACATCTGTCGTCACGGTCAATTTATTTATATATAATTTTTTTGATCAATGATCAAATCAAATCGGTTTAATTTTCTTGGTTTACGAAGATAATTTATAAAAAATCTTATTTAGGTCCCTGTCTTTTAAAATATCTGAGCGAAGTGATCAAAACCCCTAAGCTTCGTAGCAAGAAGTGGGTGTCTACGTCAGTGCCTGAGGGAAAATGGGAGGAACCGGTTGCCAAATACTCTTCGGCTGAATACCACACCAATAATCTACTGGTAAAAACGAACCCCTATTTAAATAGTAAAAAAACATCTAATACATTTTGTCAGTTATCTGGTTCTTAGAGTACATTCAGGTTTGATTTTCATCTTAAAGGCAAATTCAATTTTAGAGTAGGCTGCCCACGATAATATATTCAATTTAGCGCCTGTCAATTTCGGTCGTTTAGTTTTCCTTTCCCATCACGACTTCTTGGCCAAGGTATACGTATATTCGTACGCGCTCAATGGTGGTTTGGTTGACTTGAATGCTCGAGTTGTTATCTGAGCAGTTGCTCATTACTTTCGTTTTGTCGAGATTGATTTCCAATCCAAACCGTCCAGAGGCTTAACTAAGTTCCTGTATCATGGCTTCAAGGTCGTGAGGGTTGTCCGAGAATAAGACGATTTCATCCGCGACTCTCAAATTACTCAATCTAGTTCCTGCTATGTAAAGACCACGATTTGCTCAGTTAAGGTTTTTGAATACATCTTCTAACACCAGTGTGAACAGTTTTGGAGACAGAATATAACCCTGCCTAGCTCCTCTCTGTATTTTGACTGGGTTTGTTTTTGGTAGTAAATTTAACGTTAGACTCGTATTATTACAATTATTTATTGTCCTAAATTTTTAGAATTCTGTCCTATTTGAAGAGACTTCTAAATTAATACCGTCGGATGCATTGGTCATTGAAGTAGCTCCTCATGGACTATTACAAGCTATTTTAAAAAGATCATTGAGTGAATGCCAACACGTCCCTCTAACCAGACGAGGTACATCAGACGTTGTCAAGTTTCTTTTAGAAGCTGTTGGAAAGTAAGTAGTTTTAACACTTATCAAAAAAATAAAAAGTTTCAGGACTGAATCATCGTACACAAAAGTTTTATAATGATCTGTTAATGTTCTATTTGTTCCAGATTATATGAAGCCGGTTTAAACCCTAAAGTCGATATTCTGTATCCAAAAATAGAATACCCTGTATCTACTGGAACTCCCTTGCTCTCCGAGTATGTTGAATGGGAGCACAGTGAAAATTGGTGAGCCATATAAGCAGTTTGCCTTCGACAATCAACATATCTATTTATTTTTTTCTATTTTCAGATATCAAATACTTTGCACTGACAAGGTGTCACATTAACGCTCGCACAGTGTTTGATAAAATTAAATGCTAGATAGAAGCATAGACTAAGTCTCTTCGACAATTTATCTATGTGTGGGCCCCATTGCAGTTTATTAACTAAGGTTATGCCTAGAAAAACTGTGGTGTCCACAAGGCCTAGCTTTTCATCTTTTATTTTTATATTAGTTTGGTTTTGTTTTACATTAGGTAGTATAAAATGAACGCAATTCGTTTTATTTTCGTTTAACAATAAGTTTTTTACATTAAACCACCCTACAATTTTAGAGATCGCATTGTATTAGTCAGTAGCCAACTCAACAACAACTTTCGACAACTCGATTGTCAAAACATGCGATTTGGTGCTCCTTACATTTATTTATTAAACATGACGATTGGTTGGTTAGATGATTGGTTTGTACGAGATAAAGTAATATTTGGTAATAAACGACACTCAAATATTTAAATATAAAGCATTTATTATTGATTAGCAAATAAGTAAGTATCTACTTATGATATGTTTGACATTACAAATGATAATTATAGAGTTATAGAGCACAAAAACCTTAAAGGAACGATAATATATACAGGAGTAATGTTGTGAAATTGGAATCATTATGACTGGTGTTAAACTGCTGTTGGGTACCTCAAGTTTGGTTTTTAATTGCAGGCCGGAAGCAGTATATAATAACAAAAATCGTAGATTTACATTAATTAGAAACTTTGTGATGACTCTTTACGATGATGATCACTCATACCTAAAAGGTCACGTCAGAAACGGTAGGATGCTTTTTCAACTTTTTCATCATCCTAGATTCTATATTTTATTCGACCCGGTATGTCCTAGCTGGCTATCACAATACAACGACAATTTTGTTGTCCGATCGAGTGACTTTAAATTAAATGCACGTATTTCAAATTGAAATGTCCTAACTGATAATACCAGAAGACAAGCACGTTTGTTGTGGTTTAATTACATGACGTTACTGCAACAAGAACATAGCGTATCATGGTTAGATGGTTTAGCATTGTCATCTAATCAGACGACCATTTTGGTGCGTATCTCTCACTCTTAAACTTTATTACAGGGAATCACGTTTATCCTGAATCGGCAATGCTTCAGCTCGTATGGGAAAACTTAGCAATGTACCGTGGTGTTAATTACAAAAACATGTCAGTTGTGTTCGAGGATGTGCATTTTCACAAAGAAGTTGTTTTTACACCTGAAGATCCTCTTAGACTGAGAATTATGATACTTAAAGGAAGCAGTAAATTTGAGGTATTTGTGCTAATCTAAAGCTTATTTACAGAACATTATCCACACAATTAAATAAGGTAATACAATATTGACGACCAATGTGGCGCGGTGGGCGACGGTGCGCCTGCAACGCGGAGGTTGCGGGTTCGATTCCCGCCTTGGGACAAATGTTTGTAGGATCTGCAAATATTTGTTCCGGGTGTTCTGGGTGTTTGCTATGTATAATAAAAACATATATCTATGTATTGTATTGTATTAAATATATATCATTTATCTAGTAACAGCAGCATGCCTTGGACCCTTGGGCTAGATGATGCTGTGTGAATTGTCCAGCATTATTTATAAAAAAAAAGAGCAGAGATTGAGCCCTTTAAAAACCATTGCAAACAAGCTAAAAACTATAAATATACAAACTAAAATAATTGGTAAAACAAATAATTTTTTTAATTCATATATTTGTCACAAACAAAAAAACTGCTATATATCATTCATCTCATATTAAACTTAAGGAGTACGTAAAAAGTAAAAATATAGTTCTGGTATATTTATTTTCTTACATAACGATTATATTTATTTTTTATTACTTTACAAGACGTAGTGTACCAATGAAAACCTTTTAAAACTTGCTTTACAGATATCACGAGACAGGACAGTTATAGCCAGTGGATTAGTAAATGAGTTCATACCATCAGATCAAATACCACGAAACATAGGCGAACTTAATGATTCTGATGAAGTAATACTGACTTCTAACGATGTATACAATATATTACGCTTGAGAAGATACTCTTATATGTGAGTTGCTTAGTTATTAAATAGAAAAAAACTGCCAACTTACTGAGAAATTCCTAGCTTGTTCTTCTACTGATATGTAACAAAAGTTTTGATATGATTGATACCTTTATATTTTAACATTGGAAAATGATTTTATTTAATTGTTTTTTTAGGAATGAGTTCCAGTCTATTCACTCATCAAACTCGCATAGGACAAAAGCAAACATCAAGTGGAACGAAAACTGGGTACCTTTCTTGGACTCCATATTCCAATTTAACATTTTTGCAAAAAACTGCGATGGTATCTCTGTACCAGCATTTATCAGGAAACTTTCCATTGATGTTGAAAAACATAAAAATGCACAAGCAGCTATTGATGGTTTGACTTGTATCAGTGCTGAAATACATAGTATTTATGAATATACAAAGTACGTTATAAATAAAATTTCTGTACATAATATTTATATTTGTTAGCAAAGATTTCACTTTGTTATATTTTGTTTTTTAAGATGCGGTGGTGTAGAAATTGAAGGTTTGGTATTTAACAATACATCAGTATTGGACCAAAAGCAAATGGTTCTTGCTAAGGAGTTTGTTCCACATTTTATCACTGGCATTGTAGAAGTAAGTACAATATTACTTTAAAATACATCAATGTGTAAAATTTCATTTTAGTTCAATGATTTTTTTTCTTTTTAGATCAAAACCGCTTTGCAAATCAACCTTCAAATAGTTGCTGAACATATTACTAAACATGATGTAAAAGTTACTGATTTGCTTTCAAAAGAATCAAATGAAGTCATAAAAGTACTGAAAGATGCCACATCTGATATTCCGTTTGTTGAATTTGTTTTCACTGAGAAAAATAAAATGGCCTTGAATAATAGTATCATCGCTGAGTCAGATTTACTAATAGTCGATGATTTTCTTGCCAATAAAGAGGTAACAGAAAAAAAAATCTCATTTATGTCTTGTAAAAGCAATATGTATTTATTAACGATTTACTTTCAGAAAATGAAGAATATTTACAAAACTATTTCTAGCAATACGTTTGTGTTGACCTTTGAGCAAGATACGACAAAAATTCACCCGAAATATCAACTGTTTAATATTATATCCACAATGTCAGTGGAAAAGCAAATCTTAATTCTGCTAAAAAAAGTTGACAATTCTATTGATCTTAACTTTATTTACCTGCCAATCACTACAGATCCTAAATTCTCATGGATTAGTAAGTTGCAAGCAGAATTGAGGAAGTCCCGAAATGTTGTTTTAGTTTCTGAAAGACAACCATACTGTGGTTTGCTAGGTAAGCAATTCAATTAAGTATAGTAACAACAAAAACATAGGAGTATCCAATTCCAAAGTCCATCCAAAGAACATGCAATTAAGTGAAAAAAAATTACAGGAATGGTGAAAAAGCTGAGAAAGGAGTACGGGAATAAAATAGGATTAGTTCTCATAGATGATTATAACGTGTCTTCTTTTAATCCTGAAAAAAACATGTTCAGTGAGCAACTACAGAAACACATGGCTTTTAATATATTAAAGAAGGTACTTTATTTTTTATTAAATTGCTCGTTAAGATTCAATCTTCGTATTGCTATCAGAATTTTAATAATGCATCGTTTTGTATTACAAGAATTCTGAACTCATAAAAGATTAAAGTTCAATAACTAACGACGACCGAAGTAGCGCTGCGGGCGAAGGTCCGCCTGCGGCGCAGTAGCTTGCGGGTTAGATTAGGTTAGGCCTAGGAACAAATTTTTCTACTATCTGCAAATATTTGTTCCAGGTGTTCTTGGTGTTTTCTATGTTTAATAAAAAATATCTATCTATGTATTGTATTGTAATAAGTATCAGTCATCTAGTGCCCTTAACACAAGCTCTGCTTAGTTTGGGGCTAGATAATGTGTGGATTGTCCAGCATTATTTATTTATAAATTATCTTATTTGTTAATTTTTATTTTACCAATAACTAAATTACGTCAAACATGGACAAAATACTAATACTTGTTTTATTCATTGTAGAAATACAGTAGTACATGTACAGAAGTAACACAGTTAAAAAAACAATTTTGTTTTGTAAATGAAGTTATTTTCTACTTAAAACTAAAATAATCATAAACTGAATAATTTATCTCGTGGAAATTATTTACAGGGTCACTGGGGCGGTTATTACTACATCTCTGGTAACACATACATCAATACCAAAAATGTGCAACTAATGACCACTATACCAAGTGACATACAAAGTTTAACTTGGGTAGAACAAATTTTGCATCCATCACCCACAAGTTTGGAAATTCAGGTACTATAAATTATATTATGTTCATATTTCTTTATGTGGTTTTACTCATTGATTTAAAATTAGTGTCACTTTACATCATTTTTTTTTCTTGCTTACTTTTTGAGTACTTACGTTGTTATGTAGGTGTGCTATGCTGGTCCATCATTTAGAGATGCGCAAAACGCTACATCAACAACAACTAATCATGCAAATGTGTATGGTATGGACTTTAGCGGAATAAACAATAGGTCGGTACAATAATCTAATAATTTCTAATTATCTTTTTTAACAAACAAATAAAATATCAAATATAGGAATTGAATATTGATATACTATATTATATTAATATATTGTTATAAAAAATAACATTTTAGTGGTCAAAATGTTATGGGTCTCATACCTGGAGGAGCTATAGCAAGCACTGTTGAAGCTGATCCAGACTTATTATGGCCTGTTCCTGAACATTGGTCTCTAGAAGATGCTGCTACAGTTCCTTTGCCATATATTCTCGCATACTACTGCTTGGTACGTACATTCCTCTTAGTCTTCTTCTATTGTATTTATAAATATTTTAATAATAAATAAATCATCGATAAATCTCTTTTTAATTATGAGTTAACAAATGTTTATAAAAAGTAAATAACATAAAAATAGTTAGACAATATCATTATGTTTTTTTTTTATATGTCAGCAAAATGATGGTATTAAGCACCACACCTAACCATAAAAGATGTAGTGCCACTAAAAGCTTAAAGTTTTTAAAGTTTAGTTTTACAAATTACAAGAAGAGGTAGATCCCGAGATAAAGCCGTTTAAAATTTGACAGCTGTTTTCAAAACTTTTCTTCTTCTTCTTCGTTTAAACGTGCCAACAATGTAAAAAAGTAAATAAAAAATAAGAATGCTGTCATCAAACTCAAGATGTTGCCTATGTCCAGCAGTAGACTGGCTGATATAATGATGGTAATGATTATTGTCTGAAAATACGTAAAAACCTTTTTATATAGCTTTTTTTTTATGTCAGCAAGTGATAAGACAAACAAGGCGCCCACCTGATGTTAAGCACCACGCCTGACTATTACAGATGCAGTGCCACCCAAAGCTTGAAGTTTTCAAGTGTTTGCGTGGCACTGCACTGCGCTTATTACCCCGAGACATTGTTGTTAAGTCTCTTTCGCCCAGTAATTTCATTTGCTACAGTGCCCTTCAAACTTAAACACAGTAATGCTTGGACACTACTGCCTGGAGGTAGAATATCTGACACTGCAGTGGTACCCACCAAGAGGAACTCTTGGTGAAGAGTCCTACCACCAGGTGTACCCACCACCCACCAGGTTTTTGAATCACAAAAATTAATCATAAAAAGTTTCAACTTTAAATATCAGGCAGCGTCACTACTAGGTATATTTCCAATTTTGAGGTAAAAAGGTCTCTACTTCCCTATTTATATCAAAGTACTCTGTGAACTTGTGTTGAGGCTAGGCCCTAACACATATGCCTTGCATTACACTGGTTGGCGTCGAGAAATATGTCTTGTGGTAGTACTTCTCCGCAAAATGACTACTTTTTTCATATTATTTTCAGAGCAAATGCAACAACATACTTGGAACAAACGTATTGGTTCACGGTGGTGCCGGGGCTTTTGGTCAAGCAGTCATTGCAGTTTGTCAGTCTCTTGGCTACACTGTTTTTACAACGGTCAGTGACGTTAGGAAGAAAGATTTCTTGTTGAGACTGTACCCGAGTTTAAGCGGTTAGTATTTCTAAAGGTGTATTTAGTTTCTGTAAGGTTAGCAATTTAATGTAACGTGCTGTTGTTCATAACAGATCAACAAACCTAGGCACTGTTCCGCGTAGTCACCATTTGGATGTGTCCCGTCATTGGCAATTTTAATTGAGTGCTTTCGTGTTACGGAGGGCACGTGGTATCAGCTTTTTCAAAGTAATTAAGTCATGACGGAGGCCTTCCAGCAGCTAGTCAATGAGCGTTTACCAGCTTAAGGCAAAACGTACGCCTGTTTTTGATAAAAAAATATCATATTTGAATTCGATTGAAAATGTATTCATTAAAGTAACTAAATAACCAAGACTCTTATATATTAACAGCTTTCATTAATTATTTTTGGTATTGCAGATGATAACATAGCTTACTCACTGGACAGCTTGTTTAAAGATAAAATTCGCAATAATACAAACAATGAACGTTACAGTATCATCTTTAATTGTCTAAGTGGAGACAAACGAAAAGTACGTGCAATTTTTTTAATCAATGTGTCACATTGGTGTCGATTCTGTTGTATCATTTTCTAAACTAAAGTAACTAAAATTGTTGTGTCTTTTCTTATTGAAATAAAATACAAAGGACCGCGATAATTTTAGTTAGCTAAGTTTAAAAAATGCTGCAGGTAAAATTCATTAATTAAGATTCATTTAAAAAAAAGAATGTTTCAATCAGGACCGCATCGTGGTATGCACTTGAAACACCCGTGTTTTTATATGAATAAATATAAATTTACGATAGTTTAATCAATATTTTATGATTGTTTTTTAGGCCTCTTTAAAATGTGTTGGTTATACTTGCAAATTTTTGGACCTGAGCAATCACGATATGCAAAAAAAAAAATTTTTTGAAATGGGCTGTCTCGCGAGTTCTATCTGTTATATTGCAATTAACCTGAGCAGCATTTTCAAACCAGAGTATGCAATGGAAAAAAAGGTAATCAATTAAGTATTTATAATTTATTACTATATTCATCAATTAGAACATTATTATGATTTTGCGTTCACTTTTGTCAGCAAATAGAACAACGAACTTTTGAAATTCTTTTTATTCGTTTTATTATGATCGAATGAGTACATGGAAACCTAACTAATTTTGATTTTTGAGTTCTGGTTTTTTTGTTTTCTTAGTATGAATTCGACTAAACTCAAATAAGCACTATTCTTTGAATAAATCGTAGTTCTTCGCGAGGAAAGTAACAGTTCTTATTTCGCGGAATAGTTATTCCAAAAGTTGGTCGAACCTCACTATACGTACTCGCCTAATGTGAAGATCGCTGACAAGTTCTACCTCTGGAAAAAAAAATTAGCTGCAGACTTATGAATAAACCTAGTTGTTCATACACTTGCAACATCATCTTTTCTTTTCTGTGTACCTAGTTTTTTATCTAGATTTTTTAAAATATTTTTCAATTTAACTTTCGTTTTAATTCAGACATAAATTATAATATTGTTGTTACAGCTACTAGCTAAATATATTAAATTATTTATGTTTTTTACAGCTCATTCACTCATTTTAAAGCAAAACTAGCTGAATGAGTGGTTCATTAGTTCACTTAATATTTTGAATGTATTTATTTTACATGCCTAATCATTATTTTTAATATATTTTATACCACCAAGGTGGCAAAAAAGCATACTGCCTACCTGGTGTTAAGTGGTCACCGTAGCTTATGGACGCTTGCAATACCAGATAAAACACACGCGCATTACCAACCCATTAATTAAAATTTAAAAACTCCATATTTGAAGAACCACCTACTGTTAGTCTCCAGGGAAAACCTCAGCAAGGACATCATTTCATCAAACAATTCTTCAGGTCATATCACATTATTCAAACGGTAGAACACACATAAGGGAGGCAAAGTCTCA
The DNA here is from genome assembly GCA_951394395.1 of Colostygia pectinataria. Lineage (NCBI taxonomy): Eukaryota > Metazoa > Arthropoda > Insecta > Lepidoptera > Geometridae > Colostygia > Colostygia pectinataria. The sequence continues at coordinate 7,525,905 of OX596362.1, forward strand.
GACTGAAAAGGCTCAATACTGCTTTAGAGTTTGGGTTTGTCGACAATTCTCAATGCTAGTCTTTGAACCAAGTCGAAAGGTTCAATTAAATTAATTCCAGGTACAAGTTGTCTTCGGCTCACCTCAACAAAGTGTGGGTGTTGGCATGGTCCCTGTAATAAGGGTCACAATCATTTGATCCCACAAATTTGATCCTACTTAACATTATTTTCATTTGAAACCGAAAATATATAACATGAACTTTTATTTGATCCATCTATGCAAACGACAGTAGAGACACTTTTTTAGTTATATATTATTTTTTTGTTTAATTAACTTACAAACGCTTCTTTTGAAAATCATTGCTGCATAGCAATGAATGTCGTCGATAGACCATAATGCAGCAAAAAAGCGTTTATAAAATATTTTAACAAATTTAATTTTCGTCAAAAAGTAACGTTATGTTTACGTTTTAGCAACTCCAACTCAAGCTTAGTGAAGGTATTGCAAAGGGTGTAGTCAGGCCCCTTACCAGAGTGGTTTATTCTCCAGTTAACGTATGCAGTGCCTTTAGGCTCATCTCCTCAAGCCAGCACAGAGGAAAAGTGCTGGTTAAATTAAACAACTTGCAGTCCTTGAATCAAGACTTTAAAACCGTTGCAAGGTAGCTATAGATAGATAAAGTAAAATAATGACAGTAGCTTTAAAAAAAATCTCAGAAGCTACCAGACTAAAATGTAACTAAGCTAGGCACATTTTTCTGATCTCTGGGTTAAAATAACAACTGGATTTTATTTGCAATTGCCAATACTTATTTGTTTCAGAATGTCATACTCATCAAACGGAACTTACATAGTTGTATGTGATGATGAGACAGTTATAGGAATGGAGTTGGCTGATCGTCTTGTTAAACAAGGAGCCAAAAAGCTAGTTATTTGTCTTAAACCAAGCTCTTTGGCTGGATACTGCTACACAAAATTGCTGTAAGTAAATATGTATGCCCTAATTCTTAAAATAACTTTAGCAGGTTTTTAATTGTATTTTCTTGTAATTTTTATGTAAACGAGTAAAGATTGATTAAGCTTGCAAAATCAGAGATATTACTTGCACGTTGCCACCCTGAAATGTAAATCTAAAGTCCCATGTGCCTGTAATTATTTCACCGGAAACCAACCCTTTGAACTAGTTCGATTAGTTGTTTATAATGCACTGTATGATAAACCTCTACTTTTGATAAGTTTTCGCTAACCGTTATCCTCTGGGGAAAAAAGGTTCTCGAATAGCAACTAAGAATTAGAAGACAAAGAATAAGACAGCCCCCACTCGATGGACAGCGGTTGCAAGAAGTCGGTCGGAATGGAGATGGATCTAAATCGGTCGTCACTCTCTGTAGGGGAGGCCTATACCCAGCAGTGGACGTCTTTTGTCTGATATTATGATGATAATGATGATAATATAATTTTTAGATACTGGAACAAACTCAACGTCACTGTAAAACTATCCAGCTATAATCTGCAAACGGAGAAAGGTTGCCTCAACTTGCTGAAGGAAGGCACTAAATTGGGCCCTATTCTGGGAATTTTCATAGTTCAAAACTTCAGTGGCACCGAAAGTTTAGAGGCGGATGATGCAGCTGCGAAATTCAATAAAACTGCTGGCGTTGTTACCAAGTTGGACTTGACATCGAGAAATATCTGCAATGAACTGAAGTTAGGTTTTTTTGTTTTGCATAGGGTCAGTTAGACAAATTATAGTTTCGGAAAAAAGAATATAAAGTACACAGCACATAACATAAGATTTATCTAGATTTTAGTAACACCAAACCGCGAAACGAAGTATAGGACGGCCGCCACTCGATTGATTGATGTCACTGTTGATAGCTATTGGCCGACATTGACATGATGAAGTAACGCCATGTTTTCGATGCACATCAAACACTTAGCTTAGCCAGCAAATTAAGCGATGTAGGTCACACAAGCCAGCAGCGACCGCGCGGTTTATCTAGCCAGTGCATATTCGGACAGCAAACGGTCCGCACTCATCAGCATTCATCATTATCATTTAGAGTTACGCGCTAAGTGAATAAAACCTTTGTGATGAAATCATCCTCCCCACTGAGTCACGTGTACGGTTCCGTATACCATGGATAACGGAACCAATAATTTATACTGTACTCAATGAAAACATTGTTTTTTACAGTCACTTCGTCGTATTAAACTACGCAAGTCAGAAAGTGACTGATGAATACATGGTGTCAGTATGTGATGCAATTTGTAATTCTCGGAGAGAAATCAGTTTACCAGCTTTATCATTCCGCATTGAATTACTCAAAGAGGTATGGAGAACGTCATTATAATATTATGATTATTATCAAAAACTGCTTACGTTTTTTTCTAGTTAAGCTATTGTCGTTGTGAAAGCCATTGAAATATGCAAACTAGCAATGTTAGTAAAATTAGCGCTTTTTTTGTTAAAATTATGTTGTATCTGGTGCGTTAATGATGAAATAACACAATTTTTAAACATTTACTTACAGCTTGATGAACAGGACTCAAAAAAATCTAGATCATCGATATCGGCTGTTTTTAATGCTCTTGAAATAGCCCTCAAGTCAAAATACAGCAACGCTATTTCATTTTGTGCAAATAAAATTGATACTTCAACGTTTATAGAGCGAGCATCAATAATTATAGGCATGTATTATTTTTGAGTTTTTTTGTATATGGTACTTTAATGCAACTTAAAACAAGAAATAAAAAAATAATTATATTAGTTCGTTCATTTGTTATGGCCGAATTACCCTATTTTGGGTTAACATGTTTAGCATTTTAATATGTTTTGGGTCACCTTGTTAAATACTATTATTATAATACATTTTTTGTGAATTAACTTATCATCCAGATTCCAGGTCAGGCCATTTATAATTGATAAAATAGTCAAAACTACAAATAATATTTTATATTATAAATAAATTGGTTTTACAATTACATTTTACCTATACCACAAATAAATTTAAAAAAACACCATAAAAAATTTTACAAGTTCACGTTGACGTCACTATAAATCACTCAAATGGTAAAATGTTACAGTAAACTAATAGCTAGGTCCCTAAGTAAAGCTTCATTAGTTTAGGTCAGACTAAATTACTTGTTAATTTCTTTTGTAGGTGTCAAGGACATAAACTTAATCGACGAGAGCATCCGTCTCAAAAGCCTTCTGGTAAATGATGCCATCATTGTCAAACTAAACAGCCTTATTAAAGAAGTTTACCAAATTAGTTACACGTCTAGGAAAACTCTAGAAATGACCATTGGGAAGTAAGTATTTTTTCAAGATTATTTTGTCCTGGTACGCAAATGTACACACGAATACAAATATTAGTACCAATCTATTTATTAGGATAATAAAATTGTTCCATTTATTCATAAATTAATTTATAGTAATAGGTATACAAAACTGTCTGTGGAAAAATCTCATACAGTACCATGCATACGGATGTTCAATATTATTTTTTAGTAAGGGTCCTTTAATAAGAACGAGTATATACTAATTTAGAATTTACAGATTATTGTTTTCTATTTCAGTCTCAAAAACATTGAAAAATTAAAATCACAAGGAACGCTAAACATAAAGGATGGCTTAGAAGCATTTTTTACTTACATTGATTCTGACGAGTGCATGGCTGCGGAACCTTTAGTCAACATGGCTACCACCTACAGCAACATTGAGGTACCGACTTATAGAATAGAATAGAATAGAAAAATATTTATTTAACGCCACACAATTAACATAAAAATAAAAATAACAATAAAAATAATAATACTTCATAATTATATCAAAACATAAAATAGGTACATGTGACAGAAACAACAGAGGGCATAAGGAGCGGTAGAGAATCCAGATTACGATAAAATTTATCAAGTAATCATTTAGTACAACTCTGTGTTTCAGGATGGTATAGTTTTGCCTATAATTAACTAAATAGATCTATTACTAAGAAACAATATCACATGACCTATGTAAGCTTATTTTATTGTAATCTTCTGTAATGTTGTAGGTACATTATTATGGTTAATAATTTGTATTCAATTACATTTATTGAGAGACTATGTTAAGCCATTTTAGATACTTAGACCATAGACATTTTATTATTGGCTTATGATTAGAAAAATATAGATTTAAAATATTATTTTCAAAAAATATTATGCAGTGGAGAAATAATATTAAATATTATATAAGAAAGAACTTTAGCACTCACGAATTTATTTCTGTAGGTTTCTTACACCTTAACACTAAATTTATATCTTTAAACAGAACAAAATACGAGTAGTTATGATATATTTACGTATCTTTTTACATGACTTCGGACAGTCTCACTGTACCGCAGTACTAATTTATGTTCTGTGTCTGTACATTACAAAACTCACACCTAATGAAGCTTTTATATTTGGCGACTGTGTCTTTGTTCCAATCGTTCTCCATTTTATACTCAAGCGAAGCGACTCCATTTTATAACAACTCAATACGTTTAAATACAATACAAGAAATAACGATGTATTAATACTGATAATTATTCTTTTCCTTTATTATTACTTAACTTATTACGAATAAGTGCGTACATTAATATTTTCTTAAAATAAACATGTTGTACAACACAATCTTGTGTTTCTCAAAAACAATACATAGTTATTAATTTTGTATATCAAAAGATGTTAAAACCAAGGAATTAATCTGTAAACATCAAACAATCTGCGATTTGTTCTATCTAAGTGGTAAATTGTTGCCAGCCAATAATTTATACCATGTAGTATCACAAACTACGTAAATGACTATTTAATTAACCTTAATTACTATCTATTTATTGTTTAATATTATCATTTTTATATCCTAACAAATGCAACGGTTTAATAAACATTGTTGGGTCTGCCTGAACTTATTGCTAGAGCTTATTGCAAAAAGTTAAGATTAGTAAGCAAGTACCTACAATGATATTACAGTTACTGTTGTTGCTGAAAAGCTGTAAACTCAGGTGAACCACAAATTCTTATTATAAATTAATGCAAAAAAGTGCAATGAAACCGCACTTGTGCAAAGCCGGGGCAGGTCGCAGATATAGACTATGGTACTCAAGAATAATGTAGCATTCTAATGAAAAATAATTTTTGAAATCAGACTATTCGTTTTCGAGTTAATTTGTAACACACAAAAATACAAACATACAAAAATACAAATCTTCTCTCTATATAATATTAGCATATATAGATAAGCAATTTTTTTTTTAAGTAATCATTTGTTGTAGGAAGAAGAAGAGCTAGACCCGAAAGCAACGTACTTGATGATGGTACCAGGGTTCGAAGGTCATCACGAGGTATTTAGAACTGTCTGCGAAAGACTGAAAATCCAAGCCGTGGCCTTCCAATACGGCCCAGAGTTAACCGATGCTAATGTTCCAGAATTAGCTGAAAATGCTATAAAGGTAAATAATTAATAAGATGAAAATTTAGGGCCTTATTTATAAAAAAACATTCATTTTATTGGCTTGGTAAGTATTGTCTTTCTTTTAGACCTATGATTGCTGTAAAATAAGAACCTATATAGAAGAGTTTGTTTTATTTCATTTCATCTAGTTAAATCAACCTTCTAACTTACTGGTTTGTTTATGGATATAAAAAAAAACATTTATTAGCATCTGGCATCTGCTAGCAGCTTTTTCAAAATATGTATGAAAATAATTATTATATTATACTGGTAGACACGGCGCGGTGTCACTCGCGTTATTTTTTTCGCAATTTTTTATAAATTTTCACCATTTCAACCTTCCCTGAAATCATACAAACGTTTCAAGGCTAAAATCAGCCAAATCGGTCAAGCCGTTTTTGAACTTTAGCGAGCCCAACGCACAGCAATTCATTTTTATATTCAAGGTCATTCATTATCAACCTGACAAACACTTGTACTTTAAAAAAAAAATACTTGTACTTTTTTTTCTAAACATTTTTGTTTCTATTAAAAAAAAAATTACGTATTTCTGCTTAATAATTAGTTATCCTTGTTAGAAATTGAAAAAACAGCGCTCGGCACGTGTCAATGAATCGCGGGTCAATAACCCGCGCGTCCTTGACCTCGCGTGTCAATGACCCGCTACGGGGCGCGCACACTTGAATATTTTATTACTACGCCGTTTAACTCGATTCCCAACAATGATAAATAATAATTGAGCAGAAAAACGTCATCGATTTTTTTTGTTTACTTGGGATTTTTAAGACAAAATATACATAAAAGAAAAATTATGGGTACATATATTTTTTTTAGGTGTAGAACCTACTCCTTAAGTTTGTCAGGTTGATAATGAATGACCCTGTATAAGATGACGGAGAAGCAGGAGCAGGGTAAATCATAGAGAGAATGACGTCAGCCGAGCTGACGTCACTAGCCTATATCTTCATGATGGATCACTCATCTTGTTAAAGACAAGGCAGGAACTGTTCAAGTCTTCTTTATTTCAAGCTTCAGTAGGTGTTGACGGTCCGACGGCTTGACTGCGATTGAATCGTACCCGGGTCGCCGCCCGTATTCATAGCAAAACGCAGGCATGCGTCACAGTTGTTTACAAAAAGACAAAATTACTTGTGAATGCCTGAGTCTTGCTTGTAACAATCCAATTAGTTAACTTATGGTCTGAATAGTTAAAATAACCAGGAGATTACTAACTTATGGTTTGAACAGTTAAATTAATTAGTTAATTATGTAATCTAGTGCTTACTTAATCAGCTAAATAATTCATGATTTACAAGTTGTTCTAAGACTGTTTTTTGCAATGTGTTTTTAGATCCAGCCAGTGATGATGTCATTGCTCCCATTTTTATATATACAGGGTCATTCATTATCAACCTGACAAAGGGATAAGTTCCACACATTAAAAAAATATATGTACCTATAATTTTTTTTTATGTATATTTTGTCTTAAAAATCCCAATTAAACAAAAAAAAATCGATTACGTTTTTCCGCTCAATTATTATTTATCATTGTTGGGAATCAAGTTAAGCAACGTAATAATGAAATATTCGAGTGTGCGTGCCCCGTAGCGGGTCAAGGACACGCGCAGGTCAAGAACGCGCGGGTTATTGACCCGCGGTTCATTGACGCGCGGGTCACTGACACGTGCCGAGTGCTGCCTTTTCGATTTCTAACAAGGACAACGAGTTATTAAGCAGAATTACGTTTTTTTTTTAATAATATATAAAAAAAAAACGTTTAGAAAAAAAAGTACAAGTTTTTTTTTTATGTGTGGAACCTACCCCTTAAGTTTGTCAGGTAGATAATGAATAACCTTATATATACCTTTATGAAGATTAGTAAAAAAATAAACATAACTAATAAGTAGATTAAAATAACAATAAAAATAAGTTTTATGTAGAGTTGGCATTATTTCGGACAGTAGACCGCTGAATACGGCTAACTGACCTCACTGGGCTGACTCAAAGAAAATTATTATAAAAACAACCACTTATCTACATAAAAATAATATTTATTATTTCTCATTTATTGTTTTGTTTATAGTATATGAAGAAAAGGATCCACCTTCACGATAAATTCTACATCTTAGGCTACTCGTTTGGAGTCAACGTGGCTTTGCAGTTGGCTGCCTTATTTGAGAAAGAAGGTGATTAATTGGTTATTTTTGTTTTTAGAGTGTTAACCATCACACTAAGGGAATACTTAACATTATAATAATTGGGATCGCTTCGCGCCGAAGACATCCCAATGATTATTTCGTCCAAGCGAGATATATCTCTATAGCTCAATTGGTAGAGCACTCGCGTATCAAGCGGTGGTTGCGGGTTCAAATCCCGCTCGAGGCGAAATAACTTTTTGTGATATTATAATCCTAAGGTGATTAATGTTGCTATAAGTTTTAATGATATTTATTTTTCCATTAACTAAAATTAATGATTATTGCATGCAATATCTAACCTCATAGCACCACGCCACAGAATTTTATAAAATTTGTTTGGTTGTAATCTTAGTGTTGTTGAAAATCATTACCAACGGTTTTAAACCATGACAATTTTATTCCTACAGTATTTTGAAATTTAATTTTATATCCTTGCAGGTCACGTCGGTGTTGTTTATTGTTTGGACAGCAGCCCTGACGTTCTATGGGCCCAGTTCAATGCACACGTAGGCCATCTAACTGACGCGCAGCTGCAGAACAACCTGGTTCAACATATGTACAAACTCATGAATGGACAAGACAGTGAGAAACTTATCCAAAAACTGGAGCAAACTGACTCTTGGGAGGAAAAAATTGAAATTTGCGTGAACGCGCTCAAGGGAGTAGGGAACTTCTCACATCAATACAAGAGATGCATCCTCCAAGGGGCATATAAAAGAATTATGCTCGCAAGAGAGTATCAACCTACTTTCAAGCTGCAGTCTGAGCTGGTACTGATGAAAGGAACACCTCACCCGAAGATGGATACATTGCCTCACGATTACGGTCTCTCAAAATACACAATAAATCCCGTGCAAGTTTTCGATATAGAAGCAGATCATGCATCTACTCCTCACGACAGCCGCGTCACCAGCATCGTAAACAGACTACTTGATCCAAAACTTTTAGAAGCTTTTAATAATAAAAATGTATGCTGGAGCTATATTGCCAATCCCAAAAATATTAAAAACTTTTAAGTCGCGACGCACACCGCCTGCTTTTTTTCGCGACTCCGACGTTCAAGTGGATAAGTGGCATAATTTTTAGCAATGTCAATAATATTTTATGATAACTGAATAAAATCAATTAGTTTGTAAACACTACTTTAGTCGCTTAGTTAATATAAACAGCCATCTAATAAATTATTTATTTACTAATGAGAAGTTTTTAATTTGAATGAGTCACAAAAACTCCTGTGCGCTGTTCCTACTAATACTTTTTTTTTAAATTAAAATAGCAAGTGAAATAATGTCAACAGGTAGAAATTTTGAAAATGATCAGGAATCTTTACTTATATTTTATACTAGTATTATAAATAGAGAAGATTTGTATTTTTGTATGTTTGTATTTATGTATTTTTGTTTGTTACGATAAACTCAAAAACAACAGGTTCGATTTAAAAAATATTTCACTATTACAATGCTACATTATCCTTGAGTAACATAGGCTATATTTATTATTAGAAAAAAAATAGGGATCCCTACTAAAACTTCAATAATGTAACCCAACGTGTAAGAAAATTTGCCATAAAATGTCTTTCATTGCATGCGCTGCGGAAACTATTGATGATAGAACAATAAAATGTTCTACATTATTAAAAAAACACATACATATTGATGCAAGAACTTATTGATATTTACAAAAAAGTTAGCGATAACAATTATTATCGCAGCGATGCTGCGTGAGTGTTCACCGACAGGTTCACGTACGTACGAGAGCTAGAGGCAGGTAGTTAACTACCTGCAGTTGCGCATTCATTGAGGCTGTTTCTCTATAATATATTACTCTGGCAGTGGGTGAAAAATCGAGTTCCGAGACAGGGATCATGTTAACTCGCCCGAGTTTTCGGGTGGCTCCGGCAATACCTAGAGGCAAAGCGGTAAGGGACGCAAGCAGGCCGCGAAAGTTACCAGTATGTTGGCGGGCGCGAGTTACATGGTAACTGTCATCTAATCTATGGCGCGGGCCCGACTAGACTTATCAGGTTCATTCAGCGAGCGACCGCGATAAAATCTAATCATCTAATTAAGAAATGGTTAATAACTGCGTGCGAATAGTAGCAAAAGGAACAAGAATTTTTATTTTTTACTTATCCAAAAGATCGTGGCAGTTCACCTGTCTGCCTACCTTTATACCTTGGCACCTTTTTATCGAAATAAAGTAATTTTCTATACTAAGTATGTATTAATCTGTATTTTCTAATATTGGAAGTCTTTTTAACCTACTTCTCTTTGTCGTATCGATTCGAGCTATAGGATTTGTAGATATCTAATTCGGATAAACTTACAAGAATTTGATACTGTCGAGCTGATCTGATGATGGAGTCAGGAGTTGCATAATGGAACTCTTCAATGGCTGCTAGTAAACCCCACGAGTTTGGGCTTATTTGTTTTTTTTTCGACGCGCCCAATACATCACAATTGGTTACGAGGGTCTGATGCTGGAGTCAGGATTGTATAGTGGAAATCTTCAATGGTTGCTAGTAAACCTACAAGTTTGGGCTCATTTGTTTTGTTTAGACGAGCCCAATACATCACACTTGGTAACTAGGTTCTGATGATGGAGTCAGGAGTTGTAATAGTGGAACTCTTCAGTGGCTGCTAGTAAACTCCTCGAGTTTATCTAGTAAAACATTAACCTTCCTTTTTAATAATATATTTGGAATCATTGACAAAAATCCATAAAAATAACCTTATACGATTTTTAACTACGAGGTTAACTTTAACAATCAGAATGACAAAGAGACATAGATTTTAGCTACGAAACTACTCTCGATACAAATCAAGTCAAAATACGTCTTCACAGCACAAACTCTCGAATCGAAGTGCCCGCCATGCCTTTTTTTTTTTTTTTTTTTTTTTTTCGGAATGGACATAATGCTGTTAGGTCGACTGACAACCTGTGACAGCTTTACCCGGACTTTCGGCGAGCGCAGATGGCGCTCCGCCTGCAAAGATTTGAATTTTAAGCAACTATCGCAAGGGCACCACTTAGGTACGGACCACGGCTTGCGTAGTTGCTATCGGGGAGGGCGGCCCACCGGGGGGCGGAACGGAGAGACGTCGTCGACCTCGCCGGCGAGGTCGGTGTATTTGTGCAGTGTTTACTCTGTCCTGACTGGATGACTGGGTCGCCTCCGCGTTAGCAGAGGTGATCAGGTCATCGGGATCACCAAGAACGTGTCTTGGCCTACGAAGGGATCGATCAGCGGGCGGTTCGATTGGATAATCGAGAAAATCGGATACTAGAGGGTTCGGATGGTGGGGCGCGGCATCAAAGTAACGTCTTGAAGCGCGTTTTATGAACTCTGATATGGTCTCTAGACCTAAATCGCGGTGGAGATCTACATTGCGCATGTACCACGGTGCCCCCGTGGCTCTACGCATGAATCTATTTTGAACTACTTGTAGGGCCTTAATGTGATTTGAATGAGCGAACGCCACGGAGGCGTAAGTCATTATTGGACGAATGCAAGTTTTGTATAGTGTCACCTTATTTCTAAGGGACATTTTACTGCGCTTGCATAAGAGTGAGTTTAAACGGAACATAACGAATTTAGCGCGATTGCGGACTTTCTTCGCGTGAGCTTCAAAAGTCAGGCGTCTATCAAGGGTGACACCGAGGTAGCGGGCTGTTCTAGCCCAAGGAATGGGCTTATCGAAAAGGGTGAGGGTTCTGGGCTTAGGGCGCCCCCGTGAGAAGTACACTGCTGTGCTCTTCGTAGGGTTTACCTCTATGCGCCATTTTCGGAAGAATGCGCCGAGTGCATTGAGAGCGGCTTGCAGTCGTATACACACCCGATTGCTATTGCGATCGGAAGTGTACACAGCTGTGTCATCGGCAAACAAGGCGATTTCGACTTTATGATGGTGAGGGATATCGCTGGTGTACAGCGTAAAAAGGAGGGGAGAGAGTACGGAGCCTTGGGGGACTCCGGCTCGGACGGGCCGTGGGTCAGAAAGCGCACCTTGAACGGTGTAGCGGAAGCTTCGATTGAGGAGAAAGTCTCGTAAGATGAGCACGAGTCTATCGGGCACTCCGAATTGGGAAAGCTTGTAGATCAAGCCGTTGTGCCAGACCTTGTCAAAAGCTTTCGCCACATCGAGGAAGACGGCTCCCGTACTTGCCGGCCAGGTATGTTGGAAGTTGGATAACACGTGCTCCGTGATGCGGAGCACTTGCTGTGGACAAGAGTGTCTGGCTCGGAAGCCAAACTGCTCATCGGGGAGAAGGTTGAGCTCGTGCACGTGGGACCAGAGACGCCTCAAAATGAGGCGTTCATAGATTTTTCCCAGGGAACTGAGTAGACTAATGGGACGGTAACTAGAAGGCTCTGATGCCTTTTTGCCCGGTTTGGGGATGCCGATGACGATGGCATCCTTCCAAACGTCGGGGAAAGTACAGGTTGACATGGCTGCATTGAATATGCTGACTAAGAGATAAATCAGGGTTACCGGGAAGTGCTTGAGCACTTTGTTGGTGATACCGTCGGCACCGGGTGCCTTTCGGGGTCGGAGGTCCTTGATAATCGCCTGAACCTCTGCGGCTTTAACGAGAGATAAAGGAGGCGCTGAGGGCGGCAAGGAAACTAAGCGTGCTACTTCGCTGTCCACCGTATCGAGGTGAACAGGGTCGACGGGTTCGAGACTCGGAGAGCATTGGGTTTCGAGGCTTTCGGCCAAGCAATTGGCCTTTTCCTCATCTTCGAACGCGAGAGTTTGATCGGGTCGGATAAGCGGAGGCATGACTGAGACGGTGTCAGCTTTCATGGACCGAGCCAATTCCCAGTAAGCTAGGTGGCTTGGCTCGATCCCTGAAAGCTTTTCATCCCATTCACGGTCGCGAAATTCGCGAACGCGTTTCCTAACTACGTTTTGAAGGGTGCGTAACCTTTGACGGTTTCTATCAGTGGGCCAAGAGCTATAACGTCGTGTCGCTGCGTTTTTCTCTGTGATCAATCGCTTCACGTCATCCGGCAGAGGCCGGCGGCGGTCACCCACCGCCGGTACCTGCTTAGATAACCCGCTGATAGCGGTAGTGACATGATTGGTCAGAGAGTCAACCGCAATGGTTATATCGTCGGGGGATGTTATGTCATCTGGGATTCTCTCCAATTCGGGTGTATGGATACTCTCGAGGGCTTCCCCGAGCTTATACCATTTTACCACGGTCTTGGTGAGAGGGGTAGTGACAGGAGGGGAGCCTAAGTGCATGAGCACAGGTCGGTGGTCGGAGTCGAGTTCGTGTAGCGTTTCTATCGAGTGCAGCCGCAAGGCTACGTTCTTTAGTAACGCCATGTCGAGTATGTCTGGTCGGTGAGTCACTACATCAGGATAGTGCGTCGGAGTCAGGGGCGAGATAACGTCAAAGTTAAGTGAGTCGGCTAGAGTCTCAAGGCGAAGGCCGTTAGGGGTAGTGGTCAGGCAGTTCCAGAGAACGTTCTTGCAGTTGAAGTCTCCTGCCAAAATGACGGAGCTTCCCAGATCAAGGAGAGCGTTGATGTCACTCCTGCGCAAGGTTGCACTAGGCGGGAGATAACATGAAGCTATGGTGATGGATTGGTGGTCGGTCATCCCTATTCTACAGACAGAGGCTTCTAAGTCAGTCAGGGGAGGAGTGTCGATCGGAATGCAGTGCAAGGACCTCTTGTGATAGATAAGAGTGCCGCCCAAGGGGCGGTTGGTTCTATCGTTCCGGACCAACTGATAGTTCGCAATCCTAGGATCGCGGTGGCCCGGTTTCAAGAAGGTTTCTTGCACTAGCAAAACGTCGACGTTATGTTTGGATAAGAATAAGCTAACTAATTCACGTTGCTTGCTGAGACCGCGAGCGTTGAAAAACGCTAGCGTAACGGAACGGGGTTTTTGCCTTTCCTTTTGTACTACCATTTTGGTCGTACAACAGGGAGGAAGGTAGGGGACTGCAGAGCTACAAGAAGCTCTTTGTTAGCGCTGCCCCCCATGCCGATCGGGGCGCGCTTTATATAACCGGTCGCTCGTTCGTAAACGAGTCCTACCGACACGACTCGAACGCTGTTGTTGAGCGAGGTGTGCTTGATATCATCGGCGCCAGTCGGTCGCTCGACATAGAGCGACGTTGTTGTTGATCTCTAACAATATTTTATTGTGACAGCCCTAAAAGAATAGGCTATTATAATGACGTTCTTATGGAGCTGTTCCTCTGTATTACTCTGTGCCGCTGCCCCGCGCAGCGCCCCGTAACGTCGGCGTCGTCGCCTAGCTAGGGCAGTAGCGATAGCATGTCATAGTCATAAATAAGACAAAAAAAGTTATCAATTTACAATAATTCTGACAAACTAAATTTTGGTGGAGACCTTGGACACCTTAAGAAATAAATAATCAAAAGTCACCATCGATCCCATGTGTACTAAAAAAGTTATTTGGGGTCAAAGGTAAAATTTGAGATTTTTGTATATAATAAATTATTAACGGCTATTTACCACTTAAATTTGTCATTTATGCTGACGTTTCGCGGTCGCGGGCGGTGCTCATGAAGAAGAGCTTCTAAATAGCTTTGAACTCAAGTGGTAATTATTATTATTCTATTTTTTTTTTATAAATTACCAAAATTTTAAAATAGCCGTTAATAATTTAATATGGTTTCTAACCACTATAGTTTCAACTCTTTAATTTTTTGGATATATTCAAAAAACGGTAAGTTTTCTCAAAAAGTTGTTATTATAAGGATCTACAAAAATGGTCCTCATTTTTTTTCTATGAATTACGACTCTTTAGATGTCGTGATTCGATAAGTTGAAGGAGTCACGTTCTACATATTGCAAACATTTCCACACCTGCACCTGTGAGGTGCTCTATTAAGTTAGTGTATGTATTTTTATTTATGTGGTGACTCCTTCAATTTTTAGAATTACGATATCTCAGGAATGGTTTTCTTAGAAAAAAGTTTATGAACCGTTGTGTCTCTCAAATTCACAAATTTTGACCTTTGACCCCGAACAACTATTTATTTTTGTTTTATTTTCATATAAATCGAATGACAATTACCAAGTTACTACCTAAAACAGATAAATTTATGCAATTTCCATATCCACATGCATTAGTTTAAAAATATAATATTATCCGTTTTCGTACGAGAAAGTGGAAACGAAATTTTTTTGCAAACTGTACATTGCACAAACGTCGCTCAAGCACAGAGTAATACAGAGAAACAGCCTCAATGAACGCGTTTCTGTAGGTACTTAACTACATGCGCAGCGATGTGTGCGTGAGCGTTTACCGACAGGTTCACGTACGAGAGCCGAGAGTTATTTTCGAGTGGATCCGGCGCAACCAAGAGGATTAAACGGCAGGGACGCAAGCGGGCCGCGAAAGCTACATGTATATTGGCGGGCGAGTTACGTAGTAACTGACATCTAATCTGTGGCGCGGGCCCGACTTGTCGGTCGGGTTTATTCAGCGAGCGACCGCCACCCGAAATGCAGTGCAATTTATGTAATATTTAATCAATTATTTATTAAAATCTAAATGGTTAATATTTGCAGTGTATGCTGTAATGCTGCAAAAGGAATAAGAACTTTTTATATATTACCTATACAAAAGATCGTGACAGGTAAATTTAACTACCTACCTATCTACCTTTTTATAGAAATTAAGTGTATATAGGTGGTAATATTATTAGAAACCTATTTCAACCTAAGTAGGTTAGTAGGTAGATAGGTAGTTAAACTAGTCTAATTGTCGTATCAATTCGAACTCTAAGATGCGTATTGCGTATGTTATTCGGATAAACATATAATAATTTGATACTGTCGAGATGATCTGATGATGGAGTTAAAAGTTGCATAGTGGAACCCTTCAATGGCTGCTAGTAAACTCAACGAATTTAGGATCATTTGTTTTGTTTAAACGAGCCCAATACATCACACTTGGTTACGAGGGTCTGGTGATGGAGTTAGGAGTTGCATAGTGGAACTCTTTAATGACTGCTAGTAAACCTCACTAGTTTGGGCTCATTTGTTTTGTTTTTATGAGCCCATATTACACCTAATTAGTAAAACATTTACCTACCTACCTTTTCAATGCGATTGTGTGTGACAGCCCTACAAGAATAAACTAATAAAAATGTATTTCTTAAGGAGCTGTTTCTCTGTATTACTCTGTGGTTCAAGCCAGGTGTCATGTTAAGTCACCGGATAGTAGTAATATTCAAATCATTAAAAGATTTGCAATTATTATGCAATTTACATCTCTTCACGGGACATCATCAGGATCATGGTGTATGCGCGCTATCACCCAGATCTTTGGATCTACGTCTCAAGGTGGTAACGAGCAAGTGTACTACTACTAATTAAGCTATTAGCTGTTCTAATTGATTCCATAGTCACATTTCAACCAGTTATCTTTTTTTCACAATAACCCTTTTTCGGTAAAAAATCTTTTGAGTGAGAAGAATAAGGTCAGTCAGCCTTATTCAGCGGTCTAGAGTCTGAAATAATGCCAATTCTACCAATACACTTATTTTTATTGTTATTATACGAGTGTACCTACCTCCCTAATTTATACAATTAAAGAAGCAGTCTTCAAAATGAAAAGTAACTGTTTTTGTTGTGGTTGGGACACCTCCCATTAGGTTTATTTAAGTCATGTTCTAATCCCATCTGCACTTTGATAGTAAAAAGCTAAGGAAAAATAGTAGAAGGCTAATCACGATGATGATGATGAAAACGAATTTTTTTATCATCTTAACAAAATTATTGAGTTTGTTTAGTATTGATAGTCCCTGCTAGCGCAATTGTCGAGTGGTTGAGACGCCAAATAAAGCTCTATACATATCAGAGGTTGCGCCACCAGCAAGTGATTCGGTAGCCGTTATCAAATCGGTAGCGCAACCAAGCGGAGATTAGATGAGGTACCATATTGTTGTATGTGTGTTAATACCCAGGTGTTCTGGGTATTTTCTATGTATAACAAAAAATATATATCTATGTATTGTATTGTATTAAGTATATCAGCCATCTAGCACCTTAACACAAGCTCTGCTTAGCTTGGGGTTGATGCTGTGTGGATTGTCCAGCATTATTCTATATTATATAAATATTAAATAAATAATGCTATATACAGCAGTATACATTTAGTTAGTGGCGCGACCCAGTGGCGCTACCATGGTGTCCTAGTGAGATAGAGCCTTAAAACAATTAATTTGTAGAAAGTGCGTATATTGTCAGTCATTCAGTAACCCAACGAATTTTTAGTTTATTAACCTTTAGGGACACTCGTTCCTATAGTAGGTAAATTCAATGAACTTTGGAGTCACAAATAAGAAACATGAATAATTTATTACCATTTTATTTATTTTTTTACTTTTTAGAGTTCCTTTTTCTTAGGCCTATCAAATACTTTAAAAACAATATTTAACCTTACCTATACTCTGGTTTTTAATTCAAGTCCAAAAAGGTAAACAATGGTGATACCATAGAAAATAAATATTTTATTTTTTACAGGGAACGCTGCTAAATTACTGGGTAAGAATTTTTATTTCCATGACATGTAAAACTAATTAAAATAGATGATCTAAGCATAGTTTTGTTCAGATATTAATGTTTGTTATGTTGGAAAAACAGTATTTTTTTTGGGTAAATATTTTATGGTACTTGTCACATTCTGGGGTACGGTAAGGTTTTGCAGTGCTATTACACATTTGGTTCATTTTCATTCGTTTATCGAATGTGCTTGTCGGAGGGTTTCTTGTTGTGTTTTCTTGTCCTGTTCACGTTTTGTCCAGTTTGTTCTATGGGGTTGGTATAGGTAGAGATAGATTTAGACTTAGAGTAAGCTATTCATTGAGATGCAGATGAAAACATTTACAGAGAAAAAACATAAAATAAAATATCTTTTTACATCAAGTTTTTCGTTCCGAGCCAAGTGACAGTTCTTGTCATTTTTTTTTCTTCCGGTAACCATGGTGATGAGTAAGTGTTAAAGAAGTTTCGTTAGGTTGATGAAATGAGTCGCCACCAAGGAAGTCGATAGATAAAAAAGCCCCGTGTTGTTTCTGTTGATCTTTGTTGGTAGACTGGTAGTAGGTAGTAGGTATATCGATCCAAAGGTTTTGCTTTTATGAGATACACAAAATTGACATTTGACAATGACATTTGTTTGTTTACCTTTTTGGACTTGAATAAAAACCAGACTATAGGCTTTATATTGTTCTACATTTCGTATTGGTGCATTAGTTAGTAATGATCCGCTTTGAATCATCATGACAGCCTAATGTTCCCACTGCTGGGACACTGGCCTACTCTCAGGCGAGAGTGATTGGGCCTTAATGCACCACTTGGACCCAATGCGGATACGTCACACATGTCTTTCGAATTTTTAGTTTGAATTCGGTGTGCATAATTATTTTTCTGGTTAAAAAAAATATGCGATGCCAGTGCAAAATGTGTATATTTTATGAACATCTATTTTTCACAGCACTGGTAAAAGTTTAGTATGATAACTATAATAAAAAAAACCATCTACTTTTATTAAAGTTAAAAAGAACCCAAGCTAGTTAACTACAAAAAAATATCACATGAATATTAATTAGTTTCTCTAATTTAATACAGTTAAGTAATGATGTATAAATACTGAAACACTCAAGAAGATAGGTAAGTCGTTGACCGATTCGTGATCCTGACGCATTAAAATAACTCCAACGCCTCAAGAAACTCTCCATAAGGAGATGTCTCAAAAGAAGATAAGACCAGCGGCAGGAGAGGAAGTGGTGATCAGTGGGATGTCAGGAATATTTCCTATGTCGAACAGTGTACATGAGTTTTCAGAAAATCTTTTTAATAAGGTAAGATTTTTTTTTCTATGAACTAAATATCTGCGTCCAAGTTTTTCTTTCCAGGTAATAGCGTGTTTGGAACCCGTGGTAATTCCGAGATTGATTAAGTAAAATTATTTTTCAACACACTTGCTTATAAAGTGGCTCTATGGTCATCGCAATTAGGCACAGAATGACACCCATAATCAAACTATGACTTTTTCATTGCTATAACTCACTAGTGAGTTATAATTTTTTTTTGTTATATTATTCACAAGTGTGTTGAAAAACGTCGTATGATACACGTGTGTATTGATGATTACCGTCCTCGGCTATCTTAAGACCCTCGCCTACGGCTCGGGTCTCAATGGCGCCTCAGCGGTAATCACCAATGTTACACACTAGTACCATAATGTACTATTGTTCACCAGGTGAACATGATTACATCTGAGGACTCTCGCTGGGTGTTTGACCACCCTGAAATGCCAAAGCACCTAGGAAAGGTCAATAACATGGGCAAGTTTGACGCCCAGTTCTTCAGGGTGCATCACAAGCAGGCAGCCGTCATGGAACCCATGAGCAGAAAACTGCTTGAGCATGCTTACAGCGCTATTTATGATTCAGGTAAAATTAAATGAAAAATGAAAGAAACCTAATTAGGTACTGATAAAATTAAAATAGGATTACAAGCAGACATAATTATGAACTATACAATAGATAGACCAGTAGACACTTCTTTAAAGACAGTTACACAGAAAGTTATTGATACTCTAATTATATGTATAACTAGCTGCGCCCCACGGTTTTACCCGTGGATAAACAGTTTTTATCCCATGTACTATAAATTATACTATTATACTATTCTACTTAAAACGAGCGCTACAGTTACAACATGCAATTACAAATTTTATATAGATCCGTTCAGTCGTTTGAGCGTGATGCTTCCTCCTAATATTTTTTTTTATACCACTAAAGTGGCAACCAAGCATACGGCCCACAAAATGGTAAGCGGTTACCGCAGCTTATGGGCGCTTGCAATACCAGAGGTATCACTCACGGATGGCCACCCTGAGACGTAGATCGAAAGTCTCATGTGCCTGAAATTCCACCGGAAACCATACCCTTCGAACCGGAACACAGCGATGCGAGCATTACTGCTTGTCGGCAGAAATAGGTGTGGTGGTAGTCCTTCCCCAGACGAGCTCTATCATAAGAACTCTACTACTCTTAAAACATACATTTATACAAACATTCAAACTTTTCTGTTTATAATAATATTATTATAAAGATTATTTTTTTTATAACAGACACATTATCTGGCTAAAGATAAAACTTTTCAGTTCGTTTCTAATTCAGAAATCAAAGAGGCGATCAAAATAAATATTTTTTTTTTCATCAGGCATCAACCCTCTACAACTTCGAGGGAAAAAAGTAGGTGTCTTCATCGGTTCTGCATTCTCTGAGTCAGAGAAAATCGTCATCTACGAAAACGTACAACATAATGGATTTGGTATAACTGGGTATGTTAGACTGTTGCGTTTTTTAACCGACTTTCAAAAATGTTTTTTTTTATGTAACATATTTATTATATTATATACAAAAAAAAAACAATTAAGAATTGATGTTGATGATTCTTTTATTGTTTGTTATGCAGGCTTCAGAGGTAGTTCCCGTTTAAATTTTATCGAAATTGGTTTTTGATTAAATCATAAAATACGTGTCAATAACCTCGTCTTGAGAAAAATAGTCTAAGATCCATAAATATTAATAATTCATTAAAAATAAAAATTAAAAAAATATAAAATGCATACGACTAATTTTACCACTTATTTTTATATTTAACTAGCTGACCCGCGCGGTTTTACTTGCGTTATTTTTCTCGTAACTTTTCCACATTTTCTTACCGTTCAAACCTTCCCTGGACTCCTACTACTATTTCAAGACCAAAATTAGCCAAATTGGTCCAGCATTGAGAGTTTTAGCGAGACTAACGCACAGCAATTCATTTGTATATGAGAATAAAGGAGGAGAATAGAAGAAAATTTTGCTGAAATTTTAAAATTATTATTATTCCACCACTATTCGATTTCAAAATGTTTTTTTTTTATTACTTATATTTAAAGTAGCATAAAATCTCCCCATTTGAACAATTTATTTTGGGTAATATTTTAACTGCACGGAGCTTTTATAACACCGTTATAGGGTGAAATAAAATTAGGAGTGTAATTGAATTTCCAGTAAATTATTTTCTAAACTCGATTCTAACCTATTTAGTGCTCGGATAACTTAGTTTGTGTTTATTGTTAGTGGATTACAGGAAAACAATGTTGAATTTTGTATTTATGAAAAAACGCAAAACCGGGATTTGATAAACAACCATAAAATTACGAGTAGCATAATTGCTACACCAATAACGCCAGTGTTATAATAAATGTGTTTTTATCGGGACAAAATAAATGTTTGATGATCTGCAAGTACTTATTTTAGGTACCTATTTCAACGTGTTATCACTTATGATATTTGTGTGGTAAGACATACTTATCAAAAAGATAGTAGGTATGATGTTACCAAAAAAATATTTCTATGTACTTATTTATCAATGGCTTATAAGTACCAAGATATTAAATGGGTACAGAAAAGAGCGCGTTCAAGTCAAGTCCAAAGGTCATTTGGACCCACATTTACCGCTGAATGTGGGTAAAATTTATTGTTACACCTGTTAACCTGATTTACCAAGGCAATGTTTTGTAGGTTCTATTGCAACTGTTTCAAAACACCTAAGTATTTAACTAAAATGCTTTTTTTTATCATTTCCAAAACCAGACTGCAGCTTATTTTTTTTTTATCAAAGACAAAATTAAAGAAGTTACACAACAACTACACAACTGTTAATCTATAGTTCAAATTATAATGGAAAAGAAACCAGGTCCCAAACAATTTGAATTGGTTGGTAATGACTTTTAGTGGTGTCTAGTACTGTAATGGTTTAATTTAAATTACGCTTTAGGCGAAACTTGATGACCCTTTAATTATATTGCGCTAAAATTATTAAGGGGTAAGTAATTGAATATCGTGTGCTAAATTTCAATTTCGTTTGATTTATTAAGTTACTCAAAACATTTTAAGATTTAAATATTTTAACTCTTAGAAACGCATAAATTTTTAATCAGTTTTAAGACGTAACGCTTGGTGCTCTATAATAATAATTACATTTTAGAATATTTTTAATGTGATTATTTTTAACTTATTTTAGTTTTTAAATTTAGGTTCTATTCCGATAATTTTATAATAGTAGCATAAAGAATTGCTTTCATTAACTTGATTTATGAATGCTAGGTGCAATGACAAAACGAAGAAACCATATTAACTGTAATACTCTGAGAGCCAATTTAACGTACCGCCCAACTTATAATTAGATTTTCAGTGAGAAATGAGCTCTAACGTTTAATGTTTGTAGAAGGTGTTAGTATCTTCATAGCAATATTATCGGGATTTCGGTACAAATTAGGTACCAAAAAGGTTAAACGCACCAAAGAGGCGCTGTTCAAAACTCTATACAAATTATCAGCTAATACGTTTTCACTATTATTAAGAGGTTTTTTTTACCTTTTTACTTGCACTTTATCACAGATTATGTTTTTACCTCTAAAGCCTGGCTTTTTAAACTGAATTCAACAAAAAAGATTGTCTAAAAGCTAGCCATACCTAAAGAACTTCTAAAATAATATTGGCAACAGGGTCCAATAGGGCATAACAAGGTGTAACAGGGTGTACCGAGTGCAACGGGATGCAATGATGAAAAAGTTTGTAAAAAATAGCATTGAAGTCTTGGGATATAATACAACAGCACAGTCAAGAATGAAGAATTATTCGGGCGGTTTCACGCATGTTATTATAACGTAATTTTTAAGCAGATACAACTAACTATATATTTTTATGTAAGAATGACACAATATCGAGTGACTTGAGAATACCAGCCACTGAAAGTCATACATAATAATTTCCACGGTTTTACTTCCATTGAGCGAAACCTAAGCGTATTTAGTCGACAGACTTTAGCAACTTCATTGAAGTTCGCGTTAACTTATGTAAGGCTAGACCAAACTACTACAGCACTTAGTTACTATAACCATTGGTTATGATCGCAGATAATGTAAAATAGTACCACAACCACTCAAGAAGCTTATTTTTTATTTTTTATGTACGTAAACTGTGCTATTATTAATCTAAGGACTCCCTTAGTCCACTTTCTGACTCATAAATCTCTGAAACTTGTCATGTATTTCTAACCAAAAATTTGCCGATATTATTAGCAAGTTACCGAAATAAACCCCTTTATTTTATTTTTTATACAAAATGTAGCTCGCAAAACGGTTGATTAATCTGTTGGTGAAAAGTGGCTTTACGATCATAATATTGTCTGTGTAGTTTCAGAATGCATTCGCGGTAAAGCAAACTTAATAATTTGTGTATTTGCATGGTTGGAAAGTGTAGTTAGTTTATCTAGCTTCATCTTGATAAACATATTTTTTGTTACGTTACATATTATTATTAGCTAAAGTTTTTTTCTACTGAAATTGTTTTATTATACGCGAATACGCGATGAAAAAAAAATTCATAAATCTTATCTCATTGAACCCGCATTCTTCCGCTTGATATGATGTGATTTTTGTTTTGGGATGTTATAAACTTCAGTATTTCCTTCATAGGTGGTAAACAAAATAAAAACAAATAACTGTGTTAAGATAATGCATCTATTTCTAACATGAAAGCAAGAAATGGCATCAAATCTAAAGAATATAAAAAACGACACTACCTCATGGAACTGTTTGTTCAGTACATTTAGCACGAGTTGAGTTTGCTTGTATATTTTATTTTACTTTATGACTTCTCAAGATTAGCACATTTCAAATTGTGCACAATGTACTGCGCTATTTAAAAACAATTGCTGTGCGTTAGTCTCAGTAACACTCGACAACAGCTGGACGGATCTGGGCAATTACTCTTGAACGCGATTGGTATTGGACAAGTATTGGAATAATATGACATTTCGTACTTTTGACAGCAAACCTAGAGCCAAACTCAAACATGGTTTCAAGAGTACAAAAATTCGACAACAGTAAATAGAAATTGGGATTGGATTGGAATTGTCATTGGATTCAAGAGTAATTCACCTGGTCTGGAAATGTTTTTAAGAGTCTAGGAAAGGGAATCCGGTCGCGAGTTTGCCACACCACACGGCATCTTTCGCCGTTACTGAAGCTAAGGGCTATATGCGCGCGTTTATTTAGATTTTGTGTAAGTCCACAGCGCGCGCAATGCGCATGCCATGCCAGCGCAAGCGAAAGTATACTATCTCGCTCTTGCTATAATTGGGGAAGCCAACCATGACACTCACACATACAACGGCACCGTTTACGTACACAAACCATGCATGTGGTTATTGTGCCCCTTATGCTTCATACATTTTATTGTGAGTGTCCAGGTTGTGACTTAGTCAAAAAACGGATGCTTAGCGCACACTTCTCATATCACGATCACCAAATCGTATCCCATAACAAAGATTTGTTGTTTGACATCAAAAATAAAAGTATCTTCGTGTCACGTGACTCGCGCTCTGGGACGCCATTAGATACAGGACAAATGATGGAGTTACATCAGTGTAACAACGCTAAAGGACGTTCATCGTGACTAATTCTAGAGCCTAAATATAGTTTATGGTGTACTGAATTTAATAAATAATAATTATAATCTAATTTAATAAACATTTATTTGGTGGGATACAATTTTTTTATAAGACACGACTTGCGGAATGACTTACTGAAAATAAACAAGGATATATTCCTTGCAATAAACGCGCTGCCAAGGTATTCACGGTAAGATCTAACACCTGAAAATTTTAAACTATTGGCTAATATTCTAGTAGGAAACCTAAAAATCGAGATATAAAAAATAATATGAGAAATGATAACACCCAGTGTAGTTAACCCCAAATGTAGTTAAATTGAGTCTGAATAAATGTCTTCATAATGTTTATTACGGCACATGCATTAAACGAGAGTGGTTGATGTGTGCTTTTGAATATTTATAGCAATATTTATTTTGTATATTGACGAGTGAATGAATAATAAAATTAAGAGCGTATTGCCCCGCAGAGTGAAGGCATTCAAGTTGAGTGAATACTAGTGCCATATTTATCCTTTATTTTTTTTTTATACAACTGAAGTGGCAACCAAGCGTACGGCCCACAAGATTATATAATAAGGCATGACCATCATACCTGATCTGATTACCTCTGTAATTTTAAAAATGTGTATGCCTGAGTATCTTTTGTTGGTGAAATAATAAATAAGAATAAAATAGTTTAATGTAGCTCAATAATACGCTTCGAGATACAGACAGACAGACATGGCTTAATTAAAAGGCTTTCTAGTTGGACTTTAGTCCACATTTAGTCCACTGCTGGACATAGGCCTTCCCCAATACGTGCCACTGAGCCCGGTGTTCGGCTCTGCTCATTCACTTTTTGCCCGGCGCGGCGCAGCCTGTCTTACCTTTTGTCTATCTATCTATCTAATAAGCCCTGTGGCATATACTGCTGGGTATAGGCCTCCTCTCTAATACGCCACTCTCTTCGGTCCTGTGCCAGCCATTGTCGTCCGACCACGTTGACGATGTCGTCCGACCATCGGGCTGGTGGTCTTCCTCTTAGTCGTCTCGCATCCCTTGGCCACCATTCCGTCACTGCCTTAGTCCATCGCCCGTCTTCCCTTCTAACTAAGTGTCCTTACCTTTTGTATAATATAATATTTTTTAACAGATGCAACAGGTCTATGTATGCAAACCGCATCTCCTACTGGATCGACGGAAAAGGCCCTTCATACACGGTTGATCTAGCTTGTGCTAGTTCCATGGCCTGCGTAGAGCACGCGTACCGAAGCATTAGCTCTGGGCAGTGTGATGCTGCTATAGTTGGTGGGTGCAATTTGTGCATGCACCCTAATGTCTCACTTAACTTCAAGAGGTAAGTCGTACTGTGTAGATTTTTGGTCTGGATACTGAAGGACCATTATTGAAAACCAAAATAGGAAATAAACTACAGTTGGAACTGAATAAAACGACAAAGACGTTTTTTTTTAGTTAAGTTTAGTTTAAAATGGCAGTCTGTCTGTTTAGACAATTTTGCTAGTGTCAAGTAATTGTCAGCGTATACAAAGACAAACGAGCCACAAATTAAAAGAAGAAGAAAGACAAACGAATAATCTATTACTATTATAATCTATGTAGTGTTGTTAGATGTTTTGAGTATACTTATAACATACATATAATTCTGGTTTTCAAAATTTTGGCCGACCCTCCCAACCATCACCAGTAATTTTTTTTTGTTTCACTCTCCATTACGGTTTTTATGAAACTAGCATGAATGAGACACTGTTTGAATTGTAATTACTAAGCAACAGACGCCATAAACAAAGAAGTGAAGTGTAGTGATTCAAGTTTGAATTTCGAATTTGACGAAGTTTAAAAATAGAATCGGGCTTCTGACGGTCGTACATAAAAATCATTTGAAAAATGACAAATACGTCACTACGACATAATAGTTGAGTAGCGTTTCAGTATTATAGATAAAGTTAAAAATAAAACTTAACTAAAAATACATTTTATTATGGTTTGGTATTTAATGGTAATTTTAACCATATTATTATGTACCCAATATTTTTTTTATTACAGAGCTGGATTTCTTTGTCTTGATGGAAAAACCAGATGTTTTGACAAAAATTGTGACGGTTACGTTCGATCTGACACTATTGGTGTTTTGTTTTTGCAAAAGGCTAAAGATGCTAAACGGTAAGCACAATCATTTGTTTACTGCCTGATTTTGAACAACCACATTATTAAAATTTTGCCAAATAAAGCAACTTTAAAATTATTGCTAAGTAACTCAATAAAATAATTAATAGCAAATCAACAACTAGGTTTTAAATTGTAATTACCATTGATTGTTATTGAGGCATTTTTATCGTTTTTTCTATTGATTTTCTGACCATTTTTTGTTAATATGAGTCCATCAGTTGATAATGTGCTTAATTTAGGGAAAAATATTGTTTTATTTGATTGTTTTCTAGGATTTATTCTGAAGTGTACCACGCAAAGTCTTGCTTTGGTCCATCGTCGGAACAACTCCTTCCAGTGCGAGAACCAAAGGAACTACAAAAGTTCTTAGAAGCATTTTATTCAGAAATTGATGTTTCACCAGCAGACGTAGAATACATTGAAGCTAATGGAGCAGGTAATGATAAACTGAGTTCTATTAAAAGTAATAACTAAATTAGGTTACATTGTTAGTTTACTTTTGCTTATGCAGCCACTTTATTATTGTTTTATTTTATTGGGAAATAAATGTAAGGCTCACCGTATAATAAGTGGTTACCGTAGCATGTGGTTGTGGACGGGTGACACTATAACTGATAAAATCAGGCGTCGTGGTGCTTTAAATCAGGCAAACGAATTGACCGTCTCGTAATTTGTTGACAAAAATAATATACAATTTCGTTCAAAACTATTAATATTTAATTTTTCTCCAACAGCATTAAAAGAAGCTGATTCTAATGAGCTTATAGCTATTGGAAGAGTGTTTGGTAAAGATCACACCATTAAAGTTGGTTGCGTCAAGTCCAATATGGGTTCTAGTGAACCTGCCTCTGGAATTTGTGCACTCACAAAAGTAAGTGTTTTACATAACCGTAAGTTAACCTGCTCGTAGTTTGATACATCACCATAGGTTGCAAACGGCAACACGCCCGTGGTTTGTGACAACCAATGCATAATTTGACATAACTTTGCAGGTTTGTTTAGCTTATCAGAATGGAAAAATCCCTGGAAATCTTCACTATAAAGAGCCTTTAGACGTTTTAGAAGTTAAAGAAGATAAAATTCAGATTCTGACTGACTCTTTCAACTTTGAAAGGGGTTTTGTTGCACTGAACTCTTTCTCGTATAGCGGCGCTAATATCCATGTGCTGTTGAAAGGACATCATAAAGAGAAAGTAAGTAAATAAATAAGTAATGCTGGAATATCCACACCGCAAGCCCAAAGCTAAGCAGAGCTGCTGTTATGGGTACTAGATGACTGATTTACTCAATCTAATACAATACATATATACTTATATTTTTATTATACATAGAAAATACCCAGAACACCCGGAATAAATATTTGCAGCTCTTACAAACATTTTTCCCGAGGCGGGAATCGCACCCGCTACCTCCGCGTCGCGACGGGCCTTCACCCGCCTAGCCACTTCGGTCGTCAAAAGTGAAAATGATTGATAAATTTTGCTATCCAGTAATGTTATTTCATAAATGATTTTCATTCTAAAATTGGTTAACTAAACGGTCTTGTGTTATTAATATAATGTTCTTTGGTTTTTAATTGTTTCCTGTTTTAGGACCTTGCTCGTTATAAAAGCAGTATACCCCACCTGGTTCTAATCTCTGGTAGACAAGATGTATGCATCAAACCGATCATGGATAAATTAAAGACAAGCCCTGTTGACCCTGAACAGATCGGACTTCTGCATAGCATTCACCAACATGATATATCAGGACACATGAGCCGAGGATACATAATCCTTGGTATGCTATTCATGTTTTGTTTATTGGGACTAAGTTTGAAGCAGTGTTTGCTTGTGTTGTGAAAGTTTTTATGTCACACTTGATCAAGTTTTTAGGACAGGTTTTTTAGAAGTTATTGCAATGATGGAATGAGTTAACCAGTTAAATAGAAAGACTGCCACTTAAACAAATATGTATACATACAAAAGTCGTAACTTAGATAGTGTTATATGATCTAAAAGTAAATATTTAATATCACATATTTTTTCGTAGATACAAACGCTGACAATGAAACAGTATGTCTATCCCAAAATGTAGAATACTGCCCTGGTAACACACGTCCTGTTTGGTTTGTATACAGTGGTATGGGATCTCAATGGTCCACTATGGGAGCAGATTTGATGCGTATTCCTATATTTGCTGCTGCTATACTAAAGTAAGTAAACGAAATATTACATAATATTACATTCTGAGAAAGTGTTGAAATTATTTATAAGTGAAATAAATAATAAAATAACCACTAGAACTGCTCAGCAACGTTTATTGGCTGAAGTAAAATTAATTTGTATTTAAAACATTGTTTTGCAGTACCTATGCAAAACATTGAGATCAAAAGCTCTGTTTATTTTATATATTGTAGAACATTAATTGAGTCAAAAGTATTATAAAAACACGTAAAACATTCTTTTAAAAAAGGGGGAGCTAGGAACACAATTCTATCATTTTGAAAATCCTGGCTATCTGTCTTTTCCTTGTTTACATAACGAGCAAAATTACGCTTCAGAGTGTTTCAGTAGCGAAAACATTAGAAGACTGACTTGTCATTGAATTTTAATTAAAGCATGCATTGACTCTTATTTCCGTTTTATTCTATTTAGTTTTTACTAATTTTAGGTGTCACAAAGTTCTGGAACCAAAAGGAATTGACATAGTTCGGATTCTAACTGACCCTGATAAGACTATCTTTGATAACATTCTACATTCATTTGTTGGGATTGCAGCGGTTCAAATCGGTCTAACAGATATTCTAACCCAAATGGGAATAGTTCCCGATAATATTATTGGTAAGGACCAAATAAAATATATATTTTTTAAGGTTAAGCTTCAGGTACGCTATGTTTTGTATTCCTCTCAGTTTTATAAATGGCCTTTATAAGTGTGTCAATTTAAGAAATGAAAACATAATACTCTTTTACGCGTTGTACTTTACTTTGTGGAGTGACATTATTTTGTCTGTTTACATTATAAAAAAACGAAGAACTGTGTAAAGCTGTGTGTAATAAATAATGGTGTTCTTTCACTATGCATCCAATTCTAAGGTCGAGGTTTTGAAACTGATCGTGTACCAACATTTTTTTATTCAAATTTTATTAAGCAATGTCAGTGCAGTAAACGGTGAAGGGGAAAATTGTAATGAAACTGACATGTCCAGGAAATAAAAGCTTAGACGACATGTACCGTACCATTTATCAATTTTCATTGGGTCGACGTGTTGCATTATGACATATGCATTATGAAATAGGTATGGTGGTAGTCCTTTCCCCGGACGAGCTCTATCACAAAGTACTCTACTACTATTAATATTAGTTTGATTATAATCCTATTTTTTTTTAGGACACAGTGTAGGAGAACTAGGATGTGCCTATGCTGATGGATGTTTTACAGCTGAGGAAATGATATTGTCGGCGTATAGTCGTGGTCTCGTTTCGGTGCAGACTCCTTTCATCCGAGGTGCTATGGCTGCTGTCGGGATTGGATTTAAAGACGTAGGATATCACAGTTTTGAATGAATGAATGAAAATTCTTTATTGTACAGTGTAAACCTTACAAACTAATAAACAATTGAAATAAAATAACGGAGAATAATCACAATGTATAATGGGCGGTCTTATCGCTATGAAAGCGATCTCTTCCAGGCAACCTTTGGATGGAGAGAAGCCTCAATAAACAGAAGATTGGTCGGGGTGCACTCATTACTAAATAAAACTTTTTGATAACACACAGTTTTGATAACATATCAATATTTATTTTAGTAATAGTAATCTTTAGTATTATTCTGCAAAACTTTTTACTAATATAAGTTTGTAATGTTTCAGGTACTGCCGCTTTGCCCACCAGGGATAGAAGTAGCATGTCACAATAGTCCAGACTCGGCTACCATATCAGGCCCTGCTGATATTATGAAGGAGTTTGTAGCCAATTTGACGGCTAAAGGCATCTTTGCAAAGGAAGTGCCTTGTTCCAACATCGCTTTTCATTCAAAATATATTGCTGCTGCAGGTAAACCATTTTATTAAATACATTGTTTATTAGATGTTACAATACAGTTCAATGAGTTGAATGAGGCCATCGTTAATATTGGTTAATAGTTGAGAAGCGAGAAGTTGCAAACAATCTCTGCTGCAGGACAAATTATGTTTGCATGATCTGCAAATAATTGTTTTTAGTCTGGCTATTTCTTTGTATGTAAAGGTTTATAATTTTTTTTTCTTAAAAAAGCTTTGCTTAGTTTATCCCACAGGCACAGTGTTTTTTTCGGAATAAAAAGCTTTTTACCTGTTATTTCAGAACCTATACCATCTACATTACAAGTTTCATGACAATCGGTTAAGTTGTCACGGAGATACGTGGTAGCAAACATACACATAGACTTTTGCATTCATAATATCATTAGGATCTACCTATAATTTATAATTTTTATTTAGGCCCCTGTCTTTTGAAATATCTGAGTGAAGTAATCAAAACCCCTAAGCTTCGTAGCAAGAAGTGGGTGTCCACATCAGTGCCCGAGGGAAAATGGGAAGAACCGGTTGCCAAATACTCTTCGGCTGAATACCACACCAATAATTTACTGGTAAAAACAAACACCTATCTAACTAGTAATAAAAAACTATACAGTGCAATTTGCGATTGATCACAAATTTATGTCTAAGATCCTCTATCAATGTACTCTGTGTCTAAGCTTTCATCAGATATATACATTTAAATATTTTTTTTTTTTTAGAACTCTGTCCTATTTGAAGAGGCCTCTAAATTAATACCGTCGGATGCATTGGTCATTGAAGTAGCTCCTCATGGACTATTACAAGCTATTTTAAAGAGATCATTGAGTGGATGCCAACACGTTCCTCTAACCAGACGAGGTACATCAGACGTTGTCAAGTTTCTTTTAGAAGCTGTTGGAAAGTAAGTTATTTTAAAATTAGTAAAAAATAAGAAAGTGTCAGAACTAAGTCATCATTCTAAAGTTTCATAATAATTGGTTAATGTTCTGTTTGTTCCAGATTATATGAAGCCGGTTTAAACCCTAAAGTCGATGTTCTGTATCCTAAAATAGAATACCCTGTATCTACTGGAACTCCCTTGCTCTCAGAGTATGTTGAATGGGAGCACAGTGAAAATTGGTAAGTAAGAGGCAGTTTGTCTTCGACAACCAACACAGGAATATCTACTTACAACCGATGTCGATTTTGTTCTATTTCCGTTTATCAAATACTTTGCACTGACAAGTCGTCACTTTATATTTAGGGCAGCCATTTCAGTTATTTTAAATGCCATAAAGAATGAACTATATTTTCATTTGATCAAATAGTTTGAACCAGCCTGTTTGGTCAAATTATTTGAACGGCTGTGGCTGCTTAGGAAAGTGTTCGATAAATTACTGGTTTTGATTTATAGTAGGGATTATTTGGTTGTCGAAACATGCAATTTTGTGCTTTCTAAATGAATAGTTTGTTCATAGTATTAAATTAGTATTAAACACGGTGAATATTTAATAATAAAATTTAGCCGAAAAGTACCGAAGATTATTTTGTTTAACATTAATAGATAGTTTTAATGATAATCATAATTATTGTTATTTAAAAACGAAGATAGATTATAAAAATATGTAAGAACCATAATATCCGCTACAGCTTATATACCAACAAAGTTAAGGTTGATGTGATTTTGTACTCACTATGATTAGTTAAAACAATCGTAGCTAAAGTTTAGTTTTAAATTGCAGGCCGCAAGCTGTATATAATAACAAAGATCGCAGAATGACATTAATCAGAGATTTCGTAATGACTCTTCATGATGATGATCACTCATACTTACAAGGTCACGTCAGAAACGGTAAGATTTTTTTCCTATGTTTTCACAATTTTCGAGTCTTTCACTATAGATTTATTTGACGTACTTACTTATTTGTTTTCAAGTGCTACTCTTATTGTAAACCATTTTAAAGATTCGAATAGTTTATCAGTATTAGCAATCAATTTTAATCTTTATTACAGGGAATTACGTTTACCCCGAATCGGCAATGCTCCAACTTGTATGGGAAAACTTAGCAATGTATCGTGGTGTTAATTTCAAAGACATGTCAGTTGTTTTTGAGGGTGTGCATTTTCACAAAGAAGTTGTCTTTACACCTGAAGATCCCCTTAGACTCAGAATTATGATACTCAAAGGAAGCAGTCGTTTTGAGGTAATTTTGAAATACTTACATTTATTTATGAACCAAAATAAAAATATGAAACAACAGAGCCATTACTAAGACAAACTTTGATAACAAACTTTAGATAGCTTAACAATAAATTTATAATAATATAAAGTTTGTTCATTAATAACGCGTTAAATGATAGATTTTACATGTAGAAAAATATAAACAATGTACTTTTTAATGTAAATAATTATCAAAAGGCTGTTTTACGAATTTTATTAGTATATCTGGCTTAATGTTTCAGTACTGTCATTTAACGTAGCAATGCAACCAGCATGTTAGGACCGCTTCCGTCTGTTAGTGATTTGGATCAGTTGAGCTATCCATAGCTCGTTTGTTATTAAATGTTTTTTTATTATTGTCTACAAATTTAACAAATATATGAATTCTCATTCATCTCTTATTAGACTTTAGAGAAGTACGTAAGAAGCTTTAATATCATTGTAGTATTTTTTAAAATAATCTTTAAAATTACTATAAATATACAATGTATTAATGAAAACGTGTTTTTTTACAGATATCACAAGACAATACAACTATAGCCAGTGGATTAATTAATGAAATGATACTATCTGATCAAATATCACGAGACATTGGTAAAATTAACGATCCCGAAAAAGTGTCACTGACCTCTGACGACGTTTACAATATCTTACGCTTGAAAGGATATTCTTACAAGTGAGTTACTTACATAACAAATTAAATAAATTATTAGTATTGAATGATTATCTTATATTTAAAGTTTAAAAAAGGATTATAGCAAATTGTTTCTTTATAGGTATGAATTTCAGTCTATTTACTCATCGAACTCACAAAGGACAAAAGCAAATATCAAGTGGAACGAAAACTGGGTACCTTTCTTGGACTCCATATTCCAATTTAACATATTTGCAAAAAACTACGATGGTATCTCTGTACCAGCATTTATCAGGAAACTTTCCATCAATGTTAAAGAACATAAAAATGCACAAACAACTATTGATGGTTTGACTTGTATCAATGCTGAAATGCACAGTATTTATGAATATACAAAGTACGTTTTACTAAAATTTCTGACACAATATATTTTTATCTATGAGCATAGATTTTACTTTGTTATTTGTTTTTTAAGATGCGGTGGTGTAGAAATTGAAGGTTTGGTATTTAACGATATATCAGTATTGGATCAAAAGCAAATGGTTCTTGCTAAAGAGTTTGTTCCACATTTTATCACTGGCATGGTTGAAGTAAGTATAATATCACTTAAAAATATTTTAATGTGATAATTTCACCACCAGTTCAATGTTTATTTTTTCTAGATCGAAACCGCTCTGCAAATCAACCTTCAAATAGTTGCCGAAAATATTAGTAACAATGATGTAAAAGTCACTAATATGCTTTCAAAAGAATCAAGCAAAGTCACAAAAATATTGAAAGAAGCTACATCTGGTATACCGTTTGTTGAATTTGTTGTTACCGAAAAAGATAAAATGGCCTTGAATAATAGTGCCATCGTTGAGTCAGATTTACTGATAATCGATGATTTTCTTGCCAATGACGAGGTAACAAAAAAAAATTGGTGTACTAAGGTAATTGTTTGCAATAGTGATTAAGTATTAATCAACTATTTAATTTCAGAAAATGAAGAATATTTACAAAGTTGTTTCTAGCAATACTTTTGTGTTGGCCCTTGAGCAAGATACGATAAAAACTGACCCGAAACACCAACTGTTTAATATTATATCCACAATGTCAGTGGAAAAGCATATCTTATTTCTACTCAAAAAAGTTGACAATTCTTTTAATCTTAACTTTATTTACTTGCCAATCACTACAGATCCTAAATTCTTATGGATTAGTAAGTTGCAAGCAGAATTGAAGAAGTCCCGAAATGTTTTTTTAGTTTCTGAAAGGCAACCATACTGTGGTTTGCTAGGTAAGCAATTCAATTAAGAATACTTACAACTAAAACATAATAATATCCATTAACATGTAAATATGTGAAAAAATATTACAGGAATGGTGAAAAAGCTGAGAAAGGAGTACGGGAATAAAATTAGATTGGTTCTTATAGATGATTATCACGTGTCTTCTTTTAATCCTGAAAAAAACATGTTCAGTGACCAACTACAGAAAAACATGGCTATAAATATATATAATAAGGTACATTATTTATTATTAAACTGCACTTTGTATTATTATAGTACCTAAATACAAAGACTTAAGCTTCGTAATAGGATCAGTATTTTGAAAATGCATAATTTTGAATTATTAAAAGAATTGTAGACTCATAATGGGAATATAACTAAAACAACAGTCAGTTATAAGCCAAAATTAATTTTCTTTATTTTTTATTGTTGATATAACTATAAAAATAATTAATTACGTTCTCTAAATGATATTTAATTTTAAAATATATTTATATTTACATTATAATTGACGAACGATGTGACACAGCGGGCGCAGGTCCGCCGGCGGCGCGGAGGTTGCGGGTTCGATCCCGCCTCGGGTCAAATGTTTGTATGATCTACAAATATTTGTTCCGGGTGCTATGGGTATTTTCTATATATTATAAAAATATCTATCTATGTATTGTATTAAGTATCTAGTACTCATAAATACATCTCTGTTTACTTTTATTATGTTCCTACAGTCAGGACAAATTATAGGCAGAATTCGTTTGTCATAAGAGCTTCAAACTCATTTAACCTCTTAGTAAAGAGACACGTTGAGGTTGATTTATTTAACACTTCTTCAAGCAAGATTAAATTTTTGCTTAGCGATAGTTACTTTAATAACGTTTAGATTAAGTACTCAAAATTAAGTCAAATATCGTGTGTGCGTGTATGTATTTCAGTTAATGTTTAATTTTTATTTTCTCTTCTAACTGTCCTCTATTCTAACTGTTTATTCATATCTACTGTTCTACTATCTGCGGAAACTTATAATTGGCCTTCCCATAAGTGTAGCTCTAGTTACATTTATCTATATAATTTATCTATTGTATCTGTTTAGCTGTTAGTTTTCCTAAAATTTATAAAATAAAATAAAAATAAAATAAAAATAAAATAAAATTAACAACTGCTTACCTTGGGGCTAAATGATACTGTGTGGATTGTCCAGCATTATTTATTTATTTATTATTTGTTACCTGATATTATTTGTTTTCAAATAAGAGAGTTTTTTATTTTAAAAAATAGAAAAATATTAACAGAATTAATTACAGGGTCACTGGGGCGGTTACTACTACATTTCTGGTAACACATACATCGATACCAAACATGTGCAACTAACGACCACTATACCAAGTGACATACAAAGTTTGACTTGGGTTGAACAAATTTTTCATCCGTCACCTACAAATTTGAAAATTCAGGTAGATACTATAATATAATATGTTAAACTGAATAATGTTCTTGATGTTGTTTTCGTCTCATCGATTTAAGTCTAGAACCATCTTACATAAGATTTTGTTATCATGCAACATTTTTGAGTACTTACGTTGTTATGTAGGTGTGCTATGCTGGTCCATCATTCAGAGATGCCCAAAACGCTACATCAACAACAACCAATCATGCAAAGGTGTATGGTATGGACTTTAGCGGAATAAACAATAGGTCAGTACTTAATCTAATGATTTCTAATAGGCATGATGACAGTAACCAATGATCACTAAAAGTACGTCTTCACCATTATGAAAAAGGATTCAAGGAATATAAAAATCATTTTCCTTTTTACAATAGATGCGAGATTGATAAATATTTAACATATATAAATTTACAAAATGCAATAACACCAATCAAGCATCTTGGTTCTCTGATTGGTGGCATCAAACAAAATTGCATAATTTTGAACCTTATTGCTAAAATTTTACATTGAGAACTTACCTATGACGTCACTACTCTCAAGCCGTGACTTGAAAGCGGCGAGAATTTAAAATTTCAAATATATATTCAAATATATTTCAGAAATTAATACTAAACCATTAATTTCTGGAATATTATGTTATTTTTTGCATAAAGTCGATACTTCCAAACTTTTCAAAATCAGTCATCATGCCTACTATCTTTATAATAATCAATCATAAAAATTATATTGTTTTAAAATATTGCAGGGGTGAGAATGTTATGGGTCTCATACCTGCAGGAGCTATAGCAAGCACTGTTGAAGCTGATCCAGACTTATTATGGCCTGTTCCTGAACATTGGTCTCTAGAAGATGCAGCAACAGTTCCTTTGCCATATATTCTCGCATACTACTGCTTGGTATGTATATTCTTTTAAGTTTGTTTAAACTGTATTTATAT
Source organism: Colostygia pectinataria (assembly GCA_951394395.1). Classification (NCBI taxonomy): domain Eukaryota; kingdom Metazoa; phylum Arthropoda; class Insecta; order Lepidoptera; family Geometridae; genus Colostygia; species Colostygia pectinataria. The sequence goes on from OX596362.1 coordinate 7,562,770, forward strand.
ATAAAATATTTATTTGTGGTCCAACATGCTAGACCACGGGTAAACATACTTCTTAGTGTAGGACTACAGATAAATTTATGTCTCCGTGGTCAAACGTGTTGGACCGCGGGTATACTTGCTGCCCCGTTGATCAACCGGTAGGACCACAGATAATTTTACTTACTCGTGGTACAAACTGTTGGACAAAGCTGTTGGACAAAGCTGGAACTCGGGTCGGTAGCAGATAACATCTCGAATTTTATGAGTTGATAAATGTTTAAAAAGAAAAAAAATTAGACATTCATTATGTTTTGTTGTTACATCATTTTTATTAGCAAAAGTGCCACAATATCAGTAGATATATATTTTGTTAATCACCATTAAAATAATATTATGATTGTTGTGAATTATGTTGAATGTTTGAAATTGTAAGTACTGTCTTTACTAAGCATTGCATTTCATTTTTTTTTATGTTTTCTGGTTAGTTTAGAATGCCGCTAACCAAAAAATTTAGGCATTTGTCAGACAAATAGGCATTTGTCGTCTAGTATGTAGACTCTTCTTGTATAGGTTTTTTTTTTCTACGGAAATTCATATATATTATCTACTCTTAGGGTGGTGCAACTCACCCTTAGAAAATGTATTTTAATATGAAATATGTACATTAATATTATATGTTTATAATATTAATGTAAGGTTGTAAAGGTACCTAGTGACACAAAACTTGTAGAATAGAATAATCAAGTGTTCATCATCATCATCATAATCATCTGCCGGACATTAGGCCTCTTCGATATGCGCCATGAGAGCGTACACAGAACTACTTTTTTTCATTTTATTTTCAGAGCAAATGCAACAACATATTTGGAAAAAACGTATTGGTTCACGGTGGTGCCGGGGCTTTTGGTCAAGCAGTCATTGCAGTTTGTCAGTCTCTTGGCTACACTGTGTTTACAACGGTCAGTGACGTTAGGAAGAAAGATTTCTTGTTAAGACTGTATCCGAGTTTAAGTGGTGAGTATTTCAAAGTTTTAATATGTGTAAGATAATATTTGTATTTATTATCGTTAAAGTCCAGTTTAATGGAAAGTCATATGTTTTTGATAAAAAAAGTTGATCGTATTTAAATATGTTTTATTTTTTATTTATTAAATTTTAGTAATTTTAATCATTCAAGAGATTCGTAATTTATATTAACAGCTTTAATTTATTATATTTGGTATTGCAGATGAAAACATAGCATACTCACTGGACAGCTTGTTCAAAGATAAGATTCGCAATAATACAAACAATGAACGCTGCAGTATTGTATTTAATTGTCTGAGTGGAGAAAAACGAAAAGTAGGTGTTTTTATTTTATTTTACTATATTAGATCATTGCAGCTATAACTCATTAATTGATTTAAAAAAGAGTGTTTCCTTTCACGTACCCATAGGTACTGTTACGACTCAATTTCGAGAGATTTCATCAGGATGGAGTGACGCCCTTCCTCTTCAGCGTCGCGTTATCCACTGAAAACCCCAGTTTTTTTAGAATGATATACAATAATCTATGATTATTAATCTATTCTATATCCTATTTCTAATCGTACTTCCTATCTTACTAATATTATAAATGCGAAAGTCTGTGTGTGTGTCTATGTTTGTTACCACGTATCTCCGTGACAACTGAAATTTAGAATGTACTCGTAGACAGCTTTAGTCCTGGAATAACACATAGGCACCTTTTATCTCAGAAAAAAATACTGTTCCGGATAGCATTAAAACTGCAAGAACGCGGGTGAAGCCACGCGGGTTTGATTGTAATTAATCATTAATCATTAATCTATAATCTATAATTATTTTTTAGGCCTCGATAAAATGTTGTGGTGTAACTTGCAATTTTTTGGACCTGAGTAATCACGATATGCAAAAAAATGAAGATTTTGAAATGAGTTTTCTCGCGAACTCTAACTGTTATATTGCGATTAATCTAAACAGCATTTTCAAACCAGAGTATGCAATGGAAAAGAAGGTAATTAGTAATGTTAATTGAAATTTATTAGTATGCTAATATATCATTCACCAAATACAATGAGGAGTTTTCGTCTCAAGTTATTAAAAAAAAAGCTGCCTATTTAGATGGCGGTAGCTCAACTGGCGAGCCCAAGAGAATGTAAGCACTTCGTTTGGCGAGCTATGGTGAATGTGTAGGGAATTCAACATTGGTTGCTCCTGCTGTCACTGTCTGTTATACCTCTGGCTGGTGTCAAAGTCATAGTACGTACTACGTAGTACATTAACTTTGGTCGTACTGGAGTTAAATTATTTTGCCTCAAGTAGGACATGAACCCACATCTTTCCGCTTGACACGAGACGTAACAAAAACGGAGTTACCAACTTTTTTCTTGTTTTGATAACCTTTCCCAGTATGGCAGTAGGGCAGATATCGCCATCTGTCGAAGCAATCGAAACTACTTTTTTTAAAAAATCTCGAATCGAAAACTATGTTATTGATAAAAATGTTTGCTTGTTTGTTCCTTTGAAGTATCTGACATTTAATATGGTTTAGTGAATACACAGAATCCTAATTATTTTTGATAATGCAATTCTGGTTTTATAGATAAGAAAATAAGTTGGTGCTGACAATCTTCCGTTTTATTTTAGCTAACATACTTTATCTGCCCTAAAAAAATTACAGAAAGACAGTTTTAAAAGCATAAAAATGATGCCACATTCAAGTAATATATACAATAACGTTGTTACAGATAATGTTGACGAACGAACTAGGTTTTTCACAGCTTAGTTTAGAATATCTTAATGCAATAGTCGTGGTTCATCACTTCACTAACTTTTAGTGTTATTTACACTGTCTAATTAATTGAACACTAGTTATATTCGTTTATAAGTAACAGCTGAGGCTGAGGCTGAGGGACTAATTTTTGTATTTTTTTAACACAATATATTTTTTTAGCAACTCCAACTCAAGCTTACTGAAGGTATTGCAAAGGGTGTAGTCAGGCCCCTTACCAGAGTGGTTTATTCTCCAGTTAACGTATGCAGTGCCTTTAGGCTCATCTCCTCAAACCAGCACAGAGGAAAAGTGCTATTTAAGTTAGGCAACTCAGAGTCTTTGACTCATGATTTTAAAGCCGTTGCAAGGTGAGTTTTAAAAGCTGATATATATTATATTATAATAAAAATAGCTTATTAAAAAAACCTAAATGAGATGAAAAACGCACTAAATTCACAATTCGATTCTGAATACAAGCATCACCATTTTGACTATCTGACCTCAGATGAGTTCTTATCTCTATAGTGCTGTAAAACGAAAATAGTACATTATAGTATTAGTGTGTAACATTGGTGATTACCGCTGAGGTGCCATTGAGTTTTAAGATAGCCGAGGACGGTAATCATCAATACACACTTGTATCATACGACGTTTTTCAACACACTTGTGAATAAAATAACAAAAAAAACTCATAATAAAATAACAAAAAAAACTCATAATAAAATAACAAAAAAAATCTATAACTCACTAGTGAGTTATAGATTTTTATATTATTATAGCGTTATGCAACGGATCGTATTATATTTTGTTTTATGTCAATTTGCTGTAGTCACGCACGCTCATTCTAAACATTTTAGAACATAAAATTACATACATAAGTTTCTTATATTTATGTGAATTTCCAATAAAAGAGTGTTATGGTCAACTTTAAATTGGTCTCCTAAAAATTTGGTAAATACCTGATGAGAATTTTTAGCGTGATGAGTAGATTAGCTCTTCAAAATGCAGTTAATTGCTTACTTTTAAAAGTTTGTGTTTGCGAGGTCTCCTGCAAAAAACTACTTGTGTTATTTGTTTCAGAATGTCATATTCATCAAATGGAACTTACATAGTTGTATGTGATGATAAGACAGTAATAGGAATGGAGTTGGCTGATCGTCTTGTTAAACAAGGAGCCAAAAAGCTGGTTATTTGCCTAAAACCCAACTCTTTGCCTGGATACTGCTATACTAAGTTGTTGTAAGTAAATCATATTTATAATATTTAAGCATTGTTTTTTCCTGTAAATGTGAATTAATAAAGACGATGATAGTATAAAATGATACCTTTTATAGTTTCTATAAGAATACGAACATCGATCAGCACATCCTACAGCGTAAGTTCTAGAAACATTAACTTTGAAGGATGCATTGCTTATGGTATTATGGTGTACATTAAGAAAGGAATTTCCGAAATTCAACTTCTAGAGGACACAGCAAAATGATAAAATTTGTGTTAAAAATTCAGACAAAGTCGCAGGGCGTTCCACTAGTAATTTTAGAGGTTGCTAAGGAGTTGCTAAAGCTAATTTAGAATTTTATTGTTAATTGTTTATGAGTATGAGTTATTTTATATAAGTTTCCGATAACCGATAACTTCGTTAAATAAAGGTTCTCAAATGGCGACCATAAACTGGAAAAACGAAGAAAAGAACGGCGCCTACTCGATTGACCAATGACGAATGAATGATAACGTTCGTTAAGGGAGGCCTATGCCCAGCAATGGACGTCTACTGTCTGATATTATGATGATATTGATGATAATATAATTTTTAGATACTGGAACAAACTCAACGTCACTGTAAAACTATCCAGCGATAACCTGCAAACGGAGAAAGGTTGCCTCAACTTGCTGAAGGAAGGCGCTAAATTGGGTCCTATTCTGGGAATTTTCATAGTTCAAAACTTCAGTGGCACCGAAAGTTTAGAGGCGGAAGATGTAGCTGCGAAATTCAATAAAACTGCTGGCGTTGTTGCCAAGTTAGACTTGATGTCGCGAAATATTTGCAGTGAACTGAAGTTAGTTTTCTTTTGTTTTGCATATGGTCAGTTAGACAAATCTGGATTCTTGTTTCGGAAACAAGAATAAAAACTCACTTGATTCCATTTGCTTCTGTTTTACTAATCGTCTTTTTTTTGCGATAAAATACATAACAATACTAAGTGGATACGCAGTAACCTTCTCGATATACCGATGACAATGTATTAGCGGTTGCAAGTATGGTATGGTCATCATTCGTTCTGACTATTGATTAGAGAAACGTATGTCCAGCAGTGGACTTCTATTGGCTGATATGATAAAGCATATGATGATAACATAATCTATCAGGTATAACAAAACTTCAATAATACTGCTCCATACTCAACTAAAATATTACTTTTACAGTCACTTTGTCGTGTTAAACTACTCAAGTCAGAAAGTGACTGATGAATACATGGTGTCAGTATGTGATGCAATTTGTAATTCTCGGAGAGAAATCAGTTTACCAGCTTTATCATTCCGCATTGAATTACTTCGAGAGGTATGGATAACGTCATTATATAACGATTTTCTTGCTGTACTAACCTGTAAATGCCATTTTAATGTGCAAACTAGTGATGTAAAAGCAACAGCAACAAGCACTTGTTTTTTGTAAAGTTGTTGTTATATTATTAGGTGTGTTACAGCATGAAATAATGCAACTTTGATACATTTACTTTACAGCTTGTTGAAAACGATTCAGAAAAATCTAGGTCATCAATATCTGCAGTTTTAAATGCTCTTGAAACAACCCTCAAGTCAAAGTACAGCAATGCTTTATCATTTAATGCGAAGAAAACTGATACTTCAACGTTTATAGAGCGAGCATCAATAATTTTAGGTATGTTTTGGAAGTGTTTGTTAAACTTTATTTTTTGAGTATTTAACTAAAATTTGTTTTTATAAAACTAAAAAACTTTTTGCATTAATTAGTTCATATTTTTGTCTGACCTTCATCAGTCTACTTCGTCGGTTAAACATCAATTGAACTATAATTATTATAACTTCTCTCGAAATAAATACGATCGATTCACCTATGTTCATTGTATAATAAAATTCTACCTTTTGAGTACAAAAGGTGGAATTTATAGTAAAATTCATCTTTAAAAGGCATGAGCTTAGTTAAGAACATTTGTTCTGTAGTTTAGATCAAACTAAATTACTTTTTAATTACTTTTGAAGGTGTCAAGGATATAAACACAATCGATGAGAGCATTCGTCTCAAAAGCCTTCTGGTAAATGATGCTGTTATTGAACAAATAAATAGTCTTATCAAAGAAGTTTATCAAATCAGTTACACCACTAAGAAAATTCTAGAAATGACTATTGGAAAGTAAGTATCTATTCAATATTATTTAGTCTTGGTACGTTACGAGTCTACTAGCTAGTTTAAATACAAGCACAGGAGTATTATTATATACTACTAAACTTTTTATTTATGTTAGACATGTATGTATAACTAAGCTAACCTATTAATGTTTTTGTTTCAGTCTCAAAAACATTAAAAATTTAAAATCACATGGAACTCTAAATAAAAAGGATGGCTTAGAAGCATTTTTTACTTACATTGACTCCGACGAGTGCATGGCTGCGGAACCCTTAGTCAACATGGCTACCACTTACAGCAACATTGAGGTACTGACTTTTTGTATCAAAAAAAAATATACAAACATTGTTTCATATTTTGACTTACACTTAAGTCACACCCCGGACACTTTCAATAAAATGTATGAAACAAACGCATCGTGTGGTGATGGTGGAAGCTACCTAACATGCGCAAACGATAGCACGCTATCGTTTGCGCATGTGTAAAGAGTGCAATTGCTTCAATTTCAATTTTCAATTTCAATTGCGCCTACACAAAATCAAAATAAACGCGTGCATATTAGCCCTTATCTTCTGTGCCGCCAGCGAGCTCGCAACCTGCGTGAGATAAGTAAAGCCGGTGGTAAGGTAGGAAGTGGTCATTTTGAACGTACACTGGCCTGCAAAAAACCCCAAAATTTTTGGGTTAAAAATCGAACCACCCCAAGGTTGGTTAGCAACCAAGAAAGTTGAGATCGATTTTTTTGCAGGCCAGTATAAAAACTAATATCTGTTCTGTGCTCAAGTGTTAGTCTAGTGCAAGCATAGCATATCATAAATGTGTCGTGGAATTTTGGAAAAGTTATTGTAAGGACGTCTAAGATTATAAGTTAAGATTTGTGAGTACCTAACTGCAATGACATTAAGTTGTTGCTGAAAAACAATAAGTTCAGGCGGACTACGAATTCTTAACATAGATGAGGAAGAAAAATACTAGAGGTATTAATCATTTGTTGTAGGATGAAGAAGAGCTAGACCCAAAAGCAACTTACCTGATGATGGTGCCAGGGTTTGAAGGTCATCATGAAGTGTTTAGCACTGTCTGCGAAAGACTGAAAATCCAAGCCGTGGCCTTCCAATACGGCCCAGAGATAACCGATGCTGATGTTCCAGAAATAGCTAAAAATGCTATGAAGGTAAATAATTAAAATGTTCATTGTTATTAGTTAATAGGTAAAACTTTAGGGCCTTATTTGGTAAAAAAAAAAAAAACTTTTATTTTGTATCTAAATAGCCATACTATTCCAGGTCCCGAACTATTAATATTCGAAAATTCTTACAAAATCCAAACTTTCTATTTTATAATACATAATAGCGCAGTGGTTATCGGTTTTGCGAGCTTTAACGCACTGCCACTTCAATTAACTTATTCTCAGAGCTATGTCGGTGACCTTGGTTCTTCAACGGATTTCTTCGTAGCGGATTTGATCGCGTAGTGAACTCCAAGAATAGCTTTTTCCATAGCTCGTTGAGTGACTTTGAGCTTGTGAATAAGAAGGTTAGCGACCACGTCTCAGTGCTAGTAGTCATCACTGGCAACACGCACTAATTATAGACTTTTGTCCTAAAGCTCTGCGGTATGTCTGATGAGAAAATATGTGGTGACATCCTGAATAAATAGACATTGTGTCAACAATATTGATAATATTGGTCCTAAAATATACTGGCATGGGTGCGACATGAGCATGATATTCTGAATTTCCCATGTTCATTTTGAGAGCCACCTGTTGAAAGACGGTATTGAGGTTGACTTGATTCCTTAATAAAACTAGGCAGGTACTTTTATGAAATAACAATGAAAAAAGTTTTATGTAGAGTTGGCATTACTTCAGACAGTAGATTGTTGAATAGGGCTAAGTGACCTTACTGGACTGACTCAAAGAAACTTATTAAAAATTAATAACGCGATAAAATTTTGCAAATATTATTAAAACTATGAGTTCTGATCGCGAAAGTTTAAAAAAGACTCAAAGAATCTTATTATAAAAAAAATAACAAAATCATCACTTACATGGTTATTTAAAAACTACAATAGTCATTATCATGACAGCCTTCTAATGTTCATACTGCTGGGACACTGGTCCACCCTTGAGCGAGAGTGGTTGGATTTTAATCCACCACGTGGACCCAATGCGTATTGGTAGATGGCACAGTCTTTTGAATTTTTGATTCTGGACATGCCAGCATTGCGCACATATATTTTTGTAAGTTTAATTTTACATTAATTATTATTTCTTGTCTTGTTTAAGTTTATGAAGAAAAGGATCCACCTTAACGACAAATTTTACATCCTGGGCTACTCGTTCGGGGTCAACGTGGCTTTGGAGTTGGCTGCCTTGTTTGAGAAAGAAGGTGATTAATGTTAATAACTTTGTTTCAATAATATTTATTTTTCCAATAACAAAAAATTAAAGATTATTGCATTCAATAACTAACCTCATAAAATTTTGTTATAAAGTAATAAAGTTTTAAGTAATAAAGTTTTTAAGTAATAAAGTTTTTAAGTTTTAACTAATAAAGTTTTGTAAAATTTGCTTGGTTGTATAAAATCATAACCTTATGTTGTTTTAGCGGCTTGCTAGGTGTTGTCTTTCCTAAGACCCCTAATTACTGTAACATAAATAATTATATAGGTTTTGTTTTATTTCATTGTATCTAGTTCTAACATTGTCAATTTTATTCCTACAGTATTTTTTTTGATATTTAAATGTATACTCTTGCAGGTCACGTCGGTGTTGTTTATTGTTTGGACAGCAGCCCTGACGTTCTATGGGCCCAGTTCAATGCACACGTAGGCCATCTAACTGACGCGCAGCTGCAGAACAACCTGGTTCAACATATGTACAAACTCATGAATGGACAAGACAGTGAGAAACTTATCCAAAAACTGGAGCAAACTGACTCTTGGGAGGAAAAAAATGAAATTTGCGTGAACGCGCTCAAGGGAGTAGGGAACTTCTCACATCAATACAAGAGATGCATCCTCCAAGGGGCATATAAAAGAATTATGCTTGCAAGAGAGTATCAACCTACTTTCAAGTTGCAGTCTGAGCTGGTACTGATGAAAGGAACACCTCACCCGAAGATGGATACATTGCCTCACGATTACGGTCTCTCAAAATACACAATAAATCCCGTGCAAGTTTTCGATATAGAAGCAGATCATGCATCTACTCCTCACGACAGCCGCGTCACCAGCATCGTAAACAGACTACTTGATCCAAAACTTTTAGAAGCTTTTAATAATAAAAATGTATGCTGGAGCTATATTACCAATCCCAGTAAACAGTTTTAATACGTGGCATTATTTTTATCAACGTCAGTAATTTATGAAAACAGTGAATAGACCCGATTACTTTGTAAACACTACTTCAGTCGCTTAGTTAATTTGAAACGGTCATCTAGTAAATAATAAATTATTTAGTTACTAAAGAGGGTTTTTTTTTATTTGATTGAGTCACAAACGTTATCATAAAAGAAACTGTTCTTTTTGCTTCTTGTCTTTCTTTGTCACTGAGCAAAGACGATGTCAGATTTGAAAAACATATCACATAATTTTATAATGGTGACTTACTCTTGAATCCAGCGACAATTCTAATCCCTGGGAGTTTCTTCGGTCATTTTGCCGGTACGACATGTTCCTCCCGTTTTAATTGTTTTTCTCGAGTTATTTTGAGTTTTATTGTGTAAATTTGGTGGCAGTTTAACCAATACGACTCGTAGTCTTGGCACAAGTGTAAGTGATTGAAATGGAAGGGTGATGTTGGTTTGTAATTTGGTCGAAGATTCTCCTAAAAAATTTTGAAAGGACGCCAGCATTTCTTTCAAAATGTTGTTCGTCAAATTCAAAATTCGAACTGGTTCGTCTTTTATGTATACGTCGACACTACTTGACACTGGCAATATTGTCTAAACAGACAGACTGCCATTAAAAAAAAAAAAAAAAAAAACTATTTTCAACTTATATTATATTTACTGCTGTCAAATTTTTGTAGGTACTCTAGAAAACAAGGTTGAATTGGCGATAGGTTTGCTGTCAAAAGTACGAAATGTGAAATACGCGATCGGTATTGAACAAGAATTGGACATAATTCCAATTCTTGTTCAATACCGATCTTATCGATCAAGAGATCCTCAAGAGGCCTCAGAGGTTTATTAGTTCGATAATAAATTAGGTCCATTAACTTCATTTTTCAGGGTGGTCTTTTGCTTTAATTCAAGCTTGACCATCTCTGCCAGAAGTTTCTACAGTCGTAACATTATAAAATTATTATTATGTTGAGATAATTGAGTTCGTAATACAAATCATACTTATTTGTAAGCAATTTAAAGTAGTGAGTAATATTAGATTCACGATAAGATTTATGTAATGCATGCAAGCATTCTAAAATTTAGCAGTAATGTTCGAATTGCTGTGTTCCTGTTGGAAGGTATGGTTTTCGGTGAAATTACAGATACATGAGACTTTCGATCTACTTCTCAGAATGGCAATGCTCATGCGATTCTCTGATGTTGCAAGCTACTTATGACTATTTGGTTGCCTGTACGTGGTCACCACATTGGTGGTAAAAAATGTAAACCCAAAGGAAAACTTTTGGCATGTAAGAAAAATGTCATACAACGATCAAAATATTAAATCAGGCATTTTATTTCTGATCGAACGAGCGAAGCAAGGGAAAAGTCACAGTTTCGAGATTGATCAAAAATGCTTTTGTCCGTCAGTCTGTTTTCGCCTAAAGGATTATTCAGATTGCAGATTGGTTATCTGGTTGAAACTTGGTTTACAAGGTTTTATGACCTTAGAAAATGTTTCGTCTGGGATTTTAAGAGTAGTAGAGTTTTTTGTGATAGAGCTCGTCCGGGGAAGGACTACCACCATACCTATTTCTGCCGCTAAGCAGTAATGCTCGTATTGCTGTGTTCCGGTGTGATGGGTATGGTTTCCGGTGAAATTACTGGCACATGAGGCTTTCGATCTTAGCCTTAAGGTGGCAACCCGTGAGAGATATCTCTGGTATTGCGAGCGTTCATAGGCTGCGGTAACCGCTTACCATCTTGTGGGCCGTACGCTCGAAAAAAAAAATTACATTGGGAGAGTTCTTCCTCAAAAAAGAGGCAAAAACTACTAAATATCTCCGCCTTATGAAATTCGATTTTGATGTTTTTTTTTTATTATTTGAAAGGTATAATATCGGCTTTTCAAAATATCTTATGTTGGAAGAACTATACTCTAGTTAGATCAGTCATTTTTGTCCCACTGCTGGGCAAAGGCCTTCCCTCATTTTCTCCAGACTTCTTGATCTTGGGTTATAGACAGCTATACTGACTCAAGTACGAGTATATAGGCACAAAAGTATAGAATTACCGAAAAAAAGGTTACCGGTTAAAGGTGACTAAGGGATCAAGTAGAACAGCTAATGTTATTGTTTAAATAACATTGTTAACTTATTTTATTGGCAAAGCATTTACCTACCTAATTATTTTACTATAAAAATCGTAGCAATATAAAAGCATTACTCAGTACTATTTTTGTTTCTAAAAAACAAAGTGACAAGGTATTAAGAAATTATTTTTAATTATTTATATATAAATTTATATAATATCACATAAAAACAGATCCCAAAAAGTGAAGACATGTCATGCCATAGCTTCCAACCTTTTTTTTGCTGGTAATCGTTAAAACATGGTCTGGAAATTCCTTTGCAGTCTTTACGGGTAGTTTATAGCTAGAAAAAATAAATGTTTTGTGTGTGTGTTGTGCTGTATTATATTTTGAAAGCGCAGATATCTTTACATTTTTTTTTCATTGATTAGAAAACTAATAAATCTCGTTTTTTATAACCTTCAGTATTTAGCAAAGTTTTTTGTTTTATTAAAAATACGGTGCATTATCTGCACAAAAAATCTAGTCATTCTAAAATGGAATGCATTTAGCTGTAATCTTAAAAAAATAAAGGAAACCATACCCTTCGGACCGGAACACAGCAATGCAAACATTACTGCTTGACGGCAGAAATAAGTATGGTGGTATTCCTCCCCAGGACAAGCTCTATTGCAAAGAACTCTACTACTTCTAAAAATCTAAAGAAGCATAAAAAGTTTCCACAGACTGAACAACCTAGGTTGCAACTGTTTTTTATTTTATTATATTTAATAAGGATTTTATGAATTAATTTTTTTGTAGAAAATGGATCTAAATTCAGACAAACCATTCAAAGAGAAATTGTAGAGAGAAGAAATTGTTATAAGTTATCAGGTTGCTTTCCGGATACTGAAAATACTCAAAAGCTGATTGATAACCTTTACAATAAGGTACCTTGCTTAATACGACTGACTAAAATTGTCTAAAGACAATATCTTCGAAATTGTAATAATAATATAGCCAAACTAGAATTTTCATCTTTAAACTCCTTAAAAATAGAAGAGGTTCTATGCATGTTTTATGTATGTTGTCCGACTACTCAAAATTTTATTGAAATCAATTTTGTACTTTTTAAATCATAAAGTACCGGTCAATAACTACATCGCTTTGTATCACCACAATCTGCCAAAATATTTTATTTAGTTTCGAGTCGGTTTTTTTTTAGTAATTATGCATAGCCAGGCTAGCGTTTACCTATTCTTTTGAAATAGGGACATATTTCTTGACGTCGGCGTCCTGCTCCAATGTCATATTAGTATGTAAGTCAATGACAAATGGAAATAAAGTTTGTTTTTATGTATTGTTTAAGTACTTTAAATTTGTATTTTGCAGCTTGTTACAGAGCTTAGTTAAAAACTTTATTTATTTTCAATATTCAATAGATCTTACATGTAGATAGTATTAAATTCATCATATTTATTTCATATTAATAGTAAATAAATAAATAATGCTGGACAATCCACACAGCATCATCTAGCCCAAGGTAAGCAGCTGTTAAACAGAGCTGTATTATGGGTACTAGATGACTGATATATATTTAATACAATACAATACATAGATAGATATTTTTTATTATACATAGAAAACACCCAGAACACCCGGAACAAATATTTGCAGATCCTACAAACATTTGTCCCAAGGCGGGAATCGAACCCGCAACCTCCGCGTCGCAGGCGGACCTTCGCCCACCGCGCCACATTGGTCGTCAATAGTGTTACACTATTCAATAAAATACCCAAATAAATTACTCCGTTTAATTCGTAACTTAACCTCAGTAACCCCCGTTTAAATGGCCGTCCCGTACCGCGTGACGTCATCGTCTTCTTTCTTTTAAAATTAGATGACAGTGACAGAATGCACATAATTAAGATGACATTCTTTTATGATCTATAAATTGAATACGCGTATTTTAAGAGTATAAAAAAAGAAGTATGCTAACAATAGCTTGGAACTTATGTTGGAATAATCGGATTTGTTAGCCACTGCAGAACCATTTCAAACTAAATAAATAACTTCTTCGCATTAGATCTCTGGCAGATACAGCGTTGTCATTGAGCATTTTTTCATTGGCCGGCCTGGCCCATCAACAACATACCAACACCGACATCAGTACTGATTTACTGCTGAGACACAGACACACTTTCTAGCGTGAGAAATTGAGCCTAATCCACAATGCAGACCGAATTTGGCACATGTCTAGCGAACTTTTAGTTTTGAGACATGCTAGTTTTCACACATATTTTCTATCACTGTTTGAGAATACTGGAATTTAACAAAAAAAAATTCAAATGAAAAAACCCATGTTTATTAAGTAACTGAAACTCGGCCGTTTACGATTTTATAACTGTATAAAAATACTTTTCAGGTCGTACCGGAGTAGTGTTTTGTTTGAACAGCAGTCCAGATGCCTTAAAAAAGCAGGTGATTGCATACACTGGCAACATTACAGATCAGCAACTTGAAATCTTTATAATAGAGCATTTTACTATATTCTTACTGGAAAGACATTTGAAAAACTCAAGAAACATACTGCACATACTCTACAATGGTCCAAAAAAATTGGTATGTTATTAGGCAATATTAAAGAATCAGTTTCTTACACACATGAGTTTTTAAAATCCTTGATTATCGCCACCTATAGACGAATCATACTTGCCAAAGTTTATGAACCTGATTTTAAATAGAAATCAGAACTTGTCTTGATGAAAGGTATTCCTCACCCGAGATCAGAGAAACTCTCTGATGACCACGGTTTGTCAAAATATTCAAGCAAACCAGTAAAGGTGTTTAATTTAGAAGCTAATCATGTGACAGTTACGCAAGACTGTCACGTTTTCAATATAATAAACAAAATGCTCGATCCTGAACTTTTAGAAAAAAAACTTTTGAAAAGAAAAAACTATGCTAATTCTTAAATCATGCGGCCATCATATTTAGTAATTTTATTTTGTAACCCCAATGAACGCTTCCCACAGTCTTAAGTTAAGCTTAAGTTTAGGTAAGTTAAGTTATTTAACATTTTCTTCTTCCAGGTAACAGAATTTATGATAGATTTTAGCTTGATTGGAACCTACAAGTTCTTCCGTATTCCAAGAAATTAATATTTTAGTAACAGTGGAGGAGCGATTAGCACGAATGTACAAATTTCGTAAGTTATTAATTTAGTTAAGCCTCATGTAAGTGAATTTTTATTCCTATGAGAAATAAATAGGTACTCTTAAACCTGATATTCTCACAGTTATTTCTCAATATATTTTTGAAATTTTATTGTACACTCATAAACATAGAGATGGTTTTAAGATAAGAATAGAAGTGATGTACATGGAGCAAACACTAGAAACCGTCCTAAATAAATAAATAAATAAATAAATGACGTAACCAATGTAACTTACGATACGAAAATTTAAAACCTATATTAAAGATAATCTCCCTAAAAAAAGCGTACTATCATTATCATCAAATCAGCCAATAGACGTCCACTGGATATAGACCTCCACCAAAAAGCACCACGACGACCGATTTTGAGCCTTCACCATCCAACGATTTCTTGCATCCGCTTTAATGTCATCGGTCCATCGAGTGGAGGGCCGTCCTACACTTTGTTTTCCAGTTCGTTAAATCTAATAGGTAGGTATTAACATTTGCAAGAATCTTGATAACAATTAGTGTCCAAAGCACTTCACGGCACAAGGTCACGGGTTTGTTTGCCTTTTAGCAAGGTTAAGTAATACAATAGAATCATTAAGTAATGATCTCACATTCGTTGTTTGTTGTATTGAACCATTCAGGTCAAATCGTTAACTATTTACTTTTCAATTTGAATTTTAATCAATAAAAATAAAATAAAAATATCAGACGATTCAATCATAATTATAGTAGGTACACCTCCTTACTGTTGCATTAACCTTGCATATTGGTATGTTTTGGTGACTGTTCTTAACCATTTTGAAGATTTACCATGTTTTACCAGAGGCTAAAAAGTCAGAAATACCTTTTAGGACCAAAAGTGTTTTCAATCGTGCAAAACTAATGTTTCACAACACAAATCTCCTTGTATTCTTAGATGTATTGACTCCAACAGCTTGTTCAATGTGCGACCAATTTCAAAGGCTTTTTGGCTTTAGTCTTGAAAATAGAACAAATCTCAGCTATTGGTTCTAAAAATATAAAAATAGTGCAAGTGTCGGGTTTAAAAGCTTTGAGTGATTTGTTTGTATATCGTTTTATTACCGTTAGTAATCGAATTAGGTAGTTTTAAGTGTTTCTCGTAATAATCAATAAGAGCTCTAAAGAATTCTAATGGTACTTAGTTTTCCGATCCAACCAAAACAAGGGTTTGACACTGGTCGTGCACCAATAGATTTTTCTTTTCAAACAAATTATGTAAATATACTTACAAAACGGTGAAGGAAAACATGATTATGGAAACATGGCTTTTTTTTATTTGTTTCTTCATCATGTTTTCCTTCACCGTTGTGTAAGTATGTTCATTGATATATCCATAAAAGATTATCTTTTATTCGTCACGGAACCTAAAAAGGTTAAAGTGAGGACCACATATAACACGATTAAATTCCTAAGTCCCAGCGATTTTTCAACAAGTCTGTCTGTGGCTCGCTAACTCATTAATCTGAACTGGAACAGGTGACGGTAGCTATCTTTAGGAGCTAAAAAACACTGTTGATAAAAAATGTTAAGCGAAAACCATGGAGTTGGTTATTTTACCGCATCCGGTTAGGTATTTTTTTATGTGAACCCGTTTTTTTTAGCTTACTTTTTTACCTCTTTTACTGTACTTTAATCGTTCGTTCGTTCGTATGAGTCAGTGGCCAACTCTGGTGACAGAGTTTTTAGGCCGCCCGAATAATAATAATAATAATAATAATGTACTTTAATAATTGTATGTGTCAAATAACAAATTTTTGTTCTTATTATTCCTATGTAAGTATGTTAATTGACAGTTTTTTTATTGATTACAGCAGTTTCTACCACATAAACCTGTAAGAAGGCTCATGAAATCATTTATTTACTGAAGTGAAGGCCTCAGATTGATTTTCATGGTACTCTTTGGGGAAGGCCTATGTCCGCCAGTGAACGTGTAATTACTGAAAAATTAAGAAATAAAACTAGTTATATTTATTAAAACTAAAATATTTGTGCAAGATATACCGATTAGATATCATAAGCTCTAGCTTGAAATATTTGCCTCGTACGGCTCTTTGGTCAAATCACCACAAACAGTTTGCATACGTACGGTCGCAAAGCATGCCAGGGAAGCTATTTGCGCTAATTTTGAACAGGTACGTTTTGGTTTTTGTAAGGTTTTCGTTATGACACTTCTTTTTCTAGGCACAAACTTATCATCGTTAAGCTAAAATTGAAATTTATTAAGGAAATAATGCATTTCGATGCTTATTATGTAAATATTTCTTTCATGAGCTTTACGTACTATGCAATCCACAAAATCTGCGCATTATTTTTTTTTTATTTCATTGACATTTAGCATAAAAAGGCTCAATTGTGTATACATTTCTCAGGTGCTCAGAATAATTTAGGCGCAAACAAACATAAAGTGAATTATGACAAGAGTTTGATTTTCGACATACCATTGCCAAATTAAGTTCATGGTAAGTTAAACTCTGTTCAACTCGTATACCCTTAATTAGATTTTCAGATTTATTTTATACCATATTATAAAATTGGCTGTCATACAAGGCATGGCTTTGACAAGGTTTTTGCATGAAAGCTAGACAGACATGTGTATTTATACTTTTATGATTTTGAGCTATACACAGATTATTACATCAAAGAGCGTAATACCGATGATGCCACCTTCAAAAACTCTACATAATTCTACGCTCAAAAATGGCATGTTAAAATGTTTGTCTTTAAAAAGGTTTGAATATGCCACAATAGAATAATGTTAACTTAATATATTCCTGCAAAAAGATCTACCAGATTATAATAATCAAGACCGGCCTTCTATGTTCCTTCTGTTGAAATACTGGCCTACTCACAAGCAAGAGTGACTCATAATAATCAACTACGCAAACTCAATGTAGAGCAATGAACAGGACATGTCTTTTGAATTTTTAGTTTTTGTTCATACTGGTTTCATCAAGATTATTTCTTTATTGCTTGACTATACTAGTTAGTTAGCTGCAGTACTATATAATATGTATATGTTTTGCGAGAAATCCATTAATAAAAGATTCACTAGATCACTAGGGTCTGTACCATTAGACAAAAATTATTATCGGCTTTGACAGGACAGTTTTATCACCAAACATAGACATAAGATATTGTAAAAATTTAACACGAGACTCTTATTTTGTTTTTTTTTTCTAATCTAAGAAGATGCCTACTATATTACAGTCAAGAGCCTATTTATATAATCACAGGTACTAAATTCATATTATATAATATAAACATTATTCAGAAGGTAATCGTATTATAGGAAAAAGAGAGCAAATAACATTTCTCTGAAATTATTACAATATGAAAATGAGTAATCGTGCCAAGATTACATTATAACATAAGTCATTTCTGTGAAATATGTACCTACTTAATGTATATTAATAATACAAACTTATTTTGATTGACTTAGAACAGACTAGTAGTTAGAGCTTAGTGAGCCTCACAGTGAAATTGGCAGTAGTACACCTTCTGTGCTAATGGTGTATTTTAATTTACACCTACGACTTTGTGTGATGTATAGAGAAACAATTCTGGGGTTTGCATAAAACATGTAAGTAAACATGTATTATGTGCAATGGGTTTACAAAACAGTTCATCATCATCGTCCTCACGACAGCCTTCTGATGTTCCCACTGTTGAGACACTGGCCTACTCTCAAGCGAGAGTGATTGGGGTCTTAATCCACCACGCGGACCCAATGCGGATTGGTGGAAGGCACATGTCTGTCGAATATTTAGTTCTTGGACATGCCGGTTTCCTCACGATGTTTTCCTTCGCCGTTTGAGAGCACTGGCATTGCGCACATAAACTTTTCGAATAGAAAAATCCATTGGTGCGCGACCGGGTTTGAACCCACGACCTTAGGATCGGAAGGCACACAAAACAGTTATATGGTTGACAAACCTTCTGATCACGAAGGATTTTTATTTAGATTGGGGCTCGATGACGCTGTGCAAAATCTCCACCTGTCAATGCACAGATTTGACATTTGACTGAATCGCAGAAGTCCAAACTGAAGATTTTTCTGAGGGCTATGGAACGCAGCATACTCGGCTCCCTTACTGGTATAGCTGATGTGAGATACAAGGTTGCCAGACTCAAATGAGACTGGGTTGGACACGTCGGCCGGATGCACTCTGATAAGTGGGCGACTGTCACCATTCCATGGGTACCTGACGGACAGCGATCTCGGGGTCGACCGAGAAAGCGTTGGCGGGACTATCTCGACACTTTTAATAGCAGACGGTGGGAAAAAGTTTAGGATAGAGACGAATATAAATACTTGTGGGAGACTTTTGCCCAGCAGTGGAATGATATAGGTAAGAATAAAAAAAATATATAACAATCGGTAAGTCACGGAGATACTGTAACAAACATATACACACACCCAGACACCCAGACTTTTGAATTTATAACATAAGTAGGATTGTTATTTTTGTATTGGTTTTCAAAATTTCTTGAGTGTTTACATCTTAGATATATTTTATACGGTTGCGGTTTTTGTCAGGTGACGGTATAATTTGTTGTAGGTGAGAAATAAGGAGTTTTTCTGAGGTTTTAGTTTTCTTTTGTTTTGAAACAATGAGTTCATGGGAATATAATACATCTATTTTTGTTGTAATGCTTATAGTTTGTTATTAATAACCTTGGTAACTTTGTTACCTAACTAATTATGTATTGTAAGTAAATAAGTAGGAAGATACTTAAGTATGGTATTCATAAACGCTTATGTAGTAAAAACAAAACATAATCATAAAACTGAACGCAAACAAATAAAAAGAAAATAGTAAATATACCTAGTCGGTAGGTAGAGTAGGTATTTGTGCTTTTTTTTATTCTAGTTCAATAATTATAGGTACTTGTATTTTTTATTCACACTGAAAGAAATCACAGAATAATTTTCGAGTTTAGGTACCTATCTCCAAAAACTTGTTTACTTGTTATATCTACAATCTAAGTAATAAACAGAACAACATAGATGGGATAGGATAACAAAACCCTTAACTTTGTCTTCTTCTACGTAGACTATAAAACGTGACTCTCGCAAAACACGTAAGCAAAACTTCTATGAGTTAGTTGTGTAAGCATCCGTTAGATGGCATTATCACAACCTGCGAGGATAGTCAATTCCACTATACATTTTAGCTAAATAATTGAATATTGCACCTCACTCGATATAGGACGGCCCCTGCCGTTCTTTTTATGGACCGTTGACACTGAAGCGATTGCAAGAAAATGAAGGCAAAAGATTGATGATCATGGCACTCATTGGAGAAAGTGTATGTTCAGGTTTGACAACTGATGTGGCGTGGCGGGTCCACCTGTGACGCAGGCAGGATGTTCGGGTTCGATTTCTGCCTTGGGACAAATGTTTTAACGATCTGCAAATATATGTTCCAGGAGTTCTGGGTATTTACTATTTATAATAAAAAAATATCTAACTATGTATTGTATTAAGTATATCAGTCATCTAGTACCCATATCACAAGTTCCACTTAGATTGGGGCTAGATGATACTGTGTGGATTGCCCAAAGTTATTTTATATTTATTTTTATTTAAGACGTATTTTAATGTTGTATTTAAAATGATTATCTTAGTCAAATGTTCATAAAAATAGCTAAGTAACAGTGACTGCTTTTATATTCTGCTGTCTTTGGTTAAGCTCGCTAGGACTAACTCCATAAAGTGATTATTGCATTTCAATATTCAATACGAATCGGGATGGAAAGTTTCAGAATTGCGACGATTTTGAAACGGAAAATTGACTCTGTTGGAAATTAACTATCGGTTATGCAAAGTAAGGTTTTGTAATGGTTGAGTTCGTGAATTTATGTGCAGCGGATATAAGTTTGTTATTAAGAAAGACTTAGGTAGAGAAACATTATAATTAAATTACCCTAAACTAAGAAATGTGTTGTTTTTATATCTTTATGGTAAGGTTGGTAGCCTAGGTAGCAGCAGCAACATTTAATAACAGCAGTGTGGAGGAAGCACCATTACGTAGCAACGACAATAACTTCGTCGCTTGCTTTGCTGATTGCAGTCAGCTACGAACTTGTACCTTTATTTTAAAGCTTGGATTTTTACGGCACTCTATTTAGCTCACTTATTTTATTTGGCAAGAATTTCAAATATTTTATAATCTTCCAAAAAATAGCTTTTTAAGCAGACATAATTACGGTCAGACTATTAAAATAATCCTGTTTTTTCCTGTTGAAGTACCTACAGAACTCTAAACCTTTTTTTTATGTCAATAAGTAACAAGACGATAAAGTCACCCGCCTTATGTTAAGCACAACGCCTAACCATAACAGCTTATTAAGTTCTTCGTGGCATTGCACAACGCTCATCACCCCGAGACGTTGTTGTTAAGTCTCATTCGCTCAGAAATTTCACTTACTACAGCGCTCTTCAAACCAAAACACAGTAATGCTTGCACACTACTGCTTGGAGGTAGAATATCTGGCACTGCGGTAGTACCCACCAAGATGAACTCTTGCTGAAGAGTCCTACCACCAGGTAAAAACTTTTTTTTATTGTAAGAAAGTGACAAGACAATCAAGACGCCCGCCTGATGTTAAGCACCACGCTTGACTATAACGGATGCAGTGCCACTCAATGCTTAACTACATTATTTTAGTGTTAAACAGTAAAACTTTAAATACTTTTAACCAAGTTGACCTTTGTGATGTCCTTAGACCTTTAAACAATGAAGATCAACCGTGTAAATGATCACGTCGGTTGTATTTACGTACAGTATCAATCCGTGCACCACAACATGGCGCAAAGATCTTTAAAGATACACTTGTGAACAAATTTTTTTTTTTATACAACTGAAGTGGCAACCAAGCGTACGGTCCACAAGATGGTAAGCGGTTACCGCACCCTATGGACGCTTGCAATGCCAGAGGTATTACTCGCGGGTTGCCACCTTGGGGCATAGATCGAAAGCCTCATGTAGTTTCACCGGAAACCATACCCTTCACACCGGAACACAGCGGGCATTACTGCTTGGCGGCAGAAATAGGTATGGTGGTAGTCCTTCCCCGTCCTAAAGTTGTGGGTTTGGACCTGTTCGTGCACCAATGCATTTTCCTATTTATGATGTGCACAATATTATTGTTCTCTTACGGTGAAGGAAAACATCGTGAGGTAACCGGCACGTCCAAAAACTAGAAACTTGAAGGATATGTGCCATTCACCAATCCGCATCGGATTAAGACCCAATCACTCCTGCTCGAGTGTAGGCCAATGTCCCAGCAGTGGGAACATGGCTGTCGTAATGAATCAAGAAAGAACTAAAAACAATTTAAGCCATACCATACCATTTCTCACGGACTTTAGGTTCCCGTTTCATAAATAATTTTACAAGCGATTCGGGTGTCCACATAAAACGCAGGAGTTCGAATGAACAGAACATTTCAAAAGTGTTGTGTCAGCCCGTAAAAGGTTCCGAGTTCGATTCCCATCTAGATTTAAAGAGCTGACCGGTTAGGGATCCTGCAAGCAAATGTTTTTATGTACGATGTAGGAAAATAAACTACTTTTAAATGCGGCATTGCATAAAAAAAAACAATTGGTAATTTCTGGCTTCAAGACTTCCTCTAACGTGAAACCTGTCTCTTATTTAATCTATTTTACGTTGTACTGACTTGTTAAATAGAAGTTTTGTATGAAAGTGTTTATTATTTTTCTTTCACTTGCACTTTATTGTACACTAATTTAAGGTTCAAATAAATTATTACTCTTGTTAGCTAACAGAGGCTTAAAGTACGTTTATGAATAAGGCCCTTTATCATTACTTGCTTTAGCTATTGTAAAATTATACTCTCAGCTCCCAGAAGTTACAAAAGACATGAACCGACGGATATCTAACGGAATGAGACCATAATTAAGGGTTTCCTTTCCGTTTCCAAATCATCCTTGTTTTAATAATAAAACTATAATATTCATTTCTTCCTTGGGTACCTCTTCATCTATATACCGGTACGTAAAAACACCCGTTTTTAAAATGAACATCCTTGTTTATAAATTATTATTTTTTATCTACCATGTCCATTATTTCGTGATGCATTGTTGGGTACGTGTATCACAGCAGGCTCTTACAACCGTGTTCGAGTAACTCTATTCCGATCTACTTCGCTATGTTTCTTACGCAATTGCTTTGTGCTTTGAATAAAAAGGATTTAAATGTTGAATTTTGAAACTTTAATATAACTATGTTTATGTTTGTTTTCAGTTATTCATACCAGAAGAACATCTTGAATATCTTAAAAGGCACATTTCACGACACTAAGTTACTAAATTTTTTCATGCGTTTTGTAGGATTCGTGCCGTTGCAGACTTGTTGCTACAAGATCTTGTTGCATCCATTACAATAATGCGTTGATTCATTGCTGCCTTAGCATCAGTGATTTGGGCCGATTAGAATCGAATTAATAATTAAGAAATGTAAGCGCTATTTTTCGTATTGAATGTAAAGTACGCAATCGATTCTGAAATTAAGAAATACGTAGTTTCTTATTTACATTTTAAAAGTTGATAGAAATGCCGACAAAAATCAGACCATGTTTTCCATATCTTTATATTAATCCTTATCCAAATAAATCATTTTGTAATCAAAACTGTTTCAAGACTGTGCAAAGCCGGGGCAAGTAGGTAGCTTTTTTTTTACTATAATAATAATAATAATGCTGGACAATCCACACAGCATCATCTAGCCCCAAGGTAAGCTGCTGTTAAACAGAGCTGTATAATGGGTACTAGATGACTGATATATATTTAATACAATACAATACATAGATAGATATTTTTTATTATATATAGAAAATACACAGAACACCCGGAACAAATATTTGTAGATCGTACAAACATTTGTTTCGAGGCGGGAATCGAACCCGCAACCTCTGTGTCGCAGGCAACCAAGCGTACGGCCCACAAGATGGTAAGCGGTTACCGCAGCCTATGGACGCTTGCAATACCAGAGGTATCACTCGCGGGTTGCCACCTTGAAGCTAAGATCGAAAGCCTCATGTGCCAGTAATTTCACCGGAACACAGCAATGCGAGCATTACTGCTTGGCGGCAGAAATAAGTATGGTGGTAGTCCTTCCTCGGACGAGTTATATCACAGAAAACTCTACTCAGTTATGTCAGGTCAGAAATCGTACACAGTTCGTGTACTTGGTGTGCGTCTATGACGCCGACGGTTGCTCGACGAGCCAGCGTTCTAACTTTGACTTAAAGATACTTGGGGTTGGAGGTGCTTTGACGTATGTAGGTATTCGGTTGTAAACCGGTGGTCTCATCATGTGCGTAAGTTTATTTGATTTCGCCACCGTGCGTGCAACCTCTGACTGCTGACCCGCGCGACGCGTGTCATACCTGTGCGAGTCCTAATCTTCTAAAGGATTTGTAATAAGTCCCCACATGCACAGCTACTTGAAATATTACAAGAGATGGTAGCGTGAGAATCCTTAGTTGACATAATATTAGTCTTGCCTATGTTCATTTTGAGACCTGGTTGTTTAGAGACGGTATTGAGTTTTTTGAGCATTTTAAGTATTTTTTATTGTTTTGGATTTTGTTTGTGCTGTCGAATAAATACTTTTCTTTCTTTCTTTCTTTCTTTCTATATAAATTTATTTTATATTTTATATTTGTGTTTGGACTATGATGACTAATTATCATCGGCAAATCGAAAGCGAGTGTTGTATTTGCCATTAATGTTGATTCCAGCTGAAGCTTGAAAACTTCGCTGTCTTTTGTTGTAAATAGGTACAACAATAAGTAAGTAAGTAAGTGCTTCAAAAAAGAAAATAAAATTACTTATTACAGTTAATTTATTAAAAATATGCACTATTACGTCTACTAAGTGACCATGAATAATAATTTTTACTAATAAAAATCAATACGTTACTTACTGCCTGACTAAATTTGTTTCAATTGAAACGAGATATAACTATCTCAACTATAATCTACTTTTTTTCAATAAGTAAAAACTTGTATCTTGACCTGCTTGAAATCGGTTGAGATACGAGAGGTTGCGGATTCGATCCCCACTGCGGGACAAATGATTGCATGCTATATTTGTTCTGGCTCTGCGTGTTTTTTATCTACTTTAAGCAAGTAATATTTAAAAAAAAAACAAGTTTTCCTGCTTTAGGCTTAGGTGATAAAATAAAAAGGGATTATTCCCATCTGTCACCTAGTTTTGTCACCTCGAGGTGACAGATCGCACTTTTATTTTTTTTTAAAGTGCGATCTGTCACCCTGTCAATAACGAGAGGAGATAAACTTCTGTCAACCATCACTAACAGGGAGAAACAGACCTGTTATATTCCTGCGTGTCTTCCAATTAAAAAAATATATTTAACAATGTACATAAAGCTGTTTTGAAATTATAGGTAGGTACACTGGGTAGCGTTTACATTTAAAATTTAAATAAAAATCAGAGGAAGGAAAGAGTGTTTTTGATTTATTAATAGGTACAATAATGTACACAATAAATTGTTGAGGTACTTAATCATCACACCAGATACACAGATAATAATAGTTGGGAGATAACGATAAGACACACAAATTAAATAAAAATCTAGGCATGAAAACAATAAATACTTAGGTAAATCTATCAATGATTACATCATTTTGTTCTCAAACATGCATGATCTAATACCTAGATAGCCATAGATAGATATTTTACCTGGTGGTAGGACTCTTCAGCAAAAGTCCGTCTTGGTGGGTACCACCGCAGTGTCAGATATTCTACCTCCAAGCAGTAGTGTGCAAGCATTACTGCGTTTAGGTTTAAAGGGCACTGTAGCAAGTGAAATTACTGGGCGAAAGAGACTTAACAACAATGTCTCCGGGTGATAAGCGCAGTGCAGTGCCACGCAAACACTTAAAAACTTTAAGCTTCGAGTGGCACTGCATCTGTATTAGTCAGACGTGGTGCTTAATACCAGGTGGGCGCCTTGATTGTCCTGTCACTATTATTATATGTCATTATTATTATTATTATTTATTGCTAGCCCGGTGACATTTATTTCTAAAAAGTAAGTAAATTTGTATGAGTCAGTGGCCAATTCTGGTGGCTGAGTTTATAAGCTGCCCAAAGGCCTCTGTCATGCATGGTTTAATAACTTTGAACCGACTGCTTAACGTGCCATCCAAAGCACGGGAGCGCTCAGTTGAAATTGAATGTTGAACTGTGATTTATTAGAAGACAGATGGAAATAATTATTCAAATGGAAACAGGAGCTGTATTAAGTATACAATTCATGACATGTTTATTGAATAAAGGTGATTATAAATCAAAACACATATTTTTTCTTTTACGCCTTTTTTTCTAAATTTCAAAATAATAAATCCCATAAATTTAAAGATTTTTTTTTTAATTTTTTTGTAAGCAAAATAAGTTTTACGAGTAGAAGTGACTGATAGTTTGGCAATATGTAATTTTGCTTATTGTAATACTAACTAAACAGACTGAATGTACATAACACAGCTTTTTTTTAATTGAAGGTCAAGCAGGAATTAACATCACCCGTTACTAACAGGGAGACATAGACCATGTCTCCCTGTTTTGACAAAAGTGTATCTCCTCTCGATACTGACAGGGTGACAGATCGCACTATTCAAAAAAATAAAAGTGCGATCTGTCACCTAATTGAAAATAGGGTGACAGATCGCACTTTATTGTGCGATCTGTCACCTCGCCGGGACAAAACAAAGTGACAGATGGGAATAATCCATAAAAAGGTCCGCGACAATATATTAAAAACTAGTAGACCCAGCGCGGTTTCACTCGCGTTATTTTCTTAAGCAAATTTTTACACCCTGTATATTTTCTCACCGTTTAAACCTTCCCTAAACTTTTACAAACATTTCAAGACCAAAGTTAGCCAAATCGCTCCAGCCGTTCTCAAGTTTTAGCGAAACTAACGCACAGCAATTCATTTTAATATTTATATATTAATAACACAATATTTTGTGAGCATATATTTGACAAAAAAAACTGTGCTGCCTAGTACGTTATTAACAAGGATTTCAACTTGCTAAAATCCGTAAATTTAATCTCTAATATAAGATGTATTCAGAGATTTTTTTTTCTAAATTCTATTAGTACTATTGTTTTAAAAAGATTACATTGTTTTCCATTGTTGCCTCTGAGCAGGCAAAGTCACAAGCATTTTTTATGTACTAATTAAAGTACAGTTTACATTATACAAAATAACAATTTACTTATGCCGTAATTGTTATTTTGTATACTAATTAGAGTACAGTTTCATTATACAAAATAACAATTTACGGCTTACTAATGTCAGTTGTTAGCCAATTTAACTTGAGAATACATCTTAGAAGTTTTTAAAACTGAAAAATATGGAAGACGATGCAATAATTTTATTAAATAAAATGCATGGTGAAGAAATTGTTGTGACTGGGATGTCGGGAATATTTCCAAACTCTAATAGTGTTCAAGAGTTTATGGAGAACCTTTTTAATAATGTAAGTTATGGTCATGTTTTGTTATCTAATTATATGTAATGGAATAATGTTGTAATTTATACTAAAAATGTCTATTTAATAGCTCAACTGATTTAGTAAAATTATGTTGTTATGTTATTGTAAATAAATCATCCATAATGCTTAATCATGATATTTATTTATTATCAAAGTATATTAATATATAATTATAATTTTAATATAATTATTATATAATTTATAATGTGATATCCATTTTTACAAAACTAAACTTGTTCAGGTGGATATGGTTAGTTTGAAGACAAAATGGGACACAAACGACCCAGAAGTGCCTCAACACGTTGGCAATGTATCTGGAATAGAGAAATTTGATGCTCAGTTCTTCAAGGTGGGATACCATAACGCCTGTATACTAGAACCTATCTCAAGAAAGATGTTGGAGCATGCCTATGGAGCAATTTTTGATTCTGGTAAGGTACTAGAGGTTTTTGTATACGAAAGTATTCTAGTGGCATTTAAAAAAATCCAAATGAATTCCTTACTTTTTGGAATAAAACAAAGCCCTAATTGAATAAGTATTTCTTTTAATCTTCAGCATTCGTTGTATGGTACTACCAAAGGATCAGAGAGCCTACTCTTGAAAGCGACTAACGATATTCATGGCAAATATCGTAGTTCAGCTTATATCGGTGACAACTAAGTTCAGATCATTTACTGACAAGCAAAATCATTAAAACGGTCGCGATGCATCGCTTTTGTTCGCAAGAGTAGACCCTCAGATCAGATCAGAACCGTCATGAAATTAGTCGTTTCGATACGCAAAGAAGATTTTTCGAACTAAATTCTAAAATCTACGCGCATCACAAACGGCTAACTTCATCTCGTAAATCCGTTAAATTGGCAATACTATAATTGCCTGACATAATTGTAATAGGTTTTTGCGACTAGTGGCATTTTGGTTACCCTTGTTACTTACAAAATTTGCAGGCAACACACACGCAACTCTAAAAAACAAAGTAATAGGCGTTTTCATTGGGTCTTCCATCTCTGACTTTAGTACAAATGTTATGTATGACATGAAAACATACTCCGAGTTTGCAATAAGTGGGTAAGTCATTTTTATTTTTTACTATTGTATTCGCCGGAATCCATTGTAGGTTTGTTAAAATTTGCATCGCGACAAAGATCCAATTGAATACGGTCAATAAGATTAAAAAAAGGCAAAAATTTAAGCAATTTTATCCTTAAATCCATTCTGATATTATAAAAAACTAACAATTATAAAAACGCAAAATTAACATACGTTTTATGGTTAAATTTCTAAACCGCAGGTAATTTAAAGCTTGTGTTATGATTTAAGCTATTTTGACCTTAAGTTTATATTTATAGATCCAGCAAGGCCATGATGGCAAACCGTATATCTTACTGGATGGATGGCACAGGACCGTCTTTCAGCATCGACTACGCATGTGCTAGCTCGACTGCAGCTTTAGAAAAAGCATACCAATCCATCAAAGCTGGTGATTGCGATGCGGCTGTAGTTGGCGCGGGTAACCTCTCCGCCTTACCGGCTCTGTCATTAAATTTTAGAAGGTAATCTTTCACATCATTATAATACACAGAATAGTGCATAAAATATTGTTATTATAATATTATGTAATATTGATGTACAACTTGCAGTTTTGCAACCAATAGACCTTGCAAATCGAGCCATTACTGCATTTTGAATCAGAATCAGAATCAGATAAGAATCCCTTTATGCGTTCTGTGATTGGTTATAATAAAAAAAAAGGAATTTGAGAAATCACACAGTATTGATAAAATTAAAGATTTAGTATAATAATGGAAATAATAATAGTTACTTTACAGCATTATTATTGCAAACTGTGTAATGTAGTTAATCCATTTTTACAGAGCTGGATTGCTTTGCCTAGATGGCAAAACTAAATGTTTTGACAAAAATGGAGATGGCTATGTTAGATCTGATGCTATAAGTTTGATCTTTTTGCAAAAAGCAAAAGATGCAAAAAGGTAAGTTATTAAATACATTTAACTACGAACCCAAAAGTTTCTCCTAATATTTATCATAGAATAAATAAATACATATAACTAACTTACAGATATTTTTCAAAGCTATGCTAATTACCCGGCAATAATATTATAATGTTTAGAGCAGGGTAAGACATTACTCTTGAATCCTATGATTATTCCGATCCAATCTCAATTTCAATTTACTGCTGTCAAAATTTTGTACTCTTGAAAACAAGGTTGAGTTTGGCGCTAGGTTTGCACTCAATACAAAAATATTTTAAAAATTGTTCAATACCGATCGTGTAATAGGCCCCATGTTTCAGGCACATCATAACTTATCTTCGTGTCTCAACCTCAAGATACATTTGGTATTTAAAGCGTCCCTTATCCACAGTGAATATTTACCCAACATCACAACTTGATAATTATTGCAAAAATATAATATTGTAAAATCAACCATTTTGACGAAAGTTGAGCATTGCAATAAATCTGTTTTTTTTCAAGGGTGTACGCAGAAGTATGCTATGCAGAAGGAGCATACCAGCTGAAAGCTAATGACCGATTCCTACCTATTCGGAAAACTGATGAGCTTCGAAACTTCCTCAATCAAGTTTATTTCAAAATCGATATCGACCCAAAAGACGTTGAGTATGTGGAAGCAAATGGTGCAGGTAAATCTATGTTTGTTAAATACACACTCGCCATAGCAAGAAGGCAGCATCATTATCCGTCTGATACACACGTCACTCAATCGAATCTGAAACGAAAAATTCCGTAGAAGAATGAAAGATCATCCACATAGCTCTTAAAAAAAAATAAGCAAGCTGAAGTGGCAGTGGGCAGGCCATATAGCTCACAGAACCTATAACTGCACATCGTGAGGAAACCGGCATGTCCAAGAACTAAAAATTTGAAAGACAAGTGCCACCAATCCGCATTGGGTCCGCGTGGTGGACCCATTCACTCTCGCTGGAGAGTAGGCCAGTGTCTCAGCAGTGGGAACATTAGAAGGCTGTCATGATTGACTACTCAGTATTGTATGTAAAAACAAAATGTCCCCCCCAAATGTCAATCATTATAAAATTTAGATGAAATCATTGTCACTTATGTAGTGATGCTTACACTTTCCCACTGTATCATATTATAGCTCTAGCTGAAGCCGATGGAAATGAAGTGGAAGCTATCGCTAGTGTGTTTAATGGCAAGAAAATTGTGAAAATTGGAAGTGTTAAATCTAATATGGGACATGGTGAAGTTGCTTCTGGACTATGTTCTCTGACCAAGGTATGGTAAATAGCTACGTTATGTTATTATCATTCAATTTATCAATAACATAAATACCTTTTTATCCGGCTGCCCAAAGCAAGGTTATAATCGGAGAGATATTTATGTCTTTCTATCTCTAATATTTTGCCGCATGATTTTAGCTCTGTCTAGCATATCACAAGGGTGAGATTCCAGCTAATATTCATTTGCAAGATCCTGTTCAATCGATCCAAGATGGTAAAGTCCATGTCGTAACAGAAAACACCAAGTTTGATAGAGGATACACCGCTTTAAATAACTTATCATTTACTGGTGCTAACTATCATGTGATATTGAAGGGGCATTACAAGCAAAAGGTACGCACTAATAGAAGTAGATAGATTTAAGATATTAACTTGTTTTGCAATCAAATAGTAATTTTTTATGAAATAATATATTTTATTGGCCTTCATAAAATGTGAACAAGGTGAAATTTATAACTAACAAAATATTTTCTAAGAAATAAAAATTACATGAGTTTACCTTATCATTAGCTGTAACGAAACAAGGCTGCAATTTAATTTTTAATTATTTTTATTATTAATAAGTGAATTTTACAAACACGAAAATTGAAAACTGTTAATAAGCAAAACATTTAAAACAATATAATTCACCTCATAAAATTTTAGTTTATTTTACAAATGGTATTCCAGAATCTTGAAATCTACAAAAGCGAAATCCCACGTATAGTGCTCGCATCCGGCCGGCTAGAGCCGTGTGTAACAAAAATACTTGACGCTTTGAAAAGCAAACAGGTGGACGCCGAAGAAATAGCTCTGTTGCACAACATATTTGAAAATGATATTGTTGGACACATTGGACGAGGATACAGTATTCTAGGTAACATTCTGAAGCTTTCGGGATTCAGGAGCAGACTACACGCAGGCATACTTTATATTTTTTTACATACACCAACACTACCAAAAACAACAAAGCTTTATTAAAAAAATAATCTCAATTACTTTTGAATTGAAAGTGTATGAAACAATACTAATTATTAATATTAAGTCTTAAGGTGTTATAGGGCAAAGCATTTTTAAGAAAACTTTGCGGTTTTTATCGAAATCTAATAAAGTTTTAAATGCGAAAGTCTTTGTATGTTTGCTACCACGTATCTCCGCGACGACTTCACCGAGTTATGAAATGTTTAATGTAGATGATCTATATTTTGGAATAACATATACCTAGGCTACTTTTTATTCCGGAAAAATGTACCTACTATTTCTGTGGGATAGAATAAAAAACTGCAAAAACGCAGGTGAAACCACGCTGGACAGCTCGTAATGCATAAGCTTTGCCTTTACCGATCTACGCTCGTGTTTGTAGCGAAAATAATTTACTAAAACTGTACGACAATACACATTATATTAAAATAAAAATGTTCTCTAAGATGCAAATTTTAAGAACATTTCTAGTACTAAATTTCATATTTTACTGGGTAAAACTGTGTGGCATTGTTTATTTTCAGATACAATCGATGAGAGCACTGTGGTGGTATCGGAAAACGTAGATTATTACCCAGGAGTGAAACCTCCATTGTGGTTTGTGTTTAGCGGTATGGGCTCTCAATGGGCCGGCATGGGAGCTGATTTGATGCGTATACCTACATTTGCAGCAGCTATTGAAAAGTATGTATTCACTAAATAACTCACATGGATCCAGTACGGATTGGTGGCACCTGTCCTTTGAAGTTTTAGTTTACGAACTGATAACTTAATAATTTAAATATCACGTAATAAGTGTTGTAACAGCTATAAGATTTTTAGGTATTTCAATTATTTATTTTAATAATGAAGTTTTTTTCAGATGTCAAACAGTTTTACATCCGTATGGTATAGATTTAGTCAAAGTTATTACAGATCTGGACAATAAAATTTTTGACAATATTGTGCATGCCTTTGTCGGTATCGGAGCTGTGCAAATTGGATTGACCGACATCCTCAAGGAGTTAGGCGTTGTGCCTGATTATATTATTGGTGAGATATTTTATTACCGTTTGATTTGATTATAATTATAATTTGGGTGGCACTGCATCTGTTAGGTAGGTTGGTGAGGCGTTGTGCTTAACATCAGGCAGGTGTCTTGGTCGTCTTGTCACTTGATGACATAAAAAAAAATGTAGCTAGACTGAGCTAGACCAACTTATTTTAAACTTTTCTATTTGTTTTTTTTTTCTGTTGGAGTTGACAGTAATCTAAATCTAAAATTAGACTTGTTTGCTTTATCTTCATAAAGGCAGTTGCTAACATAAATAATAATGTTATATAGACTTATTTTTGAAGACTGAGACAATCTGTTGTAATTGAAAGAAAGAAAGAAGAAATAAAAGAAAGAAAATACATTTATTGACTCCCAAAAAACAAACAAAAGAATAAGCAATACATAAAAGGAAATTAAACACAAAAAAATTGCTTGTTTTGTTGTTGTTTGTATAATAGATAAACCAATTTTATTTGAAAAACTACCTTATTATCTTGTTTGAAAAATTCCATTTGAATTAATGCATGCTGATTATTAAAATAAAAACTTGTTTTATTACACAAGGTAAGTAGAAAAAAAACAACTTAAAATATAGATCCAAAAGAATAAAGTTTCCTATGCTTTAAGTACGAGAACTCACACGAGAGCCAATGAGTGTTAGTAAAGCGATAATAGTATAAAGTTATTACTACATATTTATCTACCAATCATTTTAAAACTATCAAACTGCGCTTTGCTCATTGTGTTTTTTTTATTTCACATAACATACAACGGTAAATGTTTACCGATACATTTAGATATTTTTTATTACACAGGTCACAGTCTAGGCGAAATGGCGTGTGCGTACCATGACAATACATTTACTGCTGAACAGATGATAATGACTACATATAGTCGTGGTAAAGCCATCCAGGAGTCAACTCTTATAAAGGGTTCGATGGCTGCTGTTGGAGTGGGGTACAAAGATGCAAGTGTTGTTTTTACAATCTATAGATATATCAGTAAATTACCGATATACTTATAGGAAACTAACTGCACCCCTCTGCGTTACCAGCGGTTAAACAGTTTTGTATCCTAAGGCTACCCCAGATAAAAAGTAGCTTATATGCTATTCCACATCAATGCCTGTGCTAAGTTTTATATAGATCCGTTCTGCCGATTGGGCGTGATGCTTCCACAACATAAACATACAAACATTCAAACATTCCCCTATATTAAGATAAAATCTCTAAAATAAAACTACAGTTCTCCGAACAGAAGACCTCGCAAGCAGAATTTTTTTAAATTAACAATTTACTGCATTTAAAAGAAATATTCGACGCATCACGCTTAATCTCTATATGAAACTATATCAAAGTTTACTACCTTTCAAATAAATAAAAACAATCAAAATCTAATCTTATGAGCCGGAGATATCAAGTAGCCCCCTTTTTGCCCCTTTTTGGAGAAATGGTATAAATACTTGATGTATGAAATAAATTGAATTGAAAGTACGCTCTAATCAAAATCCCCTGTGACTAACAAATTCTATATAAAGTCATAAAACCTGTATACCAAAAGTTTCACTAAAAACGGGATGTTTACAATGATTTGCGAGTTTTAATGATTAATGTTAGTGTGGTGTGTTGAAATCGAGTCGTGTGTGAGATTGAAACCGATGGTAGTATCGATCGCAATAAAAAACAGAAAGAAGGTGGATAGATTTGTCTGTCAATAATTATAAGTCCTGCCGGCAAAAACTTCAGTTCTCCCGTGATCATGGTGCGCCAAAATATATGAAAACAATAAAACTCATAAATCATGGTAAATATCCCGTTTTAAGTGAGAAATTATGTTAATAACCATGATAGTTTTAAAAACTATAACCTGTATGTATACCAAGTTTAAACTAGATCGATTGAAAATGCGACCTATAAGCAGCTAATCTTATTATATTTATATTATATATTTATATTCATCATTTACAGCTGATAAAACTATGCCCACCAGAAATTGACATAGCTTGCCATAACAGTTCTGAATCTTCGACAATATCTGGACCTGCTGATATTATGAAAACATTTGTTGATCAGCTAACGGAACGCGGAATTTTTGCAAAAACGGTTGCATCAGCAAACGTGGCCTATCATTCAAGATATCTTAAGGACGCTGGTAAGATTTGCATGTTGTTTTTTTATTATAATCACAATTTTTACAAAGTTGATCCCATTTTGAACGAAAAAATACTTAATTGACAAAATATGCATCAAATGATTTTAGGTCCAAACCTTCTACGGCGATTAAAAGAAATAATAAAGAACCCAAAACAACGCACTGACAAATGGATATCGACATCAGTGCCAAGAGAAAAATGGGTTGATGACACAGCGAAATATTCTTCGGCTGAATATCACGTGAACAATTTACTGGTATATTTAAAATTCTTTTAAATTCTATTTACTCGTCAGTGGCCCAATGTTTTCGAAGATATGGCCATTTGAAGTTTGACAGCTGACATAAAAACTTATGATCTTAAAAATATCTTTCATTTGTCCATCTCCAAATATAAGGCTATTTATTTATTTTTGTTTTATTGATGGTGCTGATTAAAATTCTTGATTCTAAATAACATTCGTCAACAGTGTTACCGAGTGGGAATGACTCGTAAGTGCTAAATGGTATATAACACACTTCTTAGTCTTCAGCCTATTATGATTGATGACTACAGTGTTGTGGTGATGAATTATACTTTTGATGCTACCTGCACTTACGATATTTTTGGCATGCGAGTCGAATAAGAATAATTATTATTATGCGGGACGTATAAACATTTTTGAATAGCGTAGGCTTTTTAAAAGGCTAGGGCCGAAAACTCGACAAGAATACGGCATATATATTTTTTTCTGTCTTTGGAATAAATATGTGTGTATATATTTTAATAAGATGCATTGATTTATCTCTCTCTCTCTATACTCTGCTTTGTATTGACTCGAAATAAAAAATATTTGATATGATTTCATCTAATTTGTTGTGTATTATAGATTATTATCGTTTGTATTATAAATTAGCGCTAGGTATTTAGAGCAAGTATTTTATTAAACTTCTGCATAATTATTTAGCGTATGCCTGAATCCTAAGTTTCAGAATGATCATATTTTTATGCTCGATTGTCGCTATCATAATATCAAGTGCCATAAAAAGTGTTTACCTTGGTTATTTTTGTTTTTATAGTGTTTTAGCCATCACGATAATTTAATATCTTCAGTAATTATTTTTCCCAAATGCTTTTAAAATCTATCCGCCATTTCAAACAAAGTCTGCTGTATAGCGTTTTTTATTATTAAGTGCTCAAGTTGATGTTATTTTTAACCAGATATGATTGGGCATACGGCAGATACCCTTTTTTATACACAAGAAGTGGCAACCAAGCGTACGGCCCACAAGATGGCAAGCGGTTACCGCAGCCTATGGACGCTTGCAATACCAGAGGTATCACTCGCATGTTGCCACCTTGAGGCTAAGATCGAAAGCCTCATGTGCCAGTAATTTCACCGGAAACCATACCCTTCACACCGGAACACAGTAATGTGAGCATTACTGCTTGGTGGCAGAAATAGGTATCGTGGTAGTCCTTCCTCGGACAAGCTCTATCACAGAGAACTATACTACTCTTAAGTCTGGCCTAGTTCCATGATAGTCTGATGGTCAATATTAAAAATTAAAATGCTTCCTTATATTTTACATCCAGAATCCAGTACTCTTCGAAGAAACTATACGTTTGATACCAAACAACGCAGTGGTTGTAGAGATTGCACCCCATGGCCTTCTACAAGCAATCTTAAAAAGAGTTCATAAAACTTGCTCGCATATTCCATTGACAAAAAGAGGAAACAATGATTGCGTTAAGTTTTTATTGGAAGCGATTGGGAAGTAAGTACTAACTATAGAATCATACTGTTATATCAGCTAGCTAACGTTGTCAACAGATCGGCACTGTTAACAGCGTTTCATGCCTATGTGTCGTCATCCTTGCGGTATGGTATAATTTTCTGGGAGAATTCGACTAAGAGAGAACGAGTTATGGTTGCTCAAAAAAGATGTGTTCGTGCTATCTGTAAACTACAGCAAACTGACACATGTAGACCTTATTTCATAGAGTTAAAAATTTTGACTTGCCCATGTATGTATATACTTGAGGTTGCTATGTTTGTCAAAAATAACCTAAATAAGTTCCAATTTATGCAACGGAAGCGTCACAACAATAACATACTTATGCCCAAACATAAAACAGCGCTATTTATAATAAATTACCAAACAAAATAAGAGACATCACCAACCCTAATGTATTTAAGATGAGGCTAAATCTAATTCTAATTAATAAGGCATATTACTCAATTAATGAATATTTGACGGATAAAAACATTTAGCTGACAATATAATTATGCATTTTGACATTTTTACTATTATATTATTTCAACTGTAATTATTTTGTATATTATATTTATTATGATTATGGTAAGATTACCCGTTTTAAAGATTTGCATGCTCTAGTTAGCAGAATGTGGCATTAAGCACTAAAATTTAACCAAAACCTGTACATCTCACGAACCCATGTTGATGCAAATAAAAGTTTATGAATTATGAATTATTATGAACTGTTTATTTGCTGTATACTTACTTACGGACGTAGGTGGACAAAAAGTTTTTAAATAATAATTTTAGCATAGGTACTAAAATATGTTTTGTTGATACTATTTTTTTTTTCAGGTTATACGTAGCTGGTTTTAATCCAAAAGTAGATGTCTTGTATCCAAAGGTGGCTTTTCCTGTGTCTACGGAAACCCCGCTTCTCTCACATTTAGTAGAGTGGGAGCACAGTGAAGATTGGTAAGATTAAGTATAATAGTAAAAAAATAACACAATCACCAGATTTGACCACTGTCTCAATATAAACTTACTTATTTTTAGTATGAAATAAGTAAAAGCAACAAAAAACTTAAAAACTATTTGTTTTAGGATAACATAAAAATTTCAGTTTATTTATTAGACAAAATTGTTTAGCTCAAAATATCACAATATTACAACGCTATTACTCAAAATAAAACAGCGCTAGCTGTTGCCCGTGACTTCGTTTGCATGTTACTTAGAAACTGTGTTTTTTCCGGGATAAAAAGTAGCTTATGTAGATACTATTCCTAGTCATTATAAAACTATGATTTAAATTTCAGCCAAATTGGTTCAGTGGTTGTAGAGTTTAAAAGAAGAACAACCATCCAAACTTTCGCATTAACTATAATATTAGTGTGATAATGTGATGCATACAATGTTTTTTTTTTATAATATTGCTTATTTAAGGCCTGTCGTAAAACACACGACATGTAAAAAGCTGACAGCTATGTCTCGAAACTACGTGTTTTCACTTCACGATGACGAGTATGCATACTTGGGTGGATACTACAGAAATGGTAAGTTATCACGACTCTCAGGTTTATTACGGTCAGATTCTACTTATTGAATAACTTCGCTACTACTAAAGGCTTTAAATAGCCAAGTCGGTAAAATTTTGGTAATTTCCCGTGGTCTATAATCGATGCCACCCATATTCACTTTACCACCTTCACCTATTTAATAAGATTTTTTTATACTTACAGGTGTCAATGTCCTTCCTGAAGCAGCCCTCCTTGCGTTTGTGTGGGAAACATTAGCTATGTATAAAGGGATAGACTTTCGAAAGCTGTCCGTTGTTTTCAAAGAGATCGAGTTTCATAGTGAGATAACAGTCACAGCTGAGACACTGGTCAGGTTTTCTGTTATGATTAGTAAAGGAAACACTAGTTTTGAGGTAAATACTTTTTTTTAGCAAATGAGGACTTCCTTTTTACAAGAGCACTTATAATTTTTTTATTTAAAATGCAAATAGCTGATATCAATAATATGGCCGGTTTTTTAGATTTGTTGAAATAAAGCAACTTTTTAAAAATCTGACCAATTGAAAGTCTGACCGTATGAAAATAAAACTTAATAATGTTAAAAGTCTTAAGTACTTGTCACGTTTGGTTTAGGTAAGTAGAGCTAAGTAGACTTAAAGCTTTAGGTAGCACTGCAACTGTAATGGTCAGTCGTGACGCTTAACATCAGGCTAGCCAACTTGTCCGTCTCGTCACTTGCTGATATAAAAAATAGTGACAGACTTACAGATAAACTTTACATTATTATTATACAAACACTTTTATAGATACATATGCCGTTAGAGTGAGACCAAATATATATATTTTTTTTAATTTCTACGGAACTCAAAGTTTTTTAATCGTTTACTTATTATAAAAGTGTCTGCCTAACGCTCATGTTACATCTTTTTTAAACCAGGTGACTCAAGAAAATAATCTTGTTGTGAGTGGTAAGGTGTATGCAACAAAGATTACGATTTTCCGAAATATTGTTGAAGATCATAATGAAGCGTTAGATGAATTTGAAACATTTGAAGCTGAAAAAAAAATTGTTGCGCAAGATGATATTTATAAGATTTTAAAAATGCGAGGATTTGATTATAGGTAACTAGAATGAAACAGTTTTTTTATTCTTTTATGCATCTTTTTGAACAGAAAATATCCAAACCTTTAAAGTACACTTTATTAATTGATGAAAATTATATAAATAGCTTATGGAATTGAAATATAATTTGTAATTATTATTTTTCGTTTAGGGGAAAATTCCAGTCAATTTTATCAACGAATTTGGAATGCACTAAGGCGTTTATAAAATGGACTGAACATTGGATTCCGTTTCTTGATTCCTTAATTCAATTGAATATTGTCTCAAGAAATTACAACGGCATATCAAAACCAAAATTCATAAAAGTATTAAAAATTAGTATGAAGGAACATGAAAAGGAACCATATGAAAAGGTTAACAGACACAACTGCTATAATGCTCAACTATACAAAACTTACGGAATCACAAGGTAAATTACGCAATCAGTCTTGTATACACACGCACAAAAAATTAAAAAAATCGCATCCATACACTTCAAAAAAAGAGATGCATTGTTTCATCTCGTACATGAAACCGCAGTAATGATTCTGTGCTATGATCTTATGCAATGTTTTTATTATAAAAATTGGAATTCATATATCACAAAACAAAATTACAGTTGATAAGTGTAATATAGTATTACAGTTTTCGTCTGTTTGATTTTATAATAGTACAAAGTAACACCTTAATCAATCAACTATAATATATAAAATTATAGTTTTCCATATTAGGTATAAAATTATTATTTTTCGGAATACTAACATATTACTGTATAGTTCGCACAGCGGATCTAGGCTTCCGTGAAGTTAGCCGTTTGTGATGCGCAAAAACAATTTAGTTTGAAAAAGCTCCATTGCGCATCGAAACGGCTAATTTCACTACGGCCGAGATCCGTTGTGAGACCTTACATAAAAATTAGTTCATAATAATAGGGACACTCACTTAACTTAATGTGCTTTTATTCATTGCTAAAGGTGTGCTGGAGTACTGATAAAAGACATAACCTACACAGATGTACCGTTAATAGAATATACTGCAGATGTGCTACAGTCAAAGACATTTTTTCCGTTTTGTCCTAAGGAAGAAGTGAAAGTAAGTTAATTGATGATACAACAATTATGTTTCTTAATGAATTTTCACAAACATTATAATTTTGTTTTGTTTTACAGTTCATAACAGCACTTAAAATGAATTTGCAAATAATATCAGAGAATTCCAACTTCAAAAACATATTGCTTACAAAAGTTGTAGCTGACACGATCCCTGAAGAATTTAACTTCATTGATGAAGCAGTAGATCAATTTATCTTGGCCAACGTTGATGTACAAACTACAAAAGTTGACAACAGTGATTTTTTTATTAACATTGAAAATCATACAGATAAAACAAATGTTATTTTACTGGAAAATGTCCTGCAAAACACAGAGGTATTATTATAATAATAACTATGATAATGATATATTATCTTAAAGACACAATTTATTAAAACAATTACTAAAATACATAATAATAATTATAATTATGTTTTTTTTTTAAGAAAATGAACAGCCTACGAAACATTTCGAAAGATACATTTGTCTTAAGTTTGGAAGACAGAATTCCCAAATCGCAATCTTCAAGAGACTATTTTATCATTTTAAGTTGTATGTCAGATGGTAAGAAGAATCTGATTTTAATGAAAAGTCAAAAGACCAACAACATGGAAACGAAGTTTTTTCCAATCAAATTGGATGATACATTTTCTTGGGTGCCTGATATATTTAGCAAACTTACCACAACAAAAAGAGTTGTTCTCGTTTCGGAAAGACAGTCAAACTATGGAGCTTTAGGTAAAAACTAAGTAGAAAATAAATTTAAATATAAAGTCAAAATATTTGCTGACTTGAGATAAAAATCTGTTTTATACTCAATTTTCAGGTCTCGTCAAAAAACTTAAAGCTAATGGACACAACAATGTTTCTGTTATTATGATTGATGATTTTAATGTACCAATATTTGATCCTAATAACAATTTTTACAAAGAGCAGCTTCAGAAGAACTTAACTATTAATATCATGAAAAAGGTATGAAAATGTTTTTTATGATTCTTAAACTATATATAAATATTATAGCATGATAAACTTATAATTTTAGGGGCAATGGGGCAGTTTTTACTTCAAGACATCAAAGCTATTGCAAAAACAGAAAAGTTTTGTTTTGAAAAATCGAATTCCGGGTAATTTAGAAAATTTAAATGTTTCGTGGGTTGAAGCACCAAAAATCTCTGGAGATAAAATATTGGCACAGGTATTTCATAATTTGTACATTTTAATTAAATAATATATAATTTT
The DNA here is from genome assembly GCA_951394395.1 of Colostygia pectinataria. NCBI lineage: Eukaryota > Metazoa > Arthropoda > Insecta > Lepidoptera > Geometridae > Colostygia > Colostygia pectinataria. The sequence continues at coordinate 7,604,204 of OX596362.1, forward strand.
GTGAATAGGTTTCTTCTAGGCAAGCGTGCTCCACCGTAGACCACATCGTCGCTTAACATCAGGCGAGATAGTGGTCAAACTTTAGCCTATTCTAAGTAAAAAAAAAAAAGTTTATCTTTTGATAAATTGCTACGTCATTGATCACTGACTATCTACGCGTAGTCTTACATCACTAATTGATATAAACTATAATATATATTTAGAATGTCATTTAAAAGTTTTAATGACTCTCTTAACTTCTGGCACTGTAATTACAGGAGAGGTTTATGTTTAACGGTTTACGAATATTGGCTGATAATAATGATAATGACTATTTATTTCATCTTTCTTTTCTTATTTCTCACATACAGGGTCATTCATTATCAACCTGACAAACTTAAGGGATAGGTTCCACATATAAAAAAAATATATATATATATGTACCTATAAATTTTTTTTATGTTTATTTTGTCTTAAAAATCCCAAGTAAACAAAAAAAAAACGATTACGTTTTTCTGCTCAATAATTTTTATCATTGTTGGGAATCAAGTTCAATCAATCAAGCGGCGTAACAATGAAATATTCGAGTGTGCGCGCCCCGTAGCGGGTCATTAACACGCGCAGGTCAAGGACGCGCGGGTTATTGACCCGCGGTTCATTGACGCGCGGGTCACTGGCACGTGCCGAGCGCTGCCTTTTATATAAGGATATCTAATTATTAAGCATAATTACGTATTTTTTTTAAATATAAATAAAATGTTTAAAAAAAGTACAAGTATTTTTAAATCCTACCTATCCCTTAAGTTTGTCAGGTTGATAATGAATGACCTTATATAACGGCATACCTTTATCTACCACAACATCTTGTTTCATTGTACAATGTTTTTATTTAATCAGCTGAACATAACCATATTGGCACAAACAGGTTTGCTACGCCGGCTTGTCAATTGAAGATCGCCACAAAACAATGGATAACAAAAAAGAAGCTTCTTTATATGGAATGGACTTTAGTGGCATTGATAAGAAGTAAGCGATGTTTTTTTAACCTGCGCAAATTTAATATAAAACAATGGAAGTAATTGAGAAACCAAATAAGTTAGACATCTTTCTGAGCATTACCAGGGGTGCGGGATGTGAAACACGGATGACACGGCAGGTGCCAGAAACGTGCCTGCCTGCTCATTCCCGAAGCAACCTACACGTCATCAACGCCTAACGCCTTGCGACTCCGAATAAAACTTCAGAACAAACAGTTATATAAATAAGAAATCTTTTTATGGGTTAGTGCAGACGTAATAAGCGCCTATTTATCGGTTTCAGCGTAGAAAAAGTAATGGGTCTTGTAGCTAGAGGCTCAGTCGCAAGTACAATAGAAGTTGACCCAGATCTTCTCTGGCCGGTACCTGATCACTGGACTCTTGAAGATGCGGCCACTGTTCCGTTGGCTTACGTGCAAGCTTATTATTGTTTGGTATGTAAAGTTATAGTGGCAAATCCAATCTGCGAAAAACGAAATCCTAACTGAGTTTTTTTAATGGCATTTACGTTTGAGTTCATCATCACGCTGATTCTATGCTCTTTCTGTCAAATTGTATTGTAACCATATCGTTTGATTTTCAGACTATCAGAGGCAAGCTACAAAAACGGAAAACTGTGTTAATATGTAATGGTGCTAGCAGTATAGGCCTCGCATCAATAGCTTTGTGTATATCATATAATAGTACTGTTTTCACAGTAGTCGATAGCAAAAATAAAAAGAAAATTTTGTTAAGGCTGTATCCCCAACTAGACGGTTAGTTTTTATTAAATTACTGTTGTATTATAACGTGGCAATTCAAATAGACAGAAAGTCCGTAGCAACAACAAGGACAACACAATTAGTTTTGTTTTCTACTTTAGCGAAATCCACAGCCTTTTACATCATAGTCAATGAAAAACTGAGTAAGTTTCTCGTGTTGTTTTCGATTCGAACAACTTTCATGTTTATTTTTGCAGGATCAAATATCATCTGTTCCAACAACGATGATTTTTATAACACTTTGATGTTGAACACAATGGGGCAAGGTTGTGACTATGTTATTAACTCTACTACTGGCATTTGTCGAGAGGTACTTTGATTTACAAAATTTTAACAATTATTTATAATTTATTGACTTGGTATAAGATACCCTTTTTTGTGTGAAGAAATAAACATTTTCATTCCTATTGTTATCAAAATAAACAGCGAAACAATGATAGATACATTCTGTTTTTAATATGAACATCAGGTATTATTTGTTACAAAATCTCACGAAAATTCCACGCGTTGACTTTTAGTGGCCCATTTATCGCAATCCATAATATAAATATTGTAATTTGTTTCAGGCTGCTGTAAAATGTACTGGTAAATTTGGAATCTTTTTAGATATTAGTGAAAATGATATGTATAACAACAAAACATTGGGCATGTCTTTCCTGAACTCAGACAGGTCGTACATAGCAGTTAACATCTTAAATATATTTAGACCTGAATATTTTAAATGCAAGAAGGTAATTGATTTTTAATCATTACTATTAAAGCGTAAGCCACACCACTTCTGAAGTTGTTTTCACCTTAGACCATAAGTAATTATGGTTTATATAAATTATTCAAAGCCAATGACGACGATAAATTTGACGACCAATGTGGCGCTGTGAGCGAAGGTCCGCCTGCGACGCAGAGGTTGCGGGTTCGATTCCCGCCTTGGGACAAATGTTTGTAGGATCTGCAAATATTTGTTCCGGGTGTTCTGGGTGTTTTCTATGTATAATAAAAAATATCTATCTATGTATTGTATTGTATTAAATATATATCAGTCATCTAGTACCCATAATACAGCTCTGTTTAACAGCAGCTTACCTTAGGCTAGATGATGCTGTGTGGATTGTCCAGCATTATTTATTTAAAAAAAAAGCATCGCCAGTGGTTTGACTTGCGCAAAGCTTTTCGTAAGTAATGATAAGTTATTGCAGGATTCAATTGTCTTCTTTTTATGAGCTTATTCCATTCATGTTTAAGTTTGGCAGCTGTCATTTAAAATAAAGGTCTCTAAAATACCTTTCATAGCTAGGTGCGTAGTCTGGTATGAGTATATCCCGAGATAATATAGTCGATTGAACTTTGAAAGTTTCATTGTTTTAATTAACAAATAGAACAGTTTTTGTTATAATAATTTTACTATAAAATATATTAACAGTTCTATTGACAAGGTATTATTAGTTCTATAGAACAAATAGGACAGTTTTTGTTTTAATAGCTCTACCATAGAACTAGTAGGACAAAAAAGTTTTAGCAGTTCTATGACGTCACAGTCATAAGGAACGAATGGGAGTTACCCAAATAAAACCACTACCATTTTCCAGGTCCTTCGGAAATGCATTACACAAGGAATTAAAAGTGGTGTAGTAAAGCCTCTTACCAGAGTTATTTTCTCACCTATTAAAGTAATCAATGCCTTTAAAGTTTTATCTTTAAATAAACACACTGGAAAAATCTTGATCAGGCTTAAAGATCCAAATCATATCAACGGCTTGGAGGCGATACCAAGGTATTCACGATTGATTTTATTTACTAAACTTATTTATTTTCTCCTGATTTATGGTTAAATTATTAACTATTTGTAAAAATAGCTAACCATTGCTTTTCAACCAGCCATTTTGACCATAAGTTATCTTGACTTGAAAATGGTATGTGGCTTACTTAAACTGATGACGACCGATGTGGCGCAGCGGGCGCAGGCCTGCCTACCACGCAGAGGTTGCGGGTCCGATTCCCGTCTCGGGACAAATGTTTGTACGATCTACAAATATTTGTTACGGGTGTTCTGGGTATTTTCTATTTATTATAAAATATATCTATCTATGTATTGTATTGTTTTAAGTATATATCAATCATCTAGCACCCATAAACACAACTCTGTTTAACAGCAGCTTACCTTGGGGCTAGATGATGCTGTGTGGATTCCAGCATAAAAAAAAAACTGTTTAAACTTAGCAACAAGATCAAAGTCAAAGTCGAAAGTGCTTTATTTAATAAAATAGCAAGGATCACTTTGAAACGTCTTACAATCTATAGGAAAAACGCCAGTTTCAACGTGCCCATGCTGTAAAAGAACTAACAACAACAGCGGCTGGGTTCCTGCCACTTTTTTTGGCACGATCCTTGCTATAGATTGTTATGAATGCCGACTTGAGTTAGAGCACATTCTCTAACATACAAAATTCCAGATTAATTTTATACTATTTGGGATTTACCCAAGAGAATCGCTTATAAATCGGCTGCCTAAGGCACCGGGTTATATTGGTATTATTATAATTAATTATTATATTAATTAACCTTGTAACATTTTAGAATATCATATTCATCCCAAGATGTTCTGATACTCGTTTGTGATGAAAGAGGTATTGGGCTAGAACTTGCAGAGAGACTTATAGAACGCGGTGCTCGGAAAATCGTAGTTAACATGAAAACGAGTTCTGTCTCTGGGTATTTCCGTAAAAAGTTTTTGTAAGTATAAGTTTAGAAAAAGTATTTATACAATTCATCTTTAGCATATTAACTAGTGGAACGCCCCGCGACTTTGTCCGTATTGAGTTTCGATAAAAACTTCATACTGTTGCGCTGCGTTTTCTAAAAGTTGAATTTGCGCAAAATTTTGTCCCAAATATTCTTTGTAAATGGACCAGTATTCAACTGAACCTAGTATACATACCCATTATAATATAATTATAAGACAAAGTTTGCATAATCATTGCTATAAATTGCGTATGACATGTAAGGTTTATATTATTTAACGTTCGACGTGAATGGAATATTTTCAGGACATGGAACAAACAAGAAGTTTCGATAAAACTTTCTTCAGATAACCTTCAAACTGAAAAAGGAAGCTCGACTTTTATAAAAAATGCGATGAAATTCGGTACAGTCAAGGGAGTTTTCGTCGTGTTTGATGCGAAACCTACCGATAACGGAATGAAAGAAGATTTTATAAACGCTTTTGAGAAGCAGTCTGTGGTTGTCATGAATTTGGATATTGCCACAAGAAACTGTGTTAACCTAAGGTTCTCCTTTCTTTATTCATGGTAGAATAAGTCCGCAGAAACGTACGTTAAACGTTTTAAAATTACAGTTTTATTTGAACAAACGCATCGTTATTTGTGTTTTTTTTTTAAAGAAACCTGCTGCTTACGGCACTTATGCTAGCTAGCTAAATTTGATTATTATTAATGAAAAATAGTTAACTAATAACTCTTTTATAAAACCTTAGCTGTTGTAACAATGCTTAAAACCTTATTTTTTGTTATTTTAGCCAATTTGTAGTTATTTTGCCTTTTACACAAAGTTTGTGTGATGAGTACGCGACGTCACTAACTGAGAGAGTTTGTGACTCAAGAAACGAAATGGGCTTCCCGACACTTGTAGTGCGTTACGAAACTTTAGTAGAGGTAAGTAAATTATAAATATAAAATATACACAGGTTTTTTTTTATACCCCTCAAGTGGCAATTATGCGTACAGCTCACTGGATGGCTACCATAGCCTGTGTACGCATGCAACATCATAATAACACTTGCGTGTTACCACCCTGAGACTTTACATGGAAAGTCTCATGTGCCTGTAATTTCACCGAGAACCATACCCTTCGAACCGAAACACAGCAATGCAAGCATTACTGCTTGGCAGCAGAAATAGGTATGTAGGTAGTCCTTCCCCGGACGAGCTCTATCACAAAGAACATTACTACTCTCGAATTACTGCGTAGTATTTTTTTTATCTGCATGTCCTCCCTGGTAGTCATAACTTGGACTAAATTAGGATAACTAAATACAGCATTTTCTTTTCTATTTTTAACAAAAAAATATGATATCAATATAAGTAAATGATTATAATGTAAATAAATATATATTTTTTTATACAGGTGGATCATACTGAATCTAACATGGAGAAAATAAAACCACAATCAATATCAGCTCTTTTCAACGCAATCGAAACAAGTCTGAAACTAAAGTACAAAAATGTTTTAACATTCAATACTAAAAAAGAAGAAAATAGAAATTTTGGTATAGATGCTATAAGCGATCAAAATGGAATGTACACTTTTTACAAACACGTGGACTTAGAGGAAGATAACGTTACTTCACAAACAATTGTAGAAATACCTACTTTGCTCAACAATGGTGTTATTGTAAGTACAAGTTTTATATGAATAAAATTCAACTTTTCATTATTGTTTTACAAACGTTTTGTGTAAAATCCTACTTCCTACTAATATTATAAATACGAATGTCTGTGTATATAAAAATATAATTATGCCGGCGTCAGGTTTATTTTGATGGCTAACCGAGATTACTGGTTGGCTAAATCGTGGGTTATTTCTGGTCACGCATTTGGAAGAAACAGTACCGATACAAGACTTTATTTAAACTTAAATCTTAATAATATCGCTTCCAAATTAACTTTGACATAATTTTTTTTTTTTTTAAGTAAAAGTAAAGTGTTTATTAATAACTTGTGCTTAGTACAGATAACAAAAAAAACATACATGATTATTGGTTAGAAGTACCTATAAGACAAATTCTTTTAGCAGCCGTGCTGGGTTGTACCCGTATTACAGCTTACAATTAGTAAAGCTTACGAAACGAAGGCAGTTTCAAGATAATATGCGTTCACTCAACGGCTATCAAAGTAGACTTGCTCTTACGACGTGAAGGTATCAGGAATTTGCCAGAGCACCCAACGTTGTTCGCCTGAAATCGGTTGACTTCCGTTTCGTAGTGCTAGCTAGCAACCATTTCCATGACCATAAAAATCTACCGCTCTGACGTAATAATTATGTAAATAAAACATCTTATAAAATATTATTTTTAAATAATTTTTTGTTCTGTTAAATCAGTGATAAATCAGTGACCTTCAATGACATTTTTACAGACTGATTGGGATCCATACGATTCCTACATCATACTGGTGCCTGGCTTCGAAGGACGACCACAAATATACGAATCACTGGCAGAGAGACTTAAAATGCGAGCAGTATCTTTACAACTTGGGCCAGAGTTACAAGGAAATTGCATTGAACATATCGCTTTATATGCTAGACAGGTAATACACATATTGTGTATTTATAGGATTTACTGACTTTAGCAAGCCTAACTGTAAGCAAGTGGAATGTGGAAAGAGTTTCAAAAATTTATAATAATTATTATGACCAGCGACGCGGAGGTTGCGGGTTTAACTCCCGCCTCGGGTCAAATGTTTGTAAGATCTACAAATATTTGTTCTGGGTGTTCTGAGTATTTTCTATATATAATAATAAAATATCTATCCATTATTATTGTTTTGTATTAAGTATATATTCGTCATCTAGTACCCATAATACAGCTCTGTTTACCAGCAGCTTACCTTGGGGCTAGATGGTGCTGTAAGGATTGTTCAGCATTATTAATTCTTATTTATAATGCATTGCCATTTAATTTTTTTTTTATATGATTCGTAATAGAATAATATATTATGATAAGTATATCAACTTAAGAAGCCTTTTTAACCCCCCAATCATTTTTAATTATGTTTCGTTGTCAATTGATTCCCTCCAGTAACTCAATTAATTTACGTCTTTTCAGGAATTAAGAAAAAAGTTTCAAGCAAATAAAAATCAAGAGATGTTTCATATAATAGGTTTTTCTTTCGGTGTGAACATTGCTTTGGAGTTAGCTTCTTTACTTGAGAGAGAAGGTAAGACACTATGTCCCAGAACCTGATATTGAGCTGATGTCATGGTAGCAACTGCACTGCTTTTTATGTGGGAACTGAACTGTGCTAAATAGACTGACTAGTTACGTATTAATTTAAATTTACTAGTATTAACCTGCTGTTTGTATAACACTGTTGTGGTATACAAGCATACGGCATACCGGGTTGTGAAGTAACCACCTCACAACCCGGTTTAATTTCATTTGTTGTAGTTTGACTGATATGTACTGATGGACTTGCAACACTCTCTGTTGCAAGTCCATATTATACCACACGCGCGTTGTCATCTTGAGACGTATATCAAGTCTCCAGTAATTTCACTAGTAATCACACCCTTTGAACTGGAACACAGCATAGCAAATATTAACCACTTGGACCAAAATATTAACGTAAGTTTGTGTGAGTCAGTGGCTAACTCTGAAGAGAGTTTTTAGGCCACCAGAATGCCTCTGTTATGGTTTAACAACTTAACATACTTTGCAAAGCGCGAGAGCACTCAGTTGAAATTGCCACTGGCGGTCACCCATCCAAATGGTGACTACACAAAACAGTGCTTAACTTCGTTGATCTGTTTATAAACAACTTAGCTGGCTACATCACGAGCGCTCCAAGTGTGCGTTTTATTAGAAAACTCTAATTCTATTCGTGAATGATTTCGATACCCGACAAAGGAAACATAAATACACATAGGAAAGGAAGACATAAATTGTCATATAACATTTAATTATTATCGGCTATTAACCACTTGAATTTGTCATTTATGCTGACGTTTCGAAGCTATTTAGAAGCTCTTCTTCATGAGCACCGCCTGCGATCGCGTTCGACGGTTGCTCGGCGAATACTTAATTCAAGTAGTAAATAGCCGTTAATAATTTAATATGATTTCTAACCACTATAGTTTTAACTCTTGTCATATAATGTTACTTTTAAATTTTAAATACTTTAATATTTATGTTTTTGTATATGTCATACATTTTGTTACATAAAACTTAACTAGTGTGTGCTGCTCAACTGATGATATCGGAGGAGGAGAGTCGCTGTGACCTCGCTAAACAGGCTCACTAGAGTCCTAGTGCGGGGAACAGAGTTCCCTCAGGTGCAATTTATTAAGAACGGATTTTGTAAAATCTTAATACTTAAGTAATATTACTATCTGCACCGCTAAATGTTTTTATGGAACAAATAAACTTATCTCTTTTTTTACTGATATACATGAAAATAGCAAAGACTGCCAGGAGTGGTGTAATAGAAAAGAGACCTTAACCCAGTCTCTTTAGTTTGAACGTTTCTGCTACCTGTAATAAAATTGTTCTAATATAAAATGATGCTGATATACACGAAATATTAAAATTTTATAATAAATAATTTAAACAAAAACTTAAAAGTTAAACGTTTTAATGATTTACAGGGAGTTCTGGCGTAGTACATTGCATAGACAGCAGTCCAGACGCACTGCGAGCAATCTTTGACGATGCTATAGGCAAAGTTTCTGAAGACCAACTTCAAAATCATGTCCTCAATCACATGCACAATCTCATTACTGGAAACAAAGGCAAGGAACTCGAAGCAGAATTAAATGCTTTTGACACCTTCAACGCCAAAGTTCGAGAATGTTTAAAGAGAATGAATGGAATCGTGAAGTATTCAAAAGAATACAAGAAGCTTGTGCTCGAATCAGCTTATAACAGAATTGTGATGGCTCAGCAATATCGGCCTGGGTTCAAGTTGAGGTCGCAGTTGGTGCTCATGAAAAGCTCCAACTATCCGATGAAAGATATATTGGGAGATGATTATGATCTGTCTAAGTATTCGCATAAACCAGTACAGGTATATCCTTTACAAGCAGGTGATCCTTCTACAACCCTTGATGACTGTCGTATTTCCAACATTGTCAACTTGTTTGTTGATGTAAAAAATTTAAACCAATATAATAAGAAGAACCTTTGTGACGTGTATATCTCTGATATCACTGAATAGTTTTGTAGTTTACCGTAAGATTATTTTAAAATATGGTCAAAATACTTTTGAATTTATATAATTATTTTACTATGTTATTCAAAATAGAATTTACGGAAAAATGTCATACAAATTTTGAGAGTAATAAAGGTAATAGTGTACGAGACAACCTGACTATTGCTTCCATTGCTAGGATTTTTTTTAGCAATCAATTTACGGCTTGGTTTAAATGTTGATCCGATAGATATAATGTTGATAGACGAACCGTGTAGTTCATACCTTTTTCAAGTACTTAGCCTTTTTTTCTTGCGAGTTCACCAGAACAAACAATTTGTGCCGCAAAAATGTTCGTAAACAAATGAACTCCACACGTACTAAGGGCCTGGCCCCAACACCAGCCCCCCGATTGCGTAAAACGGTTGCAATCGATTTCACTTGGTTTCAATCAAAAACTGACGTATTTTGTATGAATGTGACAGCATATTGACAGTTTACTGATTGAAATTGGATTGAAACCGAGTTACGCAATCGGGGGGCAGGGCACTGTCGACAACGCCGTCATTTAAGTCATTTTAGTTAGGTGCGGCTAGACTGGGATGAGAAGATTCCGAGATATAGCCGTCTAAAGTTTGACAGCTGTGATATTAAATTAAGGTCTAAAAAATACCAAAAAAGTAGCAATTGCAAATAATAAATATTTTTAATAAGTGACAAAACAATCAAGACGCCCCGCCTGATGTTAAGCACCACGCCTGACTATAACAGATGCAGTGCCACCCAAAGCTTAAAGTTAATAAGTGTTTGCGTGGCACTGCACTGCGTTTATCACCCCGAGACATTGTTGTTAAGTCTCTTTCGCCCAGTAATTTCACTTGCTACAGTGCCCTTCAAACCTAAATACAGTGCAGCTTGCACACTGCTGCTTGGAGGTAGAATATCTGACACTGCGGTGGTACCCACCAAGACGGACTCTTGCTGAAGAGTCCTACCACCAGGTAAACAACCTTCCATAGTAAATAGAAATAGGTACCGCTTTTAGGTTATTTTTTATTTATCAACTACTCATGCATGGCACTCATACCATGGCTTCCTTGACCATGGCGTTCTTTGAGGCTGTTTCTCTTCTTCTTCTTTTGTTTTATGGCCTCTGTGGCTAGTTTGCCACAATTTTGCCAGTGTCAAGTGTATTAGTTTGATTGTCGCTTAGCAACGTAAACAAACGAAATTTGGAAAGAAACGATGACTTTTCTTTCAAAATTCTCCTGGAAAGCCTTTGACTAAATTACCAACCAACATTACCCCTCCATTTCAATTACTAACACTTGTGCTAAGTAAACAAGTTAAATTGGATAAACTGCCACCAAATTTACGCAATAAAACTTAAAATAACACGAGAAAAATAATTAAAATGGGAAGACCCATGTCGTTTTGACAAGATAGCCAAAGACAATCCGGCTGTTTCTCTGTATTACTGTGTGGCACGGCTGTCACAGTGCGGCTGTATAGCGTTCCGCGTCTCGCGCGCTCCTGTCACAGTTAAAGAAAGATAGTGAAATTTAGGCCGATTTTTGAACGCGCTTCGAATTGAAGTTGCGAGCGACAGTCGCCGAATTCCTTATGCACCCGGAAATTACTTGGGTTAATTTAGTCTAGTAATGTAATCAATCCATTTGAGTAAATTACCTTAGGTTAATTAAGCAAATTCGCAAATTTTCAGTAAATAATAATGAATAAAAATTAAAGTAAGTTAAATACTTACTACCTAAATGAAAATGAAAATAGAACTTTGTTAAGGTAGGACGTGTTAAAAATTTTCAAATCGTCTTTTTGAGGTGTTTAATTTTACATAGAAGCCAGAGAAACGTTACTAAAGAGTATAAAGTATTTATTATTATAAAATAAAGTCTGTTTTTATGTAGGTATGTATGTACGATTAGATCTTTTAAACTAATAGATGGATTATAATGCGGTTTTCAGCAATAGATATAATAATTTAAATAAAAACAAGAAAAAGGTGACATCACTCGTGCGAAGCCTGGGCAGGTCCGCTAGTTATGAATAAAAGCTTACAATGCGCGATTGAAGTAGCTTGGAGTTCCGCTAGAGGTCAAGGTATATAATGAGTTAATGCTTGTGTTTCACTGAAACGTTGCATAATATACATGAACATTTTTATTAGGTTAGGTAAGACTTACTAAACCGTTGCCTACCCAAAACAAAATGAACAAGTGTTAACATTGCCAAAACTAAGTATATTAACTTTAGTATTACAAAATCTACTGAGCATAAAGAACTTCTACCCTTAAAAATGCACAGTGTCAAGTACAAGCAAGAAATACAGTGCTTAAGCCCTTACCTTGCACAAACTGATAAAATAAAGTATCTGGAAATTATCTTAGATAAAAACTTGACTTGGGAAGAACAGATCATAAGCCTATCTGGTCGTACTCGGAAACTCATTTATATCTTTAAAAAGTTACGACATGCACTTAACTTTGAATCCCTCATCAAGGTGTATTATGCTCTCGCCCAGTCTATACTTACCTACTGTATTAGAGCATGGGGAGGAGCTGCAAATCTCACCTGATACTACTGGAAAGGGCACAAAGAGCTATACTAAAAGTTATAAAATTTAAACCTAGGTGGTACTCTACTAGCGCTCTTTATATGGAGTGTTTAGTACTTACAGTCAGGCAATTATTTATTAAAGCGGCAATAATTCGACAACATGCCCTTGTAAGTACAGATATCTTAGCAATGTGCAACAAAAAACGTAGGAAAGACATTATATTTAAAATCCCTAGAACTAGAACAAAGTTTGAAACTAGAGCAACGTATAGCCTTGGTCCTAAAATATACAATCCCATCAACAAATATATTCAAATTGTGAATGCAAACTTTTGAGATCACAAACAGCTACTAATAAGTCACCTAAAAGTACTAAACTATCAAGAAACTAAGACTCTAATTTGATACAATCTAATCTAAGTACACACATCACTCATTACCTATACACACTAAACACACCCTCACACCCTCACACCCTCACACCATCATAAACCCTCATACAAATAAAACTACATACTCACTCCACTCACAACCAGAGAGACGAAAGACATACAAACATTAATGCATATTTATACCTAGCTATGTTATAATAGTACATTATGGTATTAGTGTGTAACATTGGTGGTTACCGCTGAGGCGCCATTGAGACCTGAGCCGTAGGCAAGAGTCTTAAGATAACCGAGGACGGTAATAATCAATACACACGTGTATCATACGACGTTTTTCAACACACTTGAATAAAATAACAAAAAAAAATCTATAACTCACTAGTGAGTTATAGCAATGAAAAAGTCATAGTTTGATTATGGGTGTCATTCTGTGCCTAATTGCGATGACCATAGAGTCACTTTATAAGCAAGTGTGTTGAAAAATTACTTACGCTACGTTACATACGTTAAGTCAAGTTGTTTAGTAATGAATTACCTACCTACGAAATTTAAATTTTGTCCTCTAATTTTATTTCTCTTTTTTATTACTATCCAGTACCTAAGTATTGCTATTTTTTCTTTTTTCCATCGTTTATGATTATTTTTATAGTGTTCCTATTACATAAAGGAAGTCTTTTATAAGAAAATGTTAAAATACGCACACGTGCCGAAATTAAGTACATTATGTAATAATAATGAAGGAGTGTCAGAGCGAGTCACTGTGACCCCACTGAACAGGCTCAATAGAGAACTAGTGCGGGGGACAGAGCTCATCTGGGTACTGTATCTAGAATAATGTATTAGATTATTATTATTTTTTTTTACGTGGGCAAAAATGCATTTACGCATACCCGTCTGCGGGGGATGCAGACGGGCTATGTCGGACTCCCCGTCGCAGAAAAACTACGACGTCCTACCGACTAAAAAAGCCCACGATGTTCCATCGTCCTCGGTTTATGGACAGAGCTGCGGGACCGTTCGCAAACTCTCCGTGGCTCTGTCCACCGACGTCCGCCTTGCGGACCCGCCTCCTGACGACGCGCTGGAACATTGACGCGTCGCCCGCTCATGAGGGCCATTCCACCTAGTGGTGAGGAGTAGCGGGTGTCCCCACACCCGTCACTCCAGGCTCTCCAGTGAGTGACGGAGAGCGAACCCGCCTGGCTCGCCCACGTCTCCGCTCCCTCCGAATGTATTAGATATAAGTCAACCGGCAATAACATCCACCTACCTACATGTACCCTATCAGACCACTGTGTTATTACCAATAAACTTTATTTTATTTTTATTTTTTTATTTATTTTAATTATCTTCATCGGCATCGGAGCTACAAGCAATGCTACAAGAGCTTAGCATTGCAAGCTTTGAGATTGGACTTGGAATGAATAGGTTGAAAACCAAAGTCATGACCAACAGCGTAGAGACCAGAATAACGGTGGATGGAGAAGACCTTGCATACGTTCAAGAATATATATACTTGGGCCAAATAGTCTCCTTCGAGGACAGGCAGATTAAGGAAATCGCTCGGCGAACCGATAATGCCTGGAGGAGCTATTGGTCCATGGGAGATATGATAAAGGGCGAACTTCCCTTATCACTAAAGAGGAAATTAATGAACGTATGCATCCTCCCCGTTTTGACATATGGTGCGCAAACATGGTCCTTGACAAACATTCTCAAGTCCAAGCTCAAAGTTTGCCAACGTGCGATGGAGCGTAGCATTTTGGGTGTCAAGCGAACGGACAGAGTCCGTAACACCGATCTGCGCGCCAAAACCCAAATTGTTGATGTAGCTTCGAAGGCCGCTTCGCTGAAGTGGAATTGGGCTGGGCATGTCTGTCGTATGCCAAATGAGCTGTGGGCAAAGGTAGCCACCGAGTGGTGCCCTGACCCAGCGAGAAGGCAACGCGGCAGACCAAAACGGAGATGGCGGGACGAACTGGATAAATTTTTGGTAGATTGGAGGTTTTTGGCTCGGGATCGAGAGGTCTGGAGGGAATGGGGGGAGGCCTTTGCCCAGCAGTGGGACACCAACGGCTGATATAATAATAATAAAAAAAAATATTTTAATGACACTCAAAATTTGAAGACGTAATTTGCACAAAATTAGTTTTATGCAGATTAGGGCACCAAATCTGGGCACAGCATTTTGCATTTTGCAATTTCTGCACTGTGTTCTAGATAACGGCAAATATGGGATTACAAAGTTATATAAGCAGTTGGAGAAACGAAAAGTTTTTTACAAGTTAAGTTATAGATGGCTGAAATAGTTATGTAAATAGTTTTGGTGTAGTCACTGACGGTACTTTGCAACCCCAGGGTTTTATATAGAGTAGGGTGATGGATAATGGGACTTTTAGTAAAATGATAGTAAAAAATAATATATTTTGGTTAAAGTTTGTAAATAAAGTATTTTTTGTTCAAAAATGACCAGGATCTGATGATGAAGTGGACAATAGAACTCCTTAGCGAATAGCAAGATGGTCGTGTTTAGGCTCTTTCGACAGTAGGTACTTGTGTTGATAAACTTATACTTAATGTAAAATTAAAATGCACAGACAAAGTCACGCGGGTAAGTTCAAAAAAATCAACATAATAACAAAATAAACTAAATTTATTAAAAAACTAGCGTCCCGCCTTGGCTTCGCTTAAACTTCTTTGGATCAACTGATCTACTGATCTATTGATGAAAACATTTAAATATACATATACATGCATACATACAAAAAGACAGACAGTGGAAAGGTATTTAGTAAAGAACAAACTTTAATAATCATTAGTTCGCGGCCGCTGCGGTTACTAAGAGCGTACCACGAGGTTCTATTTTCAACTTTGTTGATCTTATTACATACCACAGACAATACTAACTGCATTCGAAATTGTAAATATTATAATCTAAGTTGATTGTATGTTTTGTGTGACGACTGATGTGGCGCAGCAGGCGAAGTACCACCTGCAACGCAGGAGGTTGCGGGTTCGATTCCCGCCTTAGGTAATGTTTGTACGATCTGCAAATATTTGTTCCGGGTGTTCTGGGTATTTTCTATGTATAATGTACATAGTAATCATGAATAATAATTTTTAAAATATTAAGCAATACGCTAATGCCGGACTATTATATAAACATCTACAACACAATGTATTGTCAGTATTGACAACCTCAGTAGCGCGATAAGCAAGTTGCTCGGTTGGAAAGCTAGAAGTAGTCGGTTTGATCCCAGCTGTTTTTTTTGTTCTTGGTCTGAGTGTTTCTGTGTATTTTTATTGTATATTTACAAAAAAATCTATATTTATTTAGAATGTATTGGATTCTTTAACTGATTCGCATAATACTATCACAGTTTGGAGTTAAATGGCGCTAATTAAAAAAGTTTGCGAAAAAATATTAAAAAGAAATAATTTGTTTTGAATACGTAATCCTGACAAAAAACTATGCTATTTACTCATATGATATTTACATCGATTTCGACTTGCAAAAATAATACTTTTTATTTTAATTATTTTATCTAGAAGTCGCATTAAGAGTTATAATTGAATGGTGCTTAGAATTAACTTATTCTAATATTTTCATGAAACTACACAACAATATTGTAAAGCAATATTGTTTAAAAATATTCACTGTATTATATTGTTTATCTTAAGCAGTCAAAGTCAGAAGCATTTCTTATGTACTATTAAAAGTATTATTAGGACTTTTAATAGTACATTTCTTATGTACTATTGAAAGTCATACTTAAGTCAGTCGTTGGCTAACTACTTAAGAATATAACTTAAAAGCATTCAAAAGATCGAAAAATGGAAGACGATGCAAATAGTTTGAAAAATAAAATGTCTGGTGAAGAAGTTGTTGTTACTGGGATGTCGGGAATATTTCCAAACTCTAATAGTGTCCAGGAGTTTATGGAGAACCTTTATAATAATGTAAGTTATGACAGCTAGATTTTGAAATTTAAAAAAGTATAATTTTGTTTATAATGTAATTTTTTTTTTCTTAATGCCAGCAAATAACTAGTTGTTTGCCTAATGTTAAGCACCACGCATGATCATTACAGCTGCATTGTCACCAAAACAATAGAGTTTTCAGGTTCTGCGTGGCACTGCACTGCGCTCGTCACCCCAAGAGCTAGTTATTAAGTCTCTTTCGCCTATTAATTTTATTGATTACAGTGCCTTATAAACCTAAACACAGTAATGCTTGCACACTGGTTGGAGGCAGAATATCTGACAATGCGGTGGTATCCACCAAGACGAACTCTTGCCTAAGGGTCCTTTAACCAAGTAAATTATATTAAGAAACTACACTTGTTCAGGTGGATATGGTCAGTTATAAGACAAAATGGGACACACACAACCCAGAACTACCTCAACACGTCGGCACTGTATCTGGAATGGAAAAATTTGATGCTCAATTCTTCAAGATGGGATACAAAAATGCCTCTGTCCAAGAACCTATCTCAAGAAAGCTGTTAGAGCATGCATATGGAGCAATTTTTGATTCTGGTAAGGTACTAAACATAGGTTACTAATTATTTTTGCTATTGTAGAATATTTTAGTTGCATATAAAATGTCATAATATTAAGTTAACTTTTATTTCTTTATAACATGCTCTTGTCATTATCTTATATAATCTTGTCTTATATGTATATAAAAATGAATTGCGTTAGGCTCGCTTACACTCGACAACGGACGGACCGATTTGACTAATTTTGGTCTAGAAATATTTGTAAAAGTTTAGAGGTTTAAACGGTGAAAAAATATACAGGGTGTAAAAATTTGCTAAAAAATAATAACGTGAGTGAAACCGTGCCGAGTCTACTAGTGCTTAATAAAATGAGGCATTCCTCGTAGCGCACCTAGTTGAAGCGCACCTAGATGAATAGATAAATATTGTCATTGTCACCTTTTGATATGATTTAGTTGACGGGATGAGTTGACTAAAGAGCCGTGTTAACGCCTCATGCACCTGGGTTCCTTAAAAACACCTCATATTATCGTCATATCATCATAGAGTTACTCCATAATTAGCGTCTTGGACTCCCCCTTTTTTTTTATCGATAGGAAAATGCTATAAGCATTCCCCTTGTCTCGGGGGAAACGGGGGGATATGTCGAACTCACCAGAATGACGGCATACCGACTAAAAAACTATCAGGGTTCTAACATAACGCTCTGTACCTAGGCTGTGGGAGCGCGCTAACAATCTTCCGTAGCCTAGACACCGTTTGCCCTTTACGAGCCTCACCAATAAATTGAAGCATGCTTCTCACCTGTCTCACTTATGAGAGGCACGTGGAACCTCCACGCGCACCACCTCGAGGCTTGTTAGTAGGCGGCGAACAACTATGGGGATCGATGTCTCCATCGACGTCCTACTCTTCTACTGCGGATAGGTTTATCTGTTAGGATTTCCCTCTCCCTTTCTGCAGCTTCTTTGAGGTCTAAAACACTTTCACAGAATAAAACTGCAGCATCCCAGGCCTCCTTTCTCTCTACCATTGTCTTTACCAAAGCTTTTAGTGATAGATCTACACCGACTATTTGCACCAGCTCACTTCTTTGGGTTGCCCATGCTGGGCAGCTTTCCAACGTGTGCTTAGCATTGTCCACACTATTACCACAATGGTGGCATTCTTCGGTCGGTTCCCTTCCGATTCGACACAAATACTTCGTGAAACACACGGGTGTACCCCCATGTGTCCCGAAAGTACCTGAGTCAACCGGAAGGTCATCGTACCGTGCTCCCTCTTGAGCCAGTCTGACAGCTCAGTCAATCGTTCTTAGGCCTGCCCATAAAACGGTTCCATAAACTAACCAGGGTGCCATGGATTTCTAGTCTGCGACCCTCTACCTCTCGCAACGCTGGTCTTTGACCTTGAGCTATTTCCTGCTCTCTCCAGTGAAATATAGCTGCCAAGCCTCTTGCATCCAAATCCCATGGCAGGCAACCTGCCACCACGCACGCAGCCTCAAAAGAGACAGTGCGGTATGCCCGAATCACTCTTAGTGCCATCGCTCTCTGCGGTCTTCTCAGTAAGGCGTTTCATTAAAGTTAAGTAAGGACATTTCGGCTGCTAAGAGTGTCGGCTCTTGGGCTCCCCTGCTATAATAGTAGTTAGCAATACTGCCGTCCGCTAGCTAAAACGCCGTTAATTGACATTTGGTCATGTTTCACTTTTTAATGCTATGTTATAAAGCTTAAAATTCTCTATCGATCTGTCTTGGAACTGTGTTCCTATCGTTTATAATTTTTGAGTTACAGACAGTAAGAAAGCGGCAAACTGACAGTTTTACTCGTATTTCTAATTACAATTCTAAACAGTCGTTAAGTTAAGTCGCATTACTAGCTTAAATGCAGTTAAAGTTGCTTAACGTTGCCGTAATTATGAAAACGTACCCAAGTGATGCATAGCTAAAACATCGTTTATCAATTTCACTAATCTAAAACGTTGTTATGGCACCTTAAGACTGTTTAAGACTAGTTTTCTTTAACAAAATTTTACACAACCCAATGCTAAAGCAAGCAAAGCTTTTAACATTGATTGAAATTTATTTATGCAGTGTCTGCCTAAGTGCCAAGTTGGTTACTCTAATTACATGCAAAAATTACAGGTAACACACAGGCAACTCTAAAAAACAAAGTAGTAGGCGTTTTCATTGGGTCGGCTTGCACTGACTTTAGTTCAAATATCTTACATGAAATGAAAACACACTCTGAGTTTGCAATTACCGGGTAAGTCATTTTTTTTTCTACTAAAATTATTGACATCTTTTGTGTTATTAGGTGATTAAGCAGTGTGATGAGTCTGCTTTTTTAATAATATTATGTACCTATCATTATTGTAAGTAATTATATTATTTTGAGAAGCCGCGGGTGGCAGCTAGTAATTTACAATTATTATTATTTTGACACTCGAGTATACTTTTCTAGATCTTGCAAGACCATTGCGGCTAACCGTATATCCTACTGGATGAATAGCACAGGACCGTCTTTCAGCATCGACTACGCATGTGCTAGCTCGATTGCAGCTTTAGAAAAAGCATACCAATCCATCAAAGCTGGTGATTGCGATGCGGCTGTGGTTGGTGCGGGTAACCTACCCACTTTCCCTGTTTTGTCATTGAATATGAAAAGGTAATATATCACGAGTGAACCAAAATCAGTATTTAAATAATATAATCATTGTAACTAATAATTATATATGACGGAGGAGCAGGTCCAGGATGCTTTGTAGATAGGGTGACGTCAGCCGAGCTGACGTCACTAACCTATGTTGGTGATGGATCAACCATCTTGTTGAAGAAAAGACAGAAACTGTTCAAGTCTTCTTTATTTCAAGCTTTAGTAGGTGTTGACGGTCCGAGACGGCTCGAGTGCGAATGAAATGTACCCTGGTCGTCGGCCGTATTTATAGCAAAACGCAGACATGCGTTGTTTACAAGTCAAAATTACTTGTTAATGCCTGAGTCCTGCTTTTAACAATCAAATTAGTTAACTTATGGTCTGAATAGTTAAATTAACCACTAGATTACTAACTAATGGTTTGAATAGTTTAAATTAACTACTAGATTACTTACTCAGCTAATCAATTCATGATTTACAAGTTGTTTTAAGCCGGTTTTCTACAATGTGTTTTTAGATACAGCATGTGATGACGTTATTGCTCCGATATAAACTATGTTTAAATAAATATTTTTGATCATGCATAATTGTATACAAATATATAATGCTTATGGGTCGATGGAATCTCATACCATGCTGCATCAAGCTGCATCAAAGTCAACTTTTGGTTTTTATAGACTACACTTATTATATTAATTCTATAAAAGTTCATTTTATAAACAAAACCCGGGTTTCGGACTTATTAAAAAAATATAAATCACGACTCGATGTTTTGCACAGTGAACGATACAAAAATAAGTTCACAAAAAACGTACAAAACTGACTATGATTTGTATCTGTCTAACATTATTACGTTTAGTTGCTCAGGCGCAGATATAGATGACATCTCCGCCAGTTAGTTGCCATTTTGGAGCGGTTCTGTTTGTGGCTTATACCTTGTCCAGGGTCATGACTGTTTGCTCACATTTCGCTATAATATAATTATTATGTTAGTAGGTATTGTTGCACAGCTAATCTCGAGCAGTGGTTTTGCTGTTTTGATTTTACAGCGGAGGTCTGCTACAGGCATAAAACACAGACATGCCACAAATCACAATATTATGTTGGCTAGCAATACATCCATGGAATAAATACGTTTTTTGAAAGTCATCATCATGACACTTTCAAAATTCAATGTTTCAAATAATTAAATATTGTGAACAGAATAGAGAATTACACAATATTAACACTTTTTTACTTTAAATTATATTGGGTATTTTTTTATATCTTTACATTTTACAGAGCTGGATTGCTTTGCCTAGATGGAAAAACTAAATGTTTTGACAAAAATGGAGATGGCTATGTTAGATCTGATGCTATAAGTTTAATCCTATTGCAAAAAGCAAAAGATGCAAAGAGGTATGTTTTATATTATACATTGGGTTATTCCCATCTGTCACCTAGTAATTGTCCCCCGCTGCGCCACATCAGTCGTCGGTCGGTTAAAGTTAGTTTATTTTACGATTGCTAGCCCGGTGACATTTATTTCTAAAAAGTAGGTAAACTCGTATGAGTCAGTGGCCAACTCTGGTGGCAGAGTTTTTAAGCCGCCCAAAGGCCTCTGTTATGCATGTCTTAATAACTTTGAAAAAGCTGGAACCGACTGCTTAACGTGCAAATCCAAAGCACGGGAGCGCTCAATTGAAATTGAAGGTTGCACTGTGATTTATTAGAAGAAAACAGATGGAAATAATTATTTAAATCGAAACAGCAGCTGTATTAAGAATTAAATTCATGACAATATGTTTATATTATACTTGAACAAAGGTGATTATAAATCAAAACTACATATTTTTTCTATTACACCTTTTTCCTATATTTCAAAATAATAAATCCCACAAATTTAAAGGATTTGTTTGCAAGCAAAATAAGTTCTACGAGCAGTAGTGACTGACAGTTTGGCAATATGTAATTTTGCCCATTGTAATACTACCTAAACAGACTGAATGTACATAACACAGCTTTTTTTAATTGAATGACAAGCACGAATTAACAGGTCTGTTTCTCTCTGTTAATGACGTGTGACAGAAGTTTATCTCCTCTCGTTATTGACAGGGTGACAGAGCGCACTTTTCAAAAAAATAAAAGTGCGGTCTGTCATCTCGAGGTGACAAAACTAGGTGGCAGATGGGATCCTATACATTTTAGTACGAACCCAAATGTTTCTAAAATAAAAATATACATACCATGGGACTGACCTTATTCAAAAACGATGCGCAATATAACATGTTAGCTAATAATAATATTTAGTATTATAATGTTAAGAGATAAATAAGCGTCCCAAAGCCATGGTCATCATTTTTACCCAGAGGTTTATTAAATCCTCATCACAACTAGATAATGTTTACAATTATTGTAAAGTGCACTGTTTCGACGAAAAATGATAATTTACATTAAATGTGTGTTTAACCGACTTCAAACTTTTTTAACCGACTTCAAAAAAAGTGGTTATCAATTTTCGACTTTATGTTTTTTTTTGTATGTTTGTCACGTGATTTCTCCGCCAATTAAGAATTGTTTTTGTTGATCCTTTATTTGCTTGATGGTTATACTTTAGAAATGGACTCCTATAAATTTACCGACAATGGTTCAGTTTTAAAATGTCATAAAAAACGTGTTAATAACTACTTCCTCTTGTATCGTCACAATCCATCGGAACATTTTTTCTAGTTTAAGTTTGTAATGTCTTTCTTTTTTCCCAATAAATATTTTTTTATGTAGAGTTTACGCAGAAGTATGCTATGTGGAGGGAGCATATAAGCTGAAAGCTAATGACCGATTCCTACCTATTCGAAAAACTGAAGGGCTTCAGAATTTTCTGAATAATGTTTATTCTAAAACCGATATTGACCCAAAAGACGTTGAGTATGTTGAAGCTAATGGTGCAGGTAAATCTATGTTTGTTAGATACACACTCGTCAGCAAGCAAGCAAGCAGCATAATATATTCACACGATCGAATCTGAAACGAAAAGGTCCGTAGAAGAATTAAAGGTCACCGACATACACAGCTCTTACAATAAGCAACTTATAGTTGCAATGTGCTGACCATATAGCTCGCGAAATCAATAGTTAATAAGTAAGTTCGTATAAGTCTGTGGCTAACTCTGGTGACAGAGTTTTTAGGCCGCCCAAAGGCTTTTGTCATGACCTAACAATTTTAATAAATCCGGGACCAGTCGGTCCGTTAAGCAATCGCTTGACGTGCCCTCCAAAGCACAGGAGCGCATAGTGGAAATTGCTACTGGCGGTCATCCATCCAAATAGTGACTACGCGGAACAATGCTTAGCTTCGTTTATTTGTTGTAAGAACCACTTAGCCAGTTACGCCAGAAGCGCTTCCCAGTGGTTATCGCAGAAACGATGACCACTCGGGAATAAAAGTTCTCGAAGACCACGAACTTAAAAACGAAGTATAAGATGGTCCCTCACTCGATGGACCGATGATATCAAAGCGGTCGCAGGAAGTCTGTGGATTAAAAGGCTCACAATTCGTCGCCATGGCGCTTTTGGCTGTTATGATAATGATGATGATTATGTTATATCGAGTGCTCGCGCACAAAGTATTTGGATCTAGTTGTGAAATGTTGTTTTGTATTATCTTCATGCCGTTTATGCATGTAAAAAAAATACGAGACTTTGCGTAACTAAATTAACATTCTTATACTTTTTTTTTTTTTTTTTTTTTTTTATACAACTGAAGTGGCAACCAAGCGTACGGCCCACAAGATGATAAGCGGTTACCGCAGCCTATGGACGCTTGCAATACCAGAGGTATCACTTGCGGGTTGCCACCTTGAGGCTAAGATCGAAAGCCTCATGTGCCAGTAATTTCACCGGAAACCATACCCTTCGAACCGGAACACAGCAATGCGAGCATTACTGCATTACATACGATTTATTATCGCACGATTATGCTGATAATATTTTTTTTACACTGTTTCATGTTAGCTTTAGCTGAAGCCGATGAAAATGAAGTGGAAGCTATCGCTAGTGTGTTTAATGGCAACAATATTGTGAAGCTTGGAAGTGTTAAATCTAATATGGGACATGGTGAAAATGCTTCTGGACTATGTTCTCTGATCAAGGTATGGCTAAAAAGTAATTGTCATGCATCAATATGTAAACTTTTTAACCAGCTGCCAAAAAGACCGTTGTTTTCATAATATATAAGTTTTTGTCTTTTTTCTTAACTTAATTATTTCCAACATAATTTTAGCTCTGTCTAGCATATCATACAGGGGAAATTCCGGCAAATCTTCATTTAAAAGACCCTGTTCAATCAATCAAAGATGGTAAAGTTCATGTCGTAACAGAAAACACCAAGTATGATAGAGGATACACCGCTTTGAATAACTTATCATTTACTGGTGCTAACTATCACGTGATATTAAAAGGGCATTACAAACAAAAGGTACGCTCTTGACTCATGAAAATTACTAGATAAAAGATCTATTTATTTTGCATCATAGCAAATAAATAGCAATAACAATTTAGGTATAATACATATCTGTATGTATTATACCTAAATTGTTATAATGAACACTTATTGGCCACCATTTATGTTATCGTCCAGAGTATGGATTTTTATTATGTAATTGTATTAGTATTCACACATAATTCTCCTCATAATTTTTTAGTTTATTTTACAAATGGGTTTTCAGAATCTTGAAATCTACAAAAGCAAAATCCCACGTATAGTGCTCGCATCCGGCCGGCTAGAGCCGTGTGTAACAAAAATACTTGATGCTTTGAAAAGCAAACAGGTGGACGCCGAAGAAATAGCTCTGTTGCACAACATATTTGAAAATGATATTGTTGGACATATTGGACGAGGATACACTATTCTAGGTAACATTTTAAAGCTTAAATGATTCAGGAACAGACTACACTCTTTATATTATTTTACCAATTATTTCGTGCAAAACAAATAATTACCAAACATTTAACCTACAACTTACTTTACTACCAAACTAAACAAAAATCTCTATTGAAAAAGTTTGTTCATCAAAAACTTCTAAACTGTTAAATCGATTATCATGAAGATGTATTAATATCAATAATAGTAAAAGTCACAAGGTATTTTAAAAAAAAGGCAATTTGATTGAATTATTTCTTACAACCAGAACATCGTATGTTGGTTATAACATAATAAATAAACGTTGCTTTGACTATGACCATGTACTTGTCGTTCAAGTTCAAGTTCAAGTTCAATCATTTATTTGCTAGAATACATATTACAATATTTTTACATACTAGGATCTTAAAGCTATGCTAGTCAATGTATTCAACCTGCATGCAAGCGTGCAAATATTAATCTGTCATTTTACCTAATCATTTAATATAAGATGATAAAAGCTGTAATGATACCAACACCAAAAGTTCCAGGGTTAGTGTCAAAATCCCCTTTAAAGGCACCTTACTATAAGGTCCCTCCCTAACTTTTGAACACCAACAACAACAAGTATTTCGAGGCTCTTGTTATAAAATAAAAATTACTACTGACGGAGACAAGAGATACAAAAATAAGTGAAACCAACAGTACACATTACAGTACTTATATGGAAATTACTTACTTACGTGTGAATTTTTTGACTAAGGTTGGATTCGACCAACTTCTGGAAGAGATCTAATAAACTTTCGCGATCAGAAATCATGGTTCTTATAATATTTGCGATCCTAAGGTTTTTTCTAATGAGCGTTGGTTCTACAAGAGAATATTTCCTGAGGCTATTGAAATTAAGAAGTACCCAAATTTCAACCGGGAAGACGGCTTCTAACTCTCTTTGTTGTGGATTCCAATTATAAGTAGATATGCGCGTTGACATTTGTCATCGCAAGTGTGTAGATACAGTTAGTGTTGTTTGTCGAAATGTGAACGCGGACTTTTCGGATTGTGAAGTGAGGGTAGTTTCAGAAACTGCTTTCGCTTCTTTGCAGTAGCTCCAAATACACACTCCAGTCTGCCCGCGACCACGGTTGTTACAACACAACTGAAACGTCTCGGGAGTAATAAAAAAGGTAATAACGCGATAAAATCCCGCAAATATTATAACAAAACTAAAAATTTTGGAATAGGTAATCTCTGGAATAAGAAATGTCAAATACACAAGAGTCAGATTACTTTCGATTAAGTACAATTTATCTAGAGAATATTGCCATATTATTTGAGTTTGGTCGAATACAACCTAAGGCATGCTATGGGGTTTTTAATAAAACTGTAAAAGTCTTTTAAGCAATGAGCTTTCACAAAAATAACAGATGTATATTATCTCCGATTGGTCAAAATGCCAGGACAAAGAATAAGGTGAGAACACCTAACTAACTGCTTACATATGAAACAGTTTCAAAAGTGGTAAGGTCAGAATGTTAATTATAATATAAAATATCACATAGAAGTTCAAAAATGTTCTTTAGAGCTATGGTAATACACAAGTACATAATAATTACAAGTGAGGTAACATTGTTTGTTTTTTGTTTGTTTTAATTTGTAGAGTTTTTTAACGCCTTCTTTTATTTTCAGATACAATCGATGAGAGCACTGTGGTGGTATCGGAAAACGTAGATTATTACCCAGGAGTGAAACCTCCACTGTGGTTTGTGTTTAGCGGTATGGGCTCTCAATGGGCCGGCATGGGAGCTGATTTGATGCGTATACCTATATTCGC
The DNA here is from genome assembly GCA_951394395.1 of Colostygia pectinataria. Taxonomy (NCBI): domain Eukaryota; kingdom Metazoa; phylum Arthropoda; class Insecta; order Lepidoptera; family Geometridae; genus Colostygia; species Colostygia pectinataria. The sequence continues at coordinate 7,630,725 of OX596362.1, forward strand.
AGCAGCTATTGAAAAGTATGTACGAATGACTGTATTTACTAAATTGCTAATCATCATTATCATGACAGTCTGCTAAAGTTTTTACTGCTGGCATATACTGTGTGTATGTTCTTTGAGTTTCAATTCAAACATAATGCTTAATAAGTGTTTGCGTGGCACTGCACCGCGCTTATCACCCCGAGACATTGTTGTTAAGTCCCTTTCGCCAGTAATTTCACTTGCTACAGTGCCCTTCAAACCTAAACACAGTAATGCTTGCACACTACTGCTTGGAGGTAGAATATCTGACACTGCGGTGGTACCACCAAGACGAACTCGAAGACGAAGAAGAATAGAATAATATATACCTAATAATAGACGAAGTATTTGGAAATATATATAAGCTGCTAACATCCTAAGTATTTACATATCACAGCAGTACGATTTCATTTATTTTGTCATCCATGAAGTTTTTATTTTTTGTTTAAATTATTTATTATACTTTTGAAAATTATTTTTAGATGTCAAAAAGTCGTACAACCGTATGATATAGATTTAGTTAAAGTTATAACAGATCTAGACAATAAAATATTTGACAATTTTGTGCATGCCTTTGTCGGTATTGGAGCAGTTCAAATTGGATTAACCGACATCCTCAAGGAGTTAGGAGTTGTGCCTGATTATATTATTGGTAAGATATTTTAGCGTCTTTTAGGACAATGACCGTTGAAAGAAAAACGTATTTAATACTAAGTGTATTTTAAATAAACTTTTTTTTTAAATTTAAATAAAAATATTTAATTTTATTTGCTTTACATTTGTACTGGCTGGTGATAAACATATTTTTTATAATAAACACAGAGGTATTCTTAAAGTCAGTTCAGAGACTAAAAGTGTTATACAAATATAGACTCGTCATACGTATCTTATTTTATTACAAAAACTGTGCAGGTTATACGGCAATATACTCGTAGATAATGAATTATGTAGTTATAAAGATATCATGTTTGATATTAACAAGTTTTATTTCACAGGTCACAGTCTAGGCGAGGTGGCGTGTGCGTACCATGACAATACATTTACTGCTGAACAGATGATAATGACTGCTTATAGTCGTGGTAAAGCCATCCAGGAGTCAACTCTTATAAAAGGTTCTATGGCTGCTATTGGAGTGGGGTATAAAGATGCAAGTGTAGTTTTTATAAATAGCTATGAAAATGAACTATTTAATAATAATGATTAGAAATCTTTAATAAAAAAAGAAGGTATTTATAAATCTTCAGAGATGTTTGTAGAATAGGTTCATTAAGAATAATAATAATTGCAAACTCTTGATATGATGATACTTACCTAGACTAGAACTTTGGTATTTGTATAAATCAATATTTTTGTATACTGGTGGCATAGCTTGGTTACAAGTAAAACATACAATCTTCATTAAACTCATTTATTTACAGCTCCTCAAAATATGTCCGCCAGAAATTGACATAGCTTGCCACAACAGTTCTGAATCTTCGACAATATCAGGACCTGCTGATATTATGGAAAAATTTGTTAATCAGATAAAAGAACGCAGGATTTTTGCAAAAACTGTTGCATCAGGAAATGTAGCTTATCATTCGAGATATGTAATGGACGCAAGTAAGTGTTGCATGAATTAAAATTTTACTTTTACATTTATATAATTTACAATTGCACGAGACCGATCGCATTTTGGATACAAAGGTGTTGTCCACGTTTTTTAAAGAGCTTGTTTTTAATATGGAATAAATTAAACTGCTACCAAATCAAGCTGTAGGTACTCAAACAAAATATTTTTACAATTTCAAAAACATTTAAAATTATAATTTTAAAGCCCGTTATTTTTTATTTTATATTATTTTTAGCCTATATTGTCCCACTGCAGGGCAAAGGCCTTCCTCCCTTTTTACCAGTTTTCTCTGTCCCTTGCTGCAGTAGGCCAGTCTGGTTGATGCACATCCAAGTCGTCACGCCATCTCCGTGGTGGTCTGCCGCGCGGACGTCTTGCGTTAGGCACCCATTCAGTTGTGATTTTAGCCCATAGATCGTCAGACATACGGCAGACGTGGCCGGCCCAATCTCATTTCAGCTGAGTAGACTTTTTTGTTACGTCGAAGATCTTGGTTCGATCTCGCAGTGTAGAGTTTATTATTCTGTCAGTCAATTTAACTCCCAACAGACTGCGTTCCATGGCTCGCTGGCATACCGCGAGGTTGTGCTTTTGCTGAAGTGTCAAAGACCAAGTCTGTTCACCGTATGTGAGGATGGGGAGAACGCACATGTCCATAAGTCTGCGTTTAAGGCAAAGTGGAAGATTACCTTTCATAAGGTGTTTCATTGACCAATAGCTCCTCCAGGCGTTTTCAATGCGTCAAGCAACTTCTTTGTTTTGTCGCGCCTGAAAGGAGACTATTTGGCCAAGGTATACATACTCATGGACATATTCGATCACGACCCCTTCCACATGTACTCTGCGTTGGGTGCTGTTGGTCATAAGCTTGGTCTTCGACATATTCATCTTGAGTCAAACCCCGTGGCTGGCTTGACTAAGGTCGTTGAGCATGCAGCCTAGTTCTGTGGCTGATGAGGAAAACAATACGATGTCGTCAGCAAAGCGGAGGTTTGTCAACCGCCGCTCTCCTAAGACAATCATAACACTTCAGCGTCAATGTTTTAAAAACTTCTTCTAAAGTTGCTGTGAAAAGTTTTGGGGAAAGCGGATGCCCTTTTCCAACGCGAAAAGAAGGACCGGTGGAAGATAATTTAATAGCGGCAGTGTTATTGCTGCAAATATTGCGTAGTAGTATAGTAGATTTATGTAAGTAGGTTCATTGTTTTAGTTAAAGAGGGAGTCAAAGAGAGATTCATGCTTAATACTATCAAAAGACTTGAATAGTCGATAAAAGCGAAATACAATGGTAATTTAAATTCAGAATGTTTTTCTATGAGAAGATTTAGAGAGTGATGATGGTCTGTGGTAGAAAGGCTGCACCGAAATCTAGCTTGTTCTGCTGGTTGATGTAGATCGAGTTGAAAAACGGTATTCTATAACTTTCACAATTCTAAAGCATTTTCTAGTTCAATTATTTTTTCTTCTGTTCTTAATGTACATACGTTATATGATAAAATATTTAATTTATCGGAGTCCGTTTTGCGTGCATTGGTTGTTTGACAGTTTAAGGCTCTCGCCCGGAGATTCACCTCGGCCCTGATCCCAGGGTCTATTGGCCTACTGTCATTAGACTCACCCCCAGTGTCGCCGGGCACTTGGGAACATTTTTTTGTATTGTGCATCATAAAAAAGAGGGGTTTAGACCATAACCCACCACGCTGGTCTAGTGCAGGTTGGTGGGTGGAGCGCCAGAGCCTCGTCTGTTCGGCTGGGTGTACCACGGGCCGGTGAGGTTGGCTTGGGTTCTGAAAGATGTTAATTGAACCTATTACACCCCGTTATTTACTTTTTCTAAAAATGTTTCTTACTTTGTACCGGTAGATATTATTTAACAGTGGTATACTATAGTTGTTTATAATTATTTTAGATGAATTTTAACCACCATAACTTCAATTTAGCAGAATATCAGAAAGAAAGACAGAATGAAAAAAAAACACTATAACACTATCATAATTTTTTGTTGTGATAAGCTGCAGTCTAATAATATAAAATTTTAATTCATTTGAGCCCAAAAATATTTTACACTCTTATTCGGATCCAAACTGTTTTTACCGCTTACACAAAATAGTAATATAAGAGCATCGACACAATTTATCAATTACTAGTTTTTTAAATTTATAATAAATAACTATTATAAAATTGCATCTAAATTAGGTGCATATTTATCAAACATCGTAACTAAATGCTTTTAAACGCAAGACTCATTTGAAGATCGCAAATAATTGAAATATTTATATAATAATTATGTAAACAAAAAAATATTAAATTATTATATTATCATACAATATTATATGTGTTTAAATGACTCGTTTAAAAACAGGGTCCAATGTGCATTTGTGCATATTTATAGTAGAGACCACAGGAACGCAGGTATCATTTTTTTAGATTTAATCAATCAATGATGTATGTAAATTCAATGATGTATCATTTAAAAAAACTAAATAATGAAGTAAGAAGTCAGGTACTTACATAATAACTATACTCAAACAAAAGCTTAATCACTATTGATTTAGATGACATCTGCCACATAAATTCTAAACCTTTGTCTAATTAAACTTTTTTAAAGTCTAATGCCCGTATTCTAGAACCATACTTGAGTATGAATCATGAATCGTGACTCAAGCATCGATTAGACATAATTTTTCAATGAAGAACTGTCAAAAATCAATGCTTGAGTCACTATTCACACTCAAGAATGGTTTTTCAATACAGGCCTAAGTTAGATCAATTATCAAAATAGAAATCAAAACTTATTTCAGGTCCAAACCTTCTACGGCGTTTAAAAGAAATAATAAAGAACCCAAAACGACGCACCGACAAATGGATATCGTCATCAGTACCAAGAGAAAAGTGGGAAGATGACACAGCAAAATATTCATCGGCTGAATATCACGTTAACAATTTAATGGTATAATATCCTTTCCTAAAAGTTATTTCAGATACTCTACAGCGGTGAAAGGTTTTCTCTTTTTGTAATAAACTATGATAAACATTCTATGTATATTTTAAATAGATGCTTACATTGATTAATTTAATTTTGTCGTTATCAGTAATATCTTGTGATACAAAAGGTTCAACATAATTATATTATCTCTAAATTGGGTCTAGTTCGATGACGTTTTCCATCACTTATCTGGTTAAAAATAACAACAATGTGGACCCCACATTGTTGTTATTTTTAACCAGATATGATTAGGCATTTGTGGCAGTCATGCCCGTCTTAGTTCCATGTCAGTCTGTTGGTGTATAGTTTATTCAACATAGTTTTGTAACCTCTTTAATTTACATTCAGAACCCAGTATTCTTTGAAGAAAATATACGTTTGATACCAAAGAACGCAGTGGTCGTAGAGATTGCACCGCATGGTCTTCTACAAGCTATTTTAAAGAGATCTCATAAAACTTGCACGCATATTCCATTGGCAAAAAAAGGGACTGAAGATTGCGTTAAGTATTTATTGGAAGCGATTGCAAAGTGAGTACAAAACTAATTGTAGCATCATACAGTCAATCAAACCATGCATTCAATAACGTTTGTTGACTTAAACCTGCAATCTCCCGCATTGGGTTCTAGTCCCTCTCACCCAAGTACAATATTATTGTTTTGAGAGAGTCAAAGAGTTGGTTTGCAGCTAATAAAACCATAAATTTATTACAGAAGCAGAAGTCCCTATAATTTATAACATGGACACTAGAAAATCACTTCTAAATAATTTCACACCGATAAACATTAATATAAACAATACAATGAGAATAACTGTTCCGTGGAATAGGGATGTCAAATACAAGTAAACTGTCAGTTTATTCGCGAATAACTACGATTTATACGGAAAGATAGTGCCTTTTCGAGTTTGGTCGAATCCAACCTAAAAAAATAGTGGTGTTCATAATGTTAATACTATAAATAAAAAACTCGCTGTTGCTGTAGTTTCGCATACTAAACAAGTAATTTTTTTTAAAGGGCAATGCGTACTCTTTTTTATCGAAATCCCAAGTGACATGCAAAATTTTTCAATTGGCTAATTAAAAATTTTTATTAAACAAAAACTATCTCAAATAGCTTGTTAAAGTATATTGATTAATCTGAGGGCAAGGTGCCCCCGCCAAAACGAGCTGAGCTTAGCGCAAAGGCAAGAAAACATATTTTGACAAGGATTTATAGAGTTTGTTTAAAGAGTAGTAGAGTTCTCGGTGATAGAGCTCGTCCGGGGAAGGACTACCACCATACCTATTTCTGCCGCCAAGCAGTAATGCTCGCATTCCTGTGTTCCGGTGCGAAGGGTATGGTTTCCGTTGAAATTACTGGCACATGAGGTTTTCGATCTTAGCCTCAAGGTGGCAACCGGCGAGTGATACCTCTGGTATTGCAAGCGTCCATAGGCTGCGGTAACCGCTTACCATCTTGGTTGCCACTTCAGTTGAATAAAAAAAGAAAAAAAAAAATTGTAAAGCTAGGGCTTGTAGAGTCATGGCGTGTAGGGTTAAAAGCTTCCACACGTGATCAGATCGCTTTTTGACATTGCGAGCCATAAGGTCATATCTTGGTCTAAACGCTTAGGGTTCATGAGACCAGTAGCTTGTTGAAATCGCCTTTCACAATAAATTTGTCAAATGGGTTATCCAAAATGATTTTGTTAGATATTCAGAAAAAAATAGAAAACCGCGTTTGCATTGAATTACATTACTTCCCATTGCATACAGGTACTCGTATAAACTAAACACAGATGCATCGCGTAAAATAAAAATGGGTTTTTATTAGATTTTTTTATATTTTAGGTTATATATAGCAGGTTTTAATCCAAAAGTAGAAGTCTTGTATCCTAAGGTGGCTTTTCCTGTGTCTACGGAAACACCATTTCTCTCACATTTGGTAGAATGGGACCACAGTGAAAACTGGTACGTACCATTTAATAGTATCAAATAACTCAATCGCCAGAGTTGACTTCTGACTCATATGAACTTACTTAGTTTTAGCATCATTTATTTATATAAAAAAACCGTTAAAACTATCATTCAACATTAACATTTTTTTTTATTAATAATTATTTTTAGATACCATTTTTTTTTTAATTTGAACAAAAAATGTACGCACGAAAATAATATAATATTGTTTATTTAAGGCCTGTTGCAAAAAACAAGATAAGTAAAAAGATAACATCTACCTCGCGAAACTACGTGTTTTCCCTTCACGATGACGAGTATGCATACTTGGGTGGATACTACAGAAATGGTAAGTCATCACATACTTTGTATTCAATAACTGTAACGTAAACTTACAGATGACAAGAAGGCCTTACGTAAACTGTTTGTTCCTATGAAACATGAACATCATCGAACAAAAATAAAATCATTTCTTTATTTAACCGATTTCAAAATTGAGATTATCAATCCAACTGTATGTATACCTTTGACTATGACTATAATATAAAACTTTTGTTTTTTCATACAAAATGTTTGTTACGTGATTTCTTGAATAACTAAAATGTGTTATTTTGTTTGATGACGTCATTTTACATAGAACAAATGAGACCTACCCCTAAACGTCACGCTTATAACATGCGGAGTTAGTCTACGTTAGCTTGAGAAGGCTAATTAGACAAGTCCGTAAAATTTCGTCTAATCTAGTCCATCTAAGTTCACTATACAACATTTAGATTTTTTTATACTTACAGGGATAAATGTCCTTCCTGAAGCAGCCCTTCTCGCATTTGTGTGGGAAACATTAGCCATGTATCAAGGGATAGACTTTCGAGAGCTGTCCGTTATATTTAATGATATCGAGTTCCATAGTGAGATAACTGTCACAACTGAGACACTGGTCAGGTTTTCTGTTATAATTAATAAGGGAAACACTAGTTTTGAGGTAAATACTTTATTTTAGTTAATGAGGATTTTTAAAGAGCATTTCTTTATTTCTAAAATGCAACAGTCACACAGATGGAGCGCTCGTGACGTAAGCTGGCTAAGTTGTTCTTAACAGATCAACGAAGTTAAGCACTGTTCCGCGTAGTCATCATTTGGATGAGTGACCGCCAGTGGCAATTTCAAATGAGAGCTCCTGTGCTTCGGAGGGCACGTTAAGCAGTCGGTCCTGGCTTTTTCAAAGTTTGCTTTTGGGCGGCCTAGAAACTCTGTCATCAGAGTTGGCCACTGACTCATACGAACTTACTTTTTCTAATAAAATCACCTAAGATTTAGTTCTTACTTTATAAATAGGTGTCTGCGTAACTCTGATATTATGTATTTATTTAACAAGGTGACTCAAGAAAAAAAGCTTGTGGTGAGTGGTAAGGTAACATCAGATATTATGATTTCCCAAATAATTGTTGAAGAAAATAATGAAGCTTTAAATGGAGTTGAAAAATTGGATGCTGAAAAAAAAATCATAACACAAGATGATATTTATAAGATTTTAAAAATGCGAGGATTTGACTATAGGTAATTGAAGCAGTTTTTTTTTATTTAATTACCAATAGTAAGCGTCTCAGTACCATAAGTCATCACTGGCAACAAGCACTGATTATAGACTTTTGTTTTGAGGTATCTGGCTAAGGTTGTCTTAAAGAGATCACTCTTAGCGATAAGACCGCCCAGTGTACTTCCGCTACTAGTTTTATGTATCACTCTTATGTTTTTATTTCTTTATGTGTGTGCAATAAAGTGTTTTCTATCTATCAATCTATCTATCTATCTTTGACAAGAAAATACGCCGTAATTTCCCGAGCGCTGTCCATCTAAATTAGATTCGTCGGCTGACCTCTTTATCGAAGTTGGACTTACCTAGCTGAATCACCTGGCCCAAATAGACATAGTGGTTAACAACGTCAATAATATCATTCCCAACGTTACCGTCATGGGTGCAACAGAAGCATTTGACATAATATTTGTCTTGCTAATAGTTGAGAGATGGCATTGATGTCTCTGAGCATAATGCCAAAGTCATCCAGCGACTCCGCCATGATGAGTATTTTTCCAATGCAGAGGTGAACCAGTTTCGGAGAAATAACGTCTCCCTGTCTCACCACGTTTTGCAATTGGATAGAGTTCGTGCTCTGATCCTGAAGACGGATAGACATAGTTATGTTCCTTGGTCGGAACAAAGATTTTTATGATAATAAACATCGTAACTTCTTTATTAATTGGGGACAACATATTTATTTTACTTGATAAATGTCATTCGTTATATTAAATTTATTAATACATTTTCCGTTTAGGGGAAAGTTCCGGTCGATATTCTCAACAAATTTGGATTGCACTAAAGCGTTTATAAAATGGACTGAACCGTTTCTTGATTCCTGGATCCCGTTTCTTGATTCCTTAATTCAACTGAATATTGTCTCAAGAGATTGCAACGGTATATCAAAACCAAAATTTATAAGAGAATTAGAAATTAATATCAAGGAACATGAAAAGGAAAAGCATGAAAAGGTTAACAAATACAAATGCTATGATGCTCAACTATACAAAACTTATGGAGTTACAAGGTAATCTACGTATACAGTCTTGTATACACACGCATAAAATCACCTACCCACATTTTAGAAAGAGATGCATCGTCTGATTGTATATATATATATATAATTAATGCGGTTAAATTTCACTGAGATTCATTTTCGGATCGTTTTTTTTTTCTTTTATAAGAATCTGAAATGTATCAATCATTTGGGCGTGATGCTTCCACAAACATACAAACATCCAAATTTTCCCCTTAAAAATATTACTAGGATAGCATATTAAGATGATCTCGATTGTGTCTAATAAGTAATAAAGTGTTTTTAATCATTGCTAAAGGTGTGCCGGTGTAGTGATTAAAGATATAATCTACGCAGATGTGCCGATAATAGAATATACAGCAGATGTATTAGAGACAAAGACATTTTTTCCGTTTTGTCCTACGGAAGAAGTGAAAGTAAGTTAATTTATGATATAACAATTATGTTTCTTAATGAATTTTCACAAACATTATTATTTTGTTTTGTTTTACAGTTCATAACAGCACTTAAAATGAATTTGCAAATAATATCAGAAAATTCCAACTTTAAAAACATATTGCTTACAAAAGTTGTAGCTGACACGATCCCTGAAGAATTTAACTTAATTGATGAAGCAGTGGATAAATTTATCTTGGCCAACGTTCTTGTACAAACTACAAAAGTTGATAACAGTGTTTTTTTTATTAACATTGATAATCATACAGATAAAACAAATATTATTTTACTGGAAAACGTTCTGCAAAACACAAAGGTATTATTATAATAATAACTATGATAATGATATATTATCTTAAAGACACATTTTTTTTAAACAAATACTAAAATACATAATAATAATTATAATTATGACATTTGTTTTTTTTAAGAAAATGAACAGCCTTCGAAACATTTCGAAAGATACTTTTGTCTTAAGTTTGGAAGACAGAATTCCCAAATCGCAATCTTCAAGAGACTATTTTATCATTTTAAGTTGTATGTCAGATGGTAAGAAGAATTTGATTTTAATGAAAAGTCAAAAGACCAACAACATGGAAACGAAGTTTTTTCCAATCAAATTGGATGATACATTTTCTTGGGTGCCTGATATATTTAGTAAACTTACTACAACAAAAAGAGTTGTTCTGGTTTCGGAAATACAGTTAAACTATGGAGCTTTAGGTAAAAACTAAGTAGAAAATAAAATAATATGCAACTAATTATTTTAATGCCACCAAATATTTTTATTTGAAATAATAATTTGTTAAATACTCAATCAACAAAAGAGAGTAATTTAAAAACAAACACGTGAAAATAAATGACTATTTATTTTCAGGCCTTGTCAAAAAACTTAGATCAAATGGACACAACAATGTTTCTGTTATTATGATTGATGATTTGAATGCACCAACATTTGATTCTAATAACGACTTTTACAAAAAGCAGCTGCGAAAGAACATGTTTATAAATATTATGAAAAAGGTATGATTATTTTTTTTAAACTTGAAATTATTTAAGCATAAGTGTAATTAACATAATTTTTAGGGTCAATGGGGCAGTTTTTACTTCAACACAACTTCAACAGCAAAGTTGTTACAAAAACAGAAAAGTTTTGTTTTGAAAAATCTAACTCCGGGTAATTTAGAAAATGTTTCATGGGTTGAAGCACCAAAAACCTCTGAAGATAAGACATTGGCTCAGGTATTTCAAATTTAATACATTTTTATAATTATTTTATTTACCTGTCATTTAATCTTAATTATAATAATGTTTACGTAACAGCTATTTGCACAAAGGTGGGTGAAAACACAAGAGTTTGTACGTAAAAATATAAAATCGTTACTGACTATCAACGCGCAATCTAAACTATAATGTTTTTTTTTATTTACTAGTGTTTTCAAGGACTAAATCACATTTAATTTCTTGCACTTTATGGGATAGGTATATGATTAGCAGTAAACGATTATTAATTGGTTGATAAAAAAAATAACTAAGACATTAGTTACTCGCTTTTTGCGCATTATCTTTCTTTTCTACTTTCATCTTTTTTATTTTTTTATTCTTTTTGACAAATTCTGATTTATCTAAAAACACCTCTCTCTTTTAAACCAGCATACATTATAATAACCACAACATCGTTTCTTTGTAAAATATTTTACCTAGTCAGCTGTAGTACGTACATGACTTTATTGGCATATGCAGGTCTGCTACGCTGGTTTGTCAATTAAAGATTGTCACCAAACAATGGATAACAAAAAAGAAGCTACTATATATGGAATGGAATTTAGTGGCATTGATAAAAAGTAAGCTATGTTTTTATGTTTTAAATTTAAAACAATGGTAGAAATAGACAAACCAAAAAACTCAGACTTTTCTCTTAAAATTACTATGGAAACGAGATATATAACACGGATGACACAGCAGGTGCCAGAAACTTGCCTGCCACCCATTTCTCAAGTACCCTCCGAGTCCCCGCATAAAACTTTGAACCAAATAATTATTTATACAGCAAATCTTTAGATGTAAGAATCATAATTATTTTTTTTATTTCAGCGGGGAAAAGGTAATGGGTCTTGTAGCTAGAGGTTCTGTTGCAAGTACAATAGAAGTTGATCCAGATCTTCTCTGGCCAGTACCTGATCACTGGACACTTGAAGATGCAGCCACTGTTCCGTTGGCTTATGTGCAAGCTTTTTATTGTTTAGTATGTATAGTTTTAGTCGAATCAAATCATATCTGAAGATTTTTAATAGCGTTTAAATTTGAGTTCATTTACATCATTATGCGGATTACACTATGCTTTTTTCTGCCAATTTTATCGTAATTATATCATTTGTTTTTCAGACTATCAGAGGCAAGCTACAAAAAGAAAAAAGTGTGTTGATATGTAATGGTGCTAGCAGTTTAGGCCTTGCGTCAATAGCTCTGTGCATATCTTATAATAGCACTGTTTTTACAGTAGTTAAAAGCAACGACGAAAAGAAAATGTTGTTAAGATTGTATCCCCAACTGAACGGTTAGTTTTCATAAAATTACTTTTCTAAAATAATGTGGCAATTCAAATAGTCTGTAACAACAACAGAACAACTAAAGATTATATTATCCCTAAAAATATTTCGCCTCAAGTGGTTTAGCTATAGCTGTCGGCAACGTTTCGAGCCGAAGATATCCCAAGGATTATTTCGAGCTAGCGAAACATGACTCAATAGCTCAATTGCTCAACCCGCGTATCAAGCGGAAGGTTGTGAGTTCAAAAGCCGCTTGAGGCGCACACATTTTTGGGATACTATCTACTGCCTTAACGTGATGGTTCATACTTTAAAAACAAAAATTACTTACATAGAAATTCTTTTTGTTTTGAACATAAGCGAAAGCTACTAAGCCTTTTTTATCATAGTCAATGAAAAATTGAGTGAGTTTCTCGTGTTGTTTTTGATTCAAATAACTTTCATGTTTATATTTGCAGAATTAAATATCATCTGTTCCAACAACGATGATTTTTATAACACTTTGATGTTGTACACAATGGGACAAGGTTGTGACTATGTTATTAACTCTTCTAATGGCATTTGTCGAGAGGTACCTATAACTTTGATTTTCAAAATTTTAACGTCACTATTTTAATATTCATATTAATAAATTCGCTTTACAGGATGAGTTTTTTAGGGCCAATAAGGGAAAATCTGAAACCGTGAGAGTTATTGGAAAATCATTTAAGGAATTTATGCGCTCGATTAAAAAAAAAAACATAAATAATTTTTTTTATAGAATTTTTGTAAAACTTGGGCTGTTACCAGTAATCTTACCGATTAAATAATTTGATGCCTCTGCTACACAGATTATTATTCCCAATCAGCCCTATATCGCTATTATAGCCCTGTGCCGCTGCCATCTTGTGAAGTTTTGCCTCCCCACACCGGTTCTATTTGCTGGAATGTAAATTTTTAGAAGTATCATATCAGCCGATAAACGTCCACTGCAGGACATAGGCCTTCCCCAAAGAGCTCCATGACAACCGATTCTGAGCCTTCACCACCCACTGACCTCTTGCGACCGCTATAGTGTCATCGGTTCATTGAATGGGAGCCATTCTGTACCTCGTTTTTCAGTTCGTGGTCGCTATTTGAGAATCTCTATTCCCCACTGGCTATCAGTTTTACGAGTTATAATAAATTACCGTCAGATTAAGGAAATACTACTTTTAAATAGAAGCTTCGGGAGGGTTCATTTCACATTTTTTTTCTGTTTTCTATCTCTTCGTACGGCCACCCTAAGCATGCAAACCGGCAGATTAAAAGTCTCAGTCAGTCTCTTCTACAATAACTTAACAAATCTGTTCTGTGACCTGACCATGTAACTGCAATAAATAAATGAATAATAAAATACTGATTATATGGCGCGTTTTAATTTATATATTTGTTACAAAATCGCACAGAAATTCAACGTAAAACTTTTCGTGAGTAATTTTATCACTAGCCATAATACCAAAATGTGTATTTTTTCAGGCTGCAGAAATGTGCTCTGGTAGATGTGGACAATTTTTAAATACCAGTGAAAATGATATGTATAATAACAAAACATTTGGCATGTCTGTTCTGAGATTAGACAGGTCATACATAGCAGTTAACATTTCGAATATATTCAGACCAGAATATTTTAAATACAAGAAGGTAATGTCAAATCATCTTATTTCAAGTAGGGTGAAGCGCAAGACTATTCATAAGATTATAATAATTTATAAAAACACATTATGTACTTTAGGATTAAAAGAGTTCTTGATGCTTTATATGCAATGCAATGCCTTACGTTGTGTTTTCCATAAATATCTACCACAGGTTTATCATCTTCTTTGTGCGTACGTCTCGTTTTTTGTAAATAACGCAAGGAAACGATCGAATTATTTGATTTGTGAACAGTATTTTTCATGTATCTATCTGATAAAAAAATATGGTACACAAGTTAGTTCATAAGTATGAGCCAGTGGCCAACTAATGGCTGAACCTTCTGAATTAGATTTAAATAAAGTTATTGCAACATTGCAATTTTGACATTGACATCCTTTCATGGGTTTTATGTTTTTCATTCTAAAATACTACTGATATTTACCACTCCTTCCAGGTTCTTCAAGAATGCATCACACAGGGAATTAAAAGTGGTGTAGTAAAACCTCTCACTAGGGTTATTTTCTCATCTAATAAAGTGGCCAATGCCTTAAAAGTTTTAAATAACCACATTGGGAAAGTCTTAATCAGGCTTAGAGATCCGAATCATATAAACAACGATTTGGAGATAATACCAAGGTATTCACGACAATTTTTAATACATTTTTTTTAATTAATATTAGCATCTGCATAATTTTATACCATGGTCGGTTTCTTTATTTATGGTTAAATTAGTCTTTTGTCAAAATAGTTAACCATTGTATTTTCTTCATTCATTTTCATCACATTCTTCATACATGCTTGTAGGTTTAGTGTACTCTTGACTTTACCTTTATTTGAAACGTCTTCGTTTATTAACTTTTTATTTACTTAGATCTATTTTGACCATTGGTCAAAAAAACAAGATTAAAGAACACAGGGACACTGAAATTTTTAAGAGATTCAAATTGTCAAATTGGTCACGATCACAAATTGTCATTCCCGCTTGTTGTCAACAACCAATACATAGTCCAATAACAAGGTCAGAGTTTCTTCGGTCATTTTGCCGGTACGACATGTTCCTCCCATTTTAATTGTTTTTCTCGAGTTATTTTGAGTTTTATTGTGTAAATTTGGTGGTAGTTTAACCAATACGACTCGTAGTCTTGGCACAAGTGTAAGTGATTGAAATGGAAGGGTGATGTTGGTTTGTAATTTGGTCGAAGATTCTCCTAGAAAATTTTGAAAGTACGCCATCATTTCTTTCAAAATGTTGTTCGTCAAATTCAAAATTCGAACTTGTTCGTCTTTGATGTATACGTCGATACTACTTGACACTGGCAGTATTATCGAAACAGACAGACTGCCATTTAAAAGACTCTAATTTAGAGAGCACCTGACCTGAGTACCTCTGTTATTTAAAATTTTGTATGCCTGTGTATCTTTCGTTGGTGATCCATAATAATAATAAAAAAAAAAAAAAAAAAAAAAAAACAAGTGCTGACATAATTCATAAATTGATTCGGGCTGTATTTTGGGGAAGTCAATTTTTAGATAATAAATAAATGAAAAATCTCTATACTAAGTGTTAATTCCGCTAATATCCTCAATAGCTAGAATTTCTAGCTATTGAGAGGACAACAAACAGAAACGTTAAATTTTGCCTGTAAACGTAATCTGTAAAGAACTTGAAAAGTGCAGATATCAGCCACGACACAATTCACACCAGTTTAAAATAAATAATACAAACAATTCAGGGCACAATGACTTTTCTAGCGTACGTGTTGCTTGGTGGAGCGTGGAGCAAAGTAAAAAATATACTTATCATGCTATGTTTAATAATTATATGATTTGTTAGTAAACCTGGACTAAGTGTATAAGGTGGCTGCCAGGCAGCGGGTTATTTTATAATTATTATAATTAAATTATTTTATTATAACCAGGCTTTGACTATATAAAATCTTTGCTTTTAGGATATCATATTCATCTCAAGATGTTGTTATACTCGTTTGTGATGAAAGAAGTATTGGATTAGAACTTGCAGACATACTTATAGAACGCGGTGTTCGAAAAATTGTAGTTAACATGAAAACTAATCCTCCTTCTGGATATTTTCGTAAAAAAAAATTGTAAGTACTATTTAAAAATATCTTTACGATCGTGTTGTGTTCAGTAACATGAAATGTCAACACGTATAAAGTATAAAGAGTTGCCAGTATTATATCTGAACCTATTACATTACGGTTGGATTAAACTAAACTCGAATAGGTGCTATTCTCCGAGTAAATCGTATTTATTCGCAAATAATCTGAGAGTTTCCTTGTATTTGACATTTATTTTTTCCGCGGAATAGATATTCCAGATGTTGGTGAAATAGGTACTTCGGATGATGGTCGAATCCACCCTAAGTCAACGCTTTGTGTAGGACAAAGTTTGTCATACTCGTTAAAATAATACGCATGATAAGCAAGCTTTATAATATAACTGAATTTAAAATTTTCAGGACATGGAGCAAACAAGAAGTTTCAGTAAAACTTTCTTTAGATAACCTTGAAACTGAAAAAGGAAGCTCAACAATTATAAAAAATGCGATGAAATTTGGTCCAATCAAAGGTGTTTTCGTTGTGCTTGATGCAAAACATATCGATAACGGAATGAAGGAAGATTTTATAAACGCTTTTCAGGAACAGTCTGTAGTTGTCATGAATTTGGATATTGCCACAAGAAACTGTAATAATCTGTGGTGAGATTTTTGGTAGAAATAGTTTAAATTTTACCTTTTACCTGCTTGGCTAGTATGAACAACAAACACACAAATTTTCTCTGTCATCCACATGGTGTAGAGAAAAATTACAGAAAAGTTGTTTTTGAACTAATGTCATTATCATCATTATTATATCACTATTATAATTTTTTTTTATTTATTGCTAAATCTGTAAAATAACCAAGGTCATCAACATAGCACTTAGAATAAGTAAGTTGAATTGATAGTGAGCAGGCCATTATTTAGCTCGCAGAACTAATATCCACTGGGGAATAAAGGTTCTCAAAATGACAACTACGAACAGGAAAACGAAGTATAGGAGGAAAAGCGCAGTATGTCGGTGGAAAGTGAAAACTCAAGATTGGTCATCATGACGCTCTTTAAGGAGACCTATATTCAGCAGTGAACGTCTAATGGCTAGAACGATGATGATAATATTATTATTTGTGTATCCTATTTATCCGCTGCTTACAATGGTTATGCAAGCCAACTAGTTTAGATTTTTATTAGTTGACAGTGAAAACTGATAAGTAACAAATGCTTAGAACTAATACTCTTAAGTTTGTTATTTCAGCCATTTTGTAGTTATTTTTCCTTTTACACAATGTTTGAGTGATGAGTACGCCACTTCACTAACTGAGAGAGTGTGTGATTTGAGAAACGAAATGGGCTTCCCGGCACTTATAGTGCGTTATGAAACTTTTGTAGAGGCAAGTAAAACACATGTACCAATACATTTTAGAGTATGTAAATTAATGCAAATAAACATTAGTCTTTTGTATTATCGTAATCTTAGTACGTTGTTATTTCTAAATTTCTAAGCAATACTTAGTAGGCAAGTGCTCTAGCATTTCATCACCATCCTTTATCACCAGCGTCATTGTTTTAATATCTACTTATGAAGTTACTTTGTCAGTAATAAAAAAACACCTTGTCAGCGTATTTTTAAAATGAAAATTTCTTGATTTTCAAATGAGTGACTTTTAAATTAAGTTGTGTTAGTAAGACATAGTAATATATTTATTGTTTACAGCAGGTGAATAACACTAACTCAAACAGAGATAAAATAAAACCACAATCAATATCAGCACTTTTCAACGCAATTGAAACAAGTCTGAAACTAAATTACAAGAATGTTTTAACTTTTAATACTAAAAAAGAAACAAAAGATTGCAAATTTGGCAACGAAGCTCCAGATGATCAAAATGGAATGTACACTTTCTACAAACACATAGAAGTGGAGGAAGAAAACGTCACTTCACAAACAATTGTAGAAATACCTACTTTGCTCAACAATTGTGCTATTGTAAGTAAAAGTTTAAAAAAAATATAACGCAACTAATTCGTTTTGAAACGTTTTTTTAATTATTATTTTATACAAATCATCATCATTTCCCTGCCCTTTTTCCAACGCTACGAGTATGTGGAGTCGGCGGAACATGTTCTTTTCTTCCATTTCTCTCTATCACCCATCTCAGTACTCACTCCTTTTTTACTTCTATCTTTCACACAATCCATCCTTCTTTTCTTTGGCCTACCTCTACATATATTTTTATATAAATCATTAAAAAAATTACGTGACTTTGTGTATATTTTTGGTTTTGATTTCAATCAGCTGTCAAAGCTTTAAAATCAAAACCAAATAATAATATTTTATATATCAAATGACTGAATTAATTACGTACGAGTATACATATTGTAAAATAATACGAATTATCTGCAGTGTTAAATCACTAGTGAACTTTACTTTCAATCTTTTAGACTGATTGGAATATAAACGAGTCTTATATCATTCTGGTGCCTGGCTTCGAAGGACGATCACAAGTATACGAATCAGTGGCAGCGAGTCTTAAAATGCGAGCAGTATCTATACAACTCGGCCCAGAGTTACAAGGAAAATGCATTGAACATATCGCCATATATGCTAGACAGGTAATAGACATATTGTTTATTTATAGAATTTACTGATATTAGCCAGCTTAATTTTGGAGCGCTCGTGACGTAGCTGGCTAAGTTGTTCTTAACAGATCAACGAAGTTAAGCACTGTTCCGCGGGGTCATCATTTGAATGGTTGACCGCCAGTGGCAATTTCAACTGAGCGCTCCCGTGCTTCGAAGGGCACCTTAAGCAGTCGGTCGTCGGCTTTTTCAAAGTTTTTAGGCCATGACAGAGACTTTCAGGCGGCCTAGAAACTCTGTCACCAGAGTTAGCCACTGACTCATACGAACGAACGAACGAACTGTGAGAACAGCATATATTTTATTTTACTTTATTTTAAAACAGTATAATATTCTTGATAATATACAGGGTACTCTCGACCGCCATCTAAAAGGAAAATCTAAACGGCTATCTATAGTTATAGAAATATAATGTAAGAAGTCACGGGCTTGATTTTAATAAAAACAAAAACTTTAATATTATAAAAAACCAAAATATTGCGTATATTTTGAGAAAATAGTTTTTTTTTGCATGTTTCGGTTATCAAACAAACAAAAAAATACTGAAAAATAACAATGAGTTTAATGTTGTAGGAACGTAGGGCTAGAGTACTCACCCTGTATATTATAAAATTTTTGAAAATAATATAATTGACTGGTTCAAAGTTCAAACATTATACTACGTCATTGGATTCATCTCTTTCAACTAATTTCAGTTTGTCAAGTCAAGTAATTCTCTAGTACGCTTGATATAAATATAACAATTTTAAGTGGAATGTGCTACACAAATCATTATTTATTAATAAATCAATGCCATTTTATTTTTTTATTAGGGTTCAGAGTAGAAAAATATTATGATTTATAGCCTTGTCATCCTCTAAATCATGGCATCATGGCGTGACGTACATACATACTCTTTATAATTAATTATGTTTCGTTGTCAATAAGATAATTATTTTATGACGATATATACAGTAACTAAAACTTTTCAGGAATTAAGAAAAAAGTTTGGAGCAAATAAAAATCAAGAGAAATTTCATATTCATAATGGGTTTTTCTTTTGGTGTGAACATTGCTTTGGAGTTAGCTTCTTTACTTGAAAAAGAAGGTAAGAGACAGTTTCCTAAAATGTGCTATTGAACTTATTTTTTGCTAGCAATACTGATATTTATACATGCAGAGATAAACAAATGTACTCCTTACTTCAAAAAATGCTATTGTTCTAGGAGAAACGCGTTTTTTTTTTCACCAGTACATGAAAAACCCATTTTTAATATGAACTCTACTTCTCATAACTCTGAACTTTATCTACCGAATGCCAACATAGGCGTTCTCAAAACGCTTTATTATAACAACTCGTGTGCAAGTATCACTAATTTAAAAAAGTCAAAAATCTCAATCTTTTAAATTTTTGCTGCCTGTAGTTGTAGTTGTTCTACTAAATTGATGCTGAAATACAAATAAAGCTCAGCAGTTACTACAAAAATGTAAAACTAAAACGTTTTAATGATTTACAGGGAGTTCTGGTGTAGTACATTGCATAGACAGCAGTCCAGACGCACTGCGAGCAATCCTTGACAATGCTATAGGCAAAGTTTCTGAAGACCAACTTCAAAATCATGTTCTCAATCACATGCACAATCTCATTACTGGAAACAAAGGCAAGGAACTCGAAGCAGAATTAAATGCTTTTGACACCTTCGACGCCAAAGTTCAAGAATGTTTGAAGAGAATGAATGGAATTGTGAAGTATTCAAATGAATACAAGAAGCTTGTGCTCGAATCAGCTTATAACAGAATTGTGATGGCTCAGCAATATCGGCCTGGGTTCAAGTTGAGGTCGCTGTTGGTGCTCATGAAAAGTTCCAACTATCCGATGAAAGATATATTGGGGGATGATTATGACCTCTCTAAGTATTCGCATAAACCTGTTCAGGTATATCCCTTACAAGCAGATGATCCTGCAACAGCCCTTTATGACTGTCGTATTTCCAACATCGTAAACTTGTTTATAGATGAAAAAAATGTTAACCAATTTAATAAGAAAAATCTATGTGACGTGTACGTCTTGAATGTTAGTAAATAGTTCTGTTTTAATTTGTAAATATATTTTAAAATACGGCCAAATATATTTTTTAACTAATATTACTCGTTTTATTTATATACAATTATGTAATTAACACAGAAGTTATAAAAAAGAAATATGTTGAGGGAAATGAAAATAAATGTTTGTAATAATAGCAATTCAACACTTCTATTGTTTCCATAAATTATAAATAAATCATTTATTGTTTGTGAATCCAGGTATTGTAAGAGTTGCATTAAGGTGTTATAAAATGTATGAATCTCTAGATTCTGCTAATTAGCATACAAACATAATTACCTAATCATTATAATTAAACAAAATTACAAAACCAAATTAAAATATTACGAAATTAATGAATTATTAAATTAAATCATCAATTAATTACACAAGAGTTCGTCTATGGTATAATGAGCTTTTTTGATTAGTACATTATTTATTTCAATTTTAAATGCATCCCTAGACAATGTTCGAACAGATCGGTCAATAAGAAGCGTGGTACTACCCAGCAGAGCCACCACGTTAGAATCCGATCATTTATACCCTAGAAGAATGTACGTTAGACGTACATAGTATACGTATGCCGTTTATTGCTGTACGTTCGTCAGGTACTGAGAAAGTCGACTTCGCTAGTGGCTCTGTCAGGAAGGATGCTTCCCAGCAGAGCCACCTTGGATTATGTATTTAGGAAAGATAAACGCTACTGTGCTTAAGCAAAAACTGTTGTACGTATTGTGTTTAGTATGTACGTGTTGAAAAATATCACTATAAATTATGCAGTGGTTTTATTTTTATAACTATATTAATTTACACTATAGATATTTTATAAAATAGTTTGATTCAATGTAATCGTAGATTCTTTTGTAGGTTTATTGTTTAATTAAGATTACTATAAACTTTGATGATATTTGTATGAATAAACTATACAAACAAAACGGATTCTAACGTGGTGGCTCTGCTGGGTAGTACCACGCAATAAGAACGGTAACTTATTGAATATACTGGGTGCCATGCCAAAAATCCTTGAACGTAGCAAATGTGTCCTACATGACACATTGTGCATTTTCTCTTCTAGCCAGCTTCCAACTCCAGTCCTAGTATCTGAATCATAGTTTGTATCAATATGTTCCACTGCTAAGTCCAGTGTCATCTAGCTCTAAATTAAGCAAAGCTACTAACCAGAATAATAGAACCAGAAATTAAGGAACTAGATAAGTAATGTATACCAAAAAAAAACAAAAAAAAAACAAATCAGCAATCAATAAAAATGTGGTAAGTAATTTGTTTTTTTTTTTTAAATAGGTAAGCAAAGTTTATATGAAAAAGTAGCTGATTTCAAATTATTTATTTATTGGAGATTTTTATGGTCAAGAGTATAATATACTATATCATTATTGTATATAATATATATATTTATATTTGAGTATGTTCTCATTACATTTAATTTCATAATTTGAAATTGTGAAATCCTCCGAACATGTGGCATACTTACACTATTTCCGTTGTTTCGATGAGAGATAGAACGCCTTTTTTAGTTCAACAAACAAGCACATTTTGTTATACTCTCAGCTGTTTAATCTGGTCATCATTCGTATTGCCATATAAATTGTGATTTCAATGTCCTTTTATAAAATCAATCTACGCAGTACCTACTACTGCGCTGTCATTTAGTATTTTTATCCACCACAGAAAAAACACTGTTTTGTGACTGCTATAATTTCATCAATTTGAGAAGTTTTATTATATCTTTGTTTTACTGTAAGAGTTAATTATATCATATTTTAGTTTTCCTACGGATTTTTTCGTTTCAGATTCTATCACGAAGTAAAATTCTTGGCATAGTCCTTTTCAAATTATGATCAGTCGCATTAGCGATTTGTGTGTTATTTGAACAAACAAACTAAATTGTAAGTGACTTATTATTTGTTGACATACCTACATACATCACAAGATGTTAACTTATCACAACATAATTACATTATTTTTTAGAAGTTTCAAATATAATTTTATTGGAGTTGCCTAATTTTAAAAACACCTGATTCATCGTTTATTATTATTCCAGTGTAATACGTGAGTTCAAGGTAGCTCGGATATGATACTGTCAGAACAATTGAGGAATACTAAAACGCCTTATCTCACTGTCACATCAAAGGAACGAAATCGAATTTTCAGCTCAAATGCTTATTCACATCGGTAAAGATAGTGAGATCTAGACATATCAGAACACCTCAGATAGTCTTATTTTCACGCAAATATAATTTTCAAGCATGTTAGAGTAATAAATTATAACCTTGTAATAATTTTTAATGACAAAATAACGAAGAA
This sequence comes from Colostygia pectinataria, assembly GCA_951394395.1. Taxonomy (NCBI): domain Eukaryota; kingdom Metazoa; phylum Arthropoda; class Insecta; order Lepidoptera; family Geometridae; genus Colostygia; species Colostygia pectinataria. The sequence continues at coordinate 7,653,615 of OX596362.1, forward strand.
CTATCAACTTGGCACGAAAATATATTGTCAACTAGAGAATCTAATATTTAATATGTTATACGAATTATAAATTATGACCAATTACGGCGAACTGCTATAATGTGCTTTGATTCAATCCAAAATCATCACCTATTGTGTCCTAATCATACATAGGTATCTATTATTATAAGAATGTTTGTTCTGATTAACTAATGACAACGCACAGCCTAAACCGCTGGTCGTATAGAATTGAAATTTTTAAGGTAAGTACATTTGTCTTGGTGCGTAGCGTTGTATTCTTTTTTTTAATTCAACCCCTAAAGGGGTGTAAAAAAGTATACACGTTTTGTATGAAAAATCGTTTTCCTGGTACTTATAATCTTAAAAATTTAATAATAAGGCTTGAATAACGTTTCCCCTGTAGGTTGAGCTATCGGCCGGCACTTCGAGCAGAAGACATTCCAATGATTATTTCGAGCAAGCAAGATATGTTCGATAGCTCAATGGTAGAGCACCCGCGTATCAAGCGGAGGTTGCTGGTTCAAATCTCGCTTGAGGCGACATAAATTTTTGGGTATTATTATAATCTTTAAGATTCCTTTAGTGTGGTTGTTTATGGTTAACACTATAAAAACAAAAATAGCCAAAATTACTAAGTAGGAACTTACTAATGCGTACGCAGTCGCGGGTATCAGCTAGTATTAAATATGTTTTGTTGTTCGGAGTAAACTAGCTGTTGTATCCTTACCCTTTACATGAAAAACCTCAACTTATGTAAGGCACGTCGCTTATCGATTCCTACTAAATCACATGTTTTTTGCTAAAGGAACATATTTTATGACCTGCTTTCTGAACAGCAAAACGTAGGTGTCAGTAATATTATTCATATTAGAGAATATTTATGAAAATGTTTGTTTCTGACCGGTATTTTGGTCTTGTGAACAAGTCACCGTTCTTGTGAAAATCTTAAGGTACGGTGAGCAAAAAATCTGGTCTACCACCTTAAGGTTGAGATTCATTTGAATGTCATAAGATTTCACAGAAACTTTTGTCAAATGTAATAGACCACTTTCTTTGCTGACTGTACATCATATCAGCCGATAGGCGTCCACTGCTGGACGTAGGCCTCCTCCAAAGAGCGCCATGACGAGCGATTTTAACCTTTACTATTTACAACTTCCTGCGATCGCTTTAATGTCATCGGTCCATCGAGTGGGGGGCCCGTCCCACTTCGTTTTCCAGTTTGTGGTTGCCACTTGAGAACTTTTATTTTTAGTCATCGGTTCTGCGAGCTATATGGCCTGCCTATTGACACTTCAACTTACTTATTCTTAGTGCTATGTCGGTGAACTTGGTTTTACCTCAGATATCCTCGTGGTGGATTCAATCGTGTAGTAAAGCTAGCAATAGAAGCAATGACTTTTTTTTAATAGTAGTGACTCCACCTTTTGATCTTAAGGTCTTGGGTTCGATTCGAACCCAGTCATGCACTGGATTTTTCTTTGGAAAAATTTTGTGCAGTGCTCTCATACGGTGAAGGAAAACATCGTGAGAATACCGGCATGTCCTAGAATTTAAAAAGTCTAAAGACATGTGCCATCCACCATTCTGCATTGGGTCCGCGTGACCAATATACTTAGGTCAGTGTCCCAGCAGTGGGAATGCTGGACTGATGATGATGATCAAAAACATTTAATAACAGTACAGTACATCATTTATTTTATATTTAAAAAAAAATTACATCATTTTTAATTACTGTCACAGATAACTTATTCAATACCAGTGCAAAATAATTACAAAGCAACGCTTCAACTCAAGCGGTTTAGTATAATTTCTATGAAATTCCATTTTGTACGGACTTTGTATCAGCATCGCCTTGCTTGAAAACAAGATAACGTCCAGCAGTCAAAGTCAAGTCGAAGAAGCCGTGATACGGGTAGATTTCATTATTAGTTCTATTTATTTGTATTTATTATTTTACTTTAATTATAACAGTTATAAACCAATTACATTAATTAAGGAAGATTTATAATTAAAAATTACAAAAAAAGATTGTTAACATAGAAGTTATAGACACATTATTAATTTATAAGCACATAATAACAGAAAATAAGAAAGATAATCAACAAGTCAATAAATCAGTTTAAAAATTATAAATAAACAAATGTCAAATGTCAACAATAATAACAACGGAGTAAAAAATAAAATGAATTAAAAAAATATTCAAATCAAAATACTTTTAACAGTTCTACCTACAAGGATATAAAAAGTTCTATTGACAAGGTATTACTAGTTTTTTAAAACAATTAGTACAGTTTTTGTATCAACAGTTCTACCATAGACCTACAGGGACAAAACATTTTTAGCAGTCCTCTGATGTCACAGTCTAAAGAACTAATAGGAGTTACCTTTTTTAACGAGTCTAAAGGTGGTTTCGACCAACATCAGGAATAACTATCCCGTGGTACTTCCTAGAAATGTCAAATATAAGTAAACTGTCAGTTTACTGGCGAATAACTACAATTTATTCGCGAATAAATTGTAGTTATTCGCGAATAAATTGTAGTTATTCGCCAGTAAACTGACGCGGAGAATAGTGCCTATTTGAGTTTGGTCGAATCCACCCAAGTCCAAGCCAATACAACAGGCGTGCATTGTTTGTGGTTTTATTGCATGACGATAAGAAAAGACATCAACTAGTATGTGGTGCGCGGACCCCTGCTGTGGTCACACCGGTCCGGTGGAGTACCAACGTCGCGTCGGTGAGTTGATGAGGCGAGGCGATAGCGATTTGGTGCCGAGCACATTAAATTGCGTTAACCTTTATCAGCTAACATTTGAACTATTTGTCTTTATACACACTTAAAGCTAAAGAGAAATATGACCATGATGTACTGAGCACCTGAAAAAACCCAAAAATGTAAGCGCTAATATCCGTAGGCTTATTGTTGTAATTGATTAATATTTTTATTGAGCTACTACACTAGCTTCTTTTTGTGGCTTTGCAAGTGAAATTGAAAAAAATGCATAATATAGCCTATGTCCTTAGCATGTATGTATGATGTTTATGTATGATATTTCAACAAAATGTCATATTGCACAATATATTAAAGAAGTAAGATTTTGATTTTTCCATTTCTTTATCAGTTTTGTCATTGAAAAAAATTAGTAATACTAATAATACTTGTATTTCATTCCCATTTCCAGAATGACAAACAAATTATTATACTTACCGACATAAAAGTACTCAAAGCTATTTTGTTTAACTTCATTGACGTCAAGCAGCAGGGTGTTTGACATCTGAAAAAAAAAATGTAAACACCGTTACAACGACTACATATAGCTCAACTGATCCAAATCACTATCAGGCAAAAGCGTTCTTGACAATACATGCTGGCAGCATTGATACGTTAAATGGCAATGCTGATACGATATCGTATCAGCATATTATGTTATCGTATCAACATACGTTATCGTATCAGAATATTATAGGATAACGTACCGTTTTACTTTGGTGAATCTTATTTTCATTTTGCAAACTCCAAATAGTTGAGATACGCCTTTCACAGATATGAAAACTTTGTCAGATTTTTTAAAATTAATTTAAATTACCTTTTAATTATGAACAAAATAATCCATTGATGTTTTTTGTTACCTTGATACCATATATTTTGATACGCGGCATCTCCAACTGCCGCACTCTGTAATTGAAAACTTACGGTTCATGTTATTTTGTGCTTTGATTGTCAATCATTATGATAGCTAACTGACAATTGTTGGCTATACAAATTATATTGATACCTATTGGTATTGTGTAAGTATACAGGGTTTTTCATTATTAGTGCATAATATTCAAGGAATAGGTTCCACACACAAAAAAAAACAATACAAGTATTTTTTTTGTGTATGTGGAACCTACTCATTGAATATTATGCACTATTATTAAAATACCCTGTATAATAAAGATGGGCGTTTCTCCGACCATCTTACCAATACGGCTTAGGTTTTTTTTATTCTAATTATTTTTCTCGTGTTGTTTTTAGTTTTGTTGTGCAAGTTTGATGGCAGTTTATATTATATGACTCGTTGGCTTGACACAGGTGTAGGTGATTGAAATAAAAGGGTGATGTTGGCTTGTAATTTGGTCTCTCCTACGGCATATTTTGGTGAGAAATATATATAAAATACCTGTGGGTTAAAACTATGGGTGAAACAGAAATACATCAAAATTTTATTTGCTTGTCTAAGTTGAAAATTACTTGTGGATATATAATAATAATAATATTATGGCATGTGGGGCGAAAGCAATTTTTTTTTTATTTGGGCTGAACTTCCGTAAAACAATATGGCATGAATCTGCCAAAATCATTATAAATAGTTGACAGTTGCCATAAATAAAACAAGAGAAAAAAAATACGGATGGGTGTAAATCTCAGTGGACACACTGAAAAGTAATGAAAAGGTAAATTCTCAAACGCACAAATTAATCTTTAACTTTACTAGGTAATGTAAAGAAACTATTTCTTTCTTTTCTTGCTTTCTATTTAATCAATTTTATAATACAGTGCAGCTTTGCTTATTTTAGTAAACAAAATTAATATAACTTACAGCTTCTTTGAGTAATTCTGCGTGAAAGCACACATTGTAAATTGGATAAGTGCCCGAAAATATTGCAATGAAGTTTTTTAAAACATCAACAGCTCCCTTGGATATCTAAAATAGTATCCTACTAATTAAAAGTTAGTTGTGAAATTTGAGAACATGATCGTTTGTGATCTTCCTAGATCAAATAATAGTTCGAACTCGGTTACGCGCTAATGAGTGCCAGACTTTGAAGTAAGGGGTTAGGAGTTCGATCCCCGCCGCAGGACAAATATTATGTTTGTGTAATCTGCAAATATATCCTGTAAAATGATGGGCACTTAGCAAACTTTTTCTCCTGCTGCATATTTGGACTGTAGGTTGAATGCAGATCCTGAAAATTTTTGTCTTTTGGTAGGTACTTACTAATTTAGCTCTGTGTTGATTGTCAATTAGACAATATGCAAAGGTTTTAATATTTGAATGATAAATAATACTTACTATTATTGATAATGCAAAGAAGCATATCATGATCTCAGCGCAGGTTAGGTTCATAAAAACGATGCCGTTAAAGATATTGTCTAAATCTTGTGCTAACCTAAAATATAACAGGTAAATAATGAAATATATAAATAATATTGGTGGTAATTTACACAAACCCAAATCTAAACTACGCAACGATATATAAGCTTTGCTTAGGTTGGATATAGTAATCAGTTAACTGGTAGAATACATTGTACTTGTTATTTGAAAATAATATAGAAACACCCAGACCCGGAAAAAGTATTTGCAGATCATGCAAAGAGTCACAGCGAAGTAGAAGCGAGTAGCGTTTTAGTATTCACATGTTAAAGAGCATATTCACGTTTGGTCTATCGACAGCGGCAGTGTGACTTTAGGCCTGTAACAATCCAGTTTTGAACAAACGCCCTTAGTGGTAGCACAGAATAGATATTAGTACTACGTGGTAGTAGCCTTAATGTGTATTATCAAATACTAATTATTATCATTTGATGACCCATTTGACATAGTTTAAAACTTTCTGACCCCTCATAAATTGATTGCGATGGTGATAAAACTTTATAAACCATGAACTCAACGATCGTTAAAGCCTGTACCTCTTTTTGACAGCTTTTGACCGTTTCTTAAATACGTAGCTTTCGAATTTTACTGTGAATAAAACATCGTTAGGAAACTGACATAACTAAAAACTAACAACTCTAAGACATGATGATGATGTGCCCAACCACCGATTCGCATTAAGTTTGCGTGGATTAAAACCCAATCATTTTTTGCTCGCGTAGGCTAGTTTCCTAGCAGTGGGAACATTAGAAGGCTGTCAAGTTTTTTTAACCGACTTCAAAAAAGGATGTTATCAATTCGACTATACCTATTGGTACCTATGTTGTTTTTATTTTGATGATTCTTTTTTTATTTGATACATCACCAATGTCCCATATTTTTATTTTAAATCGAATCGGCGTTTCAATAAATTATAAAAAACTCGTCAATAATTACATCGTCGCGTATCACCATAGTCTGCCGAAAATATTTTTTTAGATTGAAGTCGGTTTTTGTTTTTTGTTAAAAAATAATTATTTTTAATATGGTATGTATAAATTATTTTGATATTGAAAACTGATATTGATAGTATAATCATCATCATCATATCAGCCGATAGACGTCCACTGCTGGACATAGGCCTCCTCCAAAGAGCGTCATGACGGCCGGTTTTGAGCCTTCACTATCCACCGATTTCCTGCGACCGCTATATTTATATCGAGTGGGGGGGCCGTCCTGCACTTCGTTTTCCAGTTATTGGTCGCATTTGAGAACCTTTATTCCCCAGAGGTTATCGGTTCTGCGAGCTATATGGCCTGCCCACTGCCACTTCAACTTACTTATTCTAAGTGCTATGTCGGTGACTTTGGTTCTCCTACGGACTTCATAATTACGGATTCGAACGCGTAGTGAAACGCGTAGTTCCATAGCTCCATAGTCATAGCTTGTTGAGCGACTTTGAGCTTGTGATTTAGAACAAGTTAGCTAGTTGGTAGATTCAGGCGCAAAGTAATTGCGGAAATCCATTACAAGATAAAAAAGGACGAAAAATCTCAAATACTATTCCGCTTAACCTTTTAACCAATGAGGTCACACGGTTAATACAGTTATCCACATAAGAAAAATATCGACACATGTTTCATCCCTCCACGGGACATCATCAGGACCATCGACTTGTTCTCCGGCAGATGTGCGGAATAGTACTAGAGATTTTTCGTCTGGTTTTATCTAACAATAGTTAGCGACCATAACCAGTGCCAGTAACTAACCATAGTAAAGTGATGGTTTTTTGAAGAAGAAAGAAGCTTCTCAGAAAAAAATATTTTTGATTACACTTTTCATAAATTTATCCTTATATAATTCCACTGATATTTAATATAGAAAAATAAATATTTAGGAGCTAACGACGATTAGACTACTCTTAAATCGTGACAAAAAGTATAGAATTACGCGAAAATTTCTTGAAATTCGTTGAATATTAGACAAATCCCCGGTAAGTAGGTGATCTATCACCAAAAGCTGGAAAGAGGCCTTTGTCTTACGAATTGATTGATCGATACACTTTACACAAATTGTTTCTTTTTAACTGTATTAAGTTATACAAGACTGGTTACTTTTTGGTCTGCTTCGTTTAACAACATTTTTTTTAATGATTGAATGACGACGATTCTAGTACCTACTTGGAACGTCCTTGCATAACCTCATGTTTCATAAAGAGGTAAAAACAGATTGTTAAGCAGATCGGTTGTATATAGCCATGTAAAACATGCAATATTTAATGACTAAAAAAACAATATTCAATGAGTACCTTATCAAAAGCTGATGTCTTTGTATCAAATCTTTTAGATTAGAACTCTTATTCCTTACAATGTAAATGTCATCATCGCTCTCAGTGCTATTGTTTACTGGTTCATAATCTAACAAATCATGTTGTAATAAGGAAAACTCTGTACTTAGATGAGAAGAGAGACCAATGAGTATTGTTTCAGATCCAGTGTAGCAGTAGACTACGTGAAACACTAAAACAAGATAATAAAAAATAAAGCATTTAAAGAAGAAAATACATAATAATGACTTAACAAAAGCTCCTTGAACTTTATAGCTATCCTACCAATATTATAATTGCTAAAGTCTGTGTGTGTAAATGTTGTTGTTAATTAAACTAATTAGTTAATATACTGTTAAATGGTATCATTGATTTGAGTACTTAGATCTTGAAACACCTTAACACGAAGTTAGGCACTGTTCCGCGCGGTCATTATTTGGATGGGTGACCGGCAGTGGCAATTTCAATTGAGCGCTCCCGTGCTTCAGAGAGCACGTTAAGCAGTTGGTCCCGGCTTTTTCAAAGTTGTTAGGCCATGACAGAGGCCTTTGGGCGGCCTAGAAACTCTGTCACCAAGGTTGGCTGACTCATACGAACGAACGAACGAACCACATAAAAGTTTACAGAAACAATATTAGGGAGGTTTCTTTTGCAAAAAGTTCCTGATTCAGAAAATTCATATTTTTTAATCAAATAATTCGAGGCTTAGAAAGTATAATTATGACATATAAATCAATAAAATATCATACTTACTAGAATAAATTTGCAAAATATAAACAGCTAAGTACGTGATCCAATGTTTAGTCGGGTCAAACGGGTAGACACATTTGAACGGTAGTAACAATCTGTACTCCTCTTGTAAGATATATTTGTGAAAAACAGTGTCCAGTATTGGAACCAGCATGTACTGCCACGATCCAATAAAAACCATCCAGTCAAATACTGCAAAAAAAAACACTGAGAACTGACAGCTAAAACGTAAAAATATTATGTTAAAAATTCGGAGGTTCATTTCAAAATTTCACTTAAAACAACAAGGTAATTTATATAAGGAATCCCTCCAAGCCTTCGCAAATTACGCGTACCACTCAAAACTTCTATTAAATTAAGTCACTCCCACTCTGAGTACATTACAGATCTTTGAAAATGATAATTCTCGGTAAACCGTCTCAAGGACTCACAATAAAATTTGAAGAACCTTACCTGCATAACGAAAGTTTAGGCGCTTGAGTAGCGCATTCTTCTTCATAATCTGCTTTTCTGAGAGGTCTGTGGTTCTCCAAATACGGCCCAGTTGTAGGATTATAGTCTTTATCTTCTTTTTCTGAGAGGTCATAACTACCGCCCGGTACAGAGCTAAATATTCAGATAAGTTTAGAACGGTTTTTGTGAATTGTTGAAGTATAAAGTTGAATCAACATTCATATTTTTGTTTAGTTTGCGAGTTTCTTTTTAAGATTATAAACGGAACCATAAGAAGATAAATTTTCTGTGGTTTTGCCATCTGAGAATTGGCAATTGACGTGACTCTAAAAGCAGATAAAGGAATATCTACTTTAAAGCGATACCCATTTTTCCTATGACTTTGCACTAAATATAGTCGTCACTCTTCCTACTCGCTATGTGTTCGTCACATGAAACTAGAACTTACAGCTACCGATTTAAAGTTGTTATTCATTTGTCACATGACTTGGTACTTCATAATATAGGAACGATTATAGATTTTTAAACAAGTACAGCTTTTGATTAATTTGCCAGCAGTCTTTCGAGGCCCTTAAACGACCCTTACATTAAATAATAGGCCAACTAAAATAAACTAACTAAAGGCCTCTGCTACTTACTTTGAATACAAATTACATAGACTGAAGCAACTTGAACAATTTCTTCAAAAGCCATGTCTCCATTAAAAATTTTAATGACATAAATAGTAAGCGTTACATAATACATAATCATGCAAGGGATTTTATAAAAATATTTGAAAATATCTCGAAACCTCGGCTTATCACAAAATAAGATGTTGCAGTATTCTAAATAACAAAAGCCTTTATGTAAAATGTTAAGGTAATCTTCCGATAGATCGTTTGACTCCATTTTCTCTGTTTTATGTAGTTTAAATGTGAAAATGTTTTCTTTTATAGACATTGAAAAGGGTGATTCACTATTATATCACAACACCAGGTTTTAATAACTTAAATTATAATAAAATATAACGTAGGGCACTGGTAGTGCCTGTTTTTGAATCATTAGGCGTGTAATCAAAATCAAAAATCAGTTAAGTACCGTTGGACTTATATATTAAAATAAAATTAATCATATTTGTAATTTAACATTTTTTAGAAATCAAATAGACTTAGTTGGTAGGTCTATCAATATCTATAGGTTTAGCGCTAATTTCATAAAAACATTTGATACATGAATTTAGTAGTGCACTGTTCTCCATCCTAGATTACTTCCGTGTTGTATATTAAAAAAAATATGTGCACAATTACCAGTGCTCTCAAAGGTTAATAATCATTTTCGCTCCAAAATAAGCCATTGTATAAACAATGAAAACATTGAAAACGTACAAGCTGCCCATGAACACTGCCAGTTACTTTATTATAGTTATTACTTTATTTAAAATGCCAAAAAAAGGCCAGTTTTGCTTGGATATAAAAACATTTTAAGTCTAGTCATCAATAATTTTAATATTTGTAGTATGCATAAATTGTCATACAAACGTGCAATACTATAAGGAAATAAAATTTTTATTTTAAACAGAATCACCCTAGTGCATAATAGCTACTTCCGAGCACTTCAAAGCAAAATAACAACTTATAGAATTTATTGTTGAAATAACACCCAACAAACATAATGAATAGCTGAACAGTTTGTTATCTTAGAATTATTAAGTCAAAACAGTCCTTTGATATACACTCTATCTCTATAATAAGTAACGTAAATACTGATAGCTATGTACTTGTATTTATTTGAAATGAAGAAAAACAACATTTTATAGGTAAGTTGCAGCTTTGGGCGGCTTTTGTGACACAAGAAAAGAGTTCTCTTCCAGCAAACCCAACGAAAGATGATAATCTAAACGTAGATACCTAGCTGAGCTTATGTTGATGTTACCGGCAAATAATTAGGTATGTTTTTTTACTGTTTGAAACAATAAACTCGTAGTTTCGAAGCATGCGATTATTGTGTATTATAAAAAAACCTAACCTAACCTAACGAACGAATAATATTTGGATACCAAACAAAAGCATTTGAAAGCTCATTTTGCGAGTTCAAACAATAAGCTTCATCATATGAGTAGTTGAAAACATCCGCCATTGAGATGTGTACCAATCTGCGAGGCAACCAGTTTACCTAGCCACCTCATTACAGAAAGAAATAAATAAAGCTCTCCTTGATATTTGCGATGTGTAGTGGCAATCAGGGGGGTTAAGTTACGCTGGATGTCATGGCAATATTGCAGCAAGGAAATAAAAACAAAAGAACTATGGTTTGGTACAAGAAAAAACCTTTAACATCTTTGCAATTAAATTTATATTATAATTTAAATTTGAATGACATGGGTATAATCTATTAAAATAAAAATGAATTGCTTAACGCACAGTACAGTCTCGCTGGAATTCGACAACGGCTGGACCAATTTGGCTGATTTTGGATGTTTGTAGGAGTCTAAAGATGGTTTAAACGGAGAGAAATTATAGAAAAATTTCGAAAAAAATAATGCGAGTGAAATGCATGAAGTCTCTAGATTTTACCGTTATAGCTACGCGTTGATTGTCAGCTCTGAAACTTGAATATTACTTAGATTGCATTTCAAATATAATGTAGTTGCTAGCCGCTTATGATTTGAGGTATATCTCACAACCCATTGTTGCGACGTATTCAAACAAAATCCGCGGGTCGTAACCTCAGTAGGTAGCGTTGTCATTAGTTGCGTTTTGTATCGTCGGGCAAGTTTGTAAAGCTTATAACGATTTTAATTTAAAACCATACATTTTTTGTAATTTTTTAAGTAAGAAAATTAATTGTTTTCTTGAGTATTTACAATAGGCTAAACAGACGAGATCACCGGTCGGTGGTCCAGTGGTAGTGACCCCGCCTTCCGATCCTAAGGTCGTGGGTTCAAACCCGGTCGTGCACCAACAAAGTGGCAACCGATGTGGCGCAGCGGGCGCAGTACGCCTGCGACGCGGAGGTTACGGGTTCGTTTCCCGCATCAGGTCAAATGTTTGTATGATCTACAAATATTTGTCCCGGGTGTTCTGGATATTTTCTATATAATAAAAAAAATATCTATCTATGTATTGTTTTTTTTTTTTATTTATATATGAGTCACCTAGTACCTATAAATACAGCTCGGTTTAACAGCAGCTTACCTTGGGGCTAGATGATGCTGTGTGGATTGTACAGCATTACATACTTTTTGCAACCTGATTGTGCAACCTTTGCGTCACAGCCGGACCTGCGCCCGCTGCGCCTCATCGGTCGTCATCGGGTGGCAAAAATATTACTCTCTCAGTAATTTTTTTTCATCAATGTAATTATTGTATCGGTACGTCTACTGCTGAGAAAAGTGTCTTCCAGAGTGTGCTTTCATCATTTACCAACATTCTGTGACCACTATTATATTTTTTATCTGGTTATTTTTACCTAAGAATTTATTGTACTTATTTTTTAAAGGAGCGCTCGTGACGTAGCTGGCTAAGTTGTTCTTAACAGATTAACGAAGTTATGCACTGTTCCGCTTAAACATCATTTGGATGTGTGACCGCCAGCAATTTCAACTGAGCGCTCCCGTGCTACGGAGGGTACGTCGATCCCGGCTTTTTCAAAGTTGTTAGGCCATGACGGAGGCTTTCAGTCGGCCACTGACTCATACGAACTTACTTATTTATTTTTGATAAAATTAACAATGAAAAAAAAAATTACATTTATATTTATCTAAAGTGCCTGTTAAATATTTTTTAACGATCCGCACACCGTGGATCCTCGAAAAAAAAAACATGTGCTTAGCTAGCTTTCAAATGGTGGAGGTAACATTGGAGGAAGCTGACAATATGTCTAAGAACAAAAAATAAAAAGACAATAGTGTGCCATCCACCCACAGATATAGATTTGTATATCTATCTGATTTTGTGTATCCACCAACAAGTCACTGCTTAGAGAAGCGTGGATATCAAACACAATAAAAAAATAGTAGGTATAGTTTCGCTTGATAGTAAGCTAGTGGTCCAACAGGAAGAACATTAGGAGCTGTGCAATAATTTTTAAATTAAATGTTCAAATTAAACTTAGCCTAACCAAATATTTAATTTGACAAATAATTGAAACTAATTTGACAAGACAGAAGCCGAACTGGGTCTTTTTCGAAACACGGTAAACTCGAAAAATACTTTTTCCTTGATCATTAACGAAGCGACGACCTTGTTTTTATTTAGATACTAGCTTTTTTCAGCGGATTTTCCTACATCATCATCACGGCAGCTTTATAATGTACCCATGAATGGGCACTGCTTATTCCGGAAGGCGAGACTACCACTAAAAGCATATAAAATCTATTTGCAATTGTTACGAGGCTTATGGATTTAAAGGAGGCCTGGCCGTTCATAAACAAGTCAAGTTGCTTGTTTATTTTATTACTAAGGACACAAATAAAAAAGTACTATCATATCATACATGTTTTTAAGTACTACTCAAAATAGCTTTAACAAACAAAAAAAAACCAGCGACTCAAAAGAAGAAAAAAGAAAAAGTACTATTAGAAGTAATATTTATAAAGATTCTTACCATAACAAAAATATATCATAATAAAATTTTGCTTTAAAAAAATGTCCGTTTATTTCTCACCTTCATTATACATTCTGGCTTGTCCCGGCAGTGGAAGGAATTGAAATGCAAAAGACGGCCACGTTTTTAAATTAATGTTGTCTCAAAAAAATTTAACTTAAAAAAAGAAAGCAAGAAACGGTTATTTTTCCCTTTCAAACTTGTAAATATTTAAATTTATCAACTGAAAATTTAGAATACATGCCATAAAAATATCAATGCATACATTAAATAAGGTACAGTGTTGGATAACCTCTGTGAATAGGTAGGTTCCCGCTGAGGGCTACATGTTAGATGTTTTTTAATTTTATTTGTGGTACGAAAAGAGATTATTTCCCATAAATTAGTAAATCTCGTGGATAGATCAACAAAACTTTAATTAATATATATTTCAAAGCGTGTAAATCTTTCAATCGTTAATGTATGTAGGTGTGATCACAAAAAAATCTGCTTACAGAAATACATACTCGATTGAAAAAAATCTATATAAAGTAAAGCTGCTTCTAATAATTGCCTTTTTTTGCTGCGTAATATAGGACAGACATGGCTTCAATATCAGTGATGATATTAAAATTGTGCCTGAAGATGGTACTGAATAGGCTATTTGATTTGGTTGCTCATTGTGATATATTTTTTTGTGCGTGTAGGTGGAAGTAAAAAAAAATTCTTGTAAAAATAAATTTTAATTGAGAAATTATTCTATAAAAGTGTTGGACTAGTTCAAACAAACTAATGAAACAACGTTGGGTAAGTAAGTAAGTAAGTTCACACAACAACGTGCCAATGTAGGAATAAACAAAAAAATCAAATTAAAAAAAAAACTATTATCATATAAATTTTACGAGTATTATATCTCATTATAGTACCCCATGTTGCAAGCAAATTATTTTGTTGAAAACTAATGGCATTTTGACACGAATGTATTAGTTAATTTCACATTACATCTTGAACTAAAACTGCTTTATTTCTTTATAAAATACTGTTGCTGATGTACCTTTTCTCTCGAAACTAAAACAAATTAAATGTCATGCTTACAAAAAGAAACTAGCATGTTGCAACTGTTCTGAAACTTCGCCTAGATTCATTTCCATTTCAAAATGTCTCATTTATTTTTCACTCTTTTGTTTCCATTGTCGTAAGAACAGGAGATAATCTGGGGGTGTACGGGGTAAGAATACTAATCTTGCCCGCAACCGGCTATATTTTGTGCATAGAACGGAAGTTTTAAACTTCAGTGGCCTTTATCTGGGGTAACTAGGGTTTGACCGTGATCTGAGAAATAAGCTTCTTTTTTGTCCGTGGCAACTTAGAACAATAAAATTTTACGGGATATGCTTTATGGAGACACCTAACACTATACTGTTTATATAGTAAACCTAGAACTACCATTTACTATCTTAAGTTTTTTATTGCTACAAACTGCTTTAAAATATTATATTTTATCATAAAATTGTTGTAATTTTATTTTGTCATTTAGATTTCAAAAACTTTTATCGATTACACGATGACAATAATTTTGTAATTACGCAAAATAACTGAACATCAGTTTATTATCTTAACAGGGAAGTCCTTTCTTGCCATAATATCGTGATTGTGAGTATTTCCTCAAATAGAGTATAATATACCGTAATCCTCAAGAGGCCCTGTACGGATTAGTGAATGTCACAATGTTCTAGAATTTGCTAGCAAGGGTTGTCTATTATTTCAGACTAGCTGTTGCGCGTGACTTCATTTGCGTGAAAATTCAAAGTTAACTATACAATACATATAAACGTTTACCTTGAATCACTCTACATAAGTGACGATCGTCTGACGTGGCGCGGCAGGCGAAGGTCTGCCTGCAACGCAGGTTCGGTTGCCGCCTTGGGACAATGTTCGTACTATTTGCCAATATTTGTTTCGGGTGTTCTGGGTATTTTAAATGTATAATAAAACATAAATTAAAATATCTATGTATTGTATTTTATTGATTTTATGAGTCATCTAAAATCCATAACACAAGCTCTGCTTAGCTTGGAGCTACATGATGCTGTGTGGATTGTCCAGCATTATTTATTGATCTATTAATTAATGATGAAAATTGCTGTAATTAAAACCGCTA
The DNA here is from genome assembly GCA_951394395.1 of Colostygia pectinataria. Taxonomy (NCBI): domain Eukaryota; kingdom Metazoa; phylum Arthropoda; class Insecta; order Lepidoptera; family Geometridae; genus Colostygia; species Colostygia pectinataria. Next base: position 7,668,989 of record OX596362.1, read on the forward strand.
ATAAACTACGCAACGCATTAAAGATCTAGCAATATAAAAAACTAAAAATAAAATAAAAAGTAGGTACACACAGAGGGACATACAGCGGGAAGCGACATGGTTTTATATTGTGTAGAGGTTATCAAAATTATCTTACACTATAACTGATTTTTCATGGGTTGAGGCCAATTTTTAGTTCCTGTAAGTAAGTTTGTATGAGTCAGTAGCCAATCCAGTTCCTATTGATTTAATAAACTAAAATTATACCACAACATAAAATACCAATATGTTAGTTTCACTTACACTTTAGTATAAATAGAAACAACTGATTCATTGTAACTAATTAGTAAGCTAACCACATACCTAATTCTGTCGTCAAGCAATTACTTCTTGACGGCAGAAATAGGTATTTGCTCGCATTGATGTGTTTTGATTCAAATATGTAGTGAAGGTTGCTGGTAAAATTACAGTGCAAATGAGACTTTTCAGCTATGTTTAAGTGTAATGGGTGCAATGCAGTGCCACGCGTAGGCACTGCACAGCACTACTATCAACACTGGTGTAATTTATGGTAGTTCTATTAACTAATCTGATTGACAAAAATGTTTAGAAAGCCGTCCTCAATACATGATGTTGATAAATTGCGTTATTTTTTATATTGATCGTTAAAAATACTCTTAGATAATAAATTTAAATTTTTGAATATAATTTATATGGTATATAAATACTTTTTTTTATTTTTTTTTCTTGTTTAAATATTAATCAAATATTTACTTTTATTAAACACAATGACATGCTAAATACTCTGAACGAATTCCTTGTATCTAATAACAATACAATATATATTGATTTAAATTTTATTCAAAATCCTACTCATCGCAATTACAAAAACGCGTTTATCATAATTTCGTAGCGCCATGGTGCTACGTCGTAGCTTACGGCGTAGCTACTAACTACGCGCTAACGGGCTTAGCAATGTAGCAATCTAACAGAGGCCAAGCTACATAAACACATTGAAATTTATCATAATAGCAGTATTGGTAAATACTTGTGCGCGTAAAAGTTCAGACATTGCAAAGTTTCCCTATTGTTTTCAATGCCAGTTAGTGCAAATACAACAAAACTGTTGCAAATAAATTCATATGTACAACACACCAAAATTTGTTAGCGAATAACGATTGTTGCTTAATATTTCGTTATCTCAAAAAGTAAGTAAGTATCTTATTTTATTGCTTCTTACCAAGGGATTTGTACATTGTCGAAGCTCAAACTCTGTATCAATGACATAATGATATGGGCTACGGCTACGGTAGTCATTTGGGACGGCTTGATTCGGCTTCGGAGCCTGCGCGAGTCAGTGCTACGCGGGATATCAACCAGATCGGACGCATTAGTACCTACTCTTTGTACCTACAGTCGAGCAAGCGAACTCTCAGTGAACCTTTTTCCGTAAAAGTGTTTTACCAACTGTGTGAGTGCTGTGTTTTATTCTTGGGTGTACAAAGTGGCAAAATTTCATGACGGATTTTGAATATTGAGGACTTTTCACTATTGGTGTTGATATTACCGGTAAGATAATGAATATTTGTCTAATTATTTTACCTTTGTTTAATTAATAAGCTCACGAATGTAATACAAATTTATTTTAACATAGTCCGCAAATGTTCAGACTTTTTAAAGTAAACGTTATCCAAGCATGGTGTTTTTAACCTATAATATAACCTTCCTAATAAATATTTAAAATTTTGTTTTAGTTAAAAATATTTTACGAAACATTTTAAATTATTTATCAATCAATAAAAAACATGTATGCAAAACATAATACGAATGATGTTAATTGTTATATTATTATGTGGCAATGTGGCAAAAATACTGGCTGCAATCACGCATTGAATTTTCGAAGTAATTATGATAATATCCGCAAAGTCTTGAAACGATGACTTTCTTCTTTATAAGCACGACCTAAGCCTATTCAGCATCTTTCTTTTTAACAACCACGCAACTACACGAGTATCTCATAAAAACCACGCAGTAAATTTTATAAAAAAATTTAAAAAAATTAAAAATATTAAGTAAATAGATAACTAAATAATATTTTTATAGTACACTATGTGAATATAATTACATTAGCAGTAAGCTATATTTATAGTGTTGCTATGGTCTTATCACTTAGCAATATAATAATAATTGACCCTGAGTGCGGTATTTTTTTCTGTTTTTTTTTTTTTATACAACTGAAGTGGCAACCAAGCGTACGGCCCACAAGATGGTAAGCGGTTACCGCAGCCTATGGACGCTTGCAATACCAGAGGTATCACTCGCGGGTTGCCACCTTGAGACTAAGATCGAAAGCCTCATGTGCCAGTAATTTCACCGAAAACCATATCCTTCACACCGGAACACAGCAATGCGAGCATTACTGCTTGGCGGCAGAAATAGGTATGGTGTTTCTTGTCAAGTCACGTCTTTTGGTACTTTAGATTGCTAAAAGAGCCTTTTGTTTGATCCATTCACATTGCATCTGCACTAGTCTCATCCATTTGCGGTTGCAGCTACGAGTAGATCCTCTACACATCTTGCCCGTGGACCTATGATTTATAGCTTTCTTCTATTTATCTATCTAAAGCATCCTGGTGGTAGGATTCTTCAGCAAGAGTCCGTCTTGATGGGTACCACCGCAGTGTCAGATATTCTACCTCCAAGCAGTAGTGTGCAAGCATTACTGTGTTTAGGTTTGAAGGGCACTGTAGCAAGTGAAATTACTGGGCGAAAGAGACTTAACAACAATGTCTCGGGATGATAAGCGCAGTGCAGTGCCACGCCAACACTTAAAAACATTAATCTTTGGGTAGCACTGGATCTGTTATAGTCAGGCGTGGTGCTTAACTTCAGGCGTGCGTTGATTGTCTTGTCACATGCATAAAAAAAAAACTTCTGGGTAAAGAGAACACTGTAAAATGTTACTCTCGGTCCTGAGCCAGCTTCATCCATTGTATTCATCACCAACCAGGAAGGTGGTCTGCCTCCTTGGTCTTCTCTCATCCTTTGGCTACCACTCTTACAGCACCTTAGTCCGTCCTAGTTAGTTAACGTATGTAAAATAATTTCAGCTGAGAAACATTCATCAAAGAGCTGAAGCAAAGGTTATGTTCCAGATACTCGTGTACTTGTCATATATTTTATGCGTGAATGAATAACGTTCTAGAAATTCGTAATAAGATAAGGTATTATATTTATCATCTTATGCTCATTTTTTCCAGGAAGAGATATGATTTTATTGCTTTATATTTAAAAAGGCCACTAAATTTTTTTTTATTAAACACTATTAAAATTTTACCTGTATTTTTGGTATATTTTATGTACTTACTAGGTGACCCGCGCGGTTTCACTCACGTTATTTTGTCGAAATTTTTTCATGATTTCTGACCGTTTAAGTCTTTTATGGTCTTCTACAAACGTTTCAAGACCAAAACTAAGTAAATTGGTTCAGCCGTTGTCGAGTTTTAGCGAGCCTAACGCACAGCAATTCATTTTATTTATTAGACTAGTAGACCTGGCGAAGTTTCATTCGCGCTAGTTTATTATGCAAATTTTTACACCCTGTATATTTTTTCACCGTTTAAACCTTCCCTGAACTTTTACAAACATTTCAAGACCAGAATTAGGTAAATAAATTTGATTGTGTGTTTCAAAAGCCGTACACGTCAGATTACATTTTCACTATTCATAAAACTCTGCGTAAAGTATTTCACTGTATAGGGTACCGGAGGTGTTCTACCGTACTGAAAAGAAGTGACCCATAGCCTGACTCACACCATCTTGTAAACCGTGCTAAAATAAACATTATATTGGATGAGGATACATGTTTTCTATTAGTTTATCAAGAGATGAATCATAAAACAAAGAAACACTTTCTTAAAAATGGCTGCATACCATTTATAACCAAGTGTTTTGCTGTAATTTTCTTTAAACCCTTTAATTATTTTATAGTAAAAGCAGTAAAAAATGTTCGTGGTGGTTGTTTTAGGCAGAATGTGATTCGTTCCAAACTCATTTATAATTTTAAAATAACATTGCTTTATTTCATATAACGCTGTTTATTTTATTAAAATGCTATAAAAGTACGCTTTGTTGCCATTTTAGTCGTATAAAAAATGTCTGAGAACGATAACGATATCGTGTTTTCACATTTTATCCGCAATACTCATGCGGATTTGACGTCAGACAGCATCGTATATAATAAGAAGTCTGCTCTAGAATGTTTTTTTGCCACAATTATCATTTGTCGCTTTCCATAGTAGAACCCTCTGCAACGAATGCTACAAATATCTTATTAAACAAACTGGTACATGTTACACAAAATATTTAAACGTAAAACCATAATCGTTTGAAAAAAAGTCAGCGCTTTTGAAATTATAGCACTTGACTGACAGTTTCATGGTCTTTTCAGAGACTCGACAAAAGGTTACATTTAAACGGTCATTTTACGCTTTGTCACCATGGGCTATATCACTCTATTATCAGGACAGGCTTTTGTCACTTCACACTAGTTGTTCACCCCCAACTGTAGAACAAAGGGAGCTGACACATTTCACATGAATATGGCTGCATTTTGTGCGAAGCTGAAACCATCGTCGTGTGCGGACGCGCACTACAATATAAATTTTAAGACATGGTGTTACCCACTAGTCCATGCTAGTTATTGGTGAAATAAGACTCAATCACTCTTGCTTGAGAATAACTTGACGACCGATGTGGCGCAGCGGACGCAGGTCCGCCTGCGACGCAGAGGTTGCGGGTTCTATTCCCGCCTCGGGACAAATGTTTGTACGATCTACAAATATTTGTTCCGGGTGTTCTGTGTATTTTCTATAAATAATAAAAAATATCTATCTATGTATTGTATTGTGTTAAATATATATCAGTCATCTAGTACCTTTAATACAGCTCTGTTTAACAGCAGCTTACCTTGAGGCTAGATGATGCTGTGTGGATTGTCCAGCTTTATTTATTTATTTATTTTATTTATAACTTAGTGTCCCAGCAATAGGAACATTAGAAGGCTGGTCATTATGATGCCTGAATTCTCCTATCACAACCAGCCTTAACTTGTTAACAACCTTTTGTTTAACAACCATACAAACCAGCGTGCACTCTGTGTCACAAAATATAATACTATAGTGTTTTCTGTCACAAAGTGAACTTTAGTACAATGGTATTGTTTTCTAACCTGTGTTATAGGTTAGTTAGTGAATATAGTGAGTCCAGAAGTCAAAATAGGTCATGTACATGCGTTGCATTTTTGTAAAAGCGCATTTCCATTTCAAATAACTGACGAACAGATATAGGTTTACTCCAGCTGAAACGTTTTTTAAAGGAATGTTCGTTAATCGCTAAGAATTTGTCGTCTTAACATCTCTTACTCCGATCCGTATCAAGACTTGTCACAGTATTTATTTTTGTAAGCATATAATTCTTATATGTTATTGTATTTAGTGATTTTAACCCTATTATCTATCTAAGGTTGGATTCGACCAAACTTGTACAGGCGCTATTCTTATTCGCGAGTAAACTGACGGTTTCCTTGTATATGACATTTCTTATTTCGCGGAATAGTTATTCTAAAAGTTGGTCGTCTCTAAGCCACATACCATTATTTGACCACAAAAATGGGTTAGAAGCTATATGACTACATCTTGATTTGACTACTAGATAGCCGGTTTGACTACATCGTTTTCTGACTAAAATCTCGATATTTTTTTGACAACATTGCGTTAGAACTACTTTGCGTTTGGACTAGATCGCCATTAGGCCAGATAGCATAACAATTATTATTCTCGTTTGTTTTTAAATGTACAACTATCTAGATAATTTACCTATGAATGCTGTCGCAAAGGTGAACCAAATATCAGCTGACCATGCAAGCATTTCTCGCTTTTCCAACACTTAACCACTATCGAAGTCGTCATATTTTCACAGTCCTACTCTATCTTTACAGTAACAATGCATGGCTACGCGCCAGAACGTGCTTCCGCTACAAAATGGACATCAGTCAACGTCACAAGAAAAAAGGCTTTGACGCTTTCGTAAATGTGTCGCCGAATACATCTCTTTGTTTGATCCGCAGTTTTGAGATACACATTTGTTTGAAGGTTCAGAAAGAAGACTTAGTTTGAGAACAATTGTATTGGTCTATAAAATGAGTTTTTCCTTAGCGTTGCAAGTAAGTTATTTATTCACAGCGTTGTAGATCGTAAGAGCTTTAGCATACGACATTATTTAACTACGGTAGAAGCGCATTTTACCACAAAGATACGATGAATTTGGCCGTTACAGTTCAAAATTCAGATTTTTGGGATACATAGATCTTTACAATGAAAACAAACAAAAACTCAACATTCATAGGAGTTAAAATTTTATATCCATGCTTAATTATAAATGCAAAAACAACTTTGTCTGTCTGTAACGTTTTGACAGGTAATCCGCTGAACTTTTTTTAATTAAACGTGGTATGGCGATAGATAGCTATTAAGTGTTAGAAATTAGGCAACTTTTTATGTACGTATCATGCAAGCAAAACCACAGGTAGCAGCTAGTTTTAATATAGAACTTACCATACCGTAAAGGTACTTTAAAATTGTAAAGGTAATCTTTAATTATGTAAACAATTTGCAAAAGTAAAAGGCTATGAGTTTGTTCTTTCACAAACAAAATTCTTAAGATGGATTTGATATACGAGCCTACATTCAAGTACCGAGAATTCATTCCTGAAGGCAGGCATCTTTATAAAATTTACACACGGAATAGCTTGCATACATTTCCCGGTTCAAAGATATCTAACGCATTTGACGAATATTTTTATAGTTTATTTCAAACATTTTTTATTAAATTTTATAATTTTGTCTTTGAGGCTGACTGGTCGTAAGTAACTGTTTCTACCTCGAAGAAGGACTCTTGCTGAAATGTTTCACCACCACATAAAATACTCAGTACATTGAATTTTACAAAGTTTATACAATAATCTAAGAAAATAAATGAAAACTGATTTATGCTCTGTTTGTAGTTTCTGCGTAGACAGTAAATTAATAATTTATATAAAAAATAGTCTCTAGATTACTTTTGAAACCCTATCTAGAGTCTAGAAAAGTTTTCGGTAGAAAACCGAGCCGTTGCTATTATCGCCTCGGCATATCGCATTTTAAATACGATCTTTTTTAAAGGAACTTACGATAGAGTTTTGAAAATATACGCGACGACTAATTGCTGATTCACGCTCGAAGGAGCTCCCTAAGCAAAAGTAACACGAAATACCTTAGCTACGACGCAGGTTTCAATCATCAACTGTTACATAGGTTTTAGAGTGTTGTCAAGAAAAATTGTTTATTTATTTTCCTTATAAAGTTAAGGCGGATATGTACGTATACGTTTGTCTGAATTTTTAAACACAAATACTAAAATGAAGTAAACATAATTTTAGTTGGGAAATAATATTGCAGCAAAATCAATTTAGCACCAAAAAAAAGGCTTTGCTTTAAATAGCCTCTCTCAACTCTAATATATTGATATTTTCCTCCCCTTTGATGTCAGACGCCAAAGTTGTAAAATCAAATCCTTGTACTTAGAATTCAATCCATTTGATTAAAAGGTTCATATCCTTACAACTCTATGGAACAATAAAACGGAAGGATACCAAATGGCCACTATTCAATCTGTTTTGTTAAAAGATTTCGAGAATTTGCTGGCAACTAAAGTCCTCAAAAGCGAAATTCTCAGAAATCTAAAAATGTGTCAGTACGGTAGCCCATTCATTTATTAAATATTTATTGTAATGAATAAATATAAAATTTCTAAAAACTATCTCTATTTTTAATCTAATACGTGCTTGTGTTACTAACCGTCTGTCAATCAACACACAGCTTATGCCCATAAGTCCAACACTCCAGAAAATTGGAGTGTGTTTTTTTAATTTTTGGTGGAAAGCAACCTTAGTTCAAAATGAGTGCTCGGTTGAGTAACAAAAGGTTGCGGGTTAGATCCCTGCTGCAATTTAAATGTTTGCATGATCTGCAAGTAATTGGTACAAAATTTGTTTTGGTTTATATTTGTATACTTATGTATGTATTTAGAAAAAAAATAATTGTAAGTATTATAAAATAGTATCTGGTTTCCATAGAACAAGCTTTGCTTAGTTTGGGACTAGATGGCGCTGTAGAACAATATCTTCCAATCGTATTTTTATTAATCTATTCAAAATGTCTTTGCACATTTTAAGTCTCATTCTAACTTGGTACTTGCAAAGAAAATGACATAACTACCAAAAAGGCTACAGCAAACGTTTTTTAATTTCAACCTTATTTCAACAATGTTATTAAAATTCTAAATTAAAAAAGTGTCATAACACGTAACTTTAAAAGATAATATCAACGTTGGCGATTAAGCCCTGAGCCTCTGTGCTACTGTTAGTAATAGAATATGCACTAGAATTGTCACCGATCCTATCAAGCAATAAATTACTAAACTAAAATTATATTTGTAGTTTTATCTGGAGCAAGATAGATTTCCCGTGAGACGCCAACGTCAAAGACTGTAAATAAGTTACCTATCCAGTGACACTTTTGTTCTAGTTTGATGAAATTAGCGACGGAACGGAATTGAGCAATGTCGATATTTTGTTATGCTGCCTAAACTATTTCAGTATTCAGTATTCAGTATTAATTTATTTATTGCAGTCATTATGTTAGATGGTTAGGTGTTAGTCCAGGAACATAATGAACCCTATTTAGGGTACAGCAACAGTTTGGAGTAGAGGCGGACCGATGTTTATGGATTTAATATATATAACTTTTTTTTTCTATAGATTTTGTATTTTACAGTTCATAAACATAGTATAAGCCTCATCCATGTCTTTTTTATCTATCATAACACAAAAATGACAAGGAGAGAATAATAGCAAGCCAATGAAATTACAGTTTTTATGAATAAGGGCATTAGCCAGGAGCACGTTTAAGTGATTGTAACCACATAATCGCAGCTAAGCCTCCGCTTATTTAGTAAGCGGATATTTGCTTTTCCAATATTAATAAATAATTTAAATCATGTCGAAATTGCGTAACGTGAACTTCTCCTGGTGTTATTGGTTGATTTTTCACATCTCCGGTTTGTTTCGTGGATTAATTTAAGCTATTAAAGCGATAAGCTCAGTGCTATCTATCTCGATCTGATTTCTGAATTGTTATAAGGACAGTAAATTATTACCTAGTATTGAAATATCTTGGAACAGACTAGTAAAGTCTGTAATCTTTCTTATAAGCTGCCGACCTTGGTGCACTTATTAAAAGTAACCTATGACAATTTAAAGATTTAAAACTCTCTCTGTACCAAATTTCTTCCAAATCAGTTCAGTCGTTTAGACATCAAACACGCAACAGACATTCAGATTTACTTTCGTTATTATAATATCTGCATTTAATAAACAGTAACTTTTTTAATCTTGACAAAACATTTGGCTTAAACTTACAATCAGAACAGATTAAAGCTTGATTTTCAAGAACCTTTAATCTCTGAATTTAAGTATAAACCTGTCTTTAAAAAAATATTGAATAAAATAATAATTATGTTTGGTTTTTATTTTGAATATAATAAAATTGACAAATAATTGAGCTACACGTGTAGATCACACATATAACTAATTGTCTAATAATAAAAGAAGAAGATAAATTATTTATTTAACAGTATGCTTAAATTATTTTTAAGTTGTTAATTTTAAACAAAATGCTTAGAAAACCGATAATTGTTAATTATTACTATTGTACCATAATATCAAAAGTAGGTAAATTATTATTTCAATTGCTGTGTTCCGGTTTGAAGGATAAAGTTGCCGGTATTTTTTTAATACCACGAAGTGGCAAAAACGCATACGACCTGATGTTAATGTAAATGTTTATAGTTACCGTAGCCTATGGACGCTTGCAATACCAGAGGTATCACTATTACGAGACATAAATTTTTGATGGGATATACCCAGGGTGATAATTCTATCTCTCAATATTGAATCCATGAACTATAAAAAATATATAATAGTAGTTCAAGCAAAACGTAGTTTCAAAGGATTTTTTCCTTCTATGTAGGCAATACGCAGTTCGATTCGCAAAGCAGAAGTGGATTTCGCAATGAATGAGGCTTGATTCGGGCGGGAATTGGAAGACGTGAGATTTGATTCTTATGTGAAATTTACTCCTTATTCTGCAAACACAATGAGTACTATGAGTATGACTTTAGACTCACTAGTAAATGTAAATATAATAATTCATGTTACCCTGTGTATCTGAAAAAATATTGTGCTTGCGTCTAAGATTTAGGCTGCATTTCCACCAGAGATGTGCGAGCATGTGTAGCGTGGAAAGTGTGTTTTAGAAACCAATAGGGCACAGCGATTATATATACAACCGTTGAGTTACTAAATAACTGTTTGACTGATAGCGCACAAGCAAAACCATGACTCCAAAAGACCATAATATTATCTCATTTTGAAATTTATTTTGCTCAAACACTTATTATGTGGTAAAAGCAAGTCTAGCTTAAAGAAAACACCTAGATTACTTATTTGTTTAGCTACTACAAAAAATATTTTTAACATAAAGTTATGCTTAACTTTTTTACTTACTTACTTTGATGAACTTTTATCGTTTGTCCATTTTATGGCCATTGTTCATGTTTGAAACTATCAATTTTATTAAAAGGAATTTATAGATGTTGTGAGGTTCTGTTAGTATCCTCCAGGATAGGCAAACATGAGGCTTCAATATAAACGATTGTTATTGTTTTAAACACGTGCACCCGACTACTTGGCCCACTTACTTGGTTTTTATCGCTTTTTAGGCATGATCCATGATATTTTTATGGATTTTGAGTAGAGTTACAGCATTTCATCCCAAGCTTGTTAATATTATATACAATCTTGTTTAAGTAAAGAACCAGCTGTTTCCTCTGGTCTGTGTCCAGTCTCCCTGGCTCTTAGTCCACCTCATGAATAAGGGAATAAGTTAGTTTTACTTGAAATAGGGAGAGTATCATTATTACGGTGACAAAGTTTCAGCTGGTAGGCTTTTAGCTTTAAAATTATTAGATTTATGTGTGCAAATTCAGATATAAAATTTACATTACATAAAATTACGTATCTGACTGTATGACTTTTAAAAGCACAGCATAAACTACAATTTATAGAAATCTGAAGGTTGGATAATGTGTTTTTTTTTTATACTACTAAAGTGCCAACCAAGCGTACGGCTCACTTGATGGTGAGCGATTACCCATATGTTATTTTTTATATTATAGGGCACGGAGGAAGGATTACCTAAAATACAATACAATATTGACGCAGACGCAGAGTATTATAAAGTTTGTATGAAAAAACTCAACGCAAACAGTTTCGAGGTATTCATGCAAACTGCACAGTTTTCTAGTGCACACATTTTATTGAACACTTTTTATTCCCATTACTGCACACATCTTGATAACGCTTTCTAGTGGTGGGCTATCGGGGCGTCTTACAGGTATTTAATCATAATAAAGTTATAAAGCACCTTGCCATATTATTATTATTTATAAATATTTCTACAATTTGAATGGTGGTTTGTGTTTGTGTAATGAGAACACAAATAATATAAATTTTATAACGCTTAAAAAATTTGTGTTTTGTATTTTAATTTGTTTATTACTGTAACGTTGTAAGTTTATGTTTATTATTACAGAAAATTAATATTAAATTATTAACGGCTATTTACCACTTGAATTTGTCATTTATGCTGACGTTTCGAAGCTATTTAGAAGCTCTTCTTCATTAGCACCGCCCAGAAAATTAATGTTTATACGACACTTTGGTAGGGCGACAAACAAAACAAATGTCAGAAGGCGCAAACGGTGCCATTTAATTCTCGCTGTGGGATGGCAATTGTCCGACCGAAGGTAAGTAAGCGACTAACTATCGGCGATTTTCTCGCTCAATAAACGTACAATAGGTAACACATTTCGTGTGATTAAAAGAGGTATAAATATTAATAGTTGATCGCCGAGAGTTCACATCAACGCTGCTGGCGAAAACTTGCTCTTGTCGCTCAGCTACCAACTTGTACCTGAGCAAGAAATTACTCGCTCAGCGATTCCCGCTGCTCGCTTCTCGCTCATCGCCAGTGGTCGGACACCTGCCTTATGCTTGCAAAGTCTGTAAATATTTGTTCTGAGCATCGTGATGTTGTGGACCATAATTCTTGTAGGATGTTCTAATACTCACGACGCAGGGGGTTTTATGTCCGAACTATTACGCACTAAAGTACGATTAACATGGGGTCAGTGACTGACTCCAAATGAAGTCAGTGCTGACTTTGAGAACTCACTTTCTCTGTATATAAAGGGTCAATACGCAAGAATATTGAAGTCTGATTCGACAATGTTTTACTGACTTCAAATCAATTTACATTAGGTCAGTAGAAAGTCAGCACTGACTTTGCTCGTATTTGTTTTTTTTTTGGAATTTGGACTTTGCTACTGACTCAATGTAATTCAATAAAATTAAAAATAGCTTTTTTGTCAATATTGTACAAAAATAGTATCATTTACTCATCCAATGCAATTTCAGGGCTCACTTTCCGTCAATATAAATTTTATAAATTTAGTGTGATCTTTACAATTTTTTGTCGTATGAAGTAAAAAAATCTTTGTTCATTTGATTTTTTTAAGCTTTTTATTATTCATACTAAAACTAAATCACTTCTATCTGGTCAAAACAGGGATCAATTGAATTATTTATGACCTATTTATGAAATACGTTAAATCTTCGCGATACGTTATAAATAATTCAGTTGATTATATTAGTATACTTTTGAGTTAGGTTTTTATTTTTCATTTCATGTTATGTTTTTTCACGTTAATGAAAATCTATAAAAACTATTTTTTAACTCAAAATATAAGAATAGACTAAAATAAATCACATAAAAAAACCTTTTTTACGCCCGAGTGACTACATATAGTTTATTTTACCTGAATAACCATTCCACCTCCATCTTGCGTTTTACACGCCTGTCAGAAAACATTTACTGTTTTTAGTGATACGAGGATTTCCCATGTTATTATGCCAAAGAGGTTTTTCTTTAGAGTAATATTACTAAACTATGGTTAGTTATCTTTTGAAAATAGAAAATATAGGCAGAAATTTGATAAAAAAGACTTTTCTTTGGGGCCCGATTCCGCTATGACGTAGTTTCAGTAAAAGCTTTCTAATGAAACCAACGTCAAATCTGCACGTATGCGCAATGATTATGTCAAACGTTAAACAATTAGTGGAAACGTCGGTCGGTAAGAAGACACAATTAGTTGTAAAATAAATGATTCTCTTCTAGGCCACTCGAAGGCCTCCGTCATGGCTTAACAACTTTGAAAAAGCCGGGACTGACTGCTTAACGTGCCCTCCAAAGCACGGGAGCGCTCAGTTGAAATTGCCACTGGCGGTCACCCATCCAAATGATGTCCCCGCGAAACAGTGCTTAACTTCGTTGATCTGTTAAGAACAACTTAGCCAGCTACGTCACGAGCGCTCCGTTTCAACACTGAATGACATAAACAAATCAGTGCAGCAAAAGCTGATTAGTATATGTAGTAAATATTTAAATAATTATATTTTTATGTTCATACATACAATAAGGTACCTACATATTCTTGTACCAATACTCTTGTTCGCGCTCTAGCACTTTTTATTATTATTGCTCTGAGGGTTTCTAAGAACCCCGTTTCTTATCTTTTCAGAAAAAAAAACACTTGCTCACCTTTATTTAGCTGTAAAAATCCGACGAAAGTGTTTACTTTTTACGTAAGAAATATTTCTTTCTGAGAGTTTCTTTTTTTAATAAAGAAAGTAGTCCGTGAAAATTTTATGCTGAGAATTTTTAATTTTGTGTTTGCGAAAAAACCCATATTTTAAAAATTCAGAAGCAAATGGCATATATTTAAACTTGTTTAATTATTTAAAGTTACTCAGCCTATAAAATTTTAGTGCTACAAAAAAAGCGTGCTATAAAAATAGCCACTATAAAAATAGCCACGAAAAAACGGTAGAACGTACAGGAACAAGACAAGTTCTTGAAATACTTGGATCTAAAAGCTTACACACTTGCTAACTAATCATTTGAGAAAATAATTTTCTGCCACTTCAAAGAAATAAGACTGAAAATTGATCGCTCGCTAAGAGGGCGGCTAAATATATAGTAATAGCATATTTGTACTTATTAAAAAACTAGATATTTAAAAAACACTTAACTTTAATTGTAGTGCATAAAAATAGCATAAAGCAGTTACACAGTGGTTTTATGCAGTGTTTCTGTAGTGTAAGATGTAATACACACAGTAACTGCAGTGATACAGTTAGGTACTATGCAATACAGCATAGAAGCATAAAGTTGCAATGTAATACCTCTTAGATTTCATTGTGTAGTGGAAATACTAAAGCTTATTGGCACAAAACAATTTGAGTCCGGAAATTTAAATTTTGAAGTAGCCTACATCATCACTTTGAACACACACACACATTCAGTTTGTTTAAAAATGTTTGAACTTAGCTTGTGTCCGGGCAACCCCTTTTTATCCAGATTCCACGCCCCGCGCTTCTAAAAAACTTACAGAGTTATTTGATTAAACTGAATGTATATGTAAGACTGTAAGTTAACATTTTACTTATTCGTGTTTTTCTTCCTAAAACTCACTGTATAACCATTAGGCAAATAGAGAGTAGAATCGACTCACCCCTACAAAAAGTACAAATTGTAACTTTTTTCGAAAATTACTAGAGTAATGCACCTAGTTATATAATATTTATTAAAGCTTGGTCAATAGGCTTTTTAATTACACCAACCATTTAAATTCAATTAGTTTTTTAATATCGTTATATCCGTGGTAAGCATCGAAAATGCACTTTGTGCGGTAGCCGCGCGCGCGCGTCGCAACTTCCTTTAAAACCCCCTGCAATCAGTGCATACTTATTATTCACTTATCAGACGTTGATCTAAACACACCTACACAAGTTACGATCCTTGATTTACGAGTACTCGTACAACCATTATGGATACAACATCAGAAAAAGCCGCTCAAGTTGTTGCTTTGCTGCAATAAAACCTTAGCCAGCGAAAAGTCGCTCCTCGACTAAATCTGAGCAAATCTGCTGTGTCAAGGTTGTACAAAAGATTCCAAGAGACTGGTTCTTACTCTAGGAGGCCAGATACCAGCCGGCGCCGGCTTACTTCTGAGAGAGACGACCGTTTTATTGTATCGACAGATATCAGAAATCGTCATCTCACCGGTGTTTCTATCCAGCAGCAGCTGAGAGAGGTTCGAGAAGTATTTGTAAGTCAATGGACGGCCAAAAGACGATTGAAAGAAGCAAACCTCATTCCAAAACGGCCACAACTAAATTAACCACAGCTCACTGACAAGCGCGCCTTGAATTTGCTCGCGAACACATTGATTAGAGTGCTGAGCAATGGCAGTCAGTCCTGTTCACTGACGAGTGCAGAGTGTGTCTGCATGGCAGTGACAGGAGAGCTTGAGTCTACAGGCGTCCAGGTGAACGGTTTGCACAGTGCTGTTTTGCCGAAACATTGTCCTACGGCGGTGGTTCGCGTATGATTTTTTTAGTGAGTCGATTCAGCTTCTCGTGAGTGTAGTATAGAACAATTAGGTTTCTCGGTAAGTTGAGAAAAAAAATATATGTAATATTTATTTCTTTTATATATGTAATATTTTTTTGCAAAGTAGATATAAAAAATGGCAGATGTTAGTTGTCATCTGACACTATTTGACACCTGAGTTTCTAGTAGAAAGTAAACATTTTCTACGCCCAAATTTTGGTATACAACAAAATTAGGTCAGCCCTCCAATTTATATATATATATGTAGGTTAACGTGATCGCTGTAAAATAAATGAAAAAGCTCTGAAGAAAAAATATTTGTACGGATTTTCAATACCATATTTCTACTTTTTTACGCACAGGCCATGTTGTAAAAAGTGGAGTGTATCATTTCAAAAAGCCCTTCGTAGATAGGATTAGCTTTAGGGTGGTTCTGGCAACTTCGAGTTCGGGAAAAGTACTTAATTTTATTGCTTGTTTTTATATTTACTTGCTTTGACTGCTGGGAACATTTTTAGAAATGCAGCTACGAAATTAAAACGCAACGGACTCTATGCTATGGTCTGTTGAAATTGTAGTGAAATTTTAACATAATGTTGATTTAACTTTGTAAGAACCTAAGCTCAAAAATTATTTGATATTATTATTTGTTAAATACTCACCTAGATTGTTTTGCTACAAAGCAAGACATGCCATGTATTTTCTTGTATATAATTATAATCATACCAAACAATCATAAACAAAGATAGTTCTAGTTTTAATACTATCATGGTTATTAACATAATTTTCACTAAAAACGGGATATCAATATATAATTTGCAATGCCTGAAAAGGGCAAATAAGTTCTAAGTGCCATATTACTTTTAAGACCTTTTGTAACACTTATTTGTGCAAATAAATATCTTGAAATCTTGAAATCAATAAAACTCACAAATCATGGTAAATATCCCGTTTTTAGTGAAAATTAAAGATAGTTCTGTCCTGACTCAAGAACTAAGATTCTACGTGTCGTTGAACAAGGGCCGCGGTGATAATCGAGCCCACTCTTTACTTCTCAAGCGGGCACTCGCATATTGCGCCACCAAGGTTGTATTAGTGATCCTTATCCAGCTAAGACATTGTCAATAGCGCCATTGACAATAAGACTGTCCATAAAGACAATTATGCCCCGCTTAAACATAAATTCCTTCAAAAATGTAACAAAAATACGCGAAAAAATGTTTAATGTGCCTGCAAAGACTATTATATAAGGACTAAAATTTAATTAAGCCGAGGAAAATGACCCTGGGACTGACAAACTCTTATTGCCTTGAATAAGGGACTCACTAAAATGAACCTTATTATAGAAGACTTAGAGATGTAATGTATTTTCGTCGAAGTAATGCTGTGGGTCCCTGTGGAAATCCTGAAACATGGGTTTGCTCTCAGTGAGGCTACAACCACACTTCCGTGGGTAAATGGTGCGTTAATTTATAAATAACTCGTTAAATATGGACACAAACAATTGTATTAAAAAAAATAAACAATCATATTTTTCATATTCCCCGGACGAGCTCTATTTAAGAGTAGTAGAGTTCTCTGTGATAGAGCTCGTCCGGGGAAGGACTACCACCATACCTATTTCTGCCGCCAAGCAGTAATGCTCGCATTGTTGTGTTCCGGTGTGAAGGGTATGGTTTCCGGTGAAATTACTGGCACATGAGGCTTTCGATCTTAGCCTCAAGGTGGCAACCCGCGAGTGATACCTCTGGTATTGCAAGCGTCCATAGGCTGCGGTAACCGCTTACCATCTTGTGGGCCGTACGCTTGGTTGCCACTTCAGTTGTATAAAAAAAAAAAAAAAAAAAATATCTTATAGAATTATTCATTATAATAACATTAATAAGAGTCATAATATTACTCATAATAAAATTAGTATTCTATATAACTTTTTTTTATAATAGTTCTTCTGTGTTCTATAATTAGTCTTTGATATCAACGTAAAAATTAGAAACGCTATTCACTGTTATATACGTTTTGATATCATGTCCGTAGCCCAAACAAGGTTTAAATATTCTAAAATAAATTATTTGTGATCTGTTACGTTTAGCACAAAAACCCATTTGAACCAACTAACAAAATAAATATTTGATGTTTTTGTCAATAAATTTTTTACGAGTTGACCCGCGTAGTTTCGCCCGCATTTTTGCAGTTTTTGTGCTACCCCACAGGAACAGTTTTTTTTTGGGATAAAAATTCCTATATGTCATTTCAGGACACAAGCCATATACAGTCGAAATTTCATCACAATCGGTAAAGTCATCAGGGAGATACGTGGTAACAAACATACACACAGACTTTCACATTTATGAATATTAGTAGATAGTAGATTAGTAGATAGTAGATTAGTCGAATAGTTAAGAAGGATACTCAACAGCCGAAGTATGATTTCCAGTGTAGAATCCTTAGCATAATAACTTTCACTAGATTCAAATGCTGTAGTACTGTAGGTGTAGATTGTTTTATCAAAATCCAGCTACATTAAATCATAAGGATTCGAACGCACCATCGAGCGGAAAAAAGCTCTGTAACAAAGGTTATTGTAATAGCAGAGACTATTGTCATAGCAAAAACCTCTGCTACATCGACTGTATGAAAAAGTTTCGACCGCCTCGTCAAAGCGGACAAAACAAAACAGGACTCCAACCAAAAGACCTTCCACATTTTAACGGGGTGTAAAGTTCCGTAAAATAACATTACGCAAGCAAAGTCGCGCGTGTCTTACTAGATAATTATGCAATCTCCATCTCGGGTCCCCGTCGTATTGATATCGCTAATGCCTCTGTTAATACCAATTACAGTTGCCTTCTCTGAATACAACATGAGACGCAGTGCGCAACATTAAACGCCTCTAAACGCCTTGCTTTTCTAAAAAGAAGACACCGCTTTAGCATGTTTTTTTTATTGAGTCAGCAAATGATGCGACGGTTAAGTCATATGCCTGCATTGATCACATAACTCTGTTAGCGACCAATCTTTATTAATCTCCATCTCACATCAAAACGACATCTGAGATAGAGATCAATAGAGATCAAAGAGTAGTAGAGTTCTCTGTGATAGAGCTCGTCCGGGGAAGGACTACCACCATAACTATTTTTGCCGCCAAGCAGTAATCTTAAGCAGCTCGCATTGCTGTGTTCCGGTGTGAAGGGTATGTTTTCCGGTGAAATTACTGGCTCATGAGGTTTTCGATCTTAGCCTCAAGGTGGCAACCCGCGAGTGATACCTCTGGTATTGCAAGCGTCCATAGGCTGCGGTAACCGCTTACCATCTTGTGAGCCGTACGTTTGGTTGCCACTTCAGTTGTATAAAAAAAAAACATCGTTATAATAGGGTCGCTTAACATAGTTATAACAGAGTTATGTGATCAACTCGCTGATGTCAGCGCCTAATAACAGCTGCAGTGTCACCTAAAAAAAATAAGTTTTAAAGTTCTAAACGGCACAGCACTCATCACCTTGAGACATAGTTTATATGACTCTTTCGTTCAGTAATTTTACTTGTTAAAGTGCTTTATATCTAAACATAAGTAATGCTTGCACACTTCTGCTTGGAAACAAAATATCTGGCACTATGGTTTTATCCACTAAAACAAGAAGAGTACCACCAGCATAGAACAGATATTAGTACACCACTAGGTAGGTTTGCACTACAAAGGAAGCTTGTCAGGATACAATTATTGTAATTTAAGTACTTTTTAATACCGCACCGTACCTCATGTAAACCTTGTAAGATGTGTCACGTCACATTTATTGAAAATATATGCGTATAATTATTACGATACGATTAACTTCATAATAACACGAATTAAGTTTAGATTGACGTATATATAAAAACATGCACAATTATTATTTGTACCTTTGATTTTTTGGTAATAGGTGAAAAAAAAGATTGCTAACTTTCAATTCAGAATCGAGTTTGTCCGAAAAATTATTCCGGTAATGCTAGATTTTAACCTTGTAGTCGACTAAGTTTGAGGCTCCATACAAGAATTACTTAATTTGTATAAATAAATTATAGAAAACCCGTCCACGCATCGCTATTTCACGGTTACAAGTAACGTGAAAACGTCTTTTGAAATAAGGCTCTCGTTTAGACTTTTAGAACCAACTACCTGTTATTTTACCACCTTAAGCTTTATTTAAGCTTTTAAGTCTCGTAAAGTAATGTTTTGCGAGTCCTAAAAGCTAAAGTTGTTCAATGAAGTCGGTTGTTTAGCTAATATGGTTTTGAACAAGACAACTAAAATGTCAACGTTGGCAATGATATGGTCAACAAACATACTCGTAGTAAAATATTTGACTTTGCAGTCAAATATTTTTTTACTAGACTAGCTCGTGACACACTATTTGGATGGGTGACCGCCAGTGGCATTTACAACAATCGCTTTTGCGCTTGGGAGTGCTAAGCTGATGATTATAATGATATGCCCATATTTTTTTAAAATTTGCCATGTTGGAGGCTTTCAAAAAGCATATTAACTCTGTCATTACAGTTGGCCACTGCCTCATACACAATTATGTAGAACTGAAAAATCTTATTTTATATAAAAATGAATTGCTGTGCGGTAGACTCGAGAACAGCTGGACCGATTCGGGTAATTTTGGTCTTGAAATGCTTGTAGGCTGGTTTGGTCTTGAAATGACCACGCAAAACAGTGCTGAATTTCATTTATCTTTAAAACAACAGACTTATTAAACAATGCTACCAGAGCTTCTTTTCTAAAAAAAATATCAAGGCAGTGCTTTCGCACGGTGGAAGAAAACATCGTGAGGAAACCATTTTCAAGAACTGAAAATACATTGGGCACGCACTGGGTCGTGGTGGATTAAGATCACTCTCTGTTACCGGGAGCTTTGTTTGCAAACATTGCACAAAACCAAATGGTTCGACTGAAAATCTTTGGCATTCGAGCACTATGTAGGATTAAAACTCACGACCCCAGAACCGGTACGCTGTAGGTATACACACGACCAGAGGTGTCAAAGTATATCGAAAATCGTAAATGATTTCGTACTTTAGACAGCCTTGAGGACTTTACTTAGTTTTTTTTTTTATTAGAATACACAGATAATAAAATACAAGCTACGCTTGACTTGATAAGAGCTGGACCGATTTGATTGACCGATTTGTAGGAGTTCAGGAAAGGTCTAAGCGGTGAGAAATTAGGGAATAATATAAAAAAAAATAACGCGAGTAAACCGGGTCAACTAGCAAAGGCTACGTCGTAGCAGTGTTTGCTCCATACGTATACGTCCTACGCCGTAGCTCTGTCTACGTTATTCTTAAAATCTTAGAAAAAGAAAACAACGTGTTGTAAGTATTTTGTGAGATTTTATATATTATTAATAAAATGTTATTATATAAATTATCCTCAATTATATGATTTTCTTTTATTTTATAATCGCAGATAATCGCAGTAAAAAAAAAAGTTGCCTGTGTTTATTTCGTAAGCGTAGCGTTAATACTGCCAGTGCCTTGGTAACAATTTCGGCAACCACAATAATTCATACAACTGATTCAGTTATAATCTAGCAATTTAATTTTCAAAATCTAAAGCATTTTTGCTAAAAACCTCAGTATTTCGACTCTGCTAATTCTGGCACATCGCCTAGTCTAGTTATAAAACTGAAATTAACTTTATTTACGTAGTGAAATTAATTTTGTCTCGGGAGTTGGTTAGTGCAGTGGAGCTGCGGCCGGAGCGAAAGCTTACTCGTAAGCTTAGTGTGGTCCAGATAATATTGTACTACCCGTATTGTTAGGCTACTACTAATAAGCTACTTCTGTAGTTTTGCATTTAAAACCACTGCAGTACTGTTATTTTCTAATCTAGATATTTAAAAGTGTTTGTACCGTAACTTTTTGCATCGTCGTCATATCAGCCCATAAACGTCCACTGCTTGAAATAGACTTCTCTAGAGTGCCAGAACGACCGACCTGGAGTTTTTACCATCCACCGACTTCCTGCTACCGCTTAAATGTTATTGTTTCTTCGACCGGGGGAATGTTCTATACACTTAATTTTCCATTTTATTTTGTAGTCGCCATTCGAGAACCTTTGTAATGTTCCCCAGCGGTTATCGGTTCTGCGAGCTGATTACGCAATATGTTTAGTCCCTTTTTTATAGCAATCTTATAAAAAAATAAAAATAACCTTTAACAGGCGTTTCTGCATCCAAACTTCACACAATACATTTATTGTGGGCAAAAAAAGTCACTTGACGCTGAATAAACCGTCTAGATAATGGCAAATTTTATACATGTAATATCAGGTCTAAAGTAATATTAAATAATATCAGAGCAGCCAACACAAAGCTATGCATCCAGTAAGGGTGTTGCAATATAGAATTGAGTAAGAGCGGACCGGTTTAAGTATTAATGGATAGGTACCTAGTTTGTTATTAGTAAAATCATTATAATACCTCAAGTATTCAACGTGAGTAAATAATTCGGACATAATCATATGGCTAGCGAATTATTTTTTCATACAATAAAATTTAGTAAACATGAATAAAAATATTATGATACATCACGTGTGAAGTGAAACGATATTTACTTCTTGTCTGAAAATAGTTGGCTGACTGAAAAAACAATATCGCATAGATACTCTGTATATTGCTTACAATACCGCCTATCTAAGTATGATACTTGTGGTTTCATAAGATTACAAACTTTACATTACTGCAAAGGGTTCAGTCAGTAAATAGTTGCATTGTTGTGTGAACCAAGCTTAAGTTAACATGGTTGGCTGCACGCTAAAGCCAACTTAAACTTCATAAAGTCTTTGGAACAAAGACCCTTGCAGTTCGATACGAATTTTATTCTAGAAAAGAAGTAAGCACTGGAATATAACGTTACTAAACGTAACGTTTAAAAAAATTGAAACAAATTTTTTATTATCAATAATGTTAATAGTAACTGGAGGTCTGCTTTTGAAACCAACGAACATTGACGTATTTCATTTACTAAGGTAACGTAATACATTCTCCTTTTATTGCGATATACCATTTTGCTCTAACCAAACATTAAATTATGACTTTATTGTAAATTACTTTGGTTCTGGCAAGTAAACATTATTTTTTTGCATAAATTCCTATTAAAGATGTATACATTAAAGGGACAATACATAAAAGGCCTTCGTGACTGACTGATAGATAAAATAAATAATGCTGGACAATCCACACAGCATCATCTAGCCTCAAAGTAAGCTGCTGTTAAACAGAGCTGTATTATGGGTACTAGATGACTGATATATATTTAATACAATACAATACATAGATAGATATTTTTTATTATATATAGAAAATTTCCAGAACACCCGGAACAAATATTTGTAGATCGTACAAACATTTGTTCCGAGGCGGGAATCGAACCCCTCTGCGTCGCAGGCGGACCAGCGCCCGCTGCGCCACATCTGTCGTCAAAGATCAACAAAAGAGATCAACGCAAGTCTAAACCTTAAGTCCTTGAAACATAAATTTGAAGGGTACATTACTATGGTGTAGTGGTGCATTAAGAAAGGAATTTCTCGAAATTCAAGTTTTAGAGGGCGCAGTGGAAAGATAAAGTTTGTTCAGAAAACTAAACGCCGACAAATTCGTGTTGTTCCACTAATAAAATAATACAAAAGTAAGCAAGTAAGTTATACAAAAAAAAGTTTGCCTATCAAAAGTGAGTTGACCCAACACTGTATAGATACATTATAACGCTTTATTGATCACAGAAATAATACAAAAACAACAAATTTACAAAAAGGTAATACAATCGGCTGCCTTATCGCTCTTATGTACAATTTGAAGCGAAATGTATCGAACGTGTTCGGTAAATGAAAATAGAACAAACAATGGCTATTGTTTTAAATTTCCGTGCCAGGTCATGACACCAGTCGAGTTACGACACTGGATGCTTTTTAAATGAGCTAGCTTTCTTACGTGTATTTACGTCAGTATGAAATATAGTACGATAAATGCCCCGTGATATTCCACACTGACCTTTTTTAAATTTTTTGTTGCTGCACTTATAGGAGTTAAATTTCGGAAATTGATTAGTGCACATTGAACGGAACCACAGTTTGAACTTAATAAAGTTTTTGATTAAAAAAAAATAACTTAGTATATTATTATGTAATTATTTATTTCGTTTTAACGGTGTCATTATTATATTTACTGTAACATTGAATACGCAAAAAAATTATAAACAATAAATGAATACACCATTGAATCTGAAAACATAAACAAGAAGACTTGCATAAGACCTTTCGTACAACTTGAATGCAATAAATGATTGAACTTTGATCTTAAAAAATTGCTTGTACTAGAGCTATGTATTTATTATTTTAGCGGTATCACCAAAGGTTCAATATAGTCCGAACCGGTGCTAAAGGCATACATTTCTGTCGTGTCGACAAACGGCTGTTGCTTTGTCGCTTGTAAACAATTTGAAAAGTTGTACAGTTCCTCGCTCCCGCGGCGCAAACTTTGCTTTTTATTAAGGTCTCATGCAGACAAAGACTTTGTTTCAGATTAACACTGGTATCCAGAGTCGTGAGTTCAGGACATTTTTAATTATTTTTTTGTAACTCAGGGGCACAGTTATCGTTTACTCGGCAATCAAGTCGATGGGATAACGAATGGAAATAAGATTTTAAGTGAAATCTAGATGTGATCTTGGTGACGAGCGGGTTTTCGCTTGGACGCCCGAACATGTCGTTTTATGTCATGAACAAAGATGATGGTAGAAGGCACATTAATAAAAGGCAACTAAAAGATGTTTGTAGAATAATAATGAATAAGAATGTGCACTGACTTACGAAAATTGGCAGAGGTCAGTGTAAAATTCCACTCATAATGTTTGTCATAGACTAGCCAATGTATATTTGTACAGTTTGTACATAGTTTTGCCATAAGGCATAAAAATAACCTGGACTGGCCTTCATACCGAAGGGCATGTCTTCAATTTTTTTGGCAATATAAAGAAAGTAAGAAAGAAGGAAAGAAAGAAAAATTATCCGTCTGATATCACTCTGGTATTTATTGGAATGAACGTGCAATTTTACACTGGATTATCCTTACTACAACTGATATTGTTTCCTAACTCCCAATATAAATTCTTTAAGAACATTGACTAGTGACTGCGCTGAGTAGATCAAAAACTAAATAGTCTCTGCATTATACGAAGTCAACGTTAATTAAATTCGAAATATTTACGTTTATAGGTAAATGATCTCGAACAAAAATTCTCCTTATTTCCCTAAGCCCTTAGGCTCATTTACAACAGGCTGTTGATTTAAAACAGTGTATAAAGGTTGTAATTACATTTGCACAAAACTCGGCAAAGAAAGCTCTACGCAAGATTCACTTCGAATAAGCTCGCATAGTAAAAGAAACCTTTTCGCAACCTTGTTAAGGTTTAAATAGGCTCTCCCACTTATACATAATATCAACATAATTATCGCGTCCCCATGGATTGTGCCTAATTTTGCAGAGATAAAGTGTAACGCATTGAGTTTATTAGCTTTTATTATCTTTTCTTCATACAGTATATGGTAAAGTACGTTAAAATGTCCGAAAACAATATCCTTGCTTATGTGTGTGTGAGTGGCTACATGACAGCTGCACACTAACGCTAGATTCATGTATCTGACACTGTTTTCATACTATACTTTGATCTAAGATGTTGTAGAGTTTTGTTTTGACTGTGACTTTTTTTAATAAAACTAAATTGGCAACCAAGCGTACGACCCATCTGATGGTAAGCGGCTATCACAGCCTATGGACGCTTGCAATACTAGTGATATTACTCGCGGTTTGCCACCCTGAGACGTAGATCGAAAGTCTCATGTGCCTGTTTACCGGAAACCATATCCTTCGGACTCCGGTCCGCAATGCTGTGTTCCGACACAGCATTGCAAGCATTTCTGCCGCCAAGCAATAAATAATAAGACAAAATTCGTATTTTGTTTAATATATTATAGCTCGATCTTTAAAACAAGTTAATAAACTTAGGCAGAACTTGAAACAGCAACCGTTTACTTGATACGTAGTTTTCCCTTAGTGTGATATTTAATACAATTTCAACGAAATAACTTAAAAATAAAATAATAATAACTAATTTAATAATAATAAATAAATATAAATAATATTGGTAGACATTCTTACACAGTGCCATCTAGTCCCAAACTTAGCAAAACTAGTACTAAGGAAACCAGTAATTAACTGATAAAACTCTAATATACGTAAATACATACATGAAGTAACAGGACCAAGCCACCATTATTTCGACCTTCAAATACTTTAAAATAGAGACATATAAATTAAGGCTGACACGTCTTCGTTTCAGAGCTGTGATACGGCCACCGCTTTTAAGAAACTCAAGGCCTCTCTTTGTGAGTGAGATGTTTGAGTTACAAACTGGATTAGGATTTGGATCTGTTTGAAACAAAGCTTTTGAGAGTAATTACGTTTTCGACGCGCTTTGATATAGCGTTTTGAAGTCAAACATTCAGTGTAATTGTTTATTCGCTGTATCACTGTATTGCTGTTATTATTTTGGTATATTTGTGTCTTGCCGATTTGCATCTTGTGTTGCGTGTAATGATAAAAACTTTAATGTCTAATGGTTTATGCTTACCTTGTAGTGTTTATTATGCAGTATTATAGGTAAGGTACCTACAGTTAAAGGAATTGATTCAAAAGAAACATTCAATAGTTTTATGTTTTAGATCCGTATTATTTTACGTGTCTGCGTGCTAAATAAATAAATGTAAGTCTGGTCTTTCTCTGCAAGTAAGCTATAGCAAAAAAAATTATGCAAGTATTCCCTAATTATATTAGTAGGTATTAAAAATAGTCCATTAATATATTTACGCTATATTATATATAAAAATATTTGATAATCATCTAAAACCAAACAGAATACTGATCTATAGTAAAATATTATTAGAAAAACAACTTTGATATAATATTATACAAAATCTCAAAATAGAACTTGAGAAATAGAAATGAATTAAAAAAAAACCACGGGCTTAGACCTCTCTTTATCTACAAATTCTATTTTGAGGCAGCGGGTAGCCTTCTTCCTTAAAGCGATAAGACATTCAATGTCTTTTTTAATTATACCTTTTTCCTTATTTTCTAGAATTACTTATTATTATATTAAGTTTCTAATTTGGCTACATTTGGCTAATATACAAAGGTATATAATTTATTTATTAATTCACTCCAAATTCCAAACAACCGCTGTGTTTAAATCAAGGTTCTGTTTGTAACTTTTATAAGGTGTGCCGCTTAGAATGTAATTATTATCTTGTTCGCATTAAACCTCTGAACTCTGGAGAGTTGTGATATATTATACCGAGTGGAGAGATCGAATGGAGAAAAATATCCGAGAAAGTACCCTAAATATTGAAGTTAGCATTACTCAAAGAAAAAAAAATGAACTCAATTTCAGTTAGCAATCAGTCAATAAGCTTTATTAATCTAAACAAAATTGCATGTCAGATCTTTTTTTGTATCAAAGTACAAAAACAAACAGTTCAATATGTAAAAGCTAATTTTATCCATCTCTGTCTTCGAAGTTCTCTTTCTGTCATAAAAATACCTAAATTTATACCGTGAAAATGCGATCTCCGAGTTTATTGTCGTAACGCTGCCCAGCGGAATACACAATGAATAGGCACTTAAAGTGCTATGCTTTGTTACGTAAATAAAGGTTGCTATTAAGACATTTCAGCATGATGTACCCGTATCTTAAGAAGTAACTTTGACACTGTCTTATTAAAATAAATCATTGTTTGTAATAAAAGGATATTCAATCATTACGCTTTTTTTACTTTTTCTTTGTAGTTTAAACTGTATTCACACAAGAGGCGGTTGTTGATAATTTGAAAATAACTGCTTTGAAGAATAATTGTAATGTTCATGGAGTCTATTCTGTGATGTTGTGCGAACGTCGTTTTATCTAAATTTTAAATATAGATACTATGATATAAATCCTTATTCGTAAATTACGTAACAGAAAGCTCAAAACGCTGCGATGAAATTGATTTCTGTAAATTTTTATGCCAGATTTCGATGGATGCTTTTCTCTTGCAATATTTTTTGTTCAATAAAATTCCATTCAATTTATAAAACTTATTTTTGATGCTGGGTAAGAGCGAGGTGTCGAAATTTGACAGAAACACGTAATAGTGCATAAAATGAAAGTATATCTTCGACCATTTTATATACCTAAAAACGTAATACAAACTAATGAAGTGACCAACAATCATACAGCAGAACCGTTTTTAACTAGTGGGAAATGCCACGACTGTGTCCACGCTATTTTTTTTTAACTATTTTGTTCTGCTGCGTTCTCTAGGAGTAGAATTTTGAATTAGTTTTTTAGTGCACACCTACATTAATAAGGAACTTACTTTTAAGTTCCTTGCTTCATTTTAATACGAAGTACTTAGCCTACTATGTTTAAATATGTTTTCGAGGTCAAGCAGTACTTTGCGCAGTCGCATACTTATTAAAATAATTACACAAAACTTGGTGGAGCAAAGAGTCTTACGCTCATAATCCCCGGTCCGGAGAAATTATTCGGTGAATACTCCACTGGGCATGACTACCAACTTTTCCCATTGCCTTATCTCGAGTTAGGTACTCTGTCTAGTATTCCTTCATTTATTTTGATCGGCTTAGCAATCTTTGTGACGAAGTTGATATCACTAAAGCATTTTTGGAAATCTCTTGGGTGTCGATTTGTAGAATAGGTTATTCCTGTTTTATTATGCACTTTGTTATAATTACAAACAACTGAGTATAAATTTTGTTTATTACTATTACTATTGTAAATGCAAAAGTTAGGATGGATAAATGGAAGGATGTTTGTAATTCAATTACGCCAGAACGGCTAAACGAATCTGGAAGAAATTTAGCACAGAGATAAAAGTATCTCTGAAATTAGTAGGTACATTAGCGATAGTTAAATTACACTGAAACTTTTGTCAAAACTGCTAGATCACTTTCTTTGCTGACCAGGATAAAAATTAATGTGCATATTTTTATCCTGGATAAGTGTACGATTCCGGTGTACACATCAAAAAGTCGCGGCAACAGTTGATATAATTTAATCATTACAATTAAGAAGTAGTTCACCATAGGTACACCATGCAATATACAATATCAAAATAGTTCCTTCCTAGTTTTTTCTAACTTTGATATCCTAAAAATCATGAATACTAAATCTGTAAGAACAAAAATGTAGATAGGCAAAATTGCAAAGTTATTATACAAAGCGCAAACCATAAACAAATGTAACGTCCGAAGCTCGAAACATAGATCCAGGGATGACACATTCAACTCTGTCAAAGAAACGTCCGATTCAAAGGACACGACCTACATTAGTGATGGGAGTACATACGGATATTAAAACGGCCGCCGGCTGTATGTGAGCGGAAATGTTGACGGCCTTTATGTCACAGTACTATGTTAAATATACAATATGCAAGGGCAATTAGGAGTTTCAGGAAATTTACTTTACAATTATTTGGTAGCTTCTACCTGCAGCCCTGCTCGCGTGGCTAACAGTAACTGATGCCTGATCCATAACTATTTTAAGTTTTACGTAAATCAGTATACCAGTGCAGACTATATGATTGTTCAAATTATCACACACAGTTCACAAAAAAAAAAAACTATGTAAAAATGTTGGTTTATTATTGGGATTTACAAGATTATTGGTGCACATTACGCGGTGCGTCCTTGATATCAATAATATTTTTTATTGATTTTATCACACTAATATTATACATGCAAAAGTTTGTAATTTGACAACAACTGAACCGATTTGGCTGAAACTCAAAACATAGATAGATAATGACCGAAAAAAGAACATTATGCATAAGAACATTTATCTCGAAAAAACGAAAGGTTCCTGAGTTCCACGCGAACAAAGTCGTGGGCAACAGCTAGTTGTTTATAAATATTGACAAAAGTTTGGAACGCGAACAGTTGAAAGTGGATGGTTACGCGCTTTTTGCGTACCAAGATTCACGGCCGGTAGTGGAGCAGGCTCGCGATTCAGTTGTTTTCTCTTAGTCCACAGCGCGTCACGTCGTCCAAGCGTAGTTGAAATTATGTTGTCACCCTTATGCAGTAGATATAAATAGTAATTTTCCTGGACTTTTATAAAATGAGTTATAGTAAAACGCACAGAATTTCGTTTTTAAATATAAGATTCTGTTCTGACTATACGGCATAGTTCCCACTTTGCGACGAAGCCTCGATCATGGTCGTATAACTTCAGTTCCGTGCCAAATTCCAGTTATACTGTTATGATTGTGAATGCATCGTTTTGGTATCAAACCAAAGCCTAAATATAGCCTACTAAATATACGCTACCATTTTCATGCAAACTGGAAACACAAGAAATTTGAAAGTTTTGAATGCTGTTCCAGCGGTATTCAAAACGTTACTATTAAACATTCCTTTTTGGAATTGAAGCTATCCGCCTTTTCCCTGTACGTCCTCCGTAATAGAGGTATAAGGACAAAATTTCTATCCCTAATTAGAATTATTTGGGGCGATTCTGAGTGGACCTGAACAGGACAGGATACTCGGCTTGGTTTTATTTACAAAAAAATCTGGTTTTTTTTAATTTATACGTGCGATTATAAATAATTATGTACGAGTATACATCTGGAAATACTATACAAAATATAACTAGGAATTAATCTTAGAAATTACTAGCTGATCCACGAGGTTTTACTCGCCTTATATTTCTTACCGTTTTAACCTTCTTTGGACATACAGAAATGTTAAGAGCAAAATAAGCCAAATTGGTCCAGCCGTTCTCGAGCTTTAGCGCTCGATTTCAAGAATACAGTATCAATTACAAAAAGTCAACACAGTCTCTGTTTTATACCAGCAAGAACCGGCAGGTACCAGCGCCTTGAACCTGCTTTTATTGAAAATGTGTTTTAAGTGGACTCACAGTATAAATGGCCAGTCGGCTGCCAAATGGACATAGTTACCAGAATTAGTTACTGGACATTCCAAGTCACGTAGACAGAAGACAGAAAAATAGACGTGGATGTGTAACGTATAAAATATTGACTAAGACGTGCCGAGCTATAAAGGTTTTACTGTGGTCTTTTGCCTTGAAAACTTCCCATCTCAGAAGCACTAAGTAACGTGACTCCGACTCCGACAACCGACAAACAATAATACTTTAAATCGATTAATACTGCGAGCGTGCAGAGTGACTACTTTTCAGCGCAAAAGTGTTCGAAAATATTTTTTAGAGAACAAAACTACTATCGATTTAAAGTGGGTATTCCTTTGTATTGTTTATTTATTTATTTATTCGTATGACTAGGCGTTGACTACTGAGTGCCCTATTTAACTCAACTCAAACGCTATTTAAATACATATTTAAAGAAGTCATTCGTTCATCACATAAGAGTTAATTAGTAGAGTTTTAGTATTTGGGCGGTCAGATGGGAATGGAAAAGATCAAACATATACGTAGGTACATTGTATTTTTTTTTTGTTTTTCTCAAATTCCCAACCAAAAGGTTTTGCTTGCGCCATTTGGCTGCGGAACCTTAAAAATACACTGGTTAAAAGCCAAGGGTGGTACTAAAACTAATGTAATCTTTATGTGACCAAGTTTCTTCGTATTCCGTAACGACAAAAGCGTCTGAATGCAGTGTCTATAATCTTGGGAGGTTATTGTGCTAAACGTAACGTAACATAATGTTAACGTTTAGTACTTACATAACATTAACGTTTAGCGGCTTTAGCACTTTCTAGTCGAACTGCGCTTGTTTAGAGCTGATAAAAGTGAAACAGCAAAAAGCATTACAGAGAATAATTATGTCTCTAATCATGCAATATTATAATATGCATAGATTGTCTACCTTTTGTTATTTTTTAATTTTTTTTTTTGATTGTTGAAACTTATATTTAAGTAGTCATATGAAATGTTTCCTCTTTTTTATTTATCTCTTTCTTTTTATCTATCTGTATAATTCAAATAATTTTCAAATGTGTCTGTATTGTGTGCTAATGTGGTAAATAAATGAATGTCTATGTCTATGTCTATGTCTATGTCAATAGGTTATATTGAAAAAACAAGGTGTCTTAACGCACGAACTTTGAAAGATTATTGATGTTAGCAATCAAGCTACTGCTTTATAATGGTATATAAATCTATACGCTCTATAAAATATTTTAAGTGCTTACTAAGTAATTAAGTTTTTTTCTCATGTAAGTGAATGTAACAATTTCTAAAGAAAAATAAATGTCTATAACCGGATATTAATTTAAATCTTTGATAAAACTTATCATTGTTATGGACGAACTCTTTGGAAACCGGCCTATATTGGCGGACCCAATTACTCTCACTCGAACGTGATTAGCGGAGCTCATATGATAAAATTAATAAACTTGGTAATTGACTTGTAATGACAAATCAGCTTTAGTAATTTGATTATATTTCTGTAAATTATAATCAAACGCAAAAACCATAACCTACTAAAACTTTATTACTCAGTATTATGAAATAAACTTGTTGCTACATTTTGAGTCTACCCTTTGTCCTATTTGCACCAAGTTTCAAACCCTGCTAGTATTCTAAATATGTCAATAGTGCGAAAATTAGCAACAGTGCGCTATAAATAATTAATTTTCTTTTTTCTTATATCTGTATTTTTAATTAATTAAATATTTGTTTTACCTTAAAAATAAAAATTATTGTTGTTCGTTAGTCTCGCTAAAGCTCGAGAACGGCTGTACCAACTTGCTAATTTTGATGTAAAAAATTTTTAGGAGTCCAGGAAAGATTTAAACGGTCTAAATAATTACGGTTTTTTTATCATTATCATGATATCAAGTAATGTTTCCACTGATGAGACTAGATCTAGTTCCAAGCGCGTGTGTGGACTAATGCAGTGTTAATCTATTTTATTGATGTAGGGAGGCCTTTTGAACTTTTAAATTTGCTTTTTAAGTTCTTGAAGTTAGGCTTTTGATGTCGCAAATTGAAAAAAAATTGCAAAATGCCCACACAGTCAGCGCAAAATAAAAACAAAATATTTTTGTTACGTCACCTTTTACCGCAAACCTGTCTGCTAGCAAAAAACAAAAGCTGGTTTTTATTATTGTTTAATTTTAATACATTCTCTTTTCTGGGTTAACTAATCCGAGGTTAAACTTATGGGTGGAAATAGGACTTGGAATTTAATAACTGAGTGGTAAATATAAACTTTGCTACTGTTTGATAATAGTACAAGTTTAGACGCAGTTTATTAGTTTGATTAAATACTTGCTTCTAAAACATACTAGTAATAATTTCCAACTACCTAAATGGCGTTGAAGTTATTTCAAACAAATGGAATTCTCGACAATTTACTTGCGCTGAGGTATTTCTTTATGAATTTCGTTTGAGCCAATCTTTTCTAGCAGTTAAATATAAAAATATCTTTGCAATAAAATTTTAATCATTCAATAAAAAATAACCTTTAGTACAGCTTATGTC
This sequence comes from Colostygia pectinataria, assembly GCA_951394395.1. Taxonomy (NCBI): domain Eukaryota; kingdom Metazoa; phylum Arthropoda; class Insecta; order Lepidoptera; family Geometridae; genus Colostygia; species Colostygia pectinataria. The sequence continues at coordinate 7,702,204 of OX596362.1, forward strand.
CCACCTGTTAGTAAGTGGTTACTGTATAGACCCTTGCAATGCCAGTGAGAAAAAGATCAAAAAGTAGTAATTAATTAATTGTGCTAGTAATAAATTAATTAACTTTTTTTTGTTTTATATTTATTTTTAAAAAATTCTTCTCCTTTTTTTATAAAAAGCATTTGTCAATTTATTTATACAATTTTGCCGGTGTCAAGTAATTGTCAACGAAGATAACCAAAATTGTGAAAAAAAAACGACATTTCTTTGAAAAAAACTAAATTATAAACCAATTACACCCTTCCATTTTAAAGCGGCTAAAGCTGCAACAAATTTTACACAACAAAACTTTGAATAATACGAAAAAAAAAACATTTAAAATCGGAGGACCCATGTTGTATTGATAATATCGCTAAAGAAACTCTAAACCTGGCCGGGGATTCTGTTAGCAAACTTTTAAAAGATCGTAAACGAAACGCAACTAAACTGTAGCTGTTATCGTGTTTGCTTATTCTTAAACCTCGTTTGACTATCGTAAACGTAAACGTATCGTCCAGCTGTCAATTTATATGGGATTTTGGTAGTTTATTTAACCCCATTAAAAAAAAGAGGTGCTGTTTAAAACCCTATACAAACTGACAAGTGGACGATACCTTTACATAATTAACGATTGTCAAACGAGTTTTTTTGTGCTTAGCATTCTGTTATTTTGACAATGAGTAAAAAACAAAGTGCGATCGAAACTAAACTACAGCTGCTACAACTGAAACCAAGTAGTACGTCAACCGTTGTACGTTAGTGGAATCGAAGCCCTGAGCTCTAGACATTACTCTGAGCTCCAAGTAAGCTCTTCGTGTGTGTATATATTTTATTGACATAGATAGATAACCAAAAATAAACTTTATAATGAAGATTATATCTGTTTAATTAAAGTTTAACCTTCACCAATAACACGTTCGTTGAAACGAAAACAAAAGTTCAACGAAAACCAAAAAATAACAGTGAAAACCGTTAATTAAATTGATGAAAAAACCTACTTCAATTCGTTTTATTTGAGCTCCACATGTAAGGCTTGGAACTTTTTAAGTTGAACACTAATTGGTAGCGTTTTGGTTTTCTCTTTGGTCAATGTGCAAGTAAAATTGTAACGGTTTCTGTGATCAAAATGAAAATAATAAAATCGACGATTGATAAAACATTCAAGAACGGATAGTGACTTTTTATGAAGACAAAATTTTAGCTACCTTAAATAAAATAAATATTGTGCTGATTTATCATGTTTGTTTGCACTAATATTGGTAAAAAAAATATAAGTAGTCTTGTGGTAGCAACCCTGCCTTCCGATCATAAGGTCATTGGTTCAAACTCGGTCATTATATGCAATTTTTTTTCACAAGTGAGAAAGTGCAAACATTGTAAGAAAACCAGCTGGTTAAAAAATTTAACTTTGGAAAAAAAATCATTTACAAATTGAATCTGCGTGTTGTATTAAGACCTGAACACTTTCGCTCAGAAGTAGGTCAGTGTCATAGCAGTGAAAATGTAAGATTTACATGACGATTACTTTATTTTATCTTTTATAGAAAGATTCCTACTATACCTAGCAAACATCCTAATAAATCATAAATAAATAAATAATGCTGGACAATCCACACAGCATCATCTAGCCCCAAACTAAGCAGAGCTTGTGTTAGCGTACTAGATGACTGATCTATAGAATATAATATTATGTAATATTTGTTCCAACAAGGCGGGAATCAAACCCTCAACCTCCTGCGTTGCAGGCGGACCTTCACCCGCCGCGCCACATCTGTCGTCAATTAGTTTCAATGCCTTGTACAATATTTTACATTTACGAAAGTCACTCTCAAATTAAGATAATAATGTCTACAGGATCGTTTTTTACGAGAAAAGGACTGTGCGAAGAATATTTATTGACTTTGGCAAGCATCCATAATACACCATACTTTTATACGTGAGATTTGATTGTAAATCATGAATATCCCTGACTCATCTTAGAAGATTATGGAACTTTTTACTGTGAAACCGTTTGTTTTCTTGTCTAAAGAAGTCCAACCTCCAGTTTTTTGCCATCAAACGTATCTTCCAAAGTTCGTAAAAGTTCTTAAAACGAGTAAAAATAAGAATGCGTTTCACTGCAGCACTTTGTAACAGTTTTGCGCACTACGCAGCGACACATTTTGCGTTGCGTAAACAGACATTTTTATATAATAAAATCACAAGGATCACTTTGAAACGTCTTCAAGCTAAGTTAATTTACGGCAGTTCCACGTGCCCATGTAAACGTTTAGCGCATAACGCCGCAGTAAATACACATGGTGACGATTCTATGACCAGTGTCAATTAAGGAGGGGTGGTCTTAAAATTTTGAAACCCAAATTGAGTTTATCTCGATAGCATATACAGTCAGCAAAGAATGTGATCTATCACTTTTAACAAAAGTTTCTGTGAAATCGTATGACGTTCAAATGAATCTCAACCTTAGGGTGGTAGGCCAAATTTTTTGCTGAATGTTCTGATCGTTAAAATGTGAGATATTCAAACTGTGAAAACTGTTCGTGCTGCAAAATAGTTAGTTCGGATTGCCGTATAACGTGGTTAGATCGATGTAAATACCGATTATGGCGCGGCTTCTTGACTTATCATGCCTGACCATAACAGTTACAGTGTCACTCAATTCTTTGAGTTTAAAAGTTTTGGGTAGCACAGCACAGTCGCACCCTTGCCACCCCGATACTTTACCCCAAATAGTTTAGCCCAATTTCACTGGTACAGTGCCTGTTAAAGTTAAACACATTTCTGTTTGGAAGCAGAACATTAAACCCACCAAGACGAACTCTTGCTGAAGAGTCCTACCTCCTAGGTAAATTCACCTAGCTTTAAGACGTTTCAAAATAATCCTTGTGATTTTTTTTTTTTTTTAATACCTCTGAAGTGGCAACCAAGCGTACGGCCCACAAGATGGTAAGCGGTTACCGCAGCCTATGAACGCTTGCAATACCAGAGGCATCACTCGCGGGTTGCCACCTTGAGGCTAAGATCGAAAGCCTCATGTGCCAGTAATTTCACCGGAAACCATACCCTTCACACCGGAACACAGCAATGCGAGCATTACTGCTTGGCGGCAGAAATAGATATGGCGGTAGTCCTTCCCCGGACGAGCTCTATCACAGAGAACTCTACTACTCTTAAATTGACTTCATTTTTGACTTTTGACTTTTGACTTTGACTTACCACTAAGTCAGTTCTCCAGGCATGGTTTTTGAAGATTGGTTATTATTCTTGTAATAAAAGCATGGCTCAATTTTATTTTGTCACGAATTCATATTATTGATATTATTATTCCCTATAAGGCTGGATTCGACAAACTTTTGAAATAACTATTCCTCAGAATAAAAAAATGTATACAAGTATACTGTCAGTTTACTCACGAATAACTACAATTTACATTTTATTTACAATGTGGGCGAATCCAACCTAAAACATTTTGTTTTAGCACTTTTGTAAAACATTTTGGAAAAGTGCAATTTTTGTGTTGTTATTTGTATATTTTGATGCAGGAAAGTAGTACAATTTTATTGAAATAATTGACGTGTCATTAAATCGAGGGTATCATCTATGAGGAGATCTATGGCGGGAATCCCCTCCATTGTCGCCATCGGAATGCCCCACTATCCCCACCCGGCGATTAAGGCTCTTTGTTTGTCAGAGCGAAATAATGAAGTATCTTTCGTATAGTTCAGATAGCACCATTGTTCTTGCACAATGAGGCGCTTTAAGAATTTCCTGGAAAATTTAGAGGGAGGTTTTTGGCTGCGTCGCCGCGTCGTTCGGAGTTATTCAAAGATGCGTGGTGTGGTAATTAGTGGTTTATAAAAACAATGTAAACCATACTCAATTTATTAAAAATAATAAATTATTATCATCATGACAGCGAGAATGATTGGGTCTTATTGGATAAATGATTGGTGGATAAGTAATAAATATAATATTATATAAAATAATAAAATTATATAATATTAATAAATAATAATTATGGATATTTTACTCACCGCCTAACTAGCCTCAACCTAAGCAAAGCTATATTGGGACCAGTTAACTGTTACAATACACAAGTATATATTTTACTACTTCCGTGCTATAAAAACACGTTTGTAGGGCATAATGAAAACCTTGAAATGTCCTAAATACTCAAAGGTTGTCCATTAGCGGACTTCATACACCCTTGAAGGCTGAAAGGAATAATAAGTTACTTATTTATGTAAAACTAGCCTCAGTATAAAAAAAAGTATATATCACTCATTAAAATATAAGATTGTTAATAGTCCAGTCTAATATAGTGTTTTAGGGCAACAACTTACCCCTCGAAGTGTTCCTGGCGTAGCTAGCTGTCGATAAGCATTGTCATTTTGAGCACTTTCATGTTTTAGATGGCAAGTTTAATTTTCTAGTGGGACTATCCTGCTAAAACTACAGTTGTATTGTAGATTTTCATTCAATACATTTTTCTGTGATTGCATTTCTCGTAACATTGTTATCCTAGCTATAACAGTCATTACGCCATAACAGTGCGTCCTGAAAACTCCGTCACTAAAGGCAAACATCTTACTTTTGTATATACATCTGCCTATTTTACTAAGTGTTCTTAGACCCATGCCCATACCTGGCATATTTCGACACATAGCTTTCATATTTAAGCACATACCTTTACATAACTCAGTTATATTAAGAGCTCGAACCACACGATAAGGGTGCGCCTCCATCCTCCAATAACCTTAGGTTATTCAGAATTGAAATACCACAGGTTAATTTGCAATGACGATCTTTATGGTTAAGCGGTTGTAAAGCTTACTGTTATGAAAAGGTAGTGAGTAAATAAATTATAGAACGCTGAAATTTTTTTTATACAAAATTTTATAGTTAATCGTCGATAAAAATCCTAAAAAAATAACATAAAAAATACATATTTTTTACAGTAGCAGCTTTGTTTAATTTCAGATTTTAAATTATTCAATTTAAGATTTATTTTGACTTTTAATTAGTTTACTAACATTTTTATAAATATATAATAAGACGACCTCGGTGGCACAGTGGCCGAGTGATCGGTTGAGAAACAAAAATTTGCGGGTTTAATCCCCGCTGCGGTATAAAAGTTTGTATGATCTGCATGACATAATTTGTTCCAGTTATGGGTGTTTCTAATTTTAGGTATGCATTTACAAAAAACATTACATGTGCATTCAATGCTTTGTATAGTTTGGTGATAAATGGCAATGTGTCAAAATATCTGCCAGTATAATTATTTATCTATTAGATATACAGCGTCGTTCACTGTCGCTTAACTACCACTAAAAGCCTTTGAGTGTGATTTTCACAAACGATTTTTATAAGAAAATATCTCACAAAGCCTTTGTTGTTTCCATAAAGGAATATATTAAGATTGTAATGCATGCTCACAATATGATAATACATACATACACATGTATGTACACTTATGTATGTATAACAAAGCTATCAGCTCGAGATAGTGGAAAGGTCTGACCCAAATTAGGACGTAAGATATTATGTTTAACAAGAAGCTGTGGGGTCAAGATTAGAAATAAGAATACTGCAGGAAATTGAACCGTAAAACATTTAGGTAAAGCCTAATGCAGCTTTACTGTAAAATCTACCAAGGATAATGAAGTTAACAATATTAATGAAGTTAATTTGATTAAAAATAAACAAAAAAGCAACGCAAGCAAGCAAATTGTGTACAATTACTTTATAATTAGTAAGATAAAAATAGTAAATTTTATCTTACTAATTTATAAAAATTGTTACAAAATTGTGGATGTTTGTATGTTTGTGGAAGTACCACACTCCAACGACTGAATGGATTTAAATAAATTTTGGTACAAATGTAGATTAAATCTTAAAAAATGCTGAATGAAATTAAAAAAATATATATATGGAAAAGTTATATACAGTATTTTTATCTGATTTTTAATAATTATGTAGGAAAATTACTAAAATATGTAAAGTCATATAAGCTTTCCAGGGTCGTCGTTGGAATCACCCAAAAACATTTGTTCCGCAGCAGTTAACGCACCCATCTCATGAATAGTTATTTAAAATGTTCGTTTTATACATTAGTGAATTACCCGCGACTTCGTCTGTGCATCGTTACTTCTCATGTCTCTTTGTCCTCTGTCTCTTATAAGCTGTTATGTGTTAGCCACACCAATCTTATAGATACTAGTGGAACGCTCCGCTACTTTTTTCTGCATTGAGTTTTTTATAAACTTCATCTTCCAGCTTCGTCCTATAAAAGTTAAATTTCGTGAATTACTTTCTTAGTGCACCCCTACACTCTAAGAGCAAATAACCATCCCAAAATTCCTTTTTCCCTTATAAAAATATGTTTAATGTAGTAAAATGTAGTGGTTAAAAAAAACATTATTATACATTGTAAATCATTGGTTGGTTTCTCAAATAAACAAAATTAAAAAAAATAATGTAAACGGCTATGCTCATTACTTGATTTTGTTCTAACAAGAATTTTCATCTTTTTTTTTTTATTTCACACTGAAAGTCTCATTCGTATTTCTTAGCTCCATCATCAAACCCTGGAAACCGTGTGTATGTTTAACCGCCTTGCCAAAACGATTACAAAACACCAAAAAATTACCATTTTATTGTCATTTACATACAGAAAACCAATATTTTTTTTTTGTGCACAGCCAGCAAGTCGTTTTTGTCAGTTTTGAATATAAATGCCTGAAAAACGACGCATGGTTCTAAAATTACAAAGTACATTTTGTAGTTTTGTAGTACTTCTTTTAAGACTAAGCATCCGTCTAGCAAAAATTCATTTATTAGCATGATGTCAAGAATACCTTTTGAATTCCTACTCTTTAAAACTGGCTTTTTCAAAATTGTTGGGCCATGACGGCATTTGGGCGGCCTATTAACTCCGTCACAAGAGTTGGATACTTTGGTTACTGATTCATACAAACTTTACTTACTTTTACTTACTTAGGAAATATTACATTTTCCCTCCTAGCAATCACTCAGTAAGTAAATATATTTTTGCAAGAATATCCATGTAATAAGAACTTGTTTCAATTAGGAAGCACATTGTATTTATTTAAGTAACAAGCTGCCGCTTAGCCGCCCGCTATTTATTATATTATAAGCTACGTCAGGAATATTAGCCTAAATAATTTTTTGTTGCGAAGATTACAAAAAACGTGTAATTTATTACTTTTATAGATATAATCTAGGTGTATATAATAAGTAGGTATACAAACTGAGATACCCGGATTATTTCTAAAAAGAAGCAATCATTCGAGAAACGGATAGGGAATGGTATGAAAATTTATTTTATGTCGCAAAGACGTGTATGAAAATTATTAGAAAAAATAACTCAGACGTATCCGTACGAGCTTTAAAGGGGCGCGGGGTGTAATACGCTTATGATGCAAGGGTTTTAGTCATCGTGAAATCCTTATAATGTTTCCACAATTTCGGGAATATTACCACTCTCCAGCGAGAATGATAGTCTTAATCAAACTCGCGGACCCAATGCAGATTGGTGGTTGATGATGCAAGGGTTTATTTTAGTTCCCTTAATTTTTTGAACGCTGACAATTCCACACAGTTTTTTATACCTTTGCAGCTATCAAAGTTCTCTTGTTTTTTAACTTATGTGTGTTTGGAACAATGAAGTAGCGATCGCAGGTCACTTTGATACTTTGTACCTGCAACGAAATATAGAGACAGTATTTCAAATACTTATAGATTTTCTTTACACTAACATTCACTTTCACATTCACATTCCAAAGTCCGTTATCAAATCAATAGCAACACCATGAAAATATACTATTTAGTCGCTGTTGCCTTATGTAAAAATGTAGATAACATAAAACTCTCACAAAAAAATGATAAGCTCGCGACACAATATCAAAAAACAAAACAATAAACCCGAAACTACAGACACCCAAATCAATTACCCAACCCACGTATCTAGTCAAATTCCGAGGTAGGTATAATCTACTTCGAATTCAAATTCCGTCCACAGATAGCGTATATCGTAGCATACGGGACTCGAGTAATAACAATGTAATAACACTACTGGAGTAGACCTAATAGTTTGAGAGCCAACCGCGCATGATTCTACGTAAAGTGAAACCACAGAGAGGATAAGCAAATAGGTTGGTTTTTCGCTATTCTGTGAATGAAACTGTTTGTAAGAGAGTTTCTAGTAATTAAGACTTTTATAAACTGTACGAAAGCAAATTGCATGTATTTAGCACGAATGTTATATTAGCTAGTTCTGATAACGAAAGAAAATGTTTAACCACGTCTCTACAGTATTTAATATACTTACCCGTGATACTACTCTGGGTGTAATACTTATAGTACCACGTACCCACAAGTATATTATTAACCCACTAGGCTAAAACATTGCAAGACTAATAAGTGCAAGTTAATAATAATAATGCTGGACAATCCACACAGCGTCATCTAGCCCCAAGGTAAGCTGCTGTTAAACAGAGCTGTGCTAATGGGTACTAGATGACTGATATACAGAGTGATTTTTTTAAATGGGACAGTATGGGGAAATCCGAATCTAAAGGAGATAGAGGAAAAGTGTCTAAGGAGACATTAGGTGTTTTTTTATGTAAACAAATTTGGCTCGTTCAAATTTGTGGTCAAGCGTGAGTTGTTCTTAAAAAATGATAAAGTTGGTCAATTTTTTTTTTGACGCGGATCGACTCTGTTTCATGTAAGGATTATTTCATTGTTTGGAAAGAAAAAAATCTGAACAGCAGATGTTGGTCAAATTTACTGAAAACTAATCTTCATACAGTTGCAGTATTCGCCTTTTAATATTGTTACAAGTGCCTACGCGTGTAAAAAAATATTTAAAATTATTCCATTTTTAAATTTTGATAATCGATAAGAGCTCCAGATGATTCAAGAGAAGAACATTTTTTTTAATCTTCGTAAACATCATGGCAACCGATAGTCTTGAAATTATAAAAAAAAGAATTCAAATTTGGAACGTAAGTTATTTCTGCAGCTGTGATTTTGTTTCCAATCAGTTCATGCTTGTAATTTTATTCATCATGGCGTTAACTAATTCACATAAAGTTGATTTGATTGAGGCGTATTTTCTTAATTATCGCAGTAGAGATAATGCACTTAAGTGGTATCAAGAACGCTATCCTGACCGTGTAGTACCGAATCGCAAGATATTTGATAGTTTAATAAAGAACCTAAGACAGGAAGGCTGTTTCAAGCCTAAGCGTAAAAGGCCGACAATAGTCAATAGTGAGTTTATAACTATTGCCGTATTGGGATATTTTGAAGCATACCCAAAAGCTTCGTTACGGGAAACAGCTGAAACTATCGGTATTCATAAATCAACTGTAAGGAAGATATTGAAGGCTCATAAATACAAGTGTTACATAGAAGGTCGACTTGTACAAGCGTTACTACCTGGAGATAAAGACCGCAGGTTACATTTCTGTAATTGGTATGTGGCTCAGACTATTAGAAATAGATGTTTTCCTAATTTTATTATTTGGACTGATGAATGCAACTTTTCGAACAATGGCATGTACAACAGGAGAAATAACCATTACTGATCAAAAATAAATCCTAATAATAATAATTAATAATAATAATATCAGGAAATATTGAACATGGCTGCAGATTTAGTGGATGAGACTATTAGCTTAAGGAACTTTGGTAAGATAATCTACCAACAAGATGGTGCACCAGCCCACAACAGTAGGGCAAGTAAACTATGTTTGGACGAGCAGTTTCCAAACCGTTGGATGGGTACATATGGGCCGATAAAGTGGCCCCCACGATCGGCCGACTTAACGCCATTAGATTTTTTCTTATGGGGTTACCTTAAGGGTCGAATTTATGTATCCCGATACAACTCCGTACAAGAATTAAAAGATGCTGTTTACAACACTTTAAACACAATTCACCATAAGTCTCTGTTAAATGCAACTAGAAGTGTCTTGAAGCGTGCTCGTACCTGCATAAGACAAGACGGCGGCCACATCGAACATTTACTCAAGTAATAAACCAACTGTATGAAGATTAGTTTTCATTAAATTTGACCAACTTCTGCTGTTCAGATTTTTTTCTTTCCAAACAATGAAATAATCCTTGCATGAAACAGAGTCGATCCGCGTCAAAAAAAAAATTTGAACCACAAATTTGAACGAGCCAAATTTGTTTACATAAAAAAACACCTAATGTCTCCTTAGACACTTTTCCTCTATCTCCTTTAGATTCGGATTTCCCCATACTGTCCCATTTAAAAAAATTACTCTGTATACTTAATACAATACAATACAAAAATATATTTTTTTTATTATAATATATAGATAATTCCCAGAACACCCGGAACAAATATTTGTAGATCGTACAAACATTTGACCCGAGGCGGGAATCGAACCCGCAACCTCCGCTTTGCAGACGGACCTGCGCCCGCATCGGTCGTAAAAAATTGGATCCTAAGTTTGTGGTTGTCTACATGAAATGTCAATAACACTCGTAGATACAGTGCACAATATGCGATTATGTGCAATGTAGTGTTTAGAGTATCATACTCTTGGGCTATAAAGTTAGGTGACAGCTACTCTGTTGCAAGCTGCCGCTTGGTACATGTTTAATACCCGTAGGTTGTCGTGACAATGTCTTTTTCCTCAGCTTGCCTATCTTCGCGACTTCTTCTGACAGGGCACCTTATGATTCTTATACGATATTTCATGTTTCTACCATGACTTCTTCTTCTGCACCAACAATAATAATATTATCTACGTTTGGGTCATAATTTTTCAGTTCTTTTCAAAGTTTATTTAACCCATATAAAAGAACTCTCATAAGCTTACACGCACTTGGCACATTTTATTTTGCTTTAATAACATTTTCATGTATTATAAAGAAAAAGTGGAAGAAAAATGGAAGAAAGGGAGGGAGGCCTTTGCCCTGCAGTGGGAAAGTGATGGCTAAATAATAATAATAATAATAAATTTTGTCTCTATTTAAGAGTAGTAGAGTTCTTTGTGATAGAGCTCGTCCGGAGAAGGACTACCACCATACCTATGTCTGCCCCCAAGCAGTAATGTTCGCACTGCTGTGTTCCGGTTCGAAGGGTACGGTTTCCGGTTAAATTACAGGCACATGAGACTTTCCATCTAACGTCTCAGGGTGGTAACACGCAAGTGATATCTATGAAGTTGCATGCGTACATAGGCTACGGTAACCGCTGACCATCAAGTGGGCCGTACGCTTGGTTACCATTTTAATAGTATAAAAAAAACTATTATAATTGAATTTCTGTCGAGGTTTATATAACATCACTTTTTTTATTTAATCGCATATATAATATTTTACCGTATAAATATTTCAAACTAAAAAAAGAGTTTAACATTATTAATGTTTACAAGTTTAACAAGTGTGTAAATATTAAAACAAGCCTAAAATCTCTAAACATAGTGCTAGTTACTGACTAATTATTGGTAATAAAAGACAACTAGACGATTTATGAAAAGTTTTTTCGGTAGAATTGATGAGTTATCCGCAAGCATCTGTAAATATTACGCCATGTAATTGCGAGTTTTGTACGTTTTCCCTGTTTTTATGTGTTTACGCGCTGGTGTGTTTGTCTAACCGTGAAATAAAACAATAGTAATTTTGTTAGCTTCTGGCATCTAAGCCTGTTAACTTGTGTTTAGCTAAGAAACCAATTCCTCAAACCCACACGTACTTATACCGCTTTTAGCTGTTTTATACAATTGTAGTGAAATGAAATGAAATGAAATGAAATGAAATGAAATGAAATGAAATGAAATGAAATGAAAATAAATTAAATGATTGAAATGAAATGAAATGATTTATTTTGCTAGAAGTACGGTTACATAAGGTCTTATTGTTTACGTAAGTATAAGTGTCACACACTTCACCGTTTAACTCGGCATGCAAAAATACAAATTTAAAATAAAAATACAATTTATAAAGAACACAACGAGAATTTAGAATGATTAATTAGTAGTAGATTCATTTCGAAATAACAAGTTTGATTGGAAATAAATTTTTGTAGCGTGTTATTTTTTTAAAAACAATATAATTTTGTAAAACCTCAATTTTGTCTTTACTCGAGAATCGTGAAATAAGGGCTTCACTGGCTTTTTATAACTTATTCGGTTGTTTGAGTAAACATTAAGTTTCGACCAGTTTCAGATTGTCCAATTATAATTAAGTAGGTTCTGTAAGTGCTTAGCACTTTTAATAAAATTTACTGATTCAAATTATGCCATCAAAATTATTATTTGCGTTGATGAAATCAAGAGGGAATCAAAAAGCTGACTTGATTTATTTATTTTACTGTTATTTAATTTTATTAAAAAAGTAGTAAAATGGTATGAATTATAAAATTATAAGTTATGATTCATCAAACATGTTGTACTTTTACTGCCGAGACCGAGCGCTTCAAAATATTTTTTTGCATAATATAGTTACTACGAGGAAAATACCTAAACGCGACCATTCAACACCGTGTCCGCAGAGTGAGCGATGATAATTAAGCATGCCTCGAGAGACCTTTTTTGAATTAGCTACCTTTAGTACCAACCTAAATGACCCTGAAAATAAATTTTCATTGTTACCAACCAATCGCAGGTAGTTTCATTTTTGTGGCATTGTATGTGTGTAAATCCCATGGGGCGTCTTTCATCGCTTCTGAAAGGATTCTGGACCATTGAGTCCGAACCGGAATGACGCGGTGACGTCTTTATGGCCAAATCCAACGTGAAATTAATTATACCTTCCAATTTGTGGTTAATTTATTGTAGTGTATTGGATTGGTTAGAAAGGGGTTACTGCTTTGGACACGTAAGCGTTTCAATGGTTACTTATTAACACTGTAATGCTCTTTAAAACATAAGCTTAGATTACATATTAGGCTTATACCCAGCAGTGGGTGGTAAAGTAAGTACCTAAGTTTTTAAATTGGGTAATGAAATTGTGTATAAAATAACCAAAATAAACATTAATGTTTCGTTTTAAAAATAATCGCTATATTTATGAAACAAGCTAAACACTGAGATTTTCTCATATTCCGGACCGGAAGGCTAGTGTCTCTGTGAAAAACATTTCAATTAGCAACGCTGCGTTTGAAATTCAAAAGATGTGCCTCAAGGTGCTAGTCTTAGATTAGGTAGACGTGACGTTAGTTAGTGTAGTGACATACACCAATAGCCATTGCTAAGACAATTTTGCTAAACATGATATCCAATCCAACCAGCCATAGACTACACAAAACAGAGTGCTAGAACATTGAGATAGTACTAGCAAACCTCAACATCCACGCTCAAAAAAAAACCTTTTTATGTAGGTACCTGGTTTTACGAGAGAAAATAAATATATATTTGATATTTAATTTGATTTTCAATCCACTATGCAGTACTGAAAAATAGATTAGGTGGGCTGAGAGAAGGAAATAAGCAAATAGCTAATTTTTTTCGGCAGACAGAAGTCTATTGCTACATGCATAATTTCTAAGTAGAACCAGATTCAGCGCAATGTAACCGTACAAAGCGACATGAAAAGGCACGTGCCCACATTACACACAACTCGTGAATACACACGTGTCTGTGATTTCAGTCTTTAATCATCATTCAAAGCCTGCCATTATTACACGTCTATCCATAGTATTGTTCCGACTCTATTGTTCCAAGGTTGGAACTTTTGAAGTCAAACAAAGCAGAGATTAAGTTTAGAAACGTCTGGTTTAGTGACAAAATTACCGTTTCGAGACGCTTCAACCTATTTTAAATATCTTTGTTAGTTATGAGTTATGAAAGAGCTTAATTATGATTTTCTAGGAGCATGATTTATGGATCGTAACAATAGATATAGTTACTGCTGAGCATTATCTTACTTTGTTTTATAAACTTTATAGTGTTAAAAATATTACAATAACGTTATAACAAATTTCAGTGAAAATATACTTAATGCTAAAGGCATCATAAAAAAACTGCAATTTCCGCTGCTTGCTAAGTTTTGTCTTAGCACCTTTATGAATAAGGCCATAAGATTTTAAAATTCAAATTAAAGTTAGTAATATCAAGCACCCCACTTGTCGGTACATTTTCCATAAAAATGTAAACTGTCCGTTTTCATTTTCTAAAGGGATGCTATTAACAATTAATGTTCTACATTATAAAAACCAACATTAAAAAGCGAGGGTCATAATAAAAGAACAACTATTCTAAAAATGCAACAAAAAGTTTTGTGTTGAAAACGCTGCAGGTATTTTGTTGGATTTGGTTCGTACAATGGCCACATTGCGGTACTTTGCCGTACCTAATAATTCACAGACTTGTTACGGAATTTAGAAATAATGTAAATACCTGCTCGCATAATTTGTGTTTATATAGCGTGGGAACGGTAATAACTGAAAGTTTAACGATTAAAACCAGGTACCAAGCTGCCGACAATAATAACTCATGGTAGATGATGGCGTGGACTGTAATATTTTTTCTGCCATGGTTTACAAGTAATTTCATGATAAATTCGTTATCCTTCGCTGGTGATAATATTTGGTTTCTTAGTTACATCAACCAATTAAAACTGAATTGACCACTGAAACTGAACTGAACATGAACTGATAGTTGTCAAATTTTCTATCAAAATTTCATTTGAAAAGAGTTCTTGATGATTTAATCAGAGACCAAAAATCTAGGCGATCTTTTAGGGATAATTATTGGTACAGTGCAAATAATATTATGGTCCCTAATTATGATTCCGTACACGCTCTGCAACCCCGCGTCCGTTGCTGTGATAATGGACGCTATGTATAAGATAATGTATGTTTGAAGCTGGTTTTAGAAGTCAAAGCTGAATAGCAAAATCATACCAGCAAGCAAAGTGAGCCAAAAAATGAAGGTTAAGCTATAACGCTCATTTGTAAGTTATTATTTCTACATATTTTTTTAGTAATTATTTAAATACCGCATTTCAACCACAATTTATTTGATGTATATTATTATGGTTTTCAAAGGACCATCACAAATTTTCTTGGAAAACTATGGAACAGATTTAATGTGTAGTATAAATAATTACTTAAATCAATTATGAATAACAAACAGCAGCAAATTAATAGTCTCATAAATAAAATATTTTATGATTTATCCAAAGAGGCTCTTTTAGCCGTCCCGATCTAGAATCTTGATATTTTTCTTGGAAACGCCGGAACGTGAACGTCTTTCATTGGGATGTATCTAAAAGTGGCCATAGAACAATTATGCCAGTTTTCGTTAAAATACCACTAAACTCCAATTCTTCTCCAATACTTCGGGCATGTTGCGCAAAGAAACGCTGACAATATGGAAAAGCTCATCATCACAGGCATAATAGAAGGCAAAAGACCGAGAGGAAGGAGCCCTAAACGATGGTCTGACCAGGTGTCGGATCAGCTTGAGACACCCGTCACGTCGCCCTCCATCAAGCCGAAGACCGGGGCAGATAGAGGAAAACTAGAAATAGTGTCCTTGCACGGAGTCACGATCCTCAACTATGGGGAACCACTTTAGGAGGAGGAGGACCATTAAACTACAGTCAAAAAAATGTTTTGCATTTCTATGACGTCACAGTCTTCTACCGGAGTTACCGCTCCGTTATTATCTGCGATTATTGATGTTGGCAGGCCAGATTTCATCGCTTTGCTAGTCGAAAGTGGCCTTTAGCTTGTACTTTTTTTATTGCCGCACCAGTGTAATGTCCAACTTTGTCTGCATAACGTAAATCATATAATAAATATAAAGCCTTAAATATTAAAGTACTGCGTTGTAGCACTGTACTGCACTCTTGACCACGAGACTAAGAAAAGTACTAATGGCCCAACAATTTCACTTGTTCTTTTGCACGCTATTACTGCAGATAGCTATGAATAGAATGACTATCTATCTAATCAGCTCTTAGCATTCTACATTGCTCAACCTCGAAGCGAATACTCTTGTTCAATTTAGCAAAGACTTAAATCAAGTAGTGATGATGGATTTACTCTTGTGAGGTTTGAACACTCAATCACTGTCTGAAATGGGTCATATCATGGAAATATTTAGTGCCTACATTAGTTGTTTGAGTGGCAGAGGTTAAGAAATGGTGGATGCCAAAGGTTGATTAAATAATGGTCAATAAACTAATGGCTCAGTTTCGGTATCTTAAAGTCAGCGCAAATGTAAATATACATAATAAATAAATAAAGCAGGATATATAGAGAGATAAATAGAGCAATTCACACAGCATCATCTAGCCTCAAGCTAAGCAGAGCTTGTGTTATGGGTATTAAATAATAAAATTGTTGGTTCAGGCAAACGTAAACTTCGCTGACTGCGCAAAAACTGGTAATCCTAAATAAGTCTGGCCTATTTCGCAATAAAAATAGCTACCAAAGTTTTAATAACTTACTATATTACTGGATACTATTTAATTTGATATGCTCACTAGCTATTTAGCTAGCAAGGCTATCACACTGTCACAGTGTCACAATGAGTGACATTTTGCTAATTTGTCTTAAACTGTCTTAAACGTGTGAGTTTTGAGCCACAGGGTGTTTTTAGGAGTGGTTGGGTGGGTTAGTATAAAACACAGTCGCTTTCCACCATCTGTCCTTTGGATTGTACGCTTGGATCTTTTTAGGTACGCAACGGATTTTCTATTCTCATTAATAGAGTGGTTCAAGAAAATGGTTTATGTGTATGGTTTTTTTTAGTGAAATTACTGCGCAAAAGACACTTAACAACAATGCCTCAGGTGATGAGCGCAGTGCAGTGCCACCCTGAACTTAAAAATTTAAGCTTTGAGTGGCACTGCATCTGTTATAGTCAGACGTGGTGCTTAACATCAGGACTTGACCGTCTTGTCACTTGCTGACATTAAAAAAAAAAAAGTTTAAGTACCGGTGCAAAGACGGGCCGGATCGCCAGTGTGCTATAAAGTAAAAATTCGGTCACATGCGGGTCTCATAAACAATTTTTCCGGCTTCTATGTCAAGTGGCAATGAAACCTTTGAAGGGGAGACCTCAAAACGGGAGGCGTTTAACGTTTCGCTTGGGCCCCTCAATTATGCAGTTACATATAATGCAGGCTACACTATGACAATAGGTATTTTGGCAACCCGCCCCAGCTACGCACGGGTGCTTAAACGAGTATAAACTTTCCTCTTGAGTCACTCTTTCTATTAATTGATGAAAACAGTTTTCAAAGCCGTTCCGTAGTTTATAAATCTAAGCGTAATATTACTTGCAAGAAACACCTATACCGGAACAAATATTTACTGAATGCTAAAGACTCACTAGCAACTGTTTGGTGCTTACCAACTATCTAGCCACTTATGCTACTTTTTATTCAATCATCTGTTTGATTTTGTATTTTATGTGGTATAATAATGTTTATGCAGGTAAAACAACACCAAACAGCAGTTGCTTATAAGCATGTGCCTTTGACAAATAGTATACAGTAGTTTAGTAGCTTTCGATAATAGTAACATTAATGGCAGTAACTTATAAAATTTTCTAAATTTCTTTCATGCATAATTTTCACTAAAAACGGGATATTTACCACATGACAAGTCAGTTTTATTTTTTTGTTCAATACTTTTGCGGTCTTCATAAATTTCATTTTTATTTCCCTAAAACGTTTAGTAAGTAATCAGTAATAAGCCTAAAACCACTAAAATTTAAATATGAATAATAAACCTATATTTATTAATGCCAATTTAGTTTTATAGTCTTTAACATTATGTTGGATGGAATGGATGGATGAAATGGAAAAACTCATAATTGCGGTAATTAGTCGGTGCCGGTAACCTGTTTCATTTGTGAATTTGGTCCAACGATCGTCCCACTTCTGAATCCACTAATGTTTCGGCCGCATTTCTCTCAACCCGGCGCTAAATGAAAAATACCGACGGCCTCACACCAGCGATGGTTTATGAAAACAAAAACCTTTTCCGAGTTTTTGATATGTAAAGTTGTTTTTTGACGAAGGACATTTTAGCAATTTGGAAGGATTTCGGCTTTAATTAAAGTTATTTCGTGTTGTTATAGGGGTAATGTTGTTTTGGTGTTGTTATTAGACTGAATAGCTGACTTTCAGCTTTACGTCGAAAAACCACGCACGACTCTGAATGTAAAAGTTTGTTTAAGGCTTAGCGTGCTGTTTTTTTTAATAATAATAAAGGGCCAAGCTGCAGGTACTACCATCACACTAATTCGATTGCTCTCATAGTTCAGTTGGTCTACCTTCTGCAGCTGTGCCAAGCTGAAAACAGTATGCGATGGAACTCATTAGGAGAAGCATAAGTCCTGATGACAATACATTTTCATGAGAGTTTTATCTGTCTTCTTGCCACCATGGATCCTAATAATGTATATACGTAAAGCTTGCCACTGATACGGGTGACAGATAGTTATTGCAAAAAAAAAATCGTAACCAATTAAACTTAAATAAATATCTGATCTGTCAATATAAGCAGACAGAGCTGGCTAACAAAATAATTTAAGAACAGGTCATAGTGACGATATGATTTCCTGAAGGTCTTTTTATAGCCCATTGCAGACAAAACGTATACCCTTACTTGCCCTCTAAAGCCCGGAAGCCCAAAAAGAAATGTAACTTGCAAATAGCAGTCTCTTTGAAAACATCAACAATTAAAAACAAAGTCAACTGACCAGAATGATTTCGTGGCGTGGCCCAAAGAGCCTATCAAAGCATACACAAAATGATAACCTGTCAATGTCGAGCAGTGTGGCCCATTTCCCCGTTTCATTCAATCTGACGTTTAATCAAGTGGAAGCTCATCGGACATGGAGGAATAGGCGTAATTGTTCTTATTATTTTGCATGTCGGTTAGGTCTTTACAATGCATTAAAGATGATTTATACAGCTTCAAATTGCAAAGACAACGTCATAATAGTTTTATTTAATAAAATCACTCTTAAACGTCTTACAACCTAAGTGAATTTGCACCTAAAATGCGATAGGATGCCTTTCGCATTTTAGGCATAATCTTTGTTTTTTTTATAAATGCCGGGTAGAGTTAAAGCACATTGGTCTCATTAGCTTTTTGATACAGTTTTTGTTTAATAAAGTTTTAAAATTTGCTGCGACATCCGGTTTGGAAGTTGGGGTTAGTTGTGTAATTTAGGTGACCAGATCAACGATAAACTAGATTTTATGACGTGTCAAATGGCACTACAAAGACGTTCTTGTCATAACAATCTATATTCAGTCATGAAGGAGGTACAGATCATTGAGAGAAAAATTATAGACATGACATGAAAACTGCAGATCACATCACGCTATACGTTTCAATAACGGGTCAAATATTTGTACGATCTACAAATATTTGTTCCGGGTGTTCTGGGTATTTTCTATATATAATAAAAAATATCTATCTATGTATTGTATTGTATTAAGTATATATCAGTCATCTAGTACCATAACACTCTGTTTAACAGCAGCTCTGTTTAACAGTAGCTTATCTTGGGGCTAGATGATGCTGTGTGGATTGTCCAGCATTATTTATTATTTATTATCAACAAAATAATCAGAACTACCAATTAAAACGTGTTAGAATACGTCATTATCACAATTTTAATAATGTTGGTTGATTTTACTCACGTCTCTCCGCTGAGCTTCATGAGTACCAGCCCAAACTCGTTGATTGGTCGATCACGCTTTACCAAAAACGATCAAGTTTAGTCAACAAATCTACATTCATGTCACGTCTATACTAAATGTCACGCATGACGTAATCCGTACGTTTCCGTTCCATCAAAAAGTGAATAACAACAAGGCTGCCAAGATGTAGGTAGACATCCTTTCAGTTTCAGGCAGCCTTGGTGAGAAAACTGGGCATTTAATAAATATTATAAATATGTATTGAATAATAAAAATTTCCACCAATACGCATTGGGTCCGCGTGGTGGATTTTTAACCAAACACTCTCGCTCGAGAGTAAGCTAGTGTACTAACAGTGGGAACGACGACCGAAGTGGCGCGGCGGGCCAAGGTCCGCCTCAACCTACTAATGCGACCAATGTTATGTCCCTCTTCACGTTCTGGTCAGGAGGTTGACGCATAGTACTCGGCCAACATCAACAGTTTAAGAGAACTGGCATTGCGCACCTTTTTTTAAAGAACAGAAGTTACGCAGGACCGGGTTCGAATTTTCTTTAGGATCAGATAGGAAAGGTTACCATTAGACCACCAGTGCTCCAAAATATATACAATCGATACGCTGTCTGCGTATAAAAATAACAATACAAATTAAAACTATCGATGTTTTCTATTAAAGGAATTTGGTAATTATCGCCAACACCATCATACTGTAACTTTTTTCCCTGAATTCATCTCATGTTTAATGACTTGCAGTAATAACGCCATGCATTACGGGAATGACCGAATTTATTCCTGAAATATCACAAGTGCGGTCACCATAAAAAACCCATTTACTGACCGAAGCGTTGTAATGGCTTATTTTTATGTTCGGTATAATTACAAAAAATGTTGGTCTTTGTTCCTTTTTGTATGTTTATTCATGTCAATTTAGGTTGCCTTTCTGCGTATCACCACGTAAAACTCAAAAATCGACGAAGGAGGTGGGCGAACTATCTCCAAATATAATATCTATATTTGCTAGTATAGTGAAGATCTGACAGTAAATAAGGATGACTCACAGAAGACCGTACCGGGCTCGAGCCGAGTGTTCGCCGGGTGTCGGCCGTGGCACGACACGCTTGGCTTGGTCCTACATGGCTTACTGTGAGCCATCCTTTACTCAGGATTTGTTATCTAGGTCGATATGATAACAGCTGGCCCACCATGAAAATAACTGTAGTAACTTCGAACTATGGAATACTTACAGGTTTGATCTGCTGCGTCAATTATCTCTACATAATTCCGTAAAACGGTTAAGTGAGATGACAAAGAAACGAATTTATAGATAAAAAACATCGTTACTCCATTCAGTGGTTAATTTTATCTGAGATACGGTAAATAAAGAAAAACCTTGCCTACTCGATTTTGGTTTCCTTATTTCAGTAAAACAAAGACCACCTGTGAATCAAAGATCAACTAAAACTTGGCTGCCTGTAGATATGTAGAGCAGAAACATTTCTAAGTCATTGTATGGCAAGATATTGTAGCCCAACATGAGTTATTCACATTAAATCAAATACAGTTAAACTAAAATGCATTATATAAACTAGGTAAACAGTTTATAATTTGTATTGAATATGACAAAAACAACACTATCAATGTATAATTTGATATAATTGAGAACTTTTTTTTTTATATGAATACATTTTAAAATAATGTACTCAATATAATTACAATCTAGCCTTACGTTTAGGCTAATAAAATTGAGAACTGAGTGTTTTAAATTTTTATTATGAGCATTCAAAAATCTTAACAACTGCGAAAGTGAAATTGTATTCTTTTTACAGTTTTACGTTTGGCTATAATGTTTCCTGTCATTGTTATGGTTTGGTGCCTCTATAATAAGAGCCAAATTTTCCTTCCATTCTCTATAACAAGACTGGTCGAAGAAGGGGCAAACTTCGAAAGTTTAGGTATCGGTATTGCGTGACCAGATGGCTGGAATTCTAGCTCAAGATTAGGTCAGTACGTGGCCAGTATAATTGATTTCACCTATCTGGTTTTTTAGGATCCGTTTTGGTTTTGACCTTTGCGAAATTGCCTGATCCCTGAATTGGGTTTGTATTTGTCTTTAAATAAATAAGTAAATAAATAAATTAGTAAATAAAAAAACTTTAGTTATCAAGTTTACTGTATAGTTTTTTTTCTGTCAGTAAGTCATTACGTAGTCGAAAAGTTGGGCTGTGGTACTTCCTTGCACTCCGGGTAATAAACGCCATGATGTCATAATGTGCTAGGAGCCAGATGGGAAGAGTGTCAAAATGTACTTATGTCAATAACTATTATAATGATATAATGCAGGAATGCAGTGAAGCCAGAAATCACTCAATATGGATTTGATGAGAAAATGTATACATCGATTAAATATGATCGAATATGACTCAAATCCCCGATTCCAAATATAACTACTAACATCCGAAGTACAGTCAGTACTGTCTTGATTGAAACAAATACTAAATTTCTGGCGCTTTGGCGGCTACGCTACTTCTTTATAATATATATATGTGCATAATATAGGTTGGTAAAGTTTTTAAATCACAGAACTAATGCGGAGAAATTACCAGAAGTTCTGTCATCAGATTACTCAACAAAACAGGTGGGAATAGTAGAGATAAAAAAAAAAAAAAAAAAAAGTCAGGTGTAAAGCATAGTCTTTTAAGTCACAAAACTAATGGGGGAAAAATCCCATCAAATTCAATCCCATCCATCCATTCATCCATCTCCATGGCATTTAATGTATTGGCCATTTTATCTTCAATGTTTTTGATCATGTGTACATTGTGACAATTGGCCATTTTGTCGTGAGGATTTTGTACATTTTGACACTCTTCCTATCTGGCTCCTAGCACATTATGACATCATGGCGTTTATTACCCGGACTAAAGAAAATACACAGCCAGATTGAGATGCTTCCAGCGAGTTTTACAGTAATCCGTGACGCAAAACTCAGTAGACGCAAAAGTCATGGATTATGACCACAGTTATGTACAGTTGTGTAGTGTCAGATAAGGAACGGTCGAAAACGTTTGAGTTTGAAAACGTTAATTTTCTTCGATTAACAAATGATTCCCCCGTATTTCATGTAGATAAACTACCAACAAAGGCGGTGAGAAGCGAAATGGATCCCTCGGGCCGAGTGTTCAACTCTACAATCGAGTATTTTTGAGTGAACCAGATACGTTATTGTGTTTAGTGAAGCATGCGAAAAGTGTATGGTAGTAGAATGAAAGTGGTGTGTGAAATGCTTTTGGTAAGGATTTTAAAGCAATTTAAATATCTTTTAATGACTGCTACGTTTTTACCTTAAAATTGTATTACAAGTTATAAACAAACTAGTTACCAGGCCTGGCTTCGCACGGGTTTATTGAAAACTTAAGCACCCGTGCGAAACAAATCAGGACAGGTCGCTGGTAATAAACAACTAACTGTGAAATATTTTTTTAAATCGGTCCAATAGTTTTGGAGTCCATTCAATGCAAAAAAAACCTGTGAAAAACACTCAATCTGTGAAAAAAATATCGTGTGAAAACTAGCATGTCCAAAAATAAAAAAAAAACAAACTCAACTCAAGTGGGGCGAAATTATATATACCTGTACAAAGTTTACCAGCTATTAAATTGTATGAACTCCAAAATATCAATAGTGACAGTATAACTTAAATAATTTAAAAAAGGTGGTGCTTTGGCCTCATAATATAAACCTTACTAACAACAACTTTGTATTAAGTGTGACCCGATGCCATTAATAATTCTGGAACGGTTCTTTGCTTTCTTGTATTGGTTTTCACACTTGTGCAATACATTGTGGAGTGGAGAAATATTAGTTACGGGCTTCGTGTAATTTAAAGAAAAAAATCGAAAGCTCGAGAGCAACTCGGTTGGCAGTAAATTACATTGCCTGATAATAAAAAAGTACGAGTATAAACATTAATTTCCTTTTAGCTATAATACATTGCTAGGTAATAAACAAAATATATAAGTATTAAATTATTAAGGGCTATTTACCACTGGAATTTGTCATTTATGCTGACTTTACGAAGCTATTTAGAAGCTCTTCTTCATGAGTACCGCCAAATTCAAGTGGTAAATAGCCGTTAATCATTTAATATGATTTCTAACCCCTATAGTTTTAACTCTTTAAAATATATAAGTATTTTAAAACGTTGTGTGTGGATAACTCATAAAGCGTTGTGAGCCCTTTCGTACTTTGAAGGACACTTTAAATAATCAGTCTTGTTTTATCAGTTGAGCTGGCTTTTCATTTATTTAGGGTGAGTTGCACCATCTATCGTTAACGTCAAATTGTTCGACGACGATTGAACCATTTGACGTTAACGATAGATGGTGCAACTCACCCTTAAAATTACTTAAGTAACAGTTGACCAAGTAATTTTATTCATCATAAAAGTGAAAAATGATGACCAGACAGACCATAGACTCTAAGTGTTAATTATACATAGATAAAATATGAAAACCAAACGCACCTTAAGCAGTCGATTCTGGCTTTTAAAAAGTTGCTAGACCATGACGGAGGCCTTGAGGTGGCCTATTAATTCTGCCACCAGAGTTGGCAACCTTTAACATTAGTTGCCAAATTTTAACAAAAGTCTGTGTAAATTTACATAACAGCATATCTTTGTAATATCTCAACTGGAATTAATAGACAATTACCTATCCATTCCCTATTTATAGTCGAGTTGGGAAATAGAACGGTTTGTCATACGCAGTGTTCTGACACGTCGCAGTGTTTGGGTGGAAGAGCGAAATGATATTTTCATTATAATTCCCGGCCTTGGACATTGTTAAAACAGATTTGAATATGATTGGTACGAAATTCCAGAGGGAGCAATTGCGTTTTATAGAAACGGTTTGCCATTTGACTATAACGTGTAGCATGCCTGTCGTTTTAAGAGCAATAATTGCCACACAGATCCAAGAACAGTGCGCACCACAAGATGTTGGCGAGCAATAGACCAGAAATAGCGTAGAGAGTTGGATGTGTATATAACAGATTGGCTCATTGCAGCAAAAACTGAAAAACAAAGGAAGGTTTTTGCACTACAGCAGTGGGAAAGTAGTAGTAGGTAGGATATCAGTATGTAGTGATACTTAGAAATACCGCTAAAAAGCTTGAAAAGCTTGAGCTTAAAAATATCCCTTTGAAAGGATGAACAGTAAATAATCTATATGTATTTCAGTTCTCATCGTGCAATAAACTGACACTATATTCTTTGTTGTACAGCGATCAGCCAATAAAACGGATAAAAAACGAAAAAGCTTCACGCATGTTGCACAGCATTTTTCCCAAAACGAATATATTTTTCATTGAATAAAATATCAGTTTGATCGAGACAACATTGTATGTTGTAAAGACTAACGCGTATAACATAACCGTGAGATAAATGTATTTTTCATCATTTGAGAAGTCGGCAAACTTTCATCATCTGATACCTGAGTGTGGAAAAGCTAAAAGTACCAGTGCAAAAGGTAACTCAGACTTACGGTTTGATCGAGACAACATTGTATGTTGTAAAGACTAACGCGTATAACATAACCGTGAGATAAATGTATTTTTCATCATTTGAGAAGTCGGCAAACTTTCATCATCTGATACCTGAGTGTGGAAAAGCTAAAAGTACCAGTGCAAAAGGTAACTCAGACTTAGTACGTAAGCTAAACTTGTTCGATTTTTGCTGTACTAGCCAGTCGTGTATTTATTTGAAAACTGAAATAATACAATAATAATAACGTTGATACAATGTACACAATAACAATAATAAGAAAAAATATTAGTAAGTAATAATATACTACTTAAGTATAGTCTATAAATAAGTAAAATGCATATTTAAACAAAAAATTGTCTCAATCTGTGCCTAAGTACCTCCTTCTTATTTATTAGTTTGACAAAAATAAGAAAAAATATAAGACACACACACACAGATTAAGACAAAAATAAAAAAATATATAAGTAATAGACAATTACTTAGGTATAGCCTTTATAGGCTAAGTACCTCCTACTTATATAAATAAGTAGGAGGTACTTAGGCACAGATAGGTACACACTTCCCTAAATGTAGGTTAGGGTAAGTAATGAGGTCTAGCAGGTGCATTATACTTTAAAAAAACAATACCGCTTGCTAAGCGTGAAAAGTAGAGACAAAAAGTACTGTTTACTAGTCCAAGTTCTTATAAATTATTTTAGCCGGTACTGTGTATATTTTTTTTATTTTTTTTTATATAACTAAAGTGGCAACCAAGCGTTCGGCCCACAAGATGGTAAGCGGTTACCGCAGCCTATGGACGCTTGCAATACCAGAGGTATCATTCGCGGGTTGCCACCTTGAAGCTAAGATCGAAAGCCTCATGTGCCAGTAATTTCACCGGAAACCATACCCTTCACACCGGAACACAGCAATGCGAGCATTACTGCTTTGCGGCAGAAATATGAACAACAAACATTAAGATTCAAACTTCCAGATTTATAATATTAATAAGATGAAAGATTTTTACTACACTACGGCTTACAAATTAATTTTATACAGATAAATTGCCTATGATTTATACCAGTATTGGAAAAAAGGAACACTTATTTTATTATATTCGTTTATCGAGCTCGTAAGTTTTTTGTAAAGACAGTTAAAAGCTCAACAGAACTAGCATAAACTTAAAAATAACAGCATCGTTATTTTTAACTTTTTTTACGTTTTATTAAAAAATGTATATGCAAGATTCTCGTATATATTTAAAATATTTTAGCAATATAAAATAATAGAACGGCGAAAGCAAACTGGAACGACCCCGAACTCAATGGACCGATAACATAAAAGCGGTTGCTGGAAGTCGGTGGATAGTAAAAGCTCAATACCGGTCGTCATGGCACTCTTTAGGGGAAGTCTATGTTCAGCAATAAAATGTTATATAACGCTTAAGTTAGCTTGTTAGCATAGAAAGTTTAAAAATATGCTTGCAAATTAGCCTTTCATGTAATCAAGAAAATAATAAAGTTCTTATGAGTCAACGACAACCCTAGATGTTAAAAGAACCTAAAAGCTAAAGCTTACCCCGACATTTGCAATACAAGTTTATGGTTCGAAAAATTCTAAAATGATCATCCGAATGTGTTTGAAAATAAATAAATCTTAGGAGAAATAGGCCTTGTTTTTTCCTTAAAGTATTATGAATGTTCCAACGCAAAGAACCTCGGTAGACATCAATAAGAAAAGAATGAGTTATCACCTTTTCCTTAATTTTGTGATTGCGAAATTCGTTGGGGAACGAACATCTAAAATTATTATGGAATTACTAAAAAAAATACGATTCCTGTGTGATAGTATAAAGACTGCATAATAGCGGATAAATACAGGGTTCAGTTGTATAATTATGAGTATAATAAATCTACTTTAATAAAAATAATACTTTATTCGAATATCTAAAATAATAGGAATAATACTTTTGACCGAAACTTTGTACCGATTTATTCCCTAGATATGTAAATGTTTTATTTGGACCAAAATACTCATAAGTAAGAGTCTTGTGATAATATAAGCATTGACAAGGTGGTCTAGTGCAAGTAGTGATTTTACTAAAGTCATAGGTACGAACTTTGCCTAATTAGGAAAAGCATTTT
Source organism: Colostygia pectinataria (assembly GCA_951394395.1). NCBI lineage: Eukaryota > Metazoa > Arthropoda > Insecta > Lepidoptera > Geometridae > Colostygia > Colostygia pectinataria. Next base: position 7,729,567 of record OX596362.1, read on the forward strand.
GTCGAAAATTTATTTGCAAAAAAAATGACAGTGCAAAGTACTCTGAAACTATGCCGAAATGTCCAAGAACAAGACTATCGAAAAACATAGTGTCGCCACCACCATACGCACTTAAGCGTGGAAGATAGATGGATAGCTCTCGTTCGATATAGGTCAATGTCCTAGCCGCGGGAACATTACAACTCTGGCACTGATGAGGGCAGTAAGTTATGTAAATGGTGATGCTAGTCACTTAAGAAACCAGCCCTTTAAATCTTACTCTTTTATAAATGAGAAAGTTTTAGTGGATGTATGGATAAATGGATGGATGTATATTGTATGTTTGTTATTCAACTATGGCAGATGACTATGGAGCGCTTGTGACGTAGCTGGCTAAGTTGGATGGGTGAGCGCCAGTGGCAATTTCAACTGAGCGCTCCCGTGCTTCTGAGGGCACGTTAAACAGTCGGTCCCAGCTTTTTCAAAGTAGTTAGGCCATTACAGAGGCCTACGGGCGGCCTTGAAACCCTGTTACCAGAGTTGGCCACTGACTCATACGAACATACTTTTAACTATGGCAGAATGGCTAAGCAGATGGCATTTGGCACAGAGATTATAGTCTGAAATAGCACATAGGATTTGTTTCCCGGAACAATTAACTGTTCCTGTGGGAAAGCATACAAACTACAAAAACTGCGAAACAACGGAGTTTAGTTACTGGACAATGTTTATACAGATTTTTCAGGTTTTCATGAAAAATAATTTAAAATAAAAACACGGGCATTTAATTTTCTAGCTAAAAGCTTTATTTTTTATTCTAATTGTATTGTTAGAGAAATGTTTTTGTGCCATTTCATTAGTTATTCTAAACACAGTCAAAGGAAAGTTAATTGGCAATCTAGGCATTTTATTTTAAGCAACAGTGCGTAATTAATAGGTACTCGTTAAGGCTCTCTGTACCCGAAATGAAATATGGCCACTGTTAACAGGCAATAAAATATTAAAACACTTCGCAGGTTTAACTCAAAGTGAACCCAAATATTTATAAAAACAAATGCACCTATAAATAAGGAGTAGAGTAGAGATTCTAAAGTTTTTTTTTATATTTTTATGTATTCAAAAACAACGGATTTGGTTTGATTTACAAAAATGTTGGCGTAAATGGCAGAATGCACTGCAACACAATACACAAATATCCACTAAACGACTATAAAAGCTAATAAAAATTGCTAATAAACGTTAACTGGGGACGTAAGTTTTAGCCTGAAATATGCTTAAATAGCTTGCAATATGGTACGCAAGTAGCTTGAAGATATCAGCTACTGGTATGAGTAAAATCAAAATCTGACTTTTTATACATATTATCCTGCATATCATTCATCATCCTTTTATACATTTTTATACGTACGTATTTGAAACAATAATCTTTTTCTCGCCTGTTGAAATTCTGAACCTTATTCACCCCACACTTCAAGAATAGTAGAGTTCTTTGTGATAGAGCTCCTCCGGGGAAGGACTACCACCATACATATTTCTGCCGCCATCAGTAATGCTCGTATTGCTGTGTTCCGGTTTGAAGAGTATGGTTTCCGGTGAAATTACAGGCACATGAGACTTTCCATCTAACGTCTCAGGGTGGTAACACGCAAGTGATATCTATGATGTTGCGTGCGTACATAGGCTGCGGTAACCGCTGACCATCAAGTGGGCTGTACGCTTGGTTGCCACTTCAGTGGTATAAAAAAAAACACTTTAACTTTTACTCAATCCAAAATAATCTCGTTTCTCGGTAACCAATAACCTTTGTTCAATTGAAAAAAGATGCGATGGACAAATGCCATAATCGTATACCGCATAATTAAATGTGTTTTTGAATTGTTAAAGATTTATCTTTATGTCATGACTTAAGTACTTTATCACGAATACTCGCAACTATACAGGGTGCTTCATCACAACTGGGCCAGATCGCAGTCGCAGCTGTTAATCCAACCACAAACTGTGATCAGAGGATTTGTGTGAATTCGCTTACAAAATTCAAACGTCGCTGGAGACAAATTGCTTACATTAATCCTAATGCGAGTCAGAGTAAGCCAAAAGCGACCAAGGTTCAGTGTGGTGACGTTACAGAAATTCAATGAGTTACTGCGTTTAAAACGTGTGTGAATTTGGAATGTTGACGTTGGATTGTAAATGTGGTTCATTTAAATTTGCTGGTAGAATAACTGCATATGGCGTAACGATAAGTTCGTCTGTGTATAATGAATGAGGTTGTTTTTATAAAATTATGCGCTCGTCTACAGCTTTTACGACGGTTCGTATTTTCATTTATCGAACACACGGACTGATAATCTGGAGAAACTCAACAAACAAGCAATATTATTACGTTTAAGTGTAAGCTAAATGGCGCCAAAAGGCGTATAAAGTTTATATTCCTAATAACAAGGCCTAGTGATACCTATTTAAGTTTCAATGCTAACACCAATATGTACCTGAAAAAGTTTCCATAAACGACAAAATATCTTGCTTTCTGATCAGAAAGCCTAAATTTTAAATTGCCTAAGAAATAAAATGTTTAAATGTCATGTCTAAAAAGCAAAATACCTAAGATTCAGAACACCTAAAATGGTTTTTAGTTTTTTAATTTTTAATTGCCTAAGAAGCAAATAGTTTATAATGTAAAACACCTACATAGGAAGATGACTAAATCTTGCGGCTAGATGCTATTGTAGACAAGCAAACAACTTTACTGTGAAAGCGCTAATGATAACTGATACGCTTAATTTGGGGTGATGCTGATTTGTTACTGTGTTAAAATTTCTTACTGTGAACGCTGTGTTTGTATGTTTGTCATTCCATTACGCCCAAACGAATAAACGGATTAAAATTAAGGTTAATACAATCATACAAAAGCTTTAATTCGACTAAAACGTGTGTTGCAGGAACGTCGTGTGAACTGTACATATTTTATAACAAAATGTACAGCACAGGCGTGTGTGAATGTTTGTTACCACGTATCACAGCGAGATCTAGATTGGGATGAATTTAGTAATTAAAATGAATTTTTATCTCGGGAAAATGTTTTTTTTCAGTGGGATATCAGCTCGTTGTCAAATATATTTTAACATTAGAGAATTCAAAAGAACCTTCACACTAATAACACTTAATATTATAAGTGCGAAAGTTTGGATGTTTCCACTCGACAACCACTTAACCGATTTGGCTGAAATTTAAAACATAGATAATGACCGGAAATAGGACATAGGCTACTTTTTTTTACCGGGAAAAAAGTACGGTTCCCGATTCCCACGCAAACGAAGTCACGGGAAACAGCTAGTTCTAAATAAAACATCTACTTATTTTGGTCAAATTGCCCTCCTCATCTTCACCGGGTTAAACGTTCGAAACTGGTGTTAAGAGTACGCAATGTTTCTCTAAATGTGAAAGGAGGAAAGGGGGCGGGATTTCCGTTTAATTTCACTCCGTAACAATTCACTTTAAAACTTCCTTGCTTTCACACCAGTTCATGTTCACTTACTAATTAACCAAAATAAAGTTAGAGTGTGTTTTGTTAAGGGCGAGCAGCATGATCAATTTTATATTGTGGTGTCAACAGACCACGTTAGCTGTTTTTGTTATGTTAAATGTTATTCACAATCATAATATTTATATCAATATATATTATTATTTCAGTGTGTCAGAGTCCCAGCAGGAAGAAAATTAAAAAACTGCCATGATTATTAATGTTTACCACAAGAACTTAACACAAACATAATGATATCAAATAAAATAAATAACATTGTACCAAATCGGTACATCTTCACTGCTAAGTGATAACCCCCGTTTTTTAAATGAATTGTACAAAAAGTAGAAAGCTACATTACAAACGTGCTCGTTCTTAGCTAAACAGCACCTTAACATCCGTAGGCAGTTGGAAATACAGCATCCTTTATTAAACCACCTTCTGGTGTTTGTTCAAAAGTAGCTAGTCAAGATACTTCTGCAGTAAAAGGAAAATATCAGGACAAATAATAAATCATCGTAACGGATCTTTTACGGCGGAAATATCCAGTAGCCCTTTTTTTCGTATTTTGGAAGAAGTTTCCCAATCAAAAAATCCCAAAAAAATATATGAAGTCTTGAAACTTGTATAACATGTTTCATCTAGATCGGTTGAGAGTATACAACAAATTGACAAATGAAACCAAATTTTAGAAGCATAGACGCTTCGCTTGTTTGGTCAATTATTAAATAATTGCTTGAAACTACGAACTTTACTATGCGTTTTGTAATACTTCCGGTACCTCTAAGGTAAACAAAGTTAGCATGCGTGTTGTGTAAATGATGTTAGTTTATCGGTTAATATTCATTCAAATAATAGTTTTGAAATTAATGATAACATTCTGTAAAACTTAACTTAAATTTCGTTGAATAAATAATTTCAACTGGGCATTATAATTGACCGGTAAAAAGGTTTAGAATCAAGAAAGAAAGAGAAAATTTGAAATCAAGGTAAAATAAAGAAAAATCTTTTGAATTACTTACAGTATTACAATAAACATAACAAGATATTTCCCGCTATGTTAATATTTGCTTTGCTATCCTTGTTTTAACAAGACCTTTAATCTCGGCATGCCTGTAGTAGGAAATGTTAACCAGTACGAGTTACGACATTTCTACACGTTGAACACGTAATAATTTTACGATACTTCCACTTCATTGAAATTAATGATAGAAATTGAAATGCTCTCAAGTAATATTAAGTGCTTCACTCGCAGCAGCGCGCTCGTCAAATATGTATCAAAATTACTTTTAATTGCCAGTTCCTCAAATACAAACACGGCGTGGTACACGAAGACGTGTAAAAGTCAAATAAGATGACGTAATTTTGCTAAAACTCGACACAAACATGAATTAGTCTAATATTCAACGTTTGTTTGTTCCAGGTAGGAGGTATGCGGGTTCCCAAAATTCCCGCTACCTTGCTACTGTTGCTTCTTGCAATAGAAGCTTTAGATGCAAATAGAAGGAAGCAAAAAGAAAACAATATACCATCAACAACAACGAATATCTGCGACATCAGTGACCGAGACTCAAAAGTACATTGCTACTGTGAGTTCAACCAAGAAATAAATGAAGCAGTGAAAACAGAGTGTTGGGTGTTTAACGGAGGCATAGAGAAAACAGACTCGCTATGGCCCAGTTTCATCTCACAATCAAATTTAGAGAACCTTGCGTTCAATATACGGGTAGACGGAGGACTGAGCTTTGTCCCGTCAAAAGTCTTCAAGTACCTGAGAAAACTAAAACAATTCAGTATTAAATATAGTTCAATAACTACGATACACAGTTCAACGTTTTCAAACATGACGTCAGTACAGGAAATGTCTCTTACAAAGAACCAAATAATGTATTTGAGTAGACACTCATTTTCCAACATACCCAATATGACCATTCTAAACCTAGAAGAAAACCAAATAGTTGAACTTGTCACTGAAACATTTTACGAGCTACCTGCTTTACAGAAATTGTACCTAACGAGTAATAACATTAGTACTATTCAAGATGGAGCCTTCCGACATCTCATTAACTTAATTGACTTGGACTTGGATAAAAACAATATAAGCGAGCTGAAAAAAGAATGTTTCGACGGTCTGGCTAATCTAAAGCGATTAGATTTAAGGAGAAACAAAATAGGCATTTTAAATTCGTTTACTTTCACTGAACTTTGGAACTTGCAAGTTCTGTTATTGGACAATAATGAAATTTTCGTACTGGCCCAAAGGTCTTTTGACGGATTATCTCAGTTAAGGAAGTTAAGCTTGAGCCATAACAAGTTGGTGACTTTGACCAGTGGACTGTTTGAAGGAGTACGGGGGCTGACTGCCCTGGATCTGAGATACAACAAGTTAAAGAGATTTTCATTTGACAATTTGAGTCCTATCTATGATAATTTGAAAACAACGAACAGCTACATCTATTTAGAAGGTAAAAATTAGTTATATGAGTTCAATCCAACTAAGTTATAAGTAAACTTTAGTGAACAGTGCCTGAGCTCTCAGTTAGTGAAAAATGTATTCTAATAAGATAAAAAGCTGCGATATATATCTACGCGTAACGAGCTTAGTAAAATCTCAAATTCATCTATATTTCATTACAAAAGAGACCCTTCTATAATTAACCTTTATTAATATCATTAATATTCAGCGCCAATAATATCAAAGCTAATTTGTAAATTGAATTGTCGCAGACTTTGAATTAACTGTGAATAAATTCGTATAAAGTCAGTGGCTAACTCTCCTGGCGGTGTTTAAAGGCTGCTTTTAGGGCCATAATCGCATATCGACTGTATAAATACATGAAGCATAGAGTAGGGGTTTTATGTGACTGGAATCTGCTTCTGGTTTCATGTATAACTTATGCTTCATCTGCATTTTAGCCTTTAGCCCCCCACACCTTTTAAAACTCACAGAGATAAATCTGAGTTATTTGGTTTCCTTAAACGCAAAACACACAGAGAGCGGGCCCGCCGCGGTTGGTTTTTTAGTATTGTTACTAACTGCAACTTTATTAATTAAAGTTTTTATTATTTCAGGAAATGAATTGCCATGCAACTGTCATCTAGGATGGATGCACAAGCTAAGACACGAAGCTCGAAGCGTTAAAGTTAGAACATCATTAGAAAAGTTCATTTGCAAATTAGACATGAAACAACCTTTAAGTTCGCAATTTACTTACTTTGAGAAGAGCGAGATAGGCTCAAACGATTTGTACGAGATCGACGATAAAATTCATATGTCACATTATTCAGAAGCGGATTTTATAAACGAAGAGCCAGATGATATTCATGATGAACCGGAATCGGTTAAAGGGGAAAACGACAGGACACTACTTCAGATCCCTGTTGAAATGCTTCCGTGCCCTTCCGAACCAAAAACTGTAACTGACAAAACATACACACACCCTTCGCAAAACGAAGCAAAAGATTACAGAAATCTAATTTTATCTTCATCTGTAAAAACTACGGCGTATTCTGTTCTCATTTTAGTAACGTTTCTGGTATTAGTATAAGGTGTAAATAAAACGAAAAGTTAATACAAATTAATGTTTGATCAGTATTTCTAAAAGGAATAAGAAAATTGTTTGGAAAGTTTCACATGTTTATTACTTGTTATGCTTCGTATCTTTGTAAATATTTCATCTTACCGCATGGGTAGACTGGTGGCGCGTTGTAGTATAGCGTACACAAACAAAAACCGTATAAATTTGTTAAACAAGAACTTTAGAACGCTAAGGCTAAAAAGCTTTAGCACATAAATAAGAGATCATTCTGGTTATATCTTCTAATTTAAATCAGTTAACCAATCAGAGTGTGAAACATAGCGATGTTAGAAAACTCAATTACTCGTTTTTTGCTATTTATAATGAATCTGTGTAAAATATAATGTTAATTTGTAAAAATGTGATATATTAATAAGTGTAACTTAATTCTTATCTCTAGATAAATAAGTTAAGTTTTCTAAGAGAAACTCATCACACGTTTTAAATTTATTTCAAGGAAAAGTAAAATAAACGTTGTATGTAAATAGTAGGTTTAAAAGTAAACGAATTTATTTACTTATATATGTATCCCTCTTATTATTGTTGTATATTTAGCGCCATAATTTTTTTTTAAATCTTCTTTGTTTTGTTATAAAAAAAAATGCTCTTTGTTGATTGATTTATTGCTTTCTTATAAAATAAATGTTATTTGATGCTTATTTATGACTGCTCTGGTTTGTCTATTAATTGAAAAAAAAATTAACCACAAAAAAATACACAAATCTTGTATGTTTTACTAAATGAATATACATTATACATTCAGTGACTTGGTTTTTAATTAAATCAATGATGATCAGTAGGATATGACATCTTCATTAATAAAAAAAATAGGAAAAACTATTACTAAAATGCAAATTGATTTGATAAATGCCACTGGCTATGTGCTGAATTAGCACGGACTTATAAACGGTTATTTGCTGTAGATTACCATTTAAATTTAGCTGGTTTTATAATAATATTCTTGTGTAAAAGCCGAAATGCTGTAGCAAATCTAATTAACGGCGAGTGGCTAACGGTAATAACAGTAACATTTATTGGATTAATTCATTTCGATGCCTGCACCAGAAATAATGATAACAACTAAATACCAAGCCATGATTCGAAGTATTACGGCTTCCACATCAAATTACTGTTACGCTAATAACTATCAGCTTTAATAATTAATCATATCATTTAGTTTATTTAGTTATAGTAGTACAGTAAAGAAAAATTTGTAAATATTATTTTTTTTCACTTTTCAAGATACAGACGTGTATACAATTAATTACTGCATACCATGCAAGTTTATAAATGATGCAATAAAAATATTGGTTCAGTATGTATGCCTTTATCAGCAGTATTTTTTTTTATGTTGAAGCCTAACAAAACAAAATAGTAATAAATAATAAAACAGTTTTAGTAACAACCACCAGTAAAGGTGGGGCGATTCGCGTCCCGACAGAGACAGACGGGAGACCGCGACCGTTACTTGTCGCGACGCGAACCACCCCCTTAAATACATTGAAACTAAAAATGTGTCTAAAATGTCAAATAATGTTGTGTTTTAAACAGAGCGTTTTGTTTGTGTGAATTTCACATGGCCTTTTTCAATAATCTGTGACAAGGCTAACATTTTGCTACTTTATACTTTACAATTACTATTGTAGTAATAAATTTGTTCCCTTATTTGTGTGATGAGATGACTGATCATGATAATATTGTAATAATAACTTAATTTCAGCAGCCACCGTACCTAAACTGGTATTTTTATTGTTTTTTTTAAATAAGTATATTTGGTAACCTCACACTTGGACTCTAATTACAAGCAGCAGTCCTTTTACTTTTGTTACTAATGAGTTTCATATACTAAGATAGAACCTTGCTGGCTAATTCTATTAATAAAATGTTTAACATTATTGTTCAATAGCTTAACACGAAAACAACCAAAAACTGACGAAAACCAGCAGTAATTCAACTGCTCAGCAAAGTTTGTTAATAAAAATGCAGTTCTGACCACCACTCTAGCCTAGTGGCGACGACTCAAACATCGATAGTGCAGATTCAGATACAGTACATAATAATTTTGATACTGGAAAAGACCACAGCTCTTATTTGCTAAACTAAAATTGCCAAAGGCTAAGTGTGAAGTGGGGCTTAAGGTAGGTTTTTTTACCACAGGCGAGGCGACAGACAATTGGAGAATTCTGACCAGTAAACGAGTACAAAGGAACGCTGGTCAGCAAGTAATTTTGCATCTTAAATAAATAGTTGATCGCTCATCGCTTAATCTCCAGTGGTGAGACATGACACATTTTTTTTCAAATTGAATGTATCCAGCTGATTTGAACCCTTTATTCATAATACTGTTAAAACCTCAATGGCCTCATTATCTTAAAAAAAATAAAGACATTCTCTAACTTATCGAGCGTTTTTATATGTGGTTATGAATAAGAGGCAAGTCTTACTACCAATCCATACTTTTACGATTTTGTGTCTAATTAAAAATGAAATTTGTGTCCGAATGAATATTGTAATCTAATAAATTCTAACTAATTACGTTTGATGTGGTTCACTTATTTGCTTTGATGAAATGTTGATCTGGGCTAAATTACCTATTTCAGTTTAAGCTTAATTACGTATTCCGTTTAAAGGTAGTCTGTGACTGGTCAGCTTTTGTTGGCTTAGTAAACGCAGCAAACCAATGCATGCGCTGTATTTTTTATGTATACTGTTGTAGTGTAATTATTCACGTCGTCGTTGTGATGTTGAAACAGGTAAAAGCCTTATGGCCTTATGATGAGCAATAATCTTATTCTGTTACTGTTTTATGAATACCAAATATATTGCGCAGAGCCTCAAGACCAAAGTCTACAATTAGTGCGTGTTGCCAGTGATGACTTATGGCACTGAGACGTGGTCGCTAACTATAAGTTACATTCACAAGCTCAAAGTCGCTCAACGAGCTAGTAGAAGAACTAAGATAACCGACATAGCTCAATAATGAGCAAGTTGAAGTCAATGGATGGTAAAGGCTCAAGATCGGTCGTCATGGCACTCTTTGGGGGAGGCCCATGTTCCAGCAATGGACGTCTAATTGATGATGATATAGCTGTTTGCTCATCTAAAGAATGACCTAGTGATGTTGGTGCTACTTAGATCAGTGAGCCACTAAAGCACACTGACTAAGATATGTGGCATTACATAAAGATGAAATGTCATGACCTGTAATTTCATCAGGATTTTCTTGGACTAAGCGTAATTGCTGGTAGGACTTAATAGCGATAAAATCTCAGAGTAATGAGCGCAGTGCCACTGCAGTGCGACCATCACTGCGCTTGCTTTGTTGTGCTTGAAGTAGGCTTGAATTAAAAAAAATGTTGGTGCAGATCATACCTATTGATTTTGAATTATACAGGGTCTTTTATTATTAGCCCAGGAATAGATTCCACACACAAAAAATACATGTCGTACCTTTTTTTTTTGTCTTAAAATTGTTACATTGTCTTAAAAACCCCGAGTCGATTAAGTTTATCTGGCCAATGTGGAATCTATTCCTTGAATGTTATGCACAAATATTGAAATACCCTGTATAGAGCTTAGTTGACTATTTACGGTGGGTAAGTTAGTAAGTTAGTAATCCTTTCTTAGCCTAGTTACTCAATCACGCCGTTACTACTAAACGGATTATGGTGAAAAATGGCAAGTTGTATGTAATATTTTTTTCTATTATTTGTTCCCTTTTTTTGGTGAAGGTAGATTTTTTCTAATACTTTTTTTACTTTGGGCTTTTATCTTCATGCCTTTTGATGTTTAGCTTTGACATTGGCCTTTTCTCGAGCGAGAGTGATTTGGTCTTATTCCACCACGCGAACCCAATGCATATTGGTGGTTATGATGCACACGTTTTCCAAGTTATTAGATCGCTTTTTGTCATAGTAAAGTTGTGCGGATTAAACGTTTTTTTTTATTCCATTATATAGATATCCTAGAATTACAAAATCTGTTATTTATTTCATAAATCTGCCCCATAAGGTGTCAAAGTTCTCAAAAAACACGCCAATAACGCGGGCAGAAATTATAATGTTTTGATGCAGTTATTAGTAGTTACTAGAGTATTTACTCACTAATAGACAAAACATTTTTTTACTAACAGACAGACAGCTGTCGTGTCTCTGTCACTGATGCAATAATCAAGGCATTTTAATGCAAGATTTCTCGAAATCTGCTTTAAAGGGGATTTTCAAAAGTATTTTGACACTAACCCCAATGGGTTCATAAGGCTTTCCCTCACACACGTAAGGGCCTAAGAACATCGCGTTTTTTACACGCGCATAGATACGGAAGAGAAGCGGCTAAACGCGTTACTCGTTACTTGAATTGCGCATAAGTCGTCTCATCTGAACAGCCTTTTTGAATTTGACGCCTGAAGCGTTTGGTACCATTTTAATACGTTTTTAGATTAATCTGGGAATGGAAATTGAGCAAATTTTCCGTTGCGAATATCCAGTGAGATTTCAGTCATTCATATTGACTGTGCTTCTACCCATCTGATGCCGCCAGGGATGTTCTGTAAAATGTAAGTGGCAAGAATAAATTGTTCGTTACAGTACATTTTATTAATAGGTGCATTTTTGTGGGTTATTCCCGCTTGCCCCTGAGTCTCGTTCCCACTGGGACCAGTGGGTAGTCTTATGGTTTTTTACAACAAAGCATGCAATGCTGTAGTGGCGGTCACAGGAAACTCGTAGATGCAAAAAATGTCTTTTGTCAAAGACGTTGGCTGACCGTTTTAAATGACCAGACAGCCAACGTCTTTGACAAAAGACATTTATTGTATCTACGAATTCTACGAGTTTTTGAATGCTCTTGAATTGTGAAGAAAAACTTCGTCAATCAATCACTATTCACTCCGCATTGCGTCCGTGTGGTGGATTATGATCCAATCATTTTCGCTCGAGGGTTGGCCAGCATTGGCAGCAACAGCAAATCTTAGCAGTGGGAAAGGTCTCCATGACCAAGACTTGATAAGTAAGTAATGTAGATTAGTAATGACATACATGACTTGGTAAGTATGAGTTAAAAACCGCCTCTATCAACGACTTTAAAAAGTCGGAAGAGAAAGCTTAACGTGCATTCCGAAGCCCGGCAGTTTCAACTAATCGCTTTAGTTGGAATTGCCCCTTGGCACTGGCGGTCACCTATCTAAATGGTGACCACGCGGAAAAGTGCTTAACTTTGCGTTATTGAACAACTCACCCAGTTATGCTACGAGCGCTTAATGTCATGTAAGAATGATGTTTCACCTTATAAATATCATAGCATGGCGAGTTGGAAGGAAATGTATTGTCAAACAAACTGAAATGGTCAGGGCAGAACGGTATAGTGGAAACCGGCGTTGTGGAACTAAATCATTAAAGATATAATCCGGTTGTTAAAAACTACTCGTACAGTAATGACTTTTAGATAGTCGACTATTAAATTAAAAGAATGGTAGTACAGAATAAACAATAAAATAAAAGAAGTTTATGCTCAATTTAAAGACTTTTCACTTTTATTGCTTTAGTAAGACCACTGTGAAAAATGTTTTCTATTTAAATGTGAACTTTATTTTATAGTACTAAAACCGGATGCTTAATGATATTAAATTGTTTTTGGCAGTTTTATTAGAAAATTTTACAAGTATTGATTTAGCATAAATATTTCAATTACTCTTTTCACCTTTTTCTCTGAAGTACAAATTTTACTAAGAAAGCACATAAATAACGGTGCTCTTTGTGTTATAAGCTGCTTGGAAAAGTTCCTTTACCAAATATTTTGTGCTCAAAGGGTGTCCTGGTAAAATTTCTGAAAGTTTTGATCCACGTCCTATAGTGTCATACCTTCGGTATTCCATGCGTCAATAGGCTACGGAAACCATTGCTTGTAACTTAGATGTATTATAAATCAATCTATTTATACTTAAAATAATAAAAAAGTCAAAGCGTCTTAGCATTTTAGAGCTCAACTAAAACTTCACTAAACTAAAGTTCTCAGGCCATGGACAGAGATGACATGACATAAATACTCTGTCACCTGAGTTGGCCACTGACGCAAACGAACTTACTAAAAGCTCAATCGCACAAACTACAACTGCACGACCGTGATATCGTCTCAATTATATATTATCTTCGTCGTACTGCACCGCCATGACTTAATATAAAAAAGACTTTGCAACTTCACCGCGCGAGTTCATCGAGCTATATATGTATATATATATGTGGCCTCCATAACAATAGCAAGGGGTCATGCCAAAAAAGCGATAGGAACCCAGCCGGTGTTGGTGCCAGTTCTTTTACGGCATGGGCGCGTTGCAACTGGTTTAATTTTTCTAGCTTGTGAAACGTTTTAAAGTGATCCTTGTGATTCTACTGAAATAAATAATATTTGATTTTGATTTTGATTTTTGATATTTGAAGCATAGGTGATGTCAAAACTGCAAAGTCACGATGTCAATTGCCCGCCGCAATATTGCGACTGCATCGCCGACTTCAAGATTCTTTGCTACTTTTAGTCACTTATTGAAAATTCTCATCATCTCTCTAACATTAAATTGCTATATTCACTTGTGATTCCAATAAAACTAATAACATAACTTACAGAACTTACAAAACCAATATTGAATAGCCGAAGCACGTATTCAATAAAGCACATCAAATATAAAACGTTAAAAAGCAGTTAGTGTATCAGTTATGGTTCCTTCGTCTTGGATCAACGCCAGAGCTACCACAGATTCCAAAATATTAATTTCTATAACCACAGAACAGATATTAGTACTACGTAAAGAATGGCTACTTCCTACCTCCCACCGGTTTTACTTACCCCACCCCGAGAGCGAGTTTGCCGGCGCCTTTCGCTGGCACTGAAGCTTAGGGCTAAGGCACGCGTTAAAATAAAGTAAGTAAGTAAATAGTGATGCAGATCCTCCTATTCTATCCTCCTATTCTAAAATAATAATAAATATGGGTTATACTACTTAACTGTTATTCACTAGGCTTGTTACATTGTTTTTTGGCAGCAATTACCACTAATGTGATGCAGGACAAGTATAAAACAGATACAAAAAGCTATATTACACTGGTTATTTATTCAAAATTAAAAAAACACCTTTTGTTATATTTTTGACTAGTACGCCAGTAAGATAACTGTCATTTTAGTGGCTAAGCGCATCCCAAACGGCTAATTTCACGGAAGCCTAGATCCGCTGTGCGAACTATACTGTCTTTCGTTTTCATTAGACGATGATATATTTGAAATACAGACGTTTAAAATGGCTAACAGAGGTTTAAACTTTAAAATAAGTTAAGTTAAGTTTATAAGCCCTCAGCAAATGAATTTGATGGAAATTCACCTTGTCACAAAAATGGCATTACGCTATCGATGCGGCACTTAAAGTGAGTGCACTTTTTAAAAGGTCTCCCGAGATAGACATTATTTACGTCCTGCGACCCAATTTGAAGGCTTAGCTGTATCCTTTCTGGGGATTTGGAGCAGGGCGGGTTAGCTGGGAAAAGCTAGGCAAAGGGGTAAACTATAGCTGTATTGCATTTTGCCGTACACACGTTTTAAATTAAAATGTCTAGGAAACTCTATTCACTATTTTAACGCATTTGTACTGATATAAAAACCTTATTACTAAATAAATTATTACAGTTCTTTTAATACTTTAATCTTATTAATCAAAACTACTTACTTCACTTGTAGTACTGCTCTCTGATCCAAAGTACTGGATTTGCATTTCGGTAGCGCAAAAAATAGAATTTATAGTAAACTGTTTTGCGTACATCGTGTTGAGCTGAGCTTTTGATTTTTATAAATCAAAAGCTCATCATATTTTCAATATGATAACTAATTTGAGTCTAAAATAAATTTGATGCCAGACTTTTATACGGTTTTTGTTTTTCCCTCAAGTAAAGTTTGTTTCCTAGAAAAATTGCTACAGTGGTAAGTATTTGAGAATGGTGAAACTCGCCGGAACGACTCTCTTACGTCACAGAATATCAATACAATTCCTCTCTATAACGGCCATTCTTGACGTTAACGTGCTTTTACTACGCCCATGAAATATTCAACATTGGTAACGTGAAAAGAGAATCGTAAAATGTACAAAGAAAAAATACTTTTGGAGTATTATATTGCTTTTTACGAAATTAACTTTTTAATCTTAGATACCTAAAGAACAACACTTGTTCAAAGCTTTAGTCATATTAATTTAAGTTTAAATTCTAAACGGGCCATCATCATTGAGGCCACCAAATTATGTTTTAACTATTCAGAATAATCCTTGGGATGACATCGGCTCGAAGCGCCGATAGCCAATCGTTAATTTTAACTTTTCACCGCAAGTGTAGGTACTGTCAATCGAGGGCAGTAACTATTTGGTAATCAATCATCATCATCATGACAGCCTACTAATGCTTACACTGTTAGGACACTTGCGGGCGAGAGTTATTGGGTCTTAACCCACCACGCGGACCCAATGCGGATTGGTGGATAATATCGAGGCCTAACAAGAACGGGGAAAACCGTGCATGACATGGTTAAAAAGGAATATTTTTTATAAATGTTTGCTTGTGGGAAGAAAAAATTCAAATGAAACAGGGCTACACCCTTTTTATTAGCTCAATGGAAAGTCTTTTGTTCAGTGATACCTATCTAGCATAAAAAAAAGTCATTGGATGGTTAAAACACAGTGTAGTGAAAGAATAACTCCTCGTTGATTTAAATAAACCTTGAGAGGAGAGATGGTCAAGGTTGAATTTTAATCTGTGCATAATAAATTGGGTTTACGAGTAACCCTCAACTTCGTGGCCCTACGTAAAACGCTCCCTTCACACTGCGTACCAAGTTTTTACTACCCCCGCAGGGCGAAACTTTAACACTGTTTTAATTAGTTGGGGTTATTTCACCTCAAAATATGGGCGTTCTCATACGTGCTGTCACGCAGTTCTCTTATATAGAACTCTCGCTCAGAGGTACCTACATTTTACGTTGAAATTAACATTGGAATTGTGACAAAATGCAGCAACAGACAGTAACTGTGACTAAAAAGCATGTAAAGCATCTATAAAGAAAAATAATGAGTCATCTAAAAATCTGTAAATCATTATGTGAAAAAGTATTGTAGCAAGTCAAATTACTGAGCAACAATTGTCTCGAGATGACCAAGGACCTTACAAGAGTAAGGCCCCTGGTCACCTCGAGACAGTTGTTGTTGTTGAACGCGATCGGTATTGGACAAGTATTGGAATATGAAATTTTATACTTTTGAGTGCAAACCTAGCGCCAAATACAACCTTGTTTTCAAGAGAACCAAAATTTGACAGCAGTAATTTGTAATTGGATCAAAATTGTTATTGAATTCAAAACAGTGACCAAGTGACAGATTTCAAAGTGTTCAGTGACACTACAACTTTATGGTTATTGGCACTCAACATCAGACAAACGATTTAACCAACTCTCCTAACATAATAATAAATGAACTCTGTTCAACTAAGGTAACTCTAGCGTTTATCTTCTATTTTGCGAAGAGAAACATTTCATAGTGATCTTTAACGTCCAACGTCTGTCTACAATCAATAACAGTAAAAAGAGTTCTTTCTTTGCCCTTGCCACCTCATTATTCAACATTATACAACAATATTGTCAAAGTATATTTCTGTCTCAAGAAAATCAGTAACCATAGCACTTGTTCTATGTTATTTATTTAAGTTCTGTCTGTGTAGAGATTTATGTTGTGTCACGGAAAATGGCGCGCGTGGCGTGACTTCACAGATTACAGCAACGTTTCTATCTTTACTCTATCATTGGACAAATCTAAAATCTAAAGCAGTTGGCTCTACAGCATAATATTTTTGACATAACCAACGTGTGCATTCAAGAGGCACTAGCATTACCAAAACTGGCTACTGACTCATATTTATTTAGTTTTTAAAAAGCTTATTCATCTAAAGACCAAATGACGTTACTTTAAATTGATTGCTGTTTATTTTTATTTATCAAACAATTTGCACAAACAAATCATCACTCTACGAGCTCGCAAAGCTTGCAAAAGCATAGTGTTCGATAAATGAAAATAGAATTATCAGTTATCAATTTAAAGTTTATTTTACTGTGCTGGCTGTCGGGTAATGTCATACACTGTTTCTTGAATAGACGAACCAGCCCAAGCGGGTTTCTTGGAAATCTTCTTGTTCAATATTTTACAATTAATAAACAAATATGAAGTATCGGTAGACTATTACAAAGCGCCATCTAGCAAAGTAAGCAAATATTGTACTACGGAAACCAGATAACTGATAGAATATTAAACAATTTTGCAGATCATACAAGTATTTGTCCCACAGCAGGTTCAAACCCGCAACCTCTTGGTTCTTGATCGGCTACTCACCTACCGTGCCACTGACTGCGACAGAATCGCTAACAATCTGATAATGTTGAGTTAGTGCTATCTCGACATTTTCTATACAAAGTTTACCCTCTTTGTCGCATGTTAAAGGGAGCGTAAAATATACTTTAGTAATATGTTACGGTGCACGTGTAATATGACAGTTCATAAAGTTTATTATCAAGTTTACGCTCTGGCTCTGCTTGTACTTTGAATTAAGGCTACACTTCACGGAGTCAACAGGAGTCTTTTGTTTAAGAACCCCTTACACGAGCAAGTTAGTGGTGAAGCAAGTAAGTTGTTCTCATGGCACGATTCAGTGATGGAAACTGTAAATTGCGTGGTGTAGTACGTTACCTTAAGTGGAGCACTTTTGCTCTTTTGATCAGTCATATTTCTCGAGAATTTGTTGTCTGTTTCCTTATAAAGGTTTAGCTTTATTTATTTTTCATGCAATACAAGCTAATTAGCCCTTACAGCGTCCATGTACTCACCTACAGCATTATCATTAAGTTACACTTAAGCTGAATACATTGTACATTGAGCATAAAATAAATGAAATAAAATGATTTTTTTTTAGATGAAAAAATCAATCAATAAATTTGTTAATATTCTAAATTTGTTCTAAATTTAGAATATTAACAAATATATTGTTCTCAATCAAGCAAGTAGGGTCTAGGGCCCGTATTCAAAAACCATACTTGAGTGTGAATCGTGACTCAAGCATCAATCAGACATAATTTTTCTCTGAAAAAGTGTCAAAAATCGATGCTTGAGTCACGATTCACACTCAAGTTTGATTCTTGAATGATCAGTTATTTTTTTTCAAAACATTATAATAGAAACATTTAATATGTATTTAAAAAAAAACTACATTATTTTATCATTTTTACTATCAACAACTTCAGGTTACTATCAAGAGTCAACGATGAAATACAATATAAAGCTGTTTCTAACCATCTCTGTGAAGTGGGACCTTAAAGCATGGCAGTAAATTCTAGGTCGGTTGACTGGGGAGCATAAAAACTTTAATTTGAACATTCTTTCATTTTACTCTCTACATTATTGCATGTTTATTTATGGAAGCCTTTGTACGTACTTGCAAAAGTACTTTAATAAAAAATGAGATAACCTTCTTTGTTTTTCGGAATAATATTTTATGTCAAGTGTGTGGCACTGTTTACCAAAAAGTATCATAAAATAAGATAGGTACCTGCAGCTCTAGATACATACTTTTCTGATCTTTGAGCGCGTAAATCATTATTATTTTAGACTTACAATACTAGCCTAGAGTCAAGTTGGAACCACGCTCTAAGAAGGAACGGGGGACAGCAGGAAGACTCGACTCTTATCAGAATTAAATCAGGTAGTCAAAAGTGCGAGCTAAATCAGAAAATGAAAATACGAGCCAAATAATAGTTCCTCTAATGACTCGATAACCACTGAACCTATTTGGCTGAAATGTAAAACATAGATAGATAATGACCGGGCATAGGATAAAGACTACGTTTTTATCTTAAAAAATAAGGTTCTTGAGTTCCACGCGACCGAGGTCGCGGGCAACAACTAG
This sequence comes from Colostygia pectinataria, assembly GCA_951394395.1. Classification (NCBI taxonomy): domain Eukaryota; kingdom Metazoa; phylum Arthropoda; class Insecta; order Lepidoptera; family Geometridae; genus Colostygia; species Colostygia pectinataria. The sequence continues at coordinate 7,748,616 of OX596362.1, forward strand.
TTTTATGTAGATTCTTAGCTATCATTAGATACCTTACCTAGATTATCTCCTTAATAATCCTTATATTAAAATTACTATTTACCTATAATTTTATTATGTTGTTTCGCTCGTGACGTCACCCTGTTGAGGCTCAGTCTGAAAACCAGCGTCACTTCCTTCCTATGTTCCGGAGTGACATAAAGCTGAGACTGGACCTGTTTGACCGCACTCACAAAGAGAGACTATGTCACTAATACGCTAGGTCTTTCTTTCTTTTTTGTGTATAAATTTATTTGTTTTTGTTTTTGACCTTATTTCTTGCCTTTTTACTGTACTGCTCTCCTAATTGTGTGTGTCAAATAAACAAATTCTTATTCTTATTCTTATATAAGAATATTTCATCATAATTGATGAAATAATACGCGAGACTTTTGATTAGACTTTTAGATTAATTTATTTTAATAAAATATTACAAAGCATGAGCGACTTGTGGAACTTGAGTAGACAGAGAGAGAAACAGTGTTGCTATCCTATTTTCACTATGCTTGTAATAAGTAGCTAGTGATGTAGCTACGTTGCGTCCTTAACTTCAACACCCTCCTCTGGACGCAAACCCATTGCTCTGATGAACAGTTCATGCTTTGGTCGATGCAGTCCTTTCGTCAAAGCATCAGCTACCATCTCTTGAGTGCTTTTGTAGTAGACGGTAACAAGTTTGCTGGCGATCTTTTCTCTCACAAAGTGGTAGCGGACATCAATATGTTTGCTGCGAGCGTGGTAGATGTCGTTACCTGAAATACTAATCGCACTTTGATTATCGCAATACAGTGTAATCGGAGTACCTGTGAGACTAGGCCAAAAGTCTTCTTCCAATTGTTTAAGCCAGATAGCTTCTTGTATTGCCGTGGCCAATGACATATATTCTGCCTCAGTACTAGACAGAGCTATAGTTGGTTGTCTTTTTGAACACCAACTTATGGCGGCACCCTGAAAAATAAAAATATATCCAGAGCAGGATCTTCTATCCTCTGAATTAGTCGCCCAGTCGGCGTCGCAATAACCAACAATATTGCCGCTAGTTTTCTTGAATACTAGTTTTCTTGAAATGGTTCCTTTTAGGTATCGCAATATTCTTTTTAATGCTACCCAATGCTGTGAAGTTGGTTTATTGTTGTATCTACTTAGCGTATTTACCGCATAAGCTATGTCTGGCCTGGTTCCTTGTGATAGATACAACAGACATCCAATTACTTCTTGGTATGGAATGTTTTTCATAACGTCTTCTTCATTTTCAGCCTTCTTCAACTGTAGGCCAGGCTCACATGGCGTATAGACCGGCTTGCAGTCACTCATGTTAAAACGGCTGAGTATTTTCTCTACATACAGTGATTGATCAAGTGAAATTTCAGACATTTTTTGATCAATTTTATAGCCAATGCAACATTTTGCTCTACCAAGATCTTTCATTTTAAATTTTTCATTTAACTTAACTTTCATCTTCAGGGCAGTGTCTTCATTGTTAAATAGGTAGAGTAAGTCGTCCACATACACAGTTATAAATAGTATATCATTTTCATCAATTATTCTGTAGTATATGCATGGATCCACTCTAGATCGTGACATGCCTATTTCTAGGAGAGCTGCATTTAGTTTCTTGTTCCACTGTCTGCTTGCCTGTTTTAGGCCATATACAGATTTTTTTAAATGACAAACCTTTTCACCATTTTCAAAATGTGGCGGCTGTGACACGTATATTTCTTCTTCAATCTCGCCTTGTAAAAATGCTGTTACGGCATCCATTTGGTAAATATTTAAATTGTATTTAACAGCCAATCCAATCACATATCTCATTGAAGAATAACGTATGACTGGAGCATATATTTCATGGTAGTCTATACCTTTTTTCTGTTGAAATCCTTTTACAACGAGTCTTGCTTTATATCGTGTTATTACGCCATTTTCATCTGCTTTGGTTTTGAAAACCCATTTGCATGCCAATACCTTTTTATTCTTAGGTGGGTCAACCAATGTACCAGGTATTATTACTTATTAAAGACTGATATTCTTCAGTCATTGCCTCTAACCATTTATCTGCCTTTTTGCTATTTAGAGCTTCTGAAAGGCTTTGTGGGTCACTGTCTAAAATACTCATAGTAGATTCTGCATTACAAACAAAACTGGTTGGAGAAACCGTACCTTCATCATAGTCATGTTCAGAAGATAAGTCAGATTCATGAATTTCTTTTCTACGCAATGATCGAATAGCCATGTCTTGAGTTTTAATGACTCTACCCGGTGAGTATGTTGAATCTTCTAGATCAGTATAGTAATGAGATGATGAGCTTGAGCTGTGGTGTAACGTAGAGTCTGAGTCATCATTTCTCTCATCAGTTAAATTATTCTCAGTTTCTTCAGACTTTTCCTCAGACAGAGGTAAATTTACTATTTTAGACAACGGTAAGCATGTCTCTTCTGTACCATTTCTGATTTTTTCTCTTGATTTACTCTCTTTTTCTATCTTTTCAGGTAGTGACTCATTGACATCATTGCCAATTTTATTTCTTTTTACGGTGGCTTCCAGGAATACAGCTTCTCTACTCGTGGTAGCTTTCTTACTCTTTGGGTCTATAAAACGGTAGCCCTTTATACCTTCACTGTATCCTACAAAAATCAACTCACGTGATTTAGCATCAAGCTTTTGCCGATGTTCTTTGGGTATTAGCACCATAGCCTTACATCCAAAAATCTTCATATGGCTTAAATCAGGTTTCTTGTTAGACCATACCTCTTCAGGGGTAATGTCAGAGAGGGCTCTTGTTGGTGAGCGATTGATTATATGCGCTGCCGTGACGACAGCTTCGCCCCAGTACTCCTTCTGTAATTGAGCATTTAACAACATACATTTAACTCTTTCAATAAGGGTTCTATTCATCCTCTCGCTTAAACCATTCTGTTCAGGTGTGTATGGATTGCTTGATTGGTGCAAAATCCCAAATTTCTTAAAATATTTATCAAAGTTATTGTTTTTGTATTCTTTGCCATTGTCACTCCTAAATTTCTTTATTTTTCTGTTTAGTTCATTTTCTACTCGGTTCTTGAAATCAATAAATTTTGAAAATACCTCATCTTTACCTTTAATCGGGTATACAAATACTTTTCGTGAAAAATCGTCGATGAAAGTTACAAAGTACCTGGCACCTCCAAATGTTATTGTCTGCATCGGTCCACATACGTCGGAGTGGATGAGCTCTAGCAACTCAGTTGCCCGGGAGCCTTCACTTGGAAATGGCTGTCTTGTTTGCTTTCCTTCTATGCAACTTATACAAGTTATATTTTCTTTTGACGGCGACAATTTAACACCAGTTGTACAACATGGAATTTTATTCACATCAGTAAAGTTTAAATGACCCATTCGCTGGTGCCATAGATAGGTATCATTTTTAATCAAGGCTGGCATGGCATGGACTCCATCATTGGTAATATTCAGTCTATACATATCATTTACTACATGAGCACTCGCTACATGATTTCCATTTTGATTTAATATCTTGCATCCATTATCATTAAATTCAACTTTGCAACCACTCTTTATCATTTTGCTCACTGATATTAAATTTGTTGACAGTTCAGGTACATATAAAACATTTCTCACCTGTATTTTATTGCTATTTCCTTGTGCATCTGGTACTCTGATGGTAACATTACCACAACTTTTCACACGGAGCACTTTGTTGTCAGCAATTCTGATGGTGGTTACAGGTGGTGAAGTCTCATTGTCCAGCCAATCTCTGTGCATTGTCATATGCATTGATGCACCGGAGTCAACGTACCAGTTCAGTGAGCCGTTGGCTGTGGTTGCTGAAAAAGCCGCAATAAAACCATTACTTTTATCATTTTTATCATTAGTTTTATCATCACTAGTTTTATTTTTTCTATGCCAACAATTCTTGCCTATGTGGCCAAATTTATTACAATTAAAACATCTAGGCCCTTTTGATTTTTGTGGTTGCTGTTTATTACTACTTTGTTTAGACTGATTTTTAGAGTTTGAGTAAAATGCGCTTGTTTCAGTTGATTTAATCTCCTGCAACAATTTAGTTTTAATCGAATCTGCACAGATTTTAACTCCAGAACTCTCCATGGCCATTATCATGGGCTTGTAGTTATCTGGCAAGCCCGCCAGCATTAGTGTTCCGAGCCACTCATCGTCAACCTTAAAGTTTATATTTCTTAACCGATGTGCAGAGGACATAATTTTATTCACATACTCCTCTATGCTTGCACTCGTTTCTAAGGTTGTATTTATTAAGTCTTTCAGCAGGCCAACTTTACGGGTTAGACCTGAATCCTCAAAAGCCCGAGACAAATTGTCCCACACCTCTTTAGCTGTTTTAGCTTCTTGTACGTGGACGTATATAATCGGATCGATTAATAAAATCAATTTGGACTTAGCTTTGATGTCTTTCTTCGTGTCCTCAGTGCCGCTAACGACACATTCCCACAGTTCTTCGAGCTGTAAAAATGCCTTTACTGCGAAACTCCATGTGGCATAGTTATCTCTCCCAGTTAGCTTTTCAATGCTCATTACTCCATTGTGATTATTTGACGACATTTTGCTGAAATATGCTGAAAGAGAAACCTAATCCTATTGCCAGTGAAGCCGGCGGCAACGTGTCGATATTTGAGGTTATGCACACGACTTTTTTAAATACGACGAGAAAACTTCTAATTTTTATCTGCAGGCATGAGACGGCCCATAACCTGATGAAATAATACGCGAGACTTTTGATTAGACTTTTAGATTAATTTATTTTAATAAAATATTACAAAGCATGAGCGACTTGTGGAACTTGAGTAGACAGAGAGAAAAACAGTGTTGCTATCCTATTTTCACTATGCTTGTAATAAGTAGCTAGGGATGTAGCTACGTTGCGTCCTTAACTTCAACAATAATAAACTTTTTAGTCGAACAGTAACAAAATAATTATAACTATTACAAATATATAGATTCCAATAGTAATAACTATTCCAAAACCATCTCTTATTTCTTTAGTTATTTACACACACTGGAATACAAGGAGTTTTTTTTTGTTCACCAAGACGGTCTCTCATAAGCTCAAAAATAAAGGTATGCAGAGAATCGTCAAAATCAAAATATAATCATGAAAGAATAAAGTATTACTAGCATTACATCATTTCGTAGAACATAAATAGTCGTGTCTATCACAGTTTTATGGTACATGCCCGGAAATCAGCACCCGTTTTCAATCCAACACGAGGGTACTCGTATTTCCTTACCCACATTAAATCCCTGAAGGAAATACGTGTTGCATTTCGCTCAAGGCGTTAAACATTGATAAGTAGTCCCTTTAAGGATTCTCACTTTGTTCCGCCCTTGCGTGGCGTGTCAACAAAATGACGCAGCTCATTATATATTCAAGGCACGGTGTAGCAAAAGTGCCAAATCACGAAACACCAGATCTAAATTCAGGTCCGTGCGTAATTAGGCGTAGAGGGTACACATCGTCCTTTTTCAGTATAATCTTTGTTTTTTGCTTCAGTCATAATTGGATTTTGAGATTAGTTAAATTATTATGAAGCGTCTTGGCCTACTTGCTACTAAGGAAACCAGAATCACTTATCACAAAATGTACAATTTAATGTTAAACCAACACTCTCTAAACAATTACTTATGAGCGCACGACCACTAGTTTTTTTTGTAAAATATTGCAGTTGTTGATTTATTTTTTAATAAAAAGTTCAATCGGAATTAAATTTAAAAGATTTTTTTTGAATAGGTTGATTTAATGAATGAACTTTACCTAGTTCGGACACTCTTGACACACACTGGGCTAGGAACCCAGTCGAGTTTTTTTTCTAGATTTTTCTAGGCTGAGATGCGTGGAACTGGCGTTTTTTCACCTAGCTTAATGATGTTTTAAAATGATCCTTGTTATATCATTAAATAAAATAATATTTTGAATTTGAATTTCAATTACTTAATATCTTAAATATATATTAAAACAACAGTCCGTTTCCATGCTGTGCAATGGCGATCGGATGTAATTGTATTGGGCAGCAAACACCGCGGAACATCACCCTGGCCAAACGCCAACTTGTCACTTGCGTCTGTAAAAACACCTTTTGGAGAGATAACAAAAATTAATTACTCCATTACTGTTTCATTGGTTAAGTTGGCCAAGTTTATATTACATCAAAAATTAGTTACAATTTAATGTTGAAGGAAGTATGAGTAGGTATAATAATTACATATCAAATTTACTACTATCAAAGGCTTACACGAAAATGGTATTATATCTACTTTTTTTAGCCTGTTTCGTCTCATTAAATTTACCTTAAAACTTAAAAATTTGGGTGATACTGCAATTGTTATGTCCAGGCGTGGCACTTTACATCAGGCAAACAACTTGACAGACTAAAACTGCATCTGAATCAGAAATCGTGCTAGCTAGTTTTTTGATAGAGATGCAGTTTTGTATTTCTGCAGACAATGACGACAAAATACTTAGATAAAAATTACCAGTAACTTAAAATTAGATCTAAAATGCTTTTTAATGCGAAGGTTTAAAGGTACCGTCCAACAAAATTACTGGTAGCACGTGCTAATTAAGTACCCAAATTCAACGTAATTAGGCTCTCTGTAAAGTCAACTTTTCTTTAATTAAATTTGCCCTTAAGTTCCGAAGTCAAACAAAACTTTATAGCTTCGCTATGTCCGTCTGTCTGCCTGTTTGTCTGTGAGTGGTTATTTTTGTAAGAGTCAATGTGTCACATTTATAGACTGCTGAGACTTCATTCCACAGATTCTATGAATTTTGTCCTTGGTTGTTTTTCCGTCCTAACCCGTATATAACCGTGTGTCACAAACCTTTGCATTCCAATCTCCTAGAATCAGGGTTATTTTGCGTGAAGGTATGGCCATGGAATGGATCCCTTAGGACAGTCTACCGGTTTTTACACTTCTCTACTTACCGATTTATAATATACGAGTATATACTTACTTACAAAAACTAGTGACTTAACAAAAAACTAAATAAATCTTATAGCATTATATTTTCGCAGTATCTTGTAAATTGAGCAGGAAAATTCAAAAGAGGATTTCATGTGTAAAGTTATACAGTCTCAATAATCCTCACTAATACCCACCCTTTGGTTCCCTTTAATTTCCGACCTAAGAGTAAACTCATACTATCCAATATACTGTGGCCTCTGACCTTCTTAGAGGATCACATCAACACGCATAGTTTCACCTACGACAATCAACCACATGTCTCAAGCTAAGCTGGCCGGTAAACGACACCTGTTTCCTTGTCTCTAAAGCGTTGTTATATGAGGTGTTACTTAGATATTTGTATAGATTGGTAGCTTTTTAATATGTGTTCACAAACTATAACAAAAAACAAAGCAAAAGTAAATTAATATATAGAATGATGTATTCTAATATTATTATAATTAAAATTTTCGACACAGAGAAAGATTAAAGTCTGAAATATCACATTTATGCTACTTTTTATCCAGGAAAAATGTTATGCTCTTGTTCCAAACGAAGACACGGGCATCAGCTAGAATTTTATAAGGAGGAGGCACCAGAACAGTAGATAATTACTACACACTTATCCTGAGCGCATTGATCCATTTTTAAAACGCGCTCTAAAAATAGAAGGCACCTTGTCACCTCGCGATTGAATTTTCGTTCAATGGTGATTCAAACTACAGTAAAATAATAAAAAAAATGAGTAGAGTAGTAGTAGAGTAGAGAAGTTTTGTATAGGTACTCAGATTTGAAAATTAATGAAATCAGTTTGAGATCATTTTGTCCTTATGTAATGAAATATTGTTTGTCAAAACCCTCATAATATGAACGCCTAAAGCTATTCAAACTAGATATTTATCATCCGAACTAGTCTAATATTACATTTTCTACTGGGCCTAAAAACTCATAAATGCTAGCCTCGCCATGGTTTTTTTTTTCACGCTTTGAGAGCACTGGCATTGAGCACATTACCTTCTTAATTAGAAAAAATCCTTGATGAACTGGTTTTGAACCCACAATTTCAGAATCAAAAAACAATGGCTACTACCACCAGTAACAAACTATATATATTGCAAAATGCTCAAGATTCCGAATCCTAATAAATATTCAATACACTCAACGTAAAATACCACCTAGTCTGAGTTCTAGAATTATAGATTCCCTCTGAAATAACAATAGTATACAACATACCACAACATAAATATTCTGAGCTAGTATTTCAAACATCAGCGATTAATAATTTAGTTATGTACTAATTTAAATTTATAATACTAGATGATTAATTAAGTATTCAAAATTTGAACTAACAGCACACTCAACCATACTATAAATAAATCGGTACATCATTTTGCTCAGTGCTAATAATTACTGTTCCCTCGCATGACCTTTTATTTATTAAAAGGTACAAAGGTATCCGGGTTATTTAATTTGTTTGGGTCAAATAATGTGTTCCGGTGGGTAAGGGTAGCGGCAATGACCGGAGACATTTCTGGGTTTAAAAGCTTATACAATCACACCGATTTTACACCCGATTTTTGAAACCAAACCAGTCGGGGGATGATTTAAAAAGTGTTTTAGGTTTTCAAAGTTTTTAGAATGGTACATAATTAGTTACAATACCATATTTTGATGACCTCAGTGCTGTGGCGCGGTGGGCAAATGTTCGTTAAAGAAGCGAGAGGATGCGGTAAAATCCCCGCTGCCGCACAAAAAAGGTTTGCATGAACGGCAAATATTTGTTCCAGGTCAGGATGTTTCTATGTATAACAGAAACGCTCGTGACGTAGCTGGCTAAGTAGTTCTTAACAGATCAACGAAGTTAAGCATGTTCTGCGTAGTCACCATTTAAAAAATGACCGCCAGTGGAAATTTCAACTTCGGAGAGCATGTTAAGCAGTTGGTCCTGGCTTTCTCAAAATTGTTAGACCATGACAGGGTCCTTCGAGTGGCCTTAAAACTCTGCCACCAAAGTTGGCCATTGAGTTTGCTACTTTATATAAGTAAGTATAACATGTAGGTATTTATTAAAAAAAAAGTGTTTTTTATCAGTTATCCGGTTCCCATACAGTACAAGCTTTGCTTAGTTTGTGGCAAAGTTTTTGTGTTTTATTATTGTTATTATCTGAGAATATAATATTATGAGAAAGCTACAGACCTGTTAACCTGAATCAAATACTTACAGATTGTTCAATCGATCAAAACGTTGGTCCGGAAATTCCGAAGATTTTACGCTCCACGCCTGACCAAAACAGACGCAGTGTCACTTTTAGTTCTAATTTTGCATGAATCTACACTGCGCTCATCACCCTAAGACCTAAGAAGAAGTTTGGTTGCTTGTGTTGGTGTAGGTTTTCTCAAAGGGTCCACGATCTTGATCCTTCGCCATTCCCTGACTTGCTGCGACCTCTTTATTATCATCGGTCAAACTATGCGTCCCTGATTCTAAACATTTATATCTACCAGATAAAATTGTCAGTGAAATCGGGATGTCCGTAACTCCTTTCCTAAAAATGTAGCAATGCAGTGTGAGTAAAGTTATTCTTTCTAACGACTTTGCAGGTCGCGCTTGATGGCCGGTAGTTGGTCGTTAAATATTATTTTACACCTCGCGATTGTTGCTAAATGTTCAAACTGAACTGTTGCCACATTCCCAACCCTTAATTGCGTTGACCAGGGTTATCATAGGCTTTGTACGAAGTACCTCAAATATTTATTTTTGACTTTTGACTATGTTTTGTGAAATTCACGGATATAATATACTTTCCTAAATAACTTTATTTCGAGTAACAAAAGTTGTACCTTAGATATAATGAAATGGCTCTAAGAGCCCTCATAGCCGAAGTCAGCGGGAAGCTTATGGTTCAAAACGTTAGCGTAACGGAACGTTTAAGCTCATGTTTAGTTGCCGCTGCGCAGACCTATCATGATTCATTTTCTAAATGGGTGTTTTCACGTACCGGTATATCGGTGAAGAGGTACCGACACTGTTTCGACTCAATTTCGAGAGTCTTCATCAGGGTTGATATACACGGAGCGCTTCCTTTTTTGCGTCGCTGGTATCACGTATATACCGGATTTTAAAAACGTTGCCTTATTAAGACTATGTTAGTAATAGGCAGAAAAAAAACTAAACTAGTTTTGGAAAACTACAATGGCAAGTGGCAATAACTCGTGACAGCTATTTGACACGTTCTTTGTGACAGCCTTTTTCTTTGCTACCTAACCCTACAGCGCACTTATAAAGTTCCAGCTACGAGTATCTCTAGGGGCCTTAAGTTCCAACGCTCTGAAGTGCCGTCAGGCCTCCTCGCCTGTAATCCTTTTTGTTCCGTCCTCTAAATGTTTCCTACAATTTGAGGTCGACGCTCGTGTTCGCAAAACTATGAAAAAATTCCCAAGACATCGTTTATATAAAATATAAAGGTTTGTATGTTTGTTTGGTTCAATCACGCTAAAGCGGCTGATCGGGTTTGGATTCGGGATAGAATTAGTTGCCTGAAAATTATATTGTAATAATTATAAGATGTGGTTGCAAAGTCGCTTGCTATACTAGGAAGGCATAACTCTACTCGCGCGTTGCCACCCTAAGACGTAAATGAAAAAAGTAATATTGATACATTTTGGCATCCATGTCTCAAGGTTAGCGCTTTGAGTTACGAGAACTAGAAGAATCGCGTGGTACTACCCAGCAGAGTTACCACGTTAGAATCCGATCAATTGTATCTTAAAAGAATGTACGTTAGACGTACATAGTGTACGTATGCCGTTTATTGCTGTACGTTCGTCACGTACTGAGAAAATCGACTTCGCTAGTGACTCTGCTAGGAAGTATGCTTCCCAGCAGAGCTACCTTGGATTATGTATTTAGGAAAGATAAACGCTGCTGTGCTTATGCAAAAACTGTTGTACGTATTGTGTTTAGCATGTACGTGTTGAAAAATTTCATTATTATGCAGTGGTTTTATTTTTATAACTGATTTAAACTATACAAACATTTTCTAAAAAAGCACCTGATTAATTTAAGTCAGCAAAACATACGCCGGAAGAATTAGTTAGATATAAATGATCGGATTTTAACGTGGTGGCTCTGCTGGGTAGTACCACGCGAAGAATCTACCCTGGAGCAACACGCGCGAGTGACGCCCCTAACCTATGTATTACTACAAGAGTCTTTATGCGATGACAAACACTTACCATCAAGTAAACCGTATGCTAGACTGCTAGTCTGCCACATAATGTTACAAAAAACACTTAAGTACATTATACATAAAGTACAAGATTTCATGATGAGTTTCTGCCCGCGACTTTGGTAGCATCGTACTTGAGTACAATAATAAATAATGCTGGACAATTCACACAGCATCATTTAGCCCCAAGGTAAGCTGCTGTTAAACAGAGCTGTATATTATAGGTACTGATGACTAATATGCAATACTATACATACATATATATTTTTTATTATATATAGAAAATACCCAGAACACCTGGAACAAATATAAATTATAGTAACCTTCAGTTATTTGATGTGTACTTTTGATTGTGTGAATATTAGTTTTCTTGCAATAGCAGGTATAATTAATTGGTAGACGTCTAGTAAACCAACTAATTGATAATATTTTTTGCCCAATTCAATTTCCTGTCTCTTTGAAACATTGCATTGTAATTTACTTAGTCTTTCCTAGTAAACTAATTTTAGCTAAGTTATGCTTTGTGACTATTATTCATATTTTCACATAACACCGCCATAGGTAGAGCTAAGCGCACTAACTGAAGTAAGTAAATAAATTCGTATAATGCACTCTGGTGACAGAGTTTCTAGGCCGCCCGAAGGCCTCTGTCATGGCCTAACAACTTTGAAAAAGTCGGGACTAACTGAACTATATATAAACTAAATAGGCTACCATTTTTTGGCGGCCAGAAAAAGATAGCGTATTATCCAACGTTTACTTTATTAAAACGCCCTTTTCCGCAGTAATCATCCCGTAGTTATTAAAGATCAATTGTCAGAAATTGTATTTGCTTCGCTGGCCTAACGGTTATGGCGTTTGCCGGCAAATGCAAAAGACGCGAGTTCGAATCCTGCTTATCCAAAATTTTTGTACTGCATTTTTAAAGGTAAAATACCACTGTCATAATACCAAAAACCAAAGCAAAAAATAGCCATAGTACAAGTTACAACGATGTAAAAAAATGTTAAAGTATTATGCACATGCTTTATTTCACAGGCAAGTAACCACGGTTTCACGAGCGTTGGAAGTGAAAAGCAATGTATTCACTGACAATTTAATATCTAAGGCTTAAGGTTAGTCTTATTTTATTTATTTATTTGTGAAAAAGAACTAACGCTAACAGTCACATACATTGTCCTGAAAGTTAAACTTGCTTCTTTTTCTGCGGGATCACCATTTAGATAGGTGACCACAAGTGGTAATTTTAACTAAGCACTTCCGTGTTTTGGTAGGCTCGTTAAGCAGTTCAGAATACAAAACCAGGGCTGATTTTTCAAAATATTATAGCCTTGACGGAGGCCTTCAGGCGGCCTAAATTTGCGTCAGAGTTGGCCGCTCACTCATATGAACTAACTAACTACACGTCTTATGAAACAATTTCAATTTATGGCTCATATTACTAAAAAACGTTAGTACTATTTTAGGTAACAAATTTTCAAGCTCGAAACATCGCCTTAACATTCTGTTCCATAGAGTACATAAGGACTATAATGGTGTGCAAATATGAGTACTAGTGATAGTGTTTATCATTGGAGATGGTATTTTAAACGAGTGTAATATTTAAACATTGTTTAAAAGAGTAAATGTTAAGCTTGTATTTGGCTTTGTCCCATCTCTTTTGCACACAATAGGATAAGCTTATTTCTGAATATTTTTAAAATTTTCTATCCATTAGTGCAAGCTGTTAATTAAAGCGACGTCAACTTTAAGAAATGAAGATAATTTATTGCTCAACCTCGTTGGTGCAGTAGGCGAGTGCCCGGATGAAAAACGAGTGGTTGCGAGTTCGATTACTGCTGCGGGACAAATGTGTGTTCAGTATGCTAATGCATACTGATGATGCATGATTGATTATTAACTCTCAAGCTTTGCTAAGACTAACTAGATGATGCTGTGTAAAAATGACAATTATTATTTATTTTATTTTATTGTTTTTTTTTTTCATAAAGTAGTAAGCGGTAATTAAAACATTTTTTAAAATACTTTTTTTTAATTATACATAAAAATGTTGCAAGTTGAATAACTGAATCAGTATTTTTTTTGCGTTTTGTCATCTCACACCATTTAGCATAAAATTTATGGCGTAAGTTGCTGAACGACCCATAGTCTAAAATTACTTAGGATCAGAAAAGAAAAACTGTTAGTTTGTATGTGGTCTGGCGTAAAAATAAACACAAATTACTTTTTAAACAGATACAATGAGCTCTTTTAATAACATGAAAACAGATATTATTATTATTATTATCTATTAATATACCAATTAATATTAATAATTGAAATAACCTGGTAAGGCAATCCTGGAAAGGCCGGTAACCTAATAATACCGGTGTAATTTAAAAAATAACAAAAATTCTTGATTGGTATAACAGCCCTTGGTTTTATTGGCAAACTAAAAATTAAACAAAGCAAACATCTTACCATTTGTTTAACATTTTCATATTAATATGATTTTTAGTATAAGATTGGTGATCCTGGCAGAACTGGTACTCCAGGCAAAATTGGGGATCCACATTTACCCAGGTACAACGCTGTTAGATGAGGATTTGAAGTTGTAGCGCACTTAAAGTTACACCATCCATCGTATGATTGTCCGTCACTTCCACAAACCCAGGGCAAGCTTGGTGCGCATCGGCAAGGCATGTGTATAAGTGCATGTCCATAGATGTTAGGTAGACTTGCTACCACGCACAGGAATAAAACTGACACTGAAATAAAACAAATTACTTAGATCGGTGTTACTTAAAAACTTTAAGCTTTGGGTGGCACTGCATCTGTAATAGCCAGGCGTGGTGCTTAACATCAGGTGGGCGCTTTGATTGTCTTGTCACTTGCAGACATAAAAAAAAACTTGGATGACGATGTAATGCAATAAAAATATTCACTTGATCTTGAAAAATGGAATGAAAAATATTTTATTTGCAGCTAAAAAAACTTAGAGCTAAGTACCTACCTATACAGAAAACAAAAGGTGCTAATAATAGATAAACGAGTAGGTAGGATCTTGTGACAGGTTAATTTATAAGGCAGGACATAATTTATATTTTGCATGCTCTATAATTATAAGTTCAAGGTGTGGCTGTTTACTGACAGAAAAGTATGCATTTACTGAAAAAAAAATGAAAATACATCAAGTATTTTAATAAGTCATATGATTTCTAACAGTACAAGTTTTGCTTAATTTGATGCTGGGTGGTTTTGTTTACTTTGAAGTGAAAATTTCACTTCATGTCTGACAATATTTTTTTAATTTTACTTTCGTTATGTATGTACCAAATCTAGTTTAAAAACACATCTTTATTTATACTAAGTACCAGTACTAGTATCAAAGGAGAGTTAAAATGGAACCACAATATTGTATTATTTAGATGATTTTTTTTTTCTATAACATGACAATAGTCAATACATCTTATTCCACATTCAATAAATTACATAAAGAGACTTACAAGAAGCTAAATGTTTATTCATTTTTCGGTTTTTCTGATTCCACCACCATTAGCAACTATGGCTCGACTAACAATAGGTGATGTTATAGCTGTGTACTCTTTTTATAGTGGTATTAGTGGAATGCTCCGCGGGTTTGTCTGCGTTAAATTTATTTCATACAAACATTCGAACTAAAGCTTCCCGCTGCATATTTTAAGAGGAAAATTTTGTGTTTTTTTTTCTAAGTGCACCGAATAAACTTTTAAAAGGAGAGACAGAGAAGGACAGGAAGGGAAATTACAGATATCTAGGTCTTGACGTTAAGACATTAGGCTGCGCGTTAGTACCTAACCTAACGATTTTATGTATTAAGATTTCCAATAATTAATTATCGACTAGCACAGTAGGTACTTTGCTATATAATACAATGATTATGATGTAGTTATAATCAATCATGCGTTATTTATTCCTTGACTAATCCATTACTAATATATACATATACTAATATTACTTTCATTTCAGTGCATAATATAGTTTACGTTCAAAAAAGGCATTTTTTAAGCAGACATATCTTTTCTATTTTTTAATTATTATTATTGACCGAGCGAGCGAATCGAGCGAAACGTCTCAGTTTTGAGATTGGCGTCCGGTCAGTTTGTGTTTTTTGCCTACAGGTCGCATTTTTTAACCAATCTGGTTGAAACTTGGTATACAGGTTCTATGACTTTATAGAAGTTGATTGTCGTAAGGGATTTTTGATAGGGAGCGTACTTCCTCTAAAAAAGAGTAAAAAGGGGGCTACTGAATATCTCCGTCTTATGTGATTCGATTTCGATGATTTTTATTTTATTTGAAATGTAAGTATTAACTTTAAGTTTCTCTGATATTTGGTGAAGATCTGATGAGGATCTTCAGCGTGATGAGCAAAATAGTTCCGCAAAATGCAGTACTATGTAGCTCACTTTCAAATCTTACTTTACAAGTTTGTGCTTGCGAGGTCTACTGTTCCGAAAACTGCTAGTTATTAGTATTTGACAAACACACTAAAATTTATGACCTTATTCATAAAATAAACTATAGTTTTCATTTTATTTAATGTTTCCTAAGTAGGTATATCTTATCTAACATTCTTACGTTTATCATTGAAAAATACATTAGATAGAGAGAGGTCATGTTTAGGATTTTAATCAAGACCCAATGTTTAAAATTCTGTCAATAAGGTGTCATATTCATAGTGTATTACAAAAAATACAAAATACATTTTTTTTTTTGTTGTGACATTACATCACATAACTTTGTATCCAATTCCGAGTCGCACCTCCACGTGGTACCCCCTGGTAGCTGTAGTGAGAAGTGAAAGAATTAATCATTTCTATACTTCTCACTACAGGCAAATGTGACCGGAAGAAAAACTCGCTACATAGCGAAAAGCTTATGTATCAACTTAAAACGGTGAAGGAAAACATCGTGAATAAACCCTTGGCTTAGTTAACTCCGCATGTGTTGACCATGTATCTCTTGTGGATAAGGCTGGCTAAGCTGCAAGGATGACATAGTGGTGTGCTAGCTTTGATGGTTCTGGTTTTAGAATTTGAACCCCTTTGTATCCTCCCGTGGACATAGTTAAAGCTAAGGAATTACTGATGTGTATGCATACCAATAAAGTTCCGGAACTCCATGGTAAGTAGATTGTTTTCTTTCCAAGAAGTACCTATATATATGTATACAGGTACTTCTTGGATATATGTATGTATAATATGCTAAAGTGTGAGGTTGAACTGAAGTGCCACTCATTGCCACTTTTAAACACGACTGTTCGTCATATCGATATTAAGTCGAACTGATAATAGGACGTAAGCATACATGGTCGAACAGCTATTTAACCCCAACGCGATATAGTCATATCGCGATTTAGTCTTAAAGCGATCTAGTCATATCTGCTGCCTAGTCAAATAGAGATGTAGTAAAGCTCCTAACCCATATGAATACTGTATGAATGGGCAGCAACATTCTCTTGAAGATCGAATAAAATACTATGATCACGAATCCGCTTGTCAAGCGTGGTGATTATAGCAAACCCCCAATAGAAACAGGACAACGAAATCGGTGGTCATTGCGCTCTTGCGGCCTATGTGAGTGCTGTATATGGCCTAGTGAACGTCTATCGGCTGATATGATGATGGTGATGACATCTAACATGAGTAATCAATTATGCAAAAGTTTAAAACTTTATTTACTTTAAAATATGGTTAAGGTATATCACCAGTAAACAATTTGACAGTTAGCATTTATTACTACAGACACCCTTTCTGCGACATCCCGAAATAGGCTGTTGAAAATAAGTATGAGGAACGTTTTTCAAGAATATAAATAGCCTTAGTTAAGTTATAATTTCCAGGATAGGGACATTTTCTCAAATTTCTAGCTACATAGATCCTGTTACATTACTTAGAATTTTTTCACTTCTTCAGCTCAAAACATGTAAGTCTTCAGTTAGTTCAAAAAAACCTCTTGTTCCAACATCGTTTACTACATAGTATAAAACAAAGTTGCTTCCCGTTGTCTATCTGTCTCTGTGTATGCTCAGATCCTTAAAACTACGCACCGGATTTTGACGCGGCTTTTTTAATAGATAGAGTTATTCAAGAGGAAGGTTTATAGCACCGTGCAAAGCCGGGTCGGGTTCGCTAGTTATAAATAATAGTCTTTTGATGTTCACATTGCTGAGAAACTAGCCTATTCAGAGTAGAGTGAGAGTGACCACGACCCAATGCATCGATGACCTCGGTGGAGCGGTGGGCGAGTGCCCAAATTGAGAACAATATGTTATTGTGATCTGCAAGTATTATTTCTGTGTGTGTGTTTGTTTACAGAACATATAATGTTTATGTGTATTCAATCAGTTATCGTATAATACAAGCTTTGCATAGTTTGGGGCTAGATGTCGCTGTACTGTCTACCAATTTAATTAAATAATTAAATTGATTTATTCCCCAGCGGTTATCGGTTCTGCAAGCTTAAGGGCTCGCCACTGTCACTTGCTTATTTCAAGAGCTATGTCGGTCACGTTTACGAATAAGGGATATAATATTATATCATACATGTGTATTTGCTTTAAAACAATCATCATCATCAGACCAGGCTTCTAATGTTTCTACGAAGACATATAATATTGACTTCATTAATTATAAGAAGCTACAGTTTTGTTATTAGTGATTTCGTATTTTTTTTTAGTTTGCTCTAAAACAGCTTGCAATATAAAAGGTGATGACCTACTCTCCAGCGAGAGTGATTAGTTTTGAACATGCGGATCCAATGCGGATTGGTGGCACAATGTCTATATAGTTTTAAATTCTTTGACATATTGTTCAACACGATGTTTTTCATCACCGTGTACGACCGGGTTTAAGTGCAACACACACAGAACGCGGGCTCGAGACGGTCGGCCCGCGCGCTGTCTGTAGTGGCGGACGGCGCCGGCGGGAGCGGCTTCCGCTCTTTACCCGACCCGCGGCCGTCCCGCTCAGGCGTTCAGTGTGTTGTCATCCTTGACGTCAGTACAAATACAACAAAAAACACCCGCGGCGGATCCGCCGCGAGCCCGCGCCCGCGTTCTGTGTGTTTACACTTAATGCTTACGACCTATAATAATTAGGTAGGATTGGAGGTGGGAAGGTGGGGTCAATACAATTATAAATCTTTATATTTTTGTAGAATTTTTATTTCTAGTTTAAACTTCTTATATCAACACAAAATAAAACAAACTTTTTAAATATTACATTAGTGTTATACATTTATTACATTAGTGTTGTTGGCAGAAATTGTAAAGGTTTTTGATCATGATCAAAATATATTGACTGCGTTTTACATTAATAATTAATAAATAATGCTGGACAATCTACACAGCATCATCTAGCCCCAAGCTAAGCAGAGCTTGTGTTAAGGGTATTAGATGACTGATATACTTATTACAATATAATACATAGATAGATATTTTTATTATACCTACAAAATACCCAGAACACATCTTTCGAGTGTGTGATATTTGCAGATCGCACAAACATTTGTTTCGAGGCGGGAATCGTACCCGCAACCTTCTGCGTCGCAGGCGGACCTTCGCCCGCTGCGCCACATCGGTCGACATTGCTTAGCTAATTTAAAATTATTTATCTAAATGTTGAACGTTAATTTGGGCTAAGCTTAGTCTGTGTTGCATTTCACAAGGATTTGCAAATATCCAATTTTAATGATCTCATTTTCATGAAAATTGCATGCTCTTACAGTCTAACATGACATTTTCTTTAATATTAATTTAATGGAAAAGCGTCTCAGCGCACCGAGAACAGAAACTTATCTTATAAGTGCGACGCTTATTAAAATTTGTCCCACGACCGTAAATGCAAAGATTGATGGAAGATGAAAATTAAGGTATCGATTTTTTAAATATTGTGTACTAAGTGATCGGGGCATTTTTTTAAAACCTCTTTAGAGCTGCAGCTGGGCGATTACGCCATCAGTAAACTGTTAGTAAGCTGTCTTAATCATACAAAATACGTAAGTTTTGAATTGAAACCTATTGAAATCGATTGCAACCGAATAACATGAAATTTATGTTTGGTCATTCATCTCATAGGAATGTAAATTTATTACAGTTTCTAAGGTTTATTTGTCAGCTAGACTATTGTGAAAATTCTGAATAAACCTATGATCCTGGCAATACTGGTAATCTTGGTAGAGCTGGTAATAATGGCAATCTTAGTAAAGATGGCAATACTGATAAAAGCGGCAATTCTGGCCAAACAGGTAATTCTGGCAAGACGGTTAATCTTGGTAAGAACGCTGATCTTGGTAAAGCTGAAAATCCGGGTAAAGGTGGCAATCTTGGTAATTTCGGCAATGCTGTTATGAGAGGTAGTTTTGGCAAGACAGGTAATTCTGGTAAGAACGCTGATCTTGATAAATCCGGCAATCTTTGTAAGACCAGCAATTGTGGCAAAAGAGATAAATCGGGCAATCTTGGTAAGACCGGCAATGGCGGCAAAAGAGGTAAATCTGGCAATCTTGGTAAAGAGGGCAATGGGGGCAAAAGACGTAATTTTGGCAAGACATGTAATTCTGGTAAGAACGCCGATCTTGATAAATGCGGCAATCTTGGTAAGACCAGCAATGGTGGCAAAAGAGGTAAATCTGGCAATCTCGGTAAGACCGGCAATGGCAGCAAAAAAGGTAAATCTGGCAATCTAGGTAAGGCAGGCAATGGGGGCAAAAGAGGTAATTTTGGCAAGATAGGTAGTTCTGGTAAGAATGATGATCTTGATAAGACCGGCGATCTTGGTAAAGGTGACGAACCAGGTAGGTACAAGTGCCCGTAGGTATATGGCAACCAGCCTGCCAGATACATCACTAGAATTGACACTGAAACATAACAGGAAACGAGTTATTTATTTATACTCATTTAAGTAATTAACCTAATAGTATTTAAAACGTCTAACTCACAAGTAAAAAAAGATAGAGTTGTAAAATTATTAAAACTTTGCAATTAGTTTTGATAGTAGTTGAATAATAAAGTCACAGTACTTTTGAAAAGTAAGGTCTATGATACATTCAATTAACTAGGTTGATCCATGGTTAATTCTTAAATTGATGGTGAAGGTTGATAAACGTATCGTTAATATACTAAGAATAAAAAGTTAAAAATTGTCTTGATACACCACATTTCTTTTAAATCTAGTTTTTTTGACAGAAAATTTTCAAGACTGTTCGCGAACCAGCGGTTAAACAACTAAAATGGCAGTCAAGCGTACGGCCCACCTGATGATAAGCGGTTACCTCAGCCTATGGACAATTGCAATAATGTTATCACTTGCGGGTTGCCACCCTGAGACGTAGATTGAAAGTCTCATGTGCCTGTAACTTCACCGAAAACCATACCCTTCGGACCGGAACACTGTAATGCAAGCATTGTGCTTGGTAGCAGAAATAAGTATGATGGTAGTACTTCCCCGAACGAGCTCTATCACAAAGAAGTCAACAACTCTTGTCTAATAATAAAACTAGGTGAAAAAATACTTACAAGAAATCGAATTCATTTTAGTTTTATCGAGCTTCAAGCGTACACTAACAACGATGTTTGGATGTTCTTGTATTATATAGCAATTTCGATAATGTAACGCTTGTTTAGCATGTTTAATTAAATAACACAATTTTTTTTATGATTAGATTTGTATTGCTTTGTTATAACGGTTTATTATAAAAAAAATCATATAGAAGACCGGAAGCAACGCCACCAGCTGACTGTATTAAATGGAAAATAATACCAATATCAGTTATGAATATTTATTTACAGTAAATCACAGTAAATGCAGTTAACTTTGCTGGATTTTGGGCAAATAAAATTTGATAATACATGGAAACACCGACATGAAAAAATATAATAAAATACAAATACATTAAAGTTTATTCTCGAAATATGATTACAGTTAGAACGGTATGTGACAACGGAGTAGACTTAGCGCTAATTCTGCGCAAACAAGGTCTACGCAGGGCTAGTTTTCAGTCTCCGAAGCTAGAACTTAGATGGTCATACATAATCAAATAAATAACATAGTCGGTTCAATAAATACATTTTAGTGGAACAAAAAATTATTATGAAGTCGGTATTCAAAATAATATAACTAAAAATACATCAAGAAAAAAAAAAAAAACATCTACAGGAATGTGAAAAACAACACATACAGTGTATGTTGAGTTTACTCTTACACTCTCTCGGGTTCTAGTACTGTTTTTCCTTTCCAATGAAATAAAAGATTTTTATTTCATTTTATTGTTACAGATTATGTAGGAGTTATGTTTGATTTATGTAGGTACTGTCTGGGTTGGCTGCCTAATTTTAAAATTCCTTAAAATCTTGAGTCCCATAAATTAACTAGTATAGTAATGGTGAGTGTAGATGTTAATGTATATTTTTTTTATTATTCTTAAAAAAAAAACTGACATTTGAGCAGCATGCTAAGCCTGCTGAGTATTGTCTTTCCTTGTCATTATCTTAATGAACAAAGGCGATTCAATTTCTATATATAGATAGACGTCCACTGCTGGACATAGGCCTCCCCCAAAGTGAAAAAATTTCATTAGTCCATCGAGTGGAGTGGGGCCGCCCTACACTTCGGTTTCCGGTTCGTGGTTGCCATTCGAAAACCTTTATTCCCCAGCGGTTATCGGTTCTGCGGGTTCTGCTAATACTTTTTTTTACCACAACCCTTTCATTCATCAAACAATACAAAAAATAGTTTGTATATACAACTAATTGAATAGTTTTTTAATTTTCGTGTTTCCAACACAGTTTTGGTTTGATTCACAGGCAGTGTTTAACCGTGTTCCTTTTTACAATAAAACTTTTAGTAATCTTTGCATAGTATAAAACAAAACTCGCTTTTCACCGTCTAGATGGCGAAAAGCGAGTTTATTACAGGAAAGACTAGGAACAGACGCGTTTGTTCCTTTCGTATGTATGTACACTTAGATCTTTTAGACTACGCAATGGATTATAATGAAATTTTTAGCAATAAACAGAGTGATTCATTAGCAACGTTTATACGTAGTTTAAACACCCATTCAAAGCCAGAGCGGGTCACTAGTAATAAATAAAATAGCATAGGTAAACTATAAAATGCAATGTTTTATTTGCAGTTCAAATAAAACATTAATCATTCCTTGACTAATCCATTACGATATATTTATGACTAGCTGCGCCACACAGTTTTCTTTGCAAGATTTATGAAGCCTTCAAGATATACATAAGCTATAAATAACAATATAAAGTAGCATAGTATTGTTTACTAATTATATTATATTATAAATCACGAGAAAAAAAAGGTTTTATTTAAAAATAAATAGCTCTCTGCCTTTTGACAAAATAATTCTAAAATAATAATTTTTAAAATAATGATCGTCGATTCACGATCATCTCACAAAAGCGGAAAGTAGCTGGCACCAAAATAACTAAATATTATACATATGTAGAATATTATGAGAATATAAATAAATGTTTTGAAATGTAGGTGGTTTATTCATATCTACATAGTATATTTAGGTTTTTTTACTAAGATTGGTGTAAGCTCGTATTTTGGGCATAATAAATTTGTAGTTTTAGTATACTAGCTGTAGCCCGCGACTTCTTTCGCGTGAATCCCGGAAATATTCCCGGTCATTTTCTATCTATGTTTTAATTTTTTTTTTTTTTATTGGTTATAGACTAATGTTTGACCACTTCCTCACCTGATGGGAAGTGTTGGTGTGGTCGATGATGGAGCACGCTGGTCTAGAAAGAACCTGTTCACTCTAGACTTGAAGACCCCCATATTGTAACGTACCGGAAAAACAGAAGCTGAATATAGAATTTAAGCCTAATTGGTTTAGAAGCTATTGAGTATCAAACATTTCGCATTTATAATAGTGTGATTAGTGTGATAGTGTGTTATTAGTGTGATTTTTGTTATTTTTTATACCAAATCGGCAACCAAGCGTACGGCCTACTTCATGGTATAATAATAAATAAATAGTAAAGTTCATTTATTCTCTTTCACAAGGTAATCTTAGTGTAATTTACAGTAGTGCCAGTCTGATGATATATTTTGTGAAAGACCGACTGGTGCCAGAATTAGTGTTGTTATAAACCCGTATTACAGGTAAAGGTTATTATGTACGCAAAATCAGGAATATCGCTTGCGCGCTGCCACCTTGAGACGTAAGTAGATCTTATGTGCTTGTAATTTCACCGGAAACCATACCCTTCGAAATGGAAAACAACTATGCGAGCATTATTGCTTGACAACAAAAATAGGTAAAGTGGTAGGTTCTTCCCCGAACGAGCTCTATTACAAAGAACTCTAGTACTCTTCGCATTCTTATATATCTTCTTATTTAGTACCATTCAGTTAACAGGATTCAAAACGGCTCTCAAAAGCGAACTATGCCCTATAAAAACTAAATACTAGCTGCTAAAAAGTAATCTACTTATTATAGGAGCGCTCGTGACGTAGCTGGCTAAGTTGTTCCTAACAGATCAACGGAGTTAATAAATAAATAAATAAAAAAAATATTTCAGATTTTGAATCCATATTAGGTTAGTAGTACAAAACACTTATAACTATATTAGTAAGCACACAATTTAATAAATTCAATTTATAACATATAACAAAAAAAAATACTTGAAGACTAGGCAAGAGCTACCCTATGCTAGTGCCTCATGTAACATGAGCAGAGGTCCTCTACAACAACAGTTAGAAGGCTGTTGGTGCTCCCACGCAAACGACAAAAAACTGCGTCCCTGATGAGCCCATCAGGGACGCAGTTTTTTGTCGCATTATTGCAAAGAATTCATCAGTGCGCGCGTCTGCGAACATGATGCGCTACAATACCGCGGCAGCCTCAACAGCAACCGAAAACATTAATTGTTAAATTGGATTCGCAGGGCATTGTAGGATTTCTTCGTATATTTAGCACACAGACTGCACGTTAAGCACTGTTCCGCGTAGTCAACATTTGGACGGGTGAACGCCAGTGACAAATTCAACTTAGCACTCCCGTGGTTCGGAGGGCACATTAAGCAGTCGGTTCCGGCTTTTTCATAGTTGTAGGCGATGACAGAGGTTTTCGGGTAGCCTATAAACTCTGTCACCAGAGTTGGCCACTGCCTTATACGAACTTACTTATTTACTTACATTATTACAGACAAAAATTTATGCCTGTGCAAAATTTCTTATAGATCTTCTCGTTCAATCGTTTAGGCGTGATGAACATAGAATATTTAAATTTTCCTCTTTATATTATCTGTCTCGCGACTTTGTATTTTTAATAATAATTTATCCTAAGAATAAAATAATAATACTAAATTCTGTAATACAATTGCAAGTTGATTAGTCAAAGTAAGTTCGTATGAGTCAGCGGCCAACTCTGGTGACAGAGTTTTTTGGTTAGCTAAATGAAACAAAGTATAAATAGTTATATTCCTTGACTTGTGACCAAAGGTTGATCTTCTTAATAAGCTCATGCTGCAACAACGCGTCGGATATAGCTATATCGCTATAGCTATATCGCGAACGAGTTGACGACTTCGTTTCTTGGCATAAAAATAAACTTAGCTACATTAGATTTAGGCGTTACTTTGCGGAAATCCATTATAAGATACAAAACAGGTGAAAAATCTCTAGTACTTTTCCGCATAACTTCAGCGATCGACGGAGCAACACGTCTGCCGGAGAACAAGTCGATGTTCCTGATGATGTCCCATATAGGGATGAAACGCGTGTCGGTATTTTTCTTTTAACTGTGTTAACTGTGTGACATCGTCTGCTAATAAGTGATTACCGTAACCGTACCGTACTGAAATGTAGATTGAAAACGTACAATATTTAAGCACAATATCCACGTTTAACGTAATATGTTTGTATACCGCGTGAGACATGCGACTGACTGGCACTTCTTAAATATTAATTAGATGCTTTTACAATAATCAGCTCCGAGCTGTTTTAAATGTCAAATATTGACTAATCATCATCATCTTCTTCGTCATCATCAAACGTAAGAGCTAGCTCTTGTCCGTGTGCATAAGAAGTTTCCTCCATTATGTTTTTGGTTTATCTTTACTGTTTTAAGGGAACGATATTTAAAGATAAGGTACAGTAGCTACGTTGGTCCCTTGACTGACATCACAACACAGCCACTTGTGCTGGAATGATGGAATTTTGAGGAGAGGTTTTTATAATAAGTATGTAAGATTTCCGAAATTTGTATTTGAAAAGGTCTTTTTTTGAATTTTAAATGGGCGCTTCTTTGATACTGTGAAATATCAAACATTTTTATTTAAACACAGCACAACAAAGTTCGCACTTATAAAAACACTTAGCACATTTTATTTAATAAACAACCCACCATGCAGAATAAAACACGGTGTTTCACACGCATTGAAATACAATACTAAAATTGTTCTAGACAATAAATAAACTCGCTCAAAACATTTTGTAAACTGCCGCCATTTGTATCCATTAGATAGCGTTGAGCATTATTATTATACACAGTTTAATTGTTTGATCAATTATGTACGACGCGAGTCTATATCTCAGAGTTAAAATTTGTATGCTTACTTTGAATTTTGACTGTATTTTATCATACACAAAGTAAAGCCGAACTTCTACTCGATAAATAAGTAAGTTCGTATAAGTCAGTGGCCAACTTTTGTTATAGAATTAAATCTCGTTAAATAATGGTAATACCTGATTTGTATTATACCAGTAGCATTCCAGCAATAAAACTCTGCGCTCAAACTAGAAAAATAAAAACAGGCACTAAAATGCACTGGGTCTATTAAAAGATTAATCCCAGATCCATTTATATAAAATATAAAATCATCGACAATTTTAAACCATTTTATTATCACACTGTCATAAGACTGGAATAATGTAGATGACTAGATCCACATTGACCATTCCAGTTTAATGCTGGATTTAGCTTACTAAATCCAGTGAATAACCTAACCTGGGAATAATCTTGCTTCCTTAAGCTCTCTTTAGCTCCAGGTTACTCTGTTGCGAAGATAGTAAATTTGTGTGTGAACCTGATATTAATCGCTAATTGAGAGGATGTGTAAATTGTTTAAATGAATTGTTTACAAGCTCATCATTATTTGGTAAGACACCATATACCTATCATCATCATCATCATCATG
Source organism: Colostygia pectinataria (assembly GCA_951394395.1). Lineage (NCBI taxonomy): Eukaryota > Metazoa > Arthropoda > Insecta > Lepidoptera > Geometridae > Colostygia > Colostygia pectinataria. The sequence continues at coordinate 7,775,026 of OX596362.1, forward strand.
ACAGCCTTCTAATGTTCCCACTGCTAGGACACTGGTCTACTCTCAGGCGAGGGTGATTGGGTCTTAATCCACCACGCGGAAACAATGCGGATTGCTGGATGGCACATGTCTTTCGAATTTTTAGTTCTTGGACATGCCATTATACCTATAGGTAATTTAAAATGTTATACTTAAATATTTATTATAATAATTGTGTAAATACTTATCTTTTATTAATCCAGATAATAATACAATATGTTTACCAATAAACTATTATTGACTATTGACTACTATTGGTAACAAACAGTATTGTAAGTTAAAATAAACATGGCCTATAAGAAAAATAAAATTATTCGCAAATACTCGCCAAGTCAAAGTGTTTATGAAAAAAATATGTTGTTTATCTGTATGTTTATGCTAAAAAAAAAAAAATTAAACTCATATATAAACTGTGTTTGTTTAGTAGACTTCATAAACGTTTCATATACGTTATAGAGTAGGCCAGTGTCCCAGCAGTGGAAACATTAGAAGGCTGTCATGATGATGACGATACGTTAAAAGTTTAAATGCGGATTTGTCGAGGCTCCTAACTTAAACATTTTTTATTTTACTGTTCTGTTTATAGGCATAGATACTGGTAACAATGAGTGAAATTGATTATGTATGTGTATAAACTGTGGTGCTGTCATCCCACAATGTTACAAACATAAAGTAAATTCGTATCTGTAGCCAACTCTGGTGATGGAGCCTCCATCATCGCCGAACAACTTTGAAGAAGCTAGGACCGACTACTTAACGTGCCTTTACACTTCACAGTCAAAATTGCCACTGGCGCTCACCCATCCTAATGATAATGCGATGCGTTATGAACGAGCCAATAGCACGACAACGCGTTATTACAGTGTACTACAAATAAACTTTTGTCAACATTATAACCTGTGTAGTGCTGAGAGAGTTTGAGTCATAGTTAATTTTGTGATGAGCTCGTCCCGGGAAGAACTTCCACAATACTTGTTTCTGCAGCCAAAGTAATTCTTGCATTGCTGTGTTCCGGTTCAAGGTTTGGTTTCCGGTGAAATTACAGGCACATGACTAATCTAAGGTACTAATCTCTAAGGGTGGCTGGCAATGCGCAACTAGTGCCTCTGATTATGTTGCACGCGTACTTTTTTTATTAACGAGGAGTAATCTGCAAACAGACATCCTTTCGCATGAGGGTGCGAACAGGGGTGTGTGAGGTTGTCCGACTAAAAAACGTCGGACGACTCAATAAACCTCCTCGGTTGCCAGCCTCGTTTGGGTCAAAGGGATCCCTGAACTCCTAGGATCTCTGGGGTTCCCCTCTCACAAACTTGCTGCGGCCGCAGCCCATCCCGGGAGTGGCAAGCCACTCCGGTACATCCTCGGATGCGACGGCAGGAACACGCAACTATGCTACTGCCGCCCGTTCTCGTTTCTACTCGTTTTACATACAAACCCAGGGAGGGTTTGTATGTAAAACGAGTGACCGGGAGCCCTCACTCCGGCCGCTCACAAACCCAAGGCACCACTCGGTCGCACAAAAGTCTTTCGACCCAGCGCATACCAAGGGGCCGGACCACTGGTTAGGAGATCCCATCTCCTCAGTGATAGTCGGGTGAATTCGGCGACACCTGATCGAAAGGTTCGCCGTCCATCTTCAGAATGGTTGACACAAATCGGATCGCTCCCTCGGACCCCAAGAACACTCAATTCCGCTAGGTCTTTCAACAAAGCAAAACTAAGTGTTGGATTCATTGAACCGACACGTCCCCGCTTCAACAACAACACCCCCTGATGGTCGGGAGTGTATGAAGAAGCCGCCATCTCTTCCGCCGCTTAGTCGCACAAAAGCCTTTCGACCCAGCGCATACCAAGCGGCCGGACGTTGACCGAGAAATTAATTCTCCCATCCAGCCGAGTGTATTCGGCGACATCTACTCGCAAGATGCGCCGTCCATCTTGGGTGCCGAGATGGCGATCAGACTTAACCGGGAAGATCAAATCGGATCGCCCCCTCGGACCTCAAGAACATTCAATTCCGCAAGGTCTTTCAACTAAGCACCCGACCCCATGAGCCCGTGCAGTCGGAAGCTGGCAAAGAAAGCGAGAAGTCCTTTGCCACCTAGCAACTGGGTAATGCACATCAGCACGTCCCAGCTTCATCCACTGCGCGTTCTGCTGATCAGAAGCCCAGTTCCAGGTTTTTAGTTATCCGACAACAAGATCACGTATGGGAGGTATTCCGAGGGTACGGAAGTTGTTGTCGGACGTAACAGGGCGCACCGTCCTATGGTAAATCCGTTCCCTCCGGTGAGCTGCGTGAGTCCGTGTGGCTGCGGACACAACTCAGATCTGAAAGGGACAAGCAACCATAGGCACACGAGAAGGTAACCTGGAGAGCACCTCATGTTGCACGCGTACTTAGGCTCTGGTGACTGCTTATATAGGCTCTAAAGCTTAGTTGCCAATAATTGTAGTGGTATTTAAAATTAAAACAAGGTTCTATGTCAGGTTGTTAAAATAAAGTAAAAGTAATGGTTAGGTTGTTCACTAAATATTCATTCACTGAACTGTTCATTCTTATTTTCATGTTTGAGTACCTAAATTTTCTATGTTGATCTAGTGGTTTCCTTAAGTAATAATAACACACTTTTTACAATTAATCACATTATATGAAAAATATTCAAGGAAAATACTGTCTAAAAATAAAGTAATATAGTAGGTGAGTAAATTATATCGTTTAGTACTTGTTTTAATAACATGTTTGTCAAATTTATATATAAATAGTAAAATAAGATTACCATAGACAAAGAGTAATAAAATTCCCGTATAAAACAAAACATAAAATAAAACTGTCTCTTAAATCAACGCTGGGCAAATATTTCACATGAATATTGCATTCCATTGGACTGCAATTTGTAAACATCAAATTGGCGTTTGGAGTTGAACCAACTGGGACTATGTTGCCGTCAACGACTGAAGTAAACTTCATTTTGATATGATAATCAAGAGTCTACTGAAGGCTCGTTTGATTGTTTGATTCTGCCTGTGCGAAAGTACAGCAATGTAATTGTGCTTATTAGTCGCTATCATCCAGTCACACTCAATTTACTTACGTCGATAAGCTTATTGTGTATAGGTATATATATTAAACAGATAAGATGAGTCATTTCACTCATTGGTCGTTTTGCGGTTTGTTCTAAATCATTGTGCGTCAATATAAGAATGCGCTATAGTGCAACGAACCATTGATCAATATCCGTCATAACTAAAAGATTTTATAACCTTTTTCTTAATTAAGTATATAATAACCTTTACTAAAGAAAACTTTTTCTATATAATAATAATACACTACCTAGCAGTCACGTTCATGTAAGGAGGAATAACAAATGCACAAGCGATCGACCGTATCACTCAGTTTTTCTCGCTCGTCTGACCAGGCCTTTAGGCAAAATATTTTTCTTTAAAAGTTAAGTGTAAGTTAAGTTCTTAATATCATAGCTGAATATGAGACTGTAAACGATTTAAAGGCATCAAAGGTACCTAAGTATACTATATGTTTTCAGGTTTAAGATGAAACAACACTTAAGCTGGCACATTATGAATAGCTTACTTAATAGCTTAGGTACCCAAGAATCCAAGATCAATATTGAGGCGAATCAATTTTCGCAGCAATTATACTGAAAGTGCCAATTCACCTCTCACACTTTGCCAATAGGAGGAAACATAATAGAGCCCAACTTTAAACATAGTCTATGTAGAGTAACTAGTCTAGTTCAATGTAAAATAAATGCAAACTTTTAAAGCCATGACTCAAAGAGCTAAAATGTTTTGTGCATATAAACATAGATAGATAATTATGAAATATAGTAAGACAACAGAACGTGTTCATGCTGATTCCGTACAGTAACACAGAACCACATATTTTTTCTTTTAACAGCATAGAGTTTTTTGTGTTTCAGTCGTTAGTCGTTAGTCGAATTTTCTCAAGGTTTTTCATTAATTGAGTCACAAAATACCCTGAATGTAACAATTAGCTATCCAGTTCCACAAAATAATGTATTTCTAGAAATAACCAGGCTATTTTGTAAAGACTGTGCTTCAAAGAATCTATTAGCACTCCCCTTATTCATGACTGGTAGTATTGAAATTCTACTGTAATGTTACCAGGTATTTTCGCAGCAAGCCTAATGTAACCTTATAAAGATTTATATGCATTTAACGTATTTTCAAGTAAGCAAATAACTAATTAGGCTAAAGTTAGGTAAAGCACGTCAAATGGTACGCTAAATTTTACTCTATGTTCATCAAAACACTACGCAGTATTGCTATAAATGAAGACTATCAGACCCGAAAATTGAGCTGATCGAGTTTCCCATCGATTACAGCGTTTTCAATTGTATCGAATTCAAAATTCTATTTCGAATCATATTCCAGAAGTCAGCAGCTATAATTTTTTGTTAGTTGTAAAAACTTGGAATAATTACATTTGTACACTACTGATCGGGCGTGTGAAACGAGCGAAAATTTTAGTGATAACTTAAGTGATTTGGTTTAGTATGTTTGTATATTTGTCTGTTTGTGGAGCTTACTATCGAATTGTTAAAATTAAATACGATCTGTATGTAACTTATAAGTAGGTCGACAAAATATTGAACTTGAAAAACTGGTAAGATTCCAAATTCTTAATTTTTCAAGAGGTTATTATGATATTAAACTTATATAATAATAAACTTATATAATAAATATCATGAGGATTATATCAAAGGTACTCGTATATACAGAACCAGAAAATCATTATGTGTGATATCGAGCCAAATTTTTGTGTGTTAAGTGCAAAGGATTTGGCCAAAAATAATTTAAGATTCAGCCGTTAGTGTGTAGTGTGGCTCAGAGTGCTTAACACGAATAACTCTTTTGACAATTGTATTGTATATATTATACCAGCTGTTCTTTTTTATAGGATTTGATGAACTACTGAAATTCCATACAAATTGACAGCTGGACGATACGTTTACGTGTACGATTGTTAAACGAGTTTTCTTGCTAAGCACTCTGTAGCGATAATATATGACGTAAAAAATATGCCACTAGCTTCAAGCCTTTTAACAGTTTGATTCGATTTGAACAGTTGTAACGGATTTCATTATTTACAAATTGGGGCAAAGACCCCCAATTGTAGCTATTATTTCCGAGGGGTAAGAGTTATTGGGTAGGCGGCTGTTCAGGGCGACCTGTTTTAAAGTAATAAAATTTAAGTAGGTACCTAGGTAGCAATAGTTTCTGTTTTTAATAAGTGTAATGATACAACTGTTTGCTGTGTGTTGTTTATACTTTGACAAACACGTTTCATATGGTTTTATTAAAATTCATAAAAGTCATTAATTGAAATTTATTAAATAAAATTATAACACACACTAATAACATAACTGGTGTTAAAATTTTTCAACATGACGTATCCATCTTGAATACAACTGTGTCAGTCAGCAAAGAAAGTGGTCTATCACTTATGTCAAAAGTTTCTGTGAAATCCAAACATTCAAATGAATCTCAACCTTAGACACAGAACAGATTTCTTCTTATTTCAGAGTCTTAAGGTGTCTTAAGGTGGTAAAACCACAATTTTTGCGGATAACAACCACGTATATTCTGCCATCAAGCAGTTACAAAAACTTCTTACTGACTTTACTTGGCACCTGGTGAATCAGATGCTTGCTGTCATATTAGTTTTATACTGTTTTCCACAATAAATATATTTTTATCATAATAAGAGGCTTACAAATAAAAAAAGCTTAATAAGTGCTTAAATAATAAACAATACAAAAAACTTAGTAAGCTTTACAAACATAGCATTTCGAATCAGTAAATTTTTTATTCGAAAAAGTAATACCACTTGACATGAACCACTTAAGAATTATTCTCGGTCTAAGGTAGGTATTAAAATATAAAACGCGTACGTATCAGAGTGATACCCCAAAAGAGCACAGAAAGGGGCTCCACATCTGCGATTCACTCTCAATTATTCAATGAATCTTTCTCTTACATTTCGGGTAATGAAATTTTAATCATTTTCGCTCTTAAGTCAGCACTTATAAGGCTCACGGTTGCTCATTATTTTTTTATGTCCCGCCTTTTGGCAAACGAGTGCGTAGTTTTTTGGCTCGGTTGCTTCGTCGTAATGTGCGTGTATTAATGTAGGAGTGTTCTTTTGAAACGCTGTGAATAAATTGTATGAATAAACAGTACTGTCTACCTACCTTTGGGACTTTATTTTGGTAAAATAATATATTATTCTCGTCTGACGTTTTTTAACATTATTATTTCAACGTTTTAATAATTCTAGACGACAAAAGAAGTTTTAATAAAAAATAAAGTCAGCGCAGGCAAAGTCGCGTGGCGTTCCAACGGTAATGTGATCAAGACAATACTACACAAATAACTAATGCAATTTATGAGGGATTTCTGTTTTAAACTTTCTCTCAATAATTTTGTTAAAGTTTAGAGTTTACACTTTAAATACGAGGCATACGGGTGTCATGAGCAAAATCTAGGCAAAAAAAACTGGATTTAGACCCCTTAATATCTCAGATTGTAATGAGTTAAATTCCGATACTGGTGGTAGATACTTATTTGAAACAAAGCTATTTACCCCATCCGTACTCATAAACCCAATCAACTATGACTTAGACGTTAACTTCTACTCAAAGACGAAACTACCAATCTCTATAAAACCAACCTCTTCAACTCGAGTCATAAAAATCTAATACCTCATTTTCTTCCCCGGTCACGTCGTACACGTTAATTCCACAATTCTCAGGACAATGATAAAAACAATGATGTTATATTTTTGTTGTGTGTCAGCACTGAGAAAACATTTTTTTATCTGAACTGTATAAGTAGACCAGACGGTTGATGTTCGCTTGTTATTATATGTGATAAAAAATACGGAACTAACCAAGTCAACTTTGCAATTTAGCCTCTTTTCTTTGACACGTTACCTTCCCTATACGCCACTTTCTCGAAGAAGTACCAAAAGAAAATCTCGGCTATACCAATTTCGACTTTGGTTTTGAGATAAATTAAATGACATAAAATTAACATTAAATTTTGGTTTTATTTAAGCACCAAAGCAGTAAAAATTGAATTAAAACATTTCATAACTGTTTATATTTTCATGTATACCGTGATCATAATTTTACTATAAATTTTACTCAGTTCTTGTTGAATTTTATTTGTATCTTTGTCTAAAATAATTGCTTTTTCAAAAATATGTAAACGAACAATGTTAATTACAACTATTTATTCGCAAATTTGCTTCAATTTCATAGTATTCTAAGCCTAAACGAATTTGAAATGAATTTTGCACAAAACTTAATTAGCATCGCTCTGTTGTTTGCCTCATAAAAACTATATTTATATGATGCGATACGATTTTGGCCCTATTCTTAATACATTAAAAACAAGTTAATAAAAATATTATTTTGGTAATATACCATTGTACCTTTTTATTCAATCAACTTAAATATAAAATTAATATAAATTCAGTTGCTCGCTTTCCTCAGCTGCCTTGATTTTTGTCTTACGATTTAAAAAGCTTTGTCTAAATACAGATCTTTATAATTTAAAATTCAGTGAGATAAACATAATATTGAATTATTAAATTTATTTAAACATGATTTTGTTATGACTCTTTAAAAACACCCTCGCTCATGGTGTTAGATGAGGACAAATTTTTCTTAGGTAGTTCGCTCATGAAAAAAACGCAGTGGAACTTGACAAACAACACAAAAACACTTTATTTAATTCAGTAGCTGTAAGTTCTAGTTACTTTTATCAAATGGCGATATGACGAGTGACGACTTGTGACGAGCTTTTGAGAAAATTTCCGATAACTTAAAAAAAACGTTTATCAATAAAAAGTAGAAATAACTTTGTCAGTTGTGTAGAATCTGTAGGTGCTTCTTAGATAGGCAATCTGCCCTAGCTTGACATAGTTTCCTCAAGTAAGTATAACAAGAATCTCACCTCAATCTCTAAAAATAAGTGTAAGTATTTCTTACGAGTATATTCGGGTTTATGTAAATATTGTACCCTTCTATTGAGATGACTTTTATTCGAAGGGTGACAGACGGACAGAATATAGGGTTAGTTCTCAAATCTCTATTCATTTTATATTCGGAGGAGATTCTGACACAGTTTTATACTTCCAGACATCGTTTTTCACATGCATTCTTCATGTACTTTTGTTTCAAATAGGTAAAGATTTATTTTTATTTGATTCATTAATGAGGATATCCACTATAGGACTGGACACTAAAACTAAGTGACACTATCGTCGGAAATGTAATACCCCCGTTTCCTAAAAAAATCCACAGCTGAAGACACTTTATAATCGTCTGGAATTAGTAAATCGTTTGCATCTTTAATAGAAATAATATTACTAGTGATTTGCGAGATATATTTTTCGAAAATCAGGTGTTTGCCGAATTTTTATATTATATGCACTAACGTGCATTGGCGCAACACACAGCATTTTTATGAGTAACCTATCAGTATACCCTATCAGTAGTAGTAGTTTTAAGAGTAGTAGAGTTCTTTGTGATAGAGCTCGTCCGGGGAAGGACTACCACCATACCTATTTCTGCCGCCAAGCAGTAATGCTCGCATTGCTGTGTTCCAGTTCGAAGGGTATGGTTTCCGGTGAAATTACAGGCACATGAGACTTACCATCTAACGTCTCAGGGTGGTAACACGCAAGTGATATCTATGATGTTGCATGCGTACATAGGCTACGGTAACCGCTGACCATCAAGTGGGCCGTACGCTTGGTTACCACTTTAGTAGTATAAAAAAAAAAAAAAAATACCCATGTAGCAAAATGATTAACCCAGTTGTTCCTATATTAAGTTTTACTATCAAAGGCAAAAAATCTGACGGAAAGAGTTTTTGTTGCCTAGTCACAAAATGTAATTCTATTGCCATCAAACTGAACGTTATTGTTAAAGTTATGATGATGATGTAGGATTTTTATGAAAGTAAAACTCAACAACATAATTGTGTTCAAGAGGCTTTTCCAGTAAATTGAGGCAGTAACACGGAAAACTTTTGATGTACTCGTGAATTTTTCAGCAGACACAGTACTACTTTTAACTTTTATGAGACTAAAAAGTCAATTTTCAGCCACTTAATAAAGATAACAAGTGCTTAGCTCTTACAAGTGTTGTATATTAATCTGCCTTTAGAGTAATATTGAGCAAGACGCAAGACACAAAACAAAATATAATTTGTTTTGCTAAGTGTAAATTGAGAACACTGGTAGTCTAGTGAGAAGGTAGTCTAGTGGTCCCGCCTTCCGATCCAATAGATTTTTCAAATAGAAAAAATATGTGCGCAATGCCAGCGCTCTCATACGGTGAAGGAATACACCGGCATGTCCAAAAACTAAAAATTTGAAAGACATGTGCCATCTACCAATCCGCATTGGGTCCGCGTGGTAGATTATATGATCCAATCACTCTTGCTCGAATAGTAGTGGTAGATTATATGATCCAATCACTCTTGCTCAAGTAGTAGTAGGCCAGTGAGTGTCCCAGCCGTGGGAACTTTAGTAGGCTGTCATTATGAAGTTTAAATTAGTTTTGTTTAGTGAGCCATTATTTTGTTGCTTTTAGTGTATTACTTTGAAATGATACCACTGTTCCATCAATCATTCCCAAATAAAAGATTTTCTACAGTTACTGTTAAAGTAGTACTTATATATGTTCTGTAGTTAAATGAAACTTACCTAAACGGGCGTGCTAATGTGGCAGTACATTGGTGCGCTTCAGCTACGTAAGCTACGAGGAATGTTTCAAATTTTCAAGAGGGTTGAATTGCTTACTGTCAGTTTTGATGGTTGCGGTAAAGTAAGTAAGTTCGTATGAGTCAGTGGCCAACTGGTTGCGGTGAAAAGTATATTTTTAATATTTTGTCTTATTTGTATTTAAAAAAAACATTGCAAACCTCGAAAGCCTTAATTAAAATTTTAATATTATATGCAATTTCTAAATAAATAAAAAATAACTGTTCTTGCCGTTCTTAAGAATAGTCAGTTGGCAACCCAAAGCACGGAGATAAGTAAAATAGATGTGACATGAAATGGGGTGAAATTTGGGTAAGTTAAATTACGATACGTGGGTCGCCTTTGCTTGAAATGTAATTGATAGAGCGTATCTATATTTTTGTTAATAAATTTTATTGATAGTTTTTATTTTAGAGAATTGGTTATTTTTTTATATTGTACATACTGTTCGGGACTCCCTAATTCCCTATCCAGGTGGATTTTAAGGTTGGAAGAAATAAAAAGATAAATTGGTTGGCGAATTCTTTCGATACATAGAGATATATTTTTTTTTTTTTTTACATAGTGTTGCCGCTTCCAAAACATGCCCCCACACGTTGAAAGCTACTCTTTCAACAAGTATCTTCTATAAGGGGACAGATCTTGCTAAATGATCTTCGGACGGTTCCTCCATTTGCAATGCGGATATCAGCAACGCGATTAATACCATCAACAGCTCCAGGATAAACAGCTACAATGCGGCCAAGTCTCCACTTCAATGGTGGGAGGTTGTCCTCCTTAATGACAACAAGACTATTGGGTTCTAAGGCCGACTTGTTTGAGCCCCATTTGACTCTTTGCTGCAACTCACTGATATATTCCTTAGACCACCTGGTCCAAAAATGTTGACGGAGTTGTTCCAGTCTTTGGAATCTGGTCAAATGGCTCGTAGGGGTATCTTGATAATCAGGAGTTGGAAGGGCAGTCAGAGGCTTTCCTATCAGGAAATGTCCAGGCGTGAGCGGCATCAGATCATTTGAATCGCTGGAGAGTGGAGTAAGCGGCCGAGAGTTTAGGATTCCTTCTATCTGAGTCAGGACAGTGATCAGTTCTTCATAAGTTAAGTTACAATTTCCCAATACTCTGTACAAATGATACTTAATGGATTTAACTCCCGCTTCCCAAAGACCCCCAAAATGAGGAGAATAAGGCGGACACAAATGAATTCTAACACCTTCGTTAGCCAGGCTTTCAGGCAATGAACTGCTATTTGTTTTTAAGAATTTACCAATTTCGTTATAGGCACCAACAAACGAAGTGCCATTATCTGAGTAAATATCTGTAGGTTTGCCCCTACGAGATACAAATCTGCGCAATGCAGACATGAAACTATTACTAGTTAAATCACCTACCAATTCAATATGAATGGCTTTGGTTGCAAAACAAACAAAAATTGCAATGTAAACCTTAACAATTTTGCAACCTCTGCCTTGACGGCTCGCGGATGAAATAGGTCCGGCGTAATCTATGCCTACACATTCGAACGGATGACCTGGCATCAGACGCTGTTGGGGTAAGTTCCCCATTAGAGGAGTTGCAACCTTTCCTTTCATTCGAGTACACCGCACACATTGATAATAGGTAGATTTCGCTAAATTCCGGCCTCCAATGGGCCAATAACTCTCTCTTATGGACGCAAGCAATAACTGGGGGCCGGCGTGCATAAGCCTAATATGCTCAGCTCTAAATAAAAGCTTTGTAAAATGATGAGTGGACTGTAAAACCAAGGGATGTTTTTTATCATAAGAAAATATGGAAGCATTAACCAAACGGCCGCCGACGCGCATCAAATTATCCTGATCAACAAATACATTGAGTTTATTCAGCTTGCTTTTAGGAGATACTGTTTTCTTTTTGAGCAAAGTGTTGTATTCAGGAAATGATTCTATCTGAGAAATTCTAATGATAAGATTCAAGGCGCTTTGTAGTTCATCACTACTTAAATGGTCGGTCCTTGGGGTCTGGCTTCTACAAAGATTAACAAATCTTAGTATGTAAGCTACAGCACGTTTCAGCCTTAAAATATTGGAAAAGCGACTGAAATCGATCAATTTATTATCACACTTATGTGATAAGTGCAAGGACACTGCAAGACGAACTTCCGGTAGCTTGGATTCGCTGACTGGGTTGGGTGGCCACTGGGATTTGTCCTGCTTTAAAAATTGAGGACCTGCCCACCACATATCTAGACCCTGTAACGCGATGATGTCAACACCGCGCGAAATATGATCAGCAGGGTTTTCATCGGTGGGGACATGTCTCCAGGAACAATTCTCAGTTTTCTCTAAAATTTCAACCGCCCTATTGCGAACAAAGGGCTGAAGTTTATTGGGTAGCATCCTAAGCCATCCTAATACAATCGTAGAATCCGTCCAGAATGTAGTATGTTTGATTTCTACCCGAAGCGAAGAAATAGCCTTTTCATAAAGACGTACTCCTACGAGGGCTCCACATAGCTCAAGTCGGGGGATCGTAATTGGCTTAAGAGGAGCAACCCTACTTTTGGCCAAAAGTAAATTTATTAAAACTTCACCACGTTCGTTAACGCTTTTCACATAAAGGCAGGCGCCATAAGCGCTCTGTGACGCATCACAGAAAATATGAAACTCCAAAGTGGAGTAAGAATCGCACACAACGAGACGAGGAATGCGTAAATTATTTAATACCGGGAGACTTTTAATTATATCAAGCCAAATCTTGGCAATCTCCAGTGGGAGTGGTTCGTCCCATGACAATTTATGTACCCATAATTTCTGCATCAATATGACGCAAGGAGAGACCAACCCCATTGGATCAAATATTTGTGCGATTACGGAAAGCAATCCTCGTTTAGTTGATTCCCTAGAAATAGATGAATCAATATGAACACAGAGCTCATCTGAGTCTGTTTTCCATCCAATGCCTAACGTCTTGCTGGGTTCCATAGACCCAATATTTAAATTTAGAGACGAATTAGCTGCGGACGAAGCAATGAGTTGGAGGTTGTTAGATTTCCACTTACGTAAAGGCATCCCAGCGGAAGCAAGTTCAGCAGTAACTTTTGCCTTTATATCCAACGCCTCCTGAGCTGAATCTGAACCCGTTAGCAGGTCATCAACGTAGAAATCGTGGATGATGATCTCGGACACGTGCTTATCACTGCACTCAAGGCCTATTTGCTTAAGGCACCTCGTGGCGAGGTAACTGGCACTAGAACAGCCATACGTGACAGTATTGAGCTGGTAACATTGGATTTTGGGGGAGGCAGGGTTGCGCCAAACGATTTGCTGCAGGTGCCTGTCATCAGGGTGAACAGTCACCTGTCTATACATCTTTTCCACGTCAGCAACAAGAACATACTTATATAGCCTGTAACGGAGAAGAATTGACAGAAGGTCATCTTGCACAGGGGGTCCTACCATTTGAATTTTATTGAAAGATATTCCATATGTCGTAGGACTGCTAGCGTTAAAAACGACTCTTAGTTTTGTAGTGCTACTACTTTCATTTAATACTCCATGATGTGGAATAAAGTACGGAGTTGAACCGGACTCTAATTCACACTCAGACATATGACCAAGTAAAAGATATTCAGACATGAAATCGACGTACCTATCTCGGTAAGTAGGTTGGCTTCTAAATCTGCGCTCTAATGAGAAAAGGCATTGCTTCGCTCGCTGCAATGAATCACCCAAAACCTCATGAGACTGCTTCAAAGGAATTCGGACACAGAAACGACCGTCTTTAAGACGAGTCGTATTTTTAACGAAATGTTCTTCACACATTCGTTCCTCTTCGGAATATGACGACTTAGGACTAACTTCCTCTAGTTGCCAAAAACGGGATAAAGCGTTTTGAGTATCATCATTTCCGAATTCATCATTATGATTAATATCTACTTTCGTGAAGTTGCATTTGAGAGGAGATGATCCATGGCCACCACTAATGGGACCGGAAACTAGCCAACCTAGTCGGGTTTCCCAGAGGATCGGGTTATTAGCTCCTAAATTAATTTTTCGCGACCCGAGTAGTTCCCAAAATACATTACTACCGATTATCATATCTATTTCAGACGACTTATAAAATTGGGGATCAGCTAGGGTAATATCGTCAGGTAAGTTTAAATGCGAAATATTAATTGAATGGCAAGGCACGTCATCGGTTATAGACGGCAGTACGTAGCAAAGTAGATTTTTTGAATACTTTTCATTCAATGAGTTTATTAAGACACGACACATTTTGGTGGTGTTAGTTTGAGTTTTATTAATACCGAATATCGGTTTATCAATATCTACATAATGTAGATTTAGCGCATTGCACAATTTTTCCGTAATGATACAAGATGAACTTGCACAATCTAAGAGAGCGCGAACAATGCGCTCGCGACCATTCGCATCGACTACTTTTACCAGGGCAGTCGATAACAAAACGTCTCGTTGGGTTTCTAAGGGCGTATCCACACAGTAGGTAGTTAAGGTCAAATTAGCTGGGGTTTTTGTTTGATCAGGTGACACGGCGGCGGTGGCGGTCGAGTCCGACTTAACGGTACCGTCGTCGCCGACGTCCACGCTGGCAACAGCAGGACTAACTAGCTTTTTAATGTCTGACACATGAATTAAGGCGTTGTGTTTGCGCTTACATAACTTACAACCATTTTTTTTGCAGCGGTTCGCATAATGCCCAGTGCGAAAACAGTTGTAACACACCTTTAGCTGTGGGATCAGCGCTAACCTTTGCTCGTTACTAAGGCCGAGAAACTGCGAACAATATTGCAATTGATGGTCACCCTTACATTTAGGACACGGCTTTACAGACGAACTGTTATTATTATTATTATTCTCATCTACGGACTGTGATTGTGAACTGGCCATAGCTACCATAGTTTTGAGCTTATTACCTTTAGGAGGCTGGGTTGATACATTACCACGAGACAGTTCTAACGTTTCCAACAGATCAGCACGATCTCGAATAAATTCGAGAAAAACTGTTAAAGTTATAGCCTTTTCCTTATCTAAACGGCCCTTACACTCTTCCCATTCACGGAAAGTTTTATGATCAACTTTCCGAGTGAGCATGTGAATAAGTAGAGTGTCCCACTGGTTGGTCGGTTCACCTAATGATTTTAGAGCACGCAGGCTTTTATTTAGTTGGTCAATTAACCTCTTTAGGCTACTGGAAGACTCACCTTTAATTGACTCTACATTAAACAAATTAGTTACGTGATTTTGAATAAGTAAACGTTTATTATCATACCTGTCGCATAGTAACTGCCAAGCCACAGAGTAGTTACTGGCTGAAAACTCAATAGACTGTATAATCACAGCAGCAGAGCCATCTAAGGAGGCTCTGAGGTAGTGGAATTTATTTATATCATCGATGCCATCGTTCGAATGTATAAGGCTGGAAAAAGTATCATGGAACTCAAGCCAATTTTCATAAGTACCATGAAACTTTGGTAAGTTAATGGTAGGCAATTTAACTAGCTGGTGGTTGCTTGCTCGAGAACTTTCCACAGTTTCACTTTTTTGTAACCTGGGGTTGCGAGAGAGAATGTCCTGTGCCTTAGAAATTAATTTATAATATATAGCTTCAAAGTCATCTCTTTCTGAACCTTGTGACTGCAAATCATCGACAAGACATTCTATTTTTAATTGCACATCGTCATACTGGTCATATAAACGCTAAATTTTTCCTATTCGTAGCTGCAGTTCATTTACCTGTTGCTGGTTCAATGTACCACTCAATTCATTAAGATATTTGCCAAAGGCAGTTAATCGGCCCTTAAAACTAGCTCGCTTCTTTATTAAATCCTTTTCCTCTCTCTCAGACATTTTGGGAAATCTTTAGGAGCAGTCTGGTTTGCCTGGAATTGAGAAGGTATACAATGAAAAAATGCACTAGAAATTTACATGAAATAATCACTGAAATTAAGAAAAATATCAGGATTGATGTGATTTACAAGATGAAAATTAAATACTAAATTTTACGATTTATAATCATGTAAGGTAACAGACAGGGTAAATGATAGCTGTATTTATCAATTTTGATTCACAAATGACATAAGTTTTAAGAATTTTAGCTTATTTATACAAAACAAGTTAATGAATTTTCTACAAACCTGACATGTTGGGATTTACAATTATGGTCTAAATTTACATTTATTCCATGAAATACTTACTGAAATAGGTCTAAGTATGTACAAGACTACTAATAACTTGTAATAATGAGCAAACAATTGACAAAAATAAGTTCAAAGTAGTGCAAACACCAAATGTAAAATCATAGAGGTTGTAATTTTTAGAGGTTACCAGTAAGTTTTACAATAACTTTTATTTTTCAATATAATCTAGCAAATGCCTAAATAAGCAAAGGAAACATACTTACAATACATAATGGTGCTGAATTTACCAGACAAACCTTGTTTCTGCTTAATTAACATGTAAGTTGTTGAATGGCATGTGGCCAGTAACCTGAATAAAGAGATTGGGTTAAATTCCGTAAAGTTCCGTAAATTCACTGATCACTCCCTCATATGCTTATCCGGATCGTAGGACCATGTTCGGGACTCCCTAATTCCCTATCCAGGTGGATTTTAAGGTTGGAAGAAATAAAAAGATAAATTGGTTGGCGAATTCTTTCGATACATAGAGATATATTTTTTTTTTTTTTACATAGTGTTGCCGCTTCCAAAACACATACATATTTTTAGTTTGGAACATAGTGGTTGACCCTGAGCATTGCTTATAAAGCAACAGCCGTAACAGTAACACAAATTTACAATTACCAGGAGTTATCTTATCTGTCAAAGTAATGTAAAAAAAATAATTAAATATTATTCCGCTAAACTTTTTTGAATGAATCAATCACTACTTTTTTAAACTTTAGGTAAAGTTATAAAATTTAAAAAGTAAAATCACGGCTTTTCCATGCAACAGATGAATCTTTGCGATGCTACCAGTAATCGACATTCTGTGTTCTTCGGCGGCATAAATATTATATGAGAAAAGTAAAAAGTGGCTGACGAAAGAGTAATCTGTTTTATTTCAGCGTTAGAATAAAGCCTGTGAATTGTAAAGCTTGTGGTTGTTAATGATGAAAAAGCGAATGGCAATAGGAAGGCTGCTTTTTTTAGATAATTATCAAAATGTAAGCACTTAACCCAAGTACATACCACAGAACTATATTTAAGTAGAATGAGTGAGTGTATGTACCTCGCGTGCCGAAGAGACGGGCTAAATAAGGGCTGAGTAACCTCTTTACTCGCCGCGAAACTCAGTCTGCTCCCAACCGGGGGCGGTGTGGTGGTGTGGCAGTACCTAGAATCGGTTTGCCGCGTACTTATCATTCATTTTCGCGGGGCTTATGTTTCCCATCACTAAAATACATTTGTGTGTAAAATACAAATACGCAAAATGTTATACGCTCGGTTTCCATACAAATCGACGAACTCTTTCATTCTACTTAATATATAGTTTTGGGGCTATTTATAAAGATTTGATGAAGTTTGAGTTGATTGAAGTCTATGCATGTTACATGAACTTGTCTAAGGCTTTAGACCTGATATCTTACACTGTTGACTGTTGTGGGAGAAACTGCTGTAGTCTGACTGACTGACTGACTGTCTGAGTTATTGATGATGGTCCTTGTGAACCACCAAACAAACTGTGTGGCTCGGGCATATACTTGGATGTTTATAGGTTGGATTACGGGGTGAGGCACGGGAGGATCTTTGTTTCGCTTCTTTTTAACCTGTATAGTATATGAAATAAGCAAGTTAAGCAACCTACCTATTTCTGCCGCCAAGCAGTGATGCTCACATTGCTGTGTTCCGTTTCGAAGGTTACGATTTCCGGTGACATGAGATTTTAGTCTACGTCTCAGGGTGGCAACAAGCAAGTGATATCTGATGTTGCAAGCAAACTTAATTACATAGGCTATGGTAACCGCTAACCATCTAGTGGGCCATAGGTACACTTGGTTGCCACTTTAGTGGTATAAAAAAACCAAACCCCAAAACGATGGTCTGATTGGGCGTCGAATGAGCTAGAGTCAACGTAAATCTCTACTTTTTTCTAATGTTTTACATCTACCCTTAATTCAATTGTGGTCTTATTTTTTTTAGTTGAAGGGAGGGCACAAATATTTATTTTAAATTGAAAGGAGGCGTGACTCGAATAACTTTGGGAACCCCTGCTCTAGATGGTCCCCACAAAAGCGTATCGTAATTTGTATCTGGGCTATTGGGTCACCGAGGACCTAATATATATAACGGAAAACGTGGACGTAAAGACAGGGGGCGCTGTCCGCCCGTTGCAACATGTTGACTAGGAAGAGACTTTTATGCTAAGCGCTAA
This sequence comes from Colostygia pectinataria, assembly GCA_951394395.1. Lineage (NCBI taxonomy): Eukaryota > Metazoa > Arthropoda > Insecta > Lepidoptera > Geometridae > Colostygia > Colostygia pectinataria. The sequence goes on from OX596362.1 coordinate 7,793,239, forward strand.
CGTAACGAGAACGCCTTAAGAGCGCAGAGTTGTCATAGGTACTAACAGCGAAACACATTCCAATTTTAACCATCGACGTAACATCATTAGAAAATCAAAATTATGAAAGTAATTGCAATGCTTTTTTAAACAGCCAGTCACGAGAGTCAAAAATATTTACTCTTATTTAATTGTCATTTGATTAAATACTATGTTTACCACGCAACTTCGTTCGCAATCGTAAACATCTAAACTTTCGCATTTTTAATATTAGTGTTGTGTACGTAACAGTACCTAGCCAATATATTTTTAAAAAATATATTTGTATCATATTTACTATATACTTTTGTCTATGTTAAACCTATTTACATGTTGAAATTGCAACCTGTCTGGAAGTTTCTGAAGGTATAGACACGGGAACACTATAACCTAACTTTGTGTTTGACGCAAATATTTTAGCAAATTGAATTCCTATAGGCTTGTAAAACAGAAATTGACTCCTTTGTTCCAATTCAAACTATATATAAATACATAGATCATTATCTCTTCCAAAATTCACAATAGCCCATCTCATAACAAACAACTCAAGAGGTTAATGATATCACTTTCTAGTCAATGCTAATAACCCATAGGTATCTATAACAAACAATTATTTTCAGGGTACTGAAGAATAGAGTTCAGAGAATTAATAAAGTGATCGTATGTGATCCTATATTAAAGAAATATCTTCCTTTCTGTGTGGGTGTTTATCTACTGTCTAATGTAGAGAGCACAAATAGATACAAAACCCACATATTCTACTAAAAGACGCCACCTAGGTACATATATTATACAGAACTTAGATGTATTGATAATTCGACGTATTCTATTCATGGTGTGTTATTGTGTTTTTAAGCTGCCAACTGTACTATTATTTTGTATTATAAGTAAATTAAGTAAGTCGTTCGTGCCAGTGGCTTACTCTGGTGACAACGTTTTTAGGCCGCCCGAAGGCCTCTGTCATGGGCTTGGTCATTTTGTATGATTAGTTACAATAATGTTTCTAATTTTAAGATGATCCAAATGGTATTTATCTAAATATACAAAAGTGTATATTACAGTACACGGTGAGTTCTTTTCAGGGCCGCTGAGGGAAAATCTAAAACCGTGAGAGCTATTTAAAAGTCATTTTATAAGTTTTACACAAACCTTTGTTTGCGCATAGTCTGAAGTCTGAAGGCATAACCCTATCAAAGTTGTAGCAAATGAACATGGTTTCATGTAACTTTTTATATCAATACCTGGAAAGCTTAATTCAAGTTGTTTTTCTAAAGTAGGTAATAACTACCACCCGCGATTTGCTCGCGTGGTAAATACATAAAAAGTATTATGACATTTCTCAAGCTATTTCCGTGCTTTTCATTCAAATTGGTTTAGCAGTTTAGGTGTAAAATGTAACTAACAGATAGAGAGAGTTATTCTAGCATTTAAAATCATTTTTATTTTTGGATTCATATTATGCGATACACTACCCTAAGCGTGCGTGGGTTCACTGCTAACGAACTACCTACCTTACAAATAAAGGGGGCGTTGGTAGCTGCGTCACAGTTTATATAACTATAGAAAGTAAAAGTAAAAAATCTAAAAATATCACAAGGATCATTCTAAACCTTTTAAAGCTAGGTGAATTTACACCAGTTTTCTGAGGATGTTTGCTGCTAGGTTTGATTGTCACTATTTGAACCATTGCTGTATGGTGCATTTAGTGACGGTCAAATCTAGGTTAGCAAATTAATAAATTGTGCCTAGCCTAATATTAAGATGATCCTATGATGATTGAATAAATAAATAAATTATTATTATTATTAACGCGCCCCAGCCTAGAATAATCTGTCAACAAACTCTATAGCAACCTTCGTTTTCTAAATTGTTTCATGTAGGTACCAATTGTGTTGTTTTAAATAAATATATTTTTATCTGTATTTGTAAATGACTGATAGATTTCGCTTTCTACTCTACAGTAAATACTACTGAATAGCTCTTTATTAGTGGTCGTAACGTTCTAATGTAACAAAACCACAGAATAGATATTAGTACTAGGTACAGAATGGCCACTCCTTTCCTCCCATCGGTTATACTTACCTCACCTCGGTCGCGAGTTTGCCGGCACCTTTCACTGGCACTGAAGCTAAGGGCTATTAGGCACGCGTTTATTTTGATTTTGTGTAGGTTCGAGCGCGCGTATGCCAGCGCGAACAATTGTGTGTTATCTCGCTCTTGCTAAATTGGGTGCGGCCAACCATGACACTCACACATACAACGGCACCGTTTACGTACACAGACCATGCATGTGGTGAATGTGACGCGTTTGCTTCATATATTTTATTGAGAGTGTCCCGGATGTGATAAAACTATAGCTTTTATGCTAGAAAAAACTATTTTCATATTTCATGGTATAATAAGCTGCTACTAGCAAGCCGTTGAATATTTTCTAGTTGTTAATAGCTATGTCAAACCCAGGCTTGCCTAGACTTATTTGTATTTAAACAATTTAACGTACACATAATTTTATGGAATGTTTAACTCACTTCGCAATAGAAGTAATGTACATGCTCCACCCCGCTCGGTTAAAAAGTTATTCCACGGGAACCAAACTACTTTCGGGGATAAAAATTGGGCTTTATGTATGTGCTATCTAGACTCTATGCCAAATTTCATACAGATTCATTTAGCCATTCATTGGTGTAACGTGATACTACCACAAGCAGACAAACATCTAAACTTTCCCCCTTATAATATTAGTCAGATAGATGGTTCACCCATACTTCTTCTTCTTCTTCTTTTGTTTAATGGCCTCTGTGGCTAGTTTGCCAGAATTTTTCCAGTGTCAAGTGTATTAGTTTGATTGTCGCTTAGCAACGTAAACAAACGAAATTTGGAAAGAAACGATGACTTTTCTTTCATAATTCTCCTGGAAAGTCTTTGACTAAATTACCAACCAACATTACCCCTCCATTTCAATTACTAACACTTGTGCTAAGTAAACAAGTTAAATTGGATAAACTGCCACCAAATTTACGCAATAAAACTAAAAATAACACGAGAAAAATAATTAAAATGGGAAGACCCATGTCGTTTTGACAAGATAGCCAAAGACTCTCACGTTCACCCATACAAAAAGCATCAAGTGATGTGACTTGACAACTGACACAGAGAAACTTTCTCTAATCAATAGCCGTCAATAGTATTTTCATTTATCGAAAACTTTGCAAAATTCACAGTGCCTACTTGTCAATGCAAAGCGATATAAATGGAAATAGAACAAACGCGTATTGATTGAATGTATGTTTTGCTTCTCAAAAAAGGTTCTAGAATGGCGACTTCGAACTGGAAAACAAGGTGTAGGACGGCCCCCCACTCAATGGTAAAATAACATTAAAGCAGTCACAGGAAGTCGATGAATGGTGAAGGCTCAAAATCGGTCGTCATGGCGCTCTTTGGGGGAGGGCCTATATCCTGTCGGCTGACATGATGATGATGATGATGAACAGTATTGCTTGGTTAGTTGTCGAGTCACTTGGCTTCTTGGATTTTTAGAAGCGGGAGAAGCGTGCCTTCAGCAAACAAATTTACCCCAATTGAACTTGCAACAGACGATGTCCAGCAGAGACTGGCTGATAAAATAGATAAAAAAAGATAAAAGATATTTATTTTCAAAGATGAAGGTACAATTTCTTGTAACATACCTTAAAGCTACATGTAAGATCCTAGATATTGGTACTTAATACTACGACCTTGGATATTGCTCGCGAAGTAGGTACATAATAATAGCGGTAGGTCATTAGGAAATAGTTACAAAACCTTACCCTCCGTGCTAGATTTAACTGAGTGACGGCAGGGTAGTGCTCCAACCTCCTAATTAACTGAGAGCTCTATTTGCAGCTGAGAAGAGCATCAGTGTCGACATGGCAGGTGTACCTAGGTAGAACTAATAACTATTATTTATAACTATAATATATAATTATAACTAAGCACTAAGTCATTATGAGCCCTATTCATAAACGAAACCATATACCTCTCTCAAATGCGTCTTTCAAATATATCATCATCTTTTTTCATTGACTTATGAACGACAAGGAAAAACAATACTATAATATGATGATGATGTAATATTGATGTTTAATGTCTATCAATTACCTGATTTGATTTGATTTTGATTTGGTATTATAAGTAAGCCTGTTGGGAAGAAAATTCCCAGTAGTTCTACTGGTAAGACAACTCGGTAGGACTACTGGGAATATCCCAAAAATAAACCAATATAGAAAACAAAGTTGTCTTCGAATTTAAATTTGACTCTTTTATTTAGCCACGACAGTTGAAAACAAGTTAATCATTATACGAGTAATACTAATATTTCAGTCGAACACACCTCCAACACCTACTCAAAATATTGACATAAAAATTTGATATAACTTCATAACAACCAAACAAATTTGCAATTATTAAGCGACGCGTCGCCGGACAACTAGCAACTATTATATTATTTTCGTTATGTTGTTTGTTAGATTTACTAGGGTTGGCTCATTCATCATCGTTGCAAAAAATGACATTGTGTCTAGACGTAACTCTGTCACCAGAGTTGGCCACTGTCTCATACGAACGAACGAACGACGTAAGTTTCATCCGCGGAGCGGGCTATGGTGACCTGTACTACAGGTTTTTTTAAACCTATCACAAGCACCAGGCTCTCGCAAAACAAGTGCACTTACTAACGGCTTAGGTAATCAGACAGTAAATTTTTTTATGTACTACCTTGTTTTTAGGAGAAAAAAATTGTATGAGATTTCTGTAGTTTATTTTACGCACAAGAGGGCTAAAAAAACCCCCTACAAATTGATAGCTGGACGATACGTTAGGGTAATGGATATAGCGACAGCCCTACAAAGCGTGAAAAGCGTACTATTTGTCGCGTTGATGGACCGCGCAGACCGTGCGCGAGTTGTCACGGTCTATCAATTAGCGCATATTTTATTAGATATGTCACGAATGCGCTCAGTGTGCTTTGTTGACAGAATAACATGTGACGTCACGTGACGTTTTATAAATTCAATGATGATTATTGAACGGTTTTTACGTGATGATGCGTAATAGTTAGTCGAATAATTTTCTACATTTTAGCATTTTGTGGAAGCATCCTATTTCCATACCTATTTCTGTAGCCATTGCTGTGTTCCGGTCAGTGAAATTACAAGCACATGAGACTTTCTATCTAACGTCTCAGGGTGGTAACACGCAAGTTATATTTATGATGTTGCAAGTGTACATAGGCTATGGTAACCATTTAACATCAAGTGGGCCGTACGCTTGGTTGCCACTTTAATGGTTTAAAAAGAAAAAAAAAAACTTTTGCGTTTAAAAATCGCATGCTCCTGTGACATCTTAAAACAATTTCAATCCTGCTCAATAAGTGCAAAAACCTATTTGTTGTGAAGGTATAGGTATAGTTTAGGTACTATTCATTTGAAATGTCGCCAAAGCCAATAAGTTTCGATTCTTTCGCCAGATGGCTAATGGTGCAATGCAGTTACGTGGGAGTAACAGATATTTATTGAATTCCATTAGTACCTAAGTAATACTTACAGAAACTAACAGTCTTCGCGTTTTTTATACTATTTTAAGGACAAGGACGCACCAATGAAGTTATATGAAAAAAGCTATTTTTAACCGACTTTAACATATTACAAATTTGAGTGTTGGTATGTTTTTTTAAATGTTGGTTGCGCAATTTCTCAGATGATTTTGATTATTCTTTTTCGTTTGATGGGTAATACTTTCGAGGTAATCCCATAAAAAATACTGAATTTGGTTTAGTACATTTTGAATAATTGTAACAAAACTTAATATAATCTTCACCTTAATATCTCGTATCACCATAATCTATCTAAACTTTTTTTTTAGTTTGGAGTCGCCATTGTTTTATTCTATAAATTAATTATTAAAATGTCAATTTGAAGACGTGCCAAAGAAAGGCCAGTCAGGAGTATCCTAAACCGATTAGCGTCTATGAAGAATGTGATGAGAGTAAAGAGCAAAAGAAGTGTGTCAGGATCGTAGCAAGTGGAAATCTCTCTCTGCCTACTCCTACGGGATACAGGCGTAATTTTATGTAATTTATGTAATAATATAATATTTCTATGCAGCCAATTAAATAAAATTTTAATTATTAATTGTTTACCAAGTTATTATATACAACACAGCATTGACCTGTTGGCAAACTACATAATTTTATTATAGACATCTTCCAGCTAATTTTATCGCAGCGCAAAAGTGACGCGGATAACGCGGGGTTTGTGCGGAAAACGGGCGGCAGGCGTATTGAGTAATTTGGTTGGCCTGTAGATCATTATGTATTTATTTTATTTGCTTGTAGGCTACATGCATTTTATGCCACGTCTATTGAAATCTAGCTCTTTGTTACTCGTACATTGCACTGTGTAAACGAAATAACGAAGTTTGCGGTCATAGTGGGAATCACAGTGTGTAACGGTTCGGTTCAATCGAATTCATGGCTTTGTTTTCAGTTGTGTTTGAAAGGTTTGTGCGTTGTTTTATTACAATTAAACTACAAACGATAGTTGGTTTGAGCTTTATGAACATTCTTCTCGTAAAGATGTGTTACCATTTTGCCGCTGCGCTGCCATAAATCAGCTACCTGTCGGCCTAGTCTTAGTTTTGGTTCTACAATAAATCTTTAAATAAATGTTTTTATAAGAGGCTGACATATTCTGCATTTAAATAATTTTTCGTGAAAACCTTTATTTCACCTAGTTGTTGTAAGCAACAACAAAAAAAACTCAAAGGAACGATCCTTGCTCTAAGAAGAGACATGTGCGTGGTTGTAGTTTGTTCAAGCCATATTGGAGCGGACACAAATCATGCCAAAAGCGTTACGTCAACTTCACGCGGTAATAGCGATCATGATAATAATGCGACAAATATTGCTGTTTTAATTTAAAATAAATATTTATAGCTAGTTGGGTATCCGTTTACTTTGAGATACGTTTTGGAATACGGCTTATGCTCCGATCACTTCGGCTGGCTTAAATAAAGTCCATTTAGTTAAGTCACGTAGGCCTTTAAACTGGAAACAAGTAGAATTGGAGCCGGATGATACCGAAGCCAGCCGGACGTGACGTAAGGATTCCATTAGTTTAGATTAGTGCGGTAAAATTCCGTTATGAAAGTTATTTGGTTTCTTCGGAGAAATTGAATTGATTAGTATGTCTATTCTGAATCATTATTGTAAGAAAAAATAAAGCTAAAGCTCAGGGTTCTTCGTAACTGGTAGCTGTATAATGGTACGTTAAATTCCGTTATGAAGGATATTTAGTTTCTTCGGAGAAATTGAATTTATGAATAAAGATTAAATAAAATAACTATATAAAAATAGAATAAAGCTAGACGACCGGTTTTTTTGTAATTGGTAGCTGTTTTTATAAAAAGGAAAAAAATTATCATATTTTTGTATAATATAAGTACATCAACATTTTTAATTGATTCTTCTATAGCCTAGTTTTAACGCAAGTTTTTTGGGATTTTGACTATGTCTCAAATTTGAGTCCCGTTTTTACCATACCTCATTGTTGCATAGCTTATAAAAGTTTAATCTTTCACCCAATTGAAACAAGGGGGACAGATCCAACTCATTGTTGCATAGCTTATAAAAGTTTTATCTTTCACCCAATTGAAACAAAGGGGACAGATCCAACTTTTTGTGCGATCTAAACAAACTATTTAATATCATTTTCAATAAACGCATCGCGGCGAGAAACTATTTTAATAGTAACCTTTGAAAACATCTGCTGTTTACATGAAGTTTATTGGAGCATTAGAATAAGCGATTACATTCATACATCCTCTTGGATTCGATTACATTCATACATACTGTTGAGTGCGTGGATTGTTGCAACCTGCTCTAATAAACCGCTTCGGTATAATTCTTGTTAACATAAATGTTACACACCCAACAGTCATGTACATTAGTCCAGCTAGATCCCACCATGACCGAAACCAAACGTTTGCAGATCATGCAAATATATCTTCGCAGCGGGCATCGGACACGCAATCTCTCACTTTACCCACCAGTGCCACAGACACAGAATAATTATGGTTACTTCTAATTGGGTTACTTATATATATTATAATACTTACTATATATATATTACTTACCATAATAATATTATAAAGCATATCATTAATTTGAATTTATAATTAATACAAAGCCACTCCAAACTTTTTTTCTATTTGAAATGACCAGTACTGAAGAACGGCAATTTCATAGGTAAAGACCTATTATTATATTGCATATTTGTATTTTTCAAACTCAAAAACTACTAGTCTGATTTCAACAACTTCACCATTGCAATGCTACATTATCCCTCAGTAACATAGGCTATATTTAATGTCCACCCGTGCAAATCCGGGACGAGCTGTTAGTATATTATAAATGCGAAAATTTATATTTACGTATGTGAAAAACGGCTAAATGGATTTGGATAAAATTTAATATGAATGTAAATTATACCCTGGAATAAGTTATAGGTTTCTGTTTATCCCGAAAAGTAAAGTGTTTCCGTGGGATGGGAAAGATTTACACTAAAACTTATAAAACCGCAGGTGAAACCGCGGGGCGCAGCTTACTAACCATAGTATGTTCTTACCTAAGTAAAAAGTAAAGTAAAGTTCAAGTTTACATTAAATCTGACAAACAAACCTATTTACCGCGAAGTTATATATTATTTATCAAGTGGTTCGCTCGATTCTCTAAATATGTATGTGGTAAGTGGTGTCTAATGTCCCCCTGTGATGTTTATTGTCGCGTTTGTCTCTGTCAACGTGATGGTGTTAGAAAAAGATGGATGATGTTGCAGTGATGGCCTGAAAAAAGTTTTTTTCTGACGTTTTCAAAAACAACTAGTTAGACAGGAAACAGGATTTTATGAGTGCATGTAGTTGCAGTCAATAAAATTGAAACATGGCGTTTTTATTGGTTTTGTTAATAACTTTGATTATTTTTGTTTTTATAGTATTAACCATCACACTAGGGGAATACTAAAGATACAAAAAATATTTTGGAATTATTTTATAAGTTATCCCGCTTGAGGCAAAATAATTTTTGTGATATTATAATCTTTATAATACTTTGAGTTGGATTATTTTAAAGATTTTTTTATCAAGCTACAATTACATGCTCGTAGCTACCGAAAAGGAGATAATTTAACCAGTGTCTTTGTTTTCTCATTCACACTTGTAACTTCATCATGACAGCTTATGATGTTCAAACCGACTGGGACATTGGCTTACTCTCTAGCGAAAGGGATCGGGTTTTAATCCACAACACGGACCTAATATGGATTTATTGAAAAAATTCAAAAGACTTGTGCCATCCTGGGACAAGTCTTTTGAATTTTTTAGTTCTCGAACATGCCGCTTTCCTCACGATGTTTTCAATAACAGCATCATTTTCTTTACCGTATAAAAGCACTGGCATTGCGCACATAAAATACATCAATAGAAAATGTATTATACAACCGGTTTCAAACACACGATCTTAGATCGGAAATCGGGGTCACTACTACCAGACCACCAGTGCTCACTCGCACTTGCAACTTAGCACAGTTTAAAAAAATGCCTAATGAGACGTGTCAATTAAACCGTTTTTCGAAATTAGAACTTTCACTTTTCTTTCTATAACCATAGGATCACTAAAAACTTAAATATTTTATATTACAGACTTGCAATTTGATTATATGGATTCGATTTTTGTAGAATGTTGTTATTTTATGTAACGGCCATCATTGCTCTGTTACTGCAGCACTATGTGATTGACAATAAAATTCTTGTTGACGTATGATCAGTGGGCTCGTCAAATGTGTGCGCGGGTGTGTCGCTAAACGGACGTGAATTTCATACTTCATACGGTAGGTCAACAATTTTTTATTACTTTGCAACTAACTCAAGTTTTTCAACCTATTCGAAGATTAAGCAGATAAAACAAGACTATTTAAAAAGGAATTAGTTAATTCGAGATAAAGTTTTCATTGAATTAAAAGAAAGTTGGTAATCCTTAGAGGTACTTTTATCTTTTTCTTTCGAGTTGGATTTATTTGTAAAAATACTGGTAAAGAATAAAGTGTCACAAAGTTTTGGATGGTTCGTGACATCGTTTATCTCAATTTAGGTTTCTAATCGTGTATTTTTGCGTTTTATTGTTTGTTCGTATCAAATTAATTGTTTTAAGGGTACAGTTCTTTCAGGAAAAAAAGGATCCCTTAAACGGTCAATTCACTGTCGGTCTATTCGTCTGTCTGTTCTATATACTTACGTACTAAATATAAATAAACTTTAATTATAGTAAAAATTAAGCTTAGAGCTAACACAATACAAAAATTAAAAAAATTGGTTGCCATATTTTGACAACTAATTAACTTTATATAAATAGCACCAAGAGCACCGGTGGTCTAGTGGTAGTGACCCCGCCTTCCGATCTAAGGTCGTGGGTTCAAGCCCGGTCGTGCACCAATGGATTTTTCTGTTCGAAAAATGTATGTGCGCAATGCCAGTGCTCTCATACGGTGATGAAAAACAACGTGAGGAAACCGGCACGTCCAAGAACTAAAAATTCGAAAGACATGTGCCATCCGCCAATCCGCATTGGGTCCGCGTGGTGGATTAAGACCCAATCACTCTCGCCTGAGAGTAGGCCAGTGTCCCAGCAGTGGGAACATTACAAGGCTGTCATGATGATAATGATATAAATAGCACTAAGAAGTCATATAAATCAGTTTAATATTTTTACTAAAGAGTACCTTCAACTAACTCTGTACTAAACAGTACACGTTTAATATCCTTTAAATCCGATTAAAGAAAAAAATTATCAAAGGTATTTTCATTGCCAAGGTACATCTTTTATTATTATTATTATAGTTATTTATTCAGACAACTTGTAGTCCAATGGTGAAGCTTACAAACTATCTTAGGCTAGGTTAATTTTTGACACAGTGACAGATTTACACAATAAAAGCATAGGTACCTACTACTTAAAACATTTCACTCGCATCCGGATCAAATAGACACACTTGTGTCTATTTGATCAGGACCCGAATGAAAGATTTCATTATAGGCAGGTCATATCTGTCAGGTATGACCTGCAGGATGGTGTTGGCGCTGCTCCGCAGCCTGCTGAGCAGTGATGCCGTTTTCTTGCGGATGATGGCATGGAACCCATCAACCCTTGCCTCCGCAAACATGGCAGATGCACTGCAGAAGCGAGGCAGCCCCAACAGCATCCGAAATCCATTAATCTTTGTTATATTTATTTTGCTAAGTATATTTTGTCACTTCCTTTTTCATGTTTCATAAAAATGAAAGAAAAATTAACTAGTCAATACGTTAACTGGTTTTAACTTCCGGTTTTTTTCATAACCTCTTAGCTATCATGATGTAGTAAAACAATTGAATTACCTATTATGGTTTGTTTTCAAATTAATCAAATTAATCAAATGTTTCATGTCAAATAAAAAAGCCCTTGCCCACATTAAAAAAGTTTTTTTTTTTTATACAACTGGCAACCAAGCGTACGGCCCACAAGATGGTAAGCGGTTACCGCAGCCTAAGGATGTTTGCAATACCAGAGGTATACCAGAGGCAACTCGCGGGTTGCCACCAGGTAGATAGAAAGCCTCATGTGCCAGTAATTTCACCGGAAACCATACCCTTCACACCGGAACACAGCAATGAGAGCATTACTGCTTGGCGGCAGAAATAGGTATGGTGGTAGTCCTTCCCCGGACCAGCTCTATCACAAAGAACTCTACTACTCTAATTTCCCAAATCGTGCGCTGTCTATTAATTTAATGTCATGTCCTCGTTCCCAATTGTACATTTGTCATTTTGTCATCATCTGGCGTAGGTACGTAGGTGCGCATCGAAATAAAATAATTAATTGTACTCTACTATCCTGTACATTTAAGAAGCGTGTGATTATGATTTCTAACAAAAATTGCATTATTGAGACTACATTCGATTCTATTTTTAACACTAGGAAAAAAAAGAGGTGGTACTCAGGCCGACACGTTACATACATGAAGAAAAAGCACTTGAACATATAATAATAAGGTCTAACCTTACATCTAAAATTATTATTAACGATTTTAGGATCAAGCAATATTATTTTCAGTAAAATTTTAACATTTAAAAGACAAAAGGCGTTGTTTATTTATTTTCCTAGAGCATAATTTATTTGTAAGAAATACAAAGTTTGTAAATTAGTTAGAATCTCTAACGTTTCTTTGAAAACCTTTTAAAATATTAAGGTAGAAAGCAACTTTGCTAAATTAGGGAGCAAAATGTTTATCATTTTTGTTATATTTTTGAAACGAAACGGGAAAAACAGATATAATTTAAGCTATGTTTCTGTTGCTCTGGTTTATATACTTTTAATTAAATATATAAGAAGCTCATTATTTTGACACTTTAAAAACATTTTAATAAACGCCCACAATTTAATTTGAATTCAAGTTAAGTTAAGTTAAGTTCAAGTTAATGGTTATTAAGATAGTCTACAATAAATGATGACTGAACATTAAACGTTTTTAAATTGTTGTGTTACTGACTAAACTTACTCTGTGCTAAACTGGCTAACAATCAACATTAATAATAATAAATTTTAGGTAGTGTTGTCCAAACGATGTCTCCTGCAGAGACATTTTCAGGGACCTGAAAATTTTGCCCCTGTCTTGTGAGCTCGTTTACGAAGTGGCTCTCTTCACGCATTCCAATCTGGTCCTGTTTCAGCGCCGTGGCGTAAATACAGACCGCGCTCTTCGTAGTAATAAATACATCTATCGTCTTGTCACGCTATCGCACAAGCTGAGCAAATCAGAACGGTCAGTGTACGTTATAGGCCTGTCGGTGTACAACAGACTGCCGGAAAGGATCAGGGATGCAACTTCCACACCAATATTTAAAAGCCGTCTTAAACAGTGGTTGTTAAAAGAATCATCCAACAGGTTGGGTGATTTTTACAAATTACCCGAGCTGTAGAGTGGTCCCTCAATAATCATTAAATTTCAATTGCAATTTTAGAATTTATATTTAACTATGATTATGAATTACAAATTAATGATTTAATTTAACTTTAAGACTTGTAACTTGTACAATTTATATATTGACATTTAATATTATTATATTGACGACCGATGTGGCGCAGCGGGCGCAGGTCCGCCTGCGACGCAGAGGTTGCGGGTTCGATTCCCGCCTCGGGACAAATGTTTGTACGATCTACAAATATTTGTTCCGGGTGTTCTGGGTATTTTCTATATATAATAAAAAATATCTATCTATGTATTGTATTGTATTAATTACACTTCGATGTTACATCCTCTAGATTTAATCATACCATGTAGTCCGATATTCCACGTAATGCATCGTCACACTGTTTATAGCATTTATTTTTTCATAAAGTAGCTGAAAAAATAATTTAAAAACTCACTCAGGATCAGGTAGGTAGGTACTTGGTCTCCTCATTATACATACCGGCCGTGCGCGTCATTCGTTTTTCGTGTGCCGCATCGTCAACATCAAATCAACAAGTTTCATTAATTTGTTAGTATTTTGCGCCGAATTAAAGTGAAAAGCAGTTATGGGGAAAAGGAAACACAAGGATCACAATGATAATAGTATTCGTCGAAAGATTAGACGTTTGGAAAGGAAGTTAGAACGAAAAAAAAGTAAGTCTAATAACATACCTGCATATCGTAAAAAATATGAATAGTGTTTTCTAATAATCGCAATGTCGATTAGTACCGCCTTAATGTGGTAATACGAGATATTATCCTGACGGTTACATGACTTATTTATTCCTTAAAGTGGTTATACGAGATATTACCCAGGAATAATTTTATCTACCTACTTTCTTTGTGTGATGGTACGCGATGCCATCCCGAAAGTAATTTGTTTTCTACAACAGTGTTTATTTTTTTTCATAAACAGCTCGCAGTCATAGATCAGAAACTCCGTCATCTAGCTCATCGGCATCTGTCCGATATGTTAGTGACGAAGAAAGTATATCCGATATACGAACCGAAAATGATTTTCTGGAAGAAAATTACCCGGAACAAAGCCTGGCATCTGTAGTAAATGTGATTACACCACCTATACTCCCCACCTCCATGGCAACCCCAGGTGCAGCGCCCACTCCATTTGTAGGCCCTGTCTCAGACATAGATCAAGACTGCCCAACAAATTCTGCTTTGCCTCCAGTCTTAAACTCAACTCCAGAAGTTCCAGAAGAAATCTTGGAAATATTAGGACAAGCCAAGAATTTAGAGGAAAAATTAGGCGAGAAAATCCCAAAAGAAATCTCTGAACGTTGGGGGAAAATATTACTAGATGGGCTCGTCAAAGAACAAAAGGAGGCACTAAGGGATAAAATGCTAATCCCTGAAAACTTTCTCCTAGTCCGGGCTCCTAAACTCAACCCCGAGGTAAGCGCGGTTTTAACCGAGCCGGCGAAAAAACGCGATAAAAGGTTGGAGTTTTCACAAAACCAGTTGGGGTCTGGAATAGCAGGTTTAGTTAACCTCACCAAAGACTTGATACAAGCTGACGTACCAAAACTTGAAATCATCAAAAAATTATCTGAGGTTGCTCAGATCTTGCTAGACCTGCACTACGAGGAAACAATAAATAGGCGAAAGTTATTACTGCCTTTGCTGGATAAAAGTTTCTGGAATACAACACATGGTGTTAAAAGAGAAACATTTTTGTTTGGAGATAAACTTGGCGAAACAATCAAAAACTCGAAAGATATCGAGAGGTCCAGCCAGCAAATAAAAAAACCTACCGCCCCGCAACAAAGGTTCCAACAAAAACCTCCGATCTCGGGAAACTCGAGATATCCTCCTCGTCAACACAGCAATTCGAAGCCAGCAGTAGCCCCGAGCCGTTACTACGAGCCGCAGCCTTCGACGTCAGCGAGGAGGAATTTGAGCTCAGCGCGCCCGCGCCAGAACAAGCCGCCGCCGAACAAGTTCCAAGACCGACGGCGCAACTAGAGGTACCTCATGCTGGTAGGATAAAACGATTTTATCACAACTGGTTATTGATCACAAATGATCCAGTTGTTTTATCTTACGTAAATGGCTATAAAATTCCATTCACCAATTTTGTTCAACAAAATATTGAACCTGTTAACCCACCTTTTTCCAATGACGAGATGAACAATTCTATGTCGAAACTTATAAAGTTAGGGGCAATATCACCATGCACTGAGCACCCAGGTCAGTTTGTCTCTCCAGTGTTTCTGACACCCAAAAGTAACGGAGGTTTTAGATTCATACTCAACGTTAAAAGTTTAAATAAATTTATTCACGCACCCCACTTCAAAATGGAAGACATTCGTACTGCTTGTAAGTTAGTAAGTACCGGAGACTTTATGGCGACTATTGACCTCAAAGAGGCATATTTTTTAGTACCTATTCACCAATCACATAAAAAATACCTGAGATTCAGATTAGATCAACTTTACCAATTTCACTGTTTGCCATATGGAATTTGTTCAGCTCCCTATGTGTTTACTAAATTATTAAAACCTCTTTTAACATTTCTAAGAGGTCAAGGTCACACAATAGTGGCTTATCTCGATGACCTATTGTGTATAGGTTCTAGCTCAAAAATATGTGAAAACACAGTCAACGCTGTAGTCATAAACCTAGAACGTTTAGGTTTCGTAATAAATCACGAAAAAAGTAATGTGATTCCAAATCAAATCTGTAAATTTTTAGGGTTCGAAATTAACACCTGCTCCATGTCATTGCAGTTACCAACAGAAAAAATCAATAAGATATTACGATTGCTCAACAGTATAAAAAACAAAGAATCTATTAGAATTCGAGATTTCGCTAAATTTATTGGTACGCTAACAGCTTCTTGCCCAGCGGTAGCATATAGTTGGGTATATACCAAACACTTTGAACGCGAAAAGTACTTAGCGCTGCAACAGTCAAGCGGTAACTATGATTCTCGAATGTACCTTAAAAAATACCTGCAAAACGACCTTTCTTGGTGGTCTAATATCGCTTCTAAAGCCCAAAATAGATTATATAAAGATAACTATACTATGGAAATATATACCGACTCATCACTGACTGGTTGGGGGGCCGTATGTGGTAGTGATGTAACTAGAGGTCATTGGTCTGCCACTGAAACGACACATCACATAAACTACCTCGAACTATTGGCTGCCTTTTTAGGCTTAAAATCATTTTGTCAAAATTATCAAAACAGCAATGTGCTACTAAGAATCGATAACACCACGGCCATCTCATACATAAATAGAATGGGTGGAATACAATTCCCACACCTCAATCAAATCTCCAGAGAAATATGGCAGTGGTGTGAATCTAAAAATATTCATATCTTCGCCTCATATGTCAGATCACGTGATAACACCGATGCAGACCGGGCTTCTAGACATACTAACATAGATACCGAATGGAGTTTGAATGAGGGTAGTTACCAAAAAATTGTTCAAAATTTTGATCGCCCGAATATAGATTTGTTTGCATCCAGATTGAACAACAAATGTGACCGCTATGTATCTTGGAAACGAGATCCCGGTGCATATGAAATAGATGCGTTTACAATTAGATGGAATAAATATTTCTTCTATGCATTCCCCCCATTTGCACTAGTTCTAAAATGTCTTCGTAAGATTATTGAAGATGACGCTCGTGGTATTTTAATTGTCCCCTACTGGCCCGGTCAATCCTGGTACCCTATGTTTAAATCATTAGTAAACTCAGAAATTATATATTTAAGACCTCATAAAAACCTTCTGCTGTCACCTTCCAGGGAACACCACCCACTATGGCGCAACCTTACCCTGGCGTGCGCCATATTATCCAGCAGGCGTACTTAAGGCAAGACATTCCTAGCGATTCCATCGATATAATCCTCAACTCGTTATCAAAAAGCACATTAAATCAATACAACGTAGCTTTAAGACAATGGTACAGATTTTGTCAAGTTAATAATTTAGATTGTTATAATTCATGTAATAAAGAAATTCTAATATTTTTTGACGGAACAATTCAAAAAAGGGGCTAGTTACGGAACCTTAAATTCATTTCGATCTGCCTTGTCACTAGTTATTGGTAAAAATATTGTGAATAGCGACACTATTAGTAGATTTTTCAAAGGTGTTTTTAAAATGAAACCCATTTTTCCAAAATATCACTCAACATGGGATCCAAACATTGTCCTGGAATATCTATCAAAAATTCCTAATGAATCTACTCCTCTTGATTCCCTAACAAAAAAGTTGGTAACTCTGCTCGCGTTATCTACAGGACAACGCGTGCAGACGTTATCTGTGATTGATCTCAGTTGCATTTTTAGTCAAAATACCTGCATTACAATAACTATAAATGATATTATAAAAACATCTATGCCTAACCGATGTAACCCAAAACTAATTATCCCCTTTTTTGTCCAAAATGAATCCATTTGCCCAGCTAAGACTCTGACTTCGTACATTGAAAGAACCAACTTATTTAGAAACCTCCCGAATACATCTAAATTAATTCTTACTGCGAAAAAACCTATTCACAATGCAACTTCTCAAACAATTAGTCGATGGGTCAAACAAACTTTGCATGAAAGCGGTGTGGACGCGTCTGTATTCACAGCGCACAGTACGCGGCACGCGTCCACCTCCGCAGCCAGTAGGTCCGGTGTGTCTATCGATGTCATTAAGAGAACAGCTGGGTGGACTGGTAATTCTATATGTTTTGCAAAATTTTACAACCAACCTTTGCATAACACCGAAGACACGTCCTTTGCTGAGGCCATATTGTCATCATTGTAAATAGGTATTTTACTTATACCTAAATTAGAATTTATAGTTTATGTTACTAGATACCTAATCGTTTTATTTTCGATTGTAGTTCGTAGTAATAAATAATAATTTGCTGATAATCTTAAATACCTACTTTCATTCTGCAACAGACGCTAAACATCTACATGGTATGATTAAATCTAGAGGATGTAACATCGAAGTGTAATTTATGGTTAAAAGAACTTACCTTAAGTGAATTTCTACCAAAATTACACGAGATGTTACATCCGAATAGATTTAAACTCCCACCCACCCGATACAGCACAATAGTTTTGTAGGTACCTACCTATTTTTTGTGCTAGGTTACTCTACCCATTAGTTGCAGAATGCAGACAAGCCTAAACTTACTCTAAAAAGAATGACGCGCACGGCCGGTATGTATAATGAGGAGACCAAGTACCTACCTACCTGATCCTGAGTGAGTTTTTAAATTATTTTTTCAGCTACTTTATGAAAAAATAAATGCTATAAACAGTGTGACGATGCATTACGTGGAATATCGGACTACATGGTATGATTAAATCTATTCGGATGTAACATCTCGTGTAATTTTGGTAGAAATTCACTTAAGGTAAGTTCTTTTAACCATAAAATATATATCAGTCATCTAGTACCCATAATACAGCTCTGTTTAACAGCAGCTTACTTTGGGGCTAGATGATGCTGTGTGGATTGTTCAGCATTATTTAATTTAATTAATTTAATTATATGTAATATGTTGGTACCCTATTGTGTACCTACCCCGCTTCACTTATAAAATTGGTTTTATGAATAAATATATTGTATTGTATTGTATTAACAATTATGTTATAATTTAAAACAAACGTTTTCCAGGGTGATCAGTACCTAGGTGTACTGAAGTTTTATCAAAGTACTTCTGACAATATACACCTACCTACATCTCTTATCATTCGTCTTAATAAAAGCTGTTTGTAATTACTTGATGCCATAATCAAAAACCTAATAAATTTATTATCGCTGCGTGTAACAGTATAATGAATGAATCTTTATCACCATATAATACATATTTAGATATCGGATATTAGTGTAGAATATAATAACTAGACCAGAGACATGGTTCAGAGTCGTGAGTTGAATTAATTTATCATTACACTAGATATTTTTTTAAGCTAATATCTAAGATAATCTGAGACCAAATAAGCAGCGCAACGTCTTTTCGCTGTTAATAAACTGATCTGTGCCAGTGCAAAAGCTGGTAACTGTACCAAGATACTCTACCAGAGATAATAGTAAAACATTATCAACGCGGTATAAGCAGTGTTTCTTTGTTTTGTCAAATAATGGCAGTCGTAAAATGAAAATAAAATATTAAGTAAGCGATTGTGATTACTGTGATGATAATTACTCTGATTTCTGTGTTATCATAGTACCTAATTTAAGAGGGAAAATAGGCATGCTGCCATATTTTTTGCCAGAGTACCTGCTGGTGGTTTAATGGTAGTGGTTTTATGATCTGAAATTTGTTTTCAACAGTTTCAAGGCACTTAATTGGCCAGCATATAAATAATAAACCTTCATCTTGTAATATTTTAAAATAAATTAATAACATTTTATTTTTTTATTTTGTTATGTATAACATACCAACATCCTACATCGCAACGTACCTACTACTCAATAAATTATTACTTATGTTCAACACACGTGTGCCAGACAAATGTGGTTTTTGTTTGAATAAGTTCCTAACTAATATATAAAAGTCTGCCTAAAAAATTATAGCACGGCCTCGTTAAAGGTTTTTGCTGATGTCCCGAGATCTCATTTCAGGGCAAACTATTATTATATATTCTGGGTATGTGCTTATTCAAGATTATAAGCACATAGCACCCAACATTTCACCGATAGTCTTGCCTGACCTCACACATTTCTTATCTTAAATAAACATGTTTGGATAATTCGATCCAGTAGTGTTCTGTGTTTGGTTAAGATAGTGTCATTTTAGTGGTCTGAGGCTTAAACTGTGTTGAATCCCCGCAGTA
This sequence comes from Colostygia pectinataria, assembly GCA_951394395.1. NCBI lineage: Eukaryota > Metazoa > Arthropoda > Insecta > Lepidoptera > Geometridae > Colostygia > Colostygia pectinataria. The sequence continues at coordinate 7,813,153 of OX596362.1, forward strand.
TATTCAACCCTCGACATTTTGAAGGTATTATTAATAACTAACTGTTGCCCGCGGTTGTGGTCTTGTCAAGCCCGAAACAGTTTACCTACTAAAATGATAAATCGCATGTGGCTTTTATTTCAATCATTTTCACATTATTTTTATTATATCACGGATTTACTCTCTAGCACTTTTACTTATAAACAATATTTAAAATTCATTGTTAAAAATTAGCTCTATTACTTATTATAAGATAACGACAAATAACTAATAAATTTTAAGCAATGCATACATTTTATTAGAGTTTATAAAGTAAGGTTGGTTGTTTACAAACACGCATGTCTTTGTTTCTTAAAATAATTTGCTGCAGTTGTAAAAAGGTTTCTAAAATATCGCCTCATCTGCATACGGCAACAGTTTACGGCTTTCACAAATTGCATCACAAAGTGGTACGACACTTAACTGAATTAACAAAATTAAACTCCTTTCGGGCGACAGTTGCAAAACTAACATTAGGACACAGCCAGCAGGGTAGTTGATTCATTTTGAAATTAAGCGCACATCGAGTTTGGTTTGTTAACTTCAAGAAGAATTACATCAAAAGATTGATAAAATGTTCACACTGCTGGGACATTGACTTCTTGAGCTGAAGCTATCGAGAAAATATACGTGGAGCTCAATGCAAATTGGTGGATAGCACAATGTCTTTTATATTTTTAGTTCTTGGACATACGGTTTTCTTAGCGTTGTTTTCTTTTACTGTTTGAGAGCACTAGCATTGCGATGCGAAACACTACCATTTTGATTGTTTTTGAATGTTCAAACATTTACATCGTTAGGTATTTTTATTTACCCACAGTGCTAAAATAGTTAACTAGCTTAATCTAAATGAGCTGTAGTTGCAAAGCTAACATTTTGTTACAAATTGTCAGTGTGAGATATTTTGTACTAAGCGTAAAACATGGTTTGATGTTTGTTTAGAACTTTTTATTGATAAATACAATTTAACTCTGGAGTGCCCGGAAATTTAAATAATAATAATATTATTATTTCAGGCAAACTGTACATAATTTTATGATAGCGGCAATGCAAACTGAAATGAAGGCATTAATGCTGTCTTTCTACAAAGTAATAATGTTATTATTTATTTATAATTTATTATTATTTAATAATTTATTTAAAATTCAAAACCATATTTAGTACACGTCTAGTTTTTCGATACTATTTATAAAACTAATGTTAGCTAAAACCTGTTAACATTAGGCATTGATACAATAATGTAGTCGATTAAAAACCTCAAAATCGATTTCTGGGAGGCAAAGCTATGACACTTTTACCAGTACTAAAAGTGACCCAGCGCGTTCAATCGCGTTATTATTTTATAGTCGCTCAGAATGTCTCAATAAAGTAATCATAATTTTGTAAAAGCTTGCAAAACTCATAGTTATTTTTTTTCTATGACAAATGCCTGGTTATATTTTTGGCCTTTCTAATGTCACGTGTAAAAACTGGTTCTAGTACAACAAGCTTATAGCAATAGGGTGCTTTATGTTGTATAGCCTTGACCTCGTAAACCTTGGTCCTGTCAGTTTAGGGACCTATAAACATTTCACGGTCCACATAATGTTTTATGGGCACGTCACTCGCCTTACATTTTCACCTTCATCCTTCAAAGTTATTTTGTCAAGATTAGAGTAGAATTTTTTGCAGAGAAAAAGCTGAGTTTTTCCCTATATTTTGTGACGGGTTTCAAAGTTTCATAACTATCTCAAAAGCAATAATAAGAGTATCATTTTTGGTAAGCTTCTAACGAGTTTGGCTATGTAGCCGACTTTCAAGAAACTTGTACGGTGAAATTTTCCAACATTGCCCATTCGAACAATATTTGCCAGACAGAGAAATTAAAATAAACTATATTTATAAAACTCAATCAAAATCGTGTTAGTTCTGACTTTGTTCAAGCGTTACGCATGAAGGTATGGGAAAAATTTACAAAATACAACGATATTTGATGTAGATTCGAAATTTTAGACCAATCATGGCATTTTGCGGTCAAGGTTTTTACTAAAGACGTGAAAATAAATAACGGGAAAAGTTTGAAACTTTTGACCCTTAACCAAAACAATCCGGATTGTTTTGGTAAAGTATTTGTTACTTTTCCCGCGCGAGTGTCGTGTTTCGTTACATTATCAAGGTCAGTCTTCTTTGTTCTCACTTCTCATGGAGACACTGGCTTATCTCTCGAGTGAGAGTGATTGGGTCGCTGTCAGTCTACAGATTGTCTACTCTACTCTAGTTCATTTTAGTAAATAATTGGGTAATTTAAATAAAATTATTAAAAAATTATTAGAAACCTAAGTTTAGCTTTTTTTATTGTTTTTTGGTTGATTTTTTCGATTTTTTATACATATTTATTTATCCCTCTGCGTCTTTTTGGAGTTGAATTTCAGGAATTCTTTACTACACCCATAAACGTAAAAAGTAAACACTTAATTGTGTTAGTTAAAGTGTTCGTTGTCAGAGGTCAGTCGATCAGTCAGTCAGCAACCCAACAATTTTATATAATTTTTGGCATTGTTTCAGAACTGAACATAACTTCAAGATGGTTCTAAAGGTATCATCACTGAAGTACGCACCTCTCATGGTGTTTCAACTAATCCTCATGGTGCTGTACTTTATCTTCGTGCGGTATTCAGGGGGAATAGAGGTTAATGTCAGAGGTAAGTGTGCATGGTAATAAATTTTACTTAGGGGTCTGTCATTTTGAAAAAAAAACTTTATTCAATTAATAAAGATTTATTAAATAGAGAGTTAACAAAGTGGCTTCCCGCCGTCTATCTCTCTGTATCTACGTATAAATGTACGCTGAGATCTTTAAATCTGCGTAGCGGATTTTAATACAGTTTTTATCAATAGATAGTAATCTATAAAGAAGAATTAATTTCATTTAAAAAGAAGGTTTATACGTATAGTATTAGCACTCGGTGGGGCGGGTTGCTAGTAAAAATTTTATAGTGATTCTCAGAAATCCAAGGACGTAAAGTGATTTAATTTTTTTTAAACTTATTTTAATTAATTTGCTATCACTTATTTTGCTTGTATAGGTTATGTAAATATATCCCTACCAGCATAGTTATACCGTGCAATATTCCAATACAAAACACCACTGTGAGTGCTTGGGACTGCGAGCGGGAACCATTCTCACGGGTAATTTAAACGTCGTCGCCGGCACGACATGCCAATTAGCTGGGGTGATAGCGGTTGGTCATAAGCCGAGATTTCAGCTTCTGTACTACAATTTGTCTACTACATATAAAAAAATATTGTCAGGATGTTGTCTTCATTGGTAGTACTCACATGTTTTATACAAAAAAACCCAGGTTTTTAAATTCTGTTTGTTATTTTTTATCTTTGCGTATTATAGGTTTGCTGTATTCCTGAAATAATATTTTTTATATACTTTAATCGAACCACATTATTGACACATTGACATTTGACGACCGATGTGGCGCAGCGGGCGCAGGTCCGCCTGCGACGCAGAGGTTGCGGGTTCGATTCCCGCCTCGGGTCAAAAGTTTGTACGATCTACAAATATTTGTTTCGGGTGTTCTGGGTATTTTCTATATATAATAAAAAAAATCTATGTATGTATTGTATTAAATACATAATATCAGTCATCTAGTACCCATAATACAGATCTGTTTAACAGCAGCTTACCTTGGGGCTAGATGATGCTGTGTGGATTGTCCAGGATAGGTCAATGAGTGAATTAGGTGGTCGAAAGAGGCTTTATGACTATGTTTAGGGTTGACAAGTGCAGTGCCACGTAGAACATTAAAACTCTTAAGATCTGGCAGAGCACTCTTTTCTCTCGACTCAAACCTATTCAGAGCTACCCACTGGGATGGAGCACTGAATTATTACTTGCGTTTGTTTTTTTTTTCAAACCTCGGAGTTATTATTCAGTGATTGACAGTCTTGTCAAGTGTCAAGTTTGTATATCAACACTTTTGATTAATTACGAGTATATCATTGTTGGGATTAAAGCGATATCCTGACTGAGCATTATCTATCTTGCTCTGATTTCTAAATTATTATTAGGGAAATTCAAAAGGCATTTTGCTTACAGCGTCGGGTAGAGGATCACTTCAATGAATAATGCTCCATTAGAAGTGAACACAATGACTTTCAATAGTAAAACATAATTTCTGTTGGTGCACTGTATAATCACACAGTGGTATAATGCTGTCTCTTAACCAAAGCACCAATTTATTGCAAATAATTCGGTTAATTAAAATGCATGAAAGCACCTGGATAGTTGGTTTTCAATCCAAAAAGAGCTTTGTTGGGATGGTATATGATTGAAAACGTTGATGGGTTTCACATGCGCTTTTTCTATTATTGTGCAATTTAGCATACCGACCTAACATACGATAATTTTCATGTCATAGTGAGGTTTAAGTACCTACGTTAGTATGTGAATGCGAAAATTTGTAAAGATATTTGTGAATGAGGATGTTATTTTGTTGATAAATTACAGCGTCATCATAAACGGATTGATATGTTTGGCATGTCCGCAGTAAATAAATTAGATGATATTTTAAAAAGGAAAAGTAAAAAATATCTTTAGTCAATCCTATCACAAATATCATTTTGAAACATCTTAAAGCTAGGTGAATTTACTCCAGTTCCACGCGTCCCAGCCTAGAAGAATCTGGCAATCTACATTTTATCTAACTTACCTTATAAATCTTTCTCCATATGGCGCATAATAGGGTGTGAAAATTACAACACGCGAGTGAAACCACGGGCTGAAATTGGTATTAAATATTCCTTCTATGCCCGGATCAATTGCAGGATCCGGGTCAGCGGTTCAATAAGATCCTCTCGAGTGGAATTGTCAGCGTTCTTGTGATTGCAATCGATCGAATGCGATCACTTGCATGCGATAGCTTGCATGCAATAGCTTGCATGCGAACTGCGAAAAATATGAATTGCGATGCGTAAAGCCGGAACAAAGAAAATTAATTGTGTTTCGTTCGCACAAAGGTTTTCAGATTGGTTTCCCTGTATTCTTTGAAAAAATATGGCAGAGGAAACATAGAAAATGTTACTGCAGTTATTTAACCATTGTTATAAATGTAGGTGTCTACGTTATTGCAGTAGATTGTTTTTCTTATTTCTTTGTCTTTGATGTACTCGTCTTACTCGTACCAACTCATCCTTTGTAGTTGTAATAGTTATATCAATTTCAGAGCTCTGAAGTAATTGTGATCTATTTCTGACATTAAAAGCCGATTTTCCTAACGTGCTATTTGCACGGGGAAATTCTGTACAAAAACTGCATGAAAAATGCTTGGTTTTTTAAACGTTTATTGTCAAAGTCTTGGTACTTTTTTAATTGATAAACTTTACTCGCATTGATCGTTGGTCACCCATTGAATTGAGGAGGTAATTTTACACTCAGTAATACAATATTCCGGTGTAATAATAGTTTCAATATGAAGTTCTGGTTTGAAACTGCAGCGTCATGGTTCCAGCTAATGGTGTTGGTGAAATTGATGAACATTGATCGTAGATGTTTCTAGAACGGCGAACAGTGCCATTGTTTTGAGAAATTCAATTTGTATACAACTTCATTATTGAATACCTTAAGTTACGTTTCAACAATAAAGTCGTCTGGTACGAGAAGTACATGTAATAATGTATAATGGTGATCTGCATATTTGCTCTGGTTTTGGGTTATCTGACACTATTTTTTACCACTTTTTTGATTCCCATGGCTTTGATTTGTTTGGACTAGATGGTGCAGAGTAAAAATAATAATCTCTAAGCTTTGAATTTTCAAAGTGGTGATCATATTTTATTTTTGAGGACATTTTATTTTCATTCCCAACTTACCACAAATCTCTTGTTATGTTTAAATTATGTTTTCGAGTTACGTGCTTGGCACTGAAATCAATAATTTAGAACATCAACAGAACCAAAACAAATATTTAATTTGAAGCACCTCAAAAAAACGAATAGTCTTCTTCCACTCTTGCACAGTAAGTAAATAATACTAAGTTTTTTTATTTAGATTGTATATTATTACACCCTAATCTTTCGTCCAAATGGATTAATTTTCCCATAACTACTACATCAATATAATTAATAATTAACTCTAATAAGACAAAGCTGTTAATACTCTTGTTATTTACTAATAACATGAGAATTATTATAACAGGAGTATGATGATTATAAAACAGAACAACCAACGCTGTAATTTCTTGAACAATATTCGGTATCAAGAGTGTGCCACACCGGAACGCAACTGACATTGATGCTGCTTCAGAGGAAATAGGCAGGAAGGAATAGGTCTCGGAGCTTCCTTTGCTCTTAAACTTGCCATACACCGGCCACGTAGATAGATAAATAGATAGATATAGCCTTTATTGCTGAATTACATTTTACATTTCCACTTATAAATTGTATTATTTTAAATTCTTCAGACATCAACTTGTCCGCAGACATAGGCCTCCTCCAAAGATTTCCATCCCGTCAAGTTCTGTGTGAGCCGTCGCCATGATGGCCCCGCCACCTGCTTTAGGTCATCCTCCCAACGCCTTCTTTGTCTACCTCTCAGTCGTTTACCATCCCGTGGATACCATTCTGTCACATCTTTTGTCCACTTTCCTTTTTTGTCTCTCATTATGTGACACCGGCCACGTATGACAGCTGCAAATTTTCATTATAAAAGGACATTTCATTACAAATAACACTTGTAATTATGCATAAAATAATAGAAGACAAATATTGACGTAAATTTCACACAGCGCCATTTAGCCCCAATCTAAGCAAAGCTTGTACGCACTATGGGAACAGCTACTTATATGGCAATAACTGATTCATTACATAATGTATTTCTTCTTAAATACTTTTGTAAATACAAAAATAATACATAGAATCACTCAGACCAGTGCAGACAGTTATTGCAAATAAATGTCTTCCAGCCAGGATATAATCTTTTGCTTTTCAACCTGGTATTAGCTCACCGCAACACCGAGGTCGTCTAAAAGTTGTCGTAAAGAGTACCTAATGGCTTTTCTAAGCAAAATTAAATGACGAGACGATCAACTTTCGGTGGAGTAACCGAAAAACCGAGAAAACCGACCGAAAGCTAGACGCGCGTAGTTGAACGCTTGGCGTATGCTCCTCGGGTGCGGCGGGCGGCTGGGCAATTCAATACGTTACAACCGCACACTACGCGCCGATATCGACTGTCAGCAACGCCACGTAATTTTCCGTGTCGCGTAGAACACTGAACAAGACGCCGCGTTCTGAGCGTTTGATTGTCATCTTATTAGATGCACATGCACTGGCAAAGTTTTGCGTCAGCGTTACACTGTAGGTACAGCGTTACCGAAACATAGTGGTTAGATCTCTGCCGCGCAATAATTTTACTTAACCTTCAAATTACAGCAATGCTTGATGCAGAATAACTTGCACTGCAGTGGTACGCACCAAGAAAGACTTTTGCTGCAACCAGATTACTAAAGGCCCATTTACACTATACAGTAATTGCATGCAAAAATTGCATTGTCAAATTGATTTTGGAACATAAATGTTCAAAAATGGATTTGACAAGGCAATAGTACTTGCATGCAATTATTGTATGGTATAAATGTGCCATTAATTATGTTGTGGTTGGCCTGTACGCTGGCCTGTATGAAGCGAGCCTTATATACTATGGAGACGTTTTATGACATTTCTACAAGCTGTAATCACCTAATGTAGTTTGTCTCGGTATTTTTACGATCTATAAAAATAATTTGCTAGCGTGTGTTATTCATTAAGCACTATTTTGGCGTAGTTGTTATTGTTCGATTGTGCTGAAATATGTTTATTACGTTACGTCAAATTCCAGGGGCAACATTCACTTTAAAAAGCTGATTTAATCAATATAAATGACCGTAGAACTTCTTATAAATAAATAATTATTGAAATGACACGCTAAAAGAAAACTTACGCTTGGTGGTAAGACTTTTTATTAGCAAAAATCTGTTTTGGTGAATGCCTCCGCAATGTCAGATTTTTTGCCTTTTGTTTAGATTTGAAGGGCACTGTTGCAAGAATTACTGGAAAAAAAATGTAATGAGTAGTAAACGTAGGTTTGGGGTGACAAACGCACAACAGTGTCCTGTGTGACACTTAAAACATAAAAAAGAGACCTCTGAGTTATTTTGTTACTTTTTAGTAGCTATAACTATTATATTTCAATCCTTATTCTATTAAGATTACTTTTCTATAAATAAATGTTAGGCCATCACTAAGTCGGATATATTTCTTGTTAAATTGAAGTGCATCCCAGGTCTGTATAGTAAACTGGAATGCTTTCAGGAATGTGCAATGGAATACCGCTTCTATTTCAAAGCTATAAAGTTCTTTTGGTTTTGTAGGCCATGTTCTCGTTCCGGCCTGGATTAATGTGGAATTTCAAGTATATTAATTGCATGCCACTTCTTATTCACAGCGAGAACATTATTTTAATTGACGTGGCTCTGTGATGACACTCAAATATACTGTCGAGTAATTTGATACAATTTTTAGAGAACAAATTTATTAATGCTGGCTGGGTAGGTAAGTAATTTATACTGTAAAAGAATTAAGAGAGCTAAATTATATGAATAGAGATAGCCTTATAAATAAGTAGGTTGATTTAATGATGGTGGCAAACTCAACGCACACAAATCCTCGGCACATCGAGGTCGCTTTTTGAAGCCTGTGAAGACCTCAGGAAGCTTCTGTGCTGTAGGAAGGAGTTAGGCTGGCTACCAGGCGTAGCCAGTTTCAACCCACGCTTATTAAATAAAGAACGAGTCTAAATATGGAAAAGGAGTCCCCACAAAAAAAAATATAGTGGCCAGAGTATATAAAAAATATTTTACGGAGAAGACTCCCAATATATAATGATCATAGACCTATCTGTTATCCAGAGTCTTTGGAAAAACTATTTTATAGTATAATTTGATCTCTTATTTAGTATAATTTGATCTAAACTACATTTATATTGTTACTTTTCAAAGATGATTAATAATAATATTTATGCCAGAGATATCATTCATACGTTCCTTCCTACTCTGCCTGAGACGTAAATCTTGTGTGTCTGTAAATTTACTAACTGCAATGCAAGCATTACTGCTTTTTTGCAGAAATACTAGTACCTGCTTCCATCGAACAAATTTCTAGAAACTCAGCTAATTTGTTGTCAGATTCTTCTATGGGGCGCCGGGCGCGTGAAACTGGCGTAAATTCACCCAGTTTTAAGACGCTTTGAAATCATGCTTGTGTTTTCAATTTAATAAGAATGTTTATAATTTATATATTCAAATTACAAAAATAATTAGCTAAAGGTATGAAAAGACTCGTAAGATTACAATTCAAACAGATTATGATTAATGTTTTATTTGCAATATAATTTAAACTGATAAGTTTCAATTTCAAAAATGCAATAAAATTCTAATAAACTTACGTTAAAATAGGCGATTAAATTTCAGTTGAACTCGCAATTAAATTGTGAAGCTTCCTTATTAGTTCCACATTTCACGTGCTCTTTCCAAAATGCGGATTGGCAAAACGTAAATTACATTTATACGACCAGCCATTGTAATAGATTGTAGAGGTACAGCTAGCTCATAACATACTAGACGACCTTAGCTAGTGGCGTGATCGGCGAATGTCCACTTGCGAGGCAACTGATCATATTATGATCCATTTGAAATAACCCTGTATTAGGTATAATTATGTAACTATTTACAAAATTCTAATTATTAATATGTATTTTATCCTGGTTCCCATAGTACAGGCTAATTTTGTCTAGCTTGAGTCTAGATGGCGCAACGTATTTTTATTCAAAAAATAATGTGAACAATCAATTCCGTGCTTTTAAAACATGTGCCGGTTTTCCCTTGAACAAACGTGCTTCATGGGAAAACCGGCACCCAAGATCTAGAAAATGACAATAATTTTTTTACAATGAGTATTGATTTGCTTATTCTATAACTACGTAGAAAAATATAAAGCCTAGCTCGGCTAGCATGAGTGCCATAGACAGTGATTTTCTGTATCGAAATGTAGAGAAAAATAGTACAGTGATGTAGCTTCTTTAATATTTTTGCTCTATTGTTAGCGATGCGTAAGCCAGCTTACGAGGAACAATCATCTCTTAATATCGGGATATATATTTCTTGATCTGCCGGAAAGTAATTCTATTGGTAGACATTATTATAAGAACGAAATAATACATGATTGATGCCGATATTGTAAGGAATCGCGTTACAGCTTTGTTATTGGAGTCTAATTAAATGATAGGTAACAAAAGTATAATGGGTCGTGAATATAATAATTGTCAGGTTAGTTAAATATTCAAAGCCGTATTTAGTCAATTAGGCGCTAGAACAAAGGAAAATGGTACGGGTGGCTGGCGTGGGCAGAATTACCGGATGGTATACAAAAGATCCTTCTCTCTACTTACAGTTATATTCTTATTAAATTATATCATAAAAATGTTTTGTTTTGATCAAATTGTACTGTAACGTATATGTAAAAAAAAAAATCTGATAATTTTATCACTACCTAAAGATAAGTTTCTCAATGAACAGGTTAAAAACAGGAAAACTCTACATCAAACATAAATTTATGCACTTAAAAACCGACAGAATACCTTAACAAAAAGTACAATTATTTTTAAAATTCTTTGTTTTCCACCACGGATGATGCATGTAGCATTAAAATTGCATACTTGAAACTAGTAATTCAAGGACCACTTCTGCCTTTGATGTCACCGTTGCATTTTTAAGAGCACTTGATCGATTTAACAGAGTTCATTTATCAACTAATTAATTCATGCATGCACTATCCGTCTCTCCGCCTATAGCGCATCAGTACAATCAAATTGTTTTTACCCATCAGATAGCAAACAATCATACGGTGCACCTGCTAGTAAATAGTTTCCCTGCATGGGTAGAGCGATAGCATTAGGTAAACACGTAGAACACACATTTACATAGTCACAAGAACTCATGATGTTTCTGCAAACGCACCAACTCTTATAAAAGCTGCACACAAACTCAAAACGAGTAAGTGCACATACGAGATATAAGTTATGGTATTATGACCTTATAATTTTGTAAGACATGGACGGGGAAAGGTGGGAGTTGATAGCTGACTGCAGACAGCAGCTGCAAACGACGTTTTGTCGCGTTACTTCATATCTCAGTGTCGTCTACCGCTCAGTATGAATCTATGACATAACGCGACGAAACATCGTCCGCATTCTTCTACCAACTCCCACCTTAAGCTTCCCAATTTCTATTACAAAATTAGGCCTTATTTATCTTAATTAAAAAGCGTGTTGTCTGCTGACATTATAAGCTCAAAAGCTTATCCAAGTTATTAGCATTTTATATCATTTATCCATGATCCATCAATAATTAAATCAGTATTGAGGGTTGTGATCAATCAATGTTCGAAATTGGTTCAACCACTTGGATTAATCACGAATTAATTGAGCACTGCGAAACAATTCTTTACTGAGAGATTGAAGGTGGAGGATATCAGGTGGTCCCGATGTAGGTAGGCTTACAATAATTAATCGTTTTGATGCTGAAGTCGAGTGATGATTGTTACTGTCTAGAGTCGTTATTATAAAGTCATTCAGGAAAACGAAGATGGTAAATTATAAAATAAGTAAACATAAAGTTTTGCTTAGTATTACTATACAGTAGAAAAGATTTATTGGTTTGTTTGGGCTTATTGTGCAAAACTACAATTAAAACACTAGTATTTTTATAACTAATTTCATAAATGCTAAAAAATACACTATTTTTTTGCAATAAGGCAATGTTTGGCTGTCAACCAAAAGGTATGATCACTGATGTATTATATACTACTAATACCCACTAGACTGCAACAACTTACAACGTTATACTGACAGAAACCATAAAAAATAATACGATCGATCGCTACTGTCAGGGTAAAAATGATTACCCCATAACCAGGGGTGTAAATATTATTTATCTCGTGAAATTCCACTACAATGGATTTGGGCAATAAAAATAATTCCCTCACGCACACTACCAAACTCCATGAACACGTTTTTATCCCCATTCTACCCCCGGGGGCAATTTCGGATACAGAAAAACAATGAACGGCGTAATTTCATTTGCAATTTTTCATCGGCCGCTCTAACAATTACAGAGCAAAGAGAAAAAAAACAGATAAAATGAAAAGAAAGAATTGAAAAGGTTTATTGTACCTACTCTTTTATGTGTTACCTCGTAATGGGTGAATCTAACGCGGCGTGTCTAAAACAATGCCATTTGAGTTGAGTATTTAGCGGCCTTTTACGTATAAATGGTGGTTAATTTAGCGGTGTACAACACAATGCATAGCGTACTATGTTTTATTTATGTACCTACATTCATCTTTTTGAATACCTATAAATTGCGTTGAAAATATTGTAAGTAGTACTAGAACTTTTTTTCATGTAAACTTCTTTCTGTGTTTTTTAAGAGTTGACCTTCTGGAAACTCTTTTCTTAGTGCACATCAAAATCGACATTTACAAATTTTGGTTTTTATGACTTTATTCATCACGTCACGACAGCCTTCTAATGTTCCTATTGCTGGGGTACTGGCCTACTCTCAAGTGAGAGTGATTGGGTCTTAATCCACCACGCAGACCCAATGCGGATTGGTAGATAAATAGGTCAAATTATACGAAACAAAGTTATACTTCTTTTCTTGTCCTACCGTTGATATTTTTTTACCTAATTTTACAGATTTTTGCATAAAAATAATCATGTACAAAAAAAAAATTGCTATCGAAATAAAACATTAACAAAAAAATCAACCGTAGTATAACTCTGTTTCGGAATCATGGCCAATATTATTTTGCTACTCCGTCGCAAAGCCCGCCAGATAGCCAGTAAATCATAGGCTTATGAGACTAGAGATCCTGCTTTGCAGAGTGACGCATGACGGTGTCAATAAAATACGCCAGAAAAGCCATCTTAGATATTATTTTAGAAAAGGGGATCGCAAAATTTTGACCTTGACAAACCTTCTTCAAACAACATTTTGATGAAGGTAAATTAATAAATCGCCAAGCTTAAAATCGGTTACTCAGTGCAAGTTCTATTTCGTAGATTGTGATTCATTCAGTACATGGGAGTCCTAGTGTGGCCGGAACTATAATGTTTAGGGTCTTACAAGTATAATAAGGTGTTACAGGTACTAGTAATACTTATTATATACTTTGTACTTTAGAATGCCAGAATCTTAACAAAAAAAATATATTATTTATTTAATTTTTGCGTGGTTAAAGAAAAAGCTTTCTAAATAATAACAATAAATAGCAATACTTTATTTGATAAAATTATTCATAATTACCACATATTTACCCCTAATCATCAAAATATTATACTCATATTGAAATCAAATTGGTGATAAACACATACACAGGTGGACAGACACTTTAGACCATAACGTTTTTTAAAACTGATCTGGACGAACTAAAAATAATTTTATAGTAAGACTAAGGTCGTGCACCGAATAATGTGATTTTGGTTGTATCCATTTTTAAAATTTAACAATAAATTTATTTATAGGGTTTGAAGACACCCACGTGATGATCTTCATTGGCTTCGGGTTCCTGATGACATTCCTCAAGAAGTACTGCTACAGTGCGCTTGGTTTCAACTGGCTGTTGGGCGCCCTGGTCATCCAGTGGGCACTGCTGTGCCAGTCTTTCTACAGCATGAAGGATAACACTATCTTTGTAACTAAGAAGTCATTACTTGGTAAGTCATAAGTAGCTTGGTACAGTACCTTACGCGAGTTTGACTATATCATCATCATCATCATGACAGCCTTCTAATGTTCTTACTACTGTGACACTAGCCTACTCTCATATGAGAGTGATTGAATCTTAATCCACCACGCGGACCCGATGCGGATTGGTGGATGGCACATGTCTTTCGAATGTTTAGTATTTGGACATGCCGGTTTTCTAAAAAATGGAGTTAATTTATTAAACTAAAATGACCTTAATTTTTTTATACACGTCGGTACTTCGTAGTGCAAATTGAATTTTAGGTCATGTCATTTAATAACATAATAAAACAGTCGTTAGGCCATGACGAAGGCTTTTGGGCTGTTTATAAACTACCAGAGTTGACGACTGTTATGCGAAGTAGGTTTAAAAACAATGCCAAATATCGAGAATCAAAATAACTCACAAATCATGGTAAATATCCCGTTTTTAGTGAAAATAATGCCATGGTCATTAGCAAGTTTAAGCTTTTTTATATATTTCAAGCTAATTATATAAGTCTTCGTACATCAACTTGAACTAAACACTTCAATTGACTTATCGAGCTTTCTTAATTGGCTTATTTCAATAGATGTGCCTTTTGAAGGACTCGATTCACGATAGAAAATTAATTCTGCGAAAACAAAAACGAAATAATTAAACCTCTTATACAACAAAAATAAAACGAAACAAAAACAAACAGATTTACCATGAACAAAGTTCTCTAACCACGAAGTAAAGGGTGGTATTTACACGTTAGGTCTGTTTGTCAAGTGCTTTTGTTGTTTTTAACTATGTTTTCTATTTAAAAAAAAAACTGTGGTTAAAGTGTTTGATGTTTTTCTACAAACATATCGTTTCTTGTATGCTGTACTTATGCTTTTTTTTACCACATAGACGACAAACAAGCCGTATCGTTTAACTAGTAATATTATATAGCATATTATGGACGCTGAAGGCAAGTCTCATGTGCGTGTTTTTCACCCGTACCCCTCAAACTTAAACAAATTAATGCAAGCATTACTATTTGGCGGCAGAATCAGATATAGTAATACTTCCCCGGACGAGTTCATCAAAAAGAACTATGTTATTCTTAGTATATCTCTGTTTTCAATAAACTTTAATTGCTTTACTTATTTACTTACTTGCTGCATACAAAGAGGTGCGATGAAAATACAACTGCTGCAAAAATCCTTCGTAATAAAGCCTATCAAACAAGAAATTAAGAGACCTTAAAAAGAAAAGAGCCCCTAATATTCAATTTCCGCTCAGTTATGGACAAAAGGCTTTGTAATTACGACGACAGACTTCAGAAGTCGTTTTTAGGGTTTCGTCACCGTAGGTTAGAGAAACCTTTAGATATGGTGAGAGAATTTTTTGTCTTCTTGAGTTTTTCAGGTTTCATCAATTACGATACGGGTTTGGAATTTGTTTCCAAAAGAACTAAATAGAGTAAATAGTTTAAAAATTATCAATGTTTTAATGTAATACATAGTAGAGTTTTTGTAACATAAGAGAAATTGTTATAAAACTACCTTAATGAATGTATAATACCTGCTTAGTGTTAATTTGCCAGTTTCTCTGTAAGTGACCTGTCTTTTAAGAAATCAAAAAGAAAAAGAAATGAAAAGAACTATAGAGTTCAAAAGGAGGTTGATTGTAAAGAAAGTAAATCAAGCAGGTCAAGTAGAATATCGGATAAATAAATGTTTTTATTAAACAAAATAAAATATGTACATAATTACATTACATTACAAAATATACAAAATACATATGAAACAGTTGAGCTATCTATAGATCGTTTGTAACAGTCTTTGATCCAAATCAAATAAAAAATAAAAAATAAAAATTAAAATATGAACTTGGCCCTAAATTTAACAGCAATTTTTTTTCCTATATTTCAAAGAGTTTCCAACTAACTTTTAAGAGTAGTAGTGTTGCTTAAAGACAAACGAGGAAGCCCGGACGAGCTCTATATCTCTACGGCATGAAATTTAGAAATAGGTATGGTGGTAGTTGAAGAATTACCACCATACCTATTATATACATACTATTTCTGCCGTCAAGCAGTAATTAATTGCTCGCCTTGATGTTTTTCGGTTATAAGGGTATAGTTTCCAGTGAAATTACAGGCACATGAGACTTTAGTAAGATCTTACTCTCAGGGTGGCAAATGATCTGATCTGATGTTGCAAGCGTAAATTCAAGGCTTTGGTAACCGCTTACCATCAAGTGGACCTTTTTCTTTAAGCTCAGCCTTTAACCATTTTATTTCACAAAAACTTCTGCTATTATACTGGTATACCCTATATCTGTCAGATTATTTTTTATATTTATTAAAAAAAATATATTTAGTTACGAAACCCTCGGCACGTGATTTGAACTTGCACTTGGCATTTTTTTTATTATAAACTATAAATCTTTTTCTAAATAATTGTAGGTAATTTGATTGTTAACTTTTGGAGTGAATATTTACTTTAGAAAATGTTGTTATGTTCAATCAAACGCTCAAAGATTCAATTATTTTATTACTTAGAAGAGAGAAAAGCTTGTTATTATTTGAAACAAAAAACAACTCGAAGATAATTAATTTCATCATTCATTCCACGGTAACAAACGATTCTTTTTATTTGGATGTAATACTCTGATTCGCAGAATCACGAACATAAATTAAATAATATCGTATTTTTGTAAGAAGCTGCTAACAGCTGTGTAGTTCTATGATAGGCATTTTAAAATTTACTTTAATTAAACCTTAAACGGTGAAAAAACATCGTAAAGAAACCGGCATATCCAAGAACTTAAAATTTGAAAGACAAGTGCCATCTACCAATCCGCATTGGATTCGCGTTGTGGATTAAGATTCAATCGTTCTCGATTGAGAATAGGCCAGTGTCCTCGCATCGGGAACACTAGAAAGCTGTCATAATGATTTATTTTAATTATTAATTGGCCTCTGATCGGTATCATAGAGCCAAGGACAGACGCCTCATCCCATCCCACCAACGTACCATCTACCTATCCATCTCCATTTAGACATAATAAAAACAGTCATCGCCTCAAATATAACGCTATAATTATTAACGGGCTAAACTGGTCCACGATCCAAATGTAAACGATGGCAAAAGTCTGCAATTGTCATCGTAGCGATACATTTTTCAAGGCTTTGAAAAATTATAAATTAGGTACGTACTATTTTTTGTTTTTGATTAGGCACCAGTCTTATTTATAAATTTGACGGTTACGATGTAAAACTATTAAAAAGAAAAAGAAAAGTGCTTTTCATCTTCTTTTTTCTGTAGCACGAGTAAAGAATGGAACTCGTTGCCGGGGTCTGTTTTTCCGGACCAATACAATATAAGAGTCTTCAAGGCCAGAGTGAACAGGTTCTTTCTAGGCAAGCGTGCTCCATCATCGACCACACCATCACTTACCATCAGGTGAGGTGGTGGTTAAACGCTTGCCTAGTATAACCAATAAAAAAATAAAAAAAAGATATTGTTCATTGCAGAAGCGGATGTAATGGCTGCCACTGTGCTGATCACATTTGGAGCACTGCTGGGCATTGCGAGTGGCTTGCAACTGCTCTTTATAGCCATCGTGGAGACTGCTATAGCGTGCCTCAATATGTGGCTTGTTGCTGATGTGTTTAAGGTTATCTTTTATTATCTAGAAGTAAAGTAATCGTGAGTAATCGAAGGACATGATGCTGAACCAGGTCAGAACAAATGAAAGAAAAATTATATAATAACTGTCGTGCATTATACAAACCATGAATATGTAACAAACATACTCACATCATTTACCGACCTTTGCATAATTAAGTTATTTTTTGATACTTATTATACCTATACCTACTAATAATCTTATAATTATATAAAAATGAATTGCTGTGCGTTAGGCTCGCTAAAACTCGAGAACGGCTGGACCGATCTGGCTATTTTTGGTCTTGAAATGTTTGTATAAGTTCAAGAAAGGTTTAAACGGTGAGAAATTATATAAAAATTGGTTTGTTACGAATAAAATCAAAAACTACTGATTCGATTTTTTCAAAAATTCTTTCACCATTAGAATGCTACATTATCCCTGAGTAACATAATTATCTTCTATATTTAACATAAAAAAAGTTCAATAATTTAACCCAAGGTGTAAAAAAATGACATAAAATGACATTTAATATTCATCGCATGCGCTGCGAAATCAATAATAATTGATGGTAAAACAAAAAAAAAATTACAATATTAAAGAACATAATTAATATCTACAAAAAAACCAAACGTATAATATTTAAAATTGTAAGAATTTCTAAATATTTCAAGTTTACCGGTGTTTTGGCGTTATACTTATTTGTAAAAATATTTTATTGACAAAATCGTAGTTAGTAAAATAATGACACATCAAAAGTTGATTTAATACTATTTATAAACCCCTAGCTAAAGGTTCTTGTTACCGGCAGCTAAATACTTCCTTTTTTGTTCGTGAAGATTACATTCATTAAAAATTTAAATTAACTAAGAGGAATTATTTCAAGAAAAACCTTTCCTCGTCTTGTTCCAAGAACCTACAATACAGATTAATTTATGAATGAATAATTTCATCTGTGCGTTCAAGTTTCGACACAGTTGTTTTAGAACTTTACTTGGTTCTTCGGTATTTTATTAGACACTGGAGGCTTATTTCACTAAACGTTAACACAACGTAAACATTTTAGTTTGTCAGTGAGAAGAGCTGTCATAAAGTGCTACAGCATTTCATTTTCAATTTCAATTACACTTTGATCGAAATTACAAAAGCAAGAGTTATTAACATAAGTAGCCTTTGAAGATTCCTTTAATGTTTGTGTTTTATAGGCCAAAGAAATTGTACCAATTAGGGTAATCTGTTATTATTACTATATCACACACACTCACAATGACGAATGAGTGATTTGAGTTTAATTTGTTTCTTCACGAACAAATTAAATTCAAATTATTAGAATTTTGGTTATTACATTTTTGTAAAGAAAACACTTTACATGCATGATTTTTAATATTTTATAGAAATGTCAAGCCCCACCTCTGTAAAATTCACAGGAGACACTGAGTTATTTATTACTTACCTATTTTCTTTTCTTTTTATTACTTAAGTCTCTTGTTTTATATTTTTTTTCGTTTTCTTTCTGTGTGTTTGTCAAATAAACCGAATTTCATTTCATTTCATTTTTTTAGTTATTCGTTTTTTATTTGTACTTGTCTAGTAGTTTGGCTTGCACAAGAGTTTTTAGTTATGATTAGCAGCATTAAGACGTATTTGCGTTCTTTGATAATTTACTAATTGTAATTATCAAGTTTATCAAAATTAAATTACTCTTGTACAAGCCAACCTTAGTGCTTGTTTACGATCGCTTTAACCGGTACAAACCAACCGTAAACACCAGGCTTACTTGCTTTACCGGGCCCCTAATCAATAAACATAACAAATGAAAAGTAAAATACATACAATAAAAGTTTCAGTTTGATAAAAATTGTCAATACAAAACTGTACAATTGTCCCTACAACTCTGACAGGCGCAGGCGGGTGAAACGGTTCTTACATTTTATATGTAAATTATAACTTACCGCTTCATGTTTGTGAATACAATATTGTTATCAATAGCTGCAGGCGTTTTTTACAATTATGTAATCTTTATTGAACGAATTTCAAATACAAATTGAAGAAATATACTTGAAGTTTTTTTTAATATAAGTAAGTTTTCTAAACAGCACTTGTCGTAAATTTCGACATAATTGTCACTTTTGTACAAAAATCAAAATCAAAATCAAAATCAAAATCAAAAATTATTTATTCAGTAGAATCACAAGGATCACTTTGAAACGTCTTACAAGCTAGGAAAATTTACACCAGTTCCAACGCAAAAGTCCAGTACAAAGTGAACATGTAATGTTTATTGAATAGAGGCCTGGTGAAAAGACTCTTCATCAATAAATAGTTAGTCTTGGTGGGTACAGTGCCGCATTACCTAGTTTGAAGGGCACTGCAGCAAGTGAGTTTACTAAAAAATCACGAATAAGTTTTTAATAATTACGTCTCGGGTTGACGAGCACAATGCAGTACTACGATGAACCTAAAAACTATTTTTTTTTTGTGTGTCACTGCAATAGAAAAAATATCCAATTGTAAAACAAAAACGCGGCATCGAACAAAATTCTTTTAACAATTATATGTTTTACAGGCGTCAGATGTTGGAGGCTCCATAGCAATTCATACCTTTGGTGCTTATTTCGGCCTCGGAGTGAGCTTAGCACTGCGATGCAAGAGAGACGATACTCCCACAACAAACGGCCATAACGTACCAACAGTTGACTTGAACGGTCCCAATTATACTTCAGATGTTACTGCTATGATTGGTGAGTTTTTAAAAGTTTTTTTTTTTTAAAAACAAGGCTGCCCATTAGGAATTCTCAGAACTGGAAAAGTAAACATTAAATTTGGCCCGGAGAAGTAAGGTTTATATGTTATACCTGTATGATGTAACTACTTAATTTCTTTTCCACACAAACACAAGCAATACTCGTCTCATTTTTTTATTGTGGCTAACCTGCCTGATAGTATCTAGATAGTACATTTGCTTATAGACTGCTATTACCAAAGATACTGATTCTCGTATTTGAAGCAAATTAAGGTTTTAGCTGATATATGCTTGGCATTAAACCTATGTCTAGATATCAGTGATGGACATCTGCTGACTATAATAAATTGTAATAGGTAGCGGCAAAAATTCAGATTTGTAAATATGAGTTTGTTTTAGGGTCAATTTTCCTGTGGATTTACTGGCCGTCATTCAACTCTGGACTTACCAGCACAGATGCAGAATACGAAAGAGCGGTTGTCAACACCTACTTATCTCTGGCCTCTGCAACGGTAACTTTACGAATGATCTTATTTGCCTGATTCTTGGTAGACTATCACAAAGCTTTCAAAGGCAGTTGTTGACTTTTCATACTTTGAGCATAATAATTTATGTTGCTAGGAAAGCACAATATTATGTTTAAGTTCTGTGCATAGTTACAATCTACAGTCTAAACGGAAACTGGTAGGTACGTTCAACTTGATGATTTTATACAAAACATAAAAGAAGAATACGACGAGCGAAAGAAAACACAAATATACCTACAACAATTGCTAGTGTCTGATTTTCTGATGAAAATATAAATAAAACTGTTTATCAACAATCGATATATTTTAACAACTGACCGTGGTACACGGGAAAACCTAGCACTCGCTCCGCTTATAGTTAAGAACATGGTCTAAGAGGTAAATCACTACGATAACAATGATTATTTCAATAGGTCACAACGTTTTTCCTATCATCGGCTGTCAGCAAGCACGGGGGTCGACTCGATATGGTACACATCCAGAACGCGACCCTGGCTGGTGGCGTGGCTGTAGGATCCGTCTGCAACATGCAGATTGGAGCCGGCGGCGCAGTCGCAGTGGGCATTGGAGCTGGAATCATCAGTGTGTTTGGATACAGGTTCTTGACTGTAAGTTTAATAGTAACATAGTAATCATTTATTTTAGCTTATTGAGTCAAAGTAAAAACAAAAATCTTAACCCGATTATATTAAATACAATACATCGTAATTGCTAACATACCTATTACATAAAAATTATAAAACTTAAACTGAGGTGTCACGTTTCCTGATGAATTTCTAAACACGGTACTTCTCGGAACCCAACGTCGATGAATGTAAGGAGTCGATCAGTTTTTTTTTAATGCTAGACAATCCGCACAGATGTTTAGATGACTGATATTTTTTTTTTCTTACAATACTATACATAGATATATATTTTTTATTATAAATAGAAAATACCCAGAACACCCGGAACAAATATTTTGTAGATCGTACAAACATTTGATCCGAGGCAGGAATCAAACCCGCAACCTCCGCGTCGCAGGCGGACCTGCAACCGCTGCGCCACATCGGTCGTTTTATAGTAACAATCTGAACTCTAGAGTTTTTCGTATTGATAAATTCAAAAAGCAATATTTCGGATACATCCTTCATATCAAAACATAACAGAAACAGGGTTCTGAAATAAATAAAAATAATTGTCTTCGATAAAATGATTGTTATGAAGAAAACATCTCGGCCAATTGCAATACTAGCTGTACAAGCTACATCTGTGTCACGGACGGATATTGTGTTGGTAAACTTTCTTCTTATTTCAATTCACTGTGTTTCATCACAATTTTACAAAATTGCAACATAAGCTTGTAACTTAACTGTAGTGCTTACTAGATTATGAAGTTAAGCTTGTAGAAGCTACATCTGTGTCACGGACGGATATTGTGTTGGTAAACTTTCTTCTTATTTCAATTCACTGTGTTTCATCACAATTTCACAACATTGCAACATAAGCTTGTAACTTAACTGTAGTGCTTACTAGATTATGAAGTTAAGCTTATTGTTGCTCATCCATTAACTTTGTAGCTTATTGTTAACCTAAGTTACGTGTTAGGCTAACTGGTCTCTGGAGACGAAGAAACTTGAGAAACTTATGTAAACGTGTAATTATTCTTATTCCAAAACTTGTTTTTACTAACTTTTGCTAGGCTGTTTTTATTTTTTTGTTAACTAAATTAAGTTAGAGCTTTATAAACAATCGGAAACATTTTTGAAATGATGTTTTTATCACAACCTAGTGTTTTCAAGATTTTAAAAAATTGTCATAACTCTTAAGTCAGAATATTATAATAATTAGTTGATTTGTTATATTGTGATATATTAACCACCTTATCTGGATAAAAAAAAACACAAACCTAAAATATAAAAATGAATTGCTTTGCTTTAGGCTCGCTAAAACTCAAGAACGGCTAGACCGATTTAGCTGATTTTGGTCTTGAAATATTTGTAGGAGTCTTGGGTAAAAGGTTAGAAAGTATGGAAAAATTATGCGAAAAATACCGCACGGGTCAACTAATCATTAAGAAATAAAAGCTAAATAAACTACTACTATTTACTTAAAGCTACCAGTACACAGATTAGTAACCAGTATAAAGCAAATAGGTACCTACTGGTCACTGACCTAAGCTTAGTCCTCCGCACGACTACAAAAATATAATTTTTCTTGTTTACCAGCCCCATCTAACTAAGATTGGCATCTTGGACACCTGTGGAGTGAATAACCTTCACGGAATGCCAGGCGTATACTCCGGTTTGCTGTCAGTTCTCTTTGCTGGCCTTGCTACAGCTAACGACTATGGAACTGCTGCTGAACTGGAAACAGTGTTTGGAGCTATGAAAGATGTAAGACTTTTTATTTTCATTAAACGTAATCTCATCTAAGAATGTTCAGTCTATAAAATATTTTTCTTCCATACTGATGTTCTCTATACTGAGCACAGTGGGTTGTAGTCAAAACGTAAAGTCAAAACTTCTGGTTGTAGATTCCTGATTATTAAGTCATAGAATAGAATAGAATAGGCACTGGGACACTGGCCTAACTCTCGAGCGAGAGTGATTAGGTCTTAATCCACCACGCGAACCCAATGCGGATTGGTGGATGGACATGTTTTTTTTTATACCACTGAAGTGGCAATCAAGCGTTCGGCCCACTTGATGGTCAGTGGTTACCGTAGCGTACGCATGCAACATCATAGATATCACTTGCGTGTTACCACCCTGAGACGTTAGATGAAAAGTTTCATGTGCCTATAATTTCACCGGTTCGAAGGGTATGGCCCTTCGAACCGGAACACAGCAATGCGAGCATTACTGCTTGGCGGCAGAAATGGGTATGGTGGAAGTCCTTCCCCGGACGAGCTCTATCACAAAGAACTCTAGTACTACTCTTGAATTTTTAGTTCTTGGACATGCCGGTTTCCTCACGATGTTTTCCTTCAACGCATGAGAGCACTAGCGTTGCGCACATATTTTTTTTGTAGCG
Organism: Colostygia pectinataria; assembly: GCA_951394395.1. NCBI lineage: Eukaryota > Metazoa > Arthropoda > Insecta > Lepidoptera > Geometridae > Colostygia > Colostygia pectinataria. The sequence goes on from OX596362.1 coordinate 7,836,913, forward strand.
AACAATCTATTGGTGCACGACCGGATTTGAACTCACGACCTTAGGATCAGAAGGCGGGGTCACTACAACTAGACCACCAGTGCTACTATTTTTAAATTATTATGTACATAATGGTAAAAATACATCATCAACTATTTTATTACTATCTGCATTTGGCGCAGCCGGTAAGATAACAGCTACAATAAAATTAAAATGATCACTTTTAATGTATTACTCTCACAGGAAAGACGAACAGCAGCAAACCAGGCTTTATACCAATTTATAGCATTGGCTGTCACGCTTGTATTGTCCTTGGTGTCTGGATTTTTCACAGGTATATTATTTATACTAATTTTTAAGTATAACAGAACCTCAACACAAAAGTATACGGTCAGAACGTGTTGCACGTGTTATAGTTATAAGTTATAGCAGTAAGACATAGATTTTGAGTTAGATGTAATGATCTGATTGATGTTTCAATTTAATCCATTAATCTACTTATCGTTTCTCGCGTATCTTAACCGTTAATGAGGACTCCTTAATTAAAAAAAATAATTAACTTTATAAATTACACATTTTTTCATTACAGGCTTGCTGTCGAAACTAAAAGTATTTGAGTCTTTGAAAGAAGCGGAAAGATACGATGACGAACTCAATTGGGAGCTGCCCTAAATGACAAAATAAATATTGTTCGTTATTATTTCATTCAAGGTAAAGTGGTTTAACTTTCTTTGATAATAGATTGACGTCACGCTTGAAAGGTGGAGCAAAATCCTTTCTTACTGATTGTCTAAAGAAAGATAATGTTTTTATAGAAAAAACAAAATAAAATTTAATTAACCCTGTCTTTTTTCGCAAGTAGTGTCGGTTGTGAAAAAACGGGGTTCTATAATTTTTTTAAATACTAATACCAATTGAAAAAATATTATGATTGCCATAATTATTGTTATTACTTATGCATAAATTATCAGAAAATTAGCCTACAATAAATATTAAAGGTATTTGACTTATACTCGTAGGTACTTCATAATATTTTCATTTTAATATAGGGAAAAATTTTTTAAATTTTTGGTTATAGTAAAAATGTGTGTAGCATCAAAATTATCTAACAAACTGTTTGGTTATTTAGCGTCTTGATTATGATGTGTGTGTGTTGTGAATTCTAGTAGCAGCAATGTTTTTGTAATATCTAATTTGTTTGAGTTAAGGATTTCTAGCGATGTAAGCTCTCTACCAAAGGTGCTAATAAGAAAAATAATATAATCAAAAACAAAATTGTTTTTTATTTATAGGACCAATAAATTCGAAAAATGTTATCTACACACCTACATATATATCTACAACCTCTGTTAGACGTGAAAGCTTTATAATAAAAATCTAGTAATTCGTTTGGATCATTTTCAGTAACAGATGTTACTATTTCAAAATTAAATGTTCCCAAAATTGTATGAAAAACAGATAAAAAGGTTTTAGAATAAAAGATTTTCGTATTCTGAAAAATACTGTTCAAAATTACACTTCAATTTTTAGCGAAGAAAGCACCTGGGACTCTGTTGGCTGGAAGTTGTATATCCTTTATTGGTTAGTAGATAAGACTCAAAATTGTACAGAAAACGATGAATTCTAGGTAGCTGTCATGAAAATAAGAATAATGGAATTTAAAGGAAAAATACTATAGATATAGCTTGTTACCGACCTGGGAATATTAATTTGGTCTCTTCAAAATAAAATTACAGTGGCTCAGGAGTTTTAAATCATGATAAAATGAGGTAGGTAGTGTAGGTTCAGTTCCCTCACACATTGCGTCTTGTTAACTCTAGTTTAACAATTTCTTTCACGCGTCTTGACAAAAATATGTTTTATGTAAATAAATAATACTCAATAATAGGTACTGTGTCCTGTCTGACTTCGAACCAAGTTTCCCTGAACTATTCAACGCACACTAAAAGTACTACTACCACAATATGCATTATAACCATGTTACTATGTCTATCGAGGCCGCGCTACCACTACTCTCACACTGCTTCTAAAGAGCTAAGTAAACACTTGTTTAGATCACCTTAAGCCTTAAGGAAGGACGCTAACAGCAACCGTCGGAGTAGCAGCCATCGAGGCACATTTATTTAATGCGCGCATTACTCAAGAGCCTACCAAACTTCAGGTTAGCTCCTCAAGGGTTACTATTTTTATTTCAAACGTAGCATTGTTTTAGAATGCGTTAAGCCGAAAAAAATGACACAAAATTTTTTCTATTGTGTTATTTTTTAAATATTAATAAAAAGTTCACAATACTGTCTGTCAATAATTTTAATGTAAGAAAGGTTCTTGCTAAAACCTGTGAGTTACTATTGATGGTTGAGTGCCTCTTTTGTACCCCTTTAGTATTTTATTTAAAAAAAAACACCTCATCGCTTATCGCCTCGACGCGACGCCTGGTGTTAGCAACCTGCGTTATTATCTTGCCTGTCTATTTACGCATATACCAGTCAGTCAATAACAACCATTATTTATTAGCGGATAGAGGCTGCGGAAGCGGCCCGTCATAAATGGAATATCCGATGGCTCGCCAAACAGCTTCTCCCTATAAGTGGTCTTTAGTGTCTGTGCCGGTAAAGCCCTGGTTTCTTCACCTGTGCTACCATCAAAAAAAGTTAACTAAAAGAAAACCACCATGAACCGAAATTTTGTGGAATAAAAATTGGTCCTGAAGACGGCACGTGATTGTGAAATAAATTCTATGAAACGACATGGTTAGCTTAAGTCGAAATTTCGTCATAAATATCGCATAGCCACATTTTTTTTTGTAATGTTATAGTATCTCCCCAGTAGGTCAATCATAAGCAGGAGTCATTAGTTTATGCCACGAGTGATAAGTTAATTCTGATATTTTTTTAATATACAATTATATTTACATGCTAAAACATAAGTCCTACAATTGATTGCCGCTGTTTTATGAAAACCGAAATTAAACCTCTCTCACTCGGCTCACCGTAAATTCTTTGGGGATAGGGTCTGTTTCACTCTTAATAGAGTTTGTGCTGATGCTACTACACATTAGCAAAGATCAATTTAGATAACGTGCGTTCATCGCGTTATTGATTTTCGGGCCAGGATCAAGGTTAGGTAAAACTGTAAGCTTTTTATATTACCCAGGTATAATATCATTCAGTTAACTATGATAGTATCATGAGAGAAGGCGCTGTTTGCTAACTATCCAATATTCTATTACTGAGGGGGAGGCATTCACTATCAAAGCCTTGCTAATAAATTATATTCCATCTACCGTGAGATAATGACAGCCTACTACTAGCTTTGAGTAAACAGAATTTGAAGGAGATTGCGTTAATTCATATAGTGTAGGTAGATACATACCTACTTATTATAAAAGCACTCGTTTTAATGTTTTTTTAATGTCTTATTGAAGTTGTTTAATTGACCATCAACAAAAAGGAATAGTATCCGCGTTTTATTAGTTAAATAAGTATTCTATGGTTTTATTTAAGCGTAACTAGGTAGTTAGAAGTATCGTAAATGTAAAAATATTCCGTCATATTATTAATGAATAAGTGTCAAAATATAGGTATAATGGAAAACTGTCAAGTCAGTCAATTTGGGTATTGGGGTCGTAACAACTATTCGCGTACGAAATTTGTAGAACAAAAACATACAGTCGACATTACAAGGTTATTTTAACTGTTTAGTTAAATAAAACATGCACCACAATTTACGTCTTCCTTCATTAGAGTATTATCTTTTTTTTTGCTACCTAATATTTATGATACAAACACGAAATTAGGTCAACACAGTAACTAATATGGAGGGTCAAATAGCTAAGACATAAATAAAACTTGTAAAGGTACTTGTTTTACTTACACATACCGCATAAAAGTATGTACATTTTTATGTCGGTTACAATCGGACGGCACCGAAGGGCAACGTAAACTTGGAATATATTTAATTCGAAAAGCTTTGTTTTAAAATTCTGCGTGGCGCTGACCTACGCCGGTCACCCAGTAATTTAAGTTGTTACAGCGCCTACCTAAACACAAAAACCTCACACTACTGAAGGCTAATGCGGTGTTCGAACAACGCCATAGGTTTTAAATGGTGTTACTCGCTCGTTGCCCATGTCAACTAATGCGAGTGTTGGCATGTGCAGGCTTTAAAACTTGAAGGTAGGACTTTTGAAAAGTTTCCCGTCTTGATGAGTACCACCGTAGTGACAGATATTCTGCTTCCAAGCAGTGTGCAAAAATACTGTGTTTAGGTTTGGAGAGCACTGCAGCAAATGAAATTATACTGGGGGAAAGAGATTTAACAACAACGTCACGTGATGATGAGCGCAGTTTAGTGCCACACAGAACTTTAAAATTTAAAGCTTTGGGTAGCACTGCACCAACGGATATAGTCAGACGTGGTGCTTCACATCAGGCGAGCTACATGACCGTCATGTCACCAGCTGGCATAATAATAAAAACGTCTAACATCGCCACGAGCTGCCGTAGATGTGCATTTGAGCCCTAAATGACAACGGCGCCAGCGTCAGCGGTACGGAATCAACAGTGTACATTGTAAGTAGCTGTACGGTCAGCAGGTAATATACATAAATTAATACTGAAACATGCCACCTTTAAGCTTTTGCATATTCAGTAGGATAGCAGAGTGAATAATAAATGAAAATAGTAATCGATTTTTTATTTCATTTTTCTTTGTTGACGAGAGTCGGAAGCACAGTTATCTAAATATACGAAATTGTTGCTTTATTTTATTGACTGACTCACAACCAACGTACAGCGTAAAGTCGTAGAGAACTGAAATTTTGATGGTGTGTTGCTTTTATAATGTAAGGGTTCACTAAGAAAGGAATTCCTGTAGTTTAAATTATAGAGAACGTGGCGAGAAAATAAAGTTCTGTAGTTTATAATATATGTGTATGTAATTTATGTGTAAATTATAAAGAGGAAATATTTTTTATATTTTTATATATTGGTTTGTTACGAATAAAATCAACAATTACTGGTCTGTTTGAAAAAAAAAATCCCTGTAATTTATGCTTCTTCTAAGCATATTAGATTAGACTAGATTAAAGATTAGATTAAAATAGTAGAGTTCTTTGTGATAGAACTCGTCCGGGGAAGGACCCATACCCATACCCATACCCACCATACCTATTTCTGCCGCCAAGCAGTAATGCTTGCATTGCTGTGTTCCGGTTCGAAGGGTAAGGTTTCCGGTGAAATTACAGGCACATTACACAGACTTTCCATCTAACGTCTCAGGGTGGTGACACGCAAGTGATATTATGATGTTGCATGTGTACATAGGTACATGATAACCGCTGGCCATCAAGTGGGCCGCACGCTAGGTTGCCACTTTAATGGTATAAAAAAAAAACAAAAAAAAAACATGTATGCATTATGCTTAGAATACTACATTATCCCAGAATAACATAGGCTATATTTTATGTCCACCAGTGCTAAGCTGGGACGATTCACTAATTTAAAATATGATTGCAACTAAAACGAAAGACTGAATTAGCTTCAAAGGACTTCCTTTGTATTCCAATGTACGTACATTGATTACGAGTAATACAATATTATGCTTTGATAATACAACAAATTACTTACCAACTACCAAAATATATTATTGAAAACGTTTTATTGACACTTACCTTTATATCTATAGTCGTGTACTTTAATTAAGACTCGGTTTCAACAGTTTTTAGTGGATGACACGTACAACATAAATTATCATACAACTTGTATAATACTTGAATTTGAAAAAGTTTTTTTGAAGAAGTTGTTTTCGCAACATTTTTAAGAAATATCATTAATAAGTTGAAGGAATTTCAAATAATATTTATTCAAACCAAATCTTAAAGATCTGTTAGATCTAACCCTTGATCCAACCCAATTAATTATTTGTAAAGTAAACAGAAAAACAGGTCTACAAAATGTTTTTGAAAAGGTAAATACTGATTTTAAGTTCGCGTTCAAACGTTTGACCGTTATTTAAAAGTAACATACATTTTATTATGTCACGCTCAGATGTGCAACTCTAGATAATTTTGTGGGTGGTAATTTTCTTAAAGGATACAAAAGAAAAAAAAGGTTTTCGCGTAGGTACATTATGCATTGGTACATAGTGCTTCTCAGCACTCCTAAAGAAAAACACCCAGAAAATGTCAGATCTTTATAGAGTTTGACAGTGCGTTGATTGTCAGTCAGTAGCACAACGTTTCTACATACTTAGATGATGGTCACGGTCACCGTTATTATGAAGTATTGACGACTACTGCTTGAAACTCATGCATAGCCCGCAGTGTGAAACCAACGTTACACCAAAACTACTGCAGTCAGCAATAGTCCTCTGCAGAGACACTGGATGTCGGCTCTCATTAACCCCCATGCTGAACAAATTTATTATATAAACTAGCTTCTGCCAACCGACCACATCACTAACTAGCTATAAGTATAAGTATAACTATTATTAATTACAACAATCAATTGATTGTTGTAAGTTTTATTATGTACCTATGGACTTGTGTCTGAATTTTTTTTTTTTTATACAACTGAAGTGGCAACCAAGCGTACGGCCCACAAGATGGTAAGCGGTTACCGCAGCCTATGGACGCTTGCAATACCAGAAGTATCACTCGCGGGTTGCCACCTTGAGGCTAAGATCGAAAGCCTCATGTGCCAGTAATTTCACCGGAAACCATACCCTTCACACTAGAACACAGCAATGCGAGCATTACTGCTTGGCGGCAGAAATAGGTATGGTGGTAGTCCTTCCCCGGACGAGCTCTATCACAGAGAACTCTACTACTCTATAAATGTTTTTATTTTATTTTATTTATTATTAATAAAATCGGTTTAGTACTGAATTTGTAAATGAACAATACTAAACTTCAGGTCATTATCAGTGATACGTTAGTAAATTATGTAGCGCGCCGCACATGTGGAGAATGCTAAACCTTTGGATATTATTGAACGATCAATAAAAAAATACAGGATTGTATTTGAGACTCCTAATTATTATTTATAATAATATGTGTTAAGCATCACCCAAACGTCTAATAGATTTGACCGTGACTTGCCGTTTCATACAAAAGTAGTAATCGATTAATTTGAAAATTATAATTATAATCAGATAGGACAGCTGATCGTAATATATCGTAATATATATAATATATATATCTGATCGTAATTTTGAAACCACTCAACAACTATTATATCCGTAGAGCCAGATACTTGGGGCAATCCAGTAATTTTTTTCATATTTTTAGGTAATCTTGTTTCGCAATATCTTTGAATGAATACTTAATTATTTATTTAAGATGAAACTTGTACCTGACTTTCATATCGAAGTTACGTTACAGTCACGATTTTGTTTCAAAGATCATAGATAAATAACTGTTTGCGTGCCTCGGTGCCTTTAAATGACTCGGCACATTTGTCGCTTGCGGCATTTATGTCATAGAGCCAAAAGTTCGAAGACGTGACCACTAAACCAAACTCGCCCCGTGGTTAAGCTTGCTTTCCACACAAAGACGGGTAAATTAATCTTTGAAATAGTCCAACTATAAAATTATACTTCAATTAAAACATAAACTGAAATTGCATTAGCATGTAACCATTTGGATGTTATTTACAGGCTAGTTAAAAATTTGCAATCTAAAAAAACAGTGCGACGTCTCTACCGACCCTACTTAACACTCTTGCTTGAGTACTCTCAGCTCTCAGGTTTACAAACCAGTGTACCAATAGTTGGAACATAAGAAGGCTGACTATGATGACAATGTGACTGTATCAAAAAAGGAATTTAATTGATTTAATAATCTGTATGACCTATGAAAAAAAAAAAATTAGACGAAATTTGTTGTCTGGAAAATTGCTTGCTCGTCTAAGCTCATTAATCACTTCAAAAATACTTGTTAGGAGCATGGACTTTTAATAAATGTATTCTTAGAAGACGTCTGTCTAAGATGTTTACTTTTATTATCTCTTATTATATTTTGAAAAACATGATGTTTTAATCTAAATATTAAGCTCAGGCCGATAGTGAAAGCATAGTGATAGTGCCTTGACTGTCAGACTGAATGGTTACCACTTGTTTTTTCACCCTATCATCATATCAGAATAAAGGGGGAAACTTAATGGTGTTTTTGGTACATGTCTAATAGATATTAAATCTTTTTCTATCAATGATGACCGGGATCTGATATTATATGGTCAGTATTTATATAAGAGATCAATAAAAACTCCTCAGCGAATAGTAGTCATGCCAGTTACAATTATCTTTAAATACATCTGAGAGCGTCTTTATAGAATACACAGAAACGAAACAAGTTCTTTCAAAAGAAACGTGCGTAGGTTTGAAAACAAATCAAAGGAAAAAACACTGAACTATGGTTATCGTAACGAAATCGAACTCAGATATGAAAAATTAATCCGAAAATAAACGCATAGCATCTGCGTCACTGCTTATACCAGCTAATGTTGAGCTCTACACAAATCCGTATCATGTTGGAATTCAGTATCGTTAGAAAATTACGCCGCACAGGTCAGAGGTCTTCGTCACTGGTCACGGTAGACCCATCATGAAATATTCATTGTAGAAGATCCCGGGGCGCTTGCGATCTCTTTTATTAGCATTTAAGACAAGTTTTGTAATGTAAGACAAGGGAAATGCAAGGGTTTCTTTCAAAAGGTCGGTATATTTTTGAATATTGACATGGATAATTTGAGTTTGTTTTGTGGTTGAGACAACGAACTGAATTAAACATTTTGTTTGTTAACTTTGTTTAACAGTTCAGATGTTGTGAGGTTTTCTTTTTGTTTACGATACTTGGTTCGAATGCGTACGGATTGAATAAAAGATTTTTAATAAAACTATTGTTAGCGTCACATTGTGACACCCTTACAGATATTTCACGAGAGCATAATGTGTGATTGCATGATGGTTACTTACTTGTAACCGAGAAAAGCATTTGTATAACGTCAAGCTGAACAACGAGAATTACATTTGCGAGCTCTAGTCTGACATCGGTATTAATTTTGATATATTGTGCTAATTTTGTCAACACAAAGTCAACTTTGTGTGAGTACAATGTTTACTTTGTAATGACGATATAATGAAATATTTGAGCAAATAATATGAGATGCGGGGAATGACATTTTATTGCTTGATGCGAGAAAACGTTCAAAGCATCAATGTTTTTTATTGATTGCTCGCTAAGAAGCTAATGTCAAGCATAATAATATTAATAGAATACTTTTTTTAAAACTTTTCAAAGTGATCTTGGTGAATTTATTAAGTAAGTAAATAAAATATTTTGAATTTGAATTTGCTTACGAGTGAAAGCTTAGCTTTATCTATACTTCTATACTAATATTATACAGAGGAAAGATTTGTATTTTTGTTTGTTACGAATAAACTCAAAAACTACTGGTCCGATTTCAAAAATTATTTCACCATTACAATGCTACGTTAACCCTGAGTAACATAGGCTATATTTATTACTAGCGACCTGCCCCGGCTTCGCACGGGTGCGGTTTCATTGCACCCACGCAAAGCTGGGACGGACTTCTAGTCACCGTATAAATTTGTGCGTTTGTACGCGTTAAATTTTACCCGCCATACTACATTTAAAGTTAGTAATTAACACAACACCAAAAAATACCCAATTTTACCTAAGGTACAAAAATACCATCGATAATTTGATTAGTTATGCTAGAAAAAAAATTAAGGCCACAGTATAAAAGCTTCACATAACATTGAAATATTTGCATCATAGTTAAAATGTTTTACATAAACGAAATAGTTTCTGAATTCTACGTGCTAAGTTAATACATACATAGATAGATACACGCGCAAATCAACATCTTAAGACAATCACAAGAACGTTAGAATAACATTTAATTTTCCACACAGTGCCTACGGCCTGAGGAAACCTCACTTGTCAAAACAATGCCAAGCTTATTCTGAGACAGTTACTGCCTTCAGCTTATTGCAAAATGAAAAGTTTATGTGGGTACTTTGTAGGAAAATAGTTTTTTATTTAATTATATTTGGCATTTTTTAGCTACACAGGGGCATTTTTGTCGATGTTTTTGGGTATGCAGATGACAGTACTGTTGTTGAGAGTTATAAGTCTAACGCACGAACCAGTGGGGCTCAGATCCAGTCTCTTAGAGAAGAAATGGTTGAGCGTTTGAACTTGGCTTTGAAGGTAGTATCCGACTGGGGTGATGCCAACTTAGTCAAGTTTAACGCTACTAAAACCCAGGCGTGTCTTTTCTCTGCGAGTCCATTCCAACTGACTCCTACTTTCCGTGATGTGTCCGTACCGTTAACAGATCATCTAGAGCTTCTTGGCGTTACTTTACCGTCGTCTCTCAACTTTGGCTCTTACATTGAGTCAAAGGCTCAATTAGCTGCCAAAAAACTTGGCATCCTCGCAAAGGTGAGACAGTACTTTACATCAGAACAGCTGCTTAATTTATATCAAGCACAAGTTCGGTCATGTATGGAGTACTCATCTTTGGGACGGCTCGGCCAAGTATCAGCTTGAGGCGTTGGAGTTGATTGAGAGAACGGTTAAGAGGCTCATTGGCAACGACACGCTTACCAACACTTAGCTTCAGAGCCTTGAGCATCGCCGCAAAGTTGCCAGTTTGTCGGTTTTTTACCGGATACATATCGGAGAGTGTGCTTCTGAATTACACGATCTCATTCCCCCATCACCTTTCCATCATCGGACGACTAGACATACGGCAAAGCGTCATCGCTTCATGGTTGAGATCCCACCAATGCGCCGTAAGCGATATGCATCATCATTTCTTCTGCGCACCGCCAAGGAGTGGAATTCTTTGCCAGAGTCTGTGTTTCCCGATACTTATAACCTGGGTGTCTTCAAGTCACGAGTGAATAGGTTGCTCTTAGGCAAGCGTGCTTCACCGTAGACCACATCATCGCTTAACATCAGGCGAGATAGTGGTCAATTGTGAATAAAAAAATAAAAAAAACTTTTGAGGTTAACTGTATTAACTGTGTGACCTCATTGGTTAAAATGTTAAGCGGAATAGTACTAACTATAATAGTTATCATACAGCCAGAGTAAAACTAAGGCTTAAATTAATTACATATTCTCTTAAGCTTTGCAATAGTCAGTGCCTCTGTCAAAATAGATTTAAAAGTAAATACATTTGGCTTAATTGGCACTATATCACTCTGCGCTCTTAAGCCCGAATAATCAATCGCTAAATAAATATTTAAGATCGTGTTAGCTGTAAGTTTTTGTGGTTTTCAAAACCGTATGGACAAACGTCAAAAACGTCATCACTAAGCTTTGATTAGTTAAGTAGCGTTTCCGTATTCGAACGTCAGTTACATAACATCAAAAGGGCATAATTTAGGTGTATTCAAAGATTTTTTTTTAATTTTATTAATGACTTAGCTTGACCGCTTTTAGAGACACATCCAATCGAAAAGTATTTTTTACAACATAAAAGTCAAAACAGAACAGACCACCACGAACTAAGGGGTAATAAAAAAAAATTAAGTTAACTAATATTTCCGGTAAATCCCGGAATTTGTCGACATTTTAGACCCGGTATTTTTGGTGTTATTGTGTATGGATATTGATAATTATTAGGTTTATGTATTAGTCACTATACCTTCACGAATGAGCCTATTTGAAAGAGTATTACATGCAATGTACTTGATCGTCTTGTAGAGAAAATATAACTTAACAGTAAATCCAATTTTATTATCATATAATAACTTGAAATTTTAATATGCCTAATTAGATTGAACAAAAAAAAGCTTTTACCAAAAAAACTTATCAATTAGCAAGACAAGTAATTTCTATATAACTTTTGTTCCTTTCGAATCCATTTGTGAATGAAGAAACAATGAAAAGCAAACTTGTATTTCAATCGGGAACTTCAATAAGTCCCTCAAAAAACATAACGATTGTAGTCCTACGTTTTTGGAAATAATTTTGTTTAAAATAACTGGGTCAATCTTTTAAAATAATCTAATTACTATTATAAAAGGTTTGATGGATAGATGATTGTTACACCTCGCCAGAAGAGCTGAACAGACCTAGATGTAAAAATTCGTAGGTTTGTTTGTATGTTCGTTTCCACTCACTCCATAGCGGCTTGACGGATTCAAGTGAAACTTCAAATAGATATAGTATGTGACCTAAATTAAAACAAACGCTACTTTTTCCCGGAATAAAATACTGTTCCTGTGGGAAGCTTAATCATATTTATTTGCAAAGAATAAGGAATAATGATGGTAAACCTCGCAAGCGAAATCGCGGGATGCAACTGTGCCGCCAGACAATGAAAACTCATAATACATTAAGCATAGTACAGTTGAACTGTTTATTCTAAAACCATTCTTTTGTGATTTAGGTGTGCTTTAGTTGTAGAAAATAAGACAATATTACGACTGTATTATCTACTATGCATTGGCTTTACCACGAACCATCACTGCTACCATCAAGTGCCTTCACAAGGTGTGACCTTGAGTAATGAAGGACATTAACCTATCAGCTATTTAGCTTATGCTCTAGCTTCGTCTGAAAAATTAAATTGAACTTCAGGAACACTTCTTCTATACAGTAGTGTACGGAAATTCCCTTTTAGTTTTTAGAACTAGACTAGAACCGACTTACAAAAAATACTGTTTTGTAGTGATACGAGGCAATCAATGTACTTATTGACGCGTTTTTTTATGATTTATTGAAAATGTACTACGAGTAACTACTTCTGAAGGTTTACCTATCAAACAAAAAAAAATCAAAATCGAATTGGCGGAGAAATAACTTAGCAAATATTCAAAAAAATATAAGTCGTATAGATAAGTTCCTTTTTTGAAGTCAGTTAGATATATAGAAAGATTTTTCAAACTGAAACTACCATGATACTTAGCATGTCTCATGGGTACAATGTCAATTGTACGGACAAGATTGCTTGCTTTGGTGTTTTTAATCAATCAAATTTTGAATAAAAACCAGTTTTAAATAATTATTATTCCACCAACCAGAAGTAAAAATATTTTCTGACGACTAATGTGGTGCGGCGGGCGAAGGCCTTCGACCCAGGAGGTTGCGGGTTCGATTCCCACCTTGGAACAAATGTTTGTACGATCTGCAAATATTTGTTCCGGGTGTTCTGGGTATTTTCTCTGTATAATAAAAATATCTATCTATGTATTGTATTATATTAAGTATATCAATCATCTAGTACCCATAACACAAGCTCTGCTTAACTTGGGGCTGGATGATGCTTTGTGAATTGTCCAGCATTATTTATTTATATTTTTTTTATAAACTTTTAGGTTAATGCTGATTGGCTCTGGTTTGCGTCTTAATATAAAGTGTGCGTGCAGGGTTAGCAAATAAGATCACACCACAAAACTCTTCGACATCCAAAATTGAAGAAGTTCAGATTACCTTATAAAATTGCTTCTAAACTTCCCGCCCGCCGCGTCCCGCCCGTAACCAAATCTCATGTTTAAACATTGTTATATTTTTGAATCCTGTAAGGTTACGTTTTGATTATGCCCTTAGATAAGTGGGAAAGGATACGCTAATTATTTTATTCTTTCATAAATTAATCATTAATTGTTTATCTGCTGACCGGTTTAAATACCTGGAGAAAATGCTATTGATACAATGACAGAATATTTCAATTGTATGATCTAACTTTGGCAAAATAGTCAAAAATGTTCTAATGCAAAAGTAATAGGCAATGTATATAACATTACCCCCAAGATTTTAGACACAAAATAATTTATATTGTTCCTAATTAGACTAATCTAGCTCTAATTAGATCTGGCAGGTGCTCAAACGTAAATTTGGAGAAGCCTACGTGATCATGACTGGGTAGTTAATAAAAAAGTAAACAAAGTTATAAACAAAAACAAGCTTAATATTATTTTCGAGGTTGGATAATCATTCCAAATAATATTCACTTTATCGTTTTTCATAATTGTAAGGCCATGACAGAGGTCTTCAGGCGGCTCACTTCATCACCAAAGTTGGCTACTGCATGACTCACAAAACTTACTTATTATAGGTACCTATTTGTATCCCCCAGTTTCACTTTTAAATGCAATTTATATTAACGCCATTTTATTAGAACCCAGTCGATGCGTCGCGATGTGACAAGATATATTTTTCGTCCATAATACATTAATTTTGCAGGTGGCTCGTTTCAAGTTGTCAACAAAATACAAGTTGGTATGCGCAATGGCATAGCAAGAGCCGTCATTCATCAGGACCCACCGATAACCACGACCACTCTTCAAAGAGTACCCGACTGAGAAGAATGGGCGTAATATTTTTGGTGATTATTACGATTCGATTGGAACTTATCTAATGGGCTAGAAGGGATAAACTGAATCAATCTTCAAAACGAGTACCTCTTTAACTCCAAGAACTTTGTTTGTATTACTTATTCAACTTTCCTTTTATTCTCCTTTTAAGTGTTTTATTGGATGTCCTTAAATTTTATTTCGCTAGGTTATCTCAACTTCAGTTGCAAATGTTTTCATTTTGAAAATTTTAAGTTTGAAACAAGTAGAATCAATAAGGTTTAGTTTAAGCTGCGCTGTAGTTTAGACTTAGGTCATGTTTGATAAATAGCGGAGAACGCTATAATGATTTCTTAGGTTTGACACTACTCGTAAGATTACTCGTTACTCGATACACGATTTTTTTGTATTTTTACATACAACGATTTTATGGCATTGGTGGCGCAGTGGGTGAGTGCCTGATTAAAAAGATAGAGAATGCGCGTTCGATTCCCACTGCGGGGCAAACGTTTGAAACGTTCGTGATCTGCAAATTAGTTTCTGGACTAGTGGTTAGTACATCAATTTTTTTTTATATACAAAAATATGCTAGAATATTAGATTAATTATATTTTTTTTTTTTTTTTTTTATACAACTGAAGTGGCAACCAAGCGTACGGCCCACAAGATGGTAAGCGGTTACCGCAGCCTATAGACGCTTGCTATACCAGAGGTATCACTCGCGGGTTGCCACCTTGAGGCTAAGATCGAAAGCCTCATGTGCCAGTAATTTCACCGGAAACCATACCCTTCACACCGGAACACAGCAATGCGAGCATTACTGCTTGGCGG
Source organism: Colostygia pectinataria (assembly GCA_951394395.1). NCBI lineage: Eukaryota > Metazoa > Arthropoda > Insecta > Lepidoptera > Geometridae > Colostygia > Colostygia pectinataria. Next base: position 7,852,057 of record OX596362.1, read on the forward strand.
CAGAAATAGGTATGGTGGTAGTCCTTCCCCGGACGAGCTCTATCACAGAGAACTCTACTACTCTTAAAGGTATATACAAATACATACAAAACATTGGCGGAATTTTTTACACAGAAGAAGGCTGTCTATGGTGTCGCCGTCATACTACGACTTAGTTTAAAAGTTATCGTCGCCGTTTTTAGGAAACTAAAGTTCTAGAAACTTGATTGAACAAAGTTTGTTGACAACGCATTGGTCACGGGTTGGTCTTGAGAGCTCTGTCGAGCTAAATAAGGTTTTAGTTGCGCTTTATAGCATCACCAACATCACTTTTTTTTACAACTGAAGTGTCAACCAGGCGTATGGCCTACAAGATGGTAAGCAGTTACCGCAGCCTATGGACGCTTGCAATATCACTCGCATACCCTGAGGCATAGATCGAAAGCCTCATGTGCCAGTAATTTCACCGGAAACCATACCGTTCACACTGGAACACAGCAATGCTAGCATTACTGCTTGGCGGCAGAAATAGGTATGGTGGTAGTTCGAGCACTCCCCCGGACGAGCTCTTTCACAAAAAACTTTACTGCTCTCACTTGTGGTGACTCTCTTTTTAGCCTATTTTTGATATTATGTTAGCCTTTTTTTAAGCTGTGACTTATTATGATGATGATTAAAATTTTCTATGCCCCTGACTACAAACAATTTGGCAAAAGGTATTTGTTAGTGAATTTTTGAATAAGACGTGGTGAAAGCCTGTACCGAAATGCCAAGTCGCTTAATTAGGTACATCATAATATTTCTCATTCAGTTTTGTGTAGATTCTCCGCATGTAGATTGTTTTTTCATAAATCATTATCTATATACAATTGAAACAAACAAATGGCTTTAATAAACCTGTACACTTATTTATAACCAGTATTGCCAACATCAGAGCAATTATTTCCACTTTCCAAGCGTAAAAAGCGCTACAAAAATCAGTTCGGTTCACAAATCAAGTCAACAAACAAGCGGTGTACAAATACAATGTTAAATTCATTCAATAAGATCAAGCTAAACGCAAACATGGAACGGTTGTAAATAAAAAAATACGCGAATTTGAAATAATAAAATAGGCATTGCTATTAAAGCCTAAAAGCTAATTAACAGACACTTAGAACCTTATTCATAAGAGTAGGTACTTCACCTCTGCTAGCTTTAATAAGTCTTTCAAACATTATCGTCTTTGTTCATTGACAAAATGGATGACAAATTTCAAATACTTAACAAGCCGCTGAAATTACTATTTTCCTCTTGTACTAAACAATTTATAAGTACAACAGAACTCCTAATTTTTAAGGTTATTAACTCCAACGAGGAACCTTAAAAAGTAATATTGTGGAATTACACCGCTACATTTTATTAAGAGCGTGTGTTTTATTTAAGCACCTATTTCTGCCTAATATAGCTAAAACAATTTAAATCAAAGGAATCTCGTGGTTTCAGAATGAAATTTAATTAGTATTTGGAACAGTACGTACATACTTTACACAACCATTTCTCTGCTTGTGGTCGCCAAGCAGTACGAAACCAACCAGTAAGTACCTGTAGGTATAAGCTAATTAACTTAAACCACAGACGTTTGTTGCTAAATTAATATTCATCATGTACACGAAATTGGAGTAAGCAGACTTTGAACTAAAACACAACACGTTTAGGTAAACTACTGAATTCCTACATTTTAGTTTTAACATAGTAACTCAAAGTGTAACAGAACCTAAATAATAATAATAATATGACTTAATTATGGAAACAATTTGCATGATAGTTTATCGTAACAGGTAAAATGTGTAAGAAAAAAAAAACATTCTAAGCATTGGTTTTACGTGACAAAGTCTGACAACAGATACAGTACCTACCTATACTAAGATTATGATATTTAAAGTTATGTATGCGCCTCGCCTGTAATTTTCCTGTTTCCGAATCAAACCAAAAATGTAAGCTATATCCGGCCGCCGCGTTCCGCGTCTTATCAGTCACTAGCCAAGCTTGTTAGTAACGAGTGAACTGTGTCGAGCTTGAGGCGATGAGGTTACATACTTGTATCTACTACTATTCATAAACACGAAATTCACCGAGACGTTTAATTTTAATCTAAATTACTGTATACCATTTCTCAATCTTACACTAGCTTGCCACTAGCTTAGCATAAAGATAATCACAAAAAAGACCAACTGAAAACGACCATCACGGATGTGTTAATATTTTTATTAGAAATTACGTTTTTCTTTTATTTATTTCTTATTTAGTTTCTTCCAGTGCATGAAACATCGCACAATAAGGCAAGACAAGCAATTTTAACTTAGGTATAGGCGCGTAAAAACGTTAATTATCCAAAATAAACTTTGCAAATAAAAAATACTTAACAAAATTACGAACAAAAACTCGTGGCCATTTCGCGTATTTAAAATGTTTACCTAAAATGATACGAAGCAACCCACAGCAATTGAGCGTGACCGCAAAAAACGCCCAACGAGCGAGAAAATTCATAAACAAAAATTCACACCTGAGAGGTAACCGCAGAATTATAATTTCACATCTTCCACACTGTGAGCTGACCATAGTGAAACCGCAGTAAGTAATTTCTATGTCAGCAAATTATGGGACAGTTGTATGAGACGCATCAACTGTACTTCGGGGTGTTGTTGATGTCATAGGCGAAGGTGCCTTCATTTGTCTTGTCTTGTGCTATATAAAATACAAAAAAAAACGTTTCATTTTAGGAGATCTTAAAATAGTCTATTTCACATATAAGAAGAGTGCTGACAGATTAAGGGTGAGTTGCACAATCTAACGATAACGTCAAATTGTTCGACGACGATTGAACAATTTGAAGTTAACGTTAGATGGTGCAACTCACCCTTAGTAAATTTATGGTTTGAGTCAATTAGTTTAAATTGAAAATTTGATTCAAACTTGTCGTAAATTTATAATTTGCAGTTATTTGTTTGTATAATTTTGAAATTGCCGAATAAATGATGCAAAAAGGAAACGGAAATGTGTCAGCACTCTTCATATGTGAAATAAATTAAAGGTACTCAACAGACAAGCAAGGCCGGCTATCTACTTCACGTTAGAATAGATTTAAAAATATTTTTAACAGCTACGCTATAACTCGGTTGCGATTCAGCTGCGTTTTGGTTGCGACTAGCTCATCGTTCAGTGGAATAAGTTATTAAGTATAAAACCAAAACAACGATCGGAACTAAACTACAATTGGAACTAAGTAGTACGTTATCCGTATACGTTACGTGGAATAGAAGCCCAAAGTAGAGCGAATGGTATTTGTGTTTGATTAACAAACTATCGCGAACGATAAATTGGTACACGACCTATTTCTAAAGATCAACGCTTGGAGGCACGTTCAGATACTCTATCACTAGTTCAGTTCTGTATTTTTACTAAGGGTTACTGATACAGGACGTCCATGGCAGCTGCTGAAGCCATCAGTCGCATGTTGCCATGCTGAGACATGAGTCAAAAGTCTTATGTATAATTTTACCAAGAACCTTGGAACTAAAAACTAACAACTATAACTGCTTGGCGTCAGAAATAGATATAAATAGATAGTCGTAGGTATTTCTCCTGACGAAATCTTTCACCAAGATCTCCACTTCTCTATAAAAAGTACGTTATTTTATATAATTCATAACATGATTGTTATGAATTCAAAAATAAAGTTGTGTTTCATCTCTGTCGTGTCGGCAGTGATAACTTGGACCCAGATTTTTGATCGCCAGTCAAGCTAGTTTACAGCAAACAATTTTACAGTCGTATTCCCCTGTTTAAAATAATAAAAATCTACATGCATAATTTACATACATTTTACTTATTTTGAGACCCAATCTTCTTAGTTTTTAATTTGTAAACAGTGGTTTCGCTACGAGCCAAGTTCACCTTCTGATTACCTTCTGATTCATATCTCCTTTGGCCCGTGAAAAACTTCCCTTGTTCGCAATTCCTGAGCATTAATTAAACGAAACGAGCCTAATTTCAGGTTACGCCTTTCGGTATAATTGAAATAAATGCGGGGTTTTAATCTGAGATCCGTTTCTGGACTTCATCCTGCTAATTTAAGGGATGACTGGTAGAATAATTATAAATGTCAAAGTTTGTGTTTGTAGTTCACTTAGCCACAGGTTTTTTTGAGCTTCCGAGCTTGTTTTGACCAACATCGTAGAAAATGATCAGCACAAACACAGTTGCACCGTACGCGATTGACAGTTTTTAGCTTTGAACGGTCTGCAATGTCGTTTGACGAACACGACATGAAAATGTCTGTCCGTAACTTCGAAATTGAACGCAACGCGAACAAAAACGATGCACTTAGTTACCATAATGTCATTTCATAGTGTCTTCGGGGCCAATCCTGAAACTGCTGATACGTCGTAATTTAAGTATGATGGTTAATAGTCTACAGATGTGTGTCGCCGCGTGTTTTAGTTAGGGCAGCTATTAAGCTATCATTATGAATTATCTGTGATTGAATTTCTCCATTGGCAACAAAAGTTGCGTCATATTGCGCTAGCGACATTATAATCCAAGCGCACATTGCTGTAACGTGACAGCGTTGTTAATTAATGGTGAGAAGGGATCCCACTCAATCGGAAACAAAACACTTATGGGTTTATTATGCGGCTGTTTACTTATACAGAGCTCGTTACGCCGGCACACCCCACTTGTTATTATTAGCAGAATTAGAAGTTAATATGAGAACATGAAATAAACTGTACTTACCTACTTAAACTATTCCGATATGATATTTTAGATTACCTCATTATTTTGTGACATCCCACTGTCCCCATAAATGGGGTTAAAATCATGGGGACATCGGGATAGATACACGATTAAATGATAATGACGTCTGCTTATACTTAAGTAGTCTCAAAGTATACAACAAACATACTGTTAATTATTTAGTTTATGATAGTCTATTTGATTTTTTTACAGAATATTTCAGATATTCTGTTGTTTGTTGTTCATTACTCGGGTAAAAACTGTTTCACGAATAAACGCCCTAGGTGGAAAACCTATGGTACCTATACATAGATTAACCAATAATTTAGCATATAAAAAAATACACATTGGAAGATCTAGTGGTTTTCTGTAAAATAGTGTAAACTAACAAAGAAATTGGTGTATCACCTGTGTTAACATTTGTAGTATTTCTGGTAAGTAAAAATAAAGTTTTATACTTACCTGTTAAAAATAAACAAATGCGAAATTGTTGCCAGGTTTGATTTTTCTGATTCTTCAAAAAAAGGTTACATTTTAGTTTTAGTATTTCATTCATGTGCAGTACTAAAACATAGCAGAAAGCCCACTCGATGGCAAGCGGTAACCTTCACCAAATTATATTCTAAAGTAATATCACCCACACGTTTCTTTTAACTGAAATACTGTAATATCAACAATACTTCTCGATGGAAAAATCAAGATAGGTTGTAGAATTACCTCATGAGAAAACCAGTTACTAGTTTTCAGCAATTTCAGCATATATCATCAAAGGTAATGGCACAGAACAGATATTAGTACCTACCTACTGCGTACTAATGGCAAAGCTCTGTAATTTCAGAGCTTCTAACTTATTGCATCACGATTCACATTCGACATAGCCGATCGATTGCATTATCACAGCTCAACCAACCATCACGTTCGACCGAGTGCTCTGTGATGTTTATTACATTTTGGGCTTATTTACTGCTGTGTCAGAACTTGACATCGTATACTTGTGTAAAAAGTTAGATAACTGATTACCCTCACTTGAGAATCAGTGTCTCAGTAGTAACATAAAAAGCATCATAGCATATTTAATGGCATTTATTTTTTTCACTAGTTCTAATATCACGTAGCATGTGTCACGAGTGTGGAGTCACTAGAATCTTCTAAACATAACACGTACCCGTAACTTTTTTACACTTTGTGGCGTCACTGTGGCATTTTTACTGTGACATCTGCGTAGCTTGTAGCATTTTCGTAGCGTCGTCGTAGCACTTTCGTAACCTTTAGAGCGTTAATCATAATAATTATTTTTATATCTTTGATTTTCGTGGTAGATTTACGCCAACTTCACAGCGTTGCAACAACGATGTTCTGAAATAAGTATAAATTAAATTTAATGTTTGTCTGCTCTTCAAAATACGGCAAGGCACTTCGAGCACTCGTGGTCTAGTGACCACGAGTGCTCGATTTTGAATACTAATGTTAAACTGACGTTTTCAAGATGCTCAGAACCAAGATAAAAATCTAGAGAAAGAGTTTATACGAGTCCCGAGAGAGTGTTCAAGGATGTTAACAACTGCTATCGATTCAGTTTACAACCGATTCAGTCTACCAATAGCCCAATAGAAGAATAAGGGGGAAACAAGGTTTTATTTCTTGTGAATCGGCGCCTTAGCAACTTATCCGCACGTTAAAGATGATCCGATCCTATCACCAAGCGAGCTCTGATTTCTGAATATTAATACGAAAAAATTCAGAAAGGCATATTGAAAAAGAAAAACGTATTAAGTCATCATCGAGCCTTCTAATGTTCCCACTGCTGGGACACTGGCCTACTCTCAGGCGAGAGTGATTGGGTCTTAATCCACCACGCGGACCCAATGCGGATTGGTGGATGGCACATGTCTTTCGAATTTTTAGTTCTTGGACATGCCGGTTTCCTCACGATGTTTTCCTTCACCGTATGAGAGCACTAGCATTGCGCACATAAATTTTTCGAACAGAAAAATCCATTGTTGCACGACCGTGTTTGAACCCACGACCTTAGGATCGGAAGGCGGGGTCACTACCACTAGACCACCGGTGCTCTCTTACGTATTAAGTAGACGGAACTAATGAATAGAGATTATTTTATTACCTCTTAAATTTTCCTTAATAAATAATACAAAAATTATAGGCTGGTGTTTTAAGACTAATTAACTAATCCCTCGCTTAACTTCCACTATAATTTTATTACATGAAAAAGACTGATTAAAAGTTAATTTAATTTATATTTTTACAAGAAAATAGATTGTCTTAGTGGCAGCATTTAGTGGCAGTAAAAAAGTACTCACAAAAAGTATCGGTGCGTTTTCGATGTTGTAATGTGGATTTTCTAAAAAGACAGTAACGCCAAAAGCGCTTTATCTTGCATTTCAAAATGATGTAATCTTAGACTTGCTCCTGCCTGCATCTCTGCCTGCGTAGAACCCACCCGCCATGTTCAAAAAGTATTGATAATCCGTTTTCAGTACTATATCATACTTTTTTCGGTTTGACTGAGCAGCAAACGCACATCTTAAATTTTGCATTTATTTTGGTTTTAGAAAACAATTGTATATCGAATAGCATTTCGAGTTCACTCACGACTTCGACTTCGATTACACCAACATTTTGGGCCATTTTTTTAAATATCGCTATTTAATATTGGCCCAGTAATTTTAAAGGATTCGAATTGCCTCAACAGAAATTATATTAAATTTACATCAAAGATTAGGAGAATACCTATAAAAGTTATTTAATTTTCAGTGCATAATATTCGAGGAATATGTTCCACACACAAAAAAAAAAACATGTTCCTTTTTTTATAACGATTAGTTTTAAAACTCTCGAGTACTTATATCGATTAAGTTTATCTGGTCAATCATTATCAGATAAACTTATCTAGACGAGATGAGCAGTTTAATAATGCAGCTTTCAAAAATTCTCCCCAAAAATTAGATAGTACGATTATAAGACAATAAATAAAGAAGATACAGATAACGTTTACATTTATTCTAAAAAAAGAGAACTAAACAAAAAAGAGTAGGATAAATAAATCAAATTCACAACGTTGTGTTACCCATTACATTCAATAACAAGGGTCGGTTATCAGATGCACGGCAAACATTATCTAGAGAGACGTACCAACGATTACTATGGTAAACCAGATACCTAAATATTAAACAATGGGCATCGTTGTGTTTATGTTCCTGTCAATGTCTGGAATCGGTGCTTGTCAACATTACCCGGCTGATGAATTCATAACAAAATTATTGATAATCTACTCAGAGAGCGTGTTTTGTTTGAAATGATTTTAAGCAAACAGATTGGTTTTCGGGTATCATGCGTTCATTGTATGTGTGTTATACAGGGTATTTCATGATTAGTGCATAATTTTCAAAGAATAGGTTACACACATAAAAAAAAATATGTACATTTTGTTTAAAAAAAACACTGTCTTAAAAATCTCAAAAATCGTTGTCTGGCCGAGACGGGCAGCGTAATAAAGTATTCAAGTGCGCGCGCCCCTTTGCGGTTACGGCGTGGGGGGGGGGTCATTGACACGCGCAGGTCATTGACGTTTAGGTTATTGACTGGAGTGAAAGACCTTCCATACTTTTTACTTTCTAAACAGTATTGGTATAGACCTAACCTTGGCTCAACTGTCCATACAATAGTCTTAACTCCACAAATTGGGTATAAAAAAACTACGAGTAGGTAACTACTATATTACCAGAACCTCCAGATTAGGCACAAATATTTGCAGAACTTGCAAATATTTGTTCAAAAAAACTAACCTCTTGTTTTTCAAATGTACACAAACATGTACACATAAGTTGTTTTTTTTTCGTTTATACATTTTAAATGGTCTTCCGATAAATTGCGAATATCTGCACAAATGCGAATAGGTGGCTCAGTGGTCATGGCGTAGTTGGCTCAAACCAAGACATGATTTCGAAGGGTTTGGATTGCATTTTAATTTTTTAAATATTTTAAAAAAATTAGGCAGGTACATTTAGTCTTTGGAAGCAAGCGAAAATTATTGACTCTTATAGTGCATGTTATTATACTTAATATTAGTTTGAGACTTCAGTAGTAACAATAGAGTTATGCTCAAACGCCGGGGGACAGTTTAGATAGCACCACCAGGCATGCAGGACTTGCTTCTGATTAAAAGATAATTATGTCATGCGTATATAACAGAGACATACAAAATTAACATCTGGAAGTAAATAAATAAACTGGCAGACGTTTCATACAGCGCCAGCTCATCATCATCATCGTTTTATATGCGAAAACATATTATTGGTGTTTAGTTATTTAAGTTGTTTAATATTTAGTTTTTTTATACTGTTTGTTTTCTGAACAAAATAAAATAAAATAAAAAATTAAGTATCAGTTGATAGACGTAATATGATAGTTCTTATCTCGGGTCATTGTGTTTTTTCCATACTCATTAGCATTTAAAATAAATATAATATATGGAGTGGTGTAATATGTGGTGTTTGCCTGTAAAAAGTTATGCACATAGAATAAGACCTTTAGATTAAGTTAGATATAAGCATCTTACAATAACTGTTGGCAAACCTAAACAAATAAATCACACTTATTTATAAATGCGAAAGTTGTGGATATTTGGATGTTTGGATGTTTGTTCCTCTATAACTCGACTACTATTGAACCGATTTGGTTGAAATTTAAAACATAGATAGATAATGACAGGGAATGAGACATTGGCTTTTAATTTTTTTTTTATGTACGGTTCTCAAGTTCCACGTGAACAAAGTCGCGGGCGACAGCTAGTAAATAAGTAGACGTCCACTGCTGGACATTGGATTTCCCCAAAGTGTGCTATGATGACCAATCTAGCCTTTACTGTACACCAACTATCTGTGACTGCTTTAATGTCATCGGTTCACGAGTGGGGGTCCTTCCTAAACATGTGCATGCATGCACATTACTGCTTTGAGGCAGAATATCTGACGCTGCGGTACTAGGCAAACTTTTGCATCAGGTTGAAGAAATAGGTTACTTACCTCACTTTTATCGCACTCTGTGGAGCAGTTGAAACGCATCTCTATATCTAGAGTAAGAGGGTCGTAGGCTTGATCCCTTTTATCGTTTTATAAGCGTTTTTGGCTTTTTGTTAAAGTTGTAGAAGATGTTTTAAACTTTACAAGAGATTACACAGGCCGTATCGCAGAGTATTTTATTTTTAGCGCATATTCAAGAAATAGGTTCCACACATAAAAAAATATGTTTAAAACACGTTTTATTCTCTACCAGAGTAGGCCAGTGTCACAGCAGTGGGATCATAAGAAGATTGGCATGATGATGACATAGGCCGTAATCGCCGTAGTCTTAAACGATAAATGGTTTTAGTTTGGTTATTAACATGGCACTAATTTTGAACATAACATTTGAAAGTGCGTTTTACTTTAACACGCAGTTCACAAATACTAGGGAAATTTAAACCAAAACGTTCTCGTTAAGGAAATGAGCCTCTTTTTTATTGATTAAACAAATAGCAATAAGTAGAAATGTTGTCAATCAAAAATAGATTTATCCATCACTCAATACTAATAATCTCTGTTTACACAAATTAAATCGTTATGCCAACGCTGTGATTTTCTCAGCCTCCACTCGTCTGTTAAATAGGGTAAACGCGACAGTTCCTGACTTATATAAATCGCGGCTTAATCCAACGATTGAGCGTGAACTATGAGTGTCGTTACTCGGATTCAGCCGACGTAATAGTCCTTCTTTGTCGCTAATGTGCCATAAAAGGAGGTCTGTCCTTACGGCAAACGCGTTTGTTGGTCAATCGGCTTTCGGCCGACAAATAAGTCTACGACCCTATTTTGTTGTGCTGAAATTTTTATTTCATGTGCGGCTTTACCGGCTCTAGGAATGGAGAACTATTCGCTAAACTGCTTTAGTGGCTTCCGAAAAACTACTCAAAAGGATACGAGTATTATCGTTTGCGGAAAAATGCTTCCTATTTTTCTGAAAGTGGACTTGTGTGTTTATTTTTAGTGCTTACGCGCGTGTCAGTTCTGCTATAACAGCTGGTGCTGAAACTGTTTGAGTGATCATTTTGAAGTTGAGTGGTAGTAGCGATAAAAAATTTTACGCCACTTTAATGAAACATAAAACTGTTAAATCGATCAGTTTGAATTGGTATTTTCTGGTATTTTTACAGCTAAATATACCGAACTATGGCTAATTACTTTTGCCGCCATACTTAGAACTAGTAAGTACTGATACGATTAGTACGGTTTTAAAATTAATACCAGGAAACAGCAGTGCCTGTTTATTATGTTATTTACTCGGAAACAGTTGATCTTTTACTAATAGATTTTTTTATTACAAAAAAGTCCTACTAATAACAGAATAATATGAGTAATATGAGCGTAAAGTTCGCACAGCGGATCTAGGCTTCCGTGAAGTTAGCAGTTTGTGATGGGTAAAGAAAATTTAGTTTGAAAAAGCTCCATTGCGCATCGAAACGGCTAACTTCATGACGGCCGAGATCCGCCGTGAGAACTATACTAAAAGTAAAATTATTGGAACGTTTTGCATTTTGTTCGTCTAGTAATTTTTTCATCCCTCCTTCCCTCTGCCACAAATTTTATCTATTCTTTGCCGCTGCTACGTCCTCTAAAAGTGGAATTTCAGAGAGTTTTTTAAACAAGCTACTGTCCGCAATTTCTATTGCGTTTACATTAATAAAAAGTAGCCTGTGGTTCGTACGGATATAGTTCTAAGTTTGAGGAAAGACCATACATTTTATACTATATCCGTACTAAATTTTATTAAAAAAGGTTCCTATATACTTGCATCATTTTCATTTTCAATCGGTTCAGCGTTTAAGCCATGCATACGTAATTGGCAGACAAACAGTTACTTTCACATATATATAATAATAATAGTATTTGACTTGACTCTTTTAACGTGTTCATCATCATGACAGTCTTCTATTGTTCTTACTTCTGGGACACTGGCCTACTCTCAAGTAAGAGTGATTGGGTGTTAATCCACCACGCGGACCCAATGCGGATTTATGGATGGCACGTCTTTCGAAATTTTAGTTCTTAGACATGGCGGTTTCCTCACGGTGTTTTCGTTCACCGTATCAGAGCACTTGCATAGCGCACATAAATTTTTCGAATAAAAAAATCTATTGGTGCGCGACCGGATTCGAACCCACGACCACAACGATCGGAAGGCGGAGTCACCACCACCAGACCAGTGCTCTTAACGTGTTAAACGGTATTAATATGAATAAGCGAAACAAAAGTTTCCCACGAGGCGACCTGCGAAAATTAAAATTCGTTAAAATTATTCCATGTGTTAGCATAAATAGGTCAACCATTATCGTTTTTGTTCCGAGGAAATGTAATGCATAAAACATTAAACAGCTGCAGAACATACTTTCAAGTTTACATACTGCGTAAGAAATCGATGGCGCGGTGGCCGAGGGCCCGGTTGAAAAGTGAGAAGTTACAGGTTCGATTCCTGCTGCTAAATTTAACTATAATTATATTATATAAAGCTAAACTACCACTCACTCATTGACATGTGAGTTGAGGTACTTGCGCTAGGGGTGGGGTAAAACCGATTACGGATTCGTATAGAGGGTGTTTTGAAACTTTCTAGAAAAATCCCAAAATCCCCATTTTCCCCTCACTTGAGGGGGTCTTTGTGGGGATTTTCTACTTGCCGTTGGAAAAGTCGCGTTTTTTTTTGAGATTCGTGTAGAGGGTGTCCTGATTGGTAGAAATCAATTTTTGAATCCCCCCTAAATCCCCCCGTTTTTTTTTTTTTCGTATTATCTCTGAAACTATTGAGGGGATTGGAAATTTTTTTCAAGATTCGTGTAGGTTTTGTCCATGCAAGTACAACTGAATGTCGAATATACCCCAGAGTAACTTCGAATCGACCATGAAAAATTTTTTTTTTTTTTTTGGTTTTTTTTTTCGAAATGATTTTTTTTTTTTTTTCAATTTTTTTATATTATTGCCCCTGTTATGGAGAGCACTTTTTACCCTCGCGAGCTGCTTGCAGCGAGCGCACCACGCAACCTCTACAGGAGCACACCCCGTTCGCGAGCTGCTTGCAGCGAGCGCACCACGCAACCTCTACAGAAACACACCCCGTTCGCGAGCTGCTTGCAGCGAGCGCACCACGCAACCTCTACAGGAGCACACCCCGTTCGCGAGCTGCTTGCAGCGAGCGCACCACGCAACCTCTACAGGAGCACACCCCGTTCGCGAGCTGCTTGCAGCGAGCGCACCGCGCAACCTCTACAGGAGCACACTCCGTTCGCGAGCTGCTTGCAGCGAGCGCACCGCGCAACCTCTACAGGAGCACACTCCGTTCGCGAGCTGCTTGCAGCGAGCGCACCGCGCAACCTCTATAGGAGAACACCGTTCGCGAGCTGCTTGCAGCGAGCGCACCACGCAACCTCTACAGGAGCACACCCCGTTCGCGAGCTGCTTGCAGCGAGCGCACCGCGCAACCTCTACAGGAGCACACTCCGTTCGCGAGCTGCTTGCAGCGAGCGCACCGCGCAACCTCTACAGGAGCACACTCCGTTCGCGAGCTGCTTGCAGCGAGCGCACCGCGCAACCTCTATAGGAGAACACCGTTCGCGAGCTGCTTGCAGCGAGCGCGCCGCCCAACCTCTACAGCAGCACATCCCGTTCGCGAGCTGCTTGCAGCGAGCGCACCACGCAACCTCTACAGGAGCACACTCCGTTCGCGAGCTGCTTGCAGCGAGCGCACCGCGCAACCTCTACAGGAGCACACCCCGTTCGCGAGCTGCTTGCAGCGAGCGCACCACGCGGCCTCTATAGAAACTTAACCCCTCGCGAGCTGCTTGCAGCGAGCGCACCACGCGACCTCTACAGAAACTTAACCCCCTCGCGAGCTGCTTGCAGCGAGCGCACCACGCTACCTCTATAGAAATTTAACCCCTCGCGAGCTGCTTGCAGCGAGCGCACCACGTAACCTCTATAGAAACTTTATCCCCTCGCGAGCTGCTTGCAGCGAGCGCACCACGCAACCTCTATAGAAACTTTATATTTTTTATCCGTGCAAGTAGTAACCAACTTTTAAATCTTTTTAACATATATTCACTTTGTTTTTCTTATTTCTTTTGTAAGAGTAAAACTGGTAATATTTTATACCTTTTTTCAATTTGAAAATATTTTATGTCCAAGTCCCAGCCTCAAACCCACACGCGAGCTGCCTGCAGCTCGCGCACCACAAAAAACTAGTTATACTATATATAGCTAAACTACCACTGACTCACTCACTCACTCACTCATTGACATGTGAGTTGAGGCACTTGCGCTAGGGGTGGGGTAAAACCGATTACGGATTCGTATAGAGGGTGTTTTGAAACTTTCTAGAAAAATCCCAAAATCCCCATTTTCCCCTCCCTTGAGGGGGTCTTTGTGGGGATTTTCTACTTGCCGTTGGAAAAGTCGCGTTTTTTTTTGAGATTCGTGTAGAGGGTGTCCTGATTGGTAGAAATCAATTTTTGAATCCCCGCTAAATCCCCCCGTTTTTTTTTTTTCGTATTATCTCTGAAACTATTGAGGGGATTGGAAATTTTTTTCAAGATTCGTGTAGGTTTTGTCCATGGAAGTACAACTGAATGTGGAATATACCCGACTAACTTCGAATCGACGGTATTTTTTTTTTAATTTTATTTGGGTTTTTTTTTCGGAATGAAATTTTTTTTTTTTTTTTTTAATTTTTTTATATTATTGCCCCTGTTATGGCGAGCACTTTTTACCCTCGCGAGCTGCTTGCAGCGAGCGCACCACGCAACCTCTACAGGAGTTAACCCCCTCGCGAGCTGCTTGCAGCGAGCGCACCACGCAACCTCTACAGGAGCACACCCCGTTCGCGAGCTGCTTGCAGCGAGCGCACCGCGCAACCTCTACAGGAGCACACTCCGTTCGCGAGCTGCTTGCAGCGAGCGCACCGCGCAACCTCTACAGGAGCACACCCCGTTCGCGAGCTGCTTGCATCGAGCGCACCACGCAACCTCTACAGGAGCACACCCCGTTCGCGAGCTGCTTGCAGCGAGCGCACCACGCAACCACTACAGGAGCACACTCCGTTCGCGAGCTGCTTGCAGCGAGCGCACCACGCAACCTCTACAGGAGCACACCTCGTTCGCGAGCTGCTTGCAGCGAGCGCACCACGCAACCTCTACAGGAGCACACCCCGTTCGCGAGCTGCTTGCAGCGAGCGCACCACGCTACCTCTACAGGAGCACACCCCGTTCGCGAGCTGCTTGCAGCGAGCGCACCACGCTACCTCTATAGAAACTTTAACCCCTCGCGAGCTGCTTGCAGCGAGCGCACCACGCGACCTATATTTTTTATCCGTACAAGTAATACCCAACTTTTAAACCTTTTACTACTTTTTTTTACTTTGTTTTACTTATATCTTTTGTAGGAGTCCAAATGTAAACATTTTATACCTTTTTTCAATTTGAAAATATTTAATGTCCAAGTCCCAGCCTCAAACCCACACGCGAGCTGCCTGCAGCTCGCGCACCACAAAAAACTAGTTTTAAATTATAATTGGTTAAATCGTCACTGAGATACGCTGTAACAATCATTTACATACACCCACATCCACATCGCATTTATAATATTAGTAGAATAGGATAGGAATTTCAAGGCATCATAAGTGCCTTGAAATTGATCAAAACTATACCAGATTTTTGTATAGAAAAAACTTTTGTTACTTGAACAAACAAACAAACTTGTAAGACAATACACTTGAGGGTTTCCGATACAATTCATCCTCAAATTTACGGCGTGCATTATGTAAAAAGCTCGTAAAGTATTTATTTCCTAATAAAAATATCGTAATACAAACAATACCATTACCGCGGGTTCCCACGGTGCACATCTCATGAGATGAGAATTACAAGGAAACAGGGATGGGATAGTATTATTTTAACTTATCGATGTATTGTTTTTCATATAGAATTTCACGATACAAGCTAAGCCTAGTGGACTTAGCTTGTATTATATTATATTATATTATGCATAGGTAAATTAGAAGCCTCAGTCAGCTACTGTTTTTACAGCCTTAATAAAATTATGCAACTGATCTTCTTTTTTTATACCTCTAAACTCTAAAGTAGCAACCAAGCGTACGGCCCACTTGATGGTCAGCAGTCACCGTAACCTATGTACACATGGAACATCATAATATCACTTGCGTGTTCCCACCTTGAGACGTTACATGGAAAGTCTCATGTGCCTGTAATTTCACCGGAAATCATACCCTTTGAACCGGAACACAGCAATGCGAGCATTACTGCTTGGCGGCAGAAATAGATATGGTAGTAGTCCTTCCGTAACTTAACTCTACTACTTTTCACAAAAAACTCTACTACTCTTTTAACCCCCGATTTAAAAAAAAGCCTGTTATAAGTAACATCACAACAGCAACAAAAGATTAAAAAGGAGGGTGTTTCAAGTATTTGTTTGCTTATCTGATAATGAGTGTCAGAGAGTATTTTTTAGACATTTGTCAGTCTTTAATTATATCTTCATATATTTTTTTTGTCTCTTTTAAATCTCCGGGGGAAATGATTAATTGACCGGAAATTCATAAAGTTAGTCGCAGCGATGGCTAATTTTACAAGTAATTTAACCTTTATTTGTTACATGCAATAAAATATACTAATGAATAACAAAGGACAATCACATTTTGGCCTTGCGACCACAAAAATACAGGAATTATAACAAAAGTCTTTAAAAATACATCAGAACGGATTTTAATCTAAAAAAATCTGCATAACCATTATATCCACAATCCCAATCCATTACGAGAACCAATCGAAATGTCATCTCAACATTGTTGTCAACCCTAAACCAAGCACCAATTTATTTTATGGATAAGAGCGCATCACTAAAATTGAAGTTTAGTCGTGCATCAAATTGAATATATTCATAAAAACGGCCTCGGTTGTGTTTTATCGTCGAACTTTGTTCGTTGTTGACGATCGATAATACCTACCTATAATCTTGTTCTAAGTGTTTATCACGAACAAGTATAATATAAAAGACGGCTGCTAATATCTCTAACGTAACAGTAACCTCTACTCATGTCTCTAATTTTCCAAACCTAATAGGTACCTGAACATTATCTTGCGTTTAATACGCGGATGCTTTACCAAGAAAAATATGGTATGACTAAATATTACCATAATGGTGGTTAACACTATAGAAAACCAATAACCACTAAGAAAATCCATATATATATATATAAGGTCATTCATTATCAACCTGACAAACTTAAGGGGTATTTTCCTCACATAAAAAAAATTGTACTTCTTTTTTTCTAAACGCTTTTTTTATATTTAAAAAAAAAATACGTAATTCTGCTTAATAATTAGTTATCCTTGTTAGAAATCGAAAAGACAGCGCTCGGCACGTGTCAGTGACCCGCGCGTCCTTTACCTGCGCGTGTCCTTGACCCGCTACGCGCACACTCGAATATTTCATTATTACGTCGCTTAACTCGATTCCCAACAACGATAAATAATAATTGAGCGGAAAAACGTAATCGATTTTTTTTTGTTTACTTGGGATTTTTAAGACAAAATAAACATTAAAAAAAATATATAGGTACATATGTATATTTTTTTTTTTATGTGTGGAACCTATCCCTTAAGTTTGTCAGGTTGATAATGAATGACCCTGTATATGGAATACGTTCAGTGCAAATCATACAATGTCCGGGATTCGGGTCTATATGAAAATACTCACATGCGTGTGACCACAAACATACGCAAGTATAATATTTATAACATTAATCTACACTACAGTATTACACATTAATTTTATTACACAGCTTTGTCGGGTATTGAACATAAATTTTATTCACCCGATTCAAAGTTCAAATTAAAGGAGTTATAGGCAGTTTGCCCCGAAATGCGAACTGTCTTCAGTATATTGAAAAAAGAGAACGAATTAGTTAGATATTTACAATGAATCAAGTTCAGAAAAATGAAATTAAAAATACTCTATGTTTGCGTCAGATACTTCTTATGCGTCACCGTCGTCCTAATACAACGCGAATGCGCGGTTATCGCGCGAGTTAGCGATGCGATCATTGCTAATTTCTAAGAGATCATCGCGCGATTGCATCGCGAACGTATTAGGACGTATTAACTATTATGACATCAATATGTTTGATCGCACGTTCGTACGAACTAAGTTCGCGCAAACTTGCGGTAATCGCGCATTCGCCTTGTATTAGGACGACGCCTTAGAAAGTATCCCATTGTGAATGCCAAATTCCAAGCGATAACCTTGCTGAACACTATTCACGAGTAAATAATAAGTACCAAATCGCCAATTATCTAAATTTATTATTGTTATGATACAATCATTGAAATGTAGGTATCATTATTATGCATTTGTGCTTTATGTATAAATATTTTTCAAAGCCAAATACATAGGTTGATCATTAAAAGAACTATTGATATTATACCAGCAACAACTTACAATATACAGATTTAACTTCTGATTTTTCAAACGTATAGAATATTTTCTATTCCAGCTTACAATTGTTTTTAGCATTATAAATTGCTGTCTAAATAAGGACAGCAGAACTTACCTTTTTGAGCATAAACCTAAACTTAATCGTAGATTTTGTGATAGTTTTATATGAGGAACTGTTTGAATTGGTTGAATTTGAGAACACTACAAACCATCCTAAATATTGTACATTCCAAAGTTTCGACTAGAAAATGTAAATAGGTCTTTTATTAAAATGTCTGTTTACTTTTATAATAAACTTCTTGTAAAAGTAACTTAAACTTTGATACGTAAGTTTTAAGCCATAATCTCGTGAAGAAAGCGTACAGTACTATAATAAATGATTAGGTATAATAGTATATACTTATTGCTGAAACGCTTAGGCCCGATGTTGCCGCTTTGCGACCCGACATCTAGCTAAATTATCTTTTGCATTGGTTTTACCATTATATCCTTGTCTTTGTTTAGTGGTAATGATAACATTTAGTAAGCATGAATACTGCGCATTCATCATACGCTGCCTATTGAACTTGTGCTCCTAATTTTTTTTTTTTATTCTTATGTACTTATTTTCTTAGCATGAGCCTTATCTAGTTCAATTGGAACCAATTGGAGCGGCGGATTGAGGTAGGAAATGTACGTTGAATTTGTTTAAATTCACCTAGGTTTACGAATTAAAACGTTTGTGACTCTTGTGATTTTGTAAAAGAGCAAATTGTCAATAAAATTTCTTGTTCATAAATTTTCTTGTATTTATCACAATCGGTTAAGTCGTCATGGATATACGTGGTAACAAACATTCACACAATACGGTCTTTCGCATTTATAATAATTTTTTTTTTTTATACAACTGAAGTGGCAACCAAGCGTACGGCCCACAAGATGGATTTAAAGGATTAGGAAGTGGGATAAGATACGATAGGAAGTAGAAAGTAGTTAGATAGGAAGAAAATACATGGGGTAAGACTTTTTAGCAAGAGTTTGTCTAGGCACTATAGCACTGTAGCAAGTGAATGTACACTGTTGCAATTACTAGGCGAAAGAGACTTAACAACAACGTCTCTGGGTGATGAGAGCAGTACAGTGCTACGCAAAACTTATAACTTTAAGCTTTAGGGCCGAAACACATAACCGCGTTGCGGCACCGCGCAGCTAAAATCGGCACCGGCGCTGGGCGCCGCAACGTGGATTAAATCCCAGCGTTATGACGTCATACTTGGTAACAATGATTCAGTTGGTTTCTATCACTCTTGCAAACAACACGCGTAACACCGTTTACACTGAACGAAACGACAGCTACTTCCTATGGCACACAAGACGAAGAGTTTGATTTTTCTTGAATTAATCATTGTATTTTTTCATTGTTTATCTGGCAATACCATCTTCTCTTAACTACAATCGTGTTAGTGTGCAAAAAACATTACGCCGAACACATTTTCAGCAGGCCTCTGAAATGATATCAAACATTAATTGGGATAATCTTTACGCTACTGAAGACCCTAATAAAGCCACTGAACTGTTCATTAATAAAATCACAAATGTCTTAGAAAGTTGTACCCATACACACAAAATTCCAAACAGAAAAATAATTCTCCAACCTTGGATAACTCCTGGAATGTTAAGGTGTATGAGGTTCCGTGATACACTACATAGACGACATAAAAAATCACCAAAAGATGATAAATTAGAAGTTACATATAAACGCTATCGAAATTACTGCAACAATATACTACATAATTTGAAAAGTCAATATGATATTAATGATCTGCAAAATAGTAAAAAAGATATTAAAAAAACTTGGAACGTCATAAAAAGAGTATGTGGTATTAATTCAGCTAATAAATCCCAGGTGTCAAAAGAACTTTTACAACAACAGGAAACCACCCAAGAATCAATTGATCGCATTAACGACTTTTTCGTTAACGTTGGTAGCAATCTGGCTAAAACTATTTTAGATAATATTGGAGAGACTGAAGATCACTTGGTTAAAAATTTTAAGCCTGATAGTAGTAGTTTAAATTCGTTTATGCTGTTAGAAACCGACTTCGTGGAAATTAATAAAGTAGTTTCATCACTAAAAAATACATCATCTTCTGGTTGGGATGGAATAACTTCCATATTTTTAAAGAAAAACATTAGCTCACTATGTACGCCAATCACTTACATTTGTAATCTTTGTCTGTCTCTGGGGGTGTTCCCAAAACTTCTCAAGGAATCCATAGTAGTTCCAGTTTATAAGACCGGAGACAGAGACAGTATCAGCAACTATCGCCCTATTTCTCTTCTACCTACTATGGCCAAGGTTTTGGAAAAGCTCATTAATCGTCGCCTTACAGGTTACCTGGAAAAAAATAATTTCTTGTCCTGTAACCAATACGGATTTAGAGAAAAAATGTCTACGGTAGATGCAATTGAAAGCCTTATCTCACACATTGTTGATAATTTAGATAATAAACAAAAATGTATCGGAGTTTTCCTGGATCTGGCCAAAGCGTTTGATACTGTCTCTGTTCCATTATTGTTGCGAAGGTTGGAATCCATGGGGATTCGGGGTATTCCACTTAAACTTTTCAAGGACTACCTAAGTGGTAGATCTCAGACTGTCAAGGTGGGTGATCTCTTAAGCCACAAAAGTCCAGTACTGTTTGGTGTACCCCAAGGTTCCGTGCTTGGACCAACACTTTTTCTAATTTACATCAACAGCCTTTGTAATACTAAAATAAGTAATGCAAAGATAATAACGTTTGCTGATGACACCGTTATTGTGTTCAGAGGTTCGACATGGAAAGATGTATATCACTCCGCCGAGATTGGCCTGGGGAATGTTCTTGATTGGCTTAATAAGAACTTGCTCACTCTAAACTTAAATAAGACTAAATATATACCTTTTTCAATTTATAATAATCAGCAACCTGATCCTGAACTCGTCTTAAAAGCACATACCTGCACTCTAACTAACAATAGTGATTGCAATTGTTGTACTATCTCTTCTACAGATAATATCAAGTATCTGGGTATAACCATAGATAAAAATCTAAATTGGAAACATCATATTAATATATTAAAGTCTCGTGCAAGAAAACTCATACCAATTTACAAAAAAGTCAGGCATTTGAGAGATGACAGTACAAATAAAGTTGTATATTTAACTTTATGCCAATCTATACTCTCCTATGGCATTTCGGCTTGGGGGGGTGCAAGAAAGACTTCTCTCATTAAAATAGAACGTACCCAACGTTCTATCATTAAAGTTTTGCTTTTTAAACCATTTAGGTATCCTACAAGAAGTTTGTACAACGATTTCCAGGTTCTTACAGTGCGTCAGCTGTTTATTAAACTTACCGTACTTAGACAACATTCACGCCCAATATCTACTGTTAGATCAATAAGAAGGTCACATGAGACATATAAAGTACCTATGTGCTATACTACTTTTGCTCAGAGTTTTTCAATTTTTTTGGCCCCATTTTTGTATAATCGCATCAATAAGGACGTTTTACTAAGTGATAAAACAAAATATGTCTGTGGAAAGGCACTGGATGAGTTTCTGCTGAGATTAGACTATGAAATGACTGAAAAGCTTTTACTAGTAATTAAATAACCCTTTAAGGCTGGATTCGATTAACATCTGGAATAACTATTCGCGAATAACTAAAGTTTATTCGGAGAATAGGGCCTGTTCGGGTTTGGTCGAGCCCAACCCAAGCTAGGTTTATATACTTAACTTTATATATTTTTACTTTATACATTATATTTCTATTAATATATTTATATTTTATTTCAATTACGTTAATTATTATTATAAGGTGTCCGTGTCATTTTAACATACCTACTGCACTTTTAATGATGAGATATATTTAGAATGTATTACATATACCTATTATATTATAATAACGTAAAACAAAAAGAAGGCTTTCACAAAAAAAAAAAAAAAATATTCGCATAATTTCTATTTATTCTACTAATGTTTATTATAATATGTAATGATATGTAATGATTTTGTTTTATTAATAATTATTTTTTTCTCATACTACATTGTATTAAAATATCTAAACACAAAGTAACTACTTCTTAGGCTAATTCTAGAAATTGTATACCTACTAATATTACTTAACACTATTTAAAATCAATACATTTGTAATACCTAAGTTAATTTCACTAAGTACATAATTACTATGCATACTATTGATTTGTCTGTTTGCAAACGTATACTGTGATAAACTTGTTTACACAAAGTTCTCGGTTTTCAACTGACAATAATGCACGCAAATATGACCCGTATTTAGATAGGACGGAAATCACTACCTCGCCGCCACACAGTTTTAACTAGCGCGGGAGGTAAGATTTTTTGTTTAAACTATTTAAACCTACCGTCAATTGTTTTTACTTAGGTACCTATGTGCTGTAATACTATAGTACTTATTATAAGCTTCTAAGTAGGTACCTTTTGTTTCACTAGTTTATTTTTTGTCAAAATAAAATTATTCTTATTCTTATTCTTATTTTCTTAGGATTCCTAGTGCAACAAATATGAATCAAAAATATTGGTTTTACTTTACCTTATAGTCAAGCTCAGCATTTCCAAAGCAGTAACAGGTTTCCTTCCTTTCATATTATTTTTCTGTATATATTTTGCTAACCCGTCTAATAGCTCTTCAAATGATGACTCATTCTAAAGTAGGCGAAACATTTTTTTTCGTGTATCTTGCTTTGTATTTTCAAGAAAAATACTCGCCATCGGGATTTATAGCCTTGGATGGATGAATAAATGTATGCCTAAATGGATGTATCCAGTGTCTTCTGTGTCATATATTTAAAATAGAGTAATGTCTTCTTAATAACAAATAAGTAAAAAGTTTCATAAGACGATCCATGCCAGAGACACGTCCATTCACAATAAAACAATACGAGGAACTGGTTACCCTACCATACGATAGCCAAACGATATTTTTCGCGACGCCGCAACGCCGCAACGCCGCAACGCAAACTGCCGATTTCAGCGGTGCGGCGCTGCAACGCGGTTATGTGTTTCAGCCCTTAGATAGCACTGCATCTGTTATGTTCAGGCGTGGTGCTTTACAAAAAGTAGTAAAAAGTAGGATATAATAAAATAGGATAAGAATAGAAAATAGGATAAGATAAGATTAGTAGGATTAGAAATCACAATCTACTGCGAATTTCTCCTGAAATAACTTTTTTTTATATACCTTCATGAAGGTGGGTTACTTAGACATAACTAAGTGGATACCATAGCTACAGCCTGTGCAACTAAACTGCGGACTTTGCTGGAACGCTTATGATTTTTTATTCAATTTTGTTTCTTATTCTTAAATTTAGTTTTTCTGAAAAATTAAAATATAACAATTCATTTATTTTTTTATAAATTTAAGGTTAATTTTTACACATTGAATAAAAAACACACAAATTGAATAAGAAAATAATAAACATTCCAGCAAAGTATGCAGTTAAGTCGCACATGTTTGACCGCACTCACAAGGAGAGACTATGTGACTAATACGCTAGGTCTTTCTTTCTTTTTTGTGTATAAATTTATTTGTTTTTGTCCTTTTTTTTTCTTGCCTTTTTACTGTACTGCTCTCCTAATTGTGTGTGTCAAATAAACACATTCTTATTCTTATTCTTACATGTTGTTAAATAAAGCCGTGGCTCCACAGAACTATATTTAAGTAGAATTAAAGAGTTCATCGAGTTGTATGGAAACCGAGCGTCTAACATTTTGCGTATTTGTATTTTACACACAAAAGTATTTTAGTGATGGGAAACAAAAGCCACGCAAAAATGGATGATTTAAAAGCGTCAATAAGCACGTGGCAAACCGATCTAGGCACTGCCACACCACCACACCCCGCCCCCGGTCGGGAGCAGACTGAGTTTCGCGGCGAGTAAAGAAACACTCAGCCCTTACTTAGCTTGTCTTTTCGGCACGCGAGGTACATACACTCACTCATTCTAATTAAATATAGTTTTGTGCGTGGCTCTCTAATTAAAGTAAGGGTTGGGGTGTAGCAAACGGGGCGCTGAGGAAAAAGACTTAAATATTATTCACGAAAAATTACATCCATAACGTATATATTTTATTATGTCATCGGATAGCTCTTGCCGAAAATGAAACTTTAATTCTGATCATTGACCTCGAATTTCAATGACCTCGGAGCTAGAGGTCAAAATATATCATGCATTTATCATGCGAAAATGACTTGTAATATTTTTCACGAAAAATTACATCTCTATATTATTATGTCATCGGATAGATCTTGCCGAGAAATGAAACTTTAGTTAAGTTCATTAACCTCTAAGTTCAATGAACTCGGAGCTAGAGATCGAAATGTATTCTTCATTCATTCGCTACCAACCCCAACATGGATCGGTTAGGTTCAAAATGTATGACGAAAGCCTGACGCTACACGGAAAGCGCGGCCGCAAGACCGACACGGGGACAGAAGATAGTAGTGCAATAAAATAGTGCGGGAGCCAGAAGCTCAGGGAGGTCCTGAGAGTGGTTTGTTCACACGAGCCGGCGACCTCTGTAGCGCCCGTACATCCACTCTCTCCCGATAATGAGTTTTAGCGAGGTTTTTGTCAAAAAAAAATTAAGTCCTATTTTTCCATATCACTACACTCTGACCGGGACTGTACGCAGGTGCCCCTCAGAAAGTCGCACATTGTGAATGTCAGATTCCAAACGATAACCCCGCTAAACATTATTTAGATACTAAGTACCAAATCACGAATTATCTAAATTTATTGTAATGATAACCATCATTGAACCGTAGGTATCATTATTATGCACTTGTGCTTACGAGTCATGTGCAAATATTATTCAAGGCCAAATACATAGGTTGATTCCTATAACACTACGATTGCCTTCAAACCGAAACCTTGCAATTTAAAGATTTGATTTACCAACTTATGGAATACTACTGAGTGCCTACTGAGTAGGTACTATTTTTTTCTATACCAACCTAATTTTTTTTGATGTTTGTTTTAAGAATTTTAGCGCTTAGATAAGGCTTGCATTTAAACTTATACTCAATCGTTGATTTTAAGTTATTTTTGTATGCGGAACTGTAAATAAATTTATGTTAAGGTACTGTGATTTTTTTGTGAATGATTAGGTATAAGTACATAGAATAAATATTGTACTTGCATACCAAAGTTTCGACTAAAAATTGTTAATTGTGTCTTTTACTGGAAATTCTGTTCACTTTTATAATAAACTAAGTTAATATTGCAGATTGGGCCCGCGATGTTGTCGCTTTGCCGCTTTTCCGTTTTTTGACTTGATCTACATAAATTTATCATATAGCTATAATATGCATTTTTTTTACCATTATATTTGTTAAAAACGACAAGTATACATATACTACAATAATAGTTATTTAAAATAAAGTTACTATAACTTTTTGTGTATACTTATGTGTATAGTATATTATGTAAAGGGTGCATGTTTTGGTGTGGTATGTGCATGTGGAATTACTTGTTCCTCCCAGTCTCTTAATTCAGAGTCTGGTTATCACAGAGGGAAATCCACAGCGTGTGTGTGAGGGAAAAGGGTAGTGGTAGGAACCCAGCTGAGTATATCGCCAGATTGTGTTATGCGCGTTGAATTGACTTATAAAGTCAGACGTATAAAAATGATCCTTGTGATTTTATGAACTATAACCTAAACTATTTATATTTGAAAAAAAAATTACATAAGTATTTTTGAGCTATTTCATGGTGTATTTTTTTTTGTGTGGTACATAGAAAATACGCTTATCTATCCAAAGTCAGTTTTAGCTGTGGTTTTAGTGATTTTCTGAGAGTCTCAGATCTACTGTAAGTAATGTGAGCTCGTTTAGTTATTGAAGTTGTTTGGTTGGTTACACCCTGTACTACTTAAAATGACCATCATAATACTTTGCACCAAAGTACTTGCAACAATAATGTACGTAAAACTTATATAAAAACCTGAAATGTACAAAGCTCGATGCACATCTTATTTGGTTGTTCATAAACTCACATTAATTTTCAAAATTGTTTTTGCAATATGTTCTGTTTAAAATTTCATGTTTATTTGTTATATATTTTATTAATTCGTATTGTAGTAAGAGGCTTTTTAATAAAACCGGGAATAGAAATTATACCAGAAAGGTGTAAAATCGACTACTATAATGAGAAATACTTTGGAAATTTTACGGCGACTGTAAGAAAATACAGCAGGAAAACCCCTTACGTTTTAAACATAGCTGGGACAAACAAGATGGCTTGGACAAATAATGTTTCAGTAAGTTTATATAAATTAATTTTAGACAGACATTTTGAGTACCTATGCTTCTGTAAAATAAGTTTGAAAAGCTAATAAATTAGTAACCGTGCTTGCATTAAACGCGTCCCGGGAAGGACTACATCATACTTATTTCTGCCACCAAGCAGTAATGCTCACAATGCTGTATTCCGGTGAAATTACAGGCACATGAGACTTTCCATCTAATGTGTCAGGGTGCTAACGTGCAAGTGATTTCTATGATGTTGCAAGAGTACATAGGCTACGGGTAACCGCTTACCATCAATGGGCCGTAAGCTTGGTTGCCACTTTAGTGGTATAATATATATTATAAAAAACGCATTCAGCTCGATTGATACACAGGTTTGAAAGCTGTACTGAGGTCATATCCGGAATAATGCTTTTGACAAACGTAATCGTATCGTCCAGCTCTCAATTTTTGTATAGGATTTTTTATAGCGCCACTATTATAGTGCGTAATAAGCTACAGAAATCTCACACAAGTTGTCAATGATATACGTTAATTTCTAGTAAAGTTATCAAAAAGCACCCTTGAAAGTGAAAAACGACGAGGATCGATTTTACTTGTCGGTGACCACTAAGTGCAGAAATAATTGCTATTTTGATGCTAAACCACAAAAACTGTCACGATTATATAGCTTTTGTCCGCAAGAGTAGAACCTCTAGGTGTGCCTCTCTAGCTAGGTCATGTTTAGCATTTATTTTTATTATATTTATTTTTCTATTATATTGGTGTGGCTAAAATAACGCTGCAGCCATATATAAGCCTATTGTGTTCGTCACTTGGTTTTCACCCTTAGTGGGCGTTTACAATTCACCTCGAAGCCTTACCAATAGACGCCTGGTGAAAGATGACAACTTCTAATTATTTTACATAAAAAGCGATTTATTTTAATATAAACAGCTTTTATTTTCTTATTGCTTAAATAATATAAATAAATAAATTATTAAATATATTTTTAAATGTGTGTTTTATCAAGATTTGAAAACTAATTCGTGTTTTAGCTATTATGAATTAGGAGATTATCTCTCTCGAGTATAAATAAATGGTTTCCAACTAAATACGGTCAATAGGATTCCAAAATAAATGAGCTATAACTTTAGCATATTCGCCCCCTATTAATTTTTTTATCCTTCACCAGATAAGCATGATTAACTACGAATATATTCACAACCAGTACCGGCGTTCATTTATTGAAGTCCATTCCAAATATTGTGACTATGTAAATAATGATATAATTATGGGACAAGTTTTAAAGTCATATGGATTTGTCTGCCCATTAAAAAAGGTGTGTTGAATGATACTATGTTTTTTGCATGATCAATAATTATTATTTGTAGAGTTGATAAGTATAATTTATTAAAAAAGCCATAAACACCGAAATCTTAGCGTACCAACACACAGTAGTATTATTTTTTACTTATTTCTTCAATAAGTACAAAATAAATATACCTGTTTAATTAAATGTGACGACCGATGTGGCGTGGCCGGCAAAGGCCCACCTGCGACGCAGAAGGTTGCGGGCTCGATTTCCGCTTTGGGACAAATATTTGTACGATCTGCTAATATTTAGGTATTTCAAGTGTTCTGGGTATTTTCTATGCATAATAAAAAAATATCTATCTATCTATTGTATTGTATCAATCAGTCATTTAGTACCTATAACACAAGTTCTGCTTAGCTTGAAGCTAAGATGATGCTATGTGGATTTTCCAACATAATTATTCACTTATTTATTTATTTTAATTATTTAATATGTAATTGTTTCAGGGGTACTTTAACATTAATAACATGTCCTACGTAAACCCAACCTTTCCCTATAGGTACCCGTTTAATAAAGGAATGTGTGAAACCCTCATAAAAATCACGAAAACCGGAGAACTAATGGGTCGAATATTAATCTATGCAACTGTCAAACAAGCAGTATAGAAGAAAACCACTTATTACCAACATTACGCCGGCGATGCAAGAGGTTTCGGGTTCGATTTACGTCTTAAAAAATTATTTGAACTGCAAATTTGTTCTGGGTTTTCTAGGTATTTTCTTTGTATAATTTTCAATATATAAAAAAAAGTTTTAGTAACTATTGTATTGTATTAAGTATATCCAGTCATCTAGTACACATATCACAAGCTCTGCTTAGCTTGGGGCTAGATGATGATGATTGTGTGAATTGTCCAGCATTATTATTTATTTATTACAGAAGTTGGCAGGAAGCCTTATAACTCCGTCACCAGAGTTAATTGGCCTCTGATTCGAGAATAAATAAAATTGGTCTCCGCAGTTCTATCATATTAACTACTGGAACAAAAACGTTTTAACAGTTCTATGACGTCACAGTCATGAAGAACAAATGGGAGTTACCCGAATAAATAGGACTTATACATAAATTGATAATATTTCTCAAATTAAATCCCATAATAATGTACCATAGTCCACCGTTATTATTATGTGTTGAGTACCACTATATACAGGGCGTACTACGGCCCTAGTACTAATATCTGTTCTGTGCCACGGCTATGCCACATAGAGGAAAATCTTAACTTCTTGTTGAAAAACTTGAAAAACTTGAAAAACTTATCTTCTTATAATATATGTATAAAACTGAATTGCTGTGCGTTAGGCTCGCTAAAACTCGACAACGGCTGGACCGATTTGGCTGATTTTGCTCTTGAACTATTCGTAGAAGTCCAGGAAAGGTTTAAACAGTGAAAAATTATGGAAAAATTGCGAAAAAACGCGACTGAAACCGCACCGGGTCTGCTAGTCTTATAAATTGCTGGGCTCGCTAAAGCTCGAGAACGGCTCGACCGATTTTGCTAATTTTGGTCTTGAAATGTTTGTAGAAGTCCAGGGAAGGTTTGAATGTAAAAATATCGAGAAAAATAACGCAAGTGATACCACGCGGGTCAGCTAAATAATGTAGATACTAGCAGTTCTCCGAAAAGAAGACATCGCGAGCAAAAACTTTTAAAATGAGCAATTTAGAGCATTTTGAGGAGCCTAAACTGATCATTTCTGCTCGTGCATACCTAGATTAAGGTTATTTTTATGTCAGAAAGTGACAAGACGGTGAAGTCGCCCGCTTGATGTTAAGCACCACGCTCGACCATAAAAGATGCAGTGCCACCCAAAGTTTAAATTTCTTAAGTTCAGCGACAATATTTTGTAATTCATTGCTCTGAATTATTTCTAATACCTACACACAAAACGTTAAATCTTTACGGCGGATAATTTAAACAACTCCATCTAGCTCCAAATTGAAAAGCATGTAAATTATATGATGGGAACTAGATAATTTGAGATAACTGATCGAATACCTGCGGCACTTTAAAAACAATTTTGCTCAGCGACCATTGAATGAATTGCTTGACACCAACTTAACACTGATAATAATCCATAAACAAAGAAGAAGTATTTGTGTGAAACCTTTTGGCATTAAAAATTGAAAGTTTACGTTATTATGATGTTGTCAATAACTTGAATTTGGCTAATTGCCAGAGAAGCAAACACAGCACAGAAAAAACAATTTTTCTGTTCTGTGGTAGCAAAGGCCATTAAAAAAAAGAAGAAGAAGCTTTGGTATTTACAAAAAATGCGTTTTTGTAATTACTGCAAGAACCATCACGTTTCTAAAAAAAACTACTAAGACATGTACACATGGAACGACTTGAGGGTTATAGACCAGTTTGTCATCTGCATGTCTCTGAAGGTCGGTGCCAATATCGTCTCTGTGTTTGGAATAATTTACGGTCTGACATGCTCTTCTTTGTTCATCTCAATGTGTGCAAACATGGGCTCATGGAAAATGGTGTACGCGGCAAAACTGGACATATTTACCTACTTTATCTCAGTTTTTGCTATAGGTATCATAGTGTTCATCGCTAGCATTATACTCATGTTTGGAATCTGGCTCGAAGAGGAGATCCCTATTGAAATATACTTATGGAGTATTCTCGTACACTTAGTCTTGAACTGGCTCATAACGATATCTTTATCTGTGTATTGCTTTATCAATCAAAGCTGTTTTTTGGGATCAGGAATAGGACAAGTTTGGGTAGGGTTTGTTTTAACTTTAGTTTACACATCAATGTGGTGTTATTTTATCGTGACCGTCAATAGCTATAGGGTTGATATCTGAATGCTGTTTCGTTTGTAAGTAATTTTATTATTGAATTATAATATTATAATATTAAACCTGATATAAAGTTTAAATCATTCAGATAAATGTTATGTCTACTGTTTTCTGGAAAAAATGACATCTTGCATTATTTAATTTTCATTTAGATACAGACTTTACTTGAAATTCGGTGCAATCTTGAGGATAAAGACGAGGTCTAGGGTTTTCCGAAAGCATAACCTTTGGGTGTACTTGTGAGAAATGCACAGAGTTGGCACGGCTAACGAACAAAGTACCTGTAATATAGCCTATAATTTTTATTTCAGCTTGCGAATGGACAACATACTCGTGAATTTGCGTAGGTATGTGAATGTAGTTGAAGCCCAATTAGAGCCCGCTGTCAGTAACATCAGGCGCGGGCGGCACGCTAGTCCGACGAAATAAAACGTCTGTGTCAGCACACTCTAGAAACTACAGTGTAGACTTACAAATTAGTGTTCAAAACAGGAGAGTAGTATAGTTCTTTGTGATAAAGCTCGTAAGGGGAAGAACTGCCATCATACCTTTTTCTTCCTCCAAGCTCGCATTGCTGTGTTCCGATTTATCTGATGTTGCAAGCGTACAAATAATAACAATAATAATATATAATCTTTATTTCAGGCAACTTAGTACATAACTTGCGACAGGCCCATATTTATACATACCTTAAAACTAACATGCATATTATATAAAATTAAGTCACACCATAAAAGTCAAGGAATTTTCTTAGTCGGTCGCGCCTCCTGTAGCGACGGTATACGACACCTGTTGTCCAGAAGTCCGACTCGAGGAACATATCCTTGTAACCGCCAAACACAAAGGCATTGACAAAGGCCATGACAAAGGCATTGACAAAGGCCGTAACCGTCAACGGCGAATTTTGTATTGTTTGTAGGTAAGGTTAGATCTTTTTAAACTATCAACGGACTTTAATTCAGTTTTCGTCAAAAGATGGAGTGATTCAAGAGGAGTGCGAAGCCGGGAAGGGTCGCTAGTTAAGTAATAATTGTATTTACTATTTTCTTAGTGAGCACAATCTTATAACATATTCAATGAATGATTTAAGGTTTTTATTGCTCTATTATCTGCGTGCTCAGATATAAAATAATCAATTATAATAATCTTCCAGTCGATTTGTTCACAATGCTGATCACTCGATTGTCTGTAAAGACTACCGGCCGCATAAATAAATGGACATCATAAACGAAAATTGACACAAAAGCGCAAATCAAACAGCTATGACAATCAGTGACCGAAAAACGCCATTCAAGTTTTTTTTTCTCAGAAACCAATGAATGATAGACAAGTACTCAATAAAATTTCAAACCATATTGTTAGCACAATCAATCATCATCATCATTTTTAACCAAGTGGGCATTAATGTTTCTAATATATAAAAAGTAGGCAGATGAGTTATAGAAAGAATAAATATAATAGATATTATCTGCCTTTATATATCTACTTTTTCGAAAAGTACCCAGATAGAAACACACCTAACATTTCGAACTGACAGCGAACTGTCAATAGGCTGTTATATTGATACAAAATACGTCAGTGTTTGATTGAAACAAGTGAAATCGATTTCAACCGAATAACATAATCGCCTCTTAGTTCTCGAATGGTACACTGAAAGCAATCCTACGACATTTTGATTGTCGCTTATCGAACGAACGAACGATCGAATAGACCCGGAAACAAAAGAAATGGATATTATTTTTTTCTGAAAGGAAACATACCTTCTATATTTTCTATTGTGTTTGTACAACACAAATATTTTATGGTTAAAAGATTTGAGTATAATAGTATTTTTTGTAGCAATATTTGAATCAGGCTCATAGATTTAAGGTCACCAAACTGCTAACTCTGCGTTGTTAAAATAATATAGTAATAATGATATTTATGTCTACACAGAGAAAACTACAATACTCATCCTGGCAAAGCTGAGAATGAAGAGTAAAAAGTACCTCATTAGGAAATAATCAAATATGAATATTATGGCGGACATTTTACATAATGCCATCTAAAAATTAATAGCACGCAACATTATGCGAAAACCCTGACGAAAGTACCTACTTATTAATGTATAATTATATATGTTCAACTCATCAAAACCTTGCAAGTGTAAGCTGACTGCTTCTTTGTATCTTTGAATATTCGCAATTTTTCCAAATTAAATTTTCCAAGTTGATTAAAATTTCTCGGAGTTATTTCGTTTCAGAGACTAATAATAGAAAATTTTATCTCTAGGCAAAGACATTAATTTTGTAAGTCTGATTTTGTATTTACCGTAACATAAAAAAAATTGCTGCGGATTTATTTTAATTTTTTGATTGAGGCGCACATGGCGAACCTACCTTGCTAAGTCTAAGTCGGTTCCTATCACAAGCTAACTAAGCTAAGCAGTGATCAGTGCGGTCATCGTTTGGACTAGTGACTGTTAGTGGCATGTGTCTAAAGGCATATCTGCTTTGAATGGTACGTCAAGTTGTTGATACTGGCTAATAACGTAGCTAAAAATGTTTACGTTTGATCTATGAATTCAACAGAGTTTGGCATTAAAACTAACTGTTTGCTTGACAAAATGGCTACTTAGACAACGCATTAAAAATTTACTCCGTGTTGATTATCACATATTATTCTCAGAGTCAGTTGACAAAACTGAAGACCGACAGTGGCAGTATCGTTTCGTCAAAGCCAGAGATTTTAAGAGAGCTCGAGAAGTTCTATGGACAATTGTATACCTCATCGCAAAACCCTGCTCCTAGCACGTCTAGCGATGCCAGAGCCCGTTTGACTCGACACTACACCGAAGACATCCCGGACGTTAGCCTGTACGAGATTCGGACTGCATTAAAACAGCTTAAGAACAACAAGGCACCGGGGGAAGACGGAATAACGACTGAGCTTTTGAAAGCGGGTGGAACACCGGTACTTAGGGTCCTTCAAAAGCTCTTCAATTCCGTTATCCTTGAAGGTACAACGCCAGAGGCGTGGAACAGAAGCGTAGTGGTACTGTTCTTTAAGAAAGGTGACAACACCCTATTGAAGAATTATAGACCCATTTCGCTTCTGAGCCACGTTTATAAGCTGTTTTCTAGAGTAGTAACCAATCGTCTCGCTCGTAGGTTTGACGACTTCCAGCCTCCCGAACAAGCCGGGTTTCGAAAAGGCTTTAGTACTATAGACCACATCCATACGCTACGGCAGATTATACAGAAGACCGAAGAGTATAATCGGCCGCTGTGTCTAGCGTATGTGGATTACGAAAAAGCCTTTGATTCTGTCGAAACCTGGGCAGTGTTGCGGTCTTTGCAGCGATGCCAAATTGATTATAGGTATATCGAAGTGTTGAAGAATCTGTATAGTAAGGCCACCATGTCTATCCGTCTTCAGGATCAGAACACGAACTCTATCCAATTGCAAAAGGGGGTGAGACAGGGAGACGTTATTTCTCCGAAACTGTTCACCTCTGCATTGGAAGATGTTTTTAAGCTTCTGCACTGGAACGGGTATGGCATCAACATCAATGGCGAATACATCACTCACCTTCGATTTGCCGATGATATAGTCATCATGGCGGAGTCGCTGGAAGACCTTGGCACTATGCTCAGAGACCTCAATACCGTCTCTCAACAGGTGGGTCTCAAAATGAACATGGGCAAGAGAAATATCATGTCAAACGCTCATGTTGCACCCGTGCCGGTACATGTTGGGAACGATATCATCGACGTTGTTGACCACTATGTCTATTTAGGACAGGTGATTCAGCTAGGTAGGTCCAACTTCGATAAAGAGGTCAGCCGACGAATCCAACTCGGATGGGCAGCGTTCGGGAAGTTACGGCATATTTTCTCGTCACAGATACCGCAGAGCCTCAAGACGAAAGTCTATAATCAGTGCGTGTTGCCAGTGATGACTTATGGCACTGAAACGTGGTCGCTAACTATAGGTCTCGTTCAAAAGCTCAAAGTCGCCCAACGAGCTATGGAAAGAGCTATGCTGGGAGTTTCACTACGCGATCGAATCCGCAATGAGGAAATCCGTAGAAGAACCAAGGTCACCGACATAGCTCTTAGAATTAGTAAGTTGAAGTGGCAATGGGCAGGCCATATAGCTCGCAGAACCGATAACCGTTGGGAATAAAGGTTCTTGAGTGGCGACCACGAACTGGAAAACGAAGTGTAGGACGGCCCCCCACTCGATGGACCGATGACATTAAAGCGGTCGCAGGAAGTCGGTGGATGGTGAAGGCCCAAAATCGGTCGTCATGGCGCTCTTTGGGGGAGGCCTATGTCCAGCAGTGGACGTCTATCGGCTGATATGATGATGATGATGATTCTCAGAGTACGACTTTTCATACTCTTAAACTTTGCATGATTCTTTTATCCTGTAGTTTTTGAATTTTTGTTTTGTTTTCGTTTGACTAGAGAGATAAGGAGTTACTACCTTGTTTGTGATCTACGTGATGAATTATTAAGTAAATATTCTCGCTGGAAACAAAATAACAGAAAACTCATTGGGCGAGTGGAATTAGTGTGTAAACACCTTTATTTAAGATCTTACACCCCTATAGATAAACAGGTTACCTCCCCCAAGCCAATTTGAAAAAAGCAAAAATTCAATAACTTTAATAACGATACCTAGCCAATCCGTCTGGAATAATATTTTATTTAAATTTTGCCTAAGGTTTTCAAATTTAAATCTTGTATCCCATAAGCTGATGTCACAGAGAAAATAATAGTCCTATTTCAGTGGTTCTACTCTAATAAAACTATAGCAGACTAATTTTATTATTCAGGCAAGCAAATTGCTCTCTCATGATTATACAAAAGCAAGACATTTTTGAGAAGCGTACGCGCCAACTAGTACAATAAACAATCAATCAACCAAATCAATCAAAAATTAGATAGTATTAAACATTGAGAGTCTTATTTATAAAAGAAAACTATAATTTTAATGGCTCGCTAAGTATGTCCTTTCCTTGTCATTCTTATGACAATGGACAAAGACGATGACAGATTCGAAACAGAGGTATATAATACCTACTGGAAAATCCAAAACACCTTTATTTTGGCGTTCTAAAAGGTGTCTCAAAAGTCTCACAAAATCTGGTGTGTGCGTTATAAGTAATTCAAGGTCAAAGGTTACATAAATAGTTTTTTCAAGATTACCTAGGTTTCTATCGCTCGAATGATGTAAGCGTCTATTATAAAATTGTAGAGCATGTAATTTGCAACAGATTTTATTCTAAACATTTTTTCATACACTTTTTGCGTTTTTAGAATAGGATTGGAGATATTTTTTTTCCTTTTTTTGATGGAAATTGGACAAACAAACAAAATAACCATGATGTGTTTTGGTTTTGTTTTTACTTATTGACTTTTATAACCAACCTGAACCTAACCTACATTTATTTAAAAAAAAAGTAAAAAACAAAGCCGAATTCCCTAGTGGCGTCTTTTTTTTTCCGCGTCCATCAACCAAACCTTGTTTTTCTAGTACAGAATAGTGTAACAAACGAAACTTATTTAGCATGCATGTCTCTATCCTCAGTCCGAAATGAGATATAAGAGTTAGAAGTTTTTATGTATTTATTACGTTTCTAAGCAAGTATCTTTTTTAGATACGCGATAAGTGTTAAGTTACCATGAAATAGATAGCTGTTAAATGTTTTCGAACATAATATCACAAGTACATCCTCCCTACCCACCAATAATTGAACACCCATGCTTGAAGAGGCTGCGTCGCGCTGCGTCGCGCGGTATCTCGAGGCGCAGTGCTGCGTGGCGCAACGTATTCTGAATTCTCAAAATGAAATGTGTATCTTTTCGTGTTGTAAATAAAGTATATTTTGAGTTGCTCTATTAAAATGTGCGCGCATCGTCGCGTCGCGTCACGTCTTGGTGTGAACTGACGCTTAATGGTGTGACTTTCACGTGCTTGAAGTTAATAACAGTCAGTATTAAAACCAAGACTCAGCAGTAATAAAAGTAAGCAAAATTAAAAACAGTTGATTACTATTAAAATAAATATTCTAAGTCAACTGTAATCCCTTGCTTAAGCCATGTTTTATTTAGATAAGATAGCCAGCCAACCCAGCCAAACCAACGCAAATATCAAATTGTTTGCTAGTGAATCTGTGTTAATTTTAGATTTTGATTGATAGTAAATAGTTTTAGCGCTTTGGTGTTGACTGTAATGTTGTATATAATATTTGAATTAAGAATTTTGTAAGCCGGTTAAAATTCCAGTCTTGAGTATAATACCGCATACCATACTTACGAGATTTCTCTTTTTCAGACATTTTTTTCACAAAAGCACACGATTTCTTGCGTACGTGAATTTTGCTAGTGTCAAAACTGACTTTTACTTAGGTAATAAAAGTAACACAATAATAAAGTTAAACTCATTTTGTTGATTTTCAATACAAACATAAATAAGTTTTGTCACTATCTTACAATAACGTGAACTTTCACTTAGCAGGATTCTGTTTGGGCGGCATCTTCCTCCAACAAGGTTTGCTTGAACGCGTACACGATCAGTATATCGTGGCACAATACAGCTAAAACAAAATTGACAAATGGTTAAGCCTTCATTTAACCATAGTTTAGGTATAACAAGATAAGGAAGTCATCCTGGTTTCTGAGGTCGTGGGTTTAAATCCGATCGTATACCAATGGATTTTTCTGTTCAAAAATTGAGTGTGGACATTGCCAATTTAATTCCATTGTAAATTAAAAAAACAACTGCACAGAAAAAAAACTATTCTTAAAGCAAGAATAATCCTCTTGGTCAAGAATAATAATGATTTATATATGGCTAACAATAAGTATACTTCACTTTAGAATAATATTGTTTCAAATTTACTGTTTTAACTAGAGAATATTATTCTTCGTTCCAGAATAATATTTTCTTATCATAAAAACTAGCTTTAAACATATTTTGTGTCTTCTCCCAAGAATATCTATATTCTCCGTATACAAGAAACATGGTATCTTCATTCTCAATCAATTAAGCATATGATATTCTTGAAATAAGATAATTGTGTATTCATTTGAATGATAGTTTTGTCTTCATGTAATGTTTAATTTCCAAGTGATGATAAAATTTCTTGTCCAAAGAAATTGTAGTTTTCATTAAAAAATATATATTTTCAACCTAAGAATAATAACGTTTTGTTTAAATTTACTTGAGAAATAAATTTCTTATCCAAAGAATTACTGTGTTTTCATTGAAGAAACCTTAGTTTTATTTTAAGTATATTATATTCTTGGAAGAAATAAAAGAACTACCTGCTTTGAGATTGTGCATTATTAGCTTTAAGAATATAATTTCTTGTGTGAAGCACGTAGTGTCTTTGTGTAATAAAATTGCTGTTTTATTTGAAGAGCATGAAATGTTTGATCTAATATAAATTATTATCAATGTAAGATATTGTGCGTCTTACTTCGAGATTGTGCATTATTAGCTTTGAGAATATAATTTCTTGTGTGAAGCACGTAGTGTTTTCATCTAACAATATGACTGTCTTATTTGAATAGCATTAAATGCTTGATCTAAAATGAACTATTCTTAATGTAAGATATTGTGCGTCTTACTTCTAGATTGTGTATTATTAGCTTTGAGAATATAATTTCTTGTGTGAAGCACGTAGTGTCTTCGTCTAATAAAATTGTTGTTTTATTTGAAGAGCATGAAATGCTTGATCTAATATAAATTATTATCAATGTAAGATATTGTGTGTCTTACTTCGAGATTGTGCATTATTAGCTTTGAGAATATAATTTCTTGTATGAAGCACGTAGTGTCTTCGTCTAACAAAATGACTGTCTTATTTGAATAGCATTAAATGCTTGATCTAAAATGAACTATTCTTAATGTAAGATATTGTGCGTCTTATTTCGAGATTGTGTATTATTAGCTTTGAGAATATAATTTCTTGTGTGAAGTACATAATGTCTTCGTCTAATAAAATTGCTGTTTTATTTGAAGAGCATGAAATGCTTGATCTAAAATAAATTATTCTCAATGTAAGATATTGTGCGTCTTAATTCGAGAATGTGCATAATTAGCTTTGAGAATATAATTTCTTGTGTGAAGCACGTATTGTCTTCGTCTAACAAAATGACTGTCTTATTTGAATAGCATTAAATGCTTGATCTAAAATTAACTATTCTTAATGTAAGATATTGTGCGTTTTACTATAAAACATGTATTAGGTTAAATTGAAAATATAATTTCTTGAATTGAAAACAAATGTAGATTTTTTTTTGATTGACCATTTAAGTATTTCTAGTGTAGAAGTTAGACTGAAATCTAGTCTACATTTCTAGTTTAGGGGACTAGAAATGAAGCCAAAACAAAATAAACAAATGCTCAATTGAAAAAATACATACTTACTTATTATTTTCAACTTAAGAACTTAAGACAGTTACAGTTGAAAACAATAAATAAGTATGTAATTTTTCAATTGAGCATTTGATTATTTTGTTTTGGCTTCATTTCTAGTCCCCTAAGCTAGAAATGTAGACTAAATTTCAGTCTAACTTCTACACTAGAAATACTTATTGCTCAATCAAAAAAAAAATACCTACATTTGTTTTAAATTCAAGAAACTATATTTTCAAATTTAACCTAATACATGTTTTAAAGTAAAACGCACAATATCTTAAATTAAGAATAGTTAATTTTAGATCAAGCATTTAATACTATTCAAATATGACAGCGAATTTGCAAGACGAAGACACTACGTGCTTCACACATTAAATTATATTCTCAAGCTGATAATGCACAACCTCGAAGTAATTTAACCTAATAGTACACGTTTCATAATACGCACAATATCTTAAATTAAAAATAGTTTAATTAGAATTCCCAAAATTATACAATACCTACTAAATTCATACTTTTTCAAACATAACAAATAACAACAATAAAATTATATAAGAAATTACAATCTCATTTGAAAGGTTATGTGTGGGAACCAAAGAGATAAAAACATTAGATCAATTTTATTAGTATTTATTTTTAAAACGCTTAAGGAATCGAAATAATAAAAAAACAGGTTTTTAGCTTGTCAGAATCGGTTATTTTGGAACCGAGTTCCAACGCCTTAATTTTAACCTATTGCGGTACCAGCCATGAACTCTTATAGCGATTCAAATGAAGACCTAAACTAAATTGTTAAAAAAAAAAATTACCATGATATCAATTAGACAATTAATAATTAATACTAAATTGACAATAAAATTTTTTGACAATTTAGTTTAGGTCTTCATTTGAATCGCTATATAAGAGTTCTTGTTACAATAAGGCTTATCTAATTAAATATTAATATTCAGTCAAAATATTGGCATACAAAATTTAAATGTTATTTCGGAACAGAGTTCCAACGCCTTAATAAAGTTTTGAACAACCGCATTTTAAAACTAAAGATAAGAAATACCTGCTTACCTACAAAATTAGTACATACTGGCCAGCAAGCATGGATTTACTGTACAATAGAAATTCAGTTAAGTGCTAATACATCTGTGATATCTGGTACCACATTATCATATTTGGTTTTTATACCATACACACATCTTTGAATCACTAAATAAATGTGATCAGAAGCCTTGGGATAAGAGGCATTCAGAGTGTGATAACACTTAAATAGTGTATCAAGTGCTTTGGTTGCGGACGCGAAATTATACTTTATCGTGTCAATCACCAGATAATATGCTGCAGCTGTTTCTGTTTCACATGCCACGATGTAAGGCTGGACTGTAGTTTTATTAACTTTGGCTAGCTTGATAATTTTATCTATAGTTTGA
Source organism: Colostygia pectinataria (assembly GCA_951394395.1). Classification (NCBI taxonomy): domain Eukaryota; kingdom Metazoa; phylum Arthropoda; class Insecta; order Lepidoptera; family Geometridae; genus Colostygia; species Colostygia pectinataria. The sequence continues at coordinate 7,892,681 of OX596362.1, forward strand.
TGTATATCTCCAGATTCTGAAAAAAAAAATCATAATGTTTAATACTAAATAAATAAATAATGGCAGACATTTTTACTCCGCGCTGTCTAGCTCCAAACTAAACAAATCTTGTACTAAGGGGGCATCAGATAACAGATAGAATAACTACATAAGTTTTTTTTTAAAAAGATACATAGGTAGGACTTATAATTCACAGAAACATTCAGATCCAGAAGAAATATTTGTAGACCGTGCAAACATTTGCCCCGCTGCGGGGATCAAACCTGCAACCTATCGCTTCTCAACCCGCCCAACGCGCTACCGAGGTCGTCATCTCATCTCATCGTCAGGATTTTACCCTTGTTTTATAAAAAAAATCGTGCAAGTAGTAATTTGAATAAAATTAAGTTTATATAACAATTTAAAACTTACTTGAACGTTCACGACAATGCCCTCAATGCATTCAACAGTTGCAAATTTTACTCCTCTATTTAATCTTCCCTTCGGCGGTATCAACTGGCAAAGCAGCATTACTTGTTTGATCGCCTTTGCCTTTTTGTCTGAAACATTAAATTATATTGTCATTCAGATGTGCTAATCCTGCTCAGTATCAATCAATACCGGGAAGCAAAATGACAAAATGGCACAATTACATACAATTTCTTGCAAAGCAAAGTGTCACCCAAAATTTTAATGTTTAATGTTTTACGTGGCACTGCACTGCAATTATTGTAGCTTATAGATTATTGTGGATCTCTTAAAGTAAAGTATAGCCATACCTTCATCTTCGTGTTTTATTTCCTCTAATTCTTTAATTATGCATTCGTCTTTACAAGAGACAGCTTTTATATTTGCAACTCTGTTAAAAAAGTCGTTCCACTTTAAAAAAAAATGTGTGTATGTAAATGTAGGGAACTTTTTATCGTAATCAATATTGATCTGAAATTTAAAACGTAATTTAATAAATATAAAGGGTGAATCTTACATTTCTTAAAAACACCCTGCATTAATGCACTATCGAGTGGCTCGCAAAGACCTGAGCCTCGATTCTACTAAATGTACTCGCACAACAGTAAACATACTAGGTACCTACTCACACACTTCCAACTGATAATTCAGTTCTGATTGGTGTTCGGTTTTTGCTGTTTACAGTTTAATAAGTATATTTGGGTATTCTTGGGATGAATATGTATTTGAATCTCACCAGACAAAGTTCGTGTGAGTCAGTGGCCAACTCTGGTTACGGAGTTAACAGGCCACCCGAAGGCTCCGTCATGGTAAATAGTAAAAAATGTATAGGTACATACCGTCGAAGTGAGGTACTCTTTTATGTTTTTTTGAAGTTTTATTCGTGTGCCTATTACGGGGCATAGCTCTTTTAGAACATCTCCTTCGATAATATCTCGAAAAATAGCTGGTGTTATAGCGTTTTCTGAAACAGGGAAATCATATCTTATGTAAAGACTATGATATTTTTGAACCAAGAATATGAGTCTTCGCTTGCAAGTAGGTACGGTAGGTACTTGCGTAGGTACATCCTCAACCTCTACTGCATTTAATTAACCCCGAAAATGGTATACTTAGCGAGTTTATTGTCAAAGAAGTATGTTTAAAGAGGATTAATGATAGGAACACGAAATAATTTACACACATACCTTTAAAATTCTCTAGAACGTCTGCAGGCATCTCCCAACTAACTATTGAAGTTTTACTCGTGTGCCTATTACGAGGCATAGCTCTTTTAGAACATCTTCGACAATATCTCGAAGAATATCTGGTGTTATAGCGTTTTCTGAAACAGGGAAATCATATCTTATGTAAAGACTATGATATTTTTGAACCAAGAATATGGGTCTTCGCTTGCAAGTAGGTACGGTAGGTACTTGTGTAGGTACACCTTCAACCTCTACTGCTTTTAATTTACCCCGAAAATGGTATACTTAGCAAGTTTATTGTCGAAGAAGTATGTTTAAAAAGGATTAATGATAGGAACACGAAATAATTTACACACATACCTTTTAAATTCTTTAAAACGTCTGCAGGCATCTCCCACCTGACTAGTAATTCTAGTAAATCCATGTTCATTATGTACCAATTACTTTTGTTGTACGTAACTATGTATTAATAACCTAAGTTGATAATAAAATGCTTCAAAACTACATTTTTACAAAATTATCTGACCACTCTCGACGTCGCACTTCACAGAAAGAAAGAACCACAGAGAATCTAAGCACTACGTTGAAAGAACTGCCTTCAGTGTTGCCGGCAGTCACTGGAAAAAGTCCTAACCCAAGACAAGGTTTTGTTAATTTAAAGGGTAAAAGCACCAGTTATTAAGCACCTTGGCCAATTTATATAGCTATAGTTTCTTTATGTGTCATTCAAATGATGTTTTTATGGTGCTAATGGAGACGGGAAAAGTTCAAATACTTATCACTTTGATAACAAGAAAAATAATTAACATTGTTTATAAAGTTTTTATATTCATTACTGGCACCCCAGAACTAGTTACTGGCATGTTTGGTTACAGTTATTGGCCATAGCAAAACACGGCAGATTAGTAATTTAAAAAAAAAAATTACAAGGAGCATAATTATCGAGTTCCTAGCTCTGGTTTAAACGAACTTTTCGATGCCCTTGTATAAATAATTAAGGTTTAAAACCACCAAACAAAATGAATTAGTCTCGTTTCTGAATTTTATTTCTGCACAAGTTTAGCGCTAGAAACAGTGTTGCCACATTCAATTCAATTCAACACAAAAAACAATACGATAAATCTGAATCGAAAAATCAAAAAATCTAAATAAAATCTGTGAGAACATTAAATTATGTTTATAAGATATATTTTAGGTTAACAAAATAATGACCTAAATTAAAGAAAACATTAAATTGTAGAAATTCAAGAACTTATTATTAATTTCGCCTGTTTTTCCCTCGATCAATCAAGTAGTTATACACGATGTTGCCTCGGCGTAAAATAGGCTGCCGCATTAGCGTAGCGTAGCGTAGCGTAGCGTAGCGTAGCGTATCTACGCGAAAACATCTTTGCCCAAAACGTAATCGTCAAAAAAATATTTTTTCGATTCATTATTTCATTGACAAATAACATCTCCTCATATGACCAATTTCGGGAAAACGGGAACACTAAAGATCCGCCATGACAGTTATTAGCAATGATCACGTGACGCATCTTGACTTTGGTTTGGCTGTTTTGTTTGGTTTGTTGTTGTAGAAAAATATTGTCTTCGACCAATAAACAAAATATACAATACTAGCGGCTCGTCCCGGCTTAGCACGGGTGCAATAAAAACTAACTAAAGCACCCGTGCTATGCCGGGGCGGGTCGCTAGTCATTCATAAGGTAGGAGCCGACCGCACGTTTTAGCCGCGCGGCTACCTATTTCATAGTTCACGTGCACGCCCCTCTCTGGCCACGGCGCGCGCGCGGGCTTGCATAGTATTTTGTTTAGACTGACATTTTTATAATTTGTCATAACTTTTGAATGGAATGTCTGATTTCAATAATTCAAACAGTCATCTACAGGTATTGAAACAGTTTTGAATATGAAATGATTTATTTGAATAAGGATTAATATAAAAGTATGGAATACGTGGTCTGATTTTGATCGGCATTTCTATCAACTTTTAAATTGTAAAAAAGTAGTTATAGTTACATAAGTACAATAGTTGGACATATAGTATTACTGACTTTTTTGTAGATATCAATATGTTTTTTAATATTGTGAAACATTTTTTTGTTCTATCATCAATAGTTTCCGCAGCGCATGCGATGAAAGACATTTTATGGCACTTTTTTACATTATTGAAGTTTTATTAGGGATTCCTATTATTTTCTAAAATAAAATATAGCCTATGTTACTCAAGGATAATGTAGCATTCTAATGGTGAAATATTTTTTGAAATCGAACCAGTAGTTTTTGAGTTTATTCGTAACAAACAAAAATACAAACATACCAATATTCTCTCTTTTTATGATATTAGTATAGATAAAAAAATCAAGAATGGTATGATTAAGGTGAGTATCTGTGCTTTCTCTAGCGAAGAAACATTTGCTTGATAGAAGAATCAATTGCATCTTATTCCAGTCTAAGAATATTATTCTTATAGTATGAATTTCCTTAACAGTTAATTTTATATTTATACGAAAAATATTGTCTTCGACCAATAAACAAGTTAATACAATTTTTGACAAATCCAAAACTCATAATATAAATAAATATATTTTCATAAAGAGTAGGTACCGACCCATACTTTTATTTCAAGGATGTTATGCTTAAAGTGAGTAGGTATCTGTACCTACTTTCTATAACATCAAAAGCATAGCTTGTAAAAAAAACCAAGTCTCGCAACACATTCTACTACAGTAAAAAGTTATGAGAATTTCCTTATCAGTTTTTATTATATTAATAAGAATAATATTGTTTTCGACCAATAAACAAAATATACAATTTATGTCAAAAATCCAAAACTCTCAGTGGAAAGATATATATTTTTAAGGAGAGTATACCCATACTTTTATTTCAAGAATATTATGCTCAAGGTGAGTATCTGTACATTCTTTAACGAAGAAACATATGCTTGATAGAAGAATAAAAAGCATCATAATCCACTGTAAGAATATTATTCTTAGAGCAAGAATTTCCTTATCAGTTTTTATTATATTAATAAGAATAATATTGTCTTCGATCAATAAACAAGTTATACATTGTATGTCAAAAATCCAAAACTCTTAGTGGAAAGATATATATTTTTAAGGAGAGTATACCCATACTTTTATTTCAAGAATGATATGCTTAAGGTGAGTATCTGTACATTCTTTAACGAAAAAACATATGCTTGATAGAAGAATAAAATGCATCATAATCCACTGTAAGAATATTATTCTTAGAGTAAGAATTTCCTTATCAGTTTTTATTTTATTAATAAGAATAATATTGTCTTCGACCAATAAACAAGTTATACATTGTATGTCAAAAATCCAAAACTCTTAGTGAAAAGATGTATATTTTTAAGGAGAGTATACCCATACTTTTATTTCAAGAATGTTATGCTTAAGGTGAGTATCTGTACATTCTTTAACGAAGAAACATATGCTTGATAGAAGAATAAAATGCATCATAAGCCACTGTAAGAATATTATTCTTAGAGTAAGAATTTCCTTATCAGTTTTTATTATATTAATAAGAATAATATTGTCTTCGATCAATAAACAAGTTATACATTGTATGTCAAAAATCCAAAACTCTTAGTGAAAAGATATATATTTTTAAGGAGAGTATACCCATACTTTTATTTCAAGAATGATATGCTTAAGGTGAGTATCTGTACATTCTTTAACGAAGAAACATATGCTTGATAGAAGAATAAAATGCATCATAATCCACTGTAAGAATATTATTCTTAGAGTAAGAATTTCCTTATCAGCTTTTATTATATTAATAAGAATAATATTGTCTTCGACCTATAAACAAGTTATACATATTATGTCAAAAACCCAAAACTCTTAGTGGAAAGATATATACTTTTAAGGAGAGTATACCCATACTTTTATTTCAAGAATGATACGCTTGAGGTGAGTATCTATACATTCTTTAACGAAGAAACATATGCTTGATAGAAGAATAAAATGCATCATAATCCACTGTAAGAATAATATTATTCTTAGAGTAAGAATTTCCTTATCAGTTTTTATTTTATTAATAAGAATAATATTGTTTTCGACCAATAAACTAAATATACAATTTATGTCAAAAATCCAAAACTCTCAGTGGAAAGATATATATTTTTAAGGAGAGTATACCCATACTTTTATTTCAAGAATATTATGCTTAAGGTGAGTATCTGTACATTCTTTAACGAAGAAACATATGCTTGATAGAAGAATAAAAAGCATCATAATCCACTGTAAAAATATTATTCTTAGAGCAAGAACTTCCTTATCAGTTTTTATTATATTAATAAGAATAATATTGTCTTCGATCAATAAATAAGTTATACATTGTATGTCAAAAATCCAAAACTCTTAGTGGAAAGATATACATTTTTAAGGAGAGTATACCCATACTTTTATTTCAAGAATGACATGCTTAAGGTGAGTATCTGAACATTCTTTAACGAAGAAACATATGCTTGATAGAAGAATAAAATGCATCATAAGCCACTGTAAGAATATTATTCTTAGAGTAAGAATTTCCTTATCAGTTTTTATTTTATTAATAAGAATAATATTGTCTTCGACCAATAAACAAGTTATACATTGTATGTCAAAAATCCAAAACTCTTAGTGAAAAGATGTATATTTTTAAGGAGAGTATACCCATACTTTTATTTCAAGAATGATATGCTTAAGGTGAGTATCTGTACATTATTTAACGAAGAAACATATGCTTGATAAAAGAATAAAATGCATCATAATCCACTGTAAGAATATTATTCTTAGAGTAAGAATTTCCTTATCAGTTTTTATTATATTAATAAGAATAATATTGTCTTCGACTAATCTACGAGTTATTCTCACCCACTTTTTACAATATTATTCTTAAAGCAAGTATTTTCTCATCAATTGCTGTATCAGTAAGATAAATATTGTTTTCGACTAATAAATAGTTATCCAATTTATGTAAAAAATCATAAATTCATAGTGTAAAATAGTATTATTCTTAAAAAGTATACACATATACACATTTCAAGAATGTTATTCTTAAAGTGAGTATATGTGTATTCTTCAACGCAAAAACATTTACTTCATTGAATAATTGTTTGGATCATAGTTTACTTCAAGAATATTATTCTTAAAGTAAGTATATCCTTATAAATAACTTTATTAATAAGAATAATATTGTCTCCGATCAATGAAAAGGTATTCAATTTATATCAAGAAAAAAAAAATTTTAAAAGAAAAAAATATATTCTCCCTAAGAAACTAATACGTTTCTTGGATGAATACTTCGGCCATTTCTTGAACTAAGACCTTAAAGTATTGAATCAAGCATTTATGTCTTAATCTTAGTAAATATTATGAGAATAAATTATTCTTACATTAAGAATTCACAGTTTCTTTGATTTATAATAATGTTTTAATTTCAGACAATATTGTCTCACATCTAAAGAATATTTTTGAGAATATCGGTATTTTTGGGTTAAGTAAATATATATATTTTTTTTTTTCCGTGTGTGCTACCCACCAATCCGCATTAGATTTGCGTGGTGGATTTAGCTCTCGCTCAAGAGTAGATCGGAGTCTCAGCAGTAGGAACTACCCACGTATTATCCCAATTCACACATTCCCGCTGAAAGACAAGTGTTTGCAATAACAAGTGTTTGCATTATCTACAAATATTTCTCATACTTGTGATGGCATTTTAAGCTATGTACTAAGGACTTACTGAATATAGACAGCGCAAGGCAAGCGAACGCAACAGCCACTAAAAAGTGCATAGTCACTCGACCAGTGCGTATAAAGTAGATGCAGCCTATAACACCTAGCACAGTGGTATATACAGACATTATCAAGCACAACCATAGGCTAGCGTCTAGGGCTGCGACTTTTTCCTGAAAAATAAAGGTTTTCAATTACAAATACATATGCAAATACAAATGTTTTATTGCGTTTCCAAAAGATATACGGAGACGGAAGGTGCTGGATTTAGAAGATAATCACTTTTTAGAGGTTTTGCCTATATTTAGTAGTTTAATAGAGTATTTAATTTGTCAATAATTTCTCTAATAATTCTTTACCCTCTTTACTATAATTTTATAACAAATCAACTGCGGTATAACAATATAACAGAAATATTTGCTAAGACAAGACGTGAGTAGTGAGTAGAGGTTTTCTCTATACAGTCCTAAAAATACTTTTCGCGCCAATACCTTGTGTTGTTATTTATTGTTATTTCACCTCATCGCCCTTTACCTGTCGTATAATCGTCTGGTAGGATTACATGTCACGTTTTTGGTGATGCGAGAGATTGTTAGCTCTTTTTTACGGCTGGTATATATCGCTATTTTATTAAAAGGCCACGGATTAGAGAATTTTGCTGGCTCAAGATCAATACCAACTTTAGTATGGTTAAGTATTTATGATGCTTATAGTGTAAGCACAAAGTAAGCGTGATCTAGTAACATCATAAACATACGAGGTCATCATGTACATTACATGACGACTTCAGTGGCACGTTGCGCGAGTGGTTAAGAAGGAAGAGGTTGTGGGTTTGAACCCCGCTACGGTTCAAATGTTTACACGATTTGCAAATATTTTGTCCAACTCTGGATGTTTCTACTATACCTATTATAAGTATGTATTTACAAAAATCTGGTTCCTTTTATACAAGTTTTGTTAAGTTTGGGGACACACTCGGACACATATAATATTATAGTCCCGAACTAGGATTGTTGTCGTTATATTAATATGTATATTACTATGTATATAATGTACAGTAAGCTTCGAGCGGCCTAGAAACTCTGTCACCAGAGTTGGCCACTGACTCATACGAACTAACTTTTTTTATGTACAGTACATACTATTATTTGACATATGAGCACACAAGTTTGGTCCACAATACCTCTTGAACATCACAAACCTAGCATTTGTTTCTCAACTTCTATCTATTAATCATACTAATAATAAAGAGAGAAGGTTTGTATTTTTGTTTGTTACGAATAACTCAAAAACTACTGGTCCGATTTCAAGAATAATTTCACCGTCACCGGCTTTGCACGGGTTCTTTAGTTTTCATTGCACCCACGCGAAGCTGGGGCAGATCGGCTAGTTTAAAATTAAACCAAATCGTTGAAAAGTATAGCTCCAAAAATCCGATTCCAGCTTCCAGAAAAATAACTCAAAATTTCACCTCGAACGATGTAGATAGGAATAACTAACAAGGGTGTAGCTCAGGGCGGTTCAAACGAATTCCATATGTTCAATGTTTTTGTACGACCTGTCGGTGCCTGAGGCATTAGATCTAAAGGTGTATTATCATAAAATAGGGATGCATGCTGTTTTTTAGTAAAAGGATCAAGGCTCAAAGTGCTCGGTAGTTATGGAGTAGTTTACCGACGTTTGTTCTACGTATATACATTTAAAGCTGAAAATACGCTTTAGTAATACATTTTAGGGTGTGTTAACTCCGTCACAAGAGTTGGCTTCTAAGTCATACGAACATGCTTCTTAGGATATGCTCCTTTTATTTGTAGGGTAGCACTAAAGAAATAACTCCGGAAATTCAACTCGTAGAAGATGCAGCAAAAATAAAATAACTTAAGGAAGGTTCATATCTGACGGAACATGCGTCGCGTATTATCGGTCGCGTGACGCCAGAACAGACATATGTATAGAAAAACACTTGACCGTTCACACTCAACCGATGATGCGTTTGTGCTTCGAGCATGCTAACAACGATACGCCCTACGCATCTTCCGTCAGACGTGAACTTTCCCTTAAGCAGCAGCGTGATTAAACTTACGGGCTGTTCTAACAATTTAATGAAGTCTAATATAATATAACCGAAAACTGGGCTTTTTTGAGTGTAAACAAATTTACAGTCGGCTTTCTACCAGTGGAGTGCCATCTTCTGTTCAAACAAAATAAGATATAAGATCGAACTTACTTCAAGAGCACCCAAAAATAGCAGCACTCCATGTAAAATTTGAGGTGGTATGGACAACAATACCATAACTTGTATCGCCTCAGACATGCGCCCTTTGCTGTTTGAATGTACCCAAAAATACAGCAGAATGTAACATATTACTGATACCTGAAAAATATGTTTTTTTTAATAAATTGACGACTTCCACAACTCGGTAGTTGGAGGTATTTAGCACCGTGTTCTCTTTTGCTTGTTAGTTAACTCCGTACTGCGATGTCGGTATTGTTGTTCAAAGATTCCAAGATAATGACAGGTTGTAAGCCCATCGTCACTTACAGATTGTTGTGTAACTAAAGTTATATGAAGGCTCCTATTAATGATTTTTATTCTCAAGCGATCCCAAGTAATGAGTATCTTGCATATTATAGCTTAATAAATAAATCATGCGTCACAGCTGACAAAACTCTTAAGTTATTTCGCGTAGCTCTTCTTAACCTTGAGCAGACCTGCGTAGTCCTGCGTAGCACTGCGTAGCCCTGCTTAGCTTTAGCACCTCGTAGACATTAACGGTGTCATGAAGATAGCATAGTATGACCAAGTCAAAAGTTTAAATTTTCAATAATAATTTTAGTAAAAATTGTATGGAAAGAATCAGCTAAGGAACTTTCCCCGTGGCATACGGTAGGTAGGCTAATTGAATACTATAGGTACTGAGTATTGTAACATAATGAAAAGCTCAGTAATGTCAATTTGGCTATTGCTATAGTAGCAAGAGCCACTATTATCTAAAAGATATTGATACTTGCTATTTTGAGCCAGCCGACGCAAATGACGGCATGTTGTAGTGCCCTCTTTCTCATTAGTGCATGCCCTTCTTCACAGGATACCATTGCGCGTTTACCCATTATGTCATGACGTTATACAGTAGATATTTAGGTACACTTTAGAAAAAAATACATTTTATTTTTACGTTTACTTAAAATTTTGACACCAATATTGTGGTGTGGGGCCAAGAAAATGTAAGCACTACGAAACGTACTACGTTTAGTGTGGGGCTAGTACTTTCCATGGTACTTTCTACTTTTTTATTTATGGCATCTGTCAAAATTATTAAGACCATTTTGCCAGTGTCATATTATTGTCAACGTGAACAAACAGACAAATGAAGTTCCGGGCCCTTTGACTCTTTGACTGATTGTCTTTGGCTATCTTGTTAAAACGACATGGGTCTTCCCATTTTAATTATTTTTCTCGTGTTATTTTAAGTTTTATTGCGTAAATTTGGTGGCAGTTTATCCAATTTAACTTGTTTACTTAGCACAAGTGTAAGTAATTGAAATGGAGGGGTGATGTTGGTTGGTAATTTAGTCAAAGACTTTCCAAGAAAATTTTGAAAGAAAAGTCATCGTTTCTTTCCAAATTTCGTTTGTTTACGTTGCTAAGCGACAATCAAACTAATACACTTGACACTGGCAAAATTGTGGCAAACTAGCCACAGAGGCCATAAAAGAAAAGAAGAAGAAGACTCTTTTACTTTTTTTGCTTTTCATCATGACAGCCTTCTAATGTTCCCACTGCTGGCCTACTCTCAGGCGAGAGTGATTGGGTCTTAATCCACCACGCGGACCCAATGCGGATTGGTGAACGGCACATGTCTTTTGAATTTTTAGTTCTTGAACATGCCGGTTTCCTCACGATATTTTCCTTCACCGTATGAGAGCACTGGCATTGCGCACATAAATTTATCGATCAGAAAAATCCATTGGTGCACGACCGGGTTTGAACCCACGACCTTAGGATCGGAAGGCGGGGTCACTACCACTAGACCACCGGTGCTCTCATTTTTTTTTGCTTTTACTTACTATAAAAATTTTATCCTGGTGTTTGTCAAAAATATTTTTGCTTTAAGAATGTAGATCGGCAAAGAGCATTTTAGGTATTCAGAAATGTCTTTGGTATTCAGCCAAGGTTTGAATTTAAATATTTTAGAAGGATTTGTTTTTAAACCTGAGAGTGATATGGGTAAATCTTCAGGCTTAAACTTAACCGATGGGTTTTTCTTGTTTCGTATTAAAAATGTCAACAGAATTTCAGTTTTACAATTTTAAAAGATACCTGTGCTAGCGTACCTAGCCGTTTTATTTTCTTTATCAAGAAATTTAGTATAATTCGCGTCTCATACTTTCATCTATTGAGTAGGTATTCGTAATGACAAAGCATCATTTCTTTCCGAAGCAATACACATGTGTATTGCTTCGGAAAGAAATTCGGTTAGATACAAATAAAACATTGCCAAGTACGAAAAATAGCACAACGAATGCCGGTTTCGCAACTAACGAATGGTTATTTTATTTAATAAGTTTTTAAAAAGAAGATTTTAATTAATTTGTAAGTAAAAGAACGTACTTACTTTATAAGTTTGTAAAAATGTAAAACTTACTAAAATATAAAATTTTTAGATTAAAAAAAAACGGTAAATTTCTTATGAATTCCTATGAAAAAAGAAAAAAAATTTGAATGGTGTAAACCTAAATACCTAAATACCTTCTAAAAGTGATTACTTACATCAAAAAAATATTTAAGTATTTTTGAATTGGTAATCTTTGGGGTTATAGGAGATGACGCTATTGTTCTCTTAGTGGTGGCAGTATTTTCCGTCTGATCTCTAATAATTATTATAGATATAGATCTTAGAAAAGTCTAAGGGATGCCTAGTAAGACAAACTGGCCGTATATTTTAGTACTGTAGTAAATTTTTGTAGAAATCTCTTTGTATGATACATGCATGCCCATACATGCACACTAGTTCCACACGTGACAGCTTACAAGCCCATCGACGCTAATCGATCATATAAAAGTCTTATTAGCTAGTGACCTAGTTTTCCAACAAAAATGGCAACACAGAATTGAATTTCCTATTTACTAATTCAGAATATAACATCCAAGTGCCGAAGCAGGAAAAGTTCAGTGGCAATACGATTTGCATAGCTCCTTAAAAATTCTGCATAAACTTCAAGCAACTAATTAAAGTTTCAGCCAAACTAGCCGATTCCGTTCTGCTCCCATTTTTACTGTGCAATCAGCAACATGCAACTACTTTATCGAAGGTTTTACAATTTATACAATTAGTTTTATTTAGTTTGGGTTTTTGCGGCTTCGCTGATGAATGGTGGAGACGGTAGTTTGATTAACATAAATGTCGAAATAATAGGAACTAATATTCTAGATCAATAAAATCTTAATATTCGCAGATATATAATAATAATAATAGATGACAATACTATCTATTTATAATAACAGTAACAAGATAATTAACATCATTGTAAGCAGTAATAGACATTAATTGCCTTAAATAAATATGATTGCATTAAATAATAAGCAGATTTTTTAAAGCGAGTTTTTATCTGTGATCATTTCATATTGATATCTTAAGCCGTTCGTGAAAAAATCTCTTGAACGATAGCACAGAACAAAGATATGTACCTACTCTACTAGAAAGTCAGACAGACATCAATTTTATTTTAAGACGTGCGGAACCGAGAAAAAAAAGAATTTTCACACAGTGTGTACCAATATTGATTGCTCTATCTATCATATACATCAATATGAGACGCTGCAATAATGGTCTACCAGAGGTAATTTTACGTAGATTATATCCTCAATACCGAGTGGTCGCATAAAATAGTTTTCATTAACAACATCAGACAGTTTTGTCAGTTGATTCCCTGTAAACATAGTGCAAGAGCTGCTAATTTGCTGTAAAATTTGTCTTATTTGTGCATGATCTAGTATCATCCTAAAATGGTGTCAAAAATCTTATATTATTGTAAAAAATATTACCAATAATCTACAGGAAACCTATTTCCTACCACCTATTACACTTATCTTAAAAATACTTACCTAATATGGTTGTTTTAATTAAAAAGTAGGCAATAATATGAATAGGTAGGTAAATTTGTTTACACCAAATTATTTAAAAAGGGGCTCCTACTCTATAAATTGGTTTCGCAATTTCACTGTCCATTTGGATGGCCGAAACGCTTATAAAACTCAATTTAATTTGCGATGGGCACAATGAAACAACAAAATGAGAGGAAAATATTATTTCGTTTTCATAATTTTGTTGTAAGCTGTATACTGTATACAAAGATTTCTATTATTATATAGTCCAAGACTGTATACTGATAAAATTATAAAACAAATAATATAGGTTGGCTTGCACAAGAATACTTTTATTTTTAATTTACCTACCGCCCAACCTCAAGACTGCTCAGTTTTCCGTGGAGAATGTGTGCTGTACCGACATTCTCTTTTCAGGATAAAAAAAGACACTGTTGTAAGTACACAATCTCACACAATCCTATCAATATTATAAATGTGTAAGTTCGGATATTTGTATGTTTCTGATTGAGGTTCAAACACGTCACTTTAACTAAACCGATTTAAATGGAACATGGAATAGGTAAAAACCTAATATATAATAAACAGCATTAAGTATACTGGTATACGATACTCGAGCGAAGCCAAAGGCAGAAGCAGTTGTTGACGAGAAAAAAACTTTGGAAATATATCAATAATAATGTGCGCGTGGGTGTATTGTTACCTAATTACATATTTACATTATAATACCATAGGCATACCTACATATTCGTAATTTAACTATTTGTTTTGGATAGATACTGATCATGCCTAGTTTAATTCTGCTATAATATGTAAATCGCTACATTCTTATTCGAAAACTAAACATTTACCAAGCATTTACCCTTATTTCTCCCGGGTCGTTACGATCATCTTAATATTACTTGGCCTGGGTTTTTTGGTAAAATGAACACAATTCATATAATTATAGTGTTCATTTTCATTATCATTTCATTTTTTCATTCAACAAAAAACTATGTGAATTGTGACACGATCTCAACATCTCGTAAATAAAATAACTTTTCGTTGAAATAACTTTCTGTACAATGAAACTTTCTATAGAGAAACCATCATTCCAGCAATTATTTACGATGTAAATACACTTTGTTATCCATAGTTGTAAACCAACACGCGTGAGTGAGTTTTTTTAATTCGACAGATGCCCATTTTCAAAAGGTCATAAGTCTTAGCTCTGAAATAGATATTCTAGGCTCCTATAGTTGAAATGACTCTAGCATTCTACTTGTGAATAGTTACTTAATAATCTTTGCCATGCTAAACATATCTTAGTGTAATTTTCGCTTATAATATTTTTTTATTACTTCCGTTGCCTATCTTGCGCTTATAAAAACTCCAGGGTAACTCGCTAACCATTAATTGAAAAATAGTTTTCAATTTAACCTTTGGATTTGCTGGCTGTTTATTAAAAACTAAAGATAATACCACTTTAGTAACTTTACGGTATGCAAACAAGGTTTTCAGTGATTCTAATGCTTTCAATTTAACTTATTTCATTTTAACTTTAAACTTTAAAACAATTTTAAGAGTTTATTTTGACAGGGCTCGTCTGAGAAAGTAATACCACCGTACCTATTTTCTGCCAGCTTGCAATGCATTGCTGTGTTATGGTTACCGGTGAAATTACTGGCAAATACTGATCGAAAGTCTTAGACCTTCGATCTACTTCGCAGGTTGGCAATGCACAAGTTGATAAGCTATCGTAATCGCTTACCAGCAAGTGCTTGTTTGCCAATTAGTAGAACAAATATTTAAAAAACGGAGTCCTTTTTTCTTAACTACTAAGAGAACTCACAACCCTCATGTTCGTAAAAAAAAAACGTATGAAACATAGCCATCAGTTATCAAAAGCTCTAGTAAATTCCGGCAACTATTCCCGAGCTATTCAATTGAAGAATCGACACCGACAGGTCAGTAATCGCGTCGGTCGAAGCGCTGCGCTTTGAACACATGCCGATACCGACGAGATCGATGCAGGGTGCTCAATAGTGCAGCTCGCAGGTATAAGCAAGAGAGATGGTCTTTTTATCAAGAGTTAGACCTTCGTTTAACCACAATCTCGCCTGGACCACCTGGCCATGATTGATGATCATGATGTTATAGGCACAAATAAGCTTTTTCCTAAATTAAAAAAAAACATGACCACCACTTTTTTTTGCTGATCAGCTGACACTTTCAAAGGTGATGAAGGCTTTTTAGGAAAATAACGAGCCGTTTTCTAAATGGAATTTTTTTTATATCAATTTTCTCAATAATTTAATGTAGTGACATAACAAAATAGTAGAATTTAAAAACCATGAGGTAGAGTCAGAAAACACACGTAAACAAAAGAGGCTGATGTCACAATCACCAGAAAAGTCAAGTAACACGGGCGAACGGCAGAGCAAAAATGTGAAACAAATCGCCAAGAAAAATAAAACTGGCAGTATCGAGGCATACCTCAATAACAATAATTATATAAACACACAATCAACAAACACATCAAAAAATCACGAACAAAAAAATGCCTAAATAGAGTAGGCCACTACCACTTATAAAAGAGAAACTGTAGTGTGGGCTCATTAAACCTTCTCCGTCATCCTTACAATAAAACCATTCTCGACATTCTATCTTCCTCAACTTCTGCGTAACTAGTAGTGACTCCCTGTGATTGAAACAGTGAATGCTAGTGTGACAGCGATCACGGAAATTGGAACCGCACCAAGAGCGGTTACTGAGGTCAGTACGAGAACATACCAATAGGTTAGTGTTAGGCAAAACCAGAATTTACATACGGAATTCGTTAGTTCTGTGTGAAGCGTAATTGGCTTGTTCTAGGAATTGATGATGGGTGGTCTAACATAATTCAGGTTGAATCAGTATTATTGTTTCAATAACGGTTTAGGCCGACACCAAAACCTTTCGTAGTTCGTTGAAATTAAACAATATTTGAATTATAAATCATCGCGAATGACATACTTAGTGCCTTGTTGAAGGCTGATTCTAAAAGTTTTCTCTCTTTTTTTGCATTGTTTTTTCATACTTTAAGGCTAAACCTATCTAAAACTTTATTTTATTTTATTTTTTATCCGATAGAACGAAAAAATGTATATAAATATCACCGACATCGTATCGACAAGGTAAACACGTTCAAGCTATACAGCAATTTCAATAACAATGGGTTTTATTGTCAAAGGAATAAACGGAATAATGGGTCACCAAATGCCAACATTAGTAAAGTGTTCTTATCTCTCTCATAATTTACCTAAAACAACTCTCTATATCTCTATCTCCACAACTCGAAACGAGCGTCCCATTTAAATATATCGAAAAGTACCTTCAATGATTCTCGCATTTAAACGCCAACTTTCAAGCATAAATTGGTATAAAAGGGCATCATTAGCCAACTCTTAAACTTCAGGTTACCTACTGAGAAAGGGTATTCAGAGTTGAGAAGTAGTAGATAACTTTGTGTTAATTGTTCTTCCGAGAGGCTAGCATCAGTTTAAACTATTTTTATCACTTGCGAATTGTTCGTCTATTTACTATCCTAATAATATTACAAATGCGGATGCTAATATAAAAAAAAGAGTGTGGGTTTGAGTGTGAATGTTTGTTACCATGTATCTCCGTGACGGATGAAATTGACTTTTCCTGTCTTATGTTACAAAGAAATTGTACCTACAATTTTGTAAATAAATATCTTTGTATCTTTATCTTATTACAAAAACTGCAAAAATGCGAGTGAAGCTGCGTGCGTCAGCTCGTTCAATTAAACAAAGCGATATATTCAAAAGCGAATGAGTGTAATTCTGACCATCACTAATTAAACATTTGTTTATTTAATATTATAAAGTTTTTGTTTGTTACGAATAATACTCAAAAAACTACTGGTCCGATTTCAAAAATTCTTTCACCATTAGAATGCTATATTATTACTTACCTGAGTAACAAAGGCTATATTTATTACTAGCGATCCGCCCCAGCTTTGCACGAATACAAATACAAATATTTTATTAACTACAAAAAAAAATGTTGACACAGTAGTGATTCACTGGTTTCTGAGTTAGTTTTCACTGTGCTTAGGTTTTTATTGTTTGTACCCGTGCGAAGCTGGGGCAGATCGGCTAGTATTATATGATACTAGCCAATCTACACAATAATACAAATAGTAATAATAATAATACAAACCAGCAGCAGAAAGTATTGCAAGCATTGTCTGTATCAAGAAAATGTATTAACGGTGTTTGAATTCACAACAACACTCATTACAAGTTTACTCAGATTATTTTGATAAAATAAATTGCCATTTATTAACGAGTAAGTATAACTAATTGTGTGATGTTCTAATAAATTTGGCGCGGCGGGCGAAGGTCCGACTGCGACGCAGGAGGTTGCGGGTTTGATTCCCGCAACCTTGATTGTACGATCTGCATATATTTATTTCGGGTGTTCTGGGTATTTTCTATGTATAATAAAAAATAAGTAATATGTATTGTATTGTATAAAATATATCAGTAACCATAATACAAGCTCTGCTTAGCTTGGGGCTAGATGATGCTGAGTTGCTAATCAAACCGACAAGAAGAAGATGAACTAGAGAACAAAAAACAAACACCTCCATTTTTGAAAATATGCAAGAAATAAAACGATTGCCACTTACAAGCCTCCAATCGCCAGTAATTTATAATGTTCAATCAAACTAGTGTTAGCCTCTCGTGAAGGTATTTCACGATTCCTTTGAATATCGTTCTAGACCGCGTCTTTGGAGTTCTTGTGGTTCGTTTGGTAGTTCCAAATTATTTTGCCGGTTTTGACGAAGTTTTGTTGTTGAACTTTATCATCAACGTCAGTCTTCTAATAATTGTTATTTCTAATAACATGTTATTTCTTTCACACTCTTGCAGTCAATCGAGACGGCCGAGAAGAGAGAAGAAACCACATTTCTAATCTCAAATGTAAATAATCTGATATATTTTTGGAAATAACTACATTGAAAACATGAGTTTTTTTTGGCATTACTGTTTTTTTTTTAATAGAGATTTTTGTATTTCGTGACTTACGAGTATGCACCCAATACCTAGGTGATTTCTCAAAACACAATTTCACAACGATCAACTGTTATAACCACCCTTCCACTCGAGAAAATATTAAAAATAAATGCTACTATAAAAACTTAACGGACTCTCAACAGTACAGTTAATAAACACAACAAAAGCACAAGCTTCATGAAACCAAATGGTCCTCTCACAAAGACTTTTATCATAAACCATACTAAATTATACACAAAGCTTAACTTGCTAAATTACTTTTTGTTTTAACCGAGGACCAAATTAAAAATGGCAAGCCAAGTGACAGAATGAATAAAATGTCAAAAATATGAAAAAAACGCGGGTCTCATTTAATGCTAAAAACGACATTCTTGACGTCTGTCACCTTGACATTTCTTTAAAATTAAAAATAAAATTTTCAGTAATTTTCAGTAAAGTATACATAGGTATACTTTACCTTTAGTCGACTGGATAGTAGCGCGAGAGGCAACAATAATCGCAGAGTTTTATTGTGAAAATTGTGATTAAAAACGCTTTTAAAGCGACATTAAACCTAGGAGTGGTAATAGCATTTTGGATACAGAATTGTACGCTAAACGAGTGTAGAGCCATATAATAAGTTAAAAAGAGAATAGAAATGTAACTCAGTTTGTTGTTATTGAGATATTTTAGTAAGGTTGAATTCCACCAACATCTGGAACAACTATTCCGCGGAATAAGAAATGTCAAATACAAGGAAACTGTCACTTTATTCATAAATAAATACGATTTACTTGGAGAATAGCACCTATTCGAGTTTTGTCAAATCCACCAAAGTCACTTTTGCATACTGCATAGAAGCAAAATATCTGGTACTGTTAATTTTTCTTATGGTGTGGGGGGCCATTGTTAGCTGCTAAGATTACGATAGTATTTTTGCAGATGCAATCTCCTTTCAAAAATCACTTTCATCATCACCATGAGATTGGTAGACGACATGGACGAAGTTACTTGTTTAGACCACTTATTCTTAGAGTTACGTTTCTTCTGGTATAAATGTTTATTCTCTGTGAAAGAGGCAAACCATACAATGTTAAGCAATTAAAAATATGTTAAGTACTAGGGTTTACCATCCCACAAAGGTGCTAAATGTTTAGGATACGTGATCCAACAGACTACAAATAAAAGCATAACCATTATCCTAGTTTATACGTACATAAATAATTAGTAAAAGTAGATTATGAACCAAGGGGATAAAGCAGTGTCTATTTTTTGTTTTCATGTAAAATAGTTTATTTCAGCACGCGGCTTCGTACGCGTGTTTCTTTTGAAACTCATATTATGCATAGAGCTGAGACTTGAACGCAGAAACAGAACTTGAAACCATTATCCGGTTACTATAATAACCAGTTCAAGGAAAACATTTTGTGCCGAGCACCTGCCACATGTTCATTCACATAACTCTGTTAGCGACCAATCTCCATTGATCTCCATCTCAAACTGTCTAATAGGACAGACTCTTCTGTTTAGACAGTTTGAGATGTGTCCCACAACCTTCCTAAGCTTGACACGAGACGAAACAATAACAGAGTTATCAACTTTTTTCTTGTTTTGATAACCTTTCCCAGTATGGCAGTAGGGCAGATAGCGCCATCTGTCAAAGCAATCGGAACTACTTTTTTTAAATTTTGAATCAAAAACTCCTCATTGTTTTTTCGGTATTATTATTGACGGAACATATAAAAAAAGTCTGAAAAAGACAAATGAAACTAATTATTTTTAATTGTATTTTTAATTTAGGGTAGTCGGTAAATCTTTAAGACGGTTTAAGCAGGGTGTAAATTAATCCCTTCTCTAAATAGACATAAAGATGTCAATTGCTTTGACTTCATTCGGATGACGACGCGACGCTGACAAGCATTTTGCAAAACTTGCGACAGAACTTTTGTTGTCCGGCTGACCAACAAACTCACACAAACACAACACAACAACAAATTAAATTATTGGGCGAGACGAGCAGTGCTACGCAAGTTTGTGTGACACTGCAAGTATTATGGTCAAGCGTGGTGCTTATTATCAGAGAAACGACATGATCATCTCGTCGACTGATGTCATAAAAAAAAATATGGAATCTTGCTCGCATCATGGTCAGCGTAGCGTTGTCGTTGAGCCGCGTTGAATGATGTAATTTGCAGTAGGTATAAATCCTGTAGACATAAAGTTTTATTTGACCGAATCCTACCAGAAATGTGTATCTATGACTCCTGTGTTTTACATATTTACGGTTTCTGTTTTTGAGTACCCACTTAATTAAGAAAATTACAAGACGGTAAGTACGTAAATAGGTACTTAAGTATTCAATTAAGTTACTAAATGACTTCTATCTAGGTAAGTAGTTTCACAAACATTAAATTGTATGGTATTACCTTAGTTGTCTAATTAGATAGCCAAGTCATTTACTAAAACCTTACTGAGTACTTATCTTCCAACAAACTTTACCACTCGCGTATCGTGTCTTGACATTTTATCTCACTGACGTGAAATAGCGACATCTAGCGGTAGCTCTACAAAAACTTTTCTCATTATGCCGAGTGCAAGCTAACAAGAACCTCTAGACTGGACTAGAAGTCTAGAACCACGAATTAAATTCGTATTAGGTCATTGTTCACCTAAAATAAAACGGCTGATTTAATAACAATTTAGGTAGGAAATTTCAATTTAGTAGGTAGAGCCAAAATAAAGTTTTGGAGAATGAGAAGATCTTAGTTATCATGTTGCAAAAAAATGTTGGTTGAAATAAACAAACAGACAGACAGAAGTATTGACTGGACAACAATAAACAGAAATAATAATCTGTTTGTTTAATTTCATCTGACATAATTTATTTTGTCCGGCTTCCCATTAAAACCACTGACTAGATCCATTTGGTGTCAAAACTATAGATACTTTTTTTTAATAATCTATCTTCTTCATATTATCTCAGTCTTCGCTAAAAATATATAATATAATGTAAAGCTGAATCTTTTGTTTTCATAAACAGTTCTAATGTATCTTCTTAGATTTCGACTTGTTCAACCCCTAACCTCAAAAGAAAGTTAAAAGAAAATATCCAATGAAAAAAAGTTTCTTGTTTGTTTTACAGTGAGTATCACAATTTGTAGATGCTTTTTAGGGCTGCTATCCACTGAGACTTATGCATTATGCATACAGAATATTTCCTGCCAAATTGCCTAAGGCATAAGTTTTACGCTGTCATGTCATTTATATAGGTGGATACCATCTTGGAGAGAACACAATGGAGGGAAACACATCAATACATTAACAAGAGTAATGATGATGTGAAGTAATGTTGTTACGTCGGCTTGAACTATGGGCTATAAAGGTTGTAAAAATTATAATTCTTCTCACCATTTTCCACATGAGTCAGTTAAGCGGGCTGGGGTGAGGTGGCAGTGCCATTGCAGTGCTAAACGCGTTCTACACATTAAACAGGACCGAAAACACATCGAACGCAGCAACACTGAAGTAAATGTTATATTCAGTGCCAAAACTTACGTATATCTACCCAAGTCTGTGATAAAGACAGAAAAAAAAGATCTACAGAAAAAAATTCATTCACTGACTCCCCTAAAAAGCAAAATAAAACACAAATAAAGAAAAAAAAATCTACAGAAAAACAAACAAACTGTACCGACCGTTTCCACTGTTTCCTAACATTATTAAAGGTTTACTTTCAAACGAGGGTGACTGAGTTAGGCAGAATTCACTACGTTGACTTGACAATGCGAGATCGCAACGCCAAGCGGTGACGTTACCGTCTTCTTAGTTCTATATGACAAATAAGACAGTTTTTGTATTAACAGTTCTACCATGTAACTACTAAGACAAAAATTTTAACAGTTCTATGATGTCACAGTCCTATAAAAAAAAATCCTATAGAGAGTCCTATTGAGAGTTACCATTCGTAAGAGTCGCCTAGCTGTAAATGTCTAGCTATCGCCCGACGACAAAACTCGGTTATTTTCTTTCTCGTGTAACAAAATCACTGGTAAATTTACGGAAAAAAGCTATGCATCGTGGTAACAGTTTTTTGGTTCAGCTTAGTTATCTCCGACATCTAATCTATAAGTCGAACTACAATATTTATTACGATTATCGTTTGTCGCTTTCAATTCCTTTCCTTCGTTAACGTCGTCGCATGTTGCCGGTTAACCCAATTGTTACAACTGAAACTATTTTTCATCTTCGTTCATACTGTTTTTTTTACAGTTCCATTCAAACCTGTTTGAATTGGCCGGTCAGTCGGAGAACATTCTAACAGTAAAGTTGTGCTGTGTTAAGACAGCCAGCTAATAGAAAGGGTTAGAACTTGATTAGCACCTCATGCCGCGGTCTCGTCATCGTGGCTGTCACTAACGGAAAAGTGTGGCTTCGACCAACTAATATTCTGCTATTATATGTTTAGTCAAATCTAAACTAAGACATAAAGTTATACGGGTGTTAATAACGCTTATTTTGGCGAAGCAATGTCGCGTCGCTATTACGTATGTATTTCCAGCAGATGCTGCATTGGCTGGTGTGCTTAACACTTTGACGATGACTTCAAGTTATTTGCCCTTGGTAGAAGTGCTTGAAACTTTGCGCAAAAGCTCCAGAACTCTTCAATAGAATAGTTGTTCGTTAATTTGTTGGAGGGGCTATTTTCTAAGGGTCCTCTTAAACTTAGGCGGTTTTTGTTGATCAACGCTCTACAAAACTGCAAGAATTTAGATTGGCTCTAAATGTGTTGACCGGAGAGAAAATGTCAAGTCTATCTACGTGCCGAGCGAACTTTTCATTCTAGAAAAACTAATTTTTAGCTACAGCTTTATTATTATATATTGTTTCTCGACCTAAAACCTTGTGCATTTAAAATACATCAATTCAGATATAAAACTACGTACTCAGTTTTACTATACTACAGTATGACCAGTCGTCAAAAGTTGCCACTGCTGGAACACTGGTCTATTCTCAAGCGAGAGTGGTTGGGTCCTATTTTAATACGCTAAATTAAGCGAATAGGAAGTTAATTCTGTAATACTATGCCAATAATATTAAGATCTTACTGCGAGTTCTTAACAAAGTTTGTTAGTGGGGCTCACTCGTCTTGACCGAGCTAACTCACTTTGATGGGTGATTTTATATGAAACACTGACTTAATTTCAATACGAACACTCCGTAAAATAAACAAATATCAATAATTTTGTAGTAATATAATTACTGGGTCATTTGCCTTTCTATAACTCACTTATTTCGAATCGAAATTTCTTCATTCCGGTTCTATTAGTAAATTCAATTTACATTACAATCTTAAGCCGAGGTTGCACTTGCGGGATCTCGGAGAAAGATCCCGGGGGAAAATGAAAGCACCGGGAATATTATAAAAACCCACGTTAGCTAGTTATTTTCTGAAGTAAATTGAATTTTTAGTAAGGTTTGTTTAGGTTGTGTCGTTATTTAGTCAAGTCACTGGCGTAATACTAATATTTGTTCTGTGTCACTAGCAATTAAAATAGTAGTTACAATCAGCGATAAAGTTTACTGCTTTCTTTAAAACTATTTATAAACTTTTTGTAATTGAGGCAAAGCTTTTTTACATTAGGTATAATGTGATAAATACATGCATAAAACTTGCTACAATCATGACATACTGTGCTTCACTCATCCTCATCACATTCTTCATGGTCTCTTGACTTGGTCATTCTTTAAAACTTAAGATTATAAAGATTAAAACTTGAGTAAAAAAATGTCTTACATACATTATGTATGTACAGTACACAGTAGTGTACCTAGTAGTATGAATGGGTGTGTATCAGTTTGTGAGTCACACCAAACACAACAAGCTTAATAAATCTGGGATGTGTACTTGCCTCAAATAGTACTAACACAGTGTAAGTATGCCTTTATATCAAAATGCAAAAACAGTATAAAGTCGATTTCGTCTTCGCTATAATGGCTGTTTTTACTAACTGCGTTTAAAATGACATTTCAATGCTAAATCAATAGAGAGAGGGTGATCCTCTTAAGTCTTACAGAGTTTTAAAGTTTTTTATTAGTGCAATTTATATCAAGTTAAACCAATGTTTGATAGAAAGCGGCAACTTTTTTTGACGGTTATATACTTAATACTTACATCCACCAAATCTTATTTGGGTCTGCTTGGTGGGTTAGGAGCCAATCACTGTCGTTTGTTGTCCTGCCCCCATACTATAAACTCTTAGAGCTATTCAAATTAGGACCTAAACTGAATTGTCAAAAAATTTTGTACCATGAAAATAACTACATAGAATGTTTTTTGTAGGCTACCTATCAACCGACGGCAAAAATAGCTGACACCTGACACAACTGGTGAAGAAAAAAACGATAAAAACTCACTCCCTAGTCATCTTACTCAACTCATCTCATGATAGTATGTGCATTCTTCGGTTTTCTGGCTAGTAAGACGAACCAACATTTTAAATGAATCTTGTGATTTTATTGAATAAAACTCTTTTGACTTTGACTTTAACATGTATCCATTTCTGAAAACATTAGCGATCACCCGGTAATCGAAACTAAACTACGAAAACGAAGCTTGAGATAATTTTTGTGGGATAGTTTGAATACTCTTTGGAAAGCAATTTGTATAGTTTGACTGCTGTTTGGTATTTCAATTTTGCGGGTGGATAAAAGAGCTTTACATTTTGCGTGACCTATCTTGCTTGGTCTTGGTTATTTTAGGTACCCTCGTTTGTATTTTTTGTAAAGTGATCTCAGCTTTTCGTGACGTAGCTGGCTATATTGTTCATAACAGATCAACGTAGTTAAGTACTGTTCCGCGCAGTCACCATTCGGATAGGTGACCGCCCTTGATTAAAACTTAATGCTTCAGGGCTTCGGAGGGCACGTTAAGCAGTCGGCCCCGGCTTTTTCAAAGCCATGTGTGAGGTCTTCGGGCGGCCTATAAACTGTGTTACCAGAGTTGGCTACTGAAATACCAACTTACTTTAGCTTTGAATAAAAAACCATTTTGGTACGTAGATCAATTATGTATAGAGCCGTAACCATTACGAAGAAACCTATTTAGTAGTTAACCTTTATTTAAATAAATTAATACCAAAATAAGGCTTTTACCATGTCGATCTTGAGATACGGTCAATATTAGTAGATTACCTGTCTACCAAGACAGTGGTTTCGGAAGGGAGGAGCGTTCAAGGCGATCCCTTCGAGGTATTGGCATCAAACCGCTGACGGGTCCTGATATAAACCCGGTTTTGTACTTGTAGATATGTTAAAAATCTTCTCAAGTATAAGCTTTTTTCGTTTCTCAAAAATAGGTACCTATGTATATGTACTACATAGTTAATATTTCGATCATGATTTTAATAATAGCAGATAGATAAGTAAATTGCAAACGAAATAATGTGAATCAATGAATGCAGGTTGCATGCAATGCTTATAAATGGATCAGTTTTGGTGCTGCCTTCACATCACAGTGTGAGGATAACCAAATTGGTTTTGAACGGATACATCATGGCTTTGCAGTTTCCGGATCGGAGAGATTTCACTTTGAGCATTATAGCGTATAGACAGTATTCGGCAAAATCTAGCAGTAATCGAGTTACAGCAATATATTGTATCAGTTATAATTTACAGCAACGGAGAATAGATTTCATTCACTACATCTACACTATTTGTGATAGAGCTCGTCCGGGAAAGACTACCACCATACCTTTCCGCCACCAAGCAGTAATGCTCGCATTGCTGTGTTCCGGTTCGAAGGGTATGGTTTCCGGTGAAATTACAAGCACATGAGACTTTCCATCTAACGTTTCAGGGTGGTAACACGCCAGTGATATCTATGATGCGTGCGTACATAGGCCACGGTAATTTACCATCAAGTGGGCCGTACGCTTGGTTGCCACTTTAGAGAATTAAAAAAAAATCGCGTGCCTTAGCTTAAATTCATCTTGCAGTGTTTCGCAAACTCAATTCTCAATTTTCTTACCGGCCTCTTCAAGTTTTGATGTCTCTGAGAGAAATAAAGATTGGACGACCTCATCAGATTGATGGAAGGTGCGAGGTATTTGTGCTGAGATTTTAGGATTACTGGTTCAGAGAATTTATTTTTATAATGTTTTATTCAGTTTTCAAGTACCTACCTATCAAATCTTTTGAACATAACAGGATATCAATTATAGTTACACCTATCATTAGTTGTTTTATTAGCAAACTACTCGTTCCGAAACTTAGCCGACCGTAGACTTATAACCTTATTGTGCAAAGCAAAGTGCTAAGTCATAAGCTCTAAGTGCTTTTTGCTACAACACCTAGGTAAGGCTTTCACAACTAAGTATAAGTACAGGTAGCTTACAAGTGCAATAGTATATTAGATGGTATTAGTTAGAATTCCTCGCACGTGGTTTCATTGCACGAGTTAGTGCCCGAGGTGCCTTGGGTGGGACGTGCGTGATTACCCTAATCGGGTCACTGTAGCGGTCACTTGGCGATGTCTAATCTGTTGAATACTAGCTTTATAATTACATAATACACCTTGACTTGGAATAATAGCTCTAGCTTATTACTTTTGAACTTGATAGATTAAACTTATATTAAATATTAATCATTTATTTCACTTTGAGCACTTGAGTACCTACACAAAGTTATAACTATAAAAATAAATAAAATTCATTTATTCTCTCTCACAAGGTAATCTTAGTGCAGTAAACAGAGTTACCACTCCGCGAGAACAGCAGATCTAGGCTTTTATCTATAAAATTATAATCTAACTAGTTGTTGCCCGCGACTTCGTTTGCGTGGAACTCAGCAAAATTTTTTTTCCGGGACAAAAAGCAGTCCTATGCCCGGTCACTATATTTATGTTTTAAATTTCAGCCAAATCGGTCTAGTGGTTGTCGAGTTTTACAGGAACAAACATCCATCCAAACATCCAAACTTTTGCATTTATATTATTAGTATGATAGTGTGATTAATGTGATAGTGTGATAATGTTTTTTTTTATTGTTTTAGAAAAAGAAAAAAGACCCAATACTATTCATAGTACGCGGTGCGAAGAGATGACATTTAACGCTACAGCAAACCTCATTCTAATTTCGAGTTAGTTTATGTTTGAAGTTAGAAAAGCAAGACTTGAAAGATACGTTTGATGACAATGAAGCCGCTGGACTTCCTGGACTGGATTTATTTGATTGGGAGTTTAATAGCTGATTAAATACAAGCAAGCGTTGAAATTCTTAGCTATTCATATTTATAAGGCGTTTTGGTCAACACTTACAATAAAGTAAAGCAAACACATGCCTGTAGCACAGAACTTATTACTGCGTACCTACCTACTGTGAAGCTTGTATGCCATAGAATTGCATGAAAGTAATTTTGACATGCCACTCATAGTTTTCAGTTCATAGAATACTTGTATTTCATTTGATATCTTTATTAATGTTTACATAAACACAATTTCGAAGCTAGGGCTTAATCTTAAGCTCTATATTGCTCGATATTGCAGCGCTGAGACTGAACTCTTTAAAAGAAACCTGACTTATAGAGCGTTTCAATAAGAACTCATAGACCGTAGGTTTACTAGTACTCGCAATTTAAGGACAAGTCTATTTATTACCTACTATCTCTATCTAGAAAGTCTTGTAGAACTAGTTCGAAAAATGTGGTAACCGATGAAAACAGATAGGTAATACCTAAATACCCCGAAACGCTATGGTTCCGACGTCAGAAAATGTTAAAGTTTCATTCAGGCGTAAGTATATATTTTTTGTGATTCAGGTAAGATTATGACTTTTTTGTAGGACATCGATGATCGCATTTGTATTAACATTAGTCATTTTATTATCTCATAAATAAAATTTATATTAGTTTTAAAGCAATTGAAATCATAACCTAAGCGGTACCTAAGACCTGCAATTTTAGGGACATTCCCTTTTTTTTCTATCTTGAAGTTCAGTAAGGCTTACAGAACAAAACTCAAACGACGCTTAATATGCATAATATTACATAATATTATCACATAATAAAGTTGTCTGAAAATCAATGAACACCTACTAAGTCGCGAGGAAACACTAGTCCATATACTTAATAATCCGACTCTTGAAAGCAATTGTTTAGTTTTGCATAATAAAATACTAGACGCTATACGATTAAATAAGTCAAAGTACTCGTAGCAAGATGAAACGAAAGTGGATGTAGCTATAGCTTTAAACTATAATTATATTTAAACTTAAATCTGAGCGGCCGTCACCGCGCAAATCATGAACGAGAACGTTTTTGATTGGTTTTCGTTGTGCATGCATGACACTTGCTTTCATATTTTATTACATTATTTTAGTCATAGTACCTGTTTTATTAATTCTACTATCACACAGTCTAGTCGCTGGTTTGGCAAGTTTGGTTTGGTTTGTAATTTTTTTTTTTATTTTCTTTATTTACTTTATGTACCTACTTACATTTATTTTATTTTATTTTTAATTTTCATTCATTTTATTTATTCTAAGCAAAAGTATATTTAGACATGAATTATGCGGAAACATGTAAATAGTGGGTTAGTAAATTTAAAAAATAATTATTAGCTTTGTTTGTTTTCTTAGGGTTGGATTCGACTAGGCACTATTCTTCGAGTAAATCGTAGTTATTCGCGAGTAAACTGACAGTTTCCTTGTATTTGACATTTCATATTCCGCGGAACAGTTATTCCAAAAGTTGAATGAAACCAGCCTAAGAAACTAACATAAAATAAATAAACTAATATTATAAATACAAAAAATTGGATATAGTTTTTAAAACTATCATGGTTATTAACGTAATTTTCACTAAAAACGGGATATTTACCATGATTTGTGAGTTTTACTGCGCCGAAATATCGGGAATCAATAAAACTCACAAATCATGGTATATATCCTGTTTTAGTGAAAAAAAAATATTTGGATGTTATTAAGTTAGTAAGATTATTAGTAGGAGCGCAAACTTTTAGCGCAATAGGGGTCCAGTGCAAGTGATTGCAGACTTGCTTGTGTCGTAACTGGTAACCGACTTCCGTCTGCGCTATTGACATTGCCTCTGACTTTCTCCAAGGTGATGCAACTTGTTGCGTAAATTCACATAACATTTGATAATAAATGAGAGGTCTCTAGGCTAATGTATGCATGTGTTATTTGAACTCTATTAAAATGAATGTAGAGTAGAATTTTGGTAATATTCATTTGTGATAGATTTTGAATTTGATTGTGTTCTGGATTATTTGTTATTTTGTGTCTAAAAAAAATCTTATAGTGTGTAGTGATACTACTAATATTAGATCATGACGGAGGCCTTCGGGCGGCCTATAAACTTTGTCAACAGAGTTGACCACTGACTGATACAAACTTACTGACTTGCTATAATTTTATTTTTTATTTTTACATCCAGTGCGAGGTTGTGAAATGAACTTCCTTCTGATGTTTTTCCGCTCTGTAAAAATATAGAAATAAATATAGAACACTCACATTTTTTTTTACCGTTATTACTTTATAAGGTCACTCACCCATGACTCAAACTACAAAGTGTCGCCACAGAGTACTTAACAGTATCTTAAGGGTCTTTGTTATGTACCGGGAAGTCGTAAAGTGACGTCACGACGCGACGAGGGTCTAATATCATGTTTTTTAAAAACTTCGTTTTTTTTTTTCTTTTTAATTATATCCGCCATAAAGATAAAAGATAAATTTCTTATTAATGTGAATAGTAAAGGTATTTTAACTAAGTTATAGTAATAAATTTCTTTGTTTTGCCATAAACTACCAATAATTGCTTATTTATTATTTATTGGTTTTAAGTAGGTCATTATTATACGGTCGGTGTATCTAAGCAAAAGTATTTTGTTTTGTCTTTGACAATATAGGTAAAGTTTTCTGCTTCGATGCACAATGGGTTTTTCTTTGCGTCCGCAATAGACGGATAACTACGCAATACGCATAATATGCGTATATTTTCGCCAACTGTACTTGTACAAGAAATATTTTACTTAGATAGGTTATTCTTATTTCTGGATTATTAGTGCAAGCTGCTAATTGAAACGACGTCAATCATTTGTATGAGATAGAGATTTTACGTTTTTATTTTAGTCAGCACTTAGAAACTGCATCCCACTATGAGAAATTATAGTAATATCCATGTTTCAAGTTTCTAGGTTTTGTTTAGGCTCTGTTTTGTCACCAAGCCTTTTATAATAATATTTATATTGATTTTGACAGACGATTGTAGCGTTTTTGTTGTACCATTAAGCACTAGCGACAGCGACGAATGATTCTTCGGATTTTTTCCTGATATCAATTCAGAAATTAGTAATCGTCTTTAAACTAATTAAAATATTAAATCTTTTGCTTATTCACTGCTTAAAAATGTTATGCCATAAGCTAATTAGTATCATAAGTGCCCTTCGAGGCAAGTTGGCAAGGCAAGTGGTGGTGGCAGTAGCGAGCGCAGTGGCTAGCCAGTCAACCTTGCGACTGTGTGCTGTGTTGTGTTGCACCTACTTGGATTACTTGTTACGGTATGTTGTGGTTTTAATTTTAATAGCTTAGTTTACGCGTACAGTCAAAACCAGATGTTGCTGACCTTTGGACAAAGTTTAAGTGGTTTTTCAATGACAACTCAACTAGATTATTTTTGTTTATAATACTTTTAAGGATCAAGGAGTGAAAAGTTAAAATATCGTCTACGCTAGCATCAGTTAGTATTCAAAACAGCAAGATGAATTGCACAGTTTTTGAAGAACTTCCTATCCACCACTGTACCACACCGGGATCATATTTTTTCAAATATTGTCATGATTTTTTAATTGCCATCAGGTTCTAGGATTATTCTTAACTTGTAAAACGCCGTGCAAGTATCTAAAGCCTACCTTTTTGACTGTTCGTTGATTGTAAGTCAGTCATCTAGTCAGTGAACTGCGTTACTGTACATAAGAGGTGGGTACTAGAAACCTGAATTATTTAATCTTTACATATTTTTATTAGTATAATACAAAGTCGTTTCCCGCCGTTTGGTCACCCTAAACATAATGTATGTATGTCTGTATGTATGTGTGTATGCTTGCTTAGATCGTTTAAACTAAGCAAAGGATTTGAATGGTGTTTTCAACAGATAAATTGATTATTTATGCACCAGTGCGAAGCCGGGGCGGGTCACTAGTAATATTATAATAAACTGTAAATAGTTATTACTAATATATTACAAACAAGACCTTTAGTATATTTAAATCATGCAACATAATATTTTGTTCATACAAACTTTTACCTTTCTTGCCTCATCCAACACTTTACCAAGATCCTCATTTGTATTGGTAACTTGAATGGGATTTCGTATTGATTGGGCTACAGCGTTTGTTTTATGTATTCTGCAAAGTTATTTAATTAAATTTTGCAGCAAGGCTTAAATACAAATAAGGCAACCAGCAACCACAGAAAAGCAAACACTAAATGATGCTTGCTGATCGTGTTAATGAAAATAAACACTCATTATATTAATGAAAATGTGGCAAATAAATATTCATAATCAAATAGTAAATTAATTAGCAGCTTTCCACTGAGTGTGAAAATGATTTACAATAATAACGCAAACAGCGTTAAAATAAACGTGGTTAAAATATTAACATTGCGTATCTGAAAATTAAAATAAAATTATAAAGATAAACTAATTTATTTTCTCAGCGCTCTGCTATTGTTACATTTTTTGTACCACTATAATTATACTTGGCCTAACTTTGTTAACTACTAGAGCGTCAAAAATTGTTATAGCACACCTACATAATCACATATAATAATCCCCACCCGCGCTAGAATTCCCTGGTGTGGTAGCTATCAGAAACTGAAAGTACCTACCATGGTACCACGACACCCACAGTTGGTTCAAATATTCAAAGATCATTTTCATCTACAACAATTATCATTCTACAATATATATCTTTTTAATTGCCATTATCTAGTGCGTTTTATATTGAGTTTACTTATCTCGAGGTGCGAATCGCCAAAGGACCCTGCTTGAGCCTTGTTTATATCATTAAAATATAAAAATCAAGTGAAGACTTAATTATTGCTTCAACTGTACTAAAGTATATGTAATTTGCCTTTATAAAAAGCTTGGGCCGAATGTAGAGCTGATAAGTAGGACAAAACCAGGTTTTTTTATAATAAAATATATTTTGGGCCTAATTCTAAATGGAGGTATAAGATCTGCACTGACACAGGCACTGACGTCCCGCATTGGGGTGTATTGTGCATTGAGCCTGATACGGCATACAATGTACGAAAGCAGATTTATTTACCTGGGCCAAACTTTTGCGGGACGAATACGGCATAAATAAATTTTTTTTGTCAAGCAAACATTAGTCTGGACCTGTCTGGATCTCAGAGAAGACCTCTAGAACAATCGGTAGTGCCAGATTATGTCTCCAACCAGTAGATTGCAAGGCAAGCACTACTGTGTTTAGGTTTGAAGTGCACTGAAGCAATTGAAATTAGTAATGCTGTACCAAGCAGAACTTCAAAGTTTTAAACTTTGAGTAATACACTCTGTGGTTATACTGCAACTGTCACGGTCAGGCTTATCATCAGGCGAATGGCTTGACTCTTGTAGTTGTAAAGCGCCTGGTAGAGTTGTGATGGCACATTTACTATAATTGCATCTTATATTCATTATTTGATAGATAAATAGATGCAATAATATATTGAAGAACTACAAGAACCGCTCGCCAGTTTGAGTGACAGCCAATCTAATATCCATTTCAGAAACTACTTTCATTAATTCCGCAATCTTTTGCAATTTGTTTTTAAAGAAAAAATATCTTCATATTATTAGTATTCATACATTACCCTTCAACTTTGATCTTTTACTCCTACTTTCATTCAACTTGTGTTTTACGCTCAAGGTGTCAAAGATGCCCATGTAATACGATCCGAGTATCTTATTTCTACCCAGCTGTTGTCGGTTCTGAAAGCTGTTGCTTGCCCATTGCTATTTGATTTTAAGAGTAATCCATGAATATCTTTATTTTGGATGTTATTACACAGTCAAACTCCAAGCATAACTCTTTCCACAACTAGTCGTATAATAGAGAACGTATAATATAGAACAGCTCAAAGTTGATTTACGGTTATTTATTATGCAAGTTTACCAATCGTATTTAGCTAGGATATAATATAGCATGTATATAATGATTTGTGTAGCTAATGTGCCCTAAGGTTGGCACAGCTTTGGCAAACTAAAGGCTATATAACACTTTACGAGATGGCCGATATTTGGAGGCTTTGTAAAGCCGTTACGGCCGGCATGTTGGCTGTGTGTGAGTCCGTGTGTATAATATACTGTGTTTGATATACTCGTATAAATGTCTATACAAAACAGAAAATCATGTAGTTTTCAAGTTGTGAATCTGGCATCATCATCACATCCACCATTTCTATAACTATAATTACTAAATATTAGTGTAAAAAACTATTAAATAAGTAAGTACCTACATAGTTATAAAATAATGTGTGGTTAATGAATAAATACCTTTTTATTTATTTATTTTATTTATTATCATCAACATTTTGTCATGTTAATTGCTTCAGAGGTTAGGTAAAATACGGTTTATTATTATTATTTTACTATTACTAATAACAAATTAAGTATTTAATAACATTACTTCAGTGTATGTGTGTATACAATTAAAGTGTTTGTACCATCAGTTTCAAAAACTAGCTGCATCCTGTTAATAAATCAAAAGACTTCGCTACGTATCTGGTGGCCTATGAGCTCACAGAGATATGGACGTTCATCAAATTGCGACACCGCATGATTGCACAAAAAGCGACATCGTTTTGCTGAGCACTGATGCATAGCGTCGAATAAATAAGTGGACACACGCAAGTCAGCCGGCAATAGTTTTTGTTTATCTCAATAAAACAGTGCTGATTGTGGTGAATTCCCACACGAGGCTGTAATACCTTTCACTTTGTCTCTGTGCAGGTTTATGTCATAAACCTTTAACAATGGGATGTTTCAATTACGAGTATAATTGTAAGCAACATTATTTAACAGTACCTACCGCTGTAATATACAGGGTATTTTATTATTAGTGCATAATATTCAAGGAGTATGTTCCACACACAAAAATAAATACTTGTACCTTTTTTTATATTTTTTTTACATTATGTCTGAAAAATCTCTAGATCGGTTACGTATTTGTCATCAAAAATAAAGGTCTCAAAAATACGTTTCATTTAAGCGCAACACATACAGAACGCGGGCGCGGGCCCGCGGCAGATCCACCGCGGGTGTTTTTTGTTGTATTTGTAGTAGCGTCAAGGATGACAACACACTGAAAGCGGGCGCGGGTCGGGTGAAGCGCGGCAGTCGCTCCCGCGTTCAGTCTGTTAGTTAACATGACGTTAAAATCTGTCTTCATATTTGTCATTGACATAAACGACAAGGAATTAATCGAGCTCTAAAATGCGAGCGAGCGAGTCGCTAAAATGTTAGATTTTTTATTAAAATGGTAAGTAGTAGAATTCAACAAAATATAAGTAAATAGACAAAGTCTATTGGCATTCAGAATATGTAATGGTCTGATAAAAACCATATTTCTAGTTTTTAACGTGCCTACAATAGAATTATGAATGGGTGACAGCTATAGAGGTGAATGATTTCCAACAATAGAACGGTGAAAATGCTTCGACTCTATTGTCATAGCGAATACCTACGTTTTCTTAGGTTCAGGCGCAGAATAATTAGATAATTCAGGTGGCATTTTGTAGGTAAGCCAGCTGGTATTTTCACGATATAGATTACGAGCTGTCCCGCGCGGCTTCACACGCATTATTTGCACAGTACATTTTTCCGAGACCTTAGACGATGTAGTATATAAATCTTTGTCTCCCACTTACACCCCTTCCGAGTGGTTGGGCCCTTCTAACTTAATTAGAAATTACACCTATGTCAACTTTTAAATCGATACATACGAGTATAATACATCAATTTTTACCAGACAAAATGTCAACCCCTTTATAACCCTTTTCCAATAATGAAATCTACCCCAGTTGCTATACTGGAGAACTCTGGTTTTAAATTCAAAGGGAAATTCCGGATATCTGATGCTACTCGTACCTTGCTACACATTGCTATTTAGGTAGGTATATTAATAATCATCATTAAACCACCTTCTAATGTTCCCACTGCTGAGACACCTACTCTTGCGAGAGTAGGCCTTAATAATGTTAAAAATATTAGAACCGGTTCTTTTTGATCTAATTTGACTGAAATTATTTTATTTGAATAACATAAAAACTAACAATACTACTCAGTTGCGTTTATCTTTCCTAAATACATAATTTTAGGTGGTCCTGCTGGAAAGTATGCTTCCCAGCAGGACCACTAGCAAAGTCGGTTTTATCATTACCTGACGCACGTACAGCAATAAACGGCATATGTACACTATGTACATTTAACGTTAGGTATATTCTATAGGGATATAAATAATCCGATTTTAACGTGGTGGCTCTGCTGGGTAGTACTACGCCTTAAATCTGCCACCTAGTGATGATAGAGATCGACTGTGTCCTACTCGCTTTTTTAAAACCATTTATTATATTTGAAATGATTATTTAAATATCTAAGAACTAAACATTTATTAACAAAATAAAATTAAAATATGTACACAATTAAATTACAAAAATACTATAAAATTAAACTCGAGTAAGCTAAGCATCGTACCAGGCGTTGAAGTGATGGTTAAAAAATATTTTTAAAAATGTTGCCTAAGTAGGTACAATTATTATTGTGTAACAATAACTAACGCAACATTAGACCCATAACATTTTTATGTCCGTCCAGTTTTACTTCCCACATCCTTATTATTTATCATCACCAGACCAACATAAAGTCCGGTCGACATAAGTAAAAAGTGTATTGTCCACTAAAGATAAGGGCTTAGAAAATATATTATATTACTTCTAAATTCGGTATCGTAGAAAACAAAAAAAAAACTGCAAAACATTGGCTTTTTTACAAGCTTATAAATAATTTGTATTGTTATCAAATGTTATTAAAGCTTTTATTTAATTTGTTATAATGTTTCGGTTATATTTCATTCAAGATGCAATGTTTTGAATGTTCTGTTCAGTTCAGTTTTCGGCAGTAGTTTTTTAAAGTCTTAGGTTCAGTGTACAGTAGCCCTAAGACTGGTCACTGTGTAACGAGCCCAGTGGTTCAGAAAACCAATGAATCATAATTTTATGGCTTGGCCCGTGTAAACATCAACTCATAACGATTCCGGGCTTCGTTTATGATCGATCGGCGATTTTGTCACAGGACTGGCTTTTGTCCGTTTTGGTAGAGATTCGATGAATTAACTCTCGATTTGTATATCTTGTCGTATTCTTGCACTTTAGTGATTGCCCTTTTCTGATTCTATGGGACCCGACCGTGCATAAAAATATGTTTCATTTTTGAAAAGTTTATGTGTTCAATGCGAGTGATATCAAACCGTGAATGAATATGAGGAAACTGGCATGTTTATGACTAAAAATCTAAATTATATTTGCCATCTGACGATTTGCATTTGAGACAGGCGTGGTGAATTAAAACCCAACAACTCTCGCTCGAGAGTAGAGTAGTTCGAGTAAACTCAGGCGTGGAAACATTACCAGGCTAACATAACATGATATCATCATGTTAACATCATGTCAGCCTGGTAATTTTTACACGCTATGGCAATGTATTCAATTTCGTATAAGCTTGTGGCAAACTTTAGAAGGCTTCACTAGTAATTAGTGAAGCCTCCTAATTTGGCCACAAGCTTATACAAATTTGCTAAATTATAATATTCAATAAATATACAGCTTAAAAACTAATCATCATATCATATCAGCCGATAGACGTCCACTGCTGGACATAAGCCTCCCCCAAAGAGCGCCATGATGACCGATTTTGGGCCTTCACCATCCACCGACTTCCTGCGACCGCATTAATGTCATCGGTCCATCGAGTGGGGGGGCCGTCCTACACTTCGTTTTCCAGTTCGTGGTCGCCACTCGAGAACCTTTATTCCCCAACGGTTATCGGTTCTGCGAGCTATATGGCTACAATGGTTTTACAAACGAATAAACTAAAATAATAAAAAATCAATAACTGACAGACATTCTACACAGCGCCATCTAGCCTTAAACTAAACAAAACTTGTACTATGGAAACAGATAACTTACTTGCAGGCTTTTTGTTTTATTGACAGCCCTATTACAGACATCATCATTCAATCAAAAGTTAACGTTCTGTAAAGGGTAATGTGAAGATTACTTGTATCATTCAGTTTATCCATCATGGTTTTTATATGGAAATCCAGGCTCAAACAGGCGATACGTGACAATTCGACAATACGTGTCGTGTAGATATCCCGCTCTACCTGTCGCGTTTGGATGGTTTTACTTTGAATTATTGCTTTGTTCTTTGCCAATGCTAAACGGTTTTTGAATGCTTTTTTACCTATCCTACAGCTGGGGAAAGGTTTTCCAAAGTCTTCCATTCATCCCGGTCCTTGGCAGTCTCCCACCAATTTGCTTCTAACACTCTTTTTTCTGTATCTACAGAGTAAAAAAAATGCACACGTCATTCTAAAGCGATGAGCTTGCATTATGATCCTTGTTATTTTATTGAGTAAAAATATAAAAAATCGTATAGAAAATATTGGTCTTAACTCCAACTAAGATTTACTAAATAGGTATTTAGTATTTAGTTGTTCTAAAAAGTTAAGTAAGTAGGTACTTACTTAACTTTTTAGAACAATTTCATCTTGAAGTAAGTAAGTTCGTATAAGTCAGTGGTCAAAAAGGTAGCTTTTTTTAAAGTTTCATCTTTTAAAATAAGCTATGAAAGCTTATTTTTTAAGATGAAATGATTCCATTTATAGAACCAATAGAAAAAATCATAAAACGAAATTCGATCACAAGTTCATGTTCTCATGGTAAGTATTCACATTTCACACGCAATCAGAATAAGCCCAACAAGAATAATAAAAGGTAATAATTTTCTTCGAATCATAATTTTCTCCAGAAGTCCTCTTGTTTATTTGGAAGACAAACACATTTGGAATCCTGAAGATATGAAATAAACGTGTTTGACTATTTGGCCAGGTGCGCTGAGCACATACTGTTCATAATATAATAAGGAAATTGCTCATAGATTCAATGAAGAGTAGGAAACCTACTGCAAAGCAATTGTTCGTAATGTTTACTTGGCTTCTAAGAAAAGACAAAGAGACAAACTATAAGGTTTATATAAGTAGTTGTTTGATTAAAAGCCTAATATTGACCAAACCCGCTAACTAACAAAAATATAATATTAGTGAGGCGAAATGGTCAAGCACAAACATTTAGTTTATAAACAAACCGGCGAGCAGACAAGTCACAATAACTAATCGTGTAATTTTTGTAGTTTTGTAAATAAAAAAATGAAATTAAAAATTTAACGTAGGTGTGCTGTGCATGTGTCTAAACATAATTTTTTTCATAATAATGGGAGAAGCCTTGACACGATGACATAATAGTCAGAACGCGAGATCTTCAATATACTATCGCTCACAAGGCCAAGAGCCTCCACGTTAGGAAACGTTCTACAAATGTCATTGGGTGGGGTGGATTCGACTAACATCTGGGATATCTATTCTGCGGAATAATAAATGTCAAATACACTGACATTTATTATTTAAAAACTGACAGTTTTTTCTCGAATAACTACGATGTATTATGAGAATAGTGCCTATTTGAATTTGGTTGAATCCAACGTTAACATGAGCGTAAACAAGTGACAACCTTCCATTCCTTCCGTGTATTTGCAAAGTGTCCACGTCACAGATGTAGGTAGGGTGCCCGAGAATTAACGCCATCTCATGATTAACCTGAGATAACCAAAAAGAGGTAGGATGTAGGAATCAGCAGAAAAGGGAATGTATTTTTTGTGTGAATGACCTTGCTGCCTCATTGACGACCTACAACGTAACTATATTTACATGGCAATGCTACCGTGAAAGTTAGCCGCGTGCGCCATTCTCCATGCATGTCGGTAATACGCGCTTAGAATTTTTAACCGCAAAGATAGTGGGTACTTAAGTACCACTTATACTATGGGTTTTCAAAGAGGCTTGCTTTTTTATAGTATAAAATTTATTCAAATAAGTATACTGAGGTTTCCCAAAGACTTAAATATTTGTATAGTTCGAACTGTTTAATTTTTTCAGGTGTACGCCAACTTTAAGTATTTAGTTATAATCAATTATGCTAATTGATACATAAAACACAAGTTAGCTAAAGAGCCCAAACTTAATGCTTAAAGCTAAAACAATTATATTTTCTCTAATCCTATATTAACATCGGGAACACAGGAAGTGTATAATTAGCGCCAGCTGTCCTCACAAATGTCAAAAACATGCTTCATTGTATTTCTATTCCATTACGGTAACGTTCGTTTCTTGAGACTCAAGTCAAATTCTTAATAAATAGATTACACAAAATATACAAAATACATATTACGATCTAAACATAGCTCAACTGATCCAAACCAGACGGA
The DNA here is from genome assembly GCA_951394395.1 of Colostygia pectinataria. Classification (NCBI taxonomy): domain Eukaryota; kingdom Metazoa; phylum Arthropoda; class Insecta; order Lepidoptera; family Geometridae; genus Colostygia; species Colostygia pectinataria. The sequence goes on from OX596362.1 coordinate 7,932,828, forward strand.
ATTTGTCAGCATGATGGACCTGTACTACCCTAGTTAGGGAATAGGCCTTGAAACAATGAGTTTACTGATTAGTTTAGGTAATCATGGTAATAGTTAATTAATTTGGCATATGAATCTCGATACCAGACTGCAGTTTTGATACAAATTACTGCAAATATTATCTAACAGATTCTTCGATGTCATGCTACCTTGCAGTTTGGTTATCTTTCACATAATAATACACGTGTAATACGCTCATAAAACCAGATCAGTAATCTAAAGTTTTAACTGATACCAACTTCACAGGCATGCATGGTACGGATGAACGCACGTAACTAGAGGCCACTTTTCTATTTTACGATCACAGTAACATTTTATAATAAAAAGTCAAAAAGTCAAAAAATGATTTATTTCAATAAAATCACAAGGATACTTTTGTATCCTTGTGTTTACGTCTTAGAGCTAGGTGAATTTACTCCAGTACCACGCGCCCCAACCTAGAAGAATCTGGCAACAAACTCGGCTGGGTTCCTAGCTTTTTTTTGATGATCCCTCTTCATCATCTACTTGCCCCGGCTTTCGCTTGCTATACGCATTAAGTTCTTGAATCACTCTATCTATTGATGAAAACTGCATTAAAATCCGTAGTTTAAAAGATCTAAAAGATATTTTTTTTATACTTACAATGTAAAAATATTTACAAATCTCCTGATATTCTTTGTGTTTTTAGTATCATTATGTTAAACATTCAGTTTGTTGCTTTAATGCTCTGATTTTCTGGTTAATTTCTTATAATTTTAGTTTGGCAAGTATTAAAACGGAAAAAAAATAATTAATAAAATTACTTTTATATTTAGTTATCTAAGCAGTAAGCTCTACTTGGGCACTGTATAAAAATTCCTGTTCTCTACGATAACCAGATACCAACTTCCCAATATTCCCCGTAGGTACTTCCTATGCGGAAAACTTGGGAAAATTACGATTATGGTATTAGGAGTTATCCAACTCTACTTTCTCTCGTGCCGGTATTTAAGATAATATCAAAGGTATTAGATATAAGTTCTGATAGGAAACGAATTCACTAAAGCTTATTTTATAATAAGTTAGAAAAGAAAGAAAGAAAAAATTTATTTCTGTGTGTGTTTAGAATTGAATAAAATACTAACCGTTTGCTATAGATAAGTTATAATAATTTAGCTAGTTTGTGTGCGATTAACACGGTTTTGTAGTGGCGTGAGAAAAATCAAGTGTATGTTAGCTTAAACTTAACTGAAACAAACGTACCGTTGAACAATTAATAACATTTAGAAATTATCTGAAAGCGCAATATTATCTGTAGCGACAAAACCAAACACAATTTCAACAAAAACTTCCGCGCACTTCCGCAGATCACTAGCTTAACTGAAGTCACTGATTCAATTGTTACTTGATTACATTATTTGGTTGAACTAGCACACCATTTGACTTTGATAAATTCAGTTTGAATCATCAATCATTATCCGTCAATATTCTCTAGTTGACCTACTCTCACCTATGAAATATCGTTTACTTGATTTTACTTCCACATAATCAAACCACTATTTTATATTCTTACAGATAATGCATGTTTTGCTGTGCTGCGTAGCAGCAGTGCTCGTAGTGACAGTTACCAGTGCTGCTATCGATGTAGAAAAAACGGTAAAGCAAGTCCAAAGTATACTGCAGTCAAACTCTCTCCTACCGCGACTCAGTCGAGAAGAAATCCTCGGACTACTCAACGATATTCGAGCTGAAGATGCTAAAAGTGCTTCTGCATCGAAAGAAACTAGCATTAAAATAACGCCGGACAGTACAATAGATAATGAAATCACTCCAGCAATTTTGAAGCCAGATGGTAATGAAAATATAATAGTCAATAACGATAAAGATGTACCAGCTGATTCATCTCCGCCTTTTTATGAGAGAACGACAAAAAAAAATGAGCCTTCGGTCATGGTTGTATTACCTTACACTCCGCGAGACGGTTCATCTTTACAAGAACTGTATACAAAACCACCGAAAGTTGAAAGAGTGCCTCTAGCAGATATAACTCCCAAGCCTGTAAAAATTCTAAACGCTAACAAATTACAAGCGACTTTAACCTATAATGCCAGACTAGCAGAAAAAAAGAAGGAAGAGGATTTCCCTGCTGAACTACAGGCATTCTTAGATGCTCATGGCCTGAAAGGTAAACCAGGGCAAGATCATTTTCTGCTACCTCTTGAAGGATTCAAACCTCTGCCACCAGCGAAAATTGTCGATGGCACAGTTCAACTGCCTGAAAACATTCTTCTTTCTTATGATTTGATTTCTCCAAACGATGGTAAGATTGAAGGAGCTGGAGGATCTACAAATAACTTTTTATACGAGCCTCTACAACCTGAATACCCATTTGAGCTAGACACTTCATCATCAGAGAAGAAAGAGACAATGTACCCACTACCAATGCCTAAAGCACAAACTAAAGGCAGTCTTCTGCCACATAACTTCGAGCCTATAGATTACGAAGCAGTCAAAGTTATACCTTTGAATAAAGGAGTCAGTCCAGTCGATGAAACCAAGAGTGACTTAAGCGAACAAAGTAAAAGGCAAGCAAATGCAACTGATGAAGTGACGACCACGCAAGTATCTATCACCTCTGAAGAGCCCAAGAATCAAGATGCATCAGCTGCTGACTCCTCAGCGTCGGCTGATGACTCAGGAGCGTCGATAAGCGATCTCGCGGATTCCTTCGGTGGTGTTTTACCCGCAGAACCAGGAGACTCAGAGTTACCTCCTCCAAGGAAAAATGGATTCTACTGGATGCTTGACTGGAATAGTTTTCTCGAAGTAGGCGATGGTGATACGAAAGTGAATATCCGATTCGAACCGAAACTTGGTGATCCGCAGATGTTTTTGCCTGTAAGCGTACCTTGATTTTAGGTGTTTACATGTTTATGTCAGTCAGCAAGTGACATATAGACAATCTTTCAATAAGTAGCTATACTAATTATGTTGTCATTTTACTCGATGGTTTATGGGAAGTATCCGTTTATATTTTGTTAGTAAAGTGGTCTTAGAGTGCTTATACGATTGATTGGATAATATTTATACATTCTAGTCTGCGGTTAGTAGTAATAGTAAAATAAGCGGCGAGTTTGCGCAATAACAATCCAAGTTCTCTGAATACAGAGCACTGGATTGTCTCTATTAAAATGTATATATTAATCAAAGTGAGCAATTCGTATACTTTTAATATTAATAATAGTGTAACGTCTGGACTTAGTGATGAATGATTATGGTCTTTTATATGTGCGCTAGAAACCTAAAAGCAAAAACGTTACAAATATCAATCACATATTATTTCTACGACAAAAGGTTGGAATTTGCTTGTACCGCGTAAATATTAGGTAAAGGAATTGGAAACGAAGCCTTTCAAGTTCACGCAAATCGCTGGTAAATGAGTCTAGATTTTAAGGAATTAATCAGCTATAACAGTCAAAGAGTGAGTAGCTAACGAATTTAGTTGTTGAACTAAGACTATTAATTAAAGTAATTGAGTCATAAATCGAGGCTAACTTACCAGTTTACAAATGGCTCATTAGTTATCGGTGATTAAGTTGCAACACTTGGTTCTTTTGTAACAGGTACCTACTAGGTAGGTACTTAAAAATTTAAATAAATCTACAGGCTTTTTTCTCTTACAATCGAATTTTGCTGCGGAAGGGGATTTTAGCCGCTGGATCCAGTATGTTCAATCCAGTGTTAAACTGGAATTTTGTGGAATTCCCTGTGTCGTTGGTATCAAAAATCACGAGGACTTTGATACCACAACAGCCCAAGAACAAATATAAAAGGGTATTTTACACCACATTTGTCCAAAGCCTACAGAGGAATTCGAGCTCACGACCTGTCGCTTTTCAACTGGGCACTCGCCCAACGCGCCACCGAAGTCGCTGCAACGAAAGTGCTTGTTGGGTAGATGATTAATAAAGTGGGGTGGTGGAATGTTAGCTATGTGTGATCATCGGACCAAAGCAATCGGTTTGAAAGTGAAGCGAGTTGTATCGCGTGACGCGTCTTAAAACAATTTTACACTGTTTGACACGATGTCGTCCGTATGTTGTCTACGATCATCGAGCACATAACTTCAATGCAATGTTAATTCGATTGTGCTAGATGGCCGTAGACGACACATAGGTACACGTAGATGTGTAATAATGTGAAAACGCTCTTACTTTAATATTAAGAATTGAGAAGCCATAAAATAAGTAAATTAATTCAATTATATTGTTGTTTTTATTTTATGAAAGCCTTGTAATATTCCTAATGCTGGGACACTGGTCTACTCTCGAGCAAGAGTGATTGAGTCTTAGCCCACGATACAGACCCATTGGTGGATGGCACGTCTTTCGAATTTTTAATTTTTAGACATCTTGCTGATTTTCTCACGTTGTTGTTCGCACTATGGTGCGAAAAATATAGAGCACCTGGCATTGCGCTCTATCATTTTCTAACAGAAAAATATTAGTGCACAACCGGGTTCGAACCCACGACCTTAGGATTCGAAGGTAGAGTCACTACAACTAGATCACCAGTGCACATGCTATATTAATCTCTATGCGATTCTCGCCTGAAAACTCCCCGAATGTTTCCATGAAATGCAAACTGTCAGACTGTATAATAAAGTGTAGTCTCCAGTAATTTCAGCAGTGAGTTCTCAAACAGTAACTATCAACACTTTAGTGCGGTAGATAACGTACCGGAGAAGATGCACTGAACGTGGTACCTAGAAAGAGCCTTAAAAACACGACAACATGCAATCTTGGAAATTGCGCTATAAAATACAGATCACGGCTGTTACTATGGCTCGTGGATGAATAAAATAGCATGAAACATTATTTACTTGTTTTGCGCCACATAACAAAAATACAGGGTCATTCATTATCAACCTGACAAACTTAAGGGATAGGTTCCACACATAAAAAAAATATATATGTACCTTTAATCATTTTTTTTTATGTATGTCTTAAAAAACCCAAGTAAACAAAAAAAAATCGATTACGTTTTTCCGCTCAATTATTATTTATCATTGTTGGGAATCGAGTTAAGCAACGTAATAATGAAATATTCGAGTGTGCGCGCCCCGTAGCGGGTCAAGGACACGCGCAGGTCAAGCACGCGCGGGTTATTGACCCGCGGTTCATTGACGCGCGGGTCACTGTCACGTGCCGAGCGCTGCCTTTTCGATTTCTAACAAGGATAACTAATTATTAAGCAGAATTACGTATTTTTTTTTTAATATAAAAAAAAAATAGTTAAGAAAAAAAAAAAATTTTACTTTTTTTTTTCGAAACGTTTTTTTTTAGGAATCGAAAAGGCAGCGCTCGGCACGTGTCAGTGACCAGTGAAAAAGAAAAAAGTATATGTATTTTTTGTTTATGTGTGGAACCTACCCCTTAAGTTTGTCAGGTTGATAATGAATGACCTTATATATACAAATATAATATTAAAACAGTATAAAAATACGATAATATTATTTCTTGATTTTTCATACTAAAAGAATACTAAAGTTTTTACAGTATCCAACAGAAAATTATATCGAGCAGATGAGACATGACTTGGTGGCTGCTGGTTCTGTGAGAGGATCTGTGTATCAAGCGGAAGGTTGCGGGTTCAAGTCCCGCCTGGGTCGAAACAGTTTTCAGATATAATGTCACTGTAAGTCGTCAGCGTTCCAGATCGCACAGAAGTTCACCACATGAGTTCTATCATCTGAACGACGGTTTTCCTGTGCCATTTTTACAAAACTTTTTTTTTGAATTGACCGAATACTTGTGCACGATGTGCCAAAATCACGGCCGCTGACTGCAATGCTTGTTTTAAAGTTACGAGTGCTTCATTATAAAGCGTGAGTAAAGTCTAAATTCGTAACCACTTTGTTAGTAACATGCTGTTATTACAAACTTGATGGCACTAACAACCTAGACTTTATGATTTTAGTGAATTTATGTAAGTTGGTACTTTCTCTAGAAGACAGGATATTAAAATATGACAATAGACAATAACTACTGCTGTTCTAGTGGTAGTAATCCTAAGGTCGTGGGTTGGAAACTGGTTGAGCAATAATGGATTTTCTTTTAGAAAAAAATATGTGCACAATGCCAGAGTCTTAAATGGTAAAAGAATACATCGTATGGAAACCTTTTCATGACTGAACCGCTGAACTGATTTAAATGAAATTTGTCACTTATATTGGTAGTTTTAAGTCCTAGAAAGTAAATAGGTTATTTTTTATGTATGTACGTGAGCGAAGCTGCGGAAGGCAGCTTGTTTTACTGTAAAGTTTATTATAAAGAGAGTTATCGACCATAATATTATTATCTCAACGCGAGCCTCTCAAGCCCATCGCAATTAAAATTAATTTCCTAAGAGATTACAATTGTAACCCTCAGAAGTTTAAAACGAAGTAAACAATGGTGTTTTATTTGTAAAGATACTTTAGAGTGCTTTTAGATAAAGCGATATTTCTTCTTCTTTTTCCTACAGGAAGGTGAAAAGCTAAAAAGTGAAAGAACTAAAATCTTATATATGCCATTTAATGTTCTCACTGCTGGGACACTAGCCTACTCTCAAGCGAGAGTTATTCGCGGACCCAATGCGGATTGGTGGATGGCACATGTCTTTCAAATTTTTAACTCATGGCATTGACATGGCGTGGTGGTTTCCTCCTACGGTGCCCAGTGCACTGGCAATGCGCACATACATTTTGCAAATAGAAAAATCTAAATCCATCAGTTTGAACCTCAAATGGCGGGATCACTCACAAGAAAAAGTCAGTCGCACTTTATACAAAAAAAATATTTCAAAGAAAAATTAAAAATAATTATTTGTAATCTATTATTTGTATTAATACCTATACACATAGTACAGTTAATATTTGTTCTGTGCACATAGTACAAGTTTTGCTTAGTTTAATTCTAGATGGCGCTGTGTAAAAGTGTCTGCCAATTTATTATGTATCTCTAACATTGTATAAAACAAAGTTACTTTCCACCGTCTGACACTGATGAAAAAATGATGCATGTATGATAAACGAAGTTCGATGAAAAAATCAGCATCAAACTAACCCACAGAACCTAATGCTGATTTTTTCATCAAATTTCGTTTATCATGTATCATTTTTATAATTACTAATTAATAGAAATTTCATTTTGGATCAATCATAATAGTTCAAAAAGAAGGTATACAACGAATTTGCGGGCAACAACCAGTTTATTTATCGTAACTATAAGCTATCTTGGTAGTGACTGGTGGCAACAAGCCAATCAGCCAACGTCTCTTGTTATCGGAAGTTTGGACGCAACTCGTAATCAAAGTTCGCAGCGCAGTGGCGCCCTTCAATCCACAGTAATGAGTTTCCATATTCAGTCAGGAAAAGGATGAGCTGGTACAGTGAACACTCCGATTGGTTCCACACTGAAGCTCATGATGAAGAAGGGATCATCGAAAAGCAGCCAGGAATGAAAAGGTGCGAGAGGCGAGAATGATCGAACAGAAGGTAGGAACCAGTTATGATTGCTGCCAGATTTTGCAGGGGTTCAAGCTGGGTGCTTGGATCTGTCGTAAATTCACCTAGCTTTAAGACGTTTCAAGTGTATTTCCCTGTGATTTTATTAAATAAATAAATAAACTTATTTGAATTTGTATTTGAATCTCCCTTGTCTCAAGTAGTGATTAAAATTTTTCCACTTGGGTTCATTAAAAGAACATCTCTCTCGCTTGAGAATAGGTCCGTTTCTTGTCAGTGGAATAGGAGGCTGATCATGATGATTTCTGTGTTATAATTATTATAGCATCTGGTTTTATAAAACAGGCTTGCATCTTGCATACGACGTACGATGTTGCGCGCATTGTAGTGTAGTTTGACCCTATTTGAGTGTATGGCAAACTTATGATAGAATGTGTAGGCAATGGCTGATTTAGCAAAGTGTTGTGAGAACCTTCACGAACAACTTTACTTCTTGAATTTCATGGTATAACAGATACACGGTGAGAATAATAAGTTAGATAACGTCGTTACATTGTGCAATACGTATTGTAATTTGGACTAATTTTTACAGAATATTTTTTGTTTTTCTTAAGAAATCTAAATGTTTTCAACAGTTTATGAAATTATAGCTCCTTAGAAAAGTAACTTTTATTTGTATAAATTAAGTTACCAGAGTTCACCCACTGCTGGGTATAGGCCACTCTTTGTATATTATGCCACTCGTTTCAGGTCTGCTTTAATATTTTGTACATACTTATACGTTTACAAATCGTATTTATTTTAATACTTTATGCTTTAGGTAGAATTTGTTCAACGGTTTATCACAAGATGGTCACTAATAAAATTGTAAAACTCAGAATCGACATAATGGTGTCTCTTTTTGCACAACCATCATTAGTGTGCTGGTAGACGAGTTATTTCTATACTTGAAAAAATAACAACCCTTTGCCTCAAACCTCGTTATCCTTATGATGCCGTTACTATGTAGTATGTACAAAGTAATATACTTGATTTTTTTTCCTGCATGCTTGAGTAGAAAATAGAATGAAATGAATCTGATATACTTGATTTTTTTCCTGCATGCTTGAGTAGAAAATGGAATGAAATGAATCTGATCATCAGGTGGCTCTGCCAGGAAGCATCCTTCCTGGCAGAGCCACTAGCGAAGTCGATTTTCTCAGTACCTGACGAATGTACAGCAATAAACGGCATACGTACACTATATACGTCTAACGTACATTCTTTTAAGATATAAATGATCGAGTTCTAACGTGGTGGCTCTGCTAGTAACCACGCCATAATTTCCATAAAATTGTCTGTCAGTCAGTACCCTAAATTTATTTTTCATAATAACACTTGAACATTTTGTCCATTTCATTAAAGCTTAGGTATAATAAATATGAATGCGAGGTATTAATATAATGATTATGTTAGAAGTTTATTGAAAGAGGAGTATCTCTAAGCTTTACGAAGATGAAAAACAAATATCAAATACAAACCTCACACAACCACAAGGCCACTCATACCAACTCGAAACACTTTTTGCGCCGAAAATAAATCGCTAAAGAAAATAACGCGAAGAACACTGCCCTCCTTTTGGGTTTTATACCAAGTCGGCTGATCGTATTCTAGTTTCAAAGTCAATTGGCCGACGTTGCTGGCACAAGCATACTTGAGCAGTGGCCCTTACGATTGGTCCACACTTTGAAAATAGAATGACGCAATTCGTTACCTACCAAAATGTAAGAACAATCTTTGCTAAGAAAACTTTGTCTAGATCAAAGAAAAATATTTTTATAGGCGCACGGAACATTTTTGTCTTTGGTTTTCCAGCTTATGAGTAAACAGGATGTACATATAGATGTTACAAAATTCCAGAGAAAAACATTAAAGTAAGTTAGTTCTTATGAGTCAGTGGCTAACTCTTCTGGTGACGGAGTTAAAAGGGCCTCCGTCATGGCATAACAACTTTCAAATAGTCAGCTTAACGTGCCTCCAAAGCTGATCTGGTAAGAATAACTGAGCCGTCACGAGTTCGATTCAAGAGAAGCCAGTGTTACGAACTACGCATTGCAAACTTTCCAGCTTCTCTGTTACGAGCTTGTACATTAAAGTACATTACTAAATCAATTTATAAATCTCTAGGCGCATCAAAAGTTTCCTGAGATATTGACCAACATCTCATCAACTTGCCAAAACTCATTTTAACAACGGTATTATTATTTATTGAAACCAAGTTAGAGTAGAGCTACGGTTTTCTGGATAGCTGTTACTGTTTTATGGCGACTTTAATATAGCGGTGATGTTAAACTCAAAGTAAAATATAATATGTAATAAATAGAAATCATAACCAGATTGACAATTAACGCATGACCTCTAAAGACAAGGGTGAAACAGGAAAGCGAATAATTACAGCCTCATATTTTTTGACGTTTTATTTGCTTAGAACGTAGTGCTAGTACATTCTCTTGGGCCTGTGGCGCTTTCTGCTGCGAAATTACGCGTGCTTTCCAGCGCGATTTTTTCGTCAGTTTTGTCTCTACCAAAGAGTCTTTTATATCTGATTTAGAGTCTACCTTTTTTTTTTTATCAAATTAAAATGTACAAGGAGGGAAAAATAATTCAAAAGAATCCGCTATACAAAGAGTTCCACGCACTTCTTATTGGGCCCTCAATATAACGGACTCCCCGACTAACAAAACGAAGCCAAGCCGTAATAATTATTTAGTAACTTGTCGCTCGCAAACTTTGATATTGAGATCTTTAGTAATAATATTTGTAACTGTTATTGCTAGGGCTCTGAACTAAGCCGAGTTCACTGGCAGTTTGGGTCGGGTGGTCGTTGGAGGATACTAGAATCACAAATTGAAGGTTAAATTTGATGTTTAGTTATTTTAAATAAAAGGTTACCAAGTAAGTAAACGGTGGAGAAAGCTTTAGCTTATTTTGAGAGCACAATTTAGGCAGACCGATGCTGTTGAGAACTATAAATATTATTTAGGGCATACACAGTAAACCTTTTTAGTGCCTACAAGTACATACCGTAACCAGCTACAAATCAAGGAAATCTTGTTCTTCTTTAATCAAAAAAAGTTACGTTAGGTACAAATAATACAGATTTTTTTTTACATAATCGTAGTACCAATCTTTTCTGCGACATAATGGGTGGTTTAACTAGAAAAGAACCTACAAAAGGATTAGTAGCAGTTTGTGCGTTGTCATTCGCCACAGGCTCAAAAGAGACCTAGTGCGAGAGACAGAGCTTAGCCAAGGTACCTACTCAACTACTGTATACAATTTATATATAAAAATAAGACCACGGAATGTACCTTAATATACTTTGTAAAGTTTAAAAAAAAAAGAAAAAAAAATTTGGAGTAAACAAGCAAGTAAGTTGCAGTACGTGCGTTTTGCTACGCGGCTAAAAAAAGGCCTAGATTGTATTCAGTAGTCCCGCCGGTTAGTTTGAAGGTCTTCTTAGAGAATGGCTAACGTTGGTATTCAGAGTCGTGAACTCACTGTCGTGATAAACTCACTCATGAAAATATTATGTTATCTGTGCCCAAGGTTAGAAGGGAAGCGCAACCAGCGAGTGAAATGAAAGGGGATACAAAAATAAAACCCAAAAACAGATAGCATTTCCAAATGAGTTTCCCATCCAGCCGGCCTAAAGTGCCTTCTGTAGCCAATCTATGATATACTTAACCCTCAGCAAATTTCTAGCGATTTACCCGTAGTAATGTGCGAAGGCTATATTGATGCCCATCACTAAGATAAGGGCTCGATAAGTGGGCAAAACTTGCGTGAAGTGATACAGAGTTCTTTCGGTGGTGCTGAGCGCTATTCGAAATGGGAGCGAAACAAATTCGAGGGTCCGGGCAGTTTTGACTTGATCGCTTTAGTTAGGTGCTTATATTGAGTTTAGTATTGGTGTTACACGGTCGGCTGGTTTATTATGTTCATCCTTAGTATTGTTTTGTATTGTTTTTGATATTATTATGGTTTTCAAAAAGATTAAAACAATAACCATACTGATCACTGACACTAATAATCAGTTTTGTTATGATAAAACAGTCTAAGTAATTTGTGAAAAAGGTCCAGAATAACTTCTGTTCTAATATCTCTACTCTCTTACTTCTATTTTGTTTTACTAGCTACACAAATCTATACACGCACTATTTATATCTTCATTGACTTTTTATTCAATTTTACATTATAAACATTTAAAGGTTAACGAAATATACCCTACAGCTACTTTTCATCATTAGTTTTATCATTCGTGAATATGAATTGACGTTAATATATTATTCCTATGAAGTTTGTATATTTGTTTCAGTTACACACAATGGTTTAAACAATATTTATGAAATGTAGAGTTAAAAACATAATTTATTTTACGGTACTATTTATCGGAAGCGGGTAGAAGCTAGTTCAAAATAAACAGCACTAAGCTCAAAATCGAATTATAAATATACACTGAATTGTAACGAACTAATTTCCATAACACAAGGAAAATGGTAGGACGTCTCTATTGTGAAACAAAACACGCTGCGGAAGTTTCCCTGAGTAAAATACACTGTGTTGAAATTCTAGTATTGTTATTGTGATCCTTCGGGAACCATCTATATTCACGTTATGAAAACGTCAATCAACTCTAGAGTTTGAGTTTCAAGATCCCTTGGCTATTCAAAACAGTTTATCTGGAGAACGCGATATTCAAACCTTTATAAAAACCTTTTAGGTTATTATTATTATCTTGCATACTAAATTAGTAATTTTTTGTTCAGTTTTTATCTCAAAACTCGAGAAAATGCGTCTAATTTGAGCGCTTACTTAAAAACCCGACAGGCACTATGTCATAAAATATTTCCTAAACTCGGACATTTTATGACATATTTGCTCGTACAATTTAAATTTTCATATATTAGCTCCAAGAATGTTGCATTAAAAAAACAATAAAAATTTCATTGGTAACTGAGTTGCTTGTTTGTAAATATTGCTTTTCATTTCGTAGTCGCATATTCTGAACAATGCGGTCTAATACAACTAACAACTAACTACCACAAAATGTACAGAATACTAACATTTTTTTTATTGGATTGACGTGAAAATGTTTGTAGGTAACTAAATTGTACTACCTACACAAAGGAAAAAATTTACGAACTGAATGTTTCAGTTGCTTTGCCATTTATAAAAATAGTTGGACAATTCAACCAGCAAAGAGCATTGCGTACGAAACTTGAATGAACAAATTAAAACAAAAAAGTTTCTCTGTGCTCAAAAACTCTTTTACCTCGGACCTCGTACAGAAGGAAAACAAATGCCAACAAACTGTTAGTGAGGGTCAAATTTATAAAGGTTCTCTTCAGCATAGTCAACATAGTCTAGACTTACAAAATGTGTCTTAGAATAAGGTACTTAAACCAAATGTTTTTTACAATAAAATTTACAAATAGAATATATCTTGCTCTTGCTAAATAACCCAGATATAACTTAATCCAAATAAAATCACTGAGTGATTTTTTTGTATGGTTAGTTTTTTATGTGGTTTTTTAAGGTTTTTATATGGTTTAGTTCGCTTTTAAGGTTGCCTAATTTGTATAGAAAATTCTATTGACTCTAAAAAACTTGGTAAATTGTTTTGGTTAAGACACTTAACAAGTTGAGAAAAACTTGTTAGGCATATACAAGTTACTAGTAATAGTCGTTTACCGGAGTTCTTGTTATGAATTAATAGAAAAATAACTAGGTATATAGAAAAACCAAAAAAAAGGTAAGAACCGTGCTGAAGCATGCTTGCAATGTAGTTCTACCCATAGTCGATCCTGTACAAAAACAACGTGTAAGTGAAAAGCTCGGTGAAAATCCTTTTGCCTCCGCAAAGGAATAGGTGCATCTACCCGGTTTACGGCGAAACACTTCTTGTGTTTTCTACAATATACGTAAGCTTCCTTAGAAATAACGACAACAACATACAAACATCATCATCGTAATCAGTCAATAGACATTCATTGCTGGACATAGAGTTCCCCTAAACAGTGCCATGACGACCGATCTTGAGTCATCTACCCACAGCTTCTTGAGATCGCTTGAATGTCAACAGTCAGTTAATCACTGATACTATGTTTTTTTTTTTTTATACAACTGAAGTGGCAACCAAGCGTACGGCCCACAAGATCGTAAGCGGTTACCGCAGCCTATGGACGCTTGCAATACCAGAGGTATCACTCGCGGGTTGCCACCTTGAGGCTAAGATCGGAAGCCTCATGTGCCAGTAATTTCACCGGAAACCATACCCTTCACACCGGAACACAGCAATGCGAGCATTACTGCTTGGCGGCAGAAATATGTATTATAAATGCAAAAAATTGGTGGATATTTGTTACACAATCAAGCCAGAATGGCTGAACGAATGAAACTGAAAATGAAACTTTTAAAAGTGAGCAATTTACTGCATTTTGGGAAGTTATTCTGTTTATCACGCTGAAGATCCTCATTAGATCTTCACCAAATGTTTATGAGACCAATTTTAAGTTACCACCTTTGAAATAGAATAAAAACCATCAAAATCGGATCTCATTATGGCGGAGTAATCCAGTAGCTCCCTTTTTGCCTCTTTCTGGAGAAAGTACCCCCCAATCAAAATTCACAGACGACAATTTTTTTCTATAAAAAGTCATAGAATCCGCATACTACGCATGCACCAGATTAGTTGAAAATTGAGACCTGTAGGCGATTACAAACTGACTGACGGCCAAAAAAAGCATTTTTGACCAATCTGGAAACTGAGACGCTTCGTTCGCTCGGTCAATTAGTCTTGAAATAGCACAAAGTCATTTTTTTATTCCGGAAAATTTCAATCATCATCATGATTTTTTTGCAAATTGGTAGTTTTCCATGTAAGCAAAGTCGTGGGCAACAGTTGGTGTCTATTTAATTGATAGTTTCACCTTTAGCTCCGGTGCAAAAGCAAGCATAAACTCAGTAAACATGCCATCACGACTGTCACTCTGTTATTTATTTTATTGCACAGTCCGAGCCAGTCATTAGACAAATTGCAGGATACTTTTACATTGCTAGACTTTTACTATGACACATCCCAGCCAATAAGAAATATGTATTGGTTATTAGAGGTCAATATAAAAATAGGCTATACTTTAAATATGACGTATTCAAAACGGAAGCTTTCAAGCACTCACTTAATGCATCTATTTACTTCATTGTGTTTTATGCATTCGTTTTTTTATTGTGTGTATATGTTTTACTAGTTTGAACGGAGCTCACTTTATAATAAAGACCTTTAATTTTTTGTTAATTTATACAAAACCAGCACACACTTCAAAAAATGGTCTATGACCATAATTTATACATTTATTTAACAAGAACTAACTCCTATCTCTAATACCTCTTATCGTGTTCATAGATAAAAAGGAGTGAATTCATAAACTGCTTAAAAATTTCCGGCTGACAAAGATGTGCCACGATAACGATCTCGCACTGTACCTTTTATTTTTATAGACACAATAGTTGAAAGAACAATCGACGCTCTTTCATGAGAAAGTTGGAAAGAATTTAATCCCGAAATGGAAGTGCTGAAAGATTATCCACAAGAATTCGCAAAGATGTTTTGGACGAGCTTCAATTTCTTGTCTAAAGTTAACTTGAAGTTTTGGTTTCGAGGAGAGAGTTGGGTGACAAGATATTGGAGGTATCATGCATTTTTTTTATTGCTTTTTCGTTTTACGCTCACAATATATACTGTAACGCTACATAACAAATTAAGTATGTGATGACTTTTTTGATGATTTTGATACGATTTTGAAAGCCAAGGTAAACGTTCGTAATTGGGTGTAACTTTAATAGCTGCCTGCCGCCCGGACGGAACGTCGTCGGTCGGTCGCTTGAGTTGTGCCTAAGTACATAAAAAGTAGCATATGTACTTCCTCAGATTTTATACTATTTCCGTGTTAAATCATCATCCAAATCACTGAGCCGATTTGGATGATGATTAGTTTAGAGGTTTTGCGTTTTTCCATCGAGTGGCGAATCTTTAAGGTTCAATATAACTTAGCAAAACTACTTAGCGTTCATTAGTTATAACGAAACTCGGTAAAACAACCGGAGTATTCCCGTTTGAGCACCTATGCATTGAGCACCAAAGGTGTTCTCATTTGAGCAACAATCAATATTTTAACGTGGTGCTCAAATATGGGAACAAATAATAAAATATAATTTTATTCCTCATTGACTACCTACGCTGCAGCAGCTTCTAGTAATGGAGTTTCTAATAAAATTATATCGATAAAAATCAGCAGTTTTATTGCAGATAAAAATATATACCTGTAATTATTTAAGCAGAAGGTCTTTTGACCGTAGTTATTTCAACTATGATAATCCAACCATCTTCTTTATGTGTGTAAATAATACTTGCACAAAACACCTTGTTAACATCTGATCTCTAGAAACGTAAACTTGAAATAGACCGAGATCCCTGTCACCTACTTTTAAAGAGTATTTTCATAAGGTGACTCACGGCGTGAATTGAAAACGTGGAAGTAGGCCTTTGATGATGGTCACTGTAACTATGTTGCACACAAAAGCTTCGGTTTTAATGTTGCAGGTTCCTGTACATTGTGCCAGTAGTCGTAATATTTTCAATTCTTCTTACCGTCGATGTGTGTAAGTTGATTATGGAAGGAGATATTTTCGAAATAACGTACCTCTTTCCACCATTTCTGGTTATGATTCAGGGTATGTAAATAGGCTTTTTTTAAAGATTTTACGCCTTTTAGTTTAGCGGAAGGCATTGGTGCGACATAATACAGGAACATAGGTAATCCTAGCTTGTGTATATAGTACTGCCATCGGATCTCGGCTATCGTGAAGTAAGTAGTTTTTAGTTCAAACTTAAATAATTGTCTTGCGCATCACAAACGGCTAACTACAACTTATTACTTACTATCAAGATATTTTACGCAAATAAAATAATTTATCACGATATTTTATCAAATAAAATATCTTGAAACTACTCGATGGCCGAGATACGTTGTAATACTACCTATACATAATATACACCACGGGTTGTCCAACCAGGATTTTTTTTAAATCACTAAAGTGGCAACCAAGCGTACGGCCTACTTGATAGTAAGCGTTTACCGTTGCTTATGTACCTACGCTTGCAACATCATAATTATCACTTGCGTGTAACCACCCTGAGACGTTCGATGAAAAGTCTCATGTGCCTGGAATTTCACCGGAAACCATACCCTTCGAACCGGAGCACAGCAATGTGAGCATTACTGCTTGGCGGCAGAAATAGGTACGTATGGTGGTAGTCCTTCCCCGGACGAGCGAGAATTTATTTTTACCTCGAACAGCCTAACCAAAAAAATTTACAATGTACGTAATTATGTAATTTTAATATATTTAGATTATGTTTTTCCAATTTGCTATAAACGATAAAATGGTTTAGTCTTGTCGAATCCAGCCTAAATCGCTCATCAAATGGTATATTTTTCAGGTGTTCTCAAAGTTTTGCTTTTATTTCCAAAAACCTCACATATAACCAACATTATTAAAGAGTTAGGCGCTCTATGGAGAACCACTGGTGGTCTGAATAATAAACAACTTAAAAAGAGGCGTACGATATTGAAAAAGTTAAACTTTTGTAATACTGGTAAGCTCATAAACCCTTTTTGTATGGACCTTATAGTAATGCCAAGTTTTGAAGATTTTTAAGCAAGCAATGCGATCTTAACATTTACGAGAAAAAAATTCTAAGATGGAATTAAGGAATTTTCTACTACGTAACTAGAAGGCTCACTGACCGCCAAAAAACCGCGGTCCGGATAAGACGGTGGTGTGTCTCTTTCTAAAGGGCCACCATAATTGAGGAACCAAACGGGACTTTATTAAGATGCTTTTAAATAAGTGGAAGGAACAAAGTGATTAAAAAATTAGTCTCTGTCGAGACCGTTTTTCCATATACCTAGATTGAATTATCCTAGAAGTTAAGCGGTCATGATAAGGTTAGATTTCACTTAAAACGGGATATTTACCATGATTTGTGAGTTTTATTGATTCCCGATATTTCGGCGCAGTTACATGCACCATGATAAGGTTAGTTTTAAAATTCCTTGAATGGAATTGATGTGTGTATCTATTCAGATTTTTTAATTAGGGCATTTTTTTTAAGTAACTTTGATTCTCATTGTCGATGTAATTTATGATCATGATGCTAAAACCAATGAGGTAGAAAACCAAGGCTCAAATTGTTTTCTAATACAACAATAAGTAGTGTAAATACATATAATAAAATCATCACCCTTAAATTCAATATCTTTCTATTTCAGCGATCTACTGGATTTCCATTATCGCGACCTCCCAATACCTCCTGACCCCATTATTCCAGACGCTGTTCTATAACTTCATTTTACAGCAAGATTTGGAACCGATGCTTCCTATAGTGGCTAACAGCTACCCTTTCAATCCTACAGGGAATTTGGTGATTTATTTCGCTGTTTATGCATTCCAGATTTACGGTAGTAAGTAGAATAAAACAGACGCACGTCTCGTAATCGCTAGGATCGGATCCACTCAATAGTTATGTGGATACCTTAGATAAAATCCGATTTCATAATCATCATCACCGTGTTGTTATTAGCCAATAGACTTCCACAGCTGGAAATAGGGCTCGCTATCTACCGACTTCCTTCCTGCGACTGCTAATACCGACCAAGTAGGTGACGTCCTTCACACGGTCACCATTCGAGAACTTTTATTCCCTAAATAAATGACAGATTAGATTTAATCCAATAGAAAGCGTACATACCACAGACACATACCTACTTGTGTAATGTGCGCCAAAATCGCCTGCGACCCTCTACAATAAATTAATTAATTAATAAACATTATGCACTGCTATTTTAATTTACCACTAGTATATTATTATTTTTGTCTTTACACTAACATTTCAAAGCTATTTAGAAGCTCTTCTTCATGAGCACCGCCGGTGACTGCGCTCGACGGTTTCAGTGAGGAACTGTCAAAGATGGTAAATAAAAAAAAGCTGTTCTTATAGACGCCATAAGTAAAAGAAGAAGAAGATGTTATTTCAAAAGTACAAACCCAAGTAGGCAAGCACCTTATATAATTCAATATATTTCAGTGTTTCTTTGCGTGCTAGTTTACGTAGGAACTGAGTTGATCATGACAACTATGTGTGCGCTGCTCGGCACAGAGTTCATGTTGCTTTATGAGGACATGCTTCTCGTGAAACCTGAATCCAAGAAAAAGTTCGGCAAAACCAAAGGCAGTATTCGCACAGAGTATTGTATTGAAGACTTGGTAAAAAAACATCAAAAGCTGATATCGTAAGTAAAATTGAAGCTATTTTATAGAACACTAGCTGTCGTCCGTGACTTCGTTCGCGTGGATCTCGGGAACTAAATTTTTCTTTCGGGATAAAAAGTAGATTATGTCCCATTCCCAGTCATTAAATATCTATTTTTAAATATCAGCCAAAATCGGTTCAGTGGGTATCGAGTTATAGAGGAACAAACATTCAAACAAGCATCCAAGCTTTAGCATTTATAATAGTGATTATGAGAATCTTTGTCCTGACTGACTGACTGACTGTTAGACAACGCACAGTCTAAACCGTTTAATTACTTACATTAAATTTACAGGTTGTCGTCACAAATGGATAGTGTTTTCAACAAAATAATATTTGTAGATTTATTATTCACTGGAGTTACAACGTGCTTTATGCGATACTCTGGTAAAGTAAGAACATGTTTTTTTCGTCATCAAAAATGTAGTAAACAAACTCACTCACTCATAATAAAAAAAAAGAAAAGCTCACTATGGATTATTTTCCAAGTTTATTATCGTTAGTCTTTTGTTTCCAGTCTGTTATAACTGTTATTTATTTAGTATAAATAACAGTTATTATTTATATACTCTCGTTTTGAACATACTTAATTTTATTTTTGTTAAGTTTTATAAATATAAATCATCTCTCAAGTTTTCTGTTTTCAGTTTTCCCGAGGAATAACTGACTTACTCAGCAGCTTTCTAGGGGTGGCTCTCTCATTGTGGTACGTACTGTATCTGTGCTACTATGGAGAGCTTCTGACTGGAGCTGTAAGTTATAAAACCAACCCACTAATATTCGTTTGATGACCTGTGAAGTATTTATTATATTATATTATCAGTTATTTGGGTCCCTAAGCTTTGCTTAGTTTGGGGCTAGATGACGCTGACGAATAAATGTTCACCACTTTCATATTTCATACTCATGCACGCAGCGTGTTAAATAGGTAAAGAAAACATAAAATACTAAAAAGAATAGTGCTAGAAAACTAGTCACAAGTCCAGTTGTCAGTACAGGAATTTGTTATGTTTATTTTTGCACTAAAACAGCGGCTAAAATGCCATACAAACTGGGATTGGGTGTTATACAGATTTACATCCCCATACCCGTACTTTGACGTTAAATACATCGGAAGGTTCTGAATCTATAGTTTTAGGATTTTCTTTCGAAATAATTAAATATTCTTGTACTTAGCTAGTTTCGGCTTCAGTGACTCAGGTATCTCTTGAATAAGAACGAAACTCAAGCTCAAAACGCATAGACTTTTGACAGTTCTTCATGGAATTCTTTAGTCAAATCGATGCTTAGGTCACACCACACACAAATTGGTTTTCGAATAGGTATGGACAAAGTTTCGTCAGTTGGAACTTTAAGCTATAGTTTATGTAGTTATGTTAGCTATAGTGTTTGAGATCATAAAACATTGCAAGTTATGGCACCATTAATTAATTAAAAATATTGTATTGAAATTTTAATCTAATATAATTTTCAGAGCTTACGCATAGGACAGGCAGCTTATAAAAGTTTGTGGTACATCGGTGACAAGTCCCATCAGAGAATCATTCTTATGATTATTATAAGGTAATATATAGTATATTCCATCCCAGCACATCTACGAATTTTTAGTTCTTGGACATGCCGATTTTCTCACGAAGTTTTCTTTGACCGTAAAACTATATTAACGTAATAATTATCATGGTTCAGTGGTGATTTCTCTGAATTAAGTTATAACCAACTATTGTTTTTAAGAGTTAACCCTTTACGTAGTCTTACTTATAGCCGAAAAGTTATGAAACCATCCTAGTTTGTTGCTAGATTCTTCTAGGCTGTGGTGCGTAATTTCAACAAGTTTTGACCTTACGAAGTGGGTTTTTTTTTTAAAAACTTTTTTGAATTTGAAATTGAATAAAAAGTAGGGACCTGTGTTATGTCATTTGGTTTTCAGAACGTTTGACTAGTCCCTAATTTACTAAAAAAAAAAAACAGTTTGACAACATCACCTGCATTAGCTCAATGCTTTTATTTTGCAGTCACTGGCTGTAGTTTTAACTCTACAGTAATATTACAATTACTATGTTATTTATCTACATAGATCCCAGAATGCTTGCTGCTTGACATCAATGAAGTACGCACCGATCACCCTCAATATGTTTACCAAAGTAAGTTCAAAATAGTTTCCGTTTGTCCGTGAGTGATTCGCTTAAATGAAAAGCATGAAGTGAGGCGACTTGCATCCAAAACCGAAAAACCTACTATAAATTGGTAGCTGTTAGTTTAGTTTTCATAAGAATGAGTGAAGTGAATGATAAATACTGTATTTTACATCAAAATACAGTGTTAAGATTACTCGTAGACTATACAAGAAGCGTTCTTGTCGCTTTTGAGTTATTTTATAGGTACCTACTTACTTTACAAACGTTTAGACGAGTAGCGACATGTCAGTGTTCTATTTAAATTAAATTCATATTCAAATTATTTATTTACCAAAAGAAAAAACAAATACAATGGTTTACTGGAGGTCACCGCACAAGGGCTAGATAAATAAATTTCTTTGTCAGCTGTCGAGTCACGTTACGGTATGCTTTTTAGATGGGTAAACCGCCATTTAGTGTTACTTACTTCAAATAACACAAACCAAGCATGAATTGGACCAAACTCGACATGTTTGCGAGTCGCCTCCCAATTTCACTTAGTTTGAGTTAAAGTTTTAGTCCGTAACCGATTTTCTCTTCATAGCATTAGTTCAATTTAGAGCAGTGTTTAACTGGATATGGACACTGTGAGCTGAATTTGAATTCACAACATGAAACTAAAGATATTTGACTGCAAGACGTATCTACCAAGTACCAAGTATTTTATTTTACACGCACGAGTCGAATTTAATACAATGATCAAGCGAGCAAAGCGTCCCAGTTTCCAAAATGCTTTTGTCCGTGTGTCAGTCTGTCCGGCTGTTTTCGCCTACAGGTCTAATTTTTTACCGATTCTTTCTAGAATTTGTTTTTCAACTGGGACTTTGGATTGGGAGCGT
Source organism: Colostygia pectinataria (assembly GCA_951394395.1). NCBI lineage: Eukaryota > Metazoa > Arthropoda > Insecta > Lepidoptera > Geometridae > Colostygia > Colostygia pectinataria. Next base: position 7,954,761 of record OX596362.1, read on the forward strand.
ACTTTGGTACTTTTTAAACTTTAAATTAGTCTCGTAAAAATCTGGTAAGTTCTGGTGAGGATATTCGGCGTGATGAGCAGAATAGCTTCTCAAAATACAGTAAATTGCTCACTTTTAAAATTTTGTGCTTGCGAGGAGTGCTGTTCGGAGAATTACTAGTTTAATATCGGTCAAGAAAGTATTTGTGCTTTTTTATTCTAGTTCAATTAAATATTCAACAAGATCCGTTAAAAATTCGACCTGTAGGCTAAAACAGCCGGAAAGACTGACTGACGGACAAAAGCATTTTCGGCCAATCTAGAAACTGAGAAACTACGCTCGCTTTGCTCGCTCAGTCAATTAAACCCTAAATCAGTTTTCTAGACCGATGTTTAAATATCTTCCTAACCACGAACGAATGTCCTTGAAATAAAAGTCTCAAATTAAATTTCGGGAAAATTGAATCGGCAAATATTGGTTCTAAATCTGAGTATTGGTTGTTTACTGAGAATCACAAACATAGTTTGACATTTCGAACTGTGTATTCAATGAATATATATGATATTTTGATATTTTGATATGGTTATTATAATTTGCTCAATATTATTCACTAAATAGGTAAATAGTAACTTACCTAGTTTTCACTATAATATTATTATAAATATTCTATGTTTTAGGTAATGAGTACCACGTGGTCTTATATGTCCCTGATGAACACTTTATATGGAGAATAGTAAAAAGTTAGTAGCGATCTCGTTTAAAAATTATGATTTAACTTAAAAATAGTTATTTAATATTGTAATGACATTTTGATTATAATGTTGTTATGTTTGAGCATTGGATACACTACCATACTGGCTCGGATCATACTGGATTTTTTTTTTCCCTTTTTCTTTGACAATATAAACAATTGCATGAAAATCTCGTTTTATTCACCACCATCCTAAAAATCATACACCAATAATACAACTTAATGGCACAATAACATACACCAATAATGGCATATTAGTATCTTTCTACATGCACACGGTTTCTAAGAACGGGTGTTTTATTAATCACACCAGACTGTAAAAGATTTTCGAACAGAGTGTCAATAAATATGTGGGGGCACGGCATCGGCAGTGCCCTCGCCATTTCGAGCAAAAAAGCGGCACGGCCGTACCATCTTTTTCTCGAAACTATTCAGGCCATTTTCGACTCCCTGTAGCTTTGCTTTGGATAAAACAAGAAACCTGAATTTTCAGTTACCAAGCAAGCATTGTATAAATTATGAATTAAAACTAGTCAAAGTTTCATAATTTGTCACTCACAGTCACTGACTGACTGACCGATCATCAAAATTCTAAGGCAGAATTGCACGGGTGCGGTTTTTTTCACCCGCGCGAAGCTGGGACGAACTGCTAGTTTAAAATATAGATAAAATATGAATACAAATAAAAAACACAGCCTACAGTTGATCAAATATTATTAGATTTATTTACGATTTTGGTACCCAATGAATAGAAAATCAGTCACTTAGCCATAATGGGCTAAAGTAAACTATATATGCATGACGAGTCGAGTTCAATCAATTTACTTTTATTACATAATGAAGATGCGCCCATAATGCATAAGCATACTGCATATCCCAAGTCGCACTTTACTCGTTAAACAAATTTAACTATTTTAATTCAAATCAACGCGTTGACTTTAAATAGAAGTGAACGTCTGTCTTTACAGCTCACCGAAACCGTGTGTATGATAAAAGGCACAGATTCTAACAGTAGAACCACGGCATTGTGCGTCGCCTAAACAGATTTATGTTAATGTAGTGAATAGATAGCTTTAGCAAAATTGAGTGACGTTGAAAAGACGAATGTTCTCGACTATTTGGGACCTTTTCCGATCCCGGGTTTATGTAAATACGGCGATATATTGGAAAGTTTTTCTGCCTTGAACCCTTTATAAACTGCTTTGAAATGATAGACTATTTATATTAGAAAAAGACTTCTGTTTACAATTTTTCTTCAGCCATACTCCATAATAATCTTTCGATCAAATAAAGTAAGGTGGTTTAGGTTTCATAAAAGTAAATGCTTTGAATAGCTTTGATGACTGATATTATTGATCATCAAAGGTGTAACAAAATAAATAAAAATACCTCTCTCAAATTTTTTAGTACGGATTACGTTCACCCTCTTAGACAGCCGCAACTCACAGGAGTGGTTACTTGGTTAGGCTCGGTTTTTCCACCCATGCCCATGGTTCACTATGTAATCATATTGTCAAAATTATTAACTGTCACTATTTTAAGGGAATACGTACGGGGGTGCGAGGATGTGTAGCGAGGGATGTATTTGTTAGGAAACGGCTCAGTGCATTGAGCCGTAACATGCAAAACAAAAGAAAAATGTGTGCTACGGATGTGTACGAGCGATGTGTGCTAGGTATGTGTGCGAGAGATGTGTGCTCGCTTCCACCACATTTCATCACGCGCGCAACAGAAACGAATCCGTTACACATCTTCGCACCTCGAAACTTCTTGACATGCTATATTTTTTTTAGAATAAATTTTTTGTTGATCACACAATGTTTAACCCAGTTTACCCTGAGTCAGTGCTACAGCTCGACATTCATTATGCGAACTGTCAGGGAATTGAATGCTCTGCCGTCTGATAAAACCTATGAAAACTACAATCAACAACGGACCCCTTGAAGACCTTCGAGCTCCACCGCTTTACCATCGCTTACCACCAGGCGAGATCATGGCCAAACGAAGGAATATTCATAATAAAAAAAAGTCCGAATTGAACCCACAGTGCAGAAAGCAGAGTTATTACCAGCTGAACGGCAAGGATAACTCAGCAAGCCACGCCACAAGTGCTCCTGAGAAGTGAGGCGTTTGTGCTCGTATCTTTGATTCAAAATCGATATCTCCAACGAGCTATAAAAATATTATGACCAAAGTTCGTCTCCTTCATTGCCATTGAAGATCCCGCGGTTTGAAACGGGATAAATCCCTTCAAATAGTAGATAAACTTTCTCTTATTCTCGTTATTATCAATTTGGGGCATGACATGTTACAAATAATTGGAAAAACTTTCTCATTTGTGATAAAAACTGGATGATGATTGACATGCTTTTGTAGAAGATTAACATTTAGGTCGAATGTCCCGCGTATGACTTTATCCACACGTTTTTGGAACCTACTTGAGGACTATTGTAGAGTCTGCTCATCTTTTCATAGAAACACAAGCCCACCACTTCATCAATACTCCGAAAGACTTTCCAAGAGGTCGGGTTTTATCCTATTTACTAAATGAGATAACAAGGTTTGAACAAATACTATAATTAAGTACTATATTCATTTTCTTAAACAAATTTCAACCGAGTTTGTAGCCACTGTTTTATAGTGATGTAAAATAGTTAGGGTTTATTATTTAAGTTTGAATCATGCTACTACCTAATAATTCTAGCCCATTAGTTTCTGTTTTCAAATAAATTATGGTAAAAGCACCAGTTATTAGCTACCTAAGCACCTAGGTCAATTTAAATTGCTATAGTTTCTTTAGGCGTCATCCAAATGATGTTTTTATGGCGTTAGTGGAGACGGAAAAAGTTCTAATATCATTTTAATAACAATAAAAATAATTAACATTGTTTATAAAGTTTTTATATTCATTCAAATAAAAATTGTGTTACTGGCACCCCAGAATTAGTTACTGGCATGTTTGGTTTCAGTTATTGGCTGTAGCATTTTTTACGAAACACAGCAGATTATAGTCTTTTTTTTAAGAAATACAAGGAACATAATTATCTCATGAGTTCTTAGCTCTGGTATAAACTAACTTTTCGAAGCCCTTGTATTAATAATTACAGAATAAAGTTCACCAGACAAAATGATTTAGTATCGGTTTCGGCACAAGTTTATTTCAAGCCATCGGATCTTGAACTGATCTCTGCATGCGGTGGTTACTTAACTGGCCATCTATGCTGTGCTCTTCAGCAAACGTCAGATTGGCGGAAGAAGGCCATTTTCGCCAAATTTGACAAATTATAAATTGAGTTCGTAGGTGACTGTCGGTGATGTACATGTATGGTCAGTAACTTAAAACTTAGTTTTTTTCGTTTCTGTTATTGGCTATACCATAATTTAATGTTTTAAATTAAAAAAACAATAAAATACATTTAAATTAAGATAAAATAACTTAAATAGTAACGAAATAACGATCAACTACAGAGATACGAGGTATGAGACAAGTTTAATTCGAATTGTAGTCAAACACAATCCTTACCGTTTTCACAACACAACCCCAACATAGTAGCCGGATTGCCGATTGTCAATCAATTATGATTTTTTTTATACGAAATTATTCGAAAAGTGGTACAAATCAGCACAAATATTAAAGATAAATATGTAAACTATTCTCTAGAATGAAGGGAGATATCGTACTTAGCATCAGTAGCTTTTAAGAAGTGTTTGAGTATGAAGTAGCCAATAACTACTGCCAGCCAATAACTCATTCATTTACCCTACTTTTTACTTTTTACTTATTTTTACTAAATTCTTCTAGGCTAATGCGCGTGGAACTGGCGTAAATTCCCATAGCTGTTTCAAAATGATCCTTGTGATATTATTGAATAAAAAAAATTTTACTTTGGCTTTGACTACTTTTCATCATGAAAGCCTTTTAACAGCTGGCACTGGCCTACTCTCAAGCAAGAGTGTTTGGGTCATAATCGCGGAATAAATGCGGATGAAATTCGAAATTGTACTTATAAGTATACTGAACATGCCCTAACAATGTTTTCTTTACCGTTTTAGAGCATTAAAATGCTCTAAAATGGTAAAGAAAACATTGTACATATTTTTTTTCGAATATAAAGATCTATTGTTGCAAAACCAGTTTCAAATCCACGACCTTAGTTTTAGAAGGCTGTGTGACTACCACTAGACCACCAGTAATATCCTATTATTAGGTAGGTACATCAATAAAGTTGGTCAAAAGCACACATTCACCTCAAACAACGCCCGTAATCATATCCATGTTTATTTTACAAAGCTTTAACCTACTGGAAATCTCCTTTCATGTTACCGACAAAATGAGGTGTCATGGCCGTGCCCTATCCTGGGCACTGTTTGCTTTATAAATTACCGACACCCATTTCGCTTCAATTTGTTCAAACACATTGGTTAAAGAGACACACAGATCTTAGGAAAATATGAAACATGAAATCCAAATAGTCTTGAATAATATTGATGGTTCGTATACATAGATTTTTTGTTTTATTATCTGTGGTAATTTTGATTTGTGATAAGTTGGCAACACTGCTTTGATACTCTGTAATGATTTCCTCATACTCTGAATAACAAGTCAAGTTTAAATTTTCTAATTGTTTTTTTATATCTATACCTACGACCCATGTTCCAACTACTGCAACCAGCGCATAACACCTAGGCGTCTACATTGGTGGCACTGGCACTGGCATAATCTCAAACAAGAGTTATTGGGTCTCAATCCACCACTCGGACCCAATGTGGGTGCATGGAACATGTAAATTTTTAGTTCTTGGACAAGCCGGTTTCCTCACGATGTTTTCCTTCACCGTTTGAGAGCACTGACATTGCGCACATAAATAATTCGAATAGCAAAAGACCAATGGTGCGCGACCGGTTTAGAACCCATGACTTTAGGATCGGAAGGCAGGGTCACTACTACTGGATCACCAGTGCTCACTCAAATTAAATATGTAAAGACATTTGGTTTTTTGACATTTTCAAAAATGTACAATGCAACTGCGGTTTTGTTTTATTATCCAAGGTTTACACCATAAGCTCTACTGCGGCGCTGATTTTGAACTGTTTTCATACTAAACTTGTAAATTGAGCTCTCCAGTGAAAACTAGATAATAGATATTAGAGAGTCGAAAAGTTTTTTGTTTGTTAAATAAAATTCTTTATTGCACAAAAAACAAAAACTGTACGAAGGGAGGACCTAATGCCATGCAACATTTTTTACCAGTCATCCTCAGATGATGACAAAATAGAGGTTAGCGTGCTAAATCATAGAGCGCTTACCGTTCGACCCAAGAATTTCCTACCCAATAGGTTTTTTTTTTTTTTTTTATATAACTGAATTGGCAACCAAGCGTACGGCCCACAAGATGGTAAGCGGTTACCGCAGCCTATGGACGCTTGCAATACCAGAGGTATCACTCACGGGTTGCCAACTTGAGGCTAAGATCGAAAGCCTCATGTGCCAGTAATTTCACCGGAAACCATACCCTTCACACCGGAACACAGCAATGCGAGCATTACTGCTTGGCGGCAGAAATAGGTATGGTGGTAGTCCTTCCCCGGACGAGCTCTATCACAGAGAACTCTACTACTCTTATTAGGTATTTTGCTGTTTGCAATAGCGCAAAAAAATTTGCAAATTATCTTTACACGTCGAGTGAAACCGCGTGGGCACAGCTAATCTAAAATAAACAAGGGAGAAGTTCTACCACAGTACAAAGCAACTAATAGCAAAATAATACATCTATTTGAAAGCAGCTGGCGTGAAATTAAGCAAACTATGTGAAAAGGTACTTACTTATCGATTAAAGTTACAAAGCTTCCGAGAGTTTGCTGTGTCATGAACATTGCAGGGTACCTACTGGTACCTACTGTGGCTTGTTTTGATATGGATCGGTGTGGAATAAAAGCTGTAGTTTTCAAAATACCGGCGACATTCACAAGGCGTCCGTAACGACGAGCACACAGTTTGCACAGTAGGCGAGTACTCGGCGAGCTTGCGGGTTCGATCCCCGCTGCGGGACAAATGTTTGCATGATCAGCAAATATTTGTTCCTGGTCTGGGTGCTTCTATGTTTTATATGTATGTATATTTAAGTACAAAAAAAATTATTATTGATCGAGCGAGCGAAGCGGCGAAACGTCTCAGTTTCGAGAATGGCATAAGTTGCTTTTGTCCGTCAGTCTTTTCTGGTTTTTTTTTTTATTTGAAAGTTACTATATAGAAATTTGGTGAGATCTTCGCGTGATGAGCAGGATAGCTCTTCAAAATGCAGTGAATTGCTCTCTTTTAAATGTTTGTGCTTGCGAGGTATGCTGTTTGGAGAACTATTAGTTTGACCACTGACTCATACGAACTTACTTACTTACTATTAGTTTTTCCAGTTATCTGGTTTATATGCAAGCTTTACTTTGTTTAGTCCTAGAAAGCGCTTTGTATAATATGTCCCTTAACATTATTATTGTTAGCTCAAGTAGGTACTCTAGTTAATAACATAATTTTATTGGGTCTACATTGGCCTGGCAACATCATTGTCATTTACAAACGATTTGGTTTTTTATAATAATTAGGGTCGGAGTGGAACATACGTATTATCTCTCTTGGTCTAAAAGAAGCCAAAGTCCTAGAGGGAACAAATAGGCTGACGAGTGAGGAACCAAAACTTTGCGGAATTGAATTCCCAAGTTGAATTCGAATCAATACTAGATTCAATTCGGAGTTCCGCTGCCGCGTCTAATGTTTATTCCACGAGTTGTATCTATTTATTATCTATTCAACTGGAAAATGTTCTCCGTACTTCTAAGAAAACACTGTTTGTTTCAGTATTTTTAATAGAGTGAGCGATGCGAACCATCTTACACAGATCGTGAACTAGTCACCACCATTATCAATGGTGCTAAGGTCAAAGTTTGTGTATGGGATTCTTAACGCGTGTTATATGCTGAACATTATTGACTATTGGTTTGAATTAACTAATAAAATACGAGTCTGAGTACTTATTTAAAATCACCTCTAAAAGGCGTAGTGTGGGTGTCAAAATTTGTATACCTATATAATTTTCAACGCCTTCAAACTTTAGGAAGTCGACAAAACTACCCCTACAAAAGGAGTAAGGGGGTATCAAAGTTTTAATGGTGAATTTTTAAAGCAATGTCAAATTATGCATAACTCCTAAAGAGGGTGGGTGCCGGGGAGGACAGGGGTTACCAATGTAATAATGAATGAAAACTTCAAGTGCCCAGACTAAGCCGCGGAAAGTTCTAGTCACTAAAATACTTTGGCAGAGGGGAACGCGTAAGCTTACCAGCGCCCAATCTTTAGATTCAAAGCATATTTTAATTACATTATTTAAAATATTATTAGTTTAGTCTCTAAATCTAATCTCAATTCAATGGACATGATAACAGCCCGACAGCCAGTATCTGTCTTTACCTATCTTTAACAAAACTATAATCCCGCCTGTTCAGGTATAGTGAAAGTCTGGCAGCAAGCAGGTTCAGTCTCGTCCACAGAAATCTGAGTTTGCCTTATATTTACATTTCTGTGGTCTCGTCTGTAATGATATAGTACGAGAGAACATTTTCATAAAAACTAGAAAATAAAACAGATTTTTATTGTATACCAGCTTTTTATCCAACATATCAATATAATCACACCCGTGTTTATTATGTAATGGAAAAAAATATGTACCTACTGCATAGCATCGACTTTAGGCTTTGTTTCTTAATTTAGTAATTAGGGTAGAGACCAACCCAATGGAAGGGGTGTGGGTTTGTCTTACTATAGACATTTACGAACCCAGACAAGTCCCTAACTAAATACACACGCATGGGTTAAGTCGCAGGAGGTAAACTAGTATAATAAAATCAGGTATTCACTATAATATTGCCAAATCCAGCAATAATAAACAGCAGCAAACGGCAGCCGCCATTTGTGGTCACCAAACTGGTTGGTATCGGTAATGAAAACTAAAATCTCGCAATTATGAATTCAAATGAAACAGAAAACCACGTGAATTCATTTGGAAAACTTCGATACAAAATTATCGGTATGACGTATTTTGTCACAAATTAAAATATGCGGATGCTGGCTCTTTTCTCATTATGAGTAAAGAGACATTCAAGTATACTTGAATGTCTCTTATAAAACTCCCAAATTAGTTAGTCCGATTTCGTGGGACTTTCTAAGGTAAAGTCAATCAGAATCAGTTCCAGATTAAATCATATTATTATTATTTAGCCGTGATTGTCCCACTGCAGGGCAAAGGCCTCCCTTCCCTTCTTCCACTCTTCGTGATCTAACGCCGTGACAGGCCATGAGCTTGAATGTGAGTCGAGTTCGTCCCGCCATCTCATTCTGGGTTTTCCACGTCGCCGCCTTGCGCTACCTGGGGCCCACTCAGTAGTTCTTTTTGCCCATAAGTCTTCAGGCATGCGGCAAACGTGTCCGGCCCAGTTCCAGATTAAATCATATAATCGGGGAAAAACTTGAAAAATATTCTGATTAGCTGGTTTGCTTTAGAGTGTGTTGGTGTATTGCATTACGTATTTACTTATGTAGAGTTAGGCAGTAGAGGTTTGAGGATGCTGTGTCTACGACGACAGCAGGTCGGAAGCACTGGCTCAGAAATATCCTGGGTTTTTTTTTTATACCACTGAAGTGGCAACCAAGCGTACGGCCCACAAGATGGTAAGCGGTTACCGCAGCCTATGGACGCTTGCAATACCAAAAGTATCACTCGCGGGTTGCCACCTTGAGGCTAAGATCGAAAGCCTCATGTGCCAGTAATTTCACCGGAAACCATACCCTTCACACCGGAACACAGCAATACCTGCTTGGCGGCAGAAATAGGTATGGTGGTAGTCCTTCCCCGGACGAGCTCTATCACATAAAACTCTACTACTCTTATGGCTTTTCGTTACGCTAACGTTTTGCGAATAAGCCCCTTAAATAATACGCTAGCTAACAAAATTGTTGATCTGGGTACAGCTTTAGATATTTTAATTAGAACATAGTTGGGCAATTAAACACCCTTCGGATGCAATTACAATTGAATCCGTATCCATTAAAATACATTTTCATCTGCATTTATTCGTTTTAGACTGGAGATTTCTAAAAAAGATATTTTAAAGGATTGGCAAAGTAGTGTGCCGCATTTCTATAATTTTGAATAAAGAATGTTTTTTTTTTTCAAAAAAAGATACCTCTCTTCAAAACCTCTCTTCAAAAAAAGATGTTTACCGAAATTATTTAATTTGCCAGTCTTACTACTTTATCTACTAAATCCAAAGCAGAATTTGTAATGTTGACTATGTTTGTGGTTTTACTGGTGTAACTTTTGTTCGTAAACACTTTAGCCAGAGTGATTTGTTTCTCCCAAGCTAACAAGCACTCACAAGTTTTTAGATGTATTTTATTTGGAGTTTCACAGCTTTTTACAGTAGCGGGCAGGGTGTAGAGTTTTAGTATTTATTAGGTACTGCCAAGTATCATTCGCAGACACAAACGTGGTTGTACTAAGTATATTCTATAATAATAAATAAAAATATTGGCGGACACTTTTAAATCCAATCTAGCCCCTCTTAGGTTTAATTATTTTACTTGAATTATTGCGGTAACGTTAAATATGTTTTATCTAAGTTTATACGTTTGGTAGGTTACACTCGTATTTCGTTAGATTGGGAATGTTTTTGTTCATATTATTTCTTAGCCGGTTACTTTAATATTTTTATGCAAGATTCCTAAGAACATTCAAAACGTGATGTCTTCAAACGTCTGTAAAACATCCTGAGTGTTGAGTGGTTTCCCGCCTTCTTCCGACCACGCCTAGTCAGAGCAATCAAAAACGAAGCTTACATATTTTTATAGAGCTGTCACACCGTCATTTAATTTATATAATTCTGATGATTATTATCTCCTTAATTAATAGCATGCATAAAATTTCCTAGAAAACATTTTTTTCTGTCCACACAGGAATTGGTAGGTACCTTCTTTAAATAGCTGAATACCTTTATGCTGTTTAGGTACTTGCTTGCTGACTTTACTTTTAAATCGGCGTCGTTTCGTGTCGCTTGGGCATAATTATTATAAGCACCAACCAGTGATTATACATAGAAACATAAACTAAACCAAGTTTATTACCTATGTTACTGTTTGTTTCTATGTATGTATGTACCTATATTAGAATTATTTATTAACAACTCTTAAAATATATTTAACACGCCCACGAGAAACCTTATTCACAGCAGACGTCTATGTAATTTATGGCCAAATTATAATTATCAGAGATTCAATTCGATGGGGAGTATTATTTGTAAAATATAACACCGGTCTGGCGAATGATTGCATAACTAATTAATGATTGCGGAATTTAACATAATGGCTTCAGTATTTTAGGACTATGTTATGCGTTGTGATTAGGACCAAAACGATTATCAACAGAACCCCTTTCTGGACAACCTCAATAGCAACACGATTGTTACGTTCGAAATTCAAAACCGAAACAGATCGGCATTCGCATATCGCATTCGTAATTTTATATGACAACTAAGATAATCGCATTCAGCAATTTATATTATACATGATAAATTAACATTCTCAACTTGTTCTTTACTAGTACCTACTTATTGCGACCGAGCGAGCTACGCAACAAACGCTTCATAATGCTGGTGAACAGCCTATAAACTAACTAGCTGAAACTTAGCTTAGTGCTGCATGCATGCTAGACTTGTTTGCTCTGTGCAAACTTTGGGTGTTTAGGGGTTACTGGGGGAAGTTGAGAACTAACGGTATTGGTTTCGTATTGTAAAGTTTTGAGTACACTCTATAGCTTCTCGTGATATTGATGCATTTAATGAAGCACAGACTATTCAGTGAGTATTCAAGTTCAGGGAAGGGAAACGGTAGATGATCTCTGCTTTTGTTATGTACTCACCTACTTATTTTTTACCTCTCATCTTTCTTTTTAAATTTTTACTGATTGAAAATACGAGTGCCGTTCCTGTATCCGTTTGCTTGAATGATTTTCTCTGCGTCGGCGTCGCTTTGCAGTCGGGTAGTTGGTTCAATGGTAACATAAGCATAACTTAAAACATTAATTAATATTCATATAACTACATATTAATAGATTAATAGTCATATAACTACATACTTCTGTCTCCACACTATGATTCCCGGTGCGTGTTCCCTGTGATTCGGGGTGTCATAGTCAACTGGTAGTACCTACTCGCCCACCGCGCTAAGATCGTCAGTGTAAGATTTGCCTGTAATTGAATTACGTCCAAACTGATACTCCAGGGTCATCACACGTCTTGGTCGGTAACGGTTTACCAAATATCTCTCTAAACTCGAATAAAGACATCCAACTATCCAAACTAATGCCAGAACATACCCCATTTTGACTGTTCAATTCCGTTCATCTCATTACAAGTTCGCACAGTTTGTTTAATTGGCTACCCACCGAACACGGAACGAAGCCCACCTCACCAGCTTACTTAGACCTTTAGTTTTCCCAAAAACCTTTAAAAAACTCAATATAACACGTTCACAGAGAGGGCACAGGGGGCAAAATAAACTGGTCGTATTTAAATGCAACAGTGTCCCGATTGCAAGTGGAAATGTTGTTTTCAGTGCTTTTCAACGCATGAAATTGTTGTATGAACGTCTGGTGCTGAGTTATTTTCAACGTTATTGTGGTTTCTGCTTAGAAACTATCATTATGGATAGAAATACGGTGCAATACTGAGAGCAATGAGCTTCGCAACCAAAGCAATGTTACGATCTATTCAAGACGCTTGGGAATTTACTCGGATTGGTGTATTGCTCCTTTGCTGTGACTTTATGAGGTTTGGAAAAGCATTTTCTTAAACAATAATAAGTATTAAGACTTGGTGGCTTTTATTCTTCAGTCAGTATAGTATATCTTAGAATAGAATAGTTATACCTAAACTGTTTCTCATTGCATTTTTTCTTTGAATCAGTAAAATGATGAGAGTAATTTAGTTAACAAAAAACAAGTATTTTAAATAAGTTATATACTTTAGAAAATATCCTTTTAGTACCTACATCCCTGAATACACTTAAGTCACCCTCTTTTCAAACTTCCGGCTCTGTGCAGTGTGTCATTGAGTTTAGCACTAGATTTTACTCGCAATTTGGCAGTGTAGGTACAGGCAGTATATATAATATTTCCTACTACTTTGGCAGCAAATAAGCATGGTCCAACTTTTAAAAACTACACCGTACTAGAGGTACACACCTCATATCGAACCACAGCAATGCTTGTATTACTACTGCTGAGTGGTAGAAACACTTATCATGTACTTAGGTACTCTACATACCTAATACATTCGCAGACTAGCTCATTCACAAAGAGCTTTTCTGCATGAGTACTGCTCATTCACAATACAAGTCTTGTTTGTCTAATCAAACTCAAAACAGTCACTGTTTTTAATAACCGATTTACAAAAAGGAGGTCATCAATTTTTGTTATTAAGTTTTAAGTTTTAAGTTATTAAGTTTTTTTTGTCTGTTTGTCTGTTTATCTGTGTGTAATACTTCAGAAATAGGTCCCATATCAATTTTATCGAAATCGGTTCAGTGAGTTTTTTTGTATTTTTTTATTTTTGGTACTCATAAAAAACTCATAAAAAACGTGTCAATATCTGATCCTCTCATCTCCACAATTAATCGAAACTTTTATTAGTGTGCAGTCGGTTTTGTTATTTTCTGAAAAATAATATATAAAATATAGTTTCTAATAAAATTATAGAGAGGAAATATTTTTTTGTTTGTTTGTTCTGTGGTCCACATATCAACCAAAAAAGAATCATCATAATCAACTCATAATAATTATATTGGCGGAGAAATCTCATAACAAACAACCATTATTGATAGAGTCCGAAAAGAAGAGTCGCTGTGACCTCGCTAAACAGGCTCATTAGAGTCCTAGTGCGGGGAACAGAGTTCCCTCAGGTGCTATTAAGAACGGGTTTTGTAAAATCTTATTATTTAAGCAATATTACTATCTCCACCGCCAAATGTTTTTATGGAAAAAATAAACTTATCTATATTATCTTATCTTAAAGACTCGTTCGTAGGTTCGTAGCCCACTGAAACCGCTCTACGCATCCCGTGCGTAGCAGAAGCGTAGCTTGCAGGATACCAATGATATATCCCAGTGCTTTATCTATTCTATTAGAGGTATGTAGGTATTCAATAAGTTCTGTAATATTCATTCCTTTAGCGGTATAATTTCACAAGTTGTTGATGCCCGGCGGCATCAAAGAAACAGTTCAAAACATCTCTGAAAGTTATCTCGAACAAGGTTATTTATGGGTTTCGTGTAAGGTTTCGTGACTTTACAAAATACCTATTCCTACTTAGGCACTTCCAGAAACAATCAGCCAAATAGTAATAAGCAATATGTTGAGGAAATCACTGAGAGAATTCTGTGCTCTGCTGTGAATTGCTGTGGGTGTAGCCACGTACTGGTCAAAGTGGCTCTAAATTTAAATTATAAACTTAAAGGATAAGTCATAGTATAATAAGTATGTTGTAACACTCGACACGAAAGAAGAAGAACTCAGAGAAGAGAGGCACCAGGGTGGTCTAGTGGTAGTGTAGTGATTTTAAGGTCGTGAATTCGAAACCAATTGTGCACTAATTGAGATTGGATTGTTCTCTCTCATACGGTAAACAAAAACGTAGCGAGGAAACCGGCAGCGTCCGGCATGTCAGCAGGCCGGGATATGGATGACCCAATAAGCAGGCCAGACTATGATGATGATGATAATGATCTCTTATTTCGTAAGTATTTCAATAAAATGAGATAAACAAAGGCTATTTTGGTTCTACCATTTCAACATTAGCGTTTCTTTACTGTAGTATCATTTATTGTAGTAGTAGTTGAATATGTGGGTTGCCCTAAAATGTTTAATCTTCAAAGGTAGGTTCTCGTATTGTCATAAACTCAATTCAATACTATTCAATTCAATTTATTTTCTCTTTTGGCACAGTACATGCACTCATACACGTCAAAACATCAAAACGTCAAAACAAACAAAAAATAATACAGCCACACTCTCCTAATACAGTCACAAAACTAAAATGAACATCAAAAATAAAATAAAAAATTTATTTTTATTGGAACAATGGAAAAAAAGAAATAATGGAAAGAATGATTGATTACAATACGTTGTTTGTTTGTAACGAACAGATTTTAAGAAAATGTTTCCCAAAACCAAAAACCCAAACAATTTCTTACCCAAACGTCAACGAATTCTGTAACGAGTGTAGAGCGTCTTTTCTGAGTAGGTACTAAGTAGGTAAGAGTATAGGTCTCACAACGGATCTCGGCCGTAGTGAAATTAGCCGTTTCGATGCGCAATGGAGCTTTTTCAAACTAAATTGTCTTTGCGCATCACAAACGGCTAACTTCACGGAAGCCTAGATCCGCTGTGCGAACTATACCTAGTATAAAGTCAAAGGTACCTAACCTACATATATACTTAGGGTATAATATGAACGAACATGTATTGTATATATGCTTAGGTACCATCACGAGCGAAACGAGCGAGAAATTTTATCAAAATAATCGCAAAAATATAATTACCTATGTAATCATCCAAGTTACACGAGTCAAACATTTGTATGACGAAAAATAAGCCTCAATATACGATGAAATATTTGAAGCATCCTTCTCGAGCCGAGAAGAGTACGTCTCAGCAAATTCACAGTTTAATTATAGCCATTGAAGATTTTGCCAGTATGGATGAAATTTCAAACTGACGAAGATTTGCATTCTCAGAAACACCGTGGAACACAAGTCATGCTAAACAATGAACCCAAACTGTTTTTTGCTAATTGACATGGCTGTTCTTGTAATCTAAAAAGACAAGGACACGCAGTAGTATCACTAGTACCATTGATGGTTTAAATCAATAGTACTATAGACATCGCACGGGTAAAAAAAGGAATGCAGCTAATATTTAATTTTTTTGTTAAAGTTACTGTCTATCAATTACGAGGTCTTGTTTTAAAATTTTTGATAAAGTAAAACTAATCGGAAATAAAATGACACCTAGCGTAATCTTACTATCAGTAAGTATGTTGGGAAGAAAATTCCTAGTAGTCCGACTGGTAAGACAACTCAGTCAGACTAATGGAAATAGCCCGATTTGTTTGCTTCTTGATAGATAAAGTCAGAAGAGCTTTTCTCACGCGGTTTTTGATATTATTTTTATCTTAAGTAGGTACCTATCTACTAATTTTTAGACAATTATCTTGCACTATTTCGAAGAAATGCACTACATTTAGGACACTTATAAAGTACTTGTTGGAAACCGAGACCGGCGGCGTAATAATGAAATATTCGAGAGCGTGTGCTCCGTACGTAGCGGTTATGGGAGAAGAGGGGTTATTGACACGCGAGTGATTGACGCGCGGTTTATTGAACGTGCCGCGCGCGTGCTGTCTTTTCGATTTGCAACAAGGATAACTAATAATTGACCAGAAAAATGTATTCATTAGTTTACTCGAAATTTTTAAAACCAATAAGTAAAAAAAAGGAATGTAGGTACACGTATTTTTTCCACTAGTATAATAGACTTTTTTTAGGTCAAATTTATAAAAAAAATATTTATCAGAAGTAAACAAACGTTTATTGATTATACAATGCAGACTTTCAATTAGTTAGAGTACCTACTTATCCATTTACCAAATTTATGGACATTGGACTGAAAAATAAGAATCTTATTTTGCTTACCTAGATAACAGTAAAGTTTTATAACAAACGCAATATCATAAACGAGTATCGCGTAAAGGAATTTCGTACATCGGGATGAAATCTGAAAGCATTTGGCTGGGGGGCTGACTTTCGTCTAGAGAAGCAGTCAATTCCAAAATTGGCTCTAGATCAATGTTGGCACTTTGTTTCCTCATCACTGTACCTGCTGCAATAGAAGAAATGTACAAACAAACAGCAAAAACCACACTAACCCACAACCAAGTAGGTTTCTTTGGCGTAGCTGGCGTTGGTGCTGGCAATGCCGTAATAACTTCCACAAATTTCCAATCAGTACAAGTTCCATCGAAAGCCATACTCCTCGAGCACACTCTTACAGAATATTTTTTAGCTATCACAGTTTTTACCGTGAGATTCTTCACGTTAGCTAACACACACCAAGTCTGTGGTGCAAGGTGATTCATTGAATTGTTGTTTATTATTGGCACCACTTCAATAGAGAAAGATAAAATAGGCCCGTTAGACACCTCGGGGGGATCCCATATTAGTGAAATATATCCATGTTCACTTGCATTGACATAAACTACAGAAGGAGCATCGGCAGTATCTGTTGTTTTGGTTCTTATTACTCCTCTGGCAGATCTACTACAAGTTGTATCTGTGCAAGCCTGTAATCTAAATCTATAATCACGAAATGGAGCTAGATCTACAACTACAAAGTGTTTATTTTCTTGACTTTTTAAATTTAACACCAGAGTCCTTATGTATTTTCCGAAGAATGAGTTTCCAGAAACTTCTTCTTCCAAATCATCACAGCTAATACTTGTACAAACATCAAAATGGTCTTCAATTATGGCCCGAGCACCTGCGGCTGATAAGTTTCCATAAACACACTCACAGCCTATTGGATATTCCGGGGGTGGTCTGATCACTATTGCATGTCGATTTACATCAAACTCTGTGTACTCAAAATGCATACACTGGTCTCTAACTGAAATATCTTTTTCGTAAATCTCTAGTAACGATACTTCAAGTATGTAGTGGGTTATGAAAGAAATATAATCTCTATGGTCTACCCAGCTTACGTCCACAGATGTTGAGTTGGAAGCGATTAACTTCCAAATAAATGGTGGCTCCGGTTTTCCTACAGGAGTTGAAAAATTTAATATAGCGCTTCTAGCTAGTATTTTTCGGGCTGGGTCATACGTTTCAATGCAAATAGCATACATAGAAGCAGGACGTAGTGATGTCAGCAATTGATGGTCTAAATTAGTATCCACATTCACAGCGTACCATTCAGATTCACTACAAGTTTCAGGGACAATGTTTTGATTAATTCCTGGTGGTAGACGCACGTATAGCACTGTGTAATGGACATCAGGATAATATGTTTTCATGAAAAACCATATTGTTGCCGAAGTTTCATTGATGATTTTTATTTGAAACCTGACGCCATCTTCACAATTTCCACTGTATCCATTCATGCCTGTAGGGATGTCTGTTTCATTATTAGGTTGAACAGGAAACAAAGGTGAAATCATATTGATTTGACTGTTACATAACGCTGGGTTATTGTATATTTTTAAAGTCCCACGGTGTATTTTTAGATTTTTAGTCACAGTTGGGGTGAATAAGTCTTTGAGATTTGCATTGTTGTAAATTATGAGACTGTATTTCCCATTTTTAAGAGTTCGGCCTTTGATTACTTCCAAGGAAGCTAAGAAATCCAATGAAGTAATAGTTGAAGAGCTGTAAATAGCAACGTAGTCGGAAACTTCTTTGATCCGGTTAAGGTACGCCGGCAATTCATCCATGACTTCTGGGACAGGCCTGATATGAATTTCCAAAGAGCCATTGACAAATACACATCCTTCAGCTTCTTGAGCCTTGCCCACTGCCCACACATCCAGACTTTGGCAAGTCTGAAATAATATTAGATCGGTAGGTACTTGTTTACAGAAAAAAAGTGTGATGCTAAGCAAAAATAATAAATAGGAAATTAACAAGTATAAGCATCCCTTACTTTTTCACATGTAGAGCAGTATTTACAAGTCGTGCCGGTAGCAGTGTTTTCCTCTATATAATCTAGGGGGCAGTGGAATACACAAGTATTGTTCCATACCCAACCATCAAGACTGTCGCACTGTTCGTTTGTGATGCAATATTGGCAATTAGGAAGAATTATGCTGTAAGTTAAGGATGATTTATAATTTGAAATAAATAATAACAATACCGAAGATATAGCTTTATATTTCTTACGTATTTGAAGGGCAATGTGAAACACATTTGCCGTTGTAAGTGTAGTAGCGGCAGAGGGAGCATACGTTAGAATTTGTCTTTCGGCATCCTAAGCATTGGTCGTGGCACAAATCAGCTTCTGTTCCTTCAAGGTAAATTTGGCATTTTCTACGAACAAAATTTTATTTGTATTCACTTGAAGAAAACATAAATAAACCAAGATACATTAATCTATCGATAATGATCGTTATTGAATCAGATACAATTAAAAAATATCAAGCAATTGCTTATCTTTCAGAGAAGCTTACTGCTAAATATGTAAGAGGTATCAAATAGTTTTATGGAAGTTGATGATCTTTTGATGATGTTGATGACGCATTAAAGAGGTACAGAAAGAAAGAAAAGCAAGAAAGATTTTTTTATTGACAGCATCTACTCACATATTATTCCAGCAATGGTTCACTGTTGTGCTGCATCTGCAAGGCATATCACATTGGGCCAGTTTATCCTGTGGGCTGATGACGAGACGGGAACGAGGTACAATGTTCCTCCAGTCAACGGTATCGATATAGCAGGCGTCTGGTACACCCCAGATCATAACTCCACCTCGATCTATCTTGAGGAGGCCAAACAGACCAATCTGAAAATCAAAGACACTGGTTTTGACGATGTAAAAAGAATTACTTACTAGGTACTTAGTAACTGATTGTATTTTTTTTTAATTCACTCCGCGCTACAAATTACGAATGTTTAACAACCATGAACCATCCAATTGTTGTTGCGTTTCTCAGTTTCTCATCAATTCATTAGTTATTGTTATCAACAAAATAATTATGCGCAGTGGAAGAAAATAAATTATAAATGCAGATGTTTTCTGCAAAAGATTACTAACCTCTTTCAGCGTCGCCATATCGTGTATAATCAGGGCATAGTTGTTGAAAACCTTTTCACCCCTGATTCGCGCCAAATTGGGAAACAGTTTACCAATGGAATGCAGGCCTTGTACTCTATAAGCTACGACAAACTCGGTTACCTGAGAAAGAAGATTGTTAAGACGTGTGTTATTCTTGACACCCACTTTATATAAACCGATGTATATAAAACCATGAGAGCGAAGCTAAGACTAAAAGCTAGTAAACAATAAGACGTTTAAAGGCACTCATTATCATCATGACAGCCTTCTAATGTTCCCATTGCTATAACACTGGCCTACTCTCGAGCGAGAGGAGTCTTAATCCACGAACCCAATGTGGATTAGTGGATGGCATGACTTTCGAATTTTTAGATCTTGGACATGTCGCGGTATCCTTAAGATGTTTTCCTTCACCATAATATGAGAGCATGGCATTGCTGGGTTCGAGCCCATGTCCTCAGGATCAGAAGGCGGTGTCACTAACTACTAGACCACCAGTGCCCATTCATCGTATCTATAGGCATTATTATATACCTATAAGATAGTACTACGGTATATTCTAGTAGACAGAAGGTTTAAGATTCAAGATTCAAGTTATTTATTTTCATAAATAAGTGTTTTTTTTTTTTATACAACTGAAGTGGCAACCAAGCGTACGGCTCACATGATGGTAAGCGGTTACCGCAGCCTATGGACGCTTGCAATACCAGAGGTATCACTCGCGGGTTGCCACCTTGAGGCTAAGATCGAAAGCCTCATGTGCCAGTAATTTCACCGGAAACCATACCCTTTACACCGGAACACAGCAATGCGAGCATTACTGCTTTGCGGCAGAATTAGGTATGGTGGTAGTCCTTCCCCGGACGAGCTCTAAGTGTTACACAAGGTCTTAAAAGTTTACCATTCTCCACACAGGTTTAATGTTTCAAAACTTTTTACTGTACCAACAATGTAAAAAATTTACCTCTCTCAAGTTAGGAAAGCTGAGATTCTGAAAGTCCTCACTCTCCGTTGGTACCAAAAACGTCAGCTGCAGAGTTCCTATCACCACGATACAATCCTTGTAATAAGCCCGAAACAGACTCAAAATTGGACACACTTTACTTTGGCAGATGCCTTGGTTCATTAGAGTAGCGTTACTGTACTGGCGTAGGCTTTGGCTGGATGCTAGGGTGAGGTAAAAGAGGAGAACCCTAAAAATCGATGAGTTATAATATTAAACTAAAAAAAATACTTTGTAACGGGTGTGTTTGTTACTCAATCGAAATTGCGCACTGAGGTAAGTAAGTACGTATGAGTCAGTGACAGAGGTATAGTCTGGAATAGCACATAGACTGTTTATCCAGGAAAATTGTAAGGTTCCCGATTAAGTACATATCAAATTTCTACGCTAAAGAAATCGTGGGCAACAGCTGTCTCTACATACTTAGTATAAACAAAGTTTACAGCCTTTTTTTGTACAGAACAACAGATTTTAATGCAGTTTTCATCATTATGTAAAGCGATTCTTAAGGAACGTTTTGTGCCAATCATAAATGTAGTTAAATTTCCATGCGAACGAAGTCGCGGGCAATATCTATACACAGAACTATTATAAATGCGAAAGTTTGGATGATTTTTGTTTTCATGGATGTTTTGATGTTTGAATCTAATATGTTTGTTCCTCTACACTTACTCGTAACTCGATAACCACTGAACAGATTGGCTATAAAACATAGATAGATAAAGACCGGGAATAGGACATAGGACACTTTTTATCCCGGAGAGAGGAGAGAGGAGTAAATAATAAGTAACACTATGACTATTCGGGCTAATCACACCGCGTTTTTTAGACGTCGTCGCCGACGATGCGCTGATGACGAAGCGCACACTTTAAACGAGATCTGTCGAAAACGAATCTACGGGCATAGGTATAACTACAGTGCATATTTAATTTACGGTAAAAGACGGGCGTTGTCTGCGCGCTTAGAAAACGCTGCACACAGCGCGCTGTGTGCTTAGGCTATAGGGCCACAATACGGCGTAGGATAGGAACATTTTTTTTATCTTACCAAGTCACCGTCGCAGCCGCCATGACATCAACTTTCTTTTACCAAACTTCCTGTATTTTTTCTGGGAGTGAACGGCGAATCGCTTCCTAAGAAACAGCCGACCGATAAGCCTGAAGTAGCTTGACTTTACGCCTATGGGAAGACACATGTTCTCATAGCTCTCTCTATTGTTGAATCAATGCGTGTTTAGTCGAGTTAGATAAGTACCTACCCTACTGCGTAACATTTTTCTAAGTAATCGTAACGTATAATTGCAAAAAATTACGACTCAGTCAGTCGTCATAATAACTCATTCTATGAATTGAACCCAGCCTTCAGCAAAAAAGGGTGCTAACAACTTAGAATAATATACATATGATACCTATATGACTAAATAGACGAGCAGCTGTTCGCTGATGTGTCTAGAAAAATATTTATTTAGCGCCACACAATAAACATTGTGACGAAAAAAGCATGTGCTACACATGCATTAGTCAGCTGTGTGACTTAATGTGTCTGTAGCGCTGGTTTTCAGTGTAGCGAGTAGTAGATAGTAGCAGCTACGTCACACAGTGTTGCAATTTAAAGTAGTGTCTTTGAAATAGGTAGATACCTACATAAAATAACATTCGTATCAGCTTCACACACACAATTATATCACACGTTACGCGGTGCCTATAGAACCTTTTACAAATGGCCACAGTTAATAAATATTTAAGGGATGTAATGACTATGTGAATTATTTACATAAGTAGGTACCTAGGTACCGCAGCACTAAAGAAAAACCTAATAATGTATGATACTGATAGATAATTCGCAACGTACTGTGCTGTGCCTACTTCGAGTTTGTGTTAGAAGCGAATGGCCTAAGAGCTGTAATTACCTATAGAGCGCTGTGCGGAAAGTATCTATGAATTAAGTATGAACAATGAACGCGTAGAATTCTCACTAGCCCTGAATGCTACCAACTTTGCTGCCTTGCCCAATTTTCCACAAAAAAATTTTAAACTAAGTACTTTGAAATTACTTTTAATAAATAGTAGGTAACTTGCAGTGAAGGTATATAAGTACCTACGTATGCGGATATATTTTTTATGTTCAATCCACGCTTGCCTTCCGATGGTAGAGGTATTTTAGTGGTTCGAAAGATCATTAATACATAGACAGCAATCGAGTACTTAAGTAAACTACAGCGATACAATCTTGATGCTATCGACGCTACACACATAGGTATAACTATAAACTTCTAGCACCCGTTTTAGCATCGATATAGTCACGCGTTTGTAAAAGGCATCAATATAAAAATAAGTACCTACATACCTAGCTTATTGTGTATCCGCACTTACATGTAATAATGAGCTAATCAGAGCTGAGACCATAGGTAGGTACCTACTACTTTTGTGATTTTCAAACTGTCAAGGGAATCGAATTATATTTTGACGGATAGCGCCTTTGTTTCCGTTTTATCACCATTTTTATTTTACTATGCTTATCCTCTCGGTCCTCTGTTTCTCGCAACTTGCGTATATAATACCACTCTGCAGTGGTATAATTGATGCTTTGAAGATTCGATGGGCACTAATAATGTTGGATCGTGACCTTTGCTGGATACAGGTTGAATTCTTATTACAATTTTTATTTATGTAGGTACCTGCACGCCCAGAGTACGCCTTCGGTACCTATTTGCTAACTGATTACCTACGTACCTACCTATTAATAAAATAATACCTAGTTAACTGCTTACCTACCTACATAAAAATGCGAAACCACTCATTTTAAAGCGTTCAACATAATGAAGCGCACACTTTGTGTACCTAATTGTGTAATCTGTATTTTCATAATTTTCATGCAGAAGCCATTTTGTCGTTCATAATATTATTAAACAGCAGGTAGGCAGTCTCAGTAGGTACTACCTCTTCTTACCCATTCGTGTCGTAATGAAACACCCTGTGAGGACTTGTGGCATAGCTTACCTATTAGTTAGTAAGCAGGAACAGGTCAAGTGGGTTTAACGAGCAATATTGCATTTTGTAAGACAGTTATGTAGCTAGGTAGGCACCTAAGTACTATTCTGTGCAAGTTTTAATATGCCTGCCTTTTTAACAAGAAGACTCACAGCAGGGTACCTACCTACATAATCCACAAAGTAGGTTCTTTGATTTGATAATACGAAAACTCTGCCTTCATTCCTACCAAGCATTTTGTGTGATGAACATTAGGTAGGCACCTATAGGTAATAGAGATATTTTTTTTGTTGTTGGGTGTTCTGTGTTCTATATTATTAATAGGTAGGTAGGTATTATAATTTTAAAGGTACCTTTATTATCTATTTTATTAAAAATGCTTCGCTTAGTTTGGGGCTAGATGGCGCTTTGTGAAATAAACACCAACATTTATTTTATTATTTATTTTATGACTAAGGATTATCAGTTTAGCTAATTCTATATTATTTTATGCTATCTACATAGGCACTTCACATAATGGCTGACTGACTTGTGCTTTGTCTGTCTTGAAGGTTGCCGAGCAACTTTTTTTTTTACATTGATATTATTTTCAAAATGTGACAATGACATAACATAAACCACTAAAATTAAAAAAAAACAGAAACAAACAAACAAAATACAAAACAAAACATCTAGCTAACTTTATTTAACTTTAACTAGACTGTGCTGTGCTGGCTGTTAGTGAGCCGAAAGTGCTTAGACTCCAAGAAAGTCTTGTAAGCAACGCTAGAAAGAAAAATTATTTGTTGTTAGAAACATGGCTAAAAATAAGAAGTAAGCGCATAAAAATATATCTATTATTTCAGGTGCCTACAAAACATTAGACCCCAAAGACATTGAGAATAGGTACTTCTTTAATTTAAATTACACCTACATTAATTGTGTGGCGTTAAATAAATATTTTTCTATTCTATTCTACATCTAAAAAAGATGTAACAAAAGAACTACCTATCTTATAGTATGTCCTACATTAAAGTTTCATTCATATCAACTTTACCGCTTGAAATTAAAGATTTTTTTTTCTGTTTATGTAATCCATTGTAAGCTTTACCTTGGGTACAAACACCGACTCTCACTCACAAGAAATAAATTATTTTATAGGAAAAAAGCTCAAATGTTCAGGGATTTCCTAGCTTTCAAAGCAGGCCAGGGCAATACTATCAACATACAACAATCCCAATCAAGCTCATTCCAAACTCCTCATAGTGATCAAGAGAAGCTGACCGAGCTCCTTGATGACATTGTTGGTGGAGGGCCTAACCAACCCACTGAGATGAATAAGGCCAGTGGTAGTAGAAATATGTAAGTTTAGTTTTATCCACCCAATGCACTGGTTATTGCATTAAACAACTGAGGTTTTCTTATACCGCTTATGTGTATTTAGATAGCATAAGCGAAAATAAAGATTATGTTGAATGTTTAGTTCTAAGGCATGCCATTTTCTTTACAATGTTTTCTGTCACCATTTGAAAGCTATGGCATAGCACACATCAATATTTATTTTTATTTTTTATTTTAAGTATTTATTCGGGATAACAAACAAAACAGTTATACATTTATAGTTGAGTATGAAACAGGTTTAATTAATATATAACCAACAGTGTTATCCACAACTTATATAAAAAATGAAAAAGGAAATCCATTGGTGCTCGATTGGATTTGAACCCACTATTGCTAGACCACCAGTGCTATATATAATCTATATATTTCTATAAATTATATAATATAACTAAACACTACCAATAATTTAATGAAATAGACAAAATGCTTAAACTGGTGTTTTGTTACAAGAATAATTCAGTGTGAAAGTCTTCTCTGGCACAGTGGTGGTACCCTCCAAGACAAACTCTTGCTGAATAGTGCTACCACCAGGTAATTATGTTCTCATTATTTCAGTGCAACTCCAAACCTTGCACAGAGTAAGTGGACTGCTCTGAAACCAATAGAAGATAACAGCAACCTGAAAGTAAATATGAGACAAGGTAAATTTAGTGTAATTTTGATGATTAGACAAAACAGAAAAGTCATTGGCCAAAATAAATAAATACAATCCAGATCATTCGACTGCCCCCATACCATGAACTCTTAGAGTGATTCAATTTAGGACCTAAACTGAATTGTCAAAAAAATTTGTACCATAAAATTAATAATTATTGAACTCATTGTACAGTTGAAGTCATATAATTAATACAATACTTAGAAATATACAACAATAATAATAGGTATTTTCTATGTATATAATAATATACATAGAAAATACTCAGAACACCCAGAACAAATATTTGCAGATCATACAAACATTTGTTACGAGGCGGGAATCGAACCCGCAACCTCCGCGTCGTAGGCGGACTTTCATCCGCCTCGCCACAACGGTCGTCACAAGGTCTTTCCATTAGAAAGTATTACACTATTTGTACAACATTTTTCAACAGTTTTCTTACTTCACTGTATGTACACTTGTTCATACAGAAAATTGATTGATTCAGACGTTACCTTATCTATTATAAGATATTAAATAGATGAAAGATCTCTAATACTACCTATTCCTAATGAGGACACAGTTTACACCAGTTACCTAAAAGAAATAATATCGACACGAGTTTCATCCCTCCAAGAGACATCCTCAGGACACGTCTTTAGGTCCACACATACACATTTTTTTTTGCATTTTTCTAGTGTGATATTTTAATACTTGATATTTATTTACAGACCCGAAAAAACCAGACCAGATCATAGTAGAAGGATCTGCGTCTAAAATCCAGTTAGTCATGGACACGTCTAAGAAGGCGACTGCGCAGCTGAGTAATAGCCCAAAACCTGTGGAGGAGCCCACATCCAGTAAGCAACAGCATGCAATTTAAGTGCTTTTTATAAAAAAACATTTCTAGAAAAAAACAAAACAGACTTATAACAAAAAAAAATTCGATGGATTGTGGAGATGTAGTTATTGACACGTTTTTTATGTTTTTTTCACAAGTGTTGAACCAATTTCGATAAAATGACAAATAAATTATTCTTATTATTATAATATAGTTATGTTGGATGTCTACAGCCATTCCTATGGAAAGTTCGGCTATTAGTACTTCACAGGAGACGAGCGAACAGTCACAAAAGCAACCAGCGCAAGAGTCTTTGCCCACGCAACCATCCAATGTATCGAGATATCCATACAATACACCCCATAAAGGTATGTAATGATTGACCATCATACTTAGAGCACTGGTGGTCTAGTGGTAGTGACACCGCCTTCCGATCCTAAGCCCGTGGGTTCGAAACCGGTCGCGCACCAATGGATTTTTCATAAAAATGGATGTCCGTAAATGTCAGTGTTCTCATACAGTGAAGGGAAACTTCATATTTTTATATTTCGTTTATTCATGCTCAATGTTCATTCAGCTTAGGTGTAACATAGTATAAGTATAACATGCTGCTGGTGAGTACATGGACCCTGTAAGGGCGTTGCAAGTTAATATTTATATTTCAAATAGATATGTAGGTAAGTAATAATTAGTAGTTAGAATTCATGCGTTATACACGTTATTTCATATTTCAATCATTAAAAATAATAATAATATTCTATAATTTACAAAGCAACTTGAACAATACTTCGTGAGGAAATCGGCATGTCCAAGAACTGAAATTTCGACATGATGTGCCATCCACCAATCCGCACTGAGTCCGCGTGGTGAACCCAATCACTCTCGCGCATTGCGAGCTTGTGGCGTATTAAATTTTAATTTTAATTTGTTTGTTTCAGTAGGCGGTCTTCCTGCCTTCAGCTACCCTGCAGGTAATTGCAGTACCATTTTGTGCGTGACGGTACATCTATTATTAACATTATAAAGGAGAGATTTGTATTTTTGTTACAAATAAACTCAAAAACTACTGGTC
The DNA here is from genome assembly GCA_951394395.1 of Colostygia pectinataria. Classification (NCBI taxonomy): domain Eukaryota; kingdom Metazoa; phylum Arthropoda; class Insecta; order Lepidoptera; family Geometridae; genus Colostygia; species Colostygia pectinataria. The sequence goes on from OX596362.1 coordinate 7,982,336, forward strand.
CGATTTCAAAAATTATTTCACCATCAAAGCACTACATTATCCCTGAGTAACATAGGATATATTTATTACTAGCGATCCACCCTGGTTTCGCATGGGTGCGGTTTTATTGCACCTGCGTGATGCTGGGACGGACTAGAAAAATATTAAAGTTCAAGTAATATTCAGAAAAAGCACGTCTCAAGTTATACTTGAACGCGCAACCTACAGCTTTATACTTCAGTTAGGCGGGTGCTTCAGTTGAGCCATTGATTCATACCTCGATTGATCGAAATAATAATATACCTGATAACATGTTTGTTTTTAGGCATACCAAAACCTTCGGTCTACGCTGAAGCAAGGAATAAACCGCCTCAAACAGGTAAGTAAACTAAATTATGTACAATTGTGATTCATGGGATAACCATATTTACATTTGTACGTAATATAAAACATAGTCACTTCCTGCTGTCTTACCCTCTGTTTTATATAGGCTACGCAGCAGATTTCTATGCTATTTTCATCAATAGATAGAGTGATTCAAGAGGGATCGAACCCACAACCTCCCGCTTCTCAACCGGGGACTCGCCACCAAGATCGTCATTATAAAAATAATACTAGTAAAATAAAGTTTAAAATATAAATATTGTATTAATTGTTTCAGAGAAAAAGAGTGCAGTGAAATGGGTTTTAGCGTCTCACGCCAAGCCCGTTTGGCAAACTCAACAATCACTGCAGCAACAAGTGCCTAACCAAGGTACAAAAATAATAAGATACTTAGGAACAGGCCACACAGAAAAGACGCATGACAAAGACTCGTCGCGGACAGGGCGCAGACGGGACGCGGACGAGACTTTAAAACATAAAAAGACGGCACAGACGTAGATGCGACGAAACAGCAAGAAATCGACATGGTCTATTGGTTAAAGGTATCGATAGAATATAAGCGCCTAGCTTCTTCCTAGTGGCAAGGCACACTAAGTCGACGCCTTTTTGCTATTGTGGCACACAAGTACATGACAGCGTCATTTGTCGCTGTTACTACTGATTTTCTTCTTTCATTTTATTTGTACTGTATGTGTGTTTTAACTGCAAATAAAAATGTGTCTATGTCTATGTCTAGATGCGCTGCTATACATTTTGTAGGAAAAAGACGCTGCGTCCGCGACTCGTCCTCGTCGTTACGTTTTTCGTGTATGGCCAGCCTCATTTGGTGTTGTAATCTCATATTATGCTTCTCTCAAAGCGAGAGTGACACATACATTTTTCAAATAAAAAATTTAATAAGATAAGATAAGATAAATGTTTATTTCAAAATGGTCATCATAGTACACGAATAAAACATATTAACAATGGTAGGTAAGGTGCAGTTAAGTTATTATTATACAATACAAGTAATGTATTACTGTGTGTAAGAAATGACCCGCTACCGGAGGATACGTTGAGCTCCTCGTTCTAACGAAGTATAAACTTGTATGTAGAAACGAGGTGATCGCTGTTTCAGCTGGTTTTGGGTAAAAGTACCTTTACAAACATAATCTAAGGAAAGCTTACTCATTTATGACAGTATGCTATAGGATTTAAAAAATGAAACTATGATAATAATAAACCAAGTAAATGAGTATAAGTTTACTTAATTTAATTTAAGTTTATTTTACTGCCTTTTGTTGTTTGTATATATTTGTAGGTGGGTTGTAGTAAAGTGTGTCTATTTGTGTAAGGTAATGAGCAAGGGTGAGTAGATGTGTAAGAATGTGAGTGTGTGCGGGTTTATGTAAGGTGAGGGTGTATCTGTGCATATGTGTAAGTGTACTCTGTTATGTGTGTCTTGTGTCGTGTGCGTATGTTAATGTGAGTGGTAACTTATGCTAATTTAGGATAATGTTGATATTTTTTAATCTTTAGTTTTAGTTTAGGTAATCGTGTATATGTAATAATAAAGGTGTTAGTTTAAGCTTATCTATTATCTAGAAATTTGTATGAGCTTTTCAGTCTGTACATAGTTTAATGTAAGTAGATACTTATAGAGTTTAGTTTTCACTTCTTTGTAGGCTAATTCACTTATTAGTAGAGTTTTATTTGTTTTGTTATAAAGGAAGGGTCCAAGGAAACCACTATGTTTCTGAGCAAATGAAGTTTTACATTTTACAGTTGGATAGTATTTGTCTTTACGCCGTTTTAATGCGTGACCCTCTAGCGGAGGGTAAGTGTGTTGTTTTAGTATTAGCTGCGTACGTAATAATACGTCTAATAATATTAATGCTTAACAATCCACACAGCAACATTTAGCCCTAAGCTAAGCAGAGCTGTGTTATGGGTACTAGACGACTGATATACAATACAATACGTAGATAGATATTTTTTATTATACATAGAAAATACCCGGAACACCCAGAAAAAATACTTGCAGTTCGTACAAAGATTTGTCTCAAGGCGGGAATCGAACACGCAACCTCCTGCGTCGCAGGCGGATCTTCGTCCGCCGCGCCATATAGGTCGTCAATCAATAGAAATGTACATTTGTGTACGACCAGTTTCGAAACCACAACCTTAAGATTGGAAGGCGGAGACCACAGTGAAGATTATAATATCCCAAAAAAAAATTCGCGCCTTTCCCCTGTAGGTTGAGCTATCGGCGCTTCGAGCCAAAGACATCCCAATGATTATTTCGTCCAAGCGAAATTTGTCTCGATAGCTCAATTGAAAGAGCACCCGCGTATCAAGCCGTTGCGGGTTCAAATCCCGCTAGAGGTTAAATAATTTTTGGGATATTATAATCTTTAGTATTCCCTTAGTGTAATGGTTAACACTATAAAAATAAAAAAGACCACCAGTGTTCTTATATTACAGAAATAAAATGTATTTTTCAGGGTCCGGATGGCCAAAATCAAAATCCATTGCCTCGCCTCAGTTCGAGGGTTACATCCCGACCGCGCCGCCGTCGGCGCCGTGTGGAAACGACCTGAGTGTTCAGGTAGATGTAAACGCAATGCCGCCGCAGGCGTACTCGCCGTCTGATGTGTACTCAGAAGTCGTATTCAATGAAGAACGTAAGTTATATTAGAAAGAAAGATTAATTTTTGGGAAAAAAAACCGACTTCAACCTAAAGGTTTCGGCAGATTGTGGTTGTACGCGACAATGTAGTTATTGACACGTTTTTATTATATATTCATAAAGTACTAAGCCGATTTCGATAAAATTTAAATGGGACCTATTCCGAAGTATTACCTATGAAACAAAAAAAAAAGAACCATTAAAATCAATTCATAATAGGCGGAAAAATCGCGTAACAAACATACAAAAAAAACATACAGTCGATTTGTACAGTGTAATTGTAATTTCAGTTTTAAAAAGTCACGTATCACACTTACGTCTTTTCTGTTTGGCTAGCTCTTAGTGTTCATTTCACCAAGTTCGTTACTAAATAAAATAATGCTGGACAATCCACACAGCATCATCTAGCCCCAAGGTAAGCTGCTGTTAAACAGAGCTGTGTTATGGGTACTAGATGACTGTTAAAACTTAATACAATACAATACATAGATAGATATTTTTTATTATATATAGAAAATACCCAGAACACCCGGAACAAATATTTGTAGATCATACAAACTTTTGACCCGAGGCGGGAATCGAACCCGCAACCTCTGCGTCGCAGGCGGACCTGCGCGCGCTGCGCCACATCGGTCGTCAAAATACTGATTCGTACATAATTACAGGGGCGGCTGACGATGAGACAGAATCACCGGAAATTATGCAAGCAGGCTCAAAGCGGCTTAGCGCGTTTCAAAGATTGGGTCCGGTGGCGGAACAGCCTAAGAAACAAAAACTGACTATCAACCTGCTTTGTCAAAAGGATGTCAGGTAACTATAAAGCTGTGGGAGTGTGAGAATATTGCGTACAATAAGTATGCTTTTTTTTATGCAACTGAAGTGGCAACCATGTTTACGGCCCACAAGATGATAAGCGGTTACCGCAACCTATGGACGCTTGGAATACCAGAGGTATCATACGCGGGTTGCGGGCATAGATAGAAAGACTCATGTGCCCGTAATTTCACCGGAAATCATACCCTTCACACCGGAACACAGCAATGTGAGCATTACTGCTTGGCGTCAGAAATAGGTATGGTAGTAGTCCTTCCCGGACGAGCTCTATCACAAAGAACTCTACTACTCATAATATGCTTCTGAAACATTAATTTTCTTTGATATTGTAAATATTTAATCATGATGATGGCAGCCTTCTAATGTTCCCACTGCTGGAACAATGGCATACTCTCGACCGAGTGTAATTAGGTCTTAATCGACCACGCGGATCCAATGCGAATTGCTGGATTGCACATGTCATTCGAATTTTCAGTTCTTAGACATGCTGGTTTTCTCACGATGTTTTCTTTCACCTTAATAAGAGCACGGCATTGCGCCCATATTTTTTTCCAATAGAAAAATCCATTGCTGCCCACCGTGTTCGAACCCACAACCTTAGGATCGGAAGGTGGGGTCATACCACTAGACCACCCGTGCCCCCTAAAGATTTGTATATCCAGGAATCCAGAATATTTTTCGTATTTTTTAATACCGCAGTGTGTGTTACCACGTATCTCCGTGACGACTTTACCGATTGTGATGAAATTTGGAATGTAGATGGCTTATAAGTCCTGGAATAACACATAGGCTACTTTACATCCCGAAAAAAATACTATTTCTGTGGAATAGCATAAAACTGCAAAAACGCGGGTGAAGCTCGAATTCCATAAAACTAAACCAACATTAAATTACTCATTAGACTAAACATAAGGCTATATCGTAATATTATTAAATACATTGTTTAACTGTATTTAGGAAAGAAAAAAATATTTCCAGGAATGTGGTTGACGAGACAGACGACATCCCCACACACCTGCGTGACTACATCACCACTAGTACTGACGAGATTGTCGTCAAGTATCTAGACGTGTGGCCGTTCAAGAAGAATGTGGTGCCGGCCCGCACCGCTACCGCGAGACTGTCTAAGGTACACTGTGTTGCAGTCTAAAGTACGTAATAGTGCACATTATATTGTTATGTGGTTGACGAGACAGACGACATTCCTACACACCTGCGTGACTACATCACCACTAGTACTGACGAGATTGTCGTCAAGTATCTAGACGCGTGGCCGTTCAAGAAGAATGTGCTGGCGGCCCGCACCACTACCGCGAGACTGTCTAAGGTATAGTTCTCACAACGGATCTCGGCCGTCGTGAAATTAGCCGTTTCGAAGCGCAATGGAGCTTTTTCAAACTAAATTGTCTTTGCGCATCACAAACGGCTAACTTCACGGAAGCCTAGATCCGCTGTGCGAACTATGTTGCAGTCTAAAATACACAATAGTGCTTACCTTGGGGCTAGATGATGCTGCGTGGATTGTCCAGCATTATTTATTTATTTATTTATTTATTATTTGCAGTCCGTGATGATGCTGGAAACGGAGTACATGGATGAAGCTTATGCGAGGGACAATAGATTCATTGTAGTCGTGGTATGTACATTTTTAAATGACTTGATGGACCGATTATATTAAAGCGGTTGCAGGAAGTCGGTGGATTGTGACGAAGGCCCAAAATCGGTCGTCATGGCACACTTTGGGGGAGGCCTATGTCCAGCAGTGGATCTATCGACTGATATGATTCAATTCAATTCAATTTATTAACCATAAGTACAGCATTAGAGAAGATATCCAATGCGTTATTCAAGAACTTTAAAAACTATTAATCTACGTCTCAGGGTTACAACGTGCAAGTGATATCTCTAATGGCGTAAATTCACCTAGCTTTAAGACGTTTCAAAATGATCCTTTTAATATTATTGAATAAGTATATTTTTTACTTTACTTTACTTTAATGTTGTAAGCGTACATAGGCTACGGTAACCGCTTACCACCCAGTGGGCCGCAAGCTTGGTTGCCATTTTAGTAGTTAATACCTATAAAAAAAAGCTAAGAGTGTGTTGGACACTGTAAAAAGCTTTATAGCCGTATGAACTACAAATACCGCACCACCGACAAGTTATCAAAAAGTTGAGCTTTTATGATGCCAGGCTTCTAATATTTCCACTACGGGGTGGGACAATGACCTACTCTCGAGCGAGAGTGATTGAGTCCTTATCCACCACGCGGACCTAATAAATCGATGGCATGTCTTACGATTTTTTAGTTCTTGGACATGCCGGTTTTCTCACGATGTTTTCCTTCGTGTGAGAGCACTGGCATTGCGCACATACATTTCAAATAGAAAAACCATCTTCATAATTAGTGGTAAATAGTTTTTTTATCAATAGTTTTTTTAGGTGACGGGATATCCCCAGCACTGGAAGAAAGAAGATGTATTGGACGCTATTTTAGAAAGTGTAAATGGGAAGTCATTTATACCATGCTTTATTGAGGTTAGTATTAACAAACGTTGTGTTAGTAACAATAATCTTACTTATTATAAATGCGAATGTTTGGATGGATGGGTGGATGTCTTTTACTTAATCACGCCCGAACGGCTGAACGGATTTCATCACATTCATGTGATTGGTTAGAAATATTTGGCGTGATCCGTTACGGCGTGATCGGTTAAAGGAGCGTTCAAACCAACACGGCGACGCGAAAGCAGAGCGAAAACTTGTCGGGTACCTATTAGTTGTGCCCCGCGGTTTCACCCACAGGAACAGTAAATTTTTCTTGGATGAAAAGTAGTCTATGTATTATTTCAAAACTTAAACCATCTACTTTCGCATTTATAATATAAGTATGATAAGATAGAAGGATTACAATGACACTTTCAGTTCTCAAGAGTCCAGTGCAGATTCCTCGTGATCCGTTCACACTATTTTTATGCATTCATGTAACCAGTTGGTATTATCTGGCGTGATCCGTTAAGGCGTGATCCATTAAGGCGTAATCCGTTGAGGCGTGATTGGTTAGGAAAAACCCCACTATTACTACCGCTTCCGATTTCAGTTCTCAAGAGTCCAGTGCAGATTCCTCGTGATCCGTTCACACTATTTTTATGTATTCATATGATAAGCTGGTTATATCTGGCGTGATCGGTTAGGAAATACTAATGCAACCGCATACAATTTCAGTTCTCAAGAGTCCAGTGCAGATTCTTAGTGATCCGTTGCCGGCTAGCGTTACTGGCGATACACAAGTACGGCTTCATAATCCGCAAGGAAGACACGGAACTCATAGTGTCGCTGTCGAACGTGCACCTTAACTTGAACCAGCTTGACTTTGTACCGAGATTAATACTGAGGAAGATGCTGTCGAGCCGGCTGAGAGGTGACGCGCTGGATCTGAGCTTCTTTACTACTAAAAATGGTGAGTTTGTATGAGTCAGTAGCCAACTCTAGTGATACAGTTAATTAACTATTAGAGACGCTTTTATAATAAAGCTTTTTTTTATGTCAGTAAGTGACAAGACACCCCGAGACATTGTTGTTAAGGCTCTTTCGCCCAGTAATTTCACTTGCTACAGTGCCCTTCAAACCTAAACACAGTAATGCTTGCACACTACTGCTTCGAGGTAGAATGTCTGACACTGCGGTGGTACCCACCAAGACGGACTCTTGCTGAAGAGTCCTACCACCAGGTCAAATCAAGGTCAAAAGTAATTTTAATTTTATATTATTTATTTATTGTTATTCGAAAATGGCCAAAAATGCTTTTGTCCGTCCGGCTGTTCTCGTCTACAGGTCGCATTTTGCACCGATCTGGTTGAAACTTTGTTCTATGAATTTAAAGATTTTTTATTGAGAGGAGCCGGGGATTTTTATTGAGAGGGTACTGTCTCCAAAAAGAAGCGAAAAAGGGGCTACTGGAGGTCTCAGCTTATAAGATCCGATTAAGATGGTTCTTTTATTTTATTTGAAAGGTAGTAACTCTAAGTAAGTCTCATACAAGTTTAGTATGACGAGCAGAATAGCTTCTCTAAGTGCAGTAAATTGCTCACAGAGTCTTCTGTTCAGAGAACTACTAGTTTCTAATCATTTATTCACTTTTTCGACATTATTTTCATTTCTCACTAATAATCTTGTTTAATTGTATTCTTAATAAATATTAATGTTTTATAAATGTAATTTTGGTTAAAATGATTATTATAATATATTCATGCTATCAAATGTTGACTACAAAATTTGTACGCCTAGCGCAGATCACAGTGCACCTTAAATTAATTTTAACAACTGTATATACCTGTGTTTCACAAATAAAGACATTGAATTTAATTGAATTGAATTTATATTATAACACTCTTGTCAGTGACAAGTACCGCCGCAGTGCCAGATATTCTGCCTCCAAGCAGTGTGCAAGCATTACTGCGTTTAGGTTTCAAGGTCAATGTACCAATTGTAATTTATTTATTTATATATTTTAGGAAAACCATCGGCACAAAATACATATTAGGTAATTTCAGATATTCATCATCATGACAGCCTTCTAATGTTCCCACTGCTGGGACACTGGCCTACTCTCAGGCGAGAGTGATTGGGTTTTAATCCACCACGTGGACCCAATGCGGATTGGTGGATGGCACATGTCTTTCGAATTATTAGTTCTTGGACATGCCGGTTTGGTTTTCTTACGATGTTTTCCTTCACCGTATGAGAGCAATGGCATTGCGCACATACATTTTTCGAACAGAAAAATCCATTGGTGCACGACCGGGTTTGAACCCACGACCTTAGGATCGGAAGGCGGGGTCACTACCACTAGACCACCGGTGCTCCAAGCAGTGTGCAAGCATTACTGCGTTTAGGTTTTAAGGTCATTGTACCCATTCTAATTTCAGATATTAGCCACTTTGTATATTTCCCGCTGCACCGCGTCTCGAACCAGACGGAGTTGATACAATTGCAAAGCAACGTGCCTTGGGAGTGTCTCTCCAGCCTGGACCTATCGCACAACAAGATTACGTAAGATTACTTTAATAATTAATACATTCAGGCGTTACTTTGCGGAAATCCAGTACAAGATAAAAAACAGACGAAAAATCTCTAGTACTTATTCCGCTTAACCTTTTAACTAATGAGGTCACACAGTTACCACAGTTAACCTCAAAAGTTAACCTATTGACATCAACAACACCAGAAGTATAGTTGATGCGATACCTCTGGTATTGCAAGCGTACATAGCCAGCGGTAACCGCTTACCATCTTGTGGGCCGTACGCTTGGTTGCCACTTCAGTTGTATAAAAAAAAAAGTCATGAAAAACAGCTTTCATTTTATTTCCAGTTCCCTAAGCGGTATCGACCTTCTACAAACGACACCCAAACTGCAACACCTGAACCTCAGCCACAACTACATAGAGAAGGCCACGATGCTGCTGCAATGTCGCAATCTGCCGCTGAAGAGCATCCACTTGGAGGGCAACCCGCTCTGCAACGATTATATCGAACAGGAGCATTATATCAAAGTGCTTACGATGATGTTTACTGGACTTGTTCATATCGTAAGTTTAGTTTTATCTCAGTAGAATGATGTTTTTTTTTTATTTAACTTAACAAAAAACATAATATCACTCGCCACCTTGAGGCTAAGATCGAAAGCCTCATGTGCCAGTAATTTCACCGGAAACCATACCCTTCACACCGGAACACAGCAATGCGAGCATTACTGCTTGGCGGCAGAAATAGGTAAAAAAGGTATGGTGGTAGTCTTTCCCCGGACGAACTACAGAAAACTCTACTGCTCTTAAAACCATCTACCGCGATCCTGTGCTAATCTGATCCACTTACAGCCCGCGACTTTCACTATGTCGTCTACCCATCTCGCCAACGGACTGATGACGGATCTGAGTGGTCAAAAAGTCAAAGTCAAAAATGGTTTATTTCAATAAAATCACAAGGATCACTTTGAAACGTCTTACAAGCTAGGAAAGTTTACGCCAGTTCCAACGCGCCCATACCGTAAAAGAACTGGCAACAACACCGCCTGGGTTCTTATCGCTTTTTTGGAATAATCCTTACTATTGTTATGGATGCCGAGTAGAGTTGAAGCACATTCGTCCCAAGCTTTTTTATCATCTAGGTAATCATTTATTTTACAGTAAGCTTTTTGAGACAGTTTTTGTTTAATTAAGTTTTTAAATTTGCCAATTGATAAATTTTATATGTCGCTTGGGACTTTGTTACAGAAGCGTACACATTGCCCTTTAAAAGATTTACTGATGGTGGCCGAGACGTGGCTATAGAAACGTCGGTCGTCCGTTGGCTGTAATTGTAAATCAATTATAATTCCAGGATGGTGTACAAATAAGACAACTACACGACTTACCCGACGTGAAACGCAACTACTGCCCGGACGGTGCGCAACACATCGTTGACAAAGTGTTAGAAGTGATGTTCCCACTGTTGGACGCGCCGCAAGACCAACGATTTTTGATACAAGACTTGTACCACGAGGATGCTGTGTTGACAATCACTTTTATGTACAGACTGCGTGAGTATTTGTTTTTAATAGTACATTATGGTAACTAGTGTGTAACATTGGTGATTACCGCTGAGGCGCCATTGAGACCCGAGCCGTAGGCGAGGGTCTTAAGATAGCCGAGGACGGTAATCATCAATACACACGTGTATCATACGACATTTTTCAACACACTTGTAAATAAAATAACAAAAAAATCTCATAATAAAATAACAAAAAAAAAAATCTATAACTCACTAGTGAGTTATAGCAATGAAAAAGTCATAGTTTAATTATGGGTGTCATTCTGTGCCTAATTGCGATGACCATAGAGCCACTTTATAAGCAAGTGTGTTGAAAAAGCTTTTTTAATACAGTTGCTCAAAAAGTGGCGTATTGCAGGGACGTATTAGCGTTCGGGATGTGGGCTATTACATACTCGTGCTTTTTTTTACCTTTCCCGAACTCGTGCGTTCTCTTTCCCAACTGTCAAGATAATGTCTATTAAAAAGAAAAACCAACCATGAAGTTTTTACTAAAAAAATTCATAGAAGTTTTTATGATTCATGCAAATACGTATATTTCTAAAAAGAAGCTACTAATTTGTTTCAATATCAGATTTAATGATTTGATTGAATGAGTTAGGTTAGGTTTCATTTCATTTTATCTCATTAAACTTCATTTTCATTTCATATCAATAAAAAAATTCTACCGAAGACTTGGCTGTATAGGCATTTGCCTTTGCCTACCAGAATGGGTGAAGAAAAAAAAACTGCTTATATTTTACGGTTGGCGCCATTTTTCAGAAATTTTCTTAGCGAGTTTAGTTGTTTGTTGCACAAAATGAGTAATTTCGACCCTTTAGTTAGTTGAGTTTATTGTGTTTTTATTATTTTATTAAATTGCTTCATTTTTTTGCAACTGTATTAAAAATGGTTGTTCAGTACACGTGCGGATCCGTCTTCTTCTTCTTCTTCTTCTTTTAGTTGTGCGGATCCGTCATTGCAACTTGTTCCGACTGTCAACATTACAGACATTTGTCGGAACTTTTGCAATGACAGCCTTTCCGCACTTGTAATGAAATATACTATTTTTATTTAACTTGAAATGTAAGTACTTATTATATATGTATGTTCGGCTGTAATCTTGAAATTTTGTATATTATATCAGCAAATAACGTTGCTGGCTATGTTGTTTCTAACGGATCAACGAAGTTAAGCACTGTTCCGCGTAGTCACCATTTGGATGGGTGATCGCCAGTGGCAATTTCAACTGAGCGCTCCGTGCTTCGGAGGGCACGTTAAGCAGTCGGTCCCGGCTTTTTCAAAGTTGGTAGGCCATGATAGAGGCTTTCGGGCGGCCTAAAAACTCTGTCACCAGATTTGGACACTGACTCGTACGAACTTACTATTTCAGCAAATGACGATACGGTCAAGTTTTTCTCGCAACGTGCTTATGGGAATAGTAGAGTTCTTTGTGATAGAGCTCGTCCGGGGAAGTACTACCACCATACCTATTTCTGCCGCCAAGCAGTAATGCTCGCATTCCGGTTCGAAGGGTATGGTTTCCGGTGAAATTACAGGCACATGAGACTTTAGAGCTACGTCTCAGGTGGCAACGCGCAAGTGATATCTCTGATGTTGCAAGCGTACATAGGCTACGGTGATCGCTTAAAGTTCTGCGTGGCACTGCACTGCGCTCTTCACCCCGTTTATTATGCCTGCATAACAAACGACTGTAATACTACTACCCCGTACGTGCTCTATCAAAAACGATCTTGTTCCAGGTTACACCGCTGTTTATAAAGATTACCGCAATCTATTCAACCGAACTCGCGTGCTGGACGAAGGCGATATGGAATCTATAGTCGGAGCGACGGCGATCTCGAAAGTCACTTGCCGTTGGCCGGAAATGATACACGACCCTGCCACTTTTAACGTGGACGTTTTGTATCACAGCGTAAGTACAGCAGATGAATTAATATTACGATATAAGAATAAGAAATAGTTTATTGTGCATATTTAATGAATGAATGAATGAATGCTTGATTTATTCGCAGAATAAGGGTGTATAAAATTAAGTTCCTAAAATAAAGTATCAGTCCCACAAATTCAAAAAAATTAATAGTATGCGAAATATTTTTTTTTACACAGCAAATATTGAAACTTTGATTTGAATTTTTTGATTTGATAATAAAAAAAACATTATAACTTAACTTATGTTCTATCTGGTAGTTTGGGTGATAACTGGGTAGTTAGGAAGTGACAAAGAACATAATTATTTTTATTTTTTATTTTATTTATTTGGTCTACCAACAATTGTAACAATATTTCATGCACAACATACAATACTTAAACTTACACTAAGTATTATCCATAGTTAATTGCACAATCAATTAAAGGTAGAAACTGCAAAAATATGTAATGGAGTAACAAATCCTAAACTACAAAATAACAAATTAACTATAACACAAGCAGATGTTTAATTATGTAAACAAAGTAAACAAAAAAGACGGGCCAAGTCAGTTTGATAAGTTCTGGATCAAGTGTTGGCGAAACTTATTTAAATTGACGTTAAAAATATCTATGGTGTTGCAGTTATTGAAGGCTCTGCAGAGCCGAGGTATAGGGGAGTTGCTACCTAATTACTATGCAGGTAGCAAAGTACATAGGTACACTTTTTCCAAAAAACGGTGCGTTGGTTGGCGGATGAGTAAAACTGTATCCCGACTTCCAGCGCCCTCCGTTGGATATCTTATGGCTAAGTTTTATAAAAAATATAAAAAAAAAAAAATTTAATATCAATATTCTGGTTAGGAAAAAGAACTTGACGTTGTTTGGTTATGCATATACGATTTTTAGTAGCTAACATGAATTGTAATACTAGGTAGGTAGGTACGATTTATCAGAGTATTACTCAATACTCAATACTTTTATGTCGGCCCACATCTGACCGAAGATACGTCACTTATTATCGGTCATTTTCATTATTTTTTTTCATTAAAAAAAAACTTTTTTCATGCTTATTTTTTCTATTACAAATTCCAGCGTATATTAAAATCCTAGAATGTGACAATCTTATTATTAAACTTAAATTAAGCTACAGGCGCTCATCAAAACTTATATAGATACAACTATTTTACTATTACGAAACATATACTTTATTAACTACCTATGCTTTAGTTGAGCATTGTAATTATTAACATAAAAGTTACCTACTAATCAATACGATGACTCAATAGCAGTCAGTAAATCGTAACTAGTAAAACAAAATGCTAACTAGCTTGAGTAGCTAGTTGGGGGTAGTACTTATTATCGGCCGCGTAACGTCAAAACAGACAAAATTATATTAAAACATTCAACCTTTCACACTCAACCGATGATGCGTTTGTGCTTTGAGCGTGCGAACCCGACGCATCTTCCGTCAGGTGTGGGCTGACCCTTAGTGGCTTAGTGGTGGTGACCCCGCATTCCGATCTTAAGGTCGTGGGCTTAAATCCGGTCGTGCACCAATGGATTTTTCGCTAAGAAAAATTTATGTGCGCAATGCCAGTGCTCTCATTCGATGAAGGAAAACATCATGAGGAAACCGAGACATTTGCCATCCACCAATCCGCATTGGGTCCGCGTGGTGGATTAAGATCCGATCTCTCGCTCGAGTAGGCCAGTGTCTTAGCAGTGGGAACATTAGATGGCTGTCATGATGGTAAAGCATTATGAGTACCTGCGGGTTGTTCACATAACTCTGATAGCGACCATTCTCCATTTTAAGAGTAGTAGAGTTCTTAATGAAAGAGCTCGTCCGGGGAAGAACTACCACCATACCTATTTCTGCCGCCAAGCAGTAATGCTCGCATTGCTGTGTTCCGGTGTGAAGGGTATGGTTTCCGGTGAAATTACAGTTATTTTCTTATATTGGTTGTTATACAGGACACAACAACAATCGTCCGGATTAGCGGCATTGTTAAAATAACAGCTGAATCATTAGCAGACGACGAGCACTTACTATCTTTCACCCGCACATTAGCACTACTCACTAAAGACGGATCTGAATACAAGATCACCAATGAAATGTTGTACTGGGAACAACCTGAAAAGGAGTACGCAGAAACTGCCTTTAAAATCACTAGGGTAAGTGTCAAAATTGAATATCTAACCAGGTACTGACCATAGGATGTCGCTTGCATCTTGAGGTAACGTCAAAATACTTTTATCAAGTTTTTATCAACTATAAAGCTTAGTTTGTTTGTCAGCAAGTGACAAGACAATGAAGGCGCCCACTTGATGTTAAGCATCACGCCTGACTATTACAGATGCAGTGCCACCCAAAGCTTAAAGTAGTTACCTACTACCCAGTTATGTAACACACATAGCAGTTCTGGACCTGGAATAGCCTATAGGCCACTCGATATCTGAGTTAGGTACCACGCGAATGAAACTGCGTACAGAAGGTTCTAATCTTATAATTAGTGCCTACATAAATTCCCTATACTTAACCACCTTTTTTTTTTAAATAAATCGAATGCTATTTATTTCGGAGGTGTATCATTAAAAGTAGGTACCTGCTTATCCCATGCAATTTTTAAATAAAAAAAACATTTCATTTCGAAATTATATTTTATTATGTTTGAACTCAAAATGTGCACAAAGTTTTCATGGGCATACCAATAATAACAAACTAAAACATTCTCACATATTCGTAATTCTATATTACATTCATTACAATGAGTATTACATATAATAACCACATTGTATTCATTCGAACATGTTTTACTTAAAAGGTAAAATACCTTGGCACTATTTGATCATACACTTTACACAAGGTGGTACATTATATATTTTAACTTAAGTTTTAAAAGGCTCTCAAACAGTGTCCATTGATTCTTCAATCACAGGTTCAGTTTCCATTTCCATGGCATCTTTTTCCTCAGATCCTGAAGCATACTTTACTCTTAGCTTCTCATAATGCAACTGTTCCTTTGCTGAAACAGAGGGCTTGCACTTAGACAGCGCTGTTGTAAAGTCTTCAAAAGCTACAAATATTTCTTCTTCTAAAGTGCCATTTGAGATGTGCTTAGTCAAAGTATTCGTCGCGGCCGCTCTCACTAGACCGGCTAAATCAGCGCCCGTGTAACCTTCAGTCAATCCGGCTACGACTTCCAAGTCCACATCGGGTCCTAGCTGTGGTTTTGTACCGCCTTTCGTTAGCTTCTGAAGAATATCGTACCTATCCTCTGTAGCGGGCATACCCACGTACATAACGCGGTCTAATCTACCCGGTCTTAGTACAGCTGGGTCAATGATATCGGGTCTGTTTGACGCGGCTAGCACGAAAACGCCTTCGCGGCTCTCAATACCGTCCATTTCTGTCAGTAACTGATTTACTACTCTGGCCGCGCCGTTGTTATCTTGTGAAGTACGCCGTGGACATAAAGCGTCGAATTCGTCGAAGAATATGACACATGGTGCAGAATTCCTGGCGCGTCTGAAACAAGTGCGGACCGCTCTTTCACTCTCGCCTACATACATGTTTAGCAGCTCAGGTCCTTTGACGGAAATAAAGTTGACGCCGGCTTCGTTTGCGACAGCTTTCGCTAGCAAGGTTTTACCACAACCAGGTGGCCCACAAAGCAAAACACCGCTTGGTGATGATAGTCCAAGTTTGCTCATCAGCTCTGGATATTTCACTGGTGCTAGAACAGCCAACTGTAGGTCCTTACGAACTTGACTAAGAGACCCGACATCATTCCATGTAACATCAGGAACAGTGACAATACCTTCTCGTACAGCACATGGTTTAGTAGTTTTCAGAGCTTTGATAAAGTCATCTTGTCGAATGGACAGACCGGAAAGTTCATTTGCAGTGTAAGGCACAACTCCGAGAAGGTCCATAACTTCTTGTACTGCATTTGTAGTTTTTTTGACAGGATCTATGACTTCCTTGATGTGATTGGTTTCTGTAGTTGAATTAGGTTCTTCGGTAGTCTCTACTTCCTCAACTGGTTTCTCTTCATCTAATGGAGGAACTTCTGCTGCCTCTGGTTTGTCTGAAGTGTCACCAGCCTCATTTGCAGATGGCTCCTCAGATTCTTTTTCTCCATTAGGCACCACAGTTTCTATATCTGCTGGCTTTTCTAATTTTTCTACAGTATTTTGGTTGTGAGCTGCTCGAATGTCAACAAAAATTCTTTTTACAGCATATGTACTTGCTTTATTTACAAGAGCTTGTAAATCAGCTCCAACAAACCCAGGTGTGATTTGAGCCAATGAATGCATATCAATATCCTCAGCCAGAGTTAGATTTTTACATAATATTGCCAAGATTTCTTTTCTAGCTTTAAGAGAAGGGATACCTAAGGCTATCTCTTGTTCAAGCCGACCAGCTCTTCTCAAAGCAGGATCTAAAGAGTCTGGGTTGTTAGTCGCAGCCAAAACCAGAACAGAAAAATTACTGTCACTTAGAGAATCCAAGCTAGCGAGCAGCTGTGCTACCATTCTTTTTTCCATATCTTTTTGAGCATGGATTCTATTTCCGCACACCGCATCAATTTCATCAATAAACAATACACTTGGAGCTATTGAAGTGGCTCTTTCGAACAATTCTCTGATTCTCTCTTCAGATTCCCCTGACACTCCTCCAACAAGCTCTGTGCCTGATACAGCTATGAGAGGCAACTGAAGCTTGCCAGCTATTGAATGGGCCAATAACGTTTTTCCAGTTCCTGGAGGCCCATGCAGTAATGCACCTCTTGGGGCCTTAATACCCAACTTAGCATACACTTCTGGGTGTTTCATATGCAAAATAAGATCACAAATCTGTGTAATTATATCAGATATTCCACCTATATCCTCGAAACTAACCTTGACAGCCTTTGTACTTCCGATTTCAGCTTTTTTTCTTGGCACTGCAACTTTACTGGTGTCTACTTTCCTTTTTTTATCATGTATAATTTGAATTTGCTGTGGTTTTGGCAAGTCCATAGGTTTACTGTTGGTAATGCGAGTGGGTGCTAAATGTGGTGTTATGGTGATTTGGTCGTTTATTTTTGGCAATTTCGGGGCAGCGCTGCCGTCTTCGTCGCTGCTTAGAATATCGATAGGTTCTCCGGATTTGTTAGTGTCGCGGCGGTTCGTCGCCGGCCGTTTTTTATCTTGCATTTTGTACATTTCCAGTATACGCTCGTTCATCGCGCTATTGTTTTCGTCTAGCATTTCTAAATCTGATTCTTCCTCGGAACCCTCTGAAGACGAGGCTCCATCGAGGCCGTAGCTCTGCAACACTACTTTATAAGCCCCCTCGACTAACTGGCAGAACGCGGATTCGCTTCTGTTATTGTACTCGCGATAACGCTCTTTGAGAGAACGCGCCATTTGGCTCACATCTACGAAGGTCTTGTCCACATTTTCCGCGAGATAGTTTTTTACTCGCGACACTATAACTGGATCGCTTACAGTCTTTTGTCGAGTTTGATGTTTCTTCATAATTACAATAAAACGGACTTATTTTGCGAAAAATATTTTTAACAATATATTTCCAAGAGACGCACCACGCAATGTGTTTGACAGGCTTACTTGACTGACAGCGTGACAGCCAAGCCAGTGACAGCACAGCAGGCGTGCGTCCGTCTCGTTTCGTTTGTCGGCAATCAATAGTGCTGCCAGCTGGGGCAAGCAATTATGTACGGTAGGCTATTTGAAAAAGAACGATTTTTCTCGATTTCTCTGTTCTGGTTTTATGATCATTCTGTTTACACTAGGTAATACGATTTTGTTCAATGAGACTTCTAGTTTACATCATTACCAACGAAAATATCATAGTTTTGGTATAACACTGACTATCTTAGCTCAAACATTTATCTTCCATTTATGTGAAAGGCCCAATCCACAGAGTGCGTGCTCAGACGCAGTTAAGTGTAGACATTCGTGCTTTGTATCAATTTTTGCTTTAAAAAGACGACTACGTGGTCTCATCATTGGCTGAATGTCGCCATTGTGTAGTCGCGTTACAACCATCGCTTATCCATTTCGCTGGTCCAGCGCTGGGCTATCATGTAGAAGAAGCATTAGCTACTACTAACAAAATTTGAGATAACACTTGAACTAAGTACTTACTTTGTGTATTTTATAAAATGAGTGTCTGTGTATCTTTCGTTAGTGATGCATGAAAAACAAAAAAGAGTTATTGTACTATTTTCAGTTTATTTAAAATCACTGCCTGATAATAAAATATTGATGAAATGCTTTCGACTCAAGATAAAAAAAACTTTAGAGACGAAAACCTTTACATCGGTAAAGTTAAGACCGCTACGCGCGTTGGTGGACGAAAAACCGTCCTTTTAAGGGATTTCAAGATTTCAAGATATTTATTTGCACAAATAAGTGTTACAAAAGGTCTTAAAAGTAATATGGCACTAAGAACTTATTTGCCCTTTTCAAAATAAATGGCAACACTAGAAGCAAACAAGCAAGCCATAGCAATCGATCTAAAAAGTGTTGTGTGACAAGTGTTTTGTTGCCAGTTTTAATAACAAAAAAGATAATTTTTTCATGGTATAATAATATTTCTATTGCCAATGTTTATTTGCCTTGCTTATTCCCTTTGACTCTAAACTTAAAGAAATCTTTGCTTACTCCTTTGATTTTTCTCTTGGTAGAATTTATTATTTATCCAGGTCACAGAGTAATATCCGTGTAGTTTAAGTAGTTAAAATAAGATACTTACATATTTAGGTACCAATTTTTTTTTCTTTAGGTAAAACCTAAAAATCTAAATCTGAGACTGGACGCACCGCCGGATGAAGACCTAAAGGCGAAGCTGTTGAACGTTTTCATGCAAATAACTGGGTTGGCGAAACAACCTAGCGAAAGGTAAGGTAGACCTCGTAACTTAAGTAGTAAGACCTCGTTTTAGCAGACTACTAGTTTTTTTAAATAAATAATAAACTTTATTGTTGTTTTACTGCATACCTACCTTCTATTCTATATATTTACCTTAGCTAGTAAGGCTGACCTAATTCATATTATTTAACTTACCTACAGGTGTTTGGAGGATAAGGAGTGGAACATCAGAAATGCTTTGGAGTACTTCACCAAGCTACTAAGGCTGGACAATCTGCATCCAATCATGAGGAATTCCTAGTATTTTTTGTTTTAATTATTTTAATTAATTGTGGAATCATATCTACCAATAAAATTACATAAGCATTAGACAGCAGCAGTTACCTTATTTTGAGTCTTGTCTACCTTCAGGATTATCAACATACATAACAACAATACATATTAATCTAATATGGCATGTATGGATTTTGAACCCCACAGGAAATGTTTAGAAAGTCCTTGATGTGAAAATAAGCTATAGCAGTAGGTAGTAAATGTAAATCCTTGGCTAGATGCAGAAATAACTTGAAAAAGGTAGGCAAAAAAGAGCACCGTAAACAGGTACATACTAGCAGATGCCACAACCAGCAGTAAACATGGGCTGATGATAAAAAATTGATTTTGCCATGGCTGGAGACAATTACATTTTATAGGTATTAAGTATGCTATAAGTTAACTGTTACTAAGCGTATACATTAGCAATATAAAAAAAAAACTATACAGAAAAACGCTTTATTACTAACATAGGTAGGTCCTACTTTTACACAATCATTTCAAGATGCTTAGCATACTCAATTGTTTGCTCAGCCAGCTCAGCCGATGGTAAAGTGCCGGCGGCGGCGGCACAAGTCTCCTCAGCAGCATTGAAGTGGTAGCAGTTATCAGCACCCAGGATCCAATTACGCTACAAATAAAAAAAAATATGGCATGCTAGAAACAAAGAATATCTTAGAAGAGGTGTCATGGTCAGGCATTGCCATAAATATCAGGCAAACTTGAGTAGTCTTGTGACTTGCTGACAAAAAAATAATAAAAATAATATAATATTTATAATAATTTTTTAAAATAATTTATAATAATAATATTTATAATAAAAATAATGTTATATTATTTTTATTTATATAAAAATAAATAAAAATAATATAACAGTAAAAATCAATCTTGTTTTTTTTAAATGCAGTTCCTAAAACTCTGGTACAACATCCACTAATTAGGATTGTGGAGGTACTCTATACGTAAGTTGGCCAATGAATGAAAAAAAAAAATACCTTTTTCCCATACTCAAGCACAGCCTGCTGTGAAGCTAGGTTCAGTCTCCGGGCAGCTTCAGCATATGAGATACAAAGGTAAGCCTTCTCAATGCATGCAGCTATTTCACCACGGACTGTATCCAGTAGTGTGTCCATGAATAATGTGTAACTCTCAGCTGGTACATTGCCCTGTGGGGATAAGTTATTTGAATAAAATATTGAATTACATGTGCTATGAAAGTAGCATTATCTTTAAAGGATCCATAAAGTTTATTGAAAATCCCATATTTTTTTAGCCAATAGACTTAATATAGATGTGGTTTTAATTGAGTAATGCTTTACAATAATGCAATAATGATGTAGTAATAAATGTATAATTCAGCCCCAATTCAATAGTCTAGTTACTTTCTTGTATGATTCATACCTTAGCTAAAAATATTTTATTATAACTGCCTTCCATCAGATACTGTTCTAATGCCAATGGGTGTTTGACAAAGGGGTCTGCTCTGATTACATCTACTGGGAGGCGTTCAAGCTCCGTGTGAAACTCAGCTACTCGGTTTTGAGACAGAAGGAACAGAAGATTCAGGCCCAAAAGTTGATACATGAATGAAGATTCTGGAAGGTGCTCTCTGAAAAAATAGGAAGTATTATTAGCTTATTGTAATAAAAAAAAATTGTAGCAACATGATATTGCCCCTGATAACACATTAGTACTAAATTGGAAATTGGGTAATATTGTAAAAAAGTAGTGTGCATTTTTGAGTTTTTACTGCACTGTCAAACTAACTTTATTGGACACAACCTTACAGACAACTACAATACAATATAGGTAAGTGGAAGCTGTAAACTTTATTAGATTGTGAAGGTATACATTCATCATAGATGGGAAAAAACTAACTTACTTGTAATCAAAATAGTAACATTTTAGCTGAGACATGTAGCGTTCGAAAGCTTTGACATCTTTAGCAGCGACTGCCCATTGCGCTCCAATCTCTAATACATCTCTTGCCAAAACTAGTTCTTTCTGATTTGCCGCGGCATTATTGCTCGGCAGAAAACTCATTTGAGTAAGGGCGATCTAGAAAACAACGAGTTATAAAACAATTTTTGTCAAGTCATGCGATGCGAGAATTTTATTGAGAACATACCTTAATTTTGTTCAGTAACTCGCCACATTTGTCAAGCTTTTTGGGCTTCTTTGCCCACTCTGTTTTGAGATTTTGATACAGAGAAGTTATGTCTTTTATGGAAGCCATAATTAAAACCAGATTAATTAATTTTACTAACAAAATAATCAAAACAAGCTCAGATTTTCTGTTGATTTTACAAGTCACTTTTTTTTATGAAACTTTACTTTTTCTTCTGTTAATGGCGTCTGTGATGGCTGAGTTTGCCACAATGTCAATGTCGATTGTCGACAAGAAGAAGAAACAAAACCTAGATTGTCTTTGGCCATCTTGTTTTTTTTTTTTTTTCTTTCTTCTTGGCTTCGCGCATTGGCCATCTTGGTTTTATTGCTTTTAGTGGCAGTTTAGCCAATATAACTTGTTTGTTTATCACAAGACATTCGAAATGATAGGTAGTGACGAATCTATTATATATATTCTGAGAAACGTTGAATTTTTGGAACGAGAAGAGTTAGCTACGTACTTATGTATTTTTTTATCAAATGAAAATTTGCACCGGAGCGTGGTCGACAAGAAACTTAGTTAACTGTCCTTACCTGGTGGACTGGTACGGTAATTTTTGGTCAATTAGGGTAATCACGCGTTTGTGTATGGTTCCCCAAATGTAGCTAGCGGCACGGCAACACTGATCCTTGTCTTGTCTGTGCTGTCACAGTGCTGTGTAGCCATGCGCGAAATGTGTCAGTAAAAAGAAAAGAAAGAAGTACTTAATTTGGCTCAGTGAAGTACCTACTTCATTCATTTAGTTCAGTAGTTCATTTACTTCAGTAGGTTTAACGTTTGTATTTTATTACCATATTGTCGCACTTGAGACGGCCTACGCTTTAAAATAGCGTGATTGGTTGGTTATCTACCTATGTTCGTGTGAAATTTGAACGTAAACAAGCCAAGTACAAAGCGACCATTCATTTAGTCTCAAGTGCGCGCGCAGCGGGTGTGCTTGTGTAAACAAATAAATAAATAAATAAATAAATAATGCTGGACAATCCACACAGCATCATCTAGCCCTAAGATAAGCTACTGTTAAACAGAGCTGTGTTATGGTACTAGATGACTGATATATACTTAATACAATACAATACATAGATAGATATTTTTATTATATATAGAGAATACCCAGAACACCCGGAACAAATATTTGTAGATCGTACAAACATTTGACCCGAGGCGGGAATCGAACCCGCAACCTCCGCGTCGCAGGCGGACCTGCGCCCGCTGCGAAACAAAGCCGCCATTTTTGGACGTATGGAGGGAGCAGCGCCTGCGTACGTCGGACGTTCAAGTGAGTAAAGTAATATTACAACGCAATGTTACCGATGAAGTTCTTCATTTCCTTCACCATTTTTTTACGTAAACGACTAGGTACTTAGAAATAAGAACAGGCTTGTGGCAAAGACAACAAGATACATTTTCGTTTGCAGCAAGGCAAAAGACACAAGTATACAAGTGAATTAGCGAACTATGTGAACTAAATTAACAAGAAACACATTTGATTGAATGAGTGGTGAACTAAATGACAACACAATCTTACCAATGAAGTACATCATTTCCATTCGTTCGCGAACTACCCATGCCATGCATGACTAGACTAGTGCTGTGCTGTGCTGTAGCCATGGATCATATCATAGATAGCAGTGCAAAATCATATGAAATAAGTTTTCATACGTCACACCTGCTCCTTACCTACACACACACTGCTCTAAATCACAGCAAAATGATTTCACAGATTGTTCGGTATTCATCGGAAATCATCGTGTCAGGTGCATTGCTATTTGCTCTAAATCACAGCAAATAATAAAATCATCACGTCATTCCGTGTGCAGAGCACTACTATGACTGCTATTTAAGCTATATTTCACAGCAAATGATATCAAAGAGCGTTCGGATTTAATCGGAAGTAATCGTGTCTGTAGCAGGTGATTCGATTGGTGAGGAGCATTCGGTCGGTAAAACCGTCCCGAGCGAGAGCGAGACACGCTAAATGCCTATTTACGGCGTGCGAAAAGAGCGAAAAATACATTGTCGATACGTACGTCGTCAAACGATAATGACCTTTGACTGTTACCTATTTCTATGAGTCAAAAAAGTTACTCGAAATAAACAGATTTTATTTTTATTTATTTATTTTGACCGAACTTGGCATCTTAGTGCGAGTTAATTTTAAGCTTTAATTTTAGTGCGGGTTAATTTTAACCTACATGCCCGTAAAGTTCTGTTTGCATTTATTTTGTCTAAGAAATCGTCAACTAACTTTCTTTTTTTTTTCTGGTGGCTGTCTCTTTTTTTGTGGAAGTGCAAGGCAAATTCATTCTGCCACGTCAAAAAACGTCACTTTTGACACTTTAAACACTTTGACACTTTTATTGACTTTGACAGAATTTGATATAATTATTGATTGCAAATAAAAAATAAAAAATGCGTTCATCAGCTGTGCGGGGGAAACGTACTACAGCTGTATATATATAAACTGTATATATATAAAACCAACAATCATCATGGCGTAGAGAGCGACTTTACTCATTATATATCACCTTCTGTAGCACTAATAATCTGAGATAGCACTATAAACCGACCATCTTCTGTCTCAGATCCTCCATTGTCAACCTTGTGTTTCTTCTTCTTCTTGTAGGCCGTCTCAAGTGCGACAACATGATAATAATATACCAAAGTACGTCATCCGTTCGTTCATTTTTTTCATGACTTTTTTTATTTTATTTAGCTTAGAGTTTAAATTATACAAACGATACCTACCGGTTATTATTTTTGTATTAAAGCAGACGTATCTGGCTTTCTTTTGGTATAAAATAAATAGTTAGACATAAAATAAGAAATAAAACAAAGCAATTAAATCCGGACGTGAAATTCGACCCGCCATGACGTCACATAAAACATATTAAATCACGGTAAAATATTCGCTTCCTTATTTGCCTAGTGTTGTATATCAAAAGAATCGTAGTTCAACATTAATATAATCGACTAAGTTCCTGATCGACTAAAGTTGAATCATAATAGAATCCACTAAGGTTTCTTATTGGATTGATTTGTGGCCTTTTAGTACCATGGACGTATGCTGGTAAAAACTTTTGTGGTATTATAGTGCCACTGGACGTTCTAGTGGATATAGTGTTTCATTGTGTTTCAAGTTTCAACCCTGTCGACATTGACATTGGCAAAATTGTGGCAAACTCAGCCACAGGCGCCACAAATTAAAAGAAGAAGAAGAGATAGCACTAGTAGCTTTCACCAAATGACATTTTTAATATTTTTTTTTTTGTTAAGTTTTAATTTGTGTTGCTATTTTTATTTTTATGTTAATTGTGTGGCGTTAAATAAATATTACAATATTATTAAATTAATACAGTGCACCGGTGGTCTAGTGGTAGTGACCCCGCCTTCCGATCCTAAGGTCGTGTGTTCAAACCCGGTCGTGCACCAATGGATTTTTCTGTTCGAAAAGTTTATGTGCGCAATGCCAGTGCTCTCATACGGTGAAGGAAAACATCGTGAGGAAACCGGCATGTTCGAGAACTAAAAATTCGAAAGACATGTGCCACCCACCAATCCGCATTGGGTCCGCGTGGTGGATTAAGACCCAATCACTCTCGCCTGAGAGTAGGCCAGTGTCCCAGCAGTGGGAACATTAGAAGGCTGTCATCATGAAATAAATATTTTTCTATTCTATTCTATTTTAGACCGTCAAAATGAAATTTAGTTCAGTAGTTCAGTAGTTCATTGCCTGTGAAAAATAGCATGTGAAATAGCAGTGACAAAATTTTATAATATCATCATATGATAATGATTTTAAAATAGCAATCATTTCCATGACTACTGTGCTGTTCGCTTATGTGTTCGCCAGGCTGAGCGAATCTTTGTTGTGTTGATCTGATTGGGAAGAAATGGATTTCAAAGAATTCAAAGTAACAAAATTAAATCATGCTGGTAAAATGCTACGTAGCATCATAGAAACATGAACTTTTAAAATGGTGCAGCATAATGAGTTCTTCTTCGGCTGTTGTTTGCCGTGAGATATTCGATGAAAACAGTCAACCGTCTGCTGAAGGTACATTTTTATATATATTTTAAAATAATCTCTTGTAGCTTGGCTCTCCTATTTATAACAAGTACAACTGCATATTATTCTACTAGGTTTAGCGCAAGCTTGAAGGTAATAGATAACGAATCAATCTATAATTTATTAGCTAAGCCCTTCTGTGTTTCAGAGGGCACACTATGATGTTAATGACTTTAGCTGTTCTACTTAAATCCAACTTGCTGGTTGCTGTAAGCTTGGCTGTCACTTCCTTTAGAGAGATGTTTTTCCATACAAACATTGTACCCTGTTTCCTCCCTGGATAATGCCAGTAGAGCAATAGTTTCTTTCCAATGAATGTACGGCCACTATTGCCATGTTCATAAGTTTTACTTTTTTTATATAAAGTAATTATTACGACCTATACGTCTTCCACAAGGGCTGGCAGGAGATAGCACAGGACCGGAATAAGTGGAGGGATGCAGGGGAGGCCTTTGCTCAGCAGTGGGACAGTATAGGCTAGATAAAAAAAAAAGTAATTATTATTGAAAGAAATATGAACTTTAAAAAAATCTAAAATATTATCCATATTTTCCGCTGTGTTCAGATGTCCAACAAACAAGTTTAATGGAAATAGAAATAAAAAGCAAAATATAGAACATCCTATTAAAAAATATAGAATTAAAATATTAAATAAAATGTGTAATTAATATGGTCCAGTATTGGAGAAGAAAACAAGAAAAATAGAAATGTTGATTTGGTCTAATACTTTTCATGTGTATTTTTGGTTGGAGCTGCAGTTGTCCCTAGTAGCTCTAGAGGGGGTAGGCACACAGCACAGCACAGCTTTTATTAAAACCTATTTTTCAAACTCTCTTACTTTCTGATGGCCTGCCTATTGTATAAGAATAAATCAAAAATAAGTATGAAAATAGTAAGTGTTTGGTATAGCTTGGTACCTAGGTAAATTAAATTCATATAAACATTTATTGACACATTTTACATGAATAAAATACAATTACATAGTCAAGAAAACTGTCTATAGTTTATAACATGTTAAATAATAATAGACATGTTATATTTCTATTTAAAGTAATTATCAGTAGATAGGCACCTAACCTAAATAAGAAGGTAATATGTGTAATCTAGGTAAAAGATAAAACCTTTTGTGCCGTGTGAAAAATAGGTTTTAAAACCTGTGTTACAGGTCACCACTTAATAGTTAAGGAATTTTTATTATATAGGACCCTCCACAAACTGTGGAGGGTCCTCCCTCTTTACAAAGGTAGGCAGGTTGATACATGACTGTTAATTTGTTAAGAGTGAATAAAATATATACTTAGGTAACAACTTATAACATGTCATCATATTAGGAAACAAAGTAACAAGTTAAGCCAAAAACAAATGAATTATAGATGAAGTTTATTATCACTAATAGCACAGAACAGATAGGTATTAGTACTAAAATAAAACGACTGTTTTTCATGAACTGACTGAAACAACTGATTTATTCATAAAGAACACTGCCAGTACAGATGGCGCTATTAGTCTCTAAAGTAGATCGTATATCAGGTATTTTGTCTATTTTCAACATTCCCACTCAAAATACCTTCTAAAATAAAGATTACCTACTCTTAATACCTTTAGACATTTTGTCATTAAATCTGCTGGCATATCTGCTGTACATAAAACCATAACATCAGGCTTTTTTCTTGCTCTTACTCGGACTCATTTCCATTTCGATAGCCTCCTAAATATGGTATTATAAGTTTCGTTATTAACATTTTTAGTGGATATGAAATAATCTCCCTTGCTATTGTTCTTTATAGCATTTCCCACTAAATTTTGCATTCAATCCAACAGTGACCGCACTGTTTACATTTTGAAGCCTCTCACATTTTGTTTATTTATGACAGATGTTGACTTTTGTTTTCCTGGCATTCTATCTTTTCCAAAAAAAAATTGTTGCAATTATTCTTAACGGATACATGCCAATGCATTTGTCACATCGTCGTCATCAATTTTCCCGGATCCATGTCCATCAATTTCGTTTTCATGACATATCCCATATTACAAAACCCGTTCCTGCCAACTTCTGACCTCGACAATTCGAGTTACATAGCATGTCATCGATGTGCAGTTTTAGTCAAATACATACTAGATATCTCGATTCCGCCACTGGTAAATCCTGAGTCATCAAACAGCATCTTCAACGACTTCAACTTTTCACACAACTCCTTTGATATACTGACATTCTCTACGTCAACGTCGGATCAATTGTCAAAATATACCTAGCTTTTGTTTTCGCATCATCTGCGGCTCCTGGCACTTTTCCAGACTCATGATCCTGCTGATCAAGCCCTCCAAGAAACCAGAAAATTCTCCGCTGCGAAAACACCACTCACTATCTGATTCTGTCGACCTTTCGCATCTCCTGCGGCTCCTGGCACTTTTCCAGACTCATGATCCTGCTGATCAAGTCCTCCAAGAAACCAGAAAATTCTCCGCTGCGAAACACCACTTCTTTGGTACTGGTACCTGACAAGATAGTTAGATGGTAGCCATGGCAACGGTCGTCAATATAAAAAAAAACAGTTCTAAAAATAAAATTCTTCGCAGCAAAAAAAATAGCTTCAGTCTACTTGTAAAACACTGTTACTGTCCATCACACACATAGTATTGGTGATCATTCTGACTAACTATTTACACAACTGAAAAATTTTGTACGCTGGATCCCATAACCTAAAATAAAACGACTGTTTTTCATGAACTGACTGAAACAACTAATCGTATATCAGGTATTTTGTCTATTTTCAACAAGTACTACATACAGAATGACCACTCCCTACTTCCTATCGGTTCTACTTACATAACCCCCCCGCGAGCGAGTTTGCCGGCACCTTTCGCCGGCGCTGAAGCTAAGGGTTATTAGGCACGCGTTTTTTAATATGTGTAGGTCCTACCGCACGCATGCCAGCGCGAGCGAAAGTGTGCTATCTCGCTCTTGCTATAATTGGGTCGGGCCATTCATGACACTCACTCATACAACAGCACCATTCACATACACAAACTATGCATGTGGTGATTGCGACGCGTTTGCTTCATACATTATTTGAGTGTCTGGGGTGTGATAATAGTTACAATGGTATCTTGCACTGGAACTAGCACTGGGTCTAGTAAGCACTGATGGTATAGTAGTGTGCCGCCTTCCGGTTCTATGGTCGGGGGTTCAAATCCAGTTTTGCACCAATGAATTTTTCTATTAGAAATAAATATTTGCACAATGCCAACACTCTCGCGTACTGTGAAGGAAACTTATTGAAAAAACTGGCATGTCCTACAACTAAATCCATCAATCCGCATTTGGTCCATTTGGTGGATTAAAACTCTGACAGTCTGTCAGTCACTCTTGTTCCAGAGTAGGCCAGTGTCCCAGCAGTGGGAACATTAGAAGGCTGTCATGATGGTGATTGTAATATCTTTTGGAAACGCAATAAAGCTTTATGTACCTATATTAATTTTGTTTATTGTATATGCAGAGTTATCAGAATATGCAGCACAGCTCGGCATTGACCCTGAAAGCGAGAGCCATCTCCTGCCCCTGGCTCGGGATGGCCTCATGCAAGCTCTGCCTGCACCATGGAAAGCTTAGTAAGTTTGTTAATACAGATACAAAGTTTGTAACATTTCCTTTTATTTGTTACTAGCAGTCCATCCCAGCTTCGCGCGGGTGCAATTAAACCGCACCCGTGCGAAGCCGGGGCGAGTCGCCAGAAATAAATATAGCCTATGTTACTCAGGGATAATGTAGCATTCGAATTGTGAAAGAATTTTTGACATCGGACAAGTAGTTTTTGAGTTTATTCTTAACAAACAAAAATATTAAATCTTTAATTAAATCACCTATAGAAAATTCTTAGTAATTTCACTATTAAGAGATAGATATTAAATCCCAGGTGTATTCAGACTTGAAATAGTTGGCAGCTTGGTTGATTATGACCCAATCACTCTCGTTCAAGAGTAGGACAGTGGTCATGATGACTTAATATTATGGTGATGGTGATTTAACAATGATATCCACTTACAGCTATGACGAAAAACTCCAAACACACTACTACTATAATGAAGATACAAAGAAGACACAATGGGAACATCCATTAGACTATGTTTACAAGGAGCTAGTAAAGAAGGCTAGAGATGTATCTATGCATGATGACACTTGTGCTTCGGTACAGGTATGTATCATCATTACAGCCTTCTAATTTTTCCACTGCTGGGACACTGGCCTACTCTCGAGCGAGAGTTATTGGGTCTTAATCCACCACGCGGTCCCAATGGAATTGTAAGTATTTATTTATTGTCACAGAAATATTACGTACATGATTTGTTTATGAATCCATAGGTTCCCAAACTAATTAAACTGTGTTTCAGGAAAACGGATTGGTGGATATCACATGTCATGCGAATTTTTAATTCTTGGGACATGCCGGTTTCCTCACGATGTTTTCCTTCACCGTATGAGAGCACTGGCATTGCGCACATACATTTTTCGTAGCGAAAAATCCATTGGTGCACGAGCGGATTCGAACCCACGACCTTAGGATCAGAAGGCAGGGTCACTACCACTAGACCACCAGTGCTCTAAATACTTATTGCAGACAGACTTTTATTTCATGTATCATGACGTCATTATCCCAAAGAGATGATTGATGTGACTCAACATATCGACCTTTTAATTGAATGAATTGGCCACACCTTGTGTGTTAACTTTATCTAGAGCAATGGGGTCAATATAATTACCTAATTGTAGGTGTGTTAAACTTTAATTGTATAGCTTCTACTAATTTCGTAGGCTCAGAAAGGAAGCCACTTTAAAAAGATGGATTTTGTATCGTTTTTACATATATGACAAGGAAGTCTAAGTATAGAAGGGCCCGAATCTTAAAAAACGTGGCAAAACTTTGATTGCAGGCACTCACACAGTAATGTTATCCAAGGTCAGCGAAATCCACCGAATCCTGACCTCTGGCTTAACGTATAATAAGCGTAGTCGCGCGTCATAAAATAGTGGCTGGTTGAGTTGCGCATCACAAGAGATAATTGAACTGCAGAGACAAAGTACTGTTGTCTCTCTTACTCCCCAGTAAAAATTGAACATTCGTTCTCTTTCAATCAAAATCATCGAACATCGTTTTCAATTGGCTAAATAA
Source organism: Colostygia pectinataria (assembly GCA_951394395.1). Lineage (NCBI taxonomy): Eukaryota > Metazoa > Arthropoda > Insecta > Lepidoptera > Geometridae > Colostygia > Colostygia pectinataria. The sequence continues at coordinate 8,013,302 of OX596362.1, forward strand.
TCACGAAAAAAACAAATTACGTTGTAAAATCGTGTACTTACCTAAGGAATGTTATACCATTCGCTTTGTTGGTGCTTCTAGAGTTATTGATACACTTTTTAAATACACAGGACGGGCCTGTTTTTTCACAAACTCGTCCGATGCGCACAGGTCCGCGTCTGCCAGTCGACTGATGCGAATAGAGTGAGCTCACTCCTTTCAACGTGAACCTATTTTAAAGCGGTCGGAGCACTGTCAGGGCCCTTCTATACTTATACTTCCTTGATATATGATGATATTTTACAATCCTTAGGAGCTTCTTACATTCGAGGAGAACACAAAGCATCTGGAACGCGTCGAGACGAAGGTCGAAAGCGATGAAGAACTCAGCACTGACGACAGCGAGAATCACCAATCAGACGTCAAAGAAAACGCATCAACACTAACCGGCCCTAGACGCCTCGCACCATTAGGACGTCCGCCCTTATCACCTCTCGCCCGACTGGACAAGAAACTAAACGACATACGAATCTCCCCCCTAAGACGTAGCGCGGACAGTCCGTTATCGAGTAAACCGCTGATGAGGAATTCATCTGACCGGGAGTTACTGAGCCGTCAGTTAGAGCGGCCTAAAGTGCTGTTCAAACAGCATTCTGAGGTCATTGATCTCAAGATGCATGTACTTAGTAGTCCAGAGGAGGAGTACAGCCCATTGCTATCTACTAAGGGTGAAAGAGGACTTACCTTAAGCGGTGAGTTTATACATTTTACCCCCGTATTTATAAAAAAAAATATTTTAGCGGCTCACGGGCTCGCTAAGTATTGTCTATTCTTTGTCACTCTTATGTCAATGAAAAAAAAAACGAAGACGCCAGATTTGATAGATACATTAGGTAACTAACATAGATTTATAGTATGATTATCAATAAGGCCCATGCTGGCTAGTTTGAATCGCAAGTAACGTTATTATATTATATTTTCTTTAATTTCAGGTAAAGGTAACATGTTCCTTAAGCTCTCAAAATCTGATTTGCCAAGTCCAGACACTGAAAAGTCTCTACCTTTAGATTCGATGACTAAAAGTGACCCTCCAAAGGGTATACTTAGAGAGAAAATGCCTAATTGGAAGGAAAATGTGCTTGTGAGGCCTAAGACTGCTAGCTTTGAAGAAGACCGAAAGAGTGTCAGGTAACTCTTCTACTTATACTAGCAACCCAAAGCCAGGGCGGGTCGCTAGTAGCAAATAAACTATTTCTTATCTAGGTATATAACTACTTCTAGACAGCTCTTGCCAGTTTCATCATAAAATTTATAACATTGTGTCGCTTATAATTAAGTTTTAATAATTTATCCAATGTTTCAGATTCAAATTAGAAAACCCGGCCGAACCGACAATAAGCCCTGGGTCGAACAGCTCTTCAGAACAGAACGAGAAACAAAGCTCCATTATCAGCGCGGCTCCGACGCCACTGGTGACGTCACACCCAATCACGTCGCACCCGGTGTTGTCTCCCGTGACGTCACAGCCGCTCGGTGGCATAGTGCTATCACCGCTCGCCTCAAGACCGCCATTGCCGCCGAGATTCGAAAGCCCTAGAGATTCCGCAGGTAATTTTTAAAACCATCAAAAGGTATTCTTATTCCTAAAACTACTTGGTTTTACAATCCTAAACTTGGTTATTTTTTAGAAAACCAAGTTGAATCGAAATGCATTTTTTTATGAAAACGCGCGTTATTAATTAGTTTTTTAATAAGTTTTAACTTGAGTTAATTAAAGTAAAGTTAAGTAAAGTCGTTCGCCTGATGACTGATTGTCTGACGATAACAGCCTAGCTACAGCAGTGTCGCTCAAAAATTTAAGTTTAAAGTTCTACATTCGTCACCCCGATACTTATGTCTCTTCGTCCAGTAATTTCACTTGCTTTGCTACAATGCCCTTCAAACCTAAACACAATAATGCTTGCACACTACTGCTTGGAAGCAAAATATATAACACTGCAGTAGTACAGTTGAAATATAATATATAGAATACCACTAGCAGTCATCTAACAATATGGTAACTACGCGGAACAGTGCTTAACTTCGTTGATCTGTTATGAACAACTCAGCACGTCACGTGCGTTTCAAAAACGAGTCATTTACTTTTATTATATCATAAAAGTGGCAACTAAGCGTGCGGCCCACGTTATGGTTTACCGTAGCCTATGTACGTTTGTAACATCAAAGATATCGCTTGTGCGTTGCCAACCTGAGTCGCAGATGAGTCTGAGTCTCATTTGCCTGTAATTTCACCGAAAACCATACCTTTCGAACCGAAACACAGCAATGCAAGTATTAGTTCTTGGCGGCAGAAATAGATACCATAATATGTGAGGTAAATCTTTACATAGTATATAATTAAGTCTCTCCCCGCCATCCGTTCCTTTGTATGTATGTATGTACGCTTAGCTAGCTTAGCGATAGATAAAGTGATTCAAGAGGAAGGTTTATACGTAGTTTAAGCACCTGTGCAAAGCCAGGGCGGGTCGCTAGTACATACATATACATATATATAGTTATATCATATATAGTTATATAGTTGTGGTCATATAATTAAGAACGATTTGAAGTTCTAGAAGTTTTTTATTTAAATCGTAACATACACAGAGATGTGTACCTTTTGAGAAGCAACTATTTATGTTATATAATAGTCACATTAATAGAGCAACCTGACTTAAGAATAAAGTATGAAATCGCTAACTATTTTTTGCACATTTTATTGATTTTATCAAAGTAACACATTCAAATAGTACTGAAACTGGACAAATAATTAAGAACGATTTATTTAACTGCTCGGGAATTGTTTTGTATGACACTTAGATTTAAAAAATCACAATATTATGTAGCACAGGAAACATAAAAAGAAATATTTAACTAAAATTAATAGTTAATAGCATATCCACGGCTTTTAATTACAGCTTTACACCGGCGCGGCATTGACTCTATTAATTTTTGACATTTCGCAAGAGAAATAGAGTTCCATTCTTCTAAAAAAACGTCATACAGCTCTCTTAAATTTCCACACTTTGTATTTGAAACCTTTTTCTTTACTTCAAACCACAGATTCTCTATTGGGTTTAGATCTGGACTGTTAGCAGGCCAGTCTAAGACAGAAACTAATTGCGCTGTAAGAAATTCCTTTACGGTGCGTGCAGTGTGCTTTGGATCATTGTCATGCTGGAATGTCCAAATGACCGGTAGAACGTCTTCAGCGTATGGTAACATTGTTTCTTCCAGTATATTTTTGTATTGGAACTGATCCATGTCACCTTCTATCAACTTTACTGGTCCTACACCATGTCCAGAAAAGCAACCCCAAATTTTCACATTTCCACCACCGTGCTTTAATGTAATTTTCGTGTACTTTGGGTCGAATACTGTATTCGGGGGACGTCGTACATATCGTTTTCCATCAGAACATACTCTGTTTATTTTCGTCTCGTCAGAAAAAAGTATATTTTTCCGCTGTTGCACAGTCCAGTTTTCATACTTTCTCGCAAATGCAAGCCGAGCTTGCCTGTGGCAAAGTTTTAACATGGGTACCTTTCTTGCTATCCTACCGTGCAATTTTTCTTCTACCAAACGTCTTCGAATAGTGCGTGCTGAGATTGCTGAAAAGTTGTTTTCACCAAAATATTATTTTCTAAGCTCATTGGACCCTTTAAAAGGATTTTGTTTTGCCATACGAACGATGTTTCGGTCATCTCGAGGAGTTGTTTAGTTTAGGTACACGTGGAACATTCGAAGTAGTTTGATACGTAGCAAAATGCTTTACAGCGTGGAAAACCATCGTTTTTGAACATTGCAGATGGTCGGTTATCTTTTTATAAGACCAATTCTTCCGGCGAAGTTTTATTATTACTTCCCTTGTAGATTTATCACAACTTTTATTTTTTCCCATTGTTTTTTCTAAAGAAGCAATCACCTTTAATCTTTTACAGCACGTAATTGCGCCAAAATTATACAAACAGTAACAAATCGACTGAGTGTTCTCTATTTAAATTTGAATAAAGGTATAAACTACTTAGCGTTCTTAATTACGTGACCAGCCAGTAATAAGGAATACTTTGTTTAAAAGTAGTGTAAAAAGTTTGCCTATTGATTTTTAGCCAATCATGTGTATCAATGAATACAGTGGTAATATGGAAATGTTTTACGATACCGAGAGAAATAAAAACAAATGCATACAATTAGTTTTGCATCTTAGTTGGAAAAAGTCTTCCCTTTATATCAGCGTTCTTAATTATATGGCCACCACTGTACATATAATATGTTTGCGTTTATCATTCCAGAGAGCGATAGCCACCAATCGCGTGCTTCCCCCCGTCGCCGCGTCTTGCGTCCACCGCCCGGTGACTACATCAAACCGGACCTGTTTCAAAAGAACTTTCAAAAAATATCCGACCTGGTTCGACCCGGAGACATCGAGCCCAGCTCTAACCATCTCGAAGAACCGTTGCTAACTGAGAAGGAGGCCAGGCCTAGGTAAGTTATTCAAAAGCTAAAAGTCGCTCAACGAGCTATGGAAAGAGCTATGCTAGGAATTTCACTTCGAGATCGAATCCAACGGAGAACCAAAGCACAGAGACCAAAGTCACCGAAATAACTCTTAAATATGTAAGTTGAAGTGCCAGTGGGCAGGCATATAGCTCGCAGAACCGTTAACCGCTGGGGAATAATAAATAATAATAAATAAATAAATAATGCTGGACAATCCACACAGCATCATCTAGCCCCAAGGTAAGCTGCTGTTAAACAGAGCTATATTATGGGTACTTTAAGACTGATATATATTTATTTACAATACATTACATATAATAGATAGATATTTTTTATTATAATAGAAAATACCCAGAACACCCGGAACAAATATGTAGATCGTACAAACATTTGTCCCGAGGCGGTAATCGAACCCGCATCCTCTGCGTCGCAGGCGGACCTGCGTCCGCTGCGCCACATCGGTCGTCAATAAAGGTTTCGCGGATAGTGACCCCGAACTGCGGCTTAAGCGGTCGCAGGAATTCGGTGGATGGTGTAGGCTCAAATTCGGTCGTCATGGCGCTCTTTGGCGAAGGTGTCATCTGTGAGCGTCTACCGGCTGATATGATGATGATGATTATTTTACCAGGTGGTAGGACTCCTCAGCTAGAATGCGTCTTGGTGCGTACCACCGCAGTGCCAGATATTCTACCTGTAATGATGATGATGATGCTTAATTTTGAGCTAGATGGCACTGAGTAAAAATGGCCGCTATTATTTAATTATTTATTTAGCCATGATTAGTGAATTTTCATCAATCGAATTTATTTATTTAACTAGAACATAACCAATTACACTAATAAATATGGTAATTAAATAATATATTATAAAAATAATACTTTAACGTGCAACTACTACACGTTTACAGCAAAAATAAGGTACATGTCATGTCAGAGCACACACACGAACGAAGCTCTTCTATATGTATAAAGCAGAAGAACAGTTGTCGCCAAAATCATCCTAGAGCACATCTACATATCATCATGACATATTATAATGCCACCTGCATTGATGTATTGCCCGTCAACTGCTCAAGTGTAAATGCTATCATTTGTTTACCAGTTACACAGTTTTTTTGTTGATAAGTAATCAAAGCTTGCTCTGTTTTTTTTATATTTTAACATGCATTTCAAATATAAAAAAAAGTAAGAAGCATGTCGTGAAAATAACTCCATTGAGTTGCGATCTATCAAATAATAACAGTTTTCTACTCGTATCTCATTTAGATTAAAAGTAATTGTGAATAAAAATAATTATATTTCATCTTGATTGACTTTGACCACTGATCATTATTTCAGTTGGTGCATCCGTTTGTATGACGGAACTAATGGTACTGGATATTAACAAACATAGATCATTGATATTCAGGCGTTACTTTGCGGAAATCCATTACAAAACAAAAAACAGACGATAAATCTCTAGTACAGTTGTAGTACAGTTGTCAGATAAAGTTAAAGATGTCAGTTTACCTGTAAATGCTAAGTTGTTTGAAAGTTTGTTTACGAACGTCCCATATGAGGAGTGTTTATTTTATTTTTTATTTTTATTTTATTTATTAAGGACACCCAACACAGGATAACACCATACACACAAATATATATTTTAAAGGTTTTACACTCTAGTGTTCCCATAATTATAGGGCATCACAGCATGCGCAATAGTAGCAACAAGACAAAAACTTAATTAAAATCTAAAATATACATAAAACAAGGTTACAAAACAATAATAAATACTACTTATTATGTATTAACTGAATCAATCAAATTAAGTAATGGATGAATTAGTAAAATTAACACGGTCGAGATAAAAAGTAAAAGTAGTAGATTCATTTCTCTGTATACATAGGTTCTTACGTACAACAAAATAGCTACACAAAGTTTAAGTAAAAGAAAAGTGAAGATTACCTATGATGAGAGTTTTTGGACATTTGTTTTTGAATTAGGTAATGGATCTGAAATATCCATTTCACTGGTTTTAGAAATTGCATTATAATATTTACAGAGTCTTGGCAAGACGGAGTGCTGGCCGAGGTTCGTTCTGGAGTAAGGCAAGCTAAAGAAATTATATGCTTTAATTCTAGGTAATCGAGATGGGGCGGCAATACTAATACTGTTTGTGAGATCCATACAGTCTACATTACCGTTAAACACTTTGTGCAGGAAAACTAGATCGATCTCTTTTCTACGGTTAGATAATGCGGTCATTTTATAATGTTCTAGTCTATCTTTATATCTAGGTATCTTTTTGGCTACATGATCTTTATAAGATAAATGATATAGAAACCGTCTCTGGATGCTTTCTATTCTCTTTGAATATATTTCGTATTTGGGATTCCAAATCACTGAACAGTATTCCACGACAGGGCGAACTAATGTTTCAAATAGTTTCATTCTTGTTGAAGGATGCTTGTGTTTGAGGATTTGCAAAGGTAATTTTGAAAGACGACGTATGCATCCAGGAGAGGTTGTGGAATTGATATCTCTGACAAAGATTTGTATGGAACAGAACTATTTTCGATTTAATGGTCAATATTATAACATATATTGACAATTAAATCAAAATATAACATAACAAAAAGAAGGTTTAGCTATGGGTTCTCAGTTTAGTCCACTTATGGCTGATATCTTCATGGATCATTTTGAAAACCAGTATATAGTAGAACAGCCAAACATACTGTATTATTATAGATATGTCGATGATATTATTATGTGTCGGACCGGTACACTCCGTCAGATAGAGGTTTTTGTAAACAAAATTAATGGAATACACCCCAAAATTAAGTTTAAATTAGAACTAGAAATTGATAGATCTTTGAATTTTTTGGATTAAACTGTTTCAAGAATAGGCGACAGGCACGATTTTAAAATCTATAGAAGGCAACTTACACAGACGTTACTATACCGGCAACATCTTGTCACCCTTATCAGCATAAATTAGCAGCTTTTTGTAGCTTTGTTCATAGATTGATTTCAGTGCCGCTCTCTCAAGAGAATTATGATAGGGAACATAATATAATTTATCATATAGTTACTAGAAATGGTTATGATAAAAGTATATGTAAGTATGTATATGAGTAAACGACGTACCATCGTTCGTTCTCTTTTGTATCCAGTTCCCCCTGAGAAGCCACAAAGATATATGGGTATTTTGACTTATCTTGGACAAATTAGTCATAAGGTTTCAAAAACTTTAAATGAAATTCAACATTTAAAGTTTTTGAAACATTTCAACACACTACGTAAGATTTGTAATGGGAAAGACAGGTTAGAGTGTCATAAGAAATCGGGGGTTTATAAGTTGGTTTGCGATGACTGTGGTAGTATTTACATAGGTCAAACTGGTCGTACTTTTCAAACAAGATACAAAGATCACATAGCGGCGTAAATAAATAATTACCCAGATAGATCACATTTTGCGAAGCATTTAATTGATTCCGGGCATTCGCTAAGTAACAATCACTCATTTCATATTTTACATACTTGTGATAAGGGGTTAAAATTAACTGTATTAGAAAATTTAGAAGATATTAAACACAACACTTCAAATTATACACTGTTGAACGAGGTAAACATTGTCCTATCCGCGATCACCTTTGTTACGTTTGTTTACAGAAAGTAGCATTGACTCAGCAAACGCAGATGGGAGCAGCTAGGCGGGTGTGGCCAGACCGGTATGAGGCTCTAAATAGTGGGGTTGTCGCATCGAATTCTCACTTTGGCTCCAGCGCTCGACGGAGCAACACGTCTGCCGGATAACAAGTCGATGCTCCTGATAATGTCCCGTGAGGGATGAAACACGTGTCGATATTTTTCTGTTGGGGTTAACTGTGTGACTTCATTGGTTTAAAGGTTAAGCGGAGTAGTACTAGAGATTTTTCGTCTGTTTTTGTCAAACATAGATCATAAAATGACCAATGTAAATGATTTTTTTTTCAACCAATTATAGGTTTTATTAAATAATGTATTCAAAATAAAAAAATACAACCATTATTCAGTCAAAATACGAATGAAAATGTTTTATACAACATTTTATATAGAAAGAATTTTTTATAGTTCGCATCCAGTATAGACAGTTTAATATTTATGGTATTTGTGACTTCATAATACTACAAATCTAATCTGGATTAATAAGTAATTATAACAGTACTATTGTTTTCCTCAGGCACTAAATAGTTTAATAATATCATATTAATGGTGTTTAGTTGAATATTGAAGTTGTTGAATATTTAGTTTTTTATACTGTTTTCCGAACAAAAAAAAAACTAAGAACGCGCGCGCCAACCGTTGCCTGTTAAGCGTAATCTTCAAAGAGTGCAGATGCCAGCCGCAACACAATTCACACCCGTTACCATCATAATTATGTTGTACACTTGCGTCATAAGATATCATAGAGTTAATTTTTCAGTATCACTGTTTTTTTTACAGATCACCCATGATACCTCAAAAAAGCAAAATATCAATCAACCTTATGGAGAGCATTGAATCCGAAACATCCATAGATTCGCCAGACAAAGAATTCGCAAATCTAGACCTTAACGACCTCGACGATTCAAACGATATTAATACACATAATACTGCACCTAAAGACATAGATAATAAAGAAGACGACTCTAAAGCATCTGTGGAAAGTAAATCGTCACGACATAAAGATAGTGCTCAAGATTCAAAGTCGATAGATAGCAAGTCATCGCGTTCGGATAACATTATACCTCAAATAAAAGTTCCTAATTTAGACTTAAAGACAATAACAGAGGCTGATTCCAAATCAACAGATGAATCGACTAAACTATCAAAATCCATTGATATTCCCAAATCTCCAATCATCAAAATATCACCTATCAATTCAGAAATGCGTTCCCCAAGAATTGACTTCAGCAAGCCATGGAGTCCTCTATCATCTTTCAAACCTTTAAACAAAACTTCTAACATAGGAGGAACAGAGTCACCGAAAATCCTAACTAGTCCCAGATTAGACGGAGTTATTATATCCCAAGGAAAATCTAACTCTGACAATGTTGTAATTGTGTATCAATTCGAGACTCAAGATGAAAGTCCTAAACCAATAAAATCACCTCTTATCCCAGACATGGGCAGAGATATGATAGAGAGGAATAAAGCTGATGAAAGAAGAAGACTAGAAATTTGTCTACAGAAAGAGATAGAGGCAATAAAGATGGAGTGGTCAAGCAAGGAGAGGAGAATGAGGGCGGAGTTACAGGAGGAGTTGAAAGAGGCAGAACAAAAGTTTTTGAATGACAAGAAAGTGAGATTGAGCGAGCAAAGCGAAAGACATCGGAGAGAAATGGAAGAAGTAAGTATTGCGTATTATTATTTAAACTATCGATCGCGTACGACTATACCATAATTTTATTTTCCAAGTTTTTGACGTAAAACGCACTCTTGTCGTAATCGATTATTGGGTCCTTCGGATTTTTTCTGTTTAGTTTCTTGCGTTACACTATCACTAAACAGTCAGTAAGGTGTCATTGTTATGCATATTTTTGGTATATTTTTCAGGCACTAGAAGCAGCCCAAAAGAGACACCAGCAAAATTTACAAAGTGCTTTGATTGAGTTGGACGAAAAATACAAAAATGAGGTTGAATTAGCCGAGCGACAGCATAAAGACAATAGTGAAAGTCTCCATGGACAGTACAAAGCGAGATTAGTTGAGCAGCAACGCCAGTTAGAAATGGGTAAGGTGCAAGACAATATTATATTATAAGACAATATTTGGAAGCCTATGTTATGTTATGATATGTTTATTATGTTATGTTATGTCACACCCCGTACACTCAATAAAATGTATACAGCAAACGCGTCGCAATCACCACATGCATGGTTTGTGTACGTAAACGGTGTCGTTGTATGTGTGTCATGGTTGGCCCCACCCAATTATAGCAAGAGCAGATAGCACACTTTCGCTGGCATGCGCGCGCTTAGACCTACGCAAAATTAAAATAAACGCGTGCCTTAGCCCTTAGCTTCAGTGCTGGCGAAAGGTGCTGTGTTGTGCCGGCAAACTCGCGATCGGGGTGGGGAAAGAAAAACCGGTGGGAGGTAGGGAGTTACCATTCTGTACGTAGTACTAATATCTGTTCTGTGGTTATGTTATGTTTCGTTTCAGAGAATGAAAGAAGCCTGACAGAGCTACACGCACAATTACAAGAGAGCCTAGGCAGAGAACGGGCAGAGATAATAGAAGCCAACCGCGCTACCTCTGAGTCGTTGAAGGCGGAGCACGCAGCAAGAGTCGCGGACTTGAGACACGATTATAGAGCCGAGGTATGTCTCTTGCTCTGCCTAAACTCATGCTTCGATAAGATATCGCTTCGAGTCGAATCGAAGCGCGCTGATATTCTCAGCCAATGAATTTACTGACCTGACAAATAACGCACGCTATAAGCTAGATCTGAAAATTTTGCATACCTACATTAGTGCAAAAAAAAAGCATCTACAGTGAAGTATGCGTCAAAGTTTTGGTGGTAGGAGCTCTATCACACAAAACTCAGAACATCGTTTGAGACTAAAAAAATTATAGTATTCATTAATAAGAGAGCAGGTTGTAGAGATAACGTGTGTTGTATACAGGTAGAAAGACTGCGCACACAACACCTCTGCCACGTGTCGGAGGTGCGCACAAGGCTCGCGCACGAGCGCGCCGCGGTCTCCACCAAGGTCCACGACCCTCACCTCGTGGACAAGTACCGCTGTCTGAAGGAGAAGTACGCGCGCCTGAAGCATGATGTCAAGGTACCTTCAGCTTAGAGAGCATTGGCATTGCACAATTCAATTTTTCGTAGCGAAAAATCTATTGGTGCACGACCGGATTCGAACCTACCACTAGACCACCAGAGCTCTCTTAATTATGAGAAAAAAATATTTAAATTTGTAATCCTGGATACGGATCCGGGATCCAGGGGTATACCCCACCCATGTATGTGACGTCTATGTTTGGACCACTCTGTATATACAGGTAATATAAAAAATAGTACATAAGCTACGGTAACCGCTGACCATCAAGTGGGCTGTACGCTTGGTTGCCACTTTAGTGGTATAAAAATAGTACATTAACAAAGGCGAGCTTAACCCTATCAAGAGTTTCTTTCAGCAAACCATTGAGGCTAGAGAGACGTTTGGAAATTCCCAGATTAACGTTGAAAATATTTTCTTATCGTTCTAGATGTCACTCGAACGCCGCAACAAGAGGCGGGAAATGAGCATGACCACAGGGTCGGAGACTGAAAAATCTAATTCGCACAAAGGAAATCAATCTTTAGAGAGGTAAGCTTGTGACTGATTTTGATGACTTCGGTGGCGCGGTGGGCAAGCGGTTGAGAAGTGAAAGGTTGCGGGTTCGAGTCCCGCTGCGAATATAAAATAAATACATAATATTAATAAACTTGATTAATTTAGCTAAGAATCGGCAAATTGAAGTGGCAGTGGGCAGGCCATATATCTCACAGATGGCTGGGAAATAAAGTTTCTTTATCGGCGGTCGCAAACTGGAAAACTAAGTATAGAACGCCCCCCACTTGATGAACCGATGACTCTAAAGCGGTCGGTGGATGATAAAACCTCAAGATCGGTCGTCATGGCGCTGTTTGAGGGAGGCCTATGTCCAACAGTGGATGTCTGTTGGCTGTTTTTTTTAAAGATATTTTAATTAAAAAAAATAGTATCCTGCAGATATACTACGCCACCCGTCTCGATTTCCAACAAGGATAACTAATAATTGACCAAATAAACTATTGATTTACTCGAGATTTTCAACACAAATAAAAAAGGTACATGTATATTTATTTTAACTTGTATAGCTTGTTTTAAAAAGAACTTGTTTATACGATATAATAATCGCAGGTGTAAGGAAGTAAACGAGACGTCAGTTAGCGCCTCGGTCGCCCCCGAGCCGGCCCGGAGCCGTCCCGTGAAGTGTAACGACAACGAGACCTCGCAGTCCGAGACCAACGTGAAAGTGCATGACAACAACAATGACGAGTGGAAGTTAAAAAGGGAGAATGTAAGTAGTAATAATAATAAATACCTATGGCGATAATAATCATTCTCGCTCGAGAGTAGGCCAGTGTCCCAGTAGTGGGAAAGTTAGAAGTCTATCATGATAATGATGATGATTTATTGGCAAACATTTTTACACAGAGCCGCCTAGCCCCAAACTATTTTGACACTAACACGTAGAGACACAGTGCAATGATTTAGTTGCTTGTTACAGACCCTACAGTCGGCTGATACATCGTCAGCCAGCAAGCGGCCACACCGCCGCGCAGCCGTCGCGTTTCGGGAGCCGCTCAACACGCGCAGGCGTAACAGAGACAGAGATAATGGTAATTTGCTGTCTCATCTAACTCTTCACATTAGTGGTCCTGACCTTATTTTATTCAAACTTAACTATATCGAGATGCAGAGTATAGAAACTGAGTGTGTAACATTTAGCGTAGGTACATTGATGTCACGAGTGTACTTTAGTGATGGGAAACATTGGCGCGCGAAAACGATTCAAAAGCATCTATTAGCATCAGTACCGATTCTAGGCCCTGCTACCTCAAGATTCAAACTTAACTAACCTTATCAGGTTCAGATCTATCACTATTCCAAGTTTTATCTCTAAACTGTTTCAGACGTTAAGCGTGATTTAACCACGAACATACAAACTTATCTTTGTGAAATGATTAATTAGAATCATAAATTTAGTTTTCTTCTTCAGAATAAGTAAATTTTAAAAGACTTTTTGTAACAGGTGCTACCACAGACTGCCAAGATTCGTCCGACGCTACTACAACAGCTGATGAAAAACCAAAAGAATCTGTAAACGGTAACTTTATGGTCTTAAATTAGTAAGTAATTGAAAACAATCGAGTTGACTCGTGCGGTTCTACCCGCGGTTTTTCAGTTTTTATGCTATCCCACAGGAACAGTAAATTTTTTTACTAAATAAAGTACGATATAAAGTAGTCTGAATGCTTTTGGATGTCAGTTTGTGCGGACTTTTTGTGTTTTGCCTACAGGTCGCATTTTTCAACCAATCTGGTTGAAACTTGGTATACAAGTTCTATGACTTTATAGAATTTGATTGTTGTCGGGGATTTTTGATAGGGGGCGTACCTTCTCCAAAAAGGGACAAAAAGGGGGCTGCTGCCTAATGTGATTTGATTTTGATGATTATTTTATTTGAAAGGTAAGTATTAACTTTAAGTTTGTTTAATATTTGAAGATCTAAAAAGGATCTTCAGCATTATGAGCAAAATATTTCCTTAAAATGCAGTATGTTGCTTACTTTCAAAGCTCACTTTACAAGTTTGTGCTTGCGAGGTCTACTGTTCGGAGAACTGCTAGTAATATTAGTAGATTATTTTTTATTAATATAATAGTTTACTTACCTAATTTCAGGGCATGGTAGAAGACGTTGTTTCACGAGATTAAAATCCGCGTCGACGTCGCGTCTCAACTATTCACCTAAGTGAGTATCGTTATTAAGGACACTATAATATTGAAAGGAGTACTGACATTTAACCTGACGGCATAATGATGATCGTTTCAGACGCGGCGAGGGCTGGTCGAGTCCACTGGAATCATTGCGCCAACAGCTGCGCAAACTCGACGATCTAGAAGACCAGTTCCCGGACCTCGCGTGCCAGCCGGCTTACAGTCTTCGATATCCGTTCACTGAATTAGGTACGACGTCTTCATCATCAGATCTATACAGGCTCTTTCATTATTAGTGCATAATATTCAAGGAATAGGTTCCACACACATAAAATACGTGTAGCATTTTTTTTACATTTTGTCTTAAAATTCTTGAGAAAATCGATGATGTTTTCTGGTCAATTATTAGTTATCCTTGTTGAAAATCAAAGGGGCCGCGCGCGGCGCGTGTCAATGAACTGCGCGTCATTAACCCGCGCGTCATTGACCCTCGCGAGTTAATGACTCTCCCATAACCGCTACGGGGCGCGCTCTTGATTATTTTATTATTACGCTGCCCATCTCGATTTCCAACAATGATAAATAATAAGTGACCAGAAAAACGTAATCGATTTATTCCATAAAATCGGTCTCTAGGATTAAAAAAAAAATGGGCTAGAACTTTAGCGTATTCGCCCTTGTAAGCACCTTGTAAGTCACTGTATTATATATTTAATAACGTATATTTTTAGGGGCAGTATCTACGGCTGATACGCCAGAACTAGAGTTCGTGAGACATCGCGCTTTGGTAGAGCGAGAGGGCATGAGGCGAGCGCGCGCCGTTTTGAAACGAAGACGCGTTGCTTTGAGGGAAACTCGGGCTTCGCTGTCACCACATAGGGCACCTTCTGTAAGTTATTATTACTTTATCATCTTATTATCTTAGTCAGCAAGTGACAAGACGGTCCAGTCGTTCGCCACGACTAGATCGCGATGACTATAACAGACTTCAAAAAATGAGGTTGTATGTTTTATTTGTTTGTTTGTTACGCGATTTCTCAGCCAATTATGAATTGTTTTTTTTTTGTTTGATAGGTGGTCCCTTATAAATTTTATCGATTTTGGTTCTGCACTTTTTGAATAAATCATAAAAAAAACGTGTTACATCACCTCGTATCACCACAAACCATCGATACTTTGGTATTTCAAAAAATGTATGACTTGTTCTTTTAGAAATAGTCAGGAAATAGTATTTCTCACCAGGAGGAACGCGAGTCCACTGAGTTAGAGGTGGCGTTACACCGGGCTCGCGCCTTGCTCGGCGAGAAGGAGATAAGGCTGCGACACATCGAGCGGGCACTTCGTCAGCTGACACCGCTGATTACGCCTACCACTCAGGTGCTGATGTACCCGGTGTTATTCGAGCTGTCATCTCTTTTTTTTTTTAATTATTAATCTATCTTGTCCCACTGCTGAGCAATGGTCTCCCCTAAAGTCTTCCATTTATCCCGGTCCTTGGCAGTTTTTTACTAATCTTTAGCGAATGAATCAAGATCGTTATTTGTTGTAAAAAAAATTTGTTCGTCATTCTTTCAGGCTTTTGTTGTCTCATCGTTTTGCGCTTGCTAGTTTTTGCTTGCTTCATGGTTTTATGGTTTTTTTTCGGACAG
The DNA here is from genome assembly GCA_951394395.1 of Colostygia pectinataria. Taxonomy (NCBI): domain Eukaryota; kingdom Metazoa; phylum Arthropoda; class Insecta; order Lepidoptera; family Geometridae; genus Colostygia; species Colostygia pectinataria. The sequence goes on from OX596362.1 coordinate 8,028,947, forward strand.
AATTCTTTTTACAGCATTTTGATTTGTTTATATAAAATTGTTGTGCACAGTTTTTTACTTCGCCTGCATTGTCGTCACAAGCACTGTTTTATTATTTTTTTCTGCCAGATTTGTCTTTTGCATTCTGCAACAACATATTTTATCGCCTTTTCAGCTAAATCATCCGTTTAGCATGAGCACCGTAGACAACAGTTTTCTCCGGTTTCCTCTACGGCAGTGTTTTTTTTACTACCGAAGTGGCGACCAAGTGTACGGTCCACTTGATGATAAGTGGTTAAAGTAGCCTATGTACGCTTGCAACATAAATTATATCGCTTACGCGTTGCCTCCCTGAGACGTAGATCTAGCCTAGAGTCCTATGTGCCTGTTATTTCACCGAAAATCTCGCGAAATTTAGAGAGAAATTACGATTTCCTTTAAAAAAAAAAACATTTTTCCCTACATTTCCGCCAAGAGAACTTTGTCTACGATGCTATTCTGTTAGTATAACTAAATAAAGCATAAATTGTATATTCGTTTACCAGTCGCGAAATGTAGACAAACACGGTTTTCTTTTAAAAAAACACTGTCCCTACACTTCGATGGAGAGAACTTTGCCTATGATGCTAGCCTGTTAGTATAACTAAATAAAGCATATATTCGTTTACAGGAAGTCACGGCCAGCGAAGCCTCCTCGTGCAGTTCCCCCGGGGAGGGCAAGGCGGGCGCGGGGGGCGCGGTGCTGCGCTCGCTGCGCGCGCTGCACGCGGACGTCAGGGACATCTGGCGGGCTCTGGACGCGAGGCGGCCGCATACCGGTCAGTACATACCGTGCTTCGGAGTCGGTCCCGGCTTTTTAAAGTTGTTGGGCCATGACAGAGGCCTTCGGGCGGCCTACAAACTTTGTAACCAGAGTTGACCCAGTGGTCAGTACTCATACTAACTTACTTGCCGGTCAGTACCTTTCATAAAAACCTGTCCTACAGGGTCTCATTATAAACGCATAATATTTAAGAAATAGGTTCCACAAATAACTATAAATATAAATTTTCAACACACATGCTTATAAAGTGGCTCTATGGTAATCGCAATTAGGCACAGAATGACACCCATAATCAAACTATGACTTTTTCATTGCTATAACTCACTAGTGAGATATAGTTTTTTTTTTTTGTTATTTTATTATGAGTTTTTTTTTGTTATTTTATTCACAATTGGGTTGAAAAACGTCGTATGATACACGTGTGTATTGATGATTACCGTCCTCGGCTATCTCAATGGCGCCTCAGCGGTAATCACCAATGTTACACACTAGTACCATAACGTACTATTACTTCATTGGTCACGCGCCGCGCGCGTCAGTTTTCGATTTCTAGTAACAAGGATAACTAATAATTGATCAGATAAACTTTAGTTAACATATATTTAGCTAAAGTGGTAACCATCATATTAGTGGAGTATACCTTGAATATTATGTAGGAAAAATTCAAGAGATATATTTTGCCATTTTCAAGAGAAAATTAAAATTATTTATTTTATTATTAGTTGACAGTGAAATTTTAAGAGAAGTAGAGTTCTCTGTGATAGAGCTCGTCCGGGGAAGGACTACCACCATACCTATTTCTGCCTCCAAGCAGTAATGTTCGCATTGCTATTGGGTATGGTTTTCGGTGCAATTACTGGCACATGAGGCTTTCGATCTTAGCCTCAAGGTGGCAACCCGCGAGTAATACCTCTGGTATTGCATGCGTCCATAGGCTGCGGTAACTGCTTACCATCTTGTGGGCCGTACGCTTGGTTGCCACTTCAGTTGTATAAAAAAAAAAATTACAGGCACAAGTGAACTATCGTTTTTCTCTCAAGAGCTGTGTTGCTCAAGTGTTGGTTGTTGATTGCAGCATCACCGGAAACCAGTTCCTGCAATGCGGGCACCGCTTCGCAAACTAGAATGACGTTGTCGGCTGTAAGTTTGTAATATTACATAACTTACATGTATATCTGTTCAATTATTGTCAATATGAAGTTGAGGAAATATTACTTTTTTTTACATACATACAGACGGCAGGAAGCAACTTTGTATATTCATCATCATGACAACCTTCTGATGTTCCCACTGTTGGGACACTGGCCTACTCTCGGCCGATAGTGATTGGATCTTAATTCACCACGCGGACCCAATGCGGATTGGTGGATGACACATGTCTTTTGAATTTTTAGTTTTAGGACATGCCGGTTTCCTCACCATGTTTTACTTCACCGTATGAGAGCACTGGCATTGCGCACATACATTTTTCGAACAGAAAAATCCATTGGTGCACGACCAATTTTGAACCCATGACTTTAGGACCGGAACGCGAGGTCACTACCACTACACCACCGGTGCTCTTTCTTCTTCTTTGTATATTATGGGTATTTTTTTTTTTTCAGCCAGATCCAATGATACAAGACAACTCGGACGGCGGAGTGTCGGAGCGAGCGAGGGGCTTAAGAGCCTGGTTGCAAACTGCACCATAATATCCTGGCAATAAGCCTTATTATCCCTTAGCCTCATTGACCTACTACCAAAGTTTTATATGACAGAAACACAGAACGATTATCAGTAATTTTTTTATCATTTGACAGCAATATCTTTAGGGAGAAGTTTTGAAAAACATAAGTAACTTTATTTAATTTTTTGCCAGATCAATAGGTAACCATATATGGCCTGCCCACTGCTATATACAAGGTGTATTTGATGTGTCGACCTTAACTGAGAACACTGGTCAAGATGATTGTTAGCAACCATAAAAAAAATCATAAAACATATTCACGCATAATTGAAATTTTTCAATTTTCATACAAACTAAATGCCGAATAAAAATCTAAATAACGAAGCATCATGTATGCGATAGTGTAAACTCGTTACTACATAGTAGGTCACAAAGTGGCAAGGTTGCATTGCCGCCTGCACCGCGGCGTTCTTACAAGTAGATAAATAGGTAGGTACGTAGGTATTTAACAGACTTTACCAAGCTAAGTAATAGCTAGGTAACACACAAAATAACGTAATTATCTCGCTCGACACTTCACTACCTACCTAAATTTTATTGTTTTCAAAATGCCCGCCATCGCATCACACACAAACTCAAGCGGCGCCGGCGGTGCAAGTTCGCCCACACTCAAATAGATATTCACACAAATGTAAAAACCGTATTTTTCGGTACTTACAAAATCTAATAATAAACACACTTATTATGTAGGTACACAATTACACAAAAGCTTCTGTATCGCGCTAGACAGGTACGTACACTATGCTACGGTCATAAATCACTAATAATACCTACTAATATTCTAAAAATAAACTATCCACGCGCGCAAAACTACTAAAAAATGTGTCAATACCGCATAAGACAACGAGTGACTAATTGATTTTGTTATTATTATTGTATAAACAAGGTGCATGCGTCTGAGGCATGCACTGCACTGCAGTACGAGAGTGCGAGCAGGAAAGAGATATTATTCGGCCGAGTTCTTTTGTTTGATTGGTAGGAAGTAACAACTAGTTATCTGTCTCTGTCACACTCCTGCGTTGGCTTAATATTGTCGTCTTTTGTTTTCTTATACAAGTGTGCATCTGACAACATTGCACACTTTTCTTGTCCAAAATACGCGCCGTGAGGCCGTGACCCCGGTTGACCTTTTTAAAGTTGATTTTACTTAGAGGGTGATTAAAAATGTTTTTTTGTAACATATCCATTGCTCGGTAACCATTCATGCTAATTGAATGAAACTGATTGCTAATGTTTTAAAATATGATACCGAACACGGCTTTGAATTTAAGGTCGACACATCAAATACAGCCTGTATATGCAATACTGTACGTAGGTATATTACTGATAGTATAGTGAAACTAAGGCGGGCATTACACCTACAATAAGTTGGCACAATATTTTTATTGCGCAATTTAATTGAATCGCCCTTCTCACTCAACGATCAATTATTATTTTGACGCAATCATTGTCGACTCATAAGCGTCAATTTTTTTGCGTGAGCAGGAGCAAACGGAACTGTTCCGTAAATAAGATGTCAGACCAATATTTGGCTGCAGCTATAGTGTTGCTACTTTGTGGCTAAAAATAAAAAGAGAAAACGTCGCTGGTCGAAAGAGTGGTACATGAAAAGGTAAAAATATACCCCCTGATCCGATCCGGATGGTTTGATCCTCGTCAAGGCGACGCACAAACTAAAAAATATTGCGCAATACAGATCCTACACGGTGCAATGATAAATATGATGCAATCAAACTTTCGTTCAATCATTGCGCAATCTTCAATACTTTTACAATACTAATCCTAGACGATAAATTGTATTCTAATGTCGATTTCCGTTTTGGTAGTAGTTCTATGTTTAATCTATACAATTATTTTTGCCTTATATTATTATACCCTAATGTTGAAAAATATCCTGCATTTAGCGGTTTCGTAAAGACTGCCCTTATTCATATAATAAACGCATTCTAACAGCTTGCTAAATATTGTCTTTTCCTGTCATTCATATGTTAATGAATAAACACGATGACAGATTTGAAAGACACCGTTTTAAGTATGATTATGAATAAGGCCCGAATAGACAGAAACACAATACTTAGCGAGCCGCTAAAATGATAGTTTACTTACGAATAAGACCCTTAGATGTTGTCGAATTAGTACCCTCCACTTTTTATTAAAGGAATGTTTAGTAAAATAAAGGCTGATACACATTAGACCGGTTTGAATGAAATGCAAGGACAAGCAAACAGTTCACTGCTGAGTTTTGGCAGACTGAACGTACTCGCATTTTTGTAGTATAAATAGTTTATGCTAAATTAAGTTTAACATAGCATAATATAATGATAATGTAAGTAGTCGATTTTCATTATATTATTATATTATGTCATTATACAGGTCTGTCCAAAAATAGACATCAATAAGAAAAAAATAGATTTCTCAGATCCAGGGGTATTCGAAAATACCCCATGTATGTTTCCCGATTTTTCGTATTTTTCGAGCTATGATTTTTTTTATGTATCTATGGTTTGTAAGTATTCTTAAAAACTTTCAAGAACTCTTAAGCTTTCATAATACTACATACTAGGAAATTGAGTATTTTATGCATGATTGTACAACTCATTGACATTATTTTAGAAAAAAAATCTTGGAAAAATCCCCCAAATTTTTTTTTATAGTTTCAAACGTTCCAACCAAACATTCTCAAAAAAAAACATTTAAAAAATCAACTCGAAAAATACGCAAAATCGGAGAACATACCTGGGGTATTTTCGGATACCCCTGGATGTAAGGAGTCTATCAACCGAACCGCATATCTGCTGTCCGATTTCTAAAAGGCCGCTAAGTGATTTTAAACTTTTAAGAACCCTATCCTTGAACATCCTTGAATTTTCTTGTAGCCCGTGAAGAATCGAACACTATTGTGGCTCGTGTGTTGAAGATATTTAAACGAAAATAAAAACAAATAAAAGCTTTATCCTTTAAAATTTAAGTCAACAGAACAAATATTAATAACCTCAAGACATAAGTGATTAAAAAAAATATTAGTAACGAACGTTTCGTAAAATGAGCAATTCCAGTCAACTGATATAACAAAGTCTAACATATTTCCAAAAACGCAATTAAAATAATAACATTTTTAAAATTTAAGTAATCACAGAAAAATACAGCATGTTAGTTCAATATTTTTTAAATACAAGGTCTAAAAAACGCGTACTGTTCCCAATTTTACGCTTGTTATTTCTGCTAAAGTAGGAAGTTTACAATAAAAATACACCTACTAAATTAAAATTTATTCAATAAATACAACAAAACAATTGTTTATTTAAATATCATTGTGTAGGTACGGTTCAAGCTCTGTGATTATCATTTGCGGATATAGCTCATTCCTTAGACTGGTAGATAGATAGTTTTTTATAATATTTGCGGGATTTTATCGCGTAATTACCTTTTTATTTCCCCGACGAATCCCGCAAATATTTAAAAAAACTGTTCTGATCGCGAAAGCTTAAAAAAGGTTGATAGATGTCGGTGATACGAAGTTCACCGGATCAGCTAACACTATATAAAGATACATTCAGGCGAACTTCATTAATTATATCGCTAAATCTTATAAAGGCCTCTTAACAGCCTTTTAGAAATTATATATCTCTAACAATTGGGCGCTAACTCGAGTCAGCTGCAAACTGTTTGCCGCGTCTTGGCCTAGGAAAAAAATTTTATGTAATGTGTCGATGTATATCTCAATCATTAATTACGTTAAATTTTTTTAAGTTTGAGGTTGGGTGTCCACCGTAGCAGCGCAGAGAGATTTGTAAAATGAACGAGTGCTACTACTCAATTTTGAGACTATTTATTGGTCACACCTCTCTATTTAAGCTTCGGTGAATATCCACCCTAATATCGTGTGTATGTGTGATTACTTGTACTTTCTAAGCATTTGTTACTGTTTTATAGCAGTTGAATTTTAATTGATGTTAAATTTACTTAGTTTATACAGGGTCATTCATTATCAACCTGACAAACTTAAGGGATATGTTCCACACATAAAAAAAATATATAAGATAAAACGTCTTAAAAATCCCAAGTAAACAAAAAAAAATCGATTACGTTTTTCCGCTCAATTATTATTTATCGTTGTTGGAAATCAAGTTAAGCGACGTAATAATGAAATATTCGAGTGTGCGCGCCCCGTAGCGGGTCAAGGACGCGCGGGTTATTGACCCGCGGTTCATTGACGCGCGGGTCACTGACACGTGCCGAGCGCTGCCTTTTCGATTTCTAACAAGGAAAAGGTTTGGAAAAAAAAGTACAAGTCTTTTTTTTATGTGTGGAACCTACCCCTTAAGTTTGTCAGGTTGATAATGAATGACCTTATATACTTAGTTAGATAGTTTTGTAACTTGTATAAAGTTGCACAATGGTGTCGATTCTGTTGTAGCATTTTTTTTAACTTAGCTAACTAAAATTATCGCGGTCCATTGTATTTTCATTCATTAGAAAAGGACGGCAACAGTTTTAGTTACTTTAGTTTAGAAAATGGTACAACAGAATCGACACCAATATGTACCTAACTACAAAAATTACAAAATATATATATTTTTTGTTTGTTTCGCCAATGGAGCGCTTCTGACATAGCTGGCTAAGTTAAAAGATAAGAAAAGATCAACGAAGTCAAGCACTGTTCCGCGTAGTCACTATTTGGATGGGTGACCGCCAGTGGCAATTTTAACTGAGCGCTCCCGTGCTTCAGACAGAAGTGACTTCCATGACAGAGGCCTTCGGGTGGCCTAAAAACTCTGTCACAAGAGTTGGTCACTGACTCATACGAGCATACTTACTTATAGTACCAAGCATGACATATGAGTCATGATGAAATTACCCCTATGTATGTATTGTATCAGCTGTCGTGAAATTAGCCGTTTGTGATGCGCAAAGATAATTATTTAGTTCGCAAAAACTCCATTGCGCATCGAAACGGCTTACTTAACGACAGTCGAGATCCGCTGGTAGTACTACTGTGCGGATGTACAGGGTGAACGAGAAATCACACTAGAGTGTTTGTATAATGCCCTTAAAAGTTTAAAACATGTAGAGTATTTAGTTCAACCCCTAGACACTGCATATATTAGATTTTACTTTAATTATAGAATTTATACATTATTAAAGTGTCCATGCGTAAAATAAATAATGCTTTGATAAGGCGATAATAGTAACTATGTTGAATGAGCAACGCCTAAACAAGATATTTATTGCTCTGTGAGTATTTGAATCATGAACAAATAAAAAAATCTCATTGAATTTCAATTTTAGGCAAAGGACAAATCTGGCAAAAAAAGTGCGAAGGAAAGCCGCGAGAGTAGTGCGAAAATGTATATACGAAACCGATTAAATATGAACAAAATACGAACATTTTGCTACCGTGAAGTTCCATCGGATGTATTCATTGCATGCCGTCTTTGGGACCGATTTCGGAACGTGATTCATGCATGAATTGAGCAACAAATCGATGGATTCATGGTACAAAGTGCATGAAGTTTCGGACTAAGAGTTCGGAACTATTTTTATGGTGGTCATGCAGATATGGCGCTTTCGGAATATTTCTACTTGCTAGGGCAGCGTGGCTTTACGCTGTGATTTTCCCTTGGCTAGTATTTGCAAAATGTCAATGCAACGAAATCGTTGGTTTTGAGCCTTCGCTCTAATCCATTGTTGCCAAGTTATAGAACTCCATAAAAATAAATCAATTTTGTTTGATTAAAGTAAATTATGTATAATAAATAATAATCAATTTATTATGAATTACTACGTATATGAAATTTGTATATGAAATTTGTGAACACAGCATTTATTATATATACATATGTTATATAACACATAGTCACATGTCTAAGAATGTTGCGTTTTGTTACAATTTGATAGATAGACGCTCCCATACCGAGTAACAAATGTTAATTAAAACATTTGTTTTAATTTTCTATCGAGTTTTAATTTGTTTTAACAGACAATGCTATGCAAAATGATAACAATTTATAAACTTTGCTTTATTTGATGATAAAATATTATTTAATATTTCGTTCCCGACACTTAATAAATTCTGTGTGCTGCTGGAAACACTAACGATTATTAAATGAAAGACAACATTTTGTGTGTTGAAATTTCAATTATAAAGCGATATTTCGCACGCAAAAAGTTTGCCGAGCAATAAATAAAATTTAGCCAAATAATTAATCTGTAGTAAATTCTAGTCAAATGATTATCAATTTTAGCTAAATTTTTGTATAATAATAAGCTAGTTTTCTTGTAACACCTTTTAAATGGTGGTTTTTCATAGATACCGATCAAAATTAGTACTTTGAAATCTTCTCGTCTTCGTTAAAATGCTAATTAGCTGAACTAAGTGGTTTTTACGACATTTTCAATCGTTGTATTTTGTAACAATTTGGAAATGGTGTATTTACCATTTGGGTATTTTTTGATCGGTTTTTCTATATTATCTTTAGCGCACAAAAACATTCCATGTCAAGTGAGACTTCTGTATGCTTTAACGTTATCGTAAGTGTTTGTTAAATTAAGATACTGACACCAAAAAACAGTAATTTTTGTGTTTTATGTGCCTTCTATATTTTTAATCTATGACGTATATTATGTTTATTAATAATAGCTAGAGATCCGCCCCGGCATAGCGCGGATGCATTTAAAAACCTAAACTAAATCACACTATTTATTGATTAAAACCGTATTGAAAACCATTGCAAGATCTGTGCGTTCATCATCACAGAAAGACAGACGGTGGGAAGTGTTTTATACTATGTACAGATCATGTACTTAGGTAATACTAAGTACCTAAATTTTATTAACTACATGTGTCTTATTTTTGCGACTCCGTTTATTACCCTCCGCGGTTTGCTAGTTTTGAAATATAAGATATTTTCCTGGTAGTATATATCAATCCAGGGCCTAATTGCATAATGAAGTACAAGTTATAATATGAGTGATTTTGCATACAAAATCTCTAATATTATAAACTTATAATTTATTATGCAATGGGCTCCAGGTCATGGGTATGTCTGTATCAAATATCATAGAAATCGATTCAGTGGTTCTACGTGATTATGTTACAAACATACAAACATTCGCGTTTACGGTACTAGTGTGATTCATTTAGGTGAAGCGTTATATTTATAACGATGAGAGCAATGCGTCTAGTTTGTTTGTGAATAGTTTTATTAACCTTTTTTCTCGCGTAGAAAGTTGTCAGTTAGACTATAGACGTTAGACTATAGACTAGTCTATTTCTAATTATTATGCATTTCCTCGCTAGGCGGGCTGACTGATGGATTGACTGGTGGTTGGAAGTTCTAACAATTTTACATCCTTTCAATAGAAACATAGTCAAAGTCAAAAATCTCTTTATTCATATCATATCACAAGGTTCATTGTAAAACGTGTTATAGCTAGGTGAATACTACACATATAATACATAATAATAAAATCACGTAGGTACATTCTAAACACTGAGTGCTAATATTTCTATGAATCTAGTGAAATTGTTAGAACATGGTATAACGGCACTGTGATAGTAAAGTTAGAAATCATTCGTCGAGTCGTTCTCATGATTGCATTTGTTTTATATTTTGTTTTAATGCATTTAAGATAACTTTGTTGAAACCCAAATCGTCTACTTTGTTAAAAAAATATGATATTGTCAATTTACACAAGCAGTTTTTCCGCCGCGGTATTCATAACGCAATAGGTATGGATATTGTATCGATTATGTCCGCGGCGAATATACTCGGCGGAAGAAACGCTTGTGTATTTTATTTAATTATATAATAGCAATGGACCTAGTCAAATACAGTATTTACAAATTGTAAATAAGGTGCTTTTATGTTTACTTGGATTATTTAATTTTAAAACTTACAAATACGTCAAAAACATTTTTATTTGATGTATAATACTTACAAGAGTCTTCGATATGCACATTTGAATTGGATTATTCCCATCTGTCACCTAGGTTTGTCCCCTCGAGGTGACAGATCGCACTTTTTTATTTTTGAAAAGTGCGATCTGTCACCCTGTCAATAACGAGATGAGATAAACTTCTGTCACCCGTCTCTAACAGGGAGACAGACCTGTTAATTCCTGCTTGTCATTCAATTAAAAAAAGCTGTGTGTGGGGTGTAATGGGCAAAATTACATATTGCCAAACTATCAGTCACTACTGCTCGTAGAACTTATTTTGCTTGCAAAAAAAATCCTTTAAATTGATGGGATTTATTATTTTGAAATTTAGGAAAAAAGGTGTAAAAGAAAAAAATATGTAGATTTGATTTATAATCACCTTTATTCAAGTATGATATAAACATGTCATGAATAGTATACTTAATACTTCAATTTAAATAATTATTTCCATCTGTGTTTTTCTAATAAATCACAGTTCAACATTCAATTTCAACTGAGCGCTCCCGTGCTTTGGATGGCACGTTAAGCAGTCGGTTCCAGCTTTATCAAAGTTATTAAGCCATGCATGACAGAGGCCTTTGGGTGGCTTAAAAACTCTGCCACTCTGCCACCGGAGTTGGCCACTGACTCATACGAATTTACTTACTTATTAGAAACAAATGTCACCGGGCTAGCATTCGTAAAATAAACTAACTTTAACTAGGTATGTATAATGACTTCCTAACTACCTCTACAGACTAAGATGTAATAACCGCGCTTATCAAGGACGACCAGTGAAAAGCTATTAGCTGTGCTTTTTTTTATGTCAGCAAGTGACAGGACAATCAAGGCGCCCACCTGATATTAAGCACCACGCCTGACTATTACAGATGCAGTGCCACCCAAAGCTTAAAGTTTTTAAGTGTTTGCGTGGCACTGCACTGCGCTTATCACCCCGAAACATTGTGGTTAAGTCTCTTTCGCTCAGTAATTTCGCTTGCTACAGTGCCCTTCAAACCTAAACACAGTAATGCTTGCACACTACTGCTTGGAGGAAGAATATATGACACTGCGGTGGTACCCACCAAGACTGACTCTTGCTGAAGAGTCCTACTACCAGGTAAAATATCGATCTATGGCTATCTAGGTATTAGATCATGCATGTTTGAGAACAAAATGATGTAATCATTGATAGATTTACCTAAGTATTTGTTGTTTTTTATGCCTAGCTTTTTATTTAATTTGTGTGTCTTTTGGTTATCTACCAAATATTATTAACTGTGTATCTGGTGATGATTAAGTACCTCAATAATTAATTGTGTAAATTATTGTACCTATTTATAAATCAAAAACACTGTTCCCTTCCTCTGACTTTTATTTAAATTTTAATTTCATTGTAAACGGTACCCAGTGTACCTATAATTTCAAAACAGCATTATGTACATTGTTATTTTTTTTTTAATGGAGGAGACGCAGGAATAAACAGGTCTGTTTCTCCCTGTTAGTGACGTGTGACAGAAGTTTATCTCTTCTCGTTATTGACAGGGTGAAAGATCGCACTTTTCAAAAAATAAAAGTGCGATCTGTCACCTCGAGGTGACAAAACTAGGTGACAGATGGGAATCATACTTTGAATTCACTACAGTAAGGACCCCTTGCCAAATATTAAGAGCCCTAGGAAGAGTAAATTGTGAATACAATCGTATACCTAACAATGGTTTACCTCATCCTATTACTTACCAGAATCATAATAGTTTTGCCACTGGCAACATTTTCATATGATTTCCGTTAGAAACCTCTTGACTTTTTAAAATTTTTACATACCTTATTTATTATTATCTGTAAAATAACTCTTAAGTTCTTAGAAAACTCGATGCCTCTTGATTCGTAATCAAGTGCAGAACGTCGATTCTACTATTAAAAAATGTTTACCGTTCTAAGTGCTTTTCGAGTTTCGGTGTTGATCTAAAAAGCTACCTATTAATAGTGGAATACGAAAACAACACATTTAGCTACGATTTGTTTGCAATCTTTTTTATAAGAAATGCCCTCCAGCTCTAGAATACACTGTCACCATCTGATCTGCTCATTGTTTAAAATCACAATTAACCATTCTAGGGCTCAAATAGTGTCCATTATGGTCCTATCCTATTGTAAAATAATTTCAGATTTAATTATTCTGAATATAAACTAGGTATGAATAAAATAATTTATCATTCATAAATTGTATTATCTTAATAATGTTAGGAGCTGAGTTAGAACAAGAATGTACGTTTGTAAAGTAGGTACCTACTACGTATTTGATTTTGAGTAGCGTTTTCAAAAAAATAACTAATATTTGTATCTATAGTCCGTAATCCACCACAAATGTGGAGGGCAAATTTGTATCGCATTTTCAGTTCTTTGAACTGTTTGAACTTTAATAAAATTTGTTTGGAATTGCCGGTTTTGGCAATGTAAATGGAACTTTTAGTTAAAACAGCGAAAGTCAGTCAGAAAAACAGAAAAGGTGTTTTATTTGTTATTATCTATTAGCTAGTATCTAATATTAATTTATTTAGAATTTTGTAAGTATCATAACTTTATGTTTTAGGTTTAAAATAATTTCTGAATTTAAATGCATAAAAACTACAGGACCTTAAAGCTCAGTTAAAGTCAAAACGATCCAATGATGTAGGTAGTACCTAACTAAATCATTAAGCTGAAAAAAAATACTTTTTGAATTAGAAACCTCTATGATAAGTGCGTAATACAACCAGCCGTTTTATTTTTTTGCTGAAATAAATTAATTCAAATCATACAACTTAGTTTAATTGCACCTTCCTAACCCACTAGTGTCAACCTTGGTTGAGTGCACCATCTAACGTCAACGTCAAATTGTGCGATAAGATTGAACAATTTGACGTTAATGTTAGATGGTGCAACTAACCCTTAGATATGCCCTAACGCGTAACACACAGAACGCGGGCGCGGGCCTGCGGCAGAGACGACAAGGATGACATCACACTGAACGCGTGAGCGGCTGCCGCGCTTAACCCGACCCGCGCCCGCGTTCAGTGTGTTGTCATCCTTGACGTCAGTACAAATACAACAAAAAAAACCCGCGTCAGCTCTGCCGCAGCCCGCGCCCGCGTTCTGTGTGTGTTGCGCTTTAGTGTTTCTTGACTTGTTTGACTTTGACGGTTACGTAGAGATTTCCATGAGCAATAATTTCTTTGTTCAAAATTTTTACGATCAGAATTTTAGCTTTCTCTCTCGTGATCGGAAACACTTGGGGAAAAGTAGGGAATGCTAAGGTCACGTTATTAAGAGGAAATGTACCCTGCAATATAATGAAATCTACTTATTAGTATGACCCTGAAATATATTTTAAGTAAGTACCTACTATTTTAATTTATTTATTTAGGATTGCCAATGAGAAATACACAACACTTAGCACTAAACTCAATACATAAAAACTCCCTGTGCTCACTCTCTAAAGGCAAACAGCTAACGCAGGTACTAGGTAAGTACCTACCTAAATTAGTTTATATTTTAAATAACACAACTCCATACCTACCAGGCACAGAACAGATTATATTGGTTGATCTACTGCTACAGGTGTATTTTCGAATAGGTACACTTTACAATTTTCTTTTTTCTTTTGGACGCCAATGTTTGGACCTATCTAATAGCGTAATAGCCGCATAATAATAACTACTTACAACAAAAGTAAGTAGTTCTACTGTTGCTTTTGTGAGAATTTTGCCAGCGCATGCTCTTGTAAGTCTAAAAGGCCTTTCCAAGATCTAGCGATATAATATGTAAAGTTCGCCTGCATGTATCTATAGGTATAAGTAATAGCGCGCGGGGAGCGATAAGATTATTCTCAATTTTATGAAATACACAGTGACCTTAGGTATATAATATAATGTTCAAATTGATTTTTCTTACTATTTCAGAGTTGACAAGACTGAAGAATTGTTCAATTATTTGAATTGTCCTTTTTGTAAAATTTTAAGAAAAAACTAGTCTTTATTGCATCTCTTAGTATATAAGTCATAATTAGTTTCACATCGTTCATTAAAATGTGTAGCAATTGTTTATATCTATAATAATAAATAACCAAATATGATGGCTGATTAGAGGTTAAACATAGGTAGGTAACTTAAGTTTTTTATTTTTATTTTAAAAATAGGTATAACTCTATGTTTAGTTTTTTCCTTCTCATTTTATTTTAGTAATATATGTATAGTGTAATTATAATAATGCAGTATTAAACTAGAATACCTTACTAACAATCTATGCATATTGCAGATAATTTTTAGCCATTTGAAAATATCTGAGCCTTTGTTGCCTCCTTGACCCTACTTATTTACAAAAAAAAATTTTCTTGTTCTATCAATTCAATTAAGTAGGTATATGATTCTCATAGTAGGTAGGTACTCTTAAGCTATGCTTAGTTTTGAGCTAGATGGCACTGAGTAAAAATAACCGCTATTATTTATTTATTTATTTAGCTATGATTAGTGGATTTACATCAATCTGAATGACGTTTAACATTCCTTCCACCTAGTATGGTGCACCTAAAATTTTTTCTGAACTTGCTTGATGGATATGTAGAGATTTCCAGTAGCAATCAATTCTTCGGTCTCAGTTTTAACGAACAATAGTTCAGCCTTCCCTCTTGTCATCGGGAACACTTGGGGAAAAGTCGGGAACGCTAAAGTCACGTTGGTAAGAGAAAATAGACCCTGAAACAAAATGAAATCAAAGGGCCAGCCCGAACATGTAGGCAGGCACAGCTGAAGATAAAATGTTATGTATATGGTTTGTATATGTATATTGGTTACTGAGTAGGTCACTGACTCATACGAACGTACTTATGTACTTTAAAATTATAAAATACAAAATACCAACAAAAAATACAAAAATATATAGTCAACTTTAAAAAAACATAACATAGCATAGCATAACATAGTGTTGCACTTCCTCCTGCTATAGTTTGCACTGTGATGCAGAAAGTAAGGTCTTCCCCAAAAAATGTTATTACATTAATGTTTAATTAACTTAGCCTATGGATCTAGGCTTCCGTGAAGTTAGCCGTTTGTGATGGTTGCAACCAGTTAAATCTAGAGACCTAAAAAAATAGCTTTATGTAATAATACAAAAACATTATTATACGTCAAAAGAAACCACTTATTTTGAGCTTCATGAAGAAAGATAGACTAGATAATAAATTAGCCGCTATCTTAATGTTTTAAAAAGAGGTCTGCCGACAATCCAACTTTGCTGGGCGGGGCGTTCCGGTAGTAATTTTCTCGTCACATTCAGATGTCGTCGGACATTAGAGTCAAAAATTGGTCGTCATGGCGCTCTTTGAAGGAGGACCTATGTATGTCCAGCAGTGTAATTCTATCGGCTGATAACATGATGTTTGTGCAGGACGACTTAATAGAATAGTTTAGAGAAAGCTGTGAAAGTTAAAACTGTTAAGACATTAGCATTGTTTCGTTGTGCAGGCCGATATAATAGAATAGTGTAGGTAGTAAAAAGCTTTAGCGTTAAAACTGTTTAATCAATAGCATTGTTTTCGGGTATTTTTAACACAGATGTCAGCTAATATTTCAATGTTTAAAAGTTTTACTGCGTTAGGGTATTTGAACAAAAGTTAGCAACACAATAGGTAATACAGTAATAAAATAGTAAAATAAAAATGTAAAACTACGAATAGAAATAGGAATTCATATTGTCTAAGCGCGTGGGAACGTGTCCGTCCCGACGTTTCCAGAAACATGAATCCCCACTGTAGTATGTTTGTATAAATACAGCAGGAATTCAATATAAATATTCAAGAAAATATTCAGTCAAGCAGTACCAGCCTAATAGTGAAGAAGCGTACAGGAATAAATAGAGACAGCTCCAGTCTGAAGAAGTCTTTTATTACGAGGGCTTCCCTACCCCGGCAACTAGGTGTGCACTGCCCGCACATTTAATGGTCCTTCGAGCCGGATCTGAAGCCCTAAGAAGAATTTCGAAGACCATCGTCCAGCCACAATGCCGATCACTCGCTCTATAGTAAAAGGGCGCCCGTCGTCGTCGGCCATGAACACGTCCTTGTCCGAAGCCGCGACTGGGACTACGGCGGAAACCTCTGCAACCGGAACAATGGCAGAAACCTCCGCAATAGAAACGATGACGACAGAAGCCTCTGCGGTGACTGGCGTATCTACCGCCAGGTCCGCCGCAACAGAAGAGACCGGCACGATGATGAAGAAAGCTGATACGCTCAAAAATACTGCCACGCCGTCCACGGCCGTTATCCATCATTCTGCCCCACCTTTACCGGTGGATCCTTTGAAGAGAGTAACGGCTCAGAAGACACCACTGAATCCATGCCTGATGAAGGAAGGCATGCTGCCGGAACCGCATGCACAGAAGAAGCGTGCTGGGTCCACTCGTTCAAGAACGAAAGTACAGAGAATAGCAAAAGCAAAGAAAGAACTCCTGCGCGTTCAAGCCCAGCTAGCTGCAGCCACGCTAGCAAGAATAGAAGCCATGAACACAGATGATGAAGAAGATGACGAAGTCTCTGTGTATTCAAAAACTGAAGCCGATACCAGAGTGGACACTTGGTTGGACAACCAAGCACAGACAACGATGTTAGCAAACACTCATGAACCTCCGCCACCTGCACA
Source organism: Colostygia pectinataria (assembly GCA_951394395.1). Taxonomy (NCBI): domain Eukaryota; kingdom Metazoa; phylum Arthropoda; class Insecta; order Lepidoptera; family Geometridae; genus Colostygia; species Colostygia pectinataria. The sequence continues at coordinate 8,046,072 of OX596362.1, forward strand.
TATACTTGTGCCTGCACCAGAACCAGTCGCCGCCATTGAGAAGAACAAGCCTAATCAACAGAATGATCAATATAGAGCGCCGTCAAAGCCTAGAGATGTACTGTCCGTACCGGCGGGAGTCACCCTAGAACAAAACTTCTCAATCCTGTCTGCTGCAATCACAAGTGCCGTCAAAGCAGGACAACAGTCAAAGTTTATCGAGTTACCGGAATTCAACGGATCTCATCGGGACTGGCTGCCATTCCGAGCAGCTTATAGAGAAACTGAAGAGACACTCTCAAAAGTCGAGAACGTCAACCGCCTGCGGAAGAACTTGAAAGGAAAAGCCAAAGAAGCCGTACAGAATCTTCTCGTCAACGACACACACCCATCGAAGATAATGGAAACTTTGGAAACAAGATTTGGAAGACCAGAATCAATCGCCATGCTGGAGATAGATACACTTCGGGCCCTGCCTCGCCTGAATGACTCACCAAGGGACACCTGCGTGTTTTCTTCACAAGTGACGAACGCCGTATCTACTCTGGAAGCTCTAGACTGCGTCCACTATCTCTACAATCCAGAAGTTTTTACAACCTTGTTGGAGAAGATCAGCCCGTCTTTGCGCCTCAAGTTCTATGACTTTGCGGATACACAGCCAAAGAAAGATCCAGCCCTATTGAAGTTCGATAGATTTATGAAAAGACAAGCAGAACTGTGCGCACCTTTCGCACTACCAGAAGACATCGTATCACAGAAAGATAATAGACGTCCACAAAGGATACACACAGTCACGGAGACACAGTCAAATGGAACAATAAAATGCCCTATTTGCGAGGAAATGGGACACACAGCGCCAGACTGCCAAGAATTTAAGCAAGCGGATGTTAACGGAAGATGGAACATAGCAAAGGATCGACATCTGTGCTTTCGTTGCTTACGGTACAGGAGTCGAGTCCACAGCTGCCGAACGAAGATATGTGGCGTCAACAAGTGCAAATACTCGCACCACACGATGCTACACTTGAATAAACCAGAAAATCCGGCAGAACCAAAAGATGAGAAATCAACAGAATCAATCAACTCCGCGTGGACGATGAACAAGCAGTCATACCTTAAGATAGTTCCAGTGCAAGTGTTGGGTCCGAAAAGCACCATCGACACCTTCGCACTGCTCGACGATGGGTCAACAGTCACACTTATCGATGAGAACATTGCCGATTCCATCGGAGCCCAGGGACCCATCGATCCTCTACACATAGAAGCGATCAACGCCATGAAGACAACAGAAACTAGATCAAGAAGAATCACCTTCGTGCTCAAAGGAACGAACAATCACGAAGAAAATATTCAAGCCAGAACAGTGAAGAATTTTAAACTATCGCCACAAGAAGTTTCCAAGGATCATGTCAAAAGATGCACGCACCTGAGAGACATCAGCGGAATAGTTAGCTATGAGAACGCGAAGCCACAAATACTTATCGGTCAAGACAACTGGCACCTTCTACTAACATCGAAAGTCAGAAAAGGGAACGCGGACCAACCGGTAGCCTCACTCACGCCACTTGGTTGGGTACTGCATGGGAGTCACACCCGCACACTCGGTCGCAGCATCAACTACGTGACACATATTAGAGAAAAGCCAGCTGAAGACAATCTAGAAGACCTGATGAAACAGTACTTCGCAATGGACGCGCTCTGCATCAATCCAAAGAAACCGAAGACAGATCCTGAAGAGCAAGCCCTACGTATCCTGAAAGAAAATACAGTCCACACCGCAGAAGGAAAATACGAAACCGCTCTACTATGGCGAAAAGAAGATATCGTCTTACCAGACAATTACGAAGCTTCACTAAAGAGACTCTTCGGTATAGAGAGAAAATTAGATCGTGACGAAGCTCTTAAGAAAAAATACACAGAGCAGATGGAAGCTCTGGTCAAGAGAGGGTACGCTGAGCCGGCCCCTACCGTGAAGACTCCCAACAGAACGTGGTACCTCCCGCACTTCGCAGTGATAAATCCTATGAAACCGGACAAATTGCGGGTGGTACACGACGCCGCCGCCAAAACAAGAGGAATCTCACTAAACGATGTGCTACTCAAAGGACCAGACCTTCTTCAATCTTTACCAGGAGTCGTGATGAGATTTCGACAGCACCAAATAGCAGTAACGGCGGACATCAAAGAAATGTTTATGCAGGTGAAACTCAGAACACAAGATCGAGACGGCCTCAGATATCTTTGGCGTAAAGATCGACGAGATGATCAACCTCCAGAAGAATATAGAATGACATCTCTTATCTTCGGTGCATCGAGCTCACCCTCAACAGCAATATACGTGAAGAACTTGAACGCCAAGCAATACGAGCAATCTCATCCAGAAGCAGCAGCCGCAGTAATAGAGAAACACTACGTCGACGACTACCTGGACAGCTTCAGGAATATAGAAGATGCAGTACGCATTACCAAAGACGTACGCGATATCCACAAAGAAGCCAGCTACGAGTTAAAGCAGTGGAAATCAAACTCGCCGAAACTGTTAGAAGCTCTTGGCGAAGAAGACTCAGAACAGAATATAGAATTGTACAAATCTGAAGAGAAGATAGAACGAGTCTTGGGACTTATATGGAAAACGAACACGGATGAGCTTACTTTCAACTTGAACCTCGCACGCATACCACTGTCTCTCATCGAGGGGAAGACACCGACGAAGAGAGAAGCTTTGCGAATAGTCATGTCTCTATTCGACCCACTCGGCTTCGCTTCACCGGTCACCATCAGAGCTAAACAGTTGCTTCAAGAAGTATGGCGCCGAGGGACACTGTGGGATGAAGAAATACCAGAAGACCTAGCTGAAAAGTGGAAAAACTGGATGGCGAACCTGAGAAATCTGAGCAACGTGGTTATTCCAAGATGCTCCACGTATTCACCGATGCCAGCGAATCAGCCTATTCAGCGGTCCTCTATTGGAGAACAAGAGCAGAAAACGGAGAGGTCAACGTCACACTCATCCTGGCCAAAGCAAAAGTAGCGCCACTGAAACTCACTTCGATCCCAAGACTAGAGCTGCAAGCTGCCGTAATGGGAATGCGCCTAGCTGAAGCAGTTATAAAAGAACACAAGAGAAAACCAGACACTAAGACGTTCTGGAGAGACAGCAAAACAGCCCTCACCTGGATCAAGACTGGGTCACGGTCATACAAGCCGTACGTAGCCCATCAACTTGCCATAGAAGATGTGACGACGGTCAACGAATGGAGATTGGTACCTACAAAACTAAACGTGGCAGACGACGCTACCAGAGATGTACCAATGGGATTTAATAGAGAACATCGATGGTACAAGGGTCCAAAGTTCTTGTATCAAAAGGAAGAATCTTGGCCAGCAGAAAAAGCAGCGTCGTCTTCAGATCGACGACTCGGTACAACGGGCTGACGTCAACCTGCCGAAGAATGTATGGGTCCGAGGAAAAGTGATTGCAACGTACCCAGGACCAGACGGCGTCGTGCGAACAGTCGACGTGGCAACAAAGGGAGGAATTTTGCGAACACCGGTGCACAAGCTGCTAGTCCTACCCATCGACAACGTCGTCCTACCCACGGACGGAGGTGCAACGCGGTTGCACGGCGGGAGTAATGTGCAGGACGACTTAATAGAATAGTTTAGAGAAAGCTGTGAAAGTTAAAACTGTTAAGACATTAGCATTGTTTCGTTGTGCAGGCCGATATAATAGAATAGTGTAGGTAGTAAAAAGCTTTAGCGTTAAAACTGTGTAATCAATAGCATTGTTTTCGGGTATTTTTAACACAGATGTCAGCTAATATTTCAATGTTTAAAAGTTTTACTGCGTTAGGGTATTTGAACAAAAGTTAGCAACACAATAGGTAATACAGTAATAAAATAGTAAAATAAAAATGTAAAACTACGAATAGAAATAGGAATTCATATTGTCTAAGCGCGTGGGAACGTGTCCGTCCCGACGTTTCCAGAAACATGAATCCCCACTGTAGTATGTTTGTATAAATACAGCAGGAATTGTTGTAAAAATATTCAGTCAAGCAGTACCAGCCTAATAGTGAAGAAGCGTACAGGAATAAATAGAGACAGCTCCAGTCTGAAGAAGTCTTTTATTACGAGGGCTTCCCTACCCCGGCAACTAGGTGTGCACTGCCCGCACAATGTTGGTGTACTATAATTACACTCGAGAGCAATGAATCCGGGTCACTCAAATAAATTGAGTAAAATTGTAAATTGGAGTATTGAAGATTGGTCGAAAGTTATGTTCTCCGACGAATCAAAATTTATGCTCTACAAGCACGATGGAAGACACAGAGTGTATAGAAAACCAGGGGAAAGATTCAAGCAAGCATGCATCGAAGAAAAAGTAGCCTACGGTGGTGGGTCTGTACTTGTGTGGGCCGGAATTTCCTCTGAAAGTCGCACAGAGCTGGTGATCAAAGAAAACGGCTCTTTAACTAGCGTAAGATATGTGGAAGAAATCCTCAACGAACACGTTGGTCCATTTATGGTCAATTTGGGTGAGGATGCTATATTTATGCATGACAATGCCCGACCTCATAAAGGTAGGATTGTGAATGACTACCTTCAAGAGATGAACATTACTTGTATGGAGTGGCCAGCGCGCAGCCCGGATATCAACCCGATCGAGCATGCTTGGGACGAGCTAGGGAGATGCGTAAAACAACGAAACCCTCCCCCAATCACGCTTCCTGAGCTCAAAATTGCTCTCACAGAGGAATGGGAGAATATTCCCCAAAATCGTATGGGGAACTTGGTGTACAGCATGCCAAACCGCGTAAACGCAGTAATGGAAGCACGAGGAGGTAATACGAAGTATTGAAATTCAAGAAAATCGTCATAAAGTTCAAAAATTTAATGTTTCCTATTTTTGTTTTAAGGAGAGATCAGCAGTTTTTTTTCTTTATGTAATTTTGTGTAAATAAAATGTATGGTGACTCATATTTATTTAACTTTCATTTAAGGAGTATTAAATTGTCTATTAAATACAATTTATTGCATTAACCTAGCATTTTTACTTTCCGAGATTTTTTGGATTCTTTGAGTGACCCGGATTCATTGCTCTCGAGTGTATTAATATATAAGCAGAAATTTCAGTATTGCACAATATATTACTGCATCATTAATGTAGTTTAATTTATTCGGTTGTGTGTGCAAGAGGGGAAAGTTTGAATGTTTGTATGTTTGTGTGAGTATCATGCTAGAACGGCTGAACGAACCTGTATGGAATTTAGCACAGACATAGGTTAATAGCACAAAGGCTTTACATTTTAACTACACTCGAGAGCAATGAATCCGGGTCACTCAAGGAATCCAAAAAATCGTAGTATCAAAAGTATTGAAGATTGGTCGAAAGTAATATTCTCCGACGAATCAAAATTTATGCTCTACAAGCACGATGGAAGACACAGAGTGTATAGAAGACCAGGGGAAAGATTCAAGCAAGCATGCATCGAAGAAAAAGTAGCCTACGGTGGTGGGTCTGTACTTGTGTGGGCCGGAATTTCCTCTGAAAGTCGCACAGAGCTGGTGATCATAGAAAACGGCTCTTTAACTAGCGTAAGATATGTGGAAGAAATCCTCAACGAACACGTTGGTCCATTTATGGTCAATTTGGGTGAGGATGCTATATTTATGCATGACAATGCCCGACCTCATACAGGTAGGATTGTGAATGACTACCTTCAAGAGATGAACATTACTTGTATGGAGTGGCCAGCGCGCAGCCCGGATATCAACCCGATCGAGCATGCTTGGGACGAGCTAGGGAGATGCGTAAAACAACGAAACCCTCCCCCAATCACGCTTCCTGAGCTCAAAATTGCTCTCACAGAGGAATGGGAGAATATTCCCCAAAATCGTATGAGGAACTTGGTGTACAGCATGCCAAACCGCGTAAACGCAGTAATGGAAGCACGAGGAGGTAATACGAAGTATTGAAATTCAAGAAAATCGTCATAAAGTTCAAAAATTTAATGTTTCCTATTTTTGTTTTAAGGAGAGATCAGCAGTTTTTTTTCTTTATGTAATTTTGTGTAAATAAAATGTATGGTGACTCATATTTTTTTAACTTTCATTTAAGGAGTATTAAATTGTCTATTAAATACAATTTATTGCATTAACCTAGCATTCTTACTTTCCGAGATTTTTTGGATTCTTTGAGTGACCCGGATTCATTGCTCTCGAGTGTACTTAGTTAATTTGCGATGTGAGTGGGGGTCAGGTCAGATGGTCCCTAACTCAGCATAAGCTACATCGCACCCGATAGGGAACGATGTAATAACACTGGTATTCTGCCAGGGCCTAAGTTGGGTGACATCATGGGCAACCAGGCAATAAAATAAAATAATAACAATATTAGGTACCTATATTGGTGCACGACCGGGTCTGAACCCACGACCTTAGGATCGGAAGGTGGGGTCACTACCATTAGACCCACCACTAACTGATACAAATGTACATGTGCAACATTTTTTTTCGTAAAAACATAGGTAGGTACTTATAATATACAATCTTCTTCCTAAATATAAAAATGATTGCTGTGCGTTAGTCTCGCAAAAACTCGAGAACGGCTGGACCGATTTGGCTAATTTTGATCTTGAAATGTTTGTAAAAGTTCAGGGAAGGTTTAAACGGTGAGAAAATATACAGGGTGTAAAAATTTGCTAAAAAAATAAGTAACGCGAGTGAAACCGCACCGGGTCTAGACCCAGAATAAATATTTATTCAAAGTTTGAAGTGTTGTGTACCTTAGACATAATAGTGTGAGCGCACATTTAAATAACAAACACAGTTGATATTTCGAGGACTCTGGTAGATATCTACATTTTAATAATATACTTACAAGCGGTGTCGGGCAGGTCAATCCAAACGACTTCACACGCTTCCCTATAAATTCATCTTTGTTGACGAAGTCACAAAATTTGTAATGAAACTCGACGAACGTTCGCTTGTATTCGTTGTGGAGATACTCGTAGGCTATGATGTTGAGCTGATAATGAGATAAATACTGAGTTCTATATCGGTTTTTGTGACGCATGTAGGGTTATGGTGGGCTCCCTAATTATTATCATAACATCTATAGTAGGTACTCATTTTGATTTCCATACTGTTTGTATTAATATAACATTGTCCTAATGATAGCTTGCCATAACAACAACACATCTATAAGCAATTCTCATAATATTAATATGACTATGACCTACATCCTAACATACAGATTTTTTGCATAGTACCTAGTAGCACAGAACAGATAATATTAGTAGATACAACGTTCAGAATGGCCACTCCCTACCTCACACCTGTTTTACTTACCTCACCCGGTCGCAAGTTTGCCGGCACTGAAGCTAAGGGCTAAGGCACGCGTTTGTTTTGATTTTGTGTAGGTCCGAGCGCGCACCGCACCGTTTACGTACACAAACTATGCGTGTGGTGATTGCGACGTGTTTGCTTCATACATTTTATTTAGAGAGTCCGGGGTGTGGTAGTAGTTTAGGGGTCAGTTCTCACATATGCACATCAAAATTTATACGCGAACGAAGATTCGGGCCACAGCTAGTAATGTAAATATTTACACTTACTGTAACATTGTTGGTCCACGTATGCAGGAACGTCGCAATTATGTTGAATACGTAAGGGCTTTTTCTACTGTATTTTCTTACAGTAAATGTAACGTTTTTCAAGTATTTTTCATTAACATAAACTACGTCACTCCTTTCTGGTATAAATTCCAGGTTTGATAAACATCGTGTAATTAAAACAAGTAGAGAAATTAAAAATAAAAGTATTTTAGACATTTTTAATGTTTTTTTTTTCGAATTTACATAATGTTTAGGTAAAATTTCGAAAAGATGTGTGTTCAATTTTACATGTTTCCGGTTTTTATACATTTTGTATTCAACTAAAATCGTAAACGTTCTCAATAATTTAGCATTCTGATAGATTACTTGCAAAACCTAATGCTGTCATGCAGAACAGAGTAAACAACGCGATTTTAATACAAGGTACAGCACTTGGCATTCTAATGTGATGTCAGGACTATGTGTGTGTCTGTTGGATGTTGTGTTATGCGTTGTCACTTGCAGTCAGAGAACTTGAATATGGGAAATCACACAAAATAAGTTTTTCTTTTTGTTTATACCACCAAGGTGGCAAACAAGGGTTACATACCTATCAATTGAACTATAGTCATTACATCTCAATATAACTACGGTCGATTCACCTATGTTCATAATACATCTACTGTTTAATTTACATAATTTTAATTAAACAATAATCAATTGCACTATTGGATGTTTGCACTATGGTTGAAATACCTAATGGAAGACTCGCCTACGGTTTATAAATATTGCGCTCTGCGCTGAATTTTTTACAAAATTGAGGGTAGAAATGAGTAAATGAGTAGAACTATAATTATTACAGATACTCTCGAGTTAAACTGTAGTTATATCGAGAGTATCTGTAATAACTATAGTTCTATTGATATGCACCCAAACAAGCATACGGCCCACCTGATGTTAAGCGGTTACCGTAGCCTATGAACGCTTGCAATATCAGAAGCATTACTCGCGCTTTGCCGACCCTTTAAAAATTTTAAAACGCCCTTTTTGAAAAACCTCATGCTGTATTCTCCAGAGAAAACCTCAGCATGGAGATCATTCCACAGCCTAACCACACCTTCCACAGTTCGCGGGAGGAAGCTTCTCTGAAACCTTACGGTGCGCGAGGAGCCTGGCTCTAGAGTGTGTGGATAAATCTCCTGCCGATGGCGAGCGGTGCGATAGTAGAGGCTGTTGGCATTAAAGCAAACAATTCTTTAGAACACTGCCTATTATACAAGCGGTAGAACACACACAGGGACGCAAAGTCTCTCCTCAGACTTAAGGGCCCAATACTGCTTGTGAGTTTGGGATTGCGCGACTCAGCGCCCGTCTGAACCGAATCAAGTGGTCCTAGCTGGTATCCAGATGTTCTAGCCCAGAGGTGACAGCAGAACTCCATGTGGGCCTGACTTGCGACTTGTAAAGAAGCAGTCTTTGCCTCGCACTGAAGTACAGCTTTGCCCTTATGAGCACACCTAGCTTCTTGGATGCCAGCTTGACCATATCTTCTAAATGACTGCGGGACTGAACGGAATCCTTAACGGAATCCTCAACCGGAATCTAACTTTTTAACAGCCTTATTATATCTTACCACTCATCTTGGACTATATCATCACAGGCATCCCCTAAAGGGCGCCATGACGACCGATCTTGAGCCTTCACTATCCACCAACAAACTCAAACGCTTCAAAGTCATATGGTACATCGAGTAGGCGCAGTTCGCGATCGCTATTGGTTATCGGTTTTGCGAGCTATATGCCCTACTAACTACCTTCAACTTACTTATTCTAAAGAGCCTTAGAATAATAACACGTGGAATGATAATTTAATTCTAAATGGTTTTTAAAGGTGTGTTCACAAAACTATTGATGTATTATAAGCCGCTCATGTAAATGAGCGGCTTTGCATGCATACTTTATTATTTCTGGTGTTACAGCAGTTTATTTGTGGTGTAAAAAAGTAGGACAAGCATGTCGTGAAAATAACTCTATTAAGTTGCTATTTTATTTCTCATATAAATTAATTCATCTCGAATAACTTTGACCACTGATCATTATTTCAGTAATCCGTTTGTATGACGGAACTAATGGTACCGGATATTAACAAACATATAGTTCATAATTATGACCAATTTTAATGGTTTTTTTTTCAACCAATTATAGGTTTATTAAATAATGTGTTCAAAATCAGAAAATACAATCTTTATCCAATCAAAATACGAATGAAAATGTTTTATAATAAAATAAATTTTTACAAATCTAATTACACAATATTACAAATCTAATCTTGATTAATAGTAATGATAAAAAGTAATTATAAACAGTAAGTACCTTTAATTGACACCAATACCTAATACATTCCGCTATATTTTCTTATGTAAATAAAAACAACAAAACTAAGAACGCGCGCACCAACCGTTTGCCTGTTATCTATGCGTAAATGAAATGAAATGAAATGAAATGAAATGATTTATTTTGCTAGAAGTACGGTTACATAAGGTCTTATTGTTTACGTAAGTATAAGTGTCACACACTTCACCGTTTAACTCGGCATGCAAAAATACAAATTTAAAATAAAAATACAATTTATAAAGAACACAACGAGAATTTAGAATGATTAATTAGTAGTATGTCAAGTTATATAATAATAAAAATGACAAGTTTTAAAAATTAATTAATTATTTTTCACTATAGTTTAGAAAATCGTTTACACTATAAAAATATTTTTCAGTCAAGTACACTTTTAGCTTCTGTGTAAACTTTTTTAGGGGTAAATTAGTTATGTCAACCGGTATTTTATTAAATATTCGTCCACACATCACGTAACTGTTGTTTTGATATAAAGTCGTTTTGGGTACTCTAGACAAAACAATTCTGTCTGGGTCCCTGACACTTCTCGGGTAAATATCTCGAGCTTTAGTAAAAAGATGATTATGCTCTTTGACAAATTTAGCTGCTTCTAAAATATACATGCTAGGCAACGTTAATAACTTTAGGTTTAGAAATATTGGCTTGCACGATTGCCAGGGGGGTATGCCTACAATTGCTCGAACACATTTCTTTTGAGCTATGAAAACTCTGTTTGAGTCAGTTGAGTTTCCCCAGAGTACGAGACCATATTTTGTAATGTATTTGCGTAATCTTCAAAGATATTAGATAATTATACAAACGATATTAATACACATAATACTGCACTTAAAGACATAGAATAAAGAAGAAGAGTCTGAAGCATCTGTGGAAACTAAATCATTACGACATATCAAAGATGCTCAATGCTCAAGATTCAAAGTCGATAGATAGCAAGTCCTCGCGTTCGGATAACATTATACCTCAAATAAAAGTTCCTAATTTAGACTTAAAGACAATAACAGAGGCTGATTTCAAATCAACAGATGAATCGACTAAACTATCAAAATCCATTAAAACTCCGAAATCCCCAATAATCAAAATATCACCTATCAATTCGAAAATGTGTTCCCCAAGAATTGACTTCAGCAAGCCATGGAGTCCTCTATCACCTTTCAAACCTTTTCAAACAAAAACCTTTCAAACAAAACGTCTAACATAGGAGGAACAAAGTCACCGAAAAACCTAACTAGTCCCAGATTAGTCGGAGTTATTATATCCCAAGTAAAAATCTAACTCCGACAATGTTGAAATTGCGTCGATATCAATTCAAGACTCAAGATGAAAGTCCTACACCAATAAAACCACCTCTTATACCGGACATGGCAGAGATATGATAGAGAGATACAAAGCTGATGAAAGAAGAAGACTAGAAATTAGTCTACAGAAAGAGATAGAGGCAATAAAGATGGAGTGGTCAAGCAAGGAGAGGAGAATGAGGGCAACAAAAGTTTTTAAATAACAAGATGAGCATAGCGAGAGACATCGGAGAGAAATTGAAGAAATGAGTATTGCGTATTATTATTTGAACTATCTATCGCGTACGACTACCTATGCCATAATTTTATTTTCTAAGTTTTTGACATAAAACGCACTCCTGTCGTTATCGATTCTTGGGTCCTTCGGGTTCTTTCTGTTTAGTTTATTGCGTTACACTATCACTAAACAATCAGTAAGGTGTGATTGTTATGTATATTTTTGGCATATTTTTCAGGCACTAGAAGCAGCCCAAAAAAGACACTAGCAAAATTTACAAAATTTACTTTGATTGAGTTATACAAAATACAAAAATGAGGTTGAATTAGCCGAGCGACAGCATAAAGACAACAGTGAAAGTCTCCATGGACAGTACAAAGCGAAATTAGTTGAGCAGCAACGCCAGTTAGAAATGGGTAAGGTGCAAGACAATATTTGGAAGCCTATGTTATGTTAAGATATGTTTGTTATGTTATGTTATGTCACACCCCGGACACTCAATATAATGTATACAGCAAACGCGTCGCAATCACCACATGCATTGTTTGTGTTGGTACTTAGACGGTGCCGTTGTCGCGCTGGCATGCGCGCTTGGACCTACACAAAATCAAAATAAACGCGTGCCTTAGCCCTTCGCTTCAGTGCCGGCGAAAGGTGCCGTGTGGTGCCGACAAACTCGCTGCCGGGGTGTGGAAAGAAAAACCGGTGGGAGGTAGGGAGTTACCATTCTGTACGTAGTACTAATATCTGTTCTGTGGTTATGTTATGTTTCGATTCAGAGAATGAAAGAAGCCTTACAGAGCTACACGCACAGTTACAAGAGAGCCTAGACAGAGAACGAGACGAAATAATAGAAGCCAACCGCGCTACCTCTGAGTCGTTGAAGGCGGAGCACGCATTAAGAGTCGCGGACTTGAGACACGATTATAAAGCCGAGGTAAGTCTATTGCTCTGCAAAAATTTGTGAAGTATGCAACAAAGTTTTGGGTACAAGCTCCATCTCACAAAACGCAGAACATCGTTTGACAGAGTTGAGAAGATTTAAATCATTTGATTTTAATCAGTGATTAAAAATCAATAATTTAAAATTAAAATAGAGAAAAAATTAACATATCTAATTTTTTATAATATTAGCGGGATTTAATCGCGTTATTACCTTTTTATTTTTCCCGCCGTTTCAGTTGTGTTGCAGCTACCGTGGTCGCGGGCAGACTAACGCGATAAAATCCGGAAATATTTTAAAAACAAAGAGTTCTGATCCTGAAAGTTTTGAAAAAAGAAAAAAGAAAAAAACAAACAAATTTAAACATAGTCTTTTTTAAACTTTCGCGATTAAAACTCGTAGTTTTTTATAATATTATAATATTAATTTTATAATATGAGTCTGGACGCGACCACGGTTGTTGCAACACAACCGAAACGTCGGGAGAAATAAAAAGGTAACGCGATAAAATCCCGCTAATATTATAAAAAAAATATTTATGTTAATTTTTTCTCATAAGTAAAAGAGTTTTGGTGGTCTAGAGGTAGTGACCCCGCCTTCCGATTCTAAGGTCGTGGATTCGAATCCGGTCGTGTACCAATGAATTTATCGTTACGAAATATGTATGTGTGTAATGCCAGTGCTAAAACGGTGAAGGAAAACATCGTGAGGAAACCGACACGTCTAAGAATTAAATATTCGAAAGACATGTGCCAGCCACCAATCCGTTTTGGATCGCGTGGTGGAATAAGACCCAATCACTCTCGCTAGAGAGTAAGCCAGTGTCTCAGCAGTGGGAACATTAAAAGGCTGTCATGATGAAGACCGCCCGAAGTGCGTCATGACCTAACAACTTTGAAAAGCCGAGACAGACTGCTTAACGTGCCCTCCGAAGCACGAAAGCGTTCAGTTGAAATTGCCACTGTTCACCCATTCAAACGGAAAAGGATCGTCACCGTATCAACTCAAGACGTCCAGTATTTTGTATATGAAATTCCCAGATTAACGTTGAAAATATATTCTTATCGTTCTAGATGTCACTCGAACGCCGCAACAAGAGGCGGGAAATGAGCATGACCACAGGGTCGGAGACTGAAAAATCTAATTCGCACAAAGGAAATCAATCTTTAGAAAGGTACCTAAGCTTAATAAATGTCACGTTCGTTAACCAGAATACGTTTTCTGTTCGTTCGGGGCTTCTTGGAAACGTGGCGGGCAGTCGCGCTATTTGTGACTGATTTTGATAATAAGCGCATAAGCGCTACGGGGTGCACGCGCTCGATTTCCAACAAAGATAAATAATAATTGATAATAATGTGATCGATTTACTCAAATAAATGCGGTCAATAGAATTTGAAAAAAATGGGCTAAAATTTTTGCGTAGGTACTCGCCCCCGTAAATACACTTGCGAAGCAGAGGCGGGTCACTGTATTATATATTTAATAATTATTGCTTTATCATCTTATTATTTTAGTCAGCAAGTGACAAGACGGTCCAGTCGTTCGCCACGACTAGATCGCGATGACTTTAACAGACTTTAAAATTATTCTAATTATTTTTTTTATGTCAGCAGGTAACAAGACAATCAAGGCGCCCACCTGATGCTGACTGAGGCACCCACCTGAGGCACCACGTCTGACTAATTACAGATGCAGTGCCACCCAAAGCTTAAAATTTTCAAGTTGTTTTTAAGTGTTTGCGCGCGCGTAATATTACCCCCCTGCGGTTTGCTAGTTTTGAAATATAGGATATTTTCCTGATATTATATTTTAATCTAGGGCCCAATTGTATTATATGAGTGATTTTCCATACAAAATCTCTAATATTATAAACTTATATTTTATTAAGCATCAATGGGCCCCAGGTCATGGGTATGTATCAAATATGTATCAAATATCATAGAAATCGGTTCAGTGGTTCAACGTGATTATGTTACAAACATCCAAACATTTGCGTTTACGGTACTAGTGTGATTCATTTAGGTGAAGCGTTATAACGTTAAGGGCAATGCGTCTAGTTTGTTTGTGAATAGTTTTATTAACCATTTTGTCTCGCGTAGAAAGTTGTCAGTTAGACTATAGACGTTAGACTATAGACTAGTCTATTTCTAATTATTATGCATTTCCTCGCTAGGCGGTCTGACTGATAGATTGTTTGGTGGTTGGAAGTTCTAACAATTTTACATACTTTCAATAGAAACATAGTCAAAGTCAAAAATCTCTTTATTCATATCATATCACAAAGATCATTATAAAACGTCTTATAGCTAGGTGAATACTACACATAATACATAATAATAAAATCACGTACCTACGTCATTCTAAACTGTGCTAGTAACTATTTCTATGAATCTAGTGAAATTGTTGACTAAAACACAGTAGGATATAATAATATGGAGTGCAACATGTTTTTGCTTCACAAGCATGCAAATATTATAGTTGAGGTTGACAGTAAAGCAATAAAATTTTGAAATAATATCTAATAATGAAAATATAGTACATTATGGTACTAGTGTGTAACATTGGTGATTACCGCTGAGGCGCCATTGAGATCCAAGCCGTAGGCTAATTACTCTCGCCACACATCCACAAGCTCTTAAAGAAATATTGAAATAACATTAGGTACACTGTTTTATTTTGTATGCCGAAATGTCAGTCTAACATAGTTTCAATAATGCTTTTGAGCTTGTGGTTACCCACCAGAACGCCGATTATACCTACTACTAAACAACGTATAAAAGTGCTTATAGAGTTTCGGTTTTTAACTAAAAATATATTCTATTAAACTGGGCAAATTAAAAAAAACATTCGATTGATTGTCACCATCTGATCTGCTCATTTTTTAAAATCACAATTAACCATTCCAGGGCTCAAATAAAAATAAAGATAAAGATAAAGGTAAGTTTATTTCATATATATACCTATATTAGCGTCCATTATGGTCCTATCTTATTGTAAAATAATTTCAGGTTTAATTATTCTGAATAGGTAAAGGTTTTAATAAATAATTTATCATTAATAAATTGTATTGTCTTAATAATGTTAGGATCTGAGTTAGAACAAGAATGTACGTTTGTAATATAGGTACCTACTACGTATTTGATTTTAAGTAGCGTTTTCAAAAATTAACCATTTATCCATAGTCCGTAATTCACCACAAATGTAGAAGGCAAATGTATATCGCATGATCAGTTCTTTGAACAGTTTGAACTTTAATAAAATTTGTTTGAACTAGCCGGTTTTGGCAATGTAAATGGAACTTTTAGTTAAAACAGCGAAAGTCAGAGTCAAAAGAGGTTTATTCGTTATTAATAATTTACTTAGAATTTTGTAAGTACCATATCTTTTAGGTTTAAAATAATTTCTAAATGGAAATGCATAAAAACTACAGGACCTTAAAGTTCAGTTATAGCACAGGTTATAGTCAAAATAATCCAATGATGTAGGTACCTAACTAAATCATGATGTAAATATATACGTTCTGAATTAAGGACCTGTATAATAAGTGCGTAATACAACCATCCGTTAATATTTTTTTTCTTGGAATAAAATAATTCTAATCATACAACTTATTTTATTGAACCTTCCTAACCCATTATGTGTCAACCAAGCGTTCGACCCATTTGATGGTAAGCAGCTAGGTAGCCTAGTAGTACGCTTGCAACATCAGAGATATAGATACACAGAAGACTTCTGTGAAGATATTACTTGCGCGTTGCCAGTCTGAGATTACATAAGTAGATGGTAACGTGAAGTCTGACGCGGTGTTGAACTATTTCGACAAATTAACAGTTGCGAAGTAAACCTACATAATACAAAACAATGTTATCCTTCTGAACGATCTGAATGATGTTCTTCAACCGAGCATGTACCTTTAAGAGTAGTAGAGTTCTCTGTGATAGAGCTTTTCCGGGGAAGGACTACCACCATACCTATTTCTTCCGCAAAACAGTAATGCTCGCATGGCTGTGTTCCGGTGTGTAGGGTATGGTTTCCGGTGAAATTACTGGTACATGAGGCTTTCGATCTTAGCCTCAAGGTGGCAACCCGCGAGTGATACCTCTGGTATTGCAAGCGTTCATAGGCTGCGGTAACCGCTTACCTTGTCTTGTGGGCCGTACGCTTAGTTGCCACTTCAGTTGTATAAAAAAAAAACCTAGGTAGGTATGATGATGAGGTTGGTGCCCTTAGTGTTTCTTGACTTGTTTGACGGTAACGTAGAGATTTCCATGAGCAATAATTTCTTCGTTCGAAGTTTTTACGATCAGAATTTCAGCTTTCCCTCTCATGATCGGAAACACTTGGGGAAAAGTAGGGAATGCTAAGGTCACGTTGTTAAGAGAAAATGTACACTGGAACAGAAATAATCTACTTAATAGTATGACAATGAAAAATCTCAGAAAAATACTTTACTTTAATATAAGTACAGTAGGCGTCACACTTAAAGTAACCCTTCTAGTTGCTAAAGTTTATCTCAGCCGTCCTCACCAAACAGTAATATAGAAATTCTTGCAATCACAAATTAAATGCAAAAACTAAACTGTCGTAAGGATTCGATCTCGGAACAATCATGTCACACCATGACGGACCGCTTATCTAACTCGGTCGTCGTGTTGATGACTAGCGCGTTGAAATTTTAAATCACTAGCGTCCTTGTCTAGCAGACGAATGCAAAGCTTTATTTGAAGGATGTGGGTAAGTCGTTGATAATTATTAAACGAACAAACAAAGACAACGAATAATTCTCATTGTCAGGCTTGACATTTATGTGCTGTTTACTTTGTGTGTTCTTCGAAAGCTTTTGAGTTTTGATAAAATGCATCATTGAAATAATTTGATGAAAACAAGAATTGAAATTTGCGAACAATATAAAAGCAATAATAAAGAAGTTGCTCGGCAGCTTGGTATAACGGTAAGTGTAATACCTTCTATCTAGTCAGTTTTGTTTTCAATCACAAAGTAGGTAATAATAAAGTGTTTTATTTTAAGATTATTGGGAGTGAGTTCAGGAAAATTTCAAGTCGATGGAATGTGGAGTCGAATGGCAAAAATTGTCAGCAATAATAAGAAGTGTTGAAAGAAGTAATGCTACCATCTGTAGCGTTGTGTAGCTACCTATATATCTAGAAAGACAAACTCTGTGCGGTTCATCGAACAAGAACTGTGAAAGAATGGCTTGAGAAATTAGTATCTACAGCTACTGGGTGTATTTTCAAATAGCCCTGGATCTGAAGATTTTTTTTTGTTGAACCTCCCTGTATATTGTGCTCGTGACGTTGCTGGCTAAGTTGTTCTTAACAGATCAACGAAGTTAAGCACTGTTCCGCGGGGTCATCATTTGGATGGGTGACCGCCAGTGGCAATTTCGACTAAGCGCTCCCGTGCTTCGGTGGGCACGTTAAGCAGTCGGTCCCGGCTTTTTCAAAGTTGCTAGGCCATGACAGAGGCCTTCGGGCGGACTAGAAACTCTGTCACCAGAGTTGGCCACAGACTCATACGAACTTACTTTAGCGTAATAGCCGCATAATAAGAAAGCATAAGTACCCATCTACTGTTGCTTTTGTGAGAACTTTGCCAGCGCACTCTGGTAAGTTAAATAATTTACTCACAACCGGCATTGGGCAGATCAATCCAAACATCTTCACACGCTTCCCAAGAAATTCATCTTTGTTGACGAAGTCACAAAACTTGTAATGAAACTCGACGAACGATCGCTTGTACTCGTTGTGGAGATACTCGTAGACAATGATGTGGATCTGGTGATGTTATCATGTTAGATAATAGTTTAGTTATGTACCTACTTACAACATAACTAGGCACCTATTTATTTGACGCACAAGCTGTGGCACAAGTGCCCGGTTGAAAAGCTAAAGGTAGCAGGTTCGATCCTTACATAAGGAAAAATGTCTGGTCCAGACCCGAAGCAAATAAAGACCCAAACCGTCTGGGTGTTTCTGTGTAGGTAAGTATTTCAAGTAGGTAGGTAAGTATCTGGGTGTGTATTTACTTATAAAAAAAAGTAGGTATATCTACTTAATTGTATTTTATAAAAGACTGCGTTTATCTCTCCTATCCATCTAAGTGGGAGTAGAATTGACGCTCTAAATATGTATTTTTGCTAAGGTTAGTATACGAGTATGCTCAAAGTTTACTCTACACTCTCAAATACCTAGTTTTATACCTGAACACTAAACAGCACAGATTTTTAAAAAGCCGCTTCACTATTTCAAATTTACTTTAATTTATAGATTACACCGCTTTTAACATGAATGCTGGAGGTCAAGTGAACGCCATATTTACTGATTAGCAAAGCAAAGCTTTTGACAAAATTGATCACCAAATGCTTTTACAGAAGCTTCTTAGTGCTGGAATTCATGGAACATGAAACTTCTTCCACCTAGGTTCTTATTCCCTCTGGCGTTCCCCAAGGTTCCCTGCTTGGACCTCTACTTTTTATAATATTTATCCTAACAAGACCAAAGGCACTTACATATTATGTCTAAGTGCCTTTGATCTCGGGCATCATACGAGACCATTAACCCGGCCTTAGGGAACTTAGAGCAACCTTCTTTAGGTTTATCTAGTGTAATTCCTGTTCTGCGCGTCCACGACGCGACGCAGGGGTGGGCAACACCTCCACTTCAGTAGAGTGTGGTGTGGGTGGCCAAGTTCGTTCATGGACCCAGTTTTGCAAGGTATAGCGCTAATCCCTTGCCCAGGGTTGCGGGTGAATTCCTCAACGGTGGAAATGGCGTGGATGTTCAGGCAAAAAAGTCGGCATGACCAGCGGAGGAAGCAAGCCTTGTCACATAGGCGTAGTTATTGAGACCTAGAATTGGGAAGCTGCAATTCCAGTAATGGTGTAAGGAGAAAACTAGAATATAGTTTAAAGGGCTTACTTCAGACTCTTGTGAGCGCAGCCAATATATTACGGCAAGACGACTACAAGACTGCGATGATGGAATGCAACGGAATACCACCATCATAATAACATCCCAAGTAATTCAGCTCAAAATGAATAGTACAACACAAAGAATGGCTCCGAGTCTCTGCGTCCCTTTAATGGGACAAGGGTGCGAAGAATCCCAGGGGGTGTCATTCTGTGCCTAATTGGGATGACCATAGAGCCACTTTATAAGCAAGTGTGTTGAAAAGATATTTACTTAACAAACATGAATATCTAAACAAAACTATGCTAAAATAATGTATTTTTATTAGTTTTAAAGGTCTTGGCTATAATTATAAATTTTTACTCATTATTTAAGTGTAAAATATGTAGTTTCCTATCACAAAAAGATTTTTTTTAATGGTATCACCATTGACCTTTTCCGACTTGATTTAAAAACCAGACTATAGCTCGGTTAACTACTTACCATTACTTACTACTTAGGTAGGTATCTACTAATAAGTATATATAATAGGTAAGTAGAGGTAAGTAATCTTAGTAGGTAGGTATACTCACTGTCACATTGTTTGTCCACACTTGCTGGAATGTCCCAATCATGTTAAATACGTAGGGACTTTTTCTACTGTATTTTCTAACCGTAAATGTAACGTTCGTCAAGTATTTATCATTAACGTATATTAAGTCACTCCTTTCAGGTACAAATTCCAGATTTGATAAACATCTTATAATTAAAATAAGTAGAGAAATTATAAATAAAAGTATTTTTGACATTTTTAATGTTTTTTTTTTTCGAATTTACATAATGTTTAGGTAAAATTTCGAAAAGATGTGTGTTCTATTTTACATGTTTCCGGTTTTTATACATTTTGTATTCAACTAAAATCGTAAACGTTCTCAATAATTTAGGATTCTGATAGATTACTTGCAAAACCTAATGCTGTCATGCAGAACAGAGTAAACAACACGATTTTAATACAAGGTACAGCACTTGGCATTCTAGTGTGATGTCAGGACTATGTGTGTGTCTGTTGGATGTTGTGTTATGCGTTGTCACTTGCAGTCAGAGAACTTGAATATGGGAAATCACACAAAATAAGTTGTCCTTTTTGTTTATACCACCAAGGTGGCAAACAAGGGTTACATACCTATCAATTGAACTATAGTCATTACATCTCGATATAACTACGGTCGATTCACCTATGTTCATAATACATCTACTGTTTAATTTACATAATTTTAATTGAACAATAATCAATTGCACTATTGGATGTTTGCACTATGGTTGAAATACCTAATGGAAGACTCGCCTATGGTTTATAAATATTGCGCTCTGCGCTGAATTTTTTACAAAATTGAGGGTAGAAATGAGTAAATGAGTAGAACTATAATTATTACAGATACTCTCGAGTTAAACTGTAGTTATATCGAGAGTATCTGTAATAACTATAGTTCTATTGATATGCACCCAAACAAGCATACGGCCCACCTGATGTTAAGCGGTTATCGTAGCCTATGAACGCTTGCAATATCAGACGCATTACTCGCGCTTTGCCGACCCTTTAAAAATTTTAAAACGCCCTTTTTGAAAAACCTCATGCTGTATTCTCCAGAGAAAACCTCAGCATGGAGATCATTCCACAGCCTAACCACACCTTCCACAGTTCGCGGGAGGAAGCTTCTCTGAAACCTTACGGTGCGCGAGCAGCCTGGCTCTAGAGTGTGTGGATAAATCTCCTGCCGATGGCGAGCGGTGCGATAGTAGAGGCTGTTGGCATTAAAGCAAACAATTCTTTAGAACACTGCCTATTATACAAGCGGTAGAACACACAGGGACGCAAAGTCTCTCCTCAGACTTAAGGGCCCAATACTGCTTGTGAGTTTGGGATTGCGCGACTCAGCGCCCGTCTGAACCGAATCAAGTGGTCCTAGCTGGTATCCAGATGTTCCAGCCCAGAGGTGACAGCAGAACTCCATGGGCCTGACTTGCGACTTGTAAAGAAGCAGTCTTTGCCTCGCACTGAAGTACAGCTTTGCCCTTATGAGCACACCTAGCTTCTTGGATGCCAGCTTGACCATATCTTCTAAATGACTGCGGCACTGAACGGAATCCTTAACGGAATCCTCAACCGGAATCTAACTTTTTAACAGCCTTATTATATCTTACCACTCATCTTGGACTATATCATCATAGGCATCCCCTAAAGGGCGCCATGACGACCGATCTTGAGCCTTCACTATCCACCAACAAAACTCAAACGCTTCAAAGTCATATGGTACATCGAGTAGGCGCAGTTCGCGATCGCTATTGGTTATCGGTTTTGCGAGCTATATGCCCTACTAACTACCTTCAACTTACTTATTCTAAAGAGCCTTATAATAATAACACGTGGAATGATAATTTAATTCTAAATGGCTTTTAAAGGTGTGTTCACAAAACTATTGATGTATTATAAGCCGCTCATGTAAATGAGCGGCTTTGCATGCATACTTTATTATTTCTGGTGTTACAGCAGTTTATTTGTGGTGTAAAAAAGTAGGACAAGCATGTCGTGAAAATAACTCTATTAAGTTGCTATTTTATTTCTCATATAAATTAATTCATCTCGAATAACTTTGACCACTGATCATTATTTCAGTAATCCGTTTGTATGACGGAACTAATGGTACCGGATATTAACAAACATATAGTTCATAATTATGACCAATTTTAATGTTTTTTTTTTCAACCAATTATAGGTTTATCAGATCAGAAAATACAATCTTTATCCAATCAAAATACGAATGAAAATGTTTTATAATAAAATAAATTTTTACAAATCTAATTACACAATATTACAAATCTAATCTTGATTAATAGTAATGATAAAAAGTAATTATAAACAGTAAGTACCTTTAATTGACACCAATACCTAATATATTCCGCTATATTTTCTTATGTAAATGAAAACAACAAAACTAAGAACGCGCGCACCAACCGTTTGCCTGTTATCTATGCGTAATCTTCAAAAATATTAGATAATTATACTTACAAACGATATTAATACACATAATTCTGCACTTAAAGACATATAGAATAAAGAAGAAGAGTCTGAAGCATCTGTGGAAACTAAATCATTACGACATATCAAAGATAATCAATGCTCAAGATTCAAAGTCGATAGATCCTCGCGTTCGGATAACATTATACCTCAAATAAAAGTTCCTAATTTAGACTTAAGGACAATAACAGAGGCTGATTCCAAATCAACAGATGAATCGACTAAACTATCAAAATCCATTAAAACTCCGAAATCCCCAATAATCAAAATATCACCTATCAATTCGAAAATGTGTTCCCCAAGAATTGACTTTAGCAAGCCATGGAGTCCTCTATCACCTTTCAAACCTTTAAACAAAACGTCTAACATAGGAGGAACAAAGTCACCGAAAAACCTAACTAGTCCCAGATTAGTCGGAGTTATTATATCCCAAGTAAAAATCGAACTCCGACAATGTTGAAATTGCGTCGATATCAATTCAAGACTCAAGATGAAAGTCCTACACCAATAAAACCACCTCTTATACCGGACATGGCAGAGATATGATAGAGAGATACAAGCCGAGGTAAGTCTATTGCTCTGCAAAAATTTGTGAAGTATGCAACAAAGTTTTGGGTACAAGCTCCATCTCACAAAACGCAGAACATCGTTTGACAGAGTTGAGAAGATTTAAATCATTTGATTTTAATCAGTGATTAAAAATCAATAATTTAAAATTAAAATAGAGAAAAAATTAACATATCTAATTTTTTATAATATTAGCGGGATTTAATCGCGTTATTACCTTTTTATTTTTCCCGCCGTTTCAGTTGTGTTGCAGCTACCGTGGTCGCGGGCAGACTAACGCGATAAAATCCGGAAATATTTTAAAAACAAAGAGTTCTGATCCTGAAAGTTTTGAAAAAAGAAAAAAGAAAAAAACAAACAAATTTAAACATAGTCTTTTTTAAACTTTCGCGATTAAAACTCCTAGTTTTTTATAATATTATAATATTAATTTTATAATATGAGTCTGGACGCGACCACGGTTGTTGCAACACAACCGAAACGTCGGGAGAAATAAAAAGGTAACGCGATAAAATCCCGCTAATATTATAAAAAAAATATTTATGTTAATTTTTTCTCATAAGTAAAAGAGTTTTGGTGGTCTAGAGGTAGTGACCCCGCCTTCCGATTCTAAGGTCGTGGATTCGAATCCGGTCGTGTACCAATGAATATATCGTTACGAAATATGTATGTGTGTAATGCCAGTGCTAAAACGGTGAAGGAAAACATCGTGAGGAAACCGACACGTCTAAGAATTAAATATTCGAAAGACATGTGCCAGCCACCAATCCGTTTTGGATCGCGTGGTGGAATAAGACCCAATCACTCTCGCTAGAGAGTAAGCCAGTGTCTCAGCAGTGGGAACATTAAAAGGCTGTCATGATGAAGACCGCCCGAAGTGCGTCATGACCTAACAACTTTGAAAAGCCGAGACAGACTGCTTAACGTGCCCTCCGAAGCACGAAAGCGTTCAGTTGAAATTGCCACTGTTCACCCATTCAAACGGAAAAGGATCGTCACCGTATCAACTCAAGACGTCCAGTATTTTGTATATGAAATTCCCAGATTAACGTTGAAAATATATTCTTATCGTTCTAGATGTCACTCGAACGCCGCAACAAGAGGCGGGAAATGAGCATGACCACAGGGTCGGAGACTGAAAAATCTAATTCGCACAAAGGAAATCAATCTTTAGAAAGGTACCTAAGCTTAATAAATGTCACGTTCGTTAACCAGAATACGTTTTCTGTTCGTTCGGGGCTTCTTGGAAACGTGGCGGGCAGTCGCGCTATTTGTGACTGATTTTGATAATAAGCGCATAAGCGCTACGGGGTGCACGCGCTCGATTTCCAACAAAGATAAATAATAATTGATAATAATGTGATCGATTTACTCAAATAAATGCGGTCAATAGAATTTGAAAAAAATGGGCTAAAATTTTTGCGTAGGTACTCGCCCCCGTAAATACACTTGCGAAGCAGAGGCGGGTCACTGTATTATATATTTAATAATTATTGCTTTATCATCTTATTATTTTAGTCAGCAAGTGACAAGACGGTCCAGTCGTTCGCCACGACTAGATCGCGATGACTTTAACAGACTTTAAAATTATTCTAATTATTTTTTTTATGTCAGCAGGTAACAAGACAATCAAGGCGCCCACCTGATGCTGACTGAGGCACCCACCTGAGGCACCACGTCTGACTAATTACAGATGCAGTGCCACCCAAAGCTTAAAATTTTCAAGTTGTTTTTAAGTGTTTGCGCGCGCGTAATATTACCCCCCTGCGGTTTGCTAGTTTTGAAATATAGGATATTTTCCTGATATTATATTTTAATCTAGGGCCCAATTGTATTATATGAGTGATTTTCCATACAAAATCTCTAATATTATAAACTTATATTTTATTAAGCATCAATGGGCCCCAGGTCATGGGTATGTATCAAATATGTATCAAATATCATAGAAATCGGTTCAGTGGTTCAACGTGATTATGTTACAAACATCCAAACATTTGCGTTTACGGTACTAGTGTGATTCATTTAGGTGAAGCGTTATAACGTTAAGGGCAATGCGTCTAGTTTGTTTGTGAATAGTTTTATTAACCATTTTGTCTCGCGTAGAAAGTTGTCAGTTAGACTATAGACGTTAGACTATAGACTAGTCTATTTCTAATTATTATGCATTTCCTCGCTAGGCGGTCTGACTGATAGATTGTTTGGTGGTTGGAAGTTCTAACAATTTTACATACTTTCAATAGAAACATAGTCAAAGTCAAAAATCTCTTTATTCATATCATATCACAAAGATCATTATAAAACGTCTTATAGCTAGGTGAATACTACACATAATACATAATAATAAAATCACGTACCTACGTCATTCTAAACTGTGCTAGTAACTATTTCTATGAATCTAGTGAAATTGTTGACTAAAACACAGTAGGATATAATAATATGGAGTGCAACATGTTTTTGCTTCACAAGCATGCAAATATTATAGTTGAGGTTGACAGTAAAGCAATAAAATTTTGAAATAATATCTAATAATGAAAATATAGTACATTATGGTACTAGTGTGTAACATTGGTGATTACCGCTGAGGCGCCATTGAGATCCAAGCCGTAGGCTAATTACTCTCGCCACACATCCACAAGCTCTTAAAGAAATATTGAAATAACATTAGGTACACTGTTTTATTTTGTATGCCGAAATGTCAGTCTAACATAGTTTCAATAATGCTTTTGAGCTTGTGGTTACCCACCAGAACGCCGATTATAACTACTACTAAACAACGTATAAAAGTGCTTATAGAGTTTCGGTTTTTAACTAAAAATATATTCTATTAAACTGGGCAAATTAAAAAAAACATTCGATTGATTGTCACCATCTGATCTGCTCATTTTTTAAAATCACAATTAACCATTCCAGGGCTCAATTAAAAATAAAGATAAAGATAAAGGTAAGTTTATTTCATGTTATACCTATATTAGCGTCCATTATGGTCCTATCTTATTGTAAAATAATTTCAGGTTTAATTATTCTGAATAGGTAAAGGTTTTAATAAATAATTTATCATTAATAAATTGTATTGTCTTAATAATGTTAGGATCTGAGTTAGAACAAGAATGTACGTTTGTAAGGTAGGTACCTACTACGTATTTGATTTTAAGTAGCGTTTTCAAAAATTAACCATTTATCCATAGTCCGTAATTCACCACAAATGTAGAAGGCAAATGTATATCGCATGATCAGTTCTTTGAACAGTTTGAACTTTAATAAAATTTGTTTGAACTAGCCGGTTTTGGCAATGTAAATGGAACTTTTAGTTAAAACAGCGAAAGTCAGAGTCAAAAGAGGTTTATTCGTTATTAATAATTTACTTAGAATTTTGTAAGTACCATATCTTTTAGGTTTAAAATAATTTCTAAATGGAAATGCATAAAAACTACAGGACCTTAAAGTTCAGTTATAGCACAGGTTATAGTCAAAATAATCCAATGATGTAGGTACCTAACTAAATCATGATGTAAATATATACGTTCTGAATTAAGGACCTGTATAATAAGTGCGTAATACAACCATCCGTTAATATTTTTTTTCTTGGAATAAAATAATTCTAATCATACAACTTATTTTATTGAACCTTCCTAACCCATTATGTGTCAACCAAGCGTTCGACCCATTTGATGGTAAGCAGCTAGGTAGCCTAGTAGTACGCTTGCAACATCAGAGATATAGATACACAGAAGACTTCTGTGAAGATATTACTTGCGCGTTGCCAGTCTGAGATTACATAAGTAGATGGTAACGTGAAGTCTGACGCGGTGTTGAACTATTTCGACAAATTAACAGTTGCGAAGTAAACCTACATAATACAAAACAATGTTATCCTTCTGAACGATCTGAATGATGTTCTTCAACCGAGCATGTACCTTTAAGAGTAGTAGAGTTCTCTGTGATAGAGCTTTTCCGGGGAAGGACTACCACCATACCTATTTCTTCCGCAAAACAGTAATGCTCGCATTGCTGTGTTCCGGTGTGTAGGGTATGGTTTCCGGTGAAATTACTGGTACATGAGGCTTTCGATCTTAGCCTCAAGGTGGCAACCCGCGAGTGATACCTCTGGTATTGCAAGCGTTCATAGGCTGCGGTAACCGCTTACCTTGTCTTGTGGGCCGTACGCTTAGTTGCCACTTCAGTTGTATAAAAAAAAAACCTAGGTAGGTATGATGATGAGGTTGGTGCCCTTAGTGTTTCTTGACTTGTTTGACGGTAACGTAGAGATCTCCATGAGCAATAATTTCTTCGTTCGAAGTTTTTACGATCAGAATTTCAGCTTTCCCTCTCATGATCGGAAACACTTGGGGAAAAGTAGGGAATGCTAAGGTCACGTTGTTAAGAGAAAATGTACCCTGGAACAGAAATAATCTACTTAATAGTATGACAATGAAAAATCTCAGAAAAATACTTTACTTTAATATAAGTACAGTAGGCGTCACACTTAAAGTAACCCTTCTAGTTGCTAAAGTTTATCTCAGCCGTCCTCACCAAACAGTAATATAGAAATTCTTGCAATCACAAATTAAATGCAAAAACTAAACTGTCGTAAGGATTCGATCTCGGAACAATCATGTCACACCATGACGGACCGCTTATCTAACTCGGTCGTCGTGTTGATGACTAGCGCGTTGAAATTTTAAATCACTAGCGTCCTTGTCTAGCAGACGAATGCAAAGCTTTATTTGAAGGATGTGGGTAAGTCGTTGATAATTATTAAACGAACAAACAAAGACAACGAATAATTCTCATTGTCAGGCTTGACATTTATGTGCTGTTTACTTTGTGTGTTCTTCGAAAGCTTTTGAGTTTTGATAAAATGCATCATTGAAATAATTTGATGAAAACAAGAATTGAAATTTGCGAACAATATAAAAGCAATAATAAAGAAGTTGCTCGGCAGCTTGGTATAACGGTAAGTGTAATACCTTCTATCTAGTCAGTTTTGTTTTCAATCACAAAGTAGGTAATAATAAAGTGTTTTATTTTAAGATTATTGGGAGTGAGTTCAGGAAAATTTGTGGAAGTCGATGGAATGTGGAGTCGAATGGCAAAAATTGTCAGCAATAATAAGAAGTGTTGAAAGAAGTAATGCTACCATCTGTAGCGTTGTGTAGCTACCTATATATCTAGAAAGACAAACTCTGTGCGGTTCATCGAACAAGAACTGTGAAAGAATGGCGTGAGAAATTAGTATCTACAGCTACTGGGTGTATTTTCAAATAGCCCTGGATCTGAAGATTTTTTTTTGTTGAACCGACCTGTATATTGTGCTCGTGACGTTGCTGGCTAAGTTGTTCTTAACAGATCAACGAAGTTAAGCACTGTTCCGCGGGGTCATCATTTGGATGGGTGACCGCCAGTGGCAATTTCGACTAAGCGCTCCCGTGCTTCGGTGGGCACGTTAAGCAGTCGGTCCCGGCTTTTTCAAAGTTGCTAGGCCATGACAGAGGCCTTCGGGCGGACTAGAAACTCTGTCACCAGAGTTGGCCACAGACTCATACGAACTTACTTTAGCGTAATAGCCGCATAATAAGAAAGCATAAGTACCCATCTACTGTTGCTTTTGTGAGAACTTTGCCAGCGCACTCTGGTAAGTTAAATAATTTACTCACAACCGGCATTGGGCAGATCAATCCAAACATCTTCACACGCTTCCCAAGAAATTCATCTTTGTTGACGAAGTCACAAAACTTGTAATGAAACTCGACGAACGATCGCTTGTACTCGTTGTGGAGATACTCGTAGACAATGATGTGGATCTGGTGATGTTATCATGTTAGATAATAGTTTAGTTATGTACCTACTTACAACATAACTAGGCACCTATTTATTTGACGCACAAGCTGTGGCACAAGTGCCCGGTTGAAAAGCTAAAGGTAGCAGGTTCGATCCTTACATAAGGAAAAATGTCTGGTCCAGACCCGAAGCAAATAAAGACCCAAACCGTCTGGGTGTTTCTGTGTAGGTAAGTATTTCAAGTAGGTAGGTAAGTATCTGGGTGTGTATTTACTTATAAAAAAAGTAGGTATATCTACTTAATTGTATTTTATAAAAGACTGCGTTTATCTCTCCTATCCATCTAAGTGGGAGTAGAATTGACGCTCTAAATATGTATTTTTGCTAAGGTTAGTATACGAGTATGCTCAAAGTTTACTCTACACTCTCAAATACCTAGTTTTATACCTGAACACTAAACAGCACAGATTTTTAAAAAGCCGCTCCACTATTTCAAATTTACTTTAATTTATAGATTACACCGCTTTTAACATGAATGCTGGAGGTCAAGTGAACGCCATATTTACTGATTAGCAAAGCAAAGCTTTTGACAAAATTGATCACCAAATGCTTTTACAGAAGCTTCTTAGTGCTGGAATTCATGGAACATGAAACTTCTTCCACCTAGGTTCTTGTTCCCTCTGGCGTTCCCCAAGGTTCCCTGCTTGGACCTCTACTTTTTATAATATTTATCCTAACAAGACCAAAGGCACTTACATATTATGTCTAAGTGCCTTTGATCTCGGGCACCATACGAGACCATTAACCCGGCCTTAGGGAACTTAGAGCAACCTTCTTTAGGTTTATCTAGTGTAATTCCTGTTCTGCGCGTCCACGACGCGACGCAGGGGTGGGCAACACCTCCACTTCAGTAGAGTGTGGTGTGGGTGGCCAAGTTCGTTCATGGACCCAGTTTTGCAAGGTATAGCGCTAATCCCTTGCCCAGGGTTGCGGGTGAATTCCTCAACGGTGGAAATGGCGTGGATGTTCAGGCAAAAAAGTCGGCATGACCAGCGGAGGAGGCAAGCCTTGTCACATAGGCGTAGTTATTGAGACCTAGAATTGGGAAGCTGCAATTCCAGTAATGGTGTAAGGAGAAAACTAGAATATAGTTTAAAGGGCTTACTTCAGACTCTTGTGAGCGCAGCCAATATATTACGGCAAGACGACTACAAGACTGCGATGATGGAATGCAACGGAATACCACCATCATAATAACATCCCAAGTAATTCAGCTCAAAATGAATAGTACAACACAAAGAATGGCTCCGAGTCTCTGCGTCCCTTTAATGGGACAAGGGTGCGAAGAATCCCAGGGGGTGTCATTCTGTGCCTAATTGGGATGACCATAGAGCCACTTTATAAGCAAGTGTGTTGAAAAGATATTTACTTAACAAACATGAATATCTAAACAAAACTATGCTAAAATAATGTATTTTTATTAGTTTTAAAGGTCTTGGCTATAATTATAAATTTTTACTCATTATTTAAGTGTAAAATATGTAGTTTCCTATCACAAAAAGATTTTTTTTAATGGTATCACCATTGACCTTTTCCGACTTGATTTAAAAACCAGACTATAGCTCGGTTAACTACTTACCATTACTTACTACTTAGGTAGGTATCTACTAATAAGTATATATAATAGGTAAGTAGAGGTAAGTAATCTTAGTAGGTAGGTATACTCACTGTCACATTGTTTGTCCACACTTGCTGGAATGTCCCAATCATGTTGAATACGTAGGGACTTTTTCTACTGTATTTTCTAACCGTAAATGTAACGTTCGTCAAGTATTTATCATTAACGTATATTAAGTCACTCCTTTCAGGTACAAATTCCAGATTTGATAAACATCTTATAATTAAAATAAGTAGAGAAATTATAAATAAAAGTATTTTTGACATTTTTAATGTTTTTTTTTTTCAAATTTACATAATGTTTAGGTAAAATTTCGAAAAGATGTGTGTTCTATTTTACATGTTTCCGGTTTTTATACATTTTGTATTCAACTAAAATCGTAAACGTTCTCAATAATTTAGGATTCTGATAGATTACTTGCAAAACCTAATGCTGTCATGCAGAACAGAGTAAACAACACGATTTTAATACAAGGTACAGCACTTGGCATTCTAGTGTGATGTCAGGACTATGTGTGTGTCTGTTGGATGTTGTGTTATGCGTTGTCACTTGCAGTCAGAGAACTTGAATATGGGAAATCACACAAAATAAGTTGTCCTTTTTGTTTATACCACCAAGGTGGCAAACAAGGGTTACATACCTATCAATTGAACTATAGTCATTACATCTCGATATAACTACGGTCGATTCACCTATGTTCATAATACATCTACTGTTTAATTTACATAATTTTAATTGAACAATAATCAATTGCACTATTGGATGTTTGCACTATGGTTGAAATACCTAATGGAAGACTCGCCTATGGTTTATAAATATTGCGCTCTGCGCTGAATTTTTTACAAAATTGAGGGTAGAAATGAATAAATGAGTAGAACTATAATTATTACAGATACTCTCGAGTTAAACTGTAGTTATATCGAGAGTATCTGTAATAACTATAGTTCTATTGATATGCACCCAAACAAGCATACGGCCCACCTGATGTTAAGCGGTTATCGTAGCCTATGAACGCTTGCAATATCAGACGCATTACTCGCGCTTTGCCGACCCTTTAAAAATTTTAAAACGCCCTTTTTGAAAAACCTCATGCTGTATTCTCCAGAGAAAACCTCAGCATGGAGATCATTCCACAGCCTAACCACACCTTCCACAGTTCGCGGGAGGAAGCTTCTCTGAAACCTTACGGTGCGCGAGCAGCCTGGCTCTAGAGTGTGTGGATAAATCTCCTGCCGATGGCGAGCGGTGCGATAGTAGAGGCTGTTGGCATTAAAGCAAACAAATCTTTAGAACACTGCCTATTATACAAGCGGTAGAACACACAGGGACGCAAAGTCTCTCCTCAGACTTAAGGGCCCAATACTGCTTGTGAGTTTGGGATTGCGCGACTCAGCGCCCGTCTGAACCGAATCAAGTGGTCCTAGCTGGTATCCAGATGTTCCAGCCCAGAGGTGACAGCAGAACTCCATGGGCCTGACTTGCGACTTGTAAAGAAGCAGTCTTTGCCTCGCACTGAAGTACAGCTTTGCCCTTATGAGCACACCTAGCTTCTTGGATGCCAGCTTGACCATATCTTCTAAATGACTGCGGGACTGAACGGAATCCTTAACGGAATCCTCAACCGGAATCTAACTTTTTAACAGCCTTATTATATCTTACCACTCATCTTGGACTATATCATCATAGGCATCCCCTAAAGGGCGCCATGACGACCGATCTTGAGCCTTCACTATCCACCAACAAAACTCAAACGCTTCAAAGTCATATGGTACATCGAGTAGGCGCAGTTCGCGATCGCTATTGGTTATCGGTTTTGCGAGCTATATGCCCTACTAACTACTTTCAACTTACTTATTCTAAAGAGCCTTATAATAATAACACGTGGAATGATAATTTAATTCTAAATGGCTTTTAAAGGTGTGTTCACAAAACTATTGATGTATTATAAGCCGCTCATGTAAATGAGCGGCTTTGCATGCATACTTTATTATTTCTGGTGTTACAGCAGT
This sequence comes from Colostygia pectinataria, assembly GCA_951394395.1. Taxonomy (NCBI): domain Eukaryota; kingdom Metazoa; phylum Arthropoda; class Insecta; order Lepidoptera; family Geometridae; genus Colostygia; species Colostygia pectinataria. The sequence goes on from OX596362.1 coordinate 8,078,531, forward strand.
TTATTTGTGGTGTAAAAAAGTAGGACAAGCATGTCGTGAAAATAACTCTATTAAGTTGCTATTTTATTTCTCATATAAATTAATTCATCTCGAATAACTTTGACCACTGATCATTATTTCAGTAATCCGTTTGTATGACGGAACTAATGGTACCGGATATTAACAAACATATAGTTCATAATTATGACCAATTTTAATGTTTTTTTTTTCAACCAATTATAGGTTTATCAGATCAGAAAATACAATCTTTATCCAATCAAAATACGAATGAAAATGTTTTATAATAAAATAAATTTTTACAAATCTAATTACACAATATTACAAATCTAATCTTGATTAATAGTAATGATAAAAAGTAATTATAAACAGTAAGTACCTTTAATTGACACCAATACCTAATATATTCCGCTATATTTTCTTATGTAAATGAAAACAACAAAACTAAGAACGCGCGCACCAACCGTTTGCCTGTTATCTATGCGTAATCTTCAAAAATATTAGATAATTATACTTACAAACGATATTAATACACATAATTCTGCACTTAAAGACATATAGAATAAAGAAGAAGAGTCTGAAGCATCTGTGGAAACTAAATCATTACGACATATCAAAGATAATCAATGCTCAAGATTCAAAGTCGATAGATCCTCGCGTTCGGATAACATTATACCTCAAATAAAAGTTCCTAAATTAGACTTAAGGACAATAACAGAGGCTGATTCCAAATCAACAGATGAATCGACTAAACTATCAAAATCCATAAAAACTCCGAAATCCCCAATAATCAAAATATCACCTATCAATTCGAAAATGTGTTCCCCAAGAATTGACTTTAGCAAGCCATGGAGTCCTCTATCACCTTTCAAACCTTTAAACAAAACGTCTAACATAGGAGGAACAAAGTCACCGAAAAACCTAACTAGTCCCAGATTAGTCGGAGTTATTATATCCCAAGTAAAAATCGAACTCCGACAATGTTGAAATTGCGTCGATATCAATTCAAGACTCAAGATGAAAGTCCTACACCAATAAAACCACCTCTTATACCGGACATGGCAGAGATATGATAGAGAGATACAAAGCTGATGAAAGAAGAAGACTAGAATTTAGTCTACAGAAAGAGATAGAGGCAATAAAGATGGAGTGGTCAAGCAAGGAGAGGAGAATGAGGGCAACAAAAGTTTTTAAATAACAAGATGAGCATAGCGAGAGACATCGGAGAGAAATTGAAGAAATGAGTATTGCGTATTATTATTTGAACTATCTATCGCGTACGACTACCTATGCCATAATTTTATTTTCTAAGTTTTTGACATAAAACACACTCCTGTCGTTATCGATTCTTGGGTCCTTCGGGTTCTTTCTGTTTAGTTTATTGCGTTACACTATCACTAAACAATCAGTAAGGTGTGATTGTTATGTATATTTTTGGCATATTTTTCAGGCACTAGAAGCAGCCCAAAAAAGACACCAGCAAAATTTACAAAATTTACTTTGATTGAGTTATACAAAATACAAAAATGAGGTTGAATTAGCCGAGCGACAGCATAAAGACAACAGTGAAAGTCTCCATGGACAGTACAAAGCGAAATTAGTTGAGCAGCAACGCCAGTTAGAAATGGGTAAGGTGCAAGACAATATTTGGAAGCCTATGTTATGTTAAGATATGTTTGTTATGTTATGTTATGTCACACCCCGGACACTCAATATAATGTATACAGCAAACGCGTCGCAATCACCACATGCATTGTTTGTGTTGGTACTTAGACGGTGCCGTTGTCGCGCTGGCATGCGCGCTTGGACCTACACAAAATCAAAATAAACGCGTGCCTTAGCCCTTCGCTTCAGTGCCGGCGTGGTGCCGACAAACTCGCTACCGGGGTGTGGAAAGAAAAACCGGTGGGAGGTTGGGAGTTACCATTCTGTACGTAGTACTAATATCTGTTCTGTGGTTATGTTATGTTTCGATTCAGAGAATGAAAGAAGCCTAACAGAGCTACACGCACAGTTACAAGAGAGCCTAGACAGAGAACGAGACGAAATAATAGAAGCCAACCGCGCTACCTCTGAGTCGTTGAAGGCGGAGCACGCATTAAGAGTCGCGGACTTGAGACACGATTATAAAGCCGAGGTAAGTCTATTGCTCTGCAAAAATTTGTGAAGTATGCAACAAAGTTTTGGGTACAAGCTCCATCTCACAAAACGCAGAACATCGTTTGACAGAGTTGAGATGATTTAAATCATTTGATTTTAATCAGTGATTAAAAATCAATAATTTTAAATTAAAATAGAGATAAAATTAACATATCTAATTTTTTATAATATTAGCGGGATTTAATCGCGTTATTAGCTTTTTATTTTTCCCGCCGTTTCAGTTGTGTTGCAGCTACCGTGGTCGCGGGCAGACTAACGCGATAAAATCCGGAAATATTTTAAAACAAAGAGTTCTGATCCTGAAAGTTAAAAAAAAAACAAATTTAAACATAGTTTTTTTTAAACTTTCGCGATTAAAACTCGTAGTTTTTTATAATATTATAATATTAATTTTATAATATGAGTCTGGACGCGACCACGGTTGTTGCAACACAACCGAAACGTCGGGAGAAATAAAAAGGTAACGCGATAAAATCCCGCTAATATTATAAAGAATTTATTTATGTTAATTTTTTCTCATAAGTAAAATAGTTTTGGTGGTCTAGTGGTAGTGACCCCGCCTTCCGATTCTAAGGTCGTGGATTCGAATCCGGTCGTGTACCAATGAATTTATCGTTACGAAATATGTATGTGTGTAATGCCAGTGCTAATACGGTGAAGGAAAACATCGTGAGGAAACCGGCACGTCCAAGAATTAAATATTCGAAAGACATGTGCCAACCACCAATCCGTTTTGGATCGCGTGGTGGAATAAGACCCAATCACTCTCGCTAGAGAGTAAGCCAGTGTCTCAGCAGTGGGAACATTAAAAGGCTGTCATGATGAAGACCGCCCGAAGTGCGTCATGACCTAACAACTTTGAAAAGCCGAGACAGACTGCTTAACGTTCCCTCCGAAGCACGAAAGCGTTCAGTTGAAATTGCCACTGTTCACCCATCCAAACGGAAAAGGATCGTCACCGTATCAACTCAAGCCGTCCAGTATTTTGTGTATGAAATTCCCAGATTAACGTTGAAAATATGTTCTTATCGTTCTAGATGTCACTCGAACGCCGCAACAAGAGGCGGGAAATGAGCATGACCACAGGGTCGGAGACTGAAAAATCTAATTCGAACAAAGGAAATCAATCTTTAGAGAGGTAAGCTTAATAAATGTCACGTTCGTTAACCAGAATACGTTTTCTGTTCGTTCGGGGCTTCTTGGAAACGTGGCGGGCAGTCGCGCTATTTGTGACTGATTTTGATAATAAACGCATAAGCGCTACGGGGCGCACGCGCTCGATTTCCAACAAAGATAAATAATAATTGATAATAATGTGATCGATTTACAATAAATACGGTCAATAGAATTTGAAAAAAATGGGCTAAAATTTTTGCGTAGGTACTCGCCCCCGTAAATACACTTGCGAAGCCGAGGCGGGTCACTGTATTATATATTTAATAATTATTGCTTTATCATCTTATTATTTTAGTCAGCAAGTGACAAGACGGTCCAGTCGTTCGCCACGACTAGATCGCGATGACTTTAACAGACTTTAAAATTATTCTAATTAAGACAATCAAGGCGCCCACCTGATGCTGACTGAGGCACCCACCTGAGGCACCACGTCTGACTAATTACAGATGCAGTGCCACCCAAAGCTTAAAATTTTTAAGTTGTTTTTAAGTGTTTGCGCGCGCGTAATATTACCCCCCTGCGGTTTGCTAGTTTTGAAATATAGGATATTTTCCTGATATTATATTTTAATCTAGGGCCCAATTGCATAATACAATGGAAAATCACTCATATTATTAATATGAGTGATTTTCCATACAAAATCTCTAATATTATAAACTTATATTTTATTAAGCATCAATGGGCCCCAGGTCATGGGTATGTATCAAATATATATCAAATATCATAGAAATCGGTTCAGTGGTTCAACGTGATTATGTTACAAACATCCAAACATTCGCGTTTACGGTACTAGTGTGATTCATTTAGGTGAAGCGTTATATTTATAACGATGAGAGCAATGCGTCTAGTTTGTTTGTGAATAGTTTTATTAACCTTTTTGTCTCGCGTAGAAAGTTGTCAGTTAGACTATAGACGTTAGACTATAGACTAGTCTATTTCTAATTATTATGCATTTCCTCGCTAGGCGGGCTGACTGATAGATTGTTTGGTGGTTGGAAGAATTTTACATACTTTCAATAGAAACATAGTCAAAGTCAAAAATCTCTTTATTCATATCATATCACAAAGATCATTATAAAACGTCTTATAGCTAGGTGAATACTATACATAATACATAATAATAAAATCACGTACCTACGTCATTCTAAACTGTGCTAGTAACTATTTCTATGAATCTAGTGAAATTGTTGACTAAAACACAGTAGGATATAATAATATGGAGTGCAACATGTTTTTGCTTCACAAGCATGCAAATATTATAGTTGAGGTTGACAGTAAAGCAATAAAATTTTGAAATAATATCTAATAATGAAAATATAGTACATTATGGTACTAGTGTGTAACATTGGTGATTACCGCTGAGGCGCCATTGAGACCCGAGCCGTAGGCTAATTACTCTCGCCACACATCCACAAGCTCTTAAAGAAATATTGAAATAACATTAATAGGTACACTGTTTTATTTTGTATGCCGAAATGTCAGTCTAACATAGTTTCAATAATGCTTTTGAGCTTGTGGTTACCCACCAGAACGCCGATTATACCTACTACTAAACAACGTATAAAAGTGCTTATAGAGTTTCGGTTTTTAACTAAAAATATATTCTATTAAACTGGGCAAATTAAAAAAAACATTCGATTGATTGTCACCATCTGATCTGCTCATTTTTTAAAATCACAATTAACCATTCCAGGGCTCAATTAAAAATAAAGATAAAGATAAAGGTAAGTTTATTTCATGTTATACCTATATTAGCGTCCATTATGGTCCTATCTTATTGTAAAATAATTTCAGGTTTAATTATTCTGAATAGGTAAAGGTTTTAATAAATAATTTATCATTAATAAATTGTATTGTCTTAATAATGTTAGGATCTGAGTTAGAACAAGAATGTACGTTTGTAAGGTAGGTACCTACTACGTATTTGATTTTAAGTAGCGTTTTCAAAAATTAACCATTTATCCATAGTCCGTAATTCACCACAAATGTAGAAGGCAAATGTATATCGCATGATCAGTTCTTTGAACAGTTTGAACTTTAATAAAATTTGTTTGAACTAGCCGGTTTTGGCAATGTAAATGGAACTTTTAGTTAAAACAGCGAAAGTCAGAGTCAAAAGAGGTTTATTCGTTATTAATAATTTACTTAGAATTTTGTAAGTACCATATCTTTTAGGTTTAAAATAATTTCTAAATGGAAATGCATAAAAACTACAGGACCTTAAAGTTCAGTTATAGCACAGGTTATAGTCAAAATAATCCAATGATGTAGGTACCTAACTAAATCATGATGTAAAAATATACGTTCTGAATTAAGGACCTGTATAATAAGTGCGTAATACAACCATCCGTTAATATTTTTTTGCTGGAATAATACACTTCAGTTGTATAAAAAAAAAAACCTAGGTAGGTATGATGATGAGGTTGGTGCCCTTAGTGTTTCTTGACTTGTTTGACGGTAACGTAGAGATTTCCATGAGCAATAATTTCTTCGTTCGAAGTTTTTACGATCAGAATTTCAGCTTTCCCTCTCATGATCGGAAACACTTGGGGAAAAGTAGGGAATGCTAAGGTCACGTTGTTAAGAGAAAATGTACCCTGGAACAGAAATAATCTACTTAATAGTATGACAATGAAAAATCTCAGAAAAATACTTTACTTTAATATAAGTACAGTAGGTGTCACAATTAAAGTAACCCTTCTAGTTGCTAAAGTTTATCTCAGCCGTCCTCACCAAACAGTAATATAGAAATTCTTGCAATCACAAATTAAATGCAAAAACTAAACTGTCGTAAGGATTCGATCTCGGAACAATCATGTCACACCATGACGGACCGCTTATCTAACTCGGTCGTCGTGTTGATGACTAGCGCGTTGAAATTTTAAATCACTAGCGTCCTTGTCTAGCAGACGAATGCAAAGCTTTATTTGAAGGATGTGGGTAAGTCGTTGATAATTATTAAACGAACAAACAAAGACAACGAATAATTCTCATTGTCAGGCTTGACATTTATGTGCTGTTTACTTTGTGTGTTCTTCGAAAGCTTTTGAGTTTTGATAAAATGCATCATTGAAATAATTTGATGAAAACAAGAATTGAAATTTGCGAACAATATAAAAGCAATAATAAAGAAGTTGCTCGGCAGCTTGGTATAACGGTAAGTGTAATACCTTCTATCTAGTCAGTTTTGTTTTCAATCACAAAGTAGGTAATAATAAAGTGTTTTATTTTAAGATTATTGGGAGTGAGTTCAGGAAAATTTGTGGAAGTCGATGGAATGTGGAGTCGAATGGCAAAAATTGTCAGCAATAATAAGAAGTGTTGAAAGAAGTAATGCTACCATCTGTAGCGTTGTGTAGCTACCTATATATCTAGAAATACAAACTCTGAACAAGAACTGTGAAAGAATGGCTTGAGAAATTAGTATCTACAGCTACTGGGTGTATTTTCAAATAGCCCTGGATCTGAAGATTTTTTTTTGTTGAACCTCCCTGTATATTGTGCTCGTGACGTTGCTGGCTAAGTTGTTCTTAACAGATCAACGAAGTTAAGCACTGTTCCGCGGGGTCATCATTTGGATGGGTGACCGCCAGTGGCAATTTCGACTAAGCGCTCCCGTGCTTCGGTGGGCACGTTAAGCAGTCGGTCCCGGCTTTTTCAAAGTTGCTAGGCCATGACAGAGGCCTTCGGGCGGACTAGAAACTCTGTCACCAGAGTTGGCCACAGACTCATACGAACTTACTTTAGCGTAATAGCCGCATAATAAGAAAGCATAAGTACCCATCTACTGTTGCTTTTGTGAGAACTTTGCCAGCGCACTCTGGTAAGTTAAATAATTTACTCACAACCGGCATTGGGCAGATCAATCCAAACATCTTCACACGCTTCCCAAGAAATTCATCTTTGTTGACGAAGTCACAAAACTTGTAATGAAACTCGACGAACGATCGCTTGTACTCGTTGTGGAGATACTCGTAGACAATGATGTGGATCTGGTGATGTTATCATGTTAGATAATAGTTTAGTTATGTACCTACTTACAACATAACTAGGCACCTATTTATTTGACGCACAAGCTGTGGCACAAGTGCCCGGTTGAAAAGCTAAAGGTAGCAGGTTCGATCCTTACATAAGGAAAAATGTCTGGTCCAGACCCGAAGCAAATAAAGACCCAAACCGTCTGGGTGTTTCTGTGTAGGTAAGTATTTCAAGTAGGTAGGTAAGTATCTGGGTGTGTATTTACTTATAAAAAAAAGTAGGTATATCTACTTAATTGTATTTTATAAAAGACTGCGTTTATCTCTCCTATCCATCTAAGTGGGAGTAAAATTGACGCTCTAAATATGTATTTTTGCTAAGGTTAGTATACGAGTATGCTCAAAGTTTACTCTACACTCTCAAATACCTAGTTTTATACCTGAACACTAAACAGCACAGATTTTTAAAAAGCCGCTCCACTATTTCAAATTTACTTTAATTTATAGATTACACCGCTTTTAACATGAATGCTGGAGGTCAAGTGAACGCCATATTTACTGATTAGCAAAGCAAAGCTTTTGACAAAATTGATCACCAAATGCTTTTACAGAAGCTTCTTAGTGCTGGAATTCATAGAACATGAAACTTCTTCCACCTAGGTTCTTGTTCCCTCTGGCGTTCCCCAAGGTTCCCTGCTTGGACCTCTACTTTTTATAATATTTATCCTAACGAGACCAAAGGCACTTACATATTATGTCTAAGTGCCTTTGATCTCGGGCATCATACGAGACCATTAACCCGGCCTTAGGGAACTTAGAGCAACCTTCTTTAGGTTTATCTAGTGTAACTCCTGTTCTGCGCGTCCACGACGCGACGCAGGGGTGGGCAACACCTCCACTTCAGTAGAGTGTGGTGTGGGTCGCCAAGTTCGTTCATGGACCCAGTTTTGCAAAGTATAGCGCTAATCCCTTGCCCAGGGTTGCGGGTGAATTCCTCAACGGTGGAAATGGCGTGGATGTTCAGGCAAAAAAGTCGGCATGACCAGCGGAGGAGGCAAGCCTTGTCACATAGGCGTAGTTATTGAGACCTAGAATTGGGAAGCTGCAATTCCAGTAATGGTGTAAGGAGAAAACTAGAATATAGTTTAAAGGGCTTACTTCAGACTCTTGTGAGCGCAGCCAATATATTACGGCAAGACGACTACAAGACTGCGATGATGGAATGCAACGGAATACCACCATCATAATAACATCCCAAGTAATTCAGCTCAAAATGAATAGTACAACACAAAGAATGGCTCCGAGTCTCTGCGTCCCTTTAATGGGACAAGGGTGCGAAGAATCCCAGGGGGTGTCATTCTGTGCCTAATTGGGATGACCATAGAGCCACTTTATAAGCAAGTGTGTTGAAAAGATATTTACTTAACAAACATGAATATCTAAACAAAACTATGCTAAAATAATGTATTTTTATTAGTTTTAAAGGTCTTGGCTATAATTATAAATTTTTACTCATTATTTAAGTGTAAAATATGTAGTTTCCTATCACAAAAAGATTTTTTTTAATGGTATCACCATTGACCTTTTCCGACTTGATTTAAAAACCAGACTATAGCTCGGTTAACTACTTACCATTACTTACTACTTAGGTAGGTATCTACTAATAAGTATATATAATAGGTAAGTAGAGGTAAGTAATCTTAGTAGGTAGGTATACTCACTGTCACATTGTTTGTCCACACTTGCTGGAATGTCCCAATCATGTTGAATACGTAGGGACTTTTTCTACTGTATTTTCTAACCGTAAATGTAACGTTCGTCAAGTATTTATCATTAACGTATATTAAGTCACTCCTTTCAGGTACAAATTCCAGATTTGATAAACATCTTATAATTAAAATAAGTAGAGAAATTATAAATAAAAGTATTTTTGTCATTTTACAGATAATAAAAAACAATTTTTTAACCGAATGTTATTGACCTATTGAATATTCAAAAAGATGTGCGTCCAATTTTACATGTATCCGGTCTTTATAACATTTTGTACAAAATTTAAATCATCACTAGGTACCTACAACTCTTAATAAATTTTAAACGGTTAATGGACGCTCCACACGCTTGGTTGTGCTTGATGATTTTGCATGAACAGTAAAACCAACCTGCATGCTTACATAAATGAACAAAAGTCTATAGTGAGTTCGTGTTGCCATTGCCAGTGAATACTTGTGTTATGGCACTGAAAGCTGTTCGCTAACTGTTGGTCACGCTAACTACGTCTCATCTCATCACAAGCTCAAAGTAGCTAAACGATGGAAAGTTTCACTACGCGATCGAATCCGCAACGTAGTTTATTTTTAATTTAAAAATAATTTAAAATGCGAGATGGTTTTAACTTAGATTAAGTTAAATCAATCTTAAAATTGGTTTTGGCTAGATACTGATCATTCTGATTTCAGTAGGTTAGGTAGGTACCTACTTTACATCCGTTTGTATGATGGAACTAAATTATAGGATCGGATATTTTATTAATAAACTTATTTGTAGGTAGGTTTATATAAAATACTTTGTATCCCGCATGGATACCCAAGTTCATAGATAGGTATTTAATTTTGTTTAATTAATAAATAATTAATTAATTTGTCCCCCTCAAATTAATTAATAATATCTGGTTACGCTGTTTATTATATTTGGCGTTGCAGGGCTACCTTGTAGTAATACACAGGGTAATTTTGCTTTCTTGTTGATTACGCTCAATTTTGTGAAGGTTTAAAATCTTCGCGCGCCTTCGTCGCGAACGGACCATCGCACGCACACAAACAAGTGTGTGTTTGAAGGGCATTCAAAAACGCTCTCAGCGCGCCCGCACCCGCTTTTCGTTCATAATTCGCTAGACGGTCACCGCAGCCTGTGTATCGTTAAACAAACCTCTCGCGAGCCCGCGGGCCATGACCCAGCTTTTCGAGAATCGCAACATAAACTTGAAGTGAACGTGCGTGGAGTGCATTGGGCTGGAACTGAATTCCAGACCTTCTCAGTACCGGAGCAAGCTTGGGTGGCGTCCTCAGGTCAGTAAAATTACCTATTCATTATGACTGGTGGCCTTTCAACGTCCGTTGCTTCGTGTACAAAGTAAATTGTTTATCAGTGGTCCACCGCATCCGCTGGAGATAGTCAGATATATTATCATCCAATATCATTAATAATCTTTTCAATACTTTACTCAAGCTCTAATTTGATCTTTCTAGAAACACTTTCCAGTACCTCTACTTAGTACTTAGTACCTTACTTAGTACCTCTACATAACTACTTAGAATCAGGCACAATGGCTTCGATTCTTTAGGAGTTAAATTTGGTGATTTTCTTTTTTAGTGCACGCCGGCCGCACCCATACCTAAAGATTTTGTCTCAACACAGGTCACAATTTTTAAAACAACATGGAAGTACTATAAGTACCTAGTAGATAAAACAGTACAAATACAGTTTCTTTCAAATTAAGTACTTAAATAAGTTCGTATGAGCCAGTGGCCAACTCTGGTGACATAGTTTCTAGGCCGCCCGAAGGCCATAAGCAAGGCATAACAACTTTGAAAAAGCCGGGACCGACTGCTTAACATGCCCTCCGAAGCACGGGAGCGCTCAGTGTAAATTGCCACTGGCGATGGCGGTCACCCATCTAATTGATGACTATGCGGAACAGTTTATAACTTCGTTGATCTGTTAGGAACAACTAAGCCAGCTATGTCACGAGCGCTCCAACCAACAGCTTCTGTAAAAAGTGAAATGAACGATGACTATGCGCTTAAAGTTGTTAGAACACCTTCAAAATTGAAAATGTATAAATTACACTTTATTAATTCAGTGGAAGTGCTATGCGTTCAGACTTCAGATTATGCCACAGAAGTTCACAGAACAGATATTAGTAGATACTACGTAACTATGCACAAACAAAGCAATTAAATCCTCTTTTAAGTATAGCTGTATTTTTTCTACTTCTGTAAAACTTTTCAAAATCGGTCTTCTTAGAGATTTGTATCGCTCAATGCGAAGATCTGCATAAATACGATTGTGTTTGCAAACAGAATTATAAATTTTAAATTTAGAATAATGTAAGCAAAAAAAAAAAAAAACACTAGGTACGACAAAAATATGGGTGTTCTAAGTATGACCTGACCGCTTGTGTATCTATGTCTGTACGCTGTCTGTCTGGGGTATGTGAACCAATTTGAGTGAAGTTTTTATTTGAAAACAGCTTTTCTGGTCTAATGGCCTTGGACATTATCATAAGGTTTTATCAAAATTGGTTCAGTCGTTTCAAGGTCATCAGCGTAAGAGTGTCGGGGGTTTTTTATATATTAATTTAGGGTTTTACAGACCAAGGCACCGGATGCGTATGGAGCACGTAGACGTAGCCACGTGCGTGTTCGCCATGAGAGCTGTCACGCAAGCACCTATTTCTGCCGCCAAGCAGTCATGCTCGCATTACTGTGTTCCGGTTCGAAGGGTATGGTTTCCGGTGAAACTACAGGCACATGAGACTTTAGATCTACGTCTCAGGTGGCAACGCGCAAGTGATATCTCTGATGTTGCAAGCGTACATAAGCTACGGTGACCGCGTGGGCCGTACGCTTAGTTGCCACTGAGGTGGTATAAAAATAAACATACTGTTTCATACATTACAATACAACGTCACGGTACGCGCATGTCTACGCTTACTCATACGTATACGCAGGCGGTGTGACCAGCTCTTTATTGATAGAATAGAATAGAATAGAATAGAATTTATTTCAGTAAATGATAGGAAGCTTACAGTATATACCAAAACGCTAGCTATCGTAAATTAAAACTAAGAAACACTCTTAGAGAATTAAAAACAATACTTAAACTATCATTAAATAATGTTCATTATATTGAATTGAACCTCGTGCACGTACATGCGTCGTGGTGAGTACGCGGCGTGTGACAGTCGAATAGTGGATGTCTACGGCAATAACACAATATGTGTTCGCTTAGTACTATTACTAGATAATAATACTGTATAGATATCTCCTTAAATTAAATTCAGATAACAATCTCAAAATTGGTTTCCCTACTGATCATTCTGATCTCATTACCTACCATACATCCGTTTCAATGATGGAACTAAATTGATTTGGATATATTACTAACAAACATATTTGTAGGTAACACTTTGTATTTATTTGTTTTTAAGTATCTTGAGTTACAAACTGACCTTTAGCATTAACTTAACTCACTAATGTATGTGAAGTATCAATAAAACGTGTACCTACGCATCAATCTTTGTATTCAGCATGGATAACAACTACTTAGAATCACAGGACAATGGCTGCATTATTTAGAGAGTTGAATTTCGGGAATTCCTTTCTTAGTGTACGCACCTTAGGGCACATACACATAAAAAGGATTACAACCTGAAAAAATATTTAGGGACTTAGTACCTACCGTTTTGGATATTGTTGATTGTCAGTCAGTCACTCAACAATTTCATATACTTAATTAAATATTTGTTAAATATATCGTGAGGTGTAGAAGACTACCTTGCTAAGTTATTAAAATTTTAACTATTGAAAGACTTTGCCTGTGGTATATTCAGTCGTTAGTAATTCCGGCAAAACTGACAAATAATAGCAAAGTTGAATTTGATCGGGTGACATTTAGCGTTTTTTTCCGGACTTACTAACGACTAGCTAGGTATAACCAGAACACCCGGAACAAATATTTGCAGACCGTACAAACATTTGTTCCGAAGCGGGAATCGAACCCGCAACCTCCGCGTCGCAGGCGGACCTTCGCGCCACATCATCGGTCGTCAAAAAATATATTTATCTTGTTAAAGCTAGAATTAGTATTACTCCTAAAACTACATAAATTGTACCTGAAACAAAATATGAACACTATTAAGTAATTTTTAAATTGTCAATAATAATAAACAATCCTACTAATATTATAAACCAGAAAGTTTTGACATTTTGATGATGATCAGAGTGCCAGCGACTATTCAGCATGCAAGATAGCTAACTTCTAAACGTGCGGTGTGGCCTTGCCCTTAACCATTTCTCAAGCCAACAAAACGTATATAAGGTAAGGTATATAAACCTATAGGTAGTAATAAGAGTTCACTACTTACTGACTACTTACTTACAACTTCTTACAACTGAATGTCTACCTGCTTACCTAAAAAGTACCTACCTATTACCCATTTTGTCTAGTATTTTTGTAAATAAGTAATATAAGTAGTATTATCTAGAGTTTTTTGTGATAGAGCTCGTCTGGGGAAGAACTACCACCTACTTTTGCCACCAAGCAGTAGGTAATGCTTGCATTGGTTTGTCTTGGTTCGAAGGGTTTCGATTGAAATTACAGGCACATGAGACATTATATCAAAATTCAAAAATACAAATTTCAAAAATGATTTAGATCAATAAAATCACAAGGATCCCTTTGAAACGTCTTACAAGATAGGTAAAATTTACGCCACTTCCAACGCGCCCATGCCGTGAAAGAACTGGCAACAACACCGGCTGGGTTCCTATCGCTTTTTTGGCATAATCCTTGCTATTGTTATCTTTTTTATCATCTAAGTAATCGGTTATTTTATACTAAGCTTTTTGAGGCAGTTTTTGTTTAATTCAGTTCTTAAATTTGCCAATTGATAAGTTTTATGTGTCGCTTGGGACTTTGTTAAAGATTTACTGACCTTAGTGAGCCCAACTGTGAGAACAGCGAGTTTATTTCTTTTTATAGTATTAACATTATGATTCTCACAATTTATCTTAAACACATGATTATTTTTGCGAACATACTTAAGGTTTTCATAAATATATTGACAGGGTACTGTCATAATATTGATTTCTTTGAACTCGTGATTCTCTGGGACCCATGTTATAAACCTATCTACTTACCAACAAGTAGGTCGTACGCTTGGTCGTCACTTTAGTAGTATAAAAAATAAATCTTACTTCTACTGGCACTTGCAACGCTATACGCTGCGCTTTGTCCTTCCACAGTCTGGCCGCTTCTCTTTGTTTCAGGGATGCACGTAGCTGGTATTTCATTCGATGTGTACGATAACAAGGACCACGTGTGCCACAGCTTTGAGGTAACATTCCAAGTTTTACCGAAGAAGTCTTGCGGCACCTGAAGGTAAGTAAAAATTTTTTTCCTTCTTTTTTTTATTAATAAGGCAGTCTGTCTGTTTAGACAATTTCGCCAGTGTCAAGTCATTGTCAGCGTATACTTACAATAACAAATGAATCAAGTTTGAACTAATTTGAATTTGACGAACATTTATAAAGTTTTTTTTTTTAATTCTATGTGAATCTTTGACCAAATTACAAACCAACATCACCCTTCCATATCAATCACTTAGGTATACTTGTGCCAAGACTACGAGTCTACTGAGTCTACTGAGTCTACTGAGTCGTATTGGTTAAACTACCCCGAAACACAATAAAATTCAAAATAAACTAAGAAAAACAATTAAAATGAGAGGTCCATGTCGTCGTACAAGCAAAATGACAGAATAAACTCTATTTTCCCTTCTCGTATACCTACACTTCTGTGCCTACACTAATAAAGAAGTCAATTTCTTCGCAATGCGCTCGTTACCCCGAGACAGTTATTAGGTCTCATTTGCCTAGTAGTCTACCTAATTTTATTTGCAAAAGTGCCATTCAAAGATAAACACAGACCTACAAAATATCTGGCACTGCGGTATCCATTAAAACGGACCCTCGCTGAATGTTTATTCTATTATCGTTACATTTGTTTTTTGCATGGAGTAATCCATCCATTAGTCCATGGCCAATTTTGATTCCATGCCCTTGGAATTAGATAGATCGATTTATTACCATCTGTCCCCAAAAACAACCCCCACGCAGTGGCAGAATGTAGTTATGGCTTTCGGCCCTCACGTATACAAAATGGGGGCACATAGTAATATATTTATTACTACCATCTGCTACTGCGTCTAGTGCCACGGTGGCAGACGGTAACTGTAACATTCCCATGCTTCAAGTTAATCGAAATCAGAGCAAAGCTGAACAAATAAAGAAACGTGGATTTCCTTATATACCTTTTGTTCTCCAATATACCATAGAAGACTTGGCGCTGGCAGGCCACTTGAAGTGCAATTCAGGACCACCCTGGAACCTGATGAACCCCGTTGTGCCACTTCGATAGATGCATCGCTAGGAGGTACTGGAATCAAATAAGTTGAGGTGGTTATGTAAAGGTTCTTGTCGTATACAATAACCTCTGTGGAGCGGTGGGCGAGTGCCTGATTTATTCTAAGGCCCCATTAAGAAGCAAGAGTTTTGTTTTTATTTTTTTTGGCTATCTTTTACCATTGGTTAATGAAAAACGTGGACAGAGTTAATTTTAAACTACTTAATACCTAAGTGTAACTTCTAACCTTAAATAGGTTATCCCCACATTTCATATTTCACCCCTTTAGATACCGTTATGATCTAAGACTTTTTGTCTTCGTATCAACAGCCCGAATTTATGCAGTAGATAATAGGTAAGTATTGATTTTATTTAGTTTATGCCATTCACACTGATCTTACGCTAGTTTTGTCCATTCGGAGAAGATTTTTAAAATAAAACCGTGAAACAGATTTGTTCTTGTGACAACAATAAGAATAAATATGTATTCTAATCGTTAAGTTTAAAAAAATACCGAAGTAAAAAAGAAAAAATCTTACCTAGAGCAGGAATTGTAATGTCCCTTTTCTCCATCATAAACTTAGGTCTTTCTCCGGAGACTTCGCATGAGTATCTCATATCATCAACTACAGGTTGGAACAGCTCCAACGTCATAACGCATTCCCCCGTGACGCCCTTCTCTGAGGTCTCGTAACAATCCACTTGGAATATGTTTTCTGGGACCCGGAATTGCTGGCGGAATCTTGGGCCATTTTTCTATGAACATAAAAAGTATCATATTTACTAAGCATTTTGTTTGTTATATTTTTATCTAGAATAGAGTTTGCTTGAAGGATTGTTTTTACGACTGGATTTGATATGGATGGACCCAATTTTATATATAATGTATATAGTGCCAACTACCATTTTGACTTGGAAATTTAGGCTTGCCTCAGACAAAGAACTCGCGTAATGGCAGTTTTCTCAATAGTTATTATCCCGCAAGTTACAGGCAGGCTCTGTGCATTTTGCATGTATTTTTGCCCTTAACAATCAAATCCAAAAATAGCCTTAAAATCAAACTAGATAACCCGATTTGAGTACCTATTAAAATAAAATCGATCAGATATTTCCCGCATTTATTAACTCGTCCTTTTACAATTTCAATACAATTACCCTAATGGAGTAACAAAAGGAACGGCCCAATCGACCTTTGTAAACAAAATTTTAATTGTTTCAATCCATTTAGGACCGGATGGTCTAAATAATGAAGAGATGAGCGCTGTGAGGTCCATTTGTGCCGATGAGTTCACCCGAAACGTTGGAATTATGTTTTTGACCTTGTATAATGTCGTACCTGGTAGTAGACTAGTCAATAAATGGTCTGATTTTTTTTTCTAAACTGGTAACTTTTTTGGTATCTGTTGTTTTTACTTTTGAGCGTTTGGTTTGGCCACAGGCTCTCTGTATGTGTACTAGTACTTTACTGGTCGAACTTTGGCTACCACCACTAGTATACCTATCGCCTATTTAAGGTTAATACTAAAAATAGGCTGTGCTTGCATGCTATACCGTATTTGTTATCTAGGCATCTTTAGAAAATGTCATTGTCAGTCTCAAAATGAGAATGAAGGTACGAGTTGGTAGCCGACTGCAGGCAGCAGCTGCAGGCGACGCAGACCGACGCCGGCGTTCGTCGCATTACGTATAGCGACATCATTGTCGTCTACTGTTCGATATGAAGCTATGACGTAACGATCGCCTGCACCTTTATCCTCACATGTCTGTCATACCGGAATCATAATAATTTAAATTAAATATTCCTGCTTATTACCTCGGGTCTGTAAACTAAAAACTGCCGGTCATGTTCCATCAGCCTTACAGACTGTAGGCTGTCGTTCGCGAAGAGTCTCCAAGAGCACGTAACCTCCCAACCGAAGTCTGCTCTCCATTGGCTGGTGAGATTTACCATTGACGCGTTAACTGCCGCTGTAACAATGTCATTGTTTATTAAGGTATGCTTGTACCTTGTTGTAAACGATTTTTATTAGTGCCTCGCAACATTACTGATGCGGTGTCATTCTTTGATACGTCTTGACTTAGAACTTAGCATGGCGGCTTGTGCGTGGCTTTGTATTGTTTTTTTTTTTTTTTTTTTTTTTTTTTTTTTTTTTTTTTTTTTTTTTTTTTTTTTACAAACCACACAGCATTATCTAGCCCCAAGATAAGCTGCTGTTAAACAGAGCTGTATTATGGGTACTAGATGACTGATATATACTTAATACAATACTATACATAGATATATATTTTTTATTATATATAGAAAATACCCAGAACACCCGGAACAAATATTTGTAGATCGTACAAACATTTGACCCGAGGCGGGAATCGAACCCGCAACCTCCGCGTCGCAGGCGGACCTGCGCCCGCTGCGCCACATCGGTCGTCCGATCCGAAATTGTATCGTCCGAAATTGTATTGAATTGAATTAAAACATGGGAGGACTTCATCAGGTCATTCGTTAAATAAAACTATTTGTCGTAAAGCTGGGCAGAGAGTAGTAAGTACCTAATAACTTATTAGGTATACTTACGTAAGCATGCAAAAAAAACCACAAGCGATAGGCGACCTAAAGGACTGCCGGAGCTATATCGTTTTGATGTAGTATAGGTTGGTTTTAGTTCAAATTCAATAAGTAAATCGATCGATATCGTGCTCGGTTACTACGACCCACTACAAAGTTTTCATAGACTTATCTACTAACCATCATACCCTTAGCCGTTTCAATTTAATTCCCAGTTCTATAGTTAGCTGTAGGAACTTCGGCACTGGCTGTTAAAAGTTAGAGTGTATCACTATAAAGCCCCGTTCGTGTACCTCTACAGAAAATCGACCTTGTTTGGGTTTGTAGCACATTGAATGAACTCAAGATCACTACCTACTCTCGAGCGAGAGTGATTGGGGTCTTAATCCATTGGGTCTATTGAATAAATACACTGAATTATGTAATTAACTTTTGAGCTAGCAAATAATTAACAATTAATTTTATTAACCAAGTGCACGGTCGCGCTTTACATAAAACACCGTTTGGGATTTTGTCCACGTAACTATAGGTAAACCAAATAACTCTGACGTCTCACTACAAATTTTACGAGGCGTGAAACGCGGGGGTTGCGTGGTGATTGGGCGACAGAGTTTTTGGCTTTGACGTAACGTTTTTGGCACCATAAGCCATATCCGGAACAATACTTTTCACGATGGTAATTTACGATTATATGAAATAAACAATATTACAAAATCTGTCAATTTCTGTGTAATTTTGGTAGTTCAATTTTCGCACTAAAGAGGTGCTGTTCATATTTCCATACAAATTGATAGTCAATTTGAAAGATAGCGTTAGCTTTTACGATTGTCAATAGCATTATTCCAAATACGGTCTCTAACGCCAAAAACGTGCAACCCCTGGCTGAGGGCGGATACGAGAAAGTGCTAATTTTAAACTACCCAGTGTTTATAAGTAAGGCTGGTAGTAGGCAGATCGCGGTTAAATAAAACAATTAATTAAGAAAATGTAATGTTTACAGCAGTGCGTCACGAAGGTCCAGATTATTTAAATGCGATATGATTAACCGCGCTTATTCACACAGGGGTTTAGCTACCTCTGTTTCCTTTGTTCATAATTTTTTTTATACAAAAATGAATGGCTGTGCGTTAGGCTCGCTAAAACTCGACGACTGGACCGATTTCGCTAATTTTAGTCTTAAAACATTTGTTCAAGAAAGGTTTAAACGGTGAGAAATTATGGAAAAATTGCAAAAAAATAACGCGAGTGAAACCGCGTAGATCAGCTAGTAAATAATAAAAATTCTTACAATCTCCAGTCGCGATTAGGTTAAAAAGGAATTGTACGCAGGTATTTGTCTGAGATTAAAACGATAA
The DNA here is from genome assembly GCA_951394395.1 of Colostygia pectinataria. NCBI lineage: Eukaryota > Metazoa > Arthropoda > Insecta > Lepidoptera > Geometridae > Colostygia > Colostygia pectinataria. Next base: position 8,097,943 of record OX596362.1, read on the forward strand.
CCAGTCGGTTTTTAGCCTACGCATAATCTATGAGATTATAATTTTTCAATTAATCTCTACTTAGGGTGTGACTTGCTCGCCGCACACACAAGCCAACACTCGCATTGGTCCACGCTCATGTACGTCCCAGCGTTTTTTATATACATCTGGGGCCTAACCAAGAACTTTTATAGCGATTCAAATGAAGACCTAAACAAAATTGTCAAAAAAAATTATAACCATGACATGATTGTCTCATTGATATCATGGTACAAAATTTTTTGGCAATTTAGTTTAGGTCTCATTTGAATCGCTATAAGAGTTCATGGTAGGGGGGCTAAAGTGGCAACCAAGCGTACGGCTCACAAGATGGTAAGCGGTTACCGCAGCCAATAGACGCTTGCAATACCAGAGATATCACTCGCGGGTTGCCACCTCGAGGCATAGATTGAAAGCCTCATGTGCCAGTAATTTCACCGAAAACCATACCCTTCACACCGGAGCACAGCAATGCGAGCATTACTGCTTTGCGGCAGAAATATGTATGGTGATAGTACTTCCCACTACTCTTAGCGTCGAAACGTGAAAGCTTAGGTATTTGTTCTATTAGTTTTCAAACGGTGCCACTACAGAAGCTATTGATTAAGATCAGAACCACAGAAAAAAAAACTAAATCCATGGTTATTAAGTGGGTTATTAACATATTTTTTTAATAAAAACGGGATGTTTACCATGGTTTTAACATAATTGATAGATTCAGGCGTTACTTTGCGGAAATCCATTACAAAATAAAAAACAGACGAAAAATCTCTAGTACTAGCCAAAGGCTCCAGCGCTCGACGGAGCAACACGTCTGCCGGAGAACAAGTCGATGGTCCTGAGGATGTCCCGTGGAGGGATGAAACACGTGTCGATATTTTTCTTTTGAGGTTAACTGTGGTAACTGTGTGACCTCATCAGTTAAAAGGTTAAGCGGAATAGTACTAGAGATTTTTCGTCTGTTTTTTATTATGGTTTTAACAATTATAACAGTTCAGTTTTCCCGTGATCAGTCAATCAATTAAACTCACAATTGAAATAATTTTCTCTTTATAATTAAAACTCACGTCTTTAATCAGAGCAAGAAAAATGGTGTGAAGACCTAAACTTCAAGTCACGTTCTTGTGCTGTATCTATTGCAGAGCTCCAAACAAAGACAAAGTAGCTAAAGTAATCTACCACGCAGTGTCTCAGTACATTTTTGTACCATCTACTTACTAGATGTTATACTTAGGACCTTTTACACGAATTCGAGTAAGATAAGAGCATTGTTAGCGCCCATTGGGAGCGCTGTGAAGTAGCTGGCTAAGTTGTTCTTAACAGATCAACGAAGTTAAGCACTGTTCCGCGGGGTCATCATTTGGATGGGTGACCGCCAGTGGCAATTTCAACTGAGCGCTCCCGTACTTCGGAGGGCACGTTAAGCAGTCGGTCCCGGCTTTTTCAAAGTTGTTAGGCCATGACAGAGGCCTTCGGACGGCCTAGAAACTCTGGCACCAGAGTTGGCCACTGACTCATACGAACGAACGAACGAAGCGCCCAAAGGTGATTGGCACTTTCAATGTTTGCTTTTTACGTTTTACCTGATGGTAGGACTCTTCAGCAAATGTCCGTCTTGGTGGGTACCACCGCAGTGCCAGATATTCTACCGCCAAGCAGTAGTGTGTAAGCATTATTGTGTTTAGGGCACTGTAGTAAGTAAAATTTATGGTCATGCGTGGTGGTGCCTTACATGACACTGCAGACATATAAAAAAGGTCTTCTGTAAAAATAATACATAAAAGTATAGTACTATATTATTATGCGAATAAAATAAATGAATTGCAATGAATAAGTAAATTGTCTTGAAATTAACTTGAGATCGTGAAATAGGCCCTTAATCAAACATGAATAAGATTAGACTAACACTAGCATGTAGGCTCGTCCTAGGTAAACATGAACGACAACAACGTAGAAGGAAAACACCTGAGGCGGTCTTCAAACGGTGCTCTATCTTAAGGCGATCGTAAGACCAAGGACAAACTGTTTCTAGTATCATAATTTAGAAAAAGCACCTCATAATGTTAGATGGGTATGTTGTACTTGTTATATTTTCTATTTGTTATTGATGTTATTATACATTTATTTGCCATTTAGCACACAACGTGCAAAAGATACACAATAGTAGATTAAGTAGTTCACTCATTTTGGACACCAACCAACACGGCATTAAGGAAATATTCTCTTTAATTCAATTGCCATTCGTACTATTTTCATTTACCCAACACCAGTAAGTAAAATCAGGATGATTGCCAATGTTTGTGTTTATGCCACAGCAGCAAATTGGCTTCGACTCAGTATAATGCTCAATGTTTAAAGACGCTGTTTTTCTGTTGAGACCACTGCTGTCATATACAACCTTATTAAAGCGATAGAAAATATGAAAATATAATAATCATTGATTGCCCTTCTGACTATAATAGTTGCAGTGCAATGTCTTCTTAAACTTCAAGTCACTTAGAACTTGAAGTTTTAAGGGGGCAGATACGCTAAAAAACATAGGTATTTATACTCAGAGAGATATACTTTCCGTTTCATAATAATTAATCTTCAATAAATAATAAAAGTGGGATAGCTAGCGCTTGGTCCTGGAATCGCCTTAATGTTCAAAATATAGCTGATCCCCCAATGTACATAGAAATAGCGATACCCACGCCTAGGTAAGCCTTTAGTTCGTCAGTTACGTCATCCACTCCAAGGAAGTACATGTTTTCTTTTCTAAGTAAAGCTGGGTTTGCTCCTAGTGTAAACGTCATCATCATCATCATCTCATAACATTCGATAGACGTAAACTGATGGATATAGGGCCCCAAAAAGCGCCATGACGACCGATTTTAAACCTTCACCATCCACCGACTTCCTGCGTCCGCATTAATGTTATCGGTCCATCGAGTGGGGGCCGTCTTATACTTACTTCGTTTTCTAGTACGTAGTCGTCATTCGAGAACCTTAATTCCCCAGTGTAAACGTACTTATTGGAATCCAGCATGTAAAATAAATTTGTTTTAATAATAAGTAGAGCTTTGTAGCTTTATTTGAATGTTTTATATTTGATACCTACGCAACATTAATTTATAAACATGCGGGTATAGGATTTACCCAACCATTCTTCTAGTTAAGCCTACATTTTTTAAATTAGAAATTATGGAGGGGAGTCCCCATCATAACATTATCTAGTTTAGTATACTTTGGTAATACTTCACTATAAATTGACTACTCCATAGTTGGTGCTCACAAAATCACAACTTTGCTTAAATTATTTATCCCATATTTTAAATATTTAACCGTAACAGCACGATTAAAACTCGTTGTTGAACCGATTTGGATCCTTAGAATATAGTTATAGTTCTAGACTTAAAATTGTATTATAGACTAAGTTTATACAGGTATCACACGAGCAAAGCCATCAAAAGAAGAATACTAATGATTTATAATTTAAAAAATAATTCCTAGTTTAAAAAATTATATATTATTAGTTTTGCCACAACTTACTAAAAAAATAACTAGCAACACAAGTAAATGGACTTACCTACAACACTTAATTATAATAGAAATATATATTGGATAAAAGAAAATGAGTGACTCTGTTTTAGCAACATTGGTCTTAGTGCTGTGAATAAAGTTGGCAAGATAATAGAACACATTGAGCCTAAAATAATTAAAACCTAACCCAAGTGCCTTTGTCCAACTATTTCCACTCTGTTGAACATAAACAATAATTTCGATTCACTACGACGAAATTCAACACGCATGTTACACGACAATTAAAGTGTCCTATCAACACATCATGAGGTCAAGGGTCAAAATAAATAGTACAGTATACCTACTATTCTTGACGTTCACTGTGGCACTAAAACAAGCTATGGCACAGGCCCATCATTATCCCATTTGACAAACTAGCCTTAGAACACCCAGCTGTTTTTAATCTAGATGTTAGAGAGATAAAGTTCATTTTTCATTGAAGGGACTCAGTGAAGCTGCCGGCTCTATACCGAGAGAAGAGCGATGCAAACGTACTCTGTTTATACTAAACACCAGTCTTAGGGTAGCGCTTAATTTGTTCAATTGGTCGTCGACGTCGAGCGACTTAATACTGTAATGTACCATGAATGTACCATATTTGGGACACAGAGAAAGGTTCACAGAGTAATAAACAGACAGAGAGCTAACATGTTACACGGGCATTATGCTCGGCAACGTTTCTTAAAATGTAATTGAGAGAGATGACGACGAGACGACCTCAAAATAATATGACGACAAATCTGCGTCACATTGCAGGTGAGAACTATCTTTTGTTTTATAAAATAGATTTTACGTCATCCCTTCTAACGCCATAATAGAGAGGTACTAAGTAAGATTCATAGTAAAAAATTGCGCGATAGTTAAAACTAATTCACATATTTGAGATCTTGCTTATGTACACGTGTTTTGGGACACCTGCCTACTCTCTAGCGCGAGTGAATAGGTCTTAATGTACCACGCGGACCCAATGCGGATTGGTGGATGATACACCTTGTTTAATATTATGTTTTAGTTGTATCTGTAGCTTGGTTATCACTACTCTAAACAAGATTATATCCCCGGGTTGCGTTTTGCTGCAAAGCTTGTTTTCTTGTTTTTACCCGAATGTGACTAAATTAAGCAGATTTTGCCGACCTTTTAGCGAGTGCCTGCCTTAGTACCTGTGTGTTCATTCCAACTAAAGCAGAGACTGCTATTAACTTTTATTTTTAAATTTGAATATTTTTAACCGTTTGCATAATTTTGTCTCTTATAGAGACAAAATTACAAGAGACTACAAGAGATAATTACAGTCAACAGTTATAAAAAAAGATCTTTAGAGCGCTTCTGTGCTTCGGAAGGCACGTTCGATTATAAGCCAGCCTGCACGGATGCTTTCAGGCGAGGCCAATAAATTCCGTCACCAGAGTTGGCCACACGAACTTACTTTTATATGCTTTGCTTTTAAAAATTTCATTCAAAATGCCAATTTATTAGCTTGCTCATTCGCCATCATCAATGTGCCATAAAATAAACATGTGCCAAAGAGGTTTAATTGATTTTAATTGAAGATGATTAGAACAAGAAGTACTTAGGTACATAACAAGAGGACCGTTAACTTGAAGATAAAATGTGCATCTTTGAAAAAGACTAAATTGACAGCTGGGACTTGAGAGTAAGTACTTTAATACGAGTAACCACCAATCAAACTTTGATTCGCGATAAGACTTAAAAAGAAAAGTTACATGTGCCTGTAATCTTACAGGTAACTGAGACGACCTCAGTTGCGTGGTGGGCTTGAGATGGAGATCAATGGAAATTTGTTGCTAACAGAGTTATGTGATCAACCCGTTGGTTGATCTGCAAATATGTTCCTGGTATGGGTAATAATAACTAACTTAATAAATGGTGTCGATTCTGTTGAAGCATTTTCAGAATTTAGCTAACTAAAATTATCGCGGTCCTTTGTATTTTAATTCATTAGAAAAGGACGGAAACAATTTTAGTTAAACTAACTAAAAAAGATAAGAAAATGTTACAGCAGAATCGACACTATTGTCTAATAACAGTAGAGCGATGGTCAAACTATGTAATAAGACAGATAGAGATCAGTGGATATTGATCGCTAACAGAGTAATGTGATCAACTCGCTGATTGATCTGCAAATAAATTTTCCTAGTGTGTAAATTGTGGTAAAGCAATACTCTTAGTCCATACCCACGACACAGGGAATCCTAGTGTGGAGGTCGCAACTAATTAGGTATGTGACTAATGGGTGTGTTATGCTGTTATGTTAATATCTTTCTTCATCCCATAAGTCAAGTAAAATGACTCGACACGACGTAATCATGATTGATCCGTTAGTTTTATTTATCATGCCAACAATATAATATAACAAAAATAATAAAAATGTACATATTTTATTTTGTTTAATAAAAATACAAAAATAATGATAAAAATTATAATAGTACCAAAATTCGTTTCATTCTATTTTTCATACCATGCTAGGCAGCTCTCTTATCAGATATGTGACTTCTGTGTATGGATCGTGGCTCTTCTGCCAGAAATGACATACAAATTAGATAACAGCTGAGGGTTTGCAATAAGTTACCTACCGAGTTTTAAACCCACGTAAAGACTTGAACAAAAAAAAGCAACGTTGAACTAAAAAAAATCTATGGGTCCATGTACCGATAAACACTTAAAATAATGCAGCTATTCAATAATCAGATCGTTGTATTGACCTTAATAATAATACCAGCCTAGCCTGGTGGCAGTGAAATTGCAATATAGATACATAATCTAAATAATTAGGTGTTTTTTTTTAAATAAATATTAAACAAGCGCATACTCGGCTGGTAGCATGCCGCACCTTTCTTACAAATTCACACCAATAGCATTAGAAATAATCATACTATTTCCACTTACCAAAGCCAGCAGTTAAAACCACGAAGATAATTTTAATGTCCATTTTGGCACAAAACAACTGTCAATAAACTTCAGTGCAGCACAATATAATTATGGCACTTTAAGCCTGCGCATGCGTCGGCTCCTAACATAGTACTGTTGTAATAAAAGCTGCGTACACGCGTGAGTTAAATAAATTATGTATGACTCGCACGACTGAAAGAGGTGCTATTAATTTAGAATTGAATTGTAATAGCAAAGTTACGAATAGTCATAAACACTAAATCCTTCGTTTGTCAACAAACATTTTTATGGGATGTGCCCAAATTTTTTTTGAAAAGGTTGCGCAATAATTTCACTCGCATTAAGCACTCACTATCAAAAAATGAGTGCTTAATGCCAGACTGCTGTAAAACTAGTCCAGCAGTGGATTAGAAGGCTGCCATGAAAATTGTATAAATTTGACTATAGAGGTAATAAATATTAAACTGGAAGCTTTATGGGTACTCTATAATATCCAAATGAGAGTCGAATAGTAAAACCTATTTTATATTTAATTTTTATCTACTTACCCAAAATAATCATAAAATAATATAAATATCCGTTTTACGAATGAAAAGGCACCAATTCGAATTTATAAATGTAAAACATTTGCATTATTGATAACAAATACAAAAGCCCTCAAATCCAATTAATATTTCATTAAATACATTTATTGTTCGTGTTCAATGATATCAGAGATTAATGATGCAAATTCACGTATTATTAGAAATATTCTAGGTTTCATACTCAGGACAGCCTTCTAATATTCCTACTGCTAGGATACTGGCCTACTCTCGAGCGACAGTGATTGAGTCAATCCACCACGGACCCAATGCGGATTGGTAGATGTCACCATGTCTTTCTAGTAGTAAAAAGTAAATGCGTATGTTTGTTGGTTTGCTTGTTTGAAGTTGGTTTGGATATTAGTTCCTTTATTACTTTATGCCTGTACCTGGATTGATTGAGATTTGACTGGAATTTAAAACAAAGATGGATAGAATGACCTGGGGCCCAACCATGAACTCATAAAGCGATTCAAATGAAGACCTAAACTAAATTGTCAAAAAATTTTGTACCATGATATCAATTAGATTGACAATTTAGTTTAGGTCTACATTTGAATCGCTCTAAGAGTTCATGTGCGGGGGTGTAAACGAAGTCGCAGGTAACAGCTAGTTTGATTATAAATTGAGTGACGCACATTATTTAAGCGTGCGTTCAGTGCAGCAATCAGTTTGAATTGTTCTTGTTTAAGTTTTAATAGATTTTGTTCACGCTTTAAACGAAGCGTTGGGAGCTTATTGATTTTGACTTTTAATTATGTAGTTTTACTGAATAACCGAATGTGATATACCTACTGGTAAGTCTGGTTAATGTGCCCGGATCTAAATCATCATAGCTATAGCCTTCTAATAAATAAATAAATAATGCTGGACAATCCAGTATAGCCTCAAGCATATTAGCAGAGCTTGTCGTATGGGTACTAGATGACTAATATACTTATTACAATACTATACATAGAAAATACCCAGAACACCCGGAACAAATTTTTGCTGATCATACAAACTTTTGTCCCAAGGCGGGAATCGAACCCGCAACCTCTTGCGTCGCACGCGAAACTTTGCCCGCCGCGCCACATCGGTTGTCAAATCTAATTTGAGACACTGTAGGTTACTAGATTCTTTGTGATAGAGCTCGTAAGGACTACCACCATACCTATTTCTGCCGCAAAGCAGTAATGCTCGTATTGTTGTGTTCCGGTGTGAAGGGTATGGTTTCCGGTGAAATTACTGGCACATGAGTCTTTCGAGCTATGCCTCAAGGCAACCCACGAGTGATACCTCTGGTATTGCAAGCGTCCATAGGCTGCGGTAACAGCTTACGATCTTGTGGGCCGTACACTTGGTTGCCACTTCAGTTGTATAAAAAAAAGCTGAGATGGACTGCAAGTTATTAATATACAAAAAAATAATTGAAATAAAATCCAGCAAGTTATAGGTACAGGTATATTACTCAAAACCTTTTACAAACAGCGATCACCGGATCATGTTTACAGAGGATAACATAGCGCTACCGTTCAATAATTAAACTGAACACCGCTATATTTCGGGCGCGCGGTCACTTCCGGTATTAAATTATAAACGGTATCAAACCGGCAGTGGTGCGGATTAGGACGTATTTAAAGCGATTACAGGACTGTAAGCTGTCTCGCTCTAATTTTAATACTAGGAAATAAAAAACAATATTTTAATAACTAAACGCCATTCGCAGGTATATTTATAACATTAGCAAAAGACAAAACATAAACAAACTTTTAAATTTCCTATGATTTCGTTCTTCCTCGTAAACAACGAAATCGCAAAGTATTTTAAAGCTATTTTTAAGACTTATAAAGTTTTAATCGGCTAAAGTCCAAGTTCACCGTCACATGAACAAAGTGATAACCAGTTACGGTGGCATAAATACAAGATCAACAAAAGTATATTTCAAAATGTTATTGAGAAAATATACAGTCATTTAGAGCATTGGTAGTCTAGTTGTAGTGCCTGTCTTCCGATCTTAATGATCTCAAAGATTTTTACCATAATTTTTCAAGGTGAACAATTGTGGTAAAAATCTTTAATAAAAAAATATTTCTAACATCGAAAACTGGCATGTCCAATAACTAAAATATCAAAATGACATGTGCCATCACTCTCACTCAAAAGTTAGAGTCCCAGCAGTGTCCCAGCAGTGTCCCAGCAGTGGGAACATTAGAAGACTGTCTCGATAATCCATAGCATGACTATAATGAAGCAGTAAATTTAACCGTTCGTTTGTGTTTTGGTAAACTTGGTGTTAAAAGTTTCAGCTTAAATACTTGTTTTTCTTTCTGAATGTTAAATAACCAGTAATTCGTCACATAAACTTTGAAATTAAGCGAGGTTGAGTTTATTTACTTACTCAAGTTAATTTCTACTTCGCTTGGCCGAATGATATTAGAGCGTGATCAAATTCTCTTGTGGACACTATGGTTTTCACATCAATGTCTTGAGCTTTTAGAGTTGTGAAGTTGTAGAAATCATTTTAAAATTATATACGAACGTTTTGTATTTTTATTGCCATTTATGTAGATGTTTCGAAACTATTTAGAAGCTTAGAAGAAGAAAGCTTATTAGAAGCCGTCTACGGCTTCACAAACGTGATATAATAAAAAAAACTACTCGTGAAAATATACTCGTGATTAATAAAAAAAACGTATTTTACTATAATACAGGTTTAGGTGTACGATTTGATTAGGAAACCATAAAGCATCCAAGATTTTGCATTTCTAGTATAAAGTGTGATATATACAAATTTGAATTAAGCTAGCAATTAACTAAATAATTAACCTAGTAAGTATTTGATTAAATATAAGAGCATAACTAATTATTAGGAAGAATTACGTTTTTTTTTTTAATATATTATCTTTTTTTTTATGTGTGGAACCTATCCCTTAAGTTTGTCAGGTTGATAATGAATGACCCTGTATAGGTAGGTATTTTTTAAAAAACGTTGGCGCAAAAGCTGTACTTTTATCTTCAGCGTGTTTTCTACAACACGGTATCTCAGTAAGAATACATCAATTATTCCGCACGAAAATCCTTCAAAGAACTATAAAATAAAAATGTTCGCGAAAGCAATTTGAACACTAATGGAGTGTAAGGTGATTAATGTTCATGACGACATTAAAGTAATGAGGATAAATTGCATATTTGAGTGTCCCAGTAATAGCTGTCTAAGGCCCTGGCCATAGTGACCAATAGCGATTATTGCTTGCGCGAATTGCTGTGAAGGGTCTAAGATTGATCGAATTATAGAATCTACTTTTTAAGTATATTTTATATATAGTTCTGATAGAGCTCGTCCGGGTCGTACCCATTTCTAACGTTATTAGTGCTTGCATGAAATTACAGGCAAATTGAGACTTGATTTCAGTAATGCTAGTTAAAAGTAAAAAGTCTCATTAATAAATAGTTTCTATATCTACTAAAATTAGAGAGAATCGTTGTTTACTTATGCCCGGATGGACTAATACTCTACCACTAGAACCTAGAACCTAGATTGATAGTGTTTGTATTTTGAACTCGAATGAAATCAACATTTTTAATGTAACATTTTATACGGCTATCCTTTTTACACACATCGGGTACGAGGTAAATATTACTGAAGAAAAACTGTAAAAACCTTCAACACATCGCATCGTAAGTTTAAAAGTAAAACATTTTAGCAAATTATTTTTCTGAAAATATTACGCGAAACGTGACTTGCAGCCGCTTAAGCCCTGCGTTCCGTCCAGAGCTTAAAAGCCGTCTTAATTATTCTTTTCCTCGGCTTTCAGGGATTAACTATTGGATATTCGAACAGAGCTTTAAGGATTTCATGCAATGAATCGTCGATTTTATGTAGATTCTCGAAAAGTAAGCTAATTGTGCAATTGCGACGCGTTTTTATGTAGTTTTGATAATGTGGTTCTAGACCTTTTAAAAGAAAGAAAATTGGAAACTGAATTAAATAAAACTAAATTGACTCAATAATGTAAAGCGGTTTTAGATTAGCAATCATTATACCTTCATGTCACCTTACTTTTTTTTTTTTTTTTTTTATACTACTAAAGTGGTAACCAAGCTTACGGCCCACTTGATGGTCAGCAGTTACCGTAGCCTATGTACGCATGCAACATCATAGATATCACTTGCATGTTACCACCCTGAGACGTTAGATGGTTAGTCTCATGTGCCTGTAATTTCACCGGAAACCATACCCTTCGGACCGGAACACAGCAATGCGAGCATTACTGCTTGGCGGCAGAAATAGGTATGGTGGTAGTCCTTCCCCGGACGAGCTTACCTTCATGTAACTGCATAAGTATTTGTATTTACTGTCAGTACTGATGTTTTTGTTGCTAAATAAAATGATACCCATTCACTTCTCATTATTCTAAAAGTTGTGGATAGTGCATATCTGGGACACATATATGTGTCCCAGATATGCACTATCCACAACAAATGTTTAGAGATTAGTAGTAAGTTCCTATAGGAACTTACTACTAATCTCTAAACATTTGTTCCGAAACAAAACTTTTAGAGATTAGTAACACATTATGGATTAAAAAAAAGTGTTTCGATAGCGTCAGTAAGAATTGTTTTATGACAAAGATATGTGACAAACAAATCTTTTGTACCTAGTACTCATACTAAACTTCATTGTTATACTTTTTTTTTCAAAATAAATTTGACACGTGTTTAGAATAGAATAGAAAAATATTTATTTAACGCAACACAATTAACATTTAAATAAAAATAACAATACAAATTAAAACTTAACTATTGTGACGAAAAAAAGGTTTGGTAGAAATAAATAAATGTCAAATGTCAACAATAATAACAAAGATGAAATTTAAAACTTAGATAACGACCGGGAATAGGACAAAGGCTACTTTTTATCCTAGAAAAAAGTACGGTTTCTGAGTTCTACGCGAACGAAGTCGCGGGCGGCAGCTAGTTGGAAATAAAGTTTATTACTACCTTTTGTCATATTAATATTAGTAAGTAGTGGATTTGCACAAAATCCCTTCTGTATCAATTATAACAGTTAATGAAGCGTCATCAATATTGTGTCAACTATTTTTCCACTAACCCTGTACTGACAATGCTCGTTAGTCGGCGTAAAAGCCTTACTTTGTTTATTGTCCACGTCGCCCAACGGCGGCATGACGAAAAAGCCCGAGAGCCAACGGTTTTCAAAAACCAATACGTATAGAGACTAAAAATATCTATTGGATCGCAGTGGCTCACTCGACCGTGCTGCGTTTAAACCCCGGTGGCACGACAAAGGCCTTGTACCGTGTACCGCGTCTATTTGTAAGGCACGACGCGCATTAGCAAATTTTATAATTTTTATTCAGCCAGATCTTTTTTTGATTGACTTCTGTTAAAGCGAAATTGAGGAAAACGAAGCCCTTCAAAAAGTTGCAAAGATTTCTAATAGATTCAAAGTAAGCATGTTTATTTTATATCACCATGATAATCAGCCAGTAGACGTCCATCGTGGCATGCTAAATTCAAACAAACTATAATGACATAGCTTGTCTTGACTTGCTCGGTGTCAACCAAAGTATGAAAAAATATATCGCTTGCTCACCCGTTTTATCTCGTCGTTTCTAGCATTCTAAGTTCTGGCTGGAATAGAGTGCCGCTCAGAATGACCGATCTCAATCCTCCATTCATATAGATCGGCGGATTTTTCGTTTTCACCAATAAACCAGTAGGTCATAAAAAGTCCCGTTTTAAATAAATAAGTAAATCTTTTCGCTGCTACTCTTCGGTTCGCTTACTACGAACGCCGCTTGCTGAAGATTTAAAACGTAAATTCGTGCTAATCTTTTGTAGCGTAGTTATCAAGACTGTGACGACGTCTTTTAATTGCAGCAATTGCTTAAGACATTTCAATATAATATTTAGCTATCGCTAACGGCTGTTGCGCGTTCTCGTGTGTCGACATAGAAAGAGTTAGGTACCTAAGTTATTATATAATGGAACTAGTTGGCAGGTGCGCGCCTGACCTTCCAATAGTAATTTTCCACATCGAATACGCTCGCTTTTTACTCTTGTAGCGTCCTTTGATTTTGATAGTGTCGTTATATCCCGGTAAAGGAAATTTCATGCGTCGCCGTGCACATAACAGATTTCCTTGTTTTTGTCGTGTTAGCTAAAAATAACGCGTCGTGATGTACTTGAGTGTGTTTGAGTTTTAGTATATTGTGTTGTTGGTAGTGGATTTAAGCGTATCGTAACTTTTCATTTTAAATACTTCCAAAGGTTTATAATACACTCTTCTTTATTTATTAAAAAAAAATGAGTGTTTTCACGTACCGGTATCGGTGAAGAGGTACCGACACTGTTTTGACTCAATTTCTTCTTTTTATTTCACTCATCTTTAGTTCACCCCTTGCACGTTAAAAAACGAATATTTCATAATGTAAGCCCAGTGGTTTAGTCTCTGCGTTGATATGAAATATAACCTCGTCAGACAATGCATAAGATGAGAAATCTCTTTATATCTTTTTCCTAAAACAATAAAGATTTATCTAATAAACTCGTACCCTGAAATGTTGTACATGTTGTTTATTTAAAAAAACTAACTACTCTTCAAATTTATCTATCTAACATACACTGCATGTTTTAAAAGTTCTACGCCCTAGCGGACTAAATCGGAGCTTAGTACACTGGTGGTCTAGTGGTAGTGACCCTTCCTTCCGAACCTATGGTCATAGGTTCGCTCCCGATCGCGTACCAGTAAATATTTCTATTAGACTAATGGCCCATTTACAGCATACCATAATTGCATGCAAGAATTGCCTTGTCAATTTCATTTCAGAACATTTGTGTTCTAAAATCAATTTGTCAATTTCATTTCAGAACATTTGTGTTCTAAAATCAATTTGACAAGGCAATTCTTGCATGCAATTATAGTATGCTGTAAATGGGCCATAACTTTTGACAGTGACTAGCTAACAAACCTCTTTTTGAAACACAAATCGTCATTCTGTGGGATATTCTAGATGGGTTTAACTTTTAAACCTTATGCAGGTGTCTCACCGCGGGCGAGTGGCGATGAGCGAGTTGTCGCCGGTAAACAAAAGACAGTCGGCGAGAGACTTTGCTTCAATATTTTATCGCCCATCGCTCTCTCGCCGGCGCGGCGATAGGACACTATTGGGTCTACTATTGCTGACAAAAACGATACATCGTGACAGTTTTCTCAGTTCAGCTTGTCCGTGAATGCTCTGAAGTTAGTTGTCACCAACTTATGTTGAGCTACGATATTTGCCACGATTTTCGTTTGTCGCTTTTAAGAGTAGATCATCTGCCTTAATCTCTGAAATAATATTATTTTTTGAATAACTCGATTATATGCTTGCTTAGTTGAGCCTCGGATGATCCCGAACGGTTTTTGTTATAAAGCTTTTCTAATCTTTATGTAGTATAAAATAAAGTCGCTTCACCCGGCTGTTACTTTGTATTATTTATGTGTGTACGCTTAGATCTTTTAACCTCCGCAACGGATTTTAATTGGATTTCAGCTATAGATAGAGTCATTCAATAGGAAAAAAATATACGTTATTTAAGCACATGTGCGATGACGGGGCAGGTTGCTAGTTTTAAGTATACTAAAACAACAAAAATACAAGAAAAAGCACTATAATAGCTCTGCGCATGATGAGCTACTCACAAAAAACTAGTGACAGTCGTAAATGTAAAGCGCATCGTCGAGCTGTCAATTTGTTTTTAATTATGGTAGTTCATTTTACGCATTAAAAAGAACTGTTTAAAATCCTATAAAATTTACAGCTGGACGATTCATTTACGATTGTGAAACGAGTTTTTTTATACCATTGAAATTTGAAGTGCCAACCAAGCTTTTGGCCCACTTGTGTGTACGTTAAGTGGTACCGTTACCTATGTACGCTAGCAACATCAAATATCATTAATGCATGTTGCGGTGGTAACTTACGTATTTCGAAAGTCTCATGTGCCTGTAATTTCACCGGAAACCATACCCTCCGAATCGGAACACAGCAATACGAGCATATGTTTGCTGGCAGAAATAGGTATGGGGTAGTTCTTCCCCGGACGTGAGACACAAAGAACTCTGCTACTCTTTTACGTGATTCGCGTATAGCGCAGTTTGCGAAGACTCCGTTACATTAACGCTTAGCAAAGTAAGTACAATATAATGTAATTATTTATATTTAGTGAGTAATTTTGTGAGTGGCGTAACCATGAGTTTGTCGCAGTCGAGACCCTCTAGATTCATTACCAACAAGAACATTAAACAAAAAAAACCGTAAAACCGAAACGAGTCGTAATCCCTCTGAACTGCGGAACTGAATGTTCGTTAGGTTTAATGAACGCAGATTTACATAACCATTTTAAAGCCTCTCAGACTGGACCTAAGGGTCAGTGTCCACTAAAGTAAAATGTTCTCTAAGAATGTTTAATGTGTGAGGCATAACAATATTTCAAAACCTCTAGTTTGTACTCAGTAAAGTAGGAACTATGGGTCTGAACAATGCTATTGAAATACTTACGCTGACATCCATAGTCGTGAGCTCACTCTCGTGAGCAAACTCGCTCGCGCTGTCGCTACGGCTTAGGCCAGTTGTCTTACCGCGGGCGACTGGCTCAAGAAGCAAAATCACTCGCCGAGTGGCTTTTGTTAACGTTTAGGTACTTGCTTTCTGGCGACAACTCGCTCATCGCCAGTCGCCCGCGGTGAGACAACTGCCTAAGCCACCAAACTTCTCGGGAACTTATGGATCGTTTCAGCGGACACTGGCCTTTTATAGCCATTTTGAAGCCTGTGTTTGAACCATAAGCGGTTTAAGCTGCTGAAATAACTTGTTGAAATATTTAATTTTACAGTGATGCATGATTGATGATAATCTCTTTACTTTGAGGCAGGTTACGTAATGTTGTAGGCAAAAGTTTTGCGGTGAGACTTTACGACGGAGTACCCTACTGTAACCAGTTTTAATATAAATTGCTAGGTATACTAGACTAGTGTAGTTAGATATTGTACAACGTACCTGACTCTACACTATGATCGCTTTTACTATTTCTTGAAGATAATTTATACAGCATCTAGTGGCAAGTTGGCTTTTCTTGTTGCCAACACTGGGTGCACTAAAAAAAAGTGCTAACAAAGTGACAATAATAACGTTGTTAGCATTTTATTGTGATAGCAACTAAGCGTTTTGTTGCTGTGACGTAAGGCGCTTAATTAAAACAACAACTTTTTGTTGAGCGTATATTGTGTCACCTCACCTGGGACAAGTTTAAGATGAAGTACGCTTGCCCAGCACATACATCATTCAAGGTTTTCCTTCACTGCACGTGTTAATGCGCAAATAATTTTTTCGATATAATTTATTGGTGCACGGCCGAGATTCTAGCCCGCGACATCCCGATCGGAAGTCGGAGCCGATGTCACTGAACGAGCACGGCAATAGGATTCCCTTTTGTTCCATAATCGTCTCTGTGCCGTAAATCGGTAACTAAAAAAGCTAATAAAGAATATTTTTTTAAAAATAGGAGTTGCAGTACAAACGCAACCGAGCGCAACCGAGCGGACACAATTTGCATGGTAGTTTTTCATACTTAACATACATAATTATAAAATAGTCCGACAAATGGCGGTCTTATCGCAAATAGCGATATCTTCCAGACAACCCTTACTAACTAAACTAAAAATATTAATAAGCCAATGGATTTTCCATCGACAACGAGACCGAGGGAGTTGAAATATTTTTATTTATTTTATTTTCTTTATTTCGGAACAACAAACAGTTACATTATACATATTATTATGAAGCAATAAACAATAATATTATTAAAAGGTAACCAACTACATTATCCACAAATTATTCAACAGTTTTAAAATTAGTGATGCGACTAGAGGGCCTGATGGGCCATAAACTAACTAAATTAAAATATAAATGTGTTCTGTATAGTATTTACCACAAAGTACAAGAAATTCTCGATCACTAATGTATCTAATCGCGCAGATCCTATTTCTTATGAAACCATCGTGGTTCGATTTCCCTCTATGCACTAGCAAAATGTAAATGGTTTCCTTATGCCCCAGCGTCCAAGGAAATCCGACGTCGATTGAAAAATCTTTGTGAGACGTATAGGAACCACGTGGACTCAAAGGAACGGGAAATGACAACAGAAAAAGGAAATTTACGTAAAAGTTCTCATCGGTTTAAAAAGTCTTCCATTTCATTTCCGAAAGCGATTTTTGTGCAAAACTTTTGCATGTTTCAAGTTTTCACATTGTTCTGTTTCGAATCTTGTGAGTTGATTTTGATGAGCTTCTCGATTTGTCATTGAGTATTTACCATAGTGACAGTAAACTGATCATAGAGACGCAAGAAGGATATTAATATAGTAGACTGAGATACTAAGTTTGAACTTATTATTCTTTGTAGAGTTATTACGTACGTACCTACATGGTATTTATTGTAATAGCATCCCTACCTTTTGATCCTAAGGTAATTGGTTCGAATGTAGTCATGCACAAGCTATTTTCATTCAAAAACTATCGTGTGCACAATGCCAGTACTCTCAAATGGCGATAAAAACTGTTGTGAGAAATCGGCATGAACAAAATTAAAAATTTGGAAGAAATCCCATTAATTACTGGAGAGTTAGACCAGAGCCCAGAAAAAGATTAAATAGAAAAAGAATTAATTAGAATAAATGATTTATCTATCTATCTATCTAAAAAAACATTAGGAGACTTAAATCATGACATTTTATTTTCATAGTTTTTTTTTCAATATTAGCGGGATTTTATCGCGTTACCTTTCTATTATTTCTCCCGACGTTTTATTTTCAGACATTCAGACAATATAAAGAGTTGTTAAATTGCATGGTGCACGATTGGGATAAAAACTCTAGTAGTGTTAGTTAGTATAAACTCAACTACGTGATAAAAAAAAAAAAAAAAAAACAGACGAAAAATCTCTCTCCGCAAAGTAACGCCTGAATCTATCAATCTATCAATTATCAACTACGTGCTCTAACGTGTGAATACTTATGAATACCACCTCTTCCAGTCTCTGAAAGCATAGGCGCAAATATTCCTGTAGGAGATTAGCTTTGGAGCCTTGGGTCTCTGAAGGCTTTGATGTCCTGATAACTTTTTCATTCACTCCATTTGCTATTCCAAGAAGATTACCGCTGCTTAGCAGAGATTATTATATGCGATTATGATCTACAAGCTGCGTGCGGTTTTGGCTAAAGCCGTATTAATGTAGCATTTGGTAAGCAACTGGTTAGACTAGTTGTTTTTGTTTTTAATGAAGATACCTACCTTATAACTCCATTTAATAAATAAAATAATAATAAAAAAAAAAAAACAGACATCCAAATTAAAAAAAACAGACAACCAAATTAAATAAGTCCATATTTTTACGTGATTAAATTTAAAAACAACACACAATGTAAATTTAGATAAATTAATTTTTAATTTAATCTCAACAAATCTGTCACTGAAAGTCCGCGTGCAGACGTTTGTTGTTGGAAAATATGCTTTGTTTCGATGGCGCGTTCTCTTCCTTATTATAGCTGTTGCTGTTGCTAGCCCTGTACTTATTGATTGCCATCACAATCTCTCATTAGATCAGTTATTAGCTTAGGTAGATACATGAAAGCTTTTCTTAAAGCATGTTAATCCAGTTGACAAAGGAGTTTGTATTATGCATTGCAATTTGCATCCACCAATCCGCATTGGGTCCGCGTGGTGGATTAAAAACACAATCACTCTCGCTTGAGAGTAGGGAATTGTCCCAGCAGTGGGAACATTAGAAGGCTGTCATGATGAATGCAATTTGCTCGGAGGGACATTGTGGCTGCGGTGCAGCACGCCGAGTCGCCGCAGCGGTTTCCAATACAGACAGAAAACACAGTTGTAAACACAAAAGCAATATATTTTCCAAAAAACTTGTCGCCTGAAGGGCTCTCTTGTTCGGATTGACAACTTTCAGATATTTTATAAAAATTACAAAAAGTTTGCACACATAAAATAACAAAGAAGTTTTCGCGTCGCTTACACATCCCACCCCAGTGCTGCTAACAGCACTCCTCAATCAACGGAATGCGAGCGACGCGTGCAGCCGATCGGGTAAGTTCACCAGTCATGGTCTTTATTTTTACCATTCTTATTCGTCCATCTTTTCCAGGGCACACTTCATGTATCAACCCCTTCGGCCACTTATTCCTGGGCCCGTTGGGGTCAACTACATAAACCAGGTCCCCAACCTGCAGGGGTCTTTGTTCGTGATTCCACTTCTTTCGTGGCAATAAATCAGGTAACACTTCTTTCACCCATCTATTCCAATACATATCCGCAAGTCGCTGAGTAATTCGCCATTGTTTCCTTAAGTGTAAATCAGAATCATCAAATTTGCCTAACTGTGGTGAATCCAAGGACGTACCAAGTAAAAAATGTTTCGGTGTGAGAGTTTCGTTGCTTCCGGGCTCTACTGATACATGACTTAGCGGTCTGCTATTCACGATGTTCTCGATTTCAGCCATTAGTGTGATCAACACTTCGTCGCGCGGAGCTCTCTCCTTTAGCACAACCCGTAGCGATGTTTTAACACTTCGGATAAGTCTTTCCCAGGCTCCACCCCAGTGTGGGCTTGCAGGCGGTGTGAACGACCATTTGGTACCATGATTCATGGCTTCCTCCTTCATATCGTCTTCATTTAATTCCTGTATGGACCGTTAACAAACAAAGACTAGAATACGTTGATAACTACATCTACCTAGGCCAGAATATATGCTTCACAGACCGAACTAAAAAAGAAATAGAACGAAGAACAGCACTTGCATGGAAAAAATATTGGTCATTAAAAGAAATATTTAAAGGGCGTTTCGCAATAAGCATCAAGAAAAAACTAGCGGACTCCACTATATTACCAACCCTGCTCTATGGCTGCCAAACATGGGCTCTGACAATGGACAACAAAATCAAGCTTAGATCTTTCCAAAGAGCCATAGAACGAAGCATGGTGGGCCTAAAGCTACGCGATCGCATAAAAAGCTCTAAGATACGAGCCAAAACAAAGCTCACAGACGCAGGACGAATGGCAGCAAGGTTGAAATGGAAATGGGCAGGTCACACCGCAAGATTAGATGACAATAGATGGAGTGAAAGAGTACTACATTGGTGGCCCCGCGAGGGAAAAAGAGAACGCGGTCGGCCTGTCCGCCGCTGGAACGACGACATTGTTGCCATAGCAGGAAAACACTGGGTGCGCGCAGCGCAAAATAGAAAATACTGGCAAGAGATGGAGGAGGCCTTTATCCAGAAATGGATAGCCCTCGACATTCATGAAAATGACACATAATGATTATCATATTTACACAATGAAAGGAAACAGACAATTTATTTAATGAAAAATGAATAATAATTAATGAATAAAAATAATATAAAGAAATACCTACATAAATAGACATTCATTAATAATGAAATTAGAAGAATAAAGTGAAATCTATATATAATTACATAAATGGAATGGATATTACCTAAATGTTTTTTAAGAGGGAAATAAAGGCTATTTTTATTTTTTATTTTATTTTATTTTATTTTATGGACCTTTTTAGTTCGGTGTGTGCCCCTCGAAGATTAGTGCCGTTATCAGAAAAAAGTTGTTGCGGCCATCCTCGCCGCGCGGCCATGCGACGCAGCGCCATGATAAAGGAATCGGTTGTTAGTGTGGCGACTATCTCGATATGAATAGCTCTCACTGTGAGACACGTAAAAAGTACTCCATATCTTTGTTCATGACGTCTCCCAACCGTGACATCTAACGGGCCGAACAAGTCAACTCCACAGAAGTTGAATGGACGCTGGTGATGGGCCATCCGGGCATAAGGTAAGTCCCCAATTCTTGGTATTTCCGGTTTACTTCTTTTTAACCGGCATAACATACATTTTGTTACTACGCTTTTAACAGTTGGTCGTAATTTTATTTTCATTTTATGTTCCACTCCTCTTAGACGGGTCAAAGCCATGGGCAGTGAGTCAGGCATTACACAATTATTGTCCTTCCAGGGTAAGCCCACTTGCCACCTACCTTCAGTAAGTGTGGCTGTTTGTTCCATTTGATGCCAGGCACGTTCATCTTCTGAGTTCTGCCGCGGTTTAGTGACAGAAACTCCAATAGATTCCATTGAAAAGTAACGTCGAACATCGTCATGAAGGTCACGAAGGTTGCGCACATCATCATCATCATCTGCAGCGACACCGTCTGAATTCAAGAGAAGAGTGGAGTGATCATCGTGCAATGACTTTGTAGGTGTACGCGGCACCCTACCGTGAAGGCACCAACCCATCGGCGTGCGGGTTGCGCACGGTTCGTTCGGTCCCCCTACAATGATTTCTAAAGGCAACAATAGTTGAAAATTGTCTTGTCCTATTAACACTTCCGGCTTGTTCAGACCGGTAATTAATTCATCACTAAGTTTTTGTAAGTAGTTAAAGTCCTGACATTTCACTAAACATAAATCCTGTGCAGGTAAGCTAAGCTCATTGACACTGCGTACACTGATGCTATATTTATCACCTTGCTTATTAGATAAAGTTAAGTCTACTAATTCTGTATCACACAATAGTTCAGTATTGTCCCAGGCACCGCGCACTCGCATCGAAAGCTTGCGGCCGTGCAGACCCGCGCGTGTAGCTAGTCCTGCACTGATCATAGACACAGTGGAACCGTCATCGAGCAAGGCAAAGCTGCTGAATTTGCCGTTAGGGCCATAAATCGTTACAGGCACTACTTTGAGTAACACAAGACAGTTTGACGTAGTATTAACGTGGTAAATGTTTTCTGCTGGGCTTTCAGTCTCTGTAGGGGACGGTTGTGTTTCAACCGTCGCTACCGTGGCTTCACTGTTGTTTGGTTGTGAGATACTCGGTGTGTAGTGAAGAAGGCGGTGGTGAGGCTCACCACACTCGTGGACATCACAGGCGGCGGCCGGACAAGTACGCCGGTCGTGCTGAGATATCAGGCACTTGAAGCATATACCTGCTCGCTTTACATATATCCAGCGGTCCTTACGTAACGCCCTTTTAAACTTTTTACAATCAGTTAACTCATGCACAGCGTTACGACAAAAACGGCAATTGTTATCACTTTGTTTACACCTTTCAGTTTGCACTAAGACAGTCTGAGCAGAATTATAGTCAGTGTACTTACGTTTGCTGTCCCATCTTACGTTTATTAGGTTAGCGCTGCACGTAGATATCTTGATAGCTTCCTCACTTAGAAAATCAGATAGTATTTCTAACCTTGCCCTCTTACGCTCACGTATAAGTGGAAAACTATAGTCCGCCCATTTAGACAACAACACCGTAGGTAATTTAGAGAGTACTATGTTCACGACACTAACACCATGTAGGTACTCCTCACATTTCAGTTCATGTACTGAGGCTACATAGTTTTTTATTTTTACTGAAAAATTGACTATGTCTTTATAGTATTCTTGCGGTAGCGGACTTAACTTTTTCACCTCGCTTAGAATTCTTGTTATAATAACATCCGGGTTTCCATACAGTAATTCTAAAGTAGACATCACAATGTCGGGCGAAGTAGTGCTGACCAGTAAAGCAGACACCGCTTCTTTAGCAGAGCCACGTAAGCACTTTCGCAGTCTCCATAAATTTTCTTTAGGGCTAAAAGCGCATATACTTGTTGATTCCTCATATGCATTTTTGAAAGACAGCCATTCCATAGGGTCACCAAAAAATATAGGAAGCTCTTTTGGTGTACTGATGCGGCTAAGTAAGTTCGAGTTGTGGCTGGTGGCTGCAGTAGATACAACCAAGTCCCTCAGTGCGCTAGCCAATTGTTGAACTGGTCCAATAGTGCCGTCGTCAACCGGCGGCGAAAACAGTAGGCCATTAAGAGTTCCATTATCGTGGTTCTTCTGTTTCTCCAGTTCATGCTGGCTGCGCTCGAGCCACTTCTCTATGTCTTTTCCGTCATCTTGACTGTCTGCTTCTGATGCTTGTGGACTGTATCCATCATGTTCACCTGGCAAGTCAGATGCTAGGTCTTTGTCAATTAATTCCATTTTAAGACGATTTTGTTCCAATTGAATCCGATTATTTTCCATTTGAATCCGATAAGATTCCATTTGAATAAGAGCCTTTTGCTTTTCTGCTTCTTGCCTTTTCTTAAGTGCCAACGTTGACGATGACGACTTTCTAGATTTTGGCGAGCCAGAGACCACCGGACGGTTAGACGAGGGTTTGGCATTTTCAGCACATTTTCCAGGTCGTTCGTTAACCGTCATTTCATCATCGTTTACGGGGCTCTGCGTTTTGTTCACGTTCTCTGTATGGAGTTTACTGCGCGTGACCATTTTGTGGCTCGGCGGCCGAGGCGGCGGCGTGGTAAACATGATCAGATCGATCCGGCTCGAAGGACTATGTGGCTGCGGTGCAGCACGCCGAGTCGCCGCAGCGGTTTCCAATACAGACAGAAAACACAGTTGTAAACACAAAAGCAATATATTTTCCAAAAAACTTGTCGCCTGAAGGGCTCTCTTGTTCGGATTGACAACTTTCAGATATTTTATAAAAATTACAAAAAGTTTGCACACATAAAATAACAAAGAAGTTTTCGCGTCGCTTACAGACATCTTCAATAATAGCAAGGTAATGCCTAAAAGGTAAGTAGTCTCTATAAGTCAGCGTTATTATCAACTACTCCGAAACCTAGTTATTGCTCTGACAAACAATGTGAATTCGTACACTGGAAAATTTAAGAGAGAAGTACAAGAGGATACGGAAATAAATAGCAAAACAAGTGATTAAAAATTTTGCCATTTGGCTTCGGAATCTTATAAAACCAACTAAACCAACAATAAAGGTGATACTGATAATACGTTTAGTAAAATCTAGGAACTACAGAATACAATCGGTTGGATACAAAATTCCGAACATGTTACCATTGTGTGCAGTAACAAAAGAAAGCTGTTTTAGAATTTTAAAAAGCATTCCTCTTCGCGGAACCTGACAATGTTATATTTGTAAATATTAATACTGACAAAACTATAAATCCGCGGTCTAGATCAGATGCGCCACAGAGTTTTTGTCTCGCTTGCATGAAATAATGTGGAACATTAAAGATCTGTTATTCTTATTATTTGCATAAGTACCCAAATTATATTTTACAAAGTTCATTGAAACGCGACACGGCGCGCAATAGTTATAATCAGTAATACCAATACGAAAGATATGGTAGGTACTTACCTACTTTTCCGTATATGTATAACATCCCGTTCAATCATCGCATGAACGAGAGTGCTATTTCCTAAGGCTATTTTACGTTTTCCATTATATTAGATTGGTCCGGCAAAATAATAAACATTGAATTCGACATCCAAAGAACAGGCGACCCACAAATTCCCTGAAACAAATTTCGAAGTACCTGCCTAATTTTACATTCGCCAGCCTGTCGCACAACCTTTAAATCGCAAGGTGTTCAGATTAACATCCGTTAGAATTAATTCTGTCCGCTCAGTCGCAGTGTTTTCCGTTAAAATTTAAATTTACTTCTGCTAGGGATGGACTTGCTATTGAAATGCATGAGATGGTCCGTGTTCCAGAATTAAACAAAAAAAATTGAGTTTTTGTACAGTTTTCAATTAAACCTGTTAAAATTTATAAACTCTTTCATAAGTTATGTTTACCTGTTCATTTTTATTGGTCTGTTTGTTCGGCTTTTTTAGTATTTTATTTACTGCAAGTTTTTTTCGGTAACGTGTTAATGTACTTAATCGATTCTGATGTAATCTATAATGTCGTACCTAATACGTACAGCCAACGATTTGATTTGCAGGCCACTTTAAAAACATTTTCACACTAAAATAGATGACAAATTTGGTTTGAAAAAGTATATTGTGGCCGAGTGAGGGTTATATTGCAGAAACAGCAACGTGCCGCGATTGTGGCTCTGACCTATCGCCTTTACTGACTTGCCCATTGTGCCCTGGCAGCTGCACATTGAGCTATCTGTATACTACACTACTACTACACCACTACAAATGCCATACATCTTTATCTACGGTATACCGTATATAAGTATAGCGCCCACGTAATAGCACTGGGATATATATTATCTCAGTGCTATTACAACATAATAAAATATACAATAAGTATATAAACTAAATAATCTAAAAAAGTAATTTACTTATGTATATTATTTTGTGACCTGAGTGCTTAGCGCGAAAAACTCGTTTGTCAATCGTCAAGGTAATCGTATCGTCCAGCTGTCAATTTATATGGAATTTTGGTAATTCATTTAATCTTCTAAAGAGGCGCTGTTAAAAATCCTATACAAATTGACAGCTGGACGACACGTTTACATTTTACGATTGTCAAACGAGTTTTTCGTGCTAAGCACTCCGCAAACTAAATTGGTCGACATGACAGCGCTTTATAAAATCCCATATATATATTATACAAACAGACTGTGGCTGGACGATACTTTTACGATTGTCAAACGAGTTGTTTGTGATCCTTAGAATGTGTCATGTTATACACCTGCGCCTTTATAGGTGTTGACTTATCAATTTTATGGATAAGCCTATTAAATTCAGCTCTTTGTATCTCAAGTGGTTTCAACGTTATCTTGAAAATTTATTGACACATTTTCTAAATTGTTTGCACAATGGGTTGGAATCTGATACTACGGAGCCTCTGTCGTCTCTTGGGACTCACTTACCTCTCATTAGTAACTGGACTATTGTATAGTAACAAAAGGTTATTGTCTGTTCCATAAACGCTACTTTATTTGCTAGAATATTTGGCTAGTTATTAAAAACCTGGTTCCTGCTCACGGTATCACTTGCTTATTTCCTTCCGGGGCTAGATGGCGTTGTGTGAAGTATCTGTCAGTACTTTTTTATTTATAAACATTTATGTGATAAAATAGTAGTGCCAAATTTCACCTCCACCCGTTCAGTATCTAGTTGCGACATACGAAGTCACATACTTAAAAAAATTGGCATATAATATAATTCACAGGACATTATTTAAGTAAAAATATAGTTGAGGGAGATATTATTTTATTGTTAAAAAAAAAAATCTGCGGTAAAACTGTAAATAAATTTCTGACAAATTAGATTGTTTTTACCGTGTTACGCTTTGTAATTTACTAAGTTTGGTATGCGCTGCACGCGATCCCGTAAATATATGTAATAGTGCAATGTATGTGTAAAATATATAGCAAATACGAAAAATGCTTTTCCCATCACTATGGGAAAGTCCCGCTCGCATTCGATTGTCAAAGACTTACCGGTAAGCTCCTTACGCGAATAAGAAGATTTAGAACTACATCCCTGTCGCAGTTCCTCCGTACCTACTGTCGAAAATATTGAACGAACATTTTTGTTGTGAATTTCTATCGTTTTGCACTTTTACCACCAGTTTCTTTATTATTTTGTCGCAAGCGAGTTCTTTGCCTGTTCAACTGAATGGTTGTCCCTTTGGTAGGTCTACCTAATATTGCGTTTTGTAAGTATTTTCTGTTCCAAAAAATATGTATAAAAATACTAAATAGACTTATTTTAATAAAAAATAGTTTTATATCCCTTTTTGTAAACGATCAGTTAGACATTTTGGTACATTTTGTGATGGATTCATTGAATAATATTTCATGGTCTAAATAAATTGTTTATCTAATCGGGCCAAAGGGGGTTTAATCATTATAGACCAACTAAATGGATGGACATATTAAAAAATAAGAAACTAATTTTAAATCCTCCTTGGAAAAACTACGTGCATATAATGAAAGGGAAAGAGAACCCAGATAAAAGTAGAATAATAAACCAAATTAAGAACTCGATTTCGATACTCATTTAAATATTTGCTAATGAATGAAATACCCGGTGACTTTGACTTTGAATTTCATTTTGCATACTTTTCCCGCTGTGTCCTCTGAGAATTTGACACACACAAAAGTTTATAGTAAAATAATATTGATATCCCAAAAATCGTTTCGCCTCAAGTGAGACTTGAACTTACAATATTCCACACAAAGTCTATTAGTATCTATATTACAAAATTTAGTAAGAATACCCTTAGCGTGATGATTAACACCATAAAAACAAGTACATTACACAATAAAAGAAACACACCCTGTAAAATGTGGGTTGAATGTCAGACACTCAGTCACGCACGATTTAATAATATAATTTTAGAAGATACTTGCTACCTAGGTTTTATAAAGCCCCAGTAAATATAATGAAGGTTGAATAATGAAAGTTGTTAGTATGAAAACTATTATTATAAAGTATAGTTTTTTAGGTGGTTTGTTAGAGTACTTTTGATAAAAAATTTAACACCCCAGAAATTTCCAGTCGAATTGAATGTGTAACAGTTGACGACTTGTTTTATGATTGTTTTGAGTGAGTTTTATTGATGACAATCACACTGAACACGCTTGTTATACCATGCTACAAAACCAACACAATTTTCGGTCAGTGACTTTTAATTTATAATTTAAACGCGCAAGCCTGAAATATCACTTAAAACTTTTTATTTTGCAAGTCTCTATGATCACGCTCTCGTAAAAGTAAGTGTACGACGATCGATACACGATTGCGTAAGTCTGCGATTGCTTTGTTTTGACAGTTGTACTGAATATTAACAGTCAATGCAATTGGGCAGATTTGAGCTATGCTAGTGTTACGTAGTAAGAGTAGTAGAGTTCTTTGTGATAGAGCACGTTCTGGGAAGGACTACCACCATACCTATTTCTGCCGCCAAGCAGTAATGCTCGCATTGCTGTGTTCCGGGTTGAAGGGTATGGTTTCCGGTGAAATTACAGGCACATGAGACTTTCCATCTAACGTCTCAGGGTGGTAACACGCAAGTGATATCTATGATGTTGCATGCGTACATAGGCTACGGTAACCGCTGACCATCAAGTTGGCCGTACGCTTGGTTGCCACTTTAGTGGTATAAAAAAAAAAAACGTTATCACTTATCACTATAGATACAGACAAGCGAGCAGGCGAAATGCGCAAGTTAAATTAAGCGTCTCAAAGCTACGTTAATTACTAACTTATAGTTTTTTGAATAAATATAACACAAATTAAGTTTTAATAAAAAAAACCATCTATCATAAAAAAAAGATTAATAGCGCAATGACAGTGCAAGGAAAATATTGCGAAGAAACCACTATGTCTAAAAACCAAAAATTCGAGTACTCATGTGCCTTCAATTAAACCGCATAAGGTCCGCGTGGTGGTTTGTGACCTGTGATTATGACCCAATCACTCTCGCTTAAAAGTGCTCTCATGATAAAATTTTGTCAGAATTCTATCCGTATCTGAGTCCCATAGTACAAAGTTTGTTTAGTTTAGAGCTAGATGGCGTTGTGTAAAAATGTCCGCACGTATTTTTTTTATTCACAACACTTTAGCCGTTTAATTAAGGCGCTCACGAAGGTCAGAGTCGTACAAACTTACAGCAAGTTAGAAAGTAACTTTGTTTATATTGTGCCGGGACACGGACAATCTAACCAATCTTATTGGAACAAAGTTTTTGCTATGAGATTTACACAGGTCCAATAAAATAGCTTGCTTTAGAAATCCTCTTAAATAATCCCCTTCGAAGGGGATTTCCGAACTTTTTATTCACAAATTCCGAACTTCGCTGCGGCAGGGGATTTGTGAACAAAAAGTCTCAAAAATGTACAGAAATCCCTTTAATCATGAATGTTTCTTTAAACTATAATGCTACGTATTTTGTACATAATGTAACTATACGTAATCATGTATTTTTATAAAATAATAATACTGTATTTTTATATTATTTATACTATATAAAAGCGAAGCGAAGCCTACACTCGATATAGCGATGTCATATTAGCAGTCGCAGGAAGTCGGTGGACGGTAAAGGTAAAACGTTTCCGTTCGAGATTAGCGTGGTGATAGCCCTGAACTAGAAAGCAATACCTAAACATATTGTATATAACTTTAATATACAAAGTATTATGAGAATCCCTAACGATCTCGACACATTTCATAAACATTTCTAAAGAGAAGACATTTTTGTTTCATATTACGCTTCTTTGTTCAGACACTAAGTAGTAATTAGACGGTATTTTTGGAGGCAAATATAATATTCTACTCGTAAAGACTTTGCTTAAATGCTTATTAGGGTCTTCCAAAGGAAAGAAGTTCTAATGGATTTCTGAGGATAGTGTTATTACTAGAAGTGTCATTTTAATTCAAACTTATTTCTATCAGGGGGGTAACCACGAGCTCTTATAGCAATATTGAAATAATATTACACTGTTTTTTGTATGCCAAAATGTCAATCTAACATTGTTTCAATATTGCTTTTGAGCTTGTGGTTACACACCAGGTCTTTTTTCGAATATCGTAGTGAAGCAATATTGATTGTAAAATCAACTGTCTTGCAAATATTATGTAATTCAGTTTTAATACGAATTTGTTGGTTAATTTACATATCTGCGCTACTTTTGGTAGATACCTGCCATTATTTTTTCCAGCACAATGATGTTCGTACGTACATATTCGAATTTTCACGTTTTTTAAATAAATGATGGTGATTTTGAAATTAGTTATTTTTGAATAGTTCGATCCGTATAACATAAACAGCATAGTAACTTTGTTACTTTTTACCAAGTTGTTACAATAAAGTGTTATTTCTTTCATTTATTTAAACTGGCAAGCGAGTAAAGCTAAGCCTAATCTACGTACCTAGCACCAGGTCTTATCTAGAACCATAGTTCAAGGTAAATTTGTAATAAGTAGGTACACTCGAATTAATTTACTGGATGTCTATTACTTTCTTTATTTCATGCGAAAATAATATAGAGAAGGAATGAATAGAACCAGATTCTGATAAAATGGGGATAAAGCGGACAAAAGTGAAAGCCGCCTTAATTTTCCGGTTAGAACCCGCCCTTACACAATTGTACTACGCCTTGGACAGAAAATATATTTTCTGCCCCAACACTTTGGTACAGTCGCTGTCAACTAACGGAGAAATTTAAAATAAGTTTTAAGCTTAATTTTCATTTATTACACTTGAATTTATAGCACCATTTTGTAAATAAAGTAACTAAAAAGAAGACGAAAGAGGTTTTCGACGTCTGAGCTATATGTAAAACAAATTATAAATAAACCAGTAAAATAATTGACATTTGGCTGTACTTAAAAAGTAATGAGATTTTAATATTCATCATCATTAAGACAGCCTTCTGTTGTTTTTACTGCTGCTGTGGGACACTGGCCTACTCTCAAGCAAGAGTTATTGGTTAACCCACCACGCGGACCCAATGCAGATTGGTAGATCTTTCGAATTTTTAGTTCTTGGACATGCCAATTTCCTTACGATGATCCAAAATCCCCATTAACGGGGATCTTCAAAGGGGATTACGACACTAACCCACCGTATGAAAGCACTGGCATTGCGCACCTAAATTTTTCGAATAGAATAATCCATAGGTGCACGACCGGACCTTAGGACCAGGGGGTCTACTCTAGAAAGCGACAAACGATAATTGTGGCCAATATAGTAGCTCAACTTAATGTCGGTGACAACTTAGTTCAGAGCATTCACGGGCATAAGCTGAACCACGAAAAGTGTCACGATTTATCGCATTAATCCGCAAAAGTAGACCCTCACTACCACTAGACCACCAGTGCGTTGATTTTAATATTACTGAGGTAAAAACTTGGGCTGATTTTTATTTTTTTTACTTTCCCTATATTTCAAATTTAAAACCGTGTTTTGATTCTGTCGTTAGATGTACCTCTTTGAACGGCAACAGATACGTACTCAAAAAGATTTACCAAAGATTAAGTTCTTAATCTTTCACTACTATTATGTGTGAAAAGAATTTCATTTGCTTGTGTATTGCAGGGCAAATGTATTGGAATACTTTGTTTGCTGACCGACCTCGATTGTACAGCGGGCGAGTCTAAGACGAGAAACGCACGTTCTCTATTTTTGCCAGGGCTTGAGTTCCTAATCTATAATAAAATCTTGTATATAAAAATATACAAGAGGCAACAGACGAACGAACTAACAAACATGTATATTAATATTAGAGAATATTAAGAAACCTCAAGTGTGACTTTGACCAATAGCAGTTTGAATGATCATTGTCTAATCGCTTCTAAAAATCGTTATTTTATGACAGGAAGTAAGTAAGTAAGCTCATATGAGTCAATAGCCAACTCTGGTGACAGAGTTTTTAGGCTTCTGTCATGGCCTAACAACTTTGAAAAAGCCGGAACGACTGCTAACGTGCCCTCCGAAGCACGGCAGCGCTCAGTTGAAATTGCCACTGGCGGTCACCCAACCAAATAGTGACTACGCGGAACAGTGCTTAACTTCGTTGATCTGTTAAGAACAGCTTAGAAAGCTACGTCACGAGCGCTCTTTATGACAGTAATGCAGTGCTACGCAGAAATATTAGTCCTTGGTGAGACTGCTACTGTTATGGTCAGATAATTTAACCGTCTTTTTTTTTTGCAGGACATCTACAGCTACAGGACAGGATACAGGACAAACCAGCAACCACAATAAACATTCTAATAAATAAATAATAACTTTATTGAGGACACAAAATTACCACGCAAATTGTGTCCTCAATAAAGTTATTATTTATTTATTTATTCTTGCGGTAGCCAGTTTTACTAATATTTTTCACTTTCAATTAAAATAATCAGATCTTCTCTGAAGTTTTTGTGGTGAGTGTAAGAAGTTAAAAATTGCAATTTGTAGAAGATAAATGTAAGATGGATTTCAAAGGACATCCTTTGATATGTAAAATTTTTCCTGTTTCGTGACACATTACAGAAAAAAATTACATATATATTTAAAATACTAATTAATAAAGTTACATTCCTATAGAAAATGTAACTTTATTAATTAGTATTTTAATTTATTCCCACACCTCAGTTTTATTATCTGTAAAATAATACTAATTATTAAATATTACAACGAAACAAACTCTTTCTTGAGATGTTTCGTTACAAACATGTTTCTTGTCAAAAACTAAAACAGCAAAGTATTCCATAATTGGGAACATTAAAAGGCTGATTATGACTACGTATCGTTCGCCTAAACTAAATAATAAAATGACGGCTACCTCAAAGAAAAACATTTAGGGTCACGTCAGGAATAAAGCCCTTAAAGGGCAACTTGTAACATAAGTCAAAGTTCTTATGTTCGTGTTATGAACTCCTCAAGTTTTGCGAGAGTTGAGCTGTTGACTTTTGATGCGAGGGTCTTGATGTAATTTTGTTTACGTTGCAACTGTTGTTGGAACGTTTATTGACGACTTCGGTGGCGCGGTGGTCGAAAGTCCTTTGGTGAAGCGAGTGGTTGCAGGTTCGATTCCTGCTGTGGGACAAATGTTTGCATGATCTGCAATAATTTACGTATTGTTTTAATTACGTAAATATAGTCAACTAAAGGCAAATCAAATAACTCAGACGTAAATCTTTAAAATTACCGGTGCGCGGGCTCGGGTGGTAAGTTTTTGGCACTTGCCGTTCATTCCCGGGACGGCTCAGAAGAAAATGTCACCAACAGTCATCATTCATACGATGATTGCGTCTTAGGTAATCTTAAAAGAACGTAAACAAGTGACTTGTTAAACGCTTCAAAAACTGGCATTTATTTTTACAAGTCTACTCTCGACCTGACCTTAGTAACTTATTCCAAATTCAACAAGACATAAAGTTGGGGTGTACAAAAAGGGACATTTGGCTTAAAGCCTCTATAGAGCCATTCGTGTCAATGAGACATTAGGGTTAACACGTATAAAGGCCCTTATTTCACTGGGCAAAAACATTAAATGAAAATGTTACTGCGGACGAGGGGCGTGGCGTAATAAATTCTTTTACGACGGTACATTTGTAGAGAAAATCGTTGACATAAAGTTTTTCCGGCATATGATTTTTATCGCGAATAACGTTTGCTGTTTGACGGGTCATCAGCTTAGTAGTTATTTTTACTGCTGAAATTAATATTTATTGGTACGAAACGATCTTAATATTATCGCTAAAATAAACTTACCGTGGTAACTTTTGTTTCTATTTTAGAATCTGGAATTATGCCGGGCGGATTATTTCTAAGAATGGCGATTATTTGTAGGTAAAACAGAATCTTAAATTTTTCTTCCGAACAGTTATTTTGAGCCCCATTAAAGTTAATTTGCCTTTGATATACCAAATCTGATAGCTTGAAGTGTATATTTATTTCAGTTATACTAAAACAACTGATAAATAAAAAATAACTAATTTCAATCCATGATTGCAACACACCAAAAAACATAGCGGTCGGGCATGGATAATCTGCCGGATAATCTATCCGACAGTGTCAACTAAAGTAAAAAGTAAGTGTCAACTGTTTGGCTATTACACAACTCAGTTGCAATCCAATTTCAATTAACAACCGATTAAAAAGCTATCCATATTCATAAAAGACGCGTCAGTTTTTGATTGAAACCCAGTGAATAATCAATCGTACCTAACCGAACAAAGATATTAAGAATAGTCTGTTTATTTTCTCTGAGGAGCAACCGAATTACAATCATAATAGCCCTTTTGTTGTTGGGGCTGCTATGAAGGCTATTCATCAGCGATGCATAACGCTTTTCTATGAGATGGAATTGCGTGTGCACCCAAAACAGGTGGGTAACCACAAGCATTATTGAAACAATGTTAGACTGACATTTCGGCATCCAAAAAAAACAGTGTAATGTCATTTCAATATTGCTTCAGGAGCCCGTGGTAGCAAACTTTTAACAAATCTTAAACTAAACGCAATGAAGCTGTCATAGTGTTTTCTTATTATGTTATTTGACAACAATTTAATTTGTTAATGAGGAAAAAAACAAACTGCGATTAAACTAAACTACAGCTAACACCAAGTAGTCAACCGTCAACTGTTGTACATTAGTGGAATCGAATATTTTCAGAATACTTGAGGCATTAGAGTAACGTTACAACCTCATCAGCACCCTAAACCCGTAATGTTGTGGGTAAAATTTCTACGTATACCACATACCACAGATTTCTCGTACAGATAAATTTTAAAAGCGAAGCCTTTATATACCTTATTAAATTATTAACGGCTATTTACCACTTGAATTTGTCATTTGTTTTTGAATGCAAGTGGTAGCCGTTAATAATTTAATATGATTTCTAACCACTATAGGTTTAACTCTCTTTATATACCTGTTAATAAAAACACTGTTCATATATTCAGATGTCTAGAGTTACTTAATATGTTTTTGTTCTGGCAAACCGCAGACCGATACATACCTAGTGCAAACATAATATTCAAAAACTTTTCATATAATTTGTTTTTAATTCATTCATATAATTTAATTTAATTTGTAGTTTGTAGGTGTTTCAGAGCACTGGTGGTCTAGTGGTAGTAATCCCGTCTTCTGATCCTAAGGTCGTGGGTTCGAATCCGATCGAATTTTTTGTGCACAATGCCAGTGCTTTCATACGGTGCAGGAAAATATCGTGAGAAAACCGGCATGTTCAATAATGGACTACATCAAAACGTTTATTTTTTAACAATGTGGCAACAATTTTCGTTTCAGACACTTGTGTGTTCGACTGTATTAGTAAACCGCGCTACCTGCTTGATATAACGTGGCAACTTTATCAAAAGGATTTTATTGCAAATGCAAAATATCGCTGAACTTCTTTAGGTGCAAAGTTATTAAGATTTTAAAAATGATATCGTGCAAAATGAAAATTCAAAAACTTTTCATAGAAGAGTACAATGGTTTTTAGAGATTTATATATGTGTTTCTTACGAGCCTTCTATTGTTCCTACTCTTGGAATAATTGTCTATCCATCACTCTCGCTTAAGAGTACGCCAGTGTCCAGTAAGAATTTTTAAGTCTTTTTCTTCTTAATTTGTATTGTCATAAAAAGTATATTCATAACATTTATTAAGGAAAGCTAAAATATTTTTTCATGTTCTCAAGAAGGCCGTCTTCATGGTTTTCTATTCACTTTGTTAGGTTAGTTTCTTTGTAGTATCTGGCGAGTGCTGACCTACTGGTAGTCGTGACACGGTCACTGAAGAACACCATTTTCAATAAAGTTTCTTTGACATAATCTCTTCCAGGTCACTGGGTCTTACTTCAGTTTGCCCATTGTAGCTATCTCGATAACCTTTTGCTTTTCTACTGCCGTAAGTATTCATAAATTTTGCTTAGGACTAGACCCTTCCGTTTAGCATTTACAGACATGGCGAATATCAGATGAGCTGTTACGTAACTGAGTTGCAATCTGATTCCAATCAAAAATCAGTCAATAGATTATAATATACCAAAAATTATTTCCCCTCAAGCGGGATTTGAACCCGCAATTTTCGCTTAATACGTGGGTCGTCTACCAATTGAGCTATCTCAGCTATATAATCTGTCAATAAGCTGTCAGTCATAATCATACAAAATACGTTAGTTTTTCATTGAAACAGGAAAAATTAATTTAAATCGATAGTCCTTAGTTTCACTTTCATTTATCTTGACTTCTCAGTGGAAAGTCTCTCACTATATATTAAAAAATATATAATCATCCTGGGAACCCCTAACGTTTTTCGTCGGTTAAAAATAAAACAATCATCAATGTAAAATCATCCTTTGCCAGATGTCGAGTAATGTCACTTTGATGTTTTTAGGTGGGTGGACCGCCAAAATACAAAACAAAATTAAAATGTTATTGCCCTTTACAGTTACAAGCAGCACGTAGCTTATAAGTTATGTAGATAGTAAAAAAAAGCTTTAGTTACCTTTTTCCACTTCACATAATTATTTATTTTATTTTATTTTTAACATTTTCGGAAAACTTACAGCAAATAAAAGAACAGTATAAACACTAAGTACTCAAAGGCTAGTTACATTATACCAGACATTAGCAATTTTAATGAAACATTTCACACTTGTAAAACGACCCGTGCTCAAAATGAGAAAGAGTTACGCAAAAAACCAGTCTCTCGAGCGCCAGGTCGTATTTCTCGGCACGGAACCATAAAGAGTGCTTATTTGAATAACATAACACAATTTGTGTAAGCAAACACTGGGTAAATGTTACGATAATGGTTGGTTTATGATATAAAGAGTGTAATTTCTGGTTTTTATCGTACTCTGACCCTTAACTGTTAACTGCCAGAGTGGCTACTGATTTATGCGAACTTACTGCTAAGTAAAAGTAGCTAACCCAAAAACTTTAGTGATAATGTTGGTCATAGAAATTTTATGCTAGCTAAGACAATGCTATGAACAAGACGCTGCGCTTATGACCATTTTATTTTTCACCGACAAAAACGAAGACGAATCTCAAGCCAACTCGTATAATTTTTTTTGACTATTTAAAGCAAGTTTAAGGCAATGCTTATATTACATAAACAAAAAATAATAATTACTAGCGCACATTTTGACAAAGCGTCATTTAGCCCAAAACTAAGCAGAGCTTGAAATTATGGGAACCAGATAACTGATAGCATACAAATATACATTTTTTTCTGTGTTTAATAACACAATATAAACAATTGATTATTACTAAATGGTAACAAAAAATGACGATAGTAGTAAGTAAGTTAGTATGAGTCAGTGGCCAACTCTGGTGACTGAGTGGTTTATTTGACTGAATAAAGAACTTTTGATTTGATTAGATTCGATTTTATTTAGAGTATTTAGGCCGCCCGAAGGCTTCAATCATGGCCGATAATAATGACAAGTTTACTCTAATTAACAACACATAACTTAACAACATCAATAACAACAACTTTTCCGGTGAAATTCCTGGCACATGAGGCTTTCGATCTTAGCCTCAAGGTGGCAACCCGCGAGTGATACCTCTGGTATTGCAAGCGTCCATAGGCTGCGGTAACCGCTTACCATCTTGTGGGCCGTACGCTTGGTTGCCACTTCAGTTTTATAAAAAAAAAAAAAATAACAAAGTAAATGAAAAAGTAGTTACTATCGTGATTAGGTCTATAAATATTAAGACAAAATTTTAGTATTTTTAACCGACGAAAAACGGTGGAGGTTCTCAAGTCGACGAGTATATTTCGTGTATTTTATGAAAAGTTTCACTCGAGCTATTACAATTTATATTTTCCAGGCAATAAATAATCTGATCAAATGAAATCTGGCAAATGAGGTCTTAGAATAACCGTAAAACACTTAATTACGGATAAAAAGGTCGGACCCAAAATTTTAACATAATAAGATTAAGCGAACAAATTTATACAATGAAGATAACTTTAGGGATGATGCATAATAAAAGATTAAAGAAACAAATTAGCCAGAGTGGCCTAGGCTTACTCTAATGGTATTTAAATTAGAACTTAGTGTAAACACACTTAGTGGTACCTACATCGCGCGAATTTGTGCATGTTGATTTCACCGCTGCGTCCACTGACAGTTGAAATTCGAGATATTTTTTTAGTGCACTCTTACACATTGAAGAAAATAAGAAAAGGAAAGGAATGTCATGTTTATGACTTTACCCTTATAAGATTCGCTGGAAAAATCTAGCTTATTAAGCTAGATATTTATATAAACTTAGGCATTCTCATGCCTAAGTTTATATAAATTGTCAGAACAGTCAGAAGGAGAAAATATTTGTTGAAAAAAATGTATAAAACTTAGATTAATGCCAGGTTTTTGTTCTGAGTCGTAGAACTTAACTAAAGGAAATGTACCGAGTTAAGCGTCAAACAGACGAGCAGCACTTTGCTGTTGAAAAAGCCAGCTGCTGTTGTCAACATTGGTCATCAGCGCAGTTGGTAGAGCAAATTCGACACGTCGCTAGCTGCTGCTTACCGATACTGGCGGCCTCATTATAGCGCTCGTATACTGCTGGAGGCAATCACTAATCACTTATAAATTGATTTCGAAAAAAAGCGAGGAAAAAGAGGTAAAGATTGCACAACCATTGGTCAGCGTTTGCTGCCACGTCGACAGCAACCGACAGCCAATCGATCAATATCGACAGCTTGCAGCTTGCTTATCGAAAGTAGCGTTTGCAGCTCAAAAAAAAGCAAGGAACCCAGCCAAGTTTGTTGCCAGATTCTTCTATGCTGGGGTGCGTGAAACTAGCGTTAATTCACCTAGCTTTAAGTCATTCCAAAATGATCCTTCTCCTTTTGATATGATTCTTCTTTTAATGAATAACGAGATTTTTTATTTTTTTGACTTGCAGTTGGCGCTGTTGACAGCAAAGTACTGCTCGAGTGTAAGGCCCCTAAGTACTGCGTCCCGCGTTACGTCACAACTTCATACCGAGCGGTAGACGACATTGACGCTATGACGTAATGCGCCGACACGTTGCCTGCAACTGCTGCCTGAAACGGCTATCAATAGAGTTCTATTTAGTAAACTTTTGAAAACAAGAGCGAGCTCTGCCCACTTCAACATTACAACTAGCCTTAAAAAAATTAACAGGCTACTTGACGTATTTATGTAAACTACAAACTCATTGTAAATTATATTACCACATCAAAAACAGCGTAAACTTGGTAAACCATAAATAACATCCATAATATTATTATTTTAATTTTTAATTGGCGTCGTAATTACGCACGAAAAGATTTCTTAAACAAGCTGTGTTTTTAATGAAGGAAAAAATAAAAAGTTTTAACAGTTACTTTTTGTGCGTGTAACCTGTAACGCAGATTACGTAATTGTAGGCTACCCAAGTACACGTAGATTACGAAAACAATTTCGTAGGTACAGTCAACACCGATCCTGTTTTTAACCCTGACTTAAAAAAAGAAGATGATCAATTAGACAATGTTTTTTTTTGTATTAAGTGATTTCTCCGCCATTATGAATTGATTTTGATGATCCTTCTTTTGTTTAAGAGGTGGCCCCTTATAAATTTTATCGAAAGTTGTTTTGTTATCCGCATTGGGTCCGCGTGGTGGATTAAGACCCAATCACTCTCGCCTGAGAGTAGGCCAGTGTCCCAGCAGTGGGAACATTAGAAGGCTGTCATGATGATGTTTTGTTATTTTTGAATAGGTCATATAAAACGTATTACCACAACCAACCGAAACTTTTTTTTAGTTTTGAGTCGGTTTTTGTAATTTTTTTATAAAGAAATATTAAAATTAAAAAAGTTTGTTTTCCTGGTTACCTACAAAATATAATATAATAATTTTATGATGAACTGATTTTTACGAAATTTTGAGTTGAGATAGCTTAAGCTCTGGAGATTTTTAAGCCGCATAAAACAACTAATTATTCTTATACTTGCAGGTACTTATGACAGTTGTGTGTCTTCACCTAAAAGTAGGTTGTAATTTATTGACCTCCGAAAAAGGTAAGTACTAAATAAATAATAACAAGGTTCTTAGTTTCTCATGTTCTCTTACAATATTTTCATTCCTTTCGTATTCTGGCGACATAAATTGCTTTGTGTAAACGAGTAATTGAGTTTCAAAAATAAAACGAATTTGACCAGACAGATGAGGCTTCGTTTTCTTGATCTTCAAACTCCATTATTTATCGTCGTAGACACTTTCTAGGTTATCGTGGCTCTTTTATACCTGTTTAATACTATTTACTGCCTGAGTTGTTGATTGCTAGGTCTCTTTTCAGAGCACTGGTGGTCTAGTGGTAGTGATTTCCGATCCTATAATATGAAATATGAAGTTTGTGGGTTGGAATCCGGTCGTACACTAATAGATTTTTCTTTTCGAAATTTGTATGTGCGCAATGCCAGTGTTCTCATACGGTAAAGGAAAACATCGTGAGGAAACCGGCATGTCCAAGAACTGAAAATTCGACACCGCATTGGGTGGATTAGGACTTAATTACTCTCGCTTGAGAGTAGGCCAGTGTCCCAGTAGTGGGAACATTAAAAGACTCATGGCATCATGATGATGGTGATAAGGTATTTTTTTTAGTATTATGTTTCAAGATGATTTCATACAGCGCCTGTGAAAAGTTGCTTAATAAAAACGGTCTCTGTGCGTAAAAGATATCGCTAACACGAAAACAGGTAAATATTATAGAGTGAATGTATTTTTACCTTCTGAGCTAATATTTACGGATCTTTTCTCTTATCTCCCACGGGAAATAGTGTCGAATATGAAACTACGCCTTTGTTTGGAGATGTTACTGTTTGCCTTCAAGAGTATAGCACAGTAGAAACAGAGGAGCACTTTTGAAACAATCTTGTATCGCATATTTGTAATAAACACAGCAGCATTTTACTTTTACTATTTTATTTCAGCTATACTGAAAACTGTTAAATATTAAGTATAGGAATAATTGTCAAACGTCCTTCCCTTTTACAGCTAATTTTGCACTTTTTTTAATATTGAACGGCACAACCTATAAAAATCTATAAAAAATCTGTCAACTATCATTACGAATGCAAGTGAACACCTAAGGGGCTAGCCAGACAGAAAAGACGTTTCATAGAAAACGTTTTGAAAAGTCAGGGCAGCGGACACGACCTTGACTCGTCTGCAACCTATTGCAAAAACATAATATAAAAAAGACGAAGCAAGAGCGTGAGCACAATGTAATTAGATCTCGTGACGTTGCCGTTACGTACGTGCTCCGTCTCTTCTATCGTCTCCGTTTTAAAAAGTCTTGTCTGCGTCGCGTCCTTGATACTACTTTTCTGTCTGGCTAGACCCTAACTCAACCAAAATATTTGCAGATATCGAGTATATAAATCTGACAGCAGAAATCAAAATAATCCCGCACTTCTCTATTTCTGGTCACAAATAGGTATTGAATATAATAATAAATAAGGTGGAATTGCGATACTGTTTATTTCTTTCAGAGGCCGAGTAGCGAGGAAAACGCAATCAAATGCTGCTGTCTTTTTTGGTCTGGATTTTGGCTTTTTCGTACGGAACGTACCAATTTAGAAACTTTGCGGTACCTTTGCTACCACGAATGAAAAAACAGTAGAGTTTAAGAGCCTTATTCATAAACATACTTTAAGTCTCTGATAAATAATGTGTATTTCAAGTCTTTTATCTCCTTTGTTCATTGGAATAAGAATGAGAAGGAAAGACAACAACTTAACAAGTCGTTTAAATGTCCGTTTTTTATGAATAAGAGCACTATGCTTCTATTCGATTTATGCCATATTCGTCCCGCGAAAGTTCGACCCAGATGAAAAAATCTACTTTCGTCCCACATGTATGCCGTATTCTTATCTAGTTATCAGGGGTCAGATCGGTTTTGAAGGTTTGCCCATCTAAGGATCATTTAGTTCTATTATCATTTATCGAAAGCTTTGTAAGTGTTTTGTGACGTTTTGTCAATGTAAAGTGTCTTTTGACTTTTGAGATGAACATATGGGTTAAAACAAATATACCTACACCGCTTAGTAATTTATAATATTAGAGCAAGCGGCTATCGATATACAAAAGATATTCCTTTGTCAGTTGTCGAGTCACGTGATTTAGTACTTCTTGAATGGGCTAAACCACCTGAATAATTATGTTTCGTAGCGTGTGTGGTGATGACGGATTTTCACAGATTTTTAAGTCTAGTGAATGTTAGGCTTTGTAGCCCCTACAGCTAATAAACGATTTTGAGATAGAATAGTGCTCAATTTCCGTTTCTAATTTACAATAATGGCCCTTCGAGCAAATTATAATAGTCCGTCGAGAAATTAAAGTCAGCCCGTGTCGCTGTACATTGACTACTATATAAAATGGCCTTTATCGTCAGTGCACTTTAGATTCAATATCGCGATCAAATGTTACGGTCCGAGGGTTGATCGCCTGACTCTATCAGTACGGAACCAGACTGTATATTCTTAATTTTAAGGCTCATTTTCACTTGTAAGCGTTCAGTGATTCATATTATGTTAGTAGCAGAGCTTCTGTGCGTTAGTATTATTAAAAGGCGTGAAATCGCAGTCAATTAATACGACTATTACTTTAGTGAGTTCGCGTTTTTTGAGCAGATATCTCGGTAATAGTGCCCCTTTTTTGTACCTTTAAATGCTGCATATAAAGACTGGCTGGATTGACTAAGTATCTATTTCTAGTACTTACTTAGATACTTTCAAATTTTTCAATAAGTTAGTTGAATGAACCGAGCTGAAACACCCTTAAAATGTAAAATAAGTGTGTGGATTTTCATCAAGCCATTTTCGATAACACAAAACATAATACGTTGCGTTTTCAAATTCATATCATTTTTGTATTTTTTTTTAATACCTATTAGTGTGTGGTACAAATAAAAATGCCAGTTCCAGAAATCTCAGCTAACTATTATATATACATAATACTATATTGAATTCGGTTAGCGTGTAAAACGATGGAAACGGCCTGTTTGGGCAATAATGTTTTGTAAGCACGGCATCTTACTACTTACCCCTGGTAAATTCTAGTGAGACCACTGACATTTGATCTTTTAGATTCGGATCACGACATAAAAATAAGTTTATGCAAGATGAAAAATTCAATCTTAATTGTCTTAATTTTTGTCAAGTCCCAAATCAGATTCAAGGCGGTTTTAGGAACCATCGTTTTTAAAAATTATTACCTGTATTTAATTGTCTTCGTCATTTTAATGTTGGCGACTCTAATATTAGTTGGCAGCTTGCAGAATCTGATAATTAAAATATAATACCACGTTTGACTTTTTGATAATACTCTTTGCAATAATTCTATAGTCTAATAGCAATTCTAAATCAAAGCACAATAGTTATCGCTGTAGGTAGTAAGATTGTTTTAGAATAATAACT
Organism: Colostygia pectinataria; assembly: GCA_951394395.1. Classification (NCBI taxonomy): domain Eukaryota; kingdom Metazoa; phylum Arthropoda; class Insecta; order Lepidoptera; family Geometridae; genus Colostygia; species Colostygia pectinataria. The sequence continues at coordinate 8,140,804 of OX596362.1, forward strand.
AGCCCCCCGATTGTGTAACTCGGTTTCAATCCGATTTCAATCATCGAACTGTCACTAAGCTGTCACATTCATACAAAATACGTCGGTTTTTGATTGAAATCAAGTGAAATCGATTGCAACCGAATTACGCATTCGGGGGGCAGATCAGTTAACCAAGTCAAAATCAAATGGATTCGTAATAGCTGAGACCTCTAATATTACTTACTTAACTCTGCTCTGATTTTTTGTACAGTTGCAGTGGTTTTGTGTATTTCTAAAACCGCAAATGTCAAGCCATTGACTATAAGGTACTTATAAAAAGTATTGTGGGTTTTTGGAAAGGTGACTCACGACCCTTGAACTCGTAGTTTTTACGATTCGGCTAATGAAACTACTTTATGTTTGGTCTGAATTTTGGCTTTTTGTTCGTGTTAAAGATTTCTAAAAAAAACCGAAGAAACCATTTTTTTCGACACTTTGCTTAACTGTTGATAATAATGTAAATAATACAAAGGTTCAAAATTTATAAAGAACGCAACTTTTATTATTCACATAAAGTGACCACTACTCTTAGGGGCCAGCCTGATGGTTAATGTAAGTAGCCCACCTGATGGTAAGCAATTTCTTGATGGTAAATCTCATGTGCCTTTAATTTCACTGCAAACCATACCTTTCGAACCAAACCCTGTAACAAGAATTTTACTTTTTTAATGGTCAATTTTGAGACGTATTTAGTATATTGTTCCACTGCTAATGATTAACGAGCGATTTAACTACAGACGTTAATCCGCCCTTAACGTGCATCAAAGTCGTGAGTTTAGTCACTCGGTAAAGGGTGTAAAAATTACTTCACTGTATAACATATCGGGTGTAAAAATCTGAACATATTGTTTATTTCTAGCGGGTCGCCTTGTGATTCATTGTGCACATTTGTCAGTGTAGATGTTGATCGTAATGTATGCACACACGGCCGTGCTGTATTTTATTTTTCTTTCTAAAAAAACATGTTCTAAGTAGTTACGAGTCGGCTAAGCATAACACAAAATTTCCTTAGAGAAAAATCATTTAGTTACACTTGTTTTTACGGGTTTTTAAATGCTGGTAAAAGTGACAACGTAAAAATATTACTACGGGTGTGCTTTGTAACCTCAGAGGCCGGCTCACAAATATACATAACACTATGATAGCACGCTTTTTTAATTTTTAATTTTATAATCTCAATTTGTGACAAAGCCGGTCTGGCTTTAGAACAATGCTTTTTGCACATTAGAATCATAAAAATAAAATAAGAATGTAAATTTAACACAACCTTTAATTATTGGTTGATAAATTGACACTATCATTATAATACGATTATTTACAAGCTACATAATACACGAAGAGTTCAGAAACTTGTGCTAGCTAAGCCTTAAATGCAGGTATCTTTTTTTTTTTTTTTTTTTTGTTAACGGGGAGGAATCTGCATCCAGACATCCCGTCGCATAAGGGTACGACGGGGGTGTGTGAGGTTGTCGGACTCGACGACTCACTAAACCATCCCCGGTGGCCAGCCTCGATGCATGCCAAGGGGCTCCACGGTCCCCTAGGGCTATCAGTGGTGCCCCTCTCGCATCGCGCTCAGAGCACATCCCGGGGCTGAAAAATAGTCAGCCCCAGCACCTCGCAGTGCTGCGGCAACACAGGGCCACCCCTGTGCTACCGCCCTTCCCGGGTTCGCTGAAAACGGACGACCAGAGCCCTTACTCTAGGCCGCCCACGAACCCGAAAGTTCCCCTGCTCGGCAGGGGATACCGCTTGGCCCCTTATGGGGCAGGCAGTGCGGGGCGGCCGTTGCCGTCACCCCGCCGCCGCCTTCTCCGAGCGGGATCGGCTCTCTCCCGATCTCGCTCAGCGGCCTCTTTCCGAACCATTACGGTCTCACAGAAAGAGGCCACGGCCCTCCACGCCGTTTCATCTGCCAACATGGCCTCAACCACGCTTGGCAGAGAAAGATCCTGCCCGATCCTGGTGACCAAGATCCCGCGCTCCAGGCACCACGCTGAGCACTGCTCCAGCGTGTGCTGCGCGGAATCTCGGTCCCACCCACAATGGTGACATTGTGGTGTCGACTCGCGACCGATCCTACTCAGGTACTCACCGAAGCATCCATGTCCGGTGAGTACCTGAGTAAGTCGATAGGTGACGTTGCCGTGCTCCCTTCCCAGCCAGGCTTCGAGGTTGGGTGCAATTGCGCCGACGATGCGTTGGCGCGAACTCCGCGGCTCCTCGAGCCGTTCGCGCCACCTAACAAACGCACGCCGGCGCTCTTGCACTCGCACTTCACAAGGCGCGATTCCGCTCCCGTCATCATGTCGGAGACGAACGTACACACGCGCGTCAGTCTCCGCCAAGATGTCGAGGGGCGGGAACCGCGCCAGGATTGTTGCCGCCTCTAGGGATATCGTACGATACCCCCGTGCGATCCTGATGGCCATAGGACGCTGCAAGCTGCTATACAGCAACCTGTAGCGCCTAACACCCGCTAGTCTGTGGGACCAGACGGGTGCTCCGTAGAGAGCCATCGATCGCACCACCCCCGCGTACAGGCGGCGAACTCCTTCCCGTGGTCCCCCGAGATTTGGCAGCAGTCTGTGCAGAGCACCCACTACCTTCTGAATCCGGGGGACGGAGCGTTTGAAGTGCTCCCCGAAGTCCCAACGGCTGTCCAAGGTGAGGCCCAGGTACTTGAGGTACCGCCCCACCTGGACATCCACGTCACCTATCCGAATCGACACGCTGGGTGGTTCCCTACTCCTCGGGAGTTTGTGGAACCACAGCGCCTCGGTCTTGTGAGGCGCTGTCCGCAGACCCAGCTCGTGGATCTTGTCCACGACACAAGCCACCCCAAGCTCGGCGAGCTCCTTGGTCCTGTCGAAGGAGTCCCCACCAGCTAACACTAAAGTGTCGTCTGCGTAGCAGACAACGTGTACGCCGGCGGGGAGATCGACACGCAAGACCGCATCGTATGCGAGATTCCACAGCAGCGGTCCCAGAACGGACCCCTGTGGAACCCCGCAATACACTTCCCTCTCGTGCAATGTACCATCCCTGCCTACATACTGCACGCACCTATCCCGCAGGTAAATGCAGGTATCTAGCTTAGCTTAGCTTACCTCAGACACACAATACAATTTAATTATAACTGATTTATATTCAAAAGTTTAAGTTCTTTATCATGACAGCCATCTAAATGTTCACACTGCTGCGACACTGGCCTATACTCAAGCGAGATTAATTGAGTCTTAATCCACAAGAATGATGTTTCCTTCACCGCTTGAGAGCACTGGCATTGCGCAGATAATCTTTTTGAATGGAAAATCAACTACTGCATTTGTAACTACGATTTTAGGGTAAAGACCCGATCGTAGGTTCAAATGACGTAGACGGGGTCAATAACACCGGCCATTAATTGGTCTTCTCATAATTTATGAATAAAAACCTGGCATATTTAGACATTTAGACAAGGGGTTGTCTATCATAGCACGTCATGATATGGGTTCCAGTACCTGTCTTTTCAAAAGTTAACACAAGTAATAGGTATCAGAATCAGTTATTTGCTATATAATTTACTAGATTAGGGGTGAGTCGAGTCTTGATTAGACTCGTGGCGAAAGGTGACAATTATTTATTATTTCAAGAACATAGTTATATAGATAGAATACCTTATGGAAATGGCTTAAAATAATTTAATTTGGGCGATTTTATCAAGACTTATATATATAATTAATATTTTGGGCATTATGAATGAGATAAATTTTTGATTATAAAATACACAATAGGAACATTTTTACAATATTATATCTAAATAATAAAGTCAGTAAGATTTAAAATTTATAACTTTTCAAAATTAGCGGACTCTGTCTTCTCATATGCTTAAAAAATATATTTTAAAGGCTGTGTGTGTCAGTGACCAACTCTGGTGACGAAGTTAGTAGGCTGCCTGAACGCATCTGTCATGGCCTGTAAATGTCCTTATAATATGCATAATTTTGTTATACATAATATAATTTGAGGCGTGACCTTTTGGAAACAAATACAAACTATAATGGAAAAAAAAATCTCTGTATTTTTCCTAAACTTTATATTTTTCAAAAGAAACACACGTATTTCGTAACTGCGTATCATCTTGTATATAAGTAAGACAGTACCATCCTTGCTCTTAAAAGACAATATTTCATAGCAAAATTGGATAAAAAACAAAATATTACTTTTGTTGGGAGATTGATTGGATCGAGTTAGGGAGGGTGCATACGTATGGAATCATTTGCCGTTCCCATTGATGTTGAAGTACTTTAGCGGAGTTGATTCTTTTGTGAATGTGGTCGATATACTATTAAATATTATGTTGTTTTTGGCTTTTATGCCTTATGTTATATGAATGGGAAAGATTCCTTTGTCGATATAAAAATAAAGCCAAATGAGTTTTATTCTATAAAATCACAAGGATCACTTTGAAACGTCTTACAGGCAAGATGAATTTACAGTTTAAACGCGTCCAATTACTTGAGTTAAGATACACAATTTTGGATAGATAAAAGAGTAGGTAAAGCAAAAACTGTTTAGTTATTTAATATATTTTATTGTCATTGTTTGCTAATCTAATTATTTTTTGTTTGTGTTTTTAAATGGTTGGTGCCTGTTTGTGTATTTTGTACTTTTATTTGAGTAAGCTAAAAGTACGAGTTATCTACGAGTAGTAGGTAACGCCTTAGATAATAGAAAAGTTCTGTAATTTATTGACCCTTTATAATTTAACAACAGACTTTCCAGATCTCATACCTCAGTTAAATACGAATATGATAATAAAATTGTAATAATGGTGTCGAGACTGTTAGACCGATTTTGATGAAACTTCAAAAATAAGCATTCTAGACCTGGAATAGTAGGTAGGTATATATTATTTATCTAGGTTATATGCGAGCAGAGCTGCGAAACTAAGACAAAAGTAGACATAGTAATTGAGACATGGGTTATTTAAATAAACTGTCAATTTATCTAGGCGATATCCGAGAGTAGAATATTCATTGCTGAGTAAATCCACGGTGCAGTGTGCTAGATAAATCTTCATTAAATAGCGTTTATCTTGAAGAGGACTAGGGGTGACCATGACTGCTACTTTTTTAGAACTTTGTAATTACTAGAAAAACACGCTGACTTCGTTCCAACAGACTCAATTTCAATTTCAAAAGCCTTTATTTAAAAATCTTAAATTGAGTTTACAAATTATTATTTTATGCCATCGGTAATGACAGTTTGGCATGATTGTTTTGCTTTTCAGTTAACACTTCTGGGAAAAGCCTATGAAACAGACGTTTTACGATTAGGAATATGCAATCATGAGCAATTTTTCTCCGTAGCGGTTTTGCTGTCACTTTTTCTTCCCATCTTCGGAATGGTTTTCTTCTTGCTATAAACATAAACCACGATCGCAAGTTTTATTTGGTGGTAAAACTCCTCAGCAAGAGTCCGTCTTGGTGGGTACCACCTTAGTGTCAGATAATCTACCTCCAAGCAGTAGTGTGCAAGCATTACTGTGTTTAGGTTTGAAGGGCACTGTAGCAAGTGAAATTACTGTCCGTCGCGTCGCGTGTTTGTTTTCGTACTATATAAATCGGAACTCGATTGCGATTTATAGTACCTACGATTACTATCTCGCTCAGTTTTAATAGATATGACAAAATGAGGATATCCTGTTTCAGACAATTGCATGGTGATGCTAAAAGAGATACCAACTGAATAACACCCACACAGGAGCCTTCCCAAACCTCCCTAACTGGTAATAGATTCCACGAATCAGTTTTAATTTAAAGGGATAATTCAAAATTGCTTATAGAATTACAATATCCTACTAATATTATTTATGCAAAATTCTGTGTGTATTTATGTACCACATGTATATCCGATTGTGATAAATGAAATGTAGATGGCTTAAGTACTGGAATAACACCAAAGCTAATATTTATCCCGGTAAAATTGACTGTTCCAGAGTTTTTAAAGCTTAAAAACTACAAAAACGCGAGTGAAGCCGCGCGGGTAAGCTCGTAGCACAGACTTTTCTATCTCTACAAGATATACATTAATTTAGTAGGTAGATGAGAAATTAGTAATCAATTAGTACTCAAATTTAGCACGTTGAAATATAATTGACATAAATTATTTGTGTCAATCATAATTTACCTATATTATGCTTGGGGTATTACAGGTCAACTGACAAGGGTAACAAACAGACGCATAAGCTGGCTCTATAGGTTGTTAGGTAAGGTTTAAGGCTAAAATGGTTTTTTTGACAAACATAACCAATAGGTAAGGAGCAATTTTTTTTTCTGCTCTTACCTTGAGCCTTAATCCGACACTAAAGGATTTATATCGGACGCCGTCTAACATTACTTTCAGTACCTTTCTCAATATTTTTGGTGAAAGGTAGGTTACATCAACAACTTCATGACGTCTCTATAAGAGCACATTTAAATAAAAGCTGCACATAAACGCAAATCTGCTTCTTATTTGTTTTCGGTTTTTTGTATTCCACTTCTCTTGAACATCAATTCAACTGCGGTTACGATTCAGCTAAACCCAACGATCGATCGAGTATTTGTTTAAATTGCTCTTCAGCAAAATAGTTTTTTGGTTAAAAACCGAAACTCTATAGGAAACTACAGTTGGAACTGATTAAAACGTCAACGTTTGCTAATGGAATCAGGCTGCAAACGAGCTACATCCCGGAATTCGTAAGCTTGTCATCTCCGAAAATGTTATTGTCCAAAATGTAGTTTGGATACACAGGTAAGACATACTGGACAAAAATATTACGCTCAAACTTTAAAATACTGTTTATTTGGTAAAGTGGATATTTTGGTGCTAATATAGATAACAAGATACAGAAACGAGTAGTAGTATTTCGGTATAGTATGCAGTAGTTTTTAATGCCAACAAGCTTAAAAAAAAGCATTATTTATTATTTGACTAGCAGCCCGCCCCGGCTTTGCACGGGGTATACGCATGAACCTGCCTCTTAAATCACTCGATTGATGAATCTGTATTAAAATCCGTTGCGTAGTTAAAAATATTTAACAGGCGGCCAAAAGCGCCTTCATATTATCTAAAGATTAGATTAGTAGGTGTCGAATAAAACATTTTTACGACCCTAACTTCTTAAACTATTTCGTACCGAAAGAAACCCATACTATCCTTCATAGTAAGAACTTGGATTAGAAGACAAAGCCAGTGTTCGGTAAAAGCGACACAGCAATGCAATTAATGTTCTGCACCTTTGCAGTGCATGTAACATGGACTACAAGCGCTCTCCTTTACACAGCCTACTGCAAAGCTAGTATTCACCTAAATAGAGAGGAAATAGAGAATAGTTGTCACCTATGGCTTCACTCGCGTGGTACCTAAAATAAGTAGTAAGTTAAAATTATATTCTATGGTTCAATTTACTTACTAACGTGTGACGAATGTGTGAAAACAGAAAGTGCGAAAAACGTGTGAAATGCAATTATTGTAATTTTGATGCCATGGTAATTATTAAGATTTATGACAAGTGATACGACAAACCTCTCGCTTATAACTTGGTGATCAGGGTAGACAATAAGCGGGCATTATGCAGAGTCAAAACTGAGATAGATGTCAAAAATGTAACATGATTGGAAATCCGATATACCAAAATAATTGGCATAAAAAGGTCACCCTCTTATTTGCGTATCGTTTTTGCCTCCGTCAACGGAAGGTCGCAATAAATAAAACGAATGGTGTTGGTAAAATGCTATCACATGCACCTGTCGATTTTTCAACGGAGCCTTTCGTTGGGCAAGTGTGGAAAACCATTTTTTACTGATGTTGATATGAAAACTCACTGTTATATCCAAAAAGTCTTCAGCAAGAGCTAATGTTGGTGGTTACTACCGCAGTGCCAGATATACTACCTAAAACTTAAAAGTCAAATGAGATTTAACAACTTTGTCTCAGAATGACGAGCACAGTGCAGTGCCTCTAGATAACACTATATCTTATGGTCAGGCGTGGCTCGTTACATAAGGTAACCTACTTCTCTGTAACGTTATTAACTGACATAAAACAAAAATTTAAATAAGCATTGTTGAATAGCCAGCACCAGTACCCGGACAAATATTCGGAAAATTTTCGGACTTATTGGTGGAATGATTCTTTTATTTATTTCACAAATACAATAAGATATAAAGACACAATTGTATTCGAGAATTCACGTAACACGATTTTCTTCAAAGCCTCTTCCATACTCCCCCTACTTCAAAAGCAGATAGAAGGGTGTGTAATGTGACGATATCGGGAGAGTGTCAAATCGAGTTCCGGGCATTTCGTACCCAATCTATTGGCCATCTCTAAACGAAAATCTGGTTCCATCCTCGTCCAGTCTACCCTGACCCACGACTTAACACACACTAGCTATAAAACTACAACAAAAGATTGAATAACAGAGCTTTTTGCAAATTGGTCTTCCGTGATCAAAGATTATGATGTGTATAATTTTGGTATTTTGTGTTTAGCTAAATCGAATTCTAGAAAATGAAAAATACATTGGATAACTATTTTATTGAAGTGGGGTTAAGAAATTTTGCCGTTTTGACAATTGTCAATTGTAAATAGATGGGTTTGCAAAGAGTGTAGAGAACAGGAATAGGAAATAAAAACATCAAAATATTACAAAAGTAACGAGGAAGTGGTTGGCCCATCTAAGAGGCACCAAGTGACGTTACTTGATAACCAACAAAGAAATAATAACTTAAATTCAATTAGTTTTATTTTAATTTTTCGAACTCTTGGTCAGTTTGTAAAAGAACGAGTTGTTACTGGGAAGGTATTTGATATATAAAAATAGGACAAACAGCAATAGATTTAAAACAGATATCACTTTGTCGGTTGTTGTGTCACGTCACTTGGTGCTTCTTAGATGGGCGAACAGCCTAAAGAGTTCTTCTCTTTGATAGTTTTTTATTTCATAGCTTGTGAAGAAAGCAAGCGGAAAATAATGTATTCTTTGCAATAAAATGATTCTGTTTCTTATATTTGTATGAAAACTGTTTGTCTACACTACCTTCATTATTTTGCTGCGAGATGGTAAAGACTACCATTCATGATAAAACTTACATTAAAAAAATCTAACTACAAAGTTTTAAAATAATAAAGCTTTGTTGTTTCATAAAATATCACTTTAACATTTTGACGACCACGCAAATCAGCTGGTAGGTACTTATACTGGCTAAGAAATATGAGCATCACTATTATCTATCTTAAAAATAATTATCTAACCAAACTAAAACTAATTAAGATTTAAGTTAATATCCTCAGATTTTGTGCATGAACCCTAAAATTTTCTCCAAATTCCTTTATTTCTGCCCGTCTCTTGCTAGTCTGGACCATAGTTTTCCAGCTATTTTACAATAGGACTAGGAAGTTAACTAAAATACTATAAAAAATATGTGTGATACACACACGTTATAAAATTATGCTGTGGATCTGTTACAGTATTTTGCACTTTGAATAGCAAGCCTTAAAAATATTATTCTGAGAATAATGCGCCAGATGAAAAAAAACTTTGCTTACGCTTTTGATTCTGAATAACAAAGCAAGAATAACTTTGCAATTAGTAAAGGTATATATAAGGTAAGGTTCGATTCCCGCCTCGGGTCAAATGTTTGTACGATCTACAAATATTTGTTCCGGGTGTTCTGGGTATTTTCTATATATAATAAAAAATATCTATCTATGTACTGTATTGTATTAAGTATATATCAATCATCTAGTCCCCATAACACAGCTCTGTGTAACAGTAGCTTACCTTGGGGCTGGAGGATGCTGTTTGGATTGTCCAGCATTATTTATTTATTTATTTTATTTTATTTATTTTATATGTCTAGAAAATGGGTCATAATTTAAAGTTCGTGCAAGTGCCTAAGTTATTTTAAGACTAAAACATTACTACATTTAATTTGACTCTTCTAAGCAATGCGGGTTGCGGCTTGCGGTTATAGTTGTACAAAGGCAATGTATTAAACTAATCTCAGCTCAAAATATTCAAAATGCGAGGCGGTGATGCGAGAAAAGAAAACGTTTATTATTATAACGTTTATCTAAAGTCTTATTTTTACCTTACCTATCAGTAAATTCTATTATAATGGCAAGCATTTACCCAATTTATACGAAAAACGCTTTTCAATTATTGACAATCGACTATTGAAGATATTTTACCCACACTTACCGATGTTTCACATGTTGTGAGCAAGCTATAGAAGTATCACGTAAAACTCTGATTTTTATACAACAAAAGTGGAAAACTAGCATAAGGCCCGATGATAAGCGATTCAGATTGCGACATCAGAGATATCACTTGGGCGTTGCCACCGGTAACCTTTCTGTCATTTGAAAATTGAAACACCGAATTCTTAAATTTTAAATTAGTGTAGCGTTTCAGCATTTGAGCATAAGAATTTAATAAGTTAACCAATCCTTAACAATAAATATTTTATTTATTTATTTATTTAATTCTTTATTGCACAGAATATACAGTACAAAAGGCGGGCTTATTAAATATTTGTTCTGGTGTTCTGAGTATTTACTAGGTATAATAAAAAATATCTTTAATATTAAATAATAAATAATGCTGGATAGATATTTTTTTATTATATATAGAAAATACCCAGAACACCCGGGACAAATATTTGTAGATCGTACAAACATTTGACCCGAGGCGGGAATCAAACCTGCAACCTCCGCGTCGCAGGCGGACCTGCGCCCGCTGCGCCACATCGGTCGTCAATCTATCTATGTGTTGTATTTGTATTAAGTATTAGTCATCTAGTACCCATAACACATGCTCTGCTTACCTTGGGGCTAGATGATGCTGTGTGGATTGTCCAGCATTATTTATTTATGTACTTATTTATTCATTTATTGAGAGAGTTAGCCACTGACACACACAAAACTTACTTTATTTTGTTGTTCTATCTGTTCATACCTTTACAGCTGAGGAGATACAAAGTGCTGTAAAAGCGCGCATTGTACTTTTCTTACTCTGATATAAACCTCGATTTCCACCTTACATCGTTAACTTTGATTAATGATGTAGGAACACTGTTTGTTCCGATGGAAAATATATGTCTATCAGTACCTTTAGCACTCGTTTTTAAAAGTATCAAGATCATATAAATTGGTGGTATATTTTCTCTCTAATAATATAGGTAAATGTGAAAATTTATGTGTGCGTCATAGCTTATTGCTTCGTGTCTGTCTAGCTTCAAACTAAACAAAGCTTGTAAACATATTACTAATCAAGGACTTTTTATTATTATTACATATAAACATGAACCCGGAACAAATATTTGCAGATCATCCAAACATTTGTCTTGCAGCAGCTTCACAACTGTGCTGTTTTTATTATCACACCACATAGAATATCAGTTTGTAAGGCTCACTAGCAAATCGACAGAAAAAAAAGATTAAAATCAAATGGTATCAGTTGGGACCTGCGTCCCAATAAATTTGGTCCGAATCGACAGCAAGACAAAAACTTGTGCTGGTAACTGTAGCTTCTGTCAAGGACAAATTAGCTGAATAAAATTTATAGTAAAATGGGGTTCTATTATAGTTCTTTCCTTACCACATGCTGGCACTTTGGGTTATTTTGTTTAAATAATAAAGTATTTGTATTTTCACAGAGTTAGTTTCAAAGACATCAGTCGAGGTTAGGTAGGTACTTACTTAATTTAACAAAAAGTAGAATAATCTGGTAAAAATATTGCAGGTGGTATGTCATGCAAAGCTACGCGTACGTAGACCTCCTACGTCGTAGCCTTTGTCGTAGCCTACGTCGTAGCATGCTATGAAAGCTAGCTCCACTATCTATTATGTCGATCTCGGTGACGCGTTAGACGAGTGCCTGGCTGAGAAACAAGAGGTCGTGGGTTCGATTCTCGCTGCGAGACAATGTATAATCTGTAAATATTTTTATAGTATTAACCATCGAAATACTAAAGATTAGATAATAGTATCCCAAAAAATATTTCGTCTCACGCGGAATTTGAGCCCAATATTTATATCTCAATTAGTAGAGCACCCAGGCAAGCGGAGGTTGCGAGTTCAAATCCCGTTGAGGCGAAATAATTTGTGGTATATTATAATCTTCTGTAAATATTTGTTTCGAGTCTGAGTGTTGCTGTGTATTAAGTATTTATGTATTCTATCAGTTATCTGGTTCCTATAGTACAAGCTTTGCTTAGTTTAAAGCTAGATGGTGCTGTAAATGTCCGCACATAATATAAATAGTTTAGTATAGACAAAAGTTACTGCAAGTGTGAAGTAGGAGTTTAAATATGAGGATTTTTTATTGTAATTTAAAAGAAAACACATTAACTTTCCTTAATAAGTCAATATTAACTTGCAACACTGGTTATTGAAGTTTTTTCACTGCTGCTTGTCTGCTAAATGTGCGCTAAATACGTGTGTGCGCGTTGAATTCATCAAACGCTTCACAATCACTACAAAGCTCAAATTAGCTTTTATCTTAAAGTAGCTTGCAAAATAAAATGAGCTTTAATGCGTAAGTTTGAATAAAACGATGCATATGCATTTTTAAAAGGCTAGCTAACCCTATATTTACGAATTAACATTGATTTGTTTTGTGCTATAGAAGAAGAATAATTCGTGCATTTTACAGATTTAGAAAAGTACTAAATGTGATAGTTACAAAAATCATTCGAGTAAGTGAAATTGTGATTATAATTACCAGGAAAATGGGTTGCTCAATCCATTGTACGTAGTGAATAAGTACCTACTATTATTTCCTTATTTAGTGGCCTTATTCCACCAATCAGTAGTGCCGCAGTACAATAACTTCTTGAACCATATTTCATTGAACAGCGAGCTGGAATATTGAATTTATGTTATGGCTTGCAAAGCAATTACCCAGTGTGAACTCATTTTGAAATAATGAATTTAATTAAAACGGACTAAGGAAGCAATCACGCAGAAAGCAGAACCACATTTGTTTAAAAAACTTGCAACTTCTCGTTATTTTTTTCAGGAGAATTCTGCACATCAGTGAAATTCTTTTTGCAGCGAGGAATTCTCTGACATTTGCGTTTGTGATGTTTCGCATAGCTGACCTTTTGGATGCCACTAGGAACGGCCTTTATTTACGTACTTGACTATAATTGGCGTGAAGTACGAGTAGCATCTCAATTAACAATTACAACATTGAAAAGTATGTTCATAAAAATATAAATCAGAAATTCTAACGTTTTTCTCAGCTTACCAATAAATTTAAATAAGAATACAATAAAATCCTTTTAGACCCACGGCTCAACTACTGCGTGCACAACTGGTTGATCCGTGGGTCTTTTCGCTTCCCTTCTACACAACTGAGTTCCCTACGACTCAACCCAGACCCTCGGCATAACTACTATGTCATTACGTATGAGATGCTGTGAACAATAGTCATCTGCTAAATATTTTAAAGGTGCCCTTGACCCACTATCTCTGTTTCCAAGGATGTAAATAAAATCTAAAATACCTACCGATATCGGAGATAATTTACCTGTTACATAATAATATGATGTATATTTCGTGTTTTGTAAATAACGGTAGTCTGGTTTCGTCGTAAACTCAGATGAACATATTGGTAGTTGGCGGTTTCAATTTGTGACGTGGCTCATGTCTAGTAATGACCGACTCCCATTTGCATGATAATCATTTTACAACGAACTAATAAAACCGTTATTTCCTTCAATAGCAAGTATCAGATAGTAAAGGTATGTTGGTGTGTGTTATAAGTTCAACCTCTAGTTTATAAAAAACCTGACGCGATCGCAATTAATAGGCTTATCATCACCATCATATCAGTCGATTGACGTCATGGACATAGGCTTCCCCTAAAGAGCGCCATGATAATCTATTTTGTGCCACCATTCACCGACTTCCTGTGACCGCTTTAATGTCATCGGTCCATCGAAAAGTGCAGGACGCCCCCCCCCCAGTCCTACACTTCGTTTTCCAGTTCGTTTCCATTCGGAAACTTTCATTATATCTTTTATTCGTTTGTTATCGGTTCTGCAAGCTACATATGGCCTGCCCGCTGTCACTTCAACTTACTTATTCTAAGAGCTATTTCGGTTAATAATAGACTCAAAATACACATATATAGTCTGATCCTTCACAACTCTCTGTGTCTTAGAAACTTCGAGAACTTTCTGTGGTACAACAAACAGACTCGGAACTAGTATTTGCAGAACACTTATCATTTTTTGAAAACAGTTTGATTATAATTATTGTAATTGACGACCTCGGTAGCGCAGTAGGTGCTTACCGGGGATACATTCTTATGATCAACATTCACATGATCAATATTAATAATATTTACACCACTAGATCAACTGCTGTATGTTCTTACGTCCCTACTGTATTTGTATTATTCAGTGATAAGAAATAACATTAATTCACAATGCGCAAACCAACAGACAGCCGAAATGATTTCTAACCACTTCAGCTCAATTTTTTATTGTTTAAAATTGCATAAACTGTGTTTCTTTAATAATTTACTCCTGTAGTCTGAAGGAAGGAGCCGGGAAACAGAATTATTATGTCCGACTTATATGCACCCCCATTTACTATTGTGTATTACCTGCTTTGTGAAACTACATAATTTGTGTTTATTTAATGTTCCTAATTGTTATAACGGTATGTATACTGAATTTGGTTACTCAATAAAAAAATATTATAAGAAAAAATGATTATTATTACTGCTTGAGTTCAACCCTTATCATTCAATATTTAGATGCGATGGCTGCGCATATTTAAAATAACCCTTCATCGTAATGTTGGTCAGGGTATTTTAATGTGCTGTGCACGTTTCAGAAATTATAATGATTAAATTCGGAGCTTTAAACAACACGTACCTACACCTGATTTCCATAAAAACGAGAAATTATCCATATTTGGATTTTGTGTAAATTATAAATGTAACATTCAAATTCCTAAAATAACAGGTTGGATTAAATTTCGCTAGCTAAAGTTCTGCATTACGTAGAAGCCACGTTTAAAAACTGGAAACACAGCACAATATTCTTTTGCACCGTGCATAATCCCACGTAATACCTACACTACAGTCTCAAAAACACCGCAAAAGCGAGAAAATTCCAAAGAAAAATGCTAATACGGCACGTTTGAGCAATATTGGGGAATAGCGCCCTAGCAAAATAGAAATATTGGCCCACGTACCGGAGCCGTGCTGCTTGACCAAATTACCGGAAAACTGTACACTGTTACCTGATCTGTGGTCAGACGGTTACGCACATTAGTACTAAGGCTTGATTGATTCGGGTATTTTTATCGGCTTAAATGTTTATGGGTATGGTTTTATGATATGGCTTGGCGAGTGTTACAGCGGGAAATAACTAAAGTGAGTTGGCTTCTTTGTTGGAGTTGAGCTAGATGAGCTTGAAGCTAAATTTATAAGAGAATTACGCATTCCGAAGAACTGCGCTCACTGATGTAAATGCCAGTCACATTTGAATCGAAATATAAAATCATTTATGTTGTTCCGGTACTTTTTTAGTAGACTCGTGGAACGCCCCGGGACTTTGTCAGCGCAGACTTTCGTAAAAACTTCTAAGAGTTAAATTTTTAGAACTCCTATACTACATAAAACTTTATTTAAAAAAAAAATTGTGTTTAATTTATAACATACACAAAATTCATTGAAACAGTTGAGCCATCTAAGGTTCGTTACAAACGATTTAAAGATAACTCAACTTTTTATAGCTCACTATCGGCACACACTGAAAATTTCAGACTGGTATCATTCTGGCTATGTGCGTTTTTATGCAACTGGCAGCTAACGGCTTTTAACAAATCTATCTATAGGAATAAAAATAGGTGCATTTAACATTAGATTTACAGACTACAGGAAATAAATATATATGTATGTTTTTTCTTTTTCTCCTCGTTTATAATTATTTCTAGTGTCTCCTATAGTACATAAAGGAAGTCTTATAAAAGATAATGTTAAAATATGTACACGTGCCGAAAATAAGTACATTATGTAATAATAATGATGGAGTGTCAGAGCGAGTCACTGTGACCCCACTGAACAGGCTCAATAGAGACCTAGTGCGGGGGACAGAGCTCATCTGGGTACTGTATTCATGTATTAGATATAAGTCAACCGGCCATAACATCCACCTACCTACATGTACCCTATCAGACCACTGTTTTAGTACCAATAAACTTTATTTTATTTATTTTTATTTTATTTAAATAGAACCAGCAATTTATTCCGCATTTCAAGTTTGAAATTGGTAACGCCCCGGCGTCAATGTTTCCGTTGCAACATGCAGATTGATTGGAAAATTCCATCAGTAAGACTTCAGAGAAACCTTGCAGCTTATGTGACTACTGACTCCTGTTTGCCTGTCTGCAGCAAAAATGTATAAATCTAGAACATGTTTTTTATAAATCAGTTTATTACAGAACCAGCTAGTTCCATGTAACTTATTTTTCAATTTTTGCACTGAACAAAATATTTTTCAATCAATCATAATAGATAAAAGAAAACATGGTGAGGTAACTGGCATATCCATTTTTGTTTAATACAACCGAAGTGGCAACCAAGCGTACGGCCCACAAAATGGTAGGCGGTTAACGCAACCTAAGGACGCTTGCAATACCAGAGGTATCACTCGCGGGTTGCCTTGAGGCTTAGATCGAAAGATTCATGTGCTGTAATTTCACCGGAAACCATACCCTTCGAACCGGATCACTGCAATGCGTGCATTACTGCTTGGCGGCAGAAATGGATGTGGTGGTAGTCCTTCCCCGGACGAGCTCTATCACAAAGAACTCTACTTCTCTTATTTATTTGTATTTGATCACTCTAGCTTGAGAACAGGCCAGCAGAGAAAGAAGTTGTCTGCACCTATCACTGCAATAATAATAATTGGTACCTATCTGATAGGAATTTTATAAAAAATCGACGAATACTGCTTATCTTTTACCCGTAGTTTAATTAAAAGTTTTTGGTTTAGACGGTAGCATTCTAAACGACAAGCAATCGGGTTGCAACGTGATCGACTGCATGCGATATTTTTGCACCTGTGATTGTGATTGGAGTTATGAATTAACTTACTACTTACTTAATTACATAACAACATAACACATCTCACAGCTATATACATACAGGTATTAGGATTTCCTACTAGTACTGTGGGTATCAGAAACTATGAATGCCATGGTATCACAACATGTTTATTTACAAATACAAATGCAAATCTTTTATGGCACTTTATGGTGCCAAATAGGGGATTTTTAAAGGGGATTTTGACACTAACCCACTAGATATGTACTTAGTAAGTATTGTTACTGGCTACGGTTTTTCGAAACTATAAAACCTCATTATAATTCTATTTCACACATCGAGATATGGCTTAAGTTAATGTCAAAACAAATAAAAGGAACAGTCCCAACAAAATCTTATATTTAAAGTAAACGCAAGCAATTCGTGTAACTGTAAAACCAATTTCGTTTTACAAGAAGCCCGGAGAGATAGGATCTAGCTGCCAGAACTGCAAGCCGTATCCATAAGATTTATAAATGGTGTTTCACGTTCAGTCATCATAGTATCTATAGGCAAAAGAGTCTGTAGTATTTTATAACCCTATCTATTGTGGTTGAAGTTGGAGTGTTCATCAAGGAGTCATGTAATTGCCGGTCATGAGTCATGACCTCGTCGTCATCGGAGGTCTCATGACGTAGCTGGCTAAGTTGTTCATAACAGATCAACAAAGTTAAGCACTGTTCCGCGTAGTAGTTATTTGGATGGGTGACCACCAGTGGCAATTTCAACTTAGCGCACCCGTGCTTCGGAGGGCACGTTAGGCAGTCGGTCCTGACTTTTTCAAAGTTGCTTTGCCACTAGACTAAACGAGCGAAAAGCCCTGACCCCATAAATTTCTTCAACTGATATCATTTTAATCCCTTTCGCAAAGTTCTTTCAAACGAGCGATAAAGTGCCATTTGCATGTATTAAGTATTAATTAATTGTGAAACGTAGATTTTACGGTCTTTTTTTTAATATGTAAATACATTATTATAATATAAAGTAATAATTATTATTATGGACTTTTATGCTAGATATTTTTTTTTGTATGATTTATAAATTGTCTGCTATAAAAAAACTAAAAGTAACATTGATTTAATCGTTATAAATAAGTTGCACACTAAATTGAGTGCATGCGTGCATGGGTACAATATAATTTAATTGTGATTTGCAGATAAAGACGCTTATTTCAAGGAGGTCTCTACTGTAACGCGGATCAATTAGTTGCTGTAAAAGTTGCCCGTTTAAGAATTAAAAGTACAAGATAATTCCAATTTATTCGAGGATTCTCTACATCTTAATAAATTGTAGGTATCTTTAGAAATAAACTTTGAGACACCTGGGGTTTGGAGCATCAATTAGGGTGCGTACCATAGACTAAATATCTATACACCACGCATAATGCTATTGACATTGTTATATCTATTATATAAATGATTTCACAAATTCTGCAGTCTCTACTTTACCAATATTAAAGACGTGGACTTCTTTTGACTATTTTTGAAATGAGCTATAGAAAAATATTATATTTATTAATAATTTTGGTGATATTACCTAAGCATCTGTAGACACAAATAAACTTAATTACGACAGAATATAATAAATCATGAATGACTAACATATTGAAATCTGTGGCCAGCGTTTTTAAAATGACGTCGAAACTAAAGAGTTTCAAAAGAGAAGAATATCAAGTCGTTTGCTATGTTTATTATTATTCTGAAGGCATACCTGATAATAACAGTTGCAGTTCACTTATAGTTATAAGTTCTTGATTTCTTCGTGACACTGCAATGCGCTCCTCACCCCTAGATGAAGTTATCTAGTCTTTTTCGCGTCATTTCATTTGTCACACACTGCTCTTTAAATCTAAACTCGTATGCATATTTATTAACAAACCTGTCATTTTAGCAGCTTGCTAAGTACCTATTGGTTTTCCTTGGCACTCTAATGTCAATAAATAAAAAGATTTTGATAGACTCGACAAACATATTAGCTAACAGAAGTTCATACCTACGTTTATGAAAAAGGGCCGTAATGTTAGCAAACTAGTACTGTCAGGACGTAGAATATCTGTCGCTGCTATAGTGGTTAACTAAGATGGGTTCTTGCTGGAGAATTTTACCATTTGACCCAGTTCTGATCTCCATCTAATATCTAATAATTGTAGGTTCATTCGGTTTGTAGAATCCGTATATATTCCACATGATAAGCAGTAATGGCTCATAGATTTACGGGTCGAGGGGCAGGAATGTGGTGGAATTACAGCCGCAGGGGAATTCCCGCTTAGCGCCCAAAGTGCCGTGTTATATACGCTCGTTTTCTTGGCAGTTTTTAGAGTTATTAAAAGCTTGTAATGCAATAAAAGCCATTAACGACAATTGTAGACACAATCTTCTCTTCTTTTCTTTATTTATAAAAAGATATTGCTGTTCGTTTTAGAAATATTTGTAAGGGCCAGGGTAGGTTTAAACATTAAACCATTGGAAAATATAAAAAATAAATATACTAATTGTTTAAAAAAAAATTGTTTGGTTTTTTTGTATTAGTAAAAAATTCGCTTGTAATAGTTATAAATTTTAACTTAACGTGTAACGTAACTAGTTTTAAATAAAATAGACAAGCCAATGTTTATTATAATGCTAAAATATATTCTAGACTTGACTGACCTTACAGGTAAGTTGGTAGTAGCTCCGCTTTCTGTACTGTAAATTATTATACCATATAACCTTGTAAATTTGTCGTGGACCGCTATCATTGAACTTTGAACTTTATTGTCATAAAATTATCATAAAAATGGTATGTTATAATCGACGTTGACCGAGTTTACTCTCATCGCACTTCGATACACGGCGACTTACGGTGTGAGTTAAAAACTTTTTTATTTGTTTTATCTAAATTTTTTAACCCAGTCAGTGTTATTTTATTGTTGTTATATTATCGTCTTATTTTAGAAGTTACTGTAGCTAGCAAAGGCAGCAAAACAAACGTATAGGTTGCATGCAGTTAGATTTTTGGCATGTAATCGTCATTTTCGTTTATTATTTTTAGTTTGTATGTACGTGTTTATTATTTATCATATCAAGTAGTATAGTAAAAAACTTTAACTTTTAGTAGATTCGAAGAGAATCTAGTATCTGCAAGCTATACAAAAATTTTTGATCTGCGACACGGTAGCAAAGCGACGCAGGGAAAACCATTTGTATTTTCGCCTCACAGCATCGTATAACTTTTAATTGATTTCTAACAGGGCTTGAGTTAGTCGTTGACCCAACGGTGGCACTTCCAGTGTATTTACTTCCTCACATAACTTAAGTTTGTTGCGATGAGCCTCAGTTGAACCTTAGCTACGGAGTAGGGCGGACGTCTAACGACTGCGTAAGCCTCTCGCGAGTGTAAACTTACGAATTTGTGAATCATCTCTGAGTTTCGTGTTTTGATTGGTATGTATTTTATTTATTTACTGCGGTTTTCACTACAATATTTAGGCTCGGATTTTTAATCCATCGTCAAAAATTTTACAATGGTTTTCATAAGGGTTGTGATTATGGGCATAACGTGACATTATTTTATTTTATAATTTGAATTTTGACTATTTTGAATTGGCAACCAAGCGTACGGCCCACAAGATGGTAAGCGGTTACCGCAGCCTATGGACGCTTGCAATACCAGAGGTATCACTCGCGGGTTGCCAACTTGAGGCTAAGATCGAAAGCCTCATGTGCCAGTAATTTCACCGGAAACCATACCCTTCACACCGGAACACAGCAATGCGAGCATTACTGCTTGGCGGCAGAAATAGGTATGGTGGTAGTCCTTCCCCGGACGAGCTCTATCACAGAGAACTCTACTACTCTTAGCTAAATAGAAGAGGTAAACATTATGAGTATATTTTGCTGAGCTGATTTTCATGACATTGGTATAATAATTATAGCTATTAGCTAAAAATAATGGCACGGACAGCAACAAGTAGATAAACATTACAATGCAGTTTTTTTTAATAATAAGATTTTAAAGCTTGTTATCTCAAAAACTGGTTTTACAAAATATCATGCAAAAAGAAGTAGAATAACACTAATTTCACGCTGATAATGAATATGAAATTTATTTATATGTTTGAATGAATGTTTTTTAATTACATAACCACTATTTGGCTGACATTTAAAACATAGATAGATAATGACCGGGAATTGACTTAGGCTACTTTTTATTTCGGAAACGTAGGTATGGTTTCCAAGTTTCACGCGAACGAAGTCGTGGGCAACAGCAACTGTGACAGTAGCATTAAATCTCAACTTGCTACCCTTTGTCGGTAATATTACGTCGACAAATCTAACCTTATGCGCTCCCACACACTTAGCGACCGCGACCAAGAATATATACACTTCAGACAGGATCGCGTAGTATGCGGTGTTCAACTGTATATTATAGGGTCTTTCATAATCAGTCTATAATATTTAAGGACATCACCAATCCGCATTGGGTCCGCGTGGTGGGTTCCAATCACTCACGAGAGTAAGCTGGTGTCCGATCAGTAAAAACATGAAAAGGCTGTCATGATGATAATGATGAATATTTAAGATATAATAGGTTTTACACGTCATAAAAAAATGGCTTTTAGTTTTTTCTTGTTTTTGCATCTTGTGCTAAAAATCTAGATTATTACCTAGTTTTGTCCCCTCGAGGTGACAGATCGCACTTTTTACTCGAGTAAATCGATAAAATTTATTTTATCAATTAATAGTTATCATTTTTGGAAATCGATAATAAAATATTCGAGCGTGTGAGCTCCGTAGTGGTTAGAGACCAGGGGTCATTGACACGCGCGAGTCATTGACTTGCGGGTTATTAACGCGCTGGTCACTGACACGCAACATGTGCTCCCATCTAGATTTACAACAAGGATAATTAAATATTGTCCAGGTAATATATTCTTCTTATCATTTTTATTTTTCCAGGATTTGATTTCCTGAATTTCTATTAAAAAGATTGTATTTCTTTATATTTCTGATATTAATTTAGCAGCGACTGCTATAACAAACGAAACAGATAGATTTATTCAAATCAGAGCAGAATATTACGTACCCATAACTACCCAGAAATAATCGTTTCGTGTTTATTCGGAAAACATACATCCTAAAAAAAATAATTTTGCAAAATGAAATTTACTCAATTACGCGACATAATTTTTAACAAAGCAACAAAGCGAGTAAAAACAATACGCAGTAAATCGATTTCGGAATATTTTTTCAGTGTCAAAGGGACTACCTGGGGCCATAATTATCAAAAAATAGTAGGTTTGAATATACGTAAGGTGGGCGGCATTATCAATTGGTTACCCTTAAACTCAGAGAACCTATATCGGTAGCTGGCAAGCGTTACGAGCCCTTTTAATTCCATTTTTAGTTATTTTTCGGAAATGCGATGTAACTGGAAAATAACTATGCGATGTAACTGAGCGTAAAATAGTTTTTTTGTTGCGAATAGGTATAATGCCATAATCACAACTTTTCGACAATCAAGATTCAAAACAATCGTACCTCAATACAGCAACAGCTCAATCTCAATGTTCCTGCTTTTGATACAGCACACATTGATGTATAGGTACAGATTAAAGGCGGGTGAGTAGGTGTAGCCTATGTTCATGTACTTCAACAGAAAGAATCGCTCGTGGAGCGCTCGGCGTAGCTGGCTATGTTGTTCTTAACAGATCAACGAAGTTAAGCACTGTTCCGCGTAGTCATCATTTGGATGGGTGACCGCCAGTGGAGATTTCATCTGAGCGCTCCCGTGGGCACGTTGAGCAGTCGAACCCGGCTTTTTCAAAGTTGTTAGGCCTTCGGGCGGCCTAGAAACTCTGTCACCAGAGTTGGCCACTGACTTATACGAACTTACTTACTTTAGCAGAAAGGAACGCGTAAGCTTGTCAGCTTTCGTTCTGAATACTCAAAGCCCCTAAAGGTTAAAATGCGTGTGAAATGTGATTGCCTCGTGGTTGGCTGATAAAACCAACAATGTTGTTGTATTTATTTTTTGCCTTTGTCGTATCTATCCTAAACTCTGGATTTGATATATAAAAATTCTAATTCTATTTTGCGAGCTGATTTTGTTTTTAAATAATTTCTACTCTTCATTTATTTTATAATATCTGTTGCTCGCGACCTCGTTTGCGTGGAATTCGGAAAATTCATTCATCTTCTTAGTTAAATAAATGAAGAATGAATGAAGCAAAATAAGTATGCCATGATCGTTGCAAGATTGATAGATAGATAGATATTTCTTTATTGTACACCTTAAAAATAAATACAGAAAGGATAAAAGCATTTTCAAAAAAGTGTAACAATGGGCGGCGGCCTTATCGTTCTTTCAGGCAATATAAATCCGTAGTCTCTGCCTACCCTGCTTTTATGTACTCCTACAAGTATGTATGCAGGCAAGAACAGAACCTATTATCTAAATCATTTAAAAGTTTTGGGTAAATAGTTGGGTACAAACTACTGGTTATGTTCTGTATAATTACTGGTCAATAATTGTACTGTGATGAATGAGCATGGAATTTCGGTCAGTTTAACTAGAGGCAAACCAAATTATTCAGATTCATTGTGTCTGCGAGTTTTACATAGGTGGGAGGGGAGGTGAAACGCGGGTGACGCGAACATTGAACGAGGATCGGACGGCACGGGCGGCAGGCACACTTATTTCTGCCGACTGTTCCTTGTCAATCGAAATATAATAATACCTAAATAAATGTTAAGGGATAAGAGTCAACAATTGTAGTTAATCCTCAAGAGCAAGTTGGTTATGCAGTTTCATACAACGCGTTATACGACAACCTTTCCTGCTTCATATCAAATCATTGCATCTGTCGTAGAAAGTCCGTGGTCCTTGGGATCTGCAACTTTTTTTAAATTGTAATAATTGAAATCAAATCTAATCAAAAATCTTTATTTAGTAAAAACGGTCTTAAACAACATTATTTTATATGAATTTAACAATTATTGTGTTTCTTGTAAGTAAAAAATGCTGTGTGAAAAGACCTTTGTGCCAGTGTTGCATTGAGTTCCTCGCTCTAACTAAGTAGAGACCTGTACGTAGGACCAATATTATTAATTGTTATCCAAAATCGCTAAGTAGGTATACATCACATACCTACGTAACAATAGTCACAGCTATGAACTAATCTTTTGTTGCGTCTGAAATCGGGCTAAGCCTTAATGGCTTAAATCTATGAACAAAAACCAAACAAATTTACTGGGTAATTATCGCTTCCTCCTCGTGCTCCTACTAAATACTTCTACTGATACCCATGTCCTGATGCTCCTACTGAACATAAAACTACGGGGAATAATGTAATATTCTTAATTTATTTCCTCTTGTTCCTATCAATTAACATATTGAACAGTAATTTCATTCATTTCATTTATTAATATTTCGACATGGTACATGCACTTATAGATATGTCAATTTAAGATTATAATAAAAAGTTTTATAATTAATAATTAAGTACTTGTTTACTTATGTCTAATCACATGCATGCATTTCACATTAATGTCATACTTTTAATAAAAGAATTTAGTCAAAATTAAAATAGAATAATTATTGAATTAAAAAATAAATAACAAGATTACACACAGATAAAACAAACTAATGTTTGATTAATTGATTGAAATTTCATTAAAATGTTGTCATATTAACAAAATATGATAGTAAAAATAAAAATAGTAATTTGTGAAATTAATAATAAGTCAACTACAAATTACTTTTAAGCAACTAATAAACTAATAATACTACTATTATTATTTTGTGCGACTTCTTTTATCTTTGACCGAGACGTAGCTTGTAAAGTCATTTCCAACAGATTTAGTACGGTCAACATTTAGACGGGTGCTCACTCTTCCGTGCGGACCCGTTCACGTAAATATTCTACCGAGTCTTCTCTAAAATGTGCTTAAATATGCGTTTGTTATGGTAACCTATCTTTCGAAATATAAAAAACCAATTTTGAATTCCCTATAACGTTTCATAGCAATTTCAATATACAGATACCTTTCACATAATTATATTATTCCGATATTACATTTAGCAGAAGTTTAATTTGACTGAAACACTAAAGACAGATTATCAGTTTATTTATTTTTTATTTGACATCAATATCTTTGGGGAGAAGTTTTGAAAGAAAGATAATACCATTTTCAAGCGAAGACGATAACATAAAATTTTATTGTTTTATGTTATTTTTAGATTTGATGTACCTAGTTTACGAAAAACTTTTTCCTAAAAACATGGTATTTTCCTAAGATGGTGTAATCTAAAATGCTCTTAATTAGTTACGTATTATATATTAATCTCTTATTTTAAACAGCTAAAGCTTAATTTGAAACCCCTGATTTAAACATACGTTTCTTATTAACTATTGTGTTAATAGTTACTAACGCAAAATAGTTAATCCAAAAAAGCGACAAAATGCCACGCGTTCATTAAAGTTGGACAGAAAAGCGCGCCCACGCCTAGGGTAAAAACTGAGGTTAAAACTATGTACTTAATTTTTCTCCAAATCAAAATGTAATCAAAATAACTGACTGACTGACTGACTAAATTGCTGTTATTTTAACTTAACACACACTTACAGTTTATGTATCTGCAGGCATATAAATTTATTTTCATCTTTAACACGTAAATTGTTTAACTTTTTTACAACAAGACGTGATAAGTATTACAGTAAATAAAATACTGTGGACTTGTTTCTTTACCATAATTATTGAAAAATTTAAAATGCCCCGGTAGGTAACCATACTCTTCCGAAGGATAATTATAACTATTAGGTATTTAAATTGCTCTAAAAAAATGTTGAATAAATTATTCAGGCGCGGAGGTTTCGATAGCATTTTCTCATTTCTTGATTTGGTCAAAATCGTCTGTAGAATCTATGCATATTATATTTTTAATCTAAGTATTAAATTTTTTTATATGCCATGTCGTCATGATCAGATGAAAGCGAACGAAACATAAAAATATAATTATATTTAATCAAATTGACAATGGTGAACACAATAGACCTGCATGGCCGCAATGTTATATATTATAAGCCGCATCATTTTAATAAAAAAAGATCAAATCTATCTAGTCAATGTAAAAGCTGGCAAAATTACAGACCTGTGTATCTCCGATATAAAGAATTCGTGGTACGGTACAAAAATTATGCCACATTTATACCCTCAATTTCAATTTCAATCATTTATTCTCTCGACACCTGTTTCATAATAAATGAAAGCGTTGCAGGCAGTATTTACAAAAGCTCATTTTTCCCTTTTTTCCTGTCACACACGGTAACAGCTGTCATAACTGTCAAACTGTCACGATGGTCCTACTTTTATCCGGTCTCTGAATAAGAGAGTCAAAAATAGTAATAGAGTGTGTGTACCCAATCTTTTTTTATACAAAGCGAACGGCCCACTTCATGGTAAGTGGTAGCCGTAGCCTATGTAGGTACGCTTGTAACATTAAAGATATCACTTGCGCGTTGTCACCGCATTTAGATTTAGACGTAGATCTAAATTGTCATGTGCCTGTAATTTCGCATATCAGGTATGGTGGCAGTCTTTCCTCGAACGAGCTCTATCACAAAGAGCTCTACTACTCACTGGACAATAGATGGTATAATTTTGCCAACTAGTTCACCTATCACATAAGTTATTTCATCATTAATAATTAAGAATAAACTGATTATTTTAGATAATAAATTTTTTTGCGAAATGTAGTTTTTCTAGAAACGCTTGGTAAAAAAAGTTATCCATTTTCACAACTCACAAACTTTTAGTTTTTATGATAATAATAACCTGAGTAGGGTATTGGCACTTCAAAGTAAATTATAATAAAACTTTTATCCATAAAAGTTTTAGTTTAAAGCCTGAAGGGACCCGATTTTCTGAAGTTTAATAGAAAGGCTTAACAATATTTTCATGAGATTATGCGATCGGAGACGTAAAATATGGTGATATAAAAGATTTATGAAGCTGAAAATGTTTTGAATGTGAATTGGTAAAAGGTTTTGTTTTGATAAATAACTTGATTTTACTGTACACTTGAAAAGTTTCTCCGATTTTCCTTCTGCGTTCTTTTAAGGTTTGAAAAGGGTCAATATGATTCTAAATAAAATAGGTTTTTCTTTGAATAAATTCTGTTTCAACTATCTACTTACCAACTAGTGAAAACTGGCCACTGGGGAAAAGTCTGACAATTAATTCGATAGAAAATAGTATTCTAAAAAAACATGATCACAAAAAATACACAAGGCTCTTTGCCAGATATGAGTTTTCAAAAATATATGTGACTTAGGAATCGTATGCGGTATATTTGCATTTTTTTTTTGTTATATACCGGATACGATTTGCCAAAGGGCCATGGAACGCAGTATTCTCGGGTTCAAACGCACTGACCGAGTCCGGAACAGCATACTGCGTTCAACTACTGGTATTACTGATGTGGGTATAAAAACGGCCAAGCTAAAGTGGGACTGGGCAGGTCATGTAAGCCGGATGCCTTCAGACAAATGGGCACACATATCAACATCATGGCAGCTTGATGGAAGGCGCCGTCGTGGTCGGCCAAGAAGACGTTGGCGGGACGATCTCGACTCCTTCAAAAGAGGATGGTGGGACATTGCGAAGGAGAGAGATGATTGGAGAGATTTGGGGGAGACCTTTGCCCAGCAGTGGGACGAAACAGGTTAAAAAAAAAAATATATATAAGATATACGAGTATATTGTTTCTAAGACTAGTTTTACACAATGTACTCTAGATAATCAATTACACACAAGTTGGATTTATAAAATTTTAAATAGATCTAGTTTTTCACTGAAAGCATTAAAATTCTGTTTCTCCTGGCACCATGCGAAGGAATAAATAATAAAAATAATAACTTCAATTAAATTATTATCTTATTCGAACCAACTTAGCTGGCACGGTTCTTTTGAAAGTTCAAAAGCGTAGTCCATGTTCGGTGACCCTTATCCGTGACGTATGGTCATTGTTCATAAATTTTATTTAAAACGTACACTGGTCACGAACGCGTATGAATAGAAAACCAGCGAAGTTTGTTTTAAATCATGTAATACTACACGGGTTCCGTAGTTAAAATTGTCTTAACTTGGTAGGTACAACTTTTTATAACGTGTATATTTTTTTATTGCACGGCAAAGTTAAGAAAGCGATTATTTTTTTACTTTATCTATCGTTAAATATATTAGTGATTGCTCGTCTGAGACTTCAAAAATATGAGTTAGTTTTTACTGCAGGTCTGTCTAAAAGACAATGCCTGAATTTGGACTAATTTTTTTTTCTGGCGTCCATCAACCAAACCTTGTTTTACTAGTACAGAATAGTGTAAGAAACGAAACTTATTTAGCATGCATGTCTCTAAACTCAGTCCGAAATGAGATATAGGAGTTAGAAGTTTGTATATATTTATTACGCATCCAGGCAAATTTCCCCCTTCGATGCGCAGTAAAGGCGCTCTTTGAGGCAGGCCTATGCCTGGACATAGGCCTACAGCAGTGGAGGTCTATTAGCTGATATAATAACGATGATGATGATGATATCTGTAACCAATCTACGATTTGTGAGAGGACATTCAACAGTTATCTATTGCATGACAGACAACTTAACACTTACCGCGCATCTAAGGATGAAACTTGCCTACAAACATAATAAATAGATACAAACTTCTAACTCTTATATCTCATTTCGGACTGAGATTAAAGACATGCATGTCGAAAAAGGTTTCGTTCGTTACACTATTATGTACCAGATAAACAAGGTTTGGTTGATGGACGCGACAAAAAATAATATAAAAAAAAGACGCCACCTTCCATAGAGAATTCGGCATTGGCTTTCGATGCGGGTCTGGGTGTTGTTTCCAACAAAAGTCGCCGTCATCAGAGCTCATAAGAACTTATTTAGATTTTTTTAAAACGACTGTTTCTGATGCTGGCTATTTCATAATACTTTTTTTCTGTTTCTAGTTTCAAGTTAGGATACGGAACCCTAACAATATACAAGATTTTTTATAATCTAAAAAATATATTTAAAATTTATCTAGTAATGTCAATCGTGAGTACCTTATTCGTAGAATATAATAAAATTACTTCGTTTCGTTTTCGAATCGCGTTATTAGATATTCTGTAAATCGTTTTAGATAATTGAATAAATTCAAGCACAACTACTAAAACAAGACAGACATTCACAAGCAAGCATACGGCCTCATCTGTTGATTTGTAAATAAAAGCACACGGTTATATTTTATGCAAATCTTTTTCTTCAGATTATAGACTAATACCACAGAGTAATACTAATACAGACTTTATTGTAAGTAACCATGACGTAAACTTTACACGAGAATATTTAAAGAAAACAAGGGTCATACCTACTTATAATATTAAGTAGTTAATCAATTGCTAGTCATACGGAGAACTTGAAGTCAAAAGTTCCTGAATATTGATTAGGTAGACCCATAATATACATACGCAGTTGTTTTATAGTTTCCAATCCAGACTTCTACTAATAGTGGGTACTTACTAGACACTGATTTATTATGTAGGAATCTATATTTCATATAAATTCGTAGAGATACTGTCCGGACTGGTTGATTGACTGACTGATGTGGTAAGTCATATAGATCAAACATTTTCAGAATGTGTTGCTGTTTATAATAGCGGTAGGTATATAGGTACACTAAGAAATAAATACCAGAATTCGACTCCTAGAGGACGTATTGGAAAGAAAAAAGGACGGACACAGTTGTGGGGCGTTCCACAATTATTTCAATAAAACTTGTCTTTTCGCTCTCTTTTTCTATCGGTATAAGCTGGGTTCAGGAAAATACATACGGTTTTATCGATCCAATCATACCTCATAGCATAGTTTGTAACCGTAAATGGTACCTTTGTATAATGTGTAAGTGATGGTTGGCACCAATCACCGCAAGTGTGAGATAGCATTCTTTGCACGCTTTGTTCATTTCTTGGTGTTGTGACCAAACAAAAACAAAATAAATGCGTGCGTGCCCTTAGCTTCAAAGCTTCCGAATGTGCGCTCGAACTCGCGACTAGGATGAGCTAAGTAAAACGGGTGAAAAGGGGAAGTGGCCATTAAACTTGTTTTTTCTCTTGTGTGACTATACTAATATCTGTTCTGTGCCTGCGTCTACGTACCACGTCTACTACTAATAAAGTAAAAGTAAAGTTTCTATTACTAAAACGATCGTATTTATAACCCTACTATTTTGTCGGTAGCTCTGAAGTTTAGACACCCTATTAGAGCTATTTTTCGTTCGGGTAGCTCCGCAAGCTGTTTGTTTTCGAAAGTGGTGGTTGGCACATGAAACAGGATTTTGTGCCTGCATGCATAAATCCGATGTAGTGAACAAGTTTTCTAACCATATTAATTCAGAAACGTATACAAGGTATGAGCGGAAACTAGGTAGTATATAAATCATACAAAGACGCGTCATATAATTTTAATTGTCATGTTAGATAATCTTTTAGCAGTCGTGCATAAAAAACAGGCCACACCGCTAGCTGTAGGCGAGCGAGCGGTATTTTTCATTAAAACTATGTTGATGTAGCTTGTCTTGGAAGTATGCAGTATCAACCAAAAAATAGCGCTTGCTCGCCCGCCAGCTAGCAGTGTAGCCTGCGCTTTATTTTTCACAAAAAAATTTAAAACAAATGACATCACGTTTTCATAATTATGTGAACACTGGAATTGAAAATAATGTACAGTAGTTACAGTTACATAATTATGCTAGTAATTTGACTGATTGTTTAAATTAATCATATGTACAATTAATAAGTTAAGCATGATAATAATCAAGTAATATAATAAGAACGTGTATACCGACAGCAAATAAACACAAAAAATGTATAATATGAAATGGACCAATAATACAGGTAGTATTTTCGTCAAATAATCCATTACCAAAGGAAGCACTCAAGGATCTGAGTACATAGATCTGAGTCTACCGTATACCTTGGGATTTCTGTCGTGAGATCTCCTTTATGTTCAAAGAATCACATGGGATATAAAATCTTGATTTTTTTAGTAGTGAAACAAACCCAATGGTACTATATTCAAGATTATAGCTTAAAAGCTTAGCACATTATTAATTTCAAGTTATTAATTTTGAGTATTCAAACCAAGCAATCGCACCACGCGTTGCAAGTCATACAAACATGTTCATGGTGGTGATGAATGAGTCTGTCAGGTAACTCTCTCTTTTCTTATAATGATTAAAAAATCAAAATGTCTGGAAAACCAAAACATCTTTGTAACTTATGAATTACAGGGACATAGTCCTATAAAAAAATATAAAATTAATAATGTTGAAATTAAAAATAAATGCTCGAGAAATGCGTCAGTTTTCGTGTTCATATTGAAACTTGACTCCGTAATTTTCAGTGCTAACTTAATTCTAAGTTGAGCGCCTCGGCTATGCCCTGTGGTCATAAACTCGAGTACATAAGTAATATCATTGTAGATAATACTGTTAGTTTCTGCCGTTCGAAGCACCTTAAGGCCAGCTATCACAAGACTGTTTTAATTGTGACTAACTCACTAATTACTCGCTAAGTTCAATAAGGGAGTCGTCAAAACTACTAATTACAATAATTATCGATTCTTACGTAAAGTACACACATGATGTTACTCAATTTATATTCATTTGTTAACCTACCAAACATGTTTATTTGTGTTAGTAATATTTAAGGTTTTGTTTCCGTAGGTTTGACCCTGAAAGGCCACATCAAACGGATTACGTAAGCGTAGACGTACCTGTAGACGTTTTTTTTTATGTCAACAAGTGACAAGACAATCAAGGCGCCAACCTGATGATAAACATCACGCCTGACTATTACAGATGCAGTGCCACTCAAAGCTTACAGTTTTTAAGTGTTTGCGTGGTACTGCACTGCGCTTATCACCCCGAGACATTGTTGTTATGTCTCTTTCGCTCGGTAATTTCATTTGCTACAGTGCCCTTCAAACCTAAACATAGTAAAGCTTGCATTACTGCTGGGTTTAAAATATCTGACACTGCGGTGGTACCCACCAAGACGGACTCTTGCTGAAGAGTCCTACCACCAGGTGACGTGTACGTAACTGCCGCATTGTAATGTGTAGAACTGTATGAGACATGGCACACAACTTGCGTGACGTAGACGTAATGCGTGACAGCTCTTTTGTCAAACAAGTTGCGTAAGTGGGGCAAACGGAAAGCATACACAACTCGCGCGCTTGATACGTGGGTGCTCACTGTGGTGTAATTGTGTAATTGAGATTGAAATTGATTCAAGTACCGCTTGGCGAAGTTTTTTGGGATGTAATAAACTTAACACGTAGTATATATTATGCATTACTTATTTTATAAAATTCGTCGAATACAAAAGTAACGTTTGACGAATTTTATTTTGCATGTTTTTTGACCCAAAATATATTTTTCTATAACGTAACTTTATTACAGTGCGCGTGTATTACATTTTTTTACGTCCTATCACCTTTCTCATCTTCCTCAATTCTCTCTTCTTTACCACCATAACTTGCATTTTATTTTTCGTACCCAAACTGAAATTACCAACAAAATACTGGAAATTCACACACGTTATGTGTTTCCCAATAGCTCGTCACATAAAAATAGTCGCGTTGCCAGAGCCGGTTGAAGGATTATAAAAGCTAGAAAAATATCGTAAAAGAAAATAATAAATATATATTTGCTGACATTTTTACACAGCGCTATCTAGCCCCGAACTAAGAAAATTGTACAAATATACCAGTCTAAGGCTACATTTCCACCAGAAATGTGCAAGGATGTGTAGCGAGAAAAGTGTATTTAGGAACCAACATAATCACTTCATTAAAGCTGTCAGAGCTAGCTAATGAAGTGATTCTATTGGTTCCTATCACACACATCTCTGTCACATCACATCTCTGGTGGAAACGCAGCCTAAAACTGCACGCCCCACTCTAACGCGCACCACACACAGCGGGCGGGCGCGGGTCGGGTCAGATCCACCGCGGGTGTTTTTTATTTTAATTTGTATGGACGACAATGATGTCATAGATTTGAAGGTGACAATTATAATTATAGCAAGCGCAACACACACTGAACGCGGGAGCGGCTGCCGCGCTTCACCCGATCCTCGCCCGCGTTCAGTGTGTTATCAGCCTCGACGTCAGTACAAATACCACAAAAAACACCCGCAATCTGCCGCGGGCCCGAGCCCGCGTTCTATGTGTGTTACGCTTGCTATAATTTAAATTGTCACCTTCAAATCTATGACAAACGCGGTGAAAGGGCGTGCGGTTAATAAAATGCGTTTACTTTCTTACTTTCTTTCAGTTTTAGACTGGTTTATCTCAGATACCCAATAAAATAATATCTTATTATACATAGAAACACCCAGACCCAGATCAAATATTTGCAGATCATGCATTTGTCCCGTAGCAGTGATCGAACAGTGACTTTCAACTTGTGATGGATAAATTTTAACTTATGTGCCGATCGGGCTGTTTTTTTTACTATTGAAAGAAAATAAACTCAAAGCAACAAAAATGTGAGTTAATAACTAACATATCAGTACAGTACATACCAGTAGTAACTATATCTAGTACACATTTTTTCGATCACTGATATATTATGAGACCCAAACCAGATAACATAGCAATACCTGGATTAAGCCCTGCAAGCACCTATAAAAATTCCAGCCGGGGAATTCAAGCGAAAAACGGTAAAACGGTAAAATAAATGAAACATAAAACGCTGAGTTATAATGTGTCACCGTAATTACCGCTGAATATGTATGAGGCGGCCATGTCTGTCACTTGAATATTTTAATAATTGACTGTGTTAATTATCACGCGACGATTCATGACATTAGATAGATAGATAGAAAATACTTTATTGTACAACTTAAAATATGTTTACAAAGGCGAACTTAATGCTAGACAGCATTATCTACCAGCTAACCTGTGGGTAGCGAAGATACATGATATGTAGGTAGTGCACATAAAATTTGATAACATAATGAATAAAGTACTTAATTTAATTCTAACATAACAGTTAATAGACCTACTTTACTTATATATAGACTCTTTTTATAATAATATATTAATATTACAATAAATACATATTAAGATACACTTACATATAAAATTATACATACATTAGTGGTGCTGTATGGTATAATAATACTTTTTAATTCCTGTGATACGGCAATTTTTAGCACCGCATAACCAGTACCTACCAGACCTTATATTTATCTTACAATCAAAACTTCATGCATTCAAATTAAAATTTTTAATGACACCTATAATATATTTTACATGATAATTATGTTTTTTTTTTTTTTAAACGATGGCGATGTAACACTAGCCGAATAAAATTATAAATTGTCTCAAAATTGTTTGCAAGAACTAAGTTTAGTAAAATCACGTTAGTACGATCTCGTAGCAGTAGCTACAAGGTCACTACGGCGTAGACACCTCGTAGTGTCTACGCCGTCGTGTGTGTAGTCTTTGACATAAAACGCGCAATATAATATTATGTACATAATATTTTTAAGGTATTCGCGGAACTTAAATATTATTCAGTAAAAATAATATTTTCTTTGAAAGGAAATATTATTTTGGTATAATTAAAGGTACAACCTTCAGGGTTACACTGCTCGAGTCTTAAATTACCCCGTGATTTTTCAAACTATTGAAATTGAAAAATGTTCTAAAACATGTACCTGAAGCCGAAATAAAGTGGTGATTATTTATGCACGTGAATTTATGAAAACTGTTATTAGAAAAAAAAAACTTTTTTTTTAGCTTGTCGTTCCCCTCTTTTGGTCAACACACTTATTTTTAGTATTACGTAAGCGCTAAGTAAAACCAAAAGGTTTTTAAATAAATCAAAAGCAAAAAAAGGGTTGCAAAATCAAAAGCAATGCAAATTAAATCAAAAATTAATGAAGACATCCATTATTTTCATTTCTTCGCAAATGATCGAGCTCGGATCGCATTCTGTTACAATCGCATCATTAGTACAGTCGTTCCGGAAAATTTCCTATCTGCCATCATCTGCTTTCCTAATCTTTGTCTTTTATGGCAGACGATGCGGTATTATAATTTTGCCAACATTTTCTTATCTTATGTTTTTGTATACAAGGTCTAACTGCAAATAACGGGATAATAACGGGATAATCTAGCATTGTGTGATCAATAAATCATTGAGTAGTTTGTAAAAAATATGGGTAACTACGAGTACATCCATGAATCTGCTTGAATTCCAACTCCAACTTGGATCGCATCAATAATTTTATTATGAATCACAATACCTACAACAAATTAACAAGCTAGTGAAAAAATTCGATAGGTTAGACAATAAAAAAATATAATATTATAGATAATACAAAAACTAAGCAGTCATTTTGACGGCCTCGGTGGCGTGGTTGATCCCACGACCTTAGGATAAGAAGGCGGGGTCACTACCACTAGACCACCAGCTCTTAGTGTAATTTCTTCATTAGTGTATTTTCTCAAAAGACGGTCGGATCGGATAATGCAAAAATCTTGTCTCGGTATAGTTCCGGCGACAATACTAATTGTACGTATTACAGCTCATAGAATGTATTTAGTAGGATCTCACGATGCTGTAAAACTTAACTGTTATATCTGTTACTTTGGCAATAAACCGCACTGAAAATGATAATAGGAACTTTAAACGGGTTAAAGATCTAGGAAAGTTTATTTCATAATTTTGTTGAATACGGCTCATTATGTGTTTATCGGCAGAAATCAGAGCAAATTAGCTTCATTAAATAGTTTTTTGGTTATCGGTTTTTATTGTAGATGTCCGAAAAGTATTTGTTAATTTCACTTTTTCGTGTATAATGAAGAAATAAAATGTTGGTTAACACTAAAAAAAAATAATTAAATATTGTTCATATTAAACATTTCTAAAGTAGTTTGATTCAATAACGGTTTACACTTTTTTAATTAAAAAACTCTAATAGTTGTCGATGTATTATTATAAAAAGAATACTTACGTACCTACTTAGACCGTTGTAAATTACTTTTATTATTTGAGTTGTTTTATTTTACCGGTTTGGCAACCTTAATTATATTATTATTAAGTATTTTTGTGGTTTTTCGCGCACAATCTGCATCACACAATACAGCGAATCACGGTCTAGAAGAAACATAAAAAACTGACATGTTTTTATAAAAATTATCTCAAATTAAATATTATATTAATGTGACTGTATATTTTAATATGCTGTAAACGTAAGCTTTTATTGCCATAGTGATAACCTTGAACCTTATACACAATTAGCTTAAGACATGTTCGCGAAATGTTTTGTTTGCATTTTTATTTTTACTAGAGTAGTCTACATTAATAAATTAGGGTTAGTGTTTTCATCTAAATCATTTACATACACAAATGAATAGAACCTCGTTTTTCATATCTTATTTTCCTTTTGCATGCCTTAGGCTAATTTGTAATAAATGCTTTCAGGCATATTTTACGAATTTCAGACACAAACAGAAGATGTGACCTATTTTCGATAGAGGTTTTGTTAAAAAGCTGATAGTAAAAATATTATGGTTTTATTCATGATTGGCGAATGTTTTAGAAATAAAAACTAATAAAAAAACTGCAAATCATTGGTGGCAATGCTAAGTTTATATGTAAGTAAATTTATAGATAATTAGTAAGTACTTTAAATAACCATTTTCTTTATCATTCTATTATCACTTTGCTACTTTAGTAGGAAAGTACTGTAGAGCCCAATGCGTTAGCGCTGATCTCAATTCATAGAATTCAAATGCGTCCATAATGTCCAAATTCGTTAAAATGTATTTCTATACTCAAATTACGATGTAATTGAACCGCAAATATCTATTACGCTTTTCAAATATTGGTAGAATTAATTCTAGGAAAGCCAATACTCGTCAAAAACACCAAAATGTGCCCCATCTGGCGGGACAATTAACCGAATACATTATAATAAACCGGGACAAAGGGAGTTCGGTCACGCACACGCACGGTGATATTTCACACGTTATTACAGCTTTTTCGTAGGTGAAGCTTTTATTATGAGGTTAGGCGTGTAAATAAGATTATAGCAATATTTTTACTAATAAACGTCAAAAATAACTTACTGGTTTCGGAAAGTGATGGTGATATAAAACTTTTATACTGACTGTGCAGAGACATTATGGCGTCTTTTGATCACAACAAAGTTCAACAACGGATCAGTAGGTTTTTAAACCAAAACTTCAAACAAACTGGGCTGTCCCTCTTTGCCGCGTTATTCTTGAACGGAAACGTTTTGGTTATTGTTATGTTTTCGTGATGACAGTTATTTTTATTACAGTTTGAAACATAAGGCCCTTGGATTAAAGTTGAAATTAGAATACATTTTGCTGCAGCACTTAGCACAGTTCTACGCACTACGCCGTCCATGAAGTCACCAAAAAGTTTCCGTTACGATAACGTTTAGTAAAATGAACCATTGGCTTGATGATGAAAAATAAATCTTTCGAATCCAACTCTGGTTTTTAGGTCACCTGATAGACCTAACCAGGCAGTATGCAGTATTAAAGCGTGGAAGTACATAGATAAGATTGCCACTGGCGGTCACCTGTCCAAATGTGACCATGCAGAACTTTGATTAACTCTTTTAATCTGTTAAAAATGAGGCTATGTCACGGACGCTTCCAAACCAATAAATCTTATTCTATGTTTGCACTTTATGCGGTGGGCATGACCCTTTATCTTTCTTCTCGGTTGCCTTCAGCGCGTTTTTTTGGTCGTTTTTATATTGTTTGTTTGTTACCGATACAATAATAAAAATATATGTAGACGTGATGGTACAGGGATCATAGGACGTTTCTTGTGCATGGGATTTGTTTTTTAAATAAAACAGAAGTTTTATCAGAAAATATCGTCGACATTATTTATGTCAACTTTGACAATCCTCGGCAATTTCGTTTAAATAGTAAACTATGTGGTTTTAATAGTAAACTATTACAACCAAATGTGTGTTATATTTAATTTGTTACATTTTTTTTTAAGCAATTTCTTTAAGTTTTCTTTATATGAAATTAAATTTTAACCTATTATTCAAAATGTATTGCTATTGGTTTGAGCATTATTTCGTTGAGCAACTAATCTGATTCACTATCGCTCAAGAGTAGGCTAGTGTTCTAAAGTGGGAACATTAAAAAGTTGACCATGATGATTTGTCGAAAGGCTGAACCAATAAAGAAATTAAGATGGTTTAATTGCCACTAGAATAAAGTATCAGCAATGTTAGTTTAAGATCTATGTCCCCTCGAGACCAAACTTCTGCAAGGTTGGGTAAAACTAGTGAGTTTATTAACGTAGTACGTCTGTATATTACTATTATTACTTAGTGTTTATTATTGTCAAGAAATACGCAAACAAGTGATCTCCGGAGTGTATTCGTTTATGTAGTAATCGAAATATGAAGTCGTATAAAACTTCGTATAACAGTTCTACTTCAATGCACGCATGCAATTAGACTATAGAATTAGACTATAAAATTATTTCATGAATTTGTATAAAAATAATGTATAATATAATAATTGTTATATATATGTATATACATATATATATATATTTTTATGTTAGCAAGTGAAAAGACAATCAAGACGCCCGCCTGATGTTAAGCACCACGCCTGATTATAACAGATGCAGTGCCACCCAAAGCTTAAAGTTTTTAAGTGTTTGCGTGGCACTGCACTGGGCTTATCACCCCGAGACATTGTTGTTAAGTCTCATTCGCCCAGTAATTTCACTTGCTAGTGCTCTTCAAACCTAAACACAGTAATTTTTGCACACTACTGCTTGGAGGTAGAATATCTGACACTGCGGTGGTACCCACCAAGACGGACTCTTGCTGAAGAGTCCTACTACCAGGTAAATATAATAATTCATTATTTGCTTAGGTACATCTTCTAAATTTTAACACTTAGCATGTGTGTAATCATTGAGTATATAGTTCATCTAGATAATGGAAACAGAACTAAAACATTTAAGAACTGCCTCACATTCCTCATAGTGTATCTGTACACTTTGTACAAATGTAAAAAATGTAATGCGCGACTTTTGACGTGATTTTTAATTTATGTCGAGTCTTCTCACAAAAAAACGGACTATAGAGTAAAAAATTATGCGTGGTCATCCAAAAAACATATACCCGTCGATCTGGTTGGACATTTAACATCAGGCAAGCGACTTGCGACCTGTCCGTCTTGTTAAAGAAAAGAAAGAAAAAACGATTATTTGCGACAGTAGATAGGCACATTTACTGTGACTTGCTGACATAAAAAAATGCATAATACGAGAATATCATGAGTTATTTGCTTGGTGAGACTTCTAAATTATCAATATAACTCACGGTGAGCGTAATATTGATAATTTGAAAGTCTCCTTTGTAAATCGTGTCCGACACTTCCAGTTTATCGCATCTCAAGGCCATGAGCTCTGACACGTGCGTGTAAATAAAATATGAAATGAAAAAATGCGAGGACTATCGAGCGCAAATAGACGATTCGGTGTAGGTTATAAAAACAGTGTCGTTCGACTCGTTCGGTTTCGAGTGACAATTGGCTGGTCCAGCAAGGTCATTACTATTTTTTATGAATTGGCAGGAGCGCTCGTGACGTAGCTGGCTAAGTTGTTCTTAACAGATCAACGAAGTTAAGCACTGTTCCGCGTATTCACTATTTGGATGGGGGACCGCCAGTGGCAATTTGAACTGAGCGCTTCCGTGCTTCGGAGGCAACGTTTAGCAATCAGTCTCGGCTTTTTCAAAGTTGTTAGGCCATGACGGAGGCCTTCGGGCGGCCTAAAAACTCTGTCACCAGTGTTGGCCACTAACTCATATGAACTTACATACTTACTATGAATTGGCTGTCGTTTCTGTAAAGAATAAGAAAAGTTATGATCTACCGTATTAGATGACTTAACACACTCAATAGTCACAGAAATTCCCGTATCTTGGGTATTAAAAACTACAAATACCATTGTACAACACTTGATTAAAAAAAAAAATGTAAATATTTGTCTCGAAGCGGAAATCGAACTCGCAACTTTTTTATCGAATATTCGCCCAGCGGTAAATAAAATCAAAACTAAGGCTATCGATATAATGTTAAATTCCTTTGTTGGCTGTCAAGTCCTTCTGAGATAGGCAAACTGCTTTATGGTTACGGCTGGAACCAAAAGTTTTACGTAAAACCCTTTCGTGATAATAATATATTTTTCAAATAAGACACAAAAAAACTTTTTACTGGTATTGTTCTTTTTAAAGTGTCTTATTCACTACGCTAGTACCTACTTTTTTGGTATGCTAATATTTCATAATACCTACTTACTAATTAATTGAATGGAGTAGCAATTACCATGCATAAGGCCCATAATGTATTAGTCCTAAAATAACTCTTGATTAATGACTCAACATATTGTTTTGTAGATCGTATGATAACCTTACTACTTGCATCTCTCTCTAACACATGTACATCAATATCAGCAAAAGAGACCACACTATAATGCAGGTATGTTACATGGGTCGTTCATTAGCAAGGCCCTTAGAGTATTTCTACATGTTACACCACTATCAATAACGTTACGCGATAGTTGCACTACGAGTGTTAATAATTAATATAAAGTAGAGTTATTTGTGATAAAGCTCGCTTGGGAAAGGGTTTCTGCCGCTTAGCAGTAATGCTTGCATTGCTGAGTTACTAATCTAATTTCTAATTTTCTTTGAAACTAGGGCATTTAATATGTTCGCAAACACCTGGTTAAGCTACAGTGGTCAATTCCCACTTAAAACTAAGCCATTGTACACAACGTTCTTATAAGTACTCCGCTTAAACATAAAACATCATGTAAAAGGGCAATTTATTCACTTTATAAACAAGAGAATTACATGAATAATATAACGAACAAGTGTGTCCGAATTATCATTTTAGAATAAGTAATGTTGCTTTAATGGTGAAAAGAATTAGACGAGACTAAGTAAGCTTTTTGAACTTACCGCAGGATTGTTGTGTGTTGTGTGTAGCCTAACGTTTAATAGTTGGGGATAAATTATTTTTTGTTTAATGTTCTCGTCCTTTGAGACAGTACCTTGACTCGTGCGTTTTCATTGAATTAAAACCGTTCAAATAAAGTTCAAACCGAAATTGTCCGATAAATGATTACACGCAGTTTTTCATAGTTTCTTAAAATGATGAAAAACTTGAAAGTTCTAAAAACATGCGACTGTAGATCAACGTCTCAGAGTGGCAACACGCGTGATATATATGATCTTGCAAGCGTACATATGCTACGGTAACTGCTTACTATTAAGTGGGCCGTACGCATGGTTGAAAGAAAGAAAGAAAGAAAGAAAATAACTTTATTCTGACAAAACACGGAGCACAATAACAGAAAAAAAAACATGGTTTAAAAGAACAGAAAATAAAACGAAGTGGATGTATGTATGTTGCTACTTTAGTGGTATAAAAAAAAATGTCAATTGATATAATCTATAGAAGTTGATTATGACACTGTTAGACACAATGCACTGAACCATTTAA
This sequence comes from Colostygia pectinataria, assembly GCA_951394395.1. Classification (NCBI taxonomy): domain Eukaryota; kingdom Metazoa; phylum Arthropoda; class Insecta; order Lepidoptera; family Geometridae; genus Colostygia; species Colostygia pectinataria. The sequence continues at coordinate 8,182,595 of OX596362.1, forward strand.
ACTATGATATTATAGAACAGAAAGTTTTTATTTTACTAGATCATTCACGATCACAATCGCGATAGTATGCTAAGTTGTATACGAACAGAAAAATATTGTGCAAACGTATTTCTACTAAAACAACTAAAGCTTCTGTAACAAGCTCACGTTTCTGAGTTATTCGGTGCACAAAATTCCGACTGGGACCTTTGGAACCCACACTTTGAGTATATTATTGTGGTGTAAATAGAATGAGACGGCAAGGTAAAACGCATCAAAAGGCTATCGCGCTCCGAAGTGATATTTAGCCCCTCCTGGGACAATAAGATATGACCGTTACGAAACCTTTGTCTTGGCCCGATCGTAATCTTTGTTGGAACAGAATGTTTCGATGTAAGGGGTATTGCGAAGCATTTTGTTCTTACAATCATATTGTCTCTTTTGTGTAAAGTACGAGTGAAATCAGATATTATTATGTATTCGATAAAAGTTTTTTACAAAACGTTGTTGTAATTTGAAGGACATTTTACAAAACACCAGCTTTCCCCAAACAAAATAAAGGCTGTACTATGAGAATCAACTAACTGATAGAATACATAAATACCTACATATTTTTTTGTAAATTCACACTTATGATAAAGATTGTTACCAAAAAAGGTCGAGGTCAAGAGAGCGCTCTGAGTGTATAATTATTATAAACTCAACATTATACTGAAAAAAAAGTTGAGTTTTTATATTTCAAGAAATAAAAGCTCTTCTCTTTCATGTGTGAAATGACTTTCTTCACGATCTAAAACTCATGATTTTTAAATAGCATTTTTGTGCTGATTCTCTTGACTACCAAAACCGCTCGCGTGTCAAACCGCGAATTGCAGGTTCTGAAGCACCAACGTTCGGCGATCAAAATGACCGCATCCACCAGATTTCCAAGTTAATTGCACGGTAAAAACCATTCGTTCGGCTACAATAGGTTCATTAGTGTTCGCCAAATTTCAATTTGCGTGCGGTCAGCTGAAATCGTATTGTTATAATTGATGAATCGGGGTTTTTATTCAACACTATTGTCCAGTTTATAGTTGCTTTTTTAAGTACTATCTACTACATTAAAGCGGGCGCCAAAAATCGGTGGATGGTGAAGGCTCAAAAGTGCCATGACGACATGTGCAGCAGACGTGTATACCAGACGTCTATTGGCTGATATAATAATGATGTTGACGAAGTATCTATTGCGGTCAATAAAAACAGAGAAGCCAATAGAAAGCAATTTTAAATAACCACGACTCCCTCTGTTTTCCGATCCAATGGTCATGAGCTCGATTACAAGTAGTGAGCTTTTATCAACCTATAGATTTTACTTAAAAAAAATATCTGTGTGAGAATTTACCACGTACTCAAAATAACGAAGAAAATCATTGCCTTAAAACAGACATGTCTAAGCAAAAACAAGTTAATTAACATTTTTATCTTTTAAATCTTTGCTGTTCCACATTAACAATACATATAATATATAACATTAGATGTGGAAGGCATTTTATCAAAGAAATTGTCTTGTTGGTTAGTCCTTAATATAAATATTATTATTAAGAAAACTCTATTAAAACTGTTTTTAACTTATGACGAGCTAAAAGTTCAAAAATGCAAACACTTTATTAACCGCTAGACCGTCTCGTAGAATCTTCTCTAACCTAGTATTTAAAGCAGTATGCGATAGAAAATGTAAGTTATTTTAAGCTTGTGTACCTACATCGTTACTAACAAAACATATAATATTATGATACTTACTTAGCAGATCATTGACCTTAATAAAATACATTACGGCTTACACACTTAGGATTACAGAATCTTTATAAACTTACTAGAAGCTTTATAAACTTATAAACTGTTTCGTATTAAGTTTTCTTGTACAAAAGCTGTATAAAAGAAACATTTATTCTGCTGCAGCGACAAACTTTAAGAATCGCATACCTTATTATTTTTTTATTTTTTTTTTATTAAATTGGTGCGGCTAATATGACACTGCGGCCATGCAGGCCTATTGTGTTCGCCACTTATTTTGTCGCCCTAAGGGGGCCTTTACAGTTCACCTCCAAGCCCTGCCGATACTAAGAACTGGAGGATTTGCCTTAACAAGCGCGAGAACGTTTTTCCGATTTCTAAAATGATTAGTAAATTAACATCATATTGTACAAAATACACATAAAACGGTTGGCTTTCTAAAAACCAATACCAACGATTCATAATCAAAAAATTATCAAATTTAATGAATCTGACGCTGCATGTAAAAATTTTGCGCTATCAGGTTAGCAAAGTAAAAATGTTTCATGCGGGCTCTGAACTTGGCATATTTGCTCAAATGTTTGCGGTATCTCATCAATGCAAACTAAACTTTGTATACAACTTGAAGAAAGAACTGACTTTGTTTTGACGAAATAATATGCATAATGAAACAAGTACCTACATATTTCAAACTGAGTAGAAAACAAAACACAACTAACAACTACAAACAAAAACATCCACAAATGTTTTGCAAGGACGTCCGCAGATTTGTAGCTAGCCTGACATACTCGTAGATAGCAAATATCAAAAACTGAAATTCTGCAACACCATTGTGATTCATAAAAACTACAAGTCCAGAAAACGTTGCAACGGATAAGCATTTCCCACGTACCATTACATTCAGTATATTATAACACAAACAATGCACCAGAAACTAGTTCTAAACTGGTACACGCAAACTATAGGCATAAAACAGCATGTTTTATAAAGTTCCCGGTACTTCCAACTCCTACTCGTAAAGGTGGACGTCGATCTGCACTATTATTATGAGCTATGACTTTATATTTTTTCATGATTTAATAAAAAAATAAATTATGTACTTTTTAATTTATAATAATATTAGAACACCGTGGGAGGCCCAGGAAGAGGTGGCAAGACGACCTGGATGCATTTGAATTAGATTTGTCAGAAATTGCAATGGATCGCGTTGCTTGGAAGAAGAAAGGGGAGACCTTTGCCCAGCAATGGGACGATATGGGTTGAATAAAAAAAATATATGAAGGGTAAAGTTTGGATGTTTATTGTTTTCGGGAGCATCCCGCCCAAACGATCTGTTTGAAATTAGCCACAGGCATAGATTATGGTCTGGAATAGCTTAAAAACTACTTTTTATACGGGTTCACTGTGAGACTCAGTTAGGAAATAATATTTTCTAATTTCTGTATATGGTAACACTTTATGAATGAGGTTATTAATATTTTCGTAATTACAAATAAAAAACTAAGATAAACTAATATGCTAACAAGCTAATATTATGACCTTGTGTGGACAGTTTTTTTTTTAAGATTTACTAATCTAGATTAACTTTTATTGTGGCACTTTGAAAACCTTGCCACCAAGGCATAACCCATGTCTTACCACACCCACACACCAAATTCTACGGCACACTCATCTCAGTCATTGCTAGGGGGTGATCGCTTTGGTAGAAAATCTCTCTAGTATGAAGTATTTGAAATTGTGGCGTTTGCCTTTTTAGTTTTGCTTGTTTGTTATTTTTGCCCCAACTGAAACAAAGCTTGTTATGAGAACAGAAATGAGGCGGGAGGGAGAGGACACTATTGTTTAAAGTCTTTGTTTTCTTTAGAAATGTTCTCACAAGAAAAACATAATTAACGATTGACGCAAAGATTTGCTAAATGAACTTAGTTGAAAACAATTTGAGCAGGTAATTAAATAAACAAAAAATATACTTGTGTAACAAATAACTGCACAACAATATTTTCCCATTGAACCAGCATCCTTTGTTTAGTATTCGTCAGTTTTAACCATTCGTTGAGTTGACTAACGATCAAGCAAGGCCTTGAGTAGTCAGCTATGGACAAAAATTTAAATGTTCACAAAACTACAATTTTTATCAGCAGTTGAGTAACATTACAAACATTTATAAGTGGTACGTAAATAAAAAGGAAACTATTTTAGATGAATAATTATGATTAAAATATCGTTTAAACTATTATGTTAGTTTAAGTTCGTCAATGTTATTATTAATATAGGTTCAGTCTAATTTTAGGGTTTTGCTAAATAAATCTATTAAAAATTCCATAGAAATAAATTATATTCAGTAGATTTATTTATTATCGAAAATTATAAATACCCCTTATCTTTAAAGTTCAAATAACTCGACTTCTACTGGAGTCGAATTAGCTCCTGAAAACGATTTACAACGAAAGCTCTGAAAACGTTACTTTCTCAGATAAAATATACGTTTCAAGGCTTTTACTATTACATAAAATATTGCCTATCGTAGCTTTCGCTCTGTACCACTTTGATAAGATCTCATTCTTAGAAGCAAGCTTTCCTACGAGCATCGCTACAGAACTGGCTTACTTAACTAGTTTATTGCTCTTTCTCCACCTTTATAAGCCGTGTTGTATGAAATATTCCTCTATTTGAAACTGCCTCACTCTAAAACCGCTCTAGTAGACTACACTTTAGGGTGAAAATTCGGGGTTAGGTGAAGGACTGGCATTGTCTGGTTATATAAAATTTATTAGATGATCATCCTGGGCCAGTGGTCTCCAGTCTATTAGTCAAAGGATGTTTACACCTATGCGGTCGTCGTTGTGCACTATGTACAAGCTTAATTAATTATCCCTTGCGGAGATGGTGGTACGGATGTGACCATTAGTGATAGTGATTAGCTGGAGATTAACAGACGTATTTAGCTTTTTAGCGGCAACAATTTGAATTAGATTGTTGTGTTTGTTTCTGGAATTCTAGTGCCTTACTCTTGAATCTAATGACATATATTTTTTAACTTTTGAAATCAAGGTTGTGTTTGGCGCTAGGTTTGTACTCAAAAGTACGAAATGTTATATTCCAATACTTGTCCAATACCGATTGCGTTCGAGAGTACGTAAGTAATTATTTGTTTATGTTGTGACATTCGCTTTTTTAATATACAACAAAGTTATTTTAATATAGATTTTACGCTATGACAATGTCATAGCGTTGAAACTATCACATTAACGTTATGACGATGTCATAATGTTGAAGCTATAATAAACTTGAAATTGGAATGCGTTTTGCTGAATCATTTATGACAGTTCTGAGCTTTGCGCAGTCCGCAGTCTGCGCAGTAAACCAAACGTTTCGGTTACATTAACTTTAAGCGCAATAAGCCGTAGAACCATATACAAAGTTTGATATGATAGTATCGTTGTGTATTTTACACTCATTTGGCATCGCGTGCCGCATCTAGTCGTCTACTTCCTTGTTTCATGTTTAATTATCATGGGTCCCATAAATATGTCGAGTAGGTTTTGTGTCGCGGCAGTTACTCATAGCCTCCTGGGTTCCGTATGCTTTATAAGGGTCATTAGCCGACTAAATGAAATTTAATGCCGACAATTAAGTTCTTTGCCTATTATTTTTATTATATCTGTTACTTTATTAGTGAGGTTTAAGAAAAATCAGAATTAGAAAATTGTTGAAAGCTTTTTTATAATTTTAACTTTTAGGATGAAAACATAACCTGGAGAATTCAATTTGTCCATTATTATAGACAATAATACATCATCATCTATAGTCTGACTTCACCCACTGCTGGGTATACCCAGGAACCCAGGCCTATAGGAAGCCTATAAGCTTCCTTTAGTTTGTGCCGTTTACCGTGATTCTGCGCTAGTCTCATTCACTTACGGCCCACAACTTTATATCCGTTTACCCATCTCGCCAATAGACTACAGACGTTTCTGTAGCCACTTCTCGGCTACCACTAAGTAATCCTTACTCCACCTGTCATCAACACGTCTTGCCATGTGTCATATCATTTTAAATTAGTATAATAATAATAAAAAACATGCAAGTATAGAACCAAGTGAACCAAAATGATTTAAGTATCACACTTATATTTTTAAATGCAAAATTTTGCGTATTAAATTATCTCAACTCCGTAACTATAATATAGTACGGAATAGATATTCCGTGTTATGTGAGCTGGATTAACATAGGTTACTTTTTATAATGGAACCACGCAAGCGAAGCTGCTAGTTTTTCAATATATTCTTTAATTTGCTGATTTAAAACAGTTAAAACGCTGCACCAATCCTAATTAATTCTAATTGAGTTTAATTAGTATGAACTTGGAAAGGCAGGATGTAGGCGAGACAAAAGGATTAATAAAGATAATTCAAACTTTCTCCCGATTGAGACGTTTCAGTGAAAGGAAATGTTTGTGACTTTGTTATTACGCGGAGGCGTTCTGCACGAGTTTGCTCAACTGTATTTTCGGCACCAGTTTTTGAAAAAGTTAAATTAATAAGTATTTATGTAGAATTCTTTGTGATAAAGCTTGTCCGGGGACAAACTACCACGATATCTATTTCTATCGCCAAACAGTAATGCTCGCATTGCTGTGTTACGGTTCGAAGGGTATGGTGTCCGGTGATATTATAGGCACATGAGACTTTCGATCTACGTCTCAGGGTGGCAACGTGCAAATAATATCCCTGATATTGCAAGCGTACATAGGCTACAATAACCACTTACCATCAATTGGGCCATACGATTGGTTGCCAGTTTAACTTAACTTTCGCTTCACTAATAAGTAGTTTTACTAAAAAAAATAAAAATTAATACCTACTATGTGCGCCTAATTAGTAGGTACTTATACCTTTCTATTTCCTTCTTTAAGTTCTAACAGATGCATATATTGACCAACACTGAATAATTATATTTATGTGTTTCCTAAGTATTTTTGTATAAGGGAACGCAAAATGCAAAGCAGGGTAAGAGAACATTCAAACAATTCACATTTTACAAACATTCTGTATTTTCATTTTCTAGAAAGTTCCACTTATTGCGTTTGCGCTAACGTAAATACCTTTTGTATTTTCACTTTCCCCTACTTTTGTTTCGCAATGACCGAAGAGTCAATTCCGTGCCTCTGTAATGGCACCTCACGACAATACGATCTAATCAGCAACTTCCCTAATGCCTGAAACACAAAACGAAACAAAAGAACTCACTAAACGCCCTGCCTTTGTTACAGATCCCGATGTGAACAACAAAGATGGACCTTAAATATCTTATCCTAATGATCGCCTTTGCGACTGTTGAAATAAACGTGACCGAGAGCAGACAAAACGATAAAAAGCGATGGAAAAACGACAAAAGCGTATACTCACATTACGCAAACATCTGCGATATACAAGACAGGGTGTCAAAGGTACACTGTTACTGTGAAAACATCAGAATCAAGACAGCCACGAAAGCGGACTGCTGGGTTTTTAATGGCGGCATCGCAGAGGATGATCCCTTTTGGTCCAATTTCTACTCGCAACCTAAAGTCGAAAAGCTCTCGTTTAATGTCAGAGCAGACGGCGGTCTGACGTACATCCCCGCTAAAGTGATCGTTCGCCTCGAACGATTACAATACCTCAACATACAATATGCAAACATCTATAGCATACCCTCTTTTGCGTTCACTAACTCCACGACGCTTCGCTCAATAACTCTGGCTAAAAACAAAATAGCGAAACTTGAGAAGATGTCGTTCGCTCATCTGATAATGCTGTCAAACGTCAGCTTAGTTGAAAATCAGATAACAGAGCTGAAACGCGACGTGTTCTACGTCCTCCCGAATTTACAAAGACTACTCTTATCAAAGAACAATTTGGGGGTGCTACACGACGGCTGTTTCAAGCATCTTAATAACCTAGTAAAACTTGATCTTGACAATAATCAGCTGACAGTCGTCATTAGGGAAAACTTCCAAGGGTTGTCTAACCTGATAACGCTGGATATGAGAAACAATAAATTAACAATGATAGGCGATTTGGCGTTCGCAGAACTTTGGAGTCTTCAAGAACTTTACCTGGACGGTAATGAAATAGAGTTTATATCGGAGCGAGGTTTCGGGGGATTGACTCAGCTGCGGAAACTTTCTCTGTCGGATAATAAGTTGGGGACATTGGACGACGGCGTGTTGGACGACATTCAGAAGTTGAACGTGCTGGATCTCAAAAACAATAATCTGGAAACTCTCAAGCAGGAAGCAGTTAAAAATATTCTGGAAAACATGAAGTCGAATTATGCTCTTATCTCTCTTGACGGTGAGTTGTCAATAACTTTGTGAATTTGATTTATCTCTGTTGGTTCAGCTTGTGAGTTCTTCGCATTTTCCTGATATTAATTTAGTTGGAAACTTTTCGTATCCTTGTTTTTCGATAGCCGAAACAAAGTTGGCGTGTTAAAGCGATAAATCAATGAGAACCTAATTTTCTACTAATTTGTAAGTTGGTTGGTTTGATTACAGTTTGAGTCGGTCCCTTTTTGTATTAATTATGCAGTTGTTTGAGTTGGATACTCTAACTTAACTTGTTTAATACCAAATTTACCAAACAAACAATCTAAATATTATATGTATACGTTACGTTACTTTACGTTACTGACTGACTAGTTAGTTAGCTGCTGTAATCAAAATAATTCAACAGCAATGTGATATACTGAATGCATCTTTATTTAATAGTTTCACTCACTTAGGTGTAGGTATACGCTTTCTTTCACAAGTTATTTAATTGTCAAGTCGTGTTATCTATGTTTTTGAAATGAATATACATACTCGTAGGTACCAATAATTTTGTTTATTATTTTCGTAGGACTACTGATATAATAATAAAACAAAAACAAGATAAATCCGCGGTATGCTTAAATCATTAATTACTTATCCACCATTTTTTTTAATATTTACTGCCACCTGTCCATAAATGGGTAAAGCTTAAACAAATTCACAAATAATTCGCAAAAAGGTAGAATTGTTAAAATGTGAACCAATTTATAATCGTAATCCAATTCAACCACTTACCTTAATTAAAATCGAATAAAGCCAATCTGAGCCGTCCATGCGTATAAAGTTATTATACTCGTATGGATCATTCGGGTAATTAAACCAGTGGCACAGACTCCAGAGAATAGCTAGGTTAGTCAATAGATTTAAAAGCAAATAAAAAAGCATAGTCAACTATGTTTATACTATACAACACAGGGCGTCAACTAGCATGGAAGCATTTGGTCGTTGCTTGAGCAATAATAATTAAATCATTTATACCAACTTGGATTAATTTAAGCCTTCGAGTTTGCATTCACGTGTCAGCAAAATTAAAGGTATTAAAACCATAAAAAGAATTCATAGTGTAGTAAATTTGCTACGAAACTAAATAATATTTTATTTCAACATTTTTATTCTACGAATCGTAAATACGGCGACGCTATCAACGAAGTTACCTTAAACGCTATTCTTTTATTTGAAGTTCTTTTACTGTGCCAGCCGTTCAGTACGAGCTGACTGATGTTCGTAGTCCATAAGAATATGGCAATTAACCAGCCAATTACCTCTTCAGAACAGTTGCAATCCAGTGGCATTATAACGATGTCCGTGATTAACGATCGAAGTAATTCGATTATTTAATTATCCAAGTCCCAATATCGAGAATGAAGAATTATTAATTTGGGATTTCTATAACCTATAGGATTAAATAATTTTCTAAATAAACGAGCAAGGCCCGCGGCCACGGGTTGATCACATAACTCTGTTAGCTACCAATCTCCATTGATCTCCATCTCAAACTGTCTAATAAGACAGTAGAGCTATGTTCAAACTGTAAACAGTTTGAGATGGAGTGGAGATCAATGAAGTAACTATCGTGGTAGCGTTTCAACTGTGGCTGGCTCTTTGCTTCCACAACCTGGCTACCTTACTTTGCTAGTTTCTGTCAAACCAACATAAAAACAGCTTTCCGAACGTAAGCACTGACGATCAACGTTTTTGTCGATGAAAGGGTAGATGAAAATAAATTCTAACAGAGACGTTATTTTGTTTACTCTAACACGTCAATATTTTTGATAAACACCCTGGATTATGCTCGATGGTTCTGCCTGAAACTATTACATATAGTGAGGTGACCAAGCGAATCTTTATATAACCTAGTTGCTTTGTTAGAATAACCTTCGTTCGTGACATAGTTGGCCCAGCTAGGTATGCCACGAGCGCTTCCAAAAAGAAAGTGATATATTATACCGTAACACGTTTATTATATAAATACCTTGCTAAAACAAATACTCGCAAAATCCAGGATAGCATAACAAATCATAACCAACAAAGATACTGCAGTCAGTTTTGTGGAAAATATAACAATCTCCCTCAGCGAAATATAGGCTCCATTAAAACGTCACAGTGTAGCTAAATAGTGTGTTTCAGGAGCTGATTCATAGCTGGCCGAACTTTGTTCATGTTTGTTGGTTATCTAGTTGCTTATTTTGCGTTGGAAGCAAGGACTTAAAGTCCTTGGTTGGATGGAATTTTTTTTTTTTTATACCACTGAAGTGGCATCCAAGCGTACGGCCCACAAGATGGTAAGCGGTTACCGCAGCCTATGAACGCTTGCAATACCAGAGGTATCACTCGCGGGTTGCCACCGAGGCATTGAGGCTAAGATCGAAAGCCTCATGTGCCAGTAATTTCACCGGAAACCATACCCTTCACACCGGAACACAGCAATGCGAGCATTACTGCTTAGCGGCAGAAATAGGTATGGTGGTAGTCCTTCCCCGGACGAGCTCTATTACAGAGAACTCTACTACTCTTAAAAAATAACAGTCCTCTAATTATTATGTCTATTTAAAATTTGGTTTACTGAAATTGAGAGAACTGTTGTTAGTGGTTGTGACCCTGCCTTTCGATCTTAAGGGTGGGTTTGACCAGTCGTGCAAGAATGGATTTTTTAGAAAAAAATATTGGTGTCATTAAATGTCAGTGCTTTCAAAGGTAAAGGAAAACATCATGAGGAACCCGGCATGTTCAAGAACTAAAAAAAATCAAAATACTCTTTCTTGAGAGTAGGCCAGATGTAAAGTGACAAGCGTAATCAGTGACACACAGAGCAAGTTCTAGTGTGTCATGCCTTTAACAACCCGTAGCAATGTGGATGTAGTTTAGCAAAGGAACCTACCTAAATTGTTGTAAAGCAGTGAATCTTAAACGGTACTTAGCTGATAAGACTAATAAATAAATAACAATAAATAAATAATGCTGAACAATCCACACAGCATCATCTAGCCCTAAGGTAAGCTGCTGTTAAACAGAGCTGTATTATGAGTACTAGATGTTTATTTTTATTTTATTTTTTTATGTCAGCAAGTTACAAGACAATCAACATCACCACGCCTGACTATAACAGATGCAGTGCCACTCAAAGCTTAAAATTTGTAAGTGCTTGCGTGGCACTGCACTGCGCTTATCACCCCGAGACATTGTTGTTAAGTCTGTTTCGCCCAGTAATTTCACTTGCTATAGTGCCCTTCAAACCTAAACACAGTAATGCTTGCACACTACTGCTTAGAGGTAGAATATCTGACACTGCAGCGGTACCCACCAAGACTACCTACCACCAGGTAAAACAGATATATATGTAAAAAAATACAATACATAGATAGATTTTTTTTATTATATATAGAAAATACCCAGAACACTCAGAACAAATATTTGTAGATCGTACAAACATTTGTCCCGAGGCGGGAATCGAAACCGCAACCTCTGCGTCTCAGGCGGACCTGCGCCCGCTGCGCCACATCGGTCGTCAATAAAACCCATTGTGTAGGTATTTTTTTATTAAATCTTCTTTGTAGGCTGTGCTTTACTCAGCAATATATTATTTACAAGAATTGTAAGTAGGCATTACATTAGGGATATTCCTCGTCTTTTTCTAGTCTTGCGTAGTTGGGAAAGCACTCTTATTATTTTGTTTGCTCATAAGTCATCCAACGAAACATCAGATTTTGGTAGAGAACAGTATTAAAATAAAAAAATGAAAATACGCGTTTATTTCACATGAAGATGTTGTAAAAAAACAGAAATAAAAAAATATATACTCATTTCTTACTCAAATTAAATTTTAGAAAACTGCAGGTTTTACATAATTGTATTGTTATTAGGATAATAAAATTTTAAAATACATTTATTTTATTTGTCAACAGGTAACAAATTAACGTGTGATTGTCGGATCTCTTGGCTCCAAAACCTCCGCAATGAAACTCGGAGTAAACGGCTCAAAGCGTCTATCGCGCGTCTCAACTGCATCATGGATACAAAGCTCAAGTTCAACCTAGCCACGCTCAAAGCTCAAACAAATACCAACCTTATACCATTAAAAAAGGATCTAGATTACGAAGACGAGGAGGACGAAAAACTGTACGATGAGATGCAAGACCAAGAAAACAATTCTGAGGAAGCTAAAGTTGGATACAGAAAGAAGTTTGTGGATATTCCTAGTGAGATGCTACCTTGCCCTAACCGATTAGTATATGAAGCTTCCTACTCACCACCCACACAAGATGAAGTAAAGTATTATAAAACATCTTCAGCAGGAAAACATTCCATAGATATTTGCTTGACCGTGTACTTTCTATATCATTTTGTAGAGTATTTAATAGACTGAACCGGTTATATGTATAAATCAATCAATGTTTTTGTGATTACTTATTTTGACACATTGTAGCTTTGTACTCACCTTTTTTAATAAGTAAGTATCTAGAAACAGTAAGTCAGTATTGAAAAAAATGGCGTTAAGCTTTAAAAACTATCTTACACTGGTATTTTTATACAGTGGTGAACCCAGTCTAGTAGTAGTGAGTTAAATTAACGACTTTCAAAATTGCAATTTGATACTTCGTGGTTGACGCTTAGATAAAACTATGGTCTAACTAAATCGTTATTTATTTGCCATTTTTTCTAAATATCCTTACTTTTTAATTTAAATTATGTTTACATGTTGAAATTATCATCACATCGGTACTCATTAAATTTGTACGTATACAAATTTAGCTTTTAATGGAACCTCCAAGGTGAAATTAAAATAATAGTAATTAGTAAGGTTATTTTCTACTCTAATAACTATAGTTAAAACTATTATTGGATAGATTACTTTACTATAAAAAAATATTACGTCTGGAGTTTCCTTACAGTTGTCTTCAAACTTAAATGATTGTTGGTAATTGGTTTGTATTGGTAAGTATCCAATCCATAAGTTATAGAAGTAAGTTCTAACTTTTTATCAGAGAGTCGCTCGCTTTATGCTAAATTATTAAGTTCATTATGAATAAGTAATTGATCAAGTTTAAAACTTTATTGTACAGATGCACTTTAACATGCCAAATTGACGGTTAGTAATTCCATTAAAATATACTGAATATATTTAACTAATGAGCAACCATAAAATATAAAATAAGTAAAAAATCTATTTTTATTTAACAATCATTCAAACCATCTCTGATAAATGAGTTGTCAGAATAGTTTTTGAATCAAAGTTGAGGCTGAATCGATTAAGTTAAATGCTTTAAGACAAAGTTCTATAATAGTTTGTGGAGTAATTACAAAGTTCATCTTTGTTACCAGACGTTTGATTGGAGATTGCCTAAGTTGAATTAGTATTGATTGGTTTTGAGCTGTAGATTTAATTCAAATTTACTTTAAATTAAAGAAGTGTGTGTCTGGTATTGAGAATTAGTGATTAGTTAGCTCAGGCCAATCCTAAGCCTAGGTGAAAACCTATATAAATTAAATACCTTCATAAATTAAATTCACATGATTTTTATTTATATTTTAGGAAAACACAGAACAGATAGACATCGCAGTAAAGTTTTTTATAGAAAATAAAAAAAATCGTATGTTAAAAAAAAAACAATAAATTTAAATTAACTTCTAAAATAAAAATAAACTTGATTAATAAAAATATTATACAGAACTTTGTTTTAAAATAAATTGAAATTTAAATGTTTGATGGTCAGTTACATAATAAAGTGTTAAAATTTAGGGTTCCCACAGACTCGCTTCGCGAGTCTACCTAAATTTCACCCCAATGCCAGCGACTCACCTGGCTAGTTTAGTGCTGTTCTATTTTCAAAATGCATGTGAGGGCGGCGGCACCCGTAAAAACATAGTGATTGTGTTGACTCTATAAAAAAAGTTTTTTTAAGTTTACATTATTTAAAACCCTTCAAATAAAATAAACGACAATTTGACTCAATAATAGAAATATGTATTGTATGTACGTATAAAACATACCAAAGTATACTAGTTAGCATACAATAAGGTAAAATAATTATTTATATATTAAAAGTAGACGCACTTAATTCATTTCATTGGTTAATATTCATAGGACAACAATGATTTAAATACCAAAGATTATTTTGTAAACAAAATTCATTATTTATTGGTAAAACTCGCAGAGTAATAAAGTAAGATGATGATGAAGCTTTATATAAGTTTAATATTAGTTGTTTTAAACTGAAAGACAAACTTTTGTAAATTGAATCGGTTAGGTTACAGTGTTAGTTAGATTATTTATAGTTGGCATTAACGTTAGCTCATTCATTGGCTTTTCATCTTTGAGGCTTTATGCTCAATTTTATCACAGAAACACTTAATTGAACGCATTGTTTTAATAAGTAACATATTGTGTAGGCTTGTTTTTTGAGACAGTTTCTGTAACTTATTTATTATTACTCTTATTGCGAAATTCTCGGTTTCTTGCACAATGTAAATAAACACAATTCAATTGTTATCAATTCTAATCGGAGTGTGAAATATTAAATTGATACTTTTACCGTGCTGTGTTTTATTGAGGGCTATAAATTTTGACTGTTTGTTTATTTTAGGCAGGGTTCTGTGAAAGGTTACAATTTGTTTTGAGTTTTAGGACTCGTAACAAATTATTTTATTAATAATTATAAAAATTTTGTAAATATTTGAATTTTATTTTGACTTTAGGAGAGTAAACAAATATTTTATCTGCTGGAACTTCAATAAAGCTGTACTTAAGTACCGCCATTAATGGTTAAATCATTTTCGATGAAATTCGGAAAAATCGAGTAGGTACTACATTTTAAAAGACCAGTAAACAATCGTTTCAAAATGACCATTGCCTCGATTGTTTGTTAAAGTAAAAAATAAGATGATTCTATATGAATTCTTTGTCTTTTTGAAACGATTTGGGCCGATATTAAATGTAGTATAGAATTTAAAAACGGCGCTGGATTGTTGATGGTATGGTATTATGATGATGCCAAAGTCATGGTTATTTTTTTTTATTTATTTAAGTGGACTCCTTTTTAAGCATTTGGACTCGCATTCAGTCCGTTATGCGTGGAGTTGTAACTGGCTAAGCGTGTAGCCAGCCTAACTCCTCCCAGAAGCGCATAAGCTTCCTGGGGTCTTCGCAGGCTCCGAGGAGTGACCTCGGTGTGCCGAGGATTTGTGTGCGTTGAGTGGTTAATACTCCCACGCATTCCAGGACTACGTGGGCAGCTGATTTTTCTTAAGCTAGACAGCCTCTACAGAGAGGGCTGTCTGTGGTATTTTAATCGCGATGTTTTTCTTTGTCATCGTTTGCTAACACTATTAAAGTACCTATATAATATTATGCATTTATCAAGGTAAGCATATACTTTTATACAGAGCACTGGTGATCTAGTGGTAGTGACTCCACCTTCCAATCATAAGGTCGTGTATTCCAGTCGTGCACCAATGGATTTTTATATTCGAAAAATTTATGTGCGCAATGCCAGTGCTCTCATACGGTGAAAAAAATATCGTGAGGAAACTTGCACGTCCTAGAACTAAAAATTCTAAAGATACGAGCAATCCGCATTGGGTCCGCGTAGTGAATTAAGATCCAATCACTCTCGCTTGAGAGTAGGCAAGTGTGGAACATTATCAGGTTGTCATGATGATGATGATGATTCATTTATCATAAAAACAACTCCTAAAACGATAAACTAAATAAACTGATTATTTTTACTATAAAAAAGACTTATTCATTTCAGTTAGCACGCCGTAATTTTAAAATACTGTACCTCTACAAATTAACGGTGATTAATAGGCAGGAAGGAGAAAGTGAGCATTATTTTTATTTGCTTACTCAATGGTCCGCGCAGATTTATCTTTCTGATCTAAAAGATTAAACAGGTGCTTTTGTTTTTTTGAAAAAATTAAAATTAACTGCCAGAAAAGGTAATATACTGACTGGATATTATTAATCGCTGCGATACGACATATCAGGTGAGCTAGTATTCATTACCATTTTTATTGTTTAGGTTGTAAAAGTACGAATATTAAGTACGGAAAATAAATGGATAAAAACATGACGATCTCGGTGGCGCGTTGGTTTAAATCCCGGTTGAGAAGCTAAAGGTTGCGGGTTTGATTCCCGCTGCACCAAATATTTGCATGATCTGTAAATATTGGTTTCTAAGAGGTATTAATTATAAAGAATAAGTGTATGAGAATAAAATTAGAAAGCGGACACTCTACCATCACTATTACTAGTCTAGATTCTAAAAGTCTAGACCACCATTATATATTAGTACTCCCAGAAGAGTATAAAATAAGATAAGATATTTATATAGATAAGATATGATAAGAGGTACGTTAGTCCAATCGTGATGATAAAAACCAGTGCCTCTAAAGGCTCTGATTGATAACAAAAACCTACTTAACTCTTCAAATTACCGTTTCAGTACAATGGTGCTACGAGTAGCTACGCCGTAGACTTGCTACGTAATCGTACACGTGACGAATGATTTTCTAATTTATATATAACTAGTGGCTCGCCCCGGTTTTGCACGGGTGCTTTAACGTATAAATCTTTTGTTTCAATCACTTTATCTATTGCTGAAAACCGCGTCAAAATCCATTGCGTAGTTTAAAAGATCTAAGCGTACATACAAAGAGACAGAGAGTTAGATTTTAGATTCGACCAAACTTGATTGTACACTCGTAGTAATTGACGAGTAAACTGACAGCTTACTTGTATTTGACATTTCATAATCCACAAGAATACATTGTCATGCGACAGTCAAACTCATCTCCTTGACACTGGCGAAATTGTGGCAAATATGCCACAGAGTCCATAGACAAAGAAGAAGAAGAAGAAGAAGAAGAAGCAGAATGTCCACTCTACTTATACTCTGGTTTTAATTCAAGTCCAAAAAGGTAAACAATGGTAATACCATAGAAATAAATATTTTCTTTTTGATAGGGAACTATGTTACGCTAAATTACTGAGTAAGAATTCTACGTAGTTTTGTTCACATATTAATGTTTTTTATGTAAATATTTAGAAAAACAAATTTTTTTGGGTAAATATTTTATGGTACTTGTCACATTCTGGGGTACGGTATGGTTTTGCAGTGCTTTTACAAATTTGGTTCATTTTCATTCGTTTATCGAAAGTGCTTGTCGGAAGGTTTCTCGTTGTGTTTTCTTGTCTTGTTCACGTTTTGCCCAGTTTGATCTATGGGGTTGGTATAGGCACAGATAGATTTAGACTTTGTAAGCTATTTATTGAGACGCAGATGAAAATATTTACGGAGAAAAATCATAAAATAAAATATCTTTTTATATCAAGTTTTTATTTCCGAGCCAAGTGACAGTTCTTGTCATTTTTCTTTCATCCGGTAACCATGGTGATGATTTTGCGTTAAAGAAGTTTCGTTAGGTTGATGAAATGAGTCGCCACCAAGGAAGTCGATAGATAAAAGGGCCCTGTGTTGTTTCTGTTGATCTTTGTTGGTAGATAGGTAGTAGGTCTGATTCTGATTAGTACGTAGGTACAAGTATTATCGATCCAAAGGTTTTGCTTTTCTGAGATACACAAAATTGACATTTGACAATGACATTCGTTTGTTTACCTTTTTGGACTTGAATTAAAACCAGACTATAGAGTGGTAGTTGGGTTTGTAATTTGTTCATAAAAACTCTGTCATCATCATCATTATCATAGCAGCCTATAGACGTTCACTGCTGGACATAGCCCTTCCCCAAAGAGCGCCATGACGACCGATTTCAAGCCTTCACGATCCACAGACTTCTTGCGATAGCTTTAATGTCATCGGTCCATCAAGTAGGGGGGACCATCCCACACTTCGATTTCCAGTTCGTGAACCTTTATTCCCCAGCAGTTATCGGTTCTGCGAGCTATAATTGCCTGCCACTTCAATGTACTTATTCTGAGTCACATTGGTTCTTCTACGGATTTCCTCGGTGCGGATTCAATCGCGTAGTGAAACCCATAGCTCGTTGAGTGACTTTCTGAAAAATTCAGTACTTGTGGCAAAAGAATAATGAAGGAATTTAATTGTTTCGAAAATTTTCAGTTAATTATTTTTCAACAAAGCCACGCTGACTTCGAATCCTTTCATTGGCCGACACGTGTTTGGCTAATTTGTTTGTTACTAATATTTCTAAAGCTTTATTCAGATCTACGCAGTCTCGACCCAAACTCGTGTTGTTTATCAATTGTTTTGTAGTCCATATAAACAAAGACCTGAGTTTGAACAGCACCTATTTAACCTTATAGCGCAAAACACATACAGAGAGCGGGCGCCGTCCGTCCATACAAATTAAAAAAAATACACCCGTGACGGACACGACCCGACCCGCGCCCGCTCTCTGTATGTGTTGCGCTAGGCAGGTGTCTCACCGCGGGCGAGTGGCGATGAGTGAGTGGTCGCCGGAAAGCAAATACAAGATAACAAAAGACAATCGGCGATTGATTTTGCTTCAATATTTTATCGCTCATCGCTCACTCGCCGGCGGTCGGACACCTGCCTAAGCTTCACATGATTTCAATAATTCTTTAGAATTTGAAAGTCAAAGTTGTCTCTCTAAGACATAAACTAGGGAGATAAACGGTTTCTAAGCATATTTTTACTTACGTGCAAAGTTATTAAATTCGTATGAGTTATTAAACGTGGATAGGCCACCTGAAAGTTTCCGTTAGGGCCTAACAATTTTTAAAAAGCTAGGACTGGCAGCATGATAAGTATAATATCCTTTCTAAGCACGGAAGTGCTTTGTTGAAATTCTTACTGGCTAGCCCATTTAAATGGCTACCCGAAACAGTAACTAACATCGTTGATCTGTCAAAAACAACTAAGACTGCTTTCCTACGAACGCTTTAGAAATAAAAATACATTACGTGCAAAAATATCACATTTTCTATAAACGTAGCTGACAAAAATGACAAGAAGTGGTATTTATATTCCAATTACATAAAACGTTCCGTTTATCACCTTAGGTTATGACTAGCAGCCGCTCCGGCGCCGCTTGCTAATTATCTGTCTCTTTTTATTGCGCGTCCTAATAATGAAAACGGGCAGCTGTTGAATTTTTTAGTGGCTGTAAACTTCGAGTGCCGTAGGCTATGAAATTTTTTAAAAGGTTAGCCTGTGATTGTATTTAGATGATTGTTTTTGGGATGAATTCCAATTTAGTAATAAATGTGTTTATTGGACCGAAAACCAACAGATCAACGAAGCACTAATCCGCACAGTCACTTACTTACTCTTACTTTTAGCTTGTAAGCAATGATGGGTCAGTGGTATTGACCTTTTAGTGGCCTTTCGATCTTAAGGTCGTGGGTTTGAACCCGGTCGTGCCCTAATAGATTTTTCTATTCGAAAAAATTATGTACGCAATGCTAATGCTCTCATACGGTGAAGGAAAACATCGTGAGGAAACCGGCATGTCCAAGAACTAAAAATTTTAAAGACATGTGGCATCCTCCAATACGCATTGGTTCCGCGTGGTGTATTAGGGCTCAATTACTCTCGCTTGAGAGTAATTGTGCCCTAATACACAGTGTCCCAGCTGTGGAAACATTAGAAGGCTGTCATGATGATGATGATTGCTCTTATGATGTAGGGGTGCACTAAGAAAGAAATTTCCCGGAATTCACATCCTAGAGGACGCAACAGGAAAATAAAGTTTGTATTCGACGACCGATGTGGCGCGGTGGTGAAGGTCCGCCTGCAACGCAGGAGGTTGCGGGTTTGATTCCCGCCTTGGAACAAATTTTTGTAAGAGTTGGAAATATTTGTTCCGGGTTCTGGGTGTTTTTTATGTATAATAAAAAAATATCTATGTTTTATCAAGTATACCAGTCATCTAGTACCCATAACAATATCTGCTTAGCTTAGGGCTAAATGATGCTGTGTGCATTGTCCAGCATTATTATTTATTATTGTATAGAAATCTCAACGCGGACGAAGTCACGGGCTGTCCCGCTAGTTAAAGTATAGATATATATTGCTTCTGTTATGTCCGCATCGGCGAGTATGCATTGACTGACATAAATCCGTTCAGTGCTTTGCCTCTGATATTTGATGCAAATATATCCAGATACAATTTTTGATAGGTTTTTGGTTATTTTGATACACATGCATTTGTAATGGACTGGGGGTAACCTCGGTGGCACGGTGGTGAGTGCATTGACCCATTTTATGAGGTTGCAGGTTTGTTTACCGGTACAAGACCAATTTATGTATTGTCTGCCAATGATATTGTGGTCTGGTTTGTTGTATCATATTATACCTGAGTTGGCCACTGACTCATACGAACTTACTTACTTGTTGTTACTGTGGGGTCCGGGCTATGCGTGTGGTTGTTGGCTGTTATGATATTTTAAGAAGTAGGTACAAATAAATATTCTGGCGTACATTTTTATCCATCTAGCCCCAGCTTGTACTAAAGAAACCTGATAGATAAATAAATAAAAGGAGAAATAAATAAAAAAATAATGATAATAATAAGGGTATTTTATTATTAGTGCATAATATTCAAGAATATGTTCCAGACACAAAAAAAAATGTACTTACCTAGCTTTTTTTTACATATTGTCTGAAAAATCTCGATTATGTTTTTCTGGTCAATTATTAATTATCCATGTTAGAAATCGAAAGGGGAGCGCGCGGCGCGTGTCAATGTTTTTTTTTGTGTGGAACATATTCCTTGAATATTATGCACTAATAATAAAGTACCCTTTATATATTTTTTGTAAATTACTTAGGTAAGCACTTATAAAAAACATATAAAAACCTACAAATCTCGGAGCAGTAATTGAACCTGCAACCTCTCGCTTATTAACAGGCACATGCCCACCGCGGCATGTATTCTGATAACAAAAGCTTCTAATGAGAAACTCGAAGCATGTTATTCAGTTTACATTCAAACTTCATGCAATACCTCATTTCCAAACGGAAAAAAGTTGCCGGTTTGCGGTGACAATAAATCTCCGAAATACTCCGAAATCCCGGTGTTTCCCGACAGAGTTTTACGGAAATCGAAATTCTGTTAGGAATTATACTGGTGCTAAATCAAAACAGAATGAACATTGCGATATCACCCCTTGTATGGAAGTAAAGTTAACTTATGAACTCCGTTTTTTTTTCAATTATTTCCTTCCCAGCATATTTTTGTTCTAGCCGAATTCTTATTTTTTAATGTAAAGTTAATAATAACAAGTATTTGTTTTAATATTTTTAAACTTAGCTCGGTCGGCAAAGCGCGAGTGATGCTTCTGGTATTGCAAGCGTTCATAGGCTACGGTAACCGCATAACATCAGGTGGGCCGTGTGCTTGTTTGCTACTAAGATAAAAAAATAAATTTAAAAACGTGACCGAACCGAACCATTTTCATAAAGTTATTTTTTCTAAGCACAGTCATTTTTATTTTTAATAGGCACAGCTCTATTTTATCACTTCATCATCATGACAGCCTTCTAATGATACCACTGCTGGTACTCTAGCCTACTCTCAAGCTACGCGGACCCAATGCGGATTAGTGAATAGCACATGTCTTTCGAATTTTTAGTTCTTGGATATGCCGGTTTCCTCACGATGTTTTCCTTCACCGTATGAGAGCACTGGCATTGCGCACATACATTTTTCGTAGCGAAATATCCATTGGTGCACGACCGGATTCGAAGCCACTACTAGAATCGGAAGGGGTTACTACCACTAGACCACCAGTGCTTCTTTTTTCACATAAGTTACGAAAACTCAATTATCTTAGAAACTTATTAGTGCATGTTAAGACTGCGTTCTTATAACAAAGCAAGGGGTCCGAGTCACTATTTGACAAAAGCTTTTGGTTTTTCTGCAAAGCGGTGACCGTTCTTATGTCAATCGTCAATGTACTTATTACTAGAATGTCTAAAACGGTGTGAAAGTTACCAGTTTTAAAATAAAACAGATTCGGTAAGCCGTCTATACTGATTATTAATGTAAAAAATATTTACAGAGATCTGGTGCGTCGTTACTGGTGTGATTATTTAATATCGTGGTAATCAGCAATGTGAAGCAGGCATGCTATTTCGCTATTAACTAAGACGTTTTACAGCGTGAAAATCTTCAGTGATGAGACCAATGATTATTAAAGATTAGAGAGAGATATAATTCTTGGTATTCAATTCCTAGATGACGCCGCCGTGGGAAGACAATAAGGTCATATAAAAAGTTAACGTGAACAAAGTCTACTAGCGGTTTAATGTTTGTTTACACCATAATGCGGTACCAGACGAGTGTTACGGTAACGTTTGGGAATTTGGGATCCATCGGCAGTCGATATATATCGCGAATACAAAGTCGCTCGCAGTGCTCGCGCACACGATTCGCGTACATGATTTCGCGTGCCATCTAAACCATGTGATGCTTTTTCCACCGTAATTTTACATTGCATGTGTTACACTCGTCTATGCCCGCCTTTACAATTCGGCCGTCATTATGGCGCTCACCGCTTGTCACGAACTCAGTTACGCAATTAATATTACAAGCACGTGGCGCAGTATCCCTTTACGAACACCATTACTTTAATTTGTCTCCGATATTAAACAGAGAACCCCATTTGTTCTTAGAAGCTGTTGTTTAATAAGGAATTAGCATTGATTAAATTTATTACACTAGAGATCACGTGGCCCCAGTGTTATTGTTCGGGCTACGAGCCAATCAGAGACGATTAATGTTTCCTAAATTGTGTTTCAGAAGTACCCTCTTTTATAAAAACTGTTTGAATTTGAACTCTATTTACTGATAACTAGAAATTCTCACTGTTAGGTTACTGGTTTATTCTCATGTGAGAATGATTGGGTTACAACTCATCATGACCAATGCAAAATAGTCGGTGGCACAATCTAGTTACCTATTTGAATGTTTAGTTCTTGGATGATGATGATTGCTTCCGATTTTTAAGATTACTTTGAGATCATTGGAATAGCGCACATAGTTTTTTGAGTAAAAATACTGATTCGTGTCCAACCAATTTTGAACCCACGTCTTTAGAATCAGAGATGAAGTGTTACTAGAGCATTATGTTAAAATCTTACATATTGTGTTCACGCAAACAAAAGAAAATTCATGAAGCTGTGACAAAGAATCTTTGTTGTTTGTTAGTAGGAAATATTCAGGTCACATTCAAGTTTTTTCCGACTAAACGACATGTTATCAATATTTTGGCGTAAAGCATCTTTAGATATAATTTCAGCGTTATTGGCAAAAATAAATATTTCAAACGTGCCATATTTTGCTGCTATAGCGTAATATACAAAATACAGCTTCAAACAAAAAAAAGCCGCGGGTTTGTCGTTCGCCTCAAGGTAGCTTTTACCATAGTTGTTTGGAGAATTGTGTAAAATCCACCAATAGTAGAGATAAACCAGTCTAAAACTGCACGCCCTACTTACTTATCTCTCTACTAGTATAATAGTAAAATATACTAGTATAATAATCTAAATGTTAACGTTATGTCCGCGCAATAGCATTGGATCTCACCATAGTCATAATATTGCGTAACGACTTTGATTGATTTTTCAGTTTGTACTCTAACCCCGCTAGCATGAACACCGTATTATCGTATTTCTCTACAAAAGTGTAGGATTAAAAATCAAATTATGTCAGTTTGGTTTGAACTAATATTATTATTTTTGTTTATCACAATCGAACATCATCAGCCTTCTAATATTATTACAGCTGGGATACTGGCCTACTCTCAAGCAAGAGTAATTGAGTCCTTATCCACCACGCAGACCTACTGCGGATTGATAGATATATATTTTTTTAAACTTTGAGTAAAGTTTTAAAACATCACAAATAAAATTCTCAGGCTGGACTAGAAGTAGCAACCTATATATAGATATGCTCTACCAGTTGAGTCACCGAGTCATACCTCCGAAAGTTGAAACCCGGTGAGTTGTGAACCAGAGCAGTTCATATATATTTATTTATCTACAAATCAGACAATTTATATTGACTTCCAACTTTTTCTATCTACATTAACGATGTAAGATATCTCAGTAGGTAGGTATGTTCAACTATTTCTTCTTAGAAACAGGCTGCACTGTACGTGGACTGCCTGCTTGATAGAAAAATGTTTATTTAAGGAGCGTTTGCGGCGACGCGATTTGTTTTGTGTAGTAAATATTGAGATTTGTGGAAGCTACAGTTGGAGAATGAGTGATTTCATTGAGTAAAATGTGGTGCAATGTTTTGATACAAAATACAAAAAATAATAAAGGACAAAATTCATTTATTCAAATAAAATTACAAGTAAATGTGGCAGCTCTGCCTTATGTGTTAGTTTTATATTCAAACTGTATTACAGAAAAACAATGTAAAACATTTATTTTGGTTGAGTTAATTTGCATTCTGTAAAAACTAAGTTTACGAATCAACACCGTTAGTAATGTGCTATGCGAACAATGAAACATAATATAAGAAAACATTTATTAGATTATTTCATTAGGAGCACTGGTGATCTGGTACTACCGCCTTCTAATCTTTAGGCTCGCGGTTGGATTCGCAACTGGTTTTTTGCCAATATAATTTTTTATCCTAAAAAATTATGTGAAGGAAAGTTCTGTAAAAAACAGTCTCGTTCAAAAATAAAAATCCCCAATCCGCATCCACATATCCACGTGGTGAATTATGAACCAATACCACATTAGAGAGTAGACTTTACTTTATTTATATTACTTTTAAGACCTTTTGTAACACTTATTTGTGCAAATAAATATCTTGAAATCTTGAAATCTTAAAACTATTTTACAAAACAGTGGAAGCAACAGAAGGCTGATTATGATGTTAATAAGAATAAGAATAATTTATTTTGCTAAAAAATAAACTTAAAAAACAATAGGTTTATACTTAGCTATACGCTTATAATAATTACGATGGTATTATAGTACAAAGATAAATTATACCTAAGCAAAAACAATTGACGGTAGGTATACAGTTTATAAACAAAAAATCTACCGCGTGCGCTAGTTATAACTGTGTGGCGGCGTTAATTTTAGAGTTACAAAAACACATAAATTAACTAACTATTTATTTAGTAAGTGGTAGGATAACTTTATTTCTAGCGTCGACTTTCGAAATCCCCCTATCACGAGCATTACTTATAGAACAAAATATGAGCGTGTATTAGCTAGTTTCGGCAAATTATCTCCGCTAGGGGCCAGATGCTCCGCACATTAACGACAATATTGGAACAAATTGTAAACGCCCTCGTATTATGGGTTTAGCGCGCCTTATTACTACAACTGCGACTTTAGAAATGCATTAGTTTAAACATTTGACGAGCTAACATAGAATAAAACACACCGGTTTACTCTTGCTCGAGATTGACACTTAGGCCAAGTCTTTATTTGGCTTCCAAGGTACAAGCTTTGCTTAGTTTGGGTGTAAATGGCGTTGTGTGAAAATTTCCGCCAGTATTTAATAATATTTACTTATTGCTCACTTAATTTTTTATAATGGAAAGTTTATTGGTGCATGACTGATATAGAACCCAAGACGTGTATTGTGTGTGGGGCCAATACCACTAGACCACCAGCGCTCATTAAAACAACCACATTATAAATCAGTACCACAACTAACAGCACTAAAACAAGACTCATTAGGCCCCAACTAGTTCATTAATAAGCCCTAATTAGTTGCCGAAGTGTGCTTTAAAGTTTCGCGTGAAATGTTGCTAACGGTACAACCGTTGAAATAACTGCACCGACGAATCATGCTCATAAATAGTACTCAGCTGAGTTATTGTTTGTACTGACTGTTTGAACAAGTTTTTTACCTTTTTTTAAAGCAACGGAAGAAAATATATATTGGCGGATTTTTTTATGCCAAACTAATCAATATAAATAAAAACGTCAGACGGTGATGTCAGATGGGTCATTCGAATGAGTGTTCACTCGAGTGAATGTTTCTTTTTTCTTGGCACAATTGTTTCATTTTGTGTTCAAACGTTTCATTTCGAGTGAAAGATTGAAAGTGAAAACCTACCACCCCTGAGTTACCCAAGTTATTTGGTTCCTCTAATTTTAAAGATTTGTTGTGTCCCTGTGTACTAAGAGTAGTCATCATTAACGTCATTTTGTTAATTCATAATTGAATTATAGTAAAAATCTGATAGCTGACAGAAATGAACGGAAAAGAAAATTAAGCCGGTGGGCGTCTAAGATAAGAGTACAGGCATGAGAAAAACCAGAAAACACATTTATTACCCTTATAATTTTATACTATACCACTTCTATATACATCGAATGTTTCTTGACATGCATCGAATTCGATGTATATCGAATTTTCGAACTGAATCAAAAGATGGAAGCTTTTTGGCACCTATTGCATGTTTCCCGTGCTCTTGAAATTCACAGGAAGTCATATGATTAATTTGAATTGACTGTAGTATTCTATGTCAAATAATATAAAAAAAGAAACAACTAAAATATCAAAGATTACGCTTATTTTTCGGGTCAAGGACACAATTAGTTTTGTGTGGAAAGTCATAAACTTTTTTTTACCCGACTATTATAGAAAAGTTAGATAAAAGTTTTAAAACTTAGTAAACGTTGTGACAGGTTGTCTTCAAGACTAATTGCCGTGTACCTATGTTTTTTAATAATTGATAGTACGAGTACATACTTTTATTTGCATAAATATTTTTGAAAAGAATTCTGTCACTTACAGTACTAACCTTTAGAATATCGCGTAATCGAAGCTGGAATTACATTATCGTGGAATAGGATTTCCCTTATTGGATCTCGTAAAGACAATTTTATAAAATTATCCGGGTTATATTATTTTTTAAGTGATTGACTCCGGAACTGGATAAATTGAATCCTCTTATTACTTCTTTCTTCGAAGAGATGGGCGTTCTTAAATGGTTCTCACTCAAACGACAAGGTATCTTGTATTTTATTTCTCGCTCTGAGATTTCATTCAGCTTTACAAACCTTGTTGTTCTATATTGTAATTGATTTCTTAGGATTTATTATTTTTAGCAATGTTTTCTATTATTTGTAAGATCGCGCTTAGTGATGGTCTTGGAGGTCACTAAGATAATGGGGGCTCTCATTTGGTTTTCAACCTGACAAACTTAAGAAATAGATTCCACTCATAAAAAAACAACACCATGTAACCTTTGATTAATACTTTTTTAAATCTCGAGTAAAACGATTACGTTTTTCAGGTCAATTACGAGTTATCCATGTTGGAAATCAAAAAGGCAGCTCGTTGCGCGTGTCAATGACCCCCCACTAACCGCTACGGGTACACGTGCTCGTATATTTTATTAATACGCGATTTTCAACAATGATAAATAATTGATCAGAAATACGTAATCGATTTACTCGAGATTTTTAAGAGAAAATATACAGAAAAAAAAGGTACATTGATGAATGACCCTGTATAAAGCGGAAGCATTTTCCGGGAAGCAAACCTTAGTCTGGCTTGACAAAGGCTAGCGTTGAATCTCGTATATTGTTTGAAGTTGTGTTTTGTACACTAGATAAATAATTGTAAATTAATTTTCCCACAAATTTACCTATCGTATCATATCACTCGTATATTACTAAAACCATCGAATGTTTACATAACAAAATAAAATGTTGCAGACTTCAGAATCTATTTTACACTTTTTTGCAGTTTACACATTTTTAAAATGGTTTCTGAAATCTCGATAACCTAGTTTCAAACAGGTTTCAAGTTCTTAAGCTACCTACGTTTATTGTTAAGTTTTACGTGACACGTCAAGAGCTAGGAGGAAACACGTGGTTTCACACGCTACCCCGCAATTAGCACCGACGTGAATGAATCGCTGCAATTATACTTGCCGTCAGCATATAAGTAATGTTATTCAAATAACAGATTTATCAGATCGGTAGAGTCCCCGAATCTCTACCAATTTTGACTATTTATGGCTGACGAGCTTTTGCCCGCGTCTTCATTCGCGTGGAACACAGAAACCGTACATTTTTCAGCGATAAAAGGTAGTCTATATATTATTCCATACAATGTGGTACGCTTAGGTATCACATTGTCATATTTTATTCATGTATTAGAAGAAACAGCGCGTGCATTCTAAATTACAGCAATTAGCTTATAATTACACACAACATAGGGGCATTAAAAAGTTTACACAATGACTTTATGTGTAGTGAGTTGTGGCGATACCAAAACGTTTAAAACTGATTGTTCAGCTACTTCGTGCTTACTTTCTATGTTTTTAAAAGGTATTTTGCAGGTGGTTAACAAATGAAAAGGCTTTTGTATCGTATTTTTTGTTTTTATAAAAACCAAATCAGTTGTTATACCAGTTTCATGACAAGCAAGGTTAAAGTATAAGGCTATAGAAGGACGATCTCAGTGACACGGTGGACGAGTACCCGGTTAAGAAGCGAGAAGTTGCGGGTTCCATTCTCTCTGTGATACAAATGTTTGATCTAGGTGTAAATGTTTCATACTTAAGTAATATAATATTTTAGTATATAAAAATATCCGTTTTTTACAATAAAAGCTTAGCTTTATTTGGGGCTAGATGGAAAGTGTAAACTTAACCAAAATAAGAATATCACTCATGCGTTACCATCTTGAAACGTAGATCAAAACTCTCATGTGCTAATAATTTCCCGGAATCCATACCCGTCGAGCCGGAACACAGATGCAGCATTACTGCTTGGTGTGTCAAAAAAGCTAGGTAAGTAAGTAAGTTCGTATGAGTCAGTGGACAACTCTGGTGACAGAGTTTCTAGGCCGTAAACCTATAAAAAGCTACGCAAGGTGGTAGTACTTCTTCGGAGCTAATTGTTAGTCGTATACTTTCAAACCCTCTGTTTTCGTCAGAAAATAATATCGTTCTGCTTATTTCAGTAGCTAATTGATGAAAAGAATTTGCTTGCATGTGCACGGGACTCACTCGCATGCGACTTGTGTTCTAAACGAAAACACGCGTCTATTTTCACAAAGTAGCTCCGTAATAACAGAGCTTTAACAAAAATTATGGTGAATGACCTTTTATGAAAAGTTAATGCAAAGTATAACCACAGAACATATATTAGTGTTTAACTATAAGTATAACATTTTTTTAGCTAGCGTGTCAGTTTTCACTGTCACATTGGATAGTACTACAGCAAACTTAAAGGCAGCTCCGTAGCAGGACGTAGACGTAAGCACGCTGATAACAAAGCTTAGTTGAACATGTTTGGTGTTACGTCCAATAGGGACAAATAGGAGATGTCATTAAATACAATTAAATAAATCATCACTGCATGTCGACGATGAATGCGACGTTGCAGTTTTGTTATCATTTGAGAGGCTGTAATGCGTAACGTCACACAGTCCGTCTACGTGCACATGTACGCAATCGGTAGGGTACGTCTTATACAGTAACATTGCGACGCCAGTCAGTGTATTTTGGCTTTAATCACACTTAGGCTTCATTTCCACCAGAGCTAAACGAGGATGTGTTGCGAGAGATGTGTTTGTTGGAACCAATAGAATCACTTCATTGAAGCTGTCAGAGCGAGATTAGGTAAATGAAGTGATTCTATTGGTTCTTAATAAACACATCCCTCGCTACACATCCTCGCACATCTCTGGTGGAGCCACATCGCCTGCTAGCAAACGAGCGAGCGATTTTTTTTCATACTTTGACACCGCAAACTTCAGAGACTAGCTGCTGCTACGTCAGCACAGTTTCTATGAAAAAATATCGCTCGCTCGCCCGCAAGCTAGCGGTGTGGCCTGCGCTTTAGATAAGTTACAGTACTTCAAAACGGTACGCAGTCGTTTGTTTTTTTACATTTATCTTTCCAAAGTCATAACTTTACGAGTGTTTAGCACAAAATACTCGTTTGACAATCGTAAACGTAAACGTATCGTCCAGCTGTCAATTTGTATGTGATTTCGCATCAAAGAGGCGCGCAAAACAAAAAATACAAACATACAAAAATACTAATCTTTTCTCTATATATAATATTAGTATAGATAAATCAAGTAGGTATCTCAAATATTTGCGTAAAGGGCTGTCAAATCAAAGCCTAAAGAACAGAAAAAAAAACCAAACTTAAACACAAGGCTCACATTGAACAAGAAGCTTTTGAACAAAATTTAATCACATCAGCAAACACAGTAGAAGGGTATGTTTATTACTTTATAGATCAACATTGTAAAGATAATTATTCTCTTGCAAAGGATGTTTGGATTGGCTACACAATAAGCTGTTATAGTATGGTACAGGTCAAACGCCACTGCAGTAGCTGAATAGTGAAGTGTGAAGCAAGGATATGGCATTTTATTAGATGCTAATTCACGCCATGTAACACTAGGTAGATGACGTGACCGTAAAGTAAATACGGGAAAAGACAATCTGTGGGCGCTGGCAGCTGGCAGTTTGAACTTTTGTCAGACCGTGTTCGCGGAACATTTGTATTGGGTACTTCTTCTTTTAATTATGGCTTCTGTGACTGAGTTTGCTACAATTTTGCAAATTCAAGTCGACAAGATTTAAAACGATACATCGATAGAGGTTTGAGTATGAAAAATGGTCAGTTTAACAAAAGGATACTCAACCAAAATTATTTTTAAGCAAGGAAATCTATGAAAAATATATGCTGTAGGATGACTGACATTGGCAGAATAAAGTAATGACAAATATACAGACTCGCTAATAACGGTTTAATTTTTGATAATAGTCAACTGTGCAAGAACTAATTCAATGTTCCCACGAAGCGAGAGTGACCTATATGTTTTGATAAAGCTGTAGCGGTTTAGTTTGAATTGATTTTACCATATCCGACTATTTATGATCTTCAATACGAGACAACAATGTCCAGCGGTTGCATTATTAATAAGCACGCAGGACGTTGAAGCGTTTGAGTAGTTCTGAACATGGAACGGGTATCCGCTCCCAGGTGAGGTAAGAGCCTAACTCCGTACTGTATACTAAATAGAATAGAATAGAATAGAATTTTATTTGTACCAAACGTCTGGTAACAAAGTAATACTTATAGGTAAATACAAACAAAATAATCCTATTTTGTTTGTTGCGACCGATGTGGCGCAGCGGGTGCAGGTCCGCCTGTGACTCGCAGGTTGCGGGTTCGATTCCCGCCTCGGGTCAAATGTTTGTACGATCACAAATATTTGTTCCGGGTGTTCTAGGTATTTTCTATATAATTAAAAATATCTATCTATGTACTGTATTGTATTAAGTATATATCAGTCATCTAGTCCCCATAACACAGCTCTGTGTAATCGTCTAGCATTATTTATTTATTTATTTATTTAGATATAGGCAATTAGCTAGATGGTAAGTATTACATGTACAAAATGTTAGTTTTGTGGTTGCACAATAACATGGGCCCCGCGCTGGCTTAATCCGGCACTGATGAGTAGTAAGATATTTTGAACACCTTGTATTATAACATTGTTGAGGTTGCATCAAAAACCAAGCTAGGCTTGCTTGTGTGGCCTTGGATACCTTCCTTCGGTGATCTTTTTTACACAATGACGTTTTTTGTAATTATTTATTTATTTATCGTGACAGTAAGTTAGTTGTGACTTGGTGAAAATTAAAAACAGACAAGTAAAGTAAAATGCTAACGTAGACAAATGGAATCAGCAACAGATTATTTTCGAATCATTACGATACGGTTATTATAGTAAATTATTTTCGTGGTTTTCCATTTGAATGATTTGGTTATTCCAAATGACAAATCAGCGTAAAATGAGAAACAAAAACTTGTATATAAATAGATGTACTATACACTCAGATACCTTATCGCTTTTAGCGTGAGTTTTAATTTTATTAAAAAAAAATAGTTTTTTCAATAAGTCTTACAATGCTTTATATTTACTTTTGATCACATCAGTACATTTTTTTTAATATCAGTCATCATGCCTAAATCACTTTCGTTTAGAGTAGGCCAGTGTTCCAAAGTGGGAACATTAGAATATGATGATATCATTTTATGTAACGTAAAACTTATAAGCTAAAGTTCAAGCCAGAGTATTTTATAAAAAATACGGAATGCACAACATCAGTAATAGTACTAATATAATATTTAGAATGATTACAAAAAAGAAAAAACTTTTAGTATGGGCTAGCTACGAGTATTTTCGATCAGCAAAATTCACGTTGGAAAGGTAGAAAAGTTTCAGGCGAATACCCAGAAAGTATTTACATTTGCAATATAGAAATTGTTTGGATCGGTATTGGTGCTAAAACTTTTATAACGCCATAGATGTTGCTACTTGCTTATATTGCCATGCCTCACATGTAAGAGAGAGATAGATGATCATGAATGTTTTGATAAAGGCATTCAATCAAAGTCTAAGCACTGCACTATATATTATCTCCATAATCTGCCAAACGACTGCGGACTTAACGTGTGTCGAAAATGAAATGTTTTATTCATGGCATTAAAAATTTTGAGTCGCGACACTAAAAAAATCTTGATTTATTACCATAGGGTGGTGTGGTGACGTCATTCAGAGCTTAGGGTTATCTTCCACCAAAATGAACAAATCAGAACTGACAGACGCTATATACGTGAAGTAAATTGACTGCTTGCCCTTCAAAGCACGGAAGTTCTCATTTGAAATTGACACTGGTAGTCACCCATCCTAATTGTGACTAAACTTCTGTTACATGTATTTTTCAAATCGGTCTTCGGCTTTATTCATTGACTCAAAAACGACGAGAAAATACAATACGTAGCAAGCCGCTAAAATAACAGTTTCTTCTATGAATTTGGGCCTTGATTGATAGATAAATAGATGAATAAAGAAGTCCTTTATTCAGACAGGTTTCTTAAAAAATACATATTTTCTAATTATAATACACCTTATTTTATTAAATATTTACCTACACTTGTTTTATTTTTAATATATATATTTTTATTATGCGTCTGTTTGCCTCTTGGCAAAAGCTTTCTCCAACCTTTTCCACTTCTTTCTGTCACTGGTATGTCTCGTCCAGATTCTCCCTGCTACCTTCTCGATTTCGTCTGCCCACCAGATGTCTGCCACATTTCCTTTTGCCTTCCCTCGGAACCCATGTTGTCAGTGCTGGTTGCTATAGTTAGTACAAAAAAAAAAACCGTAAACCAACTTACAGAGGACATAGCAAGAGTAGTAGAGTTCTTTGTGATAGAGCTCGTCCGGGGAAGGACTACCACCATACCTATTTCTGCCGCCAAGCAGTAATGCTCGCATTGCTGTGTTCCGGTTCGAAGGGTATGGTTTCCGGTGAAATTACAGGCACATGAGACTTACCATCTAAGGTCTCAGGGTGGTAACACGCAAGTGATATCTATGATGTTGCATGCGTACATAGGCTACGGTAACCGCCGACCATCAAGTGGGCCGTACGCTTGGTTACTTTACACTTTAGTAGTATATAAAAAAAATAATATGTTTTTGCACTCGTATAAAAAGTCAGGGTGGAGAAGTCGCAGGTCCTTACTAGTACTTATCTAAATAAATGTAAATGGTACCTACTTCATTACTGTAGCTTACATTATTTATTATCGACTGATAAAATATGAAAGTAGTGGAGCAATTATTTTGGAATGTTAAATCAAACCACATCAGGAAAATGGATAAAGAAAAACGTTTAGCCACATTATATCATCATTCCTAGCCGTCTAATGTTCCTACTATTGGAACACCAGCATACTCTCGAGCAAGAGTGATTGGGCCTAACCTCCTACGTTGATCCAATGTGGATTTGTGGATATTTAAATTTTAAAATTCAGACATGCCAGTTTTTTTCTGAAACATTATGAAGTGGCAAATTTAGTTATCTGCCGCCGACGTTTTGTAATGAATGGTTTTTTTCAGTTTATATCCTAAACTACATTCAGTTGCTAAAAATTTATAACTAACCGTTTTATACCATGGTGTTTTGATGGTTTCCAACTATGTAAAGTGGTTTATTAGCATTGGAAACAAGGCTGGAATTCAGCAAAGCGGCTGGTATTTACTTATATAAATACATACTAAACAAAACCAACTTAATTTTAACTTTTTACCTCAAGTGTACTGTCGATCGGAGTCATAGTAACTATTCAGTAATCTGTTTCAGGGGCTACCAAGAACGGGGGAAACCGAGCATAGTTAGTTGTTTTTACCGAGTAGCAATTATTTTCTATTTTTCACGTCCGTTAAATTTTTTGAGTTGCTATCTATTTAGGTGGTGCGCCTACCTCTTCGAAAAAACGCCTACCTTAGAAGCAGTGTCAGTGACCTGAGTTGAGAACCAACAAAAGATTATCTACTTTAAGCCGATACCTATTTGTCCTATTTTCATTTTGCAACAATTCGTTACTCTACACTCTCAAAATGATTGATAAAAAAATAATGTACGTCTATCAAATATAGGTCGGTATTCTTGTGTCGAGTTAAGTACGATATTTAGAGCACTGGAACGAACCGCTTTAGAAAATAACGTTTTCATAAACAATTATGTTTGCTATCGTTCGATCAATTAATTTTCTAATATAGTAAATCCTATATTTCTAATAGCTTCCCAGTAATGCCTTAAAATAAATAATAGATGACTATTGTACTAAAGGAAACATTTAAGTTGTAGGAAGTTTAATGAATTAACCAATTAGTTGTGGATTCGTGGCGGTGCGGCTTAGAGCATTGTTGCAACACTAATACCTAAATAGAAGAACTTAGCGCTCCCTATATTATAACCAAACACGTTCTTTGAACAAAAAAAAACTCATTACAAAATGTATAACAGTAAAAAGGCTAATTTTCGGAGTAGAAATGTTCTCTATTACTCGTACGAAAGAGAAGCAACAGTGTTTTACTTTGTTTTAGCAGTTGCTTTAATGCTGTCATCAAACGTATTTTTTTAAGTTCTTGCTATTATAATTTCGAATAACAACATCGTTTAATGAAAGTTGAAATTAAGGTTTACTTTTTGTTCTAACACTGACTAACGATATACTTTTTACGCCAGTATTGTTGCCATTACAATGTTATTCTAAATGGGGTTACTTGCAATCGACGCTTTTTTTTTTTTTTTTGGTGTGGAAAATCCTCATGGATACCTTCACAGCGGGTGTTTGTGAAGGTTATGTCGGACTCTCACCGACTAAAAACCACACCGGTGTTCCCTCACACGCGCCTGGGTGCGGGAATTACAATCTTCCGCTTCCCCGGCAGCGTTGATCCGGTTGGACCCCATGTCCTGTGCGGCAAAGCTTGCCTTTACCGATTACTACACCATGGCGCGCGGGGACACCGCGCGCGCCTCCATAAGGCTATTTTAAATTCGACGGTAGTCTCCCCCGAGCCTACCGCCGAAGCCTATGTTATGGGGGTTGAAGGAGGACGTTGAAGAGCCTCCGTCCCGTTCTGCGACTGCGCATTGGGAGGTTGGAAGCAGACTCCCTCTCCCTTTCAGCAGCCTTCTTCTGTGCCATTACTAGTTCACAGAAGGATGAAACCTCTTCCCACGACCTCTCATCTTCAAGCATCGATTTGATCAATGCTTGAAGAGAGAGGTCGTTTCCTACTTTAGCGACGAGAGTACGGCGCTCTTCGTCCCAAGCGGGACAAACCTCGAGAGTATATTGCGCCGTATCCACGTCGCACTCGCGCTTTAAGGACTGCGCCACTCCCATCAGTCGGAGAACCATACGGGTAAAATGCTCGCGGAAATTCTACCGACTATCAAGGTAGAGTCCAAGATATTTCATCTTGGAGTCTGCATCTAAGTAACGCAAAGTGACGTGATGTGGCTTATCAACTGACACAGGGATATCTTATTTAAATAACTGCTGTTTTAATTTTATTTATCGAACGTTTTGCACTCACAAGTCGTCATTCTACACGCTCTCAAAATGTTTCCATGAGAACTAATGACTATTAAAGTAAGGTTTCTTGTGATTGTTGTTGAGTCACCTTATTTGGTATTTCTTAAGATAAGATTCAAATCACTTTGCATTAGAAACCCCCTGTTACTTTTGACTGTTGTTAATGACAGGAACTCCTAATTTGAGTCAGTTTAATTTTCACCCTGTTCTAAAGCATTGCAACCTTTCCTAAACACAAGCTAGTAAATTAAACTTTAGTAAAAGGTAATAAAACCGTCCGGTAGATAAATAGAGCGTAAAATGTTTGCTAAATGTACACACGGCTGGCAAACAGAGCAACGGTCTAAAGTTGAAGTGTTATTCATATTTGCACGACCTATCTCGAAAAAAACTTTATAAATAATACAGTAGGCCCAGCCGATCGTCAATGAAATTATTGAGTACACTGATCACAAAATAGCCTAGAGGTATTATGATATATTTTTATATTACTTACAATTAAGTGACGGGACGGTCAAGTTGCTCGCCTGATGTTAAGCGCCACATCTGACCATAACTATTACAGTGTCATACAAAGTCAGCTTTTAAGTTTTACGTAGCGTTCACATAAGATAATTAGAGGTAAATTCATTGTTCAAAAGAATTATTGAATAACTACAAGTAACGCTGATATTTCGATAACAGAAGCTTACTCAAAAATTTTTCAAAAAAGAGGAAAAATTACGCTCAGAATACAAGCGTTACATTCAGATACATTAACTGTAACTAATCATAGCTATTTAGATTCCTTCTAAAACTAATCTAATCATCATCGTAAAATATTTTATCAAGTTTTTATTTATTATTTTTCGTACGCCATAGTTCTACCCAAAAAGTAATCGTACATATTATTCTAACGCTCTCATTTTTTACCTAAACAAGTGTAATAAATAGCAACTTCCTACGATAAAAAGATATCGAGCACGGTAAATGAGGAACTCCTCGTTAACTGAACGCAGTCGGGTAGAAAATTGAATTAGTATCGAAGGAGCTGGTTAGGGTTCCGCGGTACATAATAATACTG
Organism: Colostygia pectinataria; assembly: GCA_951394395.1. Taxonomy (NCBI): domain Eukaryota; kingdom Metazoa; phylum Arthropoda; class Insecta; order Lepidoptera; family Geometridae; genus Colostygia; species Colostygia pectinataria. The sequence continues at coordinate 8,219,634 of OX596362.1, forward strand.
TTTGTGAGATCAAAATTTAATTTAGCGATATCTCTCGTAACTTGAACTAAGGGGCTACTCTTGCGGACAAAAGCGATATATCGTGACATTTTCTATGGTTCAGCTTATAGCCATGAATGCTCTGAACTTAGTTGTCACAGAAATAAGTTGAGCTACGATATTTGCCACGATTATCGTTTGTCGCTTTCAAGAGTAGGCCCCTGATTAGATTTGATTATCTAATATGCTTAGTTGAAATGGTTCATTCAAGCATTAATCATGCAGATTAAATTAATATGCTAGTTCATAAGCTCAAACTTATCTAATTATAATTACGAAGCACTTAGCTCCCATGAATTTTCATCGCATTTATCTCATCGTAAAAAAAAAGATTCTAATTAACAGATAGAAAGTGTTCCTATCCGCATGACCGTGGCAGGTCTAAACTGGTACCATCTCCAATTTTCCAATAAAGCGTAGATGGTAACTAAAAGTTCAGAATCCAAAAGAAACTTTAGTGGATTCTAGTAAGATTCAACTTTAGTCGATCAGAAACTTAGTCGATTATATTCGAGTGTTGAACTACGATTCTTTTGATAGCTGAGTTACATGTAAAAATGTTTATGTATGTATGTTTAGATGTGAGTTAGCACTAGCCATAACAACTGAACGGATATGAGTTAAATCAGCCCAAAATAATAAATAGGCTAGCTTTTTACTACAAAAATCTATTCATCGTGGACTGCTTCGTGTGTAAAATTTATAATAATAAAACACGCAGGAAGGTACATTTAGAAATTAGTTCATTTATAACATTTTATCTACAATAATCACTTGTCGAGTAACTTGTCGCAACATGCTTTTAAGAACAAAGTAGAAAATATTATAGTAAATATTATTATTGCGTTTCTGGCTGACTGACTCTGACTGACATACTGACAACTAATGCACAGTCAAAACAAAAGTAACTGTAGACCTAGAATTCAGAGTGTGTTTCTTAATGTATAGAGGTCCATTATGATGTTCCTAGAGAATGCAACGGGAAGAAGTTTGCATGAAAAAAGTAAAATAACAAAAAAAATATCTGAGCGTTTCACTAGTGACAGTATATTTTGTTTACATATCTACGAGTAACTCAGTTCGTGAAAATAAGCCAAATTATTTCAGGCCCCAATCGAGAGAAATGCGTTTAATACGATCATGTAAAATGCTAATCCAGTGGCTTACGTTATCGCTATGGTGTAGTTCATCACTAAAACGTGTTATGACACAATTTACTGATGAAACCCGAAAAATATGTCCGAAATCCTCGCGCACAAAAGGTATTTACGCTTAACCTATTTTTTCCGTACCATCGCCGATGCGTAAAGGTCTTTACGAACGATATGCCCCGTTCAACCTGATACTTAGTGTTTAACGTATTTTTTACACAAATATGTTTGCTTTGCTGAAAATAATATTGTTATTTTTTTTAGAAAATGTGAACTTAGTTTTTCCGGAGTATGAATTTGTTGCATAGTAACTGTGTGCGTGGTTTTTATTATGTTTAGTCAACTTTTTGGAAACAATATTGCATTTTTATCAAGTATTTTAAGTTTTTACAATAATTAAGTAGTAATTGTAATCAAGCTGGCAAATCAAATATTGTTTTTATTTATTTTATTTTATTTTTATTTCTTAGGAAAACCAACAGCGGATACAACCTATGAGAAAAAATGAAGCCAATAATAGGTTTTCACGTTTAGAATACTTATAGCGTAAGAACAAAGTAAGGGCTACTTGCTTAAAAACAATCATAATGTTTTGTGGAAGACAGCTTACAAATTTAACAATTGAAATATGAGAATGAATATCATAAAAAGTAAGTTTTTTGATACTTTATTGTTTATTAACTGTTACCCGCGACTTCGTACGTGTGTACGTGTAGTTATTGTTTTTACAATAGTGTTCCGTTTTTTCCCCTTGTCGCAGCATCAAGCGGTATGAGTAAAAGCTTGCTGCTGAAATGGGTTTTTACCCAAGTTTCTTAGACTGCGGATTTTGCTGTGGGAGCGCTATGGAGGATTGCAATGTATCATAAGAACGATGGATCTCGCTGATTCGGCGCAGAGCGTTACTATGGATTTCCAAAATGATGTCTCGTTTTCAAATTGTTGACCTACAATGAATAAGGCAACTTCATTAGCTATTGAGCAGTAGGCAACAAACTTCCAATAAGGTAATATGAAAATTTAACTTGAACTTTAAATGAGGGCATGAATCCATCTTCAGATATTTGTTTGGTTCCAATTGAGGTCATCTGAAAGCAGCTGTTGTACTGTCGAATAAGGTTCATGAAGTGAACATGCTCCGGGTGGAGTCTGTTATTAAACTATTGAGTGGTTCTGGTAAAGGGTCCTAAGGCTCCAAGTAGATCTAGTACTAATAATTTTAGTTTGTTGATATTATTATGATAGCCGTGTGACGCAATGCCATGCATGTTCCGTTACATCAGCGTTTTTCTTCATCAGCATTCTACACTTTGTTATTCGATAGGTGATAGTTCACAATCAATATGTGCTCTACGTTTTTCAGACGCCTTATTCTGGGGCATTTCCAGAACTCGGGCGCTGTGGGGTTTGAAAAAGGTTGGGACATTTTTCAAGGCGTACGTGCGTGAACCGAGTTCCGACAGCGTTCCTGATTTGGATGCAGTTATACCGATCTGTAATAAATCGTATACGTTATTGTGTTCGGTTTCGATTGGGGCAAATTCAGTCAACAGCCTCCATAGGGATCTTCCATAGGATTAGTTATTCAGTTTCACTTATAGGTACTGACCATGACTGTCATAAATGTCAACGTCAGATACTTTCCCGGGTACTGCGGCGTGTCTAGGTTAGTTTTAGAGGTTAGGGAAGTGTGCAAAATCACGGTACAAAATAAAGTGTGAAATTATATGAAATGGAGTATTAATTAATTACTCCCCAAAAACAACCGATATAACATTGGCGACGAGCGAAACGAACTTTATTGCGTGTGCACAGCACATTTTATAAAGTGAATGGATCAAATCGAAGAACTTATCCAGCAAGGGAAAAAGTCTTGGATCCAAGCTAAAAACAAACAAGAATTAATTGAAATTGCAAACGAGTTAACAAATAAAAGTTTATTCTCAACCTCAAATACTATTGAAGTGGTTAGAATTTTTTTACGAAAATACGTGGATGAAAATCAACTGGCGACAATGACTTCAAATTGTGTTACAAGCTTAGAGGTATTTACGGGAGGAAATAACTGGAATGCATACGAACAACAATTGGAATGTTTTATTTTATTGAACAGTATTCCTAAAGAAAAAAAAGTGCCACTACTGATCACTAAGTTGAGCACAAGTGTGTATGATCTACTTATCACATTATGCATACCAAAATCACCAATTGAGGAAACTTATGAAAACATATGTGAAAAGCTTCGCAAGCACTATCATCCTGTAAAAAATGCTGCAATACATCAAGCTGAATTTCGTCAAAGGTCCCAAAAACAAGATGAAACTATTGAACAGTATCTACTAGACTTGAAAAAGTTATCAAAAAATTGTAACTTCAAAAATCTCAATGAGGAAATAAAGGAACGACTCCTGAATGGTGCACACTGTGACTCTGTAAGATTCGAACTTCTCAAACAGGCTGACCAACCACTGGATGTTTTGACCTCAATTGCAAGAACGGTGGAGACTGCTTTTAACCTAACATTTAAACATGAGAAACAAGAGAATATGTTCAAACTACAAGGAAAAAACTTCACACGAAACACTAATGGTGGTTTTAGACAGAATGCCGTCCCCTCGAATAAACAAAATCTAACATGTTTTTCCTGCGGTAAGAATGGACATATGAAAGCCGAGTGCACCCTACGTGAAAAGTTTTGCAGTGAATGTGGGGTTAAAGGTCATATATTTAGAGTGTGTAATAAGAACAAGCAAATAAGAATGAAAAATGTTAATGTGATAAAAAGTGCTAGTTCTGAGTGTGAAAAAAATACTGAAGAAGACAAAAATTGTATAGAAAAATCAGAAGTTTTTGACATTTTTTATTTCAGTGAAAAACAAAAAATACCATCGGCCACCCTGGAGGTGGATGTAAATGGCAAGGTACTGAGGTTTGAAGTTGACACTGGAGCTGATGTAAGTACAATTACTTTGTCTGATAAAAAATTGTATTTTCCAGATTTAGAAATCAAACAACGGAATGTAATTTTTACTAACTTCGACCAGTCAACTTCAACACCTCTAGGAGTAATAGAAAATCTATGTGTGAGTTATAAGTCTGTAAAAGTGAGTAACCAAAGATTATTTATTGTAAAGGATGGCCTACCTAAAATAATAGGAAAAGATTGGCTTTCTTTATTGCACTTATGGCCACCAACATTTAACCAAAAAGTTTGTGAAACTCTAACTAAAGATAAATTAATTGAAGATTTAAAAAATGAATATAAAGAGGTTTTTGAACCAGGTATGGGTAAATTCACAGGAGAACAAATTCACCTACTGATGGAGGCAGATGCTAAACCTATATTCATGCCTGCACGAACTGTTCCATATGCTTTGAAAAATAAAGTAAAAGATGAAATAAATAGATTATTGGAAAACAAGCGCATTGAACCAGTTGAATACTCAGAATGGGGCACACCGGTAGTGCCAGTTTTGAAGCCTGATGGAGCAGTCCGTTTGTGTGGTGATTATCGTATCACAATAAACAAATATTTGAAAATTGACCATTATCCATTACCAACAATTGATAATATCATGATGAAATTACAGGGCAATAGTTATTTTTGTGAATTAGATTTAAGGGAAGCATACTTACAAGCCCCTTTGGATGAAGAATCTCAAAAGTTAGTAACAATTGTTACCGAGGAGGGTGTTTTCAAATATTTGTATTTACCGTTTGGGGTGAGCACAGGGCCTGGTTCATTTCAGAGACTAATTACACAAAAATTGAGTGGGTTAGATATAGTTGTTTATATAGATAATGTGTATGTGTATGGAAAAACATTAGTAGAAACAAATGAGAATTTAAAAATGGTACTACAGAGGTTGAAGGAATCAGGATTAAAACTAAAAATGAATAAATGCAAGTTTTTTGTAGATAAACTGGATGTTTTTGGATTGGAAGTAGATAAAATTGGAGTTAAAGTGATTAAAAGTAAAATAGAACCATTGCTTTCATTGCCACGGCCAGAAAATATTAAAATGTTAAAATCATTTTTAGGTAAAGTTAATTACTACAACAGGTTTTTGCAAAACATGGCTCTAATATTAAAACCACTTTATGACTGTTTAAAAACAGATAAATTTGATTGGACAACTGCATGTGAAAACTCATTCAAAGAGATAAAAAGAGCATTGTCAAATACATCCTCAATGTCGCATTTTGATCAAAACTCAACAGTTATATTAACTTGTGATTCTGCTGATAGTGGTGTAGCTGCAATTTTATCTGTAAAAGGCAATGATCATGTAGTAAAACCTGTAGCATTTGCGAGTAAAAAACTAAATGATACTCAGATGAAATACCCCATTTTAGAAAAAGAAGCTTTTGCTATAATTTTTGGAGTTTCTAAATTCTATGAATATTTATATGGAAAAAAGTTCATTTTACAGACAGATAATGAAGCATTGACAAAAATATTAGGACCTAAATATGGCATACCAAAAATGGCAGCAAAACGATTGCAGTACTGGTCAATATTCTTAAATGCTTTTGATTATGAAGTTCAACATATAAAATCCAAAAACAACCCAGCTGATTATTTGTCACGTGTAGTTACAAATTGTAAAGAGAGTGATTTAAAAAACTCAGATATGTTAAATAAAACATTTGAAATAAACACTTTAAACTACATAAATGATTCCAAATTGGCTACATTGAACTGGCAAAGAATTCAAACAGAAACAAAGAAAGATAAAATTTTATGTAATATTTTAAGATTTTGTAGAGATGGCTGGCCTATAAAAAATGATTATGGTGAAAAATATGACCCATATTTTTGTAGAAAAAATGAGTTATCAGTTGAAAAGGATTGTTTGTTGTGGGGCTATAGAGTAGTAATACCAGAAAATGTAAAAAATCTGATTATACAAGAAGTACATGCTAGTCACCTAGGAACTACTAGAATGAAAGAAATATCTAGATCATATTTTTGGTGGCCAGGTATGGATAAAGAAATAGAGGATATAACTAATAATTGTATGGTTTGTTTACAAAATCGTAAAAATCCAGAAAAAACTAAATTAACAGTTTGGCCACAACCACCAACAGTATGGCATAGATTACATGCTGACTTTTTGGGTCCATTGTATAACAAAATGTACTTAGTGATTGTAGACGCTTATTCGAAATGGCCAGAGGCATTCATCATGAGTAATATTACTGCACAGAAAACAATTCAAATTTTTAAAAGTGTTTTTATAAGATATGGGTATCCACTACATTTAGTTACAGATAATGGTCCAACTTGGACCAGTAGTGAATTTAAAAACTTTTGTAGACTGGTAGGAATAAAGCAGAGTTTTACACCAACCTATTATCCAGCTACAAATGGGTTGGCTGAGCGTTTTGTTCAGTCATTTAAAACACATGTAACTAAAATAGTACAAAGTGGTTATACTGTGGAATATGCATGCAACTTGTTCCTGTTTGATTATAGAAGTAGCCCACATAATAGTACAGGACAAAGTCCAGCTAAGTTAATGTTGGGTAGAGAGTTGAGATGTCGTTTCTCGTTATTAAGACCTATTCCAGTAAACAATACGTTAGACTTTGAATATGTAAAAAACACAATTAATAGTAAAAATGTATTCAAAATTTTTTTGACGGGAGAAAAGGTAATGGTAAGAGACCAAAGAAAACATAAAAACAAGTGGTCTTTGGGTCGAGTCATAGAAGTCATAATACCCGGTGTAACCTATAATGTAGAAGTAGATGGTCTAACATGGAAACGACATGCCAATCAACTATTAAAGTGCGGGCAAACTTTAGAATAATATATATTATTTTTTAGGAGAAGACCTAAGTTATGTTTTTTTTTTTATTTTGTTCTTTTATTAAGCAGGGGAGAGTGTCATAAATGTCAACGTCAGATACTTTCCCGGGTACTGCGGCGTGTCTAGGTTAGTTTTAGAGGTTAGGGAAGTGTGCAAAATCACGGTACAAAATAAAGTGTGAAATTATATGAAATGGAGTATTAATTAATTACTCCCCAAAAACAACGATATAACAATGACCATGCACGCTTTTGTTTGTTGTTATTTACAGATTATAGACCTTTTTTTATAAAGCTTTCCACTTTTCACCTAGCTTAATGCCAGTGTCTTCAAACGGTAAAGAAAAACATCGTAAGGAAACTAAGGTGTCCAAGAACTAAACATCTTAATACATGTGCCGTTCACCGATGTAACAGTACAGGCATAGTAACAAATTTATATGTTACAAACGCTATTTTGAGTGGACAAAACATAACACAACTTTAAACGAAGAACGTCCGCAGATTTGTCGCTAGTCTTATTTAACTGTGTCACTGCAGTCATTAGGGGTATTTCACACATGATACGTACCGGTACCCGTGCGTGTTTGACGTGCGCCCACCGATAAGACGAATTTGAAATACTATCTTTACCCATGTTAGGTATGAATACGTGACCTATTTAATAAAACAAATCTTCGTTTTGTTTGTATTTTTGACTAAAATGTGGCTGTTTCGTATTTTTTGTTGCATTTGTTATTCGTTTCATACAGAATTGTAAGCTTAAACCCAACGCGCAACTATTTTATTACTAACGTAACTTTGGTGAATTAAAGTTGTAAGCAATTGGAATGCGCTTTGCCGTGGCATCTATGACAGCTGCTCGTGGTCTGAAATAAGAGAAAACAAAAACAAAAATTGCCCTTCTAATTTTATTATAATCGGGTATTAATTGTTTCGATTTTCTTTTAGAATACCGCCAGTTTACTTTGAGACAATGAAGGTAGATAGCACTACTGACTGTTGATATTAGCCAAAGAGTCATTTATTTAACTTTATGTAAGAACATACGTAATCTATTTATTGTATGTCATTTATTCATTCTAAACACTACATAATACATACGTACATAATATATATTATAAAACATACATAAATTAAGCTCGTTGTAAACCAGTTGCCATAATAAAGTCGGTATATTTTCGGAGTGTCTATCCGGCGATTTTATTTAATTATTTCTAGCTGAGATTTATGTGCCGTTAAGTGTCAACGTCAATATGGCGGGAGACGGCGCGGAAAATAACTTGCAATTTATTCCCGAGCGGAACTAGGCGGCATATTCTGTTAGCCTTTAGTGATTTTGATACTAATTATTATTTTTTATTATGAATCGCTATTTACCACTTGCTGGATAAGACTTCGGCGCACAGCAAGTATTAAAAACAAATTGAAGAAGTTCTTAGGAAGGCCAGGTCAAGGTTGCCCTAAACTGACGAGCGTGTATGAAGAATGGTGATGAGCAAGTAAAAGAGCTTCGGAATTATCAACGCAGTTCTCTCGAACAGTAAAAGAAATCGTCGTGAGGAAACCGGCATGTCTTGAACTAAAAATTAAAAGGATGTGCCAACCACCGATATGATTAAGACCCAATCACTCGAAATAAGCCCAGTGTCCCAGACCCACTTCTGGGACACTGGCCTTCTTCTTCATTACAAAGCATGATGAAGTATATTTCCGTAACTTCATCAGAATAGTGGCACAGGTAGCTCAGAGCCGACAACCCGTATTGTTAAGCGTCGTGCTAACTTTGTATTGGCGATTTTTTTATTATTAAAACTTTCAGTAGCAGATTCAAACTGTACCTTTTTTTGCATGTTTTTAATCCTAGTCGCCTATCAGCTAATTGGCCACGCTATCTTGCAGGTTACATTTATTCTCGGAACAAAATATTTGCATCATCTGCCAATACTTTTTCGGTGTCTGGAATTAAATAATCTTTTTTTAAATTGCAATTTCGATTTTAAATAATATTTACAATTATAGGTGCATGACTTTGAAAAATTTGCAAGTAGGTACTGTACATTTTTGCGAGCTATTTCTTCTTGAAAATTCCTACGATAATAAGCTTGTTATTTCATTTGCTATTTGAACGTTGAGCTATAAACCTATACTTTACTAATCTATGCTAATATTTGTATTACGAGAACAAAGTATTTACGTATTTTTGTTTGTAATGAATATACTCAAAAAATCAGGTCCGATTATAAAAATGATTTCACCATTAGAATGCTACATTATCCCTGAGTAACATTGACTATTTTATGTCCACCCGTGCAAAGTCAGGACGAGCTGCTAGTTTATAATAATATCTGAACAAAATTAAGTATGACAAGATTTAGCGACAGGATGGACCTAAGAAGAATAAAGTGATAGAAGGTAAAATACAAAGCAAAAAGTCTAAAATTACGAAGAAAGACAATACTGAGGTATCAGTTATAATAACATTTTCTTTTGAGAATAATATAACGTAAGGAATTTTTTCGCACAGTGGTTTCGTGTCAAGCAGCATTCCCTTAATTTTTCTTTGCCAGTAACATGCACTTTTATACTTTTCATAAACTCAGTTTAAAATATTTTTTTAAGGCTGTATTTCCACCGAGTACGCTGTAACAACGAGCAATTTTCTCGATATAAAACACTTATCGTTTATTAATCTAGTAGCTAATATTTTTTTTATTACCAAGAAATTGCCACTTGAGATTTTTACAAGTTTTGTAGTAAGTTCGTAGTGGCAAGCTCTGGTATAAAGTTTATATGCCACCAGACCTCAATTATGGCCTAACGGTTCTATAGTCCGAATTGATTATTTACGTGCCTTCCAAGCGCACAGAAGTGCTCAAATGGAAATGCCATTAACGGTCATGATTTGCCCATTCATGATTTTGCGGAATATTGCTCAACAAACTGACAAAATGTCTCTTTATAATTAGTGTAAATACACACTGTTGAACAGCGGCTGTATTCAATGGTCTCTGATTAATTAAGGCTGTATTGTAAAGGTCCTGGTGAACGCATTGCAATTTGTAACTTGCCACGGTTCTCTAATACAATTGTATGGACATGGTTATAGTGCTTTTAGGTGTAGGTAGAATTACAAGTAAATTACAGACTGTTAAAACGCTCCGAGACTTTGTCCGCGAGTTATTTTTCATAAAAAACTTATTTCAGCATCCTTCCTTACAAATTAAAAGGAAAAAACCATCCGAGATTCATTTCTCTACGATCTACAGCATTAGTTGATGAATCAGCTAGTAACGGGCTTATTTTTATTTAAAGAAAATATTTATTGATAAAAAAACTTTTTTTTGGATAGATAAAGTTTTTACTATTTTTTTTTCAGCCTCACTATTGGTTAGAGAGAGAGACCAGTGTTCTGCTTAATTTCCAGTTTCCTAGCAGTGGGAATATTAGAAGCTGGTATAAAGCTAATTCAATTTTCGGGTTCCAATCCGAACAAAGATTATCCCTGAAAACATTAAAAAAAAAAACCAATTAAGCTTTTCCAAGGCTTCAAAGTAATCTCCTTGAAGAAAACAATACCAAACAACAGGTTGCAGCGAGTCTAAAGTAGGACTCATTGTCCCACTTGGAAACAACCCCTCTAATTAATTAACTCCCACCTACCGAAATAATTACAAAACACTAGTTATCACACCAAAACACGGCTCCGCCGTTTACCCTTTCCATAACGCGGTACAAGGGGTTAAGAGGTCTCTTGGACCCCACTTGGGAACTTACTCGATTTGTTGGAGAATTAGCTGAAGTTAATACGCCTCTATGCCTACCCCGTCATACGAGTATGTGACTTGCCCGCGTATGTGGCTATGATTTTGAAACATTTGAGATAAAATAAAACACCCAACATTCACATACATAGTCCCGAGGGCTTATTCGCTATGACCTAGGAGATTCCTTACCAATAACATGTAACTTAGTAACGTGTTCTTTAAGTGCCATGGTGTGAAATTGTAATATTGTTTTCCGTATTTGTGTTGTTTCAATAGCGATAGTTTTGCTATCGATAGGTTGACTTTGAAAAACAGTCAGACGAGCTCTAAAACGTGACTGGTCGACAACGATTCCTCGCAAATATCGTAACGAGCCCGCGTTTGGTCATAGCGAATAAGGCTCCAGATCCCAACGCTAGGATTCCTTGTTGAATATCAGAAACAACGAGTTCTATGGTGTGAGGAAACCACGGAACAAAATACTTGGAGATTATACAAACATTTACTGTCCATTCGAAACCGCAATGCCTTTCATTCGATACAGCAAATCGCATGACGCTTATTTGAGGTGCGCGAGGTCATATCCTGTGAAATCAATCAATTTTAGGTAACAAGTAACGCTAGCTGCGCCCTGCAGTTTAACCCGCGGTTAAGATAAGATTCACTGAGTATATTTATAAGTTTTTAAAAGTTCTTTAATGACAAATAAAGAACTTTTAAAAACAAAAACTGAGTATATTACATGGGCACCCTTATCCACCCCGAAACTGTATAGGTCGTTAACATGTGCAAGACTAATCCCATGTTCAGACCTGACCTTTGATTTAATAACATAATGTGTAGAAACTTGGAATCACACTAGGTACTAGAAATAGTAGTAAAACCACCCGCTACTTTGCCTATGAGAAACATTAAGTTTATTTTTTTATTAGAGATACAAAAACCTGGCAGTGGAAGTGAAGAACTAGTCTCAACTGTGTAATCTTACCAATTTAAAACCACTATGATGGTTAAACCACAAGATATAAGTGAAGTTTTGACGACCGATGTGGCGCGGCTGGCGAAGGTCCGCCTGCGACGCAGGAGGTTGCGGGTTCGATTTCCGCCATATAGCAAATGTTTGTACGGTCTGCAAATATTTGTTTGTTATATCTATGTATAATAAAAATAATACCAGCCAGTAGACGACCACTATTTATTAGTCTAAAAGAATACCATGACACTCGATTTTGAGCTTTTACCATTCACTTCCTGCTACCACTCTTCATCATCTATTACTATTATTATTATTATCAATAAATACTATTATTATACTTGGTTTCTACTTCACAGTCGCCATTCATATAACTTTATTTCCCAGCGGCTATCGGTTCTGCGAGCTATAAGCTATGGCATTGGTTATACTACGGATTTCCTCGCGTAGTGAAACTCCTAGCATAGCTATAGTTAACTAGTTACCTAGTTCCTAGTTAACGCCATACCTCAGGGCAAATATGTAGGTTCTTTAGATTACACGGACCCTTCTGTGACTTTATAAGTAGCCGCAGGCACATTTCAAGATTATATTAAGAGCAAGTATGTTTACTAGCGTTTACGTTTGACTTTGGGCGTCTAGTGAAGCAGTTTGACAAACTGACCGCATTGCGGAGTTTCACATACTAATGAGTACCTAGTTATAGAAGTTCTACGTACCTGGGCTAGCAGTTTGTTTTGTAAGCACACCACATAACTTAGACGCCTCTCTCGCCCTGGGAATTTACAGAATCTATAATATTATTATATATGCAAAATGTAGTAGTAAACAAAATATATTAGTAAACTTTCAGATAAACAACAAGCCTAATTTAATTTACAAATCAAAACTAAAGCATCTCTTCCTCGTCCGTCTAAAAACAGACTTGACTTCAAAATTTAGTTTAAATTCCCTCGCGAATTCTAATTTAGATGTGAATACATTTTGAAAGTGTATTTTCATTGTTCCAATGAGTTGGCACATAAATTACCATTAATTTCTCTTGATGTTCCTACCAACCGTTTGTTTAGTCGAATAATAGTTGTGTCCGAGTTTCATATCCTATCCTATCAAAGGCACTAAGTCAACATTAGATTCCTAAGTTTTCTATGAATTTTTATTTAACTAAACTGACTATTTATAGGTTGTTTCAGACGTTTTGGTTTGGCGATGATCAATCTAGTATTACGAGTATATTCAGTACTCTTTGTACAAAACTCTGCACCGCAACGTACACAAATCATCATCGTATCGGCAAACGTCAAACGGTATTGACAAACGTCAAACTTTACAAATGAGCGTTTACTATTTGTCAAGTAAACGCGTATTGTAAGCACCGAAGTGGTCCACAGCTAAACAACAAAAATACATTAAACCGGTATAAAAAATATTGCATCATAAAAACAATATTGCATGTTGTGTGCACCATGCAATTTTGTCGCGTATAATCGGTTTGCAACGCCCTATATCCACTAAGAGCCGGTAATGTCACACTTAGCCCACAAAGACCGATAATTTTAACCCACTGCAAAGAAAAAGCACTAATAATTTTCTATGAAGTTGTAGCTAAAACGACGTTGGTTGGTTCACGATTTAAAATCATTTATGAGTTATGACTAATACACAATTAAGTTAAGAAAACAACAACAAAAACCAAAAAAAAAAATCCCGACCCTGAAAAGACTGACGGGTCATGCTCATGCATGACTCTCATGAGTATTGATAATCCCTTAAATCTTCTTTTGATTTCAGTAGTTTCTGAGACTCTCATGAGTATTGATAATCCCTTAAATCTTCTTTTGATTTCAGTAGTTTCTGAGTTCCTTTGAAGGTGCTTTGGGGACTTTTGTATCCCTGTAGTGCAAAATGTAGTGACAAAATGTTAAGAAACTACTGGAAAACCTTTTTCTTAAAAGTAAGGTACTTTATAATTTTATCTGTAAGTTACCACGTATTTCCGTGACGATTTTACCGATTGTGATAAAATTTGTGATACATTTTATTCCGGATAAATTGACTGTTTTTGTGGTATAGCATACTGAAAAACAGTAGGTGAAACCTATAAACGTTTCGATCAAAATTGTCAGTTTAAAAATTCCGGGATCATTTAAAAGAATATGCATGTGAATCTTCTAGACTTCTAAATGTTGCTACTTTTAAATAGACCAGTTGTAAAAACATAAGCTGTTTTTAAGTAAGCGGTAATTTTCTACTGTAATGCATTATTTTCTTTCAAAATCGCGTTCAATTATATCAAATTGTGCTTGTAGCCTACATTTACACCGCTTATTGTCTGAATAATGACTAAGGATGGTGTCGCCAGGAGCCAGACAATGATGAATGGTTGTTAAACTATAACAACTCACGGGGCATTTCAATGACACAGTATCGTACACAATATTTAATAATTTAATAATTTATCCGTCTATAAAGAAGGTTGAATGGCAATGCTGATACGTTGAGCTATATATATAAATGACTCAACTGTTTCATAATATGTATTTTGTATTAGTGTAATGTAATTAAGCAATACATACAAATATTAATTTGTTTTTAATTTATTTAATAAAAACATACATTTTTTTTATAATATTCAATAATTATCGAAATAATTATCTACGCATAGTAAGATGTCTGCTATTTTGTATTTTTTTTGTATGAGTAACGCATCATGTTTGCTAAAAGTAAATCACAAATTAAAAAACATTAATACAATGAGTTAAAAATATAGCACAATAATTTGTGAGTAGTTTTATAAGTACTGCTCTATCTATTTGTAGCTATTTGTGTATCTATTTGTAGCTAACTATTATAAATTTTCCATGTAAGGGGTGTAAAACGCTGTTGTTTCATTATTTCGGTACCTAAGTCATAAAATAGATGGCTTAGTAAAGGTATAAAAAAAAGTACATTTTTATGTACTTTTTTTGCTGTATTCAATCATTTGATTATCATAATAAAGCAAGATTTATTCAAAACTAATGGCGTTTGTCCAAGAAAATTTAAGTATTAGCGTTTGTATCGTACACTTAAAACTAAACTTTGCCGCTGGCTGCGCTTCTGATTTATGAAAGAACGGAGTGCCGTCCATTAGTTCAATCATTGCCGATGCAGTTACATTCATCAATCTAACAGACAACAAGACAAACAGCCCGATGCAGATAGAGCACAATGGCGATGAAACGTTGAAAGGTTTGATAGTTCTAGCGTTGTTTCTTGGTTTGCGTTGGGTCAATAACGTCTAGTTACTGTGAAAGTACTGTTATTTGTCTAAGTTTATCTGCTGTTTGCGTATACTGATCAAAAGTGCTTATTCTTCTGGCTTCTGTGACTTATTTGTAAAAAATAATTACGTCTATACGCACGCTCTTTCACGCACGATTGTTATACGTGCGCGAGTGTGTGTATAAAATGGCTACATATAAACAATAGCTGAGCAGCTCACAATATTCCATTTTGCGAGACCCTTGACTAGAATATAAAACGGCTGTAATCCACTATTCAGGCGCACGCAGCTGATTTGTATAAGGAAATGATGAAGCTTTCTGGAGCATTCTAACGAACTAGGAAATATAATATTGTTTGTAAATCTTCACAAATAAATCCAGTAGAATTTAAAATAAAATATAAATATATGTTCAGTCTGGGGTCAATAAGACAGTTAAAATTAATTGAAATACTAGCGATTTAGGAAAATCAGCGTCTAAAAATTTCTAGTGATTTCAGTAAACACTTTTAAATTAGTCCAAATGACGCTTTCGTTTAGCCGTTTGGTCGTTGAATTCAAAGCTTCACGTTCGTTATCCTCACACCATATTCCAACATGTTTTGAGCTCTTACTGGAAACCAGCAAGCGAATTACCTGCCAGGAGCATAAACTGACCTAATTTACCTTGATGCGAAACTTGTGTCATAGTGATACAGAAAACACCCGGTAAAAATTACGCTGTCATCATTATTATTTCACAAAATATGATAGCTAAATCAAAAAGACAAAGGTGTTTCTCCCATCTATCTATCATGACTAGTAACAATACAGTCCTACTAATAGAACGACTATTGATTAAAAGTAAATAATTATAGGTAAGTTTGTCGAGTAACATTACTTGGTTCTTCTTATAGGCAAATAAAGTTGAGTCTAAGGAAAAACTAACTAAGGCGATTCTCGCATCAAAGAAGCACAAAGTGATGTGACGAGACCAGTTTGTTTAAATGAAAATATAACAAACGACTATATTTTCAATGTCAATCATCAATCAATGTGTGAGTTTACTTGATGCTTCTTAGATGAGCAAACAACCTAAACTTTCGAGATTAGAGTCCAAAATTATTATGCGACTGTTTCGGGAATGTATCACTGTCAAAAGGTTAGAAGAATCTCTTTTTTGTTTGGTTTGTAATTATAAAGCGATTATTCGTAATCATACTTTAAACTTTTCTCAGGCAACATGGCGTTAAAATCTGTCTTTATCTTTATTTATTGACAATTATGTATATATAAATTATTATATTATAATGAGGACATAGAATATGTTTGTGTGCAGTGAAGAACAAATGTAGTAAAAAGGAAGTAGGCTGAATTCGACCAACTTCTGGAATAACTATCCCGCGGAATAATAAGTAAACTGACAGTATACTCGTGAATAGCTACGATATATTCGTATAGTAGTGTACCTATTCGAGTTTGGTCGAATCCAACCTAAGTATAACAGTTACAAAAATATTTTGTCTAAAATACTCGGATCTGATATATATTATCTATTTTTAAAGAGACAATGCTAAGATACCTTGAGAAAAAGAACAAATGGTATTACCCAACTCTCTTGTTTTATTGTATCAAACAAACTAAACAAAAAGCACCTATCCGCGATCCGCTTAGTAGTAAACAACAAAACGGTACATTGTCTTAGTTTCAAACACCTAGAAAACCCGATTTGGAGCAAACCTTTGAAAGGCTTTCAAAAAGTTTCCAACCCCAATCAACCTGACCAACGTACAGCCACTTACCGATACTTTACAAAACTCTCGGGTGTGTTGGTAGCTGTTAGTTGCTTACGCCCGCCGCACACGCCAACCCTCGCATTGGTTGACACGAGGACCAGCGGAAAAAGTTGTAATATTATGTATAATTGAGGATATATTGTAAAATATTATTATCATCATCAAAATGTCGGCCTACTGTTCCCAGGATTTTGTTTGCAGGGACGCGACTACTTTTTAGCGAAAGTGATTGGATCTCAATCTACCATGCGGACACAATGAAAGTTGGTGGAAGGCACTGTATTTAGAATTTTTAGGAGTAAGAATAAATTGAGCACGGCTTGCTGTAAATATCAGTCATTGTTTAAAATTAGTGTAGACTAACAATTTACAAACCAGGAGATTTACTCTTGAATGCAATCGTATTGAACAAATATTGGAATATGACATTCCATGACAACCTACGCCAAATTTAACCTTGTTTCCAAGAGTACAAAAATTTGACAGCAGTAATGAGAATTGCATTGAAATTGGGGTTGAAATTGCGTTGAAGAGTAAGGCCCTCAGGTCTTGTCAATAAAAAATGTGGATCGTCAATAAAAAAAAATACTTACCTACTTACAAGTTGTCTTAAGGTTAGATACTTTTATAAATAACACAAGTTTCTAACATTTTTATCCACAAACAGCTCACGTAGCGGATATCAAAATTATGCCAGAGCAAAGCAAGCAATCAAGCAAACTTGCTGAGCAATAAACTTTCTATATTTTCAAGTATTTCTATATTGTTTCCGCGACAATGTCTGTGTAAAACTGTTGAATCTTCTGTCGAATCTTTTGAAATAATGAAAAATGTCTTGCAATTACAATAATTATCCCAAAAATTAATTTCACCTCAAGCGAGATTTGAACCCACAACCTTCCGCTTGATACGCTGTTGCTCAATACAATTGGTAAAGCACCCGCGTCTAAACCGTTGTCTCAATATGTGACATCACAATCTGTATAACACTGTACCAATAAAATTAAAATAACCCAAGCCCAGCAATAATTACTTATTGTTTTACGCTCTGACCTATTTTGCAATACATCAAATAAACACGCAAAGTTTCATCCTATTACTTGGTCGATAAAGCTGGATTTAGATATAAGGAAAATTGGTAAGAATCGTTCAAGTAAATATCTTTTTCCGGTAGGTTCTTTATCGTGTCCGGACAAGTTCCGGTACTGATGTAAAAATAATTGTACGGGACCCTCTTTTTATAGCCTCCGCCGGACGGATACAGCAGTCTCCTTTGGTTTTTTATTGCTGAAAGTGTTCGGGACACGAGTACGCTTTCAATTATTTGTCACTAGTAACATAAACCTTTCTCTATCTGGATAAAGAAAGGTTTTTGCAGAAAACTGTTTTAACATGTTTGTGCACACCACTTTATAAAAAAAAATGCGGCTAAATTTTTTTCAATTATATTTCAATAAACAAAGACGGTGATAGATTTAAAAACATAGCCACAGAAGCTTTGCACAGAAGCCATTAAAACAAATTAAGAAGATAATATTAATAATTTTTTTTATATATTTTTTTTACTAATATACACGATCAAGTCGCAAGGTAAACAACCACTTGTTTACGCAAGATTTTTAACCATGTCAAATAAAAATAAATGTGTACCTGTCCATCTGTCCAGGTCAAGATCAGACTCGATAAAAGGACGAAACTATGACGTAAATCTACGTAATTTCAACATGGTTTAGTTAGATACTTCAAAACAAAGACTGATTCGATTAATTGCAATCACAAAATAAATAGAGTTATAACACGTTGCGCTGTTTATTAAGAAAACGCTAAAAACAAGTGCGACTAGCTTGTTCCTTTCGGTTTTGATGCTTCCGAGTTATTGACAAATCGCCCCAGCGCGGCGCGGTGGGCTAGATCAATGTCTCTTGACTTTTAATTTGTATTGTATTTCGTTTTTTGAAGCGAAGCAATACTTGTACGGTGCAGATTAGTGTACGTTGTGGTATGACGTCTTAGATAAATAATATTAAGGTTTATCCAGAATGATGTTTTTGACAATCGTAAACGTTAACGTATCGTTCAGCTGTCAATCTGTGTGGAACTTTTGAAGTTCATTTTACGCACTAAAGAGCTGTAAAGAATCCTATACAAGTTGACAGCTAGCGTTTACGATCTGATAACGTTGATCTGTTGCCGCATCGGGGCGATATTATCTGTCACAACTTTTATTTTGCAATAGATATCGGCATATTATGCATCTTCACCAATAATAATTTACGTTGTTAGAGTTTAGCTATTTTGGTGGGTAATATAAAGTTCTTTTTGCCCAGCTCACATAAAAATGTAAGGTTACGGTAACCACCCGTTATATCGATGCACAATGGCCTAATGTGCAAGTGAAAACTAGGTTGTAGTCTTTTTACTAAAAAGTAACCTAGTTTTCAACTCCTGCTGCAGAATATGTCGCACGCTTATTTATCGGGAGCTACGAGCTCATGGAGAGCGGAACAAGTTTGCTCGCGTTAACAAGCTGCGTTAGATCGGACGTGATTCAGAACACGCCAAATGATTTATTTGTGTTTCACTCGGACTTCATTCCGATCCCTTTTTAGCTCATATTGCTTACCTTTCCGTTTTATGGTCAGAGTTTTGTGAGCTTTTACTGGTCTCCTTTTAGACAAGCGTCTTTCGTTTGATTTTTAATCGACATCAAAAAAGGAGGTGGTTATCAGTTCGACTGTATATGTTTATTTTCTTTTTTGTATGTCATAGTGATATTGGAGATTTTTGTTTTGTTTTATAAGTTAAACTTAAAAACTGGTCCTATGTAAAATTTATAGAAATTGTTCCAG
This sequence comes from Colostygia pectinataria, assembly GCA_951394395.1. Classification (NCBI taxonomy): domain Eukaryota; kingdom Metazoa; phylum Arthropoda; class Insecta; order Lepidoptera; family Geometridae; genus Colostygia; species Colostygia pectinataria. The sequence continues at coordinate 8,239,268 of OX596362.1, forward strand.
TGCTTTTAGAGAACTCATAAACAACTACATCCCTAGTAACCTTACAACAGCTAATTTCACGATTGCCTAGATCCGTCGAACGTAAATAATACAGTCGACTCACTATTTTAAATTATACTTTTGATGCTATCTATTATAATAAAATGTTACATTGCACACACTTTAGCCACTTGTCTAGAGCCCAAAGCTTGTTGACTTCGGAACTCCAATCAAAGGTTTGTGTCTCGAATCTAGGTCAAAGAGGGGCATAGTTTATTGTGTAAACATATGGACTACATTACTATTTTGTGCTGTTTCAGATGAGTTTATTTTGAAAGTTTTTAAGTTATGTTCTTACACTCATTTTATTACACTTCATGGGCCAGTAACATTAAAGAAAACAGATGATTGTAAATTGATTTAATTTTAAAGGCTCAATATTGGTCGTAATAACCAAAGTGGCGCGGCGGGTGAAGGTCCGCCTGTGACGCAGGAGGTTGCGGGTTCGATTCCTGCCTTTGGACAAACACGTACGATCTGCAATTATTTGTTCCGGGGTTTCTATGTAAGTATAATAAAAAATATCTATCTATGTATTGTATCGTATTAAGTATATCAGTCATCTTGTACCCATAACACAAGCTCTGCTTAGCTTGGAACTAGATGATGCTGTGTAGATTGACCAGAATTATTTATTTATTTATAGTGAATACTTAAACAAAGCATCTGTAGAAGATAGTTTAATGCATTCAAGTGTAACTCGGGTACCTACACTTTTGGTCTACAATCTATATGTGCGAAGTTATTTCATACTCCGTGGTGGCTGAATTAGGCAAAGAGCATAAAACCATTTAGTTTTAGTATTTGTATATGTAAATTGTTTTAAATCTTTTTCCGTAAATGATAATGTATATTGTGACATAATTAAACAATTATTTGCGTTATTTACAGCATGAACTTTCTTCTGAACAATATAAACTAATACTATCATTACGAAAATAGAACTTGACATTATCAAGGCGGTCAGTACCTCTGCGTATTAGCGGGAAACGTAGCGAAAATAACATTGCTAAAAAGGTCAAGTTATTGGCAAGTGAAGCTTCCTTACTAAAGATTTTGTAAGACATACCATTTATCAGACAGATTTACCTTGGTACTAAGTCAGAAAATCACGCTCGTGTGTGTTTTTTGTCAAAAACTAGGTAATCTTTTGTCAGCAGGAATAGACCCTCTGGCTTCGACAAACATATTTTTTACTGTCGTATCTGATTTGTCCAAATCTGGTTTTAAAACTGTCATTAATCATGAGTACGAAGCAGAGGCCCATTGTCCGTTTGCACAAATATATTTATCATAACCGATTTAGGTACAGACATAGCTTAAATGCAAATTTTATGAATTTTCCGAGAAAAAGGTTTTTGACAGACACACAGATAAGATAAGATAAGATTTATTTCCAAAAGTTAAGTTTAGTAAGAACAAAAGTAACTAAAACAAGGAACTAGAGTAAGAGCTGTGGTGCCAGAAAACGGTATGCTAGTTTATATTATAAAATAAATAAATAAAAAAAAAAAAAAATAAGCATTTATTCAGAACAATTACAATGAGCAAGTAAAACGATGAGTAATTTGCAGTCTCATGGTCAAATGGATAGACAGACAACAGTGTCAAGTTCAAGGATTTTTTTTCTGTTATTGTTCGTACCAGTACCAGTGAAAAAAGGAACCTAAAAACGGTTATAAACAACCATTTTGTACAAAATAAGTTGCTGTAAGTGGCCAACGAAAGGAGTTAACACCCTGAAAACCTCCATCATGGCCAGAAATTGTACATAAAAAGTGAGTTTAATGTTACTTTTATGAGCTGTGGCATTCACCGATTCACTTGGGCCGCTTGTCCACAACGCATGGGATAGGATTTATTAATTTTCACACATTCATGCCTAAACCGTGGACGACTTAATGGTTTTTACGACCTCGGGCTTTTGTAAAAAAGTTTAAAGATTAATGGATTTATTTTATTAGTACTTGTTGTTTTTCTGTATATTTTATGACTCTGAAATTTATAATTATTCATTAATAAATAAATATTGTGGGATATTTCACACAGCTCAATTTAGCATTAACTAAGCAAGGTTGTTAATGGGGACATAGCCGATTCATTTTTATAAACTTTTTGTAAATACATAGGTACTATAAATAACACATTGCAGCTCCTAGACACATTACAAACATCTATGTTCGTCACACAAATGTTTGTCTTGGGTGGAAATTGTACCCACAAGGATGTGGGTAGACACAGAACAGAACAGATAAGACAGAACTAATACCAACTAAACTGATATGAGAGGCCAGTAAATGATATGTGTAATATTAGGTTAGTTCTAGAACAATAAAAAAAATAAGACATAGACAATGTTATTACACGTTAAATCACCACACCGATTAGGTACAAACTGAAACTATAATAAAACCTGCTCTCCATTCAAGACCGCACGATTCGGTTTTGATAACTTATTACATTAAAAGTTTTACGGTTCAGAAGTGTTTCTATTTAGTGCAAATTCTTTTTCTGCAATTTTTTTATAAAGCTCGATTTTAACGCTATTATAGCTATTTATAACTGTATGTGACAATTTTCATTTTTATGTCAAGTGGCCAAAGCCATCTCTATGGACGGAGTTAGCCTCCATTATGTCCAGAATGTGTACACAAAAAGTGAGTGACAATTTTTATTTTTGAAAGATTAATGCTTTTTCATAAAACAAACAATCATTTTAGCGTCTTGCTCAAGTATTGTCTTTCCTTGTCACTCTCATGTCAATTGTAATTAAACATTTGTAATCCTACTAATATTATAAATGCGAAAGTGGTGGAAGTGGAATGCTCGCATTGCTATGTTCCGGTGTGAAGGGTATGGTTTCCGGTGAAATTACTGGCACATGGGGCTTTCGATCTTAGCCTCAAGGTGGCAACCCGCAAGTGATACCTCTGGTATTGCAAGCGTCCATAGGCTGCGGTAACCGCTTACCATCTTGTTGGCCGTACGCTTGGTTGCCACTTCAGTTGTATATAAAAAACAAAAAAAAAAAAAGTGGTATGTACCGCACATACTTTGTGATACATTACAAACATTCACATGAATGTTTGTTGCTACGTACCCCGTGACGACTTAACCGTTTGTGATTAAATTTGTAATAAAGATAGCTTAAGTTCTCAAAAAATTTACAGTTCCTGTGAGATACCATACAAACTTGAAAATCGCTAGTAAAACCGCGCGGGCCAGCTTGTTAAAAATAAAAACTATTTACAACCAATATCAGCCGAACCAAATGATCTCAAACTATAGATTGGCCAGAGAAGAGAACGTATTAAATTATCCGATAACGTCCGACCGTACAAAGTTAAGGATATAAATTGTTATACAAACTCCAACTTTGACTTTTTACAGCTTTCTTTCGCGATATTGTAAAAGGGTTTATTTATTGCGCCACATGATTGATTTGTTTCAGATTAAAGCATTGAATGTGTGAAAAGGTTATTAAGGATAGGATATACATAAATCTTTGTGACAGATTGTTTGACTTACTTGCTGACTGACTAACAATTATCGCGCAATCAACCCTAAGTTATAGAGGCTGAAAATGAAAAGCGTGTTCCATATGTGTAGGGGTGTAAAAGTTTAATTGATAGATTCAGGCTTTACTTTGCAGAAATCCATTACAAGATAAAAACAGACGAAAAATCTCTAGTACTACTCCGCTTAACCTTTTAACCAATGAGGTCACACAGTTAACACAGTTAACCTCAGCTGGAGCTCAAGTTTGGCTGCAGCGCTTGACGGAGCAACACGTCTGCCAGAGAACAAGTCAATGGTCCTGATGATGTCCCGTGGAGGGATTAAACACGTGTCGATATTCTTCTTTTGAGGTTAACTGCGTTATCTGTGTGACCTCATTGGTTTAAAGGTTAAGCGGAGTAGTACTAGAGATTTTTCGTCTGTTTTTTTATCGTGTAAAAGGTTACTTACTAAGAGCTTACTAAACGAATACCAAAATATTGAACTCATTTCTAGAGAGTACAGCTGTAATAAGATATTTTTTTTATAAAAAAAACTTAGCGTGTGAGCACCCGGCTTATTTCATTAGTTTTTAAATTGGTACAGGTTGAAGTATTTGCAGTATTCGTTTTTTCTTATTAAGTGTCGGGGCTTAGGTACTTTATCAAATAAGTTTATATTATTTTATTTGTATTATTTATTTTTTATTTGTTTTGTATTATAAAGTATCTCAATGTTAAAGAGAATCATAAAAACCGAAAGCAAATTTCGTATTTTAAACGTTTCATATATTATACCTTGAGTTATTTTATGTTGGGGAAAATGGATTTTGGATTAAACTCAGTCAGTTTGCTGCAGTGAGGCACGTTTGTAAAGCCTGAAGCAATACTGTGTGACCTTGTTTGTGGTTTCGATGCTCTGCGCTAATATTTGAGAGTATCTGTGTATTAAAATCGTGCGAATTCGTGTCTTAGGTACATTTAAACTCAGTAAATCTAAGTTAGTAAAGACACTAGCCTACTAGCGAGAGTGATTGAGTCTTAATCCACCACGCGGACCCAATGCGGATTGGTGGGTGGCGCACGTCGTTCAAATTTTTCTTATTACACTTGCTCATTCAGTAATAAATCATAACAAGATTACTCGCAGTTGCCACGTGCACGCAGCCGGCAATTGTTTTCAACACGCTAATTGGAGAAACCATGTAATTTACGTGTAATCTACCATTCGTGGTTCCGTACGTTATTTGTATGCTAATCCTTTCTGAAGTGAATAGCAATCAAGTGAAAACTTTGCAGTACGAAAGATTTTTGCATTTTTATTATAATTATTTTTTATATTAAGGGCACATCATTTTATCTTTCTTTTTATGATGATTTTCAAATGTGTCTGTATTGTGTGCTTATGTGGTAAATAGATGAATGTCTTTGTCTATGTCTATCATATTAGTTCATAATATTCAAGGTATAGGTTCTAACCACAAAAATAAATTATTATTCAACAAGCTCTTTTCCATTTTGTCATAAAAATCTCGAGTAAATCGCTAAGGTAATTATTATTAAGACTAAGTCAATTTATATGCACTATTATTGAAAGACCCTGTATATAAGTTTAATTAAAAATAAATGTGTTTATTTTAACAATGTGTTTTTTTTTTCTTTGACTGTATTCTCGCTTAATCCACCTAGATATTGATATAATAACTGTGCTGGGTATATAAAGTAACTAACCTGTTCAGCCGTAACTGTTCTGGAAATCATAAATTTAGAGTATGTATTCCTGTTATTCTGTTGAAGTGTAGAGGAAGCAGTTTGTATAAGTTTGTATAAAAGGAAAATTTTACGCAAAAAAAGTCGTAGGATGTTCAACTAGTTTTTTTTGTTTGAATTTACAAATTAATTTATTTTACCTCGCTAAGTTTCTAAGAAACTGGTTAATAATTTGCGTCGAATACGGTAACGATTTAAGAGGCCTTTCCAAGATTTAGCGATATAATTCATAAAGTTCGCCTGAATATATCTTTATATAGTATAAGTAATAGTGCGAGCGACGAGGAACGATCAGTCTTCCCTCCATAAGCGCTCAGCGCGGTTTGAGAGTCGCTGCTTTGATCGATATGATTATAAGTGCGCTAAGGTGTGATTTTGTTGTATTTATTTAATAAAAACTTAAACTTGAATTTAGTAGGTGTATATTTATTGTAAACTTCTTACTTTAGCAGAAATAACAAGCGTAAAATTGGGAAAAGTACGTGTTTTTTAGACCGTTTTTTTTCAAAAATACTGAACTAACATGGTGTATTTTTCTCTGTACACTTAAATTTTAAAACTGTGATTATTATAATTGCATTTTTGGAAATATGTTAGACTTTGTTATTTCATAGAAAACATGGTCGAAAGTTGACTGGAAAAGCTCATTTTACGAAACGTGCGTTACTAATTATTTTTTTAATCAGTTGTGTCTTGAGTTAATTAATATTTGTTCTGTTGGCTTAAATTTTAAGGGATAAAGCTTTTATATGTTTTTATTTTCGTTAAAATATCTTTAACACACGAGCCACAATAGTGTTCGAAACTTCACGGGCAACAAGAAAATTCAAGGATTATCAAGGATAGGGCTTTTAAAAACATTATAATTTAGTTTCGCAAGCGAAACAAAATTATTTAAATAACTAGTTTTCGTTGTACTAATAATAGTTATTACAATAAACAGCAGTGTTGTTGCTAAAAACAAGTTGCTATACGAGAGCTATGAGGTGCTACAAATGTCTACGCGCTGCTACGAGAAACTCGCGCTACGCTAAGCTACGCCCGTGCAATATAAATAAATAAATAAATAAATAAAGCTGGACAATCCACACAGCATCATCTAGCCCAAGGTAAGCTGCTGTTAAACAGAGCTGTATTATGGGTGCTCTAGATGACTGATATATATTTATTACAATACATAGATCGATATTTTTTATTATACATAGAAAACACCCAGAACACTCGGAACAAATATTTGCAGGTCCTACAAACATTTGTCCCAAGGCGGGAATCGAACCCGCAACCTCCGCGTCGCAGGCGGACCTTCGCCCACCGCGCCACATTGGTCGTCGGTCGTAATATGCCTGTTATGCAAACGAACTAGCAAAAAGAACAGCTGGGTTCCTATCACTTTTTGGGCATGATCCTTGATATTGATACGGATGCTGAGTAGAGTTCAAACACATTCGTCCCAAGCTTTTTTGTCCTTAACATCATCGGTCGAGCATTTTAGCCTCACGGTCAGTGGCATGCCACCTAAAGTATTTAAAAATAAGCTATTCGTTTAATTACTACAGAACCATTTAATTATAAATTATTATTATGCAAATGTTAAGTGGGGCAATGTAACATTTACATGGAACCCTAAGCACAGTCTTACCAGGAACATGCCTTAATACTAACGTATAGAATCGAAACTTCATAAACATGTCAGTGAAATAAGCACTCAGTAGCATCAGTCTTATATATTTTTATTATTTGCATGAAACATAAAAAAAAATATCCCACTACCTAATAAATGGTAAATGACCCCATAATTTACTAAAAAAAATAAGTTTTAGGATCTAATATTAGCACAGTATTATTTGATTTTTCCAGACCAACTACACGCTTGAGTATCAACTAATACAAGATAATAAAAGAGAGTCTAAGTCCTTCTGTATTTAAAGATGATTGTCATCTTCATCATCATCATAAGTAAAGAACATAACGATGGGATTAAAGTGTTACATTTATTGTTAGTTACGGCATACCACGTCTTTTGCGTAAGCAACATCAAAGTCGTCTTTCGCTGAGGGAGTTACACTTCTATATGAATGTATTTACTACTCCTTGGCCTTACTCCCAGTTTTCCTGCTATTTGCATAATGCTTCTGAGTAAATTCAAGCAATTAATTAGTTGCCATGGAGATCAAGAACATAACGTCATAATATCAGAACCCACTTTTACTTCGTTTTGAGATAATCAAAATGACATTTATCATTATATTAATAACGAGCTGAGCCGTGCGGCTTCACCCGCGTTTTTGTAGGTTTTATGCTATCCCACAGAAACAGTAAATTTTTCCGGGATTTTGTCACGGAGATATGTGGTAACAAGTATACAAACACCCACACACACAGACTTTCACATTAATAATATTAGTAGGATATTTATTGATATCGCAAGAACTTGGCCTGTGCAATTGTACCGATTGTTTTTGACGACATAATTTGCGCGGTGGGCGAATGACGTACTTTAAACCTCTGTTAGCTCAGTGTCTTTCAAATCTATTACTGTCTTTATTATTGGTATCAGAATCACAAGAAAAGACTTGGCAAGTGTATTAATATCATGATGTATATAATATAACGTGCTTGTTAAAATTACCTTTTTTTATATAACTGAAGTGGGAACCAAGCGTACGACCCACAAGATGGTAAGCGATTACCGCAGTATATGGGCGCTTGTAATACTTTGAGGCATAGATCGATAGCATCATGTGCCAGTAATTTCACCGGAAACCATACCCTTCACACCGGAACACAGCAATGCGAGCATTACTGATTTGCGGCAGAAATAGGTATGGTATTAGTACTTCCCCGGACGTGATATATCACAAAGAACTCTGCTACTCTTAACTCTTCTCTAAAAAAGGTCATGGTTTAAAAAAAAACTTTAAAATAACTATTAACTTCGTCACCAGAGTTGGCCACTGACTCTGAACTCACTTACGTAAAATCCTTAAGTAGTACACTGCATAACACCTTGAAAAATATACTTATTTAATGAATATTTACTATTTTAACACCCCTAAAATATGCGTAGGGACAAAGAATGAGGGTGTGCGTTTTGTGGAACATTTCAGCGACGGAAACGATTCATTATATCGAACATGTCGCAGGTTGAGAACAATTCACATTGAAGGAAATTAAAAAATACCGGTTTGTTTTACAGTCATATTTGTGAATGAATTGAAAAAGCTGAAAGTTCAACCCTTGGATACAGCTATACTAAATCATATTATATTATACGTAAGTACAATAGACAGTTTACTGTACTTACTTATAATATGATAATAATATATTTTGCAATCAGGACATAGTCGGAATTATATGGCAAAGTTGCCTACCAGTTTGGTAATATTTTGTATGTTCAAAACATTGTGAAAAAAATATCTAATACCTCTAAACTAAAGTTTGGGGCTATTAGATGACGCTGTGTGAAATATATTTTACTGATTCATATTTTATTTATTTATGATCCTATTGCTAAACTCTATGACGTTCTGATTTCAGAATTATCGGTAAAAATTTTACGAGAGATATTTTATTGAAAAGATACACTAACATAAAAAAAAATTACTACCTGCACTGTTCTCTAGATCATAGAACCGCTTTAAAAAATTATAACTTTACTTTGAGGCCGTTTAATGTGCTTTCACCCTTACAACAGCGACCTATATTAGCTATAGTTGTACTGTTTCTAAATGATTTCATTTTAATCATGCCCATATTAGTGCATAAAATTTTTTCCTCATTTTTATTTGAGAATGTATACAAGTCTCATGGTATAACAAGTCTCTGTCGTGTGGGATACCCACCAAATACCTTTTATTTTATAGAACACCATGATTACAAATCGAAGGAAATTTAAAGGAAAAAAACTTTATGAAATATTATAAAAGTAAATTGAAATTGCATTGTTCTAGCTATAATTGTTGTATAGTTTGTTTTTATGTTCGACTTGTCCGCATAAATCTTATATGAATAACATTGAATGCTACTGAGCATTCAATGTTAGCCAATATCTGTTTTTATGAATAAAAATAATTTCGCAGAAACCTGTTGACTTAACTACGGAATCGCTGATCTAGTGCATAGCGCTGTTGAAGTTATTAAAAACCATAATTCATTCTTTCATATTATCACCTCACGTCTCATCGGGTCACAAAGAACACTCATAACGAGCAGTTATTACAAGTAACACTAACTGCGAGAACCAAACGACCTTCCTGAATACAAAATACCTAAAGGTAAAGCAATTTCCCTTCAAAGTGTAATTTACGGCGATTTTTTTATGGCCCATAAAACTGTGAATGGATAAGTCGGTTTTAATATAAAAATTAAGTGAAAATTTTATTTCGCCTGCTTAATATTTTACGAGCTATTCCCGCCCCGGAATAGCTATTAGAAGCTTGGCTTAGTCGAACAGATGAAATTCAATCGGAGATTTATATAATCTAAAAATAACGTTGAAATTTTTATCCTACTAATCCTATTAATATTATAAATGCGAAAGTATGTGGGTGTGTGTGTGAATGTTTGTTATCACGTATTCTGTGACTATTTGACCGATAGGGACAAAATTCAGAATGTAAATAGTTTAATCTCAGTTTATATAAAGCACAAGTCCGTTCGTGCATGGAGTACTGCTGCCATCTCTGGGATGGTTCAGCCAAGTACCAGCTCGAAGCCCTAGATTCGATTGAACGACGTGCTGTAAGGCTTATTGGCGATGATTCACTGGTTGAAGCCAACTTACAGAGCCTTGAACACAGACGTCGAGTTGCCAGACTATCGGTATTCTACAAGATCCATTTTGGTGATTGTGCGCAGGATCTTCATGACCTAATCCCTCCATCCCCTTTCTACCACCGGACTAATAGGCGTACGGCAGCGTACCATCCGTATTTGGTCGACATCCCACCATGCCGAACCAAACGTTTTTCATCCTCTTTTCTCATTAGCACGAGTAAAGAATGGAATTCGTTGCCGGGGTCTGTTTTTCCGGACCAATACAATTTGGGAGTCTTTAAGGCTAGAGTGAACAGGTTCTTTCTAGGCAAGCGTGCTCCATCATCGACCACACCATCACTTACCATCAGGTGAGGTGGTGGTCAAACGCTTGACTATAATCAATAAAAAAAAAAAAAAAAAAAAAACTCTAGAATAACACATAGACACACGAGATTTTTTATCCAAAAAAAATACTACTAATGATGAACTACTACTTGATTCTCGCGGTTTGGTAGTTTTTTCTTTCCCAAAATATTTCTGTAATGTTTTGTTTTTTATTTCGATACTAGATCCGGAAAATAAGTACCAACCTGAATTACGAGCGTGACTGAAACTGATCATGATTCATGAATGTCCAAGATCAATGGCCTAATAGAAGAACGAGAAAGGGAGGATCTAATTACGTCTCCATGAATGCCCATGGTCAAGGGCCCGGCAATCACGATCGAAGAAAAACGAGAAAAGGACGATCCAAATCACGTCTCCACTAAAACAAATCATGATCAATGAATGCCCATGGTCAAGGGTCGTATGAGCGTGATAGCAATACAGAGAGTACAATATTATCCGCAGTGTCCCATATGTATGCGACGCTATCAATGCGGTTGCGGTAATCTCTGCAAGTAGCATGTCTCTTGTCTCAGTGGTCGACTGGCTTTATCGATTGAATAGGTTTGAGCTGCAGTGCAATGATCCTTTGTTATGAATGGTGATTGTAGAGATACGCAATACAAACTGCTCTTACAACGCTATACAAACAGCTTAGTATCTGCTCTGCTCAACGTTACTAGTTTACGACGATCTCTGTGGCGCGGTGGGTGGTTTTAGAAGCGAGAAATCGCGGTTTCGATCCTCACTGCAGAAAAATGCGAGTATATGATCTAGGTCTGGGTGTTTTTATGTATTTACTAGCAGTCCGTGCCAGCTTCGCGCAGGTGCAATGAAACCGCACCTGTGCGAAGCCGGGGCGGGTTGCTAGTAATGGCTTATGTGAAAGAATTTTTGAAATCAGACCAGGAGCCTTATTCGCTATGACCAAACGCGGGCTGGTTACGATATCTGCGTGGAATCGTTGTTGACGAGCCAAGTTTTAGGTCTCGTCTGACTGTTTTTTAAAGTCAACCTTTCAATAGCGAAACTATCGCTATTGAAACAACGCAGATACGGATAACAATTTTATAATTTCACACCATGGCACGTATAGAACACGTTACTAAGGTACACGTTATTGGTAAGGAATCTTCTAGGTCATAGCGAATAAGCCCCCAGTAGTTATATAGTAGTAGTAGTAGTAGTTAGGTAGTAGCTTATAATTTTTTATTATTTATGTACTTAGTATATTTGTTTAAAATTGCTTGAAATTCAGGTTTTCCTAGTTCAGGCATATCTAAATTTTATTAGCTCTAAATATTAATATTAAATTAGCACTATATTGTATTAGCACTAAGAAAATGAAAAAAATTTAAATATTTTTATATTAGTTTTTGAATTAATTAAATAACAAACAAATATACAAACATATAAATCTTTCCTCTTTATAATATTAGTATAGATAACTATATATAAGGTCATGTGTGGAACCTATCTCTTAAGTTTGTCAGGTTGATAATGAATGACCCTGTATACATTTAAATCTTTTAAATCGTTTTCATCAATAGATGGAGTGATTTCAGAAGAAGATTTATATGTATAGTTGAAGCACTCGTGCGAAGCAGGGGCCAGTCGCTAGCTTATAATATTTGTCTGATTATTATTATCATTGCCATAGCATTTTTCAAACTTCGTTCCACATAAAGCGAGCGAAAACTGCAACTAAAAATACCACGAAGTTACATCGGATAAAGTAAATGTTTGGTGTACAATGCACAATGAACTTTTGTATTTTTTTGTAAGCGAGCAGTTTTGTTTTTAAAAAGTAATAAAAATGTTTTGTTACGTTTCTCTTGTATTCAAGAAAAAATAGAGATGGTCCGAAATGAAAACAAAGTTATTAGATATGCATTATGTTCAAAAGACATTAGTTCAATAAAAACAACTGAGAAACAAAAAACCAACGACATAACTGAAGTTTCAATCTTTCTCGTACATTAACATCGAATGATGAATGGTCTAAAGTTCCAAGATTCAAGTTCCTAAGTTTGCTCTGAATCCCTGAAATGCGGAATACGTTTTAAATCCACCATAATTTAAATTATGACGCAAGTTTTTGACTTACATTTACTGGGCGAAAGAGACTTGGAGTGATGAGCGCAGTGCAGTGCCACGCAAAGTTTTATAACATAACTGTTATGGCCAGGCGTGGCGCTTAACATCAGGCAAGCGACTTGACCGTCTTGTCACTAGCTGATATAAAAAAATTACACTTTTACGTGTTCATTACGTGTCTCTGATAAAGTCAGCAACACATAATTACAAAATTTGATTTTTTTACATGCGATTTGTGCAAAGGGTAGTGAGGGATTAAAGGTCATGGTCATCATCATCAACATCATTTGACGACCGATGTGGATTGTCCAGCATTATTTATTTATTTATTTTATTTGATTTATCTAATCATCTTACATCATGATATTCATTGTACACAATCTAGTATCAGCTATCTAGTATCTGACTAGTATCAGCTACATGCTTGCGTTTTAACAAGCTACAGGTTCGTGTATCAGCATCTTTTTATCTGACGTTTCAGACTGCCACCGATTCTTAAGAAAACCTTTAAACTTTTGTAAGCACTAGTACAAGAGATGTCACTTTGCGAACAGCTTTGAATACCATTGTATCTGTTGAAAGAGAAGAAAGAACGCTGTAAAAACACTTCAAAAAGTTTTTTGATTCTTTGGCTTCCAAGGCGCTAGATATATAGAAAGCAGTGGGGATTATCTGTGACTCTAACACGAATTAATATACTAACTATAACGTATTTCTATTTCATCACTATCATCACAGCACGTCCAGAATGACTAAAGTCCAGAATGAAGCATTATCTACCGATAATGTTTTCTATATTATATATTACTAGCGGCTCGTCCCGGCTTCGCACGGGTGCAATAAAAACTTAAGCACCCGTGCGAAGCCGTGGCGGGTCGCTAGTTATTCATAAGGTAGGAACGACCGCACGTTTTAGCCGCGCGGCTTCCTATTTCATAGTTCATGTGCACGCCCCTCTCTGGCCACGGCGCGCGCGCGGGCTTGCATAGTGTTTTGTTTAGATTAACATTTTTATAATTCGTCATAACTTTTGAATGGAATGTCTGATTAATATAAAGGTATGGAATACATGGTCTGATTTTGATCGGCATTTCTATCAACTTTTAAAATGTAAAAAAGTAGTTATAGTTACATAACTACATTAGTTGGACATATGGTATCGCTGACTTTTTTGTAGATATCAATATGTTCTTTAACAATGTAGATTTTTTTTTTGTTCTATCATCAATAGTTTCCGCAGCGCATGCGTTGAAAGACATTTTATGGCAATTTTTTTTACACCTCTGGTTAAATTATTAAAGTTTTAGTAGGAATCCCTATTATTTTCTAAAATAAAATATAACCTATGTTACTCAGGGATAATGTAGCATTCTAATGGTGAATTTTTGAAATCGAACCAGTAGTTTTTGAGTCTATTCGTAACAAACAAAAATACTAAAATACAAACATACAAATCTTCTCTCTTTATAATTTAGTATAGATATAGATAATATTATATGCATTGAGAATTTATTTAAAATAAAATAAATAAAATATGAATTGGATCAAAATCGCTCGGACGTTTTAATATTGTAAGCTTTGTTTAAACATTCAAAATATAAATAAACGAATAATGTTTTTAGTGAGTTATTTTTTTTTGTATAATAACTTTGTAACACAAAAACCTTTCTTACATCACCTTATTGCCTCTCGTTAGTTGGTCCATGGATAAACAACATGTTGGACGGGTAAAGATACTTTTTGGTGTTGGACTACAGATAAATTTATTTCCTCGTGGTCCAACACGTTGGACAAAGCTGTTGGACCACGGGTCGGGGGCGTAAAGTTATAGATAAACCAGTTAACTTTGTCGTCTTCCTGTATAAATTAACAGGAGCTCTGGATTACACGGGAATGGGTAGCTGGTTTCAAAATCAAAGCATTTCGTTCTCCGCTATTTTTCTCGCCATCAGTCCCCGCTCTCCGCGCCCCTGCATACTGGCAACGCTTGAGTTATTTGGTTTGAAGGTCCGCCTGCGACGCAGAAGGTTGCTGGTTCGATTCCCGCCTTTGAACAAATGTTTCTACGATCTACTTGTTCCGGGTGTTCTGGTTATTTTCTATGTATAATAAAAATATATATCTATGTATTGTATTATATTAACGAGTGCGAGTACGAGTTGACCCGCGCAGCTTCACCCGCGTTTATGCAGTTTTATGCTATCCAACAGAAACTATCTCTGCTATCCACCAAATTTTATTACAATTGGTTAAGTCGTCACGGAGTTACGTGTTAACAAACATTTACACACATTACACACATACAGACTTTCGCATTTATGATATTAGTAAGATATCTGTTATCTAGTACCTACATATAACACAAGCTCTGCTTAGCTTGGGGCTAGATGATGCTATATAGATTGTCAATATAATAAATAAAAACATTTTTAAGTATATGTAACGGCATTAAACATACATATGTAAAATTAGCTCAAACCGGAAATCAAATCTAAAAGTCTCAAATTTCCGTAATTGGATACTGAAATTCAGACGTCATTATAACAATCAACTTCAACATACTCCGCTAAACTCATTTTCGAAACAAGTTTTCCTGTATGTCTGCAATGCCAGAAAAGTTGAGCCCGTCACTCTTTATTAAAAGTTGATAAATTTGTTTTATTTATATTGAATTGATTTTTCTTACCAGTAATGCCTTTAAAAGTTCAAGTTCACTCAAGCATGCTTGCACTTTCCTGATTGGAAGTAAAATAACCTTGCGCGGGCTGTGGTGGTATCTAAGAAACTTTTGCTGAAAAGTTCTAATCACCAGGTAACGAAACTTGGGTGGGCTAAGAATCCGTTAATAGAGTTTTCATTAGCTCAACTCAGGTAAATAACATTTACATGGCGGTCAGTTTATTGCGGCATCCAATTATTAAGTATAGAAATCTTAGGCGACATACAAGAACTTCCCAACAAAACACGTCGTTATAAAATTCATCAAACTGCAAGTCAAGTTACTGCTTGCTTACACTACATTATTCTGTGTACCTTGCTAAAGTATCACGAGATTCAAAGTACTTGCGCAACGAAAATTCTGCCAGAATTTTCTTGTGCACACCGCATCTATTATAAACTTTAAGTTTACTTTCCTAGAGTTTAAAATTGGCTGGGACTTCGTGGACTGATCGATGCAACGTAGCATTTGCGTCGAGCGCACCAATTTGCTTGATTTTGTTCAAGGATACCTCGGATGGCTGTTACACGATGGACTCAATTTAATTCACAGGCTTTCCTAATTGGGTGTCTGTGGGAGAGTATTTTGCGGTAGATATCTGCTATTGGCTCTCAATGAATCCTTATGTTGGTTACCTTAGATCTAACCTCAAATTCAAAGGTAATTTTACTGTTGGTACTATTTGTAGTTTGTGATACTTGGTCAATAAATACAATCAATAATAAACATTCACAGCTACTGCAAATATTTCATTTTATTAATAAAATACTAACAAATTATAAAACCTCTTATAAACAAACCATACGAAGTCTAGTACCCTTTCTGAATATTGTTCATTATATTTAGGCTCAATTGTCCTTATAGTGGTACACCACAATTATTACCTTCTATTCTAACTCTACCAACACAATACCATCTACAACTCACGGAGACAATGAGGATTCATAACATGATAGCAGAAAGCTCACAATGAAAGGATCATTCTAACTCAAACGGGTAGTTTTAAGGTGTGCATGCAGATGGAGAAGCTACATCTGGAGTAACATCATAATTTGTAGAAATTACAATTATATTTAAGATGCTTCTAATATTAATAATAAAAATAATAATGTTGGACAATCCAAACAGCATCTTTTTGCCCCGAGTTATGCAGAGCTTGTGTTATAGGTACGAGATTACTACAATATAATACACAGATAGATGTTTTTATTACATAAAAAAGAGGTGGCCATTGACTCCTAAGAACTTATTTGCTTATTATACATAGAAAATACCCAGAACACACGGAAAAGATATTTGCAGATCGTACGTGTGGGAATCGAACCCGCAACCTCCTGCGTCGCAGGTGGACCTTTGCCTGCCGCGCCACATCAGTCGTCAAGTTAGTCAAGTTTCGTCAAGTAACGTTGGAACACCTGGCATAATCTCGAGTCAGAGTGATTGTGTCTTAACCCACGCTGATCCAATCTGGACTTTAGAATAGTTTGTTAATAAATGCAGATTTCATCAGCCCCAACAGTACTAAGTAACAGTGGTCACATTAAGAAATTGTTTTTTAACTGTTCAATAAAATCAAATAAGTTTTTGTTAAAAAGACTCGTAGTATTTTTACTCCAGAGGTGGTTACTCCACTGTCTTTTACATAATTTCAGTTATAAATATAATAACCCACTGATTTCTATGCGGTGTCCATGTCTTAGACAATGGAACCCTTGTACCCTTTCTTGAGTGACAAATGGAGGGTACACTTCCTTAATCCGACGAGTACTACCTACTACTGTTCGATGTGTGAGTTGTGGGGATATACGGAGAAGTATTCGGTTTTATAGCGGAATTCGTCGCAATACGATTTGGTACTAAATGGTTCGTTTCAAGTTTAAAAACTCCGAGACTAAAACAGTTCTTCGTATTAATTATTTCATTTCAGCTTCTAAGAAGCAAATTCTCACAGAAAAAAAAATGCAAATTGTGTTATGTCATTTATTATAGTACAAGCTAAGCTTAGTTTGGGTCTAGATGACGCTGTGTGAAAATATCCGCCAGTGTTTTTCTGCGACTGTGATCGCTACAATGTCATACAGCATTGAAATGGTAAAAAAATGTCACGCTCGTCAAAACTGAACTCGTGTGTTACACCCGTTTGAGACAGTCTTATGAGCCCGACCGCAGAGGCGAGGTCGACTTTGGGATTAGAGCCATTTCCATTAACTTTGCCTTATTAACACTGACTCTTTGTAGCTTACTTTGTACTTAAGATACGAGTAGTAAGGACGCTGTGCATTAAAACAAACCAGTGGTTACCGTTAAATCCTGAATGTTGGATGTTCGCGAATTTATGATTAGATTTGTGGCACTTGTTTTCTAATTATAAACTTGATCGTGAAAATATATTAGAATACGTTTTGCTGTAATATAATATTTATGACAGCTATGCGCGTCACGCGGTATAACGAAGATTGCGCAAAGATAAACTAAAACTTTGTCATATAGCTAATGTTTAGCGATTACTACGATTATCTTTGGTGTGGTTTAGTCTTAAGTTGAATAGCCAAACCGTGTCGACTCTACGTCATTGAATTGATTAGTATTTGTTTAAAAAAATATTGCGATCGACTTACTAGCTATTTTTAGAGCTCCGTAACTTTTGAGAACAAAGTAAATAGGCTAAAATAAGGAATTTCGACATTTTCACCGCTGAAAAGTTTGTAAAGTCCATAAAAAAAGGTTTTTAAAATTAACTAACAGAATTTGAAAGATTTTGCGGGCAAAATATTTCTTTTTATTGTTTTACAGCGCGGAATCTAAGACGTGAGTTTTGATCGCCCTTGTTTGTTTTATTCAACTTAATTCAACAACTCGTGCTAGGAGCCTAGAAAGATTCACAAACAGCATTAGGCTGTATCCACCGCCAGCAGCTAAAGTTTTTGATGCACCGCCTTAAGAGTAAAAGAAAAGTTTTTCAAGCTCGAGCTCAAAAGAGGACCGAGAAAACAAGTTTACTTCCTATTTTGAGAACAAATGGCATCGTTCCACTGTTTCTTAGAGAAACATTGAGCTATGTCTGCCGCTGTGTAACAGACTTTATTACATTGTTGGCGCTGCGCTGGTGCCGGTAGTAATACAGTTGAAACGATTCACTCAAAAATAACTTCATCTTTTACTCTGCACTTAAGTTTTCCTACCAGTTTTTATTGTAGTACTAGTTTGCAACAAGATGCTGACTTCATTTTTTTACTGTTAAAATAATTTTGTAGCGTAACATTTGCGTTTGCACTGTAAGCACTGGTTGTCTTGTGGAAGTGATGCCTTAATTCTTAGATCGTAAGTTTATAAACTGTCGTGCGTCAATAGGTTTCAGTTAAAAATGTATGTGAGCAATGCTCTGAAACCAGTGTCTAGGAACTGAAAAATCTAAACTTGTGGCAATCCTACCAATTCACATGATTCTACATGATAGACAAAGACCTAAGCACCCTCGATTGAGCGTAGGCTAGTGTTCCACTAGTGGAAACAGTAAGAAGGCTGGAAGTAATGATGATGAATTCATGTTATAAAGATGTACACTATTTTAGGTACATAATATTATTTATTATTGCGAAATATTTAATGCTCCATCTCAAGACTTCTAATTATTATATTTTTTTTTATTAAAATATTTCCACAAGTCATCGTATTGGGCTAAAAGTTACCTGAAATAATTTATTTATTTTATTATTTTATTTTCCAAAATTACACATGTTTATGGGTACCAGTATACAAAATATTAATTAAAAAATTAAAAATTACAATTTTTAGGTGGACAATTTTGAGCACAAATTATCATAATAATAATAGTTAGTATTATACCACTATCTCCCACCTTAGGTAAACCTGTGTTGTGGGAAGATAGACTCCTTCGTCCATGTCCAATAAAAGTAGAAACCAAAAATTCTTATTTTAGCATGCATAATTTGATAGATTCCTATAATGTACATACATCATAAGTTCAATAGATTTAGAAACATGCATTTAATTTAGATAGCATTTAAGCAAATGTGTAAAAAAGTGTAAGAATTATAGTAATATAATATATATTTTTTTTTTTTTTTATGTAACAGCGATACTAATTTAATTGTGTTTTGAATGTTTGTGGAAATTTATGAGGGTGTGTTAGGGAGTAAGAGTGAGGGTGAGTATGTTTAGGTGAGTGGGTGTGTGTTTGTAATAGGGTGTGCGTGTGTGCATGTGGATTTCCTTGTTCCTCCCAGTCTCGTAAGAGTCTGGTTATCACAGCGGGAAATCCACAGCGTGTGTGTGTATGTGGGTGTGTGTATGGGTGTATAAAGGGGTGTATTGTGTGTAATTAAATATCAAGTACCTAATAACATAAGTTTTAAATCAAAGCTAATTGTTTAAGTAAGTGTTTTTCCTACTATACTATACTATACTATGTTTAATCCCATAGTATTTGTAAATATTATATATATCTTTGGGTTTACATTAGTATGGATGCAAGCTAAGTTGGTGTAATAAGTAATCGCTCTGTTTCATTGTAATTTAGTGTAACCAACCACGCAACCAAAGATCTCTTGCATTTGTACCTGGAAAGTTTTAGAATTTTGAGGTTATCATTTACTTTAGAATAAATATATGGGGCTAAATATCTGTAGCTTCTTTTGTCAAAATTTGTATTTATTCTTGGTAAGTTCCATCGAGTACGTCTACTATCAGGAGGAGTAATTACTGTTGACAATGAATCTTTATGGAACCTAAGGACTGTATTCAAAATATAAAGTTGCCTAACAGTAAGGTGATTAGTCTCTCTGTATAATATCTCAGTTGAGTAGCGGAAAGGCTTCTTGTATGCAACTTTTAGAATCGCACGCTGCGCTCTTTCGAGTTTTATTAAATACGATTTACAAGCTGCACCCCAGGTAACACAGCAGTAAGATAAAATTGATTGGCATAATGCAAGGTAAATAAGTTTTATAGTTTCCTGGTCAACGATGGAGCGTAATCGTTTGAATATATATATCATTTTTCTAAGTCTGGTATAGAGAGAGTCAATTTGCTTCCTCCATGTTAGGTTTTCGTCTATGTATATGCCTAAGTACTTATATTCTTTAACTTGTTTTATAGTTGGACAGTCACAGTTGGGTTGGGAAGAATCATTTGAATTACACTGATGTAGCTTTATTGTGTTGTTTATGTTTGGGGCAGTTCTATCGGATATACTAAAAGTCACAAATTTTGTTTTGTCCACATTGAGTGTTAGGAGGTTGTATTGTAACCAGTCAGATATAATTTTAAGATTTGTTTCAGTGATAGTAGCAACTTCTTCCCATGTGTTTCCATAAAATACCACAGCAGTATCATCAGCGAAGGCAAACACTTTTGATTGCGGTAAGTCAAGTGAGCACAGAGAGTTAATATATATGAGAAAGAGTGTAGGGCCCAGCACACTTCCCTGTGGTACACCAACCTCGACCTTAGTAAAGTTGCTGAATTTATCATTGACTTTTACTCTCTGTAGCCTATCACTCAGGTACGATTTGAACCATTTCAGAGTAATACCGCGAATTCCCAGATACTCCATTTTTGTAAGCAGTATAGGTCTGGAAACGGTGTCAAACGCTTTGGCTAGATCCAGGAAGACGCCAGCGCATTTGGATCCACTATGAATTTTTTCATTTACAAAATTTACTAGATTTACTACGGCGTCTTCCGTAGAGCGGCCATTTCTAAAACCATATTGGTTATCTGACAACAGACCTTCCTTCTCCAGGAAAGATAAAAGGCGTCTATTTACTGCCTTTTCAATTATTTTGGATATTGAACTTAGAAGCGAAATAGGTCTATAATTGGCCGCCACAAGCGTGTCCCCTGCTTTATGGATTGGGCAAACATTTGCCATCTTGAGCGCATCAGGCATGACCCCACTTTCAAAGCTTAGATTACATAGGTGGGAGATAATTGGGGCTAGAACATGTTTACCTTTTTTTAAGAGTTCATTCCCAATGTTATCACAACCGGGAGCCGAAGATGATTTTAAGGAGCATATTAGCTTTAGTATTTCATGCGGATCCGTTGGACTCATGTAAAAAGATTTAAGTGGTGATTTTAAAGGCATAGCTACTTGTGAAACAAGGTCGTTTTGTGTCAGATTAGTTTTTTGTAATATTTTTTCTGCCAGATGGTTGCCCACTGAAGCAAAGTATTCATTGACAGTGTTAAGTGAGTCGTTCGTGTTTGGTTCAACATTAAGTAGATCTGTGTTAAAGTTCTTTTGAGCATTAGTGTTGCAAATGTTTTTTACGTTTAGCCATGTTTTTTTACAGTCACCTTTAGCGTCTTTAAATATACGGGATTCGTAAGCAGATTTAGCTGTATGAATAAGTGTGCCACATGTATTGCGATATTTTTTGTATGTTTCTTGAAGTTCTGAGTCATTTGGATTCTTTTTTGCTCTTAGGTGCAATCTTTCTTTCTTTCGTATATGCTTAAGTAAATTCGTAGAAATCCATGGTTTAGTTATTAGTTCGCGATTTCGTCTGTAGTGTTCTGTAGTATGTTGTTTAATAGTTTCGCTCAGTATACTTATAAGTGTTTTAGTGGCAGCATTAGCATCATCAATGTTGTATATGTCTGTAAAGTCATAGTCTTCTAGGTCTTTTATAATAAGATCGTAGTTTGTTTTAGTGTATTTTCTGGTTTTATTATATTTAACGATTTTAGTTTTCTCAATTGCAACAAGCACAGTGCTATGATCTGTTATATCAGAATTGCAAATAACAGTTTTAGCTGTCTTTGTAGTTTTTAAAAGAACATGATCCAAACAATTTGGACCACGTGTTGGCAGCGTGTGACTAGGTATGTAACCATAATACGAGATTAGTTCGAGATAATCATTTGACCGACTGTCTGTTGTATTTGGTTTGATATCCATATTCATATCTCCAATAACGACGCAAGTATCGCTATCTAGATGAGACATGACGGATTCAAGACTATTACAGAATGTATCAATTTTCCTAATTGACGGAGTTCTATAGATTGCAACGACGTTAAGATCTTTTTTTATTTTGAGCAACAAGCAGTTTGCATCTTTAAAACTAGGTTCCTCAATAGAAGCGTCTAGTCCATTTTTTATGAATATAATAATGCCGTCATTTTGATTAATGTATTGCTTCGAAAAATGGTATACATAGTTCGGTAGATTTAAGATTGGTGATTCTTCATTTATACGACATTCCGTGAGAATAATAATATCTGGACTAAAAAGTAGTCTTGATAAGAATACAACAAAGTTATCAAAGTTTTTATTCACACTGCGAATATTCTGGCAAATTATTGTATATTTTTTCGTTACATCACCTAGCTTGTCCTTACATTTTTCAGCTTCTTCAACTGATGTGCTATAAGCTAATGAAGTTGTATCTATATCGTTTATTATTTCGGGACTAATCATTTTATTTTTGTTTTTATAATGTGAGCCAGAATGGTGGATTGGGGTTGGGGTTGTGTGTTAATTGTGTGTGCTTGTTTAGTGTTATATTTTTGTCGTAGGCATGTGTTGAAAATTAACTTATTAGGATGGTTGAGTATCGGTGTTTGCCATTTATCAAGTGTGTATTGTCGCTTACAGGATTGATAGATTAGATTGATGTTTGTGTCATGTATGTGTGTTTTGTTTGGGTGAGTGTAGAATGTTTGTGTAGTATGTGTGTGTAAATATGTGGGATAATGTAGAGTATAAACGCAATGTTTGAGTGTTTCTAACTTGATTAGTGTGATAAGTTGCTTGGGGTTTAATATTATAATTACCCTCATTACATAGTATGTCGCAGTTACTATTAACAGTTGGGGAGAAAAGTCGAGTCAATCCGTAGAAGGAAATTGTTTGAGGTTTTTCAGTGTGTCTTCATTTTTCACCAAAATATGTCGTGCATTTTCTTTTCTTCTTAGGAAGACTCTATCGTTGGATGTCCAGCAATAGCGATATCCTTCGGCTTTTGCAAATTCACGTGCTAAGTTTAGCAGCCTTTTTGAGCTGAAAGTTAGATGCTCCGATATGTATATGGGCAACTTCATATCCTTTATGCCTAGCTGGTTGCAATTAATCTGGTCGGATCGCTGTTTGGCATATACTTTGACGTTACGTAGGAGTTTCTCCTTCTCAAGTGTGTTTGATAACTCAACAACTATTGTTGAGATTTTAGTATTTGCTCTGTTTATGTGTCGATACACGTCTTTTACTTGTAGGGACTCTCCTGTGCCCTGGAGGTCTAAGGAAGCGTTGAGTTTGGTGATCATTTCATAGAGCTCTGATTTCTTCTCCCCAGTTTTAGTGGGAACATTTCTAATTTCCACGCATGTTTTTTTGAGTTGTCTTTCATGGTTGTCTAGTTTGTATTCCAATAGATTAATCTGTGAAGACATTTTCTTTTTATCTTTTTCTAAATTTTCTATCTTTTCTTGTACCTCCTTCACCTGTTCCGAAATATGTTCTAGTGTTTTTTCTATCTCTTTACCAGTACTTTGTATAGTGTCAGCTTTTTTATTTATGTCTTGCAATTTATTTTCAAGTTTGTCTAAACGTATATGAAGCGATGCGACTATCTCCTTTATTTCCTCTTTGAAAACGGTAAAATTGTCGTCTCCCTCATCATCCGAGACGCGCAGGCGTTTAGCATTTTGTCTTAGTGCTCTTTTTGACGGTTCTTTATGTTTAGGTACTGGTTTACCTATATCCGAGTCTGAGTTTGAGACTCCTTCCATACTGAACACGTAGAAGGATCGCTGGTGCACGTTAGTTCTAAGTCCACTACGGGGCGATTTCAACCCACCGTGCGTCGCGTCGCTCTGCTGTTATTTCTTAAAATTAAATAATAAATGACACAGTAACATAAAGCAAGGAGTACAATATAAATAATGCTCACTTGCTGTTTCAAAGGCACACCGTAGCACTCGATCAGTAGGAATTAGCAATCCGGTACTCGTAGCCCCATGTAGCAGGCAACTCGACTCGTAGCGCGTAGCACGTTGAACAAATAGTACGCGTTGTCAACAACTTGCGCGAGCGTAGCTGACAAACCAGTTGGGCTCGGTGTTCGGTGACGTCGTCGTCGCTGTTCGCGGTCGTAGCCGAGGCACACCGGAATCTCCCGATGCGGGGACGTGTTGTAGGAACAAGATTCGCGCTCTCGTTCCCTCGTGAGAGTATGGCGGGGGCCTCCGTAGTTTGACCTTGTATACTGTACTTTCACTATTATTTTTGTATAATCACGTCAATAGCCAAAAAACACTTTAGTGCGCCAATAATAGGGTTTACTTTTCCTTGTGGTATTTTAGCACAACTTGATACACGTCTACTCTCAAAGCTGACTTGGACGAAAGAGGAATTGGTGGTAATTAAATGTGGTGGCAAAAAAGAAGAAAGATGAACAGTTCGCGCCTGTTTTATTTCACGTTTTATCAACAGAAAAGGTAATAAAAAAGTTCATAGCCTAGTTAGTATACAGTCTTTATTATTATTTTTTTTACTGAATTTCCGAGTATTACCATGAAACTATGAAAAATACCTCTTGACGCAAGCTGGTAGGTAATATAAAATGGGAAACAAATACCAAGAAAAATACTTTGAGTACCTAAGTACTTTGTCGAATGTATACACGGTCTTGTTAAAATGTTATGGTAAACGCGTTAACCAAAGGCTAAACCTTTCAAAATATCTTATTTTTTAAAAGTTAACCAGTAGCGTGCTCACAGTAACAAACTATATTAACAGCGCAACAAATATTAAAAAAAAACTCAGATACACTTATACTAAAATAGCCTAAAATGTATCACTGCAACTGCAACATCAGACTAAAATGCAAACCACTTAGCAATAAAAACGATAGAAGTTCGCTATTTTTAATTCATAGAAACAGAATTGTTAAATATTTACGGAACTCTCCCACTCTTAAGCCAATTTATTTACTAGTTTATGTTCTATTTATCTACATACTCATAGTAGAAGGATTTCACTGGAACTAATAATAAAAATTCTATGTGAAACTGCGCTACGCACACAAATGATATTGCATCAAATATCTAGCCCAAGAAAGCTCATACACCCCAAAACGATAAGTGCTGGTGAATACGCCAAATTTTTGTGATAAATATTGCATGCATCAGAGCATTATTGAATTTAATAACTGAGTTGCAAAGTTCATTTTTCATTGACTGCTTATTTCTTGTGGCAGGGGTACAGCCAGCTCGCAAGCCGATTTATTCACCAGTTATTGTTGGTCGTAAATTCATATTTACGACACCTAATACAGGCTCGCATGGTCAATGGTGCTGCATCTATTCGATCGTATCATTTCTAATATACCTGTACTGCCGTGTATTGACTTCCCACTTTTATTTCTAGTGTTTGATGCTTTCATGTCAGGAAACTCTAGTGAACTGTTTAAAAAAATTGAATAATTCTCAAGTTTTTATCGAAAATCAACCATCCAGCAAAAGCTGAGTTGAAGTCTTTATTAAGAAGTTTATATTGTATGTTAGAGGTACCGGCACAAATTAATATTTTTTCTCTCTTTAAATTTTATTTTATTAGGCATGATGACTGATTTTGGAAAACTGTTCTATAGTATTTCAGAAATTAATGGTTTAGTAGTAAGAAAATTTAAAATTCACGCCAAAACGCGCTGAATCGCGGAGTGATAGCGGTGACGTCATTATGTCAGTTTCCAATGTAAAATTTTAGCAATATGGTTCAAAACTTGCAATTTTGTTTGATGCCACCAATCAGAGAACCAAGAAGCTCTGATTGGTGTTAAACTTTTTATCGCGGATTGCTGTATTTCGTAGTTTTATTTTATTAAAATATTATCAATATTTCATCTAATGTAAAAGAAATATGGTTTTTATATTCCTTGAAACCTTTTTCATAAGATAAAAACGTGATTTTAGTGATTGTCGGTTACTGTCATCATGCTTATTTTACAGCCTTGAATGAAGCAATGTACGGGTAGCAAATGAAAGCATCGTGTCTAATTACGCACTCACGCTCAACAGTTTAAAATTCACGGACATTTATAATTTATAAATAATGCCATCTAGTCCCAAACTAAGCAAAGCATGGACTATTATCTAGACATCTGATAGAATATATTTACCTACACATTTTTTGTTCCTTGTAAATACATATACTTATAATAAGTACATAGAAACACTCACACTCGGAACAAATATCATTTAGATCATGCAAACAATTGGTCAACAATTCAGTAGTTCAGTTATTCAATAATTCAGTTTTTGCTTACATGAAAAATTAACCGATGATCAGTTAACACTAACAACAATAATAAATCTTAAAATAAAACTATTTGTTAAATCTACACTTCAAAGTGTTGCCTTACTTACATTGTTTGCCTCAGTATTGTGATTGTGAGCACTTCACCGAGTCTCTGAGGATATTTTAAGAATAAAACCAAAGCCCCTACTACGTTGTTTTAAAGAGTGGAGCGCTCGTGACGTAGCTGGCTACGAAGTTAAGCACTATTCCGCGTATTCAACATTTGGACGGGTGACCGCTAGTGGCAATTTCAACTGAGAGCGTGCTTCAGAGGGCATGTTATGCAGCAGGCCCCGGTTTTTTCACAGTTGTTAGGTCACAGAGGCCTTTAGGCGGCCTAAATACTCTGTCACCAGAGTTGGCCACTTACTATACCAAAACTTCGTGACTCCATGAAAAAATTTTAAAGGTTTTACTTTATTATTTCTAAAGGTAGCAATCATCTGACAACAAAAAAAAACTCTTACGCATAGTAGGGGCTAAGAAACTCGTATCGCCTCTGAAATCGTGACTCAATTCAGCGGTGAAACGAATTGCTCTTGCCGGGAAAGCGGCACAACTCAATGCAATTCCATTTTTCATCCGAAAAATTGCACTTTTTACTTTACGCCCCTTTTCTGGGTCGCCCGATCTGACGCGGCTATTTCGGGTAAATAATGAGTCTCTTAAATGGTGCAGTTTTGTTCTTTTCAGAAAAAATCTTCATATTTATGTGGTTCTGTTAGTTTTCTGTCTCCTTATATTTCTTATATTACTGTTTATTGATGTAGCTGAAACCAACGATCAAACAATCGCTATTAATTTAAAGTACTCTTGTGTTGGGTGTATGTCTAGTTAGAGCTTTTTAAAGGCTTAGAGTAGTATTTTAGTGACATTCAGTCATTAACAATGCTCATTTTCTTTTATTAAAATTATAAATTTGTAGAGATACTGTATTCAGAAAAAACCAAGAACATTCTAACATTTTTCTAAAATTAGTTTTTTTAGAAATTCTTTCTCAGAATTTTTAAAAGCAATCTTTTAGCAAAGCCTTACCTAATTTCTTTAGACATGCCTCGTTGCGCGCCAAAATGAGCTCGATAACTGTACCTGACCACCGATCAGAATGCATACAGTACGGCCAGTACAGCTTAGCTAAACACGACCATTATTACTTACCTACTTACCATAATTTAATGAATGAAAAAATCAGTACGATTTATATTATTTTCATTAGTCCTAAAATAACAAACCGGAATTCGCTTAATTCAGTTCAAATAAACTTTTTGCTCATTGACATCATTCGTTAATTATATTAAAAACATAAAAAATAAAAAAAATACTATAATTATAATTTACAAAAGACCTTATTCGTATATGTCCTCGTCTTTGTAGATTAATAATATGAATGACAAGAACAGGTAACACTAGCGAGACGCTAAAATTACAGTTTTATTATTAAGATTGGATTCGACCAAACCCGAAAATAGGCTCGGTGACTTATTGGGAGAAAAATAAATCATAGTTATTCGCGAGTAAACTGACAGTTTACTTTAGTTTAACATTTCTTATTCAGCAGAATAGTTAATTCAGAAGTTGGTCGAATCCAGCCTAAGATGGTAAACCTACAATTCTACACTATACCACAGAATAAGAATAGACTATACTATATGTATAACAATAACTACATGTTAGGTATGTATTGATTATGTTAATCAGTCTAATTGAGAACTTTGAGAGGTAGCTCAACTTAACTAACTTGCTGGGTACTCAGTGTTTTAGAATTAGCCTTCTTTGTTCACTTTAAAAATTGGCAAGATATTTGGGGAATTTTGTATAACAATATTTAATACCTTTAAACCTATTCATTATCTACTTACCTATTTTGTATAGGGTGTAAAAAGACAACTACTGAAAACTGAAGGAACATGCACATAGGAAACCAATACTCCAGCGGCTCTATTAGACTGTTTTGGAGTCTTGGAATAAATTTTTTAAATAAATAAAAATAATAAAAAGTAGTAAATAAGGATAACTAAGTTGATCAAACTTTATCAATTTACTCGATATTTTTAAGACAAAATAATAAAAAAGTAGGTACAATTTCGCGTGTGGAACATATTCCATAAATATTATGCACTAATAAAGAAAGACCCTGTTTATAGTATATGTGTTTGTGCAAACTACAGGCATAATGTTTGTTTATTTTTGCCATAGATAGTTTCAAGGCCTCACAGCTATGGTAAATAATCTTCACAAAGATAATAAGATGCGGTACGCGGTCCTAGCTGTCGGCCTAAACAAATAAACGACCCGGAAGGTTCGGCATGAAGACACTTTCGCCTCAGGACGAGAACATGTAAACTAAATGCTAAGTTAGGTAAATATTCCAATCTGTTTTTATTCACAATAGAAAATGGTGACCTATATAAGTTATACCTTATTTACAGAAGCAAACCAGTATTAAATAAAACCAGCGACACGCCCCAGCTTCGCAGTAATAACCTTCTTGTAGCTAAAATCCCTCTATCTATTGATGAAAATTAAACCGTTGCGTATTTTAAAAGGTCTAAGCGTAGATTAGATAATATTAGATTAAAGTTAAATTATATCTTTGTTGCACACCATAATTATGAAACTAAAAAACAAATAAAGGCGTTACTACATGTGGTTTATACATAATAATATAATAAATATATATATTTTTAGCACTTTTTGCTTCGTTAGTTCGGCCCTTGGATTATTATGATAGAAGTTCACGTACAAGTAAGTTCGTTTTATCATTATACATTAAAGAGGGATAAACAGCGTGAGTGACATTGTATTATGCCGTGTAAAGATGAACCTGTTGAGCCTTAAAGACCTAGAAACATCGATCATTATGTAAACAATCTTTAAACAGCTCAATTATTGATCTAGTTAACCAACAGGTAGAAGCGTAATAATGCTGACGGAATACTACGTTGAATGGTTTTGATCAAGACGTGATCCAGGTTTTGTGTCACGTTGCGTCATAAATACTTAACTTCGTTCGTTCTTTCGTTCGTATGAGTCAGTGGGCAACTCTGGTGACAGAGTTTCTAGGCCGCCCGAAAGCCTCTGTCATGGCCTAACAACTTTGATAATAAATACTTAACTGTTTATAACTTTAGGCTGTCATCCTGCTAGGCAAAGGCCTCTTTTTATACCTCTCTAGGTAGATTTAATTAAAAATAGATGCCCCTAAATTTATTAAATTATTGTAGCATCATCATTAAATTATATTTAACAAATGGTATTCGATTGCGCTGAAAGCTCAATTAATACATTGCGAGCATTGATAATCTGATTTTCATTGCAAAATTATTGTTTTGATTAATCACATTCACGTCATGCCAAAGTTGGTACGCCTTTGAAATGGTAACGAGTTCAATGCAAATAAGCACTAAACAACTAACATACAGGTCTTGCTGGGATGTTGACTTTGTGCCCCACATTTTGAGACCTTACCCCTGCGTCACTTTTCGATATCAAAATTATCTGTGAGTATCAAAAGTGAAGATATACGTAACGGTGACGGATGACATCGTGTGGAAACCAGCATATTCAAGAACAAAAATTTCGAAAGACATACATGACATTTTGTTCACTGGGTCAGCCTGGTGAATAAGGTAAGACTCAATCACTCTTGCCCGAGTTCTCTTGTTTTGTTAACCAGTGGAAACATTAGAAGGCTGGCATGATGAGTATCAGATAATTAATATAACTTTAGTAATAAATTTAAATTTTTTAAAACTGGACTACTGGTCTCATCATAATTTTCCTGCCCTTTTTCCCACGTTATGTGGGGTCGGCACAACATGTGGACTACTGGTCTGCGACACATTATTTGTGCTATGACTTTGAGTGAGACTACTATTTTGAATAATAATTTGAACTATACTAAAATATATTTTTTTATTATTATTATTGTTCGAACAATTGCTATGGTTCAAAAACACACTCGTACCTATTGACACAGCTGTCTTACATCTATCTATATGTTATTTAACAATCCGCAATAAGCTGAGTTAGTGTTCATTTTGCAGCATCACGACTACCTATTTTATGATAACTTCCTTATCTTTCTTCTTCTTCTTCCTTATCTATCCTTCCTTCCTACACAAGTTAACAAACTTGTGTAGGTTAGTTATCATAATTGTTTTAGTTACGATTTCTTTTATTATTATAAGCACCTACTTAATTTAGTTCTATTATGATTCTGTTGTTGTGCATTGTTGCAAATAAAAATAATTCTATTCTATTCTATAAGTACAGCGGGTTAAAAACTCTCAATTTCCTCTGGCCGTCAATTTTTATTCAAAGCTTAGTTATGATCTGGTTTTCTTTTAAATCAAAGTAAGGATGTCACAAAAATAACAAAACATGGTAATGAGAGATGGACTGGACATTATTCATGTTTCAAGTCCCTTTCTTTGAAATGCAAAAACTTCACGAAAGCTCTCAGGCATGTTTGTCCAACTTGTTTGTCTAACTAAAATTACAAGATATACAACCAAATAACAAGTTCATATGAGCAAATAAGATTACTGATTATTTGCATGGTAAAAAAGCTTGGGACATCTCTGCTCTAGCTTTGCTCGGCATCACAATTAGTTCATGCCAAAAAAGCTTAATTCAAGGTTAAGCTTTTTTGGCATGAACTAATAAATAATGGAATAAATTATATTACAAAAGCTTGCTAAGCCACTGGTTAATAACTAAAATGTAATTTAGTGCACATAAACGGCAAGTAACAGGTAAAGAGAAGTCAATATCGATATCAGAGTAGTTACAGCGTGGAACCGAACGTAGAAACAATGAATTTATTGTCAAAGTTTTAGTGCAAAGCGGCATGAGCTGGCACGTTTACACCGACACGAACCACAAATAAAACTATGTTTTTTTTCCATGAATATGGTGATTTTTGTTTCTAACAGGCATCCAATGCTAGTTCTACTTAGGCCGTGTTTTCAACGATAGGATATATCTCATCATCATGACAGCCTTCTAATGTTCTGCTGGGACACTGGCCTACTCTCAGACGAGAGTGATTGGGTCTTAATCCACCACGCGAACCCAATGCGAATTGGTGGATGGCACATGTCTTTCGAATTTTTAATTCTTGGACATGCCGGTTTCCTACGATGTTTTCCTTCACCGTATGAGAGCACTGGCATTGCGCACATAATTTTTTTCGAACAGAAATATCCATTGGTGCACGACCGGGTTTGAACCCACGACCTTAGGATCGGAAGGCGGGGTCACTACCACTAAACCACCGGTGCTCCAGGATATATCTACGGTTAGACAAATACAAAAAATAAATAAATATTGGAAAACATTTTTATGGTACGTACAAAAATTAAAGTGCTGGGTGGATGGATGAATGAAAGAAGTTGGTGGATGGTAAAGGAGCTTGGAGCCATCCAACCAACCTTACAGTTATCATCCTCATCAGCTGAGACGTCCACTGCTGAACATAGGCGCCCCGAAAGAGCGCCATGACGACCGATTATGAGCCTTAACACTTATCCACCGACTTCCTGCGACCGCTTTAATGTCATCGGTCCATCAAGTGGGGGGTCGTTTTTCAGTTACTTTAGCAAAGTGTTCGATAAATAAAATTTAAACTAATGGTCATCTTTGCTAGTTAACATAAATAATCCTATGAGGTATACTAGCCCTGACTCATTTGACTAGCAAACTGATGTTTAGTGTAACCGCAGCCAGGAATACACTTAAGATCTAGATGCAGGTGGGTGCTTACAAAGTACCCATAACTTAGTTAGTGTAATGCACCATATAAAATTGAATTTATTATCTGTTGTTGGCAATTTATTTTAGCTTTTATTTAACGACAGTAAAATTGTTATAGTGGAAATGAAATCTGGTATTTTACGTGGGTATTGAGTTTTATATTTTACAGTTACATAATGTTAACCAATACCCGCTGGAGAGTAATAATTCGCTAATGGCGATCGTGAACTAGAAAACAAAGTATAGAACGGACCCCCACTTAATTGACCGATGAGTAGGCGGATGGTAAAGTCTCAAAAGGCTTATGTCTATTGGTTTGATGATGATGATAAGTATGATAATATTTTGGTACAAGTAGTGTGTGTATTTAAATAATCTTTTTTACACGCTGTTTGCCGTTTTCAGACATAAAATTGAAATTGTTGAATAAAATGAATTGTTCTGTTCTTTACGTGCGTTGACTGACATTGCTATAAATATTATGTCTCACTTTTATATCACTAAATAAAAAATACTCGTTATGAAGTCTTCATTTTGTTGAATAAAAGTGGCAAATTTATAAGTCCTCGCCCCTCAACAGTGACACTTCTAAATTGCATTTTTATGCGACTCTCACTATATTCAGTTTCAACTGCGGTCTCGCTTAATTAATTTTCACTTTAGGACAATTTTACACGTCTGACTTCTTATAACATTATATATAAAAAAATAGAAAATGAGTTGATAAACATCAAAGGCCGTATAATATTATGTTTTGTGTTGCTAACACACGCTGATAGATCTTTGTAGACTAGATTTTGTAGTGGTTGTAGGGTCGTACTCCAAAAGCCTAACCAACGTTTTATTTCGTTGTTCTCGTTATAATTCAATCCGTTGTAGGAGTGATCTTAATACGTGTGAGTGTAGCCTTAGGACACTGGCATTTTTGTTTGAGGTTACTATCGTAGGTATAACTCGACGTGTATAAAGTATAGCTCTGAAGAAGATGTCACTTTGGTTAATTCGATTTTGTCACACGTCATGTATCATTTAGAAAATCCTATTACCTAATAATGATCAAGGATTTTAATAACTTTGATGAGATCTAACGTTGGAACTAAAGTTGTAAGGTGAATGAATTTCTTTACTAACCAGACGGGTTTTTAAACTGTGACCTTAGTAAAAAAAATTTTGAAACGGCCTATATTCACGGCTCTAGATACCAGTACGCTTTAGTGTGGGTTTGACCAACATATGAAATACCTATTCTGCGAAGAAAGAAATGTCAAATACAAGTAAACTGTCAGTTTACTCGCGAATAACAACGATTTATTCGGAGAATAGTGCTTATTCGAGTTTGGTCGAATCCACACAAGGATATTAATTTAGAGACACGCTAGTTTTATAGTATTGTATTTGTAATAAGGAGTGCTTATACCGCAAAAGCCAAATAAGCCAGCACAACACCCGTAAAACTCCATAACAAAACAGAAGTGCGTGATTCAACCTATAAAACTCTTGTATGTGTTCACCTACTTTACAACCTCGTTTGTTAAGTAGGAAAAAATAAAAAAGGAAATAGCTCTCGTGATAAATATATCATAATAAAGTACACATTCATTTTAAGCGTATGTAGGTCGAAGCGTGATCAACATTTTAAATTAGGTTTGCGGGGATAGAGTTACTTAAAAATACTACTCATTTCTAATTATAATTTGAAACTCGGTGGAGCTAGATGCATGTGAAGGCATCATCATTGTAAATTATACCTACTGCTTTATCGGATTAGAATCTTGTTTTATTTATGTTTTATGTTGACGTTTTGAAGGTTTTGCAGCTTCCGTAGTTGTTGGTGGACTTTATCATAACACACGTATACACAAACACCTGATCTTCGACACAAAAAACTTTAGTGCTAAATGCTTAGTTTAGTTCTTCAAATAACAGGAGAAACGACTCAAAACCATCAAATATGTACAAAAAGCTAACCCATAAAGCATTTTGATTTATTGGTCCTATTATCTTAAATCTGTATATATTAAAGCTTACAAATGGGTCTATACATCATTCATAAACCGAAGTAGGTAATATTAGTTATCTATGATTGTACTTGTACAAACAAATTATTTTAACAATAAATCTGTAAAAACATTAAAGGAAAATATATTTATGATAAAAAAAATTCAATAAATGTTATTTAAATGATTTATAATCCTCAATTATTTAAATTAACTCCATTTACAAACCATTGAATATAGTGAATAACGAACAAAAATTAAATTATTGAGGACTGAATAATAAAATGCATTGGATTAGTATGTAATAACAATAATAATAATAATAATAAATAATGCTGGACAATTCACACAGCATCATCTAGCCCCAAGCTAAGCACAGCTCTGCTTAGCTTGGCACAGCTTATTATGGGTACTAGATGACCATGACCATACTAGATGCTCATGGGTCCAGGGAATCTCGTACCATGCTGCATCAGGCTGCATCAAAGTCAAACTTTGATTATTAAAGTCTACACCTATCACATTAATCTTACAAAAGTTTTTTTGTAAACAAAACAGGGGTTTCAGAGTTATTAAAAAAATCTAAATCACAACTCGACATATTTGCACAATAAACGACACAATGAGGAGTTTTCGATTCGAGATTTTAAAAAAAATAGTAGTCCCGATTGCTCTGACAGATGGCGCTATCTGCCCAACTGCCATACTGGGAAAGGTTATCAAAACAAGAAAAAAAATTATAATTACGTTTTTGTTTCGTCTCGTGTCAAGCGGAAGGTTGTGGGTTCATGTCCTGCTTGAGGCAAAATAATTGATAGATTCAGGCGTTACTTTGCGGAAATCCATTACAAAATAAAAAACAGACGAAAAATCTCTAGTACTATTCAACTCAGACTCAGACTTTGGCTCCAGCGCTCGACGGAGCAACACGTCTGCCGGAGAACAAGTCGATGGTCCTGAGGATGTCCCGTGGAGGGATGAAACACGTGTCGATATTTTTCTTTTGAGGTTAACTGTGGTAACTGTGTGACTTCATCAGTTAAAAGGTTAAGCGGAATACTACTAGAGATTTTTCGTCTGTTTTTTATGAGGCAAAATAATTTAACTCCATCACGACCAAAGTAATGTACTACGTAGTATCTACTATGACTTTGACGCCAGCCAGAGGTATGACAGACAGTGCCAGCAGGAGCAACCAATGTTGAATTCCCTACAAATTCACCATAACTCGCCAAACGTAGTGCTTACATTCTCTTGGGCTCGCCAGTTGAGCTACCGCCATCTAAATAGACAGCTTTTTTTTTAATAACTTGAGACGAAAACTCCTCATTATTTTAGACAAGCTTAATGCCTGTATACCTCCGCTGCGAAACCAAAACAGCGAAACTGCGGAACCGCAATAGTTTCGCTGTGAGTTGTAAGTTCTTCCCCGCTCTAACGTACAAAACTGAATATGATTTGTCTTTTTCTCACATTATTTCGCTTATTTGCTCAAGCGCTGCGCCGCTCAATCAGCGTTTCGCTGTTTTGGTTTTGCTGCGTAGGTCTGCTACAGACATAAAAAACACAGATATTCGATATGGAATAGATACTTTTCAGTAGAATTGCCAAAGTATATTTTTATGTCATGTTTTTTGGTAGACGTGATCATGACACTTTCAAAATTCAAGGTTTTACGTGAAACGGAACAGGGAATAAAACCATTTCAACACTTTTCTAGTTTTAAATTAAATTCAGTATGTAATTTTCAGTAGAAAAGGTTTATCACACCTTTATTAAAAAAGCCACTTACCATTCATTTCCAAAAATACACTTATTTTTCTACTTATTATCACTTGAAACTACCGTTCCTGACCGTTCACGTTAGATTCGAATGTAAACTAAAAGTTCTATGCTTAAAACGACGTAAAAATGGTAACTGGTTTTCTTTTTCGCATGGCTAAATACACAGGAGCCGTGTCATTTAATCGTATGGCGCTTGGCACGGCAGCCGTGTCACGGTAATTTTGTTCAACGCCACAGTTATAAGTTTGCAAAATTAGACATCGCAACGAATCGGTTAAATAATATGAAAATAATTACTATAATATTTTGATCTTGAGGCATGAGACTTTTTGGTACGACTTTTGGTCATCATCCTTTAACTTGAAAACTTTTTACGTACTTCGGAACTAGTGAAATTATTATTGTAGAAAAAAGTTTATTCACTAGTAATGTGTTGTATGGTGGTTCGCCCATCAGTCTGACAAGCCCCAAGTGTTTTAACTCGACAATCTACATTGAAATAACTATACGGTTGATTGATAGTTCATAATTATTTTTTCTTTATAACGATTTTTTTAATATTGTCAGTGCAAAGTGTTATGAATTGAAGTTGGTATCCCTGTGTCGATTGTCCATTTTTAACCTTAGAAGTTAAAGGATCCAGTAAATATAAACTATTTTTATATTAGCAAGTGAATAAACTTGTCTAGATTATACAGCAACGCCGCAGTAAGCCACAACTTTATAAAACTGTCTGCCTCTCCACATTTTACGTTTTGATTAATTATTCAGGGAGGGCTAGCTTGAACGAAAACGTTTTAGTTCTAATTTGGTTTTCGATGTTCAATGACACTTGTTTTTCTAATTTCGAATGTGACATCATCGAGTTAAAGTTGAAATTAGAATGCGTTTGTTAATTTACTGACAGCTTTGCCGTATTATTAGGATTTTGATAGTTCATTTTCCGTACGAGGAGAATAGAGGCGCTGTAAAATTCTGTTACAACTCAAAATCTCATACAAATTGACAGCTAACGATACGAAGGCGATACGATAACAGATTCATGCTAGAGCTAAAAGTATATTCATAAATAAAGCCTTACAATATTACCCGATTTAATGAATACTAAAGTAAATCCGTTTAGTTGTGGATTTAAATTGGATTTGGGAATAATACGTGAGCATAGTCGATTTAACTTAGCTTTTGCTGCGTGATTTGCACATTATTTATTAATACATTTAATTTCAACCGGTAAATTATTATTTGTTTGCCCGTACTGACTTTTCCTAAAAAAACATTATTACCTACAGATTTCGGTTCGGTGACGAAATATGAGCAATTTTTTTTTAAGTTAAGTTGAATTAACATATTGATCTTGATCTATTCTGCTTTAGTTCCCCATTAGCAAGGCAGCAGCTAAGCACAGTTTTTTTTTTAATATTATGTACGGTATCTTGTTAACCTGTACAGCTAGATTGCTGAATGATAAGGCGTTTGTAGTATTATAGAAATTATGTTAAACAAACAATTGAGTGTACTGCATTGATAATGATGATGATGATAATGAGAACGCGCGCCCGTGATGGCTGAATGCGGACTGATTTGATAGCTGATAATTTGTATAAAATAAAATGTTGTAAATGTCTGAAACTGGGCGCACGCGCAGCGCAGTATCGCTGACCCAGGAAGATGCACGGTTACTTGTACCGTACATATTAAACATTATTATATTTTGTAGGTTTATTATAATAGGTTGTAGCACAGAGCAGGCAGGTTATTGATTGGTTTGAAATGAAATTTGAAATCCTTCATGACAAAACATTTCTTATTACTAGCAGTTCTCCGAACAGTAGACCTCGCAAGCACAAACTTGTAAAGTGAGCAACATATTGCATTTTGAGGAACTATTTTGCTCATCACGCTGAAGATCCTCATCAGATCTTCACCAAATATCAGACAAACCTAAAGTTAATACTTACCTTTAATATAAAATCAAAATCATCGAAATCAAATTACATTAGGCGGAGATCACTCGGTCAATTATATATGGGTTAGTTCGTAATTCTTAATAATTTATTGGTCCTAAGTTGTATGATATCAATTATTATGCAAATACTGCTGAAACATAAACGTGAGCGGGTAAATCTACTAAATTACAGCTACGAATAAACAATTTTGAATTTTGAACAATTTTGAATTGCTCTGTTTGAAATTTCAGTAAAAAATCTAGAGGCATTGCATTTAAACTGAGCTTCCTAGCATTTTGTTTTCACATCAAAATTACTTTTTGAGTCGCATTTTTTTTAGTCAAAACTGAGGGTCAAAATGCGTATTAAGTCACAATGGGCGTTTCAGTCGTTTATGTTTATGGAGTATGCGTCATTTTGAGTATTGGCATTAGGCTTAAATGTCATTATGTGCAGTATTCTGAGAATTGGACATTTCGCCTTTATCTGTTATGTCAATATAAAAAATATGAATTTTTGATCATTATGCGTCAGAACAAAAAAATTGGATTATTCGTTTTAATTAATTAATTATAATACTTTGTTTGTGGTGAGTCTTTCTTTCTTTCTTTCTAAGTGCAAGACCGTGTTTGAACCCACGATCTTAGGATCAGAAGGGGTCTCTACCACTAGGCCACCAGTGCTCATCATCAGATAAACAGATAAACAAACCATGAGATATACAAAAGAAGGTTTGTAACAATTTTTGAATGTAATACGGTACATTTTTGCTTGTGTTTGTCTATATTGCGCAAAAAACCTTAAAAAGGCCTGCAGAGAATGCGAGAGGGACTCCCGATGGAATGTCGTGATATTTTAATTCTGACCCTAAATTGTTCAGGCGTTGCTACCTAATTGCTACGTGTAATTTCACAGGTTTCAAGGGTTCAGTTAATTTATTTGACCATTTACTCGTACGCTTTGTAGAATTGTCATGTTGTTTTGAACTTTACCATGCAAGAGATTAGTGTAGAAACTTTGGTGTTAACTGTTCGTTTAAGTAGCAATAAATCTTATATTATATCTTACGACTACATATTAACAAAATCAAATATGTACATAATAACATTACATTACAAAATATACAAAATACATATGAAACAGTTGAGCCATCTAAAGACCGTTGCAAACGACCTATATATAGCTCAACAGATCCAAATCACTACCAGACGGAAGCGTTCCCATGCTGAACTGTTCCCATGTTCACATGCTGGCTGCATTGCCAAGTTGAATGGCAATGCTGATACGTTGAGCCAGATATGAACCAGCCTTTGGATCACGCGTCGCTTCGACCAGACGCCCGGAAAGAATTTTGAAAACGCGGTGAGCCCCGGTACCCCACGGACCCAGGGTCTCCACTCCAAAAGACTCAAATGGCTTTATGTATTGTATTAAATATATCAGTAATCTAGACTCTTAACAGCTCTGCTTAGCTTGGGGCTAGATGATGCTGTGTGGATTGTCCTGCATTATTTATTTATTTATTTAAATAGAAAGTCAAAAGTATTTTGATAATATAAATTGTACTCCAATCATATTAATTGCAAAATGAATTGGCAATCAGATTTGTTGCTTGTTTTGAAATTCGATTGGACTGGAAACGCCTCTTTGAGTCCAGCACTAGTGTTCCTTCAAACATACATATTATGTACATATTAATGTTTGTAGAGCGAGAGTTGTTCTGCTTAGAGATATGGGTATTGGGGTGTTTAATGAAATTCAGTTTCATAGAACAATGAGTCAACAAAGCTTGTGTTTTTTTATATATTAATTATTTTACTTAATGCCGATTAAACTTAAAATTTGTTCAAAAATAAACTTCAAAATGTTCTGTTAGCTTGGTGATGAAATGAAATGATGGTATTTATTTGTTTCAAGTTTGGTATGAGTTATAAGGTTTTTTTATGTGCTATAAATGTCTCATACACTTCGTCGTTGACCGACATGCGACATGAAACACAAATTTACACAATACAATAGATAATTAAAAATAAAGTAAGTAGTCGCAGATGGAAATAATAATTGGGACCGACCGCTCAAAAGCGTCCCTCATAAGTTGACATAATTATTAACTCCCTAAGTTATCAGAATAAAAAAAAATGTTATTGATATAACCATTCCGTCATAAAATAATTAATAGTAATTTGGTTAAATCGATTCAACAAGCAAATTACCCTAACTTCGATTGCTCTACAAACATTTTAAAAGAAATAAGTTCAAGAAAGGTTTTTTATTCAATGAACTGTATTAAAAAAATATGATATCAATTAATTATAGTTGTATTTAGGTCACGTTTTTACTTTTTATCCTTTCGTCAAAGAAAGTGTGATGGTTTACGTGAAATAAGGTCGTTATTCTTTTCACTTGAAGAGCTAGTAATAGTCAAGGAATAATCACTAGCTAAAGAAAAATTCAGATATTTTCAGTGTCAGCTGCGTGACACCCCTGGTCACATGACTATCTTCTTTCTATCTAGAGTTCTATCTATCTATTCTGTTATTAATAATTGGGAACATGTTTGATCTGTAATATCGGCTTTATGGCTGTAGTAAGACTATAAAAATGCTAGTGTCAATGTTTACTCAATATTACTATCTAATTTCTTGGCAAATGTTCAAAAATATAATAGATAGGTGCTTAGCCCATTGACATTCGTTAATGTAATTTATAATTATCGTTTATATATTCGTTTCATCCTTAGGGCTTTTGTTGTAACTTTTGTTCAAACATCGACTCGAAAACTAGATAATTGAATATTATTATTTGAATATAGAATGTAAGAAAAAAATATTGGGCAATTTTTAAAGATTTTTTACGGCAGATAATAAAATTATATGTAAGTACCTATTAAATATTAAGTAGTTAATGTTAGTTTTATTTAAGTTTTATTCTCAATCTGTAGACCGTATCATTTCACGTTTACGAGATTTGAAATAAATATTTTTTTTCTGCAAAACACTGGATAATGTTTTAATCTGAGCTAAAAATTCTTTCATTTGCTCGGCTTTCATTGAGTTTCTCTTTAAAAATATATGAACTAAAAATTCATTAGAAGTACAAGGTCAACGACATATGGCAAAGTCAAAAGTATTTTATAACTGGGTCAGTTTAACTTTAATTTTAGCGAACTCTTCTTTTATTGTTTTGTAGATTTTAAAAATATAGTCTCTGGTATTTGTGTATTATTGAAATGCAATGAGATAAACAAAACTTTATATAATATACCCCACTATGAAAGTCAGTCAGACATGAATCTTGTCAAATGACAATGATTTTTAGTCTGCCGTTTTGAAGTCAGTAGGAAAATATCATTATTCAATCAAGCCACTACTGTATAGAACAATTACAAAAAATTTAGTAAATAGTATTTTTTTTAATATTAACGAAATTGATTGTTAAATTATTAACAGAACCAAAACTAAACTATGTTTATAATTACTATTAGGTTTTATACAAAATAAATATGAAAAAGCTGAGCATCTAAAAACAGTTACAAACAATCTATACATAGGTAGCTCAACAAAAATAAAATATAAGGTACCTTAAATAGTTGTTAACGCATCTAAAAAAAAAATATTTTATTTCGTATTTTCGTAATCATATGAGTCGAAAGCTCTAAATTTTTTTTTACTTCAACTGAACCAGCTGCTTTTTGTGACCTGTGGCTAAGCAGAAACTTGATAAGAATCTAGGTACCTACTGTATGTGAACTACATTGAACTTGTCTGGGCTTGTAGTAATGAACACAAGTATTATTATATTTTGAGGGATAGTAAACCGCTGTAACATTTTTGCTTACAAAAGAGTGAGATATTTTGTCTATACAAATCTTAAAATACTAAAACCTTCGTACTGGTGGTCTAGTGGTTGGTTGTGACCTTTCCTTTCAATCCTAAGATCGTGATTCAGAACCGTTTGTGCTTCAATGAATTATCCTAATCGAAAAAAATAATTTTAAGCAAAGCTATTGTTTTTTGATGGTGAAGGAAAACATATGGGAAAATTAATAGGCTGTCGATCGAGGACTATTAATCTGTTTTTTTTTTGTTATATTATTTAAACGACCTCACGGCAGACCACTGCGAAGGGACGAAATTGACGCCTACATAAAGGACTGGCGTAGTAGCTCAAAACCGTGATGATTGGAGAGAAGGAAGGGAGGCCTTTGCTCTGCAGTGGGACACTACAGGCTCTTAATGTTAATATTAAAACAAATATTTTGATATGCCCAGATCTCGAGTATAAATCCCCGATCCAAAAAACAGCAAAGCTGTAGATCACTTTATTTTCAGTTACCCAAACAGACTTGAAAGCGTTTCCGAAAGACACACGTCCGAAAGAACGTGACATTTTTATAACAAGCCTATTTGTTTGGAAGGAATTGGTAAAAAATACAGAGTAAAAGTGTACGGAAATAAAACTGTGAACAGATCTAAGTAAGTTATGGTGTGAAAGTAGATTATGTCTAGCCTCAATGCTCATTTATTGGTAGTAAATCTGCTTTATGCAAGTTGTGGGTACGATTTTCGCCGAGCACAAACGTTTCGCTGATGAATGTAGATGCGTTTTAAGATAATATTTCAATCAGACAAAAAATTATATTGAAATGATCGGAGTTGGCGAATGGTTAAAAATTCTCTGAAACTTCATACCTACCGAAACGCACATTTCAGTTAGTCAGTGAGCCGAGACGATGCCGATCTGGCGCCAGGGTGATTAACTAACACAACCTAAAACATATAAATATTAGACAAGCAGGCTTATAAAACACCGTGTATAATATATATTGATAAAACATTTTTCCGGTTTGAATTATTTAAACAAAGTTTTTTTCTTGCCCGGGATAAATACAGGTTATTGCAAAGTCAAAATTTGAAATGCAAGATGGTATTTGATGTTTTCCCGGAAATTTGTTTTTCCGTACTATCAGTTTGCGTGTCCATAGACAATATTTTCAACTCTACCACAGTTAATGCTTTTTTGTTTTTGTGATATTTTAAAATTTACGTATTGTAAGTGTCTTATCATCTGACTTAATTCATCCTAACAAATTTTATTATTTTGTATTGTTTTCAATTTATGTTTAAGTTTTAAGCCAAAGTGGTCCTGTAAGTTTATCTAAAAAAGTAATTTATATTTTATTTTATTTTATTCGGAAAACTAACAGTATAAACTAAATAAATAATAAATAAACAATTACTGGTGTTTAGGTACCAGTAATTGTTTTTCAATATATACCTCGGTGGTATTTTGACAACCCCGTTTTTATCGGTTGAAAAACAGTTATCAGTCTTGAGGTGACAAACACAGTGCAGTGTCACGTTGAACTTAAAAGTTCTTGGGCCATTCTCTCCACTCCAACCAACGCGGTGCGAATTGTACTTGAATTCAGAAATAGTACTTGGGCGATTCACACTGCTGCCGCGCTGTTTGAATTTATCATGGTGCAAAACGACTGAATACCCAAAACTTTAAGCTTTTGGTAACAATTGTTAGTCCTCTAATTTGCTAACATAAAAAATGTCAAGAAAGTGTAATTTGTAGCCCATCTTCAGGACATCACTATTTGTATTAGTAGGTTACTAGCACAGACAATTACCAAGAAAAAGTAATTGTCGTGCGAAATTAAGCGGACGAGCGAGAGACGTTCGGATTGCCTAAACCGTGCGAACCCTACAAGGGTTGGGTCTGGACCCAATTAATTCGTCAGCGTGGACGTACGTAGGACGAGTTGATGGTTCAAAAAGAATGCAGCTCTACGCTCTTTTACATAGTTGAAATTTTATGCTTGATGCTTTTAGCGCGTTTACAATGTAGGACCGATCCGTAGGCTTAGACAAACCACTACGACTTTCTCTACATTAAGTAGTTTACTTTGAAAAAAAGAAATCAATTTTGTATATGCTTCCGTAGAGAGAAAATATCTTCAACGGCGCTCTTGTTATTCTGGCTGAAGGTTGTTAGATGCAATTCCTTTAAATGTTCAAGCACGATTCAAACCAAGAGAAGAAAGATAACTTCACGACCATAAAATTCTGTATTTTACACGGTAGGTAAGTTAGTTAGTAAGTTACAGGTAAGTCACTTAGTAAGTAAGTTCGTATGAGTCAGTGGCGAACTCTGGTGATGGAGTTTTTAGGCAGCCCAAAGACCTCTGTCATGGCCGAACAACTTTGAACAAGCAGGGACTCTCTGAACTCCAGAGATGGAAAAATAAGTTGTTTGAAGCACGTCGAAATAAACAAATCCTATCCTATCATACTTAATGCTAATATTATAAATGCAAAAGTCTGTGTGTATGTGTGAATCTCTGTGACTTTGATTGTAATTAAATTTAGATTGAAGATAGTTCAAGTTCTGGGATAACACATCGGCTACTTTTTATCTCGAAAAATGTACTGTTCCAGTGGCATAGTATAAAAACTAAAAAAT
Source organism: Colostygia pectinataria (assembly GCA_951394395.1). Classification (NCBI taxonomy): domain Eukaryota; kingdom Metazoa; phylum Arthropoda; class Insecta; order Lepidoptera; family Geometridae; genus Colostygia; species Colostygia pectinataria. The sequence continues at coordinate 8,283,817 of OX596362.1, forward strand.
CACGAGTGAAACCAAGCTGGTCAGCTCGTTTAAAAAAAATAACAGTATTTTTTATCTCAACGCTTTGACAAAGCCCCAAATACCCATCCTTTAGTACGCTTACACTAGTCACCTTACATAATCATTCAAGTAAGTTTTTTTGCCTACCGTTTTACTTAACGTAATTAAGTTCAGCCATCCGGTTATCCCAAAAGTGGCAAATGTCAGCAGCTATTTAAAAAAAATTGTCGAAGCATATTTAACTTTATCTAGACCAGACATCTAGTAGTGTTGTTTGGTTCTCAATGTGCAATGCCCAAAAACTTAAAGCCACACCTGACTATAACAATTCTGCGTGACACGCATTGCACTAGTCATCCCGAGACAATTTACCCAGTTACATTTGCTACAGAGCCCAGGCATTGCTGCTTGGATGCAGAATATCTAGCACTTTGATGCTACCCAGACTGACTCTTCTTGAGGGGTTACGAGTATACCACCCAGGTAAACGCCATGCAAACGTGGGGACCGCGAACGCAAAAGAATGAAGCATATTCATTATATTTCGGCGTTGGATGGTTACCTACCACTGACCAACTAGAATTAAACTTATATGTTTTGGTTCGGTTCTTATAAATTTTATAACCAAAGACCATACCCTATTTACGTATGAAAATGGCTTTTAGGTTTTTGTTAGTTCACGGTCAGCAGCCATTATTTATTAAAAACCTCTATTCTTCGATAACAAGGCCTACAGTAATGGTATAAAAATTGCTGTTTCTGCTAGCCTCATTTCGCGATATTGAATATTGTTTTTCAACCTTTTCCTGCAATATTTAAGGAAGAACTAGCAGTTTCGGTTGAGAGTAGTGTAGTTTTTTCCAAGAGTTGGATTATTAGATGACTGACCATGATGATCCAAGGCATAATGTTATTGGCTGTCAGATAATTAATCTGCCTTCAAGGTGAATGTAAAAGGTATTAATGTAATTGTATTCTATTTTTCCTTTTCATGTTTTGAAACTGAAAAATTATCTGAAGGTAAAACTGTAGAGTCACTAATACTCCAGAGCGGTGTTGGTAAAATAAATTGATCTGCTAACTAGGTACGATCGAACACTAACTTAATATGTAGATATCGTTTCAACTAACGTTGACGGCGCAAGGGTGGTCGGTGATTCTTATATCACCCGATTCTAAACTTGTTGCTCGTTCCACGTGGTCGTCAATGATTATAATTATAAACGTAGTCTTCTGCAACCATATTGCTGTCACGTCAGCAGCATATGCCATTCTCCGTCGGTTAAGGTGCCTGATGACGTGATCGCTCCTTCGCGGATTCCTTTGGAAAGAATCAGCAAACTCTGTTAGAGAGCAAGTTAGGTATACAGGTATACAGCCAATGATTCCACCGTGCACTGTGGAAATGCTGTCATACAGCACTTTTGTGCTACTTGGGAGAAACACTTCACTGATACACCGACCTTGCCGGCGAGGTCAAGAAGTTCTTTTCGTTTCGGCATCTGGGGCTAAGCCTCTACCCCGGGCAACAGCATAAGCCGAAATTCATACTACTATGGTGCCTCTGCGTTATATGTCAAGTTAGTTAGTCTTTTTTTGCAGGCACCGGAATTTACTTTTAAATGTTTAGGTAATGCATTCATTCAGACGATCTAACAGCATGCAGTCTTTTACAACATAGACAATCACGCATGGTAAGCACGCGGATCAAAAAAAACCTAAAGCATTTGGTATTTACAAATGTCAAAAGTCGAAGGTCAAAATCAAAATCAGAGTTTTGCGCTTATAACCAGATTTACCTTCGCTTAGACAATATCCTGAAAATTATTGGAACCTGACTGAATATACGGAACCCACGGACGGAACCCCATATTCAGGTACGCCCATTCCAATTTCCTGGTAAAATTCATAAAACGTAGGTACATAGCACAACTGGCGTTCCGAACTCTACCAATTTGTTATTTGCTGATGTATATAGTTGAATTTGTTTCGACTGGTTTTGATCGGAGCGAAAAAATGCAATTAACTCGTTCAAAATTAGGTCATCATTAAGAAAATCGCAGTAATCAAAACTAAATCTCCTTATTTTAGATTGGTGACAAGATCTCTAACTTTTTGACATAGTTGTGAGCACTGGTGGTCTAGTGGTAGTGACCCCGCCTTCCGATCCTAAGGTTGTGGGTTCAAATCCGGTCGTGTACCAATGGATTTTTTGCTACGAAAAATTTATGTGCGCAATGCCAGTGCTCTCATACGGTGAAGGAAAACATCGTGAGGAAACCGGCATGTTCAAGAACTAGAAATTTGAAAGACATGTGCCATCCTCCAATCTGCATTGGGTCCGCGTGTTGGATTAAGACCCAATCACTCTCGCTGGAGAGTAGGCCAGTGTCCCAGCAGTGGGAACATTAGAAGGCTGTCATTATGATGATGACATAGTTGGCAGGTCATATAGCTTGCAGAAATGTTACCACTGGCGAATAAAGGTCTCGAATGCCTACCACTGGAAAACAAAATTAAGGATGGCTCCTTACTCGATAAACCGATGACATTACACGCTCGCAGGAAAGCGGTAGATGGAGAAGGCTCAAGATCAGTCGCCATGGAACTCTTTTGGAGAGGCCTATGTTTAGCAGTGGACATAAATTGGCTTATTATATAATCATGTTTATGATGATTTGTGTATGAATGATCTGCTATTTTGAAGCACTACATAAAGTACAATCTCATTTTAGTGTCATCGAACAAAAAAGATAAAATGTTATATTACTAAGAACAAGGTAGCTAGTTTACCTGAAAGACTCCACATAATTCTTTGTCGCATTGCGTGACCGAATTCCCATGAGACGTGGTTTCAATACTGCAGACAGTTTGTTTCATAGTTTTTACGCAACTTGACAGCAACCACAAGAGAATAGTCTCTTGTTAAATTGTAGTCTTTATGCGAAAGGGAATAAAGTTGTAATTCCAGAAAGCAAGAAGAAATTTAAATTGCAAAGGTATTGCAGGACTATTGACCTCAAATCCATGAATTGGAAAAGCGTGATCCTGTTTATGTGTCACATTAAAATGGAATATAAAGGGACGACTTTCACAAAGACCAAGTATATTTTAATGATGTAAGGTTTTATAGCCAATCATTGTAATTGGCAATTTATGATACTAGATAAACCGTTTTTTATATCAGAATGTGACAAGACAACTCATTCGTTTACCACGTCTGACCATAGCAGTCGAAGTATTACATAAAGCGTTATGTGCTCTGCGTGGTGCTGCACTGCGCTGTGTGGCACTGCACTGTGGATGTAGTTGATAAGTTTTATTCGTAAAACGATTTCACTACTTCTTTAACACAGTAATATTGTACACTACCTGTTTGAAGGCAGAATAATATCTACCACTGTAGTGGTACACCCAAGATGGACTTATCACCACATAAAATTGTTTTTGATCCACAAAGATATTTCAGCATTCACACTACAAGTTAAACACCATAAAGTCTGTCATTGCTATTTACGACCCATATTCTTGAGCATTACTCATAATGAATGCTCTTTGCGACAAAAACATTACACTGACGTCACACCGTAAGTCGAAAAACGCCTGAAAATATCCGCCATTTTATTTGGTTGTCTGGTTATAGAAACAAATGATGATGTTTTCGACCGAATCACCATTTTTTTTTGTAATATTATTGTAACTATTTTTTTTAAACTGATTTCAAACGCAATTTTGTTTATTACAGCTTTTGCAGGGATAAAAATATGTTCTATTTAATATTATTTATTGTTGAAAAATCAAACGTTGTACAGGAAGACTTACTATACTCTGCAAAGAGGCCAATATTTTTAATACCTACTAAATATTGTCTTAATATTTATTTCGGTGTAACACAAGCCCACGATGTCATTTAATAAGCAATTTTGCACCAGGGGTGTTCCAAGTTTTTAGTAAAAATAAAAATTTGGTTTAATGTCGTCGCGTACCCCCGGACCCCATTTGATCCACAGTAATGGCCTCCCAGCACAGACGTTACATCAATGTGCTGTAAAGATGCTAAGGAAAGAAGCAAATGTATGAAATATTTGGAGATGGTACTTATGCCAAAAAGCACACATTTTTTCACTCTAACATTAACTATAATTCTAGTAATAGAACTATTTCTCAGACCATTCTTGTTCAAAATTACTTTTCCAACAAAATAAACGAACCATTATTTATAATTAAATTGAGCTATAAACCTCTGTTAGCTAATGTGCCTTTCAAATATTCTAACATCGTCTTTTTGTTTGTTGTTTTTATTTATTCATTCAAATTAATTAGAATAAGAAGGAAATACAGTATTTAGCGAGCAACTAAAATTACAGTTTTTATTATCAATAACATTAAAGTAAGTATAATCAGTTATGGTGTATTTTAAAATGTTATTATATATTTTTATCGTTGACTTGACATATATTGCACTTATGTTGCTAATACATCTTTTCATGAGTTAAGAATGGTAAGGTTGTTCATAATCATATAGTATGAAAGTTAGGTGCTTAGAACATCTTAAATGTGACTGCTATACATTGTTGGTCAAACAAAGTTTTTAAGTCAAAACTGTTTGCTTTAATTTTGTTGGAAAAAGAACAGTAAAACCTGCACCTCAGATGCCGTATCCATATTCTCCAAAGTCCTCCATCTCACGTCTCCCAAAGACGCCATTCCCAAGAGTTTATTACGTGAAATACGTAAAACGAAACATATTTGAAAATATCCTCCTAAACACTTATTTGGAATGAGAGGCACAGTTAATGTTCTTATGACAGTCTATAAAAACCCCCTAACTAGTTAAGCTGGGTGTAAAATATCAGGGGAGTACAAATTACGCGGAAATGATACGATAAATTAGGGCATTTATTGATCATTTGCATAGGTATTCACAAATTCTCCCTGATAAGAAAATGAAAAGTTCCAAAGTTGAAATCTTAAAAAAAGAAACCATAAAGTTTTATTATGTATTTTTTTTACCTTTGAATTGAGTTTTTTTTCTTGTTATTCTCTAGAGCAATAAAATAAGTAGAAAAAAATACAGTTTTACTGTTGTACCTTCTCTGTATCTGTTACACAATTATGACACCTCACTAGGTTGGATTCGACCAAACTCGAATAGGCGCTATTCCGAATAAATCGTAGTTATACGCGAGTAAACTGACAGTTTCCTTGTATTTGACTTTTCTTATGACGCGGAAAAGTTATTCCAGACGTAGGTCGAATCCAGCCTTGGCTATTTTGTCAAAACGACATGGGTCCTCCTATTTTAATTATTTTTCTCGTGTTATTTTAAGTTTTATTGCGTAAATTTTATGGCAGTTTATACAATTTAACTTGTTTACTTAGCACAAGTGTAAGTTATTGAAATGGAGGTTGGTAATTTAGTCAAAGGCTTTCCTAGGGAATTTTGAAAGAAACGCCGCCATTTCTTTCAAAATTTGGTTTGCTTACGCTGCCATGCGACAATCAAATTATTAACTTGACACTGGCGAAATTGTGGCAAATATACCACAGAGTCCAAAACAAAGAAGAAGAATCCAGCCTTAGTGTTTTAGCTTTAAATGCCAAAGTCACTATACAAACTTTAGTCGTGAGAACATGACAATTGCTTTTCCAAGCCACAGATACCTACAATTTAAGATACATGTATTCATGTGCTCAGTGCTTAACCTTCCTGTGTTAAGAACGTTGAGGCTCAACCATTCATCTGCACTCTTTCTGATTACTTTTGCCTGTAAACCCGAAAAAGGTTTCAGCAAATATTTCTCCAAGGGTTCACACAGTTGTATGAAATAGTAAGTTCTAGTTTTGCTTCGTATTTATAAAGTTTCTTAGTAAGTTGTAAAACAACATCATAATTTTAAAAAGCCTTTCTTTGCTTATATTTTAGTATTTCGGTATACGTTATTTTTCAAGCATTTCATATACTAACATAACTTCTAATTTCTTTTGACATAGTACTTTGTGTGTCTAGTAAACTTTTCCAATTAGATTAAATTATTCTAACGACAAAAGTTACTTGTAGTTTTAAATTGCTTCGCATGTAACATTTTAATTTGTGTAACTAAATCAGATTTCAAACTAGAAAAAAATGAAAAATACTAAACTTGCTTTTGAATAATGTAGGTAATATACAATGTTACTAAAATTCATTATATTCGATATATATAGATGGACCGATGACATTAAAGCGGTCGCAGGAAGTCGGTGGATGGTGAAGGCCCAAAATCGGTCGTCATGGCGCTCTTTGGGGAGGCCTATGTCCAGCAGTGGACGTCTATCGGCTGATATGATGATGATGATGACTAAAACATTTTTATTAAAAATGTTGCCAAGACTAAACCAATGTCTAGGTTAGGTTATATTTCATATTTCATTTATTTCATGCTCAAATTTAATTCAGCTTAGGTGAAACTTAATGGTAATGATGCAGGTGGGTACATAGACCCTGTAAGGGCGTTGTATGCAAGTTAGATACAGCTTACTTAGTTCTAATAATATCCTTATCAATACGCTTATCTAATTAATTACAGTTACGACACAGAGTTGGTTAGTTAGGTTGTTATATTGGGCACTATTAAAAAGGTATCAGATCTCATGTAGAGCCGAGCTTCTAACTTAACACGCCCCAACTCTACAACTCTACAAGTCCTATCTTTACAAACTCTACATCTTAATCAAAATAGTGGCAAAATAGTATTAGCACTAGTTTAGTCAATTGTATTAGTGCACAAAAAAAATATAGATATACATATAGTTCTCATGGCGGTAGATCCGCCGTGAAGATAGCCGTGATGCGCAAAGATAATTTAGTTAGAAAAGCTCCAATGCGCATCGAAACGGCTAACTTCACGGAAGCCTAAATCCGCCGAGAAAACTATACCTACTTATTAATAATCAACATTACTCCTTATCAAACGAGCATCATTAATCAACATACCTACGAAGTTTCTCATTATAATCTGCATTTAATGGGACGAGTGCACAAGAACTCGTCAAGGGACAAATGACAAATGATAGCGATCGTTTATCTTCCTAACTGTCAACAAAGCCAATCAAAACTATGTGTAAAGCTTCTTTTATACTAAAATCAACAATCGATTACAGACCTTACGACTTTAAAAATACAGTTCACAGCAAAACTGTTTGCGTATAATACTTTTACAGTGATATCTAGATGATCAACCAGTACTTATACTTATATCTGTTAAGATATTATTTATTATCTGTGTAAACTATACATTATTGTCTGTGTCTATCAGGCATCCCTGATATGTGTAATGTTATCTGTGGCTCGCTCTCTGCAAATAAAGATCCAAAATGAAGGACGTGTTTTCAATTATACAAATACAAAATTAATACGCTTCCACTGCGCAATCATCAAAATAAATGGTTGGCGCTTCAGCAAAACAGCCAGAGCAAAATTTGTCAAGAAAAATTCGTATAAACAATTATAAAAGAGCAAGATGTCAACGGGTACAAATGTTCTGCTTCCAAAACTCATAGACGGTGCAAATTTTTCAACATGGAAGTTTCGTGTGAAACTGATTCTCGATGAAAGAGGCCTGGGATCAACAATAGAATCAAAATCAGAAGTAAAAGCAGCGGATGACGCCAAAGCTAAGAGCGTAATTGCACAATGTGTATCGGACAAATATATCGAATTAATAAAACGATGTTCATCGGCAGCAACAATGATGGAGAAGCTCGAGGAGGTATTTGAAAGAAAAAGTGTCTTCAACCAACTATATCTACGGAAGAAATTGCTATCCATGAAATGCACAGAAACTGAAAAATTGCAAGATCATTTCCTGAAATTTGACAACACTATAGATGAACTGGAGTCAACTGGTGCGACGCTGAAGGAGACTGATAAAGTGTGCCATCTACTGCTCACTTTACCCAGTGAATACTACACAGTTATCACAACACTTGAAACTATAGATAAGGAACTCAAAATCGATTTTGTAAAATCAAGATTACTCGATGCTGAACTAAAAATGAAAGGACAAGACAGAGAAACTACAATAACAGACGTACAAAGCTTCATGACATGCTACAGATGTGGAAAGAAAGGACATAAAGCAGCTCAATGCAGGAGTGGACAAACATCAGTGCGAGGTGTGGAAAACCAGCGAGGCCGGAACACAATGAGAGGACGCGGTCAATTCAGAGGTCGAGGTTCGAGGTATACAAGCTCCTACAGGACACCATGGCAGTCTAACCGGGCAACGCAGGCAGAAGAAGAAGAAGAGAAGGCTCAGGTTTCGTTTACGGTATTTAGTGGTGTAAGTGATTTAGGGAAGAAAGCTGGTGATTTAGTGGAACTAATTGTGGACTCTGGCGCAACGGAACATTTGATCATGGCTGAGTACGAGCCATACATGACAGACATCAAGACGCTACCCAAGGAAATGAAAATTTATGTTGCAAATGGAGAATACTTAACATGTTATAAGAGAGGTAAATTAACATTAGACTATAAAAATAATAATATAAATTCATCAATTGATATTGAAGGCTTAATTGTTTCAAAATTGTCACACAATTTAATATCTGTCAAAAGGTTGTTGGAGAAAGGTTTATATGTTCAATTTTTCAATGATTGCGTATCAGTAAGTAGTTCCAAAACAGAAATCATTGGTAAGTTAAAGGGTAGGTTATATGTTATAGATACAAAACTTAACAGTGAGGTAAGTCTATTATCAGAAGATTTATGGCATCAGAGATTAGGTCATGCTAATAGAAAACAGCTGAGATTGTTGCGGTTACCATGCAGTAAGACACCGTGTGAACCATGCATGAAAGGTAAATCAACCAGGTTACCTTTCCATCCTACTCCTAAACCACGTTCTTATTGTATAGGTGAGTTAATTCATACAGATATCTTTGGACCAGTAACTACACCCACTTCTACAGGTGAAATTTACTACCAAACAATAATTGATGATTTTAATCATTTTTGTGAGGTTTACTTATTAAAAAGAAAAAGCGAAGCAACAGACAAATTAATAGAATACATAAATAGATTAGAAACACAAACAGGTAATAGAGTCAAGAAAATAAGATCAGATAATGGTGGTGAGTTCAAGAACGAGAAAATGTATAGGTTTTGCAAAGAAAAAGGAATATTATTACAATACACAGTGCCGTATAGCCCTCAATCGAACGGTGTGGCTGAAAGAATGAATAAAACAATTTACAACAGAGCAAGAACATTGCTAATAGATACTGGATTACCAAAAGAGCTGTGGGGTGAGGCAGTCATATGTGCAGTATATCAAATAAATAGATGCCCATCCTCGGCTATTAATTTTCAGACTCCAGCAGAAAAGATGTTTGGAAACAAAAACTTATCAAGACTAAGAGTATTTGGATCAAAAGCTTGGGCTCATATTTTACCAAAACAAGACAAACTGTTAGAAAGAGCAAAAGAAATGAGATTTGTAGGTTATCAAAACAATGGATATCGTTTGTGGGATCCAGAAAGCAACAAGATTGTAGTATCAAGAGATGTTAGATTTGATGAAAACCAGATAAAGTATACAGAGAAGAAACCTAAAGAAGATGATGAACAATACTATGAATACAAAAACGAAGATGTGAAGAAAGAAGAAAAAGAAGATGTTCAAACCAAAAGAAGAGTACAAGATGAAAAAGAGGACAAAGATATTAATGAAAGCAGAAGAATAAACAATAAAAAAGGTGATAAGAAAATCCAGGAAGAGCAAGAAGAAGAAAGAAAAACTGATATAGAAAGTGAAAGTGAATATGAAGATACAGAAGAAAGACTATCACCAAAACAGAAAACGAAGTCAGGAAGAACTGTGAAAAAGCCAAGCAGATATCAAACAAATGATTTTGAACTATACACAGCATATTGTCTACTGTCAGGAGATCCACAAGATTATGAAGAAGCAATAAGTAAAGGATGGAGTAATGAAATAAATAGAGAACTGAAAGCACATGAGAAAATGGAAACTTGGAGGATAACAGATTTACCAACAGGAAAAAAGGCTATTGAAACAAAATGGATTTTTAGAACAAAACAAGATGGTACAAAGAAAGCACGACTAGTAGCTAAAGGTTTTCAGCAAAGTAATTCAGAAAACAATTACTCTCCCGTAGCAAGAATATCCACAATAAGATTAATGATGAGTCTAGCGGTACAACAAGATCTGCCATTGAAACAATTTGATGTGCCTACTGCATTCCTAAATGGGAACCTAGATGTAGATGTTTATATCAAATGTCCAAGAGGTTTAAATATCAGTGAAGGCAAAGTTCTCAAGTTACAAAAGGCATTGTACGGATTAAAACAAGCACCTAGATGCTGGAATCAAAGGTTTCATGAATTTATAACTAGAGAGGGATTCATACAATCAAGACATGACTCATGTCTGTATGGAAAAGGAAAGATTTGGATATTATTATATATCGATGACATATTACACCTAGGAGAAGACAGTATAATAATAAAGCAGCTAGAGAAAGAATTCAAACTGAAAAATTTAGGAGAAGTGAGTAATTATCTAGGTCTAGAAGTTACAAGAAACAAAGATGAAATGAAAATAAAACAAAAAGAAATGATAGTAAAACTACTGGAAAAATATAATATGCAAGACTGTAAAGGAAATAGAACACCAATGGAAACCAACTTCAGTGTAACACCAAAGTCATTAGATGTAGTAGAAGTACCTTATAAAGAACTAGTGGGATCTTTACTCTACATTTCAACAAATACTCGCCCGGAGATAACCTATGCAGTATCATACTTAAGCAGATATCTAGACAAGCCAACACTAGAGTTGTGGACAGCAGGAAAAAGAATTCTAAGATATCTTAAGGAAACACAAGATCAGGGGCTGACCTATAGAAAAACTAATGATTATACCAAGCTTTATGCATATTCAGATGCAGACTGGGCAGCTGACAAGGTAGATAGAAAAAGCACGAGTGGTTGTGCCATATTTCAAGGCAAGAATTTAATAACATGGTTTTCTAGAAAACAAACATGTACCGCACTTTCAACAGCTGAAGCAGAGTACATAGCAGGTGCACACGCATTATGTGAACTTGTTCACTTAAAAGGTCTACTCTCTGATTTCTTAAATCATGAATCTGTAAATGCTCATATTTTCATTGATAATCAAAGTACAATTAAATTAATTCAGAACCAAACTAACACAAAAGCTTCAAAACATATTGAAATTAAATATCATTATATAAAAGATGTTGTAAACAAGAAAGTAGTGTCTATATCATATGTACCTACAGATGAAAATATTTCAGATATTTTTACAAAGGCTTTGCCAGCCATCAAGCACTTGTATTTCTGTAACAAGCTTAACATAGCATGAATAACTAATTAGGTAGGTAGTAATAATAAGTACTTACTTGAAACTTTTATAATGTTAATGTCACTTTAATGTAAGGTAGTTTTTATAATAGAAGATATCATAGTTTATTTGATTGAAACAAAGGTCACTGTTGTTAAACGTTGTAATTTAGAATCATAGCGTAGCACAGGTCACAGTATAACAATAAGATAGAATACAGTAATATTATGCCCATAGAAAATACTAATTTTAAAATTGTTCTAGTTAAGTCTAAATTTTATTCAAGATTTTGTTAAAGTTAAATTAATTTCTTTTGTTAGTCAATTCAAAAACTTTATAGATATAAACTTATTTTAATTGAGGGGCTGTGTTAATATATTATTTATTATCTGTGTAAACTATACATTATTGTCTGTGTCTATCAGGCATCCCTGATATGTGTAATGTTATCTGTGGCTCGCTCTCTGCAAATAAAGATCCAAAATGAAGGACGTGTTTTCAATTATACAAATACAAAATTAATAATATCTTCGATCAAAAATCCCCACTTATATACATACATACTTATTGGGATTAGAAGACTGAGAAAATTTAGATTGTTACTTACCTTGTGTTAATTAAGTCCTACTGTTTCAACCAATACTGTACAAATACTAAAGTAATAAGTTAAAAAAGTAATAACTCCACAACACAGCGTCAACAATAAAGTTTCTAACAAAACGTACCTACAAAAAAATTTGATGAAAAAATCAGTTACTGGTTACCACTTTTTAACTACCTATCACAGACGGTATAGTTAAAATTTCCGGCAAACGCAGCAAAGAGTTTCCAGAAATATTAAAAAGGAGGATTTAAAAAATCTTACTCAATTACAAAGAAAATTATAGTACACGTTTAAAACATTTTATTTTATAATATTATTAAATGTTTTATTATAGCTCGCCATCTAAAGGCTTTCAGGTACCTATCTGTACGGTATTACCAAACTATGTATAAGAAAATATATCGGTCTATCAATACTATTATATTTTCTTGAAGGCCCTCAAAATGATCCGTCTTTATATTGATAAGTGATTGATGTGAACCCATTTTTTATTATTTTTTCTTAGTGCCTTTTGACTAAAAGGTGACCTAGGGCGGACTCATATAAGACTCAAGCTAGGTAGTATTTATGGAGATGACTGAGTACTAAATGGGTATAATAAAAACCTTAATTCTGAAAAGGACTTAATTTTAAGAGTAGTAGAGTTCTTTGTGATAGAGCTCGTCCGGGGAAGGACTACCACCATACCTATTTCTGCCGCCAAGCAGTAATGCTCGCATTGCTGTGTTCCGGTGTGAAGGGTATGGTTTCCGGTTAAATTACTGGCACATGAGGCTTTCGATCTATGCCTTAAGGTGGCAACCCGCGAGTGATACTTCTGGTATTGCAAGCGCCCATAGGCTGCGGTAACCGCTTACCATTTTGTGGGCCGTACGCTTGGTTGCCACTTCAGTTGTATAAAAAAAAAGGACAAACGACTGTTGATACATTGCGCATTCATAATTATTTTAATATTACTAGTTTACCTATAATGTGAAAGTTTGTTTAGATGTTTTACATCTAAACCTTTACAGTTAAAACACGGTTTATTAACAAAAACGAGTGAATACTCGATTTTTTATGTGTTAAATAACTTGGCAGAGGCCTTCGGATGGCCTACAAACTTTGTCACTAGAGTTGGCCACTGACTCATAGAAAATAGAATAGAATAGAATAGAAAAATACATTATACATTACAAATTAAAACTAAATTATTGTGACGAAAAAAAGGTAGCCACTCAGAATATGAACAGTTAAACCAGAGCCGTTACAAACGATTTATAGATAGCTCAACTTATTTTAGTATATTTTCTGAATTGTATGTATAGCTACATGATAAAGGTAGATAAGTAAACATTGTAAGCAAAGACAACATGTAAACACAGTGCTTATTATCGAGCCGGAGGCGCCGCGCGGCAGTGTTGGCGGTGCGTGAAATTATGCCCCAGGCGCAATGTTGTTGCACCCTTATTCGGGTGTGGACTGGGGTAAAGAAAATAGCGGTTAAAAATGCACATGTATAAAGCTTACATCTTGCTTTTTTTAAACTAAAACGTTCAAACCTTCTATGTTTTTCTTCTAGCTAGACATCGTTGAATCAAAAATAAAGTTAGATTGTTTATTGCGGTAGAACTAACAGCTCTTTTTACTGCGCCCATTCAAACTTTATACATATTGCTAATAATATTGCCAAGGATTGCACAGTAATTAGACTGTCTTGCGCGTTTTGCTATAGAACATAAATGCGACAGCGATACTTATTTTAATTTATTTAAACTTTAGTTCAACAATACCAAGCTTGATATCATTATAAGAAAAACAAGTGTATAACAAAAGCCAAACCAGAAACAAAACTTTAAGACACGCTAAATTTATATAGGCTTATTGATAAAAAAAATCGAGCATATATTCTTCGGTTCAATACTTGGCTATGATATCACTAATGCTATTATTGAATAAAGGAAAAGACGCTTTTTCAAAATAAAATGATTAATAGCAAATCAAAATCAACATAATTACGTACATAATTTCCATCTGTTCTTCTCTAATCTACTGAACAAACTCTTTGATGGATATATGAATTAATTAGACTTAATTCTAATTCCATTAGGCATTCTGTGCTAACACGTAACTTTCCAAAATAAGCTCGCAAAGAATGACTAATTATGGAAATTCTAGATTCAAAAGGCCATAAAGTACATTTTGAATGAAACCTCTGTAATTCTGTTACATAAACTCTTAAAGTATCACCACCGGGAATTAGGGACTGAGGGTCCTACCTGGGTAGTTACAATTGTTACGTGGAGGGTCCAAGCCAGGAATGTTAATTTAAGCATTTTTGACGCTGACCAGAATTCTACTTTAAGCCCTTATTACTACAAACGTTAGCTAATATGGCGTTAAAATTTGACGTCATTTTTGTTTATTAAAAGGAAAGCTAAGCTTAACATTATTATTATTATATTATTTCAAAATTTGTTATTAATTAGCTGGTTCCTCACAAATACTTGTTTGCCACAAATAAGTTCGTTATATAATTTAATCATGTACGCAAAGAGAAACAGTATCTTTTTTGAAGCAAATACCAACTTGATTGTTTTAGCAAGATTGTTTAAAGAAAGAATTGAAAACCAAGTAACGTGTTAGACGTAGAATGATACTTATTCACACAGCACTTGGAGATGCCTGGCGTATTGTTCAGTGAAACAGATGCTGGCAACATTAATTCCTCCGCAGAGCGCATAATAGCATGCAAAACGTTGCATGCGTGCATAAAAGAATGAGGCAAAGTTTGGGTTCCTTAAAAAGCGGCACTCCTAGTGACGAGCGTGGAATAAATACATACTTAAATCATCATGACAGCCTTAAAATTTTTCCACTGCAGGGACGCTGGCCAACTCTCGAACGAGAGTAATTGGGTCACAATAATCCACCACGCGGACCCATTGCTGTTTTAATAAATACTTACGCACATTTTTACACAGTGCTACACAGCCCTAATATATGCAAAAATTAAACTATTGGAACCAGATAACTAATTTAAAAATTGGAACATAATTTTTTTGTAAATACATAGGTAATGATAATTTTAATGATAGATGTATTTTTTTTACATACATTTTATATCATAACAATACTGTGTAAACCAACGTTTTGCATGCTGTTGTCATGCTGCTGATCATGGCTGTACTATAAAATTATCATGTCAACTCCATGCCCATGTTTTGCAAAATTAATAAATGATTTGATTTGATTTATTAACATTGAAATACCCAGACTTGGGACAATTCTCATAGAGCGGTCGCTTGTACGCAGAAAACCAAGGCAAAAGGAAGCCTCCTGCATTATGTAAACGTCACGGGTTTGTGAAGTTTCCGCGGTTTCATTTCTCATCGGAAGGTCATTAGGTAAAGCGACTCTTTGAGACTTCTACTTTTTTACATATTTCGATAAGTTAGACTATAAGTTTAAGAGTATTTATTTTAAAGTTCAGGTATTTGCGACAGACTATTTAAAACATATAGTCATTAATATAGGATTTCAGCAGATATAAAATGTTGTACAGCATTTGGAAAACCGAATAACTCAAACTTCCCTGCAAGTTTTACGGCTGGAATTGTGGATGACATGGGAACGGGTTAGTTGTGGAAAAACGCCGAATTAGTTGACATTCTATTCAGTTTCAATACTATCTAGTTCAGTTCTTATCGAGTATTGGTTTTTACCCAAAAAACTATCCTGTATTTGACGACTGATGTGGCGCAGCGGGTGATGGGCCGCCTACGACGCCGAGGTTGCGGGTTCGATTCCCGCTTCGGGACAAATGTTTGTACGCTCTGCAAGTATTTGTTTCGGATGTTCTGGGTATTCTCTATGTATAATAATGATATCTATCTATGTATTGTATTGTAATAAGTATATCAGTCATCTAGTACCCATAAGTCATAACACAAGCTCTGCTTAGCTTTGAGGGTAAAGATGCGGTGTGGAGTGTCCAGCATTATTTATTTTTATTTATTTTGTATTAAACTAACGAGCAAATTAAACCCTCGATCTGTCGTTGGCTTTAGCTAAAACGTAACCGCACAACAGCTGGGTTGTAGTTCAATAATGGAATATGAAAAACAGCCGTTCAGCTGCGATTCGTTTGCAAAATTTTTTAAGATAAGGTTTGATTTTATTGAAGTGAAATCTCGGTTAGTAGAATTGCCTTTTTATTTAATAGGGTCAAAGTTTTCCAAACTGCTGCCAAACGCTTGCTTACCGCGCCACCATTATTGTCGTTGGTGATTATTATGATGTCACACGAGGTTTATCATTGACGTTTCATCAAAATGAAAACGAAAGAAAAAATTATGAAAAGGACGAAACAAGATTTTTTAAGATAAAATATATTTTGGGCCGTATACGGCAAACAATGTGAGACCAAAGCAATTTTTTGGTCTGGGCTGAATTTTAGCGGGACGAATACGGCATAAATCAAAATTACATGCGATAACCACAAAACCGATTTGGCTTTGCTAGATAAAAACCAGATATAAGTTAAGACCTAAGTTTCACGCTAACGAAGTCGCAGGCAACAGCTAGTAATATAATAAAACATACCTATAGTCTCACGCTCTGTATTCTCCGATCATGGCTGAACGTTTCTATAAAATAACTTACATATTTTATGTCAAAACCGTCGTAAAAACATTGAGTAGTTTCAAGTTAAACCGAACGTACCAATACATAAGTTTGTTAGTATCCTATGAGGATTCGGTTTATGGTTCTCGTAAGGATACAGTAGTCGTAAAGAGGAAGTTAGGCAGGGGCACATGAGATGAACAGAGATGGATATTAAAGAAACGAAAGATAGATCTAAGATTGAGGTATTGTTATTGAGACATTTTTATGCACGATTTTGTGATCCTTGTGATAATATTAAACGAATTCAGAAAAAAATTGCTGTAGAGTAAAAATAAAATTAAAATAGGCATTCCTGAAGTAAAAAAAAATGCTTTATGTTAGTTTACTAGGTTCTATATATTTTTGCAGATAAAGTATGAGAAAGGTAACATCTAACCAGGCATACAGTGTTTTTGCTAGCTAATGTAGCTACTCATGCTAAACAGATTGCTCTTAGACAAGACTTTTCAAGGGAATTTTGAAAGAAAAGTCACCATTTCTTTCTAAATTTCGTTTGTTTACGTTGCTAAGCGACAATTAAAATAATACGCTTGGCACTGGCAGAATTGTGGCAACGTGCGACGCGGAGGTTGCGGGTTCGATTCCCGCCTCGGGTCAAATGTTTGTACGATCTACAAATATTTGTTCCGGGTGTTTTGGGTATTTTCTATATACAATATAAATTATCTATCTATGTATTGTATTGTATTAAGTATATATCAGTCATCTAGTACCCATAATACAGCTCTGTTTAACAGCAGCTTACCTTGGGGCTAGATGATGCTGTGTGGATTGTCCAGCATTATTATTTATTTATTTCGATTAAAATTCGAATAAGTTTTCCCTTTCAAATAAGAGTGACACTAATGACTTCTAAGAGTTGTAATACTCATAAATCACAACCCCACATTAGGTAATGATAGATTTATTTCTATATTATACAAAATTAACGAATTTTGTATAAACAAAATTTAGCGTAGCGAAAAATGACACGGCTAAAATAAAAGTTATTGATTTGATTTAAGTAGTTTAAAAATAAATAAAATTGTTAGAAATTTATACACAGCGCAGCGCCATCTAGCTTCAAATTAAACAAGGCTATGGGAATATAATAACTGATAGATAAGTAATTTTTCTTTTTTGTGTAAATATAAGGTATTTTATAATTAGTGCGCAATATTGAAGGAAAATGTTCCACACACAATAAAAATTCGTGTACTTTTTTTTTAACATTTAGTCTGAAAATCACGAGTAAACCAATTACGTTTTTCTGGACAATTATTAATTATCCTTGTTGGAAATTAAAAGGCGAGTGCGTGGTGCATGTCAATGACCCACGCGTCTATGAACCGTGTGTCAATAACCCACGCGTCTGTGACCTGCGCGTGTCAATGACCCCCCTATAACTGCCCTAAATACCCTGTATTATAACTAGATTTATAATACATAGAAAAACGCAGACTCGGAACAAATATTTTGCGGATCATGCAAAAATTGGTCCTCGCAGCTTAAAACGAACCTGCCGTTAATTTCCAAACTGGGAACTTACCAACCGCACCACCGTGTCGTCAATACCGGATACCTCTGGATACTTACTTATATCTTCAGGCACGTAGGCACCCAGTCTACGTTTGTTTTATTAGCAAACTTAGTTATATTGGACGTAGTTTCTTAGTAAGTTAGTTAGTGTGAGCTAGTGCTAACTAGAATAAGTTCTTATCGGCGCGTCTAATCAATACTTGGCTATCGTTGATTTAAAGCTGTCATCATCATCATATCAGCGAATAGATACTTGGACGTAGGCCTCCCCCGTGCCATGATGACCGTTATTGAGCCTTAACTATTCACCGAATTCGTCTCATCGCTCTATAGAGTGAAAATTTTTTAGGCTATAGATGATCTAAATTTAAATATTATTTCTCACAAGTGATGCATCGAAGTAATTAATTTTCCGTTTGAAACGAAATAGTTAAGTTTAACTCGGTTAGCTCAGCTTGCGGTGTAGCTTGCATTTTAATAAGCGTCATAAGCACTTTATAGATGACCACTTCAAAGTGCGCTTGGCTTAACGTTCAACAAAACCACAACTCAAGTATTCCAACGCAAATGACAGTTACTTTGTGTGGACAATGTTATGAGCGCAGTTTAGCTCTCGAACAAAGTGGTTTATCTCGAAAAAGATAAAAGCTAGTACCAGCTAGAAATATTTTCCATCGATTTTTTCTTACTATTATATATAACTGTTCTACTACTGCAAGAAAACAAAAAAAAATAAAGCAATAATCAGCATCGGCAAACAACCAGACCACGCAAGTCATTTCATCGTTATCCCATATTCTACAACACTTTTAGGTTTCATAAAAAAGTAGCAATTTTATATCATAACGTAGAAGTTACGTCATCATTATGCTGCTGAAATTCGTAATAGAATGATAATGAGAATTTTCACTTAAACGTTTCAAGGTAGCAAAGCGTGAGTAACATCTCTTGTGTAATAATCTTGTATTGTAAGCTAAGGGAAACGATAATATATTTAAAAAATCATGTTCCGAAAACTTGTCAGTTCTCCGTTTTTTAGCTTGTCTTTACCTACTTTGAAGCTTGTGCTACGGTAATAAATACAAGCGGTATTTCCTGTATGTCAAAGCCACTTTATTGCCGCTTCCTAGAACCCATAATAACGTGAACCACAATGTATCCATTTTCCATTGTGCCTTCGCTTAATTATACGCACCGAAATAAGCCGATCACTCAACGTAGCATCTTCAAGTAAAGTAAACAAGGGGCGCTCAGGATGGTAGAACTACTGGAAATGGCAATCGTTTGCTGTGTCATTGGTTGTTTTTTGTAATCGTTCTATCGTGCGATGTCTCCACCTAATGAGACTCGTCAGAGCCTGACCTAATTGAACGAGACTACGCGTGTATATTCGTACAAATCCGCTATCAAACATACAATACAAGGGTCGTAAATATGCAATTTGTTAAAAATATTAAGACTCAATACACACATCACTGACGATACGTCAAAAAAATATGAATAAATTTATGTAATTTTTTGTGTTTCGTGATTCGTGAACCCCTAAAAAATCACGAAAAATGACACGGCTAAAAATACAAATCGTTTTCATGTAAATGAGCTATAAGATAACTGATCTTAGAAATAATGGTCACAAGTCTTTCTAGTTTCTTTATAAAAGTTAGGCAAAAGGCCGTTGTTTAATTTAGCCATTGATTGCTCATTGTTGAAGGGCTCACCCACTGCACTCGAAGCTAAGGGGAGCCTGGGGTAAGGGGTGTATTGTACAGGGTGCTTGGTTTTTTAATGTTTGATTTAGGGTGCATAAGTAATGTGAGACGACATAATAGATATAAAATTCAAAATTTAATAAAGCTGAATTTGCTTCTAAGTACTTGAATTTGCCTTAACGCTTGAAATTTTATTTCGAAATAATTTAATAATATTACAGTTATTACATAATATTGTATGTATCGTACAGTCATGTGGCTTAATTGTACGCATATTGCCAAAATATTATATAATATTTAATTTATTATACATTATTTAATTTTATTTAATTTATAGACAACTTCATCTGAACCGTACTTAAATCGCAATTAAACATTTTCTTCTGAGATTATTTGTTTATTATTTGTACATATTTTATAAATTTAAAAGTATATATATTTTATTTCTGAAACTGCAGACATAAAATACAGCTTGGTATCTATACTAATATTATAAAGAGATAATATTTGTATGTTTGTATTTTTGTTTGTTACGAATAAACTCAAAAACTACTGGTTCGATTTCAAAAATTATTTCACCTTTAGAATGCTACATTATCCCTGAGTAACATAAGCTATATTTTATTTTAGAAAATAATAGGGATCCCTACTAAACTTCAATAATGTAACCCAAGGTGTAAAAAAAATCTCATGCGCTGCGGAAACTATTGATGATAGAACAAAAAAAATGTTCTACAATATTAAAGAACATATTGATATCTACAAAAAAGTCAGCGTTACCATATGTCCAACTATTGTAGTTATGTAACTATAACTACTTTTTTACATTTTAAAAGTTGATAGAAATGCCGACCAAAATCAGACCATGTATTCCATACCTTCATATTAAATCTTATCCATTTATTTTATTATTTCATATAACTTAATTATTTCATATTCAAGACTGTTTCAATACCTGTGGATAACTGTTTGAATTATTAAAATCAGACATTCCATTCAAAAGTTATGACGAATTATAAAAATGTCAATCAAAACAAAATACTAAAAAAGGCCGCGCGCGCGCCGTGGCCAGACAGGGGTGTGCACATGAACTATGAAATAGGTAGCCGCGCGGCTAAAACGTGCGGTCGGTTCCTACCTTATGAATGACTAGCGACTGCTAGTAATATAATAAAGAGAGAAGATTTGTATTTTTGTTTGTTACGAATAAACTCAAACTATTGATCCGATTTCAAAAATTATTTCACCATTAGAATGTTACATTATCCTTGAGTAACATAGGCTATATTTTATACCAGCGACCCGTAAGTTATATTTTTAGATGTAAGTACACCATTTAATGGTGTTTCGGTCATATAATTCATTTGGTTATAGTGCTCGCATGTAAGGGTTATGTAATGATGATGTTGAAATGTCGCCAAAGATAAAGGTGTTGAAAGAAGAATAAATGTCTAAGTTTGTCAAACTTCTATGAAGACACACTCAACGACGCATCTGAATAGTACAGGCCAGCATAATACTGACTGAATTACTGACTAAGGTACTGGTTAAAGTACTTTTATTTGTGAATTATTTGATGGAGATTTTTCTGCCAAAATAGGCTTTGTTATCAGACACAGTGGGAATCATTTTGCGTGAAAAAAGGCCGACAAAGTCACGGGGCATTCTACTAACAATCATAAATCCTCTAAGTCCTATGCCTCGTTTTAATACAAAGCATCATAAACAATAACATTGACATTCCTGCATTATTTACTGTCATGTCTGTTCACTTATACTTTAATCTCTTACCCATACGTGCGTGTGTAGGCAACATAAAGAAAAAGCGCGAACATTTAGTCCATATTACCGGATAATAATTCAACGGTAGGAATGGAATACCCGGTACTAGATGCGTAGATTGATAAATGTGTTGGTGTAGGTCAGATAACAGTTGCTGTGCTGTGAATAAGTAAAACTAGGGCGGGATTCCACTGCCGCTCATGGGCCATGCTACGTGGACACTATGATATTGACAGCTTTGATTTGTATGAACATTTCAATAAAAACGTGTGGAACTTGTATAATTTGGCCCCACGTAGCTATATAGAACCTATAGCTATAGAAAAGTAAAAAAAGTGAACTAAACAGTAAGTTCGTATAAGTCAGTGGCCAAGTCTGGTGACAGAGTTAACAAATTTAGACGCAGTAGATAATTTTAAATTAGATAATTAATAGATTCTGTAGTATAAGTACCATCACAGCGCATCCGATTCGATTTGTATAGAATCTCACTCTCAAACCCTTTTTGCATACAAGATTAAACTGCTTCAAGCTCCACAAAAAGTCTTATAACGATTTCTTGTAACGGCTTACGTGTTTCAGTAATCCTTGGGTACGCATTCTTCAGCAGAAAGAAAGACAACAAACCCTACACAAACAAGTCCTACCTCTTACTTGTTTCGATTCAATGTTGCAATAGTAAATCTAAGACTTTACCACATTTGAATATCGTACAAAGCAAAGAGAAAGAAAACAACCATAAAGTAACTTAGATGCTGGAACTTTTCCAAATCGAACATCCTACTAGTATTACAAAATGTAAAAGTTTTGTTAGTTATTTTACAACTTTGTTGACGTATAAGCATACAGCTATCCTGGTGTGCACCGTAGATTGTGGACGCTTGCAGTAAGAGGCATCACTTTGGCATTACCGCTATGATTATTTTCTATTACCTCAATGAAAACGAAACCTACTCACAACAATGCAAGCATTAATGCTTGGTAGCGGAAATGTTATGGTGCTAGTTTTTTCCCAGAATAACTCTACTAATAAGTACTTTTTGAAACTGACCGAAAAAAAAAATATGAATAATATAAAACGGAATATTACAGTAATGTGGTCTGAAATAATGAATACTTTTATAATTTACTTTTTGTCTGAAACCGCAAACAGAAACCAGTTTATTTGTATTTTGTAATAGGTACATTTTAATAATATTTTGATTAATAACATTTCAGTCAAAAACTCTGAGCTTTCTCAACATAACCAACATAAACATGTTACGAAGCAATTTCGATTCGTCCGCATAACAAAGCCAAAAGAAATATTTATCAACAAATTTGTAACGCGCGAATGCTCACAAAATGCCGCCCCAAAAATAACACAATTAATCCGATGGTATTCCATTATTATAAGTTTAAAATGAAGCTCGAATAATGCTCAAAGGAATCTTCTTCCGGGCGAGTGGCATCCGCGTATGGACGTTGGTGTAAGTTTATAAGTGAGTTCTAACTTCAGAACTCGTTACTCGTTCTAGCTTGATAGACGCAGTAAAGCACTTACTTAAAACCTTAGCTAAAGTTTTTTTAAAAGAAGTAATCATTTATTACCTAATTTTTAAGTAGGTAATTGATCTGAAAGATTTTGTAAACGCCTAGAAAAATAATAAATAAGCTGTTTTAGGCATGAATGCGATTTACGCTCATGACTGCGGTAGACTTCTAACACTTGCCTAGTTTTTTGAGACGTTCTACAACCCGTACCAAAGCATCTCGTAGGTACCAAGTGGTGTGAGTTGAGAAACACAAAAATAATGTGGACTCTCTTTTCCGCATTTGGACTCATGGATGGTCTGTTATGCGTGACAGAGCTAGTTGATAGGCTATGTCAACGTTTCAACCTAATAAAAACCTTATATAAATCAAACTTATTATTATCATACATTCTTATTTTTCTCGAGCGGTTGGGTTATAGTTCTCATTAAGACTAAGGGCTGGTAGATGAGACATGTTGGGTCTTTCAAGGTTTTAGTTCTTGGACATGCTGATTATTCACGATGTTTTCTTTCACTGCCTAAAAGCAATGGCATCGCAATTGCATACATAACTTGTCAAATATTAAAATCAATTGGTACACGACCGGTTTCGAACCCATGAACTTACGATTGGAAGGCGGGGTCACCAATAAAGATCACTAGTGCTCAAACATATTATTTACCACAAACTAGGCAATAGTCATAATTTCTTAATATTTCCGACTGTCTCGCCTTTAGTTTTATCCCACCATCTCATTCCAAGCTTATCTTATGAAAACCAAAAATAAATTTAAATCTCTGCAAACCCTGAACTAATCCTCAAAGTGATTAAAATCTACGCTTTGCTCAGACGTAAAATATTTAATTAACATCAGGTATATTTTATGTTGAGGTTTTAATATTATGTAATAGTTCGTTAAAAATGTTTCAGCGAACTTTTCTCTCGAAACTTTGTTTAATCACGTCTTTAATACTGTATTTTATTTCAGAAACCATACAATTTTGTTTGTTACTTTTTATTTTGTTGAAATAGTAAAAATGTACTAACGTTTACAATAGTTGTAATTTCACTGAAGTTATCTAGCGGTATGAAAGTCAACAGTTTTATTCCTCGTTACTTTGTGCTAATTACTGGCGATTCAGAGCTTTGATATTTTTGTGTGACTAAAATCCATTTTTACGCTGTAAAAATATGTACACACTCAACTATTTGCTACCGCTGCCAGCAGCAAAAACCGTCAACTGTCCACTCAGCTTGCCATCGGTGATCGACGGACGGTTTTGCGTGCTTCATTGAGCCATATATTAAACACTAGCTACACCCCGTGGTTTTACCCGAAGTTTGCAGTATCCCCATGCCACTCATGACCGAGTTTTACTGATCGATCAGGATCTTTAGCATGACTTTAGCTGATTGTCTTTATTCCCTTCGTCTATGGAGCAGCAATATATTGGCAGGTTCTGAATCGGCGCATCTGTGGTATGGCTTCCTTTTAGCTGATTGAGAAATTAGCTCTAAATTAATGCTTAGAGAGTATAATTTCCGTCCAACAGTTCGTAGTTTGTTCGAGATAGACAGAGGTCGCTATACAACATCACAGTTAGATCATTTGTCCATCACTCACCTCATTGCAACTTTTTTTTCAAAGATTAGTTGTCGAAGTTATGAAACAAAGACCACTGTGAGCAAAAGTATTTAAGATCTAAGTAGGTTTTTACCAAGCTTTGAAACCTCAATGCTGGTACCGCCAGTCGTAAGTCTATTTTTTTTATTTATAAACGCTTTCAGCTTTTCACATAAACCCCTCATATAAGGGCATTGTTACAATGCACCCTGTTTCGCACGTGAGTGAACTCCTCGCATCTCTCATCGATCAAAATGATTTATCCGCTCTGAAAGAGCATTAAGTTTGGGCCTATTGCAATTTGGTTTTTAATTTTGACTGCTATTTTTATAGGGGCCGTATACCTTCCTGCTATTATTCCTTTGATCCAAGTTTATTGTCTAGTGAGATCCTACTACACCGTTTAGGGTACACTATGTGAAGCGCTTGTTCGTAACAGACCAAGAAGTAAATCACCTAGATGGGTGACCCCCAGTGGCAAATCCAACTGAGCGCTTCTGTGCTTCGTCCCGTTCCGTTCTTGGGTCCCGAGTTCCATGCAGACAAAGTCGCGGGCAACAGCTTGTTTAATTAATTTTTTTATTATTATTTTGATTTCCCATAAAGCACCTATAGCCAGTATAAGCCCCGCTATCAAAAGTAATCAGTGTTACTTACAATAATAGCTTAAACAGCCCCGAATCAAATCTCCCGGGCCGCACAATACTATCTTTACGATGTAATCTGAATCCAGCAGATTAATCTTTGTATTGACTATTGTGCTGCCACAGTTAAAGACGTAGTAATGCCGTGCTTACATAATGTACAGGATGACATTTTTATAAAATTTATATTTACATATATAAAAGGTGATTGTAATTTAGAATATATAAAAACTAACTTCCTAGTTTTCCTACTAAAAATATGTTTCGATGGATAGTAAAAAAACGATAGGGTGTAGTTATTGACACTTTTTTTTTATCAAAAAGCGAACTAATCTAGGTTAAATTTATATGGGACCACCAAAACTGAACCATCTAAAGCAGGTACCTTTTAGTCAAATAACCTTTTAGTCAAAAAATAATCATCAGAATCAATTTATAATTTTAATGGCAGATAAACCGCGTAAAAAACAACAGCATAAAGTCGAATTGTCCTCTTGAAAATCCGCCTCTTACTAAGGTGGTTAAAAATAGTCAATAAAATTTTATGTAACAGCTGCCTTCCGATACCGACTAGCCGAGTTCATTGGAATAGATATTAAGTATTTTTCAAAGCTTTCGCGTTGATTACAAAATCACCCAGCGACAGAACAGATGCGTATAATATAGAAGTATAGATTATCCTGAACTAGTTTCTGATAACGTCCTTGTGGGCAATTTTAAGTGATTCTAACCCAATTATTTTCATTATCTTATTCGTTGTTTGTGGCAATTGTAATAATTTATGGTCTGTTTATTTGCTCTGAGTTAGCAAACATATATAAATTGAAATATTTGTGACTTGGAATCATGTTGCACTATTTAAAAACGATTATAAATTATACCTGATATTAAAACATCTAGGATTAGTAGTAAACTGTGATCTTTGTGTTCTTCTTGAATTATCAGAGAAAGACAAAGCATCGCAAGTGACAATACCCAGTGACACGCTAGGCCTCTAGTTCAACCATCAAATAGATAATACATCATAGAGTTATGCGTTATCATAGTGGTCGCACCGAACAATCCGATATTTCGATTTATGGGTATTAGAGGCGTCGGTCTGCCGATGCCGGGATTATTTATGTCGCCACCAGTATTTATGCTTGTGGAACTGCACTGTTTGATTGTTTAAAAGCATAGTCAGAGGCTTTTGGTAAGATATTTTGAAACCAGTTAAACCGGCTTCAGATTCGTAATCAGAGATTCGTAATCCGATAAAATAGTTTTTTCCCCCCAATTATAGAGGTACATTTACATTTAGGTATTTTTTATTATTTTGGTTATGTTTAGTGTTTTCTGATACCTGCCAGTCTGTTTCTGCTCTGTGTTTTTTGTTTGTGCTGTCGAATAAATATTTTTTAGTCGAAAAAGAATTCTTTATCGAGAATATCAGTAGAAGAACCAAGGTTACCGACATAGCTCTTATACAAAGTTGAAGCGGCAATGCAGGCCATATAGCTCGCAGAAACGATAACCGCTAGAGAATTAAAGTTATCGAATGGCGACAAGGAACTGGAAAATGAGAACCTCTGTTCGATGAACCGATCACATTAAACCGGTTGCAGAAAGTCGGTAGATGATGAAGACTCAAAGTCGGTTGTCATAGGACTCTTTGGGGGAGTTCGTTCGTTTGTTCGTATGAGTCACTGGCCAACTCTGGTGACAGAGTTTCTAGGCCGCCCGAAGGCCTCTGTCATTTCCTAACAACTTTAAAAAAGCCGGGACCGACTGCTTAACGTGCCCTCCGAAGCACGGGAGCGCTCAGTCGAAATTGCCACTGACGGTCACCCATCCAGATGATGACCCCGCGGAACAGTGCTTAACTTCGTTGATCTGTTAAGAACAACTTAGCCAGCTACGTCACGAGCGCTCTTGGGGGCGTTTTGCCTTTGGGGGAGTGATATAATATGATGATGATGATGAATAATAAAAATGAGCATCTCATAAACTACTAACTACTAACTTTCTTCTTTGCATCTTTGCTATGAAGGACAAAATTATTTGAAAACCATAAAACAGAACCTCAGTTATCTAAAGAGAGTTTTTCTAAAACTGATTAAACTTCAAGCACTTCCCATACGTACGGTTAGCGATAAAGTAAAATAATGCCCCAAGCGGGCCCCGATTCCGCTGATTCTACATTGCGTACGTGTAGTTGTCATGCAGCAAATCTGGAAACCCGAACGAAGAAAACGTCTTGCAAAAGTGCATTGTTGGATTGACACGTCTAATGAAATCCGTTATGTCAAGTTAGAAATCGCAACACAGACGCCACAAATTAAAAGAAGAAGAAGAAGGAATCGCAAGGCAGCTGTCAGTCAGCAAACAACCTGTACTAAACAGGAAAAGCGACTGCATTTTTCAGATCTTATAAATTTAATAAACTCATGAAAAACTTTACTGTTCACATAAGTGAACAGTAAATATATATAAATATATAAATATAATATAAGTAATGATCTATGTTTATTTAGGCTTTTTTCTAATGAACTAAATGTCAAACACGCTGTCAAACAGTGACGCTTGCGTGAAGCTTGTTTAAAGCTTGCTACATACGAGTATCAACTGTACAATCCTTTACAGAATTATCAGAATCGGGGCCCCAGAAGTGAAACTTTATCCCGCACGTTAATGGGAAATATAACTCCTATAGAAGAATTGCCATAAAAAAACAGGGTATGAGTGTAATATTAGAAAATCGTTCGCCCTTCGTTATGAAATTATGGTAATGTGGTAATGCTTTGTACATTTTTCTCCCTTTTCTGTAACGTCGACCTTATAGCAAACGCATAGAGTTGAGTTTTTGGCATGTTATTGATACAAAGAAGTCACGCTTTTATGATTCTATTCATAAAGAGATTATTAGGAAAAAATATCCCATGGTGTCTTATTGTCAACAATGTTTGGACGTGTGTTATTAGGGTTTGCTTAGGGGACGTTATAAAAATATGAATCAAATACATACTCATCAATGGTTTAGTGCCCTTGAGAATAAAGGGATTTAAAGCTGTTTAATACCAACGGACCCTATAATTTTGGATAAGTAAATATAATTCAAATATTTACTGACTTTGTTACAAGCTTTTGTGTAATTTATTGTTCGCCAAAAACGTAATTATCTGATCTTGTACGACGATTTTAACTTACCTTTGATAATTGAGATAAGATTTTGCATAATCCCCTACAAACGTATTAACCAACAAGGTCCAATTGCAATACAATTTTATAGTGTTAGTAAACTGAGCTAATGATAAAGACGGTGAGTAGAGTGAGACAACACTGTAATACTAATTTGTCATGATCTTACGCTAAGTCTTATTATATAATATTATATCCTGAAAGAAATCGCTCCCAGTGAAAAGGCCGCCCTTTGAACTTTGTTAAATAAGCCTTTTTTATTTTAGCAGATGGAATATCTTTTGTGTATTAATAAGGTAAGTATTTTGTCATTTATTAATTCTATCTTGATTTTTCATATGATGTGAAATTAATATTTTATTATAACGGATTGTTACAAAATTTGTGCACTTTTATTTCTGTGCTTTTATCTAAACTGACACCCAAATAGCCTAAGGGTAGAGTTCTGAGCATAGCAGCTTGCAGTTTGCGACCGTAGGGTTCATGGCCACAAGTCGCAGTACCCTTAGAATATTCTAAGGCAGTACCTTCCTACTTGTACAATTGAAATTTAACAGATACAGTCTGCATTACAGACACACATTTACACACACAATGACATTTTCACACCTACACTAGTTAACCCTTGTAATTTAGTTTTAGTTGTTTTTTCACAGGCGTGTTTCTATTTATTATTACCATAATCTTGTTATAACAGCACTTAACATTTTTTTCAAAGTTTGTCCCGCCTAAGTTTCTGCATGGTACAATTTAGGTAAACTATGTCCGGGTACCCGCGATACAAGCCATTGCCTAGTGCGGAACCCATTGTTATCTGTTATAACTTGAGTTGTAATGTTTTTGGATAATAAATATTTTGTATTTTTTGTCTATTATGGTCATCCACGGCCGCACCACAAGTCGCATTGCTGAGATTCAATTCTACCTAATTATCCCTTTGAACAAATAAGACTACACCCGCTTTGCTCATAATGGGTTACGTTACGTACGTAACGAGCATTACTTCTTGTAACCCATTCAAGCTGTATTATATATTCAAGCTGTTGAGAGGTATGGTGTAAACCCGCGAGTGTTGATGTGTGTAGGGCTGTATGTGCCTAATAGCTATGTACGCGCGCGGAGACACAAATTACTCGTAATACCGGGAGCTAGAACTAACCTGATGAAGGAAGCACCTATTGCAAGAGCCATTCGCATTATTAACAAAAAATGCGAAGAGGACGATACAGACTTGTTTGTAATTCCTGTCGAAATTCACAGAAAAGGCTATAAAGTATGTAAGTAGGTAATAAGCTGCACTTATAAATTATGTTACTTAATGCATAATGTGTAATTGTTTGTTTTGTTAATTTTCAATATCGATTTGGTTTAACACTTGGTTATTTATTTTTTATTTATTTTTTATAGTGTTTACCATCACACTAAGGGAATACTAAAGATTATAATATCCCAAAAATTATTTTGATGGAAGATATTATAATCTTTGGTTTAAAACTGTTATGATATTGTAAATGTTAAATAAATAATAAATAAAAATAAAAATAAAATAAAAATAATTTCTAGTAGCCTGTAATCATCGACAGCCGTTGCAACTTACAAGGCACCGACAAGTTGCAAGTTAGTCGCAACTTACAAGCAGCAAGACGCATTACACAGAAGTCTACCTTAAAAAGAAAATAAGCAATAAAAATTCCAAGCGTCACTCGAACAAACCTTACAAATTGTGCAGAACAATGCATGCACTAATAAAAGCACTCAACTGTCTCTATACAAAAGTTTCATTGCCGTACTTGTTCCTGGGTTTAGTCGTAACAATATTTTACGTTGGGTAAGTGCACTGAATACATAATAATTAGCCAGGTACTCGGAAAGGGCAGTTTGAGCTTTCGAAATATAAGATTAGTACTAGGAGCTTCCATTATAATGATAACTCAATATAACAGGTAAACGATGCTTATCAACGATCGATGACTTTACCTAAAGTTGACACAATATAGCTGTTATCGCTAATAATGAGTCGAGTTCTTTGTGATAGACCTAGACCGGGGAAGACCACCATCCCTATTTCTGCCGCCAAGCTGTAATGCTCGCGTTGCTGTGTTCCGGTTCGAAGGATATGGTTTCCGGTGAAATAACAGACACATAAGACTTTAGATCTATGTCTCAATGTGGCAGTGCGCAAGTGATATCTTTGACGTTACAATCGTACAAAGGCTAGAGTAACCGCTTACCATCAAATGGGCCGTACTCTTGGTTGCCACATAAGCATAGCCAATTTTGATAACTAGACCGGTTGAAGGTCTCCGTTCAGTTCTGACTTCGAGGAGAATCAAGACTGATGGCTTACCGTGCCGTTCGAAGCATAGAAGTGCGCAGTTGAAATTGCCTAATTTCGTTGATCTATTAATAGTTAGCAAGCTACTGCATTCTGCACTGCATTTATTATAATGTATTTAAAAATGATAATTGTTTTAATTTTACAAAACTATGTTTTATAAGTTCTTAAAAATACTAGGTTGAAAAAGTCCTTATTGCTGTTCTATTATTAAAACGCACTTATTGTTTTTGACGGCCACCATAAAGTGTGGAAGAACACTTTGTAAGGGCCTTAAGATGAGTTCAGCTAAAGTGCCTTTCTTAACTTAAATTCTAAGAATTCAAGATAAAGGAGTATTATAAAGGCATTTAAACTTCATTGTAAGAAACCTAGGGTGTCACTTTTACCGTAGTAAGTACTGATTATTCCGGGGTTCTGCTTTTCAACACTTTTATGCTAGAGTGGGTCATAAAAGAGTGATAGAATTCCAATGAAACTGTTCAATAGAAATTGGAGATGAGACGAACAAAACAGGTAATGGTAACAGTTCCTAGAGGGGTACAATCAAAGAAGTTAACCGGTATTTAGAAATGTAATCTAATAAATAGAATTTCCAAAATGTATTCCTCTAGAAAAAAATATGACATTCCCTAGAGGAAATAAATATTTAAAAGTTCGTTTTAATTAAGTTGAGGAAAAATAATACAGGGAACAATTGCATTAGCGGCTCGCATTGAACGCATTCTCTTACATTCAATTACAACACGTTTTTTACACTATTCTCGTTTAAATAAAATTAAGTCCCGTCGTCTGTCTTTATGTATGTATGCTTAGATCTTTTAAACTACGCAACGAATATCAATGCGGTTTTCATTAATAGATAGAGTATTTTAAGATGAAGGTTTATAGCATCCGTGCAAAACCGGGAAGGAGCTGCTAGTTCAGTATAAAATTTTGATCAGCAGGGGTATTTTGAAACTGTCGGAAAGAAAATTCCTTCGGTATAGGATTCTTCCCGACGGAGATTCCGTAGAATGCTATTTTGATTTCCAAAATCGAACGCTTTTGACATTATGTTATGGCTTGTTTGACTACCAACTTTCCGATAGTTATTTAGTGTTGGGAACGTTTCCAACCCGACACCTTTCCGACAGTTTCAAAGGTGTTTTATTAATATCATGCGTCCAATTCAAATCGTGTATGTATATGTAATATCCGTGCTGTTTTTCGCGTTGTTTTGCTAAATCTATTTTCCTTGACGTGACGTAAGAATGTTTAAATAGAGTCGATGAGAGAGAGAGAGACAGTGATGTTTTTATTACAAATAAGGGTTCACAATTCATAAATTATTATATCAATGGGCCATTACACTTTGTGAGCACAACACACAATAAACTGATGATTCATAATTTGTAGTCAACGACCTACATAGTGCTTTTAAAATACCTTTGATGTTTAATGATAAAGTACGGGTTCGATTCCCGCCTTGGGACAAATGTTTGTAGGATCTGCAAATATTGGTTCCGGGTGTTCTGGGTGTTTTCTATGTATAATAAAAAATATCTATCTATGTATTGTATTGTATTAAATATATAACAGTCATCTAGTACCCATAATACAGCTCTGTTTAACAGCAGCTTACCTTGGGCTTGATGATGCTGTGTGGATTGTCCAGCATTATTTATTTATTTATTTATTTTATGTTATAATATAATGGCGTATTCCGTCCTTTGATTTGCCTAATGCAATTATTAGTAAACATCTTTATAAACTATACCTAAATTAAATCTTTAATCGTTTTTTTTATATATGTATGAAACACGAGTGAAACTGCGCGAGTCAGCTAACTCGCGCAGTTTCACTCGCGTTGTTTTTCACCATTTAAATTTTCTGGACTCACACTAATACGAGTACCTAGATATTTCAAGATTAGCCAAATTAGTCAAACCGATCTAGCCATTCTCGAGTTTTAGCAAGACTAACAAACAACAATTTATTTTTATATTAGTAGAAGATTACACAAATTGTGTTATAGTTTTAACACAAGTTGCAAGGTATGTAAGTGTAAACGCAGAGTAAGATGGGTAAACCGCCTAATGCTTTACTCTATAACCACCAGTAACCACCGTCATTAACCGATGAGTCACACCACCTGCCCCATAACGTTATTAAATTGTTACCCCAGCAGTATCTATGTATAAAATTATTGCATTACTGACTGACTGACGATCGACTCACGTTCGACACGATAAGTTTTATAAAATAATTTTATAAAGCAATATTGAAATAATATTACACTTAATGTGTGTCTGCACCGATGTAAACAAACAAATATTATGACGAGTTGTTATAATTGTAGCGCTCTTACTTAACTTGAATAATTGAAGCTCTTGCTTCGACAAAAAAAAAACAATATTGCTTTTATGCTTGTGGTTACCTACCTGAAATTTTCAGAATATGTTTACGTATGACGATTTCAGTAACGCTGTAAGCAAGGTTGGGAAACGAGATGTTGCGGGTTCAATCCCTGCCACGGGACAAATGTTTGCTTAGTCTGCAAATGTTTGTTAATTGTATGAGCATATTTAAAAAAAAAATATGTATTCTATCCGTTATTTGGGTTCCATAGTACCAGAGTTGCTTAGTTTGGGGCTATGTTAAAAATGTCTGGCATATATTATAATATATTTATATATTTTATGTATTACTTGGTTTAGAGACGTGCTTATAAAATAACTCCCTAACATTAACTCCTAGATGATGCAGCTGGATGAAGAATGCCAGCGCGGGCAAAGTCTCGGTTCGTTCAACTAGCAGCAATATAAACAAGCATTTATTTGAACTTTAGAGAAAATTGCATTTAGGTTAGTGCCCATTGTCCACCAACACAGCCATTGGTTACAAAATCAATCGTTTATGATATTGACAAGCAGTACTAATCTATAAAAATCATTAGTTAAATATCGTAAAACAAGCTAAACAGTCGCTGGCTTACCGTTCAATTTGATCATGAACTTCAGTTTGTTATTGCATTATTTGATTGGATATGTATTAGTGGCACCGCACTAATGAGTTAGTGGTGAGCGGGTTTCAATATTATTTTAACATTAGATTACTAGCTTTTGCCTATTGCTTTGCTTGAGTGGTAGGTACCTAAAAAAACAGTAACTGCTTAGTACTTTCAAAGTTCAAAGTTAAATCAAAGTCGCAGAGTTTGAACCTGAGCACAAAACGAAAATACCCTTCAATTTCAAAGTTTCAATGTCAAAGATCAAGCCTTCCAAGGTCAGTATGTCACCGAGCCTTTGATAACTTTATTGATGTGGTTAGATTCTAGTCAATTTATACATGCAATGCTGCGCTACCTGCTATGTAGGTCACGTCCTAATTAGATGTGTTCGTTACTAGGACGTACATCTTAGACAGTTATCCTACATTCGAAGGTACAAGATATCAACATGAGGTGGAACTCTAGGTCAGCAAGAGTACATCTTGGTGGGTACCACTGCAGTGCTAGATATTATACCTTCAAACAGTAGTGTGCAAGCATTTTTGTGTAGGTTTGAAAGACACTGTAGCAAGTGAAATTACTGGGCAAAAGAGACCTAACAACAATGTCTCGGGGTGATGAGCGCAGTGCTGTGCCACGCTGAGCTCAAAAATTTCAAGCTTTGGGTGGGACTGCATCTGTTATGGTCAGGGGTGGTGCTTAACATCTTTTTTTTATGGCCTTCGCTACTTAGGCAATTAGCCAAGTGCTTAACATCAGGCGAGCGACTAGATTGTCATGTCATGTCACTTGCTGACATAAAAAAAATAAACAAAATGACCTCAGTGGTGTGGTAGGTAAGATCCCTGCTGGCAAACGAGAAGTTGCAGCTTCTGTTCTCACCATGGGAAATGTTTGCATTACTTGTGAGACTAAAAAGTATACAAAAAACTTAAAAAACATGTTCAATTTAATGAATACCACTGCTTATTTAACGAGTAATTAACGTGACGAAAGTTTTAATTCGTAACTGTCTCATGCGGGAGTTGAACCCGTGACCCCTCTGTTATTAGTACATCATGAACTTAATAACGCTGGTAGTCGGGTTATTATTAGTTTCATAATCCTAGTCACAAAGGAAGTTTGTATGCGAACGAACGTTCTAAAGCTAGCTAAAAACATACTTATTTTTAAAGATACTTCAACTTTTAGCTTTAGGTAAGTTGAATAAAATATACAGTCAAAATATTAAAAGTAGCCAAAGTTCCTTGTGGTTTTAAAATTTAATACAATGTTATGAAAATTGTACAAAATTTTTAGGTAAAATTAATTCTAAAGAAAATTAATTTTATTGCGGGCCCCACGCCTGCCTTCTCGACTACGAACTCGTCGAACCTTCAAATAATGATTCGGAGGCCGATTCTAAACAACGTTTGACGTTTTATTCAGTTCCTTCTTATCAAGTTGCTGTTTACCGTATCCTCCGCGTTCTACGTCCTTATGAAACTTAGAGAGAGACGTCTGAGATATTTGGTTTGCCTTTAGTATTTTAAATTGGTTTACTGGAATTCGTCGTGATGTAGCCAAATTTAAGGAATCCAGTGAAGTTTCAATCCAATTATTGGAGCGCCACTGTTCAAGAGATCTTCAGTAAATTAACTTTAAGCTATTTATTCCACGTTTTACAAGTGGATCACGTTTAAGAGTGTTTTCTAAAAACTGGAGACCGGTTTATTGTGTTTTTAACAAACCACATTTCATCCTAGTTGTTGCTATTTGCAATACTTACATTCTAGTGGGAGTGACCCTGCTTTCCAACCCTAAGTTTCGTGGAGTTATGCACCAATATTTTTTTAATAAAAATAAACTATGTGCCTAATGCCAGAGCTTTCAAACGGGCATACAAAAACAATAATTTTTAAGCGAGGGCATACGTAAACATTAACTTTAACTTGCTGTGTTAAAATTTACTAAAACAAGACGTGTCATAACACTCATTCATGACGAATGATTGGAAAATACATTCCATGATGACGATATAAGGTCAATAAATACGCTTTATTGATCACCGAAATAATACAGAACAATAAATTTACAATAACAGGTGAGGATTAATCCACTGGATCGTTAAAGCTTTAGACCGTCATTTGTACAGGGTCATTCATTATCAACCTGCCAAACTAAAGGGGTAGGTTTCACACATAAAAAAAAATGTACTTTTACTTTAAAAAAAAAATTACGTAATTAGACCTTATATAGTTAAAAAAACTATACTTACCAAAAACGGTTGCAGTTTTTTAGCAAAAAAGATTGATTTCTATTCCATCTCGTTATCGGAGTGGTTTGGCTGGTTACTGCGGTCAGCAAATTGAGTTGCGACTTGCGGCAATTTACAGAGAGTTGGTTCAGTAGTGGTTGACTCTGATACTCTGAATAGATGTTTGTACTAATGGATAATTAGCAAGGATTGGTTATATCCGGTGCTTGATTAATACCATTTTTATGTCAGCAAGGGGACGATACGATAGTTCGATGTTAACAGATAACACAATAAGCTCACATGGTCGTGGTGACACAAGAATATAACAGTGACAATGTCACCCAAAACGTTAAGTAGGGAAGTTCTGATATTGCACTGCGCTCGTCACTCCGAAATTAGTTTTTAAGTTTCATTTGCTCAGTACTTTCACTTGTTACAGTGCCTTGAAATCTAAACAAAGTATTGATTGCACACTCAGTAGTGTTACTTAGAGGCAGAATATCTGGCACTGTGGTAGTACCTACCAATAAAGACTACTACTCATAAACTTTTAAGTTCAGTAAAAGTAGTAAGTGCTTGTATGATTTGCTTGGTTTGAGTAGCAATTGATCTCAGAGGTAATAAATCAATAAAATAAACAGATCGTTCTCAATGTCTTTGCACTTGACTTTTTTATAACATAGTTGCTTGCCGGCTCTTTATAGTCAACTCATCCCGCTCGTACTTATCCCGCGGGATCAGTTGACCTAACGAATATTTTGAATCGGCCAACTGATCCCATTGACACATTCTATGATTTGTATAGAACACGTAAAAAGTGTTTCGACATTAGATTTAAGAAAACAACAGTGCAGCAAACAAAAAACTCCAGTGTATTGTCAATCACATTCTGACCAAAGCCTTGAGTGACGTAGGGTTGAGCAAATCGTAATATTTGACATTTTCATTGACATTTCAAACTCCCTGGAGTTTTAAACCATTGTCCAAACCTCCCACTTCTCCCTAGCTTACATGTCATGGCGGACAAAAATAAAGCCGGCCTACATCGCCTTAAATATTATAATTTTGGCACTGAGCAATATCTGGGGGCACAACAATGCCCCCGCCAAGACGTATGTACTCTATCAATAACAATGTTTTATTTTGTAAAATATCTTTGAACACGTATCATCTTTAGAATAATCCTAACCCATTAGTTCTCTAATTTATAACAAAACTACGAGTTCCATAGAAAGAGCATTGGATTTATACTTTTATGGACTAAAATGAAAAACTGGTCAAGCGAACCTTTGAAATTTTTTAATATTATGTACATTTTGTGTTTGCAGTTCTTATTTTATTTTTTATAATAAAGGTTCACGCATTTTGGTATGTAAAATGCCTAAAATAACCGAAATTTATTTTATAATTATCACAGCACAGATTACTCCAGGATCAAAATAGAACCTGCATTTTTCAACCAGCCATCTTGCTTTACTCCCAAGGTGCTAATACCGACATTATTAAATAACATTGCCAGGTTCGTAAGGCTTTATGCTTATTTTTTTTGTCTGGTCTGTCCATTCCAGCATCCCTTGCGCAGAGCCCATCCCCTCCTTTGCAGTTTTGGGGGTCCCCGCCCCGGAATGTTACCCCTGCCTCGCTCAGTTGCTACTTCGCGTGCGTTGAAGTACGTGCTCGCGTTTTCCCGGCATTTTGACGAACTTTGGCATTCTACGAACTTTGGGTGGCATTCGCGAACCTTGTGGCTGTTTATGTGTGGAAAAGTGCGAGACTCGCCCGTTTTGGTAAGTTTAATTTTTATTGTTTTGTTTATTGTACCTTTGTAATCATCGTATCGTGTATCTAACAATTTGCTGTGAAATTATAAATATTTTTTAATAGTGTAGATACAAATTATGTAGTTATATAATATACAATTGTGTAGTTATACAACGTCATTGCCATCAAATCCAATTTATAACTACGTACTACGCACTCGTATTTTTAAAACAAACAAAGCCTTGTACAATACAAAAAATAACACATTTATTTTAGCAGTATCTTCCTACTGCCAAAACAATATTAAAAATTAAATAAGTTTTATTAATATCTAGGTAAGTTATGACAAAGCTTTTACTGAAAATATTCACAAAACTTTTATAGTAAACATTTTGTTTGAAAACCTAAGTAGGTACGCATTTAGACAAAAAGTTTATCTCTGTTTTTTTTTTTTTGTTTTATACTACTAAAGTGGTAACCAAGCGTACGGCCCACTTGATGGTCAGCGGTTACCGTAGCCTATGTACGCATGCAACATCATAGATATCACTTGCGTGTTACCACCCTGAGACGTTAGATGGTAAGTCTCATGTGCCTGTAATTTCACCGGAAACCATACCCTTCGAACCGGAACACAGCAATGCGAGCAATACTGCTTGGCGGCAGAAATAGGTATGGTGGTAGTCCTTCCCCGGACGAGCTCTATCACAAAAAACTCTACTACTCTTGGAAGCGAGCTACATTTCAATATCTTTTTATTTAGCAAATGTGAAGACCTTGAGTATCCCAAATTTTGAATTTGAATGTTTGTATGTTTGTGATGATTTGGATGACTTGAAATATAAATACTAAAATATAAAACATATGAGAGTAAGAATTTGTTTACAATTTATTTATTTATTGTACCATGTAAGGGTACATTTTAATTAAGACACATACCACGCAAGTAAAGACTCTAAGAAAAGCTAGTATTGATAAAAATAATAAAACAAAAGAGAGTACACTAGTAATAGTAATTTATATTTTCCACCTAATGTAAAAATGTACCATGTCTTTTGTGAATAAACCTACTGAATACTGAATACTAAATACTGAATACAAAATACAAATACCTGATAAGCCAGTGGCGGATATTTTTATCCTCGCATGACTGGCTGCGTCCAGTGATCTGTAAGTCCCTGTAATAACGAGTGTTCAGCTTCTTATAAGTATGAACTTGTTTGTCTTCGATATTAATTACAAATAAACAGAATGTTTTATAAGAATTTATATGGCTCACTTCCGCTGGTAACTAGGACACGGCTCCAATAATGTGAGCATTAGTAAGCGGCAGAAATAATACATAATGGTGGTAGGTATTACTTTTTTTAATACCTCTAAAGTAGCAGCAATCAAGCATACGGCCTACTTGATGTAAGCGGTTACCGTTGCCTATGTACGCTTGCAACATCAAAAATATTACTTGAGACGTAGATCTAAATAGGTACTCATGTGTCTTTAATTTCACCAGAAACCATACCCTTGAACCGGAACACAGTAATGCGAGCATTACTTCTTGGCGGCGGATATAGATATACATTATAGATAGCTCTATCAAAAAGAAATCTATACTACTTTTAGTTAATAATATGTCATGATATAATTATGGGTTGACGACGGACTTGATGATGGAGTTAGAAGACAGCCATGAATCGCTGCCAACAACTTTTCTTGAATTACCAACTTTAAACAAGCCGGTACCAATCGCGTGCGTGTGTAACTTAGAAAAGTAAGTTTACACAATACATGTTGGAAAGCATTACAATGAATTAGGAATTCTGAATTATTATTCCATCTCACTAACAAAATATTCTGTACATCAAATGGATATTATTTCAGTAGATGGATATTACTTTTATTTGTTTATACCCGTATTTCCACATCGCGTTTATTTCATTATTTCTATTGATACAAGTACTAAGGTCTACACAAAAATAGAGTTTTATTGAGTGCCAGCCAAATATTCAGCCTCCAAAAAGTAGCGTGCAAACATGTGTTGAAATTATAAAAGCACTGAAGCAGTTAAAATTTCTGTACCTCTGAAGCGAAGCCGCGAAGCTAGTAATTAAAAATTCTACAGCTAGCTAGACTTAATAGACTAGAATAATTAAGTTTGGAACAGTTATAGAATTCTTGTTTGATCTACACGAAAATAGAGTTTTATTGAGTGCTAAATATTCAGCCTCCAAGCAGTAGCGTGCAAGCATTAAATACAGTTTATATTAGTAGGGCACCGTGGCAGGTGAAATTACTGTACCACGGAAGCGAAACTACAGGCAGAAGCTAGTA
This sequence comes from Colostygia pectinataria, assembly GCA_951394395.1. Lineage (NCBI taxonomy): Eukaryota > Metazoa > Arthropoda > Insecta > Lepidoptera > Geometridae > Colostygia > Colostygia pectinataria. Next base: position 8,324,088 of record OX596362.1, read on the forward strand.
TTCCATATCCTACAGCTAGCTTAATACTTAATAGACTTAAATAATTTGGTTTGGATTAGTTATAGGATCCTTGTGTAGTTGTATTATAAAGTCAATAACACGAAAATTCCATTAGCGTATAATTTAATATGAGTAAGTTTAATATTCTTACGATAAAATACTATTTTAAAGTAGTATGGACTTTTTAAATCCATCTTGTAACACTGGCTTATATATATTTTTGTTGGTTGGTAGATATTTGCAACATTTTTATTGAAACGAATATAATTTGAGGGTTGTATTTCAAAAAGAAAATCTTTTATTTTCTAGTTATATTAATATAAGTTATATTTACAATGTAAGTTTTATAAAATGAAATGATAAAACGTTTCTGTAATGTTTTATGTCCCGTCGTCTGTCGTCCCCCGTATTTTTTTTATGAAGCATGAAACGGAGCAAATTTTTTTATCATTCATCATTTCACAGAAAAATTAATAATCGTAGATAGTCGACGGAAGTGACGTTACACAAAAGTTTTCTGCAAGCAAAGTCTGCAAACATAGCAATAATGATCACATAATGTATGATAAAATGATAGTGTAGTGATTAAATAAATTAAATTAAATTAATTAAATTAGATATTCAATAAAGAAACCATTTTAAGCTGTTTATTTAATTTATTTTAGCTTCTTTCACAATCATAAGTAAGTTTATCTTTGTGAACGAGTGCAACACAATGCAAAACAACATGGCGGGTTTAACGAACAACTGGGTACTGTCAAGGTCAAGATGCGTCACGATCATTGGCTAATAGCTGTCATGGCGGACCTCCAGTGTTCCCGTTTTAGGAAACTCAACACAACAAACATTTTTCATATAGAACTTTGTTTGTCTACATAAAAATAAAATTGTATTATAATGTTAGCTTTATAATTTTTTCCAATTTTTCTATGGTGTTACTAAGACCTAGGCCACTATGAAATTGGTTCTTTAATCAGTAGCCGAGTAATTTCATTTTCTTCAAACTACGCGCACTAACGCTATTAAAGGCTCATAGATATATTAAAACTAAAATTGTAGTTTATATTTCGCTCTGTATTGTAACAAATTGCCTTACAATGTTGGAGTGCCGCCTATAATATTGTGGGTATGCTTTCATAAAACTATATTGACACGAGAATTAAGTGGGTTATACAACAGGCTTTTAAGTAATATCTTCGTAAGTAGAATTAGGTACGCAGGTTATAAAACGACCTTTATTTTCAGTATATCGAACACTTCGCTAGCGTGTACAGCAGGGTTAGGCTGCGTTTCCATTAGAGCTAAGCAATGTGTTGCAAGAGATGTGTTTGAAGGAACCAATAGAATCACTTCATTGAAGTTGACAGAGCGCGACTAGGTAAATGAAGTGACTCTATTGGTTCCTAACGGGCACATCCCTCGCTACATAACACATCCTCGCACATCTCTAGTGGAAACGCAGCCTAAGGCAAGTCGTTCAAACAGTGTCGACACTGACGATTATCTGTCCAAAGTCAAAATCAAAGACAAGTCAAAGTGTTCGTTTATTAAAAATAGTTAAAACTCTTTCGATTTAAAATAGATATTTCTTTATTTGTATCGAAGTGACGTGCACTTTTAGTTGTGGAACCTCCTTATGCAAATGTTTTGCGAGGTTATAATAAGGCTACAAACATCGACATTTATCTTATCTGTTTAGGTAATGTCTAATTATAATATTAAGGCTTCAAAATATCACTCCATTCCAAAGTCAGTTTTACCATGAGCTTTTAATTTATTCCTTTTTTACATGGTTATTTTCTTAGCATGAGCCTCACCTATAGCCCAATTGGCACCACATCATGACAGCCTTCTAATGTTCCCACTTCTGGGACACTGGCCAACTTTCAAGCGAGAGTGATTGGGTCTTAATCCACCACGCGGACCCAATGCGGATTGGTAGATGGCACATGCCCTTTGATATTTTACATTTCATTTGAATTTTTAGTTTTTGGACATGCCGGTTTCAAAACCGGATTTGAACCCACGACCATAGGATCGGAAGGCGGGGTCACTACCACTAGGCCACAAGTGCTTAGTAGCCATTTCACCACTTGTCTAGATCGCACCTGAATATAATTATTAAAACTTTAACTTTACTTTAAGTGCTACAGCAAAATGCATTTCAATTTCAATTTTAAATCTACGTTATTTATGTCTGATTTTAGAAGTACCTACAAGTCCTATAACTTACGAACTTCGGAAGATTCATACGATGTTGGCAATCGAGCCGCAATAAAATGCGCTGCGATATAGCTTTGACTTGCTGAAACAGCTAGCAAGCGTCGGCGGCGTCAAGGCGAATTATAAGTATTATAGTAGTTGGTAGTTTTACAGGCCTCTTATCTAGGAACCCCTGTAGTTATTTTTCATAAAAATCCAGTATAGTGCCACTTTGTAGCGTATACATTATTTTTGTGCAAGCCTCTAGATTTAGTGATAAAACAGAGACAGATCGACGGGATATTGAGAGATTTTATTAGGTAAAGGAAAATACAAACTGTGCCATTGTATCGTAGACTTGACAGTCTTACTTCTTGTCTGTCACTCCAAACCATAGATACCTCTATTACCTCTATACAGAGTTTAGTTTACACGGAGGTTCCAACACTACCCCTTAAACTTAACCGTATAAGTTAGTCATCCTATGTTGAGTACACACTTAAATATACCAAGCATGTACCAAAGCAAAATACTACTTTAAAAAATATCGTTCTCATACAATAGTTACATTTCATATGAAAAACAAAAACAATATTACGTTACCTACTTACTTGGAAAAAACAAAGAAACAAACCTAACATGTTTTTCCTTAGATAATGGTTTAGTTAACACATCTGCTATCATTTTATCCGTAGGCACATAACCTATACACACAATCTTTTCATTGACCAACTGTCTTATAAAATGATGCCTAATATCAATGTGTTTAGTCCTTGCATGCCAAATTGAATTTACACACAATTTCTGTGCTGACTGACTGTCATTCCACAGAGTTACATTACAAGTTATGTTCATGCATTCTGATATAAATGTACGTAGAAACAACGCCTCTTTACACGAGTCAGAGATTGCCATGTATTCTGCCTCAGCACTGGAGAGAGCCACAGTCCTCTGCTTACGGCTTTCCCACGAGACCAATGAGTTACCAATATGAAACACATACCCGGTGTAGGAGCGCCGATCCACTTCATTCGCAGCCCAATCCACGTCTGCGTAGGCAGTCACCTTCATGTCGCCTTTCTCAAACGTAAGACTGTACTCTACCGTACCCTTTAAATATCTCACAACTCTCTTAGCAGCCTTCCAATGTTCCTCGGAGAAACAGTCGTTGAACTGACTCAGATAGCTTACAGCAAAATTGATATCCGGCCTGGAACAAACTGATAAGTACATTAAACACCCGATTAAATTCCTATAATCAAGTTTACAGTTTTTATTTTCAGATTTCTTCAACTTTAATCCAGTCTCCATTGGAGTCACTGCTGGATTACATTCAGACATGTGAAATCTGTCCAATATCCTTCTGATATAGCCTGACTGGTCCAGTGTAATTTTATTTTTATCCCGGGTGATTCTCATGCCCAAGAAATGACTGGCCTGCCCCAAGTCTTTAATCTCGAACTCTTCATTGAGATTTTTCTTGATCTCTTCTTTCATTTTCTGTAAAGACCGAGACGAGAACAATAATATATCATCAACGTACAGAGCAATAATAATAAATTCATCCCTCTGACGATGAACAAATACACAGGGCTCTGAAGATAATTTAGTGAATTTCAATTTCTTGACCAAAACACCATTTATCTTTTCATACCACGACTTGGCCGCCTGTTTTAGACCATAAATTGCTTTATTCAGTCGCATAATCACGGTTTAAAAACTAAAAGAACACGGGCTGTAGTACCTTATTTGAATTTGCTGAGACTGTCGCCATTTATCACAGTCCCAATATTGTAACGTAAAAGCCAGTGGCCATTCCAACGCTTGTTTAGACCCCACCTGAACCAAATTACTTTAAAACCTCCGAAAAAATGTCAATTACCTTCATTCAAGAAACGTTGCCTCAAAATTGGTCTCATCAGAAACATTCTTTATAAAATATCTAGAGACAGACCTTTACGTGTAATATTCTGTCGTTTTTAATAATGACCGAAAAATACGACACGGTATTTGAAGAGGTTTTTTAAGAAATTTCATTGTGAGTGGTTTTACAAAGAGGGGAAGCTCAGGACCAATTAGTGTCACTCGTTTATTAGTACTCAGGAATGAGGGGAGGTCGTGAGAGTGAAAAAGATGGAGGTTGTTTTGTATGTTGTTTTTTTATAAAAAGACCAGTAATTACCCCCTGCGATGACAGTTATCTGTTACAATAAATTATTATAATCAAAACTGTGTGACTTTTTTCATGCTAATTTCTTTCCATAGTGTCCTAAGAAGTTCTATTTCAAGAATTTATGTTTTAGCACTGTTCATTTTCTCTAGGGCTTATCTTTCTGTCAGTAACGTAAGATTGAGAACGTAATTGTTGTTATTCTATAGACATTAATTTTATTATTTAATATAGTCTATTGCCAAAAATCGTTGCTATTAAGCATGTCTGAAACCGAAATTAAATAGATTAAGTAAAGATCTTTATTTTCTAACAAAAGATTTATCAAATTGTACTCGTTACAAAAGAATATGTTAAGTTTAAAATCTTTGCTTAATATTATGTAGTAAAAAAAACAGTGATTCGGCTACAGCTATTATTTTCTTCCTAAATGAAACAAACCTAGGTTTTTTCTACGGGATAATTAATATTTTTAGTATTCGTAGTTTCTGATATACGACACAGAGAATCCCAAAGTGAAAAGTACTTGATTTAAGATAAATTAGTGTCCAAATCACTATATAGTCACCAAAACTTATAATATCTTAAATCTTAATTAATGCTCTATGCAGTACTAACGTAGACACACCAATGCGATTGCTAAGTTACCTGCGATTAAACAAGTAAAATTACAACTCTGTTTGTAACAGTACAGTACAATAAACCAGTACTTTCCATATGCATGTGGCTGTTGGGTGTGTGATTATATTCAGCAAAGTTTTGACTGTGTAGCAACAATGTGGTTTAAAGCATCTGAAAGCAGTTACAAAAAACTAACATTTTGACTCTAACTTTAATCCAATCGGAGTTATTAATCATTCATTCATTTATTTATAAATTTAATAGGTTGTAAGAATACTATTTATATTAAGTAAATGAAAGCACCAGGAAGTGGCCCTTCTCTCTTTTTCTAGGGTTGTGGTTCGAGAGAAAGAGAGAAGGTTCTATGTAAATATGTGTGCAGTGCAGTGCTAGTGATTTTTATGAAGGTAACTTTCTAAACCAATGTAATACAGTGGTCACCTGTTATTAAATAAATATATAGTACAACAATAAATGTAATCACTCCTCGGTAGAAATTTCTAATTCCATTCCAGTACAAGCTTTGCTCCTTTATTATAATCAATATCAGCATCACAATTCAATACTAATAATACTAATATTAAGAGCACCGTGGTCTAGTGGTAGTGACTCCGCTTTTCGATCCTACGTTGTGGGTTCAAACCCGGTCGTGCACCAATGGATTTTTCTGTTCGAAAAATTTATGAGCGCAATGCCAGTGCTCTCGTTGAAGAAAAACATAGTGAGGAAACCACCATGTCCAAGAACTAAAAATTAGAAGGACATGTTCCATCTACCAATCCGCATCGGGTCCGCGTGGTGGATGAAGACCTAATTACTGTCGCCCGAGAGTAGTCCAGTGTCAGAACATAAGAAAGCTGTCATGATGAATACTAACAATAGTATTTATTCTTGGCACCTTATTGTGTTAAACAAAGACTGACTACGAAATCTATGAAATTTTTCATAAGAATCAACCACAGAAAAGCGTTATCGAATAAAAACACAAAAGCGCCACAATAATAAAATTCAGCTAGAACAACAAAATTCCTCACAAAAAAATTACAAAAACAGGTAGTCATTTTGGCAAAGATTAAGAGACCTTGCTGGAACACAGGATAATCTTGGACACGTAGATCATGGTGCTTTTCTAAAAAGTTGACCGTCTTATGATATTCTTACAGTCGTGTAAGAATATCATCACGGTCAAGGTGTGGTACCGATTCCTCTTATCCTATGGTTTTAATTCTTATTATGACGGTACAGACGAGAGCTGGTGATCTTGTGATACTTTTGATCTTTTTGATTCTTCTTGTTTAAAATTTTTCCTCATAGTGTCGGTTGAATTGAGTTTTATTCTATAATTTCTACGGCCGTAAAATATCAGTTGCGGTGTTATATAAAAACAGTGACTCTATTGTCTTATAAAACTCATTAGTTTTATCTTCGCAAATGAGTTTTTTTATCCTCTCTTATCCTTTTACCCTCATAGTTTTTTGTTTTTGAAGAATAATATTACTTACATCTTGTTTCACGACACATTACTCCAGATAAAGAAATATTATTCAAGAGTAGTAGAGTTCTTTGTGATAGAGCTCGTCCGGGGAAGGACTACCACCATACCTATTTTGGTAATGCTCGCATTGCTGTGTTCCGGTGTGAAGGGTATGGTTTCCGGTGAAATTACTGGCACATGAGGCTTTCGATCTTAACCTCAAGGTGGCAACCCGCGAGTGATACCTCTGGTATTGCAAGCGTTTATGGGCTGCGATAACCGCTTACCATATTGTGGGCCGAACGCTTAGTTGCCACTTCAGTTGTATAAAAAAAAAATGCTCATGAACGGTAATTCCCCATGCTCATTCATCCTCTTAGGCTATCGAACAATCTGCAAACGTTATCGTCCGTTACATTATGTTTGAAATCGTGTTTTGTTTTGTTTGTTCTGACAGGCAGGTTTCAGGAACATAACATTTGTTATAATATATTGCGCACAGACAATTTAGTTCGGAAAAGCTCCATTGCGCATCGAAACGGCTAACTTTACTACGGTCCTGATCCGTTGGTTTATTCTCATCTGTCACCCAGCTTTGTCTGTCTAGGGTGACAGATCGCACAAAAAAGTACGATCTGTTACCATCACCTTTTTTGCTAAAATCGGATAACACAATGTTTACCTACCTGCACAGAGTTTTCCTGTATATAAAACAATGAAATCCAGTTTTATGGGAAAATAAATGGTGTGCAGCCGAATTAAAAGGATCCTTTATTTAAAACTCAGCCTTTAGCACCAGTTTGATCATGTTTAAATTGCTAACGAATTCAAACTAAATGTTATAAGCACCCAACAGTCCCACACGGTTCATAGAGTCCAATAAACATAATTGAATAAATAAATACAGGCGGACATTTTACACAATACCATCTAGATCTAGTAAAACTTTAAAAAATATAGGCCGAACATAGAACATAGAACATATTCTTCTTCTTTTAATATGTGGCGTCTGTGTAGTATTAACATTAATTTCGATTCGATAGATTTAAAGTGGTTATTTCTGTGTCAAACGTGAGTCACGTCAATAAACCGGTGCTTAACAGTTTCTGACGTTTATTTATTCAAACTGCCACCCCAAAAGAAGAGCAACGATAATCGAAATGAACTCAAAACAAAGATAGTGAAGGTTCCATTGTTTGCTACCATTCGTTCTCTTGCCAGGACAAAAAGACGTAAACCCGACTTTCACGATATTGTATTCCCTACCTCCTGATGAGGATTCTTACGACAGGCTCAGAGCCCATAAAAATTACGACCATAAAAGTCCTTATTACCACGGCGTAAAGTCGAATTTCATTATACGGCTGTTTGTTTCTGTGTTCTGAAGTTATTTGTATCTATAATAATGAGATTGTTTTGATGGATGAGTTATAAACTGAAGTTTACTGACTCAGGTGCGCGATGCTTCTTAGTCCATTAACTCTCTTAGATAATTGGCGGTGGGTAATTTGTATACAACTTTGTAGGTGGAACAATTTTCATAATTTGCTTGAGTGAAAACTTACCATCCTTCCTTAATATTTCAACTCGAAACAGTCTACACGAAAGGTGCGTCTTTTGTTTACTTTATTTTAATAACATCACTAGTTAATTTAATTGTAATACGGAAACAAGCAACTTACAAGCATTTTATAAAAAATTACCTTACAGAATTAGTAATCCCATTAAGTGGTTTGCCCGTATAAGGAGCACCAAGTGACGTGTCTCGAGAACCGTTTATTTCAATCGATAGCCTAGATATCCAGGTATTTATTGATATTTTAACATTTATCATCATCATCTTCATCAAAACAGCCAAATAGACATCTACTGCTGGACATTAAGCCCAAAGAGCGCCATGACAACTGATCTTATGCCTTCACCATCCACCAACTTCCTGCTTAAATGTCATCGGTCTATCGAGTGGGTGCCGTCCTGTACCTCGTTTTCCAGCTCGCGGTCGCCTTTCGGAAAGCTTTATTTCTCAGCAGTTATCAGATCTACGAGCTTTTACTTATCAAACACACACAATTCAGTTTCAGGTCAGTATAAAGTTTTTTGTAAATAAAAATAAAACGAAAGGCTATTGATTTAAAGTATATATTTCTTTGTGATCAATAGCATCTGTACTTAATGCTTTTAAGATGGGCGAAGTGCCTTAGAGGGGTTTTATTATTTATTACATAGGTTCAGGAAGTAGTTTCGTTCGTTTTGACCTTGTTAACAACTTGTCGTGACTGAACCTTGACTGATTCGCCACAAATCTGGTGCTTTACTTTTGAATCCAATGACAATTCCAGTCCAATCCCAATTTAAATTTGCTGCTGTCCAATTTTTGTACTCTTGAAAACAAAGTTGAGTTTGGCGGTAAGTTTGCACTCAAAAGTACGAAATGTCATTTTCCAATACTTGTCCAATACTGATCGCGTTCAAGAGTAAGGCCCCTGTTAACCAGCCAAACTAGTGACAGATTTTCTAAATTAGTCAATATGAGTAATCTACACCAACCAACAGTGCAATTACGTAAGCCACTCGTATAAAGCGCTAGCTCAAAATTGCATCATTTTGATTCTCTGTCAAACGTTATTTGGTTCTCTGTCAAACCTAGGCCAAGCTTTAGGTGTTTTGTATTTTGTACAAGCTGTATAGTGTCAGGATACGGTCAGTGTCTTGTCTAATTTGACAGGATGATGTCAGTATACTGATAGTATATTGTTTGTACATATATATACAAAAAAACCTAGAATCACGCCTTTGACAGATGTAATAGAGAAAACCCCAAATAATAAATAGTAACTAATTGGATTACGTGAAACCATTTCAAATGAACTCTTCATGTTATTGATTTTACTTGTGCTTAATAACATTTCTCATAAAGTTAGATTCAGCTCATTCAGCAATACAGACTTCATTCGCTCTGCAAAGTTTGGAGTTGTTATAAGTTTTCTGCTCGTTATTATTATTTAGTTCAATAGATTAAAGGTTAACGCATATCTAGATAGCTTCGCCTCGACAAATAAATATTTTAAGTTACCAAAGTAAAATTATTGACCGTTTCTATATTTATGCAGCATAAAACAAATATTTATATATGTTTTTTCTTAGAAGCTAAAGCTTAGTTGCTATTTTATAAAGTTTTTCTCGCTTAGCTCGCTCTATAAACTATAGTTTGGTCCGCTTGTTTTACTTCTAAAAAATCTAGATCAAAGTACACTTTACAAACTAAAGTGCTTACCTCAAAACACCAGCTGAGGGTTAAGTAAAAATAAATAGAGACAGCAGTTTCAGTCAAGTTCAAGTAATTTTTGTTCCTGTCATAATTTTTCTATGTAAATTTTATTTACCATTTTGTGACGATATTCTCTTTTTCTTTCTTTATTACTGAAACGTTATTTGAAGATTTCAAATGCTTTATTATAAAACTATGCTGTACTACGTTCTTGACGTTTCTTTAAACAAGTTTTAAAGTAACTCAACCGTAATTCTATATATAAATAAATAAATAACGCTAGACATTCGACACAGCATCATCTCTGTGGCATCATCTAGCCCCAAGCTAAGCAGAGATTTAATTAGCGTTTTACTATTTGTACTAGTGACGCCCGAATACTCAAAATGCTATTTAAATATTTAAGTTCGTGTTTACTGTTTATTAAGTCGTTTCAAAAAGTTAATTTGTAATACGCGCAATGCCAGCTTTCATACGGTGAAGGAAAATGTCGTAAAGAAACTGCGGCATGTCTAAAAACTACAAATTCAATCTGCATTGGGTCTGTTTGAGAGTAGGCCAGTGTCTCAGCAGTGGAAACACAAGAAGACTGTCATGGCGATGGGATATTTTTTTCTCTCCGTTGTCAGATGAAGTCAGGTTGGTTTGTCATTTCCGTCCACTATTACCGTTGTGTCAGCAAATAATATGCATTCATGTATAACTGAGCTTGGCAAGTCATTTATTAATATTTTTTTATTCAACCTATCTTGTCCCACTGCTGAGCAAAGGTCCCCCCAAAGTCTTTCATTCATCCCGATCCTTGGCAGTTTCCTACCAATCTTTTGCTTATGAATATGACGACCGATGTGGCGCAGCGGGCGCAGGTCCGCCTGCGACGCGGAGGTTGCGGGTTCGATTCCCGCCTCGGGTCAAATGTTTGTACGATCTACAAATATTTGTTCCGGATGTTCTGGGTATTTTCTATATATATAATAAAAAATATCTATCTATGTATTGTATTGTATTAAGTATATATCAGTCATCTAGTACCATAACACAGCTCTATTTAACAGTAGCTTATCTTGGGGCTAGATGATGCTGTGTGGATTGTCCAGCATTAAAAAAAAAAAAAAAAAACCAGATCATCTCGCCAACGCCTTCTCGGCCGGCCCCGTTGTCGCATCCCGTCCTCAGGCCTTTATATATAATAAAAATAACAATGGACCTAATATACTTCCCTGAGGGACACCATACCTATTTATTTTAAAATCAGAGTTATAGTCTTCAACCGTGTTTGTAAATTCCAAAAGTTTCTTATTCTGGTTATCTGCATACGATCCCTTAAATAACTTCTCTATCCATTCGAATTTTACAGGGTTACTTTATATTGATAGTAAGAAAAAAAAATTGAAAGAAAGAAAATAAAACTCGTATATTATGTGACGAACATAGTACTAGACTTAGTAATACTAGGCTTAGGTACACAAAAATGAGGTCGCCACAAATAGGCTCTAACTCGGCGTTTGCTAGGTCGCATCGCATCTACCCAGCGCTGGTTTTCCGTTGGAGCGTGCTTAAAGTACTCGTAGTTTACTTATACAAGTTTTTGTAAAACGAACTTTATATGACTTCACCAGTTAGTAATGTTTTTTTAAGCTACCTAATACATAACAGACGTTTTTCTATGTTTGAGTTAAGCTACCCTTCACTTAAGCTGCTTGTTTTCCATTTCCCCAAAAGAGTAAACTAAAAGTCGTTTTATTACTTTTTAATGGAGACGCCGCGGATTCTGCTTTTTTTTTTGCTTTTTCATTCCATAAAGTTTGGTATTTCCTTTTCAATTATTTTCTTTTACTAAAGAAACCAGCCAATCGTTAATTGAGTACGGGAAATGAATAAGACTGAAGAAAGTGGTTGATAGATTTATAAAAAGTTTCAACTACTTATTAGTTTTCTTAAGCTTTGCCGTCTTTTTATTAGAATTTAACAACGTTGGATTAAAATAAAAATTAACAGCATTTCTTTTTTGATATGACTTTTTAGACTATGATGTCCTTTCAGACAATATTTTTTTATCAGTTGTTCTACATCTGGTCGGTACTTCATGTCAGTAAATGTTGAGACAGTCGTGTCGTTTCTCTGATAAGTAAGCACGCTGTCACCCAAAAGTGTGTGGCACTGCGTTGCGTAAGTCACCCGGTGATATAGTTATTAGGTCTCTTCGCTCAGTACAAACAATTTCACTTGCCTGTGCCCTTCAAAATTAAACATATATATAATATAATACATAATAAAAATGTTTACACACTACTGCTTGGAGGCAGAATATCTGGCATTGCGGTTGTACTGATCAAGATGAACTCTTGGTGTAAGGTCCTAACACCAAGTTGTTTCTAAGACTACGTTACTAGAAATGATGTTATACGACAGCTATTTTTATGACATTTCCTCAAAGAGTTTTTTCTTTATGAACGCTGACAACATGAAATTGGTAAGAGCTTCTGAGTGTTTTATTTCGCTGTCTATCAGTGAATTCATATCCTGTTTCTATGTAAGAAATTGTCTGGTGAAATTGCTATAAAATTTATGTCACATATTATTTAAGATGGAGATAAAAATAACTTATCAATAACTTACATGTAATAGGTACGACAAATCGAAACGGGCTTGAATGTTTTTTATTACATTATATTTTTTTCTTAAGTAAGCACGTTTACAGATTTTGCTTACAAAATCTGTAAATATAAAACTCTAAAATAAAATCAGTGGTACCTTTCTACTAAGTTTTTAGAATTCCAGCTCAACACTCGCAGCTCATACAAATTTTTGTCACGTAGCGGGAATCGAACCCGCAACCTTATCCTTCTCAACCAGGCACTGGGTTCTTCCAACATCTCATTCATTAATCATGTTCCATATTTACTTAATTGGCTTAAGTGAAAACCGGTTACACCCTAATGGACCTCTCGTCAAATTAAGCTTATGTTTTACAAGTTAACTTGTAAAACTTGTTCGGGTAAGTTGATTAAAATTCTGTAAATGTTGAAACAGGCTTTGGGAAAGGAACGCCAATTAATGGTTTATTAAGTTTGTCAACTTGAAGACATGATAGGAACGCTAAGTTGTGTTTAAGTGTTGTTAAAGATTCGTTAGCTTGGTTGTTTATAGATCGTGAAAAAAAGTTTTGCTGTCTTTATGTTCAAAAAATCAACTTATTAATGTGCGAAAAAAAAAAGAACCGAGTTTGTTGCCAGATTCTTCTAGGCTGGAGCGCGTGGAACTAGCGTAAATTCACCTAGCTTTAAAACGTTTCAAAATGATCCTTGTGATTTCATTGAAATAAATCATTTTTGACTTTGACTTTGACTAACAAAAATCTGTTGCCAAATTTCATATTTATTAAAAACTGCACTAAATTTATGCTAATGCTGATGCGGGATCATGCATAATTAGCAAACTCTAATATTTAGAACAAGCTTATAATTAGTTTTCATTAGAGATCCGTTCGCGTTGCCAAGTTTCATAACGATTGAACTAAGATCGAACGTAGCTGATGCAAGCGTGTATTCTCGGCAGTAAATTTTATTCCTTAATTTTAATATACTTTTGTATAAATATGTTAATTAAACTTCGTATAAATATTAATAAAATTAATCGTAGTATGTAGTACTTAATTATTAAATATAATTAAATTAATTATTTAATTATGCAGCATTGACCATCTATTAACTAATAAAATAAAAATGAAAGAATATAAACTAAAATTATATAACTTAGACACAACCTATGAATATAACAGTTCTGTCACTATAAAAGGATTTCACCAATAATCTAACTCAAGACGGTCATGTCACTCACCTTAAGTTAAGTGCCATGCCTGACCATCCAGTTGTCATCTAAAGCTTTTTAAATTTAAAGTTCTTCGTAGCACTACACTGCGCTTTACACCCTGAGACGTTGTTGCTTATTTTACTTGCTACAGCGCAAACTCCGATGGATTCTGTCAATATCTAACTTTTACGACTAACCACTTAATAAACTAGTGCCAACCCTCCAGAAGGCTCTGCGGACAGCAGGCTGGCCATCTCGTAAGTTCTTGTCACCGACACGAAATAGAACGCTCCTTGTGAAAGCCTTTACGCAGATTTACAGCAGAGGTTCTGAGTATGAATGGGATGCCCAGGTCTGGAATGATATATTTCTTTGTTGGACTTACTTATTTCCTGTCTGAATTCAGTGAGGTAACGTTTGTAGTTTCTTAAATTGGACTGTGAAACAAAATCGTTATCATTAATCAAGTAAATCGAGATTGCGTATTCAACTTAGACTCTGCTGCGTGTGTTTATTTGTATGCAGACTTAAATTTAGAGAATCAATTATTTATTTTACTCTGCTCACTAATTAAATGATAAAAGGTTTTTTTTGTAATCATCATTAATGTTATAGCAAATAGAAATATCTTGTTTTCCGTATCAAAGTGGGAACTGTACTGTATTATCAAGATTTTACCGTCACCATGTTTTATAACCGTGTCAATTTGCACATATTTTTTTTAAATAGAAAAAACGATTGGTGCATGGTAGAGATTCATACCCACGACATTCGGATCGGGGCTCATACCACGGACACAACACGCCATTTTTATAATATGTTTAGAATACACTGTGATTTAGATTTTTGGAATGGAAAGAACGGAGCATATGTTTTGGGTAGAACGGGTAAAAATAATATTGGTTAGAGAAATTGTAGGTTGAACTCAATAATACTTTATATATATTATAATATATTGAACGAAGTAGAGGACGACCCCTATCGACTTATAACATTAAAGCGGTCGTAAAAAGTTGGTGGATGGTGATGGCCCAAAATCGGTCGTCGTGGTGCTCTTTGGGAGGCCTATGTCCAGCATTGGACGTCTATCGGCTAATATGGTGATGATGATGATGATGTATATGGATCTTTTTCAAGAACTAGTTCCTAACCTGAAATTTATTTAAAAAATTACAAGAACATTAAAATAACAGTTATAATTTATAAGCATTGTCTAATATGAAAATGGTTTTCAGATACTCTACAAAAATTATCTGAAAAGCATCCACCACCAAAAAGGGACAACCTTTTTAAGCTTTTGATGTTAGGTATTAATGAAAAACGCTTAGTAAATGGCCTCAGAATTGAAGCCTTTTAAGGTCCATTTTGTTAGAATTATAGACAGAAAAATAAATAAACAGATAGCAAAGTAAGTTGTAAAAATTCAAAGTAGGTACTAGGTACTTGCTGTGTTTATACTAACTGGGACTATGAAGGGTTAAAAATTAAAAATAAGATTTTTACTTAATTAGCATATACATGAAACTATTTTTATTACGTAGGTAGCAAGAAAAACTATCATTATCAAACATCGTATTTATTTTGCAAGGTTAATTTTTTTTTTAAGTTCTTTTACAGAAACTACAAAAAACAAAATAGTAGGCTTGTTTCAGAGCTATTTGCTTATTTATTTAATCTCATCTACAAAACGGCAATCCAGCCGTAAATAAATTGACCCGATTCAAAACACAAAATCATAATCCACCAAGTTGTAGATTTATCTCCAAACAGCATAAAATATAACTTTAGACTTATCAGATTATATAGTCATAAGACTCTGTAAGGCGGTTCGCCCATCTAAGAAGCACCAAGCGACGTTTCAACAAGCAACAAAGAAACATTAACTTTAAATCAAAAGCCATTTGGTCCTATTTTCATTTATAAAAACACTTAGTATCTACTGACAAGTTGTCACTAGCTCGCAAAGAGTTCGATACATTAAAAAATAGAACAACACATTAATAAGCTAAATAAGCTATAAAATAGGATAGTACCTACTCCATGTGGTCGGTTGTCAAGTTACGTCACTTAACGCTTTATAAATAGGCGAACCACCTATTTCTTGAAAGGTACAGAAGCATCATAGACAGTATTGTATAATTTATCGATATGTAAGTTTTTAAATGAAAAGGTAGTGTTTTTTTTTTTAACTTTTTATAAGAAAATGTATATTATTTTTGTAAAGAACTGTTATCTAAAAACAGCGTGAAGCTTTTCTAGCTAAAAATAACATGCTTTGTTACTGTAAGAATTGTATCAAAAAACCAACACAAAATAAAACGATTCAACTACAAAAGATTTATTTTAACGTACGCTAACTCACAAACTAAAAAATCTGCCTGAAAAATTAACCACATAAAGGGAATGTCTGAATCACAAACAGGCCAACCCGTTTGTTATTTTGGGTTGGACACAAAAAATATATGAGTTACGTACGTACTACATACCACTGAATGTAAGATTGAGTTACAACTGACTTTGTTAGGTTTGTTGTTGCAGAGTGTATGACGACTTGTGACAGAGGCCTACGGGCGGCCTAAAAACTTTGTCACCAGAGTTTGCCACTGACACATTTGAACTTACTTACTTTTAGTGTTTGATACATGAAAATAGAATCAACTGCTATCAATTTAAAGTAAATATTCAGCAGCAGAGAGGGCCTAGTCCGGTTAGCTTGTCCGATGACCAATAAGCGTGTGCAATGACGATCTCAAACGCTAAAAAAAATAAAAAACTTTATATTTGAGAAATTTTGCTGGCCTTGTGCAAATAAACCATTGTACTTCTGAAAAAAATACAAATGGAAAACATTGTCAAAAAATTGACCATGTCGAAAAACCAACTTTACTCTTAAATACAGTGCCTGGAGAATAAAAAATAAAGGAAATAAAGGTATCAAATATTAATAGATAAGTAAATACGAAGTTTAAACGCTATTTCTTTTATAAAAGTGTGTGTATTTACTTAAGTAGTAAGAACAAAAATTCAAATCCCATTTAAAACAGCTGCTACGAACGATCGTTACAAGTATTGGTTTTGGCATAAAAATAAAATATTTGTCACCGTTTTGGGATATGCTATTAGGCTAAATCATACTATTATTATAAATGGGAAAGATTATTTTATTAAAGATTAGATGTTGTGACTCAATCACACCTGAACAGCTGAAGCGATTTTAATTAAATTTAGCATAGCTAGAAATAGATTATAATCATTTAACTACTACGGGCAAAAGTTTACCTTTTTGGGACGAATACGGCATAAATCCTATATATAGGCACTTTCTTAAAAAACTATTAAAATAGTTGAGCCATAAAGGAGACAATTACAAACGATATATAAATGTAGTGTAGCTCAAAGTCATTAAGAATAATTTGTTTATATGAATGAATGAATGAATGAAAAATGCTTTATTGTACACCTTAACAGTATTAAAAACATAAAAACAAAACACATTTTATAGTCTGAGTACAATGGGCGGTCTTATCGCTTAAAAGCGATTTCTTCCAGACAACCTTTGGATGATTTGATTTTATATGTTCGAAGGTACAACTTATCTAGATCACTACCAGATGGAAGCGTTCTTATCATACTGGCGAAGGATTATAATTAAAATAGATCAAAAGATAACACAGAAAAAAAACATTTTATATTCTAATCCTGTTTGTAATTTTAAACCAAAATAACCTGGTTATTATAAAGTAAGTAGGTATAAAGGTACAGTCTGTAAACGAAATAAAAGTAGGAAAAGGCTTTAAAAGTATGATATTACATAATTATAATAATGGAGTAACACGTTTCTTGTTATGTTCAGGAGGGCGATTCTCGTGCCATAGATAAATGGTCATATACGATATAAATCGTCTCGATTGTCGTGCCATAGATAAATGGTCACATGTGATATAAATCGTCTCGATTGTCGTGCCATAGATAAATGGTCACATGTGATATATATCGTACAAAAATGATAGAAATGTTGACAGTTTTGACGATATAATATAACGTGTGACCATTTATCTATGCACGAGAATCGCCCTCCAGACCGACAGTACAGATAATAGTACCCAACACCCTATAAACGACGGGCTGGCCACCTATTTGAAAACTATAACAGAACCGTGTTATCGTGTGTGCCTAATGTGTGCCATATGTGCCCATTCCCTGTTTCCCTCACACTTGGGTAAATATGTAAACATACTGTATAATTTTGTCATTATCATGACATAATCAGGTTTCAATTGACTCGCCTATAAGCAAGGGTCTTCCACTGACTGACTAATCCAGCATGCTGATCTAATGCTGGATGACCGAGTCTTTTTATTTTTTAAATCAACGCCCAATCCATCAACTACGTCACTAGAGTTATACTATACTTTTTAATCTATCTATCTAAAATTTTGGTAGTCACGTTTTTAGTCATGAAGTTACATGCATGACGTTAGATTAGTAACTCTGAAAATTTTCATCCTGAGTTTTTTTTATTGACCATCTTCTCATCCTAACTAGTTAAATTAAAAACCAGCGTATCCAGTGTTTAAAAAGAATGTGAACGTTACCCTGTGGGTTATCTTATCTTATCAATTTAAACCTTTATAACAAACAGGTAGTACACATATGATTAAGAATTCAATGTTTTGATGACGTTTACACAGTAATAGATCTACCTATGTTTTTGTCAAATTAAACCTAACCTCTCAACACCGTGACTAAATAAAGAAAAACCCTGATTTTAATAAGTTCATATAAATTGTATAACTTTATAAAATTCGAGAGTGGTCATCGAAAATATATCGATTTGGCCTAAAATAACCATTTCAGTGCAGATGGGAAAGGCTTGGTCTGAGTTATAGTAAATTGAACGTAAATTTTAAAAAATGGTATCACTGATACTATTACTATGGTAATATTTAATGAAGTTGTTTTTCGTAAGAGTACTCGTACGACAACATGCGAAAAATGAGTACCTAATAGTTAGTCTAGCGACAAATCTGAAATCGATTCAAAACCATCAAGCGCGTTGTATAATACCTCAATAAAACCGCTGAAGAATGACTTTGCTTGCGGTCGTAGCAAATCGGTGGATGGTAAAAGCTCAAGGTCTGTCGAAATGGTGCTCTTTGGTGAAGGCGGGTGAAGGCCTATGTTCAGCAGTGGATCTCTATTGGCTGACTATGATGACGATGTAATAAATATAAATGTTCTGAAAGCACCATCTGTATACACAAAAATGTGGAGTATTAACGTTAGGTACAGAAATGGTTTAAAGCGTAAGCTTTTGAACTGAGCAGTGTGCAGACAGAGCTGCTACACCTACCTTTAGTGTTTCTGCTGGATGCATTCTACAACAATGTTAAGTTTGAAATAAGAAAGTAAGTGCTAGCAAAAACCAAACTAGAAGTAAAACCATTCAAGCTTACCGCATAAACAAATATACAGCTCGAAATAAAAAAAAATCGTCCTTAAATTTGTCGCTAGCCTTACAAGGGCATTATTTGCTTTTACGAACCGACTCGGATTCGTTATCTGAGTGCAATTGGTTCGAGCGCACTTAACGTAGAGATCGGGCTTTTGGAAATCAGACTTTGACTATTCTTTTTGATAATATCCTCCGACTTTACGGTTTTTAATTCACACTTACACGACTCCGCTGCCACCAGGCAAAAAGAATACAATTATGAGCTAAATTTTTTACATTGTAAACGGAAACATAAATTAGCCGACAGTTCGCTGTCAGCGAGCTGGTTGCCATCAGATTGTTCGGTGATGTAATAAATAACAAATCACCTTGTTACAAAATTATGGTCTTCCTTTGTTAACCGACCATCTTAAGATCCTCCATTGTCTTTGTTTCAACCCTGTCGCCATTGACATTGGCAAAATTGTGGCTAACTCGGCCAACGACGCCACAAATTGAAAGAAGAAGAAGATGCCTTTCGTTCCAAGCAAACGTTCTGCGCGGTGTCGATGTAGTGGGGACACTTTACTTTACTTTATCAACATTATTATATCCTGCCACCTGTTTGAATGTCTTAGTGTCGTTCTACTATCGAAACGCCGCAAACACTTTGTTTTTTAGATCGCTGTCTTCATTCGAGATACTTTTTTTGCGAGCTATAATGATCTGCCCACTGTCTCTTCAACTTGCTTACTCTAATCGTATATGCCCGTGATCTTGGTTCTCCTACGGTCTTTATCGTAACCGATTCTACCTTGTAGTGAAACTCCTTGCTTTACTCTTTCTTTATTTTTATTTTCCGCTATCATTCTAACGGCACCCAACACCACAACCTAACAGATATTCTCCACGTATTGAATGTATCGAGAGGCCAGGGCGATGTGATGTAATCCTTCCAATGCTATTGTTTTCCAGCATTGATCTGTTTCAGCTCAGGCTTTGACTTAGATCTATTGAATGGGAATCGCTTTCTATAAATTCTAAGTACAATCTGAAACACAAAACAGTATGTTATCTCAGAAACTGATACAATTAATTAGATGAATAGCTAAAGCAAACAACACAAACTTAATCCCTAGAATTTTCAGGGGGTTGCGCGGAAAGCAGTATAAGCCAAAAACACGAATAACAATTACTCTCTTACTCTCATTCAAGAGTTGGCTAGTGTCTCGGCAGTGGGAAGAAATAAGATAAAGATAAAAGATAATAGATATTTATTTTCAAAGATGAAGGTACAATTTCTTGTAACATACCTTAAATCTACATATAAGATCCTAGATATTGGTACTTAATACTACGACCTTGGATATTGCTCGCGGAGTAGGTACATAATAAAAGCGGTAGGTCATTAGGAAATAGTTACAAAACCTTACCCTCCGTGCTAGATTTAACTGAGTGACGGCAGGGTAGTGTCAAAAAACAAATCCATATGAGTCAGTGATCAACTCTGGTAATGGAGTATAATATAATAGACCATGATGATGGTAAATAAATATGAATGTAATATTAGGCTGACCTTATACAATTATATTTTCTGCATACCAACCAATCAGCAAACTTTTACCCGGTTTTTGTGCGAAACTATTATGAAATTTTTAGTTTTCTACTATATTCAAATCAAAGGTCTCGTTGCGTAGTTAATTATAACCTATCTATGTGAATTATTACTGGTATGCTAATTGTATTAGATTACTGAAATGAATTAATGGCTTACCCAATAAATCGAGCATTATGCTCTTGAGATTAATTTGAGATTAAATTTAGTGTGTTACGAGATTTGGTACCCAAATTTCCATGTCTACTCAAATATAGATTATTTCGCGTAGCTAAATCTATCTTGTCAGGAAAATAAGATAATAATCTTTGTGATAAAGCTCGCGTGGGAAGTATTTGTACTTCAGTTTGTGAGACGTTTCAAAGTGATCCCTATGATTTTATTGAATACTGTATTGATTTTGGTTTCGACTTAAACTATTTATGGTTCTATTTTTTGCCGCCAAACCTTAAAAATCTCTGTTATATTATTCCGGGTGTAAAAATAACTCCCAAAGACTCATCATTATCATATCAGCCAACGGACGACCCTTGCAGGACAAGCTTCTTCCAAAGAGTGCCATGATGACTGATCTGATAAGCCTTCACCATCCACCGGCTTTCTGCAACCGCTTGAGGGCGTTCTATACTTCGTTTACCATTTTGCGGTTGTCACCTTAAGGTGACAAAACTAGGTGACAGATGGGAATAATCCTGCTATTCGTGAACTTTTATTTTCCAGTTAAAACAGAACTTTCAGAAATTCCAAATATATATCAAAAAAAGTCAAAAGTGTCCCACACCCCATGTAAATTCTCATAAAGACGTCTTTTTGCTTTTTGTTAAGCTTATTATTCTAGTAAACATTATCAAATACTCAAAGCTTATTCTGCGTATTTTAATAACAACTTAACAGTTCAAAGCAAACATTTAAAAGCAAATTTAAATATTATACTCAAAGGACTCCAAATAAACACAATACCAGCGGCTCAAAAATGTTCTATATTTTCGTTTAATATTTCATTTGTATAACTAATCAACTGTCTTTGTAGTTAAACACAGTTAAAACAGAACTTTCAGAAATTCCAAATATATATCAAAAAAAGTCAAAAGTGTCCCACACCCCATGTAAATTCTCATAAAGACGTCTTTTTGCTTTTTGTTAAGCTTATTATTCTAGTAAACATTATCAAATACTCAAAGCTTATTCTGCGTATTTTAATAACAACTTAACAGTTCAAAGCAAACATTTAAAAGCAAATTTAAATATTATACTCAAAGGACTCCAAATAAACACAATACCAGCGGCTCAAAAATGTTCTATATTTTCGTTTAATATTTCATTTGTATAACTAATCAACTGTCTTTGTAGGAGAAAAAAAGGTTCAAAGTATATTATGTATTTGTAACTTTTTTTGAATATCCTGACGGATCGTCCTGATGGTAAGCAGTGATGTTGCCTATTAATTTCCGCAACACCAGAGGTACTGTTGAAGCGTTGCCTGCCCTGTAAGACTTTTTTTTTAAGTCGTGCACTCCTTTTATTGTGTACGAGCAGCGTTAAAACATCCAAAGGAAATTCATTCTACAACCTGCATGAGTGAGAAAGAAAATTTATCACGAAACGAGTAGTGTGTGAACTATGTGTTGATGAGTTTTATTTAGATGGGGTACGGTGGTAAAATCTCGATGCGATACCTAATATAAAAATCGTACAAGCACCACGATTGTAAAATGTTTAAAACTAAAACTTTACTCAAATGTGTGTGTGCAATAACTCTCTAAAATCTCTAAGGATATTTAAGGAATTAATGCTGAATAAGCAAGAAATACTGTAGAACATGTCACACACAACATATTGTGATTCATAAAAGCAAATGATCACATTTGCATACAATACCCACAATCGCCTGTTCCGTAGCATCGTAAAAAACTGCTTTTTTTTTTTTTTTTATATAATTTGGAGACAAACAGGCTGACAGCCTGCCTGATGGTAAGCAGTTACCGTCGCCTATTGACCTCAGCAATACCAGAGGTACTGCTGAAGCGTTGCCTGCCCTGTAGGACCTTTTTTATATTTTTTTTGAAGCTGTTCATATTGTACGACAGCGGAAAAACATATATTGTACGACAGCGGAAAAACATCAGAAGGAAGTTCATTCCACAACCTGCACGTATGGGGAAGAAAAGATCTCATGAAGCGAGTAGTGCGAGACACCCACTTATCGATTAGGTGTGGATGAGCCTTGTTCCGCTGTCGTGAGGTACGATGGTAGAACCTCGATGCGGGTATAAGGTTGAAAAGTTCCTCAGAGCATTCCCCATTATATAGACGGTAGAATACACTGAGCGAGCCGATGTCTCGGCGAAGGCTCAGTGGCTCTAACTTGGTTGAGATATTGGGATCGTTGACGATCCTAACGGCTCTTCTCTGTAGGGAGTCGAAACGAAGCAGCTGATACTTGGGGGCACCGTGCCATAGATGTGAACAGTATTCCATGTGCGGCCGAACTTGTGCTTTGTAAAGCAATAAACGTTGCGTCTGCGTGAAATACTGTTTGGCACGGTTAAGGACCCCAAGTTTTTTAGATGTTAATACAGCTTTCGCTTCAAGATGACTCCCATACTGGACCTCGCTAGAAATTTCAACACCCAATATCCCAATGCTTGTAGAAATGGAGAGAGGAATGCTCTGAAACCTCGGAGCGATGTCGAATGAGACCTTTTTCGCTGTGAACGCACACACTTGTGTCTTAGTGGGGTTAAAGGTAACCAAGTTTTGGTTACCCCAGTCTGAGACTAATTGTAAAGAACTCTCCACTTCAGACACAAGACTTAACCTATTTGCCACAACTTCAGCATGAGAGATGTTAGCTCGGCCAGAGTAGAAAGTGTCACCCGTACTGTCATCCGCATAACAATGAAGACCGCTAATTTGTAGCAAATCATTGATATGCAAAATGAATAACGTGGGCGACAACACTGATCCCTGGGGTACACCAGCATTGATGGGCATAAAATCAGAGCAAGATCCGTCAACAATGGATCTAATGCTACGCCCGGATAAAAAACTGGCGACCCATTTGATCAGACACTCTGGAAGACCGTAAGCTGGTAGCTTTGTGAGAAGTGCCTTGTGCCAAACCCGATCGAACGCTTTCGCGATGTCCAAACTTACAGCCAAAGCCTCCCCCCTACTCTCAACGGCTTCGGCCCAACGGTGAGTCAGGTATACCAGAAGATCACCAGCTGATCGTCCGTGTCGAAAGCCATATTGTCGATCACTAATCAGCTGGTGATCCTCCAGATAACTGAGAAGCCGAGTGTTGATCACCCGCTCCATCACCTTACAGAGTAGGGAGGTTATTGCTATAGGTCGGTAGTTGGACGGATTGGTTCGATCCCCTTTTTTAGGGATAGGATAGACATGGGCTACCTTCCACGCAGATGGAACAACACCAGTTGTGTAAGAGAGGTCGTAAAGTAGCGAAAGAACGGGACACAGCTCGGGGGCACACATCTTGAGCACTACAGCCGGAATGCCGTCAAGCCCATTCGATTTTTTCACGTTTAGGGATAAAAGTTCCTTACGTACAGCTTTCTGGGTAAAGTGTACCTCAGGCATGGAACAAAAAAACCGAGTTATTGACGGAGGTGTAGCATCCCCGACGTGGATAGTCGAATTGGAGGCAAAAAGAGACCCAAGGGAATTGCTTCTTATTTTCATTAACCTGAAAACTCTTAAACCATTTTCACAACAATTCTTAAATACATTTTCATCTTCCTCACATTTTCAGAGATCGTTATAAGCGTTAGCAAAAACTTGATTCGCTAAAATATTCTCACGTTATTAAACTTTTTATATATTTTTTCGGCAAACAAAGATTGAACTTCCGAACTTTCTGCAATAAAGTTAACGATGTTTCTAATTAAAAACGGTAAAAAGGCATCAGGGATCCCTTCGTCAATCCCTAAGCAAAAAGAGGTCTATTTCGTTTCTTGTCACACTTAGGTTAATGGGCTTTTGTGAGAGAGAGAGACGAAATATATTTCAATTAAGAAATGTGTAATGTTGTTTTAAATGGCAGCTGTCTACTTTTGTTTGAAAATAAAAGTCTGCAAAGAATACATTTCAAAGACGGCGCGAGCTATAATATAAAAAAATATAATCCCACTTTTGCATCTTCATTTTATATTTTATTTCACATCGAAACCTGATAATTTAATTTAGGTTATATGAATGTCATGACCTTATAATGGCAATAATAATAATATGTTTGCTGATAATAAATACAATCATGGGTATTCTATTTCTATATAAGTCGGTATTCTCATCCCATTTTTGATAAAAAGCCATAACTTGCTTTTCTTCTACATATCTTTGAATATTTTAAATTTAGTATTTCGATTTTTGTTCTTCGTTCAAATCGTTATAATCTCGTCCCTTCGAACTTTATATTGACTTTTGCTCTGAAACACTCATCACCATCACCGCGTTTTTTTCTAATGGGCGCTGGCCTACACATGAGCGAGAGTGTAAAACTTACGGCTATAAAATAAATTTACCGCAAGTTTCAAGCAAGCAATATCCTATTATAGTTTTGAATAAAGAGATCAGCTAGCATTTTATATTTATGCTTGGTCATGGTCTAGATGCTATTGTAGTAAAATGATAACTGGCGTTTTGACCTTAAACGTAAATAAAGGCTATATTCTTACTAAGATATTGTATAATCTAAATAATCATTCAATTCGAATAATATCTTTAAAATGTGAGAGGAATCAGGAAAGGTAAGAAAAAAACTGCGAATGAAATAGCGCGGGTTAGCATTACTATATGAGATACTATTAGATATATTACAAATAGCAAATATTTCAGGAAGAATAGCAACTCACATCACGACTACCGTAAATAGTCGCCTACTTCTACCCTTTTCAATTAAAACCAACCCTCGCATTTAGCATTGCTATCAAAACTAATTATGATAAAAAAGATAAAACAGAAGGGGACAGGAATGAGTGAAAGTCACGTGATATGAGGAAGGTCTTACCGTAAATCGTAATTGTAAAGTTGATCAATGATATAGGTAGTATTACAACTGTACAGTATTATTTTATTCCTAGTTTACAATTAAGTTCAGTAACAAGACTGCCCAATCAAAAGACACAAGGTTAACAAGTACATTGCCTCTCGTGCGTTGAAGTTTTGCGCCGCGAAGGCCTCTCTGTTATGGCCTAACAACTTTGAAAAAGCCTCGACCGGCTGCTTAACGTGCCCTCCGAAGCACGGGAGCACTCGGTTCATATTGCCACTGGCGGTCACCCATCCAGGGTGGATGCTACGCGGACCAGTGCTTAACTTCGTTGATCTATTAAGAAATACTTAGCTAGATATGTATGTCACGAGCGCTCCATAAGCTAAGTAGTATGTGTATTGTTAAAGATATTTTCGGTAGTTGGTACCACTGTGTCTCCTCTGTATGTACCGAGTACTGCTTATAGTTCAAATAAAGGTATTTTGAACCAGGTATATGCTGTGTAACCGAAAATGACTCACAAATCAAGCAGCACAAATGATTTACAAACCGTAACCCCTAAGCTGTAGGTAGCGGTGTAGAATAGGGTGGGTGATGGACACTCCCGCAAATTAGGCTGAGTGCACTGAACACACTCGTCTAAAATATTGAAACACGCGTCATGAGTAAACAAACATTAAATCATTCACAAGGTGCAAAGCACACTATGGTAACAAATCCACGGGTGCCAAAATATAGGTGTGTTTTAACCTGAGCGTTTCTGAGGCCTTCAAGGCGGCTTCAGGGCTCTGAATCCAAGATAGCCGTACGAATCCAAATGATTGTGAATTTTATTATTTACTCAGTTTTCAGAAAGCACTGGTGGTCTAGTGGTAGTGACTCCGCCTTCCGATCCTAAGGTCGTGGGTTCAAATCCGGTCGTGCACCAATGGATTTTTCACTACGAAAAATTTACAATGCCAGTGCTCTCATGCGGTGAAGGAAAACATCGTGAGGAAACCGACATGTCCAAGAACTAAACATTCAAAAGACATGTGCCATCCACCAATCCGCATTGGGTCCGCGTGGTGGATTAAGACCCAATCACTCTCGCTGGAGAGTAGGCCAGAGTCCCAGCAGTGGGAACATTAGAAGGCTGTCATGGTTATGATGATGACTCAGTTTTAAATTCGGATAATGCAACGCTAATGTTACTAATTATGTTTTCAACCAATGATAGATGCGGATGAGACATAATGATAAAAACTTTCTCATAAGAGTATAAAATTAAAGTAATAAACTACAACTAACTCTGCATCGTTCAAAAATTGTTTTTTGAAACTACAGATTCAGAACGCACACGCAACTGTAACGACTGGACTCGTGATTATAATTTAAGTGTATAACTTACTATCAGTATAATAAACCTTCTGCCAAAGGAACATTTATGTACACACAAATATTTGCCACTAGCTTTTACTTAGTTTCTAAACCATGATTTAAAAATGTTTCATGTTTAATTTTCTTTTTTCCTTGTTCCAGGTTCATAAAAGGAAGCATGGAGACCGTCGTCCAATATTTACTCCTGGCCCTAGCGCTGACTTCAGTGCAAATATCCTACACTGAAAGCCGTCTAAATGAAAAACGCAGAGATAAAACCGAGAGAAGACACCACGGCGCGCTAGCTAAAGATAATATATGCGAGATAACCAATAGAGAAGCTAAAGTTCACTGTTACTGCGAAAATACAAACGTGAAGATGGCGACTCGAGCCGACTGTTGGGTGTTCAACGGAGGGATCGAATCTAACGATCCGATATGGAACACTTTCAACTCACAACCCCATTTGGAAAGGCTGACTTTTAACGTCCGATCGGACGGAGCACTCAAGTTTGTCCCGCTACACGTCATCCACCGCATGAAACGCCTGCAAAAACTGTACATACACTACGCTACGTTGACTACAATTGAAAAAAAGACATTCTCGAATATGACGACCCTGAGAGAACTTACGTTGACTAATAATAAAATAACCGAACTTGACTTCTCGTCTTTCACAAACCTACCCTCACTCGTAAACCTCACCATAAAAGATAATAAAGTGACTGAACTACAGCGTGATGTATTCGTGAATCTTCCGAACCTTAGATGCTTAGATCTATCGTTTAACAGTATTAATTTAGTACACGATGGAGCCTTCGAGCACCTGACCGTTCTCAACGACCTGATTCTGGAGGCGAATTTAATTACTGTGCTGACTAGAGACACGCTCAGGGGTCTGGCTAATCTCACCAGATTGGATTTGAGGTCGAATAAGATGTCGATGATCGGGGATTTGACCTTCACCGAACTGTGGAATCTAAATGAGCTGCTATTGGATAACAATGAATTGCGATATCTGTCGGAGCGAGCGTTCGACGGACTCGCACAGCTCCAGAAATTATCAATGACTGGTAATCAATTGAAATCCATCAATGAAGGGCTTTTGGAGGGCGTGCGCGGGCTTGAGTTATTGGATTTGAGGAACAATGACATTGAATATTTTACTTACGAGACGATTAAGCCGATTTTGGAGAATTTGAAGATGAAGTCGTCTGTTCTTTATTTGAGTGGTGAGTGCTTTATTCGTTTTTTTTTTTGACAAAAACTCGTCATGACTATTTTGCCTTCTGATCCCACTAATAGAACTAAAAGAACACCGGCTTACAAAAAAATAATAATGAACATTGTTACATGGGTTTGGACATAACATTCCACGTATTATATTTTTTTATCAAAAACATTTAATTTATTAGATACGTTCTACCCAACAAACTCATGGAAATATAATAGCTGTACTTAGCAAACAATGACTTATTCCCAATGGTGTTTTAATCTCTACATATAACATTCCCCCTACACAACACGAATGAGTGTATCAGCTCCCTTTGCATCAACAATGATGTAATAACTCGATTTAGGAACAATGCAGACTGTTTTGTTATTATTAACAAAATAAACCGCTTTTTTCATGAATTTTATTCAGCATTTTTTTTCCTGACATAGCAAGTGACAGGACAATCAAGGCCTGATGTTAAGCACCACGCTTGATTATTACATCTAAATTAATTGATGATACAGATGTGGTTTGTAAGAGCACTGGGTGATCACAAAACGACTACTTAAGTAGTAACCAAAGACTTTAAAGTCCTTGGTAGTACCTAATCCAACATTGCAATCCAAACCTATTTCCACTAGTTATCTTATTTTGTAGGTAACTAGTGCAACGCCTCGTGACTTTGTCTACGCTAACTTTTAAATCAATTTGTTTAAAGCGGTGGTTGGGGGTTCAAATCTTGATCGAATCAAAACTTTTTTTGGGATATTATTATCTTTAGTATATCTTTTAACACTATAAAAACAAAAATAACCTACGCTTACTTTAGTTCGTGCAATATTCTTCCCGCTGTGTTATAAGGAAATAAAAATTCGAGAGATATTTTCTTAGTGCATCATCATTAAAAGATACATGTCCCAAAAATCTACCATGTCTACCATGGTTCCAAACTTTCAGAACGAAATTTTGTTCAATTCTTACCACAAAAAAACATTAACACCGAAATCGGTCCATAAAACGACATGTGAGAGTGAAATAAGTTATAGGCACATTTTTTTTTGGTATAGGCAGGAGCAGGACTCTAGGACTAATCGTTTAGGATGTTCAATAACCTCAGTTAGTCTGTCAGACAGGCAAGTTACGCAAATATATAGAGATTTTGGGTACTAAAATGTCATTATTACTTTACCCGGTAAATTCGCGAAGCAACTAGTATTACTCATAACACGAGTCGGATCGGATGTAACAACCCTAGTGAATAATGTATACACATAAACCCACTCACAAAAGATAAGGTTCTTATGTACCTACCAGTGTTAAGTTATTCAGTGAAAGTTACTGATCTGTAAAGCTAAAGTTTATAAAAAGCGGCAAACGTCATTTCCTGCAATATTTTACCTTTAAAATAATGTACTTATGGGCGGACTTAATACACATAATAATAACAAATAAGTTCCAAACCTTTCTAGACCTAAACTAAGTTTTGTATCATAATTATTTTTGTGTAAATGGTTTATAACAAGTCGTTTCTGTATGTATCTATGTATCCAGAAATTTGTGGTGAGAATCGAAATTGCAACCTACAGCGCAGAATGTAGAGCCATTTCAAACTGAGCTATAATAAAAGTTTATTAACATCCGCTAATAAGAAGTATTCTTCTGAAGTTCTTCAAAGTGCCATCCACCAATCGACATTGCAGCATTATAATGAAATTAATTATATTTACAAATAGATTACAATTGGCGCTTAACATCAGGCAAATGACATTTACTGACAAAAAAACTCGTACCTACTATTATACCTTTAGCACGGCAAGCACCATTTTGAGAACTCAGGATTAAAACACGAGTTGTGTGTTTGGAATTTAAAGTTACCCAAGCAGAAGAATTTATACCCAAATGTTAACAAACTTGCAAAGTTTTGAGATTCAGATTTCAAAATTCACATAACACTTTTATAGTATAGTTTCTAGTTTTGAATCTTCTGTGATGAAATTGGTAGTTCTAGGTAGTAAATTCTTTCCGGGTGTCTGGTTAAGGCAAGGCAGCCAAAAAACACTGGCTTTCAAAATACACATTACCAACCTTGTGTTAAATACTTCAAAAGAATTCTATACCTGAGAAAAAAGGACCACCTCAAAAGTAGCAAAAAAGTCTTATCCATCCATCTTTGTTCGCAGGTAACAAACTGACGTGTGACTGCCGACTTTCCTGGATACAAGTGCTCCGAAATGAAACAAAAAGTGAGCCTTTACAATCGGCCCTTGATGACGTCTCTTGCATTCCCATCGAAAGAACGGACACCACTATAGCACCGAAAGCGGAGCACAAGTTAGAAAATGAAGCAGTCAGCGAAGCCAATGAAGAACTTAAATTTGAACCTACCGTAGAGCCAGTCATTGCAAGCCAAATAGCTGTTGTGGATATGCCGTTAGAACTGATGCCGTGCCCAAACGAAATGGTACAAAAAGGCGAAGATTCCTTGATGCTTTCATCGAAGGATGAAAATTTCTGGCAAGCGAGCTCGAGTAACCAGATACTGATGAACATATCTTTAGTGCTAACGTTATTGATGGCAACGATCTAAGTGCAATTTAAACCGGACTCTATAGCGTTTGTTAAATAATGTACCTACGTTTGTTGAAACATGTGGTCACACCTTCTTAAACAGATGCTATCTCTTATTTTAGGATACTAAGGCTGGATTCGAACAAACTTTTGTAAGATTATATAATATATTATAATTTGTATTCGCCAAATAAGTCATAGCTATCTAGGTAAGCAATTGTCAAAATAATTAACTATCACTTTAAAGAAATAAGTTAAAATTCGCTTGCTGCTTTACAAACTGATTGTACGAACTGAAATTATTTTTACTAACTTTATTATCTTTGATAGCAGATAACAGATAATAAATACCATACCTACTTACCACACAATAAGCTTTGTCCCAGAAGCGCGTTACCAGAAGTTAGTTGAATCCAGCCATTGCCTAAATCTACTCCCACATAATTTATACAAAGACAAGTAAGACGAGTCAGAATAATGTTAGTCTATACCTACTAAACCTAAATTAAATGTAGTTACATCCCAATAAAATAAGTACTGTAATGATGTACTGTGCTTTACTAATATCGTAAATGAGGTAAAGCCAGAATAGAGGGCCCACAAATCTAACTTTGAACGTGAAATATTGTAAGTATGTAGTTTCGTAAGTTTTGTATTTTAGACATTCTTTAGCATTTAAGAATAAAGACTGTTTTACTAAATTATTCTTCAACTAGAATAGATAAGTGAAGTGATATTTTGTAGTTGATGCAAAAACTTTGATGTATTTTCAACAAAGGTAAAGTAAAGTAAGGTCTAGTCGCTTAGTAATATTCTGATTAAGGCGATTTTGCCACCAAGCGTCTCCCATTTTACTCTGATTTCTGAATTATCCCCTGGAAAGCTTGGAGGGAGAATCGTCCTAAAAAGCCAACGAATTGTATTAAAATTGTTGCATTACGTATTTATAGAGTTTAAAATTCAAACACTGTAAAAAGCTATGTAATATCCGCTAACTGCTAACGGTATTATTAATTTAACAAAATTGTTTTGTACTACAGTAGCATTTGCGTCGATTTCATAATTTTATTAGAACACAGTAATGCTCGCATTGCTGTGTTCCGGTGTGAAGGGTATGGTTTCCGGTGAAATTACTGGCACATGAGGCTTTCGATCTTAGCCTCAAGGTGGCAACCCGCGAGTGATACCTCTGGTATTGCAAGCGTTCATAGGCTGCGGTAACCGCTTACCATCTTGTGGGCCGTACGCTTGGATGCCACTTCAGTTGTATAAAAAAAAAAAAAAAAAAAAAAACTAGTAAAAAAACAACCTTATAGAATGTCAAAATATTACAATGCGTTAATTAAACGATAACATAGCACGGGTTACCGACCTAGTAGAAAGTAACCAATAAAATAAAGTGACCTATAGGTTTATACAAGTCAAACCTTGCAAATTGAGTGTTTTGTATGTGTAAAAAAAAAGCTAGGAACCCAGCCGAGTTTGTTGTCGGGTTCTTCTAGGCACGTGGAACTAGCGTAAATTTACATAGCTTTCAAAACGAACTTTTTTTTATAAATAAAAATATTTTCTATTTGAAATTGGATCTGTAGCCTATTTTAATTTATGATTCATAGTACCTAACTTAACCTTTATGTATTCGCAGGTATTAAGCGTTAGAACAAATCTGTTTGGAATTTGCAATATTTTTTTAAGACCTTTGCTAATTAAAAAAAAACTAAATAAGTCGTTACCAACTAACAAATAAGTCGTTAGTAAAATCATACCTAAAATTAACATAATATTTTATTTTTATCGAAACGCTTTTTAATTTATATTCTGAATTGGACCTTAACAATCTAAAATCGACTCTCTAGCTTTTCAGAGTATTATAGAGTTTTTTGTGACAGAGCTCTTCCGGGAAAGTGCTATACAATACGAGTACTCGGTACCACACCTTTACTGCCTATCAATTCTATGTAGATAATAAGTATCAAAATATTTAATTTTGATTGTTTATTATTTTTAATAGCTTTTTAATTCATGTTTATCCACTATAATAATAAGTTTATTATGTAATATGATATTAAAACCCATTATATTATTAACTGTATAACTTCTGAAACGGTTACCTAATAAATTTATCATCTTTTAATGTATCAACTCATCGACTTCATATGGTATCATATCTGTTTAATGTAAATAAAAACTTATTTAATAATTATTACTAATTAATAAATAATTAATAAGACACTGCTTCATTTTATTTAAATAATCCTTCAGCCACATTATTTCTTTTATATTGTCTGTTCAAATTTTTCTTTGCAAAAACTACATTTTAGTCCATTCATCCGTAAAAACAAAAGCTGACAAAAGCATAGTGTTGTATAAAAACTATCACAAAATTGATGCTTGAGTCACAGTAAAGTACAAGTGGGAGGGGTATTAAACATAACATGATAGAAATTAATTAGGTTTAAGCATATTGGTGGAAGACTTGTTCAGACTAAGTACTTGCGTAGAACTGTGAAGATTGCTACAACAAAACGCATTCGAATTTCTAAGTATTTTAACAATATTAAATTCAAAACTTCAAAAGCTAGCTAGTGTCATAAAATCTAAATCTAAATCAGAAGTTACCAGAAGAAACGTTTCAAGGATTAAGGCTACGCAACTCTGAGAGATAATTTCGGCGTTGATGACCATTTTACAAAATACGAGCCTAGAAGTAACCGTATTGTCGTTGTCTTTGGTCAGCGTCCAATCAAGCGCCGTACCCTATTTACAGTAGGTACAATAATAGTACTAAGCTCGAAACTGATTTCAGAAGTTGGCTAATGACACTGAATTATAACAGAGTTTGGTTACCTTTGGGAGTTGCGGGGTAACTCAAGGAAAGTGCTTTAGGCGGCATCCACATGATTACAGAGACAAGGATATTAGTTTGTTTCAAAATTTTGTTTTAGCAGAGGAGAGAAACAGACAGAAGTTTCACTTTGATTGTGCCAAATAAACCACAGTAAACCTAGGTACATGCGAAAATTTGGCTTCAGCTTATAAACAATGAAGATCACTCAATTCTGCTAATTTAATGACGCATCACGTTAACTTGCAGTATCGACATGATGTATGTTTCATTAGGTTTACGTGAGGCTGTGTTAATGTCAACTGCACGCACATCATAAGTTAAGAGAATCGGACCCTTGATCATTTAAGGTAAAATTAGCTTGAGAACAATTGAAAGGCGTCTTAGCTAAATAATAAAACGAATATAAAAAAATAAGCTATTTTTGTCATAGTAAAGAAGGAATATTATTTACTCTAAACTTTAAAATCAGAGCAACCTCTAGAAATTATTTTTTTGCAATGAGAACTCTAAAAACCAATGCTTACTAAATAAAGGGAGAAAAATTTGTATGATTGAGTTATGGCACCTAATACTATGGTCAAGTAAAACTAAGCGTCAAAAATCTAAAATGTTACTGTAATTTGCTGCCATTGTATTAGCATCATTGCCTCCTGTTACTAGGTCTCATTGCAGCATTGCATCAGAATATTCGAATAATTAAGGAAGTAGGTCAGAAACAAATCTCAACTCAGACTGGCATGAAATTTGGTCGCGCTGTTTCGCTTCCTGTGAAATGAACTACTAGAAAATGCAGAATTCCTGAGAACGGTATAATGCTTTACTTATGTTGATACTTCTGCGCTCCGTGGTTAAACAGTTTTTTTTCCACAGGAACCCGGGAAAAAAGTAGCCTATATGCTATTCCAGACCATAATCTATGCCTGTACCAAATTTCATAGATACGTTTAGTCGTTTGGGCGTGATGTTCTCACAAGCATTCAAACATCCAAACGTTTGCATTCACCTTTAATATTAAAGTGATTATTATGATTTCTTGTAGCTAGGTGTGGAGCTTGTTTTTTTCTTTGCTATTTTTGCTTTCAATCAATGTATTTTGCTTTACTTTGGTCATTTATCATATATTTTCTGTGTAAGGTTGAATGAGGTCAATGGTTAGACTCATATTTTTGAAGACTTTATATTATGT
This sequence comes from Colostygia pectinataria, assembly GCA_951394395.1. Taxonomy (NCBI): domain Eukaryota; kingdom Metazoa; phylum Arthropoda; class Insecta; order Lepidoptera; family Geometridae; genus Colostygia; species Colostygia pectinataria. The sequence continues at coordinate 8,358,876 of OX596362.1, forward strand.
CGTCGCATTGTTTGAGAATCAATGTATAAAGTTTTAAATTCAAAGAACAATGGATTATGCGTTTATAGAACTAACTTATAGCATAAACACATTTTTAACTCCTGCTGTATTCCCGTAAGTGTCATAAAAATATCCTATTACACATGAAATTACGCCCAGACACCATTTGTCTTGTAAGTAATTATGTGGGGAAGTGAGAATTACATATATCCTGTTACACAGGTGAATGAAAAAGTAGAAATGTGTAATTACGAGGACACTCTTAAAAATTATCCTGACTCATAAAAATTTTGAGGGTCTGAGTGGGGCGTGGTCCATAGTACATAACAATGATATAGGCACTATTCATAGTTTTTTAAAAAGCAATGACACAGGGAATAAGTAAAGGTAGGCCTTCGGTAATATTATGTTTGTTACGGTTTCTGATCAAAGTTCTTCTAAAAGCTTGTGCACATTAGGCGCTTTCAAAGGTGTACACATTCAAGCGCGCGTTTGACATGAATCTCTATTTTCTTATAAAGTGCCTAGTAGAGTACACGGTCTAACTCACACTGCACGTGCGCGTGACGCTTGCGTCAAATTCGCTGCATGACAGTGTAGAATAACTGTAACCTTCGTAGAATTAGTAAAATCGGGGCCCGGACTCTGCATGAAACCCACAGACGCCATGAATAAAAAAATATTTTGCATTGATACTTAGGTGAACGAACACTGGTAGCAAACATTTGACTGGTAGTAATAATATTTATTTTAGAAATTTCTTGCAAATAAATTTAGCTTAAATAATTTGTTTAACAATTTTAATAAGAGTAGAGTAGAGTAGAGAGTATTTGATCAAAAAATGTCTCCGATATTCATTCCGATTTCCAACATTTTTAATACTCTAAGTATAATATCGACTGGTAAAAGCCTTTGATGGTTGCAGCTTTATCCTCAAAACATTTTACTTACGCTAGCAATAACTTATACAATTAACAAATTAGTAGTAGATTCCCTCGGAAGCCATCAAAATCGCGAAATATTTAGAGAAAAAAAAAAAAAAAAAAATATATTTTATAATCTGTGCAATGTCGCTGTCAACGTCACTTTTTCTTTCGCGCGTCTATCGAAATCGCTTGGAATTTCATATATAATTTTCAATTTATTCATAAACTGTGAATAAGAAATTCAACCCTTTGAATTCATTATGTGACAAAGTGTTTATGATGGTCAGTGATGTGGAATTTCAAAAAATCAAGATTATGTTATGGAAATCTGCTCCGCCACAAACTTTCACCAGTCAGGTTTGAATGGAAGTTAATTGACATCAGGACTACTGCTAAGTATCTCCATCTTAATTTACCTTTGAGAGCTCCAGGTAAAATCTATGTACTCACTACTTTGGGCAAATAATAAGGAAAGTTTTCCATAGCAACATAACAATCCAAGAGGTTATTATCTTTGACACTGTGCCTGTACCCCCACGACAATCAGAATATGGTACGCGATACCAGTACTGTGTTATCGATACATACGAGATGTTATGGGTACCAACGTAAAGCAATAAATAAATATGAATATGAAATATCACAAGGACCGTATCAGGTACCTACTACATATTTTATCCTACAAAACACTGAATATGAGAGATGTTCTAGTATCTAGACTACAATCCAACCCAAAGCACAGTGTCCATTACCCAGAAGTAGTTCATAGCTTCTGTAATTCCGTGCTCTGTACGCGATACATTTTGCACGATGACCAGACAATTGTCACGCGATGACATAGCTCTGGTACTGATACGAGATATCACAAAGTACAGTACGAGATACAGTACTAAGCATTTAGCTCTACAAAACACAGAACAGAGATGTTCTGGTAGACTAACTCAACCTTGCTTTAATACGGACATTTCACAATGAAGAGGAAAACATACTGCATCGTTTAACAGCTATGTTGGGATGATGGACCAAATATAAATAACCTAGTGTGGAAGCTTTATTTGATTAGTGAATCACCATGTGGGTAAGTAAATAGTATAGTAAAATACTCTAATACTGTGGTTGTTCGAAAGACAGAGCTCTAAAATTGGGTACCAACACCTTTAAATGGTGAAGCATAAAAAGACCACAGCGCAATCATCACATGGTAAACAAACCATTCTATCAATACAAGAAAACTGATCTTGAGCAAGAACTTATCGGAGGAAAATCTTTACTCAAGAATAAAATTGCTTTAACAAGACTTAAAATATCAAACAAAGCTGATTCCTAAAGCAAACTAGATGGTAGGAAACTGGTAAGGTTTCACAAGCACAAGCACAAGCAAACAAACCAACATGGAGATCATACCCAAATGTAACCACATATATACCCAAATGTAACCACATATGCCCCGAGAGGGTTGCACTACTTAGATCATACATCAGATGTATATCAACATACAGACAACATAACTCAAAAGTTTTATCCTGTTGTAAAACATCTATACTTAACAAAGTATAACAGCGTGTTAAAGTAAAATTTATAATTATTAAATTATTTAATAATTTTAAAGAATATGTCTGACACAATGCGTCCACTAAAAATAATATTAGTGCTCACTTAGAGAGCTTAGTAATATATTTTCCTATTTAAATAGAGACGCCAAAAGCTTATATATATATGGTAATTTGATAACATTAGGTAATGTGGAACAAATCTGTAAAAAACATTACTAAGTATGTAATGTAATCCCATCTCAGATAGTATTATTGAGATAGCCAAACCAGAAAAGGTTAAATATATCTTTAACCAGTTGTATGCATAATGCAGGCTTGATTTAATATAACCTGAACAACAGGAAATTTATAACAGGAGTCATGTGACACAATCAAAAGATTAATATGAAACTTCTTAGAAGATCACTAAATTACCTTTTATAGCATTTTACATACAGCTATAACATGTGAAATATCACATTTTTGCCTGACAATGTTAACAGAGAGCAACAACTACATATATATTGAATTTAAGACTTTAGGACACAGCTTACAAGTAAAATCTTCTCATATGACTCCACTACACTGCCTTTACAAAATTCGTTCATAAATCTGTTACCAGCATTATTTTCCTGAAAACACAGTTATTCTAACAGTTTTCACCTAATATCTATTGTTTGATAGTTTGAAAACAAGGAATTGGTGCAATGCATGATGCGATGCATGCATAACAGAGCCAACACATTTTCACATTAATTACAACATTCTAAGTGTATTGTATTAAAACAAGCTGCATGAATTTCCTATTTCATATTTTATTATTTTCAAATAATTTGAATTACCATTAGAAGAACGGATTTTGGTATCAACATTTAAGACTTTACATTTGGTCTTCATATAAAAGGATTTTACAAATTAACTGGTATTAGATACCTACTTTCAAAATGGCCTGGCCATAGTAAACGGTCTGGTTCAAAAAGATCAAAATAATGGCAAAGACAAATATATTCAGTTTTATTCCATAAGTAAATCATGAAGATTCTATGAAATTAAGTTCTTAAAAATATATGAGATCTCAAGGATGAAAACATGCTTACATTACATATGTCAAATTATGTTACATTATATTTGGATATTCTGGCACTCACACAATCCAGTTGCTGGTATTTGGCATGCTGAAAATACATATTGCATGCATATTTTCGGCTAAATGACTCTACAATATAATTCTCATTTATAAATATTTTACTTAATTTTAAAATATTTTAATATTTGCAGCTTACCAAAATATTCTTATCAGGAAAATCAAATGATTTAACACAAATTTGAATTAACTCATTTATGTTATTATACATTTATGTGTCATATGAGGTTTAACAACAATCAACAGTACTTATATAGGTACTTTCTTTTAAATTTTTTGTTATATATTAATAACTAGATTTGCTCTCACATGAGTTGAAGCAGTTTGAAATCATATTATTTATAAATTTTATTAACCACTATGGTTACGATAAATGGTTACAACTAAATAACATGATGTGGGGGAAAATCACTGCCATAACCTGCAATTACTATAGTCAGTGTCCAGATTCAATTTCACATTCAAATAACACTACTTCTGCTATTTAAATATTGGAACTTGGTATGAAAACATACATTTGTTTCCTACATAGCAAAGTCAATGTGAATGCTGATAAAGTATCATATTACAAGTGTTGATACTTAGCGGAATTGAGCAAGGAGACAAATAATGGTTTATAATTCCACCATAAAGGTGCTTATTATCTTATATAGGTAGGTACTAGTAAATTATAGGTCTGATTAAGATTGCCCATCTTAGAAAGAAACTCTACTTTATGCGTTAAAACTCTAACAATTTCATCAACAAAATGGGTTGTGGGCTTTACTTTTGTCACCAAAAGTTAAAAAAAGTGCATAATAAAGCCATTATGATCCATTAAATAGTAATGGATAGAGTCTATCCAGTACAAACAGGTGATGAAACAATCACAAAACAGTTAGATACTTGATCCTGGTAGCAAAACCATTACAATAATATAGTTACTAGTACCATCTCGGGGGGAAAAAATGTAGCATTATGCCCTTTTGCCTGCAATAAACAACTAATAGTTATAAAATCTTTCGCTGGTATCCAGACAATAACATTTTAATTGTCAACACGGCCTAACTTTTGGATAGTAGGGTTGCCACAGCCGTTTCCTAAGAATTGCTCAACAAAACTGAGTTTGAATTCAAGTAATATAATGATTTTTCTAGCAAAGCAGTACAGGTCTCCCTAATCGGTCTGGTTTTGTTCTCTTTGTGGTCAGTAGACACCTTAATTGTAATTAATTTAATTTTTTATGTCACATAGATAATGTAACCTATACCTAGGTCCAATATGAGCCAATACAATGCTTATAACCATGGCTGTTGGCAAGTTGATTAAACATTTTTATCTTAATTATGCTACCAACTTGAACACATTTTAAATTTCAAGAATTGAAAATCATATTATTATTAAAACTACCTGTCTAAATAGTCATAGTATTGTTTTTGAAGGTGGTACCTTGTTCTGATTCTCATCTGATAATTATTAGTAGCCATGTTTAAGGCAAATAATAATTATCAGATGGTGAAATATAATAAAAGGTGACATGAAATTTAGTAACTACGAAATTGATAGCATTGAGCGTAAATGACGTACGTACCACTGACAATCCTGCTATTACGAATTAAGATACGGTCTGGCATTTGATGTATTGTGTTTGCGTACCTACTGATCGTGGAAAAGGGCCTGTAATGTTAACAATCGTTAAGTTAGCTTTTAACTTGCTTACAAACAAAACCAAGTTATAGAACATGAATACTTCCACCAATCATTTAAAATGTTTAATATTTACAAAATATTCAAAAACGAAATTAACGAAATTATTAAATACATAATAATGATCAACAATGATCTCATTTAAAGGAGTAAATAGGTATAAAAATGGATTGGAGCCTTAGGTACCTATTCATAGTCATACTTCAAAACTGATAATTAAATGACGTTGAAATATGTCATCTTTGCTTTATATGGATAAGGGGTATGAATAGTAGTTTCTCTTCTTATCAGTAGAGTAATGTTTATAAGTATATCAATTTGTAGCTATTGTTAATTACTTTCATAATGTTGAAATCAAATAGTAATACTGGGAAAGGTGTTTAATTTTAGGATAAAATGCAACATTTTATAGCAACAACAATTTACATTTATAATTAATATGCAATGGGTACTGCACTTTTATGTAGGTACCTATAATGAGCCCATTATGCAGATGACTCTAAACATCTACTAATTTGTTAATTGTATAAGTTATTGCTAGCGTAAGTAAAATTGTTAATTGGACTAACTTACCAAGTGACGTCCAATTGTAATTTTACGAGCAGCAATAACTTATACAAGAATCACCCACCCAGCCCAGTATCAGCCTAAAGTTGATCCCTATTGCATAATGGGTGTTAATGGCTCTGCCTAGCTCTAAATCAGTGACGTTGACAGCGACATTGCACAGATTATAAAATATATTTTATTTTTTTTATTTTTTTTTTTTCTCTAAATATTTCGCGATTTTGATGGCTTCCGAGGGAATCTACTACTAATTTGTTAATTGTATAAGTTATTGCTGCTCGTAAAATTACAATTGGACGTCACTTGGTAAGTTAGTCCAATTAACAATTTTACAAAACAACTGAGATGAAATGGGAGCAAAATGTAAAAACCAAGATTTTTAGGTAACAACGCTAAGTAATACGCAAAAATATAAGAAACTCAGCGCCTGAAAATGTTTCAAGTTAATAAGATAGAACAGGTACAAGGTGTTTTTGGTTGCAGGTCGTAGGTAGAGGTGACCTAAAGGTGTATGAGATAAAAAGCATGTATTAAGAAAATATGCATGATTTTATGTGCAAAAACCAGAATATTTTGCAATAAACAAGTTCCAAGTTGTATTGTTGTGTATAACCAGTGTACAGCCAATAATTAATCAAGTTAATTTTATTATTTACGTATTGCTACTCGTATTAACCAACCGGGATTGAATGTACCTATAAGGATTAAAAATGTTTACGAAACACAACTTTTGGGTAGGTTTTTAGCGGGAACAAATGGGATGGGTATAAAGTTTTATTACGAGACTAGCTGCTATCCGTCGGTGCCGCTTCGCTTGTGTGGTAAGTACCAGGATAAAAAGTAAATCTACGGCCACGGTAACTTAAAAAATACTTAGTATTTTTCTTTAAACATTACTTATGAACATCCCAAACAGTTCCGAAGTTATAAATTCGTAGAAGCCCATTGACAACTCACAACACAACACATCTTAGGACCCACTGAGATTTTCGCCCCGCCAATGTTAGAAGTTATAGCAGATATTTCGCCTCCTCAACTGCTCAACGTCACCTCAACACTAGCAGTTGATTTTTCTTTAAATTCCATAGTGCATCGTAAGGTTAGGAAGGTTTTATTATTAAATAAACTTGGGACATTTTTACACACTGTCTAGCTCCAAACTAAGCAAAACTTAATTGTAATACGGAAACTAGATAGCTGATAGTATACTTAAACATTCCTATTAGAAATTCCAACACTATTAGCACCTTTAAAATTAATCTTAAAAAATACTTGTTGAATTCTCAAAAATCTGATCCGTAAACAGTCGTTTTTTGGTATAATCTTAGTAAAATTACTCAAATCTGGCCATTTCATAAGCTTGTAATCAAAAGTTTTGAGTTTTCAGGTGTTAGGAAGGGTTTCTTCTTATAGGTTTTTAGTTGTTGCTTTGGCTTTCTTAGCAAATCTTTATAAAATGTACCTAAGTAAATTGTTAGATAGTGAGTGAGAGACTCGTGTCGCAGCTAATTGCTGCTACTACTACTCGTAGGCTACACTGAAAACCAGCGCTGCAGACACATTATGTCTGCAGCACATGCTGAGTGGCTGCCTTTTTTTCGTCACAATAGTTAAGTTTTAATTTTTATTGTTATTTTTATTTTTATGTTAATTGTGTGGCGTTAAATAAATATTTTTCTATTCTATTCTATTCTATTCTATTCTAAACACATTTTTTTTATAAATACAAGTAAGTAGTACTTGTAATATTACACAGAAATACCCAGACCAAATCTGAGATCTGTAAAAACAAATATTTACAGATCATGCAAACATTTGTCCCGCAGCGGGGATAGAACCCGCGAACCCGCAAGTTCTGGCGCCTTAACCAGGCACTCGCCCATTGTGCTACCGACGTCGTCAAAACAAGTGTTATAACAAAATCGAAACGTCGATGCAGCGAGGCGGCGCATCGAGGCGGCGGCGAGGTAATGTTGATCCCGTCAGTTTGCGTCAACCTTAATGCGTCGCTTCTCGATGGCTGCCATTTACTGTTATTACACCTCTTTGGCACGAGTATCTCGATCACGCGAGAGGTACGACAGTCCAAATAAGACGTTTGTAGCAATGTATTGGGGACGAAATGTACTTTCAGACGGAAACGGCTGGCAACTTATACTTAAAGATGGCATTGCGATAACGAAGTCAGTTTTAGATTTGTACATCATCATTATTATCAGTTAAGTACTTTTATCGAAAACGACGTCGATTTTTGTTTTTTTTGTGATATTCTAAACTTTAATATTTTCTAAGTGTAGGTAGTGGTAACTAATGTAAATTCTTATGAGTCAGTAGCCAACTTTAGGTGACGAGTTTTTAGGCCACCCAAAACCCAAAGGACTCTGTCATGGCCTAACAACTTTGAAAAAGCCGGAACAAACTGCTTAACGTGCGCTCTGAGGCACAGGAGCGCTCAGTTGAAATTGCCACTGGCGGTCACCCATTCATACGATAACTATGCTTAACTTCGTAGATCTGTTAAGAACAACTTAGCCATCTTCGCTACTAACGCGGTGGTAAGTAACACTATAAAAGCCAATAACTAATATAACAGTCTATAATTAAGCACTTACCTACTAACTTACTAATATAATTACTAATTAACTAGTTACTAAATCAAATTACAACAAGAGCTTATTTCGATCAAGAGCATTTATCGAGCACCAATCAATTGCCAATAGTTAAAGTTATACGCCATCCTATGAATTCACTGCAATTAATATCCAAATGCACTTAAAAGCTATTTGAAACCCTACAATTTGGAAGGCCGTTATTAATTCAGGCTGCTAGGTTGTTGCCCTGTTACTGAGTGTTTAAAGCGCTTACAGACGGACTTCACTGAAGTATTCAGACGAACTGCACATTACTGTTAGATAATAATTAGTTATGCAGAGTTGTATGTATGTACTTATGACAAGCAGAAGCTTCAAACGAATTTGTGTGTGTCTGGAATATTATATCAAGAATACATCAAAAGAGGATGACGCGGAGACGTGACATGAAACATTTTCACAGAACAGGCATCACATTTTAATTTGACAGTTTATGGGAACTTATTGCGCTAAGAGCACTGGCGGTCTAGTGGTAGTGACCCTGCCTTCCGATCCTAAGGTCGTGGGTTCGAATTCGGTCGTGCACCAATGGATTTTTTGCCACGAAAAATTTATGTGCGCAAAGCCAGTGCTCTCATACGGTGAAGGAAAACCTCGTGAGGAAACCGGCATGTCCAAGAATTAAAAAAACCGAAAGACATGTGCCATCTACCAATCCGCATTGGGTCCACGTGGTGTGGAAAGAGAACATTAGAAGGCTGTCATAATGATGATTGCGTTAAACGCTGACGTAGCAGAAATGTTCAAATAGAATCAGTGCGCAGAGCTGTCTTAAAGTGCTACGGCAAATTGTAATTCCAATTTTGATTTAATGATGTTGTTTTAAATTAGAAAGTTATTAAGTTTCATAATAAAATAACTTTGAAAACAACATTCAACGACGGTAAAACAAAACCTTGCTGTCAACAAATTGAATCTTCATAGCAATACTAATAATAACCTTAGTCATCAACGAACTATAAACGTCTGTTAGCTAATGTGTCTTTCAAATCTATCGTCTTTTCATTAACATTAGAATGACATTACATCAAGCCGCTAAAATTAAATTTTTTTATTGATAAAGGGCCTTTTTTTAACAAACTATTTAAACCTCTGTTGGTTAATGTGTCTTTGAAATCTATTATAGTCTTTGTTCACTGTCTTAAGAATGACAAAGAAAAGACAACCTACTCAGCAAGCCCCTTCAATTACAGTTTTATATAAATAAAGGCAATAAAATATTCGATACATTTTCAAAATACTGTACTAAAACTGGTATTGGAAACTGTTTTTCAGCGCCAACATTTACGGGTAATGAATACGTAACTGAATGGCGGAGTGGGGGGTGAGGGAGGAGGGGATTGAGGATAAAGACTGTCTGAATCACTAATATTTCATAGCATTTAGTGCACGAACATATAATTGGAGCGCTATTAGGACCATTAGATAATGACTCTGACTGGTTTTTTTTTTCTAATGGACTATATGCTGTTAGACCGTCTGACGGTCCGTGACAGCGTTACACGAACTTTTGGCGAACGCAGAAGGCGCTGCCTGCAAAGATTTGAGTTTTTGGCAACAAGCGCAAGGGCACCACTTAGGTACGAACCTCGGCTTGGGCTGTTGCCGGGGGGAATGACCCAACCCCAGGGGCCGTAGCGGAAAGGAAACTCTGACTGGGGGGTTGAAAGACAATCATTACACTAGTATTAGGCCCGTAAAGACCCGTCGCTTTAGCAAGCGTCTAGAAGGCGTCATGGTAGAATTTCTATAGAAAAAAATTATACAGAAATTATACACATAATATATTATAACAATAATAGTAAGCTTTGCTGAGGACAACATGTAGTACGAAATAACATAGTTAGGCTTAATAGCCCATTAATGTTTAATTTTAATTCAATAACCGCACACTTATTTAATCATCAATTTCAAACTGGATTGTATCTCTATGGATTGTAAATGTCCTACAAAAGGTGAAAACTGAAAAATTATGAAGCGCAATAATGAATAGAAATATGCCGCGCGACCTCAACATTTGCTGTTATTGGCCCTTCATAGAACGGCTTTAAATAATTACATCGCTTACGATAATAGATAGTTATTGAAAAAATCTCGTTATTTTTATTCTAAAATCTACATACAACAGTATTTATTGCGCTAAACGTTAATAATATAGAGAGCTTTTATAAAATGCTACAGCAGAACGCACTCTAATATTTACTTTAATTTAACAATGTTAATGTTAATAATAATAATAATAATAACTTTATTGAGGACACAATTTGCATGGTAATTTTTATCATACTTATAATTATATGGTTCTACAAATGGCGGTCTTATCGCAAATAGAGATTTCTTCCAGACAACCCTTACTGAGTAAACTAAACCTAATATTAATAACAAACCTACTCATAGAGTTGAAATCCCCCCTCGAACTAGTATAAAACTGTATACCGAGGGTCAGGTATCCTCCTATGTTTGTTATTACATACTTGGATTATTAGATAGATTAGACAAAGGTTCTAAAATTATAACATCAAACTTTAGAAGAAACTTTTGACGACGACAACAATAAAACCACGGTTTTAAATCAGAACTTTTTCTTTCTACACTAAAAATAGAAAGTGTCTAAACTAGCCTAACCTAGACTAAGCAAGACTAAGCTTAAACAATAAGCTTGTAATGGTAATTTAGAAGTTTAGAAGCGTTGAGTGCTAAATACAGAACAATTGGATATTCAGAGTCGACGACACAATAATAAGCGAGGGTGGGTGTCAAGTTCGACGGGCCATGAATAAATCCAGGCTTCATCCAGTATTGTGTAATTATTAAATAAGTGTGCGGTTATTTCATTAAAATTAAATATTTATGGCCCTCATTCGCTTTCTATTCTATCTGAAAACGCTTTAAATCTATGCTGAACTTAAAAAAAGGATTAAGTACATTGAGTGAAAAAACTGGATTAACAATGTCAAACTCAAAACCGCAACACAAAAAATAGTTAAACTTGAAATAAATCCTTTTAATTTTAAAATTACTTACGCCTGTAGTATTTGTTTAAGCACATGACAGTAAAAGCAAACAAGTGCTTCCAAAAATGTTTCCATTATGCTGTTCTGATGCGGCATAAACTGCCTAAAATTCTACAAATGCGGCTACAGCTGGTAGATACTAGAATACGCTTGAAACGCATGTTCCTTTTATATTTGTGCCAAAAAACATTAGCATATTTTATGTTAATCGGCGCATGTACACCAACCATACTAATTATATAAGTACACTAGAATAAACAAATTAGGTATCTAAATACCTAATCACTACTACTGTTTTCTAACAAAAATGTGAGCACAGTGATTACACATTGAAATCACATGGTGGAAATATTGTCTTCAATGTGTTTTGAAGGTGTAAATATCCCAATCTTCCTTTCAAGACTCATTTAGAAAATCGATCCAATTTTGTATATAACCATATCCAGAATCCATTGAATTGAGAAATTGAAGTCGACCAAAATGTTACGGCTGTGTTGAACTAGGTTTTAGAAAAGTCTTATCTGGGGCAGTTGAGTTATCAATAGATCGTTTATCTTTACTTGTAAATGGCTCAATTTTTCAAAGTAAATTATAAATGTATAAGGTGTCTTCTAGATTTGGTGCTCTACCGTCGTTTGACTACTTCATCACTTTCCACCCTCGTGACGTAGCAGGCTAAGTTGTTCTTAACAGATCAACGAAGTTAAGCACTGTTCCGCGTAGTCATCATTTGAATGGGTGACTGTCAGTGGCAATTTCAACTGAGCACTCCCGTGCTTTGGAGGGCACGTTAAGCAGTCGGTCCCGGCTTTTTCAAAGTTGTTAGGCAATGACAGAGTCTTTCGGACGGCCTAGAAACTCTGTCGCCAGACTTATATATATATATACGAACTTACTTACTTTATCAGGTGAGATTGTGGTTATAAGAAAGTCAAAATTGATAAAAAAAAAGTTTTGAAAGCGCTTTACATTAAATTCGACATTCTGGGAATAAAATTACTCTCCATCCTTAGTTTGGCAACAGCTGAAACACATCAAACGCATGTCCCTCTCATATTTCTACCAAAAAACATCACCACGTCTGCAATAAATGACCACAACAAAACGTCACACAATATATCAGCGATGTCAATACCATACAAATGTAATTTCCACTCTGCGGTACACTCGCTGACAGTGTCATCGCATATTTTATGAATCGCGCCGCAGCTTATTGAAGGGAATTCGTAGGTCCAACTATATTTATAATCGAAACGAAGAAAATAAGCTTTTTTTCTAATGATTTATATTTTTTATTCTTTAAACACACAAGAAGAGAAATAAACTGGTTAAAACAGTATGTGCAGATGGAGTTTTAACTGCACTAAAACTCCATTGCGCATCGAAACAGCTAACTTTACGACGGCCGAAATCCGCCGGCATAAAATATTGATAATATAGAATGGTAACCATAACTTTAAAATAGTTGTACAATAGTGTTGGCTGGCTTGGTTTGAGTATTTTAACGTAAATATAAAAAAAAAATGTTTTATGGCATGCATGTTTTATGACATCAATATTAAATGCAATATTAAGTGTACCTAATCAAGCATGGTAAGTGTTAAAATTTACAAAAACGTAGACAACAAAGTAAAAATACCTAATCGAAAATGGGAAAACAGTAGTAGTTCGAAACACTTTTGCAAACGATTGTCAATGCCATTGTTACATCCCCCATTCGCATAAGCATTGTCTAGTAACAGCTCAATATTGTTACCAACACAATAGTAATGATCTTCAAACGGTATGAAAGTGTCGTAACTGAATCAAATTATATATTTTTCCGACATTATTCAAGCAACAAATCAAGTATTTAATAAGAGACGGGTATTGTGTTTATTTTGGGGCATAAATATCTTTTATTATGAGGGTTATGATAATATAAGGTAAATATTCCTGTACTTCATATTATACTCGTAGCTTGATTTGATTTATATTTTATACAGAGCGCCAGTTTTTGTGACGGGTTTTTGTAATTTTAGATGAAACATTATGATATAATCACAATATAAAATGCGAATGTTTGAATGTATGTTGCCTCAATCACGGCGTAACAGCTGTTCTGAAATCGATAAAATTTAGTGTTAATTTAATTTTAAATAATGATTTGGATTGAATCTTAGGATACTTTTCAACCCGGTATTAGTATGATATAGCATTTGAAAATGTACACACTTGTGTGTGTGTGTAAAGCCTATTACATATTGAGTTTTACGTTCTATTGTTATAATTCTCGGGGTGACGAGCGCGATGCAGTGCCACGCAAAACTTTAAAACTTAAAGCTTTGGGTGGCATTACAACTGTTATGGTCATGCGTGGCGCTTAACCTTAAGTGAGCGACTTGATTATCTTGTTTGTTGCTGGCATAAAAAAAAAATTTACCGTGTTTGTGTCTTATTTAAGTAAGTTTTGTTTTACTTTCTTGTAACGTAGTAAGAGTAGTAAAGTTCTTTGTAAGAGTAGTAGAGTTCTTTGTGATACAGCTCGTCCGGGGAAGGACTACCACCATACCTATTTCTACCGCCAAGCAGTAATGCTCGCATTGCTGTGTTCCGGTGTGAAGGGTATGGTTTCCGGTGAAATTACTGTCACATGAGGCTTTCGATCTTAGCCTCAAGGTGGCAACCCGCGAATGATACCTCTGGTATTGCAAGCGTCCATAGGCTGCAGTAACCGCTTACCATCTTGTGGGCTGTACGCTTGGTTGCCACTTCAGTTGTATAAAAAAAAAAAAAGTCTGAACTGTGCGTTCATAAATGTGCGGTGACTAGCGATATAAAGTTACATAAAATATTATAAGGAAGAATTGCAACAATGTTAAAATCACGTGTCGCAAGTTTGCAACAGCCATCATCCATCTATGAAACCGCACCAACGGATATTGAAATTCTGCGTTCGAAGCATCCATTTCTATCAGGCCAGTAATACCACTTTAATATTATAACCTTTTACATTACTATGTCAAAAGAGCTTTATTGCGTTGCTGTTGGGCTTAATACGGCTGAAATAACATTTTGAAACACGACAGCAATTGCAACATGATAATTATACCATTCCGTCTTAAATTTTTAGTAAGAATATTATATATATATTTATTATTATTAAACTAAGCAGGTTTTTATTAGGTTTAGTAGCAGGTTAATCATAAATATTTGAATATTGTAATAAGGATGGGATATAGTTTCTTGGCCTTTATGCCAATTTATCTAAAATACCTATACCAAAATATATCTATCATCGTTCGAAGTGACCTGTAAAAATATTGGTTAACCGACAACCACTGCTTGACTTTTGTCGTGAAATAGGCCAGTACTAATATCTGTTTTGTGCCTTAAGCCCTAAGTTGACACTATCTATAATTCCAAAGTTTATTAAGCAAGTTTAACACTGTCTATAAGTCATGCACAACGGATTAAATTTACAGTAAACAGGATTTAAAATAATTGGTAGGAACAAATAAAAAAGTAGGCGAATTCTGTAATTTTTTTTTTATAATAATGAATTTATAAAAAAAAAATAAATAAATAATAAAATAAAGAATTATTTTCCAATCATATTTACACTTAAGTATTAAACATTGATGGAGTGAAACTTTCTCTTTTAATGGTAGGCATTGCGCAATATACCTTGTTATTTTTTCCATTTCTCTCCGTAATTAAAAAATTTTTATTCATGCAACAATTTGTTTGCAAATGAAAAGTGACATTCGGACTGTTATTATGATGGAATGGTATCAATAAATGGCATTGATGCTAGGTTGTGCTCGATATTATCATGACAGCCTTCTAATGTTCCCACTGCTGGGACACAGGTTTACTCTAGAGCGAGAGTGATGCGGATTGGTGGATGGCACATTATGTCTTTAGAATTTTTAGTTCTTAGACATGCCGGTTTCCTCGCGATGCGTTTTCCTTCACCGTTTGATACTCGCACTGGCGTTGCGCACATAATTATTTTTGTATATACATTTTTATATTTTACATAAAAGATTGTGTGTGTGGGGGAAAACCACAAACATATCTTTTTGTCTTCTTTTCGAACTCAAGCAGACTTAAAACCACAAACTTCCACCTACGATACGTAGATCTACCAGTTGAGCCACAGCGTGACTGCTTCACCTGCTCGAAATAATCTATAGCACAGAACAGAAAAACAAGATCTTAAGCACTTTTTGACAGCAAAATCAAAATCAAAAATTATTTATTTTAATAGAATCACAAGTATCACTTTGAAACGTCTTACAAGCTAGGAAAATTTACACCAGTTCCAACGCGCCCATGCCGTAAAAGAACTAGCAACAACACCGGCTGGGTTCCTATCGCTTTTTTGGCATGACCCTTGCATTTTTTGGATGCCGAGTAGAGTTGGAGCACATTCGTCCCAAGCTTTTTTATCATCTTTCTTTCTTTATTCTTTATTGTACACAATAAACATATACATTAAAACTTATATAAAAGACATGTACAAAGGCGAGCTTAACCCTAAATAGAGTTCTCTTCCAGCAAACCTTCAAAAGAGAGAGACTTAATATTTAATCTATTCTTAATATTAATATTTAATCTATTTTACATAAAATACTTATAGACTTATCATCTAGGTAATCGGTTATTTTGTAGTAAGCTTTTTGAGACAGTTTTTGTTTAATAAAGTTTTTAAATTTACTACAGCTACTGTGCACACGTTTCCTTAAGAAGTGCAATGATCGGATTCGACGTCAAAGTTTGTTCAAAGTCAGCAATAAAAAATGTAATTTCTTACTCATCTCCCGCAAAATCAGCCCCCTTTGTTCACATGCAATCCCCGTAAAACGCAAGCGTTCTTAAAGCACCTTCCAGACGGTGCTTTAATGTACAAATACAAATACACGATACAAAAATATTTATTGAACAATATAAAACATAACATGGTTTAGTGTTGCACTTCCTCCTGCTTTAGTTTGCACTGTGTTGCAGAAGGTAAGGTCTTCCCCAAAAAAATGTTATAACAATAATGTTTCAATAACTTAACATAAGTACCAATATAACAACCATTAGTTAAATTAAATAAATAAATAAATAGTGCTCGACAGTCCACACAGCATCTCTAGCTCCATGTTATGCTGCTGTTAAACAGAGCTGTATTATGGGTACTAGATGACTGATATATACTTAATACAATACAATACATAGATATACATTTTTTATTTTTTATAGAAAATACCTAGAAAACCCGGAACAAATATTTGTAGATAGTACAAACATTTGTCCCGAGGCGGGAACCGAACCCGCAACCTTTGCGTCGCAGGCTACAGCAATTAACAAGTTACAGCTAGTTTAATCTAGAGACTTATAAAATAGCTATAATAATACATGTAACTGATAACAGTTGTTCATTTCATCCATCTTCAGAAATGTAACTAGACTAAAAACTAAAATGCTTCCAAGCAAGTATTGTGCAAGCAATAATAACAAGTGAAATTACTGGTCTTTTAATCTCGAGGTAACGAGCGCAGTGCGATGATTATTCTACGCAGAACTTTAAAACTAAGATTTTTGGCGTGACACTGCATTGTTATGGTCAGGCGTAGCGCTTAACATCAGGCGAACGACTTGACAGTCTCGATAGCCTTTTAATGTCTCTATTGTTGGAACACAGGCCTACTCTCGACCTAAAGTGATTAGTGCGGATTGATTGACTTGATTGTTTTTTGTTCAAGAACATATCGAGTTTTCACGATGTTTTCCTTCACCTAAAAAACCCACCACACTTAAAAGCACTGGCTTGTGCACTTACATTTTCAAACCAATGTATGTATAGTATAGCTCAATGTGTAAACACACTCATTGTATAAGTACTTTTACGTCGCTACCTCGGCGGGCACCTTTCATATTTTGAAGCTAAAGGTGGGATTTAACTTAAGCAACCGACGACCGCCGACTTTTATATTATTTTATTTATTCAGAGACACGATAAAGTCACAATATTATAGACCTAATTACCTACTTACTAGTACTGTAATTACAGTATTTTTACAAAACCTATCTCAGGCACCAGTCTCCCTCACAAAATAGGTTTTTACCTAGCTAAGAGTAGTAGAGTTCTCTGTGATAGAGCTTGTCCGGGGAAGGACTACCACCATACCTATTTCTGCCGCAAAGCAGTAATGCTCGCATTGCTGTGTTCCGGTGTGAAGGGTATGGTTTCCGGTGAAATTACTGGCACATGAGGCTTTCGATCTTAGCCTCAATGTGGCAACCCGCAAGTGATACCTCTGGTATTGCAAGCGTCCATAGGCTGCGGTAACCGCTTACCATCTTGTGGGCCGTACGCTTGGTTGCCACTTCAGTTGTATAAAAAAAAAAAAAAGCTACTTAAAATTATTTTAAGGACCAACCTAGCTTCTAAGAAACGTTTGTAAAGAGAAAATAAAAAAATAAATCTATTACTAGTCAACAAAGTCACGCGACCAATTTTTAACTAATTTTTCGGTTGCATTCTCTTCAAAAAAGACTTTCTGTTTTTTTATTAGAGTTTTACCACAAAATCAGCTAACTAGAGCAATTTCCCAAATATTCTGATTAGTAAACAATTAGTAGAGTGTGGTAGAGTAGAGCGCCGTGCATGTGTGTTGACTTTCAGTTGCAAAGTTACCCCATCAAATAGAGGTTACGCTTAGTGTTAAACTTTGTTAGTGTTTATTTTCCGAATTTCATTCAAATCAGTTTCATAATTCGTTTGAGTCTCAAACAAAGATCTAAACATACTTTCCCATATAAACTAAATGATTCTAAAAAGATATCATACATTTATTGGATACCGGAACGAGCGAATAACAAATAGCGTCAGTCATCGTATCGATCAATCTGGACTGGGCTTGATGGATGGTATTGCACCCTCTCAATTTTCGATTCCGTTACCAGCTGCGAATAATGCATTCAGTTTAATTCTTTCGGTCTTTGAACACAATACATATCAGCGTTATTGGCACTTAGGTTTTTTATATCAGCAAGTGATGAATTAATCTAACTGTTTGCCTAATGTATACACCTGTCAATTCGCAACAAGTAGAGAGAAATGTTACAGCAGTGGCATTGTCTTCTTTAAGTTATAAAGTTTTCGAAGAGTTCGAGCTCGAGGTATCATAATAAGGTTTTCAAACCCTCTCAACCAAAACGCTTATAGAGAGTTCCCAGTTAAGTCTGTTGGAAAGAAAACTCCCAGTAGTTCAACTGCTATGACTACTCGGTAATACTATTTGGAATTGCCAGCTTATAAGAATGTGTCGCAGTCAGCAAAACTGCTCTTTAACCAGTGTCAACACGTTGTCGCGTCGCGTAAATAATAAAAACTCGAGCTTGCCGCCGAGACGTATGTGTGTACCTACTCGTGGTACTCGTATATTATTACGAGTGTCTCTTGCTAGTTACTTAGGTCCGTGTATCAAATAGGTGTACTTTTCAGAGGTGGAGCGTTTCTCATACGAACATCAATAGACATTACCTGCATTGTTTTTTATTTTTGTATAATTGGGGTAGAGAATTTTTCTGTATTATATATTTTTTTTATCAACCTATCTTGTCTCACTGCTGAGCAAAGGTCATCCCCAAAGTCTTCCAGTCATCCGTTAGCAGTTTGGATATTAAATAAAAAAATATTTAAGTACTCATTATTCTATACATATTTTAAGTAGTATGTTTAAATACTTTTAAATAAGCCAGTTTTTTTGCATTTTCATTACCAATGTCTAAATAGACTGAGAATTTTAATATGACCTACGTCAATTTGTATGCGTATGAATTGATACATAGGCGCTTTTGTATAGAACCAATCGTAATACAAACGCGATACAGCGTCGATACTATCAATGCTACTACTTAGAATTTTGCAAAAATTGCAGAGTGTAACGATTTAAAAATTATATATCGTAAAAATGCTCATTCTTTCAAGTTGCAATCGCTATACGCACGTGAAGATTCAAGATTCAAGATATTTATTTGCATAAATGAGTGTTACATTACAAGCGGTCATAAAACTATCATGGCACCTAAAACTTATTTGCCCTTTTCAGGTATTGCAAATTTTATGTAGGCTAGTTTAAGCACTAGTTACAAATCACTAAGGATAAAATTGGCAACTATTTATTTAGTTGTAATTTTTTTATAATAATAATACTAATATCTTTAATAATCTGGAAATTTCTATCAAACACTTGTGGAACCTTGTAGTGCTTTAAAACTATATAAAGTTTACTTATCTAGTAATTTAAGAACGTCATAATTTGGTGACACGGGTACAGGAAAGTGAAACTAAAAGTACAAGGAAGAAAGTTCCAAGCAAGTTAACTCGTTAAAGACTGCACCTGACATCTTTTCAGCGGTAATGGAGCGTTGTAATCGGTTTAGTTAGCGAGCTATATGCGCGATTTGAATTTGAGATAAGCTTAGGCAAACTTTCATTTCATCGTGCAATCTTGCAAGACTCTTAAAGCCTTATTCATATATACTACATCTACTGTATAAACATTGTATCTTTCAACTCTATCATCTTCCATTGACATAAGAATGTCAAGGAAAAATATTAAGCCAAAGTTACATTATTCTGTCGTGGAGTGTCGTGCGTGACGCGTCAAAGTATATCGTATCCATACATTTACCTGAATGCGTCACAACACACTGCGCTTTAGTAATATAATTCTACCCATACAAAATGTATGGATACTATATGCTTATGACGCGTCACGACACGCCACAACAGAATAATGTTAACGCAGCTTTACTCAGCAAGCCGCGGAATTAATAAGTATATATAAAAAAAATACTAAGACATTCTACACAGAAGTTAATTTGTAATATCCTAATATGGCGTACGTAGTTAATGCTATTAATATACCTACTTAGTTATTGAGTTAAATCGAGCCAACAAACCAACCAACTTGGTAACTCGATTAGGTTAATCATTCAAATACAGCTACCTACACCTGAATTTGGTCACAAAAGCGGCTTGATTGCGCCGCGGATTAGAGTCCGCGGAATTATTCTGTTTCAATCGTGTTTCGGTTTCAGTCCGGCTAATACAATAAGTTTCATCATAACAGCCTTCTAATGTTCCCACTGTTGGGACACTGGCCTACTCTCGGGCGAGAGTGATTAGGTCATAATTCACCACGCGGACCCAATGCGGATTGGTGGATGGCACATGTCTTTCGAATTTTGAATGAATAATAGAATACAATAAGTATTCTATTATTCATTCAAAATATCATAATAGAATACAATAAGTATTCTATTATTCGCGTCTATTTTTAAATAATCTGAAATATTAGAAAACCCTTTGTGAGATGCGGTGAGCAGCTTGATCAAAATATATAAAAATAAAGAAGAACATTTTTATAAATATCTTCTACCGACGACCAAAGTGGTGCGGCGCGGAGGCTGCGGGTTCGATTCCCGCCTCGGAACAAAGGTTTGTACTATCTGCAAATATTTGTTCCGGGTATTCTGGTTGTTGATAGTAAAAAATATATCTGTGATTGTATTGTGTTATATTATGTATATCAGTCATTATAGTACCCATAACACAAGCTCTGCTTAGCTTGGGGGATGATGCTGTGTGGATTGTCTCGCTTTATTATCTTTAATTCATACCATCTTTTTTTACGTTAGAGTTTACCCACAACCTGAGGATCGAAAGGCGGATTTGCTACCACTAGACTACCATAGACCAGACTAGACCACCTAAATAAAAAAGAGGTCATGACGATCTGATTTAAATTTGTTCATGAGATAAATCGATATAGAGACCTTCCCAGAATAACCCCGTAGATAGTGTAGTGAATTAATTTGAAACGTGCCAATGATTTACAACCCCTGGACGTAATTTAGTTATGGATCCTGCGGTTTTGTAGTTTACTAGTGCCAATTAGCATTTATAGGGTTAAATGGCTTTCGGGCACCTTTGGATGTTTCCGGTAATCTCTTCAGTAGGTATAGCTTAGTGATGTTGGGGTTAAAGGTTCGGAACTTGGAAGTTTTGGTAGCTATTATAATTACCTCAAAGCACCTAAAATAGTAAATAGAGATTATTTAGATAGTTTTGTAAAAATCTTGTGATAATATTTAAAAATATATAAAAAAAATCTTTTTATTGGTTGAATACTTGAACGTTTAATGGAACAACCATAATCTTTTGCATTTATTCATAAAAGCAGATATTTTACTGGCTTGATAAGTATGGTCTTTTCTTGTCATTGACTGAAAGACACATTAACTAACAGAGGTTTAAAGTGTGTTTATAAATAGGACCATGTATGTTTCGTTGATTTTTTTAGAAGCGTTTGATTGAAGTAAGTACTTAGGTATTCAGTACTGTGTTGATTAAGTCAATGTAAAGAGATAACAATTAAAAGCCAAATAACTAAGTACATTATGGCTCAGTCACAAAAGATACAAAAACTAGAAAATTATAAAATAAAATGTGCAAAAAAATTATAGTTGGCCCAAAAAAAAAAGAATTAATACATCCTAGGTACAGGCAAACAGAAAATTGGCACGGCTTTCATATTCTCGTGCCAAAGGCTTCAATAACGTAAAAACCTCATGTATTATGTTTTTTGCTTATTGAGATTATAAATAAAATATAGACATCGTAAGTAGAACATGCGCGATAAATGCATACATTATTAACAATCCAAGTTGTTTTTGCACAAGGATAATGTTTCCTACTTTGCACTCTTGTCTAAGAAATCAGCCTCTTGTATTGTAAGTTCACAGACACTAGGTTATGCATGACGGTTATACCTGTGCAAAAAAACTGTTCATGCTAAATAAAACATCAATATTTTGGTGTTTACACAATTTATTTGTGATTTTAAGACGTTCAAACTAGATAATAATATTACTTAATAACTCGTAGTTTGCTAATTTGTTTTTGGCGAAGATAATGAGTTTAAAACTCAGACAATGAGTTTCTAGTCGCGTCTTCTGGCATTCCTGTGTTACCGTGCGACATTGATATAGTAATGCTAGATTTGGCGTATTAGTATGTCAATATTATCGCAAATGGTGGACAGCGTGTGGTGCAGTGTTCGGTTGAACGTCTTGTCACGCGTGAACATTTCAGTATTGGAAACAAAAATTGCCTGCGAATTTTCCAGTTAATGTCGCACGCGGTTTTAGAAAATTCATTTCTTTTCAGCTCACTGAACGCCAAAACACATACACATTACTGACTTTGACTTGATAATTCAGAAATTAGAGCAAAGATTTCGTTTTGTCCTGAAATAGCTTAAAATGCCTTGGCCTCGCACGCAGTATGTAATATTTCAATATTTTATGATAATGTATTTTTTTTTATCTT
This sequence comes from Colostygia pectinataria, assembly GCA_951394395.1. Classification (NCBI taxonomy): domain Eukaryota; kingdom Metazoa; phylum Arthropoda; class Insecta; order Lepidoptera; family Geometridae; genus Colostygia; species Colostygia pectinataria. Next base: position 8,381,770 of record OX596362.1, read on the forward strand.
AACCAACATGATTCATTTACTTTACTTAGCAGTCGGTCCCGGCTTTTTCAAAGTTGTTAGGCCATAACAGAGGCCTTCGGGCAGCCTAGAAACTCTGTCACCAGAGTTGGCCACTGACTCATACAAACGAACGAACGAACGAACTAATAAATAATTAGGTCCTATGGCTTATCTTGGAATTTTAGCATCATTGAGTACTTATTTTACCCCACACCATCTACCATGTGGTTAACGTAATGTAGGTCCAAGTTTTGGCTCACAGCACACTACATTTTAGCTTAATTAGATTTTACACAGTACACATTTAATGGTAACTTAGATGCATAAAACACATGGCTTTAAACTTGAGACGTATAGGTTTGAGGAGTTAATTATTTAGAGCTAAAGTTTTCGAGAGCGCTAGGAAATTACGGCATAACTTAGTTTCAAGGAGCCTCTCGACAACGCGCTATAATTTTATAAAACAGCTTGATCTGGGAAAGCTTAAGCACTGCTGGGAGGTGGGATACTGGCCTATTTTTGAGCGAGAGCAACACGCGGACCTAATGCGAATTGGTGAATCAACAATAATCAACCTAACCTAACATTAGTTATGTTATGATAATATATTTTTTAAGGTACTTATTCACTATCCTAGAACACTGTTGATACTGTGCGGTCTTTTATGGACGCATCGAGCAGCGCTTTCATCATATAAATGAGTGACTGCCACTTACATAATATTAACGAGTGCTTTCTTATATTTGAAAAATAGCTAATTGGTCTTACTTCTTACTTCTGTCTTCTTCAGATAGTGTCCGGATAAAAAACTTCAGCCTCATGGACTGAGGGTCAACTCTTGAAAGCGGCAAACAATAATCGTGGCAAAATTCGTAATTCAATTTATGTCGGTGACAGCTAAGTTCAGAATATTTACGGACATATAAAACTGTCGCGATAATTATATTGATTTCGCCCGCAAAAGTAGACCTTCTGATAACATTGATACTATAGTTGGATTATATTGTCAAACAAACATAGGTATTAAGAGTATTACCGTCATAAAGATGTTTTATCCAAAGATCTTGTAACTTATCCACTCGTGAAACATTGTTGAGTATTGGCATAAAACTAAACGAGTTCATAAGAAGTTTGGGTTCGCCGAACCACTGAAACTTATTTCTAGCCTCGAAAAACCTTTAGAGAGATTTGTTTGAAGCAAAGTTTAGTAAGCAGTCTTTGCTACTTGTATAAAATTTGTTTTATATCTTTCGTAAATTTTAAAATTTGGTAAAGAGTAAGTTTGTAGGAGTCAATGGCCAACTCTGGTGACGGAATTTATAGATCAAATGCTCAAAGGCCCAGTGTGGCCTAACAACTTTAAAAAAGCCGGGAAGCTTTTTAAATAAAATCTTTGCAAAAAGTGATCACAAAAATTTGTTTTTCTAGCAAACTTTCCACAAGTTGCAGTTCTAACTTGCGGGTTTTGGCAAATTTTTGCAGTTTTATTTTATTTTATTTTATTTTAATTTTGCAGTTTGCAACGAATCATTCAAAAGTCGTCGTGTGCCCTATGATCGAAGTCCAAAAACAATTTGCGACGAAAATTTCATCCAACGTTCAATATCTTTGAAATACTCTAAAATATTAGTTTCATCTTGTTTGGTTTCCAATATTTACTAAAACTTCATATTTCAACCAGAAAATAAGTAAATTGAAATCGATCTTGTTTGGAATAGGTTAGATTATTATGAAAGTTATTACAAAATTTAGTTGCAAAGACCGTATCCGGGCTTAGAACTATTGACAACGTTTACGATTGCCAAAAGCCTTATTCCGGATATGGAGTAAGCTAAGCATAAGTTACTTTTAGTACTTAGGTATAGACTTGAGCTAATGAAAACTGCGTTACGTCAGTTTAGCCCGGGATATATTGCTTAAGTGGATACCGACCCTTAGACAGTTATCTCTTGGTTTTCGGTATGATTTTAATCACACTAAGCCTTAAAGGCACCAAAAGGCTTTAGCTCTACCTAGCAAAGAGGCTTACATTTCTAATTAGACTGGCCTTTGTGAGCATGAGTCATAATCGCTTTAATTTCGCTGGAACCCATTGAAATAGCAAAGTTGGCTGCTACAGTGTTGCTGCACAGTTTATTGATACTATTTAGAGCACTGCAGCAGAGGAGGGGATCTATTCTTATACATAAATGAAATTGCATAGAGATGTGCTTTTTTACAGTTGCGACAGCGCCAACTCCCAAAAAACCAGGTCTTGTAAAAAAAACCCAAAAAATACGCGGCGTAGCGACAGACTTATCAGAAATTGGCGTGAAATTGGCATTGAACTGAATAAAGTGGAAGGAAAAGGGTGCCATAGCCCAGCAATGGAACGGCATAGACTAAATAAAAATAAAATACAAGCCTTGATTACAAGGAAAGTAATTTTAATGCAAGAAGAAAAATCGTATGCATACGATTTTTCTTCTTGCATTAAAATTACTTTTCTTTTCTTTTTTTATATCAGCACGAGTGACCTGACGGTCCAGTCGTTTGCCTGATGCTAAGCGCCACGCTTGACACTGAACTGAGCTCGTCACACGAAACGTGTGTTAATAAGTCTCTTTCACCCAATTAACCTAAACACAGCCTCATCACAAACATCGCATGATGTTAATTGTCACAACTGATCAGTTACTGTTGCAGTGTCACAAAGTCCTGCGTGGTATTGCACTCGTCACCAGACATTTCCCAGTATTTTCTTCCCGGTCACGTTGATTTGAAAGTAGCCTAATTCTAACACAAATCACGTAAGATTTCCTCATTTAAATCAAGCAACTCTACAAGATCCCACTCTTAAAGTGTAGTGGCACTTATCCTTAAGACGCACCTTACTTTTATTAGAATTCTAAGCGGGCCAATGAGCTCACACTTGACTTGCGATCGGACAATGATGTTTCTTGAAAGACGGGTTGCCGTCTTTCAAAATAGACTTACGTCTAAAACTCTCTTGAGAGAGGCTTGCGTGCACTACCAAATTTTTTTTGTTTATTAATTTTATTTATTTTCGTTAACATAATTTTGAGTTGTATATGTATATATATTTTTTTTATTTAAATGAAATACAACAAGTTTCAACGTAAAAAAACCGTTATCTCTACTTAGCAGTTTTAAAAAGCTGTAAGCGGTTCGCAAATCTAAGAAGCACCAACAAGCGACACAGAAATACCCACTTTAAATCGATAGCCATTTGTTCTATTTTCATTTAACGAACACTTTGCGAGCAAGAATAGTGACGGTTTGTCAGTGCAAAGTGTTTGAAAACAAAAATAACGGCTATTTTGTACGATGTGAGTTTTTTAATGCATTAATCTTCTTGCCTTTGCGTTCATATTTTTAGGGCAAATTACACATTCAAAAGAACGCATTCTGACTCTCAAGACTTACCTATTTGAAACAGACTTAATAATTACGTCTCGGGGTAACGAGGGCAGTGCAGTGTCACGCAGAACTTTTAAAATTAAATTTTTGGGTGAAACTGGAGCTATTATGGTCAGGCGTGGCGGTAACCATCCGGCAAATGACGGTCAGTCTCGTCATTTCCTAACATAAAAAACCGCTATAACTGTGTGTTGATTGTCAGTCAATTAGTCAGTAACGCAACAACTTTTGTATTTTAGATCACATGCAAAAATGATTCATCTTTAAAAAAAATGCATTATCGCTTTGAAATGAAAAATCGAAGAATGATCAGGCGGAAAATTACTTGAAGGAAACGCGCTTTTAATGTATAAACAGTGATTTGTAGGACAAAGAAGACTCTACGGAAATCAAATAAGACGTAGACAACAGCTTTGCTCGATTTCCATAAGAAAAATAGATTGAAGTTGTGACTATTGGAATTTAAAAATACAATTCTTGGGTACCTTTAACCTTTACTACCTTTACCTTTTTAGTACCCTTAACATTTAGATAAAAACACGAGTCATTATTAAATGATCTCTTATCAAATAATTTAATTTTGCTGTGACAGTCACTGGCATAAGTTGATGCACAAGTTGCGATCTATACTAAATACTTAGTATGTATTAAGATAATAATAAGAATGTTAAACTTAGATAGATTTTGAAATAAGGATAGAAGTATCCTTATTTCAAAATCTATCTATCTTTTAGTTTAAACAGTTAATTACGTTCAGTCAATGGTTAAATGTTGGAATAAAAACTAGCTATAATCAGTGGTTTAAATTAACTATGACTGAGTTAATTACGTTCAGTCAATGGTTAAATGTTGGAATAAAAACTAGCTATAATCAGTGGTTTAAATTAACTATGACTGAAGAGTCATAGTTAATTTAAACCACTGATTATAGCTAGTTTTTATTCCAACATTTAACCATTGACTGAACGTAATTAACTGTTTAAACTAAAAGACAATACTAAACGATTCCAAAGTGCCATTAGAGAGAGGAAGCATTGTTTAATGTACCGCGAAGAGTTTAGGTGTCATAATCGAGGCAACGCCAACGGGGCGTGTGCTAATATTGCGCTATCGAAGTTTAATGCAAAGAAGACAGTGCTGCCAACTGGTTTGACAGATAAGTGCTAGAATCACATCACACTATCAGACTAAATGCGAAAGTTTGGATGTTTGTTCCTCTATAACTCAAAAACCACTGAATCGATTTGGCTGAAATTTAAAACATAGATATATGACCAGAAATAGGATAAAAAAAGCTTTTATTCCCGGTCATCTATCTATGTTTTAAATTATTTTTTTAAGTTGCAGGAAACAGCTAGTAAGTTTTAAGCAATATCTACATATTTATCGGCGCTTTCGTAGTTTAAATGCATGAAAATCAGTGTTGCCAACTGGCTTGACAGATAAGTACTAGAATTAAGTAAAATAGAAAAAAATAATAAATCAGTTATTTACGGTTTCAAATATTACCAAATGGAAGAGCACATAATCATTTTATGTGATCAGAAAATAGTAAGGGCATCAAACAGAGTGACAAACGCTAATAATAGCATTGACAATACAATGTCACACTGACAGCAAAATTACAGCTTTATGCTCGAGTGATACTTCCGGTATAGCATTTTTTTGTAACATTGATGGAGGTAATAGTTATCATCATGACAGCCTTCTAATGTTCCTACTGCTGGGACACTGGCCTACTCTCAGGCGAGAGTGATTGGGTCTTAATCCACCACGTGGACCCAATGCGGATTGGTGGATGGCACATGTCTTTTGAATTTTTAGTTCTCAGACATGCCGGTTTCCTCACGATGTTTTCCTTCACCGTATGAGAGCACTGGCATTGCGCACATAAATTTTTCGAACAGAAAAATCCATTGGTGCACGACCGGGTTTGAACCCACGACCTCAGGATCGGAAGGCGGGGTCACTACCACTAGACCACCGGTGCTAATGGTTATTCGTATTATAGATTATTTTCGTTCAACAAATAATTCATTTATTTTATAGAGGTTTATAAATAAGTGGTGAACTAATTTAATTTCTTCACGAGTAAAAATTATGCTAATTCTAGTACAAAATGTTCTGAGTTGGTAACAATGGAAAAAATAAGAGCTAATTTTTAATGCAAGAATCACTTATATCTACAAGCTCACAGCCGATCTCATGCCTAGTTTTGTTAAACCTATTGAAACATGAAAAACAAATTGATATTGGTGTCGATTCAGCTGTAACATTTTCTAAACTATACAAACTAAAATTTTTGCCGTCCTTTTCTGATGAATTAAAATACTTAGGATCGTGATAATTTTAGTTAACTATGTTGTAGTGTAATGCTTCAACAGAATCGACACCATTACTGGGTAAAAGTTAATGGGTGTCGAGCGCAATGCAACGGAAAACTGTAAATTCTTAAAGCACTGTGACACTGCATCTGTTGTAGTCAGGTGTGGTGCTTAACACAAGCGAACGACTTGAAAAACCAGTAAATTGTTGACAAAAAAAAAATTTTGCTCATAAGCAAGCGAAAGTGATTGATTATTCCCATTTGTCACCTAGTTTTATCACCTTAAGGTGACAGACCGCACAAAAAAGTGAGATCTGTCACCCTGTCAGTAACGAGAGAAGAGATAAAACTATTTCAAAACTAATATTCAATCTGTACCTCCGTTACCTTCATCATCTAGCCCCAAACTAAGCAAAGCTACCTACTATGGGAACCAGCCCCTTGATTGCGTAATTCGGTTGCAATTGATTTCACTTGGTTTGAATAAAAAACCGACGTATTTTGTATGAATGTGACAGCTATTTTGTTTTATTAATACACAGTACAGAATACCTAAAATAACCAGCCCGGGAACAATTATTTGCAGAGCATACAAACAGTCGCCCGAAGCGGAGATAGAACCCCCGACCTCTCGTTTTCAAACGGGCACTTGCCCACCACGCCTCCAAGGTCGTCGAGTAGAGCCGGTTAATACAGTATGATCTTTTTTTACGTCCAGTTAATCCCCACCACAATCTACAAAAGAGACTGCCAACGTCAGTCACATTCTTATTATCGTCACGAACAGTTATATAATTTTAGCGATAATATTTTTTTACTTTTTATCTGATAAAATTGAATAACCAATGAGCTGTATATTTTATTAGTACAGTTGTGTACTTGGCGGTTTACAGCAGGGTTTTGTATGGTAAATGTCTGTTCGGTGATACATAAATATTATTCGAGCGTTAGTTTTGTGACATGTTTATTTGTTGTGTCTACTACTAATATTTTGGTGACCGTGGCTTGGTGACTTTGGATTTGTGATGGTTTTTTGTTGAAACAAAAAAGATTTGTGTAGGTATGTAGTATTTCACTATTTGAGAGTTCATATAGCATTGCTGGTTAAGCTTAGCACTGTTCCGCAGTGTTACAATTCGGATGGGTGATAGCCAGTGGCAATTCTACTGAGCGCTTCTGTGCTTTGGAGGGCACAATACCAGCATTTTCTATATGTTCTTTTTATCTATATTATCCCACTGCTGGGTAATGGTCTCCTTCATATCCGTCCACATTTCGCTGTCATCCGCGTTTACACCAGCTTGAAAGGTATATGCATGTATGTATAGTATAATTATGTTGTACACAATATTGTATTTCCTTTCGCATCAGAATCCTCGCTGTTGGACATTTTACAACATATTATACGATATAGATTAATACTATTAACCTACGTAGTTATCAAATTACAAAATGGCATTGAAATTAGACCTTGACTCGTTGACAATGTTACGAGTACATTTGCTTGTGGCCACACGGTGATGCCGACGCCGCCGGCCGGTTTTTCTAAAATAAGTAAGTTTATGTAACAATCTCTATTATGTGACACGTGTCAAGATAAATAAATATAATCACTTTCGTTATCATTTAAGTGCTAAATATAATAATGCTTTATCGCATATTTATCATTTTTTTTATTTTTGGCGGCATGATTGTAAAGTTACATACTAATAAGATCAAGGATATACTGATGATAACGTTCAATAAATTTTACCCGGTACTAAGTAAGTAAGTTCGTATGAGCCAGTGGCCAACTCTGGTGACAGAGTTTCTAGGCCGACTAGAACTAGACATTAATTTCTATGACTAGACCGGCGGCGCAGTAGTAGTAGTATGAATTATTATTCATTAAGATGTTGTTAACATTAAATTTTAACCATCAACAGAATGGCTTCAGTCAAAAGTATAACAAAAACAAGCAAAACATTACTAGCATGTAAAAATCTGCTAAATAAATCAACAAGAAATCAAACTGTTTGGACATCGGAAAAAATTATACAGTCGCCATACAATAATGTTGATATACCAAACAGAACCGTTCCCGAGCATATTTGGGAGAATTTGGGAAGATGGCCCGATAAACCTGCATTGGTAAGTGATCGCCTACTTTTTTGCACTTGTAAAAAGTGAAAGTTTATTATGTTTTTAAGTTTGCTTGACACTGCCTGCTTAGTTATTAGTCAAACTTTTTTTATATCACGAAAGTGGCAACCAAGCGTACGGCTCACTTGATGGTAAGCGGTTACCATAGCATGCTTGCAACATCAAAGAAATCACTGTCACGTAGACCGATTTTTGTTTTCTATACATAGACCAAAAGTCTCATGTAATGCAACGGAAACCATACCCATCGAACCGTATCACAGCGAGTGCGAGCATTACTGCTTGGCAGCAGAAATAGGTATTGTGGTAGTTCTTCCTTGGATGAGCTCTATCACAATTAATCACTAAGAATTCTACTGCTCTTAAATTCACTTTTTATAATTTTAGATGTGCGCAGTTACAAACCAGTCTTACACTTACCACCAGCTCTATAAATACTCTCGCAATTTAGCAGCCACACTCCGAAAAAAACTCCGCACTCGAGATGGTGATGTGATCTTGGTGATGATGCCGAACTCCCCAGATTACGCATTGGCACTACTGGGGGTACTGCAGGCTGGTGCCGAGGTCACGACTGTGAACCCTATTTACACGGCTTGTAAGTCTCATATCAATAAAATGAATTATCGGTTATCCGTCCGCAGCTACGGGTATATGCAATCATATTTTAGCAAAACCTGATTCCAATGATACGAAAATGTTACTAAATATTGTAAAATTAGCTATAACAGAAAAAGTTTAAGTAAGGTCAAAAAGTCAAAAGTCAAAAATGATTTATTTCAATAAAATCACAAAGATTATTTTGAAACGTCTTAAAGCTAGGTGAATTTACGCCAGTTCCACGCGCCCCAGCCTAGAAGATTCTGGCAACAAACTCGGCTGGGTTCCTAGCTTTTTTTCGATGAAGAAGGTTTATGATGTCCGTTTGAAGGTGGCATGTTCAGTATGAACAAACCTTCTATAAAATTAATAAAGATTTAAAAAAAAATCGGTCTCCAACCAAAGAGCAACACACAACAAAAAGCTCAAAATTTTTAATTACATAGGATTTTTATTCGCTCTACACTACTCAAAAATATTACTAACTTACGAAGATACTTTGTTTGTACTTTTAATTAGATCGTCTGCATCTCAGTACTCTCTAATTTCAATGTTATCCCTACTTTCAGATGAAGTACAGAGACAAATATTACTATCTAAGCCAAAGTTAATATTCGGTATACCAGAAACTATCAACGTCTTGAAAGATGCGCTAAAACTAGCCAAATTAGACATTCCTATTATAGCTGTTAAGACTTCAAATGAAAGTACACCCCAAGGATCAATTTCGTTTGAAGAACTTGCATTGGATAATACTGTAGATCACAGTGTTTTGAAAGAAGTGAGCAAAAAGCCCGAAGATATTGCATTTTTACCTTACTCCAGTGGGACTACTGGTTTGCCCAAAGGTGTAGAACTAACCAATAAGAATCTGGTAACTAACTTTGTACAGCTCGGTGCTGACGGAGTGAAACATCATTGTGATACAACGAGTAAGTAAAATTCGACTATTAACCAATATCAAAATGATTTTAATTGATATTATTATAGTGTGCATGGAGCTCATTTTTTCTTTAAAAGCAACGATTTTTTTATTTAACACACAGTTTAACTGTTCATTAATTTATTTTACAAAAACCATTTTTATATGACAAGATTCTTTGAACACTTCAGTGAAATTTCTCGTCGACTATCATTCTACAGGATGAAGATTCAACACACATGATTGGTTCATCCGGTAATAAAACCACAAAAGAAATAACAGATCATCTATCCTTTACAATGGCTTTATTTTTACTTCGGAATTCTTATGATTCCCCAGAGATCTTTTGACCGTAATTAAGACTCAACTGCGGAAACCTATTTTCTTTTATCTTTCTAACTTCGTGTGTAGTTGATTCTATGACCAAGTAGGTTCAAGTCATCTCTTTATAGTTGAAACAATTTTTTGTTCGTAGAGAGAAAAATGTGGAATGCTTATAAATTATCTATATAGTTCTAACCACAGACATGGATCCGTTCTAACTGATAGATTGACTTTTGAAAACTTCTTTTAGTTTTTTAATAATAAAAATTTAGAAATTAAAGCGTGATAACGCTAGGTTGTTATAACTTACCACATAGGACATTACCTGCCTAAAACAATATTTTCTAGAATAAAATTTGCTTTGTCTGACACGAGAAAGTTCTACATAAATAAAATGAGTTATTTTACAAACTGCAGCTTACTTGAACATAAATATTATTTTGTAGATGGTTTATTAGTTTTATTCCCTTAATGGTAATTTAAGCTGTTTGCTAAGTATTGTCTTTTCTTGTCATTAATTAAGTCAATGAACAAAGACGAGATTTGAAAGCCACATTAGATAACAGAGGTTTAAAATACGTCTATTAATCAAGCCATTGATTTTTTGTTATATTTTAATTCTATATACCTTTAGTGGTAGTGGTGAACACTATAAAAAAAAACGAATAACCAATCCAATAAGCAATGCGACACCTCAATGAACTAATTTGACTTTAGTCATTGAACAGGCTTGGATAACTGCACCGTTTCTGCTGTATCTACAGGCGTGAGGTTAAAACTGTTTCAGGATATTTTAAACTTTACAATATTTTTATTTTCAGATAACAATCAAGATTCCGTTTTGGGAGTACTACCATTTTTCCATATCTACGGACTGTCGATTGTGCTTCTTCATAAGCTGTCAGTTGGTTACAAAGTTGTGACGCTACCCAAGTTCACTCCAACTTATTTCTGTACCGCGATGAAGGACCACAAAATTAATATGTTGATTGCAGCACCTCCACTATGTAATTATGCTTTCTTTTTAAAAAAATTGCCCGAAGGTCACAACGCTACTTTATAATATTTTTTTTACGTTTTCCAATACGGTTTTAAAAATAAACGACCTCTTATACAGCTAAAATGATCTTAAATATATAAAAAGCATTTAAGTAGTTATTTTTATTTAAGGCACAAATATAAATTTTAGGTAGGTATCTATTTGTATTTTTTTGGCCTGAGTAGGCTTGATGCAAGCATTTATATAGGTATCTAATCAAGATAATATGATAAAAGTATTTTGCTTAAAATCTTTTATAAATTCTTGGGTGGAACAGGTAAGCAATCATAAATAGCATTGCCAATCAACGTAGTAACAACGCAAGCATGTTGGGAACGCTTCCATCTAGCAGTAATCTGGATCAGTTATGCAATCAATAGATCGTTTATGATAGTCGGCTTAACGGTTAATAAATTATTGAACATCTACTTACAGTACTAAATACTATTTTTGATAATAACTCACATCATCATGCATAATTTTCAGTCCAATAATGAGCTACTTGAGCTTATTATTGGACTGAACATCTTTTTTATCTCTAATATTGTATGGCAATAAATGGGTAATAAATGCAAACCTTTTCACTGCATATTATTTTTTTTGCTATAAACTCAAAATTTGTTTTTTATGGACTTTTTTTTCAGTGCTCTTTACAGGATCTCATAAAGAAGTGACGAAGGAACATTTAGCTCACATAAAAGTAGTCACTTCAGGCGCTGCTCCGCTACCACTGAAAGACGTCGAAAACGTTCTCGAAAAAGCTGCTGTAAGTTTTACTTTCTTTTCTTATAGTACCGTATCAAAAATAGTACTCAAAATTATAAAAACAAATAGTTAAAAGACAAGTCTGTATTGCATAGTAAAATGTCCTCAAAAATGTATTCGTTCTTCAGCGGTATAAATTAAAAACTATCTAGCTAGATAAAAGGATAAAAGTATGTATTTTTGAACTTAGATATTTTTTTGAATAGAGCTAGTACTAAAACCCTAGCAGAACTGCAGGGTTAGGACAATTTAAAATTCCATGCTATCTCTCTCTCTGTCTGTTTCGTATCAAGCCATAACTACTGAACCAATTTACCAAGACTTTTATTAAAATGTTGGCTTCTATAGAGTGGTGGAAACACATGCATGTATTGAATACAAGCATTGATCTTTATTTTAGTCATTTAGGTTAGTGATAATAAGCTGCGGTAACCGCTTATCACCAAATGGGACGTACTCTTAGTTGCCACTTTAGTAGTATAAAATAATAATAAAAAAACAAATACACGCAGTTATAGCTGCGAATAAGTTTGTGTAGTAAAGTGAAAAGTAAAAAGTAAAAAAGCCGCAAAGCTAAGAAATTAAGAATAAGTTTATTATTTTCCTATTTTCCAGCCTGGCGTAAGTTTCCTTCAACTCTACGGCCTTACTGAAACTTCACCGTTGGTGACCGCCCCGACACCTAACTCTTTAAACTACGCTTCGTCAGGATTTGCTATTCCAAGCACGGAACTCAGAGTGGTTGACTCTGACCAGAAAAATCTAGGTCCTAATGAGGTAAGCTATAATTTTCTGTATAAACATGACGAACTAAAATGCAATTTACTGATGGAGCTCTGTTCATCTTGCGCTGATTTTTTAATTATTATAAAAAAAAAATTGTCAGCTTTTTAAAAATTCATGCATGCTTACATGCCTTACATACTCGTTAGAATCTTATCTATCAGTTAACTATTATATATAAATTATATATTTAACTGATATACAGTGAGTAAGTTAAATATCGATTTACAAAATCAGCGGGTTGATGATCACCTTGGTCCGATAAATGCTTTTGAATATAAACAATGCAACTGTTAGTAATATAATAAACCAGTTTATTTCACCGAGCTTGAGTCTAAAACTTTAACTACGAGTGTACTTAGTGCCAGTAACTTTTAACTTTCTATAAATCGTTAAAGTTTCGAACTATAACAAAGTAGTTGAACATGTCTAACACGGTCACTTGACTTATAGTTTCAAGTTTTTAACACGATAACAACACTACTTGAGCTTGGACTTTTTTGCAGTTCTACAAAATCTAGCCAAATTATAATCGTTCTGTTAAAAATTTATGACTATTTTTTACGATCAAATATTTATTAGTGCAGCCGTAAAACGACACATATACCTACCTAAGCACGCGTTCTAGATTCTTGCCTGATTTTTTTAAGCTGTACTAAAAATATCATTGCTTAGATGAGCAGTGCGCGAAGCTGTCATACTAATGCTATTGCGATATTCAGTCTGGTTTCAACTTAAATTCAACGACACTATGCTCTAAACTAGAAAAGCAAGTGTCATGTTACAAACCAACGTTTCCTTTCAAGTTTACGGTTTAAACATTGTTTTTAAGTTCGGTCATACTTGCTCATGTGGCTGTATGCAAGTACTGTTTATACTACTGTGAATCATTGAAGATGCACAGAGCTGCGTTCGCGCAACTAGAATACAAATTATATAATTACAATACATAATTGTTGCGTGGTCAATTTATTTTCATCTCCTTTACCAAGGTTTTACTTTACCTGCGTTTTCAGGTCGGTGAACTCTGGATACGAGGACCTCAAGTAATGAAAAGGTACAGGAACAACCCTGAAGCAACAAAAGCAGCTATTACAGAAGACGGCTGGTTCAAATCTGGAGATTTGGCTAAAATCGATGAAACTGGTTCTATTACTGTTGTCGATAGACTAAAAGAACTAATCAAAGTAAGCTGTATTACAAATGGCAAAGCTTTAAGAAAAGAGCATTTTACGTCATCTCCCTCAAAACATTTGCAAAACATTGCTGAGTATCAAGCGACTTCTTATTTATGTAATCTTACAGGTCAAAGGATACCAAGTACCTCCAGCAGAATTAGAAAGCCTCTTGAAAGAACACCCGAGTGTTCAAGACGTGGCTGTCATTGGTATCCCTGATGAGAAGCAAGGGGAGGCTCCTAAAGCTTTTATAGTAGTCAAAGAAGGCCAAACGTTGAAACCAGACGAGGTGAAAAAGTTTGTGGAAGAAAGAGTAGCAGTGTACAAAAGATTGAAAGAGGTTGCATTCATGGATGTGATACCTAAGAACCCTTCGGGAAAAATATTAAGAAGGGTGCTTAGAGAGCAACATAGTTAAATAAAATACTTTTCTTTTCGATTCAAAATTTGCTTAAATCTGATTTGCGGCTTCATTCATCCAAACTTTTGCATTTATAATAGTAGTAAGGTTATTTTTATTATATGTAAGCCAAATTCTTCGCCTTATCCGCGTCACACCCCAATAAACAAATTTGCAGGAAGACGTCTGAGTTATTTGGTTTGCCTATAGTTTTTATAAGTTGGGGCATAGAAGACTATTTATATAATGTACCTACTAATAACATAATATGACACAGATAGCATGGTTTTTAATTTTGTAACCCAGAGCAAATGTTCTTAATTATTTTCTTGACAAGACCTAAATATGAATCGTCTCACAAATACATTTTAATATATTTTTATTACCAAAGAAAAGTGCTTATAACCACTATAACATAACTTAATTGGTCTTGGGGTAGAGAAACCCATTTAAGTCTCACTGTTTTCATCCTTTATACGTTAAAAGTTGAACCTCATTCACACAATCTACCTACATAGTAATGTGTATGTTCCGATTTTCGAGTACCACCGCAGTGCTAGATATTCTACCTCCAAGCAGTTGTGTGTAAGCATTACTGTGTTTAGGTTTGAAGGGCACTGTAGCAAGTGAAATTACTGGTCGGAATAGACTTAACAACAACGTCTCGGGGGTAATGAGCGGAGTGCAGTGCTACGCAGAGCTTAAAATCTTTAAGCTTTGGCACTGCATCTGTTATGGTCAAGCGTGGTGCTTAACATTAGGCCGGCGACTTGATCGTCTTGTCACTTGCTGACATAAAAAAAAAACAGCAACATAAAGTGATAATAGTTTCACATAGCACCATCCAACTTCAAAGTAAAAAACAAAGCTTATGCTTTCTATAGGATACAGATAACTGTTTATAAAAAAAAACAAGAGCAATTAGATGTAAAAGATTTTATTATCTGTAGTTTCGGCCTAAGTTATTTCTACGTGTTAGCGCCCTCTTCTCTCCATGTAATTTGTAAAACGCATACGCGTAAATAACTTAGGCCGAAACTACAGATAATAAAATCTTTTACATCTAATTGCTCTTGTTTTTTTATAAACAATAACTAATTAAGTATAAAAGTAATCGATCAGTTATAAGTAGATATAATAGGTTATTTGTTGGTCTTGGGAATCGAACTGAGAAGCTAAAACAGGCAGAGCTCAGAGACCATTGATCGGTGTAAACTATCCCAAAATAATTCTCTGCGCATTCGTAGGTTAACTCGTCGCCATTTCTGAAAGTATAATGGGAATCTCGGGTTAAACTAAAGTTTTAATTAGTTGCAATAGTAAATTGGAAAAGTAAAGTACGCCGGCAGTTTTCGGAAACGTGGCGGCGATATTTGACTTACAAAATGGCGATTGGACAATTCTTTTGTTTATACTGATTTTTAAGAACTATAAAATTGAATAAAATATTTTTAGGCTGGTAACAAATCTGACGAATAACGTACTTGGAATTTCAGAGCCATTGTAAGAAATTGAAATGTTAACAAGCGCGTGAACGTGGCTAGTTTTAGTATTTCCGCTAGGTTACCGTATGACACTGGTTTTTTTATAAGCCACATGACGGATCACAAAGTAATCATGCTCCTAATATATAGAGGCATTGTTTTAAAAATATGTACTTAATACCACCAAATACCTACCAATATATTTAGTTAAATAAATAAATAAATAATGCTGGACAATCCACACAGCACATCTAGCCCCAAGGTTAGCTGCTGTTAAACAGAGCTGTATTATGGGTACTAGATGACTTTACTTAATACTATACAATATAATACATAGATAGATATTTTTATTATATATAGAAAATACCCAGAACACCCGGAACAAATATTTGTAGTTCGTACAAACATTTGACCCGAGGAGGGAATCGAACCCGTAACCTATGCGTCGCAGGCGGACCTGCGCCCGCTGCGCCACATTGGTCGTTAGTTATTTACCTACGTAAACTCAAACCTCACAACATAGTGTAACTAATTACTAACCTGCACTTTTTTTTAAATTTAAAATCAATAACATATTTAAACTAATAAAATCTCGTTTTATCAAGTTTAAAACTTGAGCCAAAAGGATGTAGGAAGACGAAACTTTTAAATTATTGGAAACAAAACTATCGAAATCTATGAACTCAACAGTGGATGAGTTTTAACGAGGTTTTCTCAAACAATAAACGAACTTGAGGAACTTTTCACAATAATAAGGTTTCAATATTATTTTGCAGCGACAATTCAACTCTTGAGCTTGCTCTTAGATGACGCGTATTTTTAGCATAAGTAGGTAGGTACTTCTTATCGATCGCAAAAAATATATTTCGTAGGTACTAAAGGAAAATTCTGAAAGAAATTCATATTGATAAGTTATAATTTAATCTATTTAAACATTTACCATCGACACGCCACTAAAATCACCATCGCACATTCCAATAAATTTTTTTTTGGAAGTTTTTTCAAAAGACCTAGCCAATGTTTTACGGCCTTACTGGCCAAACAATATGCATGTTTGATACCAAACAAATATGCTTGTAATATAAAACACATCAAAACAGCCTGCCATGCCAACAGCGTTTATGCAACAGCCATTTACATCAAACAATACTAAAATTGCATGCAATAATGTCATTCTAATTGACTTGTCTTAAAATTACTATCATATCGCTATTAATGCATGCAATTATTAAATGGTTCATATTATTATGGCGCTTTATGAGTAGTATTACTTTAATGGAAACTGCACTAAGGAAGCCTTCATTCACCTACTGAGTTTCCAGTCTAAGACTTCAACTAACAGATATACAAAGTATAAAACCCACTTGCAGTGGAAACTAATTTTTAAATCCTTAATTTTAAGGGCTACTTTCCTGTGCCATGCCGTTGAGCGACAGTTGGTAATAGCTCGCATCTCGTGATGTTCCGCTACCTAATTCTAAACCTCTTGATTTGGCTGGAAAAACATTATCAGGTAAGTACAGCTGCGAGTACACTACTACAGTGCTATAAAGTTTCTGTTAAGTGCCAAGTTTGGATAAACACAGCACTGTTGGTCCATACGTTGAGCACCGACGAAACATAACGTTTTATATGTTTTTCAGTTGCGGCGAGTAAAATCTAGATAAAGCATGCTAGATACCATTTATTTTATGAGAAAACCATGATATGTGGAAAAAAAATTATACCCAACTTAACTTATGGTACGTTGCAGCCATCGATAGAACTCAACAACTTTTCACGTACAACTCTAGGGCTGTCGCATCGCGGCAAGTTGTCATGTCATGTGTAGTTTATTGATAGCAATACTGGCTGAATTGTGTAATTTTTTTCAAATACAAAATAGTTTTATTTTATTAAACCACACCATTGATTCTCACTTTCAACCCAAAAATTATGCAAATTGACCTGACGAAACTATATTTTTATATGCAGGTTATTTACAGGTTTATCACAGGTCTCGAATCAGGAGCTAGCTGACAGATTTTAATAGCGTCGAGCACGGCAACAAGATTTACTGAATATTAACGAACTTTTGTTTGCTCCATATTTTAAGGTTTAAATATTCTATTGGCTGGTGAAAATAATGTTGCTATAAGTTTGGAAATAGTACTATTCAAATACACGTACTTTTCTCTAAGCTTTAGAAGCGCTAATTATTTATTGTAATCCAAAGGAAGGAGGATTTTTGCTTTAGTTATCTAGTGTGGTGGTTCTGTTGTAGCAAATGTCATTGGGAGACATCAATACTACGATTACTTCAAGGCTTAAATAATGATAATACAAAGAGGATAATGCCTGATACTTTCTGTAATATTGTGACGCAAACAGCTATGCTAATGAAGCTTCCAGGCGTGCTTTTGCATTGGTTGGTAGCTATTCAACCCCTCAAATCTCTATCTCCTCACCTAATGCGTTTGCTGACAAAACATTTTCAATTTTTTATGGGAAACGAACCCGCAACCTCTGCGTAATATAAGACGAATGAATGAATGAATAGAATGTGCGACGTATATTTATTAATATTAACTTGTCCTTCTAACTAGAATAGTTTATTGTGCAAAAATTATAGGTAGGTACTTAATTACTACAATCATAATACATTATATTTGTTTCTTACTTAGGTTCTAGCTGGTAGTTTGGGTGATAAACTGGGTAGTTAAGGAAGAAAACTCTGAATTAGTGAATAAGATCTGCACTGTTGTCCTGCGTTAAGGTGTTTTTTGAATTGTCTCCCTTACTCCAACCAGCCCAACTCCTTAAAACAACGGAGAAAAAGTAAGTTCCTATGAGTCAGTTGCCAACTCTGGTGACGGATTTAGGATTTAGGCTGCCCGAAGGCCTCCGTTAAGGCCTTACCACTTTGAAAAAGCCGGGTCCGACAGCTTAACGTGCGCTCCGAAGCACGGAAACTCAGTTGAAACTGCCACTGGCGTCCACCCATCCAAATGGTGCTTAACTTCGTTGATTTGTTATGAACAACTTAGCCAGCTACGTTACGAGCACTTCATTTCAACGAAGAAGAACTTTAGGTTGATGGCAGCACTTTAACCTCTCGAGTGGTGTTGTGGAGAACGAGCAAGACCTTTTATTAGCTCTTGCAGTTTCAATTGTATTGTGTGATTCATTGTAGCATGTATGTCGCGAGGTTGTATTGCGTATCTAAGCATCGAAGATAATGACATTATCATAATTTTCACCTAAAACGGGATATTTACCATGATTTGTGAGTTTTATTTATGTTGGCGGTGGTACCGCCTGTGCGCCCTGATACTGTTAGTGTGGTGTGTCGAAATCGAGTAGTGTGTGAGATTGAAACCGATGGTAGTATCGTTCGCAATAAAAGACTAAGAAAGAGGGTGGACAGATTTGTCTGTCAATAGTTATAAGACCTACCGCAAAGACTTCAGTTCTCCCGTAATCATGGTGCGCCGAAATATCGGGAATCAATATAACTCACAAATCATGGTAAATATCCCGTTTTAAGTGAAAATTATGTTAATAACCGTGATAGTTTTAAAAACTATAATGACATTATCTACCGACGAATAGACAAAATAGGCATTATTTCAAAAACTTTCTTTTATTATTTCCGTATAAAAAAGCGTTATCTATATACGACCTTGGTGGTGAAGTGGGCACATGTCCGGTTGAGTATCGAGAGAATGCGGATTCAATCCCCGCTGCAATAATATAAAATTAGGTAATGAAAAAATAAAAAAAGGGGTTTTGGGAATTTAAGATTCAAATCCTTCTGATTTTTTTTGCTGCAATGTTGAAAATAAATCTAAAAGTTTCAAAATCACAGGGGATTTCCTAAGGTGAATTATGGGACTAACCCAATATTTTTTCCGGGTCTGGGTGCAGCTGCTGTGTGTTTTAAGTATGTATTTACAAAAAAATAAACATTTCTTTGTTAACATTATAATAATTCTATGTTAAACCAGTTTAAAATACATAATTCAGTGAAATAATTTTTAACAGTCGATAAAGTCTTATCGTTTTAATCGGATAAGTCCATAATGATGCATAAATAGTAATAAAAGCAATTATTTAAATACGCAAAATCAACACATAGCACATTTTAATAAATATTATTAACTACAGTAGACACAATGTTTTTGCTGAATCAGAGTGTACTGGGCCCTTATCGTCGTCGTCGAGCGTATCTTCCAAATTTTGTATTGACATTTGCTTTTGTTAATTCAAATATTAAATCATTTTAATATATTTAGTTAACAGGATTTGAACCAGCAGGCACAGAATGGAGCGTATATAAAAGTTAAGGTTCCACTAAGCCACTCTTAGAACACTTAGAGTACGAAGTGGCAGCCATTAAACTGATCCAGTCAATTGACCCCCAAAACTTTCACGGCTTAAGATTTAGTTAGCTCACAATTCCAGTCTCAGTTTCACTTCTACGTTGGAGCTTAGGAGTGAAACATTACTGATACTCAAGGAAAGAGTAGAATTTGAGGCTTATAATTTTGACTGGGCTGCCGCCTGGTTTGCATATGACGCTCTGGTGACGCTTGTATAAGGCTTGCGTGAAGCTGGCTGCATGTTATCTGCACGGACGTGTCATAAAATTTGCTAAATCGCCGCCCAGTTTGGATGTTAATGAATCTGTAGAATAGAAAGTATGATACAATGTAGTAAAAAACAATAATAAATAAATAAAAAAAACAATAGTGTTTTTTTTGTATGGCACCGCGTATATTTCTACCTTCTGACATTCTGGAAACAGATTTAATTGACATCTTTAAATTTAAATTAAAAAAGTTTTTACTAAAAAAGTCTTAAGTATTAATTAATATCTTACTGACAAATTTTTAGATCCATAGATAAATAATTAGTGTAATTTTATTATTATTATGTATAACATTTATTACATTTAATTTAATTTAACTAGATGACATTTTTTTACATGAATTTTAATTTTGAATTATGGTTTGACATCTTTTTTTTTACATTAATTTAATATCATAATAATACTGTGTACTAATTCAAAATTTTGCATGCTGTTATGCAGCTGATCATGGCTGTACATAAAATTATCATGTCAACTCTATTAACCCATGTTTCGCAAAATTAATAAATGATTTGATTTGATTTGAAAAACATAACAAAATTAAAACTGTTCTTATAAGCCTTTTTATTGAGTTAGTGATGAAAAAACTGGAAAACTATTGCGTTAATCGTAAAAGGAAACGTTTTGGTTCTAGTTTGGTACTCGTTGTGGTATTTAATTTACTTTCGAAAATAAACATCGATAAATTAAAGTTGAAATAGAAAACGTTTCGCTGTAGTAGCTATTTTGATAGTGCGTTTTGGGTAGTTTACAACCAAAACGTTTCCGTTTCGTTACCTTTTAGCGTGATATGGGGTAGTAACTTCTTTGTAATTTGTCAAAAAGTAGAACAAAGGAATGTCGCTTCTATCACTGTATTGTCAGTTATTTTTCCGAGTTCAAAGGTTAGGGTTGCCTCTATCTGTTTCCGGTAATGACCAATTAGGGGTTGCACTGAAACATTTCCGATGGAGAGGAAATAAATTGTGACATTAATCAGGGCTTAGAGGTAGGGTTGACACGCCGGTTTAAATATGTTAGGGAAATGTCGGTCTTATTGATTTTGTTAGGTAGGTACCTCCCTACTTTTCAAATGGGTTTGTAAAGCTTGTTAGATTGCCGAGAGGCTATTTATCTTTAGATTGACACTTAAGGCTTGCATTTTTTTTATTTTTAAACGTAACATTGTTGAATTAAAGTTGATATTGGAATGCGTTTTGCCTGGCACTAATAACACGAGGTGCAAATTATGTGAATAAAACTGAGTTTTCATAGTTTTTAGCTAGAAAGAATTTTACCAATACCTACAGAATCCCTTTCGCAGGGACTATCTAAGAGGATTTGTGAACCAAGCCGAAAAATTGTGGCCAGTTCCAAACTCTCGACATAAGGATTAAAAAGCGGGGTCACTAACACTAGTGCTAGTATGTACATTATTCCGATCAAATAAAATATCAGCATGACAGCTTTCTAATGCTCCCACTGCTGGGACACTGGCATACTCTCGAGTGAGAGTGATTGGTTCTTAATCCACCACGCGGACCCAATGCGGATTGGTGGATGGCATATGTCTTTTGAATTTTTCATTCTTTGACATGTCGGTTTCCTCACGATGTTTTCCTTCACCGTATGAGAGCACTGAACAAATAAAATATTTACAGATACAAACAAAAATTCCTTGCAAGTCTTGTATTCTAATTAAAGCTTAAGTACCTACACTACAGTGGTGTTGTATGTATCCATGCCATTCGAGTTGGCAGAGAATATATGAATATTCAGACATGGTGCTCAGGTACAGGTAACACTAGTTCTTACTTCATCTGTAGCGAGTTTGTGAATAAAAAACTAAACCATGGTTGATGTCAGGACAATTTAAAGTCCAATGGAATTTACAATGGGGCGAAACTGAGTAAGCTTTTAAATTTTAGAAAAAAGGAAAAAAAATATTGGCGGATAATTTTACACACAGACATCTAGCTCCCTTATACTATCCCTTATATTATGACGATCGATGTGGCGCAGCGTGAGCAGGTCCGCTTGCGACGCGGAGGTTGCGGGCTCGATTCCCGCCTCGGGTCAAATGTTTGTACGATATTTGTTCCGGGTGTTCTGGGTATTTTCTATATATAATAAAAAATATCTGTCTATGTATTGTATTAAGTATATATCAGTCATCTAGTACCCATAATACAGCTCTGTTTAACAGCAGCTTACCTTGAAGCTAGATGATGCTGTGTGGATTGTTCAGCATTATTTCTTTATTTATTTATACTATCAGAACCAGAAAACTGATAGAACCTTAGAACACACATTTACTTTTTTTTACATACGCAACCTCTCACTCCTCAGACGGGCTTTCGCCCACAGCGCCACGAGCTCGACAAAATGCTTTCAACCTGTCTTGTGATGTTCCTACTGTTGGGACTGGCCTTCTCTGAAGGGTCATCATAATCCATCACGTAGACGTGTCTTTTGAAATTTTAGTTTTTGAACATGTTAATTTTCTCGTGACCTTGAAAAAAATATTGCACAATTGTGCACTAATCTAACTAATCACATTCAAACCCATCTACTTAGAATTAAAATGCGGAGCTACTACCATTAGATCACCAGAAGTGTAACTTGTGCTTAGGGTAACTGGTAACTCACCACTCAATGAGGTGCATTCTGTTTTCGTTACGTAAAGCAAATCGCTCATTGGATATCTTATATCTTCTCTCATAAATATAAAAATAAATTGCTGTGCGTAAGTCTCGCTAAAACTCGAGAACGGCTGGACCGATTTGGCTAATTTTGGTCTTAAAATGTTTGTAAAAGTTCAGGGAAGGTTTAAACGGTGAGAAAATATACATGGTGTAAAAATTGGCTAAAAAAAAAAACACGAGTGAAACAGTGCTGGGTCTACTTGCTGTGCGTTAAGCTCGCTAAACTCGACAACGGCTGGACAAATTTGGTTGATTTTGGTCTTGAAATGCTTTTAGGAGTCTTACTTACATTTCTAAGAAAATTTGTGTTGCCTGAATTTTCACACAAAGTTTTTTCTAGGAACTTTGAAAACTGACATTGTAAGTATGTGCATGCTCTAGGTGTGATTGTGTATTTTAGTACCTACTTTACTTTTACACACACGCTCTCAAGAGTCCTGAGAAAGCTTCTTAAGATGCTGCTAACAGGGCGGGCCTCTTAGCGTGAGGGATAGTGTTGTGTATGGGTGTGTTTATGTGTGAGCGATTTGCTGGATGTAAGTAACATATTTTTTAGACATTATATATTTTAAAATCATATTAAAATTAAAATAAATTAGCGTAATTCATAGTCATTCTAAAAATATAGCATTGTCATGGCACATTTTAACAAAAATTACAGCATTATTGTGTCGTGTCGCTGTCGTGAAGTATGGTTCAAATATTTTTTTACCGAATCGACATCAAGTCTGATTTACATTGAGCCAGTAGCAAAGTTAGTGCTGACTCCAAATTCGTGCAAACTCAGTGCTCACCCGCTACTGACCTAATGTAAATGCTGTCAGATCAGTACTGACTTCAAATTTTTGCTTACTGACCCTTTGTAAACAGAGAAAGTCAGTACTGAATCCATTTGAAGTCAGTCACTGACCCAATGTAAATCGCACTTGACGGAACGCGGGCGCATGTCGTATCAAGTATGTCGCGGCTCGTGAGAAGATATCTACTGATGAGGACCATGGTTCTAATAAATCGTTTTTACACGACAAAAATTTAAAGAAAACTTATCAAAACTTTAGTGTGCGTCTTGTCTTAGGCATCTAGCTACCCTACTACTCGCAAGATTGTGCAAACAGCTGATACAGAAGGAGAGAGATTTGGCGCGCGCTTTCTTTTGTTCCGACAGTTTAGTTAGTTCCTTGCTGTTCCATTTCATACTGTGTGGTTGGAATCCGATGCAATAGAATAATAGCAGGTAGAGAAGGAATTAATTGCGTACCATTTGGTACTAAATTTTCGGTATGAGTTAACAAACGACCTCTATATCTTTACATGGTTTTCAAGAAAGTTAGTTCCCGCCGTCTGTCTCTCTATATAGGGTCATTCATTATTAACCTGACAAACTTAAGGAGTAGTTCCACACATAAAAAAACACATGCACATATTTTTTTTACTTTTTTTTTTAGTCTCAAGTAAATCGATTACGTTTTTCTGGTCAGTTATGAGTCATTCTTGTCGGAAATCAAAAAGGCAGCTCCCGGCGCGATTCAATGACCCACGCGTAAATGACCTGCGCGTGTCAATGACCCCCCTATAACCGCCACGGGGCTTGCGTGCTCAAATATTTTATTATTACGCAATTTCCAACAATGATAAACAATAATTGACCAGATATACGTAAGTAATCGATTAACTCGAGATTTTTAAAAGCAAATAATATACAGAAAAAAAACACAGGTACACTATTTATTTTATTGATATTTTGTGGAACCTGTTCCTTTAGTTTGTCAGGTTGATAATGAATGACCCTGTATTGTATGCATGTATGTACGCTTAGATCTTTTAAACTTAGCAACGGATCATATATGGTTTATACCTACGTACAATTTAAACACCCATGCGAAGCCGGGGTGAGTTGCTAGAGTTATTATAAATCGAATGTTACTGTACCTATATCGATGTATCATTTAGTTTGAGCTTCAAGCTCCAAAGGGGATTTTAACACTAAAATTCTCAAAATCCCCTTACAGGGAATTCAAGAAGGATTTTCAAGGGAGATTTTGACACAAATCCAGAAGATCTTGCTAAAACCAGTGAAGTACTATAGAGGTTTTAGGCTAAGCGCTCTCAACCCAAGTTACCCAAACTGCTAGTTGCTCGCGCTACTTTCTTCATTTATTTTTCATCAGCTTTTTATTTTTTTGGTAAAAAGATGCTCGAACAAGTTGCTGTATAAATCTACCTCACAAGGAAGTCAGCGTTCAAAAGAGCATACATCTTTAATGTGACACAAATACTGCAAAAAATATATAAATTTCAGACAAACCGAGGGTTATAAATGTTATTGGAAAATCATTTGTTATGTACTTAGTACAAAGTGCTGCTTATTTGTCTCACAGCAATGAATACTGTATTGTTTACGTGTTTGTACCGTTCTTGTTCACAATTTATGGAACGCCATTCGAGAGAAATGAGGGAAGTAATATTGGCTTTAAGAGCTTTTGAGTAATAATTATAAGCATTTTGTATGCCTAACTGCTGTCCTCGGTTTTGCTTGTGTTAATACCAGGACAAAGAGTATTCTATGTTTCAATTCAAATGCCTTACTCTTGAATTCTATGGCAATTCCAATCTAATCCCAATATCAATTTACAGGGGTAAATTTTTTGTGACAAACGAAATGTCATATTCCAATACTTACAGAGTTATGTGATCCCCATAGTTGAGGATCGTGACTCCGTGCAAGGACACCATCTATAGTTTTCCTTCATCTGCCTCGGTCTTCGGCTTGATGGAGGGCGACGATGACTGGAGTCTCAAGTTAATCCGACACCTGGTCAGACCATCGTTTAAGGCTCCTTACTCTCGGTCTTACCTTCTATTTTGCCTGTGGTGATGAGCTTTTCCTTCTTCGCGCAACATGTCCGAAGACAAGCGTTTGGTACGTAGTAGATTGAGCTCTTTCAATACAGAGATAATTAGTTCTTGGCGTAGTTAACCTTTAATAACACGTAGAAACACCCAGACCCGTAACAAATATTTGCAGAGCATGCAAAATCCGCCATATACGAACCCGCAACCTCCCGTTTCTCAATTGAGCACTCGTCCACTGTGCCTCCGAGGTCAACTAGCGTTTAACAAGGCTACGTTTAAATATCTTTACTGCACTCAACTATCGAATCTATCCAAAGTGCGCACTGAGTCTTTGGTCAAATTGTCCTTCATAGCTCGGAAACCAGCCACAGTATTTCTTACTTCATCCTGCTCAAAGCTGTATCCAGAGCGCTTATTACATAAAACTCGTTTGACAATCGAAAATGTAAACATATTGTCTATCTGTCAATTTGTATGGAATTTTGGTAGTTTATTTAAAGCACTAAAGAGACGCTGTTTAAAACCCTGTACCACATTTTCGATTGTCAAACAAGTCTTTCGTGGTTCGTTCTCAGAACGATGTTTTAGACAATCGTAAACGTTAACGTATCGTCTAGCTGTCAAGCTGTCAAATTAAAAAATGGAAATGTCATAGTAAAACTAAGCTAAAACTAAAATGTTTCCGCTAAAGCACTTGAGCTTAGTTCGCCCATCAAAACGCATTCTAATTTTAGCGACGCAATCACAATTTAAACAGATATATTATTAGGAAAGAGAGTTGACCACTTACTTACTTTAATAGATATATCTATATATACGCCATATATGGCGTAAGTAACTCACTAATAGCTTCCAGGCTACCACTCAATATCAGTTGCTTATTCAATCGGCACCGATTTGAGCGAAAATTCAGCTCGATACTGTTGGACTATTTACAATTCACTTGCCAGTATCGCCGTCGTCTCTAGCACTATGAAACAGCGTCCAACGCAAAACGAACTTTATTGCACTACTTTAGGTTTCATTATGATTTAAAAACAATCAACATCACAGTTTTTAAGACCATTAGTACATGACTGGTTTCGAAACTCAGGATCCTGAGGATAGGAAAGTAAGTTGAGTAGGTAACATTAGACCACCAGTGCTCTGTACTACTATAGTCTTAGTAAAACTTGAACGCAATTATTTCTATCATTAAAATATTATCATGACAGCCTTCTAATGTTACCACTGCTGGGACACTGGCCTGGAGCACTGGCATTGCACACATATACACGATCGGATTTGAACCCACGACTTTAGGATCAGAAGGCGGGGTCACTACCACTAGACCACCAGTGCTCTTAGCATGAACAATGACTCGCACGTGATTTGAGTTTTGATTTCAATAGTTTTAGAATCGTGGAATTAAACGTAGCACGAATTTTTTTTCCGATTTATGCTCGGTTTCTAGTTTTTTGCATGTTATCTATTCTGTGATCTATTCCAAAGGATTTAACAGTAAATTATTCCATCATTTTAAGTTATACTATAGCAGCACCACAATAGAAGCTTACCTTAGTATAATCCTCGAATAAAAGGTCAAAGTATCAGAAATACGACACAAATCAGTTTGAACGGAATTATGAAAGCTTACATTAGATAATAATATCGGAAAAAATACGAGATAAACTCAAAGCACACAATAGCTTTGTGCAGGCGGAGTTTTTTCCTCAATAACTTCTTACGCAAAATCTTCTAAATTCTAGTAAAAAGGAGAGTAGGAAAACCAGTAAAACAGATTTTTTCACATTTTTAAAATAAATATATTAAAAAATTACATTAGGAATTATAAGCCACCTAAAGACCATTGCAAACGATCTACAGATAGCTCTATTGGTTAAAAACCAGACGGAAGCCTTCTCAACATGCATGCAGGCCGCATTACCACGTTGAATGATAAACTTACTACCGAAAACTTACTCAACTTTTCTATAAGATTCTGAAGGCTATGGACATCTCAAACAGTTTTCACGTTTTATTATTCGCTCGACAACTAATTATACGAGTAGTTAAATACAATGCACTATGACTTTTTTAAAATAAAAAAAATATATTAACTTATTTTTTTATTATAAGTAATATTTCGACATGACGCTTTCGATAAATATTTTATAAGCGTAGGCTTTACCTACTACGAAATACTGGCTGACAACAAACATTTTTTAATATTCGTCGTTATTTTGTTTATTACGCTGGCTACCATTTTAATTATTCCGGGTACCAGACGTCATTATCCCCGTTTCGATTTCTATTGCGTTATCGTAAATTAAACTGAAAAACGCGAACTCAATAAAGAAGTATAGGACGGCCCCTCCTCGATGGACCGATGACATTAAAGCGGTCACAGGAAATTTGTGGTGAGCTTTTTGAGGGGAGCCTATTTCCATCAGTGGACGTCTATTGGCTGATATGATGATCGTAACGAAAATGTATCGATCTAAATTTGTGCAGACAGTATACTACGTACGGCTGTCATAAGTGGTATAGCGAAACGCATTTAAAGCGCAAAACACACAGATACCTGGCGCAGGCTGCGGGGTAGTCTAATTTGTATGGACGACAAGGACGACAACACATAGCACGCGTGTGCGGGTCGGGCGCGTCGTGTCAGAGTGTTGTCATCCTTGTCCGTCCATACAAACTAAACAAATTACACTCGCGACGGGCCCGGGATGGACACGACGTGACCTGCGCCCGCTCTCTGTGTATGTTGCGCTTTAATCACGCACTTCATTATCATACATAGTATAAAAGTTCAATACAATAGAGTTCTTTGTTTAAGAGTAGTAGAGTTCTTTGTGATAGAGCTCGTCCGGGGAGGATGATAAAACAGAGACTGATCGACGTGATAACGAGAGATTTTATTTAGATGAAGAAAATACAAACTATGCCATTGTATCGTAGACTTGACAGTGTGTCGCATGTCACTGAAACCATAGACCTCTATTACCTCTATACAGAGTTTAGTTTACACGGAGGTTCCAACAGAGGACTACCACCATACCTATTTTTGCCGTCAAGCAGTACTGTTTGCGTTGGTGTGTTCCGGTCCGAAGGGTATGGTTTCTAGTGCAATTACAGGCACATGAGACTTTCGATCTACGTCTTAGGGTGGCAACCAGTGAGTGATACCTCTGGTATTGCAAGCGCTCATAGGCTACGGTAACCGCTTACCATCTAGCGAGCCGTACGCTTGGTTGCCTTGGTTTAGTTGTATAAAAAAAAGGTTTATATGTAGTTTAAACACCCGTGCAAAAGGTGGTTCGCTAGTTTGTGTTATATTCTATGAAAGCAAATGTCACACATAACGAAAACCAAGCTAGAACTCGAAATAGTCCCGTCACGCCTTTTAGCAGTAAGCTTTATAATACAAAGGCTTGTGTGACCATCCCACGGCGTTTTCGTTATCTGTCCACGACTTTGGGTTGAAATTTATCGGCTTCGGACATAATAGTGATGTAAATCGTAAATTAAAAAATTACAAGAGCTTCGTGGAGCTTTTGGCATAAAACTTGAAAAGAACTTATAAAATAAAGGTTATTCAATTTATCGATGGACTTATGGATTATCATTTTCATTAACCTATTGTGTGCCTTCCATAGAAATAATTAAAATATATTATGTACCTACTAAATTGTCTATTAACAACAAAAAACTAAGTATAAATTATCATGTAGCAATTGAGCTGCTGAGATACTGGCCTACTCTCGAGCGAGAGTGTCAAAACCCGCTACGCGGAACCAATGCGGGTCGCATTAGTGAAAAGCCTGAGATGCCTTTCGATATTGTTCTTGAACACACCGGTTTCTTTACAATGTTTTCCTTCACCGTTTGAGAGCACTGGCATTGCGCACATTATATTTTTGAGTGGGAAAACACCATAGATGCACGACCACTTTCGAATCCATGACCTTAGGCTTGGAAGGTGGAAGTTATAGTTCGTTTATGAATAAGCCATACCATGAACATTTTTATGTTTTGTAAAAATTCCCTACTCAGATGTCAATAAACACTTTCTGTCGTTCGAAAATATAATTCTTCCACCGGAACGCAACGAGCATTCCCTTGAGTACACAAACTATTTTTGGCTTCACGCATTAGGTATCTTACCTATACCTGAACTGGTTAGGTTAGCACTTGTTATTAAATAAGAAAATTTAATAGTTATTTAATCAAAGAGTTTTTTTTTAATAACAGCGATAATCGATTACGTATATCTGGTCAATTATTATTTATCATTATTGGAAATCACGTAATAATAAAATATCCGAGCACGTAGTTGTTTTATGTGGGTCATTGACAAGTGCAGGTCATTGACGAGTGGGTAATTAACAAGCGGTTCATTGACATGCGCCACGCGCTCCCCTTTCGATTTCCAACAAGGATAATTAATAATTGACCAGAAAAACGTAATCGATTTGCTCGAGATTTTTCAGACAAAATGTTTAAAAATAAAACATGTATTTTTTTTGTGTGTGGAACATATGTCTTGAATGTTGCGCACTAATAATCAAAGACCCTATAATACGGATGCAGGGCCCACCGGCACAATCCATCCGGCACATGTGACATATAAGTATACCCAGATCATAATGTTGTGTCCAATACCCGGCGCTACAATGAACCTCTGCGCAACAAAGTCAGGGTCCACACAGCACGTGTGACCCAAGACTAATGCTAACCTCCTGAATAAAACAACGAGCAAATCCCATTGGACTGTAACCAAATAGAAACGTTTGTCAAAAACTTTCGAATATTGTATTGAATATTTGTTTTTGTATACTTATAGGGTTTTTTGGGAGAAAAATAATAAATAAATAAATAAATAATGCTGGACACAGCATCATCTAGCCCAAGGTAAGCAGCTGTTAAACAGAGCTGTATTATGGGTACTAGATGACTGATATATATTTAATACAATATAATACATAGATAGATATTTTTTTATTATACATAGAAAACACCCAGAACACCCGGAACAAATATTTGCAGATCCTACAAACATTTGTCCCAAGGCGGGAATCGAACCCGCAACCTCCGCGTCGCAGGCGGACCTTCGCCCACCGCGCCACATTGGTCGTCACAATGTTGAAAAGAAACACCCACCTACTCGTAACACCTACGCCCTAACCTGTAAATGAAATAATATAAATAACCAAATATAATTGACCTATTTTTAAATTTTATTCCGCTGGATCTATCGAGATCGTCAATAACGTAGTTTAACATTTTAATATGACTAACCCGCAACTTCGTTCATGTGAAACTCGAGAACCGCACGTTTCGAGATAAAAAAGAGCCCATGTCTTATATTTATCTACGTTTAAATTTCACTGAAATTGGTTCTGTGGTTGTCAAGTTATACATGAACAAACATCTTAACCAATAAATATTAGCCTAATAAGCTGAGTGCCCGGTTGAAAAGCGAGAGGTTGCGGGTTCGATCCCGCAGCGGGACAAATGTAGGCAAAATATTTTAACAAAATAAATAGAGAAACAGTTTTAAACTGCAACCAACCCTTACAACTTATTATACATAGAAAATACCCAGAACACCCGGAACCCGGTCCCATGGCGAGAATCGAACCCGCAACCTCCTGCAACCGCAACCACTCGCCCACATCACCGAAGTCGTCTATATTTCAATAGACTGGTGAAAGTACGGTATCGATTACAATTTGCAGTGAACTTCCAAAGCTATCAAACTCATATTGAGCAGGAAAAAACAGTGAAAAACAAACGAACCGTTAAATTACTTTGAAAAACTCAAAGCCTTATCCTGCACCGATTGTTAGCCAGTCAACCACGAAACGAATGCAGAGCAAAAGCTTAATTTCGACACATCCGACGGAATGCAGTCACATTGAAAGCAGGTAACTATCGCTTGTCTAATGTCTCTTTTCAGAATCATGAGCATCATCATATCAGCCGATAGACGTCCACTGCTGGACATAGGCCTCCCACAAAGAGCATCATCACGACTGATTTTGAGCCCTCACTATCCACTGACTTCCTACGATTGCTCGTCATCGGTCCATCTTTTAAAAATAAAAATACATAAATGAGCGAAGATCATGCAAACATTTTTACGAACGCGCAGGCAAAGGCGCGCCGGCGACGCAGGAGGTTGCGGGTTAGATTCCCTCCCGCCTTGGGACAAATGTTTGTACGATCTGCAAATATTTGTTCCGGGTGTTCTGGATATATTCTGTCTAATAAAAAATAATCTATTTAAGGATTGTATTGTATTAAGTATATCAGTCATCTAGTACCCATAACACAAGCTCTGCTAAGCTTAGGGCTAGGTGATGCTGTGTGGATTTTCCAGCATATTTATTTGTATTTGCAAACTAGGTCGCATGTCGGTAAAAAAAGGATGTTCGTATAAGTCAGTGGCCATGTCTGGTGACAGAGTTTCTAGGCCGCTCGAAGGCCTCTGTCATGGCCTAACAACTTTGAAAAAGTGGGGACCGACTGCTTAACGTGCCCTCCGAAGCACGGGAGCACTCAGTTGAAATAGGGAATAAATTTTATAATTTATAATAATATGTGTGAAAATGTTCAGGATAAAGACGATTGGAAATCCTTGCGGGCGATCTTTGCAGAGTGACGAATAAAAAAAATATAAAGTGTTTTATTTATCGGATAAAAAATCCGATTGAAATAGGATTACACCGGATTCTGCTTTCCTCATAAATGTGGCCCATCATCCGACCACCGCTGACCTGACAAGTAAATTAAACTGTCGATCATTCTATAAAAACACTAACAGAGAGGTATTTGGCTTGCGAAAAGTTTTTGTTAGGAAAGAAGCTATATAAAATGTGTGGGCCGTATACGGCATACTTTATACATAAATTATGGGACAAAGCGTTTAACATGGACAATGACCAGGAATAGGACATAGGCTACTTTTCCGGAAAAAAGTATGAATTCCGATTTCCAAACGAACAAAGTCGCGGGCGACAGCTAGTAGTACCTTATGACTAAGCATTCATAAACTAACTATAAACCTCTGTTAGCTAATGTGTATTTCAAATCTATCATCTTCTTTGTTCATTGACATAAGAATGACAGTCGAAGACAATACTTTGCTAGGCTGGCAGTTTATTTATGAATAACGGGCATTTGACTACTATAGTTTTGGTTTAAAGGTTGCGGGATCAAGTCTTGCCTATGTTGATTTTTGGGATATTTTAAAAAAACTTATCAAGTGCTGCTATAAAAAATAAAACAGTAAAAACAACTTAAAATAATAAAGCTAAGAGTTTAACAGGCAAACTTTTTTAATGCTCGCAGAGATTTTGAAAGCAAAATCTTTTTCAGCGAAGTTTAATTAATTCTTCGTTCAAAGAACTGTTTTTTGCTCTTTAGAACCAATACAGTTGGTCTAAGTTAATGTAATTTCCAGTTTTTACTGCGCAGTACGCAGTGCTGTCATAGTACTACAACGAAACGCATTTTACTTTCAACTGCAATTTCAACGGTAACATTCTTTCAACTGTTTTTTTTAACTGTTAAAAGAAGGTTAGGAGGTTAGGTACCTATCATACTCTAATACATATAACTGCTCTGCTACGCCGTAGGCTATGCTACGTCGTAGAGGAACAGATGAATGTGTGTATCTATAATGATGATGGTGATGAAACTCGGCCGAGGCGGGTAAGTTTGCCTAGGTTTTAGATATATCAAAGTGATCCTTGTGATAATTGCATAAGATTCTTTTGAATTCGTTGAAATTTCGTTGAATTAAAATTGAAATTGATTGTGTTTTGCTGTAACATTCATAATAACTCTGCGCCCTGCGCAGTATATGAAGTCTGCGCAAACATATACAAAAACATTTTCGTTACGTATTATAATTGTAAAACGTGTACTTATGAGCGTTTGAACTTGGCTTTGAAGGTAGTATCCGACTGGGGTGATGCCAACTTAGTCAAGTTTAACGCTACTAAAACCCAGGCGTGTCTTTTCTCTGCTAAGCGGAGTCCATTCCAACTGACTCCCACTTTCCGTGATGTGTCCGTACCGGTAACAGATCATCTAGAGCTTCTTGGCGTTACTTTACCGTCGTCTCTCAACTTTGGCTCTTACATTGAGTCAAAGGCTCAATTAGCTGCCAAAAAACTTGGCATCCTCGCAAAGGTGAGACAGTACTTTACATCAGAACAGCTGCTCAATTTATATCAAGCACAAGTTCGGTCATGTATGGAGTACTGTTCTCATCTTTGGGACGGCTCGGCCAAGTATCAGCTTGAGGCGTTGGAGTCAATTGAGAGAAGGGCAAAGAGGCTCATTGGCAACGACACGCTTACCAACACTAAGCTTCAGAGCCTTGAGCATCGCCGCAAAGTTGCCAGTTTGTCGGTTTTTTACCGGATACATTTCGGAGAGTGTGCTTCTGAATTACACGATCTCATTCCCCCATCTCCTTTCCATCATCGGACGACTAGACATACGGCAAAGCGTCATCGCTTCATGGTCGAGATCCCACCAATGCGCACTAAGCGATTTGCATCATCATTTCTCCTGCGCACCGCCAAGGAGTGGAATTCTTTGCCAGAGTCTGTGTTTCCCGATACTTATAACCTGGGTGTCTTCAAGTCACGAGTGAATAGGTTGCTCTTAGGCAAGCGTGCTCCACCGTAGACCACATCATCGCTTAACATCAGGCGAGATAGTGGTCAAGCGCAAGCCTATTGTGAATAAAAAAAAAAAAAAAAAAAACTTACTTCTTCCCGGTTTTTTTAAGTTGTTAGGCCAGGTCTTTATAGAAGTCCTTGGCTATGATGCTGGTCAGTTGACTTATTAATTCCGTCACCTGAGCTGGTCACTGACTCATACAAACTTACTTACAATTTACTTCGAGAAATGTACTCTAAGGTGAAATTCGATCCAAACTCGAATTTATATACGCTGACGTCACATTCCACCTCATTTCCCTCCAAAAGGGCTCCAAATAAATCCCTCTCAGACATTGCTATACTCCTGACGCCTATATAATCATAATCCCGTCGAGACAAGTCTGCCGCTGTATTTTATCAGGGATCCAAAATGCTTTCGGATTTAGCGTTTCTTTCAATATTCTCAAGAAAATGGGATAAACAGGAATTTTCCTTTACGTTATTATTGTGTAGGATTTTGTCGTTTTGCGTTGAAAAGATGAACCTAAAAGAGATTATAGGGGAGAGAACAGCATCGATAGTAATCAAATAAATTTGCGGTTCTTACACTAATTCTTTAAAATACAAAATAAATATAAATAAAGGACGATATTTTTACACAACGCTCTAAAATACAAAACTAAATAAAGCTTGTAAACTATGGGCATCAGATAACCTCTAAATTGAACTCTTAGAAGGCGCAGCAAGAAGATGATGTTTGTATGAAAAAAAAACTCACAAGGACTAAATTGCATTCCACTAAATCAGATAAAATATTAATTAGGACTAATGTTTGCAT
Source organism: Colostygia pectinataria (assembly GCA_951394395.1). Taxonomy (NCBI): domain Eukaryota; kingdom Metazoa; phylum Arthropoda; class Insecta; order Lepidoptera; family Geometridae; genus Colostygia; species Colostygia pectinataria. The sequence goes on from OX596362.1 coordinate 8,416,824, forward strand.
GGTCTGAAAATATTTTTTCCGGGTCACCGTTCCTAAGTAGGTACAGTTTCTTACAGCCATGATACAGGGAATTGAAATGTAGAATAGTAGATTGCGTTGTGTGTGCATAATTCTACTAATATTATAAATGCGAAAGGCTGTACCTAAGTATGTTTGCTACTACATATCTCCGTGACAACTTTACTAATTGTGATGGTATTATAAAGACGAAAATCCTGAAATAACACATAGGCTATTTTTTATCCCGAAAATATGTACTGTTTCTGTGGGATAGCATAAAAACTGCAAAAAACGCGGATGAAGTTGCGCGGGTCAGCTCGTAACAGAACAAAACGTAGACATGGGCAAAAAGTTGATTAGGTCATTACAAATGCAAGTTTAGCCATAAAACGATTTCTAAGAGTTCGTAAAAATGCTCTATTTCCGTTGTAATAAACTGCAAAAGCAAATTATTCCTAAAAGCCGTTGGAAAGTTGTAAAACACGTCGTTGTCGACACCTACAGTTTTAAGCATTCATTCCAGTTAGTACTTAAAACTGTAGCACAGCTTAGGAACAGATAGGTTGAAGCAAAACGGGCAGCGCCGCAGCAGCCTACGCGATGTTCTGTACGAATCTTAAAAATAAGATTAAGAATTTGTTTATTTGACACACAATAAGGAAGGTAGTACAGTAAAAGAGGCAAAAAATAAAAAAGAACAAATAAAGTAATATAAAAAAAGACATTAAGTAATGTATAATCCTTGCGATTGCGGTCAAACAGGCCCACAGTCTTAGCTTTATGCTACTTCCAAACAGTAAGAAAATGATGCTGATTTCCCGTAACAGCTGTTTTTTCCATAGCAGCAAATGACAAGATTTGCTCGTTTGCGTGACGTTAAGTGCTACGCTTGATCACACCAGCTGCAATGTCATACAAAAAATAAGTTTTAAAGCTCTGTGTGGAACTGCATCTCGAAATGCACCCATTAATTTTGCTAGTGCTCTTCAAATCTAAACACAGTAATACTTGCACACTACCGCTTGGAAGCAGAATATCTGACACTGGGGTGGTACCCACCAAAACGACTAGGTATCTACCAACTAGGTATTTCTTACGGGCATCATAAAAACCCATTATTAGACTTGACATAATAATATTTGCCTCTCATTACGAGCTGAAAGCAAGTAGTCTGACGTAGCTGTAACTTTACAAGCTGTGGTTTTAGTCCGAAGAATTCTCTAAGAAATAATTAGGTGGCTGTTATTAGGTACTAAAAAGAATGGAACTACCACCTTAAAGTTCTTTGAAAGTTTGTTAAAAAATGTAAAAGCTGTAATGATTCTAAACTTAAAATTACTTAAGGCGATCTTATAACCAAGAACGTTGGTTATAATCGTCGCTCCTCACCACCAAGTACCTATCGTCAAAAGTTAGGCATTAGTTTATAAGTGCGATATTGCATATTTACTGAAGAAATTTACCACGCAAAACTGTGACAATCGTATGCCATTTTGGCTTCCGCATTTAGCTCACTTTCTTACGTTATACTTACCCTAGTATTTTACTTACGTTATTATCACAACCTTAGAGGGCTGCAAATAAGTATATGTACTAAGGAATATTACAATATTAATAATTTAGTACTAATTTTTTTTTTGTTTCGAAAACCGATATTCTTCATAAGGCAGTGAACTCCTCGTTACTCCTGCTACTTTTGGCTTGAAGTAAATACTAAAACAAGACTATAGATCATTGAGTCTAAAATTGCACAGCACACCCTTTCACTGCAGTAGTGTTTACATTATTAAACTGTTTTTTTTTTTTTTACAACTGAAATACCGCAGCCTATGGACGCTTGCAATAACAGAAGTATCACTCGCGGGTTGCCACCTTGAGGCTAAGATCGAAAGCCTCATGTGCCAGTAATTTCACCGGAAACCATACCCTTCACACCGGAACACAGCAATGCGAGCATTACAGCTTAGCGGCAGAAATAGGTATGGTGGTAGTCTTTCCCCGGACGAGCTCTATCACAAAGAACTCTACTAAAAACTTCAAATCAAATTTTCCTTCACAAACGATTACAAAATATTCGAATTACGCCTGAATACTGAAACTCTACTGTTAATCAAATTTTTTGACGTTTTCTCTAAGTATATAAAATTTCAAAAGCTCGACGTTTCGAAAAGTTAACAAGTTTTCACTAAATAGCGTTTCAGTATTCGGACTTAACAAAGCAAAAGAGGTACTAAACTTGATCAAAAAACATGGCGGAACCAGACAATCTTATTCCAGGAAAGAAAGTTCAATACACCCATTTTGTTGCTCATAAAAGACAGTTGTCACAGCTGCATAGAAATCGGCAAATATTCATTTTGTATGGTGCGCCACGTCTAGGACAGAGCAGGTGTTGTCTGCGCGCCCAAATTGGAAACCCTCGCGCCACTACAATACTTACGGACGACTTATAGGTGACCTTTGATTCGAGAACATAAACTTATAATAAATAAATAAATAATGCTGAACAATCCACACAGCATCATCTAGCCCCAAGGTAAGCTGCTGTTAAACAGAGCTGTATTATGGGTACTAGATGACTGATATATACTTAATACAATACAATACATAGATAGATATTTTTTATTATATATAGGAAATACCCAGAACACCCGAAAAAAATATTTGTAGATCGTACAAACATTTGACCCGAGGCGGGAATCGAACCCGCAACCTCCGCGTCGCAGGCTGACCTGCGCCCGCTGCGCCACATCGGTCGTCAATAATCTTATGGTCTTATGGTTGCATAATGTAACAAAGCGCAATCTTTATGTTACTGACGGTGGAAAGCCTTGCATCAAAGTATTATTTGGGTGAAATCCACAAAGGGTCGGAATTGCTAGGGCCATACTGAAGGCCTTGTCAAATAAAAGCGTGGTACTACCCAGCGAGCCACCACGTTAGAATCAAAGAATGTAAAAAAAAAACAATAGAATTGCGCTAGGACGCTGAGTATGTTTGTTATCCATATCAAATATAATAAACAACGATTGACGTTCTATTCAGAATCGTAGATAAATTAAAGCCTTTAATGAACGATAAAAGCTTTACTCGTGGTTAAAAGCCTTACATTGAAGTGCACGTATCAATATTGACTGAGCCTCATCGTAACAGAAACCGATGCCAAGACGGCTGGGTCTGACTGATCCGGCTTCGCAAACACTCGTGGATATGAACAAATATTTGCAAGGCCCGATACAACGTTAAGCCTGGTTTTGTATAAACCAGTTGCTGTTTGTAGCGAGCGCGATGCAAATTAATTTAGATCGAGAGAGATAGAATCGGGTTCGATTTAAATAAAGACAAATATTGCATGATCTGCAAATATTTACAATATTTATCCTACGTCTGGGTGTTGTGGAACGATAAGTACTCGTAGTTTCTGATAACCACAATACAGGGAACTTTCGTGTGTTGTCAAGACTATGTATGTTTAAATGGTGTTTGTTATTTAATTTTTTATTTACATTCAAACCTTAGGTGATAGTCACACGTGGCATATAAAGTCTCACCACTTACATAAAAAAATTACAGTTATGTTCTAAAATTTTGACACATTCTTTATAAGTTAAAGTGTAAAATTCTGCTGTTATTTTGGAGTAATTGTTAGTAGAATTGGAGCCTGTGTAGCGAAGCGCTCTGCGCCTCAATTACGTTGCAGTCAATTTCATTCCGTTTCAATCATAAACTAAAATAATATTCTGTTTGAATATGACGGCTTATTGATAGGTTTTGAAATAAATTGAAATGTACCAAAGTAAAATAATCTCCTTGCAGCAGTGGTACCAAACCAAACATAAATAAATATTTGAAACATCAAATTTTTATTTATGTTTACTAACAAGTTTCAATCAAAAACTGATAAATATTCTGTTTGACTAAGACAGTTTATTGATAGGTTTTTTAAATATAAAATTGAATTGCAACAAAGTTACATAATTACCTTGCATCAGTGTAAGTAAATTCCAAACACAAATTAAATGTTTGTATTCCTTAGTTTCTACAAATTAAAATCCTTAATAGTCGTGATAAGGTTGGGACCTCCGGTTGGGACCCTTTTAGTCAGTTCTACGCTTAGCATTGTTTTATGACGGCTACTGATTCTTGAAGGATCTATAAACGTATTGAGCTAAGTGCGTTTGTGGTAGGTATATATTTGGAGAATTGCACCACAGTAACTTAGTTTGTTTTAGTCTAATTATTATGCTTTTGCATAATCGATTGAAATTGTTCTACTACAGGTATTAGGGCCAACCAATGGGCAAAAAATTGCGTACAAAAAGACGCGTGCAGAAAATCAGCACAGTTTTGTTTGATCAAAACGAACAGGAATTTCGGAAAACGACCTAGGCTTGGGAGATGAAAACTTCAGTCACTCGGTACCGTACCACCAAAGTTGCCTGCAATAGAATGATATTATCTCTTGATAATTTATTTCTATTTCGTCAAATTTTTTGGGATAATAATTCTTCCAGGTACTAACAACAACTTTGGTATTCATACTCGTTAACTCACTCTTACACTCTCTCTCATAATCTTGTATTTTTATACCAGTGTAAGAATCATATAATATTTGTACAATTTCGACCTCAATATATTGTGACAAGTGCAAGTAAAATGCACGCTCACGTAGCTATTTATCATCACTATATAACGCCTTTATCCCCTTAATACCATTAGAGCCCATATGAAAACACACGTGCAGATATTTTGCAAAAGAGAGTCTAAAAAATATTTGTACGTAGCAAATTCGCATTTGGAATTTAGGTGCCTGTTATGACTGTAACATTCAATGAATATTTTATACAAAAAATCTTCCTTGGTAGGTATTTCTGTACCAGATATTCTACCTCCAAGCAGTATTGTGTATGCATAATTAGTGCATAAACGACTTGACCATCACGTCATTAGTTGAAAAAATGAAAAACATAGATATAACAATAAAATGTTGCAATCCATACATATACATATCCATTTAGACTCGTACCTATCCATAGATAATTATATGTAATTGAATTGCTTTAAATTTGACTTTGCGGAAATCTATAGCTAAATAAATATTTAAATGTTTGTTTGTAACATTTAAATACAATTTAAAAATTGTTAAAGTAAAAACTAAGTGAAATTCAAACCTTTTTGTACCTACTTCTCCGCGAAACTTTATTCTTCAAAAGTTTGAACGACGGAATGACGGTTTTTTATTATTTTATAAGTGATAGTCAAGCGTTTGGCCGCTATCCCACCTGATGTTAAGTGACGATGCGGCCTAAGATGGAGCACGCTTGGCTAGAATATACCTGTTCACTCTTGTTTTGAATATTCCTAAATTGTATTCTTCTGGAAAGACTTGACGCCGGCAACGAGTTCTACTCTTTGGCAGTGCGAATGATGAAGGTAGAGTCAAACCGTTTCGTACGAAATAGTGGAATCTCTACAGTGCAAGGGTGAATAAATATAAAAAGTGCGATCACGTCTGTTTTTACGGTGCGTATTTTACATCCGAGGGTGGAAGGAAATCGTTTATAAATAAACACATTAGTGTGAAAGCCGAATTTAGGGGTGTTAACAATGTGTTCGAGATACATTTGACAGGAGAGTACCTACCATTATTACGCTTTCACTAAATAACTAATTGGATTATGAATTCAAGTTGTAGCAGATTAATCACCCCGCCGAAAGATCAACGTCACCTCACAAAAACACAAACGTTCATTTAAGGTAAACATTTAACATCAAGTGAGCCTTGCTCTACCGGTTTATAGGTACTAATGGTACCAAGCTAAACGTGAAATAACTGTTAACTATTGAGCACATTCTAATACTGTTCGGACTAATATTTTCACTCGCAGAGAAATAGCGAAACGCCTTTTGACTTTAATTCAACTAATATATTATATTAAGTAAAAAGTTAGAAAAACAAGTATTTGGAACATTTGTTCGACGTCGGCGAGTTATTTGTGTTATTTGTATTATTCTTACTGCACACAGCAACTACAAACAACGTGTCGTCGCGTTACGCCATAGCTTCATACCGAGGAGCGGTAGACGACACTGTAAGTAAGCTCGTATGAGTCAGTGGCCAACACTGGTGACAGAGTTTTTAAGCCGCCCGAAGGCCTCTGTCATGGTCTAACAACTATGAAAAAGTGGGACCGACGGCTTATTGTGCCCTGAAAAGCACGGGAGCGCTCAGTTGAAATTTCCACTGGCAGTCACAGTAGATGTCGTACTAGCATGGGTGACGTGTCGCACCGAAATTAACAAGAGACAAAGAGCCAAGACGATGTCGATCTTATGATTAATATGCCACAACCTAAGCTATCGCTACTGTGGGTCTAAATCACTGTTTTGCGCACCTAATATTAACAAAACGGGTAACTCCCATTAGTTATATAAGACTGTGACGTAATTGATAGATTCAGGCGTTACTTTGCGGAAATCCATTACAAGACAAAAAACAGACGAAACATCTCTAGTCATACTCCGCTGTTAAAACTTTTTGTCCTAATAGCTGCTCTATGGTTGAACTGTTAAAACAAAAATCCTATCCTATTTGTTCTAAAGAACTAATAATACCTTGTCAATAGAACTGTCAATGCTTTTTTCCTAGTAGTCCTAGTAGTTCAATACCGTACATTAGTACTGTAATGAACTGAAACAATGTTAATACGCATTAGCGTATTAACATTGTTTCAGTTCACTCGCTGTCATTTTTAACCATTTGTTGCTCTAACTAGCAATCATAAATTTAAACCAGAGAGAGTCTGATGAAGAGTCCTAAAAGAGTTCTAAAAGAGTCTTGAATCAATCCATTTCGATTCCCTGACGGAGATTTTTTTATTGAACAGATGCTCTGTTTTATGATTAAACTAATTAAAGCACTCTTCTAGTTTTATTTAACTGCCATAATTATTTTAAACCAATGAAAAACGGCGATTGTTTTGTCGCGTATATATTTTTTAATATATGTTATATTGTTATATGCTTGTCAATAGTATTGTGAGTACAGTTTAGTTAGGAATCATTGTTAATCGATTGCCTACTCTTTACTGTTAAACATAGAGCTGCAATCGACTTGCATATTGCATATCCTCGGAACAGAGACAGTAAACATGAGCTGAATAAGCACCCGCCGTCACTGCCAAAGCACAGGTGTTCGCCTCTTTATTTGTTTCCTAATATACAAGCATAGAATAGAAGGGATGTCTAGTACTCGTGTGTTTACTGAGACGTAGATTACAAAGAGTAGTAGAATTCTTTGTGACAGAGTTCGTTCGGGGAAGTACTGCCACTATACCTATATCTGCGTCCAAGCAGTAATCCTCGCATTCCGGTTCGAAAGGCATTTGCTTCGTAATTAAAAAAATAACAATGCGGCAATTGACTCGTTTCAGAACGCAATGAAATAACAAAGCAAATACACATTTGCTCTTAGGAATAGCTTGTAATCACTCTCGCCTGAGAGTAGGCCAGTGTCCCAGCAGTGGGAACATTAGAAGGCTTCGATTCGATTGGTGCACGACCGGGTTTGAACCCACGACCTTAGGATCGGAAGGCGGGGTCACTACCACTAGACCACCAGTGCTCTTTAATCAGTTAATGACATTATAAATTGACATTATTTATTTTATATAACCATTTACGAAATATCTATATTTCGTTTGGAAATTGCGTTTATAATAAATTTTAATTAAATTTTCTAGGTTAACAAAACCTATGAACATTTGTAAAATTGTCATTTTTAAGTGCAATGTAAATGTGCCTGATAAGAAATAAACTGAAAACTGAAACTGAAATGTACCTAAGCTGTTGCTCAGGTATTCCCATTCACATACTTTGACAGTTGAATGGGGTTTTTGTAATTAGCTGTTATTAAAGTATGTGATCGGAAATACCGAGATACATAATCTGTAGGTAGGGGTCTACGCGGTTTCAATAATCCGATGATTGATTGAAGTTACGCCATCAATCATTTCGATAACGAGCACCGCACACATATCGATTAAAATAAAAATTGTCTAATACCAAATTTAAGACATTAGTGAGTTCTACATGTCCCCCTGTGAGTATTACATTGATGGGGGTCGTAAAACGTTAATAACCATGGTTTTTTTTCCCATTTATGTTAGCATTGACAAGACGATCAAGTCGCCCGCCTGATGTTAAACACAACAGCGCCATCAAATGCTTAAAGTTTTTAAGTTGTTAAGGTCTCTTTGACCCAGTAATTTCACTTGCTACAGTGCCATTTAAACCTAAACACAGTAATGCTTGCACACTGCTGCTTGGAGGTAGAATATCTGACACTGCGGTGGTACTCACCAAGATGAACTCTTGCCAAAGAATCCTACCACCAGGTAAAATTCCAAAGACGGCACGTGTTAGTGACATTGAATGTAACTTCGTGTGGTAACTAAGTGCTTCTATTTTTGCTAGCGTTTCCGAAGTTAGTCAGGTTTGTCTCTAGTGGTAATAATTTGTGGCATAGATAAAAAAATCTATACTCAATTTTAAATAGATTTCCAAAATTATTTTGCCACTAGCTGTCGCTCGTGTCTTCGTTCGCATATAAAAATTCCAGGATAAAAAATAGCCAATATCAAATTGTTGGTCATTATCTATTTATGATTTAAATTTCAGCCAAATCGGTTTAGTGGTTGTTGAGTTATAGAGGAACAAACATCCAAACATCCAAATATCAAAATTTTCGCATTTATAATATTAGTGTGGTAGTGTTAATAATGTGTCGTGTCGGACGTTTTATTCCACTTAAAGATCTTCTAACTCATCAGTTTACAAAAAGAAAATTTCTAATCCAAAGTAACAGCAAACTTAAATTAAAAACTAAACAGTCAGCGATCCAAATCAAAAACTATAACGTGTTGTAAATGCCTTAGTTTTCAACATGGATTTACTTTACTTTTTTTATTTCTACAACTTATTTTTATATACACAAATAAAATACCTACATAACGACTTTGAAATCTATACTCACCTGAGAGCAAAGGTTGAAATTTTTAATTATTAACATTTTCTGTTATTTCATACTAACAAACAATTTCACTGTTTGCAATAAGTAATCAGAACACCACACGAGCAAATCAAATCTACAAACAAAGATTGTAAGAGACTGCAGTGCAATGCACAATGTACATTAAAAACTCACTTCTGCATCTGGTAGTTTTAATTCATATCTCAACATGCAGAGATTTTTATTTAGGAATGTTTAAGAAAAACGATTTACTAATGAGTCAGGATACTTTGTACAAAGAGAGAGTACCTTTTAGATACACGTACGCTAAATATGGAAGGAAATACAAATTCCCGGTAAGCATCATAGTGAGAAATTCTGTTTTATTCCGACGTGTCCAATCCCGACTGACAAGAAGAAATATTATGGGGTTTTCATACTATTTCCAGTTACAGCAAATCTTCTGCCAGGTTCTTTTAAAGTATAAAAAAAAATACAACAATTTATTTATTTTTCAGATCACTTACGTGAGAGTAGTAGACCGATTGAACATCGGACGAGGACCACGAGTAGAAATAATCCGTGGTGGCCTCCTTAAGAAATATATTGTTTTACGCCTCACTTCTCCCTACAACAATCCTATTGCAGTAAATATTTTTGTTGGTTGCGAGAATAAAAAGTTCACAAATCCACCATGGAGACTTATAAGACCAACCAAAAATTCAACAACAGAAAAGCCAGTAGAAACCACAGATTTGACGAATGACACAAATGGTGATGGTTCACCTAAAAACAAAGATGGCGCTTCTGAAGAGAGCACAACCGAACCTCGGGTTGGAGATGGCGCAGATGAAATATCAGTGGCAGAAGAAGGTGCAGCTACAGAAGATGGCGCATCTGAATCACCAGCTGCGGAAGATGGCGCAGCTGAATCGCCTGCTGCAGACGATGCGGCTACTCTACCGCCTGGTACTAATGATTAAACCCCCACTACAATCTAGATAGCTGCTGCTTCAGAAATTTAATTCAGAAATACATTAGCATTTGATTCAATTGCCATTATCCGAACACTTTGACTGAGGATCAATTACGAAAAACTCGTTTGACAATCGTAAATGTTATCGTACAGCCATCAATTTGTATAGGAATTTTCACAGCACCTCTTTACTTTACTTACTTTTCTTTCCTCTTGTGCGTAAAATGATCTACAAAAATCGCACTCTGATATGAAGCCACTATATACATTGCCAGCAGATTTTAAAGTAAAATTTTAGTTTTAATATGTGTACCTACAGTCGTACGAGTAAGTTGATTTCCTAGATTCTGTTGAAAATAAGCTTCATTTTTCATGCTTTTAATACAAAATTACCAGGAGCGCAGAAGTTACCATGAAGTCGACAAAACTTAGGACTGGCTTTTTTTCTACATAATGAAAGTTATAGGTTACATGTACTATAATTAAAGCTTAATCATACACCAATCTTTCAGTTTTAGCATTGATTTTGCACAACAATCTATCAAATGATAGATAATGTAAAAGCCAACTTTATGTTATTGTATAAAAACTAAAGGAAAAATATTTTAATTTTTAGTAAAAAATATCATAGACAAACGATAACTAGATTGAATAACAGTATTGTTATAAAAATCACACGATTATGATTCCCTTTTCTATACAAACATCCGTATTGTTAAGATTAACCAAAGACAATGAAGAATAAAATTAAATGAACTAACTCGTTAATATCTAAGTAGTTAGATCATTTTCTAATCATTCTTAGTTCAGCTTTTGACCATGACGTTGCTGCAACTAGTATATTTAATTGTAATTATTATAAAAGTATATTGTAAAAACGAGGTCGTAAAAAGATCACCGTACTCACATGAAGTTAAAATACTTCCTAATGAAAAATTCAATGAATATACGATGTCTACGGAAAAAAATAAACACTTAAAGAATCACTTACGAATAATCCCTCAGGACGATGAAACATTTCTTCAAGAGGATTACTGCAGTTCGTTTCAAACGTGTTTTGAGTGCGTCAAAAGTTCACGGTATCCTTGCGTTTGGTGTCATAAGGTGGGATGCACGAATATCGGTAAAGTACTATGCCCTCATGCTGTTACGTATAGAAACTCAAAAGATAATATCCAGGAAGGGTGTCCATATATTGAACATCAAGGTCCCATTCTGTTACCGTCCGGAACACGAACCCACATAGCTGTGAAACTGCACGCGCCAGACCCAAACCTATACGAAATGGATATTGTATGCCAAAACAAAATGAAAAACCGCATGACACATCTGAAAGGTCTGGTTTTGAAAGATGCTATATACTGCTACCCGGTAAAACTCGACGCTGAAGCGTACAGAGATACAGCTTATGGAACTTTCAGAGTTTTTTGGGGGGGTTATGAGCCTTTTTCGAACAAATTACCGATTACAGTATACAACTGTGGAGGGCTGGCAGACGAATGTGATACCTGCAGGGTGTTGGAAGCGGAGTTTGGATGCGGGTGGTGCGATGACCTGAACAGCTGTGTAACAGCAAATAAATGTGAAGACACTATGAATTGGTCGCTCAACAGGATAAGGTGCACTTTTATTAAGAAAAAAATGTTTTTTGTGTAATTTTCAAGGGTTTGCCATCGATTTAGAAATTTCACATAGTATTTTTATTGTGGAGACGCTATGAAATTATTGACATAACACATAATTACACGTAGGTGGTTTTATTTGTGTAATTTTGTTTTATATTATATGTTTTATTTTATATATTATTTTGCACATTTTATTATTTATAGATTGTATTTTAATCCGCAACTAATAAATCTAGCATCAGGTATAAAATTCTTGAGCACTTTTTATTAAAATGCCACAGATAGCAATAATTCAGTTGTGAACGAAATTTGTCTCCCAAAACTTTTCAATTTACACAGACCGATCGTAAATCTACAAAACCAGGTGTCCACTGAAGCATCGCAAATTACTTGATTTAACTTTTACGTTTCCAGTCTCTACCTAGTGCATTAGCAATCTAGTGGCATGGTGGTTATGGTGTCAGAACTAAGGTAGGTTAAAATTGTGAAATTGGGTTACTAACGTTTGATCCCACTAGTTTGATCCTACTTAATATTTTTTATCATTTGAACCGAAAAATATTTAACATGAACTACCATGTGATCCCACATAGGTTACTATCGCGACCACAAGTAAAGCATTAGCATAGAATAAATTTTAGTACTACGTACCCCCACCTCCCACCGGACTACTTACCTCACCCCGATCGCGAGTTCGAGGGCACTTTCGGGGGCACTGAAGCTAAAAGCACGCACGCGTTTTGTTTTTGTATAGGTCTCAACACCAATAAACTTAATAATTTAACTTGACTGGATGGTAAACAAAACTAATGACGGATAGGAGACTGACCATATTTGTTTTTTTTTTGACAAGCTGCAATGTCAATGCGACCAATGGGGTGATAACGTAAGTACTCGCATTCCTTAAATGAAGTAGATTTTTTTTAGTTCGAGGTTTTCGAGGTTAACTTTAACTTCATTACCCGACATACTTTTAATAAATATGTTTACTTACCTACCTAGTAAAGTAGTAAAGTTTAAAATAATTTATTCAATATATATAAATCCATTCTTAATAATTTTAATTTAGTCTTGCTTTGGTCGACTGTGACCCTTACACGAACTGATCGTAAATCTGTAGGGTGTAGGGCTTTGTTTGAATTTTTTAAATATCACCAAAGTCGAAGGAAAACCATTCTGAGTTGCGGGATTACCAAAGTTCAATAAGTTATTCAAAATTCAAATGATATTGTTAAATATATTTTTTTTTCAATTTATTGACTTTATTTATAACGAAAATAGTACCTATTATAAATTACGAGGTAGGTATAATTGTTGTTTTCTTTGCTCGTATGGTATAATATAATTATACAAGTAAAAATAAAACAGTTATGCCGTCTGAAGATCAACCATCTTTACATCCAACCATCTGTAGATAGCTCAACTGATCCAGATCGCTACCAGACGATAACTTTTTCAACATACTGGCGACATTACCATGTTGAATGGTAATCCTAATGCGTTGAGCCAGATATGAACCAGCTTTTAGGTTACGCATTGCTTTGAACAAACGCCTGGAAAGAGTTCTGAGAACGCGGTCAGCCTCGGTACCCTACGAATACAGGGTCCATCTCCAAAAAGCTCAAATGATATATTAAGCTCTATCTGGACGCCGAGTGACCTTGTTTTCCGATCTTAAAGGTCGCAGGATCAAAATCTGATTATGCACATATTATTTTTTCACCTACACGTTCGACGCTACGTCATGAGGAGCGCTCGTGACGTAGTTGGCTAAGAAGTTAAGCACTGTTCCGCTGGGTCATCATTTGAATGGGTGACCGCCAGTGGCAATTTCAACTGAGCGCTCCCGTGCTTTTCGAAGTTAATGTGGTTTTTACAGTGTAGGTAAGTGAGTAAGTACTTACTTACTTATGTATTACTTAAGTATAGGTTACCCAGAAATTACCTACTCCTATCAAAGCCAGTCGAATCTCAATTCTTGTCAGAATGGAATAACAGGGTTTATTGAACAGATGCTACGAATCTGGACACTTTAACCACGTTACATTGCTAAGAAAGGTTAGGGAATACGAAAAAATGTAGTGTAGCGAAAATTTACTTTTCTTTGAAAAAAATATATGTTTCCATACACTTTTATGATTAACAGAGTTCTTTGTGATATAGCTCGTTCATGGAAGAACTTCCACCATATCTATTTCTTCCGCCAAGCAGTAACTCTCGCATTGCTGAGTCCTGTTTAAAGGGTAAGGTTTCCGGTGAAATTACAGGCACATGAGACTTTAGATCAACGTCCAAGGGTGGCAATACGCAATGATATCTCTAATGTTGCAAGCGTGTAAAGAAATGGACAGATTTTGGCAACGTTCTTTCTAACTAGACTAACTAGTAAGTCAGGCTAAGATTTTTATTATTAAACGCTTTGGCTGTAAACTGTAAGTCTGTGAGCATATGCTAAAAAAATTTATAAAAGTCAAAGTTGGTAGGTATAAAATATTAAGTTGCCTTCTCTATAATTTTTACCTCCGTGCAAGAGCTCCGTGTTCAAACATCTGGACATTGATTTCACAAATTGGTTCCGTAATAACATTGAATTGAAAGAACCCTTACTTGAGTTGCATGAGATCTGTACAACGCCATGCGACTTTGACCTTTCTGGCTTTTTTCAAATTGTTAGGCCATGACAGAGGCCTTCAGGCGGCCTATCAACTCCGTCACCAGATTTGGCCACTGAATCATCAAAAAAAAGTAACCCAGACGAGTTTGTTGCCAGATTATACTAGGCTAGGCGCGTGGAACTGACGTATACTTGATTGATTTAAGACGTTGCAGAATGAAATTTTTTGTCAGAAATTACTAAGCAAGAAATTCTTTGAAATAACCTCTCAGAAGACGCTGCAGGAAGATTAAATTTGTATATAGAGCTCGTCTATGACTTCAAATTCAAACTCAAAATCAGAACATTTTTAATAATTTTATAATTTTTATTTATTTCCCATAATTATAGGGCATCACAGCATGCGCAATAGTAGCAACAAGACAAAAACTTAATTAAAATCTTAAATATTAAAGCTCTTACATAAAACAAGGTTACAAAACAATAATAAATACTACTTATTATGTATTTACTGAATCAATCAAATTAAGTAAGGGATGTATTGGTAAAATTAACACGGTCGAGATAAAAAGTAAAAGTAGTAGATTCATTTCTTTGTATACATAGGTTATAATAAAATTACAAGGATTATTTCATAACATGCACTGCTTAATAAGATATAAGCACCATCAAGTTGATAGTTATAATTCTTTGTGATCGACTCAAACCAAGTCTTCTAGTGTTTGCGCAGAATAATTGTGAGATCTGTACTTTTTTTTATAAATCTTTTGGTAAATTAAATTATTTGTGCTTATTTGTAAGAGTATTAATGTGCTATCACAAACTTGTATTAGTAGATAGATCACAAAAATATTGTAAAACCAAAAGTTTGGATGTTTGAACTCCGTCGTAACAGCAGGACCGTTTTTTTTTTTTTTTTTTTTATTTCAGTAAGTGACAAGTCAATCAAGGCGCCCACCTGATGTTAAGCACGCCTGACTATTACAGATGCAGTGCCACCCAAAGCTTAAAGATTTCAAGTGTTTGCGTAGCACTGTTCTGCGCTTATCACCCTGAGACTTTGTTGTTAAGTCTCTTTCGTCCAGTAATTTCACTTGCTACAGTGCCCTTCAAACCTAAACACAGTAATGCTTGCACACTACTGCTTGGAGGTAGAATATCTGACACTGCGGTGGTACCCACCAAGACGAACTCTTGCTCAAGAGTCCTACCACCAGGTAATTGGTACATCGGTAGCTGATGAAACTTAAGATTATTTAATAACCTTGTACCACGCAAGGGAAGCCGTGGGCGGTAGCTAACTTATAATACATATTCACCAACATTTAGGTATAAAATGATGTGTAGGTAATAAGTACTGAGAGAATAAAGATTTAGAATTTAAATATTTAATAACGCAAGTACTGTTTAATGTATCCATGTCAACAAAATTAAATTGTTTGACGAGCTTATATTACAAAC
Organism: Colostygia pectinataria; assembly: GCA_951394395.1. Lineage (NCBI taxonomy): Eukaryota > Metazoa > Arthropoda > Insecta > Lepidoptera > Geometridae > Colostygia > Colostygia pectinataria. The sequence continues at coordinate 8,432,510 of OX596362.1, forward strand.
TGGAGTTTACAAAGTACCCACTCAAAGTTTATTACACTTCCTTGCCAAGAAACGGTTACTTTAGTAATAGCTTCCATCCCGCGGCTTTGCGCGCGTAGTTCAAATCAAATCAAATCAAAAATCTTTATTTAGTAAAAAAGGTCTTAGACAACATTATTTTATATGATATTAACAAATATTGTGTTTCTTGTAAGTAAAAAATGCTGTGTGAAAAGACCTTTGTGCCAGTGTTGCATTGAGTTCCTCGCTCTAACTAAGTAGAGACCTGGGGGCTTATTCGCTATGACATAGAAGATTCCTTAGCAATAACGTGTAACTTAGTAACGTGTTCTATACGTGTCGTGGTGTGAAATTGTAAAATGGTTTTCGGTATCTGTGTTGTTTCAATAGCGATAGTTTCGCTATAGAAAAACAGTCAGACGAGCCCTAAAACGTGGCAAGTCGTCGACGATTCTACGCAGATATCGTAACGAGCCCGCGTTTGGTCTTAGCGAATAAGGCACCTGTACGTAGAGTTACTACTACGCTACTGAGTAGCCAGGATAAAAAGTAGCAAAAGTTAACCAAACTCAGTTATTGCATGGAGTTGAATAGGAACCAATACACAAACCTTTGCATTTATAATGCTGTAATGTAAAAAATCCAATACTATTTTTAGAAAATTATAAATTTAAAAGAACAGGGTCATTTAAATTAATATTTAAAAATGATTGTTGATACGTAATCTATTTATAATTTATTTATTATAATTAAGTAAGCATTGAGCTACTTAGTGCCTAAAATAAGAAAAGTAATTTCAATTTGTATTGTATGAGAATACTAAACAAGTAAAAACGTGTGCTATCCACTAATAGATTATGCCCCAAACTATCTCGCACAAAAGTGGTGTCACACGCAATAGCAGAAAAATAATGACAATATTAAAAAATATTTTTCTTTGCATGTCCGCAAGTGTATCTACTTAATCAAAGGTTAGAGGTTGTTTCGTGGGGAGCAATTATTATTTTATTAATTTCTTCGAGAGTCCACGTCTGGGCTTGGCGGAAGATATTAAAAAATAAGCGATCATGTTAATTTTGGTTTAATGAGAGCTTTTGGGATTTGTAATATTAACAAAAAGGTTAAATTCCGTAAAAAAAAAAGACAGAAATAAACATTTATTTATTTACCACAATAGCACACATAGTTTAAACCATGTTTCAAGGATATTGCAATTCTTGTCTTGGCTACGGCACTATACCTAAGCAAAATGGTCCGTTTCATAAACAAATTGCCTGGTAATTGCGAAACGTCAAGTGGACGCTATCTGACAATTGTAGAGGTAGGTATGGGGTTCATTACCGGCCCTAGCAGTTGCAGTTGACTAATGCACGTTATTTCCATGGCAAGGAATGAACTATGCCTCTGTTTGCTAGTCTGTCTTAACGATGGCGTAAGTTAAAAGCGACATCTTTTTTAACTATCAATAAAAAGGATATATTGCATTGTAATTGTATTAAGTAGTCATCCATCCATTACACAAGTTACAAGTCATTTCAAAATGATCCTTGTGATATTATTGAATAAATATATTATTTACTTACTTTACTTACTTACTTTACAAGCTCTGCTTAGCTTCGGGCTAGGTGATGCTGTGCGGATTGTCCAGCATTCAAAAAAAAATGTTTGAAAATGTTCTTGTGCTGCTACAAGTCATTCACACATGAGCAACTCGTGTTTTTTGGTCGTAACGTTATTTCTCAAGATTCGTGTTTTTTTTTTCGGCTGCAATGGTTTTTAAATGGCTCAGTTTTGAAATAGTTGTATGCTTCCTCTCGTTACTGACAGGGTGACAGATCGCACTTTTTTGTGCGATTTATCACCATAAGGAGACAAAACTTGGTGACGGATGGGAATAATCCAAATTTAGAACTAAATAACAAGTAGCGAACACAATTAAAGATCTGCATGGCCGCAGTGTTATATTAGCCGCACCAATTTAATAATAATAGAACGAAATATACGTTTGTTTACGTTTTGTTTTTGACGAACCTTCACAATGACGAGCCAAGTCAGACAACAAGAAAAGTCTCATTCGCAAAGTAATTTCACTTGCTGCTGTGCCCTTCAAACCTAAACATAGTCATAATTGCACACACTGTTTGGAGCAAATTATCTGGTACCACTGTACCCACCAAGACGAACTCTTCCCGAAGAACAACCTACCACCAGGTATGTTTAGATATTTTCAGGTAAGTTTATATCTTGTACCACAACAGTTTTACGTCCGTCTATCTAACCACCGCAATTTAAACCCATTGTCTTAATGAAACAGGCCGTTCGTTTACCGTCTTGCGTCATTTGTAGCGCAAACACACCTCTGGAGTGGAAACCCTTATAAAACACTTGCACAATACCCTATCATTTAAATGTCTTGGTGGCGCGGTGGGAGAACCAGTTGAGAACCGAGGGATTGTGAGTAGGATTGACTGCCTGCTGCGGGACAAATACTCAATACATTTCATCATAATCATCATGACAGCCTTCTAATGTTTCCACTGCTGGGACACTGGCCTACTCTTCAGCGAGAGTGGTCTTAATCCACCACGCGGACCCAATGCGGATTGGTGGATGGCACATGTCTTTCGAATTTTTAGTTCTTGGACATGCCGGTTTCCTCACGATGTTTTCATTCACCATATGAGAGCACTGGCATTGCGCACATAAATTTTCGAACAGAAAAATCCATTGGTGCACGACCGGGTTTGAACCCACGACCTTAGGATCGGAAGGCGGGGTCACTACCACCAGACCATTTAATTAAAAAAAAAATCTTTTAATTCTTTCAATTTTTTGTCAATACATTTATTACATAATAAATAAATAAATAACTATATAAATATTAGACATTTTAAGATAGAGATATTGTAGATTGGTCGTTAACAGAGTTATTTGATCAACCCGCAGACCCTGTAGTTGGATTCCATGTGTCATTTGTGAAATATCAGAAACTACGAGTACTATGTTACCACAACATCTAGAATTCTAGACGCTGAACTATATATGTAGATAATGGAAACATTTCATGAATATGACAACCGATGTGGCGCGGCGGGCGAAGGTCCACCTGCGACGCAGGAGGTTGCGGGTTCGATTCCCGCCTTGGGACAAATGTTTGTACGATCTGCAAAAAAAAGTTCCAGGTGTTCTGGGTATTTTCTATGTATAATAAAAATATTTATCAATATATTGTATTTGTACTACGTATCAGTACCAATAGCACATGATCTGCTTACCTTGGGGCTAGATGATGCTGTGTGGATTGTCCAGCATTATTTATTTATTTGCATGCCTTTTGTTGTCAAACTACTTGAACAAATACCTATGTGTATTACCACTCTAATTCCTCAAGAGGCCCTCGTATTCGTATCCATGACATTTCCCAACAAAATCGCATTCAGTAAAATAAATTCAGCGAAACACACAGTGCACTCGCGGGTGACATTTAAACTGGGATATTTTAACTTTTTCGCTTTCATTAAATCATTGTTATCTTAGCTATCTTTTTTCACAGTCCTCTGAAGCTTTCCTTTTCTAAAAAGCAGTGAACGGCTTATAAACCTTGTAATTTTGTGGTAAGTTTTTACGTTGAAGAAAAACTTTTGGTGCATAAAAATTATAGGTATTTTTTAAAGTTACTGACTTAACGCTCTGTGCTCGTCACCCCAAAACATATGATCGTCTTCATTTCAAACCTAAATAGTGGTGGTACACACCAAAACCGACTCTTGCTGAAAAGTCCTACAGGTAAATATTATAACCCCGAGACAGGAAATACTGCGGTTTTCTAGATAAAGGTGTAGGCTAGTGCGTGAACTAAGTTAACATAACGCTAAAACAAATTTTAATACTATAGCCGGAATCATTTTGTTTTTTTTTTCTGTGCAAATATTTCTAAGCCTCTCGATATAAAGTGACAAATATTGTTTACAAAATGTAACGTAAAATACATAATGAAAAAAAGTTGTGAGTAGTAGTTCAGAAACGATTTTTGATTGAATACGTTGTCGTAACTTCCAAGGTGTCACCGTTTTTTTAGTTTGTCATATGGCGGCCGATAATTTAAAGAGAACCCGGTTTTAGCTAGGTATCTCATCGCAGTCCTCAGAGCAACATTCACGCTGTAAAACTATTCTCTCATTTAATTCTGCGCTTTCTTTATGGGACTCTGTATCTTAAATATATGAGAATGCGGTAGCTACGTCACTGTGAAAATTAACCTTTTTTTACATTATCTAGATTTATTCTAGGTTTAGTTTTGTAATTTATTCCCGAGAGTATTTTGACAGCTCGGTATCTAACTGAGGAAATTACTGTATTCCGGTTTTACAGGGACATAAGTTTTATCTAACTTCTATTTATAAAATGGTTATGGCACGTCTCACTGAATAACTAACTGACAATCAAACCAAAATCAAAATACGTCCACATTAACGTAACGTTTCAAAATGATCCTTGTGATATTATTGAATAAATATATTTTTTACTTACTTACTTACTAACCTTACATACAGTCAATAGGTATGTTTCTGAATATCAAAGTTCTAGTCCCAAAGCTACCGTAAAGTTGAAAGCTCGATATTATTCAATTTCCAACAACGCAGTTTATTTTCCAATCGTTTCCGTTCCGCTGCAGAACGCAGAGCTGTGGCCAAAAGGTGAATAGTTCGCGTATTGATATATTTTCAGAGTTTATTTTTAGAATACGCCTCTGGTTCAATGTATTTCTCGCGTCAAAAAATCCGCGCATTTTGTTGATTTTGTAGTAAAACAGCAACTTGCTTTATGTCCTACTATAACACAACTATTTTCGACTTTTGACCGACAGGTAAATAATCTCCGAATAAAATGTTCTAACGCCTAATTTTTTTTATGTTAGCAAGTGACGCTGACGAGAGAAAGTGTTGTAAGAATAACAACTATATACTCGTAAGTACAAGCAATATCTGTATCTAAAGATTGCTAATTATTTTTGTAACAAGAACTGCAAGATTTAGGCAGTCGTGTTCTAAGATAAATTGTTTACTGTTTTTTTTTATAATTCGAACATTTTATGAAAAACCATGTTTGTATTCAGTGTATTTTTTATATCAACTCATTTTTACCAATAATAAAGGCTTACAATCAACAAACTTACTTTTACTAATAATAAAAAATATCTATATGTGTATTTTTTTTATTTTTTTTTATTGTATTGTATTAAGTATATATCAGTCATCAGTACCCATAATACAGCTCTGTTTAACAGCAGCTTACCTTGGGGCTAGATGATGCTGTGTGATTTGTCCAGCATAATTTATTTATTTAAACTTACTCTAGGTATTTGGTAACTTCATTTCTTCTTGGTTGTGCGATACTTTACTATGAAATGGAGCCGCTATTTGCTGATAAAATTACTGATAACCTCTAACCCATCCCTGAATTTGTTGATTTAATTAATTTTGTATTTGTACTTGAAAGGTTATCCAAGTCATGGCCTATATTTGATAAGCTATCACAATCATACCAGTTAGGGTGCTTCTATATAAAACTAACAACTACCAGGGCTTGTAAGACGTTTCAAAGTGATCCTTGTGATTTTATTGAAGCTCTTTTGACTTATGACTCGTTCGTTGGGGGAAGTACCATACCATACCTATTTCTACAATACTGTGTCCGGTTCAAAGAGTGAAAAACTCTTCATCTCTATATTTAAAGTATTACCATGCAAGTGTTATTGTTTAATCTTAGTAGATAATGACGTGTTTGAAGAAGTATTTTTATCTGGTTATGTCTATTTTTGTTTTCAAAATAATTATGGATACCAAAGTTATAAGATCATCATTTAATTTTACAGCCTGACTTCACTCACTGTGTATTAGGCCTCTCTTTGTATGTGCCGCTCCTCTAGGGTTCTGTGCTAGGAACATCTTTTATTTAAATTTTACCATTACGTAATTTTATTACAAAGCTTAAAAAAATTCACAATAATATCATCATCATCATAAAGACATCTGCCTATTTGGAACCTCCATTATCTACGGAGTTCTGTATAATAAGATTTTTGGAATGGGTAGAACGGAGCATATGTTTTGGGTAGAACTGGTAAAAATAATACTGCGTAGAAAAATTGTGGGTTGAACGGGTAAGCACTCATTTTTATCTAGATTCAAGATTCAAGATATTTATTTGCATAAATAAGTGTTACAAAAGGTCTTAAAAGTATATATATAGTAATATAACTTACCCGTCTAACGGAGGTTATATTTTTATGTAATTGGCGGCAAAACTGTTGCAGTATCACTCAAAGCTTTAAGTGTTAACAGTCCTACGTGGCACTGCACTGTACTCGTCACGTGGCAAAAAGGGTCAAAATAAAAACCACTTCTTCTTACTTATTAAAACAACTAATTTAATAAAATAAATTAAGTTAACAATTTGGTGGCAAGATAGCTTCTAGAGTCGAAGACCATTCGATTCACTCTTATTTTTAAAGGAACTCTATCTTATATTTTCTAGGTTAGTCTTTGAGTTCACTCAAAATGTATTTTCCTAAATACTGGCATTTTATTTTGCAAGAGATCCTTTGCACACTTTTTTGCTATTTGACGTTTTCATACAAAATTACCAATTTCTTGAAACTTTGGCGCATCGACGTTTTTTCCACACTGGTTATAATAGTTAAACTCGTAATATATCAAAGGTAAGGCAAAAACTGTTTTCTATTAAATATGTTCAGTTTAGGTGCATGTTTTTACGTTCACATTTTGCGTTAAAGGTATTTTACTTTTTATAAAGTTATATCATTTGTAGGTAACCGATCGCCCATTTTGCCCATTCTCCTCCTAACTTTCCTTTTTTTTAGTCCACAAAAATCTTCTTGTTCTTCCGTCTTTCAAGCTGTTTCATGCAGTTTTGCCAATGTAGCGTTTTGTTAATGCCAACATTTCAACAATTCAAGAGGCCATTTAGCTCTGGTCTAAATGATATTGTTGTCTAAGTCGCACTTGATGTCTGGACAGCATGATGGATAAGGCTTGCTGGTGTCTTCTTCTATGATGTAGCAGTGTTCGTCATCTGTGCCAACTGAACCACATCTGGAATAAAAATAGAAGCTTGTGTTTAAACTGAAAGAAGAGAAACCAACTTTTCGTTTTTATACAAAAAGTGCTGCGTATTTGTACGATTATCGAATAAGGCAACCTACCAAGAAATGGGGCTTACGGCTTGCGGCTATCGATGCCAAAACCACAAGCTCGGAATGCTGCCTTTGGGTACCTTTACTTATCTGTTTGCTAACCTTACATGATTACCTACTTAATAGTACGACAGTGTCGAACAAACGCCTCAAAGTGACACATTTTAGACATTTACAAACTCTATACTTATTTACTGCCTGATTTAGTTTGAGTTTGACAAACCGTTTAGCACAGCTTGATTATTTTCTTTTACGTGACACAACGGGCCGTAATCTAGAAATATACCTACTTGAGTTTGTAGTTTGTAGTTTGTATATAAAACTAGTACGAGTTCGGCGAACTGTAAGAAAAATCATTCTAGTTTGCGTGTATTTCTAACACCCCGAACTCGTTTGCAATTTGCGATGTACAACATTTATTACAAAAACATTGTTAGATCATCATATCACATATCACATACGTGCGCTTCCGAAGATTCGTGAAGTAAGCATAACGTAAGCGCATCTCGATTGCAAAGTTTTGACAGTTGTACCCAATAAAACTGTAAAAACAATGCAATGGCTTACGCAATCGCTTTAGCGAACGTCATCACTTGATACTCTTCTCTAAACTATAGATTACAGCTAGGTACGATTATATACAATACAATGTTAATATTATCTAGTACTAGCTGACCCGGCGCGGTTTCACTCGCGATATTTTTTCGCAATTTTTCCATAATTTCTAATCGTTTAAAACTTCCCTGGACTCGTACAAATGTTTCAAAACCAGAATCAGCCAAATCGGTCCAGCCGTTGTCTAGTTTTAGCGAGCCTAACGTACAGCAATTCATTTTTATATAATATATGCATCATAATGATAGCTGTGATGATAGTGCCTTGTTCATATAAATGCAAACTTTGTTCACATGCAAATGTTTTAATGATTTTTCTTTTTTCAAAATGGCAGTGATGTGATGTTGAAAGGATTTGATATAAATAAGACACAAGTTTTAAATTAACCTCTTATTTAATCAATAAAAAAACAAAGAATTTTGAAACACCTACAACACTACTAGTTAATAAAAAAAATAATATCTAATTTAGGATCAATTTCTAACAATTATCAATTTCTACGTGTATTCCCGATGTCCCCATTAACCGTGTCCCCGTTAATGGGGACAATGGGATTTTAATAAAATCTAAGATCTGTAAGTTTTATTCCTAAAGTGACTCGTTTTAAATCTATTCGTCACTGATGTCATTTTCCCGGTCACATTTATATCTAGGACAGCAGTGTGGGTAGGGTTTGCTTAAATCTGTGTTTATTTTGTGGCATCTTTTGTCATTTGAGTAGACAATTCCGCACCTGTAATAGTAGAGTTGTTTTTTTTTATTTTTTTTATATTCGTTTCTCATGTATGTACCCGACGTATACGTCAAAGAGGACATTAGTCATCAGAATATTTTTTTGTGGACCCAGGTTAGATTAATAAAATTGCTTTCAAATTCAACAGTAAATAGAGATAAGTTTTTATCAATACTAGCTCGCCCGCGACTTCGTTCGCGTAAAGGGAACGTATTTTCGGGATCAAATGTAGTCCTATTCCCAGTCACTATCTCCGGAAGCTATCTTTGTTTTCAATTGTGATGTGTGTTATATATGTAAATTTATATTTTATTATAGTAGTAATCGAGACGGTCGTTTGCTTGATGTTAAGCGCCAAGCCTGACCATGACAGTTGTAGTGTCACCGAAAGTTTTGAAGTTCTGTGGACTTGCTGTCGATTCGGACAACAGTGTCCCAACTGACAGTGGGTTTGAAGAAGCCGAGTTATAGCTTAAATTATTCTATTCTAAATTTTAAAAAATTAAAAAAGTCACACAACAAATAGTAATTTCATGACAATGAATATCGAGCTAAGGTCTCATCCTCCAAATAATTTCACTTGCTACAGTGCAGTGCCTTTAAAACCAAAAAACAGTAATGTTTGCACACTGCTTGTTCTTTGAATACCTACGATATTTCTACTAATTTTCTAATATAGTAGGTACTTACGAGGCATAGTGAATTAATTTTTCTTCACAAGATATTCTGTAGCAGTATCCTAGAGGTGTGATGGTCACGCCAAACGGTATTACATCATTGACTTCTTTGACGTAACATCCCTCCTTGTCACCTGTAAAGAAAAAAAATAGTTATCTAAAAAAAATAAAAGACACTGCTTTTGCTTTAATCAGGCGTGGCGCTTAACAGATGCAAACGACTTGACCGTGCAGTCACTTTTTTTTATCAACCTATTTTGTCCCACTGCTGGGCAAAGGTCTCTCCAAGTCTTCCATACGTCCCGGTCTATGGCAGTCTCCCACCACTTACTGACATAAAAAACATCATTCTTCATCATCAGTAATTGAATATTGTTAGTGATACTATAAGGCTATGGACCAATCTGGCAGAAAAATTGCAACGCATGACGCACTGCAATTTCCACCTTGTTTTGACTCACATTTTGATTATCTATATAATACTAGCTTTTGCATGCGACTTCGTACGCGTAGAACATAATTACTGTACATTTATCCGAGATTAAAAGTAGCCTATATTCTATTCCAGGATATAATCTGCGCTAAGACGGAAAAAAAACGCGCGTCTTTCCAATTTTTTACCAGATTTATCCCTAGCCTTTGGCTGATCAATTAATATTTGGAAATCCCAACATGATGATGGTCATTACTCAACCACAGAGGCATTCAAAGAATTTCAATTAATTCGACATAAAATTTAACAAGACGTGTCATAAAAAAAGATCAAGATTTTTAAAACCCGCTATTTTTGTTACGTTCAATACATATTTGTTGTTTCTTCGAATATTTCGAGGTTCTTCGTAACAGAATCTCAGAATAACCGAAAATTCATAAAATTCGTCGTAACTAATAAAATACATTTACGGAACAGCTATAATATTTTTCTGTTACGTTACGGTTTAACATTGATAATGAATGTTTATTTCAAACATTTTAATAAGCGAATAAGAAGCTAGTTAAAATTTGACGGGGCTGTTAAAAAAGTAACTTTGTATGAATCAGTGGCCAATTATGGTGATGTAGGCCTTTGAAAAAGCCGGGACCAACAGTAGGTACGTGCCTGCCGAAGCACGGAAGCGCTTAGTTCACAGAGCTCTACATTAATTTTATTGTAAGTTTCTTGATGTACCGATACAGACCAAATAGGGCAATGATGCGTGACACGATAACAAAATTAAATCCGGCTTTAGTTTTATTATTTCCTCAGTCATAAAGGCGGTTTGCCCATCTTAGAAGCACAAAAAGACGTGACAAAACTCGACTAGCTTAGTCTATTTATGTACGCCCAAGCGTTGTAAAAACAAAAAAAAACATCATATTTAACATAGTCTGGAAGAGATCGCTTTTAGTGATAAGACCGCCCATTGTTACACTTTAAACATATAAAATGTAAGTTGTTTTTTCTTATCATAAGGTGTACAATAAAGATATAATCTATTTATCTAAACACTCTCGCAAAATGTTCGATAAATGAAAATGGTAGTAAAAGTATTTTTTAAGTCACTTGTCTAGTCACGTCATTTGTGCTTCCTAGGCGAAGCACCATAGTACATTTCGATTACTTATGTAACTAACGTCACAGCTAAATACTAGCGTCACGTGAATTAATTAAATTAGTCGCACTACTGTTTATATTATATCAATGACGAAACAATCTGGTTACGTAAGATGTATTTTTGTACTCCTAATACAATTTAAACTCACGTGAGTGAATTTTTCTGTGTTCGATATATCTAGAAAATAATTAAATACCTACGAATAGAAAAATTTAGGTCAATCATGACTCTAGATATCAAGTTAAAACTTCTTCATAGTTTTGAATAAAATATTTATGATTTATGCATGGTTTGTTTAGAGTTCGGTGATAGCATTCAAGGGTCTAGCTTGAATATAATATTAAGAATGCCTCTATTGCAAATGTTTGTACTAGTTAATGCAAAAGACTCAGTAGTGGCACTAGTGGCACAAATATATGTATAAAACATCAAGGGTCAGTTGCACCATCTAACGTTAACGTCAAATTAATCAATCGTTGTCGAACAATTAAGAATAATTGACACTTGCCAAAACAAACTCTTGCTGAAAAATTGTATCACCAGAGTATGCTATAAATTATATTTCTACGTGATTGGTTGTAGGTATCTGGGTATGCATAAAATTATATACGAAATTTATAATGCGCGCGCGTCATTTACGATAATTTGATTATTCTTACAGCCCGATGGAGTTTTAATGAATAAATCATGAATGAATAAGTGCCAAATTTCTTTAATAAAAAGCAGAGTTGTAGAGTTTATTGTGAAAACGCTTGTCGGGGGAAGTGCTATTTTTACCGTCAGGCAGTAATGCTCACATTCCTTTAGTTCGATTTGAAGGGTATATAGGTTATCGGTGAAATTAAATATGAGAATATGAGTACAAATTCATAACATTAGTAACATTTGTTTTGTATGGAAAAAACAAACATGCTGAATAAAAAATTAAAAAGTGAAAGAGTTGGTAATAACTAATTTGCCACTTTTAACTTACTGGTAAAGAAATATCCAGTAATTGTAAAATTTAAGACCTTGTTATTACTCACATAATTTAAGGCAATTCTATGACCCAGTTCAATAAATATCCGTCTGATTTCTGAATTATTATTATATATAATTTAGAGGTAGGTACGGTTTAAAAAAAATGTGATACTACTCATTATTTCTCTATCATCAACATTATTATTTTAGTGCAAGCTTATAAAATTTAAAATACTTTAATTTCTCACATATTTTAAAGTTCGAGAACTTTAAAATATGTTTAAAAAGAGGAGACGTTACTTAACTATTATTATTGGGCAGCTTGCACTTTTATTTTTAATAATAAATTAATTGTGATTTCTACGTTTGATCTTTTAATTTTTTCCTGATTGTATTGATGTAGGTTTAATATTTTTCTAAAATTAGAGCGAGATAAATAGCGCTGAGTTATAGAATCGCGTTAAATTGTAATCAACTTACTGTCAAGAACTTCCTTTTATAATTGAAATATATATTTAATATTTGAAAGGATTGAGAAATAAGCTTTTAAAGTGCTAAATATCGAGTGGCAGTTAATTAACATAAACAGACCTTGTTGTGTTCAACCTTGACCCGAGGTGAAGGCTTAGCGGGTTAAGTCAATAATAGTTTTACAGATGGACAGCTTTTCAAGTTCAGTTGGGTGCTATTTTTATAAGGTTCACCAAACTGGATGTGGCCTGATTTTTGTATTAAAAGACAGATTGTTACGTTATTTGGTTACTTAAACCCTTTAGGGAAAAAGCACTTCTAGTTCCCTGGCCCAAAACCACTCGGCATCGGTAGTCCTTCTCGTCACTGACAGATAACTTTTTAAATTTTTAGAAGTTCAATCAGTCACCCTGCTTTTCCACCTTTCGTTCACCACCAAGCTTTCACGCCTTGCTCTTCTTAAGTGAAGTAGGACTGCTACTAATACAATAACAACAAAACCATAGTCCATCGTGTTTTGAGACTACAAAAAAAAAAAAACAACAGTACAACTGCAATTACTAGCACTAAAGTAAGTTTTTCTCGCAGTTCCTTCCGTACCTATTTCGATATTCTAGCCAGAAATAATCTTTTATTATTAATATTAATGTTACGGAAGACGATAGCTAAAAGCTAGCAAGGCTGATCATGATAATAAATAAAGTATGACCTGTCCTTGTCAATTTAACGACATAGAAGGTCTATCGATTCAAAGCTATTTTAGTTAGTTTAGCTTTTTAAAGGTAGTAAATCATTTGGCATATATTTTTCTACAACTAAGCGTACGGCCCACAAGATGGTAAGCGGTTACCGCAGCCTATGGACGCTTGCAATACTAGAGGTATCACTCGCGGGTTGCCACCTTGAGGCTAAGATCGAAAGCCTCATGTGCCACACTGTGTCGACAGTGTCGATTCTGTTGTACTATCCCGTAACACTATCGAGTATTAGGGGAAATACATTTTACCTGTAGCACTACTGGTTGAGCCAAACAGTTCACGATAAACATAGGTTATAAAAAATATTCATGATACAATAAAAAATAATCAGGTTAGGTTAGGTTATGTTCTAAGAGAATCCATCAGCGGTGCAAAGATCCCAATAATAAATACAACTAAGCTAACTCTAGCACGTTATTTTCATCATCAGTCTTTCTTTTATCTGAATTAATTGAGTCTTATTTATTAGATTCTATTCTCTTTCCATTAGTAGCAAGCTGCTAATTGAAGCGACGGCAACTTTAAGAGATGAGGATGTTTTTCTTCACCCTCTCCCTCCCCCCATTCACAAGGTAAATCTGTTAGGTTCAAACTGACTTTTACTAACACATTTTCCCCGTTTTAATTATACCTACCAGCTTCTAACCGTGACTTCGCTCAGGTACTATTAGTATTGTTCAACTAAAATGGTCAGAAAACGTTGAAAGTTTCGATGTTTGTATGTATCTATAAGTCGATAACCTCTGAATCGATTTGGCTGTTTAGAATTTATGTAACAACAATAAAATATAGATACTTAATTACCGGGAAGAGGACATTAGGCTACTTTTAATCTCGGAAAAAAGTACGGTTCCCGAGTTCCAACGAAGTCGCCGGCATGAGGTAGTTTGCATTGCAATAAAACAATGAATAAGCCATTGTTATTACGAACCACTTCTGTAGATAGGTATTGTTTATTACTTATCTTACAATAAGGTTTAAGTAATTCGTTTAGAGTAATGCGTCGAGTCGTCTTTGAGGTAAGAATGACATGTGCGGTAACGGAATAAGGCTGGCTTCCCAATAAAGATGTGCGAGAATGCGCAGTGCAGTGACGACCGGTGATGTGGCAGAGGTTGCGGGTTCGATTCCCGCCTGGGGACAAATGTTTGTACGATCTACAAATATTTGTTCCGGGTGTTCTGGGTATTTTCTATGTATAATAAAACATATCTATCTATGTATTGTATAGTATTAAATATATATCAGTCATCTAGTACCCATAATACTGTTTAACAGCAGCTTACCTTGGGGCTAGATGATGATGTGTGGATTGTCAGGCATTATTAAAAAAAAAAAAAAAAAGAAGTCATTTTGCCGGTATGACATGTTCCTCCCACTTTAATTGTTTTTCTCGAGTTATTTTGAGTTTTATTGTGTAAAAGAGTTGATTTACGCAGTATGGAGCTGGGCCTAGGTCATTTGTAGGAGTCTAGACAAATATATAATCATTAAATAAACCATTTATCACTGTTTATTTATTTTATTTTGGCTTCTTTCATAATCTTATGTAAGTTTATCTTTGTGAAGGAGTGCAACACAATGCAAAACAACATGGCGGGTTTAACGAACAACTGGGTTATTAGGTACTGTCAAAGTCAAGATGCGTCACGATCATTGGCTAATAGCTGTCATGGCAGACCTCCAGTGTTTCCCTTTTTGGGAAACTCAACACAACAAACATTTTTCATAAAGAACTTTGTTTGTCTACATAAAAATAAAATTGTATTATAATGTTAGTTTTATATTTTTTTCCAATTTCTCTATGGTGTTACTAAGACCTAGGCCACTATGAAATTGGTTCTTTGGTGGCAGTTTAACCAATACGACTCATAGTCTTTGCACAAGTGTAAGTGATTGAAATGGAAGGGTGATGTTGGTTAGTAATTTGGTCGAAGATTCTCCTAGAAAATTTTGAAAGGACGCCATCATTTCTTTCAAAATGTTGTTCGTCAAATTCAAAATTCGAACTTGTTCGTCTTTGATGTATACGTCGACACTACTTGACACTGGCAATATTGTCTAAACAGACAGACTGCCATTAAAAAAAAAAAAAAGTGATAGATATGTAGATGCCATGTTCTGTGGTAACATGTACGGTAAGCTAAGCTATGAAAACTAAATTAATAATATTTTATTATTAGGCACTGAATTTCATATCAAAATAAACTCAGGTTTTACAAAAGCACAGATTAGCTACCTTGTAAGTAGGTAATACAAACGGATATAAAATAATATCGAACGTAAAATATCTAGGTTAATTAAATATTCTGTTAGTATTCAAATTAAAAACGTCAATTTCTTTACAAAATACGAAAGATACAAGATTTCAATAATTGGATTAGTGGTTTTCTGGTTCTCCTATTTAATTTGTAACGAGCCTTGTTCGAAGAACTATGCATGTTTGCCGTTAAAGGTCCTACTTTTTTTTTATACAACTGAAGTTGCCACCAAGCGTAAGGTAAGCGTAAGCGGCTACCGCAGCCTATGGACGCTTGCAATACCAGAGGTATCACTCGCGGGTTGCCACCTTGAGGCTTCACCGGAAACCATACCCTTCACATCGGAACACAGCAACTTTGCGGCAGAAATAGGTATGGTGGTAGTACTTCCCCGGACGTGTTCTATCACTAAGAACTCTGCTACTCTTGAATACTCTATCTATGCATATACATAATAAGTATAATTTTATTAAGACTTTTTGTTCACAAATCCCCGAAATTCGATTGGTGAACAAAAAGTTCAGAAATCCCTTTCGCAGGGGATTAGTGGAGTAAGATAAAGGGATTTTGTGAACCAAGTTAAAATAACATTTTTAATTAATCCTTAATTTAGTATTGCCTAAGGAAAGTGGACCTAATTGATTTGGAATCTAAGTAGCCCAAGGTTTTTGCATTTCTCTGAATTAGTGTAGCATCAACACAAGCAGCGTAGAAGCTTTACGTAGAAAACAGACGAGAGAAGAGAGTGGATTTCTTCGAATAGGTCCCGGATTCCTTGTTTGCGAGATGCTAATTGTTTAACCAGGATTCGAGAACGTGTTAGCATTTCAACCTCCGAGTTTTACTTGTTGCGGTTTAATCTCGTTTGCGCTTTTTGGGACTTTTGTACTTGTTTAAGTACAGTCGCGTTCAGTAGTATGAAAATCGATAGCGTGTTAAAATTGACCAGTCGAACGCCTCGTGGCGTGAATTTGTCTAACTTTGTCGTCCTGTTGCGTCTTTCATACTAGAATTTCGAAATGTTCTTTCTCAGTGCACCCTTAGACGTTTAGCAACACATCAAGTTTCAAGTTTCAAGTCTTTAGGACTTACGGCTTGATATGCCTTGGTTGTCAGGCAGACACCCCAATGCGGGACGTCAGTGCAGATCTTATACCCTCATTTAAAATTAGAATTAGAATTAGAGGCAGTCAGTAAACGATGAGTAACGCAGGCATAATAGATACCCAGGTCAACTTGATACATTTTTTAATTTAAATCGTATGCACTACGAGATTAAAGAAAGAAAGAAAGAAAGAAAGAAAGCTAAAAACAAAATACTAAGGTATCAACAAGTTTGTAGGTAGGTAAGTAGGTACCTACCTAAGTAAGTAGGTACCACCTCCTTACAAATAATAATATAACAGAAAATATATAAAAACTACCTAGTCTAGATAGGCACCTACATAACAATAGTTTAATTCTCAGATTATGTATGTACGCGATTGTACAAACTTTTAGCTTCTATAACTCACTGTTTAATTATTTTGTGTGCGGTTAAAATCGAATTTATTTTAACCACCCCTCTGTGATTTTTTGCTGGTAAATGCACGACCTTGCGGGATCCCATTTTTTAGGTTAGTCAGCCGCTAGTGACAATACGGTCAAGTGTTTACCTGATCGAATGTCATCAAAAACTTTAGTTTAGTAAGTATCACTGCACTTTGCTCGTTACTCCGACAGTAAATACCATTCCCCGAGTATTATCACTAGCTGCAGTGCCTTTCAAACAAACATTCTTCCGCACAACTGCTTATAGGCAGAATATTTGTCAAGAACATGTGTGCAGAACAAGCAAAAACGGGGTCCTGCCGGCGAAAGGGATTCTCACAGCACTTAAGAGAAACTTGCACAATTTATCGTAAACTTACCAAATTCTATAGGTTTCATTGGTAAATTTCCCATCCAGGTGGCAGCGCACGCCGAACTCACAAACAGGGCGAGAATCAACATTTTTGGCACCATTTTTGTATAATAAAAGTTCACGATAGAAATCGAGAATTCCACTTATGCCACTGAAGCGTTTTGTGACTCGACTGACCGGTGGAGCGCGAACATCTTGTTTTTATTGTAAATCCGGCGTTGTGTACACTCGCGACTTCGTGATAACGATTGTAGATAAATCATCATCATAATAGCCTTCTAATGTTTTCACTGCTGGGACAATGGCTTACTCTCGAGCGAGAGCGTCTTGGGTCTTAATCCACCACGCTGACCCAATGAGGATTGGAGGCTGGCACTGTCTTTTGTATTAGAGTTTTTTTAGTTTTAAAATATTGTTTAATGAGTAGATAAGGTTGTTAGTTAAAAATTATAGACGGCAATAATATTATTATTAAATCAATAATATCTATAAAATAATTATTATTACTAGCTCAAAAAGTTATAGCCTGTTATAGGTACCTAAGTACCTAAGTCCCACAGTACATCTACAACTCCATCGAGTGATGGACCGATGACATTAAAGCGGTCGCAGGAAGTTGGTGGATGGTGAAGGCTCAAAATCGGTCGTCATGGCACTCTTTGGGGGAGGCCTATATCGGCTGATATTATGATGTGTTCATGCATGTTGGTGATAAGATTATCAGCGGACAAAGTAAAAGACCTAAGAACTGAGTTCAAGAACAGATATACTTACTCGTAATAATATTTTAATTAAATATCTATATTAGTTACCTTTCTTTTATTAGGATGGGTGACCGCCAGTGGCAATTTCAACTGAGCGCTCCCGTGCTTCAGAGGGCACGTTAAGCAGTCGGCCCAGGCTTTTTCAAAGTAGTTAGGCCATGGCAGAGGCCTTCGGGCGGCGTAAAAACTCCTACCAGAGTCGGCCACTGACTCATACGAACGAACGAACGAGTTAGATTACTTGTACTTAATAATCATAGTCATTAGTATATAGTACCTACCTCGTATTCATACTAAGAACATGTTAACATGCATGTTAACATGCATGACAGTAAGAATTAAGCAAAATAAAAAAAATAAGAAACTGATTAGTTTGACAAAATTATACAAATAAAAATATAGGTACATTAGAAAAAAGTACAGTACAGCAACAAGAAGAAACAAGACAAATAAAGCCTGAGCCTTTAGCAGACGTATATGCATATTTATTATGTCGAGATCTCAATTTGGTACACAACATTCGAACAATTTCTATTAATCTACGCAGTGTAGACAAATAACTTTGGTATATGGTGCCAAATTAATAATTTTTGCATGTTGTTTGTTGAATTTAATAATGTAATTTAGTGTCATAATGTAAATTATTTTATTCATAACTTATATTTTATTCATAATTTCATAACTTATTTTGTATGTTTGATAATAAGTTTTAATTTATTTTGAGTAGTAGAGTTCTTTGTGATAGAGCTCGTCCGGGGAAGGACTACCAGTAATGCTTGCATTGCTGTGTTCCGGTTCGAAGGGTATGATTTCCGGTGAAATTACAAGCACTGAGACTGTCCATCTAACGTCTCAAGGTGGTAAAACGCAAGTGATATCTATGATGTTGCATGCGTACATAGGCTACGGTAACCGCTGACCATCAAGTGGGCCGTACGCTTGGTTGCCAATTTAGTGGTAAAAAAAAAAAAAAAATTAGGGCACCCATTTTGAGAAATTTGCTTTGTTTGTCGCGTCGTGTGTAGGCGGCCTTAGTAAGGTCGTTCAATGGAATGTGATGGGAATTTACCTGTGATTCATCATTTTGATGTAAACAAAACGAATAAGTTTTTTACGAATTTTGTGTAGATCCGTGATGTGGCGCCGTAACTTTCGTAGTAATTTATTTAGTCTGAAAAGACACCATTGGGAATTTGCTCTTGCCGATTTTTTTTAAGTCCGAATGTTGGGCACCAGGTAGGCATCAGGCATCTTCTTCTTCTTCTTTTAATTTGTGGCGTGGCATCAGGCATCAAAACTTGATTAACTTTTTTTATAGAACGAGACGGATTTCATTGCGTCAAACTTTTTTTGGCAGGCAATTTAGTTGTAGATCTTGGCTAATTAGATATAATCTTCGAGCTCTAGGTACTTCTTGCATTGATGGTTTAAAATGTTTGTACACTTGGTAAATTTTAGTCAGAATAGTACTTAATTTGTTTGCGTAAGTACGGTAAAGTAATTTAGCTAAAGTAGTTTTATGAACTGCAAAAATGTCTTCGTTTTTTTGCTAACAAGAATGCAAATATTAATTTAAGGTTTAAATCTATTGACCGGTTGATAATATATAAATAAGAAGCGAATTTCAAGAAAACATTAAATCCAAATCTTACTAACATTTTAAAGGGGAAAGTTTGGATGTTTGTATGTTTGTAGGATTACGTCAGAACAGCTGAACTACGGCTGAACGGATCTGTATGAAATTTGGCAAAGGCATATAATCTGCAACAGCACTAATGCTAATTTTTATCGGACAAATGTTTGGTTTCAGTGGAATAAATAACTGTTTTACCGCGGGCAGCACCGCGGGAAGCTAGTGAGTTAAATGTTAGAATTAAAAAAAACTGTTTGTGACCTGAATTATATTAATCATAAAATAATAGAATACCTACAATATAATTATAATTAGGTAGGTAATACCGGGTGTTCGTTACCGTGCCGGAACCTCAAGGCTTTTTTGCTTCAATAAAAAATGCTAATGTGGATCGTTAAATATTGAATTTTTCCTTCATTATCAAAATTGAATTTATAGCCAATCAAGCCAGTTTTAGGTGAAAACTGATCACAGATTTTAGGATTCGCTATGATAATAAAATTATTACCTGAATTATGTAATGTCGCGTGATTTTCAACACGTGTCAGAATATAAAAACTCTATATTTTTTTGACTAACACATCGTATCAGAATTTTACACATCAGGTGGACCATATGTTTATGTGTTTGCAACCTTGGCGGTTTAAAAAATAAAATAAAAAATTCTTAATTTTTTTTTTTCCGATATAAAAATTTTCTATGGTCTATCGCGGAAAATCTTTGAAACTTTTTTTGAGAGTTATTTGGTTACCGTTGCATTCAGAGATTAGAGAGTTACATCCTTTTGTTTTATTTTTATTTCTTAGGAAAAAACAACAGCGGACACAACTATATATAGGTAACTATCCTATGAGAAAACAGGAAGCCAATAATAAAAATACTTATAGCGAAAGAACAAAGTAAGAGCTACTCGCTTAAAAGCAATCGTAATGTTTTGTGCTTACAAATTTAACAATTATTGAAATATGAAAATGAAAAACATTAAATGTAAATTACCTAATCATCATCACCAACAAAAAACTCTGCCTAACCGCTGTCTGGCGAAGCTTACACTTGTGCAGAATAGATCTAAATCCATGCGCTTCCACATCTTATTAAAATTATAACTAAAAAAAAAAACACTGGCACGCCACAGAAACGAACTTAGAACTGACTCTACCTGATTTCTAAGAGGTTCTCAGTATGTAAAAAGTTACCTGGGAAAATAACCTCATTGTAAAGTACCTACTTATTTGATGCCGTCTAGCATAGCCGTCACACCCTATCGAATTGAGGTGTTTATTAGAGAATATTGTAGAAACGGTACATTTTCGAAATAGATTAACACCCACACTAGTAAATACCGAAAACAAATATACAAATAACAAATATATTATGAGCTTTATGCGACTTACAAATCGTAAAAATCAAGCAAACAACAATAAATAATGAAGCTTTATTTGTATCCTTTTCAACATCCTGACTTTAGGAATGCAAGTCGGTTCATTGCTTTCAAAGTGATATCAATAATCTAGAAACAATTTAAAATTAAATACCTATTTGAAATTAAATTGAGATCGAATTCTGATGTTACAAGAACTTATGTTAATATAGCATTTATTAGCAATTTTAATACAGACACGAGACTCCGTTCGTAAAAAAACATTCTATTTTTATAATTTTACGTTTGAAGACACTTAGGGCGCAATGGATGAGTGCCCTGAAAGGTTACGGGTTCGATTCCGTGTTTTATGCTCTGCGGGTCTTGTGTTTTGTGATACCATAGAATTACCATATTAGTTCTAATGATACCCACGAAGCGCTCAGTTGAAAATGCCACTAGCGGCCACGCATCCAAATGGTGACCACGCAGAACAGTGCAAATATTACTTCGTTGAGCTGATACGAAGAACTTGGCCAGCTACGCCATGAGCGCTTCATAATATAATTCCTTTGCAAACACTAAACACTAAAAGCGACAACCAGGATACAATACAAAAAAACACTACAATATTATACCTACCGACAAGAAAGAATACGAGCGATTTCAAAAATAGCTCCAAGGCGCCAAATTATAGCTCGATGGCGCCAACATTCCACAACAATAGCATATTATCAAATAAATAAATACGTAGTTACGGTCAAGTGCCAGAAAAACCCTCTCTCTGATGATTCCGTACATTAATTTGAGCTATCAGCACACGCATTAGTAAGATTAGATGAACGATTAGTAAACTACCAAACGGCCCATTTAGGGAACATTTCCAAGTTTTATTACTGCCATTTAAACGATCATCAGTGTCCTGTCAAATTTGACAGAATACAGAAAATAAAAAAACATAATTAATCAGGCCCCTCTTAGTAAACGGAAGGAACCATCTTGAGACTTCGATCAAGACTTTACATGATGTGGCAGTAATTTCACCGGTAACCTTCGAACCAGGAAGGTTTATAATGATTTCATTTAAAACTAACATTGCAAAATAACTAAACTATATTACTTAATTTAAGAGTGGCAGTCGTGTTTATAATCGGTTCATAAAAGCTTTATGCCAACACGTTTACGAGTTACCAAACACAATAAACAGATACAAGTATATTACGAGTAGGTACTTACTATAATAAAAGTGCACATAATATTACCGTACCAAAATTTTAATTAATTTATTAAATGTACCTGCACAATACTATGATAAATACATGTAATTTCATAGACTTAGTGTATACATAGACACTTTTAATTGCACATACCTACCTAGCACACAACATACAAAAGACACGATAATTAAGAAAAAAGAAGAAGACATTTAAAAAAAAGATCAATTACAGTGTACTAGCTATTATTAAACATGAAACATGAGAATGAGAAAAAATTGAGGATTACCAATGCATATTATTATAAAGAAAATTGACCTCTAGTTCTTGATCAATTAATTATTATTGACTGATCAGATACGAAAAGCTTTTTATTTATTAATTATAAATAAATTTAGTACCTACTCTAAAGTTTTCTCATTATAGGTATTTTTTCTATTTGAGATCCTTTGAGAGAAAAGTACGGACAACAAAGTGGTTCCAATATTAGGGTTCCGTTTTTCCTTTTGTACCACGGAACCATAGAACCATAGAGACATAAAAGTCGTATCAATATTGTAGGTGTTCATTAGCTTTATAGTATTCAAATATTATGAGCATGTTGTTTTGATTCTGCATGAGTTTATGGCATTTCTACAGACAGGCGCATATTTTGTTGTAGGTATATTTTTGTATATAAATCTTTCAACGATTATTTCCATATAATAAGAGCATTTATAGTATTTTAAATCCGGGTCTACGTCCTAGATATCCGGAATTCGATAAAAAATATTACTTTTAGCAAAATCGGGAGATATTAGCAATTTAGCAGGTTGTTGTTCCTAAAACTAACAATAAACGTACCTGTTACATAGATAAATCGCTGATCGATTTTGAGGTAAGTAGAGACATAAGGTAATACAAATACATTAATTTTGGTAACAATAAAATACCTACATCAGAACGCTGGCGCCTGCATACGTAATATCAATAGGTTAGATATTATTATTTAATTATTTTAGAGAAGATATTCTTATTTGAATTGGTGATTTTAATATTAAAGATACTAACTACCTACAACGACGACATTAAATAAATTCTGGAATATAGCGACAACTTTATTATTATAAAGTAGTACAATAAAGAAAAGCCGTGATAAATGAATAAAGAGAGCACCGGTGGTCTCGTGGTAGTGACCCCGCCTTCCAATCCTAAGGTCGTGGGTTCAAACCCGGTCGTGCACCTATGGATTATTCTGTTCGAAAAATTTATGTGCGCAATGCCAGTGCTCTCATACGGTGAAGGAAAACATCGTGAGGAAACCGGCATGTCCAAGAACTAAAAATTCGAAAGACATGTGCCATCCACCAATCCGCATTGGGTCCGCGTGGTGAATTAAGACCTAATCACTCTCGCCTGAGAGTAGGCCAGTGTCCCAACAGTGGGAACATTAGAAGGCTGTCATGATGAAAGAAAAGCCTTATAGACATTACCTAAGTATAAAGCTAAGATATTGGTATAAGGACTGCTCCTTTTATTTACTAGGATTATCTTAGACTTCCGTAAGCCCAGTTTAATACGCTTTTTTGTAATAAGCGTTAACAAAGTCATTTAATTAGCAGCCAGCTCAGCACTTTTTTAATAAATAACATGCTGACCACCTTTATAATGTTCTTCAGCTGTGGTGTAGGTCCTCGTTATCACAGCCTGACTTAAAGTGCGCTGTTGGGTATAGGATTCCCTTAGTTTGTTGCAAATGGATCAGATCATCTCAGGATCGCGCTTTATGAGTTTTAGAGAGGTAGGGATAAAATATTATTAATCAGGTACCATCATTCTAATATGTACCAGCATCTCCTACCTCAACAATACTGTTTCCTCAACTCTTTTCTCAAGATCTTCCCTGAAGGGTTTTTCGGGATTGGATGCCCCAAGAATATTATATCTTTAATCCTCTTATATGGTGCCACTTTATCATTCACAAACTGAACTATATCGTCACTATTCTGCTTGGCACCTTCTTTCAAAACAATAAATGCTTTAGGCCGTTCTCCTGAACTAGAGTCTGGTACTCCGATAACTGCTGCGTCGGAAACATCAGGATGTTCTTTCAGTAAGTATTCCAGTTCTGCAGGAGGTACCTGATAGCCGTTGACCTGATAATTGATTAAAAGTTACTTATTACATAACGCTTGCGTGGTAACTACCAGTTTAAAAAGGCACAATCCATAAACAATCATCTTTAAATATATTTCAGTCGATGATGGTGCCATAATGATTTACCTTCCAAAAACACTATTCAGGCTTTTTAAGACCTGCGTTAGATCTATTGTTTCCATCAAAGGCTACCTCAATGTAAAAAGATTCAGTTTTGATTTACAATCAAGGCACCTTCCTAGTAGTTATTATTTCTAGTTGAACTGGAAATACTTTTTTAGTAAATTTTAGTATGCTATACTTTATTATTTTATTTTAAGGAATTGTGTTTTAAATTTATTGTTGCAATTTTATCCAATTTACGTATATAAATACGTAATTTTAGTATAACATTGAAATTATAAATAGATATAAAGAACTATACATATAGAAATATGCTAAAAATCAATTTCAGCTGTTACGACTTGATTGATTAACAAACAAAGTTTCGCATTTATAATATGCGATATAAAATATTAAAATAACGATAATTTTGAAAATTTGAAATCGCATTTGAATTTGTTTATAACAGGATTTTTTTTGTAGGTACTTAGATATAAGTGGGTTACTATAAGTCATTATATTAACGTCTAATACATTTAAATAGCTAAGAATTATTTTATGTAGATATGCACTCTGCAAGTCTGCACTTTGCTGTCTCACACAATTTTTATTTATGTTCTGTAATACGGAGTAAAGACTTGCAGAGTAGTTACATCAAATATACATTTAGTGTTACTTACCTTTATCAGTTCCTTCAATCTATCAAGGATAGTAATCAGACCTTGTTGATCAATTTTCGCCAAATCGCCACTCCTCAACCAGCCATCTTCTAAAAACACTTCGCTGTTAGCTTTTGGATTGTTTTTGTAACCTTTCATTACGTTCGGACCTTTTATTAGAAGTTCGCCGACCTGAAATCATCATCATCGTTATCAGAATATGGCATTTCATTATAATACCATAGACGAAAATTCGTCTATGATAATATTGACCTACTTTTCAGCAGGAATCAATATATTTAAACTTACTTCTTCAGGACCCAAGTTTTGTAAACTATCATCGACTACCCTGAGCTGTATGTTTGGTAAGGCGTATCCCACTGTCTCATAGTTTGGCGAGCCCACACAAACTAAGGGACTTGTTTCAGTCATGCCGTAACCTTGGCTGAACGTCATGTTCTTCTGTAACGAATTCATTAACGCTATTGCCACGTTGCATCAAATACTCTTCTTTTAGTGAACAATTAATATAATAAGCGCTAACAGAAACGATCTTTCAATTTACTTTATTTCAAAAAGAATACGTAGTCGTAGATAGATTCTTTCGTCGAACGGGAAGATAAATAGGTAAATAAATAATTACCGGAGCTTTGTCTAGGAACTTTGTAATGTCAGATGGCGGAAGCGGAGCGGCTCCACAAATTGCAGTTCTAACGTGCTCCAAGTGCTTTGGAGTTGCATCAGGATGCGAACCCAAAAACATTACTGAAAACAGAATAACTGATAGAAACATGATTTCTTTCAAAGCGGAATGATGATATGCCATGATTGATAGCAATATCAACAGCTTTCAGATATAGGTACTCTAGACTCCATTCTATTAAGTAATAAAATTGGTCTACTTAGCCCACTACTGATACTAGAGTTGGGAGATCACATAGCAAAGCGTGTGGTGGCAAGTAAAGCAAGATGTTGACTGATGGAGTAGAAACAGAAACATAATAAGACGTCCAGAAGTGGGTGGACAATAATAATAGTTATAGTCGTGGGAAGAGAGATATTGGTATGAATTTGGTACGCTGAGGTGGATAGAACATTTGTTCTATCCACCTTAGCTCTCTTATTTAAGAGATGCCCAAAATTTGGGTGATGACAGGTAGCGCATCATGATGAGCGCATAATTATAATAATAATAATCATGATAAAATGTGTTAAAAACTTAACCAACTACAATACAGTCGCAAATAACGATACATACCCATAGGTGGAGCAAGATACAATAAATTACATGGATACTCCAGCAACGCATTTAAAAACGTATCTGCTTGAAACCTTGGTAACGTTACCAGTTTTAATCCAGCGGACAGTTTGTGTAGCATTAAGATGCTCTGACCGTACGAATGAAATAGAGGTAGAACCCCTAGGGTAGTGTCTTGGTGGTTTTCTGAAATCAAGAAAAAACCCAACTTGTATGAGGTAGCAAAAATAACAATCTTATTTTATGGAAGTTCTAAATCATCTGACATAATTTTATTTACCTACCTAAGTGTTATTGGCCAACTTTAGTGACTGAATATTATGTCGCCTGAAGACCTCTGCTAATGGCCTTACAACTTATAATCGGGACCGAACGTGCTTTTTGAAGCACAGAAGCGCTCAGATGAAAATGGTACTGGCATCCAACCAAACGATGACCTTCGCTTAGCCAGATACGCTATTTACCTAACTTAATAAATTAATAATGTTAAACTACTAATAATATTAATAATATTAACTAATAATATTAGACTACTAGATAATTTGATTGACAGCAGAAGGTCAAGACTGTTTGTTAGACCAAACACTCCGTCTCCAGCCGTAGGAGGCCAAGAAATCAGTGATTTGCAGATATTTTATTTGCTTTTTGCTCACCTGTAGTGTAAGAATAATGTCTCAGCTCTGCATTCTGCTGTTCACAGTTTGCAACCATATTGAAGTGTGTAAGCTCAACGCCTTTTGGTAGACCCGTAGTTCCACTAGAGTACGGCAAGAGCGATACATCATCGTAATTTCTTATAACTTCTTTTAGCACATTAAGATCTACATGCTCATCATGGATAAGTTCTTTAAACGATACTGTTCCTTGAGGTAGTTGGTCGTCGATATCTACAGCGATGATGGGTAGATCTTTTTTGCATAGTTTTAAAGCCTCTTTTACTATTGGTACTATATCTGAATGAGCAATAAAAAGTTTTGCTTCTGATAGTAAAATTTGCTTAGATACTTCATCTGAAACGAATTACTCAAATAAAAATTGTGTTCAGGGGTACATAAGTAAATAATATTTTAGGTATGTTAGTTAATAAGTAAAACGCACAGAGCGATGAAAAAATTAAATGAACAACGTTAATTTCATGCAAATTGATTGTTGTCAAACAAGTTTTTCGTATTAAGCACTCAGTACTTACTTACAACAACACAATATTATTATCCTTGTTTGCGAAAATTTGTTGTTTAATTTATAGCTAAGCACTACTAAATATTCGTTTGCAATCTTTGTGACCAATGATTTTTAAGTTCACAAAAAATCATTGTTCTTTTATTTTTTTTATTTAAAGCATAGTCAAAAACTGCTATGGTTCTGCTAATTCCATTATGCGTATGTTTACAGAAGCCGTATCCAATGAACGGAATTCCTGTGGTCTATAAAGTACCTACTAACGTGTGAGCTTTTATTGCAGCGCTCCTTATTAGTATGTGACGACGATGCAATAGAGCTTATGGCGGCAGGCCACCCTAAAACTTACGGAATTAAACTCACTTGCTGTGTAAACAGGGTTAAAAGTCGTTACCACTCCACCAGCTGTTAATGCCCCTAGAACTACAATAGGATATTCCGGAGCATTCCTCATTAACACTGCAACTGCATCTCCGTTTTGCAACTTGAACTTTTTTCTAAGATTTGCTCCAAATATTCTTGAGTGCTTGTAGAGTTCCTCGTATTTGTAGCTCCTATGTGTAACGCCACATACCTATGAAAGTAACAATGTTAAGGTAGGTACCATAGCATAACACCCAACAGATACATCTTAAAATTCTCTAAGATTTCCTGTGTCTTTGGTTCAGATACTACGATAACTATGAACAACAGACTCGAAACAAATATTTGTAGATCATGCAAATATTTCTTGATCATGCAAAAATTTGTTTAACAAGGGAAGCGAACCTTCAACCTCTTGCTTTTATCTTATTTTTTTACCATAGATCTATGTAAAAAAATATCAATGATTCGCGGGCATAAAGTGCATAAAGGGCATAAAAAACTTATAAAAATAACTATTTTGTAACCAGTCCACAGAACAGATATTAGTACTACCAGTCTATCTGGTTCTCAACGATCGCAATTACAAAACCATTCAAAAAAATTGTAAATGTACTTTGTACGAGTATTATGAAGCAGATAGGTACTTACTACAGCAACTTTAGTCGGCCATTTGTCCAAATTCCTCCAAATATATTCGTATATAGTAGTTTTCGGTATTTCTATGTCCTTGCATGGCGAAATCACCACGCCTTCTTTGGTCCATACGTCCTTTTTGAGCACACTCGAGAACTCGCGACTTGGTATTTTAAACTTGAATAGTTTCGACATCTTCACACCTGTTAACAACACTTACTTGTTGCACAACGTACGTCGTACAACTGAAGTTTATCCTCCTTATAGTTAGGTATATACCAATATTATCTAGCACCTTAGAACTCAACATCAACAGTCATGTCTACTCAGTTTAATGCACGAGTTACTTCTGTATATTTACATTATGATAAAGTCTAGTTCGGTGCTGACTTTTTACCTCATGAATATTTTATTCGTTAAATCAATCAGTCTCACACAACTTTACCAAGCACTATGTATCGATACCGTTATCTAATCAAATTATGATTCTCACCAAAACGATTCTCGCTTTCATTTTCGATAAGTTAAATAAAAAAAAAAACATTTTTTTTTTAGACAACTGAAGTGGCAACCAAGCGTACGGCCCACAAGATGGTAAGCGGTTACCGCAGCCTATGGACGCTTGCAATACCAGAGGTATCACTCGCGGGTTGCCACCTTGAGGCTAAGATCGAAAGCCTCATGTGCCAGTAATTTCACCGAAAACCATAGCCTTCACGCCGGAACACAGCAATGCAAGCATTACTGCTTGGCGGCAGAAATAGATATGGTGGTTGTCCTTCCCCGGACGAGCACTATCTCAGAGAACTCTTTGCAAACAAACATCTTAAATACATTGCGTCAGTTTGCGTTATGTTAGTATAATTATAATTTAAATCTTAAAAATCTCGTTTACATTTAAATTGGGTAATAACCTACCTACTTAATTTGATCATATATAGTGATAGCAAAGATCTCCTTTACACAAATAAAATTATTTAAGTTTTATATTCGATACCATTTATTTATGGATAACAACGTAAAAAAATAGTAGAATAAT
Organism: Colostygia pectinataria; assembly: GCA_951394395.1. NCBI lineage: Eukaryota > Metazoa > Arthropoda > Insecta > Lepidoptera > Geometridae > Colostygia > Colostygia pectinataria. The sequence goes on from OX596362.1 coordinate 8,462,042, forward strand.
AGAATAGAAAATATTACATTTATATTGCACACCACATAAAAATTTCAAAAATAATTTTAAACTAACAGCTATTAAAATGGGTAGTCTCACCTGGGTACATACCTCTTGGTACTACTTAGCGATAAGTGATCTGTAGTAAATGATCTTTTAGAGTAAATGATCTTTTAATAAAAACATAAAATGATTTGACCATACTTAGTACTGTAACTAATAATTTCACGGTCATCATTATTATAAAACCATTAATCTTTTTGAATTGAGCTCTAGCTAACCTAATATAAATTGTAGTGCATAATATAGTAAATACTAGTTATAAATCGTTGTAAAAATAAGACATGTATACACACAGTCATGCCATAACGTCACTTGTTTAAAGGTTATTATTTTTATAATTATTCTTATTGCTACAATCCAATAAAGAGTTCGATTTTATCTATTTTAAGTACTTACTAACTTCTATAACAATAATATCAAAAATAATCTTTATTTTTTTTTCTCTCACAAAAGCACCATAGGCAATCCAGTTTCATTTTGTAAGTATATTGAGCATTGCTGTAATTTCTCGAACTTGCAATTTATGCGTAGAATCGGAATCAATATTTCTAATCATAATTAATTATATACGCACATTCTGAATATTTACTTTAATATTTTCGAGCACAACAGCCGCAGTGTTATGTTAGTCACTTCAATCTAATAATACTTTAATATACTGCACTATGCACGATACCTACTTACTATAAGGGTACAAATATATAAAAGCTTGGACCAAAAACCATTTACCATCAAAGGAGTTGTTGAGTTGTTCGCCTGAACACAAAGCTTTAAAGTTCTCCGTGGCACAGCACTGCGCTTGTCACCCCGAAACATAGTTATTTATATCTCATTCTCCCATAAATTTATCTTGTTACTGTGCCCTTCAAACCTATAAACATTATTGCTTGTACACTACTGCTTGGAGGCAGAAGACGGAATTTCGGTGAAGAGTCCCACCACTAAAAGTAGGTAAGCATAAAGTAGTACCTACCTCCAATCCTAGCAATAGTTTTCTTTCAAAACCCTCCTCAGAATCTTTCCAGCTGAACTTTTGGGAATAGCGTCGATAATCGTTACATCATTTACTCTTTTATAGGGCGCTACTCTTTCTTTAACAAAATCTACGATATCTTTGGTTTGGCAGATCTGATTGCTCTTTAAAACTATGAAGGCTTTGGGTTCTTCTCCGTTGGTTGGATGTGGAACTCCGATAACGGCTGCGTCGTTGACAGCTGGGTGCTGACGTAAGACTGCTTCTAATTCTGCTGGCGGGACTTGGAATCCCTTTACCTGATGGAATAATTTCAAATGAGCTTATGTGGGAAAAAAGCCAACTCTGGTGATGGCTTACCTTATAGGCCTTACCTTATAGGCCTTAAATAAATAACTGGTTCGAGAGTTAAAGCACTAAAATGTAAAGCTGGTGGTCAACCACCCCAACTGTTACCTAGTGAAACGATTCTGCAAAGAAGTTACGCCATAAACACCAACAGGCTGGTGGGATTTAGTTTTTTTTTTAAATTTCAATTATTTTTTATGGATTAACTTATATGGAGCTTTGGCATTGCTCGCAGAACTAATAGGGGCTAGGGAGTATCTTCAGATTTTATCAGTTTTAAGAGCCTTATTTTGCACGTGACAAATTTTTTTTGTCGAATAGTCATTTCTGCAGTTTTATTGCCAGTAAATTATGGATTTGGAAGAATTTTGCACTCATGCTTGCTTCATTTTAAGGAGAGATAAGCCTTACCTTGATCAGTTCCTTTAGTCTGTCAGCAATAGTGATGAACCCTTCCTCATCAGCCACGGCCAAGTCTCCAGTCCTAAACCAGCCATCAACTGTAAATGCCTCGTTGTTTGCTTGAGGGTTGTCCCTGTACCCTCGCATTACTTGAGGACCGCGGATAAGGATTTCACCAGTCTGAGAAAGGTTGTAATGATAAAATTATAAGATTATCAGATCAAAATACTTTTTAAAATAACCTAACTGGTTCGACTAACTTCTGAGAGAGAGTTTACAAACATGAAATGCAAATACCGTTCCGAGTCTGGCTGTTGCAGTACAAAAAAAAAAAAAAAAAAAAAATGGTACTCGTAGTTTCTGATACCTACCACGCAGGAAATCCCTGCATGGGGTCAGGATTTTGTAGGCGACTGGTGTAATGCATTATTTGGTAAATCAGTTTCTCATAGTTTTGATTATGCAAATATAACCATAGAACTAACCTCATTAGGTCCTAGGTTTTCGAGGTTCGCATCTACAATCCTGAGCTCGGTGCTAGGAAGTGGCGGTCCGGTCACTGCGTAGTTCTTTTTGGGCCAGTTTCGGGGTGTTATGGTGACTGTCGGTGAAGTTTCCGTCAGACCGTACCCTTGCCGGAAGTCTATAGTATCTCTCTGAAAACATGCGAGGTTTTGATCAGCTCACATCATCATTATTGTAAAGCTTCAAATTAAACAACTCTTGGAACAATGGCCTACTCTTTGGTCATATCTAATAGAATCTGGTAAAATGCAGAACTAGGACTACGGGGAATATGCCAAGTTTACCAAATAAATCAAACTCTCTACTAAGAAGGAGACGTGTTGCGATTTTGTTGAATATTGGGGTACAGGCGGGGTACGGGCACCGAACTGTTAGGTTTGACTATAGTTACCTTTGCTTTTTCGAAGAATCGGTCAACGTCGGTTGTAGATAGAGGAGCGGCTCCATTTATCATAATTTCAATGTGTTGGAATGTTTTCTCGTTGGCGAGTGGATGTGAACCCATTAGAAGAACTGTAATAGAAGCAAAAATAGTAGAGATTTGAGGTATATCATTATTATCATATTTTAATCATATCATATCAGCCAATAGACGTCCACAGCTGGACATAGACATCCCCTAAAGAATGCCATGACAACTGATCCTGCCTGGGCCTTTACCATCTAGTAGATCTTGGGAACATAAGAAGATAATGGTAATTCAAGAATCCGTCTTTAATGTAGACCGTGGTCGGTTTTGCTGGCTTTTTGAAATAGCTTTAGCATTTTGATAGAATTGTTAGAAGCAAGTCGAGCTTTACCGTCTTCAGGCATACCCTAGCTTTATTTACCTAAAGGAGGAGCAAGAAACAGCACATTAGTCTTGTGCTTCTCAATGACGTTGAAATACATATCTGGCTGCAGTTTTGGAAGCGTCACTATTTTGCACCCTAATGACATTTTGTGAAACATTATCACTGTGGCTGCGTAGATGTGGAAGAACGGTAGCACCGCTAGCACTGAATCCTGGTGTGTTGCTGAAAAATAAATAAAAAATCTAATTTATAAGAATATTAAAAGCATTATGTTGACGACCGATGTGGCGCGGCGGGCGAAGATCCGTCTGCGATGCAGATGGTTGCGTGCGGCCTTGGAACAAATGTTTGTACGATCTGCAAATATTTGTTCCGGGTGTTCTGGGTATTTTTTATGTTATAATAAAAAATATCTATCTATGTAGGTACTGTTTGTATGTATGTATCAGTCATCTAGTACCCATAACACAAACTCTGCTTAGCTTGAGGTTAGATGATGCGGTGTGGACTGCATAATTTAATGATTGATTTATTGATTTATTTTATTGTTTTTTTTTTCTACTTGGTAACGCACGAGTTTGGTTAGTTGATGGGCTGGGTGTTTTAAATTAAGTAGTACATCCAAATATGTAAATTCGTTGCGTTACGAATGATATATCAAAACACAGATAAAGCAAGATTTGAATCTAAATTTTTAGGGCATATTCCTTAATGATTTGATTTTGTAGGGCTAAATTTGTGTTTTCTTATTTCCAAATACGAACTCATAATGACGAACATGAAAATATGATAAAACTTACGAAGCCGCCTTACTCTGGCCAATTATATTATTTTTGCCACCTTAGTTAACATAGTGGTGTTTTTTTAATTATTGAACAAGTAATAACTTAAGTAAGTACATCAATTATCTGACCTGTGGTCTCATTATGACACCTTACGGCATCTTCATTGACTTGTTCTCCATTCGCAATAATGTTTCTATGCGACAGCTCTACGCCCTTAGGCAGACCTGTGGTACCGCTCGAATACGGCAGAAAGCAGATATCATTCCCATTCCTTCTCACTTTCTTCAGTACACTGGTATCGGCGTGAAGATCTTCGCTTAGCTCGTTGAAGCAGACGGTTCCTTCTGGTGTGGGGTCACCGTTAGTTTTGACTACGATTATAGGAATGTCCAGTTTAGCGAGATTAAGCGAGTCTTTGATTACTTTGACTGTTTCCGGGAGAGTAACGACAACTTTGGCGCCAGACATTAGGAGTTGGCGCTGGATTTCATCTGAAATCAGAAATAAATGGTTTAACGGGATTTTATCACCCGATTAATCTGATGAAGAGTCAGAAAAATATGTAGGAACAAAGATCCCCGATAAACTGATGTTTTTTTGTAAATAAGAGAATATGGTGAATGAATTGTGGTTAAATTACGTCGACGATTGATACAATGGCTGTCTTAGGAGAATGTTAACGGACTCCAAGAATTATTACGCCACCATAACTTTTTATTTGAAAAAAGACTCACGAGCTGTGTATATAGGGTTGATGGTTGTGATAACCCCCCCAGCTTCCAGTATGCCCATGTTAACTAATGGGTAATCGGGAATGTTTGGCAGCATCACCGCGATGACATCACCATCGCGGATCTTAAGTTTAATGCGGAGGTTGGCTGCGAATGTGTTGGAGAGCTTGAAGGCTTGCTCGTATGTATACCCTCGGCCAGATATTGCGCAAACCTAGAAGGTAAATACAACCACAATTAATAACATCAACCATAGGCACGATCTACACAAAAACTCTGTAAGAGGTATTTAGATTAGACACTTTGATAGATATGAGGACAGGTCAATCTACCTTACGGTTTATTAAGAATGAGTAACATATACCATGGTAAAGAGGTGCTACCACCACAATGGAACCACAACCTAATAAGAATTAAAAAAAAATAACAGTGGAACCCTTGCCCTGGTCTTCCGGAGGGTCGAAACAGCCGATCCATAAGGAAAGCTTGATTAGTTTACAAATAAAGCTGTGAATGAAAGTAAACAATAAAGCTTTTTTTTTTTTGCTGGACAATCCACACAGCATCATCTAGCCCCAAGGTAACAGAGCTGTATTATGGGGTACTGATATATATTTAATACAATACAGTACATAGATAGATATTTTTATTATAAGTACCTATATAGAAAATACCCAGAACACCCGGAACAATATATTTGTAGATCGTACAAACATTTGACCCGAGGCGGGAATCGAACCCGCAACCTCTGCGTCGCAGGCGGACCTGCGCCCGCTGCAAACATCGGTCGTCATTTTTGTTTTTGTTTAGCTACTGACAGTAAAATTCTATCATCTTTACCACAATAAAATTACAACCTTTGAATCTGAGTATCGTTGAACTGTTTATCTGATTTCATTTGCTACCTAGTGTTTTGATAAAATAAGTAGGTATAATTTATTTAGGTCAACTGTTACTATAATGAAAAAATAAGTATATTTTTATAGCCTTAGCTCTACTGTGGCTCTACCTACTTCAATCGCGAGTTTTATTGCAAGACAGCTTTCTATGGAGCATCGGCAAGGTTTACGAACTCATTTATTTAGAGTAATCTTCGAATGTAAACCTGAATATATAATAACTTATTATCCCTTCAAATTGTAATAGCATTTAATAGATCGGCTTGCACAAGAATGTTTAACTTTGATTAGCAAAAAATCCTGGTTTAATCTGACGTAGAGATCATTTGAAAATTGCACAAGCTTCTACTTACCGCAAATTGTAGATTGATAGATTTGAGTTCATCTTTAGGTTTACCACAAAGTTCATCAAAAGAATATTAAACTATATCCCCCTTCAGTTGTTACTCCTTTCAGGTCCATTCATGGTTGACTGGTAGATATCGCTGTTAGCGATAAGGCCGCCTTTTGTATTAAATAAATAAATAAATAATGCTGGACAATCCACACAGCATCATCGAGCCCAAGGTAAGCTGCTGTTAAACAGAGCTGTATTATGGGTACTAGATGACTGATATATATTTATTACAATACAATACATACATAGATATTTTTTATTATACATAGAAAACACCCAGAACACCCGGAACAAATATTTGCAGATCAACAAACATTTGTCCCAAGGCGGGAATCGAACCCGCAACCTCCGAGTCGCAGGCGGACCTTCGCCCACCGCGCCACATTGGTCGTCTAGTAAGTCTATGTGTACATTTAAATCTTATTGTTTTTTTTATTTTTTTTTTATTTATATTTATTTAGGATAACAAACAACAACACATGTTTTTGTTTGTATTTATTTTGTGGTGATCAATAAAGTGTTATCTATCTATCTATAAATTTATATATTGGTAGAGTTTTAGATCTTTAGGCAAAAAAGGTAGAACCCCAGTCCATAGAGTTATTTAAAAAACAAATTTATTTTCACGACTACACAACCAAAACCTTGTAGTTTGACCAAACGCTAATAAGGTAATTGGAATACAGACGATACGACTAAATTTAAGGTGGGTTACTTACTGAAACTGTCCTCTCCGGCCATCTATCCAGGTTCTGCCACACGTAATCATACAAGGTACAGTTTGGGATCTCCACGTTTTTGTACGGAGATCGGATAACGTTATCCTGGGACCACACACTTTGGTGCCTGATCGCGGCACTAGCAAACTTTGAACCTTTATTCAACGTGTCTAAAGTCCTTTTTACTGTAAAGATATTTTTCGGCACCATTTTCGTGATGTTTCGCCGATAGCCGTGACGTGAATGTAGTTTATCTGGAAATAAACGATAGGAGTGAGTGCTAAATTAGTTGCTGACTTGGTTTGGTAGGTACTTTCTACACACTTTTAGGGGATCTTTCAAAGAATTTACTTTGGTACATTCTTTGAAAGATCTTTTGTTGTAACATTGTACCATGTCCGTGCGTCAACCGAGGTTCATGCTGAAAATCAGCGCTGCAGTTATCTGTAGCATTATGCCGGGCAAGAACCTTTTTTGACGTACTGTACACAGATGAAACTGAACCACTCACCTACTGTGTCTGTTTTTTATATAATCTGTAAATCTGTGTATAGTTTGTCAGAATAAACTTTTACTTTACTTTTACTTTGTCAGGTACTTAAATCCTTAGTAAAACTTGGGTACCTAGTAAAGGATTAGGCCTCTAGATACGAGACCTCTTTTGTGTAGAAATCTATCGGGAACAGCTGAAGATCACTCTGGAACCTCAGTCAGAGTAAATTGGTTTAAAAAAACTAGGTACATACCTAGGTATGTACCTAGTTTTTTTCAACCAAAAAAAAATAATAAAAAAAACATGAAATACTAGTATTTTTTTTATTTTTTTTTTATACAACTGAAGTGGCAACCAAGCGTACGGCCCACAAGATGGTAAGCGGTCACCGCAGCCCATGGACGCTTGCAATACCAGAGGTATCACTCGCGGGTTGCCACCTTGAGGCTAAGAACGAAAGCCTCATGTGCCAGTAATTTCACCGGAAACTATACCCTTCACACCGGAACACAGCAATGCGAGCATTACTGCTTGGCGGCAGAAATAGGTATGGTGGTAGTCGTAGTTTCATTCAATGCCTTGAGGTTATCGACCGGGTTATACAGCTGGTATTTTACCTACCTACATTAAATAATTGTTGTTATCTTATCTATTTGCAGATGAACGAAGCTGTTGTCTCGTATGTTGCTCCTGCTTCTGCCTACACGTTACCATTTGTTTGATTGGTTAGCCCAAGGAAGCTGTAATAAATTGCTTTGTGGGCATTGTAATTTGTAATTCAGCCTTAAAAATAAAAACGTGTTATAAGTACCACATTTATTCTACCCCTATTGAGTTTAGGTATCTACCTTTATCTGATATACATTCAGCCAATAAATTAGGCCGCTGCCTTCATAGTGTGATTATTTGACGTTGACCCGAGCTCGCTTCACCTCACTTCGTTCGATACACGGCGACTAAAAGACGAGTTCAAGTCTTACAATCGCCCTCAGTGGTTAAATGGCGTGTTTGAATAACAAACATAAGTACTTGTGCATCATTTTATAAACTATTACTGGCTGCCACCATTATCTGCCAGGATAAAAATTTAAATATGTAAGTTACAATTTAATTAAATAGAATTTAATCGAAATCGGTTCAGCTGTTAGGACTTTTTTGAGTACCTACCAAACAAACATGTTCGTTGCTTGTTAGATTATCTAAACAAAACCATGTGATGTGTGAAAAAAAACAAACAAACTTTTTCATTTAAAATAATGAATGACCGCCATATTATAACCAAGCTTGGCCCATCAAACCAATTAATGATTTAAAAAAATAACCACGCAAGACGTCTTTTTAGCACACAAGTTTAACATTCATTTCTCATAACAATGTTGTGTGAACTTTAGACGCTCAACATAGCACAGCTTGTACCCGGCATTTCACATCAACATTACTTTGAAAAACATGTTAGCGTTTTACTAACGACTTCAATTATTTACAATGATAATAATTAGGTACGGGAAAATAAGCTAGAATTCACAGCAAAACTTACATGAATGTTATTTTTCCAAACTGAGCCAAGGACCGCAAACTGACAAAGAAGTGGAAACAAACAAATGAAGGCGTCTGTTCGAGCCGGCAGTTGTTTGTATACTAAAATAAACTGTGAGTCAACTGAGGACTGGTGGAATGGATAGTACCGGTATAAGCGCAATGAATGAACAGGCGACATGGTCACACACAACATGGTGGCCACATGAGGTAAAACGTAGAATATAGCAAGCATTAATTGCAACAGTTGAATTGATGCTTGATCGTTTTATCGGTGCTTCGCGCATCGTGACATAAATAAACAACAACCGCGCTACTCCTTTTTCAAAAAGAAGTAGTGCGTTTTTATTTAACTAATCAGAAAACGATAAGAATGATAGGTCGGTCGGTATATCTATCTCTACTTTGGTATAAAGGCAGTTCTCGCCGGCGCCGGCGGCGCGTCTGTCCCTCTGTATTTATGAACGCTTAGATGTTTTTAGTTAGGAATTTTAATAAATAAAAATAAAAAAACACCTGTAGCTTACCTATCTGAGTTTAACTTTATTTCAAGTACCCACCCGAAGCCGGAGTGGTCGCTTGTTTATGCCAAAAGATCTATTCAGTTTGATTTAGGTCTATTCAAAAAGCAGTATATACTGCTGTGTGTGTGTGACGTGACAGCGCTAAAAACAATAACACGGGGGAAGATTTAGTAAAGACCTATAAGTCTTCCAAGCAGTGGGAAAAGTGATTCAAAAAATATAATAATAAGATACCTACCTAACTAGCTGACCCGCACGGTTTCACTCGCGTTAGCTTTATATAATCACACTAATATTATAAACTAGCTGTTGCCCGCGACTTCGTTCGTGTGGAAGTCAAGAACCATTTTTCCGAGATAAAATGCCGCCTAAATGCAGCCTATGTTCTATTCCCGGTCATTATCTATCAATGTTCTAAAATTCTGCCAAATCGGTTTAGTGGGTTTCGAGTTAAAAGGAACCAAACATTCTATAAATCCTATAATAATAAATAATGACCGACAGTGACCGGGAATAGAACATGCTACTTTTAATCCCGGAAAAAAGTACGGTTACATTATTGACCCGCAGTTCATTGACGCGTCACTGACCGCGCGCTGCCCTTTCGATTTCCAACAAGGATAACTAATAATTGACTAGAAATATGTAATCAATTTACTTGAAATTTTTTAAACAAAATGTATAAAAAGATGAAACCCACATGTATTTTTTCTACGTGTGGAACCTATTCCTTAAATTTGTCAGGTTGATAAAAGACCCTGTATACAGACAGTTACTTACAGTAGGTACAGCAATTTTGCACAATTTTTATAATCTATCGTGAAATCGTAACAAAAGAACTCCTCGCGTCGGGACCCTTAGGTACTGATGAGGGTCATAATCACCTCCAGCGGATATTTTTTCCTCTGCGCCATTGATAACTTTTACCACCGACTTGGATAGCTTCATGGATTTTTACGTAAAAAGTGGTGCGGATCTGGTCTACTCTTGGGGACAAAACAGTTTCCTAACAGTTTTCCTAACAGTTTTCCTAACAGTTTTCATGGTTCAGCTTTTCTTGTCCCCTAATGCACAAGCAAACTGAACTAAGTAGTCACCGACGTTGAACTATGATATTGCCACCACTATCGTTTGTTAATTTCACCGACGTAAGTTGAACTATGATATTGCCACCACTATCGTTTGTTAATTTTAAGAGTTGACCCCCTGAGTGCTTAGCACGAAAAACTCATTTGGCAATCGTAAACGTAAACGTATCGTCCAGCTGCCAGTGACCATAAGGCTAGTTTTTTTCAAGGTTTTCACCACGCTTCCTGGCTATATTATGACCATTTTGTCATATTATAGCCAGGAAGCGTGGTAAAAATAAACAACCAACAAGGTGTTTACCTACAAGGTACTCGTTGGAGACAGATGAACGACATTCTAGTTGTTATTTTGTTACCTGACTGTTGATTATCGACACAATATTTGTCCTTTACGCTCTCAAACGGATTCACAAATATAAAACAATAGGTAGAACTAAATAGTATTCAATGGCACAAATAGTGTCCCATAATGTGTCTGTTTGTACATAACATCAACAAAATAATGTTTATTGACGATAGTCGTACATTTTCGGCTTTAATTTATTTACCTTGAAGTGTGACGTTATGGTTCTAATCTATTCGTTATCTGTAGTCACGGGGCCGGTAGCTAATGAGTTAAATTATATAAATGGACTGCTAGAGCCCGATAGAGGTGCTGCTGTTCCGGTTTCCAAAGTAGTAGTACTCAAACTGTGGCAAAAATTAAGAAAGGGAACCGTGGGCAAACCAGGCTTAAGCTCACGCACGAGCATGAGCAGTTGCAGTGTGGCGCGTAAACGCCCTTCTGTAAATGCAATACTTTGCAATCATACAGGTTGGTCCATATTGTAGAAAAGTTATAGATACTTATAGAGACGCATTTTATAAATGAGGAACTTCGAAATTTTTAGTTCGTCGTGATTAAAAAACAATTTGTATTTTGTATTTTAAATGCAAGTGCCTAGATGTGCATGATAACATTGGCAATCCTTTTTTTATATGTAACCTTACTTTTATGACGTCATAGGTAGTCCTAAAGAACTAATGGGAGTAACCCACATTTTTACCCACTACTTACGACTACCTATGTCATAGATAGAACAGATATTACTAACTATGTGCAGAACGAACGCATCTTATGTTATTATTTTGCTAAATAAATAAATCAGATGTTTTATTATATTAGATACTAAGCTATGTTTTGGGACACCCTGTATGAAGTTGCCTCTGTAGTCGCATGCCAAACCAATCAGTACCAATTTGTACAATGATCGGAGTTAAAACCACAATAACAATAGTATGACATCACGAGGTAAATGACCTCAAAAGTAAAGTGGGCAAACGACCACTCCCACTTGAGGAGTAAATGAGAATTACTTTTTATATATGTCAATGGTTCATAATATTAATCTAATAAGACAACACATTGCTAACAATCTAAATACATTTACTCTACTGAAGCCAAGGCACTAAATAAATTGCTTAGTAAGAAAAGTGCATGTACATTTTACGGGGGGCCTGGCCAATTCCTTTTTTTGTATTATATTAGGCATGTTTTTTTTTATACCACTAAAGTGGCAACCAAGCGTACGGCCCACTTGCGGTTATCGTAGCCTATGTACGCTTGCAACAACATAGATTTCACTTGCGTGTTACCACCCTGAGACGTTAGATGGAAAGTCTCATGTGCCTGTAATTTCACCGGAAACCATTCCCCGTCGAACCGGAACACGTCAATGCGAACATTACTGCTTGCCGGCAGAAATAGGTGTGGCGGTAGTCCTTCTCCGAACGAGCTCTATCACAAAGAACTTGTATCGAGTAGCATGTAATGAGAGCTCTTTTTACATGCTACTTGATACAAGTTAGAGTACCATGAAATCTTATACAGATAAACCAGTGTAAAATGAATGCCCCACTCCAATAGTTGCTATAGTTGTCACATTTAAATTATGACAAACGCGGTGGAGGGACGTTCACTTTTAGAATGGTTTATCTCTACCTGCATGTAAGTAATGTATATCTGCACCAACCTATTGACCTACTAACTTGATGCATAGTTGTATACTTAATTAAATAAGAGTAGTACTAAACTACCATTTGTCAATATAATATTTCATCTTATATTTCGACCTACTTACTTTTGTACTTTGGATAAGAAATCCCTGTAAACTTTCTGTTTGAAATAAAAATATTTGTTATTGTATTTGTAGTATAGTTACCACCATACCTATTTCTGCCGCCAAGCAGTAATGCTCGCATTGCTGTGTTCCGGTGTGAAGGGTATGGTTTCCGGTGAAATTACTGGCACCCGAGGCTTTCGATCTTAGCCTCAAGGTGGCAACCCGCGAGTGATACCTCTGGTATTGCAAGCGTTTATAGGCTGCGGTAACCGTTTACCATCTTGTGGGCCGTACGCTTGGTTGCCAATTCAGCTGTATAAAAAAAAAAACGTTTTTAACTACTCGCTGTTGGTCAGAGGTTAGCCCAAAAATAAGAAACAGTTTAACACACAGTGTCGTATTTTACCATGATCCTTACGTTTTATTTTTATACAACTGAAGTGGCAACCAAGCATACGGCCCACAAGATGGTAAGCGGTTACCGCAGCCTATGGACGCTTGCTATACCAGAGGTATCACTCGCGGGTTGCCACCTTGAGGCTAAGATCGAAAGCCTCGGATGCCAGTAATTTCAAATTTTTTTACCTGTGATAAAAACCTACATACGCCACAGCCAAGTGGTTTGTACACGTTGGCCCAGCCCATTAGCAAAAGGTGTACTGTTGCTTTTATTATATACGGAAAGGGAAGTAGAAAATACTGCAACAAAGGTTTTGAAATTAGCGTTATTTATTCAAATGGTAAATAGTTATTCTATGATTGCATCTTTATTCCCTAACCTCCCCGGCCTGTAAAAGTATTATTATCGCTAGCGCAGTCAGGCATAATTTTATCACTAATTACATTTATATATATTAGCGGCTATTTACAACTTGTTTTTGTCATTTCGTAGAGAGAAGCTCTTTTTCATGAGCACCGCCCGGACCGCGTTCGACGGTTACTTAACTAACCAAAAATATAGCGGTCCTTTGTATTTTCATTCATTAGAAAAGGACGGCAGCAATTTTAGTTAGTTTAGTTTAGAAAATGTTACAACAGAATTGACACCATTGTCAGTGTAGATAATATTCGCCGAGTTTTGAGATTGCGATTGTGAGAGTCAGTGGTAAATAGTCGTTAATATATTTACAATAATTTCTAGCCACTTTTCAAATTTTTAACCAATTACATAGTCAAACATAACTAAATAAAACTTGTGAAAATCAACACCATAAATAAAGAAATGGTAATACTATGAAAATTAAAACTTAAAAAATAAAACAAATTATTAAAAATCATAATACATTATTATATTCACGAAATACTAGTACAAATAAAATAATGTGTAACGAATTATCGCTATTTGCTGTGTTTTAAAAAATTACTAATATCGGACGGAAAAACAATATTACTTACAACGAAATTGTAGTAGGTGTATGTAGAAGCTAAAACGGTCTTTAGAACCTATAATTTCAGCAGCCTTCAGAGAAACATAACTATTTACATTACTTAGAACCCATTATCCCTACGCTAAATATCACAGCCTAAACAATTAAAAAATATAGTTTAAAATAATGCAACTGTAATTTATCATGCGTATATCTTCTTCAAATCCTTCCTCAATATCTTCCCCGATGCCGTCTTCGGTATATCCTGAACGAACATTACTTCTTCAATTTTTTTGTAGCCCGCCACCTTAGAAAGGAACAAAAAGTCATTTATCACCATCATATTCATGAAAGTCTTCTAATGCTGAGACACTCGCTTACTCTCGAGCTAGAGTGATTGGGTCTTAATCCACCCAATGCGGATTGGTGACTTTCGAATTTTTTCGGACATGTCGGTTTCCTCACGATGTTTTCCTTCACCTTATGAGAGCACTGGCATTGCGCACATAAAATTTTCGTTGCGAAAAATCGACCGGAAGGCGAGGTCACTGGCACTGGACCACCAGTGCTCAAAGAGTCATTATCACTATCATATTATAAATTATAGCAAGAGCGAGATAGCACACTTTCGCTCGCTCTGGCATGCGCGCGCTAGAACCTACACCAAATCAAAATAATCGCTTGCCTAGTCTTTAGCTTCAGTGCCGGCGAAAGGTGCCGTGTGGTGCAGGCAAACTCGCGACCGGAATGGGGTAAGTAAAACCGGTGGGAGGTAGGGAGTGGCCATTCTGTATCAATCTAATATCTGTTCTGTGCCTTACCGTCCACAGCCTTGCGAGCGTTTTAACGTCATCGATCTATCGATGGGCGGCCGTCCTATACTTCGTTTTGAAGTTCGCAGCACAGCAGCACTTTTTTTATTATACCACTAAAGTGGCAACCAAGCGTACGGCCCATTTGATGGTCAGCAGTTACCGTAGCCTATGTACGCATGCAACATCATATCACTTGCGTGTTACTACCTTGAGACGTTAGATGGCAAGTCTCATGTGCCTGTAATTTCACCGGAAACCATACCATTCGAACCGGAACACAGCAATGCGAGCATTACTGCTCGGCGGCAGAAATAGGTATGGTGGTAGTCCTTCCCCGGATGAGCTCTATCACAATCACCTTGCACTTAATTGATTGTATATACCTTGCTGGCCACAAAGTCCTGGAGCTCCTCCTCAGTGGTGGTGAGACCCTGCTTCCTGATGATGAAGGCTTTGGGCGCTTCGCCGTAGAACTGGTGGGGGACGCCGATCACAGCCGCGTCTTGGACTGAGGGGTGCGAGCGGAGTAAACTTTCGAGCTCCGCTGGGGCTACTTGCATGCCTTTTACCTGGAGAGTAACAGACACCAATATCTTAGACCGTTAGTGGATTAAACTCTTGCTCGAGAGTAGGCCCGTGTCCTACTATAACGTTTTCAATTAGCATTCTATCTGTCTACTGCTAGGACTATTACTCCAGCTAGTGATCAAATAATAATAAATAAATAATAATGCTGGACAATCTACTAGCTCCAAGTTAAGCAGAGCTTGCGTTATGGGTACTACATGATAGATAAACTTAATACAACAATACATAGAATAATCTTTTTTTTATTATCCATAGAAAATACCCAGAACACCCTAAACAAATATTTGCAGACTGACAAACATTTGTTTCAAGATAGGAATCGAACCCGCAACCTCCTGAGTCGCAGGCGGACCTTCACCCGCCGCGCCACATCGGACGTCATGATCGATTGGTTCTCAATCCACCACGTGAACTCAATGCAGATAAAATAAATAATACATAGGTACTTAGAAACACTCGGACCAGTCACAAATATTTGCAGATCATGCAAACATATATCCCGCAGCGGGAATCGAATCCGCAACCTCTTGTCACCGAGCCACCGAGGTTGTCGTGATTTGAAAATGGCAATTATTTTAAGATTAGAGAAGCTGACCCGCGGGATTCACTTGCGTTATTTTTCTCACAGTTGAAACCTTCCCTGGACTCCTACAAATATTTCAAGAGCAAAATTAGCCAAAACGGTCCAGCTGTTACCGAGTTCAAGCGAGACTAACGAACAGCAATTATTTTTTCTATAAGTATAAACAATATACATACAGGGTATAAAATGACGCTACCGAAAACGAAAGGGTCCAGCACCCCAAAACACAACCAAAAAAAAATAAGAAAAAAGCAAGCAAGTACCTTAATAAGTTCCTTGATCCGATCTGTAATAAACAGGCCTACTTCTGGGTTGTAGTGTCCCAGGTCTCCGGTCTTGAAGAAGCCGTCATCGGTGATGGTGTCGGCCGTCGCTTGCGGGTTCTTGTGGTAGCCTTTCATCACCGTCGGCGATTTGAGGTACAGTTCTCCAGACTGCGGGAATTAAGATAGCTCTCATAATCCAGCATTGATGATTCCTTCATTCGTTCATTTCATTCGTTTCGTTAGTTTCGTTCGTTTCGTTCGATTTGTCCGTTTCATTCGTCAATAATGTCATTATATTAATTCAGTCATTTATTCATTCTTTTTTGGATCTTAATAAATGAATAATTAGATCTTAAGGTGCGCTTTGTACTTATTAATAAGTTTTTAGATGTGTTCAATATTCATTCATTCGTTCATTCGTGCATTCTTTCAACACTCGTTCGTTCATTCAATTATTAATTCATTCACACACACCTCTTACGATGTAGTGTGTGTAAAATATAATACAGGGTGAGCCAAATAGTGACGTTCAAAGAAAAAACCCTCAGATCCAGCAGTATCCGAAAATACCCCTAATTTTGAAGGTACCTGGCCAATAGGGACAGGAGCTCCGGTCGCAGGGTCAACGAACTTCATTGACACTCCAGCCATGGGCACTCCACACGCCGAGAAGTCCACGTTCCTAGTCTTTTTGAATGTGGACGTTCCGAGTGATGTGGTCTCAGTCGCTCCGAAGCCTTGGTTGAACTCGATATCACGCTGAAAACGAATGACTGAATGAATGATATAATGTATGAATGAATGAATGAATGAATAAAAATACTTTATTGTACTTGTACCAAAAATAAACTTAGATAATAACATTTTACAAAATAGGTACAATGGGCGGCCTTATCGCTTAGAAGCGATTTCTTCCAGACAACCTTTACAAACAATTCTTTTTTAATGGGTGGGTCACCGCCAGTGTTAATTTGAACTTCCGTGCTTTAGCTACAAGGTTTAGCTGTCGATCCCGCTTTTTAAATTGTTAGACCATAACGGAGGGCGGCAGGTACTCCTTCATAATGTGCCTATCTGGTAGTACTTTACCTATTGGTAGGACTCTTCAGCAAGAGTCCGTCTTGGTGGGTACCACCGCAGTGTCAGATATTCTGCCTCCAAGTAGTTGTGTGCAAGCATTACTGTGTTTAGGTTTGAAGGGCACTGTAGCAAGTGAAATTACTGGGCGAAAGAGTATTAACATCAATGTCTCGGGGTGGTAAACGCAGTGCAGTGCCAGGCAAAACTTTAATGTAGATTTGTGCGACCCTGCAACTGTTATGGTAAAGAATTATGCCATTGATCATAAACGTCCGTTAAACCACTGCTAATGTGTCTTTCAAATCTATCATTGTCTTTTTAAATTTGACTGTATGACAAGGTTTTTTTTCATGCAACTGAAGTAGCAACCAAGCGTACGGCCCACAAAATGGTAAGCGGTTACCGCTGCCTATAGACGCTTGCAATACCAGAGGTATCACTCGAGGGTTGCCACCTTGAGGCATAGATCCTCTCCTAAAGCCTCATGTGCCAGTAATTTCACCGGTAACACCGGAACACAGCAATGCGAGCATTACTGCTTGGCGGCAGAAATATGTATGGTGGTAGTATTTCCCCGGACGTGTTCTATCACAAAGAACTCTACTACTCTTAGGTAAGGTATATAAAGAAAATATTTAACAAGCCGCTGAAAAGACAGTTTTTTTTATAAGTAAGGGCATTTAATGTTTTTTCTCTCTTTACCTTGCTCTTTTGAAGTATCGCATCGACATCGGACGCGGCTAAAGGCGCGGCCCCACATACAATGTGTCTCAGGTTGCGGAAGTGATCCGGGGTTACGTCGGGATGCTTGCCCAACAGGATAGCTGGAATGAGGAACACCAATCGAGAGTTCGATAACCTTATAAAATAAAATAAATCTAGGTCATGTAGAAGATCTTCTAAATAGCTTCGAAACGTCAGAAAAAAGCGGCGTTTCCACCAGAGATGTGCGAGGATGTGTAGCGAGGGATGTTTGTTAGGAACCAATAGAATCACTTAATTTACCTAGCCTCGCTCTGCCCAGCTTTAATGTAGTGATTCTATTGGTTCTTAACGAACTCATCCCTTGCTACACATCTTCGCACATCTCTGGTGGAAACGCAGCCTAAATTACAAAAACAAGTGGTATATATTAATATTTTAAAATGAGTTAGAAATCATTTTATCAGCTAGCTTCAATTCTCTCAAATAATCTAATACTTGATGATCTAAACTTTTATAACTTTAGATAATGCACCGTAAAATATAAGCAAATGAGTCAAATTGAAAAAAAAGTTACATTAACTAAAACTATACTTATCTATCTACCAGTAGATAACTACTGCTAGATATATTGTGCCATAAATAAATAGATTACATCTAGCAATAGATAACGATCATAAAAAGATAAACTTTCGATTTCCCTAATGTTATCAGCAAAATAATAACTTGAAAATACAATGACCTCGGTGGCGTGGGCGAATGCCCGGTTGAGAAGTGAGAAGTTGCTTGGGAAATGCTGGGGAACCAATGTTTGCATGATCAGCAAATATTTTGGTCCTGGTGTTTCTATAATTTATATATTTAAGTATGTATTTACAAATAAAACTTCTGTGATTCTTATTAGATTATCCGGTTCCCAGTACAAGCTTTAGGCAGTTTGGGGCTAGATGGCGTATTGTGTCTAGATAAAACGAAGAACGCTTTATGGAATTATCAGCAATTCAAAAAAACCAAGGACCAAAAATGGGCCACGGCTGGAATTTGTTGTAAAATAACGTTCTCGACATAGCAAAATTAAAAACGAAGGTTATCTTTATAACCAAGGCTTAGTTTAGATAAGTTGTCTATCAGTGGCGGTGATTAGGTTTTTATTTAACAACCTAAAAGCGGCTGGTGGTAATAAGGTACCTAGATGTTATTCATTCATTCCAGTTTTACATCAACATAAGCTACTAGATAAGGACTACTTTTTATATGTATAAAACCAACCAATAGGTATGACTATCAGTACAAACATGGTAGGTACCATAAAATACAAACGCTCGATCATATCAATAAAGACAAAATAACACGGACATAACCTAAAGCCAATATAATGACTAAAATGACTACTAATTAATCTTCGAGCAAGAGTCACAAAACTGTGGATGGATTGAATACCTGTTCCAGGGGACTTTATGACACTGACAACATTAAAGAACAAGAGTATGAAATTAGTAGGTACAAACATGTACTCGTACAAACGCTCGAAATTATTAACTTAGTGTATCGCACCGTCAATAATGACAAAATAACACGGATTTAGATTTAGATTTATTTATTCAGAAATGATAGAAGTTTACAGTATTACTACCAAAACACTTACTATCTTAAATAAAAACTTAAGAATAATTTTAAATAACTAATTAAAGTGCATAGATTGTCAGCAAAAAGGTCGACTTGTTGGAACTCGTGTACAAATGCGTTTATGAGAGAGATCGCCCGGAGTGTTGGTGTGTTGTTCGCGTGGCAAGTCCGCATAGCGGGAGCTGTGAACAACCGGTGCCGTCGACGCCCACACCGCACATAGTTATTAGGTACATAAAGACTCATGCTACCTAATAACTCTGAATTATTTACTTTATTATGTAGCATGAGACAATAATGTATTACTAGCTGTAATTTTCGCCTAAGCTCTAATGTTTCGACTCCGACCATTCCAGAAACAAACAAAGATGGAAAGAGATACGGGTAATACCCATACATCCTCTTGTACACATACCTGCAGAATTTACGCTGGAGTCTTTCTAGCATCATGGTGTACTTAGCTTCACGCGGGTCCCACACAATAGCGCTGTACTCCAGCTTGCTACGGACGAAAGCATTGTACAGCATGATGGCTACTCTAACATTTCGAAACTGGGCAGCGGTTCTCATTATGAAACCCAATGTTTTGTTCGCGCTCTTACACAAAGATATGATGTGGTTGCGAAAGTCAAGACGTGAGTCCATAATGAGTCCCAAATCACGGATCTCATTTACTCTTTCTAGCTCTGACCCATCCAATGTGTACGTTGCCATTAAAGGCTTGTGTAATCTAGCGAACGTTATCACTTTGCATTTAGAGACATTAAATGCCAGCCGGTTTGATTGACTCCAGCCAACCACCGCCTCCATATCCTGTTGCAGTGCCATGCTATCAGAGATATCACTCACAGTATTATATACCTTCAGGTCATCGGCAAACATCAGACATTGAGCCGTGCTGAGTACTTGAGGCAGGTCATTAATCATGGCCAGGAAAAAAGTTGGAAAAAAGTTGGGAAGGATATGATCTAAAGCCAATAAAATTACTAAGGTAATCTTCAAGCAAGAGTCACAAAAATGTGAATGCATTAAAAACCTGTTCCGTGAACATTGACACAGCCTTGAGGACTATTTCTAACAGTGACAACATTATAGAACAAGAGCATAAAATTAGTACAAACATGTACTCGTTCAACCCATCTAAATAATTAACTTATTTTAGTGTATCGCACCGTCAATAATGACAAAATAACACGGATATGATCCTAAGCCAATAAAATTATATAAAATTATAGAGATATCTAGCAGCCCCATTTTTGTACTTTTTTGGAGAAAGTACACCCCTATCAAAAATCCCCGACGACAATAAAATTCTATAAAGTCATAGAACCTGTATACCAAGTTTCAACCAGATTGGTTGAAAAATGCGACCTGTAGACGAGAGCACAAACTGACCGGACAAACTGTCATCCAAAAGCATTTTTGACCAATCTCGGAGTCGAAACTGAGACGCTTCGCTCGCTCGGTCAACTAGGAAGGCAATGATCGAATTTTGACACTTTTAGTACAGCGTAAGTGTCAAATTGTATTAATTAACGTTGGCGAGATGATTTCGATTTCTTCGAAAGTGCGAAGAATTCTGCGAAGGATTGAGATGGTTGGAGAGATTTGGGTGAGACCTTTGTCCAGCAGTGAGACAAATAGGTTGAAAAAAAAAATTACACCCTGGCATAAAGTGTTATTTGCCCTGGCATGCTACAAAATACTTACCTATACCTGGTGGTAGGACTCTTCAGTAAGAGTCCGTCTTGGTGGGTACCACCGCAGTGTCAGACATTCTACCTCCAAGCAGTAGTGTCCAAGCTGCACTGCTTTAGATTTGAAGGGCACTGTAGCAAGTGAAATTACTGGGCGAAAGAGACTTAACAACAATGTCTCGGGGTGATAAGCCCAGTGTAGTGCCACGCAAACACTTAAAAACTTTAAGCTTTGGGTGGCACTGCATCTGTTATAGTCAGGCGTGGTGCTTAACATCAGGTGGGCGCCTTGATTGTCTTGTCACTTGCTGACATAAAAAAAACTGAAACTCACCTATAGGAGGTACGATATACAGCAAGTTCATCGGCTGAGCCTTCAATAAGTCCAGGTACAGACTGGCTGAGAACTTGGACATTGTGACCAGCTTACACCCAAGAGTGAGGTGACCGAGTAGAGATATCACCAGCCCGTACACGTGGAAAAATGGGAGAAAGCATGGTACTATGTCTTGTGTGTTACCTGGAATGCAAAATGGAGACATTGATGTTGAAGCTTAATAAGGTTTTGTTGTCTTTACACTGTCATAAGACAAGAGGTCAAGTCATTCAGTCAACAGTTGCAATGCCACCTAAAGTTTTAAGTTCTGCGTGACACTGTATTGCTTTCGGCACCCTGAGAGATAGTTATTAAATCTTATTATCTGCTGTTAGCTTGCAAGTGTCCATCAAACATAGACAATAATATTGGCACACTGCTGCTTGGAGGGACAGTATCTGGAACTGCTGTGGTACCAAGACAAGATGTCGGATTGCTTCAACCTAAAGGGGAAACTTTCAAATTTTGGATGGGATATCATAAAAAAATAGAATAAATAAATCATCTAGCCCCAAGGTTAGCTGCTGTTAAACAGAGCTGTGTTATGGGTACTAGATGACTGATATATACTTATTACAATACAATATAAAGAAAGATATTTTTTTTATTATATACAGAAAATACCCAGAACACCCGGAACAAATATTTGTAGATCGTACAAACATTTGACCAGAGGCGGGTATCGAATCCGCAACCTCCGCGTCGCAGGTCGTCCATAATCTTTAGTATACCCTCAGTGTGATGTGGAACTATAAAACAAAACCAATCGTATTAAATTAGTTATTAAACTTACCATGAGTTAGTACAGGAAAACAGTTATCATTAAATGACATAGTTTCCATTCCACATAGTAGATTCTTATGACTAATTTCCACACCCTTTGGCAACCCCGTTGTACCGCTCGAGAACGGTATATAGGCTACATCATCAGGTTTCCTCTCAATCTTATCCAGAAGACCATAGTCCACCTCTCCTGATTCAGCTATCTCCGAGAACCGAATAACACCATTTGGAACAGCAGTTTTGGGATCGTCGACAAAGATGATTTTAACATTTTGTTTGCAGTTTTTGAGCCCTTTTAAAACATTTTCATAGCATTCTGCTACTGTGATGATGACTTTCGGTTCGGTCAGTGTGAATTGATGGGTGATTTCAACTGAAAATAAATTATAAGCGTTTGCGAAAAGGTTTGTTGTAGGTACCGTATTCAAGACGAATTTGTCTTTTAATATGCATATTTACAGCTACAAGTGGCGATTCTGTTGTAGCATTTTCTAAACTAAACTAGCTAAAACTGTTGCCGTCCTTTTCTTATGAATTAAAATACAAAGGACCACGATAGTTTTAGGTAGCTAAGTTTAGAAAATCTTACTACCTTACTATACCTACAAGGTGGCCCAAACAGTGACATGGGTATTTTAGGATACCCCTGGGTCTGAAGAATTAGATTTTTTTTTCTTTGGACGTCACTGTTTGGACCACTTGTTGCGGTAGGTACTGAATGACTGACAAGCAACGCAAAAAGCCGGTCATCCTAGAGACCTGAAATTGGGGGAGGGTGTTTTTCTTTTAATGTAAAGGGGTGCACGAAGAAAATAATTCTCAAAAATACTCTTGCAGCTGAAAAAAGTTTGCATGACGTAATGAATTCATATTCATATTCATATTATTTATTAACCTTATGGACCTTAGGAACACTTGGTTTCGTTATACAGTCATGTTTTGCAAAGCGGCTGTACAGAGGCCTTGCCAAATCTCAATAACATTATTTATATTTTTATAAGTATGTTCCATTTAGTAGTGTTGCAGCTGTATAAGTGCTTTGTCAAATTGTAAAAATACTTATGAAAAGTAATGTCAGTGATAGCCATATAAATAATAATATAATAGTGAATACTCAATGTCAATAAAGAATATTAAATAATTATGTAATTTTGTTTTTTTTTAATGTGGAGACAGAAGTCAGCCAAGCGTTAATATCATTCAGATAATCATTACAATTATAATAATTCGATTGTGTTAGCCCTGCCTTAATAGTTTTTTTAAAATGCCTTTCGTTGAGTTCTTGAAGAACATCAGGAATTTTATTATAATATCTAATACAGTTTCGTATGTATGACTTATTGCATTTTTGCAATCTAAACTTGGGAAATCTAAGCTTGTTTTTATTACGAGTATTTATTTTATGCAAGTCACTGTTCTTTTAAAGCTATTGATATTTTTCCTAGTAAACATAATACATTCGTAAATATATAATGCTGGCACTGTTATTATATTTACTTAACTAAAAAAAATTCTTATGCGGATAGCAATGTCATGTCTTTAATTTTTTTTTAATTTTTGGACATGCCGATTTCTTAAGATGTTTTCCTTCACAGTTTAAGAGCACTGGTGGGAAGCCATAAGCTCTTAGAGCAATATGGAAATAATGTTGACTGACATTTCGGCATACAAAAAAACACTCCATAGGTACTTACTTATTATTTTGAGCGACTAGTAACCCTCCCTGGCATTGCGCCACATATTAGGTTAACCTACTTCTCCATGATGGGTAAGAATTGGTGTAAATACTGTTCGGCCTAATTTTTATAAACGGTCAGCGCGTTCGGTTCATTAGCATTGTAACCGAATAAATCGAGCATAGGTACTACTTGCAAGCGTATTTGGTAGTTACATTATGACGCTTCTGTAGTGTACTTAGAATCTATTATAGCATGACAATCAATTTCAAAGACACTAGTATTATGTATTATGCACTAAAGGCACTCAGGGTTGTGTGTTGTGTTTGGACCAGTCTTTGAAATTTTAACTTTATTCTTATTGTTTTATAGTATGTAATGATTCGACACCATACTCGTGTTAACTGTGCTGGTTTTAATACACAGCATGTTAAAAATCCACAATGGACCACACTGGATGGCATCAAAAATATCCTTCTATTCTTTCCTAGATCATTTTACTATAAAAAACCAATGACCGGACTCATTGTCCGCAAATTGTAGTATGCCACTCAACACACAACTTTTCAAACGAATTCCCTTTGACACACATAATAAATTGTGCCTAATTGTCGACCAATTTAGCGTGAAAAGGCTCTACATATAAATCAAATTGATTGACTCTACCTACATCTCTAAGTTGACACACATCCAATTCCTGGAGATATTTCGTAATCGCTGTTTGTTTGCACACGTATACTTTAAACTTTTGTTATCTAATGTGTCTTTCAAATCTATCATCATATTTTTTCATTAACATAGCCAAGAAGGACAAGGAAAGTATGTATACTTAGCAAGCTGCCGAAATGTTTTTTTTTTTACGATACGATACGGCCCGACACAGTGTGCGATAATTCATACAAATTGTATTCAAGCGATCTGGGGCCCAACCATGAACCCATAAAAAATTTTATACCATGACATGATTGTCTAATTGATATCATGGTACAAAATTTTTCGACTATTTAGTTTAGGTCTTCATTTGAATCGCTCTAAGAGTTCATGTAGGGGGGCTGAGCGGATTTTTGCGTTTCGCCCCGGCACGCTGCGGCCCGCCATAATATGCGGGCATAATATTGTGTTGTGACACATTATGGTAATCTACAAACTATATTTTTCTTTACAACAAGCGACAGATGGATGATTAACCTAAGATTAAAGTTTATTGCTAAAGTTATCTATAGAGATTCTACGATTAGTCTCTACGAAGTGATGACTCGTGAATTATCACATTTTAGCAATGTAGATGTAATGATGTCACGCTTCGCGGTTTTTACGTGGATCATTGAGCAATGTTATTCCTCATGTACTATTTTTCTCTGGATATTGTACTGTACTGTCTAGGCACGTCTTCTTAAAGAAACGTCACGCTTTATGGTTTGGTTTTGGTCAGTTTTAAGTCTGCTCTCCTACGTGAGTAGACAGGGCAGAGACAGAGCTAGAGCGTCTTACAACGTATATCAAATTATAAGTAAAGAAATACCTATTAATTAATCATCAATGAACAGTGTATGCCTGCCGTATTATGGTACGCGGACCAGTGATTGGTAGATGGCACCAGTGATTGAAAAATATCGACACGTGTTTCATCCCTCCACGGGACATCATCAGGACCATCGACTTGTTCTCCGGCAGACGTGTTGCTCCGACGTCTACCGAGACGCAGGAATAGTACTAGAGATTTTTAGTCTGTTTTTTATCTTGTAATGGATTTCCGCAAAGTAACGCCTGAATCTATCAATTGGCTGTTATGATGATTAAAATTGAATAATGCTATTAAAAGGCGAACTATATGATAACTCAGAAGTGTTCTTTACGTCCTCGAAACACGCCCTTTGCGCCGCGCCCAACTCGCATGGAGACGTCGATTTATTTGCTTACACAAAACTAGCTGTTTCCCGCAACATCGCTAGCGTAAGATACTTATACATCTGCCTTTTGATAAAAACCGCGTTGCTTGTAGATCGTAGATCTAATACCACCAGAAAAACAGACGGCAGGACTTTTTTTAATAGTATGTAAAGATGATACTTACACTCTTTATAAACATAGTTCACAGGCGTCAAAACGCAACCAGCCTGAAGCGTTCCGAAGGAAATGACAGGGAACTCAGGACAGTTGGGTACCATCACAGCGACCACATCTCCTGGGCTCAAGCCAAGCTTCTTCAGCAGCGATGTGGCGAATGTAGCTGTGTAATGCTGGAACTGGCTGTAGGTGTAAGCCTTCTTGGTCTCGGCACTTTCCTATGAAGTAGAGTTGAGGCTAAGAAAGATATTTGTTTATGGAAATAGAAATAAGTAGTTCTGGATCTGGAAGGTTACTTTTTTATGTAAATAATAATAAATAATACTGGACAATCTACACAGCATCATCTAGCCCCAAGCTAAGTAGAGCTTGTGTTATGGTACTAGATGATTGATATACTTATTACAAATACAATACACAGATAGATATTTTATTATACACAGAAAATACCTAGATCACCCGGAACAAATAGTTGCAGATCGTACATACATTAGTCCCGAGGCGGGAATCGAACCCGCAACCTTCGCGTCGCAGGCGGAGCTTCGCCCGCCGCGCCACAACGGTCGTCGTGTAGGCAAGGCAGCACGCAAATTAAGCCGCAGGCATAAGCTAGTGTACTTATAGGACGAGTTCGTTACAATGAGGTTACCTACCATTTAAAAGTTACTATGTAGTAGCACTCAAAGACATTGAGAATCCTGTACAGTTACAATCAAATAAATGCTGCTATACTATGGATTAATTTGATCAATCCATATCTAAATCCTTACCAGTTCGACTGAAAGTTTTACCGGGGACTCTTGACTCGAAGCTACCTATCTCATTCTGATTTCTGAATTATTATTATGAAAAGGAAAACGTATATATAAAAAAGACAATTATATGTAGACCAGGTACATCAGTGCAAATAAGCAAGTGAACTTCTACTCTATAGTCTAGAACATTTGAAAAAATTAAAAACCTTGCTATAACTACCTGCTTAGATTATGTAAATAAGTAGGTAGGTACCAACCTATTAAACGATATCTCAATCTCTTTTTTTGCCCAAACATCTAGGGAACATCAAAAAATAACTAATGAATAACTGAATAACAATATAATAAATTATATTTATAATTCGAACTAACAAATACAACAATGAATGTTTTTATCAAAATCTCAGCATGATAAAAAATAACAATTGAGTTAAAAATATTTTTACAAATAATTAAACCTTGGAGACTTGTAAATTAACTCGTTGAGGTCAACCTTATTAGTTAACTAAATGATTTACCAACGTCAGAGGTTTTCAAACAATTTTCAAGTGTAATTGGTGTCCGCGTGGTGGATTCAAGACTAATCACTCTCACTCAAGAGTAGGCCAGTGTGTTGGAACATAAAAAGACTGCCATGATAGATGATATTACATTCATTTACAAAAAAAAGAACTACATTAAAAAAAAATCGAGGAAAACATTTTTTTTTTAGCATATTTAGATCGTCTATCTGATAATTATCCTGTATAATATCTCTAGCTATCATAGTATTTGCTAAGAAACATTTTTACAAGATGTAAAAATTAGTAAGTATAGTTCTCACAACGGATCTCGGCCGTCGTGAAATTAGCCGTTTCGATGCGCAATTGAGCTTTTTCAAACTAAATTGTCTTCGCGCATCACAAACGGCTAACTTCACGGAAGCCTAGATCCGCTGTGCGAACTATAGATACCTACTTAAATAAAAAATATTTTTTAAAATTTTATTTGAAAACGGAAAAATACTTAAAAGGTTCTTAGGTAAAGTACCTAGTTAGGTATCATTATTTCACTGAATGCATTTTCCTTCGATTTTCCCGTGAGAATAAATACCATTCGTGTCGTGAAGCAGCAATAGCAGTAAATTGAATCAGTTTTCTCTTTCTAACAAATGTTATACAACTTACCTACACCGTCTATAAATGAATCAGTATTTTATTAGTGTTTCTAAAAATCACAATTAGTAGACCTAATTAAGTAGACTTTTCATTCAATTCATAATACATTATTATAATCTTAAAAGTATTTTACTTACAAGCGCTATGTGATCTTTGTAGCTAGACAAGTTTTTCCATACACGGTCGATGAACCTTTCATTGGGCATTTCAAAATCAGGCAAAGGTGATTTGATTAAAAACTCGTCATTCTTCCTCAATGCAACACTGGCTGAAAATTTTCGTTCCAATTTCAAATGTTTAATTTCACGTAGAATCAACTTGCGAGATAAGCTGTTCATTTTCGCGTGTACGTTTCTACAGCTAAAGCCCGACTGGTGGGTGTGTTTAGAATCGCGAGTCGCGCGCGAATGAAGTTGAATAGCCAATAAACTTTGAACTTGATTATAAGATAAATACAATTTACCTCGGACACGTTGGAAGGTTAATTATAAAAGGACATAATAGAGACATCCTAACAAGCATGCAAGTTAAGAAAAACGTTACAAAACGGTCATTCAAGGTAACAACCATAGAATTAGTATTGTTTTAATTCTATGGAAACAACATAGCTTGTTATCCTAATACCTTATTCAAGTATACTTGTCTATTCAGAGTTATTTTGCATAAGGTGCTCTCAGATTGACACATTTGTCATCTGTCTACAATGTTATTGTTTGTTGATACATTTATTTAGTCGTCCAGACCTGAGCACAACCCAATACGGTATGGTAATTAAGTAATTTTTTTTTTCTTTTTTTTACATTTTTAATTTTGTGTAATAATTTTAACATTACATTTAATATAATATTTGCATGCCAAAGATTTTGGTAGGACATAAATGAACTCATTTAATTTTAAGACCATTCATATGACATGTGCAAATAAATATAATTTATCATTTATCATTTAATCTGGCGACGACGCGTCGTCGACGGGGAGTTAATGGACTCTATGCTCAGGCTAGTAAAAACTTAGCGTAAGGTGATTATGAAAGAACCAGTGACGTCGAATTAATGGACAAGCTGTTTTGAGACAGGTTAGAGGATTTATGTAAGCATAATAACTTGTCTACCCACACCACGAGACTATTATGCCGCGAAGACATGTTGGCCGAGTAAATGCCGAGCGTAGCCAATAAATAGATGCAACAAGTGCTTCCGTCCACACGATTAGCAAGTTTAATCATCATGACAATCTAATGTTCCCACTGCTGAGGTACTGGCCCACCCCAAGCGAGAGTGATGGGCTCTTAATCCACCACGCGGACCCAATGCGGATTGGTGGATGGCACATGTCTTTCGAATTTTTAGTTTTTGGACATGCCGGTTTCCTCACGATGTTTTCCTTCACCGTATGCGCACTGGCATTGCGCACATACATATTTCGAATAGAAAAATCCATTGGTGTACTACCACTAGACCACCAGTGTCGGCCAAGTTTAATGAATCCTATAAATTTTGGTATTGGGTGGTCCAAAATATATCCATACAGGAATTTAGATGAACATTGTTCTTATAAGATTTATATGTTCATACTGCAAAGGAAACTCGCACTGGACTAATGATAAACACAAAATATTTATAATCTATTTAGGTCTTTGATATTAAACGATATATCTCTGATTTTAAATCATGATTATTTATATAATCAATAAAGCAACGGTAAAGATCTAATATTGGAATGCGAAATAGAAAACAGGAACAGGCATTGCACAATATGAAATGAAATGAAATTAATTTTTATTTGTAACCAGAACATTTAAAAAAAAAAATTAGTTGGTAGGTATAACAGTATTAATAGGTATAGTGCTAATTTCATAAAAGATGGGGAGATGTTTGAAAAGAGACCTTTAATGTATTTAAATATCTATTTAATAATTTACGTTGATTTTTAAAATATATTAAATATTTATTAAAGGTAGCAGTGGGTGCCATGTGGCAACAGGATATTAGATTAGATAGATAGAAATAAGTCCTAGGTACTCTCTAGTTAATATCTATCAAATACGATCAAGTCTACTTCGATCAACACAGACAATGGTCTATTTAATGTATATCTATTACTATTCTAGGTTAACTGGGTTGTTACATAGAAAGATAACGTTGGCTAATCAAACTCATTAAATAAATACCTACCTAATATGGCTCTTTAGTCAACTCATCCCGCTCTAAACTCATCCTACAGGATGAGTTGACTAAATAATTAATTTAATTATTTTTTATTGTTCAACTGATCTCGATTTTAAAAAATGATGCAAAGCGTATTATTTTATGTATACTCAAGAAACTTGTGCTGTAGTTGTGTCTGCAATTAGACAAGCAGTGTTCGGAGTGTTCGGACTGATGAACTTAAACAATGATGTCTGTGACATTGGATATTAGACTGAGAGCTCATCTATGGCGACAGCGGACATTTAGTCATCAAAGGCGAGGCTGAAAAACAGCGTGGCTGAGTCCTCGATCTATTCACATCCACCATTTCTATAACTAATATAATTACTAAATACTATTGTAATAAAACTATTAAAAAAGTAGGTACCTACTTAGTTATAAAATAATGTGTGGTTAGTGAATAAATGCCTTTTATTTTTATTTTATTTTATTAAAACAATAACCTCCACAGAAACGGCAGCTGCCTTACAGCGGACGTATGAGTACAGAGTTGGCCACTGACTCATACAAACTTACTAAGAAACCTACTTTGTCCGTGTTGAGTTTTTTATACAAACTTTATATTTCCGCTTTGTTATCTGGGAGTTGAATTTCGGTTATTTTATTTACATATGTGGCGTGGACAGGCAAGTGTCGGGTTGAGAAGCGACAGGTTGTGGGTTTGGTTCCTGCAGCGGGACCGCAGCGGGGTCTAGGTGTTGTACCATTTCGTAGTTTCTGATACCTACGACATTACGCTAAATAATAAAAGATGATTTATAGTCGTCATCATTATCATATCGAGACTTCTATTGCTGGACATAGGCCCCCTTAAAGAGCCCCATGACGACCAATTTGAGCCTTCACCATCCACCGACTTCCAGCGATCGCTTTAAATCATAGTAAATAAGTAAGTTAGTAAGTAGAATAAAATATAAAAAGTAAATACTTTAACAATTTATTTTGGTAACTTATTAAAACTTTGTTAAAAAAATAAACTTTCACATATATGTAAGTAAAGTAATAATTAATATTATAATTATTGTAAAACTTAATAACGCTAATATTAAACGTAACCTGTTCAGCTACCATATGCTACGTAGACAACAGTTTTATCTACAAAGCTGTTGACAAAATTAACATTCATTTATTTATATATATTTTGTTTTTTAATGTACTCTATAATAATTAATAACAAGATTATTACGTATTATTCTTTTATTATTACCCATTAGCCTACTTGGACATGTGTCTGAAATAAATAGATTTTAATTTGATTTTTAACGAATAAATACTGAGTTTTAATTTTATCTTTACATTTCCGTAACGAAAAACTTTGTCTACGATGGTCATGCTAGCCTTAACATTGGACAAGTATTCTTAGAATACAAAATGCTTATAATTATAATGGTTAATGTCGCCTTTATTATAACGTTTATTATGTGCTAACCGAGTTTAGTGTAGGTACCGAATAAGACAAGTGTAAATCCAGATATGTAAAACTTAAAGACCTTTATTTAATTTAACAGAGCCTAGTTTGGAAGAGCAACGACGCCCTGACGGTAGTCGCTTGACTGTACAATGGCTTCTTTGCAAACTTACCTCAATAATTTTTGTCATCGTAATGTTAGATGTCCCGTTTTTGCTTGTTTTGTTTTGTTTCTTTTAGACTATGAACCCTTCAGTTAAGTAGCAGGCAATAGATACATAAGTACTGAATTAAGTTAATGTTAAATAGAATAAGGTAAGTTTGTATAACACAAGAAATAAAATAAATAAATGTAACTATAAATGTAACTATTAATTATAGGTTACCCTAGAAATATTGTAATTTTTAAGTGCAATTTAAATGTACCTATTATGAAATAAAGTGAAACTGAGCTGAAAATAAAAACGGAGTATCTAAATTAGCACGTAATATAAATTTGTAAACTTCTATGTAATGTGCCTAAGTAAAATGAACCTTGGTGTTGTTTGATTCAAATTGTAGGTATATTTTTAGCCAGTTTTTAACCTTCTGTAATTTACAATTCACATGAGTTCAATTGTAATGTAAAAGTCAACTTAATTAATACACATACTCAGTGACTCATAATAATAATACTACTTTAAAATTATGCTTTGAGACTACCGTGAACAAAAATTCTGGTATAGATAAATTTATATTTATTTTATTTTCCCTTTCTTTAATACTTTTCGATTTTTGGCTACTTTAGGCCAGTCTTTTGGTATTTTGGCTAATTTAAGAGTAGTAGAGTTCTTTGTGATAGAACACGTCCGGGGAAGTACTACCACCGTACCTATTTCTGCCGCAAAGCAGTAATATTTGCATTGCTGTGTTCCGGTGTGAAGGGTATGGTTTCCGATGAAATTACTGGCACATGTGGCTTTCGACCTATGCCTCAAGGTAGTAACCCGCAAGTGATACCTTTGGTATTGCAAGCGTCTATAGGCTGCGGTAACCACTTACCATCTTGTGGGCCGTACGCTTGATTGACACTTCAGTTGTATAAAAAAAAAAGTCTTTTAAATGCCTATCGAGAGCGTCCTGCTATCTTCTCCGAGGTCTGCCGGGACGCCACAGCGCGGCCTCCCAATCGGATATTATTTTGGCCTAAGACATAAATAGATAAATAACAAAACGAGTATTACTAATTCTAGTAGAGTATAACTGAGAGAATCCGAAAGAAGTTGTTAGTCAGGAGATGGCTGGTTAAGCGTCTGGAGAGTGTATATTCAAAAATTGCTATGAAAAAGTAAGCGTCTGGAGAGTATATATTCAAAAATTGCTATCAAATTGTATAATTTTTTTGGTCAGATTTGTCCCTAACTGATAAAAGCCAAATGGTACGGAAGTAGTGAACTTTTTGCAGTACCGGCCCGTTTAGATTTGGCCGTTACATTTAGTTTCAGGCTACGAGTTTCAGGATTTTATGATTATGACGTAGCAGGGTCCTTTTAGCTATTTTGTATTATAACGATGTCTATAAACAACAGCATTATAATGACTTGGTTCGGAAATCCCCTTAATAAATCCCCTGCGAAGGAGATTTTCGAACTTTTTGTCTGCAAAACCCCTTACAATCGTCACTTAAACTAGTATTAACCTATAATAGAAAATAAATACTATTTCATTTGATTGCACACCTCCCTCAAACGGCAATAAATTGCAAGGCAATAGCCAATACCTATCCAAAGATTAATAATTTTGAACAAATGTATATAAATAAAAAAATAAACGTTTCTATTTACATAACACAATCTTTTGATCGCAGTCAATACTTATATCTAATTAAGCTCTATTCTATATTTATACCTAAGCGAAATTTCGCGTACCCGAGCGAAACTAGTTTGGCTTTGTTATGTCAGTCGCTTGTTTTAGGAACAAAAACCAAACGAGTTTGGCTTGGGTGCTCGGTATTCGCGTAGATCGAACTTATAAGTAAGTAATACCAGTAATTAATAAATATAACCCGTTTTCACAAATAACAGAGGTTATGTAAATAAAAAAAATGGTAAATATGCCGAACGCTGTGTAAAATATTGACACTTTACCATTACAGACCGTAACTACCGACAGGTTGATCAGATTTGAAGACTAATGTCTATGCATCGATAAGATTGAGCGCAGTCATTTGTGAATACGGGTATTGCTATTGCAGTATTCTCTCAAACTAGTTTTTGCACCATACACTAGTAAATATAATTAAAATCGTATTTATATTTCGAAATTAATTGTAAAGATTGTAAAAATACGACCAAAAATCGCCGCAGCAAAACGCTTATAATTATTACGGGTTAATTAATTTTTTAACTAACTACCACTTTTAGTTAACTACCACTAATCTACACTACGAACAGTACTTTTCCTTCAAAACCTTTCTCAAAATCTTACCGGCTGGATTCTTAGGTATATCGTCCACAATTTGCACCGCCTTTATATTCTTGAACACCGCTACTTTGCTATTAACGTAATCCATGATTTCTTCTGGTGTGGTTTCCTTGCCTTGCTGGAGAACTAGGAAGGCTTTAGGGACTTCCCCGAAGACTGGATCTGGAATCCCTAGGACGGCGCAGTCGAGGATCTTAGGATGCGTTCGCAGGATCCTTTCTAGTTCCGCTGGGGGCACTTGGAATCCTTTCACCTGTAGGCAGGAATCACACTATCAAACTATAATCACACTAATCACACTAATAATCCCACTAATCATACTTATACACACTAATATTATAAATGCGAAAGTTTGTATGTTTGTTTCTCTATAACTCTACAACCACTGAACCATTATTTCAGCCAAATGCTGAAATTTCATAAATAGATAATGACCAGGAATAAGACATAGGCTACTTTATATCCCGAAAAATAGAAAGGACGGTTCCCAATTTTCACGCGAACGAAGTCGCGGGCGTCAGCTAGTTTATAATATTAGTCATCATGATTTATTTTTTTGAAGCCAAAAAAATCTTCATCATGATAGCTTTCTAATGTGTCTACTGTTGGGACATTGGGCAACTCTTATTCCATAACACTTTCTAGAAATTTTGAGCTTCAAAATGTCAATAAGCAGCGTTAAAAATGCGAAAGCGGATTTCACCTATAAATCATTATCTCTAGTTTTTAAATAAGACGGGTTACCTTTATAAGTTCCTTCAATCTATCAGTGATGTACAAGTATTTGTTTTCGTCGTATTTTCCTATATCTCCGGTCTTAAACCAGCCGTCTTCTGTCATAACCTCCTTGGTAGCTGCGTCGTCGAGGTAGTATCCAGACATGAGGTTGGGACCGCGAGACCAGATTTCCCCTTCCTGTACAAAAAAATAGGCCTAAGGACAGTTTACTGATGTTAAGCGCCACGCCTGACGTCTGTGAAAGTATTTTTGAAATCGGATCTGTAGTTTTTGAGTTTATTCGTACTTCGTTCACTATCAAACAAAAATACAAAACTTTCTTGTAATAAGTATAGATTAATAAAATACACACAACACAAGTAAATAAATAACACAAATTACAACAGCACACATTTAATTTATTAAAGTTAAATTAAATGCTTACATTTAAACTTTTAATTTAAGAGAGTTCTATCTGATAAATTATCTAATGTTAATTATTATTATCGTGCATCCAATCTTAAGGAATTCCACGAAATCAAAAATAGGAAAACATCGTGAGGAAACCGTTTAGGTTCCAAGAACATTTATTATTGTAACCAAGTTCAACCCGACCAAACGACCAAAACGCAACGATACCGCGTTCTAATCTACTAGTGGCGACATCTAGTTCTGAAATGCAACAACAAATGAGACTCTCGGCACTATGCCACGCGGGGTATAAGAACCGGGTTCGGTTCCGTTTGCACCTCTAATATTATACAAGAATCAGTTTCTTTGTGTGGCAGTCAGGAACCCTAGTTCGTGAGTTTATATCGTACATTACTGGTTGGCCACTGACTCATACGAACATACCTTTTTACAAGTTTTATTATTTTCAGATTTTACTTGTATGCAATTTATGTTTCCTGACTGGTATCGATGATTTTTATTGTTTTTAAACGATTGAATATAATATTTGGACTTGACTTGGGCTACCCTTTTTATACTTCCTCATTAATGCAATTATAGTAGTGATCCTAGGTGTCCTAAAACATGAACGCTAAGCAACCTGTTAACCCAAAAAGGGATGATTCAACACCCGAATTAAATAAAATGATTTTTTATGAAACAATATTATATATCGGAGCAATGACGTCATCACATCCTGTATCTATAAACACATTGTAGAAAACCGGCTTAAACAACTTGTAAATCATAAATTGATTAGCTGATTAAGTAATCTAGTAGTTAATTTAAACTATCCAAACCATCAGTTAGTAATCTAGTGGTTAATTTAACTATTCAGACCATAAGTTAACTAATTTGATTGTTAAAAGCAGGACTCAGGCATTCACAAGTAATTTTGTCTTGTTGTAAACAACTGTGGACGCATGCCTGCGTTTTGCTATAAATACGGCCGACGACCCGGGTACAATTTATTCGGAAATAGCCCTTTTCGCGGACGACACAGCCATATACACATCCGATCGTAATACCGATCGAGTGTGTATAAGGTTGCAAGCCGCGCTCAATTCATTAGGTGATTGGTTCCGTAAGTGGCGCATTGAGGTAAACCCAACGAAAAGTGCAGCAGTGTACTTCTCGCGGGGTCCCACAAGGCCCAGAACCATCAGACTCTTCGACAAACCCATCCCATGGGAAAAGTCAGCCCGTTACCTAGGAGTGATCCTTGATAAGCGCCTGTCCTTTGAAAAACACATTAAGACCGTTCGTAATCGCGCTAAATTTGTTCTACTACGATTTAACTCTCTTCTATGCAAGCGCAGTAAAATGTCCCTTAGAAATAAGGTGACATTATACAAAACTTGCATACGTCCAATTATGACCTACGCCTCCGTGGCGTTCGCTCATTCTAATCACATCCATCTCCTTCAGAAAATTCAAAATCGCTTTGCACGCATTGCCACTGGCGCGCCATGGTATATGCGCAATGTCGATATTCACAGAGACCTAGATCTCGAGTCAATTGCAGAATTCATGAAGCGCGCCTCGAGGCGGCATTATGATTCGGCCCCCCACCACCCGAACCCGCTCGTTTCCGTAGTTCCGAGTTACTCGATCGTTCCGCCAGAGGACCGTTCCCTCCGTAGACCAAGGCACGTGCTTGGTGATCCCGATGACGTGATCGCCTCCGCTAACGCGGAGGCAATCCCTTCATCCAGCTCGGACAGAGAAAACACTCAACAGATACACCGACCTCGCCGGCGAGGTCGAAGACTCCTTTCCGCTACGGCCCCTGGGGTTGGGCCATTCCCCCCGGCAACAGCCCAAGCCGAGGTTCGTACCTAAGTGGTGCCCTTGCGCTTGTTGCCAAAAACTCAAATCTTTGCAGGCAGCGCCTTCTGCGTTCGCCAAAAGTTCGTGTAACGCTGTCACGGACCGTCAGACGGTCTAACAGCATATAGTCCATTAGAAAAAAAAAAAAAAAAAAAAAAAAGTACAATTTATTCGCACTCGAGCCGTCGGACCGTCAACACCTACTGAAGCTTGAAATAAAGAAGACTTGAACAGTTTCTGCCTTTTCTTCAACAAGATGGGTGATCCATCATGAACATAGGCTAGTGACGTCAGCTGGGCTGACGTCACCCTATCTACGAAGCATCCTGGACCTGCTCCTCCGTCATATATTATGAACAAATATAAACAATATTAATTTTTTATTTGCCTATTTTTTTTATAAAATAGTTTTTCTCTATTATTCTCTATTATGTGCAGAACTACCTATTTTTGGGTTACCATACAATTTATCCATGTATTTTATATTAGTTTCTTACCTGTCCAGCCCCCAACGTCTCCTGCGTGCTAACATCTACAATCTTAACTTCAGAACTGCCCAGTACGAACCCGACCGAGGAGTGGTTGGTATCAGTTCCATGGGCCACAGATATAGCACCGTTTGTCTCTGTGAGGCCGTAGCCTTGCCGGAATGAGATGTTTTTCTGAAATATATAAAAATGCTATTAAACACACATTTGTCTTGCTGCGGGTATTGAACAGGCACTTTTCGTATAAATTCACCTAGCTTTTATGACGTGGTCGTAGGACTCTTTAGCAAGAGTCCGTCTTGGTGGGTGTCAGTGCCAGATATTCTACCTCTAAGCAGTACATTTGTCTACAAGCATTACTGTGTTTTGGTTTGAAGGGCACTGTAGCAAGTGAAATTACTGGGCGAAAGAGAAACGTCTCGGGGTGATGAGTGCAATGCAGTGCCACGCAGAACTTAAAAACTAAGCTTTAACCATAAAACCGGATTATTCCCATCTGTCACCTAGTTTTGTCCCCTCGAGGTGACAGATGGCACTTTTTCGTGCGATCTGTCACCCTTTTTTCAATTAGGTGACAGATTATTTTTTCTGAGAACGTTTCAAAATGATCTTTGAGGATTCTTGACTTTGACTTGCAAGCTTTACTTAGTTCGGGGCTAGATAGAGATTACACATTTCGTTCGCACGGCGGATCTCGGCCGTGGTGAAGTTAGCCGTTTTGATGCGCAATGGAGCTTATTCGAACTAAATTGTCTTTGCGCATCACAAACGGCTAACTTCACGGAAGCCTAGATCCGCCGTGCGAACTATACAAATACGTCATTAGTTATTATTTATTTAGTAATAATAAGATCTTCTTTGCGATGGAATGCGGCAACTCGTCATTTGTTTATCATAATTAGGTCAAAGTATTCTCAGTATCACAGAATAATAATCACATTATTATCAGTTTTAATCTAATTAGCAGGAAAGTATAAAGATTTATTATAGGCATAATGTTAATGAATTAACTAACTTAATTTCCGTCCGGAGTTGAGTTTCGGGAATTTATTTCTTAGGGCACCCTGGACCAAGTAAGTGCAGTTTACTAGATTTCAATAAAAAACTGATGTATTTGGTATGAAACTCGTAACAGCGTAACAAAGTTGCCAACAGATGCTATATAAACCATCTTTAATAGATGGCCTAGTAACAGCGTACAGATAGGCTGATTAGCTCTTAGAATTAGTAAGGAGAGGCCATATACTGGAAGAGAAGTGTCGGACAGCCCCCCACTCGATGGACCGATCGACTATAAGCGGTCGCATGATGTTGGTGGATGGTGAAGGCTCAAAATCGGTAGTCATGGCGCTCTTTGGGGAGGCTTATGTCCAGCAGTAGACGTCTAACGTCTGATATGATGAGATAAGCTTACGTTTTTAGCTAGGACTGCTGCCGCGTCAGTCTCTGACAGCGAGGCTGCTCCGCTGATGATGCCGTACACTGACTCCAAGTGCTCGGGCTTCACAGACGGATGCTTGCCGAGGAACACCACTGGAAATAACATTTTAAACCTTAATTACAATAGAATAGAATGCAATTTTTTTTCGTCAATATTTTTTTTTAGTACACAAAATTTGTTTATTTCACAGAACGGTACTCAGACCAGTAGTTTTTGAGTTTTTTCGTTACAAACATCCAAAATACAAAATTACAAATATCTTTAGAAATACATATTAGTAAAGTATGATTTACATTGAGTCAGTAGCAAAGTCAGTGCTATTCAAATTCGAGCAAAGTCAGTGCTGACCCGCTACTGACCCATTCTAGCTACCCTACTGACAAATTCAGATAAAGTCAGTTCTCAACGTCAGCACTGACTACATTTGGAGTCAGTCACTGACCCAATGTTCGCACTTTCGATTAGTAACATGTGGAATCTGGTGGATGAGTCTTAAATCGTGTATAGTTCGCACGGCGGATCTCGACCGTCGTGAAGTTAGCCGTTTCGATGCGCAATGGAGATTTTGCGCATCACAAACGGCTAACTTCACGGAAGCCTAGATCCGCTGTGCGAACTATACATACTTACCCATAGGTGGAACGATGAACAGCACAGACGCCTTGTAATGCACAAGTGTATGCAGGAACAGGTCTGGCTTGAAGTACGGCATCGTGACGAGCTTGCAGCCGAGCGCCATTTGGTTTATCATCAGCGAGTTGAACCCGAAGATGTGGAAGAACGGCAGGATTGCTGGTAACACTGCTTGGTGGGTCGCTGTAAATGTAAACGTTTTTTTTTTTTTTTTTTTTTATACAACTGAAGTGGCAACCAAGCGTACGGCCCACAAGATGGTAAGCAGTTACCGCAGCCTATGGACGCTTGCAATACCAGAGGTATCACTTGCGGGTTGCCACCTTGAGGCTAAGATCGAAAGCCTCATGTGCCAGTAATTTCACCGGAAACCATACCCTTCACACCGGAACACAGCAATGCGAGCATTACTGCTTTGCGGCAGAAATAGGTATGGTGGTAGTCCTTCCCCGGACGAGCTCTATCACAGAGAACTCTACTACTCTTAGATTCTTACGATTAATTTAATACCTCTGGTTGTTGCGTCACACTAATTTATAAATGCGAAGGTTTGTGTGTATGTTTGTGTCCGCTTCGTAACGGCTGAACGGATTTGGATGAAACTTGAAATATTTATTTTTTCATTTAATTTGGGTGCGGCTAGTCCTGGGGTGAGTAGATCCCGAGACTACACGCTTGCAAAGTAATTTGGGTGCGGCTAGTCCTGGGGTGAGTAGATCCCGAGACTACACGCTTGCAAAGTAATTTGGGTGCGGCTAGTCCTGGGGTGAGTAGATCCCGAGACTACACGCTTGCAAAGTAATTTGGGTGCGGCTAGTCTGGGGTGAGTAGATCCCGAGACTACACGCTTGCAAAGTAATTTGATTAGCTTTATCACATTATATTACTCTTATTGACTATACTCAAAAGCTTCCATTAAACTTGATTGTACCTTGAATATATCCTGGAATAACACATGGACAGGTAAGTTAACACATAGGTGGGTACATAATTTGACGACCAATGTGGCGCGGTGGGCGAAGGTCCGCCTGCGACTCGGAGGTTGTGGGTTCGATTCCCGCCTTGGGACAAATGTTTGTAGGATCTGCAAATATTTGTTCCGGGTGTTCTGGGTGTTTTCTATGTATAATAAAAAAATATCTATCTATGTATTGTATTGTATTAAATATAAATCAGTCATCTAGTACCCATAATACAGCTCTGTTTAACAGCAGCTTACCTTGGGCTAGATGATGCTGTGTGGATTGTCAAGCATTATTTATTTATTTATGAATTTTAGAATTACTTAGAGCGAAAAAGATGGTCATAACTCATAGCCAAGGCTATCTTTCTAGTTTATGACGATGCTATGGGATCCTATGGGATCGTGATAAAAGGCGGAATTCGTTAAATTTTACATTGGGTCAAACAATTTTTTAACTTTAATTTGATTATTTTACTTTCATTGCAATTTATGTTTATTAATTATTGTGTTCTATATTAAGTTATAAAATAATAATATAATATTCTAAAGTGTGTATAGACCCGTAAATATCTTTATAAATAAATGCTTATGACATTTTTTTTTTATTGGTTTTTAATCCAGCTGAATTTATATCTGTGAAAATAATTATGCATTTTTCCTTATTGTGTGCTGGCTATACTAAAAAAAAATCAGTAACCAATAAACATTATACTCAAAGAGATAATAATTAAGCTACTATAACAATGCCCAAATCACGAACTTATTGAAAAATATGATAAAAACACACCTCCAAAGATTACAAATACAAAGATTACAACAATAATAGTACATCTCAAGGTTTTTCTGTATGATAGTCTACATGATATTTTATATACCTACTCAACTCAATGCGAAAGTTTGTGTTTTTGAATGATTGGAATTTTAGATGTTTGTTGCTACTCACCCGGAGAGACAGACAGATAAACATAATCTGACTAACTCTACTCTGTTCTTTGCCACAGGCATGAAAGCCCAGCGCAAAACAAGTTATCCACGCTTCACGCCCCATGCATGCATGCAGATATTAGTGCTACATACAGAATAGCCCCACCCTACAGTACACTACACACTAGCTGTGTAGCTGCCTGCCACTTCGTTCGCGTGGAACACAGGAACCGTATTTTTTTTCGAGATAAAAATATGTAGCCTTTATGCTATTCCAGTACAATCTACCTTTGTATATTTTATTTCAGTTCAGTCATTTGGGCGTTCGTTCGTTCGTATGAGTCAGTGGCCAACTCTGGTGACAGAGTTTCTAGGCCGCCCGAAGGCCTCTGTCATGGCCTAACAACTTTGAAAAACCCGGGACCGACTGCTTAACGTGCCCTCCGATCACCGGATCACTCAGTTGAAACTGCCACCCATCCAAATAATACCCAGCGGAACAGTGCTTAACTTCGTTGATCTGTTAAGAACGACTTAGCCAGCTACGTCACGAGCGCTCTATTTGGGCATTTGGGCGTGATACTCCCACAAACAAACAAACATCCATACTTTCCACTTTATAGTAATATTAGTAAGATAAGGTGTGTATTTACCAGTAGTTTCTTTAATAACAATAACATTTGGATCAGCAATCATTTCATTCATGGCTACTACGCTTCCATGCGTCAGATGCACTGCCTTCGGGAACCCAGTAGTTCCACTTGAGAATGGCAATATTGCTAAATCTTTAGAAGACCTTTCCACTGATTTAAGACAGCTTGTATCTATATTAAAATCTTCCGCTAGCTCAGCAAACTTAATAGTTCCCTCTGGTATCTCATCGGTGTCGATTAGTATGATGGGGATTGAGACTTGGAGCTTATTGAGAGCTTCTTTGATATTTTTGTATGATAGCTTTGATGAGATAATAGCTTTACAGTCTATGATTTTCAGCTGTTTTTGGAGCTCATCTGTAAAAAAAATTATCTTTATTATCAAAAAGGCTCAACTCCTTAGCCTTTAGACTTTGAACAATCAACACATACCTTAACTAAACAGTGGTTACTTAGGGTAAGGAGTTAATAAATCCTTATCCTAAGAATTGTTTTATGCCCTCCAGACAAAGGCTGTGTTTTCCTTTAAATATCAGAGTTCACTAAGAAAGGTATTCCCTAAATTCAACTCTTAAAGACCGCAGATGAAAGTCAAATTGTATGAAAAACTCAATCTCGGGGCTATCCAAGACCAATTGTCTATTATGAAACTGTGTTTGTTAGTCTAGTCAAGCAAAAATATACTTACAAGCAGTATAAACAGGGTTCATCATGCTAGCAACACAGCCTGCCTGCAACACTCCCAATATCGACACAGGGTATTCAGGCACATTGGGTAATATAATGGCAACTTTGTCATCACTCCGCAGTTTAAGCTTCTTGTGCAACGACGCGGCAAATGTCACTGACATGCGATGCGTTTGCGCATATGTGTAACCATGGCCTGTTAAAGCGCACACCTGTTTAAAGAATAGAATAGAAATCATTTAATCTGCGCCACACAACCAAGAAACATAAAAGATGATAATTAAATTAACTCTTAACTCTACTTACTGTAGCAGTTTTGTCTGGCCATCTATCAAGGTTCTGCCACACAAAATCATTCACATTACTATGACTGCAAGTGATGTCTTTGTAAATGGATGTCAGTATTTTGCTATCCGTACTTTTCATCCGTAGTCCAAATGGGCAGAGATGAGATGCTCTCAGGAACCGCATTGTGTGCCTCATTGTGGTGGACATTTTTGTGATTACTGAAAACCATATTATTGTTAAATTAATATTTTATTTTTACCTATAGGTATTTTAAAACAGGAGTTAATGCAGCCACCTATCATGGAGGGTAGTTTTCAGTATTTAAACAATATCTTCTTGGAGGTGAATCAATTTGTGAGTATGGACTGCGAGTTTACATTGTAAAATAATAATGAAGCAGGCTAGGTACTGATTGATAGAATAAGTAGGTTAAGTACTTATAGCTACTTTGTTTTGTATGCTAGAAGTTACCTAATAAATTAACATAATTTACCAATGAATGAACTGTCTAGGTAGGTAGGTTGGTTGTACCTAGATTACTGAATGTTTGTGTAGCTAAAGTAAGTATACTTAAAATAAAAGGTCTAACCAACTTTAAATATAGGCTTTTAAATTTTAAGTGCTCAATTAGGAATGTAATATTTAAATCCGGTTTAAACAAAATACAACTAATATGATTATGAAACAGTTAATGCCATTTACAGACAAATCTATAGATAGCTAAACTGACTCAAATTATTACCATACCGAAGCATTCTTAATAAGCTGGCATAAATAATTATAATATGAGTAACACAAATTACAGAAACATCAGACCTACCCTTTTTAACAAAACCTTTCAGATATTACACCAATGAACAAATGATTCAAAAAACTGTTAAAACTACAAAGTATCTAATCTGATAAGCATAGGTTTGTTTTGTACCTTTGGTTCAATGTCTAAAATTAATCTAAATCTAAATTTTTTTTTTTTTTATCTAAAATTACTTGACATGAATAATAAGTTAGGTACCTATTAAGTACTTACTTCTGTTTACTCAGAATTAAATAGCACAAATTGCACGGATCTACTATCTGAGCAGATTAAGCTAGTAGGTACTTTAGGTGTAAAGAGAGCAATGACTTCCAGCTGCTCTGAGGCAACAAGATAATATGGAGATAATAAAGAAGGTACCTACTTACTTTAATTCAATAGCAGGTTGCTTTGTTTACCAGTAGACTGAAACGGTGCTAAAAGGGAGGATTTGAATGAACTTTGGACTAACTTTCACTTCTGTTAAAAACCGGTATTTCTTCGGCATGCTACGTAGATTAGTTTGCATGAAATTCTTAGAGCATAGCGCCTAATTTACGGTGTGGGTGGAACAGCCAAATCTGTTTACTGTGCTGTCCTAAATTAACAAAAACAAATGAGAAACCGAGCGGGAGAAACAAAAGAAGTTTAACAATAACAACTAAACAAAGAAACAAACAAACAAAACCACCAGGGTTGCCTTGCCAGTTATATGTTAAAAAAATCAAGTCGCCAATAAATCTTAATTGCAATTTTTATGATCTTACGCACAGTTTTTTTGACTAGAAAAATATAAATGAATTCTAGTTTTTTTTTATAATTAATAGGCTTACCAACTCCCAACGAGTCTAATTGCCTACACCTCACCCCGGACACTCCCATTTAAATATACGTAGCAAACGCGATGC
The DNA here is from genome assembly GCA_951394395.1 of Colostygia pectinataria. Lineage (NCBI taxonomy): Eukaryota > Metazoa > Arthropoda > Insecta > Lepidoptera > Geometridae > Colostygia > Colostygia pectinataria. Next base: position 8,506,807 of record OX596362.1, read on the forward strand.
AATCACCATATGCATGGTTTTTGTACGTAAACGGGTTGTTCTAAACTTCTAAGTGACTGTCATGGCCCCTCCCAATTATTTAGGTAGGTATACCAAAAGCATACTTTCGCTCGCGCTGACATGCGCGCGTTTGGACCAACACAAAATCAAAATAAACGCGTGCCCTAACCCTTAGCTTCAGTACCTGCGAAAGGTAACGGCAAACGCGCGACCGGGGTGAGGTAAGTAAATAAAACCGGTCGGTGGGAGGTTGGTTAAAATAAATAAAGGTTTTCTAAATGAAGTCTTGAGAGTTGATTTTTGCTGACTGAGGTAATTATTAAGGTCACCCAGTCGGTCGCCCCGCAACAGCTTACAATAAAGACATAAAGACGCCCCAACATACACAGAGATAGCCTAAGTGGCAAGTAATCGTTTTATTTGGCAACAATTACAAACCAAACAAAAAGTCAAAATGACAATGACAGTAGAGAAATAAATATTGTTTTGTAATTTTTTCTCAGGTAGTGGTACCTTTTCGTTCGGTCGTCCCAAAGTATTTTTTTTATACCTATTACACTAAATAATTACACGGAAATCGGAATAAGTACTGCCTTATTATTTACATTTCTGTGATAGTACTAGTACAAGGTACCTAACACATTTGGCCCAAAAGGTAGCGCTACCGCAAGACCAAGAAAATTTTGTACCTACGCTACGTTACGTACGACATAACTGCCGTCCGCTAGCTAAAACGCCGTTAAGTGACATGTGGTCAAATTTCACTTTTAAATGCCATGTTATAAAGCTCAAAATTCTCTATCGACCTGTCTTGGAACTGTGTTCCTATCGTTTATAGTTTTCGAGTTACAGAAAGTAAGAAAGCGGCAAACTGACACTTTTATTTCTAATTACAATTCTAAACAGTCGTTAAGTAGCATTACTTGGCTTAAATGCAGTTACAGTTGTTTAACGTTGCCGTAATATGAAAACTTACCTAAGTGATGCATAGCTAAAACATCGTTTATCAATTTTACTAATCTTAAACGTGGTTAAAGTACCTTTATATAGTTTAAGCCTAGTTTTATTTACCAAAATTTTACATAATCCAATGCTTAAGAGCCGTTATATGTAAATACTAAGGTTAAACGTAGTTAAAGTCACTTAACTACGTTTAAGCTATATATTCTTGTTCATATTTACTTAATAAAACAACTCTTTCACGCCGTCAATTAAATAGTGTAAATGAAATTAAAATATATTTTTATTGAGTTGCTACACTAAACCGTGGCTAAGTAGCATTCCACAGCTAAAGAGTAGTTATCTGCTCTCGCGTCGCGGCCTTCGCGTCTTACCGGGTAAGGAAAGTAACGTGTCCTAAGAGCGGAGTAGGATGCGGGACAAGCTAATACAGGTGTGGTATTCAACGTAATTGTTTTACCTCAATAATCAACAGGTTAAAAAAGTTAAATTAAGGTAAATTTAAGTAAACTGGTGCTTCAATATCATGTTATTTTCGATCGCAAAAAAGTAACCTGTTTTATTTCCGGTCAGTATCTATCTGTCTTAAATTTCAACCAAATTGGTAGTGATTTTTGAACATTGAGTTTTAGAGAAACCAACATCCAAACATCCAAAGTTTCGCATTTATAATATTAGTGTGAAAGTGTGATGTGATTATTTTTTCTTTATCGGGTGCTCAATCACGCAGATTGGCTGTACACCGTTTGAAGATTCCCAAGATGTCTCAGTAAATCATTTATTTATTTATTCATTTAATTTAGAACATCCAACGAAAAAATCACAATAAATGTTTAAAATAACATTTTCAGACATATATCTATGTGTTTCTCTAACTATAGGATGCCATAGCGTGCATTTATTATGTAGTAGCTACTCAACTAACAAATTATCAAATTATTATCAAGTACCTAGGTACATGATAATATTATAAAACCTAACATAAGAAATTAATTTAAAAGCTTTATAATATAATGCTTACTGACTCGGTATGCAGCATACGTTATCGTACCTAAGTTTATCCTACTAAATTATTTCTAATCATCTTCTTACTAAGATACCTCGGATGTGATTGATTGTGAACTTGACTCACAATGAAGCTCATGGCCTGTCACGGCGTTAGATCACGAAGAGTAAAAGAAGGGAAGGGCGGCTTTTGCCTTGCAGTGGGACAGTCACAGATAAACAATAATGATAATTATAATAATCTTCTTACTAGCATCACCATTAGCACATTGTGCTGCTTTTAATTTTCCAAACTTGTAAAAATTAAAAGAAATTGACTTAAAAATCTTATAAATGCAAGTTTGTAACAGAGTATGCTTATACACGTTTATATCCATATAGACCAAACGAATTTGACTGAAATTGGAATACACATAGCTTATAAGTTATTTTATTTATATTATTTTTATGCAAGTTTTCAATTAAGTACATTTTTACGAGTTTTTGTTAAGGTAAAAGGTAACCTAACCCACTAATATTGGAACCTAGCTATGTAATTAATCTTGCAATTGAATTTTAAGCTAGTTCTCGCTAAGCAATTGGGTTGTTTAGCAGACTTTTGTAGCTTTTATTTGAAAGTTTTAATGGTGACATTGAGTTGATCTGATGATGGAAACAGGAGCTGTTTCAAGGCTTTACTGCTTTTTGCTTTACTCTAAAATAACTAGTAATTCTCGGAACACAAGACTTTGCAAGCACAAATTTTCAGAAGTGAGCAATTTACTGCATTTTTAGGAGTTATTCTGCTCATCACACTGAAATCCCTCATCAGAGCTTCATCATATTTTTATATGATCAAGTTAAAGCTACCTTTCAAATAAAAAATAAAACATTTCATAAGGCGAAAACAATTATCTAGAAGTCCTCCTTTTTCTCCTTTTTTATGTATGTTTCCAATCTAAATCCTTGACAAAAAAAATTATTAAGCCATAGAACTAAGTTTTAACTATATCGGTTTAAAATGCAACCCGTAGGCGAGAACAGACAGTTTGACAAAAGCATTTTAGGCCAATCTTAAAACTGAGCCGCTCGCTCATTCAATAAACAATTTATTTTAGTTTTAAATCCAGTTTTATTTTAGTAAATAACGTCTTATTGTAGGACAACCTGAAAGTTTAATAGCTAATACTTGACAAAAAAGCGGTTACAGGGAAATGTTTTTGATTTAGCTGCAATTTAGTGATGTTTTATAAGATTATAATAGACGCAAAAACAATTTTCAGACCAGTACTAGTCTTAAACGTGGCTAAAGTATATTAACAGCTTTTTAACTAAGTAAAGCATATTCATTTATTGCAAGTATGCTAACCTAAAACACAATGACTGCATTTTAGTTATGTATTGTTAAATAATTTAGTTTTCCAAAACACGCTGCGGTAGTTATGAACAAATCCACGACTATAGAGCCGTTAAGGTATACCTAACGGCGTTGTAGTGGTGTAAACAAGACTTTTACACTGTATAAATGCTATGCTATAACGCCAAAACACGTTTAAAACAATATTTTTCTATAAACATGGTTAAATAAAGTAAAGCTATTAGATAGTACTCAATTAGAGCTATCTTCCAAAAAAAGAAAATTTGTCATACGTCAAACGGTTATGAAGTGGCATCGATTTTTAATTTTCGCCGCGTTTTTTAGCGATATCTCAAAAAGTGGTTTTGTCACATAGCTGCGTTTTAGTTAGCGGACGGCAGATAAGTTCCCCGCTAGAATATGAATGAAATGGCTTATGCTATGGGAGTGTTATGAATTGATAGAAGCAGTAGCAGAAGATCGAAGACCTGTTTTCTGTGCTCTAGTCTTCGACCTAATTTGTCTGCCACGCAAGGTGATCATCATCCAATTAGTGACCGCAGTCGTAGTTGCTTAGCAAGAGCAAAAGGCAAGCTACCCCACGAGCGCGAGTTCTACTTATTGTTGTGGTCTAAGCCTAGTTAGAAAAACTACATATCAGTTTCCAGTTTTTATTTAATACATCAATAAATAGCCACAAAAGATAGGTACAGGTAATATCTTAACAGACCTTGATCACTATGGCTAGTGTGGTGCAAAGAACTATCATGCAACATATGCACAAAATAGGTGCAAATAATAACTATCATGCAACATATGCACAAAATACAATATCATTGTGAATCTATGGCAAGGCAAGTCTGCACTGAGCAGTAAGTTGGATAATAAATTATCAGTGCACAGGACTCACTAATATAGTACTTTAAATCACAAATAATGTTCACTCAATTTTGGCACTAAAAAACTGAACATAATATACAATACAGTACCTAGGTATTAAGAATGATAAAATATAAAACAATTATGGCCAAATGAGAGGGTCCTAATCTTACTTTAAACCTCAGTTAGCCAATGTCTTTTAAGTCTATCATTGTCGATACTTAGCAAGCCACTGATTTGTCAGTTTTTTATGAATAATTATGGGCTGTAGTTTTGTATGAATAGTTTTAGGGTGTACCTACTCTGCAGTAGCAGTAGCATTCATATTTATTATACCTACCAGTAGGTAGGTTTAGGTAGGTATTGTCTTTGCACATAAAGTCTGGACTGGTAGTAACCAGTCCAGATTTATTTGCACATAAAGTCTGGACTGGTAGTAACCAGTCCAGATTTTATGTGCAAAGACAATTTGTTTTCTAGAATACCGCTAAGCCAAGAATTTTACTTCAGCAGAATTAGCATGCCAATAAACCCACAAAGCTTATTTATTAATTTATGTGATGTAAAAACAGGGCAGGTATATTAAATTGTCACGTTTGTTTACTTTAAAAATATTTAAAAAAAACTACATTTTGTGATTATTCAAGCTAATGGCTTCAACAGATACAAATTTTTTTTGGTACAGTCAACATCAATAGCCAATGATGAAAATTCACAATAAAATTAATGACTTTACTATCAGTGACAACCAATGATCACAGCTTAAGAAATGTGTATGATAAGTTTTCATTGAACAAGTATTTTTACTACAACACCACTACAGAAATCAGGAACTGACTAGTAAACCTACATTTGGCATCAATAAAAAAGCGATATTACAAATCTAAACTAATCTAAAAATTGTTAACATAAAAACAAACCTTAAAAATGTTATCTAAATATAATGTGGCATGGAACAAAAGCATGAATAATACAAAAATCTGGTTTACCACTCGCATTTTATGACATCAAACCATACCAATCGCCAACAAACCTGGCTTTATGCCAACATTTAGTACTGATTTTGTAGTGCCCTAAGCACCACTTTCAATCAACGTCCAATAAACAATGAAAGTATTATTGAGAACTTCCTTTTTTAGTGTAGGTAGTGTAATAAATTCGTAATTAGAAAGTGGTAAACCAACCGGTCGATAAGACTCAGTTTTACACAATATTATGTGTATATTATAAATCTTATTACTTCAGCTATATTTAATACATTTTGTCAAAGATTGGTGTCGATTCTGTTTTAGCGTTTCCTAAACTTGGCTAAATATATATTATCGCGATCCTTTGTATTTTAATTCATTAGAAAAGAACAGCAACAATAGAATCGTTGCTGTTCTTTTCTAGTTTTTTTTTTATACTACTAAAGTGGCAACCAAGCGTACGGCCCACAAGATGGTAAGCGGTTACCGCAGCCTATGGACGCTTGCAATACCAGAGGTATCACTCGCGGGTTGCCACCTCCGGTTGCCAATTTCACCGGAAACCATACCCTTCACACCGGAACACAGCATTGCGAGCATTACTGCTTAGCTGCAGAAATAGGTATGGGTATGGTGGTAGTCCTTCCCTGGACGAGCTCTATCACAGAGAACTCTACTACTCTTAGTTAGACAATGCTACAACAGAATCGACAGAATTGTCTATCAAAATATGTTCAAATACATTTAATATAACGTTCAGATCATAACGAAATACCGCGTAGCTTTAAAGTATCATTTACTTTTGTTCCAATAGTTCCAATATGGCTACGAATAAAAATGCAGCATGAATTTAGCTCGAGAACGCGGTATATCCGTTCGTCTGAATAAACCTTTAATGCTATCACATTTTATCTAAAAATGCTATATAGCTGTTCGAATGTTTCGAGAGTTATCGAGTACTAAATCCAAAATAATCGTAATGAGATAAGTACCTACTATTATTTTCTAATCCACTAAGGATACGCCTGACATCTGTGGCACGGAAAAGATATTATTAATAATAATAAATAACTGTAAGACAATCATAAAACATAAATTCCGAAGTTTCGAGCCGAAACTTTGTACAATTCGTATTGAATCACAATATTTCCGCAATCATCATAGCAGAGTTCTTCGTTTTTCGTTCACGTTTCGTTCGGCTCCAAAATAAAGGACAGAAGTTTTCATTGTAAGCATTGTAACTGCTCTGCAAGTCTGCACTACGTATTCATCATCATCATCATGACAGCCTTCTGGCCTACTCTCAAGCGAGAGTGATTGGGTCTTAATCCACCACGTGGACCCAATGCGGATTGGTGGATGGCACATGTCTTTCGAATATTAGTTCTTGGTCATGCCGGTTTCCTCACGATGTTTTCCTTCACCGTATGAGAGCACTGGCATTGCGCACACACATTTTTCGTAGCGAATAATCCATTGGTATACGATCGGATTCGAACCCACGACCTTAAGACCGGAAGGCGTGGTCTACCATTAGACCACCAGTGCTCTTACTACGTATTGCGTAGTATTATTTTAGAAAAATTATATAAGGACAATAAAGTAGAGACTTGGAGAGTAGTGACATAAATGATGCCGCAGTGCATTCTAAAAAAACTGAAGGAATATTTTTACATTAATAAAACGTTAATGAGTTTACATACAAAAACTAAATTTGAATTTCGTTAAATTCGGTCGGCGAAAATTATTCGGCATTTCGAAAAAACTAGAGTAGTTACAATATTTTTTATGTGATTTGAATAACATTTCCAAATATAAACAATCGCAAAACGGTTGTCTGATGAAAACAAGCCGTTTCATTTGTTCATTTTAAAAATAAGCTTTTTGATTTTAAATAGAACAAACAATTAATTATTTACATACATTTCAAAAAAGTTCAAAAGATTTTGCAGAGGGCGTAGTCTAATCTAACTAGAAAAAGTCTACATTCAGTCAATTTATCAGTTTAACTTGGAGTAGGAATAGTGCTTTGTTTCGTCACGAATATCCTACCTCCTTTCAAAACTAATAAGGCATTTCCAATAGACATTTCCTCTTTTCGCCAAGATCATTCCAATCGCGTTTAATTCCTTCGATCCAAAGGCTTTTAACCTTTCCTGTAAATAAGGAAATAACAATTTACATCAGAATCAAGGTGCAACAGCAAAGAAGTGGTGTGTCTACTAGTGAGTCCGCTTTCCGATCCTAAGGTCGTGGGTTCGAGACCGGTCGTGCACCAATATACAAATACTAATTAATACTGGCGGCGGACATTTTTACACATAGCCATCTAACCCCAAACTATGAGAACTATACTCTGGTTTTTAATTCAAGTCCAAAAAGGTAAACAATGGTGATACCATAGAAAATAAATATTTTCTTTTTGATAGGGAACTATGCTACGCTAAATTACTAAGTAAGAATTTTTAATTCTAGCGATGATCAGATATTAATGTTTGTTATGTAAATATTTACAAAAACAATATTTTTTTTGGGTAAATATTTTATGGTACTTGTCACATTCCGGGGTAGGGTAAGGTTTTGCAGTGCTTTTACACATTTGGTTCATTTTAATTCGTTTATCGAATGTGCTCGTCGGAAGGTTTCTCATTGTGTTTTCTTGTCCTGTTCACATTTTGTCCAGTTTGTTCTATGGGGTTGGTATAGGTAGAGATAGATTTAGACTAAAAGTAAGCTATTCATTGAGATGCAGATGAAAATATTTACAGAGAAAAATCATAAAATAAAATATTTTGTTACATCAAGTTTTTAGTTCCGAGCCAAGTGACAGTTCTTGTCATTTTTCTTTCTTCCGGTAAACATGGTGATGAGTAAGCGTTAAAGAAGTTTCGTTAGGTTGATGAAATGAGTCGCCCGCCACCAAGGAAGTCGATAGATAAAAGAGTCCTGTGTTGTTTCTGTTGATCTTTGTTGGTAGACAGGTAGTAGGTAGTAGGTATATCGATCCAAAGGTTTTGCTTTTCTGAGCTACACAAAATTGACATTTGACAATGACATTTGTTTGTTTACCTTTTTGGACTTGAATTAAAAACCAGACTATAGACTCTACAACTGATAGACATAACAATATTTTCAGTTCGTGGAAACAATTGTTACGGAGCAGGGATCGAACCCGCAACATCTCGAGCACTCGCCTACCGAGCCAACAAGGTCCTTATGGTATTAATAAATAAACTAGCTGATCCGCGCGGATTCATTCGCGCTATTTTTCTCACCGTTCAAACCTTCCCTAGACTAGCACAAATATTGCCAAATCCGTTCAGCCGTTCTTGAGTTTTAGCGAGACTAACAAACAGCAATTCATTTGTCTTTTTTGACAATGTAGACCAGGTTTGTTTCAAAATCCCCTTTAAGGGGATTTTGGGAATTTTTGTGTCAATATCCCCTTTGAAGCTTCAAGCTCAGTCTAAAGGGGATTATGACACCAAAAAATCAAGAAAGCCGTAAGCATATATTTTAGTTAGATAATACCGTGCATTACTGTAGATTCCCGATATCCTCTTCAAAGAGGCGTTTGCCTCCTTTCAGTATCTTCTCAGTGTCGCCGCCGAACTTCTTCCCGTACTGCTCGAGTCGGCTGAGCCACTGCGCCCAGTGCTCGCGCAACTTGTCCACGGACAGGTGGTATGCATCAGCCTGTAAGTATATTCATAATCAATAATAATAAATATTTAGCCATCACCACAGATATTAACGAACATATTAGTACTACGAACAGAATGGCCACTCCCAACTTCCCACCGGTTTTACTTAACTCAGTCCGATCGCGAGTTCATACACTTTTGCAGACACTGAAGCTGAGGGTTATGAAGCACGCGTTTATTTGGTTTTTGTGTGTAGGTCTACAGCGCGAGCGAAAGTGTGCTATCACGTTTTTGTAATAAATGGTGCCATGAACTCGCACACACAACGGCACCGGTTACGTACACAATCCATGCATGTGGTGATTGCGACGCGTTCGCTTCATACATTTTATTGAGTGTCCGGGATGTGCCATTACTGTCGCACTGCAGTGCAAAGGCCTCCCTCCCTTGCTTTCGCTCTTCGCGACGCGACCTAACGCAAGTAAGACTTAGTTGTATGAGTCAGTGGCCAACTTTGGCGCTTGAGTTATTAGACCGCTCAAAGGTCATGGCCTAACAACTTCGAAAACGCCGGGACCGACTGCATAACGTGCCCTCTGAAACACGGGAGCACTGTTGAAATTGCCACTGGCGGTCCCCATCCAAATGACTACGCGGACCAGTGCTTGCTGCTACGTCACGAGCGCTCCTCATACCTTAGAGCCGTCCGTGTAAGCGATGACCAGCAGCGCATCGCGCACGTTCAGATGCTTGTAGTTGAGATCGTTCGAGACGGCGCCGAAATAGGCCGCCAGTTGGACCGGATTGTCGTATGTGAGGGCTAGGGACTTGCGGGGCTTGTCAGACTTCTTCCACTCGATAAGGGTTGGCTTGTCTCTGTAATCAATAGAGTTTACAAATACGAAAGTTTGGATGTATTGTTTCTCTACAACTCAATAACCACAGAACAGATTTGGCTGAAATTTAAAACATAGATATATAATGACTGGGTATAGAACCGGATTCGGATCCACGTCCTAAGGATCGGAAGGCCACCAGTGCTCTTTAGTTTTATTATTATTAACGAACAGTCATCTGCAAAGAGACCTTTTCTCATTGAGATTTGTGGGTACAATAGCAAAAAACGCTGCTTCTGGCAACTTTTACACTATAAACCTTCACGGTTGCCAGCCTCATTACATATCAAAGGGGTCCCCGTGAACTCAAAAGGTAACCTAACTTCCCCATAACCATAGATAGGTACTTGTTTTTTGTAGAGACTTATTATTATTCTTGAATTTGTTCATTATTATTATTTTTAGTGTTTAATTAGTGTAATTGGTGCTTGCCGTTCTGATTAAAGAAATAAATAAATAAATAAGTAAATTGACTTACATATTAATAATAAATATCAGTATTAGTATACCGGCTTTTTCAAAGTTGTTAGGCCATGACAGAGGCCTTCGGGCGGCCTAGAAACTCTGTCACCAGAGTACTGCCACTGACTCATACGAACGAACGAACGAGTACCTATTAGTATAAAAACTCGCAATGTCATTAACACCTTTATCGAAGAGGCGCGGGTGATACTGATAATATAATAAACAGATAAAAATTACTTTCGTGTAAAGGTATAGGGTTCTGTCTGAACTATGACAATGAATTCTAACCGTCCAGGTATAATTTTCATTGATTATTTTGTTCTATAACTTTTTAAAACACCATAAAACCCTTTGTCTATGTAGTACCAGTGTGTTTGTTGTGTCGTTAGTAAAAATAAAACAGATCTAAATTTATACTGATCCCTTGATTATGCGTAGTATGACTCTTGGATAGTGATTTACAAATCTTTGGAATGTGCGGCTTAAAATACTACGTATTATGAACGCATTTATCAGATACTGTGGTTACTGTCGTTTATCTGCGCAAATTATGTTTTAAATATAACAAATTGCGCACAATTATACGCTACGCTCTAAAACGGTGAAGGAAAACATCGTGAGGAAACCAAGTCTAAGAACTATTAATTCGAAAGACATGTGCCATCCACCGTTCCACATTGGGTTCATGTGGTGGATTATGACTATTTATGACCCTATCACACTTGTTTGAGAATAGGCTAGTGCCCCAGCAGTGGGAAACATTAGAAGCCGTTATAATGATACACAATGCTCTTTTCCCACATGCACCTAATAGCTTTTTCAAATAGTGCAAAGCTATCTAAGTCAGATAAAATCATACTAAAAAATACTAATAACTTACTCATAATCAGCAATAGCATCAAAAATCCCTCTATACTTCAGCAGTGGATGTACAACATTGGACTCTATTGCTTTGGGAGAAGATATGTGCTTTAGTACATCAGCAACAGATGTCCATACACCTTCAACATCCTTCTCGATCCGGAGCTGGCTTCGAGGCTGTGTGAAGTAGTTTTTCAGTGTGCTATGGAATTTTGTTCCTACAGCCATCTGAGCTGTATAGTAAAAAAACAATTATTATCCACCTGTTTTGTGTAATGTGGTAAAAAAAATTACCACAGTACCATCAATGGTACCACGGCAAAAAAAAGAAAACCGTAGTACCATAAATGAGTCAACGGTAAATAAAAATTACCACAGTTCATCCATCCATACCATTAGTAGTACTATCTAATGGTACCATGGTAAACAAATGAACTAATCTTGTACATGACATTTGATTTTTTTTTAGTTTTGGTTGGCCAAATTAGATATTTTGTGTACTTGTACTGAATAGTGATTGTATAAATAAATAAATAATTAAACAAAATATGTGTGTAGTACATATGCCCTCATGATTGAATAAAGTGTTCTTCATGGCAGCCTTCTAATGTTAACACTGGCCTACTCTGGAGCGACAGTGATTGGGTCTTAATCCCAAGGATGATAAAATGTTATGAATAAATATTTATTTATGTACCAAGAGAGCAAGAGAAATGTACTTGTGGCATAACTGGTTAAATCATTACAAAAAGTCAGTCTTACAACTTGATATTGATAATCTGTTTTTTTGTTCCTAATGAACTATTTACTAAATCTTGTAATAATAACCAGAAAAGTAATAGGTAAATGCAGAATATTTGGTGATCATGCAAACATTTGTACTGTAGCGGAAATTGAACCTACAAGACTGTACCACAAGGCAGATTGGCTGCTATACAACTAAAGAATACAATGAATATCTTCATGAACTGGCTGCTTTTGTATCTACCAAAGAGTATGTATACACAGTTGCGCTGTGTGGGTATTTCGTGTATCTATTTGAATAAGCTGTGAAAGTAACTTACCTTCATAAAAACTGTTGAATTTCTCCAAGCCCATTTCAGCTATTCTTTCTTGTTTCCATTTCTCTAAAGCTTTTGCAGATTCATCTGTCATAGTCTTGTTAAGAATCAATGTAACCGATGGGTATTGTTTTGCAAAGTCATTTTGGTGTTGCTTGATTTGAAGTATCTTATCTTCACTCGCATATCCGGGCTGAGCTGGAGAACTCTTGGTTGCATTGTGCACTGTTGAAGTGCTTAATGTTCTGACTGCTGAGTTGTTTATTAAGACACTGACAAAGTTTACACAGTTCCTTGTATTCTGCCACATTTTATCAAAAACTTTACCAGAGAGCTTAAGATTATTGATATAACTCAAGGGATCAAATGCATTTCGCACTGCCGTATATTTAGGTGTGTGTTCGTCAAGCGGCGCCGCGCTGTTGTTTTGATGAGAACTATTTTTAGCTAGAAATAGATAACAGTATTAGCATATTTATATATCACACGGCGCTTATGTTGTGTCATATGATTTAAATTGGCATGACGTGAGACACGCGCTGAAAACGTAAGTACGTAAGTTAGCAATTTGTTTGCAATATGTTTATATCATGACAATGATCACGACATAAAATTATGTAGGTAATCTTTCGTAGGTACTTACCTCTTAAATTTTAAAAGCAATGATTATATTATGAGTTAATCTTACCAAAACAAGATAATGCAACTGATTGAATATCATTATTTTACAAATCAATCCAGTCTTATATAGAAAGTCAATGCATACCAGTGCCAAGGTTGCGGAAGCCATACATAAACTATTTGCTTGCACTTACCAACTTTCTGCAGGCGCTGTTTCTTTTGTTTGTTCGTTTCCAACAGGGGCCCGAAAAGTCCCTTGTTCTCCTTGTTATACAATTTAATTTTTTCTGCCGGTTTCAGGATCGAAGCCTGGCTAATCACTTTGGTCCTGACAAACTCTTTGGAACTTTCAGTGGTGATTCTGCGTCTGATGGAACTTATCGGTCGAAACATAACGAATGCAGTGCGCGTTAGTATTATCTGTATTTTAGCTTGCTAACAAATTATCTTTTTGGGATTATAATATTATTTCGAATGGAAGGAAAGGAAATATCAAAATCACACTGCCTCTGCCTACTGAAAATTGATTGATTGATTGACTTGATTTGATTGACTGACGACTGTCCTTGTCTTGAGTTTGACTTTTTGGTTTGATGTCAATGTCAATTATACAGCTTAAGTCAATGTCAATATTATTGTCGATGTTTTTGTAGAGTTATGAAAAAACCCTGAAAAACCCCTTGATTTTTAGAAAGAATGCCAACATTTCTTTTAAAATTTTGTATTCTAAATTCGAATCGTTTTTGTCAAAGAATAATAAACTACCGTGCGTAACAAAAACTTGGTCTATAATTTAAACTTGGAAAAGCACTATGTAGGTATGTATGCACTGCAAGTTACATTACCTACACACGGTGAAGAAAGCCATCATGACTTTATTGCGCGTAAAAATAAAAAATCTAGAGACATCAATGATTGTGTCCAAAGACGTTTTCCTCTGCGATCCAGAGACCAATCCGCATTGGGTCCGCGCGTAGTGAAAATTACTCTCTGTGTTTCAGCAGTGGGAACCTAAAAATGCCAAACAGCAAATAACCAGACTATGTACCTACTTAAATGATGTACCTACCTACCTTAACTATCCTTCCTTTCCCACACGCTTGACCTTGGTGGGAGGCTTGTGGAGCCAACGGTTGGTGTTTGCGTCCACACTGGTTTACAACAAGGCTCCTACCTCATTCATCGTGTTGCCGACAAAGACATTTGTTTAGGGAAAGAATAAAACATCATCATCATGACAGCCTTCTAATGTTCTCACTGCTGGGACACCGGCCTACTCTCAAGCGAGAGTGATTGGTCTAACGACCTTAGGATCGGAAGGCGCTACCTACCACCAGTGCTCCAATAAAACTTAATCATCTTGTAGTGAATTATTTATTATTATTATTATGGATTACCAACGAAAGATACACAGGCATACAAATTTTAAATTTTTTTAAATTACAGAGGTACTGAGGTCAGGTGCTCTCTCAATTAGAGGTGACCACATAATGCACAAAAATAAAAGTTATTGTGAATTCAACTGAAAATCTACCTACTTGATTTTGGTAACCTGTGCAACTTCCTCAGAATGGAAAAAGAAATATTGTCATTTCTAACGTTATGGGTTATGTACGCACGCAACGGTTTCCTCAGCACCTAACTACCTAACTACCTACACACCTATAAAATAAAACAAATCTACTCAAATAAGTAATATGTAAGTAAACTATTACTAAAAAAAATATTATGTTGTGTTTTTACGCAAAGATGAACGATTGATTGATGCCACTTCCATGGCTTTCTAATCTGTTCTAGGAAATTTAGGTGTAGTCAATAAGTAACGGCTTTTTGGCCACTTTCGTGTAGGAATGGGCTTTAGTCAGGCAAGAAAGCAATCTAACAAAGACCTACCCTACTATTATTGTGCTATGTAATTTAAGTAGGTGATTATCTTACCTACCCAAACCTAACCTAAGTAGGTATTTTCTGAAAATATCCTGCATTTTAAACCGTAACTTTTAAATTAACTTCATAATTAAAAGAGCTTTAATTAATACATAACTACCTACATGCCTCGTTTAAATTAACGGTCTCATTTCCGCAATGTTAAAAGGCTTTGTAAACGAACGGAAACTATGAGAGCAGGAATAATACTTCATCCCTGGAAAGCTGATTTCCCTGATCCTTATTACACGATTCGGCGTGCACCAATTATTGTACCTACCTAACCTAAATTTGTAGGTAGTACCGGTAGTATATAGTTCTCACAACGGATCTCGGCCGTCGTGAAATTAGCCGTTTCGATGCGCAATGGAGCTTTTTTAAAAACTAAATTGTCTTCGCGCATGACAAACGGCTAACTTCACGGAAGCCTAGATCCGCTGTGCGAACTATACCTACCTACTGTTGCTCTAAAGTACTTATTTAATGAAAATAACGTTTAATAACAAAATGTACCTACCTACATCATCATCATCATGACAGCCTTCTAATGTTCCCACTGCTGGGACACTGGCGTACTCTCCAGCGAGAGTGATTGGGTCTTAATCCACCACGCGGACCCAATGCGGATTGGTGGATGGCACCATGTCTTTTGAATTTTTAGTTTTTGAACATGCCGGTTTCCTCACGATGTTTTTCTTTACCCTACATAATAACATTAAATTACAAAATACCTTGCAAAATACATATTGAGATAACAGTTGAGCCATTTAAAGACCGATTAATTAGATTTATTTATTTTATTACGATTATTGTCACAACATCCCAGAGCGGTGTAAACTCATACAAATCATAAAACCCACAGATTAACACCCGTCCGTCGCACCGCACATGTCAACACTAGTAATGGTTGACACCAAGGAAATATATTGACTTCCTTGGTTGATACGCACGACAGGACTCGAGTCAGCGCATAAATATTTTATAGAAAAATCAAAACCGTTTTTAACCTACTCCACATATTATATTGTTATAAAACGAACCTACTCGTAAAATAATATATAAATAATTATATACCTACTTACCTACATAATTTATATAAACAAAAACCGACTTCAACCTAAAAACGTTTCGATTATAATATTAGTTATTTAGTTAGGTACTCGTTTCGCTTACTCGTTTTATAAGATTTATAAAAGTACCTACAATTTCGATAAAATTTATATTGGACTAGCAGAATTTGCCCAGCTTCGCGCGTGTGCAATGAAACCGCACTCGTGCGAAGCCAGGGCGGGTTGCTAGTAATAAATATAGCCTATGTTACTCAGAGATAAAGCAGAATTCTAATGGTAAAATAATTTTTGAAATCAGACTAGTAATTTTTGAGTTTTTGACATTAATTAAGCCGAATCGCGTGATGATGAGTCAAGGGTCGGCTCTACAGTAAGTAAGTACCTACCTACCTATAATGAACTCCGTCGACAAAGCCTCGGTCAAGAGCCTCTTTGGTTTTATTTTTTAAAATGTGATTATTTATCCTTACCTTTTGTTCTAAACGCAGAAGATTAGTGCCACAAAGTATAAAGGCGGTGGCGTTATTTGGAACTACGAGTAATTAACCATCTTGAAATAGATATATTGAAAGTATTTGTTTGATCTCCTTTTTTCGTGTCAGGGACTGGGTATCCTAGTTTATGATAAACATGACACTAATTCTAGTGTAGAATATAAGATCATGCTCAGCTTTCTAATACCTTCACTGGCCTATTCTCGAGCGATAGCGTTTGCGGATTCCCAATGTGGATATATTGGTGACTCAAATTCAATGTTTTTATTTAGTTCTTGGACAGGTTTTCTCACGATATTTTCCTTCACAATTTGAATTTAACTTATCAGGCGTATTAATATTTTTAAGACATCCTCCAAAATGTTAGGCATTTTGCTGCAAAGGCTAAAAGCGTTTTGACCCGCTCATGTGAACGTATAAAAATACCATTGCTGCACAGCAATTCATGAGATTCAAACCAGTGCATGTGCATGCATAGTTTGAATGGTTGAATAGTTTGAATCCCCGGGGTATAGTCCTAGCCAAATTTTTTCTTCCCAATCAGTCAATCTAACGGAATAAACTAATATTAGGATTGCAACGCAATGTGCACAGTGCACTACCACTAGAGTCTAGACAATCAAATGTCTAGTGACTAGACCATCAGTACACGGACTGAACATGTTAAAATACGGAGCGTTTAAATTTTTCCGTGTATTCTCGATGTCCCCATGATTTTGACCCCATTAATGCAGTGGGATGTCAAAAAATAACTTCCCGTTGTCCCCATTACGCTTTATCTTCAATCGTACCAACAGTTTTATCTATCTTCTCGTCACTGGTGCCAGACAGAACTTATTTGTCCGATCTATCACCCTAGATGAAAAGAGCTGGGTGACAGATAGGAATAATTCAATCATACGACACAGCAAACAATATTATGACAGCGTGGCCTTGTTTTAAACGAAAGACATTACGAAACAGTGTCGCCTAACAATCTTAACTTCCTTATCTGCATTCCTCTGGGATGATATCTTGCGGTGCATTGCCGCCAGAGCTGTAATCAGGGGATGTCTATAAGCGACGAAGACCGCTTTCTATCAGGCGGCTCGTCTGCTTGTTTGTCACCTTAAGACATAAAAAAAACTATCACTCTCACCTGAGAGTAGGCCAGTGTCCCAGCAGTCGGAACATTAGAAGGCTGTCACGATGATCTGAACATTTTGTACTAACAAGTCGTTCCTTATAAATTATGAACAAGTAGCTATCGAGTCACGTCATTTTGTGAACTTTAGATGGACGAACCCTTCGAGCATATAAATTTAGAATAAACTAAGTAGAATAGAAGAATAGAAAAACAAATATTTTTCGCCACACAATAATCATACAAATAACAATACAAATTAAAACTAAATTATTGTGACGAAAAAAAGGCAGCCACTCAGCATGTGCTACAGACAATGTATCTGTAGCGCTGGTTTTCAGTGGAGCCTACGAGTAGCAGTAGCAGCAGTGTACTGCGACAGGAGTCTCTCTCTACCTAACTATTTACCTAAGAACATTTTATAAAAATTTGGTAGACACCAAATTTCAATGTCTTTGAACGAACCACCCAGGTGTTCCAGTCTAGATCATAGAGATGACCTCTGTTTCGATAACTAGGCACGATTCCGGGACTGGGTAGTAGGTCAAAATGTCTGTACGGACCGGCAAGTATTCCGCAGTGTCAAAATGTAATAACATGCACAAATTCATGCATGAATGCATGAATGAGGAAAATGTGGAAGATAGGTAATTGTACCTGCGTAGAACTGTTTGCGATATAACTGGCGTTGATGTGTTTGAGTGCGAAGGGTGTTATTAATGAAACTACAAATAAACATAAGTACCAACGAATTTCGAATGGTCTAAGAGAGTCTTCTAAAGTTTTCTTATTTACTCTGATAGGTGATGATTCTTTTGATTTAACTAACGGTAAGGTAAGCGTAGGGCCCACTCTGTGTCGTCACGTCACTGTCGTTTATCTTAAATTGTGCCGTGAGTAAATATCTACAGTTTACCATCAGGCAGTGCTAAATGCCAGTTTCATCATTTACTTGAAAAATCCCCTGTTTTTGAATGATTCACTCCTGCTTGCATGACCCATCTTTCTTACTACGACACTGTCTGACCTATTAAGTGATAATGATAACTTGCGTGTGCGCATTACTGACTCAATTCCTTTGGCATACCGCCTTCATTAGATACTGTTGTTGGTTTGATTTGTTTGTTGTGGCTTTGTTTCAACCGTTTGGTAGCGTTTGAGAGTCGTCATAACTTGTATAATACTTATTAATATTAACTTACTTAGGTACCTACGTGACGTAGGCCTAACCTACTACGATTTCAAGTTCAGAATAGCGTAGAAATACCTACTTTGATATAAATATGTTAGATACTTTATTATTATTTACTTATTTATTTACTTATTTCGAACTAAAAATACTATTTTACATAAAATATATATAGATATCTAGAATACCTACATTTTAACAACGAAAATGTTATTATCAA
Source organism: Colostygia pectinataria (assembly GCA_951394395.1). Taxonomy (NCBI): domain Eukaryota; kingdom Metazoa; phylum Arthropoda; class Insecta; order Lepidoptera; family Geometridae; genus Colostygia; species Colostygia pectinataria. The sequence continues at coordinate 8,525,525 of OX596362.1, forward strand.
CCAATTTTTCCCAGAATTACAAGGTTCTAGGTACACAACAAATACAAAAGAGCTTTTGTGAAAGCTGATACGGAGCTATTTCAAAGGGACACTGTTTTATCTAACCTTTGACATTTTGTCTACTATTACATACATAATAAATTAATGATGGTTTCGATTTCAGTAAGTATACTATTATTTCTAACACAGTGTTCGTAACACGACTTGTTCTTGTCCCGCGTCAAGATTGAATCTAGACAGTGGTAGGTAGTGACCTACTCTTGCACAAGATGGCCACACGCCGCGCCACCGAGTAAGTCGTCTGCATCAGATTTCTTACCATCCTGCATCAAACCGGAAATTGTCTTGCACCATTTTGTATGTACCTACAGTGGCAGTGCACTATCAAAAATAGAATGCGGCAGAATAACAAATTTACGCACATACGCTCATACCTACCTAAATAAATATTAACGCAACGAAACAACACGTGAAAACCGTTCAACGGGTTAACTATCAGATAATAAATAACCGGAACTAGAGATGTTCTCTTACCGTACGACTTTTTAGTTGCAAAGTTGGAAACAATGAAAGTGAGCAGAGCTTAGCTAGACCACAAATTATTAAAAAGGCTAGTCTTATCTACTAACTTTTCTATAATCGAAGCTGAATGTTCGAGTTTGACGCTATGATAACTTATAATAAAGTAAAATAAAATTTTTATTATTTTGTTCCATTCACGTGTTTTTATCGAAATCGTTTTGCTCTACCTACTCGTAAATCACGATCAAACCCTGTATTAATTTTTAAGTAATTTTTATTTTTTTAAGTATAAGTACTTAGGTACTTTACTTATTTACTTTTTTTTTTTAAATTATAATATCGGGGCTCCCGCTTGAGGCGAAATAATTTTTGAGATATTATAATGTTTAGTGTGATGGTTAACACTAAAAAAAAAACAAAAATAACATACTTTTTTTTATTGTTATTTCTAAGCCAATTTTCTAAAATTCTTAATCAAACCAGGCTAGTCCGCTATAAACTATTTTTAGATTTGTCCGACTTTTCAGTACTACCTCTGAATCATATTATTAACATCACTGCTTTGTGTACATCCCTATTATCTAACACCTACTTATTTCAAATTAAACTTTGCGTAATATTCTAACAAGAATAAGCACTCTCGTTCAAGGATGTAAAGGAATAAAACCGGCTGGTATTGCGGAGGTCGAAGGTAACTCTTTCAAAACAAAATAACTATAACAAACAAACAGTCAAAATGAAAATGAAAAACCCACATAGGTAACTAGGTAGGTACCGTAAACGCCAGTTGTGTTGTGACTTTTGCTTTTGTAGTATATTGCGCTGTAAAAAATCAGCGCTTCGTTTATTTACAGTTCCTTTAGTGCATAAAATGTAGGGGTTATACAAATTGACAGCTGATGGGTGATTTGATTATGTAATTCGGTTACAATTGAATTCACTTGATTCCTTCAAGAAAGTTTCAGGAAATGAAAATCTTAGCGACCATACTAGAAAATCTGCAAGCAAAATATGACTCGTAAATAAACCCAGGGAAAGGACACCCTACAGACATTTCTACAAACATGAAAATAGCCCATAATTCTTGCATAATTTCGCCGTATGACATCGTAAATCTCAGACGGTATGCATAATAACCATGGATCTGTAAGTGTAAAAGCGACGCCTAGATAGAGGTGACAATTAGTGGGCACCTTGTCCCATATAGCATTTGAGATTGTAACATTTATATACATGCTAAAAAGAAGTAGGTAGGTACTATAGATATAGATAAGGTTGTAGAAAGTGCTTCGTACCTGTACTGTGTCTGGATACAAATAACGATACAATGAATTTAGATAGTTAGCCACACAATAGGAATTATAAATGCAAAAGTTTATATGTTTGTTTGGATGGATGTTTGTTCCTCTATAACTCGATAAAGAGTGTTTATCTCGGAAAGAAGTACGATTCCCGAGTTCCACGCGAACGAAGTCGCGGGCAACAGCTAATATATATTTAAATGCGTCTCTATAATAAGTAGTTTTTATAAACCCTAAGCACCATGGTACAATAAGAACTGAGTATGAAATAGAGTAGGTTAAGTGGCCAGAGGTGCTACGTCGAGGACCACAAGAATAGTTACTAGTTACAGTGCCTACAATAGTAAGATTCTTCAACTTCATTTTATTTTTCAAGAAAAAAACTTTTGTTTTGTTTTAGACAATGGAATTACGTACCTGGATAAGATATTGGCCATTTACGTGAAGTTTGAATTGAAGTAATTTTTTATTTTAGAAGACGCGAGACAATAATACGTTAAAAGAATAATAAAAACTGGCATTTCCGACTTGGCTTGCAAATTTAAAAAAATAAATTATGCTGGACAATCCACACAATCATCATCTGGCCCCAAGCTAAGCTTGTGTTATTATAAGGTACCTAACCTACCTACAAGATGAATGATATAAGTACTTAATACAATACCATACCATAGAAAGATATTTTTTTATTATACTTACATAGAAAATACCCAGAATACCCGGAACAAATATTTGCGGATCGTATATAAACATTTGTGCATGATGTGGTCACCTCTAATTGAGAGAGCACCTGACCTGAGTACCTCTGTAATTTAAAATTTTTATGCCTGTGTATCTTTCGTTGGTGATCCATAACAATAAAATAATAATAAATAATAATTTGGCTCAAGGCGGGAATCGAACCTGCCTTCCTGCGTCGCAGGCGGACCTTCGCCCGCCGCGCCACATCAGTCGTCGGGAAAATATTGCTGTTTTAATAGTTTTTATTGACACTATGCTACTTTATCTATAACTGAAACTGAGATTCGCCAATTTAGGAAAATTTTACGAGCTAGCGTTCTAGTGACCGTTTCAGAGTCGTAAAGCACTATGGGCTTATTGCGCAACGAAAACTTCTAGCCAGCACTGCGCAGTCCGCAAAGCTGTTTAGATTGCTATAACGAAACGTTTTCTAGTTTCAACTTCAATTGAACGATGTTAGGAGAAAAGTCAGAGTCATACTACATACATAACTCATGCATGACGTACAAATTTTGGAAGATACGTTTGACTACGGGATTAAAGCCGCAAGGCATAGATTTAGGTTATTGACCTGTATTATATAGGTAATGGGCATTTTCGTACAACTTGCCTATTATTTTCACTGTTCCGCATTGGGGCCGCGTGATGGCGCTCGCTCGATAGTAGGCCATTGTCCCAACTGTGGGATTATTAGAAGGCTGTCATGATGATGATGATGCTCATTGTTTTCAGTTCTTGTCAACTCTCTAAAATCAATCCGTAATCTATATCTATACTAATATTATAAAGAGGGAAGATTTGTATTTTTGTATTTTACTTCGTTACGAATAAACTCAAAAACTACTAATCCGATTTCAAAAATTCTTTCACCATTAGAATGCTACATTATCCCTGAGTAACATAGGGTATATTTATTATGCGACCCTTCCCGGCTTTGCACGGGTGCGGTTTCATTGCACCCCATCTGGGGCAGATCGACTAGTACCTAATAAATCTAAAATCGTAGGAGCTCATGTGAGGTTAGAGATTTTTAAACATGGAAGTGTTAATTTTGTTCAACCCACATTTTTTTTATACAACTGAAGTGGCAACCAAGCGTACGGCCCACAAGATGGTAAGCGGTTACCGTAGCCTATGGACGCTTGCAATACCAGAGGTATCACTTGCGGGTTGCTACCTTGAGGCTAAGATCGAAAGCCTCATGTGCCAGTAATTTCACCGGAAACCATACCCTTCACACCGGAACACAACAATGCGAGCATTACTGCTTGGCGGCAGAAATAGGTATGGTGGTAGTATTTCCCCGGACGAGCTCTATCACAAAGAACTCTACTACTCTTAATTACATTACCGTAGTACTTAATATCTGTTCTGTGGTTAAGCATCAAACCAGCCTCTGCTTAGAACCATTATACCCTTTTAGCAATTCGACTTATGTATTCTAACTAACAGCCACTTAGTGGGACCTTAACGAAGGGTCTACACGAGTCCCTTTGACCTTTTGGAGCTGAAAGTACAAGTTTAATTGTTGCGTGGCATAGATAGACGGCATAACTGTGTTGGTGTAGAATGGTGTTGGTAAAGTGCTATCCCCATTATCGTTAAGTATAATAAATTCGTCTGTATGCTGTAGGGTACCCTGGTGATTGAGCCTATACCTAGACACACATAATAAAATGCTCTCTGTCCCGATAGATTGCTTTTATAATTTTAGGTGAGCTTCAAGCAAAATAGTACTACTTGAGCTTCTTAATTTTTTTTTATAGAATTGTTTTATAAAACAAAAATCATGACAGCCTTCTAAAATTCCCACTTCTGAGACACCGGCCTACTCTCCTGCGAGAGTGATTGGGTGTAAATCCACCACGCGGAGTCAAGCGGATTAGTGGATGGCACAGTCTTTCGAATTTTTGGTTCTTTGACATGCCGGTTTCCTCATTAATATTTTCCTTCACCATACGGGAGCACTGGCATTGCACACATATTTTTTTAAAAGAAAAATATTTTAGTGTACGACCGGGCTCAAACCCAACGACCTCAGGATCGGAAGGCGGGGTCCACTAGACCACCAGTGCTGCAATACTAGTGCTCCCGATACTGAGTATGTATACGAATATCTTCATACTGAAAATAATGCAGCATGCACGGGCACGGGTATTATAGGTACCTGAATGCACATTGTTCATGCATCAGGTGTATTGGGCAAGTGCATGACGTCAGTAACCTCAAGGAGATCGTTGACCAAGTTTCGTCACGTCCAAACAATTCTATTCATAGCGGTAGTGTAAATAAAGCGTTCCTATTAGCTCGTGTGTTAGTTTATGTTGAAGTCATCGTTCCCACGCTAAAACCACAGCTACATCAGATTGCCTAAGTAAGTCTACCTTTACCAGGTGGAAAGTACTTCAAAGGCGTGACTTCAAAGCTGTCGGCTAAGCGCGGGTTCCACAACACCGTCGAAGGAACAGTCAGTAACCTATAGTCCTTCTCCGTTATTTTAAGTTGGGCTGGCTGGGGTCAGTTTAGCAGAGGACATTGCACAATACGCTACGATGCAAGACGTCAGTAGAATATTAAGAATGAGAAGGCGCGGGTTCAAATCCACACAAGTAGACGCATTTGCGGCGATAATGCGAAAGTGCGCCATAGCTTCAACAGTTACACACGCATTCAGTTTCTAGCCTCACAGGAGGCTAGAAACCACTTTACGAAAATAAGAATACCACTTTTGTGGAACACAGGACAACATTTTTCCGGGATCAAAACTAGCCTTTAGGCTGTTCCATGATATAGCAGGTGCTTAACATCCAGGTGGGCGCCTTGATTGTCTTGTGACTTGCTGACATAAAAAAAAAAACTATTTCTAAACCAAATTATATCTAGTCGTTTGGTCGTGATATACACAGAAAAAAAACTATTCTTAAAGCAAGAATAATCCTCTTGGTCAAGAATAATAATGATTTATATATGGCTAACAATAAGTATACTTCACTTTAGAATAATATTGTTTCAAATTTACTGTTTTAACTAGAGAATATTATTCTTCGTTCCAGAATAATATTTTCTTATCATAAAAACTAGCTTTAAACATATTTTGTGTCTTCTCCCAAGAATATCTATATTCTCCGTATACAAGAAACATGGTATCTTCATTCTCAATCAATTAAGCATATGATATTCTTGAAATAAGATAATTGTGTATTCATTTGAATGATAGTTTTGTCTTCATGTAATGTTTAATTTCCAAGTGATGATAAAATTTCTTGTCCAAAGAAATTGTAGTTTTCATTAAAAAATATATATTTTCAACCTAAGAATAATAACGTTTTGTTTAAATTTACTTGAGAAATAAATTTCTTATCCAAAGAATTACTGTGTTTTCATTGAAGAAACCTTAGTTTTATTTTAAGTATATTATATTCTTGGAAGAAATAAAAGAACTACCTGCTTTGAGATTGTGCATTATTAGCTTTAAGAATATAATTTCTTGTGTGAAGCACGTAGTGTCTTCGTGTAATAAAATTGCTGTTTTATTTGAAGAGCATGAAATGTTTGATCTAATATAAATTATTATCAATGTAAGATATTGTGCGTCTTACTTCGAGATTGTGCATTATTAGCTTTGAGAATATAATTTCTTGTGTGAAGCACGTAGTGTTTTCATCTAACAATATGACTGTCTTATTTGAATAGCATTAAATGCTTGATCTAAAATGAACTATTCTTAATGTAAGATATTGTGCGTCTTACTTCTAGATTGTGTATTATTAGCTTTGAGAATATAATTTCTTGTGTGAAGCACGTAGTGTCTTCGTCTAATAAAATTGTTGTTTTATTTGAAGAGCATGAAATGCTTGATCTAATATAAATTATTATCAATGTAAGATATTGTGTGTCTTACTTCGAGATTGTGCATTATTAGCTTTGAGAATATAATTTCTTGTATGAAGCACGTAGTGTCTTCGTCTAACAAAATGACTGTCTTATTTGAATAGCATTAAATGCTTGATCTAAAATGAACTATTCTTAATGTAAGATATTGTGCGTCTTATTTCGAGATTGTGTATTATTAGCTTTGAGAATATAATTTCTTGTGTGAAGTACATAATGTCTTCGTCTAATAAAATTGCTGTTTTATTTGAAGAGCATGAAATGCTTGATCTAAAATAAATTATTCTCAATGTAAGATATTGTGCGTCTTAATTCGAGAATGTGCATAATTAGCTTTGAGAATATAATTTCTTGTGTGAAGCACGTATTGTCTTCGTCTAACAAAATGACTGTCTTATTTGAATAGCATTAAATGCTTGATCTAAAATTAACTATTCTTAATGTAAGATATTGTGCGTTTTACTATAAAACATGTATTAGGTTAAATTGAAAATATAATTTCTTGAATTGAAAACAAATGTAGATTTTTTTTTGATTGACCATTTAAGTATTTCTAGTGTAGAAGTTAGACTGAAATCTAGTCTACATTTCTAGTTTAGGGGACTAGAAATGAAGCCAAAACAAAATAAACAAATGCTCAATTGAAAAAATACATACTTACTTATTATTTTCAACTTAAGAACTTAAGACAGTTACAGTTGAAAACAATAAATAAGTATGTAATTTTTCAATTGAGCATTTGATTATTTTGTTTTGGCTTCATTTCTAGTCCCCTAAGCTAGAAATGTAGACTAAATTTCAGTCTAACTTCTACACTAGAAATACTTATTGCTCAATCAAAAAAAAAATACCTACATTTGTTTTAAATTCAAGAAACTATATTTTCAAATTTAACCTAATACATGTTTTAAAGTAAAACGCACAATATCTTAAATTAAGAATAGTTAATTTTAGATCAAGCATTTAATACTATTCAAATATGACAGCGAATTTGCAAGACGAAGACACTACGTGCTTCACACATTAAATTATATTCTCAAGCTGATAATGCACAACCTCGAAGTAATTTAACCTAATAGTACACGTTTCATAATACGCACAATATCTTAAATTAAAAATAGTTTAATTAGAATTCCCAAAATTATACAATTACCTACTAAATTCATACTTTTTCAAACATAACAAATAACAACAATAAAATTATATAAGAAATTACAATCTCATTTGACAGGTTATGTGTGGGAACCAAAGAGATAAAAACATTAGATCAATTTTATTAGTATTTATTTTTAAAACGCTTAAGGAATCGAAATAATAAAAAAACAGGTTTTTAGCTTGTCAGAATCGGTTATTTTGGAACCGAGTTCCAACGCCTTAATTTTAACCTATTGCGGTACCAGCCATGAACTCTTATAGCGATTCAAATGAAGACCTAAACTAAATTGTTAAAAAAAAAATTTACCATGATATCAATTAGACAATTAATAATTAATACTAAATTGACAATAAAAAATTTTGACAATTTAGTTTAGGTCTTCATTTGAATCGCTATATAAGAGTTCTTGTTACAATAAGGCTTATCTAATTAAATATTAATATTCAGTCAAAATATTGGCATACAAAATTTAAATGTTATTTCGGAACAGAGTTCCAACGCCTTAATAAAGTTTTGAACAACCGCATTTTAAAACTAAAGATAAGAAATACCTGCTTACCTACAAAATTAGTACATACTGGCCAGCAAGCATGGATTTACTGTACAATAGAAATTCAGTTAAGTGCTAATACATCTGTGATATATGGTACCACATTATCATATTTGGTTTTTATACCATACACACATCTTTGAATCACTAAATAAATGTGATCAGAAGCCTTGGGATAAGAGGCATTCAGAGTGTGATAACACTTAAATAGTGTATCAAGTGCTTTGGTTGCGGACGCGAAATTATATTTTATCGTGTCAATCACCAGATAATATGCTGCAGCTGTTTCTGTTTCACATGCCACGATGTAAGGCTGGACTGTAGTTTTATTAACTTTGGCTAGCTTGATAATTTTATCTATAGTTTGATGTATATCTCCAGATTCTGAAAAAAAAAATCATAATGTTTAATACTAAATAAATAAATAATGGCAGACATTTTTACTCCGCGCTGTCTAGCTCCAAACTAAACAAATCTTGTACTAAGGGGGCATCAGATAACAGATAGAATAACTACATAAGTTTTTTTTTAAAAAGATACATAGGTAGGACTTATAATTTACAGAAACATTCAGATCCAGAAGAAATATTTGTAGACCGTGCAAACATTTGCCCCGCTGCGGGGATCAAACCTGCAACCTATCGCTTCTCAACCCGCCCAACGCGCTACCGAGGTCGTCATCTCATCTCATCGTCAGGATTTTACCCTTGTTTTATAAAAAAAATCGTGCAAGTAGTAATTTGAATAAAATTAAGTTTATATAACAATTTAAAACTTACTTGAACGTTCACGACAATGCCCTCAATGCATTCAACAGTTGCAAATTTTACTCCTCTATTTAATCTTCCCTTCGGCGGTATCAACTGGCAAAGCAGCATTACTTGTTTGATCGCCTTTGCCTTTTTGTCTGAAACTTAAATTATATTGTCATTCAGATGTGCTAATCCTGCTCAGTATCAATCAATACCGGGAAGCAAAATGACAAAATGGCACAATTACATACAATTTCTTGCAAAGCAAAGTGTCACCCAAAATTTTAATGTTTAATGTTTTACGTGGCACTGCACTGCAATTATTGTAGCTTATAGATTATTGTGGATCTCTTAAAGTAAAGTATAGCCATACCTTCATCTTCGTGTTTTATTTCCTCTAATTCTTTAATTATGCATTCGTCTTTACAAGAGACAGCTTTTATATTTGCAACTCTGTTAAAAAAGTCCTTCCACTTTAAAAAAAAATGTGTGTATGTAAATGTAGGGAACTTTTTATCGTAATCAATATTGATCTGAAATTTAAAACGTAATTTAATAAATATAAAGGGTGAATCTTACATTTCTTAAAAACACCCTGCATTAATGCACTATCGAGTGGCTCGCAAAGACCTGAGCCTCGATTCTACTAAATGTACTCGCACAACAGTAAACATATTAGGTACCTACTCACACACTTCCAACTGATAATTCAGTTCTGATTGGTGTTCGGTTTTTGCTGTTTACAGTTTAATAAGTATATTTGGGTATTCTTGGGATGAATATGTATTTGAATCTCACCAGACAAAGTTCGTGTGAGTCAGTGGCCAACTCTGGTTACGGAGTTAACAGGCCACCCGAAGGCTCCGTCATGGTAAATAGTAAAAAATGTATAGGTACATACCGTCGAAGTGAGGTACTCTTTTATGTTTTTTTGAAGTTTTATTCGTGTGCCTATTACGGGGCATAGCTCTTTTAGAACATCTCCTTCGATAATATCTCGAAAAATAGCTGGTGTTATAGCGTTTTCTGAAACAGGGAAATCATATCTTATGTAAAGACTATGATATTTTTGAACCAAGAATATGAGTCTTCGCTTGCAAGTAGGTACGGTAGGTACTTGCGTAGGTACATCCTCAACCTCTACTGCATTTAATTAACCCCGAAAATGGTATACTTAGCGAGTTTATTGTCAAAGAAGTATGTTTAAAGAGGATTAATGATAGGAACACGAAATAATTTACTCACATACCTTTAAAATTCTCTAGAACGTCTGCAGGCATCTCCCAACTAACTATTGAAGTTTTACTCGTGTGCCTATTACGAGGCATAGCTCTTTTAGAACATCTTCGACAATATCTCGAAGAATATCTGGTGTTATAGCGTTTTCTGAAACAGGGAAATCATATCTTATGTAAAGACTATGATATTTTTGAACCAAGAATATGGGTCTTCGCTTGCAAGTAGGTACGGTAGGTACTTGTGTAGGTACACCTTCAACCTCTACTGCTTTTAATTTACCCCGAAAATGGTATACTTAGCAAGTTTATTGTCGAAGAAGTATGTTTAAAAAGGATTAATGATAGGAACACGAAATAATTTACACACATACCTTTTAAATTCTTTAAAACGTCTGCAGGCATCTCCCACCTGACTAGTAATTCTAGTAAATCCATGTTCATTATGTACCAATTACTTTTGTTGTACGTAACTATGTATTAATAACCTTAGTTGATAATAAAATGCTTCAAAACTACATTTTTACAAAATTATCTGCCCACTCTCGACGTCGCACTTCACAGAAAGAAAGAACCACAGAGAATCTAAGCACTACGTTGAAAGAACTGCCTTCAGTGTTGCCGGCAGTCACTGGAAAAAGTCCTAACCCAAGACAAGGTTTTGTTAATTTAAAGGGTAAAAGCACCAGTTATTAAGCACCTTGGCCAATTTATATAGCTATAGTTTCTTTATGTGTCATTCAAATGATGTTTTTATGGTGCTAATGGAGACGGGAAAAGTTCAAATACTTATCACTTTGATAACAAGAAAAATAATTAACATTGTTTATAAAGTTTTTATATTCATTACTGGCACCCCAGAACTAGTTACTGGCATGTTTGGTTACAGTTATTGGCCATAGCAAAACACGGCAGATTAGTAATTTAAAAAAAAAAAATTACAAGGAGCATAATTATCGAGTTCCTAGCTCTGGTTTAAACGAACTTTTCGATGCCCTTGTATAAATAATTAAGGTTTAAAACCACCAAACAAAATGAATTAGTCTCGTTTCTGAATTTTATTTCTGCACAAGTTTAGCGCTAGAAACAGTGTTGCCACATTCAATTCAATTCAACACAAAAAACAATACGATAAATCTGAATCGAAAAATCAAAAAATCTAAATAAAATCTGTGAGAACATTAAATTATGTTTATAAGATATATTTTAGGTTAACAAAATAATGACCTAAATTAAAGAAAACATTAAATTGTAGAAATTCAAGAACTTATTATTAATTTCGCCTGTTTTTCCCTCGATCAATCAAGTAGTTATACACGATGTTGCCTCGGCGTAAAATAGGCTGCCGCATTAGCGTAGCGTAGCGTAGCGTAGCGTATCTACGCGAAAACATCTTTGCCCAAAACGTAATCGTCAAAAAAATATTTTTTCGATTCATTATTTCATTGACAAATAACATCTCCTCATATGACCAATTTCGGGAAAACGGGAACACTAAAGATCCGCCATGACAGTTATTAGCAATGATCACGTGACGCATCTTGACTTTGGTTTGGCTGTTTTGTTTGGTTTGTTGTTGTAGAAAAATATTGTCTTCGACCAATAAACAAAATATACAATACTAGCGGCTCGTCCCGGCTTAGCACGGGTGCAATAAAAACTAACTAAAGCACCCGTGCTATGCCGGGGCGGGTCGCTAGTCATTCATAAGGTAGGAGCCGACCGCACGTTTTAGCCGCGCGGCTACCTATTTCATAGTTCACGTGCACGCCCCTCTCTGGCCACGGCGCGCGCGCGGGCTTGCATAGTATTTTGTTTAGACTGACATTTTTATAATTTGTCATAACTTTTGAATGGAATGTCTGATTTCAATAATTCAAACAGTCATCTACAGGTATTGAAACAGTTTTGAATATGAAATGATTTATTTGAATAAGGATTAATATAAAAGTATGGAATACGTGGTCTGATTTTGATCGGCATTTCTATCAACTTTTAAATTGTAAAAAAGTAGTTATAGTTACATAAGTACAATAGTTGGACATATAGTATTACTGACTTTTTTGTAGATATCAATATGTTCTTTAATATTGTGAAACATTTTTTTGTTCTATCATCAATAGTTTCCGCAGCGCATGCGATGAAAGACATTTTATGGCACTTTTTTACATTATTGAAGTTTTATTAGGGATTCCTATTATTTTCTAAAATAAAATATAGCCTATGTTACTCAAGGATAATGTAGCATTCTAATGGTGAAATATTTTTTGAAATCGAACCAGTAGTTTTTGAGTTTATTCGTAACAAACAAAAATACAAACATACCAATATTCTCTCTTTTTATGATATTAGTATAGATAAAAAAATCAAGAATGGTATGATAAAGGTGAGTATCTGTGCTTTCTCTAGCGAAGAAACATTTGCTTGATAGAAGAATCAATTGCATCTTATTCCAGTCTAAGAATATTATTCTTATAGTATGAATTTCCTTAACAGTTAATTTTATATTTATACGAAAAATATTGTCTTCGACCAATAAACAAGTTAATACAATTTTTGACAAATCCAAAACTCATAATATAAATAAATATATTTTCATAAAGAGTAGGTACCGACCCATACTTTTATTTCAAGGATGTTATGCTTAAAGTGAGTAGGTATCTGTACCTACTTTCTATAACATCAAAAGCATAGCTTGTAAAAAAAAACAAGTCTCGCAACACATTCTACTACAGTAAAAAGTTATGAGAATTTCCTTATCAGTTTTTATTATATTAATAAGAATAATATTGTCTTCGATCAATAAACAAGTTATACAATGTATGTCAAAAATCCAAAACTCTCAGTGGAAAGATATATATTTTTAAGGAGAGTATACCCATACTTTTATTTCAAGAATATTATGCTCAAGGTGAGTATCTGTACATTCTTTAACGAAGAAACATATGCTTGATAGAAGAATAAAAAGCATCATAATCCACTGTAAGAATATTATTCTTAGAGCAAGAATTTCCTTATCAGTTTTTATTATATTAATAAGAATAATATTGTCTTCGATCAATAAACAAGTTATACATTGTATGTCAAAAATCCAAAACTCTTAGTGGAAAGATATATATTTTTAAGGAGAGTATACCCATACTTTTATTTCAAGAATGATATGCTTAAGGTGAGTATCTGTACATTCTTTAACGAAGAAACATATGCTTGATAGAAGAATAAAATGCATCATAATCCACTGTAAGAATATTATTCTTAGAGTAAGAATTTCCTTATCAGCTTTTATTATATTAATAAGAATAATATTGTCTTCGACCTATAAACAAGTTATACATATTATGTCAAAAACCCAAAACTCTTAGTGGAAAGATATATACTTTTAAGGAGAGTATACCCATACTTTTATTTCAAGAATGATACGCTTGAGGTGAGTATCTATACATTCTTTAACGAAGAAACATATGCTTGATAGAAGAATAAAATGCATCATAATCCACTGTAAGAATAATATTATTCTTAGAGTAAGAATTTCCTTATCAGTTTTTATTATATTAATAAGAATAATATTGTTTTCGACCAATAAACTAAATTTACAATTTATGTCAAAAATCCAAAACTCTCAGTGGAAAGATATATATTTTTAAGGAGAGTATACCCATACTTTTATTTCAAGAATATTATGCTTAAGGTGAGTATCTGTACATTCTTTAACGAAGAAACATATGCTTGATAGAAGAATAAAAAGCATCATAATCCACTGTAAGAATATTATTCTTAGAGCAAGAATTTCCTTATCAGTTTTTATTATATTAATAAGAATAATATTGTCTTCGATCAATAAACAAGTTATACATTGTACGTCGAAAATCCAAAACTCTTAGTGGAAAGATATATATTTTTAAGGAGAGTATACCCATACTTTTATTTCAAGAATGACATGCTTAAGGTGAGTATCTGAACATTCTTTAACGAAGAAACATATGCTTGATAGAAGAATAAAATGCATCATAAGCCACTGTAAGAATATTATTCTTAGAGTAAGAATTTCCTTATCAGTTTTTATTATATTAATAAGAATAATATTGTCTTCGATCAATAAACAAGTTATACAATGTATGTCAAAAATCCAAAACTCTTAGTGGAAAGATATATATTTTTAAGGAGAGTATACCCATACTTTTATTTCAAGAATGATATGCTTAAGGTGAGTATCTGTACATTATTTAACGAAGAAACATATGCTTGATAAAAGAATAAAATGCATCATAATCCACTGTAAGAATATTATTCTTAGAGTAAGAATTTCCTTATCAGTTTTTATTATATTAATAAGAATAATATTGTCTTCGACTAATCTACGAGTTATTCTCACCCACTTTTTACAATATTATTCTTAAAGCAAGTATTTTCTCATCAATTGCTGTATCAGTAAGATAAATATTGTTTTCGACTAATAAATAGTTATCCAATTTATGTAAAAAATCATAAATTCATAGTGTAAAATAGTATTATTCTTAAAAAGTATACACATATACACATTTCAAGAATGTTATTCTTAAAGTGAGTATATGTGTATTCTTCAACGCAAAAACATTTACTTCATTGAATAATTGTTTGGATCATAGTTTACTTCAAGAATATTATTCTTAAAGTAAGTATATCCTTATAAATAACTTTATTAATAAGAATAATATTGTCTCCGATCAATGAAAAGGTATTCAATTTATAACAAGAAAAAAAAAAATTTAAAAGAAAAAAATATATTCTCCCTAAGAAACTAATACGTTTCTTGGATGAATACTTCGGCCATTTCTTGAACTAAGACCTTAAAGTATTGAATCAAGCATTTATGTCTTAATCTTAGTAAATATTATGAGAATAAATTATTCTTACATTAAGAATTCACAGTTTCTTTGATTTATAATAATGTTTTAATTTCAGACAATATTGTCTCACATCTAAAGAATATTTTTGAGAATATCGGTATTTTTGGGTTAAGTAAATATATATATTTTTTTTTTTCCGTGTACTCTACAAACATTTAAACTCACCTCTTTGCAAATTTTGCAAAAAGATAATTCTTACACGTTCTCTTGACTAAAATTCATGCTCAGCAAAAAATGTGGTCTACCACCCTAAAGTTGAGATTCATTTGAATGTCATAGGATTTCACAGAAACTTTTTTCAAAAGTGATAGACCACTTTCTTTGCTGACTGTAACTAAGTAGACTCTTATTTTCTTCTTGTATAAAATAATGTAGTCTGAAATAAAAGTATTGAATGGAATTGAATTGAACCCTGTCCGTCAGAAAACGAATTCGATGATGCAAGAGTAGTTACGAAACCGCAGATCATAAACTTCCATCACAATAACGACATGACAACATCATCTCTACTAATTAAACTTTTATTACAGCCACATACTTGAGCCGTTTTCGGAGTGTCTGCGCCTGACTTGGATTTATAGGTCGCTGTGAGTCTTTAGTAATGAATTTGTGTCAACTGTTCGCAGACACAAATTCATTAATAAAGGTTTCTTTGATTATTTAAATTCTTTGGTATTTATTTTTTTGTAACTTCTGCCTGTACCACGTTCTTTGCTCGCGTGGTTTGGGATAAAAATTAAAAAGTATCCATTCTTTAATTGAGGTCATAAATTTTCAGCTGTTACAATGTCAGTAACAAACATTCAAACTTTAGAATTTACAATATTATTAGAGTTTAACTTAAGTTTTATAGCGATTTGTTGCTGCACATACAAGGAGAGACTATGTGACTTAACGCTAGGTCTTTCTTTCTTTTTTGTGTATAAATTTATTTGTTTTTGTTTTTGACCTTTTTTTTCTTGCTTTTTTACTGTACTGCTCTCCTAATTGTGTGTGTCAAATAAACAAATTCTCATTCTTATTCTTATTTATTACTATAAAATTAAAATTTAAAAACCATCCACCAATCCGACTCAAAACCGAGAGTAGGCAGTGACCCAACTGTAAGAATATTAGAAGGCTGGTCATGATGATGATGGCAGTTGCTCAAGACGAAAAAAAAACAACAGCAAAGCAAATGCTCTACAGCAGCTGACTAAGCCATTTTTGATATAAACATTTAACATACTGGATCTATTTTCACAACCTAAAAACTTGCAAAAGACGTAAAAAAACTCCTGAAACATAGCGGCCGTAAAATATAATTTGTAACGTACAAGCTTTGTGACTCACTATGAAAACTATAAAAAACTCTATCAACGAACGCCACCAACGAAAATAAACACAATAGGGCAAGAAAATAGAATAATAAAGTTTTTTCGTACACGAACAATAAAAAAGTTGGCGCATCGTTAATCAAACAATTAAATACGTTGGTACCGACAGTGTACATCTTCAAAATATGGGTCACTCAAAATCTCTTATTGCATGTTATCTTTATAATAATATAGGACGCATGGTAGAAAGATTCAACTTTTGGACCCAACCCGTCCTGCGTTTTTATACTTATCTACTTTATATTTATAGACAGATTATAAAGGATTGGTACAACGGGTTGCATCACATAATTCTAAACACTTAGATTTCTGTGGGTTATTATGACAATGTAAATAACTAAATCTCAATAAGATTCTCACCTGTAAATTTATAAATCCGGCGGTTTGATCGTTAATCAACGTAATTATTGATTAAAATGAAAACTTACCGCTAGGTCCTCAATTTTATGTGCTAGCAGATAGACAATCCTTTGAAGACCCGCTCCCGACCCGCGCCTGACCCGCGCCCGTCCTCTGTGTGTTTTGCGCTTTAACTATTTATGTTCTATCAGCCGTATCCGTATCCGGAATGCTTTTGACAATCGTAAACGTTAACTTTTCGTCCAGCTGTAATTAATATGCATTGGATTTTTGTAGTTCCTTATGCTATAAAGTGGTGCTATTAATAATTTCATACATAACTGTCTCAGGATATGCATTACCTATAAGTAAAGTTAGTAATTTTTTTTTTAATACAAATGCACTATTTGAGTTGAGTTGAGTTGTGGGTTTAAAAAAATAATTTATTTCTCGTCTGGTGGTTATAATGTTGTAGTGTCGGTCCGGCAACTCGTTAACTGTAGCTTTTAAAATTTAAACATGATGTCAGTCATGCAGTTCTGCGAACAATAATAATGCTGTGTTGTTTGCGGCTCTTTTGAACGAACCTAAATGCATGTGAAGTTGTATATAAAGCCGCGCTTACATTATTCTGTCGTGGCGTGTCGTGCTTGTGGCGCGTCATAAGTATATCGTATCCATAAATTACAGAATGTGTCACGCACGACACACTGCGCTTTAGTAATATAATGACAGAGGCCTTCGGGCGGCCTAGAAACTCTGACACCAGAGTTGGCCACTGACTCATACGAACGAACGAGTAATATAATTCTAACCATACAAAAAGTATGGATACGATGCTTATAACGATTCACGACTCACGCACGACACGACACGACAGAATATTGTAAACATTATGAATGTGAATTCACTGGTTGACAATGACAACTGCAATTATATTATCTTACGTCTGACATGCGGTAGTAGTCTGTTGTTTATTTATCTTATAAAAACAACGAAGTTTAAAAACAACTATTATTGGCGGTATTACCTGGCGGTATTAAAGCAATAATAATTATTTTGATCCTAGAGTTTGCTTTTCTCGGTGACTGTTCTCGACTCATAGATTCAATGGAAGCAAAGGGTGGTGTGAGTTGCAAAACAAAAATTATTATTTATTTTACGATTCGTCAACTCACACCAACTCACACCATGAATGTTGGGACAAGATTCATGGTGTGAGTTGACGAACGACTCTTTCACTTATGTATAGGTATTTAAAATTCAAAAGTTTGGATGTTTGTTTTTCAATCATTTCAAGCTGGATCGATTTTGATAAAACTTGATAGTTAGAAAAATTATGATTCATTGCATAATTGACTGAGCGAGCGAAGCAAGCGAAGCGTTTTAGTTTCATGATTGGCCAAATAATGCTTTTGTCCGTCAGTCTATGCTCAGGCGTGGCACTTAACATCGGGCGACCGACTTGACCGTGTTTGATCATAAAAAAATATACTTACTCTAGACTCTAGCCATTACCTACCTACCACAATATTCAAATAAGGCCCTGATCGAAAGTGTAAAAATTCTATGGTGAAACTGTATTTTTTTAGTAGCATTGCCTGCCAAAAATAATTTTGAACCGTGTAAATGGGCCTTCCTAGCTGGAAACAAGTTGTGTCCGAGCAAGCGAATACATTTGCAAATCATCCCAAAGGCTTATCCTCGGAACCTAACCATTCACTCGCAGAGGTCAGCAACCAGCAAGTTTCAAATTCAGGAACATACGTTAAACAGTTATTTAAATCCAACTGTCAGTGAGCACGGGCTGAGGTTTGATTGAGATTTTTAGAGCTGTGTAGTTTACTCGGGTAAAACCAGCTGAAAACTAAAATTGTGTAGGTGACCTTTACCTACACAAATTTATTATAAAATTTACGAATAAGCTTTTTTTGAGTATTCTAAAAGTTAAATCAAAGTAGGTAAATTAAGTGGGTACCTAGTGGTGTCGATTTTGCTGTAAACTAAAATATATGTAGGTAGGTAGTATGCAAATAGCTGCTATTCGCAAACTGTGCTGATGGCATGGTAGAAATAATTCTTACAAACAATTTTAAGGTTGTCGGTTGTCGGAAACGGTCGTGCACCAATGAGTTTTACCATTAAAATAAAATTATTTATTTTTTACTCTGAAACACTGAATTACATCGCGGTCTCCGACAGAAAATTGACATGTCCAGGAACTACAAGTTGAAAAGACAACCTGCCGATGCCATCTACCAATCTCCATTGAGTCCGCGTGACCCAACCACTATCGCTTAACTCCGCTCAAGTAAGCCAATATCCTAGTTAGAGGAACTTATGAGGCGTTCATGATGGCGCAGATCAACATCGTGTTTACTAACGTCACAGATTATTATAAAAGCTCATTTAATTAAAAAACGGTCTCACGTCCACCTACGCGTCGCGCCGCGCGCCGTGTCACTCAACCCTGATGAAGACTCTCGAAATTGAGTCGAAACAGTGTCGGTACCTCTTCACCGATATACCGGTACGTGAAAACACCCGTTTTTAAAATTAATGATATAGTTCACGATAGTTTTATTAGTAAAATTATAAAAGCTGACGTGTAAACTAAGAACTAAGCAATTTGGTCGGTCGCTTGGCCTGAAACCCTATACTTACGTAAGGCAAGCCCTCGGGTACAATACAGTAGTCATCTCGGGAGTACGAACCCGCAGGCAATTTGCGTAACTCAAGAAACAAAGATCAATTCGCAGCTTCATTGATAAAGACAGATAAAGAAGTAGTCTTCTAAAATTAAAACTTCTTTTTTTTTATACCACTAAAGTGGCAACCAAGCGCACGGCCCCCTGGATGGTAAACGGTTACCGTAGCCTGTGTACGCATGCGACATCTTAGATATCACTTGCGTGTTACCACCCTGAGACGTTACATGGAAAGTCTCATGTGCCTTCATCGTCCACGAGCATTGCTGCTTGGCAGCAGAAATAGGTATGGTGGTAGTCCTTCTCTAGTAAGGTGGAGCTTTATCACAAAGAACACTACTAAACTTACTGACAATTCGTTACACGATCTAAAAATAGGTCGAATCACAATGGGCTGTCTTATCGCTAAGTGATCTCTACCAGACTGAGTCGCTGTCGTATATTTTGTAAGTAGGTATCTACTTGTTGATTCTATTCGAAATTTTGCTAGTTCGATAACACTTTGAAAGGTTTATAACACGTTTTAATAAAAAAAAAAAAATACGCCACAAGCATTGGTATATTTGTATCACCATTCGATACCAGTTGTTTCGGTACCACTTACTGTACGACTCACCCTTTGACTATAACTTTATAATTTAATTGCATTTTGATCTATCTAGAAATATGACAAAAAATACGTATTGGAAAAATGCTAGTGTTCATAAGCTTTATAAAAATGTTTTAAACCTCGACAAACCATGTAGTAATTAGCAGCTGACCAAAGTCCTCACAACACACAACAGGCTGGTCTGCCATTATTATCAACAGTCAATGGCTATTGTCCAGCGCTTTATGACTCAATTCTGTTTGTTCAACTTTTTTTAGTTCAATGATATACGGAAAGAGAATGAATTGAGAGCTTTTTGCGAGCTAGCTCCCTATCTCCAACTCTACTCGGCATCCATAACAATAGATAGATAGATAGATAAACACTTTATTGTACACAAGGATTACATAATAAATTTGAATGTAGCAAGTAGATAGTGGACGATGTAGTAGATAAGTAGACAGTGTAAGTAGGCGGCCTTATCACTTAAAGCGATTTCTTTCAGGCAACCAGGTAGGATAGCAAGAGCAAAGTTATAATGGACGGGGGTGCACAAACTATGATAATAGTTAAAACTGATAAATACATAACAAACAAAATCCTAATACTTAAATACCATCAATAATATAATACACTAATAATTAATAACACTATTACATTTAAAATGAATATCTGAAAAACAAAGAAATAATAAGTTACAAAAGAGTCTCTTTACCATAAAACTGCTTTAGCTTATTCTTGAAATCTTGAATCAAATTTATCACGCGCAATATAGGTATTAACCTACTGTAAAATATTGTACAGTGTCGCTACGTAGGTGTAGCTTTTGCAGATTGATGAATCACTGATTTCGGATTTATATTTGAAGCGTGCTCGAAACTATCGTATTTTAGGAAACAGCTGCGGGTGATGTTCTGTGAAATCATTACCTAGATGCGATTTGTAAACAATTCTATTGTCTATCTGTGTTATTTCTTTCATTTATTTTGTTGTGATAATTGTTTACAAATATTTTTTATTGTGCAATCTATACCGCGATACTGCGCTAATCCATTTACAGCTCGCGACTCACGTAGCCAAGGTACTTTAGTGCTAAGGGAGGCTAATAAACCAATAGGTTACCTGGTGGTAGGACTCTTCAGCAAGAGTCCGTCTTGGTGGGTACCACCGCAGTGTCAGATATTCTGCCTCCAAGCAGTAGTGTGCAAGCATTACTGTGTTTAGGTTTGAAGGGCACGGTAGCAAGTGAAATTACTGGGCGAAAGAGACTTAGTAACAATGTCTCGGGGCGATAAGCGCAGTGCAGTGCCACGAAAATACTTGAAAACTTTAAGCTTTGGGTGGCACTGCATCTGTAATAGTCAGGCGTGGTGCTTAACATCAGGTGGGCGCCTTGATTGTCTTGTCACTTGCTGACATAAAAAAAAAAAAAGTACCTATGTGAAATAAAACTGCTGATGAAAGTGTTTTTATTGTTACGTACCTAGGTACTGTAATATGCCAAGCCGAGATTCCAGAGCAGAGAGAGAGAGAGAGAGAGAAAGCTTGAGGCAGCAATATAGGTACAATATCGAATAAGGCTAAAGTTTCGCTTGAAAATATTTTTAATCGACATTTCCCTCGTTTCCCTCTCGGTAATATTATCGCCCAATTGCGTTTTACGTCATAACAAGATGTTGCGAGCAGCGGACATGGTTTGTGACGTGTTGAAAAATCAGCATTGGGTGCGTTTTTACAAAACTAATTTATTAAGGTTTTGCCACAGGTTTTGCCTTCCATTGCAGTAGGTTTTTTCTTCTTTTGTTATATGTCTGTCATATTCGACAACATTATCAATGTCAAGTACCTATTTAACTAATTGTCGCAACAAAGATTTCTTAGCGTCAAAGTGTCGCAATAAACAGCAACAAACAAAATTATTAAATATTATAAGTATAAAAAAAATGTTGGTCGTTTCAACCAAATTACAAGCACACCACCCTTCTATTCCAATCACCTACACCTGTTGTCAAGACAACGAGTCATATTGGATATCACTACCACCTATAAACAACAAAACTCAAAATAACTCGATACCTAAAGCAATGCAGTCATTGGCAAGATGGCCAAATAAATTACTACAGTGGGATATATACAGGCTAAAAAAAAAACTAAAAGAAGGCTTCATTAAAAGCCATAGTAAAGGAGGTCCTCCTTTACCTCATTACCAAGCTTTGAGTATAATTTCCTTTCTCATTCCTTACGACATCAAAGACACAACCTAACAATAAGTCTGGCAGTCGTAGGGTTTTTTTTATTTCCTTCACACTACTGTACCTATCTCAATCCAAACTTTCCTAATAATTAACCACACAGAAACGAAACGTGTTGTTCAGAGAGCTAGGTTATGTACTTATAATTATGTTTTGATGCTTGTCAATTCGGCCTATTTTATTAAGTATTCTTATTTTTTATCATAATGTATCCATTGACTACAATTTATATAACTTTGCATGAATCATTTTGTAAAGTCATCATGACAGCCTTCCCACTGCTGGGACACTGGCCTACTCTCAGGCGAGAGTGATTGGGTCTTAATTCACCACGCGTACCCAATGCGGATTGGCGGATGGCACATGTCTTTCGAATGTTTAGTTCTTGGACATGCCGGTTTCCTCACGATGTTTTCCTTCACCGTATGAGAGCACTGGCATTGCGCACATAAATTTTTCGACAGAAAAATCCAAATCCGGGTTTGAACCCACGACCTTAGAATCGGAAGGCTACCACTACCACTAGACCACCGGTGCTCTTTTTTTATTTTGTAAAGTAATCTCTATAAAATGCTTTGTAGTTAAAAATAGATAAAGGCCTATAAAGGAAGATTTCAGGCGGCCTAGAATTGACCACTAGGGCCGTCACACACTGCAACTATATTGTTACTTTAGTTGCTTTTTAAATGACGGTCTTACTAATAAGATTTATTTACTTATTTTTGTGTGCTAAGCTAATAGCATTATTATTATTATTATTTTATCTAGCTTAAACTGTCCCACTGCTGAGCAAAGGCCTCCCCTTCATCTCTCCCTATCCCGGTCCGGTGCCATCTCCTACCAGCCCTTGTGGAAGACTAGGTCGTCACACCAGCGCTTTCTTGGTTTGCCTCGGCGTCGTCTTCCACCTTCCGGGATCCACTTAGTTACGACCTTAGCCCATCTATTCTCTTCCATACGGGCAGCATGACATGAATATTACCATAGAGTAGCAAAGATGTTAGTTACTTCAATAAGTACTTACTTTGCTTTGAAAAATAGTCACCGCAAATGTTTTACAGCTTTTTATGTTGGACGCTATGAATTAGTCCCCTCCTTACCCTCTCTCAAAGGTAAAAATATAAGAGAAATTTAGAAAGAAGGTTTTAAAATGGGCCTTTTCTACCCATTATCTACACTCTGCAAATTATTTGGGTTTTCAATACATCATACTGTTGGCCTGTGCCGCACTTGACGTGACAAGACTAATGGTTCCCCCGGGATAAGCGAATCTAATTTGTCCGGGAACGCATGAATATGTATGAGTATGTATACAAACATTATTTTTAATACTATAGGTACCTTGTGTTCCGTGGAAGAGGCGTAAAATCGCCTGGGCACACCAAGCTACTTGGTTGTGTCGTAAGAAAAGTTTTTTCGACACTATACTGACTACTGAATTAAAATGACTCTTGTATATCTGTATTGATGAAACTCGGTTAATATAAAAAGTAAACATGTAATGTCTGTTATACAGGGTCATTCATTATCAACCTGACAAACTTAAGGGATAGGTTCCACACATAAAAAAATATGTATTTGTATTTTTTTTTATGTATATTTTGTCTTAAAAATCCTAAGTAAACAAAAAAAAATCGATTACGTTTTTCTGCTCAATTATTATTTATCATTGTTGGGAATCGAGTTAAGTGGCGTAATAATGAAATATTCGAATGTGCGCGCCCCGTAGCGGGTCATTGACACGCACAGGTCAAAGACGCGCGGGTTATTGACCCGCAATTCATTGTCGCGCGGTTCACTGACTCGTGCCGAGCGCTGCCTTTTCGAGGACAACTAACTACAAGGATAACTAATTATTAAGCAGAATTACGTAATTTTTTTTTTAAATACAAAAAAATGTTTAGAAAAAAAAAAGTACAAGTATTTTTTTTTATGTGTGGAACCTATCCCTTAAGTTTGTTAGGTTGATAATGAATGACCTTAAATAACAGACATGTTATATAACAGGCCTGTTCCACGGAATATAAATAATGTTTGTATTCTTACTCATACATATTCATGCGTTCCCGGACAAATTAGATTCGCTTAGCCCGTATAGTCAAAGTCTGTAAGTCATAAACCAAGTCCCCGAATCGCAATTTTTCACAAATCTTTATAGAGAAAACTTCGGTAACTAAACTACTCATAAAAATCCAATAAAAACATCATTAAACTTTTATCATAAACTTGAAATAAACGTATTTCTGTTGGGCACAAAGCTAAAACTTTAGCAAAAGCTTATTTTACGCCTGTGTGGAATAAATTTGTAAAAACCATACATTTTCCTAAATCGTGGTAATACTATGTTAGATCTACAGCTTTATGGCTAATTCATGGTTATACCCTCGATAAAGGATAACTAATTTTTATTTTATGCATGCTTAAAAGAAGATTTTCAGACCCTGTACATGTACAATTTATCACTGCCTAGCAAGGTCCTCTGAAATTCTGTGTAAGCTTGCGTTCATACTCTTTAAACATTTAAGTGTCAAACAATAACTTGTATTGTTAGCAAAAGTCAAGAAATATTTTAGGCCGATACAGCATACAATGAGGGACGAAAGCCGATCATCTGGGCCGAACTTTTGCGGGACGAATACGGCATACATCGAAAAAATATCACATCATGTTTTCGACAAGCTCTTGAGGCGTGATTGATTGTCAAGCATTCCATAATTTACAATTAAATTATTACTTTGTGCACTGTCATTTAGGATTAAAAGTGAAGAATAGCTTTCCTTAAAATGTATGGTACTTTGTGATAGGGCTCGTATAAAAGGAAAGTAAATTTTTGCAAGTTCCACGCGCTCCAGCTTGCAATACTTTAAGTAGGGGGAATTTACAATGACTTGATGACGTCTATTAGATACACGCAGATCAAGTCGCGTGCGAGGCAACGAATCCTTTATATTAGGAAACTGTTATAGTAAAGCTTTAGCTAGAGTTTAGCGAGTTTCAGCTGCGGTCGGCGAACCACATCAAACAAAACTTCCTCTAAATTGGTATTTGCTCAGATACCTTTGCTGTTATTTATAAAAACCTAGCTAAGCTAGACGCAGGAATAAACAGGTCTGTTTCACCCTGAGTGACGTGTGACAGAAGTATTATCTCATCTCGTTATTGACAGGGTCATACTAATATCTATTCTGTGACAGGGTGAAAGATCGCACTTTTCAAAAAAATAAAAGTGCGATCTGTCACCTCGAGGTGACAAAACTAGGTGACAGATGGGAATAATCCAATCTTACTGGCCTTTACTGAACTATAACTGAACAGAGACTTCACCATGGCTAGCAGAGGATTTGATCCTCTATGTTCTCACCTACACTACTCAGTGATGGTGAGACCCATTCACTACGCTAACCCAATTAGGTAGAGATTAGTAGAGGCACATGTCTTTTGAATTTTTGGTTTTTATCATGCTGTTTTCCTACCAAATCTGATCGCTCATTGTGTCAACGTCTCGTGTAGAAGCGAAGCTGTTCTTTATTAATAAGTATCTCTCTGTTCAACCACAGTACAAGTTCTACTACGACCGTGGCTCAGCTTTGATTTCAAGATTAAAGATTAGCTCTCCCAGCCTACTCTGTGTTGATTGTACCGGTTACCAATATCCTTGGCTTCACCTAGTTCGATTGGCATCACACTGAAGCTATAAGATAAAGAGGGATCATCAAAAAAAAGCTTGGAACCCAGCCGAGTTTGTTTTATTCTTCTAGGCTGGGGCGCGTGGAACTGGCGTAAATTACCCAAAATGATACTTGTGATATGATTGAACAAATATATTTTTTATTTTACTTTTACTTTTACTTTTGTAAACTCGAATAAAAAGTTTTAAATAAGTATAAAAACGCCTATTATAAGAAAACTAAACTACCTCATATTTTGAACTCAAAAGTTTGAAAAAGTTTCTAAAGAATACCTTATATTTCGTTTTTTTAGTACCTAATTTAAATGGAAGTGTAATGTTGGTTTGTAATTAATTAGCCAAAGACTCTAACATAGTATTTTGGAACAATTGTCGCCATTTCCTTTCGATTTGATTTGGATGTTTATTATTTTATTTAAAATGTAAGTATTAACTTTCTCATATTTGGTGAAGATCTGATGAGGATCTTCAGCGTGATGAGCAAAATAGTTCCTCAAAATGCAAAATGTTGCTCACTTTACAAGTTTGTGCTTGCCAGGTCTGCTGTTCGGAGTAGGTACTGCTAGTAATATTAATGTGTTTATACTCAATTCCCAAGGACATAAAAGGAGACTCATTATTCTTACGCCATTATGGCAATTAATTCAATCGTGTAGGCAAACTCGTCTCGAGCAAGATATTAGGTACTGTTGTGCTTATTCTGCATTATTGGTCTGTAACTAGTAGTAATTAACTATAGACATACTTTGTCTACTAAATACTTAGTAGCTTTGAATTACATCACACTACTTAATATTATAAAAGCGAAATTTTGGAAGTTTGTTTGGATGTTTGAAAGAATAATTGTTCCTCTATAACTCGATAACCACTGAACCGATTTGGCTGAAATTTTAAAATAAGTTAGATATTGACCGTATATAGGACATAAGCTACCTTTTATTCTGAAAACAATACGTTCCAGAGTTCCACGCCAAAGAAGTCGCGGGCAGCAGCTAGTTAACTATAATACTAAGTTAGCCATTGAAGGTGGTTCTTTTCTACACTAATATTATAAAGAGAGAAGATTTATATTTTTGTATTTTTGTTTGTTACGAATAAACTCAAAAACTACTGGACCGATTTCAAAAATTATTTCACCAATAGAATGCTATAGTAACATAGGCTATATTTATTACTAGCGACCCGCCCCAGCTTCGCACGAGTGCTTAAGTTTCCATGCAAAGCGAGCAGGGAGCAGAACGGCTAGTTAGTTATAAAAAAATAATTACTCATGCATGCAATTTTATATTATTGCGGTTGGCATGCAAACATATGATTACCGACCACGTAGGCAATGTATATTGCTCATTGTTGTTACTAATAGTCAGTATTTTAAAAGAATCAGTCGCTGAGATCATACTCATGAGTACTTTATCCTATTCCTGGAATCGGGAACCACAAAAATAAATAAATCTAGTTTCATGTACCACGTACTGCATTTATTTTTGTAGAACACGTTTTATGAATTATTTATGTTAGTAAATGGCATTAGAGAACCGAAGTTTGTATTTATTTCACAATAAAAAAAATAAGCTAAATAAATAAATAATAAATAATGCTGGACAATCCACACAGCATCATCTAGCCCCAAGGTAAGCTGCTGTTAAACAGAGCTGAGTTTATGGGTGCTAGATGACTGATATATACTTAATACAATACAATACATAGATAGATATTTTTTATTATTCATAGAAAATACCCAGAACACCCCGGACAAATATTTGTAGATCGTACAAACATTTGACCTGAGGCGGGAATCAAACCCGCAACCTCCGCGTCGCAGGCGGACCTGCGCCCGCTGCGCCACATCGGTATAGTGATAGGTTTTTAAACCACTGCCTTAGTCTTCCGATTCTAAGGCAGTGGGTTCGAAACCGATTGTACAACAATGGGGTTTTCCACTTGAAAAATTGATGTGCACAATGCCAGTGCTACAGTGCAGTGAACACTGAAAGAAAACATCGTAAAGAAACTGGCATTTAAAAAACTAAAAATTCGAAAGACATGATGTCCACCAATCCGCATGGGATCCGCGTGGTAGATTAAAACCCAATCACTCTCGGTCGAGAGTAGACCAGTATCGGCAGTGGGAACATTAGCTGTTAAGGTGATCACGATGAAGCTAAATAACATAAATTTCAAAAACCTAAGAGAACATAATAATCTGTCGGTAATGCCACGTAACGTAATTAACCAGCTTGTCTAACCATAGAGATTAGAGACTTGTAAAGTAGGTAATTGTTTATTCCACACAGTTAAGTTTGGCTCAAACTTCAAACGAATTCTCAACTCGTGTCTGAATTCCCAAGAACTAAGTCAACTGTTGCTCAAGGTTATTTTGAGGCAGATGAGTGGTTAACCAACAATGCGAGAGATAAACAGTACCTTGGATTAGCACCCCGACGCTTGTCCTTTTTCATTTCAATCTTAACTTTGTTGAATTAAAGTTGAAAGATAATAAAAATTAATACGCAACTGAAAACGAAAAAAATCAGCACATTCGACGTTTTGCGAACTTAGAGTACTCTAGTCGACGTTCTGTCGCCATTTTGCCGAGACTTGTAGAAGACGCGACGAGTGGACGACCACCATAACGGGTATCGCAAGACTTGTAACAGTCGCGTATGATCACCATAAAAATGTATATGAAATACTTCTGGGACACAGATCATCGAGACTCGCGTAGGATATGTATACGAGTAGGTAGTATGTACTTGTGGCATTATCCCCTTTACAGAGGATTTTGGGATTTTAGTGTCAAAATAAAGGGTAAATCTCATTTACTATTCTGTGAAATATTTCAATAAAATAACTAGATTATTGAAAATTGAATTTTTATTCCCCTTTGAAGAGAAAATCATTATTTTGATACTATTCTATAAATACTGTAATGTACCTAATAAGAGCCTTGCGTACCAGCTCCGAGTGTTTCCACACAAGAATAAATTATTAATGGGCAGTAAATGCATTATTACCAACTCCCAAACCACAGAATAGTTCAGTAATGAACCCATAGCGTACGTATAATAATGCACCTTTCATGTTATAGCAATGAAAAAGTCCATAATGTACAACATGAAATAAATTTTTAAGCAGGTTTTTTAACCCCCGACGAAAATGAAGGGTTATAAGTTTGCTGTGTTTATCCGTGTAACTGTGTATCTGTCTGTTACATCGTTGCTCCTGAACGGATGAACCGATTTTGATTAAGTTTTTATGGTGTCATCAAATCAAATCAAAAGTGCTTTAATCATTCACATTACATCACCACAAGGACCACTTTGAAACGTCTTACAAGCTAGGAAAATATACGCCAGTTCCAACGCGCCCATGCCGTAAAAGAACTAACAACAACATCGGCTGAGTTCCTATCGCTTTTTTGGCATGACCCTTGCTATTGTTATGGATGCTGAGTAGAGTTGGAGCACATTCGTCCCAAGCTTTTGTACAATTTATTTTTGTGGGTGGAACCTTTTCCATAAATATTATTATGACTAACAATAAAATACCCTAATATAAATCCAGGCTGTATGTTCAAAGTTTAGTAATTTTACGGTACAAGATACCAAACTAAATCAATTTGTAGGTAGTACATTAGTTCCTAGTTTTGTTTTTCTAGTAACCTATCACAACATTGAGGCACACGAACGTATAATATAAATTCATCCCATTACTCTGTAAAACTAATCGTTACCTACGCTAAAATAATATCGGCCAAGGTCTCTACTTTGTTTGACTCTTGCTAATTTGAGAGACACGAATTTGCGTGGCTAAATGGCTAAGTGGGCTCGAAGACATATTGTTTGCGATCAGTGATGTCTACTGAAGACTATTTGTATGTTAATTCGTTAGTTTGTTGTTTGTTAGGTTGTCCGCTTAGATAATCTTAGCTAAGATGAGTAGATAGTGTTAAGCTGTAAATAGTTAATTGTTTAAGAAGGGTGTTTGGTTACTTTGGCTGTATTAAAGTAAACTGAAATGGATGTTTGTAACACGCTTTTTATTTTATTAATTTTTATTAATTGAGGTATAATAAAGTATTTCAGTCGTCACGGATATAAGTGGTAACATAAATTTATACACACACGCACACAGACTTTCGCATTTAGGCACAGAACATGATTTAGGTATAATATTAGTAGGATAATCCTACATATTAAAACTCACACACTGACCGAAAATAATTAAAAGTATGTTACTCAATATATGTAGCTCAGTGTGTCTCATAAAAGCGCTCATGTCATAGCTGTCTAAGTCAACTAAAAGCAACGTTCCGCGATATCAGCATTTGGATGGCTGACCTGCGCTTCAGAGGTTCAGTCCGTCCTTAGGCCACGATAGATATATCGGTCGGTCTATAAGCAGTAAACTTTGCCACAAGAGTTGGTCACTCATTATTAAATTTTTTGCGCTTTTATTCATAATCGTGTCGTGAACTTACTACAGAACCAGGGTTAGTGTGTCTCAGCCAGCCTTTCGACCAACCCGCCACATAAATTAAATATTAAAAATGGTAAATAGAAAAACAAAGTTCAAAGCTTTTCTTCTAAACTTCGGCTCTCCTCTAACAAAGCTTTGAAAGTTTTACGAGACTTTTTAAAAACTTTAAAAGCTACTTTGGAATTTTCTTATAAGAGCTATCTTGCTGCGGCCCCAAGTTTTTTTGGGTCTGATGAGAACCGTCATGAACACCGTCTTATTCGAAAAGTATCAGTTAGGTTTGAAGAATACACACACGACTCAATAATGGTAAGCATTGTTGGTAGAACAAAGCATAACGTTTGTCACTTTTATTTGCCTTTACACGAATTGTTTTGAAGGTATTGGTTATAGAGTTGGCCACCAACGAACACGCACGTAATTTATAAAAATTATGTTAGTGTCTAGTCTTATTCATTAGTATTCTAGAACTGTACTTAAGAGTTGTGAACCGAGACTCAGGCATCGATTTCGTGATAGTTTTGTATAAAAACCTGAAAGGTTTCCGATACTGGAAATAATTAAATAAATATTAGTAGGCATTTTTACACAGCGTCATCTAGCAACTAAGCAAAGCTTTTACTATTAGGACCGGGTATCAGATAGATAGAATATATTAATATTCGTTCTTTTTGCACATACATTGCATACCAGAAATACCACAAAGTTTGCGTTCGCTACACGACTTTACAGTTGCATTCAATTGGACTTTATGTGCCTTAGAATAGCTCTGTAGGTATCTACATTACATAAGTGTGTCACTGAGTTATGATCACGCAATTTCATGACACATTGAGCTGTTTTAATTTTCTTATAGCCACTCTATGTTAATCTATGTTTCCCATATATATTTTACTCTTTGAATATGGCTCACAAGTATCACATCATCAACCTAACCAGCATCATAATAATGCATTGCACTGGACAAATAAAGAGCGTTTGATTCATAGAAATGATAAGCTATTCAGGTCACGATGCAAGCACCCATTCCATGAACTGTTTGGGCACCATAACTTGATGTTTTTTGGTGCCGTTAATACAGTGCGCATTTAGGTCTAACTTAGGTCTATCATATTATTATTATCACAGTGTCAGCCCTTTGGCAGCTCCAAAAATATGTGATAAAAGGAATGTGCGTCGAAAGATGGAAGAGCCATAATTATATTGTAAGTATAGTGACTATAATAACGACCTTGGTGGCACGGTGAGCATACACTACCCTCTAGAAGCGAGAGGTTGTAGATTATGTTTCCGCTTACCAGCTCGTAGTTCCTGATACACCCACGACACAGGGTGTGGGGTAAAAACTACGTTGTTAATGGGAAGCGTAGAGGTAGCAACTTACAAAGTCGTCGTAAATGACGATTTCTATAATTAGATCATGATCTAAACTGAAATATTGAAACTACCGACTGCAGAGAAACCTGATTCTTTATGAGAATATTAGGTATTTGGCTAACCTACCCACTTTTCTCGAGAATCAAATAAATCGTTTGAAAATGGGTGTTTCTCCTTGGCTCGTAAAATTTGTTGTGACATCGAAACTATTAACTGTGCTATTTGATTTATTTAAACTGTGCTATTGGTCATAAATATTAGTGTACGTACCCATTTGGTGGCCAGTGAATAGATACATTTATATAATCTTGGGTAACAATTTGACATCATACTTATATGATTGCGATTTATTTAATTAATATAAACGGGAGGAATTAAAAATATAGAAGTCCAATACAAATATTTATATCAACAGTGATTAGGTGCATATATACCTTATTCCTTGACTACGCATAAAATGACCAATATTAAAATTAACAGCCAACAGTAAATTTTCAGTCTTATTTCCTTGAAGAACCGTGCTACTATCAATAAAAATAACTCCTTTGAATGGTTTAGGGGAGCTATAAAAGGCATTTCTGAAATTCAACCCGTTTAGAGGTAAGTATTATAGCATTGAAGTTTCCTTCAGACGGGTAAAGTCACAGCCATTCCAAGTCATGAATAAAATATGCATAGAATTTCAATTTCTAGGACATCGTCCGTCTGAACAACTTTTTATTAAACGCGCCAGTGATTGTGAAGGAATTTCGAAAGACTGTTTTAATATTGTCAAAGGTCATTGTCTTAAATGGAAAAACAGGCTGGTATTCTTAGTCGTGAGGTGACTCAGGGTGAGGTATTTTTTTCAGTGTAAAGGTGATCCTCCACCGAAGCGGAGTAGAGCTGCGTCGACAGAATAATCATGTTAAAATTGCGCATTTACGTGACATTGCAATGACAAGATTCTGTTGGTTGACTAAATGCGCTGTCGAATGGAGCAGCTTTCTTACTTTACTACTACTCGTCTCTTACTACTTGAGGCTCTAACAGTTGCTAGACCATGGCCATGTTAAAGACAGAAACAGATTACGTATCGGAGACGTTTGCCAGAGTTGGCCACTGACTCTATACCAACTTACTGTTATTACCATTCTACTTGTCTTTATTTTTACAGGGAAGATCAAACTTTTTCCCATCTGTCCTGGCACTGGGCAAACTATAGATTTTTATAGTATTTGCGGAATTTTATTACCTGATTGCGAAAGGTTAAAACAGACTACTGGGCAAGCTAATCCTAAATCAGAACAAATTCACGTATCAATAAATAGGGCACTAGCTCAACCACAAAATAACAGTAGCGAATGTTTCTAATTCAGCATACCATGACATCAGCTGTTGAGTCAGACAGCGGGACGCGCTATTAAATTATTTATGCAGAACGGTAGTGAGTAATATCACACCTATTAAAATAAACAATTTATATTGGGTACACGGTGTGGTGTGTACATGGTAGGAGGCCTGAGAGTTCGTGACATCGCCAACAAGCTGCAGGAGAGTGGACAGAGATGACACGTCAAGAGGAGACCACCTGCCTACGTTGGCAACCAAACACTAGAACTGTCCGTTACCAAAAGAAGATCTAGAATAGAGAAGGGAGACCAAGATCACATGAACGGTTGCACAATGATATAGCGGCATGCAATATTTCGGAGGAAAATGTCAAGGATAAAGCCAAGTGAGAGAAAAGCTGTGCACAGATTTTCTAAATATATTTGTCCCACATAGTGGTACCATGTGGT
Organism: Colostygia pectinataria; assembly: GCA_951394395.1. Lineage (NCBI taxonomy): Eukaryota > Metazoa > Arthropoda > Insecta > Lepidoptera > Geometridae > Colostygia > Colostygia pectinataria. The sequence continues at coordinate 8,559,148 of OX596362.1, forward strand.
GTGTGTGTCTTTTCTTTATATAGTCACATGGTACATGGTGGTATCATGTGGGGCTAAGCCAAGGATAGAAAAAGAGTGGTGTGTGTGGATTACGAACCAATGAACTCTTGAAACCATGAAGTCAGCGGGATTTGACGACCGATGCGGCGCAGCGGGCGCAGAGCCACCTGCGACGCGGAGGTTGCGGTTTCGATTCTCGCCTCGGGTCAAATGTTTGTACGATCTACAAATACTTGTTCCGGGTATTCTGGGTATTTTCTATATACAGGGTCATTCATTATCAACCTGACAAACTTAAGGGATAGGTTCCACACATAAAAATATATATATATATATATATATATATATATATATATATATATATATATTTATGTATATTATGTCTTAAAAATCCCAAGTAAACAAAAAAAAATCGATTACGTTTTTCCGCTCAATTATTATTTATCATTGTTGGGAATCGAGTTAAGTGGCGTAATAATGAAATATTCGGGTGTGCGCGCCCCGTAGCGGGTCGAGGACACGCGCAGGTCGAGGACGCGCGGGTTATTGACCCGCGGTTCATTGACGCGCGGGTCACTGACACGTGCCGAGCGCTGCCTTTTCGATTTCTAAGAAGGATAACTAATTATTAAGCAGAATTACGTAATATTTTTTTTAATATAAAAAAAAAGTACAAGTATTTTTTTTTATGTGTGGAACCTACCCCTTAAGTTTGTCAGGTTGATAATTAATGGCCCTGTATATAGAATAAAAAATATCTATCTATGTATTGTATTTTATTATGTGTACATCAGTCATCTAGTACCCATTTTTTTTTTGTTAACGTGGGCAAAAATGCATTTACGCATACCCGTCTGCGGGGAAAGCAGACGAGCTATGTCGGACTCTCCGTCACAGATTGCGACGACTACCTACTAAAAAGCCCACGATGTTCCTTCATCAACAACTGTTGGACAGAGCTGCGGGACCGTTTGCAAACTCTCCGCGGCTCTGTCCACAGTCATCTAGTAGTAGTAGTCATAACACAACTCTGTTTAACAGCAGCTTACCTTGGGCTAGATGATGCTGTGTGGATTATCCAGCATTATTTATTATTATTATTTATTTATTTATTATTATTGTTCATTAGATCATCGTAGTGGCAGATATCAGCAGATCGCAGTTACCTGCTCTGTTTTCAAGCAGTAGTGTATTACTGTAGCTATAGTTAGGTTTGAAGTAGAGCGCCCGCGTATCAAGCGGTGGTTGCGGGTTCAAATCCCGCATGAGGCAAAATATTTTTTGGGATATTATAATCTTTACTGCTGACTTAAATAAAAAACACTATTGAAATAGTAATTTTTCCTTTTGAATGTTCGCGAAGTCAAATGTACCGAAAGTCTGGATCTAGCATTTAAAAAACGATCAAATCACCGATCTTTGGTGCTAAAAGTAGCATTTGCTTTGACCCTCACCGGTAACCATCAAAGCGTTCAACAAGGTATCGAGGAAGTAGTAAAACGTCTCTATCAATGGACGTCTGGTTATTGATTGATGGTTCTCGACTCGTCTGGTTTTGGAGATGCATAATGATTAAAATATATAAGGGCGTTTATATAGGAGTAATAAAGTTACCTATTGAGAAACTATTTTGATACTTACCTGTCTTAGTTGAACTACTATTTAGGCCTGGATTCGATCTTACTTAAAAGCACTATTCGGAATATAACTAACTTTATATTTAACCTTATTCCCAGAACTGTTGGACCAGAAGTTGGTCAAATCAAAATTATGATATAAAGAGGATTTATACTTAGCTTTTATAAGCAAACCAAAAGGCCACCAAATGTCTCCTATGATTGAAATTCTGCGAAGCCAATTAACCCAACTGTCATCACGTTAATAATTATATAGAGCCTACGGTGTGCTGAAGAAATTGAACGTGGATTGTGTAAAGTAATTTATATTTTTTCGTTTTTTTTTTAAACTTTCGCGATTAGAACACATTGTTTTTATAATATTTGAGGGATTTTATAGCGTTATCACCTTTTTTATTTCTCCCGATGTTTCGATTATGTTGCAACAACCGTGATGGTCGCAGGCAGACTACGAAAAATCCCGCATATATTATAAAAACTATATATTTTTTCAGGCTTATTAACGTATAACGTATTTCCATTCATTCGGTTACAGCAGTTATGGAATGACGGAAGTCTTGAAGCCGTCCATAAATTCCGTCACAAGTATACTGGCCTCTGACCTATAATAATAATCATGTCTTTCCTTAGTAATTCATGACAAACAATCAACCAGTAGGTAAGTAGGTACCTACATAAGTCATTTAAAAGATAAAAAAATCCTGACCTATTTAATTGAATAACTCACTCAGAATTTAAATCCCACAGCAGCAATTAAACGAATAATAATAAAGATGATCCATTATTAAAAATATACGGTTCTAAAACATCTGCTAATCCCAGAAATATATTTATTGTGCTTATCCCACCGGCACAATAATATATTTCTGGGTTGCGGCGACATTAAACTTGAGCAGCTGATCTAAATCTGTGCTAGTGAGATCACCGTCACTCGTCGATTGACGACGATGCGATATCACTGAACGAATGCACAAGAAGTCAGCAACTGCTGCAACAACGGACTTTTGAAAAACCTCTAAGTATTGCAAGAGCACTGGAAACCAGCATGTTCGAAAGCGAAATATTCAAAAGACATGATCTGTGCTATCCACCAATTCCAACAATCCACATTTCTCGTAGATCAGTGTCCTAAGGCTGCGTTTCTACCAGAGATGTGCGAGAAAATGTATAGCGAAGGATGTGTTTGTTAAGAACCAATAGAAACATCATTAAGGCTGCATTTCCACCAGATGTGTATAGCGAGGGATGTGTTTGTTAGGAACCAATAGAAACACTTAATTAAGGCTGCGCTTACACCAGAGATGTGCGAGGATGTGTAGCGAGGAAAGTGTTTTTAGGAACCAATAGAATCACTTCATTAAAGCTGTCAGAGCGAAGTTAGGTAAATGTAGTGATTTTATTGGTTCCTAACAAACACTTCCCTCGCTACACATTCTCGCACATCTCTGGTGGAAACGCAGCCTAACAGTAGTTGAAGGCTGACAGTAAACATGGTGTATGAACCTCTAATGATTGACTTCCTGCAAACGCCGAAGTGCGTTACGTTTACGCTAACAAGTAAATAATAAAATTAAGTTAGATGTTCGGCTTCCATTGGGAATGACCCGTGGAAATGCGATTTGGTTTTCACCTTCTGACTTTTTAATACAAATTGACTTTTCGCATGAACCTTCCATAAAATAGATTGATTAGTTTGCGCGCTATCTACAAAGGAACAGAAGGCAGGTAGGGCTCTCACAGAAATGCAAAACAAAAATAATCAATAAGAAGTATCATCAAATATTATTTGATTTGATTTGATCATCGTCAAACAGCCTACTATAGTATATTTCACATAGGAAGGAACAGCCTATTATATAGTCTATTTCACATAGGAAGGGTGCCGACACTCTGGATCAGAGTAAATCAATTTTTACGTTTTACCATCAACAACTCCTAACAATAACGAGCCTATTCGAGAATAGTCACTATATTACTCTTTCGCGTGGAGTAACTGACATCCACGCGTCATATGGTATTTTTGCCGTGTTGTCATTAAAAATAATTTATTTTTTAAAAATCTATTATTTCTTCATTTGTTTAAAGGCGTCTGTGGCTGAGTTTGCCACAATATTAATTCAATTTACTCTCTGATAATAACTGGCGATTTATTCTAAGAGTAAAATTTACTCGTGTTTGGTCGAATCCACCCTGAACGGATTAAAATAAAATTTAGTAGAAAGTTTGATTTGATCCTGAAATGGCATATAGCCTACTTTTTATCCCGGAAAAAATACTGTTCCTGTGTTCCACGCAAACGAAGCAACAGCTAGTACATAATAATCCCTTTCAAATAGTTATTATTGTTTATGAATAGTCTACATAGTTAAAACACAAAATCCCTTTTTAATGAGTTCGTCGACCTCTAGCTAACATTCAGTGCACCATTCATCTACCCTTATCTTATAAATTATTTTTAGTTGGCGACAAGTGCTTTCTATGTAGTCGGGTTGGTTCAAGCTGTAATTAATGTTTTAGATAAGTACTTTTTAAATTATAAGCTGTTTTGAATAGTATTAATGTACCAGCTGTAGTCATTTTAAAATAAAATTTAAAAAGATAATAGTAAATAGTACCTACGTAGGCTATTACCCTTAATACTTATAAATATGTAAAAAATGTTTTTGAGGAAAAAATACCCTTATTAAAAATATTATTAATGTTTACAAATAAGTATTTAAATTATTTTATATCACTATTTTTATTTATTAAGTACAATATATTTACCATGTTATATTAAATATTTCAATACCTACCACTAAAGTTTCAGTACCTACCCCTGCTGATTCTCGATTCTAAAATTGTAAGTTGAACCTAGCCGTATTTGCTTTATTTAAACGACATGTTATTTTATTTTTAATATATTTAATTTATTAAATAAAATCCTCAGCTCTTTGTTATGTAACGAGTCTTAACACTTATCGAATTAACATATAACATTTTTTGTTCATCGGATGGTATAGAAAGTTCTTACAAAACCCGCAAACTCATTGTTACACTCTGTTAGATATTGTTTCTAAAATTCTATTAATAATAAATTTACAGTAATTTATTTCCTCTTATTTCTTTCTAAAACAATTTGTTTCGCCAAAATTGAAGAACAGTTGTTATTTTCCGTACAATACAATACATTACTGCGGTGTGTGCAAACGATTGAGTCATAAAGCTCGCGTAACGATCTATTCGTAACGATCTGTTCGTGACAATATGGACCACTGCTTCACAATAGCCTTATTGTATGTAGCGTATACCTCATGTCGCTAACGTTTACATAGAAGTGAAACTCTTATGTTCTTATTCATAAAACATTGTTATTTTAGCGGCTCGCTTAATTAGACGCTTTCGTTTTCATTCATAAGTTTATTAACAAAAATGACGACATTATTTTACCGTCATGTTAGTTAGAGTGGATTCAACCAACATCTAGAATAACTAGGTATTCTGCGGAATAAGAAATATGAAATACAAGACAAGTAAAGTAAGTTTTACTCGCGAATAAATACGTATTATTTGGAGAGTAGTGCCTATTCGAGTTTGGTCGATTGCAACCTGAGAGGTTTTAAGTAGGTATGATTACCGTATTCTAAAAGGCTCTATAATTGGAATGAGCGTTGTGCTGTCAAAAGTATTTACTAGTCGTATATATGAAACGAATCATGTTTGACAATTTACGATACCTTATTTTATCTTTACAAATTGTAATAACTTGCGTCTTTTTTAAAGAATTACCTACCATTGATTAAAATAGTTGTATCTACCTTGTCACTTAATATTTTTTAAAAGCAAACAAATTACAAAACCATGTCACTTCTCCTTATTCCATATTTACTGGTGCGCGGGGTTTGAGACGCGCGGGAAGGTGCCTAAAAAGTGCCACTTTCACTTATAAATTCACAATGAGACATAGTTAATTATGAGTGGCAAACGTACCGCCATCATTATAACAGCCGATAGACGTCCATTGCTGAACATAGACCTTCCCTAAAAAGACAAAAAAAGACAACCGATTTTGAGCCTCACTATCTTGTATCTTTCAAATGTCTTTGTCCATTGACATAAGAATGACAACGAAAAACAATGCTTAGCATTTATTACATTTTTATTTGTGTTGTCTTGTTTAAAATTGTGTTGTCCTCCCTCTGTTAAAGCCACAGAACAGAAACCCATCATCTTTTGTCTCTTCTTCTTCTTCTTTTAATTTGTGGCGTTTGTGGCCGGGTTTGCCAAAATTTTGCCAATGACAATGTCGACAGGGTTGAAACAGTAAGCATCTTTTGTCTCAGATCCTTAATTAATTTGCTGTTTCAACCCTGTCGACATTGACATTGGCAAAATTTTGGCAAACCCGGCCACAAACGCCACAAATTAAAAGAAGAAGAAGAAGAGACAAAAGATGATCGGTTTCTGTTCTGTGGCTTTAACAGAGGGAGGACAACACAATTTTAAACAAGACAACACAAATATAAAATGTAATAAATGCTAAGCATTGTTTTTCGTTGTCATTCTTATGTCAATGGACAAAGACATTTGAAAGATACAAGATAGTGAGGCTCAAAATCGGTTGTCTTTTTTTGTCTTTTTAGGGAAGGTCTATGTTCAGCAATGGACGTCTATCGGCTGCCAAACTCAGCCACAGACGCCACAAATTAAAAGAAGAAGAAGAGCCGCTAAAATGACAGTTTTAATTATGTTTATGGAAGTAAGTTTAAGTAGTTTTAGTAGTAACGTAAAGTTCTAATAATACTGCTAAGGTGTTCTCTGAACTGAATTCTCTATCGTTAAACTTGTTTCCAGGTCACAGGTATTATCCAGGAGCGCTGAGAAACTCCAGCAAACATTATTCATTATTGTGACGCAAGAAAAGTTTCTGCTCGAATATTACACTGTGTTCAAAACTTGCATGAGAATGGAAGCAGACATCTTGTTTTCTTGTTTTCTTTTTTATCTTTGCAAGTTTAACATATTATTAGCATTATGCCATCGAGCATATAATTCTCATTGTCTTTGCATTATACGAAATCTTTTAAATGGTCTATTGTATCTTTAGATTACGAATAAAATTTGTCTGACTGTTTTTGGTGATTCGTTTTTATATTAAGTACAATAAATCACGTTAATATTTAAGTTAAAGCACACGTTCAATAAAATATACGTCAGTTGTGGGATGTACCTACTATGATAGAAACTTTTTTGTTTTAAAAGTTTAATTTGTAGAAGAACTAAGGTAGCCAACATAGCTCTTAAAATAAGCAAGTTGAAGTGGCATTTTGCAGTACTTAGTATGCAGAACCGATTAACCGCTAGCGAATAAAGGTAAAAAAAAAGGTTGAATTGCGACCGTGAACTGAAAAACGAAGATTTTAATACGGCCCGCCACTTCATGGATTGAATTCAGGAAGTCAGTGGATGGTGAAGGTCACAGATAATTTTTTAATCTTTAAAATTATATCTATATATATATTTATAGATTATATTGTATATTTTTATGATTGGGTGATGGTCGTCATGGCACTCTTTGGGGGAGACCAGGGAAGACCAATGTTTATTTAACAGTGGATGTCGATATACTGATATAATGATGATGATTAAGTTTAATTAACGCCGGTTTAATTTTATCGCAACAACATAAACCCCAAGGTAAGTAAAAATACAAGAAAATATATTTTAAAACCGTCTAGTAACTTTCCAAGCCACAAAATGTTAACCGAAGCAAAAAACTGCGCGATACAGAAATTGTACACAGCAGAGATTTTCGCTGAGAAATTTCTTTGCAACGGCCACACCTTGAACTTAAACCTGCGCTAGACTGATGTGAAAAACTATTAAATAGCAACTTGTCCAAATAATAAATAAAATAAAACTATTAACCCACTTACTTGACGACTTCGGTGGCGCATGAGAGGTTGCAGGTTCGATACCCACTGCGTTTCAATTATTGTTTGCATTGCTGACTAAGATCTGCAAATATTTGTTTTGGGATTGGGTGTTTCCATGTATTAATAGTATATATTTATGAAAAAAGAATGTGTGTTTCATCAGTTATCTGATGCCTTTATAAAATTACTCTATTTTATGATGTATTTTATTTCCACGAACGGCACAATTTTATCCTGCAAATTTTTTACTGCACTATTCTGCACAAGTCATACAATTATTACTATGACATGACAATTATTATTATTTAGATACATATTAACACTAATTTTAACTTTTTTTTTTTTATTAATCAAATCCAAAAAAATAAATATAAATGATCAGTTTTGCATGAATATTAATTTTATAAGCTATCATTATGAATCGTCACTAACAATTTTATTTATTATTAGGTACCAACGTTATCATTCAATTCATGACATACTTACCTATCTATCTACTTTTTTAATATAAATACCGAATGCATAAACCTCGGCCTTTCTTCATGTTGCAATACCCTAATAACAGGGTTCATGTGTGACTACTTATTCTGTAACAACTACATAATGTACCATATGACAGCAATAAATGTATTGATTGATTGATTGATTAAAGTCAAAATCATAATTTTGTGCCGCTCGTGGATATTGAAATCATGAATTGAAAGCAACCTATTCCCTCGTGACTTATATATCACATTATCATTATTTTGTTTTAAATCGTAATTTTTATGTTAATTCTAATGATCCATTTATTATACTGTGATAAGAAGCAGTCAGCCTAGCTTATCCTACTACTACCACTAGCTCTTAAAAATGTTTCTGCGAGTGTAGCTAAGGGTTTACTCACAAATCCAGTGGTATATCACCACACAAAAACTGTTGGCACTGAGCTTGGCTCAGGTGCGCTACGGTTAAGACTGTGTAAATGTGCACTTCCATATTATCTATACTTCAATCTATACACGAGTATAGCTAGCTTTTTTCTTCGGCTTCGCTCATCATCATCATCATCTAATAAGCTTTTTAATGTTCCCACTGCTGGGACACTGGCCTGCTCGACGAGACTATTACGAGAGTGATTGGGTAATCCACAAAACGGACCCAATGCGAATTGGTGGGATTTTTGGTGGGCGACTAGTTTCAGAGAATCACCGAAGGACCCCAGAAGCCGGGTTATATCACAGTGTTTTCAAAAGTAGCACAATGACCGCCATAGACGTTCAAGTAATATAACAAACTTTGCTGTAATTTTAAATCCAGAACTTTATGCGTTTAAAATCAATTTCACCACATAATTTTTTCCCATTTACTTATGATATTATTAGTAAAAAACCCCGCGCGCGACTTTGTTAACGTTAACTTTTTTTCATGAAAATTTATTTTTTCTGCTGCATTCTTGATGTTTTGGAGTTGGGTCTAAGTAATTTCTCTCTAACACGTTTAATTAAAGGAGCACACCCCCTTAATATTTCAGGTTTCTACGGCTTACGGTTGATTTTCAGTCTGTTAGTTTGTCGGAAAAGCAAACGATTTTAACCAACTTTAATAAAAGACAAAGTTTTTTGCTTAAGACTAAGTAAGAGTATTTTGGAAGTACCTACCTATATTATTAATGTTATAGTAAAAGTGCCGTTATAAAACATGAAGCAACGTGGTTCCTGAAATTATGAACCAGCCTGGTGTAATCCGGCGAAAGTCAGTACAGTGCTTCTCCCAACGGAATTGCTGTTAGTTTTAGTTAATAATTTCGGCTTTACTATAACTTTTACAGGTGAGATTAAGCAACGCACACTTGCTTAATATATGGATTGGATATATAGAATTTCATCAGCATCAAAGATTTCTAGATTGTACAAATATACCTAGCCGCACTGGGTGTATTTGATATGCATTTTTACAACAGTTTGTTTACACGACGTGTTTGTAACGCCTGCTTGAACGCATCTCAATGGAAATAGAATAGCGGAGTGAGCTAGGAATTTAAATTGTTTCAAGATTTTAAAAATGGACTGTTTATTTTATCGTGGCCTGGTTAATTGCAGTTGTATTTACATTTATAGTTATACGAGTAAACAGATTTTACAGTGTCTTAGAAAAGTTAGGGAGCAATGGTTTAGTGATAGTGTTGGTGTAGTAGGTAGTGGTCGTAAATTGGAACGTGCACCATTAGATCTTTCAGTTCCAAAAAAATGTATGTCCACAATGCCAGTGCAAGAAAACATCGTGAAGACACCGGCATGTCCAAAAACTAAAAAATCTAAAGACTGGACCATCCATCAATCCGCATAAGGCCCGTGTGGTAGATTATCTGTTATTTATACTCAATCTCTCGTTCGAGAGTAGGTCAACAGTCTAGTAATAGAAAGATAATGATATGAGTAAGTATCATCTAATATAGAACCTACGAACATTTTTGTGTGTTCGTAGTATAGCCAAAATTTGCTGGTTAGGATTTTGATACGAATCATGATATTTTATACAACCTGCACGATCTACTCTATGACCTGGACCTAGCTTAATACATTTTTGTAAATATAACAATAAGATTGCCTTCATCGATCATTGAGGTGAGAGCTCGATTTACGACGATCTATCGAGAGCACTATAAAACGATATTAGTGTGGCCATCGTTCCATTTTATAGATGGATAAATTCATCATCATGACAGCCTTCTAATGTTCCCACTGTTGGGATACTGGCGTACTCTCGCGGACCCAATGCGGATTGGTGGTAGCACATGTCATTCGAATTTTTAGTTCTTGGACATGTCGGTTTCCTCACGATGTTTTCCTTCACCGTATAAGAGCACTGGCGTTGCGCACATACATTTTTCTAACAGAAAAATCCATTGGTGCAACCCACGACCATATAATCAGATGGCGAATCACCACCACTAGACCACCGGTGCTCGATGGATAAATTAAATTTGTGCAAACGTCAATGCACGTATTTAGTTGATGATAAAATAACTTCAGATGAGAAGACAGAGGTTGCGGCATCTTAAAATCATGTTCCGGTAGTGGGTGCTGTGGCATGTGGTACCAATAGTAATACTCGTAGTTTCTGACTAGTTTCTGACTGACACTGGCACCAATAGGAATACTTGTATAACAGTGGTACCGTACCACAGCACACAGACCCAGAACAATTATTTTCAGATCATGAAAATACTGAATACACCTCAACTGCTGGACAATCAATCAGTGACCTTTGGGTTGACCAGTTGAGGTCTATTGACTGATGTGATAATAATGTTAAGACGTTTAGAAGTAGTCCTTGTGATTTTATCAACTATAACTTTTAACTTTGACATTGAATAGGTTCATATCCGAAGCACAGTCCAAAGTACCTCTTATTTATCTACTACATTTGTTTGACTAAGTTTGGATTCGACCAAACTCGAATAAGCGCTATTATTCTAGTAAATCGTAGTTATTCGCGAGTAAACTGACAGTTTACTTGTGTTTGACATTTCTTATTCCGCGGAATAGTTATTCCAGAAGTTGGTCGAATCCAGCCTAAATCTTGTAGTGTTGTCACCCTACGGTGCACTTACGTGCTGACCACGTAACCAGTTTAGTAATAGGTACTTTATCCACCCTCTCAACTTATTGCATTTTATATAACCTCATACAATACGCTTTTACGACAACCTTACATTGAGATGGAAACTTAGAATAAACACACTTTCATTTTTTGTACTACAAACTTAATTGTTCCTATAAACTTACCTCTAATTAACCCAATGCGTAGATTTTATATTTTAATGTGGTTAATTAAGGCTCTTAAAAATAATAATAAAAAAGGCTTTAGGTTCTTTTAACAGACTCTAGCATAAAAAAATAAAAATGTTGTGATAAGTAGCATTTATTTTATTTTATAATCATTCATAATTTTCTAATGAAATGAGAACCTTGAAATTAAAAAAAACCTGAAAAAGCGGTAAACGCAAGGTGTATTAGCAAAAAACCGAATAGGTATGCGTAGATATAGTAGAGATTTATTTATTATGTCCCTAGATATAGAGTAGAGGTATGTTTTTATATCTCCACCAACTTTATCGAACCGATGATAATATTTTAAAATCGAAATAACTCAGTACGTTAGGTACTGTTTGTTGATTTACCGCAGTTCAAAAGCCAGTATTGATGATATAAAAATCAACAGCCCTTTATTCATAACACGATAATAGACGCATCATAATAACTTCTCTCTATTGTCGTTTGATAAGAAACAATAAACAATGTGTCATAAAACTCGTAAATAATTGGTTCAGAAATGTTCGGCGGTAGTCCCGCAGGGCTCGCCTTTTAGTCCACTCTCGTTGCTCGTGCCGTCAACACCTATCGCGAACAACGAAATTCTGCCACAACAATAGATAAAAGTGATGTGTGAACTCGCATTGTGGATAGGATAAATGTGAAAGTTGCAGCGAAATGGGCATTTGAAAATTTCCCTGATTTGGAAGCTCTATCGAACTTTTTTTTGTAAGTTATCAAAGTTTTATAAATAAGATGTATGCGTTAATATAAAACAAGTAATACTTAGATAAGTATATATAATTATTTAGGGGCCTTGTATAATACATAAAACCTAGTAATACAATTCAATTACTTTCAGCCCTGGAATCTAGAGGCTTTATGAAAAATTGTTTGTTGAGCCTAGATCATTTTACTTTACTTATTCTGTGCTTAGTAGGTACCCAAGAGCCCTATTTATTATTCTAATATCTAGAAAGCTTTACTGAATAATGTATTCAAAGAAAAATTACGAACCCACTTTTACTAGGAATGAGTTTAATCAGGACCGAAGGCATCGGAAAAAGGCTAGGAACCCAGCCGTGTTATCTAGGCTTTGGCGCGTGGAAAAAGCATTCATTCATTTAGCTTGTAAAATGTTATAAAGTGATACGACGAAGTTTGACGACCAATGTTGCGCGGCGGGTGAAGGTCCGCCTGCGACGCGGAGGTTTGCGGGTTCGATTCCCGCCTCGGAACAAATGTTTGTACGATCTGCAAATATTTGTTCTGGGTGTTCTGGGTATTTTCTATTTATAATAAAAAAAATATCTATCTATTTATTGTATTGTATTGATTATATGAGACATCTAGTAGCCATAAAACAAGCTCTGCTTAACTTGGGGCTAAATGATGCTGTGTGGATTGTCCAGCATTATTTTTTATTTATTTATTTATCCTTGTAATTATATTGAATAAAGCTTTGTGGACTTTGAATAACGATTTTGGCACACAACGACTTTTGAACGAGCTTTGAAAGTGCGTTTTACGAACGCGCTTTTGCAGTTTGTAAACGTGCCTATATTTTATCTAATTTTATGCGATAAATGTGTTTGCAGTTGTGTGAAAGGCTCCTGCTCAGCGCGTTCAAAAGCCGTTGTGCACATAAGCAATGCATTTTGTGATACCCAGCAGACAAGGCCTTTGAATAATGAATCTATTTCAATGCATCTCTAACTAGGTAACCTAGTACGGCTCAGATGCAAATGCTTAAATATTCACAATCTATGTACAATATGCGCGCCACCCACACATAGCTTGATAGTTACCGTTTATGCAAAACCGTGGAATCAAAGAGCCTATTTGCGCCTGACGGTTCAAAATGGGGTCCAAATCAATTCTAACAAGATAAATTCCCTTACATTCAACGAAGTAATAATAAAAAAATGAAAAAATAAAAGCAAGTAACTTACTTAGGAGCCACCGGTGGTCTAGTGATACTGACCCCGCCTTCCGATCCTAAGGTAGTGGGTTCAAACCAGGTCGTGCACCAATGGATTTTTCTGTTTGAAAAATTTATGTGCGCAATGCCAGTGCTCTCAAACGGTGAAGGAAAACATCGTGAGGAAACCGGCTTGTCCAAGAACAACAAGTTCGAAAGACAGAAGAAGAAAGAAGTGCCATCCAGAAATCCGCAATGGGTCCGCGTGGTGAATTATGACCCAATCACTCTCACTTGAGAGTCCAGTGTCCCACCAGAGGGACCATTAGAAGGCTGCAGTGAACTTACTTAGAGAAAAAATAAAATTAATAGATATTTTATTTTTTATCAAAAGGCAGTTCCGCATTTTCTAATTTTTAGGTTTAAAAAAAATTATAAGATTAAGATTGAAGTAAACAAACACAGCGTTATTAAATCGTTAAAATATATTAAACATTTAATTTAATCACTTCTAAGGTTGAACGGCCGTTTTTTGGCGGGGTCTTTGTGCTTTATATAAACTAAAGCTTACGAAGTTGAGTTTCTGAAACAATGTTTCATTATTTAATTAAACATGTTTTATTGATGTACTTACTGAAGTAAGTATTATTAAGCAGTCGATATGTAAAAATTTCAAACCAATATTTCCAAAAAAAACTGAACTTTTTCTGTCTCTAGGTAGGTACTTAAATTTTAATTATAAATTAATCAAATACTTTTTTAACAATCATTTAAGGTTTTAAATGTTAAAGAAGCAAGTTTGCCATGCCCACACGCATAAAGGAGGCAACTTCTAACAAAGTTATAATTTAAAAAACAAAACAGTTATTTTTGGGATAGGTAATTTCTATAATATCCATGTAGTCATTTAAAAAAAACACTTGCTTACATGCTTATAAAATTATAAACCTAATTTATCAAGGCTCCAAGAAAATGTAAAAAGCTTATTTGATTTGAGACAACCTCTCATTATGCTAAAAATAAAAAAGGGTGAGATTCAAAAAGATTTCGTCTGACATAGGATTTCGGGAGAGTTCTCTTATGCTGGTAGCAAAGCCAGTGATTATACAGTACCTACCTACTAGTGGAACTCCCCGCGACTTTGTCCGCGTTGTGTTTTTTATATAAACTTTATCTTCCCATGCGTCAAATTGAATTTTGGGAATTTCTTTCTCAGTACCCTACACTATAGGAGCAATGCAACCTCCAAATTTCATGTTTCTAAGACATATGGCTTATGCTGTGCGTTGATCTGTCAGTAAATCACAAAAGCCTCAATGGTTTGCTGGAAGAAAACTCTTGATAGGGTTAAGCTTGCCTTTGTCAATGTACTAGGTACCTATATTTTATTTTAACTGTGTTTATAACTTTATGTGTACAATAAGGAATAAAGAAGCCTTATAAGTTTGATGATTATTTACACGTAGCCGATGGTAGTAATGTTCAGTTCAACCCAGTGCTCTGTTCCTTCATCAAAGATCATTCCTTCATCGAACTAGCCTAATTCTGGCAGCAAGTTTACCCTATTGCATAAACTAATTTGTACTAACAAACAGTTTCTGTATATCGTCCTTCTCAGAAGTATTACTCTTGAACAACAAATCTAATGTAGGTACAAGAGGTTGTCTTATTATTTAGTTCGGTGCTTTCACTAAAAATATTGTTTTCCAACTTTTCCGGTCAGTCGTTAGTTCGGATTCCGTAGTCCAAAAAGGGTTTATTTTTTTATTTATTATTTCATTTTTTTACATCAATTGAGCCGTGAGGGTTGAGATAGAAATGAGTCAGGGAATGGACCGTGAAAGCGTTCGTCACGTAGCTGGCTAAGTTTAGCACTGTTCCGCGTAGTCACTGTTTGGATGGGTGACTGCCTGTGGCAATTTCAACTGAGCGTTTCCGAGCTTCGGAGGACACGTCTCGGCTTTCTCAAAGTTGTTAGGCCATGATGGAGGCCTTCGGGTAGCCTATTAACTCTTTTACTGGTGTTGGTATGTGGCTTTGATACTACAACACAGGGAATCCTAGTTTGGGGTCACGGCTATATGCCTGCCGCATTAACATTATTTTTTACCCCTTTGCTAAACTAACCTACCTGTAACAAACTTGTGCTAGCAAACCTACTATTATATTAGTTGTAAGACATTGCTTTTTGTGGAAATAAATAAACTTATTATCTAAACTTATTATTATTAGAGTTAGCCACTGACTCATACGAACTTAGTTTACTATTTACTAGAATGAGCCGAGATGAAGTAGACGATTTATCTTGTTAGATTTCAGCCAAGCTGTTATTGACAAGCAAATGTAATTAGACATAGGGAGACGCGATATTAACTGTACGCAGTCCTTTGCAATGGAGATTGGTATACCTCTATTTATACATTATAGCTACAGATAGTACCTTATTTATTATATTAGTTGTTATAAGTGTATTTTAAGAATATATTTGTCTTGGGTTTTTCAACTTAGTAAAGATTTTATGTTGCTAAAGCTCTAATAATCGTAATAATCATACGCTGTGTAGGTATACCTAGCTCTTAACTTGTACCTCTGCACAGCTAGAATATCTCCTTTCCAAGTTTTGCCCCAAAAATGTTCAAGGCTGTCTTAAAAATTTAAATTGAAAGTTGGTTAGTGATTTATGTGTTAATAGCACTCGTAATCGTAAATCTTGCTCAAAAGTACTCCTACACAACGGGAGGTTTTGTAAACTTTGAATGCTGGACCATAAACGATATTTACATGACACAAATAGGTTCGACTAACATAGACATGAATCACACAAAGATTTTAAGAAGTTAAAAGATTAAAGTTTACCTACAAATCTAGAGGTCATTTGTCGCATATAACATTGTTCTTGACGATTGTTTGTTTTAGACATTTTAAACAATCGGATACAGTATCTTTCTGTTCTGTGTTGATGAATTAACGAGTTTTCGAGATCTCGTGAAATGTTCTCTCGTAATCTATTAACGACAATAACTCGTCATAATCGCTTTTCGATTAATAACGCTTTATATACCTTCTTACCTATTTATATGATTTTTTTTTATGTCAGCAAGTGACAGGACAATCAAGGCGCCCATCTGATGTGAATGTAGAAAAAAAAAGAAGAAGTAGAAGGTTCGTCTAAGTACCCGTGGCTTCATACAGAATCAGTTTTCTTATTTTTCATAATAAATCTAACAAAACCCACGTATTTTATCTCGAATGCTCGGAAGTAGCAAGAGCCAAAATATTCAGCCAACATGTTGGCCCAATATGTGGACTCTACATGATGGGTCAAAAATTTTGCGGAATATAGCAGAAAACCCGCCTCACACTCACAAACATAATAATTGTTGGATAAACGCCAACGAGACGGAGCAAAAAGATGTTTCAAAGTTTTAGGCTAGTGAATGACATCACCCCGTGAACTTTGTACATCGACGTAGGATTAAAAACAAACTTTTAGACTAAAAACTTGTATAGTAAAAAGTTTCCTAGGTAGCGTTGTTGTATTAGCTTTTTGAATACCGACACCAAAAATAGAGAAACTAACCATTTTTCTTGTCTTTGTGTTTGTGATAAGTACATTTATAGTAAAAAAACAAATAAAAATCAATTTTGACTTGCTTTTATTGGATTTAAAGTTGTTGAATTTTGTTTCCTATTAATCAATCAATAAGTTATTCGACAATGCTACTAAACTAAACTGCTATACATTTCATAAAATGTATGTAACGGATCCTCGTAGTGTATAAAATCCCTACAAAAATAGCGATGATTTAATAC
Organism: Colostygia pectinataria; assembly: GCA_951394395.1. Classification (NCBI taxonomy): domain Eukaryota; kingdom Metazoa; phylum Arthropoda; class Insecta; order Lepidoptera; family Geometridae; genus Colostygia; species Colostygia pectinataria. The sequence continues at coordinate 8,576,231 of OX596362.1, forward strand.
TTCTTTATTATATGCAAAAGTCGGTGTCTATGTTTGTTACCACGAATCTCCGCGACGACTTAACCGATTGTAATGAAATTTGGAATGTATAACATTTATAGGCTTTTTATCCCGAAAAAAATGTAAATGTTTATCTAACTACCTATAGATATGTCGTCGTATCCTAGAAATAAGGCAACTGTTGCAAAACACCAACTTTACAGGAGAAGGTTTTTAGCTAGGCTAAACTGAAAAACTGCGGATGAAACTGCGTGAGTCAGCTCGTTATGAAATAAAAGCACTTATGTAAATGTTTATCTAACTACCTATAGATATGTGTCCAACGGAATGGGCCACCCGTATTTATAATGTCTTCATTGTTATGGTCGGAATAATTTATTGTACATAATGAGATCAATTTGTCCTGCCAGATTCACACGGAAAGCAGATAATAATAGCTAAACTTTGTGGTTGCCACCATCACTATGCTATGCCTATCGTACTTTAGACGGTTTTTTTATGTCAGCAAGTGACAAGACAATCAAGGCGCCCGCCTGATGTTAAGCACCACGCCTGACTATTACAGATGCAGTGCCACCCAAAGCTTAAAATTTTTAAGTGTTTGCGTGGCACTGCACTGCGCTTATCACCCCTAGACATTGTTGTTAAGTCTCTTTGACCGTCTTGACCATCTAAGAAACACTTATCGACGTTATACACAATCGACATACAATATCTACTTTAAATAATAAATTATTAATAGCTATTATAGTTCCTAACTTAGCTTCCACTTATAAATCACCAAAAAAACACCATGACAGAAATATAATATTATAGACTGGCGGAAGTAAATTAATACCCCAGTGCCGTTACCGGCTGTCGATGTAAATGCATCCATTGAGTAGATGTATGCAGATGACATTGCCATTGAGTATTATATTGGTAGCGTAGGCGTATGTTTGCTCTTTATTTGGATTATGCTGTCTTGTCTTTTAAGGATTATGATTTTAATTTGTGAGATAAGAAATATCGCTTCTTCATTTGTGTACCTATTTATTTATTTTTTAACTGAATTTGAAGACTTTTGACTGATAGGCTGCACAATTAAAAACTGTCTTTTTATTTTATTTATTTATTTATAATGATCAAAGACGATGTTAGAAACAATACTAACAGATGTTTATCGCTAGATTAGTTAGTAGTAGTTTATTGTTACCAGATTATTCTAGGCTCGGGCGTGTGGAACTGGCGTATATTCACTTAGCTTTAAAACGTTTTAAAAATGATCCTTGTGATTTTATTGAATAAATATTTTGAATTTGAACATCATTATGAATTAGGCCCTAAACCAAAACCTTTGCATTAATGTAACTTTACAACCACACGCTTTTACTTTTTTTAACGCTGCTGTCATTGTTTGAATTGATGACAAATTAGTAGCGTTTGCTTTCGAGTGCTTTGGCGCTTTAAAAGACGCCGATGATACTTTTAAAACTTTAGGTTTAGTATCAAATTTTCAAACACTAAATCAAAACCCTTTTGAAACTTTTAGCGTCAAACTTTCAAACACTATCAAAACCATTACTTTGCCAACTCTTTATCGAACGATTTTAGATTGAATTCCCCAAAATAACAAATAGAAATCCAATTTTAGAGTTCGACGTTGCCACCTGGCACCGAACTAAATCCCTTTGAGAAATGACGGTACGATCCTGAGAAGTAAAAAACTACAGTAGAAGTTAAGATATGAAAAAAAAATAGAACTTACCAATGTGTGTGTGGCACTGAGCAGGTTACACTCAGACGTTTCAATCAACGATACAACATGATCTTTATGATTTTATTAAACAAAACTGCTGACTTCTACTTAGACAACAATTTCTTTCTTTCTTTCCTACAAAGTTTCATCATCGTGATCATTATCAGCCAATAGACATCCACTGCTGAGCATAGGCCAAACAAGAATTCATGGCGACCGACATTGAGCCTGCACCATTCACCGACTTTCTGCGACCGCTTTATTGTCATCGGCCCATCAAGTGGGGGCCGTCCTATACTTTGTTTTACAATTCGCGGTCGCCATTCAAGAATCTTTATCTCCAGCGGTAATTGGTTCTACGAGCTAAATATGGCAGGCCATATTTAGTTTTGTTAAAATAAGCAAAGTTTAGGAAATCCAAAGTTCTAAAATTTAGGAGTTCTAAACTTTGTAGGCTTCAAACAGATACATACCTATTTTATTTTTTTTAAATTATCTACAGGGGTATTAATTTTAAGATAATAAATTGTCATGTCTGGTGGTTTTCCTGTGAAATAATATACCTAAATAAATAAATAAATTTAAAACCAACCTAAAATAAGGTGAACAAACTAGTCTGAGGTTGAAAAATATAGGTAAAAGTGAAGCAGGTCTGAGTTGGAATTCACCTGCTCCCATTTGTCTCTTAGATTAACTCCTATAAGTAATATGAGCACGGCTATTTAGTGCACGTGCCCTCGACAAATGAGTTCATTCTGTTGTAAATTGGGCCTGTATTTTATCAAACTCTCATCCTTTTCTTTATACATGAATATTATTCAATAAATCATGCCTCAAATTGTGACTAATTTATTGATGTTTTTCGCTCTACAATTATCTTGTTTCTCAAGCAGTCGTCTGCTGTTTATACAAAAATATAGATCTGTTTGTGAAAACTTATAAAATGAATTGATGTTTGTTAGTCTTGCTAAAACTCGAGAAAGGCTGAACCGATTTGGCTAATTTTGCTCTTTAAATATTTGTGAGAGTCCAGGGATGGTTTAAACGGTGAAAAAAATAACGCGAAATAAACCGCGCGGTCAGCCTTATAATAAAAAAAATAATTTATAAATGCCTAGAGAATATTGCTTTTAGCAATAAAGCCTATTGTACCACCACAAACTGTTAGATAGGTCTGTCACGCTGAGTGATGACTGATAGACAGGGACCTATTGTCTATATAATAATATTCCTATATAATATCCTATATAGTATTGGCTAACGTGGAAGTAGGTATTGAATCTTAACTATTATTATACCTACCCCAGATTGAGTTAAGAATAAAATAGTGCAAATAAACTTCTTGGCTTTGAAGCGGGTTCATTATATCTAGTAATATTTAGATAGATAGATAGATAACTATATATAAAAAAAAAAAGTTTATTTGGCTATTGGGCCAACGCGAGTAGACGTTTATCTAACAATTGATTATGCTTATTCTGGACCGCGGTTTCTTAATTATAAATCCCTAAAATGATAACAATTCGTAGAAAATACAGTACACTCAAATAAATATATAGTGATGAAGTCATTCGCAAATTCTTGTAAAGTTACACAAGCTACGGATATGACTCACACAGAACTTATAGCAGATACTATACTTGCTACATCAGTTAGTTACTTATGTAAGACCTACCTAACCAAATATTGCTGCATAAAACTACATACCTAAAACAAAATCCATGTAAATACATGGACGAGAAAAGATTACGACGCGACAAAAAACTTTGGAGATCTTTGCCAATGTCGAGCAAACAGATAACTTTGTCTACATCGACTCATATGAATAATAAAATTTAATTTTCTTACATTCAACTAAATACTACCTTTTCTTTCTTTTCAGGAACCGAAAGTATGGCTTTCTGGAAGATCATCACTCTTGCGTGCGCCACGTCAATTATTGTCGACGCAAAATGGCTGAAGCATCAGAAACGAGACGTCCCTTCAAATATCTGCGACCCGGCCCACAACAACACAAACCTAGTTCAGTGCTTTTGCAACAAAGATAGAGACTCACAAGTAGTTCGAAGCGCTGACTGCTACCTTACAGTCGTCTCGGTGTTCCCCAAACACAACATTTGGAAGTCATTCAAGACCCTCGAAAACGCTTATAAAATCACATTCACTAACCAAAAAGGAATACCACTGACATTCGTTCCTACTGAATCGATTATAGAAGCCAATTCTGTAGTGAAATTTGAAATAAAGCATGGTTTAATAAATCAGATAGAACCATTTGCATTTGGCAACGTAAGCTCTATTGAAGAAATCACACTAAGAGATAATAGAATCACAACTTTGAGTCCTCATGCATTTGCTCATCACAATAACCTGAAAATCATAAGCTTAGATACAAATAGTATAACGGAAATCAACAGAGAAGTGTTTGTGGATTTACCTATGTTAGAGAAACTGTATCTCACAAACAATGAAATAAGCACAATACACGACAGAGCGTTTATTCATCTTGAGCATTTGAGAGAGTTGGAAATCGACAGAAACAAAGTATTTAGTTTAAACTTTGCCACTTTTGAGGGTTTAAAGTATTTGGTAAAATTGGATTTGAGCAGCAACGCGTTAGAAGTCATTGGAGATAACACATTTCACGCTCTAAGCAATCTGAAATCTCTGAACTTACAAGAGAATAAGATACAAATGTTGGATGATAAAGCTTTTAGTGGGCTTGAAAATTTGCTTTCTCTGTCTTTAGCTCGTAACAAACTTACTGATATAGAAAGTGATAAAGTTTTTGAGGATCTGGATTCATTACTGTCTCTAAGTTTGAAAGAAAATCAAATTAAAGAGCTAAAATCAATCACAATAGCACCTATTCTTAAGAATTTTTACGGCAACAATAGTAGTTTTGATGTCGAAGGTACGTTTGTTTGCTTAAAATGATCTGAAAAACTTTAAATAATTTTATTATTTTGTATACTTACCAAAATTAGGTTTGATTGTTGTATATTTCCGCTGTTCTAGATACTCATAGTTTTTGGGACCCAAAGTGACTGACGGACTCTGTGGTTGTCAGCTATTTTTTTTGTAATTTGCAATTTATTACAACTTCTTCAATAATTTTCTCAGAGTAGCCTACACGATACTTAAGTGTCTTTTTATTTTTATTTCAGATAACAACTTCCCATGCAAGTGCAGTTTAGACTGGTTCATCTCGCTTATGAACAAGACACTAAATAAGCATCTTAAGAATGCCATAGAAAACTTAAAATGTATCCCAGAGGCAGCTCTTAGGGAGGCATGGACCAAAACTACTGAAACTATTGAATCAGAGAAAACTGCTTCACAAACTCTTCAAGAAACAGAAGAATCACAACCTCAAGATTATGAATATTACGATGAGACGCAACTTAACGGAAAGCTATTTTATTTGGATGTTAGAGATCTTCTCAATTGTGATAACAACACCATCAAGACTGCAGAAGTTGATACAACGCCACTGCTACAAACCAAAGATGAAACTAGTTCAATGACATTCAAAACTTCCACTTCTAAAGTGTTGAATCAAGGCTTATTAGATTTATCACTTATCGACATGACGACTTCAGCTGTTGATACTACTGCTGCTGAGATAAAAGCTGGTACGAACAAAAGAGAGAAGAATGATGAAAAGGACTTTACCACAACGAGATTAGCTACAGTTTCCGCAAACCCTTTAGAGAGTAAGATATACGAGCACATGGCTTCTGATCAAGGGAGACCTGACAAAGTCAAAGCGCATAGAAGTGTTCAAGAGGAAAACAATGATCGTAAAACCAATACTGCAAATAAAAGTTTTGGCTGTGCAACATTGCTTGTAGTAATAATATTAAAAAACTTAGCAGTTATCTTTTAAATTGTTATTTTAACTAGGAACTCACAGTCATTAAATTATATTAATTTAATAATTAGGTCAATATTTAGCACTATTATTTACCCTACCTGCTTCCTTATAATTTTTACTAAAACCTTTTTTTTTTTCTTATACATCAAGCTTGTCTGACGTTAAGCGCAACCACAGAAAATATTTAAAAACTCCTTGATAACAGATGCAGTGCACCTAAAACACAGAATTACCTACTACCCCGGAGGTTCCAGCTTTACAGTTTTGTAGGACATTGCACTGCGATCGGCACATTCGTTCAGTAATTTCACATATAAGTCGGTGTACCTACTAACTTATACTACATAGTTGATTGAGCACACCCATCGAGTGGGTATATACTCGATGAGCACACCCTACTAAGTAGGTAGGTATGTAAGCAAATAAATTAGAATCCTCATATTTACTACTCTGAGGGTGTGTTTGTTCATAGAGTAGTAGAGTTTTTTGTGATAGAGCTCGTCCGGGGAAGGACTACCACCATACCTATTTCTGCCGCCAAGCAGTAATGCTCGCATTGCTGTGTTCCGGTTCGAAGGGTATGGTTTCCGGTGAAATTACAGGCACATGAGACTTACCATCTAACGTCTCAGGGTGGTAACACGCAAGTGATATCTATGATGTTGCATGCGTACATAGGCTACGGTAACCGCTGACCATCAAGTGGGCCGTACGCTTGGTTACCACTTTAGTAGTATAAAAAAAAAAAAAAAAAAAAAAGTAGAGTCGTTTAAAGAAAATTAATAATCTTAATGATCATCATTATGATAATGAGGATAATACAATTTATGTATATATACCAATATAAAGTAAGTAAGTTCGTATGAGTCAGTGTCTAATTTAGTGACGGAGTTACTTTTACGGTAATAAACCGTCTTTGATTACCGTAAAAGTTGCTACGGGAAACGCAAGTTCGCGTAGTAGTCTACATTGTTATGGCCACAGAACAATATTTAAGTAGAATGAGTGAGTGTATGTAGGTACCTTGCGTGCCGAAAAGTCGGGATAAGTAAGGGCTGAGTAACCTCTTTACTCGCCGTGAAACTCAGTCTGCTCCCAACCAGGCGAGGGCGGTGTGGTGGTTTGGCAGTGCCTAGAATCGGTTCTGTGGTTATGACGACTACTGCTACAGCCGTCTAGCTTACAACATGGAACACATTCCATACAAGGTGTAAAAAGCTCTCATAAACTGATGGCAGAATAAGTTACTAAATTTTATGTAATAAATTATTGCAGCTTCGTTTTACTTTCGATCACAGAACAGAAAATGTCACAGTTACAAAACTTAGATATTTGCAAGATCGCAAAACTGAACAAATAAGCCAAGTGAGATACCCAAAGAGGTGAGTTACTATTTGTATTTTGTTGCTAACTCGGTTTTATCATTAAATACAATACTTATCCAGTTTAATTAATACTGTTTAAGTATTGTTTCACTAGACCAGTATGTGGTTCGAAAAATAATTATTTACTAATAATTATGTTATAGGTTCTAAAGTCCTGCTAATGCTAGGAGTTATAATTTTAAAAGGTAAATAAAAAAAAAAATATTTTATTATTAGTAGTTAGTGGCACTTGATGATCAGTTTGAAATTAGAAGTGTTCGTTTCAGTTCAGTTTTGGGAGTACGTACCCAGGCATTATACTATACACCCGGTTTTAATAGAATCCTTGTAATACTAGCTAGTAGCTTTGCTTCTACTTCTATAGATGTCGCTATTTACAATTTAGAGCGCCATCTCTGTTTTGTGATAGTTTCCCTTGTTCTTTCTGAAAAATATTCAGGAACTTGGGAACCTCGATGGACGTTTGGTCTTTTATTAAGTAAAGCTTACTTCTGGTAGATGTCAGCTTTAGGGCACTAGAAGTTGCTTCTTATTGCAACTTTTATTATTAATAAATAGCAAAAATGCTTTTAACTTACATGTTTTTTTTTTTATTTCTTAACAATAAAGGTATAAATAATAAGATTACAAAATTAGTGTTACATGCGAAAATTTTTATTTCGGTTTATTTACTTTGACTATTTCTATCTTTAATTCTCTATATTCTTCTAGAGGCAGAATATAGAGAATCATATTTTAGAGGTAAGCAGGTACTTGTTATAATTACTGTGCGTAGGTATACTTTCACAATGCTCTCATTTATTAAAAAGAACCTACTTACTTACCTAGAACCTAGATGAGATTTTCTCTTATAAAAGCCAAGTGAACCAAGCACGAAATTGCCTACAAATTGGATTTATTCAATTAAAAGCTAATTTTCAGAGGACTTTTTGACCACAAATTGAATTAAGCTGGTAAAACGTGCCCTTCAACTAATGTAATTTAGTACTCACCCGAAATGCTCAAATACAAGAACAAATAGTTTAACAGAGCATCGGTTATGTATGGTGCTAAATGGTACTGTGTAAAAATGTTCACTAATTTATTTATTTATATTTTAACCTGCGTAGTTTTTCTCGCGTTATTTTCCTCGCAGTTTTTCCATATTTTCTCACCGTTTAAACCTTCCCTGGACTTCTACAGATATTTCAAAACAGCAATCAGAAAATCGGTCCAGCTGTTGTCGAGTTTTAGCGAGACTAACGCACAGCAATTCGTTTTTATATTTAAGAGACTAGTAGACCCGGCGCGGTTTCGCTCGCGTTTTTTAGCAGTTTTTTTACATTCTGTACATTTTCTCATCGTTTAAACCTTCCCTGGACACACATTTCAAAACCAAAATTAGTACTAGTAGACCCGGCGGGTTTTCACTCGCGTTACTTTTTTTAGCAAATTTTTATACTCTGTATATTTTCTCACCGTTTAAGCCTTCCTTGAACTTTTACAAACATTTCAAGACCAAAATTAGCCAAATCGGTCCATCCGTTCTCGAGTTTTAGCGAGACTAACGTAGATTATAGTGCGGATTCATCCCACACTGGGTATGCTCAGGCGTGGCGCATAACATGGCGAAATACCGTCCGGTCATTTGCTAACATGAAAAAAATATATGTTTTTGTAAATGGAGACGGGTGCTGACAGGGCAACACAGTTGTTTTCACTGTGTGCACTATTCTTTTTGCGTTTCTACCAAATAATTATTTTGACTATTGTATGATTCGACAAAAAATACTGACAGTCGGCTCAATGCTAGATAGTTAACTGACTTTTATAAAACTCTCAGTCATATTGCACATTATATTGGTAAGTATTTGAGTTTTTATGAAATTAAAATAGGTCCACCTAACTATGCTTGCTTTGGTTTGGGTAAACTCGCCAATACAGGAAAACTACAGTTCCCAAGTTCCACGCGAACAAAGTCGTGGGCAACAGCTAGTAATTATGTAAGGACCCGTGGAAATAACTTAAACTTACCTTATAGCTTTCAAAGATTGTGATTTTAATGAATAAAACTAAGCTCGACTTTGAAAGTTGAATGGCGACAGTGAATGGAAAAGGAAGACATAATTAGAGCAGCAAGACGTCTATCAGCTAATATGATGATGATAATTATGATTTCAATTATTGACCGAGCGAGTGAAGCAAACGAAGCGTCTCAGTTTCGAGATTGACCAAAAATGCTTTTGCTTGTCAGCTTGTCCGGTTTTTTTGTGTTCTCGCCTACGTGGCATTTTTCAACCAATCTGGTTGAAACTTGGTAAATAGGTTTTATGACTTTATAGAAATTGATTGTCGTCGGGGATATTTAATGTGGGGCGTACTTTCTCTAAAAAGGGGTAAAAAGGGGGCTACTGGATATCTCCGTTTAATGTGATTTGATTTCGATGATTTTTATTTTACTTGAAAGGCAAGTATTAACTTTAAGCTTGTCTGATATTTGGTAAAGATCTGATGAGGACCTTCAGCGTGATGAGCAAAATAGTTCCTCAAAACGCAGTATGTTGCTCACTTTCAAAGATCACTTTACAAGTTTGTGCTTGCGAGGTCTACTGTTCGGAGAACTGCTAGTTATATTAAGTGGGTACATAGCGTGCTTTCATTATATACTGTATGCTGTACTAAGCTCGCATGATAAAATTATAATGAATTGACACTCTTGTAATGGATAAACTATGTCACTTGTTACTAAACCTTTGACCTTTTGTTCATTATATTTCTTATCTGAATGTTGTATACAGCATGTTCATTGTTCACTTAAATATAAAAATTAAAATATAAAATTGTATTTATTTAATTGCTGAGCGATGGAGCGTAGCATCTTGGGAGTCAGACTCACAGCCCGCTTATGAAACACGATACCAAAATTGTCAATGTCATTCATAAAGCGGCACAACTGAAGTGAGATTGGGTAGGGCACGAGGCTCGTATGCCGGAAGATCTTTGGGACAGAATGACATCCGATTGGGTCCCTCTGAAACCAGATGCCGCGTCGCGCCATCTTCTCCGAGGTCTGGACGGCATCGGATAAGATGGCAGGACGCTCTCGATATGCATCTAAACCTTGCATCTAAAAGACTGGCCTACAGTTACCCAAGGATCAAGAAGTGTAGAAGAATGGGTGAGAAGCATTTGCCCTAAAATGGGACCTTAAGGGCTAAAATAAAATGAAATTTTATGTCAGTATATCGATGGACCGATGACATTAAAACCGTCGCAGGAAGTTGACACAGATAATCAGATTTTAAACTAGCAATAAACATTATTCGCCCTGCGCATGCCTGGTTTTTTAAATTTTTTGCCATACCACCAAAGTGGCAACCAAGCGTACATACGACCCACCTGATGGTAGGAGGTTACCGCAGCCTATGGACGCTTGTAATACCAGAAGTATCACGGTTGACACCCTGAGACGTAGATCGAAAGTATCATGTGTTCATTGATGTGTGTATGGCCATACACAGTATGGCCATACACATAAGTACTGCGCCAAAGAGCCTAGATGTGTTAAATGCACTGGTAAGCACTTAACCAAAGACTGCAAAAAACCAGCAGAAGAAAAGCCGAAATGTGTTCACTGCGGAGAAGCTCACCCGGCCAACTACAGAGGCTGTATAATAGCCAAAGAAATGCAAAAAATTAGGAACAAGGCTGTCAATAAATCATCAGTGGCGGTAAAGCATCAGGTAGCTAGTAAACTGGTAAGTGATAAACTTCCTACTATCCAGCACAATATAATTTCAAAGCCTACTAGCGCCAATATCAAAAAGGTTTCATACGCTCAAGCGGTCAGCAAAAACGACACTCAAAGTAATGAGCCAAACTACACAAATAGTAATAAGTTAGATGAAATATTAAAACTCATGATAACTTTTGATGAGCGTCTGAAGAAAATAGAAAATAGCACTAAAACTGCTATAACAAAGGCCTTAAAATGATTGATTCACTCAAAATAATGGCTTGGAATTGTAATGGGCTACAAAAACACCAAATAGAATTGCAAGTAGTCCTAAATATAGAAAACATAGATGTGTGCCTGATATCGGAAACGCATTTCACAAAACAGTCCTACATCAAATTTAATGGTTATAAAGTTTATCATGCATTACATCCGGCTAATAAAGGAAGAGGCGGCAGTGCTGTTATTGTAAAAGAAAATATTAAACACCATGAAGAAAGTAAATATGAAGAGCTTGATATTCAATCAATAGCTATTTGTATAAATACTAAGCTTTATCCTATTACGGTAGCAGCCATATATTGCCCACCAAGATATACGATACCAAAATGCAAATATTTGAGTCTTCTTCAGTCTCTTGGTGAGAGGTTTATATTGGGAGGTGACTTCAATGCCAAGAACATGTATTGGGGCTCCAGGCTAACGAATACAAAAGGAAAAGAACTTTTGAAAGCCATAAAAGAAGCAAAGTCTGACGTTGCATCAACGAAATCACCAACATACTGGCCAACCGATCCGACAAAAATACCAGATTTAATAGACTTTTTTATCTATAAAAACATATCGTCTAACTACCTAAACACAAAACAGAGTTACGATATGAACTCAGACCACTCTGCAATATATTTAGAAATAAGAGATACAGTATTAGATAAAGAAATAACTCTGACTCTAGTTAATAAACTAACGGATTGGGAGAGTTTCAAAATAGAATTAGACTCAAATATAGACCTTAAGGTACCGCTGAAAACCCCAGAGCAGCTGAATATAGAAGTGGAAAAGTTTATTACTCTTATACAACAGACCGCCTGGAAAAACTCACCTGATATTAAGAAAAGGATTGCAAGAAATACTTATCCAAGAGAGATAAAACAATTAATAGCTGAAAAAAGAAGACAAAGAAAGCAATGGCACCAGTCTAGGTCTCCGCAAGATAAAACAAAGTTAAATAATCTTACAAAAAAGCTGAAGAGAGAAATACAACTATTTATTAATAACTCAACAAACAATTATCTTCAAAAGCTAACCAACAGTCATAAAACCAATTACTCTCTCTGGAAGGCAACTAAAAACATGAAACGGCCGATGGTTCAGATTCCTCCACTAAAAGAGGATAATGGGAAATGGGCCGTTAGTAATGAACAAAAGGCTAAAAAGTTTGCAGAGCATCTAGAAAGCACTTTTAAACCCAATGAAGACCAATCATATCAAGAACTCACTATCACAACTTGTGATACACCCGATGAAGAAACCTTTATACCATCTGTCTCACCTAGAGAAGTCTTAAATGAAATTAATAGAAATATAAATGCTAAAAAATCACCGGGATTTGACCTAATTTCCGGTGAAATATTACATAATCTGCCAAGAAAGGCTTTAGTTAAGTTAACAAATATCATCAACGCCGCACTGAGGCTGAAATATGTGCCAGACCTGTGGAAAGTAGCCGAGGTTATTATGATATTAAAACCAGGGAAACCACCGTCTGAGGTTACATCATACAGGCCGATTTCCCTGCTACCAGTAATGTCCAAGTTGTTTGAAAAGCTATTATTAAAACGGCTAAAACCCATAATTAAAGCTAAGAGCCTTATTCCAGAACACCAGTTTGGGTTCAGAGAAAAACACTCAACAATAGACCAGGTCCATAGAATTTCAAGTATAATTGAGAAAACACTGGAAGATAAAAAAGTTTGTTCTACTATATTCCTAGATGTAGCGCAAGCTTTCGATAAGGTATGGCATGAAGGTCTTATACTAAAACTAAGGAAAATGTTACCTAAACCATATGCAGATATTTTGGTATCATACATAGAAGACAGAGCCTTTAGAATCAGACAAGAAGACGCATACTCTGATATCAAAGAAATAAAAGCTGGGGTACCACAGGGTAGCGTATTGGGTCCGGTCCTGTACCTTTTATACACCAGTGACATCCCTGAATTAGAAAATAGCACCATTGCAACCTTTGCTGACGACACGGCTATAATGGCCGTTGGCGACACCTTCGCAGAAGCGGCAGAAAAGGTTCAAAAGGCTGTTGACAAAATCCAAGACTGGACAAATAAATGGAGAATAAAGCTGAACGAGACTATATCAACTCACATAAACTTCACTAACAAAAATCAACAGTACTACCCTGTGTATATTAATCAAAAGTGCATACCTTATGAAAATACGGCCAAGTATCTGGGCATGACGCTTGACGCAAAGCTACGCTGGAAAGCTCACGTTAAGAAGAAAAAAGATGAGTTAGAAATACGCTACAAACAAATGTACTGGTTGCTTGGAAGACAAGCTGCCCTTTCTGTACATAACAAAATTATACTTTATAAACAAGTCCTAATGCCAGTATGGACATATGGTATTCAGCTGTGGGGCTGTACCAAAAAAAGTAATATTCTTATTATACAACGATTTCAAAACAAGGTACTAAGGAATATCGTAAATGCTCCTTGGTACATAAGAAACGAAGATCTGCACCGGGACCTTAAGATAGACTTCGTCGACAGTGTAATAAAAAACTATGCAGAAGCTCACGAGCGTCGACTTCACCATCATGTAAACGTCGAGGCAATCCAGCTCCTCGACAACACGGATATAGTGAGAAGGCTCAAAAGGACTAAACCTTTTGAGTTAGTAGTGTAAAATCAATAGTGACCTTAACATAGAGTGAAAAATGACAATAAACACATGAACAAAGTGCTTCCCCTTAATAAATAGAGACAGTAAGAAAAGTGCCAATGGACACATTCTTAGCAACTAATTTATTTTATAAGAGTAGGTCAACTTAAAATTACTCATTAGCCTAAACTTAAGGCTAGATTGTAATATTATTGAATACATTATTTTAAAATGTATTCTTAAAAAAAAAAAAAAAAAAAAAATTTGTTCATTGGAAACGGTGCAAATAGTGGTAGCACTTGTTATTTTAACAACTAGCAAACTTCAGGGTTAGCACGAATTCTAGGTTTCAATTAATTTTACAAACGTTTAGTTACGAGCTCTCGCTAACATTTATTTTTGTAAGTTGTGTAATTTAGTAAAAATATTTAACAGCCTGTTGAAAAGGTTTTTGCCCGACCATAGACAAAGAAAACTGTCTCAATAGCACTTATTTCTATCAGTAGGGAAGAAGGAGGCATAATGGCACCTTATGACAATATTATAAACGTATTCACGAAGTCGTTTAGTCAAATTTGTCTTTTCGGTATCGAAAAAAAACACCTATTTCTGCCGCCAAGTAGTAATGCTCGCATTGTTGTGTTCCTGTTCGAAGAGTATGGTTTCCGGTAAAATTACAGGCACATAATGATGAATGATGATGAAGACTTTAGATCTGTCTCAGGGTCCAAGTCTCAGGTCAAGGTCGTCCGGGGAAGGACTACCACCATATCTATTTCTGCCGCCAAGCAGTAATGCTCGCATTGCTGTGTTCCGGTTCGAAGGGTATGGTTTCCGGTGAAATTACAGGCACATGAGACTTTCCATATAACGTCTCAGGGTGGTAACACGCATGTGATATTATGATGTTGCATGCGTACATAGGCTACGGTAACCGCTGACCATCAAGTGGGCCGTACGCTAGGTTGCCGTTTTAGTGGTATAAAAAAAAAAAAAAAGGGTGGCAACGCGCAATTGATATCTCTGATGACCGCTTACCATCAAGTAGGCCGTATCCTTGATTGCCGTTTTATTGGTAAAAAAAACAAATAAAAAACAGATGTTTGAAAGAATAAGATTAAATTAATAGAGTAAAACTTTGTCTTCCAAAAAAGTAATTTAAAATAACTCCTAGTAGGTACTTATCGCTACGTCTGTTGTTAACATTTTCTTAACACTTGTCTAAATGTAATTGCTTTTTATATTATTATTATATCAGTGTGATTTGTTAACAACACTAGTATTTTTTACTTATTTATTGATAATTATATTACCCCAGGCTTTGCCTACGTCTGTTATTGGAGCGGCTTCGTACACTTTCCATAAACATGAAAATAATAATAATAATAAAAACTATAGGTATGTGAGTGAATATTATTCAAACTGCCTCATTCTCCCCTACTTATAAGAAAGTGCTTATTATGATAAAGTTCAATGTGTGTACTCGCACTCGGTGACGTTAATAAAAGCATAGTCTTCAGTGAGTGAAGTACCTAACAACATGTCGATAATTAATTTAGTTTGTGTGATCATTGGTAAGTACATTGTGTTATTTATTCGAAGTCTAAGTCTACCCATAATAAATAGTCAAAATATTAATTAAGTTTAAATTTTCAATTAGATTTTAAGCGCAAGGATTTTCCTCATATTTTTTTCGAGGTCCGTGAATTTTAGTAGCTTTGAAATTAATTTAAACTCGGTGCAAGTTAATAGGTAATATTTTAAACCTAGAAGTTGAATGATAAAATATCATGCGCTCTCTGTTTTGATAAAGGAAGAGCACCGCAAAGAAGCGGGGCGCGGGGCGCAGGCCTATATTATTATACTAGCCCGCGCGGTTCCACTCGCGGTATTACCATTTTCCCACTATAACAATTTTGTAAAACTACTACTGTTGGCACTATTAATTAGGCATATAATTAAATGAAATGATGAAATGAAATGAAATGAAATGATTTATTTGCTTGAAGTGCGGATGTGTAGATGTTCTTAAAACTATTGTCTCACACACTCACACAGCATGCAAAAATTAAAATAACTTTAAAACGAATAATAAATTTATATACTTAGATGTCAAAAGGTGAATCATAAAATAATAATAAAAATAGTAGTCAATTTTATAAACATAAATCAAGAAAATTTACAATTTGAAATAAGTAGGTATTACTAGGCTAGAAATTCACTTCATTATACTTTCATTACTTGCCGTGAAGAATATTAATACTAAAATTCAAACAAATCGCACGACGCATTACAAAGTTACCATACAAACTTTAACAACCTCTACACCCCGTTTTAGGGGTAGTTTTGAAAATACTTTAATACCGATTTTTATCAAATTTATTGAAGAATTTTAATGCCAAGTTTCAAGATTTCATGCATACGTTTATACTTCTTTTCACCCTTTTAGGGGTAGAATTTCAAAAAATCTCTTAGTCCCATTTTACGCACCAATACGGTATACCTTAAAAATTTAAGTCTGTACGATCAGCGGTAGACTGCGTGGCCGAAATCGGCCTGGACGACATAGGTAATAATATATTGTATGATTCAAAAACTACTTAATTTATTGTTAAAACTAGCTGTTGCTCGCGGCTTTGTTTGCGCGAAACTCGAGAACTTTACTTTTTTCCGGGATAAAAAGTAGCCTATATAATTAGGTATGTCCTATTCCCGGTCCTTTGACTATATACTATAGAAATCTTTGTCCCGGTCATTATCTATATTTTAATAGTACGGCCCACTCTATAGAAATCTTTGTCCCGGTCATTATCTATATTTAATTAATACGGCCCACTTTATAGCGGTTACCGTATAGCTGTAAAAAAAGTGCAATGTGCTGTGATTGGATAATTTGAATACTGATGGTTTTGCACTTTATTGAAAAGGATTTTGCTTTAATTGCATCAAACCGTTTATGTGAAGATTTTACTATTGGAGATCGCTACTTTTGAAGCTGTATGACTTTTAAATGTTGGCGGGATTTGGTAAACAATACGATGGCATAAAAAGACTGTTTGGAAAAAAAAATGATTATGCTGGTTATGTTTTTAGATGATACATGCTTGCCAACACTAAGCTTCAGAGCCTTGAGCATCGCCGCAAAGTTGCCAGTTTGGCGGTTTTTTACCGGATACATTTCGTAGAGTGTGCTTCTGAATTACACGATCTCATTCCCCCATCTCCTTTCCATCATCGTCGACTAGACATACGGCAAAGCGTCATCGCTTCATGGTCGAGATCCCACCAATGCGCACTAAGCGATTTGCATCATCATTTCTCCTGCGCACCGCCAAGGAGTGGAATTCTTTGCCAGAGTCTGTGTTTCCTGATACTTATAACCTGGGTGTCTTCAAGTCACGAGTGAATAGGTTGCTCTTAGGCAAGCGTGCTCCACCGTAGACCACATCATCGCTTAACATCAGGCGAGATAGTGGTCAAGCGCAAGCCTATTGTGAATAAAAAAAAAAAACATATTAGTGTAATTTTTCGAGAATAAGGTTACGAAAATAATCAGTTGTTTTTTATTTTCAGGACTCCTATCATTTGTAGAGTCGAAACACGTCCAGTTCTACCGAAAAGACTATACCTACGTTAAAGAGTACGATGCATTTTACAAAGTGCATTGGGACATAAGTGGCTTGGCTTGGAGCTCCGCCTTCAACGCGTGTTATGAAGAGGGAGCAAAGCTCTTCTACCCAAGTGGAGACGAATGGACCATTATCAAGAACCTCACCGACGCGATGCCAGTAGCACCCAACACCTCAGAAATATTCGTCGGACTACATGATGAGTTCAACTTAGGACAGTTTATCACCATCGATGGTAACTATTGATGATCAATAAGCAAGTTGAAGTGACAGTGCAGGCCATATAGCTGCTTCAAGATTAGGTTCTGGCACTTTATGGCCTATGCCCAGCAGTGGACATCTATTTGACTGATTATGATGATTGTTGATGGTAAGGTTGAGAAGTTTTAATGATTTTGATTGATTGATCGAGTTAGCTTTTTTTTTTTTTCTTTGCGTCCTCTGGGAACTATATTTCAGGAGTTCCTTTCTTAGTGCACTTTTAGGTGGATTTTTTTACTAAAAACCGAGTATTTACATTATTTGTGAAATAAACTCGCAAATCATGGTAAATATGACATTTTTAGTTTAATAACAATGATAGTCTTAAAACTTAGGTTATAAACCGTGTAGTTAAATGTAATTGTGTCAGTCAATCAGTCAGTCTGTCAGTAACTTATAAGTATTTACCTTTAGTCACATGCAAGTGCATTATTAAGTTATAGTTCGCACGGCGGATCTAGGCTTCTGTGAAGTTAGCCGTTTGTGATGCGCAAAGACGAATAAGCTCCATTGCGCATCGAAACGGCTAACTTCACTACGGCCGAGATCCGTCGTGCGAACTATACCTATCGTATATACCCGAAGGATTGCGTTTCAGGGAAACCGACTGACTCTCCTCTTAACATCGAAGAAGACGTGACTCTCTACAACCGTTGTGTACTGATGGACTATGTAACCGGACAGTTCAGACTGTCAAACTGTATAGCAGAAGAGCCTGAAGCTATGAAACCTTTTATCTGCAAAAAGATCGATGAAGAATCCTGCCCGACTATCGACCATGGTAAGTTTTTTATGTAGTAGTATTATTACTCTGTGGTAGAATGCCCTGTGACTTTTTCCGCGTTGAGTTTTTTAGACAAACTTAATATACCCGGTGCGTTCTCTAGAAGTTGAATTTCGGGATTTCCTTTCTTAGTGCACCCCTATTGTACCTGTGATTGGTACCCATCAAATTTCATATTTCTATGGCAAATTCTAGGGCCGATGGCTTAGGCTGTGCGCTGATCTGTCAGTCAGTCACGAAAACCTTTTATATATCGATGATAGTGTTTTATACTCACCTGGTGGTAGGACTCTTCAGTTATTGTAAAACACTCGTGAGTCACGATCATCATCTTTTGATTTCAGAGTACAAATACGTGAAAAATACAAAAAAATGCTACAAAGTGAATCATTTACCGAAAACATGGGAAGCAGCCATGCAGACTTGCTTCATGGAAGGAGGGATTCTAGCAATCATGAAAACAAAAGAGGATGTACCAGAGTTACCCATAAAAGACAACGAATATTACTTTCTCGGCTTCCGAAAAATGTTCTCTTCGTCAGACTTTTACACGGTTACAGGTGAGTGATTTTAGTATCAAGTACCAATTATAAATATTTTATTAGAATTAATTATTATAATTTTACCAGTACGTGGTAGGACTTCAACAAGAGTTCCTCTTGGTTATTTTTGTTTTTACAGTATTAATCATCACACTACACATTACATTTACAGTTACTATACAATATTTTCTGCCTACAAGCAGTAGTGTGCAAGCATAAAATAATAATAATAATAAGCGTAAGTTCGTTTTGAGGTTAGCCAAAAAATGATTTTGTTTGTCGGCCAGTCAGGGGCTACTCTCGCCTTATCATGAGATCCGATTTCGATATTTTTTTCATTTGAAACGTAGTATTAAATTGGGCTTTACATTTGGTAAAAATCTAATGAGGAGCTTGACGAGCAGAATAGCTTCTCAAAATGCTGTAAATTACTCAATTTTGAAAGTTTGTGCTTGCGAGAACTAATAAGTAGTACCTAACTTTTTTGTTGACCCTGCTCCGCTACACTACGCACTGATGAATCTGGAAAAACATAAACGTATTTGTAAAGTGCATTAGGTCCGCGTGGTGAATTAAGACCCAATCACTCTCGCTTGAGAGCAGGCCATTGTCCCAGCAGTGGAAACACTAGAAGGCTGTCATGATGATGATGACAAGTACAGTACCTACACTGGAAGTGCACTGAAATACTCTGAAAGTAATAAAGTCATTTTTCTTCTATTTTACAGGAAACATATGGGACAGCAATAATTTCAGACAAAATTATAACGATGACAACAACCCTGATAAAAAATGTGGTGTTGTGCAATTTAACAATAATTATCAAGTCATACAAACTGATGCTGCTTTTTGTAACGCACTACTACCCTTCATTTGCGAGATGACGGCAGAATAATACAGTTACCATAGTCCAGTTTTGTCAATAGGCGTGATGACAACCAATCAAATGAAAATCAGTAAAATCATTTCATAGCACAGACTAGCAGTCCGTCCCAGCTTCGTGCAGGTAAATGAATCCGCACCCGTGTGAAGCCGGGGCAGGTCGCTAGTTACAAATATAGCGCTAACTCAGGGCTAATGTAGCATTTTAATGGTAAAAGAATTTTTGAAATCGGACCAATCGGACGGAACCGGCTGCATGCAGCTTCAGTATATATTTATCAATCGACGAATTTGCAGGCTACTCGTAGATACTACTTGTAGACCATGAAGGTAGTAGAAATATTGTGTGCATTATTTTAACGGTAACTAATTTGTTTAGATTATGATAAGCAATTGCGCCGCAGGTTGGTATAAAAAACCTCAAATGTATTTTAAAGAAAAATCACCGATTGCAAAATAGTTATTCAAAGTTTCATTGGCCTGCTTTGATTTGCAAATTGTGTGGGACAACTGTGTAAGCCAACCATGAAACATAAATTCCGAAGTTTCGGGCCGAAATTTCATGCAATTCGTACCATGAATCACAATCATTCCGAAAACCGAAGACGGGACGTGACAGTGAAATGAATTGTATGACAATTCATAGCTTCAAAGTTTCGGGCACTCATTTTCATGGTAGGCCATGAAATTAGACTAGGACATAGGACGTTAGACATTATTGTATGATTTATCTATAGCTAACATTGATGAATCAGTTTTGTGCTCACGTCTGTCTAGCGACTGCGACCGCTATCATAGCATAAAATAGAGATTATTAGTACCCATATAATAGAGAAAATAAAACCAATATTTGCAGATCGTACAAAAATTTGTTCCAAGGCGGGAATCGAACTAGCAACCTCCGCGTCGCAGGCGGACCTTCACCCACTGCGCCACATCGATCGTCAAAAAATTACAGTTTTCTTTGAATAAATGATGTATGTTGATTTAGATTTAGAAGAACAAATAAAACGGGCATTATTATTATGTGTTTTTGTTTTACCTAGCTAGATCAATATGCAGTGTATTTAGTACTGCTGATAGAAAAGCTTGACGCAAAATTTGATGGTATATATCCATCACATAAAACTGTAGTTTGCTATGCTAATACTAAAAATATCGTAGGTTTTTTTTTAATGCAATTGAAGTAGCAACCAAGCGTACGGCCCACAAGATGGTAAGCGGTTACCGCAGCCTATGGACGCTTGCAATACCAGAGGTATCACTCGCGGGTTGGCACCTTGAGGCTAAGATCGAAAGCCTCATGTGCCAGTAATTTCACCGGAAACCACACCCTTCACACTGGAACACAGCAATGCGAGCATTACTGCTTGGCGGCAGAAATAAGTATGGTGGTAGTCCTTCCCCGGGCGAGCTCGATTACAGAGAACTCTACTACTCTTATCTACGATATTAGTTTCTATTCGTATATTCGCATAGTAAGTACCCTTTTTTGTGCTAACTTGACCGGATCAGACGTCATGGCATGCATGGCGTGTCTGCTACGACTGCTACGACTGCTACGAGTAATTATTATGGTGATCTATGTTAAAAAACCAAAGCATAACAAACCGTGAAATGTGTTTAAGTAAGCGACAATAAATGGAAGTTAATGATATCATAAAAGCAATTTATTTTTCTTGTGAGCGTTTCATTCCATCGAATAAATGTTATTATCTCGTATGTTTGTCATAAGTTCTCTTTGTTGTTGCAATAAGGTTCAAAACGAAGACAAAAAGTGTTTTTTCCTCGAGATAGCGACTGCGAAATACTCTGAAGTAATTTCTTGTGTCGTTATGGACTCTTTTCCTGTCTCTCAACACCATTGTGTTTAGGGCTTTAGAGATTTTGCTCAATATTTTTTGGTGTAGTAGGTACCTAAATAATAACAGCGAGAAAATATTTTTTCTGTTTATATTTTTGTCAGCAAAAGCTTAGAAAGTGAGTAGGTAGATGATAGAAAATAGGAAACGATTGAAAAGAAATACGGCCCCCGATACTAATCCTTTATGTAGGTATCCACAGGTTTTCTTAGATCTTCAAAGATTTATGTCGCGATCGCGATACTCAAAACACAGTGAATAGGGTTACTAAACACTCAAAGAAATTAAATAAAAAAATGAATGTTGCTATTATTTGTAATAATTGACGACCAATGTGGCGCGGTGGGCGAAGGTCCGCCTGCGACGCAGAGGTTGCGGGTTCGATTTCCGCCTTGGGACAAATTTTTGAAGGATCTGCAAATATTTGTTCCGGGTGTTCTGGGTGTTTTCTATGTATAATAAAAAAAATATCTATCTATGTATTTGTATTGTATTAAATATAATATCAGTCATCTAGTACCCATAACACAGCTCTGTTTAACAGCAGCTTACTTTGGGGCTAGATGATGCTGTGTGGATTGTCCAGCATTAGTTATTATTTATTTATTTATAACTCGTATACTTAAGTAAAATTATAAAAAGAGTTTTTAAAACTTAAATACCAAAATGATAGTTATTTTGTTGTAGGTAAATATGCCAGTCGATGAATGTAGGTTGGTTCTTTTTGGTAAATTGTAAAGACATAAATAAAAAAGAAAACCAGAGAAGTTTAAACTGATTACTATCCTAAACCACAAGTAAAGATGAAAACAACAACTACAGCTTAAAGAAAACCAATGTTTGGTTCAGAAGGTAAGCCGTTTTGGGCTTATCACCTTAATTTTAAAGTCAAATTGTTAATCCATTGAGTATTCAGAGCGTGTGCGACTGGACCCCACTGTTTTGCGTTGCAAATGTACCTACTAAGGTAAACCAAGCCACGGTTAAGGTTTTGCAAGTTAGGTATTAGGAAACATACGAAAAATTTAAACATACCCGTATGTTTAAATTTTTCGTATGTTGAATGGTTTAATAAGTCTGGTAGAATCTGTTCATTTTATTATTATAATGATATTAATGTGTAGGTCAAAATTCTGTATATTGGAAACACTATTGTGATGAAGAGTAAGACACCAATCTAGAATTTTCTGAATTCCCATCTGTCTGTCTTTTAGTAAACATTTTTTTTTATATAACTAAAGTGGCAACCAAGCGTATAATATACAATATACAGTCCATAAGGTGGTCAGCGGTTACTGCAGCCTATGGACGCATGCAATACTAAACAGGTATCACTCACGGGTGGGCACCCTGAAACGTAGATCGAAAGTCTCATGTGCCTGGTGATTTCACCAGAAACCAAACTCGTAGAGGAACACAGCAATGCAAGCATTACTGCTTGGCAGAAATGGGTATGGTGGTAGCGCTTCCCCGGACGAGCTCTATCACAAAGAACTCTACTTAGTATGGGTGGTGAAGTAAAAAGAAGTTGCGCGTAGGTATGTCAGCTCGTACAAACGAAAACAAACAGGCTATTGACTTTAGTTAAAGTCAAGGTATTCACAGAATATTTATAGTTAAGCAGTCCGTCACCAGCTTCACGCGGGTGCTGCGGAAACCGCACCCGTGCGGAGCCGGGCTTAGTCACTAGTAATAAATATAGCCTATGTTACTCAGGGATGGTAAAATAATTTCGAATGGTAAAATAATTTTTGAAATAGTACCAGTAGTTTTTGAGCTTATTTGTAACAAACAAAAATACAAAAATACGCATCTTCTCTCTTTATAATATAAGTATAGATTTATTTAATACGCAATAAACGAATTATTGGTTTTGTAGCTATTCTGTAACGCTCTATGCTTTCAAAAGTCGCGCCCTTAAACTCTAAATGGTCTCTAGAAAGTTAGCAGTTTGTCAGAAAATAAATCCCTTTTACAGTCAAGGCTGGCTAAGCGGATTGTTGGCTTGAGCGAAACGACCATGGCAGGCTGACTTTAGGCCTGCCTAAACCTGAGTTATGAACAAAACATTGTGGAGTTAAGCTGCGACTACATAAACGATTTCTGCCTGCAATTAGCTTGCTGAGAATAAGGTGTAGATGTTTATTATGTGGGAACATTGAAGGCTGATCAATGATCATGTAAAACAGTGTTCATTTGAGAAGGTTAGACAGCTAATCGTCCTGCGTTAGACATGAAAAAAATACACACCCAGTCAAGTCTTCCCATTTTTCTTGTGTGTTTAAGTATCTATATAAAGTAATAAGTCTAAGCATATGTCCTAAGTCAAACCTTAGTAGGTATTCCCTAAATGAGTTGCGTACAACATTCTTAGTGAGTCCTGAGAACCCTGACCCGGTCGTATCAAAGGCTCAGGGACACCAAATGGTTATGAGCCCAATGAATTTAAAATGCAGGATGGAGATAAGACTGAGGGATTGTCTCGGTCTGCTGTTGCAAGAAATTCTGAAATCATTTAGGGAAATGTGTTCTTTGTTAGATTGTGATAATAAAACGCCGTCGTTGAGGCAAGAAATGCTAAAGAAAACAAAATATTTTTCACCTAGGTACTTTCTGTGGCAGCAGTTTTGTAGCTTTTCTTTATAGATGTCGCCTATAAACAAAATCGTCTAAATCGACACGCTGTGTGATAATACAAGTTATTAGTCTTATTTGCACAGTAGATATTTTTTACTTGCCATAGTGCTCTTCAAAACTATACACAGTAAAGCTTGCACACTCTGATAAGCAAAATATCTGGCGCTGTGGTTGTAAACGAAGTGCCAAGACGGACTTTTGATCAAGAGTCCTAAGATTATTTACAAATGAAAATTCTTGCAAACAAACCTATAATTCTTATATCTAACGAGGGACCTAGATAAGCGAATGAAGAAAACACATTCCATTTCGGCAAACTTAGTAAATCGCCCTTGAATATCGCATCTCCCAATCTATTAAAACCATTAACCGGGTTAGAAACTTGGAAAGTAGTAGTTAGCGTCCTGAGCCCGTCCAATAGATTCCGTTAAGTAGCCCGTTATTTCCACACCAATATCCGGCCTTAACTGGAAAAAACCGGATTAAAAAGGCTACATTAATGGGCGGGATGTAAAAAGTGATGCAATTACAGAGAATTGATTCTTTCCCTTTGTTCTTACGTTTGATAAATTTGAGCCAGTATCTCGGGGTTGATCTCTGAATTGCTGGTGAACTTTGGTCAAAATATCTTCGGAACAATTCGTGGATATTGTCTTACTAGGTTAATACTTTTGTGGTTTGAATTCAAATATTCATCATCCGCGGATATTCTTAGTGCAATGCGTTTATAAATTACTAGCGACCCGCCCCGGCTTCGAACGGGCGCCTACGTATAAACCTTCCTCTTGAATATTGCCAAAAACTGCATTATTATCATAAAAATTCAAAACAATGACTAATTATAATTTTTGTACCTACTTATGAAGTAGATTTTTTTATAAAAGGAACTGGTATTTTAGTGACCACGCTACAATTATTGCCTTTCCTTGTTATTTTTTGTCAAAGATGATGGATGGTTTGAAGCCACTTAACAGAAGTTTATAGGATGATTATGAATACGGTCCATAGATTATTAATACAGCAAACTAAATACTTAATCCTTATTTCCTGCGATTTGTACAGGTATATAGGTACGCCGGGCGATACCAGACGGCAAAGGCTAAAAATATGCTAGAAACACGTTTAATTTATTTAGTTGCCTAGGTGTTCCCATTTAGAACATCGAGAAAATCAATCGACTAGTCCAATTATAAAGTTTTCAAACATCGCCAAATTGACTTGCTAGCGTTTCTAAAATTATAATTATCTACTTAGGGGCAACACACACGGACACGGAAGCTATAGTTTTTTTTTCTGTTACACTGCATCTGTTATGGTCAGGCCTGATGACGCTTAACATCAGGCGAAAGACTTGAACCCATTATCATCATCAGAAGGGCAATCTTTAATTTTTAGTATAATCTTGTGGCCATTTTGCGACAGTCTACTTTCGGTCAACCTTCAAACTTAATTTTGACGTTCCTAACAAGGAAGTTTGTCAGTTGCATAGGCTAGCAGAATACCGATTACACTTCGTTCAACTTTCGATCACATTTCAATATTATTATCATAATTACCTTGTGATTTTGTTACCAAGAATACTATTTGTGTCATATTACGACATCGAGACAAGATTGGAACTTGATTATGACTATTTTACATTACGGGAATTGCCCTTCAGATTATAACCATTTGCAAAGTGTACGGTATATCGTAGCGAACCATGACATGACCTGTCACTTAGTGTGAAAGAGGCAGATTATATTAAAGTTTCTACTTCTATCAAATTTCTATGTCAAATAGCATTTTATTTTCATTTCATATTCTTCATATTTTTTTCGAATGGCACATTCAGCAGTCGGTCCCAGCTTTTTTAAAACTATTAGACCATGAGGCTTTCAAGCGGCCTGTTACCTCCGTCACCAGAGTTGGCCACTGACGAACTTATTTACTTATGGCATTTTCTTTAATCTTCCGCAGGCAAAACCACTAACTTCAGTGCTCAAGCGTTAAAGGTGATACATTAATTAAAACAAATTAATAACTTGAAAGTTGAAAGCTTTCGTTGGCTATTGATCGATTTTATAAGCAGCTTTGGGCTTCGACTTCGTCCCACTTTGGAACTCAGCTCGGACATGTCATTCTAAGCACGTACTCTGAACGTGAATCGTGAATATTACGTACTTATCTAATCAGAAGAGAATTCGTATTTGAACTGAGGTTTTTCAAACTCATTGTGAACGGGCAGTAAAAAGAATTTCTGTGTCTCTATCGAGTTTGGAGCTACGAGGTTAGTTTGGGTAGTTAAAACAGATTAGGTATACAGAAAGGATAGGTAAGAAAAAGATCTGATTTCAAAGTTCAAATAACCTCACAAGAAATTGAACCTCTACGGAAATTGCTAATTAAATTTATTCAAATTCAAAATAATTTTATTCAATAAAATCACAAGGATCACTTTAGATGAAACGTTTTATAGTTAGGTGAATTGACACCAGTTCCACGAGACCAGCTTAGAAAAATCTGGCAACAAACTCAGCTAGGTTCCTTGCTTCATCATGGTCAGTCTCTTAATGTTTTCACTGGAAATGGTGGCCATACACACTATGGCCTACCACTAATACGTGCGGTTGACCTGCAGGTTTGCCTGCGCGCACAGGTGATCTCTCCGGTAGACAGTAGCGTGTATTTACGCTTACCTACACTTGAGCGAGAATGGTTGGGTCATGCACGAGGACCTAATGTACATTGTGGTGACTGGCACATGCCTTGAAATTTTTAGTTTTAAGGACCATTTTTACGGAATCTTTGTTTTTTTTTTAATCTGACTATAAATCTGATTTTCTGATCATTCTTTGATAATAACGTTTTTTTCTAATTTTAGGGGAAAGGCAATAATCTCTTAGTCAGAACATCTCGGGATCTATAAAAAACCGAAATAATCACCTAAATTGGTCAACAAAGTTAAAAACAATAGTTACCATGGAGTGGCGATACGTGATTTTTTGCGTACCTACACTCTAGAGTGCCGTATTATCACAGAGGACCTAATAGCCCTACAAGAATAGGCTATTATAAATGACTTTGTGGTATTATAGGGTCTGTTATCGTGGTTCTGTGTGTGTGTGTGTGTGTGTAAAGCAAGAAATTGCACTTTTATCAGCATTACGTTGAATTGTCACGGACCTAAAAAGCTTGGCTCACCTTACGGTGTAACTTGCGCTTGTACGAGTTGTAATTCCGAACTGAAAATTAATTCGAATCACGCTTCGCGCGATACCGTGGCTTTCTCAAATGCAATTGGATAACTTGACTTTTATTTGAAAATTCTTGAAAATATCCAACAAGAAAAATAACGTAAGACCTCGAGACGAGACTTGTGAATGTCGTCAGGATAGAACCTATTCTTGTGTTTTTTGAATACATATTTTGCAAATAGTAAATAGTAAATCACACAAAATAGAAATAAAACAACCTTCTTACCATATTTAATACTTATAATATTCAAATTGCCTTTACACCACAAATTTGTTGTCTTCAAAGACACTGCGTGTATTTTCTTTCATATATTAGATTACGATAATGGTGTCCTTTTTAATACTTTTCTTTCAAATAAAGTCAATGTAAAGGCATAAAATATTTTATTTGTTTCAAGCCGTGGCTGCAAGGTTATAAAATTTTAATACTGCGACAGTAAAACGTTTTCACCCAATAAAGATGGTCTTTCAGTAAGTATACTTTCTGTAAGAGATTTCATTAAACAAAATTCAAGGAATTTTAATTAATATGACGTAAGCAAGAAATATTTAATTAAGTATTTTGCGCCCACAGTTAAATAAATAGAAAGAAAGAAATTAGAAACATAATTTCTTTTCACAAATAGGTTCACTAGTCCATGAGTATTTGTACTTTAATGAATATAAAACTAATTGCAATAAACCTGTTTTGTGAGAGATAAATAGACAGGGTAAATAAATTAATAATAATAATAAACATATGCATACATAATACCAAAAACATAGTCTTGGATACATATACATGTGAATTATTAGATATCACTCGATATCCCTTTAGCTTATTATATAGGATTTCTAAAAGAGTAGTCAGAAAAATGTCTACCTATACCTATTAGTGCGAATGAATAAAATCCCAAGACAGATGCCGTCTAGCAAAAAGTTCTCCTATTAACTTGAAAACTTGGTAATTTACAGTTACCTAATTTACATAACCATTTTAAACCGAAAAGTAAACAATTTGAGTCGTAATTTTTTATACAAATCTCAGGAACTTTTGCAGTTAAGGCAGGTGCGATTAAAATATTAAGCCGATTATACAGCATCACTGCTAATGGGGTATGATTTTATTTTGCTTCGTAGGAGATTAAATGCTAAAAGCTATCCAAAGTTTTAAAAGCCGGGTATTTCTATCCTCTACATTTTAGGTACCTAACTTTGATTACCTCTACCTCCTATAAAACCATATATTAATATTGACACTGCATATGCAATGCTTAACTATTTAGTATGTCTTTTGTCTATTATTTTACTAACACTTTTTCGTTGACTGTACTAAAATTCACCCAAAGTAATAGTAGTGTGAGTTGCAGAACGAGGAGTATCTATAGCTTTTTTAGCGATTCGTCAACTCATTTTTCTGTTTCATATTTTTATTTGCAAGCATTTTATGTTCTAATTTCAATAAAACGCAGTTTACGAAGCTTGCGCTAAGCCAGAACGTTAAATAAGTTTCTATTACGTTAATTATTAGCGCAATAACGCCTCTGGTCATTAAGTTACTTTCAATTTAACGACGTAGCACGTTTGTATCACTGGGAATACGTTCAGTATAACTTCTTAAACTTTGAGATCTCACGCATCCGGTCCTTTGTCTTCTGCAGTAAAATAACTTTTCACCATAAAACTTTAAAGCGTATCAAAGAGCGGAGTTGAAATTTAAAGCTTATTTATTTACAAATACAATTCAAATTTTATAACCCAACTTGGTGGAAATTTAGGTGTTATTCGATTTCTTTCGCGAGGAAACCATTCCAATCTGTTTTACGAGCGACCTCGGAAAGAGGTTGGGGAGTATCAATGAAGCTAAATTGTTTATATGAATATCCTAAGGGGCGAGTCGGTTCGTTTAGCTTATTTTTTCAGTGAACGGGTATGTGTTAAAAGCCAAAATGGGGTAAAAGGGTTTGTTTGCCAATTTAAACGATTTGATGTTTGACAAATCTGGGCGGAAAACTGCAGATACGCACAAAGAATCTGCCATATTACTTTATATCAACACAACTTGAGTAAACTACGCAAAAGTTTTGCAAAACGAGGTGGCAATATTTTAAAATATTATGTTACTTATAAAAATGCATGACATGTGGTAAGTCCGCAGTTTTTAAACACCAATGAACTTAGGTAACCATTTTCATGACATCATGTTTGTAATAATCAGCAGTGAAAATGAAGCTATACCGACAGACTTGTTCAAAAATCAACCTTTGACTTTTGCGGTTAGCAATTAAGATTAAATTTTTTTACGGTAAGTTCTGCTGAGTAGATTAATTATGTGTGGTCAGTATTGTGATAAACCTAAGAAATTAGCAATTTGAAGAGCCTCAAGCGAAAGAAATTAGTTTCGTAAGTAAGGACCACCTATGAGTAATTTTAGCTTCAGTGGTACCTTACTGACTTAGAAATAACCCCTGTTACATTAGTAATACTGCAGCATTTGTTTTGTAAAAAGCATAATAGCATAGCTTAGGATTATTGACAGACAAAACTATTTTAAAATATAATACAAACGGATATATGTTTCCACTTGATATAATTGTTTTAAAATGTTTTCTAACCACTATAGCTTTAATTCTATAGATGAGAACTACTTTTGTCATGAACACGAATAAAAAATCCATAGAAAACAACCTCAAATTTACCTCCAAATAAAAAAGTCGTTATAGCGAAACTTATTTCAGTTTCAACTTTAATTCAACAAAGCCTTTAAATCAAAAAGGGCCCGTGTCAAGGGCTAATCTAAGGATGGCCCTTAAAATGTTTCTCTTCAAAGTTAATCAAAAAGATGTGTGTAGCGGTCTACAAGACCTTTGTTTTGATGATACCTTTATTTTATAAAAAAAACATCTATAATCAAGTACAGTAAAGGCCACGGTTCATTATCTGCATGCAAGCTGAAACATGTTTGACATTTTGCTCCGAAATCAATTTGACAAAGCAATTTTCTTGCATGCACGATTATGATATCCTATTGTGAGATATCGTAAGTACGTCTCTACCATACGGAAAACGGATTACCAAAGTTCCATAGGTACAAGTTACCAACAGGACGATATGAAATATAATAACGCTATCTAGCAGAATTATTCCTGACTAGGTGCTGCAAGTTCTATAAAACCACTTAGTCGCAGCTTATTTAGTTGTTTACAGAATAACTTGGTTAAGCAAAGTTCAACTCATATATCATTTAAATGAACACTTGCGGTCAAGCTCTCTGTGTGACATAATAAACTAAAAAACCTTGTTGCTCTGGTTGTTGGTGGTTTGGTCTATTTATTTTATTTTTTCCTACCATTTAAGATCCAAGCTTGTTTGCCACCTTGGTTGTAATACAAATAAAGAACCTACTAATAAATACTGACAACTTGGGCCACCAACATTTTACATTACGGAACTTTTTACCATTCTCAGTTCGTAACACGAGACAATGTTTATCCTTTCGTTTTTATTGAAAAAAATATTTGCAGTAAAATCGAGATTGCAAATAGTCTAGCTTTTAGTACGAATGAATTTTATGATGCCTCGCATTTCGAGTGGGGCATTTTATTTGCTGTGGAGGCAATAAAACTGATTTTTAGCTTTCGTATTATTGGACAAAATGCTGTGATAACATATAAAATAAAATTACTTTGGTTAGTATCCGGCTAAAGGGAGTGTTGATTTGCGCACTGACGGAAAGTGGATGAGATGAGTCGAAGTTTGGGCTCAGTGGTGCGTCTTATGAGGTTTACGTCTAGTAGTGGACTGCATTTTTAAAGAAGAGGTGGTTATGATGGAGTAGTATTATTGGTGTTTTGTGGAAACTTGTGCAAACCGATCTTTTTTACCAACATGCAAAAGCAACATGAAAACCGATAAAATTATAAATAAAACGCTACATTTAATAACAAAACTTCGTTCAAAATGTAAAAAAAGTTATATATCTATTGGCTAAATGACTTTTGCCATAATCTATACTGTTATCATGTACCCTTGCTCCATATCATGTTGTTAACAGTCATTTATTTTGCATACACGTGCCAATTACAACCTTAGCTTGGTAATAATTCCGTAAAACAAATTAATACGACATTTTCATGCCTCCTGGTATGCATTTAAACTACGTTTATACCAGTGTGGTACGGTCAGACGACTGCATAACGACCACCATGGATTGTGTAGACCCTCATTTTATACTACTAACACGGCCGGAAGCCCAACTAGTGGCATTTATCGTGAATTGTATACCCTGCGATAGCTTTGGTCGTTTCGTGAAGCGTCAGTACGTTTGGTCTGGTTGAGCACAAATGTTGCCTGATTTAAATAATATGGATTACTATTTTTGAGTTTAATATAGAGACTTGCAGTGACTCAATTTATTGTTCTGTCAGCAAAATGTAAACTGATGCGTCTCTGCCACACCCCGCAGGCGAAGCGCACCAGTCGTCTTAGGTGAGATTAAGTAACTAACTCGCGGACATATACGCTGTAATCTCACTCAAGCAATAAATGCGTTGATTTCATGCCTCTTTTCGCTGTTTTCATTGAATGCCCCATCACTAAATAAGGTGAATCGTGATTTTAACAGACACATACGTTGAGGGGCATATTGGTTTTCAGGTTCAGAGACGTCACATTGCAAGAAATCTAAGTACTTTACAAAAAACTAAAATCTATAAAGTACCTAGTATACTGACACATATCTGAGTCTGTTTTTTTAAATCCATTTTAAATAAACCTAATCCCGTCTCCCAAAATGAATATATATTTTAAATCTGTTTTTGTAAATAACGCTTCCAGAAGTGTAACCTTCGTTCATTCACTTTTTAATTGGAGTGAGGCAAATAATTATTCGTGGGCACGTCCGTCTGTCTCTCTGTAAACTGAAGAGGGTATATAAGTACACACTTTGCAGGTTTGTATTTATTTAAACGTGTAATAAGGAAGTAACTGGCTCTTCCTCCGTCGTTTAGAATACCTTTTTTGAGCCTTTATTTTTTGACCTGTCGTACTATCAGCTCTATAATTGCAGCGCGTAGGGTTCGAACTGCTAGCATACAAAATAAACAAGGCCTGCAAGCTAATAGTGGCCTACCTACTAGTCGTCGACTTGCAGCAATGCCGAAGTATGGCCTAATCCATCTAATGTAGATCATTAATGCAGTTTCTCTTGGTAAGGTGGTTAATCTTTTGCCCCCTCCACACTAGGTGGGGTGGGCAAAAAGAGTAATTACACACAAACCACGCTGCAGTGCCTGGGGCAAGTTAAGACGAAAAAAGCATCAGTTGCGGCTTATTCACGGGGACTGACAAATCATTAAAAAAGTGTGTTTTGTTGTATCGTCATTTCCCACAATTCGTGATTCGAGGGAACATGAGCTGTCATAAAAAATCACGAATCGTGAAAAATGACGATACGGCCAAATCGAATCGTTCTATTGTAAAATGATCTAAAACTCGATGAAGGAATCAAAAAAACATCACTGCTATCGTAACTCTTAGCACCAGCTTATTGCTCCATTACTCCCAAACTTCGATGTGAAAGGTAAACCAAAATTTGATTATTGCGACGCCGACGTGTAGAAAACTTTTATTATGTTAACCCTTACTGGGAAGGTAAAGTTTGTACAAGATAATCTTTAATGACGCTATGAAGGAGGTTTTGGGTGGCAAAGAGTAACTGATTTTATAGAAAGGTTTCTGAAAATGCGAAGCTTTGTAACATCAACAGTAGCATACCTACCTAATATGTCAAGCAGCGACGCAAGACATTCATCGTATCGCTATAGTATCCCTGTATCAATGTATAGGATGTTTTACTAGATCGGTGAACCACCTTTATCGCATGTTGAACTAAAAACTTTTAAAGCCACGCAAAAAATCAATGCGTTTATTGCGAGCGACTTACGTAATCGCTGGGCTGTTTGAAAATAAAATATACCTTTATAAGTACATTACCTTATCTTCTTTCAAACACTGCCAAGTTTTTTCCTCAAACTTAAACCGTGTTTCTCTTGAACCGTTTGAAATTTTGACAGAACTTCACGATTAGATAAGAAATGGTGTTAAATCGGATTGCCAAGTTTGAACTCGCTCTGTGAAAGACTAGGCTGCGATCTTCGAGTTTTAAGTGAGTGAAACAAGAACAAACTTTGTCGTAGGAAAATATTCTGTTTGTTTTACCGTTGGGTTTTTTGAAATATTTTACAAGATCAAGATAAACTAATCAGTAAATTTTTTGTTATTATTTTATTTTTAATCGACTTTAAAAAAGACGGAGGTTCCATTTTCTGGGTCTAACTATAATTATAATGTTTTGTAAAAGGCTCATCAAATCTTAGTAAATCAAACAAAAGTGTAACATAATTTTTCGATTCAATTTTATCTAAAATATCGTAGAGCTTGGGAATAATAAATACATACACCTAGCTCTGTCCGCCTAGGGTGGCGAATCGCACAAAAAAGGGGTTTTTGCAATAGGGTGACAGATCGTACTTTTATTTTTGAAAAAGTTCTCTTTGTCTCCTGTTAGTGGCGAGAAGACAGATAAATATTTATAAATTAATATTCTATCTCCCCGTCACTATAAGACTGACCGGCTGATATGAAGATGAAACCATTGTTACCTATCGTATATATTGATTTGGCATAGTTTCTTGCTCCTGTAATGTTACATGTAAATAGCCAAATAAATGAATTGAATTAAACTGAATTGTTGATGATGATGACTTTCGGTACTCGCTACAATTTTAAAACTCTACAAACGATGCGCTCTACTTTGGTAGAGTTTCGTGCTGCGAACTCTATTTTAGGCTTTACAGTTTTTGTTTGAGTGGTTTCGAGTGTTTCGAGTTTGAGTTGCAGTGGGTTACCGCGCTTTATTCAACTTTCAATGCTATTTTTGAATTTGTATTGTAAAAGCCTTTGTTTTATTCCCCGCGTCTGGTTTTAAAGCCTTCGGTTCTCGCGCCCGTGTCTTCAATCCTTTACCTTGTTACTTCAGCTACTATCACTAATGACATTTTTATGTAAGTATTTAAATTTGAAGAGCAATGGACGTGGTCTAGTGGTAATTAGTCTAATCTTTACTAATAAAAAAAAATGTGTTTTAGTTTGTTACGAATAAACTCAAAAACTGATCTGATTTCAGATAGATATTGAATTCTACATAATCTCTGAGTAACATAGGTTATATTTATTACTAGCGACCCACCCCGGTTTCATACGGGTCCTTAAGTTTTTATTGCACCCGTACGAAGCTAGGGCAGATCGGCTAGTTTTATTTAGTAAAATACCGACAATGTTTACAGTAGTATTTGGCTCTAAATGCACGAAGGTTCATCATGTCCGTGAGTTTTGCTAGTTCGGTAGGACAGTTCCACTTAAAGTTGTATGTTTGAATTTTGTCAGGATAGTCATTGTGACAGATAAGACACATGGTTTTAAACTTAGTAATGTTGTTCCAACAAAGTAAATTACAATTCTTGTTATTTCGGGTACCATATTCTTATAAAAAATATAATGATTCATTTTACATTGAATTTCATGTGTTCAAAGTTTTATTGTGCGTTTCTTTTATCATATTCAAAGGCGCACCATGAAAATAGAAAGTGAACAAAACAAACAATCAAATGTTCTATATCATAATGGAAAAATTCTACGAAAGAAAAAATCGCGCGTATACATCGACGGATTCTGAAGAGCACACGTGTTACTTTCATTGTTATACCTTTCAGAGTATTGTACAATATCGTTAGAGTTTTTAATGAATAGAAATAGCAGGCCTTCCGTAAATTCTGACAAATTCTGATCGTACAGTATCGTCAGATCGTACAGCAGGGCGATTGCCTAATTCGGTTGCAATCTATTTCACTTGGTTTCAATCAAAAACTGACGTATTTAGTATGAATGTGACAGCTTATTGACAGTTTGCTGATTGAAATCGGATTGAAAACGGATTGAAAACGAGTTGAAATAAGATTGAAAACGAGTTACGCCGTCGGGGGACAGATCGTCAATACATCGCATCGATCTGAAAAATTAAATGCAGATGTATAAAACCAACTAGTGTGATATATTTTTGTTAATTTGACTCACGCTCGCTGCAGTGTTAGCTAGCTAGCAGGTAGCGTAACTATTTCAATATTGGCAATTATTTTCAATAATTTTCAACGAATTATTTAAAAATGGCCACCGACTTATACCTATACCTATATACTGCTTACCTACGAGTGCTTTCTTAATAACAAAAGAAATGTTGTCGTTAGTCTCGCTAAAACTCAGGACGGCTGAACCGATTTGGTTTATTTTGATATTGAAATACTTGTAGGAGTCCAGGGAAAGTATAAATGGTGAGAAAATATGCCAAATAATGCGCGTGAAACCACGCGGGTCAGCTACAACAAATAAAATACATTGATTGGTAATTTTTAATGTGACATTGATGAATACCTACTAAAAACAGTAGGTATGTATAGTTCGCACAGCGGATCTAGGCTTCCGTGAAGTTAGCCGTTTGTGATGCGCAAAGACCATTTAGTTTGAAAAAGCTCCATTGCGCATCGAAACGGCTAATTTCACGACGGCCGAGTTCCGTAGGCTTCCGTGAAGTTAGCCGTTTGTGACGCGCAGAAACAATTTAATTTAAAAAGCTCCATTGCGCATCGTAACGGCTAATTTCACGACGGCCGAGATCCGCCGTGAGAACTATACCTCCACGGTACCTCAGATGACAATTGCATTCATCTGGTCCGTATTAGAAGGACAATCTTCATCAGTATATAAACTTTCGTGACTGACTGACAAATCAATGCACATCAGACTTTATAAATCTTAGAAATATGAAATTTGGAGAATGCATTGCTCTCATGGTGTAGAAAGGAATTTCAGAAACTCAACACCTAAAGGACATAGCGGGAAGAAATTTGTTTAAAAAGTAAAGCGCACAAAGTGTAGGGGCGTTCCACTAGTCTAGCATATTGTCCTTGACGAGACGTCTAGACAATGAGGCCTTTTCGTCGTTCGGCGTTTAAGAGCCCTATCCTTGACAATCCTTGAATTTTCTTGTAGCCCGTAAAGTTTCGAACACTATTGTGGCTCGTGTGTTGTAGATATTTTAACGAAAATAAAAACAAGTAAAAGCTTTATCCCTTAAAATTTAAGCCAACAGAGCAAATATTAATTAACTCAATACATAACTGATTAAAAAAATAATTAGTAACGCACGTTTCGTAAAATGAGCAATTCCAGTCAACTTTCGATCATTTTTTCTATGAAATAACAAAGTCTAACATATTTCCAAAAATGCAATTATAATAATCACAGTTTTAAAATTTAAGTGAATAGAGAAAAATACAGCATGTTAGTTCAATATTTTAGAAAAAAGACGGTCTAAAAAACGCGTACTTTTCCCAATTTTTCGCTTGTTATTTCTGCTAAAGTAAGGAGTTTACAATAAAAATACACCTACTTAATTAAAGTTTAAGTTTTTATTAAATAAATACAACGAAGAAAATAGTCTAATAGCATTGACTTTATTTAATACGAATTTTTTAAAATCACACCTTAGCGCTCTTATAATCATATCGATCGAAGCAGCGACTCTCAAACCGCGCTGAGCGCTTATGGAGGGAGGACGTATCGCTCCTCGTCGCGCGCGCTATTACTTCTACTATATAAAGATACATTAACGCGAAATTCATGAATTATATCGCTAAATCTTGGAAAGGCCTCTTAAGTTATTAAAAAAAAAAGCTGTCTATTTAGATGGCGGTAGCTCAACTGGCGAGCCCAAGAGAATGTAAGCACTACGTTTGGCGAGCTATAGTGAATGTGTAGGGAATTCAGCATTGGTTGCTCCTGCTGTCACTGTCTGTCATGCCTCTGGCTGGTGTCAAAGTCATAGTACGTACTACGTAGTACATTAACTTTGGTCGTGCTGGAGTTAAATTATTTTGCCTCAAGCAGGACATGAACACACAACCTTCCGCTTGACACGAGACGAAACAAAAACGGAGTTACCAACTTTTTTCTTGTTTTACTAACCTTTCCCAGTATGGCAGTAGGGCAGATAGCGCCATCTGTCAAAGCAATCGGAACTACTTTTTTTATTTAATCTCGAACCGAAAACCTCTAATTAGGTACGTCTGCAAATTATACAAATGTTACAAAATAAAATCATACTAAATGATAGCAATTTTTCTCAACATCGCGGAATAAAGTTCAACTTTGATAACACCTTGGAATTAGGTGCTTTTATCTTATTTGTCCATTATGGGTACCTACATAAGTACGTCTTTGTTTGCGCAAACATTACTGTACTAAATAAACCATGTAAGATTTCACGTAAACAAACTCGTAGGTACCTAAAATAATCTTAACATCAAGATGCTCTTTGTTATATTCTGACGAAATACGTAGAAAAAACTTTATACCAAAATTTTCGTAAAAAGTGGTTACGGTTTCATGAGCCTTTCTAAAAGCTCTTAATGGTAGGCTTATGTACCTTTCTTATCGACTTAAGTTTTTTTATCGAACAAACGAATGTCTAGCTAGAACTTTAGATGAAATCAAAATTAAAGTAGATTTTTAAGTTGTCTAAAGGTCTATTTCACGATATTTGACTAATTGCCAATATTACGAACTTTAAATAATAAATTCGTTCGTAAGAGTCAGTGGCCAGCTCTGGTGACAAAGTTTCTAGGCCGCCCAAAGGCCTCTGTTATGGCCTAACAACTTTGAAAAAGGGTAGGCGGTAAGGGCCTAGAAAATAATATGCAGTATTGCTTCACCCTCAGAGCTCCAGTTATTTCCTACTTAAAAAGGATCAAAGACAAGACTGTTTAATAAAGCTGACCCGCCGATAGAAAGTGTCCGCTGTCTGTAGTAATTGCCTGCTGTACGAAACAGGCTGTCCAATCAACCAATTCAATAACTGGGAGTATCTAAGGCTCAGTTTTCTATAGCATTTGTACGTACAATGTGTATTGTAAAGCTTTTGTTTTATTACACCCTGTTACATTTATTGCGAACTGGGAAATCTAAGTATTGGATGGTCCAATGACAGGCTTAGACCGGCTGTCTTCTTCTTTTAATTTATAATATCAGTAACTAGAAAACATGAAACTGACAATTTTTTTGCATATAATATTTTACGATTATAATTTTATTAAACAGTTGCAACGAAAACTTTGTCCCATTACAATACTTTTGTTTATAAATAAAAGACCTATTTTTTAATATAATTTTTCTTTATGATAATTATTGTATGCAATCTTTTTTGCATAATGAGTCAAAAATAGGCGGAGGTTTACAATCTATTGGGTAACTATATCTTTTTATCACGGAATAATTATTTCTGTTATTAATTAGCTGATCCGTAGTAGTCGCCTGAGTGGCGTAGGCTTAAAAAGGCTAAATAATTCATAATTCATACTTCTTTTTTCACCTCATGAAGAAGTTACAGTTCAACTTAGTTGGATTCGATCAAACTCGAATAGGCGCTATTTTGTCATCCTAAATATCAGTTTATTCGAGTAAACTGACAGTTTACTTGTACCTATAGTTGATATTTTTTATGTTGATCGAATCCATTCTTTACTCGTATAATGATTGACTCAATGGCTGTTCTGTTTCCAGTTAATGAGTTTATCAGTTTATCTCTCCTCGCGTCTCGCGATCCTCACTACCGAGAGGTCGTGATTCCTGGCTTGAGAGTCTAATGTAAATCCCACTAGTATTCACCCATCCAAATGTTACCTCTGCTAAGCCTAAAAGACTCAGCAAGCAACGTAAGCAATATTAGGTATTTTATTGACCACAGGCATCAGCCTTTTTCACAATTAAATATAATAATAATCAAAACATTTTTCCTTGTGGCAACCCCCATCAATTCCCCATCTAAAAGGTCCTAAAATTTTCCGGCAAGAAATAATTGTTTTTATATTTTCTCCAATTTTCCCGTGTTAGTACCAACCTAATGTAATTGGCTTCCCCAAGCTAAGGGCAGAAATAAAGTTAATTGGGTACAATTAAAAAACGCTGCGGGCTCAAAAAATATATCACAAGCAATATAAATAAGTACTGGATGTGGTTTGGACATTTTCGATTTATGTCGTTTCGCTCCTTTATGGCACTTGACAGCTATTATTAGGTCCCTTTCGATAGTTGAGAGATGTGAATAGAATTGAACGTGGTTACCAACCATATTACGCGAGCCCCATATTTCATTCCGTGAAGATATTTATTTTGTGAGACAGGACATAATTTATTTATGCAATCAGTCTGGATAATATATTTGAACAGCAGGCTAGTAGTATAATGCATTATAGACAACATTCCTCCCTACAAAAGAGCAGACAATATTTATTTTTTCAAATCAAACTGTATTTTCTCTTTATATTTCCGTAAAGAAAGGAGCGAATATTCTTGTCTTCAGTGCTCATGCTGGAATGCTTTTGAAAATTATTTTTACATTTTAAATCAATTTTCCAGTCGATAACTTTTATTGATGAAAACCGAACAATTGCAACGGACAACAAAGTCTCACCATACATAATACACTAATTATGGTGATGAAACCATAATATAAGTAAGTTGATATAGGTCTGGTGATGAAACCCATAAAAACTATACAAATAAACTAACAAACCAAATTAAAAATAAAATACTGTAGATATCTTCGTTTTGTAATAAATTTTTATGTTTTCTAAATAATGACTTACGAAATAAAATTAATCTATTTTGTTCGTGCTCACTGAAGAGGTTTTGTTCCAATAAATTCAACAATTTTCAGTCTTTCATAGCGTTTCCAGATAACTTTTAAGTCCTTGAAGTTGATTTTCCAAGTTTATGCTCAGCCAGTTTGTGAGGTTGCCAATTTAGCTTTCCACATTTTAAGGTTTCGATCCATGTACCTTGCTAGTACCAAGTATTATGTCAACTTTCAAATTCAGATAAGTTCCCGGAAAAGTATGTAATTTAATTACGGCACGGCCTTCGAGTCTATTAGTAAGTTTACTTTCCACTAAGGACGTTATTATTCATTAAAGATCAAAGCTCAACTTTAGTTGAGCAATATCCTTTGATAAATACCATGGTCTTCACTGCCCAAAGTACCTATTGACTTTCAACATATTTAGCAAATACCGACTCTGCGCTTCACTAGGGTTGACTACACTGTGTTTTATTTGAAAACAGCGTAGATAGATTTGTTCCACGTTACCCTATTTGTTCGACTGCTTTTTCCACATGTCAAAAATAGTATAACAGTTCGCACGGCGGATCTCGGCCGTAGTGAAGTTGCCGTTTCGATGCGCAATGGAGCTTATTCGAACTAAATTGTCTTTGCGCATCACAAACGGCTAACTTCACGGTAGCCTTGATCCGCCGTGCGAACTATACTCATAATCATTTTTTTTACTTCATCACTATCATGTGATATCAAGTTAATACGCAAACCTAAGACATCATCATGTCAACCTTCTAATGTTCCCACTGCTGGGACACTGTCATTCTCTCCAGCGAGAAAGATTGGGACTTAATCCACCACGCGGACCCAATGCGGGTTGGTGGATGGCACATGTCTTTCGAATTTTTAGTTCTTGGACATGCCGATTTCCTCTCGATGTTTTCCTTCACCGTATGAGAGCACTGGCATTGCACACATAAGTTTTTCGTAGCGAAAAATCCATTGGTGCACGACCGGATTTGAACCCACTACCACTAGACCACCAGTGCTCCTAAGACAAGCATATCAAAAATATATTGACAAAGTCTAACGTAAAATTAAAACGATGATTTCGGTGGTGCGATAGGCAAAATCAAAATCAAAAATCAAAATCAAAAATTATTTATTCAGTAGAATCACAAGGATCACTTTGAAACGTCTTACAAGCTAGGAAAATTTACACCAGTTCCACGGCGAGTGTCCGGTTAAGAAACGAGAGGTTAGGTTCAATTCTCGTAGCAAAACAATTTATTACTGATCAGCAAATATTTTTTTTGTCTTTTAACGGTGCCATGGTACTCGAATTTTCTGCTGAAGTATTTCCTGTGTTGTAGGTATTATCACACAACACAGTAAATACTAGAAAATGTCAGGGGTCATGTATGTGACTGTGTGTACTGTATGTTAAAACACAAACTCAACTTGTTTCACGGTCTCTAAATACAAGTGATTATATAACTGGAAATGGAGGCGTAACGAATAAAGTACAAAAAATCCGCTTCGTCAACACAAAAGCCGCCACAAAAGTTTCGAATAAAAGCCTTTTTTCCCTTTTTGGGTAGAAGTTGACAACCCTGTTCGCAGTGCTTCGAGCTAACAATGTAATTTTTGCTTCTACTGACAAACTAAATGTGTATAACAGACAGACAGACTGGACAACTTTGAACAGCCTCCTAGGTTTAATGTCATATTGTTTGAAAATGGTTTTAGTGAAAGAGCGGTTGAGGTAATGCAATCGCGGTAATATTACTGCGGTAACTTTTCAACCAGAAAGTGGAAAAATCCACCACACTGACCCAATACGAATTGGTGATATTATTTTTATGTTAGCAGCACGAAACGTCTTAACGTTTGCCTGATGTTAAGCGCTACGTCTGACCATAAGAGAACTTACAGTATCACCCAAAGCTTTAAGTTCTGCGTGACGCTACACTGCACTGAAACCCGAGATTTCGAAATTTTACTTGCTATATACTATTTATCAGTAAAGGCTCAAATTCGGTCGTCGGATCCAGTGGACGTTTATCGGCTAATTATGATAATGTTACATTGATATTAAACTATTTTTGTGCTTGCGTAGGTATGTTTTTGGCATCTGCCGTCAGTTCAATTCGCAAGGAGTGATTTGAATTAATTGGCTTATTGTTAGGTGTTTACAGTTAACTGATTCTTTTAACCATTAAGACTCTGCACACTCTAATTCTAAAACAATCCATTCAGAATTCCCGGAACTTCAGGTGACTATACCGTCAACTACCAACAAACTGTACATTGCAAAACTAAGTTAATGAGTTCCCTGCCGGTTCCTGCTGGCTGACAGACAGGATCGAAAGTCTGTTGTTGTGCGGAGTACGAACCATTGATTAGACACGTGAAAGACAGTTATCATCCTTGAACAATGTAGGTCCTAATTCAATTTTCATGTTAGCTCGAGTTTTGAAATAAACTATACTGACCACATTATATCAGTCTATTGCTTTATTGTTTACGAAAACCATTCATTTATATTTTTGTTTTTGTCATTATTATGCTGACGTTTCTAAGCTATTTAGAAACTTTTCTCAATGAGCACCGCCCGCGAACGCGTTCGGCGTTTGCAAAAACAAATGGTAAACAGTCGTTAATATTTGAAAATGATATCTGACCACCATAGTTTCAGTTTTTTAATTGATTTAATATGCTCAGGTATCTATTACCATATCTGGGTCTTTTACCATTCTCGAAGAAGTGTCTAACCAGCAACTAGCAGTGGCACTTACTCGACGATGATGAAAGAATCCGTAAATCTTGAATATAAACAGAAATAAAACAAAAGCAAAAGTTATACCAAAAAGTTTGATATTTTCCTTGCAAGTACTATTTTATATAAGAACTATATTATAATTGCTGATATATTAATAAAATGTT
Source organism: Colostygia pectinataria (assembly GCA_951394395.1). Classification (NCBI taxonomy): domain Eukaryota; kingdom Metazoa; phylum Arthropoda; class Insecta; order Lepidoptera; family Geometridae; genus Colostygia; species Colostygia pectinataria. The sequence continues at coordinate 8,619,332 of OX596362.1, forward strand.
TAAAACGATAATGTTCTTGAACATGCTGGATTTCTTACGATTAACATTGTGCGGTTCGTCAACCGTTTCAAGCACACCTAGAAAAGGATAATTTTGAATTATTCATACTTTTAATTTTTTCTTTGCTCCGGCCCTATTAAAAGAACTTACATTATCACAAGACTCTACTCGTCAGTTACTTTTGTTCTTAAACCTACAATATAAACTGCAAAGTTTTCGTGAGACTAACCAATCGAGTTGAAATTGAACCCTGTCTTTATCAGAACCTGTTACCCGGGGGGCATCAAAAACTTATCTCATAGTACTTTGGCACACGTATTGACTCTGCTAAACCTTCGACCGAGTTGCCAAATGTCGACTGCTCCAATACATTTCTTGTAGTCGATATAAGAGCGGTTTCAGGCTAGATTTTTATATGCGCGTATGAGCTTTTTTTTTGGAAGCGCATGTAGGCGCGTACCGGTTTGAACGTACACGCCGGAATAAGCCCATGTATGCGAGTCTGGTTTTTTGAAGCGTAAACCGTAGCACGAGTATAAGCACGTAACGACCGTATACGCGAAGAAAGAAAGCTAGTCTGAAACCGCCCTAACTCGCGGAATATTAATAATTTATGACAAAACTTTGGGCACGTCCGTGTTGCTTACTTTTCTCATTATCATAATTTTTGTCATGTCTGCGGGCCTCGAGCGATGACTTTATTATTTTTCGTGAGGTTTATGATCTAGTTATAACTTACGGAACGATGTGTCTGTGCTTCATCAGTGTCAAAGTACTCTTTCAAATTACAGTACTAACGTATAGTAAAATCGATGGATAGATGACAATAGAGCGTTCAAAATAAGTCGGTGGGTCGGTTGTCATGGCACTCTTTTGGGGGCCTATGACAAGCAGTGGACGTCTATGTCTGTTATGAGGATGATGCGTCGTACAGCGTATAGGACAGCTATATATCTCATTCTTTTGTTACAATTTCCATACTATCGATGGTCAGAGAGAGTTCTACCTATGTACTCTGAAATTGTAGAACCTTGGTAATTTGTAAGTAAATAAAGCTATACTTTTGGAGAAACAATTTATGTTTGACTGTTTTTTATAACGCTTTGGTGTAATAATTGTAATGTTAGAAATACATAGCACATTGAATTGAAACAAATCCTAGTACCTTCAAAAGAAACGTTAAAGGTGCTGGGATCCCCAGTAGTGCCTTAAAAAGATAGTTAAAAGTGCTGGGAAGAAACGCTTTGATTGTCTCGTTTCAGTTTTCGATGGCGGCATTCTACAACCCGTACCGTACCCGTTCCGTAGCAATACGACTAGATCTACCTTCTTTTAACGTAGTCAAAGTCTGCCGTAATAAATCTCCACGAAAATGCTGTGACTTCAGTCATCTAGAGACATTTCGTTTATTGAGTTACGTTGTTATTCAGTTGTACCGATTTGAAGAGAACAAAAATGTTTAAAACAAAGTGATTGGTATTATAACTACATGTTATTGATTGTTTGAGGAATCCTAAATTTGTACTTTGGTATTCCTTTGTTTATTATTCACAGCTGGGCAAAGGTCACATACCATTCCTCGGAAATTGAGGAATTTCAACATTTTACTTACATTTTTAAAGTAAAAAACCTGGTGGACCTACCACCAGGTTTCAGCAAGAGTTCGTCTTGGTGGGTACCACCGCAGTGTCAGATATTCTACCTCCAAGCAGTAGTGTGCAAGCATTACTGTGTTTAAGTTTGAAGGGCGCTGTAGCAAGTGAAATTACTGGGCGAAAGAGACTTAACAACAATGTCTCGGGGTGATAAGCGCAGTGCAGTGCCACGCAAGCACTTGAAATCTTTAAGCTTTGGGTGGCACTGCATCTGTAATAGTTTAACATCAGGTGTGCGCCTTGATTGTCTTGTCACTTGCTGACATAAAAAAAAAACCTACTAACTATGTCGTTATTTTGTTATATTTTTGTGTATTAATTTTTATTAACGTTCTACTAAAACTATTACTTTTGTAATACTTATTTTTTCCTAACTAAAGACTATTGAAATTCCCTGTGACTTCGATCGCGCACCAAAGTTTCTATTCCATTATTACTTTGCCAATCCCCGTCCTTCCGTCGCCCCACCTTTGGCAGTTATGTATAATTGGACCACGCGTTTAAAATTCCCTTTATAAACTTTGACACCTCTGCACCTTTTTAAGGGTAATTTTGAAAAAATCTGCCACGCTCACAAAGTTTGCGTTAAAATTCTTTTAAAAGTATGCAAACTTTTACACTCCGTTGCACTCCTTTAGGAGAAATTGAGAAAAGAATGACACTGTACTAAATTATTTATTTTTAAGAGTAAGTAATTAAATAAAAAAACACTTTTAAATTTCCCAAAAATCCAGTGTAATCAATGTTGAAAAAAGTCCAATTAGTCACTCGTTTTGGGTGTGATTCGTTGTAAATCCACATTTATCGATGGCGTAGATTATAATTGAAATAGTTTAGGTGCTTGGTATTACGTTATTAAACTGTACTTACCTTGGGATTTGATACGGAACAATAGAAATCCAAATAATTTTCTTGAAACGCTCAAAAGTACTTATCCTGAAGTTAAAACAGTGATTCAAATCTTATCGTTTATCATTACCACGTCTATTGACCGGTGACATGTAACTTATTATAACTATTCGACTTTTGTATTTTACCAGAAACGGTTTCACTTTTTGACGTAATTTATCCCTGTCATGTTTGTATTATGTTTCATATTAGGTTGGGGAAAAAGTTTCTTCGTATTTTTTAAGAAAATTCAAAACATTTTTTAATATAGTTTATTTACATTTAACTAAAGTATGTAGGTACCATTTTGTTCGATAACTTTTTGCCATCTTGTAGGTAGGGACATGATCCCATTGCTATAGAAATTTTGGGGCTTCTGATCAAAATACCGCGATAAGTGGTTTTGGCAGTCCTCTCGTGATGTTAACCTGACACTGTCTAAAGAATTCTGAAGAGACCGAAACAGGTGGAAATCTAAAGGACTATACGGCGGTGCATTAACACCTCCTAGCCAAACTCTCTTAATTTTTGCTGAGTGGCTAAAGATGTGTGAGGTTTAGCGTTATCATGATGAAAAACCACACCCTTTCTGTTGATTAATTCCGGCCGCTTTCTCTCAACTTCTTGCTTTAATCTCATCAGTTGTTCTCAGTAGAGTTCAGAATCGATGGTCCTGCCTGGTGGTAATAGCTCATAATGAATAATGCCCTTCCAATCCCACCACACACACGGCATCACCTTGTTGCGAGTTAACCCGGGTTTCGCCACAGTCTGTGAAGCCTGACCGGCCTTTGACCACGACCTTTTTCGCTCGTAAGTGATCCATTTTTCATCACCAGTTATCAGCTTCTTCAAAAATGGTTCGGTTTCATTACGTCGTAATAAAGAATCACAAATGAGTACACGGTTCATTAGGTTTCTTTCAGTGAGCTCGTGAGGTACCCAAATCGAGCTTTTTTGTGTACCCTGTTTTTTTTCAAATGTGCCAAAACTGTTTTGTGGTCAATTCCGAGTTCTTCAGCTACATCGTAACTAAGTACTGATATGCCGATCTTGCTCCACTTTTTAAAAAATGGCATCCATTTTATCCGTAATAGGGCGACCAGAGCATCTTTGACATCAAAATTTCCGGATCGAAAACGCTTAAACCAAATTTGTGCTACTCTCACAGATACTGCATTAGGTCCATAAACATCGCAAATTTTTTTTTTAAAGACTTTTCCCCAACTAATAATACTTTTTTATTTTAGGTGGTGTATCCACAGCGCGTATCGCCATCGTTTTCACCCAACAATGACACGCGTCGGTGCTACGAAACAAGCATAATTTTAGAATAGAATAGAATATAAATTTTGGACTTATATCTAAGGTTTTTCAATGGCAGTCATCTCTTGCTGGTTCTAAACAATTCTGACGTATCAACAGCACGTATTGACAACCACGCCCATGTTTCTGCGATCACACGTAAAGTCAAAATGAAATTCTTTTTTTTGCGGTGTTCGGTACAACGCCATAGGTTTTGAACGATGCCACTCGCATGTGACTCGTGAAAACCAATGCAGATGGGAGCATGTGCGCAGGGTTTAATGGCACCTGTCAGTCGTTAGTATACAACGCATTAGGTAGAGCAACAGTGGCTGGTGATTATCTACAGCTAAAACAAACAACAAAAGCCACCGACGGTATTCGTATCTAAATTAGACAATTAAGAGCCTTTTGTCATTTAATTGTTTGTCTGTTCCTAACAATGAGGACCGTAATCATAAATAACTGGGGATTTAATGAACTAAACGACTTTAAAAAAAAAATGATAATTAAATAAGAGGCCATGACCGAAATAATTTGCCTGTAAGACGGAGATCTTAGGGCAGCCTTTAAACAGCATCACTAAAGAAAGCCACTATACTTTTTAGCTTTCCGTTTTTCAGCTTTTCTATAGCCAATTAGATTAATCTACAGATAATACTAGCAGCCAATCAAAATTATCTGGAAATTGCTGTTTGGCTGATTTCGTCGTAAAGCTTTTAAGCAAAGTGCTGTGTGTGTTGACCTTTAGATGAACTTATTTACTTTACTGTGTGGCTTTCGCAACTTTGGTTGCTATCAGCCCAACGTTAATTACAACGAAAACGTTTTCTACCCAAGAAAGTGTATTCATAGCTTTCGTCCGAATATTGAAACGCCACTTAACTAATCAGAGCTTAATTGATGACGTTTTTGATGTTTGTCTATACGACTTTAACAAACTACCTATTATATGATAAACGACAGTTACCCGATCGTTGAGTATTCGGGTGGTTTAATTTCATTTTAAATATGGTCGCACAGCAGGCCGGTGCGTGGCACTGCGTCGATGGATCCATCAGGAACGTGTGACTCGGTGCATGATACTAGATCATAAAACACTGCGCCTAACAATGCTGGCCTACCAGGTCCACCGGCCAACTCGACGACCGACTCGAGACTGAGCTATACTAACTTATCAAGGTTAGATTTTTTATATACCATTAAAATATCAAGCGTACGGCTTACTTGATGGCAAACGGTTACCGTAGCCTATTTACGCTTGCAAAATCAGAGATATCATTGGCGCGTTGCCACCTTGAGACGTAGATCTAAAGTCATGTGCCTGTAATATCATCGGAAACCATACCCACACGGAACACAGCAATACGAGCATTACTGCTTGGCGGCAGATAAAGGTATGGTGGCAGTTCTTCCCCGGACGAGCCCAAAGAACTCTACTACTCTTAGACTGGATTAAATCTACCACCAAGCAACCAACGCTGGCTCCGAAAACTTCGACTCACCAACAATTCGTTAAAATTTAAACATAACGCTATAAAAGGCAAACACTGCAGTAGAGTAGAATAAAGACAAAGAAAATAAAATTATTATTTTACGAAATTCAGTTGAATTTTTAGAACAGGGAGGCAACCCTCGGTTCCTTCGATACCACTCGATATATATTGAGGGACCCACGATCGATATTTATCTACAGTGAGATTTTGAAAATACGAAAAAAAATATTTATAGATTTTGACAGTCTTTACGATATATGGTATACCAAATGTGATATTAATTCTCGGTAAGTAATTACGTACTAGTCAGTGGCCAACTCTGGTGGCAGAGTTTTTAGGCGAACCGAAGGCCTTTCTCATAGCCTAACAACTTTGAAAAATCCGGAACTTACTGCTTGACGCGCCCTCCGAAGTCTCGGTTATATATTATAATATTGTAAAATATGACCAAAATCTCATTAATATTATAATCGCGAAAGTATGGTTGTTTGGATGTTTGTTACTCTTTAACTACAACCGAACCGATTTGTCTAAAATTAAAAACATAGATAGATAGAGGAATAGGCTACTTTTTATCCTGGAAAAAAGTACGGTTCCCGAGTTCCACGCAAACGAAGTCGCGGGCGACAGCTTGTATATCTATAAATTTAATATTTCGTGTATTTGTTACAAAGAATGTGATATTTTATCGAAAAAGTCGCGAATTGCCTTCCAGCCGAAATATGCTTCGGGACATCGTAACGTAACTAAAGGCTCGCGCTCTTTTACATGACGATGTTGCGAAACTCAATAATGTTGAAAACGCTAGAACTTTCTATTTTAGAAAAGGTTTTGTAGAAAACCTTTGTGGTCTTATTACATTAAGCATAGTAAAAGATTACAATATACACCTAAATAGACTTACCAGATATTTCTTTTTGTAACAATTCGCATAATTAAAGTAAAAAAGTGTACCTTATTTTATACTACGCTAGTAATAAATGTAATTACTTAAATATATATTTTATTTGGACGAAATAAGGTTGGGTTATCCAAGCATGTTAAAAAAATGGCTAAAAACGCGTCGGACAACGCACAGGTTCCAAAGTCAGCATGGCCTTGTTAGAAAATAATTAAACAAAAAAGAAGTTTTATTTCAACTACACACATTAATTTTGCACAAACACAACACATGTACCTAGAAAAAGTTAAGCAATCTTGAAAAAAATGTCACGTTTTGTTTATTTCCGCAAATATGTTTTTTAACAAAATATTCTTTATAACGTAATATGTATTTTCATATACTTATTTCCAAAATCACAACGGATTTTACCGTTCGTGTAAAATCCTTGAATCGCAGTTTGTCTTTCGCTCAAAGATATTTTCCTATTTACACGGCAGAGGTTTGTATAGAGATGTGTTTCCGTGGTATTCTTAGCACGAGTTTATCAAAGAAATTGTATGTCACAACAGCGCGATAAAAATATTTTGACCTAATTTCTCGTTTTAACTTCGGTTTTCCAAACACATTTTCTGTTTTATCGAGAAGTCATGTTAACTTGTCAAATTTTTATACGACATGCAATTGGCCGACACTCGGCTCACGGCTGACAATCGGCCGGATCCCTACACGGGCTAGCGTGAGTCATCTTTTATGCTTATTAGGTCAAACCTAAAGAAGTCGTCCTCCATGATTGCTTATTTGCCTTCGCCCTTACATTCTATATATTTTAGCGCTTGAAGTGTTTCCATTTAAACGTTGTTCCACAGGCTATCCAAATGATGACAGCTGGCCTCTTGTTGCTTTGCTTTCAGATACTAATGTTTAACTTTTATTAACTTTGACTATTATTTTATTAATAGCGTCGGAAAATCATGCTATAGGTACCGGAATGTTTGTTTGTCTAATACCGCGAAACTTTCAAGGGAATCATGTCTCTTATTTATTTTAGAAAGGTCTCATTTCAGGAACAAACACCAATGTTCCTGTTTTATTAGACTTTTTTAAGGCCGTGTAATTAATTCAGGATGTAAGTACCTAGCTTCGGGGTTAAAGTGCGAGACAGATTGTAAGCGTGTTATCTATAGTGGTAGGACTCTGCTTATATACCTGTAGTTTGAGGTTTGAACTATGATACGGTTTAAAAGTACTGAAATGAAATTATTGGACGAATAAGGTTGGATTCGACTACCTTCTGGAATAACTTTTCCGCGAAATAATAAATGTGAAATACAAGTAAACTGTTAGTTTACTCACGAATAACTTCGATTTATTCGAAGAATAGTGCCTATTCGAGTTTGGTCAAATCCAAGATATCAATCCGGGTAGAAGCTTGTTTACTTTATAACTCCGAGGCCTAAGTCCAACAATGGACTTGGATTTTGATGTACCATTTTAAGCTTATCGCTTCTCGCTACCCGCCAATAGACAAACCAGCGCTTGAACTGTGGTAAAAGTCCTAAATTCTGTCCTCCACTTGCTGTATGCAAAGAGACAGTTTTTAATCCCAAAAAACTCCATACTCTCTTTGCCTGAACCGGAGCGGAATCTACTGGAAACAGATTATGTCATACCCTATAAAAAGGTCCTCATTTATGTGGTTGGCTTGTTTCACGCATTATAATACTTGTATACAAGTAGTTGGTACATGAGGAATGGAAATTAGTGTTTTAGATGTTCAACTATTTCTTTGGGCCGCGGGGAATGGGAATTCCTCGTGGTTTAGCTAAACAAAATTGTTGTAATTTTTCGTTGGATTTTCGGGGCAACGTGCAAGTAGGAAATATGCAATTTAAATTTATTTATGTACTAGCCGATCTGCCCTAGCTTGCAGCTGCACTCGTCGATGCAGCGGGGCGGTTCGCTAGTAATAAATATAACTTATGTTACTCAGACATAATGTAGCATTCTAGTGGTGAAAGAATTTTTGAAATCGGACCAGTAGTTTTCGAGTTTATTCATAACAAACAAAAATACAAATCTTCTCTCTTTATAATATTAGTTTATACTCGTAATTATGTTGACTCCCGGAATCAGTTGAGCAGGTCATTTAGTTCGCAGAACCGATAACCGATACTGAGGAATAAGGACTTTAGAATGCGACCACGAGTTGGAAAACGAAGAGTAGGACGGCCCTCCACTCGATGTAATCAGTATTAAGTATTATGATGATGAAAGAGCAACATTACTGAAATGTAGCTTACCATAATACTCATAATTAATACTGGTACTGGTAGATAATAAACCAAGCCATGATATATACGATTCGAAGTTATATTTGTGTCCCTCTTCATTCATTCTATTTCAACTACTTTTCGTTTGATCTTTATCTGCAGAAGGTTCAGAGAACTTTATATGATAGAGCTGGACCGGGTTGCTTGCTATTTCTATACGATCAAATATTTTTATCGTATAAAGAAGAGGTAAAGTCATTTGCTGATTGTGTTACTTTTATACCTTATGGTCATTTTGTAGAAACATTTGAGTGGATTTAAGGTAAATTTAGTAAAACAATTGGCTCCTGTTTTAGTTTACAGTAAGAATTTAAAGAATTAATATATTTTTGTATAATATAGTTTGAATAAAAAAAAGTAAACTTAAGTACTAAACTTTAACCAGAAAATTAATACCAGCGGCCAGAAAACATTTAGCTGAATACGTTGCCAAAAACTCGTAAGTATTACCATCATTGAGCGATGGGTTGACATTTATTTCCTAAATACATCACTCCACCATTGTTGGTTCCCTTTATGAAGAAAGATAAAATATTTCCTAAAACGGCGGGCATTGTCGGGAAATGTCGCGGGGGTGACGGCTTCGGCTACGTCTTCGGCGACTGGCTGAAGCGAAGTCTTCTGAGCCATCACCATCATCATATCAGCCAATCGACGACCAATGCTGGACATACGCCTCTTCCAAACAATGCTATTACGAATGATTGAGATCGGTCTATTGAGTTGAGAGCCATCCTACACTTCAGTTTTTCAAAATCTATTCTACGAGAACATATTCTACATATTCTCTAGTCAATTCAGCGAGCTATATGGCCTGCGCATTGCCACTTCAACTTGCATATTCTAAGAGCTATTTTGATAGCCTTAGTGGTCTTACGCATTTCTTTATTTTGGATTTGATCGATACTAAACTGTGTTTATGTATTTTGTGTACGCAGATGTGTGTATAACTAAATCAAAGGTAAGATAGTTCATATACTTTTTAAACGACTTCAAAATAGAAGGTTATCAATTCACCTGTATGTTTTTTTTGTATGTTTGTTACGCGATTTCTCCGCCAATTATGAATTGGTTTTCATGATTTTGTTGGTTGGTCACGATTCAAACTCAAATATGGTTCTTAAATACGGCCCTCAATCCTAGCGTAGAATTAGGACTATATATGTGACTGTTGGATGTGGTTTGTATGTTATACGAGCTGACCCGCGCGGTTTTACCCGCGTTTTTGCATTCTTTATGCTATAAAAAGCCAGGATATAAAGTAGCCTATGTGTTATTCTAGGGCTTAAGCCATCTACATTCCAAATTCATTACAATCAGTTAAGTCGTCACGGAGATACGTGGCAACAAACATACACACACACCCACATACAGACTTTCGCATTTATAATATTAGTTAGATAATCTTTTGTTGATAGTGAGATAGAGCTAGAGTCAGCTGTTAAAGTTCGTTTTACAAAACGCTGACTCTTGTAGTTTATACCCGATCAATGTTCCAGTGAACCTTTAACAAAGGCGTCCAACGTCACAGAATTGAGGAATATTTATGTTCTAAACTAAGAACGGGGGCTTATTGCGCTAAACTTTAAGGTTCAAAACACTATCATAAGCCTTGCTTTTTAGTCATAGATGCACCAAGTGTGTAGCTGTTACGTAGCGCCACTTGACTATACCTACTAAACTGACCATCATAGTTATGATGAATTCACTTAAAGTAATGATAATAACCAAAAAGTACTACGATGATACTGCTAAAGCAGATGATAACGGTACTTATAATATTATTTAATGATACATCCTACTATTTATATATATATATATATATATATATTCTTTCCTATTTTGAGTTACGTCCTATCTTTTCCTACTCTATACGATGCATCCCTTTTAAATTCAGTTATGTCCTAACAATTTTAATATACCTACTTACCTCGCATTTATGTAACGCCCTTTTATTTTTTCTACAATTATTCGATGACTTCTCATATTTTCTACGTACTGTCTCATGTGCCTGTAATTCCACCGTTTATGTTGAGTTTTTTACGTAGTTAACTTTATAAATCTATCATCTGGTCATCAGCAACGTAGTGAACATACCAACGCTAAGACAAAATGTGTTCTGTTTTGCTCATTCCCTGAAGAGTACCGTTTAAACGTTAAATTATTCTGGTTTTAATTAGTTTTAAAGGTAGAATTTGTTATTCATATTTTTCTTTAATTAGTAAACTAACCTACCAATTAGTTAATTACCTTTATGCCAAAAATCTTTATGTAAGTTTATGGGGTATGTTTATGATTTTTTATTAGTGACGGACCTACAATAAAAAAACTTTAAGCTTTTTTTATCGCTTATAGATACGCGCGTAAGATATTTAAAAAAAAAATGCCCATATCACACAACGCCATCTAACTAAGCAAAGCTTGTACTATGAAAGCCGTTACCTGATAGAATACCCAAAAAAAAACTTTGTAGATCATGCAACATTTTGTTCCGTGCGGGGATCGAACCCACAACCTCTCGCATCTCAATCGGGCACATAACCACAGCACCACCGAGGTCGTCAAATAAAATTAATAACATAAAACTAACTGTGACCTTACACGTGTTTTAGTTTTGCCCATTTTACTAGGAAATCCTTAGAGAGGACCGTTTGAATTTTAAACTGTAGTTTAATAGTAATTTCAGTAAAGTTATTTAGTAGGTAACTTTTCGGCCCGCAAAAAAAATTACCCAATTAAATTTTTGGAGTTGTCGACCCACCTAAATTTTTGGGAGGAAAATCGACACACCCGAACCAAAAAGTTGGGGTGGGTGAATTTTCCTTGAATTTTCAAAGCAGTTGGTCTATATAATTATATAAAGAATGTTCGCTAAAACAGTGATATTTACTAAAGGTCAACGTAGCAGCTACGTCTATATTTCTACCATAAACAATGCCAAAACTAGTGCTAGTGATATTGAAACCAAAGCGACATAATACACACTTTTTGGACAAAAACATCAAATCAATCAAAAATGCAGGAAAAGTTCACTTGATAATATTATACTCAAAAGGTTTCAATAACGATCAGCTGGTTTTGATAAAAAAATGCTAATTGTTAATTGTCGATGAAATAATATGCTTTTGTCGGTCAGATCGAATGACATCAGTACTTTATGACCCATATTTTTTGATGCATCATAGAAAATGAACCTTCATTATCATCATGACACCCTTTTTATTTTCCTACTGCTGGGTCGTCAAGCAAACGTAAATGAACGATAAATTAATAAAAAATAAACCGTACTACCAAAGCGAGTGACTGTGCGACACAGTTCTCGATCCGAAATGAGATAGGCGGTCCTTAGAGAGTTGCTACCTTAATTACAGAATTTTAAATTTGATTTGGTCCTAAATATAACATGAAAAGATAAGTCGTTTGACGTTGAAATAAAGCTAAATTTACACGAGCACCATATGTACCTTTTTAGACTTTTAGAAAGTATTGTAGAATTGGTTATAAGCCCTAACCACAGAACTATATTTAAGTAAAATTAAAGAGTTCGTCGATTTGTATGGAAACCAAGCGTGTAACATTTTGCGTATTTGCATTTTACACTCAAATTTTAATGTCCAGCAGTGGACTAGCTGATAAGATGATGTTGATTGTCTGAAAATATCTAAAATACATATAATCAGGTGTAATTCTTGGCTATAGACTAAATTTTATTTCTCTGCGAGACACAAAATAAAGGTAAGTTATTTCAGATAATAACTTAAAAGTTGAATTCTCTGAGGCGACATTAATCAAACCGCGGCCGCGCGGGTTTGGCTACAATGAGCGCGCGGGAGCGTATATACAGAAGCGCGCACGCTCTAAATAACGCGTGCACTGAGTGCAAAAGAATCAAGTGTTTTATAAAAAAACTAGCTGTTGCCCGTGAAGAGTAGTAGAGTTCTCTGTGATAGAGCTCGTCCGGAGAAGGACTACCACCATACCTATTTCTGCCGCCAAGCAGTAATGCTCAAGCATTGCTGTGTTCCGGTGCGTAGGGTATGGTTTCCGGTGAAATTACTGGCACATGAGGCTTTCGATCTTAGCCTCAAGGTGGCAACTCGCGAGTGATACCTCTGGTATTGCAAGCATCCATAGGCTGCGGTAACCGCTTACCATCTTGTGGCCCGTACGCTTGGTTGCCACTTCAGATGTATAAAAAAAAACTTAGGGAACCGTACTTATACTGCTTCATTTCTCTTTCATTTCATTGGTCTATAATTATGTTTTAAATTTCAGTTAATTCAGTGGTTACCGTAATAGGAACAACATGCAAACAAGCATCCAAACTTCCTTATTTATAATTAGTCTGATGTGATTGAAGCTATAGCGGTTTTTTTTAAATTTTTTAATGGCAGTCTGTCTGTTCAGCCAATTTTGCCAGTGTCAAGTAATTGTCGTATTTAAAAACAAACGAATCAAGTTCGAATTTTGAATTAGACGAAGTTTTTTTTTTGTGAATTTTCGACCAAATTACAAACCAAGAATTAAGCACTACGTTTAGTCACTTAGAAATAAATAAATAATAAATCTTTTTAAAAACATTCTAAACGTCCGCTTAAATATGACAAAAACAAGTCGTATAGCCGTTTATTTTAAAAAGGGTTTTAGTTATTATAAAAGCGATTATATACAGCTTGGTTGCTATTAATATTATATTCATGTTTACGTCCAAGTGAATATTGTTTGGCCAACCTTTTTCCCGCTGGCCACAATGCTCGTCTGATTCCCGGTTCCAAAACCATTATTTCCGGAACGTCTATAGATTTTCGCCTTTTGCCGGTTATACCAACTTTAATCCGTTGGTTTTATTGTAATGCGGAAAAACAAAACCTTGTCGAATTGTGGATTTGTCCGCGGATAGGATTGAATTCTAGTTTGGATATTTTTCAAACGCTGGCTGGCATTTTTAGCCAGTTAAGTAAGGCTAAGTTAGTTTGGTTTTTTATATTGAAACGTTCTTGTTTGTCGAAACAGTCTATTTTCCTTTTTTATTTTCCTTTTATCTACTTACCACAATTTACGTTTTTAAGGTAGTACGTTGAAAATTCTATAACAATTCTGAAACGGTCTACTTAAATTTCAACCTATGAAAAACGGAGAAAGTTCTCAAGTCAACGCCTATACATTTTTCTGTAGTTTCTAATTGGGATTGTTATAACGACTTCTTTGTATTTATGCTGTAAAAGTAGAAGGCTGTGTAAAAGGTAAAACCAAACGCTAGAAAATATTTTAGAAGCTAAAAATTTTTAAACAAAACGATATGACACTGAATATTTGAATAAGTTTATATTCTAAGAGGTTTTTGTGATTGTTTGTAGGTTATACTCTCACAACAAAATACTTGAAACGCTACTTAATTTCTAAATTTAGAGCTATCATGTTATGCTAGCCGTTCATACAGTATGGTTTGGTTAAACACCCATTGGACGGCTTAAACTTAAAAGTCAGTTTTGAAAAAAGTCCTGCTTGGATATACCTACATAATAATGTCTTGGTTATTGGTTATTTTAGGTTTACCATAATACTAAAAAAACAGTAATAATAGTATACCTAATGGTGGACAATTTACACAGTGTCATCTAGCCTCAACCCAACCAAAAATGTTTACTATATGAAACCAGATACCTGATAGAATAGGTACTCGTAAATGTTTACTGTATGAAACCAGATAACTGATAGAATAGGTACTCGTAAGTATATCTAGTATTTTATTCAGAAGGCAGAGCTACCACAACTGGTCTATGAGGCCAGTTTTTGTTAAACCCAGAGTATTAGTTTGATGAGTATCTTTAGTAACTTGTATATCTTCATTATCTCACTTTCCGTTATAACTTCTAATATATCCGTAATTATGGAGCATCTAACAGGGGCTATAAGAGAAGGGTAAGATCCGGATAGATCTCGCCTTCGGGGAAATCAAGTGATCCCTGAGACCGCGGCGGTTCATTGGACAGGCCTAATGCGTTCCATTGCTAGGTATTACTGGTATTACGCCGATGTTAGGCTTAATAGCGTAATTTAAGTTATATGGTACTGACAGGGCAAAAAATTTCCATTAGCGAGCAATTATTTACAAATGTAATCTGTGTAATAAGTAATTTGCATCTAATTAAATTCATAATTCATTTTTTTATTAAAAATTCAACTGACTATCGGATACAAAAGTTTATTTTAAAAGTACATCAAATTCAGATACATTACATTTTCATTTTAGTAGATATATAATTATGCAGTTTGTTTTTGGGAATTAAAATAATACAGTGGTGTTTTCTTGTCACGCAGGTACCTTTAAAACATAGACCACAGAAAGCACTGCTCTGCCATCACTACAGGAACACCAATATCAATCACCGATGAGGTTGAAGGCCAAAGTCGAAAGAACCTTTGCAGATGAAACTAGTCCTTGAGATAAATCTTACAAATTTTATAGCAATCAAATTTTAGAGCAAAGGCAATTGCCTAGAAAGTACGAAGACGATTAAGACCTCCGTGATAAAACAAAAAAAAGAGCTTCACACTTTTAATTAAAAAAGTAGTTTAAATAGTTGATGCAAAGTTCTCGCAGAACCCATTTGAGTTCACGTCAGTAAAATACTTAGACTGAGTTAGAAACGAAAGGTATGAATAATCAGCGTAAAATAATGTTTGTGTTTTACGACAATATAGTAATTGCTTAGCTTTGTGAAAGCTAAGCCAAATAATTTAGTAGCTGACTTTGTTACCAGATCAATGTCTTTTATTATCTTCATAACCAATGCGTGTTCTCTGAAATTCACTGTCTAAAAATTATAGTAAAATCGTTATCTACTTACATTATTCTTAGCTGACTCACTAGCAATCAACGCTCAGCCTAAACAGTATTAACCTTAATTTTCTTGAGGGTTATTTATAACGTACTATCACAATTATCGCAATCAAACACACAGTGTTAAAAATGTAATAAATTAAATAATAACGCTTGTTTCCCCGACTGTACATAACATGAGGACTATACGAAATTATCCAATGTGTAATGACAGCGTCCAATCTGATGTGGGTCCACATCGAGCCAATCTGAAAGGAATTTCAGTTCCCTTTATTTCGAATAGGTCTAGTCTTTAAACCCTCCACCTAACAATAAGTGGCACGACGCCCTACCCCTATAAATATACATTGCTTGCCGTATACATGAGACTTAATGGTTTCTATGAATAAAATCAGCAATGTTTTGCTAGCATGTGT
This sequence comes from Colostygia pectinataria, assembly GCA_951394395.1. Classification (NCBI taxonomy): domain Eukaryota; kingdom Metazoa; phylum Arthropoda; class Insecta; order Lepidoptera; family Geometridae; genus Colostygia; species Colostygia pectinataria. Next base: position 8,635,149 of record OX596362.1, read on the forward strand.
AATTTTAGTGATTTCGGTGAGATTTAGTAATTTTAATGGCTAAATAATGGCATAGTTTAGTACCGTCATTACCTTACGTGTTCTGATAATTATTAGAATAGTTTGGAGACGTGTTTCGTGTAGCTTTGGCGTTGGTTCATATTGGTTTTGTAGTGATTATATCACTACCGCATTATAGCATATTGTGGACACTTACGAGAATACCGAACCTATGAACTAGGCCCGTTATGCGGTAACGTTTTGGTTTCGTTTGCGCAGATTGCGTGGACAACGCGCGCAAAGACGCTAAGTGCTACAGTGAAACGTATTCTAATATCAACTTTTATTCAATTAAAAATAAAATTAAGGATAATTTTATTTACAGCAAAAACACCAACCAGACGCGATTTCATTAAAGTAGTGCAGCAAAAATGCCTTTGCCATAAAAACTAAAAACATTTATGCTTTCAACCATGCTGCCAAATAGTTATAATTTACAGCGCTTAGCACCTCCTTTCATCGCAATATCGAAATGAAACAAAAATTATTTTGCAGCATGATTAAAACTCTCGCACGTTATGTGCATTGTTTTTAGTGTTCCGTGCTAAGTTTCTTTTTTTAAACCCTTTTACGTAGCTGGTTACAAAATTTGATTACGTAGCGACTTGAATGAAATGAAAAATAGCCGACTTATGAATATTAGTGGGTGTGAGATATTATAGAACAACTAAAGTCATTTATTTGATGAAAAATACAATGAGTACACATAAGAATATTCCAGAAGAATCATCATCATGACAGTCTTCTTAATGTTCCAACTGCTGGGACACTTGGCTACTCTCGGGTGAGAACGGAGGTACAAATTTTTCGAATTCCATTCAAATTTTTTTCATATTGTTTTTGTTAGATAGTATGTTGAATATTTTATGATTAACTTACTGCATGCGCTCAATTTTGACTTGTTTAAATTGTGGTTGTGTACCTATTAAAATAAAAAATATTTTAGAACAAAAATGTTCTGAAATGAAATTGACAAGGCAATTCTTGCATGCAATTATGGTATGGTGTAAATGGGCCATTAGACTAGAGATATCTAGATATTTTAGAATAAGATCCATTTTATGTACTACCTAGTTTTACAAACAATAAATTTATCTTTATCTTAGAATGTTTAGTCCTTGGACTCATCGGTTTCCTCGCGATATTTTCCTTCACCATTTAAAAGAACTGACATTGCGCTCCTAATGTTTCTAACATTGGTTTGAACCAACGGCCTAAGGTTCGTTAGGGGGTACTACTAAACTACTAGTGCTCTACAATAAGGAAGGATATTGAATAATAATATTCTGTTTCAATCCGTGCTTCTTTTGTGTTATGTTGGAAAACAAAGAAACTCAATTGATTAGATTCACAGTTAGCTGGGGGCTACAGCATTCTAAAATAAAAACCGTGTCTGTCAAAGCAAATTTCTTTTGGGAAGAGCTTTCGAACTCAATACTTAGATTGCATCTCGTCAGTTGCTGTCGATGGTCATTTACCTGATTACACCCAGTACATTTACATAAGATAAAAAAATGATTTGAAAAGTGTTCGTAATTATCTTAATTTTTTTTATTATAAACTATTTTGACCCACAGCTAGGCAAAATAATTTACTCTCTATCCTTAACTTTTCTCTATTATTATAGGTAAATTAATTGTATGTTTTGTACTCTTAAATGAAGGGATTTTAAATTTTTCTGTTTTCATTTGAAATTAAAATGTTATACCATGGCCCGAATACTGAAACGGTACTTTATTAGATCGATCGACGAACGATCTCATAAACAGTTATCAAGATCGAAATATTTGAATAGTATAAAAGTTATACGGAAATACGTAGTAACTTTTATCGGTTTATTCAATTAAAATCATCATCATCATCATCCACAGCCCAACTTCACCCACTGCTGGCCTCCCTTTGTATGTGCCGCACACCTCTCGATCCTGTGTAATTATTTTACATTATTATTTCTCATTATAAATTTAACCTGGATTCATTGTGTTAAGTTTTGTATTTTAACATCGTTTAGAATTACTGGCTATTCATTAGCGGATAACACTATAATTGTATGCCTATTGACACATAAAGTAATTGAATATTATATAATATATAACGGTAGTGATTTGGATCAGTTGAGCTATCTATAGGTCGTTTGTAACGTTCTTTAGATGGCTCTACTGTTTCATATGTAGTTTGTATATTTTGTAAAGTAATGTAATTATGTACATATTTGTTTTTGTTTAATAAAACTGAATATTGTGTTAGTTATTACTCCGATAATTAAAAAATTGCATAAAAAATATTGGCGGACATTTTTACACAGTGCCATCTAGCTTCAAAATCACCAAGAACTTTAGGAACCAGATAATTAATAGAATACACATAGACATAGTATATTTTTTGTAAATACATACAACACCCGATTCCTTAGCCTTTCGCTTTTAATCCCATCGCATCATTAATGACAAAAAATGTGCGAAACTTTTCGATCAAACCTCGACTCAAACTTGGCTCTTATTTTTTAATTATACTTCGCATGTCGCCTCGCTCAGTTAATAAGTTTTCTCTCAACGAACAGACAGACAAACAAAGGTACCATAAACAATAGAGAGGAAATTCTCACAAAGGATGTCATAGGCACTGCGCGTTAACAATACTGCCTTCACAGTCTGCATACTTTATTATAGTAGTCGTAAGGTGCATTTTTGTTTAAGTAACGATAATTTCTTCAATTGTTTTTAATTACAAAACATTTTTTTTATTTTTAATTTAAAAAACACAAAAGAGATTGTGACTTGGTATTTTAATATCATAGGCCGTATCCGAAATATTCTTAGAACTAATGAGTACTTTTACTTTTAAATTCCTTGGAAATATTATAATACTTTTGACATTTCGAAATGTTATCGTATCATCCAGTCGTCAATGAATGAATGAATGTATGAACACTTTATTGTACACAAACATTTTTTTATTATTATTATTACTATATTAAGAGCCTGTGGTGTCCCACTGCAGGGCAAAGGCCTCCATTTATCTCTATTTTGAGTTTCTGTGACCAATTTTCTAGGTAGGCATCGATCTCGTCTCTCCATCTCCACCGCGGTCTGATTTTTTTATTGACTAATATAAAAAAAGACTTCATAAGTATGTACACTGGGCGACCTTATCACTTCACTAAGAGCGATTTCTTTCAGGCAACCATGTCAATCTGCACTATGGGATTTTCGTAGTTAATTTAATGCACTAAAAAGGCGCTGTAGAAATCTCATAAGAGTAGAATTTACTAAAATAGTTAAAGGAAGGAATAGGTTCCACACATATAAAAAGGTATTTGTGTTTCACAAATACTTTTTTTGTACTTTTATTTAAATCTCTATTAAATCGATTACGTTTTTCTGGTCAATTATGAGTTATCCTTGATGAAAATCGAACATGCAACTTGCGGCGCATGTCTATGACCCCCGCGTCAATGAACCGCGTGTCAATAACCCACGTGTCAATGACCCTCCTATACCCGCTACGGGGCTCGCGTGCTCAAACATTTTATTATTAGGCGATTTCCAACAATAATAAATATTAATTGACCAGAAATACGTAATCGATTTACTCGAGATTTTTAAGAGAAAATAGAAAAAAAACATTGAGGTACCTACATTTTTTTTATATTTGGAACCTATTCTTTAAGTTTGTCAGGTTGATAATGAATGACCCTGTATATAACATTTTTATCCAACTACAGCACATAAACTCGTTGTAATAGTGAAATAAACTAACTATTTTTTTAACACTGCCACTGGGTGTCGAAGCAGCGCCGCCAGCGGCTTGAATTAACCAACTAGCATCACACGACGTTAAAGTACGCAAGCCACTTCAGACCACTCTGCCCTCAGTGCGTTACCTTTCATAGAGTCAAGTACATTTCGTGAGTGGCCGTCTAACATAGTTACCCGGCGTCTATGAAGTTATAACCTAATAGATGATACCTATTAGAACCACACACTAAAGGATTAGCTTTGACACTGAAGCCGCGTTTTTAATAGTACAGTGCAAGATAGACGGACATTTATTAAACTAGTTTCTGTCCACGGCTTTGCTCGCGGTGTTTAGATAAGAAGTAGCCTATGCTATTCCAGACTGTAATCTATCGTAGTGCCAAATTTTATTTAGATCATATTATTTATTTAGATAAGTAGTGTGCAGTAGTATAAATTATTACTGTAAGTATACAGTAAAATATTTTTTGGGATATTATAATCTCTATAATCTTTAATACTGTAAGGTTGACTTTTATGATTAAACTTTGAACCTGAGTGTTTTATTCTACGATGTCGTTTATTGTGACTTGCGTAACGCGCTTTGGTGAAATTTTTATTTAACTTCTATTTCAGAGATCATGGTTTTTTTTATTGGAACTTTATAAGAACAAAAATTGCTCTAAAGTCTACGTACTCTGTGGTATTTTAAAACGAAGATGACGACAGTGTACTGAAGAAAAAATTCTGTAAAATAAAAGAAAAATTATTGTTTATTTTAACTCATTATAATTCGTAATATCCAAGATTTCTAATCATTAAAATTATCATACTTATGGTTCGCACTCACATACGTACGCCTCATCGGTAGGTAGGTATACTTCCGTTGGTAGTGTAGTGTCTTCCTCGAAAATTAAACAATGTTGGGCGGGACAAAGCAAGTGGAGTGGCTCTCAGGGTCGAGTGCCTTTGTTCCGCGGCTGTGCTGGTGATGTCTCTTCCATTTTGTAGTACAAGTCACAGAAGATAATTCTCAGGCTTTTTGTATTAACTTTATCTGCATAATATTCGTGGTGTTTAATAGGAAAATTAACATTATTTTAGTTTTCTAAAGATTAAAAGTCAGAAAACAATGGATTTTGTATCGGGGACTAACCTATGGTTTGAATATAATAAAAAACTGGTTTCTCTGAGTCTAAACAAACCCAAACAAAACCTTTTCATAATTCGTAACAATTATAGCTTATTAGTATAACTATTCTAAATTAAAAAAACTATTGTTTAATATTACTATCTTTACGAAGAAACCAGACTTGTTACAAGTATTTTTATAATACTATGTGTAGAACAAGTTCACGGCCTAAGTTAGGTCATCGATTTCCCGCTTATTCCTGTAAATTGTATCAACTATTAAAAGCAGACCGGAAGCGGCGGCTCTCTTTAAAACAGCCACACAAGATTGCTTTTACTACGATGCCTGGTGCCACTCGAACCATCTCTAATTTTATCTATAGATTTTAAAATGGCGCGTCACAGTTATTTAGGGCGTTTGTTGCCTAGAAACCCCCTTTATAAATCCGAGCATTTTTACTCACAATCTTGTAGGTAGGTACAATTATCTTCTGCCTGAAAATATTTTTAATTTTTAGAAGATTAACTGATATATTTTAGGTATTTACAGCCATCTTCTAATATAAGTTTTGTTATTGGTTTCATTCGAGTGCATTATATTACTCTTATAATAATTAATAATTATGTCAGTCACTTTAATTATTTTTTTTCATTTTTACATTGCAACGAAGCAATTGCTTGCAGCTTTAAATAAGCCTTAAATAAAATTTATATAGAATAGATGAATATTATATATATCTAATCTCTCTAATATGATCTCTATAATATGATATATATCTTATAAATATTATTGTGCTAAACAGTCTTTTTTTTTTTTTTTTATTCTTTATTTATTTAAGAGGGTTTAATCACACTGATTATGCCACCCTCAAAATGGCGTGCCAAACAGTCTTGGTTTAGAACATTGCAAATTCGCTGAAAATTTCCTCGTTGATGATGATTGGAGATGACGCCGGCTTAAAATAACAAAAGGGGTTTGTTACGGCACAGAAATTGTCCCGATTGGCTCTTTGTACTCTTTAGTTGAAACAGTGGTTTTATTTCGAAATTGGGTCGAATAATTGGAACAGTCAATAATGAAGTGACACCCGAGAAATGCAAAAAGCTTTTCCGAAAAACGAGTGAATTAAATAATGGAGAGTCAGTCACAATTTGATAAACTCAATCATTTATTATCTGTAGACCAAGCTCCAAAGAGAATAGCTATTTGAAAATGAAATGAATAACATTATTATTTGCGTAGTTTGGGGCGCCATCTACGATTTATAGTGTCCGCCAATATTTATTAATTATGAATGAATGAATTAATTGAATTTATTATTATTATCATTTAAAATTGATGATGATATAATTAACAGCTTGTACGAATGGAAATAATATGCTCGTATACTTCTAAGTGAGAAATTCGATGATCAACACAGTGCTGCTTTTGCATTTTTTTTTTAATTCAGCAATTTCAGAAGATAAATAGGAGGCCTATAGTTACATAACTTAGATATAATAATTAAAAAATCAGAGTCTTAAGAGCAGACAGCCGCTTTACTCAGTTTTACATGTGATTTGTTTAAAAATGTAATGACTTTTAATGTTCTACAATTCAATGAAACGACCGTGCCTAGATAACTACTAGTGGAATACGAAATTTGATTTGCATATCATAGGTCTTCTGCAGGACCGCTTGACCTATACCTTCAGAGACAGGTAAGTAAATACGGAATCCACATGAAGCGTTTATAGCTCGTCGACCAAATGGGTCATACGTACCTATAGTCCAAAAATAAACAATGGCCTAATTTCATGCACTGGAATAGCATTGTGATGGAAACTGTTCTATATCGGAACCAGATTCATTCCTTTTCCGAAAATAATTCAGGGTTAAATTTTAATGGGCTTTTCATTTATTCATTCATATAAATAGCATTAACGTAGCCATCACGATAATAGCTATGAGCTGAAATTTCTTCCATTTTTTTATTTTTTTCTAACACTACAAACATTTTAAATCTGGGATGAAACTGTTACTAGTCTTAGGCCCAGGTTAGTGCAAAAGTGGTGCACAAACTAGTGACAGCAAAGTGCAGCAAATATCAATTTGTTTTAAATATTATTGCCTTGAAAAAATCTTTTAGTTAGTGTACCACTGTCGTTCAAAGGTTTACTTTCAAAAAGAGGTTCTCAGTACACTTTTCATGCTGATATTAAAATTTAAATCGAACATTCTCTATCCTTTGTTTTACAATATATTGTTTCTTTTGAGAGAATTTCATCGAATCGTTTTTTCGGTTCAAGAGCACTGGTGGTCTAGTGATAGTAACCCCGCCTTCAGATCCTAAGGTCGTGGGTTTGAATTCGGTCGTACACCAATGGATTTTCGCTACGAAAAATATATGTGCGCAATGCCAGTGCTCTCATACGGTGAAGGAAAACATCGTGAGGAAACCGGCATGTCCAAGAACTAAAAATTCGAAAGACATGTGCCATCTACCAATCCGCATTAGGTTCGCGTGGTGGATTAAGACCCAATCACTCTCGCTTGAGAGTAGGCCAGTGTCCCAGCAGTGGGAACATTAGAAGGCTGTCATGATGATGACGATGTGTTTTCGGTTCACATACGTCACAAACATCAACTATACCGTTACGTTGATTAAAATTCAAATATTGCAGTACTGGAATACATCTACTGTTGATGTAGCACAGGTTATCGGTAAAACTAGTAAAGTAATAAAGTTTTAACAAAACAATACATTTTTATAACTGTATCTATCACAGGAACAGCGTGCATACACAGTGTCAAGAGCCGTTTAAGTGTTATTGAAGTGCATTTGTTTTTTCATTAGAGGTTTTAGGTTTATTCACCCATAGTTCTGAAACCCGTGTTTTGTAGTCAAATAAATGTTTACTTTTTACAGAACTTTTACAAATTGAAAACGTTACTCGATACAGGAAAAATCAAATACGCGTATCGTATTTCGACAAAGACATTCATCATCATCATCATAGGCTGATAATGATGATGATGATAAACTCTGTGGGCCAAGATAGATCTTTAGCCGTGACCTTTGTTCCACGAGGGAACCACCACTGCAAGCCACGACACAAAGACCGTTAGCAAACAGCCAATTAGACCAATCGACATTTGGCTATTTTTGTTTTTATACTGTTAACCATCACACTAGGGGAATACTATTATAATATCCCTAAAGTTATTTAGCCTCAAGCGGGATTTGAACCCGACATTCGGTTTCGGTTTATAGAGTTTTTTATTATTTCAATAAGAAATTTACATATCACTTTTAAGAGACTTATATTAACATAAGTTCTAAATTCTAAATCATGGAACTATTAAGTAGGTATTATGGCACAGCTGTGACTATAGGTAGAAATTCTTTGACGTGACAACAGTGAATTGACAAGACCATATTAACAAGATACTGACTTATGTACCTATAACAAGATCAAAACAGTAGGTACTTAGCTAGCTATCTGGTACTTAGCTCAACCCCGGCCGTCTTCAAAGATCACGGTCAATTTGAAATGAAATGAAATGAAAAAATGAAATGAATTGAAATACATTTATTTGATACACACAAACACAGAACGATCGAAACACAATACTAATACATAAACTTAATCATAGGTACATAGACATAGATAAAATTAGCAACTAACATTGCATAATACCCATATTATTAAATATACTAAGAACCTAAGAAACAAAAAACGCTCTGTGATATGTGGTTAAAATGGCTTAGTCTCAGCTTGATGCTGCCTTGTACAAGACAGGGCAACGCTGGTTTTCAGACTAAGCCAGAATCAAAAGTTTGACCTCACAATTTGAGCTTGTCATATGCTATAAATGCTTGCGATTATATCGCGTAATGTGAACGCCATGCTATATAGTATAGCAGAAGGTCCTTCCTTGCTATAAAATATAGCACGTTATATATCTTTATCTTTAACATTATGGTTCTATTTTGTCCGTCTCTATAACATTGTCACTATCACTAACAGCTCTTAAAACCAATACGAATGCATTGTCCTTGCCCGAATTCGGCAAAACACATTAACATACATGTAAAGCTCTTTTCGTGGTTCCCAGTCCGGCATAATTACCATATGTAAGTACGCCAGGCCTTGTTAAAACCGATTACTAGTCCCACTAGCATCTGATTACCTAATTTCCAGATAGGGGCTAGGTTTACGTAGCACATTACTATGCTAATAATATGACCTACAGAAACTAACGCGATGACTTAAACTAAGATTTAATTAAAGCACATTCTTATTACATTCTTATTTACAATTTTTATTTGTGTATTTATTCTGCGTAGGTAAAAAAATAAAACATTACTTTACCTACTTTATGTGTATAAATACTAGTTTTAGTGTATTGGGTTCAATAAGTAAGTAAGTTCGTATGAGTCAGTGGCCAACTCTGGTGACAGAGTTTCTACGCCGCCCTATTATTATTATTATATTATTTATATAATAATTAATTATCAAAATACAATCCAGATTGGATTGTAAGATATCTGTATGACCAAAATGTCTGGGCTAAAAGAAGTATATACCTACAGATAACTTTGTTGCAAAATGACTGATTTGACCTCAAATGTTTCTATAAGTAAGTTTATTGCGAAGGTAACGAAAACTTTTGACTTAACTTTGTTAATTGAGTTATTTAACTCCAACGCGAATGAAATTAAAAACAATGTTAGGTGTTTCGTTTCCACCTACACGTATGTACTCGGTTCAACCCACGTTACATTATGAGAGGTATAATCTAGATAAACCGAGCTCTTAATATTTTATAATAAAACAGTGAATATATCAATAAAAATTATAAAGGGTATAATGAGCTAAACAGTTATTATTATTTAAGGCATGGATACATACATGTATTTACATAAATGTATTTTGTGTATGCCTAATGTAATGTAATAATGGACATATTTTAAGTTAGGTCGTCTGGGAAAGGACTACCACCATACCTATTTCTGCCGCCAAGCAGTAATGCTCGCATTGCTGTGTTCCTGAAGGGTATGGTTTCCGGTGAAATTACTGGCACATGAGGCTTTCGATCTTAGCCTCAAGGTGGCAACCCGCGAGTGATACCTCTGGTATTGCAAGCGTCCATAGGCTGCGGTAACCGCTTACCATCTTGTGGGCCGTACGCTTGGTTGCCACTTCAGTAGTATAAAAAAAAAAAAAGTTTTGTGAATAAGTTCTATATAAGCAAAGACTTATAAAAAATAAAACATTATAGAAACAACAAAACACACAAACTCAAAGTTTTCTAAAGAAATTGACCCTATTATGCAGCATTATCCAACACTTCCAGCAAACAGCTTGCTTCCTAGTATTCATGTAAATTTTCACTTAATTATTTTTCACTCTAAAAGACTACAGCTAAATTAAAATGAGCCCGCCATGCTCTACGTGCTCACAAAAAGCGGCATTTTAATTTTTTGCCCGTGCTGTGTACCCTTAAAACTTTACGAAGAGGTGAGTGTCTTTGTACGCGCTTTTACAGGAAATGACATCGTTATCGAATACAGCGAAAAAAGCGATGCCTTGTTGATAATAAAAATTAATATATAATTAATTATAGGAATTAACTTTCCGAGCTGAAACATTCTACAATACTCGGAATAACTACGTTCTGACTCAAACGTGTTTAAAATAACAACGTAAAAAGCAAATTTGTACTAGTTTCGGCTCGTGGCTTCACTCGCTTCTTTATTTTTAAGAACTATTACACCACATGCGTGTTACCAGCTGTAGACGTCTACGCGCTGATATTATGATGATGATGGAGATGAGACCACATTTACATCATATGGGCTCAGAACAGATATTAGTACTACGTACAGAATGGCCACTCCCTACCTCCCACCGGTTTTACTTACCTCACCCCGGTCGCGAGTTAGCTGGCACCTTTCGCCGGCACTGAAGGTAGTACTAATATCTATTCTGTGACTGAAGCTAAGGGCTATTAGGCACGCGTTTATTTTGATTTTGTGTAGGTCCAGGCGTATGCCAGTGCAAGCGAAAGTGTGCTATCTCGCTTTTGCTATAATTGGATGGGGCCAAATATGACACACACACATACAACGGCACCGTTTACGTACACAAACCATGCATGTGGTGATTGCGACGCGTTTGCTTCATATATTTCATTGTGAGTAACCGGAGTGTGCCATGGGGCAAATTTAACAAGTTAAAAGTACATTATGTTATTTAAAGCAGTTTACTACATACCTAGGTGACAATTCCAGCGCAATCCCTTCAATGATGTGACGAAATTTTACTGTGTCCACCTAGTTTACGATGGTAATAAGGCCCTGTCGGAGTTTACGAGGACAATGTGATCAAGTTTAAAGCCTACCTTTTACGCCGGTACCAATTCGCTGTGATCAGGCAAGAGACCCTTAAAATACTTGCATACCTTGGCTTTTGATTGATGGCCGTGATTTGCTTCATCATATCAGCCGATAGACGTCCCTGTTGGACATAGGCCTCTCCCAAATAGCGCCCTGACGACCGATTTTGAGCCTTCACCATCCACTGATTTTCTGCGACCGCTTCATCGGTCATCGGTCGATCGAGTGGGGGGCCGTCCTACACTTCGTTTTCCACTTCATTTTAAGTGATTTGCTTGTTATTAACAAAAATATAGTTCTGACACAAGAATTTCCTGTCAGGAACTAACGAGTACCATTGTGTAGCTGCCCAGATTCGGAACAAATATTTGCAGACCATGCAAAAAAAATTCCTGCAGCTTGAATCAGTGAGAGGTCTTCTCACATTTCAGCCGGGCACTCAATATCGAGGTCGTCAATCAATCACTTTAGTGCTATTATGTAGGTATTAGTCATTTCCAGTCTGTAATGTAAAAATTAGTGGTCCACGCCTAGAGTGTCGGAAATTAAATTAGAATAAACATAATTAAACAGTCGGCCCCATTCGAAGCGACTTCCAAAATAACCGTATTCAGTGGATTAGCCAACTCCCCAAAATGTTAATAATACCGGATTTAGGCCTAAAAAGTATACAATTTTGCTTTTTGTATGCGAGTGTAATTTTGGTAATTAGAACATTAGCATATAATTAATTCCGGGTTTATACGTGGCGGCACGTGGAAAAAATCGTAAATAATTTTGTAATTAAGGTCTCAGCTATAATAAATGACTTAATTGTGATTGTATTATCTTCTAAAAGACTGCCAATGAAGGATAATTTGATGATAATAATAATTATGTATGAAAACAAAATAGTTGTCATTTAGCGTAGACTATCTACGAGGTTCTACGTTATTACCATACCATCTACATATAATAGGTACAATAAACATTTTATCAATGTAGGTATAATCTTAATATTATAACAATTATTTTTTTAGAAAAATATAAGAATTTTTCCTGAAATAAAAATTGCTTATTATGTACCTAACTTATTTGAAACCTATTTATTGATATGACAGCGCTTCCGCTTTGACGAAGTATGGTGCAAACTCGGCTCTCCTCGTTGTTTACTCGACTGTTTCCGTTTGGCGCCACCTGCAGGGAAGGGAGCGCGCGCTCGTCCCGCGCTCGACCGACCTGAGCTTCAGTTAGGCTCAATAACCATGCAGCCCTTGCTAGGTTTCAAATAAGTTAGGTACATAATAAGCAATTTTTATTTCAGGAAAAATTCTTATATTATGTAGCCTGTAACTTATTTGAAACCTATTTATTGATAACTTGTCTATTTTCGCATGGTGGCGCCAAAAAAAAAAAAAAAAAAAACAAAAAAAAATACCTACAGTAAGCCATAATAAAATAATGTAGGTTAGGAATGCCAACTGTGTTAAAAATATAAGTGTCGTTAGATCACACAGCATATTTGTTTATTTCGATAAGGGTATTATGCAAAAGTTTTATAATCAAGTAAACATATACAATCAATCACAAGTATTTTAAATTACTAACAGTGCGAAGCTACAAAGGTGTAAAACTATGATTAAGAGATGGCACACTTGATAATTGTGGAGTTTTTATCGGCCGCCTATAAAAACGAGTCATTGTATTCGGTGTCAACCAGTTTCCTCGTGCCAAAATCTCTTCTAAGGGCATATCCGTTGCCCAATTCATGGATGCCACTGCTGATCTGATGGAACCAGGTGAGTCTTGAATACCAGCGTCACATAAAACAGTCTTTATCCAACCAGAAATTATGGTCCTGCTTGCGGGTTACGGTTCACTTCTTGTTGTTACAAACAAGTTATGTATATTATTTCCTAATAATCGTCTTGGTTGAGATACTTCCAATAGCTTCTTAATCCAAAATACTGGGTCAATTTTCTGATTAGCTCCCGATAGTAACTGCCAACCAGACTGCCTATGATTTATTGTGTCAGTCTTTGACCCAAACAAAGGCCAAAGAGTAATTTTGTCTTCCTCAATCTCACAATCACCTTCTTTTACAGATAATAGTGTCAGATCATGGACTCTTCTGCCCGACGCAAGCAAAAGCAATGTAGCGCACCTCCTGGAAACATCAAACAAATTATCATAACGTGGTTCAGATTGAAGAAACCACTGTATGACCAATTGCGGATTCCACACTGGTGGTTTAGTTTTACTTATGTGCGCAGATTTATTCGCTATTCCTTTTAACGTTTGACGAACTAATATGTGAGAGCTAAGTTTAACTTCTAACTCCGGCTGGCAAAAAGAGGACACGAAGGCTTGTGTACTAATATGGTTTTGTAGCTTAACTTTTCAACGCTATGTAAATAAATCAGATATTTAGACAGACCATGACCTCCAGGACTTTTATTATTTACTCCTGAATTTTTACACCATTTCAGCCAGCGTATCCAAACTTGTTTGTAAGTTTTTAGTGTACTAGGTCTCCAGCTAGACTCTATTATACTGATCTCTGAAGGTGACCAGTCTCCCAGGAGATCATCCCACCCTGACATCTCCATGCCTCCAATACTAGGTCGTCTACCCGTGGCGGGGGCAAGTTGTTCCTCGTGTCGATCAGCACCGACTGAAGGTTCCATATTGTGAATGGTGGATCTACTGCTCTTTTCTTCAAGCCGGCCCTCCAAAAAACATTGTTCCACCTGGGACATATCACGATAAACGTTCCTTGGGCTTGATTCAATGACGCCAAAACTTTGTACATCAAGCATGGCGGGGGAAAGATCCAAGCCAGTTTGTGATTCCACACGCGACTGAAGGCGTCGTGGTAGAGTGCATCCCGATCCTTCAGATCCATCGTCACATACTTGGGTAGAACATGGGCTCGTCTGGACGCCATCAAGTCCACCTCGGGTATCCCCCATCTGCTGAATATTAACTGGCAAGCCTGGGGTAACAGGTGCCACTCCGCCATCGCTTTGTGTCTGGATAACCCATCCGCTATCCCGTTGAGTGGAGATAGCTGGTCACAAGATTGATGTTGAAAGTTTCTATCAGCCTGTAAATCAATCGTGTCAACTGTAGTAGGTTTACCGATCTCGTTCCGCCCTGCCTGCGTAGGTAAGCTAGGGCTGTTCGATTGTCGCTTTGAATTAAAATTGTCTGGTTTCGACAATCTGCGATGGTACTCTTGTGCGTTAGGGCTTTGTAAATCGCTAGTAGCTCTTTCATATTCGCATGGTAAAGAAGTTCCTCTGACATCCAAGAGCCCTGAACGTGAACTCCGTTGATATAAGCTCCCCAGCCGACACCTGACGCATCCGTGACAATGTGGCAGGAGACAGGATCGGCCCAGATCTTGCTCGTCGTGAGAGTGTTTTGCATCCACCAATCTACATCTTCTCTGGCCCCGGAGGTTAGACGTACCTCAGACTTTTCCAGTGCCTGATGAAGGCACGACTGAAGGTTTCTGTAGTGAATCATCCCGAAGTGCACTACAAAGCTCGCAAACTGGAGGGTGCCCACGACTTTCTGTAGGCCCAGTAAGGTCATTGTTTTTGACTTTTGAGTTAGGGACAATCGTGTGGACAGTGCGATTATTTTCTTGTGTGGAAGAAACTTTTTGTTTATACGAGTGTTCCAACGGATTCCAAGAAACTCTATTTCTTGAGATGGTGCCGTGGACGACTCCTTTTTGTTTATTATCCACCCTAGGCTGGTAAGCAGGTTGATGGCCTCCCTCATATGTAGCTCGAGTGTGTGAGGGCATTGATTTACCAAGAGATAGTCGTCCAGGTACACTAACAATCTTATGCCTTTCTCTCTGAGCTTCTGAGCCACCCAATTGGATAAGGTTGCGAACGTTCTTGGAGCGCTCGCGAGCCCGAAAGGCATGCAGGTCATTTGATAGGTTATGCCGTTGAAAATGAACCTGAGAAAGCGGCGATGCGATTCCAAAATCGGTATATGGAAATACGCTTGGTGCAAATCTATTTTCATCATAAAATCGCCGGTTTGCAGGAAGTGCGGCACCTTTTGCATACTTGTCAGGCGAAACTTTTTCTGTTTGAGATACCGATTTAGAGCTTTGAGGTTTAGAACGGGCCTTTGCGATCCGTCTGTCTTTTTTACTGGAAACATGATCGACAAGAAACCGGGATTCGGTGGTGCTCTCTCGATTACCGATTCTTCTAGCATCCGATTTATCTCGGTTTCTAAGGCAGGCGTACTCACCAACTGATTTTGGTTTTTGTATGTGCGACGCAGTGGTGGTTTCTTTATAAAGGGCATGCGGTAACCCTGAATTATTTTTAAAATGTGGGTCGGAGCGCCTTTTGTCCGCCACCTGTTTTGGTACAGGCGCAGGCGACCGGCTTGGAATGTTACGGCATAGTCATTGTCTTTTTCGATCACGCTGATCGTCCCTCTGCCTCTTGTATGCTTTATTCTTTGCGGCGTAATAGTTTGGTTTGCCGGCAAGGGACTTGCCTTTTCCAGAAGAGGAAGCTTGCTGGAATTTGTTACGGTCATACCCTCGAAACGACACCGCAGGGCCGGTAGGCCGCCTTGGTGGGGCCTGATTGCCTTCGGCTGGCATATACGGCCGTTGATTGCCTTGCGCGACCTGGCTACCCTCGGCAGGTAGATATGGTCGGCGAAATACTTGGGTACTACCTCCAAGTTTAGTTACAGCATCGCTGAGCTCTTTTGGCTTAAACAGGTAGTCACAGCTTGGAGGGATTCTACGCAGTATTGTTTTATTGTATTTATCTTTAACTGCAGACAGAGCGTTGTCCCTCCGATGCTCAATAATGTTTGCTCGTCGACCGCAAACAACCTGTAAAATGTCCTTGGACACACTTGTATAAGGACAGGTATTAGAGAATAACTCGTGTACCTTCGCCGAAAGTGAGGCATGTGTCAAAGTTGTTTGACTATCGGAGCTCCATTCTAATAAGTTCTTCAGTGTTCCTTGTAAAGCTTCTTTTTGAGTTACGAGCATATTTGTCAGTGCTCCGAATGTCTGATCCAACGATCTTAAATGGCTAAATTTCGACTCAAATGCCAGCATTTCATCATTCATACCCAAATTCGTGAAAGCGGGGGTAGAAATGTACTTTTTTTGGGTCTCAGTATACCGCACGTTATTCCAATCAGCACTATCAAAATGCTGAATTTTGCGGACATAATTTAGCTTAGAATCTGAGGTACGCTTGATAGTCTCCGACGCAATGGTATCTTCGTCCCATTCGAAGTCTTTAACGCCATCAGGCTTAAGAAGCATAGAATAAACCGATGCGTCATCATCCACGTGGTTTGAAGTGGCCTCGGCCGCGACTGGTTTAGAATCCACTTGATAATTTCTTGTCAACAGGTACTTTAACTCACTAACCTGCTTTTGAAGGGAGTCAAACCTCGAGTCCGAATGATTAACTGGACTTCGCTTTGGTGAAGGGGGGTACGTGTCCTCATCATCACCGTCGTCATCACTACTACTGTACAGACGCCGAGGTCGCTTGTAATTAATCCTTCTTCTTTCATTAGCTCCATTGCCAGGAGAGCCTTCCTTTTGAGCGTCTTCACCGCTCATTTTTGTTTTGAGTTGCCTTTAAATTATTAATTCCACTGCAAGAGAAAAATAAAGTCTTAGCAAAAATAAAATAAATGTAAGTAGGGTAATTTTGAAATAATTTAAATACGAACGACAACGTCGTTACTGCACCCAACTTGTCGCAACGAAAAACAAACGCCAACTGAAGCTCAGGTCGGTCGAGCGCGGGACGAGCGCGCGCTCCCTTCCCTGCAGGTGGCGCCAAACGGAAACAGTCGAGTAAACAACGAGGAGAGCCGAGTTTGCACCATACTTCGTCAAAGCGGAAGCGCTGTCATATCAATAAATAGGTTTCAAATAAGTTACAGGCTACATAATAACTAAAACGAATTCAAGACAATGTACAAACTTAAACTAAAAAAGGTTTCTATAGGTTGTGAATATACGAGAAGATGTTGTTATTGTCAAGTTTTTTATTATTAAAAAAAAAGCGCTGAATCAATTTCAATAAAATTAATATGGAGTACTCCAAAACTCTAACAAACAAGAAAAAACATCAAAATCAATTCATAATTAGCGGAAAAATCGTTTAACAAACATAAAAAAATACAGTCGAATTTACAACTTCTCCTTTTTTAAAGTCGTTTAAAAATTGGTATATTATAATGTATCACCTCATATAATGTTCAAACAGACTTGACTTGACGATGTGGCGCGGCAGGCGAAGGTCCGCTTGCGACCTTTAAAAAAATCTTGTATTTTAATAGTTCTGTAAAAGTTTTTCTTTTTTTTAGTTTGCGATCCCATACTACATGATTTTGATAGTATATTTTTTTATATCACCACGCTTTGTGGCAGATAACATTGCCCTAGACGAGGATAAAATTTTTTTTACAATTTTATGATGTTATATCCTATAGAACTAATAGGAGCTACCCGAAACAAACAACACCTCCTCGAGTTCAGAGTTCACACCAATAAGCATCGCAATCGCCTCACTCTGTACAAAAAAAATACAATGAGCTGAGGTGATGCAGATCTGGTGCCGAGGTCATTTGTCTATGTCAACCATAATGAAATACAAATTGTATAATTTGTAGTTAACTAGACTTTAAAACGTAAACGATTTAATTCTATATTTATTTTTATAGAAACTTTTGTATTTATAATTTCAAACTGCTCAAATAAGACAGCTCTGCACACTGCGCAGTCCACAATGTCTGCGTTGTCTTCAACTAATACGTTTGTACGTAAAAAAGCCCTAGTTATCCTCAACTATATATAGGTAGCTATTATTTTTGCGTTATTTTAACTTCATTTGCACAACACACAAAAGTGGTTAGCACGAATAACTCGTTTGACAATTGTAAGCGTAAACGTAATGTCCAGCTGTCAATTTATATGGAATTTTATTGTGGTTACTTACCACTCGATGCCTTTCACTAAAAATGAACCAAAAATATAACGCCATTTAAAAAGATAAGCCCGCGCCCTATATTATCCCTATAAAAAGCGAACAAAAGGTGTCAAAAGAGCATAAACACCGCTGTCCCTAAATTCACGTAATACGTATATCGCTAAACAAAGCGACAAATAATTTCCTTGGCATTAAAATTTATCCCCAAGCAACCTTAATGATAGAAATACACTGGAGGTTTTCACCATGAATATTTTAGCGGGTTGTGAGTAAGCGAGTAATGGTTAATGGGCAAAGCGGTAAGTGCGAAGGAGCTTTGCGCATGTATAGAACTTAGTGCAACAGATAATTTTCAGGATGGTTCCTTGAATTCAGTCAGTTGGGTATGAGCGGTCGTGGTGTTCGGGCGCGCGACGAAACGTTCTCACGACTTCAAGTTAAAATCGCCGTGTTACGTTAAAAAAGAAACTCATCTATTATTTTTTGATGGTGATACTTTTGTTTATGGACTTGAGGGCAGTTTTTGGTAAGTTTCGTATATAAAAAGTTTTAATAGAATAAGTTTGTTAGATTATTTTATGGGTCATTTTGAAGTTTTCTGGTTCTTGGAAGCGTCGTAATTCATTTTTAGGACCGTAAAATATTAAAAAAGATTTTTCATCTTCTGAAATACAGAATGATAACTTAAATTCATTTAAATAACTAGATGTTTTATGCGCGAAAAATTACTAGGTAGCTATAAAACCAAGTGTATTGATAAGCACGATTTAAATAAGCACGAATCGCTATAAAATTAAGCTTTTTTAGAAAGTAATTTATTTTAAATTAGAATAGGCCCGTATTGCTGGTATTTACTGTTGCTTTGAGGTAGCAAAATCTGTCCGCCTTTTTTACTAACCAAAGCGAAAAATTGCCGCATATCCAGGCGATATCGCTGAAGTCTGAATAAGCCTTCATATGACTATTATGTACATTTTCAACCAGGTCTACAATGGTTAAATATTGTTAATTATCAGTGTTCGCGCACAAGGTAGTTAATGGTTATGTGATTTGCATTTTAAGGCGGGTACCCACAATAGCGGAACGAAACGGAAATCAGCAAAATCAACCATACTATTATACTGATGCAAACAGATTGTTAGTGAAGAGAGTGTTTATGCAAATTTAGTGGAGCTTCTTCAATACCCAAGGTGGCTAGCAGCAAATATGTAGATTATAATTATAATTATTAATGAAAATGTAAAGTAAAAATTACACTTAGGGCTGTAATAGAACTCATGGGTAGTGTACTGCCGCGCAAAGTTTACGTTTTGACACAACTTTATTGGTTGGTTTACACACCTTTGCTTCTTTTTGCTTTGGTGGATACCGGCCTTTACAGTTTTTATCGTATAGGTAAGCTGATTCCATAGGTTCTCATTTGCTATATTTTATGCGGGATAACTGGATAATAAAGTTTTACGCATAGTTTTAAGGCTTCTGTCTGCAAGGACTATTAATCAAAGTGCTACAGCGAAATGCATCACAATTTCAACTTTAGTTAAACGATGCTATGATTGACATTTTGATAAGCACATCTTTGAATTAAAGTTGAAATATCCACAGAATACAGATATAAGAGAGTATTTACAGAAAACCAGCGCTATGGCATGAGTTGTTCTGTCATAGCACATGCTGAGTGATGGCCATTTTTGTTACTCTATATTTTTAGTAATAGCTGATGTAATGTTTTTAGTTGGTACAACGTAACGTGACCGTTACGTTGTTGTTTAGCACAATAAGGAGCCAGTAGCTGGTATCTACCACCTACATTTAAACTATTGCCCAAACTACATGCATGTGTATTTTCTACAACTTTATTATCCAAATGATATCTTTGCGTTACTGACTGACTGACCACTAATTTACTAATTTGTCTATGATTAACTGTAAAAAACCGATGCTTGAGTCTATATTCACACTCAATTAAGTATGGTTCTTGAATATGAGCCTTAGAGACCAAGAAAAGGGTATTCTTATTAATGTCTAGGGGTGCAGTCATCATTATCATCATATCAGCTTGTAGATGTCTACTGAAAGAAAGAAAGAAAGTATTTGTAAAGTAGGTACTGCTGGACATAGGCCTTCCCAAAGAGTACCCTGACGATCGATCATAAGGATTTCATCATCCACAGACAACACTTCGTTTTCCAGTTCATGTTCCTTTCAAAAACCTTTATTCCCCAAGGTCGGTTATCGGATATCGGTTCTGTGAGCTGTATGGCTTGTTTTCTGCCACTTCAACTTGCTTAATAAAGTGAATTAAGAAAGTATTTCCTAAAAATACTAGAAACACTAAGAATCAGGGAAAATATTGATTGTATAAAATAAATTAACCCGGTCAAAGTGGTCGGACGAACCACGTAGTCTAGTCGTTTTATAAAACCTTTCAAATCTTCTCTAAGCATTAGTAAAAGCGACGTTATTCTACGGCTTATTTATCCGTCACTAAAATACATTAGATTCAACAGAAATCTTTTAGCGCTACAAAATGCGTGGTATTTGTGTTTGACAGTAGGATAAAGGGCTTTTACCTTAATACGAGTAATTTGATGTACCTAATGCCTTCTCCACACGGGTTTTGCTAAGTTTTTTTAAATATATTTTAGCAAGTGACAAGACGGTCAAGTCGCTTGCCTTGTGTTAAGCACTATGCCGTTTTTGTTGTTGCTGTTGCCCGCGACTTGGTACCGTACATTTTTCCGGAATAAAATGTAATCTATGTCCTATTCCCGTTCATTATTAGTTCAGTGGTTGTCGAGTTATAGAAGAAACATCCATCCAAACAAACAAACATCCAAACTTGCGCATTTATATGTGTTTAATTATATTATATACGTATATATTAAATGATACTTACTTTTCTACTTTTTTTGCTAGTTTCACAGATCAGGCAGGATGTAGTAACTCTGTTTCTGGTTTCTGGGTTTGATTCCCAGCCATTACAAATCATTGTGATAAAAATTATGTTTACTTTATTATTCTGTTTCTGGCTAGGTTTGTAATCTATCTGAGTATGTATCTACAAAAAAGAGGTACCTTTAAAGTATACGATATTTGGTTCAAATAAAGCTAAAAAACTAAAAATAAAGCTCCCATGGTGTCTTACTAAATACTGCTAACAATAAAATAGTTTCATTCAATACTACTTACCTAGTTGACCACGGATGAAAAAATCCCGCCCCAAGGCATTTCGTTTCGCTTGGCTTACTTTCTACAGATAAGTACCTATTCTATGAAGGGTTTAAATCTATATATTATATTTATAATCTATATGAGAACCACATACCGCTACCTACTTACTACCTAGCAACAGAAAATGGTTTCCCTTTGTGAGTATATAATCTTTTACTAATTGTAGGTAATCATGCGTATCTTGAGCATGTTACACGGGTCTTACTAGTCAGTCATAAATTATACGTAGGAGTAACAAACGTTACTGTGACAACAACTTATTTAAATTACATCTGTTCTATTAGAAAGGCCCTTTTTAGTTACGGCCTACTGTAGGCTTATCAAAATATATACTGCAACGAAGAAAAAGGGAATATCTTGGTTAAAAACGACCATTTCACGAATTATATCCTACTTAATAATTTATTTCATTTGAACCCGCAAATATGATATAAATAAACAGTAAGTAAGTATTTTATTTTCATATCTATAGTTCTCTAAATAACACAAAAGATCAATTAGAGAAAACGTCGTCATTATGAAGCTAAGTTTGTCACCTTTCAATTCCTTGAAAAGTGCCCAAATAATTAAAACGGTAGATCGAATACGAAAAGAAACGATTAATAGCCTCATTAGCACAAAAATTCTGATTGCTGGTCGGTACTTAATCGTAAGTTGATAAGTTACGACTTCTTATGGAGAAACGTTTAGTTTATAGGTTATGGGCTAAGCGCTCACAAGCAACTGTTGCCAGGGCAACTTTACAAGCCGTTGCATGCATCTCTTTACCTACCAAAAAAACTGGGTAGCATTGATAGGTATAGCCACGGTAATATACTATATTTAAAATTCTATTAAAAGTTGCGCTTGGGTTTTGAATAAATCATCTACGACTACGACTGCCTGGTCCGGTGAAATGTGTGTCATTGTTTACAGTCACGTGCCTACTTAATGTTATAAAATTCTAGTCGTATAATTCACGTGCGGCAAGATTTAGTAAAAGTTCTCGTACTATAATATTGCCTATGAAATTGCCGTTCTTCAGTACTGGTCATTTCAAATAGAAAAAAAGTTTGGAATGGCTTTGTATTCTAAATTCAAATAATTAATTTTGTTTTAAAAACATGGCATTCTTTTTACAAACTCAGTCTTTTGTTTATTGATTAGCGTTGTGTATTTTCATTACATTTGAACATTTTTCGTCATAGTGGATACTTTAAAAATTTGTGTAATTATGGAATATGAGTTTCATGGCACCAACGCAACTCAAACGGCACGTAACATCAAAAACGTTTACAGAGAGAACAGTACAAACGAAACAACAAACTTTGAAGAGTTTGTTGCCTCCCATCCAGCAGATTTTAACAAGAAGGGCATCAATAAACTGCCAATGCGTTGGCAAAGATGCGTCGATTGCATGGGTGATTACTTTGAATAATAGAAATAAAAAAGTTTAAAAAAATAAGTACTTTCACTTATTCCATACAAAACGGCAATTTCATAGGCAAAGACCTAATACTTAAACTGATCACTTTGACAAGCTTATTTGGCTTTAAATTCCCTGTACGAGCCTAAATCTCAGTCCCGAAGATCCGAAGCATAAAATTCATTGTGGGCCCATTAATCTTACCAAATTGTGTCTAATTCCTGGTTCTTACTCCGGGTGTAATAAATCAAGTGCAAGTAAACACTTGAACCTTCCCTCGCTAGCTTTGTTTGGATACAAATAATTTAAAGTTGGCGAGAACGATGAGATTTGCTTTGGAAAGTTTGTGCGGATTTTGGATATTTTGTGGGAAAACGTATAGAAAATTCATGTTTATGTTCGAGCTTCAATATATTATAAGAACCTTGAATTAATAGCATTCACGGCGTGCTACGTTTATTGATTTTAGAACTATTTATGAATGTTTGAGTAAGCCCATGTAATGTACCTACTTAGTAATAACTGTTATAACTAAAAGGAACGAAAGCGGTCTTAATATATTAAATTATGATGATAGTACATCATGATAATTTGACCGGTTAATCTAATAATGTATACTAATAATAAACATGGTTTTAACAACCTGACCTTTTACAATATCGTCGATAATAGCTTCACTTCAGAACTAAAACTGTAAACTGACACCGTAGTATCATCTTAAAGCAAGAAAAAGGTCATCCTCGGGAAAAATAAAAAATGTAAGCATTATTTTCATTAAATTAGGTTACATCAGAGCTTACTAAAAGATGACGCAGAATTATCGGCTCGGGAAAAATCTTTCCTCAAGTTTAGCAGCTTAAAACGAATTGTATGAAACACCAGGTACACTAATCAGCATCGTGTCGGAATAGCCTCGCCCCGACAAAGCAATCAAACGTTACTAGTGAACTATAAGCGGTGAGTGGTCAACTCGTGGACTTACGACAAAGCGATTGCGATCAGCAACGCGCCTTCGCGCGTGGTCCCTAAACGGCGGCACCCCAATCCGCTAATGTGCTCAAGTCGCGTTGAAACGAGGCGAAGCTGATCTGGTACTTTTCTTATTTGTCTGCATCAACCTTTACTCATTAATTATGACGGTTCTGACTAAAGCGGAAACAATCCCGCAAAGGGTCTCTCACCTGCAGACCGCATAGGTTTATGTAAATTAGGGCTTTAGAATACATTAGTTAAGTATTTACAATATTCACTTGTAAACCTGTGACGTGCCACAGATAGAAATATAGTAGGTACGTTGTTTATGAAAATGTATCATGCCCAGAACTCCCACTAGGGTAATTGAAAAACCTTAAGATGTTGCTAATTTTAGCTACTAATTTGTTTTCTCATTTTGTCATGACTATAACTTTCGTGAATTATTTAATTTTTAAGTTTAGCTCAATCTAAATTATAGTCACATAATTATCATAAAACATCATCATTTAAATTTTGCATGTCGTTTCCGACGAAGTGTGTGACACAGAAAACCTACCTGCTATTGTCTTGTACCGCTTTACCACACTTCAAAGCAAATAAATATATTTCATTTCATTTCATTTCAAGCTCAAAGACATAATTATTAACGTAACATTGTTATCCAAATCAAACAAAATTTATTATTTAATGACACAAAAAACACATAATATACCTACTTGTAAGCAATACAAGCATTACCGCTTGGCGGCAAAATTAGGCATTTTATTAGTACTTCCATGAACAAGTTCATAACAAAGAACTTTACTACTCTTAGTTAGTACACTAGACAAATAGGACTCCCCATGCGCAAACCAATAGCAAAGCGCCATGACGACCGATCTTGAGCCTTCACCATCGAATGGGAAGCTGTCCAATACTTCGTTTCCCAGTTCGCGCTTCCTTTATCCCCAACCGATAAACGCTGGGGAGCGGTTATCGGTTCTGCTAGTTGTATGGCCTGCCCGCCTACTGCCACTTCAACCTAAGATAATCCTTTATTCAGAGAGCTACGAGTGTGTCGGTGACTTTGTTTATTCTACTTCTACTATTTCCTTGTTACGGATTCGATCGCGTAGTGAAACTCTTAGCATAGCTCTTTCCATAGCTTGTTGAGCGACTGTGAGCTTGTGAATGAGACCTTAGATGATTATGATTTACTTATAAAATTATCTGGCAGTAGCAGGTACTTAATTATATTTTTCTTATGCCTTCCGTTAGCCAACAAGTCCAAACCCTGTCCCGACTAATTATTATAAACCCCGATACAGTTGTGGGTCAAATATCGAACAATCTGTTACAATGAACCAACTCGGGGTCTTAAACTTTACGAGCTGTCAACAAACAATAAATTATACAGATTAATTCCAACTGGGACTTAATTGAGCAATGGCAGTGCTGAGTTTATGTACGAAGTTACAAATATCAGCTGTCGATTTTGAAGTGTGTGAGTTGATTGAGGTCATAATCTTTGACGTTTGTAATGCAAAAACTAGCTGGACTTCAATGCCATTAATTACGTTTTGTACGGTGTTTTGGAGTAAGATACTCTTCTCCATTAATAAAGATGGAAGTCATCTTTTAAAAATGTTCTTTGTTTTTCTCTTTTTTTTATAAAAAATGGGTCAGCGTTTGGCTACATCTCGCCTGATGGTAAGCGTAGATGAGGCCTAGTATTAATCACGCTTTCCCAGAAGTTCGCAGAAGTCCCAGTAACGCGGGGACCGGGCGGTAGATACGTTTTTGACTCCTGTCGCACTATCTGCGTTTCACACCCCGTACCCCACCAGAGAGACGTCAGAGTTATTTTGCATGTAGGTAGGTATATTATTGCGGTCTGACTACCAGCGACACAATAATTTATCGCGTTTACATATTACATAACATTACATTACAGTATTACATAACGTCGCGTACTACCTAACCACTAATAGTGACCGCTCTCTGTCTGACAGGTTGTATAATATCTCTCGTGCAAATTTTTTATTCATTTACGCATGCTATGAACGCGTTTTCTTTCAAAATACACACTGTTAAATATTTATTATATTACTAGTGGAATGTCTCACGACTTTGATAGCGCTGACTTTTTTTACATGTTAATTATTTCTTTATTTTTTCTTTCCGCTGGGTCTTCTAAGAGTTGAATTTCGGGAATCGTTTTCTTAGTGCATTCCTACATATAAAAAGGTATAGTACTTATTGGTTTAGCAGTAAGACAGTCAGTGAGTCAGTAGTGCCAATTTTATACATTAAGATTGAAAAATAGACCAGAGTTTCACTTATTTTTCAAACGGTTTTTCGGTTTAATTTTTGTGTTTTTTAAAGTTTTCTTTTACTTTTTGCGGTTCAGGTACTCGGGATGTGCACTCAATAAAACCTCGGCGTATAAAAAAGTAATGCTTCGACGCCACGTCTGGAGAACGCAAATGCTTAAATATTTAATCCGTGACCCTTTTTGCAGGCAAAAACATCGCCGTTATGGGCTATCGCTTTGCGAAATTAACGCTATATTTTTTTTTTAAACGTCTTGAATTTACAAAATCAGTTTTCATGTATTCAATAGGACTTTAAGTAAAAAATTTCATGTGAAAAACAAACGTTTACTTGTTGAATTGCGATAAAATCTAACAAGATACTCTATAAACACATTTATAATCGCACCTCAAAAAAACAACACGAAAATTAATGATAACTTTGTTTTCCGTCTGTCTGTACGTACCAGCGTATGACTGACCTTTTCATATTTAGGAACTTATTAATTACAGTTTACAATAAGTTGCCAACTGGACGCCGCCCTCTCGTAAGAAAGCCCTAACACAAACTGCTTTTAACGTCTCAGAAGGGTGCCGTTGACACGCACAGCTGTCTGAAATCGCACAACAAACACTGTTTAGACTCCACTCCATCCCTTATTTTAATTAAGCCTCCAAGTAACGTAATATAATGGAACTCGTAAACAAACAAAATTCACAAACACCGCACCTAGTTTGAATATGAATATCGCGTAAGAACCTCTACCTCCTACGAAATTTCAGCTTCGAGCAATGTGAAGTCAACAAAGTTCATAATTTTTGTTTTTTCCTTTTCGGAGAATAATATGAAATTTTATTAGACAAGGGTAGCGCCTATTAGAAGAAGACATTCATTGCGATATTTTTGTGAGAACTCTCAACTAATTTCTCTCGGTGTAATTAGATAATTTTAATTTTTATGTTTCGCTAGATTCTTATCTTTTGTTTTTCTTTTTGGAACATGTTCTCGTGAAAAAGACGGTTATTTCTTTTTTCTTTTATAAATCAGGCTTTTGTGAGATTTTGTTTCATTACTTTTCAAAGAAAGAACGATATTTTTGCAACTTGTGGGTGCGTATTGTATTAGATATTTATTTACAAAATGATATATCAAACAATTCGGTTTTAATCACTCTTTTGGTAAAGTTTATACTTACTAGGTGCCGCTTTTTGAACTTAGTTTTTATATACCTAACACTAACACGAGAAACTCTCATAGTAACCTTTTGATAAACTTCCACAAGAGGGCGAACTATTTCAATTTAGCTAAAAAGTCTGGAACTGCAAGACAGGCACTCACGAAGCTCGGGTGAAAGCATCCTAAGTTTAGTAAAACTTAATGAACATTGCAGATCATTAGCTAGATTGCTGGTGGTGTAGGAAAGTAAAACAGTCCTAATGTTTGCAAACAATATTTTATATTATTTTTTCCACAATTCTAAATTACAAAGATAATATATGTAAAAACGTGTATTTATAACAATAGCTGCAGTGTCACCCAAAAATTATGTTAAAAAGTTCTTAAAAGTTTGTTTCTTTACCCCGAGACCTAGTTGTTAAGTTTCTATAACCTAGTAATTTTCTTTGCTAAACACAGTAATGCTTGCACACTACTGCTTGGAGGCAGAATACCTAAACTGCGGTGGAACCCACCAAGACGAACTCTTGCGAGTTCTACCACCATGTTTCGGTCATGAATTCACAGCAGGATCGCAATTTTGTTGTGGTGCACCAGTATAAACTGACTACCGAGTGAATAATGCAACTGTCTGCAATGGCCGAGTGAAGGGCAGTTCATTTCATAAGAATAAGCGTAGAACAGACAAAGAGAATATTCTTAGCAATACCTGAATAATCAACTAGTTTTTTTTACCAAGAAACGCTGGAGAATGGTTAATGATTATCACGAACCAAAAAGCGACATACCTCGCTTTGTTTAAGTGTTCTTTAATATGTTTGGTATTTTAATAAGGATCATTCTGCATAAAAAAAAGAGAAAAGCAAACAGTTACTAATTTTTTTAAAAATTCGCAGTTTATTCATGATAAACAATATTGATGAAGATTAGCTATTGAAAATATTGGTGGCTTCACTGATATTGAAATTAGTAAAAACGTTTTTAGTTAGTTTTTAATAAGCTTAGCGTTTGTTTCTTAGAGCATACAACTTCATTTTGAAACCAGCAAGACAAGTAGACAGGCTTCTGCTGAGTGTTGCCACTAAAGATAAAGTGCCAAATAGGCCTTTTGTCTCAACGAAAGGGTTCCTCTACAAAAGAGTTGACAAAAACATAATTTCGTGAATAAAACCGTTTTCTTCTGTGCTCATGCAAGCCGGGCAGGAATAAATATTTGCAGATCATGTAAATGTTTTTGTGGTATTCGATTTTTGAGATTGCCGCGCCACAAAGGTCACCGTCATAGCTGAATAGTTTTTCAGCCAGCAATGTAATAAAATTATTAAAAATTTATTATTATATTAACTATTAATTATAATTGTGAGCACCGGTGGTCTAGTGGTAGTGCACCTTCCGATCCTAAGGTCGTGGGTTCAAACCGTGCTCTCATACGGTGAAGGAAAACATCATGAGGAAACCGGCATGTCCAACAACTAAAAATTCAAAAGACATTTGCCAACCAATCCGCATTGGGTCCGCGTGGTGGATTAAGACCCAATCACTCTCGCCCGAGAGTAGGCCAGTGTCCCAGCAGTGGGATAATTAGAAGATTGTCATGAATGTAATAAAACTAAATATTAGCATTGACAAGTTGTCACTCTACTCACTACACTCGCGATGTCTATAAATTAAAACGAATGACTATCAATTTACAGTAGCTATTTCTGTATCTGTTTTCGAGTCTATTCATTTGGTGATTCTTATATGGACGAACCACCATATACAAAAACATAAATTCACATTACAGTCTAAGCAATAAATCGTTAAAGAAGTCTTCTAGAATTTAAACTGCCAAGTACCACAGTTTAATCTTATCTATCTAACTAACAGATATCGGTTTTATACGAAAACACCGCTTAGGCACAGTTATAAAGAAAATATCCTGAACATTTCAGCATTAATAATGTATTAAGTGCCTACTTATTGTAAAAATCTTGTGTGAGTAATGAAGACGTATTGGTATCGTCATTCTACGATAATAAAATAAAATTCCTTCGATATAAAACAGTAACGGATGCCGAATTTTTGCAATATTTAGAAATAAGTGTTCTAAGCTTTCACTTTAGAAGAAAGAAAAGCAAGAATCCTCATAATCAATTTTTTTTTTTAAATTTAAATCAACTTCAAAGTAAAATAAATGTTTCGATGGATCGATGATACGAGGAGATGCAGTTATTGACAGGTTTTTTAATAATTTTTCAAAAAGTACTGAACCAATTTCGATAAAATTTATAAGGGCCTCTCTAAAGTAGGTCCACTCAGTCAGTAAAAACATACAGTCAAATTATTGTAGTGGTGTATCCTTTTTTGTAGTGGTTAAAAACAGTTTATATTTATTTAAACGTTTCCAAGGCAGAGTACTAGCTGTGTCAGCAAAGCTGTGACAAGTTGCAGCCTGAAGCGAGTCATCTGCTGAGTCGCGCCCCCGGAGATAAAACGTTAAATGGCATGGCAGAGCGCGCGGCGGGTTACACTGTCGCTGTTATTTTACATTGCTTGCTTACTTCAACCGAGTTTACGTTTTTTGTTGCCTGAGATTAATTTACACTAATATAAATGACTAGCTGTTGCGACTTTCTTCGCGTGGAACTCGAGAACTATGCTTTTTTAGGAATGAAAAGGATGTCCTATTTCTGGTCGATAACTACCTATTTTTTAAATTTCAATTCGGTTCATTGGTTGTCAAGTTGTAGAGGACAAACAAACAAACGTAATTAACATCCAAACTGTGATGTGATGTAAATTGATGCTATAATAAATTATACTAACGAAACTACCACCGACTTCGCCCGTCCATTCTAACATAACATATTTTGTAATGTTATAGTTTCTGACTCATGCGAACTTACTTTCTCTTAATGGATGCTTCTGAACAGAAGTTAAGCACTTAGTAGACTATGAGACCTTCCATCATAAAATAACCTCCGCAAACTTCCTCGCCATGTCAATTCATAGCTACTGGGAGCCAAAGCTTTGCGGTATGCCGGCGGTAAGGCTCTGACTCCCAGGAGCCCTAAGTGTGAGACATACAAATTTCAAATCGATTGCCAATCTATATTACAAACTGTTTCAATCATCCTATTGGCTCTATTCAACGGATTTGTAGGCAGTGTAAAGTCAGTGGTAGTGGGTCCGAGTGATGAATCACATTACTCGATCACTTACGGGAATAGGACACAGTGGGAACATTAGAAGCCCAATCATGGTGATGATTAAATAGAGGTATATCTAGCAAAACTTTTCTAACAATGAATATATATCTCTAGGAACTCTACTAAACAGGATCCGACACGCACAGGCGTGTTATTTATGATATTTTTTGATAAATAGGGCATAATGTTCCGCTTAAGTGTTAATCTTTTGAACTACCTCGGTAAACTTTTCTATTACCATTTTTAGGTTATTTAGCTTTCATAAGTGGCTTATTGTACAGTGTGTCCTAAATCATATACTTAAGTCTACTATATTGTTTCTTAACGCAGCTGCTATTATATTTTTATGCAAAACTCTAGCTGGACTGTATTGCAATCTGATTTCAATCAACAATTCAACCTGTCCTTACGATGTCACATTCATACAAAATACGTCAGTTTTTTTTGTTTTTTTTTAATACTACTAAAGTGGTAACCAAGCGTACGGCCCACTTGATGGTCAGCGGTTACCGTAGCCTATGTACGCATGCAACATCATAGATATAACTTGCGATGTTACCGTGTAGACGTTAGATGGCTTACCATGAGACTTATCTCATGTGCCTGCAATTTCACCGGAAACCATACTCTTTAAACCGGAACACAGCAATGCGATTACTGCTTGGCGGCAAACATTTACGGATTAAAACCTAGTAAAAATCAATTGCAACCGAATTCCTTATTAGATGCTTACATGATCCTCTAAGAGATACTCTGTTATTAGTAGGTACGTTTAAGAATCACTTAGTATAAACTGGTATAACGCAAAGGAACGTAAACGTTTCATCAAGTCTCATGTTGCGCTGTCTCTTCGCATTTTACGAGG
This sequence comes from Colostygia pectinataria, assembly GCA_951394395.1. Lineage (NCBI taxonomy): Eukaryota > Metazoa > Arthropoda > Insecta > Lepidoptera > Geometridae > Colostygia > Colostygia pectinataria. The sequence continues at coordinate 8,666,572 of OX596362.1, forward strand.
AATTATTAAACAAGTACCAACAGCAAAACATATTTTGCAGAAAGGCTAAGCTTCCGGGCCGACATTTCCTCTATAAGCTTCTAGCTTCAATGCACGTATTTTAGAATCTTGAAGTTTACGACTTTGGCCTTATGGGACTAATAGGATTTAACTCAGCTGTTGTTTTAGAATTTGAATAATAAAATTAGAATTCGTTTTTTTTTTCAATCTAGTTATTCGATTTAAAAAAGATTTTTACAGCAAATTTTTAAGAGCAAATTAGTTACGCTTGTTGCCCACAAGAATGACCAAGTATCAATATTTAGCATTCAAGATTTTGCGAGCTGGTTTGGCTATTTTGATGGGGGCCCAGCGTTTATGCAAACAAGGCAAAGACATGGGCTCAAATACTGCTTGTGAGAAAATTTTGGATCGCATATAAATTTGATGTAACCCAGTAATATTGTTATACATTAAAATAAAGTCTATGTTACTTTTTAACAATAACATACATAATCCATTATACCTACAAGTAAATTATGTTTAACGGAAAATATTTGAGTTTCCCAAATATTATGCGTGATGGATTACGCCCTTTATTAAAACTTTGAGGAAGGGCTAAACTACATACCATCGCACTTATGTTATTAAACTTGTTTTGGTGCGTTAATGACGTCAGTTATTTAAAGTTGACGTTGCTTCAATTAGCAGTTTGTACATACGAACAGAGAGTCTTACAAGAGAAAAAAAACCCGAGTGTTTTTTTAATAATTCTAACTGAATTATAAAAATGCGAAAGTTTGGATGAACGGATCTGGATAAAATTTAGTACAGAGATAGATTATATTCTGAAATAGCACAAATACTCTAATTTATCTTGGAAAAACGTACTGTTCCCGTGTAAGAAAGTAAACTTCGTTCGTTCGTTCGTATGGGTCAGTGGCCAAGTTTCTAGGCCGCCCTAAAGTACACTTATTCATGAAAAGCATAAAGACGTAGCCGTAGGTACATACAAAATGAAGTGAGTGGGTACATTTTGGATGAAAAATCAAATCAAAATTTCCATGCAATCGTAGTCGCTGGCTTATTTTAAAGAAGAGTAAGAAAGTAAAGCTGGGATTCCATAAAAAAGTGCGCTATGCTGATACATGCACGTGTATATAGTTTCACTTTTATTCAACTCTCCGCGCTCTTCGGTCTTGGATATTTTGACGCTCTCTCAATCCCTTTCGAAGGTTATTGGCAAGACTCGAGATAAAAACGTCGGAAAATATTAAAATATCTGAGTGACAGACCTCATTATAGCGATACTTAGTAAGATGTTTACATCTATAGAATTATTTCGATATAAGATTAAATCTGAGGAAAAAACATGTTTTTACAATATTCGTCAAAAAACTTCCATTACGTAACAAAAAAATTTTTTTTATCAGCGTGTCAAACAACCATAATATATCGTGTATACGTAAACATGAGTTATTTTAAAGATTCAAGAAATGTATCCTTCGTAAGTAAAACAGAGTGCCTTTAACGATACTCAAAATCCTAATATGACAAGAACCTAACCCCGATGTCATATTATAACCGTGCGCTTCTAACTAGATTTTGTCGTAGAGTCAAACACAAGCTTAATAAGTCAAAGACGACGTCAAATGGCGCAGTGGGGAAGTGCCTAGTTGTAAAGCAAGAGGTTGCGGGCTAGATCCCCGATATGGAACATATGTTTACATGATATGCAAGTGTTTGTTCTGAGTCTAAGTGTTTTTTTAACTTCTTACCCTGTAAGTAATAAAAAAGGGTATAATAATAAATAAATAAATAATGCTGGACGATCCACACAGCATCATCTAGCCCCAAGCTAAGCAGAGCTTGTTTTATGAGTACTAGATGATTGATATATTTAATACAATACATAGATAGATATTTTTATTATACATAAAAATACCCAGGACACCCGGAACAAATATTTACAGTAGGTACAAACATTTGTCCCAAGGCGGGAATCGAACCCGCAACCTCCTGCGTTGCAGGTGTACCTTCGCCCACCGCGCCACATGGGTCGTCAATTTTAAGTATTGTATCAGTTATCTGGATCTCATAGTAGCTTGCTTAGTTTGGCTCAAAATAAAGTTCGAAGCTTTGCTGTGAAACAATGTCCACCAATGTCCACCAATTAAAAATACAAGCAGCGATCAAAGGATCCGAACACACGTGCGACTGCGATCGCGTTAAACGTAACGAAACGGGATTATATTCTAACCATGCGCTCCTAAGGGTCACCAGGTTGCACCATTTAACGTTAACGTTAAATGGTTATACTAGTTGCTATATTTTAGACCTATAAGTTTCACATTCACAGTTTAAAAATGGTTTGAATGCTGTAGAAATTATCTGTAGACACCCTTATATAACTTTCCCTCATATTGCCGAGTCGAAATATTGGTACATAATCGATGAATCGAGTTTCAAAGTTTAAATTAATTTGTTAATTTGAATACGAGCTTGATTAGATTTTGTAACGTGCCTGAAACTGGAGCGATCACAAAGGGTTACTTAGAATACAAGATTAGATCCTGTTTTGAATAACTTAGTATTTTTGTTATATTATACGATATAATACTACAAGGTACTAGGGCACTAAACATACGCTATTTCATTCATTCGAGAAGTAAGAAAAAACTTTGTAATAATAAATCTTAATATCTTGTATCTTGACTTGTATTTGTAGCGGTGCATGACTTAGCTTAATTTTACAAAATAACCGACTCCATAAAACGTCTGAACTTTTATTCGTTTTCAACTTGTCTTTACGTAATTGTTGGTTTTAAATTTAATTTAAACAAACATAAATCACAGTTTTATTTTAATATCAAATCGTTCGTTCGTTCGTTCGTATGAGTCAGTGGCCAACTCTGGTGACAGAGTTTCTAAGCCGCCCGAAGGCCTCAATAAAATTATAATTACAGAATTAAATGACTACACTAACATAATAACGCTTTGATCCTCAAACATACTACAAAATTTCCTTTTGAACAAGCATTCAAAAGGAAATTTTGTATTCTGTGTTAGGAAGAAATAAAAAACAATTTTTTGTAATAAATCGATTCGGCATCGACCTTTGGGTCCACACACAACTCGTCGACATTAAATTGTCAAAGTATGCGATTCAAATACCTTTTGCAAACACATAATCAGTTTTTAGAGAGGCAATTATGTAAATCGGTTGCAATCGATTTCACTTGGTTTCAATCAAAAACTGACGTGTTTTGTATGGATATGACAGCTTATCGACAATTCGTTGGTTGAAATCAGTTTGCATCTGAGTTGCGCAGGTCATCGCTTCAGCTCGTCGTTACGTACTTGGTCAGCTGATCAGTATGTGTTGCGGTACAGAATATAATTATAAGACTTCAGTTAGTCGCTGCTACGCCGTAGCTTCACCGTAGCACCGTACAGTAGCTACGAGAAATTTTATTAGACAATCAATATTCTGAAACAGCCCATCACTGTAGTATACAGTACACTAGCTATATTAATATATTCTCATCACGACAAACCAACCTATATGTTCAATTCAAATAGTTTGAGATTGTGAATAGCTTTAGATCCTCCCTTAGGAGCTTGGACAAAGCCTTGAGATGCAGAGTACGTACAGCGCAATATCCGCTACACGATCGAAGGTTACACTAGATGATTATTAAGTCTGGATAGAATAGGGATTCTCTGTGCGATATATGAAAAGTGCATTCCTAGATCGATTTGACACAGACGTCTAACATGTCTTGAAAGACAGACAGGCATACACTAAGCATAAACACTTACTCGCGTAACTCTTTTGGTCTAGAGAAATTTTGTTTATATAGTTTTTATATTTTGAATCTAAAGGGTTTTAATGTACATGTATCAAAGAAAAGAATCAGCGGTACGGTGAACAAACGATGCTGAAAATTTTGTGCTAAAATAATAGTTTAATAACAAAACGAGTAAGCAGTACCTTTCAAGCTTACTAAGCTCACTACGGGTTTGTTTAATGTTTCACACGTTGGCCATTATTATTTTTTGCTTAGCTTTTTTAAAGCAAAAAACTTTAGCAAAAAAGCTCATTCAGCTTGTAGCAATATATCAAGAATAATAAGAACACGATTGCAAATCTCAACTCGTCAAAACATGAGAAAAATCCTTTGAAACAGATAAGGATTACTCTGACTTGGTTGAAAATACGTGCAGCTACTGATCAAGTTTTTACAATATCTCGTTTACTATTCTCTTTGAATAGTATATAAAGATCTTGTTTGCTATTTTCCTCGAGTAGTAACTAAAAGATCTATTGTGAAGACATGTAAGACAAGTCTACTGTTATTTTTATACGGCTTTAAAGATTGCTACTGGTTTTATATAAATGAACGTTTTAGCGTCCGTTCTATCCACAACTGTTACAAAAATACGCTTCATAGTACGACAGTTTGATTGAATGTGCTCTTTGATACAGACAGTGCCGCTATCATACCGTTTTTGTGCAGAATCATAAATTTAAACATAACTTTACCAAAATTGTAGACGCAGTATTCGCTGAGTGATGCCAATTAGGAAGTAGGTTACAAAAACTTATCAAAAATTCAGGTTATTCAAAAATTCAAAAATTCAGGACCCTTGCGTCTTCGAAATTCAGAACTTGTATAAAACCGAAGCATCCCAAAAGTTATTTACCACTTTTAAACAGATTACAAAACTCATCCAAACTTTTATAATCTCCGAAAAATACCATTGAACGCTTCACAAGTGCCATCCAATAACGAGTTTGCAATGTTCAATAAACAAAACGTAGAAATCGCGTCAAAGTTTCGCAGTAAATCAACTAGGTTTGCTTGTGCCATTACGAAATTAGGTCGCCCTGAACGATTCACAATTCAAGTATAAATTTACTGCATTATTTTACAATTTGTTGGTGAGCAGCTGCTTTGGTTGCCGTTTTTTCGCCACTCTACCAATTTGCAAAAAGTTTCGTTCGTGAATTTATTATGGAATTATTGTACAATACAATTCTTGCGTAATTTTTTCATACTAACTTGTAAACAATAGAAAAGAGCAGCCGACACCTGTGTTTTCGATAAAACTTCCATCATGACATCCTTCTAATGTTCCCACTGCTGGGACACTGGCCTACTCTCAAGCGTGAGTGATTGGGTCACGCAGACCAATGCGGATTGGTGGATGACACAAACTCTCTCTTTTCGTCGTCTTTCGATTTTTTTTGTTCTGGGACATGCCGATTTCCTCGCGATGTTTTCCTTCACCGTATGAAAGCCTTGGCATTGCGCACATACCTACATTTTTCGAATAGAAAAATTCAATGGTGCACGACCGGAATCGAACCCACAACTGGAAGAATCGGAAGGCGGGGTCACTACCACTAGACCACCAGTGCTCTATATTATCTAGATAAAACTTGCGATGAGTAAAAATATACGAGTGTTTATACAAACCTAGGGGGCTAAGTCGCTAACCTTGATCAAACATTTTATGGTTATATTCAACACGCTAAAACCATGTTAAAGTTTATATTAAACTCCCTATAAACTGCACGTATTAAAATATTCGTAGCTCGTAAAGTCAAGTACAGCGGCAGCGGTTTATCAGGTAGTACCTGAGTAAGCTGTAAATATTCGCAAATTCTACGTCAGGCTTATGTTTTATACAGAACTCCCACGTGACGGGTTTAAGGTGGTCGGTCCTTTGTGGTATTTGCGGGAACGATCTGACACAAAGAGGCTTGTGTAATGAATAATTTGGATGGGAAGAAGAGGGTTACGCAAGATTGAAGATAACTGGGGTATTGGAATGTGGGTGTATTATAATTTAGTAGACCGATTCTAATGTATAGGGTGTAAGAAGATAGCTTCTTAAATGCTGAAATATTTTAGACAAATCATGCATAATTGATAGATTCAGGCGTTACTTTGCTGAAATTCAATACAAGATAAAAAACAAACAAAAAATCTTGGAGTAGTACTAGCGATTTTTCGTCTGTTTTTTAATATCATGCATGACTGTGAGGCTAGATGGTGCGCTGTAAAATTGTCTATTTATTTGTCTATCTACAGCGTTACTGCTGACTGATTAACTGAGTGATTGACAATCAACAACTGGAAATTTCAAAATGGGATAATTAGAAATTACAAGATATCGGGAAGTGAGTTAAAATTTTAGTACTTGTTAGTATCGGTTTTCTTTCAAGATTGGAATTTGGATAGATTAACGCAACCACATGTATTTTTCTCAATATTATATCAGGCCCGTAATTTCAAATATGGTTTGTAATAGCTCCGCAAAAAAGTAGGTCTTTGTTTATAGAATATGAATAATTTTATTTTATGTTTGTGCATCTAATAAGTAAGTAACAGCAATAATCATTATAATACACCATCGAATAATATATAAAGCACATAATATCAAATATTGAAGTTTTTAAGCGCAACACACACAGCGAGCGGGAGCGGGTCGGGTCAGTTCCGCCGCCGCCGGAGTTTTTGTTTTAATACAATTTTAATACAACAAAAAACACCCGCGGCAGACCCGCGGGGCCGCGCCAGCGTTCTGTGTGTGTTGCGCTTTAACCTCAGTTGCTCCAATCATCTTTGGTTTTAAACCATTCGTCATTCGTTTCTAGAATGGCATCACAAAGTCGTTCTCTTTTTTCTTTTAATATTTTCTAATCTAAATCAAACAAGCTACATATTTTTTTTTCAAAGTTAGCTAAACTTTTCACAGGCTTCTTGCAATAAATATAATGAAATGTTGGTGTTATCGTTTCGACCACCACATTTTGTTTGCAATTAAAATTTCCTAGGTTTAAAAAATGCAGTTTTTGAACAGAGAAAATCCGGGTTTTACTTTTAATCCGCTTGCTAACTTCCGCTAAAAGTTACTTTGTAGTTTTTAAATCCCTAAAGCTGCTGGGAGTCTGGCACTGAGATAATGTGGGAATATATAATACATATGAATTTTTAATTTAATTAAAACTTTTAGGTAAACTAATATCAATTACTGATGGTAGCCGCAGGGAAGATTAAACGGCAGTTACATTTTTGAGATCCCCCAAATACCCCATCAACCTCAAAGTCATCCACATCACGCCCTGAAAATTCATATTTTTACGTTTCGTGACTGTGACGCGTTAAGGACAGCAACATTCCGCTGTGATAATCTATATAAATTAGAACCAAGTCTGACTTTAGTGAAAAGTAGGATACATAAAAATTTCAAAGTGCTAAAGTTTAACCCATTTTATCTGTGAAAATAGTGCTCCAAGAACCATTAAACGTTTCACCAGAGTTTTACAAAGAAAAGAGTAGGAAAATTGAGAATTATGCCGTTAAGAATTGGAAATCTTATTGTTCCCGAAGGCTACTAAATTACCTTGCTATAAAATCTATAAGTAATAATATGCATGTGTATAGTTCTCACAACGGATCTCGGCCGTCGTGAAATTAGCCGTTTCGATGCGCAATGGAGCTTTTTCAAACTAAATTGTCTTTGCGCATCACAAACGGCTAACTTCACGGAAGCCTAGATCCGCTCTGCAAACTATACTGACGTTTAAGCACGCACTAGGGCGCAAGACACTTAAAACACGACGTCAAGCGTCAAGCTAGCATTACAGCACAATATTAGACATATTATTTTAAAGGCGTCAAAGCTAGCACTGTAGCTTCATAAGAACTGTTTCTCAGCCTAGCTTTGAAACAACGTACACTATGAATTGACGCTATTGCGCTGTCTTTTAAGAGAAGCTTTTTATATAATTAACTTTCTAACAGGAATATTAAAGGATTGATAAACTTTTAATAAAAAAAATATTTTGTTACAGGTTGATAGATACAATGAAACAAACCACCAAATATTTAATCATCATTGCTTCGTTGATGAGTGTTGAGCTCACCTTTACTGAGAGCAAGTATGAAACCGTGACAAACCACATACGATACGATTACATACATATGTTCTTAAACGTTTGCGGTATAGAAGACAGAAGATCCAAAGTGCATTGTTACTGTGACAGCAACAAGCTGAATTTGGCCACCAGAGCCGACTGTTGGGTGTTTGGTGGCGGAATAACCGAAGAAGACCCCATCTGGCCTAATTTTTCATCCCAAACAGAACTAGAATATCTGACGTTCACCGTCCGATCAGACGACGCATTAACTTTTATACCAGCTAAAGCAATCGTAAGGCTGGACAAACTCAGACATTTGACCATTCAATTCGGAACTATAAAAAGGATCACTGCGTACGCTTTCACAAATTCTTCTACATTGAGGCAAATAGTCCTGAATTCGAATAAGATATCAAGTCTGGATAAGCATTCGTTTTCGCAGATGATGATGCTCTCGAACCTCAGCTTAGAGGAGAATCAAATCTCAGAACTAAAACGAGACGTATTTTTCAATCTACCGAATCTTCATATCCTGCGTCTGTCAAGCAATAACTTGAGCTTGATTCACGAAGGCTGTTTCAAGCACCTGATCAATTTGATAGAGCTATTGTTGGATAACAACTTCATATCAGTGGTAACGCGGGAGATGTTCGAAGGATTGGAGAATCTTTCCAGGTTGAACTTGAGGAATAATAAGCTTACTATGGTTGGTAATTTAGCGTTTACTGATTTGTGGGAACTTAAAGAGCTGTTGCTTGATGATAACTTGATCGAGTTTGTCTCCGAAAGAGCGTTTGGTGGTCTTGCCCAGCTTAGAAGATTGACTCTGTCTGGTAATAGGATTACTTCGTTTTATGAAGATGGTCTTGAGCACATCACGGGATTAGTGGATTTAGACTTGAGAGACAATCTGCTGTCGACGATATCATTCGAAACGATCCGACCGTTCCTCGATAATGATAAATCTAGTTCAGTTGCAGTTTATTTAAAGGGTGAGTTTCAACGTATCTTACGTTACTTATGTCTTTATAGTGCTCTTACTTAGATATTTGCTTGTATTTTATATCTTGCGAACAGCTTATGTGAAAGTAGAATTTATTTTACGTCAAAAATATGATTACTAAAAAACTTTCTTTGAATTTTATAAGTGACAAGTTGAACGCCCGGCTACTTTGTCAGCACTGACTTTTATGGAAACTTTATTTTCGTGCTGCGTTCTATAAGAAACGAAATCAGCAATTCCTTTTTAGTGCACCTCTACACGTTAAAAATACTTTTTAAGTTTTAGTGTGCGTTGATTTTCAGTCAGTCTGTCAGAACGCAACTTTTTTAATCTATTTTTTTCTTATGCAAAACTATTACCTATGTTAGCAATTCACAGGCGATCTAAACAAGATCGTGGATGATTTAGGGCAAAAAGCACTTATCGCACCTAAAAAGAAAGCTTATAAAGGAAATTTCAGGCGTGTCGTGTCGTTAAGGAGACATACAATAGGCCCCCATTTACATTCAACACCGACAAATAGTTAAAAGTAACGAGGCTATTACCGGGTATTGCTAACGGGTACCTGAACCGCTAAGGAGTATTTACCTTAGTGTTATTTTGGGCCGAGCACTGTGTACAAACTAATATTTGTAGAGACACCCTTCTGGTTTAGGAATGCTGATCCAGACAAACTTAAAATGTATATTGGGTGTATATTTCGAGATAAGGTTGCAATAATGAAGTTTTGCAAAAAAAAAACCTGTAGTTAAAATTCTTATTACAACTTTGTTTTTGCCGTTTTACAGCTATTTTGTTGCTATTTAGTAGCACTTTATCATGAGCCCAAAAATTACGAAATCAAAACTACAAATAGGCATTTAATTTATTTCAAAATCAAGTAATTGCTTTCTTTTGTTTTGAATTCGCGAATTGACCACAAATACGAGAAGCGTCCGATTCGCGGATGACCAATATGCATAATTAAAATAATAAATAAATGTAAACACTGGCGAATATTTCACACAGCGTCAGCTAGCCCCAAATTAAATTTCAAATTACATTTACACTAACTAATACGACATAGTGAAAGTCGCGGGCCGTAAGTAGATTAGATTAGCACAGGATCGTGGTAGATGGCACAAACTAAAGGAGGCCTATACCCAGCAGTGGGTGAAGTCAGGCTGTGGATGATGATGATGATGAACTAATACTAATTCATTTGAAATCATACCCTATTTATCCACAACGAAACTATGTAATTTTTGAACTCATATCAGCAACAAAACTAAGTAACATGAATAAGTTACTCGTGAGTACCCATAATATTTTGGTAAAATATACAAGTAGGTAAATCAGAACAGATCCTCGAGGTGAATTATTTCGCAAGGGGACGAATGGATATATTATGAGAGTGGAAATGGGCTACGAGGCGCGTATAAATTTCAATATCACTGGAGGAATGCGATAAATACTACCTTCATGCCCCCGTGTTTATGTTGGTTTTTTATGTTCAGTTTGCTATCGAATTTTACTTATAAATTTGGATAAAGCCTTCATCGGCTTCAATGATATAAAATGTCTCAAGTATTTTGATACGTAATAATATTTCCACAAACAAAAGCAGAGCAAAAATAATAAAAAATTCTAAATATTAGTTGAAATTTATTTCATATGTAATTTTCTATTTTTCTTCTTTAGATACAGATATTATTATATTATCCGATATACTAAAATAAAAAATAAACTGTATCGGCTTTCGAGCTACTTAATTATTTTCATCGTTAACAAAACCATTTTCAAAATACCGACGTAAGCTTTGTTTCACTTTTTGAATGATCATTGCTGAAAACGAAGAATGAAATACTCGAACAAATAATTAACCACATTTTATTTTAACGGCTATCGCTCACATGAAAACAATTTCTCGCTAATACCCAAAGGCCGCTTTGTTTGTTAAAAAAATAATGTATTATCCGATCAAACTCTGTGTTTAATTAAACATGATGATTATTACAAACAATAATCATGATTAATCTTTAAATATTTGTTTTCAATCTACAAAAAGAGCACCGGTGGTCTAGTGGTAGTAACCCGCCTTCCGATTCTAAGGTTGTCGGTTCAAACCCGGTCGTGCACCAATGGATTTTTCTGTTCGAAAAATGTATGTGCGCAATGCCACTGCTCTCATACGGTGTAGGAAAACATGATGAGGAAACCGGCATGTCCAAGAACTAAAAACTCAAATGACATGTGCCATCCACTAATCCGCATTGGGTCCGCGTGGTGAATTTAGACCCAATCACTCTCGCCCGACAGTAGGCCAGTGTCCCAACAGTTGGAACATTATAAGGTTGTCATGATAATGATGAAAAAGAGCTGTTATTTTTAATGTGTTTTTTACTTTTCAAGAGTTTTGTCATCATTTCCAGCTTATTCATTTCGTCTAAGCGTATACCAGACCGTCATATTTGCTAAGCTTCTCTCTAAAGCCAAGATTACTAAACGTGGCATAAGATTTGTGTCTTACCTTGCCTCAGTCTATAAACCCGTATTTTATCCCCTGCGCCGTGGAAGTATCAATTTAATTCTGTAAGGGCGCACACGGCATAAAGCAGGTTGCTGTAGTTTATTATATTACGAGTACCGAAATTTTCATCCGTTTGTAGAATATTATGTAACAAGCGGATGGAAAACTCTGTGAAATAAATGAATAAAAAAATATATAGGTGGACATTCTTACACACTGGTGACTATGGTTTTCGGACGTCGTAGGGGAACCGATGTCGGGAAGATAATTATTGTGACGCTTAAATAACGCCTGAATACTGACACACAATCAAAGAATCAAATATTAAGTTATCAATCAGGTAATCCGCTTTCTGTGTAAATGTGACAAAAGGGTCGGATTGTGCTCTGTAGGCAGATTGGTTTTCGAAAATATGGAAAAGTTTGGCGTATGTCCGCGCCTTACCTGGTTATTAGAATCCTCTATTATAACGGTACTGAATTTTCGGGGTGTAAGTGGCTCTTACGTAGTTGCTCGCTTCTAGTGTTCAAATAGGATCAGATTCTGATAGGGCTGAAACTTGAACGTATATTTTGTGGTTTATGTGTTCTGGGTTAGGGGTTATTCGATCTTTTATCATTAAAATTAGAAACTGTAGCTTCTGAGCCGCAATTTTATTACTATAACTAATAAACAAGTTATGGGCCACCTTGAGACGAATATTATAAGTTTCATGTGCCTCTAATTCTACCGGCAACCGTATCTTTTGGACTGGAACACAGCAGAGCAAGCATTACTGCTTTGCTGCAAAAACAGAACAGATTTAGTCGTAAAAGATTTGGCAATAGACGAGATAGTTTTTTATAATATTTGCGGGATTTTATCGCGATAAAATCCCGCAAATATTATAATAAACTATGAGTTCTGATCGCGAAAGTTTAAAAAAGACAATAGACGAGATCCCAAAAAACTGTTATTCTTTGTAAATTTGATTCCAATTTGTTTTTATTGAAAATGTACATTAAGCTCATTAGAACATGTCAAAAAAAACTTGTAATCTTGCTAACGTAGAGGTAATAATCTTTTAATCTTACGTTTCATAGACATAGCGGCACTAAATCACTCTCAACGTGTGCCAGAATTGCAGCCATATATTTCAGAAGATCCCGATAAATTTCTTCCAAACCCATCGAGAAAACAGCTTTTTATCTGGCCCTGTTTGTTTATTAGATAGCTCGCATATATGGGAAGCATCAAGTACCGCGATTTTAGAACCAACACAAGAAAATCTACTTAAAACTACTTAAAGTTTGATGAATAAAAAACTATCAGTAAAAAGAAAGTAGAGTAGTAGAGTTCTCTGTGATAGAGCTCGTCCGGGGAAGGACTACCACCATACCTATTTCTGCCGCAAAGCAGTAATGCTCGCATTGCTGTGTTCCAGTGTGAAGGGTATGGTTTCCGGTGAAATGACAGGCACATGAGGTTTTCGATCTTAGCCTCAAGGTGGCAACCCGCGAGTGATACCTGTGGTATTGCAAGCTTCCATAGGCTGCGGTAACCGTTTACCATCTTGTCTTGTGGGCCGTACGCTTGGTTGCCACTGCAGTTGTATAAAAAAAAAAACTTATATCGATTTTTAGCAGATATTACTTTGTCTCGGGTCTTGTCACTAAGTGCTCCTTAGATGGGCAAATAACCTTAGATAAGGCACACGTAACAATTTGGATATTAATTTACGAGTTTTACTTTTTGTTTTTCTTCACTAGATCCGCGACTTCCAACCTCACCGGAAAACACTCAACTTTGTTGGACAAAAGCGTTGTTTTCATGTTTGTACTTTAATTACCCAGTTTGTCTTTCAAACTCATACATTATTACGTTACTGATTTACTGTTGACAACTGTTTACACAAACTGTTTACAGTACCGTTTTTTTATTTTGATAATGATGTTGGAGTAGTTTTAATGAGTGTCTTTACATACACAATGCGTCAATTACGTCATTCCGATTTATCAAGAAAAACTAAATGTGAAAAACTTATACAATAGATTATGAGACGATATTTGATATATTTCATGACAAATTTTTTGCTCAAATCTTTTGTATATTTGTATTTTTCTTTGTTACGTTTGAATAAACTCAAAAACTACTGGTCTGATTTCAAAAAGTCTTTCCCCATTATAATGCTATATTATCCCTGAGTAACAAAGGCTTATGTTCACCCGTGCGAAGCCGGGACGAGCCGCTAGTATATAATATTTGATTTATTATCCGTTATTTATCTTGAGACACTGTCATCATTACTGATCGGAAGCAGAACGGAACCGACAGAATGCTCTGTGCTAACCTCACATCTTATAGCTGCCTGATTAAACGGTGTAAGCTTTTATGTCCTAAAGACCTGAAGTTAGGAACGATATAGCCGAGGTTAGAGAAGCTTAAACGAGACTTGGAGGAGCGCTAAAAAAGGAATCCCTGAAATTCAACCCAAACGGGATGCAGCGGGGCGATAAAACTTAGTAAATTATTTCACGTGAGCGAAGACAAAGGCAATTCACTAGTGGTTGTATAAAACGACGCAGCCTTGCCTTAGCACATTATTAGACACTATTTGAAATAACGCTTGCAAAGGTGTTTTAATATAATCTTGTATAAAAAGTTATTGCTTTCCCCCACTTTACAACCAACCGAGCGATTACTTTCAATAAAGAACTTTGCGCCTTATCTTTAGTTAAATTGGTAGAGCGAGATATATTGTTATCTCAAAATATATTGAGATGATAACTTCTTGTGATCAAAATACGACCTTCAATTAAAATTACCGCGATAACTTACTTCTGTAATTGTGTCCGCAGCGCGGGTCCCAATTCTCACAAACACAATTGTAAACTCACCTCTAAGAGAATGGAAGTTTGGAATAATCCTGACAATTTCCCAAATTTAATTTGGTGAATTAATGAGTTGGAACTCGGACATTTCTTAACTAACTGGAAATAGAAGGATTATCCCCAAAGCGGCAACTCGACTATCGACTGTAAAGAAGCTATTACGGCTTCTGAATTTGATTGAGAGCAAAACCTAGAATTATTAACAAACCTGAATTGAAATAGTGTCTTCGTAGACAATAATAGTTGGAATTCGTTTTAGTATTAAATTCTTTTTATTAAACAAAAAGAGCACTGGTGGTCTAGTGGTAGTGACCCCGCTTTCCAATCCTAAGGTCGTGGGTTCAAACCCGGTCGTGCACCTATGGATTTTTCTGTTTCGAAAAATTTATGTGCGCAATGCCAGTGTTCTCATACGGTGAAGGAAAACATCGTGAGGAAACCGGCATGTCCAAGAACTAAAAATTCGAAAGACATGTGCCATCCACCAATCCGCATTGGGTCCGCGTGGTGGATTAAGACTCAATCACTCTCGCCTGAGAGTAGGCCAGTGTCCCAACAGTGGGAACATTAGAAGGCTGTCATGATGAAACAAAATTAGTTTATTACAAAACTTTTCAGTAGTGATTATCATCTAAACCTAATTTAACATAATCCTTCTAATATTATAAATGCGAAAGTCTTTGTGTGTGTGTGGTGTGTGTGAGTGTATTGTTACCACGTATCTCTGTGACGACTCAACTGATTAGCATAAAATTTGGAATGTAGATAGATATTTTTCTTTTGAGGTTAACTGTGGTAACTGTGTGACCTCATCAGTTAAAAGGTTAAGCGGAATAGTACTAGAGATTTTTCGTCTGTTTTTGTTTTTTGTAATGGATTTCCGCAAAGTAACGCCTGAATCTATCAATTAATGTAGATAGCTTAAGTCCTGAAATACACTTAAGCTACTTTTTATCCCGGAAAAATGAACTGTTCCTGTGGGATAGCATAAAAACTGCAAAAAAGCGGGTGAAGCCGCGCGGATCAGCTCGTTAACATTAAAACGACCATTTTACAAATTTAATAAACTTACTTTTTATTTCGGTTGGTTGTAAAAATTACTACGTATAAGTCAAAGAAGTGATTTATTTAATATTTTGGGGATAATAAACTATATACTTTGAGAATAGACAACCGTACGTGCCCTCTAGGGGCATCGCCATTTTTCTTAGTTCACGCGAGGTTCCAGCTATCTGTCGGAGCCAGGTTGCCAACTCTGCTACACTCTGATAATCTTGGAATGCCACTGGAATACAAAAAACGTGCAAGCTCTACATATGTAGAGCTTGCACGTCTTACTTCTTACGAAAGACATAAAATGAAATCTTACTGCGAAACATGTCTTCTAAGATTCTAAATACTTACAACAATACAATATCTCACCTATTAAAGCCAATATTACTTTCTAAACTAGCATCGCAGTACGCTAATTCAGTTGATTTCGGTTAAGATAAAATTTAAACGCTCACCCGAAACGACTCGTAAATGTTAACGTTACAAGAGCCTCGAATGTTTCTGAAGTAAGCATATAAAGTTTCTAAAACGAGTTTCGGTTTCAGGTAACCCACTCGAGTGCGATTGCCGCCTTTCATGGATCTATGCGCTACGCAACGAGACCAGAGATGGTAACTTGAGGGGAGCTCTCGAGGAAGTATCGTGTGTAGTGGACACGGTCCTTGAACAACGTATTCATGAACCTAATGACGCACACAGCGAAGAAGCCGAAGAGAACGTACTTGCTGATGATAACTACGGGTACGACTACAAAGAGGACTACACTGAACTACCCAAGCATACACCGAGTAAAGCCAAAATGCTCAAGGATATTCCTATCGAACTGTTGCCTTGTCCAAAAGAGATAATGGACACAATAGATGAGTCCTACGGCCACCCGGTCCAAAACGAAATAAAGGTGAAAGCCTTTTCTAGAGGTACTATATCCATACCTAGCATAACTTTAGTTATATTGTCGTTGCTTTTTTAAAAACTTTGTCGAAGAGAATAAAAATATAACAATGATGTTTGTGATATTAGCCTTTAAAGTAAATTAATAAACTGTATAGATTTATCAACCGGTTTCTGGATATAGATTTTATTAAATTAAGACTAGGATAACTTCAGAGTTGTAAAAAATGTTGTTTGTTTTGTATTTATGTATCTTGTAGTATAAGTGATTAATCGTTAAACTTTAGATATTATCATATCAGCATTATTCAAAGTTTTTCTATACTAGGTATATCTTGCATTAGGGATTAAAAGATAGGTAAAGGTATTTAATAGGTCACCACCCTCGATGTGAGGGAAACCTTTAACTTCAATCTTACAATCATAAAACGCAAATACTATATCAGTTTGCAGTATTTTATTTCAATTTGATGGCCGGAATACAACTCACAACTTGTTGAAGTTGAATGCATTTCAATGTAGCACAATATGACAGCTTTGCGTACTACGCAGTCCCATAGTCTGCGCTGACACTCAAGAATTAAACCAAAACAGGTTCGTTATGTTAACGTCTAACGTAACAAGGAGCTTCGGAAGCCACAGACGAGTGTATTTTTGCCCTGAAGTACGTAAACGCAATAAAACTCAGCTCACGGTTAAATAATCATGTATTTTATTGAAGCATACAATTCGCGCGAAGATAATAACGGTGAAATGTAAAGTAGCATTATGTAGGTAATACATAACACAAAGAAATGGCACCAAATTACGTTATAACAGGAATTCAGTGGATACAAAGTTGTTCAAGGAAACACTCTGAAACAAAAACACGAATGGGATCCGGAGTTGTTCTTATTCTTTTGGCTCGTTTATTTTCCGTTATACAACTTGGTGAGCAGCGTAATAATAAATGAGACTATAAAAAGTTTGCACGTGAAAAGTCAATAACATTAGCTATACAGTTGATATTATGGGCGACTTCCTTTTTAGTCACAATGTCCCTTAATGTAAATTACATACCACGTGAAGAACAAAAACAATAATCTAAAACTAATTTATTCTGATCATAGTTTGTGGTAACTTGAACTACCTCGGTGGTGAAGTGGCCAGTACCCAGTTGAGAAGCGAGACATTGCGGGTTCGTTTAATTAATGTGTTCACAAAATAATTAGTTATTCTATCAGTTATTTGGTACCCGCAGTACAAGCTTTGCTTGGTTTGTGGCTAAATCGTGTATGTGAAAATATAACCCACAAGCGGAGTGCCATGTCTCAATTTGTCTCAATAGGCATGATGACTGATTTTGAAAAACTGTTATATTGTGTTCAGAAGTTCGACTTTATGCAAAATAACTTATTATTCCAAAAATTAATGGTTTAGTTGTAAATAAATGCGATTTAAAGAATATTAAAATTCACGCCAAAATGCGCTGAGTCGCGGAGTGACAGCGGTGACGTCATATGTCAGTTTTCAATGTAAAATTTTAGCAATAAGGTTTAAAATTCTGCAGATTTGTTTAATGCCACCAATCTGAGAACTGAGATGCTCTGATTGGTGTTCCTTTCTTTTAAGGCGGATTGCTGTAATTTTTAGTTTTATTTTATTAAAAATGTTATTAATCTCGCATCTAATGTAATAAATATGGTTTTTATATTCCTTGAATGGTTTTTCACAAGGCGTAGACGTGATTTTAGAGATTCTTGGTTACTGTCAAATTCATACAGTTTTATACAATACAACGCAGTGGTAGGTACGTGCACGTCTACGCGTGCGCAGTAGGTGTGATTTGGCTTAAACTCTCATTTATATTATAACCTATTTATTGGCACATCAAATTATATCATTTGAGGTGCCAATAAATAGGTTATATCATTAAACCCAAAATCACTAATAAAATAGCCAAAAAAAAACAAACAATTTTACTGTAAGTGCTGTATTATGCTCTAATATGATTTGAAAAGTATTATAAGAAATATGTAAACAGTATTGCATAGCAGTATTGTATAGTATTTGTTTAAATGTAAAATAATTCATTTTGTAAATATGTTATTTTTATTGTTATCTAATTAAATGTAAATATAGTTATGATAAATACAATGTTCAATTAATAAAATTGTTGTTAATTTTATTATTACTACTTCTAGTAACGATTGTGAATCAAGCTTTTTTGCCCATCAAGTATTTGCTTGTATTTGGCGTTGTGATTTTTATTTGTTTGTCTTAGTTTCTTTGATTTTCAAAAAGGTTTTTGAAATCATTTTATATTTTTGCAGAAGTATTACTGTATTACTATTATAATAACTTTACTAGTGAAACTCCCGGGGACTTTGCACATTCTATATAAGTTTTTTTTTTTTATGCAACTGAAGTGGCAACCAAGCGTACGGCCCACAAGATGGTAAGCGGTTACCGCAGCCTATGCACGCTTGCAATACCAGAGGTATCACTGGCGGGTTTCTTGAGGCTAAGATCGAAAGGCTCATGTGCCAGTAATTTCACCGGAAACCATACCCTTCACACCGGAACACAGCAATGAGAGCATTACTGCTTGGCGGCAGAAATAGGTATGGTGGTAGTCCTTCCCCGGACGAGCTCTATTACAGAGAACTCTACTACTCTTTCACAGAGAACTCTACTACTCTTTCACAGAGAACTCTACTACTCTTTCACAGAGAACTCTACCACTCTTTTAAGTTTTCAATTATACGTAATCCATGGAGCACGTATTTGTTTATCTTGACTGAACCTGATTTGACTGCTATTTTCTATACGCATTATACTCGTAGTGCACTGTTTCAGGGGAATGCACCGAAATTTATAAAGTTCATTTTCAACAGCAAATTCAAAAAAATATTTTATCCACACTTACCTACTATAAGAAAATAGTATTAAGATATTACACGTTTGTCTTCTTTGAAAACACCTAATGATTTTTGTACATAGGATCGTCTTATTATATGCAATCTGGAAGTATACTATTATTAGTGTATAAACACAAGGTGTCCCAAAATATTATATATTATGTTAGCTCAAAATAAACGGCATTCATCACATGAAAAAATATATGTGAAACATCCATTTTACCATAAATTTGTTGTTTTTTAACTTATGGTTATCTTACAACTAGTGTTACATAATACTAGTGAGTAAATCGTTTTCAAGATATAATTCATAAAACAACTGTGAAGTGATTTTTCACTAAAACCAGTTGGTATTTACCTTTTTATCAATGAACAGCCGATCTTCCAAAAGTTGTACCCCATATCGAGATAATAATATTATGGGACACATTATACAGAGAGCTTTTTTTCTCAACATGATATCATTGCAAAAAGCTAAAGCAAAATAGTTAATTTACATATATGTCTGTCGATAATATTATCATTGTATTGTTACGCGTAGGTATATGGTAGGTATCAATGTATTGTTATACAATTTATTGT
Organism: Colostygia pectinataria; assembly: GCA_951394395.1. Lineage (NCBI taxonomy): Eukaryota > Metazoa > Arthropoda > Insecta > Lepidoptera > Geometridae > Colostygia > Colostygia pectinataria. The sequence continues at coordinate 8,686,292 of OX596362.1, forward strand.
ATTATATTATTAAAATCTGTTTGTTTGTATAAAGTATTTGATTCTGTTGTATTAAATATTTCTACACGTGCTTTGGTTTTTTTTTTATAGATAATTATAAAATAAAAAAATAAAAAACATTTATTCTCTTTCACAAGCTAATCTTAGTGCAGTATATAGTATGGCCAGTCTGATGATATATTACTTTGTGAAAGACTGGTGCCGGAATTAGGTTCGCTAAGAACCTGTACTAGAGGTCACCAGGCCCCACTCCGCGAGAACAGCAGATCTAGGCTTATTATGTTAACAATCTAAGGAAAGCATGATGCTTTGTTAATGTGTAGATAGTACGTATGATATACCATTGCTGTTAAAAATAAAAAGTAGTTAAACTAGGTACCTAACCTACTAAAGTAGGTATACTTTTTTTTTTTATGTCAGCAAGTGACAAGACAATCATGGCGCCCACCTGATGTTAAGCACCACGCCTGACTATTACAGATGCAGTGCCACCCAAAGCTTCAAGTTTTTAAGTGTTTGCGTGGCACTGCACTGCGCTTATCACCCCGAGACATTGTTGTTAAGTCTCTTTCGCCCAGTAATTTCACTTGCTAGAGTGCCCTTCAAACCTAAACACAGTAATGCTTGCACACTACTGCTTGGAGATATAATATCTGACTCTGCGGTGGTACCCACCAAGACAAGACAGAGCTAAAGTCCGTCTTGTACCACCACATAAGAAACTATTCTATAACTAGGTACTAAACATTTTAAATAACAGTGTGTTATAGGTGTGTGTGTATATGAAAGTGAGATGTACTACAATAACTGTTTTTTTTGTATCATACTGAAATCAAAGTTCCCATAACTAAATAAATAAATAAATAATGCTGGACAATCCACACAGCATCATCTAGCCCCAAGCTTGTGTGACTAATATAATTAATACAATGCAATACATAGATAGATATTTTTTATTATTACATAGAAAATATATAGGACACCGAAACAATTTTTTTTTATTTTTTTATTTATTTATTTATTTATAAATATTTGCAGATCGTACAAACATTTGTTCTGAGGCGGGTATCAAACCCGCAACCTCCGCGTCGCAGGCAGACATTAATCTGCTACGCCGCATCGGTCGTCAAATAAGAAATAATTACAATGTCAATAAAGTTTTACCTCACGAGCAAGATAAGCAATAAAATTATCAGAATCGACAAGTAATAAAAGATAAATTAAAACATGGTATCCAACAAAAGGCCTCGCCTTTAAGAGTTATTATTTTTATTTTTTTTATAAATTAACTCTGGCTTCAAACATTGGTGCAATAATGAGAGCCTCTTCTATTTGAGTTTATTTTTTTGTGGAAATTCAACCTTAGGGCGCCGCCCGCCGCGCCGCTTTGATGCTTGTTGTTAGCGACCTACTTAAGTTCAACAAATAGCATCTAACTTGAGACAAGATACTCTCCGACGAAATCGAGTGTCTGCATTCCGCAAAAATAACATCTATTAGCCCGGAGATCTAATTAAATATTGTCAAGTAGTAACCTGTGGATGTAACAGAATAAATGCCCAGTGTTATAAAGTTTCATGTCACTAAGTAGCATTAACAAGGAACGAAGAACTAACGTTCTGTTACCGTTACTTGCTATTTAACGTAAGTAAGTTAGTAAGTTCGTATGAGTCAGTGGCCAACTCTGGTGACAGAATTTCTAGTTTTTTTTTCTATTTAACGTACGTAAATATGACAATAACCAATTGGTGTTATGTATCGTAAAGGATACATTAACTTGAGAATTCAATGCAACGAAAAGCGCAACTCAGGGTCTCTAAATATAGTTCGGTCACGCCACGCCACAAAATTTTCGCTCTGCTCGCCACACTGGAGAGGCTATGCTGGCATTTATTGAAAATTGTGTCGCATAGCTGTAACTGAAGCAGACGAGACTCGGGACGCGCGTGAATAACGAGTCAAAGCTGCAATGTTGCCAATTTTAGTGTTAGTAATGAGGGCTCTGGCAGTTAACTTACATGAGTGATGGATGGGCTTAATATACAGTCTTGAAATCTTAACCTGAAATACTATGTACCTGTAATATTGTGTATTATAAGAACTCTCAAATGTAATTCATGTTATTTATGTCAATCAATGTTAATAATCACGCAGTCATACACAATCATTTACAGTTGTGTCGGAGTATTAGTGTTTTTTTTTCTCTTTAGGTATATTAAAATATATTCAGCTTATATAAATATATAAGCGTTAAAACGCGTTCTCATAATCACAAACCGAAAGACTCAGCATAGATTACCATTATACTCGAAATCTTTTTAGTGAAATTGTGAAAATGTCTATGAAATATTACTTAATCAAACCAAAACAACAATATAAAATATACATATATTTATAGGTATTTACACAGCAACATTGACACTGAAAATAGAAGACTAAATAGTTATTATTTATAATTACCCGTTTTTTTATAAAATGACTATGCCTCACATTAACAAGGAAATTTTTAAAAATATGTATTTTTCGATCAGGCACACCTTTCCTGTGTACGGAAATTAGACTGGCTACCTTAATGGTTATATTTCTTTGACCTTACCTTTTTATTTTAGTTGATAAAGGTGGCACAGCTGGGTAGTTCTACAAAAACTGCCCATAATATGAGACATAGAATTAAGGTTAGCAATAATCCCTAATCCTGATTAGAAACCCCGGAACCTTTTGAATTCAAATATGGCCCCTTATCTGATCGTATTTATACATAATTGAGATGGGTTTATCCATTTTCAATAGAAATGCAGAGTATTTAGTTTTATTGTGTCTCTGTTTGAGAAGGTAAAAGTTGGTAGGTACGCTAGGTTATTAGGCGATTAGCCTATGTAAGAAACACCAAGTGACGTAACTCGACAACCGACACTACATACAGTACTATAGACGATAGCCGTTTTTTATTTTAAATGTATCGATCACTTTACAGACAAAACTGTAACAGTGGCATCAGTTGTTAGGTGACGTCACTTGATACTTCGTAGATAGGCGAACCACCATATATAGTAACAATGGTTAACCACTATAATAATCATAAATAAAAAAAGTAAGCAATGAATAGTAATTTTCCAATAACTTTGTAGATTTATTCAGTCAACGTGGTATAATCATTTCATGAATTTGTATCGAAGTGAAAATAGTGAAATATATTTTTGCAAAGTATTCCCACAGTACTCATTCTCTGCAAACAACTTGCATAATATATATCAGAAAATGTTATTTCGAATGTAAGCTGCGTCCAGTTTTTGCAGTATCCTCAAATGGGTTAGTAATACATAAACCGACTCCCCGATCGGTTTTAGCTCTCCGTTAGATACCCCTTATATACATACACTTATAATATATTCGTATTAGTCAGGCTTAAAATCTTTTTATTTATCACATTAAAACATTTATATTAGTTTAAATTCAAGTTAATGTTATGCGCGCAATGCGTGAAGAAACCGCTATGTTTAAGAATTAAAATTGGAAAGAGTGTGTCATCCATCAATCCGCATTATGTCTGCGTTACCACCGTAACTCAGCCTGTAACTGTAGCCTACTTTCAAGAGTTATAAGATAAATAATAATAAATAAATAATCCTGGACAATCCATACTAGCCCTAAACTAAGCAGATAATATTTTTAAACAAAAAATAAAAAAGCAGGAGGGTACTTGTAGGGGGCTTGGGTATAATTTTGGTATATAAATGAAAAATTCAATGAGTTCGACCCGTTTACTCAGATTGACAAGAAGAAGGACGGTACAAAAAATACAGTGTAGGTAGACACTATTGAAACTAAAATTGGCGCGAAGATTTGAATTCTAAACAGTACTAGATGACTGATAATATACTTATATTACAATAACGTATATAGATATATTTTTATTTTATTATACATAGAAAACCTCCAAAACATCCGGAACAAATATTTGCAGAACGTACAAACTTTTGCTTCATGGCGGGAATCGAAATCGCTACCTGCTGCGTCGCAGGCAGACATTCGCCCGCCGCGCCAAATCGGTGTTTATTCACCGTAACTACTGTACGGTGGATATCACCCAATCTTAAAACTGTTGCTTGAAAGTAGTGCTAGTGTAAGTGTAGTGTAGCTAGTGTCTGTCACGATGTTCATTTGAATAGTTCTGTGAATAAAAAATAAATAAAAAAAAGTTCTACGAGAGTATTAGTATAGGATAAGGTATTGAGGTAACCGTATTTTTCTTTTATAATACGGAACTTTAAAAATAGCATTTCCAAAAGCGGGCTGTATCCAAATTGCCAACTTTGCTGCCAAACTGGACCGCTTCCAAAATCAAACTGGTACTTCACATTAATCTGACATTGCAAATTGGCGCGATCATTGTGTTTGAATAATAAAACTTGCAAAAAAAAATAATAATAAAAATAAGAACTTTGGATTTGGTACTAAAAATAATACCCAATGTATTTTTACGTTTCAAATACTTACCACAAAATGGAAATTTATAGAGCATTCTATTCGGTAGCGAAATAGATTATTTAGAATATGCATGATTTAATACAACTATTCGCTGAATCTAAATTGAAATATTTCACAAACTATAATATCTTTAAAAGCTAGCTTTAAAATTCAAACTGCAATTTTATTGGCTCACTTATAACCGTTTACGGAGTGACTTTCAAAATGTTATAAGTATACTTTTCTCAATTTACCGAGGTTAAAGTATTTCACTCCCTCAAAATCCGACTGGCATGTCGCCAGAACTCATCCGAGATTTCAGCGATAAAGCCTCGGAAGTAGAATTACGTATTTACATAAAAAAAACTTATTACTTCGTTACCGCGGAAGACGCTGATGTAAAAAGTTGAGACTTAGTAAATGTCAGAAGTAAAATGAATACGGCGCGGTTGACGTTAGCGGCGAGGAGGCACAAGTCGCACAATGGGGATGTTGTTTATCGAGACAACTTCCGTTCTCTCTCAAGTGAAAACAGTACATATTATTAACACGTTTTGTAAGCAGTTTAATCACGTACATAAAACCTGCTCTTTTGACTTGGTTTTTTAACAGGAAAAAGTGTCTTACTCATTTATAAGTGGAGGATTCATTTTAAAAACTGTTATGGAAGTGTCTATTATGTGTAGCAAGAATATTTTATTTAATAGCCGTTCGACATTTCATCGATTTATGGTAACCAAGCATAAAGTTTTAGATGTAAAAGGGCGAAAGGCTCATAAATGTTATATTTTATAGCGATATAAATATACACCATGTAGCATGACATGTACAACCTCATGAGTCGTATATTTTGTTTAAATGCTGAGAAAGATTAAACAAAGAGAAACCCACTTGAACCCTTTATTATATACCTACGTACAGTCAGCCAGTAAAGCAAGATACCTATTTTGAACTTTATGACCCGATTATATCGCTCAAAATCGGCGCACTTGACTGTACGGCCGTAACTCAACCCCTCTGGAAGTCAAGAATGTAATATAATAAACATTCAACAAATCTAAAAGTGAAATCTAAATACGAAATGTTATTGCAACCTTAATAAATTCACTTCGGGAACATGATTGAAAATATTACTTGTAGAGTTTTTTTAAGAAGTAACATAAACTTTCAAAATGGTTTCGTTTATTCTGCGGGTCGAGGGAGCCTTGAGGCTAATCACGAAAAATTCGTTAGACAATTAAAAACGTAAATGTATTTTGCAGCTGTCAATTGAACTTTTGAACAGTATGAAAAATGAAATACCAAATCCCACATATTATTAGCTACTACGATTTTTTTTCAACCATCGGGCACATTCAATGTGACCAAGACACAACAGTAAAACATTCTTCAATCGAGATGAAAAAATGCAAAAACAATATTGTATTTATTTTCTTAACAATTATAACTGGGGTAGTATTTTGTAAAAAAAAAGTGTTATATACTTTCCACTTAAATAGCAAATAAAAATACAGCAATCATTTGTACGATTTATTATTATCTTTGAGTAGATCAATAAAAGCAGTTATAGGTCTCACAACGGATCTCGGCCATAGTGAAATTAGGCGTTTCGATGCGCAATGGAGCTTTTTCAAACTAAATTGTCTTTGCGCATCACAAACGGCTAACTTCACGGAAGCCTAGATCCGCTGTGCGAACTATACCTGTAAAATTGCAAAGTTACGGGCCGGGCGCCATTACATTTAAAAACAAACCTCTTGAAACAGAATTTCCGTGAAAAAGGTTCCTACGTAAAAGTCACCTTTCAGCATAATTTTGGATTTCCCAGAAAGTGGTGGAAATTAATTAATTTGAATTTGCTTCGTTTAATTTATTTCTAAATAAGAAAAATGAATTAGGGTTGTGGAAAGGCTTTTAGGGTTTTTTGTGTATACCTACCATGCGAATTAGTTTGTTGTTTATAATGTTGTGATTTTTGCTTGCTTATTATGTTTTTTTTGCGTGCTATTCTAATATTATACAGAGGGAAGATTTGAATTTTGTATTTTAGTTTGTTACGAATAAACTCAAAATCTACTGGTCTATTTCAAAAAATATTTTACCATTAGAATGCTAACTAACTAACATAGGCTATATTTTATGTCCACCCATGCGAAGCCGGGAGGAGCCGCTAGTAATAATATAATTAACTGTTATCACAGGGCCAGTTAAAATAAGAACTGTAACGTATAGCTTTCATCAGCATCATCACATGACTATAAAATGAGAACTTTTTTTTTTATACAACTGAAGTGGCAACCAAGCGTACGGCCCACAAGATGGTAAACGGTTACCGCAGCCTATGGACGCTTGCAATACCAAAGGTATCACTCGCGGGTTGCCACCTTGAGGCTAAGATCGAAAACCTCATGTGCCAGTAATTTCACCACACCGGAACACAGCAAAGCGAGCATTACTGCTTTGCGGCAGAAATAGGTATATGGTAGTAGTCCTTCCCCGGACGAGTTCTATCACAGAAAACTCTAGTACTCTTATATTCAACAATAGTCTATACAATAGTCCGAGGACTCTTTCTATAATGTAATCTTTAAGTTTTAGCTGTTGCCTGCCGTTACTTTGTTTGTGTGGAAATATTGATTGCATGTGTGAGAACTAAAATAAATATATTTCACAAAATCCGAAAAAATCAAACGAAGAAAAGGTACATCTAACAAGATAAGAAGTAGCCTATGAGTAATATTCCAGAGTATGATCTATATCTGTGTCAAATTTCATCCAGATCCGTTCAACAAACATACATCAAGCATATAAAACTAGCAGTTCTTCGAACAGTAGACCTCGCAAGCACAGACTTGGAAAGTGAGCAACATATTGCATTTTGAGGAACTATTTTGCTCATCACGCTGAAAATCCTCATTAAATCTTCACCAAATAACAGATAAACTTAAAATTTATACTTACCTTTCATATAAAATAAAAATCATCGAAATCAAATCACATTAGGCGGAGATATTCAGTAGCCCCCTTTTTGTCCCTTTTTGGAGAAAGTACAACCCTTATCAAAAATCCCCGACAACAATCAAATTCTATAAAGACATAGAACCTGTATACCAAGTTTCAAACAGATTGGTTGAAAAATGCGACCTGTAGGCGAGAACACAAAAAGTCCGGACAAACTGACATCCAAAAGCATTTTTGGCCAATCTCGAAACTGAGACGCTTTGCTCGCTGCGCTCGCTCGGTCAACTATATCTACTCGTACTTTGCTGTGTGTGGTTTTATTCCCTATAACCGATTGCTTCATTTCACTGAAAATTATAGTACACAACATTTGATATTTAATCAAGTATCTCATTATCTGCTTGGGAATCAGAGCGTATGTTCAAAACAATTTTTATAGGGCATAATTTTATTTGATATTTTAGACATCTTTATCCACACTATCATACATTATCAAGTGAGATAGTGGACAAATGGTGGACTACCAACAATTAAAAACGGACCTCATTATATTATATTCAGATTGACAGGGAACCCGTTTAATTTCATTTATTAATCACAATGACGGCCTTGTTGTGCATAGTTTTCTCGGCGGATCTAGGCTTCCGTGAAGTTAGCCGTTTCGATGCGCAATGGAGCTTTTTCTAACTAAATTGTATTTGCGCATAACAAACGGCTTACTTCACGGAAGCCTAGATCCGCTGATAGAACTATACATATTCTTTGTTTCACTCTCCATTTCGGTTTTATGAAACTAGCATGACTGAGACACTGGCCATAAGCAAAGAAGTGAAGTGAATGTTCAAGCTGCGACACTGGCTACTTTCATGCAATATTTGGATTGAATATATTTTTTTTAAATACACCCTAAGGGCCGTATCGTACTGTACCTCTGTTAGCCAGTGTCTTTCAAATCTATCATCGTGTTTGTTTGGTGACATAAGAATGACAAAGACAATAGCAAACCGTTGAAATGACAGTTTTTTTTATGAGTAAGGACATGAAACTTTAATAAGACGGCGTGTAAGCATCTCAAAGCGAACTGCAAAATTTTCACGAAAAGACATCGTCTCCCAAACGCCTTGTTAAGCAAAGTAGGTAATTTAACATTTACCAAGTCCCCTGTTTGAGGTTGCGCTGGCTGTATACAAGTCTTCTCTACTTCCCAGCGAGTATGCTTCTACGTATAATATTGGTATAAGCTAGCTCACTCCATCAAAACGAGACAGTAATATCAATCCAGTGAAGTAAATAAATACATATAAATAACGCACAATCCACACAGCATCATCTAGCCCCAAGCTAAGCAGAGCTTACAAGCTAGATGTATCAGACATCTAGTACCCATAACGCAAATGTTATGGCACACTCTATGGTTGTGGGTATTAAATTACTGATATTTTTTTAATATACACAGAAAATATCCAGAGCACCAAGAACAAATATTTGCAGATCGTACAAATATTTATCCTGTAACCTCCTGCGTCGCAGGCGGACCTTCACCTGCGACCCAGCATTAAATCTACAGTAATATTAAGTGAACTAACTGAGTCCCCGCGGTTCACATGAAGTGCATCTAAACTAATTTAAGTCAGAGGCATAACGACTCACAAGTTTGCAAACCAACTAATGATATCATTGTGTACTTGATTCTTGCATGGACATATTAACATTCCGGTTAACATTTTGTTGAAAATTGTTTTCTGTTTATGATTTTACTCCTTCGCTTTTATGAGCACTATTATTAGCTGTCTGATAAATGCGTCGGAGGAAACAGGACGTCACCGTTTTAATTAAGGGCTTTTTAAGTTAAGGTTAAGGTTATTAATGATTAAAGAACCTAGCGCAAACCGCTTCTCTTAGATTTTCATTCAAAAGAGGTATCTATTTTTAAAAATGTCATACATATTCAGTTCATGAATAATGACGAAATAATTAGCAGCTTGCTCTCATGGATAGATAATCTAATTAGTAACACGTTTGTCTTTTTTAAAAACCAAAATGATTCAGATATAAGAGCGAGATAGATTGCGCAGAGGAGAAGGATAACAATTTACGAAATTTTTGGCTGCAAGATCCTTCATTAATTTTAAGTAATCTACGAAACTGCTAATTGCTGTCGCATTAAGAAACTTGGTATGTGCCAATTTCTCTTATAATGTTCACTGTACTTTTTAGTTTCGAAGGTCTACCTACATCACTGTTTTAACATAGAGGCGATTTTGTAATTTTTACTCTTTCTTGAGTTGTCATGTTATGATTCGACGTGGAGCAAGTTTGGTCACCTCACTTTGTTGTTAGGTTGCACAAGTTGAAACTAGCTAGAACTAGAACTTTTGATCTTATTTATAGGTACCAGTCTTCTATACGATACATATCTTCTCACAAACATGCACCAACAGTAAGTACCTACGTCGACAAAAGCCGCCTATTAAGCAGAATTCGCGAAACCCGAGTTCTCATACTTGCGGTCGACTTAACATGTACTTATGTAAGCATAATTGTTTGAAAATCGTCGAGACGTGCATCTGACATTCACGATTGATAGGTCTGTACGAGGATGGTAAAATTTTGGAATGGGCCTTAACTTGGACGAGTTGATCGAATATAGTGATACCCACAATGCAACTATATAGTCAGGCGTGGTGCTTTACATCAGGTGGGCGCCTTGATTGTCTTGTCACTTCCGGACATAAAAAAAATAAAAAACTATAATCTTAGCTTAATATCTATTGTAGAAATATATTTAAGCAAATAAATAAATAATTCATTCATTCATTTATGTATAACTAGCGACCCACCCCGGTTTTACTCGAGAGCTTAAACTATGGAAACCTTCCTCATAAATCACTGTACATATTGATAAAAACCACATTCAAGTACATTTTTTTTAGTACATTGCGTAGTTTAAAATCTGAACGTATACAAATGGATAAACGGCGGAAAGCAACTTTGTTTTATACAATGAAAGATTTCCAGAACAAACAATCTCATCTCAACGGATACAGATCACTTCCACACGGAAACCTGTCACTGCACAAAAGTAAGTAACTATAGATCAGTACCTTTTCTTATTCTGTGATCAGGATAACTTTTTTGTAGACTACTTTTTGTGTATAGCACGTTAGCAGGAAACTATTTCAGGAAAGTTGTAAAGGATGGGAATGCGTGGAGTGGTGAGTAGGTACTCGTGAATGAGAAGAAGATTTATATTTTGGAAATCCCGGCCGTTTGTGCGCGGACGCGGTACTGCGCGGTGTCAGAGCCACGGGCCATACATATATATTTTGGCGTCCGTTGAGCACAAGCGGAGGGTAGATTCCATTTTATTGCAATAAGATAGGGTAATTACAAGTGAGTTTTAATATCTACCTACATAATTAAATTAGAAAAATAACTGTAATTATTTCGCCGCGGTACGTCGTTTACAAATGTGTTATTTGGGTTTTTCAATAGTAACAAAGCTCAATATGACTGCACAAAAAAACGTTACATCATTCGGTGTACAGTGTTATACGGCACGTTTAAATGTCGCAGTGTATATTGTTTATATCTGGGCTTTTTCCTTTCAGCCGGTGTTTTATTGAGTACTGGAGGTCCATATTGAGAAGTGTTGTAGGTGTTGGATCATGCAAATTTTTGTTCCGCAGCGGGAGTTGAACCTGCTATGCATGTGCAGCCAAAAAATATACACTACTACTCACAGAACACGAGACTGTCACTATACTTTCTCTATACGGTGGTATAGAGAAAATACACACGCTTTTGCTTTTGAAGTATAAAAGCTTCATCATCATCATGACAGCCTTCTAATGTTCCCACTGCTGGGACACTGGCCTACTCTCAGGCGAGAGTGATTGGGTCTTAATCCAACACGCGGATCCAATGCGGATTGGTGGATGGCACATGTCCTTCGAATTTTTAGTTCTTGGACATGCCGGTTTCCTCACGATGTTTTCCTTCACCGTATGAGAGCACTGGCATTGCGCACATAAATTTTTCGAACAGAAAAATCCATTGGTGCACGACCGGGTTTGAACCCACGACCTTAGGATCGGAAGGCGGGGTCACTACCACTAGACCACCGGTGCTCTTAACCTATAAAAGTATAAAAGCTTAACCTTCTTCATTTCCAGGCTAACGCTAACATAACTAAGCTCTTTCACAAAGACCGCTAGATCAAATTCCCCATGAGATTCAAGTCAATTTGAATAAAACTCTCTATTCGAGACACTATCTGGTAAACGTCTGTACATAATAAAAACGATTCGATTCTTGGGTAATATTCTGCGGGTTTTTATAAAGTGTTCTTTAGTAAAAAAATAAGAAAATTACACGCTTTTAATTAATTACACCAAATAATTTAGTTAGGGTTTAATCTGTCATCATCTGACACTTAGAACTTCAGATGATGATCTTCTTGAATACCACATCAATGTTATACCCTATTATAATAGTCCAGAGTTTAAAGTAATGAAATCAATTAAGACACTTGTCATGATAATATCCATGGGTTTACTGAAAATGTAATAGTTTTACAATTTGTGTGTACAAACTGTGAATGATGATGACTCGTTGTTCTTTGTTTTTACATCTACGAAAGATAAAAACAAAGTTCTAGTGAGAAGTGTAATTTTCCATTACAACACACTTTTTCAATACGCTTCCATGGAAACTAAATCATTGTACGGGAATTTACTGAGCTTCCCAAATTAATCTTCGTACAGATCGAGACAATGAGAGTCTTAGCAACATAATACAAAATTCTTGGCAGCAAAATTTCGCGCTCACAAAAGATTCATGCTGTTGGAAACGAGTTTGTGGCTTTATATATCTGTGCTGTAATTTAATCTGTTATCTCTTCAATCATTCTAGACAGTGCCAAATAAAAAGACATTTAAACCCGTGGGTTAAGAGTTAAGATATTTAAACTGGCAGTTCACCGAACAGTAGACCTCGCAAGCACAAACTTGTAAAGTGAGGTTTGAAAGTGGGCAACATACTGCATTTTGAGAAACTATTTTTCTCATCACACTGAAGATCCTCATCAGATCTTCACCAAATATCAAAAAACTTAAAGTTAATACTTACCTTTCAAATAAAATAAAAATCATCGAAATCACATTAGACGGAGATATCCAGTAGCCCTTTTTACCCTTTTTAGAGAAAGTACGCCCTATCAAAAATCCCCGACGACAATAGACTTTTATAGAGTCATAGAACTAGTATACCAAGTTTCAACAAGATTGGTTGAAAAATGCGTCCTGTAGGTGTAGGCGAGAACACATACTGGCCGGACAAATTGACTGACAACCAAAAGTATTTTTGGCCAATCTCGAAACTGAGACGATTCGCTTGCTTCGCAAACAATATACAAATTAGAAAAAAAAGAACTTTACAAGCTATTTTTTACTACAATACACATTATAGTTCACATTACGCTAAGGGAACAAAACAATCTTAAAGTTAATATCATTATTCGCTGGTGTCGTCGTTGAAAATAATTTATCGGTCTGACAGACCAACACGCGTGTATTTTTTGTATACCTACTACACTAGATTTAATTTGTTATAGAAGAGCAAACTTTAAACTAGACAAACTTTTGCGGCTAAATAAAATATTTAATATACATGTACGCCATTTGCTACTTCGTTATTTTAACGAGTGAATATTGTTGCAAACTTTAAGTTTGTGTGATCCAGAAGGTCAACTCTGGTGGTGATATTTATAGGCCGCTGAAGCATGATCAAAATCAAAAAGCAGTATAAAAATTTAATTATTACTTTTAGATATTAGATTTCTATATTTTGATTCAACTGACATGAAATTTTGTAATTAATTTTTATTACTTATTATTGACATCAGATATTGTAATTTTTATTTTATTTTATTTCTAAGGAATGATTTATTATTAGTATTCACATTTGATTTAATATTTAGAATAAGGCTAATTTTAAGTCATTTCAAATACGATGTAATTATTGTTAATGAATAAATAAATTGAAATTGAATTTAAATTTAAATTGATCTTACCAAGTTGACCTTGTTTTGATTGACTTTGTTGAAAGAAACTGTGAACAAAGCTACATTGGTGGCTTTTTTTAACCACTTAGGTGGCTGACAAGTAGCAAGTGCACCGTTGCCCATAGATGTCAGCTTGGCAGAAGAAATAGGTAGGTATGACTATAGTACTTCCCCGTCTCATCAGAGTTAAAGAACCTTACTGTCAAAATTGACTGCACCGCACAATTCAAAGTCTGAGGCTTATAATTTAAGGTCATACAGTCTATAAGTGTAATAAAAATTAAATTTCTAGGAGCGTATCGAGGAGTCAGACATTAGCCGATCAAAGTTGCGTTAAGTTCCATTATTAGAAAATAGAAAGGAATAGAAAAATAAATATTTTGCACACAATAAACATAAAAATAACAATAGAAATTAAAACTAAACTATTATGATGAAAAAAGGCCGCAACTCAGCATGTGCTACAGACTTAATGTGTCTGTAGCGCTGGTTTTCAAATATAAAAATAAGTATGCTAGTGTTAGTGGATATGCAAAACCATAATAAAGGTTATATTCGCAGGAAAAATCCCTGGTTTTCCTTCCATGAATTTCTAATGGAATGACACTTCAAAATCGTCACCGCAGCCCGGATTGATCCCTAAACCTTTGTGTAAAAACGTAATTAAACTCTTTTTGAATTATTTTGGCCTTGAAGCAACCGCCCCGTGTAGATTTCACTCGCGTGCACAAGGCTCTTTGATCTTATCCGCTGATTATAAACACAATGACGTGTCAAATCAAAGGATCAACTTCAACCCCCAGAGTCTTCCTTTCATCACGTCTAAAAAACGCTGCAAGCAGGTCATAAAACTCGACGATTTTACGCATTTCCGAATTTTGATGTTCGATTAACCGTGAACAGATGATGGCCGGGAGGGTGAAAATTTACAACAATAGGCAGTTTCTTGAGCGTAAATCCGTTTTTACGGACCCTATCTGATGTTAGGCTCATGCTCGTGACTCCGGCATCCAATTTTATAAATTGCTTCTAAGTTTGTAGCGGCTCATAATCGTGTGTGTATACGTAGGTGGCGGGAATACGTAGTGTTATTTTACTACCGAGTTTTTGCAACTTGCGCTTTAGGTTCATAATCATTTTATGTGATGATGTTTGTCGCGTAAGTTATGGTAATATTTATGCAAGAGAAGCAAGGAAACACGTTCTATTCTGTTATATCACTGAATTTGTATTTCCAAAAATAGCAGAAACCATTCTTATCATCATACAACACAAAATTTATCAACTTCAACACTTACATTAATATTACTTTTTTTGAGTAGGTACTATAATTTACGCTAACTTTGTTCTTTCAGAGAAATCATTATCGAGTCCTTATTCATCTCTATCCCTATTTATGACACAGATTCTTTCATCTTCCTAATGACACGTCCTTTGTTCCTGATGCCCAATTATCTTTTGTTGAATCGCAGCTCCACATCTTTAGTCAAAAGTGATTTTGTAAATGCCGTATTTGTTTGTTGGTTTGTTTTATACTTATTTAGGTTATAAATCGAAAAATAGATCACCAACAAAAGAAACACAGACATCATCATGTGACCTTGGTTTTTTTACATATGTTCTCGTTTCGGAATCTATCGCGTAATTAAACTCTTTTCGAACACGTCTCAGTTCTTTATGTCATCACTCGCAACACGCAACGATTGTAGAATTTTGTCTTGAAGGTTGAAGCTTGAGTCTTTGAGCATAGTGCCTAGGTCTTCCAGCTACACAAAAAATATCTCCGGTATACAAAATCATTTGCAAATTAAAGGTGAGTGAAGGACTTAACATAGATGCTGATACCCGTTCCAGTTTAGAAGTTTGAAAACGTCTTCCAATGCAGGAGGTTAAGTTTCTAAGAAGTAAGGTCTTAATGGGCAAAATTCAAACATAAAAACAGGACAAAAAACAGGTTAGGTATTCAATCTAGTTCTTGCATCAACTTTGCTTGACTTTTCTCCGTAAAAATAGTTTATTAACCACTTTTTTATTTAATCCTCGTTCTATTATCAGCATATTTTAAAGAGGTTCGAAACAAATATTTGCGCTACATTTTTCGAAATTCTTTACCCGTGCTTGAACTAAAACGGTGAAATCTAGAGCCAATAGCTAGTCTTTGTTTAGTTCAGAAATGAAACAAATCACAGAAGGAATATTTGCCATTTGTCTCGTTTTAATTGTGTTTCTTGTAAAGATGTCTAATTGATTGCGATCGAAGTGTTTTAGGTTAATTAATTCTGTGTCAGTTTTCATGTTAGTTTAAGAGTAGCCGAGTTCTTTGTGATAAAATTATCCGATACTGTCACTAAGCAGTGATGCTCCCATGGCTGTGTTCTGGTTCGAAGGGTATGGTTGCTAGTGCAATTGCAGGCATATGTGACTTTCTACTTTTTGACCTTCTTCTCATGGGAGCAACGTGTTCAAGTGATACTTCTAGTATTTCAAGCGTCTATAGATTGCGATCAGAGCTCCTCTGGTAAGCGCAAATTATGTACTAGCGGCCAACCAACATGCATTAATTAGACGACCGATGTGGCTTGGCGGTCTGCCTGCGACGCGGTGGTTGTGAGTTCTATTCCCGCCTAGGGACAAATGTTTGTACAATCTGCAAAAATTTGTTCCGAGTGTTCTGAATATTTTTATGTATAATGAAAAAATATATTTTATCTATGTATTGTAAAGTTTAGAAAAAAAATAGCTTAGAAAGTCCTAAGCTATTTTTTTAAAAAGGTTTTCTTTTAATGTTTTCTTTTGTCGTTTTCCTGAAATTGTAAAATAATTTTCAGCTGAAATCTTGTTAGCATCCGCCCGTAGCCGGACCCACGACCACGACCTTTGGATGGAAAGGTGCGGGCGGTTACCCTAATTATATTATTTACTGTACCGTGCAGGCTGACCCCACATTCTGACCTAAGGATCGTAGGTTAAAATCCGTCGTGCATCCATGGTTTTGTCATTCCGGATAATCGATTATCACTGAGTAATTGATGTGCCTATGCGTAATTGGATGTTGGAAAATCGAATTCAAATCTATCTATCTTATATCTATAAGCATAGAAATATGTAAAATCGTTGCTTTACTAATTGGCTGACAGTATCAACGTACAGCTTAAACCGTAAGCACAAATTTAAAGACTAAGTATTAAGGCCTATTTATACCATACCATAATTGCATGCAAGAATTGCCTTGTCAAATTGATTTTAGAACCAAAATGTTCTATTTATACCATACCATAATTGCATGCAAGAATTGCCTTGTCAAATTGATTTTAGAACCAAAATGTTCTGAAATGAAATTGACAAGGCAATTCTTGTGTGCAAATATGGTATGGTGTAAATGGGCCATTAGACTAGTTAATGTAATGTAAATTTAGTGGGTCCATTAAAAAAGGATTTTTCAAAACTGATGTCTTAAAGCAGAGGGAAGATGAAATTTGTACGTGAAAAAACTCAACGAGTACAAAGTCGCGGGACTTCCCCTAGTGTAATAGTAAAGTAACTAATTACTATTAAAGTACTAAAAGTATAGACTAAAGTACTTACTGATTATTACGGACGTACCTAATCATAATCACTGCTTTGTAGAATACGTCAACTTTTATCACAAACAAAATCTGTTTTATCTCGGTTAATGTAACCTATTTTGCATGACTGAAAATCGACTCAAAGCAAACCTCCTGATGAAACATTTTTTCTGCATACCTACTCTTGTTTTTATAATAGAGATTTGCACTAAGAAAGGTTCCTAATGAACACAAAAATATCCGTGTTCATACACAAATCTCTGGTAAACGCCTGTGTTTTCCCGAGATTTGTACCTATACCACTACTACCTATACCACTACTTAAAAAGCCTTACTTCAAAATGTTTATAACTCCCCACAGTGCCCTCAACCCGTACCACTCCATTAGGACTTCTTTCACCAACTTTGAGTAAGTCAAGTAGGTTAATTGCCGGTTAGCTAATATGATAGATCTGTGTGAGAGTTATATCCGTTATACGACAGTTAAAAACGAATTCGGAAAGCAAGCTTAAAATTATTTTGTAAAGCAAATTGTTTAGTAGATGAATTTTTATGCGACGAAAAAGAATTCAGATTTAATATTTTAATTTTTTGTATATTATAATGTTCTAAACTGGAATTTTTTAATAAACTGTGATAGTTTAATTTAAAATTAAAGTTAAATTTACTATACTTAATTAGGCAACTTGACACTTACTCGGCAATCGTGAAGTAGACTCTAAGTTTAACCATTCAACCATACTGGAGAGGAAAAATATCTTCACTTATACATAGGTCTAACATGGTGGCAATAATGGCAAAAGTCCTTCAAAATATCTAAAGGTAAGTTCGAGTCACATCTGGACATCGGGAATGTATCTAATAATATTTCCAGATAAGGCATATATTTTTACAAAAAAACGTCACTATAATGGTAAATACAGACCAGCTTATGATCAACTTCGCTTTAACTTCAGTGGTTCACTAATATTATTTTTATGGCTCTACATCTGCAATATTCAGCATCGTAACTGCATCGCCTCGCCCTGGCAAACGTCAAAAGCCACAAGTGATATCTAGCCGTGCTTTGAGAACGGGTGTATTGGGAAACCGATAGCATGTTCCGAAACTGTTACGGGCAGCGTTTATTTTAATCATGTTTGCGTGCTGCTTCCGTGATCTCTGCTCTTGCAAGATGTCAACCAGCCGTCTCGGCCCGTAGTCTCAGCCACACAGTCCAATGACGTGCTTGTGTTGTGGTGGCTAGTTTACGGCGAGTTGGGGTGAGGCGAAGCCGATCTGATGCCGAGCCCATTAGTCGACGTCAACAGCCAAACCTAAAAGTTTCCATATGAGACAAAAATATTATAAAATTATGCGGAATAATATCACGTAGCTAGAGTCAAATTAAGTATACCGTACGCATAATGTATCTATCTTAAGCCAACATATCGATAAGGTGCAGGCTCTATTCTCACAGCAATTTGTAATCTCAAGGCCGTTCCCTTTCATACCCGAAGGTTCACCATCACTCAGTATTCGCCCGGGAATATCTGCCTTCTATTTTTTGGAATCGGAGCATTGCTGGGTTATAACCGCGCTAGTCTTGAACGGAAACGTTTCGGTCCTTTATGATACTTGCTTTACTAATTTTGATAAGAAAATTGTTGAATTAAAATGCGTTTTATTCCTACATAAGACAGCTCTGCGCACTACACAATTCACGAAGTTTGCTCTTTTTTTTACTTTTAGGTAAGTACATCTAGCAAAGCAGTCGGTACCAGTTTTTTCAAAGTTATTAAGCTATTACGAAGCCTTTCACTGCTGAACATAGTTATTAAATTATAGCGTAAATAATACCAACTTAAATGTAAGAGATACATTAGTTTGTGCTCATGTTTGTTAAAACTCGGGAAAACAATATAACAGCGCTTAGTTTCAGAATTAATTCAAGATAATTTAGTTTGAAGTTTGAAGAATACAATTTACCCTTTTTGGTGTAAAAGATTAATTCGGTCTCAGTCTGAGCCTAACTAAATAGATAAAATATTAGTGATTCTGTACATCTTTGTTTATTATTTGAACACTAAATTTAAATATACCCTATGCATAATCATTATTATTTTAATAATCTAAATATATGATAAAGGTATATTTTTATTTCAAAAAGGAACCAGAATGCACTATTTTTACTTATATAATAAATAGACACCCATCACATAAATAACTGTAATTTTTTTGTAAAAAGCGTCGATTTTTAGTAGGTTTTGATGTCAGCGTCCTAAATGGGTTGTAAGCAAAGTGTAAGCCATTAGTAAAACTGTGTTAAATACACGAATATTCTGTTTTGAAACAGAGCTACCGTTCATAAGTTCTACCATCAAACAATTCGTAAATTATATAATACGAGTTGTCCGCGCGGTTTCACTCGCGTTTTTTCAGTGTTTATGCTGTCCCCAGTAACAGTATTTGATTTATAGGATACTAGCTACTCGCCCCGGCTTCGCACGGGTGCAATGAAAACTTAACACTCGTGTGCAGCCGGGGCGAGTAGCTAGTTTCATAGATGTACACGCCCTTCTTCCGCACTTCGGTGCCCCCTCACTCGCTGCGTGTCACAGGATGTGGGGCATTATGACACAGATCATAGACACGGGTGTCCTACAGTTATTATATTTGGTTTAGGTTTAAAGTAACTTAAAAAGATATGATGAGTTCATCATATCTTTTGTATGGAAGATCGGATTCGAATGATTCAAAAAGTAATTAACAGGTATTGTAACAGTCTTGAATACGATTGATTCATTTGGATAAGGTTCAAATAAAGGTATAAATAACATGGTCTGATTTTGGTCGTCATTTATATCAACTTGTATCAAATGTTAAAAAGAAGTTATAGTTACATAACCACAATAGTTGGACATAATTATGTTACCGCAACGTTTTTTGTAGATATTACTATGTTCTTTAATATTGTAGAACATTTTTTGTTCTATCATCAATAGTTTCCGCAGCGCATGCGATGAAAGACATTTTATGGCAATTTTTTTACACCTTGGGTTTTACTTTGGTACCACAATACGCAGATTTAAAATAGGTAAATATTTGCAAATCATGCATGAAAGAATGAGCCCGCAACCTCTTGTTTCTCTACCAACTACGTTACTATTATAAATCTGAAACTTTGTAACTTTAAAAAACTTTCATAGTAGCACACAATTTCAATAAAACTTGGTGTATGGTTAGAAACTACCATAAGTTACGGTATAATTACTGGTGTTATTACTGTGTCATGTCAATTATTGATATTATTCGGTCATTTTGACTTTCTTTACAGATCAGATGGTAGCTCAGTCTTTTGCGGTGTAGGTTTGATTCAGGGCATACATTTGTGTAATGAATAGATGTTAGTTTTTTACACAGCATCGTCTAGCCTCAAGCCAAGCTAAACAGAGCTTGTATTATGGGTACTAGATGACTGATATACTTAAGTAAGTAAGTAAGTTCGTATGAGTCAGTGATATACTTAATACAATACGATACATGGGATAGATATTTTTTATTATACATAGAAAATACCCAGAAAACACCCAGAAAACATATTTGTCCCACAACGGGGATCTAATTCACAACCTCTTGCTTCTCAACTGAACATTCACCCACCGCGCCACCTTTTCATAATTGGATACTTTTAGATCTATGAAAATGTTTATAAAATATACACTCTTATCTTATCTAAAGAGACATTACTCAAATATACATTATTCAACGAATTAACTAATGCGCCTTTCGAGTTATTTATCAAACCGGAGTAGCGGGACACACATCTTAATTTACCCTATACACTGTTGTCTGTCATAATCATAACTGTCTCCAAATGTCACGTCTACCACAACAATGTACACTTTATACAATTTCTGCTGGTGAAAAGTCACCCTAATGTTCTTGATATTAAGGCTGTTCATGGTCACTAACCCATGGTGACTCAATATTGTGTCGGGATAATGTTATTGGGGTTACCAAAAATACGCGATGCCTGATAATGGTGTAGATACACGTGTGAACTGTCATTCTAAGAACCATTTACACTGTTTAATAATGACAATAAAGTTTCTCAGAGTTTATTGTGTAGTTTTTTATTACTACTATTTATTATAATAAATAATAATATTGGTAATAAAAAAACTTTAAAAAAAACCAGCGTGTGAAGTCCCTCTGGAGGGCAAATGCCTCTCAATCTTCCTTCCAATCATTTTTAATAAACACTAGTGTGGAGTGGACCCGTTTTTATATAATGGATTGAAAGTTCATTTCCATTGTCGCCGCGATCTGTTGCGTGGTTTTTTTCTATCTTGTAGGATCCACTCTGTGCTGGTTCTCGCCCACAACTCATCCGTCATGCGGCAGACATTTTATATTGACAAGGTAATTATTGTATGGTATTCATATGTCACTAACAAGCTAGTAAACGCAAAGTACAAAATTTTTTTAGTTTTGTAGCAAATTGCAGAGCGTTTAATTATTGTTAAATGGCTAATGCACTAGATGTACATGAACAAGCGTGGTAGCGGAGGCAGAGCCAATACGATCGGACTAGATTGATCCCTAACTGTCTCACTGCCTTTATATAATACAAATCAGCATGCCAGCTCTCTGCAAATTGAATAATCTAATGCTGCTTTTAGTGACTGACGAGGCGCGGAACGGCCGTATAATGGTTGAAACACGAAAATAGCCGAAGCGCATAACTTTAATCGTAGTACTGTACGTGTTTGAATAAGTAGGTTCCAAACAAACTTTACACGCGAATATTGAAGAAAAACGCGGACGGAATATATATAAATCCGATTGATTGAATAAGTAAGCTACTTTATTTGTTTTACTTGAATACGGAGTTGAGTTGAGGGGAGGTATTCGGGTAAGGAGGCAACCTTATCAACGTGAGGATCAGGTGTTGTATATTTTGGAAGTTTGTTTTTTCAGTTTATAAGTCAGGGCCGATTGCTATTACAAGCTAATAAATATGAGCGTTTTTCGAATATAAAAACATTTATTCGACACCATACTAAAGGGAAATTTAAAATGACATTGATGGGTCCATGTTTAAGGAAAATATTGAATCTGAAGTGTCATTAGATAGGTTTATATAGCGTGGGGGTACGGTTATATAGAAATCTATTGTTATACCGCGTTGGATAACGGCCACCTAGAACATCCTGGATCTACAAAGACGGTATTGTTCAAATAGAACAGCTATTATTATACTGTACTAGGCATTGCCCAACTCTGAGGAATTTATGTGACAGGCGCAGAAACGCTACAAATTAATTAACGCTTACTGAGATGTGGTTAATTAAATAGGTGGTGTAATACTCGCTTCAAGGACCTGCGATTTATGGCTTGATTTCCTCCAGGGTTTGAGAATGTTTGAAACCTAGAGAAACTTGAACTGTCTTGAAACTAGTCGCCCGCGCGTCGAAGTTACTGGGTCAACAAATTACTTGTACAAGGCTACAAGCAGTTTTCGCTTATTTTTAATAGATCACCCAATACGCCCTCGTGATATTTAGCTAGCTAAGTTGTTCATAACAGATCAACGATGTTAAGCATTATTCCGCGTAGTCTCCATTTTGAATGGGTGAACGCCAATGGGAATTTTGTGGCTTCCGTACTTTGGAGAGCACGTTAAGCAGTCAGTCCTGGCTTTTTCAATGCTGTTAGGCTTTGACGGAGGCTATCGGGCGGCCCTTTATCTCCGTCAACAAAGTTGGTCACTGACTCATAACCTCATACTTACTTTATTTACTGGTTCCCTCATTATATTTTGTGGTGAACTTTGTGTGACCACATCATCACTTACCATCAATGAGGTGGTAGTCAAACGTTTGTATACTATCATGACAGCCCTCTAATGTTCTCACTGCTGGGACACTGGCCTACTCTCGAGTGAGAGTGATCGGGTCTTAAACCAACACACAGACCCAATGCGGACTGGTAGATGGCACATGCGTTTAGAATTTTTAATTCTTGAACATGCTGGTTTCCTCAAGATATTTTCCTTCACCGTATGAGAGCACTGGCATTGCACATAAAAATGTTTCGTAGCGAAAAATCCTGGTGCACGACTGGATTCGAACCCACGACCTTAGGATCGGAAAGCGGGGTCACTACCACTAGACCACCATCGCTCCAGCTTGTCTACTAATATAACCAATAAAAAAATATTGTGCTTAGATGCTCATCATTTTCATCTTACCAATTTTGAGTTGTCTGTGATCTCATACATTATACTCTAATATCTGATTACTCGCCCTATTTCGTTCTCGTAAATATTCAATACACGCGTACAACATAATGTGTTGCCTTTGAAGTGGCTGTACCAACCTAATAAAGGGAATAAAATAATCGTGTTCGCGGTTTATGAAATTTGAATGGGGAATTTACCTCGTTTTATGACGTGCTTTATGTTATGGAGTAATTCTTTTATGAATAATGGTAAAGTAAAGTAAGTTTGTATGAGTCAGTAACCAACTCTGGTGGCAGAGTTTTTAGGCGGCCCGAAAGTCTCTTTCATGGCTTCACAACTTTAAAAAAGCCGGGACCGACTGCTTCGAAGCAGGGGAGCGCTCAGTTGTATTTGCCACTGGCGGTCACCCATTCAAATGGTGACTACGGGGCACAGTGCCTTACTTCGTTGATCTGTTAAGAACAACTTAGCCAGCTACGTCACGAACGCTTGCAATAGTGGAAATAAACAGGTACATACTTACAAAGAGTCATCATCATCATAATCGATCATCCACTGCTGGACATAGCCTTCTCCCATATAGTGCAATAACGACCGATCTTGAGCTTTTACAATCCACCGACTTCTGCTATCGCTACAATGTCATTGGTATACATCATCATCATCATCTCTTTCATTTGAATAGTTCCTGCTGAATTCACTGAGCTAGATCCGGTGAGTGATCTAGTTTCTGTTAGATCCAGCGCAATTTTTAAGTTCCTGTTAGATCCGGTGGTCAGTGATAGAAAAAAAACATATTCTAAAACTCATCTGCAAATCAGCAATGATTTACGAGTTGAGCTTTATGATAAAAATTATATATCTAACCTAATGGAAGACTTTTTTTACTCATTTTTTTGCTAGAACCGCAGCCCGCAGTGCATATCGCGACGCGGAGGAGGACGCTCGCCGTGTCACTCAACCCTGATGAAGACTCTCGAAATTGAGTCGAAACAGTGTCGATATACCAGTACGTGAAAACACTCGGTTGTAAAATCTAATGGAAGACATTGTTTTATGTGTTTTTTTTATACGTAATGTATGCAAGTGAATACATTTATGTATTTTTTTTACTTAACTTAATAATATCGGTATCTACTAACATTGATGTACAAAGTTAAAATAAGTATGCGTTTCTTCGTTTTTTTTTCAGATATGTTTGACTCTTTAATGCTTTTACTGGTTAAACTATTTAGGCTCGATTCGACCAACTTTTAGAACAACTATTCCGCGGAATAAGAAATGTCAAGTAAAAGTAAATTGTCAGCTGACTCGCGAATAACTACGATTTACTCTGCGAATAGAACTTATTCGAGTTTGGCCGAATCCAACCTTAGGCGGGTTATTGAAACAAAATGGCGTTAAGTTTCAAGTACCTAAGCCTCGTTTTTCTATTTATAAAAAAAAACTGAATACCCATAAAGTGCATTGGTTTAATTCAACTGCCGAAACTAGCTATAAATTACGAGGCGTCATTCCAAAAACATTACTTGTGCGATTAGTAGGTATCGACCCGTAAGGTAATTAGCGCTGACCTATATTTCTGCTAAAACATTATCTAAATACAGCGAAATCACTGACTGACTGGGAATCGAGGCAAGATTGAATAGGTTCTTTCTAGACAAGCTAGCTTCATCATCGACCACACCATCACTTTCCATCATCAACTGTGGTGGTGGTCAAACGCTTGGCTATAACCAAGAAAAAAAAGAAAATTTAAGAGTAGCAGAGACCATACCTATTTCTGCCGCATAGCAGTAATGCTCGCATTGTTGTGTTTTAGGTGTAAAAGGTATGGTTTCCGATGAAATTACTGGCACATGAGGAAAAAAAAGCTCATAGCACAGCCAAAACGGTAAGTCCCGTAGCTAACACAAACTCTGTTTAGCTAGATGATGCTGTGTTGATTGTCTAGTATTATTTATTTATTTAGCTTTACGAGCTTCTAAGAAACGCAGCGAAAAAAAGAAGCTTTCATGGAAAAAGTCAGTGTAGATAAAGTCGCGGGGCATGCCACTAGTAATTAATTCGTGACGTTGTTAATTTGCTTTGCTAATATTGACTAAGCATGTTTGGTTTGGTATGTCGTAGATATGGTGTGCCTATAACGTAGCTGTGACGAATGGGGTTATTATTTATTAGTGGTAACATTGTAGGCAAGCAGCTTAATTAATATAGTACTAATTAATATAGTATAAAAAGTCAATTATAATATTATAGGAAATAAGTCGGCTGAGTGCTGTCGAGAAGTATAAAAGGCGGCACTCGCAAGCAACCGGGGCCATTCGATCGCGAGACATCGTTGAGGAAACATCGTTTATCTTTCCTACGTAACTTGTCTACCTACCCACATTTTGTATTTACCCACTCAAAGTTATTCATTTTTGGTGATTGATTGTTTTTTTGGAAGTAAACTTATTTAGCTTCAGTTCATTTGTTTTTTTTTAAGTGATTTTGGGTTAAATACACAAGATCAGAAGTGGGATAGGCACCATGCCTATCACTTCCGTGTCTAGTCTTTGTTCACAAGCGAAAATTATTTTTCGACGTAAGCAAGGTCATTTTTTTTTTGGTTTGTCAAATCATGGCCAAACGTTCTAACCTTTAAAAATAGAGGTAGAACCGGGCCTTACCAAAGCATTCAAGCTGATGAACTCCAAACGATGGTTGAAGTGGTCCTAGCGCGTCTTACATGCGCTGTCCACCCAGTCTACCCGCAAGTTGCATCGTGTCTGCAACGACGTCCGAAGCTTGTGCCAGTGAGACACCCGGTCGTGTCGTTGTCTACGCCGCTGCTGCCGCCGCCGTCGTCACCTGTGGTACCCGTTTTGAACGGAGAATCCTTTGGTGACTGATCGCCTCATCGGAGCATTGTGCACAAGGTTAGATCCAACCATTATTATCTTTTGAGCATTGATCCCAGCTTGCACAGTATCGATTCTTGTCGAGACGACGAGGTAGAATCACGTGATATCAGTCGCTGGGATCCCAAGGAGCGTCCGCTTCGGATCGCTAACTGCTTATCGCGAGGGAGCAACTTTATTTTTTATCCTAGTTGCGTTTTGTTGTGTTTTTGTGTTTCACGACAGCTTTAATCATTTAGGTTGTCATGAGCCTCACTCATGGAGACTAGCGTTAACGTTTACCCAGCAGGTACTGTCACGACTGGCACTTGCCCAGTCTCGTGCGAGGGTACAACGCGGCACAGTGCACAGCATTCTTGTTTTAGTTCTATTCGTAATGCTGGTAGCAGTGCTTATCGTGCTTGAGAACATACGTCAGTGAATTGTCCTTAAAACCAGTGCAACAAGGAATATTCAACATCTTTGCCTTTTTACAAAATCTCAGTTAGTTCCGAACGCCCAGAAAAGCTGTGACTGTTTTACTAAAAAATTGAGTCTTTGGTTAACTATTAGTTTTTATTAATCTGGGTTGGGTTTTCAACTCGTTCAGTTAAACAGTTGAACCTTTAGTTAAATAGTTGAACCATAGGTTAACTAGTTGGACCCTCAGTTAAATAGTTGAACCATAGGTTAACTAGTTGAACCCTCAGTTAAATAGTTGAACCATCAGTTAACTAGTTGAACCCTCGGATAAATAGTTCATCCATCAGTTAACTAGTTGAACCTTCAGTTAAATATTTGAACCATCACTTAACTAGTTGAACCTTCAGTTAAATAGTTGAACCTCCGGTTAAAAAGTCGAACCATCGGTTAAAAGTTTGAACCTTCGGTTAAATAGTTGAACCTCCGCTTAAATAGTTGAACTTTCGGGTTAATAGTTAAACCACCGGTTAAATAGTTGAACCTTTGGTTTAGTAGTCGAACCACCGGTAAAAAAATTTACCCTTCGGTTAAAATGTTGAACTTTGGTTAAATTGAATTCGCAGTACAAAAGATTAAAACTTTGTGGCCTTCTAAAAACTTTCGAGTCGATAGTAGTTTTGGTCTAGTGCTCTAGACCAGAGGTAAAACGATAAGTAATGGTCAGGTTAGACCGAGCAAGCTCGAAGTCGAGGTTTGAGTTAATGCAACCCAGCAATGTAAGCGGTGAGCTATCGGGTCTTACAGGTTGCTTCAGCTGGTACCTACATTTCATACTGATCTGTTAGGGAAGTAAGCGCGACCGCTCGCTGCTAGCCGGTTAAAAACGCCTTGATGGTGTCGGCGTGCATACGTTTGTAACGGTTTATGGTAACCAGCCATGCAATCTCGTGGCAGTTTCATAGACTATGTGTTGTTCAACAGGGTGTCTAAAGCGTTTGCTACGCACATGCCGCGCACTCCTGTGCGCTGATGTCGCGCACTCCTGTGCGCTGGTACCGCGCACTCCTGTGCGCTGATGGCGCGCACTACTGTGCGCTGATGGCGCGCACTCCTGTGCGCTGGTGCGGCGCACTCCTGTGCGCTGATGGTACGCACTTCTGTGCGCTGATAGCGCTTACTTCTGTGCGCTGATGGAGCGCACTCCTGTGCGCTGATGGCGCGCACTACTGTGCGCTGATGGCGCGCACTCCTGTGCGCTGGTGTCGCGTACTACTGTGCGCTGATGGTGCGCACTCCTGTGCGCTGATGGTACGCACTTCTGTGCGCTGATAGCGCTTACTTCTGTGCGCTGATGGAGCGCACTCCTGTGCGCTGATGGCGCGCACTACTGCACTACTGTGCGCTGATGGCGCGCACTACTGTGCGCTGATGATGCGCACTCCTGTACGCTGGTGCAGCGCACTTCTGTACGCTGATGGTGCGCACTCCTGTGCGCTGACAGCGCTTACTTCTGTGCGCTGATGGCGCGCACTCCTGTACGCTGGTGCAGCGCACTCCTGTACGCTGATGGTGCGCACTCCTGTGCGCTGATGGTACGCACTTCTGTGCGCTGACAGCGCTTACTTCTGTGCGCTGATGGCGCGCACTCCTGTGCGCTGGTGTCGCGCACTACTGTGCGCTGATGATGCGCACTCCTGTGCGCTGGTGCAGCGCACTCCTGTGCGCTGATGGTACGCACTTCTGTGCGCTGATAGCGCTTACTTCTGTGCGCTGATGGAGCGCACTACTGTGCGCTGATGGCGCGCACTCCTGTGCGCTGGTGCGGCGCACTCCTGTGCGCTGATGGTACGCACTTCTGTGCGCTGATAGCGCTTACTTCTGTGCGCTGATGGAGCGCACTCCTGTGCGCTGATGGCGCGCACTACTGTGCGCTGATGGCGCGCACTCCTGTGCGCTGGTGTCGCGTACTACTGTGCGCTGATGGTGCGCACTCCTGTGCGCTGATGGTACGCACTTCTGTGCGCTGATAGCGCTTACTTCTGTGCGCTGATGGAGCGCACTCCTGTGCGCTGATGGCGCGCACTACTGCACTACTGTGCGCTGATGGCGCGCACTACTGTGCGCTGATGATGCGCACTCCTGTACGCTGGTGCAGCGCACTTCTGTACGCTGATGGTGCGCACTCCTGTGCGCTGACAGCGCTTACTTCTGTGCGCTGATGGCGCGCACTCCTGTACGCTGGTGCAGCGCACTCCTGTACGCTGATGGTGCGCACTCCTGTGCGCTGATGGTACGCACTTCTGTGCGCTGACAGCGCTTACTTCTGTGCGCTGATGGCGCGCACTCCTGTGCGCTGGTGTCGCGCACTACTGTGCGCTGATGATGCGCACTCCTGTGCGCTGGTGCAGCGCACTCCTGTGCGCTGATGGTACGCACTTCTGTGCGCTGATAGCGCTTACTTCTGTGCGCTGATGGAGCGCACTCCTGTGCGCTGATGGTGCGCACTACTGTGCACTGATGGCGCGCACTCCTGTGCGCTGGTGTTGCGCACTACTGTGCGCTGATGATGCGCACTCTTGTACGCTGGTGCAGCGCACTACCGTGCGCTGATGATGCGCACTCCTGTGCGCTGGTGCAGCGCACTCCTGTGCGCTGATGGTACGCACTTCTGTGCGCTGATAGCGCTTACTTCTGTGCGCTGATGGAGCGCACTCCTGTGCGCTGATGGTGCGCACTACTGTGCACTGATGGCGCGCACTCCTGTGCGCTGGTGTTGCGCACTACTGTGCGCTGATGATGCGCACTCCTGTACGCTGGTGCAGCGCACTCCTGTACGCTGATGGTGCGCACTCCTGTGCGCTGATGGTACGCACTTCTGTGCGCTGACAGCGCTTACTTCTGTGCGCTGATGGAGCGCACTCCTGTGCGCTGATGGTGCGCACTACTGTGCGCTGATGGAGCGCACTACTGTGTGCTGATAGCATGCACTCCTGTGCGCTGATGGCGCGCACTACTGTGCGCTGGTGTCGCGCACTACTGTGCGCTGATGGTGCGCACTCCTGTGCGCTAATAGCGCTTACTTCTGTGCGCTGATGGAGCGCACTACTGTGCGCTGATGGCGCGCACTACTGTGCGCTGATGGCACGCACTCCTGTGCGCTGGTGCAGCGCACTCCTGTGCGCTGATGGTACGCACTTCTGTGCGCTGATAGCGCTTACTTCTGTGCGCTGATGGAGCGCACTCCTGTGCGCTGATGGTGCGCACTACTGTGCACTGATGGCGCGCACTCCTGTGCGCTGGTGTTGCGCACTACTGTGCGCTGATGATGCGCACTCCTGTACGCTGGTGCAGCGCACTCCTGTACGCTGATGGTGCGCACTCCTGTGCGCTGATGGTACGCACTTCTGTGCGCTGACAGCGCTTACTTCTGTGCGCTGATGGAGCGCACTCCTGTGCGCTGATGGTGCGCACTACTGTGCGCTGATGGAGCGCACTACTGTGTGCTGATAGCATGCACTCCTGTGCGCTGATGGCGCGCACTACTGTGCGCTGGTGTCGCGCACTACTGTGCGCTGATGGTGCGCACTCCTGTGCGCTAATAGCGCTTACTTCTGTGCGCTGATGGAGCGCACTACTGTGCGCTGATGGCGCGCACTACTGTGCGCTGATGGCACGCACTCCTGTGCGCTGATGGTGCGCACTCCTGTGCGCTGATGGCGCGCACTCCTGTTCGCTGATGGCGCGCACTCCTGTGCACTGATGGCGCGCACTCCTCTGCGTGTCGGCGCCTGTGCGCTGGTGGCGCGCACTTCACTGCGTGTCGGCGCCTGTGCGCTGGTGGCGCGCTCTTCTGTGCGTGTCGGCGCCTGTGTGCTGGTGGTGTGAACCGAGGTACTGGCCGAGATTAAGAATTCGCTTCACGTCGTGCTTCTTTTCTTAATCTCGACGGGTCAAGTTACGCTTCACGTCGCGCCTCTGACTTGATCTGTTTGCCTTGTCACGCTTCACGTCGCGCCTCTGACTTGGTTCTGCCGTTGCTGAGATTAAGAAAACGCTCTTTTCTTAATCTCGGTAAGTCAAGTTACGCTTCACGTCGCGCCTCTAACTTGATCCTTTTGCCTTGTCACGCTTCACGTCGCGCCTCTGACTTGGTTTTTGCCCCCCCTTGTTACTTACCCCCTTGCTTTACTGAACGTGTCTGCCAAGCACTTGGTGTGTGCTGGCGACGCGATCTCCGCTCGTATCGGCGCTTGTCGTGCTGCACTGCGCGTGTCTGCCGCGCACTTGGTGTGTGCTGGCGACGCGCTCTCCGCTCGTATCGGCGCTTGTCGCGCTGCACTGCGCGTGTCTGCCGCGCACTTGGTGTGCGCTGGCGACGCGCTCTCCGCTCGTGTCGGCGCTTGTCGCGCTGCACTGCGCGTGTCTGCCGCGCACTTGGTGTGCGCTGGCGACGCGCTCTCCGCTCGTGTCGGCGCTTGTCGCGCTGCACTGCGCGTGTCTGCCGCGCACTTGGTGTGCGCTGGCGACGCGCTCTCCGCTCGTGTCGGCGCTTGTCGCGCTGCACTGCGCGTGTCTGCCGCGCACTTGGTGTGCGCTGGCGACGCGCTCTCCGCTCGTGTCGGCGCTTGTCGCGCTGCACTGCGCGTGTCTGCCGCGCACTTGGTGTGCGCTGGCGACGCGCTCTCCGCTCGTGTCGGCGCTTGTCGCGCTGCACTGCGCGTGTCTGCCGCGCACTTGGTGTGCGCTGGCGACGCGCTCTCCGCTCGTGTCGGCGCGTGTCGCGCTTCACTGCGCGTATCTGCCGCGCACTTGGTGTGCGCTGGCGACGCGTCCTCCACTGCGCGTATCTGCGCGTCTGCCTGCTGCTGCTTGGTGTTTACTGGTGACGCGTATCTCCCTGGACGTGTAGCGTGATGTGTCATTTTTGCCGAGGTTAAGTTACGCTTTACGTCGCCTCTGGCACGATTTGTTTGCCTTATCACGCTTCACGTCTGTCGCTTCTGATTTGGCTTATCTAGGGTCAAGATGCTGCTTTACTTGGGCCTCTTGACCTTATGTTTGCTAAGTTATTTGCTTCACGTAGTTCCTCTGGCTTAGCTTATGTTTATGCGTATACTTGTATGCGCCTTTGTTTTTCTGGTGTTTTGTGCAGATGCAGAACTTGATGATAGCAAGGAGTCTACTGAGGCCGTGACTCTTTCGCAATCTGCAGACGACGAGCAACAGCCTGGTATGTCTGCGCAAGGCTACCATCGGGCAGTCCAGATGCAAGCGTCGCGGCATGATAGAGCTGCACGCCAACGTCTTGCCTGATGAAGAAGAAGACCAACTGGAAGCAGAAGCAGACACAGAAAAGGGATCTTTATGCTGCTGCTGCTAGAGACCGAGAAAAGGGAGCCCGAGGACGGACTCCTGTCAGGAGAGGCCGTATAGGAAATAAGTCGGCTGAGTGCTGTCGAGAAGTATAAAAGGCGGCACTCGCAAGCAACCGGGGCCATTCGATCGCGAGACATCGTTGAGGAAACATCGTTTATCTTTCCTACGTAACTTGTCTACCTACCCACATTTTGTATTTACCCACTCAAAGTTATTCATTTTTGGTGATTGATTGTTTTTTTGGAAGTAAACTTATTTAGCTTCAGTTCATTTGTTTTTTTTAAGTGATTTTGGGTTAAATACACAAGAATATTGATTTTATGTTTGATATTTTAAATTAAAGATTCTGAAATATGTAGTCTAAAGATTACTTAAACATTCTCCTTTGGGCATTTTAACCAGACTGACTCAGATAAACTCTTAAAAATTAATTAGGTATTTTTCAATAAGAAAATACAAGCTTAAAATTTTTTCGCGTTTATTTTTTTTTAATATATTAAGTAACATCAAAGTGCTTCAGTTTACTGCAATACAAACTATAAAATAATTTAAAAATGCAAATTGTTATTCGTGTAGAATATAAATTGTATTACTCTTCAGCGATCTTTACAGCTAGGTGTAGGTACTAGCAAGTGTATAAACAGGCATGATTTTTGACCTCACTTGGCTGATTTGCAAAAAAAATTTGCGTTAATAATAAATTTATAATAAGTCTACTCTGTAAAAGTATAATAAACAAAGTTTAACTTGTATTGATGAAAAAATGCAAACAATTATGCAAATATGCCAAGTAAAATACCATCATATAATATGATAATATTAAATGGTTCTTTGTTTTGTGTACTACCGACACTTTTTGTTATCCATCATACACCAAAGGTTATCTGGAAGATAATGCTTACTAGCATTATATTCGCCTTTGTACTAGTTTTTTAAGTACAATAAAGAATTTCATTCATTCATTCATTCATTCATCATTAAAATTGATATATTTTTATAACCTTTGACGAATTAAACATTTGAGGTGGATGATCTATGTTTTTATTACCACAAAGCTATTTTTGTGCTGACCTCAAAGCACGTGCCGGTCTTACGCCGTCCGGTTGTCCCGTGACATGAACCGAACAAGATATTTTCATAAAGCGCAAAGTCCGGAGGGCGTTCGATTTAGCTTGTACAATCGGAGGGCGGCGACCTGTGTGATTGGTCCCGGTGACCTTAGCGTGAACTTAAATGTAGGCTATAATGGTTGCACGAGATTAAATATTCTTAAATAACCGAGCGAACGAAGCGTCTCAGGTTAGAAACTAGCCACAAATGCTTTTGTCCGTCAGTCAGTCAGTCTTTTCTCGCCTATAGGTCGCATTTTTCAACCGATCTGGTTCAAACTTTTAATTATAAATTATAAATAAATAAATAATGCTGAACAATCCACTCGCATCACCTAATCCCAAGCTAAGCAGAGCTTTTATGGGTACTAGATATAGAGATATAACTAATTTAATGCTATTGTTATTAAATGTTACAACATAATTTATCATAATACTAATCTAGTATTATGATAGTATTATACTAATCTAGTATTATTATTTATCATAATACTAATCTAGTATTATGATAAATTATTAAACCAAATGTTTGTGTTCTTCTGCTAGGCAAAGCCTCTGTTACACCAGTCCACAGTCGGTCGTAAAAAAACTCAAACAGTTCCACAAAACTTTACTCTAGGTATCAAATTGTACCAGTTACTTTAATTAACGCTCCAAGAGAAACACCAATAAATCTTACTAGCAACAGAGAATAGCAAAATAACAGAGAAGTATTAATAATACTCAAGTACTTCTAAGCCTTAATGCTCTACCCTAGCAAAATTGTTAGAGAGATCAAAATAATTAACCACAATTTCAAATACATAACTACAGAGTCTATGGACTGGATAACTGATGTTCAAGCAGCGAGGAATAAACATTTTGTTGAATATTCCCTTAGCTTACACAACCACACTCAAGGAGATTTCTAATTATTTGGCCCGTATTCCAGAACAGAAGGTAGTTGAACATGAATCGAAACTCCAAGCAAACTTAGATTTACTTTCTGTTTTAGATGAAGACTATTAACAGTTTTAAGTATACTAAGGTCCATATTTAAGAACAAAAGTCAAGCTCAAAACGATACATAAACATAGATTTTGTCAGTTTTTCATAGAATACTAGATTCAAGATTCAAGATATTTATTTGCACAAATAAGTGTTACAAAAGGTCTTAAAAGTAATATGGCACTTAGAACTTATTTGCCCTTTGCAGGCATTGCAAATTATATGTAGGCTATGCTGGGCGCTAAGCTGCTTACATAAGAGTACCTAACTTATTATAATACTTTTATCACAGTCACGATTCACACTAAAGTATGGTTCTTTACGTAAGTATCGATTCTTTTGAAGTTAGTTCTTATAAACCAGGTCTAAAGGTCGTAGACGACAAGTTTCCATACCTTGCCTATAGTAAGTATTATTTTGTGACAACGGGAATTTCTATCTTCTTATTTCAAAATCCACAATAAGTAATTTTTTTTATGTTACCAAAATGACGAGACGGTCAAGTCGTTTGCCTGAACAGCTACAGTGCCAGCCAAAAATTTTAGTTTGAAATTTTTGCGTGACACTGCAATGCCCTCGTCACCCGTCCCGGCTTCGCCCGGGTGCTTAAGTTAAATTGCATCCGTGAAAAGCTGGGACGAGCCGCTAGTATAAACAGCCAGGACAAAACTTAGCTTTATTGTATATTAGCAGTTTTTAAATACACAAACCACGCTCTTCGCTACGCTCCTCGCTACCAATTTGCTATTTGTTGATGACATTGGTTGATATTTGTTAGCAAATTGTTGAATTAGTAGGCATGTTAAAAAATCATTAATTATTAGGATTAACGATAATTAGGAAGAACAAAATAAGGACTACATACTTTATATTCCCTGACATTAGTGATAATAACTATTATGACTAAAAATTTTAGGAAATAAGACTATTATGCCTATCTAATGGTATGTTTATAATATGTTAGGACAACAAATATGTATGTCAGTTTAAGAATATGGGAATTTAACATTATGGCTACTTACAGTATATTAGGACTAGCATGTTATGTCTTGTGCTAATATCACAACAAAACCGTTATGTCAATCAACAGTACCTCCTTATTTTTACTATGAAATCTGTTTTTCAGCCAAGCCAGCTTTAACATTTAATTTTAGTGGTAGCCATTTTTGTGTCTAGGCAAAAACTTATTTCGGCATTATTATTCTAAGCGCAGATTCAATTATTTTAAAATACACGGACTGCTTCTTACTATTTGTTCTTGTCATTTTCATTTCTGTATTTTTAAATTCGTTTATTTCTAGTTGCGTATTCTTAGAATCACTCTCGCCTGAGAGTAGGCCAGTGTCCCAGCAGTGGAAACATTAGAAGGCTATCATGATGATTCTTAAAATATTAATCATTATTATATTACAAAATGCTTGCTGACATACTGGTTACAACGTTGAGACTAAACCATTGGTCCTAGAAACTTTCAGAAAAGGAATTTCTGAATATTAACACCGAGAGGAGCAGGAAGCTGAAGTTTGTATAAATAAACTCAACGCGGACAAAGCGAGGCATTCCACTAGCCTTTAATACAAGTTAAATATGAAAATACTGTAATAACTTATCTACGGCTTATACTACCTACCTACGAATAATCTTTTTACTAGTTTGATCGAATCCACTCTAACCCAGCTAAGGGCAAATCTCCCTAATCCCCAAATCCACCATTCAGGATTAGCATAAAGCTTAGCCATTTTTATGTAATTGTCAAGTTCAATTTATTATTTTTTGTGTTATTTTTAATCTACATATAAAGAAAGTTGATATGAGGTATTTAGAGGACCTTTTAGTTGATGTGTTTAGATAATGCGATTGAACTCAATTAACAATCTTAATTAACAATGACCATGGTAGAATTTATAGGTCACCCAAAGTATACCACTATACATAATCCATTATTCATGACTGATTTGTACACGCGGCTTGGTTCGTGTGCTTAAGAACTTTGGGTGGAACATTTATGGGGTAAAAATAGGCAATTAAAACGTGCCAAACACCCAACCAATCCGTTTAGTGATTAAGGCGTGATTGAGTAACAAACTCATTGTCAATCACGCCGTTCACAGACGTATATACATATAATACCTTTAATAGAACCTATATAGTACCCAAAATAAAACTCGTTTTGAAAGTGTTAAACGGCGCACAGCCCAACACTTTTGTAAGCCTTTTAAAAACATTTCCATTAATAATATTGCATTGTAGGGAAGGAGGATTAGTAAAAGGACTAATGTATTTGAATGGTTAATTTGTTAAAACTCATGTTATTTTACTACCAGTGGGTCTCGGCCGTTCTGAAGTTAGTAATTTGTGATGAATAAAAAAAGTAAAAGCTCCATTGCGCATCGAAACGGCTAACTTCGCGATGGCCGAAATCCGCCGACCAATAACTTCACTATACCTGATAGGTGCAAGTTGGTTTCGTAGTTTGAAACGTTTATACGACTGAATAGGAACACCTCCATAAGCTAAGGGATCAATGACCGTAATTTATGAGCTTTCGGGATTTTCATTAAACTCTAAATTAAAACTTAAGGTGCTCCGGACCGGGTACTTACCCTGATAATGTCAACGACGGACACAACTTTGGGATCTGGGTTAGCAAGAGTTTGAACGTTTCTGAATCACTTGATTACGGATTATACTGCAGGAACGTGGATGGCATTCTGAGGAAGGACTACTCCGAGTGATGAATGTATGCGGATGATGGTGATGTAAGGTGAAGAGAGGCAACTTTAGTTATAACAAAGTCCAAGCTATATCTAGTTTAAAAACATTATTAACAAAAACTGTCTTAAAAGAGTAGATCATAAAATAACATATTTTTAGATAAAAGAAAAGTAAGAGAGGGGAATCCAACTCGGATCGGCAACAATAACTAAAGCGATGGCAACAACAAATACCAAAATAACTATTTCTTGTCTAAGTTTTCCATGTCTGAGTTGCGCAAGGATAAAAACAAAGAGAAAACGAGCGCTATTTTGCTTTCTAAATTAACTAAAGATAATAACTTGAATCTGAGTTCTAAAGTAGGTATTACTGTTTTGTAAAGGTATTAAGTATTTACTATCTTAGTTTTTGAGCATAAAAGCGTAACAATAATAAATTCACAAGACAAGATAAGAACTCTAGCTTTATAACAATAATTAGGTACATCACTCAGCCCTATAACATTAAGTACCTATCTACCATCTCAAAGCAATCAACCTTAGTCCTGAAAGTCAAGCAAACTATTGTACCTTTTACGAGCATGTAATTGTACTGTTGCGGGAATGTATTATTAGTTTCTATTATTTCAGTCGTTCTATGTTATATCAGTGAAGTTAGGTACAGTACACACACGTATTTATGTGGCGTCTGTCGAATAAATCAGCACACAAAGCTCGTAGTACCTCAGCGGGTTTCACACCACTTTTACTCTCGTGATCGTAGCTTCAAATTAGAGTAGCGCGTTACGAATGTATTTTTCTGCTCGAAAAATGTATATTCCCAACGTCAAACTGTGCGTAAAGCGATTATAGAAGACTAACAGAACACACGATAGTACCAGCAGCTTATATAAGCTTTTCGAGATAGTGTTTAATTCAGTTTTAAGTTTGCCATTGATAAATTTTGCATTTCACAACTCACATGTAACATTGTTAAAGAAGAGGACACAATATTGCCCTTTCAAATATTTACTGATTTGAGCACAGTGAGCCTTTTACAAAGTATGAGATCTGACTATTTATTGACATTCGCATGATTCGCGCGAATTGCAATTAGGACACATTCGACAATTGGATATTGTAATCGCGAGTTCGTACAAACAAACTCGCGTACAATTAGGACAAAGCTTGACGCATCAACACGCGCTATTTTGTCAAGCATTTACATTCCATCAACACGTAGAATGACAAACATGATGACAGAACACTCCGCCTTCAATTACGAGTATAATTAATGTTTCAGACATCAGAATCATCAAACAACGCAAGATCACAAAGCCAACAGAATACAACACAATACCTATAATTAAAAATCGTTACGATACGCCTAAAAGCCTATTCTATTTGTTGTTAATGTTTATACGTGTAGTTCAAAAACACTGCATAGCTATACCTACTTACTTTGATGAAAGTAAGCTTATTAGATTAGATTTTTTTTGGTAACAAATAACTTCAATCAGAAAAACGAAAGTAATTTCATTACTATGTATAACAGCTTAAGTGACCCTTGGATAGTCTTTATTTCTTTTTTTCTAAACTATAAAATAACACTGATAAACATAGTAATTAAATTACTTTCTTTTTATGATGCATGATATTATGACAGAATAGGTATTATGATGATATAAATGACACGTGAATATCATTGGCCAATGCAACATTTGAATCCAACTCGCACTCATAAATGGGGATGGAATGGGGTTTCTATTCGAAAAAACTCGCAATGTTAGTTTCATCATAGAGTAAATGCCTTCACTCACAGTAAGAGCATTAGCATTGCGCGCACACCGTAGTAGCATATAAGTAGTTAAGAAACCAACATATTCAAGAGCTAAACATTCGAAGGATATGACCTTGCCATCCCGCGATCCGCATCGACCCCCTCACAATAACTACAGATTTGCAATAGGTACATTGAAAACGAGTATTAAGGGTATGCTTGTATTTAATTAACATTCTAAAAGTAGTACAGGCAACTGACAGAGATAGTGATTAATGCGCCGTCAGCAGCGACGCTGACGCGCTAACGACTTGCCGATCAGCGTCCACTGTCTCTTTGCTAAGTCAAATAGTTCGCCGGTTGAATGATGACGAGAAACTGGGTAATAGCTGTAGAAAAACTACGGAAATAACTACTGCGCTGAAATACAAATATCTGATAAGTCGAATTTAGAATGTGTCTTCTGTGGCTCCTTTCTATGATCAATTTGACAAATATTATGGCGACAAAATGCTTTCTGTCGCCATAATATTTGTACATTGCTATATATGCGACATATATGCCGACATAAAGCAATATATGACATGGAATATCACATGAGCATATTAAGAGTAGGAGAGCTCTTTGTGATAAAGTTCGTATGGGGAACAACTACCACCATACCTATTTCACCGACAATCAGTAATGCTCCGGTTCGAACGGTATGGTTTCTGGTAAAATATTTTTCATTTAAAAAAAAATAAAAAAATTACAAGCAGAGCCTTTAGTTAGATCCACGTCTCATGGTGGCAACGCACAAATGATATCTCTGATGTTGCAAGCGTAAGTACATAGGCTACGGTAACCGCTTAACATCAAGAGTGCCGTACGCTTAGTTGCCACTTTAGAGGTATACTAAATTATATACTTATCTTATTATTTAGTGCACTGTGACTTCTTTTTGTACGGTCATTCTATAATATGTGATATTGAAGGATCATCGAAAAAAAGCTAGGAACCCAGCCGAGTTTGTTGCCAGATTCTTCTAAACTGAGGCGCGTGGAACAGCCGGAAATTCACCTAGCTTTAAGACGTTTAAAAATGAACCTTGAGATTTTATTATAATAAAGAAGTACTTTTTATTAAACAAAATAAAATATGTACATATTACATTACAAAATATACAAAATACATATGAAACAGTTGAGCCATCCAAAGACAGTTACAAACGACCTATAGATAGCTCAACTGATCCAAATCACTACCAGTAGGAAGCGTTCCCAACATGCTGGCTGCATTGCCACGTTGAATGGCAATGCTGATACGTTGAGCCAGATATGAACCAGCCTTTGGATCATGCGTCGCTTCGACCAGACGCCCAGAAAGAATTTTGAAAACGCGGTGAGCCCCGGTACCCCACGGACCTAATAAAGATATTTTGACTTCGACTTTGAAATATGGCAACACTAATCATTACTCTGAGATAGATTATTATCTACTTTATAACCTGGTATTACGCAAGCGAAGTGAGAACTTTTAAAAGACGGACTTATCTGTGACTTGGTACCGTGTGAAAATTAAACAATCCCGTTCATCACTTAGCTTTATTAAAAACTCTCCTCGCCCTTCATTAAGCTCTAATTAAGATGATTACAGGAACAATCAGGATCATTCGTTAATTAAATAAATGCAACTCCATTTCCGTACACGCGACTCAACTAAATGAGCTAAGTTTATTTACTTGGAACATTTTAATCAGCTGAGTTGAGTAAGGAACCGATATCCGCTATTCCGATTGCCTCAAGTCGAGAATTGTTTATATCGGAGTTTACAAGAAATATCTGAATAAAATTTACTGTATCATAATTTTCTGCCTTGCTGTTCCCACACAAGGAGTCACCAGTTAGTTTTTTATGACATACTACTCGCTACAGGCTCTTCCTACAGTCAACCAACTTAAATCGTAGACCACAGTAGAACGTTTTCTAAGTAAATCTTATCAACGATGAGACGAAACTGTAAGTAATTAAAACTTTTTCAAACTGAAACTTTCTATGACAAGGATTCTACAGTTATTCGCCTCCCGTACGTCAGTGTATAGATATCCCGGTGAATGGGTAATAGCCGTATTTTGGTTTAGAACTCGTCGCACTGTTTTTGGCCAAACCTCATTTCAGGACATACTAGTTTTGCCTAGGTGAAACTAGTTTTAGCTAGGCAATACTAGTTTGATAAGGCTGCATTTGTTTTATTATCATGGATGGACCTTTGCCATAGTAGTCAAGACAAATTATAAAAAGTCTACGAAAAAACGAATACCTTACTACAACAGTGCCTGTAATTTCACCGGAAACCATACCCGTCGAACCAGAACATAGCATTGCATTACTGCTTGGCGGAAGAAATAGGTATGGTGGTAGTCCTTTCCCAGACGAGCTCTATAACAAAAAACTCTACTATCTATTTTTTTTTTATACAACTGAAGTGGCAACCAAGCGTACGGCCCACAAGATGGTAAGCGGTTACCGCAGCCTATGGACGCTTGTAATACCAGAGGTATCACTCGCGGGTTGCCACCGCTAAGATTGCCGAGGCTAAGAACGAAAGCCGCATGTGCCAGTAATTTCACCGGAAACCATACCCTTCACACCGGAACACAGCAATGCGAGCATTACTGCTTTGCGGCAAAAATAGGTATGGTGGTAGTCCTTCCCCGGACGAGCTCTCACAGAGAACTCTACTACTCTTAAAAAGGGCTTAGGAAGAACTAGTTGGGTCGAAGCTAAATTAATTTTTTTTCTGTAAAGCTTGGGTAGCTAGTTTGAACTAGGCAAAACAGTTTTGTCCCTAAATCATTTTGGGCCAGTAACCGGTATACTGCTATTATCTGTTCTGTGATAGTACCATAATATGACTGAGCGACTAAATTGGGTCGTTCAGTCGTTCAATATAATATGTACTTGGGAAGTTAATAAGAGTAATTTTGCATGACTTCCTTGAGGATATTATCAATTCCTAGAATTATTATGTTATGTATTATACCAAGGTGTATGTTTTATTTTGAAGCGGAGAAATATGAAGGTTTCCTGATACATTTTGAGTAGTAGAGTTCTTAGTGATAGAGCTCGTCCGGGGAAGAACTACCACCATGCCTATTTCTACCGCCAAGCAGTAATGCTCACATTGGTGTATTCCGGGTATGGTTTCCGGTAAAATTACAGGCACATGAGACTTTCCATCTAACGTTTGAGGGTAACACGCAAGCGATATCTATGATGTTGCATGCGTACATAGGCTACGGTAACCGCTGACCATCAAGTGAGCCGTACGCTTGGTTGCCACTTTAGAGGTATAAAAAAAAACATTTCAACTATGGCCTGCGGAGGATGAATTGTCCACACAAACTTAATACCAAAATCACACTAATATTATAATAAATGCGAAAGTTTTGATGTTTAGATATTTGTATGTTTGTTCCTCTATAACTCGCCAACCACTAAACCGATTTGCCTGAAATTAAAAACATAGATAGATAATGACAGGAATAGGACATAGGTTGCTTTTTATCCCGGAAAAAAGGACGGTTCCACGCTAATGAAGTCGCGGGCAACAGCTAGTCAATCATAAATCGAGTACATTTACACCATTATTATGGACGTTGGACACGGATACGGATAGTACTATACATGTTTTAACAAGTTTTTACTTCAACGAATTGTAAGCGAATTGACCTTTAAGAATTTTAGTTGTTTTTGTACTTACTTTAGTTGTTTTATTTATGTTAGGCCACAAGTTATTAGGCTTATTAGCTTTGTTTTTACCTGCCCACTAGACGAATAGTTGTTGCAAAGTTGCTTTTCCAGGTCACAAACTGTCATCATCATCAGCCTTCTAATGTCTCAACTGCTGAGACACTGCCCTACTTTCAAGCGATGTCTAATCAGTCAATTAAATAACTTTAAATTTTATATAACCTACACGTTTTTTTTATTATCACTTACAATTTTACTTTACCTCACAAGCTTTTTATCAGCCCATATTAAAACCTGTCATGTAACAATAAATAAACACAACGAATAACAATAACAATACTCACAATTTTACATAATCGTTCGTTCGTGGTGACAGAGTTTCTAGGCCGCCCGAAGGCCTCTGTCATGGCCTAACAACTTTGAAAAAGCCGGGACCGACTGCTTAACGTGCCCTCCGAAGCACGGGAGCGCTCATTTGAAATTGCCACTGGCGGTCACCCATCCAAGTGATGACCCCGCGGAACAGTGCTTAACTTCGTTGATCTGTTAAGAACAACATAGCCAGCTACGTCACGAGCGCTCGATTTATATAATAATTCAAATATTATATAACCATTATATTATTATATCTTCATTCTGGCAGAAAACCGGCCAGAATGGAGGCGTCTTGTGCAAAATAGTGTACATAACTTTGAAAATGAACGTAGGCGCGAACTAGATTTAAAACGCGACCATCTTAAAAGTAAACCGCCAGTTAATATAGATTACAGCTATGTCAACGGTGTTCTGACATGCACTTTATGTGCAAGAACATTTAAAGCCAAAATTGGTTATGCCAGTCATCTCAGAGCCCATCAAAGAAAATAATTAATTTTATAAATTAAGTAGAAACGTTGTCGCCGTAGCCGAAATCGGCTTGGATGACATCATCATCATCATCATCAAATATATAAAATAACGTAAATGCAGCAGGCAGAAGGTTATACGGGGTGCAAATATAACGGAAATTTTTCAATAAGTTTGATGGAAAAAATATCTCAGAGGCATAATAATATACGTAAATGAAACCTTACAAAGTTTTCAGGGTCTTTTTTTTCTGGCAGTATTTTTATTTCAGCAACCCTTGCTGCTGAAATACAAATACTGCCAGCATTGAATCCTACGAACCGTCACGCCAGTCAACCTCAGTATTTAGTCTGTGACACCCAACATGTTAGAAAATAGTAGTCTGTGTCCAACACGAACACTCCAATATATTTTTACATGCCACGAGCAAACAATTTTTAGAATTTTTTATCTATTTTTCGAGTGCGAATAGGTGTAAACTGCGACTACACGATTACTAAAAATGAACTAGAAAGCTAGGTGTTCGAATTTATATGTGCATGTATTTAGGTGGGTGAATATATGAAATGAATATTTTTACATAGTTTTCGCTTTGTGAATGTGCCTATTTTGTACTCTTCGGAGCTATAAAATACAATTCGAGATGTGGTATATATTTTTTGGCTTTAATTTTTTTAAGGTCATTTTGATTTCTCGTGAACTTTGGGTTTCCCCAACAAGTTCGTTCAATAAACTTTATTCGCATGATTAGTAAATGATCCGCCACATTGTTCCGTGCTGACTTTTTTCATGCACGTTTTTCAGGAGTCAAAATTCGACTTCCTTTCAGTGCTCTGCTACACATTGAATGATACACTCTGAATTTTTTAGGTCCCTAACATTTTGGCTGCGCGTTTATTTGTAAGTCAGTCAGTAATTATTATTTATATATTTTTGCCTGGATCCTGCAAAGCAGAGAACAGTAACCAACACGGTCGCTACCACGTACCTTAATGAAAAAGATGTTATATATATTTGACAACTGATGTGGCACGGCGGGTGAAAGTCCGCCTGT
Source organism: Colostygia pectinataria (assembly GCA_951394395.1). Classification (NCBI taxonomy): domain Eukaryota; kingdom Metazoa; phylum Arthropoda; class Insecta; order Lepidoptera; family Geometridae; genus Colostygia; species Colostygia pectinataria. The sequence goes on from OX596362.1 coordinate 8,730,457, forward strand.
GACGCGGAGGTTGCGGGTTTGATTCCCGCCTCGGAACAAATGTTTGTACGATCTGCAAATATTTGTTCCGGGTGTTCTGGGTATTTTCTATGCATAATAATAAATATCTATGCATTGTATTGTATTAATTATATCAGTCACCTAGTACCCATAACACAAGCTCTGCTTAGCTTAGGGCTAGATGATGCTGTGAGGATTGTCCAGCATTATTTATTTATTTAGATATAGGTACAATAATCATAATCTTACGACAATAGGCTTTATACGCCATGTCCGGCATGAAACTACCATGTAATGGTAATAGCCGCGTACCTAACCTCGAGGGGAGGGACGACGGAAGCATACAAATGTGGAGCCAAGACTTCCACGGACCACTAGTGACCACTAGTCAGTAGGGTAACGTACCCGCTCGCATTAAACGCATTCTCTCCATCGCATTGTTTAGACAGTTTTCGTTTGATTGAAATTAGTTGTTTGTGATGCGCAACAACAATTTAGTTTAAAAAAGCTCTATTGCGCATTGTAACGGCTAACTTCACAAATTTCAAGATCCGCTGGCCGTATAACAAAAATAATGAATCCTACTAATATTGTAAATGCGAAAGTCTGTGTGGGTGGGTGCATGTGTGTGAAATGTGAATGTTTGTTACCACTTATCTCCGTGACGGCTTAACCGATTGTGATGAAATTTGGATTGTAGATGTCTATAACACATATGCAATAAATCACAAAATTGGACAAAATCACAGGGCGTTTCACTAGCCGTATACAAAGCAAATATTATAAAGTTAAAATCTTTTTGAGTTAGAGACTTGTATTTGAGTACTGTCTACACAGCAGTAGGTACACACTACTTGATTGAGCTCCATTTATTTAACTTGGCCCCAAAGGTCCGCGAATCTTTCCTTATTATCATAGCCCACTTGAACCATATCAGTCGCTTACACGCCAACTGAATAAATATTTGTTAGACCCGATTGCTGAGATTTTCAACAATGGCCTCGTTAGTTTGGGATAGATTAGATTTGTATAAGTAATCATATCAGCCGATAGACGTCCACTACTGACATATGCCTCCTCGAAAAAGTACCATGACGACCGATTTTGTCTTCATCATCCACCGACTTATTACGACCGGTTTAAAGTCATGGGTCCGTCGAGTGAGGGGCCGTCCTATTATTATTTTTTTCAGTTTGCGATCGCTATTCGAAAACCTTCATTCTCCAGCGGTTATCGGTTCTGCAAGCTTGCCAACTGTTATTCTTAGATATATGGATTTGTATACCTACATTTATAATCAATTATAATAACTGACGGGCATTTTTTCACAATGTGTCTAAATCACTGTGAAAAAATGAATAAAAGTCATCTGGTCTAGATCCATGCACTGCGTGCATGTAAATGAAACACTAAAAAATCTGGTAGCTTGGTTTGATGTCCCAAAACCAAAAGGTTATCAACATTATAGCTATTTTTTTACTCATAAAACTATCGAGAACTATATCATACATTTAAAAAACGGGTGTTTTCACGTACCGGTATATCGGTTAACACCCATTTTAAATATATTATGGCTATGTTTTCAAAAAAAACCGTCACTAGCAAACAGTCAAACACAAACGTAACCAATATAGAATTTAATAAACCAACATTTATTCAAATAGATTCCTAAACCAAGAAAATAGGGTAACAGTTTCATTGGATCTCTGAAGCATTTGTTTACAGCGAGGACATAAAGATAAATCGGACTCTCACGCTATAACTTTGTATGTACGTACTTACGTACGGTCTACCGATTTAATTTGTAAGCTATATATTATCTTGCATACTAAATCTAGCATGCAATGATGTAATCGAAACCTACGAAGTGTTGTTCCGCAGCTGAGGATTTTTGCCCATCTGAGTGACGCGAGCGGACATAGCATCGCGGCCGACACGTGGTTTTTTTAATGTTCTTATTATTTCTTCAAATTTATTGCTAGGCTCTACGTAAGTGAGCGCAGTTAATCAATTAAACAAGAACAAACTACTATCGGTTTAAAGTGGTTATTCCCGTGTCAGTGATGACACGGTCCGACGGTCCGACAACGACAACGACGGTCGATCTCGCTAATACGGGATCTCTTATATGTAATTACTCTTAAAATACCTAGATATAGACTTTCAAACTCTACACATTTTTATAGTTCAAATGTTTGTACAGTACAACACGAAAGCGATAAATAAATTAACGATTGACACAAGAATGAAGCACACGCTACCGTCATTTGGTTTCAAAACCAATAAATAATTAACTGACTCAGATGTGACTGCGGAAATCCATCAAGTTAAGTAATGAGACAAACATATTTAGAAATAAATACTTTCTCTATTTAGTGAAACCATAATAATCAACATATGAGACATAATCATTATAAGCGCTCGTGACATAGCTGGCTAAGGTGTTTATAAACAGATTAACGAAGTTTAGCACTGTACCATTTTTAATGGGTGACCGCCATAAAAGTGACAGTGTCACACAAATCATGGCACAGCACTTTGCTCGTCATCCCGAGACATAGTTTCAAAGTCTCTTTCGCCTAGCAATTGCACACCCTGTATAAATATAATAGGTTTTGCTAAATGACTAATGTACACCACAAAAGACAATTCGCGAACCGACAGCGCGACACAACTGAACCATCAATACGCGATAGAAACCTAATAACTGCTGGGAAATAAACCATACATTACCGCGTGTAGGCATGAGACACGTCGTTTGTAACCAGCTATTACAGTACTGCGCAACTGAGAAGCCACTTGTGCAAGAAAACCTCCAAAATTTAAATCCGCCAAAATGGCGCGGCAATGTGTATCTATAAAAGGATCTGTTTCGTTGTCCCCCAGTACCGTAATAACCGGGCCCGTTGTCACCCGATTTGTGATTTGCTTTAATTTACATAAAATACCGGCAAAAACTAAAGTGCTTTAGCATTTTATTCTTATTTTAATATGGTATTTAGTTTTCACTTTTGTTAATTTATGTATGTAACATGTTCGAATGAAATTATAAATAAAATGTCATAGTAAGCCTACTGTTACCAACAGTGGTCGATTATTACACACACGTAGGATCTACATATCATCATCATATCAGCCGATAGACGTCTATACTGCCGATAGGATCTGCACAACTTTTGTATATCAGTATCATCAGTTTACTCTTCCCATTACTAGGAAAATTAGGATAGTGCACTTGAGCAAAAAAAGTACTGCTATGTAAGGCGTACGCAAATTTATAAATCAAGTAGCAAGTAGTCAGTATGTATTGCGATGCGAAAGAATAAGAATAAGGGAAAGAATAATCAAAATCGAGTAGAAATAGTGTCGGTGCGGTACCTACAGCTATTATCTAAAGCTAATATTATATGAAATTGTGGTTAAAAATATGTTTAATTTAAAATTTTTCTTTGTTAATATTTTTCTTTTGTTTGTCAATAAGTTTGTAATTAATTCATTTTTAATTTGTTGTCGTAGTTTTAACGCACTATAGTATACATATCTATAACGTTAAATATAAGAGTAAATAAATTTGAAATTTTAAGCCTTTGGACATGCCCTCTTTCACTAAATCTATTTATCTATAGGTTTGAATGTATGTTTTTAGAGTACCATACAAGAAACCCGCTTTATGTACAAAGACTGTGTTAAGTTAGGTATGAATATTCAATAACTAAATAATTGAATCAATCTAGAATTTAATTTCCCGGGATCAAACGGCTTTGACCGTATTAACGTATTTCGTATATACCAGAGCATGGTGTTCTTGTGATAGACCCATAGCTTCGAATCCCTAGCCCCTAATTCACTAATGAATTCTTGGCAGTATATGCGCCAAAAAGTCTATCTGCCATTGTTTTAAAGCCAGTTTCCTTTCCTGGAAAGCTTGTTCTTATCTCACACTGTAACCGACTATTACGCAACTTTACGAGCTATAAACCGGACAAATGAAATAGTTTGTAGCACAGTAGCAATGGAAGAGCGTCGCGCGTCAATTTGTCAAGTCGCGTAGCAGTGACTCTTGGAATAGCTTTTGTATGCTTCGCGTATTTCGGCTGTTAAAGTACAGTCGAGCTACTATTTCTGTAATAGCAAGGAGGCAACTCGCTTCCAAACCACAGCACACACAAGCACTCTCAATTTAGTAGTGTTATATTAGGCTGTATGGAAAATTCGTAAATTTTGTAGCGTACTATTTTTTCAATAGACTTTGTTCTAGCTGATAACTAACAACGATACAAAATTACACAAAGAACTTATACTCTTAAAATAGTTAGTTGCAAAACTGGTTCAAACAGAAGCAAGAAGGTTTAGGTTATTATTGGAAAAGTAGGAGCGCATACTTTTTAAAGATCAAAGTGTTGTGTGACGGCGTCAGTTTAACGAGGAAATGGGTTGCTGCTTTGAGACGGGTCGATGTCAGAAGATCACTTTGTCAGTTATGACCGCTTCAGAAACCGTGAAATACATTTTTTTATCAAACTAAAACTTGTCCCACTGCTGAGCAAATAAAATAATTAAATAATAAATATTGACTAAGTGACATTTTTGCAAAGCGCCATCTAATCCTAAATTAAGTAAAGCTTAAATTTGTATTACATACAAACACCCTGACCCGCAACAAGTTTGTAGGTCATGTAAACATTTGTCCCGCAGCAGGGATCGAACCCGCAGCCTCTCGCTTTTCAACCGGGCACCCGCTACCGCACCACTGAGATCGTCAAAAATAACTTACAAATAAAATACATTTATTTATGTTATGTATAAAAAGTGCATTCGTATAAGTCAGTGGCCAACTCTGGTGACAAAGTTTTTAGGCCGCCCAAAGGCTCTGCCATGGCCTAACAACTTTGAAAAAGTTGGGACCGACTACTTAACGTGCCCTTTGAAGCACGTTATGATAAAATTATGATTTCTAAGGTCAAAATACAAAAACTCAACAAAGAGAACTGAGTCAGTGAAACAAAATATTTTAAGACATTTCGAGTAAGGTGCAAATGCTCAGTAAATATTCAGCACATTCATGTTTATTGTCGTATTTCCAGAAAACTAGTGTCAACATTTAAACAAACGTTTTTATCCAAGTATAACATACATATCTCTAGTAAAAGGCTAGTAAGGGTATGATAACATTGCCTGAAGCAAACATCCCTGTTTGTTTAAACCTCTTCTTTAATTGTATAATAATTGACTAGAATAAAATGGATAATAAGGGTAGTCATTTCAACACAGCTATACAAAACGTTACGTGGAATATAAATTGAAAATATTTTTTGTATTTACCAAACAGTAGTAGTTGATTAGTGTTGACAATTTGTGTCAGGATATCTGATTTTCAGAAAATAAAGTTTACTTTGACTTGGTTTAAAAAGGCATACAAAATACAAAGGGTTGTATTAAAAAGCAGCTGGTCTAATTAGCAAGAAGTCTAGCTGCGTCACCGTCACAATTTTTAATAATTTAACATTTTATTTATTCATCATTTCATTTCCTATATAAAAACTTTCCTTAAACTTAAACTTTCCTCTTGAAAAACTCTATCTTTTAAAAAAACTGCATCAAAATTCGTTGCGTAGTTTTAAAGATCTGAGCATACATAGGAACAGACAGCGGGAAGTGACTTTGTTTTATACTAGAAGTGATTTCAATCAATTACAAAAATTTCATTCCCAATAACACTAATTTTTAACTATGCTACACCGCTACGATGCTACGCTGCTACGATGCTACTCCGCTACGAGACTACGAAATCCCACGTAGCTATTTATAGGTTCGTCTTTTATTTTCTTCCCGCACACTTTTGGGTCGTAAAATTACAGAGCGTCAGCATACCTTTACACTTGCGAAGGAAATTGTTTTATACTCCATTATTTGTTTCTAACAAATTCACGTTTCCCAAACAATTTTCTCACAGTTTGCCTTCCCATAATTTTGCAACAGACTGTACTGAAAACGAATTCTCAAGTGTGTAAGCATAAGCAATATATTCGCGCCTTCATACGAACGCGAAGAACGAGGCCGTCTTAATAAATAACAGAACATAATATAAGACTATGTTCACTATTTACAAACGTCTGTGCTTACGAGAGTAGCTATGTTAGGCTTAAACTTCATCATCATTATGACAGCCTTTTATTGTTCCCACTGCTGACACTGGCCTACTCTCAAGTGAGCCTTAATCCACCACGTGGACCCAATGCGGATTGGTGGATGGCATGTCTTTCAAATTTTTTGTTCTTGGGCATGCCGTAACAAATGACAAATGAGAGCTTTTTGGCTTTGTGCACATACATTTTTTGAATTGAAAATTTCTTAGTGCATGACTGGATTTGAGCCCACGATCTTAGTATCGGAAGGGTCACTACTACTAGACCACCAGTGCTTACTACTCTACTTACCTACGCTAATTATATCTTACTTCTTATCTTATTATTGTAACTTAATTACGCCAGAACGGCTGAACGGCTCTGGCAGAATTTTATCATGGGATAGATTATATTTTGGAATAGCACATGCTAATTTTTATCCCGGAAAAATTACGGTTCCCAAATTACACGCGAGTGAAGTTGAAGCCAACAGCTAGTATTACAATACATACTCGCACATCATACAGAACAAAAACAGAACAGTAACATCACAATTAATAACAAAACACAATGAGAGACGCGACGCCTATACAGATACACATTTCTTCCAATTCATTTATTTCTACCAATATTATATATACTATTCTATCTCCGTGACGTAGCTGGCTAAGCTGTTCTTATCAGATCAACGAAGTTAAGCACTATTCCGCGAAGTCACCGTTTGGATGGGTGACTGCCAGTAGCAATTTTCAACTGAGCGCTCCCGTGCTTCGGAGGGCACGTTATGCCGCCCCGGCTTTTTAAAAGTTGTTAAGCTATGACAGAGACCTTTGGGCGGCCTAAAATTCTGTCAGCAGAGTTGACTACTGACTCATACGAACATACTTTTTTTACCAGTATTAATAGTTCTCTATAAGACTTCTTATAGAGAACTTTTAACTTTTTTCTAACTTTCTTCTTACTTCTTTATACGACCACATATTGACAACTTTGGTGGCGGGCCACCAAGAATAGGTTGGGTTCTATTCTGCGGGTGTTATGGGTGTTTTCTATGTATAATAAAAAATATTATCTATGGATTGTATTATATTTATTGTATTAAGTATATCAGTCATCTAGTACCCGTAACACACGCTCTGCTTAGCTTGGGATTAGATGATGCTGTGGATTGTCCCGCATTATGAATTATTTATCTATGTACATATGTGTTTTAAGTATGTACTACGTAAAGATATAAGCTATTCTAGTGTAAAGATTTCAAATATTCACTCTCGATCAAGAGTAGGTAGGCCAGTGTTGTAACGTGAACATTTAGAAGGCTGGTTATGATGATGATTGATTTCTGGTATCACGTGAACAAAGCAATGTACTGTTGCTAGTATTTTCACAATAAATCAAAACATCCATTAGTTATACACAAGGATATTGGTTCGTGAAGACCGTATGAATCGATTGGACGTTGATAAATTAACGAGTTTTATACTTTCTTGATAACAATGTTATATTGTAGTGCTGCCTGGAATTGAACCAGTTACATTATAGAAGTGAAATGATGCGAAAGTTATCGATGATTTCTGTGGCGGTGAGTATCCGGTTGAAAAGCTAAGAGAAGAAAAGAAAAAAAAAATTAGTATTCAGTATTCATTTATCCCATCAAAAACATTTTCTTAACGTTGCCAAGACGAGAGACCATTGACTCGCACTGTCAAAAAGTTGACAAATCACATGTAAAGCCAAGCTTCTAAATCTACACGTCCTAATTCTACAAGCTCTAACTTCACAAACTCTATATCTTAGCCATACTATGTGGCTTGGCCAAAGATTGTGCATACATGCATAGGGAAATTCGTATCTATTTATTTCATCACTTTTTTAATAATGCGAGCTCCAATTTAGTGTGAATGCGAGAAACCAGTTTGAAAGGAAGTTAATGATTTTGTGCCGCTTAAAATTAATTGGTCTAACATAAGTTATGTTAGAGAATTTTCCGGTGATAAAATACACGACATATTCAATCAGAAATACTTGGTAAATTGCAAATGAGGCTTAAAATTACGGTACAAAAGTGTCAAGGAAGTAATTAATAACTCTCTCTTTGATGCTTTTGTATCCTGCACTTGGGTTGACGCCACCCTAAGGTTTTAAATGACACATATACTGCATTCGTTTGCCAGTCCACGAGACACGATTCCACCTACATAACGGAGCGCTCGTGACGTAGCTGGCTAAGTGGTTCTTAACAGATCAACGAAGTTAAGCACTGTTCCGCGTAGTCATCATTTGGACGGGTGACCGCCAGTGGCAATTTCAAGTGAGCTCTCCCGTGCTTCGGAGGACACGTTAAGCAGTTGGTCCCAGCTCTTTAAAAGTTGTTAGGCCATGACAGAGGCCTTCGGGTGGCCTAGAAACTCTGTCACCAGAGTTGGCCATTGACTCATACGAACTTACTTACTTACTTTTACCTACATAACAACTTTATGATGTCATAATATATTTTTTTATACCGCTAAAGTGTCATCCAAGCGTACGGCCCATTTAATGGTAAGCGGTGGTCGTAGCCTATGTACGCTTGCAACATCAGAGATATCACTTGCTTGTTGCCACTCTGAGACATAAATCTAAAGTCTATGTGCCTGTAATTTCATTGAAAACCATACTCTTCGAAATAGGTAGGTGGGAATCTTTTAGATCTACGTCTCTTAAACAAGCTCTATCACAAAGACCTCTACCACTCATAGGTAGTAAAAAAGTTCATAAGTATTGCAGCAGGTATTCTATACTATAAATGAGTTTTTAGTGACAAGTTTTGACTTAAACAGTGTCGGTGCCTTATCACTTATCACCGATAAACAGATAAAAACTTGTTTAAATTCGTATCGTGGCAACATTCGAAATTGTCGCGTGAGTGGCATGTGGTGTTCCATGAATAATTACACGTAAGACGTTTATAGCAAACGAAATAAACTCAGTCGTCGCCCCATTATTCAATAGAGTGTCGTGTCGCTATTGTTTTATATATTGAAAATAGCTTTTAAGTCGAGTACACAATATTCAATTGTTTCAAATAAATTCTCCCGAATTACTTCCCAGAAACAATTGAACAAAACAAAGAAACTAAGAACACGAACGAACTTTAACTTGAACCACAGCATTTGTAACTTTTACAAGAATTTAGTAGTAAGGCAGGTCACTAGCAGCAAGCGTCGGGGCGGCTGGCTGTCAAGGTGGAAATTTATAAAAAAATTAAGCTCAAGAGGCGCTTAAAAAACGCACTCTTTTATAAATTCACCTAATACGCGACGCACAGCCCTAGCTCAACGCTTGTTGTTAGCGGACTGCCTAAAAAAAAGCTGCTATAGTGTTTCATCATGAAAGCCATCTAATGTTCCCACTGCTGGGACACTGGTTTACTCTACACGGGCCCAATGCGGATTGGTGGATAATACTGTTTTAGTATTTAATGTTGATCATTAAATGTTGTCGTATTTTACTTATTTAACCTTAGTTCTTAGTAGTTAAAAAAGAGTCAGTTGCAAGCCATGTAATTTTTTGAACTCTTTAATTATTTAAGTCTATCAATTTAGCATGACCTTTCATTTCTATGAATTTAAATAAACATACAATTCAGCTTAGGTTGGTTTTGAATAAATAATGAATTTACACAGCACTATCGAGCTATGAACAAACTGTTTGAATTATCGAGTCCAGTTAACTTCATAACGTCTCCTATTTTTTTTATATTACAAAATAATATTGATAAATGTTTAAAATAAAATTCTTTTGAATTTTACAAAGGTAAAGGTGTTTTTTTTTCAGCTTATCTTTCAGTCATCTCTTTATTGGGATAAAAATAATATGGACCGTAAAACCAAACAACAACTACGCTAGTAAAGATATTATATTTTAGTCAATTGAACATCTTACATACATACTTGTTCTGGAAGAATGTATATTTTAATTTACACGTTTAAAAAATGTTACATCTTAAAACTTTTTAAATATATTGACAGCTATATTTTTATACTTATTTTTGTCATATAAGCTGATTAAGTTTTTAACTTCAGCGTTTCAAATCTATTGAAAAGCAGCTATTATATTTGAAATGATTTCTTACCACAATAGCTTCAATTCTTAAAAACAGTATGTTCCTTTATACTTCTGCTGGTTCGTGAAACATTCTGTGCTCGAACGCAGATGGTCCTTAAACGTCTCTAAATAATAGCTGTTGTGCAGCAATAACCACAAACAATGAATGGATGTTTATAATAATTTATTTTGTGTTATTGTTCCAATTCTTCGTAGTGTTTTTATAATTCTACAGTTCGAAAATGGAGAGCAAATTATTCAAAGTAGCCACTCTAGCATAAGCTAATTTTTTTATAGAACACTAGCAGCAACCCGCGTCGTTGCCTAAAAGAGATTTTGTTTAGTAAGAACTTGTTTGTATCCGAAATACAGCGCATTAAATGACAAAAAGTAGTAACATCATCAAAACAAGCGAATAATAATAAAATCCAATGATAGTAAAATGCTTCGTCGTTGACATAAATTAATCACTTTTCACTTCGACTATATGCATATTATTATGTTGGCATATTATAATTCACTGAATGTTACATGCTGCTAGCAATTTGCCGGAACACTGACTTGACGATTTCCTACGCCAGAATGCAACTCGGAATGGAATCCGTACTTTTACGGTTGCGGACTGCAGTAAAATACCTGAGTTAAATGCTTCAAGATTTTATTAGATGCATGTTCTACGTGTCCAATCAGATGTAACGCTTTGACCTAGCAGACATGGATTGCTCAGCTCAATAAGATATCAAATAATAGAGATAGATCTGCAATTTATAACTTTTGTATAGATGACCCATACTTTGACAACCTTGGTGGACCGGTGGGAGTGCCCGTTGGAGAAGCGAGAGGTGGAGGTTTCAATTCCTAGAGACCTGAAATGTTTAAGTTGTGTGATAAAACAGAGACAGATCGACGGGATATTGAGAGATTTTATTAGGTAAAGGAAAATACAAACTGTGCCATTGTATCGTAGACTTGACAGTCTTTACTTCTTGTCTGTCACTCAAACCATAGAGTGCTCTATCACCTCTATACAGAGTTTAGTTTACACGGAGGTTCCAACACTACCCCTTAAACTTAACCGTATAAGTTAGTCATCCTATGTTGAGTACACACTTAAATATACCAAGCATGTACTAAAGCAAAATACTACTTTAAAAATATCATTCTCATACGATAATTACATTTCATATGAAAAACAAAAACAAACAATATTACGTTACCTACTTACTTGAAAAACAAAGAAACAAACCTAACGTGTTTTTCCCTAGATAATGGTTTAGTTAACACATCTGCTATCATTTTATCCGTAGGCACATAACCTATACACACAATCTTTTCATTGACCAACTGTCTTATAAAATGATGCCTAATATCAATGTGTTTAGTCCTTGCATGCCAAATTGAATTTACACACAATTTCTGTGCTGACTGACTGTCATTCCACAGAGTTACATTACAAGTTATGTTCATGCATTCTGATATAAATGTACGTAGAAACAACGCCTCTTTACACGAGTCAGAGATTGCCATGTATTCTGCCTCAGCACTGGAGAGAGCCACAGTCCTCTGCTTACGGCTTTCCCACGAGACCAATGAGTTACCAATATGAAACACATACCCGGTGTAGGAGCGCCGATCCACTTCATTCGCAGCCCAATCCGCGTCTGCGTAGGCAGTCACCTTCATGTCGCCTTTCTCAAACGTAAGACTGTACTCTACCGTACCCTTTAAATATCTCACAACTCTCTTAGCAGCCTTCCAATGTTCCTCGGAGAAACAGTCGTTGAACTGACTCAGATAGCTTACAGCAAAACTGATATCCGGCCTGGAACAAACTGATAAGTACATTAAACACCCGATTAAATTCCTATAATCAAGTTTACAGTTTTTATTTTCAGATTTCTTCAACTTTAATCCAGTCTCCATTGGAGTCACTGCTGGATTACATTCAGACATGTGAAATCTGTCCAATATCCTTCTGATATAGCCTGACTGGTCCAGTGTAATTTTATTTTTATCCCGGGTGATTCTCATTCCCAAGAAATGACTGGCCTGCCCCAAGTCTTTAATCTCGAACTCTTCATTGAGATTTTTCTTGATCTCTTCTTTCATTTTCTCTAAAGACCGAGACGAGAACAATAATATATCATCAACGTACAGAGCAATAATAATAAATTCATCCCTCTGACGATGAACAAATACACAGGGCTCTGAAGATAATTTAGTGAATTTCAATTTCTTGACCAAAACACCATTTATCTTTTCATACCACGACTTGGCCGCCTGTTTTAGACCATAAATTGCTTTATTCAGTCTCTATACTTTGTTCTCATTTCCCTTATTTTTAAAACCGTCTGGCTGTTCCATGAACACTGTCTCTTCCAGATCACCGTTCAAAAAAGCAGTCTTCACATCTAAATGCTCGATTTCTAGATCATACTGAGCAGCCAAAGCTAGCAATATTCTAATCGTAGAATATCTCACTACAGGGGAAAACACTTCTGTGTAGTCTATTCCAAATTTTTGAGAATAGCCTTTTGCTACGAGACGGGCTTTATATTTTAATAACTCCCCGTTTAGCCCTCTCTTCGTTGTAAATATCCATTTACACTTTACAGGCTTCTTGCCTTTTGGTAAATCTACCAGGGTCCAGCATTGATTAGTTTTAAATGAATTTAACTCATCTTTCATTGCTGCCTTCCAGTGCTCGCTCTCACAGCTTCTCAGTGCTTCCTGCACCGTCTCTGGAACGCCAATTTCTTCTTGCAGCATCCCAGCTAGCTGCGCGTATTCGTGTACATCTTCAAACTCCAGCTCATCTGATTCCTCATCTGAAGAATCTGGAACATAAGTAGGATCAGACGAGTCTTCTGTTTCATCTACCCCTGTCTCATCACCCTCCTCTGTCTCATCAGATTGGTGATTTCTCTGAGGTGAAGCAGGAATTAACTCTGTCCTACTTTCAGAGCTTTTAGAATTGATCGGACATTCATAAACACCGACTGAAATGTCTTTGTTATCATCACGTGATGTATCCCCCTTAACAAATACATTCTCCAAGAAAGTTACATGTCTTGCTTTTATGCATTTTTTAGGACATGATGGATCAATCAGCCTGTAACCTTTACTGTCCTCGCAATAACCCACGAATATGCATTTCTTGCTTTTAGAATCTAGTTTTCTTCGATTCTCCTCCAAAGCATAAGCAACGCACCCAAAAACCCGAATATGTCTGACATCTACCTTTTTCGAAGTCCACTTCTCCTCTGGTACAACCCCCAGTACCGCCTTAGTAGGCGAGCGGTTCTTCAGGTAAACTGCTGCATTCACGGCCTCCGCCCAGTACTTTTTCTCCAAGCCTGCATCCTGGAGCATGCATCGAGCCTTCTCCATGATTGTCCGGTTGGCTCTCTCCGCTACTCCATTCTGAGAACTGCATCGCGGGACCGTAGTCTGGTGTCGGATCCCACTGGCTTCCAAGTACTTCTGAAATGCACGGTTGACATACTCAGTTCCATTGTCCTCAAAGACTTTATTTTTCTATCGGTTTGATTTTCTACTAAGGCCTTGAAACTCTTAAATTTATCGAAGACCTCATCCTTAGTTTTCAGAAAATAAACCCACGTTTTCCTAGAAAAATCATCTATGAAGGTAACAAAATACCTAGCACCACTGAGTGATGGTGTCTGTAATGGACCACATACGTCTGTATGCACCAGGCCTAAAATCTTCTTAGACCTACTCGAAGATTTCTTGGGAAAGGGCAACTTACACTGTTTTCCCTCAATACAGGCAACACAATTTTTATAGTTTTTATTATCAAAATGCATACCTGAAACCATCCCATTCTTCATTAGGTTCATACTTCTGGAGTTGAGGTGACCCAACCTCTTGTGCCAAACCTCCTGTGTGACCTTGTCCGCAGCTTTCCTGCATACCTCCTGTGACTCCTCACAGGCCTCAGGCTCCACCCTAGAATTCATGGCAACCTCCGACTCCCCAACAGTGTCTAGTTGATAGACCCCATTGATGTATGATGCTGTTGCTACTACGTTATTACCACTACCTAAGATTTTACAATATTTCCTATCAAATTTAACTGTATAACCTTTCCTAGTCAGCTCACCCACCGACAAAAGATTCGTACTTAAATTTGGTACATAGTAAACGTTGCTAATTGTCTTTTCACAGTCCCTTAACCTAACTATCACGCTTCCTCGAACAGCCGTTGCTAACTTTGCCCCGTTGGCAACATGCACCTCCAGCGGTTGAACCGAGATGCACTCACGCATAATGTCTTTCCTGTTGCACATATGATTCGTAGCTCCAGAGTCGAGATACCACCGATTGTCCTTCACGTTCACCGCAAGCGCCGTCAGCAACGCGTCCTTGGACTTGCTGCCTGAATCCGTCGCCTTGCTGGTATTAGTCGGGCAATCTCGTTTGTAGTGGCCAGGTTTCTTGCACTTAAAACATTTCACCGTCTTTTTAACAACTAAAGCCGATGCCTCCGGTGCCTCAAACTTGTCCTCTCGCCTCTTTGTCTCTTGGAGCAACTTTGACTTAACTATGTCCGTAGTCAACTTCATATTCGAGTTTTCCAGCGCCATGATAAGCGGATCATAGTCATTAGTGAGTCCACTAAGCATGATGATGGCCACAAACTCGTCGTCCAATGGTGAGTCAATTTCTCGCAGCTGTTGTGATAGTTCTGTGATTCTGGTAATATACTTTTCCATGCCTTCGGTCTCCCTTAACTTAAGCCCGAAAAGCGATCGTAGCAAGCCAAGCCGTCTACTCAATCCTCTATCCTCATAAGCACGTTGCAGGTTGTTCCACGCTTCGAACGCAGAAGAAGCATTTTGTACATGCGGAAGCACCTCCACACTTACCGACAAGCAGATCTTGGCAAAAGCCTTCTGCCGCTTCTTCTCGTCCTTACAATCGTCTGATGTGACACAATCGAACATGTCTTCATGCATCAGAGTCATTTTCATAAGAAACTTCCACGTACTATAATTTTGAATCCCTCGAAGTTTTTCGATGGAAATCGATCCTCCCGTCGTCCCAGCTGCAGCCATTGCGTATACAAATACTGCTGGGCCCAAAACCTGATAAAACAGAGACAGATCGACGGGATATTGAGAGATTTTATTAGGTAAAGGAAAATACAAACTGTGCCATTGTATCGTAGACTTGACAGTCTTTACTTCTTGTCTGTCACTCAAACCATAGAGTGCTCTATCACCTCTATACAGAGTTTAGTTTACACGGAGGTTCCAACATTGTGCTTACAAAGAAGTTCAGCTTCTAGAGGACGCAGCAGCGAAAATAAAAAAAATATAATATAGATTAAAAAAAAACTCAGCGCGGACAAAGTCACGAATCATTCCACAAGTCAATACATAATAATATAATGAGGTGTTTATACCACAGTTTACTGTAAAACACCTCAACTTAAGCATTTCAGGTCTCTAGGACTTACGTTAATTCTCAGTCAGACAATTGCAGATTATGCAAACGTTTTTGTCTTTCATTAGGAATTGAAACCTCAATATCATATCAAGTAGCATTCTATTTGTCACACAATGATATGAATTATTATAGCGGCAGTCAGGGTATCGAATCAAATTTTTGGTTAACACCTGAACAGCGCTGTCTATGCATGCATATTTCACAATTTCCATTGGTTTCATTCCAGTAGTATTAAAGTGTTATTCGTAAATATTTCTGCATACAATGACTATTTAACAGTAACATCATGATATATGAATGTTGTCATAAATACACCATCAATATAATATCATTCACAGACCATCAAAGATTCTTTTAATAGGTCATTTATTGCATTAGATCTATTTTTTATACTAAACAATCTCAATCTAATCTAAAATTCTAAATGTTGTTTACACCTCCGGTTTCATTCACTTTCTTCTTACCAGAAGTTTTTTTTTATTTGTCTTTGCAAATTTATTATGTCCACCGACTAAGTGCAGACTCTGCCTGTTGCTACTCGCGGGTTGCCACCTCAAGGCATAGATCGAAAGCCTCATGTGCTAGTAATTTCACCGGAAACCATACCCTTCATACCGGAACACAGCAATGCGAGCATTACTGCTTGGCGGCAGAAATAAGTATGGTGGTAGTCCTTCCCCACTTTTGCAAATAAGGATGTGGGTGACTTTATCAACCTCGTTATTACAGATTTTATAAGTCAAATTCTCATAGAAATCGAAAGTTTTGTTTAGAAGTATCAAAATACCGACCTTTCATCGACAGTCAATGCTAGGCACCAAGCTTCAGTTTTTAGCGTTTCGTTTACATTCAAAAAGTAAACGAAACGCTAAAATATAAAATAAATATGGAAACTCAGAATAATTATTTTTTTTAAATGTGCCATATTACTTATATTTACAAAAATGCTCATAAGCCATACTATTTTGCCCGAAACCTAATGTTTATTTAGAATAGAACAAACATTAATATTTGAGTGTTTTGGCCGCGGCTTTTGGTTTGTTCTCATTTGCGATTCCTTTATACCCGGGAATCTCATTACGAATACCGAGTCTTGTGCTAGATCAAATTAAAACAATTTAGTGGAGGCGACTTCTATATTATTGATAGTCTACAAAACAGTGGCATTTAGGTGTTTTGCGTTAGTAAATAAAAGTCAACTTGATTTTCTTGTAGGAGGTTAGCGCAAGTATAGTATTTTCTCATAACAAAATTTAACATCGCTTGTTTAAAAGTATAAAGGTTGAGGCAGATATGTCGCCGAAGCAAAATATCAATATAGCCTCAACTCAAACGGTTCATCAAGCAATAACCATCCTACCGGCATCTCTTTGCTCTACTTTTAGTTTACCGTTACTATTTCCTGAGAACACGCAAATTTCTATGTTTATGTATGTAATTATGTATATAAAAAAATAACGTTTTTTATTCTATAAGTTCCCATACGCTTTGCTTTGTTTGGGGCTACAACAACACCATCTGTTGTGTAAAAATGTCCGACTATAATTTATTATATATATTATATAATATAAGTTAAAACTCGTCTACATAAGCAATTTTATTGTTCGCTATGCAGAATACTTTATCATAAATTCCATTCTATACGAGGCCATAAAATTCACTGATGTGAACTATTTCTCCCAAACTAATAAGCCATAACACAGATAATCGATAATATTTGCATTTTGCACCCGATGTAGTTTAGGCATGAGCTTTGATTACTCTGTGCTTTGATCGAACAGGGCCGTACAATAAATAATGTAATGCTTAAATAAAACTTGTATTTTAGTCTGAGCTTCTACACATTCAAAGGTTATCTAAGAAATATTTTTTTCCAAAAGAACTTTGTTAGCAATTAGACGTGCAGCTCTATTTTTTACCTTACTTCAATATATATTGAGGAAATGTCTGATAAAGTATAAATCGTTAATTCATTTACTTCACATAAAAAAGTTGTTAGTTTCATAAACCTTACCAGCCCGACTGGCATGAGTACTTTACATGACATTTCTTTCTACAGAAGAGTAGACAAAAGACATTTGTCAAAGAAAACTGTAGCTATTGTTTACATTTTCACGGAGAAACCGGAGAAAACGGTCTACGGTGCTCATGCTACGCTGGCACGTACTCGTATGTCTCGTTTGTCGTATATTATTGGGGTTTGTGAAAAATACCAACAAAATTAAGAAGACCGGATCATGACATATCATAATCTCGACTTCATCATTGGTTTTGCTTAGTGGGGATTATAGTAGAGCATTTCAGTAAAAGCCACGTCGCAGACGACCGATGTGGCGCAGCTGGCACAGAGGTTACGGGTTCGATTCCCGCCTCGGGTGCTCTGGGTAGTTTCTATGTATAATAAAAAATATCTATCTATGTATTGTATTGTATTAAGTATATATCAGTCATCTAGTACCCATAACACAGCTCTGTCTACCTTAGGACTAGATGATGCTGTGTGGATTGTCCAGCATTATTTATTTATATAAACGCGAAATTTTTAAGGTATGTATGTTTGTTACTAAATCAGGTCATCACAGCTTAACTGATTTTGATAAGGTATATATGTATGTATAAAACTTCTATGTTTCAGTTCAGAAAGATCATAATCTATTTATAATATGTACCATACGAGCGAAGCCGCGGGTGGCTATATTCCTTTAAGATATTGATACTAGCTGGGCCAGCCGCTGATTTAAAAGTATCACAACGTGAGAGAGATTTTTGTACTATAACCATTCAGAATTCTGAAAAAGCTGATAAAAAAATGTAAGCAGTGTTCAAAATGTCAAAAGATTTAAAAAATACGATTAATAATAATAGGTAATAATAGTTTACAACAATCTATGTTTATATAAATATTTATAAGAATACCGTGTTATTGAAACAAAATGTCTGCCTAAAATATACCCGAATTTATGTCGGAAGGAAACCAAGAAACACAAACATTGAAACCAATCAATTCATGCTTATAGAACAAAGTTAAGCGTTATCTTGTTTTATCAATAGTAAGATACTGTTGCATTACTGACTGACTCATCATGACAGCCTTCTAATGTTCCCACTGCTGGGACACTGGCTTACTCTCCAGCGAGAGTGATTGGTCCTTAATCCACCACGCGGACCCTATGCGGATTGGTGGATGGCACATGTATGAGAGCACTGGCTGGCATTGTGCACATACATTTTTCGTAGCGAAAAATCCTTTGGTGCACGACCGGTGCACTGACTGACTACTCTGACTCAATTATTGCTCAGCCTAAGCCTTAGATCCTATTTGCAAGGAGTGTTTTCTTTGAATGTGTTCCGTCCCCTACACAAAGAAACTAAGAAATAAAATCTCGAAATTCAACTTTTAAAGGACGTAGCAGGAAAAAACTGCATGAAAATAAGTCAGCGAGGGTAAAGTCGCGGAGCGTTCAACTAGTTTGATATAAAATCCAATATGACTATTTGATTTGAACGTATTGGATATCCAAAGTTATTTCTCCGCTAACCTTACACACACGTATACTTACCTACGGTACCTACCTGGGAGTTGTCTGTTGTTGTCACTTTGTTTTGAATATTTATCCATAAAAACTACTAAACTACTATGTTTTAACAATACATTATAATATTGGTACGAAGCAGTATAAATGACATTATATCAGGTTTAAGAATATTTATTTCTCAATAAGAATAACTTCACTTACATGAGAATTTCTTAAAACTAACGCATAACATTTGCTGGGCTTTTGTAGGTACACTAAATGTAATAAATACTAAAACTAAGATAAAACTACATATACAAAACAAACACAGATAAAATAAGTTGTTATATATTAAGTACAAATAATAAATAGGTATTAAAAGATTTCATATTGTATATCAAAGTCAGTGTTATATTATTATTTTAAAATTTGCCAAGAAACAAAATATACAATCTTTAAAAATTGTGATTCAGCATGAATTTTGAATTAGATCAAGATTGCTTTGTATTATGACTAATATTATTCCAATACATCACGAGTGCTCCTTATGTTTACTAATAACAATAAAATGTTATTCACTTGGCTCTGACCCGTGAAATTCATAATAACCGAAGTTCTCTATTTCGTGAAAAATAACACAAAATAAGAATAATAATAATACGTTTTTTTACGTAAGTAAGTAATATACAATTCAAAGTCTGTTTGATGGAAATATTGTATGTAAGCTATATAAGCGCGGCACGAATAAGAAAGTACTAGTAGGTAGCTGACACGGAGTGATTTATTTTGTAAACCAAATAAGCGTATCTCATGTTTCCTATCCACTGGCGTGTGTTTGGGCCCTAATAACACCCAGAAATAAGAGCTTGCCTGCGTAGAGCTTTGGCGAGAAAATTCTATTATAATTAAAGAATATTTCAGTATTTTGCAATTCTGTGTTGTTGTTGCAATATATATTTTTTCTAGACCTACTGTTGGCAAATACAACTCTACGGTGGAACCTCGCATTTCTAAGAATTATTTACCAAGGCCATCCACGAATACCTACTAGAAAACTTAGGAATATAATTATTTAATGGCATTCGGGCGGCCTATTTACTCCTACACCATAGTTGGCCACTGACTCATACGAACTTAATATATACTTTTATGTAAACTTTCTTTCTTCTGAAAATACAAAATGAACAGTACTATAACGTAGGTACCAATTTTCTAGAGAGTGGTCAAGTCAAAGTCAAAGTCAAAGTATATTTATTGCTAGAAATAGATGTACAGATCAGATGGTGGGATAGATAAGAAATGGAAACAATGTATTCTGCCTCTATCAAAGCATGCAATATAGAATAAAACATAACAAATTAAATAAAAAATAAAAATAATCAATAGGTAAATGTCAAAAGAGGAATGAATTAATGTAAAAAATAAATAAAATAATTAAAAATAGTCGAGCTTCTAGTAAGAGAATAAAATGATATCCCTACAACAAATTAATAAAATTATACAAAATCAAAATAATCATTATCTAATTAATTAAAACGTTTTTATCATTTAAAAATTCATTTACAAGTAGAGCTTCGTTCGCTCTTCGATTCAATAGAATGCAAATACCCTTGAACTAATAGTTTTACTCTAAAGGTACAAGTTGGTAGCCGACTGCAAGCAGCAGCTACAGGCAGCTACGTGCCGCCGCTTTACGTCAAAGCTTCATACCGAGAGCGGTACCTAGACGATCGTTACGTCAGTGACTTTTATCAATGCAAGCTATATTTTTTTTTATAAAACTCAACACTAGTTGTGTTTGGTCAAAATATATTTTTGCTGTTATTTGAAAAGTTATAAAGTGCACTGATATGGTAATAGAAGCGTACAACATGGCGTAGTTATTTATACGAAAGAATAAAAAATAAGGGCATTGGACAGTAAAATGGCAAGTTATCACAAACACGAACGGAATAACGTAAATTCTATCCTGCCATTTGTCAATATAATATTTTATCTTATATTTCGACCTACCTACTTTTGAACTTACTTTGGATAGGAAATTCCTGTAAACTTTCTGTTTGAAATAAAAATATTTGCTTTTGTATTGTATTGACTATTCTATCAAAATATAAATAATGCTGGACAATCAACACAGTACCTAAAAAACAATACTTATAAAGTACGTGATTAAGTTCCTAGGAGTCAGTAGCCAACTCTGGTATCGGAGTTAATAGCTCGCGCAATGAATAAAGTGATGTAGATTAGTTAAAGTCAAAAAGTTCCATGACGACCGATGTGGAGCAGCGGGCGCAGGTCCGCCTGCGACGCAGAGGTTGCGGGTTCGATTCCCGCCTCGGAGCAAATGTTTGTACGATCTACAAATATTTGTTCCGGGTGTTCTGGGTATTTTCTATATGTAATAAAAAATATCTATGTATGTATTGTATTAAATATATATCAGTCATCTAGTATCCATAATACAGCTCTGTTTAACAGCAGCTTACTTTGGGGCTAGATGATGCTGTGTGGATTGTCCAGCATTATTTATTTATTTTATTTATTTATTCACATCACAATAGTCGTCACTTTCAACGCGCCAATGCCGTAAAAATATTCTGGCAACAGCAACAGCTAATAGTTTTAATGTAAATAGTGTGTATAGCAAAGTAATAGAAACACCCAAACTAGTTTGTGGAAATTGTAGTTGCAAGAATACAGACATAATTTAATGATAGCTGGTATTTAAACCAGGTTTAATGTTTGCGGAGCCGCAGCGTAATCTCCGGAAATAATTGCGCGGTGAAGCCTATAGGGACATGTTGCGCTTTCGTATCGTATTGTTGCTTTGAGTTACAGCTTGGAAATTGGAACATTTAAATCCTTTTTAGTGCAAAAAACATCTTAGCTATTCCACGCTTTTACATTATGTTAAGAAAAAGCAATACTAAAACTTTTATGATAAGCGACGATGCAAACTCACTTTGTTTATCTACGTTACAAAAAAAATGTGCCAGTTTACTAACACGAGTAGCCACAAAGTAATAGCTAAGAGACCACAGATAAGAGGGGGCTATTCTCACACAGGTTATTAAAACTTAACTGAAGAACCCCAAACCCTGTATTATTTAGAAACCGAATTTAAATAAAACAAATTTTGATTCTTTAATTTGATTTTTTACAAACTAAGCAAAATATTCGTAGATTTTTTCACTAAACACAGGTAATAATTAGATTTAAATATGAGATCCTTGTAAACCTTCTAAACCTTTAAGTATCCTTAATTGCCTATATATATAAATATTTAATTATTTAATGTTAAAATACTAGTAATTTTACGAGCTTTCCTGAATTAGTTCCACAGTCGAGATCCACCGCAAAAGAGATTTAAATATTCATACAAGTGAGTAATTGTTTTCTATTCACATAGACATTTATACAATAGTTTTGTTAATATTTGTATAATATATTTTAATTATTTACAGCAGTCTTTAAAACAGCTTTCTGCTGGATAAAGGAAGGCTTCAACGTTATCAGTTTTTCGAGTGACCACTACCGTTAGGAATGTTAAAGGAATGACATTTGACGTCGTTCTCATAGTTATACGGGAACAGAATTTTTTTGTTCTAAATTCAATTTATTAAAAAACAAAAACATGGCATGCTTTAGAGCACTAAAGCGGTTTGTTAAGATGGAAAATTACCGCTTGTTTAAAATCTGCTCAGAGATTAATTGTTTTTCCAGGAAAGGTTTATTTAACTATCAGACTTTTTGTTTACATTTATTAACTCAAACTACGAAACTACGTACAGACAAAATCTGGCGCAGAATATATCTAATACACTACCTATACTATATCGCGGCATTCGATAATAAACTATTTGGGCATTGAAGACTTATATAATATATTCCTTATTTGTTGAACTAGTATAGGGCTGATGATGATGATATTCAATTAGACATTACTTTAGCAAAACAAACTAAAATTGTAGAACACACTTCTTAGTCTTCAGCCTATAATTATTGATGACTACAGTTGTTGGTTTTGGTGATAAATTATACTTTTGATGCTAACTGTACTTACGATAATATTGGCATGCGGGACGAATAAGGACAAATATTGTCATGCGGGACGAATAAAAACTTTGAATACGGCATAAATCCTAATAACGCAGTATACAGGGTCATTCATTATCAACCTGACAAACTTAAGGGCCTATCCCGTAAGTTTGTCAGGTTGATTCCACACATAAAGAAAAAATGTAACTATAATTTTTTTTTTGTATTTCTTGTCTTAAAAGTCCCAAGTAAACAAAAAAAAATCGATTACGTTTTTCTGCTCAATTATTATTTATCATTGTTGGGAATCGAGTTAAGCGGCGTAATAATGAAATATTCGAGTGTGCGCGCCCCGTAGCGGGTCAAGGACGCGCGGGTTATTGACCCGCGGTTCATTGACACGCGGGTCACTGACACGTGCCGAGCTCTGCCTTTTCGATTTCTAACAAGGATAACTAATTATTAAGCAGAATTACGTTTTTTTTTTTTTTTTAATATAAAAAAAAATGTTTAGAAAAAAAAAGTACAAGTTTTTTTTTTATGTGTGGAACCTACCCCTTAAGTTTGTCAGTTTGATAATGAATGCCCTTATATAGTAATCAGTCACATATTTTTTTTTTTTATGTCATCAAAATGACGTGACGGTCAAGTCGTTCGCCTGATGTTAAGCGTCACGCCTGACCATAACAGCTGCAGTGTTACCCAAAATTTAAATTTTAAAGATCTGCGTGGTACTACACTGATCTTGTCACCTCACCATCAAGAAAAATAGTTTTTACCTACTTTATATATCTATCTAAGGTAGGTATTATCGAATAAAATAACCTTTAACATAAAGCGTATCTAAACCAAGACGCCAGGTTGTTGCTAAGCTATGGAAATATCTTTTGACTCGTTTTTAGCATGGTTAGCATAACTCTAAACTAAGCAAAACTCTGTGTAAACATTGAGATGGTAAACTAAGCTCAAAGTTGCGCTTACCTTGAAATAATAAGAGAGGTTCAGTTCTCTTTATTTAATTAACTTTTCAAGCTAAATACACCGTACTCTTATACATTACAAGTATAGCCTCCTTGTTATGACACGGTCTTATTAAGTTTCACATAAACACTGACTGTTTATTGTTTTTCACAGAATTATTGTTGGGTCCAACTGGCACAAGACTGAGATGGCTGGATAGATCAAAGGGAGGCCTTTGTCCAGTAGTGGGACACAACAGGCTAATCGTAATCGTATTAATAAATACATTTTTGATAAAATCAACCAATAGAGACATTGCTTGAGAAAAGCCGCTCCCGTTTTTTTGTATCAAACTGATTCCTCAAACTTTTCTCGACCAATAGACTGTTACCTCGATAGCTTTATTTATTGTTTTACATAAATCCTCTCAAATGCAGGTGGTAGCCCATAACGGATAGGAAAGAAGTACCTGTTGTCAGGACTCTTCAGCAAAAGTCCGTCTCGGTGGGTACCCCGCAATGTCAGATATTCTACCTCCAATGCAATAATGTGCAAGGATTACTGCTTGCTCGTAGCGCACCCAGATGAAGCGCACCAAGATGAAACGCACCAAAGTATTTCAACATATCAAAAAAATCAAAAATCAAAAATCTTTATTTAGTAAAAAGGGTCTTAGACAACATTATTTTATATGATATTAACAAATATTGTGTTTCTTGTAAGTAAAAAATGCTGTGTGAAAAAACCTTTGTGCCAGTGTTGCATTGAGTTCCTCGCTCTAACTAAGTAGAGACCTGTACGTAGATGATGACATATCGCAACCGTTTTGGTGCGGTGTTTATTCAGTCGGTATAATTGTTAAGTTTTTATTCCTCGTTGGGTCTACTGGGGTTGTTTTTCATCTAATTAGTAACCATTATGTGTAATTTTATAATTGGCCTTCCTGACATTATCCTGTCAGTGACAAGTTTTAACAGAGCATCGCCGCAATGTGCGTCCTCCTTTTATTGATTAGATTTTCTATATTGTCTATTATGAAAAACCAAATTTTGCTTTCCTTGTCTGCTTGTGATATACTTAGTTTAACGTATTTTCGGCAGGTGCAGTTTATATCGTTGACGTCGGTTAAATGTTTAATTAGTTAAACAAAATACATGTTATTAAATCACACGCAAATCATAACTAATTAATTTTACATTGAAAGATAAACTTACTTAAAAAAAACCGACTTCTGACCTCTCTCTTTGTTACATTGCCATATTCGTCGTACACTCTAGGAGTCAAAATTTGGTGATTAATTAATGAAACATTTAATGATTGTCGGGAACGTGTGTTTATTACTTAGTATTCTTACTCTCTTAGTTTCAACGTAAAATAATTTTTTTTTAACACAACGGGGTGGCGACGTCTAATTAAAAATAGCTTAAACTTTGTCTTATGAGGCACAACAATGACTAAAAATGTTTTGTCAGACTATGGTTATACACAGCGACGCAGTTATTGACATGTTTAAACAAACTAAGATTGTCGTGCGACGTAAACAAGGTTCGTGAGCATTCGGCTATAATGTCATCGGCCTATCGAGTGGGTGACCGACCTTCACATTGTTTTTCAGTTCACGGTCGCCTTTCGAGAATCAAATTACTTAATACCAGCTAATTAGGTAATTTGAACTAGTTAGGCCCTTATTACATTCTATTTGTAATTACGTAAGTACAATGACAAATTGTTTTAGTTTTATAACAGTTACTGGTAGTGAATTAATTAGTGAACCAATTCGAAGAAAATGCTGTCTAAAAAAACACACTTCGGTATGTAAATTTTACAAATTTCTTTTCCTTATTCGTCCGAAACAAAAATTGGCATTCCGCGACGAATTTATTTCATGCGGAAAAATAAAAAACCGGCAACCATTAGCCTCCTTTACACGTTCGCTCTATTGCGTGTGAAACAACAAGCGTAAATTCATTTTTTCAATTTATTTAATCGATAAACGTAATTGTCAGGACACAATATCAATTCACATTACTACGGTAACGATACAGGATCGACCCTATTCTAAAGCCAAGTACACACTTGCGTCATACTAATTTTGGAGAGTTACAGAAAAGAAAATACAAATATACAGGGTTTTTCTAATAAATACTATAAAATAAATAATAAATAAATAAATAATGCTGGACAATCTATACAGCATCATCTAGCCCAGAGGTAAGCTGCTGTTAAACAGAGCTGTGTTATGGGTACTAGATGACTGATATATACTTAAAACAATACAATACATAGATAGATATTTTTTATTATATGTAGAAAATACCCAGAACACCCGGAACAAATATTTGTAGATCGTACAAACATTTGACCAGAGGCGGAAATCGAACCCGCAACCTCCACGTCGCAGGCGGACCTACGCCCGCTGCGCCACATCTGTCGTCATAATAATAAACAATCACGTAAGTAACTCATGTAAGAGCTCTGACTGCACTACAAAACACTGACCATACAACTTCTGACAGAACTACGGCGGGCATTTTTTTATAGAGAGCAACATGATAATCGCAGTCTTTCCCTTACTTTGCAACACTTGAGCGCTTTTTCGTATACGATTGTTGTTCTCCGCGCAGCAGAGCGAGTGTAAAGGGGGCTATTTGCCTAGGTCACATCTGCTAAAACGGCTAAAAAGAAGTTATTACGTCACAGGTCACGTGACTTGTTAGCATTCCGCGGCCATCACGATCCGGCGAGAATGTGGCGTAATTTGTTGTTTTTTGGGGTTTTTTTCGTCAGTGTGCCCGCGGCTCAGCACGCATTAAGAGAATGGGCGTCGTTTGCGGGGAATTTCATTAGTCATTCCCCAGCGGTGGGGTTTCCATCATAGATTCCTTTCGCGTCTTACGTACCGCGGATACTTGAACGAGACAAATATGTTGAGAATAGGGATGAATTTTCAATTGGATCTTCATTAATTATTTACCAACAAGTTCCTGGGGACTGTTGAGCAAATAAGGTAAATGGAAGGAGAAAATTTATTATGAAAAGGCTCATTTGTTTGACTTCTTCCTTCCATTTTAAAGAAACATTGGCCGCTATACTACGACCAAACTTGAGAGTTTATTGCCATTTTTTAAGCTGACGCTATCTCATGGCCATCGTTATGGAGAAAATCCAAAACTCTTAGGGAAGTTACAGTAAAGTTTGGACCAATTAGTTGCGTTATTAGACGCGCCGGTCCAATACTCGGAATAATAAATTAATTTGTGTCCTAATAAATCAAATTAATTTACTATTTAATTAAGGCTTATGAGTTATGATTCACGCTCGATTTTCTTCACTTTGCCCGTTCCATGTGCTGTTCCAATTGCTACTTATCATATTATTGTGATTTTGTTTATAATATTGGATTAATATTAAATTAATATGATATAATATTGAAGATAACAAAGAATTGAATCTAGTGTTGGGCGCCTATATAAAATATATTGCTTAAAATATCGTACGAAATAATATTAATATATTTATAGAAGCTTGTGTAAGCGCTCCAGCTGAAAGTTATACTCTTGAAACAAGGAATTCTAGGCTAGATTAATCCTACCTAGGTACCTATGGTATGAAGCACGGGTGGCTTAGTGGTAGTGACCCCGCCTTCCGATCCTAAGGTCATGGGTTCAAAACAGGTCGTGCACCAATGTGATTTTTCTGTTCGAAAAAATTATGTGCGCAATGCCAGTGATCCCATAAGGTGAAGGAAAACAAAATCATGAGGAAACCGGCATGTCCAAGAACTAAAAATTCGAAAGACATGTGCCATCCACCAATCCGCATTGGGTCCGCGTGGTGGATTAAGACCCAAACACTCTCGCCCGAGAGTAGGCCAGTGTCTCTACAGTGGGAACATTAGAAAGCGTCATGATGACGATGAGGTACCTATGCATGTAACTGTTGAGTGTTTATTTATACCATCTCTCCTAAGAGTTCCACGTACTCTCACTCAACTTGTCATTTATAAGCAATCGCATTAGCCGTACCACTAGAAAAGGGTTTTAACGAGGTTATCCCGGCCCTGAGATATGACGTGGAGTGCTCAACGCTTTTTATTTTATGAAAATAGATTACTCGGTGGAAAACCTAAGTAAAAGTGAAGAAATAAGCTCACGGCTGTGATCCCCCGGCAAAAAAAAAGTAAGTATGTTTTACCCGGCAAAGTATATATATTTTTGAGTTATCTTTGGGATATCTTTGAGATATCTAGTTGTTTACATTTTTGAAGATGTCTAAAAACTAAAGAAAAATGAATGAAAATAGGCTCACGTCTCTAATTCCCTGAAAAAGTACCTAAACATTCCTTCAGGTCCATAGTTACTTTCGGTCCTTACCCGTGGTCCATTTCTATAGTGACTCCAGAAATAATGCTCCCGAAAATAAGTAAAACAGACGAGTTTTTTTACATTTTTTTTTCTTAATATACTTATAAAAAAATGCTGTTCGATAGTCTTGCTTGAACTCGACAACGCAACGGCTGAACCCATTTGGCTAATTTTGCTCTTGAAATATTTGTGTGACTCCAGGGAAGGTTTGAACGGAGAGAAAATTTTTTTTGTGAAGACATTGATGTGGTAACCTGTGTATTATTACTATTTGGCCAGGTTTTGTTTACTGAATCAACAGCATACACATTTTACTCGATTTCATACGATTTCCATTTCAAAATTTAATGTTATGTTATTGGATGTGAGGTTAAATACGAACATTTTAATTATAAAGGTTTTTTAAATGGGCAACAAAACTTTGTTGTGACGTCAGAGGCCAACTCTGATGATGAAGGTCATGGCTGACCGAAGGCTTCCATCGTGGCCTAATCGGCTGTACGTTATAGCAGGGACCGAATACAAATAAACCACTAATTTAACTAAACTTCTTGGTGTAGGTAAATAGCCAGTATCTTTAAAAAGCAGTTTTAAAAATTTTATATTTTTTTTTTATTCAAGTAAATATACGTTAGTTTTTAACTAGTGGTTAACCACGGGTAGAGATATGAACCTATTCACGATGCTTGTACTTTTTGTTGAGGAGTTCTCGGTTTTTATATCGTACTACATCGTCAGATTTTTACCAAAATGTATATGGGACCATCTTTGAGGTGAACCCTTTCCAATAAAATAAAAGGCTGGTTCATATCTGTCTCAACGTATCAGCATTGCCATTCAACGTGGCAATGCAGCCAGCATGTTGGGAACGCTTCCTACTGGTAGTGATTTGGATCAGTTGAGCTATCTATAGGTCGTTTGTAACGATCTTTAGATGGCTCAACTGTTTCATATGTATTTTGTATATTTTGTAATGTAATGTAATTATGTACATACTCGTATTTTATTTTGTTTAATAAAAATTCTATCTATGATAAAATAAATAATTATGGAAATCGGTTAACAACTGCCAAATGATACTAAAATGCGGGAGGTTGTTGCGCTGAGTAATCCGTTCTTATCTCATCCTTCTCCATCAACATATTGGATCAACCTTGAAGTAAGCTCAATTGAATAAAAAAATATACCTACTTGAAAATAAAACAGCCGAATTTAGAACCTTGATATCAAATAAGAAAAGGTTGTAAGCGTAAGAAAAGGTATTTTTTTGCTATATATTTCAATGAATAATTAATTTGAGTCTTTTGGAATTTACACTCACAAATGCCGAAACTACTATGATGAACTCAAATTGCTAGTACCCGAGTCGTGTTACAGATATTCAATTTGAAATAAACTTTGTTATGGACAATAAACTTTGGAAAAGACCGCCGGCAATCTTGCCCAAACGGCTGCCCACTCAATAAATTTACCAAATCCGATACTAACTTACTGAAAAACGGATGAATAAAAAATCTGGACGCAGGAGCCAGACGTGAATTGACCAAAGCAACTAACGATCCACTTACAAAGATTTATAGAGATAGGCGGGAGTGAGCAAAAAACGGCATGGCCCCGTCTGTTCCGAAGTAATGGGGGTTCCTTAATACGTTGTCGAAAAACATGAGTGTTTAGATTGCATGCAGTTTGGTGTTAGTAGTTCGTTAATAGCCGAGCCTATCCCAGACTAAAGGTATTATTCACAGAATGGCCCAAGCGATTTGTTGCCGTTAAATAGTGGGGTTAATGAAGCGGGAATGTACGGTGGATGCCACCGAAATAGGGACGCATTGTGGGCGTATTACTGACGGCGAATAATCAATTCTTGTAACGTTTGTATATTTATACCTCTGCGAAAGGTCGTGCTTACAAGGACTTTAAAAGTGAGTACACATTCAAAAGGTCACACATTCCGGATTCATCAATGTGAAAGTGGATATGTTTTCCAGAGAGATATAAGTAGTGGAACGTCCCGCAACTTCGTTTGTTTAGTTTTTTTTTTCATAAAAATTTTCTATTACGTCGGAGTTTCAGGAATTCCTTAAGTGCATTCCTGAACACACCTAAATAAAAATATAACTACGCTAGTACTCATCTACATACCCAGTTACTTTATTATCCTACTTTTGCTATGTCATAACAAAGAGGTCATCTCTACAATTAATTTAAACCCGTTTATGTCAACTTGTAAGCTGGCAACAATACGATGATTGAAATACACGACACATTTGTGGTACAGAGAGGCCATTGTAAGCACACAAAGCATTATCCGACCTATCTGCGGTCACGTGACCTATCCTTGGACTATCGGATGTCTTGCCTGTACAAACCGGGAAGATTATAATACTCTGCTCGTATATAAGTACGGAGGGATCACAATAGCCTGGGCAAGGTCGTCAGTATAGTTTACCACTCATAGTCAGTAGACTATATTATCACGACGACCATACTAATAGTGTACAGACTATTATAGGTAGAGTAGTTTTGTGAAACAGCTCGTCTGGTCAAGTACTAACTACCGCTATATCTATCTCTGCTGCCCCGAGTAGTAATGCTAGCATTGCTGTGTTCCAGTTCAAAGGGCATGATGGATGACAGTAACCAAGAATCACAAACATTATGTGTTTGTGAATGAAAAAAAAACCTATTAAATATTAGATGCGTGATTGAAAACATTTTTGATAAAATAAAACTACAAAATACCAGCAACTAAAAAGTAAAGTAAATTATTTAATTTATTCAGTAAACATTACGTCATCAGTAAACATTACGTCATATAAACAGCTCTTTCTAGAGCCCAAAACTGAGCAAAATTTGTAATATGACGTAGAGCTGTCATAAGTGCTACGTGGAACGCATTCTAATTTCAACGTTCATTAAATAAAATTACGTTCGAAATAAGAATAGCAAGTGCCAAAAACCAAAACGTTTCGGCTCGTTGGCTCGTTCGGAACATTTCTATTTGTTGGTGTGAAATACACGCGCAAAAGTCCACTTTCAGAGCTTTTCATTAAAAATGAAATTAAAATAATCCAAATACATCGTCATCATAATGATACAGACGGCTCAGAATTGCCTTAACACTTGGTTTAGTATTATTTGTATGAAACTTTGTACTGCATCGCACACTAATCGGCAACACCTCGCCCCGGCAAAAGTCAAATGTCACAAGTGAACGAGTAGTGGTTCATGGTAAAATTGCAAACGTTGTATTACAGACAGCGTCTTCAACGCGTTTAGGGCAATATTGCATGCGCAGCTTCCATGGCAGTCCTTATTAAGAAAATACAAGACGTCAAGCAGCCGTCAAAGCGCGGTTGTTCCGATGTACGCGTGACATCGCGTTGATGATTTTAGCAAGTCGTTGAGGCGATGCAAAACCAATCCCATCTGCGCATGTCAACATTTATACCTCTGACTGATCTTAAACATTATAGTAAACCCAAAAGGCTTTCATGTTTGAAAGAGAATATTGCTTACTCGTGAAGAGCCACTTTGCGCTCTTGAATAAAGTAATGTAACATGTACACTGTTGTTTACCTACTTGCCACGTTATATAATTTTAGGGGGAGTTAAGCTACATATTCTACTACGCGTCAGCTATTTGAAATTTGTAATAACGTTTTCGCTTATTTATAAATCATTTTGTAAATCGTTTGATAATCATAATCATAAAAATGCGTGTATTTTTTACACGCATTTTTTTCTTCCTTACGTCAGGGATGAAAAACTTAAACATACAAGCCAAACAAAGAAACTATACCTTCTAGGACCAAACATGAGTTAGGTTGTCTAAGAGTTCGGTGCTTTATGTTTATGGTGGATAGTGGAGGCTTGAGAACGATCGTTTTGACACTCTTTGGGGAGACCTATTTCCAGCAGTGGACGTCTATTGGCTGATAGAATGATGAGCATGTTTTATAAATATATAAAAAAGAGTATTCAATCAGTTGTATCTTCTATCTAAGTCCCATAGTATAAGCCTTGCTTAGTTAGAAGCTAGGTAGTAGTAGAGTTCTCTGTGATAGAGCTCGTCCGGGGAAGGACTACCGCCATACCTATTTCTGCCGCCAAGCAGTAATGCTCGCATTGCTGTGTTCCGGTGTGAAGGGTATGGTTTCCGGTGAAATTACTGGCACATGAGGCTTTCGATCTTAGCCTCAAGGTGGCAACCCGCGAGTGATACCTCTGGTATTGCAAGCGTCCATAGGCTGCGGTAACCGCTTACCATCTTGTGGGCCGTACGCTTGGTTGCCACTTCAGTTGTATAAAAAAAAAAAAAAAAAAAAGGTGGCGCTGGGCAAAAATGCATGCAAATCGAGTAAATCCTTCAAAGCTAGCTTGTAGCTGGCTTAGCGCTTAGTTTATAAACTCTGCACTTAGGAGTAACTGAATAAGTATTTCTACGGCATCTCACAGTTAACTTGTAAATCTGTTTGTGTTGCGACGCGACGGGACGATTCACTCCTGACCCGTTAATACTAAAATGACAAAACTAAAGTGCTTTTTGTAAATTCTGATTTTTTGGATTTTCCATTTTATTTTATTACAGCACCCAGCTAGCCATAATATTTAATTCTGTGAAATAGCTCCAAATAAAAAATAATTGAGTGGGAATCAGATAACTGATGGAATACACATGGACTTTTCTGTGTAAATATATTCTTATAAATTAGCGACCTTTTTTTTTTATTAACCAGCGACATGCCCCGGCTTCGCACGGGTGCGAGGCGAGTCGCTAGTAATAAATATAGTCTATGTGTAACGTTGATAGTGTAGTTTTCCAACGGTGAAATAATTTATCAAATCGCTTCAGTAGTTATGGAGCCTATTCAATGCAAACAAACTAAAATATTTCCTCTTTATAATCTAAGTATAAAAAATACTTACACAGAAGTAAAACTGTGATGATAAAATTATATAAAATTAAGCAGTCATTTGCAAAGTAAGCGCATATTTCCATGCGACAGAGGCCTTAGGGCGGCCTAAAAACTATGTCTCCCTTACTTTGTATTTTTGATTCCGCTTCGTTGCGGATCCGACCCGGCGCAGTTTAGTACACCACTCGTTAGTTCCTGTCTAGTCGAGTTATAAACAGCTATTATTTATCCACAAGTTTCAAAACTACAGTTGTAGAAAGTTGGTTTCTGTGTTCGTGTCTAGTCGTGGCCCACGTCGATAAATGAGTAGGTATTCGTTAGAGGCGTGCGCAAATCCATTCGGTTTAAATCCAACTTTAGGGCGGAAAGCTGAGCAGGGTTGAAGTTGAAATCATTATAGAGCAGTGTCAATATTGCGTCACGTTATTTTGTACGTCGCAATATGCATTGTCCAATCTCTGCCTGTACTCTCGCACGCGTATGTTTTTAGAAAACTTTGGCCAAGCTGCTTTAAGGAGTAAGCAGACTTACCATATGTGACAAACTCCGCTCTGTTCTGGTGGATCCTCGCTTTTAGGTTGGCTTCTTCATTAATAAAACGAAACGAGATTAATTGGAATTATATTTACTGAATTAATTTATTGGAAACAACTAAATTATTATATTTTTGATGTATAGTTTTGTGTTTTCATTGTTTTATCACTCGTATACAGTACTCGATTATATTATCGATTAGTTTTATTTCAGCTTTGGTGGATACAGCCCTAATGATCTTTACATCTAATGGTGTTCCAGCACAGCAGTAATAAACTGTCGTAAAACATTTGTTAGATAACATTTTATCACAAAATATTGCAAAAGTTATTAATTGTTACCTTATTCTAACTCAATCTTTATGTTATCTTGTTGTGGAAGAACGGGATCCCAAATACAGATATTTTTATAAAAATGGTAGAATTTACTTTTATAAATAAAAGTTACCAATTTTTTTACTGTGAAATCTTATGTTAATAAAAATGATACACGATGGTATATTATAGTTAATGTTTTTTTTATTCTTGTCTTTTATTTCAACTGAAGCTATCTTACGATCAACAATGAACAGATAATAAATAGTAAAACATGCATCAAATAAAAGGCTCTTTAGTCAACTTATCCCGCTCGAACTTATCCCGCGGGATCAGTTGACCTAATGAATATTTTGAATCGGGCAACTGATCCATTGATACATTTTATGATTTGTATAGACACGTAAAAAAAATTTTCTACTTTAGATTTAAGAAAACAACAGTGCAACCAAAAAAACTTTAAAACCTAAAACTTCAAACGGCTACATCTAAAGTCCTCGATCGGACATAGTCACATTATGCGTACCTACATCATTAGTTGTCCAGAATCGTGGTGCACGAAAGCGTATTAAACAATACCGCTACAAAAAACCATCGTTTGTTCGTTCGTTCGTTCGTATGAGTCAGTGGCCAACTCTGGTGACAGAGTTTCCAGGCCGCCCGAAGGCCTCTGTCATGGCCTAACAACTTTGAAAAAAAACCATCGGTATAGGTACTAGCTCAAATAAATGGATCAGTTATTACGCAGTGAAATATGAAAAATATCACTCACTGATATTTTTTATGTTATTTCGAAATGCCCAGCAATCAAATCTAGCGCTGCAATACCACTAAAAATAGTCCAGTGACCAATCCAGCACAGAACTGGATTGATTTGCTGGATTACTGGACTGGAATAATGTAAGCTTAGAAATGATTTTGATTATACTTTCAGGATTGTTTGTTTCCTGTTTTATAGAAGCCGACTGTTAATAGTCGGCAGTCATCGTATTTTGCGTGGCCGCTTTTACGTTAAAAGTAGGTAGCAAGCACAGGCGCGGCAATTCTGGGAGGCAACACTCCTATCGAATTTTGACGCTTTCTGTCGGGTGAAACTATAACATATCTACATTGCAATTAATTGCACTTAACGGACTATTAATCCACACTCTTTAAAAAATAGACACAATAATAAACCTTACCAGCCTCAAATTAGGTTTTTTTCTGTCAGAATTATCCAAAAAAATCATAAACCAAACCAACTATATTTAATAATGGTATTGAAAAACAACCAAATCCCTGGTGGTAGGACTCTTCAGCAAGATTCCGTCTTGGTGGGTACCACCGTAGTGTCAGATATTCTATCTCCAAGCAGTAGTGTGCAAGCATTACTGTGTTTAGGTTTAAAGGACACTGTAGCAAGTGAAATTACTGGGCGAAAGAGACTTAACAACAATGTCTCGGCGTGATAAGCGCAATGCAGTGCCACGGAAACACTTAAAAACTTTAAGCTTTGGCTGGCACTGCATCTGTAATAGTCAGGCGTGGTGCTTAATATCAGGTGGGCGCCTTGATTGTCTTGTCACTTGCTGACATAAAAAAATATAAATATATATTTTAACTTTTTTGCACTACGCATACTCAAATCATATTTCAACGACTATGCCAACATCAGAATCTGAGGTTTCTCTATCACGTTTACTAGGTAGTTGTTAGTTTATTATTATCAAGACTTTGATAATAAACCGACTTCACGTAAGCACTTAGCACCGGGTCCTTGCGGTCGTTCAGTGTAATTCCAGCCTAAAGCGTTTGCTTAGTTATGTCAATATGAGAACGGCGGATATTAATTTTCATCATACTCGCTAAGCCGCTTCGTTAGAACATACATCTATCGTGACTGCCAACGAAATAAACAAAATATATAATAACAAGCGTGAATCGAGGCTCCAATAGGGAAAAACGTGAAAAACGCACTCACAAGTCAAAAACAAAGTAGTTGTAGTGAGTTGTATCCAGATAAATACTGGCTTGTTGATTTCTTAACTATACATAATTATATTAACTATTTAATTATCTTTAGCGTCGGTGCCGCATTTACAACACAATATAAATAATATTTTAGGTTCCCGCTTCTATTACTCAAGATAATCATCATCATCATGACAGCCTTCTAATGTTCCCACTGCTGGGACACTGGCCTACTCTCGGGCGAGAGTGATTGGTGACTCAAGAAAATGTTTTATTTAAAATAGAATTTTCCAAAATTCAACTAAAAAAAACCAAAATAATTTACTTGGGTAAAAAAAAATATTCATCGACGAAGTATGCTATAAAATTTAAATACCCATGTAAATTTTTTTAATAATCATAATTTACGTTGTCATCATCATCATATCAGCGGATAGATGTCCACTGCAGGACATACGCCTCCCCCAAAGAGCGCAATGATAACCGATTCAACCAACTTCCTGCGACCGCTTTATGTCATTTTGTTCCTGAAAATGTCATAAAGTCTAGTTCACCTTTGCTAAAATTTTCTTTTAACAAAATATAATGCAGGTGTACCTGTAAACATAATCATAGTTTCAGAAAAAAAGTAATAGAGATCATTATATTTCTTCGATAGGCTCCCATGCATAAAACAACGTCTTTGTAGATAACGACGTCGATAAAAGAACAATAATATTACCATTTTGCAGGGTAAACACACAAGCTGCCGCCCCGAGTGATAAGGGTTCGAATGCCTGACACCAATCCTTTGAAGTTAGCGTTTGACAGGTGACAGTAGACACACAAATATGGCGGTCAATTGACTTGTTCGGAAAGTTGTTAGTATATAAGTACTTAGATTTAAGCTTAAAGAGAATCACTTTCACGGACAGCGGTCTTTTACTGATTTGTAATTAAATACGGTTTCCCTGAAGACAAAGTTTTTTTGGAACTTTGTATAAAAATAACTTCAAAAATAAATTGTGTTGTGGAAGGCAACTCGTGGTGAATGAATAGTCCTGCCTGCCTGATACATCCAAGTTCGGGATTTTGACGTTGTGGTTCAAACATGTTGTTGAAATAGCTGCTGGTATTGATTGTAATAATAATAACCTATCTGGTCTGAAACTAAATAAGTAATACCTACTTCGTTTTTCTTATTTTTGTTGGGCACTACAATTATTTCTTCACGCAAGCGGTAGCCAACTTATAACAATTTATTTTTACTCCAACTTCTTCAACTCGTAATATCACTGTCAAATATGCTTTTTTTTTTTTTTTACTTTTGCTAGCGTCATATTTATTGTTTATTACTTTACGTATATTTATATTTACGCGGTAATGTGTAGATCTGACATCCGTGATTCATTGCTTGGTTCCAACGGAAGATCAGCGTTGTGTTGCCAAGACACAACAAATGCTGAGTTGGACGCCAATTTGTGACGTGGTGTGGATAGGGTGCTTTGACACACACATTCGTTTAGTTTTGCGGTTTTGGTTAATATTATAATTTTTTTTTGTTATTTGTACTTCATGTTTTTTTACTTAGTTAGATAACTAACTATATTATTTTGTTTGTGTTGTGTTTCTACTATTTAGTTTTAAACCTTTTGTTTCATCCTATCTACTGTCACAAATAAAAGTTTTTTCTTTCTTTCTTTCTTTACTTCTTTTCTATAAGTGCATAACATAATAATATAAGTGGAACAGTGTATATTTTTTGCATAATATATCTTCGCTTGTGTTTACTGATATATTAACGACTCTATATTTTAACCGATTTGATCTGCTTCACAGATCTCCTAACGATTGAACTACCGCTAAAACAGTATGTTAAGATGCAGGCACTTACGGTTCAATTATCGGTTGATTTTTTTCTTTATGGTGTACGCTCCAAATTTCAAGTTTCTAGATCCAGCTTTTGAGGCTCTACGCTGTAGTTCAGTATGTCACCAAGCTTCTTCTAATATTATTGGTTATATAATAGTATTGGTTTATTGATAATTACTATAATTTGTCTGATATCATTCATCTATTTTTTGATATTCTGATTTATTATGTAATAGATTTGCAATTTAAAACATTGTTACAAAATGCACATTCTTATATTTTATTCGGTTAATACTCAGAGGCGTGTTGCGTTCGTTCGTTACCGATGGTTCATTTTAATCCTACCACATTAACACTCCCCGTCCTCCCCGTTCACTCCCCCAGCCTGGAGAGGGATTAAGCTTGCGTTATATTAATAAAAAAACCCGTAGTGTAATCGTAGTTGGTTTTATTTGAGCAGATAAAAATATATGGCATCATGAATATGTGTATGAATATGCTAGGGGAATATTATTTTGTCTTTGTATTTTTTTTCTGATAAATAGAATCAGATTAAATCCTTATTAAACAACTAATTATTAACTGTTATGATATAAATTTAGCAGTTTCTTAAAAGTGAAACTTTAGACTAGCCATCTACGTATAATTAAAGGCTAGGCCATTAAAATTATGTGCTTAAATTAAATTATCTTTTTAAGAGTAGTAGAGTTCTTTGTGATAGAGCTCGTCCGGGGAAGGACTACCACCATACTTATTTCTGCCGCCAAGCAGTAATGCTCGCATTGCTGTGTTCCGGTGTGAAGGGTATGGTTTCCGGTGAAATTACAGGCACATGAGGCTTTCGATCTTAGCCTCAAGGTGGCAACCCGCGAGTGATACCTCTGGTATTGCAAGCGTCCATAGGCTGCGTTAACCGCTTACCATCTTGTGGGCCGTACGATTGGTTGCCACTCCAGTTGTATATAAAAAAAAAATCTTAGTATTGGTGAAAATAATAATAATTATTATAAAAATGAATGAGTGTCTTTTTCACACATATCACTCGTAATCTGGTTCGTATTTCGGAATTTTGCTCAAGCATTTGTTTTTGTGACTATTAACATATTAATAAAAACCTTCTAAATAATTGACAATTATTAGTGTCAACGTCATTTCAGTTCTTTGGAAAATTCTTCAGGAAATGGGCAATAACCATGCACATCTTTTATTCCAAAAATAGCTGCAAAGCTTTTGGTACAATGTACTGATAAAAGCTAAATTCAAACGAAAAATTTTGTTCAGCATAAACCTGTAAAAATTACTAGATATATAAAACCTTTTTTATCCTAGCCTAGGCTAAGCTGAACAAATTACCTCTGACCTTTTTGGGAGGTGTGTTCGAAACAGATGTTTCAAATGAAAGAAAAATCACAAGCTTGAAAATATTAACATTATTATGCCTTAGGCAAAAGAGTCTTTAGTAGCGTACTAATAATATTGTTTACTAGACTAGTCTTTTACTTGATATAAAAAGAGATTTTGAAGATTTAACTTTTAGCTCTTAATATATGTAGATAACGAACTATTTCGCAAACAAAGTTTTTAAAAAATACAACAGAATAGGAGCACAACCTTGCGAGGTTGGGATAAAACACATTTTTTCATGTTACACTAGCGGCCACCTGCAGTTTTACTAGTATGGTACCAGGATAAAAAGTTTTATACAGGTCATAACCAGACTTCATCTAAATTTTTTTAGCTGTTACGGGTTACTACAAACGTCCGAACTAATTATAAAATTAAAGCGAATAATAATATTATAATAATATGGTTTAAAAGATCGTTACCAGGTGGTAGGACTTTTCAGCAAGAGTCCGACTTGGTGGGTATCACCGCAGTGACAGATATTCTACCTCCAAGCAGTAGTGTGCAGGCATTACTGTGTTCTGATTTAGGTTTGAAGGGCACTGTAGCAAATGAAATTACTGGGCAAAAGAGACTTAACATCAACGTCTCGGGGTGATGAGCGCAGTGCAGTGCCACGCTGAACTTAAAAAATTAAGCTTTGAGTGGCACTGCATCTGTTATAGTCAGGCGTGGTCCTTAACATCAGGCGGGCGACTTGACCGTTTTGTGACTTTTAAAAAAAAGTTTTTTAATATATTTTTTTTAAATTACTTTTTTTTCTTTTTATATCACAGTGATGTTATAGAGTGCACTGTAAGAATAAAATTTTTTAAAATTTTTATTTAGTCAGCAGAAAAGTTTTATTAGATCATCATCATTTTACAAAAAAGAGACCCAAGAAACCTCACATAACGACATAACGACGTAGTTTTACCACGAAACTTACGAACACTTCAAAAGATCAGTAACCCGCCAAGGGCAGTCGCATGCATTCTACCACCACCGCAAATGGAGGAGAACCAAAGTTTAAACGGTGTAGAGAAATAACGCGAGACCTCAGATTATGTGAACAGTCCACTGTCCACTAAAGCCTGTGTGTAAAGCGTTTACAGAACGTGTAGCGTGCGCTGAAAACGTTACCAGTAACTTGAAAGCGTTCTCTCAGAACGCATGCATCAGCACATGATTAGGCGCCGTACGCTCCAACGCCATACGCAAATGCCAAACACCTGGCATTCAATGTTCAGCGGCGGACTAACCAAACGACAAATATTAAATCGATAATGATTAGTCAATCTGAAGCATTCATCCAGCCTTCTGATGTTCCCACTGCTGATACACTGGCCAGACAGACAGAGTGATTGGGTCTTATATCCACCACGCGAACCCAATGCGGATTGGTGGATGTCTTTCGAATTTTTAGCTTTTGGACATGCCGGTTTCCTTGTTTCCATGTTTTCCTTCACCGCATGAGAGCACTGACATTGCGTACATACATTTATCGAATAGAATAATCCATCGGTGCACGTATCCAAACGCACGACCTTCGATCGACCACGACGGATCAGAAGGCAGGGTCACTACCACTAGACTACCAGTGCTCGTGAAGAATGAAGTCTGTATATTAAAAGTTTACATTTCATCATAAAGTATTTGCATTTGCAGATTTATCGTCAGTAGTTTAGAACGCAGCACCTTGATACAGCCTCGATTAGAAACAACTTTGTATTCGTACCATGACGATAATCATCGCACGTGATGCTTACCAGACGAAAGTTAGCCGGCTACTGCTGCCGGTGTGAGCCACAATACTAGACTTTGTTCGCAAGTTTGTACCGGCAAACGATACAATCTTGGATGGAATACTAAATACTGTTTATTTAGAAAAAACTCTACGGTTCTTGTAGCATACAACAAACACTAGAACTAAAAAGCCACCATAATCATGTAAGTACTCGTATTTGCAAATTAATAGTTTGTGTCGATTGCGTACATGTTTGGTATTATCATAAATCTTAGGACATTTTTAGAAATACACATAAAATATAACTACGTACCAACCTTGTTATATTCAAATATCTAAAACGGTTTTTTATTACCTACCTATTGTTATCAAATAATAATATATTTAATTTGTACTATTTAGAATACAAACTTATAATTTGTACAGTTTAATCATTCGTAGTGATTTGAATCTAGCAACATATTATCTAGATGCTAGACAGCTAGATGGATGCACTTTTCATAATGTT
The DNA here is from genome assembly GCA_951394395.1 of Colostygia pectinataria. NCBI lineage: Eukaryota > Metazoa > Arthropoda > Insecta > Lepidoptera > Geometridae > Colostygia > Colostygia pectinataria. The sequence continues at coordinate 8,772,223 of OX596362.1, forward strand.
TTTTGTATAATATAGGTGCCTATATATATTGATTTTGGTTTTGTAAATAAAATTTAATACATTCATAAGTTGTCGTTTAAGTGAATTGTATAATCTTTTGGGAATAAAGCTCTTAAACCAAAAGGCGTCACAGTGGCCAGTTGCCTTATTCTGCGGAACCACTATATCTTGCGGGTCGGCAATCTCGTGGGATGTTCCTGCGACTTATTTATTTGCCGTTGTTTTAATTATAAGAGGCAAGTTAACATTAAGAATTCCATTACGAAAATAGATTTCGGGGAGAGGTTTTCGTAGAGAATTACTTTTTAGTTTGGTTGTTTGGAGGGCATAATTGATACGTTGTATGCATCATTGAACCAAAATTATCTCCAAATCATTCATTAAATAGTAGTATTTTGTTATCTGTAATAAAATAAAAATAAATAAAACGTTGATAGACAATTCACACCCATAGTAACCAAAAAAAAGTTATCCTGGGTGGAATTTGAAAACCAGTGCAGACAACAGAGCTACTGAGCTACCAACTGAGCTGTAAGACCAGTCACAGTCATTCAGATTGAATGTAAATTATAGGTCTCACAACGGATCTCGGCCTTAGTGAAATTAGCCGTTTCGATGCGCAATAGAGCTTTTTCAAACTAAATTGTCTTTGCGCATCACAAACGGCTAACTTCACGGAAGCCTAGATCCGCTGTGCGAACTATACCTAATTGTATTATGTTACTACATCGAATACGACAAGTCGTCCTCTCGAAACTCTAAGGATTTACAAATTCAAATAGAGGGCGAGGCGACAAAGCGTTTTGTCAAGGCGTAGTTATTAACCGAGCGGAAATTAGACACAAATGGCGAAAAGTTTCCGGATCATTGATCTTTAATACATACTGGCCTGCTCCGGAAATAATGTTTGTTATCGTGACTCGAAGCTTTGAATATAATAGAGCCCACAACATTCAGCGGGTAAAACCACAGTATATAATAAGACTAGTGGAAAACCCCGTGGCTTTGTCCGCGTTTATTTTCCTAAAGTATGAGTCAATTGCCAACTCTGGTTTTTTTTCCACTAAAGTTTCACCTGGTAGGACGTTTTTACAAAAGCCCTTGTTTGCGAATGCCACCGCAGTGCCAGATGTTCTGCTTCCAAGCAGTAGTACATAAGCATTACTAGATACTACGTCACAGTAACAAAAAGTAAGTAATTTCTTCTTCTTCTATGAGACCACTCAAAGGCCTATGATATGATGAAAGAGTAGTAGAGTTCTTTGTGATAGAGCTCGTCCGGGGAAGGACTACCACCATACCTATTTCTGCCGCCAAGCAGTAATTTTTTTATTTTTTTTTTATTTTTACATGTTTGGAAAACTAACAGTTTATATCATGTGAGAATGGTAATGCTTAAAAAATAGAACAGGATTAACCTAAACAGTTTTCACTATTGTAGTAGTGTAATGTTTGCATTGCTGTGTTCCGGTCCGAAGGGTATGGTTTCCGGTGAAATAACAGGCACATGAGACTTCTGATCTACGTCTCAGGGTGGCAACCCGTGAGTGATACTTCTGGTATTGCAAGCGTCCGTAGGCTGCGGTAACCGCTTACCATCTTGTGGGCCGTACGCTTGATTGCCACTTTAGTTGTATAAAAAAAAATGGCCCCAGTCACAGTAACACAACGATTTTATGTTTTGAATATGTAGAACTATACACTGTTTTATATCATCATCATCATGTTTTATATCTTGTGCAAAAAAAATACAACTACTTGCAGAGATTTTAGATTTTTAGCGCTGTGCTTTTGTTTGAGCGCTCAGTCGTGAAAGTAAATTTTCATCAAAAATGTTTTCTCAGATCAATGTAAAAATACACTAAACTAAGTTTTTGCGATAATAAAAATATGGGTCTTCAGGCGTCTTAAATATGCGTGAAAATCATTCACGAGATTTAAGTGCTCGTATATAAAATAAATAATCGTACCTTTATCACAGAATAGGTATTAGTACTATACGTACAGAATCGCCACTCCCTACCTCTCACCGGTTTTACTTACCTCACCTCAGTCACGAGATTGCCGGCACCTTTTGCTGGTACTGAAGCTAAGAGCTAAGGCACGCGTTTATTTTGATTTAGTAGATTTATTTTGTCCAAGCGCTCGCATGCCAGTGTGCTATCTTGCTCTTGCTATAATCGGGGGGGATTTTATTGAGAGTGTCCGGGGTGTGCCTTTACTATCAAGTACTTAATCTGTGTCTTTGATAACCCGACAGAATATTATAAATACATCTGCAAAAGCATTGAAAGATATTTAAATTCGATTTATAAACTTTACCAACTAGGTAAAAGCCTTTCGAAATTTGTGGAAAGACCTCAAACAGAGAAACACATAAATCTTTGCGGAAATCATCTAAGAAAGCCGGTATTCATGAAATGTTTTGCAGTAGTTTCTTTGCTACTGATGAAATAACTAGCGCAAACAAGTACAAGTATGTTCGTATGAACATATATTACTTGTACTTGTTTGCAATCATACCAGCTCCTATATGTAGTATGGTAACACTGTAGCTTACAAAATATCGCAACGACTTTGTTTGCTCAATCAAAGCCTACGTACAAGAAAGTCGCTTTTGTAGAGAGTTCATAGATGCGTATATTCTTAAAAAAATCGACTTAAAAAGCAAATTATGTTTAAAGTCTTTTAAACAAAACTATTAGAAATAGAAATAGAAATAGAAAAATATTTATTTAACGCCACACAATAAACATAAAAATAAAAATAGCAAAACAAATTAAAACTAAACTATTGTGATAACAAAATCGATGCTTGACTGCGAGCGATGTTCTTAAATACGAGCCTTGGTTCACAGCCTACCCGATGACCTCCGTCATTATAGTCGTCACGTCACTATTATAGCTGAAACCAACAGCTCGATGTGCCTTTCATAACACAGAAGCACTTACTTGTAAACACAAAAAGCAAACACGCCCAAAGGATAACCGCAGTGAACGTTGTTTAACTAAGTAGATCTGTAATAACTAAGCGAGCTGGATACCTCACGAGCGCTTGCAAATGATTTGGAATTTGCACAAACTCCCAGTACTCTGAGTAGGTACTTTAATAAACTTAAATTGACTTGGAAGGCCGTGCCATCGTCTTAAATATACCGCAAAGTAATACCGCAGCGTCTCGGCTAGTTTAATTAATTAAAGTAAGCTTCTAAATGTTATTCTCAACTATAATACTTACAAAGACACTGTAGATGTATACAGGGTAATTCACTTTACAGGGAAGCAGTCTCTTTATCCATGATTCGTTTTGCTATACCTAAGCTTGCCATGGTCTCGCACTGTTGAAAGTGAAAGTGACAATGGATAAAGCTTAAGTTTAAGTAGGTAATTTTCTTGAAGTATCTCGCATGTTTCTATCGGAACGTACAGCAAGATGGATCGTGTTTAATGCGCTTAATGGCGCATAACTGTTGCTAGAGAACCTCGTCGCCTTTCCGTCGACGCAAAAAAATTTCAACTAGACACCCTGTATAGGAAAAACCTGCAAGCGCTTCTAGATCCATGCTACAAACAATGGCAGTGCAGATCAGAGCAGTGCAAAGGATTGTGGGCTTAAACTTAGTAGCATAGTATAATCATGATTTATTTAATAATCAATGTTTTATGCAATCGTATAATTTTATAAAAATTAACTTATAACAAAAATTACATTCTTGTTTCAACCTAAATTAGAAAACGTAAATTATGACAAATTTATTATATTATTATAATTTGAAATCCAACATTATTACCTACCAATCTAAAAATCATTATTAAATTACTTACCTTCTTCGACACAAATTATTGCTAGGTACCTACTTTTAAAATATATTTATTATAATATAAATACTTATAATAAAAATAAAAATAAATTCAATTTAAAAATAATAATAATAGTACCTACATGTATTTGTATTTGACCTACTGAGAGTAAATCAACCTTCTTTATTTATCAACTTACTTCCTACTTATTTAAACTTCGGCCTTTCTCCATGTTGTCATACCCTTTTACAGGGTTCATATGTGATACTACCACCTGTTATATAACAACTGTAAATGAACCAACCATATGAGAGCAATAAATGAATTGAGTAATTGAGTACTTTAGGTCTATGTATAATCATCATATAGCATAAAACAATATCGCCTACCGCCTTCTGTCCCTATTTATGTACTCTTATAACTTTTGTTTTGTGTAGTAAATGTACGATTATTACGCAAATGAAATCACGGGTAACAGCTAGTAGAGTAGAGAAAAGAATTTCCCTAGGAGCTTCTTTGTGTCAAAATCCCCTTCAGTCCGAGCTTCAAGCTCTAAAGGGGATTTTAGGATAGAATAGAATAGAAAAATATTTATTTAACGCCACACAATAAACATAAAAATAAAAATAACAAAACAATTAATAATAATAATAAATAATTTTGACACTAAAATATATGTTATTTTTTATCACTAGCAACCCGCCCCGGCTTCGCACTTAAACTTCCTCTTGAATCACTCTATCTATGAAAAAAAACACATTAAAATCAGACAGACAGCGCGGTCAGATCAAAGGGACAGACAGCGGAAAGCGACTTTGTTATATACTGAGTAGTGATATTAAAATTACAGGTTAAATGCACCAAATTTTGGTTTTGATCAGTTAGGAAATAACTTTATATAACTATGCAACTTCCACGCCAACAAAGTCGCGTTAAAGCAAGTTTATCTTATATCGAAAAGCTACACAACGTATATCAAAATTCTCACAAAACTTGTTTACTTAAACATGACCAAACGTCGTAACTTTGCATAACACTCTCAAGAGTTTTTATAACAAGATAAGTTTTGCTTCGAGTGTATAGGTACCTAAAAACCTTAGGTAGCCATCTTGTCGACCAATACCTGAAATTTCGCTTTGGATACCGTTTTGTAGCAGGTGACTGTTATAAGGATCTACCCGGCTTAACACCGCTCAGTATTTTACTGTGCGAAAGCATTTTGCATTGAGCTCGTGGTCACCAAGTCAGAGTCAATTAATTTTATTTAATAAAATCGTAATAACCACCTTAAAACGTTCCTTAGCCGCGAAACTGGTTGAACGTATTTTTATGCAAATAAACAATCGAGTTTTTCAAGAAGCAGAAAACAAAATTTGGAAAAAAAATGTGTGCTCTTGATAAATCAAGGTTTAAATGTGCTGTAAAGTAATTTAGCAATTGCGTTTTTCCCTAGTTCATACGAGTCAGTGGCCAACTCCGGTGACAGAGCTTTTAGCCCGCCCGAAAGCCTCTGTCATAGCCTAAAAACTTTGAAAAAGCCGGGGCCCGGAACCGCCTGCCTAATTTGTGCTTAGCTTAGGTAAGTGGATTAAGAGTTACATATATTTTGAAATCCATGAATGTGAAACTACAAATCAGTTAACTGCTTACAATTATTATGATACGGATAATATTGATAGTAGAACCAAAACCCATAAAAAAAACACTTTTGCAGAAAATTATTCAAAAAAGCTGACAGTTACTTTCGTTATATTTCTTACTGTTTAATCCTTCCCTGGACTCACACAAATATTGTGAGAGCATAATTAGCCAAATCTGTCCAGCCGTTCTCGAGTTTCAGCGAGACGAACGAACAGCAATCCATTGAGATGTAAGAAGTTTGAGCCTCGTTCCAATAATCTTCGACGGGGATCTCATTCACACCCTAATTACACAAATACAGCAAAACAAACCGAAATGGAATAGAGTACGAATCCGTTGAATAGTGGCACAGAATAACGGGCTCCTGGTAATCCTCTTAGCAAGGATCTTAGTTTTTGTTTACTACCACTACCCACGGAGATTACAGGATAAAATGAGGAAAGTGCTGCAAAGGTAAATCTCAACTTATTCTCAGTGCTACATTTTGTTGTCTAACATCACTGGAATGACATGGACATACCACATTTTTTTTTTCTTTTCATCTTGGCTTTGCTCGTTTTGCACATGTTTTCTTTTTTTTAATTGTTTTTCAATTTCTGTTTGTGTTTTAAAAAATGTATAAACATTGTAAGGATCCGCAAACTAACGAGGATGAAAACCACAATCAAGAGCATTTTGAAACGACAAATGAATATAAATCAACGAAGAACAAGCATCAGAACATAGACATATAATATGTTTTTTTTTTATATACAGCTGAAGTGGCAACCAAGCGTACGGCCCACTAGATGGTAAGCGGTTACCGCAGCCTATGGGCGCTTGCAATACCAGAGGTATCACTCATGGGTTGCCACCCTGAGACGTAGATTGAAAGTCTCATGTGCCAGTAATTTCACCGGAAACCATACCCTTCGGAACGGAACACAGCAATGCAAACATTACTGCTTGACGGCAGAAATAGGTATGGTGTTTTTACTATTTCGAATTTGCACCGCTTTGTGAAGAATCTATATTATTGCCTTGCATAAACATGTTAACTGTCATTCGGTTATCGGTATACCGCATAAATGTATAATTAATAAGCATAATGTCTTTTGTACTTTGGATATAATTGCGATTAAATTAGTCCAAAGGAATGGGATATAATCAATTCATTACAAGCGTGTTGCATTGGTTTCGTTACCCGTATGGTTCAGGAACAAAATTCTACTAATACCGCACCGCAGTTACAAAGAGAGCCATCTACAGATCGTTACAAACGACCGCTAGATAGCTCAACTGTGATCCCAATCACTACGAGACGAAAGCGTTCCCAACATGCTAGCAACATTGCCATATTGAATGGCATTCTGATTATGAACCATCCTTTGGAGCCTTAGTTCATATCATAAAATGCTGGTTTTTTATATTAAATAAACTTATTTGAATATCACTCACATCACTTTTTATCAAAATATAAGGTCAATATTCCAAAGCCAGTGAAAACGCAAGCAAAAACTAGTGTGAATAAATGTAGGTTGTGGTGCAAACGATATGAAATAGCGGAAAACTACATTAATAACACACTCAACATTCGCATACATAGTTTGAACCCCCACTGGGATTTCCTGTGTCGTTGGATTAAAAAACTTTGGTATCAAAACACCCAGACCCCCGGAACATGATGCAAACATTTGTCTTGCAACGGGAAACGCACACACGATCTCTCGCACCTCTACCGGGCCACAGAGGTAGTCTTGGAAGCCATTTGCGTCTAATATGATCATCGCTTACCTACGTAATAGCATCTGGCATCTAAACACATATTTTTTTATACCACCAAGGTGGCAAACGTACATACGGCCCACCTGATGTTAAGTGGTTACCGTAGCCTATGGACGCTTGTAATACCAGAGGAATGCGCGTTGAAGACCCATTAAAAATTTCAAAACTCCTTTTTTGAAGAACCATACTGTAGTGACAACACCCATACTGTCTATCACCAACAGCGATTTTATCACAACAACTATTAGTGTTCATAGCTTAATTTTGACCAATATAATTTTATAAATAAATAAAATAAATAAATAATGCTGGACAATCCACACAGCATCATCTAGCCCCAAGATAAGCTACTGTTAAACAGAGCTATGTTATGGTACTAGATGACTGATATATACTTAATACAATACAATACATAGATAGATATTTTTTTATTATATATAGAAAATACCCAGAACACCCGGAACAAATATTTGTAGATCGTACAAACATTTGTCCCGAGGCGGGAATCGAACCCGCAACCTCTGCGTCGCAGGCGGACCTGCGCCCGCTGCGCCACATCGGTCGTCAATTTATTTATTTACCTGGTGTTAAGATACTGATGTGTAAAAGAACAGTTATTTCATAAAACTGTTTTCTGGTTATCGTCACCGATTTCACTCCGACATTCTCTGCAAACACCACATGGTGCGACATGTTTTATTCCAATTTCGGAAATTTCAAAACTTTTAGTATAGTTCGCACAGCGGATCTAGGCTTCCGTGAAGTTAGCCGTTTGTGATGCGCAAAGACAATTTAGTTTGAAAAAGCTCCATTGCGCATCGAAACGGCTAATTCCACGACGGCCGAGATCCGTTGTGAGAACTATAAACGAGAATAAGTAATACTTCTGCTTTAAACATAAAAGAGGCGTCAAAGAAATATTGTTACAATTTATTAATAGGAGAGGTCTTGAATAGAGGTCCCAGTTTCTACCATTACGACCCTTTCGAAATACTGTAGTGTAAAATAGAACTATTCATTATTGTACCAGCAATTCGTCTACTGGTCTTTCTGGATCAATATTGAGGTAGGCTTCCGAATTTATCGTACTAGTCCAGTACCGATCGTAGAAAGTCGGTGGATGGTAAAGAACCACGATTAGTTGTTCTGGGAGAGGCCTATAGCCAGCAGGGCAGCTTAATATTTTATAATTTAATTGTATTTTTATTATTGATTTTAATGTTGACGATGCTTTTGCAGATACCTACCTTCTTAGTTTTTAGATTTTAGATTCTATTTTTGTTTCAGTATTAGATATTTTTATTGCTGTTTTATTTGACATGTAATTAATATTTAAAGTGTAATATTGTATTTCTGAAATATCCAAGTACTTGTAATTTGTCAAAGGATGAAAATAAATGAAATGAAATGAAAGGGACGTGCATTAGCTGTTTGCTGAAACGTTTAACCTGGTATTTCGTATATAATATTTTGTTTGTTAATAAACTAAAAGTAATATATTATTTTCTTTCATGAATACAAACTCGACGTGTCACGCAAAATTGGTACTTTTAGGCACGGAAAAATTAATATTGTTAGCGTCCCTCCTGCTTTCACTGCATTGAACTTACTATAGACATACAGATCAATACTTACGTTCTATGTATTGACAGTAATAAAACAATATTTTATTTACAAAGGTTCGCTATAAAGCTTGTTTTCGTCTGAGTGATTTATCATGTATTTTCAAGTTGAATATTTTAAATCACGGATTTCGGACTGTCATGTTTGGAAATAGTTAATGTGGCATGTGTAGTCTACTATTTGCGGGATGCTGACGAAGGTAGCCAGACTTATAATGAAAGTTTGTCAATGTGAATAAAGGTTTAGTTTAAAGAGGTTATTTTTTTTTATACAACTGATGTGGCAACCAAGCGTACGGCCCACAAGATGGTAAGCGGCTACCGCAGCCTATGAACCCTTGCAATACCAGAGGTATCACTCGCGGGTTACCACCTTGAGGCTAAGAACGAAGCCTCATATGCCAGTAATTTCACCAGAAACCATACCCTTCACACCGGAACACAGCAATGCGAGCATTACTGCTTGGCGGCAGAAATAGGTATGGTGGTAGTCCTTCCCCGGACGAGCTCTATCACAGAGAACTCTACTACTCTTATTTGCTTGTTAGCCCTCAAAAACATGGACCTAATTTTTGAATATCGAATTGGCTTTATGTGATTGCTAGCTATATTTTTATGCAAGGAAATAAATATGCACTCGTGACGAAACTGGCTAAGTTATGTGCTGATCTGCAGGATCCGGGAATTGGTGACTGCAAGAGGTAATATCAACAGAGCGCTTCTTTCTATTGAAATGAACGCCATCACCAGTTGGCCACTGACTCATACGAACATATTTTTTACAGCACAAGTAGGTAGTTCAAGATAATAATAAATTACTATTCTTTCAGCTACAGTTATTAGCCAATCAGAACCTGCAAGCCATGTCTTCGAGCAAACTAATCTTAATTAAACTTTTCTCAACAAGGCCAAGAGCATCACGTCAAACCCACGTCAGGAATTAAGTCAACACGTTTGACATTAATCAGAGAGGCTATTGCGCTAATCTTGAACGGAAACATTTTGGTTCCTTTCGGTATCTGTTACGAAACATGCTTTTCTAAATTCGAACATAACAACGTTGAATTAAAGCTGAAATTATAATGTGTTTCGCTCTAGCAGTTAAGACAGCTCAACGCACTATGTGTTATACAAATAACGGTTTCACTACCTTAACGTCTAGCGAAATAAGCCCCCTTAATTCATTGTTTAGGTTGCTGCCAATAGCAGCTTAATGTGAAACCCTTTCAAAAGTATTAATAGCGTTCAAGTAGACAACCATAAACGCTGGCGTCATTAATACTGTTTTCTATACTAATAATAAGAAGATGAAAGATTTATATTTTTGCATTTTTGTTTGTAGCAAATGAACTGAAAAACTACTGGTTCGATTTCATTAAATATTTCACTATTAGAATGCTACATTATCCCTGAGTAATATAGGCTATATTTATTACTAGCGATCTACCCTGGTTTCGCACGGATGCTTAAAAATTAATTGTTTTCAATTCACCCTTGTGAAGCCGCAAAACTACTTTTTTCCGCGTCTTCTTAAAGTAGAATTTTTGGAAATGGACCTCAGTATCATCTATTTAAAAGGAACATAACCGTTAATAATCCTAAAGGACATACCCATTTTGGCATGCGCGCATTCTCTCAAATTAGTAACACAAAGATTTTACTCGTATAAGTTAAAATGTATTGTGTATAATCCTATTTTATTTCATTGAAAAAACCAGCTTCACGAAACGACCAAACTTATCAACAAGATACACAGTACAAGTACTCCTTATTGGCTTGTTTTTCAAATTTTCTCAAAGTACCCTTAAAATAAGGGTATTCCCCTGAACGTTGGAATTCCGACCCAGTTCGGTACATTTAATCAAACGAACCTTATGCAAATGAGCTGAGACAAAAGCATTATTTTTATCGCCGGAGTCAACTACTGGCGGGGCCGGTAGCAACTGCCACTTGTTCTGTGGTTCCGTTGTCAAAGTATTAGAGAACTCGTTATCTGAAGAGAGGTATTCACGATTCACGACTTGCGTTGCCGGCCGTCCGACTTTTCAGATTTTGACCGGACTGGAAAAGGCTTTTATTTGAAACTATACGTGTAGCGCCACATCTGCGGAGCGTACCGCGCGGATTATTCAGTTGAATATGCTCGCAGTGTTTTTTAAGTTACCTACTGACACATCAACCGCTTTCTGAGACACCGCGTTCTGAGCGTTTTATTTTGTCATACCAACGGAATATTACGACCGAAGCTTCAGCCGCTGAACGATCCGCGCGGTACGCTCTGCAGATGTGGCCCTACACTTAGACGCCATTGACTCAGTTAGCGTAGAGTTACTTTATTTAAAGCCTACTAATACTAATAACGTAAGCTCGCTTAGGTTATTAGTAAAATTATTTATTGAAGACATCATAGTTACTTAATCAAATTCAAATTTAAAATATATTTGTTCAATAAAATCAATTTGTAGCGTCATAAAGCTAAATAAATTTACACCAGACCGCGCTACTGAGGTATTTTTACAAGCTTTTGTTAGAATTTGTGAGCTTTTTATACGACAAGTTATCGAATAGTTCACTCGGGTTATCCGTCTATTTTGATTCGCTATCTGCCAACACTATTCACGACCCGGGTAGGCTGATAACAAAACTTTTTCCGTTAAACCTTGCAATTTATAACTTGCGGCCACTTTGGGTTTTGATTAGGTCGGGTTTCAATAGGATGTTTCTAATTTTCTTTGTTCCAATAACAATAGGTAAAATTAACCATAGCCAGTCAAGGACAGCTTTAGGGCAGGTATCCTCTTGCGGAGATGTTTAAATCAACCAATATCACGAAGATGACATACAACAATTTTTTTTTGGAAAGTACCTGTCTACTTACCGCGTTAATTAAAATTCAAAAGTTTATTATTATTGTTATACACGCAATTCCATACGCGTATTTTCTTTTAGTTTGAATACTTACGTAGTTCTCAACAGAGTAGGTACATACCGATTATGTAATTGCTCGGATATTCTCGATCGCATACATTGACAGTTAGTAAGGAATCTAAGTCAAATTGATCAATTAACTCACCAATTCAAGTAGAATGAATCCAATCCAATCGCAATGCTCGAACCTTGGTCGCATTACTTGCTCGATACAGAACAATGGCATATAACTTGGATAGTTTGATGGTATAGCAACATTAAACACAAGAGCTTTTGTGGTTTGCGGGGCACATAATCACAAAAACTAGTTTTCTGTAATAATAATAAATAATGCTGGACAATTCACATAGCATCATCTAGGCCCAAGCTAAGCAGAGAAAGAAAAGACAGAAAGAAAGAAAACTTGGCAAGCGAATTGACACCATGACTCACAGATGATAAATAAACAGTAAATAGTTAGGCTTTTTACAAAAGCTTGTGTTATAGATGATTGATATACTTAATACAATATAATACCTCTGTATAATAGATATTATTTTTTATTATACAAAGAAAATACCCAGAACAATTATTTGCAGATCGTACAAACATTTGTCCCAAGGCGGGAAACCCGCAACCTCCTGCGTCGCAGGCGGACCTTCGCCCTCCACGACACAATGGTCGTCAAATTTCTATGACAGAAAGTTTTTTTTTTCTACAACTAAAGTGGCAACCGTACGGCCCACAAGGTGGTAAGCAGTTACCACAACCTATAAGCGCTTGCAATACCAGAGGTATCACTCACGGGTTGCCACCCTGAGACGTAGATCGAAAGTCTCATTTGCCTGTAATGTCACCGGAAACCATACCCTTCGAACCGGAACACAGCAATGAAAACATTAATGCTTGGCGGCAGAAATAGGTATGGTGGTAGTCCTTTAAGAGTAACTCTGTTACTCTTAAAGTGACGAGAGAGTCACGTACGTCGTTCGCCTTATGTTCACGCCACGCCTGACCATAGCAGTAGCAGTATCTAGCACTGCGTTCGACGCCCTGATACATAGTTGTTATCTTTTGGACCAGTGGTTTCACTTGCTACAGTGCCCTTCAATTACTCCTTACTACAGTAATGCTTGCACACCCCTGCAAGGAGACAGATTATCTGGCACTGCGGTGGTACCCACCAAGAAAGATTCTTGCTCAAGACCACGTTTTTCTTACCTGCTAACTTAGTAGGTCTTACTACCTAAGTTTGGCAATGAATGGCCTTCAGTCGAACGAGCATCGCTAAACAATATTTCCAAGACACGAATACAAATAAATGATTCTGTCGCCATAACTCACACCTCACTCACTATCCATAAATCTATCACACTACTCACCGCAGAATAGAAATAGTAGTAACACCCTTAGGAGTCAGCACCGGTTTTTGATAGACACACTTTTAGATGCACAAATTAGACAACAAAGTTGTGCTTAGATGTTAGAATAAGAATAAGAATTTGTTTATTACACACAATTAGGAGAGCAGTACAGTAAAAAGGCAAGAAAAAAAAGGTCAAAAACAAAAACAAATAAATTTATACACAAAAAAGAAAGAAAGACCTAGCTTTAAGTCACATAGTCTCTCCTTGTGAGTGCGGTCAAACAAGTCCAGTCTCAGCTTTATGCCACTCCCGAACATTAGCAGTTAGCAAAAGTTGCAAACACCTGTCGCCAATTTTTTTAACAAATTAAAACCATGCACCAAAACATACAGAGTACGTGTGTTTTGGTGCGAGTCGGACGCGGGTCGAGTGGGCGTCTATTATTGTTTCATTTGTATTGACGACGAGCCGTATTCCGTGTGTTGCCATCCGTCCGCGTCCGACCCGCATCCGTTCTCTGTGCGTTTTGCGCTTAACGTCTCCCGAATTATGATCCAATAGAAGCTCATATAAACTCTGCTAGTGCTAAGAGCCATGTAAGTTTTACTTCAGGTCCTTTCCATCAGTAAATCACTCACTCCACGGAATTCTCGTAAAAAGCCCCCAAGAACAAGCCACGTCGGTGAGCTGCCAAGAGAGCTCGCACAAGCATTTTATCTTAGTTTTAATTAACAATCTGCCGCTTACCTGACTACCGATTCGAGATCACTCGATGTACACCTGCAGTGTTAATTACGTCTCATCAAGAACGAAATCAAAACACGGCCTCGATTAACCCTTGACAATGTAGCGGTCTAAATTGATACGGGCTGAATACCGTTTGTCATGAATCATGTCATTAATATAAATTATGTTTGACTGTTTTTTATAACGCTTTGGTGTGATAACTGTATGTTATAAATACATAATTAAATAAATAAATTGAAATTGAATGGCATTTCGGACCAACACCTACCAAACTAGCAAGTATTACACAACTGTATTAAAATCCAGTTTCAATCCGCTACGTCAATAAGCCGTCACATTCAATCCACATTCAAATAAATATGACAGATTTTGATTGAAGCATGAAACTGTTTACATCCAAATCATACAGCTGGGCTAAAAATAGAGTTCAGTGGAAGAACCTAAACTGAATTGCATTGGAATTGTGTCGCTAGCTAAAATTTCATGGCTGGCAGTCCTGAACGAAGCCTGATCAGAACTAGTTTATTTATAAAAGGGTCAACCAGCCGAATAGAATGATCTTGAATTAGAGGTTAGACTGCTCGTCAGTAGCAGGCTGCAAACTTTATGATTCAGAAATATTAAGTTTTAGGTGCCATAGCAAGCACACGCCAAAAAATATACGCAAAATAATGCACACAAGTGTGGTGAGAATGGTGCACACAAGTGTGGATCTACCATTTTTAAGGAGAAATATAAATATACAAATAAATATTGGCGGACATTTCACACAGCCCCAAAACCCCAAACTAAACATAGCTTGTTCTATGGAAACGAATTATCTTATACAATAGATATTTTATACATATTTCTGTTGTAAATACTTGTAATACATGGACTAGACTAGGACCAATACTCGCAGATCATGCAAACATTTGTCCCGCAGCAGAATCAAACCCGTAACCTCTCGCTTCTCCAACCGCCCGGTTAAGAAGCGAAAGATTACGCTCGCGCACCGCGCTACTGAGGTCGTCACAATAGATACTTATATGTATCGACAGAGCATTCTTTATCGCAATAAAAAAAAGGCAAACATACCTAATAATAAATAGAGAATCAGATAACCTTTGTATTGTGGAAAAGGGATGTATCGGTATTGCGCACTAGCCATTTTAGATTAAAAGGACAAAAGATGAACAGGATATTGTTTTCTCTTTTGAGGTACGGCATCTTAAATATCGTTATTTATTATAGGTAGAGGCTGCGCAATACATCAGCTAAATTTCGGAATACCATTTTAATAGATTAAAATCGAAATTAAATTGAATTAAGATGGCTTAATACGGATGATTTATGATGATTACACGGGTTGACTGACAGTGCCCTTTATTACGCTATTGTTACGGAAATGTTTTAATTAAGTTTGCGTAGAATGCGTGGACTGCGCAGTGTGCAGAGCTGGCATAAGAAGTACAGAGAAACGCATTATAATACCAACGATGTTATATTCTAAATTAGAATAAAACCGTTAAAAACAAGATGTACTCGTATCATAAAGTAAATTGTATTGTTTTCACAAAAAACGGGATATTTACCATGATATGTGAGTTCTATTGATTTCCAATATTTCGGCGCAGTTCAATGCAAAGTTGAAACGTTGGCCAAGCTAGCTAGATCAGCTAGAGCTACCAAAATACAACTAAATCTACAATTGAATACAACTGAAATCTACCGACTATATTATGTAACTTTCACTAAAAACGGGACTATGATTACTATGATTTGTACGTTTAATGGATTCCCGATATTTCGGCGCAGCTACATGCACCATGATCACGGGAGAACTGAAGTCTTTGCGGGTATGTCTTATAATTCCCATAATATTTCCTAAAAATGCTATGCATTAGGACGCACTATATAGACGTACTGTATAGATAGCTATTTGTAATCTGTGCAAAACACCAAGGTCGGTTCTCGGAACACGTGTTTACAACCGACATGCATCTATCCTCTCTGGGTGTTGCGGTTCCTGGTACACTCGAGCGCTTGGAATTCTCGCCAATAGCTAGCAGAGATTATTAGGTTATGCCCATCTGTCGCACAGCTCTGTCCGTCCGTCTGCCCTTAGGGTGTCAGACATATACATTTATTCATTTAATTCCTCAAGAAACCCCAACAATTTTAATACCTTTTATAGTAGATATTAATTGAAACTATGACAGAGAAATCTGTCACCCTTTATGCAATTGGATTCCCTTGTTACTGGTGAGGATACAGAAGAATATAAAAACATTATATCTCCTTCATTAACAGATATTACCTATAATTTACTTTTGCATGTATTTCAGTAAGAAAAAATTATATAAACCTTGACAGTAAAGATAAATGGGTTAGTTTTGTTCGAAATCCTCTTTGAAGATCCCCTTTAAAGGGACTTTGGTAATTTTTGAGTCCAAATTCTTTGAAACTTTAAGCTCAGCCTAGGGGATTTTGACACATAAAAAATCTAAAATCCACTTTGAAGAAAAAAAATTATTAATCATTATGATGCTAGTAAAAGTAATTACTTTTACTAGTGGTTTTATTTTTATAACTGATTTAAACTATACAAACATTTTCTAAAAAAGTGCCTGATTCATTTAAGTCAGCTAAACACACGCCGCCAAAATTGAAAATGAAACACAAGAAAATATTTGTATAGTTTAAATCAGTTATAAAAATAAAACCACTGCATAATAATGATATTTTTCAACACGTACATATTAAACACAATATGTACAACAGTTTTTACTTAAGCACAGTAGCGTTTATCTTTCCTAAATACATAATCCAAGGTGGCTCTGCTGGAAAGCATTCTTCCTAGCAGAGCCACTAGCGAAGTCGATTTTCTCAGTACCTGACGAACGTACAGAAATAAACGGCATACGTACACTATGTACGTCTAACGTACATTCTTTTAAGATATAAATGATCGGATTCTAACGTGGTGGCTCTGCTGGGTAGTACCACGCGAGTCGCCGTTTAAACACCAAGTGACGTAGGAGTAACTCGACAGCCGACAAACACAAAGAGAGGAACACGTAAGTCTGACGAAAGGTACTAATATCTGTTCTGTGACCAAAGCATAACAAAAATCTGAACAAACATGAACACACTAATTTTGTTATGTAATTATCACAAATTATCAAATGCAAATATAGGATTCTAGAATGGAAACTGCTGTTTTGCTTCATATCCAACATTCAACGGCATACCGTACGCTTTTGCTGAAATTAGTTAGAATGCCATTCGCTAAAATGCCTGTCTCAACGTAGGCAAAATAGCAAATACCATCAGTAATATTTTGCTAAAATAACTCGGTGCTGTGCTAATTAGGCTGTTGGGTCTGATAATCCTATTTTATAATAAATAAATTAAATATGGTTTAACTTACAGGTACTTTTTGATAATACACCCTTATAATCCTATCCCTGTCTTGCCAATAGGGGTTTTAGGATCGTGTGTTTTGGAGGTCATATTACGATATAATTCAATATTAAATACTAAATACTAGCAATAATTTAAAAATAATTTTAAAAATAAAATTTTAAAAATAATTTCAAATATTAAATACTAGCAATGATCCTTGTGATGACTCTGACTTTGTCATAGTTATTTACATTTCCCGTGTAAAAGCTTTCACCGCTTTCACGTCAATATAACTGTGATAATTTGACGGCCAGCGCTTGTTGAGTAGCCAAGGCTCAACGGATTAAATTGAACACTTTCTGATTGTTCTCCTGTTGTTGAATATTCAAATGTCTGCGTTATTAAATCCCGCGGATCGCCATTTAATTTGGACAAATTGTAAAAAATTTGGTTTGTTTTCTCTTTTGCTTTATTGAATAACAAATCTTTGTGGACAGTTGTTTTGCGGAACGCCCCGATTTTTGGTAAAAATACAATTTTATTTTATTTAGTAATATTTTAAGAACTGGTTTTTGTACATACATTTTTTGTATAAACATATTGCTGATGTTTTAAAGTTAAAGGTCAGGAAGCAATGCTACCTCAGATTTCAGCAACCTCGAGCAGCCGTCACAAGTAAATAGCCGTTGATTATATTAAAATTATTTTAATAGCACTTATCTATTCTTAAATATTTATTGGATCATCCTCCAGGAAACAATAACGCCATTTTGTCGTCATTTTACTACCGATTTCTATGCACGACCATTTTCCAAGGAAGGCTCGCATATGTTGGTTACAGACAAAAAATTAATAAAACTATATAAAGGAACTATGCTAGTTGAAAAGGGGTTGGGTACATGCCGCACCCATGCTGCATATTTATGACTTAATCAAGGCAAGCAGCTGTTGCCTACATGGCGCATTACCGCTGTCTGTCTTCAAACTCTTGGAACAAAGCCTAGAATTTAATATATCCCAGTGGATTTATACATGAGAATATGCCCTTAGTTGGGCGAGTTTAAGTAACCATATAGCTGCCTAAGCTCACGAGCGGATGGCCAAACTCGAACAAAGTTAAGTGGAACGAGCATTTTACTTGATAAGCTGATGAAAGTCTGGCGAATAAACTGATATTTTAAATTCACTAAATTTTACCATAAAATACCTAGCGTGAGCGTACGATGCTCCTAATAATGCAGTGCAGTTGAAGTGCAGTGTCGAATAGATTTAATACGATAATGTACTAGACACGGATAGTCGAATCGAAAAAATAGCAATAATTCGCCTTCATATTCTTGTTCTTTCATTGTTTAGGAACCTTGCGAGCTTTACCTTGGTACTTATCCACAGGCGGCATAAAGCGCTGTCGTTTTAAACATAACGCTCATTTTTATTTTGCACTGGTTTATCGTGTATATTAAAGTGTACGACTATAATACCGCATTTTATAACAAAACATAAAAGTTGCCATTATCCGGAATGAAGATCATTCAATGCTTCGCATTATTTATATTTCAGCAGCTTGAAGTTATGGCGCACCAAAATTTTATGCAGATTTTGCCTAACCTAGAAGCGAGATAAGAAGATTTTTACATCATAAGCCAATTCATTACAACAGTCCAAAGTTTGTAAAGAAAGAGTAAGCCAGAATACTAAAATAATTTTAATTTAGAGCAGACATAATCAAATTAACAATCACTGTTCTCGTTATTAGTTTTCCTAGATTAACAGCGGATGCAGTAGAACTTTAATGTAAAAACTGTTCACTTACTCCCGAGCTAAAAGTTTTAAAAAGCGTTCACGGTAATAAATCGTACTTTATTAGCCTGAAGTTGTTTGCGTGTCCACAACAAAATGAATAGAGTTTTTGAACAAACAAAGCGTTCAACACAAAATAACTTTTACCTACGTTTTTTGTAGTCGGGTAACGTGGATTCTTATCACGTAGTGAACACAATATTTTTCAACTGAGCTTTATTATTGCAAAAAACTGACATAATATATAAATTGCGAAAATAGTGTTTCCAGTAAAAGAAGCGGTCGAAGCATTGCTTGCTTGGTCGTCGTCAGAGCAATCACGATTTGGATGTGCGACTGCTAGTAGCAATAATATCTATGTATTTAATTAGTAACTATTAACTCTAAAGGTTTTATGTTCGATTCCCACCTAACACAAACATTTTGTTGCGATGAATATTATTAGTTTGTCATGTTATATATAATATTGACAATTCAAAAAACAACATATAACCTATTACGGAAAGGAAGAAGGGAGGCCTTTATCCAGCATTGGTACAGTATTGTAGTTATAAATAAAAATAAAAAATATTAATTAACAAATTAAAATATGTACATAATTACACTAGCTACAAAATATACAAAATACATATGAAACAGTTGAGCCATCAAAAGACCGTTACAAATAATCTAGAAGAATGAGACGGAAGCGTTCCCAACGTGCTGCATAATAATAAAATACTTATTACATAATTAGGCAAGCCACATAGTAGTGTGTACTACTAGGTATTACTATTCTGCAGATCTACTTTGGGTAGGTCTGAAAAAAAATAGACAAATAGTCAGATACAGAGGCAAAACCATAGTGTATCTCAGTGTCTAAAGTTACTATAACCTCTGTTTGTAAAGGTCAATATCGATTTCAATCTGGGTCGAGTGGTTAGGTGGTTGTAAAATCAAGTATACTCGTATACTCGAATACGATACTGAAACCAACATTACCCAAGAAAAATCGTTTTTTTAATACATGAGAAATGCTCTTAATTCAACAAACATCTAGAATCGAAAACGCAATTACTGCTTTTGATAACATTAAGGCATTTTTAAATTGACGACACTGAAACTGACTGAACACAGAAGAGTTTCTCAAGTCGACTCGTATACAATTAGAAAATCTATTTTGATCAAGCATCAAGTTGATTCTCTAGTTTGAGACAAAAAGCTCGTAGAGCAACATTATATCATACCAAAATAGTTTCCTGAATGAATACACACCCTTTAGCAGCCCTTCCTTATTACCTAAAGTGCAATAACAAGCTATTTTAGCCTTCCTTGACCACAGAAGCCAAAGCTCAAAGAATAAAAAAAGGATTCGTTGACGTATTTTATACGATGAACACCGACTACTACATTATTTACTAGTAATAAGTTAGTTAATCTATGTTATCTATGTTGAGAAGAGAATAATTTCAAAGTCCCCCAGAAACCTACTTTTTTCAAGACAAAGGGATATTCATAAAAGAAACAGCAAATTATTGCGCTTTTTTTTCTTGCCTTTTTTAAGTAAATGAGTAAAGACTATGTGACTAAAGACTGTATTAGTACTTTGTGGCGTAGAGGCAAGTCAATAACAAGATCTTAGCATAATCCGCCTCACCGCGCTCTTGACTTGCAAATGGGCTTGTCACGAAGCAGCCTTCATCATCATCATGACAGCCTTCTAATGTTCCCACTGCTGGGATACTGGCCTACTCCCAAGCGAGAGTGATATATTGCAAAAAGCAATACCATTTCCATATTCTTATTTAATTTTACCAATCTTCATAGAAAACTGCTAAGCAGACGCAATGTAAAGCTTATGTACCTATGTATATGCAAATGAAGTATGCATTACTGACTGACTTGCCAATTGTTGTGACCGATATCGTAAATAATAAATTGAAAGAGAAATCGCGTAACAAACAGAAAAAAAACGTACAGTCGAATTGATACATCCTCCTTTTTTGAAATCGGTTACAAAATCTTAGCATAGCACTGCTGCGTTTATTGGGAACAACCTTTTGTTTATTTGCACATCTAAAGACGTCTAGGCCTAGCAACGTTTAAAAATGATCCATGTGATTTTATAGAACAAAAGTAGATATGTTGACTTTGGCTTTTTGATTGTCTTTGGCTATCTTGTCAAAACGACATGGGTCTTCACATTTTAATTATTTTTCTCGTGTTATTTTAAGTTTTATTGCGTAAATTTGGTGGCAGTTTATCCAATTTAACTTGTTTACTTAGCACAAGTGTTAGTAATTGAAATGGAGGGGTAATGTTGGTTGGTAATTTAGTCAAAGACTTTCCAGGAGAATTTTGAAAGAAAAGTCATCGTTTCTTTCCAAATTTCGTTTGTTTACGTTGCTAAGCGACAATCAAACTAATACACTTGACACTGGCAAAATTGTGGCAAACTAGCCACAGAGGCCATAAAACAAAAGAAGAAGAAGAAGACTTTGGCTTTGACTTTTCGTCTTATCAAGTTACCCATTTATCCGGCATCTTGGAAGTTAGTAGGTACAACTCTAACCACAACGGGTCTCAAGGCGAGGATGAATACAAATCATGGTACATTGGGATAAATAAAATATATTATCATTGTTTATTGTTTTGACATGGAAATTAGACCTATGTAAATAATCTAGGCATCGCAGTGGGGAATAGATTTATGTAGGTACGTTTACTTGAGACGTTTGGCTGGTAAGTAAGTTATATAACTTTAAAAGAGAAAAAAATAAAGATTTACCACGGATCGTAAATAAAAGCGCGCGTAGGCAGTTTCTACATACACACGATGCTACTAACAAAACAATCTAAAAATAAATATCAAACATTAAATAAACGAGGGACTAAAAACTGATAAATGTCGCTATTTATATTATTTACATGTACAAGCCTGAATAAATAATGATGAGTATTTAATCAATAAAAGTAAATACCAGTTTTGATACAGGAAACCAAAAATTTATTACCACGCACGGTGAAAAAACGCGCTACTCCACTTCGATGAGCTAACCATTAAGCTTCCATTGACCTAATTCGAATAGATAATCACACTTTTAACGGAAATTCCTCTGCAAAAGTAGCAAAATCATGGTTATAGTACTGAACACTCCCAAGAGTTTGTCACTGAAGACAGACATCGAGAGGCGAGACTCATTTGTAAACACCAACTTGCCACTTAATTTATGATAGAAAACTTAGTTCACGCGTAAATAATAGTTCTTGAATTAATTAGCTAAGATGAGGGTTCATGGCGGTGCGATTTGAACAGACTAAAGCTAAAACCCATAGTAGTAAACAGTTGAGCTATCTATAGATCGTTTGTAACGGTCTTTATATAATATATTTTGTAGGTAATGTAATTATGTACATATTTTAATATGTTTTAAATAAATAGTAGTAAACTCCGAGTATTTCAATTTAAATTGTTACCATAAGAAATCGAATTAAAATACTCTAGGAAGCTATAGGAAAGCCGTATATTTTTCGGGAAAAATATCTTATGTGTTATTCCAGGCTATAATCAAACTCTGTGTCAAATTTCAATCAGATCCGTTCAGCCGTTGTTGTGTGCTTGAGTAACAAATATTCATCCAAACAAACTTTCGCATCTAAAATAGTAGTAAGATAAGATACAAGGGTGGCAACTTATGATGCTTCTAACATGTAACTTAAGCTTTTCTATGTTGTGTTATGAGGCTAACTTAATATTATACTAATAATAATAATGCTGGACATTCCACGCAGCATCATCTGGCCTCAAGCTTTTTTACTTTTAAACTTAATACAATACAATACATAGTTAAATATTATTCATTATTTACAATATATTATTTTTAACGCCCCGTGCTTCTGTAAAATTCGCAGGGCGACGACAGAATCAGGAGTTCAGATCATAATCTAAAGGGCGGATAAAAAAAAATGTATTAGTAATTCACTATTGTTGAGAGTTATTACTGCCTACCTAGAAAAGGAAGAGTCATAAAGTTCTTTGTGATATAGCTCGATAGAAGAACTACCACCATACCTATTTCTGCCGCGAAGCAGTAATACTCGCATTGCTGTGTTCCGGTTTGAAGGGTATGGTTTCCGGTGAAATTACAGGCACATGAGACTTTCCACCTAACGTCTCAGGGTGGTAACACGCAAGTGATCTTATATCCACTCCAGTGTTAAGTACAAAAAAAAAGTTTTTAGCATTTAGCACTTTTAGTTGTGTATTGTGTATCGTTTTATACCAATAAATTACTAAGTATCTAAATATCTCAATAAATAGGTTTACGACAGTTTTATGATAAAATATTTAAGAAGCATCAGATCTCTGGACCTAAAATAACTAAAATAACTTTACTTTAGTTATAACAATAGATAAAGCTCATGTTTATTGAATAAACATCTTTAAACTGAAAACAACCCTAAAACTATTTAATTAGAATATAAAGCATAAAAGGAGCATTTTTGCAAACATCCTTATTTTTTTAAACTGTCTGACTCACAGAAAATAAAAGTAATTCAAAGTTAGGGCTCTACTAATAGAAGCAGATTCAACCTACATAGCTTATGGTAATTATCCCGGACAAATAAATTAGGTCTGGGTAATTACCATACGCGATAAATCATGAAATGTGACGGAATTACGATGTATCCAAGGGTTTACGTCAAGATTAGGTGCTTACGGATGGCTCTGCTGCAGGGTAATTAAACACAGTAGGTTAATCAATGTGTGTAAACTTTTTCTTACAAAATACATCACAATGCCTGTTTCATTGTCGTAATGGCGCTCTTTGGGGGAGGCCTATGTCAAGCAGTGTAATATTTAATAATTAATTACGTATTTAGAATATTAGAATAGGAAAATATGTATCAGTAAACTAACTGTCTAAATAAAGGGCTTTATCTATCTATCTATGTCAAGCAGTGGGTGTCTGATTAAAGTAGCGCGAGGTAGATCTTGGAAACAGTGATCGCTTATCTTTAAGTGTGTTGGTTGGTACTTGCTAGCTGTTGTTCAGAGAAATTAAAAAGAAAATGCTTTGACAGCTATTGTATTGATACCAGTAAAAGCTTTATTCAATTTGCAGAACACACAGCGGAAATCGAAACCTCGGTCAGTCTGCTAGTTACCCGCCGCGACGCCAATTATCCATTCAATATTTTCAAAATAACAATCATGTTCTATCTAATACCTTCTATGACTGATTGACTGACAGTCAACGCACAGCCACCTTGTCACAGATTTATTTAACTTGGTGTGTTTTTATAATGTGTGCACTAAAATAAATTTTCGAAATTCAACTCCTAGAGGACGCAGCGGGAAGTTTGAATGAAAAAACTTCAGCGCAGGCAAAACGCGAGGCATTTTTAATAAAATAATGAACTACTTTGGTACGTAAGTGTAACCCAAATTTATCTTAGAAAGGATCTCGGTACGATTTGTGTGAAAGTTTTCACTAAGAAGAAACTAAAGTAGGTCACTACTTAGTTTGTAACGTGAGAGGCTCTATTGAAAGTATTTTACAATCATCTCGCGATAGGAACCCAGCCGGTGTTGTTGTCAGTTCTTTTACGGCATGGGCGCGTTGGAACTGGTGTAAATTTTCCTAGCTTGTAAGACGTTTCAAAGTGATCCTTGTGATTCTACTGAATAAATAATTTTTGATTTTTGATTTTGATTTTATCGAGCATCGAGCCACATCGCTGTTTTTTGTCGAATCATAGCATACCATAATACTATGAAAATAAAGTTCAAAATTCAAAGAGAGCAACATCCACAACACCACCTTGCCTTTAAATCATGGTGTGAGTAGGTAATAAATTTTAACTTTATTTTCATAGCGTTATGGTATGTATAGTTCGACATAAACCGATGTTATAGTTTGACGATCGATGTGGCGCAGCGGGCACGGGTCCGCCTGCGACGCGGAGGTTGCGGGTTCGATTCTCGGCTCAGGTTAAATGTTTGTACGAACTACAAATATTTGTTCCGGGTGTTCTGGGTATTGTCTATATATAACAGAAATATCTATCTATGTATTGTATTGTATTAAGTATATATCAGTCATCTAGTACCCTTAACACAGCTCTGTTTAACAGCAGCTTACCTTGGGGCTAGATGATGCTGTGTGGATTGTCCAGCATTATTATTATAAACCAGCCTGTCTCCGAATTCTCGTTGCTCGATAGCGAACTGGCTTGCAATAAACTCACGATTAGGGTGCAGAATGAGGAGTACTTTCTCTCAAAGAGGTCGGAGTGTGAACAAGTGTTCGAAACTAGAAGCAGAGCTAGACGGATAGTGCTCAATCCTCTTTAGACAGCTTTTTTATGCAGGTATTTAATGAAAACGTAGTCCGTGACCGACATTCAACGATGTAGCTGACACGAAGGATACTAGGAACTAAGAGCCAGATATTGCATAGCGCTCGTCATTCTGGATGGCTTAACTTGCTAGTTAGTTTCGTGTGTGCAGATTGCAAATATTGCAATAGTTATGTTATTTTGTTCTCTGGTTGTTCTGTAAAATATTTTAGAGAAAAAAATGTTGCGTTTGCAATACATTTGTGTGGGTTATGCCGGTATAAAAAGTTCTCGAAATACCAGTCGAATGAACAAACGAACTTCCTAGCAATAAATTCTTAAGTAAAATTAATTATATCCGTATTAGACCAGTTTAATCACCGAAGTGGTCGCTACGTTTTGCGAATTGTGACTAATTGACCGGAATAAGTACTAAAGAATACAATTTGTTCCAGTGGGAGAAGGAAACACATGCCACCTGTGCCCAAGGCTACCAGATATTATATCATTTGACATCGCTTCTTTGAATGTTAAAAAAAACTAGCTTTTAGGGTAGATGGTTCTAGCAAAATGTAGGCAAAGTAGAAAGAATTAGTAAACAAAACCGCTTCCGTTGTCGAATGAACTGAGCAAACAAACCTTCAGAGATAATCTAATACCTATTAGCAAGGTTTATAAAAGAAAATGTAACAAAAAACCAGGTTTTATTACGCGCAGTCTATCAATCATTCGCGTAGCGTTGCTACGCTACGTAGCATGCCTCGTAGCGATCTGCTACGAAATTACTATGATTGATAGATACCGCGATAGATACCGTTTGGAAATGACGCGTCGCATGCATCGTTGCTGCTCTAATGGCATTGATGTAGCAAGAACATAGCTACTTTTTGTACTTTTACTGAGGCTACGTAGCACTAGTATTTGTTGTGCTGAGACGCTGTACGAAATGTCATACTAATTAGGTAACGGATTACGAAAGTCAAAATATTCCTGCTTGATGTGATGCGACGATACAGAGAATAGAATAAAATAGAAAATACAAACTGTGTAGGGTTGAACTGTTGTAACCGTCGAGTATACGAGAAGACACACTCACTGAAATCATCTTTCTTCTCTTTTTATTGCTGTTTGGTCATAGGTGAACTGGCGGGTCACCATACAGAAGTATGTGACACACTTCTCAGTGAGACATCTTCAAGACTTGCGTAGGATAATAAAATCAAATTCAAATTTATTTATTCAACGAAATCTCAATGATCCAATCTTTAAAGCGTCATAAGCTACACTATGTGAATCTACGCTAGTTCCACGCGCCCTAGCGTAGAAAAGCACTAAAAATCTGGTAGCAAACTTGGCTGGGTTCCTAGTTATTTTTTCGATGATCTTTATCAGTCGTCTGTCAGTATCGTAATGTAAGAAAGGGTTAAGGTTTACTACTGCACTTCACGCACTACTGTGCAAGTACTGGAGAAATACCATTAAACCAAACAACAAGAGCTTGGCTAATGGAAATTAGCTTCCCAGCTAATTGGCAGAATTCGTTTGCATAAATTAACGTTCTAAAAAACATGATTGGTTAAATGGAATAATAGAGTTTTAATGGTAACGTTAACAACCGTGTTTGTTAAATTAACAGTCGCTTACATTGCAAGTTTTTTACATGAATATTTAAACCTTAGCTTTTTTTGCTTGTCGCCATTCATTAATGTGCATGCATTCATCATCATCATGAGAGCCTTCTATTGTTCCCAGTGCTGGGACACTGCTTTGTTACTTAATAACTCCAGAACGGCTGTACGGATCTGTAACTATAAATTTTGGTACAGAGGTAGATTATAGTTTGAAATAACACCTAGACTATTTTGTAGGTATATTCAGTTAATTTTATACCCAGTAAAGCCCAGTCATCTAAGAAGGGCATTCGAGCAAAAGGCATTGCCCGCCAAGATAACCTCCTCTAGTGTTATGCCCTCCGAGGTTCAATTATAATAATTAGAAACAGAACCCTGTTATCCAGCAATTATGTGACATTTCATTAAGGCCCTTGCTGTAAGCTTATAAGTACATACCAGATTAATGAAATGCGTGACCTCGGTGCCTCCTCCTGTGGTGGCGTGTTACCTGGTTGAGACAGTGCTGGTTTGATTCCCGCTGTGTTTATGATTTGAAAATATTTTGAGTTTAGTAAATACAAAATTTATTGTATTGGAAAGAAAAAAGAAGTTCACACAATAAGACATAATTAACCTTAACTCTAGTTCACGAAATTAGCATTCGTTTTGAATATATTTTAAAACATTATGAAATCATTAATATTATTTAACTTATTAGGGATAATGAATAAATAATTAGTCTGTGCCCCCTTTCTGATTTCGTCTATTATTTCTAGCCCATCCATAGAAATTGGGGATCTTTGCACTCTGAATTATCTAGATTATAATCAGGAATTTTAAAATAATTCGAGACAATAGAGTTTCGTAGTGTTTTATTTTTCACAATTTCGTACAAAAAGATAAGTAACCTATTTACTTATGTGAGTAGTTACTGTAAAAAGCGTAAATTACATTTATATTTTCAGTCTTATAAGCGAGTAAACTTATTTAACGCATGGATTAAACTGGCAGCCCAGCTTTTATTTATGTTGTTTTAACCTGTTTTCGAGGAAAACCTAATAAATATAACGTTGATCGTTCCAAGGTAAATGATTAATATGAACAGTACTTAGGCACTGGTTTATTTTCTAACCTCCTTATTCATAAAAGAAACTGTCATTTTAGCGGCTTGTTTTAGTATTGTTTTTCTATGCCATTCTTATATCAATGAACAAGACGATGACTGATTAGAAAAAAACATCTAATCTATGAATAAAGCCTAAATATTTTATCAAGTCGTATAAATAGTAAACGATTTCAAGCTGTATCAATATTGTGTAGGTAAAATGCCTGTATCTTATCACAACCTAAACATAAAATAAAACATGAATATATTATGTTGCTGCTGCTTAAATTATTTACAATTTTAAACACATATTTAAGTACATTGCCTTTGAATATAAATTAAGATTGCTGGCAACACTAGAGATTCGTTTGAATAAATGCCTGATCACTGTACATTTGTCAGATCTATGTATAAAAGTATATCCTAGATTTAAATAAATAAAACTTAGTTTTAGCTTAAATCATAAACTACATTATTATTGTATCTAATTTTTAACAAAAAAATCTGAGCGTCTGATACCAAACCATTATTTTGGACGTAGGTATCCCAACTCCAACGAACTTTGTTCCAATAATCTTCGTCAAAATATTAACGCAATACGTGATTAAAAATTAACCTACATAATTAACAAACGCATTTGTACTGTTATTTCGTACACTCGAGTATGGCAAATCAATCAAAAATGTTTCAGTCATAATCACACAACTTCACAATACGATTACCAAAACAGTAGAATTCTTTAAAGTGTTTGCTTGTCCTGTAATCGACCTTGTCTTTACGAAATAAGGTTCTTATTTACACATACTGTCGTGCCGGGCCGTTCTTTCTTGAGTGGGGAAGAGTGTCATCGTTGTTTCCAGTGTTGTTGTTGTGTAAAAACGCCATTTCTACTCCGCCATCTCCACTCTACAAATGATAAAAAACATTTCATTTCAATTGACGCACACATGACTAGATGAATCGGCAATAGATCAGCATCGCCTTAACTCAAGCATTTCAATATTCTTTGTATGAAATTCCGCACAATAATGCACATAATTGGCAAAGTAACGGCATCGCCTCGACCCGTAAAAAACGAGTGACTATTTAGCCGATCTATGCGTATAAATGTAATTATGTTTACCTGCATTTAGGTAATTTTACATTACAAATTATATTGTAACTAAAGTCATTTTGATTAGAATATAACGCGATTGTTAGGTAATTACAATTCGTACACACATAGGCCTCCTCAAAAAGCACAATTACTACCGATTTTGCCTTCACCGTCCACCGATTTCCTGCGACCGCTTTATTGTCATCGGTTCATCGAGTGGGGGGTCGTCCTTCACTTCGTTTTCCAGTTTGTGGTCGATAATCGAGTTGTTTTCTATGCATGGTCACGGGAAATAGATGCAAAATCCGTCAAGTAATTTGAATATTTTTACCTCTGAATGCATTGGGTTAGCAGTGATGGTGATAGGCACTTTAGCGTTGGCAGGAATGTATCCGTTGTTACCACCTGTTTCAGGCACTGACCCTTTTTCCTCTGAAAATAAAATTGAGTGACGAGTTTATATATTTTTCATACTGAATCCTTGCATAGTATAAAATGAAGTCTTTCTCTATGTATGTACGCTTAGATCTTATAAACTACGTAACGGAATTTACCTAATGCGGGTTTTAGCAATACATAGATTTATACAATCATCATACATAGATTCAAGAGGAAGGTTTATAATACCCGTGCGAAGCCGGGGCGGGTCCGCTAATTTACAATAAGGCTGTTCATGTTAACATAAGCTTCGGTTAGCCTATAGGCTAACCAAAAAAATCTTGTTACATTAACTAAGCTTCAGGTTATATTTAACTAACTGTAAATTTTATTAATCTAAGTAAGTACGAAAAAATACATAATTATGGCGCAGCCGTCGGGCTTAGTGACGCTCTTATTCATACTGTAATTTTAGCGATTAGCTATCTGTCCTTGTCATTCTCATGTCAACCAACATAATGACAAATTTAAACGCTGGTTTAAATTTGTTATTATTAATTAATTAACTTAATTGGTTTTCTAGTAGCTAAAAAATATCAAAAATGTCGGATCAATTCAAATTAATTAACCATTTGTTTTGCTTAGTTTAGGTCTAGTTAGTGCTGTGTAAGAATGTCCGCCATTATTTATTTATTTATTTGTTCTTACTGTCAACAGGACCCGCTTCACGTTCCTGCACAGCAGTAATGTCACTACAAGTATCAGCAGTAACGCGGCCGTGTCGATACTCTCGCCGGCTGTTACCAGCAATCTCGTCTTCGAGGCATGTAGTTGTAAACTTACTGTCAGCAGGGACCCGCTTCGCCCTCCTGCACAGAAGTAATGTCACTGCCAGTATGAGCAGAAGTGCGGCCGCGCCGATGGCCCCGCCAGCCGTCACCAGCGCGTCAGGTCTCCGGGACTCGGCCACGTCTGAGGGCGGTGCCTCGCTTGTACTTGAACCAGTCGGAGAGCGCTGAGTTTTGGCTACCTACATAAATCATAAATCATTGATTGTTTGTGAATCCAGGTATTGTAAGAGTAACATTAAGGTGTTAAAAAGTATGAATCTATTTCAATTTTACAAATCAAGTAACACATCAAAGACAAGTAATAAAATATTTTTTTACGAAATTTTGTAAAAAGTAAAGTAAAAAGAGCTAATTTATTATGTACAGTTGCAACTGACTGGAGATATTGACGATTAAGAAGATACAAAAGTTTATCATGCCTTAATTCATAAAAAAGTATTTGCTTATCACTCTTATGTAAATGATCAAGAAGATGATAAACTTGAAAGACACGTTAACTAACAGAGATTTAAAGTACGATTATGTAAAAGACCCATAAACTGTGCGCCCTACATCGATTTTCTATTGTGGTCCCTTTCAATTCCTATTCAAATCTATGACAAAAGCGATGTAGAGGCGTGTAGTTTTAAATTTGACGAAATCTATCTTCTCAGAATTTTGTTCTTTAAATCAGTGGGTAATTAAAACAACTATTATAACCAACTCGTTTATAAGTTACTAAATAAATTATCTTATCATTATCTTTAGTACCTAACCTATCTACATAACTTGAGAAATCAAAATTTAAATTAGATCGATTAGATAGATGATAAACACAGTTTTTAGTTACTAATCACTTACCAATATGGAGCTGAACTCCGAAGGCGCTTGTAGTGTATACGCTTGCATCTTGACCTCATACCTAGTATCCGGCATCAAGTGATCAAGCGCGAGCGACCGCGCCTCCGCCCTAGCAACCACTTTCTCATACTCTCCAGCTGAGCTCACGCTACGGTAGTACACGTAGAACCCGCCTGCTGATATGTTATGGGGGCCGCTGGACCACTAAAACCAAATCAAAGTTTAGTTGTGCAGCTTAGGACTAGGATTACGTTTTTTTAACTTGCCAGTCAAGGTTTGTTTCAAGAGTAAAAGAACAACATCCAGTTATACAATAATTAAAAGTTCAATTGACAGTAAGACTTAAGTGAGCTTACACTGATTTATCCTATCCTACCGGCTGCGCCAAGTAAAATTACCAAAACTGGTCTACTTTTTAAATAACGATATTTTGGATCAGTCATATCAGCCGATAGACGTCCACTGCTGGACAAAGGTCAACTCCAAAGAGAGCCAAGATGACGACTGATTTTGAGCCTTCACCGATTTCTTGCTACCGCTTTAATGTCATCGGTTCATCGAATGGAGGGATCTTTGGCGCATGTTTAGTACTCACAGTCCATTCCAACTGCAAGCTGTAAGGTGACATGGCCACTATCTTCTGTAGAACCGGGGGTTGCGGCTTTTGAAGCGCTCCTCCCCGTTGCAGGTAGAACTTCGCACTGCTCTTGCCTTGCTTGTTGTCTTGGTTGGAGTACACCGCTGCTACTCGGAACCTATACATT
Source organism: Colostygia pectinataria (assembly GCA_951394395.1). Classification (NCBI taxonomy): domain Eukaryota; kingdom Metazoa; phylum Arthropoda; class Insecta; order Lepidoptera; family Geometridae; genus Colostygia; species Colostygia pectinataria. The sequence goes on from OX596362.1 coordinate 8,804,226, forward strand.
TTAATTAACATAGCAGTTATACAATTTGCATAAGGAAAATGTCCTCTTATCATCAGCGATGTTAGGCAAAAAACCTGTGATTACACTCATATCACCGTAATATTCTTAGTGCGAAAGTGTATCTATGTGTTTTTTTGTACCACTCACGGATCTTCCCACGGATTAGGAACTTGATTTATATATTACAGTTGGCATGATGACAGTTACGCAGGTAGGTACCACATTGGATTACCACATATAGGTTACTTTTTATCCCGGTAACGGGCGAGCAAAGCCGCTTACGGCAGCTAGTACTAAAAATAGACACTATAAAAGTAGACCATGCTTACTTGTAATACTTGTCCGGAGCCAATCCATCGATAGCAAGAGAATGAATATGAGTGGGAACCTCGTGAGTGGCAGTGTTCCATTGCACGTTGCTAGAATTTGATACTTCTCTGTACTGGACCTGAAATATTTAGTAGGTAGTAGAACATCACGACAGCCTTCTTACGTTCCACTGCTGGGATACGGGCCTACTCTCAAGATAGAGTGATTGAGTCACAATCCACCACGCGGACCCAATACGGATTGGTGGCACATTCTTTCGAATTTTAGTTAGACATTCATATTTTCTCACTGTGTTTTCCATTACCGATTGAGAGCACTAGCATAGCGCACATATACTTTTATCATACTTTTCTCGTAAAATCCAATAGTGCTCGACCAGTTTCGAACTTTCTTAGATCAGAAAGCGGAGTCATCACAGACCACTAGTGTAGTCGAAAAAAACTGAAGAAAATGATTATTTGGACTTAGTGATACTTCTGTGTCTGGCTGTTGCCGGTGGAAAATCGATATCGTTACTATAAATACCCAAATACATAAATAAACATTCAGCGGTCACATAAATAGTCTTGACCGCACTAAGGTATCAGAAACTACGGTCCGTATTAGAATTAAATTTAAACTGAAACGATAACTCTGGCTAGTCAGCATTTCCAAATTTTCTGAAGAGACGACAATTTTTTATATAGTGGAACGCCGCGCAATTTTGTTCGCGTTGAGTTTTTTTTCAGCTGACTTAAGAATGTGAGGCGAGGTGACGACAGGAGTAAGGCGTTAACTGAATGGCGTCCGAGAAGTGGTTATAGGAACGTTGGTCGTCCAGCAGCGCGATGGGCAGACGATATAACAAAAATCGCGGGCCGAACCTGGATGAGACTAGCACAGGACTGAGAGGTATGGCACATACAAAGGGAGGCCTATTATATACCCAGCAGTGGGTGAAATCGGACTGTGGATGATGATGATGATGATAATGAGTTTATTTTCAGCGTTTTCTGGGAGTTGAATTTCGGATATTATACACATTAAAACTAATGCAACCCCAAATTTTCCGGTCTCTAGGGGGTAACCACGAGCTCTTATAGCAATATTGAAATAACATTACACTTGTTTCAATATTGCTTTTGAGCTTGTGGTTACCCACTAGGTCTTGATTGTCTGTCAGTCAGTCAGAATCGCAAAGATTTTATGTATATTTTTTAAGCCAACTTTATCCCGCATCGGAAGTAACCGCACCGCAACTTGCACTAACAATACACACCGCACCGCACTCTCATAGCTACCTCAACCAGGCATCTTATGGATAGGTAACTTAGGACAACAGCTAATTTTGGTTATAAAAACGAGTCGAATTTCGAAAGAACGCAGATTTCTTTTTTAAATTTATGGTCTGTTATTCATAGAAGTTTCAATAGGCAGGCACTTTTAGTTATTCATAATCATAAACTTTTATTGGGAAATATGATTCCTAACCTAAAGTACCTACCTACGCAGTACTAATTTATATTCTGTGTAAATGAATAAGTATATCAAATAAGAATCTTACCTTGTAGAATTGGATATGTAACCCGTGATTGGGTGCTTTGGACCAGGAAACCATCACGCTGTCATCTGTGAGGCGGGTTATGTTAGGACGAGATGGAGGGATCATTATTGCTGCAAAAATAAAAGTATTCTAAATTATGTTTAAGCTAAAATCGACCAAACTCACGCCGCCGTCGAATTTATTTGTAGAATAAATCTTAGTTATCAAGTCGCTTTAGTTTTTCGTAGGTTTGTTATCTGTTTTCGGTAGGGTTTGAAAGAACCTTGAAGCTAAATGGTAGAGTCTGCTCAATAACAGAATCGTCGTCAGACTTTTATGTCGTTGACATAAGAATCGAAATGGATTGATTCTAGACAGTTCTCTTTTTGAACAGACTCTACGTAAATATTTTGTAGGTATTAAGTATTCTTGAGTCTACCCGACCTACCTTCAACCACGGAGATTTAGGTACAGCCTAGGTCCATGATTATGTCGTTGTATTACCATAGATAAACTATATTACGTCCCACGCAAAGTCATTACGGAGAATTATTCAATCTTCCTCCGCGAAATATCAGTGTTATGTGTGTAGTGTTGCACAACTCAAAGACTCGAATATGACGATGACATAGACTGTTGACATATTCAGCCAAACACAACGGCTATAATCTTCGAATCGAAGGCTATAATAGACTTATGTCTAAATCAGTCAAAAATAAATATTTTTTCTCTAGCTATAATTAAAAGTGAGAATTAGGGGGTTCGAGTTGAGCCAATCTTGTCTCCATGATCATGAGCTATAAAACATGGTGACAAAATGATGTAGTTATGCATTAAAAAAATAGATAGTCAAAAAGAACAAGGCTAAACTGTAAACGCCTTTGTCTCGTTATCTTGAAAAGAAAGGGTTAGATAAACCTTTGCCTTTATTCTCATAACTTATAATAAACTGGAGCCTCCGAGTTGGGTTGTTCTTGTCTCCATGCTATGAGCTATAAAAACTTTTTGGTGGATACTTACGTTTATGCTTTCTAAAGTTATTCTTCCTGTTATGTCTTTTCGGAGGCTGAGGAGAGTCTTTTATTCTTGCGTCTTCGCCGGAATAATCCTGCGAAATAATTTAAACAATGCTCAGGGTTTTATGGAGCCGCGAGCTAGCAGATTATAATACTTAAGTGTTTGTCGGATATTACACAGAACTCTTTAAGACATCGCTATAGACACCTTCATTGTGTATGACAATATTATAAGAAAAAATAATCTAAGCACAATCCAATGAGTAGTTTTCGTCTCAAGTTATTTAAAAAAAAAAGCTGTCTATTTAGATGGCAGTAGCTCAACTGGCGAGCCCAAGAGAATGTAAGCACTACGTTTGGCGAGCTATGGTGAATGTGTAGGAAATTCAACATTGGTTGCTCCTGCTGTCACTGTCTGTCAAACCTCTGGTTGGTGTCAAAGTCATAGTACGTACTACGTAGTACATGAACTTTGGACATACTGGAGTTAAATTATTTTGCCTCAAGCACGACATAAACCCATAACTTTCCGCTTGACACGAGACGAAAAAAAAAACGGAGTTACCAACTTTTTTCTTGTTTTGATAGCCTTTTCCAGTATGGTAGTAAGGCAGATAGCGCCCTCTGTCAAAGCAATCGGAACTACTTTTTTTTAAATCTCGAATCGAAAACCTCTCATTTTAAGACTGTTACATGTAGGTAATCAGTAAAAAGTATTTACAAAATTAAAACTACAATTAAACAAGGCATTTTATCCGGTAATAGACTAGACCACCGGTGGTCATAGTTTACCTGATCAGAAATCTGCAGCGGTACAACAGTGAGCAGTGAAGCGTCGTACGCGCAGCTGAGCGAGTTGCAAGCGAAGCATTGGATGATGCCGGCGTGCCGCTTCTCCAAGTGGTCGATATAAAGATCCGTGTCTATAACAAACAAATAAATCTTAAAAAAAAACCGACTTCAAACTATGTAATTAACTAAGATTTTTTATCAAAAAGCGTTGAACCAAGTTCGATAAAACTTATATGAGACCACCTCTGAAGTTTTACCTATCAAAAACAAAAAGAATCATGAAAATCAATTCATAATTGGCGGAGAAATCACGCAACAAACATACAAAAAATATACAGTCGAATTGATAACCATTTTTTTAAGTCGGTTAAATAGAACTGGTAATTTCCAGGTTTGGTGGACTTCTCTGCAGACTTTTAGGAATTCAAACCCAAGAACTTAGAATCGAAAGTAACTCTGTAAGTACCAAGATCTCCAGTACAACTTTATCAGGACAAACAAAAGTAAAAACCGTTTTCAAAATTTAAAATGTTTTACAAACCAAATTATATATTTTTTAATAAAACCTGTGAAAGTCATTCTTAATTCTTCAGAGACAGATTCGATTACAGTTTGACATTATTCCATCTAAGAAATATCTTGGCAAATTGGATCGCAATTTCATTGCGTGTTTTCGAAATAGAATTACGATAATGTTTATGTAGATACCTTCCACAAGGACCAAAGGCGTTTAATGGAAACAGCCTACCCTTACGAAATACGAGCGCAGTTTGATAAATCTATTTCTTTTCACGTAAAATATCATTTCCAGTCGAACCAGCATGATATTCCCAGGGTACTGGGCAGTAACTCACGTTCAAGTGAGCTACAAAATACCTTTATCATTTTGGCAAAGCTGGCGTTGCCCTAAAGCCCTAACGATATACAAATACACGGATATTTGAAGGACAAGACGTGGCTTCAGTTCCGAGTTCATTTTTAATTAAAAAGGGGTTGTTTTTTACTGACCCTTAAAAATATGACCTACATTTTTAACCTAAATACGTAAACCGAAGAAGGTTTTCAAGTCAACGCAAATATTTCTTTTTAAATATCGTATTGTCGTTTAAAACGACGGCGACGTTGCCCTAATTATTTACTTTTTCATTAAAGACTGGAAGAAGTACCTAATAGTTAAGTATAGAAAGTAAGGTAATTTTCTTTAACCAAGGTACCTTTAGTTAGCTAGAAGACTACATTGCGAGAACTTTGTCTCTCGTATGTAGAGCTCTTTATGATGCCCTCAAGCATCGTCCAAATGCCTTACTACAGCTTTTTGTATTTGGAACCTGGATTTAGTCAAATACTAACTTGTAACCCTAACTCCTTTTCCATTCTTCAAGAGCTGAGCATTCAGCACCCAGTAGACCTCAGGCGGCGGCTGCCCGTGAGGAGTTCCACACGGAAGGTGAACATTGCCGTCTTCGAAAGCAGTCAGGTTCCTCATAATGCCGTCCCAGCTTGGAGGCTGAAGGGCGATGACCTTCCATGAGCGACGAATACCGTTAGCTGAGCAAGAGTAAATCCCCTAGAATGACCAAAGATTTGTGAATAATACTGTTAGTAATAAAGTAAATGGTTTATTCCCATCTGTCACCTTAATAGTCTTGTTAGCAAATCATTACCAACCTCATCATCTGTGGTAAACTGAGTGACGACCAGCATATTGTCATGTTTTGGTTTCATCGGCAGCCTCCCCTCGCGAGTCCATGTAGACTTGGGCGGAGGAAAACCAACCGCGCCGCACCACAATCGGAGCACCTCATTCAACTTTACTGACACTGTTAGGACTCCTTCGCTATCTTTTTTTCCAACGTAATCTTCTGTTTCCAGAAACCTGAAAAGGGTATAGTGTTAAAACTTCTTATCATGACAACCTAATGTTCCCACAGCTGAAAAACTGATCTACTTTCTCGAGAAAGTGATTGGGTCTTCAATCCACCACCCTAACCCAATGCGGATTCGTGGATGGCACATGACTTTCGAATTCTTTCGAATTATAATGTTTAGCTTAGGTTGATGAAATTACCGTAAAAGAAAATAGGTAAAATAATATTAAATTATTAATGCATCTTTGATAGGATAAATGTTTCCAATATTCAATGTCCCTTCTTTTCCCTTTATAGGATTATAGATAAGTCACAGTCCCTTCTGGTTTTCAATCACTAAGCCAAAAGGATCATAAAACAATTGATTTGAGTCAAATTATGGAGATCTTGGGGATCAGACTCGCGAGCTCCCCGAGGGTTTGATATTGAACATAATATTAACATCCTAAAAGGTTGCTGTCGGTTTAAGGCATTTTTTTTTCTACTTATGTTATGACTAGATTATGATTCGTCAACTTTAACAGAGCTTGAGTCTAACTGGCACACCGAGATGGCCCTCAGGCTGGGATGCATTTAGGAATCTGACTGCTTTCGAAAACGGAATGTTTCTAGCGACGCTCGACAGACGACGTGACACAGCGCAACCAAGTTAAGGCTGCGTTTTCACCATAGATGTGCAAGGATGTGATGCGAGACCTAGCCTCGCTTTGTCCAGCTTTAATGAAGTGATTCTATTGGTTCCTAACAAAAACAACCAGCGCTACACATCCTCGCACATCTCTGGTGGAAACGCAGCCTTATTCTCATGTTTGAGTCAGTTAATGTTACTGCTGGCTAAAAGCGTTTAGTTTTCAGAGCCTTCGAGGAAAACATGCACACTAATAAATAAAATAAATAAAAATAAGATAAGCCTTTATTTCTACTTTCTTCATGTTTTGCTTATGATTAAAGTTTTTTATTAATCACACCAGTAATAGAGGCTTATTCACCTGACTTCACTGTGGCTTTCTTTCTGCACATTCAAGTAGGTTATCTCCGGGAGGTCTACTGTTTGGGCACTCAGGTCGTTTGTCGCTTTGCAGCCGTATGTCCCGCTGTCTGAGCTCGTCGCATTATGAATGACCAGGACGCCATGTGGTGTGTCCAGCTGCTTCCGTGAACCCTGGATACAGATAATGTGTTTATTATTATTAATTTATTAGCTGACCCGGCGCGGTTTCACTCGCGTTATTTTTTTCGCAATTTTTTCATAATTTCTCACCGTTTAAATCTTCCCTGGACTCTTACAAACATTTCAAGACCAAACTTAGGCAAATCGGTCCTGCCGTTGTCGAGTTTTAGCGAGCCTAACGCACAGCAAATCATTTTTATATTTAGGAAGATTATTATTATGATAATAAAAAAAGTTGACGAACATTTTCAGAGCACCAAATTATCAGAGAAACAAACAAAAAAAGTTGGTTTTCAATGTTCTGTGCCTTAAACTAAGTAAAGCTTCATGAGCTTGATATGATAGTGGTAATACTGTTAGACTATTCCAGTATCTGTAGTTCTCGAGTCAACACGAAAATCCTGCTAATACTTTAAATGCGAAAGTTTGTGCGAATGTTCGAGGTTCAGAACATCGATACGACTGAACCGGGATAAAACAGATAAAGTTCATGAGCTGAAAGGTTTTTATCCTTGTAGAACACGTGAGCGAAACCACAGGTTGGAGCAAGTCAATGAAAATGTGCTGAACAATAGGTTTAATTTTTACAAATCACTTGCTATTCATTTAAAGTTTAGGTTTCTTTTGAAAGTTAATAAGGTTTTACTTATCTAAGAACAAAAGTTTTGGCACCGACAAAGTACTTTTTAGGCTAGGTACTAGATCTTACTAGAACTGCCAGCATAGTTGCTGGTAAAAATTCTATCAAGAAGCGATTATCTTTTAATTTAGAATTACTTAGTATAAAAATTAAAGTCACAAGCATTTTTTTAACAATCGTTTTATACATGCATATATTATTAAAAAAATGCTTGTGACCAATTTTATTATAGCGGCTTTTAGAGTCTCTCTTCTCGATGTTTATGGAAGACAGTTTCAGTTTCAATTCACATTGACACGAACATTCTTGAACATACCTTGCTAGTTTCCTTCCACCAGCTCAGCACAGCTGGCGGGTCGGACACAGGCTCCTTACAGTGTAGTGTTACGGTGTTCTGCGCCGGCGCGGTTACCACCCGCTTCTCTGGAGAGTTGGTGGTAGCGTCGATCCGCGCTATGCTCAGCCGGCCGGGCACTGACACCAGGATTATAGAACTGAAGGATACCACACACTGTAACAAGAGTTTTATCATTTAAACAATATATTTGGACGTGTGACAATTTAAAACTCTAGACTAGGTATGTATGAAGACAGGGAACCTGTTAAGCATCAATCATCAAAGAGGACTGGTGGTCTGGTGGTATTGATCCCGCCTTCCGATCCTCAGGTCGTGGGCTCATACCCGGTCGTGCGCCAATGGATTTATTCAATACGAATTCAATAATTTTATTTGCGCAATGTCAGTGCTCTCATACGGTGAAAGAAAGTCGTGTATAAACATGAAACCGACAACCAAGAATTCAAAAGATAATGTGTTGCGCTTATGACAGCACTGCGCTGTCTACACAGTTTCTTCCAGCGCAATTGGGCCTGAAATCGTCAAAGTCACCCAGGCATATAGGCACAGGATAGGCTATAGCCTTGTAAAAAAACAGTCTATCGTAATTAATTTTATCGATGCAGACTTTGCTCTTTGTTTTTTAAATAATTAGATGGATCTCATCAGCTCGTAAACCGGAGCATTGAATTAACGGACTTTTTGAAGTCGATCTATCAAAGTGACGGATATTAGCAAAAGGAACGTAATAGATTCGATCCTGATGAGAATTTGAAAACACGTAGACCTTTATATAAACGATCTAAATAATGGATTTGCTCACGCTGAGCAACTAACCTTGGGAACCACTACCAGGGTAGGCAGTACTCAGTAAGTACTTATCCTTCTCTATCCTCCTGGGGGACAGTTTTGAAAATAAACTTAACAATGTACAGTCAACAAAAAATGTGGTCTACCACCTTAAGGTTGGTATTCATTTAAATGTCATAGGATTCAGAAGAACTTTTGTCAAAAGTGATAGGCCACTTCTGACTTAACGCGATAATTTTATTAAAATCCTACTGTCCCCATTAACGGGGACACGGTTAATCGGGAATACACGAATTCATCGATAAGATAAATTATATTTTCCTATAATGGGAAAAAAGGTCTGGCGTATCTAAGAGGCATAGAATACCTGATAATCGACAGCATGCGTATTCTCGTTAATATGCACCACCAGTCTGGCGTACGTGCTTGTGGTGTGAACTTCTAGATCGCTGCTCGCCAGCACATCGGTCCACTTGGCGTCGTCGCCGGCCCGCCAGCGCCAGACCAGCGACTCCGCCGGCACGTTCACCTCGCACTCGAAGGTCACCTTGTCACCGACTGGGGCGGTGATTGATTCTGGTTCTTTAAGGAACCTCATGTCTAGTTCTGAAAAAAATATCACACAATACTTAGTAATAATGCCGCCCACTGTACTATACCTACTTGCTACATTTAAATTTATTATGTAATCCTTGTGTACAATAAAGTGTTGATCAATCTATCTATCTACTTATTTACTAATTACACTATCACAAATTTACGCGCTTCACTGAACTGAAGCAGTGCGAAAATATACAAAAAACTCCTTTGTCTTGCGACTGTTTGTAAATTTTGTGCCTGATACACAGGGTCCTTCATTATATCAAGCACATAATATTCAATAATAATAGGTTCCATATGAAATACAATATTTTTCAATAGGTATGTGTTAAAAATCTCCAATAAATCGATAAAGTTTATCTGGAGAATTCCCTCCCTACCGCCCTGAGACAACTAATTAATATCTCCATTATAGCGTAAGAGTGATAAGGAATGCGAAAGGAGAAAAATGAAAATAGGTTAAACTTTTATACCCAACGAAAACTCACTGTTTTACCTAGTTATAGTTCTAAAATCAAAGCAAATAAACCCCAAAAATTGCTGACAACTATTTAACGAACTATACCACAAAGTTTATTTAATTGGAAGCAAACAGAAAACCTTCCAATTAATCGATCAGTCCAACAAAGATCAAACAAGAGATCGGGGTAGAGCGATCGTCAAACCGAGCTCAATTAAACCATTTTTTATTTGCATAGCAAAAGTCAGCCCGACAATAAAGAGAAGAAACCCCGATGTCCTTGATACCTTGTTACCCACACATTTCGATCTCGGATGACGCATTCGATTCACAACCAAACGACATACAGGAACTACATTGTATTCGAATAAAAGCTTTATTTACAACCAGTGAAAGTTTTATTTCTATCCGCATCTACTAATTGAGATGTATCTAATTTTGTTTTATTTTTATTGACGGGTAACAATTTTTATGTGAAATCCCGTCAGGCAATGACCGGGGACATGGCATTCTTGAATTTTTATTCAGTAGGTATCCGATTCAACTTTGGTTTATGAGAGTAAATGTGCCAGGATTTTTTGTAAATCCCGAAATATTTGCCTTCATATTTCATACGAGCTGACCCGCGCGGCTTCACCCGCGTTTTTGCTGTTTTTATGTTATCCCACCGGAACAGTACATTTTTCCGGGATAAAAAATAGCTTTATGTGTTAATCCAGAACCTAACCCATCTACATTCCAAATTTCATCGCAATCGCTTAAGCTTAAGTCGACACGGAGATTCGTGGTAACACACATTCATAGTACCTACCTAAGTAGGTAGTAGGAAATTTTGGAATTAAGTACCTGTCTGATTTTAACAAAATCAGATAGGTCATCATCATCGTCATCAGTCATCCATCATCATTATAATATATTGAAAAGCTCTGCCAGAGATGTAGATACTTAATGGTTTGAATTTGAAGGTACCAAGGAACCAACTAAGTAGTTCTCACCTCAAATTGAGTTTTTAATTTGAACGATTGAACAAATTGTTTGCGTTAAAAATGAACACTGCAATAGAGATAAGTTTCATTTCTTTGAACAAAGTCAAATGTTATCATACTCTTGAACTTCGGCCCATTGAAGTGTGACAAAATAATAAAAGTAGGTAACCTTAGGTCATTGCAATATGTATTTTGATCTCTTTCTCGATAGTATTTGTCGATTAGTTTGGGTTAGCCAAATTATCTACGGTAGCGTTCTTAAAAAGCACTCGAAAAACTTAAAGACGTTATAATACTAGTAATTTATAAGTTATAATACATTTAGCAAGTACATAACTTACCTAAAAGTAAGTTGGAACAACCACCTACACTCTAATAACACAGAAGAAAGCCTGTTGGTGTTAATTGGCAATAATATCTTATTGCCTATTATTGTTTCTCCGAAAACCCAAAATAATTTCAATTAACATAGAAAAGCCCTACATAGAAAAGTAGTTCAAAGTCAAATTAACTTTGTTATGTAGGAGTTGCGCGATTTATCAAAAACAATTTAGATTTAGGTATTTATACTTATGTACGTATTCTATTAATAAATTGTTATATCGGTCTGTCGAATCCAAATCATAATTGAAAATGTAGACCGAAAAGCAGTTTAAAAACACTTGGACAGTAATGATATTTTAAGCGTTTTTAACCAACTTCAAAAAAGGATGTTATCAATTCCACTTGTATGTTTGTTACACGATTTCTCCGCAAACTATTAATTGATTTTAATGTTTTATTTTTGTTTGATAGTTACTTACTTCACTTCACTACTAAAAGGTTATATTTAAATTTTGTCCAAAATGGTTTAGTACTTTATGAATCCTACTATAATATTATAAAAGTGGAAGTCTGTGTGTGGGTGTATATATCTGTGAATGTTTGTTACCACGTATCTCCGCGACGACTTAACCGATTGTGATGAAATTTGAAATGTAAATGGCTTAAATCCTGCATAAAAACGCGGGTGAAGCCGCGCGGGTCAGCTCGTAAATCATAAAAAACGTGTCAATAACAACATTGTCGCGTATCAGCATCATGAAAAAGGTTATCAGATTGGTTTTTGATTTTTTCTTAAAATTAATCAATTTCACATACCTACATAAACAATGCATTGTAGAGTTCGATGCTAAACTTTGACACCTGCATATTAATTTGTCTAATATTATAAATACTCAGAACTCATTGCCACGGAGAACTTTAAAGTTGTCAGTGACATAAGCAGCAATATTTTTTGTTATTTATTAATACTTAATTTATCTTCTTCATAAGTGCCTCTCCATTACTGAAGGTTGGCAGACATCCTTTAAAAAATTCCTTAGCTAGTCTATACTATCAATATTATAGTCTATAATATAATATCTAACAATAACTGATAAGTTATTGTTCCACTTTCTCAATTTCTGTCCGTGTGTGTGTCTGATGTTACGAAGTCAGGAAGTTCTTCTCCTTCCGACAACTCTTTTACCAATTAGCCCATCGTAATAAGTGGAGCAGGTGATGATAACGCTCATGCCGTGTAAGTTGTAACACATGTCCTAAGTAGGCAATTTTTCTCTGTTGTACCTATAGTTCGCACAAGATTGGGCTTCTTTATTTCCATCCTCTTTATAACTTAATGCATAGTATTATAACTTGGTACATATAATGTTTATTATGTCTAAATTCACTCCAATAATGTGCTTCATTTATACTTAAAATATTCCGCTCCGGGTCATATAAAAACTAAAAAGCTTGAATTTCAATAGGACAAAGTTTTATTAAGGTTGAGAAACTTTTAATACGATGCTCAACTTAAGTGCGTTTTTAGAGTTTCAAATATGAATTACTTAAATGGATTTATGTAATACAGAACCCATAGGTTGCACTAAAGTTCATTTATAAACTAACACCAAATTTGGTTGTGAATGTGTGAGTAGCTACCTGCAATATCCGGCAGCGTCACGGCTCTACAACTCCAAAATAAAGGGGAAAAAATGTTGGTAGGTTAGGTAGGTACCACTTTACACCACGTACATTGCCGGTCGACGTAACTGCATAACAATCTAGCCGCAGTCGCTAAGGTATTGGTTAACGAAGCTCGTAAACGGCCGACCGAGCAGTTATGTCCCGGTTCCAATGAAAGGGACAGGGCCCAATTTGTCAGGAATTATAAACGCTGCCTGTGCTGTGCACCGACAATTAATTTCAATGATTGAACGTAATCAGGTATAAGAGCATTATCACACACGTGATTAACGAGCGTTGTACAGAAAGTTCACTGCGGCAATCTAAACTAACAGAAGGCACCAATAGATAACACACAAACGAAGCGTCAACGATGCGCATTCGCGGTAAAATCTTCAGAATTAGAACAATCGCTCTGTTTAGTGTCGGACACGTTAACAAAGTAGGTAAAGTCAAAGGTCAAATAAAAAAATATTTTTCACAAAAATCTTGAAATATTGATCTTGGTTTTGATGATGAAATATTTTATAACGTCTCGTATTAAACTTAGATTAATTCAAGCGTGCTAATAGCGACCAGCGTTAGTCATCACAAAATCTGCCGTTACTTATATGCTGCCATGTCCGAACAATCTCAGTTTACATTGGTACACGCCTCGCTAGAACAACGCTCGCAAAGCGCTAGTGTGATAAGTTTATAACGCTCGGCTCTGGACTGCTACATAATTATCTCCCTCGGAATGGTTTGATGTCGCAACCAAAACGGTAGATTCTCACGGGTTCTTGTAGATGTCTATGTGATTTATACAACCGGTCCCTTTATTCAAATACCGATGGTAGCGAGCATGCTAAATCTATAGTTGATTGCGCACTTAACAATATTTCTACGTTTAGATAAAAGCTCTCGCCTCGCTTTTGGAACAAGACAGCTATGAATATTTATCAGCTTTCATCAAATATTTCACACTTCATGTTCAGTTATTTGGGTAGATATTATCTACGCTAATAACTGAAACGGATACAAAGCTAGATTTATACAGCACAGACAAAATGATTATTAAAAATGACCGATGTGGCGCAGCGGGCGCAGGTCCGCCTGCGCCGCGGAGGTTGCGGGTTCGATTCCCGCCTCGAGTCAAATGTTTGTACGATCTACAAATATTTGTTTTTCATTGAACAGTTGCAACTGCTATTTTGAATTAAACATTGTCCTAACGGATCCCGATATATACCTTTTTTGTATACTTATACTCTTATTTTTTTAGTTTATATGGCTCAACTGTTTCACACGTATTTTCTATATTTTGTAATGTAATGTAATTATGTACATATTTTATTTTGTTTAATAAAGATATTATTTATAATAATACATTGAGTTATAACATGCTTTTTATAAACGACTAGATACTTTATACTAAGTGTGTAGTTACTGCCAACAGAAAATAGTTAGCTAACTAAAATAACTAAAAGGCGAGATGGTAAAGTTGTGCGCTGTATAGGTACCTACATGATACAGAGATCGTCAAAAAAGAACCCAGTCGTGTTCTTTTTTCAGTACCGCATAAACTCGGGTCCTCGCTCATAAGTCATTTCAAAGTGATATTTGTGATTTTATTGATTAAAACGACTCTAATTTACATAGTAAATAGCCTAAGGCATAAGATTTCCGTCACCAAGACCGACCAATCGCTCAAATTTTTTTTGTTGGTTTTCACCACCTGCAAAGTTACATAATTTATTTGAATTATCTACTTAGTTTTAAAATGAAAGTTCCAACCTAACAGTATTTGATTTATTTATTGACTCTATCGAAGAAAGGGCTACCAGTCTGTCCGATCTACCGAACCATAAATTAACAACTACGTACCCAAATTACCCTAGACTCGTCATTTTACTCTCTATTTTAACATCAGGAGCGTTTGACAACAAGTAGCAGAGACATTTACCTCTACTTACGCAGCTTGTAAAGGTCGCGGAAGTCATACACTTACCGGCGGCGTATATCGCAGCTGATGCAGTCACGAGCAGCAAATGGATTTTTAGAGCTGCCATGGTGCCTGTAACAATACAAATTCGAACTTGTTTATTTGTGTTTCGGTGTGTTATTCAAAAGCAAGATCATTAATTCATGGCCTGACTTTTAACTTCTAACGTTGTGACGTAACTGCTATATTATTAAAAGTTTCGTGTTTCTTTCAAAGGCTTTATAAAAAAGGTTGGAAGCCTACTCTATGCGTAACTTTGGTTTATGCTTGTAAAACCACGGTGTCAACGACCGATTATTATACGTATCAATAAAAGGTTGTAGGGCACCTTCAAATTACCTGGATGCTCAATAAAGGTATCCTCGATCGACATCTGAGCCTCTAGCACAAACATAACGCGCGTTTCGTAACGGTATCGAGATGCTAGCAATTTGTATGAGATTTTGTACAGCGCCCCCTATCGTAAGGTTTATAAACTATTTTTGCGATCACGAACAATTTGTCTGTTATCGTATCGAATGCGTATCGTAAGTGTGACTAAGCACTACTCTAAAAATAATATTATTAGGTTAGTTAAACCAACCTACAAGAAGAGCTGTCGAAAAACAAAACAACACATTTTTGGGGGTTAAGCACCCCAAAAAATGTGTTGTGCAAAAAGGTTTATAAAAGGTTTATAGGAATTGAGAGAAACTAGAGAAAATTATAAAGTTCAAAATGTCGAAATTTGTCGAAATTATTCTAACTGAACGGGTATTCGACAATTTGAATCTTGATTTTAGATTTAGATCGGTGTAATGGGATAATAAGGAAACGAGATGCAATAATTGAAAACGCCTGAAGTGAAATTCCAGTTGAATAAAACGTGTTTTAATCTGTTAATAACATAGAACCCATAATTATTATGAGTAACCGGTAAGTTTACCGGTAGGTACTTACAATGTAAAAAAACATTATTTTTCATTAAAATTTTGTTAAATCTAAAACCGTACGTGCTATAACCAATAACATCCCTGAGGCGTTGACCGTTATTCCAACTTTATTTTATTTGTAAACAAGCCCCTTATTTCGCTATATTCAACGGAACGGAAACGTTTTGATTTAAAGACCTATTTACATACATTTATTTTGTTTGTTCGTAGATTTGCAATTGCATTCCAAGATTGCCGTGTCAAAATGATTTCAGAACAAAAGTCAATCGATTTGTTTTAAAATAACTTACACAATTGACAATTCTTGCTTGCGATTATAGAATCGTATAAATGAGCCTTAAGTTTGCGTAGTTTGTGCTCAGAGATGGCCATGACAAAAGTCTGTTCAATAAAAGAACCGTCGCGTAACGTCGTCGGGTGAATTTTATATCGTTTAGAATCGAAATAAATTGATTGATTTATGCTATATTCGTCCCGAGTTTTCGGCCCACGCTATTAAAAAGTTTTTATACGTCCTGAATATTATCGTGCATATTTGTCCATATTCGGCCTGCATACTAAAATGACCGTAGGTACAGTTAGCATCAAATATATTTTAATTTATTACCACAACCAAAACTAGTCATCAATAAATTCAAGACTGTTCTCTTTTCGAAGTTTCGAACAGACTCTACAGCGAAACTTCCTTTAAAGATTAGCGCGGAATGCAACTTCGCTAGAAATTAGTTTAAAAACGCACTCTTCCGTTTTATTTTTCATTGTGTCTTAGCGTTCAGTCAGACTTGAAATGCGGAGAGGATTTATTTTCTTATAATATTTTTGTAGTAAAACTACTGAAGAAATATCACAGCTACTTATGTTTATTTCTTAACACGACTGTCTCTGTGTATTCTATAAACATCATGGACCCAGGGACCCTAACCTCCTAATAATACAATTGAATGACATCAAAATTACTTCACTTTTGTGGTGGTGGCCAAAGAGAATGTAAGCACTACGTTTAGTGGTGGCGTCCGTGGCATATTTGTTACAATTCTGGCAATGTCAGTCATGATTCTCAAGATAGTTTCGTAAATACGTCGTAAACTACTTACTAACACTTAGATACCATTTTTTTTTTATTTACTGCCATACTTAAAAAAAACCGGGAAGGCGAGTGGGTGGAACAAATATGACCGGTGATGGAGCGTCGTCATCGAACGAAATGAAGAACACCAAAATTATTATTATAAAATATTATAATCTATAATATAAAAATGAATCGCAAAATGTGTTGGTAAGCGCATAACTCAACAACGCCTGGACCAATTTGGCCAAATCTTTTTTTTAAATGTTCGTTGAAGTTCAAGGATGGTTTTTACGGCGAGAAAAATTAGAATTATTGCTGGAAAAACCCTAAAAATAGCCCTTTTCTTTTTCCCATACAAATGATTTGTAACTAAAACGTAGTCAATTTGAGCTTTATTGCTATGGTATAAAGTTCATATTAAATTACAAGCACTCACTGTTGTATAAGCAATGTAGGTGTGTTCCTAACGTCAAAGATCATATCTATCAAATTACATCAGTCAAACACAAATCGCGTTACCAACAGTGTTTTATTATTTTTAATATCCAAATTTTAAATAAACAAAACAATTCGTACGGCTTAAAAGGATTTGACTTCAAGTCATATCAAATTAAAAAAAAAAAAAGTTGTCTGTTAACTAATCTACTGAGTTTGCTTTTGTCAACTGATACACGAAACAAAAACAATTCGTACGGCTTAAAAGAATTTGACTTCAAGACATATCAAATAAAAAAAAAAAAAAAAGTTGTCTGATACCTAATCTACTGAGTTTGTTTTTGTCAACTGATACACGAAACAAATTCGTAGTTCGTGATTAGTGAAAAAATAATTTATATTTGATATGCCTCCTATAAGACGAAGCAATTTAGGTAGAAGAACCAGAAATGCTACAAAAATATAAAAATGAATCGCAAAATGTGTTGGTAAGCGCATAACTCAACAACGCCTGGACCAATTTGGCCAAATCTTTTTTTTAAATGTTCGTTGAAGTTCAAGGATGGTTTTTACGGCGAGAAAAATTAGAATGATTACTGGAAAAACCCTAAAAATAGCCCTTTTCTGTTTCCCATACAAAATAAAAAATATTATTATCTGGAAACATATTCTCTAAACAACTCATTGACATTGGTAATGGCAAATTACCTATAGACATGTTGACTGGCTGCATTAACTTTCCTCAAAGTTTTTGTCAGTTAACTCAATCAAAATATGAACTTATTTAGAAGGTGTATACAGATGTTTCTCAAAATTACAGAAACAATGATTGGTTGAGCGAACGAGCTATACTGGCTGCAAAAAACATAGATGTAAATGAATTAAATTTCAAAATTCAAGAACAAATTACAGATGTTGACTGGCTGCATTAACTTTCCTCAAAGTTTTTGTCAGTTAACTCAATCAAAATATGAACTTATTTAGAAGGTGTATACAGATGTTTCTCAAAATTACAGAAACAATGATTGGTTGAGCGAACGAGCTATACTGGCTGCAAAAAACATAGATGTAAATGAATTAAATTTCAAAATTCAAGAACAAATTACAGGCGAATTGAGGATATATAAATCAGTTGATTCGGCTACTAATCAAGATGATGTAGTCAACTATCCACCGGAATTTTTAAACTCGCTGGATTTGCCAGGATTGCCACCTCACAATCTTCAATTAAAGGTTGGATCGGTGGTTATAATGTTGCGAAATATCAACCAACCGCGTCTTTGCAACGGTACACGGTTAGCGATAAAAAAATTACTAAACAATGTGATAGAAGCAACTATACTCAAAGGAAAGTATAAAGGAGAAGATGTTCTCATACCGCGCATCCCAATGATTCCGACTGATGTACCATTTGAGTTTAAACGACTACAGTTTCCAGTGCGGCTTGCTTTTGCTATGACTATAAACAAGTCCCAGGGGCAATCATTAAGTGTTTGTGGTATTAATCTAGAAAACCCATGTTTCTCACATGGTCAATTGTATGTTGCCTGTTCCCGTGTTGGAAAACCATCAGATTTGTTTATCTATGCGCCGGGTAATCAAACAAAAAACATCGTATACCACAAAGCACTACAATGATAATAATAATAATTATGATTCACATGATTAACAATAAAGCGATTACTTACTTTTCAATCCAATTTTAATTTAATTATATGTTTTATTTAATTATTTTTTATTCACAACGCCGTATCACCAGGGTGACGGTTCTGTTCAGGAGAATTTTTTAAAATACGTAGGCACAAAAACTGCCACATTACAAATCTTTTTGACAGGACGAAGTCTGTCGGGTCAGCTAGTAAAACAATAGTAATTGATTTTTGACACTTACAATGGAAAAAGTGTCAAAACTCTAAATTAGTAGCATTGATCTCCTGGTTGGTGCAAATATTCAACAGATTACAAGCCAGAGTAGGTAACTGTAATGTAAGCAGTAACCGATAGAGAAACCGTTCATAGCTATGTAACGATCTATAAATAACGATAATCTTTAGTAACGACATAATAAACGTAAATTATCGCATATGGGAAGTTATAGTGATAAATTTAAAGTGCTTGTAATTATGATGGCATTTTCAATTCTAATGCACTCGTTTGCTTATTACGCTACATAGAAATATACTTCTATGCTACGCGAGTTATAATATTTGTACGCTAGTTCTAATATCTGTTCTGTGACTACGCTGGCTGTGGCTTTCGTTTTATAACCTACATTGATGATAATTTTGGGCAAGTACTTAGTATATAAGGCGTACTATATTGGCTGTTGTAACTAAAAATATAAGTACACTTGAACTGTCAAAACATAACGTTTTTTCAATAATTTAACTGTGTTATCAATATTTCTAAATATAATTTTAAAGTTGGGTGTACTATTGCCTACAATTTGATAGGTGTGACTTATGTTTTTATAATAAGTAGGTATACCAAAAAAAACGGCTCAGACGGGACGTGAACCCACAACCGCTTGATTTACCAGTTGAGTCACCAAGTCCTGCCTCACCTGCTCGAAATAGTACCGTAGTGCTTTCTGATGATCCATGGAAGTGCTGATACGTCCTACTGAGTCTTTTTTGGGATATTATAAAAACTTCAGTAATGCCTTAGTATGGGAAAAAAAATTGCGTGACAATGCGATTAACCATAGTGGTTAACACTAGAGGCGAGCGAGCCAAAAAGCGACGCAACGCCAAAGCGACGCAGAGGGAATCATAATCATTCATAAAAACCAATAATCCATGACTATCCTATATTTTTTACAAACAGATCATTAGGTACGTTGTAACTATCCAACAGATTACAAGTTAGTGTTATGTAGTTACCGTAGAGAAATCCTCGACAACATCGGTGGCGTGGCGTGGTTGCGGGTTTGACCCCCGCTACGGAACAAATGTTTGCATGACCTGCTAATATTTTTTCCGGGTTTGGGTTTTATTGTAATTATTACAGGATGTTGCAGTGTTAAAGTTATTGTTATCCATATTACGATGGCATTTTCAATCTAGAATCGTTTAATAAACAGTTTTGTGCTATCATTTTAAAGAATTATCATAATATAAACAGCGTTCATTCATATCATAGCACTTATGAAGGGATACATACCTGGTGGTAGGGCTCTTCAGCAAGAATTCGTCTTGGTGGGTACCACCGCAGTGTCAGATATTCTACCTCCAAGCAGTAGTGTGTAAGCATTACTGTGTTTAGGTTTAAAGGGCACTGTATCAAGTGAAATTACTGGGCGAAAGAGACTTAACAACAATGTCTCGGGGTGATAAGAGCAGTGCAGTGCCACGCAAACACATGAAAACTTTAAGCTTTGGGTGGCACTGCATCTGTAATAGTCAGGCGTGGTGCTTAACATCAGGTGGGCGCCTTGATTGTCTTGTCACTTGAAGACAAAAGTGCAAAAGGAAAATGCAAAAGTTTTAGCGAAAATTTATTTTTATTCCGTAAAAATCTAAGTGGTGAAACTGAAAGGATATTTGTTTTATGCGACATTTTTGATACTGTACAGCGATTCAATGTTTTATTTTTTGAATAAACTATAATATATAAAAATAAACTATTCCATATACATAGAAATAAACAAAAAAGTATTTTTATTTTATCAAAAAGTGCTCAGAATCGCAACCCGGCTCAAACTTATTGTAATAAGCAAGTCTTTTTATCTACCTACATATTCTAGCTAGAGGTAAGTAATCGCAATCATCCAGATGTCAATTTGTGTTGTATTTTAAACAGCACCTCTTTATTACGTGAAATGAACTACCAAAATTCCTTACAAATTGACAGCTGAACGATACGTTTACGTTTACGATTTACAAACGAGTTTTTCGTGCTAAAATCTCATACAAATTTGGTAGTTCATTTCACGTAATAAAGAGGTGCTGTAAAAAATGTTATACAAATTGAAAACTAGACGATACGTTTACGTTTAAGATTATTTAAACAAGTTTTTCGTGATTCGCCCTCAGTCTTGAAAGTTGATTTTTATTATCATAGTGTCATGATATGTTTTGATTCAACAAAAAACTGTGAGCCTACTTCAGGGATTTAGTTGTGCTTAAATTAAATATATAGGTAAAATTATGATTACATGTAATTTCTCTGTGTATTTATCATAATAACACCGTATCTTATTCTACGGCTTATTTTATAATCCATAACCGCCTTAACCACACACCAACTTCATTAAATTTCATAATTCGCCAATCGCTTTTTATCTCAAAGTAACTTGGGATGGTATCTACAAAGACAAGTTCTCATTCAATAAATCTTATTCTGGTATTTCCTGCGGCGTTGTCGTCAGACAGCATTGCTGGTAGCAAATAGCACCTTTTTACCCGTTCTTGTACCATTCAAGATATATAAACCGGTTTCTGGACTTAACTTTGTATTGCTTTCTTATTTATGCACACCTGCTTTGTTGGTTATGTACAAAATGTTACAGTAAAAATATTAGAGAACATGGTTTCCATCCATAATCGAATAAAATACTAACTTACTAATCAATGTTAGTCAATTCTTTCATTAGTAAAAGTTTGGTAAATATTTTTTTATAATTATATGAGATTTTTATTACGAGATAATTTTAAAAAAATATTCATATGAAATGCTCTGTATAACCAAAATGTGAGAAATCTCAATATACATTAATCAGTGTTCAACTTTCAGTGATTCTTATGAGCAAGGCCATTAACGTTAATGAAGACTTATTATTTCGCGATAAAGTTAGTTTCTAAAAATTAGGTGCTTTGCCTAGATGTAAACGTAAAATTTTCCCTTTTTCAAAAAAGCAATTCCGTATGCCTGCTCTTAGGTAGGTATTAATTGTTTGCGACTCTACCTATCTAAACTAATCTGGTTGATGATGTGGTAGGGTAGGCAGGTTAACAGGTTTTGTTGGCAACTACGTATTTTGGGTTCTGAGAAGAGATCCAAGGATGTCTGTCTGCCAAGGAGCTTATTTAATTTTATAACCAAATAAGCTAACATTTTTTTATGTACCTTACCTTTCTGTTCATTTCGTATTTCTTTCGAAGCAACAAAATCAAACAAATCTTCCCTTACTATTTAGGTGGAGTTTCTCTGTTTAATAACGACAGTAACCCTAAATATTGTCTAGCTGGTTATTATACCAGCTATATAGACAATTTTTATCACAATATCCGATACAATAATTATATCATTCACGATCACGACAGGCTGTGCGTTAACGACCTTGTCGTACCGGACAATGTGAAAACGATCTTACTTCAAATAAATTAAAAAATATTACAAGTCCAACATCACACTTGAAGACAGTTTCTAAACGTCTAACGAGATTAAAAGTGTAAATGAAACTTGTAAAGTTCAGTCACGACCTAGTTCTAAAGATATATTATCTTAGAAAATCTTCTGCCACAAATGATAATAAGTATGGATGACATGGACGGAAATATCGTGCCATTCGATATTTCTGTCCAGAACGAAAACAAGTAAAATTGTAAAGCTAGAAAACTTTACTTAGAGAAAACATCAAGGTATTTTTATTATAAGATTTAGATTTAATTTATTAAAGTTACAGTAACTATAGCTCAAGACGCTTGCTTTGCTATCTAACTCTACATTCAAGAAGTTTCAAATTCGCTAAATTCCTTTATAAGAACTAAACTACAGTGGGACTGAGTGAATAAAACGACGAACATGAGATCGGGCTCCATAAGTAGACGTACTTAAAATTAGTTTATTCTCAGTGCTCATTGTGATTGAGCCTGTCCGGGAAAGATCTGCCAGCCACTATTTCTGCCCTCAAGTGCCTCAGCATCATACAGGCACGCGTTGCTTTTTCGGTTTGAAGGGTTAAAACTTACTAACTACAAAATTTTGCATAGATCGCAAGATGCCCTTGATGCACGCATTACTGTGTTTCAGTTGGAAAGGTGTGGATGCTAGTTTAAGAAATATTATACGTACCTATTGTAGCACCGCGGAAGTGTTACCCCTAAGCACACAACAGATTTAGAACCTCTGTCTGGGTTCTGGTATTGCAAGCCATATGATGAGATTACTATTACCAGTAGGTGGGCCGTATGTTGTTTGCTTGCTAAAGCTCTGGTTCTACGTAAAATCTAGTAGCAATTAAATCAGTCTCGGATCTGTATTTACAAATAGCTGATTAGCTTACAAGGCTTCTATTAAAATTGACAATTTTCCCTTCAGGTCTGTCCACATTTGTATGCTATCGTTTTCGACTTGCAGTTTCTTCTAATGGCGATAGAAGAGAAAAGTTACCATTAGACGATAGATATGCATGAAAGTTTTACCCAGTCCTGTCTCCAATAGAGTAGAGTTCATTTTCCTAGTTCAGGCATATAAAAAATTTTATTAGCTCTTAATATAAATATTAAATTAGCTATAAGTTGTATTAGCACTAAGAAAAAATGAATAAATAAAGTTATAAAAAGTTAAAAGTTATACATTGAACCTACACCACACACAGCACATGACTCGTGGAGCGCTCGTGACGTAGCTGGCTAAGTTGTTCTTAACAGATCAACGAAGTTAAGCACTGTTCCGCGGGGTCATCATTTGGATGGGTGATCGCCAGTGGTAATTTCAACTGAGCGCTCCCGTGCTTTGGAGGGCACGTTAAGCAGTCGGTCCCGGCTTTTTCAAAGTTGTTAGGCCATGACAGAGGCCTTCGGACGGCCTAGAAACTCTGTCACCAGAGTTGGCCACTGACTCATACGAACGAACGAACGAGCACATAACATTTTGAAATGTGTTTTTATAGCAAAATTATTATTTTAAGACCGAATGAAACCGTGAGTAATACCTACAAACATAGGATTACCAGTTTAGAGGTATTTCACCTACTACTCCACGGAGCTTAAATTCTCTAGAAAAATAAGTCAGTCAAACTACAAAGCTTTTAAATTATTGTTAAATTATTGTTATTGTGCTGGGACACAATTACAATAATTTAAAACAATATTAGCATAACAAAGCGCTGTAATATTACCTGGTACAAAACCCGATATCAAATTATTTAACTTAATCCAAAAAAAATGACTCATCAGCCACATATAACTTAGTTCTAGAAGCCACCAATTACAAAGTAACGTCCGAATTGCTAAGCAATGACCTAAACCAAGGTCTTGCAAGCATGTATACCTTACAGATAGTGCGATTACTTTATGTGTACGTGTTCGATTCTAACAGCAGAGCCGGAGGCAAATTTTAGTTTTTCGTTTCCACTATTTATAGCTGAATCAGCTGTAAATAATGGAAACGGGCAAAAACCGCGATTTGTGACGTACTTACTTTAGTTTCTAAATTTGCATTTTTTTGTTTTTTAACAATATTTGCAGTACCTTTCAGATGTAGTACCTACTGAGCAAAATTCAACTAGCGAAAAACCCTTAGGTACTTTAGTTACTACCAGCAAGCAAAAGCTCTGGCGCCTTTCTAATTACAATCACCGCACACAATCATTACCATACAGATGTCATCAGTGGATGTCATATTGACAAGTTGTTACAGTTAGTAGTCATTAGAATTCTGCTCAGGGCTCGAGGACATCATTTACGTACGTGTTGACGTTTCCTTGAGTCATTCGTTGGAGACCAAATTTAGGACATGCTTCAAGACTTCCTTCCTATGGATTAGGGTTATGATGATTGACACTGCCGGATACTTCTGCTAGTTTTAACATCGGCTACGGTATGACAGTATGCTATGCACTTTGGTCATACACTCAATTATCTATGGTCAGACAGGCGCACATTCGTGACTTACACATAGAGGCACGATTGTTGATTTCTTATGAAAGTCACATAAGTAAATCTACAAATCCCCCGACATTGTTGGAACTTTGTGAGTATACAATAATTACAATATTAATAAAAAGTTTATTCGAGTCACAAAACAAACCAGAGTAATTACATACATAATATACTTACTTAGAAACATACGCATGTATGTCACTGTGAGAGTTCAGCTCACGAATTATGCTTGACCGGAATGGCAGAAATGGTGCGAACTGCGTAGATATATTATTATACCTCCCAAATGAGAACTATCAGAACTCTACTCGGTACTTACTATTAGTTATCTATTCTGTGTTTAGCAGTAGAGTAGAGAGTTTGTAAGGCGTTATAAAAATTCTTAATTAAAATTCTGTTGATAAAACCGCCATAGAGCTGTTTAAAATTTCAAAGCATCTCTACCCCATAACAAATTAAAATCCATTCATCTTCGCGGATTAAGAGACGAAAAGAAATTAAAAGGCAGAACTGGCTCTTGTACTAATCCTGCTAAGATGAACAATAAAGCCCGCATACCACACAAGTTTACACAACACGTGGACCATTAAAATAGTTTTTCATTGCTGCGCTTTTAATGACGCCTTTCTGTGTAATTAATTAAACAACTGGGACTACAAATGGATTCGTATAAAATTGCTGATTTTAAAAATAATATAGCGATTATTAGACTACTCGATACTTACCTAATCTACCAGGAGCTTTATAATATTGCTGCGCTGAGTTTGAACTGTTTTCATACAAACTGACAAAAAAACGCTGCAATAGAGCTATCTAAACAATTTTCATATCTCAGCGGGACATGTTACCGGAACCTTCCGCTTGATACGCTGGTGCTCTGCAGGCCCTACATCAAGAAGTTATTAAGATCAAAGTTGTCGCTGACGGTAAACTAGACTGGACTGGGCCAATGAGGGCGATTGCCGTAATCTTGTTGAAAATGTGCAGGAGTTGTGGTATTGCTTTTGGTATTGCCAGCGTACGCGATGTATCAACTACTGCTTACCATTGTACTAAGTAGTATAAAAAAGTTATTACGTCCATTTGTGTTTTTATGTTATGCGTTATGCATTGAGATTACCCAAATACGTGAACAAAGTCGTGGGCTAGTTTCAATAATTAGTAGTATAGGTTACGATATAAAAAAAATTATGACTTGATGCTCATGTCAAATAAAGTAGAGCAACTTAACCCGTCGAGTATGAACTCGAAACTATGTGTGGTCCGTTCCGTACCCCTTTCTATAGACCTACCTAACAATATCGATGACACGCTACGATCCAGTTACAAAACAAACACACTTTCGGTTATATTGATTTGGGCATTAGGTACTTAATTTACCGCTACGTATTTCTTTAATATGGAAAACATTTGGTACTTATGTGCAGTAGTACCAAACTTACCGTATAGCAGCTATGTAAACAGTTAAGAAATAAAACAAATAAAATAAAAAATTGTCTTGGGTTGAGTGAAAGCAATATGTTTTCGCTTTTAAATTTTCATCAACTTTGAAGTTCATTATAAAGTCAATTATTGGTTTGTTTAACTATTAAACATTAGTATGTACCTACCCAATAATTCTTTATTCGTTCAAATAAATAGGTACACAGAACGATGAAGTCTCAAAGAAATCTTTAAAACTGACTAGGCAGTCGCGAATCTATGTACAGTTAAACCCAAGAAAAATAAAGGCTGCAAATAAAAGAACTTTGAAACTATTTCTTCTTCTTTTCTTTTATGGCCTCTGTGGCTAGTTTGCCACAATTTTGCCAGTGTCAAGTGTAATATTTTGATTGTCGCTTAGCAACGTAAACAAACGAAATTTGGAAAGAAACGATGACTTTTCTTTCAAAATTCTCTTGGAAAGTCTTTGACTAAATTACCAACCAACATCACCCCTCCATTTCAATTACTTACACTTGTGCTAACTAAACAAATTAAATTGGATAAACTGCCACCAAATTTACGCAATAGAACTTAAAATAACACGAGAAAAATAATTAAAATGGGAAGATCGTTTTGACAAGATAGCCAAAGACAATCTTTGAAACTATTTATACAAATTGTAGAATTTTGACACTTTCGCTATGCAGAAAAATGACAAACTCTACAATAAAACAGTTGTATTGTGCATTACAGTTTATGTAATTCTGTAGTCCTTGTATTACACATATAGCATTGAGCCCTAGAGTGTGCCTAGAGGTTAGAACAGTTTAATTTTTGATTATAAGTTGGTAACTATAACGAGCATGGACTTTTCGATAAAGATAATGTGACATAACTTTTCGGTAAAACTCCCCGTTTTCTAAAGATAATTTGACATTAGGTACTTCCCGATAAAACGGAGTTTACTCATGATAAGTTCGTATTCGATCGGTAAGTCGTTCTTCCAGCTTCACCAATCTAAGAAACACCACCCGACGCGACTTAACAGCTGGCTCAGAAATACATAGGTAATAATATGTTCGTTAGTTCTATTTTCATTTACCAAACACTTGTTGTCGAGTCACGTTGATGGGCGTACAACCTTATTTTTTTCTTAAACCTACCAAAAAACAAATAAAAAAGTGATAAACTATCACATCGCATTGTAAATTGTAAGAAATAGAAATACGCAGGCGAAATATTTGCGATGCTATCTTGGTTCTATTGTTTGCATTGTCTTCGTGAGTAGATGACATGTTCTGATTGGTTACGCTACAGTGATTTTAATGAGATAGCTAGCAAAATTGGACTTTACAAAGCTTATAACAGAGCTTACCGTTATTTGGTAAAGATTCTAAACTTAACAGTCTGGGTAGAAAGAACTATTGAAGAAAAATGAAGCCATAGTCACAGAACAGATACTCTATTAGTTACGCTTATTACCTAATACCTATTCAATTGTAAATAGGTATCTGTGTAAAGCTAAATGCGGACTGGACTGACTAAGTATCTGATGAGCTTTTATAGAAAATTGCAAAGTTATCGTAATAGTAAAAAAAACGGGTTTGTTATGCTGCAGACATCTTTCTTATCTTCTTCTGACGACCGATTCAGCGCGGCGGGTTAAGATCCGCCTAGGCGCCTGTTCGCAGGAGGTTGCGGGTTCAATTCCCGCCTTGGAACCAATGTTTGTACGATTTGCAAATAATTGTTCCGGATGTTCGTGGCTTACGCATTGTCCAGCATTATTTACTTATTATTTATTTATTCTTCATAAAGGTATAAGTATAAAAATGAATTGCTGTGTCAGTCTCGCTAAAACTCGAGAACGGCTGAACCGATTTGGCTAATATTGGTCTTGAAATATTCGTATGAGTCCGGAAGGTTTAAACGGTGAGAAAATATGGAAAAATTACGAAAAACAATAACGCGAGTGAAACCGCGTGGATCAGCTTTTTGATAATCGAGAAGCAGTAAGTAAAACTTATGATATGCTGAGTGTTCATAGGTAACTGAATGATTGAAGGTAAACTGGTAGAGCATTACCTATAGGAAGATGGATGATATAGACAAAACCTTCGTGCGTGGCATAAACCATAAACGTAGGCTAAATTTAATTTGAGCGGTCGAACTGACAATAGGATTGAATATTGTTCGTTATAAGAGTGATGAGTCTGTAGAGCTTTTGAGTTAAATTGAAGGCTCTAACTAAGCATAATTTACATACTATACTATATATAACTCTAAGCAAATACTCTAACAAGTTGGAAATAAACCTTCGTATTTTAGTTGCTGCAAAACTAAAATATTCGTAGGTATAAGAATACGAATAAAATATTGAATATACGGCTTCTTTTATCTGTTTAGCCGGTAGCTAATATAATATCTGTTCTGTGCCGATAGAACAGATATTTTTCGGAAAATATCCGATGTGGAGATTATAATGGCAGCGTTACTTCTTGGACCTTTCTCGTGAGAAATGGGAGAGACGAGAAATCGAAGAATTTCAAAGGTCGAGCGGAATCACTGCCCGTGTGATATATTCGCGAACCCCTGTCTTGCGAGCACATTCCGACGGAAGGTTCAGAAATTATTCGGAGCTCTAGCCATTATGCTTATGAATGATTTTTATGTGCACTAGCACTAACTTCACATGACTTTTCGGGTAAGTAATGTTACAAAAAATCACATAGGTACATTATGAATTAAGTTTTGATAATTCAACAGTGAGAGGTGCACCTGTTGATCCACAAAGGATAGCCTCAAGCTACATCTCCCGGACTCAAACGTACAAGTTGATTCTATGTGAACACTCTCGATTCATGACAACAGATTGAAGAATCTAAAATGTTGAAAGTTTCAACATAAATTTCAAGCAAACTTGCAATGTAACAACTTTAAAAAAGGATAAGTATTTTACACCAGCAAAGATGAAACCAACTTTTCACCTACTTGCCCTAGGGCGCGCATAAAGCTCGCCGACTTATGACTATAATTTCACTGACCATCTTTGCCCTTTATACATAAAAGGTAGGTAACAGAGACATCTACAGTTCCCGGCCATTACCGCAGCACATCATATACTAAAGTTACTAAAGGTTGTTATAGCAAGGGCGGACGGACGTCGACGCACCATTTGGCCTAGAGGACGCGTATCAGCACAGGCTCTATCTTGACTAAAGATAGAAGAGAAGAAGAAGAGCTGCAAATGCGATAACAAGTAAACTGTAGAATATTTTGATGGTAGGTAAGCCGAGACCTTTGCCCATTATAACTAACTTATAACTAAACATAATCTCAGGTCGCAAGTATCGCTCGCACTTCTCTGTTTTATTTATACATACGCACATTTTTATAAAATAATTAGTGAGATACAAATACAAATTTTATTTTTTCATGATAGGTAGTTTATTTACATGTTCGCTAAACAGAATCGGATCTTATGTACGATAGACCAGCGTGAGTTCTTATTTTACAATCAACATTATGCTGAGTGAGTGTTATTTGTCCATTTTGCAGCAATGTACTTTTATTTATATGTATTGTACCTACTTCCTTATTACTCTAAGTACTTAAACTTACCTACATAAATAATAGTTTATCATATTGTTTTGTATATTTAGGACCTATTCTCTATGAGGCTTCCGTCGATTGGGACCGGTAGGTATAGGGACCGCGGTCCCTTTCGCCGGATTGCTTTAATTTTATTATTTTTCTTCCGGCGAAAGGGACCGCTCTCGAAATGATCGAAAAAATCTATTGTCCAAGGCAGAAAAGTACAGTCAAAGGAAAAAGTAGATAGCAAGTAATATTATAGAACAAAACTCTTTGATTGTAGACATTATTTATTTCAAAAAAGAACAAATTATCAACAACTACAAATATATATTCCTATTCCTAGTTAAAATTTCAGCTTTACAAATACAGCCTGGAGACAGACAGACAGACAGACAGACAAACAGACAGCGTAGGCTTATTTATTAATAAACACAAATATTTTAAATTGAATAGATACTTACTCAGTAGACTGAGTCCAGTTTATTTAGATCCAAATAAAAGTTGTCCAATTCAGAAGCAGTAACAAAGTCCGTAATTTCATGCCAAGTCAGTCGTGTGAAGTAAGGTTCAAAATCCAGATAAACAAGCGAGGGTCAACAGTATCAAACTCATAGCACAAAACACAAGGTAGGAAAAACGAACGACTGCACTCTACAAACGAAAGTAAGAAAGTGAAGTAAAATTGTATATTATATTATTCATTAGTCGCATGAAGTGTCTCGTAATTCAAGCTCACTTTATTAGTATTTTTTTAAACGCCGACAAAACTAGCTAATAGAATAACAAAGGAGGCATATCAAAGGTCCAGCCGCATTTCTATTGTTTGTGCTTAGTCCTTACACTCTTTTCTGGCTTTGGCTATTGTTTCAGATTTAAGTAGAATTATACAATACTTTTTTTCCCCAAAACATCATCTCAGAATTTTGCACGTGCAATATGGGAGCTAAATAAGTTCAATGTCTTTTTCTTATAATAAAATAACACTAACTTACGAATTATGTTATGAACTAGATACTACTTACATAAACATTGTCGTATTTATTTCGGATCTGTATCTTCGACGACTGTACAATTTACGTTGCATGGTTTGCGGTCCCTTTCGCCGGAAGAAAAATAATAAAATTAAAGCAATCCGGCGAAAGGGACCGCGGTCCCTATACCTACCGGTCCCAATCGACGGAAGCCTCTTCTCTATTTGAATATACGTTTTTTTATAAGGTATTTGTTGTGTAAGTTCCAAAATTTGCTTTCGTCTACTCCTCTACAGCTGGTATTTTACAACTAATCCGGATAAATAATAAATAAGTAAATAATAAATAATGTTTATTTTATAAAAAAAAACATATTTTGTTAACCTTTGTCGTTAAAACGTATTTCGTTTACAAGTTATTGTTCCTACATACAAGTATTACCTATACAGGTTTTACACGAGCTTTATTTGATTCGTAATCTCAACTACCTACTGATTATGAAAATCTTGTAAGTAGGTTGGCACTTGGCAGCTTGGCAGCCTTTGGTTCGGCAATTAAATTCCAGACAATAAAAAACATGACAGCAAACCACAAAAACCTGCAACTGGCCATAAAATTATTAAGGGTTACGAAAGTAGGTTTAATTACTACCTACCTAAAGTATAGGCTAGTGGGTGGGTACAAAGATACCGTCAATAACTTTTGCCAGAGGCGGCCAGAAAGAGGTAAGCTACCACGCGGGGAAGAGGCGGGCAGAAACAAGTATATTAAAAAAACCGATTTTTCGTACATCGCGAATCATCGTGTTGCTATTCCGAGCCATGAGCCAATCATCATCATCATACACAGTCCGAATTTACTCACTTCTGGGTATTTGTCTCCTTTAGATTGTGCCATCCACAGCAATCAATCATCAAACTGCGTAAACAATTTTAAAAAGTCCTTGTCCGCTACCTATAAATATAAAATGTTAACAAAGTAGTATGTAAGTACTATTCCAAAATTGCACCGCCCCTCCCCGCCTCTCTCATTACCTCGGTGGGGGCACGCGGCGACTCTTCACACGAGCTAACAATGGATCGCGATTACCATCGGATGTGTTCCCTTTCCCCGGCATACTTCCTATTTCACGGTGGTCCCTATTGTCTGGTTCTTCCTTCTTCAAGAACCGTGGAGTGCTAGCTACTTTAGAGGAGTGCAAAAAGTGTGAATGTAAACGACAGATCAAATATGAATATTGTACAATGAAGTGTACATTATTATGGTATGATACGTACGGGCACAGAACAGGTAGGTATTAGGTGTAGGTACTACGTAGGAGAAGACCTCAGCGCACGTAGATATTACAATCAAATTGAAGACGTGCTAAAGAAAAGCCAGGTCAAGAGTAGGTAGGTACCCTAAACCTCAGGCCTAAAGCGACGAAAGCGACGAGCTTGTAGGTATGAAGATTGTGATGAGAGTGAATTAAGAAACAGATGTCATGATTGTAGCATAGCAAGTGGAAATCTGTGGTCTCTGCCTACGGGATACAGTGATTTTATGTACCTACCTATGTACTTATGAGCGTATGTGTGTGTATTGTACATGGATATTGGACGTAATATATTACGTCCATTGTTTTGTACATTACCGGTAGGTAGGTATAACTACTTATTTACTACAGACTAAAAACCAACTTGCTAAAAACCAAATTCCGAGCCTAAAAACTTTATAATTGCGTCTACTTATCTATGTACTTAATTATTTTGTTTGAATTAAGATAGTGAACAAAAAGATAATAAAGCGTTTTACAATTTCCCTAACATAGGCTCTACCAACATTAATTAAACGCTATTTAGATTTCATGATTACCATGTCTGTTTAGTTAACGTTTAAAAAGTTTTTAGCCCAGTTTATTTCCGGCCTGCGCAATGCCAGCCTAGTGTTCTCATACTGTGAAGGAAAACATCGTGAGGAAACCGGCATGTCCAAGAATAAAAAAAATTAAAAACATGTGCTATCATCCACCAATCCTAAGACTAAGACCCAATTACTCTCGCTCGCTAGGTTTCTATCGTGATTCGTGGTACAGGTACCCGTAGAAATATCGGCGAATTATCTATAACTGTATCTACGTAGGTAGATACTTCTAAATCTAGCAAACGTTATTGTATTTTAGTCTAAATCATTTAATTTTAATGTTAATTGTATATTATCTGATTAGTTTTTTTTTTGTATGATAGGATAGAAGCTATAGGTAGGCACTTGGTATCCATATATTTATTCTTATTTTCTGTTACTTTATGGTGGTCGAATAAATGGTTTTTCTTTCTTTCTTTCTTATTGAAACTATCGGTAAGGAGGTAAAGTATGATGACGATGTTTGGGATAGATATTATTTTTGAGCAATAGCGTTTCCCGGCCCAAGGAAAGAGCCTCGAGTTTTTTTGTCTTCTGAAAATGTAGAAGTGAATCCCAATCTCTGAAAATGTGTCGAAATTTTGAGAAGTGCACTAATACACCCCCTTCCACCAAAATAAATTACAATTAAGGGGATTTCTATACTTTTTGTCTAATAATCCCCTGCCTCAGCTAAATCTGATTGTAAGGGGATTTGTAGACAAAAAGTCTAAGAATCCCCTTCGCAGGGGAATCTTTAAGGGGATTATTAGACCAAGCCCATCTAAACATGGTACTTATATGTAAACAAAAATACTTAAGTCAAAATAAACATAAATGCACGTAAAAAAGCTTGTCTTCAAATGCCCTAGCGAATCCCACATCTGCCGATCTTTTTATTTGTAGGTCTGCATAGCTTCTCGGATTTCATAACACAACCAGTTTATTCTAACAAAACGGACGTTGTCCGCTCGGCCTGTGAAACGATGCGAAGATATCTTTTGATAGGAATTTTAATCGCGTTAACCCATCGTATGACCATTATTGGAGTTGGATTATTATATTTGGTTGTATGTGGAGTTGACATCATGTATCAACACATTGGAGCTTGAAAGTCAACACTTACGTGTTTTTTTGCGAAATGACGTTATAAGATTATTTTCTAGTACATACCTACCCAAGGAAGTCATATATTGACTTCCTTGCTTGACCTAATTAGGACAATAATAATTTTAATCGAGTTTTGATGTGAAACACAGCAACCATTTTTATTGCTTAAAAACGGTAGTGAAGGGACCTCTAACTAAGCAGTACCTGCTTATATACGTATTATATACCTATTATTATTTATAAGATTTTTGCGAGCTTGCTCGCTATCGAGCATCGAAAGGACTCTCGGTTTGTACCTATTCATGTTACTTAAAAAACTCGCAATTGGCTGAAGTAGTAGGTACCTACAGTTTATCCAGTTGACTAGGTAGGTACCTACCTACCTATTAACTGACTCTTTACTAAAGTTTTAAATAAAGTAAACCGGGTTATTGCACAAAAAGACGCGCTGTGTTTGATCACGTACACATTGTCTTATCAATTATGTTTAATTACCTAAGCATCTACATAATAACCTACGTAATTAGTTGTGTATCTACATACTTACAATATTACTTGGGTAGGACTACTTACAAATTAATACTACCTAATACTTAGGTACCTACCTACTTAGAATAAGGTACCTATATAACTAAGTTCCTATGCTATAAATAGGTAGGGAGGCCTACTTAATTGATATCCGATGATAGAACTTAGATTGGCACGATCGTACCTAGTTAGGCAGTATCGTATTGTATTGGTATCAATTATTCCAGTTCAATTGATTGAACTCTTCTATTCAACCTACGTACTCTCGATCACTAATTTTTTCACTATTCATTGAATCGAAGATAGATACAACAAAAGGTCTTTGGAAGTCTGATTGATAATGCTTATAGCATTTATGCTCTCCTTTTGTACATACTTGATATTATTATTTGTTGAATAAAGTTATTAAACAATACCTAGGTCCTTCGAGCCGGATTCAAGAAGGCATGAATTTTATAATTCCAGGCTCTAAATTATCGAATTAACAATTAAATAAAATTTTTAAAAAGATGTGCACACAAGCTCAAACACATCTGCAGATTCCAGAATATGAGAATATGTCCGACTTAAAAAAGAACTAATTTAGTAGAGGTACTACCAAAAATGAGAGCACCGGTGGTCTAGTGGTAGTGACCCCGCCTTCCGATCCGAAGGTCGTGGGTTCAAACCCGGTCGTGCACCAATGGATTTTTCTGTTCGAAAAATTTATGTGCGCAATGCCAGTGCTCTCATACGGTGAAGGAAAACATCGTGAGGAAACCGGCATGTCCAAGAACTAAAAATTCGAAAGACATGTGCCATCCGCCAATCCGCATTGGGTCCGCGTGGTGGATTAAGACCCAATCACTCTCGCCTGAGAGTAGGCCAGTGTCCCAGCAGTGGGAACATTAGAAGGCTGTCATGATGACTACCAAAAATAGTTTCGCTTGAGAAATGAAAGGATTTTATTTTTTAAAATTAGATGTTACAGCTGTACTTAGTAACCTACTTACAATATGCATTAATTCATAGACACTGTCATGCATGCATGAAGAATGAGCTCGAACCAAAAATGGGTGCACGAACAAAAAGATGAATTTATAATCAGTGCGAACATTACCTATCTGTAAAGTTACGTCACTATGCGCTTAAATACATTATTAATAGTGCTGCAGCCAATAGAATAGAATATAATTTATTTCAGTAAATGATAGCAAGCTTACAGTATAAACCAAAACGCTAGCTATCTTAAATTAAAACTAAGAAACACTCCTAGAGAATTATAAACTACACTTAAACTATCATTAAATATGTCAATATGTTGAACCTCGTGTACGCAAGCGTTTAATAAAGTTAGAGCCCTTAACGTAGGGGCGTTATTCGCGTGGTGAGTATGCGGGGTGCGACAGGCGAACAGTGGATGTCTACGGCTGCCCGCGCACACGTAGTTATCAGGGCCAAAGCACAGACTCTGTTGCCAAAGACAGCTTGCAACTCAAATCACTTGATTAAAATCGAAGAACCAATTCAAAACGACTGCTGACGGATATTTTCCGAAACAGCACAGAGAATCTGCTGTTTTGTAATTGCGAGTTTTGGTATAAAGCCGATAAAAAAAAATATAAGTCGGCAGAAAAAATTGTATTGAACGAATGGTCTACACAGCAACGCGCAGTGCAGCCAGTGCAACGCTCAAGATCCAGAGTGAAGAAGAGAGACCTTTACGTGATTTTACACTACAATGGCATTTTTTAGTGGCTGATTTGACCATAATTATATTTTTATTAATAAAACAAAATTTGTTCAGAAGAAATCAAATCAAAGTCAAGTTTTCGTGAATAAACTACATACTATGTGGTTAGTATGGTAGGTAGGTAGGTAAGTGGGTACCTAGGCACAAGTCGGGAATATTATGAAGGAACAGAAAATTCGATAAAGTACTTAGGTAAGGTGCGCATGGGCGCCGTGAGCGGTGGACGCATTCCTGCAAGAGGGAGGCAAGATCGAACGGGCTGCATTCTTGGTTATTCTTACCTTTTCACTCCCAAATAACCCGAAAATCCTTCAACAACACCGCACTATCTGTATCAACACATACTTCGCTACACACTTCAGTCATAAATGTGCATTTATGTTACACAGAAATCCAAGTTTTTTTGTTTACATCACTGCCGAAATATAAACTCTATCGGCACACGACCGATGGACCGGTGTTTAACAAGCAAACTGGATTCATTTGGCTTGCTGTGTTTGACGCGGTATGCTATTGTTCTGGCTCTTTCCTACTAGTGCTGAATACAACTATCTGTCCCGTTTGCACGGAGAAAGGCGCCAGTGCACGAGCGCGGGCGCCGACTTCTTCCTTCGGGACTAAAAAAACAAAAGCCCTATTGAAACAAGTTACTGGTAATGGTGCTTTAGGTGCCTGTCAAGATTATTGTATGATTTAAAACGTATTTGAGATGGCAGCCAACATGCGACCTAAGAGATAGAGCGGTGTTTTTGACGCGGAATGTAACGAGTCTCTGGGATTAAGATCTGGATTTTGACCTTGGGAGTTATATTGCATATTTTATTCATGGGCCATTCAATAAATTTGATATTTTATTTATCAATAAAAATTGCATAATGGTGATTGCTCCAGAAACCGCACTTCGTATAAAAATAAACTAACATACTACCCCTTAGGTACTACCCTAGCTAGGCCTAGGCCTGGGCCAGTATGAGTTTTTTTTTGTTATCTATACTAATACTAATATTTTATAGTGAAGATTTGTATTTTTGTTTGTTACGACTATACTCGAAAACTACTGGTCCGATTGCAAAAATTCTTTCACCATTATTATGCTACATTATCCCTGAGTAACATAGGCTAAATTTATTACTTCCGTGCAAAGCGGGAGCGGGTGCTCCGGCTTTGCACGGGTGCGGTTTCACTGCACCCGCGCGAAGCTGGGACGGACTGCTAGTAGCCAAATAAATAAACGACAGGACCAAGAAAAAGTCCTTGCACGACTTCCAAAGTTGACATACAACTGTAACCGTAACGTATGGAGTTACGTACCACTTACGAATTTTTACACATGTATAATACCTCTATTTATCTCTATTTTGAGCTACTGTGGACCAATCTTCTAGGTAGGCATCGATCTCGTCTCTCCATCTCCGCCGCGGTCTGCCGCGAGGTCGTTTTCCGTTCAGGGGTGTCCATTCCGTGGTGACTTTAGCCCATATAATAATAAGAGATAAATGGAGAGAAGAAAGGGAGGCCTTTGCCCTGCAGTGGGACACCACAGGCTAATAATAATAATACCTAGTCCATAATTGCATAATATTGATAGAACATAAAGAGTTAGAACCATGAAGATTCTCTTGCATGTCTCCTATGTTAAAATTAACTAGTGTGGAAGGATTAAGGCACAAAGAAAGCTAGTAGTAACCGTAAGGTATGTGTCATAAACGTAACGAGTACCGCCTCACTCGTGGGGTTGACGAAACAAATAAAAATGATGTATCATCTACTGCACCAAAAAATATTGAAACGGAGGAAGTGCATACGAAAAACCACTAATAAACTGTCTTGATCCAGGGAACGAATCGAATTCAATCTCCCCGACAAGAACTCTAAAGACGTGTAATTTTTATCCACCGCCATCATCATAATCATCTTCCTAGCAGTCCACAGCTGGACGTAGATCTCTCCCAAAGCGCTCCACTGAGCCCGATCTTGCTCGAGAGTAGGCTAGTAAAGTAAAGTTTTTGTAGTGTTTAAGTTTTAGGTTCAGATTTTTTAAATCAAGGGTTTGCACCAAAATAAAACAATTTTTTTTCGTCATATATTTTTTATTTACGACTGGGTATTGAACAAATCTCACTTAATGTGGGTATAATATTTGACATCAAATTGTTCTCTGCTATGGACACCAGTCGTTCAAATTATAAGTAAGTACAATTGGTTTTATTTGTGCCCCATTATTTCGTGCGATATAATCGACATAATATTATTCAAAAGAAATCATCTGAAACAGAGTTAAATATTCTCAGATCAAATTATAACCTTACTTGCGTCCATAGCAGAGCAGCATAATACTCACACAAACTTAAGCCATTAATATATCACATAAAGTTAACATTAATAAATACAGTAACATCCAACATCCATTCTGGGGCATCCACATAGAAGAAAAGCCGCATTTATAAAAAAGAAATATAACCAAACCACAGACAATAAATAAGTAGAAATTACATTTGGAATAGGGAAGGACGCGATTTGAGATTGGTATGACTTGTTCACTTTTCGCACTTGCAAATAAAATGATCATTGAAAGTGGTGATTGGAATAAGGAATCTTATAACTCGAACGTAAAGTCTAAAATGCGCCATTCTTCCCAGTTGTTACATAAAATGGGTCATACTCACAATAAGTCACAGATAAATGACAATACATGAACTAATCTAGTAATAAGTAGGTACAAAATGTTAGAGAACTTGGTTGCTAGGAACTTATTGTATTACATTCATGTATAAAAGCCAATAAAAAACACTATTTCGATATACAAAATGCCGTATTATCCTATTATTATTATTATCAGAACAAAACTAATTTAATGTGAAAGGCGAACAAGCCAAACTACTTTCAACTTAAAAAATGAAAATTTAAATAAATTAGACTAATAATAACACTCATTATAACTCGGAATGTTGCTCTTGTCCGTCGTCTATTTGTAGAACTTCTTCTGCTTCTTCTGGCTCTTTTGGTTCTTCTACTGGTTTTTCCTCTCTCTCTGTCACTGGAATCCCTTGTTCCTCACCGTTATCTTTACTCTCTTTCGTTTCTGGAATCACTTCTTCAGTTTTATTCTCCACCTCAATCTTCACTGGTTTCTTAGGTCTCCAAATCTTTAGCTTATTTAATAGGTATTTTACTTCACGATCTAGGTTAGTCATCTTTTCTCTAATACTCTCAACTGTCAGTTTAATATCATCGTTCTTTTTTAGTTCCTCTTGTTCTTTGATCGAATTGTTAAGCCATGCAACTGTTTCAGCTATTTTCTTCTCGAGCACTTCAATTTCGACTTCAGTAAACACGTCTTTCTCGGAATTCAGTTCCTTTGTGAAGTTCTTAGCCATTTTTAGGAATTCCTGTGAATGATTAAGCATGTTTCTGATAGCGGCTACAGCGTCTGGCCTTTCGCTGTGCTCCCAGTGTTTGTAGAAAATCGGATCTGTTTTCTCTTTTAGAGAGGCTAACTTCTCTTCGAAAAGTTCCGTTTCTGATTCATAACCGTCGTCGTAAAGCCATTCTGAGGTTTCACTGCAGATCTTTAAAATTTCATCAATCTGCTCTGAAGTTCCGCAAACGGCATATTCCTCCATGCCGACCTTCATTTGAGCGTCGACCACAAAGGCCTCAAGGTTGTTCAAAGCTGTTTCTCTTTCTGTTTTCTTTTTATCAATAGCATTGAGTTCTGCGATCTTAGCCTTAGATTTCTTCAAATCTTCAGCGCTCAAAGGTTTTATGTTTAAAATTTCTTCTTCAGATTTGATAGGTTCTTTCAGGATCACTATCTTCGGTTTAGATTTGACATCAGGCTCTGTAGCGTTTTGTTTCTCAGATGTAGTCTCATTGACTTTCTCAGTCTTGTTTTGTGTTTCCTCTTGAGGTGTTTCCTCGGTTTTTTCATCAGCATTTTCTGGAGTTTCAGCCTCTGAACCAAAGAGTTTACTGATGGTACTGCCTATTTTAGCCATTGTGCTTTCATCCGGTTCCTCAGTGACAGTTTTTTCTGCTACAAACTCTACATTGACAAGATTAAGGATGCCAGAGTCATCTAAATTGAAATGAGCTTTGATTCCCTTATGTTCTACGTTCTCCCCGGTATGTTTGTTAAGGGCATCGCCCACCCCAGACAGGACTACTTGGGTGAGGTTCAAGGTGCCGATGTATTCCAGCTCTTGGGAAGGAATATGATCGAGTTCCGCGTAGTTTACGTTGAAAGTGAAGTCGTCTGTGTGTTTGTTGAATGTGATTACCTTTTTTTGCGGGTAGGGATTCATTGGACTAAACAGGGTCCTCTTAATCTGAAAGAAAATTAGAAATGCTCAAAACAATGTAAGAAATCTACTGGTTATTAAGTAAATTCAAAAGGAAAACTCAGCCACCATTCTGAGACCTACCAGATTTGGTCCATGCACCAAGCAAAAAATATTAGAAACAGTGATCTGTTTCTACACAATGTGGATTCAGTTATCAGTATCATTCAGTGTAAATTAAACCAAATGTATTATCAAATAAACAGCAAAACGTGAAAGATTTGAATGAATTAATTAGTTAGTTTTAAGTGTCTAACTTTGAAAAGTAGGTAATGTAAATAGCAGCATAAAGATACCAGCAGCATGGACCAAAATAATCTCAAAAAATATTTACCAATTCCTGTAAAAAAATAAAATATGTATAAATTTTATGTGGGTTATTTTATAATTTATGTTTGTATTTCAATCGCCCTGTAATGGCTAACAGGTTTGGATGAAACTTTCAATAGCAATAGTTCAAGACCTGGGAATAGTATTAATTAAAAACAGGTGTTTCCACGTACCGGTATAAATAGATAGATATATAGATAATGCTTTATTGGTCATCACACAGAAATAATACAAAGCAACCAATTTAATTTAAAAGGTAATACAATGGGCGGCCTTATCGCTAATAGCGATCTCTGCCACTCAACCTATGAACGGAGCGGACTATAATTAAGAAGGGGTATGTTGATGTGGTGTGTACCTATTATGTATAAATACATTATAAATAATACAATAACACGGTATATCGGTAAAGAGGCACCGAAACCTTTTCAGCGATATACCGGTACGTAAAACGACCGTTTTTTTTAATCAATGCTATAATTGACGCTAGTTTTATTAGTCAAACTGGAATAGTATGTTTACCAATTTTTGATTGCCATCAGCATTCCTGGTGAAAACAACTTGTACCGGCAGTAACACTGCGTCACGCACGTTCAACGCGGCCACCTTGTAGCCGGTCGCGAGCGACGCCGCCCTGCAGAGTTACATGTACATTTTAATACAATAACTAAGTTTATATTTAACAAATAACTAAGTTTTCACTTAACCACCATTTCACCCCGAACCTCCCACCTCACCTGTACCCAGCACCCCATAGGCCGAAATCTTATGTCTTCCTCCTCTCTTTCCAGCTTCACTGCCCCCCCTCACCTATGACACAGCGTATCCAATGGAGCGCTCGTGACGTACTGGCTAAGTTGTTCTTAACAGATCAACGAAGTTAAGTACTGTTCCGCGTAGTCATCATTTGGATGGGTGACCGGCAGCGGCAATTTCAACTGAGCGCTCCCGTGCTTCGGAGGGCACGTTAAGCAGTCGATCCCGGCTTTTTTAAAGTTGTTAGAGGCCTAGAAACTCTGTTACCAGAGTTGGCTACTGACTCAAACGAACTTACTTAGCGTATCCAATAGCAAATATGCTCCCCCTCCCCCCCCTCACCTGTAGACAGCGCCCATAGTAGCGGCCTCGTCCGCGTTGATAGAGCGCGCGGGCTCGTGTCCGACGGCGGCCCTTAGCGCGGCGGTGACGGCGGGCGAGCGCGCGCCCCCGCCAGCCAGCACGAGGCGCGCGCCGCCGCCCGCGCCGCCCGCCGCCGCCACCGCGCGCTGCACCACGCCGCCGACGCGCGCCCACAGGTCCGAGCACAGCTCCTCGAACTCGCCGCGGGTTACCTGACAATACAATAACGAACTTTATGCATTTATATACAAAAAAAAAAGATTTTTAAGTAATCAAAAAATTTATCTAAACTATATTGTTACATTACAATAAATAATAACAGAAGATATACAATAATGATGGAGTTTTTTGATGGTGATGATAATTAGGTTATTTAATTTTTAGTTTTTCATTTTCATATTTCAATTCTTAAATTTGTAAGCTGTCTTCTACAAAACATTACGATTGTTTTTAAGCGAGTAGCTCTAACTTTGTTCTTTCGCTATAAGTATTTTAAACGGAAAACCTATTATTGGTTTTCTTAAAAGATATTATATTAAGATGTATCTGCAGTTGATTTAAAAAAAAACTAACAAAAAAATTAATACAAAATACGGAAGCACTTATACTACTGGACAAAACCGAGAGATCTTTGTTTGCCTTAAAAGCAGCATTTCATCGGCTTGCTAAATATTTTCTTTCATTATCAATCTTATGTCAATGAGCAAAGATGATGATAGATTAAAAGAGACATTAGCACACCCCGGGCACTCTCAATCAAATATATGAAGCAAACGCGTCGCAATCACCACCTGCATGGTTTGTGTACGTAAACGATGCCGTTGTATGTGTGAGTGTCATGATTGGCACCACCCAATTGTAGAGCGAGACAGCACACATTCGCTCGCACTGGCATGCGCGCGCTTGGACCTACACAAAATTAAATTAAACGCATGCCTTAGCCTTTAACTTTAGTGTCGGTGAAAGGTGCCGGAAAACTCGAGACGGAGTGTAAGTAAAACCGGTGGACAGGTAGAGTAGTAGTAGTGGTGGCCATTTTGTAAGTAGTACTAAGTTCTGTGCTGGAGCTCTTAATAAAATGTTATAAAATGTTGTTTCTTAGAAATTTGTTTTAATCTATGATATTGCAATGGCAAGGCAACGTATAGATAAAAAGGAATAAAAATAAATATTTACTATTATAGTAGAGGCGAATTTTCATCACTTGTTTGAAGTGTTGAATAAAAAAATAAACCAAGAGCAAAATTATACAATTTTCCAAATATCCATTATACATGAAACCTTTGTACGCTGAGCCACATTATTGGTTTATTATGATTAGTAACACGATAGACCAAACCGCACAATACAAATGTTCACCGAATCCAGATTTTGTGGTCGCAATTTAATTGTACAATCTTCCTGCGGTACAAGTTTATTGCTAACCACAATATTGCTCGAACAAGCGAAGACAGATCGACGCTGTGTACGGTTTTGTTTATTTGTGTTTGTCGGTTATATTTCTACAACAAAGGTCTGTATTTCTTTAAGAAATCTTTACCTATGGAAGGTGTACATATTGACGCGCGGGTCACTGACACGTGCCGAGCACTGCTCTTTCGATTTCTAACAAGGAAAACTAATTATTAAGCAAAATTACGTAATTATTATTTTTTTATTTAAAAAAAATGTTTAGAAAAAAAGTAGTACATGTATATCGCGAACTAATAATCAAAGGCCCTATATAGTTTAGGCACCCGTGCGAAGCCGATGCGGGTCGCTAAAAAATAAAATAGTTTTAAATAATTTGCAAGACAAAGTGATGTCTTGCAAATTATTTAAAACTATTTTTTAAATAAATTGTGAATTTATTGAATTAAACTCTTTTGACTTTGTAGAGATAACTAAAATAGTACCTATATTTCCTTGATGGAGATAGTTACACTGATGATTCACAGAAGCCATTAAATCTAGGACAACCTTCAATAACAAGGGAAGAAAGACTAATGAGCATGGATCCCAAACGCAGAGAACTAATCAACTCATCCGCTTATAATCCACAATCTACCCCTTGATCACATAACTCTGTTGGCAACCAATCATACAGCAAAACAGTTATAAATAAATGTTGGACAAATCCACACAGCATCATCTAGCCCCAAGCTAAGCAGAGCTTGTGTTATTGGGTACTAGATGACTGATATACTTACTTAATATAATACAATACATAGAGAGCGGACCTTCACACGCCGCCCCACATCGGTCGTCAAAAAAAATCAAGATATCAAATTAAATGACATAAACTTACCAAAACCTTGAAGTCCTTATCATCGAGTAGACTCTCAATCTGCGCGTAGTGTTCCGTGTTAGCCGACAGCACAATCTTCACCCTCTC
Organism: Colostygia pectinataria; assembly: GCA_951394395.1. Taxonomy (NCBI): domain Eukaryota; kingdom Metazoa; phylum Arthropoda; class Insecta; order Lepidoptera; family Geometridae; genus Colostygia; species Colostygia pectinataria. The sequence continues at coordinate 8,848,400 of OX596362.1, forward strand.
AGCTTCTTTGAGGAGCTTGGACATGGCGCGGGGCGAAGCCCTAACGTCGGCGCCGCCGCTCGCCTCCCACGCTTTGATGAGGTGCTCGCGGAGTCGAAGAGTCATTTCGTGGCCTCCCAATGTTCTGTTAAACAATAAGTACCAGTCACGTTATGTATGAGAGTAGCGTTCTTTGTGATTGATTTGTATCACCATACGACACTCCAGACAATCAATAAAATGTATGAAACAAACGCGTCGTAATCACCATATGAATAGTTTATAGTTTGTGTACGTAAACGGTGCCGTTCTATGTGCGAGTGTCATGTCATGTCACTGACTAATACGAACGAACGAATGATGGTTGGCCTTGATTATCGCAAGAGCGAAATAGCATGCTTTCGCTTGCGAATGTGGAAAGAGTGCACTGCGCCTACACAAAACCAAAATAAACGCGTTCCTAATAGCCCTTCGCTTCAGTGTCGGCAAAATGTGCCGGCGATCTCGCAACCGGGGTGGGGTAAGTAAAACCGGTGAGAGGTAGGGAGTGGCCATTCGGTATGTAGTACTAATATCTGTTTTGTGGTACAAGCTTTGCTTAGTTTGGGGCTATTGGTGCTGTGTGTAACGTCTACCAGAAATTATATTATTTAGAACTAACCGCAAACCGTGGCTTCGCCCGCGTATTACATACTTTACAAGTAGCCTGTCTATCAGACTTGAAAATATCTCTGTGCCAAATTTCATTGAAATCGGTTGTGGTTTAACCGTGAAAAGGTATAGTTCTCACGGCGGATCTCGGCCGTCGTGAAGTTAGCTGTTTTGATGCCCAATGGATCTTTTTCAAACTAAATTGTCTTTGCGCATCACTAACGGCTAACTTCACTGAAGCATAGATCCGCCGTGCGAACTATAACAGACAGAGTTACTCTCGCATTAATCTTATTAGTATGGATATAGATTGGAGAAATGTGGTACCTATCAAATCCAACTCCCAAAACTTGCAACTGAGGCACTGTCTCGACATATCCCTTTTCCTTTATCTTGACAGTCTTGTATTCAACGAGGGCTGCTTTGGTGGACGCCGCGCCCATGTCGAAGAATAACGCATGCCATGCCGTTTCGTTGATCTCCTGAAATTACATGGATATTTGAAGCAAAATTAACCTAACTGACGTTTCAAAATGATCCGTGTGATATGATTGAACAAAGATATTTTGATGATATATGACGACCGATGTGGCGCAGCGGTCGCAGGTCCGCCTGCGACGCGAAGGTTGCGGGTTCGATTCCTCGAGTCAAATACTTGTATAATCTACAAATATTTGTTCCGGGTGTTCTGGGTATTTTTTATATATATTAAAAAATATTTATCTATGTATTGTATTGTATTAAGTATATATCAGACATCTAGTACCCATAATACAGCTCTGTTTAACAGCAGCTTACCTTGAGGCAAGATGATGTTGTGTGGATTGTCCAGCATTATTTATTTATTTATTATTTTACTTTACTTTAAAAACTTTTTAATAAATCCACGGCCTTACCCAAATAAGGTAAAAACACTTTTTTTTTATTAAAACAAAGAGAAACTTTAATGCTTTAGCTGAATACATGCATAAGGAATAGAATAGAATAGAAAAAAACTATTATTCGACACAAGCTACAAGAAGATTAAAACAAATAAAACCAATCAAAAAAACACCATATCTACTTATTTTTTAGGTTGCTTAATAGATAAGCAAAGCCTAGTTAACACAGAGGATGTCATACATTGTTTATTAGAACCAATGGTCAGCAAGTAATGTTTTGTATTTGTGTGGTGGCACTAATATTTTCGAAAATTATTTTCTAGAGCTATACCTTTGAAGGTGAAAGTATTCTCACTGCTCATGTAAAAGTTTCTTTACAAACACAGCAAAAAATCCCCTAAATTTAAACTTGCCAATAAATTGCTCTCTGCATTCGGCAACATATCATTTACCCTAACTCACAAACAAAATGTAATATAATAGCTTACCTTCCTCCTAAATATGCCATAGTTGATGGCAATACCAGTATAATCGTTGATCAACTGCAGCACATTCAGTCCTGCCAATGCACCGGCCTCTAGCAAGGCGCGCCTCTCGGCCTGGTTGAAATACCCAGGCACAGTGATCACGCAATCGCTAACAGGATGACCTATAAAAAATAAGAAACTCCATTTTGTCTTGCCTCAAACTCATAATTATATTATTCATAACAAAATTGTCACCAATTTTAATTCTTCTTTTTTTTATATCAGCAGGTGACAAGACAATCAAGGCGCCCACCTGATGTTAAGCACCACGCCTGACTATTACAGATGCAGTGCCACCCAAAGCTTAAAGTTTTTAAGTGTTTGCGTGGCACTGCACTACGCTTATCACCTCGAGTCATTGTTGTTAACTCTCTTTCGCCCAGTAATTTCACTTGCTACAGTGCCCTTCAAACCTAAACATAGTAATGCTTGCACAATACTGCTTGGAGGTAAAATATCTACACTCACACGTTTTTTAACTGCGGTGGTACCCACCAAGACAGACTCTTGCTGAAGAGTCCTACCACCAGGTAAAATGAGGGAATAAGATCTGCACTGACAATGGGTGTATTGTGCATTGTTCCCCTGCTAACATGACCCCAGCCAGCCAGCTCAAAAAAATTTCACTTCGGTAGTTTGGATTTCTTTGACGCCCATGGCTTATTTGTCACAATTCTGCCCGTGACAATCATGCTAGTTTCATAAAACCGAAATGGACAGTCAAACAAAAATATGACCGGTGATGATTCGGCTTCAGCAACTTGCTGACTAGTTCTATATCAGTGAACAAAAATTATGATAGATTTAAAAGACACAAGCTAACAGAGGTTTTTTTTTTTTTTTATGCTGGACAATCCACACAGCATCATCTAGTTCCAAAGTAAGCTGCTGTTAAACAGAGCTGTATTATGGGTACTAGATGACTGATATATATTTAATACAATACAATACATAGATAGATATTTTTTATTATATATAGAAAATACCCAGAACACCCGGAACAAATATTTGTAGATCGTACAAACATTTGTTCCGAAGCGGGAATCGAACCCGCAACCTCTGCGTCGCAGGCGGACCTGCGCCCGCTGCGCCACATCGGTCGTCATCGGTTTAAATTATGACTATGATTAAGGCCCTCATAATTTTCTTGTGAGTTTATTATTCTGCTTATTATTTCTGTCATAACTAGAATACTTGACTTGTTTATACCTAAGTCAAAATTAGTATAAATTAGTTACAAAATATTGGTGCACTCTTTTATGGAAATCATCATATTTTGCACACATACATGCATTTCAGTCTTACAAAAAACATGAAACGGACACTGGCAGAATTATTGTGACAGTCACAGAAGGCATAACCAAAAAAATCTGTCATGTTGTCAGGTGCTCTGCAAGTCAAGTGTTATTGTTTGGACAAAACTTGTATCACAACTAACAATTTTTGATGTCTATACCTTCACTGAGTTCTGAAAACTCCTTAGCTTTTCCTAGGAGTTGGGCCACTAGTTCTTCAGGAGTGAACCTTGTGTTCTCATCGTGAATAAACTCTGGTGTTCCACGTTCTGTTTCTACTATTTCGTAATATGGGAAACGCTCCCTGTGAATGAAACATAAATAATGTGATTAAAACAATAATTGCTATTTTACACACAACTATGTTATTGTGAGTAACCTTAATCATCAACCTATTGCAATCCACAGCTGGACTTAAGTCTCTCTTATGGTGCACCACTGAGCCGGATCCTAGGCTCTCTCCATCCAGTTTTAGCCAGCTACCCGGCGCAAGTCATCACTCCATCTAGCCTGAGGGTGCCCTACACTATGTTTGCCTAAACATGATCTCCGCTCTAGAACTTGCTTACTCCAGCGGTTATCGGTTCTTCAGCAGACATGACAGACCCATTGCCACTCCTGCTTACTGATTGTCAGTAAAATCACACTATATATTAAAAAAGCTAAGATTATGTTGATTGTTAAACAAAAACTTGCATCTACTTTTCTACTGAAAAGTATGGATGCTGGTGGATCAAAATAAAATGTTAAAGCAGAATGCAAAATAGATTTAAAATGCAGGTAGGTTAGGTAGAAATATCTATAATATGCTGGGGCATAGATCACAATGAGACACAAATTGATGGTTAAGAATTGTTTTGCAAAGATTCTATAGTTGAAATGAGTAGGTAGGTACATATACTATAGTAAAAAAGTGATGCAAAAATTGCCTCAAAAGTGAAATTTACAATATTAAAGTTTCTACTTGTTGTCCACATGGTGAGGATATTGAACCCTTGTTGATAAATTTTATTTTAATAGTCATGTCACCTGAATTAAAAATGGTCTTAAAATGTAACTTTAAATAACTCCATCACAACTCAATTAGACATTACTAGAGAAAAGTTTTCATTATTTTGAATTAGGTATACAAAAAAATGGTTTGTGTTAAGAATGAACTGACCTGTATGCTTGCACCATTGGATGATTGAATGGCTTTCCAAGCAGATCTAACAGATATTTGTATGCATTTTTCGGAAATCTGACGCCGACTGTTACAGCATCTTCTCCAAATGTTCTTACGCCGTCTCGAAACGCTACGACGGCTGGCGTTTTCCTCTTAGACTCTTTATTCAATACAATTTCCATAGGTACACCAGGTGACACGATGCCGATTTTCATCCATTCTGACCCTAGGTCAACAGATATTACGGCCGCGCCGTCCGTGTGTTGGCATAAGAGTAAAGACAACAACACTACACTCAGGATTCCATACATTTTCTGTAAATTAAACGCGAATTAGATAGATCAATCGCCGAAAGAAATTAACGATTCCGGAATATTGGATGTACCACACACACAACAGTTTTTCTGGAAAAGTATGCACTCACATTATTGAGGACCATTTTATATTAGAACCATAACATGTAGACTACTCTTTCCATGTATTTTCACTCACAAATTCTACGAAATAACTATGTTTTTACAATAATTTCTCTCGAATAATGTGAACCAGCAACTTTAGTCCACGTCAAGTTAACGTGTTTTCTTCTTTTTGGCTAACATAACGTCAGTATTGCCAGCCATCATCAATCAACTTCACATATGGTAGAAAAGTTAAAATCATGGAACTATAATATTGTACTACCATAGTAAATTCCTTGGTTTTAACCAAGACTTTATGACTGATATGATAGATGGCGTTGAACTCGTAGATTAGAGACTATTTTGTGAATAAGTATTATTTTATTCATTCGTTTGAGAGCTGCAAGCCTATTATTTATTTCGATGATGCAGCATAGTAGACAGTTTATTAGCGTCACATAGTACATATTATTTCCATGTTAGCATCACTTAATTCTTTATACCATCCACCAATCCGCGTTGGGTCCGCGGGATTAATAATATTATTAATATATAATCAAGTTTCAATTCAAGCCATTTTTATTAATCTAATATAATATAATAAACCTTACTGATGAAAGAGTTTCCAAGAGTTTTCACCGTTTTTGGTAAGTAGCACAGTGGGTAAATTTTTTAAATTTTATTTTAGTAAATTATCCTAATGTTAAAATATCATGTTCGTAAATAACTAATTTCTATTTCTTGTGTTAAAAATATACTTTTAAATTCCATAACTAAAAAGTAGATTGTAGATAGAGTGGTTGTCTATGTAGTCTATGATTTAGCTGACAACTCTATGCGGAAGCGGATATTACGACAAAATAAATGGCATCAAATCAAATGTTTATTTTTGTAGATTGCTTTGCTTGCTTGGTCTATAGTTTATGGTTTGATTGGGTGTCGAGCAGAAAGGTGTTTTCGTTTTGTTGAGTGTTGATTTGATTGCAATTAGGTCGCGGAATGCTGTTTTCATTGTGATTCATTTGTGTAGAGTGTTTAGATCATCATCAAACAATTATAATAACAAGGTATGTAATAACCTTACGCCGCTAATTCTTAAATTTCTGATAATCATCCCAACTCGAACGAGTTGATTGCAGACACTTCAAACTAAGATATGTTTCTTATTAATTTATTACGTATTTTTAGATTTTGTAGTTCGATTAGGTCCCTTTAAGGTGGTGCATTGCTTTAGGATGATGTTACTGTACGAGTAAAGTGGTATCGTTTACATGCGGTTCTAAAAATGTGACAAGACGCATTAATTACGTCGAGTCGCTTTAGCAGGCGCTCCTTCTAAATATGGAACGGGTGTTATTGTTGGTCGGTGGTGTCTTTTGCGTGGCATCGATGCCCGTAGCTAACGTTATGTAATGGACCTTAGAAATGCGCGTGTGCACGTGCGACTAGCACGCGGGTCCACGTCGGAGGCACATTGCGCGCCTGCAGCCTGCGACGACGTAGCGAGCACACGGTGGTCGCTAGAGCGCTCTGCCGCTGCACACAAGTTTCCTAGCAACACATTGTTGATACCACCACTGACCCAATGAACACAAAAACACATGGTACTACCAAATCGCTGGCTATTACATCACTTGGTCGCGTGCATCCTATTAGTGCTGCCTACGTTGCTAGGGCGCCTGTCAGCCATAACATCAGCACCAATTAATTACTGTAAGGATTTTATTCCTCAGTGGACTTTGTTCTTGAGCACAACATTGTGAGTACTTTGAAGTAACCTGCTTGACCTTGCTTATAATTATTGCTTTGTCAAACAGGTAAAAAATGGATGGTTCCCAACATAGTTTTGCTCTAAGAAGTTATCTAATAATAGCTCCTTTAGTAGAATTGTAGTGCACTCTTATTTCCTGTAGGATTTCTATATTTAATTATCACCCAGAGACAATGCCCTAGTTACCAAAGCATTCTGAATAGCAGAGTGCTATTTTTGCTCACTCTGTTGATATTTAGATATCTAATTGCTCTAACGTAATTACTTTAACATTTGAATTCTTATTACAATTATATTTTATTAACTTTATGATGCTGTACATTTGATATAAAAACTTTTACAAGGAAACACAAGTATTTGTATTGATACCAAGGCTATGTAATCTTTACCTGAATGATAAGTTATGTAGTGAACTGAGATAATGCTAACACACCTTTGAATATAATATTATTAATTTATTATCATGTCAATACTATCATCTATATTTGCTCAGGTGACAAATTACGTTATCCAGATTATTTAAAATCTATCCAAAAAATTACAATTTGTTAGGTCACTGCAAAGTATAACTACTAGCATTCAATTTTGTTAGCTCTACTTTGCTTAGGTTTAAAAATATAACCTCCATATATTCTGATTGCAGGAAAATCCGTTGACATACTTATACCTGGTTTTTCTAAATAACATAAAACATTGATATTATGACGGGGATTCCCACGTCTTGTCAACATACTCTTACTGAGCCTAGGTTTTATAGTCATTAATATTATTATAATGTGTCCATAATATGGTGACTATTGTAAATGAGTAGGTGGCAGGTTTTAATAAATTAAACCTACTACAAAATATATTTTATTGCTATGGGAATCAATACAATATCTTGAGTATTGAAAAAAAAAAACTATCTATGTAGGTATTGTATTGTATTAAGTATTTCAGTCATCCCATAATACAGCTCTGTTTAACAGCAGCTTATCTTGGGGCTAAATGATGCTGTGTGGATTGTCCATTATTTATTTATTTATTTATTTATTGCCTGGTCACTCACCCTATTCGAGGTAGGGGTATACAAAGTTTTACATAATCTCCATGTTTTAACATGTGACAAGAATTTGTGATTAGTTTGTGTTACCTCAATGTTTTATTTTAATACATTCGTTTCATTGTGGTATTTATTTGACCTTTGTTACTCATGTGGTGGAGTATTAATGATTTCCTGATTTGGGCATTTAAAATTTTTACTTTAACATGTGAATTTGTGTTATCAATATTGTTTTTCCTATAATTGGCTAGTGTATAAAAAAATTAGTATTCAGGATTTGTTATTATAGTACTCTATGTAGTTAACAAAAAGCAAAAACAAATTTCAACTCCAACACTGTGACATAACACATCAGGGAATGTATAATGAAATATACTATAAATCATGTTATCTGTTTGCAACTGTAATTTTTCTGGGCATGATGGGCATTCTCTTAATCCGATCTGGGTAGTCTTGTTTATTATTTTACACAAATAAAAAACTAGCACTAAGTAGTACCTATGCTATTAGAAAGAAAGAAAGATATGTTAGTTCTTTTATCATTTTAATTTACCATAATTATAATACTACAAAAAAATATTATAAAATAAATAACACTTTAGGACAAAACTAGCTATTTACTGTCTCTCAAAAACCTACTGTTAATATTGTACAATTAACAACAAAATTGTCATTGCGCATCAAAATAATGACGCTTACGGCTTTTCGCATATTTTATTATAAAGTACAGCCATCAACAGCAGTGTTAACTACTAACTTCGTTATATTATACAAATCTATATTGATTTCAGTGTGATATAAAAAATCTGTGTTTTCGTAAATGATCATCGTAAATAATATACTGCAAGTGATACTGTTAGATAATAGTTTTGTTTACGGCGTGCGTGTTCTACAGTCTACACACGGACGCAGCCACGCCAACGCCACGCACGCTGTAACCAAGTACCTACCTTCATTCCGCTACTATGCCAAGGTCGTTCGATATTATGTGATCGTGTCACTGCGTCTTAACAATAAATTAAATCGATAAAATAAAGAAATCTTTTTTCGTTCCGGTTTATTTCTTGGACGATGTAATGTAACGGGTATAAATAACGTTGGCTACCCAAGTTCGTTTGTTTATAAACTGAGATAAGCAGTTAGGTAAGCTAATGTATTTTTGCGTCGCGTCGTTATGTTGGTTACATAATACAACGGGGTTAGATAGGAGCCTATTAGTAGGCAGTGGATGCAAATCTACGTCGTATCTATAGTACAGGTGTTTAGGATGTAGCTGATTTAATTCTTACGTCATGTGATATTTTGTCTCTTAGTAAGAATCTAACCGAATCTTTTTGTTTAAAGTAATGCGACGTAATTAAACAACGATATAATATAAACCATATTATTTAGACAAGATAAACTTTGTATTTTTTTGAATACCTACCTAGTATTAAAGAAACTCGACGAGCGACGTAAAAGCCACTTTAAATTGTTTATTTACTGTTCATATTTGAACGAATATGTCATTTTTAAATTGTTTGAGCTACAAGTACAAACTTTGTCATATTACCTATATTATTTTGATTCTTAAGTTTTCGACAAAACGAGAAACTGATATGAATAAACCTAAATCTCCAGTGGCTTTGTTGTACAAGGGTAAACATAAAACCGCTAAGTAGTGAGCAAAGAAGTCATGTAAGTTAGTAAAGGACCCCAGTATGCCCAATATGCGTGCTTTGACACTTAACCGGTTTACAATGATTTAGTTGTCGTAGTTTTTACGACACTCTATTAATAAACCCAAATAAACCCAAATCACTATATTAATAAACCCAAACTCGCCAAAATCACGGTAAAGAAATATGGAAAGGTTACAACATTTAAAGAGGATAACGGATAGGGCGTCGCCGCGAAACGACGCGCAGACACATCGCCCTACCTCTGCGAATAGTGTGTTAGGGCTACCGAGTCAAGGACGGGCTCGGCTGAAGACGTTAGTCCCTAGCAATAACCTGAAAGTCCGCTTCGCTACACTAAATGTAGGCTCACTAACGGGAAAGACAAAGGAACTTGCATGCCTTTTCAAACGTAGAAAGGTGGATTTTGTGTGTCTGCAAGAGACAAGATGGACTGGAGCTAAGGCAAGGGAAATAGGTGAGGGATACAAATTGTTATATAACGGCTCTAAAGGTGGTAGGAATGGAGTGGCTATTGTCATCAGTCAACAACATTTGGACAACATCTTAGAAATAAACCGCATAAGCGACAGGCTTATGACGCTGAAAGTATTGATAGAAAGTGAAACCGTAAATATCATATCTGCTTACGCTCCACAAGTGAATTGCAGCCAGGATGATAAAGATGACTTTTGGTCAGCTCTTGAAGATGCAATGCAAAAAATACCTACAAAAGAAATAACTATAGTGGGAGGTGACCTAAATGGCCATATAGGAGCTAGTAATGATGCATTTAACAGAGTACACGGAGGTCACGCGTACGGCACACTAAATGAACCTGGGAAAACCATACTATCAACTGCAACTGCTTATGATCTAGCAATTGTAAATTCTTTCTTTACAAAGAAGATTGAACATATTATCACCTACAAGAGTGGCCATACCACCTCACAGATTGATTATATTCTGTTGAATCGGTCTCATATTGGTCGTGTTAAAAACTGTAAAGTTATCCCGGGAGAATGTGCTACAACTCAACACCGCATAGTCGTAATGGACATGACTTACCAGAAAATGCACAAAGAGTTAGCTACCCGAGCTCCGGAACTCACTAAATGGTGGAATTTGAAAGGTGAAAAAGCTTCAGAGTTCGGTCGTCAACTAGCAGATCTAAATTTTGATATTAAATCGGACGTAGATACCATCTGGGAGCATTTACGAAAGTCCATCTTTACAGCAGCAAACAGTATTTTAGGTCGTACTAAAGGTAATAAAAGGACGAACAAGGAAACATGGTGGTGGACCGAAAAAGTGCAAACTGCATTACACGAAAAAAAGAACGCTTTTAAGATCTGGCAGTCCACTCCAACTACTGAAAACAGAGAAGAGTACAATAGGATCAAGAAACAGACCAAGAAAATTGTTGCTGTTGAAAGAGCAAATTCTCAGCGGCAGCTGTACAGTACACTAGACAGTAAGGAAGGTCAAAAGCACATCTTTAAGCTTGCTAAACAACGAAGTCATAACACAAAAGATCCCACTCGATGTAAAACCATTAAGAGTGCTACTGGAGAACTACAGTACAGAGACAGTGACGTAATATCAACTTGGCAAGCATACTATGACAAACTTCTTAATACCAGTGCAACAAACACACAACTTCCATCCTTAAAACCAAATGCTGGACTTATTATTCCTATACACCCTACGGAACTTCAAAAAGCACTGCAGAAGATGTCCAACAAAAAAGCTGTAGGTCCAGATGGCATTCCAGTCGAGGCGTGGAAATGTTTGGGAGATAGAGGCGTTTTGTTACTTACAAACTTTTTTAACAACATGATGCTAGATTCCAAGATGCCAAAGGCGTGGAGACTAAGCACAATAGTCCCAATATACAAAGGCAAGGGCAGTAAGTACGAATGCAATAACTATCGCGGAATAAAGCTTATGTGCCAAACGATGAAACTCTACGAACGAGTTATCGATAGCAGACTAAGATCTGAATGCTCACTATCAAGGAATCACTATGGCTTTGTACCAGGCGTGTCCACAACCGATCCGATGTTTGCCTTGACCACGATTGCTGAAAAATACCGTGAAAACCAACGATCTTTGTATGTTGCATTTTTAGACATGGAAAAGGCTTTTGATCGTGTTCCTAGAGAAACGATCTGGTGGAGTCTACGAAAGAAAAATGCCCCCGAAAGATATATTAACATCATTGCCGACATGTATAAAGATGCAAGATCATTGGTAAGGACGGTCGTGGGCGATACAAGACCAATAGCGGTCACTGAAGGTGTACATCAAGGCTCTGTCCTAAGTCCCTTCCTGTTTTGCTTGGCCTTGGACTCGCTCACCGAAGAAGCACAGAACAAAGCATTGTGGACATTTATCTATGCAGATGATGTAGCCCTATGTGCTGAGAATCGCAACTCTTTACAAGAAGCACTCACTAGTTGGAAACACCAGCTGCAAACTGGTGGTTTAGTATTGAGTGTTGCTAAAACCCAATTTATGGCTTTTAATGATCCAGACTCTGATGACCAACCCATCAGCCTTGAAGGTCAACTTATCACCAAGTGCGACCAGTATAAGTATCTGGGAAATATGATGCACAGCTCTGGAAATTTAGAGCACAATATTCAGCACCGAATAGCAGCCGCATGGCTCAAGTGGCGCGAAGTGACTGGGGTAACTTGTGACAAGAAAATGCCGGTCAAGCTGAAAGGGCTCGTCTACAAGACCATAATAAGGCCAGTGCTTATGTACGGAAGCGAAACCTGGGCTGTCACACAGAGTCATGTCCATGCCATTCATGTTGCTGAAATGAAAATGCTTAGGTGGATGTGCGGAGTTACCAGGCTTGATAGAATCCGTAACGAGTACGTACGAGGAAGCCTGGGAGTTCGTGACATCGCCGACAAGCTGCAAGAGAGTAGGCTGAGATGGTATGGGCATGTCAAGAGACGAACACCTGACTACGTTGGCAACAAGGCACTGAAACTGTCCGTTCCCGGAAGAAGATCTAGAGGGAGACCCAAGACCACATGGACGGATTTGTTGCGCAAAGATATGGTGGCATGCAATGTTTCGGACGAAGATGTCGAGGATAGAGCGAAGTGGAAGAAAAATTGTAGGAAGGCTGACCCCACCACCATGTGGGATAAATAGTCAGGAAGAGAGAGAGAGAGTTTTTACGACACTCGTCAACAAACACTAAAATAGTATTTATATACTAGGTACTGAAGAAGTTCAAAAAGAGACAAAAGTTATAACCAATCAATGAATAGCTTTAATATTATTGTTGTAGTTGTGGTAGCAGCTACTGTATTTGAACTTAGGTTAGGAACACGAGGAAGTAATCAGTATCGTCTCGTTATGAATAAATGGCGTAAACATAGCCTTCATTCGCTATGTAGGAATAACAAAGGTTCAAGGTTTAATTATTTATGTGCGGTTGATTGCTAGGTTGAAAACTTTTGAAGATAGAAGATAAAACTTACTTACTTACTTACTTTTTATATAAAATGACTTCTGGCCTACATACAACGCAAAGCCTAAACTGCTCACTTTTTATATAAAATGACTTCTGGCCTACATACAACGCAAAGCCTAAACTGCTCGTTCCAAATGCTTTTTAAACTAACTTGGGTTTTGTGTTCCTTTTAGTGTGGAGAGATGGATGGAATAATAAATAGGAATAAGTGATACGTAACGCAAAACAACATAAAATCTATTCTTTTGGTGTTTATAAGATTAGAAAACTGCTCGCTATGCACCAAAAAAAAGAGATTTCTGCGTGTAAATAAAATTGGCAATAAAATTGTAGTTTTTCGTGTGTTTTGCAATCGTTTCTGCGTAGCGTAAACGTACACAGTAACCAAGGTTCAGAGTTGGCCACTGACTCATACGAACTTACTTACTTTTACCAAGGTCTGATTATCCCTGAGTAGGAATATCCCCTCGACTTCATGCGCTAATCCCAATCCCAGCATTAGCATGGCATAAGCACTGTTCTGCGTAATCACCATTTGGATTGGTGAACGCCATTGGCAATTTCAACTGAGCGCTCCCGTGCTTCGGAGGGCACGTTAAGCAGTCGGTCCCAGATTTTTCAAAGTTAGGCTATGTAAGAAGCCTTCGGGCGCCCGAAAAACTCTGCCGCCAGATTTGGCTATTGACTCATACGAACTTACTTACTTTTTAGCATAGCTTCTTCTTTGTCCATCCCTTATCCCAGTATTTGGGGTCGGGCCTCCTCACAATCTTGCGCCAAGACTGTCTGTCTTGGGTTGTCGGTTTGGGCAAATGGGTGAATGCTATAGGCATTAATTTACTGTCGTTGTGCAGATACTTCTGATTGACGTCACGCGATGTGACCAGATTACGCGTGTTCGTAAGGTACTATCGCTGCATAGCTTGACGCAATATAAAAGTTGTTGAGATTGTATGATCCAGTTGCAACTACGTCTCATAAACACAGTTTTGTCATCAGATGGCGCCGATGCGCGGAGAGCGTGGTGGGTCCCCAGCTCGAGGCGTGCGTGCCACGCTACCTCTGCCCCGTCGGTTGATCAGGCAGATTGCAAGGCACGTGGCATCCAGCGGTCGCTCACTCCGACGCCTTGAAGTCTCAGGCCGGGTGATCGACAACTTCGACGACATTGAAGGCGTTTCTGATGAATCTGATATGGAAATGGCTCAGCCAGCGTGAGTATTTAAAGTAGCACTGCTTGCTTGTTCGAGAAGTTATCGAAGCGTGCTGGTTAGACTGAGTTATACAATAGTTTCCTACTCCTTTTGAAAATATTGGAAGCAGATAATGAATATCATTTGATAACTAAAATATTTTCTGATTATCAGGCTGATATCTGAATTCTGATACCTGACAACTTTGACAATAATATTATGGTATGGTAGTAGCAATATTAAATTATATTATATTCGTGCTTACTTACAAGCCGTAAGCGGTGCAAAGACATTGGTTTATACTAGAGATTCTAGCTACATTGCTCAATGCGTCTAACTAAATGCAGGCTCAAATTATACCTTTGTGACCGACGTCATTACACCTTGTCTTTGTAGAATTGTATAGAAATGCCATAGCTTGTACATAGCTTCATTTTCTATCTGTAATGTAACATCAGAGTTGTTTTTAATTGTTGTCTTAGAAATTATGGAGCTTGGGAAGGTTAAATAAGGTAAATATACCCACCCACTTTGAGTTCGAGTGATCTTCGTCAATTTATTCTTAGAACAGGATAATTTGAAACTCATTCATTTGTATAGAAAATATAATTGTTATTACCATTTCATGCTAGCGTGAAGCAACGTTTTTTTAAAGATGATTACTTTTGGATAGCATTTAAAATTTTCAAACACTGATAGGTTATCACTTGCATAATAAAGCAATAAGTATGGAATGCGTTAATATCATGTGTGAGCTTTTTATTTAATTATCAACTAGCAGCTTTGCGCAGGTGCAATAAAACCGCAACCGTGCGTAGCCGGGGCGGGACGCTAGTAATAACTAGCAGTTCTCCGAACAGTAGACCTCGCAAGCACAAACTTGTAAAGTGAGTCATTTTGAGGAACTATTTTGCTCATCACGCTGAAGATCCTAATCAGATCTTCACCAAATATCAGACATATGTACTTAAAGTTAATATACTTACCTATTAAATAAAATAAAAATCATCGAAATTAAATCACATTAGGCGGAGATATTCAGCAGCCCCCTTTATACCCTTTTTTAGAGAAAGTACGCCTTATCAAAAATCCCCGACGACAATCAACTGTTATCAAGTCATAAAACCTGTATACCAAGTTTCAACCAGATTGGTTGATAAATGCGACCTGTAGACGAGAACACAAAAAGCCCGGACAAACTGACATCCAAAAGCATTTTTGACTAATCTCGAAACTGAGACGCTTCGCTCGCTCGGTCAAATATAGCCAATATTACTCCGGGTTATTGTAGCATTCTAATAGGGATTTTTTTTAATCGAACCAGTAGTTTTTAAGTTTGTTCGTAACAAACTAAAATACAAGCATACAAAAAGAAAACCAAAGTCGCTGCCTGTCTTGTCCCTCTGTATGTATGTACGCTTAGATCGTTTAGATTTTAATACGATTTTTATCAATATATTTAAGAAGGTTTATGCGTATACTTTAAACACACGTACGAAGCCAGGGCGGGTCGCTAGTTAAAAATAACGTCAAGTCTAGATAAGCATAGCTAGTTTGCTTTATTAGCAAGACTATCGTAGCATGGTAAGGGTGCATTATGTTGTAGTATGACCTCTTCTCAAATGTCAGGAGGCGTGTTTGAATGAACGCAGTGCCGGTAAAGGGTGCTTGGTGATGTCGATTGGCGACTGAGCCTGACTGACGCAAGTAATCCAGGTCACTAGGTTATGTAACCTAGGTCCTATGGATGCATTCACGCGTTTATGTTGAAATAACTTGTTTGCGTACATTTATTTTTAGTTATTTATTTTTGCTCTATCATTTACATACTATATTTACATCACAAGTATAACATAAAGTAGTTTCTCGCTGTCTGTCCCTATGTATGTACGCTAAGATCTTTTAAACTACGCAATGGATTTTAATGCAGTTATCATCAATAGGTAAAGTGATTCGAGAAAATGGTTTAATCTTATATCGCGAAGTCGCGGGCAACAGCTAGTACTTTACATTTATAGGTTTCGCACGTAGTTGTGTGGCACAATGGTACATTAGGGTTTTTGGAGCTTTACATAATTAAATAATACCATTTTATGGTCCGCCGGTAAGTTCACCGCTATTTTACACCTTCGCGATTTAAATTGTTTTTTACTATTAGCTTTACTTTTTTCAGTCACTCGAGCCAGTACAGATGTCTATTGTTGGCTGTTTTAACATTTTCGTATACAGTTTCTGTCCGCATTCCCGTTCTACCTTAAGTTCAGCGTGTTAAAAGTTCAGTGCTGGCTTGCTGCCAGTATGGGTATATTTATTAGTTAGACTAATGATGGCTGGTTATACTAGCACAGTAGTTTTTTTTAGGAATTCTTAATATTGTTTAGAAATATCTACAATGGCGTAATCCAAAGTTGCATATTTCAAAACACTTTTGCTTTGCACGCTTGCTTTAACGATTATATTATTATATTATATTATATTATATTATTTATATTTGACACGTATTTAAATTCACTCACACAAACAATCAACTCAGTTTTTAAATCTGTTCTAAATATTAAATTGTTTTAATAAAATTATCAAAAACGCAAACCATTTTGCACGCGACTGTACAACTCGTTTTTACCTGATTCGCACTGATAAGTTAATTTTACTTATTAAAATAGATAATAACTTATATTATAAGAAAAAATAAAAGATAACTTATAAGAAAAAATGGTCGTCGTGCTAGAATACTATTCTCAAGGTGAACCAAAGATAATGCTATCTAAACTGCCGTATGGCGGTTTTCTGGTGATAATCATTCATCAATCAATGCCACATATAACGATAACGATGGCTAGGTTAGTATGTAAGACAAACTTTTAATGATACATTACTTTAACACCGGCCGATGTGGCGCAGCGGGCGTAGGTCTGCCTGCGACGCGGAGGTTGCAGGTTCGATTCCCGCCTAGGGTCAAATGTTTGAACGATCTACAAATATTTGTTCCGGGTGTTCTAGGTATTTTCTATATTTAATAAAAAATATCTATCTATGTATTGTATTGTATTAAGTATATATCAGGCATCTAGTACCCATAACACAGCTCTGCTTACCTTGGGGCTAGATGATGCTGTGTGCATTGTCCAGCATTATTTATTTATTTATCATAATATTCTGAAAATGGTTACCAACACTGATAAGATGATTATGAAGTTGCATTGTTTTCGTGCATTCTTGCTTGGCGCTTGGTTGCTTTTTTCAATTAGTTACAATCAGTATCAATTATTAACTACTAGCGACCCACCCTGGCTTCGCACGGGTGCTTAAATTATATATATTAAACATTTGTCTTGAATCAGTCGATCTATTGATGAAAACCTATGCACTATGTTATGGAGCGCTCGTGACATAGCTGGCTAAGTTGTTCTTAACAGATCAATAAAGTTAAGCGTGGTCATCATTTGGATAGGTGACTGCCAGTGGCAATTTCAACTGAGCACTCCCGTGCTTCGGAGGGCACGTTAAGCAGTCGGTCCTAACTTTTTCAATGTTGTTAGGCCATGACAGAGAAACTCTGTCACCAGAGTTGGCCACTGACTCATACAACCTTACTTAATTACTATGTTTTACATTATGTAGATATTTATGTTACCATACAAATAAGTAGGTATAATTTGTGATTCTCTCTACCATCAGGGCGGCATGCGGCGGCAACGCTGGCAACCTCCCACCAGCGGAACACGACGATGACCTCACCAGCCTCAGTTGGTTGCAAGACAGGAATTTACTCAGAGGTAAGTCAAGATTTAATTAAGAATAATTCGTGGATCGTTTAAAATGTAATTTCTCGGCACGGCAAACGACAACGGCAGACGTCGAAGACAGCTTTGCAGTCGTTATGTCGGAATCGGTCTCATACAAATAAGTCATCATCATCATATCAGCCGATAGACGTCCACTGCTAGAAGAGCGCAATGACGACCGATTTTGAGCCCTCACCATCCACCGACTTCCTGCGACCGCTTTAATGTCTTCGGTCCATCGAGTGAAGGGCCGTCCTACACTTCCTTTTCCAGTTAATAAAAATACTTCGTTTTACAAATAAGTATTGCAAAGTAATGCCGTCGCGGCACATGCCTTTGCCGTCTGCCGCTGTCGTCTGCCGCATTCCGCAAAATCACACCTTAACTGATGAACTAGGAAGTTATAGAAAGACTTCCATGATGATTACAATATGCTAGCATAGAATGAACGGAAGATGCGGATTTAATGGTATACAAAATTGTATTAACAAACAGACATTCATCGGCTGCTACAACACTCTTTAAGTGCATCTTGTTCACACCCACGGAACTTTTTTACTGCTGATTATATACATATATACGTATTATTATAATATCCCAAAAATTATTTCGCCTCAAGCACCATTGAACTTGCAACCTCCGCTTGATACGCGGGTGCTTTACCGATTGAGCTATCGAGACATATCTCAATTGCTCGAAATAATCATTGGGATGTTTTCGGCTCGAAGCTCCGATAGCTCCACCTACAGGAGAAAGGTTGCAGTTATCCAAGCCTGTTCAATGACTAAATTAACTGAGAGGTGTCGCATTGATTATTCAATTGGTTATTTACTGCTCCAAGTCGGTTCAATTAACCTCACTTATTTTGAATTTTTACTTCATGCATCCATTAGCTAGCATCTGAGTACATAGGCAATAACATAAATAAATATCTCTATTCACTAAACTTTAAATTTTGTAATAAAACCTTTTTCTTACAGGAATAAATCTTACGAAAAATGACATAGAAGAGAGCAAACATTCGACGCAGACCATCGGCAGTCAAATCATTATAAAGGTGCGAATAGAATTTGCCGACTGATGTGGCGCGGCGGCGAAGGTCCGGTTGCGACGCAGGAGGTTGCGGGTTCGATTCCCGCCTATGGACAAATATTTATAGCAAATATTTGTTCTAGGTATTTTCTATGTATTATAAAAAAATATCTATGTATTGTATTATTTTATTTTATTTTCATTTATTGAAAAGACCAACAGCTTACAATGATAATAACAAAATTACTTAGTTGTTAAGTTTATCTAGCCAATTACAGGTCTCTCTCGATAGTTCACATAAAAATACTTGCTATATTTCCTACAAAAAAATATAATATTAAACCAATAAAGAAATAGAACATAAGCTGGCACTATAGCCCGCATTTCAAATCTGCTGGGTCACTACGCAACCTAGCTGCAATCTATGTTAGATCTAAGTTCGATCTACAATCTGTCAATATGCAGTCATAATTTGTTTGTACAAAATGCATTACCTATTTCTTGACCGAAATGAAGTTGAAATCGATTGCGACCGAATTGCCCAGTAGCCCTTCTGGGTATGCCACTAAGCATCCCATGACAAAAATAAAAATATATAAAAGACAAAATAAGGAGTAAAAAGAGAACAAAGTTAAATGTTTATGAAATAAGATGCTCGTGTGCTTTATTGTGCAAGGGTTTTTTGTTTGTATGCGTGTAGAGTGTTTGGGTGTGTGGGTGTGTGCATGTGGATGGGTGTGTATACGTGAGGTTTTTTATGTTTTGCTATACTTACCTATATATATATTATATTAAGTAAGTCATCTAGTACCCATAACTCAAGCGCTGCTTAGCTTAGGGCTAAATTATGCTGTGTGGATTGTCCAGCATTATTTATTTATTTATTAGAATAGGAAATAAATACATAATATTATGTACTTTATTTCACACTACCCAAAATTTATTCGTCAGAAAGAATCTACGCACTTAGACAATAATGTATTAAACACTTGTCTTATAATTAATATTAAACCTTGGCGTGATGGGAAACACTGTAATATTATTTACAGAAATTAAACGTTTTAATACCTATAATACATGGACACGTGTACATTCATAAAAACGAGTGCGGTTTATTTATTATTTACACAACTGATTGTATATCCGGAGGGTCTCTTGAAAGCGATAATCGTGGCAAATATCTTAGTTCAACTTATGTCGGTTACAACTAAGTTCACAGCTTTCACGGGCATAAGCTGAACCATGAAAAGTTAAGCGTAGCGTTTTTTAATATTATCTTTTTATTTAAGTAGGATTCTGACACGCTTATTCAAAAAATCATTGTTTAACGACATGCTAGTCCTAAAATACTGTAGCCCAAATGTTAAGTTCCCATATTCTTAAACCGACATACATACACACATCAACATTGTCTAGGGATATTCAACATTTTGTTGATTTTTACAAAAACTAAAAATAATTTCTTTTAATTATTTTTTTTAATATTTTTTATTATTAATAGGCTTTTATTATTATTAATAAACAACACAAAATAAAGATTCTTGCCATACCTAGTTTTCTAAAGATATTATTTTCAGTTTCAGTAAAAATCAACAAAATGTTGATATCCCTAGACAATGTTGATGTGTGTATTTGTTGTCCTAACATATTATAGACATACCATTACAGTCATAATAGTCTTGATTTCTAAAATTTATGGTCATAATAGTTATTATCACAAGTCCCCGAATATATATTTTACTGTATTTTTATTTTTTAAACAAATAGTTAAATTCTTGAGGAATGTTTTTTGCTATCATCATGACAGCCTTCTAATGTTCCCACTGCTGGGACACTGGCCTACTCTCAGGCGAGAGTGATTGGGTCTTAATCCACCACGCGGACCCAATGCGGATTGGTGGATAGCACATGTCTTTCGAATTTTTAGTTCTTGGACATGCCGGTTTCCTCACGATGTTTTCCTTCACCGTATGAGAGCACTGGCATTGCGCACATAAATTTTTCGAACAGAAAAATCCATTGGTGCACGACCGGGTTTGAACCCACGACCTTAGGATCGGAAGGTGGGGTCACTACCACTAGACCACCGGTGCTCTGTAGACCACCGGTGCTCTGTTTTTTTGCTATATTGCATCTAAATCAAACCCAATAAGGTTTTTTTTTGATGTACTTTAACAACTCTGTAACAACGTAATATATCTATGTTAAATAAATAAATATAAAATAACTTCATCTCGACAATTTATAATTTCCCAATAATGACAGCCTGATATTATTGTTATTTTCATAAAACTAATTTCTATTTACAGACAGAATCAACAACACCCCCGCCAGTTATCAGGCCGCCGTCGCCTCCCCGCACGCCAGTCAAAGGTCTCCCCTCCCCTCCTACTCCCCTAACCCCTACCTCCACTCAGACCCACCAGAAACCCCCCTATTCATTCTCATGTCTGATCTTCATGGCCATAGAGGCGGCGCCAGCGAGAGCGTTACCGGTAAAGGAGATATACGCGTGGATCATACGCCACTTTCCTTATTTCAAAAACGCTCCTCAGGGTTGGAAGAACAGCGTGCGGCATAACCTGTCTTTGAATAAGTGCTTCCATAAGGTGAGCGAGGTTAGGAACATTTTTTTTATTATGCTTTCACAGGTAAAACTCAGTTTTTATTATTTTAAAAACTCATAGCTTTTAGTGGAGACTTAAAACAACAAGAACATATGTATTGAATACAATATAGTTCTTACTACACTAGGATTCCTCGGTCCTGGAAATCAAAAACTTGATGAGTACTAAATACTAAGTAAGCATCCAAATCAGCAAAAAACATATGCAGATCATGCAGACCATTTTGGCTGTGCGCTTGTCAGTCACTCAGTCAATCATTAACGGGGGAAAGGAGACACTAAAGTGCTGAATCGCGTAAATTGGTTAGCACATGAGAGGGTATATCAAAGATTTTTGTGACTGACTGACAGATCAACGCACAGCCTAAACCATAAGTCCTACAAACATGAAATTTGGAGCGTTCATTGCTCTTAAGGCTCAGGGGTGCACTGACACATAAGGACGCAGCGGAAAGATATAGTTTATAAAAAACTCAACGCGAATAGTCGCGGGTCTTTCCACTAATAGTGAATAAGAAACGGAAAATAAACATTTCCAAAACATTATTAAATTTACCTCTTGATAAACTTTTTTTTTATACAACTAAAGTGGCAACCACAGAACTATATTTGAGTAGAGTGAGTGTATGTACCTCGCGTGCCGAAAAAACGGTCTAAGTAAGGGCTGAGAACCTCTTTACTCGCCGCGAAACTAGGTCTGCTCCCAACCGGGGGCGGTGTGGTGGTGTGCCAGTGCCTAGAATCAGTTTGCCGCGTGCTTATCGATGCTTTTAAATCATTTATTTTCGCGCGGCTTGTTTCCCATCACTAAAATACATTTGTGTGTAAAATACAAAAACGCAAAATGTTACGCTCGGTTTCCATACAAATCGACGAACTCTTTCATTCTACTTAAATATAGTTCTGTGGTGGCAACCAAGCGTACGGCCCACAAGATGGCGCTTGCAATACCAGAGGTATCACTCACGGGTTGCCACCCTAATACGTAGATCTAGAGTTTCATGTGCCTGTACTGTAATTTCACCGGAAACCATACCCTTCGGACTGGAACACAGTAACGCAAACATTTCTGATTGACGGCAGAAATTGGTATGGTGGTAGTCCTCCCCGGACGAGCTCTATCACAAAGAACTCTACTACTCTTAAATATGATTGTTGTGTAATACAGGTAGCGGCGGCTCCCGGCCTCGGCAAGGGCTCACTGTGGACAGTGGATCCGCAACACCGTGCCTCGTTATTACAGGTAATAGACAGGGTAAGGATGTTTCTTTTTGTTTTATTTTATGTTTAATTATCGTCTACCATGACAGTCTTATTTTTTTATTATTATTCAACCTTTTTTGTCCCACTGCTGGGCAAAGGTCTGCCACAAAGTCTTCCATACGTCCCGGTCTTTGGCAGTCTCCCACCACTATCCTTCATAAGTATCCAGATCGTCCCGCCAACGCCTTCTCGGCCGGCCCCGTCTTCGCCTCCCGTCCTCAGGCACCATTAACTACCTTTTTTTGAAATACTAAGGTTTTGGTAATAAACTTGAACTACTTGGTAATACTTTTTGACAGTTCTATAAAAAAAACAGAAAGATTTTTTCGATTCAATTTATTTATTATCTTTTGGCATAGTACATGCACTTAGACATGGCATATCATCATAATTTTTTTAAGTGTGTGGAACATATTCCTTTCTTTATTCTAATAATATAATACCCTTTATTTAAAATGATTTCTGACCACTATAGTTTCAACTCTTTAAGGCTAACGATGTTGTAACTTCCAGGCATTTGGACGGCAGCCGGTTCCCGCGGCGGCGCCGGACTCGCCGACCGCGAGCGCCAAGAACTCCCCGGACCCGTCGCTGTTCCCGTTCCTGGCACGGCGGCTCGCTGGCGCCGAGCCGGAGCCCGGCGCGGACGAGTACCTCGCCGCGGCGACTGTGCTCGCCATGAAGTACGGACCCGCTGTACTCTCTCAGGTATAACTTTTTAAACTATCATGGTTATTAACGTAATTTTCACTAAAAACTGAATATTTACTACATTCAAACCATTTTCATCACGCAGTTTTAGACTGGACTCTACACACAGGACAGAGACGGCGGAAAACAACTTTGTTTTATATATATTATGTTAGGCGCAATGTTGCCTAGTATCGAGAAGTCTGGAGAGAATGGGGGGAGGCCTTTGCCCAGCAGTGGGACATGAATGGCTGATATAATAATAATAATAACGTTATAGTTTGTAATTAACGGTCGATATTTGTTCTGTGTACAGCTGCCACCAGCCGCGCACCTGGTGATATCGCGGTGCGCGCGCGACGAGCACTCGTACAGCGGCTGCGAGGAGCGGCGCACGGCGGAGGCGCTGCTGAACCTGGCCGGCGTGCGCGCCGAGCCCGTGCCCAGCTAGCGCGTCCCCCGCCCTCCACCCTCCCTCACCCCGCGCACACCCGAGGTACGTACACCCTCGTACAGCGGCGCACGGCCGAGGCGCTTGCGTGACCCCCGCCCCCGCGTGCACTCGAGGTCCTACACTCTATGAACGCATTCATTTTATATTTCTTCATCTCTGAAACGGCTGAACCGATTAGGATAAAAGGTGTCTAAGAACCATCTATCCTTCTGTGCACAGTTGCGGTTGCTGTCTGCTGTCGCCATCGGAATCACGCCTCGATTCCGCTCCAAGATACGGGAACAGGTAAACCTAGATGGTAACTAATTAGAATCATTATTGAGCGGTAATCACCACTGAATATTAATCTTACATGTATTTTGTGTTGATGGTTTTAAATTAAATAAATGAATAGCCAGTATAGAATAGAAGTTTTATGCATATATTTAATCATCTATCAGATTTTATTATTATCTATTCTATCGATATATTCTAGTGTCGTTATTACCGCTCTATTTGTAGGTATCCAATAACATCAGAACAGTGATGTGAAAGTAAAAATCATGAGGTATACAGGTTGTAACTAGACTTCTCCCAAAAACTTATATAGTTGCACGTCAAAAGAAACAACGATTGATTTAACGCGTGTAATAATATAATTGAGGCAAACTCAATAAGTATAATTTCGGGTACTGTCCTTGTACATCCTGTATGGTTTGCCTGTGTATTTCGTGAAACGCGTGGGTGTTTGTTTCAAAGAATTGATCATTTATAATGATTGTCATTGCATAATCTTTTTCTCAGTTTTTCATTTTGCGACGAAGACTAAAGTCTTGTTGATGATCGACCATAGACAAAATTATTATTTAATCCTGACTTGACTAAAATTGTTGGCAGGATCTATTCTGTAAGTTTCGATAAGTTACCAAAACAAAAGTTTTCTTAAAGAATTTACGTTTATATCATAGGGGCAAAGCTCTAAAATTGTTGGCGTATGAGTTCTAGGAACGTATAAAAATGTAGTCTGTTGTCGCAATTACAAATAAAATGTTTACCATAATCTAGTCCAAGATAGACAAATACAAATCAACATTTTAACAAATTTTGACAAATAATGTTTATTTTGTTAAAGAATAATGTTTATTTGTTTAGACAATCAGTTTACAACTACTGTTTTGTGTTGTTGTACGTAAGCGACAAACGCAACGTGACACTACACTACATCTACTTTCGACTTGACTCTTGTTGCGTTGCGTCGCGTCTTGTTTGTCACTTACGTAGGACAAACACATTAATTAGGCCGTGTTCTCGTCGACAGCTTCCAGTGGCGCGGGAATAGTGGCGCCATACAAAACACTAGAAAATATACGCTAAATACACTTATTCCGAGGGTCTATCTACTACGGACAAAAGCGATATATTCTGTCAGTTTTCGTGGCTCAGCTTTTATATCCGTGAATGCTCAGAACTCAGTTGTAACCTACATAAGTTGAACTATGATATTTGCCACGATCACCGTTAACGTAGACCCTCAAAGTAGTACAGTGAAGTCCTTTTTCTCCTCATCTTGGGTCATTTATAGGTAAGTAAGTAAGTTCGTATCTGTTCGAGACTGACAGCCAACTCTGATGACAGAGTTTTAGGCCACCCAAAGGCCAAGTCATTGCCAAGTATAGCAGAACCTATTTTTTTCTGATTTAGTGTTTATCAGTGTGTTGATATCGCGCCATTGTTGTCGCCTCGCCTGGAATTGTCGCGGAAGACGCGACCATACAGATTTTTTATAATATTAAAATAAGCTTAGGTAAAATGGCTCATTTGCTATTTAGGTCTCATTATGTCGTGATTACTTTCTATTGTTATTTGTAAATTGAGCATCAAATCATTGGCCAGTTATTCTATGATACTGGAAGTGCTTTATAAATCTACTCTTCACACAAGTATTGTGCCAGAAACTGATTGCGGACATTGGATTCAAAACTTAGAATACGAAAAAAATACCGAAGTGTGAATACAGATTGTCAGAGGTTTCTATGAAATAAATCCCAATTAATCTGGTGCTTTAGTTGTGCTGTTTCCATAGAATAATATAGACTAAAAAACACTACCAACCCTAGTGTATAAGAAAAATTCTAAAAATAATCTGGCTTAGGTCAATATAAAACTTATCTGAATGATTACATCTCTATGTAGATATTATAAACTAGATGTGATACTATTTAGTATGAGTAATAATTTAAAATAAATGGAAAATAGTAATTGTGTCTCCCTATGTGCATTTAGGTTTTTTCTCCGATAAAAAATAGTCAATCATTCATAATAAAAATATTTAGATTGAATTGTCGGATTAATGCGTTGTTATGTTACCATGTTTCTGTCTTTTTATTTATTTATTTTTACCGCCAAAAGTTGCCAGCGTAAATAAAACTATTAGTACATTTACCGGACAGAAATGTGGTACAATAGATATTAGTTTTAAATGATAAGTACTTATTTATTTTGCTTCGCTATAATGTGAATTTTAAGCGCAATTATTTAAGAAAATTTTTAACTAAGTTATTAAATTATTATAAATATTCTAAAGATAAAGTATTCAAAACTGTGCAAAACATAATGCAAAAAATTACGTATTTGTGATCTGAACGCTGATATATACAAACTATGTATTGAGGCGATCAAAAATTTATATATTTATATTCAAACATCAAAAACACTTTGTAAGTGACACTGTGCTTATTATAGGATAGTTTCATAGCCTTATGTAAACTATAATTTTGTGTTCATGAATCAAGTGATTACTTCCTCAAAACCACATTATATGAAATTATATTTACGCCCCCGTTAAAAATAATTAAAAATAAAAAGGTAGCATAAATATTATTGTATAAACTCGCTTTCATTTCTACCGAATAATTAACTAGTAAGTACTTAAAATCTTAGCCAGTTCACATTGTAGACATAGCTTTAAAATGAATAAAAAACCATTTTTATTTATTAAGAGTATTTTCGAATACAACTGTTAAATAGTCCAGTTTTTAGCGACGGTTAAAGTAGCGGCTAGATTGTTTCAAAATATTGTATTTATTTTAATTGATATGTAAATTATTTATGAATATTGAAGCCGATGAAAAAGTCTCCTTAACTTCTTCTGAATAGAAGTGTATGTAAGCGTCAAAATACAATCTTAATAATTCTCGATACATTTTGTATCGTAATATTAAACGATATTGTAGTCATTCTGACACTTCGTATTGCTGTTAAGAATACACCAAGTATGATAAGTATAACTATTTGAGATAGTTGTAAAAATCTTCAATTATTGTAGATTCAATTTACAATAACTAGAACAGCAGTAACTAGAGTAAATAAAAAAACCATAAAGCTTTTATATATGAATGCTGGACAACGGTTCCACCTCGCAGTTATGGTGCGTGTAGTGTTGGTGGTGGAAAATATAAGTTTTTAAACTTATTTAAGTATGCATAATATAATTTAAAACTAAAATGAAGTTATATCAGCTTCTTTAGAATTTTTCCCATGTGTACGAGAACGAAATTATTTCTAGGTTAACTTGACTGATGCCATGACTGATTTGAAGCAATATTATTTATTAGAGAAAATATATTTGTTATTTTTTGTTCTGGATGCCACTTTTTTATGATTTTCAAAAATGCCAAAAATAACTATTGTGTTCATTGCAACGCTCAGTGTAATGTAACGCTTTTTACTACTTAAATCGAAATCTTATGAAAAGGGAAAGAGATGGTTTAAAAATAATACACCCTTTTCTATTGTTTTGAGAGAGAAAATAAATATATAAGAAAAACTGTAAGTACCTATTAAATCTATGAAATAAGAAATTATAATCTGTTTACTGTTGAATTTGTGGGCTTCAATATCTCCGTTTTAAAAAGGCTCTTAAACATTATTTTGTTTATTTATTTTACATTAATCAATAATGGCATTGATCTCTATATAATCGTGTCGATTCTATTGTAGCATTATCTAAACTAAACCAACCAAAACTTATGCCTTCATTTTATAAGAATACTAGCCGATCTGCCCCAGCTTCGCGCGGGTGCAATGAAACCGCACCCGTGCAAAGCCGGGGCGGGCTAGTAATAAATATACCCTATGTTACTCAGGGGTAATGTAGCATACTAATGGTGAAAGAATTTTTGAAATCGGATTAGTAGTTTTTGAGTTTATTCGTAACAAACAAAAATACAAATCTTCTCTCTTTATAATATTAGTATAGATTAGTATAGATAAATACAAAGGACCGCGATAATATTATATAAGTTGATAGTAGTATAGCAGAATCGACACGAATGTCAGTTGTTTTTTAGAGGAGAATGTCTATTAATTCTGTAATTCACAATCATAGGCCAAGATAACTTTATAATCCTTGCTGGATCACTTTCCTGTAGACAAAAGTTGTGCCAAATATTTAAAAACACTTAAAGCAGATGTTATCAATTACGAATACATAGCTATCATTTTGAAACACTATGTAACGATAGATTTAGGTCTTAAGTGATATTAATGTAATTTTATCGCTAAAATGCATACATTTGCTGTATTTATGGGCGTCTTCCATCTTACTCGTATCGGTTTCTCTTAGATTAGTATAATCGAGGAAAAAAGTCATAGCAATCATAAGGTATAGCTAATTTGGCTTTTTCGGTGTATAACACTGCTCCTTGCTGAATTTATTTTAATTGCATGAGATGTATTATTTTCTTCGCAGCATTACAACACTTGATGAACGGGTTGAATTATTATTGCATTGGCTTCTTTCCTCACAAAACACTAGCCTTTCTTTCGGTGTTATTAAGAAAAATGTAGATTAAATTTTACAGCAATAATTAGTAAATAATTGTAGTGTTTTGCTGGTAGATGCTACGTATATGATTGTGTGATACTTTGCGATTTATCTAATAAGTTGTATAAATTATTTTATATCTTAAACTTTCGTTATACTTAGAATATATAATTATTCTTTCATTCTTGATTGTTTGTGATGTAAAAATGATTTTCAAAAAGTTTATATCACTATGATATTATTATTGTTGCGGCTCAGTTATTTATAACGAAAAGAAAATCCTTTTTAAATAATTTATTCTAGGTTAATGAAATGTTATTTCGGTATTTTATTTGTTTTGAAAAATTATAATCAATAAATGTTTTCTGTATATTATGTGATCGTCTTATTTCGTTCAGCATCACTCACTAGTAGTTTAACACTATGCCAACAATAGTAGACTATATTGGCATAGATGCCATAGACTCTACGGCAACAACTATGTGGCCTGTAAGCGTAGCAGGTGCGTACGAGCCGATCCGATCGTTCAAAATATCGCCAAACTAAAATTCTAAACGACTTAAACTTATGTTAACTACCGTCTTTATTAATTAAGAGATAAGGTAAGATAATTATTTATTTAAACTTTACAAAGTATATTTAGGTAATTGACTTAGGTTGGATTCGACCAAACTCTAATAGGCACTACTCTTCGAATAAATCGTAGTAACTCGCGAGTAAACTGACAGTTTACTTGTTTTTGATATTTCTTACTCCGCAGAATAGTTATTCCAAATGTTGATCAAATCTACTCTTTAAGAATGAAAGAAAACACAATACTCAACAAGTTGCTAAAATGACAGTTTCTTTTATAAATAATATAGGGCGTAAGGATTTTGCAGTACGAAATAAAACAAGATAAGTTACATACTCAAACGTTTTATTATACAAAACATAAGTAGGTCTAGAACCAGTCATACTGTGTTAGTAAACTTACATCACTTACTAGTATGTATGGGTGGTATGTCTCATAGGGTTTGTTAAAATAATTATAATATTATCTTCCTTATCAAGACCGCAAGCTGATAAAACGAGTCTCAAATTCTCATTACTTCGAGCTATTATTGTTATTATATTGTATTAGTTACTTGCTCTTCATCAGTCTATCATCAGCTTGCTGTCATTTATCAAGTTCCAATAGCAAGTATAGTTCTCACAACGGATCTCGGCCGTCGTGAAATAAGCCGTTACGATGCGCAATGAAGCTTTTTCAAACTAAATTGTCTTTGCGCATCACAAACGGCTAACTTCACGGAAGCCTAGATCCGCTGTGCGAACTATACTAATCATCAGACAGCGTTGTTTTTTTCGTTTGTCAGTTTGAGAATAAACCATAAACAGAAGAAAAACAAAATATTTTACCCACACATAATAATAACAAAACATAGGTAAATAAATTAAGTAAGTAGGTAGGAAATATTTTTTTTTAAATCCCGATTATCGTCTTTATTCCCAACTGTGTTAGTTAGGTACTGCCCCCCCCCCCCCCCCCTAGCATGGCGATTTCATTTCTACTCTACAGTAGAATAGATCTACTCTCTGCTCTGCATGGGATATAATTTTAACAAACTGACAAACAGGCAGGATAACACATGCTTGTGTTGTGCTAAATTAGTACTGCTAATTATGTAAGATTCATGTTTAATTGTTGACTACATCATTAATGGTAGTGCGAAAATGCGCTTTTATTTCTAAACACATTCTGCTTTATAAGCCGGGTTCGTTGCTGCAACAACGTAACAAAACATACGAACAAAACGTTGTATGTAAACGATATGTTCATAAAATTGCTGGTAGATTTCCCAGTATTACATTTGATTTAACTACTGGGGAAAAAGTCTGTAGTTCAATGAATGATAGCGGCCACAGTTGTAGTAATAGAGCTTTTTTGTTCTAACAGAATAGTTTAAAATATCAGGCCTCAGGGTTTTTTTTTGTTCAGTAATCACGTTTTGTTCGTTTGTTTTGTTTGATTGTTGATATTTCTTACTCCGCAGAATAGTTATTCCAAATGTTGATCAAATCTACTCTTTAAGAATGAAAGAAAACACAATACTCAACAAGTTGCTAAAATGACAGTTTCTTTTATAAATAATATAGGGCGTAAGGATTTTGCAGTACGAAATAAAACAAGATAAGTTACATACTCAAACGTTTTATTATACAAAACATAAGTAGGTCTAGAACCAGTCATACTGTGTTAGTAAACTTACATCACTTACTAGTATGTATGGGTGGTATGTCTCATAGGGTTTGTTAAAATAATTATAATATTATCTTCCTTATCAAGACCGCAAGCTGATAAAACGAGTCTCAAATTCTCATTACTTCGAGCTATTATTGTTATTATATTGTATTAGTTACTTGCTCTTCATCAGTCTATCATCAGCTTGCTGTCATTTATCAAGTTCCAATAGCAAGTATAGTTCTCACAACGGATCTCGGCCGTCGTGAAATAAGCCGTTACGATGCGCAATGAAGCTTTTTCAAACTAAATTGTCTTTGCGCATCACAAACGGCTAACTTCACGGAAGCCTAGATCCGCTGTGCGAACTATACTAATCATCAGACAGCGTTGTTTTTTTCGTTTGTCAGTTTGAGAATAAACCATAAACAGAAGAAAAACAAAATATTTTACCCACACATAATAATAACAAAACATAGGTAAATAAATTAAGTAAGTAGGTAGGAAATATTTTTTTTTAAATCCCGATTATCGTCTTTATTCCCAACTGTGTTAGTTAGGTACTGCCCCCCCCCCCCCCCTAGCATGGCGATTTCATTTCTACTCTACAGTAGAATAGATCTACTCTCTGCTCTGCATGGGATATAATTTTAACAAACTGACAAACAGGCAGGATAACACATGCTTGTGTTGTGCTAAATTAGTACTGCTAATTATGTAAGATTCATGTTTAATTGTTGACTACATCATTAATGGTAGTGCGAAAATGCGCTTTTATTTCTAAACACATTCTGCTTTATAAGCCGGGTTCGTTGCTGCAACAACGTAACAAAACATACGAACAAAACGTTGTATGTAAACGATATGTTCATAAAATTGCTGGTAGATTTCCCAGTATTACATTTGATTTAACTACTGGGGAAAAAGTCTGTAGTTCAATGAATGATAGCGGCCACAGTTGTAGTAATAGAGCTTTTTTGTTCTAACAGAATAGTTTAAAATATCAGGCCTCAGGGTTTTTTTTTGTTCAGTAATCACGTTTTGTTCGTTTGTTTTGTTTGATTTTTGTAACAGCAGCGGCTTTACTTGTCTTGTTAACGATAAAATTGCGACTACCGAATCGATAACACCCGGTTATTCCATTGCATTTTACTGCCCAAATTGGCTATCAATCTTTAGTATAAAAATAAATATAGGAAAGTGATTATTATATTTTATTCACTTGACAGTACTCGTAATATATATATCTGAACAGTGACAAAGTATGGCTTGTACAAGAATTTTTAATTATGATAGCAATGGCGCCTTGCACACGAAACGCAACCACGAACGCTGCAGCGTTCGCAAAGTCCGCTTTCGCGTCGCCGCGTTGGTTTGGAAGATCCTTAAATCCGTATACTTTGACAAGCGATCTAATCCAAATTAAATATTCTTGTACAAACCCAACCAAATAAAACATAATAATATTGAATACCGTGAACTATTATGTGTCTAAACAACATAATTATAATTACCTACATCAAGTCCAAGCAACTAAGACAAAATGATTCGCGAAACGACAGCATGTTATTAATCTACGACATTTTTTTTCCTAGTCCATCTATTATAGAGACTTTAATATAATATTATTTGAAAGAATATAAAATTAAATAATATTCAGTATAAAATCTATCCATCTTTCCATTGTACTTTCCGCGATTATTTCATTCCAAAAATACACATTCAACATTCCGTATAATTTTGAGAAATTGTAATGTAGCATACGCTAATAAGAACTAATTCAAAGAAATCAACTGAAGTAATTGATGTGCTCACGAGAAGTATATTTGTCGGGCTTCAGACGGCGACTGTTCCATGGGGCAATAGGGGCATTTTAATCTGTAAAAGATAATGTTTTGAATTCTTGTTGTACAACGTGTAAAAGACGGTTCCGGAAAACTGAAGGCACATGCACCCTTACTGAAGAATAGATTTATACCAAAAGATGTTCATTTTGTCACTGTTTTAATATGAGTTCTGTGGTACGAAATATCATATTTACAGAAGCCCAAAAGTCATACTGGCAAAATTTTGCAGTATATAACATAGAACCTCAAACAGACACAAATGTAACTGGAAATAAAATACTTACATTTGGAAATCAATACTTTTTCGTAGGTAATTTATATGATTATTTTAAAAGTCTTGTTTCAGTTTTCGGGAGTAGTCTTTTACTTACACCCGGTATAAAAACCAAAAAACCTATTGGTGCTCGGAGGTCTAGCGAGAAAGGGATAGCAGTTTATTAGTGATGAAAACTTGAGAAAACGATTACAAAACTTTTGTAATGCATCGTTTGAAGTTTCTTACAATTAAATACAATATTACAAAGAACATTATGAAGTTAAAAGATCGTCAGACGATTTTTTTTTTAAAGGTCTTTTTTATAAATCTGGACTAAGTTATTTTTTTTAATAAGTATTTAATTATTCAATGCTCACATGTACATTTGGTTGCATGATTTTATATTAGTCAGTAGCCAACTATATTGACAAATTTGGACTAATTTATAGATATAGTTTTTCTATTGGATTTGTGACGAAGCTGACAGGGGCCTAACTATTAGGGATAGGGATGTTACGGAACATATCGATAATATGGGTAGCACTCACCTGCTTATTCCTCTCAGGCACATGATAAAAGTTATCCTGCGCAAAAGTTAAGACAACTTTAGCAATAATAATAACAATGGAATCCGTAACATCACTATATTTAGCAAGGCCACAATTACAGAAAAAAAAAACAAAAAACCATGCATTTTTGTTCATTCCCAGTATTACACTTGGTAGTTCTATTGTTTGAACTATTAGGGGAAAAGTCTCAGTAGTTCAATTAATAGCGGCCAACTGTACTATGGAACGAAATAGAAAGCCAGTAGTGCAATTACTAGTTGAATTGACTGTACTACTAGTTTTTCTTTCAATCATGGGCACATAATAATTTAGTAAAAGAAATCCTGTAAATTAGCTGCTAGTTCAATGCTCGACTGAGAGAGCGCTGACGTCGCATCGCATCAATCGTCGCTCTATCAGTAAATTCCGATTCCAATTCGCAACAGTTTAATTTAAAATCATAATAAATATAAGTCAGTTTAACGCGCTCCAGTTTACAATAGTCTGGCAACAAATTCGGCTGGGTTTTTAGATATTTTTTCGATTCCCTCCCCATGATGAATTAATCTCTGTGCCTGTACAAACAGAATCTAAACGCAAGCGATAGATCTGCCCCCCGATTGCGTAACTCAGTTTCAATCCGATTTCAATCAGCGAACTGACAAAAAGCTGTCACATTCATACAAAATACGTCAGTTTTTTATTGAAACCAAGTGAAATCGATTGCAACCGAATTATGCAATTGAAGGGCTGATGGCATTGCACACCGTCAGTCGAGCATTAAATCTCTCTTTACAGTATGCCAACTATGAAACATCAATTCCGAAGTTTCGGGCCGAAATTTCGTACTTAAAACACCATAATTACGAGTTCTCAAGGCACGTGACACAAATTGTATGAAACTTCATGGTAGTTAAGTGCTTCGTTTTTATTCGGCTCCGAAGTTACGGACACATTTTCATGGTAGGCCAGCTGTTATTTCATAAACTTCCAATTGTCAAGTATGCTAATTGCTGGTTAGCCAATATAACTGTCGCATATTCGCATCGACTGATAGACAGGACAGTGTTTTGTCTGCAAATGACCTGACAGTTAACCCGTTTGATATTAAACTTTGACCACAACAGTTGCAGTGCAGCTTTGAGTTTTCTTAAGGTGCTTTGAGTTATATTGGCTACTTGGAAATTAAGCTACTTGTTATAAACTCAGAAAGGATCCCTTTTGTCTGAGTTTAACCATCGAGCATTGGTTTAGTGCTCGATCAGTTCAACACATCAGTCAGAGATTCAGGTAGAAGTAACTCAACAGCACAATTCGTGTCACTCTTGTGCTTGCTTTCTACAGGATGTCAATCAGTTCTCAGAGCAAATGCACTTCAATTCATTTGAGGGCAACTACAAGCTCTTATAGCAATGTTAAAGTAATATTACATTGATATTTCGTACCAAACTTTTGGCCACCTGTCGACAAAATTTCTATGCTACCGATTTCGTATTGACAAGGTACTGTTATAAAACCATGTTTTGTGTCAATGTTCTCATTTTATCGAATCGAAACCATAACCACGAACGATAGATAGATCATAAGAGAGATCGTTTGAAACAGCCTTGAGTTGGCTCAACTGTTTTATAGGTATTTTGCATAATCATGAATACGACCGATGTGGCGCGGCGGGCGAAGGTCCGCCTGCGACGCATGTGTTTGCGGGTTCGATTCCCGCCTTGGGACAAACGTTTCTACGATCTGCAAATATTTGTTACGGGGTTTCTGGGTATTTTTTATGTATGTATAATAAAAAAATATCAATCTATAATATTGTATGAAGTATATCAGTCATCTAGTACCCATAACACAAGCTCTGCTTAGCTTGGGGCTAGATGATGCTGTTGATTGTCCAGCATTATTTATTTAGGTGCACATTTTTCACACTGTTTTTTATGCTGGACAACCCACACAGCATCATCTAGCCCAGCTAAGCAGATCTTGTGTTATGTGTACTATATGAGATACACTTATACATAAATAGATATTTTTTATTAAATATCAATGTAATATTGCTTCAAGATTACTATAAGAACTAGGTTGCCCCATTGCACTAGGTCAGGCAGGCAGTGTGCACTCACTTAGAGCCGGTGGCGAGTTTGTTGAGCGCGTCCCGCGAGATGACGTGCCCGCAGAGCAGGCGCATGGGCGGGTTCTGCTGCGACGCCTGCTGCCGGAGGATCGGGCACGCGAACACAGAGTGGTAGTTGCCGCCGTCCTCGCCGAGATCCACCTAAAGATATCAAAGATATAATAAGTCACACTAACTGGGCTTCCTAACGGGTACGCAACTCTTCTGAGTGCTTAGCACTAAAAACTCATTTGACAATCGTGAACATATCGTTTTAAGAGTAGTAGAGTTCTGTAGGGTTCGGTGTTGAGGGAGCTCTAATGAAACGTCAGAATACAATTAGAGTAGGTTTATTACTGTTCTACTAAACTAAACAATACAATATACTTAATGTATAGTTCGCACAGCGAATCTAGGCTTCCGTGAAGTTAGCCGTTTGTGATGCGCAGAGACAATTTAGTTTGAAAAAGCTCCATTGCGCATCGAAACGGCTAATTTCATCGTCCGTAAATTCCGTCGTGAGACCTATACTTACGTATATACCGTACAGTTCTCTGTGATAGAGCTCGTCCGGGGAAGGACTACCACCATACCTATTTCTGCCGCCAAGCAGTAACGCTCGCATTGCTGTGTTCCGGTGTGAAGGGTATGGTTTCCGGTGAAATTACTGGCACATGAGGCTTTCGATCTTAGCCTCAAGGTGGCAACCCGCGAGTGATACCTTTTGGTATTGCAAGCGTCCATAGGCTGCGGTAACCGCTTACCATCTTGTGGGCCGTACGCTTGGTTGTCACTTCAGTTGTATAAAAAAAAAAAAAAAACGTCCAGCTGTCAATTTGTATAGGATTTTGAACAGCGCCTCTTTATTGCGTTATATGAACTACAAAAATTTCATACAAATTGACAAATACAAATATTTTTATTTCAAACAGAAAGTTTACAGGAATTTCCTATCCAAAGTACCTAAGTACAAAAGTAGGTAGGTCGAAATACAAGATGAAATATTATATTGACAAATGGTAGGATAGGATTCACCCTACCCGCCGAACTAGCTCTAAACCGTATCTCGGCGTATAGTTTTTGTCCCCCTCGCGCATGCCATTATAGCCTTGTTACATTTCTTGTTTCGTTCTGTTTTCGCACAGTACAACCAATTTAAAACGACAGCATGACTATACGTTTACGTTTGTTTGTCAAACGAGTTTTTCGTGCTAAGCACTCTGTAACATCTAAAATAATGTTGCATGTCTATAGGCGACGATGACCGCTTTCCTTCAGGCATCTCGTCTGCTTGTTTGTCACCTTGACATAAAAAAAAACCATGACATCACAATATAATAATGCTGGACAATCCACACAGCATCATCTAGCCCCAAGGTAAGCTGCTGTTAAACAGACCTGTATTATGGGTACTAGATGACTGATATATACTTAATACAATACATACATAGATATTTTTTATTATATATAGAAACTACCTAGAACACGAACAAATATTTGTAGATCGTACAAATATTTGACCCGAGGCGGGAATCGAAGAGAAGAATCGACCTGCGCCCGCTGCGCCACATCGGTTGTCATTAATAAACATTTTGTCTGTGCTGTATAAATCTAGTTTTGTAGTTTTAATCTCTACCAAATCTACAGGAACATAAATAAACTTTTGGATAATATCAGTTTCAGTTATTAGCGTAGATAATATCTACCCAAATAACTGAACATGAAGTGTGAAATATTTGATGAAAGCTGATAAATATTCATAGCTGTCTTGTTCCAAAAGCGAGGCGAGAGCTTTTATCTAAACGTAGAAATATTGTTAAGTGCGCAATCAACTATAGATTTAGCATGCTCGCTACCATCGGTATTTGAATAAAGGGACCGGTTGTATAAATCACATAGAGGCGTTCACATCGGTTGTCAATATATAACTATAATCACACTATATACGGTGTGGTGTGGTGTGGTGTGACAGTAGTCGTAGTCGTACCTCGAAGGGCAGCTCGTCGTCGGACCAGGCGGCGATGACGTGCGGGTGCGACATCTTGGCGCGGATGTCGTGCAGCGCGGGCAGCACGCGACACCCGGCCGCCACCGCGCCCGCTAGCGGCGACAGCGGCGCCACGCGCAGCAACAAGCACGCCTCCTTTATGAACAGCTCCGACGTCTCCGCACCTGGGGGATTATACGCTTACCATCAAGATACCCTTCTAATGTTCCCACTGGCATACTCTCAGGCGAGAGTGATTGGCTCTTAATCCACCACGCGGTTTCCTCTCGATGTTTTCCTTTACCGTATAAAAGCACTGGCATTGCGCACATACATTTTTCGAACAGAAAAATCCATTGGTGCACGACCGGGTTTGAACCCACGACCTTAGGATCGGAAGGCGGGGTCACTACCACTAGACCACCGGTGCTCTTATAAGTACACGTGAGTCATTTATACGCTATTACATATAACATTTCTTACCAATAACGTGTAAGATAAAAAACATCATACCGTGGTATAGATATTAGGTAAAATTACAGGCACATTTGTCTTTCCATCTAACATCTCAGGGTGGTAACACGCAAGTGATATCTATGATGTTGCAAGCTTACATAGGCTACGTTAACCCCTTACCCTCAAGTGGGCCGTACGCTTGGTTGCCACTTTAGTGGTATTAAAAAAATAACTCTTGAAAGAAAGTGATTGAATTCGAACTTTTGGTTTGTGGTTTTCTCAAGAGTATTTTTTTCGTGCATTTGTAAATAGAATAGGTCTGCAGCTGTCGCTCGTTTTATGTTCATTCATTTACATTGAGTAGTTAGTATTTTTAGGTCTTATAATACGTTAGTAGGTACACTAGGTACGTACGCCCTAACAGGGCACATGTACGTACCGTTAAATAATGTAAGTTAATACAGCTGGGTATCAAACCGGGTTTTTTTTTAATTTAATTGGTGCGGCTAACACAGTAACACATCTAGGTAACAAAAGCTAAGAGTAAGCTCAAGGGTAAGAAAGCTAGCTAAGAGTAAGAGTAAGGCTTGATTGAAGAACAATACTTGAGTGTGAATCGAGACTTAAGCATCGATTTTTGAAAGATCTTCATAGAAAATTGATGTCAAATCGATGCTTAAGTCTCGATTCACACTCAAGTATGGTTCTTGAATACGGGCGTAGGAGTAAGAGGCAGTAGGTAAGGTAGGTAGGTACCGGTGGCGCGCTCGTCCAGCAGATGGCGGTAGTGGTGCGGCGGCGGCGGCGCGTGCGGCGTGCACCAGGCGAGCGCGCACACGCACGCCTGCAGCTGGCGCTCGTGCCGCGCCGCGTGCGCGGGGAACGTGCGCCGTGCGTACTCCACAGCCGCGCCCACGCCCACCGAACGACCCAGCTGCGAATATAAACGGGCTTCTGTTCATTCGCATTACGGTTTTACTCCTAAATTAACAAGACATAACATTTTTTGTTTTATACCACTAAAGTGGCAACAAAGTGTCCGGCCCACTAGATGGTAAGCGGTAACCGTAGCCTATGTACGCATGCAACATCATAGAAATCACTTGCGTGTTACCTTGAGATGTTAGATGGAAAGTCTCATGTGCCAGTAATTTTACCGGAAACCATACCCGGAACCAAACCCTTTGAACCGGGACACAGCAATGCGAGCTGCTTGGCGGCAGAAATAGGTATGGTGGTAGTCATTCCCCGGACGAGCTCTATCACAAAGAACTCGTGCTACATTCTAGTCCTAAAATACTGTAGCCATAATTTAAATAATTAGGGAGCCAATATAAATACTACTAGTTCTTCGAACAGAAGACCTTGCAAGCTCAGACTTTAAAAAGTGAGTAAGTTACAGCATTTTGTGGAGCTATTCTGATCATCATGCTGAAGATCCTCATTAGATCTTCATCAAATTTTTACAAGACCGGCTTAGTAACTATTCTTAAAAATCATCAAAATCAAGTGGGCGATTACGCAACTCACTTGCAATCCGATTTCAATCAGCGAACTGTCAAAGCTGACATATTCATATAAAATACGTCAGTTTTTACCTTCAAAGCCTGCATCCTGTGCAGTGCGAACGGCAGCGGCGAATGCGTGAGTTCCTCAGCCCGGCTCTCCACCCACTCGAGGGCTAAGGAGGGGTCGCCCTCCGCCAGCGCCGCGGCGCAGCGCTGCAGGATCGCGAACGTGCAAGCGCGCTCCACGCCGGTCACCTGGGCCTCCGATACAAACGAGTCGCCGACTTCTTCGAGACCCTGAACATTTATGGACTTTTTTAGCTGTTGCCCGCGATTTTATTCGCGTTGTTTTTTTTTTATAAAAAAATTGGTCAGCGTTTGGCTACATCTTGCCTGATGGTAAGCGTAGATGAGGCCTAGTTTAGACACGCTTTCCCAGAAGATGCTGATTGACTCTTCCTTTGAAGAGACGAAGGAAGACTAATTTAAGCTGTACACTCTGTCTAATCTTAAAGGCTGCTTCAGACATCATGATGGAACGCGACGAGTCACTTGGCACCACTTGGTTTTGTCTTAAGGGTGGTTACAAGCCACGGCCGAAACCTACCACCTGAATTGGCTACTCATTTGACACTACCCAGGGGACACGTGTAGGGATTAAGGATTAACCTACGGACGTGTGACTGGGGAATAGGATTGAGCAGGACCCCCCTGAATCCTATTCCCCAGTCATAATCTATTCATGTTTTAAATTTCAGCTAAATTGGTTCAGTGGTTGCAATGAAATTAAATGAAATAGTATTTATTTGCTTGAAGTATGGTATTAGGTTTTACCATTTGTTTTAAATGTGTCACACACTTCGTCGTTGACCGACATGCAAATACAGATTTACACATAAATAAATTAAAAATATAATAAAATAATAAAATTACCTACCAACAAAAAAAATATTTACAGAGAAAAATCATAAAATAAAATATCTTTTTATATCAAGTTTTTAGTTCCAAGCCAAGTGACAAATTGTCATTTTTCTTTCTTCCGGTACCATGGTGATGATTATGCGTTCAAGAAGTTTCGTTAGGTTGATTAATTGAGTCGCCACCAAGGAAGTCGATAGATAAAAGAGCCCTGTGGTGTTTCTGTTGATCTTTGTTGGTAGGCAGGTAGTAGGTCTGATTCTGATTAATACGCAGGTACAAGTATTATCGATCCAAAGGTTTTGCTTTTCTGAGATACATAAAATGGACATTTGACAATGACATTTGTTTGTTTACCTTTTTGGACTTGAATTAAAAACAAGACTATAGGTTAGCTAATGCATCTTTAAAATCAGTTTTTGTATGAAATGGCATTACACTCTAAATTTTAGAGTGCAAGTTTTGAACTGATACCAGCATGTCCAAGAACTAATTATCCGAAAAACCTATCCCATCCACTAATAACCACCACCCATACCACACATACATAAATATACATACGCAGAGCATGGCAGATGAAGACTAAAATATATCATGAAAGAGTAAAAAACAAGATACAAATCACTCAGTCACAAGAGTAATGTAAATATAGCTTTTATTATTCATTGACTCTTTGTTACCTTGTGTTATCTGTGCCAATAACCTTAAGAACACCTCGCAACTCATAGGTTATGGATTTATTCTGATGTTAGTCTGATTGGAATGAATTTATAACAATTGGATGGGTGTAAGATTTATCATATCTGTAGCCTTTTAATTAAAAAAAAAACTTTTATTATATTTTTATTACATAACAACTAAGGCATTTTTTAATTAAAACCTATTTTATTGTTTCTGTTGTGTTTTACAAAAAATTTAGGCACTCTTAGAGAGTCATTGATCTCATTACAAAAGATGTTATGAGACGTTAGACCTATAGAGATTGCAGTAATCAAAAAAAGATACATTCACTTTAGACTCTACAGTGATCTCTATAGTATCTACTTTCTGAGTCTAGAAAGTGACTTACAGAGATAGCAGTATTCATAAAAATATCATCATCATCATATCAGCCGATAGACATCCAGTGCTGGACATAGGCCTCCGATTTTCAGTCATCATCCACGACTTCCTGCAACCGCTTTAATGTCATTGGTCCATCGAGTGGGGGGGCCATCCTACACTTCGTTTTCCAGTTCGAGGTCGCCACTCGAGAACCTTTATTCCCCAGCGGTTATCGGTTCTGTGAGCTATATGGCCTGCCCATTGGATTATAAAAATATACATTACTTCTAATTCTAATTCTATACATAAATTTATACATTACTTGTCTGTACAAATGCTGAGCTATAGCCTGATTCATCAAAGGTCGGTTTGCTTCAGTACAGAAGGATTCAGCTCTCGGAGCCACAGCGGCATAATCAGCAATAAAATGACGGTCAATAGACTTGCCCACTCTTGACACTGATGCATGTAGATCCCGATGTTCTGAAAGGATATTGAAATACACTAAACATAGAGATGAAGACTGTGGTGGTCTAGTGGTAGTGACCCAACTTCTGATCCTACGGCTGTGGATTCAAACCAGTCATGCTTCAATGATTTGGTAGTGATTTAGATCAATTGAGCTATCTATAGATTGATTGTCTTTAGATGGCTCAAATGTTTTGTAATATGTATTTCATATACACTTATAAAAAATATGTCAATATTTTGTTTTATAAAATACATTTTTCTTTTACTGTAATAACATCATTATCATCCACAGGTTACTCACTGATGAGCATAGACATCTCTGCTTTACTTTACAGTCTTGTGCTAATCAACAATGGGTTATTGCTTACAATAAAGTTAATGAACTATGCTATAATTATTGAAATATGTAACAAAAAATCAAAGTACCTGTAGACATTTGAAACACTGAGTGCTTGATTGTATTTGCTACTTCACTAACAAGCATTGACTGCGGGTCTGTTAGAGGAGAATTAGGAGGTTCTGAAAATAAAAAAATATTTATAATATTGATTTTTAAATGCAATCAAATAATACATCCCATTGACTTAACTATATATAAATACATATATATAGGTATGTGGACGAGAGAGCTCAATCAAGTCACGACAGGCTTTGTGCTTGGCTTGACGTGCTTGGAGTCGAGTAGGGCTACTAACTTCAACTGGAGTCGTATACCGTCGCTACGATGCGCGACTGACGAGAAATCTCTGATAATATTATTAAGTATATGAATAAAATACATATGTATAGGTTTAGATATTTTTAGTTTATTATTTATGTACCTACTCTTAGTATTTTTTTTGCCTTTTTTGCCTGAAATACAGGTTTTCCTAGTATCAAAATTTTTATTAGGTCTATTAAATATTAAATTAGTACAGTTGTATTAGCACTAAGAAATGAATAAAGTAATTCTATTCTATTCTATTCTATAAAGGCATGTAGTCTATACTAATATTATAAACAGAGAAGATTTGTATTTTTGTTTGTTACAAATAAACTAAAAACTAGGTACAGGTCTGATTTCAAAAGCTATTTCACCATTGGAATGCTACATTATCCCTGAGTAACCTATGTTATACTTATTAATGGCGATCCACCCCGGCTTCGCATGGGTGCTTTAAGTTTTTATTGCATCCGTGCAAGATCGGCTAGATTATTAATAATTGATTAAGAGTAGTAGAGTTCTTTGTGATAGATCTCGTCCGGGGAAGGACTACCACCATACCTATTTCTGCCGCCAAGCAGTAATGCTCGCAATGCTGTGTTCTGGTGCGAAGGGTATGGTTTCCGGTGAAATTACTGGCACATGAGGCTTTCGATCTTAGCTTCAAGGTGGCAACCCGCGAGTGATACCTCTGGTATTGCAAGCGTTCATAGGCTGCGGTAACAGCTTACCATCTTGTGGGCCGTACGCTTGGTTGCCACATAAGTTGTATAAAAAAAAAAAGGCTTGAATAAAAATGAGATTTTCTTAAGTGTACTTATAAAAAAATATACGACAGGCATTGTTTGTAGGTAAGAAGGAGTAAGTAAAATGTGTTCAGCTCTAAAACACCGTGTGAATAAAACACGAAAGTCATTGTACACAAATAAATAGAGAACTATGGAAGAGTGAAAATACTTACGTTTAGAAATTTCTCTTCGAAGACTTTCAACTTGATTAATAACATCTTGAAGCATTTTATTGGCATTATCATTCAGAGATGTAAATTTTGATAGAGCTTTGTCCAAATCTTGTTCCACTCCTGAGCAAGAATCCATCATTAATCTCTTCACAGAATTACCTATTTTCGAAGTTGATACACAGACAGAGCTAAAAAAATTGATTGAACAAAGAAACGAGCAAGTCACTTGTTAAAACATTTTTTTACTCGATGGATGTGGAAAGAAAATAAAATGCACTGCTTTTTTTTCTTTTTTTTTTAAACGGCAGTCTGTCTGTTTACACAATATTGCCAGTGTCAAGTAGTGTCGACGAATACATCAAAGACGAACAAGTTCGAATTTTGAATTTGACGAACATTTTGAAAGAAATGATGGCGTTGTTTCAAAATTTACTAGGAGAATCTTCGACCAAATTACAAACCAACATCACCCTTCCATTTCAATCACTTACACTTGTGCCAAGACTACGAGTCGTATTGGTTAAACTGCCACCAAATTTACACA
Source organism: Colostygia pectinataria (assembly GCA_951394395.1). Lineage (NCBI taxonomy): Eukaryota > Metazoa > Arthropoda > Insecta > Lepidoptera > Geometridae > Colostygia > Colostygia pectinataria. The sequence continues at coordinate 8,892,693 of OX596362.1, forward strand.
ATAAAACTCAATATAACTCGAGGAAAACAATTAAAATGGGAGGAACATTTCGTACCGGCAAAATGACCGAGGAAACAAAAAAAAAAAAGCACTGCATGCATCTGTCTTTTTTGTGGCATCGCTCTACTGTCAGTCGTAAGTTAGATTAAGAATGACATTAATTAACGCCACAAATTAAAAGAAGAAGAAGACATTAATTTAAAAAAAAAGAATTATGGCTTTTAAAAATGACATCAACAAGCCCTTGGTGGTCATTCACTAGGGTACAATAGTAGGCCATACCTAAAAGAAGGTAAAATAATAGTGGCCACCAAACTCTATTTTTGCACAGTAAAACAAGCTTAACCCTTTACCGCATGGATTTTTTGATTCTTTTGAAAAAAAAATATGTTATTATAGGGTATATACAGAGCCCCAAAAAAATATTTAAAAAAATATAGATGACTATTTAAATAAGATATATAGGTTTAAGTAATTGTTCCAAATATGGAACACCATGCATTCTGGTTCTAAAATTTTGACGTTCCATATTTGGAACAGCATGCGGTATCATCTATAAAATGTATGATTGAAATAAAGGAATTTAAAAAATAAAAGATACAACATCTAACTTTGCATGAGTTTTTAATTAGGTACAAAATTTATAATATTATCTTGATTTTGATGAGAAAGTTTTTTCCACACTTGCCAGCTTTTAAATTACGTGTGAAAAGTTTTAAAACAACCACACTTTTCGCACATTACCTATGACTTCTGCTTGCATCCTGCCTGCTTACATCTTTGGCGATCAGTTTTCCAAACGGGCCAGTGGTTGAATCCGTCTCCAACTACTTCCAATGGAGGCAGTTCAACGCGTCGCTTTGATCGCCCCTTTTTAATTGCCTCAACATCTTGATTCAGTGGTCGTCCTCGTTTGCGTGTAGTTGGAGTATATACTTTTGAGTGTTTGTGCATAAATATGTCTGCTTTTGTTAATTTGAAGTTAATTGTTTGGCAAAAAAGCAATATTGGATTCATCATACTGAATATTGTTATCCGACCACACCAACTTTTTTTTAATTTTTTTCTTACTTGAAGAAGCTGCCTGTGAAGTAGATGGTTGGCTGTCTGTAAAATCTAACATCTTCAAATAATCGTCAGTGTGCTCAGAAAATACTTCATCCAGATCAACTTCTCCTTCTTCTCCTTCTCCATCTTCTTCTCCTTCGTCTTCTCCGTCGTTTTCTTCATTAGTGTACAAAGGATCTTGAGTATTATAATCGTCATCATCTGACATTTCATCCTCGCTGTTCTCTGGAATCACAACGATTGCTCGATGACGACGCATACCTAAAATAATTAAGCGAATTTCCTAAAAATAAAAACGGTAAGTATAAATATATTATATACTGTGAAATTATAGACATATCAGCTCTCGTCTATAATTTCAATATTAGTAAAATATAAATAATAATAATAGTCAGCAGGGCGGGAGATCAGGTCAACGCTTAAAATAATTTTTTTTTAATAAACTTTATCTATGCTATACTTTTATAATTTATCCTATTTAGTATTACTAATCAAAATGTATAAAAATGACCAGCACTGCATAATGTTCCGAATTGGGAACTTGTAAATTATTGACTGGAGTGCATAAGGTTCCATATTTGGAACAAGACAAAACCTCACAACTGCATGGTGTTCCAAATTTGGAACATTTTTGAAATGATAATATTCACTACATATTATGGTTTGAACTTACTTCTTGTACCGTAAAACGCTTGTGGGTCCATTGTTCCATCAGATAAATCACTTTTAATTCTCAGAATCTAAAAAAAAACATATGAAAAATCGAATTTAAAGTCCGCAAATTGGCAACCTGTCAAATTTGGGCGATCGACTGATGAAACCGTCGATTGTAGTTCCTAGGTGTCTTATAGAGGTGCCACTAGCACATGTTTCAGTGAGTTACACTACCTGCTTACGAATTAGTTCCAAGAAAAATTCATAGATGCCGCAGTTAGTAATATATTATACAAAAAGCTGAGTGTTCCAAATTTGTCACAGTATGCGGTAAAGGGTTAAAATAGGCATCACAAACTTAATGCCGGCTAAAACTTTGAGAACTGACTTTCTCAGTTTACAAAGGGTCAGCAGTCAGTACACAAGAATTTGAAGTCAGTACTGACTCGAAAGCGAAACAGTAGTGGGTCAGCACTGACTTTGCTCGAATTTGGAGTCAGCACTGACTTTGCTACTGACTCAATGTAAAATACTTAGAGCACTTTAAAGCTACGGACACACATGCTAAAAAAATAAAATGTATTAAATGCTGCTGCTTATCAAAAATCAAACGATTTTTCAGGATGCATAAAAGCTAGCTCAATACAAGCAATGCCATAACATTGAAACTTGAAACTTGAAACGTGCTTTCTTTCGTGCTAGTATGAGCATACGCACTCGGATTGCACCTCAGAATAGTACGACTGCAGTGTGGGTCTGTGCTGTGATCACACCTTAACGTAGTGCTTACATTCTCTTGGACACCATGATCCACATAGTTTTAAACATTGTCTGAGATGCCCGTCCATACACTAACATCACACTCCACACTCACACTACATAGTCTATGGCTGTGATCCGCAAATCGAATATTACATAGCAATACTGAACGTAGTGCTTAATTCCATTATTCTCTCTGGTGATCCGATCCTCCGACCGAATACAGGAAAGAGGTTAGGAAAAGATTTCGGTTTTGTGTGAAAGGAATTGTGCAAAATCCTTACAGATCTGTATTTCAATGGCTCAAAGTAAGATAAACGACATGGCGGGGAAGTTTGCAAAAGGAGGGCCTCCGGGTCTTAGCATCGGCTTGAAAGTTGCAGCGGTCGTAGGTGCGGCGGCATACGGATTTTCTCAAGCTGTATTTACCGTTGAAGGAGGACATCGTGCTATTATGTTTAACAGGATAGGAGGAGTACAACAACACGTTATGACTGAAGGAATGCACTTCCGATTGCCGTGGTTCCAATATCCCATCATATACGACATAAGGTCGCGACCCCGAAAAATCTCCTCTCCTACTGGTTCCAAGGACTTGCAGATGGTCAACATTTCTTTGAGAGTTTTGTCCCGGCCTGACGCCAACAACCTGTCTATTATGTACAGACAACTTGGTACTGATTATGATGAAAAAGTACTCCCATCCATTTGCAATGAGGTTCTAAAGTCGGTTGTCGCTAAATTTAATGCATCACAACTCATCACACAGCGTCAGCAAGTGTCTCTACTCATCAGAAGAGAGCTGGTTGAGCGTGCAGCTGATTTTAACATCATTTTGGATGATGTCTCTCTGACAGAGTTGAGTTTTGGCAAGGAATACACAGCTGCGGTTGAAGCTAAGCAAGTGGCTCAGCAAGAGGCTCAAAGGGCAGCTTTCGTGGTAGAAAGAGCTAAGCAAGAGAGACAGCAGAAGATTGTTCAGGCAGAGGGAGAAGCAGAAGCAGCAGAGATGTTAGGTAAAGCTATGGGCATGAACCCTGGTTACTTGAAGCTTCGTAAAATTCGTGCTGCTCAGAGCATCTCTAGAATGCTTGCTCAATCCCAGAACCGTGTCTTCCTCCCCGGAAACAGCTTGATGATCAACCTTCAAGATCCTACTTTTGACGATTTGTCAGAAAAGCTTACTAAGAAGAAGTAACATGAGGTTAAGAGTGTGTGCACTGAAGGCCTGGAACCAGTGACCGCTCTTACTCCTAATGAAGCAGCTGTCATAATCAGCGGCGCTACTTCAGTGGCTATTTAGTGCATTTGTGTTTATAGCATACTAAACGTAAATAAGTGTTTAAGTATAGTTATTCACTCGAAAATGTTGCATTTGTGTTAATTAGTTGTAGGTAATATTGTATGGAGTTCTATGCAAATAAATTATAGTAAATACAAAACTATGTTCTGCTGATGTAATTTGTTTCATTTCATTTTGTTGATTCATATATTTTTTTTCAGTGGAACTCTAATGATTTATCTATTCCTGAAGTATGTAGTGCAATTGCAATCGTTTTCACAAGGTTTTGATCTAAGAAATGACAAGTTTCAGATTGAAATGGATTGCAACAGACTTGTGTAATAGTCCAGCAGATCACAAAAAGCCATCTTAGTCTGTAAAATGCTCTAGGGGTAATGGAAATGATAAAAAACAGATACTAAGGTTAAGGATTTAATAAAATAAAAGTAGATTAGAACGAATTGCCTTGCATATCAAGTGGGGATATCCAAGTTATTTAAAGAAAACATTAAGTGGTTAATTTCAATTAAATAGTTTATTTTCGATACAAACAAAGTAACAACAACCTAATTATAAAATAAATAATCAAGTTTATTCTAATTCTATAGTTAAAAATCAATATTTACTTCTTCAATGCAGATGGTTGGGGTAGCCTGAATTTGGACATTTCAACTTCAGCCTCAAAGAAGCTTGTGCTGTCATAGCAGAAGTACTCAGGTACTTTGTACGCTCCGGACTTGTTCGGTTCTACATTTGGACCTACAGGCTGTGTTGCTGGATGTACACATGCTTCGCTCAGGCCAGGGACATTGGTATTTATTTTAGTCTGCGATGATGCGCTTGAACCTTGAGTTGGTCCAGCCCCATTGCTGTAATACTTAAGTGTAGTCGCTCTAGGAGCTCTCCAAGCAATCCTCGCAAACATTTATGAAGCTTAAATATTTATTACACAACCAAAGTAACCAACCAAGAGACCAAAGAACGTACCTAGGTAGTGCATATAAATTATCTTGATAAGTAAGCATTCTAATAGTCTGTGGCAAAGTTTTTTTTTTTTTTTTAGATTATATAAACTAGGGTAAAAGCACTAGTTACTGGCACCTTAAGCACCTTGGTCAATTCAAATTGCTATAGTTTCTGTACGCGTCATCCAAATTATATTTTTATGGTGCTAATGGAGACGGAAAAAGTTTTAATATCATTTTATTAACAATAAAAATAACTAACATTGTTTATAAAGTTTTTATATTCATTCAAATAAAAATTGTGTTACTGGCTCCCCAGAATTAGTTACTGGCAAGTTTGGTTTCAGTTATTGGCTAAAGCATTTTTTACAAAACACGGTAGATTATAGTCATTTTTTTAAAGAAATACAAGTAACATAATTATCCAGTTCTTAGCTCTGATTTAAACGAACTTTTTGAAGCCCTTGTATAAATAATTAAAGTATAAAGTTCACCAAACAAAATGAATTAGTATTGGTTTCGGCCCAAGTTTATTTCAGGCAATCGGATCTTGAACTGATCTCTACATGCGGTGGTTACTCAACTGGCCATCTATGCTGTGCTCTTCAGCAAAACGTCAGATTGAGGTAAAATTTTGCTTTGTACCTAGTGATTGACCAAAAACTAACTAGGGGTAAATGAATGAGTTATTGGCTGGCAGTAGTTATTGGCTACTTCATACTCAAACACTTCTTAAAAGCTACTGATGCTAAGTACATTATCTCCCTTCATTCTTTCTTAAATTTTAGCTAAATATATTAAATTTTATGAGCGTATCAACTCGTTAGTAGTTACCAATATAATAACGGCGAGCGTAGTGAGCCGTGACAAATTTTCTGTACTGCTTGCTATCTTATTTTTTATAAGCTTTTCAACTCAATTTACTTTAGGCGACAAGTGGCAATTTCGTGTGGCGAAAGAATAGTCACCCGAATCGTGCAAGACACTTTCCACGATTCAGGTGACCATTCCTTGCGATGCAAATCGATTTGCAAGTTCTTGCGATGCGTTGAGCGTCGTGCGAGCTTTTAGATATTTATGATGTGACGTTGCATCGCAGTTTTGTGTACAAGCCCTTAGTTATTTGTAATATTTGTCTGAGGGGCCTGTCTACTCATTTCCCTATACCACCCTATACTAACGATACCGTGCAGTGTTATTACGCCCAAACGCTATTGCATATTAAGGCAATATAGAGCACAGTCGTCCCAAGCCCAGCCCCCCGATTGCGTAAACCGGTTTCAACCAGCGAACTGTCAATAAGCTGTCACATTCATACAAAATACGTTAGTTTTTTATTGAAATCAAGTGAAATCGATTGCAACCGAATTACGAAATCAGGGGGCAGATAACTTATTAGCGTAGAGTAACTTGAATACGTCTGTCGCGAGACGAGCGGATTGAACGGACGTCTCGAGCAGGATTATTCGATACGCAATAGATACTGAAAAGGGCAAATAAGTTCTAAGTGCCATATTACTTTTAAGACCTTTTGTAACACTTATTTGTGCAAATAAATATATTGAAATATCTTGAAAATATCTTGATGATGATCATCATCATTCTCATATCATCGATAGACGTCCATTTGCTGGACAAAGGACATTAGAAGTAACACTTATTAGACTTGAACAAAGTTATGCCACACCCCGGACACTCTCAATAAAAATGCAGCAAACGCATCGCAATCAACACATGCATAGTTTGTGTACGTGAACAGTTACGTTGTATGTGTGAGTGTCATGGTTAGCTCCACCCATGTAGGTATAGCAAGAGCGAAATAGCATACTTTCGCTCGCGCTCGCATACGCACGCTGTGGACTTACACAAAACCAAAATAAACGCGTGCATAAAGCCCTTAGCTTCAATGTCGGCGAAAGGTGCCGAAAGTTATGTTCCTTGCGTGTGGTGCCCGGCAAACTTATAACCGGGGTGGGGTAAGTAAAACTGGTGGAAGGTAGGGAGTGGACATTCTGTACGTAGTACCACAGATGGCATAATACTAGTACTAATAATCTGTTCTGTGGTTATACCTTACTAACTACTAATTGTTTGTTTTTATTTAACAGCCCTTCATCCGTTTTTTTTTTCTTCTTCTTTTTTCTACGTACATTTTGTGTTTCGCTTCTCCTACAAATGGACAAGACATAGCGAAATTACTGCGGCTTCACAGCGGAGATGTGCTACGGGCGTGGTGAGTGTGAACATTTCCCTGCAAAGATGGGTAAACCATCGTGCACAAAGTTTGTGCACGATGCAACTACAGAGCAAACGTGATTAAAAAGGTCTTGAATCTTCTTCAAGTTGTCTTTGCTCTCACTCAAATCTACTTTACTATTATTTCATCTTTAGTGTCTATGGTTCTTTTTCACGACTGTTTTGGATAGTTTACCTACCTTGCCTAAATTGCCGATTTTTCGGTCTTGAAGTGGAATATGAATAAGATTTTCACTTGTAATCCGTGAAAACAGTGTATAATAATGCATTGCATTCAAAACTGAGAATTTCCTTTTATTAAGACTCGGTATAACGCTGGATCAGCCATTTACATGAAAGGTGAGTACAAAAAATTGGTACCACTACTTTTTTTCTAAAAGCTCGGCTGGGTTTCACCCAAATGACGCTAATAATTTATTTACTTAGGAAGCTTATTAATATATGCGGTGTTGTGCAGTGTCTAAGATGAAATTAAGAACAGTAACAATGAAATGCTAGATCTATTACTTATTTAGTGTGTTACTTGCCGCTATTTTGTCGTATATTTATGTATATCGATTGTTAACCGGCCAAATTAGGTAGGCCATAATCTGTGTGCGTTCCATTTCAAATGTATAGGTTTCCTAATCAATCGGATTTTATTCTACAATATTTATTATTAAGTAAATTTAAATAAGATTCTAAATACATTTTATATTAATATTATCTTTTACAAACTGCCAAAAACATGATCAAAATCGAATCTAAAACTCGTTCAATTCGTCGATTGCAAAAAAGGAACGTTTTTATGTAGTCTATGGTTTTTTTATTGTTCGTTTTCGTTGGTTGCCTTTTCTGTGGCAACTGGCAGTCATTTCATAAATTTTTCGTAATTTTGGTGGGTCAGTGGTTCAATAGCGATAACACCAATGTTTATTGCTATACTAGATTCAGAAAAAGAAAAATAGCGTCGCAAATTAGCATTGTTTGTTTCATCAAATTTTAGTGTTCGTAAAATGGCGGCCGAAATGCCTGTGAAAGATGTGTTGTGTGAAGCGATGGAATATTTATCTAAGCTTGGATCAAATCTTCGCATTCGTTCTGAAAACCTAAAAGAGAAGAAAATAAGAAAAGATAAATTGACAAACTCCCTAGCAGTTCAAAAAGCCGCAGATAAAGTCCTACTAATATGCGAACTATCGAAAAAATCCCTCTCAAACGTAGAAGCCGGTGTTCGCAAAATATTGGAACAAATTGACATTTCTCAAGCGTCGTCGAGTGTTGGCGGGAATTCTTCGAGTTCAAAGACCGACTTGCGCGACAAGAGTAAAAATGATAAACCACAATATCATTATTTCGATTATAAATCACGAAAACTAAAGATTAAAAGCAAGATTTCTCTGAAACACTACAAGTCAGCAAAGATCCTGGCCAGAAAGATGTCTTTATCAATGATAGAAAAATACCCAGTGTATTACGACTGTAAATTATATAGAAAGAGAAATTCTGTAAAAAGTGTACAAGACCAAGAACGGGACAAAAATATTACAGAAAATAACACTGATGCAGATACAAAAACTAGTAGAAAAAGAAGGAGATCCAGTGAAAAGACTCAAAGAAGACTCAAAGAAAAAACAAAGTCTCCACTTAATATTATTTTTAAAATAAATGAAGATTCTGATGATCAGAATGTTATAGATAAAAATAGAAAAAAGTTATGTGATAAAAGTGAGACCTCCGATGATCAGGAAAATAAAAATAAGAGCATGAATGTAGAAACTTCTGGAAACATTAGCGATGAACATGATAAATCATGTGAGGAGCCAAAGTTTAAGAAAAAAAAATTAAGCAAGCAACTAAACGATGACAGTGATGAAGTTGTATCCTTAGATTCTGATAATGAAAATGTAACCCCATCTGCCAGTAAAAATAATATAGAAGATGCTGAAAAAATTGATTCCGAAAATGATTCAAAAAAACCATTGATTAAATGTGTGAGTCTCAGCAAACTACTGAAACCAGATGTTTTGCAAAAAAACCCTGTACTTGAAAGTGCAAAAAAAGGTAATGGTAAAAAATTTGATATCATCAAAAAGAATCTAATGCTGCAAACAGCTAAGAAAAAAAAAGAAGAGTTTTGGGTTCAAAAAAGAAAAGAAGTCTGTGCATTCAAGCCCAAGAAGTTTGTTATTAATATTATTAGACTACCTAATTTAAATACAGAGTTTATGTTAGAAAATAACCTTACAAAAATTACAAAAGATGAATGTACTATTTGTGAAATTGAAGGCAAAACTGATTCAATTTTTGAAAAAAAGACTAAAAAAAACCACACAAAGGAATCAAATATATCTTCTGATGATTCTGATGAAGAAACTAAGAAATCTGAAAAAGAGCACTCAGAAAATGACTCTGATGATAAGGAAGTAATTGCAGAAGCTAATAAAGTCAAGAATTCATTACTCAATGAATCAGATTCGGATAGTGACATTGATACCATTTCTAAAAATACCAAAAAGGAATCTGAAACAACTGTAAATAAGATTAAAAAGGCTCTTCTAAGTTCAGATTCAGATCAAAATGATAATGCAAGTGATATAACTTTTAATAAGAAGAAAGAAAGCAATAAAACAAAAAATGAAAAGGAAAATTTAAATAAAGATCAAGAGAGAATTTCTGACAAAAACACACTATCAGATAGTGATAAGAATCAATCTGATAGTAATGCAGCAAAAAATGATCTACTTAACAAATCAGATTCTGATAGTGTAAGTGAAAAAATAGATAAAAACTGTGAAGAAGATGAAGTCAAAAACAAAAATAACTCTAAAACTGAAGTTTTATTTGAATCACTAAAAAAACAACAAACACCTGAGAAGGAGCTAAGTGCTGATATCACAAAAAAATCTCTATTAAATGATTCTCCAGAAGATGGAAGTGAAATTCCACTAGACCAGAGAAAAGCACTTACACCACAATCTAAAAAGAAAAGTTTCAGAGAAAGTGTACATGCTAAAAATGCACTACTTAGATACTCCTCTGGCTCTGAAACTGAAGATGAACAATTAAGAAATACTTTGAATGATATTAAGAAATCTTTATTAGAAGGTATGTCTGATGAAGAAAACAAATTAAAAGCAATTAATCGTGATGACCAACACAGAAGGTCAGAACAGTCCAGTTCATCAGCAGAAGACTTATTAGAGGAAATTAAAAAGAAAAAATCTCATGACTCTGATTCAAGTTCATTTAAAAAAAAACTTAAGAAGAAAAAGAACTGTATAATATCTGACAGTGAAGAAGAAAGAAACAATGAAAGCTCCAATGATGACCTAAAGTCAACCTCCAGTAGTAGAAAGGTTAGGTCAAATAAGAAGAAAGTATAATCTTTTGCATCTATGAAATTAAACTTGCATTTTCTATCATACCTATTTCATTATTTTGTTAGATTGTTAAAATTTGTTGTATTTTGCTATTTTTAAGTTAACATTAAAAGTTATTATTACTAAGTACAAAGTATGATTACTATTTTCACCTAAAATGTGTTTGTTTGTATGTAAAAAAATATTTTTTAATTATTCCATACATACTACCGTTACTATGTAAATATAAAATGTTACATACCAAAATTATCTGGTGTTTTTATTAGTAGTTTGAATAACATCAAGTAACAAGGTGATGTAGGTTTCAGCATCATAGGTAAAGATATTTTCATTCAAATATTGTTTTTGCCCAAATATCAATAAATCAAAGACAAAATAACAATTTCAGATGGTCCGATCTAAGGCGAAGCCTGGCAATAGTAGCAGTCACAGTTCAGAGGTTCGGGATTCCATTGAGAAAGATATTGATGGGTAAATATTTTAGTGCTAGAAATGGGATGGATTTTATTTGTTTGGTTACTCAGTCCAGTAGTTTGCGCTGAAACCTACTTATTGACCGAGCAAGCAAAGCATCTCAGTTTCTTTGGTGGTTTTTGTTTTATTTGAAAGGCATTAACTTTAAATTAGTCTCATAAACATTTAGTAACGATCTCATGAGGATCTTCAGCGTGATAGACGGAATAGCTCCTCAAAATGCAGTCAATTGCTCACATTAAAAGTTTGTGCTTGAGAGGTTTTCAGTTAGGAGAACTGCTAGTTTTATGAGGTTTTCAGGACAAGTAAATATAATAAGTAGAGTCATTTGGGTCAAGTGTGCGTACTTTTCACTTTGAAACCTTACTATGCTCAAGATATAGTATTTAAGAGTGTAAAAGTATTGTTTTTAGGTATAAAAAATATCTGCCAAATAAAATAAATCAAATTAATACTGTCAGCTATTCATATTTTTAAATAAATGCGCTTTAAGACAAAAAATCGGAATGCGTACACTTGCCTCAACTCGCGGGAAAGTGTGCGCACCATATGGGGTAAGTGAACGCATATAGGGTAAGTGTTCGCGTTGCATACTAAAAGTAAATGAAATTAAATCAAATATTTATATTTCATGCTACATAATTTAAGATGCCAGTGACCCAAGCTTAAGTCATTTCCTTAGACAAGATTCGCTGATCCCGACTAGCTGCATTTTTAATTAGCTTCTGAGCTTTCTTAAAAGTTGCTTCAGAAACGGGTGCAATTTCGGGTTTCCTTCGTATATAAATACATTTGAAACACATTATGAAATAACGCTTAAACAAACCATCAAAATATAGCAAGTAAAAAATTTGGAATATTTTTTTTACTTTTTTTACTTAGCTACTTACATTCTTGGCATGAGCCTCACCTAGTTCGATTGGTACCACACTGTAGCTTTATGATAAAGAGGGATCATCAAAAAAAAGCTAGGAACCCAGCCGAGTTTGTTGCCAGATTCTTCTAGGCTGGGGCGTGTGGAACTGGCGTAAATTCACCTAGCTTTAAGACGTTTCAAAATGATCCTTGTGATTTTATTGAAATAAATCATTTTTGACTTTGACTTTGACATGATTTATACTGAAAGTAGTACTGAAACGCGTGCGTACACCTACCCGCGCACACTTGCTCCAAACAGACAAAATACGAATGCATGCTCATAAAATCAGAAAATTATATAATGAGTCCCGAACTCTCTTTTGCATAACACGCTTAATAAGTTCTAAATCCATACCAAAAGACTTACCAATATCGGCTCTGCAACTTAGATGCTACACGATTCGTAAAACGAACAAAATCTAACTTTGAATAGGCAAAATTTTTATAGGTCCTTAATAATTCGTTAAACTTTCTTAATAATTACACGCACCGCACGGTCAAGCAACGCATCGCAACTAGTTGTCTGCATAGGTTTTGCCATTTTACCAAATATAGGGTATACAGTTTATACCCCCCCGCGCCCCGTTCCGGAGGTTCCGGCTGTGCGCACACTTACCCACTGCGCACGCTTACCTTGATTATTTTGAGATTAGGCGTTTAAAGTTCTCATTGGTGTCGATTCTGTTGTAACATTTTCTAACTAAACTAAACTTACTAAAATGCCCTTTTCTACTTAATTAAAATACAAAGGATCGCGATAATTTTAGTTAATTAAGTTTAGAAAATGCAACAACGGAATGGACACCATAGTCTTTATAAAATGTCAAAATATGGTCAATGACAATTTGTTTTAAAAAGTATTAATGAATAGCTACATAATGTACTTACATGGTTTCTTACATAAGGCAGGTAAAGAGTCATAAAATACTTATAGATATTTTGGCCGCTGGTCGTCTCGGACTTCATAAAATGAATTAATTAATTTATGCACACTACAACCCAAGGTAACTGTCATAGCTAAAGAATAAGCAAGTTGAAGTGGCAGTGGGCAGGCAATATAGCTCGCAGAACCGATAACCGCTGGAGAATAAAGACTCGAATGGCGGTCGCGAACTCGTAAACGATGTATAGGACAGCCCCCCACTCGATGAACCGATGACATTAAAGCGCAGGAATTCTGAATGGCGAAGGCTCTAGATCGGTCGTCAACGCTCAATCGGAGATTCGGAGAGACCTATGCCCAGCAGTGGACGTTTTTTGGCTGATATAATGATGACTGCAACTTCCTTAGGTATTATCTATACTATAACAATGACTAGCTGACCCGGCGCGATTTCACTCGTCTATTTTTTTTTGTAATTTTTACATAATTTCTCATCGGCAAACCTTCCCTGGACTCCTTTGAACATTTCAAGACCAAAATCAGCCAAATCGGGCCAGCCGTCCTCGAGTTTAGCAAGCCTAACGCACAGCAATTCATTATTATATCTCTATCAATGATCACGGCCAAGCTACGCTGCAGTACCTACCCATTTAGGCTGCGTTTCCACCAAAGGAGTGCGAGGAAATTGTTTCTAGGAACCAATAGAATCACTTCATTTAAGCTGTCAGGCTAGGTAAATGAAGCGATTCTATAGGTTCCTAACAAACACATCCTAGCACATTTCTAGTGGAAACGCAGCCTAACTCTGTGTCTGTGCCTCTGGTTCGTAACCTATTCAAACCGTGGCTAGCATCTATGTCATTTTCTAGGCTTACTGATCTCCGCACGCTGAATAGGACACGTCGACGTAATTCCGATGACTCAGACCAAAGTGAGAGTGCTAATGCGACGGCTACTAGACCTAGAATGGCTAAACCAACGGGTCTGATCAGCGAAGATATCCTCAAAGCGGAGTCCAGCTCGGATGCCGCTTCTAACGACGAAGATGATAATGTCGATGAAGGTACCTACATAATTATAGTACTTGAACACCAGTGCTCATAATCAATCAATAATAAATTACAAAAGATCTGATATTATTCTGATCTAACACAGAGCTTAAACCACAAGACTTTTTTTTTTAATTGAAATTGGAGTGTATTATTGAAGCGTGTGTAGGTACCTACTAAGAAAATAATTTTAGAAACTAGTATTCTATCCATGCCTATAAATGTTCGCGCAGGCTTGCCGAGTGAACACCAACTTGTGGAAAGCATCCATCACTCTGTGACACTCGTCGCTCGCCTATCTGACCGAGTCAAGCCAAGTTTCAATATGTATTGGTTTGTTTAGACTTGCCAAACGTGTGGACGGTAGCACTTGTCTTGCCTACGCTCACCTTCACCAGCGCTGGCCTTTTACTCAGCCAACATCTAGTTAGAGGTTGATATAAAAAAAAAAATGTTAGCGCAGACAAAATTGCGAAACATTCCACTAGTCTATATCTATATCTATACTAATATTATAAAGAGGAAAGATTTGTATTTTTGTATGTTTGTATTTTTGTTTGTTACGAATAAACTCAAAAACTACTGGTCCGATTTCAAAAAATCTTTTACCATTAGAATGCTACGTTATCCCTTAGTAACATAGGCTATATTTATTACTAGCGACCCGGCTTCGCATGTGTGCGGTATTTTGCATTGCACCCGTGAGAAGCTGGGATGGACTGCTAGTTTTGAATATAACACGAAATATTCCAGATCTGCCGTCTGTGACGCTTCCTGGTTTCAATGGAGGCTTGGAGCATTTGGTGAAAGAGGATCTTTTGGGGGATAGCGATTCTTCTATATCTAACAATGTATGTATTTACGAAGTAGTTTTTATTTATATCCAGTTCCTATAACTATCTAATATGTAGTTTATAATTTTTTATACAGTTCCCTAGACATGTGAAATGGGAAATTAATTAAATAAAATGTTTACTCTTTCAGGGAGAAAAAAAAGAGGATTCTGGTGAAGAAGAACGGTAAGGATTTTCAGTAACAGAAGTGAAGAATGATGTATTTGTGTGAATCCCTTGTTTCGACGCAAAGGACACTTTCCTATGAACTTGTGACTGGTGTTCTATAAAGATCAACCAAGTAAACAACGCTGCGCCGTCTACGTGGATGGGTGACCGCTAGTGCCAATAACATTTATGAATTTCATGCTTCAAATGGCACATTAAATTGTCGGTTTCTGATTAAGATTAGTAGCATGGCAACTTTAAAACTCCCGTCACTAGGGTTCCTGCTAACTTATGATGACGACCTCGGTGGCGCGCTGGTTTAGTGCCCTGGTTGAGGAGCGATGGGTTAGGGTTTCGATTTCTGCTGCGGGACAAAATGTATGCATGATCTACAAATATTAGATGGCGTGCCGTTGTTTCAATTTCTTTGTATTATAATGATGTATTTACAAAAAATATTCCACAGTACAAGCTTTGCTTAGTTTGGTGCTAAGCAAAGCTTGTACTGTGGGAACCAGATAACCGATGGAATATTTTTCATCGCGCTGTGCCAACCGCTAATGTTTATGTTGTCAGCCCGCACTGCCACTGCTGCGCAAAGGCCAATGTCTTAAACAACCTTAATTATACTCCTTTCAGGCTGAACGCTAAGCGTAGAAAAGCCAACGCAATCGCGTCATCAGACTCTGAAAGCGGAACTACCCGCAAGAAAGAGCAGGACGAGGCGGCGCGACTCAGCGACTTCGAAGATTCAGATGATAGTGAGCTAACTAAGCGAGCTAAGCGGAAGAAGAAGGCTTCTGACAGCGATGCCTCTGCGGGATCCTCGGATGCTGGGTGAGTGATAATGTGTGACGTTGGTAGTCTACATTCTGTTACGGTCAGGCGTTACGCTTAACATCAGGCTAACGACTTGACCGTCTTGTCAAATACTATACTACTATATATACCTACCGTCAATTGTTTTTACTTAGGTAGGTAGCACCTATGTGCTATTACTATCGTACTTATTATAAGCTTCTAACTAAGTACCTATTGTTTCTCAAGTTTATTTTTTGTCAAAATAAAATTATTCTTATTCTTATTCTATTCTTAAATAAAGACAAAAAAGTACCTATATATTTTTTTAATGGTATTGAATACTTACCAGTTTTCTATTGAAGCTGAATCAACCAATAAAATCATACGTCACATTAATTTCGCGCAATTTTGACATGATTCTATTCGTCCAAGTTTTAGTAATAACTTTGGATTTTTTAAACTTGGACCACGCGTTAAAAATCTCCTACATTAACAGCCCTCTGCACCTTTTTAGGGGTAATTTTAAAAACAACGTCGAATTTCCAAAGTTTCTAATTATTTGTATCACGTGTCAAAGTATACAAAGTTTTACACATCCATGTAATTTTTTTAAATAGTTACGTAGGTACTAGCGAACTGTATCAGTTATCCCTGATTTTTAATAAAGATTATGTTTGTATTACTCTATTTTATTTATATTTTAGCAAAAAGAAGCGTCGTCGCATTAAAACGGTGGACGACAGTGACGACCCAGACGGATCGGACTCTGAAAATGAGGGCAAAAACAAACATGGACGAAAGAACATTCGAAGGGTAAGAAGCGTTTGCCCACGTACATTTCATTGTGCTTTATAAGTGTAAGTGAAAACTGAAAAACAGCAAGTACTTAAAATCGTTTTAAAATTGCGCGAATTTTACGTGACGCAATTATGACGCAGTTATAATATGATTGGTTGACGCCGGAGCAGCTCCGCTTCAGTTGCCCTGAAGCAGTCACAGATCTCAGATTATGTGTGTTTTACATTATATTACGGAACTTTCCGATAAAAAGGTTCATTTATCCAGTATTTTCGAGCGAGCACCAGCTCAATATTGATTATGCTTATTTTTTAAGTAGTCAACGCACATAATTCATGTTCTTTCCATTCCAGGTCATGGGCAAAAACCAACTGGAAGAGGCTACGAAGAAAGCGGCGCGCGAGGAAAAGGAAAGGGTTGCTCGTATTGCGGAGAGACAGAAAATTGTAAGTAAAATATAATTATATGATACAATACAATACAATTAGCCCGTTGTGTCCGACAGTTGGGCAAAGGCCTCCCCTTGATCTCTCTAGTCATCTCGGTTTTATTCATCATCATCATGTCAGACCTGAAAAGAAATGGCGAGATTATGTCGACACCTTTATCAGAGCCAACTGGTTTAAAAAATATAATTATATTTTAATCAAATGCTTTTAATATAATTTCACCTGCTTATATTTATTTTTTCACGTGTTTCTTTTAGTAGTATTTTTGTTAAAGCCTTTGCTAGTTATATTGTGTTCTGTTATTTTAGTACAACAACCTGCAATTCGATGAGTCTGGCAAACCGGATGAGGTGGTCCTCGATAAGGTGGTGTTGGACTTTGATCCGGAGACGAAGGAACCTCTGATTGCTGTGGACAGAGGACTGGTCAAGAAGTTGAAGCCTCATCAGGTATGTTATTTTATATTGTTTTTTATTAGATTGGTGTGTCTAAAAATCACTGCGGCCATGCAGGCGTATTTGCGCTCGCCACATGTATAATTAGTAGCATGCCCCCACCTAGCCTGAACTACATAGACACCAGAATATTAGGTAGAGATAACCCATTCTAAAACGGCACGCCCCTCCACCGTGTTTGTCATACATTTGATTGTGACAACTATACAAATTGGAGTGGGCCATTCATTTTTAAACTGGTTTATCTCTCCTTACATGATTTGTTGATGAATAGGATCCCAAACTAGTAAAAATTATGTTGAACCCAGGTTTCTACCATACAGAAAACAACCAGTTTGTGTTGTCTAATTTATAATTATGATTACTTATTGTTGTTTTTATTTTCAGGCTAATGGTATAAAGTTCATGTGGGATGCGTGCTTTGAAAGCGCGAAGCGTATAAAGAAAGATAAAGGTTCCGGCTGCATTCTCGCCCATTGCATGGGTCTTGGTAAAACTTTACAGGTCAGAACTATATACACTTTACAGGTCAGAGCTATATACACTGAGGTCAGAATTATATACACTTTACAGGTCAGAACTATATACACTCAGGTCAGAACTATATACACTTTACAGGTTAGAACTATATACACTCAGGTCAGAACTATATACACTTTACAGGTCAGAACTATATACACTTTACAGTATCATTTATTATTATTATCACATCACACTTATATTTTAAATGCTAAAGTAAGGATGGATGGATGGATGGTTGTTACTCAATCACGCCGGATGAACTGATCTGGATGAAATTTGACACAGATAATGACCAGCGGGTTGATCACATAACTTTTTTTTTATGTCAAGGCGTCCACTTATTTCGCCTCAAGCAGGGAAAAAGAATTTGTTTAGTACTTCCAACCATCAATTTAATCATGTGTGTTTTTTATCTGTAACATGTCATCCCCAGGTGGTTGCCCTCACGCACACTCTCCTGACGCATGACTCGCTGACCAAAGTGCACCGAGTGCTGGTGGTGTGTCCACTGTCCACGGTGCTCAACTGGGTCAACGAGTTCAAGATGTGGCTCAAACATGCAGACAGGGAGAATGATATCGACGTTTATGAGTTGTCCAGGTGAATTTACATTTCCCGGTTTTACGTATACGTAGTATTTTTTTATACAACTTTAGAACTAATAAAAAAAAACTAATTTTCTAACGTCTAAGGGTGGTAACACGCAAGTGATATCTCTGATGTTGCTAGCGTACATAGGCTACGGTGACCGCTTTCCATCAAGTGGGCCGTACGCTTGGTTGCCACATAAGTAGTATAAAAAAAACTTTATAAGAAAAGCTTATCACGGCCTATGAACGCTTGCAATACTAAAAGCGGGTTGATTCGCCCTGAGACGTTGATCGAAAGTCTCATGTGCCTGTAATTTCACCGAAAACCATACCCTTACAACCAAGCAATGCAAGCATTTACTGATTGAATCCAAAAATAGGTATCTATGTGTATAATTTCATCTGTGTAATAAAATAAAATAAATAGTAATAAATAAATAATGCTGGTCAATCCACACAGCATCATCTAGCCCCAAGGTAAGCTGCTGTTAAACAGAGCTGTATTATGGGTACTAGATGACTGATATATATTTAATACAATACAATACATAGATAGATATTTTTTATTATATATAGAAAATACCCAGAACACCCGGAACAAATATTTGTAGATCGTACAAACATTTGTTCCGAGGCGGGAATCGAACCCGCAACCTCTGCGTCGCAGGCGGACCTGCGCCCGCTGCGCCACATCTGTCGGTCCAATAAAGTATACTTACCACATCATTCCGTATAAAACCAGGTTTAAGCAAAACTTTGAACGTGCATTCCAACTGTCCCAATGGTTCGAGCACGGCGGCGTCTGCGTTCTGGGATACGAGATGTTCAGGAACCTATCCGCTGATAATAACAAGAAATTCAAGAAGAAAATGTTGAAGAGTTTTCAAGAGGCGCTCGTGGAACCAGGTATGTACTAAATAATAATAAACAAAATCCTGGACAATCTACACAGCATCATCTAGCCCCAAGCTAAGCAGAGCTTGTGTTATGGGTTATAGATGACTGATATACTTCATACATGCGTTGTTACTACCTAGATTGCCTAGACTTTTAGACATTTAGCTGCACATAGATCAAAGTTAAAAGAGTTTTATTCTCTTTGAAATACTAACAATAGTAGAAATAATAATAGCAAGGGTCAAATAATAACAAAAGGAGGGGTAAAAAGCGATAGGAACCCAGCCGGTGTTGTTGCCAGTTCTTTTACGGCATGGGCGGGGCGTTGGAACTGGTGGCGTATATTTTCCTAGCTTGTGAGACGTTTCAAAGTAATCCTTGTGATATTATTAATTAAAGCACTTTTTTAATTCTGAATTTTGATACCTTGCAAGCTAGGTGAAGTTAAAATAGTAGACTTAAAACAAGGGCTACTTAAAATCAATGATTTTCCTGTAAACGTGGTATTTTGAATACTGCTAGGCTAGAATAAACACCGTAGACAACATTCTCTCTACGAAAGTGTAAAGAAAAATTATATTTTTATAGAGAAACTGTCCCTATAGAGTTTCTACACCGGACTCATGATAGCCTTGCAGATTGACGTCAACTACTTTCAACATACCTACTTAGATTATTTTTTACATTCATACATTCAGTTGTTAATAATAAATTTGACCATTACTTGCGTCGACAGCAACAGACAGCGCCTTAGGTTACGCCACGATAAATTTCACAATCATTTCCTTTTGCAGTTTGCAGCTTTTGAACAGTTGTGTACTTGATTATTATTTAGGTCCCGACCTAGTTGTCTGCGATGAGGGCCATTTACTCAAGAACGAGAAGACAAGTCTCTCGCAATCCATGAACAAAGTGAGGACGCTGCGGCGCATCGTTCTCACTGGAACACCACTTCAGAACAATCTCAAAGAGTGTAAGTATAATCATGTTTTTTTTATGTCAGTAAGTGACAAGACAATAAAGACGCCCGCCTGATGTTAAGCACCACGCCTGCCTATAACAGATGCAGTGCCACCCAAAGCTTAAAGTTTTTAAGTGGTTGCGTGGCACTGCACTGCGCTACCACCAGGTGAATATTTTTAATTTTATTCTATCACTCATCATGAAGAAAGATTAAGAGTTTATAGTTATAAAGTAAAGCTGCTTGACTATCGAACACAGATAAAGCGCTACAGTGTGATGCGAGCAATGGTGTAAAGACGGATTTGAAAACGTAAATGAAGTTTCCGATCTGACGGCTTTCCGAAGGCACCCAAATTTAAAAAAAATAGGCCTGCAGCAGGGGTATTTTGAAACTGTCGGAAAGCCAATTTCGTCGGTATCGGATTCTTCCCGACGGAGATTCCGTAGAATGCTATTTTGATTTCTGAAATCGAAAGCTTTTGACATTATGTTTCGGCTTGTTTGACGGCCAACTTTACGATAGTTAATTAGTGTCGGGAACGTTTCCAACCCGACCCCTTTCCAACAGTTTCAAAATGTTATTATTATTTTAATTATGGTCACGACTTTTGAATATGACAATTTATATTCATGGGTACATTGCCCGCAACTTCGTTCGCGTGCAACTTAGTAAACGTACTTTTTTTGGGATAAAAAGTAGCCTATGTCTTATTCCCGGTCATTATCTATCTATGTTTTAAATTTCAGCCAAATCGGTTTTGTGGTTGCATTTATAATATTAGTGTGATGTTACATTACTACACTACATTACTTCTACTCATTCGCAGACTACTGCATGGTGCAATTCGTGAAGCCGAATCTCCTGGGGAAGTACAACGAGTACCTGAACAGATTCGTGAACCCGATCACCAACGGGCAGTACACCGACTCAACGGATCACGATATCAAGATTATGAAGCGCAGGTCGCATGTACTTCATAAGATGTTAGACGGAGCGGTTCAGGTGAGCTTACTATTTAAGGTATAGATTTTTGTGATAGAGCTCTTCTGTAGGGTGATTTCGCAACTCTGTTTCAAATCAAAGTGATACCTCTAGTATTGCAAGCGTCGATAGGCTACGGTAACTACTTAACATCAGGTGGGCCGTATGCTTGTTTGCCACCGTGGTGGTATAAAAAAAAAACCATTTCAATCAGTAAACTGTCATTATGCCGTCATATTCATACAAAATACGTCAGTTTTTGATTGAAACCAAGTGAAATTGATTTCAACCGAATTCCATAATCTAAGGCCTGTTAAGTTTACAATGAGATGTTTTCGATTCGAGAAAAGTAGTTCCGATTGCTTTGACAGATGGCGCTATCTGCTCTACTGCCATACTGGGAAAGGTTATTAAAGCAAGAAAAAAGTTGTTAACTCCGTTTTTGTTTCGTCTCGTGTCAAGGTTCATGTCCTGCTTGAGGCAAAATAATTTAACTCCATTACGGCCAAAGATAATGTACTACGTAGTACGTTCTATGACTTTGACACCAGCCAGAGGTATGACAGACAGTGACAGCAGGAGCAACCAATGTTGAATTCCCTACACATTCACCATAGCTCGCCAAACGTAGTGCTTACATTCACTTGGGCTCGCCAGTTGAGCTACCGCCATCTAAATAGACAGCTTTTTTTTTTAATAACTTGACGAAAACCCCTAATTAAAGAGCAGTACTGTTCTTTGTGAGACTAAACTAGACTAGAGCTCATCCAGGGAAGTACCACTTATTTCTGCCGCAGTAATATAATGTAGTGTGAGAGGCACCTACTGATATACCTGCCTATTTCTCTCTGTATCACAACAAAATTTACAGCAACATAGGTATACTGCTACACTGTTATTACAATATCCTACTCCTACTACTCAAAGCTACCTATCATTAAAACTGTTGTTAACCTTTTTTTTGAAAATAAATACATTTTTTTGAAAATAAATAAAAATTTATTTTTCTGTAGCTTTATTTTTAGCTGTACTAATATAATAAAAACATGTGGCATAATAGGAAGAAGGCCTATACCCAGCAGTGGGTGGATACTGGCTGAAAATGATGATGATGATGATACTAATATTATAAAGATAGAAGATTTGTATTTTGTTACAAACAAACTAAAAAACTACTAGTCCGATTTCAAAACTTCTTTCACCATTAGAATTCTACATTATTCCTGAGTAATACTTTACTTATTACTAGCGACTGGCCCCGGCTTCGCACGGGTGCTTAAGTTTATTATTGCACCCTTGCGAAGCAGGGGCAGATCGGCTTGTTTTTTATATTGTTTTTCTTTAGGACTGATGAAAGTTTTTTTTCAGAGGAGAGACTATGGAGTGCTGGCGCCTTTCCTTCCTCCGAAGCACGAATATGTTCTCTTCATTACTCTGACGGAAGTACAGACCAAACTGTACCAATACTATCTTGATAACTTTTCTAGAAGGTAACTTAAATGGGACTAATATTTTAACTTATGGAATCAATAAGAGAATCACCACCACGGTGCCACCGACTCACGAGGCGAGTCGGTTCCTAATTTTCATCCCAGTGCCGGCGACTCGCGTGGCGTTTCGTGGTTATTCTACATAATTTCAAAATGCATATTTTGTAGGCAGCACCCGTTAATACAATGAAAATTGTAATGGCATTGTATGTGTAGAATATTCGGTTGACTAACGATTTTTATTGGTTAATTACCCTTTTCTCTGAATATCCGTGAAACACACGAGTGTTTCAAGCGTCTTCAGTTAACTTTTTTACAATTGTTTCTCTGAAATGCAGGCCACTCCCAGGCAAGTCGTCCGGTTTCCTGTTTCCGGATTTCCAGTCGCTGCAGAGGATATGGACACATCCACTCGTACTCAAGTACAACTCGGAAAGATACGAAATTTTACAACAGAAAAAGGTAATAAATAACACTTGGTAATCTTGTTCACAAATGCGTTGACTTACTTTTGACTATTTGGCTTACAGTTATTTTCGCATGTACGGAAAAGATTAACACTCGCTTTCAATTTTATTTAACCGTTGGTTGCGTTAACTAGTGGTCAGTAAACCTTGTATAAAATGATTATTCTTGGTTTTTTGTCACGTACATAATGACATGTATTTGCGTATTTCAGAGAGACAAAGAAGAAGAAGATTCCGAGGGATCGTTAGTTGACTTCATTGACGACGATTCTACACCTGATGTAAGTTGATTTTATAATATTTAATTAATGGGAATATATTTTCAATTATATTTGGTACTTTTACGGTAATTGTTAGGGTATTGGTGGTGTTGTGGTAAATACCCTTTCTTTCCGACCCTTAAGTCGAAGGTTCGAAACCGATTGTGTTCTCGTGCGAAAACCGGCAGCAAGTCCAATAAATAAATAAAATATTAAAAAAACATATTTTTCCACTAATCCACATGATGCAGGTTATGATGATATGTTATTGACACGTGCTCTGCATCTGCTGGGCCTATATTCTCGGGCTAGAGTGACATGTACGCTTGAATGTCAAATAAATATATTTTCTTTTCTTTCTTTCTAATCAAAGCTTCAACTGAAATCTGATTTATCTTGTGCAGGAGTCTTCATCAGACGACCCTAGCGACGATTCATCGGAACTGAGCGACGACAGCCGCAAGAAAACCAAGAAGAAGAAGTCCTCCAAAAAGAATAAGGGCAAGGATAAAGAGAAAGATAAAGATAAAGAGTCAGCCGCGGCGTCCCGACGGCGAGGGACCAGGGCTAATCCAAGTAAGCTTTTCTTATACCATTTACGCCCAAATACTCAAACACTCTACTAATAATATAAAGAGAAAAGATTTGTATTTTCGTTTGTTACGAATAAACACAAAAACAACTGGTCCGATTTTAAAAATTCTTTCACCATTAGAAAGCTACATTATCCCTGAGTAACATAGGCTATATTTAGTACTAGCAACCTGCCCCGGCTTAGCACGGGTGTGGTTTGATTAGCCCCGCGCGAAGCTGTGACGGACTGCTAGTAAATATTATATGATCGTGTTAGTTAGTAGCTGCCTAAGAGGTCGATAGTTTTCTAAATCGTATTGAGAAAAACGTCATCAATTAAGTTTTGATTGATGTAGTTTCAGTATTTGGACGTTAGCAAACAAACATATTGCCCCACGTTATAAAGTAAGTTATAATATAGCCAACTCTGGTGACGGAGTTAAAAGCTCTCCATCATGGCTAACATCTTTGAAAAAGCCAGGGCTGCCGGTCCCAACGGTTAACTGCTGATCTTTTTTTTATTTTAGCAAGTGACAAGATGATCAAGTCGCTCGCCTGATGTTATGCACCACGCCTGACCATGACAAATGCAGTGCCACCCAACGCTTAAAGTTTCTGGCTACGATAATAATGTGATATCCTGTTATATTTTTGAGATGATAGCCTGCGACGCAGAGGTTGCGGGTTCGATTCCCGCCTCGGGACAAATGTTTGTACGATCTACAAATATCTGTTCCGGGTATTTTCTATATATAATAAAAAATATCTATCTATGTATTGTATTGTATTAAATATATATCAGTCGTCTAGTACCCATAATACAGCTCTGTTTAACAGCAGCTTACCTTGGGGCTAGATGATGCTGTGTGGATTGTCCAGCATTATTTATTGTTTATTTATTTATTATTTTCAGTTGAAATAGACGACCTTGAAGATGAGAAGGAGGATGATATAATGGAAGTGAAGAATGAAAACCCGACCGAGTGGTGGATCAAAATGGTTGAGGAGGATGTACTGGAGGACCTGAGGAACTCACACAAGCTGGTCCTACTGTTCGATATACTGCGCCAGTGCGAGACCATTGGGGACAAGCTGTAAGTAGAGGAAGCGGTTTTTATTATATTTTACTAGCTGACCCGCGCGGTTTCACTCGCGTAATTTTTACACCTTGTATATTCTTCTCACCCTTTATACCTTCCCTGGACATCTACAAACATTTCAAGACCAATATTAGCCCAATCGGTCTGGCCGTTCTCGAGTTTTAGCGAGCCTAACGCACAGCAATTCATTTTTATAATAAGACTAGTAGACCTGGCGGGGTTTCACTCGCGTATTTTTTTTTTTTCCAAAATTTTACCCCCCGTATTTCTCACCGTTTAAACCTTCCCTGAACTTTTACTAACATTTCAAGACCAAAATTAGATCCAGTTTTAGCGAGACTAACGCACAGCAATTCATTTTTACATAGAAGAAGCTTCGTACAGGCTACTTAAACTATATGTATTTAATACTAAGATTATAACGACTTAGTACCGATTACACTTACTATTAAAAAATAAATACATTCTTATTTATCAATCAATTATACATTTATTGCTGTCATATGGTACATTATGTAGTTGTTACAGAATTGGTAGTATCACACATGAACCCTGTTATTAGGGTATGGCAACATTTATAAAAACGATACCCCTGTTCGGCTAGCGTGAGCGCTGCTTTCGACATCATCGGTAGGATAATACCAACAAGTGCGAGCGAGATCCTTGCCGAGGGTTTCATATCTTAGAAAATAAGACTCTTATCAAAATCTTTATAACTCTTCACATTTTCTTACGAACGATTTGAGCACTAGAAAGTCGAAATCTCTCAATTTAAGATTTTATCCTTTTCACAACAAAGTAGACTTGCCATGAAATTAATTAAACATAATGTTGGAAGAAGCTAAGCAAAACCACTCATTGACGAATATTGTCTATACCGACAGCATATTGGTCTGTCACTGTCTCCGCGCTGCTCTCTACACGGTTTTAGATAAATGTTGATTTGATAAATAAAGCTGTAATAATCTTTTCAATAAATACTGTAAAATGTAATCGGGATTTTCATTTCATCACATAATTTTTTGATTGTTTCAGACTGGTGTTCTCACAATCTCTATACTCATTAGATCTGATAGAACATTTCTTAGGTAAAGTCGACGAAGCGACACAGGAAGCTCGCATAGATGAAAAACTTGGAAATCATGTTGGTAAGTGTCCACAATGAGTTTTATTTTATGTATGAAAACCTGGCAAAGCACTGGTGGTCTAGTGGTAGTGACCCCGCCTTCCGATCATAACGTCGTGGGGTCGAATCCGGTCGTGCACCAATGAATTTTTCGCTACGAAAAATTTATGTGCGCAATGCCTGAGGTCCAAAGACTAAAAATTTGAAAGACATGTACACTAGCGGGTCCGCATGGTGGATTAAGAGCCAATCACTCTCGTTCGAGAGTAGGCTAGTGTCCCAGCATTGGGAACATTGGAAGGCTGTCATGATGAAAACCTGGCACTGGTAAGGGCACTGTGGAGGTACTCACCAAGAATGAGAATGACTCCTGTATAGTCCTACCACCAAGTAAACACATACAGACCTATATCATATTGACCATTATGAGTCATGCTATAATAGGAAGTCATGTCAATCCTTTTCATACAACTATTTAGGCATGAATACATTTACAACTACATTTCCGATTGAAACTAGTTTCATTGGAAGATATAATTAGTGCACAATGTTTACCACTTTCTCCATTATCTTTTTCAATTTTTGTTAAGTTTTGTTGATTTCACAACAGTTTATTCACAAGTTTATATTTTTCAGGTTCATGGTCGCCAGGCATAGATTACTTTAGATTGGATGGGTCAACTTCATGTGAAAACAGATCGATTTGGTGTAAGAATTTTAACAGAGAAGACAATCCTAGAGCAAGGTTTGTCTTAAAATATTTGTAAAATAGTGACATAATACACGCACGGTAGACATTGAATTGCATCATTCTCAATTTCTATCACACCCTTCAGCCAGCTTACCTAACTGAAGGGTGTAGGCCATCCATTTAAAAAGGGCATTATGGCATTCACCAATCCACATTAGGACTCATTTACCCAGGCATGGTGGATTAATATCCAATCAATCGCGCTTTAAAGTGAAACTAGTCACAGAGCATTAAAATGCTACTCACGGGTATTGTATACTTGTGCATTATAGCCAAACTAAAACGCAAAATACTATTTATAGGTCTCACGACGGATCTAGGCCGTAGTGAAATTAGGCGTTTCGATGCGCAATGGAGCTTTTTCAAACTTATTTGTCTTTGCGCATCACAAACGGCTAACTTCAAGGAAGCCTAGATCCGCTATGCGAACTGTACATATTGCTTTTCGCAGATTGTTTTTAATTTCAACACGAGCGGGCGGTCTCGGAATCAACTTGGTGGCTGCGAATCGCGTGGTGATATTCGACGTGTCTTGGAACCCCTCACATGATGTACAGAGCATATTCAGAGTGTACCGTTTTGGACAGAAGAAACCTTGTTATGTCTACAGGTTTTTGGCTATGGTGAGTAAAGTGTTCAAAACTGAATGAAAAAGAACCTAAGTTAAGTTTTTTTTTTTTTTTTTTTTATTCTTACATAATATATTTACAAAGGGCTTTGAGTCGCTTTGCGAACTATGTCAGCCCTGTTACAGCTTGCATTTGAATCTACTACACCTTACTTAACTATATTATACAGCATTGTAATAAGCGTCTTAGCCGCATCACACGACGGGGCGGATAAAACACTTTGAAATGCGCCAACATCTAACATATTCAAATCGTATTGACTACACATGTGCGATCTCACAGGCTGACTTCGAACACATTCAACCAGAAGGTGATGGACATCTTCTATAACTCCGCAAGTAGAACAGTTGGGAGACTCGGAAATTTTCATAAGGTGGTTGAACTTGGCAAGTGGAATATGTCCCGAACGCAGCCTGTGAGCTGTTACAATCAGACATCTCTTATACTTACAGTTCACAAACCAGGGCATACGAGGAGGTTCATATTGTATAATTCTATACCAAATACCTTTTAACTCAGAGATATTTAAATAATACTCTTTCCATTTCTCAAAAACTTTGTATTTATATTTCAACAATATTTCCGTATGTTCGGATATAATGTACGTATCTACTCCTACTGAAATAGCCCCCTTTGCCAGCTTATCGGCCTCCTCATTGCCCTGGATACCAATGTGCGATGGAATCCACTGCAACCTCAGTTCCATGCCATTGCTAAGTACAGACAATACTTTATTAAGTATGGCATACGCTAATGACGCCCCCCGTGCACCAGATGCACATCGGGCGACATGCTGTAGAGCGCTTCTACTATCTGTCAAAATAACTACTTTCCTTAGACCTAAAGTCGCGGCATATGATAATGCCTCCGAGATTGCAAAGAGTTCTATCGACATAATAGTATTATACTCAGATTTGACTTTGTACTTCTCCTTTACATTGCGACTGGGATCATAGAAGGCTGCACCCGCACCGTTGACTGTTTTAGACCCGTCAGTGAACAGTTTATGCCAGCCTCTATATTTATTATTTAGCATAGCAAGTGAAAAAAATTTTAAATCATTATTATCATATTGATTTTTAGCTTGGTCTATTCCATCTAACAGTCTCTATAAAATCTAATCTTATATTCGATACCCAAGTATTTAACGAAAACATGTTTAACGGATTACTACTTTTAACAATTTCTAAATTAGTTTCTTCAAAAATGGATATGAGTATAGGTTTTTTCTGACAATTGGTATTTAACAGTTCTTTAAATAAAGTGATGGTAATATTATCAGAAAATGACTGAGCTTTAAGGCAATATTTAGTAGCTAGGTATTGTCGTCTAATCTGCAGTGGATGTAAACACAAATCACATTCCATAACATGTACAGGTGTGGTTCTTATAAATCCACCGATCACTCTCATCGCCATATTCTGAACCCTATCTAATTTCACAAGATGCGTCTTAGCAGCGGTTTCGTAAAGAAAACATCCATAATCCATTCTGCTACGAATTAAAGCAATATATAACCGGCGTAGATGCTTAGGGTGTAACCCCCACGAAGCACCAGCTAAAACTTTCAACAGACCTATCATCTTCATTGTTTTTTCGCGAGTCTCATTAAGATGTTTGTTCCAAGATAGAGACCTATCCAACCAAATGCCCAAGTATTTTATATTTGATACCGCTGTCACATTATTACTATTAATAGCAAGGTTGACCCTATCCATACTTCTACCTCTCCTAAAACTACAGCATTGAGTTTTTGCTGGAGATACTTCTAAACCTAATTCCCTCAACTTGCTTACGGCGATATTTAAGGCCCTTTGAAGACTAATTTCGTTTAAATTTGTGTTCCTATTTTGAGTATAAAAAACGAAATCATCAGCGTACTGCAAAACAGAAACGTTATTATATCCCTTGCAAATGTTGTGAGTAGCTATATTAAATAAAAGAGGAGAAAGAGGATCACCCTGTGCTAATCCCCTTCCCGCTAACCTAGATATGGTTTCCATATCATCATCATCATCTTCTTTTATTTTTAAATATCGGTTGCTTAGAAAAGACCACAAATATTTACATATTTGAGACCCCATATTTAGCCTATCGAGCATAAAAACAAGCTGATCCGTCAAAACGTTATTATAGGCATTTTCAACATCTAAAAAGACTGCAAGCGTAGATATATTTTTTGTGAACCCTATCTGTACTTGTGTAACAAGACGGACTAAACAATCTATGCATGACTGGCATTTTCTAAATCCACTCGTAACTGGAGCTAAAATTTTATGTTTTTCTACAAACCATTCAATACGTTTACAAAGCATTACATGAAATATTTTACAAATGCAAGATATTAAAGAAATAGGTCTAAATTTGTTCGAGTTAGGCTTGGGGATCGGAACTACCCTAATACTACGCCATTGATCAGGTACCTGAGCATGTTTAAATATCAAATTGAATACCTGAAGCAAATATAATTTACCTACCCGAGGAAGATGATATATCATTGAATACGTAATATTGTCTTCCCCAGGGGCCGTGTCTTTCTTTTTCAAGCAATTCTGAAATTCTTGAAAAGAAAATTCTTTATCTAACAAGGTGTTTCTGGAAGTGATCACTGGTTGAGAGGTTTGCACAAAATCAGGAGCTAAATTACATAAAAGTTCTTCTTTCATATCACTAGAGGCACGTACACTATCTCTTCTTACACCCTTCATCCAGCGCATACGGCGCCACATATCTGAGGCTGACATGGTTTCGTCTACCGTACCACAGAAACGTTGCCAACTTACTGACTTAGCCCGCCTATGAACTCTCTGCGCTTCGGCTATCTTTGACTTTAGTTTATCAAGATTATCAGGTGTAGGGTTTTGCCTAAATGTCTTTAAAGCCAAACGACGTTGGGCTATAGCCAGGGATATCGCTGGACTCCAGTAAGGTTTGGGTTGAAAAGACTGTAAAGGATCTGTGCAATTTTTAATCATAGGAATACTTTTATGAGCGGCATCGTTTACCTTTACTATAAATAAATCATAGCTAGATTGAATGTCATCCTCACATATTAAAGTTTCACTAAGACTACTTTTTAATATCTCCCGATACAAATCCCAATCAGCCAATTTAAAGTTACGACGCTTTACAAATCTACGTGAGCCTTGATAATGTAGACAATATTTGATTACCAAATGATCACTACCTAAGTTCTCTCGTGTAACTAACCATTTAAAATAAATTGCTATATCAGATGTTACGAATGTTATATCTGGTGCGGATTCCTGTAAATGATTATTAACTAATTTAACCCTAGTGAACTCCCCATTATTAAGTGATATATAGTTATACTCTAACGAGGAGTCAAGTAACTGCAGTCCTCTATTATCTGTTTTACATGACCAATTAGAATGATGACCATTGAAATCGCCGGCCACTATCGATTTTGACGAATATTTCGAAAAAATACTATCCCAGTCACATTGTGAAGTTCTTACAGTTGAAGGGCAGTAAACCGATATAATGTGCTCTAAGTACTTACAGTTGAGTATTTTTAAACATACAATTTCTATACCTTTGTTACTAATATTTATCGGACACATATTTTGAGTTTTGATTGATTTATGAACTAATATAGCTACTCCTCCGTAAGAATCAGTTCTATCTTTTCTTAATACATTATAATTACTTATTCGCAGGATAGTATCAGAATCAAGCCATGTTTCACTTAGTAAACAAATGCCAATTTTTTCTCGACAAAGCAAAAGTTCGAGCTCTTGTTTTTTAGGCATCAAGCTCTGCGAGTTCCATTGCGCAATATTTAAAAATTGCGAAACGGAACCCACAGGGCCTGATGCCCTGACCGCAGCTAGATTGGAAATGTTGTTATCCATCATAAATGAAACCTAATAGTTTTGTCATGACATCTCCACTGCTCACCATCTGCACTATAAACGACATTAACTCATCAAACAGTAATTTTAACACTTGACTAACTTTTTCTTCAAAACTCTTACCTGAAAAAACAATATCTTTTGCTTTTCTAAATATACTACTGAAATTGTTCTTTTTCTTTTGATCGCTACTACACTGCGTTTTCTCACCTGCCGGTTTATCTGCCGGTGGGTCCTGAAAGGCCTCAGCATTACACGATAAAACTTTTACACGTCTCTTCTTTCTACTTTTTCTTTTCTCGCTGTTCGAGGGTCCGTTCGTAAACACATTTTCTTCGTTGCCATTCTTAGACTCGACATCACTCTCCGATACTTCCATACCATTGCGTCGCAAAACCTCCGCTTCATCCATGTGAATCGAAGCTTCTGTTTGTATCACCTTCGCACCCACACTTTGACTATAAGACTTAGTTGATCTAACAGATTCGTAGCTTTTCTTGTTATTTTCATTGTCAAAGTTGAATAGTGGATTCATAAAGCGCCCATCAAACTTACTTGCTTTATTATCTGTGTACTTCGACAACGCAACTTTGTACGTGCAGTTTTCTTGGCTCATAATGGACCTGATTTCTCTCTCCTTCAAATAAACTGGGCATGACTTACTCAGAACCATATGCTTGCCTTTGCAGTTAATGCATCGATACTCTGTCGTCTCACAATTTGTGTGTCCTCCACCGCATTTTGGACAAAAAGACTTTTTTGTTGGACAAGTACGTGTTACATGCCCATACTTCCAGCACGAGCCACACTGCGTCACCGGAAAAGTGTAAGGATCTACTTTAAATCTGCAACCATATCCAAATACATAAGGAGGTACAGTAGAGCCCTTGAAACCAAAACGTACAGTCTCACTGCTGACCCATTCACCTGCCTCTGACATTCTATTCAGTCTTTTAACCGACAGTATCTCGTATTCACATTGTAGTGACTCCATCAAATCTTCGTCTTTCACATCAAGTTCTAAGTACTTTACTACACCATAAGAAATGCCAACTTCATTCATCCAATAGCATCTATATCCTGACTCCATAAATGCCTTATTCGAGATTAATTTATCACCATCATCTTTATTTTCGAAGTTGATGACAACTCTATACGGACTTCTGTATTTTATCTGTGTCGCATTGGTAATTCCTTCAGCCTTTAGCAGCATAGCCAGCCCGATTTGTTTCGGTAGCATTTTGTAAGACGACACACATACTTCAAAACAATTATTATTAAAATTTTGGGTACCTCTCACAGTCGATCCTTGAGACTTTTCAGACACATTACGGTTTCCTTTCCTCTGCACCAAAGTAAATCCTTCCTCATCAATAACTTCTCGCTCATCATTACTGTTGTGTTCCCTCATTCGTTTAGCCGGCCGACGTTTCTCCCTCATATTAATTGATTCCTCGTGTTTTTTATTTTCAACTAAATATCCCAGTACACCAGTCTCTTCTTCACTCAATGAACTTCTGGACCGAGGCCTGTCGACCTCGGTCACGCTCATTTTGTAGTTGACACAGAACTGCACTAAAATGTATTAACTGTATTGTCCGTAATTAATTACAACTGTTGATAGCAAAACTAAGCACAAAACATTAATTTAAACAATAAAAAACTAATTATTTATCGGGAGAAAATTCAAACCATTCCGCCATAAAATAAATTCAAATTTCGAATGTAAGTTAAGTTTAAAGTTTATTTAAACTCGAAGAAAACTCGGCTCGAAGCGCCGATAGCTCAACCTCAGGGGAAACGTTGCAAACGTGCAGTTATCCAAGCCCATACAATGATTAAAGTTAATTTAGTTCATTGACGAGAGGTGTCGCATTGCTTAATCAATTGTTTTTTTTTTTTTTTTTAATATTTTTGTTTTATAGGTATATTGTTTTTACACCATCGCACTAAGGGGATACTAAAGATTATATTTAATATCCCAAAAATGATTTCGCCTCGTTTTTAAACTATAAAAACAAAAATAACCAATAGCGAGATTGATTCAAGAGTTCATTAATACGTATAGTTTAACAGTGCTAAGCCTAAGTAAGCTATAAATGCAATTCCAGGGCACAATGGAAGAGAAGATCTACGAGCGGCAAGTGACGAAGCAGGCGATCTCGAAGCGCGTGATAGACGAGCAGCAGATCGACCGGCACTACGCGGAGAACGATCTCGCTGAGCTGTACAAGTTCGAGGCGGAGCCGCCCACGCCGCGGCCCATCCCGCCGCTGCCGAAGGACCGCCTGTTCGCTGAGATGTTGAGGGAACACGAGGCTCTGGTATGCCAGACAACATACTCTTACACTCATACTCTACTCTCAAGACTCCGACTAGGGGTGACACTGTACCACACCCTGGGGGTACTCTAAAATGTATGAAGCAAACGCGTCGCAATCACCACTTGCATAGTCTGTGTAAGTAAACGGTGCTGTTGTATGTGTGAGTGTCATGGTTGGCACCCACCCAATTATAGCAAAAGTGAGATAGCACACTTTCGCTCGTGCTGGCATGCGCGCGCTTGGACCTTCACAAAATCAAAATTAACGCGTGCCTTATAGCCCTTAGCTTCAGTGCCGGCAAACTCGCGACCGGGTTGAGGTAAGTAAAACCGGTGGGAGGTAGCGAGTGGCCATTCTGTACGTAATACTAATATCTGTTCTGTGCTACCGGACACTCAACCTCCACGCATCCGAGCTCATCAAATGACCCAATCGCTTGACTGACAGATCTACAAGTACCACGAGCATGACTCGCTACTCGAGAACAAGGAGGAGGAAACGCTCAGCGAGGAAGAACGAAAGGCTGCTTGGGAAGACTTCGAGAACGAGAAGAACAGACCACCCCCCGCGCCCTTCCCCGCGCCGTGGCCTATGCACAACGGAATGGGTATGTGTGACCCCTAATATGGCCGTGGCGGATCGGCTTTAGAATTGAACCCCTCCATATCCTTCCATGAATGTCGTAAAAGTCGACTGAGGGATAACACCAGGGAATGGGCAGCAGCATTCTCCTGAGGATCGATTACCGATACTGCGATCACCAATCCGCCTACCAAGCGTGGTGATTATGGCAAACCCCCTCCCACTATGAATAGGACAACGAAAAAAACGGTCCCCAGTCACGGCAGCGACGCTATTCCTGGCCCCGGTAGCAGGCATGAAAACGAAGTGTAGGACGGCCCCCCGCTCGATGGACCGATGACATTAAAGCGGTCGTGGATTGTGAAGGCTCAAAATCGGTCGTCATGGCGCTCATTGGGGGAGGCCTGTGTCCAGTAGTGGACGTCTATCTGCTGATATGATGATGATGATGATGATGATGATGATGATGATGATGATGACCCCTAATATTAGGACGAGTAACCACACTTGCTGTGCGGAGATATATTATGCTTTAAACCAACTGATAGAATAGTTTTAGAATCGAGTCATTTCATCTTCGGGCAGAATGCTTTACTTACTACTAGCTATTTTACCTGCTAGGTATTTTAATCCAAGTAGTATATGTATTTATTGTAACAGCTTCGATGGCGCGGCGGGAGAGTGCTTATGACAATATGATCTGCATTTATTTATTACCCACGAAACGTAATACAGATACATCAACGTATGGTTCGCACAGCGGATCTAGGCTTCCGTGAAGTTAGCCGTTTGTGATGCGCAAAGACAATTTAGTTTGAAAAAGCTCCATTGCGCATCGAAACGGCTAATTTCACTACGGCCGAGATCCGTCGTGAGACCTATACTTTTAAACGTTTGCGTCCTATTGCAAAATATTTAAAAAGGACGGGACGGCGGCGCTAGAATTCTAGTGTCCCGATCGTCGAAAACCACAATGCCGCCAGCTCTTCCACGTCCGTGCTTAGTCTGCGCCTTGTCCAAAACTTGTCTTTGTATTGCGTCTTTTCTATATGGAGCGCTCGTGACGTAGCTGGCTAAGTTGTTCTTAAACGAACGAAGTTAAGCACTGTTTCGCGTAGTCATCATTTAGATGGGTGACCGCCAGTGGCAATTTCAACTGAACGTGCTTCGGAGGGCACGTTCAGCAGTCGGTCCCGGCTTTTTCAAAGTTGTTAGGCACAGAGGCCTTCGGGCGGCCTAGAAACTCTGCCACCAGAGTTGGCCACTGACTCATACGAACTTACTTTTGTATGGCCAGCCCCTTAGACTTTTCAGTTAGCTATTAGTATAAGTGCCTATTGGTTTGCAGTTCCGAACTTGCTCGCGCAGCAGCAGCAGCAGTTGGCGTACGCGGCGCTGGCGTCCATGCTTCGCAAGGACATGCCCAACATCAACGACAACCAGATCCGAGACATGCTGCCCATGATATACAACGCCAATCCAGCGGTCAGTTACTTTTGCAAACTTTTCACTAATTAAAACCCGGATGTGGAGCAGAAAGAATTTTGTGTGAATTTTTATCTTTTACATAATAGAATGAGACTACTTATCTATCATCGACATGGCTCTTAGAATAACCATGTTGAAATGGCAGTGGGTGGGCCATCTGATTCTAATCTAAATCTAATTTAATTCTAAAGGTGGGGGAATAAAATCTGCACTGACCTCCCGCTATAAGGTGTATTGTGCATTGTGCTAACCTGACCCCAGCCAGCCCAACTCTTTAAAATAACGGAGCAGAACTTTACGTTGATGGCAGCACTGTTCAAGCATCATCGATGGTGATGTGGATGATAGCGAGCAAGTCCCTAATAGCTCCTGCAGGCTGTGCTCTGGCTTCATTTGTGAACACTGAAGCTATGGCAATATATATATAGTATGTGTAAGTGAGGGGTCAGGGTCACTACAAAATTCTGTCTGCCCCATGTCCTTAGATAGAGATATAACTTTTTATTATTTACGACAAAGAAATAAACTATAATTTATCAATTCATAGTAGATTATGAAAAAAAAAACAATGTAAAACATCACAGTTTACATTTATTTGTTCAGATGTTCGGTGGATATGATTACGGCGTAAGTTTATTGTCGTATAGTCTCATGCACCAATGTAGTTTAGTCGAAATATATAGCATGATGACACCGTCGTACATTTAAATTCACTGATTAGATATATCTCGCTATAAGCTCCTTACCAAGCTATATTATGCATGTGTATGATATAGAATATTATGGTGTAACCAATATTACAAAACATATCTAGTCTTCTTAAAAAATTGGATGTGGTTGGTCCCTAATGCTTGACTTAGCCTTTATTTTGAAACCAACATACACTATGCAATGTCAATAATATATTATCTATCACAATTACAAAGCTTTTTCAGTTATAAATTGTGACCACTGCAACCAATAAGCTTCAAATGGCAAGTGTGTGCATTGAATCTGTGTCATGTATTTTATAGCTGATGCAGAAAATGTCGGAGATTTACAAGTACTCTCAGCAAATGATGACACCGGGGATGATGGCACAAGGTGGTATGAATCCTGGTAAGCGGACAGCTTCTATTCTACTTCCTGCTTATATTAGAAATGCAAAAGTTTGTTAAGCTGTTGGGATGTGAGGTTTAAAATATGACCTTATTGTTGTCCACGATTTAATTTAAGTTAAATTTTACATATTTATATGTAAAGAAAACTCGCATGCGCAGTCGTGGGCGATTAAGTCTTGATTAAGATTGCGAGGACCAGCGAAGTTAGCACTGTTTCGCGTACTCACCATTTAGATGGGTGACCGTTAGGCAATTTCAACGAAGCGCTCCCGTGCTTCGGAGTTGGAGAGTTCAAAGTTGTTAAGCCATAGATACTACTTTTATTAAACGGAGTTACGACATTATCGTAGTTACTTCTTTCTTCCATACCGCACCTCAACAGACTCGTAAGAACTTACTTGGTTTATAAAATGGTTATATGAAACAAAACGTTGTGCAACAGCAGCAGGAGCCGGCGGGGCCATGGGCGGCATGAGCGGCGCCAGCGGGCTGCAGTACGAGCCGCCGTGGCAGCGCCAGCAGCAGCAGCAGCAGCAGATGCGCCTGCAGCAACTCCTGGCGCAGCAGCAGAATGTAAGCTCCCACCCTAATCTCTTTTTTAAATGGTTTTATTTAGCTTGACCTAGCTAGTTAAGCTAAGCTATTTAGCTATTAAAGCTATTTAGCTTGACCTTATCCTGGACAACCTCCAATAATGAGGGAAGAAGGACTAATGAGCCCGGATCCCAAATGCCAGAGAAACGTCCAACTCATCCGCTTATAGTCCACCAACTGATCGCGGATAATCAGAAAAAAAAAAATTTGCTTGACCTGTTTGTTGTGGTTGCTGTTTCAAAAGTCATTGAAATATTACCCCTTCCTGTTGACAGATTGATCTGATTTTCCCCGGTCCCGGCTTTTTTTAATTTGTTAGGCCATGACAGAGGCTTTCGGGCGGCCTAAAAACTTTGTCACCAGTTGGTCACTGACTCATACAAGGCTTACTTGCTATCGCTTTACAAGTCGTAATAATCTGTGCAGTGGGTCAGCAACTTTTTTTAGCAAAATTACAGGCACATGAGACTTCCCATCTAACGTCTCAGGGTGGTAACACGCAAATGATATCTATGATGATGCATGCGTACATAGGCTACGGTAACCGCTGACCATAAGTGGGCCGTACGCTTGGTTGCCACTTTAGTAGTCTAAAAAAAGATGGTGACAATATACCACACCCCAAACACTCAATAAAATGTATAAAGCAAACGCGTCGCAATCACCGCATGCATAGTGTACGTAAGCACACTTTAGCAAAAAAAACTATACTATAGTTGTTGCTTGTGTAAAGATGGGTGCGGCTTCGAAGTACTACGCGGGCGGGCTCGGCAGCCGCGACCCGGTGGCGATGGCGTTGCAGCAGCAGCGCGCGCGCGAGATCATGGTGGGGGGTGGCGCCGGCCGGCCGCGCGGCCGTCCGCCGCTGCAGCCGCGCGCGCCGCCCGCGCTCCCGCCGCAACCAGCCGCCGACGTCGTCAACCTCGACTCTGACTAGAGGTATATACTGTATACTATACAGGGTCATTCATTATCAACCTGACAAACTTAAGGGGTAGGTTCCACACATTAAAAAAAGTATATATGTACCTATCATTTTTTTATGTATATATATCGTCTTCAAAATACCAAGTAATAAAAAAAATAATCGATTACGTTTTTCCGCTCAATTATTATTCATCATTGTTGGGAATCGAGTTAAGCGACGTAATAATGAAATATTCGAGTGTGCGCGCCTCGTAGCGGGTCAAGGACACGCGCAGGTCAAGGACGCGCGGGTTGTTGACCCGCGTTACATTGACGCGCGGGTCAGTGACACGTGTCGAGCGGTGCCTTTGCGATTTCTAACAAGGATAACTAATTATTAAGCAGAATTACGTATTTTTTTTTTTAAATATAAAAAATTTTTTAGAAAAAAACAAAGTACAAGTATTTGTTTTTTATGTGTGGAACCTACCCCTTAAGTTTGTCAGGTTGATAATGAATGACCATAAATAGAGTGGAGCGCTCATCACGTAGCTGGCTAAGATGTTCTTAACAGATCAACGTAGTTAAGCACTGTATCGCGTACTCATCTTTTGGATGGGTGACCGCCAGTGGCAATTTCAACTGAGCGCTCCCGTTCTTCGAAGGGCACGTTAATCAGTCTGTCCCGTAAGTAATGTCTGAGCATAGTAGCCGTAGCTTGACGGCAGAAATGTGTATGTGGGTATGGTGGCAGTTCTTTCCGGGACAAGTTCTATCACAAATAACTCTACTACTCTATCGCAAAGAACTCTACTACCACTCAAAGGGCAAAAGCGATATATCTCGGCGGTTCTGTCTGTTGTTCACCCTATCCGTGAATGCTATATAACCAATATATTATGTTGATCTACGATATTTGCCGCGATTATTGTCATGTCGCTTTCAAGAGTAAAACCTCTCGTTTGCCTGTTTCCGTTGTGCACCACAAATTCCTGTATGATGGAAGATCTTAAGTCGGCTTCAAATAATGTGTTTGTTTTCACGAAAATTATTGCTTAAATTAACTCTTATCCTCCACAGGTTGCAGATAAAGTGACCAGAAGTGTACAGTGAACTATAGGTGCTACACTGCAGAGCAATGTGGGCTCTAACTAGGCCGATGAATCACCACTATAGGCCCAGGACCCACTGGACTCATTGGCCAAATCGCGGGATATACCATACCTGGGATCCCTAGATTATATCTTTGTATCAATATGAAATTTTAAATGTATTCACACAACTTAAATTATGCAATAGTTTGTCAATGTAACTTTATTTTCAAAGCTCTCTATCGTAAGGATCCCAGTTGTTAATGTTATCCCCTTGTATGTAGCTTTCTTCTTGAGGCTTACGCTCTGATGCTACATATCAAGAATCTCAATAGGTACTTCAAAGAAATATAGTTTCAATATTTATAAATCTCAAACAGTTATTGAGGGTTCACATATCGCATCTGTTTACACCACGGAAGCGAAAGCCTTAGGCGTAGGAATAAGAGCGCACAAGTTTTGTCATATTTGAATAGATTGAAATGTACGCTCAAACTTGAAATGTGACTCTTGTGCTAGGATATGAGTTTTACCCTTCGTGACCATTATAATGGCTGAGATTAACAACGTCTCGACGCCTCGTTTGTTCGGCGTGCCCGAAGGCACAGATCAACGTTATTCCAACTCCGACATACTGGTACTTTATGAGATACCTACTGTAAAGTCTCGTAAATTTTAACTATATCTCTCAGTACAGGAAATTAGAGGATAAGTTACTATATGTCTGTAGCTAGAAAACTTGTGTTATCATAATAACTGTGTGGAAGGATATCATCGCCTTTCGCTTAACAGTTTTTAATAATACAGTGATAGAGATATCATTAACGCTATATTTATCTACTTAGAAAATGTGACACCAATCTTATGACTTATTTTTAATTTGGAAAATATGTAGTACTTCGTTTTAATGTTATTAGTTTGATATTTTCATGAAATATGTTAAACAGAATGTTATGTATGACTCAGTTTCATTATCGAAATTGGATTTAGAACATACTACCTAGAGGACTATGTTTTTTCGTGGAGGTTTTAGGCTAGAGTCATGTATAGCTCGAAAATCGC
The DNA here is from genome assembly GCA_951394395.1 of Colostygia pectinataria. NCBI lineage: Eukaryota > Metazoa > Arthropoda > Insecta > Lepidoptera > Geometridae > Colostygia > Colostygia pectinataria. The sequence continues at coordinate 8,933,239 of OX596362.1, forward strand.
GACGAAAATTCGGAATTGGTTTGGTTCGTGCGCGGGGAAGGTGACAAGTTTTCGTTCGTCTTACTTATTTAGTATGGCGCTTGACTATGTGGTTATCATACTCAGAATAATAACTAAAGGTGTTATTTTAAGTCGCGATTTTTCTAGATTTGGCCCTAATATGGCTTATTCTCCAGTTTTGACGATTCTCACAATTGCGTAATAAAACCTTTCAACGGTTTTAGGGATGTATGTATTTATTTGTCTGCTGGCAGCAGGCAGTTTAGTTGTGATATTGCTTAATCTTAAATTTTTGGTATACGTTTATGTTTACGAGTCACTACTGTGACTTTAATGTTAATTGCAAATTGTATGTAGCTGTTTTTTTAGAATATTGTAATGTGACATGGGACATAATAGACCATTTTGGTGGCAAGATTTTATAGATTTATTTGGTCATAATTTCACATTTTTTACAGATTTTTATGATTATTTATAGTTTATGATCCAGATATGTTAACAAACAAGCAGTATTCAGTTAATTTTAAGTGTATGTTATTCATTTATATGTGGGCACATTTTTCGCAATAGTTTTAGTAATATAGTTTTTCTTGGGAAGTGGGAATGGATGTTGAACATGATGAGGTTGCTACATGTGAATGAGAACTGCAGTAAATGTTTCATTATTTATGTAATATATTATTAATTGTATGTATGTAACTGTAGAGAACTTCCTATTATTTTGTAGTACAATCAAAGTATAATAAATGATTCAGAAATGTGTACTTTGTTTTTTTTTCTACAAGTACCACCTACTAAAACATGTGGCGCAAACTTAAACAGAAGCCATAAAATAAAAGAATCCCTAAAAAATAATTCTGTAATAAACAAATTGACATCAGAATCAAATCATAGTTTTTTAGGGCTTCTATGGCAATATTTATTCAGGTAGTTTCATAGTTCCCTAGAACACCTAAAAATATAATTCTATCCATACAAAATGTATGGATACGATATATTTATGACGCGTCACGCACGACACGCTACGACAGAAAAATGTAAACCGGCTTAATTTTTTTGTGTAAATAAAAACATATTTTACATTAATATTATACATTATGTATGACGGAATTGTTCCTATAATAATCTGGCTACAAAAAAAGTCACCGGTGGCCTATAATATACGGATGGCTTTATAGAACCATTTTAACGTTTAAAAACTTTATAAAATTCATGTGGAGTTTGGAGAGCTATTTAGACGGATACGATATTAATGTCCCTATAAAATTAAATACTTTATGTTAAGCCTTTAGCCTTAAACCTTAACCTTAAGCCTTTCATATATATATAATGATTGCCTTTTACACCACACATTTTAAATAAATAGCTTGTAAATATCGTAAAATTAAAACTATCCCGCAATAAAACTCGTGATCCGCGCAGGCATCGGCATACCCGGGCGGCAGCGGGGAGTTGCAGCCGGCGGTTTAAATGACAGCAGTGCGAAGCCGGGCCGGGTCGCGAGTTTTATTGCGTGAAACAGGAAAGATTTGTGTGTTTGTAACACCATTAGAATGCTGCATTATTCCTGAGTAACATAGGCTATATTCTATTTCCACCCCCAACTCGCCCAGTTCTGGACTTTCTGGTGTTCCGTTTGTCAACCTATGAGAACTGCAAGTGGTAATCGACGAAGACCAAAACAACCGGCTCGCAAGACGACAATCGGCTATTGGTAAGCTCAAAAATGTCACTCTTCTTTGTTTCTCTTTTATTTAGAGATGCAATATGTAGTTTTTATCTTTTGTTTTCTCAGGCATCAACGACTCACAATTTGAGGATACAGTAAGTGACTGGGTGTTAGACCCTAATAGTGACGGAGACATGCTCGATGACCAGGACGACCACCAGATACAACCGGCTTGTCGAGACATGGACGACATGACGACAAATATGACTCCGCAACTTGAGGAAATATTGCGGACAGAAGACTTGACAAACGACAGGGCTTTGCAGACCCTTCTTCAGGCCATGACAGAGGCCTTTGGGCGGCCTAAAAACTCTGGTACCAGAGCTGGCCACTGACTCATAGGAACTTACTCACTTTAGACCCTTATACCCGACGACTGCTTTAATTTTGACTGGAGTAGGAACAGCCATGACTTTACAGCAGAACGAGAAACTTTTATAGGGACGCCTGGGCCTACTTTTGACATGACCGACAACCTAACCGACGACACAAAACCAATTGACTTGTTCCTTATGATGTTCGACGTGGAGTTTTTTTAAACAGAATCGCAAGCTTCTCTTCCGATCTGGCGGTGATGACATGGCGAGATTCTAATTTAGTATGATCTCGAATCTCGATGTACCATCAGCTACTAATCGGAACCCCGGAGGAGTATAATAGAACAAACATATGGGAGGTAGGTATTGATCGCCGGATGGAGACGTATGAGCCGCGTTTGGTATAAAAAGTTGTTCCGCCGACATTTTAACTGTGCGGTGTTCAACTATTTTATTTTGTTCAACACCAAACAAATAATGCAGCACCGGCAGTTCCGGATAATACTGGTGGAAAGTTTGTTGATAGATATACCGACAGAGACTCGACTCATTACTCGGACATCCGGAAACTTATAACTACACTAGGAACTCCACAGGGTTGAGTCAAGATCGTCGAAAGCGACCACTTCCCTGTGCATGGCCTTTTTAAAAAAGCCGACTGTTGGTGGTGCTCCCACAAGCGGCAAACGACCAGCCGCACAATACGGGTGTGTAAAGAATGCGGTGCGAGTTTAGGCATTCTTGGCTGCTTCAGATATTACCACAAGCCTTAACTTATAAATAAATATATTATGTCGTATTTAAATAATAAATATAACTATAGGTAGGTACAACTGTTAATAACGCTAGGATTACATTCTGTCGTAGATTGTCGTGACGCGTTATAAGTTTATCGTATCCATACATTAACAAAAAGCGTCACAACACACTGCGCTCTAAGTAAATTACCCATTCGCTGCGGCTAACGTCGATTGGCGTTTTTTCGTTTATTGGAAAACGGACCACACCGGTCGTCGTTTTTTTTCTTCTATTTTTATCAAATCAAATAAACATTTACAAAAATAAAATTTACAGAAGACGGATGAGTTTTTGACAGGCAACATCAGTCATCGTTTTCAGATCGGATCGGAGATTGTAACTTAGAAATTCTTACTATGTGCTGAACTCGCCAATCAGAGATTTTTTTTGTTTGTCAGACGCGGCTCACGCCGATCGGCGGTTGTGCATATTCTTAGTGGACACAAGCCTAACTTCTCCAGGTGTACAGCCAGCGGATCTAGGTTTTTCATAATGATAGCCGTTAGTGATGCGCAAAGAATAATTAGATTAAATTCAACCACACTCAAATGGTTCATACAGATTATCATACTAAATTGTTAGGAATACAAGACTGGTTTGGTATCACCAGGGAATACAATTGAAAGTCCATACTTAGATAACTAATTAACTATCATACATTTAGATTAGGAATGCCTGTATGTACACCTATAGAAACTTCCATGAATTTCAACAGTCTTTGTGCTAAAAATGTAGCACTATCAGCATTCAGTACATTCGCTGTTAAAATATCCACTTTGAAATCACTTTTAAGGGCCATTAATTCCCCAGCGCTCACAGCCATAGCACTCACAGGCAAGCCACCAGCGTTTACCAGGACTACACGTCGTGTCCACAGGTCTGGATGAACTTGATTCATTATAATTTTGGTCCATTCCAAGCAAAACATTCTACTGGTATCGATAGCCAGAATTACAAAGTCAATAGCCATCTTGCCGGTAAGGCCAGCCTGCTTGACTACATCATCTAATTGGAATGAGCGCAACACTATCAGTTTCCATCGAAAATCTCCTTTTCCGTGGATTTCAGTTAGAGCTTCAGATATCTTTTCGATAATTACCACGTTTATAGATAGGACGATCACTGTTAAAGTATTTTTACAACTCAATGGGCCAACCCATGGTACAATAAGGACGTCTTCTTCAACGGCCGACATTTCAGGACAATTTTTTTCGTTCTCGCTAAGCTCACTAGCCTTTTTGGCATATAAATTTAAAAATATTTATTTTGATAAATACTCTTGCTTGTAGCTTGCATGCAATTTTGAAATCACAGAAATCGGTTAATACTTCACTTCTTCTTCAAGGCTTCCCAACCAAGAGAATAAAAGCACTACGTTTAAATGAAGGCTTCTGTCTCATTTACTAACATGCCAGTTATTCAATTTCAATTTCAATTTATTAACCATAAGTACAACATTACAGAAAGGATCCAATGCGTTATACAAGAACTTTTAAAAATATATACATCTCTTAACCTAAATTACAATGAATAAGTATAAATTTTAACAATATTTAAAAAAAGAAAAGTAAATCATTTTTGTCGAGAATGAAGACGTTGTGTACGAACATAACCACAGAACATTGTTTTTTCTGTTCTGTGAACATAACCAGTCATGCCAGACACTATAATGCTGTAAAAAAACCATCTAAAAATATGGTAAAATTGATGCAAACACCAAACTATTTTAGCATGCCAAGCACCATGATCAAGGGTTTTTTTTAAGGTGATGAAACATCCAATCATATCGTGTCGGTCAATCAGAATATTCTATAAAAATAAATTAGGGTAAAAAATTTAAAGGCTGGCAGCACTAAAGTTGTCTGAGCAAGCGAGCAAGCAAAGAAAATAAAAAAAAACTCCAACGAAGTAGAAGAAGTAAGTAAACAAACAAGTAGAAAGAAAAGAAAACAATTTTCTAATAATATTACGTCCATGAACTTTTCTTAGTGTATTATCAATTTACTCTGTGATACATAACAAACATTTAACTCTGTTAAATATTACAACAAAGAATCCCTCAACTCGAGGTATATCTTCCTAGTTTCTTTCATCGTCATGCAAAAAAGAAAATAACAAAAACTACTAGGAAGGAAGGACTAGAAAGTAGGGAAATTATGGAGGGTGTTCTTCAGCAGGCAGAGTGTGTTTGGTTCAATGCCCACTGGACCAAACAGACCAAATGAAAGAGTAAAGTAAATAATATTTATGAAATAAATTCAACAATAAACCGAACGCATTCGAAAGTTATCCTGTACAATCTTTATTTGGGATTTAGCTGTAAAATGAGACGTCGCGATGAAAAGTTTCCCGATAACGGGTTCGAGGCTTGGGGTGGTTATATGCAAGCAAAAATTGCAAAGCTAGAAGATCAGTTCTGTGCAGGATCCGTTAAAGAAGTTGCCTTGTCTAATATATTTAGCGGCGTCAGTATTTATGTCAATGGGTTCACCGATCCTTCTGCTGATGAGCTTAAGACTCTGATGACGAAACATGGTGGAATTTACCATACATACCAGAGAAATGATGACTTTATCATAGCCTCTAATCTGCCTGATACTAAAGTGAAAAATATGTCTCTATCCAGGGTGATAAGACCAGAATGGATTACTGAAAGCATATTATCAAATCGTCTACTAAATTATAGGGATTATTTGCTTTACAAAAATTCAAAAAACCAGCCTCAGTTGAACTTTACCACAGTAATTGAGAAGATGAATCCAGAATTAAGCAAAAACATTTGTGAATTTAGCAGCTCAGAGGGTACAAAGCTACAGATAGCTGACAATAATAAATTCTCACCTGATGAACATGATTTGGGTAAAACATGTAAAAATGAAAAGGAAAATAAATCACTTCAAATATGCCACAGCACAAAGACAGCGGCAGATCCCAACTTTATATCGGAGTTCTACAACAATTCTCGATTACACCATATCTCACAACTTGGGGCATGCTTCAAGCAACATATAAATGATTTAAGAGAACAAAGTGACTTCAAATTTCCTGCTCGAGTAGAACTAAAACATACTTTGGGTAATCTCAATGTCTCAAATCATAATGTAATGAATATTGAAAAAGGCAAGACAATAATGCATATAGATATGGACTGTTTCTTTGTGTCTGTTGGTTTAAGAAACAGACCTGAGCTTCGTGGTAAACCTGTTGCAGTTACACACTCTAAAGGGGGCCAACCTAGACCTAAAAGACCGGGTGTTGACCGGAATACTGAATTCAATTTGTATAGACAGAAACAAGCAAAGAAATTGAGACAAGCTGCTGGAATCCCAGAAGATGAAATAGAATTTGACAGCCGTATTGATCACATTACTGATGAAGATGATAAATATGGGTCTATGAGTGAAATAGCATCTTGTTCCTATGAGGCTAGAGCCAAAGGGATTAGCAATGGTATGTTTATGGGAGCAGCATTGAAATTGTGCCCAGATATATGCACCATACCATATGACTTTGAAGGATATAAAGAGGTAGCCTATACATTATACAATACCATAGCACAGTACACCTTGGATATTGAAGCAGTATCCTGTGATGAAATGTATGTGGATTGCACAGGGCTTTTGAAAGAAATGGGAATATCAGAACATGATTTTGCAAATGCCATTAGAAATGAAATAAGAATAAAAACTGGCTGTCCATGTTCCACTGGGTTTGGTGGAAACCGGCTCCAAGCTAGACTGGCAACTAAAAAGGCGAAACCAGATGGTCAGTTTTTTCTGACAGGAGATCTTGTTGAAGATTTCATGATTGACATCAAGTTGAAAGATTTGCCTGGAGTGGGGAGACAAATTTCACAAAAACTGGAGTCTCTAGGACACACCACTTGTGGTTCATTGCAACAAATGTCACTGGCAGCTCTGAAGTGCCAGCTCGGAGTCAAAACAGGTGCACAGCTTTTTGATCAGTGCCGGGGCAAAGATGCCAATCCCTTAACATTTCAGACTGTAAGGAAATCTGTGTCAGCAGAAGTTAACTATGGAATAAGATTTGAAAACAATGAGCAATGCTATGAATTTCTAAAACAACTTTCGACTGAGGTCAATTTGAGAATGCAACAATTTAAAGTAATAGGGAAATGTGTGACTTTAAAATTAATGGTAAGAGCAGAAGAAGCCCCAGTAGAAACTGCTAAATTTATGGGCCATGGATTCTGCAATGTTATTAATAAATCAACTTCATTAAGCATTGCAACTAATGATGTTGAAATCATCACTAAAGAAGTTATTTCAATTTGTATGAAATTAAACATAGATCCAAAAGAAATGAGAGGTGTTGGAATTCAAATAACTAAACTGGAGTCAACAGCTACTAAGCAAATAAAAGGAGCAATGAGCAAATTCTTAAACAGAAATCAGCCCATCAAAACTGAAAAGAATGAAACTAATGAGAGTCCCAAAAATCTTGTTGAATCTAAACTTGATGACAAAATTAAAAAACAATTCCTATCACCTGAAAAATCTAAAAATAAAGTGTCTCCTAAGAAGTCTCCCATTATTGGACTAGTCAAGTCTCCAGGTGGGAAAAGAAGAGGTAGACCTCCAAAAAGTGTAAAAAAGCAACAATCTTCTTCTAGGAACTTGATGAGTAAATTCTTGCAAGGACATAGTATTGTAAAAGACACTCCATACAAAGACCCTATGGTCAAAATTGAAAGGACTGACAAGAACCTCCAAGTAAAAGAGGAACCTTTGGCCTGTAAAGAAAAAATAACGGTAGCGAAAACAAAAGAGTTAATAGGACTTCCATGGAAAGAAGTGAGGGAACTATTGAGAGCATGGCTAGATAGTGGACAAACACCATTGCCCTGTGACATCAAATTGATAGCAGAGTACATGCAAGAAATGGTGGTGAACAAGAATATAGAGAAACTGAATATTTTGCTAAACTTTCTCAAAAGGAACACTAAAGAAATGGGTAACTATGAATGGAATGAAGCTTATAACCATGTTGTTGATCAAGTTCAAAATGCAATGTTAGCTGTTTATGGTAAGAAACTTTATATCTGTGATTAAAACATTCCATAAAATTCAAAGTTAAATAAAACAATGTTAAAAGTTGAGTAACTTAATGTATTTAAATGAATTTCCCATTTTAAACTAATTTTTAACTTAGGTTTATGTCACATCAAATTAATCTGATCACATTGTATAGTGCCTTTTATTCAGCTTGTAAGTTAAAATAATATAAATTCTTACATCAAAAACAATATAATCGGCTGTTAGGTTACTTACCAGTATTGGTAAGTACTTGGTCAATGTTAGCATCTCAAAATCAGACACCTATCACAACAATAATTTGCCATCATAAAATATTTGGCACCATGGCCTTTTGGCATTACATTCAATAAATAAAATAAAAGCTTTACATTATGTAATAAAAAAAATATTGTGGAATTCATGCAGATTACAAAGGTAAAAGGGAAGATCTACCCATAAATATTAGATTCAATTTTAAACATAAATCACTTGGACATTTATTCATAGAGATTATTGTAGACAATTTTAAAATGGCAGTTTTTATTAGCAGTGTGCAAGCTATAATTGGTAATTTTTCCAAAAATTACATAATATACTTAGCATTTAATTTTGTTTTCTCAATTTGAAAACATAATTTATTTAGTAGGTATCACAGATGCTTATTGCAAACCAAACTTTGTATAACTCTATTTTCTATTGAGAAGTAAAATCACATAACCCAAATAAAATTCTGCAACTGCTGTATTATTTATATCATCTATGCCAGTAGGTTCTAATCTATGAAATTGTGCTAGTACTTAGTAATAATTATTTGATTTTACAAGCTCAGCTTAATTCTGAAGTTATAACTAAATGCTTTGTGACCCATTTTTTTCTTTTTGCTAATAAAAGTAAAATGTTGAATGATAGTTACTTATCTAACAAAATTTTACACAGACTAATAATACTTTCCCATGTTATTTAGTTACAAAAAAGGTGCCTACAGACAGTAGCAATAAAAAACTATTTGAAATGGCATAGTCCTAATGATGCATGGTGTTAAGAGGTCATCCTCCACCAAAAACTATCAGAACTAAGTTAATCAACAGCTGATGAATGCATAGGTTAGTAAACACAGTCTAAAATGACGTTAAGACACAGTATTCTGACATTTAAAAGCACAAGGGCACTGCAGCTATTTATAGGATAACTAGCAGTCCATCCCAGCTTCGCGCGGGTGCAATGAAACCACACCCGTGCAAAGCCGCCCCGGGTGTGGGTCGCTAGTAATAAAAATAGCCTATGTTACTCAGGGATAATGTAGCATTCTAATGGTGAAAGAATTTCTGAAATAGGATGAGTAGTTTTTGAGTTTATTCGTAACAAACAAAAATACAAATCTTCTCTCTTTATAATATTAGTATAGATATAGATTACGTCGTTGGAAGTGTAATTAATAATTTGGCCATGCGTAACTCTGCTTAGCATGTGTGTTAAACGTATTTTTAACTTCTGTTATCTAATGTGTCTTTAAAACCTTTGTTCACTGACATAAGAATTACAAGGAAAGATAATGCAAGCAGCAGAAATGAGTTTTTTATGAATAAGGGCATAAGACACTGGGTTATGATTATGAATAACGAGTCAAGCGGTAGAATTGCCAGACACAGAATGTTTCAGCTTTGAGTCTATGATGATTTCATCTCCGGAGCTCATGTTGTAAGAGTACAGCTGCTTTGTTGGGTACTTCATCTCCTCTGGACCCTGAAAGAGTTAGATATTAAGCTATTTTAGTGTAATTATGGTACTCATGATGGCTGTATTTACGAATTGTAAGAGCGTTTTTACATTAAATTAACCGATACGATATCGTCTGTCAACGACAAACTAAAAGACCTGCACAACACGATACTATCAATAGTCCAATTAGCGCCATCTCGAGTTTTATTTAATTTTAAAGTTCTACAAACATATTAAAATTCCAGTTCGCGACCTTCACTTGTAGCTAAGTTAATAGGTAGTGTACCTGCGAGTCTCTCAGTTCCTGGTCGACGTAGAAGAGTCTCATCTTAGATGCCGGGAAGCCAGCCAATCTCTCCAGGCGCGTCTTCAAGTCTGACACAGTTCTGAAAAGTTACGTGCGTTCAAAATTACGAAATACGATCAGATTCTTAGAATAATGTACAGTCAGCAAAGAAAGTGGTCTATCACTTTTGACAAAAGTTTCTGTGAATCCTATGACATTCAAATTCTCAACCCTAAGGTAGACCACATTTTTTGCTGACTGTACCTACTTTAGTATAAAGTAAAATTAAGCGTAGTCCACACCGCCAGCTAGCAAGCTAACGAGCGGGGCGAACATCGTTTCACCCTCAGAATATTATTATTCTAAGGTTTCACTTCTTTTCATACTTTGGTTCACACCGCGAACTGCAGAGAAGCTATGTCATCGTATGATTTTTCAAGTCTCGCTTCGCACCGCTAGCTCGCTCGCTCGCTCGCTAGCTGCCGGTGTGGCGCTTAATACTTGCACACTACTGCTAGGAGGCAGAATATCTGCGGTGGTGCCCACGAGACGGCGGACGCCTTACTTATCAATGCAAGCTCCATCCCAATTTCAAAGCAATTCTAAATAACTGCTGTAAAATTGTACTCTTGGAAACAAGGTTGAATTTGGCTCTAGTCTTAATAGTCATATTCCAATAATTGTCCAATACGATCCGTTCAAGAGTTAGCCCCCCCCCCCCCCCCCCTCCATGATGTTTACCTGTAGACATCGACCGTCCTCACTTCGCTGGTGTCTCCGCAAGTGAAGGTGATTTGCACTCGCTTCTCCGGCCTCAGGTCCACAGACACGAGGGGGTCGAGTTTGCCGTGCACTCCGATTAGTTCCCAGTACCTGGAAATGGAGATATCTTAGTCTTATTGAAGCGCTGACTATTTTATCTTGGATACTCTACTACTACATAATATTATCTTACTTTTAGAAACTCTGGTGGTCTAGTGGTAGTGATCCTAAGGTAGTGGGTTCGGACCGGTCGTGCACCAATGATTTTTTCTATTATACTTCACCTATTCTACTACCTAATTAAAATGTACTTGATTGTTTTTAATTGTTAACAGTTTATTTATTACTATCTGACCCGTGCGGTTACACTCGCGTTATTTTTCGATATTTTCTCACAGATATTTCAAAACGATAATCAGCCAAATCGGTAGAGCCGTTCTCTAGTTTTAGCGAAACTAACGCAGATCAATTCATTATAATATTTAAGACGATTTGCGTGCGCAATGCCAGGTGCAAGCGAAGTACCGGCAATTCCAAGACCTAAAAAATCTAAAGACATGTAGATGGCGGCACATTCACCAATTCGCATTGGATCCACGTGAAGGATCGTTACTTGTACCGTGAGTCGCACACACACACCTGTGCCATCCACAATCACACCTAATACAACACTGTCAGATAAAATAAACTACAATTTGCACTGATTACCATATTCTTTTAGTCATTCAGGTCAGGTCGATAGTCTCGCCTACGCGACTTCTTATTGATAGGACCTTCGTCTGACATTAGAAATTTTCCGTCGAAATCATGACCATATTAAAATAATCTGGCTTTTTTCTACAGCGCAAAAAATATCACAAAATTTCAAGTTCAAGTTTTCAGTTCAGACTAAAGGAAAGGAAAAGACAGGACAGGACACTATATCGGTTTGTCTGTCTGTTCTTATCCTACTACTTTCAAAACAAATAATGTTTAATGATAACCACCTAACAGTATCTAGCATCTGCATAGCCCTGAACGCCTACCAGGATTCCCTGAGTAAGTCGGTACCCAGATCCTTAAAAAATATTTATAACAGGTTATGGAAAAATTTAGGACGACGGCCCCCTACTCGATGAACAGATCGAACGTCATGGGGCTCTTTGGTGGAAAACTGTCCGTGGACGTCTATTGGCTGATATGGTGATAATGACATGGTGAACGGAAATCAAACCCGCCTCTCAAGCCACCGACACGGCAAATAAAACTCTAGTAAGTAGGTAGGTAGGTACTGCCAGCCAAGAGATCTCGGCTGTCGTGAAGTTAGCCGTTTAGATGCACAAGGAGTGTTTTCGGACTAAATTGTCTTTGAGCATAACAAACGGCTAAATTCCCGACAGTGGGTACTATACCTGTCAGGCCGATCAGATTCCGGCTTCTCCATATAATATCTGATAAAGGCTCTCTCGGCCGCTTCCCTCTCCTCGATGGGCACAGCGCCTCCGCCGTTCAGCGTCCTGATGTGAGGCAGCCTGGCGACCAGCAGCAGTCTTCTCTCATGTTCTGTAGATTCCACGCGCTCCCATAGCGGCCAACCCTGGAATAAAACGATAGACTAATCGATAAGTTTGATGCCTATAAATAACTATGAATCCATGAACAAAATCTTCGAGTCCCGAAGGTTTGACGCACTGGTTTGTACCTAGGTATAGGGGTCTCACAACGGATCTCGGCCGTAGTGAAATTAGCCGTTTCGATGCGCAATGGAGCTTTTTCAAACTAAATTGTCTTTGCGCATCACAAACGGCTAACTTCACGGAAGCCTAGATCCGCTGTGCGAACTATACCTATATAGGTATCTTTACCCACCTAAAAATGATCACCGTTGGCACAAAACAAAAACCCAGCCGGTTTATCGTTTTTGCTGGTCTCAAGGCATAGCAGATCGAGTTTCCATAAAAGGGTTACGAATGAAATCATAAATTGATTTGAGATGAGAATAAAACATGAGCTTAGAGTAATTCGTAGATACTTAATTTGAATCTAAAGGTAGGTAGGTAGGTAGGTACTGGTAGGTATTGAAAAAAATAATTAAATGAAGTATAAATATAAATAATTTTGAAGCTCGACTCCTGAAGATCAAGGTTAGCTAATGATTTTCCGATTAGGTAGTAGGTAGTAGGTACCTACCTACCTAGGTAGAGGAATCTTAAAATGAGTAGGTACCTAAGTAAGCTATAGGTATGCTATAATTTGATTCAAGGCAAAATAGCATCTACGCTGCAGATGATAAAGTTTATTCGCTATGTTTGCTTGGCTATTCCTTTGTCCTAGGTCCTAGTGTTTTACTTTGTAAACCTGCTTCGCCTAAACGAAGGAAGCTGAACGACGACTGTACCGATGACCTAGAGGCGAGTGAGTCAAGAAGCGACGTACGTAGTGGCAAAGCGACGCAGAGGGAATCATTCAATTTATCAAAGAACACCCAGACTTTCTTTGGAATTTATAAGCATAATTCTTCATCACTAGCTTTCCATTTTTTAAAGACGTGGGTCATAATATAAACAGCATGTTTTGTACCTACTAATATTTATCTGTGCCAATAGACATAGAAATAGGTAGTATACTACCGCTTTTCTCGTATATACGCATATAAATAGGTAGTATATGCTCGCTTTTCCTACTGCTTTTTTTCATGTATAGATTGGCAGTTCCACAGACCTGTCACCTGTCTGAACGATCAACCTCCAACGGTCATTTTACACGCACGCATCCCTATTCAACTTTAGAGTTTAGAGGCATGACGTGCTCCGTTCCGACCGGTAACAGCTCCGTTCTGAATCATTAATTCGAGTATCGATTTTATAGCTGCATCCTTGCGAATCGGTTGTTTTAATGTGTTAGTACTTTATCTAAAAAAATGTAGGTAACAGGCATTGCAGCATCTGCACCTCACACCTCTGGGCAACAAGACTAACGAACTTGCTATTGAAATGAACAATGAATGAATGAAAAAACATTAGCCATAGATAGGTTCCTTGTTCATTAAGTATCTAAATTTCTAAATTATGTTAGGTCTTAGAATAATAATCTAAGTTTTAGGTTATAATATTACCAACTCAAGTACCTAGCTAAGTACCTAATTTATGCCGTAAATTAATTTTGCTGCGATCGTGTGTGGTATTATCAATGACTCATGCATGTCTATAATATATCTTTCTACAATTCTAGTCAAGTACTAGCAACATGGACAAAGAACAAGGAAATCTATTAACGTTGAATCTAACAAAGAAAATCGGGAAAACTATAAACCCTTTGTCTACGTAATAAGTTCCAATCTATCTATTGGTGTGGGCTTCTAAGAAAATACAAGGACAAAGCCTGAGGACAAAGCTTAGACTTTATGACTTTAGCGCTTCGAGTTATTGACTTTTCTCTAAAGCGTAGAGCACAGAGATACGTTTACCTACATTTGCGATTGTCAAACCAGTTTTTCGTGATTTGCCTACAACACAAAGCCAAACTAGTCCTGTGGACACCAAACGAGAAGAATCTTAAGAAATAATAGCTAAGATAAGAAAACTGAAGAAACATGTCGTCTTTCCTTACAGAATCGATAAATCCAAGGCTGCAATTAATTTCTTAAACAGAAGTCTAAGTCCATCCATCGCCGCAAAAACTACAATTAACTGTTGCTAAAGGGAAACCGCCTTGCGTGATGAAGGAAACTAGCGATCCACAGATAAAACATAAATTACTAAGCTAATGCCCTTTACCGTTATTGGCTAAACTACCAAGTTTTTCTAGAAACGAAACTCTAGTCTAGATTAACACATCTTTTAGTCATATGATGTATTAGTGCTGCCATGCCAACGGATTTCGGCCATGCTGAAATTAGCCGCTTGTGATGCGCAAAGACAATTTAGTTCAAAAAAGCTGTATTGCGGCTAACTTCACGACAGTCTAGATCCGTTGGCAGTATGTACTAGGCAAAGACATTAAGATTTATTTATATATTCGAAGGTACTAGGTATAATGCATGCTAAACTGTATGCGTGTTGCTCGGTCGTCGCTTGACAAAAATCAGATACCATGCAGTGAGTTACGCTTCTAGTCTAGACTCATGTTTGTTGCAGTTAAAGATGGCGAGTTAAATAATGATTTAAGTACCTACCTATCTACTGATAGGTATTTAAATGATGACGGTAGTGCATAAAAACTACGATGGTAAATATGCGTGTTACAGAACCAGAACTGCGGAAACAGAGTACCTACTTACCTATTTTAAAACTACCTTGTTTAGATATTCTGCAGGAAGTTAATCATGATAGCATTTGACAGTGACAGCAACAAGCTGTCGGCCTAATTAAAGTGGAAATTACGAGGCAAAGTTAGTAATAAGTTCGTGTGAGCCAGTGGCCAACTCTGTCACGGAGCTAATACACCGCCCGAAGGCATATATCTGTCACGGCACACGGCCTACTAAAGAAAAAGTCGGGAGGAAGTCCTTAGTTGAAATCGCGGTCTACCATTAAAATGGTGGCTACGCGGAACAGTGCTTACTTCGCTGACTTTAGACAACTTAGGGCGGATTCGTCCAAACTAGTTATACGCCGTATAAGTCTTATACTCCGATAAATATCAATATTTACTCGTATAGAGTAAAGTTACTTTGCGTTTGTTCAAATCTCAATTCAAGGGCAACTCCTTATCCGCTATACTGCCAAAATGGATGGTATGTCAGCTACGCAGCTACGTCAGCTGCGCTAGGTTAGCGCTGGCGATGAGGTAAGGTTACTATGTATTTAAAGAGTATATAAAATGTATTCAAAGTTCGTGTTCATCGGGTCATTTAGGTATCAGTATCTAAGTAAATTTATTCATAGGTCACTGGACGACAACACCTACGACACCATGGGCGATCACTCTTGTAATATTGCTCCTAAACTTTTTATGGTGAGCCATGATTTTTACTACAATTGGTGCTAGTTGCAATATTACAGCTTTTGTAGTTTCATAGTACAGAATAGATAACTTCCAAAATAAGAGTTAAAAAAGCGAACACATAACTCCAGTAGTAACTAAATTGCAGATAAAACATAGACTTGATGTGTGTCAGCGAGGGCAAGTTTAATTAAGGCTTTGACAGCCAGAGAGCAAGTGCTGCGGGCAAGCTTCAAAGGGTTTCAGCCAGTCGCAGCTCCGCTTTTGTCTAATTGGAGCGGGCTGGCAGGCATTTATAGGCCGTAGCACTTGAGTAATGAATTGTTTTGTTATAATAGAACGCGACTACGCGGCCATCGCTAGTTCTACCGAAGTTTGTTTGTTCGAAAGTGTGATCAAAATAATTTGCCTGTAATTTCACTATACCGGAACACAGCAATGCGAGCATGCTGCATGGCGGCCATATAATGTTATGGTTGTTACGTAATATTTCCTCAGACGAGCTACCATATCACAAAGAACTCTAATAAATAACATAGACATTACAAAAAGAAAGGGTGCCTTTGAGTTGCCTGGTGTGACTCTACCAGTTTATCTTGGTTTAGTTAGACTAATAATTTTATTTTGTATTTCAAAGCTTGGTATGTTTATCTATGATTTTGCTGCTTTTTCCTTTCCGTCACTAAATAAAGCATGGGTCAGAGACAGCTTGCTGTTTGCTAAAGCTTTGTTAGAAGCGCGATATGTTGCTTTCATTGTAAAAAACTACACAGTAAAAGTTAACCAAATGTAACTTAATTATAAATACTGGCGGACATTTTACCAATGCCGACAATAATATTGCATCAGTAAACACGCCTGCATTGGGACCTATAATATCTAATAGGTATATGTAGGTGCTCATACCTAGGGTGTTTCTGGGTCACCCGGCGTGACACGGCTTCCGTGAACATTAATTTGTTATGAGCTCCCTCGCCCTTCCACGGTTCAATAGAACTGCAGCATAATAATAAAGGCTTATATTTTGTAAAGTTCGTTACATTGAAGGAGAGAGCTTTCATTCACCTAATAAGAATAAGGCTGCGTTTGCACCAGAGATGTGCGAGGATATGTAGCGAATAGCGAGGGATGTGTATGTTAGGAACCAATAGAATGACTTCATTTAAATAGTCTCGCTCTGACAGCTTCAATGAAGTGGTTCTATTGGTTCCAAGTTCAAACAAAAACATCTCTCGCTACACATCCTCGCATATCTATGGTGGGAACGCAGCCTAGGGCTTAGCTAAAAAACAAATCTGTACATAGTATAAAACAAAGTCGAATCTCGCACCAAGTCGTCTACGACTGTCCCTTTGTTATATCTCATTTTTAGATCTTTGAAACTACGCAACGTATTTTAATGCGGTTTTAATTAATAGATATATTGATTCAAGAAAAAGGTAAATACGTAAAGTATAAGCACCCGTGCGAAGCCGGGGAAGGTCGCTATAAATAAATATACAATAGCAACAAGAAATACATCTTTGGGATGGTATATAATGGCAGTTTTGTACTTGTCGTCGAAGACGCAAAAGGCGTGGGATGTTGCACGAGTCTCGTTGTGAATCATTATAAAGTACAGGATTATTGACCGAGACAATTTAATCGGTAGATGAGCTGGTCGTTGCGAGCGACGGTTTCAGTTAACACCTTACGACTCTAGGGTTAAATAAATATTGTAAGTGTTCACTTTTTTATACCACTTAGCGGTTACCGTAGTATATGAACGCTTGAGGTTTACGTATCGCCATCCCGTCACGTCGATCGAAAGTCTCATGTCATGTCTCATGTGCCTGTAATTACGTAGTAATGCAAGCTACTTGGTGGTAGTACTCTCGCACGAGCTCTACCACAAAGAACTTTACTACTCTTAGCACGTACTTAGTCTGAGAACTGTATTTGTGACTGCCTAATATATAATCTTTAGAGTGCCAAAGTGTGCCAGAATCATTGTTATGTCAGAGCACGCGCTGAGTAACTTTATAAGTCTAAATATATTTATACTTTAAAATTAGCACAAAAACCATTTTTTTAAACTCTTTTTGTAAGTGTGTTTTATTAATACACTTAATTAGGTACTTTAAATAATTGCTACGTTTTAAAGAAAAAAATTATTAATTAGATAAAAAGACAATCAACACAACCAAAGAGCAACTCTTATCTGAAAGCTTGATGCGTTTGATCATTATTAGGTAAATATGTGTAGACACAAACGATACAAAAGAAATATAAACCGACGACGCACAGTGGATCGAAAATGCCCTTTCCATAGACATAGAACTTTTTTTTTGTAAACATGCGTTTTCTTATTGAAAACCAACACAGAACCTTATTAGAAGCCCAAACTTTATCATATTTATGCACCTCTCGCGATTATGATGCAGTAAAGATTTTTTGAACTAAAATATGTATGGAGAAAAACATGAAAATCGATATTTTTCGGCTCTCGTGCGAGTGCCCGTTATTTCGTCTGGTACGAATAATGTCCATATTTTTTACTATTTTTTGACATATAGTACATACAGCGCACTCGATGGACTTCAGGTGAAAAAAAATTTTTTTTAATTATTTTGCATTTTACTCATTATCCAAATTACATTGGGACCTAAATATAATATTTCAACTCGCCTCATTATTGTTACAGTTTTAATGCAATATTTCACCTACCATACTTTATAAATAAACTGTAAAAAAAAGAATACACAATAGGTGTAGGCTTTAACGGCTAAATATCATAAAACCACCATAAAATAAGGGATTAAATGTACAAGGGGTCATTAAGTTAGGTAATAGGTAATAGGACTTTATCATTGTTACAAATTTACTGCGCAGGATTACCTACTTATCTCTATCTACCTGCTAACCCGTCACTAATGTAATGGTAGTTATCTATTCTAAGAATCCTTTATAAATGCTTTAAGCACAAGTGCTTACTTTTGGTTAATTTATTGTCATTTTCTTAAAACAATGATGGGAATTAGGTAGGCACTTAATTAACAATTGTCATTGTCTAGCTTTATCTAGAAGTCGTTGGCCGGTATGAAGTTAGTATAAATAAGGAGGGTAGGTACTGAATATTTTTAGTTATATTAAAACTTCCCTAAGTAAAGCATTGCGAACTTTCGAGTTAAAAATGGAGAAACAAAGTGCGATAACCAATCTGGATCTATTTGTTATTCTAAAGCAGTCTGGCAAGCTTGGAAACTATTTAAAACTGTTAGAAAGCGTTAAACTTCAGTTGAATTTGAGTTTGTCTGATGAAGATGAAGACATTCTCCAAGAATTCTGTCGAAGATTTAGTCAGTCTGTGATAAAAAGATGAAAATCTGCGAAATGTAACACAGAAACATTTAAAAAACACTATACAGATTGGTTGAAACAGAACATCGAGTGGCCAACTTGTGTACGTGAAAATATACGACCGCAAGTGTTATTTACTGCAACTGAAGAGACAAGTGAAGCTGGCGAATTGTTTTTACCCTCTACAAGTACATCAACTGTTGGAACATCAACGAGAACAACTCCAAGTCCGCGCAAACCTTTCACAGACCTTGGAACAAAACAAAAAATACGAAGGATTGACGATTTCAATTATAAAGGCCGAGACAGTTCGGAATTGGCCTTTGCTTTAATAGCTAACATGAAACATGAGGGCAAAGATGTTTTGGCAGCAGCCATAGATCATATTATAAAGAACCCAGAAGAGGCGGAAAAAATCGTTAAACAAGCAAAAGATAAAAATAAGTGTGCTTTCACCCCTACCAAAGCACTTGGCCTATTGCTGTCACTTAAATTATCAAAGTGGCAGTATATTACGTTGAGAGAATCTGCCATTCAAGAAGGCATTCAAAATTTGTATCCATCATATTACAAAGTCCAGCAAGCTAAGATGGATTGCTTGCCTTCGAAAGACGCAATCACTGTTACTGATACGATGGCCAAAGTAGCTCTTCAAGCACTACTTGATATAACAGTTACAAGAATAATAAAAAGTTTACCTGAAGAGATAACAAACAAATCAATGAATTTAATATCGAAATGGGGATTCGATGGTGCCTCAAGTCAGAGCACATACAAACAAAGTTTCGAAAGAGATGGAATAAGTGACGAATCAATTTTCATGACCACTTTGGTCCCGCTAAAACTTACTGCTGGAAATGAAGTAATATGGGAAAATAAGAAACCTAATTCGGCGTTATATTGTCGTCCTGTACAGTTTCTCTTCATAAAAGAGTCTAAATTGGTTGTACAAGAACAGCTGTCCGCAATGGAAGAAGAAATACGATCCCTGAGTAACACTCAATGCGATACAAACCAAATTACTCACAATCTAATAATGACCATGATAGATGGGAAGGTATGCACCTATCTTTCAGAAGCGACCTCACCTGCAACGTGCTATTTGTGCTTGGCAAAACCTTCTCAAATGAATAATTTGGAATCAGTTATAAGAAGAGAAGTTGCCACCGATCTATATAAGTTCGGAATATCTTCACTGCACGCTCGCATAAACTGCATGGAATGCCTATTGCACAAAGCCTACAGACAAGATTTAAAGACGTGGTCCGTAAGAGGAGAAGAAAATAAGCGAATACTGGAAGAAAAGAAAAAAGAAATTCAAGCAAAGTTCAGAAAAGAAACAGGTTTATTAATTGATGTAGTTAAGCAAAGATCGGGAACAACCAATGATGGGAAGACGGCGAGAAAGTTTTCGAGTTCCCTGAAAAAACCGCAGCTATAACTGAGCTTGATGAAGAGCTTATACGCAGATTTGCAGTCATACTGCAAGTCATATCATCGGGTGAAAATATAAACACGGAAAAATTCAAGGAATACGCCCGAAAGACTGCGGAGAAGTACACCGAACTGTACAATTGGTACTATATGTCAGCAACCGTTCATAAGGTTCTTATACATGGTGCTGACATAGCCAATGTATCGATTGTGCCCATCGGTAAACTATCCAAAGAAGCCTCAGAGGCTAGAAATAAAGACTTTCGCAAATACAGGGAGTATCATGCTCGGAAGACTAGCAGAATTTATAATAATCAGGATATTTTAAATATGCTGCTTCTTTCATCAGAACCCTATATTTCGTCCACAAGACCTGTACTCAATGCAGCACGGAGGAAAGAGTGAGGTTCCGCAGCTTTAGGTCTTATATCTATTAATACAGAACACTTTGAAACCGAATTCATAGATGTAAGTAACATTGATCCAGAAGACACGGGTTCAGACACAGATTCTGATATGGATGTGTCTTTTTAATACGGTGTAATTGTTTGAACTTTATACTTGTAGGTACATAATTATTATAAGAAAAATATGTGTTTAGTCTAAAGAATAAATTAATATATATTATGTGTAAATTGTTTTGTTGACTTTGTAGTTTGTACTTATTACGTGTTTCTTTTAAAAACAATGATTTGTTTAGTAATTTGTAACATGTAATTAAAAATTTGTTAAAAACCGTTTATTTCAAATTTTTAATTATTTTTTAACTTTTTTAATTTTTTATTACTTATCATAGATTTTTTTGTTTTAAGAAAATGACAACAACAAATTTACCAAGAGTAAGCACTTATGCTTAAAGCATTTATAAAGGATTCTTAGAATAGATAACTATCATTACATTTAGTGACGGGTTAGCAGGTAGATAAAGATAAGTAGGTAATCCTCCGCAGTAAAATTTGTAACAATGATGAAGTCGAGTACCTATTACCTAACTTAATGACCCCTTGTACATTTAAAAAAAGAATACACAACCATAAAATAAGGGGTTAACAGGCAATTTATAAAGTAAAGTAGGTGAAATATTGCATTAAAACTGTAACAATAATGAGGCGAGTTGAAATATTATATTTAGGTCGCAATGTAATTTGGATAATGAGTAAAATGCAAAATAATTAAAAAAAAATTTTTTTCACCTGAAGTCCATCGAGTGCGCTGTATGTACTATATGTCAAAAAATAGTAAAAAATATGGACATTATTCATACCAGACGAAATAACGGGCACTCGCACGAGAGCCGAAAAATATCGATTTTCATGTTTTTCTCCATACATTATTTAGTTCGAAAAATCTTTACTGCATCATATACGCGAGAAGTGCATAAATATGATAAAGTTAGGGCTTCTAATAAGGTTCTGTGTTGGTTTCCAATAAAAAAAAGAAGGTTTACAAAAAAAAAGTTCTATGTTTATGGAAAGGCCATTTTCGATCCACTGTGCGACGACGCAATAACGCGATAAGTAACCAGAAAATAAGCAGGTAAACGGTTGGCAGAGTAAACACTCATAATGATTGTGGTAAACATTGAACAGGAAAATAAAGTTTGTCATAAGATGTTAATTTCTTTAAAAGATATTAATTTATACAGATCCTGTAGTACAATTGGTTTGGTAGAGTTGAAATTACGAATGAAAGTAACCAAGAATAATAAAAATTTAGATCGTGTTTAAGTGTATAATACTACAATACATAATGAAAACAGATAAAAACTCACAGATAATAAAATTGAACTAGAAATTTCAAGTGTAGTCAGAATCCAGGAACATTTTAAAAACACAAGAATCAAATCAGCAGGTAGTGAGGGGCTCATAAACAAAACAGTAAATATCTAATACCTGTACGCAATCACCAAGTGGAGGGGGGGGGGGGGGATCAGTCAGACATCTCGCAATATGGTATTGCTTTCAATACAATACCGTGAAGCAGAATCTAGATTAAGCAACGTGCAGTTGGCGCAGTCTAGACACCTAGACAGGGATGTTCGTGATAGGTATCATGCAGGGGTGTAAATCAATATGTTTATAATTTTACATAGAACTTATGTTTTTCGGCAAACAACGCAAAACGTTAGCGGGTATAACAATATACTTAAGTACCTACTACAAAAATCTGTTGACTTTTAAATATTAAGCAACACGACCTGTGTTGCTCTTCAAATCAGATTCTTGGTAGGTGCATAACGTCGATGGTGCATATTACATATTTGAATACTGAATCTAAAATAACAAATTAACAAACAAAATATCTGTTGAACGTCTGGAACAAAATCGAGTAACCAAACATAACATATTCCCCAATAAACAGTGAAAAACATTAAGGATTTAAAATGCTTTGTTCTGGCTACCTCATAAATAATATAGTAGCATCTGATAAAGGATGCTGGGCTGGGAGGTATAAAACCTGAACAATACGGGTGCACTTTAGGCAGGCAAGGTCGAGAGGCAATTCAGCCGTTAAATGCGAATGACCGGAGTGCAACGGATTATTGCCTTATTTTTTGTGCGAAATCGAAATGAATCATCAGTAAAACCCTTCACTTAATTTTTTATTGTGTTTTTCCTTTTCTGGCGAAGCCGAAGTATCTATCGCGCCCGCTCTAAATGATAACCGCCATTTAATTACAAAAACCGAATAAATCAAGGTTTACAGCAAATGTACTAAATTGCATGTATGTATTGCATCATATTGTTGAAGCCTAAACGCACTCGCTTAAATTAAAATAGACAAGCAAGTAATTACCTTACCTAGGTACTTTACTAGGACACACTTTCACGTTTGCGTCGCGTGACGGTCACTAACTATTCATGGGAAAACGTTTCTAGCGAGTATAACTATACGAGTGATAATCGCAACGCCACGTGTAATAAAAATTTAATAAAGGACATAGTTACTCCGCTTAGTTGATAACAAAGAGCGGTGCCCACAAGCGGTAGAACACACACGCGTCATCATTTACCTACCCAAGAGATAACCTACATTAATAAAACAGGCACCGATAATGTTGCGCATTTAAATCATAAGCTGCACATCAAACGCCGAGTCCAAGGCTACTCCATTAAAATCCACACGTTCCGTTTTATCGCGCAATCTCCGAAGCGGGAACGTGACGAAATATCTCGAGCCCAGAGTTCTCCGATACATTTCACAACCTCTGGGCGTCACTAGGCCAACACTAAATCGGGAAGACCTTCACCCATATTCACAAGTTCCCCAGGGAATATTACCAAGCAAAATACAATTATAACTGTTACAACACATTATTGCCGATGCGAAAACGCATTCGCAATCGGAAGGGTAGCAGTTGCGATGCGATGTGTGACGCGTGCTAATTGGCGCCGGTAATCCAAAGGTTGAGTAACATTGTGAACAGTGGAAGAGATCTGAGTGAGCAATGAGGATAGATTCAGCAACCTCGATTAGTTGCCAACTGTGAAATACTAATAGCATCGTCTTTTCCGGCCATGTGCACGATAGCGTGCGACTTCGAGGTCGGCATTCGCAAACATTTGCGTTCATTCAATATCTGAAGTTCGAAAAGTTATCTTTACAGTAAATTATGTACCTATGGGGAAGTATACATTGCGTTATCTAACCTGCACTCGCAAACTCTTGAGAGCAGGAAACTGCGCCAGTCTGTCCACTTCATCCCATGTAGCTAAACCAGTGTTGTTCAGATTCAGGAAACGAAGTCGCCTGAAATATAACACAATCATAAAATCTCCAGGAAGTAATACATTTATTTGTAATAATAAACTTTAATAAATAAACTTTGATTAGAAGTTACGCAAACTATATAACAAAAGATCACGATTTCGAGGTTCAGTGGGTCAAAGTCAGTAGACGCATTAAACCAATTGCCCCAACGTTACATTACAGCGATAAAGTTATCAGTCAGCTGTTTGCGAGCACTTCCTATGTCGTTTACTTACTTGAAAGCATCGTGACTCTTCTTATTCCCGTTGTCGTCTCCACATTTGTCACACGGGTCTGGTTCCAGTGTAGTTATGTGGCAATCGTTGACCAGAAGAGTTTCCAAGTTGGGAAAAGCATAACCCAATTTCGATACTTCTTTCCAGCTGCACACAGGATTTCCAGAAAAGTGGAGTTTCTTTAGCGATTCGTGGACTGGTTCAGGCAAGTCTGCAATATTCAGCCGTGAACACGCTTCGCATTTATCCTTTTCGTTTACGTCATGACCTGTCAAGTCTACATATGAGTACTCGTTAAGGCTCAAATGCAACTCTTCAAGAGCCGGTAGAGCCTTGAGTAGCGCGTGGATGTTAGGCCATCCAACGTAAGTTGAGTTCAGGACTAAATGGCTGAGGCTATCCCATCTAGGTTGCAGCGCTTGGGCAGCTTGTATTTGGGCTGATAAACGGTTGAAACTCAGATTTAGAAATCTCACTCGTGGCGTTTGCTCCAGAACCGCAAAGATCTAGAAAAGTCAGAGGAGTACGTAATTACGACTGAACGGAAAAGCAATATTTACCGTGAAATATTCTAAGCGAGCTTACGCAACGCGCAAAGAACCTGTAATCTAACTTGTAATTGGCATCGACCCCAATAGTTGTTACTATAATCATGGGAAAGATAGGTAAATGTGTATGTAGCCTGGTTAAGTAAAACGGGCGCACTAGATTTATTACAAATACCTGGAATTAAGTCTTCCTTTTCAGTGCATCTTAGAACTTAAATACTTACCTCCTGCCACTCCGAAAGTTTATTATTGGCAAGATCTAGTTCAACGACGTCCGCGCATTTGTCAGCCAAACCGCAGGCATCTCCCGCGCAGTCTATGTCGCAATCATTGAGGACTAGTAATGTGGGCACGCTGAGTCTAGGAGATCTTTTAGGCACGAATATGGCGACCGGCATGTCGTCTATAGGCGGGTTCACCTCACCCTTCGTTCCGTATTTACGTTCCAAGGCTTCTAGAAGCGACGGCATTTTGAAGTCTGTAACAATAAAAAAACAAATCTAAGCTCCTTCCTTTCTCTTAAGTCTTTTTTATTTTCGTAACAAAAGCAGATTATTGCAGATGATTTTTTAGAAGGTTTTCAATATTCATTTGTTTTATGTTTGCCAAAATTAGTATCAAGATTTTTGGAGACTTTTATTTCGCTATTTGCACAATATTTATACAAATCGAATCAGTAGCGGTGGAATTGGAATTGATTAATTGGTCAATAGTAATAATAAGTTTCCTGCACAGCTGAGCGCGTGCGCAACCAACTAAATAAATGGGTAATAAGGTACTTAGTAACCGAACACCTTGCGAAGTAGGTTCATAACTCGACCAAGCAGAACAGACAAAACTAGTTGAACCTAGCGTTTATTATTATGTTGATTTCTCAGTTAAAGTTAAGTTTTTTATTAAAATCTTTTTCAATTGATATAAAAACGGAACAGTAATCTGAAGTGCATTGCACAATGCACTAGAGCTAATACCTACGTCTAGCACATAATAATATAGATAGTGCAAAGCACAGCTGTTAGATTGCTTCAAGTCGTGAATACTGGCTGCATCAAGGTCGAGATCAATTATTCGCTTAGTGTAGGTACCTATTTAATGTACCTAAATTAATTTAATTATAATGAAGTAGAGGCACGAATAAATAGAAAGGATTTAATTGCACTGGTGCTATATTGTTATTGGATTTAAATGTAGCATGCATAGTACATAATATTAGTGCTAATGACAGGAAGATGAATGTAAAATGGAATGATCAAAATACAAATACCTTAATCAGTAGAACAGCTTTGATATTTTATTGTCATTTATTTAGATTTTAGGTACAGATAGTAGATAATAAAATGAGCACAGCAAACTTTTATCAAAGATCAGAGCCACTGGATACCTACTTCACAAAAAAATTAAGAAATTAGGTGTTAGGTACCATTAGATATTCTATCAATACAAAAATACTCTTTTATTTAGGTTTTTGTTAATAAATTCAGAATTTTATCGCATAATATAGAATGAAGAGAGTAAGGTCCTTGACAATATTCGAATACCTAGCTGCGGTTTACGAAAATCTTGAAACTAGGAAATATTTGCCAACAGTAGAGGCAGAACGGAATTCAGATGATTAATTCAAGGCTATTTGCGTGTTTGTTGATAGACGAGCTAAACTGTTATTCTCATATTATATACGTAAATAGGTAACAGGTAGGTACCTACTTGATATCTATCTCGTTCTATAATAATCTATTATACGAGTATTATTATGCAAGTTTGTCTGGATGTTTATAACTGAATGTTTGTTACTTAATCCTGGCAATTATATCATCCAAAACGGAACGGATTTGGATGATGTTGAACCTGGAAGAACGTGGAAAGAAAGAAACTAACAATATTTGTAAACTCTTTTACCTCAGAACCTCATTTTTAAACAAATAACTAATCGGTTGCAAATTGCAATATTTTTTTTTTTTTTTTTTTTTTATACAACTGAAGTGGCAACCAAGCGTACGGCCCACAAGATGGTAAGCGGTTACCGCAGCCTATGGACGCTTGCAATACCAGAGGTATCACTCGCGGGTTGCCACCTTGAGGCTAAGATCGAAAGCCTCATGTGCCAGTAATTTCACCGGAAACCATACCCTTCACACCGGAACACAGCAATGCGAGCATTACTGCTTGGCAGCAGAAATAGGTATGGCGGTAGTCCTTCCCCGGACGAGCTCTATCACAGAGAACTCTACTACTCTTGAAATAGGAAGACCTGTAACTCTTAGTAGGAGGTAAACACCCGTATACTTTAGTGTTTTAGTAGTGGTTCAGTTGATATTTTAGGTATTAAGTACGTCACATAAAATTTGACCTACATTTGAAACAGTGCGTATAATGTTATTGCATTGCGCTTCAGCATTAGCCAACATTTTGATGTCCATTTGATTGCGTAGCAGGCCCATCATCGCGCGACGAGTAAACAGAGTAACATCATAATTTACTTAAAATCGACATAATTACAGAATGAAATGGTCTGATGTCCTGAAAACCATACATTTTTGAAATCACTGCTATTACGATACTGACACTCGTTGTAGTATAGACTTAGATAATAAATAAATAAATAAATAAATAATGCTGGACAATCCACACAGCATCATCTAGCTAGGCCCAAGGTAAGCTGCTGTTAAACAGAGCTGTATTAGAGCTGTATTGTATTAGATACTTACCTAAATAAATTTCTTTAGATTACATATATATTTATGAAGGACTGGCCTACACTAGCGCTCAATATAGATGATTGGAAGGAAGAAAGGGAGGCCTTTGCCCTGCAGTGGGACAGCACAGGCTGTTAATAATAATAATTAATACCTATTTAATTTACCTATTTATGAATAAGTATAGGGCAAAAATACTATGCTCACTGTATTATACTGTTTTCCAAGGCGAAATGTTAGCTGGCTTTGGCATCAAGTTTGCCATTTGGTTGGTCCAACGTTCAATCCAGTTATAGATTTCCCGTATGAAAAGTTTTGTTTATCTAACAGCCTGAAGGTTTTCGCCCGTAGCGAGCCGATTTAACCCTGGTTTATTTATAGTAAAGAATCCGTAAAATACATTTTAGTATCTTTGAGGATAAATATGTTTGTAGTTACATTACAGTGTTCTCTATGCGCGAGCGAAAACCTTGGCTCGTAGAAACTACACTAGTGAAACTCCCCGCAAATATGTTTTTTTTTTTTATACTACTAAAGTGGTAACCAAGCGTACGGCCCACTTGATGGTCAGCAGTTACCGTAGCCTATGTACGCATGCAACATCATAGATATCACTTGCGTGTTACCACCCTGAGACGTTAGATGGTTAGTCTCATGTGCCTGTAATTTCACCGGCAACCATACCCTTCGAACCGGAACACAGCAATGCGAGCTTTACTGCTTGGCGGCAGAAATAGGTATGGTGGTAGTCCTTCCCCGGACGAGCTCTATCACAAAGAACTCTACTACTCTTAAAATGTTTGCGTAACTTTAAACTTTTCATCTAAAATTCAACCCCTAAAAGGGGGCGCAGCTCTTGTATTTTCTTAAAGCACCTGATAGGTAGTCTATATATTTTTTTTAGTACGATTTAGGTGTTGCTTTTAATGTCATTCAGTATATCAGTAGTAACGAGCGTAACGATTTTAAACATACTTAAATATTTATATGCTGTACCGCGCCTGTTACTTGATGGTGTAGGTACTTTAGATTCTAAATAAATAATATATACATATCACTATCATTCATTATAGCTACAATAATATTGTATAGTGTAGCCTGGCCCGGAAATCAATGGCCATGATCTTATTAAAATTAATCAAAGGATAAATTGTACCAGTACGCAGTGTGAAGTGAAGTCACCCTGCGTAATTCGTATAATAAAAAAAAAATTTCATCATCATAAAAAAATGCATTTTTGGTATTAATATTGGGAACATTTGAACAGAGGAAGAATTTGTAGTTTTGTTTGTTACGAATAACCCAAAAACTGGTCCGATTTAAAAATTTTTACCATTAGAATGCCACATTATCCCCCTTTCACTGCATTATTCGTTTTTTATCCTAAGTATGTATATATTAAAAATAACATGCTAATCTAAAGTTTTAAACCGCAAAATAATGAACAACGTAAGTTGTGGTCAATTTTAGATACCTTACCTACTAGTGTGGTTGAGTCAAGTGCGAAAGTTATTATCAAGGTTAGAGATAAATTTTTTGTTTGAATACTATTACACTGTTGTAGAGTCATTCAAAAACCAAGTTTATTCTATATTTTTTTTAACAAAAATGTATTGTTATAAAATAAAATATGAAAAGTTGTATTACGTATTTTGCAAGTAAAAACTGGCCTATTAATCAATGTGAAGCAATAAATTAATATAAATAATTCGCAAATTATTGATATTGTAGATATAGTGATATTAGTAATGTACATGTGCGGAGCTGAGACGGGTTGCTAGGTAGTTAGTACTAAAACACGAGCACTGGTGGTCTAGTGATAGTGACTCCGCCTTCCGATCCTAAGGTCGTAGGTTCAAATCCGGTCGTGCACCAATGGATTTTTCGCTACGAAAAATTTATGTGCGCAATGCCAGTGCTCTCATACGGTGAAGGAAATCATCGTGAGGAAACCGGCATGTCCAAGAACTAAAAATTCGAAAGACATGTGCCATCCACCAATCCGCACTCTCGCTGGAGAGCAGGCCAGTGTCCAAGCAGTGGGAACATTAGAAGGCTGTCATGATGACTAAAACACGTAGAGACTGTAAACTGAGTATGGGCGAGTTGCTATTCGATTCGATAGAAGGATGGCCATGGCCCTGGCCATGCCGAACGAATATCCAGATCAGACTAATTAGTTATTGTAGTAAAATATTTTTTTTTTTAAACTGGCCAGGTTACTATACTACAGTTATGTAAGTGAACAATTTTCAATTTCGTCTCGCCGGAAATAATGCGTGAATAATGTAAATTATAAACAAGAATGGCCAGAGTTTTGATCCCTGTGGTACACCTATTGTTACCTGCTGATCATTTACGCCAAATATCATCTATAATTATGTTTATTGTATCCTGCCACAAATAACGCATGAGAATTAGCAATATCTGACATTTTAGTCTCCTGATAATATATTACATGTGTAAGGCAAGCATCAAATGCCTTGGAAAATATTATTTTACTTTATTATAATTTATTTATTTAATGGATATGATTGATTTTTCCTGTTGATATTTGTTGAGGAAATGATCAGTATGTAGTGTCATCATCATCATCCACACCCACTGCTGGGTATAGTATAGGCTTCCCTTATTAAGTTATTGTAGTGTAGATCTAATACATTTTCTTTGTTTTATTTTTATATCTATTACTTATTTGAAGAATTGGCTGATACTAACCCCTACAGGAGGGTGGCGCAATGTCACACCAGTCTCGACAGTCGAGGGCGCCGAACCGCTGCCCCCAGACCACAATGCCACGGGGGTTGTAGGTAGTCTAGAGAGCACTTAAAACGAATGCATAATCGAGTCTATGAAAAGCGTCTGGCATGCCAATTACTTAGATAGGTACACTCTTACTCTACCCAGAAAGATCTACAGGAGATGACGGAGTAGTAGGTAGCTATTTAATGATATTAATTTAAGGTAGTGGAAAATGCTTTCGTAGCTGTAAAATTTACGAGGCGAACCTACTAACTTGCTTTAAGTTCCAATCGAAAATTTTTATATGGGTGTTTCTAATGGCCCATTTACACCATACCAGTACTAATATCTGTGGGTAAATGGGCCATTATTGTGATATCTCAATAGGTTTATATAGCTCATTATTTTCGTCCTTGGTACTTGAGCATCACCTACCATAATACCATCATTATCATCATTCATCTACCGATTGGAGATGGTAATTTTTTGTTGTATTTTTTAAAATGTATATTGTATTATTGTACAAAACCTATTCTACAACAAAAACTAAATTACTTAGTTGTCGAGATAAAGAATTGCGCAGTGGCAGGCTAAGCACGCACGCTGCGCATTATTTGAGTGGTTATTGCTAATTTGTTTTTTATGGAGCCTGATGTAGGTACCTACCTATTCTGCGACGTAGTTTTGGCATTAGGTAGTTAAAAGGTAGCTGGCCAATAGAATAGACTGTTATTGTATCGGACGGAACTACAAACAGCTTTATGTGGATTATTC
The DNA here is from genome assembly GCA_951394395.1 of Colostygia pectinataria. Classification (NCBI taxonomy): domain Eukaryota; kingdom Metazoa; phylum Arthropoda; class Insecta; order Lepidoptera; family Geometridae; genus Colostygia; species Colostygia pectinataria. Next base: position 8,964,325 of record OX596362.1, read on the forward strand.
CGTACGAGTTTCGAGTAAATAGGCATAAATAAGTAGTACCTACCTATCTACTATTATGTAAGTTTTTTTTTTATTTTAGTGGTCAACGAAAATACCTCTATGCTCAGACCCTCTATGTCGTGTTGAATCTGTGGTAGTAGCACGTAGTAGGTAGGGCCTAGGTAGGTACAACAGGTAAGGTAGGTGTACAATGAATAGTGTAGAGGTACGGTGAGTGAGTCATGAAATTTGAACTTTATTATCACCGACGCGACGCGCGACGTTGACCGAACTCACATATCACACACACCGCATCTTTGACTTCTTTGCTCACTCCTCACGATCGATCACTTCGATACAGGCGACTTACGCTCCACGCACGCACGCACGCGCACGGTGCGTTGCTGGCGTGACTAGAAACTCGCAATTGGGCCTCATAGCGAGATGGCTCGCAATAACTTGCATTTGGGATGATTGGAGTTATGTAGGTAGAATACGTACCTACCTACCTAGTACCTGTTAGTTAGTTATTATGTTGGTATACCTACCTAATATCTACCTACCTTTCGATAGAAAATACGTTTACATAAAAGTAGATAGGTACCTACCTACCTAGGTCGTTATATTCGGTGTTTTTAACAGTGTCTGGGTATGGTAGGATTTGTTATTAGGGTAGATGCATGATGCATTAACTAAACTCAAAGGTAATAGGTACTACCTACCTACCTTAGTTGCCTAGGTCTGTGCCTAGGTTGCCTACTTACCTACGAATCACCAAAATTTCCGAATGGTTTCCCTGCGTTGATAGTAAAATATAAAGAAAGACTGACCTGCGAAACAGTTATCCAAAACTACAGACAAAGACTTCTCGCACTATGATTTCCCAATAGATTTTCTCCTTCTAAACATACACATCAAAATTTCACTGGCTGATAAATAAAATCAGCTGTTCACATTATTATTTTTATGCGTCTTGTCTTTCCGTACAATCCTGACTCGCAATTCGCACTGAAACAGAAATGTTTACATTGCACAGACGCAAAGTCGTTTATTTGTACGCACACTACGCTCTGCTCTCTCTGTGCTGTGTGCTCTGGTCAAACTTTGCGTTATTACAACAAAACAAACAGCAAGCAAGTTACCTATCTATCGTATCGACTGGATGGATTGGTTTGGTTTGGTGGGGATGAAGGAGGTCAGTGACGTTTCAACAGATAAAAAGGATAGCAAAATTACTGAACGCTTATGAAAGATGAGACAGAAGCATAACAAACTAACAATCGAAACAGCTGGGTGCACCCAGCCAGCTCAGCTGTCAATGCTGTCATTGTCATGTCATGTACCTCTATGTTTGTGTGCGTGAGCTAGTGTGGCAAGTTACAAAAAAGTTACCCTTTATTTACCAAAAAATATGTTTTACGTGGTACGCTGTCTGAATGGAATATCTGCACAAGTACAGTTTATCCGCAAATTATCCACAGTATCTACCCGCCCACACCACAGAATAAGAAAATGCCCTCACAACAATCAATCAAGTTGTTGCGAGGCAGGTAGGAAGGTAAGTAACCTACCTACCTACTAACCTAAGAATAAGTAGGTATGATGAACTCTATAAAATAACTAGGTATATAATGTAAGCAAAAAAGAGGCAAAGAATTAAAATTAAAATTTAAATAGTGGGCGTGAGCATATTTAAGAATCAATGAGGCTCAAAAAATTCTATGTTCTTTGATGAGGCTAAATACTACAAATAAGAGCCATTTATTGCATCATACTCTACTCCACTTACTTTGGTAGCTATGTTAGTGTTCCGTTCGTAAATAGGTACTATGTTTTTATAATTTAATAATATAAAAGTTTCCGTATGAAAATTCAAGACTCTACATTTTCAATTTTGATATTTTGATCCATTGGAATAATGTATCTTGTCAAATCGTTTCATTCCGTCATCATTAAATATTATTAGAGTATCTTTTTATTTTTTTAATGATTTAAGAACTCTTTGGTGTAGTTAAGGTTTCGAAACATTTTAGGGTAGGGTAAAAGCACCAGTTATTGGCCATAGCATTTTTTACGAAACACGGCAGATTATAGTGATTTTTTTAAAGAAATACAAGGAACATAATTATCGAGTTCTTAGCTCTGGTTTAAACGAACTTTTCGAAGACCTTTTATAAATAATTAATGTATAAAGTTCACCAAACAAAATGAATTCACGAAATGAAGACACAAGTTTATTTCAGGCAATCGGATCTTGAACTGATCTCTGCATGCGGTGGTTACTCAACTGGCCATCTATGCTGTGCTCTTCAGCAAAACGTCAGATTGAGTTAAATTTTTGCATTGTACCGATTGACCAAAAACTAACTAAGGCTTTTTTTTATTATATTGCGGAGTAAGGGGCCACGTCATCACGGTGATACGTGGTAACAAACATACACACACACCTACACACAGACTATCGCATTTTTAACATTAGTAGGTTATGGACGCCGACAGCTACTACTAAGTCAAAAATTAAGTTATTTGATGAAACGTATATCCTCACTACTTGGGCTGGGCGGAATAGCCCTGAAACGGTGAAAACAGTTAATTTCAAATATAAAAAAATATTCTTTGTTTGTCTTTTAAAAGCTTGTTTTTGTTTATATAATGCAATGAGAATATAAAATAAAAGCACTATACGTTGTATAATAGGTTAGTGAAAAACTACGCGCGAGACGAGCGAGCGTAGCGAGCGTGCCGCGGCAGCGGCCGCCGATGCGCCAGAAATTTAGTATTTGTTTCAATCAAGACTGTACTGACTGTACTTCGGAGGTTAGTAGTTCTATTTGGAATAAAATCCATGTTTCCAAATAGTTCGATCCGTCAGTATAACAATTTGAAAAAAAAAACATCCAAACACTTCAGACTATCGAACTACTGGTAGGACTGGATGGAAGAAAATATCACTACTTTAAAAAACCGTTTACACTAATGTAGCATCACATTAGTTTAAGGATATGTGTTTTTGTTTCGTTTGCCTATTATTAGAATGTGATTTTATTTAAAAATTTTTAAAATAAAGAGATTGACTGTACATACATTTGACAGTTTCATTTCCGACATTTAATAAGGAAGACCTATAGAAAATCAGTCATTTCGGGAAAAGTTCTTTTTGAAGTACGTACGTTATATAGATCAGTACATTATGACATTCAGACCTAACCACCCGTAAGCCGTTTTTAAGTCACCATTTCTTTCCTTTCGTTTTTTTACTCAGACAAATTTCTGAGTTTGTTTTTTTTTTTTTTTTTTTCTTCTTCTTGGCTTCGCGCATTTTGCGCATTTGCCATTTTTTTTTATTTTTATATATAAAGGAACCGCGAACTAAGGAAATGGAAAGGATCAGGAGAGTTAAAAATGTTTGATTTTATTTAAAAAAAAAATTATATATTAAGTAAAGATTAAACAACGTAAATACTTATACTTATAAATTACAGAATATAAATTATATGCACAGAATTTATTTAAATCAATATATTATTCATACAAATAAAAGAAGCTAAAGAATTATAAACATCGGGATCTAGCGAGGCGAGAAGAACAACAATATTAGTAGGAAGAGGAACATGGTAAAAAATAAGATCTTGATAGAATTAGGAACGATCATGGTTAGGGCAGGCAAAAATTATATGATTTAAGTCACAAAACTCATATCCACAAGTGCAGAATGCGTCAGATACAATTTTCATTCGAGCCAAATGGGCTGGTGTACAGCAATGTCCTAAACGCATTCGTATCAATATCGTGGTCGCGCGTTTGCTTAATTTATATCTAAAAAACCACGGTTTTGTAGAAATTGTCTTTTGTATTAATTTGTAATGTTTACCTTTACATTTGCTAGATTCGACCCAAGCTTCATCCCAAGAGTTTTTGAGATAAACCTTGGGAAGAGCAACAACATCATGTGAAAAGTTTATGTACGGAAAAAGGTCTCCACACTCCACAGCCTCATTAGCTAGTTTGTCAGCACGCTCGTTGCCTAACAGACCACAGTGACTTGGAATCCACACAAAATTAACTGAAAAATTATTTGTTTTACATTGAAGAAGTTTGGCCCTAGCCTCTATTATAAGAGGATAAAAGACTTTGGAACGAAAAGGATATTTGGTAAGGGATTGTAACGAGCTCATCGAATCACTGAAGATAACGGTTTTTTCAAGTTTCATCAGTAAAACATATTCCAATGCCTTTGTGATGCCAAAACATTCACCAGTAAAAACAGAAGTCTCAGGAGGCAATTTTATTTTTTGTACAATATTGTACTGTTTGTGATACACGCCTACACCAACATTACCTGAGTGCGAATGTTTGGAGGCATCAGTAAATATCTGATGCCATCCATGCCATCGATCATCAACAATAGATTTGAAATAAATATTAACATGTGGATCACTACGATCAATGCCCAAATCAAAATTTACATTTGGTGGTGTTATTAAAGCTTGAAAGTTACAGTGATATATAGGCAGAAGAAGAGATTGATGGGTTGGGGCTGATAATGTTTTAAGTTTTAAAAGACTATTAATTAAAAGAGGAGGTGACTTATGTTTCCAATATGTAGAAGAACGTAAAAGCTCCAAAAGATGTTTAATTTTGTTATGAAGCTCGTGATTCGAAAACTGTATTGAACGAAAGAAGAATCTATTAGATAAAAACTGTCGCCGCAGATATAATGGCGGATCCCCGCATTCTATCTGTAGCGCATTAATGGGACTAGTCTTCATTGCTCCCATAATTATACGCATTGCTCGTGCCTGGATAGCATCTAACTTCCTGAAACCCACCACCTGTCCAGGTTCCAATAAGTAAGTGCCATAGTCCAAAACACTTCGAATCAATGCATTATAAACGAGTTTTAAAGAAAAGGGATGAGCACCCCACCAAACACCGGTGAGACATCTTAATAAATTTAGTTGCTTTTCGCATTTTTCTACAATATATTCACAGTGTGGGTAACCAGTAAGTTTGCAGTCTAGTTTTACTCCAAGAAACTTAGCATGACTTTTGACAGGTATATTAATACCATCGTAAACTATATGAATAGGTGGCGTGTTGGTTTTACGAGAGAAAGGAACCACAATGCTTTTTTCGGGTGACAGTTCCAAACCATGTTTGTCTAACCATGATTTTAAAAATCTCAATGCAAATGTGATGTTGAAAGCTGCTGTATTAACATTAATGCTTGATGAGTATATTAACAAATCATCAGCATACTGTAAGATACTAACTGTATCACTCACAGATGCTTCTAAGTCGTATGTGTATAAATTATAGAGAATAGGGCTCAAAACAGAACCCTGAGGCAAACCTTTCCAAGCAACTCTTGACAGATCCGTGGAACTTAGTAATATAACTCTACCAGATAACATATTTTTAATAAAGTTAGTTAAAATATGTGGAATTTTCAAAAAGTTCATTTTCTTTATGAGCACTTCAATAAGAACATTGTCATAAGCCGATTTTATGTCTAAGAATGTCGCTACAACAGATTTATTTAGTGAAAAAGCTATACGTATATCTGTAGTGAATACGCTTATACTGTCCATCGAACTTCTACCTTTCCTAAAGCCATATTGACTATTGGGTAAAATATTCAGATTTTCAACATACCATTCTATTCTGTTTTTGACCAAATGTTCCGCAATTTTGATAATGACCGGTGACAAAGCTATGGGCCGATAGGACATTGAATCAGCAGGATTTTTTGAAGGTTTTAAAAATGGCAACACTATTTGAGTTTTCCATGTTGAAGGAATGACACCTGTCAACATGACAGAATTGATAAGATCTAGTAAATATTGCAAAGCGCTATCGCCCAAATGCGAATAAAATGAATACGGTATGCCATCTTTACCAGGGGCTGTATCTTTAGTGTCTGATAAAACACCTTTTAGCTCGTGTAGAGAAAAAGGAACACCAAGACCGTAGGGACATGTAGACACAGTTGCTGTTACTACGGGAGTAAACAATTCTCTAGGTGGAACAGTTGGCGGAGCCAAACGATCCAGGAAACTGTCTCTCAGAGAAAGTGGCATATTTGTAAAAGTAGATGCACTAACTCCAGTTCTATAGCGTCTAATATTTCTCCAAACCTCTGACGGTTTTGTATTGGGAGATATGGAGGAGCAAAAACTTCTCCAACCTTGTAATTTCTTTTCTTTTAATATTTTTTTAGTCTTAGCAATAGACTCAATTAATTTATCAAAGTTATTTTCAGTCATATCCATGTTATAAATTATCTCTGCCTTCTTTCTCTGAGCAACAGCTATACTACACTCAGTATCCCACCACGGTGGGGATGGTACTTTGCCAGAAGCACTATTTTTCAAGGGGAATGTTAAATCAGCTGCATCTATTAAGCTTTTAGTGAAACTATTTGCACATGTAGAAATATCTTGAGAAATATATGGCAAAGTATTAATATTATTTTCAACATGATCTTTAAAATCACACCATTTATCTTTAATTATTTTATGTCTCATTCTTGGTGGAGCTCTAGGTATTTCGGTAACTTTGAATTGAGTAAACTTCATAACTATAGGAAAATGATCACTACCATGAGTAGATAATTGTGTTTCCCACAATACTGAAGAAGCTAAGCTAGGGGATGCAATTGATAAGTCCACAACGCTATTATTTTCTGAGGGTTTTGTCCTACGTGTTTGAGACCCATCATTAAGAATGCAAAGATTTTGCCTGTCTATAATCTCTAAAAGATCTTTACCATAGCTATTAGACACAGAGCTACCCCATGTCCTATGATGAGAATTGAAATCCCCCATGACAACACATGGCTTAGGAAGAAGAGAAAGTAAGTTTTCTATTTCAATAAAAATAGGAGAAGAAGGATGAGGTACATAAATAGATACAAAGCATATGTTATTTATAATGCAAGAAACGGCAGTGAAATTATTTACATTATGATTAGGTAAAATGAAATGTGAAAAATGGTATGAATTTTTTACAATGAGAGCAGCTCCTCCATAACCATCAGGTCTATCATCCCTCAGGCAGGAGAAGCCGCTCAATTTAAACACAGAGCCTGGACGAAGCCAGGACTCTGTGATGGCAAATATGAAAGGGTCAAATTTATTTATTAAATATATAATTTCGCTTTTTTTGCTAACCACGCTTCTGCAGTTCCATTGAACTGCGGATCTGGAGTGATCCATTATTGTGGTTATTTAAAATACTAATTGTGTCTGTGATTTTTGCTGCGTTGGACGGTTGTATGGTGTTGGACTGTACTAAAGTATTAAGAAGGGCAATAACATCAGATATAGTAAGTTGCCTATCCATGCTACCCTCTTTTGGAGCGCAACCATTAGATAGGGTTGGGGATGGTTCCTGAGTCATGACACGGTGTGCTTGTTGATCATAACCTTTGGTTATGTTAGGAGCTGAGCGTGGTTTCAAAAATACTGTTTTTTTATAAGATGGTTGTGAAACCGGGTTTGTCTTGATTATTGGAGGGTTATTGGATGGGGTAGTTTGGTCTTTTGCTGTAGCTAAAATTTCTGCATATGAACGTGATAAAGGTGGATGGACTCTGGATGCTTCTGCGTAGGAAATACATTTTTCAGCCATTGAGAATTTTATTCTTTGTTGTCTTGTGTATTCAGGACATGTTTTACTTGTGGCAAAGTGTATTCCCCCGCATGAGCAGCAAGAGATACACTCCTCATCAATATCACAGGAATCACCTGAATGTTCCCGGCCACACTTGAAGCAGCGGGGTTTGGACCTGCACTGCAACTTTGTGTGTCCAAAACGACAGCAGTTGTAACATTGGATGGTTGGGTAGGTGTATAGTTGGACTGATAGTGAATGGTAACACATATAAATATGGTTTGGCAACACTTGACCATCAAATGTTACAACAACCGTCTGAGTTGGTTTCCACACTGGAGATCCATTAACAATTTCTTTGAAATTAATTCGTCTTAGTTTTAAAATCTTTCCACAACCATTGGGGACTGTGGTGCATTCCATCATCTCCTCTGGAGAGAGCTCTGTGGGCACCCCACGGACCACACCCATGCGTGAGACATTGTATGTTGGTATGAATGCTTTTAATTTGTTACTGCTGAGACTATCGTGATTTATGAATGCATTGGCATCCATATAATTATTAAATACTATGGAAACTCTGTTTCTGCCTATCCTTTTAACACTTCCATTTACAACATTGTACACAGCTATGCGTTTAAGGTACTTTCCAAACATAATGGGATGGAGTGTGGAGCCGTCATTTGGCGATTCAGTTTCACGTTGCACATGTACCACATACGGGGCATTATCATCGATGTTATATTGTGCTCGAGTGACTTGCACAGGTGGAGATGAGTTTGGTGATACATTCGGTGTGGGTATAGTAGGATTCGTAGGATTGCATTGCATTGGAATTACAGGCGGTGTATCGCCAGATGGGGGAGTAGGAAGATCATTATCAGATACTACTATGGAATCCTTGGATCCATGTCGTTTCCTTTTATTACCATGACGTTTTGCTTTATTGCGTTTCTTAGATTTGGAAATAGAGGTGTCCGAATCCATTGCAGATTCAAAACCCGCAAAAGTGTTAGATACAATAGTTACATAATTACTAGCAGGAGGAACTGTACCCCCACCGGGATCAGGAGGCTCAGGCTCCTCCATTAAGAAAAGGCAAAAAACTTACCAAATACTTTTATATATACACTACACTACTTTAAATACTATAAAATATAAATTAATACTAAATTATAACTCTATTGATCAAAATTACAGCTAAAAATTTAATTTTAAAATTTTGGTGGGAAAAAACGCGACCGCCCTAATTCGAGGTTTCCCGCCTTTTTCCTGAGTTTGTTTACGTTGTCGCGACAATTAAACTGTGTGACGTAGCCCAATACATGTCTAATTTAGTAGGTAATTATTTTATGAGTTGAGTTTTAATTTAATTTTTTTTATTTCTCTCTTGTTACCAAGCAACTTTGTAAATATTACCGATTGGGCGGTGTGGTTGCTCAGCGACAAAGCCTTTTTTTTATTCAATAAATAAAAAAATAATAATAATAATACACTTGACACTGGCAAAATTGTGGCAATTATGCCACAGAGCAGAGTCCTTAACCCAAGAAGAAGAAGTAGATTTGATTTGATCATAGTTAAACGTGCGTGCTGTGTTCGAGGTTTTAGTTAATTAGATCATAACGAAATTCACCTTTAGTAGTATTATTATGTGTAGTAATAGTAAGTAATCTGCAGAAACAAAGGCCATTTGAACCAAGAATGAATGAAATGAAATAAAAAAAGTTGCTATCGCTTTGCTGTTCTGTTTTGTCCCACTTCACTTGTTAGCATTAAAAATAATACATGTATGTACAGCAAAGACAATGTTATGCTCGAAGATTATGTAGTTAGAGATTTTGAGCTCTAAATTTTAAAAGGATAAACTCTTAGTTGTAAGCAAAGCAAGAGAATGTGAGGAGTAGAAACTTGAAGGTACTGAAATTTGTTTTGCTGGCTAAGTTCTCAACTTTAGCTTCAACTTTAGTTCAGAAAAATGTAACAATAAAGAATATAGTGATGTACATCACACATGTTACAAGTCATGACATGCTGTCAGTAATAATCTTTATCTATCTGTGCTATTAATTAATTTTGTTCAACTAGAAGTTTTACTAGTACTGTAGGTAAGTACTTAAATATGGGTACCTAGGGGTACCTACCTATATGTAGGTACAATCACAGGAAATAACTTGATAACATAGATAATAATTGTGCAAGTGTTAGTAAGTGATAATCAATTTTAGTTATTTTATATTAAAGGTAGTTGCCACTCGTTGCATTTCCGTCGCGCCGCCATTTCCATTTAAAGGTAAGAAAAGAATATTTGAATATTTATTATACAACTTTTGTTTTTTTTAGTTTCTCTCAAAAACCACATCTATGGCGCATAGTTGCATACATTCTATTCTGGTTAAAATAACTAATGAAACAAAAAATGTTGACTGAATGAATTAAATAAAAGGCTATACTCAATTGAAATGTTAAACCATTATTTTCATTCTGAAAACACATTTTTGTTAAATCACAAAGTTAATGTTTAAACTTAGGTAAGTACCTACATACCATTCTGTTTTAATTCCTGGAATATCTAGTTTTTTTACACCCTCTATAGGTAATAATCTTCAGAATAAACTCATGTTATTATTATCAAAAGCTGATGTAACTAAAGCTTATCTTTGGTAAATGTAAGATTTATTTGCTATGATGTAACTAATGTGTAAATGACTTGCAGGATGCTAAAGATGACAGCAGGCATGTGGAAGGTTTTGGAAGCTGCACATCTATTGAGCAAAGTTAGACAATTTAGCAAAGTGAGTGTGCAAGCGAGGACATTGACTTCAGTTATGGCAGGATCAAATTTATTTTTCAGACAGGTGGGTACATTGGAAAAAGTGTTGTCTATACATCAATTTATCAACATCATCATCATCATCAATATAGCCTTTGTGAATGACTGGTTTGAACCTTCAAGAACCAAAAATCTATTGACTTTGTGTACTGCACATTATTCATCAGGTTTCTTATGAACAGACCTCATCCAGTTCTGACCAGTCATCCATTTTACACTACTTACAGATAGCGTTACACAACTGGTAGTGTAAGTGTTAGGAACCTAAGTCCGTATTCAAGAATGAAATTCAAGTTCAAAACAATACTCAAGCATAGATTTTTGACAGTTCTTCACAAAATAATTTTGTCATACTTGAATGCCGGCCTCAGACTTTGCTATCGAGGTAAGTAGGTATATGTAAATATCATAGACTATGCTAGCGAGGTAGTAATCAACTACCTAGATGTCACTTTTTACCTCGGTACCACCTAGGTAGGTGAACAAGATTGCATTGTAGATAAGCAATAAAAATATTGGCATGAATTGTTGTTTATTTAAAAATGATCTGTTTATACAGTATCACAAATTTTAATTGTTTTGTAAAATTTTTAATAAGTTTATTTATTTCCACAAAAAGCAACTTTAAATTAGTTGTATGTATAAGCTTATTTGTCAGTTATAAAACGAATAGGTATACAATGTAGGTATTTACTTTTATGATAGATTTTATCACCCTATCTACCTTAAGTACCTCTACATACTGTACTTTAGCATTTAGTGTGGTGTCTACTATCACTACATAGTACGCTTCCCGCTGTCTGTCTGTATGGTATGCTGAGATCTTTAAAACTAGGTACGCAACGGATTTTGATGCGTTTTATTTTTATTTTTTTATAACCTATTTCGTCCCACCGCTGGATAAAGGTCTCCCCTAAATCTCTCTAACCATCTCCTTCGCAGTATTCCATCATCCACTTTCGAAGGATCGAGATCATGAATAAATATTGATGCGGTTTTTAATACTATTAAAAACCAAATCTACTTCTCTATTCCTTTCTTAATGTTCTCTCCATGTCTGTGGTGTTCTCCTACACTTGCACACACCCTGAATATTACAGTTCTCTAGGACTTACCGTTTTAACTGTATGGTGATTATCAGTCAGTCAATTAGTAAAATAACGATTTTATATACTTAGAGATTATCGATTATTTATCTACCTGCGTATATTTCCTGTTAATGAGCTATTGTTCTAAAGATATTGCATTGAAGGTTATGAGATTAATTACTGCATTTAATATATTTTTTGAATTTGTTTTGTAGACTTTGTTCACAAAATGTACGTATAAACCATGCCCTTAAGTCATCTTTTAATGAAAACCGCATTAAAAATCCCTTGCGTAGTTTAAAGTCCATATGTACATACATAGGTAGTTAAGGTATCTATACATAACATACATCAGGCAGCATTTACACATCGCCTTCTAGCCCCAAAGTAAACAAATCTTGTAAGGTTTTTAAAAATATACCTACAATGTAAGTAACATTATGTTCCAGTTGTTCGACCCGGTGAGCAGCACGTACACATACATACTCGCAGACACGCAGACACACGAGGCCGTGGTCATAGACCCCGTGTTGGAGCACGCGGAACGGGATGCTAACTTGATCAACGAGCTTGGATTCAGATTACTGTTTGCAAGTAAGCTCGTAATTAGGTTTTTTTTATATCAGCAAGTGACAAAAACGATCAAGGCGGAAAGCAAACGCGTCGCAATCACCACATGCATGATTTGTGTACGTAAACGGTGCCGTTGTATGCGTGGGCCAACAATGACATGGTTGGCCCCACCCAATTATATCAAGAGCGAGACAGCACACTTTCGCTCGACCGGATCGGCATGCGCGCGCTTGGACCTACACAAAATCAAAATAAACGCGTGCCTTAGTCCTTACCTTTAGTGCCGGTGAAAGGTGCCGGCAAACTTGCGACGGGGTGGAGTAAGTTTGTCTGTTCTATGCCCGTGCCCTTCTTATGTAAGTCTATCGCTGTCGATGACTTGGCTGCCTCTTTCACACCTACAGTGCGTACCAAGCGTGTAAGGAATCGTCTAGCGATTCCACAGCGATAAACTTACATAATAATGGGGTCAAATTGTTTCGGGTCTAGGTGTTGTGGTATAGGTTCGCCCACTGCGCCACCAAGGACGAAGTTACCAACATCTGCCCAGCTAACATGAGTACGGTAGACATCGATTTTCTTCTGCAAAAGAGTTATTATTGAAAACTTCGAAAGCCCAGTGCGGGTGAGTGCCCGGATGGGGTCAAAGGTTTGCTCGAACTGCAAATATTTGTACTGGGTCTGGGTGATTCTATGTATTACAAAATGTATTTACAATTTAAAAAAAACATCCGTTATCTGGTTCCCATAGTACAAGCTTTGCTTAGTTTGGGCACAAATATTAGTACTGGTTTGGGACTAGATGACGCTGTGTAAAAATGACAGCCAATATTTATATACTTCCAGTGAACACACACATGCACGCCGACCACATAACAGGGACGGGCAAGCTCAAGTCCCTAATGCCTGGTGTGAAGAGTGTCATTGGCTTGGCATCGGGCGCGCAAGCTGACCTCCACCTGAGGGACGGAGACGAGCTCTGCTTCGGAGAGCACAGGATACTGGCCGCAGCTACGCCGGGGCATACGAACGGGTGCTTTACTTACATCTGTCACTTGCAGGTTCTTTTTTTTTCTTTTTTTTTTATGTCATCAATTTGGTCGTCTACACTTCGACTCTACCAGACTCTACCGTCTTGGTTTGGGAAGTGCGGGTAAGAATCGAACTGGTTGTTCTTTATTGTGGCTTCAACTTCGGGCACAACTGTTGCCCGAGTCGCTGGGTGTTGCCATGAGTGCCAGCCATATGTCATCTGTATATTTAAACCAGTGTCTAGTCAATGACAACGTAGACAAATTTTAAAAGAAATGGCGGCGTTTTTTATAAAAAATCTAGAATTCCTTTCCATTTCGATCACTTGCTCTGTGCCAAGACAATAATTCATATTGGATAAACTGCCACCAAAACACCACAAAACTCAAAAATCAAGTATTTTTTTTATACCACTAAAGTGTAGTAGTAATAGTTAGTTGGAAAGTCTCATGTGCCTGTAATTTCACTGGAAACCATACCCTTCGAGCCGGAACACAGCAATGCGAGCATTACTGCTTTGCGGCAGAAATAGGTATGGTGGTAAATTCAATTTATTTATTTATCTTTTGGCACAGTACATGCACTTAGAAAAGACAAAGACTTCCCCAGACGAGCTCTATGACAAAGAACTCTACTACTCTTGATAATGCTGACTACTTTTGAGATCCCCAAAGAATCTCTCACTAGCTGGTTTGTTCATTTCTAGTACACAATTTTCAAGCTGATCAAGATAATATAATGCCTATTGCCACCTATTGCCCACTTCACATTAGTTCAGTCCAGTAATCCAGCGAATCAATCCAGTTCAATGCTGGACTGGATTAACATCGTTTACATGATTCCAGTGACATTCGGGCGCTGGATTCGATCGCTGGACTGGAATACTACTGAAATAATGTGAACCATTAATATATCAAATTGAAAAGTATCTTCTCATATCCTGGTCAAGATATTGTGTTTTTAATGGGAACTATGGTCTTTCCAGAGTATGGCATTCACAGGCGACGCACTGCTGATCCGTGGCTGCGGCCGGACAGACTTCCAAGAGGGTTCATCAGAGTGTCTATACAACTCAGTTCATCAGAAGATATTCAGTCTTCCTGACCACTACACGTTATATCCAGCACACGACTATAAGGGGCTTACAGCGACCACGGTAGCTGAAGAGAAGTTATATAACCCACGGCTGACGAAGCCGCTGAAAGAGTTTATAAGGATAATGGATAATCTTAATTTGCCGTACCCGCAAATGATAGGTAACATGTGTTTTTTATTTGATTATTGCACTTTAGAGCAGCAGACAATACGGGAGACGCCAAGCTCAGGTATTCCGGTTCGGCTGTGTTGCTCTAAAAGTTCCCTACCCGTGGTTGGTCTATAGTTGAAAATTGTTATTTAAAAAAAGGCTTATTTCAAAATGTACTAGGAAGTGCAGTCTTGGCATTAAATAACGCTACCAATAATAATGCACTAACTTTGATAGTTTATTTTTAACTAGTGACTCGTCCTGGCTTAAACTATAAGTATAATTCCTTCTTCAGGAATCACTTAACTTTTTAATGAAACCGTAGCAGAGTTTAAAAGATCTAACGAACATACACACAGAGGGACAGACGGCTTACCTGGCTTATCTGGTTAACCTGTACAGCTATATTGCTAAATGATAAGGCGTTTGTGGTAATAAATAAATAATATATTATACAAACGGTTGATGAGTGAACTGTATTTTTAAATGATAATGATAGCGAGAATGCGCGCCCTTGGTGGCTGAATGCGGACTGATTTGATTGCTAATAATTTGTATTAAATGAAATGTTGTAAATCTGGGGCGCACGCGCAGCGCAGTTTTGCTGACCCAGGAAAATCCACGGTTGCTTGTACCGTACAACTTATGTCATTCAAAAGTAACACAATGCATCAAGCATTGATGTATTGATTAAAATGAAATAGTTAAATAAACCACAATGATAGTAATTTTGCTACTACTAGCGCCATCTATTGACACACGTGTTTTTCATTTCAGATAAGGCGTTACCTGCGAACCGGGTTTGCGGAATATATGGCCTGTAACCGTAGCATACAATTTTTGATAAAACAATGTCTTCCACATACGTAAGTATGTTGAAAATTGGATTGGTATAACATAAATTAGGTAAGAAAAATAAGTAATCATAATAATAATTCAAACGTCACTTCGCAATATCTAAGATTTTCCATGTAATTTGGTAAAGGCAGTGATAGCGATGGCTATTCATTTGTATTGTATTTATTTATTCAAACATGAGTAAAATTATTGGTTTTAAGATTAATATGCACTGTTAAAACCTTCTAAAGTTTGTCTCGGCTGTGTAAAGAAGGGTAACCTTAACCTATGGTGCTGTGGAATGCTAGCTAGATTTTCTACTACCTACTTAGCTAGCTTAGGCTGAAAGGCACCGGCCATGTAGGTAGGTACAGTCAATCAATCAGATTATGTATACCTCTGTAGAACCTTTTCACACTAAATCTATCACACTGGTGGTAGGACTCTTCAGCAAGAGTCCGTTTGGGATTTATCACCGCAGTGTCAGCTTACTGTCTCGGTTTGACAGGCACTGTAGCAAGTGAAAATTATGTTTCTCAGTAAACTGTTTTTTGAGAATCTTATGAGAAATAAATAATCTAAAACCTAAAATTACTAGGTGAATTGGTATTAAACTATGAGCCTTATTCATAGCGTACTTTAAACCTTTGCTAGCTAATGTCTCGTTTAAATCTTTCATCGTCTTTGTTCATTGACATAATAATGACAAGGAAAGACAATATTTAGCAAGCCGCTGAAATGACAGTTTTTTTTATGAATAACTGTTGAGGTGTGGTCGTGTTTGTGTCACAGCGTGAATAATCAAGGACATAACTACTCGTGAATCAAAAACACTAGGATCAACACATTATGTGTGTATTCATTTACAATACATTGTGAACACCATTGCTCGTCTGATAGACGAGATATTTTAGGATTACATTAGCACTGTTTTATATTACATAGAAAGATCGACTTGCCATCATCAGAGTGCGAGCGAAAGAGCAAGAAGGTCCAGTTAACCACAAACAAGTCATGCAAATCATGTTTTTCGAACCATTATTTTTATTTCCGTATCCGGAGTTTTTGTTTCCGTATTTATTTATTTTATTTTTAATTTAAATCTCTTAGTCAATCTAGACTTAAATTTTTCGTACTTGTCTGTTGCAGGTAGAGATATAATTATGTCTTTCACTTCCTTAGAAAATTGGTGGTCGAGTTGTTACTTGAGAGTCCTGATTTGAGTAGATAGGTAGGAACTTGTTTGAAACACAATAAATCACTGGTAGAGTTTTTAATACAGATTTACAGTTTATATAATAAGACACAAAGTAAGGTAAGATTAAATATTAATAAAGTTATTGTTCGTTGTTATTTACTAAAGTCACTTCACTGCGCTAATAATGTCTAGATGAGATTAGACTTTGGAATTATTTTCACGGGCGCGAGACACTATGCCAGCCAGATGTGTCTGAGATCGGAAGGGTCTTGTAACTCACAGATTGCAGGTAGCCCGACGCGTGGGCCGCCGTCTGCCAGCCGCGTCCCTTATTGTATATGCGTCTGGAAAAACCCTTAATTCCAGTGCGCCTGCTGTGTAATGATGAGCTCGACATTTGGTCAGTCGAAATGGTGCGGTTCGTGTTCCGTATTGAATGACTGATTTTATTTTGTATTTTGACAAAGTATAAGTGCTCGCCACACGTTAATTTTTCAGCCGTCGTCGATTATTCGCTCTTTTCTCGATGTTCTATCAATTTTCTAGTCGGCATGTCTTCTCATTGCACGTATGAGAGGTAGCACCGTTATCTATGGTGAATTCTTGGAAATCGCAGGCTGTATCGGCCGCAGCGAACAATGTATGTTTTCTTGACTGCTTTCCTTTTTCCTCACGTTTCTTTTTTAATTATCGTTTAGCTACATGTAGGTAAACTAGAATGTAGTATGAACGAATCTGTTTATTATTTTTTGGTTGGCAACGAAGGTCTGGTGGTACTTGTCTTCGTTCCTACGATAGCATTCTTGTAAAAGTCTTGTGCGCACAACTTCTGTTATCTCTAAAGTGAAAACCAGTACATCAAACTGCTCCGGCGGCAGCCCCAAAAGTAAAATTTCTGCTATCTAGCCATCTTCAATTCGTTTCTCCTATATCGGCAAGTTGCGCGACCAAACCCATCACAGCTTCGGTGTAGTCTGGCATCTGGCATGTTGGCAAAAGTATTGTTTTCAATTCGATGTAATTGGCGCAATAGCAATACTTTTCTGTACAGACCTTTATCCCCAAATGATAAATGTTTCCATGCCTGTTTTGCTGTTTTGGCGTCACGTACTAACTAGCACAGATTGGGTTGATTTTTAAGCAGATAAAACGCGTTAGCGCACGCAGCGCGCAATCTGCAATTATGTCGTTTAGCCCAGAGTTTGCATTAAAGGATCTTTTTTTTTATTTCTTCAATAATCATTGGTCTGATTGTTGGCCAGTTCTAGAAAAGCTTATCGTCCGTTTCTTTAGAAAGATTTTTGAAGTCTTTTAGTAGTATAATAAGCTGCGTTCTAATTATACGGTTGCGTTCGATAAGTTCCGTTCATAAAACGCCAACCACCCACCCACGGAGAAACGAAATTACAGGTCTTATATGGTTTTAAAACTAACTGTACGACCGGAACGAGTTGGTTGAGACACAGGATCAGGCGCAAGATGCGAAGGCGCTGACGGTGCAAGAGGCAGCGGCGCGCTGCGTGGCAAGATCTGGAACTGAAGTAATTTTTTTTGAATTAGAAGTCAAGATTTTTGGTGGCACAGTAGGTGAGGGAACGATATCAAGATGAGCCGGTTTGACTCTGTCTACACTAACTGCTACTTCCTAACTTCCCATGAAAAGCATAATCATTTTAGGTCTCTTCGAGATTATCATATATGGGCCCCCCATACACGGTGGGCTGTAGAGCCCTACGTACGGTGTTGTCTCTTAGAAATACGTGCGTGGCTGTTGATAGATCTTTGTTTATAAAGGACGAAGGGTTAGCGTAACGTGAAGCTGGTACAGCTCTCAATGCTGACATTTTGGCCCTCGGCTGTGTATCCCTGATTGCTGGAGGACCAATTACAGGGAGCCGTACACTTCAAAGCTTTCTCATTTTAATTGGAATGATACCGGCACATACCTGGTTTTACTGGCCGAGAGCGTGAGTGAGAGCGCGAACGCCGCTGGCGGATGCAGTCAGGCTGGCTACCTGCTTTGTAAGGTTGTCCACCAAGTGAGACAGCCGTTGGACTTCATCAAACGGGGGTGAATGCTGTGGTGGTGGTTGACTTACAGCCCGCACTTGAGCGGCGGGATTGACCTCATGAATTTTATCCGCTAACTCCACAAGCTCTTCTAAATTTGCTTCGGATTGAGTGAGCAAGATAGACTGTATGTGCCTTGGCAAGAGATTAGTCCAAATGGTCTGTAGTAGTTTCGTAGGTTTCGCAGGAAGGTGGAGGGCTTCCTGTCTCCAATGTCTTCCTTTTCCAACAGCCGTCGCACCTTTTCCTCATAGGATACGGAGAACCTGTGGATGAGAACGGATTTGAGGGTTTGTATCCGGGGGTTTTAATGGGTTTTAATCCGGGAGGATTGTAATCTGACAAAGACAATAACTTGTATTAGTTATTAATCCATCGTAGACATATCGTGAGTGTTATAAAATATTTAAATTTTTTCACGTAACGGCTAGGTAGTAAGGCCTCCTGGAGCATCGTAACTAAAATTATCTAGTTTACCAGTCTCTAGAGAGCTGAATTCCTGTGATTCTGAATCCATTGCATACCTGTGGGCTGCTTGCCCACGGGTATGCAATGGATTGCACTTTCACATTTTGACCGTGACATTTAGGGTACCGCACCCACAGCACTTCATTGGCTCACTTTTGGTTGCACTATTTATTAATTTAATTAAATTATCACGTGTGTGACCTAAACTTTTACAGTACACACAGAATAACTTTTATACTATAACTTACATTAAAAATATACGAGCCGATTAGAAGGGCGCGAACTAAAAAGAAAAGATTGTTTAAGAGGCCTTTCCAAGATTTAGCGATATAATTAATGCGTAATAATAATATAGCGCGCGCAACGAGGAGCGATACGTCTTCCCTCCATAAGCGCTCAGCGCGGTTTGAGAGTCGGTGCTTCAAGCGATATGATTATAAGTGCGCTAAATTGTGATTTAAAAAAAATCGTATAAAAAAAAATTCAATGCTATTAGATCATTGTTTTGTTGTATTTATTGAATAAAAACTTAAACTATAATTTAATAGGTGTATTTTTATTGTAAACTCCTTACTTTAGCAGAAATAACAAGCGTAAAATTGGGAGAAGTACGCGTTTTTTAGAACGTCTTTTTTCAAAAATATTGAACTAACATGCTGTATTTTTCTCTGATTTTTAAAATTTTAAAACTTTGATTATTTTAATTGCATTTTTGGAAATCTGTAAGACTTATTTTCATACAAAACATGATCGAAAGTTGACTGGAATTGCTCATTTTACGAAACGTCCGTTACTAATTATTTTTTTTATCATTTTTTGTCTTTGAGTTAATTGATATTTGTTCTGTTGACTTAAATTGTAAGGGATAATTATAAGCTTTTATTTGTTTTTATTTTCGTTAAAATATCTTCGTGTTGAAGATATTTTAAGCCACAAGAAAATTCAAGGATTGTCAAGGATAGGGCTCTTAAAGGCCACTCATGCCACATTCACATGCATTTACGGAATATACAATTTCTAACATTGCCGCAGTGCAGTGACATGCAGAACTTTAATACTTAAAGATTTGGGTGACACTGCAATAACTGTTATAGTCAGACGGTCCGACTTGACCGTCATGTCATTTGTTGACATAAAAATTATTTCTTGATGTGTTTCAAAAGGAATGGCTAATTATATATTTCGTTTTGAAAAGGGTCTACAAGAGGATTAAAAACTGATTAGCTGTCAGTACTCAGATGGTTCTTTAAGCTCTTTTAATTTTTTTTTAAACCGTTGTATCAAAAATATTGTGTGTCAATAAAATATCGACTAATATTAAATGTTTATTAATCAAATAAGATCAATGAAATTCGATAGTCATATAAGTTTTAATAAGTAAGATACTTGCTAGATACATTATCATGTTAAATATTTGTATATTGTTATTTAGTGAAACTGTGAAAGTGATAGAAAATAAATAGCTCTAGGTACATAATCTACAAAAAAATGTTACATAATGTGATAATAAGTAATTTATTTTTGTAATAAATAACTGAAATAAAAAACTTGAATATTATAAAGTATTTTTTTTCTCGTCTACCATATTTTTGGCACGTTTTTAATTGTAGCAGAGCGAGTGCCTCCTTTTATCAATAAACTCAATGCACGTCCGATTTCTAAATGGCTGTTAGGTGACATTAAACTAATATCACACGGGCTTTTAGAAATCGAACGGACGGCAGTAAAGGCACATCATCATCATCGTGACAGCCTTCTAATGTTCCCACTGCTGGGACACTGGCCTACTCTCAGGCGAGAGTGATTGGGTCTTAATCCACCACGCTGACCCAACGCGGATTGGTAGATGGCACGTCTTTCGAATTTTTAGTTCTTGGATGCCGGTTTCCTCACGATGTTTTCCTTCACCGTATGAGAGCACTGGCATTGCACACACACATTTTCCGAAGAGAAAAATCCATTAGTGCACGACCGGGTTTGATCCCACGACCTTAGGATCGGAAGGCGGGGTCACTACCACTAGACCACCGGTGCTCCAAGGCAAGGCACATAGGAACATTTAATTACTAGGATGAATTCCCACAATTTAATTCCGTCACTAGAGTTAGCTACTGACTACTAGGATTTTAGTCGTTTGGAGCGGTCAGTCGTCACGAGGGGCAATTTGCCCATAAACCAAACAGGGAAGGGTCGAAAATTATACTGTTTTATATTTCACCTACCAGTTTATTCAAAACGCGTCAACTTTACTATGCTATAGCATTATTATTAGCATTGGAGCCGTTTGTCAAACCTAAATGTGGTATGATGAGGTACCAAGAACCGAATTGGTGCTTGGTAGCCGACTGCAGCGTGTCGCCTCGTTACGTCATATAGCTTCATACCAAATACAAATATTTTATTGCACTTATGTTGCTAATAGGTATTTTTTAATAGTAGGTAGTTTCAAAGGTACCAAGCGGTTACGTCACTGTCTCTATGACGTAACGTGGCGACAAGTCTCGTCGCCTGCAGCTGTTGCCTGTAATCGGCTTCCAACTCGTAGGTACGTACCTTAGATAAAAGCATCCACAGTAATCCAAACCTGCCTTACCTACCACATTCAAACATGCAGAATATGCAGTTAGTCTGACATTTAAATTGCTACGATTTGTGTATTATGGGGTGGCCATGGCTGCTCGCTACAAGGGGTAGGTAGGCACAAGGGGTCGTGCTGAGAGGCTTCCGTCGATTGGGACCGGTAGGTATAGGGACCGCGGTCCCTTTCGCCGGATTGCTTTAATTTTATTATTTTTCTTCCGGCGAAAGGGACCGCAAACCATGCAACGTAAATTGTACAGTCGTCGAAGATACAGATCCGAAATAAATACGACAATGTTTATGTAAGTAGTATCTAGTTCATAATATAATTCGTAAGTTAGTGTTATTTTATTATTAGAAAAAGACATTGAACTTATTTAGCTCCCATATTGCACGTGCAAAATTCTGAGATGATGTTTTGGGGAAAAAAAGCATTGTATAATTCTACTTAAATCTGAAACAATAGCCAAAGCCAGAAAAGAGTGTAAGGACTAAGCACAAACAATAGAAATGCGGCTGGACCTTTGATATGCCTAACCGCTTCCTTTGTTATTCTATTAGCTAGAAACAATAGCCAAAGCCAGAAAAGAGTGTAAGGACTAAGCACAAACAATAGAAATGCGGCTGGACCTTTGATATGCCTAACCGCTTCCTTTGTTATTCTATTAGCTAGTTTTGTCGGCGTTTAAAAAAATACTAATAAAGTGAGCTTGAATTACGAGACACTTCATGCGACTAATGAATAATATAATATACAATTTTACTTCACTTTCTTACTTTCGTTTGTAGAGTGCAGTCGTTCGTTTTTCCTACCTTGTGTTTTGTGCTATGAGTTTGATACTGTTGACCCTCGCTTGTTTATCTGGATTTTGAACCTTACTTCACACGACTGACTTGGCATGAAATTACGGACTTTGTTACTGCTACTGAATTGGACAACTTTTATTTGGATCTAAATAAACTGGACTCAGTCTACTGAGTAAGTATCTATTCAATTTAAAATATTTGTGTTTATTAATAAATAAGCCTACGCTGTCTGTTTGTCTGTCTGTCTGTCTGTCTGTCTCCAGGCTGTATCTGTAAAGCTGAAATTTTAACTGAAATTTTCAAATTTTCAATATAACTAACCATAATTTTTCGATTTTAGTACTATCAAAATGGAAGACGAAGGCGGCCCTTCAACATCTCAAGCTCAGCCATCTTTTCACATTAGTGTCACACAAAAGGGATCTGAACTTTTGTGCAGAGCTGGTTATGAATATCATTTCAAAAGAACAAACAATGATGGCTCAAAACTCTGGCGATGTGCGAAAAAGAAAATTTGTAATGCGACGATAAAAATCAAAGACGACGCGATGACGATTTTGAACGAAACTAATCATTGTCATGGACCTATTAATTTGGAAAATGTTCAAGTGAAACACCAAATGCAAATATGTTTAAAAGATGTTCAAAAAGATTTACATGTCCCTGTTGGACAAGTATTTGAAAAACGTATGGAAGTTCTCAAAGACAAGGGACTACATCTAGTTACTAAAATACCAAAGTTTCACAACATAGAAAAGCGACTCTACAAAAAAAGAAACGATTCAATTGGAGCCAAAAAAGTAACTTTCCACAAAGCTGGCGATGTCGCAGTACCAAAAAAGTACGAAAAGTTTGTGCTTGCAGACTACAGAGGGGAAAAACGCATAATTGTTTTTGCCAGTGAAGAGATTAAAAAATATTTGAAAGAGTGCAAACGTTTTTTAATTGACGGCACTTTTAAAATCTGCCTCAATACATTCTGTCAACTGTACACCATACATGCAGATGTAGGAAGTACTGAAGACCACGTAAATGTTGTTCCACTTGTTTATGCACTTCTACCTGATAAGAAGACATCTACCTACAAGCTTCTTTTTGAAATGATAAAAAAACAGATACCCGAATGGGACCCGACTGTAATGTCCATGGACTTCGAAGCTTCAGCAATAAAAGCGGTTCGAAATGTTTTCCCAGGTGTGAAAATAGTAGGCTGTTACTTTCATTTCAGTCGAAGTCTGTGGCGTAAAGCAAAGGAAATTGGAGTCAGCAAAACTCGACTAGGAAAAGAACACGTTAAGCTTTGTGCGGCTCTTTCTCATCTCCCATCGGATTTAATCGATGATGGCTGGTTGTATGTCATGGAAGAGTCACCCAATAGTGCAGAAGTGACAAAATTTAATGACTACTTTGTCAAAACATGGCTAGAAAACACAATACTCGCAAATACATTCACCACTTATGGTGAACCACATAAAACAAATAATGCTGTCGAGCAATGGAACAGTCACATTAGAAAGTATATAAAACCAAAGCCAAATATTGCCCAATTGTTGGAAGGACTCCAAAAAGATGTCAAATATTATTCCGAATTATTAAAAAATCCTGACGGCATCCAAATATCAAAGAGGAAACGTTCAACAATTGCCCAGTTGAAAAAAATTTAGACTGCTGTAAGTGATTTACTTAGCCGTAAAATAAGTATTGGCCATTGTTTAGAGAAATTACGATGAACAGTGACTAATTGTGATTGTTGACTGTGATTGTTGTAATAATAGTACCTAAGTATGATTTACATCTACAATTTTATTATATTTTAAAAAACAAAGACGATAACTAAAATTCATCGAAATAACGATGAGCACTTTAACGAATTGTGATTGTTTAATGTGATTATTGTACATAGTTTCTTGATTATTTTTATAGAGCCTAGGAGTGATTTATAATTTTATTTTTTAGTATGTTGATTATATTTATAGTAGGTACGATTATTATGTATATTGTTACTACATTTAAAATGCAAACAAAGACCATAATTAATATAAGTAAAATGTGTTAAGACTGATTTTTTAAATTGTTTGTTTGTAATTTGTTGATTATTTCTAGTATTATTTTATGTAGGAATATATATTTGTAGTTGTTGATAATTTGTTCTTTTTTGAAATAAATAATGTCTACAATCAAAGAGTTTTGTTCTATAATATTACTTGCTATCTACTTTTTCCTTTGACTGTACTTTTCTGCCTTGGACAATAGATTTTTTCGATCATTTCGAGAGCGGTCCCTTTCGCCGGAAGAAAAATAATAAAATTAAAGCAATCCGGCGAAAGGGACCGCGGTCCCTATACCTACCGGTCCCAATCGACGGAAGCCTCGTGCTGACATTAGCGAAATGTCGCGGAAGCCGGAATTAATGGCTGTTTTGATTTATTGCCTAAGTTTAAGGGCTATGTGGACCTAAGTTTAGGTCGGTTATTTTCTGCGTTGATTCGCTGTTCAGCAACTTATTCCAACAGTGTTTATTGTTGTACCTACCTCTAACAAATAAACACGGGTGAATTTTATAATTTAGATGGACTTTTTGCTCACAAATCCTCCTGCCGCAGCTAAATTCGATTGTAAAGGGATTTGTGAACATATAGTTCGGAAATCCCCTTCGCATAGGATTATCTATGGGGATTTCCGAACCAAGCCTATGATTCGATGTTGACCGAGCTCACTCTCACCTCACTTCGATACACGGCAACTCACAGACGAGTTCAAAATCGTACAATCCTTCAGTAAGGGAGTGAGAGACCTACACTTTTAAAAATACCTAAATGTAATGTCTAGTCAAATATCCATTCAAACATCTAAACAGACAAACAAACATCCAAACTATCGCATTTATAATATTCGTGTGATAAGTGTGATTAGTATGTGATAGTGTGATTAATGAAGATATTATAAGTATTTCAGACTAGGTAGCTTATGTGTGACTTTCGAACTACGTCTCAGGGTGGCAACAAAGTGTTCCGTTATTTTATTCCAATAGCGGAACTCTAAAATAGGTTCGCAAACGTCTGTCTGTAATGGTAGAGAGAGATGCCATCGCATTTCCGAAGCTCCGAAGCAAGGCCATTAGTGCATCTGTCTGTAGGTTAGGTATCTCCTCCGGCGTCTGAGGGCTGATTGCGAGTTTTTGCGTAAATAATAAAATAGTTCAGCTCACTCGAGTAAATCTAGTGCTCGATAGCAGTAGTCAGCTCGATGCCTACTATCGAGCACTAGGTCTTGTTTGACCGCTAGAAGCACTTTTTCAGTTTCATGCAAAAAACCGTGTCCGATTACTCGGATACTCGAACTCGTTACTCGATAGCGTGTTGTTGGCCATGATGGAGGTTTTCAGGCGACCTATTTACTCCGTCACCAGATTTGACAGTGACTCATACGAACATAGTATCTACTTAGTTTAGTACTCAAGCGTTGCTATAGATTCCGGTAATATATACAAATTATATAATCCGTCACGAACGACCAAACCACAACACGCGACACAAAGAAGAAGTAGTACTTTAGCAAGAGCTCTTCCTACATGAGTGAGCTGGCTTTGGCTCGCAATAAATCGCAATCAGCCCTCTGAGGCGGGAACATTCTAGAACTCACAGATATTTGCATGCGCCCGGATGACGTCACACGGTGGAAGCTGCCCAGACGATTTGCAATCACCCTTGTAGCTGGGAACGAATGCGAAAATGAAGATAAACTATGTAGATATAAAGAACAGGGTTTATTTATCTCATGTATTTACAGTGTCTATGTAAATGCAATTTACATCAACAATGTAGCTCTTTATAGATCGTTTAAACGGTTTTTAGATGGATTACTGTTGACTGTTACATAGGTATTTTGTTTAAGTACCTGTACTTGACCTGAATGTATGTACCTACTTACTTATCATAGACACTTTATGTATGTAACTAATACGTGTGTGCACACACCCAAACGTAGTGCTTACATTCTATTGGCACACACCTACCTTTTTCTTTTGTTTTATTTTATTTGTGAATTTACTTCCTAAGTAAATTTGTCACAAGTAAAATGTAAATGACACCCAACAGTCACTATGGATGCTAATATTGTGGTTTCGAACACGTATTAGAATTAGAATAAGATAATGTTGGCACCGCAGGCCCCACGTTGGGTGCCAATTGCCAATCACACTGGCGCCTTTTTTTTTTACATTATATTTTCATTATAAACGGTGGGAATAATGCAACACGAAAACTTGATTAAATCAGGGTCAGTAATAATAGTACGTTTAACAATAAAGTTAATACTAACCCAATATTTAAATCGCGATAATCCTCTTTTTATTTCTGGCAAGTTATCTAAGTAGATACCTATCGACAATTTTGTATTTTTGTTAAATCCTATCTCTCCCCGAGTCCTAGTAGGTACCAATCTACCGATGTAATGCCTGGGTGTCCCGTGTTTATCCTCTAACATTAGGTAACACTCCAATAAAGCGAACTGCCAAACAAGCTGACCTAGAAGCATTATTCCGAATAAAGGCCAAAACATGGGTTGGTGCGGACTCTGCCAAGTAAAAGATGTTACCTACTAGTAGTACCTAAGTACTTGAGTATACATTAGAGACGGGTAATGACGGGGACTCTAGTTTACATTCTAAAATTGCATCCATAGTGGATTGGTAAGCAATAATTGACACCAGCTTCGAAATTTTTCAATTACACTCTGTGATATTACTGATATTACGCCCATTAATCAAGGCTATTTTGAACGACTTTGCAAAGACTTTGTAACCTAACCTCATCGATTTAGAATAGGTAGTTAGTACCTAAATGTCGACGCCTAACCAAGATAATATGCCGTCTTTTAACTAATGTAATACCTACAAGGAATCCTATGTCCCGCAGTAAACGTCTTTATCTATACAATTTAAGGGCTTGCATTAGAAGACTCTTCTTATTGTAGGGGATTTTAATCGAAGCTAGTTTCATTATAACATTGCTTATGACCAGATAGGTATGGTATGTAACGCAGGATGGAAGGAACCATCGACATAACGAAAAAGATATCTAGAACGAAGTCGTTTCAATCTTCACATCGCATTACACAAGGCATTGAAGATCAATATTCCACGACCATAGCCCAGACACGGACGAGCTGCCAACAACACGCCCACTACTCCTGTAGTAAGTTTAGTGTCTACTTTACCATGTTTATATAACTACTTACTTACCCCATCTATTAAAAATGCCTAATTCAATAGATGTTAATTTTATTAACTGATGTTAATTTTATTACCATCTATTGTAAATTTCATGACGATTAAATTAACCGTTTGAAAGTTATCATCCAACAAACATCCTGTCAATTCAAGATTTCAAGATTTCAAGATATTTATTTGCACAAATAAGTGTTACAAAAGGTCTTAAAAGTAATATGGCACCTAGAACTTATTTGCCCTTTTCAGGCATTGCAAATTATATGTAGGCTATGCGTATATATTCGTTCGCCCTACTAGCAACCAGCTTTTAATCAAAAGGTTAGAGGCATTACATTATTAGCAAAACATGCAAAATACGCATCTTTGTTATTATGCTAAGGTACTATTTTTTATCTTATTACGGGCCAACCGACCTAGTCAGAAAAGTTCGTTTTTATCTGATTTCTTTTACAGTAAACTTTGCAATGTCGCCTGCCAATATTTCCTAAATAAAATTCACATGCATTATTGAAACACATTTTCCGGAAGAACTTAACCAACCAAAGAAAAAGCAAAAGCATGTGAATTTTATTATGCCTGGAAAGCTTGAATTATATTTTCTCATTTTGATTTGTGCTTAGAGCTATAAGTAAAATCGTACTTAAAAACAAGTAAAACAAGGATCGCTACCTTTGTACTTTGACTTTGTATGTAGGTAAGTATCATCCACTGACAATCCTTTTCTCTAGTGCTTTTCGCGACGTTTTACTGAGATTTTTCTTTGAAATAAAATGTTTCTATAAGTACACAAAGGGAAGAGTATGGCACGTGCTTCCACCAGTTCTTGGTAATCAGGGTCTTACTAACAGTCTGAAACCTTGGACTGGCGATCGATACTGAAGAACTACCTGCACATAATCACATAAAGATGCTTTAACGTTCCTAGAAGAATAATTATTTAAACTGTGTAAATAAATAGGTAGACCGTACCATTTTATATTAATAAAGTAACTAAAATGGTACGGTACTATAAGTAATAAACGTTGATTTAAAAAAAAAGGAATGAATTTAAGATTTTTTTATGCGCATATTTTTTATGTCTACATGGTAGAGCACAAGACTAAAAGAGCAATAGATAACTCAAAAAAAATGTACCCGCTCCCGAAATATTCACGCGCCACATACGAAGGATATTTCTCTAGAAACATGCTGGCTGGTTAAGAAACAGAAAGTTTTTAATTTGCGATGGAGGATGCGGGTGACATCCTGCTTCCGGATCCTTTGACGCCGAGCATTCCTGCATTCCTAGATAATTTAAATCCTAGACGTTCCACAAAGGGAGCAATCAAAGTAATCGTGCCAAGATTTACAAGAAATTAATATTATTAAAATTAAAGTTTTATGTCAGACGGTCAATCTTCGCCTGATGTTAAGCGTCACGGCTGATTAAACTTAAAGCTTAGGGTGACACTTACTACTGACAACTGCCTAATGAGTGCGCGAAAGCATGGTATCTCGCTCTTGCGATAATTTGTGCTGCTAACCATGACACTCTCACATCACATACAAGGGAACTGTTTACATTTTTTCGTTTTTATTAAAAAGGCTAGTATAGGTTTATATTAACAACTAAAAACGTTAGGTAGGCCTAACGTAGATCCTGTTCCGTGGTTTCTTTAAATGCGTCCTCCTTGCATGACAGCAGCGTGTAGCATACAAACTTCCTTAGGCTTGCTCTGTAATTGGACGGGATAGGTGTGGATTCACATCCCCGAGGAGTTCCACTCAAATTATGACGGATGGATTATTGGTCCGTCTGGCCCCGGCTCGGCTTGATCCATTCCGCACTCAATCCTTACTCAATTAATTTGAATATTGCCGATCAAACAGATTTGGTAATTGATAGGGCAGATTTTAATTTGAGATTGGGATTGTAATTTGGGTCCTCCTAATCCTTATAACATACAGAAATCTTTCAAATATTATATGGTTTTTACGAAGAATATATAGGTACCTAAGTAGGTATATAAATATTTTTTAAATAAACATTAAGAATAAGAATAATAAGAACTCTCTCATTCTGGTATGAAAGTTTCATCAAAACACAAACGAAACAAAAAATAAATTAGCACCCGCACCGTCGGCCGTCGCAGGTAGAAATTATTACATAAAAACGTGTTAGGAAAATGAGCTAATTACAGGAATCCCTTTCTTATAATTACCCACACAAAAACAACCCTCGCTGGAAGTTGATGAGTCAGACGCGGGGGTTCGCATGACGTGTCCGTTTTTCATAGAACGCATTTACAGAGGAAGTGTGGATCGAAATTAATAAAAATCTGAATCCATGCAAATTCAATTTTTAAGTACCTGTAGGTACATAAAAAGCTGCTGATATAAAAAAAAACCAAGCTGGGTTAGTTTAACTTAGCATCTAATTATTTGTCTAAGTATATACAAATATCCTAAATTTACATAGGACTTTTGATAAATAATAGGGTGGATTTATAAATCTACTTATATATTAAAAATAGGCATCTAAGTAAATATTATGTATTCAAAAACTTAAATTTTAAAGTAAACGTTACTTTTCAGGTTATAGGCAAGAAATTCTCTCGTTTGCCAAGCATACCTACTACTCATCTAAACTAATACTAATACTAATATACTAATAATAATATTGTAAAGAAAGAAGATTTGTATGTTCGTATTTTTGTTTGTTACGAATAAACTAAAAAACTAATATTTCGATTTTAAAAATTCTTTCACCATTAGAATGCTACATTATCCCTGAGTAACATAGGCTATATTTTATTTTAGAACATAATAGCGATCCCTACTAAAACTCCAATAATGTAACCCAAGGTGTAAAAAAATTGCCATAAAATGTCTTTCATCGCATGCGCTGCGGAAACTATTGATGATAGAACAAAAAAATGTTCTACAATATTAAAGAACATATTGATATCTACAAAAAAGTCAGCGATACCATATGTCCAACTATTGTAGTTATGTAACTATAACTCCTTTTTTACATTTTAAAAGTTGATAGAAATGCCGACCAAAATCAGACCATTTATTCCATACCTTTATATTAATCTATATCCAAATAAATCATTTCATATTCAAGACTGTTTCAATACCTGTAGATAACTGTTTGAATTATTGAAATCAGACATTCCATTCAAAAGTTTTGACGAATTATAAAAATGACAATCTAAACAAATTATGAATGACTAGCGACCCGCCCCGGCTTCGCACGGGCGCTTAAGTTTTTATTGCACCCGTGCGAAGCCGGGACGAGCCGTATTTTATTTTATAAGATTAGTGGGTTAGGCAGGCAATTTACTAGATAGAACACTGAGCAAAGGATAATTTTATTATTTCATTTTATAATAAGTAGGACCTACTATAACCTATCCTTTAAACCTAATTTACGTAAAAAGCTTCCTGAAATTAAGAAAACCCGCCCCGGTAGTAAAACCTGCTTTCAATGGGGAATGTGGCCAGAATCTGACACGAGTCGACACGAAAAGCTGCAATTTTACCCACAGCAGTTTCAATTTTTTTTGTTATTGCAACAAAAACCTATTTTGCATTTAATAGTAGAAACTTCAAAATGTTTACCGATTAGTGTAAGAGCCAACAACATAATTTACTTAGTTGTTTTTTTGCAATAGTTGATTTATGTGCTAAGTGCCTTCAATCATTTACCACATTAGTCTATTGTTAATAACGGGCGCAATCAAGTTGCTAAAGTTTTGCTGTAGTCAGAATAATATAATAATTAAATTTTTTAATATTACGTATGTTATCTAAGTGTAATCTAATCAAAGTTCAGTACCTATTAAAAAAAATGACGCATAATCACTGGAAAATCCAGACAAAGCCAGACGAAGACGGCATTCGCCATTCCCTTCGATAGAGTCCTCATTGTGCGATGCGTTTCGAGTATTGCGCGTGCGTTATCCTCCCTCCGACATCCCTCTCACACCCGCAGGATCGTAGCAGCTATCACTGTCCCTCTTGGGAGGGTCGATCTATACCACGCTAGGTACGGCTACATTGCCGTACCACGATTAGTACGCAGGTTTTCGGTGTCTGACACTAACGTCTAGTTGCCAGTCGGGTTCTGGAAGCATCGCGGCCGCAAAAATGTCGCGCGCCGTGCTTTTTATTAGTGTTTTCGCCATATTTTTGGACGTCCTCCACGCTGGACAGGTAAGACTTCTCTTTATTGTAATACATAGGACGCTGATGCCGGTGTTTTGCCAGTCTACTAAGTTGAAAATCGATTGAACGCCAGTAATGTTTCCAAGGCGGGTGTTAAATGAAGAAAATACTCCTTTACAACGATGCGATGCCATAAAAGTTATTTTGTGATCGTTTATTTGGTTTTTTGTTACGGATTTAGGCGGATCGGATAGATTACGTAACACTGGAAACATTATAAAATCAACTATGGTTAGAATCGGTTTATAATACTTACTTACGCAATTTTTATCACAGGTACCAAATCAAAGTTAGGTAAGTATTAAAAAAAAATATTTAAGTACTACCTGAGTACATAATTAGGTAATTGGACTAAATTTTATAAGTACTTAGTCATTCAGGATCTAAGAAGATGAACGTAATGAAATTTATCATTATTGGTATGACTTTTTTATTAACCATTATTTTTTAAGACTAGTAATTTATGTATCTACCTAGGTATCTACGTAGGTACCTATTATCTAGCTACTAAACACATGTACATAAAACAATTTATACTAAACTTATTGGTAAGTTCTACTTAGGACCACAATTTTCTTCATCAAGGCCGACTTAATTACGTCCCTACTTACTTATCGATTTTATACTCAAACCCCTTACTGCTAACTATTATTGAGCTACAGTAAACCAGTGTAATGTAAAACTAAGTATATATGCATGTATGGATGTATGTATCTAGGTGTTTAGGTACCTACCTACTTATAGTTACTGGTCGCTGTAAGTTTTTGGTTTAGGTACTTAAAATACTTACTATGCATAGGTCATTATAAGTATTTACATCAGCCAACTATGGAAGAAACAGTGGAAAAAGAACAAATCTGGCCATATAAATTAAATTTTCTAATCTCAAAAGCCAATAAATGTAGACTAAGTATGGTAGAACAATAGATTGGTTTATGGCATTTTGGCGAAACGGTGCCGGTGGCGGCGCCCCGCCTTGTGTGTATATTATAATTATTACGCGGTTGTCTCCGGGACTTTTAGAATAGGTACCTTACTTTACCCGAGCGGTTTCACTCACGTTTTTTTTTCACCCCAAATATACTAATGACCTGACAACCTACGTGATATTGCAGTTAATTTTACGCACTGCAGAGGCACATAAAAAAACAGATTACGATTTGATTACCTATGTTACGATAGTACCTAGGTAGGTACCTACTTATAATATTAGTGCCTCTGAATACGAAGAACGAAGTCTAAAAACCTACTTAAAACTACAATAGTCATTACCTTTGTTTGTTTTGTTTGATCTTATTACTTATTAAAAGTATAAGTACCTATGTATGGCTTTGTCTAACAACTTTAAAACCGATTTTCGAGACATTTCGGGGTTTGATGGGCCCCTATTACTATTAGCTACCTACCTTAAGAGTAGTAGAGTTCTCTGTGATAAAGCTCGTCCGGGGAAGGACTACCACCATATCTATTTCTGCCGCCAAGCAGTAATGCTCGCATTGCTGTGTTCCGGTGTGAAGGGTATGGTTTCCGGTGAAATTACTGGCACATGAGGCTTTCGATCTTAGCCTCAAGGTGGCAGCCCGCGAGTGATACCTCTGGTATTGCAAGCGTCCATAGGCTGCGGTAACCGCTTACCATCTTGTGGGCCGTACGCTTGGTTGCCACTTCAGTTGTATAAAAAAAAAAAAAAAAAAACTTACTACCTACTTAGGTACGCAATGCTCGATGAAAATCCCAATGCCAGTCAGCCTGCCACTTATACTGCCGTCTTTCTGAAACAGCGAAGAAAAATGTCAGTCAGAGAAAGTTAGATGAATTTGATTACAAATCAGTTAAATAGCATTTATTAAAAAAAATATTATAAAGACTATTGAATCTTCTTACAATAAATGACTTTTTATTTTTATTTTTGTTTATGTTTAACGTAAGAAAAGGCGGTATGGTCTCAGGACTTTATGCCTGCACATTGGGAGAAAAAAAAAAATTAATGTCATCGGTTTTTTTTAATTTTTCTAGGGAAAAGTTTTTTTTCAGGCACTCTGGCTGACAACACAAGGCCGTTATCAGCTACGTAGCTCTCTAGGGATTGCCTACGGTAGTACATATTTTAGTTCCATGGGATTGCCCTAGAAAGCTAGAGCGCTATATATTTTGCCAAGATTTTCCAAATGGCTGCCAGGCTGCCAGGTCAGGAGGTGATAAAACCAACAACAATTCATCAACAAGGGATCGCAATTAATCAAGTCACAGAGAGCTAATCTCATCTGCGATCACAACTTCCAAACAAAAGCAACCGTTCGGAACAATGCCACTTTATAAGCTCTAAATCCTTTAAAACAACAGAATAAGGCAAAAATATTTTTGCGGCAACACTGCTGTGGCTCGGTGTTGCGAGAAATTACATTCGCGAAAATTTAAAGGCTTACCAATGTCTCTGAGATTTTTCAGGTATCCCTAGTCGGAATGCAGCCATTAAAATGCTTAAATAAATGCACAGGGGTAAGCGCTTCCATTATTTTGAATGGCTTTTGTCGGAGTTAGCTCGTAGAGTTTACACGGCGACAGCATACCTATATCTACGTAAATAAATACCTACGTTTTTGAGCAGTCTTTGTTAGTTTTGCAGGTACTTGTTTAAAATAATACTACGTTCTCTTAGCTGGTGAAAAATAATGTAAGTAAAGGACTCCGGAGATGTAATATAGTCGTAAGGCGTGTGTTTTTTGACCTCTATAAATTCGATGAGCGTCTACTCTTTGTCTGGGGAGTTGTCGTTCAAAAAATCATCTGATGATGTAACGTACTTTCGTGTCTTCGAACGGCTAAACTATAGCAGATAGAAAAATAATACTTATTCGCTAACACAAAATAATGCGATTCAATGAATAATATTAATAACTATGACGTCATAACCTCCGGAAGATTGCGGTGAAAAATTTTCGAAGCGTGGTTGCCGTTTAAGCGAGCTAGCGTACAACTACTTGTCTCTTTATGAAAAATTAAACCGTAATGTCATAAACACTACCATATTTTTGCATTAAAAATAATAATTTGCAATCTAAACAAATATTTAGCGACGATTGGTAAATAATATGCCGAGAGCGAAAACAAGGAAGAGTATAATCCCATTCGAGACCGACAAAAACCACTCTCGGGCGCGGAGAGGGATTGCCGCTACCATTTAAGAAAAAAAGAAAAGACCAAGAAAATCAAACAATATTAAATATATTATCAATGCGCATTGGGTCCGCGTGGTAGACTCAATCACTCTCGCTCTAGAGTTTTCGAGAGGTTCCCTAGCAGTGGAAACATTAGAAAGCTAGCATGGTAAAATAATTTTGCTTTGCATTGTAAAGTCGTGACGCCTCCGCCGCGAAGCGCCGCGCCGCGCTGCCACCCCGCCCGCGCCCCTGTAAGAAAAGTCTAACTAATTGATACAATTCACAAAAAAAACTAGCGTAGCAGTCCGATTTCTTTTCCGACTTTTTTCCCCTCAGTTGAAGAACCCTGACTTTTTTACCGTCACTTAGGATTTTTTTAACCTATAGGTAAGCTACTGTCAGGGTATAATCTAACATTAGACAAGAAAATGAAGTAAGTACTGCGTTTTCACCACAAAATAATGTTTTCTTATGTAATCTGTCGTATACAACACACGAGTAGTGTAAAAGCGCTTATAATATAAAAAAATCGTCCTGCTAAAACAAATCTCGTCGAAATAGAGCGTTGACCAGTCTTTTTTTGTATAAGTATAAATTAGCTTAGCAATTATCAAGCCAAATTACATTACATTAAATTACAGTGCATTGAGTGCATTGTCGCGTGATCCTATTAGTTGAGCAGAGTAGGTAATTATTAACCTAGTTTGTTCACTTGCAAATTACTTATTATTATGTGCCTTTTCTGTGACAAAAAAGAGAATTAACTAAGTAGGCACCTAAGTACACCTGTCGGTCTCTCGGTCCGTCGTTGTTGCGAATCGGGTTTGACTTGGTTTCAGACCTGATAAATATCAAGATTTGCTGGTCTCGCTGCAGTGCAGGTGCACCTTTTTATCGAGAACTAGACACGCCGCCCCGCGAATTCGTAGGACGAACGTACGTGTTGAGTTTTTTCATCTTATCCCGCTGCCGTTTGCTGAATTTCAGAAATTACTTTCCTAACTTTTTGGCTGGGGTGGGTCGATTTTCCTTCAAAAATGGAAGTGGGTCGATTGTTTTGCGGGCCAGTATTAATTTTCAATTTTTTTTATCTTCTTTCTCTTTTAATTTTGTTATCTTACGTATACCTACTAATTTACAAATGTTTAATTTGACTTGCCTTGTATGACAGCCAATGTTATAATATGGTTAATAAATAAATCTGAAATCTGAAATCTGAACTATCGTTTGGCAAATGACAACGAAAACTTTTAACCATTTTATTAAGAGACATTGCGGGAAGTGCAAAAGTGGTAAGTAGTTCCCTGTGCCATTTTAGCAAACGGTTCCTGAGGGTCTACTCTAATTGCTGACAAATGCGTTATATCGTGACAGTTTTTGTGGTTTATTCAAAAAGTTAATCACGAAAAACTAGTCTGACAATCGTTAACATAAACGTATCGTCCAGCTGTCAAACGAATCTTTCTGATTCGCCCTCTGAGTGCTTAGCATGAAATAGGTACTTGTTTGACTTCGTAAACGTAAACGTATCGTCCAGCCCAGCAGTCAATTTGTATGGAGTTTTGGTAGTTCATTTTACGCATTGTAGAGACATAATTTGACAGCTGGACGATACGTTTATGTTAACGATTGTCAAACGAGTTTTTTGTGAGTCACCCTTGAACTAAGCTATCGCCGACACCGACATAAGTTGAACTACGGTATTGCCACGATTTTCGTTTATCGCTTTCAAGAGTAGACTCGCAGGCTCCAAATCGACAGATATCAGCATGCTGCTCTACCGGGCTGGTGCGGCGGCATCGGCACGCTCGCTTCACTGCACGCGCGAATGAGCGTTTGTGCATTGGAATGGACATTGATAGCAGTGCCAACTGTCAATACCAAAATATTACACACGACAAGACTACCTAATGTTAAAGGTGTGTTATAAGTGTCATGTAACATAAAAATAAAAAAACCTTATTGTCTCATCTCATCAAGGCAAGGCACTGATCCTCAACATGGTATTCAAAATAACAGTAGGCAGGTATAACAAATTAGGTATACAATGGTGTTGATCTTTCATTGGATTATATATATATATATAATAATAAATCAAAAATAATCCCAGATCTGCAAATAGTACAAAAGTATTACCAATGTCACAAATAATTGGACACGAAACACGATCAATGAAAATTTAATATAATTACGTATTTCTAAAACCTACGAAAAAGACAAAAGAGTTTTATTTTTTGAACGTAGCAACCCTAGAACCACCTTGGAAAATCTCTTTGAAATTTAATCCCAGGCAAAGATGGCGCTGCAGTCGTGTTGCTTTTGCGGGGATTATGGCCACCATATAAGCGGGATTGCGACTGTTTAAAATGGAAATAAGCAGGAAGCTTGGTTATCTTAATTGAAACAGAGTCACGGCAAAACTAAGCAAGTTCCTTGTGTTGTGATTGTAATAAGATCTTGCAAACGGAAGTTATCTATTTACCATCTTTTTGTAAATTTCCATGATTATGTTCTCTCTCATAATAAAGCTTTCGTTCAATATCATAAAAAACAACATTTTGATGTGAAGAGTGAAGAACAATATTTAATTTATTTTTCTTTTAATATCGTCTAGCTAGATCTAGGCTTCAGATTAATAACATTGAACTCTTAGTAATAAAACACATTGAACTCTTTCGTTGAACATTTGCATCGAATGGTCGTAACGAACATCTTGAATATGAACGTTCCAAATTCAAAACGGAATCGGCGCGGCCGGCGCGGGGCGGCGGCACCTTGATGACATTTTCATATCGCTCGTATTCAATGGATCGTTTAGAGGCCCGGGATTGCTTCCACTGAGATCTTATGTGATTCTTTTGTTACCGAGAATACCTACGACCTGTGCAGACTGTAAAATTATAAAGAACTAGCGGATAGGTAAAGGCAAAGTACGTAGACGTTCTTTGGGTAAAGTCAAATAGGTACACTACCTACTTATCTACTAGTTATATTATATAGGACATAGGACTTCTATCTGGATGGATATTCTAAAATTATTCTTA
This sequence comes from Colostygia pectinataria, assembly GCA_951394395.1. NCBI lineage: Eukaryota > Metazoa > Arthropoda > Insecta > Lepidoptera > Geometridae > Colostygia > Colostygia pectinataria. The sequence continues at coordinate 9,002,297 of OX596362.1, forward strand.
ACCCAATTATTCTATAAACTGTCACCGGTTTGCAATAAAAAATAATAAAGTACGGGCTGGTCTAGAGCTGTTAATAGAAAAAATATATCGAAATGTTCCCACACTTCAACAAACAGCAATGTAGAATGCAGTCTCATCTAAACTTCTAAATATAGTAGAACTTGATACTGTAACGGTACCTACAAGGTAGGATAGGTACTACTCGTACTCGCGGCCTTGTAAGTTCTTGGAATAGCTTCAAGTCAATCCTTCTCAGACTAGTTACGAGGACTGCTTTCTGTTTACAACATCTTTTACGTGCATTTTTTATCAAACTTAAAAAAAAGTTTGATGTCAATAGAAATCAGTTTGCATTGATGAATTTACAAAATAAAAGTCTTCTTTAAACAAAGCATAATAAATGCCTGTGAGTAATAATTTTAAATCTAAAGTTGCGAAAAGTGGAATGATTTGGAAGAAACCAATGAAATGACGAGTTAATTTTATTATAAAATAATATAATGCAAATATAGTCCTCTCGACGAATCTAGGCTTCCGTGAAGTTAGCCGTTTGTGATGCGCAAAGACAATTTAGTTAGAAAGCGCTTCGTTAGAAGGCGGAGCTTCCGTTACGCATCGAAACGGTTAACTTCACGGAAGCCTATATAGATCCGCTGAGAGAACTATAATACTTTTCTAAGGTCTGTGTCTAAGGCTAGGTAACTTTATAAAGATAAATTATGTAGAGACACCAGTTCTAGATTTAAATCTTTTAAATAGTTTTACAATTTCTTACAATGAGCCTTCGGACTTTTCTTACCCTAAATTATACATACCGATCCTGTCGTATTTCTTATACTTACCTAACTACTTACTTACTATATATATTATTATATTGTACAGAAAAATAAATAATTCTCTTGTTCCGTAATTTCATAATATCGGCTTTGTGGAAATAAGCCTTCGAACTGGGTCGTAGGGGTTTCATCTCTATTCATTTGTCAGAATACAATATTCATAAAATAGACGAATAGAAAGTAAACGTCAATCAATGTATTATTATTAGGTACCTATAGTTGTTAGCAGATACATACTTATTTATAAATCTTAATATTCTCAAGATAACATTTTCATATATTATTTTCACCTTAGGGCCATCCCATAATTCGTTTTCCAGTGCCAACTCTATTCTCTCAAAAATACCACACACATAATTACCACAAAACTGAGTTGAGCTGATAACGTCGCTAGTTAATTTTGATGTTGAATGTACCTGCCGGGTGACTATGCATACTTTAGAGCTAGCACAGGCTTCTGAAACTTCATTATAGCGTCATTGTAGCACGGGGCCTAACTACGTCAAGGGGCCATTCAAGCGGAAAATGGGCCCTTCTGCTCCAGTTGCCATGACGACCTGAGCACGACACCCTAATCGGCAAATAAACTAATCCTGAACATTTTATTCTGACCCACGACCCGTAATAATAATTTTAAGGTAAAACTTTTCTTAAGAAACGGGGAACGTAGAGCGTTCGTAATATAGCGGTGATACCTGACGTCGACCTGACGCTGACCGACAGACGTGCATCAACTTGTGACGCGGATATATCAGTCGAGAAGGTTTTACAGTTCTTATTCTTATCTAATATTATAAAGATTTGTATTTATGTTTTTTTGTTTGTTACGAATAAACTCAAAATTACTGGTCTGATTTTAAATGCTACATTATCCCTAGTAACATAGGGTATATTTATTACTAGCGATCCACCCCGGCTTCGCACGGGTGCAGTTTCATTGCACCCGCGCGAAGCTGGGACGGACTACTAGTAACAAATAAAGTAACCCACAGTTGTGCATAGTGCGTGCTGTTTCATTCAACAAAGATAGTGCTACTTATTTCAAGTTTTTTGGGGTTGGTCGTACTATAGCTAAATTAAATAAACAAGCCACTCCATATCTCAACTGCTTGAGTACCTAAATAAAAACAAATAATAAATAGAATTTTGTTATTGAATAAATGTTGTTACAATTCCAAAAAATCTCTATCTATAACTCATTATTTAATTAATTGTTCAGAGACGTTTGAAAAATTTTCTAATACTCAATTAAAATTGACATTACATTTATTACTTCTTTGATAAGTTAGTAATATTCATATTTTTTTAAATAAAATTAATGTCTCAGAAGTCAATATTTACCAAAATACTTACAAGTGGCATGTAAGTTAATATTTTACTACAAAATGTATTATTCTGATTAATCATCTAACATTATTATGGTATGTGCTTTCACAATCACCTTTTAGAGAGAAATAAATGTTCCATGATTTCCAGGATAAAGTAAGAATGTTTTATTTCTTCATTGTTTTATTTATACTTTGAGCCTAAACAAATAACGTGATGCAAACGCCGCCGGCGTCGCATACTAAGCAAATTATAGCAAAAAAGTACCTACTTTTAGCGAAACGGACAAAAACAAAAAAGGTCGGTTTCCATAATTTTATGCTATGTTTACACAAGACTTTCACACAGGGGTTTGTGTCTGTTATTTTTCGTAACTATTGTTTACGATCTTTGTGATTAGCGAAATACCTACTTACAGAAAAAGCGTAACTTGTTTGCTTTGGTTTCACAAGTACAGGTAATAAGATCATCACTGTTAGTTGTTGACTGTGAAAATCTTCTGCCAGTACCTATCAGGTCTGTGTGTCTTTCGTCTCACTGAAAAAAATATGATGGCCAATTGTGGCAAATACACAAAAGCCATAAAAGAATATTACGGCCATCATAAGATTGTTACCGCTTTCTGTGAAACAAAGCTTAATATCACTGAAAACATTCGCAAAGCTCGCTAATGGAATGCTTGCGGAGCTCAAAGACGCTGTTTGCGTAGCAAAGACACAGTGTACACTGTGGAATTGAAATCACTGTTTTTCTAGAACAAACGTTGTTCCGATCATGGTCTACTACTACATGGTTCTATAGAATCAAAATTATCGTAGGTTTGGAAAAACTTAATAAAACTAAGCCTTATGTTTCTTAACAATTTAAACATTCACGTGAAATTAAAGTTTAATCACCGCGGTCACAGGACTCCATAATACAATTAATTTGTTTTAAAAAATAATTAAGGTAAGTATTTTTGTTTTTTGTAGCAATGAAACGATACATATTCATTTCATGGTTAGAACAAAGTGAAGAACAGTGTATAAATTCAACTAACTATAATTATGTTCTAACTATGCGAAGATTATCAGATTTTTTACATCTGTAGCTTGTACTTAAGTAGGTACAAGCAATAATTAGTTTTAAAAAACACGCTATTTTCATATTTTACTTTATTATTATTACTACTTTCATGACCAAACGGAACACATTTGTTGATATTTAACAAAGAGTCTACAAAAACCAGAATTTTATGATAAACACAATATGGTAAAATTAAATTAAAATGGTAACATGCCTAAATGGCTCGTATGCCGGAAGATATTTGGGCCAAAATTACATTCGATTGGGTCCCTCAAACCAGACGTCGGCGTCGTCGCGGTAGACCTCGGAGAAGATGGCGAGACGATTTCGATAAGCATCTTAAAGACTGGCCTACAGTAGCCAAAGATCGAGAAGTGTGGAAGAAAGGCCTTTGCCCTGCAGTGAGACGATATGGGCTAAAATAAAATAAACAATAAATAATAAAATAAAATGACTAAACTACATTTGAGGAACTATATCGTACCAAGTCGAAACCTGTGGTCTTGCCCTACCTCTACGGGAAACATGCTTTTATGTAACTATTAAACAAAATTAACTGCTCCAGTCAACACATGGGTTCAGTGGTTCGAAGGTAAACACGATGCGCCAGACCGTGACATGTAGAGCACAATGTGCTTCCTGTGTGTTTGTATAGTCCATGGAGCTAATCCGATTCCGTGGACCTTGGTATTGGATCCCGCTGAACTAGAACATTGTGTGAGGAAATTGATTTAGACCGGTACGAGTCGAGAGACTCAGTGATGGTCTTGGCCTGAGAGATTACAGCACTGTTAATATTATAGCAAGTTCGTATGAATCAGTGGCCAACTCTGTTTTTTTTTTTATACCACTAAAGTGGCAACCAAGCGTACGGCCCACTTGATGGTCAGCGGTTACCGTAGCCTATGTACGCATGCAACATCATATCACTTGCGTGTTACCACCCTGAGACGTTAGATGGAAAGTCTCATGTGCCTGTAATTTCACCGGAAACCATACCCTATGAACCGGAACACAGCAATGCGAGCATTACTGCTTGGCGGCAGAAATAACAAACTGTCAATACTAACTGGCCAACATTGATAATGATCGTTGATCTTAATACCTATTGGTTTTGTTTTAACTTTTAGTTACCTACTATTTTTTTTTTTTATTTTTTTTTTATACAACTGAAGTGGCAACCAAGCGTACGACCCACAAGATGGTAAGCGGTTACCGCAGCCTATGGACGCTTGCAATACCAGAGGTATCACTTGCGGGTTGCCACCTTGAGGCTAAGATCGAAAGCCTCATGTGCCAGTAATTTCACCGGAAACCATACCCTTCGAACCGGAACACAGCAATGCGAGCATTACTGCTTGGCGGCAGAAATAGGTATGGTGGTAGTCCTTCCCCGGACGAGCTCTATCACAGAGAACTCTACTACTCTTACAGGTAACACAGTAATAGTAACACCTATACAGTTCACTGTGGTTTGCTTGAAGCATTATAATATCTAATATGTCTCATAAAAGCAAAGATGAAATCAACGATAACTTATTAACTTTATTGTATGTGTGTAGCTATAATGTAATAGTGTATATCCAATTTTATTGGTTACGTGTTCTTTCTTGTCTTTCTTATCGAATAGAAACGTGATCTTCATTTACTCTACCATTTTGTTGTGAGCCAGCTAGGTTACCAATTACTTCAAGGGCAGATCCATCCCGGTATGTATTATCATACATTATCCCCTCAGGGGTATTCGGCCTCATTATACCAAGCCTCTCAGACTGGACTTACTTATTTACCTCGTGCGCAAATGGAATTTCAATAAACTCTTGATAGAGGTCGGGCCAAGGACGGATAGGTTGATTTGGGTAAAGGAGTTGGCGTATTTGAAATGATTCCGTGAACTCTGCAGGGATTTTAATAAGAAATATAATATATTAAGACTTAATTAATTATTAAAACTTTGATTAAAAAATAGATATCACGGTGTAGCGGTAGACGAAACTGTCAAACTTACATGCCTTGCTTTTTTGTTGTAGAAGAAGTACTAAACAACAAAAAAAAATGAGTTTTATTTAAATAATAAATAAAAATAAGATAACGAATAGGTCGATGTTTCGATATTGAGAAATCCTTAAAGATGAAGTGCCTTTACCTCATTTAAAACAACGGTAAATACGGTTTTGAGCAAAATTTTCTGACCTGCGAAGTCTTATTACCTAGGTTTAAATTTAGAGACGAAGCTAAATAAAATATCGGCAGCTACAGGGCTACAGGACCAGCTCTGAAAAAAACAAGAGCTTCTGATAATCCTATTGGAATTCGATTGATTTCGTTATTGACTCCGAGCTGATCAAAAACTGACCAGTCGAGGGGGAAGCAGCATTCACTCATCCATTTGCAGCAATTTTCTACATTAACCACTGAGATGCTGTAGTTAATTCCGGATCATAAAGTTGCAGTCACAATCCCCATTAAATTGTCGTCTGCGATGTCGCTACCCGCCGTAAAAGATTTACGTCCTTCACAAGGAAACTTGAAGAAAGAAAATAAATGCTATGAATTTGTGATGAAAGCAGCAAGCGAAGCAAATAAATTGAATCGAGTACCAAAGAAATTATGTCCTTGACTAAAAGAACAAACTTGAAGTTCTTTTGCTAATTTGTTTAGGTTACTACTAACCTAAACAAATTAGCAACAGAACTTCAAGTTTGTTCTTTTAGTACCTACGTACTATTTTACTCACAGATAATTGAAAATTGAAATAGGTATCTACTGACTAAAACCGAATAAAATTTGCTACCTATGCGTGCCTAACGTATGTCTGGTTTTTGTTTGAATCACGCTGATGACGCGGAGTGGATTTGGAACACATTATGTTACACGAACGAAGACTTGTAAAATAATTAAGCTTGTAAAAAAGAAACCCCAATAGTTTTGCTAATGGCAGGCCTAACATAACTTTACATACAGTACATGATTATGAGTTCATTACTTCTCGATTCAGTCGATGGCATGGGTAGATGGAAGGCGATGACCCGCCACAGGCAACGTCCCGGCCTAATGGATACGTTAAACTTTAATGTGTCGAAGTATGTTGACCATTCTGCGTGTAAGTATAAACTATGCGCTAAAAGAAAGTGGCCAGTAAATGTTCAATAATGTAACTGAGTGCAGTGAACTTAGTAGAGCGTTATTTATTTTCAAAGACTAAAGAGAGGCATAAAAGTACTTAGTTACTTTTAGAATAGGCTTCAACGACATTTACAAGACTACACTTTTAAACACTACTAGAACATTTTCTGCTTACCTACTCTTGCTTCTAATCGATATCTATAAGTTTACAGAGATGTAGAAAAGCTTATAAATAACGATACATCGGTAGATTAGGTGCATTCAAAATAATAATATCAAGCAATGAGCTTTAAAATTGACTATGTCGTTACAAGCGGTACGGTCGATTCATCCTCCTATCTTCTCGAAACAGGTAACGTTTAATGAATTTATCTTGTCAGGCAAGGGGACCATTAACCAAGTTTACGAACAAATTACGAGCGCGAACTTGTGTCGCACCTTTCAAGTTTGCAATTACCGAGGAATTTGCCGAAATTCCGCTTCTGTGTGCCTAGCTTTTTACCATCGCATGTCACCGTATCGCTCTTCCGTTCTCGCGCAAACGAGCCAAGATAGCCGTTTATTGCTTGACAAGCTGCCAGCTCCTGAATACACTGAAAGAATCAATGTTCGGTACACTCGGCCAGAAATGAGCTGCGAATCAATATCTGCAAAGTGTCAACGTGTTTCATGTTCACGTCGTCGCACCGACACTTGTGCCAGCTTCACGCTGTTCCGTTTTATTAAACGCCATTTTACTGTCGCACTTTGATGCCATAAAAGCCTCCACAAGTACCCCTAGTTCTCTAAAATAAAACTGAAATATTTCGGCACCATTTTCGTTCTTGGAGTGTTGACTCTTCGCAACATTGTCTGTTGTTTTATAAATCGCCGGCTCTCCGGTTTTATGTTGCGTCGTTTGTATTATGCGCACCCCTTCCTCTTTACTGTTCCGCGCTGTTGGACCTTGATTTGGGAATTTCATAGAATAAAATCTTGCGCTGCGAGAAATACTTCGTCGACCTCGGGGTTAAGTAAACTGCTGCTACTTTAACTTTCTGGAACACTTCATCCGTCGCATCAAAGCATGAACAAAGTTGCTCATAAGTGAGATTAGCTGTGTGCGAGTGGGTGGATACTAAGTTCGCAACGGCTGCGAGAGATATAGCGAGTGTCACCACACCACCGACCGCACCGCTGTGAAACGGAGCATGTAGGTTAAGGGCCCTTGTCGCTTTGTTAGCGCGCTCTAATCACTGCCGGCCCTCGACGCCACGCGACTCGAGGACTCGTGGCGCACTAGCGTTTTGTGTCTCTCTTATGCAGGTCTACCGGGCTACGGGCAACTAATTTAATATTGCGATATTAACTCATTCATAGCCTGTAAGACCAACTATTTTAGAGCTGCAAAGTATGTTATAATGACAATCCCATAAAACCTTATACTGTATACCTACAAGTGACTTAGCAAACAAGCATGGTATCTAAGTGTGGACCCTTGTTATATCACCGACGTATCACTTGCGTGGTTAAAACAGGAATTGGCATGATGGTAGCAAGTACTTCCTAGTATAAACTCATCAGCAATGATGAAATTTTTGTGCCAGGAATTTTAGATATAAAGTTGTACTTACATAAGTGAAATAATTTCCCGGTAAATAACATTCGAGTAATCCCGCCTCCACGCGTGTTGCTGACAAAGTCAATAAAATAAGATAAATGGCAAGATGAACAGGCTTTCGCAATAATCAAGGCGGAGCGCGATATAAGTTTACGATTGCCGATAAATCAGAATAAGCAATCCTATCTCAATTTTGGCCGAACATGAAAAAACTGGCCACAATCCAAGGTATACAACTTTAAGTTCACCAAACGGAGTCTGCACCATATATTTGGGGTAAACAAACCGCGACCAGGGCCAAGTTTCATTTTCCATCGAATTAGTGAAATTGTTGGATAAAAATGCAAATGCCGTAAGGAATAAGGTTCGGAATGCGGTGGTAGCAATTTCAGCGTAACCACAAAATATGTCGGCCGGAGATACGACTTTCGCATCCATTATTGTTTTGGAGAAATTTATAGCTTGACGCTGGCCGTGTCTTGAATTTGTAATTGGATTTCATGAGAGCATTCGTTTGAGAATATTCTTATCATCTTATGAAAAAGTTATGAATAAGGTTTGTTTTTGCATGTCTTTTCATTTATCATTGTGCTGAGAAGGGAGGGAAGTCAAAGAGAGCACCTTTTTATTTAAAGAAAAACATTGAGAATACCGTCATCATTGTTGTAAATGCTTCCGTCTGGTAATGATCTGGATCAGTATAATTTGTAGACAGATCATCATCATCATCTTATCAACTGATAGAAATCCACAGCTGGACATAGATAGAGACCTTCTCCAAAGAGCGCCATGACGACCGATTTTGAGCCCTCACCATCCACCGACTTCCTGCGACCGCTTTAATGTCATCGGTCTATCGAGTGGGGGGCGTCCTATACTTCGTTTTCCATAGTGGTTATCGGTTCTGTGAGATGTCTAGTTAACTCAACAGTTTCATCTAAATCGGTCTCGCTTCTAAACCAAGCACTCGCCCACCGCCACCGAGGTTGTTGTATTATAATTTACTAGCGGACCTGCCCAGGCTTTGCACGGATGCTACAAATATAAACCTTCCTCTTGAATTACTCTATCTATTGCTGAAAACCGAATTGAAATACGTTACGTAGTTTAAAAGATATAAGCGTACATATATACATACATGAGACAGACTTCATTTTATACTGGACTACGTACAGATTACTATTTACGCACTCCAATATTTAAAGGTTATTAATTAAGTGGCTTTGCTTGTCCTCTTTGCTCGGGGTTTCCAATGGAGTGAGGGCAGCGGGGGAGGGGGTGAAACTCATTTCCGCTAGCCGTCGGAAGCCGAGACGGTCAATTAGAAAAAAAATATATTTCAAACCGAACTCTTTCGCATTTTTATTATAGGTAATTGGTTTTATTTTCTTTTCCTTTGCGTTTCTTTTCTAAACTGGTTGCGACTTGATATTATTGTAAATGCTATTCAGGCTTCGTCATATTAAGAGTAAAGTTTTCTTTGAGAAATATTTTTGTGTTAGTAGTAGGTACAGTTTTCTACTATTTCGCAGGTATATTCTCTATTATTAATTAAATCTTCCCTATAAGGAATCGCAAAACTATGGATTTATAAGTTACTTTATTTAGGCTTACTTTTTCCAGATTCTTTTTTGAAATAAAAATATTTGTATTTGTGTGAACCTATAGTAGACCGTTGCCATAGTGCTATTAGGTAGCTAAGTTTTTGTCTACTAGGTACCTACTTGAATCCAGCCAACATTACTTCTAAAAATTTGACTTCAAATAACTCCCAAATCGCGTCCAAAAAAAATGTAGCACATGAAAATTGGCAATGTTATGGAACTTAGGGTTGCGCTTCCAACGTCACTGGCAACTATCCAGGAGTGCTTTTCACATGCACGCAGTTTCCTGAACGGCACCGTAAAAATGCAGTTTTAGGAAGAAAAAGCATAGAAATAGACCAACAGGCTTAATCTTGAGAGTGTCGAGATAGTCATAGGCGCACGTGTCTTGAGTTTTTGATTCAGGTGTGTCAGCAAAAGTTCGATCACCGCAGTGCCAGGTATTCTACCTCCAAGCAGTGTTTGTGTGCTAGCATTACTTACTGCAGTGTTCACGTTTGAAGGGCACTGTAGCAAGTGAAATTACTGGGTGAAAACTACGTCTCTGGGTGACGAGCGCAGCGCTGTGTCACGAACAGGTGGGTAACCACAAGCTCAAAAGCATTATTCGATCAACGTTAGAATGACATTTCGGCATACAAAAAAACTTAAAAATATTTGGACACTACAGCTGTTATGAACAGACGTGGCGCCTAACATCAGGCAAATGACCTTCTTGTCATTGCTGACATAACATGAAAAAAAATATCATAGTGCATTTGTAGTAAAACTGAGTGTTTGAGGGCACTTAGGGCAGCTGTGTGCACGTGTAAAGGCACAAAGGCATGTCGGACACCAGCTCTGACATTACGAGCCCCTGTTGACCTATTTCAATATTTTTTTACATTCCATTTGGGATATGTTGAAATCCATTGGGATAAATCGCGCATGAATTTAGCTTAGGCGTGTCTTTTACAAAGGAAATTGTTTAGAAAATCCCTCCGCTTTGTAAATTGTTTCTTTTTATTCGACTCCGCAATCGAAGAGACTGTAAATACGTTCAAAGAGTAGGTAGGCACCTACTCTTTGAACGTATGCAATGAGAAAAAGATTTAACACCATAACCAAACTACTCATCATCACCATCATTAATATCAGCCAATAAAGGTCCACTCCGGTAGAGTCCCTGAACCACCGATCTTAAGCCTTAACCTTCTATCTACTTCCTGCGACCGCTACAATGTCATCGATGCATCGAGTAGGGAGGCCAATTTTGGGTATCGCCATTCGATAATTTCGACACTTGGGTAGAGTAATGAATTTATTTCATAGGTTGGATTCAACCAAACTTGAAATATTCCGCGGAAATAAAAAATGACAAGTACAAGTAAACTGTCAGTTTACTCGCGAATATATCTACGATTTACTCAGGGAATAGCGCCTATTCGAGTTTGGTCGAATCCAACCTTAAAAGTATAGTGGTAAGTATAAAAAAACATAATACTAACTTTAGAATTCTACTAAGTGTGTTCTAAGGCTAGTAGGTGTACAGTAATACAAAAGTTATCTCTAGCACTTTGCGTTGAACGCACGCCTTTGAATGTGAAATAGGTTTGAGAGACGTGTCGGTTGATGGCCGCGCGATTCCGAATTTAAGCAAAATGCATCATACATTCCTTTGACACCAAGTGTGCTTTTGAATAAGTTTATGTACATTGTAGGTATGTAGGTACTGTTGTTAAATTTACCATATAACTCACCTCAATCGTTGTTTTTATTTGTTACAGGTAAGCAGTGTCAAACAACATCTAAGCAAAACGGCCAAAAACAGTAGAAAATGGCAGAGGTTTAAAAAACAGAATGGTTGCTGGGATCTCAGCTGGGATGTCATAGATTATAACAACAGACTGTCGCCTGTGTTGCGGAGTGTCAGCGCGTTGTAATTATTTTTAATAATACTCGCGACGAAGCCACCATCTTGAATATTCATCCGATGGAGTTTCGCCATTATTTTCATTACTTTTCTAAAGCCTCTCCTAACCTAATTACTGCGCAATGAGCCATGGGGGACAACAGTGCAGCGTCCACGCAAATAATGAACCCTCGTTCCAAGATAGCGTGATATGAAATCATCTTTTTCGTTTGACGCTTGCTTACAATCTTTTTTTGTGTGATAGGTATTAGTATGACATGATAAAATGAATAATAATGTATGGTGCTCTCGGCGGATCTAGGCTTCCGTGAAGTTAGCCGATTGTGATGCGCAAAGACAATTTAGTTAGAAAAAGCTCCATTGCGCATCGAAACGGCTAACCTCACGGAAGCCTAGATCCGCCGAGAAAACTATACATAAGTTTTAGTTATGTCACACAAAAAAATATCGACTGGTTTCGGAGATTTGATAAGCTTTATTGAAGCGCCGAGCCAGGTAAAGTACTCGTAGGTACTGCTTAAATTATTTATTAGGTATAGTTTTGTATGACAGAAGCAGTAGAAGGTACCTAGGTTACTAGGAGTTTCCTAGGTGAGTTCTTCAATAGGTATGAAGAGTGGTTCTTCAATATGAGCATTGCTCTTTCCTGAAGTTTTTAACGAAACATTACCTATTCATAGCGTTTTTGTTACGTAACATTGTGGCATTTTTCATGACTTGGGTGACACAAGATCCTCATTTCAGATTTAATCTGTGAGATGGACGTGCTGTTCTACTTTTTATTGTGCCTATAAAAATGAGGCGTGTTCTTGCTTGATAACTTTAGCTGGAAGCGAGAGACAAGAATAACAAAATACAGTATTATTAGCTTATTGCGAACGTCCACCAATACGGATTGGGTTCGTGGTGGATTAAAACGCAATCACTCTCGATTTATAGTAGGCCAGTATCCTACTGTGGGAATATTGGAGGCCGGTCATGATTGCAAACGAAATCTTAGCTGTGTCGTAGTACTAATAATCTGTTCTGTGGTTGGGTATAAACAATAACATTACAAACTTACTTATTATGAAATGTGTGCCAATTATACATTGTGGTACTAAATGTTATATATTCGAAAAAACAGATAGGAAACTTCGCTTCATAATTCATATGCACGAAAACACCTGCAATGCAAAGTGATAAGGATTATATTCAAATATTACTCAACACGCGCTGGATTCATCAGTAAAAGAATGCAAAATTATTACTCATTTCATTTCCTTCCCGTTCGTGCTAGCAAGTTCGTTGTTACCTACAATTATTATGACCTCGCTACTCACAGCTAACTTTGTCAGCTAAATCATAGTCACATAACAGATATTAGTAGGTAGGTACTTCACAGTGTAGTTATCTTTAAGTATAAATCGTAAAGAATTTAGCTTTGCACAAGTATGCTTTCTATAACAATGTCCTAGAATATTTTTTATCTAACCGGATATTATGAATGATGCAATTCGGATATAAATCGTACCCAGCTTGAACGGCACATTACGGCGATACTATTTCTTATTTTCCATCGGGCACGTCGCGATAAATATATTCGCACAGAGGAATTCGTGAAGATGGATTCCCAAGCTAAGGGTACAAGCCGAGCTTTCTACAATGGTTGTACGTGTTTGCAAAATTGCTACCGTGCCAATATCACACGAAGGCAAAGTAGTTTGAAATATTCTAGAGTCTGGAGTCTAGGTTTCTATTTAATCTCTCTTTATGAAGCTTAACTCAGAGAAAATAAACAAAGAGTTTACGTACATAGGTATTTGTGTTAGTTTAGTATCACTAGCTACGCCTACTATGTAAACTACAGGGCTAATAATGCTATCTTAGCCTTACGAATGGCTATCGATTTAATTATAAAATATGATTGTGTAGTATAGGTATTTTTATGTTAGATATCGAGTCACGTCACTGATGAACATACCATAAAATGTTTATAGGAAAGCGTTTATTTTTAGACCTTTGAGTATCCGAAATATAGATAAAGATATGTGTTTATTAGATGTAAGCTTCTTACTTGTTACTGCGTAAAAAATTTACCACACCCCATCAATGTTCTAGATACGTGAAGCTCCAAGCTGTAATCACGATCTCATCCACAATTGAATCGTCTTGATTGCCTGAACCACCAACACTATCGTTCCTCCGGAATCCTATCAAGTTTCATTACATTATTATAAATACCTCCTAAGTAAATTTCATTAGTTCGTGTCCTTTGAGCATATTATGCAACAGGCAGATTATTACCCGGCCGCCGGGTGAACAGTTCATCAGTATTCCAACCGGGTAGTCTCATCAGGCGACCGCATTATTCGCGCTACGCCCGGGTCTTGCAAAGAAAGAGCCTTTATACCTATTCAGTTTCTATGCTACAGAACGTACCCATACGGTTAGATTTATCAAGAAAAGAGTATTGATCAAGTTTAATACGCAGAACTACTTTTATTTAAAGCGAGTAATTTTCTGTTTGAAAACCTTATGTGCGCAATGCCAGTGCGAAACATACGGTGATGAAAAATATCGTGAGGAAACGGCATGTCCTAGTACTACAAATTCGAAAGACATGTGCCATCCACCAATCCGCAAGACCCTATCACTCTTGTTGGAGAGTAAGCCAGTGTCCCAGCATTGGGAATATTACAAGGCTGCCATGATGGTAATGTGTTAGTAAAAGAACCTTATTGATCGAGCGAGCGAAGCGAGCGAAGCGTCTCAGTTTCGAGATTGGCCAAAAAGGCTTTTGGTTGTCAGTTTGTCCGGTTATTTTGTATGACCGGATATGGTCGCCTACAGGTCGCATTTTTTAACCAATCTGGTTGAAACTTGGTATACAGGTTCTATGACTTTATAGAATTTGATTGTCGTCGGGGATTTTTGATATGGGCGTACTTTCTCCAAAAAGGGACAAAAAGGGGGCTGCTGAATATCTCCGCCTAATGTGATTTGATTTCGATGGTTTTTATTTTACTTGAAAGGTAAGTATTAACTTTAAGTTTGTCTAAAATTTGGTGAAGATCTGATCTGGATCTTCAGCGTGATGAGCAAAATAGTTCCTCAAAATGCAATAAATATGTTGCTCATTTTACAAGTTTGTGCTTGCGAAGTCTACTGTTCGGAGAACTGCTAGTAGGTAACCAAATGTTTGTGAATTTACCTAAATCACAAAAGACTGTATAGCGTTGTGTTAGTAGGTACCTGGGGATTGTTTGTCCGATCGCCTTCTGGGGTTCGCGTTGCTACATCGAACGTGAGATTTCGTTAGCTTTGTCTCTGGTTTCATTCGCCGCCGATCGATATGCGAATGTTTTTTAAGACTTGGTAGCACTATTTTTGCCACAATAATTGTTTGACTTTAGATAGGGAATTTGCATTACCATACATTTGGCACAAAACATTCGGCATAAAAAAATAAGGGTACTGTGAGTGTGAATGACAATTAACTCCAAATAAACGTTTAGTTACTCGATTTAAATTGTTTTGTATAAACCCTAAAATAAAACTAATGCAAAATATTTCAGTGATTGTTATTATTAAAATGCAATTTAATTTCATTCCAATAGGAACTTTAATTTCCAATTGATGAATGATGCTATCATTACTTCGTTGAAGAACACGCTCTATCGAATATGAAAGAAAAATGATCGGAAAATGAATCATGGGAATGCGCCTCTATACCCTGATACATTTCTTTGTTTCTGATAGTTGACTTGTTTTCCAGTTTAAAACTTTGTTCTGTTTCGACAAAGATACCCACTGGTCTACTTCGTTTTGTTGTTGAAATAAACGAGAATTGCAGTCAGTATAGAGTCAGGCGAGGTTCCGATTGTAGCGCAACCGTGCGGACAGGGCAGAGTTTCGAATTGTGTTCAGACTTGAGAGTAGTATCTGATTGTCCAAAGCAATACCACTAAGTTTTGTGGAATCAGTTCTAGTAGTTGCGAGGTTTGTACAAAATGTTTCAAAAGAAATTGATAGGGTTATAAAAGAGTATTTATTACAAAAGATGTAAAGTTTTTTTTTATTAGCCGACGGAACTTTTGTAAACAGGCTCGCCCGGTGGTAAGCGGTAACCTTTGCCAATTACACATCTACATTACCCACGTATTCGTACGTACCAGAGGTTGTAATGTAGAATGTAACGCATGACTAACTAACACTGGTATACATAGTTGTCTCAATCTCGGTTTTTTTTTGTAAAAACAAAATGGATAAATTCTGGTTTACGTTCGAGTATGACGTGTCTTATACGACACAATAACTTCTTTGAAACATAAATAAAAAGTCTCATCCGACTATCTTAGTTAAGTACAAATAATTCAAAATATAAGATATTATACCGTCCGGTCCGCCCCAAGCTGCGCAATAGGCACATCCCTAACATAACAAAATACGTGCCTACTCGACGATTCTCTTTGTATTTTTACGAAACGCAATGTCACCCTTTCTTTATTTTTCCCTGTTTCCGGGTCACATAAGTACTTGTCGCAGCAACAAAAAAAATGCTTATTTTCAATTATGTGAAACTCTAGATACAGTGTTACTGCTATGCTCTCTTGAAAGCCTTTTCATTTAAATAAGTAGGTGTCACGTAGCCTCATTAAAATTTAAGGCCGTTTGATGGCCCTCGACAGATAAGCCGTTGCGCGTGATATATTCTAAATCCTATTTTATACACATTAAGGCTCTGTTTCGAAGGATCATAGTTGTGATTGCTTTAGTTTCATAACTGCATAGATTACCTACGTAGCGAGGGGGTAAAGTAGCTAAACTACCACTGAGCATAAAAGGGGATCATAAAAAAATTGTTTGATGTCTTAAAGACATAGATTTTTAATAAATTTTTTAATCGTTTATACAAAATTATTCATTCAACCGATAGATCAATCCTAATAATTACTTACGGTTGGTCTGGGTGTTCACGTTTGTCAAAATTTATAATATTATATCATGTACCCATAGTGTAGAATATAGATAAGTTATTTAGAGGATCTACTTGATAAAATTCGCAATTATGAAATTAGGGAGAACCTAGGGCATGTTCTCACAAAAGTAGCTAAGTAAAGTTAAAGAGTAAAGACCTAAGTGCCACTTTTCCCGAGAAAGTAGGTAATCCTCAGATAGGTGGAAAGTACAAGAAGGCAGTAAACTTAAAGGAATTTATGAGGGAGCAAGGAGAACTTGTGCACAAATTAAGCCCCTAACTTCCCAATTAGAGGCGTTTTAGGTGAAGCGGCCCGTTCATGATTCGCCCATGAAACTTCTCGAATGTTCGGAGCAGGAAATTAATGATTGCGTTCAGGAAATAGAGTTCACATCGTTTATTAAGTTTCCAATTTGCTACAATATGGGTATAGCGGCCATTACACTCTGCTCGTAATATTAACCGCCTCCATACAACTATTTGACTAAGTAGGTTTTTCAAAACATTTTTTTACAAAATAATATTAGTCATCATTATCATCGCTCGCCATGAGCCTACTACGGTACCACAACACTCAGACCAGCAACAAATATTAATAGATCATGCAAACTTTTGTCCTGAAGCGGAAATCGAAAGCAACCAGCATTTCAATCAGGCACCCGCCCACCCCACCACCGAGCTAGACTTAGTACTGTGTTCAACACATAATTCTAATTAAGTGCGGCTATGCGTTTTTAATTATGAATAGCAGTTAAATCTGACGTGTTTAATGCTTTGACAACTAACTAATTATACATTTTTACAAACGGGTGTTTTCACGTACCGGTATATCGGTGAAGAGGTACCGACACTGTTTCGACTCAATTTCGAGAGTCTTCATCAGGGTTGAGTGACACGGCGAGCGTCTTCCTCCGCGTCGCGATATGCACTGCGGGCTGCGGCTCTAGCAGCGCGGCTCGACAGGCGCGCGGGTGGGGGGGAAGGAACTTGTGTTATAGGCGAAACAGTGTCGGTACCTCTTCACCGATATACCGGTACGTGAAAACACCCGTTTGTAAAAATGTATGATGTAGTTCACGATAGTTTTATGAGTAAAACTAACTAATTGTAATTAGCGAGTTAATCACAACTATAACATTACCTACGTAGTTTACCTTTTTTTCTGTTTGGATTTATTTTATGTTTCTATCTAGGTATCGTTGTGCAAATCGACATAAAACTTTTTAATAGATATTATTTACCAAATCTTAAGTCGCTGGAGGAAAACTAGTGGAACTATGAAGGAAGTTTTACTATTAGTAATATATACAGGGTCATTCATTATCAACCTGACAAACTCAAGGGATAGGTTCCACACCTAAAAAAAAAAAAAATCTACCTATAATTTTTTTTTTATGTATGTTTTGTCTTAAAAATCACAAGTAAACAAAAAAAAATCGATTACGTTTTTCCGCTCAATTATAATTTATCATTGTTGGGAATCGAGTTAAGCGACGTAATAATGAAATATTCGAGTGTGCGCGCCTCGTAGCTGGTCAAGGACCCGCACTTCATTGACGCGCGGGTCACTAACACGTGCCGAGCGCTGCCTTTTCGATTTCTAACAAGGATAACTAATTATGAAGCAGAAATACGTATTTTTTTTTTAAAATTTTATAAAAAAAACGTTTAGAAAAAAAAAAAAAGTACAAGTATTTTTTTTTTATGTGTGGAACCTACCCCTTAAGTTTGTCAGGTTGATAATGAATGACCTTATATATTGGTTAATAACAGGTAAATAGCAATTTAGTTGTTCTTCTAGTTCTGTGGTTGTCCTATACCCAAATAAGTGACTACAAAAGCTACCCTTTATCTTGGAAAAATATGCGGTTCCCGTGTTCCGTGAGAACGGAGTCGCGGACAACAGCTAGTAATCTGTAAACGATGCAGCATGTTTTATTCACTGTAAGTACTCCATAAAACTTTTCAATGCATCATTGTTGTTTCACGAATATGACGAAAAAGCTAAACCATGTTCTCGAAATGACTCTATCCATTATCACACCATTGCTCTACTCCCTGCCACTAAGCTGTCATTCCAGTTACACAGTATTTGAATTAGAATAAAGGACGGCACTGAAGACACGACCAAACTTCCGAATGGCCGCCTCTTACCAGAGATATCGACGTTTTGTTTGTGTGTTGTAGAGTTTGCCATATTAAATTTTAGGAGGTCAAAAATCGTCTGATCGTTTTCGGGTACAAACACGGTCAGCTATTTTGGAAACGGATAATCTTACAGACATAAGGTTAATTTTGCAAAAATAATGACCTGAGCTAATTGAATCGTAGAATGAGGTATACCTCTGATGGTACAGTTGTCGTTGGTCAATACCGTTGTTATAATGGGATGAGAATTTTAATCAGTTGAGTATTATGAGTTTGACTATAATGGTGATTGAGATTCTGGTATGTGATAATATTTGAATTTCAATAGCTTTCTAAATAACTCGTTCACATCAATAGCTATTGAAATTCATGTAAACTTTCGCATTTATAATATTAATGTGATTTTATAGTTAAGTATAGATAATAGTTTATAATAATAGTTATAATATAGTATGGTGAGACGAGATTACGTTTACCGTAGCTTTGTTCGCGTCATCATGTGCCCAGTCGAATCACCTAAATAATCGTTTGTGTTTATTCCGCACTCTTCGTCACGATCGTCATTTCCTGCTGAAACAAAGGCTTTACGAAAATTGACACAATTTCACTCACAGCGATATCACAAAAGACTCATTCCACAGAGTTTAATATCCTTTATCTCTCAACATCAGCCACCAACGTGGAATGTCTCGTAATTTCGACAGAGAGAGTCCAATTTGTCGCTTGCTTGTAAACTTTGTTTAACTTGGTAAGTTGCAATACTGTGCTGATTTAAACTGTGTTTACCTACGGTTTATGAGAAAACTTCTGAGTAATTGTCTTTTGGACCTTTGTCTCGTTGTATCTAGCTTTTACTTGGGAGCGCTCGTGACGTAGCTGGCTAAGTTGTTCTTATCAGATCAACTAAGTTAAGCACTGCTCCGCGGGGTCATCATTTGGATGGGTGACCGTCAGTGGCAATTTCAACTGAGCGCTCCCGTGCTTCGGCGGGCACGTTAAGCTGTCGGTCCCAGCTTTTTAAAAGTTGTTAGGCCATGACAGAGGCCTTCGGGCGGCGTAGAAACTCTGTCACCAGAGTTGGCCACTAACTCATACGAACGGACGAACGAACGAACGAACGAACGAACTCGGATGTTACGCCAGGTTCGTGGCAAGTAAAGTTTTGGGTGTCGAAATAAAAACAGCATTTCTTCTACAGATGAGTGGTGAGATAAGTATTAGGGCGCTCTACATATAAGACAGCTCTCTTATCAGGTGTAAGTTTAAAAAAATAATTAATCAATTACTTACACTTTTTTATCATTTCATACAAAAACAGTACCTCAACAAAAAATTATTACTACAGCAGGTAGATAATATAAAAGTTCGAAGTCACAATAATTCTTGTTTCTATTCTGTGCTATACTGCAGTAGCGAAGGCGTAGTCAAGATTAACAAAGTGGTATCCCGTCCCTTCAAATTTGGAAAAGGCGTACGACAGGGATGCATTCTGTCACCTGTACTATTTAATGCATACGGCGAATTCATCATGAGGCTAACATGTAACGAATGGGATGGAGGAGTGCGTGTTGGAGGAGTTAAGCTCACCAACCTCCGATACGCTGATGACACGACTCTTCTAGCCGCCAGTGAAGATGAAATGGTTAGGCTTTTGAACAGAATGGAGCGTGTCAGTAATGATCTTGGCTTATCCATAAACAAATCTAAAACAAAGATCATGGTGATAGATCGTGCAAACAAGCTGAATATTACTGGTGCACTTAATCTGCAAACTGTGGATAACTTCATCTATCTAGGTTCTAACATCAGCAGAGACGGGTCTTGTGAAACTGATGTCAGGAGAAGAATAGGAATGGCCAAGAATGCCATGTCACAGCTCCATAAAACGTGGAAAGATCGAAACATCTCTTTAAGAACGAAAATAAGGCTAGTTCGGTCGTTGGTCTTTTCAATTTTCTTCTATGGGGCTGAGACTTGGACGCTGAAAGCTTCAGACCGCAAACGCATAGACGCTTTCGAGATGTGGTGTTGGAGAAAAATGCTTAGAATACCATGGACTGCGCATCGAACCAACGTTTCTATTCTAAGTCAAATAAAAATTACAACGAGGCTATCGTCAACCTGCCTCAAGCGAATTCTGGACTTCTTCGGACACATTGCCAGAAAGGACGGAGATAACCTTGAAAAACTTGTGGTTACTGGCAAGGTGGAAGGAAAAAGGTCGCGAGGTCGTAGCCCAATGCGTTGGTCCGATCAGATTCGCACCACACTGGACACATCTGTCTACGATGCCCTGCATGTAGCTAAGGACAGAACAAGATGGCGTACCATCGTCAAAGAGAGGATCATGAACGGAGGTGGTCACGACCCTCAGATATGAGGAATACGAATAATGGAGGAGGATTCTGTGTTTTTTATTTCAGTCAATACCTAGATATTTATTTAGCACTAGCTGTTGCCCGTGACTTCGTTCGCGTGGAACTCTGGAATCGTACTTTTGTCCGGGATAAAAACCTATGTCGTAGCCTATGTCCTATTCCCGGTCATTATCTATCTATGTTTTAAATTTCAGCCAAATCGGTTTAGTGGTTGTCGAGTTCTAAAGGAACAAACATCCACTCAAACTTTCGCATTTATGATATTAATATTAGTGTGATAGTGTGACTAGCTGACCCGCGCGGTTTCACTCGCGTTGTTTTTCCATATTTTCTCATAGTTTAAACCTTCCCTGGACTCTTACAAAAATATGAGGACCAAAATTAGCCAAATCGGTCCAGCCGTTAGCGAGTTTACTAACTTACTTTTACTTTATAAGACTATGAAAAAGAAGGTTATCTTAATTTATTTTACATTGGTACAATACTAATCGTCCTATTATATTTTTGCACAATACAAGAGAGTTGAATAAAAACTTCAAATTTAATTAATTTATTTTTGTTGTAAAGGCAAACGGTGGGATAAACCGACCAGTCTGCAAAACAGTTTCCATTTAGCATCGTAGTTTGTCTCCCAACGGCAGCAAGTCGAAAATAAAACTCGCGTTTCCTCTGAATAAACAACCTCCCATTTAGCTTCCGTTTTGAATTTCCAGCAGTAAACGACTTTGTAGCTTTACTAGTGCAGGAGTCCTCATTAAGCTGAAATTCCTCTTCACTCAAGTGAGACATGGCCTTGGCATACTGCCTCACTTTTCTCACTCACTCAGTAGCTTTTCCTATTTAAACGACTCACATATCGCAGTGAAGCAAACCGCAGTTGCGCCGCTAATTCTGAGGTAAATTATGCCACTCAAATTGTGTCTCTCTGTGAGTTTGATTGTGTGAAACCTGAAATTAAGTTAGTTAGGTAAGTACTATTTCAGGTCCTAACACTGATATTTCATGTTTCAACTAGCATGTAGTGTTTTAGTTGGATAAATTTGGTTCTGGAAATATATTTGACAAGGCATTTTTTCCATACCTACACATTGAGTCGTGTAGGTTGGGCCTCAATTTTTTATTTTTTTATTAATTTAAAACCACAAATTATTTAACATTAAACTGATTAATGTACTCTAAAAAACAACTAGGGTTTGTCTGAGTACTCACATTCGTCTATATAATTTGAATACCTAATAAAGTAAGTAAGTAAGTAAGTTCCTATGAGTCTGTGATGGTCAACTCTAGTGACAGAGGTACCGCCTGAGCATCTTAACTATCAATTTGCCTTAGAAAGTTTTTTATTGCAGATGCGTTTTGATTTATTTTTTGTATTGGCGCTTCTAAAATATTATTGTAAAATCGTACCGAATCTGACATCCGAAGTAAAGTAATTTATAATTAAAGTCGCTCTTCAGAGAATCAAGATTATGAGCGTGCCCGAACTTTGTTCTCGATCCCTGTAGATGAATTTTTAATGAACTTTTATATCTCGACAGTGATTTTACTTTTCTGTTCGTTTAAGTTTCACTTATAACGAGTATTTCGTACTTTACATTGTTAATTTAGGACGATGCAAACTTTTGTGATAACAATTCACGAGTAGCCTTCCTCTTAATAGGGTTACCTTCGGAAATTGTATAGCCATAAATTACATTAGTCGCGTGGTTTAAACGCACTGCTTGATTGCATAGATTTGACAGTATCGAATAAAAAAAACTCTAAAAGCAATGTAATCGCTAGCGTGCGCTATGTGAGCGGCGTATTCACCATAATGAACAGGAACATGTTTATTTTGCCTGATCTTAAAACCACTTAAGAATGTAGAATATTAGTAAGTATCTAAGTTCAGCACAGCGGTTTATACTAACTTTTTTCATTAGCCCCAAAACGAACCCCTTTTCTTACACAATTTCTCGAAACAGCAGCTCAGAAATGCAGGCAAACTTAACTGCTTACCCAATTATATGCAAAGCGTGCGAGCATTTTCACGAAAATGGGTTTTTCGCTTGCAGAAAATGACTTGAAAATACAATATTTTGTATAATTAAGTCGTTTAAGCGGCACCTAGTGGCCTAATTAAATATTTAAGCAAGAAAGGGCAGCGTGATTAAGATAATATTCATTATGGAAACGTTGAAGTTTGGAGTAAGGACATAGCGGGGAGCGTGAGGTTAGATATCGATTCGGTTTGGTTAGGCTTGTGAAATTACACGTTTATTACAATTTTCTTGGACAGTTTCAGTAATAACTTATGAAAGTAATATTATGACGCATTTGTACTTATGCTCTGACTTATACAATTGTGTTTAGCGAATCACATTTAAAAATGTTTATGCACACTGACTTTAGTTATTAAAAAACCCACGAACATAGTAAGAAATTGCGATTTTAATAAAGATTGAAGTTTTGCAGGACGTCAGTTTTTTTTTTGACCTAACTTATTTACTTTCATCATAATTTTGAATGCCCAATGCATTATCACAAAAAACCATCACAAAAAGGGCCAAAGCAGAAACTTTACCCCATATCTTTGCAGGCTTGAGGCGGGCCGCGCCCATCCTTATCTGAAGGACTCTCCGCCCGCCTTATCTCAGTGTTGGTGCTTCACAACTTTTCACTTTCTCGCAAAGAGCTGTCTCCTTCAATTTACATATTCATGACATGACCTTTCACTTATAAAACGCTGGCAATCTGCAAAAAACTGACCAATCTTTTTTAGTTTTATTTTCACCAATAGCAGAATTTATCATGATTTGAATTTTTAGCTGTTTTTTAGGTGTTTCCTTACGCCACTCGGAGGAGTTTTTCTTGGAGGATTGAGCTCTTTACCTGGCTTGATTAAGTAAAATATCCTACCTACCTTTACGATCTACTTTATAATCATCACTATTATCAGTCCGGTGCTCAGCTCCCCCAACGGTTGTCTGTTCTCGATAATGTGACCAGCCCACTGCCACTTCAGTTTTCTAATCCTCTGTGCTATGTCGATAACTTTGGTTCTCTGTCGGATAATCTCGTTGCGGATTTTATTTACTCAGATAAACTATCATTTTATTTTTATTATTTTTACCTAATATTTGAACGTACTTTAAATTACCCTCTATTCTCAAAAATTACTTAGACCTTTCTCCTAGAATCTTAAATTTTTTTCAATGGGGCATAAAATCACTTTGAATCATAGAAAGAATCCTATCTTTAGTAAAAAAAAGTTGTCTGTTTTTTTTTCCAATTTTTTTTTTTTAATACAATTTATTTCTTTTTTGGAATTGGAATTTACAAGCACCACTCTAACCTGTAATAAACGATAAAGTCAACATCACTTAACGACTATTAAGAAATAGCTTATGTTTTATAGCTCCATAATCCATCGCTATGTAATCGAGTAGATTCTCATTACGGAGACGAAGGAGGCATAAATCACTGAGCACAATTCTCGAAACAGAGGTGTTTGATCCAAGTTCATAAGACTCGCGATCAAGAAGGGTTTATGTTGCAATAAAAAAAAGCGTATAAGCACACTGCCACGGTACAGTATTCGAGCATTCTTTTAATTTTGATGGAGAATAAAAAAGGACGGGCTTTGTCTTTATTAAAAAATAAATTTTTTGGGCAATATATTACAGAGGTACCTCGTATAGCACCATCTTTCTAAAAAGTATTTCAGAAAAAGTAATTCAAAGCTCAAAAAATAAATAATTTATTTGCTTTAGATTTAGAAAGATTCTTATCATCATAGTTTAAGAAACGAAAACTGCTAATGCCCTACACTGTAAGGCCTACAGCAATTACTGCTTCCGCTTATGGCATGGCCCGTAGACCACAGGCGCCATAAAACCGTCGTTCATTCGCCGTCAAGTCGTTAGCGATGGTTATCTCCGGAGTTAGCAGCGATGCTATAGAACAGCGCTATCGTTGTGCTGTAGCCCTAATGTCCTAGCCTAGTGGTTTACAATTTAGTATAATCTATGTGTGCCTCTAGCGAAACTCGTTAGATAGCGAGCTGCTATTTTTTGACCAACTCTGAGCCTTACTGCATAAGAAATAACCCTCTATTTTAATAAGATTGTATGGTTGAATGCAAAGGTTGAAGCAGACATATCGGCCGTCGTCGGTCGCCTCTTGTTATTTTATGGGGCGATGAGATGGTGATTAGTGTATGTTGCAGTATTTTCAATTTACTTTTAGGTTTTTTAAGTTAAGTTATGTTTTAATTGTTTAAGTTTTTCATATCAAAAAAAGTTTTACACAAACCATTCATTACTTAAATTATTTATAGTTATAAGTGGCAATTTGTATACCAACAATAATTTCTTGACTGAGTTTTCGAAGGTTTATAATGAAGATGGACCTGCATAAATTGAATCGTCACTATTTATCCATCCGTCAAGCCACTTCAAGCCACTTCAAGCAAGACACCGGACCTGAGCAATACACCAACGCAATTCCTAAAAGGGCAAACGTGTTCCTCGAGTGAATAGGTTTAAGGCGGTTCGCCCATTTAAAAAGCACCAATTGACGTGACTCGACTAACAACATAAATATACGATTTATGTTGATTTCACGCTCGAAAATTTTTCGATTTATAAATAAAAATGAAATAGTGCCGGACAACAGAGATTAGTACTACGTACAGAATGGCCACTCCCTACCTCTCATCTGTTTTACCTACCTCACCCGGTCGCAAGTTTGCCGGCACCTTTTAGACAGCATTGCGCCACTGAAGTCTAAAAGAAATTGTCTTTGATATAGAATCACGTCACTCGGTGTTTCTTAGATGGGCGAACCAACTTAGGTACTTCCGAGGGCGTAGGACGTGGGTTCAGGGCAAATGTCTTGGCTATTTCTGTTACCGCTTAGCTTTCTCTAAGCCGACAATAATGAACAAATACGTAATTGTTTAAAATTGTCTATGTAAGTTAAGTTAAGCTAGATTCAATACCATAAATAAATATTAGAGAACATTTTACACAGTGTCATTTAATCCCATACTACCCATACTAAGCAAAGCATATACTATGGAAACTAGATAACTTTTATTTTTATTTTTTATTCACAATAGGCTTGCGCTTGACCACTATTTCGCCTGATGTTAAGCGATGATGTGGTCTACGGTGGAGCACGCTTGCCTAAGAGCAACCTATTCACTCGTGACTTGAAGACACCCAGGTTATAAGTATCGGGAAACACAGACTCTATATATTTTTGTTTCGTCCCACTGCTGGGCAAAGGTCTCCCCCAAATCCCTTCAACCACAAAACACCCAGAAATAAATATTTGCAGATCATGCAAACATTTGTTCCGCCGTAGCAAACGAACCCACTACCTCTCGGTAATCTCGCAGGTACGGTGGGGAAGCGGTAGCACCGTCAATTGAAACGTTTTTACATACACACTCGTGGTAGAGCAAAAATGAGATCTGCCGTTTAAAACACTGCAAAAGATATTAATTCAACTGCCGCCAATAAAAAGCAGGCAACGCCATTTATAATATCATAAAACATAACATGCAGTGGGTAGGTGGCCATATATCCGTCTGTATAGGCAATTTATAGCAGCCCCGTCTAGACATAACTCATAAAATTTTAAAGTCGAGATTCTGTTTGTTCACAGTTGAAAAATGGCTGTAACATACGTAGGTAATATTAGTTTTACTCGACTTGAACAGAGATATAAAAAGTATTTTAGAAGAACTTAGAGAACTTTTAGTAGATAGTTATCCACCTAATCCGCTTTGGTACCGCGTTGTCACTCTTGCTAAAGTAAAAGCCAGTGTTCCAGAGATGAAGCACTTTAGTATTATTCGATCTCACAATGATTAGATAAATATATACGTTTTGACGAATAATAGAATTGATATTGATATATTGAAAATGATAAATTAAGCTTTTGACTTAGGTATGATAAATAAACGATTTGACGAATTGCGAAATTGACAAATTAAGCTATATGACATGGTAAGAATATGGAAACAAGTATTTGACGACTGTCTGCGAAATCCCTAGCAAGAACATTGGCTGGCTTGACGTTTCAAATGTAAATTAGGGCTCAATAGCCCTGTATAAAATGTCAACAATATTAAGATAAGAGAAGATAAGATATTTTTAATTGCTAATGTTTACAAAAAGATCTCAAATAACAGTAGTTGGTACATGTATGTTCTACCATACAGGCATGCAAATATATAGTTTACATTCTAATAATAAAAAAAAAACTGCAGTAAAGCCTCTAAAAAGCAACATTAAAGATAGAGGCAATAAAAACAATATAGATAGCCATTCAGTCATCATCAGTGTCCGCAACGCCAGTATTTTACGGACGAAGTGACGCGAGTCGAGGTCCATGCGGCGACTGTCACTATAAATCTCGCAAACTGCGGACGAGTCCGACCAACTCCGCTTCGTGTCACTTTAATTCGCGGTCCAGTGTTTATTTACATAAAGCTGGTTAGTGACGGTAAGAACATCTCCGTTATAGCTCAGTCAATTTGACTAAGGCCTGGGTCAGGTTTGTACGATATGAGTTACTCAAGCTGCAATTATTACTTTTCCTTTAACATGTTTGTTAACATGTTTCTTTGAATATTTTTTATCTGGACATTTATTTCTGACGAATTAACTGTACCGTGTATACTGTTTGTCAACTTTGTCACAACATTAGCTTATTTTTTCAAACTATTTACTAGAACGACGCTATATTCAAAAGTTTTGAAAAGCTTTGGGTTTAGGTCCTCGTAGGTAGACATTAAATTCGTCAACTTTAGCAGTCACGTAGTTTGGTGATTTGGAACTACCGTTAGAAACCGACTTAGCGTTCGGTTCTACAAAAGTTTCAGCCTGCAAATTCACTCTTAAATTTTTAATGAAAAACCACCCGCGAAGCTGGAAGTTTGCGCCGCATTCTCAATGGTATGCACGCCTTAACTACTTTAGGAACTTATCGAGCGGCCTGCCAGAATCTTGAATTGCCTCGTAAAGGTACCGCCTGAGGTGTAATCCGACTTCAATACCCTTTACTAGAAATGCTTATCCCAATATGAAGTCACGTATTCCGTGAACCCAAGTTGGTTATTTTCTTTCAAGAAAACCCGTGATTAATTGCAATTTGAATTTTGTAATAAAAGCCAATATCTTCACTAAGACTTACGGTTGCATGCATTGCATACATGTTTGAATGTGCAATGATGATCATGCAATGAATGCATTAAGTTCTTATTAACCGGAAAAAACCTTGCAAAGTGTGAGCCTGAGGTAACGCTAAAAACGCTGTCAACGGTCCCCTTTCCTCATTTCCCAGAAAGAGTATGCAGAGCAGATATTAATAGAGGCTCAGATACTCTTCGTTAATATGAGGGTTTATTAAAGAGACTCGAATTTTTCGCGTGTTTTTTTTTACTCGAAGAGGGGAGTTAATCTACCTCCAGTAGAGTTGACTAGCGGAATACGGGAATAGCCGGAAAATGCCAGTTTTAAAATGCTGCCGTGCGTGTTAATTTTTTGTTGATATAAAAAACCATGGCCCGTAAGCCGTAACAAACTCTATGAAAAGGTTCTGTAAACTTTGCATCCATAAACATATCGACGCACACAAGTACATAATAATAATTGTTATTAAATTGTTTCTGTTATCGACAAATCAGCGGACGTTTGTTTGAAATTGTGTTTAATTGTTTTATCCGCTTTAAATATGGCGCGTTTGGAACATTTCTATTGGTGACGCTAATCTTATTAGCCGGATTGAAACCACACGTCTCGAAAAGCCGGACAATTACGAAACTAATCCAAAGAGATGAGCACAAAATGAAATGGCACTCACGTGCCTTTTCTGTGTTTTCTTTGCATATATGAGCTCGAGTATTGGCGGTTTATATCGTTTTGTGATCGCAAAAATGACGAGCTTTGGATGGGATGGATTTTTAATTGAATTGCAACGGTTAAAAGGTTTTTAAACCGTTTATTGCATGGAAAATTTGGCTCGGTTTTCTGTAACCACGAATTTAACAAAAAATAACCGTGATTTGAATGATTCGTTTAGAAGAAACGGGAAACTACACTTGGTGGCAGAAATACGTGTGGTAGTTCGGGTACGGTGGTATAGTCAACTCTAAAAGCACTTATTTAAAGAACCTGTGGCAAAAGTTTAGTTACTTACACTTAAACTTGCAGTACATATCTAATTGTTTTCAACATGTTAGTAAATTATAGATTTTTAAAGTACTTAATTAATACAATATTACTTTTTGACTTACCAAAGAGATACCTACTAGTGAGTTTTTACTCAGTATCTCATCCATAACAAAAAGCACTTCTATTACGAAGTACGAAGTACTTACTTCGTGGCCACATATATTTTTTACCATTAAAAATGCAGGGCCCATGTAGCTTTCACAGATTTCAATTTACATAAACTTTACGACACAATGTGTAAGTTTTACATACGAAATTGGTCCCAAAAGATGTAAACAAAGTTTGAAATTTCATATAAACTTGCCTGAAAGGACTGCGCAGTAGTTTTATTAGGGTAGGTAGGTATTATAGTCACTTTGTTGTTGGCACGTCCCACCGTAAAGTCCGACAATAAAGTATAATTTGACTAAATAACGTTAGCATTAAATTCTCAATATTTATAGCTCTGGGGCTTAAATTCTTAGCATGTTATCTAGGGGTAATGAAGAGATAGGGATCTGTAGCGTGTATAATGTTTAATACTTACTGTTCGTTTGTTCGTTCGTTCGTATGAGTCAGTGGCCAACTCTGGTGACAGAGTTACTAGGCCGCCCGAAGGCCTCTGTCATGGCCTAACAACTTTGAAAAAGCCGGGACCGACTGCTTAACGTGCCCTCCGAAGCACGGGAGCGCTCAGTTGAAATTGCCACTGGCGGTCACCCATCCAAATGATGACCCCGCGAAACAGTGCTTAACTTCGTTGATCTGTTAAGAACAACTTAGCCAGCTACGTCACGAGCGCTCCTTAGATATTTACTGTAGATACACTTGATATAATGTTTTTTAAGTTTAAAAAAAATGTGCTTTTGTGTCTAGGTGTTTTGAAACCGTAGTTCTGGAGGGACGAGATTTTATAGCAATATTAAAATAACATTAAACTGTTTTCTTGTATGCCGAAATGTCAGTATATCATTGTTTCCATATTGCTTTTGAGCTTGTGGTTACCCACAGATTATAAATCGAATCCCAGTGTAAATTCAACACTTTGAATGTAGCTAGCTGTTTATTATTTACCGCCCTGAATTCATGAGTGCACTACGTATAAAACTTCCTTTTAAATCACTCTATGCATTGATGAAAATTGCATTAAAATAATGTGAAGATAATGATTATTATAATTACTGAAATGCCTCGCGACATTTTTTCCGCCTTGGGTTTCTTCTTACTGCGTTCTTTCAAGAATTAAATTTCGAAAATTCATTTTTAATCCAACTATTGCAATAAAAGGAACACACCGCAAATTTCAGGTCTGAAGGACATTCTGATAACTAGAACTACACAATTTATAGATTTTTAGCGTTCGTTCGTTAATTTCCTTGAACTATCACTTGGTTCGTCCACTTATAAACAAATTCATCGTACAACAGTTTATTTCGGACTGTGCTGGTTTATTCCAGGCCATGGGTCCGTGTTTAATTGCTTTTGCAGTAGAGTTCGTTAGCTCGACTCGCGTGCTAGTGAAATTTAATATTTTACCTGCACTTGGATGCCAACTAGCAAAGCTATCCGCTTAATATATCAAAAAGTGATTGCTAAAGTTTACTGTCTATGTACTTACTGAACAGTAAGCAAGTATTTTTTGAATATATGCTCAGAGGAATTCTGATGTCTTTCATTTCATGTATATTTTTATGAAATCGTATGATACTATAATAATACATAGTACACATTAAATACATAGTACATTAAATACATTTAATACATAGTATAGTAAGAGTAGTAGAGTTCTCTGTGATAGAGCTCGTCCGGGGAAGGACTACCACCATACCTATTTCTGCCGCAAAGCAGTAATGCTCGTATTGCTGTGTTCCGGTGTGAAGGGTATGATTTCCGGTGAAATTACTGGCACATGAGGCTTTCGATCTTAGCCTCAAGGTGGCAACCCGCGAGTGATACTTCTGGTATTGCAAGCGTCCATAGGCTGCGGTAACCGCTTACCATCTTGTGGGCCGTACGCTTGGTTGCCACTTCAGTTGTATAAAAAAAAAAAAAAAAAAAGTACCTTACATAGTATAAAATAAAGTCTCTCTATGTATGTATGTATGTGCGCTTAGATCTTTTAAACTACGCAACGGATCCCAATGCGGTTTTCAGCAATAGATAGAGTAAATCACGAGGAAGGTTTATAGCACGTGCGAAAGCAGGGCGGGTGCTAGTGTCTTATATATCTAGGGTTTTATATTTAAATGTTTTGTTTTTTTCCAAAGCGAAGGTTTGAGGTAAATACGTTTTTTAACATCTAAAGTTACATACAGGGTTTGAACGCAAACATCCTCTGCCCGTATTTAACACCTTCCTACACCTCAACAATTTCAGGCTGTTAAAACACGCGTCCTAAATAAATAGATTCTGAAACAGATGCTTTACAATGTTGTTTTGCTGTCGAACTCTATACTTTTTTTTTTAAACCAAACAAATAAATAATTATTACATACATATACACAGTTTCAAAAAATATTATATCGATTACTAAATCTGTCAATTTATAACTGAGACTGAATTCGACCAAGTTTTGGAATAACTATTCTGCGGGATAAGAAATGTCAAATACAAGTAGATATTATAATCGTAGTTATTCGGAGAATAGTGCTTATTCCAGTTTGGTTAAATCCAACCTTGGAGAGCTTCATCCCAGACTTAGCCACTAAGGGGCTCCATAGAGTTCATTCCATTCATGATTCAAGCTGAGCCGAGTACAAACCGCGTTTTATACAAAAGCTTTTTAGACCTCTTCTAAGTTCTTCTCAAACTGTTGTCGTAAGCACATCTTCCTAGTCACTAAAATTGTTTTAAGTCTTTCACAAAGCTGCCCCTTTACAAAGTATATAAGTACGTATTATGTGTTTCTAGCCTTGTTTGACATTGGAATGTTCGTTCGTTCGTATGAGTTCACTTGATTGATCACTTGGAATGTGAGTAAAATTTTTGTGAAGTACTATTTTCCTAACTATTAAAGACTCTAAGCATCACTGTCCCCATTAATGGGGTCAAAATCATGGGGACATCAGGTATACACGATTTTGAACAAACCCCTGAGGGTTTTTTAAATGTTTATGAATACGCTTTTTGTTAAGTTAAATCAATTATTAAAAAGAAAAATAGGAAAACAACACCAAGCTTATTTATAATTTATATTTAGATTCAAAATGGTTTGATAATTTGTATACGTTGACAGGACCACAATGTGGCGATCAGGCACGATATATGGCATGTGGTCGCGTGACACGTAACGATGCGGTTGCTATGATGCACCTAAATTAAAGCTACGTCCATCCACTAATAGGTATTATATTGAATCCGACTAAAATATTTTATTTTAGACTAGTTGACCCAGCGCGGTTTCACTCGCGTTATTTTTTTTAGCAAATATTTACACCCTGTATATTTTCACACCGTTTTAACCTTCCCTGAACTCCTACAAACATATCAAGACGAGACAAATTAGCAGGTCCAGCCGTTGTCGAGTTTTAGCGAGCCGAACGCACAGCGATTCATTTTTATTTATAAGTATTCGATCTGGAAAACTGGAAAACGTGGGGTAGACGCCCCTTGCTCGACGGACTGATGGCATTAAAAGCGGAATAACTCGGTCATATCACGTCATAGCACTTTTTCGGGGAGGCTTATTGTCCAGCAGTGGACGTCTATTGGTTGATATGATGATGCCTATTCATTATTTAGACTATTTAAGAACATAATACGATAAGTTTGTATTGTAAGTGGAATGTAAACTTAAAATTAATAATTTCTCTATGAACCGATTTGTACTTGCATAACATCATTATAAAACTCCTACAACACCTTGCTAGCCAACACGTTCATTCAAGCAAGTTCAGACGTACAAGAACACCGAGAGAAGAGAAGTGCACAACATCGAGCAATAAAGCTTAAGTAAGCTTAAGTAAGCTTTACCAGTCCGCACGTTTGAATCAACGTAAAGATGTCAAGCTAATTTGTACGTGAAGACCTATCATTAAAGCCCTTTTACACCATACAATAATTGCATGCAAGAATTGCCTTTTCAAATTCATTTTAGAACATTTTTGTTCCAAAATTAATTTGACAACGTTCTTGCATGCTATTATTGTATGGTGTAAATGAACCATTACGTTACAGATGACAAATCTCGGAAATTCCACCTTTATGAGAGTTCAGTAGAGAACTAAATTTTGCATATAATCAAAGGTTTTTTTTTTTTTTTTTTTATGGCAGCAAGTGACAAGACAATCAAGGCGCCCACCTGATGTTAAGCACCACGCCTGACTATTACAGATGCAGTGCCACCCAAAGCTTAAAGTTTTTAAGTGTTTGCGTGGCACTGCACTGCGCTTATCACCCCGAGACATTGTTGTTAAGTCTCTTTCGCCCAGTAACTTCACTTGCTACAGTGTCCTTCAAACCTAAACACAGTAATGCTTGCACACTACTACTTGGAGGTAGAATATCTGACCTGATGTAGATAAGGTTCTTGATGGATAACTATCGAATAATTACTTCATTTTAGGCTAGGGCGCGTGGAATTGGCGTAAGTTCACCGAGCTTTAAAACGTTTCAGAGTCATCCTTGTAATATTATTAAATAAAACTATTCGAGTTTAAATTAAAAAAAATATATTTGAGAACATCACGAATATAGCTTAGAACTATTCATGGCATATAGTTGTGTATAATTGGCGCTATGATGGTGTTTAGAAAAACCCTCAACTTCTTTTTACCTCAAGTATCTGATGAGAGATTTTACCTTAGCTGACAGTAGAAAACTCAAAAAAATACTCAAAAATTTGGGGAAAAAAGACCGCGTATCCTGACTCTAAATCTTTGCCTCATAAAACCTCATGCATTAGTGTTCAAGCTTAAACGACTTTCGTAACTTGAGCCTAGATTACGAAACTTTGTGAAAGTCCTAAGAAAGCCCCAACTACACAGAAGCATAAACAGTAAACCGTAGATATCCGGTTAAATGAAAAAATACACTATTATTTGAGGCATCTTTCACCCGAGCATGAACCTATACGAAAAAAATTCTCTAATTTTTAATAATATGGAAAACTTAAATAGTATAAAATAATTAAAAGCAAACCTAACAAAATCTATAACTAAATTAAACAAAATAAAATATGTACATAATTATATTACATTACAAAATATACAAAATACATATGAAACAGTTGAGCCATCTAAAGACCGTTACAAACGACCTATAACTAAATTGATCATTTGTGTAGTATTTATAACGTTATAAATAATCTAGTCTAGTAATAATCTAGTGGATATCAAACTGACGGTTTTATTTATTTAAGTACTTGCATGAAATATTATAACTTAACTTTATTAGTTATTGCATGGCAGAAGTAAAATCGTAATTTATTTCGCAAATTGTTAAGACTCTATTCTCCTTCAGATTAGCACCTCGACATTTGCATTTTTTAATTGGAAACGTAATTAAACTTGGAATTCACCGTGTCACATAGGAAGTTGACGCCAAAGTTGGGGTATTCTGTGCTTTGGGTCAAAATAAAACATATTAAGGTAACGCGGAAGATCCTGTTAGTTTTTTTTATTGGTTGTATAGGGGAAAAGTCGAATAACCAATAGATTTAATAAACATTGTACGTTGTTATTGTTTGCGAATCAGAATTGGTCTTTGCGGTTTGAGTTTTGTTATACTAAGTAACTGAAAATCTTTGTATTTGCATTTTCTGGCAAAAAAAAGCACAAACTTTCCTTATATTTCTCGTTACATCCGATCTAAATCTCTTGATTTATACGGCTTTATCCTACATCAAGAGAGTACCTATATTTTGGGAAAGCACTTTCGAAATAAATCATTATAAGTACCTACTCTATTGTCGGGATTAGGTGCGTGTTGCCACAGAATATATAAAAGTACACTAGTAGTATCGTAACCTTACGACCTGCCATGCCATGTAATGTTCCCAAAGCTGGGCTGGAAAACAAACTCTATTCTCAAGGCAAGAGTGATTGTGTCGCTGACCCAATGTGGATTAGTGATTGGTGGTGGAGCTTCAGATAAAAATTTAACCGCAAAAGTCCTAATATGTTATTGTAACTCAAAAACGGGTGATTCTACACATAATAAGTTAACCTTTTTTTGGCATACGATCATTTTTTTGAATACATTTCTGTAACATATTTTATTTTAACATATTTTAAACATGAGGGTTACATTATCGGTAGTATAGCCTAACAAGCACTGTAAAACCAGTATAATTCTTAGATATCAGTAAAACTGTTTTAAAAGATTACGAAAAAGATTTAAAATTGTTTTGTCATTTCTCCAGTCGTGACTCTCCCGCCAGCTCCTGTACTAAATTACTTCTAGCTCGACTATAAATCTCCTGAGCCAAGATAAATGATACCTAGTCTTGGGCCACGAGTATGAATACAGATCCAGCTTTTTGATTTCAGCCTGCCCGATAAAACATTACGTGCTTTTTATTTGGTTGTGAAAATAAAAAATCACTGAAAGTCGGTTGATGAAAACGGTTCTTAGATCTCGACGTGGCATTTTGAGAAAAGACTTACCCGAAAATAGGAACCAGTGTCAAAAGTAATATAAGAAATATTTATGACCAAATGTTATCTATACAGATACATAGGGCAAACAAAAGTGTTCTGAAGTTTTTTTTTTTTATTCCTTTTTACCCAAAAAGTCGTTTGTTACGTTTTTAGTTTTTCTGGTCAGTTATGAGTTATTATTGTCGGAAATCAAAAAGGCAGCTCGTGGCGCGTGTCAATGAACCCCGCGTCAATGAACCACGTAATGAACTCGCGTGCTCGAATATTTTATTATTACGCGATTTCCAAAAATGATAAATAATAATTGACCAGATATACGTAATCGATTTATTCGATATTTTTAAGAGAGAATATACCGGAAAAAAAACATAGGTGCATTTTTTTTATTGATGTGTGGAATCTGTTCCTTAAGTTTGTCAGGTTGATAATGAATGACCCTGTATATTATGTAGTACCTACTTTTTGTTTATGTACCCAACTATGTTAATAAAATTAAAAATAAATGTCTTCATAACTTTAAATCACAATGTTGTATGTACAAACTCAAATTCAAAATCAAACCGGTAATTGCGTAAAAAAACAAATAAACAATTTACTTTCACGACTAAAGGTTTTTTTACCGATTTTGTAAACAAAATTTTTAAAACTTCTTTTAACTTTATCTAATAAACTGTTTGTTGATTGCGGGTAGTCTGCAAAGGGTGGTGTGTGTTTACAGTCGACTGCGTAGGAACCGTGTTTATTCAAGCGTCAATCGTCGTGGAGGTCGGTCGTAAAGGACGTTGCTGTTGTGCTATTTATAATATTTTAAATGTGCCCCTTTGATTATAGACTAGCTAATGAATAAGGTCACGGATCACACGTGAACTCATTAAACCTTTTCTAGAATAGATGTAGTCTGACGCCGATGTGAAATTAAATAGATTTTAAGCCCTACCTCTTCTACCACAGTTGTAGATAGAACTTGCCATTACGATATTGTTTTATGAATTCACAACAGGCTTCCTAGAGACCCAGTGCCTTTACGATATTCTACTTTCTTAGAGCACTGATAGTCTCGCTACCAATTTTACCAATCAGCTTTTGTTCATCGCCTGCGAAGATGATGAACAGGGTAAAATAAACAACATACTTATAAAATTTCTTGCAAGTTGTCAACTTACTTCATTATTGGGTTTCAGCTACTGTTATTCAAATACTACTGGCAAATCTAGCATGCATAGTGTAAATAGTGAAACATAATTGCGCGAATCAAACAACTGCGTGAAATAATGAAATAAAGCTATGCGTTAAATGTGAGTGGCCTACCGAATTGCCCTACTGAAACCTCATTCATTTTCATTTTAGCAGGTCGTTTCCTTCGATTATACCCCAGAATAATAATAAACACGTTTTTCCTTTCAAATGACATCTATTGATGTCACGATGACAGTCAACAAAGAGAAATCACAGTTTATTTGGTAAATCTGTGCGATAATTTAAAAGCGTACAATACAACAGAGATTGATGACGGCAACGTTTTTCGAGGGATTTTAGCAGTGCTTATTGTTAGATTAACATTTCTGCATACAAAAAAAAACAATGTAATATTATTTCAATATTGCTATAAGAGTTACCGCCCTGGTTTTGGCTTAGGCAACGAACGCGTTTTTTTTTCGGATTTACACTTTGGGCAATTCGTGGGAGAGTTTCATAATTTATTCACCTAAACCACCTTATACAAAAGCTTTTTCAAACTCTGCGCATTGTTTTCTGATTTTTGGTATTACTCTGTGTTTTTGGTTCGCGTTATTTGAAATTCTTTTGTTTAGATTGCTTTTTTAACCTACTTTTTTAATATAATAAATACCGCAAAGATTTCAAATAAAAACTATAAATTTCGGCAATATAAGGTACACAATGACACGCGAATGAAATACTCTAAGGGACAAAGGTGATAAAATAGTATAATCTTAGCTATTACCATTACCAATTATGTAAGTATGATATTACTTTGTACAAAAAATACCGCAGTCGGCTCATGAATCAGTACTATGTTCCCATTGATTTACGTTTAATAATGAACTTTATAACAGAGTGGCTCAAGGTATAATAATATAGTGATGTTGCTGTTTCAGTTCCAGACCTAAAGTCGATATTCTTCAACATATTTGATATTTTCATGTTGGGTTAACTTCATATAAAATACGTTCAAACTCTGTCGCAAATGTATGCTGATGTTTTTATCGCATGTGCTGGGTCGCTTGCTTGATCGAGTTTATATTACGCTGTGACAGTTTTGTTCCACAAAATGTAGTGAGGTTTAAAGTGGAGAATAATTCTATGTGTTGTGGGTTCTTGACGTGGATGATGCATAAAGAATTAAGCATTATTTTTTCTTTAAAATAGTATGGTGTGTGAAAAGTTTTGAATAGTTTGTATCGACGCTATTTATAATGTAATCAATGACCTTCCTTATAGTTGAATTTATTATGTATTATAAATAATAAAAAGGCCTTCAGACGGCCTATTAACTCCATAAGAAGAATTGGCTACTTACTCATACCAACTTACTTACTGTATTTATGTACTGGGTTATGAAGAGATCTAAAGATTTTTCAAGTTGGCTTAACCTTTTTAATCACATCGTAAGATCGTCTGCATAAACTTTGCTTTGAAGAAAATTGTAATGTTTAACCGCGAAGCAAGCAACTTCGAGAGGCTTTCAATCATGGGGGAGGGCCCTCAGTGCCCTCAATAAAAATGAATGAAAACATCTTACAACACGCCGGAATGGAATAGCCTTTGTTAACTGGGCAGGAAGTTAGGAAACACTGACTTGCTAACTTTGCAGGTGGAGAAAAACGAGCAATGAAATTATGTTCTGCTTCTTTGAGTTTTCTTTTTTTTGCTACGTTGGAAATATGGATGACAGAGTAATATTTATATTATCTTAACTGTGTTGTTTTGCGGTAGATTCTTTTTATAAATAATTATCGTAATATAGATAATAGGCGTAATATCTTTAGGCTTATGCTGAAAATGCCTAAATAACGTCCGAGTTATTACGTTCGTTATTTATATTATTATGCGTTATTTAATATATTAAATTACCAATTGATAAATTTACTATGTCTACTTATCTATAAAATACCAAGATTATGATGGCAGATAAGATGGCATACGAGTGCCTAATTTTTTTTTTATATAACAGATATGTTTTGAAGATAATCGTTTTCTTCAAGCTAATACCGCTTTTCTAACATTGGCTTTTAAAATAAATGTGTAAAGTTCCTTTGTGCAGAAAATACCAGCAAAATTGTCTCTGCAAAGTTCCGTATTATAAATTAATTTTCCAGCGGTGCTGAAGGTATCACAGAGTAAAATGTTTTGTATCAGATCTACTCTCCATAAATATAACAAGAAATTCCGTTGTGTTATCATGAGTTTATGGCAATAATAAAAAATGCGAAAATCTACTTAGTTTGCAAAATAAAATAAGATTATTTATACAAGATTCGATTTGTGGTAAGTAATATGCCAGGTCTCTAGGTGATTTTGGACATGTATAAAATTCTTGCATAACTGACTCTCTGACTGAAAATAAACGCACAAACTTAACCAGGTGACTAATTCTATTTTTAATTAAAGGAATAAGTTCTGCACTGCCCTGCCGATGCGGTCCTGGTTATTGTGCATTGACCCCGAATCTGCCTCGACTTCAGTATTTATGGCAGCACTGTTTCAGCATAGTGTCGAGGATGATGCAGAGAAAAACTCTATTATCTCCTGCGTATTAGGGGTGTTCAAGAAGTAACAAAATTCATCTCCTAGAAGACGCTAGAAAAAGACCGTGTCCATATAAACTGTAATTTGACGAATATTCAAAGGTTCTTTCTTTTCTTTATTTTACGTACTACACTCGAGAGCAATGAATCCGGGTCACTCAAAGAATCCAAAAAATCTCGGAAAGTAAGAATGCTAGGTTAATGCAATAAATTGTATTTAATAGACAATTTAATACTCCTTAAATGAAAGTTAAAAAAATATGAGTCACCATACATTTTATTTACACAAAATTACATAAAGAAAAAAAACTGCTGATCTCTCCTTAAAACAAAAATAGGAGACATGAAATTTTTGAACTTTATGACGTGTTTCTTGAATTTCAATACTTCGTATTACCTCCTCGTGCTTCCATTACTGCGTTTACGCGGTTTGGCATGCTGTACACCAAGTTCCTCATACGATTTTGGGGAATATTCTCCCATTCCTCTGTGAGAGCAATTTTGAGCTCAGGAAGCGTGATTGGGGGAGGGTTTCGTTGTTTTACGCATCTCCCTAGCTCGTCCCAAGCATGCTCGATCGGGTTGATATCCGGGCTGCGCGCTGGCCACTCCATACAAGTAATGTTCATCTCTTGAAGGTAGTCATTCACAATCCTACCTGTATGAGGTCGGGCATTGTCATGCATAAATATAGCATCCTCACCCAAATTGACCACAAATGGACCAACGTGTTCGTTGAGGATTTCTTCCACATATCTTACGCTAGTTAAAGAGCCGTTTTCTATGATCACCAGCTCTGTGCGACTTTCAGAGGAAATTCCGGCCCACACAAGTACAGACCCACCACCGTAGGCTACTTTTTCTTGGATGCATGCTTGCTTGAATCTTTCCCCTGGTCTTCTATACACTCTGTGTCTTCCATCGTGCTTGTAGAGCATAAATTTTGATTCGTCGGAGAACATAACTTTCGACCAATTCGATTTTCGAATTTGATCGATTTTTTGGATTCTTTGAGTGACCCGGATTCATTGCTCTCGAGTGTATATACCTATTGCATAAAACTGGCTCTCCTAAAATGGTTCAGAGTTTAATAAAACCGAACGAAGCGCGTGAAACGTGAACACAGTGTGTACAGTTATGTTAGTTTATTTGTTTCTGTGTACACTATTTTTCTTTCGGTTAAAATACCATCGCTCAGAAAATATATAGCTACCTACATACACTTGTTCAAATTGTACGTACTTGGTGGGAAGTTTTAGGTGCTGGTTCGATATTCACTCACCACAAATGGGGGCATGAACAGAGGGTTCACACCAGGGTCTCTTCGATAGCCTTTAAGGGTAGATATAAGTGGACTGTATTTTTGGGTAGGTATTGCAAGAAGATAATTATGTTTTAGAATACCTAATAACACTTTGCAACGATCTTCTATATGGATAGGACGAGTGACTGCTGCTGTAGGGGTGCAAAACACAGGTAAGAATGCAGCAGCTTAAAGGAAGGAAAGCACATGCACAAACCTGTGTATTTCAGAAGTCCTTGCCAGGAGCGAGCGAGAGTCTTCAGGGTGGCCCAGATAGGAGTTCCAGGGGTGACCACACCACGTAGCAAACAGACACTTTCAAACGGCACTTTAACTACTTATTTTGTGATAGTTTATTGCGAAAACACAGAGGTTGGTTTGTCGCGCGCGCAGCCACGTTCGCAGCTCATTAGCGTCACTTGCGACTGTTCCCGAATACCCGTTGGTTCAGGCTCGGGCGGCGGTCGGTCGTCAGACAAGGACGACCTATTAGGCGTGCGTGCGTGCGGGAGGGAGAAAAAGGATAGGAACGTAGATCGTTGCATTGCGGTTTTATAAAATAGAGATATTACCCATATGATTGAGTGAATATCCACCATCTCCCCCTCCTTGAAGGATAGGAATCCTTCGAAAGAGAAATTAATATAACTTATCGAAGCGGGAAAAAATAATATAATAGCGAAAAGAGGTTTACCTATATAAGGTACTAAACTAAAGTTAATTATAGCGGGACAAAACAAGAAAAATAATTAGTGGGGTCAGATAAAATATCCGAGAAAAACCATAATGGTATGGTTACCCTACTGAATAGGGAGAGGCGACAATTTAGTCGCCGGCCGCACATACGTGCTACCACCGCTATCTACTCGCGCACAGCGGACTAGACCATCCTTACCGGGGAAAACTTCGGATATTCTACCGATTTTCCAAGATAATGGAGGTGCGTTTTCGTTATTAAGAAGAACAATAGTGCCTACAGTCAGTGGATTACTAGCGGTATTCCACTTTTCGCGCATTTGCAAATTATGGAGGTATTCGTTCTTGAAACGTTTCCAGAACGTTTGGACTAGCGAGTCCATTAGAGAGTGACGAGACAAAAGATTTGCCCGTTCTCCACTGACATCAGCTGCGGGTAGAAAAGCTAGCGGTTTAGTGGATAGAAAATGCGACGGTGTTAAGGCGGTTGGTTCCGAAGGGTCGGAACTCAATGCGTACAAAGGTCGGCTGTTCAGCACAGCTTCGACCTGGTTAAGCACCGTAAGCATCTCCTCATAGGTGAGGATCTGCTTTCCGATTACTCGGAAAAGAAGAGACTTTATACTCTTTATGTTCGCTTCCCAAATTCCACCGAAATGGCTTCCTAAGGGCGGCGATCTTTTCCAGACAATATTATGTTTAGCGAGTTCATCTGTAAAGAGTTGATAATATTCGTCAGATTTAAGAAAATCAAATAATTCCTTTAGGTAGGATTGCGATGCGATAAAGTTAGTGCCGTTGTCGCTGTATACAAAGCTACAAGGACCACGTCGTGACAAGAAGCGCTTGAACGCGTCCAGGAAAGTAGCGGAACTGAGATCAGACGCTAGTTCTATGTGTAAGGCTTTAGTTACCAGGCACACAAAGACA
Source organism: Colostygia pectinataria (assembly GCA_951394395.1). Lineage (NCBI taxonomy): Eukaryota > Metazoa > Arthropoda > Insecta > Lepidoptera > Geometridae > Colostygia > Colostygia pectinataria. The sequence continues at coordinate 9,044,751 of OX596362.1, forward strand.
CAGAGATAAGCCTTTTGACTACGCACACCTCGTTTTCTAGACGTCGTGATATATAGCGGACCAGCGTAGTCGACACCTGTGTGCGTAAAAGCCTTGCAAGGTTCTACGCGACAGCTGGGCAAATCTGACATAGCGGGAAAGGTAGGTTTAGGGTTCAACCTAAAACACGGAATACATTGGTGAATGCGGTTGCGCATTAAACGCCGAGCGGATAAAAACCAATATTTTTGTCGCAATATTGACATGAGTAATTGAGGACCAGCGTGACTATTTTCACGGTGGTACCAATCGACAATAAGGTTAGCGATGTGCCCATGTTTAGGCATAAGAGCGGGGTGTTTCTGATTATAATCCAGAGTGGAATATGAGAGTCGCCCTCCGACTCGTACAATGTCATTAGAAATGAATGGAGATAACTTCCGTAAAGCGGTAGAACATGGTTTGTTCTTTTGTATGTTATGTATATCACTAGCGAAACTGGTTTGTTGAACAGCCTGTATAATTTTATTTTCGGCTATGTCTAGGTCCTCGGAAGTTATTGTTTTACTGCGAGGTAGTACCTTTAGAAAGCGGAGCACGATGACTGTGGACCTGAGAAACTTTAGCCAAGACGAAAACCTTGAACCTAAAGTTATGAGAAAATTCTCCTCTTTTGCGAGCGTGACGTGCGAGACAGTTTTCTCTTCGGGCAATTGATTGTGAGAGGAAGAAAAAATCTCAACTGGCCAATCTGCCAGGGGCGAAGACATCCAAGGGGGTCCATGGAACCACAGGTCGTTATTTATGATCTGCGAAGGCAATAAGCCACGAGATACTAAGTCGGCAGGATTTTCCATTCCTGAGACGTGATATACGTTTTGCGACGGTGAGGTAGACTGAAAGTCTGAAATGCGGTTTGCGACGTAAGTATGAAACTTGTGCGGGGAGGAAGTTACCCAACACAGGGCGACTGTCGAGTCAGAAAATATGTAAACGTTATCAATGTGACAACGCGCGGATAGCGAATTATGCACAGTGCGTAACAACTTAGCGAGAAGCACTAAGCCGTTCAACTCAAGCCGGGCCAGTGTGATGGTTGGCTTGGCCGATGCGACGCGGGACTTGGAACACAAAAGCGAGATCAAAGGTGGCTGGTCACCATTACACACGTGTAGGTATATTACACAGCCGTAAGCCTTTTCGCTTGCGTCCGAAAATGCGATTAGCGTTATTTTAGAGTTGCTTTCCTCAATTCCCACATGGCGAGGAAACTTGAGGTGCGCAATAAGCGGTAGCTCAGATAGATATCTTTGCCATAAATTTGTGATATCACAGGGTAACTGGTCATCCCAGTTAATGTGCATAAGCCACAGTTCCCTGATTATCAGTTTAGCGTAAAGAATGACTGGTCCGACGAGTCCTAAGACGTCGTACAGACGTGCTGTCATAGATAGAATTGCGCGTTTAGTTAAAGCGGATGGCGGGACCGAAGTCAAAAATATAAAATTATCAGATGCGGGGAGCCAGCGTAACCCCAAAATCTTGAACGTGTCATCATCATCGAATGAAATTGATTCAGACTGCCTGTGTGATACAGGTATGTTTTTCAGCAACTCAGGTGAGTTACTGGTCCACTTAACTAAATCGAACCCACCAGCTTTAAACATTTGAATCAATTCCTGCGCTGTCTTGACTGCTTGATCGACAGAAAAAACAGAAGAAGCCAAATCATCAACATAAACGTCTCGTTCGATGACGTCAGCAGCTATAGGCCACCTTTGCCTTTCATCTTGCGCCAACTGACGTAAAGTGCGCAGCGCCAACATTGGGGAAGACCTGAGACCAAAGGTAACACGTTCAAACTGTAAAGTTTCCAACAAATCGTCCGGAGAAGACCGGTATAGAATCCGTTGATAACAGCGATGTGCTGGGTGAGTATATATAGATAAATACATATGCCTAACGTCAGCAAAAAAGGCAATACGATGTATGCGAACATTTAATAAAATGTTAAATATATCAGCTTGCAAGTTGCAGCCCTTATACAAAATATCATTTAGAGACAGGCCGGAATCAGTCACAGCGCTGCCGTCTAGAACGATGCGGACCTTAGTCGTGGACTTGTCGTCCCGAACTACAGGGTGGTGCGGTAGGTAGTAACCTGGCGAGGTACATTTGTCTGGAGAAACGCGCGTTAAAATACCTTTGTCGAGATAATCAGAAATGATATCATTATATTTTTTATGTAAGTCCGGTGATCGTGTAAACTTCTTTTCGAGGCATGAAAACCTTTTCTTAGCGGTTATGAAGGAGTTACCTAGCTTTTGCGGGCTATCCTTAAACGGAAGCTGTACTACATAACTGCCATCTGCATTTCGCGTGGTAGTAGAAGTATAAATTTCTTCACAGCGTTGATCGTCGGGACTTAAAAACAACTGGGTAGGTGGTTCCTCGGTGGACCAAAACCTTTCCACGAGTTGGTGTAGCGGGTCAGATGTGAATGCGCAAAAAGTATTCGAAGCGGAGCGGGGTGAGACAACAGGTGCATTTCCCATAACAATGTAACCTAAAGTTGTTTCCAAGGCAGCGGGTAAATTATTATTAGCGGCAATTGTATTAAATAGGAGGATTTGACAGTACAAATTCACACCCAAAAGGAGGTCAATGGGACCGGGTTCAGAAAAATCATCATCAGCCATAGGCAGGTTACGTATGTGAGTGAGAGCGCTGACATCGACGCGCGAGTCAGGTAGTTGTGACGTAATGCTGTCTACGACCATGGGCTGGATGTGGTACTCATGTCCGTCGTCAAAGCGAGAGGTGAATGTTAGTGAGGTCACTCCCAGAATTTTTTGAGAGGCCCCTCCTATGCCTTGGACTTTAGAAAAGCGGTTTTGCGTGGTGATAGGAAGCGAAAGGCGCTTACTACATGTAGCGGAAATATACTCACTTTGAGAGCCGGGGTCGATCAGGCATCTCAAAAGGTGAGGGCGGTTAAAGTTATCAAGAACCTTTATTTTAGCGGTTGCCAATAACGCAGTTGTTATTGTTTGAGAATCGTGATCATATGAAACAGTGCAGACTGACGTGCCACTGTTCGGATCGGTAGCGGGAGCGGTAAGCGAAGAATCGACCTTATGCGCATGGGGCGCAAGGTCTTTAGCGGGAGCGCGAGTATTAGACTCGTAAACAGATGCATGCTCAGACGCAGTATGGCGTGAGGCATGAGCGGTAGCGGGCGAGTTAGCGGGTTTTGAATTATCTTTGTGGTTATTAGCGGGCGGATTGAAATGGAGTAGCGAATGGTGTTTTGCCGAACAATGGGAACAGGTGTGTTTGGATGTACAATCCATAATTTTGTGTTTCACACTTAAACAGTTGTTGCAAAAAGGTTTATTTTTTATGAATTTATACCTATCTTGAGGGGTCAATTTCATAAAAGCAGAACAGCGATACATATGATCATGTTTATCGCCATTACACAAAGCACACTTGTTTTCATCGCTTACACCACACGCCCGGTCAGTATTGACAAAAGACTTGGTAGGAGCTTGATTACTAGGCGTAGGCTTATTGCGAGTTTTGTGTTGCGTTTGCGGGGTTAAAGTCAGGCCAGCTGATCTTGATAAGACTTTACTCTGTTCCTTAACGAACTCAATGAGATTCGCATAGGTAGGTATTTTATCTTTGCGGTGCGTTATTTCAAATAACTTGACAGTCTCAGCGTCTAGCCGCAGGAGCGCGAGATGTAGCAGCATAAAGTCGGTTAAATCGCCGAGATTCAGTTGCCTAAGGGCTTCTACAGACGTGTCAAAATTATTCAAAAATGACTCAAGACCAGTAGCGTTATTAGCGGTTAGCGGTTTAAAACTCAACAACTGGTTAAGATATGAACTAGCGAGTAGCCTGGGGTCGTCATATTTTTGCACTAGTGCCTCCCAAATAATAGGGTAATTCTCAGCGGTTGGGGGCAAGCGGGTACAAACGGACGCTGCGGGACCAGACAGTTTACCAACGAGATAGTACACCTTGTCACTATTTGACAAAGATGTATTTTCGTGAACAGTGTTTTTGAACTGTTGGTAAAATAGCGGCCATGAACGGACTTCACCATTAAATGACATTAATTCTATCGGAGGGAGTCTAGGTTTTGACCTTTCAATTGGCGGGGGGGATTCATTATTTTTAGAGGGCGAATTCTTATCAATGACTTGCTTGATGAGACAGTACATGATATCAAAGTTCGTCCACTCTTGATACCTAACAGCGTGTTTAGGGTTAATTTTTAGCGAAACAGCGTTATATGAATCTAATACCCTTTCAAAGTCTTTGTGCAATTGGTCGATGTTATATGCGGTGTGTAGCAAAGCCTTAAGTTTGGTAGAATCGGCATCTACCTTTTTAGCGATATCATAAATTCCTTGCATACGCGCAAATAGAACTTCACGTTTAGATTCTAGAATGGCTTGCTGACCTTTTTCCTCATCATAACTTTCATCTAACTCAGGAGAATCCTCTTTTTTCTTACTCATTGTGAATAATTAATTCAGCGAATAGATGCGAAATCAAAAGGTAAACTTTGGTAAGTATAATAGACTAAGTTAAGAGAAAAACACAAAGCCTAACTCCTCACGAAATGCGGTGGGTTAAGTTAAAACCAATCTATAAAGTAGGTAAAGGTTTTAAGTGTAAAAACCACAAAAAACAAATATATTAGCAGCGGGCTCAATAACGGAGGAAAGTAATTCCTATCTATGCGACAAACAAGTTATTGAGGCGATGGACGACAATACAAAATAAAGAAAAATAATGTATGCCTAAGTTTTGCGTTTGCCCTACTAACTATTAAAGCTTACACAGTAATCTGTGACGGTAATTATAGTTGCGCAGTAGTTTGTATGGCAGCCTGCGCGTAGCAACAGGCGGCTACGCAAGGGCTAGCGAGTGAGCGAGGAAGTATGGAAACTTCGAGAATTAGCGAGCGGGGGAGCGGGGAGCGGAGAGCGGAGAGCGGAGAGCGGGCATGAGCTGCAGCGATGTGAGCGGATAACGCACAAATAAAATAACAAAGCGGGTAGTCGGTTATAGGCGAACGAATACTTCGATAACTTCGACTTTGACAATGAAATACATTTATGCGATGCGGTTATAGCAATTTTATTATATTTTGTAGAAACAAATTTATAATAGCGAGCGAGATAGCGGCGGTATATGTATGCGTTAGGTACCTATACGAAGCTCCTATACTGATAGGCGGGAGAAATAATACCTAGAATAAAGTAGTTCGTGCGGGGTGCGGAATACAAAGAAAGAACAACTTTATCTAGTTATCAGCAGGATAATGACGTGTAGATATTTAGATACAAAATTAATACCTTTAGTTAGCGGGATGCGAGTATAAAATAAGTAGTTTAATTGTGTCGTTATACGGACTGAGATGAGGCTCAATGTCCGGGGCGGTATGAATTTATTAGAATAGGATCACTATTTGTGATCCGGGTCGAAGGCCACTTTTTTGGTGGGAAGTTTTAGGTGCTGGTTCGATATTCACTCACCACAAATGGGGGCATGAACAGAGGGTTCACACCAGGGTCTCTTCGATAGCCTTTAAGGGTAGATATAAGTGGACTGTATTTTTGGGTAGGTATTGCAAGAAGATAATTATGTTTTAGAATACCTAATAACACTTTGCAACGATCTTCTATATGGATAGGACGAGTGACTGCTGCTGTAGGGGTGCAAAACACAGGTAAGAATGCAGCAGCTTAAAGGAAGGAAAGCACATGCACAAACCTGTGTATTTCAGAAGTCCTTGCCAGGAGCGAGCGAGAGTCTTCAGGGTGGCCCAGATAGGAGTTCCAGGGGTGACCACACCACGTAGCAAACAGACACTTTCAAACGGCACTTTAACTACTTATTTTGTGATAGTTTATTGCGAAAACACAGAGGTTGGTTTGTCGCGCGCGCAGCCACGTTCGCAGCTCATTAGCGTCACTTGCGACTGTTCCCGAATACCCGTTGGTTCAGGCTCGGGCGGCGGTCGGTCGTCAGACAAGGACGACCTATTAGGCGTGCGTGCGTGCGGGAGGGAGAAAAAGGATAGGAACGTAGATCGTTGCATTGCGGTTTTATAAAATAGAGATATTACCCATATGATTGAGTGAATATCCACCAGTACTATTTCGCCTAAATGCAAACAATACGTGGGCGAGACACACTGTAGTATAAGTTTGAGCGGTAGTGTTTCATAATTAAACTATTCGTAAGATGGCGTTGTAAGGGTTTTGTAATAAATGTGTTCACAGCATCAAAGATTTTCGACTGAGCTATGGTGTACGGGCGGTGGCCTAGAAGTTATTGTTGTTTGCCGGCCCAAGGCAAAAGTTCATTTAAGTTATGTGGTAGTTTAAATCTCTTTTTGTCATCAAACACGAGCTGACCCGCGCGGCTTCACCCGTGTTTCGTAATTTATGGTTACTTTTTCTCAAGAGGAGCGATTATGTAATTCGGTTGCAATCGATTTCACTTGGTTCCACTAAAAAACATTTTTTTATGGATTTGACAGCTTTTTGACAGGTTGGTGATTGATTTGCTTGCAATCAATAGTTCCGTAATAGCAGATGATGACAGATTTTTACCTATATTTGACAATAGTTTACTTAAATTAAATTTTAAAACTCGAAACTTGCACAAAAAGGCAAGGCAATCGTAAACGTAAACGTATTGTCCAGCTGTCAATTTGTATGGAATTTTGGTAATTCATTTAACGTATTAAAGAGTTGTTGTTAAAAATCCTATGCAAATTGACAGCTGGACGATACGTTTACATTTACTATTGTCAAACAAGTTTTTCGTGCTACGCACTCTGTAAAAATACCCACACAAATTGACAGCTGGACCCTATAGTCCATCGAATTACCGATAAACAAATTGTTAAAAACATTATCCCTGAGCCTCGAGCACGTTATCTGCTTTTGTTAAAGAAAAACGTTAATCAATGTTGCTATAAATAATATTTTCTCTCCCAAGATGCTAATGAATTTTCAAGTTGAAATATTTGATAAGTTCTCGTAGTTATATTAAACGTCCTTGTTTCAGGTAAGAGCATCCGAAGACAGAAGTTTGTGAAGTACCCAGCCTGGTTTTAATTAAAACGAACAAACTTAAAGCAATCCTCGCGTCGATCGAATCGCTCAGATAAATCTATTCTCGCTTACGCTTTTGAATGGAAAAGTTTTTGCAAGATTCGTGATTAAAATAAGTATTAGGTTAGAACAAACCGAACGATTTCAAATAAGTAGGTTAATTAGTAAAAGCAACTCAAATAATTCAGACGTCGTCGACTTTACTATGCTCTACTATCTACTTCTCTACTAAAGGAAAGGATTCGACGTGTACCTATAAATTTAACAGACACGACATAAAGATCACCGAGGTAGGTACTCAGGTGGTTTTCATATTGGCCCTCAAAAACCTGTCCTTTAAATAGACTCGGACAGGATTTATAATCGAGCATATTGCATGATCGGTTTTCTTAGCTGTGCCTTGGCCAAGAAAACATTATTTTGTATAGCGTGTTAAAAGTACCGAAAACTAAAGGGCCCCAAAACCAAACTGATAAAAAACAATCTTCTGAAAAAAATGAAGAAAACACGCTTTATATGTTTTTATTTATTAGTCGATAAACAAAAGGGTCTCATCATCATCATCAATAGACAGAGTAATTCAAGAGGAAGGTTTATAGCACCCGTGCGAAGCCGGGGCGGGTCCGCTAGTTAAGATTAAAAATAATGGAACGAAATGGTGAAACATCGCGGTCTTAATAATCTCATAAAAATGTTTAATGGTAACATTAGATAGAACCAAGTAATGTAAAATGTTGTGGCACAAAGTGAGAAGTCGTTAATGCATAGATTGTCCCGTTTTTATGGTTTACGGCATTCAGTAGGGTGTTATAGTGGTCACGGACGAACTGAGATTGCGTTTTATTATTATGCTTACATTACATTAAAACATATTATTTTATATTTATTATTATTATGTATATTTATTGGTGAATATTTAAAGCGCATATTAAATAAATAATACCATTTTGCTTGTTATATTACTGATTTTATTTAGATGAAAATTAGAATATCTAAAGATCTCTATCAAAACTAAAAAAATGTTTTGATGTGTTATAGGTATAGATTATATATACGAAAGGGGTATAGATTATATAAGGTTTTTCAAAATTCAGTGCAATCAATTTCGATAAAATGTATAAATGTATCCCACCTCTGTTCGTATATCTGAAGTACAAAATAATCATATCAAAATCAATTCATAATTGGCAGAGAAATCACGTTAAAACATACAAAAATTACAAAAAAATAACGCAGTCGGATTGATAACCTCCTCCTTTTTGAAGACAGTTAAAAATGGATGTCCTGAGCAGATTCACCGCAATGATCACTATCGATGACATTATCAAGTTTACGACTTGTAGCCCCAGTCACTGTGCCCTCTCGAGCACCCTGGAGGGACCCTGGAGGGCCATCGGGCTATTACAATGAAATAGTGCTGTTATCTTGCCCTGTGTAGGGGAAATAAGCAAAACAAATAGCCACAGTTTCGGAGTTAAGGTGCTGCTGCCACACGCGCGTTTTTATACTTTTGGTAATGCTTTTATAAGGTGACTTGCAAATGCTAGTTTTTTCTTCGCGCAAGGTTTGCGCGTTAAGTAATTCGTTGAATTTGAGAAAAGAGGAAATCGTTATTTTTTGATCGTGGCATAGCTGACTAAATGAAGTAAGTGAAGCACTCTTCACTCGCATATTTGGATGCGTGACCGCTATTAGCGATTTCAACTGAGCGCCTCCTTGCTTCGGAAGGCACGTTAAGGCTTTTTCAGTTTTTTATGACATGTCGGAGGCTTTCAGGTAAGCTATTAACTTCGTCAACAGAGATGGTCACTGACTCATACTTAATTACTTCTTATTTATAACAGTAAGAAGAAAAACAGGAACAAATGTACATATGCTAAGCATTTTAAGTTCTCGCATTTCTGCTAAAATAACATAGGCAGGAAGCCCTAACCTAAACTACGCAACAAGAACATAATGACCCTGTCCCCGCAAACAACAGTCATCATCATCATCATCATATCAGCCGATAGACGTCCACTGCTGGACATAGGCCTTCACCATCCACCGACTTCCTGCGACCGCTTTAATGTCATCGGTCCATCGAGTAAACAACAGTAAGTAAAGTAGAATCTCCTAAATTTCTCACAAAACAAAACCCTATATCCCAATTTGTTCTCCTTAAGTAGGTATTAGGAAAGCGGCGATTAGCACAGAAATCCCTTGGAATAAACCCCCGCTTTTAACTAAAGCTATATCTACTATTTATTCTGTGGCAAAGTGAACGGCAAACAGTAATGGGCCCATTATTCCTATCGGAGCTTCGGTAGTTTTCACTCATTCCTAAATTACGATGAATTTGTTCTGAAGATTTTTAGACATTTAGGACTTATCTAATAAATTTATTGTGCTTCTGTTGGTTAATTTGTGAATATTTTGTGTAAAGGAAGAACAAACAGCTCCTGGACTGAGGATATTATCGGTTCTGAGTGTGAATGTGTGTGTTCAAGTGAATTTGTTTTTACAAAAAGTTTTCTATCAGTTGTCTGGTTCCCATAGTACAAGCTTTGCATTAATTTGGGTCTTGATGGCGTTGTAGGAAATGTCTGCCAATAAAATTAATAAATAAATAATTATTAGCAGACAGTTTTAACGCTACTAGCAAAGCTGTAATATAGGAACAATAGATAGTACCTGATAGAACACACAATGTAATTTTTTTTGTATAATACAATACAATCTAATTCAGAACCTAATTCAGTAAAGATCAAGACAAACCCGATATTAAATTATGTTCAACTTGCCCCATCGTCCCCATGTAACGCTGACGTTGTCAGCTCCCTCAAAGGTCCACACTTTATGCCGTTTTTATTATGTCTGTAAAAATTTACTGTTCAACAATAAACTTGTCGTAAGCCAGATATCTATATTGGCTCACTGACCATTCAGATGGTAGATTGTTTTCAATTACATAACGGATCTAAGAGTATTTTTAATATAGTTTGAGCCTCTTAGAGCCAAGACCTTAGGTCCGTGGAGTATCGGGGCGTTTTCAAAATAATTTTTGGGGGCCTGCGTGATCCAATGGCTGGATTATTTCTGGTTCAACGTATCAGCATTACCAGTCAATGCCGTACCTAATGCTGCCAGCATGTTGGAAACGCTTCCGTCTGGTAGTGATTTGGATCAGTTGAGCTAATAGATTGTTTGTCTTTATGTGGCTCCTAATTGTAATTCTTCTTCTAAATAAAACTTTGATAATACTGTTAGCTAAAGAATGAATAACTTTGGTCTGGTGTCTTATTTTTTAAAGTACGGTTTTCATTGGGCTATCACTATACCGTAAACCAGTTCATATCAAAATCCTTTAGGTGCATTTAGTTCAGCAATAACAAAGGCTTTGAAAAACTATCACTAGTAATTGAAGCGCCACAGTTTGATGCGTCCAATCGTTCAAAACATCAGACTAGACATTGCACTGCAACCCAATACCCTGGTTTAAAAGCGGATCCATCACGTTTCCAATACCAACGCCATACGCTGTCACTTTTTATTCATTTTCAATCCTCGTCCCTCCGAGCGCCGAAACTAATTTTCCATCGAATATTCGAGAACAACCGCGGTTAGCAAGCTAGCAGCTTCCGACTCCTGATAGAAATTCAGACTTTAGTTTAAGAACTTTTATATCATAATAAACGTCCCGGGGTTGATGTTTGAAGGAATATGAAAAGGTAGGAAATTTTAGAATAATATGGCCATGTGCTACTTACCGCTTTAGGCCAGTTAATCACATATTATTTGGTCAGTCTCCTTTATGAAAGGTGTATGAATTAACTAATGAGTGAAAATACTTTTTTGTACACCTTACAAACGAAACTACACAATTTAAGAACAACTAAGTACAATGGGCGTTATTATCGCTCCAGACAAAATCTTTTTTTGGCATAAAAACTATCCACTGAGCACATTTTCCCGTTTTTTATTCGACGTCACTATCAGCCGTTGAACTTTGCTATCGCAGTGACGTGACAGTGGTTCCCGAAGGAGCGATTACGTTCCCCTACTTCTGGAACGCGGGTCCCCTCGAAACTACCAACTTTATGGGGTTATGTATTATGTACGCATCGCACGCTGATAAACACCTTCAGTTAATGTATTTTGGAAGAAAAATGTGATCTTTTGAAAGGTAATGACGTAGCACTTCCAATTAGACGCATATCTTGAACGGAAACTTTTGTTCCTAGTTTGGTTTTCGTTATGACACTTGCTTTTCTTATTTCAGCAGCACTATGAAAATACTGCGACCCAAAACTTCTTTGTTATGCTAACGTCTATCGAAATAAGTCGACAAGTCTCGAAACATTTTCGAGTAGGCAACGTGACGGTATTGTTTTATTCGTCGCAATTTTTACTACATTGTGATAATTTATTATACCACAAGTTAATAAAAAATCGTTAATAATACGTACGGCCACGTAATTATGCGTTACATTAATTTACAAAATCCTCGGCTCATAACTCTTAAATTATCGGCAGATTCCGTAATTACGTTCCATGATTATGCCTGAAATAACGCCATTTTCACCATCACTAAAAATAATAAAGTTGAATTTTACAGTCCTATGCTGTATAAAAAATATTCATGCTTTGAGTTTTTTTGTTTGTAAAATACACTTCGTTGCAAGCGTTTTAAAATTCCTCACAAAAGTAGGCATTTTTTTCTGAATACTGAAACTCAAATGAGCATAAGTTATTCCCTTCACATTTCCCTGAGAGTAAAATGCTTTTCATTAGTTCGAATTGGACGCACTCTCTCGCCTTCTGAAAGCTGTTTCGTGTCGTAATTTGATAAAACTGAAAAATCCCGGGATTATCGAAGCTCAGTTAATTGGATTCGCCTCTCTCCGGATATTTCCTGAGCTTATTAGCGAGTCAACTACAGCACAGAACAATGTAGCTAGTTCATTTCATATCGACTTTTTCAAATTTACAGCCAAAAACCAAAAAGGTAACGAACCCTATAAGATTTTGGACCCGAATCGCAATTTTAAACATTTGTAGGTCCACTATTTATGTTCTCAATAAAACAAATTCCTTAAAAATACTCTTGTTTTTCTCAGTTTCTGTGACCAAAGCATCGGTTGATGCATGGCAAAAAGGATGACTCGTTATAGTAGTTACCCTGTGACCCCATCCTATCCCGCCGTCTTACCCGTCTTAATACTTTAGCAGGGCCATTACTGTTTGAAGAAGTCTAGCTGCATCATTATCCGATAAATTGTTCGACTTTATGATCCATAGTTAATAGAGCTCTCAATATTGTAGGGATTACCATAGCTACGTTATTAGTAGAGCGTATAGCTTTGGTTATGAACATTATAGAACAAGGCTAATTACTCAAGAGATTAGCGTAGCAATATGGAGCTCAGAGATCACTGTCAATTGCTGTATCTGCTCTTGAAATACACATTATAGTTGCGTAATTTGTGTTTAATTACGACTAAATTGTACGATTTCTGTGAAAGCTATTAATCGTCTTGATATTTTTATTACACATTAATTACTGGTTGGTGACAGAAACAGATATACCTACGGTTGTTTTTCCCAGTTCTCTGGTATGTATGCTCTACTTGAATCTAGAATCAAGCTCCGTTTTGTTTACCTCATAAACATAACACAAACATACAGATTAAAATATGTTAATGTTACGAGTATATTTTGCTGCATAATCTTATAAGAATGTACCTACTTACTGCAAACCCTTAGCTACTTTGAGTTGACGTGACTCTTACTTACAGAGATTTTCTGCTTTGTAAGCATAATATTTTCTAGGTTATATTTTCATAGTTCTATCGGGTCGAGGGTTGCAGCATGCGGCAAATACGTGATGACGTCAGCATACAGCTGAACTGTTTTGATGAGCAAATTTTATTTAAATAATTGCAGCTGAAAATGCCATTCGATGCGCTATGATGATTTATAGTGAGGCTTGGACTCGAGGGTTGAGCAATCATACCTATTTCTGCCGCCAAGCAGTAATGCTCGCATTGCTATGTTCCGGTGTGAAGGGTTTCCGGTGAAATTACTGGCACATGAGGCTTTCGATCTTAGCCTCAAGGTGGCAACCCGCGAGTGATACCTCTGGTATTGCAAGCGTTCATAGGCTGCGGTAACCGCTTACCATCTTGTGGGCCGTACGCTTGGTTGCCACTTCAGTTGTATAAAAAAAAATATCCTCGCGTAAATTATTTATTGCATTTACTGCAACAATTTAAATTTACTGCAAAACATTAATACACAACTAAACTCATGATACTTTCTCCAAATTATAAATAGCTCATTATTAGAGAACTGTAAAGCTCTTCATGAGTTCAAAAGTTCTTTAAATCAAAATGTTTATTAGATAGTACAATAATTATTGGTGCAACGAAAAATTTATTTCTAATATTTCGTGCAAGTTTGGGAAATGTGATATTTTTGGCTATCCCATGTCATAGAAATAAGTTTATAAATTCTATTTGATTATTAAGTTTGGGAAATATAAATTATTGAAATCTTATTGACTCTCCCATTTTAATAAATATGTTCATACTTATATTAAATTTGATTATCCAAATTTATAAGATTTTGTCAAAACCACGTTGGCTTGGTACTAATTACTTAGCTACTTAGGCATAATTAGCGTGAAATCGTGACCAAGTTCTATAATTACAAAGTTTATCAGCACCAGCTAAAACAAATGAACCGCCAAGTTTCAAGTTCTTTGTTTGCATTGTGTTCATTGTCTCCACCACTATACTGGAGTCTCATTGTATAGACGCCCTAAAACTGGCGGGTAGTACAAAACCGTTTGTGAAATGACTCCATTTGACGCTAACGACACTATCTCTGCGAGTTTGGCAGGTTTTTGTTGATGCCTGTGAGGTAATGTCTCCACCACTATACTGGAGTCTCATTGTATAGACGCCCTAAAACTGGCGGGTAGTACAAAACCGTTTGTGAAATGACTCCATTTGACGCTAACGACACTATCTCTGCGAGTTTGGCAGGTTTTTGTTGATGCCTGTGAGGTAATGTCTCCACCACTATACTGGAGTCTCATTGTATAGACGCCCTAAAACTGGCGGGTAGTACAAAACCGTTTGTGAAATGACTCCATTTGACGCTAACGACACTATCTCTGCGAGTTTGGCAGGTTTTTGTTGATGCCTGTGAGGTAATGTCTCCACCACTATACTGGAGTCTCATTGTATAGACGCCCTAAAACTGGCGGGTAGTACAAAACCGTTTGTGAAATGACTCCATTTGACGCTAACGACACTATCTCTGCGAGTTTGGCAGGTTTTTGTTGATGCCTGTGAGGTAATGTCTCCACCACTATACTGGAGTCTCATTGTATAGACGCCCTAAAACTGGCGGGTAGTACAAAACCGTTTGTGAAATGACTCCATTTGACGCTAACGACACTATCTCTGCGAGTTTGGCAGGTTTTTGTTGATGCCTGTGAGGTAATGTCTCCACCACTATACTGGAGTCTCATTGTATAGACGCCCTAAAACTGGCGGGTAGTACAAAACCGTTTGTGAAATGACTCCATTTGACGCTAACGACACTATCTCTGCGAGTTTGGCAGGTTTTTGTTGATGCCTGTGAGGTAATGGGCCTATTTTCCTTTTTGTACGCTTCTGTATCTGGTTATGGCATTGCGTTAAATTCACCCTGTCTAAAAATACGAATGTGCTTCAGTAGGTCAATTTGGGTGAACATTTTTGTTCTTTTCCTCTTGGTCTCAAATGTCTTTAGAATGTTTCAAATTTGTGCGTTTAACTGTAGGTCAATTTACGTAATTTTTTTTGCAAATACCGTCGCTTTGTATTTTATATGTTATAGCTTTATTAGTATGTTGACTGTTGGTTGACTCGTGTTCTCGCCATGTTGAAATTTGAAATAAGTTTTTTTATGGAGATCAAATTTAAAATTTCAACATTACAGTGGTCTGTACTTTAAGTTTTAGTATGTAAGTAACTAATTCTTACTTGGTAAGTAAGATAGATAATGTTATAATAATTTGTGGCAATGCGCTCTAACATATATCATTCTGAACGGCTAAATGGTTTTCAAATTGGCACAAATATAAATTACATCCGGAATAGCAAATAAGCTACATTTAATATCGTAAAAATTTACTGTTCTCTTATTAAAACTACGAAACCGCGGGGCATAGCTAGTGTTACTATAATAAGAATAACACACAAATAATGTTTAGTAACGAAACTTTCGGGTAAACTTTCTGCTTGTTCATTGCCCGACATGAGCACAAGCACCATATATACGTCACATAGGTATACATATAACCTAAGTACCTACGACACAAACAGTAGGTACGGCGCTCCATACAAGTTTTTATCTCGAAGCGCGGTGCGAGTGCCTGGCTGGCAGTCTGGTACATTCGATAAGTTTCTAGAAACTTCGAGGCACTCGCGAAAACATTATATTAGTTCCAGACGTTCGTGGAACAAGCTGTAGTTTCCAATAACCGGGATCGTTTTGTATTCTAAAATTTAGATTGAAAAGAATTTAAAATTATTAGAATGTACCTACCTGCAGCTTCACTCTTGAATCCAATGATAATTCCGATCCAATTCCAATTTCTATTTACTGCTGTCAAATTTTTGTACTCTTGAAAATAAGGTTGACTTTTGCGCTAGGTTTGCTATCAAAAGTACGAAATGTCATATACAATACTTATCCAATACCGATCGCGTTCAAGAGTAAGGCCCCGGTGTAACATTCTCGAAGTCAAAGCACACTGTGGTCAAAGTCTCGAAGACAAGTCTCTAATAAATAAATTCGCTTTCACCTATCTGTCCCTATGTATGTACGCTTAGATCTTTTAAACTAAGCAATATAATTTGATGCGGTTTTCATTAATAGTCTTCAAGAGGAATGCCGCCGTGCAAAGCCAAAGCGGGTCTGCTAGTATATTATAAAAGCAGCTGATCTGTTATCTGAACCAAACATTTATGAATCTGTGATTCAATCAAAAGTTTGTAACCACTGTAACCTTAAACATAAGTAGGTGCTATAATCTATTCTGTGTGTAATCATCTTCTGTGTTATAATTTAAAACTCTTCCTATGCTCAAGGTGAAAAGGTTTATTAAACACGCGTAGTCAAAGGCGTATCTATTGTGGAGTATTTTATCAGTACATTTAAGATCAACCTTTATGTTTCGAAGCGGCACTTTATCAGAGGGCTACAATCTGACGGCAAAGTAAAAGTTTATGCTAATTCCACAAATAATGCAAACAAGCTAACGTAGTAACCCTTATCAACATGACTACAAATTATTCCTGGCTGAGGGTAGTTTTATACCTTTTTGAGAGGGTCTGAGTTTAAAACTTTTTGCGGACAAGCTCAATTTTTTTAAAAAACAAACAGTTTTTAATATTTTTTTACCAGACAGTAAGAATAGGTAGAGACTTAGAGTGGTAAAGAGAAAATAGTTTATGGAAAACTACCAAAATTGGTGACCGCCATAACTAAATGTCAATTTTGTGCAATATTGATATGATTCTATTGGTTGACTCCGCTCCGCTCCGGTAGATGATTGGCTAAAGCATTGATTCGGCTTCCTGATTGGAGTATTATTCGCCCAAGTTCTCTAGCAATATAGACCTAGCGTGGAGACTTGGAGCCATATTCATAAACGAACTATAAATCTCTGTTAGCTAATGGATCTTTCAACACTATCATCGTCTTTATACATAATGATACAAAAGAAAGACAATAATTAGCAAACTGTTAAAATGTCTATTTATTTTATGAATAACGGCACTAATGTATTTGTTAGGAAATACACAGAGGAAATGAGTATTGAAGACTTTGACTGCGGTCTCGAGTTGGTCACTGACTCATACAAACTTACTTTTTTACTGCCATTTACTACGTATTTACGACGAAATGCCTATTATTTCGTCTCAGTTAATTTTACTGCCTACATAAAACGATTGGTTTTGTAACGAGCAAAACACATACATTAAAATCTAATCATCATCCACAGCCTGACTTCACCCACTGCTGGGTATAGGCCCCCCTGACTTAGTACCATCTACCGCGATCCTGTGCTAATCTGATCCACTTACGGCCCGCGACTTTCACTATGTCGTCTACCCATCTCGCCAATGGACGACCGACATTTCTATAGCCACTTCTCGGCCACCACTCAGTTGTCGCCTTACTCCACACGTCATCACCACGTCTTGCCATGTGTCCTGCCCAGCTTCATTTGAGTTCCATAATCCATTTGAGTATTATTATAAAACCTAATAGTAAAGTTCAATTAAGTATGTCATCCAGAAAACAATACGTACCTATTAATAGTCGAGAACAAAGCCCAGTCTTATAATGTATACTCTTTTATCGCAAAATGGTTAATTAAAATCGAGTCTATAGCCATTGTGTCAAGATTCTTTTTTAATTATTGGAAAACTTAGAAGTGTTCGTTTGTTTCTAGTCAGCTATTATCTAGAGATGCTGAAATTTAATTAAATCAGACAACTTAGGTAAAGGTTCTACAAGAAGTTAGGTTTCTCATAAATTCAATGAGATTTTTATTCTGCCTATCTATTTTTGCTAAAAGTTTCGATTTTATTTTGTGCTCAATTAGAACTAATAAATACTTTATTAATTTCTATGGTAGCTAATGCTAATGCTAATGCTTATGTGGTAGTAACCACTTTTTGGGCGCCATTTTTCCAATGCATAATAAAAATACGTGGAATAATGGTAAAAAATCGAAACATCCAAAATCAAATAAAACTTCGCAACTTTTGGAAAACTTTCCAGGTTTTTGAGCCAGGTTCCGATTTTAGTAAAACTTCGAAATCAGAGCAAGATGATATGATAGACTTGGTGATACTATCGCCTTATCATACCTATTACAAGTATGTAGAAAATACATAATAATGGAACTGTTTATTCCATTTCGTAGAGCATGCCTACGCCGCGCCGTTACGACCGCTACGTTCGTAGAGTTTCGTAGGCAAAGAATCGTAGCGAAACAGATTGCAGTATTTTGTTATCATTTTATTAGATTTTTAATGCTACGCGTACTCGCAGCTAAACAAAATGGCGTGCCAGGCCTAAAATATTATACCAGGGCTGGCATGTAATCTTAATAATTTATGGTAGTTATTTTGTTGCTTGCTACACATAAAAAACAGTCCGTAGTCCGACAAATAATATCTTTCTTGTTTTGACACTTTTTGACTACTTTTTGACGAAAATTTATATGTGAAATAGGGTAAAATCATAAAACTAATTGGTAACATAAATAAAACAGGTTACAGGAACATAATATTCATAGCTACTAATCAAGCATTCGTTCCACGAGAGTACTTTTAAAACTACTGAATTTTGGTTTCACTGCAACAGATTTTCCACGTTTCATCATTGGATTGCCGGTCGAAACCAAAAAGTTTCATTACCAAAAGAGCCAATGCAACAAAGCTGCATTCACGTCTTTGTCGCTGTTTGAAAAAGGAAATAAAGCAGAGACATAGACAAAAATGCGCGTTCTACTTTTTTGTGTTGCCGAGAAAATGGATGGCGGGAAAGGGTGAGAAATAATGAACAGACTATGGCTTGTGGGATATTGTCTTTGCCATACGTTCTCTTGTTTCCCTCGTTCAATATTGAGACTGCTTTGAATAGAGTATTCTGTATAATGTCCCTGGAATAGCAAGTAATGTTTGCAGTGAGTTATGGCTAGTAATAGTAGCAAATGTGGGTTTTGGCGCTGAACTGGTGAACATTTATCATAATATACGTTTACTATTAGAGAAGTAGAGTGCTTCTTGTAGATGAGCTTATCCAAGTTTATTTTTAATATTTAGTGAGAGGTGCATTGTTATAATATCTAGTTGTAGTAACACGTGCATTGTCACATAGCAGAAATTACAGTATTATACAGGTTTATAAAGAGCACCGGTGGTCTAGTAAGAGCACCGGTGGTCTAGTAAGAGCACCGGTGGTCTAGTGGTAGTGACCCCGCCTTCCGATCCTAAGGTCGTGGGTTCAAACCCGGTCGTGCACCGATGGATTTTTCTGTTCGAAAAATTTATGTGCGCAATGCCAGTGCTCTCATACGGTGAAGGAAAACATCGTGAGGAAACCGGCATGTCCAAGAACTAAAAATTCGAAAGACATGTGCCATCCACCAATCCGCATTGGGTCCGCGTGGTGGATTAAGACCCAATCACTCTCGCCTGAGAGTAGGCCAGTGTCCCAGCAGTGGGAACATTAGAAGGCTGTCATGATGATACATAGCCCTATAGAAAATAACTGCGGGTTGATCACATTAAACTTTGTTAGCGACCGATCTCCATTGATCTCCATCTCAAACTATCTAATAAGTCAGTTTGACTATAGCTCTACTGTGATCAACCCGCAGGAGTCAAGTAAAATATTGTCGTAAATCCGGTTTAAATATCGTGCGTGGTTGGTATAATAATAGTAAAAAGATGAGACGAAAGCGATTTCAAATTTCGTACGAATGTCCAAATAGAAGATTTAATGTTTACGTCGAGCATTAAAAATTAACGTCGGTAAGTTTTTTTTCCAAAGGCTATTCGTTTCGACATATTTTGCAAAATGTTTGAACAATCAGGAAGCCCCGTAACTCAAGGCCATAGCCCAACAAAATGTATATTCAAAAGTGCCCATAGAATGTCCTTGAGCCAGTTACGTCATCTTATCAAATAAAAACCATAGCGAATTTGATTGGTAAGTATACACAACAATTTGGTGAAAAATACATTTAGGTTGTTGTTCTTTGATAACCTTTCCCTTGTAGATTGATTACTGAAGGCTCAAGCACTTAATAAAATGTTTGAGTATGTAAAGCTTTTAAACTTATCTGAGACAGGTCCAACCAAATCTTCTTTTAATCGCGTCAAACGAATAAATAGTCAATTACAATAAAATGTACAGGGCATAATGTTGAAAGTCGCTCGTACTTCATCAGCTAAAAGGTCCGGCAGGTCTCACCATCGCATTGACTATGGATGAAGTCCTCAAACGTAGTGAGAATGAAATGTTATGTGTACAGAGATGGTTATGATGTATTTTGTGATAGAAATTCAGAGCCTTTTAGTTTCATTGGAAGACTTGTCGAAATATATTGAACAGCAAATACATTATTTGACAACAAAGAAGATTATTTATGAGACTTTTCTTTTGTAAATAAATAAATGCAAAAAGGTTTACAAACGAAACAGCTGTTTCCTTCCCGCTAAAAAAAATTAAAGGAACTAGGAAAAGGGTAGCTCTACCCATTAAAGCGGTTTTTTGTCCTTACTTTTTAAGTAAAAATAAATAATGCTTGTATTGGTTAAATTTTACGCATCAGTTTCTGTAGATACCTGCCTTAATAGCTAATTTTATTATGTAGGTGAAGGAAAATGAAGGTCCTTGTATATTTGGCAGAGAGAAACCTACATTCAGGCCAAGGTGCATAAGTTTAGCATAACTATAAGTTTAGCATAACTGCATTGCAGTGTAGAAAGTTTTGCATCTTGAATGAAATTTTAAGCCAAATAATTTTCTGGTGCTATCGTTTTCGTTTAAAGTATGGCAGATAAAATCAGATAAATATGAACTATTTATTATTTCTTAGAATTCATTCTATAAGTATTGAGTTATATTTCGTTCGCCTACTTTGGCGATCATCAATAGTTAAATAATAGAGTCAATAAACAATATATAATTATACCCCTTGTTAATCATCTACCAATCCACATGGTAGGTTCAGACCCCAGCACTCAAGAAATTAATTAATTGTAATTTTGAGTTTCAAAAAAATTCAACAAATTCAACCATTCTAACCTACCATTTAAATTAAAAATCCTGCAAAATGCTGTGTAATGTACTATCATTTATACAGGGAATGTGATGATGAATGAACTACGGGGAATGGAATTACTCAGTGGTCCAGCGAAACAAAATAGTTGTACATTTTATTTAGACCACGGGGAATAACCCTAGATTCGTATTCTGCTAGTGTTTTTTATATACCTGCTCCTGACTGACCCTTTTTCATGAAAATATATGAAATGTACAGACTTTTCGACCTCTGCAGTTTCAATAAAAGAAAATAAGATCTATTCTTCTAAATAGAGTGATATACGAAGATATTGGCAACAGTAGGTTGCTCAAATAGGTCAAGCTTCTCCATCAGAAGCTAAATGGGGCTGCCAAGTGTTTGTGGCCAAATGCTTGTGCGATCAGGATTATTTCTTGAAAAATCTAGCCAATTTAGATTATTCTCTTTTCTATTGTTTTATTTATTAGCAGTATCTTTAGTGAAATAGAAATTAAGAAAAAAATAATGTGTCATCGCGCCTTTACTAATTCTTCTTAAAAATACAAGGAAATAGGTACTCGTAAGCTATTGTTTTTTATTCGTAATCGAATAAATAGTAAAACTCGAGGGACTACTCTTGGAAGCAGCAAACGATAATCGTAGCAAATATCGTAGTTCAACTTTTATCAGTGAACCACAAAAACTGTCACAAGATAATTTTATCTTTTTTGTTGTTGTTTAGTGTTTGTTTTTTTTCTGTATTTAGGATTTCCCATTTATCTTCAGTAATATTTTACTACTTATATAACTTCTAGATATGCCAGATATTTAAGAAAAAGCTTCGCATGTAACAAATCAATAAATACGTACATGCTTAAAGAGAGTTATTAAATTGAAATTTGTGTCTGACATTAATTCAAGAATCCCACAAGTTTACCCGTAACTCAGAACTTGGCAACTAATTCAACTAGAACCGTTTTTACGAGTTATCATAAATCCTCCTTAAGCGGTGTTTGGTACTTTCTCGGTAATGCTCTACGCCTTTCGAGACACTCGCATCCGGTGCTTGAACGTGAAAATATGAAATTTTACATTTAAAGTTCAAACATTTAAAAGTATAGTTACCGTGCAATAGGTATAATGCTGGCATATTTGCTTTATACAAACAATTTTTTTTTTATAATACGAGTAGGTAATTTCACAGAGTTGACTTTGTCTTGACGAAATAAGGCAAATATTGAGCAAATATGCCAAGAAAAGTGCAAGAATTATATTTTCATTGTAAAAAAACGTTGAACCTTGCTTTCTTATTTAAAAGCCACCGCGTCTTGAACGAAAACTTATAGATCTGTTTGTTTAAGTTGTAAGTTGAAGTTACATAAATAAATAAATAATGCTGGACAATCCACACAGCATCATCTAGCCCCAAGGTAAGCTACTGTTAAACAGAGCTGTATTATGGGTACTAGATGACTGATATATACTTATTACTATTGTATTAAGTATTCAATACATAGATAGATATTTTTTATTATATATAGAAAATACCCAGAACACCCGGAACAAATATTTGTAGGTACAAATATTTGACCCGAGGCGGGAATTGAACCCGCAACCTCCGCGTCGCAGGCGGACCTGCACCCGCCACATCGGTCGTCAGAGTCGAAGTTAGAATGCGTTTCACTGTAGCACTTATACACAGAGCATGACGCTCTGCGTATTGTGTAATCCACGAAGTCCGCGCAAATTTGCGTTTGCCATTGAGAATAATTTAAACTGATTATATTTACTCTAAGGCCTGAATGTGCATTTACGGCATGTTCTATGAATATTCTATGGTGTATTCTAAGAATGTTATTTTATTGAAACGGCGGACACGCCTGCAAACAGCTGCAAACAGATGTCCAACGAGTCACAGAATTTAGACCATTTATTGACTCTACAATCAAGTCAATACAATTTTTTTTTACATACTAATTCAGAAATAATAGCTAGATGCTATTAGATAGCGTTAGGTCGTAGTATGCCCTATTAAGAAGCTCGGGGTTTGAGTACGTTCAGTACAGCATTTATCACAGTGGTCCGCTTTTGCCAGTATATAGGTTTAGACATAATAGCTATCCGCGACAGCTGCGATATTTTTCACAATCTCGCTCAGTTCAACTGAATAATTCTCAAAGCGGTACTGTAACGCCTACGTGCCGAGAAAATCATGAATATCGACTGATGAATAGTTTATATTCCCGAGATATGGAGGGTTTCAAAATATCTGCATTATTATTTACTGACTAGCAATACTGGTTGCAGAACTTGCAGACTTTGCTTTGGCTTTTACCTTTTTTATTCTATCTGCTTGTGAAATGTTTATTTTATCGAGTGACGTGGAGTTTTGTTTGTAATGGTAACTGATCACGAAAGCTTTTTAATCACAACAGCACAATATGAAACATAGGAACTTTAATTACCTACGATTTTCGGTAAAATCATTAGAATGATGAAAGAGTTCTTTTACTAATAAATTCGTTCTTGGGTTAGTAAGTGTTTAGAAATCTTAAATTACAGAACCACATTCAGCTAGTCAAGGGTAATCGTCATCATCATTACACGTTAGTATCATCACTGCTCACGCGCGAAGGTATTTAAATCATGTGTTTGTTCTAAATACCTTTTGCTCGAGAGAGAGTCTACTCTCAAACTACACTACAAAAAAAAAGAAAAGAAAAGTTTTTTTTTTACTAAGCCTAAACAAGGTTTTCAAATAAAGGTAAAAGGGTTACCAGAGTTACCACTGCTATATAGCAACGACCTGTTATAATCAGATCGAAGCACAGTAGTAATGACTAAGACTGGGGGAATCCAGTACATTGCGTGACAAACTCGGAGGGTTCAAAGAGGGGTGCGTTCATGGCCATGCTGATAAACCCTGGCTGACTGACCGCAGCACGAGTTTAAGAATCAATAGACACATTCTAGAACTTTCCTGTAAATATACAAGAACATCGTTGACTTCTAAAATAAATAATGCAATGTAACAACAGTAAACAATGGATTCATATCTTGTAAGAATGAGTGTTTGGTTTAACTTCCGATCCGAGGATATAAAATATATAACCTTCAAAGTAAATGGAACAGGAACCTAAAGGAACTTTTAAGAACAAACTTGAAAACCTGCCGTTTTTAGAAATAGTATGGTTTGTGAAGTTTACAAATTTTTGAAGAGCTTTTGTGGTGGGGCTATTATATAAATATTAGATGGCTTACATTTATGAGAATAAAATTTACATTGTTATTAATTTTGTTAACAAATAGTGAACATTGTGGTAACACAATAAACTTAAGCAAACACAAGCTCCGTGAGTCACGTTTCCTTACCGCTCATTTACATAGAAATCGAAACCCCGACTACACAACTATGTAGTATTGTAGAGTAGAACAAATCAAATACATTTGTTACGTGACACAAATACCGGCGCAATAGCTTTTCTCACAAAATTACTAAAAAATCTTTAACAAAATACAGAAAACAGAATAATTATGCAAGTATTCAAAGATAACAAGTGTTTTATAACATGGATTGGAATCTCTGTTTACTGTGGTTCAACTTACTAGAGACTGCTGTAGTAATGTAACTTGTGATTAGCGACCGAGTGCATAATGAAATACAGCATCATCTTGTCAGCCAATAAACGTCCACTACTGGGCATAGCACATAATGCTTGTTTGCTGGATATCGAACTAATTTCTGTATTTTGCGTATCTGACTTGCTTCACAATTCGAATGGCTTGAATCGCTAGTATTCATACAGATACGACAAATAGTTTGCTCAGAGTGCTACCATTGAAATAGACAGACGATAATCGTGGCAAATATCGTAGTTCAATTTATGTCGGTGGTAACTAAGTTCAGAGCATTCACGGACATAAGCTGAACCATGAAAAATTATACGATATATCGGCTTTGTCCGCAAGAGCAGACCCCCAGGCGTTAAAGCTGGATGGAATAGGTGACACGATATGCGATGAGCGGCGCATGAAACAATAAAGCAATTATGCAAGCGATATGGCGGATAAAATTCCTCGGTTGACTAGCGCTGGAGGTGTAGAGGGCACAACAAAGTAACATACTCGTTTGGAACTGCTAGTCGCGCGAAATTAAACCGTATTCCAGTAAATCAGAGCACACATCCGCTCACGTAGTGACCACAGAAGCAAGAGGACCTTCGGTGAACAATGAATATTCTCGCAATATTGTACGTACGATAAATAAATTTATGAATAGACCTTCATGACGCATTCACCCCTTGTTCCGGGCGAGTGAGTCAATCGGGGCACGTAACCTGGACACTTATACCCTATTGTTGGGCTGGCGTATGTACCTAACTACGTAGGTTGTCATAGGTACGCTTGTTTAGTCGGTTGGAATCGATACCAGCCCCGATAAAGGATAACTAGATTCGGTTTATCGAGCTGATACGAATATATTAAAACGATTGATGTCAACAACAATCTGGTATATGTTATCCCGTATACTTTTCTAGATACAAACCTAGCTAGGGATAAATCTGGTTAAAAAATTGTGACTAGCCCGTAAAATGGCTCCGTCGCGAAATTTTCCGAATGCACTAGGTATATTTGGGCGAACTTGCGGACTCATTTACAGATTTTTCCCTAAATTTAGAAGATGGTAATAATATGCTCTGTGCTCCAAAACCAGTTTATTCCTGAATAAAATAATCTAAGCATGTCCCACTTATACAAGTAGAATCCAACGGTTCAGAGTCAAGAGCCAGGTGAAGTATTTGGTCAGAAAATTCCATTTCCCGATACCTACACGGGTATGTATATTGTATGAATGTTTGTTATACGCCTGTATCGAGAACGGACACTGAGCATATTGCATGTTACCGAAAACAAAATAGTTTTACAAAGCCGCAACCAATCACCAAGAGCGTGTTCGAAATATTTATTTAGGTATAAAAAATATTTGACTACATACGTACGTAGCGTTGGTTGGTATGGACTGTGTCCGGCATTTAGATCGTGAACCAAGTTGTAATTAAAAGTATTTGTTAGTATTACTTCTGTATGTTACCTTAGTTTTCCATGAATCGGATGTAAAAAATGTACGATGATATGACAATTATTATACGACGCACTCTTTAAAAACTTGTGGATAATTCGTATCTGTAATAAATCAGCTCCTAATCTTGGAACATGAGATGTGTATGTTCCGCATTACATACCTAATCAATGATTCCATCAGCATAACAATAACATGCATGATTAACCTGGATAACGCCTGTTTCTATTACTACATAACCGCCAATCAAGATTAATAGCTTGGCAGTATCACTTTATGTCGCGACAATACCACTATCAATTTGATAGACTAGAACATTGTGGGCCGTATCATTGACCACTAGGCAAGATTGCGGTCTAGGATTTAAGGATAGAGAAAGAATTATCTCTACATAAAATAAAGTTGATTTATTAAACCACACAATGAATTTTAATGCAGGTTTAATCAATAGATAAAGTGATTCAAGCAAGGCAGGGCGGGATGCTATTTCAAAATAAATAAAAATAATTAAAAGGTTCATCATCATCATGACAGCCTTCTAATGTTCCCACTGGCCTACTCTCAGGCGAGAGTGATTGGGTCTTAATCCACCGCGCGGAACCAATGCGGATTGGTGGTTGGCACATGTCTTTCGAATTTTTAGTTCTTGGACATGCCGGTTTCCTCACGATGCTTTCCTTCACCGTATGAGAGCACTGGCATTGCGCACATAAATTTTTCGAACAGAAAAATCCATTGGTGCACGACCGGGTTTGAACCCACGACCTTAGGATCGGAAGGCGGGGTCACTACCACTAGACCACCGGTGCTCTCCTGATTGTTATATAAATTTTAATAATTACTGCGTAATGTAAACTGATATGTCCCAATCACACCCCACGACAAAAGTGCGTTTTCGCCACAACTTCTTTAACTGAATAAATTAATTAATTATAATTAATTTCGTGCCTCATATTCTACCGTTGTTGTTCATATTGTTCTTTTACATAATATCATCAGACAGAAGGATGCATACATTAATCTATCTACCAAAAGAACTGTGAACCAGAGTTGACGATTGACTCGTACGAATTTACTTACATTGTAGGTAATTCTTCCAAGATGGTTCAACTTTTGCAAGTATCCTCTACTCTACTATTTTAACTCTACTAACTCTTGCTTTGTATTTGTTTTTCAACGGATGGTCCGCTCAATAAATATCTGTCTTCTACTAAGCGACAAATGGACTGTTTTTGGTTAAAATAGCGTTCTTTTTGCAGAATGCAGCAGGAATTTAAACGTGGTAAAATGTACATTTTTACTGCCTTTTTGTAAATGCTGTTAGAGGTCGCTCACCTTACATTTATTTCGCCTATTCCGGAACGCATCTCATTTATATTGTAGCTGGCATTTTACCCTTCGTTCATTGTAACGGGTTTCGCTTATATAGTTTTACTGGTATCCTTTTCTATGTGTTTTTTACACGGGAGATATTTTACGGTTTCAGTTTAGTGTACGAATGGTTTTGCATGGAAATGAGAGAGGCACTTCAATATATTTGAAAGTTTTCATTTTAGTATGATTTGTATTTCAGGCAGCGAATAATTATGTTAGATCTTACATTACATCAGTCTGTTTGAGTTTTAGGAAGTTAGACCATGAAACAAACTACGTATTATAGCTACGGGGATTATTAATACCTTGATTTGATTATTTTAAGCAAGTTAAATGTTGTCTTCCATACAGTTGATTATCATTTGTTATAAAAAGCTTCGAGAAAAATAATGCCAAGCCAAAGTTCAAACGCAGCGCGCTGGCCAGACTCATAATTTGGTACTCATTCAAATAAAAAGACTAATTTGAACTTATAGGACTATTTTGGTAGGTGACATATCTGGCCGTAATTTAAGGAGAGGATAGAACAAACACTGTAAAAATTTTTTATTTCAAACGCGCCATAATTATCTGGGCGCGCAAAACAATGTATAAAACTTGAAAAATAAATTGCAATACGATTTGTCACCGTAGAAAAACAAAATCTTACCTGAATAAAATCAACAGACCAAAACGTTCGCACGCTTTACGAGTAGGTACAAGCAAAGTACTTCTGTATCATGGCGTGTAGTGAAAGAGTTCCATCAGCCTCCAATCATCGGGAGGGTGATTGAAGGGCCCAATCTGTCGCGGTTGATACGGCGCAGTATTTTTTTCGGAACGGTTCAGCTCGATGGAGTGTGATTTTACGATCCTCGAAACCATTTGAATAACATGTTACTGGAACCAATATATTATGGTGTTAAGTCGAGTTTCAGGATAAATGGAAGTATTTGACTGTGAGTTCCAATCATTCTAAGTGAGTTCACTTATATATCTTTTTTATTTTCTTACATTTAAAGAATAGATTAGAAATAATTCTGAATAGATAGGTTTCTCTGGTATAAGGACTCTTCCTGGTTTTAAGACTCTTCTTTAAGAGGCCGTCAGCGCAATGCTTTTAATATAAGCAGTAGTTTGCAAGCATTAGTGCTTATGTTTGAGCCTAGCGTATAAACGAGTGATGAGAGCAATGCAGTGCCAGGCAGAACTAAAGCTTCGGGTGGCACTGCAACTATTACCTTGTAATTTTTGATTTCTAAAGCACTGGGAATTCTAGTGTTTGGTCAGGACTATGATGTGATTGTTGGGTGTGTTATGTTTTTTACATTTATAGTTATAAGGTATAAAAGTGAGCTTGTGATTCCACTTACCTAATATACCGTTATATGCAGCTTAGCTCAGCTATAAAACTAGGCAATATACGCCTCGAGCGTACAACATCTCTATGTTCTATAACTACGCTGGCACGCTAGCAAATCGCATCGTTCGGAAATTGCATACGGGGGCGTTTTGCTCGATTTTACGCGTTCTACTCGTTTCGATTCGAGTACGTCCCTCGACCCGGCG
This sequence comes from Colostygia pectinataria, assembly GCA_951394395.1. NCBI lineage: Eukaryota > Metazoa > Arthropoda > Insecta > Lepidoptera > Geometridae > Colostygia > Colostygia pectinataria. Next base: position 9,073,720 of record OX596362.1, read on the forward strand.
TTAATTGCTGGCAATCTATTGCTTTTTAATGTGTTTGCTCCAATCGGAAGTTTGTTTCGGTGTTTTTTTCCCACCGGACGAACGATGGCAATCATTTAAATTGTAAAAGGAGATGGTGATTGGCGCTTGTTTGGTTCGAATTAAAATTTATGCATTTGAGTTCGTAACGCTTGCAAGTAGGTAGTTAAATGCTAGGTGTTCAATGAACACCTAGAATTAAACACAAAGCGTTCTTGCAGCATAAGAGAACCTGCCAATTTTTTGCTACATAAAATTTTTAGAAGGTATATTCAGGTAGGTAAACTCTAAAAACTGTTATCTGTTTTTGGTTATAGATAAGTAGAAAGGCATTGTGTTTAACTAAGTATAGTAGGTTTAAAATTTTAGGATCGTGTTATTTTTTTTATAAACACATGTAATATTAAGCCTGAAAAGCTTTTAAAAATAAAATAAAGCTAACCTATTCGGAGTGCTTTTATATCTCAAGAGATCGCCGCATCCGTTATTGCTCCTTTGAGGATTGATAGCAGTATCCTTGTACTTACACCTTATTATTTTATTCAACACTCATCTGCAGAATAAAAAAGGCTGTTTATAGTACACTGTATCTTACCTAATGTGTAAGATACAGTGTAGTGCATTTGTATTAAAATTGCCACCCGAAAACATTCGTTTGCCTAATGGTCTAAAAGTAATTAAATTACGTACCCGCTAACAATCTAGCTAGGCTAATAGACTAGCTAATGATAACAGCAAGCGATATAGCAGAAACAATCACCGTAGACCACATCATCGCTTAACATCAAGCGATAAGTTGCAATAGTTGTCAAGTAAGCGCAAGCGTATTGTGAATTACAAAAAGCCTATCATGTCGAATCTATCCGAAAATATCAGTTCTGTGACTACGGAGCCGAACAAAACACGAAGCACGGATTTATTTCATCGTCAAGTACAGTTTCCGGAACCGATTTTGTAACTAAAGATAGACTATAAGGATTGCACGAAACTAGGTCTGAAACTTATGTTTTATCTCTATTGATGATCATGCTGAACTATACTCAACTTATCGTTTTCGTTGATGTACAATTAGAAATATATTAGTGCAAGAAAATATATCTGCTTCGAATTGCTGTTCGTTAGTCTTGCTAAAACTCGAAAAGGGCTAAATAGATTTGGCAAATTTTGCTATTTAAATATTTCTGGTGAGTCCAGGGAAGGTTAAAATAGTGAAAAAAATAACGCGAGTTAAACCGCGCGGGTCAACTAGTCTGTAATAAAAACAAGGTGACGAGCCTCGTAACCGTAAAATGTCAGAAGTTGTACTTACGCATTGCATGGTTTAGTTTCAACGTTGTATCCAAGGAACTACTCCTTTGTAATAAGATAAATAATAAAGCCCTGACTATTTCAGGATCCTGATGTAGCTCGTTCCCGTAACGACTCACATTTCCAGAATACCCGGGAATAGAGCTATTATGTGTAATATAAACGGTAGCTTCATATATTCTATCCTATTTGGGATTTTATATGGTTCCATATATGTATATATGCAGTTACGTTAGAATATTGAGGTAATTGTAGCTATTATTTTATGCTATTACATAAATACATTATTGTTGTTTATGATATGACATAGATAGGTACATAAGACTGATGACTATGAAGTGGTCACAGAAAGTCTTTAGATTAGAAGGTGAATCTAATCTATCCAATCTTTGTAGCTATTTTGATCTGCAATGAAGTTTCGAACTTGCTATATCTTCTAAGTTTGCGTACTGTACCATGCAAACGAAAACGTGGGCGGAAGCTAGATGTAAATAAATCGTTCAGATGCAATTGGAACGAAGTACCGATATCGTTTGATATATTCGAATATTTACGTCGCAATCAACAGTAAAAGCTTCGACTTTCAAACTATCTCCGATATCAGATTTTGATAAGCTGCTTTGGCCCTAATCCAAATTACTTTAAAATACATTTTTAAAGTTGATTCAAATCGTCCCCTACGAATTAATAACCTCTGTAATGTCGCTGATTCATATTGTCTAGACATTATTGAACGCTCTTGCAATGTCTGTGGTAAGTACAGTAAAATAAGTCTTATTAGCTTAAAATAAGTCAAAACCTGTTTCATGAACGGATTGCATGTTTCAGCATGAATTTGAAATTTGTTAAAATATTAGCTGAGGTGAGTCACCAATATCTATTTTACTATTTGTTTGTAAGGAAGTTTGTGGAAATATTGGTAAATTAAATGTAGGTACATAAGTAAGTGCATAATAGTACAATATATTCAGACAATTTTGGCGAAGCAGCATTTTTTTTAAAATAAATAAATAATGCTGGACAATCCACACAGCATCATCTAGCCCCAAGGTAAGCTGCTGTTAAACAGAGCTGGGAACTGAGCACCGGTGGTCTAGTGGTAGTGACCCCGCCTTCCAATCCTAAGGTCGTGGGTTCAAACCCGGTCGTGCACCAATGGATTTTTCTGTTCGAAAATGTGGCATTGCGCTCTCATACGGTGAAGGAAAACATCGTGAGGAAACCGGCATGTCCAAGAACTAAAAATTCGAAAGACATGTGCCATCTACCAATCCGCATTGGGTCCGCGTGGTGGATTAAGACCTAATCACTCTCGCCCGAGAGTAGGCCAGTGTCCCAACAGTGGGAACTGTTGGGAAGATTATTATTAATTAGAATTTATTAGAAGGCTGTCATGATGATGATGAAACAGAGCTGTGTTATGGGTACTAGATGACTGATATATACTTAATACAACCATACATAGATAGATATTTTTTATTATTTATTACAGCCTGTGCTGTCCCACTGCAGGGCAAAGGCTAGGCAAAGGCCCCCTTTTACCCCTTTCTTTCTTCCAATCATCTCTATTGATCGCTAGTGTAGGCTAAACTATAATTTACATTATCTTATTATTCATTTTTATTAATTCATCTAATGAGGCAGTAATCGTCTACTGCTGGACATAGGTCTCCCCAAAGAGTGCAACAACAAACCGAATACTTAGACCGCAACTTTTTACGACAGCAGATTGCTTTATTGTTTCTTCATCATATTATTTGTTTTTTTAAATGTGTATTATGCTGTGTACAAAATACAACATATTTTTTATTTTTATTTTTGATGTGTGTAATTGTTAATTAAGATTTTTATTTATTTTTTAATGTTACATTTTTATAATAAACTTGAAACTTGAAAATTTTGAATCTTCATGATTTTTATTATGTTTTGTTATATCTGTGAATGAGTCAAAAGATATCATTTTGTGGCGGCTAGGTATAGCCACAAGTCACAACAAGAAATCGGGCTGACACGTAGGTTATTATGTGCCGTAGTCGTTTCTTTCGCTAAGCTCAGATATGTAAATCTATAAGCTAAAGTGGAAATATAAAATCAGTATGCGGAACAATTTAATATATTATTTGTCCTCCTCATGAAGTTAGACCTAACATAGATTAGAGGTTCAAAGATACACCATAAATCAAATACCCCTACAATTTTATTTATAACGCGGTTTCACTCCACAAATATTTTAAGAGCAAAATTAAGCAAATAGATCCAGCCATTCTCGAGAGACTAACGAAAACAGATTATATTTATAAGAATTTGTTAATACTTTAGTAGGGTAAGAAACCTGAAAAGATAACGTAAAGAGCACTTTAAACTCACTTGAGTCTACAAACCATACACCAATATTCAGGGTATAAATGTATGTTCACACTCCACTGTTAATAGCGTCTGTAGGAGAGATGTTAATGACGTGAGTGCTTCGGAGGTACTTCACTTCCTTATTAAAGACGGGTATCTGCTTGCTATTTCATTTCGCCGTAGTATAGTCTCGTTTTATTAAAGGCGCGTTATACGGGAGGGTTTCAGCGGTTATCAGTACTACCCGCTTTTGTTCTGAATTCTGATACCTATGGATCAGTTGGATGGTATGCGGTTACTATCCGCTTTTGTTTTGATATCTATGGATCACCTGGTGGTAAGCGGGGTAACCGTAGCTTATGGACGTTTGCAAAACCAGAGGTATCACTGGCGCGTTGCAACAGACGGAGATTATCACTATGACTTTACCACTCTTAAAAACAGGCATTGAAACATTATGAACTACCTATGAACTTTGCCGCGTGTTACTGCCTCCTATAAGAGTTTGCCCTAAAAATGTCAAAGGCAACCTGCTTAGAACTTGCTTAATATGACATGGGTGTCATGTGAAAGCGCCCTCACAACTGCCTTGTTCTCTATGTTCATTGTTATTGTTAGAATTCAGGTTGTGGCTCTATCTCCCAACGGTAACGCAAATTGCTTTTTCATTGTTATTGTGGGGGTACGAGTTTTGTGTGTGTCCCCTACTCTAATGATAGGTAATCTTCATGAGGGGACACAAATAATAGTATTAAATTGTTTCACATACTGTTTATATATTTCCACTTTAGCTTAATGAGTTACATGTCTGAACCTAGCGAGTGGGGAGAAACGACTGGCGACGCGGCACATAAAACCAACGCGTCAGCCCGATTTCCTGTGGCTATACCTAGTCGCCACAGTACTCCCCCTCTTACAAAATTTTGAAAAAATTAAAAAAATTATTACAAAATTTAAGATAAACTATGCCAATGAACTTTATTACTACATTGTACAGAGTCTATGAATACAAGTGCGACACACGTGCAAATTTGCTGCGTTGCAAGCTCGCTACTTTACACTGTATGTGTGCGCTCGAGTCTCGAGTTACAGTTCGCGTTATCGCCGTGGTGTTCTACCTAAACTACCTATGCGACACATTCCACGAACTAAAACTGATTCTAAAAATAGATTGTACCTAGTTACAAACACTGAATTTAAACTTTATAAAAATTTTACACACGCACGCCTGATGATCTGCCTCGTCTAATCTTACACCGCAGCACCTCAAAAACAGCCGTAATTTCCAATATATTCGGTCTCTATGTAGCGCAGGTACTAGCACAAATAACGGTAGCATGCCAGTCACTCGTAGCAGTGGGACTGAGCTATCTCCAGATCCAACACTGATCCTCCGGTGAGCATGCCTTCTCCAACCGGGCAAACGTTCCTGAGTGAATCTGCAGGTCCAAACTCCATTTTCTTATAGGATTGAGTGCACCTCAGATGTTGCTGGCTCCAAAATATCTTCCTCGCTTCTGCAGTAGACCATGCGTGAACTTCGTTGGCTGGACCGCGGGTTCATCACTTCCCGGCCATACGCTGCCAATACTTCCTTTTGTTCTCACGCTGCTCATATCGGGCTCCACACAAGGGCTTCTGTTGGTGATCAAGACGGTTTCGGCTGACGTCACCTACTGCGCATTCCGTACTGCGTGGCGTCGCTGCGTCGATATTGCATCATCCCGTTCATTGGCTATGTCTTCTTGTTTCTGTTACCTCCCGAAGCGTGGAATTCATCGGGAGGGAGTCGTCTCCGCCGCTGGTCTTCTCAGGGTCACCATAGTTTCTTAAAATCCTCCGTTGTTGCGCGTGTTCCATCGGGTGGTCACCGCATGGTAACACCACACACCGATGTTTGTCGGGGGTCACCACTGTGGGGGTACGAGTTTTGTGTGTGTCCCCTACTCTAATGATAGGTAATCTTCATGAGGGGACACAAATAATAGTATTAAATTGTTTCACATACTGTTTATATATTTCCACTTTAGCTTAATGAGTTACATGTCTGAACCTAGCGAGTGGGGAGAAACGACTGGCGACGCGGCACATAAAACCAACGCGTCAGCCCGATTTCCTGTGGCTATACCTAGTCGCCACAGTATGATAAGACTCTTAATTCGTGGATAATCTAGAATTATTTTCTAAATATCTTTTTATTTAACAAACCTTGTTTTGTCATTGATTTGTTCTTCGTCTACAAAATTTCTGACTAACTAATTTTGCTACTAGTATTTCAAGTAGTAACTCTCATGGTCTACAACTACAATATCTAGGTATAAAAAAACTAATTTTTTTTTTAGGTAACAATACATTGTTTACGAATATGTGATCCTTTCTACGCAAAGTGTGCTAATTCAATCAAAATTCAATCAACTACGTACGTAATCATACTACTGAAATTAGGAGTACTTACAGTGACATTATCAAACTTCAAAGCACTACCCGTTTTGTTATTGGAGTATGTGGGAGCATTCTGTAGCTTATAAATCGAACAGCTGGTTCACTTTGTATGATCTAGCCAACTAAAAGCGATATTTATTGTCGCTGTGGGTGCCAAATCCTTATCTCTGTTTTGAAATTTCGATTAATAGAAACGAAAAAAGATTTAGAACCCTCTAAGGGCTTACTGCGCTAAGCGTTAACGTAAAAAATCTAATTCGCAATGTGCGAATTGCCCGGACTGCGCAGTGTGTAGGCAGAGCTGTCTTGCGAAAGGCATTCTAATTTTAACTCGAATTTTTAGCCATTATTTTTTAAATTAGAAATAAGCAAATATTGTAGGAATTTGATAGATAGACATTCAACAGACTATTATACAAAGTTCCCAGTGGTCTTATTAGTAAGTCTGTTGGGAAGAAAATTCCCAGTAGTTCAACTGGTAAGACTACTCGGTAAGATTACTGGGAATAGCCCAATTTACACTTTTAGCTTAAAAGGTCCTTTTGAGCCTTCTCACCACATGTCTGTATTGTCGAGGAGCTAGATTGCCTCGACGTTCGCGTTGTGATGAAGCCGACGAGTCTTGGTGTTTGATAGCTGTTTCCTCCAAGCCGTGTCAGTTGAGTGGAGCTCCTACACTGGTATTCGCGATATACGCTTGTGTGTGACATTTTGACATGACTCTGATGTCGGTTTCGGTATTTACTCTCCGAATAAAATACTCGTTAAAATAGCTTGTGCCACAATATTTACACGCGAAATAAACCGTGATAATTCGTGAATTTTTCACATCCGACCTTTTTGTTTATGTCCATGTGATTGTTAAGTAAACGAATTTTATTTATTATTTGACAACATTGCTGTTTTAAATGGAGCTGTGAATATTTTGTGAGAGGTTTTATTGTTTAGACCTTATTTACAACTCAATTTGCTTCGTTGATTTAAAAACGTAACTGATACTTTGAGAATGGTTTCAGAGTAATGTTTTGATTGCTATTTATATACGAATATTATTTCTCATGAAGGAATAAGGCCACGAGTCTACGACACGTATTTAAGTCAGTTCGTATGAATCAGTGGCTAATTCTCGTGAAAGAGTTTTTAGGCCGCCCAAAGGCATCTGTCATGGCTTAACAAATTAAAAAAGCCGGGACCGACTGCTTAACGTGCCCTCCGAAGCACGGAAGCTCTCAGTTAAAAACTTAAAATTGCTACTGGCAGTCACCCATCCAAAACAGTGTCAGTGCTAGGGCGTTAAACAGTTCTTAGTGAGACGTTATTAATTCTGAAGTCAGAATTTATACTCTACAGCACGACTATATCATCAACGCTATATGCAAATTAAATAACTTAGAAATTAAAATTTAACCTTGTTTCCAAGAGTACAAAAATTTGATAGCAGTAAATTAGAATTGGATTGAAATTGCGTTGAAGAGTTAGGCCCCTGCTCTTAAGGGCGCATATAGGTGTGAAATACGGATGACGCGATGCTAGGCACAACAACGACATTGGTCAAAGGGGTCAAACAAAACGTGCGCGTGATGTTTCTGGTCCGATCCACTCCACTCCGCTACGACATACTACGACGCTACGAACCGCTACGACGCAACTCACGCTTTCAGTTTGTCCTTAATAGTTTGTAATGGTTACGTTTCAACGAAGAAGTAGTAAAATAATTAACAGACGCACACAGTTGCAAGTGTTCCGCCAGTGATTATATTTGCCAAAACCCAGCTTACCCTCCGAACCCCGGGCACGTTCGAGACTGTGCTTTAGCGATACCGCAGGCTACTGTGCCCCGCGATAGTGTCGAAAAGCGATGATCTGGTTGCTAGTCACGTCTGCGGTTACTACCGGGACTTTGTACTACAAACCACACTTGCTGATGCTCGGCGTTTGTGGGTAGGTTCTACTGCACTTTGCAAGCTTTGCAAGTAACCAGCGAGGTAATGTGTACTATTGAACAACATTAATTGGAAGCTATCCATTACTGATTGGTTCCATAACTACCCAGTACTTGTTTCGCTTGTTTGATAACGGTACGTGTACGTAGATTTATATTGCCTTTTAATCGAATAAGATAAATGCTGTTAGACCGTCTGACGGTCCGTTACAGCATTACCCGAATCTTCAGCAAGAGCAGATGGTGCTGTCTGCAAAAAAATGAGTTTATAAGCAAATAGTAACCCAACCCGAGGGGCCGAAATGGAAAGGCCTCGCTGGCGAGGTTGATGTATCTGTGAAGTGTTTTTTCTGTAAGAGCTGGATGTAGGAATTGCCATTTAGGTAATCACGTCATTGAATGCACGTGCCTTGTTCTACGGAGAGACGGTTCACTGGCGATTCGGATAGTTTGGAACGACGGAAATGAGTGGGTTCGGATGTAGTAGCGTAAATGATGTTTAATTGTCGCTCGCTAGCAGTAAGGACTGCATATGATGTAGGGTACAACCAATGTAGAATAAATAATAATGATTAAATTAACCGACTATTGTATAGTTGTAGTATACATAAAACGTAAGAGAAACAATAAGGCGTATCCATTTTGCCACAAAAACTCAATTAAGATAAATTATTCTGTCTTAGCGAACCAAATAACAAAGAGTATTTACAGAAAGTTATTCTACCATTCCTCAAAATGCTATCGACACAAAGAACTGAATTGTCTACAAAAGTCCTTGAATTAAAACAAATAGCTCCCAAAGGCTTCTCGGGAAGGAAACGGTTCGAAGTGCGCGTCGATTCAATTTCTTCGGTCACAAAGTCGATTCAGCCGATTCATTCCAGTGCGGCCTGTTCTTAGTGCTATTCAGCTTATTCAGTACCGGGAGTATTTACAGAACCCGGTCAAGTGCAACATTTTGTAGAAAGAAAATGTTTTTAATGTTTTCTACTTACCCATCAGTTACGATTTATTGAATACTAGCGATTCATCCCGGCTTCGCACGGGTGCTTAAACTACGTATAAACCTTCCTCGTGAATCACTCAATCTATTGCTGGAAACCGCATACCCACTACCTACCACGAGTTTATAAAATACATAAAAGACTTTATTTTATGATACGCAAAGATTCATAATAATACCTGGGTATATATAAGTTAATTGTAGATATGTAGAATAACTAGATACAACACAGAGACTAATCATTACAGTAAAATTATATGTCATGACCTCGCACGTTTTGTGCCCTTTGTTGTGGGTATTAGAAACTGCAAACAGCATGGTACTACAGCCCCCAGACCCGAAACAAATATTAGCAGATCATACAAACATTTATTTTGTCCGGTAGCGGAAAGTGAGCCTGTAACCTCTCATTTGTTTTCTCAATCTAACACTCGCTTACAGCATCACCGTATTTATGAATTTTTTGCTCAAATTTGTAGGTACGTCTTATAAATTGGTACGAAATAGTGACCAACCTCCCGTGACAAAATATTAAGGACGTTGGCGCACATAATTTGATAACCCACGCTAAACGTTGTGTAACACAGAAATGTAAACGATTGTTGTGTAACCTTATTGACCTATTAGAAACAACTGCTTTGACCTCCGTGAGATAGAATGTAATGGTTCATTCATATCTAAAAACATAACGCCTAAATAAGCCCAATTTATTGATCAATCTTTGTATAAAAACTGCTTTTGAATAACCTTAGGCTCAATTCTACTAAAACAATTACATAAAAATTACATTTGCACTGTCGACTTTTGACAGTTTTCAGTACAACATAAGCTAAAATTTTTATCTGCCTAGAATAAACTTTTTGTCTTACCTACACCCGCGTAGTGCCCTGTGTTTTATGTATTGTATGATACGAGTGTGCATGTATTTTATTATTCATATTTTAAGGCGCAATGACGCTCTATAGCTCTACCAAAATTTTATAGCATACTATAGCATAGCAGTCCACTGCTGGAGTCCACTGCTGAAACTTTTGGCTCTACGCGCCATCGTGCTCACACGCATCATAATTAGCTTCTAACAGACATTATATAAGCTAATAACGATGATGTGTTTTAAAGTACGTTAATGTGTACCTAATACAATTCTAGAATTCTCGAAATATATAGGAATTCCGGAAAGCATACCGATTGCATAACTCGAACAATAGATATAATTAATGTTCGCATTCCATTTTCATTGCAGATTAATTAAATTTACGAACAGTTTAGACAGTGACTAGAATAGTCTAGTTATTCGTATTTAAATGTATTTTAGTAACAGACTTCCAAAAAGAAGGAGATTATCAATTCGACTGTATGATTTTTTTTGTATGTTTGTTACGCGATTTCTCCGCCAATTATGATTTGATTTTGATGATTCTTATTTTGTTTAATAGGTAATCAGAAGTGGTCCCATATAAATTTGTTCAGTACTTTTTGAATATATCATAAAAAAACGAGCCAATAACTTCATATATCTTTACGTATCTCAACATTCCATCAAAGCAGTTTTTTTAGTTAGAAATCGGTTTTTTTTCTAAAAATCCATAACAATAGCAGTTTCACCCAGAGCATTAAAATGTTTGTGTGATGAAAACAGATGCTTGTCTGGGTAAATTGAAATTGAAATTGTTTTACTTATTGAAAAAATTATAACTGAAACTGGACCAGCTTACCTAAGAATAGAATAGAATAGATGTTCAATTGTAATTTATTGAACGGTAAAACATGTTCTATGTATTTTATCAGTTACCTGACTTCCATAGTTTATGCTTTGTTTAGTTAAGGACTAATTAAAACTGTGTGAAGTCTACCTACATATATTTAAATATTAATTATTGTTTACTAAAACATTAGCAATTACACCACAACTGATTATCAATTACAGCAAACCAATATTTATCCGGCAGAGTATTATAATCAAACGGATCACAAAACTCATTTTCTCTATTTATTTAACGCTGACGTGTGTGCTCGAATGATTTCACTCCAACGCCAACGCTGAATTTACCTGGTAAATAATATGGTAATGTCTAACACTACAATACATTTTTTTAATATGAATAATTTTTTAGAGGTTACCTGGTGTAAGTATGAACACAATTAATAGGTAGAGTAATAAGATAATAGTCTCACATAACGAGAGTACCTGCTAAAGTAAAGTATTTCCTTTTTTAATTCTTATGTCAATTAACAAAGATGACGACAGATTTTATCACCATGTTAACAGAGGTTCAGTTCAAAGAATTTATTAATTATACTCAAAAGAACAGAGTTCACTTAAATGAGCTTAAAAGAAATTTTATAACTAATTAATGTTAAGTTTTTTTTTTTTTTTCCGGTTCCAGAAGCTTCTTAAAATATTTTATCATAAATGTATTCATTTAGTTTTTTTTTAAACTAAACATTGATTCACAAGTTTTAATACATAAGGTTTAAAGTATAATTATGATCAAAGCCTCAAACGCCTGTATTTATTTGTTTGCGTTAAACGAAATTCACATACATAAGTTCATTACACGAAATTCAAATTGCTATGAAAGTAATACACTCGCTCAAACATTGTACAGGAATACTCGTATGTGTTGGTATTATTACGGGAATAAAACGGTTCCGGCGGAGAGTGTACGGCAGGAAATTGTCAATTTCTCCGGCGTGTACGGACCAACGCAACGCTGGAAACATTCGCAAAAGTAAAATGAATTAACGCTACCAGCGAACTGAAAGGTGCATGAATAAACTGCTAGGCCAAAATGTTTGTAATTTTTTATTGACGAGAAAATTATTGCGTGGTGTAGAATGTTGCTTTATTTTCAAAACGGTAGTAATTTTCCAATTAGCACCACGGTTTGTGTTTTTATATATCAAACATAAAATTGTTAAATTAAAATTGAAATGCCATGGCCAGGCCATGAACCGTGTCGTGATAAAAAAGAGTAGATATTTGCATTTTGTATCCACCAAATATCTAGCACAAACATTATTTGTTGGTTAAGAAACTGCTTATTAAATAAATATTTTATATCAAAAATTAAATTGTTTAACGCATGACCAAAGTATCAGATAAAAAATTGAAAAATAACAATTATCTATTTGTAATAAAGCTCAAAAATCGACAACTGACATGTTCACCTACCTATACCTATTTGTGAGGACTGACAAGTCCATTCAATTACAATATACGGCCGTCCGCCGAGCGAAGTCAATCAATCCGGTTTCAGTCGATAAATTCACTCGGTTTTACCCGGATTAACCTACCAGTGACCTACAACTTGGCACGCTATCACTGCAGTAGGATGGGTAGTACATTAGATATTAATACTGCAATTTATACTTGATAATGTTTGTAGTAATAGTAGTACTTTTTAGTGTGCCGTCTGGAATTTAAAAAATGCTATCGTGTTCTGCAGTTTTTGCTAGTTAATTGTGACTATTTTTTATTATTTTTTCCAACTTGCGGCTAATCATTTTGAAAATATTATGTGCTCATGAAGGAAAAGATCGTGATGAAACCCGATGCTTAGTTAGCTCCGCCCGCACGATGACCATGTTTGTCCTGAGAGAATGGTGTGGTACTAGGCAAGATACTTCATCTAAACCAGGCACTACAGTGTCTACACTTCACACATCTAGCGTGGGCAACAAGGAGCCACGTTGCCTCTAGACGACGTATAAATCATCTTCAATAGACAGTCAAGGCACTAAAGCCATGCCAAGTTTAGTTTATTTTTTATTACATTGGTTATGTATTTCTTTCAAACATTAATAAAACCCGCATTCATTGCGCAAAGTGACCGTATAAATTACAACAATACAGGGTTTAATTTAAAAGTCTCCTAATAAATTATATCGTTGACAGTGGTCGTCCAAAACAAACCACATAATACCATTCCCAAAACCCGCGCAAAGAGCCTTCATAATGATTTTGTTTCCCAAAACTCAGAAACAGAGACAAAGCACATCGTTCAAATTAAAAAGTTTACCAACACTCGGTAGCTGACACATCCAAGCTTTTGCTTTAACCTTAGGGATGACGCCCCTATAAAAAGGTTCGATTCGTATCGTCGCTTCACCCTTGTTCCTTTTTTGCCACCCCCTGCCCCCTACCCTTGCGGAGAACGGGTAGAGGAGGCTGGTAAGAGGTGCGCGCGCACATAAAATCAATAATGGCAAGGGTGTTACGCACAAATACGGAGGCATGAGTGAATAGAGTTGTCATGGTCAGCTTATCGATAATCTGGACGGAGAGGTCCATTTAACTTATTGAATTGTTATCAAGGTTCACATTTTAGGCCTTGTGTTACAATTTACAATACAGATTATTGAGTAATACGCTTATGAGTACCTAAGTAGAGTAGCGGTATTTCGGAAGTTAACGTGAGTTGCGCCCGTGCTGCCGATCTATACACGTTGATAATAATGAAAAGAGCACGCTAATCATCATGATTTTTAACAATTTTGCTCCATTATTCTGAAGTTTTGCCATAAGTACTGAAAATGTCAAAATTGATTGTCCGGCATTATTTATATAAAAAAAAACTGTTGGCGATCAATCTCTATTGATCTCAATCTCAACCAGTCTAATTAGACAATAAAGTTATGGTCGCACTGTCATAAAGACAATTTGAGATGTACTCATCCGTCCTCAATGGAGATCGCTATACAGAGTTATGTGATCAACCCGCACTTGTGTGGGCACGCACGGCGTACGACATTTCCACACTCCACACTTGGTCTTGACGTTCGCTCGTCAGGTCTGTACCGGCCATTACATTTCATTGGTATTCTTATCACAAAGCCAAGACTAGGTATTTCATCATGATGAGAATCGTATCTCTGATTAATTTATCCTGTCATCGGCACGGCTATTCGCAGGCTATTAACTAATAGCCTTGTGATGGGCACGGCCATATTCTATCGACTATCTATGTTATACTATCGACATAATCGACAGTTCACCTCAGCTCAGTCCGACCCTACTCTCCCAAAGGGACTATAGCATGATTAATCACTTTGAAGTTTTGCTTTCCACGTTGACAATACTGGCATTGAGTTTAATAATTTAATAATTAATGTTTGATTGAGTAAATTGTTTAAGTAAATCAAATGCTATAATTTAAGTTAAATTGAATAATCTAAAATGAAAAAGAAATTTATGTTAGCTGTGCCACAACTATAGTAAAAATGCGATCTAAATAACTGACCCAACTGTATAAAAGCTGCAAAGGGGCGTAGAATCCAATTAAAACGGGAAGAGTCGTTTTCTTGGAGACGTGATTAGAATATCAAAAACCCTCAATTCCATGGCGGTTGTGGAGCCTTCTGAATGTGGATGTTGGCGGGAATTACGTGGGCTTATAAAGACTTGTTGTTCTGAAAATTACTCAATAATAACGTGGTTTGTTTTTGATCATGTTGAAAACTTGAAATGTGATTGTAATAAAAGTTAGCCAGTAAAGTTACACTGAACAACGAGGTTTAGCACTGTTTTGCGTAGTCACTATTTGAGTAGTGACTAAGCAAAACCTTGCCAGTAGCAGTCAGTCCCAGCTTTTTCAAAGTGGTTAAGCCATGACGGAGGCCTTAGAGGCAGAGGCGGGCTAATAACTCTGTCATCAGAGTTAGCCTCCGACTCATACGAACTTACTCATTATCATGATGTAAAACCATAATGATGGACATGATGTAAGGCACAGAAGTTACAGTAAATAAACTCAAGCTCATTACTTACGCAAGATAAAATTATACGTAAGTAATCCAAAATTACTTTGACAAGGCAATGTCCCGGTTGTTGGTCCCGCAAAAAGGCACGTCCCGACGGAATGACTTCCGGGGTCTCTGAGACGCTGGGCTCCTAAGACTCCGGGACACTTGTTGGCTAAACGAATGACTAAACTGTTTTGTGTTTTCTGTGACAAATAAAATATAAAGGATTATGCATGAGTATGATAATTAGACGTTGTTTTACCTCAGTTTAGTGATTTCATTTGTTTTGTCGAAGTATTTCGGGAGAGGTATTTCTAGGGGCTAGATGATGCTGTGTGGATTGTCCAGCATTATTTGTTATTATTTGTCGTACTTTATTGAAAAATAAAAGAACTGTTCTGCTAAGGTTATTTATTAAACAACCGTTAATTATTAAGTTTCACTATCAATTTGGATTAGTAAATCATTCGGAATGTTCAGAAATATCCTAAATGACGAGCTTTTCTTGTTCTTGTTTCTTAACTTGCAAATACAATTTGAGCAAAAACTATTAACATTTTAAATTAGATTAATAATAAAAATATAAGTGACCGAAATAGCTCCTTTGAAAGTATTAAATAAAAACCAATTGCAATAATTATGTTAAATATTCTATAGGTACCTTGAGGTAATTGATTTCTTCTAAGAATCTTATATTAAATGACAAAAAATCTAGAATGATTTTAAAATAAATCTGCACAAAAAGGAAACCGTGAGTTGAGATCATTGACAGTTATTTACAACAAGTCAATCGTGTGGTCATTCTTTCCTAAATCCGGTGCTCCCCTGAGTAGGGTTTAGCGTTATACTTATAAATTATCGTAGACGCTGCTGTTGACATTAATTCGAGGCTTACAGATTAAACTATGAGATATTTAAGAAATATTACTTAGAAAGCCCTATGGAATAGAAAATGAGAGAAAACAATTTTCTGGCTTAGAGTTTACTGAATTACTTTTCACTGGAATAAATGTTTTTTTGATTTTAAAAGCATACCTTGAATTTATTTTTAGAAAGTAGCGTGATTTGATTTTCTTTTTATCACAGTAAAGGCTTTTACGATTTTCCACCGAGCAATGTAATTCTTGTGTTATTCTAATGCTTTAAGGTTGAGGTCGCCTTGGGTCACGAACATTGTTCAGCTAAGTAAGTGCTTTACTTACTTAAATAACTATTATGTAGACGAACATTTTACCTAGCAATATGTGTAATTTTCGCCCTGCCGTCATACAGTGTAAACTAGTACGGAGGGTAGTCGCTTGACTGTACAATGGCTTCTTTGCAAACTTACCTCAATAATTTTTGTCATCGTAATGTGTTAGATGTTCCGTTTTTGCTTGTTTTATTTTGTTTCTTTTAAACTATAAACCCTTCAGTTAAGGAGCAGGCAATAGATACATAAGTAGTGAATTAAGTTAATGTTAAATAGCATAAGGTAAGTTTGTATAACTCAAGAAATAAATAAATAAATAAATATTCTAAAAAAAAAATTGTAATAATGTGAGTAATGGATAAAGCTTATTTTTTATGCAAACGAAACGTGACTTGGTCAAGTTGTTCACCGGAGAGCTCCACGTTGGCGTCGTCGGACTATCCAGTTGAAGTGACAACCAAGTTTTAAGCACATCCGGACACTTAATAAAATGTATGAAACAAACGCGTGTATGATTTGCGTATCTACGTAAACGGTGCCGTTGTGTGTGTGAGTGTCATGGTTGGCACCAATTTAATATGATGAAAACCTGCCTCCTATCCTAAGCCAGTAGGTTCGACCAGGTCTTCTTGTGCCACTGGATCAAAAAATTTACGTACGCAATGTGAGCTCTGACATTGCGCACGTAATTTTTTTTCTTCAGATCTTAGTATTAACATCGTGAGGTATAATCATTCTCGCTCGGGAGTAGGCCCTTTTCTCAGAAGAGACATTAAAAAGCTGGTCTTGAAGATGTTTGTATAGGTGTCCTTAAAGATGTGTAAATCCCGCTGGGTCCAAACTTTAACAGCGAGGCTTCTTAAGCTGGGTCAAACTTGTGCGTGACAAACTCTCCTTTGGTTCTGGCTGATGGTAAATCGATAAAAACTGTTTTAAGTCTCAGTTTCCTCAAAAGCGGTCGGCAATTTATGGCGGCATTAATTTTTCATATGACTCTGTGGTTAACTCTGGTGATGGAGTTATTACGGTAATACAAGTTAGATTACCTACATACGGTTCGCCCATCTAAGTACCAGTGATGTTACTTAGAAACCGACACAGTTATATCTACTTTAAAACGATAGAAGTTTGTTTCAGATCGAAAATACTTTTTCTACGTTGGGTATAAATATAGCCGTAATGCTATTGTTACAGACACTACTTATTTGAAAACCAGAGCCTAACCGTTCGTTCGATAGCCTTTTTATTGGCTTTCAGAAGCTATAAGCGATAATTTGGGTGAATAGGTGTGTCTAGACTTACCTTAACCGTTGTTTGTCAAGAGATAAATCGGTTAGTGAGTTTGTTAGTAAGAAAAAAGCGAGTAGGTAGTAGGTTTCATGACCACGTTTTGATGCAAATCATAGTATCGACTATGTAAAAATCAATATCAAAGTAAGTACCTAGGTTGCTTATTCTATGCACAGTTTGTAGGTAGGTACAATACCAACCTATGTACTACAAAAAGTATCTCCACTTCAATATAATAGCAGAAATTGTACTAGCTCTTCTTATGAAATGAGAGCCTCATTCCAACTCATTTTAAAACTCTTTTTCCATAACTTAAGGGTCTTTAGTTTAAATTCCTGGTAAGTAAACACGAGCCAGAGCTTAAACAAAGTGGGTCATGGTCAAGCATATTTTTAGTCTACAGACCCTGAGACCCAAGGCACTTGTAACTTTACAGGCGAACTTAGCCTTAAGCTGAAATAAAACTAAGTGGATTCTACTAGCCTTAGTTTATTAAAGTAGCAAAAGTCTGGTACCTACGTACCTATTCATAAATGGTTATGTCTTAAGGGCCTACCTTACTTTAGATTAGCACCTTAACGCTTGGCCTTTTTGACTTGAAGCGAAGCTTTGTTGAAAAAGTAACGATTATTTAAAAAATGGTAGCTCACATAACGCTTGTGTAATTAATTTAACGATAGTTTTATTAGTAAAACGCCTGGGTAATGTGGAATACATATTTTCATAGCTATATTTAAATAAGTGCGCCTAGTATTCCTATCGCCATTATATATTATGACTATAACTATGCGTAAGGTACGTATATTATTGCACTGAAAATAATGTTTTTTATTATATTACATAGCACTTCTTTTAAAATAGTTTTCTCGGCTCTCACTCAAAAGTTATACCGTTATGTTTATTACAAATTGAATGCCGCAGTCATTAAAATAGAGGTTCTTGCAAAAAAACCTAGAGTATTTTTAGAGTAGTAGAGTTCTCTGTGATAGAGCTCGTCCGGGGAAGGACTACCACCATACCTATTTTTGCCGCCAAGCAGTAATGCTCGCATTGCTGTGTTCCGGTGTGAAGGGTATGGTTTCCGGTGAAATTACTGGCACATGAGGCTTTTGATCTTAGCCTCAAGGTGGCAACCCGCGAGTGATACCTCTGGTATTGCAAGCGTCCATAGGCTACGGTAACCGCTTACCATCTTGTGGGCCGTACGCTTGGTTGCCATTTCAGTTGTATAAAAAAAAACTTATTAAAAAAAAAACTCAAGCTTTTCATGAATCAAAGATAACAGTCTACGGTCGACTAGGCGTTAAGCCGAGTTTTGTCATAAAAATGGTTTTCTAACTTAGAAAACTATTACGAGCTCTGTCGACGCTAGACTCTGTCATAAATACTATCTGTAGATTCATGAAAAGCCTTATGTACAATGGCAAATAAATCATCAATAAAAAGCTTTGTCAAATAATTCAACAATTTACCCCTTGTTGTTTTATTCGCCAATGTACTCAAAGCTTTTCATGAATCTACAGATATTTACGAAAAAGTCTAGCGTAGAGCACTTTGTACGTGTTCGTTTTCATATTATAATATCAAAGCAGAACTAGAGCAGCTTACAACCAATCAATCTGAAGCTGATCCTGAATCCTGACTTCGTATTACTGGGTTCGGCTAACTAACCGAGTTTTAATAAAAAACAAAAACCTTATAAAAAATCTTGAAGAAATAGTCTTGATTTTTGTGAATCGAAACATAAACTAGGAACTCAGCAGAGTTTGTTGTTACATTATTCTAGGCTGGGCGTTTTAAAGTAAGTAATCCTTGTGATTTTATTAAATAAAACTATTCTGAATTCCAATTTTCATCTAAAATTGTTTTCAGATTATTGGCTGCTAAAGTCGCTCAGTCACTTGCAATTTCACTTTAATAAATAACTTACCTACATCAAAACCTTCACATTTGATCATAACATGCTAATTATAGCAAAATTCAACTCTCTAGCTTGTTTACTTTTTAGCCCTGGAAAGTGATCACATTCAGACAGACACCGTAGTGAGACGATATGAGTTTTCCAAAACTATACTGAAACTCTAAAAAAAGTACTGAACCAAATTGTATGATACAGAATCAAGAGTCTGACTCCTTCTTATAATATGTAAATAGCGACTTGCTCTGAGTTAGAAGACAAACGATGCCCAACCTAGTCACTCCGAGTATCATTAATCATTGCTGAGGAATATTGGTATAATCTCGCCTTTTTATGACGCCAGGGAAAAGCTCTTCTGTGATTCTTTTACAATGTATTGAGCTGAATAGGGTTAACAGACATTCCGAAATTTGGTCCACGCAGTTTTATATTTTTATTCCTGCTTTGCTGTCTTTTAGAGAGTGAATTTATGATTATGTCTGAATACTCTAATCTAACAGTGGCGACAAAGTCCCAAGCCGAAATACATGCCAATTGCGAGACTATGGTAAGATTTTTTTTAAATACAACCTTTTATAGAGTGCGAACTACAGAAAAGAATGAAGCAGCACCAGTGGAGTGCGAAGAGTGTTGAAGTGCAGTTCACCACAGACTTGGCGAGCTTTATTGGCAGTCAGTGCTCCTCTTTCTTACGTATAATAGTGCCGTCTATTCTACGTGCAAAAGTGCAAAAGAAGTCTTTATGTTGTCTAAAAAGATCCAAAAATAAAAGTATGTTTTAACAGCGCTATTAAAGTTGAACTGTAACTACAACTGTAATGTGAAAGTGTTTTAGTTACGCAAGTGATAACTAAGACTAAAATGCTTGTTTCAATTTACTTTACTTTGATCGGCTTCTACAAGAATATTTAATTGTGAAGTTCGCTTTGTTTAGTAAGTCGTTAAAGTATAAAATAAGCATGTCAGATTATAAGCGATTCTTGTGCAAACCGCAGAAGCACATTTTTAATAAAAATCTTACTTATTCAAAGCTTACGTAAGACAACTTACATTTTAACTGTAAAAAATATTTGGTAACAAAAATTAACTTTCTACTAGAAATAAAACGAATATTTGACTAGGTTTAATTAAAATCTAATTGGTGACAGCGCTTCTCGGTACTCTCAGCTCCAAACTGCCACAAGTGTCAGCGAGAAGAAATCACCATATATTAGCATAATAAGGAAAGTTTCATGAGATGGTTTTAATTTGTTCCAAAACTATAAAAGTTATTTCACTGAAAAACCTTTAATGTAAAGGGATCTGAACATGGTCAGCTTTTATATTCCCTATGCTGGTGCATAGGAATTGGGATACTCTCGAGCGAGAGTGATTGGGTCATAATAATCCACTAGAACTTTTTCTTAAATGTCAGTTAGTGATGAGACGGTCAACTTGCGAAAATAGTTAGAGTGCAACCCAAAAATGTTCGTGGCACTGTACTATAACAGAACTATCAACTATAGTAACCCCGAGACACAGTCTTTTTGTCCCATTTGCCATAATTTCTCTAGATAGAGTAGGTACCTAAAGACATTAAGAAAGTAATGCGTGCACACTATATACTATTTGGAGGAAGAATATTGATTCATTGGCTCTTGCTGATTTATCCTACCATGAGGTAAAGTTACAAGCTCATAAATCCTAGCATAAATTAAGCGCCTTTACTCTTGAATGCAAATGCTGATCCAATCCCAATTTCTATTGATGATTCTACGAGGGCCGTTCAATGTATTCTCGGTATCGGGGTGATTGACTTATTATTCGGGTAAATAAATTACCTCATTAGCTAAAGACACTTTTTGAGGGTATAAATATAAAATTTCATTTAATTGTCATCATTAGTATTCAAGATATCAATAGTAGAAGACAGCTACAATGTCAGATGCCACAATGTTAACGAAAATCGAGCATCGCGCTGTGATTAAATTCCTTACAAAACAAGGAAAAACTCAAAAAGTTATTCATGAAGAAATGGTGGCTGTTTACCAAGATTCTGCTCCTTCATTATCTACTATTCAGAAGTGGTCCAGTGAATTCAAACGGGGTAGACAGAGTATTGAAGATGACCCCCGTGTTGGCGGGCCGGTTAGTGCCACTTCTGAAGAAAATGTGAAAATAATTGAGAAACTTGTACTGGAAGATGCCCGTACAAGAGTGAAAACATTAGCAGAAAAGACTAAGCTATCCGTGGGTACCATTCACACTATCGTATCGTATATGAAAATAAGTGCTAGGTTTGCTGTCAAAAATACGAAATGTCCTAATCCAATACTTGTCCAATAGGTACCATTAGCGTTCAAGAGTAAGGCCCCCAGTACTGTAAAGTAAAGCTTTGTGCAACAAATAAAATACCAAAACGGGATAGCAGTTCATTTAGCAAAGCTCCAGGGAATTTGTAAGGCTCGCAACTTTTGCAATATCGCACCCGTGCCAAGTGTTCGACCAGCCGCCAGACACTTACCAGAACATTCTTTTTATTGGTACTTATAGTAAACCAGAGCTGGATCTTTTGAAGATGCATTCGGTTTACTTTAAAAATGTTTATTTTTAACGCTTTATTTATTAAATTACTCCGTCACCAAAGTTATTTTAATAATGTTATTGTATATACTTGTTTATTTTTCATATAAAGGTATTTCGGCGACTGATGTGGCGGAGTCGCGGAGCTAAAAAATATCTAGTATTATCTGTATTGTATTTGTATTAAGTATAATCAGTCATCTAGTACCCATAACACAAGCTCTGCTTAGCTTGGGGCTAGATGATGCTGTGTGGATTGTCCAGCATTATTTATTTATTTGATTTGATAATTCGAGTCTCCAAATCAACATTATAGTAGACATAAGTAAGATGCCTCTAACTACATGATTTAATTTGATATTACTAGCAAAATGACAACTTAAAAGTGGTAAATTCACATCATAACCTTAAAACCTACCACAAACTAGTTTACGCTTCTTTTAAAAGTGCTAACTTCTTTGCGACTTTAAGTGCTAGAATGTGTCTACAACTCTCCATAGGGGACTCCTTATGAAACATTGAGATGTTACTTTATGAAAGTTCTTACAAGTTTTATTTACTTCATTTATAGGCTTTTAGATCAATAAATGAATTGTGTATATTTTATTAGGTGTATACTCGCATATTTAAGAGTAGTAGAGTTCTCTGTGATAGAGCTCGTCCGGGGAAGGACTACCACCATACCTATTTCTGCCGCCAAGCAGTAATGCTCGCATTGCTGTGTTCCGGTGTGAAGGGTATGGTTTCCGGTGAAATTACTGGCTTTCGATCTTAGCCTAAAGGTGGCAACCCGTGAGTGATACCTCTGGTATTGCAAGCGTCCATAGGCTGCGGTAACCGCTTACCATCTTGTGGGCCGTAAGCTAGGTTGCCACTTCAGTTGTATAAAAAAAATTTATATATATAATTTTAATATAATAAATGAAATGAAATGAAATATTTATTGTTTGTGGAACTAGGTGTAAAGGTAGTTGTAATTATGTGCCTACTTAGGTATATTTTTTAAAAATTATGAACAATGTGTGGTTTTACACATTTTTACAAACGGGTGTTTTCACGTACCGGTATATCGGTGAAGAGGTAACCGACACTGTTTCGACTCAATTTCGAGAGTCTTCATCAGGGTTGAGTGACACGGCGAGCGTCTTCCTCCGCGTCGCGATATGCACAATGCAAAATGTATGATATAGTTCACGATAGTTTTATGAGTAAAATGTGTGGTTTATTGGTTTTTTCACCACACTAAAGTTTCTACAAAAACGCAACGGTTTTGACAAAGGCGTGTCTTGGATCTGCAGCCTTACGCCTGATACGAGGATGCTCCGCCAAATTGGGTTCACTGCTTAAAATAATTTTAGGCTCAAAGTGCCGACAACCGGTTTAATAAACAATGTGATACCTCTCGTCAGTAACTACGTCAATAAAACTAAAAACGTAACTTGAGGCATGACTCGGTAGCTCAACTGACGGAGTATCCGTATCAAGGTGAAGGTCGCAGGTTCAAGTCCCTTTAGTGTTTATTATAATTTGAAAGTCAATTTGTCGATGCTGCCTAGTCATGCCAGACTGTGCTGAGCTAACTTGTATACGAGAGTATACTACGAGCTAACGAGCTTTGCTAACTAGCTCAAAGTTGGCAGAAGCCAACAATACAGCCAACTTAAAGAATGAAACCAGTACGGTACAGTAAATGGCAGTGGTACAAATATCATCATCATCATGACAGCCTTCTAATGGTCTCACTGCTGGGACACTGGCCTACTCTCAAGCAAGAGTGATTGGGTCTTGATCCACCACGCGGACCCAATGCGGATTAGTGGATGGCACATGTCTTTCGAATTATTAGTTCTTGGACATGCCGGTTTCCTCACGAAGTTTTCCTTCACCGTATGAGAGCACTGGCATTGCGCACATAAATTTTTCGTAGCGAAAAATCCATTAGTGCACGACCGGATTCGAACCCACGACCTTAGGATCGCAAGGCGGGGTCACTAGACCACCAGTGTTCTATGCATTTACAAATATGCGGTATAAGAATGGCTCAAAAAGGTTAGAGTAGAGTCGGTTAAATTCTCACCCAGGACTAGGTGTGATGTGAATTATAGGTATAGTTCGCACACTAGGATCTAGGCTTCCGTGAAGTTAGCCATTTGTGATGCGCAAAGACAATTTAGTTTGAAAAAGCTCCATTGCGCATCGAAACAGCTAACTTCACGACGGCCGAGATTTGCCGTGAGAACTATAGGTACTTAGATGTTTGCTCTATTATGCTCGTAAGCATGTAGTTACAATAAAGAAAGTGAGTATACATTTTCTCGTACAAGCTTGGCACTAAGTAATTTGGATTGGCTGGGCTGGGACTAACCCATAGAACAGTCCTCTACTATGGAAAGTGGTACTTTGCAATTTGCATGACAAGATCGAGTTCCAAATTCAAAGTTCTATTGGTGGATGTCGGTCAGACCCAGGCGATAACGAGCTAAGTTGCAAACGTGCTCAACTGCCGCAAACTAGAAATTATAAACCTTCACAAACTATGGAAGCAACTGCCCAGTTCAACTTATGAGAAAACAGAACCAAGAACAATCAATCCCTTTACATACTAACATATATATACCTACCTAGTGTTTATATCTGTATCAGTAGAGACCTCTAATTGACCACATAAGATGATTTTTGTTAATTTTAACATATAAATAAATATCTATTTATGTGCCTAATTTTCTATTTATTTAGAGCTTTTGAAAAACATTTTTTTTATATTAGTAAACTAATAAATTAGGCACACAAAAAAAAAATGTTTTTGATATGCAACCTCTTTGGTTAAGTACAAATTAAAACTTTTTATATATTTTTTTTAACTTATTTTTCTTTATTTGAATTGCAATGTCTTGCAACCTTTTTGGACTAGGTTACAAGCTAACAAATTTATTTCGTTGGATGACTTTCTATATTTGAATTTTAGTAAGAAGAATCTTCTTCTTCTTTTAATTTGTGGCATCTGTGGCCGGGTTTGCCAAGAAGAATAATTTTATTGATTGACTGGAGTGGATAGTTCAAATGACACATAAGACGGCTGGCACATAACTTTGACGTCAAAAAATAAATCCCAGCGATACAGCGATACATACACAAAGTTTTTAATTTACGATTATCCTTTGTTGTGTTAGTAAAGTTATATTAGCTAAAACTGTAACTATCGAATGAACTCATAATAGTGAGTATAACTATCGATATCAAGGTAAAAAGCATGTCATCGTAAGTTTTAAATTTTTTACTTCATCAGTAGGTATTAGGTATGACTTTGAGAGAGCCGCGCCCTGTTATTTTCAATATCCATCCATTTACTAGGTACAGTAAATATCCCTTCCGATGTTTGCTACTAACAGCAAATAAATAGGTACTCGTGAAGGGCTAAAGGGCAATCCCCTTTCTGTTTTAATTTCGTGCAACAAAGCTTTGAATTTGTCATGAAGCCAGACGTTGAAACTGTAGTTGTAAAGTAATGTTTTTATTGCTCAAGCTTTTGGTCGATCGGAAAATTTAACCTTGACAAGACTTGTATTCAGATTTCGTAGAAAATAAGCAAGTAGAATGCCTTCCGATCCTAAGGACGTGGGCTCCAAACCGATAACAGTGAAGTGAACCAATAGAATTTTTGATTCGAAAAATTTAAGTTGAAAGAAAGTTCAAAAATGGCAGTAAAGCTGCTGCCTAGGTAGGTTACTATAAAATTAGACCTAAGAGTAGTAGAGTTCTCTGTCATAGAGCTCGTCCAGGGAAGGACTACCACCATACCTATTTCTGCCGCCAAGCAGTAATGCTCGCATTGCTGTGTTTCGGTGTGAAGGGTATGGTTTCCGGTGAAATTACTGGCACATGAGGCTTTCCATCTTAGCCTCAAGGTGGCAACCCGCGAGTGATACTTCTGGTATTGCAAGCGTCCATAGGCTGCGGTAACCGCTTACCATCTTGTGGGCCGTACGCTTGGTTGCCACTTAAGTTGTATAAAAAAAAAAAAAAAAAAAAAAAAGACCTAAAAAGCTTCGTATCTTGCTACCCATCCTAACTTTATTTGTACCTTGTCTAAGTGAATTTTTGTCCGACAGCCAGCCAGGGCACTTGAAATAATTACCTGCCCTGAAACAAAGACCCCGTAGACGAATTTATAAAATTATCAGTCTTTCTGCCTGTCTAGACGATCTGCCGAGCTGTAGGATTTTTAGATTTTTATCTTTATTTAGAGAAAATACAATAGAGTTTTTTTTTTTGTTTTTAGGGCACTGGTTGTCTAGTGTTAATAACCCCTCCTTGTCGTAAGTTCGAGACCGGTCGTGCACCGTTGATTTTTCTACTGAAACATTATGCGCTCGATGCCAGTCTCTCAAACGATGATGTAAAACATCGTGAGGAAACCGGTATCCTGAAGAACTAATTGTGGAGAGTTCTCTGTGATAGAGCTCATCCGAGATTTTTGCCGTCAAGCAGTAATATTTGAATTGCTGGTTCCGTTCGAGGGGAATAATTTCCGGTGAAATTACAGGCACATGAGACTTTCGTTCTACGTCTGAGGGTGGCAACCCGTGAGTGATACCTCTCTGGTATTGCAAGCGTACATAGGCTGCGGTAACCGCTTGCCATCTTGTGGGCCGTTCGCTTGGTTGCAATTTTTCGTAGTATAAAAAATATATATCATTCAAAAAACTTGCGCCATCCACCAACCCGCATGGGTACGCGTGATGGACTCACTACCGATTAAGAGTAGGTTAATGTCCCAGCAGAGCAATTTAAAAGACTGGTCATGATGATGGTATTGTTTTGTTGCAGGCCAGCGCAGGATCGGAGCCGCAAGTTGCGGTGCTATGCGAGTCTGGGGGCACTTACCACCCTCAGTACATGTCGGCAGCCGGACGGTGGATCCCTGACCTCACCACCAAGTCGCACACCTGCTTGAAGGATAAGATGGAGATTCTGGATTACTGCAAAAAGGTAAAACTCGATCGTTCGATAGCGCAGCGCAGAATGACGTCATAGAGAGAAGTGCCTAGACACCAAAATGGGATAGCCATAAAAGTTTGATGTATTTTTATATGGGAAATCGTTCTGGTTCATTGGACGATCACTCCATTTCGGGATAAAATACATTATTATGCAGCACGTTTACCATTAAAATTATGATCTTTGTTCCATGCAATTGGAGGAATTTCCCATAGAACTTTTCGCAACTATTTTCTATAGTTGTTTAAGGGTATGTATGGCAAATTGTATTTCTAAATCTAAAACACCCATCACATCGCAATTTGAAAATCTAATCTCTACATAGCGAAAGCAGGCATTAAGTAGATGTCCATTAACTTGAATAGGCTGCTGTAAATTTTGTTAGCGCAAATTGAGTAGACAGGGTGTAATTATTGTGATACAGCCTTATTATGAACAGCTGATTCAGTTAAATTCTTTTTATCTTTTTTATGGGTTTACTTTGTCTTTTCTAACTAAATTTTCATTTATTTTTATTCAGTATTGCGTTTACGTAAGCCGCTCGCTTTGTTCGATTTCTGTGTTTGCACAATTTTTATTCAGTTAAACTGTACTGAATAACTGAATAGAATTTTAACCAAGTGCATACAAATATAAATGAGAATAAATTGAAAATAGTTTGTTTGCAGTTGTTTCTTTAAGAGCTTGTATTGACTATTTTTGAGTTCAAACTCTATTGAGTGTACACTATATACCTACAGTGTACACTGTATTCCCAAGAGAACCTATTGTTCAATTTTCACTGTAGCCAGGCTATAATTACATAGGAGAGCACTATGTTGCTAACTGTATTCACTGCCATAGTGAACCCTTATATGATTAAAACAGATTGAGGCCATATCAGAGCTGACCCTTCAAAGTTTGAATACATTTGAATCTTAAGTTAGGTAGAGACTTTACCTAACTCTCGGCATTTTAACAAACTGGCTAGAAATTTGGCTTCACACATTTGCAAAGCTACTTACTCTATATTTATTAGATAGAGTCTCATTTAGATTATTCCTATAAACTTAGTTGCATTAAGATCTACCAATCATTATTTTTTATGCTAAGGCAGCAGATTCATCATCTTTATTAGATGGCAAAGGTTTGCAGTTGTATCCGAGCTTGGAAATACTAAAGAGAGATTTTATTTGTTAAAATTGGCGAAACTTCGATTGCTGAGACATATTTCGGCTTTCTTACTATCTAAGTAGGTACTGTACCCGCTGTTACCGAGAAGTGATGTCAAATTCTTATTAAAAAAAAAACATTTATTTTGGACACAGGTTTCATAGTAGGGTTACACATTAGGCACACACAACATTCCAATATCATAGAAAACGGAAATTTTTTAAAGGGTTTTTTTAAAATACGTATTATAATATAAATATAATAAAAATAAAAATAAATTTAATTTAAAAAAATAACCATAATAATACTTACTGAGAATTAAATGCTAACAACCTTCTTTATGTATCTACTTCCTTCCTACTTATTTAAACTTCGGCCTATCTCCATGTTGTCATACCCTTTTACAGGGTTTATATGTGATACTACCACCTATTTAATAACAACCATAATATGGTTGTTATCATAACATCATATTATGATGTAAATGAACCAACCATATGAGAGCAATAAATGAATTGAGTATTGAGTATTTTATCGTTTTTTTATTCCAGGTCTATGCTCGGTACTCTGATCAAATCAAAAATGTTTGGTCACAATTTTGGCATCTTTATCAAAGATTTTTTACAAAAGCCTAGAGAGGTCAATAATAAAATAGTGTTATCGTTATTTCAGGTTTTCCCCAGCCACGACATCACGAACATCGTCGAAGCTTCACACTATGTGAAAGTTAGCAACTGGTGCAAGCTGGGCACAGGCAACCCCGCCAAGTGCAAGGTTACCAGATGGGTCAAGCCGTTCCGTTGCCTTGGTATGTAGTCTCTGTAATTAATTAGAATTAAATTAATAGTATAGTTATTTGTGATATAACTCGTCCGGGGAAGGACTACCACCATACCTATATCTGCCGCCAAGCAGTAATACTCGCAT
Source organism: Colostygia pectinataria (assembly GCA_951394395.1). Taxonomy (NCBI): domain Eukaryota; kingdom Metazoa; phylum Arthropoda; class Insecta; order Lepidoptera; family Geometridae; genus Colostygia; species Colostygia pectinataria. The sequence continues at coordinate 9,102,563 of OX596362.1, forward strand.
TGCTGTGTTCCGGTTCGGAGTGTATGGTTTCCGGTGAAATTACGGGCAGATGAGACTTTTCATCTAACGTCTCAGGGTGGTAAAAAAGTGATATCTATGATGTTGCAAGCGTACATAAGCTACGGTAACCGCTTACCATCAAGTAGGCCGTACCTACGCTTGGTTGCCACTTTAGTGGTATTAAAAGGTTTAGTACAACAATTAAGTGCGCTTTGACAATTAATAAAGTAAATTAGTAGGAGACGGCTTCTATCACTCATAGTTTCTTTAGGTCAGGTCTTACAGGTCCTGTCTTTTAATAATTATTTAGGTCGAAAGCGATATTAGTTAACCAGCACTTAGCTTGTGAAATAGGTTGTAAGTAAGACTAGGCAATGCTGTTTCTAAACCAGCCATAGGCTTATCGCCTGTTGCAGCTGGGGTTGACAGATAAACATACTGAAACACTCAATAGTAAGTATTATGGTATAATGCCATTAGTACGGTACGGTTATCTATCTAGTAATAGTGATTGTATTGTACATGTCATAATAGACCTGCGCTGGGCTATTACGCAACTCAGTTTCAATCTAATTTAAATCAGCAATTAAAATAGCCCCACTGATATCCCTGGCTTGAGAGCTGGATCGAGTTACTCCCATCCACTGGACCGATACTGGGACAGATGGGAAAAGATGTGGAAGTAGCTAATTCATACCAGGTGGATGTTTTTTTTTTTTTACAATTTATCAGCATCATCTAGTTTTTTTATCTATTGTACATTTTCAAAAAAAACTACAATGACGTATTTGGTGGCAGAAGGTCCATTCCAATCGGATGCGCTGCTGGTACCGGAAAGCTGCCTCTTCGACCACATCCACAACCAGAGTCGGTGCTGGCAGTTCGCCCGCTGGAATGCCACCGCTGGCCGCGCCTGCAGCAACCGAAACCTTCGGCTGAGGACCTTCGCCATGCTCCTGCCTTGCGGTATCAGCCTGTTCTCTGGAGTTGAGTTCGTCTGCTGCCCCAAGCACTTCAAGGGTAGGTTATTTAGATTAGTTAGCACAAATAAAATGTATTCGTAGTACATGGTAGTAGGCAAGTTAATACAGTTTTTTGTTTCTTAGAACCCTTGAAATTGAAACGAGAGCCTTGAAGTAGACTGGCTTCAGTAGATTCTGTCTGTGTTCTAGTTACGCACAGAATAGAAAAAACATTTCTGTTCTGTGTAGTTGCGAGTATTCTGGTTAGGGTCTTGCATCAGAAGAACCTAATATAACTTATGCCTTATTATGTTCATTCATCCATCGTAGCCTATGGCTATGAACACTTACTTCACATCACACTAATATTATAAATGCGAAAGTTTGGATGTTTGGATGTTTTGTTTTCTTTGGCTGCGGTAACCGCTTACCATCTTGTGGGCCGTACGCTTGGTTGCCACTTTAGTTGTATAAAAAAAAATGTTTGTTCCTCTATAACTCGACAACAACTGAACCGATTTGGTTGAAATTTAATACATAGATGACCGGTAATAGGACAAATGCTTTTTATCCCGGAAAAAAGTACGGTTTCCGAGTTCCACGCGAACGAAGTCGCGGGCGGCAGCTAGTTTACAATAAAAGTTCGAATATAGTAGGGGGAAGTGGATTGGTTTTCTAATACCTGGTTTAAATTATTTCAGAAAACGTAAAAATGCATAAGCCCATGGACGTCGGCGTGCCTGTGAGCCCCGGAGCCGAGGAGATGCTGGCAGCCTCAGCAGCCATGGACGAACGCGACGACGACTTGCTTGACGATGACGATGCGCTCGATGACGATGATGATGACACTCTTAATCTGAGCGACGACGATGATGACGATGATAATGATGATGGTTTGTTGCTGTTATATCTTGTATTCTGTGTAAGACTAGCTAAGCAAAGAGGATGGTGTAAGTGCAAGCCTATTTTAGCTAAAATTAGTTTCAAGCACTACAGCGTTTGAGACCCTTTGCACATAGTGTTGAGAATAAATTGTTGGCATTTTTGCTAATGAGCAAAATTTTCAAGTTGAAATATTGAATCTGAGTAGTTTACTTTCAAGAAGTAGTTTACCAAAAAGCCTGGCACAAAGAACCCTCACAAACTCATGCTTCGAAGAATCAACCAGACTCTGGAACAATTCTTCTGGCATGAATCACTCAAAATCCCTAATAAAAGCCTTCGATAAACGGTATACCAACCAAATCTTAGCGCTAAATAGGAATAACCTACGCATTGTGGTCAGGGCCTTAACTGGACATTGTCGCCTTAAAAAGCACATGTTTAAGCTAAGGCTGAGTGACACACAAACCTGCAGACTGTGCAATGAGGCGGACGAAACGCCTGCGCATCTGCTAGGAGAGTGTGGACCACTAATGCAAAAACGTAGCATACATCTGGGTAGGCACATCCTCAGCCCAGATGAGCTAAGAGACATCACCCCCAAGCAAATCCTCCAGTTCTTAGTATCGGCAGGGCTTGGAGGTGAACTGTAAACGCCCCCCTTAGGGCGACAAAATAAGTGGCGAACACAATAGGCCTGCATGGCCGCAGTGTCATATTAGCCGCACCAATTTAATAAAAAAAAAATAAAAAAAAATACTTTCAAGAAACAGTTTTATTCAGATATGAGTGTAAGTATGAGGGTATCAACACCAGACTTTCAATGTTCCCGTTGTTAGAACCAGATACTGTCACTCGAAAATTACGTTAAAATTAGTTCTAAGCTGTTTTTTTTTATAACAGATATGGACGAAGATGAAGATGCCGACCTCTCCCGCGATGACGATTCCGAAGACGATGATTACACAGACGGAGACGACAACGCATGGCCTCGCCCTGAATCTTCACCAGCTCCGTCAACCACTACCACTCCCACAACCACCACCTCCACTACAACAACGGTAAGCTTGGATTATATTATTATTGCATTATTATTGACCCTATTATTGCAACTTACAATTTTCAAGTTACTATATTTACTCATTTGCTCCAATCTACGTGATCAGATGAAGTGGCTTAGTGAAAACTATTAACTATTAACACGATAAAAGGTTCTTCGTTAATTCTTATCTTTATCCTATCTTATCTTCAAACCCTAAGGTTGATAGCAACGTCGATGAGATGTCCCTGTTATCCGATATACTGACTACCTCAATACTGTAGCAATTGCAATAATGAAGGCCCTCAAGGTGAAATGGCCCAAGGTCTTTTGTCAGTTAATGGGAGACCTTTTTTTTCGGCGTCAGACGACTTGCTAATAGTTTTTTTTAAACTTTCGCGATCAGAACTCATAGTTTTTTATAATATTTGCGGAAACGTCGGGGAAATAAAAAGGTAATTACGCGATAAAATCCCGCAAATATTATAAAAAACTATGTGCTAATAGTTATCTACATAAAAGAACTTTAATTTGCAGTCATCAACGGCAACATCTGATCCGTACTTCTCACATTTCGACCCTCGCACCGAACACCAGAGCTACAAGGATGCCCAGCAGAGATTGGAAGAGACGCACCGTGAGAAGGTTAAAAACATGATATTAAGAAAAGTTCCGAGTAAAAGTCTGAAAAATGGTAGATATGTTTAAAATATGCTAGATATGCTAAATTATGTCAGTTCAACAAGACATACAATTATTTTTTCATAGAAAACTGCTAAGTTCCAGTTGCCATTACGTTGGTCTATAATTTTGTGTTGTTCCGTCTCTAAAGGTTCACATTTTCAACGTTCAAAATAATTAAGATAGTTATTTCTATAATCTTAATTTATTGCTTCTTCCAGATTACCAAGGTCATGAAAGACTGGTCCGAGCTCGAAGACCGCTACCAGCAGATGATGGCCACCGACCCTACATCCGCGCAGACTTTCCGCCAGCGCATGACTGCCAAGTTCCAATCAAATGTACAGGTAAAACCCGTGTGGTCCAGTCTCATGATCTGGATTTCGAATTCAGGTGCTAAAGCACCGAGATGGTATACTAAGCCTTACTGCTCTAAGTAAGTTCATATGAGTCAGTGGCCAACTCTAATGACCTTCATAAAGGCCTTTGTAAAAGCTGGGACCGGCTGCTTAGCCCTCCGAAGTACGGAATTGCCACCGGTGGTCACCCATTTAAACATCCCATCTAAATAGTGACTACGCGGAACATTGCTTAACTTTGTTGATCTGTTGGTCTGAAATAGCGGGTTTAGAAGGAAAGAAGGTTTTGTAGCTGTGATATAAGCAAAATGCACTTGAATTGTAATGTTTATTTTGTAGACCCTGGAGGAGGAAGGTGTGGCAGAACGGCGACGCCTGGCCGCCCTGCACCAGCAGCGAGTGCTGGCGCACCTCGCCCAGCGCCGCCGCACCGCCCTCTCCTGCTACACACGCTCGCTGCGAGACACACCTCCCAATGTAAGTTATGCTTTTAGTGACTACGTTACTAACATTCTTGTAAAACGGTAGGTACTGCATACTGTATCTATCCGGAAGATCGACCGATCGGGTATTCGGGTGATGACATAGCAGCACAACTTGCCAGCTCAAGACAAGACGTGAATTCGAATAGGCTATACTGCTCGTCCGACAATTTTGATGATGTTATTATGATAGTGGTTAGTAATAATACCGTGTACTGTGTGCAGGCTCACCGCGTGCAGAAGTGCCTGCAGCGGCTGGTGCGCGCGCTGGCGGCGGAGCGCGGCGGCGCGCTGGCCGCGTGGCGCCGCGCCGCCGCCAGCGGCAAGGAGGCCGCCGCCGCCGAGCGCACCGGCGCCGCCGACAGACTGCAGGTACACTGTACAGTACACTCTCACTACACCTCGAACAACCCTACTCTATTTCACCTGGCCCCTATTCAATAAACATTACAAGTCCACTTTGTACAAAAGTGTCAATTTTGTAGATTTTCGAATTATGTTCGAATTTTCGATTATTTTTTTAGATTTTGTTTTTATTTTAGCCCATATCGTCCCACTGCAGGGCAAAAACCTCCCTCCCTTTCTTCCACACTTCTCGATCTTTGGCTACTGTAGGCCAGTCTTTAAGGTGCGTATCGAGATCGTCCCGCCATCTTCTCCGAGGTCTACCGCGACGACGTCTGGTTTGAGGGACCTAATCAGATTTAATTTTGGCCCAAAGACCTTCCGGCATACGAGCCACGTGCCCTGCCCAATCCCACTTCAGTTGTGCCGCTTTTTATGGGTGACATCGACAATCTTGGTTTTGGAGCGTAGTATAGAGTTTCTTATGCGGTCTGTAAATGTCTTTGAAATATGCTGTTAAAACCTATAAATATATAAAAAATCTGAAAGTATATTTCTTACAATTGTAACTCTCAAAAATTCATTCAATAATGATTGCCTAATATTTTATTTTTTTATTATGTCAGCAAGTGACAAGACAATCAAGGCGCCCACCTGATGTTAAGCACCACGCCTGACTATTACAGATGCAGTGCCACCCAAAGCTTAAAGTAATAATTGTAAAAACATCGCAAACGTTTAGATAATTACATTTAATTGTATTTTACAGTTTGTAATGTTTATTGAATATGGGCCTGGTGGTAGACTTGATGCCAGCAAGTGACGAGTAGTCAAGTCATAGCAGTCTTATATCGCTTACATCCAGGAGAACGTCTGATGTAGCCTTGTGACATTCGGCTAAACACTTAATTCTGTGCAATTGTCGCAGGATGCTGACCGCGCCCTACAACGTGCCCTGACCGCTCTGCGCCGCCGCCCTCATCTGTACGCCAGCATTGGAACCGCTATCGAGGACTACGTTCAGGTTAGTAAACTAAAATCTTATAAAAAGAAAAAAAATATTAGTGTTCTACCGAGTTCGAACTCACACCTTTAGAACTGGAACGCCGATTCAGGATCATCATCATCATGACCTGCCAATGTTTCCATTGCTAAGATACTGGTCTGTTCTTGAGCGATAGTGATGGACCCAATACGGATTTGAGGATGGAACTGTCTTTCGAATTTTTAGTTCTTGAACATGCCGGTTTCCTCACGATATTTTTCTTCATCGCTTGAGAGCACTGGGTTAGCGTCACTAACACTAAACGAGCAGTGCTTATAAAACTACCACTAAAGGTTCTTAAGTATGGGTGTTTTCTGTTGATTTTCTGAGTGCTGTGCTCTCTCTTCATTCGTTTTTATCGGACTTCCAGTCAATGCAATCCAAAGACGATATGGCCGTTTCCCTGATGTCGATGACCCCTGAAGCCGAGGAGCTGTTGCTGGACCGCATCGAGGCCGAGGTCCAACGTGAACAGGTAGCCCGCGACCAGCTCAGCGCCAAGAGGGACCAGAGGGCCAAGCAGAGGCAGGAAATCCAGGCAGAACGCGTCAAGGTATGTCCAGACTACTAGAAGACCTTTAAAAAAGTCTCTCTCCAGTAGAATATGGGCAAAGCTAGCCAGAAAAATAATATTTCTACATAATATTCTTTTGGTATCACGCCAAAATGCTATTAGCTTACATGTTATGCAAGGTACCCACTTAATTTTTTTCTGTTCCTGATTGAGTAGGGGCAGGGGCTAATCAGCTACTTTGGACAAATAGGATTTAGCAACTTTCAGTTCCGAAAATAGTCCTAAAGTTTCTAAAAAAAGACGAAACGTTTGTGAACCTCGAACGTTTTCTTTCGCCCGTATTAATTGTCAGGTTTTGGAAATTGAGTGTGTACGCTCAAGTTTGGTTAGTCTTGGATTTAATCAGCAAACAACAGAAACATCCAGAACACCGGCAGTCTACAAATCAAAATCATGTTTCTCTGTCAGACGTCCAACGGTGTGAAGGAAAGCGAGGAGAATGATGACGAGGCGAGCGAGGCAACCGATGCTGAGGTGACCCCTCCTCCCGCCATCGCAGCCCCCAGTGCCTCCCCCTCGCCCAGCGCCGCGCCCCCCTCGCCTCTGCCTTCCGCCGCCTCCGTGTCTCCACACGACCTCACCACCCGCATGCAGGAAACCACTTCCACTGTAAGTGTCTTTGTCATCAGGCTTTTAATGTTCCTGCTGTAAGGTTTCCATTATCATGGTTTTTAATGGTTCTGCTTTTACTGTGAGTTTTCGATCATTAACAGGCGTCTATTACTATTAGTCATTCTTCCAATGTGAGGTTCCATTATTATCAGGACTTTTAACGTCTCTGCTTCCACCGTAAGTGGATCATTAGTATCAGTCTTGAAACAGTTTTTTTCCATCGCTAACTGGGCTTTTTTTTGTTTTGCTTATTTTCCAGGAAATAATGACGAGCACTGTGACCGAAGCCTCCGAGAGCGAGACGGAAACTATTGAGGTCAGCGAGTCTACTAGCCGACGCTCTACTGGCGAGGTATACAAAGTTCTTTGTCTCCTTTACAAATAACAAATCTATAGCGAGAAGAACGAGTTCACCACACGTCAGCCTCATTGCTTGCCTCGATCCGTAGCAGTGATTATACTGCTGCGAGATGAGGCAGTGGCTCACTCCGAAGCTGCCCTTCTGTCTAGAACTGTATATTGCAAATAGTGGAACGCCCCGTAACCTTGTTGGAACGCCCCGCGTTGAGTTTTTTTATACAAACTTCATCTTCCCGCTGCGTTCTCTAGGAGTTAAAATTTCTTCTAAGTCCATCCCTACACCATGAAATAAATGCAGGGTGCATTGCTTTTATGTACTAAATTTCATGTTTGTAAGACATAGGCCTTAGGCTGTGTCTGTCAGCCAATTGCGAAAACCTTGGTATGTAGTTGCAGACGGAGGGCGCCGGGCTGCGCGCCGCGCTGCAGCACGCGGAGGAGCGCGCGCCGCCGCCGCCCGCGCACGCCTTGAAGAACGAGCTGCAACACGCACTGCCTGTGAGTTATCTGTTACTTCACTAACTCTAGCTTTTAGAACTTCGTCACCAGTCTAGTTATACAGGGCAGCCGCAGCCCTGATATTACAGGACAGTTTTCAGCTCCTGATCCATCCCTGCTGAATGTAATGTTCACATTCTGTTGATTCCGTTCTGCTGACAATCAATATACCACAGCGCTGTGGCGTTGCTCCAGGCGTCTTTTCGACTTAATGCGTTAAAATGCCTCGACGCAATCCAGATTGAGACGAATTTTCAGGTTTTTTAATAGATTGTAAGATGCGCTAAACAACTGCGCCAGGTGAAGACTAAAAGTGTGAAAAGAAAAAAGTGAAGAAAAAAAATACTACTGGATTTGGAGAAGTCCAGATTTGGAGAGTTTTTTTTTTTAATTCTTCAGCTCTATACAAGTGTTTGTATTTATTTGCAGGGGTTCACAGTCCGCGGCGCGGGTGGCGCAGGGGGCGCTGCGGGCGCAGGCGCAGGCTCGGGTGCGCTGTACCCCGCGCTGTGCGTGGGCGGCGCGGCGCTGCTGGCCGCCGCGTGCGTGGCGCTGGCCGTGGCGCGCCGCCGCGACCGCGCGCCCGCCGCGCAGGGCTTCGTGCAGGTCGGTCAACTACACCCTACACTCTAACATAATTATATCATACTGTAGATGAGCTGTTTTTTTTTTCAAGTTCTTTTTCAAGTTTTCAGTTCGGGAAGAACAGAAGGGGTATGTCGGGCTCTCCGTCCGCTACTAATGTGACATTAGCAACTGACGGTATACCGACCCACCGAATCTTCTGCGCTCATACCTTAGTGCCAATGCATCGTCGAACCACTCATCACCAGATGTGTGATTCGACGCTGCATCCGCACTTGATAAGGCTACGGGGTCCCGGTCAAATCCTACGATGATATATCTTCATCATCATCATCATCATATCAGCTGATAGACGTCCACTGCTGGACAAAGGCCTCCCTCAAAGAGTGCCATGACGACAGATCTTAACTATTTACCTATTCCTGCGACCGCTTTCATGGTTTATCTAGTGAGATGCCGTCGATACTTCGTTTTCCAATTCTTGGTATACTAAGGTGTAATTTTTTTTTATATTATCACTAGATAATATTGGCAACCAAGCGTACTTGTTAATAAGCGGTTACAGCATCAGAGATATCATTCGCGCGTTGCCACCCTGAGGCGTAAAGCTAAGCATGTGGCTGTAATTTCGCCGGAAACCATACCCTTCAAACTGGAACACAGCAATGCAAGCATTAATGCTTGGCGGCAGAAATAGGTACGGTGGTGGCAGCTGTTTATTTATTGGTTCTTCGGTTTGGCAGGTGGAGCAGACAGGCGCCGTGGCTCCGACTCCTGAGGAGCGGCACGTCGCCAACATGCAGATCAACGGCTACGAGAACCCGACCTACAAGTACTTTGAGGTCAAGGAGTAGAGCGTCTGGACATCTCGTCAGCACCGGGGGAAGTAGACAACTTGTGGGTTTAATCTGATGTCAAATTCAATGTAAATTTTCAATAAAAAAACTGTTGCCTTGTTAGCCGGGTCTTTTAGACCTAGCCAGTTAGCCTCTAAAAATATTTTGCTTTCAATAAAAAAAGTGTTGCCCGAAGCCGGTAGGGTGATTACGCAACTCGGTTGCAATCCGATTTCAATCCGTGAACTGTCAATAGGCTGTCATATTCATCCAAAATGCGTCAGTTTTTGATGGAAACCAAGTGAAATCGATTGCAACCGAATTACATAGTCTGGGGCCGGGTCAATAAAATAACTGTTGCCCGAAGCCAGGTCTTTTAAGCCTAGCCACTGAAAATATATTCGGGTCTTTTAGGCCTGGCCACTGAAAACACTTGCTATATTTGCAGTTTGATGTGAATGTAATCAAAAGAGTTCCGATCAGTTAGATCCTCTTTTGCAACAGTGTTAAGAGTGAATGTGGCCAGCCCTGTTTGCATGACTTTGTAGTAGTTAAGTTGGTGTTGGTTAAGTTGCAAAAGAGAATTGCTGATCTACTTGACAGAACGGACTGTTTGCGCAGTTTGGAAGGAAATGTCTACGTTTTGTACCTACTGAAGCTTTCAAGTGGTGTAATTTACTCTACTGAACGCACAGTATAAACAACCAGTATTACTAGGACCCTCAAGTTGTCTATGTACCTTTTTATCCGGTACTGCATTCTGTAATCCCCCCACCAGATACTCCAAAGCTTTCGCGAGTAATTACTCCCGTTAACATCGGAACGTATGGTATTGATTGAAAACTTTTGGCCAATCATTTCGTCCTTTCCCAATGTCTGTAACTTCCATCTTAAAATGCATTGGCCCAACGTTGGCAAACACATCACTATAATATTATATGTGGAATTCTGCAATGTGTTGGTTCCCTTTGTCGTACAGGGGTTAAGTTCGCCTTAAGTTGGACCAGTGACATCTTTGTAAATTTGTTAAGCTTGTGTCTCCTAAATCGTGTCTTAGAGCACCAATGTTAGACCTAAGGGAATGGATGAATATCAAAATTATTAGTGAAGTGTGCTAGGTGCCCTAGGAACAGGGTGTTTTCTATCCTAGTGTCTTCGTAATTGTTTATGGAATGAATGTGTATGGTACTAATGTTATCGGCTGATGTTCTGGTGGGGGGGAAACTGTGTTTATAACTATAATATTCATTTAATGCTTGTGTGATTAGTGGAACATAATTTTTGCGTTTGTTCGCATTCAGTCATAATACTGTTAAGACTACATATTGTTTTGTTATTTTTGCACCAAAATAATTTATTATTATTTATTAAGGTTAGGTCTAAGTTTCGTCTAGTACCCTAGGATTCATAAGTGTCACCGTAGTACTTTAGTTAAGTTTTTCGAGGCCGCTGTTTGAGCGATAATATCCAATGAGGTTCCTTTCCTCGTGCTTTCATTTATATAAGACTTCTCTATGATCTCAGGTTTAGTTAATCTCAGTAGTTTTAATTGAGTTAGCGTTCGTTGAGTGTTATCGCTCGGGCGAGTGGAACAAACGTCCATAGTACGCTGTGTATATAGGCTCCGCGTACAAAGTTTTTGACCCTAAATTACTCTCTAGTGCCCGCTTTCTTTTAATTTTCTAATGTAGGTAGATCATAAACGTGAATTTTATGTAATAAAATGCGAAAATATATTTTAATAATTAATGTGTACTTAGCTATGGGACGGCAAAGCCGGCGCGGGCGAACCATTCTTCCCTTTTATCCCGTTCTATTCTACAAGGAGCTTACACTATTCTGGTATTTTTGTAACTCGTATCATTTGGACTCGACGCTTTGTGCCACTTACCGTTCGCCCGCGAGACGACAACATCCCGGAGTATAGCGCCGCGTACTCATAGTGTGTTCTCTCTCAAGCATCAAGTTCTATCTGCAAAACACTTATGGTTTTACAACTGCAAAGTCATGTAGTGAACAGTGTATTCTAGTCATAGCTGAGGCTGTGACGCACATTGGGTACTCGGTGTTGAGAAGCAAATAAAAGCTTAGTAAGTGTACGTATGGTTAATATAAGTAGATGTACAAAAGTAATACATTATATAGATGTTTTAGCGTCAAATACATAGTTATAAAGCAAAATATGATTATATATATCGCATTCGTCCGTATGAAGTAAGGGCTTGCGCTCGTGTCTACTCCCACGTACGTACCACTCTTAATGTTACGTAGATAAGATGTAATTCTGCCTCAGTATTAATATACATTTAAGCTTATTTATTATGATAAGCTAATTTATATACACTATTACTGTTTGTTTACGGGCGTGGTGGCGTTATTACAAATGAAGTCATATCAGATGCGTCACGGCGCTCACTCTGCTCTTTTTGCTGTGACATTTGCTCGACACTTTTGCAGAAGTTGGAACACATTCGGTATTGTAAAATGGCCGTGTCTTAGCAAAAGGGGTCTGAGGAGGCGCTCGCCCGTGGCTTTGTTCGACGTTTCATTGATACTCACAGTATATAAAGTTTAATCTGACATCAAGCAAACTGCTATGTACTTTTGAAAGTAATAAACTAGCCGACCATTTATATTTTTAACAAACTCTTGCTCAAAACAGCTGTCTTGTCGGTGTATTCTCGATCTAAACTTAATGTTTGTCGACAGTATTGGTGTTAGTAGTGACTTTAAATCTGGTTTATGTAAGTGTGTCCCAATCACTGTTTCACGTATTTTAATAAATATCTACATAATAATAATAATAAATGGTTTGATTTTTGTGTTACTGTGCTGCATTTTATTGTGAGTTCGAAGTTCAAATTGAATCAATAAATAGAAATATAAAACCGATGTTATTATTGGCGTTTACGCTGTTATCCTTTACCATGCACTCTAGTCCCCTTATGCATAATCATTTTTTATGTTTTTATAAATATTGCGTTATGTTGCCCATCATTCAATGATAAGTACAGAAAGTTGCTTTCTAAGGAAGCTTTATAACTAAACAACAACTTTAATGCATAAGGAGATTAGAAATCTTATCTGTTTTTTAATGCATTTAGGTAAAAAGTTTATTATAATATACGTAGGTATAGTTCGCACAGCGGATCTAGGCTTCCGTGAAGTTAGCCGTTTGTGATGCGCAAAGACAATTTAGTTTGAAAAAGCTCCATTGCGCATCGAAACGGCTAATTTCACGACGGCCGAGATCCGTTGTGAGAACTATACTTATTCTCACTAATCCTACTATGAATCCAAAAGTTTGGAAATTGGTTTCAGTCCGAGCTTCAAGCTCCAAAGAGGATTTTTACACTAAAATTCCCATAATCCGCTTAAGGGGATTTTGAGTATTTTGACACTAACCAATTAAATCACGTTAGTTACGTTAATCACGTTAATCACGTAACGGCAGAACCGATTTCGATTAAACTTGGTGTTTTATAATAATCTTGATTATACAAGTAAACTGATCATTCGTTAAAATATATAGTTACAGATCAATATTATAGATTTAGACTGGATTCGACTAATCTTGGATAACTATTTTGCAGAATAAGAAATGTTAAATACAAGTAAACAGGTACTGTCAGTTTACTCGCGAATAACTACCATTTATTCGGAGAATAACTACGAATAAATCGGTGCCTGTTCCAGCTTGGTTTAATCCAACCTAAGAGAGACCATTAGAGCTAGAAGTATTCTAAAGTTCTACAACTAAAGATAGGTTAGTAGTAGATTATACCTACAGCGGGTCAGTAGATATAATCTACTAAAACGTACCTATGTAACTATAATTAACTACGACGCACCTACGAGTATAATCTACTACAACGTACTTATAATCTACGAGCTAAACCTAGACAGTAATCATATACCTACTTACGTATTACTCTTGTGTCAAAAAGTTTTTTTTAAATCATTTTTGCGTGTTCACATTTGTGGGCTTGTAGATCCGTTTTTACTTCGTTTAATTTTAAATACTTTTCATTAAGACATATAAAAATTAAACCCTCCACTAAGAGAGAGTGCGAACTGTAAAGTTTGAATAGAATATCATTAACACAGGAAGCGATTGACATCAAGTTCAGAGAGTTTGATGGTTTTTCAACTAAGTCACAAAAGAGGAGTTAAAAGAGATTTTGTATGCGCCGTCTAATTTATACATAGCTGCCAAAGAAAGTGAGGGATAGGACGAGAATTCAGGAAAATAATAGAAAATGAAAACTATGGATTAGAAATTTCGAAAACGTGTGCAAAGTACAGGGAGCTCTGCTGTGCTAGTTGCAATAAAAGACATCAACGCGCTACAGAGTGCTACAGCGCTACGAGAAAGCTACGAACTTTAACGTTGTGGCTACGAGCCAGTATTGGTTGTTCTCTCGAGCATTGACTTTAGATGGCAACGTACTAAAACAACAATAATAACAGAGGTGGCAGCACTGTGTTTTTAATCATAGTGTTTTGATAATAATTATAAGGATTTTAAAATTTTAAAGCATGAAGTGAAGAAAATAATCTAAAAATTCTTAAAAACGTTTTTTCATGTGGCACAAACCTCTACGAGTTTCAACAGTGACATCTGGGTCTCATGCATTGAACTATTTATTGAAACAAAGGTTAGCATAGTTAAAAAACCCAAAAACCTTTGCTTTCTTGCTATGCCAAGCTTTGTATTTAATTTCTTGTAATGCCGATAGATGGTGATACATACCCGTAGTAAACCTTTAGCCAAGAAAATGAGACCATTCTCAATTTCACCAACAATTTAAGCAATTAATAACTATAAACGACCGTTTGTCGTCTGCGTTTATTACTAAATTCTTAGATAATTGTTTTATTTTCTAGGTTAGTTTTATATAGATAATGTACTTTACTTAAGTTTTAAATACTTACCTAAGTTAGGTTACTTACTTACATCGAAGAAAAAAAGCTAGGAACCCAGCTAAGTTTGCTGCCAGATTCTGAGGCTGAGGTGCGTGGAATGGCGTGATTAAATTAAATTATAAATTAGGTGATACTTGTGATTTTATTGAATTCGTATATCAATTATTTTTTTTATTAAATTGTATTAAAATCACTTAAGACGGTAATCTTTAAACTTAAGTTCATGTAATTACATTTTGACCAACGTGTCAAAATTTTTTTTTTTTAATTTTGTTAGGGCGTGTCCACTTGTGAGCTTGTAGTTCCATTTTTTATTGAGTATTATTCCCAAATTTTTGTTTTTTAGTAATATAAAAATATCCATAACAATTAATATTTTTCTATAAAACTATTTAGTACTGGCTACTATAACTAACTATGCTTGTTTTTCGATGAAATATTAGCTATTTAGAAAAAAGTGAAAATTATAACACCAGTGTTTATCGTTATAATTACAACTCAGCATGATTTAGCATAAGCGGTTTACGCATGGATAGTTATGGAGTTACCAGACTTCCTTGGAGAATTACCATAATATAATATACAAATATAATTTTTTTATGGAGATTTTTTCGTGAGTTCATTTAGCGTAGCAACTGAAGATAATCCAGAACTTTGCTATGTTTATTACAAACTAATTATATAATGTAAGTACAAGCTTTGCTTAGTTTGAGGATATGTCATTAGTGTGATAATTAACAAGCATTTTGTGCTCTGAACTATAAATGGGAAGAAGAAATGATATCTTTGCAAAGTAACATTGTTAAAAGGTGATATTTTGTCTCTTTTCCTGTTTCTGTCATTAATTTAATGATGATGAACCAATGAGTAAAAACTTTTTCACAAACAATTTATTTTTTATCTTTGCTAGCGGCAATAAAATGTATTAACGCGTTGTGACGCGTTAATACATTTATGCAAAATTATGTAGTTTAATTAAATGCAAAATTATGTAGTTTAATTATTTCTAGTACTACTACCACTATTTGTACAGATCTATACAAAAATAAATGGTACCTAGAAGTACTTAACCAAACGAAGTTCAATTACAAAGAGCTATCATCATGACAGACTTCTTATGTTCCGCACGACACTAGCCTACTCTCGAGCGAGAGTGATTAGCGTGATTATCCACCACGCGGATCCCATGCGGATTGGTGAACGATATAAATAAAAAAAATGTTAGCGAACATTTTTTGCCGCCATCTTGTTTTTTTTTAAAGTTACTCGTCATCAAAACCTTTACCAATTAAGGCTGGAATAGCATTATCTAGTTCACTCGATATGTAGGCCATCGTGGAATAGCCGACAAATTACATGAATTCCGCTCGCTACATAGCCTTTTTGGAAATTACATCAGTATGCAGTTTGAATTATTGGTTCGATTAACGGAAATCTATAATAATAAATAGTCTTATGATGAATATGATGAACTCGGTGGCGCGGTGGAGTGGTGCTCGGAGAAGGGATAGGTTTGGGTTCGATCCCCGCTGGGGGACAAATGTTTGCATGATCAGCCAAATTATCTGGGTGTCGATAGAGGCGTTACTTTGCAGAAATCCAATAAAGGATACAAAACAGGCGGAAAATCTCTATGATCTCTATATCTCCTGATGATGTCCCGTGGATGAAACACGTGTCAATATTTTTTTTTTTTTTTTTGAGGGTAACTGTGGAATAATACTAGAGATTTCGTCTGTTTTATATCTTGTTTTATATCAGTGTCTGGGGCTAAATAGAATTAGGTTAAACATATTTTTTTTTATTTTGTTTAATTTATTTCTAATATCAAACGCGAGTAACAGCTTTAAATAAATTATAAATTCACACTTGCCATTTGGTTTAAATACGTAGCATTAATAGGTACTTAATCGGTTTGCTAATGCTTAGTTCGAGTGCCTAAGTAGGTACTACATAGAAGTCTCTTCAGCATAGGTAAAACAAATTCATTAGACTATTCGTCATGCGTCTTTAAACTCTATGTGACTCCAGTGGGTTTCTAATTATACTATTTTTAAAACACCAACGTAATCATCTAATTAGCCACAAACAGAAATGCTCGGCCATTTGCGAAATCAATTTATTTTCCATCCATTAAATCACATACAGCTTCAATACTCGTCCTGGCCATTCTTGCTTGAGCCTCCTCCCGCTTCCCACCTTCATTGTTCCGGGAACTAAGCGAGGGTTTTCAATGATTTGTCGCAGGTCCTGGTATAATGGACGACCATAAAAGTTACCCTATGTTAAGTACAATGCATAGTGCAAAGGGCTGCCACCCTTACGACGATCCGAAGATTATGGGGTAGACGCAGAAATAGTGGCGGTTCGAATCACTTGTTTGATATATTGTTGGTAAATTCCCATAAATGTATTGGGTGACACGTTTGCTGTATTTTTGGGGCTGATGATAATCAATAATTCGGAATCATCATCATAATCATATCAACCAAAGACGTCCTCTGCTAGACATAGGCCAAAAAGAGCTATAGGTAAGAGCGACTTCTTGCGCTTTAATATCAACGGCCCATCGACCATCTGTCTGTCACCTCATGGAAAGAGAGATGAATTTTGGAATAGATAAAGTTTGTTATTGTTCTAATGCCATGCTATGCTACTATAAGTTTTTGATTAATTTAATAAAATACTCTGTAATTTATAGGTACTTTTCAGCGTAAATAAATAAATAATATAAATGAGTGATATCATAAAATTAGTACAAATCCACTAATTATTCTAATTTCTTGTATAACTCTAAAGTGAGTCTAAACAAATGGAATAAACCATTTAATACAACATACGAGGTATCATGGCTGTTGCGTTGATTTTTAGCCAAAATTACCCAAACAGGCCATGATGTGCCGGATTCAGATTGTGGGACATACGTGACAGAATATTCTAAGTCTTATGCTATAGACATAAGGTTGCTTTTACCTTCAGCTCGAGCAGTGAGTTTAATAGACCAGACCCTTACCAAGTCCACGTACGTCGCAAACTAATAATACCAAAATATATTGCAAAAACTGTTTTCTTTTACGCATGGTGGTTCGCCCTTTGAAGAAACTCCACGTGACGTGACTCTACAACTGACACAGGAATATTTACTTTAAATCAATAGCCGTTACCTTTATTTTCATTTATTAAACACTTTGCGGGCGTGACGTAACGATTTGTTAATGCAAATCATCACACTATCACACTATATCACACTACTGGATGGATAGTTTGGATGGATGGATGGATATTTGTTACTCAATCACACCAAAACGGCTGAAGGGTAACCACTTACCATCTTGTGGGCCGTAGGCTTGGTTGCCACTTTAGTTGTATAAAAAAAATGGGGATCCAGATGAAATTTGATATAGATATTAGATTATACTCTGGAATCATCGGCTATTTTTTGCATAAAAACTGCAAAATCGCGGGGCACAGCCAGTTGTTCCAAAAGAAAATAGAAAAATGTGTATCGATAGAATAGAATAGAATAGAAAAATATTTATTTAACGCCACACAATACAAGATACGATACAAGTTCCTGTGTCGAGTATGTCACTTGGTGATGCTTAGATGGGCAAACCACTTTAGTGTGTCGCATGTCGGTCCCACCTATAACCACAGATTCAATAAGTTACTTCCCTAAGTATCGCTAGGTCACGGAGGCTTTCAGACAGCTTAGGAACTCGAGTTTGTCTATGAGCACAAAGTATTAATAAATTATTAATTAAATGTAATTCGCTTGTTTTTGTTTTATTTTTATAGTGTTAACCATCACAATAGGGAAATACAAAAAATATATTATCAATCACAATGAATAGAGCACCCGCGTATCAAGCCGAAGGTTGGGGATCAAATTCCGTTTGAGGCGAAAACATTTTTGGGATATTTTAATCTTAACTTAAAGAATGCCTAGTACTTAAAGTTACTTTATCACTTCGCTTTCCGCTGTCTCTCTCTGTATGTATGGCACGCCTAGATCTTTTAAACACGCGACCGATTTGCTGTTTTTATCTATTGATAAAAACAATGATAGAGAGATTCAAGATGAGGGTTTATAGTATAAACTTTAATACGCAAACGAAGCCGCGGGAATCAGTTAGTACAGTAGTAGAACATTAACAACATTTGTCACTTAAGCTGAATGAATCTAAGAAATAAAAAAAGTAAGAAAGAAAATATAGGTTTATTGATTAGCTTAGTTATATTAAAAATTATTTAGATCTACATTACATATACATTGCAACAATGTGATGGTAAGCCACATAGTATCGGTACAACTACTTAGTAGGTTGTTTGCCATCCAAGTGTGGAACTATAACAAAACTCTGAAGACTGGTTTCTTACGCAAGTGACTGTGAAATCGTCCGAGAAAGTGGTCTTGTGCTGATAAAAATTACGGAAAAGACCTTATTTTCCACTCTCGATTACGTTTCCTCGACCGTTTTCTTATTTTGGAAGCCCTAGAAATAATAAGCGAAGTGGGGGGCGGGGGTTAAAGTATTAATGAAAACTTAGGATGCGCGGGGGAAATCGCGAGTTACCTATTACCTATTATTATAATCTGAATGATCTTCAGCCTTTGGCCCGGTTTTTTGATCGTTAGCTATTTGTCTAAATATTTTATCATATATTCATAAGGTTCTATGACTGAAAATCAAACGCTCGTTGTCAATTTTAACCACTGTTTTCGTTGACATTTAATTATTTACTCTCAAATAATTGAAGTCGATCAAGAAACTGGGGGATAGTTAATTTTCTTATAAGGTATTTGTCGGATTCTATACCGCCCGCCATTTTGTTAAACCATTAGCTTATAGTGATAACTCGACCAATACCTAGAACATAATAACATCTATGCTTAGATTCATGTGATTGGAACATTCATGAATTTTGAATTTAAGTAAGTTATATTAGATCATTTAAGTTAAATTCACGTCAATTTTATTGTCAAAGCATGAGACTCCTGAATTCAATGTTTCAGAGCACATTACCCATAGTACTAAAAAACAATAATATATTTATTTATTTGGAACCAAAAAATACATTGTTACAATATTTCGCACAAGTATAATGAACATTATTTAATGCGAGTATTTACGTTAGGTACAGTCAGCAAAGAAAGTGGTCTATCACTTTTGATAAAAGTTGCTGTGAAATCCCATGACATTCAAATAAATCTCAACCTTATGGTGGTAGACCACATTATTTGCTGACTGTACATACCTTCTAGTTTATTGGTGCTTTGCTAGCCTCCACACTAAAGCATCATGATGAAACCGGGCTAAAATTCGAAAGATGTAACATAACATCTACCGCATTAAGTCCGCGACCCAATGATGATGACTAGATAGAGTCAATAGAAATTGAGTTCTTGATCGAATCTGCCAGCTTGACCTCGACATATAAGGCACCTACATTTAAAAAACAAAGTAGGCGGCACACGCTATTCAAAATAAGATGAAACTAGTCAGATTTCATTTCTCATATGCAGTTTTATACTACGACTACGAATCGTATCAAAAATACATTTTGTTCGTGTTTATTTTTTTTGTATGTTTGTCACGTGATTACGACGATTATTCCGCCAACACGGGCATAAGCTAAACCACGAAAACTGACACGGCTTATAGCGTGCGTTACTTGTCAGTCAGTCAGTCAGTAAGTCAGTGAGTGCATCGAAGGGCACGTTAAGCAGTCGGACCCGGCTTTTTCAAAGTTGTTAGGCCATGACAGAGGCCTTCCAGCGGCCTAGAAACTCTGTCACCAGAGTTGGCCACTGACTCATACGAACTTAATGTAAAGCATAAATTTTAAATACATTTTGGTGCGAATACCGGCATGTTCAAGAACTCAAAATTCGAAAGACATGTGCCATCCACCAATCTGCATTGTATATAGCTTTTTTCAATAGTAGTCTCGCGGTCGCCTAGCCTTGTTTCAGGCGAGACGCAGACGATCTGTTGAGAGTTTGTGAGACAATTTATTTGCGTCAACCTACACCTGTCTTTGATCTAGGCAGATTCATTTCGAGGTTACATCATATTGTGTTGTGAACCTAAAAAATATAATCATCTAAGCCACATTTTGGCAAAGGCAGATAACGTTTATTTCTTCAATGTAAGGTTCAAAATCGCGATTACTGCTGTATTAGTCGGTATTACCAGCTTTACTACTTATTCCCGTTTCATGTTTTCCCACTAACCAACGAACCAAGCATTCATAATTTAGATTGGCTTGGTTTCGTGTCACTGCTTTGATGGTGACGATGAGTTTGAAACATTATTGTAAAACTGTGTAATCTAAGGGCCTAATCATAATCAATATCATACTTTATATCCCTGTTAGTTATTGTGTTTTTTCAAATCAATCATCGGCTTTTTAATTAACAACTGAAGTGGCAAACATGTGTACGGCCCACAAGATGGTAAGCGGTTACCGCAGCCTATTGACGCTTGCAATACCAGAGGTATCACTCGCGGGTTGCCACCTTAAGGCTAAGATCGAAAGCCTCATGTGCCAGTAATTTCACCGGAAACCATACCCTTCACACCGGAACACAGCAATGCGAGCATTACTGCTTGGCGGCAGAAATAGGTATGGTGGTAGTCCTTCCCGTCGCATTGAGAAAATTGTAGTGATGAATAATCTTGGGAGAAGAGCAGAAAAGACAATAAAGAGCGCGTGTGAGTCGCTTATATGAGAGGGTGAGACTTTATTCTGTTAAATTAGTCCACATAATGTGTAAAATCAATGACTATGGCCCCTAAGGATGGTGTAGACTTTGTAATGTTACACCCAGGACGACACGCAGTTTATTATTTGGCCTTTGATTTTTTACATATACCACATAGTCGCTTCCCGCTGTTTATGTATCTATGTATGTGCTTAGATCTTGTAAACTACGCAACGGATTTTGATGCGGTTTTTAAGAGGAAGGTTTATACGTAATTCAAGCACCCGTGCAAAGCCGGGGCGGGTCCTCTAGTGCTTTATATAATAAAGTATGCTCGTTGTCAATCAGTGGGAACACCCGTACTCGACACTTTTGCTGTAGTCCTTCCACCAGTACCTATTTAGCTGTGCCACCTGGGGCCCATTGCATAATAAAATACAAGCTCAAAATACTAGTGATTTTGGAAAAACGCTCATATTATAGCTTGTACTTTATTATACAATCGGCCCCGGGTAAATATTTTGTTTAATTGGCTCCTAAACTATACGTCTACTGAAACCGTGATTAGTAAATTAAAATAGGTAAAGAAGGATCCTAGAAAGAAAGTTCTCAGCCATGTTTGTTGCCAGATTATTATAATACTAAATAGGTCGGGGCGTGCCTGGAACTGGCATAATATAACCCGACGTTTCTATGTGATCCTTGTGGTTTTTTTACTTACGCTGGTATCCATAGTCGTGCTTATTCTCTTGAGACAGATCATATTTATATTAAATTTAGACCACTAAGTTAAGAAAGTGTGTTTGATCTAAGAAAGAATAAATGAACGCGTACACAAATGTTTTAATTAATTTATTTAATGATTCTCTTATTTAGCTAGACAGGAAACATTTATAAAATAGCTGCTATTCACAATAATAAAATTATGATAACGTTTACAAAACTTCCTTATCTTACAATATTCAAACAATGTCGCCGTTGCCTCAGTTTATCGTTATACGTGTACATACAATAAGTATAGTAAACTAAGTAAGTATGCAAAAGAAGGTTTACAAGAAATTCTTTAGAAACATTCATTAGAACTCACAAATCATGGTAAATATTCCGTTTATAGTGAAAATTCAGGTTTACAAAAGTTTACATAAAGTTAATTTTATAAAGGGTTTAAATTCCGCAGGTGCTACATACAGCGCTGATTTTCAGTTTACCGAGATTTTAGTTAAAGAGAAATTATTGCTGTGTCAAATGTCGAATCACAGAACTTGGTTGCACACCCACATGAAGCATCATGTGGGTGCACTCTAAGTAAGCCAACGGAGAATTTTGGTCAAACAGTTAATTTACAGAATTCTATATGTACAAAGTTTTTCCATTCCTGACACATAATAGATCAAGTGGGTCTTGGAGGGTTGAAGTAATTATACTTATTTAGAAATTCCTCTTTGAATACTCGTATATTTTTTTATCTTTTCAGAATTTCACAAAAATATTTTGCTACATCAGCTATTTATGAAAGACACAATATGCAGTTTAGTTTTATATTATTTAAAAAAACATAGATAAATAATTATAATTATTAATACGAATAATAATTATTACACACATATTTTATTTGAATAATAACATTATATCGAACACGACTGTATTGTGTTTACCTCGTTTTATAGAAATCCCAATTTAAAGGAAAACCCTAGGACTCATACTCGTTTCATTCCGTATATTATATTTTTTTTTCCTACGATAACACGAAGTCGGCAGGTATACGTTTAAGAGTTTGAGGTTACCATTTTGTACTGTAATGGCTGGAGCGCTCGTGACGTAGCTGGCTAAGTTGTTCTTAACAGATCAACGAAGTTAAGCACTGTTCCGCGTAGTCATCATTTGGATGGGTAACCGCCAGTGGCAAATTTCAACTGAGCGCTCCCGTACTTTGGAGGGCACGTTAAGCAGTCGGTCCTGGCTTTTTCAAAGTTGTTAGGCCATGACAAAGGCCTTTGGACGGCCAAGAAACTCTGTCACCAGAGTTGGCCACTGACTCATACGAGCTTGCTTACTGTAATGTCTTCACATGATACACGTGACGACACCATGATATCAGCTGTTTTCGTCGACCGACGCGATGGTTCAACTATCTTAAAATCAGCACGAGACAACCTGACACTGGAATATCTAGCGCCTATGCGTGATAGATCCAATCACTCTCGCTGGAGAGTAGGACAGTGTCTCAGCAGAGGGAAAATGAAGGCTGCCATTATGATAAGTATACTTAATACTTATGTAAGACCGATAGCCGATATTTCAACCAATCGAACACTTTGCAAGAGTGATAAAGGTTCTAGATTAGTGACCGCGGAAAACGAAGCACACAACGGCCCCCACTCGATGAACCGATGACATTTAAGTGGTCGCAGGAAGTCAGTGGATGGTAAAAGTTCAAGATCGGTCTGAATGGCGCTCTTTCTTTGAAGTAGGCATACGTCCAGCAGTGGACTTCTGCTGGCTGATATGATTATGATTCTACTCTACAAGCGTTACTCTAGATAAGTAGTAACGACTTGTCAGTGCATAGCGTTCGATAAATAAAAGAAAACAAACGAATAACGTAAAGTATTGATATTCCTAGTCATCATACCTCTAAAGAGCTTTTAATATCAAGGTATAATAAAATAATTTCTACCACGCAACAATGCATGCAAACTTTATTTTATCTGTAGTTATGACCTACATTTTGGCTTATCAGTAACCAAAAAGTCATTTGAAGTCGCCAATTTACTGAACGGTAATTTCGTTTTGTGATATTCTCAATATTGCTGATAAAGATTTGTTTTACGTGGGAAATATATGGATGTTTTTCATTTTTTAGTGCCAGTGATATATATTTTAATATATATATCACTTATATATTGTGTTTAGTAGGTATATATATTATATTATATTATATATATTGTGTATAGTAGTTATATAGTTATGATACCAATGTAAGTAATATATAATATCTTACACTGTTAATTTATAGATGTGATAGATCTAATATTCTACTCTATATTATCCGTCGAATGTACACGTCTTAACGATTCAAACTAGAGGCTAGCGGCTGTAATCATTTATTCACTAACAATCTCACAAAGCCCTACCATATTCCAGAAGTCTCGTTTTTACTCACAATTTTTAGAGGTATTTTCAACTGAGATAAAATTGTAAGTTCAAACGTGGCTAACAAAATGTAGGACTGAAAATTTACTTAACTACCAATGTGCGTTTATGAATTTTGTTATATACATAAGATTTTTTTCGGATATCAACAATGACTTGTACCGTTTACGTCCAATTGCAACGTTATACACTATTCCCTAATAAGGGCAGGATATAAAAGCTTTTCAATAATATACCAAATTTACTTTATCAACTTTAAAAATGCTACAACAACGGAACAAATCATCTACTTTTACAAAATTTTAGATGTCGGGTAAACGACTAATATCCGGTTATTCCGTATAAAATTATCAATTATTAAAAAGGAATTTTAAGCTTAATTTTAACAAGCACAATATTATCCAAACATGTTGGGGAAAACTAAGCACAAATACGACACACAGGCTAGGCTAATATCACAGTAGTGCTGGGAACCGGCGCGGAGACTCACACCCGTAACCCCCCCCTCTCACCCTTCTCCCCGGAGCGCACCCCCCGACCTGACTCCCCCGCTCGCTCCAGGTACTTATTTACTATTCAGAGGGGGTGAAACGGGCTACAACCGATATATTTCGCGACAATTAAGATTTCAAAAGTAAATGAACTTCAACGTTCGTCGAGAAAATTGCACAATCGATTGATTGCCTCGAAATTGCACAACCATTTGATAAGTATGCAGCATTACACGCAATCCCCGCTTAAGCCACCGAGCGATACAATTCTTAACTACTTTAAAATAAATTTTAGTAAGTAAACAAATTAAGATTTTTTAAATATATATATGTCCCAAGTTTAGCAACAATTGAAACCGAATTTAATAACGTTATGGTAACAAAGCGTAAAATGGTGACAATAAGCACTAAGGTAACATTATTTACTTAACTAAAAATAAACAAGAAATAAAATTGATTTAAATATCACTAAAAGAAAAAATACAACAAACTCACTCGGAGTAACTCAGACTTGTTTGTAAAATGCAGCGTGGTCTAACATTGGCCTATTGGTACCAAATGTTGGCCATAGTCTGCTGACACACGCGAGTATTGATAGGGAAACACGAATCCCAAGCAGCTGATGGGTGACAAGCACACCGTGATTCTTTGTTCACTTCGCACTAAGTATTACGAGAGGCAAATCACGCTACGGGTAATTCATGATGTGCCCGACTCATCGCTGACCTTATTGACTTACTTTCGAAAGCAAATCTAATCTCAAAGCTGCATAAAGCATACATAAGTATATCGCTTAGAGAACTAATAAACGTTGAAGTATCTATTGCTTCCAATCTTTGCAACCGTTCCCAGTCGTTTTGCACTAAGTATCTCTTACAAACTACAATATAATAGTAATATGTAAAACATAATAGCTATCTTAAAACTATGCCTCTAATAACCATAGAACTCACAATAACTCTGGAACAACGTCACATGCCGCGCCATCGGCTCACCACAGTGTCCTCAGTTCGATAAGAATAATCGTTGAACACTAATTGGACCGGGCCGTCTGCGGCGCATGAGCAACTTTCACTAAAATAATAAAAACACGCTAGCAAAGTAAGTACTACTTTAGAGTCTTAACATAATTCGCTAA
The DNA here is from genome assembly GCA_951394395.1 of Colostygia pectinataria. Taxonomy (NCBI): domain Eukaryota; kingdom Metazoa; phylum Arthropoda; class Insecta; order Lepidoptera; family Geometridae; genus Colostygia; species Colostygia pectinataria. The sequence continues at coordinate 9,128,240 of OX596362.1, forward strand.
AGGTGGACCGTGTGGAATAGCAGTCCGGTGATCTCCGAGTCGTCGTCGTCGAGGGGCCGGTCACGTCCCTGAGCCGGGCCGGCGTCGGCGGCCGCGGCCACGGCGGGACGGGACTCCTCGGTGCGCTCACATCACAGGGGAGGGTTGAAGGGCACCGCATGGCGCGGTCATGAGTCGAGCACTGTCAGCAGGCCGGAGGGGAGGAGGCCGTCCTGGCGTGGCATCTGCTGCCGAGCTAGTTGCGCGCATCCAAGGTTGGCATCACCCAGTTCGGGGATAGCGTCCAGTAGCGCTAGGCATTCGTCTTCAACGGCGCGTCTGGCTTTCTTCCCGACCCATGTGGAATCGTCGCATTCCTCCCGAGCTCGTCGCCGCCTCGCTTCCTTTTCCCGGCGCGCTTCCTCGCTCAGTCTACAGTACGTGTTGTTAATGCACACTGATCTGCGGAGGTCACGAGCTGGATCCTCGATGTTCTCCAGCTTCTGCGAGCAGATCTCGATGACACGCTTGCGTTCCTCGTTCGCGCGAAGTCGCGCGGAGATCATGGAGAGCTTGGGCCGCGCGGCGGGCTCGGTGCGCGGAGGCCCGAACATGTCGTCCTCGAAGGCGTCGGCGAGCTCCGCCCCGCGCGCGCCTTCGCGCTCCTCTTGCGGCGTCATTCTGCAACAATACACGCGCGAGATTAGCGTCTAGTAGGTAGTACACTTAACAAAATAATCATAACACACGGAAATGGGAATACGCAAAAATAGCTGAATATTTTTCAACAACATAAAATTTCTAGTGAAGACGTAAAAGTATAAGTGGGTAACCTATTTAGCATATTTTTTTATTAAGTAGTAAATATTTGATGAAGGTAGGTAAGTCTTTGAACAAAGGAGTTACTAGTAGTTAATGAAAGGAGAAAATAAGGAATGTAATAAATTATATTAGAGGCCTAATTGTTTGTAAACGACAAGTAGGCAGGTAGTAGGTCAGCCGCGGAACATTGCACGAGGCGAGTGGCCGATCAGGTTCGCTGTAATCCGCTCTCCATTTGTAATCTCCCTGAACGTCACAGGTTTAGCGCAAACCAAAAAGCACAAAGCTTCACAAAAGTTTATAAACACCCACCTAAGAGGTAAATCCGAGGATAAGATGAAGAATCCTGACATAAGCATTATGGATGATTCACTGAAATCCTATAAATACAGTCGAAATCTGTTAATACAATGTCACAAGTCCAAAACACTGGCACAATACAAGCGCGCGCAATTCGCCACTTTTGTCCTCGCTTAGTATAAAAAGAAAAAGACTGAAGTGAAACAAAAATAAATCGCGCTGAGAGCGGCGTGCGCGCAGCTCCGCGTTCACTCGACGAATGACAACATACCTCACGGTAGATAAGACATTGAAAAAGCCAATTGCGTCATGTACGGCTACGTACGCGCGGAGAGGAAACGGATGACGTAGCATGAACCGTCATATTAGACGTTTGCCTGCCATTGGTCATGATTTTGATCGTTTAATTTGTTTACCTAAGGATAATGGCAAAAAACGAGCAAATTCTTACCCAAGATTATGCGCAAAACGATACAAAACAATTTTTGAAGGCCATTAAAGATACAATAACAACAATAATGAACACAACTAATGTTTTTCACGAGAACGGAGAAACGAAACAAATAATAAAAATTTAAAAAAAAAAGCTAGCTTTTACTTCTTTTTGAGTGAAACGTTGAAATGTCATCCTTCAGTTCAGGATAACAAGAACACGAGGGCACTCGAGGTTAACCTTATCTTCTCGACTTTTATAATTGTATATGTTAGGTTACATCCTACTGAACAGCTTGTTGTAAAGCTGCTTACAAAGGAACATTCGGTGAAATTACTTTAAGCTCTGTAGGGCTTTTTAAATGCACTATAAACCACTGCTGCTAGCTTACTTGTCTTTCTTCTTCTCCTTCTTCTAATAGTCTTTCAATTACCTATCTTCTTTCTTCATTGACATTAGAGTGACAAGCGCTATAACGCCAGCTTGCTTAGCATCTATCGTAGTATGACATAAAAGCATGTACAAGTAGGGACTTTTTGCTAACTTATAGTTAGCAAAAAGTCGCGATTCTCTTTCTTGGAATCGCAAGTTGAGTATGAAGTTACGTATCATAGAACCTTGAATTTATGCTGCCTTATTATCGTGGATTAATATCCTAATTAAGCTTCCTACAACTCATGAAAACTGGACTCAGAATAGAACACGTTCCTTCACAATCTTATTATCGAAAAGACGTTACAGGCTACGTGTTTTTGTTCCAAAATAGCCGCTTGCTAGGTTTGAATCTATAGCTTGTATTTTGGTATAAGGTAATGGTTAATCGTTGAATATCATTGTAAATTTTGTAATGTTAGGATTGGCCGCCATTTTGAAATATACCTTCGAACTAATAATATGTAATTGTACACACATAATTATCACCAAAAAAACATTTATTTTAGGTTAGGTTTAAGTTACTTCAATATTGTAAGAACAAAAATAATAGAGAAAAATAATCTTCAAAAAGTGTAAAAAGTATAAGTTGTCTCGTATTCAGTTTTATTAATAAATGCACTCACTTATTGCAATAAAATTTTTATTATTAGACGTAGGTAAGTACTTAATAATTCTAATTCCAAATCAAAGTTCGCGTTTGAAATATTTGTATTTTTCGTGGCGAGCGCGCGACGTCGAAGCCGGGTGTTGCCGACCCCACCGGTTACGACCTAATAAATCCTGCTCGCTGCCTACCTGCACTTTCTTTTCTCTGTCTCGCACAAGCAAACTGATGTGTTTGAAGAACACCACCGCTGGAGACGTTTTTTATCAGTCTTGACTTTGACATCATAGATATCGAAGCGTGTCTAGTAAAAATAACTCAAATTATCATGTTGGTTGCGCCTTTTTTTCAAACCCACTTTACAAAGTTGTAGACTGACATAAACTTTTTGAGGTATGAACAATGCAAACGAAACTAGACATTATAGAACATATACCATAATAAAAAATCCCTTCATATTTACCATCTGTTCTGGTGCTCCTATGTATTAAAACCAATATAAAATATCTATTTCCAGGTTATAATGCCAACAAATTACATGAATGATTTCTCCAATATGTTATTGGTATTTCTTTTTTCAATATTTTAGACGAATGTATTAATTACTTAAGATGCGAGTGGCTACTAATACTAAGTAAATTGGTTTGTTTTGGTGCCACTTTCGCTGCGTACTAGAGTGTAGTTTTAATGATAACTCGACCTCGTTTTTATTTCCCTGTCTAAGTCCAAGTGAGATACTTGTTTGTCTTGTCTTGTATTTATTATATAATTTTAGGAACTTGATGTTAATATTCTAGGTATACATGTATCAGTTTAATATTATATAAATTGGAAATAGCATCTCAATATAAAAACATTTTTTTAAATGAAACTTGAAATTTGAACTTATAATTTAAGTGACTTAGAACCTAATTCACTTGAACTATGATAAATAGTAATACAATTCGTTTGACAATTATTTTATTTGTCCCCTAAGAAACTGAGGAGTTTATTCAACAGGTTTTCTAGCCAACAGCCATTTTTGTATTCTTGCATTTTTAATTTTTCTTTTTGCGAACAAGTGATTATGCTTATAAGAAGAAGACTTTTGTTCCTTTCTTTATTTGTTTTGAATAATATTTTCATATACTTAATTTCTGCCATCTTTCCATTTTCAAATTTATGCTTTTTGAAAACTACTTACAATACAGTATTTTTATACACTCCATGACGTGTCTAAAACGCATTTCACCTTTGGTGTCCTGAATCGTTTTATTATATACTAATTTGTTTAATATATAGATAGATATATATGTAGTTACAGGGTGGTCCAAACGTAGACGACAATAAGAAAATCCCAAGGATCCCGAATTTTTGGTATTTTTCGAGTTATAGGTGAAGTTTTGATCAAAAGTGACGAATTTGTGTTTGAGAGAGTTAATGTTGAATTTTCAACATTAAATTAAGTTTAAATCTAAAAACCATAATCCATGGTTTGTAAGTATTCACAAAAGCTTTCAGGGACTAAGCTTTCATAATATCACAAAAAATATGACACATAATAGGCTATTATTTGCTGAAATCGGCTTTCAATGGAACTGAGGTAAAGATTCCCAAAGTTAGCAACTTGATTCAATGATGATTGCCTATTTTGTCATTCACAAGGCTAATTATAATAGAGAATGGCCCTCCAGTTAAAAAAAAACCGAATACTAAAACTTAGTTTAGTAAGTATATTCTTACGTAAACTACCTATGACTTATGTTCTTACATTCACCGTCTCTAATTTATAAACTATATTATCTCCACTAACATAGTGTATGACGTAGCCAAATAATGATTTTGACAGCTCTTTTTTCCGTATAACTTTCACTTTTATTACATACCTGTCCCTAATTATTACTTGTTTAACTACAATAATGATAGTAGCTGAGAACAACAGAATAGACTCTCCCATCATCAATAATAATAATACATAAGTACAATACACAATATTATAAGCCTGTATTTTGGTGTTTTTGACATTATCAAAATAAATAATTATGATTTACAAAAAAAACTTATTTGAAAATAAATACTATACCTAATGCTGTTTACCATATGACTAGACAATTAATTGATTACTTAAATATTTAATAGGGGTATATTGGTCACTTTATAGTGTACGCCTGAGTTGATTGCGATAATAATTAGTTATACTGAAATAATTTCATAACTGACAGAGGTGTTATAGACAACAGATTATGAAAATATATTGAGTAAAATGTTGCCAAGAAGCGTTGACTTGTATTACTACTTATAATATTTACTAAATAAAATATGATACATTTATACTAGCGTCTCGTTTTATTACGGTAAGTTAGCAAAGCGATGAAGAATAAACGAACAGCTGATGAAAGCAGTGTGAGCGACAGAGACAAAGCGTAGTTCGAACAAGACGGAAAGAGACAGGCAAGAAGTTAAAATGTGGCCAGTATCACTTGCTTACCAATTACCTCCAACAACGGTTTATACGCAATATCTAGCAAACATAAAAATTGAGGCGCTCTGTAGATCGGTACGTTATTGATTTGTAAATTCATCAAAAAATGTGTAGGTTAGGTACCTACACACAAAATACTAGCCACGTAACGAACATGGATGACATTGACATGGTTTTAAAAATTTTTGCAACTCGAGGTGAAGTGTTTAGTATTTTGTACACCGCAGCGCTGTTGTGTGATGTGTCTGTATATTTTTAGTATTTTCCATGATTCAACCTTACTGCTAATATTTATTAGGTTTTAATTTTGTTTTTTATTCCAACTGGATAGTGAAATCGATAATATTATTGTTACAAATACGTTTCAGTAGTGTCCTTGTAACATTATATTTTATTATGTATGGGAATCATTGAGTATAACTGTGGTATTTCGTAATTTCTTTGGAGAATGACACCATAAACCAGACCGTACAATCCACGATTGTATCCTGCTCACACGTAAGGCGTATGACAAAGACGCAAATATACCAGGTGTACCCGGAAACACTGTAATGTGTCCAACATCGAATTTAACACACTACGGACACATTCGAAGAAATCACTGTTACAATGCTCAACTTGCAATTTTGCGGGCGGGGCCTGAGAATGTAGTGACAAGCTTAGAGGGGTGCGAGGAGGGAGGGGTACTTACGGCTAATGTTACCTAAGAATTTGGACACGCTAACTCTCTTATTCATAAAAGAAACTGACATTTTATCAACTCGCTAATCCTGTGTCTTATGATTCCTATGGCAATGAACAAAGAGGATGAAAAATTTGAAAGACACATTAGCTAACAAAGGTTTATGGTATTATTTTGAATAAGGCTCTGAGCTAGACAAAGCTGTTATTTAGAGATTTTTACTTATTGTCATTGTCTGTGCCAAATTGCGTTCTAATCGGTACAGTTTAAAGTCTATACGAGAAATGGTAAGATTTCATTGAGCAACAATCATCTTTTGGACACCTACGCCAATGTTTCTAATGAATTTGAAGTTATTAAGATGGATATTTTAAAAACATTTATTTAGTTTTTGAGTTTACACACAGTCTATGTAACCATTTAGGACTAGCGAACAAGGACAACGAATTCGTCCGAAATGGTAACGATCACGCAAACCCGTAATACGTTCGTGGTTAATAACCGTTTATAATTTAAACAAGTCATCATCATCATGACCTTCCCTTGTTACCTCAGCTGAAGTACTGGCCTACTCTCAAGCGATAGTGAGTCATCACGTAGACCCAATGCGGATGGTCATGTAATTTGAACTTTAAATTTTGAACATGCCGGTTTCTACAAGATATTGTGTCCTTTTTCTAATAGGTTAATCCATTCGTGCACGTCTGGTTTCGAGCCAACGACCTTAGGATTAGAAGGCGGAGTCACTACCACTAGACCATTGGTGACCTACCTAAACCTGTAAGTCTACTAAGTTAGAGTATTTGCCTGTATGATATTAAAATTCATGAAGGTATGTATAGAGAATAACTGACTCTTTCTGCATGGTCGTATTTATTGGATTATCGACAAAAACCCGCTATGATGGCGCTCACTCATTTTGTGACTTTACTTGGTATTCTTACTCATAAAAGACTTTGTTCGAATTATGTCTCTCTAACGTTCGCAATAGAACTTGCTTCGTTCGTTCGTTCGTTCGTATGAGTCAGTGGCCAACTCTGGTGACAGAGTTTCTAGGCCGCCCGAAGGCCTCTGTCATAGAACTTGCTAGAATGCGTCTTTGCAATTTTCAGAATTTTGTGATGGGTAATTAGGTAAGTGTGACGGAGCTCATAGCGTAGTACTAATATTTGTTCTGGGGGTCTCTTAAAAGCGACTAATTATAATCGTGGCAAATATCGTAGTTCAACTTAAGTCGGTGACAACTAATTTCAAAGCATCACCGACATAAACTGAACCACGAAAACTGTTACGATATATCTTTTTTATCTTTTCCGTAAGTCCTCGTCATGACCTGACGACTATATTATAGCGGGACAAATAATTAAACTTGACACTTACGGTCACCCATCCGAGTGATACCTGAGAAACTCTTTCAATACCGAGGCATATATTTTCCCGACCGATTCATGTAAACAACCAAGCCATTCCCCCGAGGATATAATGGCCCAGCACTTCACAATCAAACGAGCGTACTAATCAAAATAACATGCTATACATTGCTGATGTAGACCTAGCAACATTAATTCCTAGTAGTGCACAGCGAACAATGGACTGCGCTCAACAAATAAATCACGCTTAATGGGTGCGCAGTTGACGCACTTTTAAACTTATTGACAGTGTGGGAGATATTTATAACGTCTGATTATTTAAATTGGTTATTTTGTGTAACGACAAATTAACTGAATATTGAGTTGCAAGCTGTAAAGTGACTAGCAAAATAAAAAGGTTGATTAAGAAAAATTAAGCAGAGCCTCTTTGTTAGGTAAACTTAAAGTTTGAATTTTAGATTTTGTATGAATGAATATAAAATCCTGCATAATTCATATTCAATTAAAACAAAATTATATTTACCTCAACCTCAACTATATTCTAAGGTATTACAATCATTGAAAATCCTAGTCATTGTCCAAAGGTCTGCCAACTTGATTTGGGTTTCATTTTCATCATGCCCTATTTACAAGTTAACAATGAAAATGTTTATTTACTTCATTCAACTTCATTAATTATATCGCTAAATCTTGGAAAGGCCTCTTAACCAAAAATAACTTACACCTTATACCTAATCCGACATTATAAATAGACTCCGTAAAAATACTGAGAAAGAAACGATATTTCCACGAAACTAATTGTATCCCAAATTCGGTAACAATCTGGCGGGCGATTACATAGGTACCTATTTAACTCTTTGATAATTTTTTACAGCTAACTCAGGATAGATAAGTAAGTACCTATTCCAAAATTAAATGACAAGTGAACAACACGAGCAAGGTCCGAACATGGCGATTGAATTGCATTCAATAAACTCGAAATTCATCAAACTAAAAATTACCAACGCAATTTTGACGTTTGTTCTCGGCTTACTTCAATCGCATTATGATAATCAAATTCTATCAAAGATTTCAATCGAGACTAAGAATCGTTGGATGTGAATAAATTGATTATTATACTATACATAGATAGCAATTACACCAAATGATTCAAATAATAAATAATTATGTAATAGGTAAGTATAAATAATGAACTAAATAAAATTTGTACTTAATTATATTACTATTCATTACCTATTAATATAAACTTTATACCAGTAACTGAACAACCATAAAATAATCCGTAAACACCTAATGGTATAAAGGTACACGACACGTTATAATCTATGGTAATTAACTACACAGTACCCTTTTACAACATAAACGCGAGAGACCCACCAAAGCGGCTTCCATTCCATAAAAATTGCTTATCTAACGGCACAAAAAATGTACGCTATTTTTCAAGCCCATAAAGAAAACCATGCATGTCAACGACGAACGCCCCTTCCTAACAAAGAAAAGAACAGCATACCTAAAGTGAAAGAGAGAAAAAACACCACACATTGCATTACAATAAACAAGATAGCGTTAGATTCTAATAAAGCTAAATAGGTCTAAGAAACGAAACGAAAATAAAAAGTAGAACTTTTGATCCTACGCTTTCTCGCATATCTACGAGTGCGAGAGAGCAAGCGATAGCATACGGCGCATTGAACAAAAGGGCTTGGTCAGGTAGAAATTGAAAAACGTGTTGATTTGAAAATAAAATAAGGAGTGCAAAGCGCGATGACATTTATGATGAGCATTGAGATAAGTGCCGCGCCGTGGCTCCGCCCGCACTAATTACGCTCGGTTAATTATTTTTAAGTTAGTAGTCAAACAACCAAGGTACGAGTTTACTTATTTTTTATCCACCAAATATAAAATGTAACCTAATGTCTCAATTTAACATTTAAATATTTTTTTGTCTTTTATTTAAGTTACCGTCTAATATACGGTAGGTATGTATATGTATATATATACCTATGTTGTGTTAATTAACTAGGAAATACCTTACTAAGAATACCTATTGTATGTGTCTAACAGGCGATTTAAATAGGTAGGTAAGTGCCTACATTTTTTTAAGTCTAACTTAAAACTTTGTCCAACTTTAGAGATGTAGTCACGAACGATTAGGATCCAACAGTTAATAAATATTCTCGAAGAAAGGATAGTTACGTCAGTGAGTAGTAATAATTTATTTAATGGCAACAATTAAATCATCAACTCAAACGGTTTATGCAAGAAAGAGCCAAGCTAGTAATTTACACTTTTATTTCATATCGTTTCTTTGTTCAAAGTCAAAATTTATTATGGAAACTAACACTTAACTTTGTTTGCAAAGTGCATAGCAACATAGTTACATTCTATATAAATATTAAAATAAAAGCGAAAGCTATAATAAATTACCTTTTAAATTAACCGGAACTCCAACAAAGAGATCAACACCCAAAAGTGATCCAAATATAATTAACAACAATAAAACACAAAACAATTTAATAATCGAACGGTTAAATTAAACATAATGGCAACCTCAACGAGCTGTATCACATGAACGATCAACTTAGCACTTGTCCAAACAGGCGCGCGGCGCTACTACGAGCACATAACTAAAATCGAGAGCGAGTCGCGATCGAGAGCGAGACGTGTGGTGGTGTCGGCTTCGCACGCCAAACTGCGTTCGTGCTCCATCCCGTACTTATGTTCTGGTGATTTACAGAGGGCGCGCAGGCGGGCGGACGCAGCCCTGCCTGTGGCTCCTCGGCTCCCCTGCGAAGGATACCTCATTATCCACACTCTAATCCGTGTGCCTTTTGATAATTTTTATTTATGGGGTGTCGCTGGTGATGACCTTTTTTGAATATCATGAGCGAATTCAGACAAGTTGCAGTCCTTTGACCTGCTGTTTACTTGTATTAGGTACTTTGGGTAATGATAATACAACTTTACAAAGGACACCAACGATAATTAACTTAAAGTCTTTTAACGCATCCTGAATCTGTTTATGCAATGATAAAAAGATTGCCAGTAAAGAGGCACAATATCTTGCAATTGCCGTCTAATGAGTCAGGGTGATATGACAAACGCAATGCAATACTGCGTAAGTCACGTAGGCAATGCCAGGCCGGTATACTACGTTAGGGAGTTGCCAGCTATAGGGAGGCCATCTGTTAGTTCATCCCCGCGTTTCATAAAATGAACGATAACAAAAATGAAAGGACTCTAACTATCAATATAATGCTTGATAGGCGACAATAAAGATTAGATAATGTACTGATAGTTCGATAATGCGTGTTGATAGAGTTATACGATAAATTGATTTTACCTTTAAAACCGGTTTTTGAGTAGCCCTCCCAACAAAGTTGTTCGAACTGAAGAAGTTATGATGACAATGAACCTTAAGGTTCATGACCTAGACTAGACAGATGTGTAAAGAAGTCCTAGCCTAGCACGCAAATCAACCTGACTTGACTACTTTTTATAACATCTATTTAGAGAAATGATTTATTTTAAATAAACACAAAAAAAAATAAAGTAGTCAAGTGAGAGTCGGATCTTGCAAATAAGTATTCAGTACGTCTAAACTCAATACCATTATAAAGATGTGCATCGTAAAAAAACTCTTAAATTAGACATAAACCAACATAACATGAGCCGTTTGTAGGAATTTTATTGACTTGTTCAGTTTCGCTAAATAATAATTTGTACTGTTTTATTTAGTTTTCAAAGTTCAGAAAACTGTATACTGTAGTATACTGTAGTAAACTGTCTTTAGTTTTGGGATAGGATACCGATTATTACAAAACCTATTTTTAAACCTAAAGCTAGAATCAGAGATTTTGTTACATTATTATAAAATTTTGTGATACAATAAACATAAAGTTTTAGGACCTTATTCATAAACTTAGATTCTCTTAACCCCTGTTACTCGTAGCTGTCATTCAAATCTATCAAGCCTAGCATCGTTTTTGTTTATTGACTGACATAGAATGACAAGAAAAGACTACTTAGCGATTACTTAGAATACTTAGCAAGCCGCTAAAATTACAGTTGTTTTTTAAATAACAGCATTACCTAAAATAAAGTATCCATAACAAAATAAAATATTGTAACACAATGGCCGTGCAATGGTCGACAGAAGGCTGTATTCGTCCAGAACAAACTTTCCGAATCGTTTGGGTTCATTGTTTTATTTACGTATGTACTCAAAACGTTATTGAGACAGTGCCCCGCTCTGTTCTAAACCGCTTTCCTATATAATTATCATAAGATGGTAACATTTTGAACAATGCGTTTATCTTCTGACGTTATTTGGCTTGTAAGCTTACCTTTGCAATATAATTTTTATTGCCGTGTAGGACCTAATAATCTGTCAAATAAATAATTAAAAAATCGAATTAGGAAGTTTGATGCTATTGTGATATTTTGTTTTCGAACTCAGTGGCAATTTCTAAGAACAAAATATCATGAGGTGTAATTGTCAGGTGAACATTAAATAAATTGTCATTCTAGCAGCTTGCTAAGTATTGTCTTTTCTTGTCATTCCTATGTCAATGAACAAAGACGACGACAGATTTGAAAGACAGATTAGCTAACAGAGGTATAATATATAAATAAAGTCATCAGCGCAGCTGCTGTTTTGACAAATTAAATATTATCGCATGGGTAACACGTTCAGGGTACACGTGTCACGAAAGCTGTGTAGCAATTCTTGTGAAGGTGAATCTGAAATAGTAATCATAACTCTGCAAAGCAAGTCCATCTTACTGCAGTCGCCAGTCGTCAAATGAATACATTTAAATTTGAATGGGAGCCAAGCGTCGAGGCAGATGCAAGGCGACCCTCAAATCGCCTTAGCCAATCATGCGCGAAGGTGCTATTGAATTCTGTCGTAAGTTTATATAGAGTTCCTTAGAATAACGACAAAATGTTTTAAACTTATTTCCCTTAATTTGTGGGGTGCAAAGAAGCAGAACTGGAGATCTCGGAGACATAAGTAAGATTCTTTTAGTTGGTATATTGTGTAATGACATTACGGTGGTCTACTGTAGACCAAGCAGATTGACACAAAGGATGTATTTGAAAATAGGGCTGCCCCCATTCCATCCGTAAATGTATCGGGGAATGCGGAAGTCGGGAGCGAGCGGAACTGATGTATGCCGCGGCTACTGCACAGTTTGTCGTATCGTAACCCGAATATAGGAGGATGTCAGGTCGAGGTTCAATAATTGCGAGCCTTTGCGGGCCGTCAAGACTTTCACCTTCGGCGCGCGGCCGATCCGCCAAGGCCACCGAGGCACCGTTCACCGTAACTTCCGCCCGCGGCCCGTGCCGCCGCGAAACTGTACCTCCCGCGACAGACCAGCCTTTTGCAATCCGATTTTCGAAGCAACCGGTGCAACGGCCTAGCTTAGTTACGTAACGAGGAAGCAGCTGGCAGGTTATGGAATGATCTGAGAAACGAGTTCACTCGAATCATCTAAGCGAAGTAAGCATCGAATAAAAAAACTCTCGAAGCAACGAACGGCGCAAGAGTTCACCAAACGTTCCGTGACAAGGTCAAGCGCTGTCGCAATCGCAACAAGCGATACCGCGCGAGTGTGACGTGAGCTCGATACTGAATGTAAAGCAAAAAAGCAAGTACTTACCTATTCTATGTAAAGTATTATTAAAACAATATAATACTTTACAAATAAAGAGTAGTAGAGTTCTTTGTGATAGAGCTCGTCCGGGGAAGGACTACCACCATACTTATTTCTGCCGCCAAGCAGTAATGCTCGCATTGCTGTGTTCCGGTTCGAAGGGTATGGTTTCCGGTGAAATTACAGGCACATGAGACTTACCATCTAACGTCTCAGGGTGGTAACACGCAAGTGATATCTATGATGTTGCATGTGTACATAGGCTACGGTAACCGCTGACCATCAAGTGGGCCGTACACTTGGTTACCACTTTAGTAGTATAAAAAAAAAAAAACAAAGTGTTAGTTTATTGAAGCACGGATTTCTGAAGTGCGGCTGCTCGGCTACTTGGGAAGTAACAATCTTAGGTTTCTTAAAATCGTAGTACAAAACATCGATACTTACAACAGATTTAATGTTATACTGTGGCGGGTTTTCTAGAGGCTGAATTTGACCAATCTCGTTTAAGCACTGCTGCTAATGCTAAAAATTTAGTCGCAGCGGGCGCAGGTCCGCCTGCGACGCAGAGGTTGCGCGTTCGATTCCCGCCTCGGGACAAATGTTTGTACGATCTACAAATATTTGTTCCGGGTGTTCTGGGTATTTCTATATATAATAAAAAAAATATCTATCTATGTATTGTAATTGTATTAAATATATATCAGTCATCTAGTTACCCATAACACAGCTCTGTTTAACAGCAGCTTACCTGGGGCTAGATGATGCTGTGTGGATTGTCCAGCATTATTTATTTATTATTATTATTATAATTACAGCATAAATCTTCCGAGTTTACACTGACATACCACTTGTGTAAAACATTATCAAAATGCATTAATTATTCAAAGATTCACTTCACTTCACTTCTTTGTTTATGGCGTCTGTGGCTTAGTTGTCACAATTCTGCCAGGGTCTTTCAAAGATTCAAATCATTTGTTCTAAACATTTTGTATGGTTTTTGAAAACATGTCATTTTTGACAAGACACAAACTGTGTTATTTTTTTGACAACACATGCATTGTGTCAGTAATGTCATTACCATTTTCCCAGACTAGTTATTATAATACAACAGAAGTTGGTCAAATCCACGCTAAGCCAGTTAACATGCGAGCCGTCTGCAGAGACGCGAAGCCGCGCCGGTCGACCCATATTTACAAAGTACATACCTACAAGTACCTATCTCCATCTCATTCCGCTCGTTAAATCAATGCTTTTAATAGAGATGATGGTTCAAAACTCCATTATATTTAAATAAACGGGAACGCAGGCACGTGCAAAATGCTAACCTGACATTTTGAATAGTCTGTTCCCGCTATTCCGCCGATACAGCCGATATTTTTATCTTGCGTGGCGTGAGCGGTAGAGAATGTCATAGGTCAGACCAGACGGTTGCAAGTAAGTGGGTTTCCGACGGACTTGATAGACATCAAAGTGGGGAATCACCGAAGCATTTAATAAGTAGTATCTAGGATCTAGGTTCATCGGGAATCACCTTAATAGAAGTAAAACAGTGATGCTCTATGATCGGAAAAGTTTAAAACCTATGGTAAGTAAATCTTGACGAGACAACGACCGATAAATTTTCGAGGTCGCGTGACACTGCGGAACAGTTTTCCTAAATATGTTATCATGGATCTATAGCTAGTGCGTGCGTGACGTCGGCTAATGTTGCTCAAGTGTTATCGATTAAATTTAGTATCTGATAGAGAAGTAGCGAAGCGCGGTCGTAAAATATTTTAATTGTAAGATTACAACCAAAACCACAAATTACTGTACCATTACAGCGCTTATTTATTAGGTTCTATTTTACGTGCTTGATCCTGCTTGTGCTTGTGCTTTGTTTATTTTTAAAACTTCGTACTCAAGTACTTAAACTTACAGTAAACAAATCAAACATTTTACATTACTTACCTACAACATTACTTATTTACTACGTTTAAAAGGTATTTTATTTTGTAAGCCGCTATTTAGCACTACTGAAGTTATTTTAGCAGTAAAATGTTTAAGATTGTTTCATCGCTCGGAAAATAGACGGGCGCGCCATAATCGTTTTTCACGGCATCAAAGTGGGGTAACATCGGATAGCGACCGATGACTTCAACTCTCTACAGCACTAGTTCACTACTAGGTCCCGAGTTCGAAATAACAAATTTGAAATTGTATTCCTTTGTTAGTTAATTTGAAATATGTACTTTATAACCATTTACTACATACTATACCTATTGGTTATGTAAAAACACCCGTTTTTTTTAAATGTGTCCAATTTACTTATTTCAGGAAATAACGCATATTATTTTCTAAATTCAAAAGATGATGTTGTCTAAAAAAAATTTGTCATTGTTCTTTCACTTATTCATTTCACTTATTTCACTTATTCTCTTTTTTTTATTGTAAAACTTTAAATTACTTACTTACATCAATAACAGTACCTAGATCCTGTCGGATATACAGGATCTAGTACTGTTTTGCTTTACTTTGTTTGTTTTGCTTTGCTTAATTGAGTGAGAGGTACTTTGGTATAAAAAAGTATAGGTAAGGTTAGGTAAGGTTTATTTAGTTCTAATTCATCTAAAATCGTGCATTTACCTTCAAATTATGACACATAAATTCCGATACACATTTTTAAACAAAATGCGTAAAACCTGTAAAACTAACTAACCACGAAAATGCCATACATAGCTGCTCTAGACCTTATACCATTGCAATACGTTACATTTTAGAGTAAATGCACAGCAGCGCAGTATATTTCACACTCGTGGCTTGTTTATAGATTTCCTCAAGACAAAATGAAGACAAACAATTCGAAGTGATCTTCAGATGTTTTTCAACAATGCTCGTTGCAGGCGGCGAGTGATTGGTTGATACACCTACCTGCTTGTATATTAATATACCGCAGGCAAATAAGGCCCACTTGAGATCGCAATAAAATGTGTGATTTCTTATTTGTTCCATATTGTTATTCTATTTTCTAGGAAAACAAGATCAAGCATTAAAATATAGTAATTAGATATGTTAAAAAGTTCTCATCTGATCATAGATCAGTTGCAACTGCTATTTTGAATTAAATTTTGCCAACGGATCAATGTGTGTACATGCACAATGAAAAAAGTAAGAAAACTTAACAAAGCTAATTATGACAATATGTTATAATTATGACGTTATCTTTGTTATAGTTTTTTAGCGAGATGGTAATTTTTTAAAAAGCTTTACGAAATGTTTCGTTAAAATTTAAAATTTCTGAGTTAATATAACCTGTCTGGATTGAGAGCCCATGTTATTGGTCATAACTTTTTGTATCAGTTGAGCTATCTATAGATCGTTGTAACGATCTTTAAATGTCTCAACTGTTATAAAATAATTTTGTACACAGCTACGTATTTAATTATGTAGGTACATTTTGTATATAGCTACGTATTGTACTTATGTAATTATTTTAATTTGTTTAATTTTTTTTTTATTAATACAATAAACTTAGAGTAAAATTATAATATTAAAGAGAAGCTATGTTAACCAACATGCATGGTCAGGCGCGTGTTAATTTAAGATTACTATCGTTTGTTTAATATGCTACGTTCATTACTTTCAATTTCTTTTGTGTGATGGAAATATCTGCAGTGGGATCTACTTGCGCGATTACGATAACACAGTCTGTAGATGTTATACTTATGGACGACGAGACATAGTAAAACTAGTTATGGATATTTAGGAAATAACCTGGAACTACATAATACTTAGACAACAAGTATAGGCTGTAAAGGTGCTAGTGTTCTTACGCTTTTTTTACACCATAAATCTGCCTTCCTTCTGGTCCATATAGAACTCAGTATATACTGGGGGTTATTTTTTTTTTTTGGAAAAAAATAACATTTAAATGTTTTCCCTATTGAACAACTAAATCATATTTTTTTTTAATGAAATGTTTTACGTTAATAAAAACGTTCTGATGCTTACGAGCATAGCTACGGAGATAATATTGTTTAAATTTTATTTATTTATTATTTATTTATTATTAAGTATTTTTGTTTTATAGTGTTAACCATTAGGGCACTTCATCAAGCCACCGACCGCTCTAAATGGAAATCCATAATTCATGAAATGGGAAGGAGTCACGATCCTCAACAATGAGGGAACGACTAAGAAGAAGTGTTAACCATCACACTTTTTGGGATATTATAATCATTAATTATTTATTATGTTCCATAAACCAGTTTTTTTATTGGTCCCCGATTTTCAAAAACAAGCAAGATACGTTTTTTCTCACATTCAGCGGCAAAACAAATTTTAATTTATACCTTTATTCAACAAATTTATGTTTAAAATAAAAAGAGCATGCGTCGAGGTGCGATAAACGACCCTGATAAAAAAAATATGCAAGGAAAGCCGTTGGCAGGAACTAGGTTCTATTAAAAATATGAAACTGAAAATTTGTTTTTTTTTTCCATAGAGCTATATGAAGGAAGTTATGCCTTTGTTTATTAGAAAGTTATTCAACACACTTTCACTATCGACATCGCAGTGTCGTCTTTGTGTGTGGAAATATCAAAATCTTTTTCACTACAAAAATCATAGAATAATATCTAATTAATCATACTTAATTAAAACTTGTTCGTTATAATGTAAAATAAGATGACGTTGTTTTATTACCTACTTTTTTTGCAGTTGATTTTATAAATCGATAATCCAGAAAAATTAAAGATTCTCTTCCTCCGACTTTCAGTTAAAATCTTACTTCCTTACTTCAAAAAATGAACCCAGAATTGAATTAAATCGAGTAAAACAAAAATATGACCGGTGTTGATTGGGAAAGTCGTTAAAAATTTTGAAAACCAAAATTATTTTTCTAAAACAAGCAAGTTGAAAATTTTGACAATTACGTTACCTACTTGACAGCACTGGCAAAATTGTCTAATATAAAATAAAATTAATTGCCTTAAACAAAAGAATAAATTAACATGTGATTTATGGATAATAAAACGGAGTAGGTATGTTTTTGGCAAAACATTTAGTTCTCTACAGCAAAAAGTAAATATCTACACGTATCTCTAGTGTAGTGAGTAAATGAGACCGCCTCTAGCATAATTACATTAGCGATAAAGAATGCATTGTTGTAAGCGTTCGCGGAGCAATCGAGCAGCGATTACGAGTCGCGCCGAACTCGAGCAAAAAGACTTGAACTCTTGCTAGCAGAACTGATATGGCGTAGGGTTGCCACCTGCCAGTTTTAATTGTGTTCCTGTATTTGATGCGCACAACTGTAGGTTCGATTTGCGCATTGAAATACACGTTTTAAATATTTACCGGTAACGACGGGTGGAAGTTAAGGGGTAATAATCTGTTTCCATAAAGCTCTACTATTATAGTAAATAAACCGGTTTAAAAAAAATAAGCATGTAAAATTTACATGAAGTCTATACGCATTGGGTCCGCGTGGTGGATGAGGATCCAATCACTCTCGTTCGATAGTTGGCCGTATCAAGCCGTGTCTCAGCAGCGGGAATATTTAAAGTAATGTTCCCACAGTTGGGCCACTTAAAGTACCTGGATCTAGCCTTCGCTAACAAAGGTCATGTTTTGTCTAGATAAAAACCATTTTTTGTTTTTGTTTTATTTCATTATTGATAAAAAAGAGCTTTGTCACTGAGCGACTCCATCGCCCAATTAAAAAACATTAAGAACCATCTGCGAGACACATAATGTTAATTAAAAGCTTACATAATTAACACCCTATCCAGCTACCAGGTAGCTTAATTACCGACACGAACTATACTGCTACGTATAAAGCAACTCTATTGTCATCGAAAGCCGCAAAACTATTTAAGCCTTCAAAACGTGAATTTTGCTTTAACATCGCAATATCAATACAAGCACACTACTGCCAGCTAACAAAAAGGGCAATTGATTGTCGCATTGTCGGAACAAAAGCTCTGATAACACAACCCTAGTCTGAGCTGGCACGAAAATAGTGACGGACCGTTCGTGGCACCGATACGACGAGGCCGATTCAAGTGACGTCGTCGAGTCCTTGATTTTAAAAAGTAAAAGACAGTTCTTAATTCAAACACCCGTCAAAAAAGGAGATTGTGGTTGTCCTCATTTGTTTTTAACAACTGTTTTCAATTAGTGACGGTTTGCACAAGAATATTTTAATTGAATTATCTAATTACAATAGTGAGTTGTCAAAGCATACAAATACGTTATATTTAAACAAAATTAAATCACAGTCTTAAAAAATATTCTTGTGGAAGCCGACCTTACGTAGTTACAGAACAAAAATTGTATTTACTCACATAACAAACAGATCAATCAGACAACCTACGGGGTTGGCAATCCCATTTAGTTTCACTAATTATAGGCAAAACTCCTATTTTAGCAGAGCAGTTATTGCATATAACAACCTGGTTGACGTCTCTGAACCTGACTTATTTGACTGCAAAGTTTCAAGGATTAAAAACATTTTAGCAAATAAATGGTTTGGCACGTCTCTGTTTTAATTGTCAGTTATTTTTTTTTAATAAAAATAACATATTTTTTTCTTGTATTCCTTTTTGTATTCAACAAGCAAGCTTAAATTAGTTGCAATATGCGAAAACTTTTAAATGGTCTATAGTTGTATCTTTAAATTACTAATATTTTATTTTTAAAGACTGTTCGTTTTCCTGTCAAATAAAAATAAAAATTAAAAAAAAATAATTTTTACATTAGGTTTATTAATACTAAACAGAGTATACAAAATTATATTCAATGCAAGTGTATAGTAGATAGGGGTAAATGAATGAGTTATTGGCTGGCAGTAGTTATTGGCTACTTCATACTCAAACACTTCCTAAAAGCTACTGATGCTAAGTACAATATCTCCCTTCATTCTAGAGAATAGTTTACATATTTTGCTTTAATATTTGTGCCAATTTGTACCACCTTTCGAATAATTTCGTATAAAAAAAAACATAATTGATTGACAATCGGCAATCCGGCTACTATGGTGGGGTTTTGTTGTGAAAACGGTAAGGATTGCGTTTGACTACAATTCGAATGAAACTTGTCTCATACCTCATATCTCTGTAGTTAATCCATATTTCGTTACTATTTAAGTTATTTTATCTTAATTTTAAATGTATTTTATTATTTTTTTTACTTCAAAACATTAAATTATGGTATAGCCAATAACAGAAACGAAAAAAACTAAGTTTTAAGTTACTGGCTATACATGTACATCACCGCCAGTCACCTACGAATTCAATTTATAACTTGTCAAATTTGTTTGCAAAATGGCCTTCTTCCAAGTAATGCGAACGAGTGGAACCATACTCCGCAATAATAAATAAAAACGACTTAGTTAGTTTTTGGTCAATCGGTTCAATGCAAAATTTTAACTCAATCTGACGTTTGCTGAAGAGCACAGCATAGATGGCCAGTTGAGTAACCACCGCATGCAGAGATCAGTTCAAGATCCGATGGCCTGTAATAAACTTGTGCCGAAACCGATACTAATTCATTTTGTCTGGTGAACTTTATACTGTAATTATTTATACAAGGGCTTCGAAAAGTTCGTTTATACCAGAGCTAAGATTTCGATAATTATGCTCCTTGTATTTCTTAAAAAAATGACTATAATCTGCTGTGTTTCGTAAAAAATGCTACAGCCAATAACTGAAACCAAACATGCCAGTAACTAATTCTGGGGTGCCAGTAACACAATTTTTATTTGAATGAATATAAAAACTTTATAAACAATGTTAATTATTTTTATTGTTATTAAAATGATATTAGAACTTTTTCCGTCTCCACTAACACCATAAAAACATCATTTGGATGACGCCTAAAGAAACTATAGCAATTTAAATTGACCAAGGTGCTTAGGTAGCCAATAACTGGTGCTTTTACCCTACCTACTTTTAAATAACTACACAATATTTTAGCGTCGTAAGTTTTAATTTTAACTATTTTCTATGTCATTATGCTGTCTATCTTCAGTTATTTATAAAGAATTATGTCTTCAATCACATGGATCAAAATATTGATAAATTTGAAATAGACATCTCGTCTACGTAGTAGGTATATTTTAGATGTATACCTAGTCTCAGTCAGTAGGTATCTTACACAATGTCACCTTTAGCTTTCTCTTTCGGATTTTAAATGTAATCATCGATTATTTCCAGATGATTTACGAAAGAATCTGAGTAGGTAGGTAGGTGTCAAAGGTTAGTCAATTTTAAAACAAACAATTTTAAATTCACCTTTATCTTAAAGACTATCTGAACCTTAGGCCACGTTGCGAGAGACTTGGATGAGTGACCTCCAGTGCAAATCAACTGAGCGCTTCCGTACCTCGGAGGACACATCAAATTTTCGGTCCCAGCCAAAGTTTAGGCCTCTATCATGACCATGAGTTTTATAAACTCGGTGAGAAGAGTTGACCACAGACTCATAGATACAAATTACTTTTTTATTTAATGATGAAGTGATTATTAACTATTAAAATTATAAAAAGTATATTATTCACTTCACGTTACGTCAAAACAACTCTCAAATGTATCAGTTTTTGCCCGCAGGTTTTCCGGATTCAAAGTATGCCAAACTCTAGCCATTAATGTTACTTCCAAAACTTAACTCCAAGTAGTTTTTTTTTAAAGTTACCATATCCCCTCTACAATATACCCAGGTAGGTAATGTTCTTATGGTAATGCGTATTCTGATTTGAATAGGTCATAAAATACGCACTGTACGGCGTAAAACGGTTTTATACGACAAAAGCGATGCACGTGATTTTTACCCATCACGCGACTGTTATTCCTGATGGGACAATAAAATTGGTAGTATTAGTGCCATATATAATTAAAGTAATGATAAGTAATGTAAAATATTCCTTGTGAGTAAAATTATTTTCTTATTAACTTATTTTTAATCTCTTTCTTATATTTTTAAAGTCTTATTTAAAATGATAATATTATAATTATTAATATAATTATGTGCTTATAGTAAACAATCTAACTAACATTTATCAAATTAAAACTTCATAAAATTCCGTTAAAAACCAGGTTAAGATTTCTGAATGACAGGTTAAATGACAAGTGATACCTATATATAGAAGGCATCAATCCTTTAGCGTTCTCTTACTCACCCCTTGAGAATTGAATAAAAAAAGTTTTCCTAGCGCAGTTTCTTAGTCAACGAACGTAGAGCTTGGCTTGAAACCTTTTTAATTTGTCAGTTTAGTTAACTCCACACTTTGATGCTGCATTATGTACCTGTACCCTACTCTATTTGTACTGTCATAATAAAATAATCTTTAATCTATTATCATTGTATCTATGAATCTAACTTTAAATGTTATTTTGCAAATAAACGCTATTTATTGCACTGATCTTACACTTTATTAGTCAACGCTCTATTCAGTTTTGAAACTCATAATTATTAATTGTATTAGTCCAGATCTACCTACCTTAAAACGTACGCAAACAAGATAATTCGAAAAACATTTCAATCACAGGTCACGGTATTTATTCATGGTATTTTAGAGCATGGACTCAATTTGGTGTACGTCTGTAGTCTTTACCATCTACGAGATAAAGTACGTAGGTTCGTGGCCCACGCAATGCTGCCACAGCTGCTACCATAGTCTCTACGGCAGCGTTACGTCATCCACCAACGAGATGAGACTATTAATACACGAGTCTGTTACTAGAATTGTACGTTCTCCGAAGGTAAGTAAATTAATTGTAAACGAAATCACTAAAAACTTTCGGTCCATTATTTTTTCCATTTATAACCACAGAGGTTTATTTCCATCTTGGCGCTATTAATACAGACTAATGCTATTACATTCATAAAATAAAACTGTATTTTAGCGGCTTGTTAGCATTGTCATTCTTCTGTTATTGAACAAAGACGATAATAGATTTGTTTATGGCCCTTAATATTTGAATAATAAATACTCAGTTGTACTTGTACTTATCTATGGTTTTCCATAAACAGAGTGTCCTGGAATTAGTATAGTCGTCATTATATTATTGCGTCATTCTCGAAAGGTAGACTTCATATTAATTAAAGAGGATAATTGCACCTTTTATAGTATGGGTAAAGGGTATCGTAGTGTGGGGTCACTTTGAAATTAACAGTAACATTTATGTAATCAGTAAAACAATAATTAGTACCTAAACTATTATGTACTTACTTTAGTTTTAAAGTTCGAATCCTAAAACAGCAAAATGGCTTTTAACCTATTGGTCTAATTACAAACACAAAATCAGTTAATGAATTTATAATGCCTATACTTCGGAGCTAATTGGCCTATATTTTACTAAGCATGGTGCACGGTGGGACACGTGACCTCGACTTCCATTATATGGTTATGGGTTCAAAAGCGATCAAGTCCCAATCGATTTTTCTATTCAAAAAATGTAGGAAAATTCCGTGAGAAAACCGGCATCTAATTCTAATTCTAGAGGTGGGGGAATAAGATCTGCACTGACGTCTTGCGTTGTGGTGTATTGTGCATTGACCCCTGCTAGCCTTGTTTTTGGGCAGGTATTTGCTCACCATGATGAGCATGAATGCCTGTATTATAAACATATAATATATAGGAATCAATCAGTAATACGAGTAATAGTAGTCTGTGACAAGGTCAAATGCATGCAATTTCAAATCAACCTATAAACACAATCCCTGGAAATGTTATTGTACTTATTAATACCTAAATAAGAATAATTATGATTCGTTTACTGACCCAATATAATCTAAAAACCTTCATCAAATAAAACAGAATATCTTATTTAATATATAAAATCAATGCGCTACTCACTGACTGACTGACGTACAGCTAAGTCGAGAGCTGAAAATATTCAGGACATGTTACTTTCAAAGTGTTTGAGTGATTCTACTTCTAAAAGACGTACTTATAGGGGAAGGACAAGTTTGGATGAAAAAAAGTCAGTATACAGACCGAAGAAGCGCGCGCTCGAAGGAGCGCTCGTGACGTAGCTGGCTAAATTGTTCTTAACAGATCATCGAAGTTAAGCACTGTTCCGCGTAGTCACTATTTGGATGGGTGACCGCCAGTGGCAATTTCAACTGAGCGCTCCCGTGCTTCGGAGGGCACGTTAAGCAGTCGGTCCCGGTTTTTTCTTTTTTGTTAGGCCATGACAGAGGCTTTCGGCATCTTAAAAACTCGGTCACTAGAGTTGGCCACTGACTCATACGAGCTTGCTTAGTTTTTAGTGCAGACAAAGTCGCGGGGTGGTCCACTAGTCTAATTCTATATACATTAAAGTTTGGTCAGATGGATGGATGTTTGTCACTCAATCACGCCAGAACAGCTGAACTGATCTGGATGAAATTATTCTGAACATAACACACCCGTCCATACTTACGCAACAGTTGAATTAAATGCAGTTTTCATCAATAGATAGAGTAATTCATCAGGAGGGTTTATACCGTGCGAAACCAGACCGAGTCACTAGTCTATAACTATACTAATATTATAAAGAAGAAAGTTTTGTATTTTTGTTTGTAACGTATAAACATAAAAACTACTGATTCCGGTTTCACAATATCTTTCACCATAAGAATGCTACATCATCTCTGAGTAACATAGGCTATATTTATTAGCAACCCAGCCCAGCTTCGTACGGGTGCTTCAGTTTTTTTTGCACCCGTGCGAGGCCGGGGCAGGTCGCTAGTCACACCCGGGAAGGGCGGTAGTACAGGGGTGGCCCTGTGCTGCCGCAGCACTGCGAGGTGCTGGGGCTGACTTTCGTTAGCCCCGGGAAGTGCTTGGAGCGCGATGCGAGAGGGGCACCACTGACAGCCCTAGGGGACCGTGGAGCTCCTTGGCATGCATCGAGGCTGGCCACCGGGGATGGTTTAGTGAGTCGTCGAGTCCGACAACCTCACACACCCCCGTCGTACCCTTATGCGACGGGATGTCTGGATGCAGATTCCTCCTCCGTTAACAAAAAAAAAAAAAAGGTCGCTAGTCACACTAATATTATAAATGCAAAAGTTTGGATGTTTGAATGTTTGTTCCTCTCCATTGAACCTATTTGGCTGAAATTTAAAACATAGACAGATACTGACCGGGAATAGGACATTGGTTACTTTTTATCCCGGAAAAATTACGGTTCCCGAGTTCCACGCGAACAAAGTCGCAGGCGACAGCTAGTATACAATAAAGAAGCGAAGGCTGTAGACTACCGGCGCCACGTTATTTCTGTTCCTTCATAATATTGCAATTTGCAAGGAGTCTTTGTTACCTACGCAAAACGAGGACTTCCATGATGTCCACAAGGGGCTTTATTCATAAACGTATTATAACTAAGTAAGTTTAATGAAAGCCTAACATTTTTGAAAAAGCTGTAACTATGACGTCACTGTTCTATAGAACAAAAGTTAAAAAAAATATTAAATAGGACAAATTTTATGTTAACAGTTCTACCATAGAACTACCAGCTCTATGACGTAACAGTCCTATAGAACTATTGGGAGTTGCCCCTTTAGACTTCTGTAAGCTAATGTATCTTTCAAATGTTTTTCTTCTTCTTTTAATTTGTGGCGTCTGTGGCAATCTTTGATTTTTTAACGATCCAACACGTAGCAATGCTAATGCAGGCCTTGCGGAAGACAAGAACAGTCGCAAGGAATGTGGATAAAAATGGGGTAGATTGAAGTAACATTAAATGGATAGATAGGTAAGCATAATAATCGGTTATGGCGCGAACATGCATTGACATAAAAATGACAAAGATAATAAACTGACAGTTTTCAAAAAAATTATCTAAATCTAAATTCTTTAACTCCAAGCCTAGTGGCACCCGTAATTATATCACAGCATGCGAGGCAACCTTATTTTGTAATATAAGTTTGTAAGTAACATAATTTAAAAGTACTTATCACAAAATTATATAAAGAATATGTTATTTGATAGATTCAGGCGTTACTTTGCAGAAATCCATTACAAGATAAAAAACAGACGAAAAATCTCTAGCGGAATTAATAGTGCTAGAGATTTTTCATCTGTTTTTTTTACAAAGAATATGATTATAAAATTATACAAAGAATGTATTAAAGTAATTCCCGAAATTTAAGTCCTTTAGATTTAAGTATTAAGAGGTATTGAGAAGTAGTTTGCATGAAAAAAGTCAACGTGGACAAGGTTGCGGGGTTTTCCTCTGTTACAGTCTCTACATAGTATAAAATAAATCGCTTCCCGCTGTCTGTCCCTCGCTAAGCTTACATTTTTAAAACTTTTTATCAATAGATAGAGTGTTTCAAGAGAAAAGTTTATTCCACGCAAACGAAGTCGCCGCCAACAGTTATACATTTTATATTATAGTTTATAAAATATAATGTAATCAACAGCTAAATTAATAGTATATAAGAGCAATAAACTCTTGTTTAGGTACGTATTGTTTCACAAAGTTAGTATTCAAAGTCAGTAAGAACAATGCTTAGGTTTTTTAGAGTTTACCAATAAATTAAATCCATAAAAGGCATTCTGGTTATCGGTCCCAGACAAGTGGCAAGTGACAAATGAATGATTTGAAAATCTCGGTAGCGCGGTATTCGAATCGGCCATTTGAGATGAGAAGCGAGAGGTTGCGGGTTCGATCCCCGCTAAGAGACAAATATTTGAACTATCTGCAAGTATTTGTTCCGGGTCTTGGTGTTTTAATACATAATATAGTTTTATATTATTATTTAGAATACTGATATAACATTTTTTTTGTAAATAAATATATATTACAAAAAAAAAGTTATATTAGATAGATCGGTTATCTGGTTTGAGGCTCGATAGCGCTGTGTAAAAATGTCCGCAAATATTTTTTATAAAATGCATAATGGGGGAAATGCATAATTAACAAAGAAAATCTATCTACACAACAAGCGGCAACTTTGAGTCGGTCGGTATATACCTGTTCTGTTCGCTTGTCGATACAATTATTACAATTAAGCGCAGGCCACACTACCAGCTAGAGAGCGAGCGGGCGAAGCGAGACATGGGAAACTATACTGACGAAGCTTGTCTCTGCGGTTCGTGGTGTGAACCAAAGTATGGCAAGAGGTGAAACGATCGGCTTGCCTTAACGCTCGCTCGCTCGCTAGCTTAAAGTGTGGCCTGTACTTTATTGTGACGCACAGAATACGCTGTACACGCAGTCTGGTGGGGAATAAACGAAAAGCATATATTTAGAAGCAATGTCACTTTGAACGCTATTGCCAAATGTCATTGACTTCTGAGTGTTCCTACACGAAAATAGGATTTGATAAAGATTTGAATGGCCTTGTCAAAAGGAAAGCGCTGAAGCTCGCTGTAGCCTCGCGCTACGACAATAAGGCTGCGTTACTACCAGGGATGTGCGAGGTATAATGATAAATAATGCTGGACAATCCACACAGCATCATCTAGCCCCAAGCTAAGCAGAGCTTGTGTTATGGATGACTGATATCTTAATACAATTACCTAATACATACATAGATAGATCTTTTTTATTAAGTATACATAGAAAATACCCAGAACACCCGGAACAAATATTTGCAGGTCGTACAAACATTTGTCCCAAGGCGGGAATAGAACGAAAAAAAAACTAGGAACCCAGCCGAGTTTGTTGCCAGATTATTCTAGCTAGGCTGACGCGTGGAACTGGCGTAAATTCATTCAAAGTGATCCTTGTGATATCTTTCTTATATATAAAAATGAATTCCTCGCCTCCTCTATAAATGAATTTCCTCTTATATATAAAAATGAATTCCTCGCTAAAACTCGACAACGGCTGGACCGATTTGGCTGATTTTCGTCTTGAAATGTTTGTAGGAGTCCAGGAGGGCGATTCTCGTGCCATAGATAAATGATCACATATGATATATATCGTCAAAACTGTCAAAAATTTATAGAACTTTTGACAATTTTGACGATATATATCACATGAAAATGAATTCCTCGCCTCCTCTATAAATGAATTTCCTCTTATATATAAAAATGAATTCCTCGCTAAAACTCGACAACGGCTGGACCGATTTGGCTGATTTTCGTCTTGAAATGTTTGTAGAAGTCCAGGAGGGCGATTCTCGTGCCATAGATAAATGATCACATATGATATATATCGTCAAAACTGTCAAAAATTTATAGAACTTTTGACAGTTTTGACGATATATATCACATGTAACCATTTATCTATGCACGAGAATCGCCCTCCAGGGAAGGTTTAAACGGTGAGAAATTATAGAAAAATTGAAAAAAAATAAAGCGAGTGAAACCGCGCCGGGTCTACTGGTATTGAATAAAACTGTTTTAAATTTGAATTAAGTTGAAATAAAACAAATTAATCGCAACTTGTTTGAAACCTAACCGTAGCGTTGTAGGTTCGGAAGGCACGGGTGAGGTTACACCGCAAGTGCTCAAAGAAAGAGTTATTAAAATTTAAAATAGCCCTAACCTAACTGTTTCGCGTGTTAGAGACTTTGCGGCAGAAGTTGTGTAGTGAACTTTATGTCGTTGAAATAAGAACCAAAATACAATGACACATGACTCTTCTCATATTACATTACACAGACTGTCAAACATCACACTGGTAGTAAATAACTTGTAGTAATTAGTATTCAGTATGTCCGCTCATAATATATTCTTTCGGGCTTACCTTGTGAGGATATTAAACTTTTAATTTTTCCACTTTTAACTTGAAACTTCTACAGACAGTACTAAAACTTTTTGGCTAAAACCCAAAGTAGTGTAATATACTGAGTAAATAATAACTTTTAGGTCTTATTTCACGATCTTCAAGTAAGTGTCAAGAAGGTTAATAAAAATGGTCCATACGTGAGTCTGACAGACCCCCTGTCTGTCAGACTCATGGCTATTAGCCGAAAATTAGCTTACTTACGAGACTAGCTTATAAATCGTACAATTACTCCTTATTGTGTAATTAAATAGTTCATTGATAATAAATAAAATTAATCACACATATTATTTATTTACTTAACTTTTTAATATGACTTAAAATTGTATGATCTAAAAATAACTGAAATAAGCATTATCATTACAGCCTTTTAATGTTCTCACCTACTCTCAAGCGAGAGTGATTGGTTCATGATCCACCACGAGGACTCAATGCGGATTGGCGGATGGCACATGTTTTCGAATTCGTAGTTCTTGGACATGCCGGTTTCCTCACGATGTTTTCCTTCACCGTTTGAGAACACTGGCATTGTACATTCATTTTACTGATATTTAATTAAATGAAATATTTTGATCTAAATGTAACATAGGCTAAGGCTGTAGCGACGGAAGGTATTGAGATGAGACAGCGCGAATCGTCGTAGCTTTTCACATTGAAAATTCGATTTGGAATCTCATCAGTTGCGTTCCATGGTCTCTTAAATGTTATCATAACAACGAATTTGCGAGAATGTCTTAAGTCTGCACTAAAGTGTTCTAGACCCAGACAGTCTGAGTTCAATGCACCGACCCGAACTGGACAAGGACTATTGAATAAACCACTTTAATCTATCCTGACCTGCTTATGGCCCTAGATAAAAAATGAGCAGGTATTTAGACCACTAACTTTGTTAACGTAGGTTGTAAACGCTGTTTTAATAGTTTGGTTTATTTATTTTATAGCAAAAAAAACGCACAATCACACTGTTTAGTTGAACAGACGAATTTTGGATAAAACTTCAAATATCTACTTAGTTTTTCACTTGAGTTGGTTCCTGTATTTGTAGGGATAAAATTCTTACGGAATAAAAAATGCCATATTTACAGTTTATCGGATACTTCAGCCACTGATATGTTTTGGCACCCAGAATGCGGAAAATTCATGCAATTCGATAAACCAGCGTCACTGCAGTTTGACGCATTCTGTCATCGAGACTTTACTTCGACATTTTTACTTACGGTACTAACGTTACTTTAGGATTGACTTTGGCTATCTTGTCAGAACAACATGGGTCCTCCCAATTTAATTATTTTTCTCGTGTTATTTTGAGTTTTATGGCGTGTTGGTGGCAGTTTATCCAATCTAATTTATTTGTTTACCACAAGTGTAAATAATTGAAATAAATAAATAAAATAAATAAATAATAATCCACACAACATCATCTAGCCCCAAGGTAAGCTGCTGTTAAACAGAGCTGTATTATGGGTACTAGATGACTGATATATATTTAATACAATATAATACATAGATAGATATTTTTTATTATAGAAAATACCCAGAACACCCAGAACACCCGGAACAAATATTTGTAATGTAATGGAAGGGTAATGTTGGTTTGTAATTTAGTCAAAGGATTTCTTAGGGAATTTTTAAAGAAACGCCGCCATTTCTTTCCAAATTTTGTTTGTTTACGTTGCCATGCGACAATCAACTCACTACGGCAAAATTGTGGCAAATATGCCACAGAGTCCATAAACAAAAAAGAAGAAGAACGTTACTTTACAAGTAATAGATAAATAAATAAACTAACTTACTACGTTAGTGCAACGTTTTTGTATTACATAGGGCTTCGGTCTTTTATAGGTCTAAAAACTTCGAGGTCATTCGTAATAGCAGCAAAATAAAATCTAACCCAATAGAAGCTAGTACCATTCGGCAGCATGCACTTGCATATAATTAAATATTACAGCAATAATTATACATAATACCTACATATAATCAAACTCAGTATATTTAGGCCTAGAAACTCTGTCACCATAGTTGGCCACTGACTCATAAAACGAACGAACGAACGAGTTATAATAATTTTAACCCTACGTCCGCGCTTGACCATCTAAGTCAGGGGAGGAAATCCGCATTAAAAAAACCTATTAGGTAAGTATATAACTTATTTTTTTTATTTGAAATTAGCGACATCACATCGTTGAAAAAAAAATAGAGAATCAGTTAGGGAGTTTTAAAACCTTTTTTATTCAGAACTTCTTTTTAGCAAACACTGAAGAAATCATTAGAATATTCGAATACGTTTGAATATCAAATTACGATTTTTTTTTAATGTTTATATTTACATATTACCCATGCTTTTTGTTAAGTTGAATAAATAAAAAATAAAATATACTTACATACTTAATTATATCTAATAGTAAAATAAGTTAAAAAAAAATACATTCGTGATTTGACAGATACAGCACTGACAGCGCTTTATTTTGTAGGTAAGTAAGTGAGGTAGTTAGTACCAGTTAGTACTAATGAGCGAGGTGATGTAGCGGCGGCATGCCCTTAAACGTGCGATGCGTGTGATATCGTACTAACCACACTTTTTACTCGGTAACTGGCCTCTTTTGATTCTAATTAGCCGCCATTATATGCGTATGAATAATCACGACTTGCAAACGTGTGTTTATTTGTTTCTTCCGTGGCCTCAACTGCCTCAACTAACAAGATTTCTTGACGACGATATGGCGCGGCGGGCGAAGGTCCGCCTGCGACGCAGGAGGTTGCGGGTTCGATTTCCATCTGGATTCTTTAAAAAAATATCTAAGTATCTATGTATCGTATTGTAAGTATTAAGCATTACGTATATCAGTCATCTAGAACCCATAACACAAGCTCTGCTTAGCTTGGGGCTGGATAATGCAGTGTGGATTGTCAAGAATTATTTATTAATTTTTTTAATCAAAACTAGAGCGTCTACTTCTAAAGGATAATAAAATCATCATTCAGAATTCACTTCCGAGATAAAAAAATTGACTTATTATTTCAAAATAAGGCGTTTGATAACATGCACGAATTACTTGACAGTATCTCAATGAATAGTGAATTGGTGACCTTATTCTTCTTCAAACATTTTCGAGGGAACTTTTACGTCCTTAGTAGGTAAGGTAAGGTACCTACGAGTACATACAAAAAGAGTCTTAGTTTATTTGCTGTTTGTTTACAATAGTTACCTACATTAGTTAAGTTTTTCAAAAAGGGTTTATTAAATAATTATGATTAAAATTTGTTGTCGCCTTTTTGGCTAATTAAATATCGCAGTTCGATAACTTTGATTGAATAACTAAATTTAATAAAATAAAGTACCTGTGGTTTATTTAAAATAACAGCTCATTGATGTATGCAACTTTCGGAAAAGTAATGTCGCAGTTAAAAAGGCGGCTTTATAACAAACCTAACAGCGCCTATTATCTTCTCTTCAAAACCGTAGATTAGAGTAGGTGGGTTCGAAAGACTGGATGAGTCGGACGATCCGTGACGCGACTGCACAAGCTCCCGACTAGTCCAACGACTGGTTGACGGACCAGTTGGAGGATTGTGAATCCGTTTTCTTTGTCCGTGTGCGGTATTCAGACTAAGTGGTCGACCGGTCGCACTTTTCCCAAGCGACATCCACGAATCAGTTTGGTTGGAAATCTGAGGAGTGTTTAGATGTGGTGGATCTACAGAGGGGCAGGTGCGTTTGTACCATGGTATATGGGATCCAATTGAAAATCGGAAGGGGCTGGTATTTTAATTCTCATAGAAACGGATGAACATCACGTAAAACTCATTATATTAAGTAAACTGTTGGCCGTCTTCTTATACCTACTTTCGTTAGATTTGAACTGGCCTTCGCGGTAATGGGCAACTATTAGACGCTCTATCATTCGTGGGTATAAACTTTGACTGACAGCCAACCTGACATATTGTAATATGGTGATTACAATCAAGTGACAAAAATTTTAATTAGATTCTACCTTTAAATCAAGTTGTTTGATTGAATGTAATTGCCTAATTTTTTAATAATGCAACATTCATGAGTCATGAAATGATTGACGAACTTTCAATATAATTATCATAAAGGTCACTTTTGCTAGCGCAAATGAAGACGTAATATTTATTTGGAATGAACGAGTTAAAATTATTATCGTCGTTTAGGTAAAACACTGCTCATCGTGGTGACGTACGCTCATTGGAAGTTAAAAATAACGTAGCTCTACAACATCCAATAATAATCACCACTTATTGGTTCTATTTTCAAACACAGACTTGATTGAGTTTGTTTTATAAAATAGGCAAAATGCAACTTGGACTATTCAGTACAGCAGGCTACCTGGCTGTAGTCTATAAAATGAAATGAAATAAAATACATTTATTTGACACACACAAACACAGAACGATCGAAACACAATACTAATGCATAAAATAAACTTAATCTTAGGTATAGTTCGCACAGCGGATTTAGGCTTCCGTGAAGTTAGCCGTTTGTGATGCGCAAAGACAATTTAGTTTGAAAAAGCTCCATTGCGCATCGAAACGGCTAATTTCACGACGGCCGAGATCCGTTGTGAGAACTATACATAGACATAGACATAGATAAAATAAGCAACTAACATTGCATAATGCAAATTCAAATTAGTTAGTAACTTCATACAAGCAATAAGAACAGGGAATCTTGATTATGATAAATAAAAAAAGATCAAGACAAAAAAAACTTTTAGACGAGCGAAATTTGTCTTTTTTCAATTCGTTAAATATGTAACTTGTTATAAAGTTCAAACACATTATGAGATAGGTTGTGTGCCAACAAATAGAAGTAGTAGCAAAGCAGTAGATACAACTCCATTTAAGATTAGAAAGGATTTGTGATAATAATGCCAACTCTACATTTTTTCACCGTTTAATTTTTATTTATTACTTTACACAAGCAAGCAGACACCTTGTGATCTGGATAAGTTGAGCTATCTAAAGATCGTTTGTATCGGTCTCAAAATGAAAAAAATAAAATAAAGTAAAAATATTTATTTACCGTACCTACTTACCTACTTACAGGAAAAAGTTAGTCGTGCCATCTACATTACTTATGAATTTAGATTTTTTTTGGGACTAAGATTGGTTCAATTGTTTTATGTGTTTAAATACATAATACTATCTCTAATCTGTAAATAAAGACGGAAAAATTCTGCCTAAGAAATAGGTAAGTAATTACTTCCTACTTACATTAGGTAATAGGCATATAATTTTTTTTTTTTAAGAAAAAAAAATTTATATATATATCTTTCTTTTATTCCTTTTTGTATTCAACAAGCAAGCTTAAATTACTTGCAATATGCGAAAACTTTTAAATGGTCTTTAGTTGTATCTTAGATTACTAATATTTTGTTTTTACGACTGTTTGTTTTCCTGTGAAATAAAAATAAATAAATAAATACCATAATAAAAATGTTAATACTTACATTACTGTACGTTGTTGGTTGGTGCCTACAAAGTTAGTAAATGTGCACCTACAAAGTAGTATTGTTGAAAACTCAAAGGAAAGTTAATAAGTAAAATATAATCAGAGTTCACGTTCACACAGTCGGGAACTGTTTGCAAAGATACAGGAACCAGTCGCCGCTTTTAATATTGCCAGAGCTAAAATACGATTCTACTAACTTTACGGTACTTCTCAAATGTTTAAACGTATATCTTTTTAACTACATTGCATGTAAATAATACTTAGGTGCTTATAATACTATCACAGGTTTTACTTCAATAATTTCTGGAGCAACAATATTGATAACAATGAGTTATTCCTTTTTGATTAACACCTCGACCCTCGCCCTTTTTTGATTTCAAACACAATTTCACTCACACACAAACATACTGGCTCTCAATAATCCTCAACTACTACTTATTATATTTATTACAAATCAAATGCTGCAGTGCAGTCGATGTAACAGTGTTTCTTGCAAAAACCCGTTACGCATAGAGGCTCAAGTAGTGATAGGTAAGTCTGGATTAAATAAAACAATGATCAGGGTCGTAAAACACCAAAAAACTACTAAATAGGGCGTCTTCCACTCAGACAGATTACGCGAAAGTAGTTCGAATTCCGAACGGCACGGTGTCGTAAGCGTACGGCCAATAAAATGAGACCTCTGGCAAATGAGTCGTCTCGCTGCGGCGAGCTCGGACTCGGAGCCGCGGGAGGCCAGCAGGGATCTAAATAATTTGGTGATCAAGTACCTTTCACGATTCCGAAGCGCCGAGCGTCACTTTCCCACTGTTGCCAACTGATCAAAGTTTTGTGGTCGTGTTTGACTCAAAAGTGGCAAGTTGGGTTTGAAAATTTCCCCAAAAATGCGAGCTACCTGAAAAGAACAACGGGAAAAGTTACTTTTTTTTCTTTTGAGAACAATCTTTCATGGGTCCTACGCCGATAGTTTACTTCATAGTATATTTATTAATTTATAATAATTTTGGGAAAAATAAAACGAACCAAATATTATGCACACTTTCAACAGTATTGTCATGACATTAGGAAAATCGTCAAAAAGGCAACATCTGGCCAAAAAGTGTCTAAGTTGGCGCGTCACTTTCCCCGCTCCAGTGGGTTTTTTCGAACGTAACATATGCGATTACATCAATATCGTGCGGAATCATGTGCAAGTGGATTCACCTGTAAATTGGATTGCAAATCGGTTGCTGTTAGATATCTATCTCACAAGCACTGCAGCACTGACATCTGGTTTTCTCTCTTGTAAATTGCATTTGACTGCACCCCTCTAAATATATACAAAAAAAAAAGAGAAATATAGGTACCTATTGTATAGTGACGGGGGGACAGAGATATTATTTTATTTTAGAGCCTATATTGTCCCACTGCACGGCCAAGGCCAGTCCCTTTTTTCCAGTTTTCTTTTTTATCCCAGATATTATTATTTGAAAAATATTCATCTATCTTCTCGCCACTAACAGGGTGATAAATAGAACTTTTTTGAGCGTTCTGACACCCTAGGCGGACAGAGCTGGGCGACAGATGGGAATATATATTTTTTTACTGGCAATGTGGCAATGAGTTTTAGGTACGATTCAACCTATTTAGTGATTTTATGATTTTGCGTAGCTTAGTACCTACAGCTTTATGTGAAGTGGTATTTTATAAAGGTCAAATAAAGATTGAGAGACGAGACGGATACCGTTACCGCAACAATAGGATTAATTTAGCTCCCCTTTAGAAGGGCAATTCTACTAGCAAAGATTGCAAACGAATCGTAGCCCAACGGGGCGGCTTTTCATCTGTTTTTGGCTGTTACTATTAATCAACGATCCTGCGGTTACGTTTCAGCTAAGCCAAAGATCGATCATATTGTGTTTTGTTTGAATAGCTTCTTGTAAAAAGTGAAACGTTAGACGTTGTTTATCTTTTATTCTATTAGAATCTGCCTCTGAAAAGCTAACTGCGTTCATAATGTCGTTTTATGAAGTTTATAAACCAAATATAAAAACATACCGCTGTTATATTATAATTGGACGCTCTCTTTGTTTATCTGTTAAAAAGGCAAGGGCAGACTGTTTTTATTGATCGTTGTAAGTTACAGCTAATTATGAATAACAGGGTTAAACTAACCTAAGGCTTTTGAGGGCCAATAAGCAAACAACCCCTTAGTTCTATCACAAAACTGTTGTGTAATGTGCGTAGCAGTTATCATAATTATCAGGCGGTAGACGTCTGCTGGACATAGGAAACGACCAAAGAGCGCCATGACGAACGATTTTGAGCCTTCATCATCTACCGACTTCCTGCGACGTTTTAACGTCATCGGTCCATCGGGTGGGGGGTTGTCCTACACTTCGTTTTCCAGTTCGAAAGTTGTAGCGTAGTAGTAAGTAGGTGCTAATAAAAACACATTGGGCTACCCATTATGGAAACAAATGAAACCCGTGGCTTAGTTATATGTATTTCCTGTGGATTAGTCTGTCTAAGCTTAAAGAATGGTGAAGGTGCTAGGCAAGCCTTTTTTTATTGTCTGCAAGTGACAAGACGGTCATGTCGCCCGCCTGACCATAACAGATGCAGTGCCACCCAAAGGATTACGTTTTTAAGTTCAGCGTGGCACTGCACTGCGCTCATCACCCCGAGCCGTTGTTAAATCTTTCGCCTAATAAGAACACACATTATTGAACATTATTTAGAAGGTATTTTATTATTAGTGCATAATATTCAAGGATATTTTATTCACGCGCAGGTCATTGACCCGCGGGTTATTGCCACGCGGTTCATTGACGCGCGGGTCATTGACACGCACCGCGCGCTCCCCTTTCGATTTTCAACAAGGATAATTAATAATAGACCAGAAAAACGTAATCGAACAAAATTTTTAAAAAAAGGTAAGTACTTACATGTGTTTTTTTTTGGTGTGTAAATAATAAAATAAATAAATAATGCTGGACAATCCACACAGCATCATCTAGTCCCAAAGTAAGCTGGTGTTAAACAGAGCTGTATTATGGGTACGTGATGACTGATATATATTTAATACAATACAATACATAGATGTGGAACATATTTCTTGAATATTACGCACTAATAATAATAAAATACCCTGTACTTTAGTAGAGGTAACTCTGCGGTTAGACACTGGCTGTATAAAATATTTTTTAATAGATTCAAAGGCTATTCTAGTCTTTTTTTAAACTTTCCCGATCATAATACATTTGTTTTATAATAATCATGAGGGTATTTATCGCGTTATTATATAAAACTAGCCGTTCTGCCCCAGCTTCGCACGGGTTCAATTCAAATGTAATCACGCAATACTTTACCGCAAATATTTAAAACAGAGCTCTAAGGAAAGAAGGTCGCGTAACTTCAACTCGTCGATTTGGCTCCGAAATAGCGAATAGAGTTTTTAAAGGATTTAACTACTACCAACCTTTTAAAATACTATTATTCTGAGAAAATACTTACCTACTCTCACTCAATCTGTGGCTTTGGGTACTAACCTCAGAAGTACTAACTGTGTTTTGATCTTTGGTTTTATGTAATAACTATGACAATGTTCTGTGACTCGGGTCGCGACCGTCACAGATGATGGATGAGCAACCCGCAACGGTGCGAAAGCACTTGATAACAGCTTTGCCGTAATCTATACACTTATAATAAACTTTTAGAGATAACTGAGTCTGTACATTTAATATAAATTTGAATGTAGCATAGATAATATAATACTTACTAGATAAAAGACAGTGCTTCATCTCATTTAGTTTTTTCCCGACATAAAAGTACAAAATCTTGTTCATTAGGTCGCTCTTAAAAACGTTTGAGGATCGTCTTCTTTCTCATGTTAATTAGAAATGTCAAATCCCCTTCATGAGATAAGATCATGTGAATTGAATTATTACAAACTTATTACCAAAATCATTGGTAAATCGAGTACATTTCCTTAGTAAGCTTTTCGTTGGACATGGATAGTAAATTAGATCCATATGTTCCTGGATAGAACCTTATAGTAATGGTTTAACAAATTCTTATCGCAACGAAATGTAAGTTTTACAGACATGACCAAGCGAAGTCTGGCAAAATTTGCCAGTTTAGGTATTGGTAAAATTACTTAGTATTAGGATAGTTACTAGGTAATCCTCTGCATCACTAGGTACATGTCGTATTGACACTGTTATTATGTTACCCATTGACATCTTGACGTCATGACGTTTACTGATCTAGACAAAACTTGGTAGGTAACACAGGTTTTAAAACTATTTTTTTTTTGTCATCGGGGATTTAATTTCCTTCAAAATGGACGAATAGCAATAGATGGGCAATAGAGGGTTACAAGGTATCTCCATCTTAGGATGTAGTTCTTATAAAAAATTGGGGAAGATCTGATGAAGAGAAGATAAGCAGAATACTAAAATTCAGTAAATGGCTCACTTTTAAATGTTGATACTCGCCAGGAGGCTTATTCGCTATGACCAAACGCGGGCTGGTTACGATATCTGCGTGAAATCGTTGTCGATGAGCCACGTTTTAGGGCTCGTCTGACTGTTTTTCAAACTCAACCTATCGATAGCGAAACTATCACTATTGAAACAACACAGATACCGAAAACAATCTTACAAATTCACACCATGGCACGTATAGAACACGTTACTACGTTACACGTTATTGGTAAGTAATCTCTATGTCATAGCGAATAAGCCCCCAGGTCTAAGTACCTACTGTTCACAGAACCACAGTAAGTAATTGTTAAGTATAATTTATATTTAACGAGTATTATAATTTATAATGACTATTCTTAGAATAGTCATTATAAATTATTATATTATATTATATTATTATAATTTATAATGACTATTCTTAGAATAGTCATTATAAATTATAATACTACGTCGTGATTTGATTAACAATTATTAGTAAAATACTGGTACTTGCTGTTTATATGTGACATTAAGAATTATGAATCTATAAAAAATAATTTAGTTATTATACCTTACTTATACCTATTAGGTACCTAACTAAAGAGTTAAAAAAGAGTTTTAGCATTAATTTATACGTAATATGGATTAAAATTTAAACTTAGAGCATAATGTATTTTGATTCAGGTCATGTCAAATCAAATCAAAATAATATTTAAGTTTAAACAATTTCTATATTTACGTTTAAACATAGAGAAACGTTAAAAGTTCACTCCAAAGTAGATTACATAGAATCTTAACAAACTCCTCTGCGTAATTTTCTAAAAATAGAGACGGGTTAAAATACTGAACTTCAATCGTAATATCATTTCTTTTAATTTGCACGTTTTCCGATCCGTCAATATTTATTTACCGAGTATATTGGTCGATATTAAAATATTATTATCGCTTGTTATGTAATGAGATAAATAATAACATTGGTTATAATTCTGATAAGATACCTACCTACATAAGTTACGGCCGACAGTTATACAAAATTTAGCACGTGACTGCTTTATCATGTAAATATTATAATATAAGTAACAATATTTAGCAATGCCACAGCGAATACTCTTAATTAAACGATCTTCAAAAGCACCACACCTTGAAGTAAACACCTCTTTCGCTCAAAAATCGATTTACTTACTCGATTCAAATCCGATTCATAATAGTATTCAACGCGTAAATCGACCGTTCTATTTGTTTGAACTCGAGTTTCGACGTAGGAGAGCATATCGTACGAATTCCATTCAGCCAGCGCTCGCGATATAATGTTATAACATGTGATACCACACACACGGTTTTCAACCTTATTTTAATGTTAGTAGGAGTGAAAAGCATAATAAAGGACGGTATCACCGCATGGCATGATGTTATATCGAAAACGCACTGAGCTTCTATTTTTAAAATCGATGGGTGACCGAAGTGGGACATTCTGTAGCATTTTCAATTAGGAAACAGTTACTTTAGTCTTGGCGTCTAGTGTGACAGACTGTGGCGAAACGTATTTTTAATATCAATCAGTAAATGTATGTTACTCGTACCACCTTCTATTATAAAAAGTATGTTTAAAATATTTCACATAGTTTTTAGGGTAGGCATTTTCTTTACAAACCACATTCAACGTGACAATGCTGCCAGTATGTTGGGAACGCTTTCGGCTGGTAGTGATTTGGAACAATTGTCGACTCATTCGTCAACTCGCTTGAAAGAATCACGCGAGTATAGATCGTATGTAACGGTCTTTAGATGTATCAACTGTTTCATAATTATGTATGTTGTACTTATAAATAATGCAATAATTACATTATATAAAAAATATAATAAAAGGTAATAAAATACCTTAGCTTGCCTTGAGTGAAAGCATTTTTCTCTTGACCTAGATTATTTGTTGGCTGAGTATTTTTTGTAAACTTTGTGATTTATGCCTTTTAAATATAATTATTAAGTACCTACCTACTTAAAATTATTTTGACTAGTTTCTTGTAATTAGAGGAAATAGCATAAATTACGTATTAATTAGGTTACCTTCAAGGTTTTTATTATTTTTCCTAATGCTTATTCAATTAATTTTCAAGTGGAATTAACATAAGCGTCATGCTACCAAATAAGTTTATTTTGCACACATTTAGTGCAAATAGTCATGTTAATTTAAACGATATTACCATGAGAGATGGCGAAGTGCCAAATGCACTCTACATTTTAATACAACAAAGCACAATTTAGGTATCTCTATAGGGGTTTTTAAATCATGGTTTGTCTCTGTTCCACACTCAAGTATCGTGATATCACACGAATATTATATTTAATTTTTTTTCATCAATACAAACCAAACTTTATATAGGTAATACATTCACAGAGTTGAATTTGTATTGACGAAATAACGCAAACATTTTAACAATAATAATGCCGAGATGACGGCAAAAAGTGTGAAAGTTTGTGAGTTCGTTGTCATAGACTATCTGTTCTGTGGGCAAAGGGTGTATTTGTGTATTTTTGTAACGGCTGAACGGATTTGCACGAAACTTGAAAAATGCATAGTTCTTGAGCTGGAATAACAAATAGGCTTTTTTTTATCCCATACCAAAATGTTTAAAGTAATATAGAATTGATTAGATCACTAGTCACAGTTCGACATTTGCATGTAAAATGTGCATTGCAATTGTGAATTATAACACATCACATCTTATGATAATGATTATGACATCATAATTAAATAAATTGTAATTATGATGTCATTGTTTCAGTAGAATTCAGCCCAGGTTTTGCGAAATTCGAGCCTCGACCCCCCCAAAAGTACATAAGGTACATAAGTTAGGCCGTATACTAATCAATACCTATACATTTTATAAAAAAAAAACAGTTAGTTACCTACATCAGAAAAATCTCAACACTTAATAGTAGGAGTGTAAGAGTGTAAGATTATTAAGATTGTGATTTATTTTATAGCAAAGAGTATATCAATAAATAGTAAGAATGACGAAAGAGGAAAAAAACCTTAGATGTAGATGGGGTTTGCTCTTGTCTCGTTTGGTACTTGTTGGTAGGTAAAGCAGGGTGAAATAAATAAATATAAATAATGCTGGACAATCCACACAGCATCATCTAGCCCCAAGGTAAGCTGCTGTCAAATAGAGCTGTATTACGGGTACTAGATGACTGATATATATTTAATACAATACAATTACATAGATAGATATTTTTTATTATATATAGAAAATACCAAGAACACCCTGAAACAAATATTTGTAGATCGTACAAACATTTGTCCCGAGGCGGGAATCGAACCCGCAACTTCTGCGTCGCAGGCGGACCTGCGCCCGCTGCGCCACATCGGTCGTCAATGATTAAACCGATCCAATTCCGAAATTTACATTGGATTCAAAAGTAGGGCACCTGCCCCTTGATCAAGTAACTCTGTTAGCGACTATATTCATTGGTTTCTATCTCAAACTGGTCTGTTATGAGTTATGACACAAGAACTATTTTTTTTTTTATTGTTTGTTCCGCCGTATGTTCCTCCGACATGAAGGAAGAACAAGGTCGGAGACATTTTTATGCTAACATATTGTCTGGCAACCCCTCTGTGGTATTGCAAGCGTCCATAGGCTGCGGTAACCGCTTACCATCTTGTGGGCCGTACTCTTCATCATTTAAAATTTTAAAATTTTGAAATTTGTTTATTTCCTTAAAATTACAGACCAAATGTAGGTATAGGTAGGATCACGGTTTAATAGCGCTGAGCTAGAATGCGCAGAAGTCGATTTTTAGATTCGTTTCGGTCTAAACACCTGCGCAGAGCACCCCTCCACTTTTGCCGAGCGCTATTAAACCGTGATCCTACCTATAGTAGTATAGTAGTAGTTCTGCCGCAAAGCAGTAATACTCGCATTATTCCTGTGTTCCGGTGTGAAGGGTATGGTTTCCGGTGAAATTACTGGCACATGAGGCTTTCTATCTTAGCCTCAAGGTGGCAACCCGCGAGTGATACCTCTGGTATTGCAAGCGTCCATAGGCTGCGGTTACCGCTTACCATTTTGTGGGCCGTACGCTTGGTTGCCACTTCAGTTGTATAAAAAAAAAGACCTACTTAAGTAACTAATTCCTACTTAATAAGTAAGTTATTAATACTTAGTTAGATTAAGTACCCCTCTATTCATAGTCATTACGAAGGAAGTGATAAACATCCCCAAACAATTTTAATAAACCTAACCTTAAAAACAAGACTGACAATCAGTCAGTAAACGTGAAGTACCAAAGCATGTAATAAAGTAGTAGGGTATGCTTTCTCTAGCAATGCCATGCGGTGCGTTGAAGCGTGGGTTTCTCGTCTGCCTTCTGTGTCCCCATTGTTTTCTTCGCCATGTTTTTACATGAATCGTAAACGATTCTGGATTGGAATTGCGAATGCTAGTATGTTGTAATCTGCACGTCAAATAATCCAATTATTGAACATGTAGATTTTATCTAAAGGCTTTGAAATAAAATGATAACATTCTCGCCAGTCAAGGAATTCGCGTTTTCGCGGGTTTATGGTCAAAACGAAACACTATTTTACGATTTACTGGTTATTTTGGGATAAAAACAATGCGAAAAGTATCAGAATAATCAGATAATGATTGTGAGTTAACTATGTACTCTGTTTATTAAGTAATACCTAGCAATACCTACCTACATGGAACCTATAGTACCTAAACTACTCGCCAACCAAAGTATTCTTACTTACGGTACTTACCGAGTATAAACTGTCGCTAAGAGATCGATAAAATATTTTGATATTAATTCTCGGTAAACATACGTTTTCTACAAGAATTTGACTTTATTTCTCGATAAATTCCGCTTTATCGAGGTCGACAAGCAAACGACATCCTACTCGGCAGTGCAAGGTTATGGCTTAGTGCAAACAGTCAGCTACTCTTTGGAGCTACTTTTTGGGGAAAACGTCATTAACTTGCAACATTCATACGCCGGTGTGCGTAAAGCGACCGTAATTACAGCCGCATACACACACATAGATAGTTTATAGACTTCAATTTCAAACGGAACTTTAATTGAAACTACTCGGTCTATGCGTTCTAACTATTTTTATTTCATTTTTCAAAAACCAAGCATTTACAATAATAATATAGGTAATAAAACTAAAAAGAGACAATTTGTAACTTATGCAAAGTCTTGTACAATTACGTTCATAGGTGTATTACCTTTAAGTACATAAAGTATCTATCTAAGTAAGGCACTAGGTACCTACAGTACCTCCTACCCACTTAATTAAGTATTTTATCATGACGAGCGTTCAAATGTTCCCACTACTAGGACGCTGGCTTACCGTTACCCTTACCAGTGAGATAGGTTCCGCGGACCCAATACGGAT
This sequence comes from Colostygia pectinataria, assembly GCA_951394395.1. Lineage (NCBI taxonomy): Eukaryota > Metazoa > Arthropoda > Insecta > Lepidoptera > Geometridae > Colostygia > Colostygia pectinataria. Next base: position 9,172,018 of record OX596362.1, read on the forward strand.
TGGTGGATGGCACATGTCTTTAGAATTTTAGTTCTTGGACAATATTTTATACCACTGAATTTGCAACCAAGCGTATGGCCCTCTTGATGGTAAGCTGTTACAGTAGCCTAGTACGCTTGCAACATCAGAGGTGATCAATATTGTTCAATTGCAATTTTTTTAGTGTTCTATTCGGTACAATTGCCAAAACTATGCAATCGAGAGAAATGCGTTCAATGCGAGCCAATCTTATTATAGTTCGCACAGCGGATCTAGGCTTCCGTGAAGTTGGCCGTTTGTGATGCGCGAAGACAATTTAGTTTGCAAAAGCTCCATTGCGCATCGAAACGGCTAATTTCACGACGGCCGAGATCCGTTGTGAGAACTATACCCAGTAGAGTGATCTTAAATCGATTTGAACGGAGTAGCCCTTGGTCATGTTAAAGAACACACAAAACTCACCCTTATGTCTCATCACATCACCTTGTCTTGGGACGACAAAACACACGTAGGAGCTATTATTTATTCCATGGCAGCCCCTATAAAAACCATAAAAAGGCGGGAGCGAACCCTCGCGTCTCTACGTATATTCTTACTAATATTATAAAAGGGAAAGTTTGGTTGTTTGTTTTAAGTTTGTAATATTATTTGGGAGTATCACACCAGAACAGCTGAACGGAGCTGTAAGAATTTTGGCACAGGCATAGATTAGTATGAAAAGCCTGTGTAAACAGGCTTTTTGTACCGGAAAAATGTTCGGTTCCCGTAGGATACAATAACTGTTAAGCAGTTATTTTACCGGGTAGCACCGCGGGGCGCACCTATGTTGATATAAAACATTGCTCGATTAGTATTACAATATGCTAATGTAAAGTCGTACTTTCCTTATCTGTGATGAACAACATTTATAGTAACGAAGCATAAACGTGTCGATGACACGAATCAATCCTGTCTGTGTCACACAACTTGCACTCTACTTACGTTATTATTCTAGCATTGTTACCGTACATAAAATAGTAATTACTAGCGACCCGCCTCAGCTTCATCTATCTATCACAGGATTCTCTATCTTTGACGAAAGACGCGTTAAAATTTGTACATCATACACAGAGGAACAGACGGTGGGAAGCGACTTTTTTACACTATGTTGAACATTATTTATTTATTTGTTTATTTATATGATATAGACGAGCAGCTTTTCGCTGATGTGTCTACGTCACACAGTGTTGGAATTGAAAGTAGTGTCTTTGTTTAATAATAAAAATAAAACTATTTATTTCAATAGGATCACAAGGATCACTTTGAAACGTCTTACAAGCTAGGAAAAATAAAACCATTTCCAACGCGCCCATGCCGTAAAAGAACTGGCAACAACACCGGCTGGGTTCCTATCGCTTTTTTGGCATGACCCTTGCTATTGTTATGGATGCCGAGTAGAGTTGGAGCTTAGGTTTGGTTAACTTTTTTAAGCACTGATTTTTTGTTTCGTAGCCAGTCATCGAGTTTGTTCTTGAATTATTCACAAAATACTCGTTGGATTTAAAAACGTTGATAAACGGGTATGACAACTACAAGTATAAATCGGTAGTATTTTACGAAGTAAAAACGAAATAGCTCACCGAAGCCGTACTCTACGCTCAATAATGATAAGATAATAAAGTATTTTCACACACACCTGACAGCTGGCGAGCGCTGAGTCCTACACCGCAGCCGGCTGTTCAACTTGCTGAGATACCAGAAGCACAATAATAAAAATAATCAAATTGAAGATCTGAGCTTGTCCTCGATTAAATATTGCAATTTATGATACTATTCTCTAACAGCCTTACTAATAAATGTGGTATAAAGTTATACCTTGGATTAAACTACGAATCTCTTGCTTAAACTTAGCTTATGATTTAACGTCGACAAAATTGTAAGTTGTAAAGTTAAACAAAAAACAAGAAACAAATCGGTACTATAGCAAAATATTGACACGTCAAAATTAAGTTTACGGGTTGGTCGAATCTAGACTACTGTAATAATTCATTGTTAAGTAGAATATAAATTTTTAGTCAATTTACATTTAGTTTGATTAATTATAATACGCCAATCGGCCTAAAGAATTCAGCTCATTTAACTTTGAAGGATAAAAAAATACTTAAATAAATAATGCTGGACAATCCCAACTTCAATATTTGTCCACACTCCAATTTCAAATTGATTGTAGGTAGGTATAGTTCTCACAACGGATCTCGACCGTCGTGAAGTTAGCCGTTTCGTTGCGCAATGGAGCTTTTTCAAACTAAATTGTCTTTGCGCATCACAAACTTCACGAAAGCCTAGATCCGCTGTGCAAACTATAAGTACTAGATCATTTTAATGCAACATGCAGAAACGTATACCTAATAGCTTTTAGATCAAAAGTAAAAAGCGTTCATGACACAAAGGTTAATAAATATAGATTTTACAAAACGTTCTGCAAAATAATATAACAAAAATATGCAAAGAAATAAGAACCTACAAAGAATAAAATGTGCTTGAATGATTGAAAATCCGAGCATTTTCTTCAAAGCTATGGAAAAAGCGATAAAAGATGACGATAAAACTCGACAGCAATTTGTGAGGTCCCAAGACTTTCGATGTTCCGCAAATTGTAAAATGATACTTCTCGCTAAATAGGATATCGGCACGAGAAATTTTCGGCTCGTATCAACTGTTATCTATCAATAATCAAGTGCTTAAATCGCACGATTTCCTTCAAAAGTGATAACATTAAAGGTGAATTGATTTCGTTCAAAACGTGTTCAAGGTAAGCTACGCAAGTTTTGCGACAGAATCTACATCCATACAAAGACAGAACGCTGTGTAGACATGTATAGAAATGGTAGAGGCCTTTGGATGGATAGATATTTTACTGACATTGGTAAATTAACATTTTAATCGATACTAGTAATAACTTACTTACTTACCTTGATATTCATAGTCATGAACGTGAATAAGGTTTCAAAAACTCGAAAATTGGAGTTATTTTATTAGAAATAAAATTAATTTCAAATAGAAAACTAATGGTAAGATCGAATTCACGATTGAAGGTAAATACACCAATGTGATAAGCTGAAAATCAGTGTCTTTGTCTGTGTCAAAGTGTCAAAGTCAAATGTCTATTACCATTCGCGATGTCAAGTTATACGAGTATATCCCGTTTACATAAGCATAGTGGGATATTAGCAGTTATAAGTTTAGTAGGTACAGGTAGAGCACGCGTGAATCGCTTGGCAGGGGCCGCGTGCGGACCGTTAGCGCATCTACAGAATGCCTGAGGGCTACTCTTGAAACCGATAAACGATAATCGTTACAAATATCGTAGCTCAACTTAAGTCGGTGACGTGGTAAGTACAGTGCATTCACGGACATAAGCTGAACTACAAAAACCTTCACGATATATCGTTTTTGTCCGCCAGAGTAGACCTTCTGACCACCGGACACCGGGCGGGTTTAATGACTGCTATGCGCGATGTGTGCACAATTTCTGCGCTCGAAATTCAAATCCGATTTTTGTTTCTTTTGTTTTTAAACGTAAAGTAAAACCATTTTGTTAGTTTTATTGTTTTTATTTTTAACTCTTTGTGACACCAACTTTTATATTATTTTTGCGTAATCTTAGGTAGAAAAAATATATAATTCGAGTGCTAAGGGGTAAGTCTTACTAAGCACTGAGTAGCAACTTCTAAAATCAATAGGTAAAATTAAATACTTAGCTTTATTTTTAATCACAGATAGCACATGCTGAGGTCTGATTCTGCTAACTTTATGACGCGAACGTGTTAAACAATAATAATAATAAATAGGTAATCACTTGCTTAATAAAATCATTTATTTCAGGCATCAAATCATTGAACATTGTAATAATACTTACATTATTGAAATATTGGCCCATAGAAAATAAGTTTTATATTGTCACTTTTTTTTTCATGGCGTGATGCGTAAAAGAGCAGTTCTTTAGAGGTAATACAATGACAGCAAAATCATATGGTCATAGGGTTAGCAGAACCCGGGTCCAGGATGCTTCGAAACCTTCCGTTTTAATTTTGGTTAAAATCTACAGTGCGTTTTGATTCCGGAGCTCAGTGCCAGGTTTTATTTATACCATCCGTTTTTTATCCATTTTAGTAGAACTCTGTTTACTAAATGCTAACAAGACTACCTTCTCGATAAGATCATGATATAGGTCCCCTAAACATTTGTGTTTTTAAGCTTTACGAAAAGATTCTTTTTCTTTTTGAGTTTCAGTCAAGTGACTCAAAAAGTTACTTAATTGTTCCATTTTAAAGATAAAAAAGTCGAACTCCTCAATCCTCTATATGTGTGATAAAAGTTAGTATTACAAATTTTAGAATAAGGTTAATTTATATTTTTCCATAATTTCCATACAAAATAAGACATCTTTGCAATCATACTACAAAAAATTCGTAAAATAAGACGATAAAATGTTGGACCCTCTATTCTGTTTAGAGAAATATCCCGTTCGTGGGTTTGCTATACTTGCTACAGACCTCTTTGCAAGAGAGCCTGGAATAACTTCAAGCAAATCTACCTTGTTGGGTTACATCCTCATTCGCTTCCAGTATTGGTACTACAAGTTTTTAAAACCTCAATACATGTTGGCCCAGCGTCGCCAAGTGAACGCCAATACTAACGTGTAGACAGCTTTGTTTTGCCTTGTCATCGCTTGGTGACGTGAAGTAGTCGCTCGCATAGCTGGCCGACTCAAGCCAAGCGCCAACGTGTATGGGGTGTTGTCAAATTTAGAAGCTCTTTAGGTGCACCTCGACGACGACCCTTTATTATTTCAAACTTGTTTTTAATGGATTAAAGTTGAAATTGGAATGCGCTTCGCTTTAGCCCTTATGACAGCTGCGTGGTCTTGGAGGATCTACTATAGGATCTTTTTATATTTGAAATATTTAATTTAACATCTTTGACAATCTGTGAACTATTGCTTTTGAAGCAAAGAATTTGGAATTGGAATAGATTATAGTATAGAATTGAGCCTTATTCATAAGCGTACTTTAAAGTTTTAGATAAGATGTGTCTTTCAAGTCTATCGCCTGATCACTGACTGATTAAATGACATGATGAATAACAAGGAAAGACAATACTTAGCAAGTAGCTAAAATACCAGTATTTTTTTGGTTAAGGGTTAAGTCACTTCCTTGCACTTGCTTGACGCAAATTTAATATTTAATTTGCTGTTTTTTGCATAATAGACTCAAAATTCAATACAATGCAACATAATTCGATTGTCGATTAACAACCGCAATCCCTTATAATTGTTTGAAAAACTACCCTTAGCTTAACCTCAACCAAGTTTTCCCAAAACCAGTTTTAACGCGATAGAAATAAGGACAGTTTTGTGGTGATTGGTAAAATTAGGGGCACGGACGCACGGTACTATAGGTTTGTAGGGGCGAGGTATTCTGTGACAGAAGTTGTCCGATTAATTGTGTTTTCGCCCCTTTTCGGAATCGTAACCGGGAATTGTTTTTAACTAAATGATTTCGTGTTGATATTGGCGGAATACTGTGAGAGAATTAAACATGATTTAAAGTATTTTTCTGCGCAATTAACGATCTTACTGAACAAAGGGACACATTTTATTTAATAAATAATATGTATTACCATTTATTTATTATTTAATAAAACATTAAATAATTGTTAACAATCAACACACACAAATTACAAATACTTGAGAGACCAGACCAAATATTTTAGAGTGTGGTAAAACTATTCCTCGACGACTATTCTATATATTTATTGTTAGTAATAACTTGACACATAAATGGCAAAGAAGTTTACTGCTCACCTCAAGGTAAACGGTTACCGTAACATACAGTAATACCAGTGGTAACGCACGCTTTGCCAATTTCTGAGAGACGTAAATTAAAATTGTCTTGTGCCAGTAGTTTCACCAGCAATCATACCCATTCGAACTGAAACCACTGAAACACAGCAATGCAAGCACTACTGCTTGGCGGCAGAAATAGTTAAACACATATTATCTCCTGCCGAGCGCTATCACATATTTGACTTCTCTTGTAATTCCATTTTGCTTTTGTTTCGAAAAAACAAACACACGATTCGTAACAAAGTATAAGTATACGCATTACATAACTAATCTTCATACAAAACAATGGGTAGGTGTTATGCGAGCATTCAGATGAATATCTCTAGATATTGCACACAATATCACAAACTTCTATGTTTAAAAAGCTGTTTTAAATCAGTGCAATACATCATTCCACTTAAGAGGCCTTTCCAAGATTTAGCGATATAATTCATGAAGTTCGCCTATATCTTTATATAGTATTAGTAATAGTGCGCGTGACGAGGAGGGATACATCCTCCCTCCATAAGCGCTCAGCGCGGTTTGAGAGTCGGTGCTTCGATCGATATGATTATAAGTGTGCTAAGGTGTGATTTTAAAAATTCGTATTAAAAAAAGTCAATGCTATTAGACTATTTTCTTTGTTGTATTTATTTAATAAAAATTTAAACTTTAATTTAGTAGGTGTATTTTTATTGTAAACTTCTTACTTTAGCAGAAATAACAAGCGTAAAATTGGGAAAACTACGCGTTTTTTAGACCGTCTTTTTTCAAAAATACTGAACTAACATGTTGTATTTTTCTCTGTACACTTAAATTTTAAAACTGTGATTATTATAATTGCATATTTGGAAATATGTTAGACTTTGTTATTTCATAGAAAACATGATCGAAAGTTGACTGGAATTGCTCATTTTACGAAACGTGAGTTACTAATTATTTTTTTAATCAGTTGTGTCTTGAGTTAATTAATATTTGTTCTGTTGGCTTAAATAAGGGATAAAGCTTTTATATGTTTTTATTTTCGTTAAAATATCTTCAACACACGAGCCACAATAGTGTTCGAAACTTCACGGGCTACAAGAAAATTCAAGGATTATCAAGGATAGGGCTCTTAAGTTATGTTATCCTATTCTACTAAAAAGTTTGTCTGTTTGTGTGTCCGTGTAACCACGCTCGTTCGTTCGTTCGTATGAGTCAGTGGCCAACTCTGGTGACAGAGTTTCTAGGCCGCCTGAAGGCCTCTGTCATGGCCTAACAACTTTGAAAAAGTCTGGACCGACTGCTTAACGTGCCCTTCGAAGCACGGGAGCGCTCAGTTGAAATTGCCACTGGCGGTCACCCATCCAAATGATGACCCCGCGGAACAGTGCTTAACTTCGTTCATCTGTTAAGAACAACTTAGCCAGCTACGTCACGAGCGCTCCATATTAAATTACTGTGTCGCGAGAACCAACGCCCTAGCTCCTCCCATTTGAAAAAACCAAGTTCCAAAATTACTAATTATTTTACATTTTTAACAGTCACCAAATATGAATTTACAACAAAGTAAATCTAATGGTTATTTGTTAAAATTATAATTTACATTGCTTCTACGCTGCTTCTACGCTGCTTCTACGGTGCTTCTACGCTGCTTCTACGCTGCTTCTACGCTGCTTCTACGCCACTTCTACGTCGCATCTACGCCTATTCTACGCTACTATAAATCTGTCTCTCAGGCCCAAGGACAAAATATCATAATTACTGCATAACACTGTCAATTTGACAAAAAATATAGATGTTTACTATATATACTTATCGTGGCGAGGTGAAGCAGGTTGATTGTACGAGTATGATGCAGATTTGGAGATTGGGATGTATAATTGTGTGTGTTGCTTTTTTCTGTTCTGTGGTTGCTTTAAAGAGTTTCATACTGACGTACATGATTAACGTCATTATAACGTCCACCGCATCTACGAAACCGTAACTTTATTGAACAAACAAGGTGAATGAGTATAGTTGAAATGAAAACCGCCTATGCGTAGCCAAAACCTACGATGAATGTTTTCATTTCCATATGGAAACGACGTACATTAGCGAAGTTCTCCGAAAGGGGCCAGAGGAGTGATTATGTAATTCAGTTGCAATCGATTTCACTTGGTTTCAATCTTCTTGGACATGTCTGTTTCTTCACAATGTTTTCCTTCACCGTATAAGAGCACTGGCATTGCGCACATAAATTTCTTAATAGAAAAAGCCATTTAAAATAATAGAAAAACTCTTATGTACCCATGTATTAACAAAAAAATGAGTTTTATATTGATGTAGTGTGCAGTTTGCATCTCCGAAGGTCAGTTTACAGACACTCACTTACTAATACTACTTACACCTACCCACACACTCAATATACAATAAGCATCATGTCCATGAATCTATGATACTTACCTTACTACCCGTACTTAGGTATAATTTTTATTCAAGATCTTGTATTGTCCTTCACTGATCGTAATTAAAAATGTAGATAGATAATAACTTGCAAATATTTTGTTCCCAACAACTTTGCTTACTTCAGACAAATGTAGAAACCTATTATTAGCCTTACGTTTAGTAACTTACCTAGGATTAATAATCTATTTAAGTACATACATTGTAAATCGCCGTTGGTTTCTCAAATAAACAAAATAAAAATTAAACAAAATATTAGTTCTGCTCCCCATAGCACAAGCTTTAGGGGCTCTTACTTCTCAACCAGGCACTCACCTACTCCGCCACCAAGGTCAAAAATATTTGTCATTTGCGTAGATTTTCCCTATAAAAATTTTCTTTTATTTCATTTTATTTAATCTACACAAGAGTTACTCCTACTAGCAATGAATTAGTTTAATATCAGTTTTTATCGCGAAACAAAAACACAACATCGTAAGTAAATGTACGATTGTCGCCCGAGGTCGACCCACTTTTAAGCAAGCATTTTGTAGGTCGTATATCGTGGTCATTTCCCCGGCACCCAAATCGCTACGCAGTGCCTACGCACAGCAATTTCATAAGGAAAAAACCATATACAATGCCCGCTCACTTCTGGTTTCACCCAAGTTTATTGTTATTGAAACAGCAACGGACGGGGACATGCATATATTGTCGAACAAAGTGAGGTAAACAGACCGTTTTTAATGTGAATTATTTGTGCCGTGAGGCAAGGTCGCTTGAGAAATATGTCATTAACGCGATCTTAATTGCGTTTAGATAGTCATTGGCAACGAGGAATAGGTACCTGAGTATTACAACTAGGCTAAGCTAATGATTTTTGAAATTATTTAAGTTACTTTACATATCCTACGATAAAAACATGAACTTAGCCACCTTCTTAAAGTTAATAAAACACCTATCAAAAATTCCAAACTACATCGCAAGATTCTTGTGAGCCTCTGAAATCAATGGTTTTGCTGCAACGAAATAAGACTCCTTTAGCATTGAGATACGGTCGTTATTCCTTTAGTATTACTGCAACGATTTAACGGCTGAATTAAATTAAGATCCGCCGCAGTTATTCTAAACACAAAGTTGTAGGATTAATTTTGGTAGACTTTTAACTTTCTTTAACTGAACACAATACCGGAGCTTAGGAAAATCGCGTATTTTACAAAATTATTGATATATGATCGAGCGAGCGAAGAGAGCGAAGCGTTTCAGTTTCGAGAATAGCCAAAAATATTTTTGTCCGTCTGTCTGTTCTCGTCTACAGATCGCAATTTTCAACCGATCTGGTTGAAACTTGGTATTCATGTTCTATCCTACCTTGTAGAATTTTTTTAACTGCCTTCCTCCAAAAAGAGGCAAAAAGGGGGCTACTGGATATCTACGCCTTATGAGATCCGATCTCTTCAAAATTTGATCAAGATCTAATGAAAATCTTCAGCGTGATGAGCAGAATAGCTTCTCAAAATGCAGTAAATTGCTCACTATTAAATGTTTGTGTCTTCTGTTCGGGAATCCGTCGAATAGCATTTCAAACGTCAAAGTACTCACAATGCTACACGGAATAGAAAGTAGGAAATAGAGTAGGATTTATAGATATAAAGTTCAAAAATCCCCATTATCACCTCAACAGTCGGTAAATGGGGTTTTTGGACCACAGTAAATCCATTTCATAAGCAAAGTCAATGAAATGGGGATTTGTAAATTAACCCATAAAGATATTTTCCAAAATCAAAGAAGAAAATAAAAATACAAATGATACAGACATAATTACTTCGTTGATTTAAAATCAGTCAATAATATTTATTTTTCTTTGGGGGGAGGCGTACTATGTCTAACAACGGACGTCTATTCGATTAGCTGTTATGATGATGATGAATAATATAATTTCAATTACAAATACAAAAAAACAAATATGTTTTAAAACAAAAATTTTACCTACGTAAACCTCTACCCATGTTTGGAAGAAACTGTCACCTGTAAACAGCTTATTTTCCAAACATAAATTTTTGATAATAAACATATTTGTATTGTATTTAGTAATGTATTAACAAGTATATACTCTATTTATATGCCTACAACTGATAACAGAAAGCAAGGCCACTCTGTGAGCGATAAGCACCAGGTTACTTTGTCCGAATTGTGGTACCACAAGTCTTATCTTAATGACACTAATAAAGGCCACGTTATCACGTGACTTTTCAGCTTTAAGAAGTTTAACTGCACCGGTTTTAAGTGATAGAGGTGGTCTTATAAGGTCACCACCAATCTTCAGTTGGTCGTAGTGTTAAGTGTCAAATGGTCAAAAATCATCATTGTCATGTCATCATCAGCTTATAATGTTCCAAGGATTTATTTATACGCCTACTCTCGAGCGATAGTGATCCGTTTTTTCATACGTAGATCCAAAGCGGACAAGCCCTAACAGTGAAAACATAAAAAAACTGCTCATTGAATCGTGTGGTTAAATAGTTCCAATTTATTTGCTCCAGAGATACCTACGTACCTAAAGGCTAAATAAAATGTTTAAAATGTTTATAAAATGTCTACCTGAGTTTGAAGGGCCTTTTTTTTCCTTAGACTCAAACAGAAAAAATATAAAACAACTCAAGGATTTACCTAAGTATTGTAAAACTAGACAAATATGGCCCTGTTTTTATTTAAATAATTATTATCAGGTGTTTATATTTTATTGTGTTTGTTGGAAATTATAGGTACTTCTCTGATAAATGTCACAGGAAGCTATTAAATAAGATTTAAACTTGATGAAGGTTATGTTGATATAATAGTGTCTAGCCTCTTAACATTAACCTTACACAGAGGGCAACATAATTTTATGGGTTTCTTTGATGTTATTATGATCTCAATGCTGACTTTAATTTACCATTTAGGGCGGCTTTTTTCTTTTCCCTATCCATCAATGGTGCAAACATAACTAACCAGTTATGTTAGTTATGTTTGCCCCATCAATGGTGCAAACGTAGATGACCAGTTGCGTTTGCCCCATTAGGGGCAACTCAATGGTGCAAACGTGACCACGGAAGCATGTTATGGTCTATCTATTGAATAAAGGCCTGTTTAATAATTGCATGCAAGAATTGCTTTGTCAAATTGATTTCGGAGACGTTTCAAAATGATCTATAAGACATGATTGAATAAAGATATGTTTTACTTTACTTTACTTTAAAACAGTTGTTCTGAAATCGATTTAACAATGCAATTCTTGCTTGCAATTATAGAACCGTGTAAATGGACCTTAACTCCTTGCCTACAGCCTAAGGTAAGTATTACTCAGACTACTCATCTTCCTAATACGAATTAACAGGGGCGCAGGGCGAGAATCGTGGGGATGACTTTTTAAATTTTTTGACTGCCTCTGCCCCAGCGCCCATGCGTCATCCGCGTTCTTAACCCTGGATTTACCTTGGAAAGTAAACGATTAACATAAATATACATTTTTGTAAAGCATTACCCAGCTACTGTAATTATGTTATATGTGTCCAAACTAAGCAAAGCTACTATGGGAATTATGGGAAATGTTAGACTGACATTGCGGCATACAAAAAAACAGTTTAATGTTATTTCAATATTGCTTTAGGAGCTCGTGGTTACCCCCCAGATAACTGATACAATATAGAATACACATAAGATAGTATAAAGTAATACCACAGAGGTAATACTAAGTTTTTTTTTAAATTAAATATCCCAACATTACATCGCCTACCGCACCACCGCTGCACCGTGTAAAATACAAAGTCCATTAAAGTAAGTACATTATGTATATTATGTATAAAATAATCTACTCTACCACCAAAATAACCCTGTACCGCATACACTTGCGATATTGGAAACTCAAAATGCAAACTCTTTGCTCAAAAGATACTAAACATACACAATCTCATTTTCATACACTCAGTATGTTATACACAGCGGTGTAAGTAGGTACGTTGTACTTATACATTGTATACCTACAAGCCTTGACGTGAATAAATAATGTTATTTGAGTCTGGCTAAAGGAATGTTCAGATTATGAATCTTTTAGCAGGAATATTCACCCACAAGCAATAAAATAGGAGCTAGGCAGAATCGCATCAATGTGTACTTTGATTCGGTACCACTTTCACTTCACTATATACCTATTTTTATACAAATAACATTCTCTTCATATTTCATATTACCACCAAACAAATTGCTTTTAGATTTACATAATTTATTATTTTCTAATTTTTTCAACACACTTGGTAGCTTCAACATTATTGTGTGAATAACTTAATACTTGCATTCGAATAAAAAATTAAACCAGCCCCCCTACCATGAACTCTTAGAGCTATTCAATTAGGACCTAAACTGAATTGTCAAAAAATTTTGTACCATGACTTCAATAATTATTAATTTCATGGTACAAAATTTTTATGATAATTTGAATCGCTCTAAGAGTTCATGGTATGGGGGCAGGACCTGGTTAAAGAACTCTTCAGGAAGAGTTCCACTCTTGGTGGGGGGTTAAGTACAACCTTAATGCCCAGATATTCTGCCTCCAAGCAGTAGTGTACAAGGGTTACTGTGTTTAAATTTACAGGGCGCTGTAGCAAGTGAAGTTACTGTGCGTCTAGTCGAAGCGACGCGTGATCCAAAGGCTGGTTCATATCTGGCTCAACGTGTCAGCATTGCCATTCAACGTGGCAATGCAGCCAGCATGTTGGGAACGCTTCCGTCTGGTAGTGATTTGGATTAGTTGAACTATCTATAGATCGTTTGTAACGTCTTTAGATGGCTCATTTGTTTCATTTGTATTTTTTAAATTTTGTAGGTAATGTTATTATGAAAAATATAGTTAATAACTACGTCTCGGGGTGACGTGCGCAGTGCAGTGCTACGCAGAACTTCAAAACTTAATTTTTTTGGGTGACACTGTAGCTGTTACGCTTAACATCAGGCTAATTACTTGACCGCCCGAACATTTTGCTGACATAAAAAAATAACTTATACGAGTAGTACTCTCGAGTCTCGACGGATCTCGGCCATAGTGAAGTTAGCCGTTTGTGATGCGCAAAGACAATTTAGTACGAAAAAGCTTCATTACGCAATGCGCATCGAAACGGCTAACTTCAATATGGCCTAGATCCGTCGTAGGTACTATAACTGACACTGTTGCAAATATCAGGCTGTCAAATTATAAAACGCATTCCCCGTTATTATTAAAATTATAGACTTGACTTGCTTGACTTCATGACTAGACTAAATATCAAAATAAATAAATCTGTTTGTTAGAAGACTGTTTCTACATTGACATTGAAATTGAATAAAACTGTACTGTATTGTATTTATCTAATATTATTTTCTTTTGGCATTATCGTTTTACTTGTTTTTTTTTCTATGTTTCAGTATATTGCATGATGTATAATTTTATTCTTAATTTGTATATTGTATATATTTTTAGACACGATTGTAAAATTGTTAAAGTAAATAAATGAAATGAAATAACTTATGGTGAAATTAATTCAAATCACGATACTCTGTTCTATTGTATTTTTTGTAGTGTAGCTAGATAATGAGCAATGTTGAATAACGGCAGGGAGTTGGAATAAAACTCCCAGTAGCGTTCGCGGTGAGAACAGGGGAGGGATAACCGAGGGGATCAAATTAAAGCTTTATGGCACCCGCACAGATCCGAGCGATGCCTGGCACCACGGCTATGGCAGAAATAGTAACGCAGATATAGTACGGTAAGAGGTAAGTTCGTATAAGTCAGTGGCCAACTCTGGTTTAGTTTCTAGGCCGCCTGAAGGCCTGTCATTGCCGAGTAGGGTAATAAGATACGATGAGATTCTTAAGGCTTAGTTTTTATAGACCTTATTCATAATTATACTTTAAACCTCTGTTAGCTAATGTTTTCAACCGACGTCAAAAAGGAGGTCTGTCTGATTTTTTGTATGTTTGTTACGCGATTTCTCCGCCTATTATGAGTTGATGTTAATGGTTCTTTTTTTGTTTCATAGGTAATACTTCAAAATAGGTCCCCTTTTAAATTTTATTGAAATCGGGTTAGTACTTTATGAATCTATACTAGTATTTTAAAGAGAGAAGATTTGTATTTTTGTTTGTTACGAATAAACTCAAAAACTACTAATCCGATTTCAAAAATTCTTTCACCATTAGAATGCTACATTATCCCTGAGTAACATAGGCTATATTTATTACTAGCGACCTGCCCCGGTTTAGCACGGGTGCGGTTTCATTACACCCACGCGAAGCTGGGACGGACTGCTAGTAAATCATAAAAACGTGTCAATAACTACATTGTCGCATACAACCACAATCAACATTTTTAGGTTGAAGTCGGAAAACTGAAAATGTAAGTAAACAATGCTATTCTAGTTATCATAGGTAAGTTCGTATGAGTCAGTCGCCAACTCTGGTGACAGAGTTTCTAGGCCGCCCGAAGGCCTCTGTCATGGCTTAACAACTTTGAACTTTTTTTGACTGCTTAACGTGCCCTCCGATTGCCACTACTGGCGGTCACCTATCGAAATGATGACTACGCGGAACAGTGCTTAACTTAGTTATTATTGATTATTGATAAATATATATTGCCAGTGCTCTCAAGCTCTCATACGGTGAAGGAAAACATCATGAGTAAACCGGCATAATTATCCAAGAACTAAAAATTCGAAAGACATGTGCAATCCACCAATCCGCATTGGGTCCGCGTGGTGGATTAAGACCCAATCACTCTCGCCTGAGAGTAAGCCAGTGTCCCAGCAGTGGGAACATTAGAAGGCTGTCATGATGATGATGATGATAGTTTTTTTTTTATATACAACTGAAGTGGCAACCAAGCGTACGGCCCACAAGATGGTAAGCGGTTACCGCAGCCTATGGACGCTTGCAATACCAGAGGTAGCACTCGCGGGTTGCCACCTTGACACTAAAATCGAAAGCCTCATGTGCCAGTAGTTTCACCGGAAACTATACCCTTCACACCGGAACACAGCAATGCGAGCATTACTGCTTGGCGGCAGAAATAGGTATGATGGTAGTCCTTCCCCGGACGAGCTCTATCACAGAGAACTCTACTACTCTTATATAAATATATTTCAAGTGACATTCAATTCAAATCAATTCCGGCACTGAACATTGTTGGATTGCGGATTACAAGATCATCCTAATTCTTGCAATCTATCAACATTGTCTCGATCTGGATCTCACTTATATTATAAATGTGAAAGTTTGGATGCTTGGATGAATATATTATTTCTTCTTTAACTCGATAACTATCGAACCGATTTGGCTGAATTTAAAAATATAAATAAATAAATAAATAATGCTGGACAATCCACACAGCATCATCTAGCCCAAGGTAAGCTGCTGTTAAACAGAGCTGTATTATGGGTACTAGATGACTGATATATATTTAATACAATACAATACATATATAGATATTTTTTTATTATATATAGAAAATACCCAGAACACCCGAAACAAATATTTGTAGATCGTACAAACATAACATTTAAAAATATAGATAGATATTGACCGATCTAAAAACATAGTACGGTGCAGCTTTTGCGGAGACAGGACCTTTTGACCCTTAAGCGCGATTTTTGTTATAACATATACCTATTTATTTATTTATTTATTTATGTGGACTCCCTTTTCCGCATTTGGACGCGCATTTGGTCCGTTGTGCGTGGGGAGCTGGCTATGCGCGAAGCCAGCCTAACTCCTCCCAGAAGCACAGAAGTTTCCTGGGGTCTTCGCAGGCTTCGAGGAGTGACCTTGGTGTTCCAAGGATTTGTGTGCGTTGAGTGGCTACTCCCACGCATTCCAGGACTACGTGGGCAGCTGATTCTTCTTCGGCTAGACACCCTCTGCAGAGTGGGCTGTCTGTGGCACCTATGTTAAAGAGATGTTTATTCAGGGGACAGTGACCTGTCAAGGTCCCCACGATGGTTTTGAGTTCTATCCTAGGTAGTTGGAGCAGACGACGTGTCAGTCGTTTAGAGGCAGTTGGTATAGCTGTCCTTGACTGTCTGCAGTCCGTCGTCCTTGTCCAGCGTTCGTTGTGCAGGGTTTGGGTATGCAGCCGCATCCAAGAGCGTATTTGGGAGAAAGGCAGGGGAAGGAACGGATTCGGTCCCTCTGTTTTTGTTTCTGAGCCCTTTCTGGCTAGCTCATCCGCGGCGTCATTACCCAAAGATCCGCTATGCCCCTTTATCCACTGTAGAGTTACCCTGTTTCTTAGGGCTATGGTATCTAAGGCTAGGTGGCATTCGTGTATGAGTTTGGAGGTGCAATTATGGTTCTCCAGTGCTTTAAGTGTTGCTGTGCTGTCCGAGAGAATTCGTATGTCGTAGTCAACGACCTCTCTCCTTTTAATTGCGTTGGCAGCTTCAGTTATGGCCACACACTCACATTGGAAGATGGAGCTGTGTTTGCCTAGAGTTGTTGTTATGTTGATGTTGAGATCTAGCGAGTGAACTCCTACTGAACATATACCTATATGTACTATCTATATCTATCTATAATGTGTTTTATTTATGTATTAGGTATGTTTCTTTAAGTATGATCTTGGGGGTCAATAAAAATGTTTTCTTTCTTTTCTTTCTTTACCTAGTTAATGACCGAAAATAAGACATGGGCTACTTTTATCCCGTAAAAAAGTACCGTTCCCGAGTTCCACGCGAACGAAGTCGCGTGCAAAAGCTATTACTTATATTATATTAGTGTGATATATCAGTAACTAACAACTCAGAATTAGCAAGTTGGTGGTGGCTACTGTGGCAAGCCTTATAGCTCGCAGAACCGATAATACGCTGAGGTATAGAAGTTCTCGAAGAACCACGAACTGGAAAACAAAGTGTAGAACAGTCTTCCATTTGATGGACCGATAACATTGTAGGTCTCAGGAATGTTGGATGGTAAAACGATTTTTTTAAAATTTGTTTTTGTAAGGTAAAGATCGGTCGTTTTGTCTTTTGTGAATAAACCTACTGAATACTGGCACTCCATGAGACCTATGTCCAGCAGTGGACGTGTATTGGCTGATTAATTACATTGCACATTATTACACTAGTTTATTCCACCTCGTTTCCACATACAAGTTTATACTTCGTTAGAACGAGGAGCTCAACGTATCCTCCGGTAGCGGGTCATTTCTTACACACACATTACTTGTATTGTATAATAATAACTTAACTTCACCTTACCTACCATTGTTAATATGTTTTATTCGTGTTCAATGATGACCATTTTGAAATAAACATTTATCTTATTTTATTATTACACTGTATTGTATATACCGGTATGTCACAAAGTGATGCAGGCATTCAATGCGATCCACAGAGCATCGGATTATTCGCAGAATGTCACTAAGCCTGGAGATTAACCAACCAATAAACAATACCCTATTCTGGTATGCCACTGTATACCCCTGCCTTTGCTTGTGTAGCCTCTATCTGCCTCTATTTAACTCAAATTCAAGGTCAAAAGAGCTTATTAAAGTGTCTAAGAAACTTTATATTCACAAGAGCTTTATTTAATACCATCACAAGGATAATTTTGAAATGTCTTACAAGCTAGGTGAATTTACGCCAGTTCTAACACGCCTATCGTAAAATAACTGGCAACAACACCGGGTTTTCTATCGCTTTTTAGATATGAATGACCTTTGCTATTGTTATGGATGCCGAGTATAGTAGTGAACTCAACTTTATTGATATTCCATTAGGTAGAGACTTATATTACCTTCAGACAGACATTTAAATAATAAAAATAACATACCATATAAAATTATTAACCCATAATTTATTCCATTATCTGCACTGCAATTATCAAATAAAAATGGCTAATTAAGTAGAATAAATTAAATGGTACTTTAAATTTAAAAAGTCACCCACTACTAGATGAAACTACAACAATTAAAATTAAAAATAAAACTAAAAATTGAAGCAACAAAATGTACCCATGGACAATTTTTTTTACGTGTATTCCCAATGTCCCCTTGATTTTGACCCCATGAATGGGGACAGTGTGTGCATTGAGTAATAATATTACATGCAATAATTGCGTTTTTAAATCGATTTCTGAATTAATGTTTGACATTTTGCTACGGGCCTTTATTCTAAAGTACATAATTTCCATTTCAAGAGTGGTGGTCTAGTGGTAGTGACCCCGCATTCCGATCTAAGGTCGTGGGTTCAAATCCGGTCGTGCTCTCATACGGTGAAGGAAAACTTCGATCGTGAGGAAACCGGCATGTCTAAAAACTAACAATTCGAACGACATCCCAAGTAGCATTCGGGGTTCTATATAAGATGTCTAGTCGTTCACATGTACTCCACAAGCTGTGTAAGTCAGCTGTGTAAGAGCTGTATAGCTTGCTATAATGCACTTATAGAACCAGTTTGGGCACAAATTAGACAGCCTTAAGTTCACTATGGCTGTACATTAGCAGTATAATAGCATTATAATAGCAGTTTAAGTAGTAACATCGGACTTAAGGCTGACATATGTGCCATCCACCAATCCGCATTGGGTCCGCGTGGAGTAGGCCAGTGTTCAAGCAGTGGGAACATTTATGATGATGACATAATTTCAATTCACATATTTTTTTATATTAGGTATCTATCCTAACTTCTGCGTTTGCTAGTTTTTCATTAGTTTATAATAAGTCCTTTTATAATACTCACCTATAAAATGTTCTTTTAACGATTGACCTTCAATACAATATTATGTTTTGGTTCTATTTCACGATAGGAACATTTTAGGAGGTAAACCAATTTAACCATACAACGTAAACCTTTTAATATCACTCTATCAGTGAAGGCTCATAATAACCGAAAGTAGAGCAAATGGCAGCAAATTCAATAAATAAGTAATGAGTAAATATATTTACTACCACAGCTATAGCTGTATCGTTCGCCTACCGACGACGCCGCACACACACATACTAACTGCCTATATACTGTGGCACAGTGCTTTTTACGCAATCTGTGGCAGTTCGTTACTTGGTGTTACATTATCTGTGGCGGCACAGGTACAAGCTACTATTACATTATCTATGGCAGTACAATATACAAGGCGGCGATTCTGACAACAAACTTTTTACTTTTTACCGACATCGACACCGTGAACGAAATACAACTAATCTGTAGCGTGAAGTGTGATTTACATTGAATCAGTAGCAAAGTCAGTGCTGATTTCATTTGGAGTCAGCCACTGACCCAATGTAAGTTCTCAGTCGAACTCAAACCTTAGAGAAAAATATTGACTCGTGCTTCATCCCTCCACGGGACATCATCAGCCAAAGTTGGCTCCAGCACTCGACGTAGCAATACGTCTGCCGGAGAACAAGTCGATGATCCTGATGATGTCCCGTGGAGGGATGAAACACGAGTCAATATTTTTCTTTTGAGGTTAACTGTGTTAACTCTGTGACAATATTTTCTTAGTTTATCAAGCAATCACAACACAACTTAACAGTTGATACAATAACTTACAACTACAATAAACACCACAGCAGAAACATTTCTAAAAATAAGGACACAAATTGATTGAAGTAAGTACCGTGGAACTGGCGTAAATTCAGACGTTTCAAAATGATCCTTGTGATTTTATTGAATTAATCATTTTTTACTTTGACTTTGACTTACCTACTTAATCATTACTTATCGGATACTCTACGATTCGGTTGCGATCCAGATGCGTTTTGAATAAGACTGCGATTTGACCAAAAATTTAACCGCGACCGAAACTAAACTAAAGTTGGGAGTGAGTTAACGTTAACCGTTGTCATTAGTGGAATCGAGGCCCAGCTCTACGTTATTCTGTGATGGCACAGTATAGGGCTGACGTGACTGCTAGAGAGAGCGGCGTGGCCTCGTGACGTCACGGAGGTCGCGCGGCGCTTCCTACAACTTCTACGCGTCAGATGATTGGCGCATTTGGAATAAAAATGTTTTTGCGCTTTAGTAAACAAATGAATCGTTTTTGCGTTGGAGAATATAACAATCATGCTTTTTAAAACAGTTAAGGTAAACAGATTAGCTGCGTGTCTCTATTTTTTAGTGTTTATTTAATTTATTTATTATTTTATTCTTTATTACACCAAAAATTAAATGTACAAAAGGAGGATTTTTATATCATGGCTTACCGTCAATAGGTAAGACTCCAATATCTGTTTGAACTTTCAGGTTAACCAACAATTTTATTACTAAAGCTATTATTATTATAAGTATTGTAATAAATGAAGAATTCTAAAAGCATACCATGTGAAACAACAACTGGAAAAATTATGAATTTTTATAAAATAAATAAATATAAATAAAGGTAAGATGTTTCATAAAAAAAAATTACTTTAAGACCTATTTACACGGTTCAAAAATTTACCTTGGCATGTCATGTTGATTTCGAAACAAATATGCAAAAAAATCAATTGTTCTTTCGAGTACTATAGAAAATAAAGATACGGTTCCTTATCCATAAAACCAAAATTGAATTAAACTAATCTCATTGTAAGGAGTAGGTACTACAAAATGATCATAGGTATTTTAAAATTATAAAAGGCGCTTTGTCTAACTCAGTTTTAGTGATATTTCCCGGAAATCTGAGTACCTAAAGCGAAAATTCCGTTCCATTATTCGTTTTCTTACTATATTTCACATGAATAAATATTTTAATTTAATTTGAATTGAACTAAGTAACTTTATTAAGTAAGTTATTTCATTTTAGGTCTAACTAAAGTACGAAAAGTGGTCAATGCTCTTCAAGTAAACTTCAAGTGCCGAGATAATTCGACACGGCCATTTTGAATGCTCTAAAAAGAACTGCAGTGGATAGAGTACGTTACGTACCGTTGAATATAGTGTTATTTGAAAAGCTTGTTAGTTAGTTTGTCTGTTACTACCCCCACACGCACTGTTACTCCAATACCAGTATTAGAATAGACACTTATTCCATTCGACAATTAGGGTATTTAATATAACTACAAATTGAAAGAACACTACACTAGTGTTGAAAACAATTTCTCAAAGCAAAACAAACAAAAACAAACTTATGATATTATTACCAGCCGCTGCCGAACAAGGTCGGATATGCAGTGAGGGTAATCATGCTGATCCCCGTCCATCGATGGCTCCTAATGAAATACTGTGAGCTGTAGCCTTGGGCGCGCAGCAATGTTGTTTGTGCCGGTTGTGACAAACAACTCCGTTCAGTTTCACGGGGCTACGGGTGGAAATCGTTTTGGTTTGTGTCGTCAGTGTGATTGTCAACAAACGCAAGAGTACTGCGACTCGATGAAACGTGTTTCGTCTACTTATTAGGCAATTAAACTTAAGACTCAGCCAGTAAAGTCACAGTTCCATTTGTTATCAGAACGGTGGTGCATATTTTATTATTCTTAAAATATTGACAAAATGTGTCACTTGCTTTTCGGATTTCGGACATTACCAACAGTTCTATTTCTCAAAAGAACGTGCTGATTAGCGTGTCTTTAAAGCGCCATTATACTTACGATGCCAGTAACTTGCCTGTTCTATTCAATTATGTCAAAGCACGCGTGATCGATCCATGTATTTACACGATCCAATAAATAGCATGCAATGACTGCTTTGTCAATAGAAACTAACAAACATTTTGTTCTGCACAAGCAATGAGCACTAAGCTTGCAATTATTTTATCGTGTAAAATGCCCTTACGTTTGTCTATGAACCTTGCTAGTAAAAGTCTAGGTACTTTAGTTTTGTGTAATAATACTCGTATGTTCTAAGTGGTTTATTTAAAAATTATAGTACATTATGGTGCTAGTGTGTAACATTGGTGATTACCGCTGAGGCGCCATTGGTCTTAAGATAGCCGAAGACGGTAATCATCAATACACACGTGTATCACACGACGTTTTTCAACACACTTGTGAATAAAATAACAAAAAAACCTCATAATAAACATAAGAGTAGTAGAGTTCTCTGTGATAGAGCTCGTCCGGGGAAGGACTACCACCATACCTATTTCTGCCGCCAAGCAGTAACTCTCGCAATGCTGTGTTCCGGTGTGAAGGGTATGGATTCCGGTGAACTGGCACATGAGGCTTTCGATCTTAGCTTCAAGGTGGCAACCCGCGAGTGATACCTCTGGTATTGCAAGCGTCCATAGGCTGCGGTAACCGCTTACCATCTTGTGGGCCGTACGCTTGGTTGCCACTTCCGTTGTATAAAAAAAAAACTATAACTCACTAGTGAGTTATAGCAATGAAAAAGTCATAGCTTGATTATGGGTGTCATTCTGTGCCTAATTGCGATGACCATAGAGCCACTTTATAAGCAAGTGTGTTGAAAATATAATTATCCCTAAAACACCTAAGTATAATCTTATTTAGCTCTGATTGTTTTAGCACTCGGATTGGATATGCTAACATATCACGATGAAATGATAAAATGCTCGCACGCGGTTCCACGGGATCACAGAATTAACACCAAATAACTGTAACTTACACAGAGTAAAAATACGTATCCAGTAACTGTTATTTACACTGTGGTTAAAAAGCGCTCGTCACATAGCAGGCTAAGTTGTTCTTAACAGATCAACTACTAGAACTCTACTACTCTTTCTAGGGTTTATATATAAGGTCATTCATTATCAACCTGACAAACTTAAGGTTCCACACATAAAAACTTTGTACTTTTTTTTTCAATTTTTTTTTTTTTATATTAAAAAAAAAATTACGTAATTCTGCTTAATAATTAGTTATCCTTGTTAGACATCGAAAAGGCAGCGCTCGGCAAGTGTCAGTGACCCGCGCGTCAATGAACCGCGGGTCAATAACCCGCGCGTCCTTGACCTGCGCGTGACTTTGACCCGCTAGGGGGCGCGCACACTCAACTATTTCATTATTACGTCGCTTAACTGGATTCCCAACAATGATAAATAATAATTGAGCGGAAAAATGTACCTAATCGATTTTTTTTGTTTACTCAGGATTTTTAAGACAAAATATACATAAAAAAAATTATAGGTACATATTATTTTTTTTATGTGTGGAACCTATCCCTTTAGTTTGTCAGGTTGATAATGAATGACCCTGTATATAGATAGCAATAGTTATTGAATACAAAATATAAGTAGCCGCTTTGAACGCGTAGTTCAACATGAAAATGACAGACCTTTTTTATGTTAAGTAAGACTCCAATTAAGGTAACTTTTATAGGTATAATTAACACACCCAACAGTTTAATATTATACATAGTCCTGCCTGAACCCACACTGGATGTCCCTGTGTCGTGGGTATCAGAACCACTAGTATCAGATACTGTACCACACCCACAAGTCAACAACCGCAACGAATATTTGCAGATCGTGCAAACATGACGACTGATGTGGCGCAGCGGGCGGAGGTCCGCCTGCGAGGCAGGTGATGGTTCATTCGATTCTCGTCTGGACAAATGCTTGAATGATCTGCAATTATTGATACGGTTGTTCTGGGTATTTTCTATGTATAATAAAAAATATCGATCTATGTACGTATCAGTCATCTAGTACTTATAACACAAGCTCTGCTTAGCTTGGGGCTAGATGGTGCTGTGTGGATTGTCCAGCATTTTTTCACCCGAAGCGGGACTCGAACCTGGTACTTGTCAACCGGGCACTTTCCGGCACCGGAAGCGCTCTATCTAACAGATCAACGAAGTTAAGTATTGTTCCGCGTAGTTATAGATGGGTGACCGTCATCCAGATGCAATTTCAACTGAGCGCTCCCGTGCTTCGGAGGACACGTTAAGCAGTCGGTCCCGGCTTTTTCAAAGTTGTTTGGCCATATGACAGAGGCCTTCGGGCGGCCTAGAAACTCTGTCACCAGAGTTGGCCACTGACTCATACGAACTTTCTTAATTACCGGGCATTTGTTCACAGGGTCGATAATCCGTCTTTACTACTAGCTGGTTTTTTTTTTATACCACTAGAGTAGCAACCAAGCGTACGGGCCACTTGATGGTCAGCGGTTACCGTAGCCTATGTACGCATGCAACATCATAGATATCACTTGCGTGTTACCACCCTGAGACGTAAGATGGAAAGTCTCATGTGCCTGTAATTTCACCGGAAACCATACCCTTCGAACCGGAACACAGCAATGCGTTATTAACCATTTGTCAAAATAGTACGTCTCTAAGTTTTATTGGGAGTTTTATTAACCATATACTATGATCAACTAAAAAATATTAAGTACCTATCTATCTATGTTCTAGGTACCGTTATTCTTCGATCGAACCACGACCCTGTATATGCATAAAGCGTAGGTACCTGCATCTGTCTGTTCGTACTAGTCTAGACGGGTAGACTATGCAGTCTTTGAATCAAGTTCTAGGTACCTACTGCGCTTCGTGCCGTTTTGGGTTGGAGAAATTAAATGCTGACAATAGCTTTAAAATTTAGCCCTTTGAAGTCATTAATTTTAATTTTAAATTCATTATCATCATGACAGCCTTCTAATGTTACTGCTGAGACACTGGCCTACTCTCGAGCGATAGTGATTGGGTCTAACTTAATCCACCATTGCGGATTGGTCAATGGCACATGTCTTTTACATTTTTAGTTCTTGGAAATGCTGGTTTCCTCACGATGTTTTCCTTCACCGTATGAGAGCACTGGCATTGCATAAATTTTTCAAAAAGAAAAATCATATAGTGCTCAGTCGGTTTCAAACCCACGACCTTAGGATCGGAGCGGGGTCACCACCTGCTACACCACCAGTAGGTACTCCAATCATTTAAAATTAATGGCTTTTTATGGAGCGAGAAATACGTTTCATTTTTCAATTATATTACTTTATTTTTTTTCCATTTCTCCTTGTGTGTAATGTAATGGAAATGGTGCTAGTAAGTTTAGTTTAAGACGATTATTTCGAGAGAGGTAGAAACCTACGAGAATTATCATACTTACCTAAATCTGTCTGACTACCGTCAAGTTATACCGTCAAGTTTTAAGAGTAGTAGAGTTCTTTGTGATAGAGCTCGTCCGGGGAAGGACTACCACCATACCTATTTCTGCGGCCAAGCAGTAATGCTCGCATTGCTGTGTTCTGGTTTGAAGGGTATGGTTTCCAGAGAAATTACAGGCACATGAGACTTTCCATCTAACGTCTCAGGGTGGTAACACGCAAGTGATATCTATGATGTTGCATGCGTACATAGGCTACGGTAACCGCTGACCATCAAGTGGGCCGTACGTTTGGTTGCCACTTTAGTGGTTAAAAAAAAAAAGTTATCATCACAGGTCAGTAGATATTGCCCTGTGCAACACTTTCAATTTAAATTGCATATTGCATTAGATCACCGAGGTAAGGAGTTTACTTTCCTACAAAAAGCACTGCTGCGGTGGAAAAACCATCAAAAGAGCTGTTTCTGTATTGCTCAAACGCTACAGGATTTTGTCTGATAACTTTTGTAATTAAATTAGCTTTGTATAGCCAAGATTTGGGTTATAGTAGGTACTTCTGATATAATGAACTTATAGCATTTGAAATTTACCGAAAGCTTCAAGTCACGATCGATTATTTAAAAAAAACAGAATTTATGGAGTCTAAAGGCTCATTTACACGGATCAATAATTGCATGCAAGAATTGATTTGCTATATCGATTTTAGAACAAATGTTTGACATTTTGCTCCGAAATCAATTTGACAAAGCAATATCTTCAATGAAATTATTGAGCCTTGTAAATAGGCTTTTATTATGTGTAAACAACTACATCATTGCACTTTACTATAATTATAAAATCGTAAAGCAAAAGAAAATACATGAAGGTGATGCGATTCTGGGGGTGCTGTACTTATTCAGCCTTTTTTTCT
This sequence comes from Colostygia pectinataria, assembly GCA_951394395.1. Classification (NCBI taxonomy): domain Eukaryota; kingdom Metazoa; phylum Arthropoda; class Insecta; order Lepidoptera; family Geometridae; genus Colostygia; species Colostygia pectinataria. The sequence continues at coordinate 9,198,159 of OX596362.1, forward strand.
TTTTTTTATACCACTAAAGTGGCAACCAAGCATACGGCCCACTTGATGGTAAGCGGTTACCGTAGCCTATGTACGCTTGCAACATCATAGACATCACTTGCGTGTATTAATTATATAAATGCAACTTTTAGTCAGTATTGTGTTACCACCCTTTTAGAGACGTTAGATGGAAAGTCTCATGTGCCTGTAATTTCACCGGAAACCATACTTTTCTAACCGGAACACAGCAATGCGAGCATTACTGCTTGGCGGCAGAAATAGGTATGGTGGTAGTCCTTCCCCGGACGAGCCAGAAAGATTTCATTATACTCAGGTATTACATAATGAAATAGCTAAGTATAATGAAATTTTCATTAGATTTAGTGTTGATAAACATGATACCATTTGCCGTTGGTAATTTGGTATCAATAGCAATAGTTATATCTACATTGTACTTACATAACCGATAACGGGACCGTGAACCGCAGATTCTGAAATCATTATTGCTTGATTATTGCAAATGTCTACTTTTGTAATCTACCTACGAGCTACGATGCACGTTCTTACATTATTATGTATTCTTTGATGAAGCGATGGCACAGAGATATTAGAACTCCTACCTACTACCTAGTACCTACTTAGTAATGGTTAGATAACGAGTTAATATTCAAAATCGAGCTTAGGTAAGTTTATTTCGACGGACGACCGATGTGGCGCAGCGGGTGCAGGCCCGCCTGCGACGCAGAGGTTGTGGGTTCGATTCCCGCCTCGGGGCAAATGTTTTCACGATCTACAAATATTTGTTCCGGGTGTTCTAGGTATTTTCTATTTATAATGAAAAATATCTATCTATGTATTGTATTGTATTAAATATATATCAGTCATCTAGTACCCATAATACAGCTTTGTTTAACAGCAGCTTACCTTGGGGCACAGAAAAGATATTAGTACTACGTACTTGGGGCTAGATGATGCTGTGTAGATTGTCCAGCATTATTTATTTATTATTTATATAATTAGGATCAACTTGCACATGATTGTGTAATTGTCATTAACAGCCCATTCTAATTAAATCAGACTTAAATTGTTCAAACTCAAATGTTTTGACAATTCAGTAATTTTTAATCAGCGTTACAAATAAAATAAAAAAAATACAATACAATTAATTTTCCTTCCTTGTGCAAGCCGGCCGACCAAGCAAGACAATAAAATCTTACAAACTAAAAATGTATTTTGTTTTTTTAGTTTTATTTAATGTATTTTTTTTATTATGAAATTAATACGTTATCAATTATTATTTCTAACCTATTAAATTGTTATACAGTGCACTACAAAATTAAATAAACTCTTTGCAAAAGCAATATTGCTGGAACTTTTAATTATTGGACCCTTCAATACGCTTCGATAATAATTAATGCGTAATTGTTTGCTTGCTCTGTCGACTTGCACCTTGTAATGGTATGGTATCAAGGGTCAGTACACTTAACGCTTGAGAAAATCATAGTGGTACCGACTACGTCACGTAGACCGTACCCCGTACTAACTAGTAACCGACGCGACGGCAATGGCGTGACGTATGTGGCCATGTTACGTATACCACAATAGTCACAACCTATAAAACTGAGAGCACTGGTTTTTTCGTGAACCCTGCCTAAAATCCTAAAGGGTTATTACGTTTGTGATTATATTCACACGATGGCATACGTTGGCCTCTCAATATTCAGGCCAACGTGTATAGCGGCCGTAGCGTACCCACCCACGAGTTTTTATTAAGCCTGCAAATGATGAATGTTTGTGAAAGAACCACACAAAGGCACACGTTTGGCATCCCAAGTCTCCCACCCAACCCAATATTTGGGCCAATACGTGTGTAGCCGGGGCCGCATGGTTTTTTTTGTAGCCTGACGTTCTGCACTGCACTGCGCTCGTTAAACCATCACACAGTAATGCTTGCCCACTATTTTCTGGGAGCAGAATATAGTCAAACCCAATCCATCAAATCGAACTCTTGCAAAAGAGCCAGCATAAGTTATCGTAGATTAGAAAATATTCATTTCTCATTATGATAAGTAACAACGCAACGCCAGCTATCGTCAGCACCATAAAGGTACGGCTCTAAAAATGTTTAACTAACCATCTTTAAACTAACTTCTATGAACCTTAACACACCAACTTAGAGTTCAGATTAGAATGCTGTTACAAAGTATGCTCGATAAATACCACGGTCGGTTATACTAAAAAATATATGTCAATAATATTTGAACGGATGTAGCGAAGCGAAGCGACCAACATCCCCTTACTTAGTGCACGATTATTAAAAAACTCAGATCACAGATGTTTGTTTAATTTTAACACCGAAAGCAGATCAACTCAAGTTTTTTATTGTCTTTAAATGTACTTATATGTAACTTTCTTAATAAGCTGAGATAACATGAATTCATCAGCTAGTGGAAATAAAAGCAAAATAAACTTATTGCGATGTAATTTGCTTTAATAAATAATTAATCTTGTTTCGTCAAAATCAAGAAATTCTTGAACCAGGATTAGTTCCAGACTCTCGTAACTTTTTCATTACAGAATAACTTATTATCTTTGATTTCTCCTTTGTCTATGTCTACAGTTCTTGAACCATAATGTTTAGTGTTTACTTCAAAGGAAATGTTTCAAGAGTTTTCTCTAACTAAAGAGGAGATACGTTTTAAATATCTAATTAAATGCTAATTTCTTTGTCCGTACTATCGCATACCAATTGGTTACGTCATGGGCGTCACTAAGCCCCCCCCCCCCCTCCCTCCACCTCTACTCCCTCTTGCTGCTCTCTTTCCCTTTCTCGATACCCACTTTATCAATCACTTTGTGTAATGACTTCTTCACGCTGTAACTAACTTCGTTGAAAATACTTTGTATGGTAAAGTAGGTAGGTACTAGCCGAAAAATGAGGTCAACTAAGGTTCGAAGAAACGGCCTTGCCGAGAACCCAACAGTCACTAGAAGCAAGGCCGCAATAGAAAGATTGAGGCAAAATTAAAACAAATAAACGTAGTAAGTTAAATTAAATACCTACGTAGATAGGTTTTAAATAAATTCAAACTTAGTTTCTTTACCGATCAAAAGATAGCCAAGAAAGTGATATCCATAATAATATAGTATTATACAAAACTGATACAAATTGTATCTCGCGGGCTCGAGTCCGGTAATTACAAACGTCAGTTGATGCTATATCAATTAGTGCGTGCCAGATGCCTTTCCACAGTAAACCAGTTTCGGTCCTTTTTATCGCCAGGCTTTGTCTTTGCAATACCAACCTATGCGTTCATTCGTTGGAAAAAAATGGAACCTACCTGTTATACAAAGCGGTTGACAATACGGTACACATGCACACACTGACAGTCTTTGAATGCAGACGGAGCGCGCGTGTGTCCGCGAGCGCCAATCGACGGGCACTGGCCCAGCCGCCTTAGCGCAGAACCAATAACAGTATCTTCTAAAACGTACGGAACCTTCATTCCGACCGAAGACTCTACAAATTAACTAAAACAAGCACGCGATTTTGAAACGTTTATTGAACGCGCTGCAGTCCAATTCTGTATAATCGGAGATCGACAACCGCGAATAGCAATATTCGTATGTAAGTTGTAGAGATAAAGTTTGTTTTACATTGTGGGTTGGTTCGAGTGTACGAGGCGGTGTGGCTTGGTAGTCGCGACGAGCCAGCGGGTTCAAGCTCGCACGAGCCGAACAGCTGATGGTGCCGGCTGGTTCGACGCACACCTGTGCTTGAAGTTGAATGCTGTTTCTTTGCATGCCACAGCTTGCGTAGTAAGGCTTGAGGATATCACAAACTATACTTGCGAAAATTGCTTATATACTTAAATTGTATCAATAAGATAATTTTCTGTGTAATTTTTTACTAACTACGTAGTTATAGTTTTTAAAACTATCATGGTTATTAACATAGATTTCACTTAAAACGGGATATTTACCATGATTTGTGAGTTTTATTGATTCCCGATATTTCGGCGCAGTTACATGCACCATAGTGCAATAAAACAAAACCGTAAGTTCGAAACACTTTTGAGTAAGCAAAGACGAGATGTCCCCTACCATGATGATAACTCACCAGAAACTAGAACTGTTATTAACTTGTCTGACAAGGTTTTAAATGAGTCGGCTTTTAAGGTGTTGGAAAAGGGTTTGAATTATGCCCCTACCACGAAACGCATCCCTTATGAAAAAGTGATCGGGAGTGTCGAGGAAGTAATCCGGTACAACAGGATACCTACAGGTGATGCTGAGTCTTTAAGGCAAGACATTGCCTTTGTACTGCGGCATGCTAAACCTCCTGAACCAAACATCACGGGCGAAGAGTTGTTGGCACTTAGTGACTTGCGCCAAGATAAAGACCTGATAATTCTGAAAGCTGACAAAGGTAATGCTACGGTGGTCATGAACGTCTCTGAATACGAAGGTAAAATCCATACCTTGCTGAATGATACCAACACATACAAACAGGTTAATTATAACCCTACAGCTCGAACGCATCGAAGTACCCAAAAACTAATAAGAGAGTGTCAGCATGCTATTGGGGATGAGGTCACAAAGTTTTTGTTGCGTCCTCGTAACATCCAGCCGCCCAAACTGTATGGTTTACCTAAAGTGCACAAGCAGAATGCTCCCTTGCGACCAATTGTGAGTCAAATAGACTCACCCACATATGATTTAGCGAAGCATGTGGCGGGAGTGCTACAACCTACAGTGGGATTTACATCGTCTTTTGTAAAAGACTCTCGCCATTTTATACAGACACTGAAGCAGGCAGAGGTATGTGAGAATGAGACAATGGTTAGTTTTGATGTTGAGTCTCTCTTCACAAATGTCCCCATAGCTGACTGTATAAAAGTAATAGAGGCGACAATACTGAAAAACGGTATCCCTGCAGAGTATGCCAGAATGTTACAACATATTCTCTCTACCAACTATTTTATATATAGGGGAAACTATTATCTCCAAATAGACGGTGTAGCAATGGGAAGTCCGGTTGCTCCCGTAGTGGCAAACATTTGGATGGAGTATTTTGAGAGCTTGGCTATTTCCACTGCCCCTTTACCTGTTAAGTTGTGGAAGAGGTATGTAGATGACGTTTATTGTATTTTGGAAGGGAAGCAACGGGAGATTGAAATTCTTTTGGCACACCTTAATGGAGTACACAGTAAGATGAAATTTACATATGAAATGGAAGACGACCGTCGTTTGGCGTTTCTAGACGTATCGGTACAGGTTCGAGAAGATGGTAGTTTAGGCCACTCTGTTTACCGCAAACCTACGCATACGGACCGGTATCTGCATGCTAACTCTCACCACCATCCGCGGCACCTCGATTCCGTTGTAACCTCGCTCACTAACCGAGCATTCGATTTGTGTGATGATGAGCACATACAAGGAGAGTTGGTGCATGTCGAGAAAGTTTTACGTAAGAACGGATACAAGCTTCGAACGTTTCCATCTAGAACCAAGCCAAAACCCCAAAGATGCAGAGTAGAAAGAAAGCCAGCTTTTCTACCGTATATCAGAGGAGTTACGGACAAAATTGCTAAAGTCCTAGGCAAATTGTCCGTTAAAACCATCTTTACTCCTCTAAAGAAGATCTCACACTACCTGCGGTCACCAAAAGATAGTTTTCCACTGGAAAAACCAGGAGTGTATAAGATTGACTGTAGCTGTGGGAGTTCATATATTGGTCAAACAAAACGTACGATAGCTTGTCGAGTGAAGGAACACATCAGGGCGATCAAGAACATTGACATACAAAAGTCAGCCGTAGCAGAACACATTTTGGAATCGGGTTCGAATCACTGGATTGAACTACACAATCCACAAGTAATCTCGACAGAACGCCATTACATACCAAGAATGGTTCAAGAGGCTATCGAGATTACTAAACACAGGAATTTCAATCGAGAAGATGGTTTTAAATTGTCTGGAGTCTGGAATCCTGTGGTGAGAATGTGTAGGAGACAAAAACCGGTGGTACCGCCTGTGCGCCCTGATACTGTTAGTGTCGTGTGTCGAAATCGAGTTGTGTGTGAGAATGAAACCGATGGTAGTATCGGTCGCAATAAAAGACTAAGAAAGAGGGTGGACAGATTTGTCTGTCAATAGTTATAAGAGCTACCCGCAAAGACTTCAGTTCTCCCGTGATCATGGTGCATGTAACTGCGCCGAAATATCGGGAATCAATAAAACTCACAAATCATGGTAAATATCCCGTTTTAAGTGAAATCTAAACTACGTAGTTAATAATTTTATTAGAGCGATGCTTTTTTTAAGTTACAAGTAAAACTCTACCATTTTTAGACCGGCCCCAAAACTACCCGCCCAATGTGTGGATCGAGAACATAACGTTGGCCCCAATTTTAGGCCAACGTTAGTCGTTGTGTACGGTTTTTTAATCGCTCCTCTTCACAATAAAAAAAAAAAATCTAACCAACATTTGCAAGTGGTTCCACACGTTGCCAAAGTGTGAAGTTAGTTTAGTCAGAATAAATATAGTTCTATAAGATTCTGCAGTAGCCTAATCATAAATAGGTACGGCTCACATTCACATACATTAACACGAGGACGATTCGAGTTTTTTGCGGTTTTCACATGAATCTCGTATCATGTAAAATGACGATACGGCAAAAAGCACCTTGTTCTAACGATAATTGTATTTTTTTTCTGACGAACAGTCAACGACACGGATTCCGTCATTCCTTGTGAATTTGCCGGTACTCAAACTTCAGACGGTAACGATAACTGGGGTTTTTCCCACTAGTCCTACCGAGTTGTCTTACCAGTAAAATTACTGGGAAATTTCTTCCGAACAGACTTACTGATAGTATGATTTCGCTGGGTGTCAATGTTCGGTAATTTACTAAGGTAATGATGTTGATACTAGGCTACTTTCGCTAAATCTGATTTCAATGGATTTCCGTTCACAACACATACCTTACCTACCTTCAGCAGATTCTACGGTGACTGTGTCAGCCCCCACTCTCTCTTTCCCTCGCGTGCAATGCGCGCGCGCACGCTTGCAGTAGCAATAATAGCACGCAGTACGAATGAACTCCGTGTGAATGTATTGTGGCGCATATCTACTGTTGTTAGGTCACTGAGATAGGTACAGCAAATATACGGTGCTCATGACAATCTACAGGTCACCTAGATTGATTAGTAGTTTCTACAGGGTGAGTAGGTACTCTCGACCGCCCTCTGAGGGTAAATTTAAGCGGCTATTGTTATGAAAAATTTTGTTAGGAGTCACGGGCTAGATTTTGATAAAAAAACTTAGTACCTACATAAAAAAGAAAAAAAAATTTTTTTTCGAAAAAGTTGTTTTTGCATATTTAGATTTTTTTTCTGTTAGCAAACGAATACTGGAACATAGCAATGGGTCCAAAGTTGTTGGAACGCTTAAAAATTATAATTTTTGTTTTCATACAAAATATCTGACGAATATCTGACGACTGCCAGACTACAGGGGCATTTAAAAAATTAAAAAAAACACAATTTTAATAAATTTCTTATCATCTATACATTTTTAAGTGTTCCAAAGTTATTAGACCCATTGTTATTTTCCAGTAATTGTTTATATCATATCTTAATAATAACCTAAATATGCAAATAAATAAATAAATAAAAAAAAAAAAATCTTGAAAAATAAAATACTTTTTCGATATTTTTACAAAATGATTTGGTAACTTTATCTGACGAACGCCCCTTCAGTCTGCCTACAGGGGCACACTTAAAAATCTTTAGATGATAAGAAATTAATTCAAATTGTGTTTTTTTTTAATTAATTTAGTCACAATGTCATTTTACTAATTTAAACAAAATCCCCTATAGAGACTGAGCTTGCTGCGATTTTGACACTAACCCTATACTAACATAGGGCACACAACTTGGGCAAAGCTATAGTATAATTATCTCAGTTCACAAATAAAACTTAGTTTAAAAAAATCGCCTCTTAACAACTTGCATCAAATCATTCAAAAACGGGGTTACCGTACGTTTAATTAAGAATTTACTTATTTTACTTGTTTACTTTTTGATTCATACCTAGCAAGTCATTTTAAAGAGTAAAGGCCCATTTACATCATACAATAATTGCATGCGAGAATTGCCTTGTCATTTTGGAACAAAAATGTTCTAAAATGGATTTGGTAAGGCAATTCTTGCATGCAATTATTGTATGATGTACAATTTACAATGCTTGTTTGACAATAAACGCAGTGGAAGCGTGCTGGGCCCATAACCTATTAATAAAGACACTTTCGGTTAACGACTGGTGTTGCCAGATTTATTTTCAATTTTTTTACTAAAATATTATATAATAATTAATTCATTCTAGGGCGAATTCACCTGCGGGGTTGGAAGATTTTTTTTATAAAACTGGGCGACGGCGACGAATGGAAATAAAATTCTAATGTATTTTAACATTGTTAAAAATAATAAGTAAATACTACATAAGGGTAAAAAAAGCACAACTTATAATATGTTATTGATTAGCACTCTCTGTCTCTCTCTTTCGCTATTGCATTCTACAGTTTGTCAGAAAGTGACAGGGACTTTTCTTAGGCGTAACAACGTTTCTTATAAGGTGCTTACTACATTTATTATGTTATTCTATTACCTAGTCGAAGCTCACTGAAGACCGAAGGGCAAGCAATTACGTACTTGTTTACCGATTATGTAATTGCTCAGTACATTCTCGATCGCATTACTTGCCAGATGAATGAGATTGTCAGATTGCCCATAATCATAAAAAAACTGTAATTTTTATTGTCATACTTATGTCAATGAACAAAGACGATGAAAGATTTGAAAGACACATTAGATAACAGGGGTTTAAAGTATGTTTAAGGCCCTAAGTTTGCCAATAGCCAACTATGGTAACAACTTTAATCGTAATACCAATGCAATTGGAGTTTGCAGAGAAAGCTATGTATGTTTGTAGTGCAGTCTGGTGTAGTATATAAGTAAGTAATTTTGAGTTTCGAATACAATAAATCGCATTGACATAACCCGAGTATTGTGGTTGTCGAGGGATCAACGGTAATCACCCTCCTGTTTATTATTAACATTAGGTTTACAGCTGTTCTAAAGAACACAACCTGTTTACTATTAGTTAGTACCTACTAACTTACAGTTACAACCTTATAAGTTATAGGAGGAACTTACTCGGGAATACAATAGTGGCAGGAACTATAAAATAAAGTTTCCTTTCCGTATTTTAGCGATAAAAAATTGTGCAATTTACTACATTATTGTGCACCTAAATTAAGCTCTATCGCGTGTCGTACGCATTTTAAATTTTATTATCACTCATTTATATCTTTTTGTTTTGTCACCTGTTTTAGGAAGCTTGGAAACGCGGTGTATGTACAACTCATAAAAGCTGTGGGTGTACCTACCTACCTTATGTAACTGGCTTACTACAGTCTCTAGCGAATTCGCAAAAAATACTTATGTATTAGCCTTAATAAAGCATTGGTTTTTTTTTATACCTATGGTTGGCTGCTACTCACTGGCTGCGCACTTAGGGCCTTTTTACCGGACCGTTAGTTCTCGTAAGCAATGTCCTAATTTAGGTTTGTATTTGTATTTGAATTTAAGTCTGACAAAGAGCGAATCACGCAAACTTTATTATTTGTTTGACAATCGTAAACGCAAACGTATCGTCCAGCTGTCAATTTGTTTAGGATTCTGATAGAATTCACTTACTGGAGAGACGTTCTTAAAAATCCTATACAAATTGACAGTTCGATGATACGTTTACGTTTACGAGAACGCTAATTGGCTAACTGTGAATAGAACTGCCATACCAGTCTAAATTTCGTATCAACTCAGTTGACACTATTGCGATAATATTTTGCTTTGAATCCGCTTACTTATTTATCTAGTGCACTCATTATGAAATTTTTTGTTCGCGTCTTACGTGAGTGTCTGGCACTGGCACTTTCACAATAATACTGTTACGACTTGATACTTCAACCTACCTCTACGTTGTATGTGCGACGTTCGATATATCAATTGACGTCGTGGCGAAGTGAGCGAGCTCAAATGTTGCGGATTCGATTCCCGCTATGGCAGACTTAGAATTAGAATTAATTTGTTTGTAATAGAAAGTACGAGTACTAACGGATTACGGTTCTACGGTGTCATAGTATGTACACTTACTCTTAGTTTGGGTATTACTCTGTGGTTTGGGCTTAGTACACAAATCCTCTGTAATATTTTGCGGGAATTTATCGTGTACTTAACAATTTTTATTAATTTGTTCATCACATAACTGCAAACGAGTTTAATGAAATCCAATTTAACTAAAGTCAGTTATACTTATCAGATCGAAATTACATTACTTACTTATGTAATTATTTCTCAAAAGATTTGCAACACAAATCATTTAAGTAGGTAGGTATAAGTAACCGTCAGTAAGCTGAGAAACATTATTCTATGCCACTATAAATATGCATTGAGTTATTCGTGATTAGGTATGTAATAGTTAACGTTAAATTAACACAATTAAAAAATAAATATGAAAGTTAAAAAGTGAAACGTTTATGAGAATGCTTTACAAAAAGTCAGAACATTCGAATGTTGTAGTCAGTTTCAAATAAACATATTTATCTAGGTACAGTAACCTAATAAATAAATAAATAAGCTATTGCATACTCTTAAAAAAATATACTTAGATAGGTATTTATTTATTATATTTGTGCCACAGGTTTTATTCATGATTTATCAATATATCAGGGCGATTATTGAATTCGGATACAATCGATTTAACTTGATTTCACTAAAAGACTGACTTATTTTGCATGAATATGACAGCTTATTGAAATCGGATTGCAACCGAGTTGCGTAATAATCACCCTACAGTTCATTTCTGTATTGGTGGCAAAAGTAACTACGACAATGTTTTAAGGGTAGGTTAGGTACTAATATAGTCAGGTAGGTATTGATTTTCATACTTTGCATTTATTAATACTTAATTTCATTAAGTAAAACCATAGCTTTACTAATCTGGGCTAATTCATTCCATTCGGCGAGTTTACGTCTGAAATGTCGACCCACGTCGCGCGTCGTGTCGACTCTACCAGACGAGTCATGTCGACATTTCTATCAAATACATTACACATCAGACTTTTGATTCTTATTCGGCTTCAACTTATAAAATGTCATAACCACAATCATTGTAATTTATTAAATACATTTACATAGGTACGTACACCTGATGAGGCGCAGAAATAATTGGAAATCGGAATGTTTTCCTTCTCTTTCACACGGACGCAGCTCACGCCCGCTCCACATACACAGTAACTTCGCCTTCGGTGATACTGTAATAATTAATGCCAGAGCTTGATACAAACTCTACCATTTTGCATTTTTGTTATTTGTAAGGACTTTTCTAGCTTTAGGATTTTTTTATGTCTGCTAATGTAAAGAGCGCTACTACGGCTGACCATAATAGTTAGGTACATTAAAGTGTCAAAAGTTCTGCGTGGTGGCACTCTGGCACTGCACTGCATCAGTAATTTCACTTGCTTGCTGGGTATAGGGAATTTAAAACACACACATTATTGCACACTACCTACTGCTTGGAATCAGAGGCAGAATAAGGTACCGCAGCACCGACTAAACAAACTTTTGCTAAAGAGTACCAATGTCGTTCGAAATTTAAAATTTAGACTGCGACCGCCTGCCATACCGTGGTCGAGCAAGGTTAGCGAGGACGATACCCGCCGAGGTCATTGTACACCGAGATTCGATGTCCTAATTGACTAATAACCTAACCTACATAAAGTAGATAGAATAGTTTGAGTTGCGTGAATCAAAATCATTGTGCTTTTATCATATTTCAGAGATTTCAGGATTTGAAGGTAAAAAGAGCGCTATCTTTTTACAGGGTGAATAAACCAGATTACTTTTTTTCACTCGTTCGTTCGTTCGTTCGTATGAGTCAGTGGCCAACTCTGGTGACAGAGTTTCTAGGCCGCCCGAAGGCCTCTGTCATGGCCTACTAACTTGGAAAAAGCCAAAAAATCTCTTTTTTTTTACTAAAAACGGGATATTTATCATGATTTGTGAGTTTTATTTTCCCGATATTTCGGCGCAGTTACATGCACCATGATCACGGGAGAACTGAAGTCCGAAATATCGGGAATCAATAAAACTCACGAATCATGGTAAATACCTATCCCGTTTTTAGTGAAAATTATGTTAATAACCATGATAGTTTTAAAAACTATATCAGATTACTTTTGCTGTAGAAACGTCCGTCAGTCGTTTTAATTATTTCTACTACCCACTGATAGGTTTAGAGTAGATACCTAGGTAAAATAATAATAATGATAATATTAACATTCAGTAACTTTCGTGAAAATAGGTCACAGTCACAGCACAGACTTTGCAAGAGCTCCTGAGGTCATTGTACCACCTACCTGCACAGAGAATGTATGTCCTAAATAAATCAAAAGTACCTAGGTACACGTACTATATAGGCTTAGGTACAGTACCTACTAGATAAGTTCATAAGTAAGTATTTCAGTTGGTAGGTACCTAAGCATTGGATGCTAATCACTCGAGAACAGTAGGTAATAATAATACCTATCTAGCTGATTATTTAAGTGTAAGGATTAGCTGACTCTACATTAGCAAATGCTAGGACAGGCAGGACAGTCAAAAACTCAGAGAAAGCAAAAACTACAATTTCTCCGAATAAAATGAATTGCAAAATGTTTATGTATTAAGTATTAAGTATAAAGTTTTATTTAACTAAGTCATAGAGTAAAGGTCCATTTACACCATACAATAATTGCATGCAAGAATTGCCTTGTCTAATTGATTTTGGAACAAAAATGTTCGAAAATGGGTTTGATATGGCAATTCTTGCATGCAATTATTGTATGGTGTAAATGGGCCATAATACTCTGTGAGTAAGTAAGTAAGGTAAGTACTACTTATGTGATGCCTACGTAATATATATGTAGAAATAGTTTAGTTAATGAATACTTAAGTTAAACTTAAGTAAATAATAAAGTTTAAATACTTATGAATAATATATATTTAGGGTCTAGTGTTTAAGTTACCTACCTAAACCTCCTATAGGTATTTTATTTATTTTAAGTACTACCTATTTATATATATATTTTTTTAATTACTTGTACACAATTAAAAATCAAACTAGTCTTGACATAACTAGGTTATTCGTTTAACCATTTCCTCGTAATTGTTTAATTAATCAGTTAATTTTGTACCTATCGCCTATTTATTCAATCCTTTGACTAAGTACCTATTTATAGAAATATTGAATTCAATAATTTTAGGACAGTCTGCGAAATTCTTTGTCCTTTAAATCATGACTGACTAATATGGCACCCGGATGATTATTCATACATTCACACCATGCAAAATAACCAGTCATCATCGAATTAGACCACACAAGGGAATAATAACTCCCGGTGAAGTCACCATTGCGATGATTCACACATTTACAACTACTCACACCAAATAACAATACGATAAGACGCGGGGAATAAAATAAAGGTTCGCAAATGGTGACTGCGAACCATTCCCCCCGCTCGATGGACCGATGAGATGGACCGGTAGATGGTGAAGGCTGAAGATCGGTCGACATGTAACTTTTTGGTGAAGGCATAACTATTATGTCCAGAAGTGGATATTATCGTGGTATAGTGGATAGCTGATAATTATTATGATGATAACATATCATGAGTAGGTTATACCAAACTTGTTGTAAATTTGCTTTCATCAAAAACCAGTGAAAAAAAAAGTAATAACTAACATTTACTGAAATAACGATTATAAATATTTATTTTGTATGTTTGTTTGTTTTAAATAGTGCTTATAAAATTAAAAAAAAACAAATTTCATAAAAAATAAACTACTTTTTTGTATTTTTAAAAATTCAGCATTTGCAACCATTTTGCAGTTCTTACAAAATTTAGTTTGTTCTGGTTTTTTTTTTAATAATTCTGGACACTCCACACAGCATTATCTAGCTGATTCTAGCTAGCCCCAAGCTAAGAAGAGCTTGTGTTATGTTATGACTTATGAGTAGTTACTAGATGACTGTACAATACAATACCTACATAGATACAATTTTTTATTATACATATGAAATACCCAGAACTGGGTGTTCTGGGTATGAATTGAACAAAAAAATATAAATTTGCAGATCGTAGAAACATTTTTATCCCAAGGTTTGGTGACAAAGTTTTAGGCTGCCCGAAGGTCAATATAATATCGTGTAATTCAACCAATTCCCCACCGACAACCGACCCGCCCCGACTTCGCACGGGTACTTAAACTATACGTATAAAACTTCGTCTTAAATCACTCTATCTTCTGATGAAAACCGCATTAAAATACGTTGCGTAGTATGAAAGATACAGAGGCATAGACGGCGCGCCCGGGGCTGGAAGCTCTTTGTTTTATACTCCTAAATTGTTAAGTTAATGATTTATTTAAACTAATAAAATTGATCTAGAATAACTAGTTCGCATCGCCCCAAGCCATAGACATAGGTAATCAATTAGTAGGCTACCTACTCAACGTAACATGGCTTCACTTTCATACAAGATTAGACAGTTGGCTAGTTTAGTATACTAATTGATTATTATCTATGGCTATGTTATTTTTGCGCTAGATTGGAGCAATTTGGTTTTGGTTTGGTTACGAGTTTCAAAAGATTTAAATTCAATAAAATCACAAGGACCACACTATAACGTCTTTTAATACGAACTACGCGAATTTACGCCACTTTTAAAACCATATAAAATAGTAGATAAATTGGCGTAAATTCGCGTAGTTCGTATTAAAAAACGTTACAAAGTCACAGACAAAGTGGTCAGTACATAGTACTTATGCAGTTATCAGACAGACATTCTAAAACTGAAGAATTCACATGCACAGTCTTTTAATAAGAATAAAAAAAGGTAATAAAGATGAATAAGTTTATAATTTTAGTTAACTAAGGTAGGTTAGCTACGTGTCAAGCAAGTCAGCTATTATTGCATGCAATTTTATAATTATCTCAATGACGCAGACAATACCAAAACAAATTAATTCTTAATAAGATTCGACCATCTTTTGGAATAACTTTAACTATGCCGCGGAATAAGAAATTACAAATACAAGTAAACTGCCAGTTTACTAGTTACGAATAACTACGATTTACTCGGAGAATATTAGCGCCTATTTGAGTTTGGTCGAATCGAACTTGGGTTAGAATTAAACCCAAAAAATAAATTAAGTAATAATTTATTCAAGAGTCGGTTGTTGTTGGCAGTGTGGCAGAACAGAAGGCAAAGCCCACAATTTGCAACTTCCTCAGAACTTTAGAAGTTAAGGGTTGCTTCAATGGTTTTAGAGGTTGCCATCTTGAACAAAATGCAATTTATTCCGTCTAGTAGTGATTTGGATCAGTTGAGCTTTCTATTCCTAGATCGATTGTAACGGTCTTCATCATACTATGTACCTTATGTACTTAACATGTATAGCTTAAAAAATAAAATAAAAAACAGACGAAAAATTTTGTAATGGATTTCCGCAAACGCCTGAATCTATCAATTATGTATAGGTTAGTAAATAATTTTTGACACAACAGAAAACCAGCGCTATGGCATGAGTTGTTCTGTCATAGCACATGCTGAGTGGTGGCCATTTTTGTTACTCTATTTTTTTAGTAATAGCTGATGTAGTTTTTAGTTGGTAACGAAATAAACGTTTTTATTATTATTATTATTATTATTATTACATTTTATTTTATTTGATTTTAGTTATTTATTTCAAGTTATATTAGCGAGGTTCTAACTCGATTAATAATTTATATCACAATATTATTTTAGATGCGAAAGTGTGCATGGGTTTGTGTGTGAATGTTTGTTACTGCTTATCTCCGTGACAACTACCTAACTACCGATTGTTTTGTTATTTGGAATTATCACGAAACTGTTTTATTAGTACTGTTCCTGTGGGATAGCATAAAAACTGCAAAAACGCAGTTGAAGCGCGCGGGTCAGCTAGTTATTTAAATGATTTTACAGAACGTTTTTTTTTAAGTCAACTGCTTTTACTTATGGAATTAACTAACTTATATAATTTTAACTTTTTCGCACACGAATTGTAAACCAAGTATATCTGTTGTATGATTATATTGTAGGTAAGTATAAATGGATTTAAATTTTCATTTTGAACACTGACAAAATTTCTAAACATAAGTATGTAATACCATATTCAGGTTTTCCCTGGAACATGCTTAAATAAAACCGTACACAACCTAGTAAGCCTTTACACATTGATGAGTTTAATCTTATTCATAATTCTCTCTGTATATTGTTAACAGACCATGTGAACTAGATTTTAGTAGTGCATACTTTTAAACAAATCAACCACTAACACAAAAACCAATCAAACTCTTTGGCTGGTTTAATTTCGAAAAAACCCGGGACCGATTGTTTAACGTGCCCTCCGAAGCACGGAAGCAATATCTAATGATATTGCTATGATACAAAAAGATACCAACTTGACTCGGTAGTCGGTTCATTCATATTTTATGAGCCGCACTAATTAGAATTATTGCATAATATAGAGTTAATTAAATTGTGTGGTAGTTATAATTAAGTAAACTAACAAGTGTTATGTAGCTAAAGTAATTTTATATTATGTAGATATTTCAGGCATATAACACGGGAGGACTCTACCTTCAGGGTTGTTCCCAGGATGACATTCTCCTACTGACTTTATTATTAATCTCTTTACCTCGTGTCTGTTGACCACGGAACACCTATCCATGTTTACGTAGATAATTCTTGGTCCTTATATCATCGTACGTAATAGATTATGCGATAGAGTATTTTAAAAAATTGAAACTTTCTTGAATTTCAATTCATATGTGGTCAAAGGTTGGAAATGTTGGAATACAATCATTTATTTATGCCATTCAACGTGGCAATGCAGCCAGCGTTCCCAACATGGGACGCGACGGAAGCGTTCCCAACATGGGAACGCTTCCGTCTGGTAGTGATTTGGATCAGTTGAGCTATCTATATGTCGTTTGTAACGGTCTTTAGATGGCTCAACTGTTTCATATGTATTTTGTATATTTTGTAATGTAATGATGTACATATTTTATTTTGTTAATAAATATCATTTATTAAAAAAAACGCAATACTTAAAATAACATTATCCAGACTTATATCTATGTGTTTCTCCAATTACAGGATGCCATGATCATTTTAAATATATATATATAAGTTATACAATTTTAAAACAGTTAATTCGTAAACAAAGAGTAGTTTAAATCTCTCGTAGCGTTAACCACGCAATTGCCTCAGAGGGGCAATTAATTATTCCACGAGGCCACAGAATAACTAATAACTACAAACCCCGCCATTGTCAGAATAGACCCAACCACCTTTGCATTTGTGAAGAAAAAAACTTTTCACGCCTATTTTGCAAATCAGCTAGCGTTACGAATATTTGGTCAAAAGTAAACGAGCTGGTACAATTTCTTTGATATTTAGTTTCAAAGACCGCTCATCAAACGTTATTAAACCCTGGCAAAAACGGAATAGGGTTGAAACTTGGTTCGTAGCAGTTGTTTATAACAGCCCGTGTGGTCTACGCTTCGTCGAGTAGCTGTCTCGTGTTTGGAGTTGAAATGTTTTATGCTAGGTAGCTAGTAGGTAAGTAGATGTGAAATCTAATGGAAACAAGTACATGTGCAATCTAATTGAAACAACTTAGCAAAAACACTATTTAATGATTGTTTTTCAGTTTGTGCAGTTCTGTTCAGTAATTATGCGACATTTAAAGTATTTTTTTATTGTCTAAATATGTATAGTATAAACAAGCGTTTAACCACCAACTCACCGGATGGTAAGTGACGGTGTGGTCGATGATGGAGCACGCTTGTCTAGAAAGAACATTTCAATCTAGCCTTGAAGACTCCTAAATATATAATGGACCGGAAAAACAGACGCCGGCAACGAGTACCATTCTTTACTTGTGTGATAATGAAAAATGAAGATGAAAAGCGTATGGTTTGGCATGGTGGGATGTCGTTTTTAACGTGGGTAGTTTATGGACACCTCATTTCATAAGTAATGATCAATTAGAGATAAATCACGGGATCCCGGGAAATACAAGTAAAAAGTTTGCCGCGATCGAGTATACAAAGACGATACCTATTGTAATGGTGCGCCTACCGCAATACTCGTTCTTGCTTAGCACTGTTGCCATCTCAGCCAATTTTTTCCGATACATTAGTAAAATATACTGAAACTCTTTTCAACTAGTTTTCCATACGTTTACGATACGACGGACGTCCATACGATTTTGAATACTAACAATATCTTAACAGATACAAGATCTTAAATGCTTAAGTAAATAAAATATCGTTTGAGTATTCGGGCGTAAATCACGTAAACTTATTTAAATAAATAAATAATACTGGACAATCCACACAGTGTCATCTAGCCCCAAGCTAAGCCGAGCTTGTGTTATAGGTAGGTGTATGACTGATAGTCTGATATTCTTAATACAGTACAATACATAGATATAAATATTTTTATACTTAAAATCTACAGGTACACGGGTTACCCTAAAACTTCATTTAAAATCAGCTCATGACGATTTACGAAATGGTTAGCTAACATATATTTGATATTTGAACACAAGGTTAGTGTACCTAACCAAAATTTGTTATAAACTAACAAAACTAAAATAAAATAATTAATTAATAAAAAATCCTGCACAAGGAATTATTCACACAAATACTAACATACACAAGTTATAATAAATAATACCTATATTATGTACAATGATCTGTAATATGGTGACCAAATAACACCAAAATACCAATACCTAGTAATTTTAAACTTTCGCTAAAATCGCTGACTGGTAAGTATCTTGACAAAATTAAATTTAATGAAAGATTTAGACAAAAGCCTTTCAACATAAACTTCGCCAGATCTAGCCAAGCGAAAGCTCAGTTGGCAACAAGCTCAATGGCCCCGTTTCGGAGGGAAGGGTAGCTTGCGCGGGGGGGTAGCGCTAAACGGGATGCGCGCCTCAATTTACATTTATGAAGTCCCGTAACGGATTCCGGGATGTTTACTTTCGATAATTAAAAACGTCTCAGGTGTGGCGTCACCCTTATGTACCGTATCTAAGTACTCAGACAGCTTTGATTGTCGTGAGTTGTGACAATTTTTTTTTTAAATTGAACTAAGCGTTCTGATTTCGTTTTATTTGCATTAGCCGAGCTTTAAAGATTAATTACGGTTCATGTCACTATTATCTGTTCTGTGGTTCAGGCTTGTATCAAGCAGTGGCCGGCCATGGTGTTCGCAAATATGTTTTGAGTTCAAAACATTGAATACTACATAAAATAAATATTTACGAAGTAAAATAAAAAAAGCATTTATTCAGAACAATTTCAATGAGCAAGTTATAAGTAAAACGATGAGACTGCAAAAAGTAGTAAAACTGTGTAGCAGCCTCAACGCCCATCTCCTGACGTAGTTACAGACTTAGACAGGTGTTCTGGCTATGAAATATAACATAATATTAATGAAAATATATAAGATATAAATAATATAGTATATAACACATGGATTACACTAATGTATAAAACAGGAAAACGAATGCGACGAATAACTGAGTTGGTATCACTGAGTATCTACTGAGTGTATATATCCAATTGACATAGATAAATATACATTTACTTAATACTTGCATATTTTTTATCATATATATTTGGTTGCACTGTAATCAGAACCCTACCACACTAGTTCTACACTTAAAAATATAAGGCTATTCTGATAACATAATCTCGCTGGTTCATTCCAAAGCTCGGTACAGTTGGTAATAATATTCTAAAATGAAGGAGAGTAACTCCCCTTTACTTTAGAACATTCTGAAATATTCAGTGATACTCGTATCTAAGCAGGGTCCCGATTCCGCTAATTCTACGCCTTTTATATTCTAATTCTAGCGGAAACAGAAAAAAATTAAGCGCTTTTTCAAAGTTGTTAGACCATGAGTACCATGACAGAGGCCTTCGGACGGCTTAAAAAAACTCTGTACAAGAGTTGGCCACTGACTCATACGAGTTTACTTACTTACTTAGCGGAATCAGGCACAACACAAGCTTGTGTCAATTTTGAAAGCACTACTGTAGTGACTGTAGTGGTAAATGGTTCTTCACGACACATTTTCCATAAAGTGGTGTGAGTTGCGGAACGGGGAGTAGGTATAGCTTTTTTACGATTCGTCAACTCACACCAGTTGGGACAAGATTTATTTATTTATTTAATAAAGATATCCAACAGAGAAAACACATATAAATACAGTAAATAAACAAAGGACTTAAATCTAAGTGTTCCCCTAATTAAAGGATGCAAACCGCAGCATGCAAAAAATTTGTAAACTCAACCAAGCTAAAAATAATTTTTTACGTACAAACATAAAAATTTATGGTGTGAGTTGACGAACGACTCAGTTTTTCTGACTTTTCTACTAAAAAATAGAATCAGTGATGTGTTTTTTGGATTAAAAATAATTATTCTTGACCATAGAAATGTCAGGTTCTTTAATACGTGTTTCTTCATGTTTTTCTTTCATCTTTTCTGGTACTTATATTAATTAAATAACAAGGACATCATCAGTAATGTGGCGTGCGTAGTGAGCATTCATCCAAGCGAACTCTGACTTCACGCTTTCACTCGCTCGTAGCAACGATTCTAATAAACCAAATCAAATGGCCTGCGACAAGCGGACCACAACGACCATTCTTCAAGTTGACGCTGACAAATGGCCTCGGTATTATATCAGCTTCGCCTCGCCCCAACGACTTGCTGTTTAACAGCCGTCAACGCGACGTAAACACTTCACAGGCGCGGCTAGACAGGACCGCGCGCTGACGTTACGGCTTGTTTGTGTACCTTACCTACGTCTTTTCATTACGTAAACCGAGAAGACCACAGAAGCATCTTTCGAATTTTTAGTTCTTGCACATGTCGGTTTCCTCACGATGTTTTCCTTCACCGTATGAGAGCACTGGCATTGCGCATATTTATATTTATATATTTTATATGGAGTATACTGAACCGTTAAGGCGAGGATATTGGTGGCCGTGCCGATACGACTGCTTCAACTTTAACCCTTCACATGATTCTGACTTTAATCTTTTTAAATAATGGCCTGTTCCTGCTGCGAATTACTAAGCCTTTTGGGTGATTCTATAAGAGCTAGTTAGTTGAAGGAGTTGTGGTATGAATTATAATGGCCATGACTACAAAAACTACTTACACACACACACTTCACATTATCGGTACCTATATCAGACTCCATTGCTGGCCTCTCAAATAATGTGTTATGACGGAAGACTGGTCTTGAGCCTAAAGGCCTTTTCCTGTCTTACCTTGCAGATTTGATGTTTAAGTTAAACCTCAATTTTTCAAGGGAATAAGACAGAAAAGGCTTGGCATAACTATTTTGATTAATGGTTAAATTATTACAGATAAAAACCTTAGCGATGTAGTGATGCTAGCTCTTCTTACATTTATTTATCTGGTTGAGCCAAAATAAGTAGGAAGAGGTAGAGAATCATTTATCACAAGGGTGACAATCGCATGCGTAGGGTATGGAGGATTTATATCCTAGACGGGTCTGCGGTTCATAGGACACCACTTCTCATTTGACTGGCGTTGCAAAGCATTCCTATATACGCTGGCCGTATGAAGGCGGTCGTAAACGAAAGAACACATTTATTTATAAGGCTGTTTTTTTTATGTCAGCAAGTGACATGACAATCAAGGCGCCCACCTGCTGTTAAGCACCACGCCTGACTATTACAGATGCAGTGCCAATCAAAGCTTAAAGTTTTTAAGTGTTTGCGTGGCACTGCATTGCGCTTATCACCCCGTGACATTGTTGTTAAGTCTCTTTCGCCCAGAAATTTCACTTGCTACAGTGCCCTTCAAACCTAAACACAATGCAGCTTGCACACTACTGCTTGGAGGTAGAATATCTGACACTGCGGTGGTACCAACCAAGACGGACTCTTGCTGAAGAGTTCTACCACCAGGTTAAGTTAAGGTTAAAGCTGGTACAATCGAATTCAAAATCACTCTTCAACACTGAGGAGATTTTGCAATTTTTTTTAGCCTCTCTGGATCGCTGTTCTAGTTCGCTTGAATTGACCGAGCTAGTTGTTACATAACGTAATACCGTGTAAATAGAGTTCAAATTTCAATGACCATTCAAGAATACGGATGTATTAATAAACTCAATATTTATATTTATTTATACTACACGTGTTTGTATGTTGAGATTAATAAATAAATAATGCTGGACAATCCACACAGCAACATCAAGCCCTAAGTTAAGTGAGCTTGTATTAGATTGAAACATGCAACTAAATTTTTAATTATGTAGGTAGTATTAATTATTTATCTAACAAATCATTAAATTTGGTTAAATTTTTGTACTCTTGGAAACAAGGTTGAATTTGGCGCCAGGTTGTCATGAAATGTCATATTCCAATAATAGCTACTTGTCCTACCGATCCGAATATGACATAAGTAGGACATAGGTACCTATTATAGGTAATCGTACTTTTGAGTGCAAGCAAACCTTGCGCCAAATTCAACCTTGTTTTCAAGAGAACTAAAATTTGACAGCAGTAAGTTGAAATTAAGCAAGAGCACTGGTGGTCTAGTGGTAGTGATCCCGCTTTCCGATCCTAAGGTCGTGGATTCAAACCCGGTCGTGCACCAATGGATTTTTCTGTTCGAAAAATTTATGTGCGCAATGCCAGTGCTCTCATACGGTGAAGGAAAACATCTTGAGGAAACCGGCATGTCCAAGAGCTAAAAATTCGAAAGACATGTGCCATCCACCAATCCGCATTGGGTCCGCGTGGTGGATTAAGACCCAATCACTCTCGCCTGAGAGTAGGCCAGTGTCCCAGCAGTGGAAACATTAGAAGGCTGTCATCTGTCATGATGATGATGATGAAGTTGAAATTGCGATTGGAGTCATTTTATTCAAGATTCTATTGATGATCCCAGGAGCTACGAACAAATAAAATGAGCTTTACAACGGAAATGAATATTATTCTAGAAAATTAGAAAGTAGAGTAGCAGAGTTCTTTGTGATAAAGCCGGAGAAGTACTACCACCATACCTATTTCTGCCGCAAAGCAGTAATGCTCGCATTGCTGTGTTCCGGTGTGAAGGGTATGGTTTCCGGTGAAATTACTGGCACATGAGGCTTTCGATCTATGCCTCAAGGTGGCAGGCAACCCGCAAGTGATTTCTCTGGTATTGCAAGCGTCCATAGGCTGCGGTAACCGCTTACCATCTTGTGGGCCGTACGCTTGGTTGCCACTTCTGTTGTTTAAAAAAAAACTCATACTAAAGTATAAGGGTGAGTTGCAACATCTAACGTTAACGTCAAATTGATCGACGACGATTGAACAATTTGACGTTAACGTTTAGATAGTGCTACTCACCCTTAGTATTTAAACTCTGAGATAACTTTTTTAGTTTTTAAATTATTATACTTACCCGCATAATTATAATCCAATATATTTTAATAGGTACAACAATCCTCAATCACTGGCCTTAGAACTGTTAGAGGGGTGTTCTATATTTCACGGGCGCGTAATAGGGAGGGGCTTGCGATGCCACCCTCGTAAAAGGGTCTCGTGCAAAGTCACAAGCAACAGCTATACTTACTTACAAAAGGAGACAAATCATGTTTAAAATGGTTTCAGGATGTCAGAGTTTTGTAACTCGAATAATCCTTATCACACTATTACCTTTAATATATGGACGCAAGGTTTCTTTTCCTTTGCGAAATATCAATATTTATTTAGAAGAGTAGTAGAGTTTTTTGTGATAGAGCTCGTCCGGGGAAGGACTACCACCATATGTACTTACCCATATCTGCCGCCAAGCAGTAATGCTCGCATTGCTGTGTTCCGGTTCGTAGGGTATGGTTTCCGGTGAAATTACAGGCACATAAGACCTTCCATCTAACGTCTCAGGGTGGGAACCTGCAAGTGAAATCTATGATGTTGCAAGCGTACAAAGGTAACCGCTTACCATCAAGTGGGCCGTCCCCTTGGTTGCCACTTTAGTGGTATAAAAAACAAGTTTCATCAAAATTGTTTTAGTTTAGAAAACGGAATGAATGAATTAATGAATTAACACTTTATTGTACACAAAAAAAATACTCATTAATACAAAATAAAAAAAAACATTAACAAAGTACAAAAATGTGAAAATTTTAAAAAATAGGTAGATACCTAATTTTTACGGATTGATATTAGGATTGAAGTTGAACATCTCGGTCTAAAGAACTTTACTGAACTCATTGAACTCACTTCATAGGTACCTAGATCAAATTTTAAACACAAAAATATCCAAACAGATTTATATTATTAGTAGGATGTTAAAACGTCTTGCTCTATCAATAAAATCCACGGAGATCAATGTTGCAACATAATTAACCTTTTCTAATTTCTCAAATTGAATAAACTAACCAAACCACAAATAAACAACTCAACTCAAAAAATAAACCTTTTGACACGGCTTTACGTGGAAGTCCCGCGCAGTAAAACCTAAAAGAAGTAACAAAGTTGACGATTATCTTTAGTTTCGTATAGAAAACGGATTGATATTAGGATAATTACCTGCCGGCCTAAACGTCCTTTGTCGGTCGCTCGGCCGAGTTCATTGATTCCCATTCTGCGCCCCTTTGCTCCTATATCACCACCCAGAGCTTCCAGACCCCCGAAAACCTACCAACCTACACCTTTCTTTTAACATTTTGCTGAAGGATGGCGGGGCGGGGCAGGCCTAGTTAGTTGGTCGCTCGGTGCCAACATGTGTTTGTGGCATTGGCCTTTATGTCGCGCCATTCAAATTTGAACTCTCAAAATACGCAATGCGGGTTATTTTTCTTGGCGATTCGTTTGGAATTTTTTAGAAATTACTTTTTGCGTAAATAATCTTGTCTCTGTTCAAGAAAGGTTTAATTACGTTATATTAATTATTGCAGTAATAAGGATCGTAATGACTGCTCCTTTGTTTTGTGATTTTAAAGCAAACGTGTCATTATTTTGCTAGTTCTAACTTTAGTTAACAGGTAGGTAACTAGGTACTATCAAGAGTAGGTTTAAGTACCTACACGACATGTTCTATCCATTGCTATTGATAAGGTATAAATTTATATAAATGTATTGCTCGCTCGTCACACCTCTGGTTATTTTATGGCCACCCTGCGTTAGGTCAACGACCATTATGGTGACTTTAAAAATTACAGTTAAGGTACATTTAGGGTTGTTGATCTCTACCATGTGACCAAACGTAGTCTCTGACAAAATCACCTCTTTTTAAACTATGTAGGTAGGTAGGCTCTGTTTTTTTATTTGGTCTTTCTCTATGACTAAAGTCATGTTAATTAATTTCTACACTTATAGTGAGTTGCACCATCTAACGTTAACGTCAAATTGTTTGACGACGATTGAACAATTTGACGTTAACGTTAGATGGTGCAACTCGCCCTAAGTAAGTGCTCTACGTTGCTTGATTGTTTATTTTTTCTAAATTAGGTCTTCCATAATGACTAACGTTATTTATAAATCATAACTAGGTAGATACATGAGTACAACAGAGCTTGATATTTTTTTATTAGATCTTCCACTTAGATTTAATAAAAATTGAAATCGATGGTTTTCCACTTTACCATAATGACAGAGGTCATCTAAAACACACAAAACACAAAAACTTGAATTTATTTTTTGGGTCAAGTTTAGTTGAAACAGCTTTATAATTATGTAGAGTTAGATGACGGATCTCTGAACTCACATTGCTGGCCCTGGGAGTCTACATATCGTGCGAAATATCGTAGTTCAGTTTATGTTGGTGACAACTAAGTCCAGAGCGTTCACTGACATATGCTGAACCACGAAAATTGTCACGATTATCGCTTTTATCCGCAAGAGTAGACCCCTGAATACAATTGTATTGTTTGGGTGCAATAGTTTTTATTATTATTGCCTTTACGATTAGAAAGGAAGGCCTTTGCCATCTATTGAAGATGATTTTCAAAGCGGCTGTTGGTTGCTCTTTTTGGATTATTCCCATCTGCTACCTAGTATTGTCCCTTTGCAATATGATGACAAATCGCACTTAGATGTGTGAAGTGCAGACGCTGCAGTGCCTAGGATTTTACGATCAGGTGCCTTACTCTTGAATCCAATGACGATTCCGTTCCAATCCCTATTTCAATATACCTACTTACAGCTGTATTTTTGCTCTTGATATCATCACTCGCCTTTACATCTATTACAGATGATTTACGCTCTTTTTTTGATCTTTTTTTGAAGATTTGCTCTTGATAACAAGGTTGAATTTGGCGCGTTTACATTCAAAAGTACGAAATGTCATATTCCAATAATTGTCCAATATCGATCGATCGCGTTCGAGGTTAAGTCCCCATGGACGTAGGGTGAGGTCCCTAACTTGTCTATACTAAACTGCTTTGTTATCATGGTATTTTTAATTCATTCATCATCACCATGGCCATCATCCACATAATATTTATGCGAATTAGATGTGGTCTTCCGTTTTGTGTTACCTTAACAAGAGGTCATTTCCCTACAGTGGGAACATAGAAGGCAGGTCATGAAAACGAGCACTTTTTTGTTGAAAAAAGTTCAATCTATCTTTTACAACAAACGGTGACAGATCAAACTTTTACTTACTGTTTGAAAAAGTTATATCTGTCACCCAACTGTCACCCTGTAAGTAAAGTGAAGTAAGTAAAGCAAAAATCTCTTTATTCAATCACATCACAAGGATGAGAGGTGAGGAGAGTAGTAGAATTCTCTGTGATAGAGCTCGTCCGGGGAAGGAGTACCACCATACCTATTTCTGCCGCCAAGCAGTAATGCTCGCATTGCTGTGTTCCGGTGTGAAGGGTATGGTTTCCGGTGAAATTACTGGCACATGAGGCTTTCGATCTTAGCCTCAAGGTGGCAACCCGCGAGTGATACCTCTGGTATTGCAAGCGTCTATAGGCTGCGGTAACCGCTTACCATGTTGTGGGCCGTACGCTTGGTTGCCACTTCAGTTGTAAATATAAAAAATAAAAAATAAAATCATTTTGAAGTGGCGAAAAGTCATCGCAATTTGTTGAAAGAGGTTGTTACTACTTTGCATTTAAAATACTTATTATTGTATAATTCAGGTTTCAGGTCTACGAATGTTTTGTTTCTCATAGGAATTAATATAACATGAGAAAATTATAACTAACCTATAATTTTAACATTGCTGGGCTTTCGTACACTAAACATAAGCTAAACTAAGATGAAGTATTGATTTTATAGTAGTAGGTTACTTTAATTTTCTAAGTGAGTCTAAGTAATTTAGGTCAAAGTGCCTAATTTATTTGAACAGAGGACGTGGCTTAGACTGTTACATTAAATATTGAAATGTTCTTGCGTTTTTATCGTAAGTTCGACACCGGACACGCTACCTGCCTAAACAAAGGTCTTCTCATTTAGCTCTATTGTGTTCGTTTAGTCAATTCTTGCGCTGAGCTGTTTGTATTTCTAATGTAGGTAGGTAACTTAAATCATTTCATCAAAGAAGCTGTCCAAAAAACATGAAACAGTACAGCTATACTACTACTGCTTTTCATAAAAACTGTCATTTTAGCAGCTTGATAATATTATTATCTTTTCTTGTCATTATTATGTCAATGAACAAAAACGATGATAAATTTTAAACAGAGGTAAGTAGGTATATTATTACGTTTATGTTTTTTTTTTATACTAAGGTTTAGAATAACAACACATTACTTACCACTAAAATGGCAACCAAGCGTACGGCCCACTTGATGGTAAGCGGTTACCTTAGCCTTTGTACGCTTGAGATAATATCATTTTATGTATCTTAGAGAGGTAATTAAATTGGTGCGGCTAATATAACACTGCAGCCATGCAGGTAGAGAGGTAGAGAGGTAATAGTGTCGATTCTGTTCTAGATTGGTAACATTTTCTAATCTAAACTAGCTAAAATTGTTGCCATTCTTTTCGCTAGTTTTAGTTAGCCATGTTAAGAAAATGCTACAACAGAATCGACAACAATATTTGATTTAGTACAAACCAACCGAGTTTAGATACAGAATAGGTAGGTACTAAGTACCTACTCAAACAAATCCTTATTAAGAAAACTAACATAACTCATTGTAAGTTAAGTACCTACTTAGGTACCTAGTACCAAGGTACTCTACCTAGTACCTACGTAGGTAGGTACCTAGGTAAGAGAAACCTGATGTAATCATAAATAAAAGCTTTAAAATCAGGATTGCTTAATAAGCCTTAACGGAATACAAAACATCAGACGGTAAACTTGATAATTGATAAAACTTGATTGCTCCACTTCGTTTCGTCGGCTCTACATTTCAATGACGCTGCCGACCGGTACCTACACCGCGCGCCCTATATTTGCGAGACCACTGGCGCCATCTCTTATCGTTGTCGCAAAATAAACTGGCTTGCTTATAACAAGCTTTTGTTTATTTTTTTAATAAAATTATTCTGTGTTGATTCAAAACTACTTTCTACATCATAAATAAATTACTCTACTTTCTTTAAATACTTTAGCATGAAAACGCTATTCTACATAACACCTTACCATTAACGTTAACTCCGTCTCTTACTTTTGGATATAATGACCTTCGAAAATATGTCTTTAATTATGACAAACAGAGATGGAGTAATTTATTTCAAACTTTCTGGAAAGAATAACAAAGTTTTCAGGCATTCCACTAGGTTTCCCCGAGTGATTAAAAAATGCATTCTACCAGTCTATGAAAAATGTTTTTACTGTCAGCTTACGTACACCTATGTTACTGTAGGTATTACTCTATGTAGGTACCTACCTATGTAGTATGTATAAAAGAAACTACTTTACCATCTACCTCATACCTATCTACTTACTTACTAAATTAGCAAAATAACACAAAATAAGTTGGTATGGTAAGTTTACCCTGTTATACCAGCTATTAACTAAATAAAAAAAAGTTTCAAACGTGTTTCCTTACAAAAGAAAAAGTGATCTACATGGTTTTACATCATTTGAGGCGTCTCTGTGTGTGTAATGGGCCGGCACCACTCCACATTGACTCCACATTATCGACTCTACCGTTTCCTTGTGTTGCGTGTGCATCGCGTGTTTTGGGTTTATCGCTAGGATTTGCGTGGTATGAAAACGGTGATGGATTGAGCTTGCTTTGGAATGCAGTTTGACGTAATAGCGAGCGCGTTACCAGCTGTGGCCGGTGGGTGATAATCATGTTCGTTTTCCTGGCATGCGCCTGCCTTGGTGCACGTCATCGGCAACCTTTGGGTCGGCGTCGCATACCGTCAACATTGGCCGAATAGTATGATAAGTATTATAATACCTACCTACCCAATCTATACAAACAAATAACAGAGTTTAAAACATATCGCTAATACGTACACTTTTTTACCAAAGTGCCTGTCAAGCTTTACCTGCTTAAAAGCTTGTGATAAATGTGTAAAGTCAAAACATATTAAAACAAAGTAAGTAAGTTCGTAAGAGTCAGTAGCCAACTCTGGTGACAGAGTTTCTAGGCGGCCCGAAGGCCTCATATATAAGGCCTCATGGCCTAACATAAAATTAGATTACCTATACCTAGATGTTCACTAAAACTTCCTCAATGTCATCCTAGGCGGACAAAACTGGATGACAGATGGGAATAATCCAAAGTAGGATCGAAGTAGGTAATCTTCTTGTAATTTGATCGGAATCCGTAGGTACCTAACCTACTATTCGAACCGGAAACCAGCAATGTGAGCTTTACTGATTGACGGCATAAAATAGGCATTACCCGGACGAGCTATCACAAATAACTGTACTAAATGTTTCTTCTATTCTATTTTACTTGTTTTTCTTCTTGTATATTTTCTTTGTTTCAAAAACAGCTCTACTCTGTCTCTTTTATTTAGTAGCAGTATATTGGTAGTACCTACCCAATTTGGCTGGGTTATGTTTGACAAACAACGACAGATAGCCCTATTCTTTCCACTCACAGGTAGTGCCCTCACTTTTTTCAAGATAATATTAATTGTTTGTATTGTTCTCCTAAACTCAGCTCTGAGGATAAAGTCAAAAAGTTTTATTCAATAACATAACAAGCATCACTTTAAAACGTCCAGGCTAGGGCAATCGCGCTCATGCCGTAAAAATAATCTAGAAACAACCGATGGGTTTTTAGGCATTATCCTTGCTGTTGTTATAGATGCCGAGTAGAGTTTGTCATGGTTTCTACGTTAAAATGAATGACGTGGGTGGTATCTACATCAAAATTTAATGATCGATGAACAAACTTGAACTAGACCTTTTTTGGGTTGGAAATAGAGTAGATACCTAGGTAGGTATGTGAAATTGTGAATACTGGTTTTTACACAGTATATTTTCGCGTAGCTTGTTGGTCATTCCCAGCAAATACTTACTTACTTAGGTACTTTAGCAAATAAACTAGGCTATCTTACGCTCTGAAAATTCAAGTATCATCCACCAATCCGCATTGGGTCCGCGGCCCAATCACTCTCGCCCGAGAGTAGGCCAGTGCAGCGGGAACATTAGAAGGCTGTCATGATGATTATATAATGATGATGATCTTACGTTCGTTGTCCTCATTTGGATGGGCTTCTGAAGGCACGTTACTTTAGGTTAGTTTGACTAATGGTAAGTATAAAATATACTTTATTTTTCTACTAAATACCAAAAAAATACAATTTCAGACGTAATAGATTATGTGCATGGCATATGTAGTACCTACCTACTTTGTAGTACTTAGTCTGGCGTATACCTAAGCAGGTAGAGTAAGTATAATAAATAATGAGGAATAAATAAATATCCAAGTTTGTTCTTAAATGAATAGACTGATGCAGTCAAAGCCATCACTGTTTTTTTCTATAATATCTAAACAAAACAATCACTCATGCGACAGCAAGCGTATACGAAAGCAAATCAAATGACTCGGACGTCTCTCCGCGAGTTTGGGGGTGCCGCAGGGACGGGTGACAGCAGGTGTCAAAACGTGACACCCGCACGTTCCCCGCGCATTCCCCGCGTTATCTCATTCCCTTTAAAACCGCAAAGACTGCAAAGAGACATCTGAGTTATAGAGTCAGAGTTAAGTCACGTTGTATTAAAAGAAGAAGAAGAAGAAGAAGTAAGTCACGTTGTATCAGCCAGCTCTAGAGGAACATGTAAGAAGAATTTGTATGAAAAGTTTACGCTACATAATTTCTAAGCAACGCGCATCAATTTATAAAAATAAAATAAAAAACTGGCAAAGAACCCTTGGACACTTTTTGAATCTACACTTATTTATGAACGAATTTCAGCTCGCTAAATACTGTTTCCTTGTCATTCCTATGTCAATTAACAAAGGCGATGACAAAATGAGGAATTTAGCTAAAAGAGACTTATAGTTCGTTAATGATAAAACCCCTTAGCATACTGTCTTCTACATTATTATTATTATTAAGAGCCTGTAGTGTCCCACGGCAGGGCAAAGGCCCTTCTTTCTCTCCATTCATAACGGTTTTTTTTTTTACTATCACACTACTGTGTACCAGTCCTATAAGTCTACTACATATTCAATCAAATATTTACCTAACGTTTTCGCACTACGCTAGAGCTAGCACAGGTTTTGTCTACATAGCCAGGTAGTCTTGATTACTACTGCACTGCAACAGACTTAAAATGAGAAAAAAAATTACTGCTGATTCTCGCCGCGAGGCAAATATCGTTTCGTATACTGGCACATAAAAACGGAGCATTATACAGAATGCGAGTGATAAAGTTGCCAGTGGTGAGTTTGTATATGAGCTTTTAGCGTTGAAGTTAAAAAGTAATATTTGTTGATAATAAGATAAAGAGAAAGGAGTTGAAGATAAATAGTTTATTTGTTCATGATAAGAGAAAGAGCGGAGATATGCCAACAGACCGTTCAATCTTTGTCTTAGTATATCAATTAATAAATAATTAAATAATTCTGGACAGTCCACACAGCATCATCTAGCCCCAAACTAAGCAGAGCTTGTGTTATGGGTACTAGATGACTGATATACCTAATACAATACAATACATAGATAGATATTTTTTTATTATACATAAAAAATACCCAGAACACCCAGGACAAATATTTGCAGATTGTTCAAAAATTTGTCCCGAGGCAGGAATCGAACCCGCAACCTACTGCACCTTCGCCGGACGCGCCACATCGGTCGTATAGTAACACTAAAATAAAAAATAACATTTAAGTATTATGAAGGTAATATTTAACTTGTTCTCTGAAGCACGGAGGCGATAAAATGCCGTTGGTATCTAGTACTGATTGGTTCAGTCCTTAGGGGCTATTATGTAATTCGGTTGCAATCTATTTCACTTGATTTCAATTAAAAACTGACGTAAGTACCTATTGTACGAATATATGACAGCTTATTGACAGTTCGCTAATTCAAATCGAATTGCAACCGAGTTGTGTAATCTTCCATAAGCTTTTTTGTAAGTTAGACAGCTCGTAGTCATGTTAAAAGACCTTGTCCACCCAACTTTACTAAAGGAGCTCTTAGGATCTACTAATCTAACTCTACTAAGGGAGGCTAGGTTTCTGTCAATGACTGACAAATAGACTTAATTGAAAAAAACATAAAATATACAAATATTTTTATTGACTCACACCCATTACAGAAAGCACTATGGTCTCTTCATACTAGGCTGAGCCTGTATCATAAGGGCCAAAAATTATATACTCGTATATATAACAGTAGCGGTTTATGATGCCTTAATATGGAAACATTCCTAACAAAAGTAATGCCTAGGTACCACGTTAAAAAGCAGACAAAGAGTAAAACTATATTTGTATTTGATTCATTTTAATAATGTAAGTCTATGTATAGCATATAATATAGGTACCTAATAATAATATATGTAATTATTATAATCATGTAGAAATTGCGCAAAAATTTACTTATCGTGATGATGACGCAGTTTTAAAACCATTATATTGCTTGACGCCCACGCGCGCGTCTCGGATTCACCGCTTTGGTGGGTGATCGCCCTTATGCCCGCCTCCCATCCACTGCGAGCGGTGCGGGCTCAGTTAAACTAGAAATTACTCGAAACTGATACGTTTGTGAGGTTTGCGTTTGCACTAAAAAAATTATCTGAATGTAGAACCAGTGGGTGCCAATTTTGAATTTGAAAACGTTCGTTCTAGAAACTGGTTTGTTTATACAAACCAGTTTCTAGAACGTTCGTTTTAATTTATATAATACAAAGCCTAGAAAGTATATTTTTTTATGCACAAATTTTCACTTCTTGCTTGAGCTCTTCATCTGGGCATTACTTATCCCTATAGCATAAAATTCCAAAATATAATAATTTCCATAGTTGGATGTGCTTCGAAGAACACGATTTGATTTGTT
Organism: Colostygia pectinataria; assembly: GCA_951394395.1. Lineage (NCBI taxonomy): Eukaryota > Metazoa > Arthropoda > Insecta > Lepidoptera > Geometridae > Colostygia > Colostygia pectinataria. The sequence goes on from OX596362.1 coordinate 9,231,751, forward strand.
TTATTTTACTTAAACCCAGACACAATCCACAAAATATTTAATACCCAGATTCCTAACACTCGAAGAGCCTATTTAAAAACTTTTTATCAGGGTTGGTTCACCCTGACTTAACCCCCTGAATATTTATACCGGGCGAAGCCCTTGGTACCTTCGTTCGTTCGTACGCCCTTCGGATCGTTCGTTATATTCATTGTTAAACCATGGGACATTACTTCAATTCTTTTACGTGATTCGGTTTCATTTGGATTTGTGAAGATATTTAAATGTTCAGTTAACTTTAAAAATAAAAACTGGGTGTGAGCGAGATTCGCGCTCTGAAAGGCCCCCAGCCATTGTTATCACACGGTCTACCTAATTGTAGGTAAAGGTACACATGTAAATATGAAACTTACCTCTACTTACTTACTTCATGTAAGTAAGTACTTTTGCGTAAGTAATTGAAAATTATATTTTAACACGTAAATTAGCCACTGAATTGTAGTAAGGAAAGGACACTATGCTATGAGTTTTTTTTTATACTTACGTTGTTTTGTCATACCAGCAGGTACTTTACTTTACGACCTAGCGCGGCTAGCGCATGCAACAATGAATCCGTTAAAACAAGCTATTCCAGCGGCATTTAGCAAATGTTGCAAATAAATAAATAAAATAAATAATAAGTAATGCTGGACAATCCACACAGCATTATCTAGCCCAAGCTAAGCAGAGCTTGTGTTATGGGTATTAAATTACTGATATGAGTACTTATTACAATACTATACATAGAGATATACATAGGTAGATATTTTTTCACAACAAATATTTGCAGTTTATGCAAACAGTTATTATATGGCGGGAATCAAACCCGCAAACTCCTGCGTCGCAGGCGGACCTTCGCTCGCCACGCCACATCATCGGTCGTTGAAATTGTACTTTGTCAATATCTAAATAATCCGTTTAGTCTAATGGATCATGAATTCATAAGACATTATTTTGCGCATTATTATTTTACGTAAGTACTACGCATGCAATCGTGCATATAGTAAAACGAATAAGCTAATATGCTTAAATTTTTATTTAGAGTCAATTACGGTATTTATGACAACGAAAATATTTTGTTTTATGTTATTTATGACAACGAAATGATCAGCCCCTTTGGACCAATCATCAATCGAAAACTAGTACCCATGATGCAACGACATCGCTATAAAAATCCCACTAATTTCATAAGTAACTTAATTTAAAAAAGCCATTACAAATCTTAAATCAACGAGCTTAAAGCTTGTATTGCGTTGGTCTGATTCAGTGACGCAAGCCTGTGTGTCAGACCTTGGGTAGATTGATTCACCTCGCTAGTCCCACCAGTATTCCACGAGTGGAGGTCGATTGTTTTGATAAATTACATTTCTAGCTAATAGCTATTAAGTACAATGTTATGAAGAATCCTGTCTAGATGACGTCGGTGGCATGGTGGAAGAGTGCTCGGTTGAAAAGCGAGTTGCTGGTTCGATCCTCGTTGCGGGACAAATGATTGCATGAGCAGCAAATATTTGTTCCTGGTTTGGGCGTTTTATGTACTTACGTATTATTATTATTCATCACGACAGCCTTCTAATGTTCCCACCGTTGGGACACTGGCCTACTCTCGAGCGATTGTGATTCCATAGGGACCCAATGCGGATTGGTGGACGATTATTATTATTATATTCTAGTGACGTAGCTGGCTGAGTTGTTCTTAACTCAAATAAGTTAAGCACTGTTCAGCGTAGTCATCATTTGGATGGGTGACCGCCAGTGGCAAATTCAACTGAGCGCTCCCGTGATTCGGATGACACGTTAAGCAGCCGGTCCCGGCTTTTTCAATGTTGTTAGGCCATGACAAAAAATTTGTACTAAAAGATAAGCAGGTTATTTTTCCTGTCCATGAATGATCACGCATGAGCCAGACGTACGGATGAATTCAATGCTGTTATACCTAATAAGCTTATTAGACTTATATTATGACTAAGCATTCATGAGTCGTATAGAACTTTTACAAACAAAGCCCTTTTTAGGGCTACGCCTGTAGCACGACCTTGCCGAACCTTCGACTTCGACAGCTTTTAATTTTTTTTGTCAAGTTTATAAATTTTGATTAAGTAAGTACCTACTAGATTAATTAGACATTAGTCGGTGGAAAAGAAGCACTAGATCCACTGACAAATAAATAATTACACGTGTAGACAGAATGGTCACGTGATATTCGCAGAACTTGTTTGTAGAAGGAACTAACTGCCTACATTACTGAGAAAACCATGTGGTCACCTGAATAACCCAAGTTCTGGCTGAAGATGAATTAATTAACACACACACACCAACCTAGTTAGAAAACGCTCTTAACGCTCACAGAACATTTTTATCGGATCCATTTGTAATTGTCTAAAAATAATAATAATAATAAATGCTTTTGTTAAGTATAAAAGACGTAAGTTCACTTATACCTTTATTGAGTAAAGGATATTTAATTACTGACAAGCCATGTAATGCTGTAACCGGAAAATTGAACGTACACGACATTGAATACTGAACGTTAATGAACTTTTAAACTTGGAACGCGGAGTTCGAAGCGAGTCGCACTCGTAAACAGATGGATTCATAAGTTTTTGAAATAAGAACTGTAATAACAAGGCTGAACCAATGAAAGCGCGCGCGATACATTTTGCTAGATAATTAAAATTAGGGTTGTATCATCCGTTATTATAAAATGGGCAAGGTTCACCAACACCATGCCATAGCTTAGGCCATAATTACACAAATAGGTCACGCACGATGAAGTTATTTGACCTTGGTGTCTGGCATAAAATCGGTTATTAACGTTAGCTGTTTAATTAAAATTTCGCTATCAACGTAATTTGTTCGAAGCTTTAATAGAGTCACTCATATTCATTTGACATTAGAATAACTCGTTTAAAAAATTAAAGTACCAGCAGTACGTAGTACTCTACTTACTAGTAGTTTGACTAGTTTTATGACTTTTTTAGAGCGGTGCTTCCAATTTTATGTTTAATCTAATCTGGTAACGCGTACCGTGTTGCTTTTAAACTGACTGCTTTATCTACATAAAGTTGGTAAAGATATGCAGAACAGTACATAACAGTTTAGTAGTCGTAAAACTAATTTCTTTGTGCGAGTGCTAGCGATCGTTTGTTTATAAGACCGAAGCGATATCGTATAGAGCTAGCCAGTGTGTGGCAGCCCTACTGAGCGTAGTGTCCCCTTCCCGCCAAGTGCACGTGCGCGACGACGGCACCCGAATGCGGCCGATTGGCGGCGGCCGTATATCATTTTCATTTCCAAAACAGCGTATATTTTTCCACTTCCATTCCAAAACCAACCTTAAACTGCAGTATTACCAGCTGTAAAATTAAAAAAAACATCAACTGCACATACGTCGTTTTAACACAATGGTACCATGCCCTCGAGACAACCGTAGCGCATGCGAAAATACTATGTCGCCTCTCTCGTGCGCGTTTTCCATTGCTTTTTTCCTTGAACTCCATATACCAAAACACTTGTATTCACATCAATATGCACCAAAAACTTAAAAGACTCTGTTTATCAAGGATGGAGTTACGGTATTTGTATATAGGTCGTTACTACTCGCTTTGTGTTGTATCTTGTTGATTTCCAAACCACTTTTATTCACATAAAAAGCGTTTTTTTGTGGATTGATAAGAGTTGACGGTTCTGTTCTAGGATTACTGATGATTGGTTCCATCTGTGTGCCACGTGATAGATTACAAATATGGGTTCAAATAATGGCGTTTGTTTATTGATCATACGCCTAATGATTTATTATCCTTTCGTTCATAGAAGGGCTCTAGGGAATTTTCGTTGATAAATAACACTAATTGGCAAAACGTACCCATTGTAATTTGAGCCTTATTTGCTTTGCTGTAGACTTGATTTATTGAGATAGTAGGTACTGAAGCTGTCTGTAATTTCGCGAGTAATCTCAGTTATTTTCTAGGTCAGCAGACACTGCGGCTACAAGACTTGTAAAACACTTTCGTTTGAATGTTTACTTGCACGAATTATTTTGGTTAAGTATATTTTGTTTAGGAAGGTACCTACATGGGTACTGCTTAAAAAAATTGGAAAAAAATTAGGTACATACCTACTTATTACCTTCTCTACTTCGAACATATAAACAAATTCTTAATGTTTTTGCTTCTCTATAATAAACAAGCAGTCCGTCCCAGCTTCGCACGGGTGCAATAAAACCGCACCCATGCAAATCCGGGGCGGATCGGTAGTGATAAATATAGCCTATTTTACTCAGGGATAATGTAGCATTCTAATGGTGAAAGAATTTTTGAAATCAGACCATTCGTTTTTGAGTTTATTCGTAACATACAAAAATACAAAATACAAATCTTTCCTCTTTATAATATTAGTACTTATAGATAAATAAAATAAATAACCCACGCGTCGTTCCAACTCCCATTTTTTTGTGTCGTAACTAGTGATCCGCCGCGGCTTCGCATGGCTTAAACTATACGTAGATATAAACCTGGGATAAACCTTTCTATTAAATCACTTTACTTTATGTAAGTAGGTTTAATGAAAACTATTATGTAAGTACATTAATCCGTTGTGTAGTTTAAAAGATCTAAGCGTAAGTAGAGACAGCAAAAAATTTGGTCTACCACCCTAAGGTAAGATTCATTTGAATGGAATAGAATTTTACAGAAACTTTTGTCAAAAGTGATAGACCACTTTCTTTGCTGACTACATAGGAGGGACAGACAGCAGCGGGATTTGAACTCGCAACCACCGCTTATCTTATATATTATATTAGTATCTATGTATGTATTCAGATCAGAGGAAAAGTATTCTTAATGTTTTAGATGTTTATAGAGACTTAGATAAAATAATTAATAATGCCATTACATTATTTAATTTTTAAACCCACTTATATTTCGTATCTTTGTCTTGCAAGCTGCAATGATATTTTTTAACGAGCTGACCCGCGCTGCTTCACCTGCGGTTTTTCAGTTTTTATGCTCTCCCCAGGCACAGTATTTTTTCCAGAATAAAAAGTAGCCTATGTGTTATTCCAGAACTTAAACTATTTACCCTACATTCCAAATTTCATTACAATCGATTAAATCATCACGGAGATACGTGGTAACAAACATTCACACACACACACACAGACTTTCGCATTTTATAATTATATAGGTTATGATTTGGAAAAAACATCATAATAATGGCAACACTTCGACATTGTAATCCACCAGTGGGACACTTATACATTATAGATCGACTTTTGAAATGAAATGAAATGAAATAAAAAACAAAAAAAATAAAATCAAGAAATGTAATGAAATGAAATGAAATTTGTTTATTTGACATAACTGACAAAAGACATAATAAAATATAAACGAAACACTTCTGACTGGAACATGACTTCACTGGTTAACTAAACAAAAAAGTTCCTAGCGCTTGTGCCTTTTTGCACAATCAAAAAATAAGTCTTATAGTGTTCTTAGTACTTTTTCGTGCAGGTAAGTAAGTAAAATATTTCATAGTACTAAACGTTGTATAATTAATTACCCTTTATTACCAGAACTGTAATGAGCCGTTACAAGCAACTTGCAGGTGTGAGGGGACGAATACCACTTGCGCTACAGCCTAGGGACCTTATTCATAAATGTATTTTAAACCTATGTTATAGCTAATGAATTTTTAATCTATTATCTTTGTTTGTTCATCGACATAAGAAAGACAAGAAGACCTAATAACTTTGAAAAAACGAGGACTGGCTGCATAACGTGCCCAAAGCATGGAACCGCTCAGTTGAAATTGCCACTGGATGGTTTGTCACCATTTGGATGGGTGACCGCCGACCGACAATTTCAACTGAACGCTCCCAATAACATAACAATCTATCAATAATAAATAAATAAATAAATAAATAATGCTGGACAATCCACACAGCAATATCTAGCCCCAAGGTAAGCTGCTGTTAAACAGAGCTGTGTTAAGCTCTGTTATATGCTCTGTTATAGTATATATACTTAATACAATACAATACATAAGTAGATAGATATTTTTTATTATATGTTGGACCACGGGCAAGGACCGGAAAATACCCAGAACACCCGGAACAAATATTTGTAGATCGTACAAACATTTGACCCGAGGAGGGAATCAAACCCGCAACCTCCGCGTCACAGGCGGCTGCGCCACATCGGTCAATGGTACAGTGTTTATTATGACTTTTAAAGTTATGGAAACATTCCATTACACACAGGACATGAAACTTATTGCCGAAATAAGGGGTGGTTCAGACAATTAGATACTGTTTAGAGCAGCGATGACGATGTAACTTCACGTAAGGGTGGCTACTCACCGCAGCCGGAAACCGAACTCGGGACTAGTCGGGACCGATGCCGATGCCGTCTTGCCGCGCAGGGTCACGGGTCACTCACCCTGAGGGGCAATGCTACCAATAAAATGACAGCCAAATATTTGCTAATAGATGTTCTGCTATACAGTCCATCTGATAGTTGGACGTTTTGCTACATGGACATTTTGCTAACTAGTCTTATTGCTCATTAGACGTTTTGAGCTGTTGGACATTTAGCTACCTAAACCTTCTGATCAGGAAGGAATTATAGTTGCATTATTGAATTTATGAGCTTATTTCAGAAATCATCGCAGGGGATTTCCGGAATAAGCTCTGCTGTCTTATTTTCTATACTTACACGGAACACTCAGGGTGTGAGTCGAGCTCGAACTTGTCCGTTTCTTATGTCCAGAGTCCAGAGCTCCGATTCCGGTAATTCTATGATGCGCATATGCAGCGAGCCTCACGCAAGCGTAACGCAAGCGTCACGCGAACGTGCAGTGAAATGTTGGTTTCATACACAGAAATGTAAATAATAAGGCATATAATAATAATATAATTTAATTTTGTACTGAATCAAGTTGTTAGTTTAAAAGAGGTTTTTTTCTTGTTTACTAAGGATAGTACGGGTGGCATTAGGTACATGGATTTTTTTTTCTTAATTCTAAAATAAGGCTACAAGATCAGCTACCGAATATTCCCAAAATACTGTCTGTATTGGCAAATAATTTCAAAAAGGCCATAAAAGGGCAAAAAACGAAAGAAAGAGAAGATAAGAAGCTCTATCTACTTATGTAAAGAAATAGCTAGTGCTTGCTGGTAAAGTGTAATGTCACGGCGAAGGCCAAAGACCTATGGTATGGTCAAAACACCGAAGGAAGTGACGTCAGTAGAACACGGAATTAACTCTAATGTGTGGCGTGGCTTACCTAGCTGACCTTTACAAATTATGTAGGCTATTGAAACACAGGAATGATTCTTTGGTGACTTGACGGGGCATAAATGCGTGTTAGAATGGAATACAGCAAAAAATGATTCCACTTGACAGTTTCTCTTTCATGCGTGTAAAATTCATAGTTTCGTGTAAAACTAGCCCTTAATGAATAGTTTATCAAGAGCTTTAAGTTGTTGCTAGCAGACCGTTCTGGAAAGCACCCTTCCTATGTAAATAACGATGGAATAATTAATAATATTTTAAATCGTTAAATAAGTCTTTCATTGGTTACCCAATTCCAATAGGTAATGCGAACAAAGTCGAAATGCTGCAGTGAACAAGAACCTGGTTTTAGAAGACCCGCCAATATGGTGGGCTCCCAAGTCTAGAACTGTTCTATTTTACGATTATATTTTACAACAAAATTAAAAGTTAGTAGTAGGTACCTGCTTGCGTCTGCAAGAAATCGCTTTTTGCGATAAGACCGCCATTTGTAGGACTATTTTATAATTATGTATGTTATAAGTATGAAAAGCTATACTATATAAATTGTGTCCTCAATAAAGTTATAAGTATTTATTTTATTTTTATATATTAACGTTTCTTGGTAGGAGGTACCACTACTAGTCTAGTAAGTAGTGTATGTGTACAGACAGTGTACCTATCTACTCACAAACACCAATAAAATGTTTACCTTAATAATCTAATTTAATTACTTAAAACTTAGCTAACTCAAATTATCGAGAACCTTTGTATTTTAATTCAGAAAAAGATGGCAACAATCATTTTAGTTAGTTTAGAAAATGTTACAACAGAATCGACACCAATTAGACCTCACTATATTGTATTGTATTGTAACATTACATAATAAGTAATACCTACGTTTTTTGTAATATAAACCTTTGACATAAGTATTATTTTAGTACTTTTGGTCGCGTTTTAAAGATACCATAGAGTACCCCTCAGAGTAAATAAACATGATTATTCTCAAGCAAATTTACAAGATACCTACTACTACCGCCATCTTGGTCTTGTCTCTGAACTAAACGTTTCTACTGTTTAGCATTAGTAGAGGATCTCTACTCAAACTTTAAAACCGGTTGACAAAGCCATTTGTTTACATAAAAAGCTTAGGTAGATACTACTCACAATAACCTTTATGATAGGAGGCAAGCCTCTTGGGGTCTGGGGCTGTGACGTCATTAAGAGGCCTAACATTCGGACAAATTAGACCCGCCTTTTGATTAGATGTGCTTCACCAAAAAAATTAACTGTAAGCAAACTCGAGAACGCCTAGACCTATTTGGCTAATTTTGGTCTTGAAATGATTGTACGCGTCAAGGGAAGGTTTAAATGGTGAGAAATTATGGAATAATTTTAAAAAATAGCGCGAGTGAAACCGCGCCGGGTCTACTAGTTAAAAATAAAAGTGAAACCTACTTACTTAAGTTTGTAGACTTATTAAAAAAAAACTGCGCATAAACGACTACAGTAACGCCATCTTTTAGAACTGGTTCAAAACTCGGTTACCTTGTTTACCTAAAACTTGTACTTGACTTTTTCGTAGAGTCGTTATGATTATTGCAAAAGGACAATTCTAAGAAAATACTCTTGGGTACCTACCTAAGTATTTTTTTTTAAACAATACTTACCTAGGTATCTAATATAATACTCTGACTAATTTTAAGAGTAGTAGAGTTCTTTGAGATAGAGCTCGTCCGGGGAAGGAATACCACCATACCTATTTCTGCCGTCAAGCAGTAATATTTGCATTGCTGTGTTCCTCCGGTGCGAAGGGTGAAATTACAGGCACTACAGTACTGAGACTTTCGATAATACGTCTCAGGTTGGCAAACCGTGAGAGATACCTCTGGTATTGCAAGCACCCATAGGCTGCGGTAATCGCTTACCATCTTGTGGGCCGTACAGTTGGTTGCCACTTTAGTTTACTTATAAAAAAAACTACGGAATGGTATGTAGAGTCTTTGTGTTCAGTTTTGTGTATAGTTATTTTAGGGTCTTGTAAATAATGTAAGTAAATAAAGCTAGTTATCTTACATAGGTAACTTACTCAAAAAAAAACACTCGTTTTCCCTTTTTTTATACCTGAAAAAAAAAATTGTACCATGACTTCAATAATTATTAATTTCATGGTACAAAATTTTTTGACAATTCAGTTTAGGTCCTAATTTAAATCGCTCTATGAGTTCATGGTAGGGGGGCAGGTAATGTGTTGGTAGGTTTTATACAAAGCCAGCTAATGAATACAAGACTTTCACAACAGAACACGATATTTCTGCGACTTTCACAATAATTCTAAAAAAGTGGGTAGTTAGGTAGTTACCTATTACTTACATAAATAATCTACACCACATTAACTTTTAATAAAACCTCCTAGTATTTATTCTGTAATAAAACCGCATCTCCCACAGTATCACTAAGATAACAGTCAAATACAAACAAGTTTCGAATTGAGATGATTAGAGTTAAAAATATTTCCTGCAACCGTACCCTTCGGGGCATTGTCGCCACCCCAAAATATTAACGAGATCAACACAAAGCAAATACGACTCTATTGTTACCCTCACAAAGTCTTGAGAGTTTGTCCAGTAATGACAGAAAAGTTATTGGAAAATACACTTTTTGCTAATCGTGTTAAGATTGACAGTTAGATGAGGGTATGCTTTCGTTCTTGTTCTCAGGGTGACTAACCACAGAGCTAATATAGTTCTGTGTGACGAACGAATTGCAATATCGCAAGGAGGTTTCATGTGTGGTACATGGTCAAACCACGGTCTTGAAAACCAGAAATCAAACCTAGAATTTATTATAATACAATGCACACAATTGATTAAACTAAAAACTAAAACAGGGCAACTCACCAGAGTAACAGTTATCCACTGACTCATACGAACTTACTTACTTACTACCACTAGACCACTAGAGTAGGTGTAACTCTACAGGTAAACAATATTTTCATCAAAATTTAATGATAGGTGGTGTCTAACCTAGGTATAAGATTTTTTGTCACCGACAATAAGCCTGTTGAAGTGGGAGTGGACGAAAAATTCGTTTGACAATCATAAACGTAAACGTATCGTCCAGCTGTCAATTTATATGAAATTTTGGTAGTTCATTTAACGTTCTAAAGAGGTGTTGTTAAAAATTATATACAAATTGGCAGAGGCAACGTGATCTGAATGGGATAAAACTAGATGACAGGTGGGAATAATAAAAAAAATCTGTAGTCATGGTATGGTACTCTTTGGCTGGTGAGACCTATATCCAGCAGTGGACTGATAAATGATGATAATGATTCTGGTCTCGGGTACCTGGCCTATTATCTTATCGAGCCATGGGTCTGGATCAAGCTGTCAGTGGCCGAGCGTTGTAAACTTTGACTGATTTAGGGAGTTACCCTTGGCCCGGGCCTAAATACTTTATTCGACACTCTCATGGCATTGATCAGAGGGGTTAGCAGTAAAACATTGCCGCGTCGGTCGGCGAAATCCAACAAACTCCTCGCAAAAGTTTGCAAACTACACAGTCTACGATTTTACCAATAAAACTATCGTGAATTTGGTATCCCACCCAAGTGACATGCAAAATTTATCAATTAGCAAATTAAAAAAAAAACTGTCTCAAAAAGCTTATTATAAAATAACCGATTATTTAGATGATAAAAAAGCTTGGGACGAATGTGCTCCAACTCCACTCGGCATCCATAAAAATAGCAAGGGTTCATGCCAAAAAAGCGATAGGAACCCAGCCGGTGTTGTTGCCAGTTCTTTTACGGCATGGGCGGGGCGTTGGAACTGGCGTAAATTTTCCTAGGTTGTTTTAAAGTGATCCTTGTGATTCAAATGAATAAAAGCACTTTTGATTTTAATTTCGATTTTTAAAGTACAAAATAAAAAATCTAAATAAAGACTATTGTAAAACATTCCATCGACGTAAAAAAAAAACTTTTAACTTTTCTTAATAAATAATAAACGTGGTAGGTCGTAGGTGTGATAATTATAAATGAGCAAGATTAGCGCTTGGTTGTAAGTTGCTTGAACTAAAAATTAATAATAGCTTTAGTAGATAAGTATACGTACCTATTTATTCTGTGTCGAAAATTTAGTAGTTTAGAATTCACTACTATGGATACCAGTCTACCTTACCTTACCTAAGTCTGCAGTCAACATTATAATGGTGACTTTCCATCACATACAAGAACCACACACTGACCATAATGAACAGGCTTACGAGTCTTAATCTCCTAAAGGTTTGGATTGAGGAGCATCTAAAAGTTAATTTTCCTAAAATCTCACAGTGAGATGTTAGAACCAGGATTCCAGACCTTCGGGATCACTTAGCTCGACACCGTTGTGATGGAAAGTTTAGTAATCGAAAGAAGCAGGGCGGGTCTTGTTATGCTGGTTTTAATGTATTTGCGTGCGTATAATTTGGGTTACACTCAGTTTGTTCCTGTAAGAATATTAAATTCTAATAAATAAATATTACTGGTTATTGCATAATGTTAATGCGGCATGAATTTTTAGCAGCTAACTTATAGTTCTAGTTAAATCTGCCATTTTGTATCTTTACGTGTTCTTTTAAATTATTAAATACCTATAACAAAAAAAATACTATTATTGATGAAAATCGCTATAAAAGTACCCCTTAAATACAGTTATAGTTCGCACAGCGGATCTAGGCTTCCGTGAAGTTAGCCGTTTGTGATGCGCAAAGACAATTTAGTTTGAAAAAGCTCCATTGCGCATCGAAACGGCTAATTTCACGACGGCCGAGATCCGTTGTGAGAGCACAGCGGATCTAGGCTTCCGTGAAGTTAGCCGTTTGTGATGCGCAAAGACAATTTAGTTTGAAAAAGCTCCATTGCGCATCGAAACGGCTAATTTCACGACGGCCGAGATCCGTTGTGAGAACTATACTTACTTACATAGAACAGTTCTGTGAACAGGGTCTTTGATTAGGTCGTTGAATAGTGCGCGATATTCAAGGAACATTTTTTAGCATGTGTGGAACACGCATGAATAAAAAAAACAACTTCCAACAAGGATAATTAATAATTGACGAGAAAAACGTAATCGATTTACTCGAGATTTTTCAGAGAAAATATACAGAAAAAAAAACATAGGTAGGTAGGTAGTACATTATTTTTTTTATATCATTCACAAACAGAGAGACAGAGACGGGGCGCGGAAAGCATCTTTATTTTATACTACGTATATCTAATATTATTATGTAGAGAATAGAGATTAAAGAACAAAGTATTCTTCTAACAATTTTATTGTATATTAATTTTGTGGTCAAAGAATAAGCATAGTTTTCACCTTGTTTTTTCTGTTCTGTGGTTTTCACCATAACAGGATTATAAAGCTGAATCTGTCGACTAGTCTAGCGATTAGTCTAGCGATCAGTCCAGCATTTGCAGCAACGACCGTTTCGCACGAAATAAAATATGTTCCCGCCACGAGGGCTTTTGTCGCTTTGTCATTTAATAAGTTTTCAAGCTGATATTTTTTGCATAATTGACAAACATTGCTGACTTTTTGTTTATAGGTTGTGTGCATAAGAAACCTGGGGTAGGTACATATTCCGTGGGACGAATGCTACTTAATTATTTGTTGATATTACCTAGGTAGTATAAACAATTAAAAAAAAATTAGGAGAGTCTTCGAACAAATTACAAACCAAAATTTACAACCCTTTCTATCTCAATCATCTACACGTGCCAAGACGAGTCATATTGTATAAAATGCCACAACAAAACTCAAAATATAATACGATAAAAACAATTGAAATCCCATGCCATGTCTTATCGGCAAGATGGCCGAAGAAAATGCTTGTCGAAATCGAATGTCAAATTCTCTTAAAAATATTTTGACATTGGTGTCGATTGTGTTGTAGCATTTTCTAAACTTAGCTAACTAAAATTATCGCGATCCTTTGTATTTTAATTCATTAGACGGCAACAATTTTAGTTCGTTTAGTTTAGAAAATGTTACAACAGAATTGACACCAGATGGTTTTTAAATAAATGGTTTTACTTGATACAAGAATGGGTAGGTCAAAAGTAGGTGGTTAAAAAAACTGATCTAAGATCTAAGGTAAACAAGTTCTAAAAATTATTTATTAAAATTACGCATTTTTGACGAACTAATATAAAATTAGTTCTTGCAGGTTCTACTAGTAAGTACCAAGCTACGATTCGTTCTTACAAAAATATTCTTCAAAGAACCAATTTCATAGTGGCCTAGGTCTTAGTAACACCATAGAGAAATTGAAAAAAAATATAAAACTAACATTAAAATACAATTTAAAATACAAAGGACCGCGTAAATTTTAGTTAGCTAAGTTTAGAAAATGCTACAACAGAATCGACATCAATGTTCTCCATATGTTTTATAATTTCAAATACTTACCAAATTCCCACACTTACTTTAGTAGTTTCGGAAAAAGCGAACTTTTCCACAAGTTTGCGGAATGCGCCGCGGGGGTGGGGCGAGGGTTGCGCAGCGCGGGAATAATCGATACCCCATAGAACCAAGTAGGGTGGACAGGCCCACAGGTTATTATCTAGTTTTGGCGCCAAATCGCTGATCGAATACTATAAATGATAAATTGTATTTATTTGCACGAACACAATGTCATATACCTAACCTAAATTGGTCTGAAAATTAAATTAGTTCATTATGTCCTACTAAAATCTTTGGCTAAAAGAGGTTTAAAGAGAGGAAAGAAATGAAGTTTAGATAGTTTTCCTACAACAGGTTCACATCACAAGATAATTTGTTTATGTATGATGTAAGTACTACATTTATCTAACAATCAGTTAGTACCTTAGTATTTCTACCATTAGTTTGCTAATTTGAAAGTGCTTTAAGAAAAATATTTAAGAACTTTAAGTTTTTTAAGGAAGACATATTATTTTAATCGCATAATTTAAAGTCAGTCAAGGACTCTACCACCTATTGCAATGATTATTAGCCAATTGTTTAGGTACAGTCAGCAAGAAAGTGGTCTATCACTTTTGACAAAAGTTTCTGTCAAATCATATGACATTCGAATGACCCTCTCCCCTCAGGGTGGTAGAGCACATTTTGTGCTGACTGTACCTAACCTACCTACTACTCACGAATATCCTAAGGATTTTTAGGAACTACCTAAATTACAGTGAAGTGTACCGTTCAATCCTTGAAACTAAATTACTTGACTTGTGTTTAGGCCGAACTTTACTTGCATTCAAAATAAAAATAAAAACTTAGTTTGACTTTAATTTTGATTAAAATTTTTTTTAACAAGAAATGTTCTGGAATGTCTTACTTATAAATATTTTAAGCCATAATACTACCTCATGGTGTAATGAAGAACTATTTCACATACAACTATTTCACAACATTCATAAATCACATAAAAATTGCCTTATTTCAAACATTCATTGTTGTCACCCTTGTCTCAAAAACTCTCTTTATGATTTGGTTCTAAATAGTTCCTCCAGTAGTGTCCCCCATTCTGTCGGATGCACGGTGCACCAGGTTCACTGACCCTTCTGTACTAACTCTTGTTTATCTCTAGAACCCTTGGATTGACTCTAGGGTTATCTTTGACCAAGGGGAACATTAAACCATGTCGAACGAATCATTATTTTACTTCAATCACTAGTAGGAAGTTTAAAACGTAGCCTTTTGCGCGCTACATGATTAATTGCACTACTTGTTACCTTTAAGTAGAGAAACCTAACCGTTCTCTGAGACACTTAAAAAAATCTTTTTCAAAGATACTATTTTCTTACCCACCCACTTTTCTGAATACTTAATATGACTGAATTTACTAGGCTAGAGCCCTAGAAGCCTAGGTACATTTAAACTTATCATGTAGGGAGTTCCGATCCGAAAATGTACTCCCAAAAGTAAAATTAAAATATCTCTAAGTACCTAATCTACCTACCTACATATTAAAAAATATATCTTGACAAAATACACAATAAAATATACTTAGGTACTTACTTACTTAAATAATATATGAATGCATTTTCGAAAACTTTTAATGATTTCTACCCAAAGACATTGAAATTTATATGCTCGAAGCTTCACCTATGAACATTATGATTCAGCTCGCAGTTATCAAATAAAACAAAAAGCTTCAATAAATCCACCAGCTATCGTGACCTCAGCTAAAGCATAGACAAATAGGCAATCTACGTAGCTGGTTAGGTAGGTAAGCAATTTAGCAGTTCGTCATAGACCTTCGAGTGTAGAGCGGCTATGATTAGCTGTATTGTTTCGCGGTCAGGCGCCTCACGACTTCATCCAGCCTTCGTAGAGAGGTAGCCAAGTTATGTAGAAAAACAGAAGGTAGTATTTCTTATTCATAACCATTTTATAATCTTCATCTAGCTAAATATAAATTGCTAAGAGCCGATTTCACTTCATCCAGCCTTCGTAGAGAGGTAGCCAAGTAATGTAAGTAGAAAAATAGTAGGTAATTAGTAAGTTTATTCATATCAATCGTATATACCTCACCTAGCTAAATAAATAGCTAAGAGCCGATTTCACCATTCTAATTGAACGGCGTTTAGCTTCAAACTGGGTTCAAAATCTTTCACTAATAAAAGTTTTGATACAATTCGACAGCACTTGAACTCAGCGATGTTTGGTTTGAACGCTGAACAAATCTAAAGGAGTTGTTCGAATCGAACCGGCAACCTCCGCGTCGCAGGCGGACCTGCGCCCGCTGCGCCACATCGGTCATCAAATAGATATGTATAGTTCGCAGAGCGGATCTAGGCTTCCGTGAAGTTAGCCGTTTGTGATGCGCAAAGACAATTTAGTTTGAAAAAGCTCCATTGCGCATCGAAACGGCTAATTCCACGACGGCCGAGATCCGTTGTGAGAACTACACATAAACCAGTCTGTCACGAATCATCTTAATTATTGATTTACATCGTTCAGAAACCACACACTAAACAATACGGCACTGCTTAGCTACGACGGAATGTAGTCTAAACTTCTGTTATAATAACTCCATTCAACATAACCCTTACAAAAAAACAGCTTCAGATATAACCCTTATACCACAGGCTTTAGAGTTCTAAAGAAAATGTTACTTTCGTGAAATGAGTTTCCGAGCAGCAGGCATAATTTTGCGGTTATGCTATCATAAACTGGATTACCGCGTCCCATCTCGAGAACTCTATCTCTAGGGAAATAAGGGGGTGTTTTGATTAAATGAGGGTCTGATAGAGCTGGTTGTGTTACTTCGAGGTGGCCGGTGATGGAGTGAGTCACATCACTATCGGCATGCATTCTTTGGCCGCATCCGTTTCTTAGTTTTATTGTGGTTTTATTTCGTTTTGGGTTCAAGTAGGTATTATGAGGCGCGTGGGTCATCATTTTAACGTTGTTACGGCTCCTCAAAAAACTCTCCTTTTTAGTAAAACACAAAATATTACCGATAAACGCACATTAAAAGGTAATAAAAAATTGCTAAAAGTCACTTTAAATTGAACTCTATCACTTTTGAAAGATGATTTGGATGAAAGTTGCATTCATCGGAATGGCATATCATTGATACCGGATGTTTTTAACCAACTTCAAAAAAAGTGGTTATCAATTCGACTATTATGTTAGTGGTTATTTATGTTTGTTACTTTTAAGCGATTTCACCGACAATTATGAATTGATTTTGATGATTCTTTTTTGTTTTTTAAGTAATATTATTTCAGAATAGGTTCCATTCCGTTCCGTCTATTTAATGTCTTAACTTATCCAGTCCCTCCAAAGGTTGTCTGGAAGAGATCGCTTATTAGCGATAAGACCGCCCATTGTACCACTTATAAGTTCTATTTTTACTCTGTCTCTACTCTTTTTCTTAGGTGTATGTACAATAAAGATATATTCTATTCTATTCTATTCTATTCATTTAATTTTATCGAAATCGGTTCAGTACTTTATGTATACTTAAATCATAAAAAAAACGTGTCAATAACTAGGTACCTACCTACATCACCGCGTAGCAAAAGTTCAGAAATCACCTTTGCATGGGGATTATACCTAAGTCTATGGGGTTTTCTGAACGTAGCCAATCTGCTGAAACATTTTATTTTAGTTTGAAGTCGGTATTTATTTTTTCTAAAAACTAATATTAATTAATAAAGAACTAAATTTTTTTATCTAACTTTTTTTTGAATGGCCTTTGCTATGTACCTACTCTGGCAAAACACAAAATATCAACATTTTTTCCAGCACATTACAGCATTAGAATTTATAGAAATTGGTTAACAACCTCAACTAAGTATTTAAACACTGGGCGACCGGTGTATCAATAATTGCAATCAACTCATAAGTTAACAGGTGGTAGGTATCCAGGTTTAAACGCTTCGGAACAACCGATTACCTATCAAAACAATCAGGCTTTGTTATAATCAAAGCTACGATTTTGCCAACGGAATTCATATCTTATTAAAATTGGGAATGGTTGGTTTTCGAGTTAGCGTTAAGCCCTAGTAAAATAACAGGAGCCCTATTGTTGCTTACGCAAAGATGTAATCTCTTTATTTTATTATTACCTGAGTGGAAAGGGACACAATGGAACTTTTCGCGTTCAATTTCGAACAGTATTCATTGGAGTTTAAAGTTGAATTTGAAATGGTATTTAATAATTACAGAAGGTTAACTTTAAAATATTTTATAACTTTGCCATACGTTATTACAATAAAGTTTAACAATGTAGGTACTTACTACAAATGTTAATACATTTTTTTATTACGATTGACGTCTTTGGTTCCGTAGACCACACGTAGACGCACTAATGTAGAGAAGAGCGGCATCTCTATCAAGTTTGAATCTAACCCCAAATTAGGTAAACTACTTACCTAATTTGGGGGTAGATTTAAATTGGTTTAGGTTCTCACTGAATCGCGGTTCCCAAACGTTAATAAAATCAACAGTTTTTCGAAATAACTCATACTCGAAAGTAATTTGTAACCCCTGATAATACTTATCTACCATGTCGATGAAAAATAACGGGAGTAAACACCACTGGGAGACCATAAAGCGCGTTGCGTGGCTTCTAAAATGTCAAAAGTTTTCCATGTTTGTGTGTTTAGCTTCGACCTCGGACTTTTGCCATTTTTTCTATCCTATATAAAAAGCTGAGTTTTACTGGCTATAATCGGGGTTATTTAATTAGATATCACGTAAAAATAAACAATTTTTTTTTATTTATGTTAGACGGCGCACGCAATGCCTTACATTACAAATGCCTCACAATAAGATCACCCAAACATTTATATAATGCTCGAAGTCTGATGCAGCACTGCATTGCATGGATTATTCCCATCTGTCACCTAGTTTTGTTCCCTTAAGTTGACAGATCGCACAAAAAAGTGCGATCTGTCACCCTTTTTGCAATTGGGTGACAGATTTTAATTTTATTTTTTTTAAAAAGTGCGATCTATCACCCTGTGAGTATCGAGGGGAGATATAAAACTATTTCAAAACTCGACCATGGCCGACTTAGAATATATTTTTTATTTATGAAAATTAACTGTTAGTTAACATTTAAATAATTTACAAAACAAGTTATTAATATTCATATCAGTCATTAGTTACAAGGGGGTTAATAATCCCCCGCAAGACATTATATTTATGGGGTGGATTCTTAGGCAATGGGCATGCGAAATGTCAAAGTTTCTCCATGTTTGCTACGAACGTGTTTCAGTTCAGTATCATTAACCTTTATTTAAAAAAAATATTTCAATTTATTTTTGGTTATTACTAGGCATTAGTTCTAGGGCTTTATTCATAAAAGAAACTGTCATTTTAGCGGCTCGCTAAGTAATACTGCGGTAGGTAATTTCTTGTAAGTCACAGACGATAATAGATTTCAAAGACCCATTAGTTAACAGAGTTTTATAGGATGTTAATGAATAAGGCCCTTAAAGGTTAATTTTTATATTTCATCTACAGCCTGACTTCACCCACAGCTGGGTATAGGATAGGCCTCCTTTAGTTAGTGCCATCTCGATCCGCGCTAGCAGCCCGCTACTTTTACTAGAAATACCTGTGTTCTAGGTACGTTCTACTTTTTAAACCTAAATAACTAGGTATTCGTTCTTATTATTACATCATCCATGATAAAGTAAGATTCAAGTCTAGTAAGTTAGATAGGTAGGTTACTACCTCCGGATTTCCGAACCAAGCCATGCTTTATTAGGTAGGTACTAGAAGTCCGTCCCAGCTTCGCGCGGGTGCAATGAACCACACCCGTGCGAAGCCGGGGCGAGTCGCTGTAATAAATATAGCCTATGTTACACAGGGATAATATAGCATTCTAATGGGGAAAGATTTTTTAAAATCGGACCAGTAGTTTTTGAGTTTATTCGTAACAAACAAAAATACAACCATACAAAAATACAAATCTTTCCTTTTTATAATATAATATTATTATTTATTATATTAGTATAGATAAGGTACGTAAGTACGGTAGGTATGTACAGCTTTAAGTTCTGCGAATTTAGAATGATAGAGTGAGAATGAGATTATATACTACCTATTCACAGGTTTCAAAGGGATAACCTCAATGTAGGTGTGCTGTGTCAAACATAATCAATTATTAATGGGACTCTACCAGAGAACAGATATTAGTACCTACCATGTAGCTCTACGTTGCCGAAGTTTGCTCTACCATAATAATATTCGCAGGTATAACGTAAACGTAGTGCATAAATTCTCTCTGGTATAACGCGCCAACCAAACAGCTAGCGCCATCTGTTATCAAGATATCGAAACCGTATATTGTATAATTTTAGATTTTAATCCGTGATACAAAAAATAAAAATAAAAATATTTTTTCCTTCTATCTAGCTAGTCTAGCACTAGGTACTAATTATTTACTTACCTACACAACGCGGGCGACTGATCGCCCGACCAGTCGACACCTCATTTTTCAAGCCACGATGTTATACCTACCACAGAGTAATAGTTATACATACCTAGTATATACCAAGGCTACAACCGCTGTGTTACTAAAAACGTATTGGTTGGACACCCAAAAATATCTCCCTAGCCCTTAGTAAAGTAGTTTGTGTAAGTATAGCTCTGAATAAGTTGGCAAGGAAAATGATATGTGTGAAGCCTTTCATACTTATGATATAGGTAGATATGATACATAAGCTTTGAGTTTCAGTTAAAATATTTATGGATTCGTGTTGAAATAGGACTTTGTCAGCTGACGTATATTGTTCTATCTTGAACTTTATTATGCAGATTTTTACGAACCCTTTTTACTTAGATAGTAACCGAGTAGACCGATGTGGCGTAGCGGGCTGCGACGCAGAGGTTGCGGGTGCGATTCCCGCCTCGGGACAAATGTTTGTATGATCTTCAAATATTTGTTCTGGGTATTTTCTATGTATAACTAAAAATATCTATCTATGTATTGTATTGTATATAAATATATATATTATGAGTCCTGTAGGTACCCATAATATACCTATAACAGCAGCTTACCTTGGGGCTTAGGGCATAGATGATGCTGTGTGGATTGTCCAGCATTATTTATTTATTTATTTATAGACGTCAATAAAAAAATATTAGATTCCTCAGATCCAGGCTTATCCGAAAATACCCGCATGTTCCCCGATTTTTTGTATTTTTCAAATTTATGATTTTTTAAGAATGTTTTCACGTAACGTTTGAAACTGATAAAAAAAATGTTTAAGTGTTTTTTTTGGGGTTTTTTTTTGTAAAATAATCTCAATATGATGTTGGTACGATCAAGCATAAAATAATCAACTTCCTAGTGCAGATTAAAAATTTAAAAACCATATTCCATGGTTTTTGTAAGTGTTTACTTAAAAACTTCAAAGGACTCATCCTATCTATTTGCTAAAATCGGCCTTCAAAAGGTGAAGATTTCCAAAGTTATAGCAACTGTAAATGATTTATCTATACTTCTAATAATATAAAGAGAGAAGATTTGTATGTTTGTATTTTTGTATTTTTGTTTGTTACGAATAAACTCAAAAACTACTCGTTCGATTTCGAAAATTCTTTCACCATTAGAATGCTACATTATCCCTGAGTAACATAGGCTTTATTAATAAGGCTTAATTTTATTTTAGAAAATAATAGAGATACCTACTAAAACTTCAATAATGTAACCCAAGGTGTAAAAAAAAATTGCCATAAAATGTCTTTCATCTCATGCGCTGCGGAAACTATTGATGATAGAACAAAAAAATGTTCTACAGTATTAAAGAACATATTGATATCTACAAAAAAGTCAGCGATACATTTTATAAGTTGATAGAAACGCCGACCAAAATCAGACCATGTATTCCATACCTTTATATTAATCCTTATCCAAATAAATCATTTCTTTCAAGACTGTTTCAATACCTGTAGATAACTGTTTAAATTATTGAAATCAGACATTCCATTCAAAAGTTATGACGAATTATAAAAATGACACTCTAAACAAAATACTATGCGCACCCGCGCGCGCGCCGTGCCCAGAGAGGGGCGTGCACATGAACTATGAAATAGGTAGCCGCGCGGCTAAAACGTGCGGTCGGCTTATGAATGACTAGCGACCCGCCCCGGCTTCGCACGGGTGCTTAAGTTTTTATTGCACCCGTGCGAAGCCGGGACGAGCCGCTAGTAGGGTTATATAACTATCTATTCGGTTGCTTGCTATATTTGTCTATTTTGTCATTATTATGGCTAAATAAAATAAGAAATGCCTTAAAAATAATCTGCAAATGGCCCTTCTATTAAAATAAACCGAAACGAATATTAATAAGTACCTACCTAGGTACTACATAATTTATATTAGGTTTTTTTTTATTAGGTCACCCATCAGAATATTAATTACACCGATACGGTTAGATCAGGTTTTTGCGTAATACATTTTGTTCTACTTCAAATCTACCCTGCTTCAAGAACTGATCGCCCCTGACGTTTACAACGTACCACACTTCGCCACCCCAACCACCCTCAGCCCACCCCCACCCGCAATGAGGAAATATTCTAATAGACAAGAGAGAAATGACACGTTTTGAACGTTGTTGTTTACTAAAAACTGATAATTGGTTTGATTGAAGGATCCTCATTTTAAAACAGTGGTGTTTTTTTCTAAAAATCCGAAACAGTGCACGAGATTGCGGAAAAACATCAGTACGCAATGCGAACTTGCAAGTTTTTTGAGAGCTAGCTCGCTATCTTTGACATTTGAAGAATTCTATCATAGAAGTTTATGTCTAAGACACATGTAAGTTACTACGCTTAGAATAATAACACGGTACTTACACGTATGATTCGACAAGAAACCGTAAGTCGGCTCGATGCTCGATTAGCGAGCTGAAAACTCCAGTTGAGAAATAAGGACAAAGGAGTCAAGTGCATGGCTTTGCGCCCGGAGTCGGTACCGTACCTAGTGTACCTACCTAGCTGCTCGACGAATCTACGATAGATACCTAATCAGAATAAGTTAGCCTTTGTACTTATGACACAGACAGAACAGGTATTAGTACTACGCATAGGACTAGTTTAGGTAGATAATCATACTTATTTATGTAGGTAAGAGCACTGGTGGTCTAGTGGTAGTGACCCCGCCTTCCGATCCTAAGGTCGTGGGTTCGAATCCGGTCGTGCACCAATGGATTTTTCGCTACGAAAAAAATATGTGCGCAATGCCAATGCTCTCATACGGTGAAGGAAAACATCGTGAGGAAACCGGCATGTCCAAGAACTAAAAAATCGAAAGACATGTGCCATCCACCAATCCGCAATGGGTCCGCGTGGTGGATCAAGACCCAATCACTCTTGCTTGAGAGTAGGCCAGTTTCCCAGCAGTGGGAACATTAGAAGGATGTCATGATGATAATGATTTATATAGGTAAGTACATACTTAGGTCACTAAAACGGGCGTCACATTTCTCAATTTCTACGATCCCGTCCGCGCCGCCGCCCCGATACATCACACTTCTTTCAAATTCATCGCGCAAAGCCAGCGTCGCCATAGTAAATGAAGTTGCAATAATTCAGACCTGTTACCGGATATGTGCCTTTCCTAGCCCCGGAGCCATCGCAGAATACCCAGCCCAACTTTTCGGACGATCAGTCGATCAACTGGTCGACTTAATTCGGTCTCAGCGTGGAGGTAAATTAGATGCTTAACTGATTGTTAATTTCTCGTTGGGTTCTGTCTGCAGAAGGCGTTTTTAGTAATTTTAGACGTAGAATTACGATAGGAACTATTCTTGACGACCTGTACTACCCCCAGTAGGTAATATTACTTAGGTAGGTAGTTACGTTCCGTTCCTCCCTACCTCTACATCAATATAACAAACAAATTATGCTGGACAATCAACACAGCATCATCTAGCCCCAAGCTAAAAAGAGCCTGTGTTATGGGTAGGTACTAGATCACTGATATACATAATACAATACATTGATGACGATTCTGTTGTAGCATTTTATAAACTTAGCTAACTAAAATTATCGCGGTCCTTTGTATTTTAATTTATTAGAAAAGGACGGCAACAATTTTAGTTACTTTAGTTTAGAAAATGTCACAACAGAATTGACACCAATACATAGATACTTAGATATTATTTTATTATAAGTAGGTACATAAGTACAGAACAACCGGAACAATCATTTGCAGATCGCACAAACATTTGTTCCAAAGCGTGGGAATCGAACCCGCATCCACCTGCGCCGCAGGCGGACTTTTGCCTGCCGTGCCACATCGCCGATGTGACATCGATCGTCAAATGACTCTACATGGACTCTACCTACTTACACCTTTTTAGCGTTACAATTTGATTTCAGTTCCTTCCTACTAATTAAAGTATTTTAAATTTTCACAGGGGACATGGTAAACATGGTATAGTTCTCACAACGGATCTCGGCCGTCGTGAAATTAGCCGTTTCGATGCGCAATGGAGCTATTTCAAACTAAATTATCTTTGCGCATCACAAACGGCTAACTTCACGGAAGCCTAGATCCGCTGTGCGAACTATACTTCAAACTAAAAACAAAACAAAGTTGACATGACTATGACAAAGAAAACGAGCAGCCATGTGACCCATCATTCCTCAGAATAATCATCTTCTTCTTCTTCTTCTAAAGAATTATCATCATTCCATTCGTGACATGACATGCCGTGACGAGCATGACATGTTAGTGACAAGAGGTCTGATGTGACAGCTCATGATGACATAATTTCTCATGATCTCGGATAAACAATCTCAAAAAAAACAGCTATCCGGACCGATAGTCTCATGAAACCTGAACAATGAAGTACCGGTCACCATCACCAAGCAGCATAGGTACCGACGAGACTGAGTCCAAGACATCTACAGTAGTAACAACAGCGTATAACAGGATCCGGCTCGGCCTGAGGCGATCCAACCCAGCGGCGATTGTGCTCTGGGCATTCCACAAGATCCCATCCAAAGACGGCCTCACGTCTCGAAGAGTGATAAACTTCCTGAAGAAGCATTACAGGGCAATCGATAACCCTGGACAGACAGGAAAGTCTATTGGAGCTATGCTGCGGTGTGCTGTGGAGTTCGGTTTGTTGGAAAAGCGTAGAAATAGATACTATCTCGCGCCTAAAAATTAATAGTAGGTAGTATGATCACCTTTTAATGTATTTTATCATGTCAATATTGTCGTGTTGATATTATTTCGCCAGTGTTATGCTGACTAAACACTGCTTCTATTAAACTATAGTACAAACTGTAAACAGTACATTTTTACCTGTCTAATTTATAATATCAAAACTATATTAACTTACGAATAAAACAAGTGTTTCAATAATAATATTTATGTAATATTTCGCTTCACAAACTTTTATTTACATGATTGCTTATAATAATATTTGTTATGTAGTATATTTCAACATCAAAACCATTAATACTTTGCAACTGTACTTATAATGATTTCATAATAATCTTTAAAAGCTTTGAATAGACAAACGCTGGAATGCTTACATACACACCTAAGCAAACAGCCAAATACTTGATTCATTTGAACTGTCCTAAACCGTGATACAGAACATTTTCGTTCAACAGTGACAACAAGATAGTATTTACAACTTTAGTAGGACACTGTAATATCAACATTTTTAATTAATGCAGTCAAGAAAAGCAAAAATATTTGCAGAAGCGCTCTTCACGAACTTCAAGCCACAGAAAATCTTTTATGCACCAATTAGTTTTTATTTTTATTTTATTTGTGCGAGGCAAAGGTCATGTTTCACTCGACTTTGGCTAAACATTCCGTCTTGACTGCATTCTTCTACAAATAGCTACTAGATAAGGAAGGGTCTACATGGGTGCCTAGAACAACAGATCCTCGTCTCCCTCGTCTAGAAGATTCGCAGAGATCGCGTCGCGTGTGTCTTGACCTGCGAGTAACATGGCTTGCTTTTTCTGTAAGGCAAAAAATAAAACTTGAAAAGCTGTTGATAAAAATTGTTATTCGGCAGATAACCCGGCAAATTAGAGTAGTCTTTTTTTGTGATACCTATTTCTGCCGTCAAGCAAGCAGTATTATAACTGATGTGTTCCAGTCCGAAGGGTATGATTACTGGTGAAATTACTGCGACTTTTGATCTACATCTCAGGACGGCAATCAAATGCTCAAGTATCTATCTATATAATTATCCTCTGGTATAGCAAGCGTCCATATGCTACTGTAACCACTCACCATCAGGTGGACTGTGATGGTTTGCTATCTAACTCCCAACACTGAAACGCCATTTGAAATATTGATACTTGAGAAAGAATTAGCTGTTTGATAAGTCACCAACTTGCAAAAACATATGTTGAAACGTTAAAATGTCATCACTTACTACTTGATTAGTTAAGTAGCTTTGATTTTTGTATTCGGGTGTAAATTGTATAAAAAAACAGTATTTAAACCTAATATCCAAAGGTCCAAATCCTGATAATGGGCTTCCAGATTTCTCTTTATTAAATATGTACGGGTTTATCACATATCCATTTTGAGTCACACTCATGTGAATCGAGTAAAAACCTAGGAAGAATAGCAAGGGAACTTACAGCTTCAGCCTTCTGCTTGATGATCTTCTTCTTGTCCTGGATCTTCTTCAGGCGGTAGAACTCCTCACGCTCCAGCTCGTCCAGCTCAGAGATGATGTAGGCGAGGGTGCGCTCCAACCGAGGAATGATCACTGGAAAGTATTATTCGGGTTTTCATTTTTTTTTATACAACCAAGGTTCGGATTCAACCAACTTTTGGAATGGTTATTTTTGTTTTTTTATAGTGTTAACCATCACAATAAGGGAATACTAAACATTATAATATCCCAAAAATTATTTCGCCTCAAGCGGCGTTATTTTTGTTTATTTTTGTTAAAAAAAACAAAAATAACCAATTGAATAAGCAATGCGACACCTCTCGTCAATGCACCTTTTTCCCTGTAGGTGAAGCTATCGGCGCTTCGAGCCGAAGACAATACATCCATCCCAATGATTATTTCGTCTAACTGAGATATATCTCGATAGCTCAATTGGTAGAGCACTCGCGTATCAAGCGGAGGTTCAAATCCCGCCAGAGGCGAAATAATTTTTGGGATATTATAATCTTTTTGCAATAACTATTCCGCGCAATAAGTTATGTCATATATACATGTAAACTGCTTCTGAGATTAAATGATAGTGACCATTTTTTTTTTCAATTTGTTCTCTCGACACACTAGATTTATCATAAATCTAGGTACACAAAAGTAAGATGAAGTGAATTAAAACCTACTTTGTGCGAGACTGGTGCCCGCGTTAGGTTTAGAAAAAAAACCTGTGTTGCGGCATATTGAACATAAACTTCCGTCATAGGAAATTTGACAAAAGAAAACTTGAAGAAACTTTTTCGATACAATATTCTGATTATACATTCAAAACTTCATTCTAATTGGACTTAAATAAATCAATAATTACTATTGTCTACAAGTGTTTTTATTGTAAAAGCGGGTATGCACTCGTGGTAGTGGCACTAGTGATAGTGGTAGCCCTCCAATTCTAAGATAGTGGATACGAATTCGGTTATGCACCAATGTATTTTTTTATTCAAAAATTATGGCGCAATGTTAGTGCTCTGATATGCACATTCGAATGATTCGTTCTTGGACATGCCGGTTTCCCCACGATGTTTTCCTTCACTGTATTAGGGCACTGGCACCAATTAATTTAAAAGCTATTGAGTTATTTCAAGAATAGTTGAGGGAACTCATACCATGCTCAATCGCGTTGACACGCCTGTTGGTGACCTTGATGACCTCATCTAGGGTCACGAAGGAAGTCTGCAGAGAAGCAAGCTCGACCAGTAGCTTGACTGCGCTCTGGAAATTCTTCTTGAGCTTGGCGAGCTGCTGGCCTCCGCGGGCGAGACCGGCGAGCTCGTACGTGTCAGAACCATCCTGGTACGACTCGAAGATTGGAAGGGTCACACCTGGAAATTAAACGGGGTAATGAGTCAGGCTTTTTTATAGTCAAACCAATCATGGAAATATTACAAGTATGAGTCAGTGGCCAACTTTGATGACAGAGTTTTTAGGCCGCCCAAAAGCCTTTGTTATGATGGCCTAATAACTTTGCAAAAGCCGGGACCAATTGCGCTCAGTTGAAATTGCCACTGGCGGTCACCCATCCAAATGGTGACTACGGGGAACAAAGCTTAACTTCGTTGATCTAAGAGAAAAACTGTGTTTATACTTGATTTTTAGTCTTGGTCTAAACTCTAATTATATGATTTTGTTTAATTGTAGTATGTGTTTTGATTCCATTGAAGTGGTCTATTGATTATGCAGCACTGTGGTCAACAACATTGAAACTGTTGGCAAAATACGATTGGAAGGCTGGCAGAAGCAAAAGGAGGCCAGCAGTAGCGGAGATGTTTTTTTGGTATTTTTTTATACTACTAAAGTGGTAACAAAGCGTACGGCCCACTTGATGGTCAGCGGTTACCGTAGCCTATGTACGCATACAACATCATAGATATCACTTGCGTGATACCACCCTGAGACGTTAGATGGAATGTCTCATGTGGCTGTAATTTCACCGGAAACCCGACCCCTCGAACCGGAATGCGAGCATTACTGCTTGGCGGCAAAAATAGGTGATAGTACTTCCCCGGACGAGCTCTACACAAACAACTCTCACACAAAGAACTCTACTACTCTTGATGATGAATTGAATATCATGGTTATAGTATTTGAAGAGCGCTCGTGACGTAGGTGGCTAAGTTGTTCCTAACAGATCAACGAAAGCACTGTTCTGCAGGGTCATCATTTAGATGGGTGACCGCCAGTGGCAATTTCAACTGAGCGCTCTCGTGCTTTGGAGGGCACGTTAAGCAGTCGGTCCTGGCTTTTTCAAAGTTGTTAGGCCATGACAGAGGCCTTCGGGCGGCCTAGAAACTCTGTCACCAGAGTTGGCCACTGACTCATACGAACGAACAAGTATTTGAAGAAGAGTGGTAATTATAATTAACATTGTAAACCATTGTAAGCCATGTAAATATTATACAGCTAGTAAAAAGACAACTACAGAAAACGAAAAGGGGTGGTATAGCATCCCAAAACCAAACCAAAAAATAATACCTCATCAAATACTGTTCCTGATGTGATAATTTTAGAGGATAAGATGAAACTGACATGGTCTAAAAAAAAAACATTGTAAATAAAAAAAACCAACAAATATAATCTTTTAGGCTAAGGTCAAGTATCCATCCACCAAGGCTAAGAAGAATAATGTAGAATCAACTATTACCACCATGCAAGCATAATGTGATGTAATTTCTACAATCTTATTTCTTTATTGCACACAAAATATTTATATTTCTATTGTTTATTTGATCACTTCAGAAGATACTCCCTATAGCTTAATAATGCCATCACCAGAGTTGGTTCATAAACAGGCAACATAAACTTGACCAAGAACTAAAAATTCATAAGACTGGTCCTGCTTGCAGGCAGAATGATTAGCAATCTACATAAAATACATACCGGCAACATTATCTTTCTTAGAACGGATCTTGATTTGAGCCTTGGTAACATTTTGAAGTACCACTTGGTTGAATTCCCCAGTTGTGAACTTAGCTTCCGCTAGTGAGAATGCGGCTTCTTTCATCACTTCACCCATAAGGGTTTTTGTCTGAAAACATCAAGTTAAGCTTAATTTGTAATATGTGCTTACAATTAGAACAGGTGCCTTGAAATTTTACCCATAGGGTAGTTCCACAGTAACGCTTCAGTGGTAAGACTATCGAGCCAAATTTATTATATATATTTTTTACAACAGCTGATTCAAAACAGCTGAGTGCGTCATTACATGAAAATAAGTGTAAAACTTACCTCAATAATTTTGCCCAGGATCATACGAAATCTCACTTGTAAGGCATCAGCCTTTTTCTTGAGAAGACCATGGCCCTTTTGTGCTCCAGCCAGACGGAACTTTATCAACATCTGAGCACTAAAATCCACGAAAGAAGCTTAACACCAGAAACACACCAGGTCAATAAATCTCAAGGATTCTGAATAAGTTACTACCTAGGAAACTTACCCTCGGGAAGGGAAAATCGCTAATCTATCTTTTCCCGACATATTGATTTAGGAATTTTCAGGTAATTTTTCCCTTTTCAGGATTTTTTGAAACCAAACCCAAATCACCTGATGACAGAAAGATAATTGATAAATTATTGTCTATGGTTAGTCTTGTGATCTCGAAATCGAAATCCACAGGTTAAAAAATTTAAAAGGACCTATACTAAAAACTATCGGAAACTCAAACACTATTTAAATATTTGGGATCGATCAGATTATCTGTTGGGTGGGTGGGATGAGATGTTGGTTAGTTTTATTATTCTTGAAAAATATATTTTCGTCAGCACTTGATTATTTGTTGTTGTTGTACTTAAATATTCAGGCAAAAGAGTATGTTGTTTATTAGGAATAGTTCTGTTTGTTTTTTCATTTTATTTTTTATTTCTAAGTACATTTTATTAAAACTGTAAATATTTATATAGCTAGATTAACGATTTGGAAATCTGTAATGTTAAATCTAAGTTTACATGAATAAATAACTAATAAACTAACTAATAAATGTTGACCCTGCGGTTTTTAACTATATTCTAATCAAATCTTGAAGACAAGTCATTTTCAGCTATTACAGCTATTTGTAAATAACATTGTCACTAATTTGATACCAAAGATAGCAGACACTCTGGTATCTTTTTTTTTCTACGTTGCCATGCGACAATCAAACTCACTACTCGACCACAGAATAGATATTTGACTTGACACTGGCGAAATATGCCACAGAGTCCATAAACGAAGAAGCTAAAGAAGAACATATGAACTATTGTGTGTGACCAAGAGAATGTAAGCACTACGTTTAGTACAGACAGCAGACCCAGACAGCTACTTGTCACAAGTAACTTGTGTGTTGTTTACGTGTGTGTACTGTGTACTGTGTGGTTGTGATGTGATTGTTAATTTATATAATTATAATTTGTATGCACTGAATAAGTATAAAAGCTAGATACAATATTATGATGGCCTACATTAACAAGTGCAGAGTTTGTCTGCTAGAAGGAGCCAAACATCCAGTGTTTGAGAGCATAGAAAGTAAACAGAGCATTCAGTTTAGGCTTTTTCAATGTTTCAAAGAACAGGTAAATCCTTAATAGCTACATAGATTATTTTTTATCTAGGTTTTATCTAGGGTCTAGGATTGTGCTGATAGACTATAGAACCTTCGAACTGTTTTAGGCTAGAAGTCTTTTATCAAGAAACAAAAAGTAAACAACATTATCCATCCTTTTAAAACTTTTTTTACTACTATTTATAGATAAAGTTATTGTCTAAAATAGCTCTGTCTCACAATCCAATAATAAACAGCGCCAATTAAACAATATAGAGAACATTTATTTTTAATTTCTTTATAGGAACTAGAATGAGTTAAATCTAGAAATAATAATGTAACTCTCTTATTAATTTTAACAGGTTTTAAAAAAAAAATACTTTCCAGATTGAAGACATAGAGGGATATCCTCGTAATATTTGTGAATCATGCAATGACTTACTGGATACAGTGTACAATTTTGTCATAAAATACCAAGAAAGCTGCAAGTTGCTAGAGAGCACACTCCAAGGTATAAAAAAAGAAGTCTGCAGTGACAACGACTCAGATAATGATTTTGTTAAGCAAGATTTGAAACAATTAAAAAATGAACCTGATTCAGACTGGCTGGAATCACCTGATGAATCTGTATGGAATCAACCTTTGGCAAAAACCAAAAATCAAGATACAATGTTGAGCAATGTTAAAGCAAAACTAAAAAATCTAAAAGAAATAGATTTTAAAAAGAAACCTGTGCATACTAATAAAACTACATGCAAAACTAGCAGTGTACCTTCATCAAAAAATGCAGAATTTAAATGTAATGGAAAAAGGTAACTCTTTAAGTAACACAGTAATTTTTGTATGCATAGAGATTTCAGTCTTAATGAGGATTTAAATGGATCTTAACTTTTAGGCTTTTTAGTTATTGTTATCATTTATCTATAAAACCAGGGTTTATGCAGTTTTTAAAAAACTGTCAACATTTTTTAATTACAGTTTAAAGCAATGTGAATCAAAGAAACTGAGTAAAGTAAAACTGAAACAAAAGCAGAATGACAAAAAACTAGTACTGCCAAAACTAAATGAAAAACTTAAAGAACAGCAAAATGACAAAAAACTAGTGTTACCAAAACCATACAACCCTCAGACAACAGACCCCCCTCCAACACTATGTGACATCTGTGGAGAAATTTGCAAGAACCCTAAAGTGCTGTCCAGACACAAGCAAAAAATGCATTACAATACAAATATGAAGTGTCCTAAATGCCCACGAACTTTAACCTCAGAATATAATTTAAAACGACATTTAAAAAGAGTTCATGATAAAAAAAAATTGTTTTGTGATCACTGTGGGCGTGGTTTTATATTCCAAGGAGAGTTGGCAACTCATGTAAAAGTAGTCCACTTAAGAATAATCAAACCAACAAAGAAACATGTTTGTGGAAAATGTAAACGGGGTTATGTTACTGTTAAAGCTCTAACCATTCACGAAAGATCTGCACACACAGGTATGCCACTAATCTACTTATATATAAAAATGAATTGCTGTGCGTTAGACTTGCTAAAACACGTCAACGGCTGGACCGTTTTGGCTCATTTTGGTCTTGAAATGTTTGTCCGAGTCCAGGGAAGGATTAAATGGTGAGAAATTATGGGAAAATTGTGGAAATAATAAAGAGTGAAACCGCGTGGGTCAACTAGTATAGAATACAAATAATTTATTTTGCACCACACAACATTATATACTAAAGAGCCAGAGCACTGTTAGTCTAGTGCTAGTTTTCACCTTTCGATCCTAAGGTTTTGTGTTCAAAACAGGTCACCAATGAATTTTACCCTGGATGAATGAAAACATTGTGAAAAATATGGCATATCCAAGTACATACTAACAATTTTAAAGGTCATGTTCTTTTCATTCCATCAGTCCACTGTCCACATCAGGTCCAGATTGATGGATGGACAAATAACATACATGCTTTGACAAATAAACTAGACACCTTTGATTAGATGGTTAGACATATTATTGTGGTGAAAGCTATTAATTTAAATTCTTAAGTACAAACAGCTTTTCTTAAAAACTGGCATTATGAAATAAGTTCTATTTTTTTTATTTATTTTTTTATTTATTACCAATTTGACAAATTATTAATACTATTTAAAGTTAGAATAATAAAACCTAAAAACCTCTATGGTTTGAGTTGGTGCTACTGTAACTTAAATAATATTATTATTTGAAATAGAGATTTGAAAACGTATCTCTGTGAGTAGGTAAGTCTAAATAGGTACATAATTATAATTTTCAATTAAATACAGTCATTAGGATTTTCGAAAAATGGGCAAGAACTTTAGCGTATTCTCCCTCATATAAAGATTTTAGAACTTGGGTTTTTTTTCTTTGTTATCCTGCATCCAGTTTTTTATTAGTGTGGTTAAAATTTGAGGTTCTATACTCTGTCACCAGACTTAGCTATTTACTGTTTATTTTAAATACGTCATTACTCAATTATTTGTTTTTTATCAGGTTTCAGGCCAGCTAGTTGTATAGAGTGTGGAGCTTCCTTTTATCATGAAGACTATTTAAAAGAGCACATGCGGTTGCACACAGGAGAGACTCCATTCAAATGCCCCATCTGTGGTAGAGGGTATGCACAGCGTGGCAACATGAGAAGTCATATGTCACATAACCATCGACTGGCTGATTTAAGTCTTGAAACTGTTAAAAATTTAAAACCAATGTGGTTTAAATTTTTAAAAAAGTCATAGTAAATAAGACAAGTCTGTCCTTGACAACAGATCTGTTTTCATTTAATTGAGGGTTATTTAATGATTATGAATAAGAGATCTTGTTAAAACAAAAGTAACTCGCGAACCGAATTTTGATTTCAGATGCCCTGCCCTACTCTTGAATCCAATGACAACTCCGATGCAATCCCATTCTTAATTTACTGCTGTCAATTTTTTTACTCTTGAGAACAAAGTTGAATTTGGCGCTAGGTTTGCTGTCAAAAGTACGAAATGTCATATTCCAATAATTGTTCAATACCGATCGCGTTCAAGAGTAAGGCCCCCAGTTCTGTATTTCTCTAATCTGTTTAATAAGATTATTAAGTTTAGTATTAGGGCGCCCATACACGTGAGCTTAAAAATGTCAATTAAATGGATAATCAGTTTATTTGTTGTCAAATTAGTACTACCTACTAAAAAAAAAAATTATCAAAAGCAGCCAAGCAGGGGCTTTCACGGTCACGCCATCGCATCGCGTCAAATGGCGTTATATAAAGCCAAGTTTTGACCGTGAATGTTGGAATACATTGGCATGATGAAATCTCTGGGCGCCAAAATCCATCCATTTAACATAGGTATTAAGTATTTTGACGTTCTTTTACCGTAAAAGAACGTCAAAATACACACCGTAAAGATTGTCTTTGGCTATTTTGTCAAAACGACAGGGGACCTCCCATTTTAGTTATTTTTCTCGTGTTATTTTAAGTTTTACGTGTTGTGTTTTGGTGGCAGTTTATCCAATTTAACTTGTTTACATAACACAAGTGTAAATTATTGAAACGGACGGGTAATGTTGGTTGGTAATTTAGTCAAAGACTTTGCAAGGGAATTTTGAAAGAAAAGAAAGAGAGGTTTTCGATTATTTACAAAAAATATAGTTCCGATTGCTTTGACAGATGGCGCTGGATCTGCCCTACTGCCATACTGGGAAAGGTTATTAAAACCAAAAAAACAGTTGGTAACTCCGTTTTTGTTTCGTCTCGTGTCAAGCGGAAGGTTGTGGGTTCATGTCCTGCTTGAGGTAAAATAATTTAACTCCAGTACGACCAAACTTAATGTACTACGTAGTACGTACTATGACTTTGACACCAGCCAGAGGTATGACAGACAGTGACAGCAGGAGCAACCAATGTTGAATTCCCTACACATTCACCATAGCTCGCCAAACGTAGTGCTTACATTCTCTTGGGCTCGCCAGTTGAGCGCCATCTAAATATACAGCTTTTTTTTATTTATTAACTTGAGACGAAAACTCTCCAGAAGTCCAGAGTCCTTAAAAGAAGAAGAAGATTTACGGCATGAGCTCTTCTCGGATTATTCTCGGACGGATTTGACTTAAATTATCGTAGCTTGTAAGATGTTTCAAAGTGATTCTTGTGATTTTATTTAATATAACTCCTATGAATTTTAATGTTGTTTTCATAAATCTGCATACAAAGACAGGGGTGATAATAATATTTGACCGCTATGTGCAAGGGCTATGTGTATATGCATGCGGTAGGTACCGTTAAGAACCTTTAGTAGGCAAGGAAGCTTCCTTGTTATTTATGCTAATAGAGCCTTTCCGTTATAAAACGGGTGAACCGATTTGAATGCTGATAAATAATAAAATTAAAAGCAAGTTTTCTAGCGATGGTTCTTAGGTACATATTTTATCCATTACATTAAAGGTTTATCAAAATCGGTACAGCTGTTTCTTATCGTTCGTTTATCGTGTGTATGTCGGTTGAGTGTCTTTATAGCAAGGAACAGTTTATCACTGTCAGACAGACTCGTAGTGCCTGTATTCGTAAGGATAATTATGTTCCTTGCTGTATTCCCTTGGTCGGACATAACGAAATTCATTTCTTAGCTGGGTTGATTATGTTGTACTTAGCATCAAAGAAGATAAGCACTGTTCCGCGAAATCATCATTTGGATGGGTGACCGCCAGTGGCAATTTCAACTGAGCGCTCCATAAAGTACATATCACAGGGGTAATTTTGAAAGAAATGCCGCCATTTCTGTTGTTTGTTTACGTCAGAGATAATTTAAGTTACTACGTTTACGTTTATGGTTTACGTTTATATGCGGCCATGGAACTAATAGTACTACCGTACTTAGCGATTGTGGCAAAGAAGCCTTCTAAGAAGAAGAAGACATGTAAACGTAGTGCCTAAATTTTCTTGGAACATGACTGACAGACAGATGATTTTGTTCCAAGATAATTTATACACTACGTTTAATTTTGTATTGTTTGCATTTTTTTGTCCGAACAAAACATACAATTTACTAAAAGTTTTTACAATTATATAACCGTTTGTTTTCTGGATAAATCTAGCTAGCTCAATAAAATGATAAATAAAAACAAATGTAGGGTTTGTTTGGTGGATGAAGCCGAACATCAAATTTTTGAGAATGTTGAAAGTAAAGAGAGCATTCATTCTAAACTCTGTCAATGTTTCAAACAAAAGGTAAGAGCTTGGAGAGAGAGTATGTTCAAAATATTAATATACATTCTTGTGAAGGAGGGTGTTGTTGTAGCACCAATTAGTGGACAAGTGGTAACTAAATTTTTATCTCCATAATATTAAAAAATAGCTCTTCCAAGTTCTGTAGCCCTACCATGAACTCTTAGAGCGGTTCAAATTAAGATCTAAACTAAATTGTCAAAACATTTTATCTCTTCTTTTCTGTTCTGTTTAACTTTGACCTAAATTTTAAAATAGTCTTTTTATTGGGAACTTACATCATTATTTATTATGTATATTAGTATGTTCATACAAGTAAAAAGAACATGCACTCCCAAGTTCCAACTCTGGTGACTTCTTTGTATTATCAAATAAATAGATTATTTATATTATTAGTAATAGGTATAGACTTTTTTAACCATATGTTTATTTTATAGTTTTTCTAATATTTTTTCAGATTGAGGATATAGAAGGATATCCACAAAAAATTTGTGAATCATGCAATGACAAACTGCATACAGTGTGGAACTTCATCACAATGTACCAAGCAAGTTGCAAGTTGCTAGAAAGTAATCTCTTATTAGTTAAAAAAGAACTTGGCGTTTATAATGACACAAATGATTTTATAAAACCAGAATTTAAATTAGAAATTTGCAAAGATGAACCAGATTCAGATGGGTTAGAATCACTTGATGAAACTGTATGGGATCAACCTCTGGCGCAAATAAAAAGACATACTGCAAGTTTAACTGATATTAAGTTAAAACTGGAAAAACTGAAAGAAATCAAATTCAAAAGAAAACCTATGCAGAAAAGTAAAAAAATATGCAAAGCTGGCAAAAC
The DNA here is from genome assembly GCA_951394395.1 of Colostygia pectinataria. NCBI lineage: Eukaryota > Metazoa > Arthropoda > Insecta > Lepidoptera > Geometridae > Colostygia > Colostygia pectinataria. The sequence goes on from OX596362.1 coordinate 9,268,804, forward strand.
AGTATTTATTCAGGAAGCAGAGTTTGATTGGAAAGGAGCAAGGTGATCAACAATTATAATGATGTAACTCTCTTCACTATAATATTGTTAAGTGCTCAGACTTTCCAAGAGAAAAACTGAAGCAGATATAGCTTACTCCATGTAATAAATAGCAGCTGGTAGTATGGCACTGTAGGAGGAGGGAAAAGAGCCTATTTAAAATAATATGATAACAAAATATTTGAGGATATTTTTACACAGCGATATCTAACCTAACCTATAAAAAATAAAACTTTAATATATAAATTACTCACTTTTAGTTAACTACCTTAAGCAACAGTCAACTTTTGATTACAGTTTTAAATCAAGCAAATTAAAGGGACCCTGTGAGGAAAGATTGAAAGAAAAACGAAAACATAATAAAACAGTTTCATCAAAAACTCCAAAATCCTCTCCAGCAAAACTATGTGACATCTGTGGAGAAATTTTCAAAGAGAGTGAAGAGCTGGCTCAGCACAAACAAAGAAAGCATTTTAGCAAACCTATGAAATGCCCTAAATGTCCACGAACTTTAGTCTCAAAATACTACTTGAAACGGCATATGAAAAGAGTTCATGAAAACAAAACATTTATATGTGACACCTGTGGGAACGCATTTGCTTATCAAGGAGAATTGAACACACATACGAGAGTAGTACACCTAAAAAAAAAGAACAAAAAGGATTATAGTTGTGATAAATGTGATAAGGTTTATACTAATGCTAAATCACTTCTTATCCATGAAAGATCTGTGCATACAGGTAATCATCATAGCCATGATAGTCTCTAATGTTTCCACTGCTGGGACACTGGCCTACTCTGAAATGAGAGTGATAGGTTTATAATCCACCATACAGAGCCAATGGCACACGTTTTTCGTAATTTTGGTTCTTATACATGTTTCACGATGTTTTTCTTCACCATTCAAAATTATGTGCTTTCAGCACGTAATTTTTTCTAGTAAAAAAATCCACAGCTATTGGTTTCGAACCAACAAATTTTAGGATCTAAACCTATCCTTTACTACCATTAAACCACCAATAGGTACTCTTTTTCTTACTCCCATTAAAATATTACGTTAAAAATAATACAAGACCATTAAGTTAGTACCTATAGGTAAAACTTGACAGTTATTCAAATCTTTCTAAATACTTATTTAAAAAGTCAAATATTCATAGGTTCTAAATTTTTCTCACAAATAAATGAATAATATGTTCTATGTCAGATAAAGATATTCGTAATCTTGCAGGTTTAAGGCCGGCTGTATGTACAGAGTGTGGAGCTTCCTTCTACCATGAAGACTATTTAAAAGAGCACATGCGGTTGCACACAGGAGAGACTCCGTTCAAGTGCCCCATCTGTGGTCGAGGGTATGCACAGCGTGGCAACATGAGAAGTCATATGTCACATAATCACAGACTAGCTGATTTAAGCCAAGAAACTATAAGTAAATTAAAACCAGGCTGGTTTAGATTTTTAAAGAAATAGTAGTCTAAAGGTTGAATGGTATAGAATTTAATAGAGGGTTAGAAGGGCCGTGACCATGAAAAATGTGGCAAAAATATGCTTACACACACACACTGATGTTATCTACGTTTAGCAAAGACCACCATCACCATACCATGACCTCTATTATCGTGTAATAAGCATTGCCGTGGATTATAAGTTATTGGCTCTTTATGTTGCACATCACAAGAGTTAATTAAACTGTATTCAAAAAAAAATACATGTGTCGATGTTCTTGCCATTTTGATTGAAAGAGAACAAATGTTTAGTTTTTTACTCGGGAGTAAGAGAGACAACATGTATTTTGTCTGTACAGTTCAAATAACTCTTGTGATGCGCAACTCAAGCAGCCACTAACTTATGTTCCGTTGCTATGCTTATTACACGTTAGTCCAGAGGTCATGATTCGGTGGACTTCGCTGACCGTCGATAACATCACTGTGTAAGTGCATTTAATCGTGTTTTTGCCGTGTTTTTCAAGTTCCGGGCCTAGAAGGGCCTTTTGACTTTTTTGTTGGTTGGTACTTTTTTTTTATGCATAGGACGACATTTTACGCCTATTTTCTACAAATTCGTCCGATGCGGAACTGTCCGCGTCTGATAGTGGACTGATGCGAATGGTGTAAGCTTACTCCTTTCAATGCGAACATATTTTATAGCAATCGGAGCACTGTTCAGGGCCTTTCCATACATATTTATATGTTTAATGGTGTTAGTGCATAAAAAAATATCAAATCTACATTTTTGTTTTATTGAAAACATTTTTAAGATCGGATGCCCATATTCCATCCTTAATCATAAAAAAAAACTGTCTTTCCAGCAGAGACATACTCGATGGTTCAAAGTCCCGCCTTTATCAAAAAAGAAGGAGAATACCTACTATCACAGAAAACATTAAAAAGTGTATCTTGATCGTAGTTCCAATGTAAATGGGCGTGTAATCATTTAGGCAAGTTTAAACTCACAAAAATTACGACAGGTGTAAAGGCGGCCTAAAAGAAAGTATTATGTCCAAAAATTCTACTGTTTTTTTGCCGTCTGACTACGTGTTAAATCGTGTCAAAGGACGAAGTTCTGATTGACGAATTGACTTTAGATAGACATCCAGTTGCCTTAGTTTGGTTAATTTATGATAAAATAAAAATCGATGAAAACAGAAACTTAGTGTAATTTTAGTCAACTATTATGATTTTAATTTCCATAGACAATAATTTTCCAAGGGTCTGAATCCAGCCCTGACTTATACGGTACTAATTTTTTTACTTGGACCCAAGAGAATGTAAGCACAGTCTTAATGTACCATGGATGGTAAGCAAGCACCATGCAGGCACCTGCACGTAGTGTATGTCTTGGGTGTATGTAGTGCTTAAATTCTCTTGGGTGCCTGCCTGCTTTGTCTAATCAGTTTGATGCTTTTGATTGAAATAATTTCTCATGTTTATTTAAAATAATACTAACTCACTATAAAATGACCAATTTACACGAAAATATGTGCAGAGTTTGTTTAGCGGATGGAGCTATACATCCAATTTTTGAGACTGTTGAAAGTAAAGAGAACGTTTATTCGTTACTCAATCTTTGTTTTAAAGAAAGGGTAATGTTTTGGTAAACACACACATCACCACACGGACCAAGCGGCCCTAACTCCGCTTGAACTTGTTACATCAACTCGATCTATAGTGTTGGTAGGTAATTTTTTTTGACATCCATTTCATATGTTTTTTTAGATCGAAGACATAGAAGGATTTCCTAGAAAAATTTGTGAATCATGCATTGAAATACTGCATACAGTTTGCAACTTCATTAAAAAATACCATGCTAGCTACAGAGTACTAGAAAGTAGTCTTCTAATTAATATTAAAAAAGAAGTTGAAAGTGACTCTGAAAATTATGTTATTAAACAAGAAACTGCATTGAGAATATGCAAAAATGAACCTGATTCAGACTGGATCGAGACACTTGATGATTCTTTATGGGACGAACCATTGGCACAAGACAAAAAGCAATACTCAAGCTTTGCAAGCGAAACAACAGCAAAACTAAAAAGTTATAAGAAAAACAATTTAAAGAAAAAGCCTGCAAGTAAAAGTGATACTGGGTGCAAAACAAGTAAAACAGCTTCATCTATTTTAGAATCAGAATTTGAATGGAATGGAGAAATATGGTGGTAATTAATTATGTTGTGAAATACTTACACAAATAAATATTAACACAAGTAATTTTTATTACAACTTTATGTTACAGTTTAAAATCAAGTAAACTACAGGGACCCAAAGAAGGAAAGAACAAAAAACAAATGAGAAAACAAATACTACCCAAACCACCAAAAGTACGACAATCACCTGAAACAAAACTATGTGACATCTGTGGAGCAATATACAAAACCAGGGATAGTTTAGCACATCACAAGCTAATTAAACATTTTAATAAACCAGTGAAATGTTCAATGTGCCCAAGAACCCTTAGCTCGGAAGTTAACTGGAAACGGCATTTAAGAACATCTCATGCAGATAAAAAATTTATTTGTGATAGCTGTGGGGCTGCATTCACTTTCCAAGCAGTGTTGAATAACCATATAAAACAAGTCCACCTTAAAATACGGAAATCACTAAAGCGTTATCCTTGTGATATTTGTGATAAGACATTTATTACACAAAAACTACTTATTATCCATGAAAGATCAGCACACACAGGTTAATCTGATGAATAATTTTCCAACAATTTATATAGCTTTAAAAAACTTAACATGTTACATTGGCTTTGACTCTGTTGTAGCATTTTCACTTATCTAACTAAAATTATTGCGATCCTTTGTATCTTAATTCATTAGTAAAGGACGGCAACAATTTTAGTTAGTTTAGGAAAATGTTACAACAAAATCAACCCTTTGAGTACACAATTTAACTCATTGGTTGAACTTTATTAAAATAGTTAATATCCTGTTTAAAAAAATCATTGATTTCAGGTTTAAGGCCGGCTGTATGTACTGAGTGTGGAGCTTCCTTCTACCATGAAGACTATTTAAAAGAGCACATGCGGTTGCACACAGGAGAGACTCCATTCAAATGCCCCATCTGTGGTCGAGGGTATGCACAGCGTGGCAACATGAAAAGTCATATGGCACACAATCACAGACTAGCTGATTTAAGCAAAGAAACTTTAAGTAAATTAAAACCAAGCTGGTTTAAATATTTAAAAAAGCCTTAGAGGAAGTTACAATAATGGATATTATGTTATGTTGTACCTACTCAATAAAATATAAAGTCAAAGTCAAAATAATTTTATTCAATAATATCACACAAATCATTTTGATTTTAAAAGCTTAATTTACGCGTCCCTGCAGTCCACGCGCCTCATCCTAGAAGAATCTGAAAACAAACTCGGCTGGGTACCGGTAGCTGTCTGGTAGGTTAAGTACCTATGTGTGTCTGCCTGCAGTAAAACGAATGGAACATGCGTTAGCATCAAAGATTATAATATGGTTAGCATCATATAGTCTGTGAATGGAAGTACACAAGTAGGTAGGTACCGTACTTCAACACCGCTCTACCGTGATGACCCCCTCGCCCACAACCTCTCCATCCGAAAAATATTCACCGCGTCGAGTCTCGATAAGTTCCAGCCAAAATATGCCGTAGAACGTGGATGGTAAATAAAAGTTCCAATTAAGAAACCCTACTTTTCTAGTAAGATTAAACTTTAGTCGATTATAATCGAGTAACTACGATTCTTTTGACATGCGACACTAGGCAAACAAGGAAGCGGTTATTTTACCGTTTTTTTTAATCTTTGGTCTTCTTCTGCTTTATCTTTTACATGGCGTCTGTGTTTTTAAGCTTATATCTTCTACTTCTTCTTTTTTTATGGACTCTTTTTGGCATATTTGCAACATTTTTGCCAGTGTCAAGTGTACTAGTTTGATTATCGCTTAGCAACGTAAACAAATGAAATGGTGACTTTTCTTTCAAAATTCCTTTGGAAAGTCTTTGAATTACCAACCAACATTACCCCTCCCTTTCAATATCCTACTGCTGACACAGAATAAATATTAGTACTACCTGCTGGGCTGGGACACTTCTTCTTCTTTTAATTTGTGGCGTCTGTGGCCGGGTTTGCCACAATTTTGCCAATGTCAATGTCGACAGGGTTGAAACAGTAAGACAATGGAGGATCTGAGACTTATGATGGTCGGTTTAAAAAGAGCTGGGACACTGGCCTGTTCTCGAATGACAGTGATTAGGTCCTATGTTACCTAGTCAAAGTCAAAAATATCATTTTGAAACGTCATAAAGCTAGGTAATTTCAGTACCTACATCAAAGTTATAAGTATTATTATAGTCAAAGACCTACATAATAGTTCCATGGTGAATTTACACCAGTTCCACGCGCCCCTGCCTAGAAGAATCTGGCAATGACAACAAAATCCTGGGTTCATAACTTTTTAGTTAGTTCCTAGTTCAATGGTAGGATAAGTAAGACTTCTTGGCGTTGTAGGTACAGTGGGAATAGGCCAAATAATTGATAGGTACCTACCAGGTACAGTCAGAGCAATAAGATGTAGTAGTATTCAAAAATATGTCGTGCGTGGTGCAAAGATGTCTTAAATTTGTAACCAGCTAAGAGCTCCAACCTTATGTAACCCTCACTCGTCAAAATTTTCAGAAAAATAATGTCATCGCCTTTGTTAATTTAGACAAATTCTTAATGTCTGGTAAACAAACAGCCTAAAAAGCGTGGAATTGAAACCGGGCGTCTACTACGTCGGGATTTTACTGTTAAAAAAATTATGTAGCCATGGAAAATAGTCTTGCTAGTTCCTAAAACCGAAATGGAGTGTGGAACAAAAATATGACCGGTGACGGTGATGAGTGAAGCAAGAGTCAATACCACAGCCTCTCCATTGATTGGGCGAAAAAATAATTATTTTTGTCTGTATCCCAAGAGGTTGTATGCACTACGTTTACGCTACATTATTGTGTGAAAACATAATAGATAACGTAAGAAAAGGTGTTATGGTCTCAGGACTCTAGCCTGCCCCGTGCGTGAGCTAAAAAAAAAGTCACCAATCTAAAATCTCGAAGAATAACACACTGAATTTCAAATGTGTGTGAGAAATCCAGACATTTTAGTCAGTTCAAGTTCAGTTTACGTACGTTACGATATCACAATAAATAAACTGAATCTCTCATCGAGACGAGCGAGATAAAGGCGTAGGTACATTGTAAACTCTCACAAAGATGTTACGGACAAAAATCCACATAGCCGTAAGCGCAATCGGTGCCTTTCTGGGAATATCAGCGTTTATCTGTTTTTGCATAATTTACGCTAATGTGGAAGCTGGCATGTGGGCGTTATTATCCGGTAAGTGAACTATTTTTATTTAGCATTTTTATAGTACCTATCGCTATCGTGAGATGCACACTTGGCTCAGCTTTCAGCCTGCAGACTGTTGACCTACTCACGAGCGAGAGTGATTGTGTCTAAATCCACCACATGAATCCAATGCGGTTTGGTGGATGGCACATGTCTTTCGAATTTTTAGATCTTGGACATGTCGGCTTCACAATGTTTTCCTTCACCGTATGATAGCACGGCATTGCGCACATTTTTTATTATTTTCTTGGAAAAGACGTCAGTTACAATGCTTCTCAGGGTATATATGTGGCGCAGCGGGCGCATGTCCGCCTGCGACGCAGAGGTTGCGGGTTTGACTCCCGCTTCGGGTCAAATATTTGTACGATCAACAAATATTTGTTCCGGGTGTTCTGGGTATTTTCTATAAATAATAAAAAATATCTATCTATGTATTGTATTGTAATAAGTATATATATATCAGTCATCTAGTACCCATAATACAGCTCTGTTTAACAGCAGCTTACCTTGGGGCTAGATGATGCTGTGTTAAGCATTATTATATTATTATATTATATAAACAATATTCACTAATGTATGGCAGTGAGAGTTGGGTATGGCAAAAAATGCATCAAAGTAGAATAAATGCAGTAGAAATGAGAGTGTTGCGAAGTATGTGTGGTGTAAATCTGTGTGATAGAATAAGGAATAGTATGATTAGAGAGTGTTGTGGAGTGAAAGAAGACGTAGTGATGAGGATAGAAAAAGGCATGCTAAGGTGGTTTGGGCATGTAGAGAAGATGGATGAAAGAAGATTGATGAACCAGATTCATAACACAAGTGTGAATGGTACAGTTGGAAGGGGAAGACCTCCACGCACGTATGACGATCAAATTGAAGACGTGCTAAAGAAAGGCCAGGTCAGGAGTACCCTAAACCGACGAGCGTGTATGAAGAATGTGATAAGAGTAAATGAAGCAAAACAGGTGTGTCAGGATCGTAGCAAGTGGAAATCCGTGGTCTCTGCCTACCCCTACGGGATACAGGCGTGATTTTATGTATGTATTTATATAATTTCAACTTGGTTTTGCAGGTATCAATGCTGGCCTAGCCCTTATGCTTCACTGTCACTATCTGAAGGAATCCTTACATGTAAACTTCTCACGCAAAGCATTAAAGTATATTGGAGACTTTGGCATGGTGGGTTTTGTGTCTGGTGCTGCACTGACATTGTTTTACATATTTCTGGAGTGCTATTGCAAAACTGGTGAGCAAAATACTGTGCATTTAACTTCTAGTTTAATTATTTATTTTATTTATATGATTATAGACTAGCAGCTTTATGCTGATGTGTCTACTTCACACAGTGTTGGAATTGAAAGTAGTGTCTTTGTTTGCCCTTAACTTAATTATAATATTGTTGTACAGTTTGGCAAATTGGAAATTTGGTATAATATTATTTAAGTATTTGAAACAGATTTTTCAATTTGAATGTAATGTCATAAGGGAATCTGATAAATCCGCGACGCGTTCTTGCCTTACGTTTTTATGTGTGTCTAGCCCGTAAATTATATAATTAATAGGTAGCTACATGTTGTATTGCTTTTCAGATGTGACCCCAATTGAGACAAGTATCATCATCAGGCTGGTCTGGGCATTCTTGATGACGAAGTGGGGTCTGCTGCTGTATCTCACTACAAAGAAATACCTTAGAACATACAACGATAGCCAGCTCTTTTCCGAAAACCCTAATATTGAGGAAACGTAAATATATATATTTTGTTTGTTTACTGATTTTCGGATACATAGACATTACTCAGCATTTGCTCTGACTTAGCACTGTTATCATTTCGCGCTGTTGCATTTTAAAGGTTCAAAAAATGAGTTAAAAAATTTTAGAATGGACAACATTCTAACCCACATTTATGTCATACTCCCTAACCGCAAGGCCATAACGTTAATACCAGCTCGGTCGAAAATATTAGATACTATGAACATGTTTATCAGAATCTCTTGATCAGCGCCATCTTCCGGCATAAGTTTCAATCCGAAACACTTACCGCTTAGCTACCTACTGCACAGTAGGTTAACTCACCCGCTGTGCTGATGACAGTGCAAGCAGTGGCAGGGACAGTGCTCATGCTGTGCATGTGCTGAGTCATTTCTATTATCTAATGCTTACACTGATACACATACATAGTCGAGAGTTAAAGCTGTTAATATTTATTTTTATCTCAGGTGAGATACAGATTTTCACAGAGGTTAGCAATAGCTTACAAAAAAAATCTATTCTGGGTTAAAAAACTGCGAGGAATGTTTTGAGTAAGCCTAATAATGTTAAATGTACCTACTGTCAAACTTAAGTAAAAATCTGTCATTACCTGTCACCTCTACCTCTGGTGAAGAGAAAAACTCGGGATTGTCTTTGGCTATCTTGTCAAAACGACATGGGTCTTCCCATTTTAATTATTTTTCTCGTGTTATTTTAAGTTTTATTGCGTAAATTTGGTGGCAGTTTATCCAATTTAACTTGTTTACTTAGCACAAGTGTTAGTAATTGAAATGGAGAGGTAATGTTGGTTGGTAATTTAGTCAAAGTCTTTCCAGGAGAATTTTGAAAGAAAAGTCATAGTTTCTTTCCAAATTTCGTTTGTTTACGTTGCTACGCGACAATCAAACTAATACACTTGACACTGGCAAAATTGTGGCAAACTAGCCACAGAGGCCATAAAACAAAAGAAGAAGAAGAAGAAGAGAAAAACTCGCTAATCAGACTCACCTCACGACTGTGGATATCAGTGTCAATCTTACCACAAGACTATATCTCATGTTTTCTATGAATCTCAAAAAAATTTAGAACAGTTACATACAAGTAGTATATTATGTATGTATGTGTATGCATAATATACCTAGGTACTTACCTCAGCGGTGCATATAAACAGGGTCCTATTCTTTTGTGTGTGGAACCTATTCTTTGAATATTATGCACTAATAGTTAAAGACCTTATTAGGTATATCCCCATACCTACTTGTTAGACATTTTTAATCTATAGGGATTCAAGAACCTTGAGGCTATGTAAGGGAGATAGAGGCACATCCAAACACACTGCACACATAACACACAATAAACATTATTAAATTAGTTGTCTTCTAAATTTAAACTGAGACAATGACTTGTGGTAATATTTTTATTTTATGTTTTGTGGTAGTTCTAGAATACGGACTAGGTAGGTATATGATAATTTGTGCTAATTAAATTACTTAGTGGAAAAACATAAAATTAGCTCAGTCTTCATAATCATTTGATTTGCCTTAGTACTGCCTGAGGTAAAAATATCGGTAAAATCTGCCGGCATCCCCGTTAATTGATGTTATAGAGACGTTCTGTATCAAAATTCTAATACCAAAAAATAAAAATATCAAAAAGCTTATTAGAAATTTAGAACTTTTTTAAGATGCTTAGAAAAAAAGGCAGCTCAACCCATTCGAATATTAGAAGTTGTTATTTTCAAACTTCAATGTAGTAGTGATAAAAAAATGACTGTATAGATTATATTTATTTAAAATTATTACGAATTTAGGCACCTGGAAATACACTGATTGCCGTACTTTATTTAATGAGTTATACATTATTGTATTTATAAAGAGTAGGTGAATGGTTTTGGTAGGATTATATCAAAATATTTTTTTAAATGTACTTACCGGTATCATTCACGACTTAATTTTATTTTAACATTATTATAAAATAAGCGCAAGCAAGTACATGTAGGTAGAGGATAGTAGGTACCTACTATTATTTTAGTAGGAACTATAATATCTATTAAACGAAGTACCTTGTATTGTACTAGCTCTATTCCCTGTTATATATGTAAGTAAGTACTAGTATACTTACTATGTATATTTACACCTTGTATAATATTACAATTATTTAGTTTACATTTCGCTCCTTTTAATATAATACTACGAATTTATATTAAACATATTAATAATACTTATTAGTGACAATATAAGTAACTTTAAATATATAATTTTATTGATTACTATTAATATTATTATTATTTATTACTCTAAAGTAAGATTTAGTTTAACTTAGAAGTTTGGCAAAAAATATTTTGTTGATACAGCTACACAATATTTTTAAGAACAAATATGTAAACCCTAACCACTAAGAAAAACTAAATGTTGTTACAAAATTTTATTACACGACGTATTATTTTAATATTAGGTAGGTACCAAAAAAAAAAAAACTTAGTACTTAGCCACGTATTTAATTATAATGTATCATGTTATTGAGAATTATAACTAAACCTGTAGATAATCCATTGATACCAATATATCACAAAATAAAAATGTCTGATTTCTCTTTAGTGCTTAAATTTTTATTTCCTCAAAATGAACGCAGCAGAGATGCATAAAAAAATCCGCTTACAGTTCTCAGCAGCAATGTATGTTCCTACCAATGCTCTATGTCGAGCTTTTGCGTCCAACTTACAAGATGGAGGGAGCATAAAGAAAGAAAATATTCAGTTCATAGAAGAGCGCGCGTTGAGACTGACGGCACATTGCCGCGTTCTAAATTTAAACACAAGTACGCGCGTAAACATGCATTTGACTTAAAATGTAAGAACAATGCAAATAACGAACCCGATTCTGCCTCTTTTCGAAAAAAAAAACATATTTGTTTATTATAGTGTTGTGAATGTGGAGATCGCGAGGGACTCTTCAGTAATAACATTATAGTGGTAAGTGAAACAGGATTGGCATAATACTAACGTTGTCTAATGCAGAAAAACGTGTTTAGTATATTAACCCTAAGGTAATTGCTGTACGAATGAAATATAATTAGATAAAAGGGAAATATAATTTTCTCGTGCGAACTTTGTAGGACGGAGAGGATTGTTGTTATTGAAGTTGTTGAAAAGATTATCTTGGGGTTTGGCAAATATTTAATATATATATAATAAAAGGTAAATTAATCATGGATTCATAACGTGGTCTCTAGAAAAGGTAGAGATGTGCTCGGATTTAGATTTTTTTTAGAATAAAAGAAACTTGTCGATATTGTCTATTTCCAGCAGTTAGTGTTATACATATTAAACATATACTTTAAAATAAAAATATATTAAACGCTTAAAAAAAACCAGATGCTTTGTGGTGGAAATTTAAAATTTCCCCTTCGTCCATTCACCCCTACTATCGCAAAAATGTCATTATTCCAATTTAAATTTGTCTCAAGCTTTTTTAGTTTAACTCTGGGAGGTGGTGGCAGATGGACAGACGAACTAACGGACCAATACCGAAATACCATGTTTTCGTTTTTCAAAACTGCCAGATCTTAATCTCAATCCGATTAGAAATTATTGTTTTTTAGCGAGATCAATATTATACATACAAAGATTAACGCTGAAAAATAACCATGTGAATGTGTATGACATATATCTAAGGCTTTCATAGATATACCAGAGCCAGAACTTCATTCTTTATTGTACACAGAACTTTATATAAACAGTTAATATAAAAGATAGTACATTGACAAAGGCGAGCTTAACCCTATCAAGATAATTCTTCCAGCAAATTATTGAGGCTAGGGCTCTCTCTAGCCGTAATTCATAGAGATACGACTCTTAGTTCAAAAGTAATAACAGTTTGTTTACATTGGGTAGACAGTGCTTATAAAAAATATTAAAAAGGCCATAAAAAAATTAATATATTTTTTAGAATTTTTTTTAACTTTTTTTCTGTCGATAAAATTGAGTATATTTTCACCCATTTCAGTATGTGCACTTTATAAAGACTCACACTGTATATTGAAATATAAACAAAAGAGTAGTAGAGTTCTTTGAGATAGGGCTCGTCCAGAAAAGTACTACTACCATACCTATTTCTGCCGCCAAGCAGTAATGCTCGCATTGCTGTGTTCCCGAAGGGTATGGTTTCCAGTGAAATTACAGGCACATGAGACTTTCCATCTAACGTCTCAGGGTGGTAACACGCAAGTGATGTCTATGATGTTGCAAGCGTACATAGGCTACGGTAACCGCTTACCATCAAGTGGGCGGTATGCTTGGTTGCCACTTCAGTGGTATAAAAAATAATAAGAATAATACATAGCGAAAACCGAACTTCTAAGTCAGTATTTTTTTAAATAATGATATTAATATAGTGTCCGTTGTTGCTGGCTATTGTATGGCAGTGATGGTATTAGCTGGGACGTCCAGTTTTTGCGCAGACGCGCCACTTGTTCTTCTGGTTTTGATTCCCTATTTATTAAAGTACCTACCTGAGTAGAGTGATAAAGGGCTCATAATAATTATAAAAAGGCATGCTGCGTAAACAAGAAAAAAATATTGTCTATGATTTTCGATCTCCTTATTAAAATATTCTGAGCAATATCTGTTTTTAAAACGTATCTATTTGACTCTTTTGATGGAGATACTTTTCAATGTTATTGCATTCACTGGCTCTCTATAAAAAAAACAATGAACACGTTCTATCAGCTAATAGATTACGAAGCGAAAGTTACGCAGGAGATGAATTGTAAGTTTTTGTGTATCAAACATAATAAAGTTTTACGTTTTCTATTTTCTGATACGCGAAGCTTTGGTTTTTGAAAAATAAATAAATAAATAAATAATACTGGACAATCCACACAGCATCATCTAGCCCCAAGTTAAGCTGCTGTTAAAACAGAGCTGTATTATGGGTACTAGATGACTGATATATATTTAATACAATACAATACATAGATAGATATTTTTATTATACATAGAAAACACCCAGAACACCCGGAACAAATATTGGCAATCTTGCCGTTGCGTTGGCCGTTGATAAATAAATACATATTGGCGCCTGCCTGTACACTGTTCCCGCAGAAATTACTATTATGTACTCGTTTCAATAGTGAATAATGTTTAGAAAAACGTTAGAATGGAATTAACTTAATTAATTAACACGTTACTGACTGACAATCAACGAATAGCCTAAATCGATTTTTTTTAAAGATCGATTCTTTTTAACGCGAGATTTTGTTGAAATCTCGCGTTAAATACAAGAATTTAAACTGAAAATTGAATCGAATTTCAACATATAGAGGACGCAACGGGTAGATTATTAAGTTGTACTTAGCTATGAAAGAAAAACCTCAACCCGGGTAAAGTTGCGGGGCTGTCGTCCACTAGTAGGTAGTTAGCAATTTGTCTGAATGTAGAGTAATTAGACTAGGTAGATAAATAAATAATAGATAAATAGGTAAGTAGATAATCATGCCATGCATGCGTATGATGATTATCTTAAAGTTTTGTCTGCCCTTTGAATACAGTTTGGCATTTCTTCAAAAAGTTCTTATGATTATAAATTCAAAGAGCGCGAAAAAGAGTTCTAAGATGCTTGACGATTTGTGAGTCGAGAAGAGCTATGAAAATAAATAATTGAAATACTTAGACAATTTTATACCTAGGTAATACAGACAGTAATCATAAACGCCACAGAATAAAAATTACAGGCTAATCGTTAGGCATGGTCGAGTGCCGCAGTAGCTTGCGGTCAAGACGCTCACAAATCTCGTATTTTTATTGCGTAGCCAATGAATGGGTACACTTGAAAAGAAACCCTTTTTTAATTGGTGCAATACGTATAACACGTACCCATTCTGCGAGGCAATTGACTCAAGCTACGAGTACTTCGCTTAGTATATGAGTCTAACTAATTTGATAACTCTATGAAAAAATCTTGTCCGATAAACAATACGCTACGCCTATCCATAGCAGTTGCAGTGTCGCCCAAAGCCTTAAGTGTGTCATTGCACTGCGCTCATTACCCCGAAACGTGGTACCTAGTAATTTTACTTGTTACAATGCCTTTCAAACGTAAACACAGGCAGAAAATCTGGTACTGCGGTGATACCCACCAAGAGGGACTTGCTGAAGAGTCCTTCCACCAAGTTTGTTCTCACGATAACCTTTTCCAAGGTTATTCTACAGTAGCCTACTTGTATTTTGGCATCGGTTGGGTCTAGTCATTAAAGTTGTCTTAGCAATTGGAAATGTGTGCCTAACACCGTTCCGTTCCGGCAGACGGGGTAATGGTTGTTTACTATTTAGTATTCACCACGGTGCTGGCTGATGCAGGAAGAGGAAGCGTAGCCAACATTGTAATGCCTTTCGACTGCGACGAAATTTTAATCGGATAATGTCTGTGGAGTTTAGGAGTCAACGAAGGAACTTGTTTTTAGAGAGATTCTTTGTTATGTTATAAGAGAGTTTATTTAATACTACCATGATGCAAGAATCTCCATTTGGAAGCCAAACAAAATGTAGTGCTAGATATAGCTCTAGAATCTAGAATCAAGCGTAAATTACCTCTCTCTGTTTTAATAATAAAAACTAAGAAATATTTTCTATATACTTAATAAAAAATGGAATGTGTTAATTTTTAGATTATGTAGATACTACCTACCTGCTCCCTTTATTCCTTTCATCGGCGCGACATCTTTGGGCCCGACTGGCGCGGGCAGGTCAAATAATATAGATTTGCTAGGAACCGGTTTAGATGACAGCGGCACGTCGAGGGTGGTACTGCATACCTAAAGACACGAGCGTTTGTTTGTGTGGGATGAGTGAGATGCTTGCTGTCTTTTTATCGACAAGGTGCTAAAGCATGCGTCAATTCAATAAGTTTTACCCGTTCCTCGCTATTGCCGTTTCGGCCTTTGGTACTACAACATTTTAAATAACCCCAATTGTTTAACTGCACGGCCCCATATATCAGTATCAGTGTCGAAACACAAACAATGCACCGTAGGCCTGGATGGCTCTGAAGGCAATCCATACAATGGCCGTATGCTGGTAGGTCAGAGGATGTGTAGCAAGATTCGTGTTAAATCGTCGTAATAAAGAACCAATTTCATAGTGGCCTAGGTCTTAGTAACACCATAGAGAAATTGGAAAAAAATATAAAACTAACATTATAATACAATTTTATTTATATGTAGACAAACAAAGTTCTATATGAAAAATGTTTGTTGTGTTGAGTTTCTTAAAACGGGAACACTGGAGGTCCGCCATGACAGCTATTAGAAAATGATCGTGACGCATCTTGACTTTGACAGTACCTAATAACCCAGTTGTTCGTTATACCCGCCATGTTGTTTTGCATTGTGTTGCACTCCTTCACAAAGATAAACTTACATAAGATTGTGAAAGAAGCTAAAATAAATTAAATAAACAGCTTAAAATGGTTTCTTTATTGAATATCTAAATATCTAGACCCCTACAAAGGACCTAGGCCCGGCTCCATACATCGAGAAACAACTCCTTTAAGAGTAGTAGAGTGCTCTGTGATAGAGCTCGTCCGGGGAAGGACTACCACCATACCTATTTCTGCCGCCAAACAGTAATGCTCGCATTGCTGTGTTTCGGTGTGAAGGGTATGGTTTCCGGTGAAATTACTGGCACATGAGGCTTTCGATCTTAGCCTCAAGGTGGCAACCCGCGAGTGATACTGGTATTGCAAGCGTCCATAGGCTGCGGTAACCGCTTACCATCTTGTGGGCCGTACGCTTGGTTGCCACTTCAGTTGTATAAAAAAACATGAGGCTTTCGATCTTAGCCTCAAGGTGGCAACCCGCGAGTGATACCTCTGGTATTGCAAGCGTCCATAGGCTGCGGTAACCACTTACCATCTTGTGGCACGTACGCTTGGTTGCCACTTCAGTTGTATAAAAAAACAAAAATTGCTCTACCTGATCTCTTACAGACGATTTTATTTTGTCTACTATTGATCACACTCAATTAGTGACCAATCACTCAAGAGGCCAGTGACAGCATTAGAAGGCTATCATAGAATACGCTCCAACACTTGAATCTGCAATCTCGAAATGCCTAGGTTTTTAAAAAAAAAACAGTATAATTTTAAATCGTCTTTGAAAGTAGGATAGGACCATAATCCGGACTACACGTGAGCTCAAATTTCAATGAATAAAGTTACTTATTCATTTTAGTAGAATTGTAGCAATGAATCAAGTCCTTTCGCACAAAACACAGTAATCCAGGCGGGTAATTTGATCCAAAGATAGAGATAAAGAGCACTCCAAAAAGGTTAGCGAGCAGCAAGAATTATTTCACTGAAATAGCAACACTTAAGCCATTAATTCCGAGACAAATAGAGGCAGCTTGTCTGAGAATTTATAGTCAAACCCTTGTAAGTATAGTTCTCACAACGGATCTCGACCGTCGTGAAATTAGCCGTTTCGATGCGCAATGGAGCTTTTTCAAACTAAATTGTCTTTGCGCATCACAAACGGCTAACTTCACGGAAGCCTAGATCCGCTGTGCGAACTATACCTGCCTACCTAAGAATCGAAAAGTGTCATGTTTGTTTGTTTGGATGGTTTTTAGAAATCACGCTCACGCTGCAAGGATGGACGGATTTGAATGTAAAATAGGATCATCCAGGTCAGCCTTCCGATGTTCTCACTATGACAAACAAGACTTGCTCGAGCGTAGCTTAGTATCATTGGTTTATAATCCACCACGCGAATCCAATGATGATATTCGACTTCGATCACGATGTTTTCCTTCATCACTTGAAAACATTGCAGTTTTTTTTAATAGAAAATCTAATGGTGCACAGCCAGTTTCGAACCCACGCCCTTAGGATCAAAAGGTGGAGTCACTACAATTAGACCAGTGCTCACGATGGTCAGAATAGAATGTAGTTTGCAGAAGCTATAGGAAAAGAATACAATTGAATGCGTATAATGAAAATAGATTACTTAGCTGCGTGTTTTAGTGATGCGGAGATAGACCACTTATAAATTGTTTGCCTAGCGATATTGAGCTTTCGCTAAAACATCTTATTCGGACAAATAGTATCCAACAGTTCCAAAGCACTAATTAAAAATGTTTTATTATAATCCAAAAATATAAGTACCTATATAGGTAATATTTTTATATTGGTGTTCGAAAAAAATTAAATTAGTTCGCCGTATTTAATTAAATCGACACATTGGACTAATCGACACATTGGTCAAGCGACCGCATCTATACAAATATTACGTAGCTATTCTGTGATTATGTAAGATCATTTACCTACTGCAATATTTATGTTAATTAGGATTTCAGCGTTCACTTTCGATGGCATCAAATTTTAGTTCAGGGTTACCTGTAATCATAGATAGGTATAGAACGCTAGACTTGCAGTACGAGCTAATTGTAACCGTTTTAGGGGAGTCAGAACCGACTCAGAATTTTTTTCAATTGATTTGTTTTCCGGTTATACATCGAGATCCACATTTACGTAAGTTTTATTATAAACTCTTATTCAATTTGAGAATCTTACTTTCTAGACCACTTCTTGAATTTTAATGTGTAAGTACCTCTACCTACTTACCAAAGTATTACGTGGTGTTTTTTTTAAAGAAATACATGGTTTACTTGTTTTGAAATGACCAAAGGTATTGTGCAATTTTATTTGTTTTGCTTGGATATTTATTTATTTCCTCTGAAAAGTTTATTATCATATAAAATTCATAGCATCCAATTTTACGCAAGCTGGTATTTGGGTGGTGGCCTAGTGATTATTGCGAGGCACAAAGCAAACACAGGTTAAAATCTGGCCCTATACAAAAATTTTAGATTGCATAGTCAGTTCTATGAACCCAGCAAAACTACTCGCTTGTTGAATATTCCACATAATCCCGGCTAACTCCAGACAGTCTTTTTATGAGCACATTTATGAGTGGTAAATGTCTGAACGTACTTGCACCTGTAGCCAATAACCATCTGCAAATCACTAGAAGTTAATTGACTACGAGATGCTAGTTGAAGCTAAGAAATAAAACATAAATGGATAAATGGAAAAGATTGGTTTTGTAAAACATGTGAGTGAAGACAAGACAGAGAAAAATAAAATAAATAATAAATAAATAATGCTGGACAATCCACACAGCATCATCTAGGCCAAAGGTAAGCTGCTGTTAAACAGAACTGTATTATGGGTACTAGATGACTGATAATATACTTAATACAATACATAGATAGATATTTTTTTATTATATATAGAAAATACCCAGAACACCCGGAACAAATATTTGTAGATCGACAAACATTTGACTCGAGGCGGGAATCGAACCCGCAACCTCCGCGGCGCAGGCAGACATGCGCCCGCTGCGCCACATCGATCGTCGAAAAAAGGTGCAAGACCGCACCTTTTTCTCTGTCTTGTCTTCACTGTTAGGCTAAGTGTGTTTTTTAGGTCCTTGGGTCTTCATCCGTGGTCAACTAGGTATTGTCAAAAAAGTTAGCTGACATTTTTCTAATGAATAGGACTGAAAAATTTAGAGTTAATTTTTGTACATTGACTAGGACTAGGCTCAGGCCTTTTCAGTTACTTTTACTAAGCTTAGAAGATTATAATTAAAAGATAAATTATAATTTACTAAGCTTTCTTGTGATCTTGAATAGTGAACGGCATAGTGCATTCACTTCGTTTGTTACGTCTCTAGTGTGACACATGCTATCGGCATGGTGTCTGCACTGCAAGGTGTCCCAAAACATATTATTGATAGCAGCTTCAACTCATGAAAAAGAAAACGAATTTAAATTATTATTCCTGTTTAAACCTGTTTTTAAGCAAAGCAGCAGATTTCTTTCCTATGTCGAAGAAAAATTTTATACCATAATGTACAGAAAAATAATCCTCTTTCGGGATTCCATCTGTACCTATGTAACATACTTCATTAATATTAGTATCTTTGTAGAGTCCAACACCCTATGTACGCTAGTCCCTTGGTCATCGTCCTCAATCTGCATAATGCCGACCAGATTGACTAAGAACCGGCATTTTAAACATAGCATTTGATAACATGCCATTGAAATGGAGATGCGCATGCGACGGCTTCGCTTGGAGGCGCACTTTCGCACTTACATAACCACTGTACATCCGTATAACGAGGTAATAAAGCTCAAATTGCAAAGTGGCAACACAAGGTCGGAAGGAAGGAGGACATTTTAAATCCTATTTCTTGTCGCATAATTGCAGTCATTAGCATCAGTTTATTCTTCGTAAGTAATATAATAGTGCGTTTAGTAGGACGTTAAACTTGACGGTTGAGTGATTTCTTCACTCTTTGTAGCGGATTGATAAATCAAGCTTTTGTTCTTGGTAAGAATTAGCGCTGAATGATTTGTATACAATGGCTGTTCGTGTCGCTGTTTAGTTGTAGCTATTGAACAGCGACAGGTAAATTGCTATATTTAAGTCAAATCGAAATAAAAAACAGTTAAGACAAAATGCACTAGCTAGAGTTTATTTAAACAGTCTTCAGTTTACAGTCTCACAACACAGCCCTGCCCCCCTACCATGAACTCTTAGAGCGATTCTTCTTCTTCTTTTCTTTTATGGCCTCTGTGGCTAGTTTGCCACAGTTTTGCCAGTGTCAAGTGTAATATTTTGATTGTCGCTTAGCAACGTAAACAAATGAAATTTGGAAAGAAACGATGACTTTTCTTTCAAAATTATTTTGAAAAGACTTTGCCTAAATTACCAACCAACATCACCCCTCCATTTCAATTACTTACACTTGTGCTAGGTAAACAAATTAAATTGGATAAACTGCCACCAAATTTACGCAATAAAACTTAAAATAACACGAGTAAAATAATTAAAATGGGAAAACCCATGTCGTTTTGACAAGATAGCCAAAGACGATCCTTAGAGCGATTCAAATTAGGACCTAAACTAAATTGTCAAAAAATTGACATGACTTCAATAATTATTAATTTCATGGTACAAATTTTTTTGACAATTCAGTTTAGATCCTAATTTGAATCGCTCTAAGAGTTAATGGTATGGGGGCTGTCGTGGATAATGATACTTAGTCCTTTCTCATGCTTTTCTCCACTCTTACTCGTATCACCCTTAACTCAATCTCAGCTCAAGATTTTGGCAAATTGACTTTCATATTATTTTCTAGCAATCTTACCCAAAAAGGCCAAAAGCATCAAAAAATAATCTACAGATTCCACAGTGATAAGACGGTTGCTTCCTATCTCAATATGGAATTGGTATAGTTATATAAATCTGTCTCCTTTCAATGAAATGATGTAACAGACAAAAACAAACCGCTAATGGGCATGTAGGTTATCGGCAAAAAGCCCAGGGGTACTTGGCAATGTCGCATGCCGCGCTGGGCGCATACCACTGCGGTAGTAACACCGTTATGTATACTGTACGTAATGTAGAGGTGTTTATTGTCATCTGAAGCTGAGTGTGTTATGTGAGGGCAATGCTACTAATATAATGACATAAAAATTACTGTTGCATGATCGGATTTTGAGAGTTACGAGTACTTAGTATGGCCTTATCGTAGTATTAAAATTCCTTGGCCCATCCATACTAACATCTGTTCTGTGGTACGGCGAAAGTGACAAAAATCTACAATGCAAGGGAAGTTTTGCTGTTATTTTATCATTGTCTCATTTGTCTCCTTGAGGGAATAAATTTAATCCATATTTTCTTTACATAGTATAAAACAAAGAAGCGAAGCTCTCAGTTGAAATAGCCACTTGGTTTGTCACCCATCCAAATAGTTTCCATTAACCAGTGATATGCTATGAACAACTTACTTAGCCACCATTGCTACGAGAATTAGACTAAAATCCAAGGAATAGATAAACTCAGGGTGTAGCATAACGCATAGATACTTCACTAGGCGCATACCGCGGCCTGGCCTAATGGGATCACCGTTATGTACCGGGATTGTAATGTCGCGCTTCTGAGAAATCGTGCTGGCTTAATATCTTGAGAGTATTCTGTGTGTACTGGTGGTCTAGTGGTAGTGACCCCGCCTTCCGATCCTAAGGTCGTGGGCTCGCGTGCAGTTAATGCTACACGGACAAAGTAAAACATCGGGAGGAAAACCGACATATCCAAGAACTAAAAAATCGAAAGACAATGCCATCCACCAATCCGCATTTTGTCCGCGCGGTGGATTAAGACCCAATCACTCATGCTCGAGAATAGGCCAGTGTCCCAGCAGTGGGAACTCTGTACTGCACTTTAATGTTGAGCGGCTTCTACGGAGGCCTATGAACTCAGTTATGAAGAGCCACTGGTCATTAACTCAGAGGAAATACTCTGAAGATAACGAACGTCCGTAAAAGTATTATTTACGAGACATTTTATGTTTGCCGGGGCAAAAAAGGTTCGTTCACTCAAAGAAGTTCGTTCGAAAAAAGGAGGGCTAAGAGGACCAAGGCTTGCTAAAATCCACTTCCGTTTTTTTCTTGAGTGTAAGAATGGTACTTTTAATAACTTTTAGAATATTTTTGATCTACCGCTTTTATTTATTACAATAAATCAAAACCGTCGGAAAGTACTAAGGCTGCGTTTCCACCAGAGATGTGCGAGGATTTGTGAGGAAAGTGTTATTAGGAACCAATAGTTCGTTCGTATGAGTCAGTGGCCAACTCTGGTGACAGAGTTCCTAGGCCGCCCGAAGGCCTCTGTCATGGCCTAACAACTTTTAAAAAGCCGGGACCGACTGCTTAACGTGGCCCTCCGAAGCACGGGAGCGCTCAGTTGAAATTGCCACTGGCGGTCACCCATCCAAATGATGACCTCGCGGAACAGTGCTCAATGCAGGAACCAATAGAATCACTTCATTAGGGCTGCGTTTCCACCAGAAATGTGCGAGGGATGTGATTGTTAGGAACCTATAGAATTACTTCATTTACCTAGTCACGCTCTGACATCTTCAATGAAGTGATTCTATGGTTTCCAACAAACACATCTCTCGCTACACATCCTCGCATTATCTCTGGTGGATACGCAGCCTAAGGATCGCTACAATAACTTATTGCATCGGCAGGATACTACTAGCCCTGCAATGACTTATTATTGCATCGGGAATAAAGTCTTTGGTTGTATTAATTTCGTGCATTAATATGATTGTAGTAAATAAGTAATAGTACCTACCTAAGCATCAGCAGTTGATGATTTTTTCGATTTTTTTTCAATGATTTGTCACAGACTGCGATTTGGATTAACCTTTTTAGACATATAGTAACTTCTCGGCGCTTATCGGAGCCGAAGACATTCCAATGATTATTTCGTCCAAACGAGATATGTCTCGATACCTCTATTGGTAGAGCACCCGCGTATCAAGCGGTGGTTGCGGGTTCAAATCCCGCTTGAGGCGAAATATTTTTTGGGATATTATAATCTATAGAATACCTTCTATTCAAAATTAAACATATTATCTAGGGTTTGGGTTTTTTTTCGTTTCTTAGAACGGTTGCGTTCTATCTGTTAGGATTGGGACAAAGGAAGACAAACCTACACTCGAGTGAGTGATTGGGTCTTAATCCACCTCGCTGACTCAATGCGGATTGGTGGATGTCACATGTCTTTAAATTTGCTATTTCTTGGACATGTCGATTTCCTCACAATTTTTCCTTTGGAGCACTGGCATAGTACACCATTTTTAGATTTCAAAAAAATTCATTAGTTAACTCTGAACCCACGACCTCCATCACAAGGGTCCATCACTAGGTACTAGACCACCAGTCTCTATTATATAAAAAATTAAGTATTTATTGCCCCATACAACAATGTTAGAATGCCTCGCCTTCCGACGAGGTATTCCAATAAAAAGTAATTTACACCCTGCAAGCATGTCTGCTAGTAGAGGAGGGGCAGATCATGATACGTTGGCCCCTCTTAGAACAATGGGGAACTAACTTACTTCAGACACAGTGCTAAAGAACAGCTGGTATAGTCCATAGTCCATGGGCATGATAGCTCAGAGGGGTATTTTCTTGAAAGCGATAACCGTGGCAAATATGGTAGTTCAACCTAGTTTAGTGACAGACAACTAAGTTCAGAGCATTCACATAAGCTGAACCCATGAAAACTGTCACGATATATCGCTTTTGTCCAAATATTAGTACCTTGAAGGAACTTCAAATAGTTTGATCATATCTATAGGTACCTACTTCGGCAGACGTTATCGTTCCCCATGTAAATTTGACTACTCCTGTTTTAAATACTGAAAGTTTCATGATCTGTGTTTATCGAGATGAAAGTTCACCTTAACATACTTGCTTATAGAATATGTTACTAGAAAAGCTCTGAGGATTATCGAACATAGGTATAATATATTCAAAGGTATGTCGAGGCAAGTCGCCAAGAGCAAGCATCCTGGATAGCGTAGCAGTAACATTAACCTAGACCCGACTAAATGCAGTCTCGAAGCACAGCTCGAAGGGCGGTCTGGTGCCGTTACTTGCGGAAGAGCTATCACGCTTACCACGGGCTTACTAATACCATACCAGATTGAACCGGTTCAAATAATTGCTGTGGCTCCTGTGATTTACTGAAGATTAGGAGATAATTGGTGTAGGTACCAGCTTTTTTGTTCGTAGGAAGTTTTTTGATAGCTTCGTCATGATTTCTTCCAAGCACTTTTATGATTTTTATTGGGAAATCGTACATTAGTACATTATCATCTTTACCTTTAGAATAAATATTTAAATTTAATAATTATATATTATTGAATAATAAACATTTAAAAAAATAAGTACCTACGTATGAGCATACTAATATCTATTCTGTGGTATGAGTCAGTGGCCAACTCTTGTGACAAAGTTGTGAGGCCGCCTGAAGGTCCTCGTCATGGCTTAACAACTTTGTAATGCCCTCCGAAGCACGGATTATTATTCATTAATTATCTATCTACTAGGTCTAGTTGTATTGACCCCACCTTCCAATCCTAAGGTCGTAGGTTTGATACCAGACGTGCACCAAATGCCAATGCTATCAAACAGTAACAGAAATCAATAGTGAAATTGTCACGAGCTTTGTCACCTCGTCATGGTCAAAAACTAAAAATTTAAGACAGGTGCCATGTTGCTACTGGCGGTCACCCATCCACATGATGAGTACGTGGAACAGTGCTTAACTTCGTTGATCTGTTAAGAACAACTTAGCCAGCTACGTCACGAGTGTCCCAGTGAGAACATATTATTAGACGACTGATTACAAATGAAATGATTTATTTGCTTTGAAATGATTTATTTGCTACAATAATGTAGTGATAGAGAAACACGACTGACCTTTAAATCAGGATTTATACATTCTAATTCCTGAGGATATCTAAAGGTACCGAATCTACTTGGCATACCCACTTGCAGTAATTTTCTAGTTCACCGAACATTTCCTATAAAGCAATTATCTTGATATATTCCGGGCATTAAACCCGTGGCGGGCGATACGAACGCGGAAGATCCGAGCTCATGCTCTCTATTCACAGCCAAGTGCGATCAACCTGAACATGGACAGATACGAACTGCAATACTCTGCGGCAGCTTACTGCAGACAGCTAGGTCAATATGCACGGTCCTCTATTTTTTTTTATACTACTAAAGTGGCAACCAAGCGTACGACCCAGCCCACCTGATGGTAAGCGGTTACCGCAGCATTTGGACGCTTGCAATACCATAGTATCAATCGCGGGTTGCCACCCTGAGACGTAAATCGAAAGTCTCATCTCATATGCCTGTAATTTCACCTGAAACCCGCTATTACTGCTTGGTGGCAAAAATAGGTACTTATGGCAGTATTACTTCCCCGGACGAGCTTTATTAAAAATAACTCTACTTTTCTTTTCTTTTTTTTTATACAACTGAAGTGGCAACTGAGCGTACGGCCAACAAGATGGTAAGCGGTTACCGCAGCATTTGGACGCTTGCAATACCATAGGTATCAATCGCGGGTTGCCACCTTGAGGCATAGATCGAAAGCCTCATGTGCCAGTAATTTCACCGGAAACCATAACCTTCACACCGGAATACAGTAATGCGAGCATCACTGGTTTGCGGCAGAAGTAGGTATGGTGGTAGTACTTCCTTAATAGACCTAATGTTCTACAGGGCTGTTATCAGCTGCTACTAGGATTCAATGAAAAACTGGTGTATTTTGTATGAAATGACAGCTTATTAAAAGGTTGCTGATTGAAATCGTATTGCAAGTTGCAACCAAGTTGCGCAATAGCTATTAGCCCAGCAGATATACCTACATCAGTGGGGTAATGAAGAAAAAGTCAGAAGATAGTAAGTAATTAATTTCGCCAGTTCCACATATCCCTACTGATCTATCCCTACTGGTAGAGAATTTTTACAAAATGACCAAAGCATTCTGCAAAAATTTCGGGACCGTTGGACCATAACAGACACCTGCACTTTTAGCAACTCTATATAATTATACCTACTTTACCTTTTTTTATGTCATCAAATGACGAAACGGTCAGGTCGTTTGCCTTACGTTAAGCGTCACGCCTGACCATAACGTTGCAGTAAGTATCATACAAAGCTTTAATAAATCTAGTAATAAAGCCTCCAACAAGTTCATGCGTACCATAAGAACCGATAATGTTGATGCATTGGACCTAGCCCACCTAGGAATAGCATTCACATTTCACCCACACTCTGTCTTCAGCTTTCCCGATCCTGTCACGATACCTTTAATTAATGAGGCGTACGAAGCTAGATCTCGACCTGGAACTTTTAATAATAGTGACGTGTAGAACCGCAACTCCATTAAAAGTAAAAAAAGCAACTCATGAATTACCCATCCTGAAAAATCAAAGCTATGAAAAAGAATACATACATCTACAGCGCGCAGCAGTTGTTCATTTGTGCGTAGTATCCATGCCTTTGTATGTAGGTATGTATAATTATATAGTACGCGCAACGAATTTAAATGCAATTTTCATCAATAGATTGAGGAGCGGTATAAAATAAAGGCTATATTATTTATATAGCACCCGTGCGAAGCCGTGGCGAGTCGCTAGTCAGATATAATAAACATGTCTAAGAGTTAGCGGGTCACCTAATTTATTTAGATTTTTTGTTTTTATTTAGTGGTTAGTTAAAAAGTAGCAGATTTATTTTAAATTGAATATGCTATTAGTTCTAAGTTTCCTCCAAATCGGTTCAGTCGTTTGTTACAGCGTGATTAAAGCACAAATGTACAAATGTCCAAATTTTCAGATTTTGAATATTATTTATTAGGGATAAGAAGTTTCACTTCTATTAAGATTTATGTGACCTTGGTTATATTAACAGATTGTTAATCTACGGTCCAGGAAATAAACAATAGTTCCTACTAAGAGTTATATTTCCTGTACAAATCCCGTTAATGGCAGGGGAGAGCTAGTTACTTAAGTAAAAAGTAACAGCAAGAAAAAAATAATCTGCTTCTGAAAATTCCATATTGTATTAGCGAAGTAGCGAGACGCTGTTCTTTACTTAGGTACTCTGTGTCTTTACTGAGCGAGCTCTGCACTATACTGAGGCTGGCATGCAAGTGCAATTAAAATGCATGTAATTTATTGCATGATGACTTTTTGGTCGTTCATGCAGCATGATGATTCACGTAAATGCATGATCATGCCGCATGATCGTCTAGGGACCGTATAATACTCAGTCTGCTATTACGGGTAGACAGTTTGACATAAACTAATATACAATTATTATTATTATTTATTTATTAAATTAGAACGGTTATACACCAATTACACTAAAAATAAACATGTCAAAATTAAATCTAATTTAAAGATTACGATAACTCGAATAATTAAAATTAAAATTAATAAAGATTATTTACTTTGCAATTAATATTAATGCTATGAGTAAAACGAGCTCAGTCCTGAGTTCCTGTTTAGAGACTTTGCACAAATCTACAGAATTCTCACGGCAAGTCGTGAAGGAAGCCATGGTTCATTTCGTTTTAGCTTGTTTTGAACGAGCTAAGAGTAATAACAGCATGACAACGAGAAATTAATGGATTATTAGAATTGGAATAGGGACATTTTCATTACAACTGATTCTTATAAAAATCAGATAAATGGTTAAGTACTATAGTTCTCTCGGCGGATCTAGGCTTCCGTGAAGTTAGCCGTTTGTGATGTGCAAAGACAATTTAGTTAGAAAAGCTCCATTGCGCATCGAAACGGCTAACTTAACGGAAGCCGGGAGAACTATCTTACCTACTTACACATCAATCATTTTTAGAAAAAAAAAACAAAAACCGTTTCGTCAGATTGTGGTGATATACGCGACGACGTAGTTATTGACATGTTTTTTTTATGATTTATTATAATAGGTACTAAACCGATTTCGGACTTAAATAGGACCTCTTGGCAGAAAGATTGGAAGAGAAATTGCATAGAAATATACAAAAAAATATATAGGTTTTTTTTTTATGACGTCGGTTATAATTATAAGTAAATTAATACATTATTATTTTGAATCAAAACAAGTCTCCGACTCTTATGATTGTGAGAAAGGGTTTCTTCTTCTTCTTCGTTTAATTTGTGGCGTCTGTGGCCGGGTTTGCCACAATTTTGCCAATGTCAATGTCGACAGGGTTGAAACAGTAAGACAATGGAGGATCTGAGACTTAAGATGGTCGGTATAAAAGAGAGAGACCATAATTTTGTAACAAGGTGATTAGTTATTACATCCTGAATAAAAGAAAGGGTTTCTTAAGATCTCTTGAGCTCTGACAAAGTCTTTCGAGTGACACAACCAACAGATGTTTATTTTATATTTTTATAAATGTCAGCAAATGACGAGACAGTCTAATAGCTGTTATGGCAGGCGAAAGCCTGCCATAACAGCTGCAGTACCTATCACCCAAAACATTCAAATTTTTTAAGTTCTGCGTGGAACTGCGCTCGTACCTACACTACCTACCCCGCTTTCGCCCAGTAATTTCACTTGCTACAGGCTCATCAAGCCTAAACACAGTACGTACCTAATGCTTGCAAAATACTGCTTGGAGACAAAATATCTGGCTCGGCGGTGGCCGGTGGTACCCACCAAGAAGAACTCTTGCTAAAGAGTCCTACCACCAGGGTATTACTTGCAGTTTTGAACTTGTTCAGTTTATGGATAAGACCTTACCGCGGTTGCATTCACTTCGAGCTGGTTTGCTATGTCTCCGGCCGAGTTAGCTGGTATCACGACTAACGGTCCAGTGTCTTACCACAGAGTAAGAACAGCTGAATGGGTAACATTACAAATATCGGCTAAGTTAGCAAACAAGCAGGTTTTAAATCAAAATTTGAAGTGGAATGGAAATAATAGAATAGAATAGAATAATAGAATAGAATAGAATAATTTATTAGCAAAGATGACGACACATTAAAATATTAAGATTAACAGTAGGTACTAACATCTTTGATTCGTCAAGTACCTATAGTCTATTTCACAGATTTGGTAAATACTAATAATAAAGATAAATAACTAAGTACCTACGCAGGGTAATAACATAACATTACAATACAATTGATCAGTCAGCAAGTATTTTGGTTCAGCGCTGTATAAGGGCGGCATTATATAACAGCTTAGCATTGTGTTGTTTTAAATTGGATGGCTTTTTAAAATCGTGGGTACGAATATGTGTCGTCATCAGGTCATCTGGCTATGCTGGGAAGTCCTCTTGGATGGCATGTCTGATTGGTTCGTGTAAACACATTTTCTAATGAATTTCGGTACTTACCCCTTACTCGTAACAAGTAGGAAATTGTAAATTAAAGATAGGTACCTACTTAGTTATTTTTTTAATGAATGCAAAACGTTCGTTTCCGAATAAAAAAGAATGTTTATTTCCTCGAAAACATAGGTAAGTAAATGTTCCACGCACGGCATCGTTACCTCAGTTCCTACTGAAGAAAACTATTCAATTTTTCTTAACTGTTCTAACGCGTATTGAATGATTTTCAATTTTTTTTATTTTTATTTGACGACCGATGTGGCGCAGCGGGTGCAGGTCCGCCTGCGACGCAGAGGTTGCGGGTTCGATTCCCACCTCGGGACAAATGTTTGTACGATCTACAAATATTTGTTCCGGGTGTTCTGGGTATTTTCTATATATAATAAAAAATATCTATCTATGTATTGTATTAAATATATATCAGTCATCTAGTACCCATAATACAGCTCTGTTTAACAGCAGCTTACCTTGGGGCTAGATGATGCTGTGTAGATTGTCCAGCATTATTTATTTATTTATTTATTTTAACTTACATTTTGATATCAATATCAAATATATTTGCGCGGCTGCTAACATCAATAGTAAAAATAATCTATTCTAAAAGAGGTACCGGTCTGCTAAATTATCTCATCTTTTGAAAAAATATTCAGAATACTTCACTTCACTTTATCTAACTAAGGTTGGATTCGACCAAACTCGAATAAGCGTTTGTATTTGACATTTCTTATACCGCGGTATAGTTATACCAGAAGTTGGTCGAATACTCGAAGCCAACCCTAACTAAACCACTTATTCCTGATTCCTCACGTAATAATGAACCAAAGAGAACCTGTCTTGACAGTAATAACAAAGGAATGCATTGACCTAATTTATGGTTTTTAGTAAAAGTCACGCACGATCGTTCCGACATCTTCAAGCACCGTCAATCAAGTTATTTGTTCTCTTCAGCATCGTCACGGAGACCATAGATATTAGATGACAAGCTTTTGCCTTTGTCTTCGACCAATATTTCATTTTATTTTTATTTCACAGTCGTAAAAGACAATAATCTGAAGATACCTACAGCTAAGTTTAGACCATGTAAATTGTTCGCATATTGCAACTAAAGTTATGCTTGCTTGCTGAAGATTATCAGACAACTGTCATTATTAGTCGTTAGTCAATCTCCAGTACTTTTATACCTAGTAAATCTATAAAGTTTGTCTGGTCAATTATTAGTTACATAAACTGTTCCACACTCACAACACCCGGCAATCAAATCAAAAATACAGTGCGGTTTCAAGAGCATGATCAGCACATTACAATACTAGCTAGGTTTTCAAAAGATCGATCCTGCCTGCCTGCAGATAATTAATATTTTGCTCACGATGCATCACCAAACAAAACCAGATCTTGGCTGTACAACCTGACCCCACACTTAGGATCCCTTGTGTTGTAAGTATCAAAATAAACGAAGTGGTTGTTGTACCAAAAAAATCCACAAAGTCTAGTAATTATCAGTAGTCTGATAGTTTAGTCCGATGAGACTCTGTCGCCCAAACACAACACCTTTTTTTAGGATTATGTTGGGTGTGCAGGGAAGAGTGGAGGGCACACGAGCGCGAGGCAGATCACCTCTGAGATGCTCAGACCAGATAAAGACTGCATTAATGAAGCGAGCCACAGCTCCCCCTGAAGTGACGACCACGACTGCTCTGACAAGAGTGTAACGAAGAAGAAGAATGTTGGGTGACTTAGATAAACCTAAATGTCATTACCACATGTAGTACCTAATGACATTCAGGATAGGTAGTGGTACCTACCTCAAAATATAGATCGTCCCAAATAACTAGGTTGTTCTATGATAATGATAATATTCTAACCAATTTGTACAAACAGACACGCGATCAATATTTTTGTAGAGAAAGAGTAATCTTGCATCGTCACAATGCGTTACTAGCGAGTGATTGAATTATCTTCAATCTCGATTGAGGCGTCAAGTCGTCGTGTCTACGGTTAGTTTACGGTCACGGCCAACGTAAAACATAGATAGTTGCAACCGTAGATAAAGTACGACTTAAAATTACTATTGTTAAAGTATATTAGGTAAGGGTGGAAATACACACGCCATTCCATGCTAGTCATTTTTAGCATGCCATTTGCATTTCAGTTCATGGTACATAAAAGTCTATTTACTTTAGGTAAGAAGCTCTTTTTGCCTAGAATTTAGTAAAGGCAACTTTAGATCTAGCTAGTTTATTGAAAACTTTAGACGGCAACTTTTTCTCTGAAATACGACACAACACTACCTCTACACTATACCATAGTCAGTAGTCGGTATCGCAAGCTACGGGTACAATGTCTATTCTTCGCCCTTATGTAAAGGTGTCTTTAGATCCAGCTATTGACAACTTCAACGAGTAATGTTCAATGGTTACGGTCACGGTCAGGTAACGGCATTCCGTCGCGCCCTAGAAAAGGGCAATTCGTTACCTGTTACCATACTTACGTCACTACTCTGTGGTAATAAACGGTAATATTCAGCAAAGCGGTAAAAATTTAAATAATATTTAGAATAATAAACTATTTTAAGGTACATTAACTCCCAGATTAAGTTTTAAATAAGGGCCATATTCATAAACTACTCTGTACCTACTAATATCTGTTCAGTGCCTCTGTTAGCTTGTGACATGACTGTCTTCCAAATCTACCAAGAAATACAAGAATACTTAAGAATGACAAGGAAAGGAAAAAATAATAATTAGCAAGCCGCTGAAATTTTATATTTTTATGAATGATTGCATAAATAAATCCAACAAATCTATAATAATATATTATTAAGATAGAAGATTTTTATTTCTGTTTGATATTAATAAACTCAAAAACTACTGGTCCGATTTAAAAAATTCTTTCACCATTAGGATGCTACATTATCCCTGAGTAACATAGGTTATATTTTTTACTAGCGACCCGCCCCGGCTTCCGGATAAAGCCTCAGAATAATGACGATGAAGCTGTCACAGGTTGTTATTACTTGTATAGTTCGCACAGCGGATCTAGGCTTCCGTGAAGTTAGCCGTTTATGATGCGCAAAGACAATTTAGTATGAAAAAGCTCCATTGCGCATCGAAACGGCTAATTTCACGACGGCCGAGATCCGTTGTGAGAACTATAAGCCGACCTAACATTATGTCCATTCCTCTTACCTATAGGTACAGCTGATATATGTTCTGTGCCTATACGTTAGTTAACATATAGGTAAGCGAAATTGCAAATGCTTACCAGAGTACATTAAGTAATTAGTTTGAGGCGGAGTTAGTGATACTAAATTTTCCAAATTAAGTTAAAAAAACTGGTATGCAGTTATCTGTAATTTGGCTGCGTGATTTTAATTTAGTGTAAATAGATAGATTCGGCATTCGTGTTTAGTTTTTTGTTTTATGGTATTATGAGGCCAATTAGGCCTAAAAATAACCGTTCTTGTGAGTATAGAGTTGGTGTGTACTCCGTATTCTGTACACTACACGTTTGAAAAACGGAACACTTATAAATTCTAAAACCATGTGTAATTTTACATTTTCGTACCCTGCACGGTCATAGAGCTAGAAATATTTTTTTGTTAGGCTCTACAATCTATCAACATAGGTAATTATTGATAGTTTCAAAGGGGGAGTTTCTCTTGTGGAAAGTCAAGAAAGAACACCTAAAGTGAAGAACACTGCGAGACAAAAGCGCTTGGTCATAGAATGTCATAGACAGGCTACCCATACTAAATAAAATTATTTATATTTAAAATTATAGTAGGTAGGTACTTATAAAGAAAACGAAAATGATAAAACAATTACCGAGTATGCGAAATAATACACAAATACAATTATTACTTAAAAATACATAAAACTACGTAATTTTAATAATGCTTAAAATAAATTATAATATGTTATCATACACTAATATACAATAATAATATAAAAAACAAACAAATATATATAAATATAAATATACAAATATCTAAGACTACTCGGTAAGACCACAAGACTAACTAGGTACTGGGAATAGCCCATTAATTTTCTTTATTACCATTTAAACTATTATGTGAAGTGCTACTATTAGCTATACCTATGTATAGCATTTGCATCTGATACGAGACCAAGGGTTTTATAAATATCAAGCGAGCTTCTTCGACTCACTGTTAGTACTCGATATCTGTTATGTGTCACAGTGACAGACGCTCAAAGTTCCTTTTTATCATTTCCTGCTGTCCTATCATGCTCTTATTTCGAGTGTTCCTGACTTTCACCAACGATCAAGGTTCTGTAGGTCACCGCCAGAGGTCGACTACCACGCGATATCCATTTAAATCGATACAGGCACCCGGGAATTTCGACTCTAAATCGCTGGGTTAAGAGTGTGTCAATAATAAGTTATTTGGACTAGATGTGCTGGCACGTGATAAGACTGATGATGGAAGTAAGTTAGCGGGACATACCGAGACTACGTTTAATGCTTACATTTCAACTGATTTACGTGCATGCGGGGCAGTTATTAATGTTTCATGCGGTGAATGTAAATGTCACCACATTTTTTATCTTGTTTATGTAAAATACTTACTTGTTGTGTTACCCGTACCAACATACTTACTTCTTAATGCCAGAAATGGTCAGTAGATTTACCTCTTGTTGTGAAATGTATTTTGGTACCTATTTAAATTAGATACTTTTTGATGACGTACTTATTAACTAGGTACTAAAACAATAAGTTCGAAAGACCAGATTAATTGTCTACTGTACGACTAAATTTGGTCTAAATGTATTTTTGATCTGATGATCACACCACACACCACTCGTTCTTGTTGATTGTTAAAACAAAACAAAAATTATGTATCCTTGCCTGTAGTGTAGTCTAGTCCCTTTATTCGTAAACGAAACTGTCATTTCAGCAGCTTGCTAAATACCTATTGTCTTAAGATTTCGCCTCAAGCGAGATTTGAACCCGCAACCACCGCTTGATACGCGGGTGCTCTACCAATTGAGCTATCGAGACATATCTCGCTTGGAAAACCATATAACAAAAATAACCTATTGTCTTTCCAATGTTTAAGTAACCTGGCAAGTTTTTCTGTGTTTGCAACTAGGGCGTCTGGTTAGCTCAATAGTACCTACGTTGGGCTAGACAAGACACATGTCCAGACCATTTATCAAAATAACCGACATTTACAGTAACATAGCAGCATATTATTATTTTTAGTATATCTGTAATAGTCAGGCTAAAATAATGCTTAAAATCAGGTGGGCGCCTTGATTATCTTGTCAATTTCTGACATTAAAAAAAAACCCAGCTCTAGAAGTCTGGACCCGTATATTGATCGCTCAGTCTCACTCTCAACGCAACAGCGCTCAATTTTCAGTCTCATTCCGTCGAAGAATTGTCAAATTATTTTGAAACGGTTAGCTAGTTGACCGCGAGTGAAAGAATCTAAGAAACCTCCTAAGCCTCTTCACATAACAGTTAGATAAGCATCACAACGGCGGTGATAGTGAAAGCGTTCCGGTGGGCTCACATGACATGTGATGATGTCTGCGGCCGTCACGTCTAGTCTAGGACATTCAAGGCTGCTGGCTTGCTGCTGTTAATGTTTGTGTACTAAGTAAGTTCGTATGAGTCAGTGGCCAACTCTGGTGACAGAGTTTCTAGGCCGCCCGAAGGCCTCTGTCATGGCCTAACTTTGAAAAATCCGGGACCGACTGCTTAACGTGCCCTCCGAAGCACGGGAGCGCTCAGTTGAAATTACCACTGGCGCATGGCGGTCACCCATCCAAATGATGAATACGTACGCGGAACAGTGCTTAACTTCGTTGATCTGTTAAGAACGACTTAGCCAGTTATCTACGTCACGTCGTTAGTGTACTGTACGTGGCTTTGAGTACCGGGGTAGGTAGGTACTACACCACGAGAAAAACTATTTTGAAAATGATGAAAAAATTTGTCCCGCAACGGAAATCGCACCTGCACAGAGGTTCTCCAAATAGTATCACAAATTATGTCACCTTTACGTTTTTAGTCCAAGTTTATTCTAAAATTAGGGTCTTTATTTACCCAAATATTTGACTAAATTTATAGGTATTTATAAATTTAGCACGCACTTTTAAAAATAAAATAAGTAAGTACATAGATAAGGTAGTACCTACGTATACTTAGACTATGGTACTTGCTTTACTTTCCACTAACTTTTTTGAGGTTATTTTGCGAACCGATGAAATTGTTTACGCTTTCTGTGCTCTCGAGATCAAGACCCCTATTTTATGGTGGCCTATTTTATTTTTGTTTTTCTTGGAATGTTGTTTATTTTGTTATTTGCGTTGCTATTTTAATGTAAAATAAGCGTTTATTCTTCCTATTTTCAATTATTTTCTACCGCAAGGTTATAAATATTAAATCTGGTAAATAATACTATAATATGTATCAGGAAGTTGCCTATGAACATCGCATAGTCCGATCGACATCGACAGTTCTACCAGGGTACATAATGTATAACATATGTTGTTAGGTATTCTATTAGGTAATGTACCGTGACTATCTAATACAAATTATCTCCGTATCATTAGAAATAAGCAAGTTATGATGCGAAGAACGGGACTTGTGTAATTATTATCCATAACGGTTTAGAATCCGTGTTCACCGGTTTCTGTTTCTTTCGGATAAACTGTTTCTTGGGTGCTAGCTAGTTGGTATGTGTGTAACCTACATTCATGAACTGCATAAAATATCCGGCTTCTAACCTTCATAGTGTAGTTCACACATTCTGACGATTTCACCTACAAAAGAGTTAAAAATATATTATTATACTGTTGGACTACTCACGCTTGCAGGCAGGAGGAGGAATTTTTGTACAAAACGGGGGCTTTGTTAGGTCTCTGTGGTTAGGTACCGTAAATCATCCTCGATGTTTTTTTTTAATTCACTATAGGCTTGCTTGGTTCAGCTAAATCTTCAGTTAGGCAACATCATGACTAGAGTCTGAGGGTCTACTGTTGCGGACAAAAGCGATAGCTATGTAGTGGCTATTTTCGTGGTTCAGCTTATGAGGCCTTTCCAAGATTTAGCGATATAATTCATGAAGTTCGCCTGAATGTATCTTTATATAGTATAAGTAATAGTGCGCGCGACGAGGAGCGATACGTCCTCCCTCCATAAGCGCTCAGCGCGGTTTTAGAGCCGGTGCTTCGATCGATTTGATTATAAGTGCGCTAAGGTGTGATTTAAAAAAATTCGTATTAAAAAAAGTCAACGCTATTAGAATATTTTCTTTGTTGTATTTATTTAATAAAACCTTAAACTTGAATTTAGTAGGTGTATTTTTATTGTAAACTCCTTACTTTAGCAGAAATAACAAGCGTAAAATTGGGAAAATTACGCGTTTTTTAGACCGTCTTTTTTCAAAAATATTGAACTAACATGTTGTATTTTTCTCTATACACTTAAATTTTAAAACTGTGATTATTATAATTGCATTTTTGGAAATATGTTAGACTTTGTTATTTCATAGAAAACATGATAGAAAGTTGACTGGAATTACTCATTTTATGAAACGTGCGTTATTAATTATTTTTTTAATCAGTTGTGCCTTGAGTTAATTAATATTTGTTCTGTTGGCTTAAATTTGAAGGGATGAAGCTTTTATTTGTTTTTATTTTCGTTAAAATATCTTCAACACACGAGCCACAATAGTGTTCGAAACTTCACGGGCTACAAGAAAATTCAAGGATTGTCAAGGATAGGGCTCTTATGTCCGAGAATGCTGTAAACTTAGTTGTCACTGACATAAGTTGAACTATGATATTTACGATTATCGTTCGTCGCGTAGACCCTAGAGGTCACGCTTTAGTGTTTGAATGTACCTAATTTCAAATATGGTCAAGTTGGGTGCGTCTGGCTTCAAGCATTCCCACGACACGAAGCATGTCTTGCCGAGACACGAATCATTATATTACATAATTTTTTTAATGCGTGGATACATTTATCACCCAGTTCCTTCCGCGTACACTTAGGCTGTGGAATGATCTCCCTGCTGAGGTTTTCCCTGAAGACTACAGTATGGGGTTCTTCAAAATAAGGAGTTTTGAAATTTTTAAAGGTTCGGCAACGCACTAGTGATTCCTCTGGTATTACAAGCGTCCATAGGCTACGGTAACCACCTAACATCAGATGGACCGTATGCTTCTTTGCCACCTTGGTGGTTAAAAAAAACAGTTGCCCACCTGCGCAGAAGAAACCAAATTATTTGTGTACTACTTATACAATTATTTGTGTAGCTTATACAAATAATTGTGTGTTATAAAAGTACTACTAATTACTTGTACTTTGACTTACCTACTATTGAAGTGAAATCCACATTTTAAATTTTTACTTTTAAATCTAATTTTAGTCAAGGATATGTTTTTTCCCTAACATATTTTGTTTTATTTTAAATCAATCATGGAAATTACGCTTTAGATTATAATTTTATAACGGCAATCTGTGGTGTTTATATGTTCTAAAGCAGACTGCTGACAGTTACCTACAACCACAGAACAGATATTAGTACTACAGGGAAACAGTTAGAACGTTCCACGTTTGCGTACCAGTTGTAAACTTAATAGGCTCAAAACGGTTTTGCTATTCCGCCAAAATATGGGGTAAGTGTGGTTTAAACGAGATTGCCTAGTGGTACACTGGCTTGGCCTAGTGAACTTTAATTCAGCCTTTTTTGCAAACGAGGCAATTATTGTCTTCTCAATTTTTGGTAATAAATTATACTGGTGTACCTACCTAAGTAAGATGGTATGCATATTTTGGATAAACACATAATCTAACCTTTGGCTCAATATAGTGCGAATTAAGAGACT
Organism: Colostygia pectinataria; assembly: GCA_951394395.1. Taxonomy (NCBI): domain Eukaryota; kingdom Metazoa; phylum Arthropoda; class Insecta; order Lepidoptera; family Geometridae; genus Colostygia; species Colostygia pectinataria. The sequence goes on from OX596362.1 coordinate 9,307,098, forward strand.
TTTGTCTGAGGCTGTACAAAAGTAGTTTACTTCGAATCTTGTCTAAGAGGCAGAAGTGGCAATAAATCCTACTCATTTAGTCAGTACGGCTAAGCTGTGGTCACAATTGCTATGTCAGAGACTATAACACTTATCTCAAAAGTTTAAGTTTAAATGTAATAACTAAATTAGTGTAATAACTAATTTATTTCTCATAAGTTTTTAATATCCAAAAATTGTTATTGCCTCAAGCGGGACTCTAATTCCTCTTCTCATTCATTGACTGTCATTGGCCATCAGATCAGTCAGACTGGTAGGAAAAAACAAACACGCGCTTTCTACAAAAAATATCCACCAATAACCACAAATATGCAGGCATTTATTTCCCACAATAATAGGAAGTCTGAAACCTGACCTCCATACCAAGTTTTTTTAAAACCGGAGTGAAATGATTAAACCAATTAGCAAGCACACGTGCGCTCCCCAAGAAATGGAACAATAAGGTGAAACTCTTCGATGAGCCGAAGATGCAGTAACAATGGATGTGGGAACAACGAACAAAAAATCACAGTCGTATATCAGAGATAGGAATTGTAGAATCTTGGTTCTTTTACAATATCAAGATTGGTATTGTAAAATGGAATTTGCTTTATGATACGTCTGTTTGCTCTACGTTTTATGGAGTTATTTTAAATAAAAAAACCTCTCCTAACTACTTCGCAATAAAATCGGAACAACTACAGATAATTAAGTAGATCTGATCTTTGGTAGAGATAGAGCTTTTCTTTAAGGAAAAACCAGAGTTGTAAGCCAACTACTTTATTTATCGAGGGTATAGATAGGGAAAACAGATGACCGAAATCAGCTCCGGGTACCACCTTAACATGCGTTTAGGCGTCTCGATCGAGTTATTTCATACCATACCCTATTTATCACAGAAAATATTATTTTTTTAATAATGACAGTGATGATTATGATCCACGAGAAGACCTTCAGTGTTTACACCACATTATTTGATATTGAGTTGATAGGTTTGAGTTGGCGTAAACTAGCCATTATCATTTTCTTGAGAAGTCATTTTAATAACGTTATGTTTGCGTCGTGAAGCTTAAAAATATTCTTTATTACAGAGCTTTTGACATTGTGCCAATTTCACAATAAATTCTTAAAAAGCTATAAAGTACTTAGAACTAATTAATTCGTGCTACCTAGCGTATCGTAAATACTTTGGCTATGAAAGTTCCTACTATAGGTACTAGTATTCTTCAGTGAACTCGTCAAAAATGAATTACTTTGCTATTGTCACTCAACAAAGCTTTTCAACTAAAAAAAAAAACAAGTAAAATACTTTCTATACTCGTACACAATAAACATACCTTCGTACACAATAAATTCCAAATCGCATTGAAGTCCGAGACAGTTTTCATAACGGCATTTGGAATTACGAGCAGCTAATGATAATGTCACCGTTCATTATTTGCGTCCAGCAATAAAGTCAACTGACTTTATTGCTGAGATTTGGATCAAGTTTATGTCACAGAACGGTTGGGTTCGATCTCCAATATTTGCATGATCTGCAAATATTTGTTCGGGTCTGGGTGTTTCTCAGTAATTTCTTTCAATTAACTATATAACGGTAGTAGGTACATACCTTTGACTTTTTTGTCCCTATTTACTGTCAAACCTCAGCTTAAATCGATTACTCTGTGGTGTAGCTTACAAAATTCGTCATTACCTGCCTCCGAGGCAATGAACTTGAATTATAAACGCACTGACAAGTTATTACGATTACGGATGGAACTTTTACGGTTCATCAACGCAAGAGGACTGGTTAATACAACCTTCACTGCTGATTTAACCGAAAATACTGAAGAAAAACTTTCGTAGATTCATTTCGTTTAATTTCGTTGACATTTAATTTATATTTACAAATGCAAGTAGTTTCTAGTACTCGTAGTAGGTAAATAAAACGGCTAATTGTTTTTTTACAAACAACGGCATATTACCATTTTTTTTATTTTACCATGAATTTCCAAAAGACAATAACCATAATTACTTCACGCATAATTATTATTACACGAGTTGACCTGCGCTGTTTCACCCGCGTTTTTTCAGTTTTTATGCTATCCCACAGGAACAGTACTTATATACATTTTTTTGGGATACAAAGTAGCGTACATATCTAGCGCCTATGTGTTATTCTAGAACATAAGCCATTAACATTCCAAAAATCACAATCGGTAGTCATCACGGAGATACGTGTTATCAAACAGAGTACCTTACCTATAATATTATTAGGATAAGGGATGTATAAGTTAAGTAATCGTACCTAACCTTTCAGCCTTTCAGCAGCAGATAAAAGTGAAGGTAATAATATGTAACCAAAAAACCAAAACGATTTACCTGATCAATATCGACAGTTAACATGCACTATCAGAGTTCATGATCAACGCTTTCTCTCGTTATTGACGCTTCAATTCAATTTACGATCTCGTATGATATGGTTCATTTGAGAATCTATGTTTTTGAACCAGGCCAAAAATCCGTTGTTTGCAATTTAGTTTAATCAGCAATAAAATTACTGTAAAGTAATAAAAATTAATTACTAGTTCCTTCCGTTGTTTACAGCTATAAAATTAAACTTCTTATATTAACTTACACAGGAGAACCATTTTGAATCGTCTTATATACCAGTGCTTGGTCCAATTAGGTTAGTATTATTATTAAACTTACTTAGGTAGTATACAATGTTTTATCAAAATTTTAATAAGATCTCTACGAGTTAGTCACGCGTAGCCGGCGAAGCACGTTGAAGTCTTTTGTAATAAGAATTCTTATAAAACAAACGTGTAGTAGGTAGCTACTTGGATGTTAAGGTTTATTCCATTCGTAATTTTTACGTTGCTAAAATGTTAATCCATTATGGATTGGATTGTATTTAACATTATTCAAACGACTTCGTTAAACCTAGCGATAAATCTGCCGCGGAACGTTGTCTGCACGCGGAATTTCCGCACAATTACCTACCTACCTTATAAAAATGAAACGAGCAATTTCCGAACCTTCTGTTCTGACAGGACAAAAAATACTTACTTCATTTGTTAGTCAAAACCAGATTACGTCGCTAGACTTGCGGGCACAGAGTGGCGATTACAGACCGGACGTATATTCTCGTCATATTTTTTAGTAGGTACTCGTATGTGCTCAAATAATGTGGATTTAGCAGCAAAGATCACTTACCTCTTCATTCGCACGCACAGCTACTCATGCGCAGCACAAACGAGACTAAAGAGTGGTCACACACTCATTTACAGTTCTAATTGTACCCTAATTAAACTTACGCAATATTACTGTTTATATAATTGTTTTGTTGCTGACGCCTGGGATTGTAACGGTGCTATAAACGCAAAATGAGGTAACAGCTTCAGTCCCATAACCCATTCGATATTGACAAAGGTATGTGTAGATACAATTGGATTTAAGGCTGTGTCATAAACAATGTAGAGTGATAAACCTAACCGTGCAACCATGGCCTCAAACTTAGAACATTCCTTCAAAATAAATAATGTTTGATGGCTAGGTCGTTTAACCATAAAATCGTAGTTGTTAATTCATCTCCAAGTACGGGCCTGACCTTACCTGTCTATAAGTATTAAAAGTCCGAGTGAAATTAGTTATAATAATTATAAGTTTAAATCAAATGATGTCGAAAAGTAATTCGAAAATTGTAACATCGTTTTACTTAGGTTCTTCAATAAATGTTATACTTATGCTGCAAAATATAATTCCAACTAGACTCAAGTCAAGAAACAGGTAAATCAATAACTGCAATGTAAATAAACGGCCAAAAACGTTCAAATCTGCGATAAGCTTGTGCCCTTTGTTGAAGCAGCTACTCGTAGTCGTCTCACTCATTAAAAACTGACCGATTTAAATTTGCTCGCCGAAAGTAAGACGATAGGTACGTGATCAGTTTCGACACGAACTGAATCACCCAGTTCGTTCGTTCGTTCGTATGAGTCAGTGGCCAACTCTGGTGACAGAGTTTCTAGGCCGCCCAAAGGCCTCTGTCATGGCCTAACAACTTTTAAAAAGCCGGGACCGACTGCTTAACGTGCCCTCCAAAGCACGGGAGCGCTCAGTTGATTACTATAATAACCTACCTACCCCTACCACAGCTTAATTTCGTCTAAACAATATCATTGTTGAGCTTATAATCTATGTAGAGTATCATAGGTCACCGGCTGAAACGGAAACAACTGTTTTCGTACAACGTAACCACTTTTAAGTAGGTATACTTAGGTATTGCAGGATACCTTCGCTAAACTGTTACCGGTTTCGTGGATTAAGTTAACTATACGTTAACTATATGTATAACAGATATTTCACTACCACCTGTACTCGGCAGGATTTATGTAAAGCAACAAATAAAGCTATCGAGGTTGGTCGAGAAGAGTTTGAGGAATCTATTTTGAGACTTAAAGAGATATTTCAGTTATTACCTAATGCGCAGTTGCTGCCAAGCTCAATGATAAAAATAAGGTTTCTTACAAACCAAAATTGACACTGTGCTCAATACACACTTCAATCAGCAGCGCAATTTAATCTAAGATTGTCTCAAATTGCTTTCATATCCGCCGCTGAAACCGCAAAATGAACCACAAATTCTAGATCAACAACACTTGATCGCTTGAAATTACTGTTTTATATATCTAGCTCTACCTACATAATGTAGGTAGGGAAAAAACTAGTGTCATCATCATTATCATTAGCCAATTGTTATCTAACATAACATCTACTGAAGACGATTTAGCAGCGTTCTTTTTAAAGCTAGCCTGCTAATTTTCTAGCTAAAGAGAATTTATCTTTTGTACGGTGCTGTATAAAAATATTGTTCAATTTACATCCACAACTGGTAGGTACACTTACCTAATGAATGACCGATATTCTTGATAATTCGCATTCTTGTGGCTTCACTTCGAGAATATAAACAATTAATATAATTAATAAAAGATTCTCATTGTGGCTTCAATTAATTTTTATTCTGAATAAAAAAAAGTTTAATTTTCATGAGGCAGGCGCAACTAGACGTATACTCGTTGGGCAGGAGAGCCACCAATAAATCTCCGTTCCTTTGTTCTAGGGCTCGCCAAAATGTGGCGTATGATACTGCTGGCCTGCCTCGCGACTCCCATCCCTGGGCAGAAGAGCCGCCCGAACCAGGTTGTGGACGTCACCACGTCGTGTGACAAGGCAGCTATGACAGTGCATCTAGTGATGGAGCAGCCGTTCAAGGGGCTCGTTTTCAGCAAGGACTTCTCGAGGGAATGTAGGGTTCAAGGTGAGCTTCTTTAAGTAAAGCATCGAAGCAGACTTGGCTGCACTTAAAACTGCCACAGATTGCTTGTTCGTTAGGACGAACAGGACTAGGTAGGCCTAGTACTTATGCGTCTTCAGATGAAGACTAAGCGCACAAATGTGGAGATAGTTATACACCTTTATTTAAAAATAAAATATTTATTGTAAAATAAAGTACTTTATTGACGACCGATGTGGCGCGGCGAGTGACGGTCCGCCTGCGACGCGGAGGTTGTGGGTTCGATTACAGCCTCGGAACAAATGTTTGTACGATCTGGAAATATTTGTTTCGGGTGTTCTGGGTATTTTCTATGTATAATAAAAAATATCTATCTGTGTACCTATTGTATTGTATTAATAATTATATCAGTCATCTAGTACCCATAGTACAAACTCTGCTTAACTTGGGGCTAGATAATGTTGTGTGGATTGTCCAGCATTATTTATTAATTAATTAATTTATAATAAGTACTTACTTACCTACTTAGTACCTAACAAAAGCTTGCCACTATCTGTCGAATCACATTACATTACCCTTTCAGCCCCCCTATCATGAACTCGTATAGCGATTCAAATGAAGACCTAACTAAATTGTCAAAAAAAAATTGTATCATGATATCAATCAGACAATCATGTCATGGTATAAAATTTTAAAACATCTCTGGGATTCTTATTCAACATCGATGATAATGTTGTCATTTTTCGGCTCATCGTGTTTTTTCCGCTATTCCAGGAAACCTTCAAACCAAGGTGTCCCTTCATCTGCCGTCGAACGCGTGCGGAGTCCGGACTTCACCTCTGAACAGCACCCACTCTGAACCTGATGATGACGAGGATTTGTACTACAATGCGGAGCTGGTCGTGCAGATGGACCGGCAGTTGCAGCAGTCGTCGGACCAGGAGATTCTCGTCAGGTATGATGATCCGTCAATTGACAGACGTAGGGATCAAAGAAATTAGTAATAATATCAGATTAGATATTATTATGTAGATTTGAATGCGATGCCGTTGTTCAACGCACGCTGTTGCGAATAAAAAATCAAGTAGTACAACGCCATTTATGTAGGTATGTGGATGATTTTTTCAGCATTGTGTAAGTTCCACGTTTTAGTGCTTTCCAAGTTTTAGTTTGTGGACATGATAAGTTAATCTACGCTGTAATCAGAGGTCAGTGTCCTAGCAGTGGGAACATTAGAATGCTGTCATGATGAATTAGAGGCCGTATTGGTGGTATTTTGCGAGCCAGCTCGCCATCGAGCTATGACAATAGAGTTCAATTTCTATGCCAAGTTCTTTCTATTTTACCTTATTTAGTTTTTTCCTTATTCTAGATGCAAATTAAAGCCAAAGGCTGTCCGCATTAGCAGCTCGGCTTTGGAAACAGTCATCAGTACAAAACTGCGGGAAATGAATGGTCAAGAAATGAAAAAAGTCAGGTCTGTAACATAACCACTCAAGCTGATGTTTCTTATTTTATGTCTGGTGCCTTACTCTTGAATCCAATGACAATTCCGATCCAATCCCAATTTCTATTACTGCCAAATTTTTTTTACTCTTGAAAACAAGGTTGAATTTGGCGCTAGGTTTGCTGTCAAAAGTACGAAATGTCATATTCCAATAATTGTCCAATACCGATCGCGTTCAAGAGTAAGGCCGTAATAATTTGTCAATGAACGTGAATTGAATTTGTTTCGTGAGTGTTTGTGAATGAATAAGTAAGACCACCTTCTAAGTACTAGGTACGAGTATAATTTAGTTTAGAATCAAAATCGAAGTAATTTTGCTAGCTAAACTGAAGAAACGGAGGTAAAAATAATATCTTCAGTTATGTAGTCTTAAATCGGAGGCCAGGTTAACCTTAGAACTTAATTTTGCTCTGTAAAACCTTACAGCCTTACCAATAAACGTGGTATGAAGTTATTCCTTGGAATAAACTAAGAATCCCTATGCTTATTCTTAATTTATTCCAAGGAATAACTTTATACTATTTGTAAGGCTGATAATCTTTTCATTTATTATTCCAGAACTGGTCGCAACCGGCAAGGATTCACCAGCTCTCTAGAGCTGGAACAGCGGGAATGGCTGATGGAAGCAGCCAGAGCCTGGATGGAACTGTCTCCTGCCGCGGGAGCCAGCGAGCCTGCCACCGTGGAGGTCGGACAGCAGATGAGGCTTCTCATTCAGTGCACTCTACCAGGTAATAAGGTCTTGTATACTTGTGATGGGCTAGGTATACACCGAAACATAGCAGTAGCAAGCAAGAATTAACCAGTTTTCTTTAACTGAAGGCTCTTTACATTGCGTCTTGCCTGATAAATTATGACAGTCCCTGTATTTTCACATTTATTGTGTAAAAAACCATAAATAACATAAGAATCTATTGGTTTCTTTCAGTAGGTACAGTCAGCAAAGAAAGTGGTCTATCAATTTTGACAAAAAATTCTGTGAAATCTGTGACGTTCAAACAAATCTCAGCCTTAGGGTGGTAGACCACATTTTTTACTGACTGTTACTACCAATGTAACTTGCCTATATGTCTCTGCAAATTATTATTATTACTATTAAGAGCCTGTGGTGTCCCACTGCAGGGCAAAGGCCTCCCTGTCTTCTCTCCATTCATCTTTATTTTGAGCTACTGTGGACCAATCTTCCAAAATAAATACATATTTAAAATATCCGAGGCTAATAATAGATTCATTTCCAGTTGGCGTCGGCCTTCGCGTGACCAACTGCGTCGCTCACGACGGGCTCGGGGAGGCATCCCAGAAGCTTCTAGACGAAGCCGGCTGTCCGGTCGACGAGGGCATCTTCAGCAAACCCACCATCCACCACCACAACCACAAGAGCAGCGAAATTGACTTCTCCGACCTCGAACCTATCGACCCTGTCAAGAATCTCGACCAAAGCACTAATATAAGGTTGTCAAAGACCGATCCTGAATACATGCTGCAGAATATCATGACTTACCAGCACGCCGTGACGACGTTTTCCGCTTTCAAGTTCCCGGATAGAGCTAAGCTGCATTTAACATGCGGTATAGAACTGTGTAAGGGTCCATGTCCACTGGTCGACTGCAGGGCGTTGCAGAAGCCGCAGAAGACCAGAGATGGGCTACTGAGGAAGGCGAGACTAGATAAGGATGCGAAAGGGGTTGTGATTGATAGATTGGAGGTGTATAACAGTATAGAGGTCCACGCACCTAATATTGAGTTGGAGGACGAGGCTTCTATACGAGGTGAGTTCAATGATGCTAAGTACCTAAGCAAATTGTCTTTGTAAGACTTGTCTATGCTCAAACACGGTAGTTTTCCCCCACATATTATGGTGCTATAGTGGTAGACACCCCACCCCGCTTTAGATCTTACTTACTTTGTAACCGGTTGTGCACCAAAGGATTTTAGTAAAAATGATGTGTGCAATGCCAGTGCTCTTATAAGGTGAAAAATAACATCATGAGTAAACTGGCATGTCCAAGAACTAACAATTCGAAAGACATGTGCCATCCACCAATCCGCGAACCCAATCACTCTCGCTCAAGGCCAGTGGCCCAGTTGTGGGAACATTAGAAGGCTGTCATAGTGATGACCAGATGGCCAGCTTACAATAAAACGTTATTTTTCGTTCTAGGGTCAAGGAGAATAGAATCTGAAGAAGACGAGTTCGTGCGAGGTTTTTCCCCCGGAGACAAAACAATCTGCATGTCCCCAGGGAAAATGGCTCTTGCGTTTTGCGTGCTAGGTGTCATATTCCTCTGCGCTATCGCCGTAGCTTTCATCTCACTAGTGCGAGCGAGAAGACGTATAGGAAGAGAACCGCTCCATACCTCTCTTTCTTTCTATACTGGAAGCAAGAGTGTGTTTTCGTCAAGTGAGAGCTCTAGTTCAGGGCTGAGTGGCAGTAAGCTGCTCCTGACTGATAGTCCGTATTTCGATCATCATTCCTCTTCTAGCAATAACTGGCCATATTCAAGAGCTTTTTGAAGGAGTTTTAATTTTTTCGGGTGTTTTTTTTCTATTTCGCGCCAAATAGGTTTGAAAAGTGCTGCAGTTGTTCTTTGAGCAAAGTTTAACGAGTAATATAAATACTAGATTTAGGTGCTGTTTTCTTCTGTTGAAAAGTATTACTGGTAGGTAGGTACTAGGTAGACACATAGCTAGGTTCATAAAATGCCTATTTAATATATTTATGAGTTAGGATCCTAGAACGTGATGGATTTATATTAGTTCGTAGTTCGTACCATTGTAGAATTTTATTTCTCGCAACGTAAGCCGATAATTAATTAATAAGCCGTAAAAGACATGTAATAAAATTGTCGGTTATAATTATACCGGTTGCAAAACCCGGTTTTTTAAATGAAAGTGACCGGTAGGTAGGTAGGAATACTCCTACCTACGAATACTCTATATATTGGTTGAGTTTCCTAAGTTCTAAGCTTGGTTTGAATGAACATTATTCTATTTTATTAAGTAAAAACATGTGTCATGTCAAGATCTATGTAGAAGAGGGCTATGCAGCCAATTAAATTTTACTATAATCATGACTGAATGTATCACTTATGGCAGTGATCCACTGAAGTAGAGCGGAGCGGAGCTGAGTCAACGAATAGAATAGTGTAAAATACTTACTTTTGTGGGAAACTAAATAATCCAGCTGGGTTTTTGGCCATTCAGTTTAGTTCAGTTTATTCAGTGAATTATTTCCTACATTTTTGTTGCTAAGCTACTGAGGGTAAGCAGGTGGAAGTCTTTTAACTATAAATAGTGGAGCAGGAGCAACCATCTTCTGAGCTAGCTACCTCTATTAACTACTTTATAGACTGTTGCAAACTTTTACTTTTTAAAACCATTTCGTTTTAACAAATACACTAGAATATTCTCGAAGCGTTACAATATAATAGATATTGTAGGTAATTATGTAGTAGGAGTAGGTACGAACTACTTATTTATTTTTGATTATTTAGGTTCATAAGTACATAAGTAGATTCGACAAAGATGACAATTCATTTGAGGCGGCGCTTTTGGTAGATATGTAGGTATAATGTTTATGAAGATGAACACTTAAAATTTATAAAATAATGCGGTAGGTTCACTATGTAAGTGATTCATCTGTTTATTTGGTAAATAAATAATATTACTTACTTAATTATTTATTAAATTTGGGATATAGGTGGGGGAAAATAATTAACCATTAGCACTGCCTCGAAAGTTAATTTTAATTTAATTTTATTTGTATTGAATACATTAAGTCTAGGTACTTAATTTGTGATGTACCGATAAAGTTTTCTAAATATTTTCATATTTACACCATAAATAAGTAAAACACAAATAGCTGAATTTTATTTTCCAAATAAGAACCTTTGACTGTAGACCTACCTACCTACATAAAGAAATCTATGAGATGAGAATTGAGAACCTTAAGATAGAATATTTTAACGTGTATAGTTTAATTGACCGAGCGAGCGAAGCGAGCGAGCGTCTCAGTTACGAGATTGGCCAAAAATGCTTTTGGATGTCAGTTTGTCCGGTCTTTTTGTGTTCTCGCCTACAGGTCGCATTTTTCAACCAATCTGGTTGAAGTTTGGTATACAGGTTATAAGGCTTTATAAAAGTTGATTGTCGTCGGGGATATTTGATAGGGGGCGTACTTTCTCTAAAAAAGGGTAAAAAGGGGGCTGCTGAATATATCCGCCTAATGTAATTCGATTTCGATGATTTTTATTTTAGTTGAAAGGTAGGTATTAACATTAAGTATGTCTGATATTTGGCGAAGATCTGACGAGGATATTCAGCGTGATGAGCAAATTAGTTCCTCAAAATGCAATATGTTGCTAGGTCTAGGTAGGTACTGCCCCGCTACCATGAACTCCTAAAGCGATTCAAATTAGGACCTAAACTGAATTGTCAAAAAATTTTGTACCATGACTTCAATAATTTTTAATTTAATGGTACAAAATTTTTGGTACCAGACAAAGGGGGGCTGTTCGGATAACTGCTAGATAAAGGTACCTATCTATGTGTGCATGAGACCATTTAGATTTTTATACGAAGGTTTTACTGCCATCTATTGAGTAAATAATACACTTATACACTATTTAGTTTTAATATTCATTGATAGATAGCGGGACTATACCAAATCATGTGCTGCCTGAAACAAATTCAATTATCATCAAGTTCTTAATAGAGATCAATTTATATTTTTTTAATTTGACAAAAACTATACTGAGAATACTAGCTATTTAGCAGTTTTATCTTATGGGTAGTAGTCGATCGATTATAGTTTGACATCTAACTACCAGCCCAGCCATCACTAGTTGATCCGTCCTAGCGGGCGATGACATCATTCTTGTCAAAGACTAAAAACACAGATGAAACAAAAAGTGCGAGAGTTAACTATCAAAGGTGTTGTTTCTCGATTTATGGAGCCGGGCCTAGGTCCTTTGTTGGGGGTCTAGATATTTAGATATTCAATAAAGAAACCATTTTAAGCTGTTTATTTAATTTATTTTAGCTTCTTTCACAATCTTATGTAAGTTTATCTTTGTGAAAGAGTGCAACACAATGCAAAACAACATGGCGGGTTCAACGAACAACTGGGTTATTAGGTACTGTCAAAGTCAAGATGCGTCACGATCATTGGCTAATAGCTGTCATGGCGGACCTCCAGTGTTCCCGTTTTAGGAAACTCAACACAACAAACATTTTTCATATAGAACTTTGTTTGTCTACATAAAAATAAAATTGTATTATAATGTTAGTTTTATATTTTTTTCCAATTTCTCTATGGTGTTACTAAGACCTAGGCCACTATGAAATTGGTTCTTTAATAAATTATACGTATCAATCATCCACATCCCTACTTTAAGCTTTATTTTGTTTCATTTCTTGTTCACATCACGACATAAACAACACGATTAATGCTCAACGAGCATTTTTACACCATCCCAAACAAATAACAGAAATCCACATAAAAAAATCTGTTGATGATTGGTCCATCCTTGTCAGTACCGTACCGACTACCCTATTTTACTTATTTTATTCATATAACTTATCCGATACCAATACATTTACGGTACGGTATCCATTTTTCACTCTAAAAGTGTTGAATGATTGATTGAACTTTGAACTTGAAGTGTCCATTCTGTATTGTTTCTAATATCTTTGACATGGGCGGAACAAACTTCGTTGGATTGGGTGGGATGCTTGCTTCACAGAGTTCGCGGTTCGCGATCGGTCTTTCGCTTTGCTCGATGCCGTGTTCGTACTCGTAGTCGCGGCTCACGGATGATATTTCAACAAATTCTACATGAATAGCGATTATTTATAAACTTAACAACAAAGTGGACGGGTTATGTTAAAAGTTTTAGGAGTATTTATTGAAAACTCGAGTGTTTGTGAGTTTGTGACGTGCCGTCGAATTGGAACGATTGGCTGCGGCTCCCATAGCTGAAGTGTAAATTTGTGTGTGCCTACGAATTAGTGAGGATAATTGTTGAAATAGCGTGCTGGAATTATAACACAGAAGGTATGTATTTTCGACAAACAATTTCATTATGTAGCTTATGTACCGTTTTTTTTAGGTGCGTGCCGCCTAAATTCTTACCATCGCTGCCCTTTGCTCTTTTCCAATTTACTATCACTGTAATTAAAACTTAACGATCACTCGAGTTGTTTTAAACAATTTTATGTAAGTCTAAATACTTACAGGGTATATAGGTAGAATACACATATTATTAAAACATTAATTATTTTTACATGGTACCTGCATAATTTAACAAACATAAAAAAATATGTTTGTTATATTATGTAAAAATAAACCCTACTAAATTATTATTGACCTATCTTCATCAAAATGTATTACTATTTAAAACATGATAAGATAGAGCTTCAGCATAACTTGTTACCGCATAATTATTGTACAACAGTACAATAATCTCTTCTTCTTTATTTTTTTAAGTGTTCAAGTATGTATTTACAACATTTACAAGTTTATCCACCATGTTCATGGCCCAATTCATAAGTTAATTTAAATTGTTCTTTTTCTTGTCAATTAGATATTTATTTATAAATGTTTGTTCTTGATCTTGATTCAATTACATAATAAATACATGAAAAAAGTATAATGACAAATATTTACATGATCTTCAAATGTAAAGTATGATGACTAAATTATCCGTACTTCTATAATTACTGATAGCATGCTAAAAATATCAAAACATACTTCTGTGTTTGTGCAGTTACCTACAATACAACCTGCTATTTCTAGGTCAAGGGTGATTACATCCATATCATCAAACATGATTTGATTCTCCTTTCCATTTTATTGTGGGTTTTATTACTATTAGCATTACTTGTGTGGCTTGCCTTTTGAAATACACACCATATTAATGTTTATGATAGTTGCTTTAGCATCATTCTTTCTAAGCTACTCATTATTTCCATTTCATGTTGGAATTATCAAGAGTATTCACAGAAAATTAGTGCAGAGATGTTAAATATCAGCTAATACATACTTTTAAACACAATTTTGATACTATTTTAGTATACAACAAACAAACAAACTATTCTATAGGTTTGTTCAACAGTCTACAACTCAAATAGATTTAGGCCTGTATTCAAGAACCATACTTTATTTATTTATTTATTTATATTTATACTTGAGATGAGAGAGATCTTACCTTCTTTTTTTTTTAATAATGGTCTTTGCTACTCTGGCAATTAGCCAAATTCAAGTTATTGACAAGTCACAAAATCACAATAAGATTTTTAATGCCAAAAGGTTTGACACAAAATCTCAAAAACTATACAACAGTAGGTAGGTAACTGTAATGAATTTATCTCAAGCAGTCAGTATGTCAGTGATTTCGGAGAGTGTGCTCCCGAATTACACTATCTCATTCCCCCATCTCCTTTCCACCATCGGACGACTAGACATACGGCAAAGCGTCATCGCTTCATGGTCAAGATCCCATCAATGCGCACTAAGCGATATGCATCAACATTTCTCCTGCGCACTGCCAAGAAATGGAATTCTTTAAAAAAAAAAGACTTGACCCAACACAGTCAGATCGGAAGCAAAAAATCATCAAGCATGTACCTATAGTGACAACTTATCAGCGAATGTGTTCTTTATACTAAAATAGAAGTAAAGGCATATAAATAAAAGAGGTATTCCTGTGTCAGATATGATGTAATGTCAAGCTATGTATGTGACGACCGACGTATTGCAGCGAGGCAGGTCCGCTTGCAACGCGGTGGTTGCGGGTTTGATTCCCGCCTCTGGTCAAATGTTTGTACAATCTACAAATGTTTGTTCCGGGTGTTCTGGGTATTTTCTTTATTATAATAAAAAATATCTATCTATGTATTGTATTGTATTAAGTATATACTAAGGTCATTCATTATCAACCTAACAAACTTATGGAATTGGTTCCACACATAAAAAAATAATAATATATATCAGTCATCTAGTACACAGCTCTGTTTAACAGCAGCTTACCTTGGGGCTAGATGATGCTGTGTGGATTGTCCAGCTTTATTTATATTATCATATATTTATGTTTATGTCACTTGGTTCTTGGTCCTTGGACTTGCTTACAAAATACATTTCAGTTTTGAATGGCGTATAGTTACCTCTGACATAAGCTGTAATTTTGATTGGCAAAGGTCGGATACTAACCAAGGTCTTGTGACTCATCTGAGCATTTGTGATGTTATTTGCAGTTAAGTGTATTATTCTTGATAGCGGTCTAGCTAATGTTATTCAAGAGTTGCAGTTCCCAGCTCATTATTTTTTTTAAGTCAGCAAATGATATACCTACCTAACTTTCAAGTGGTTTTCCTGATGTCAAGTGCTATGCCTGACCATCAGTGTTCAAAATTATCAGCTAATTACACTTTTTCATAAGTATAGGATAATGAAGTTATCACCAATGTATGACATTATTTGTTACATTTTTCCAAGTGTGCGACCAAGTAGGTATATGACCATACAGAATCTGTCACTTAAGGCCAAAATATACACACATTTTTTGAGCAGATTTTTTTGTTATTATCAATTGATAACTGTTACTATCATCATCATCATTGATAATTAGCCTTACGAACCTTGCTGACCATAACAGTTAGTGTCATCCAAGGCTTTACTTGCTACAGTGAATTGTCCTTGTAACGCGGTAATGCTTGCAAACTACTGCTTGGAGACAGAATATCTAGCACAGATCAGATCATCTCAAAATATTTCTCATACAAAAAAATATCAACATTTTTTCATGCAAAATATTATGTATTTTTGTATGATAAACATTTCACCTCAGTTTGTGGTTGGGTATTTGTTTGTGCAAAATTAATTAAATTGACATCCACCTAAATCTGACCATCCTTGGGTCTAAATCAGACGTCATGTTATCCCATTGACGGTTAAATAATTAGGCTGTTATAAGAGCATTTAAGTAGCTAAGCAACTATTATCTAGTGCAGCAAGGTTACAGAGTTAGCTGTTTGTGGTATGTATTGGGGTTGGGCTCCATCCATTCACTAACAATACAATTATTTTGAACTTCTGTAGTGAACTGTTTCTGTTGAACAAACATTGTTCGCCAAGTGTGTGGAATCAAACCTGTGGAAAACCTGACGAATAGTTATGGAGACAATATGTTACACTGTGTACCAGTTTATTTCAAACTATACCTAGGTATAGTTCGCACAGCGGATCTAGGCTTCCGTGAAGTTAGCTGTTTGTAATGCGCAAAGACAATTTAGTTTGAAAAAGCTCCATTGCGCATCGAAACGGCTAATTTCACGACGGCCGAGATCCGCTGTGAGAACTATACTAAAGTAGTTAGTGACTATTATCAGTTAGAAATAACTTTCATTACATTAATTAAAAAACTGTTTGATATATGATAAAGCAGTTTGTAACAATCTGCTGTTCATAACATTATCTAATAAGTAAACATGCCGTCTGAACTGTTAAATAATACTTGCCATGTAGATACCGCATAATAAGTAGGTAATTACTAGCTAGGTAGCAATTACATGTTATGTTTTTATTATTATTTATATAATAAATAGTAGTGGTATTTTTGGACTATGCATGAGCAGTATAATCTCAGAAAGCAGAGTACCTTGCCATGAAAGAACTAGTCATACAAAAAATTATTAACAGTCGTATTAACATAGTTAGCTAGGTATACGCAATTTAATCTTAAAAAGCAGGATACCTTACCATGAAAGAGTCCTAGTCAAGTCACACAAGGAATTCATAACACAGTTGTTTACTATTTGTAGTAGGTACCTACTTACCAGTGTAAGGTTCCAACAGCATTTTGATGAAGCATGAGTTCATTTGAATGGCATCGTCTGACAATGTTCACTGAGACCGCAACACAAACGCTTCAGGCACGGTGCTGGGCGCCAGGGTACCTAGGTACCATTAAATGTGCAGAAAAAAATTGTGCCGTTCGTGCGATACATCGCTGACACTCTGCCACTGCCGCTCCAATTTCTTTACCATTTTTGTTTCTATTGCTGCTGGCTGAATCTTCCACATGCAACCCTGTATCATCTGTAACTTTTCGGTTTTATCTAAGTCGTGTCCAATTATTTCACAAACTTACGTAAACATATTGTATAGTAGGTCATCCTGCATGGTCAGTTTTCTAATGTTCCCACTGTTGAGGCTTACTCTCAAAGTCTCAATATCAAGTCGTTTCATATTTTAGTGCCTATCTGTAACCAATTTACCTAATTATGGATATGAAAGAGCAGGTCTTCTAACTCAAATATTTCTATACTAAACAGAAGGCCTCAACCTTATGATAATAATTGTAACTCATGACTACAGAAATAAAATATTTTCAGTTTCATTTTCAAGTCATCTATAATCCATCACGCAGATGAATTTGGATTGGTAGATGGCACATTATTATATTTAATAATTTTAATTTTAAAACATGCTGGGTTTCTTGCCATGTTTTTCTTCACCTCTTTAGAACACTGGCAACGCGCATATAATTTATTTTTAATAGTAAAACCCATTGGTACAGTGTAGGATCTGTTTCGAACCACTAGCTAAGGATCGGAAAGTGGGGTCACGTTTGTACTAGAGTGGTCAAGTAGTAGTGCTAGTACCACCAGTATTTTCGCAGGTGGGTAAAATTTTGTAAGCGCCAACGCGACAGCGACATCGTTTATGTTTTCTCTATGTTACGGAATTTGCCGCTGCGTGGTACCGCGCCAGGGAGCGCCGGCCGGCTTTTTGACTGTCGCACCAACACCGAAATTCGCGGTCACCGAGCAGCGGCACTGACATACCAAGCAACCTACTTACTGACTCCGCCAACATCCCTTCTGTCCACATTACTGCTTCATGCGGCGGATGTGGGCTAAGTATAAACGGGGAATATACCTAGCGCGTGAAGTTTTAAAAGTGTGTTTGATTTGGAATGGAGGTGGCAAGGAGGTGAGCGGTTTTCTCTCTCTCTCGTGCCTGGAGTTTTACTGGAAACCATACCCATCGGACTGGAACACAACAATGGGAGCAGTACTGCTTGTTGGCTGAAATATTTTCTATGGTGGTAGTACTTCCCCGAATGTTTAACCGTTACTTTACGGGTGACAAAAAATAAACCAGTGAAATCTATAATTCAAAAAAATGTTTCGTGCCGCTACGCCATAAAAATCTGTCGTACTAATCGTGTTGCCCTCTCCAAAAAACGTATTTTGACCCTGGCGCAAGTCAAAATGAGATTTGCTTTGATAACCTCTACCATTCCTTATTTATCGGTTTCTCCATACGTAATTCCCTTATGAAACTCCCTTGGCGTCTAGGTGTAAAAGGGTTTGCGTGGCGCGTCTAACAAGGTCGCTTTCTTGAGTGGGAGAGGGATGAAAAAAAGTTCAGTGTTCCCAATGTCATTATGGAAATCCCAAAGGATTTGCAGAATAAATTTCTGCGGCAAGTCGGTAGGTAATCAAAATATATACAGCCGAAAATCTTTGTTCTAGCTTCAATTATGTTGTCGTAAAATGTTTGCCTATGGTCCGGAATTCCAATACCTACCTACGTTCAATGCGTCATTGTTCTCTCCCAAAAGTGATTTAGTATCGCAATGGAATTGGACTTTATCCTGTTTTGAAGGTCAATATTTGAGCAAATCCACTTTGTTTTTGAACCTATCACGTAATTAATCCTCTATCAAGGGGTATATAATGAGGGGTGGCAAGTTACCGGGGTGGGGCGTGCGTGCACCAGGGATATGCGGCCCGCCGGCGCCAGGAGTGCGATCGATACATTTGCTGTTTCGCCGTTCAGTCGGTTCCGTTTAGTCGGACTAGCGGCGCGCCTCCGTGTTGCGTCGGTTTTTTCAGCACCTGTGTTCATACTTTTACAGTTTGCCGATTAACAACCAGTGAAGTGAACATTGCTATTTGGATGTGTCATTGAAATGAGATAGTCCCAAATTTCGGGTGAGTTACTTTTTCAGAAAGTAAACCGGGTTTACAAGTTTCCTGTATTCGTGTCAGTTGTTTAAGGATCAATAGTTTGATTCGTGATGTCACCTTGTCATCTGAAGCAGAGTCTTGAGTCGTGAATTAATTGAATTTGGTAAGGTCCAGTTTTCCCAAGATTCGGAGATTACATTTTAAGTAAGTATGTGTGTGCTTAAAATAGGGTACCTTAGGCGTTCGAGTAATTCAGCTTATTTATAATTTTTGAAAGCTTGTAATTTTTATTTTACATGATTACTTTTAATTCGCATACATTTCTGATCGCCTACCTTTATTTTTCGTTCAGATTTCTACGGTCTTAGAACTTGAGAAGGAAGTAAGCTGTTGGGTGAGTCACTGCGCTAGACAGACCAATTTGTCAGTTCAGTGATCGTATTGACCTGTTCTTCCTACTGCTCCAGACATTCGCCGGGTATGGCACATTGCTGAACTGTCAGCCCCGCCCCCTGTCGTCATCTAGGTCATGCGCAGTGATGTACTAACTGATGCTGGACGACTAGGTTTATAGCTCTGTTGGGTTGGGCTTAGCCTAATTTATATTATTTACCCTGACATGCGAATTTTGTTTAACCCAAAAAAAGCAGCAAATTCCCGTTGACCTGAATTCTCTTTGAGTTTTAGGAAGTTAGAGATTTGGAGAGCTAGGTAGTTTTGCTCTTAAATGTGCCTGCAAGGCCTAAACTGTTAACTGGTTGCGGCCATTTGCGGTGTCCCGAAGCACTCCCAAGGCTTAAAAGATTAAAATAAAGTGGGGCCTCGTCCGTACTGTTTCGTCTTCGCACGTATGATATCATACTCATCATTTTTATTGCGCTATATTATGATGTCATTCCTTATCTGAATGTATCTTTCCAATGTATCTTTCGTTAAATAAATCTTTTCTCCAAGTTTGAGATTACAAATTCTTTTCTATTTCATTTTGTTTTAGTGAACACAATGCCATAGTATTTGTAGTACTTATCTATGTTGTAATGAATGAGTCAATCGGTCAGGCATGTTGACCATGATAATGCTAATGACAAAAAATAATAGGTGAGATCATCGTCAAGTCTAAGCTCCGTTCGAGAGACTATTCATTACATTTTATGGATAGCTTTGGTTTCTAAAATTCGTCAGCTTTGTTGATGCTTCGTCTTACTAATATGTGGGTGTTTTGATCTTCAACATTTATCACGGTACATCGTTGCCGAAAAATATTATTAAAAATTAGTTAAATTCAGAACTGATTAGTATAGTAGGTAAAGTTACATCGATAACACAGTGCACGCCATCGCTTATCTTCAACTATCTGTTATTTAAAACACTGAAGATTATACGTAAATATACTACCTACCAAATTATTTAAAACTAATTTTATAATTGCGTAAGCTCAATAGCTAGTTATGCCATGGTTGCATTAAGGTAGCTATATTTTTGTAATTGAAGTCCAAGTGCATTATTAAGCACTTCAACAATTACTTTGGACATAGTTATCAACCCCGATATGACCTCCTAATTGACCTGAAGACATAGCATAGCAGAGCCACAATAAAAAAATATGACGACGACTATTCTATTGGGGAGGGTTAATTTTTATATTAGACCGGTCATTGATAGGAGTCACTTCTAAAGTGACTATGATACGAGTGATAAATACGCATGAACAACGTATGATCTAAGGTATCAAAATAATTATTGTCTGATTGAGCCGACTAAGCTAACGACTCAGACTGTTGACAACTATGAAACTGGTCCTTTTATAATATTTTGCGTTACATTTTTATGTTTTAATATTAATATTATCGATACACCTACATTACAACTTTATAGCGCACATAGTCTTTGCGATTTATAAAGAAAAATAATTTACTTAATTAGATATAGAAAATTGTTAATTACAACGAGTTTGAAATCAATTAGTTATTCTCTTATTGAAGTGGCGCTTTGCTATTGACTAATTAATTAATTTACAGGTGAGTCGTACATAGTGGAACCTTGGACGTGACTGTAATTAAGTATTCTGTGATTATGAACGAACTGTTCTTACACACTACACGTAAATGACTATTCTTGTCGATGATTTCGATGAGAATCGTTTCATCCGACCTACCTAAGTTCTACATTTTAATCAGGAACAAACCAACTCGCGTTGGAATAGATTATGTTTGATGATGAGACTTTCTGTTTAGCTTTCAATAGCTTTAGCGTAGTCACCACTTGGATGGGTGACCGCCAGTGGCAATTTCAATTAAGCGCTGGTTGTAGGCCATGACAGAGGCCTTCGGGCGGCCTAAAAACTCTGTTACCACAGTTGGCCACAACCTGTTGAAGCGACCAGAGTCGTATGGCCAGGACATACGACTGACTCATACGAACTTACTTAATAGCTTTTAGTAGGTACTTAGTTGGGTTTCGATACTAAATATTGGAGTACTTATACATATTTAAGTAATTTGGTACTGGGACACCTTTAAGGATGTCAATGATCTACATTATCTTAAACATAGTATAATTCGTTAAGCTACACATATTGAGACAAACTTTATTAAAGAGTTCAGAAGATTACACAGGAAAGAGATTCACTGTGGATTCCCCGAAATTCGGCTGTAATATAAAGATGTCTATATTTAGACGATCAGTACCTACATTCTGAAGCATGCCGTTAAATGCTGGTCAGTAAGGTGTTGGCTTACCTAGAACAAATTTCGAGAGTAAGCCTATTATCCTTGTCTTTTTGTTATCTCCCAAAAGTTTGATTTAGTTTGAGTGATAAAAAAAGTTTTCGAAAAGTCTTGGATTGTAAACGTAGGAAACGGCTGACTTTCGATTAATTATCTGATTTCGTTTACTATAAACAAAAGCTTGAAATCGCAAATAAAGCCCTTTCACGGTCGAAAACCTTAACTTTAATGGTGTTAACTGCGAGGCCATGCCAGACTGGGCCTTTCTAATGAAGATAATCAACAGTGGCCCATTGTGGACTGGTTTGTTTGGTTCATTGTTTGTTGTGCTTTCCAACATACTCACATGTGAGGAATTTCTATTCATAAATATACTCTAATTCGTCGTTTCCTAACTGTATTTATAATTGTTTGCGGAATAGACAGTTTTATAACCTTGATTTCTTTTTTTAATCCCTGTTCTTATTCTGACTGGATCAATTTTAGTAAGATTGACGCGTTTTGAATGACATCATACGGCTCATTCGAACGATGAAACACTTAAAGACAGTTCCATTTATTTTATGCAGTTGACTTTAATATTCCGGCAGTGAAGTCCTGAGTCCCGCTCTATCGGGGTCAACAACCTCAAATCCAGTCCATGTCTTGCACTCGCCGGCTCACGTAACAACCGCTTTCTGTACGTACAATCGTTGTACGTTTGTCGTATTAGCGTAAGACTAGAGCCAATTTTAAAGAATTCAGTTTTCAGATTCTTTACAAAATTACAAATCAATTTGCGTTTGCTTCGTTCGGTCAGCAACGAGATGATTGCAGATTTACATACAATCACGGGGAGCGATTGTCTGCTTAAGTGATTTCTAGATTCAAATGCGAAACCGACGTTTACGACGATGTGATAAAAAGCAGTAGGTATACTTCATAGGTAGATTGCGCGGCTTCAAAGTTTTATGGCTAGGCTAGCAGTCGGGTACTATTATGTGTTGGAGAGGAACCGGTTGGAAACGTGCCACTTACTGACCAGACCGCTTAATGTCCTGTCAGTAGATATACAAGAAGATATTCAATTGGTCAATACCAGCTAATGCCATAACAGGTTCGTAGCCAGTTTCAGCAAAATCTTTTTCAAATGCTAACCATACACTTTTCAAATCTACAAACTTTTCAATGAATTTACTCGTCATTTGAATGTAAATACAGCATGTGAATGATGATTAAAATAAAATATTGTAGGTATTTAAGTAATTTTAATAAAAGGAGCTGTTTTACGCAGTATGGAGCCGGGCCCTGGTCCTTTATGGGGTCTAGATAATTAGATAACCATTAAAGAAACCATTTATCACTTCATTTATTTTATTTTGGCTTCTTTCGGAATCTAAAGTAAGTTTAAATCTTTGTGAAGGAGTGCAACACAATGCAAAACAACATGGCGGGTTTAACGAACAATTGAGAACCTACTGTCAAAGTCAAGATGCGTCACGTGATCATTGCTAATAATTGTCATGGCGGACCTCTAGTGTTCCCGTTTTAGAAAACTCAACACGATAACCGTTTTTCCTTTAGAACTTTGTTTGTCTACTTAAAAATAAAATTGTTTGTTAATGTTATTCTTATATTTTTTTCCAATTTTTCTATGGTGTTACAAAGATCTAGGCCACTATGAAATTGGTCCTTTGGATAACTTGTAAACCCTGGTAGGTATCATCCGAGCGAAGCCGCAGGCGGCATGGCGGCAGCTGGTTATGATATAAAATAATGATAAAACATTTTTGTTATTGTTCAAGGTGTTTGTTTTATGATGAACACTTGGATAAAAATCATAGCCATTCATAATTTCGGAAAATAGCTTCTTAATTGCAACGTCAAAACGCTGCAGCGCTGTTGCCATTTTAGAAAGTCGGTATTGCATTGTCACTTGGTTGGTTTCATCAGTTTCATGCAAAACGATTTTTACCACGACTTATTCAACTTGAAATTTCTATAGAGGTCACAACACAACCTAAGGGAGTTTTCGCTGGGGTTTATTTGAACAATGGTCGCCTTTATTGTTCCCTGTGTCAACTTCGTTCTTGGAACTGTGAGCACTCGACTGAAGTCGACCTTATTTAATGTTATCTGCATTTTCATTTCAGCGTTTCTTATCTAAAGAGCCCTTTAATCGTTTCTCAATACTCTAGGTAGGTGATACAGCTACTTTTAACTTAACGTTTAATTCTATTATAAATAAATTTATTATGTTTATATTTTATAGGTAATTACCTACATTACGGTATTTTTGGCAGCCTTAGTACAAAAATATATCTATGAGGATTGTCTGCTCTTTTGTTAACAATTTTGTTTTATTTATCTACTTTCTCCAGACATTTACGTACAATGTCTATTGCGCCAATAATTTATTGTAAAATCATGGCTTGTGAATTATTCATTGTGCGTTTTATGAATGAGCACGAATGACTGAATTTTCTGTTCACCTATTTTATTTTCTAAGAAGTTGCGTTGTGAATGGTATGCCGCAATTGAATACATTACTGTGATTATGTTGATCGTAATTAGTAATGTAATTAATGATACTTTAAAATGTTCTAAGTTAAACTTCTAAATTTAACTTATGAGCTTTTAGAGAGCGCTTAAAATGTTAAAGACACAGTTTTCCCACTAGAACATAACATGTTTGAAATTTTGTTTGTAGGTTATTCTAAATGTAACTCAATACTTAATTACTTACTTTATGGCCCGCGAGCCCAGTCGACCGAGAATCCATTTGCTAAATTAATATTGATTGACTTCTCTTCGCGCAGATTGTATTACATTTCCACTCCGTCGATTCTTCGATCAATACAGAAGTAACAAGTAAGCTCACTTACTAAAAAATAAACTAACGATAAATAATGCTTTATGATAGTTGGCATCACTTCAAATATTCCTCCGGAGACCGGGGGAATTCAATGACCGACTGCTTATTTCAGTCGTAATCTTCATGTAGATTGTGGACTATGAGAAAAACAACGAATTGTTTTGCGAAATATCTTCCATTCTCATCGTTTGAAAACAATGCACCATAAAGTATCTTCTTAATTAGTACAGTACTTCTCAGCTATAAAAGTTATGAGCTGCACTCATGAACTGACTGCAGCCTCTGACTTTTATAGCTTGTATGAGTTATACTTATTGACCTAAATAAGTCAGCAGCGTCATCGCTTCGTCGAGGCGAACATCTTGCATCTGGGCGTGGCCGTTTCAACAGTTGAGCATATTTACCATGTTGTAAACTTGTTATGTCTTTAACTTACGATGTATCGCATGTTACACAGGTATCGTGCAGTGCATGTGTCTATAGAACCGGTTCTCGACGCAAACAACTGCTGCGGCGTCGCTGGCCTTCGACAGTTGCCGACGCCCGCTGACGTCATCCTGATTACGTCATATCAATACAAATCAGCTATGTATGCTGCCGAATTGACTAGCAAAACTTTGCACTTATTTATGCTTTTACATTGAAATCTTAACTCCATTGCCAGGCTGACTCAAGTCTGTCACGAATCACGATGAGATTGATCACGATCATCTTCTAAAGTAAATATGATTCGTTCTGCTTGAGCATAGCTGATGTTCTGATGCCACAACATTTATTTAGAACAATAGCTAAGCAAGCAACATCGGTAAGGAGACACGAGTTGACACGATGTGCTGTTCACTGATTGGTTTTGCGTCACGACCACAATATGACCTAAAGAAACAATAATTTTGTTACAACCATAAATTAATTAATTCAGGCTTGATCTAGCCAATTTTTTTTTTTCACGCTCTGAATATTGTGCTCCTTTATTGTTTAGTTAGACAGTTTAAATTAAACTGTCTAACTAAACTACTGATTTTTTTTTTTTACATTTTAAATTGGTACTTCATTCCATGTTCCACGAAATACGAGCGACACTTGATATTGGAAGCTCTACAAACTCAGAGTAACTCACAAAAAACACTTCGTGTTCATAATAAAACGTTTTTGTTTTGGTTGGAGTATAAACAGCTAGCGTATGTCGTGTGTTATTTAAAAGTAAAAGTAAAGTTTCATACATTGAAATTAGCTCTGAAGCATCCATATTTTGATGCTTCAGAGCGAGAAATATATTAGACAAGTACCTGCGTGGTTGGCACAAATTAGGCGCATCCTACCTACGTACTTACTACAAAGTTCACCTACGACTCCCACACACTAGACTCATTGACTTCTGTATCCCACTGAAGAATGATGGTGTAACCATACTAACATTATACGTCTTGGATTCTATTTCGATAGATGAACAAAGCTTATCAAATAAAATTGTGTCGATAAGAAACCTCAATACCGTCAGAAAAATATGTTTCTAGTAATTTTAATTCGACAAGTCATTTGTTGTGGTTAATTAGTGCCACAGGGTATCTGATTTAATTTTAAAATAGCCAATACGGTCATCATCGTAGATATAAACAAGATGACCAACCAAGCGCTTCCAAAATGAATGGTTTCGTTTCAGAGAATCCTAAAATTAGGTGAACTATAAATACAGGTTTGACTTTCATAATAATGTGAACTGTACTGCGTAACGTCCGGTCACTGACTGACATTAGCCGTTGCCACCCTGTAACCTCGATGTACTGGGTAGCAACAGCAACCCAGAGGGTGGGTAATTTGTATCTACCTCATTGTGTCATATAAAGCGTGTCCAGTTTGTGTGGGTTGTCTGTAATAGGCTTTCGTTTTCACATTAGTTTGATAGGGAACGTCTGGGTAGATTGTATATCGCCTGGTGTTTCCGGAACGTCTGCGCTTGGAGACGCACATTAGCGTCCATTAACTTACTAAATGATCAAACTCATTAACCTCTCTTACATTATATCGAAGCAAACTAGGGGGCTAAAAGGGTCACTTTAACTTAAACGCACGGCTCATAATATCACGAGCATGCAGCTGGATCCAAAAGGTGCAATACCCGACTTACCTTAATTGTCGCGTATATTCCTCGTGAAAAGTGAATAGTGGGCATGTTGGTTATCTTTTTTTTTTTTATACAACTGATAGATAACTGATACAACCAAGCGTACGGCCCACAAGATGGTAAGCGGTTACCGCAGCCTATGGACGCTTGCAATACCAGAGGTATTACTCGCGGTTTGCCACCTTGAGGCTAAAATCAAAAGCCTCATATGCCAGTAATTTCACCGGAAACCATACCCTTCACACCGGAACACAGCAATACTTACTGATTGGTGGCAGAAATAAGTATGGTGGTAGTCCTTCCCCGGGCGAGCTCTATCACAGAGAACTCTACTACATGTGTAAGACGGCTGTAAGATAGATGAACTCGTTTACTTTAGTGACCATGATGACGGTGCATATTGCTTGCATAATAAATTTATATCCATATTGCATCTGTTTGACAGTATTCTATGATTGCATTTTGTAGACCATTTTACCAAGAGCGTGCATGAAGAATATGGGAATGGTTTCGCGATTAGATGAAATGCGAATGTGGTTCAATGTGGCCATTTTAAACTCTCTGAACTGTCGATAGACGAGTGCGATTTCTATTAAGTACCACGTTGATGGCATTCAGACCGGATATCCCTTTTGTTTTTGTTTAGAAGCGTCATGTTTCGTGTCAGTGATGCCTTTTGTTTATTATTTGTAACAGGCGGGTATGGTCTGTTTTAGAGGGGAATGTTCACTTGAATGGTAGCCGTTGATTACATAAGGGAAAAGCCTAATTAGGCGAGTTTTTAATGTTTTTTTATATACTTAGATATAATTAAACTTTAGGTATGTTGTTTCTAAGTTTTGATACAAATACACCGTTATTCCAGAATGGAAAAGAATGGTATTATAGCTCTTAGTGACAAGTGCTTTCGCGAAATTAGTTGACAAAATACCAATCCTATGTATGTGATAGATAAAACTTTAGTTTAGTGCGAGTAAGTCACGCGAGTGGGTTCGGGCGCGGTTCTATATTTGGGTTAATAGATTCGTCCGCACACCGGCGCACCAGCATGGGAAGTGCCTGTTAGCTACCAACTCCATCCGTTCCAACCATTTCCAGGCTTTACTTTTCTGGGCGAGCAGGTCTATTTGCGTTTCCATCTGAAACAAAAGAAAATGGAATGTTTGGTTTGCACGAGCAAGCCTCCTCAGAATTTTCTGATACTTATCAAACCGTAGTTTCTCTCAGTATTATGCTGTATGTTGATATCGTATTCTTTTGCATTATCGTTACAACTATAGATAAAACGTTGGGCACAGATAAAAAAAGTTCTATTATACAAGGCATTAGACTTACAAGATATTATGCTACGATTGGTCGGTCGAATTTGTCTTATGACTAGCCACAAACTACTTTTGCTGTGTTAATGGTTCTATATTTAGCAGTTGTGATGTCAGAAGCTCACACATTGGAAACTGGAAATCGTGCCACTGCAGATTTTATCGCACAAGACGAAGTTTGCTCAGTTTTTTATTCAAATACACAATACTCGTGAGAATTTTAATTGTTTTCAAGACTCTATTGATCATTACACATTTAAATTATAATATATTTAAGTACTTAAATAGGACTCTCCAATTACTAAATCATCAGTCCTTTCGATAGGTGAAAGTTTCAGTAAAATTTGTTTGAATAGAGAAATTAATTGCAATGCTGATTTAAGAATACAAACAATAGCCCTAAATGTGGTTGAAAATGCAGCTATGATAATTCAAGCTGGCATTCGTTGTACTGTGACTGTTACGGACCGTAAATATACTACATTCATCCGTACATAATAACAGTTACCTTGTGCCAATCTATATTAAACTTTATTACTGCTGACGCAAGAGCTTTGTAAAACGACGATTTTAACGGAACTGTGTGATTGAAATCGCGTAGTTTCCTGTGGTTGTATAAGGGAGTAGAAACTTTGATGAATGGACAAAAATTTTTCTTTATTTTTATATTTAAGAAATTCTCAAATTGTATTTAATTTTTTTTCCTTTTTAGTTCAAGTCAAGCTTCTAAACAGAAGTGGTGATGTAAATATTTTTATTAGACATGATAACAAAACACATGGTTAAACATATGGGCCTTGTTTTCTTGTTATAACTTCAGTTTTATAAAACGGTTAATACTTTGTTTCCAGATTACATTTTATGTAACGTTAAAGGTAAGTGCAGTAACCGTACGCTCTGATTATATTTTACATAACAAAAATGTGAACGCGATTTTCTATTCTGACCGCAACAGCTGTTCTGGGTTCAAATTACCATACAAATTAAAATCCTTTACTTTCTCAGGTCTCTTGTAATGTAAATGTAATGATGAATGATATATTATTAGCAATATGGCGTAGTATTAGGATATTCGTAATTCAAAGCAGTCTCAACAGCTCATTATGTGCGACTAATGACGATGGGACGCCACGCTATTCTCTGGTCCCTTGCAATGCAGATAGCGTGTCGTCTAGTCATTTACTAGACGAGGTAAACAGAAGGGGGCTCATAATGACTATATTTTTTTCAAGGCTTGTTTGTAGACGAGGCACTGAAGGTTTAGTGCCAATATTGCAAAAGGTGGGGCACGTTCCTTTTGTGTCTGAGTCGCACAGGAAAACATTATTCTGATACTCTTCAAATGGGCTGATTGTTTTACTAAAGTTAAATCAAGCTTTGATAGAAGTCAAAGCATTTCTTAGCACAGTGGGTAATTACTAATTCGTGACCATGGTTGTTATAGTGGGCTGTGGGTTGACTACGCCATGTCTGTCTACCTCTCCAAGAGGTTAACGACCGTGTGCCTATTCGATACACTTGATTTGTTAGACTTTTATTGCGCCTTGATTTGTGCCTTATATCTAGGTTTATGTAATACTGTAAACTCACTGCAGCACTGTGGTTTTTATTGCGAATCTTGAGAGTAGGTACCTACCTGAATATAAAATGTGATGTCATCTAAAATCTAGTAAGATAATCAATAAAAACCCACTAGGAACTCACTTAGAGGCAAAAATTACCACAAATAGTAAATTATTACTACGATGAATTTAAAACGCGAAATTCTTATGGGTAATTTTATTTATTTATTTAGGATTGCCAATGAGAAATACACAACACTTAGCACTAAACTCAATACATAAAAACGCTCCCTGTGCTCACTCTTTGAAGGCACACACAGTGTAACGTGGAATGTAATACTTACGCCTAATTCTTTTACATAATAACTAGTAATAAATAATAATATGTAATTTGTATACCTCCTATCTAACTTTACATAATTTCCTAAGCCGGTTCTTTGAATACATTAGCTTCACAGCTTCGTAATGTCTACGAGTCATAACGTTCACAAATCTTAGAAGCGTTCGAATTTTACCTCTGTTTATTCTGATCTGATATTTTGAGATATTATGGATGTTTCTATTTAGAACTCCTGTTTGATTACTTATTGGGTATCGTCAACTTCCACCTGAAGGAATATTGTATTAAGAACATCGTAGTGAGATTCTATGCGAAAAAAGAAAAGATAAAATGAACTGATATGATCAACCAAGATCTCATATGTCCTCCAATGTTTTCCCAGAAGACGCGTCGGATACAGCGAAGTGGAAAGAGAACAAGGAAAGCAGACTCTACCATAGGAAAGATATAGTAAAGAAAATAGAGGTCGTGGACTATAATCATAGTCCGTGGACTATGATGATGAACTTATGGTATTATGTCGTGACATTTAATACCATTTAAGTTATAGCCGTTACCAATGTTCCTTCGCTTCCTGTATTTTTGACGTTTTATAATCATCAACATCATTATCATCATGAAAGTCATGGACTTTAAATTGTAAATTGTGCAAATGCAATTTCGTTAAAGTTATACTCGCATCATTCATGTAAATGGGTCGAAGCTGTGCGTGACCGATTCACTACGTGATGGAAAGTGCGAAACTGTTGCAATAATTCTGAATAGTTTATCTATGGTTAGTCAGAGTAGGTTGTGCTGTGCTCTGTTAATTAACAATATTATTTAATACTAGCCGATCTGCCCCAGCTTCTCTCGGGTGCCATGACTTAGCACCCGTGCGGAGCCTGGGCGGGTCGCTAGTAATAAATATATAGCTTTTGTTACTCAGGGATAATGTCATCAAACGTCTCATGTGTCTATAATTTTACATTTTAAACTCGTTAACTTGTTTCGTTCATTTCATTTTCAGTTCATTTACCATCATTATTTCCAGATAATATTAGAATGACAAATGTACACACTATGTGTGTGAGATCGATTATTATATTTCAATTTCTGCAAATGTGCAAGTGACGGATCGTTGCACTAGTTAGTAACATCAAATTCTATTCAATAACGCTCTTAGCTATTGATGCGTACTATATTCTGTAATGATGATACTGAAAGAGCCTTCGTCAATGAAGTTCGGCTATTGTGTGTATGAAGCTGTAAGGTCAGAGTCATCGTTATTTATGTACATAGTGACTCGTTAAAAATAGGTTAACGTATCTATCCAATAAATTATCTATCAATATAAATAAAGTTTATTTTTCTTTTAGAAGATAGCAAAGTAAAATGTCTGGTCTTTATCAACGGTCACCTAAAACACAGCTACCACTGGAGCTGCTCTTCCTATGTTTTGCATTATCATCATCATTATCATCATTTCAGCCCGGTATCACCCACTGCTGGGTATAGGCCTCCTTTTGCTTATGCCATTCTTCTCGGTCCTGTGCAGTTCTAAGCCAGGTTTTTCCAGCGACTTTTTCAATGTCATCGACCCAACGCGCTGTTGGACTACCCGGATTTCTTGGGCCTGTCCTTGGCCACCATTCGGTGAAGGCTTTTCCCCAGCGACCATCACCGCGTCTAGCCAAATGTCCTGCCCAACTCCATTTTAGGCACAGTTACCAACGTCTTGAACTTTCGTCGTTTTGCATTATATACTTTTGATTTTGATTTTAATTATAAACATACATCTACTTGTATAGTTTATCTGTGGCTCGTGCGTGCGTATGTTGCGTCTCGCATTACGGTATAATACTTTGATTTTCAATGACCTGACATTTTAACTGTTTAAAATACTTTGAATCAAGATAAAAGCAATATCTATTTGCTTCTGTGTATCTCATGATAAAACATATGTCTCACTCTAAAAACTGCTTTCAATGTTGTGTCGGTAGTTTAATTATAGGGTAGGTTTTAGGTATATTATTATTATTTTTATTATTATAAACCTGTAGTGTCCCACTGCAGGGCAAAGGCCTCCCTTCTCTCTTTCCATACCTCTCTGTTGCCGGCTAGTTGGGACCACTCTTTGAGGTATACATCAAGTTCGTCCCTCCATCTCCTTCTGGGCCTTCCACGCGGCCGTCGCCCGTTTGGAACCCAAACTGTGGTAGCTTTTGCCCATAGTTCCTCCGGCATTCGGCAAACGTGTCCAGCCCAGTCCCACTTCAATTTGGCGGATTTTTGAGCTACGTCAGTTATCTGAGTTTTGGAGCGCAGAATTGAATTCTTGATTTGGTCTGTTAGCCTGACTCCAAGAATGCTGCGCTCCATAGCTCGTTGACAAACGCCGAGGCGAGATTTTTGAATATTGGTGAGTGACCAAGTTTGTGCACCGTACGTAAGGATGGGGAGAATGCACATGTCCATGAGTTTTCGTTTTAAAGATAGTGGTAGTTGTCCTTTCATTAGATCTTTCATGGACCAATAGCTCTTCCAGGCGTTTTCTGTGCGGCGAATTATTTCTTTGTCCTGTCTCGCCTGGAAAGAGACTATTTGGCCCAAGTATATATACTCATGGACATATGCAATCTCGACACTCTCGACTTTTATTTTCCTCTCCGTGCTATTGGTCATCACCTTGGTTTTGGTCATATTCATTTAGGTATATATATTTATATTATTTATTTTGTTTGGTAGTTAGGTAAACCTCTATAAAATGCTAAGTAACTTAAATACAAAAATGTATAAATAACTAAAATGTATGTATAAATAAATAGTAGAATTGTAGCTACAAATTTAACACCCAAATAATTTGTGAGTCACGCATAATATATCGTAACGCATCGCAACGCAACAACATCGAACTAGCAGTTAGTGGTAATACTAAGAGGTTTAATTTCGTAACGGTTGCAGTCGCAAGTAAGTCTTGCATGCAAGTGTTAATTGTTAGAAACACCTAGAATCATTTAGTAAAAGCATGTACTAATTTATAGCAACTTCTTGCTGCTGTATAGTCTCACTAGATAGCTCATTATTTTTAACCAGCAGTCAAACTGAGGGCAAATAAGTGTAATAATCTAAAATAACAACTTAACAAGGTAACTATATTAAATAAGAATGTTTAGGTGTGGCTACAAGACTCTTCAAAAGTTATATCTAATCTTATCACCACCAGCGTGATGTCATACCAATTAAATACGAAGCCACTCTATGCAGTTCAGCCGTCTGAGTCTTGTTTGTCGAATATTTTAGAAAAACACATTCAGCTGTTGTCAATACAACAAAATTATAATCATGTGACAATACATTCATTTACACCTTGTTGCATATTGCTACATAAAAAATGGGCGATACATTAGTAAATAATAGTTTTGTTTCTTTAATTCGTGGACTTGTGTTAACTTTTATAAATATTTGTTTGAAGTAAAGTGTTGACCTATTTATCTACTTGTTTCAGATTAGTTGAGCGTGGCGTGGTGACGTACTGTTGGTCGCGATGACGACCGACATATCGGTGTCCCGTTGGGACCCATCCATCGGCCACGGCCAGGAAATCATAGACGAGTTCGAGTACGATGGCGGCAATTCGTCGTCGAGGCTATTCGAACGATCGCGCATCAAAGCGTTAGCAGGTTAGCTTATCTTTATTATTTTTTTATTTTTTGATCAGGTATAGTATCAATGATCTCTTTTGTTGTCTTTGTCCGTTTTATTTCATTAGTAAGGATGAAAAGAGATAGTAAACGAAGACTCCTTATCTATCTAAAAGAAAAAAATAATATTGTGAACACTTTTTACTGATTCTGTTTAAACCTGACGTGTGTTGTATGCTTTGACTAATAGTATAGAAAACCAGCGCTGCGGCATGAGGCATGAGTTGTTCTGCCGTAGCATATGCTGAATGGTGGCCATTTTTGTTACTAACTGTAATATTAACTACTTTTGTCATTTTTTTTATGTAACAGAATAAACCTTTATATTATTATTATTATTTAGCGAGTTAATCACTATTACAAATTATATCCTTAACACTCATAAACCATATATCACTATGTTATGTTATGAGTATGACATTACAGGAAACTTGTCTTGCCACATGCATGCTAGTTCTGTATCAAATCATTTTAAGGTATAAAGAGGATATTGTAATAGTAATTAACCACAGGTTCATATTTTCCTTTTAAGTTGTAGAGTATGTCAACCTAGGGCTCTTGGTCTCTTCATAAAATCAAATCTAATATTTTTATTCGGTACGTAAAACAAGTGATACAATAACAATGAAAATTGATGATACTCGCAGAAGTTATTATGTTACTTCAGTGTCATCTACTGGCATCTGTGAGCCTCTTGATAATAACGCTGTTTATCAGTGATATGGAATGTTGCTATCTGAACTCTACACGATTTTTCTCTGTTATCCAATTACTACTATTACTACTTACGGCATAGTGTGGTATCATCGGTTTTTTTCTGTCATTTTCTTCATTTTACCATTGTTTGTTTACAAAATTAGTTTAAATGTGAGGGCTATATTAAAATGTGATAATAAATAAACCAGTTAAAAAGTTGCCGACATCTGAAGCGTTGGTATCATATCGAATATCCTTGTCCACTGGTTGTTGAATTTTGTCGCTCTAATTCTTCCCGTCTTTCGCTCGATACTGGCCGGCCACTGACCAGTCGCCGCTGTGCTGGCGACATGACATCTACGGATTGTTACGAGCTGATTAAAAAGGGAGTCGATATCGAAGTGCCTGGTTTGGAAGTGTACTATGACAAGGTTGTTGTGGAGCTTCGAGGTTAGTGCTAACGTGTGAATGAGTTTGAACAAATTGCAATCAATTAGTTATTTTATTTTTTGGTAAGTACCTAGTTGTACCAAAGAGCTGCGGAAAAACAGTGTTTCCTCATTGTTCAACTAACAACATTGCAGTCTTTACAATGTGAATAGTTTTGATAATTGATGTAGTATCGGTTTGTTTACCATGTCAATAGTTTGAATATTATCAATAAACTAACGACCCGCCCCGGCTTCGCACGGTCGCTATAAACCTTCTTGAATCTCTGTACCTATTGTTGAAATCCTTTGCATAGTTTTAAAGATCTAAGCGTCATGCGTATATACAGAGGAACATACGGCGAGATGCGTTTTTTTTTTTTTTTTATACAATGTAATGATTGATATAGAATATAAATAAATTTATATGATTTAAAAATATATATTTTTTAAAAGTCCAGTGTGCATGTTGCACATCTAGAACTGAGCTTTCCGCTCTGAGGCGTGCGAAAAGCAATCCGATCCCTAGCTCGAATTACTAGGATATTACTTACTGAGCACAAGCACCTTGGTCTAGTATTGTTCCTCTGGAGTTATTGCAATGGCGTTGGCGACTCCGGACGGGCGCGGTGAACTGAGGACACCAGTCAGGCCAGCAGTAAGGCCGGCCATCTGGTCACCGCACCGCGGTCGACCACACTGGCTGTTGATGTGTTAACATTCTTTATTGTTTTACTTACTATTTTTCGATGAAGGTGTACTATGTGCATTATTTTTTGGGGCTTGCAGGTCCGTTGGTTTTTTATATTCGAAAAATCCGATCGAACAGTGCTGTGCAATGTGTTATAGATATGTTACCTACTGTTGTTAAAAAATGCGTATTAGTTTTCTATTGAAAGTTTTTATAAATTCACTAGCGACCCGCCCCGGCTTTGCACAAGTGCTTAAAGTTTACGTATAAACCTTGCTTTTGAATCACTCGATCTATTGATGATTTTGTTTATACTATGTATAATGTCGAGTAGAGATAATAAACAGATACCTAAGGTACAGTAAGAGCTACGTCAAGAGTCGCTTGAGAGTAGGCCAGTGTCCCAGCAGTGGGAACATTAGAAGGCTTCTTCACGATGATGACATTTATACAGTAAAAGTAATCCGTATTTCCTCCTGCAGACGAACGAGAAAACGTACAAAAGAAGACGTTCCAGAAATGGGTGAACTCCCATTTAGTCCGAGTGGGGTGCCGCATCGGCGACCTCTATATGGACATGCGAGACGGCAAGAACCTCATCAAACTGCTTGAGGTGTTGTCTGGAGAGAGATTAGTAAGCACATTTTTATATGTTAGAAACTTTATTTTTTATGCAAATGACGGTCAAGTCGTTCGACTGATGTAAGCTGACCAAACCACGCCTGACCAAAACACTGCAGTTTCACCCAAAAAATTTAAAATCACTAATTTCGGTCAACAAGCTATCTTTACGTAGAAAATAATCTCATAAGCTATTTTGTGAATTCTGATTTCTATTTCACATCACTAGTTGTACAATAATATTGAGTCGAGCTACAAAATAACAAAATAGATTTTATAAATTAAACGAAATTTCTCTAACAAATGTTAACCTTTTGTTGAGGATAACCTTCAGTGCGCGTGTTGGTTCAGTGTTAAAATTAGCGAAACCATAACAAAATTTTATGTTTTTGCCTTTAGCAGTAAGCGGCGTGTGAGATTTAGTGATTCTTTGTATAAATCCAATAATTATATTGTGTGATTAATTAATTTCTAATGTTTTATATAAATCTGGAGCTCATTTCACACCATGAACCAACCTAGACAGGATAAAGTGGGGTTAATTTAAAAAGAAAATGCCAAGATTTTTAAAAAGTACTTAGGTAATTGGTAATGGTGATGATTTAATAAAAATAACTTTAAAATTATAAAAAATGAAATACTTTTTTATATTTAATTAATTTTGTAATTAACATTATATAAAAATGTCCGCAAATCTCGAGTTTTTTCCAACATTATTATATTTTAATCTCAACCAATTCGCGTTGAGATCCTTGTTAAGATCCTTATCGTTTTGAAGGAGAGAGTTTAAGAGTACTCTCATAAAACACCGTGCAAGCTTTATTATTCGCTTGACCTGGATTAAGACCAGTGCGATACAATATAAATATAATATACATAATTGTTATATTTTCCTACATTAATATTATATTTCGATCTCATCCTGTTAGCGTCATCGTCATCAAGTAAAGATCCTTGTCGATTGAGTTTAGAGTACGCTCTTAAAACTGAAAGATTTACTAAGAAAAGAAAATAAACAAATGGCTTTTGTTTCTTTATTTTTCGCTTGACCTGAATTAAGATCAGTAAGCACGGAGCTCTGTAAATGTATTATGTAGCCAGGCGATGCATATTTATGCAAATCCCGGTAAATGTAAGTGAAACCTTCGCATGACGCTCGCAATTATTATGGAAATCAGAAGCTTGCGGAATTGTACTTTGGTTCTTTCTCCAGAAACATCTCATCACGGACAATATAAATGTATTGCATTATTAACTTAAAGACATGAAAAACCATACCATAACAATATAATACGGTAGCTGCAGTAAAAACTGTGTCGCAGCTAACAACGCCCACCTCCTTAACTGAGATACATATATTATGTTCCTTATAAGAAAGGGTACACTGATTTCTAAATTAATATAATTTGTCAAACTATATTTTCCCACTGCTCATCAAGTTCCTCCAAATTCCTTCCATCTATCTCTGTCCTTGGCAATAATTCTACCTCGAAAGAATGAAGGTCATGAAGGTCATCACACCACAGTAAATAGTAGCACAATAATAGTGGAAATAATAATATTCCAGCCTCGTCCGACGAAAGGCAAGATGCGCATCCACTGCCTCGAGAACGTGGATAAAGCGCTGCAGTTCCTGCGCGAGCAGAGAGTGCACTTGGAGAACATG
The DNA here is from genome assembly GCA_951394395.1 of Colostygia pectinataria. Taxonomy (NCBI): domain Eukaryota; kingdom Metazoa; phylum Arthropoda; class Insecta; order Lepidoptera; family Geometridae; genus Colostygia; species Colostygia pectinataria. The sequence goes on from OX596362.1 coordinate 9,344,585, forward strand.
GGCTCGCACGACATCGTCGATGGCAACCCGAGGCTGAATCTCGGCCTCATTTGGACCATCATCCTGCGCTTCCAGGTACGTGTATCTAGATCTCATTGGGTTAGGTGCTGGGCCAACATATTGGACCAACGTGTAGAGACTGTTGGTGACTACTAATATTTAACTTACTTACTTTAAATAGTGCGGTACGGTTAGCTAGGTAATCGTGATGTTACTGATAGTCCTAGGAAACCGTGGAGCACATGACATGCATTGAGGCTGGCCACCGGAGATTTGTTTTAGTGAGTCGTCGAGTCACCCCCGTCGCGTCGTACCCTTATGCGACGGGATGTCTGGATGCAGATTCCTCCCCGTTAACAAAAAAAAGGTGATCGTGAAGTTAGCTGTTCGGATGCGCAATGATTTTTCGAATTAAATTGTCATTGCTCATAACAAAAGTCTAACTTCACGGTTGCCTAGATGATGACCGCACCATAAGACGGTAACTCATGTTCTCTGTTTACGTCGGGGGTAAAAATAAATGTTTTGATCGCGTATTCGGTCGCGTAGTAAATTTCAAGAGATTACCAAACCGATGTAGGTTCGAACTCTCAAGCTCTCTCTCTCCCACAGATTCAAGACATAACGATCGAAGAGACCGACAACAAGGAGACCAAGTCCGCGAAGGACGCTCTCCTGCTGTGGTGCCAGATGAAGACAGCCGGCTACAACAACGTGAACGTGCGCAACTTCACCACATCGTGGCGCGACGGACTCGCCTTCAACGCTATTATACACAAGCACAGGTACTGTTGCCAGTGAAAAAGTTACTTTATTACAAATACCTTAAACTATGTGTTTATTTAAATAATCAAACCGGCAACCTCTCGCTTCTCAACCGGGCCACCGAAGTCGTGTTTTTTTTTTTATTATGCCAGTTTTATTATGCCAGCAAATGACGAGATTGTCAAATTGTTCGTCTCCTGACAATAACAGCTGCAGTGTCTCACAAAAAAATAGTTTAAAAGTTCTGCTTGCCACTGCACTGTACTCGACACCCATAGACGTGGTTGTTAGTCTCTTTCGCTCAGTCATTCCACTTGCTACGTTGCTCTTCAAACCTAAACACAGCTTGCACACCATTGATTGGAGGCAGAATATCTGGGCACTGCGGTGTGGTACACGCCAAGACAAAATTTGCTGAAAAGTCCTACAACCAGAATATGAGGTTATAATGAGTTATCTTTTACAGGCCTGACCTAATACAATTCGAGAAGCTGCATAGAAGCAATCCTATGCACAACTTGAACAATGCTTTCAACGTCGCCGAGGATAAGCTCGGTCTCACCAAGCTCTTGGATGCCGAAGGTTAGATCAGACAAATAATTATAACTCTTTAGTTCCGTATTCCAGAACTAAACCCAAACTGCATTGAGACACAAAAAACCCTTTACAACTCTGCGTGCAAAGCAGAAGTGTCTGTCAACAAAAGCGGTGCCGAGTCAACCAATAGAATCCTGTCAAAACTGCGTCACGTCAATTTAACATTTTACAGGCCCAACTTAAAATAACATGTTGTTTTAGATATCGCCGTGGACCATCCGGACGAGAAGTCGATCATCACCTACGTAGTGACCTACTACCACTACTTCAGTAAGCTGAAGCAGGAGACGGTGCAGGGCAAGAGGATAGGCAAGGTCGTCGGCATCGCTATGGAAAATGACAAGATGATGCAGGAATACGAGTCTTTAACTAGGTACGGTTACTTGCAGCGATATTGAAATGAAATTAATGATTTTTTATTTGCAACCAGGGGCCAAACCATAAAATCTTAGAGCGATTCAAATGAAGACCATGAAAAATTTTCTACTATGAAATCAATTAGACAATCATGTCATGGTATAAATTTTTTTGACAGTTTAGGTCTTCATTTGAATCGCTATAAAAGTTCATGGTTGGGCCCAGAACATTTTTAGAAATTAAGTAAACTTACTTGGTAGGTATAACAATACCACTATAGATACAGTGCTAATTTCACAAAAACCTTAGATACATGGATTTGCACTATTCTCCACTACCGATATTTTTCTCTTGAACTTAACTGTATTAACTGTGTGACCTCATTGGTTAAAAGGTTAAGCGTAATAGTACTAGAGATTTTTCGTCTGTTTTTTTATCTTGTAATGGATTTCCGCAAAGTAACGCCTGAATCTATGAATTATCTTAGGATGTAAGTTATTCATTATGATTCGTAATTTATGTTTTTTTAATATGACAGTGATCTTCTGCAATGGATCGAGCGCACAATCGAAGCACTCGGGGATAGAACATTCGCGAACTCGTTGGAAGGCGTCCGCCAACAGCTGATTCAGTTCGCCAACTACCGCACTGTGGAGAAACCACCTAAGTAAGTCTTATGGTATTTCAAAAACTTCGGTACATATTGCGCCTAGAAACGATCAAATATAATAAAAGTTTAGCAGAGCATTTATCACAGACTAGCTGTTGCTCGCGACTTCGTTCGCTCGGAGCTCGGGAACGGTACTTTTTTCCGGGATTAAAATTAGCTATGTCCTATTCCCGATCATTCTCTATCTATGTTTTAAATTTCAGCCAAATCGGTTCAGTGGTTATCGAGTTATACAGGAACAAAACTCCATCAAATCATCCAAACTTTCACATTTATAATATTACTAGTAGACCCGGCGCGGTTTCACTCGCGTTATTTTTTTAAATCAAACTTTTACACCCTGTATATTTTCTCACCGTTTAAACCTTCCCTGAACTTTTACAAACATTTCAAGACCAAGATTAGCCAAATCGGTCCAGCCGTTGTAGAGTTTTAGCGAGACTAACGCACAGCAATTCATTTTTATATGTAAGATAGTGTCTATCTTTTTTCTTCAGATAGGTAGGTACTCTGGTGACTTGTATATTGAGAAAATCAAATGGTAAAAGGATAGGACAATTCAACCAAGTTTAACTAGATCGCCGTGGTTTGATGGAGCTGATATGGGCAGGTCTGACATAGTTACCTTAATGAGGTTACGATCGGGACACATTCCATTGAACAGCTTTGGTTATCTCATGGGTAAGACTAGTTCACCTAACTGTTCCGAGTGTGACGTGAAAGAAGACGCGTATCATATTGTTGTGTGGAATGTGTCCGGAATTTAACTGAAAGAACTGATTTCTGTATTAATTATAATGAAAATTTGTTTTTGATTGGCAGTTGTAATAATGTGTTGGCTTTTCCCTTGTCGGAACAGGCCAAGGCATTATCAAAGCTGGTAAAAGTAGGAATTAGACGTAGAATTAGATAGGATATTTTAATTTAAGCGCCATTTCGAGGGTGGCATAATCAGTGTGATTAAACCCTCTTAAATAAAAAAAGATTTAAAAAAAAAATGGTAAAAGGATTAACCTTTGTCAGTAAGGCACTGATCCGGCTCAAGCACGAAATCATATTGTGTCTATTGGCACAATATCCTATTGTGGATAGCTAATTTGTCTGGATTGCTTCTCAGCTATCTGAATTCCGCAGGCTTAACAATAAGTCTTAGGCTTTTAACAATAGAGTTTAGTTTCGTCTATGAATGCCCTAAAGTTATAATCTACTAAGTTCTTCGCTATAACACAGGTTATTTTTAGTCTATTTCAGGCACCCTTTACGAAACAGGTTTTATACCTTTTAATTTTTTACCTTGATTTCATAGTATCTACATATGGTACTGTTACTTACTTCCGTACATAGTATAAAACAAAGTCGCTTTCCACTGTCTGTGTATGCTTAGATCTTTAAAACTGCGCAACAGATTTTGATGCAGTTTTTTAATAGATAGAGTGATTCTAGAGGAACGTTTATAGCACCCGTGTGTAGCCAGAGTGGGTCCGCTAGTGTCTTCTAAGAAACCTTGTGGGAAGGCAAATAAATCATTTAATTATTTATTATTATTGTTATTTTTGCTATTTTCATCCTCAGTCAACATATTAAATCAAATAACTTTCCCCAGGTTTGTTGAGAAGGGCAACCTGGAGGTCCTGCTATTCACCTTGCAGTCCCGCATGCGCGCAGCCAATCAGAAGCCTTACACCCCTAAAGAGGGTAAAATGATCCACGACATCAACCGCGCTTGGGAACGCCTGGAAAAGTCAGAACACGAACGAGAACTGGCTCTGCGCGAGGAGCTCATCCGACAGGAGAAGTTGGAACAGCTGGCTGCTAGGTGAGCGTTAAACACACTCACACGACTCAAAGAAGAACTCACACACCATTTAAATACACCCACACGACATGAAGACAAACCCACACAACTGAAATACACCCACATGATTGAAAAACACCCACATGACACTAAAGACAAACCCACACAAATGAAATACACCTACACGACTGAAAGACCCACCCACACAACTAAAAAACACTCACGTAACTGAATGACACACAAATAGGACTAAAAGACACCTCACACAATTGAAAGACACCCACTAGACACTCACAAATCTTTAAGACACATTCACAGGAATCAAAGACATTAACATAGACATCGACCTATACATAGACATAACAGTAGACATTTATTTACCACTAGAACACACCCACACGTCTCAAAGACACACCCGCATGACTCAAAGAGATACACGCACCCCCACACAATAGTTATACAGCAACGCTAGTCCAATACTGACTAATCAATATCTAGGATGATGGTCTCTACCTTATCTCAGTTTCAAATTGTGTAAAGGTCACAAACCCTAGAGCCAGGTTGGTCGCGCATCGTAATGTTTCAGAGGAACTTCCTCCCGCGTACACTGCATTAGGCTGTGGAATGATATCTCCCTGCTGAGGTTTTCCCTGGAGACTACTGTATGGGGTTCTTCAAAAAAAGAGTTTTAAAATGTTTAAAGGGTCGGCAACGCGCGAGTGATTCCTCTGGTATTACAAGCGTCCATAGGCTACGGTAACCACTTAACATCAGGTGGGCCGTATGCTTGTTTGCCTTAGTGGTATTAAAAATAAATAAAAACCGCAACCTTTTTATTATGCGTAAAGGTCACAATACCCACGCATTTTCATTTTAGCTTGGCTTTTATGTTTTCAATGATAATACTCCTACATTATTAATATCGTGGACCACTCCAGCAACTGGATCTAGGTTAGATACCGATCGTGCAATGGATTTTTCTATTGCTGTCAAACGGTGGAGGAAAACATCGTAACATGTCTTTGTCCTAACAGTGGAAAAGAATGTGGTCATGATGATTGATCTTGGGAATATAGATGGACTTAGTGCGACCATAATCTGTGAGAAAATTTACATACTTGAGTTGGATTCTGCTCAAGTAGAGTTCTCGAAAAAGGTCTCTCCCAAAGAGTTTCCATCATTTTCCTTACGCAAGTTTTTTACTTAGCCTATTCTATCCCACTGGCCCACTGCTGGGCAAAGGCCTCCCCTGCATCCCACCACTTATCTCGGTCCTGTGCTATCTCTTGCCAGCCATTTGTGAAAGACATCTATAACATATCTTTTATTTTTTTTATTTGTTAATTAAGGTCTACCATTGATTGTTACAATAGTACATGAGCATTTTACAAGAATCTGTATACATAAAGTACAATTTATCTACACGGTATCTACACGGTATTTTATTATCGTTGTTATATTGTATTCTAGATTCAACCGCAAAGCCCAGATGCGTGAGACGTGGCTGTCTGAAAACCAGCGCCTGGTGAGCCAGGACAACTTCGGCTTCGACCTGGCGGCCGTCGAGGCGGCGGCCAAGAAGCACGAGGCTATCGAGACGGACATCTTCGCTTACGAGGAGCGGGTGCAAGCTGTGGTCGCGGTCTGTTCCGAATTGCAGGCTGAGAGGTTAGCTACTGTTTTATTTATTTATTTATTTAGATACACCAACGACAGTGACATAAAACATTATTAAATAGGTACAGTTAAAGGTATTAGATTGTAAGTAACCAGCACTTTTAGCTTATGAGTGTGTAAAAAGAGTTCAAAATCGTAACTTTACTTGGTAAACTTTCTCGACTGCAACAGCTCTTATACAGGTCTGCATACTTTCGACTCGGCACAGAACGAAATAATATAAATAAAAATGTTTAAGTCATACAATACAGTAAAACTTATACGGACATGTAGATCTTATGACAGCGAAATTGGTTGCATTTTAGCATTGTGCTAAGTTAACTACTATAGCGCTTGTCTTCCATGACTATTCATGTCGGCGGGCGAAGGTCCACCTGCGACGCAGAGGTTGCGGATTCAATTCCCGCCTTGGAACGAAGCCTAACGCACAGCGTTAGTCCTTCCCTGGACTCCTACAAACATTTCAAGACCAAAATTAGCCAAACCGCTCCAGCCGTTCTCGAGTTTTAGCGAGCCTAACGCACAGCAATTCATTTTTATCTAAAAGAAGATTATTAATAATATAATAATGTGTGAGTGTGTGTCGTGTACAGATACCACGACATGGAGCGCGTGTGCGCGCGGCGCGACAACGTGCTGCGCCTGTGGGCGTACCTGCTGGAGCTGCTGCGCGCGCGCCGCGCCCGCCTCGAGCTCTCGCTGCAGCTGCAGCAGAACTTCCAGGTTACCTTCATCAACATCATGACACCCTTTTAAATCTATGAAGTTTTTGAAATTAGTTTATTTCCTTAAAAAAATTGCAAACCACAACTTAAAGTAATGTTACATGTAACTAACTAATTCTTAATTAGTAAGATAAGTAATACCTACTTAGTACCTCTCAATTCACAGTCACATTCGTGACTTTAAAAGTCATCTTCCTTTTCTCTTCAAAGTAAAGTTTTCTTCTCTTCTTCTTCTTCATTCCCACTGCTGGGACACTGATAGCCTATTCTCGGGCAAAAGTGATGGGGTTAATCCGCGTGGACCCAATGCTGATTTGGTGGATGGCACATGTCTTTCGATTTATTAGTTCTTGGACATGCCGGTTTTCCTCACGATGTTTTCCTTTACCGTATGAGAGCACTAGTATTGCGCACATACATTTTACAATTGAAAAATCCATTGGTGCACGACCGGGTACGAACGATTTCAGGTTTGGAAAGCGGGGTCGTTACCACTAAACCATCAGTGCTCACGATATGCAACAAGGGCTTTATTCATAACCATACCTACCTATATTAGCTAATGTTACAAAATAGATATTAGTATTACGTACAGAATGGCCACGCCCTACCTCCCACCGGTTTTACTTACCCTACCCCGGTCGCGAGTTTGCCGGCACTGAAGCTAAAGGCTAAGGCACGCGTTTAACTCGAATTTGTGCGCGAGCGAAGGTGAGCTATCTCGCTCTTGCAATAGTCGGGTGGGGTCAACCATGGCACTCACACCTACAACGACACTGTTTACGTACACAAAACATGAATTTGTTTTATACCATCTAAGTGGCAACCAAGCTTACGGCTCACTTGATATATGCATGTGGTGACTGCGACGCGTTTTCTTCATACATTTTATTGAGTCCGGGGTGTGCTAATGTGTCTTTCAAATCTGTTATCGTCTCGATGATAACTTCTTTGTCCTCTCACAGGAAATGCTCTACATTCTCGACTCAATGGAGGAGATCAAGATGCGTCTGCTGACAGACGACTACGGCAAGCATCTGATGGGAGTCGAGGATCTACTCCAGAAGCACGCTTTGGTCGAGGCCGATATCAACGTGCTCGGGGAACGCGTTAAGGTAATACAGCCGTTAGTGAGATAAATGCGTTTTAAAATATAAAATATAAATAAATATAAATTATAATAAATTTTAAACAAGTCCTCTAAGTGTTGGTCAAAAAAGTTTTTTTTCTCTAAGTAATTAAAACGGGTATAATTTCAATGACCTACATTAAAAAATAAGTTCTAAGGTTCCCACTGCTGGGACACTGGCCTTCCCAAGCGAGAGTCGAGGGGAAAAAAACATACAGAAATAACGGCTAACTTCACGACAACCTGACAAATTTAATACCTGGAAGTAGTACTCTTCAGCAAGAGTCCGTATTGGCGGGTAAAACCGTTTCGAAGCGCAATGGAGCTTTTGCGACTAAATTATCTTAGCGCATCACAAACGGCTATCTTCACGATGACCGAGATCCGTTGGCAGAACTTTAAATATATTGTGTACGTCTGCTCATGCGAGCCTGGTTGTACAGATTAGTAACTGACCACTGACTCATACGAGCATATCCTTCGCAGGTGGTTGTCGGTCAGTCGCAACGCTTCCTGGAGCAAGAAGAGGGCGGCTACCGGCCCTGCGACCCCGCCATCACGGTGGAACGGATCCAACAGCTGGAGAACGCGTATGCAGAGCTGGTACACCTCGCCGTGGAGCGACGCAAGCGGCTCGAAGACAGCCGCAAGCTCTGGCAGTTCTACTGGGACATGGCTGATGAAGAGAACTGGATCAAGGAGAAGGAGCAGATCGTGTCCGTTTATGATATCGGGCATGATCTTAGTACTGGTGAGTTGGTTTTGCTTATGTCTGCGATCCCGCCATCACGGTCAAGTGGATCCTTTGTTTTTTTTACAACTGAAGTGGCACCCAAGCGTACGGCCCACAAGATGGTAAGCGGTTACCGCAGCCTATGGACGCTTGCAATACCAGAGGTATCACTCGCGGGTTGCCACCTTGAAGCTAAGATCGAAAGCTTCCTGTGCCAGTAATTTCACCGGAGTCCATACCCTTCACACCGGAACACAGCAATGCGAGCATTACTGCTTTGCGGCAGAAATAGGTATGGTGGTAGTCCTTCCCCGGACGAGCTCTATCACAGAGAACTCTACTACTCTTATACTGGTTAGTTGGCTTTGCTCATCCACAGTCTGACTTCACCCACTGCTGGGTATAGGCATCCCTTTGTATGTGCATTCCTCTCGGTCTCGCTAGGCGATGCCGATGGAACAACGAGCGGTCTAGAGCTACTCAAAGGATTCGCCAAAAACCGACAGCGGTGCTTTCGCAACGAGCAACAAGCCGCTCGATGCTCGTTCGTACTAACGTTAACGTTACATTACGCTAAGTGACGCCGGTCAGTATAGTTCGCACGGCGGATCTCGGCCGTAGTGAAGGTCTAATTCGGCCAATCAAATAAGGTTGAATATTGCGGCTCATTTAGATGTTTGTTCCTCAGTGTACCTGCTGATATCGAAGCACAAGGCTCTGGAGGCGGACGCGCTCGCGCACGAGCCTCAGCTGATGAGCGTCGCCGCCGTCGGGGACGAACTCATCTCGCAGGGACACTTCGGCGCTGACAAGATACAGGTATTCATCATATTCATCAGGGTATTTCCCCTTAAAAGAGTCATCCAGGGCAGGCAGTGCAACAACTGTACTTCTGGTGTTGTTGATGTCAATAGGCGACGGTAACCGCTTACAAGGCGGGCCGTAAGCTTGTTTGCCTCCATAAGACATAAAAAAAATATAATGGCTTTCTAGTGTACCCACTTACTTTCGATGTTTTGATTGGGTCTTAATCCATTGCTGATTTGTGGATGGCACTCTCTTTCGAATATTTAGTTTTTGGACATGCCGTTTTCTCACGATGTTTTTCTTTACCATATGAGAGCATTGTGCACATACATTTTTCGAATAGAAAAAGATAAATTCATTGTTGTACAGGTTCAGTACCACTAGACCACGAGTGAACCTAAAGTACCTCTTCTGGTTTTATTTATATGGCTTCTGCGGATGTGTTTGCCACAATTTTACCAATGTCAATGTCGACAAGATTGAAACACAAAAGATGGTTGGTTTAACACAGAGATAATCATCCATATAAAAAGTACTTATGTCTTCACAATTGAGTATATGTCAAACAGAAATGGTGGGAAATGGTCTGATTAAGCTTTCATTAGCAGTAGGCTTACTTGACAGTTGCTCGAAGATATTAGATAGATTGATAGAAAATACTTTATTGCACAAATTAAAATACGCTTACAAAGACGAACTTAACGCTAGACAGCATTATCTACCAGTTAACCTGTGGGTAGCGAAGATACATAATATGTAGGTAGTGCACATAATATTTGGTAACTTAATGAATAAACAGATAAGTACTTAATTGAATTCTAACATAACAGTTAATAGACCAACTTTACTTATACATAGACTCTTTTTATAATAATATATTAATATTACAATAAATACATATTAAGATACACTTACTTACAAAATTTCACATACCTATTACCTAATAATACCAATACATAATAAACTTACATGACCAATAATATAATAATAAATATTTATGAATCTTTATGAACAAATGATATTGGAATTGGTTCTGAAGTTTTGTTATTAATACCTGTGTTGTGACTCAAAATTTAAACTTAATTTTTAATTTGTGTGCGATAGGAGCGCCTCCGAGACATCCTGTCCCAGTGGAACCACCTGTTAGACGTGGTGTCTCTGCGCAAGAATAGGCTGGACGCGGCCGTGCGCTACCACCAGCTGTTTGCTGACGCTGATGATATCGACAACTGGATGTTGGACACGCTCAGGTAAACTTCATTACACAATTGGTTTTCGCCTGAAGCGGGCTTGAAACCACAACTATACACGGGACCAATTGAGCCATTGAAACATGTCAGGTAAACTTTATTGCTTAATATTGTTCGCCCCAAGCGAGCTTTAATTCATAACGTTATGCGGGGCTACCAATTGAGCCATTGAGACATGTTGTCCTGTTTGCTTGAAATAATCATTGTGATGTGTGATAGTCTGACTGTGACATTGTCTGACTATTATATCAAAAGTAAAAGCGCAAAAGTCACACAGTAACAAAGTAAAACCAAGCATAACAGCTTTATTCGAACTTATTTATTGCAATATAATGTCATTTCAACAATTTAATGTTACATTTCTCAGTTTTACGCAATCAAGACAAGATTGAAACTTAAATTTGTAATTTTTTTATTACACGATTTTCCCTACAGAATAGCGTAGGTATTTGTGTGTCAGCAAAATTGTGCGACCACATAGTACATCGAAATTATGGTTTCTCAGACTGGTAGCATCCGAAGACACTGGCGTGGACGAGGCCCAGGTCCAGAGCCTGCTGAAGAAACACAAGGACGTCACCGACGAGCTCAAGAACTACTCCAACGTCATCCAACAGCTGAAACAACAGGTACATAGTTATTTTTTATAGATAAAAAAGTTTATTACAAAATAGTCATTATAGTACACGAATAATACATCTAAACTTAAAGAAACGTCTTTCTGAATTATGTGTAAACCTTTGTATTGAATCACTTATCTATTGACGAAATCCATATTAAAATCATTGAATAGATCACTTGCATACATACAGATAGAAAGACGGCGAAAACTGACTTGTTTTAATTTATTTATTTTGTCTTCCGAAAACCAACAACCTAAAAACTTATATTAAATACAAAATAGTAAACAGAATGCCAATTACAGATTTCTTATAAAAACTAAATAATATCAATGTGTGAACCACAGAACTATATTAAAGTAGAATGAGAAAGACTGGGTAAGTAAGGGCTGAGTAACTTCTTTACTCGCCGCGAAACTCGGTCTGCTCCCAACCGGGGGCGGTGTGGCAGTGCCTAGAATCGGTTTGCTGCATGCTTATCGATGCTTTTAAATCGTTCATTTTCGCGCGGCTTATCTTTCCCATCACTAAAATACATTTGTATATCAAATACAAATACGAAAAATGTTACAAGCTCGGTTTCCATACAAATCGACGAACTCTTTCATTTCTACTTAAATATAGTGTGGTTTGAACCATACAATAAACACAATCTAAAGAAGTTATAGCCAGTGTAAAGTGGAACTGGGCCGGACACGTATGCCGTTGCCTACAAACTTATGTGCAAAAAGTACTACTGAGCGGACCCCAGGCAGCGCAAGGCGGCGACGTGGAAGTGAACTCGACTCACATTCAAGCTCATGGCCTATCACGTTTAGATCGCGAAGGGTGGAAGAATGGAAGCCTTTGCCTGCAGTGGGACAGTCACGCCTAAATAATAATAATAGTACATTATGGTACTAGTGTGTAACATTGGTGATTACCGCTGAGGCGCCATTGAGACGATTACACATTTGTACATTGAGTAGGCGAGGGTCTTAAGATAGCCGAGGACGGTACTCATCAATACACACGTGTCTCATACGACGTTTTTCAACACACTTGTAAATAAAATAACAAAAAAAAACTCATAATAAAATAACAAAAAAAAATCTATAACTCACTAGTGAGTTATAGCAATGAAAAAGTCATAGTTTGATTATGGGTGTCATTCTGTGCCTAATTGCGATGACCATAGAGCCACTTTATAAGCAAGTGTGTTGAAAAATAATAAATAAGTTATAATGTAGAATGGTTTCCCCCAGGCGCAGGAGCTGAGCCCCGAGGACGCGAACAGCACCGAGGTGCTGGAACGTCTCGCCGCCATCGACTCGCGACACGCGGAGCTGGCGGAGCTGGCGCGCCTGCGCAAGCAGCGGCTGCTGGACGCGCTCTCGCTGTTCAAGCTGCTGGCCGAGGCGGACGCGGCCGACCAGTGGATCGCGGAGAAGCACCGCATGCTCGACACCATGCTGCCGCCCAACGATATCGATGATGTCGAGATTATGAAGCACAGGTGGCTAACACAAGCAATATTTAAATAATGTTACACTGACATTTTATTATTATTACTAGCTGACCCGGCGCGGTTTCACTCGCGTAATTTTTTTCGCAACTTTTCCGTAATTTTTCATCGTTTAATAACCTTCCCTGAACTTTTACAAACATTTCAAGAACAAAATTAGCCAAATCTGTCCAGCCTTAACGAGTTTTAGCGAGCCTAACGCACAGCGATTCATTATACTATATACATTTTTATATACAGAGTGATTTTTTTAAATGGGACAGTATGGGGAAATCCGAATCTAAAGGAGATAGAGGAAAAGTGTCTAAGGAGACATTAGGTGTTTTTTTATGTAAACAAATTTGGCTCGTTCAAATTTGTGGACAAGCGTGAGTTGTTCTTAAAAAATGATAAAGTTGGTCAATTTTTTTTTTGACGCGGATCGACTCTGTTTCATGTAAGGATTATTTCATTGTTTGGAAAGAAAAAAATCTGAACAGCAGAAGTTGGTCAAATTTACTGAAAACTAATCTTCATACAGTTGCAGTATTCGCCTTTTAATATTGTTACAAGTGCCTAGGCGTGTAAAAAAATATTTAAAATTATTCCATTTTTAAATTTTGATAATCGATAAGAGCTCCAGATGATTCAAGAGAAGAACATTTTTTTTAATCTTCGTAAACATCATGGCAACCGATAGTCTTGAAATTATAAAAAAAAGAATTCAAATTTGGAACGTAAGTTATTTCTGCAGCTGTGATTTTGTTTCCAATCAGTTCATGCTTGTAATTTTATTCATCATGGCGTTAACTAATTCACATAAAGTTGATTTGATTGAGGCGTATTTTCTTAATTATCGCAGTAGAGATAATGCACTTAAGTGGTATCAAGAACGCTATCCTGACCGTGTAGTACCGAATCGCAAGATATTTGATAGTTTAATAAAGAACCTAAGACAGGAAGGCTGTTTCAAGCCTAAGCGTAGAAGGCCGACAATAGTCAATAGTGAGTTTATAACTATTGCCGTATTGGGATATTTTGAAGCATACCCAAAAGCTTCGTTACGGGAAGCAGCTGAAACTATCGGTATTCATAAATCAACTGTAAGGAAGATATTGAAGGCTCATAAATACAAGTGTTACATAGAAGGTCGACTTGTACAAGCGTTACTACCTGGAGATAAAGACCGCAGGTTACATTTCTGTAATTGGTATGTGGCTCAGACTATTAGAAATAGATGTTTTCCTAATTTTATTATTTGGACTGATGAATGCAACTTTTCGAACAATGGCATGTACAACAGGAGAAATAACCATTAAAAATAAATCCGCTAAGAACTACAGAAACCCACAACCAAATCCGATTTTCTTTTAATTGTTGGTGTGCGATATTACATAACAGAATTTTTGCTATCAAAATTTACCAAGGAACGCTAAATAGTGAAAAATATCAGGAAATATTGAACATGGCTGCAGATTTAGTGGATGAGACTATTAGCTTAAGGAACTTTGGTAAGATAATCTACCAACAAGATGGTGCACCAGCCCACAACAGTAGGGCAAGTAAACTATGTTTGGACGAGCAGTTTCCAAACCGTTGGATGGGTACATATGGGCCGATAAAGTGGCCCCCACGATCGCCCGACTTAACGCCATTAGATTTTTTCTTATGGGGTTACCTTAAGGGTCGAATTTATGTATCCCGATACAACTCCGTACAAGAATTAAAAGATGCTGTTTACAACACTTTAAACACAATTCACCATAAGTCTCTGTTAAATGCAACTAGAAGTGTCTTGAAGCGTGCTCGTACCTGCATAAGTCAAGACGGCGGCCACATCGAACATTTACTCAAGTAATAAACCAACTGTATGAAGATTAGTTTTCATTAAATTTGACCAACTTCTGCTGTTCAGATTTTTTTCTTTCCAAACAATGAAATAATCCTTGCATGAAACAGAGTCGATCCGCGTCAAAAAAAAAATTGACCGACTTTATCATTTTTTAAGAACAACTCACGCTTGACCACAAATTTGAACGAGCCAAATTTGTTTACATAAAAAAACACCTAATGTCTCCTAAGACACTTTTCCTCTATCTCCTTTAGATTCGGATTTCCCCATACTGTCCCATTTAAAAAAATCACTCTGTATAACTAGTAGACCCGGCGCGGTTTCACTCGCATGATTTTTTTGTATAAGATATTCTACAAGAAATACAACAAAATCACACAAGTGTGCAAGTGTTATTTATACTTTTTTTTTACTTTGAACAGATACGATGGTTTCGACAAGGAAATGAATGCGAATGCGTCTCGCGTGGCTGTCGTCAACCAATTGGCTCGCCAGCTCATCCACGTGGAGCATCCTCAGGCTCCAAAGATACAGGAGCGTCAGGCCGCGCTGAACGGAGCCTGGAGCGCTCTCCGAGAGAAGGTATGTTCAACTTTATTACTGTAGAGTTAGAGTACACTTTAGAACGCGTCTTCGTGACCATCACGTGAGCCTACCACGAGCATCAAAAAATACAGGTGTGCTAAGTCGCGCTGAATTTAGTCTTGAACGGTTGGAGCGCACTCGAAAAATGTATGTCACCTCTACTACTGTAGTGTTAGAGTACATTTAAGAATGCGTCTCGAGTGGCTTTCCTTAACTTGCTTTGGTATTGGTAATAATGTTCATTTTCTCTTCCTTATCAACCCATTTTATCACCAAACTACCAGCTAGAATCTAAGTTAGTAACAAATAAAATGTACTATGATTGTAGTAATTAGGTACCTATATTTTGGGCACAATAAACTATTTCATTTCATTTCATTTTTTGCTCTTCAGAGCATCAAAAAGCACCCAAGATACCTAGGCGGCAAACCGTGCTGAATGAAGCCTGGTGTAGATATGATCACCTCTGTTAGTGTAGCATTAGAGTTCACTTTAGTCCAGCGATAAGCAGCATAGACGTGCGCTGCAGTAGCATTGGAAACCAACTTACTTTTAAATCATCTTTCAGGCTGAATCGAAGAAGGACGAACTCAAGTCCGCTCAAGGCGTTCAAACCTTCCACATCGAATGCCGTGAAACTGTCTCATGGATCGAAGATAAAAAACGCATCTTGCAACAGACTGACAATCTGGAGATGGATCTCAACGGTACACATTTTTGATATAATTGAGAGATCCAATCTAAAATGGGGGCCTAAATACCTTCTTGTCTCAACGTCCAAAAATGGTTTTAAATATTTCCATGAATGTATTTATTAGCAAGTTGTTGTGCTTATTTAATATTATCTAAATCCTTGTTTGGTGCTTTAAGGACATTTATTGTCTTATAATTACATAGTGACGGAGTCCTTGTTCTAATCAAAGTCATTTTCCAAAACACTCCTCATATTTTCCTAGTTTGAGCTTAGTTTGAACACTGACCTTAGGTTCCAAAATAGCGGTAACTATTTCATAGACTCTGGCCTAATAGATATAAAAAAAAAAAAACCGCCTACCTCCGAATATTTTAATATATACCCTTGTCACAGGGCTGTTTAAAAATAGTTACCGCAGTAATCTGTTCTCCGTACTTCATCATCTTGACGTATAGAGCTCTGAGAGTATAGTCTATGCAATAGTTACCGCTTTTTGTTCTATGCCATAAAGTAATAAATTGTTTGGTACAGGTGTTATGACCCTACAACGTCGCCTGTCCGGAATGGAGCGGGACTTGGCTGCGATCCAAGCGCGGATTTCCTCTCTGGAGAGCGAAGCGAGCGCCATCGAGGGCGAGCACCCGCAAGAGGCTCAGCTCATCCGCGACCGCATCGACGTCATCACCGAGAACTGGGATCAGCTCACGCAGATGGTAAGTGCAGGGAGCGAAGCGACTCGCGTTATTTAAATTCTAATAGTTGGTTCGTATGTGCGTATGGGTTAGTGGCCAACGTTGGATGACGGAGTTAATAAGACTTACGCTTTTAAGGTCTTTGAGGATTTTAAGAAGCTTTTAAGGTCTTTGAGGCTTTCAAGACGCTTTTAAGGTATCCGCTATGGCCTAATAACTTTGATGAAACCGCGCATCAGCCTTATAAATGTTAAACATTTTTTTTAACAACTTCTCGCCTAAATTAAATCGATATGTTTCAACAGCTCAAAGAGCGCGACTCGAAACTGGAAGAGGCGGGCGACTTGCACCGTTTCCTGCGCTCCGTGGACCACTTCCAGGCGTGGCTTACTAAGACACAGACCGACGTCGCCTCAGAAGGTAGCACATTGTCTATAAATAAACGCTATCACAATCAGCCTAAGGTTAGGGCGAGATATGTCAGAAAAATCGCACTGGAAAGACATGCACTTGCAAGACATTTCCAGATTCGTCCCTAGTCTTATAAGTTCCCACTTCTTTCACACTTCATTTTTTAGTTTTTGTATGTTTGCTGTTTTCTCACCAGAAGGATAATCATTCTCTATTTGAGAGCACTTGCATTATACGCATACAAGATGAACACTTCAATCTCAATAAAATTGTATTACAGCCATGAAACACATGAACATGAATTACTGTTTTTTATCAGATACCCCATCAAGCTTGTCTGAGGCAGAGAAGTTGCTCTCCCAGCACCAGACGATCAAGGAGGAAATCGACAATTACAAGGACGAGTACGCCAAGATGATGGAGTACGGAGAGAAGATTACTGCGGTAACTATACATTTATAACGAACCAGTGTGAGATGACAGACCGACAGACGGCGCGTTGATTACAACTTTAAAGTAAGTAATAGGCCTTTTCCACTTCTAAAAATGAAATCGAACTATTTATATAGGCTAGGTCAACATATATAGGCGACTTTACAGACAGACAGATTGACAGGATGAAGGCGTGTAGTCTATAAGGCCTCTAGAACTTTAGGTTTGAAAACTTTAGATCTAAATACTACAAAAACGCATTTGACAGCTAAATATTCATACATTTCCACAGGAGCCATCAACCCAGGACGATCCTCAGTACATGTTCCTGCGCGAGCGCCTCAAGGCTCTGCGCGAGGGCTGGGCCGAGCTGCAACAGATGTGGGAGAACCGCCAACAACTGCTCACTGCGAGTCTCGAGCTGCAGCTGTTGCAGCGCGACGCGAGGCAGGCGGAGGTGCTGCTGTCTCACCAGGAGCACAGGTACATATCATCATCATGCCAGCCTTCTATTGTTCCCACTGCTGAGACACTGGTCTACCCTGACGCCAGGCAGGCGAAGGTGCTGCTGTCTCATCAGAGCTTATCATGAACATGACAGCCTTCTAATCATTAGGCCAGTGTCAGTGAACATTAGATTCTAATGTTCACTGACAATGTTCAGTGTCAGTGAACATTAGATTGATTAGAGTGATTCTAATGTTCACTGACACTGGCTTTTTACTCTGACACTGAGAAACTTCAGAGTGATTGGGTTTATCCACCACGCGAACCTTATGCGGTGCGGAATTATGTACATATTATTATGTTCTAGTGGATAGAAGATACTGAAAAGTTAAGACCGTTCATCATAGTACTCTTTGGGTCTGTTTGCTTGTACGAAAGCTTCTTTGAGTGGATGATCATCATATCAGGAAAGCAGTGATTTAATTCAGTAGGTAATCTTTCATAATAATATAATTTATGTCACAACAGGCTAGCCAAGACGGAACCCCCGACAAACCTCGAACAAGCCGAGAACATGATAAAGGAGCATGAGGCCTTCCTCACCACGATGGAGGCCAACGACGACAAGATCAACTCCGTCGTGCAGTTCGCCAACCGACTGGTAGAAGAACGCCACTTTGACGCAGACAAAATACAACGCAAGGCCGAAAACATCGAAGCCCGGCGCAATGCTAACCGCGAGAAAGCTCTCCAGCAAATGGAGAAACTCCAAGACCAGCTGCAGCTCCACCAGTTCCTCCAAGACTGCGACGAGCTCGGAGAATGGGTGCAGGAGAAGAACGTCACCGCGCAGGATGATACCTACCGCTCCGCGAAGACCATCCACTCGAAGTGGACGCGCCACCAAGCGTTCGAAGCCGAGATCGCCGCGAACAAGGAACGACTGTTCGCTGTCCAAAACGCAGCCGAGGAACTCATGAAGCAGAAGCCCGAATTCGTCGAGGTCATCTCTCCCAAAATGCACGAACTCCAAGACCAATTCGAGAACCTACAAGTGACTACAAAGGACAAGGGCGAACGCTTGTTCGACGCCAACCGCGAAGTTCTCCTCCACCAAACGTGTGACGATATCGACTCGTGGATGAACGAGCTCGAGAAACAGATCGAAAACACCGACACGGGCACTGATCTCGCATCTGTCAACATTCTCATGCAGAAGCAACAGATGATCGAGACTCAGATGGCGGTCAAGGCGAAGCAGGTCACCGAACTCGAAACGCAAGCCGAGTACCTGCAGAAGACCGTGCCTGACAAAATGGAGGAGATCAAGGAGAAGAAGAAGGGCGTCGAGCAGCGATTCGAGCAGCTCAAAGCGCCGTTGCTGGATCGTCAACAGCAACTCGCTAAGAAGAAGGAGGCGTTCCAGTTCCGTCGCGATGTCGAAGACGAGAAGCTGTGGGTGCACGAGAAGATGCCCTTGGCTACCAGCACCGACTACGGAAACTCGCTCTTCAACGTCCAAATGCTGCAGAAGAAGAACCAATCTCTCAAGACCGAGACGGATAACCACGAGCCAAGGATCCTGACTGTCATCTCGAACGGACAGAAGCTGATCGACGAGAGCCACGAGGCATCGCCGGAGTTCAAGCAGCTTATCGAGGAGTTGACCGCGAGATGGCGAGAACTGAAAGGTGAGTTACTCAACACAATCTACTTTGTGACTGCTTACTGCTTAATTTTAGATTTGTCCAAATAACGCAAGACTTTAAAAAACATATTCTTGTGTTTTATTTGAATAAAACTATATTTCACCGTGGACAGGTATCTAAACAAGCCTTTAAGACTTGGCCTATCTGAGAAAATATTATATTATAGTTGGTAACAATAACTTACATAAAAACTTTTTCCCAACTCATGTTGATTAACAATAAACTTTTATTCACCTTCATTTGCTTTAATGATCCCTGAGTTAGATTATTCTTGAGTTTTAATTTATAATTTCCGGAACAGATGCCATCGAACAACGCAAGAACAACCTAGCCCAATGGGAGAAAGCTCAGCAGTACCTGTTCGATGCCAACGAAGCCGAGGCGTGGATGAGCGAGCAGGAACTATACATGATGGTGGAAGATCGCGGCAAAGATGAAATCTCAGCGCAGAACCTGATGAAGAAACACGAGATCCTGGAACAGGCGGTCGATGACTACGCGCAGACTATCCGGCAGCTGGGAGAGACCGTCCGTCAGCTGACTTCGGAGGAACATCCTTTGAGGTAAGCTCCCAGACAGTGACATAATTTTACGTCCATTGACAATGGTTAGTTGACCACAGTAGAAAATAAAAGGTATCAAGCATATTATATTAAATTATCCTTATTACCTTACCACATTTTAATCTTCTTACCGAGCATAGACTCAATAAAAGGTAGACAAAAATTTGTAATTTTCCTTTGATAAAACTTAGTTTTGTATGATAACTTGAAATGCCCTAAATTTATTTATTTATTTATTGAGCATCAACACAATATACACCACTAAAATTATATAGGAAACATTTCAAGTAAAAGTAACCAAGTGCCATTATAATTAAAGGTACAGACAGCATACATGAGGTTTTATAGAGAGTAGCAGAAAGAGGATAAAGTTAATAATTTAAAACAAAATGGCAATTACAAATCAAAGCAAAACACAATAAGATAAATTGTAAATACAAAAATAAGAATTTTAAAATAATTGATTATATATACAAACTTACTTTGTACAGCGAACAGATATCCGTGAAACAGTCGCAAGTAGACAAGCTGTACGCCGGGCTGAAGGACCTGGCGGGCGAGCGGCGCGCCAAGCTCGACGAGGCGCTGCGCCTGTTCCAGCTGTCGCGCGAGGTCGACGACCTCGAGCAGTGGATCACGGAGCGCGAGCTGGTCGCCAGCTCGCAGGAGCTCGGACAAGACTACGACCACGTCACGGTAATTTAATACTTAAAGTTCGCATTTGACGGTTCATATTGGCATAGGCGTCAAATTGGGCTCGTATTTACATTGGATTTTGTGTTACCTTGTCAATACAAAGTACACTTAGTATCAGTACTATAAGGTTTATTGTATCATTACTACAGTAACCGGTTTTGAAACTTATTGACAGCATGTAAAGGTTCATTTACATTTGATAGAAGTAGACATGGATGACGAGTGGATCTGAGAGCTAGCGTGAAGTGGTAGCCCGCGTGAATCCACGCCGTACATACGCCTTGCACCAGCTCGGCCCTCTATGGAGAGTATTATTTGATAGAAAAAACGTTGCATAAGGCGCTCATGCTAGACCGTGCAGTCTAATGTTGTAAAGGGAAAAGTTTGGATGTTTGTGTAACACCCTCGAATGGCAGAACGGATATATATGAAATTTGGCACAGGCATAGATCTGTAGTCTGGAATAGCACATAAGCTGCCATTTATCCCGGAAAAATGATCGTTTTCCGTGATAAATAACTGTTCAACTGCAGGTTAGTTTTAGATAAATTTATATCGCTCATTGTATTAACCATAATGAACTCCACAGCTGCTCTGGGAGCGTTTCAAGGAGTTCGCGCGCGAGACGCAAGCCGTCGGCTCGGAGCGCGTCGCGACGGCCGAGCGCATCGCGGACCAGATGATCGCGATGGGACACTCGGACAACGCCACCATCGCGCAGTGGAAGGAGGGACTCAAGGAGACCTGGCAGGACCTACTGGAGCTTATCGAGACCCGTACTCAGGTATGTAATAACTTGCGTTGTTCGTTATCAAAAATGAGTTATGACAAACAGAGGCCTTCGGGCGGCCTAATAACTCTGTCCTCAGAGTTGGAAATTGACTTATACGAACTTACTTTACGACAAACATTATCATTAGTTCTAATCCAGTAAACCACCTTAGCGTTTAATGACGAATAAATCCAACGTCGGCGTCGCGTTGTACGGTCAAAGACTCCTTTTTGAAGAAACGCCCCCATTTCTTTCAAATTTTGTTAGTCTACTTTGCTAAGCGACAATTAAATGAATTACTTGACACTGCCAAAATTGTGGCAAATAAGCCACAAAAGCATAAACGACGAAAGAAGTGAAGTAATGCAATTTTGCTGACTTTATATTAGCAATATTACAGTGCAGTCAGCACTTATATATGTAATGACTATTGCCCATATTGCAGCTTCTTAGGTATTGCCTTTCTTTGTCACCCTTCGGGCAGCCTAAAAACTCTTGTCACCAGAGTTGGCCACTGTCTCATACGAGCTAACTTACGTTTTTTGTCATTCTTATGTCAATGAACAAAGACGATGATTGATTTGAAAGACACATTAACAGAGGTTTATAGCTTGTTTATAAATGCCTTTAGAGTTCGTAATACCGTGTTTATATTTCAGATGCTGTCGGCTTCCCGCGAGCTGCACAAGTACTTCCACGACTGCAAGGACACGCTGCAGCGCGTCAACGAGAAGGCGCGCGGCGTCAGCGACGAGCTCGGCCGCGACGCCATCAGCGTCGGCGCGTTGCAGCGCAAGCATCACAACTTTATGCAGGACCTTACTACCTTACAGCAGCAGGTAAAAACACAACCTTATGCGGGACCTCACTACCTTACAGCAGCAGGTAAGCACAACTTATGCAGGACCTCACTAACTTACAGCAGTCAAGGTTGACACCTAATAGTATAGAAGGGTTTGAAGAATCAATTCGATACGAGACGAAAAAGAAGCAACAGGTAATCACAACTTTAAGCAGGACCTCAAAGCCTTACAGCGGCAGGTAAGCACGAAACTTATGCAGGACCTCACTACATTGCAGCAGCAGATAAGCACAACTTATGCAGGACCTCACTACCTCACAGCAGCAGGTAACGTAATGTAAGACATTTTACAAGGAAAACTAGATTTATTTTGTTACTCATCAGAAAAGTCATAAATTGTTATTTTCTTTCCCCGGCCGGCATTGAGGCTGTCATTTTGTTTGCATTTACCCATTTTTATGATTGTTTATTATTGTTAGGTAACGAACGAAAAAAACGAACACTTAAGATATAGTAGAATGTGCATAATTAAAACCGTGATGTTGACAACCGATGTGGCGCAGCGGGCGCAGGTCCGCCTGCGACGCGGAGGTTGCGGGTTCGCCTCGGGACAAATGTTTGTACGATCTACAAACACTATCTATCTATAACTTTAACTAATTTATTCATTTTTGCTTAGTGCTAATACAACTTATAGCTAATTTAATATTTATATAAAGAGCTAATAAAAATTTTGATATGCCTGAACTAGGAAAACCTGTATTTCAGGCAAAAAAAACTAAAGTACATAAATAATAAACTAAAAATATCTAAACTTATACATATATAACATATATTATATTATTATATTACATATATTATACATATATTATACATATATTATATAATATAATATCAATGCTGAGTCGACGCCTTTTTGCTGTTGTGGCACACAAGTACATGACAGCGTCAATTGTTGCTGTTACGAGTACTGCTGATTTTCTTTTTTTTTTTTGTATGTACTGTATATGTGTGTCTTAATAGCAAATAAAAATATGTCTATGTCTATGTCTATGTCTATATCTATGTATTGTATTAAGTATATATCAGTCATCTAGTACCCATAATACAGGTCTGTTTAACAGCAGCTTACCTTGGGGCTAGATGATGCTGTGTGGATTGTCCAGCATTATGAATGGTATGATGTAATACCCCAGGTGGAAGGCATACTGTCCGAGTGCAGCCGGCTGGGCGCGTCGTACGCGGGCGACAAGGCGGCGGAGATAACGCGGCGCGCGGGCGACGTGGCGGAGGCGTGGGCCGCGCTGCGCATGGCGTGCCAGGCGCGCCGCGCCAAGCTCGAGGACGCGGACGATCTCTACCGCTTCCTCAACCAAGTGCGCACGCTCACGCTCTGGATGGATGACGTCGTACGACAGATGAACACCGGCGAGAAACCCAAGTAACTACTGAAATACAATTAGATACATTTGAAGACTAGTACCGCTACGTTTATAGCGGCAATATAGCTGTAATGGATCCTATTCTGGGTCACCAATAAATAAATATTGGCAGACATTTTACAAAGAGCCATTCTAGCCCCAAACTAAGCAAAGCCGTAACCGTAAAGTATTTTATTAGTTATCTGGTAGTACAAACCCCATAGTACAAACTCTGACAATCGGATAACTAATAAAATACTTTTTTGTAAATAAATATGTACATACTTTTAATACTTAGAAACACCCAGATCCAGAACAAAATATTTGCACATCATGCAAACATTTGTCGCGCATGATGAGCCCGGCTGAGAAACAAAAGATCCCTGTCTTTGATCCCTATCTAACCCGCAACCTCTTGCTTCTTAGCCGGGCACTCGCCCACCACGCCACCGAGGTCATTAACATAATTGATAGATTCACCGAGGTCATTAACATCAGAAAACCAGTGCCGCTACGTTTATACAAAGCTGCATCTTTTCTGGCACACCAATC
Source organism: Colostygia pectinataria (assembly GCA_951394395.1). Classification (NCBI taxonomy): domain Eukaryota; kingdom Metazoa; phylum Arthropoda; class Insecta; order Lepidoptera; family Geometridae; genus Colostygia; species Colostygia pectinataria. Next base: position 9,368,821 of record OX596362.1, read on the forward strand.
TCAGCACAGACACCAATTGGCAGCATTTATCTCTATGGATACATAGAGAAAAAATAAAGTTTTCTTTGAACACTTTTTTTTATTCCCCAGGGATGTGAGCGGAGTGGAACTTCTCATGAACAACCACCAATCTCTCAAGGCGGAGATCGACACGCGCGAAGACAACTTCTCATCTTGCATCTCGCTCGGCAAGGAGCTTCTCTCTCGGCAGCATTACGCGACAGCTGATATAAAGGAGAAGCTGCTGCAGCTGACAAATCAGAGAAATGCTCTGCTGAGGCGCTGGGAAGAACGCTGGGAGAACCTGCAACTCAGTGAGTATCTTATTCTATGAGCTTTTATATACTACTAGCTGTTGCCCGCGACTTCGTCCTCGTAGAACTCCCGTTCTTTCTTTCGGGATAAAAAGTTGGATGGTTGTTCGTTTTTATAGATGTTTGCTCCTCGAAATATAATTTGCTAATTGGGTATCCCTTCACAGTTTTTTTTATGCAACTAAAGCGGCAACCAAAGGGTACAGCCCACAAGATGGTAAGCGGTCACCGCAGACTATGGACGCTTGCAATACCAGAGGTATCATTCGCGGGTCCTTTAGGCATAGATCGAAAGCCTCATGTGCCAGTGATTTCACCGGAAACCATACCCTTCACACTGGAACACAGCAATAGGTATAGCAGCAATAGGTATAGCAGAAATAGGTATGGTGGTAGTACCTCCCCGGACGAGCTCTATCACAAAGAAACTCTACTACTCCAAAATATCTGTTCTGTACTGGATAAAATGTTAATTCGGTGTGTTCTTCCACAGTTCTGGAAGTATACCAGTTCGCGCGCGACGCGGCTGTCGCCGAGGCGTGGCTGATAGCCCAAGAGCCATATCTAATGTCGCAAGAACTGGGGCATACCATCGACGAGGTGGAATCCCTCATCAAGAAACACGAGGCCTTCGAGAAGTCCGCCGCCGCGCAGGAAGATAGATTCAGTGCCCTGCAGAGGCTTACTACCGTGAGTTTTCTTTTTATTTTGATCACAAATTGAAATTTTCACATCGTTCGTTCGTTCGTCCGTATGAGTCAGTGGCCAACTCTGGTGGCAGAGTTTCTAGGCCGTCCGAAGGCATCTGTCATGGCCTAATAACTTTGAAAAAGACGGGACCGACTGCTTAACGTGCCCTCCAAAGCACGGGAGCGCTCAGTTGAAATTGCCACTGGCGGTCACCCATCCAAATGATGACCCCGCGGAACAGTGCTTAACTTCGTTGATCTGTTAAGAACAACTTAGCCAGCTACGTCACGAGCGCTCCACATGAAATACGCATTACTTAAGATAGTCAAAGCACAGTGTAATTTTTTAAGCAGTGAACACAGCATGAATTGTGTGGACTTGGTAATAATATGGTATTAGTTGTATTGGTTTGGTGTTGCCTGGGGTTTCATCGTTTTGATGTGGTGTTGGCTTAGTGAGTTTTTATTTAACAGCATAGTATAATGGCGCGACTGCAGATAGATTTAGATTGGATTCGACCATTGCGTAACTCTGTTTCAATCCGATTTCAATCAACGAACTGTCAATAAGCTATTCATAGAAAATACGTCAATTGTTTAAATTAAATCAAGTGACTCTGTGTGACGTAGCTGCGAAAAACTGCTCGTCTATAAATAAATCGATTGCAACATTTGCAACCGAATTACGCAATCGGGGGGCTGGAATAACTATTCTGGGAAACGGGAAATGTCAAATACAAGTAAACTGTCAGTTTAATGTCAAACACTTTATTTGGAGAATAGTGCTTATTCGAGATTGGTCGAATCCAACCTTAGAAGCATAAGTTGTAACGCAACTGTGTTTCGCTTAACAATCTCGCCACTGAATACATCTAGATTTGGTATACAGTTTTAGTTGAAGCTTTGTTTCACTGTTATTGTCTTAGATTTTATTTATGTTGATCAAAGTATTCAAATATATTTTTTTACTAGCAGTCCGTCCCAGCTTCGCGCGGGTGCAATGAAACCGCACCCGTGCAAAGCCGGGGCGGTTCGCTAGAAATAAATATAGTTTATGTTACTCAGGGATAATGTAGTATTTTAATGGTGAAAGTATTTTTGAAATTGAACAAAGTTTTTGAAGTTATTCGTAACAAACAAATATAAAAAATACAAAAATACAAATCTTTCCTCTATAAAATACTAGTATAGATAGACGTGTATTCATTTCAATGGGTCGATTTTGATACTTCGATCAACAGTTATCCTTCTTAGTTAATATTTCTTCTCACTTTATAACCGCTTGTTTGGTTGTGGTTCATTTGCACTTCTCTAATCATATTTATTTCACTAGCTTGAACTCCGCGACGGTGCACTATGGGTCACTCGTGACGCGAACTCACAGCCTTGGAAAAACTGTGACGAATCTAACTTTACCTTCCAACCCCCTCCCACTTCTAAATCAAAAACACTTCCCCCAAACATTGTAAGCGCCAAGGCACGCCCCATAGCTCAAGTCGTGAAGGAAATCATCAGTGATAGCGACAAATACCAAATACCAGAGAAATTCAAAGCTAGAACTCTGAACATTAACTACTCAAAACCGGTGCTCAAAAACGACTCGTTCTTGTGGACAACGGGCTCAACAAAAAACAGTTTATCAACAATATCCGAAACGAACAGCCCATCTATGTCACCGCTACAGTCACCCCTATCTCCAGACATTTACAGCTCAGTTTTCTTTGAATTCCCCGAGGTAGAGGAGAAACCTAACATATACCTAGCATGCATTGATCTCATCCTATGGGAGAGACTATCCTACTGCAACGTGCATCCGAGCGTTTCTCTTCTAAAACCAAGAAGCAGAAACACTTCTTTGAGTAAAACATTGAAGCGTGTGATTCGCAAGTGGTCGAGAAGAAGTATATCTTCCGACAGTGACAATAAAGGTGATGTTGGCGTGCTTTCCATTCCTGGATTGACTAGTAGCGATAAGGCTATCAACGACCTTGGTAAAGAGGTGAAGAGTGTTCCCTTGAATTCCTCGCTCCTACTCCTGTCCCAGACTCGAAATCTTTTGCCCCCTGACGCTGCATGGTACTATGAGTATTTGAAATGTGTAAGTGTGGGTTTGGTGTATATAGCATGCGCTGTAACAAAAGCTTTTTGCATGAAAACTGCATGCTATTTTTAAATGCTGATTACGTGTCTGGCTATTAAGATTAAGTTTTGCTGGAGGATAATTTTACGTGCGTATATTTAAGTATTTTGGATGAGACTGCCTAAAGATTCATGTCACTAAACCTGTAAAGCTATAAGCTAATTTAAAATCTAGCTTTAAATAAGCAATATGTGTCAGATAGTTAGAAATAAACTTCGGCGTCGATCGCATGGTAAAAGTACCTTACACGCTATTCCAGATCCAGAACTATTTTAATTATATAACATGCTAATTGTAGTTCTACCGTTACATAATAAATCGAACCAACACGGCGCAGTTCGAGGTGAAGGAGATTCACCTAGTTAATAACGCAATTTAAAATGATCTTTGTGATATCACTGAATAAAACTCACAATACTTTGCGTTGGCGCAGTTCGAGGTGAAGGAGATGAAGCGGCGGCAGGAAGCAGCCGAGGCGGCGGAGCGCGAGCGGCGCGCGCGCGAGGAGGCCGAGGCGGCCGCCAGCGCCGCGCACGACGCCGTCGACCGCGCCGACTCGCCGCGCGACGCGCAGCCGCAAGGTACCCACGATAACATTCCGTACATTACACGAGACGCGACCGGACCGCTTGCAGCAGAGTCAAACCTTCTTTGTAATTTTCAGATTAGAACACATGTATTCATATATAAAACTAGTCGTTAAATTAGTTACGTTACTGAGCAAAGCGCAAGATCTGAATACAATGCAAGACTGTGAAAATTTCAAAAATTTTAGTCCTAAAATTGTCAACATCACAGCAACATTCAACATCTAAGTTTGACTCTGCTGAAGCATTACGAAGCATTATTTTGCATCATTATTTCATACAAAGCAAATTTAATTCTTTTATTTAATAAATTTTTATTGTATCAAACGTTTCTTTGTCAATGAAATCTCACTGCAAAATAATCCTTCCAGAATCAAAAGCACTTGTGTGCTCATATTTTTAAGTAAGTAAGTAATCTTGGCCCAACATTAATATCTTACTATGGAATATTAAATTCAACCAATTGTGTTTCGTAAATTTAATCAAAAACACAGAGAAGTTTAATAATTTTCAAAATTAACATCACTTCGATCACGGACTGCAAAGTGCACGCATGTGTAAATCTTTTAGCACTTTTGAATGAGGACAGTACTTTTTTCTACAATTTACAAAAACTTTCCACTAATTTTCACCGCAACCGGTGAATGTTGCTTGCAGTTTGCAATAACACTTTCGAATGAATACCCAAAGAGATAGGTCTTATTTATAAAGGAATAAAGCACATTCGCACTGCGATACAGCCCGATAACTTTTACGGCAACGCTTGCCGCTTTCGTGTGTATCTATACGATAATACCCCCTTTACATCGCTTGCTCAATCTGCCGACGGGATCACAGCGGGCTAGACAAGACGCAATCGAAACTTACCTACGTAAGCTATCGCTTTAATAATGCAAGGGGGTAGGCAAATGCGACAGACGCATTTATTTACACCTATACATTTTTAAAAGCATTTGCAGTCTTCGCTAACGTTTCGACTGCTACTTCTCAAGCCCCGAGAACTGTCTCATTGGATTTCCGTTTGTCGTTTGAGCATAGCGTGTGGCGTAAGGGCCGTTACTTATCAATGTGTTGTCCACACATGCACACGCGTAGTCGTAAGGAGAACATCCACTAAAGCGGCTGAGAAGGCCCAAGAGCGACCCCACTCCCAGCCAGGTAATACGAGCGCTTATTACGATGCCGGCATATACTACCCTATTGGCATGAGCTTTGACGGTAGTAAACAGTGTTCTAAACTTAGTCGGGTTACACTGAGCTCAATTAGAAGCCACTGGGGTTTAGTTTTTACGGCTTTTAGCTTTTGATATCACAGAATAAGCGTTTAGTGTTTTAGTAGGATAATAAAATGTAGTTGGGACGAAGTAGCACTTCTATGTTGCACGATTTCAATCTCTACACACTTCACTGTTTAGTTTATTTTAGGGTGATGGCACACATACTACTTCATCAACTACTTTTAATTCACCATTAGAACGTTATTCTAAACTTATTTAATTCTTACTTCATTTAGTTAATATTTATATTCATCTATATTTATATTATTTACCCGATTTATATGTTAAATAATAGTTATGTTATTCATCATAAGCTATTCACGGTGATGGTTTGATACTCTCATTCTTTAATCTATCCTTTGTTCTGTATTTTAATTTTATTGAAAATGCCATAGCATTTTCTTTAAATCACAGTGCGCTGTTTATTCGTTATATTGTAAAGAAGCTGTCTTCAATTAAGGTAGGCGTACATCCTTACTCTGCTTTTCTATATTTTATGGCTCTAATTATCACGCACCGCTTAGTTTTATAGCTGTTTTGTGTATTTATTGCTATTGTATTTTGAAATAATGCGAATTACAGCACTCTGCATACAACTTTGTGACATTTTATACTAACTATAACCGACTGTAATATTTGTTAGACAATGATGGAGGTTTTTGGGTGGCTATAACAATAGTTAGCCACTAACTCACACAAATTTAACAGCATACTTCATTTAAGCAAACATTGATAGATTCAAATAAAAAGTAGTTAACAGTAACAGATTGAAAGCATAAATACTATTTGATTTTACAGAATATGTTACAAAGGAAAATAAATATTGTACTTGTTTTACAATAAACTGTCTCTGTAATATGTGGCTCAAACAGGCTTAGTTCAAGTTTAAGTTTCAAGTTTAAATAGAAAGTACTAGTCTAGCTACTAGTAAGGCTAGTCTTAGCTTGGTGTTGCTACACACAAACTATCTAGCTAAAGTCACAGGCGCAAAGTTATATTACTAGTGTTGTAATATCTTATTTCAGTTATGGGTGAATGGGTAAAAAATGTGCACACCACTATACAAAACACAATAAAAATTGCTATTTACATAATGGATTTTAAAGCTTACACACTCATCCATCAAAGTTTCGTTTGACAATAACTAAATTAAGTCGTGCTTTTAACCGGAATGCCAAAATCGTTATCTACTTGTAAAAACCTGATGAATAACTAGTATTGTAATAGTGAACTGTAGTTTGTAGTTGAGTTATTTAAATGTAAGCCTATTGTATTGATAGTTTAAAATATCACTATGTTTTTTGTTGTCTTCGAGTTCAAAATTGACAGTTTCCGCACAACTTATAGACACGTTTAACTACGCCTGTAGTAATTGCCTTATTGTGGTTATCATAATATTTTTTTTAATAAAAGATTACATTTAGGTAATCATAGTGTGCGTTCACTATCACCCAAGAGTCATCTTTTAAAACCTATGTAAGGTTGTAGTGGTTAGATCCCAATTCGAAATTCCGTAAAGTTCGTTCGAATTTTTTTATCGGGTATAGATAAACCAGCGTTTGACTGTCACCTCACCTGATAGTATAATACAATAGGGCTACATAACCCAGCATGTCGTAGCATGTAGAATGAGCACGTGTAGTGTAGTTGTAATAGCACGTAGTGTACGCATGCAGAGAGTAGTCCCGCCCCGGAGCCGTCGCCCGTCCCGGTGGAGTCCCCGGCCCGGCCCTCCTCGTCCGCTTCCAAACAGACGCCGGCTAAACCGGCGCGCCTTTCTAGTAAGTTTAACACTTAGCGCTATGGTCGTACGGTTCAATTTTGCTCATAATTCATTGCTGATTGTGTCTGTATAGATTCGAATAAGGTTAAGTTTTTGTGTCAATGTAGGTAATATATAATATAGTATAGTATATAATATATAGAAATAGAAATAGAAAAACATTTATTCGACACTAGCTACAAGAAGATTAAAACATATAAAACCAATCCAAAAATCACCATATCTACTTAATAATAAAAAAAAACCTTTGCATTGATTGGTCCAAGTCATACAAGTGGGTACCTAGGTACATTTCTTTTTGCCTTGTGCCGAAAAGGGGTTTGGCTCAGCATGTGCTGGGTGGGTTCCACCTAGCGCTGATTTTCAGCCAAAAACCTACAGTAAATGACCTCACGGATATGAGATCTTAGTTTCTTGAGATCTTATCTTAGGTAAAAGCAAAAACCAGGCTAGTGGAGTGGAATTTCTGAGAAAATACTGAAGCGTTCAATTATATAAGCCTCAACGCTGTAAAAACTGCCACTTGCTGGGATTGTGGCTGTTAAATAAGTTGAGAGCAATTTGATGTATAAATAAAGTGGGAGGTCTCGTTATTATTATTTGCTTCCATTTCCCAGAAACATTTATGTTGCAGAGTTGAACCGTAATAACCAACTGGTAATGTTTAGTAATCAGCTAGAAGTAGTCATTATATTTAGATGGTTGAGTATGTGTTATGTACTATGTGCATGTAACTTATAACATCTGTGTTTTTGTTATTGACCCGTAACTGTTTAATGTGATAGTTGATAGTGAATCTCAAATAGCATGAAATTATGCTTATTTTATTTTGCTGCGCCGCAGTTTTGTTTATATGTTGCTTTGATTTTTGTTTTTTTTGTTTTTCCCCCTCCTCCCAACTCCCTCATCACTGTTATATTATTTTTAAAACCAACCCTTGCATATTGTATACTAAATTACAACTATATAATTTTTCATTCAATTTTAAAAACTATTTATCATTATACCTCGCTTTTATCCCTTCAACCTTCTATCCGTCACGTTCATCAAACCCGTATTGCACGGTCCTACCCCCCCCACAATCCAAAACTCACACGGACAGCGCCGGGATCGAGCTCGACGCCGGTAACGCCATCTAGTTCCGGTAAGGTGAAGTCGCGCTCGAGAAGCAAGTCGCCGTTCAGAAGCTTCAGATGGCGCTCTGCGAAGAAACTTATCGCCGGATCACATCATAGCGATGACGAAGGTATACTTGGGTGGATTGTGGATGGATTGGATCGTAGAAAGGATTTATTGTTTGGTCTCTTATAGAACAATTAAATTTAAGAGTAGTAGAGTTCTTTGTGATAGAGCTCGTCCGGGGAGGAACTACCACCATACCTATTTTTGCCGCCAAGCAGTAATGCTCGCATTGCTGTGTTCCGGTTCGAAGGGTATGGTTTCCGGTGAAATTACAGGCACATGAGACTTACCATCTAAGATCTCAGGGTGGTAACACGCAAATGATATCTATGATGTTGCATGCGTACATAGGCTACGGTAACTGCTGACCATAAGTGGGCCGTACACTTGGTTACCACTTTAGTAGTATAAAAAAAAAAAACAATACCATAATATGTAGCAATAGTCACATAGTCCCATCACATTAGGATTCCCTGTTTAGTGCGTTCTATCGAAATCAACGCTCAAACTATCATGAAAATATTTGTCATTGCTTCGAGAATCGAACCCTGGAACGTCTGCCGCACCACCAAAAATATTATTTTGTCTTTTAGCCTTAAACTATATTTGGGATTAACTTAGGAGTTTTATTACCAAGATGACAAAATTATGAGAGTGAACAAATATGCTCGTGGCGTAACTGACTAAGCAAATTGACTAAACTCAAGGTCACCATTTAGATGGGTGATTCTTATCTGAGCGCTTTCTAGCTTCATAGTTAAGATGTATAAATTCTAAAAGCCGTTAGGCCATGGCGGAGGTCTACAGGTGACCTAGCTTTATCCGAGAAGTCCATCCACATTCTACTTGCTACTTAGCTTACTCAGTTGTGACGAATGCTTTCTGTGTGCTGTATGTGTTTGCCGCGCATGTATTAGGATTGATTTTTGCAATAAATATAATGTACCTTGTGTGACTTTCATTAAGAATGATTTTGGATCGTATTATTATTTGGAAAGAGTTATCAAACCTATCACGAGTTATAAAGCATGCAGGGTTACTTACTCCCTTATTCAAAATCGGTTTTAAAGCTTCATTCAATGATGGTGGTAAAAATGATGTTAAAATCTTTCGCCATCGTTACAGTACTATATCAAACGAACAAGTGATTATACATATGAATAAGGGGATAAGTCTAGTTTATGTTAGTTATCAGATTTTCAAAGTTACGTGAAATACCTAACACTCTTTAAAGGCAGATTTAGCGACACTGGAGAAATGACTAAAGGAGACTTGGAATGATAGCCTATTTCTTAGGTTTACCCGAACACCGGACTTTTCATACAATTGTAGTAGTGATTAATTTCAAAATTACATATCCGATTGGAAGGAAACTTTGAAGGTATAACCAGATGTTTGTAGCGTTTTTTTCGACTTAAACTATCATTATCTCATTGCTGTGAAGAGTTAGAAAATAATATAAATAAAAAGTTTTGTTTTTGGAAAAATCTAAACGCTACAAACATTCATTTATCTACCTCATCTAATTATATACTAGAATTGAATTGTTTTTATCCAATCGAACTTGTAATTTCAAAATTAATAACTACGATTGTTTTAATCGGTCGAAATCGATAGAGGTTCGGAGAACTATTCAGGCCTAAGTTTACCAAATTAAGTTATGTTAACTGTTTATTTATAACATGTTATTGCGTATTATTTCAGTGCTTATTATATTTAATTGTACCCTCAGCAGGAACCTATCTCTTTCACACTTACAGTGCGTACCTTACGTGTGAATGGGACGGCCCAACGCGACGACAGACGGATGACATCAACCGACTTACATAACAACCCTGCAGGCGATACGTTGACGATTGTATAACTATAAATTCCTGCTACTGTCCTGGGGCCCTACTCTTGAATCCAATGACAATTCCTATCCAACCCAATTTCAATCCAATTCTAATTTACTGTTGTTAAATTAGTAGGTACTCTTGAAAAGGTTGAATTTGGCACTGGTTTGCAAGAATACGAAATGTCATATTCCAATACTTGTCCAATAGAATAGAATTGCGTTCAAGAGTAAGGCAGCTGATTGTAGACACAAGTTAGAATTACTTTATTGTGTCAGAGCAATATAGTTATTTTTAATTTGTGTATTTGCATTTTCGAGAATAGGTTTAAAATGTAATTGTGTAATTCAGAAGGGGCTAGTCCAGCCGGCGAGGATGAAGGCGTAGAGGGGACGCTTATCCGCAAACACGAATGGGAATCTGCCGCTAAACGGGCTTCCAACAGGTAACCACCAAAAAATTTTTGTCATATATAAATGCAATCATAAACCTCAGTTTTAGGCATTCATTTCATTAAAGTTCAAGTCATTTTTAAATTCAATCTAATCATAAAGTTTTGAAACGTCAAGAAATTAAAGAAGACAAAAAATATATGTTTAAATTTGGATTTCAACAGGACAGTAGTAAAAATATCTGTTCTAAGACAGAGACCTGTATTTAACTGGGTGATCATTTTGTGTATATATTAATAACACTGATAATATCATAAAGGAGAAAGTATAGATGTTTGTTTGTTTGTGTTTGTGGGAGCATCACGCCCAAACTACTGAATGACAATATTAAATTTGGCACAGGCATAGATTATGGTCAGAAATATGGTAAAGGCTACTTTTTGTCCCGGGTTCCTGTGGTATTATATTATGGTACTAGTGTGTAACATTGGTGATTACCGCTGAGGCGCCATTGAGACCCGAGCTGTAGGCGAGGGTCTTAAGATAGTCGAGGACGGTAATCATCAATACACACGTGTATCATACGACGTTTTTCAACACACTTGTGAATAAAATAACAAAAAAAGCATCTATAACTCACTAGTGAGTTATAGCAATGAAAAAGTCATAGTTTGATTATGGGTGTCCACTTTGTAAGCAAGTGTGTTGAAAAGACTATTTAACCGCAAGTAACAGCCGTGTTTAGCCGCGGGGCGCAGCTAGTTTTTAATATATTTATTGTGCATATTCCAGATCATGGGACAAGGTGTTCGTGGTAGCCAAGGAGGGGAACATGGCGTTCTACAAGGATCAGAAGCTAGCTAAGGCGTCGCCCGATCAGTACTGGCGCGGGGAGCCGCCTCTCGACCTGAACGGAGCTGTCGTCGAGGTCGCCGCCAACTACACTAAGAAGAAGCATGTGTTCCGACTCAGGTAACACCCGTTTGTAAAGATAGTGAAATGTTTAGAAATAAGAGATAGTCGAGACTTGGTATTAGCTCGAGAAAACTGGAAAAAGGAAACCTTTCTCAAGCTATGGGAGAATATAGACCTTTGTGATCCACCGTTGACCATATCATCGCTTATCACCAGTCGATATCGTAATTAAGATATTTTCTTGATGTAAAAAAACGTTCCACTTGCTTTCCTTCGAGCGATAATTTTAACTCCAATAAAAAAAAATGCTAGACAATGACGGTGGCTTAAAACTCCGTCACTTATTTTTAAAAACATACTTAGTTTTTAACCGACGAAAAACGGAGGTAGTTCTCAAGTCAACGCGTTTTTTTTTTTATGAGCACGCATAACTTTTAGTGTGTTGTCCGATTAGAACTGATCAGTTTGTGTTGTCAGACTGGGCAGCGGCGCGGAGTTCCTGCTGCAGGCGCACGACGCGGCGGAGATGGCGTGGTGGCTGGAGGCTCTGCGCACGCGCACCGCCGCGCCTGCGCCGCGCTCGCACACGCTGCCCGCGCCCGCCAACAGCGAGCCCAAGCGCCGCTCCTTCTTCACGCTCAAGAAGAAGTCAGTACCGCCCTATCTCACCTCCTTGCACCTCCAAAGCTTGGATCACAATCCTAGCTCCTTATTGTGCATCCACACCGCAGTTACTTTTTGTGCAGCAATATTTCCAAGTGCTACTGTTGTCCGTTAAGGTGATATCAGACGGGTCTCGAGTGATAAGGGGATTTCGACCAAGCCAATGCTTTATTTTTCTTTCATTCCATGTTCACACAAATGTTGTGAAAAATGTTAATGAATGAAAATGTGTCAAAAATGAAACATTGGCTGGCTGAGCTGGAATGACTTAGAAAAGAACATTCACATCTTATTTTCGTTCAATATGTCGTCAAAAGACTCAAGACAAAATGGCCGAATGGCGAGTGAACATTCACTATGTGTTCAGATTGTTAATTTTTCGTTCATTCGGAGTGGCAGTGAAAGATGCGAATGAAAATTTCATTGTTGAATTCATTCGGCACTACTGTTTAATTTTGTGTTCAAACGTTCCATTTTGAATGAAAGACATAAATGAACAAAAATTGACCCGTCTGATATCACATAAAGCAAAAAGATATTTATTGTTAGTATATGATTAGTAACATTGTACAACTTTTGAAAACAGTCGACATGTGCTAGCTATCCTTAAAATATTGCCGTGCAATTCGTGTGTAAAAGTTGTGTGTGGATGCACCTTAAAGTGAAATGCTAGTGGTAACTCTAGGAATGATTTTTATAATCTTATCAAAGTTTGACGACTTCGGTGGCGTATTATTACTAGTTGGCTCTAAAAAATTCTGAAATTCAACAGGGTCATGTTTGGATCACGCCTTTTAAATTTAAAATGCTTCAGACGTTGCTAAGTTCTCTAAAATGATTCCCAGAGTTAAGAACACATTTCTTTTTTGCTTGCATGTTTGCAGGCCTAAGATATTTTCTTACTGCATAAAATATTACTAATCCGAAAATTGTATGTTTGTACATTTGTATAATTTGGATGAAAACAATAGTAATTATTCTAGACTTAGAATACCATAAGGCTAGGTACCACGCGAGCGAAGCTAGTAATCAAGTGAAAGAGACGCTTCTCGATTTTTTTGCATTTCTGTCTGAAGGGCCACCACATTGAAGAGGAAATCTGCGGAATCACTGAGCTTTATATTTGCGCCGTAGACGCGTCTTGTGCATGCTACGATACAGCTCGCTTGTCGCATGTGTGTATTTAGTACAGGGTCCTTAGCAGTGTTGTTCTCATTCTTTAATGTTCATTTTGTGTCTGTAACTCTCGGCATTAGAGCTATATATGCAAGGAACAGATTCTACAAAAAAAATAAGTTTTTTTTTTTAATTTAGAAAAAAAATCTAATCGATAATGTTTATACGGTCAATAGTTGGTTCTGTTGCCATCATTAATATCCACCGTCTGTCAATCAAGTCGGCATTTTTGGCAATGGTTATGCAATTTTAAATCCTTAAAAAAAATAAATTGGAATGACGTTTAGAGTAAATTGATTCGATCAAATGAATATTAACTACCCATAAATGAGGCCTATCATTATTAGCCATTAATAAATGGTAATATTCGCGCGATTCGCGGCTCTTAGAAAGCACTGGTATGCGCACATATATTTTATGAATAGAAAACATACTTGTGTTGATTTCTCAGCGTTTTTGGGGTAGTTTATTTAAATCAATCATATTTTAAGCTTTACTTATTTCATTTTAGCATCATTGGTTTAGTTTACCGGCAAATCAAAGTTATGATAATAATTCATTCGAATGAAGGAAATATGTTGTTAAACTGACTGATTTCGAGTGGTGTAGCGGGAACCGACGTAGCCGAACTAAACCATTCATAGATCCGTTGTCCTAATTTCGTATTTCGTTTCTGTTTTGTACTTATTGCTTGTTCACAGTCATTAAACTTACCGATGAATTGTAATTAATGTTTTTGTTCGGCCCTTATTCATAATCTATACTAATATTTTATAGAGGAAAGATTTGTATTTTTATTCGTTACGAATAAACTCCTTGGTCCGATTTAAAAAAATCTTTCACCATTAGAATGCTACATTAACACTGAGTAACATAGGCTATATTTATTACTAGCGACCCGCCCCGGCTTCGCACGGGTGCGGTTTCATTGCACCCGTGCGAAGCAGGGACGGATTGCTAATCATATTATAAACTGTCATCATCTTCGTCCATTTGCATAGGATGACAAGGAAAGACATCATTAGATATAAGTAAAACAGTGTTTATGAATAAGGGCATAACAAGATGCACATTTTAACATTGCAAAGAGGCCGTATCCAGAATAATGCTTTTAAAAATCATAAACTTTAACGTATACGTTAGTCAAAAGCATTATTTCGAAAACATATTAATTCTAAATTTTAAATTGTGAAATTATATTGTTATAGTATTCCCGTTTTCATATGTGTATATAATGTTACTCTCTCATTTTAATTTTAATTTTAATTAATCTCATAACATGTCGTCTTCACCTATAATTGTTGTGGCATTTACCTAATTAGCATGTTGAATATATTTATAAATTGTTATAATGTACATACCGTTGGTGATCAAATAAATAAATAAAAAAAATATATACTACCTAAGGGACAGTTAGAACTAGGTAAGTAACAGTGTTGTTTTGTTTTGTTGTACAGCTAAAGAGCGTTTGGCGAGGCGGGCGAGGCGGGCGAGGCGGGCGAGGCGGGCGAGGCGCGACGTCGCGACAAACGTTTCCTCATTAGGCAGCGTCCTCGCCGTACGTTCAGTGCACGCACGAGACGCACGTACGCAGACGACGGACGACAGTTTCTCACGACGCTTGCTTCTGTAAGCTTTGCTAATGAAGAAATCACGTCGCGCCACAATCGACCGGCGAACAGTGTTCCGCACCTCCAACGGAACGCTGACGTTAATTTAACTATTTATAACTATATTTGTTGCGTACAAAACGTTATTTGAGACTGTATTGAGTGTTTGAATTTCGCCTGCTCTATTTATTGATTCGGTGACAGATTAGAGTACGTATGGATCCCACCCCGAGAGTGTAATTGTTATATTATAAAAAACGATTCTATTGAAAATACATATTATTATTATTAGAGAGATTCTAAATGCGACGCTATTTACGAATAGGATGATTAAAATGTTTAAAATTCAGATTGAAAGTATATATTTTAATTATTTATGTGTAAAATTAAATTAGTGTAATATAAATTCATTTGTATTAGAGATTATGTCGTTCCAATTCGTAATTAAACTCTAAAGATTCTTAATATATTTCTTATCGACCAATATCAATCGGGTTTTGATAATCGCATTTGATATTTGACTTGCTAAGACGGATTAACCGCATTTAAGTTTAATATTGACTTCCCCTTGGATCGATGTTCGACTGCTTCGCTCGGAGCAATACGAGACATAACGCAAGCGACGTATTAGATATAATTACCATTAAAAAGTGTCTTCTACCCGACGCGTCGACTGCGCTACACGTATGGAGTCGCATTTAAATTATATCAAATATTTCTCCCTAGATCGTTGTTTATTAGTAAGCGTAGATGTACGAGTATGTAAGACGGATGCGCTCGCGCAGTCGACGCTCTAATCTAAGTATTCCGAGTTGTAAGTACGCTTTAACGCCTCATAAGTGCTTCTAAAGTGTCGTGACTATTTTAAACGTTCTTTAATATAGTTTTTACTGCCAAGTTTCACAAATTGTTATTTTTTGTAAGCAATACGTATTATCTAAAAACTACACGTCTTATTATAATGTACACGTTCTAGTTTCGTTTACGTCTTGTATATTTGTGGAGTGGCGGTGAGTGAAACGTTTATTCTCTTTATTGGTCGACTTTCTGCAACAAACTTCCACTCTATTGCATGTGAACCCTATGTTTAATATATGTAATTTTATTTTAAAATTTTACTTTTTTGATGAAAATATAATAAACAATGTTTTTAAACAAATTGTATTTTTATACCCGCTTTTTTCTTCAGTATGAATTCTGACTTTATAACTTTGAAACCAAACAATATGTCATCACTCATCATCTGTTTAATGAAATATAAATTAAACAACACAGCGATTCTGTAAATAGAAATCACTACTGTTGTAAATCAATATGTCAGGACGTAGGTATTTGTATGGAATCATTCATTTTTTTTCATTTCATTTATTTCCATTAACAACGTCCATTATTGTTATCAACAAAATTATAATTATTATAAGCTACTTACAATAAAATTGTCCAATGTCGTTAACTAAAAATTATACTAATTTTAATTTAAAATAACAAAAATAAAAATATAACTCTGATTCAATATACGTAATAAACCTAATAATCTCACAAGTATATAAAAGAAAACATATATCTAATACGAGTGGGTCATCGAAAGAATGTCGTTATATCTATCTGACCTGTGTTTGTTATAGAGATACAAAGATATCCTACAGATAAACATTCCGGCTCCGTATATGTCCGTCCTAAAGTATCTTTAGATACCGGTATGATACATATTTGATAAATTCGTTACCGTAATGTACCGGCCATTACGGTATCGGTTATAGGGACTATAACTATACATATACTATACTTGAGTCAAACTAATGTCAGTTAAATTTCTCAGTTTCTGTAAAGTATAGGTACTTACCGCTGCGCTAATTCATTGGTATAAATTTCAAATATGATAGGAAATTGCTTATTTCTCACATGCAGTATTCAGCGACTAATATATTATTATACTTAATGAAATAACCTTTTTAGAACCACTACATATTAAATTTCAAATTTACCGTTTATAAGAAAATTTTGGTATCGCGGTGAAATAGCGATACCGTTATTTAGCAACTGTTTTCAGATATTGATACCGACATTTCTGTTAACCACTTGAGATTCTGAGATAAACTTTCTCACATATCTTTTGTACACGTCAAAAGAAAGAGTCATAAAAAAATCTTCAAATAAACTCCTAATTCAAGTGAAAATGTTGAGAAAAATTGTGTTATTCCTTCTGCCAGTCGTTTTAAGAGCTTCTAGTTTGTGTGAAGGAGACGATTGCTCAAGAAACGAGAGGATTGCTGATGGAGACATAACTGAACCTAACTCCAGACCCTTTCAGGTAAAAAAAATATGCAGTTATACGAGTAGTTCGCACGGCGGATCTAGGCTTCCGTGAAGTTAGCCGTTTCGTTGCGCAATGGAGCTTATTCGAACTAAATTGTATTTGCGCATCACAAACGGCTAACTTCACGGAAGCCTAGATCCGCCGTGCGAACTATACCCATGTTAATATTTATAAGATTTTAATAGCTACTCAAACTAAGGAGGGAATCAAACCCGTAACCTCTCGCTTCTCAACTGGACATTTTTTATTTTTTTTATACAACTGAAGTGACAACCAAGCGTACGGCCCACAAGATGGTAAGCGGTTACCGCAGCCTATGGACACTTGCAATACCAGAGGTATCACTCGCGGGTTAAGATTTAAGTTAACCTTGAGGCTAAGATCGAAAGCCTCATGTGCCAGTAATTTCACCGGATACCATACCCTTCATACCGGAACACAGCAATGCGAGCATTACTGACATTCGGTTGACAAGCGAGAGACTACATAGGTAATATCAGTAATCAAAGTATTAGTTTCTAGCTTCTTCATAAAACTAAGTAACAACATAATTATAAATAGTAGTATGAGTATATTTACACCCAGGCTTACTGTCTGGTTAATTCATACTCCAGTTTAATCAAGTACCAATATAAATTGAAAGTATTCCCAGACTTTCTTATCTGGTGATTACGATCTAAAAAATGTTGTTTATCGGTTGGCTTCATGTTACTCGGAATCGGAACACAGGTAGCTCTGTACACGCGAGTTGGCCCAACGGGTGAACTGGGCTTCTGCGGCGGCTCCTTGATCCACCAGCAGTGGGTCCTGACTGCTGCACACTGCTGTTTCCACGATGGTCAAGAAGTTGACAATGTACAGGTTAGTTCCACCATTTCGCATAGGGTCCGCTTGGTGGATTAAGACCACTTTAAGACCTATAACTCTCATAGACCTGAGAGCACCGGTGGTCTAGTGGCAGTGACCCCCTTCCGATCTTAAGGTCGTGAGTTCAAACCCGGTCGTGCACCAATAGATTTTTCTGTTCGAAAAATGTGTGTGCGCAATGTCATTGCTCTCATACGGTGAAGGAAAACATAGTGAGGAAACCGGCATGTCCAAGAACTAAAAATTCGAAAGACATTTGCAATCCACCAGTCCGCATTGGGTCCGCGTGGTGGATTAAGACCTAATCACTCTCGCCCGAGAGTAGGCTAGTGTTCCAACATTGGGAACATTAGAAGGCTGTCATGATGACTCTCATAGTTTTTATAATATTTGGGGGATTTTATCGCGATTTTATTACCTTTTTATTTCTCCTGACGTTTCGGTTGTGTTGCAACAACCGAGGTGAAAACTGAGTTCTGATCGCGAAAGTTTAAAAAAGACCACTCTCTCTTCAGAGTAAGGTGTCCCAGCAGTGGGAACATTAAAATACTGTCATGATGATGAGGTAAAAGTAAGTTCGTATGAGTCAGTGCCAACTCTGGTGAGTTTTTAGGCCGCCCGAAGGCCTCTGTCGTGGCCTAATAACTTTGAAAAAGCCGGGACCGGCTATTAACGTGCCCTCCGAAGCACGGGAGCGCTCAGTTGAAATTGCCGCTAGCGGTCACCCATCCACATGGTGACTACGCGGAACAGTGCTTAACTTCGTTGATCTGGACGTATGAGTTTCGCCCAACTCTTGTGACGGAGTCATAACGACCGCTAACTTATAACCAGGATCGACAGCTTAACGTGCTCTCCGAAGCACAGAAATCTCGGTGACAGACGCGTTGCAGTATCATGTAGGGTCAAGTCCAAATAAAGGAATACACAGATGTCTTTGTATACAGCTTCTATGATTTTGACCGTTATAAGAGCAGTACATTAATTATTAAACCATTTCTAGGCGATTCTCGGCGCGCACTCTCTCTACGACCGCTACGAGAACGGCCGCCGGATAGCGAACGTGGCCGAAATAGTGGTCCACCCTGAATATAGCCCGGCGTCCTTTGCTAATGATATGGCGCTCCTGAGACTGGCTAACGTCATACAGCTGACTGGTAAATTGTTTACCTAATAATATAACAATCAAACACCCAACAGCCATGCCATGTACCATGAACTCTTATAGCATTAAATTAAGAGCTAAACTGAATTGTCAAAACATTTTATACCATGACATCAATAATTATTGATATTTCAGATATGACGACCGATGTGGCGCAGCGGGCCTAGGTCCGCCTGCGACGCGGAGGTTGCTGGTTCGATTCCCGCCTCGGGTCAAATGTTTGTACGATCTACAAATATTTGTTCCGGGTGTTTTGGGTATTTTCTATATACTTATAATAAAAATATCTATCTTCTTTTTTTTATGTGTGGAACCTACCCCTTAAGTTTGTCAGGTTGATAATGAATGACCTTTATATCAGTCATCTAGTACCCATAATACAGCTCTGTTTAACAGCAGCTTACCTTGGGGCTAGATGATGCTGTGTGTAGCTAGACTACTACTTGACCTCCCGCCAGGATTCCTTGTCTTGCGGGTATCAAGCCCAGGCCCTACGTGATAATATCATGATTATGGTTCAACACACAGGAGGGCGATTCTCGTGCCATAGATAAATGGTCACATGTCATATAATATCGTTAAAACTGTCAAAAATGTATCGAAATTTTGACATACTGTAAACTGTCTAATATAATCAAGTAAACAACTAGCAAATAATGCCAGCAATAATTTTCACTAGAAACGGGATATTTACCATGATTTGTGAGTTTTATTGATTCCCGATATTTCGGCGCAGTTACATGCTTCATGATTTGATTCTGAAGTTC
The DNA here is from genome assembly GCA_951394395.1 of Colostygia pectinataria. Lineage (NCBI taxonomy): Eukaryota > Metazoa > Arthropoda > Insecta > Lepidoptera > Geometridae > Colostygia > Colostygia pectinataria. The sequence continues at coordinate 9,388,500 of OX596362.1, forward strand.
TCCCATGATCATGATGCATGTAACTGCGCCGAAATATCGGGAATCAATAAAACTCACAAATCATGGTAAATATCCCGTTTTTAGTGAAAATTATGTTAATAACCATGTTAGTTTTAAAAACTATAATGCCAGCAATGCTCCAGCGATTCATGGATAGGTTGCTCCACAACCCACAAGTCTCACTATCACTAATTATTTCCACGCAAACTAAATCGCGGGCAACAGTTAGTAACTCATCAAGTTGAAATTTTCATTCCTTCATTTGAACCTCACCGTTAAATTTGTTTTATGTGTCATTTTGTAGACACATCAGCAGCTCAAAGCTAACAGCTTCTCTAAATTGTTGCAGATACAATTGACATCGTACGACTGCCCTACTTGAACACTGTGTCATTCAATTTCGCTGGTCAGGGCTGCACTGTGTCAGGATGGGGCATTGCAGCCAGTGGTATTGTCATTATTAGTTTATTAGTACGTAGCTAGTCCACCAATCCGCATTGGGTCCGCGTGGTGGATTAAGAGACTAGGCCAGTGTCCCAGCAGTGGGAGCATTAGGCTGTCATGATGATGAGGATGACGTAGCTAGCTCTAAGTAAGTAGAAAATTTCTGATGAACGAGCCTCCTTTATTTTGAAGTCGTTATGTAGCTCATGAGTACGTCATAGCCGATTCATTATCATCATCAGCATATCAGCTACTAGACGACATTATGTCTTCCCCAAAAGGTGGCATAACCGATCTTAAGTATTCACCAACCAATCCGCCGACTTCCTGATTTTTAATGTCATCGGTCCATCGATTAGGCCGTCCTGCACTTCGTTTTCTAGCTAGTAAAAAGGAATATCAAGAAGTTTTCCAGTCCGCGATCGCTTTTCGAAAATCTTATTACTCAGCTGGTTATTTGAAATATATCTAGGTAGATTATTATTATTATTTATTTATTCAATTGGATCATATATAGATATATAGGAACCTAACCTATTCTTGTTTTTGGTTTTCATCAGGTGTAACGTTCATCTCGCCGACGCTCCGTGAGAAACTGATGAGTGTGATGACAGATCCACTTTGCAACAACTTCTACTTGAACCAACTGCCTCCTAATACTATTTGCGGATTCAATTCTAGGGCCGGCACTTGCAAGGTAAAGTTATAGTAGTAACTAGCGACCCGCCCCGGTTTTGCACGGAGGCATGAAATTAATTGAAATGAAATACATTTATTTGACACACACAAACACAACGATCGAAACACAATGCTAATACATAAACTTAATCTTAGGTACATAGACATTGATAAAATTAGCAACTAACATTGCATAATACCCATATTATTAAATATCCTAAGCACCTAAAAAACAAAAAACGCTCTGTGGTCAAAATGGCCTAGTCTCAGCTTGATGCTGCCTATACTTATACTTATATACAGGGTCATTCATTATCAACCTGACAAACTTAAGGGATAGGTTCCACACATTAAAAAAAAATATATGTACCTATAATTTTTTTTTAATGTATATTTTGTCTTAAAAATCCCAAGTAAATAAAAAAAAAATCGATTACGTTTTTCCGCTCAATTATTATTTATCATTGTTGGGAATCGAGTTAAGCGACGTAATAATGAAATATTCGAGTGTGCGCGACCCGTAGCGGGTCAAGGACATGCGCAGGTCAAGGACACGCGGGTTATTGACCCGCGGTTCATTGACGCGCGGGTCACACACGTGCCGAGCGCTGCCTTTTCGATTTCTAACAAAGATAACTAATTATTAAGCAGAATTAAGTTTTTTTTTTTAAATAATAAAAAAAAACGTTTAGAAAAAAAAGTATAAGTGAGTATTTTTTTTATGTGTGGAACCTACCCCTTAAGTTTGTCAGGTTGATAATGATTGATCTTATATATATATATATTACTCTATCTATTGCTGAAAACCGCTTTAAAATCTGTTGCGTGGTTTAAAAGATCTAAGCGTAGGTACATACAAAGGGAAAGACAACGGGTAGCGGGTTTATTTGTACTATGTAATGATTGTAAACCTGTCTGAAACGGTAAAGGAAAATAGCATGAGGAAACTGGCATGCCCAAGAACTAAAAAATCGTAAGAGTGAGCCATAATGTGCCATCTAATCTGGGATCTATCGTTAAGTATTACATCTTGTTTAATACACTAGTCCCGGCTGCGCACGGGTGGACATTTTAGCTTATGTTACTCAGGGATAATGTAGCATTTCAATGGTGAAAGAATTTTTGAATTCGGAATGGTAGTTTTTGAGTTTGTTAGTAACAAACAAAAATACACATCTCTTTATATTACTATGATTAGATATTAAATTAGATAACTAAGAACGGTTTTCACACTGCGACATTTTAAAGCGGTATCGCGACAGAATCGCTGTAAAAAGTTTCAATAATATGCAACAGCTTTTTAAACCTCATTCATAACTCAGAGAAAAAGTATTCTAATTATATTTGCCATAGTAAACATTGTCTATATACTTTGTTAGGAAAGTAAAACTGTTGCAGGGAGACAACGGAGGGCCTTTGACCATCTCTATGCGCCGTACAACGGAGGATGAACCAGAGACAATCTTGGTAAATATACAAGAGCCTGCAAAAAAAAAGCAAATGCTTACAAAGAGCCATTTTTTTTTTTATAAAACTGAAGTGGCAACCAAGCGTACGGCCCACAAGATGGTAAGCGGTTACCGCAGCCTATGGACGCTTGCAATATCAGAGATATCACTCGCGTGTTGCCACCTTGAGGCTAAGATCGAAAGCCACATGTGCCAGTAATTTCACCGGAAACCACACCCTTCACACCGGAACACAGCAATGCGAGCATTACTGCTTGGCGGCAGAAATAGGTATGGTGGTAGTCCTTCCCCGGACGAGCTCTATCACATAGAGCCATAGAGCGTTATACACCGCGTTTCACGCAGTATCGTTTTGCTATTTTTTGTCAGTTGTCTGTTTTCAGAACAAGCGAAACGTGTTTCGCCTAAAAAGCTTGACGATATTCCAATGACAATTCCGATCCAATCCCAATATCAATTTACTGTTGTCCAATTTTTTGTATAGTTCTCACGGCGGATCTCGGCCGTCGTGAAGTTAGCCGTTTTATGCGCAATGGAGCTTTTTCAAACTAAATTCACATCACCAACGGCTAACTTCACGGAAGCCTAGATCCGCCGTGCGAACTATACTCTTGAAAACAAGGTTTTTTTTTGTGCTAGATTTGCACTCAAACGTACGAAATGTCATATTCCAATACTTGTCCAATACCGATCGCGTTCAAGCACTTACACGTCAGCGAAAGACATATCTAATAGTGTAGTACGTGACATCCACCAATCCGCATTTTGATTTTTTATACCACTGAAGTGATAGCGAGCAAGCGTACGGTTCACTTGATGGTAAGTGGTTACCGTAGCCTATGTACGCTTGCAACATGGGATATATCACTTGCACCCCAGAGATGCAGAACATTTTTTTTTTTAAATCTTTATTTATTCTAGAGAAGGTTTGTTCATAACTGAACATGCCACCTTCGAATGGACATCATACACCTTATTAAACTCATTGTTTAATAATATTTAGTAACATTAGAACAAATATTAGTACCCTGAGACGTGGATTATGGGACTAACACTGCGTGGTGAGTTACTCTCGTTTGAGAGTACGCAGTAGCAGTGGGAATATCAGAAGGCTGTCATATGATAATTGCTTCAGATTGGAGTAGCCTCTGGAGTTAGCGTGAACGGATGCAACGATGTATTGCCTTCAGTGTTCACGAGGACGCAGAGATACCTGCCGTGGATCAGCGAGGTCACCGGCATCTTTTTAGACTAAGTAATAAAACGAGTTTTTACTACAATTGACTAATCATTTCATATATTGACAACACTAATATATAACACCTTAATTATATACTAGCTGTGACCCACGACACGATGCGTATTTTAAAAGAGTTTTAGGTTTACTTTGAGTATATAATATTGTATTATCATTTATCATTACTTATCATTTCATATACAACACTAAAGTATAACACCTTAACGGCACCTTAAATCTATATAGACGTTGTCTGCGTGCTAAAAGATATTTTGTATTGTATGATATCTTGTTTGTATCGTATACTTGTAGTAGTAAGCAAACCAAGCGAATATAATAAAGTACCTTTATATAATAAATAATATTGGCGGACATTCTTTACAACTTAGACCTGAAACTCATTTTTGCAAGTCATGCAAACATTTGTCCCACAGCGTGACACGAACCGCAACTCGCTTCCTCACCCACCGTTTTATCATCATTTGAAAAAGTTTTATGCCGAGTGTGTGTGACTAGACAACAATTTGTAGCTAAGTAAAAGCACTGAAAAGATATGTATAGTATAAACTGTTAATCTGTATTAAAAACTCTACCAGTGATTTATTGTGTTTTAAACAAGTTCCTACATACCTACTCAAATCCTTCGAACATATAAACAAATTATTCTTCAGGACTCTCAAGTAACCACGTAAGAGTATTTTGGTTTAGAAGCCAAAAACTAAATATCTACTTTTAATAATATTTATTTCATAATTTCATTAGGCAAGTACCTATCTATGCTATGTGATTTCAGCAATAGGCATTTTTAAAGTGTTAATACCTTTATCGACAATGCTTAAATAGTTTCAGTTGCGAAAATAGATACCTACTTAGGTAGAGATAACTCAACATTATCAGCACTGTCTTAGCAAATGCTTAGAGAACGTAAGGAAAAAAATAATAATAATTTATAGTATTTAATTTAATAAGTAGATACCTAGGCAAATAAATCATAAAAAAACAATATACCTACGGACGATTGCGCTGACAAAAATATCCTTTACTTCTATTTTTCAATAATAATTAAGGTAATAAATACATATAGGTAATATACAGGGTGTAATCGTTAAGTGTGCACAGGCGATTATTCCGTAACTATTGCAGATATCAAAAAACTTTAAACTGATATCGAAAGTACTTTACCTAATGAGTAAAATGACATTAATAACTTTTTAAAAATAAAACGAGAAATATCCAAAAAAATTACATTAATCACTCCCATACATTTTATTTCTTAGTAAGTACAAAATTTTGTGTTCAAAGCATATGTTCGAAGTGACGTCCTCCTTGTGCAATACAATGACGAGCTCTATTTACAGTTTCTAAATGAACTTTCCTTAACATTTGCGGAGTAATTAAAGCAATTGCACGACGTACACGATTCTGTAACTCTTCTAGGCTGTGTACTCTCTCAGCGTACACGTGGTCTTTGACAAATCCCCATAGGAAGAAATCACAAGGCGTGAGATCCGGGGATCTGGCAGGCCAAGGGGTTGCACTATTATTGGCTATTAAGCCATTATAATTGTTTCGTAAGAAATTCATTACAACATTTGTATTATGTGCAGGTGCTCCATCTTGTTGAAAAATTATCGACCTTCTTTCATCGTCTGGAATTGGTTCTAAGAGACTTGGCATATCGTTTTGTACAAAGGAGAAATATCTCTGTCCATTTAAGGTTCCACTGTAAAAATATGGCCCAATGATCCGATCTCCAAGAATACCACACCACACATTAATTGAGAATCGCACCTGAGCTCTAACTTCAGTAGTTAAGCGAGGATTGTCAATTGACCAATAATGCGAGTTTTTTCTATTGTAAATGCCGCAGTTTGAAACATTACTTTCATCGGTCCATAAAATTGACCTTACATTGACATAATTATTGACTAGCCAATTGCAATAGACCAGCCGACGAGCAGGATCATCATTGTGCAGCGTTTGAGTAGGTTTTATCTTAAATGCTTTGAAGTTGTGTTTTTTTAATAACTTGTGTACATAATTGTGGGACACTGGAAATGATCGGGCCACTGAACGCGTTGATTCTTGTGGATTATCTACTACGTAGTTAATAATATTGTTATCTAAGTCATTATCAAATTCCGGAGCTCTTGTTCTCGAACCTTTTTTTCTGTTAAAAGATCCATAATTTATCAAATTGTTATCCAACTTACGTAAATACGTACCAGAAGGAACTTCTCTATCTGGGTACTCTCTTCTGTAGGCGATAATGGCCGCCCTATTGTTACAATCATGTTTGTAGTACATTTTTAACATGTCCCTCTTTTCTGTATTGGAATATGCCATTTTTCAATCAATAAATGCAACAATCACGATTATTAACGCAAATTGAAAAATACAATAAATTGGCGGGAACGAAAACCCGCGATAAAGAATTTGAATTTAGAACGAACACCAAAGAGTATCTTTCTTTTTGTTTTTATTTAGTATGTTGCTTTTCAGCTAGTTCAAATCAATACAATATTGAAACAAGGTTTATTATAAATTTGAAGTGGTAAGATAATTAATCTACACGTGTATCTACTTGAAATTCATTAATACCTTCATATCGTACATAATTATAAAATGACAAGGGTAAAATGAGTAGGTACTATTCCACTTAAAATAAGGAAACTAAAACCTTTCTACTATCTCATACTAAATGTATGGGAGTGATTAATGTATTTTTTTTGGATATTTCTCGTTTTATTTTTAAAAAGTTATTAATGTCATTTTACTCATTAGGTAAAGTACTTTCGATATCAGTTTAAAGTTTTTTGATATCTGCAATAGTTACGGAATAATCGCCTGTGCACACTTAACGATTACACCCTGTATATAATGAAACCATAACAAAAATAAACCAATTATACGAGTAGTTATAATAATTACAACATATAAGCTGTTGCCTGAAACTTCGTTCGCATGGAATTTGGAAAGTACATTTTTCCGAGATAAAAAAGTAGCCCTTGTCCTGTTCCAGATCAATTATCTATGTATGTTTTAAATTTCAGTCAAATCGGTTCAGCGGTTGTCAAGTAATAGAGGAACAAACATTCATCCGAACAAACATCAAAACTTTCGCACCTCTAATATTAGTTTGATTAATCGCAATTATTTGCAAATCTTTATCATATAAATAAAGAAATGCGTCATTTGATATAACAAAGGTTATTATATATAGGTATTTTTATGCTAATTTTACACTAATAAAGGCAGACTAATGTTGTAAATTACCTACGTGGGTACAACCGTAACCAGATACAACTATCAGACGTCGGATTATTACAATTATCCCTAGATTAAATCAGTACTCTACTAGCAGAAAAAAAAATGATGATAACGCCTGGGTTATATAAATCGAATTAGAATACTCTTTACGATAATCTGCTGCAGTGCACAGTATTTCGAAAATGCGAGCTTTGCTGGTTGTATTGTTGGTGGCCGCGGTGTCAGGGTTCCAGGATGCTCAGAGGGGGTACCATGAGGCTGTAGGGATCCCCGAGGCTGCGAGGATCAAGGCTGCAGAGGAACAGATCCTGGCGAGGTTACCTCCTGTGCAAGACATCAGCGGCGACAAGATCGTTGGCGGTGCCAGCGCCCCTACTAACGCACATCCATATCTGGTATGTTTTTTAAACCAGGAATATATATATACCATATATAAACGGAAATACTTTATTGTTTTTTCAATAAATTAGTGTCTAAGTATTCCTACAGGTAGAACAGTGGTCCAGTGGTAGTGACCCTGCCTTCCGATCCTAAGGTCCTGGGTTCGAGCACGGTCGTGAACCAATAGACTTTTCTATTAGAGTTTATGTGCGCGATGGATGCTAGTGCTCTCATACGGTGAAGGAAACCGGCGGCATGTCCAAGAAAGATGTGTGACATCGCCCAATCTGCATTGGATCCTCGGCCAGTATCTCGGCAGTTGGAACATTAGAATGCATAGTAAATTTAATTATAATTGTAGGCTTAGAATAACAACACATAGAATGATAGTTTCATTCAAAATTATTTCCAAAAGTATGTTCACAAAACAATTGATGTTTGCGTGAGCAGCTTATGTATTATACGTGATTAATGATTATATACGTGGTGTTACAGCAGCCTTTCACCACACAATACACCATTTTGAAATTATAATTGTGAGAGACGTGCGCAAGATGACTTCATATTGATGAATAGCGAGCCGCTTGACGTCTCACTAAAAATGATCACAAAATGCGTGCGCATACTTCGTTTCTCCGTGTACGTATAAGAATAAAATTCTAAGATTGTAGGTATATTATGAACTCTTTTTATTTCAGGGTGGCCTAGTAATTAGTCTGCAAAACGTCGCTGGTAACTCAGCATGCGGCTCGTCCCTAATCTCCGCCAGTCGGCTGGTGACGGCCGCGCACTGCTGGTTCGACGGCTGGAACCAAGCCACGCAGTTCGTGGTGGTACTCGGCTCCCACTACCTCTTCAGTGGGGGTACTAGGATCGCTACTCGCACTGTCATCGTGCACCCGCAGTATGTCGCGAGCTCGCTCAACAACGACATCGCTATGATATACCTGCCTACCAACGTGTTCGTTACTAGTGAGTTTCTATAAAGTCTCTAATATTTTGGTCCAGCCTCCAAGTGAACACCAATACCAACGTTTGGACAGCACATTTGCCTTGCCAGCGCTCAGCGACACTCGTCGCTTGACTAACTGGCCGAGTCAAGCCAAGCGCGATGTGAGGCTAAGGCTTAATTAATTAATTAATTTTATTTAAAAAAGGGCATTTTTACTTATAATACCTACTGCCGACGGATTTCGGCCATCGTGAAGTTAGCCGTTTGCGATGCGCAAAGAGAATTTAGTTCGAAATTCCATTGGGCATCGAAACTGCTATAACTTCAGGACGGCTGAGATCAGTTCAAAGAATTTTATTCAAATTTGAAAAAAAAATAAAAAATGAGATCAACTGGCAGTACAATACGCCCCTTTATAAGTTGTTATGTGACAAATGTCAAATGAACCCTATCCACGTTGGCGCTTGGCTTGATTCGGCCAGCTACGACAAAGAGTGTCGCTGACTGAGTGATGGCAAGGCAAACCGAAATGCTTAGGTGTTCTGTGACCTATGTAAATTCATGTGAATTAACCCTCTTACTGAGGTCAAATCTAGTATAGTTTTTAAGTAGATCAGATATCTAATTTAGTTGTATAATAATTCTAGATAGCATCCAGCCTGTGGCTCTCCCGTCAGGATCTGACCTGTTCCAAACGTACGTAGGAATGTGGTCCACTGCGGCTGGATACGGCAAGACGAATGACGGTAAGTTTAATAACAATTATTAGGAGTAGTAGAGTTCTCTGTGATAGAGCTCATCCGGGGAAGGACTACCACCATACCTATTTCTGCCGCCAACTAGTAATGCTCGCATTGCTGTGTTCCGGTGTGAAGGATATGGTTTCCGGTGAAATTACTGGCACATGAGGCTTTCGATCTTAGCCTCAAGGTAGCAACCCGCGAGTGATACTTCTGGTATTGCAAGCGTCCATAGGCCGGTAACCGCTTACCATCTTGTGGGCCGTACGCTTGGTTGCCACTTCAGTTGTATAAAAAAAAAAAAAAAATTATATCTATTGACTAAAGGCCTTTTATTTACGAGATGGTTTAGTCGTTAGCCTGACGATAAGTACTACGCCTGACCATACTAGATGCAGTGTAGATACTTATCAAACTACACTTCTTATTTTAGGTAAGTATTTCATGTAACTTAGTGTACCTATGTTTGCCTCTTGGCAAAGGCCTCTACCAACCTCGTTCACACCTCTGTTGTTAATTGATAGATTCAGGCGTTACTTTGCGGAAATCCATTACAAGATAAAAAACAGACGAAAAATACTTTGGCTCCAGCGCTCGACGGAGCAACACGTCTGCCGGAGAACAAGTCGATGGTCCTGAAGATATCCCGTGGAGGGATGAAACACGTATCGATATTTTTCTTTTGAGGTTAACTGTGTGACCTCATTAGTTAAAAGGTTAAGCGGAATAGTACTAGAGATTTTTCATCTGTTTTTTTTTTTTGGGTTTTCATGGTTTTCAAAGTTAGCTCTCTAGATATTAGTTAGATGCAGTGTAATGTCACCCAAAGCTCGACCGAGATAACTTGGCAAGATACCGGTTGAGAAGCGAGAGGTAGCGGGTTCGATCCTCGCTGCGAGATAAATATTTGCATAGTCAGCAAATATTTGTTATGTCTGGGTGTTTTCTATGTAAGTATTATAAGTTCTATGATTTACAAAATAAAAAATAAAAAGTTTATAAGTAATATAATTTATAATTTTATTTTGGCAAAATAATTTTTGGAATATTATAATCTTTAGTATTTATCATTCATATTTAATTTAAAAAATCGGGTGTTTTTACGTACCGGTATATCAATGAAGAGGTACCGACACTGTTTCGACTCAATTTCGAGAGTCTTTATCAGGGTTGAGTGACACGGCGCGCTTCCTCTCCGCGTCGCGATATGCACTTGAGAACTATAAAAAAGCTTATAATGTAAGCAAGCTTCTTAATTAGTTTGGGGCAATGGGCGATGGCGATGACTAAAAGTTTTCGCAATAGGCATGATGTCTGATTTTGAAAAACGTTTCTATTGTATTCAGAAGTATCGACTTTAGGCAAAAAATAACCTATTATTATAGAAATTAATGGTTTAGTTTTCAATATAAAATTTTAGCAATAAGGTTCAAAATTCTGCAATATTTTTGATACCACCAATCAGAGAACCTAGATGCTTCTGATCGGTGTTTAACCTTTTATGGCGGATTGCTGTATTTTGTAGTTTTATTTTATTAAAAATATTATCAATCTCGCATCTAATGTAAAAAGAAATATGGTTTTTGAATTCCTTGAATCCTTTTTACTAAGGTGAAGACGTGATTTTAATGATTATTGGTTACTGTCATCATGTCTATTGTTTTTTCAACTTCAGCGCAAGCCGGCGTATCTATCAACTCGTTGGTGAGCCAGGTGAACCTCCAGGTGATCAGTGTAGCGCAGTGCCAAGCCGTGTTCGGCAACGTGTTTGTGCAAACATCCACTCTTTGCACTAACGGAGCTGGCGGCGTCGGCATCTGTGGAGGAGACTCCGGGGGCCCTCTTGTCATTACCAGGAACGGAAGGCCTACTTTGGTAAGTTGCCACTTTAACACGTTCGCGGACAGTTAGTCGTGTCAGTTAGACTAACTGTCTGCGAATGTGTTAAATAATCTTATTTTAAATATATTTAAAATTGAATCGCTGTGCGTTAGGCTAGCTAAAACTCAACAATGGCTGAACCGATTTGGCTAATTTCTCGAAATGTTTGTAGGAGTCCAGGAAAGGTTTAAACGGTGAGAAATTATGGTATAATTGCGAAAAAAAATAACGCGAGTGAAACCGCGCCGGGTCAACTAGTATTTTATATAATATAATAATTGTATTTAATTTGTTTTTGAATTAGGTACATATTTACGGTTCACGATTTCGTAAGAGTGTTATCAAATCACAGAAGTGGAAAATAATATCTAATCCAAATGTAATTAGCTTATCTTCGCAAAGAAACGATTATACTAATAAGGCTTACACGTGGCCAATTGTTAAAGCTAGTATTGTTAAAAATAACGATAATCATTTTATTAGCAAACATGGATTAAAGATAACGTCTGTACATACCTGTTTTGGTAACTTGTTCTAAAACTAAAGCGAGGATCAGCTTATCAGCTTACTAAATGGTTCAGAAGTTCTCACAACAAGGTGAACATTATATGAACAACTAGCTGTTGCCGCGTCTTCGTTTGCGTGGAACACGTTACAGGAACAGTACATATTAAGATATAATCTATTTCAATCCGTTCAGTCGTTTGGGCGTGATACTTCCCACAAACAAACATACAAATTTTCCCCTTTATAATAATATTGGTAAGAAAATAGCGAGGATTAAAACATTCAAGTAAAATAAGGAGCGCTCGTGACGTAGCTGTCTAAGTTGTTCGTAACAGATCAACGAAGTTAAGCACTGTTCTGCGGGGTCATCATTTGGATGAGTGACCGCCGGTGGCAATTTCAACTGAGCGCTCCCGTGCTTCGGAGGGCACGTTAAGCAGTCGGTCCCGGCTTTTTCAAAGTTGTTAGGCCTTCGGGCGGCCTAGACACTCTGTCACCAGAGTTGGCCACTGACTCATACGAACGAAAGAACGAGTAAAATAAAAGGTTATGCTCGAGTCAAAATGAAAAAAAAGTAGGCAAGATCAAACAGGGATTAAACATTTAAAATATTAACATTATTTATTTACAGGTGGGCATCAGTTCCTTCGTGGCCTCCAATGGCTGCCAGCTAGGACACCCTTCAGCTTTCGCTAGGGTCACCAGTTTCATAAACTTCATCCATCAGCACTTATAAGCCGTTACTATTATTCTAGCTTGTTTTTCTAAAAGCGCTATAAGAAATGACGATTTACTCGTACTTATTATACTTAAAGGTTTATAACCCAACTTGTCTGATTATTTTTAAGATGATAAATAAGTTTATAAAACCCACGACACAGGTAATCTTTGTGGGGACTCAAAACTTTAAAGTACGGGCAGCGGATATAAGCTTTTTGTTGCAGCGCGGAGCTCTTTCGAACTAAATTGTCTTTGCGCATCACAAACGGCAAACTTCATAAGCCTAGATCCGCTGGCCGTACTATACATAAATGTGTTTGTTGGGTGTTTATTTATTGCTAAATATTTTATAAGATATTATATCTATAAGTACTAATGTTATAAAGAGAGAATTTTTGTATTTTTGTTTGTTACGAATAAACTCAAAAGATACTAGTCCGATTTCAAAAATTCTTTTACCATTAGAATGCTACATTATCCCTGAGTAACATAGGCTATATTTATTACTAGCAACCCGCCCCGGCTTTGCACGGGTGCGGTGTTATTGTACCGTGTAAGCTGGAACGGACTGCTAGTATTTTATATATTTCTCCTCGCGAGCACAGAGAGTACGTAAACTCTTGTAGCTGGGAAACTTTTGTAGCTAATAAAGAGCTGATCTAACTATTATATATAATTATGTCGCATTTTAAATGTATGGCATTATCATATTTATTGAAAGGATATGGGATTTAAAATTATAATAAAAAAATGATATTTTCAAGCTCCTTTATTTAAACAAAGTATCGTTCGTTTAAATTGGGCTTACATGACGACAATACAATGCAGATTAAACCCATTTACTTTTACGCAAAACACTGAAATTAGAACTGTTACATGAATATTATTGGATGATTTTTTGTACTATTTAGGATAACTTCATATCAGTTGTAAACTATATCATGATGTATTATTTTAGTGGTACCAAAGTAATGAAAAATCCTAAATATTACAAAATGTTTATCATACACTCACTCAATACAAGAACTTCCTTAATTTAGTCGATATCATTCCGCAACCATTAATTATCTGACGTAATAATGTGTTTCTAGTTAATTTAATAATGTGCGAGTAAGCATTCACAGTTTCGCCACCTGATTCAAAATTACAAGTCCAACTTTTCCACAACAACGATCTTTATAGATATTAACCATGCAATATGTTATTTTTTATTAATTATCATCAACCTGTCTTACATTAAAAATAACAAATTATGACTAAGAAACATTCAGACTAGAATACAACTTAAACCTAGAATTACTAGAACTATTATTTGATTATTTAAAACAAATAACAATAAGTATCTACGTAGCTGAGTTAAATTGCGGGCGATCACTAAAACTATCAAAGAAATAAAATTCGATGTCAAAACAAAGTCAATAGATAAAATAAACTATAGCCAAAATATCAAGAAGTCTGCTCACTAAACAAACTGCGCAGTTACCTTTACAAAAAGCTTTTTCAACAATGCTTAATAAATAACTAATGGTAGGTACGCTCCGGTGAGGTCCTTTAAATGTATAACTAAAGCCCATACTAAAACAATTTTATTGTGTGGCAGAACTTTTCTACCTAATCATCTCCTAAGGATTCATTATTGATAACATCATCCTACTTGTGGGATGTATTTTACCAAAATATAGTATTATACTTATCTAATAAGTAATGATTTGAACAGAAACGGACTACCACACGTTTCGCTCGCTCTTACATTACCAAAAGCAGACATTTTAAAAGTATTTACAAGCCTCTTCACCGCGCGATGTCAACCTTAAATTTAAGAGGACAATTCCATTTCAATAAATTCTTTAAATATTTACAAGTCGAATCAATTTAACATGAAAATAAAAACCTAACAAAGATCGATGAAAAATACACGAGACAGAAGATGTAGTAAATAATCAACTATCGTAGATAATGATATCACAGCTCATATATGCAAATAATAAGACTTGAGTACTAAAATAAAATTAATTAAATCATCAAAATAAATTGTGTTATGGCAATAAAAATATTCGACATAAACTGCTAAACTTATAACTAACATTTCAGAGTAATCTTAACCTAGCTATAGACACAGATAGAGCACGAAATGAAAAGATCTTGCTTATGCATTATTAGAATAACAGTGTTTGTTATTTTTAGGGTTCCGTACCTCAAGGGGAAAAAAGGAACCCTTATTTTTTGTTTCATTAACTAGTTTATCAAAACACTGAACCTAAAGCTGATTCAACTAACAATCAACACTGCAATGTTTATCAGAATTATAATGAGTAGAGTTAGAGTAGTGTAATAGGGTTTAGGGTACAAACATCGAGATTTAATTTGATTATTCTATCATTATAGGTTTAATATTTTGATTAAAGATTACTGAATATTATGCAATTACTAATGTGCTGACATGTAACATCTAAACGTGAATATTACCTATGATATGACCTAATTAGAAAGAATCTATCGCTTACGAGAAATAGATCTAGTGAATTATTTAGCTGCAAACAGTTTTCCGTTGGCAAAGTTAATATTTCCTGGCAGTGTTACTTTTTCACTTTCACTCTGTTCTTCTCGGTACGCGAGACTGCATTGAAAATCTCAAAATTCACGAGACATTTGCTGTCTGCCGCTTTATCTTCGAGATTTGAGGCAATAACCATTCGAGAGACTGTATAAGTAACAGTGCACGAGAAATTTGGCTTACTAATTCTCTCTTTGCTACTTGACTATCGTGATTTGAGCTATTAGCAGTTCGAGAGACTGCATTGAGTCGGTGCACGAGGCACAGTCAGTTTATAATAATTGATCTCTCTCTTTGCTGATTTACATTCGTGCTTAGAGCCAATAACCATCAGAGAAACTGCTTTAGGCAGGTAACAGTGCTACACTAAGGGTGAGTTGCACTATCTAACGTTAACGTCAAATTGTTCAATCGTCGTCGAACAATTTGACGTTAACGTTAGATGGTGCAACTCACCCTAAGTAATTCATTCGGTTAAAAGTGGAAAAGTGCACCATATTGTGCAATTTCTTGTGATTTTAAGCCTAAGGTTGTATGTTTTAGTGCAAATGTTGAAATGTTGAGTTTGAATGGAATTAGCTAGATGGCGCTGTCGGTTTAAGTTGGACATAACACCTTCAGGATGTAATCTGTTAGTAGAGTGGGCACGGTGGGACTGTCTTCATTTATCGCCTTCAGAACTGTGAAAGGAGTAAAAAAATGTTTTAGTGATAACTAGCGACCTGTCCCGGCTTCGCTCGGGTGCTTAAACGATTCGTATAACCCTCATAAATCACTCTGTATACTGATTCTTGAATCACTCGCTATCCATTGATGAAAACCGCATTAAAATCCGTTGCGTAGTCTAAAAGGTCAAAGCGTACAAACATGCAGAGGGACAGACGACGGGAAAGACTGTTTAATCTAATGTCTAATGTAAATATAAACACCCAACCTGAACCCGCACTAAGATTTCCATAATACCTGTGTACTACTTTAGTGTGTCTAATACTCAGAGTGCTAGTGGTTCAGTGGTAGTCGCTCCGCCTTCCGATTTCCGTCGTAGATTCTAAACCGTTCGTGCACCAATTAATTTTTTATTCGAAAAACTTACGTGCGCAATGCAATGCCAGTGCTCTAAAACGGTGAAACGATAAAAGGAAACCATCGTGAGGAAACCGGCATGTCTAAGTAACTAAAAAGTCGAAAGACATGCCTTCCACCAATAATCTGCATTGGGTCTGCACGCGCAGTGTTGATAACTCTCCCTTGAGAGTGGGCCAGTGTTCTAACAGTAGTAACATTAGAAGGCGTCAACAATAGCACAATACTCCGAGATATGAGCGTAAAACAACAGTTATCTTACTTTTGATGAGCACTTGAAGCGACTGGTTGTCTGGGGGGCCGTTGTCTAGGTGGAAGGGTATCACAGTCGTCAAATACTGAAACAATACCATTGCAGAATTAAATAGGACAGTAACGCAATGATTATTTTAGAGAAACACCCATACAAGCAAAGCAGATCTAAGCAGTAATGTGCAAGCATTACTGTGTTTAGGTTTGAAGGGCACTGTAGCAAGTGATTACTGGGCGAAAGAGACATAACAACAATGTCTCGTTGTGATAAGCGCAGTGCAGTGCCGCGCAAACACTTAAAAATGTTAGGCTTTGGGTGGCGCTGCATTTGTAATAGTCAGGCGTGGTGCTTAACATCAGGCATCAGTTCTTGATTGTCAGTTTGACAGTTGAAAATATATATATATATATATTTGCACATCATGCAAACATTTGACCAGCAGTGAGGCTCGAACACGCAACGCTTCCCCATAGACGCCCACTGCTGGTCATACTAGCTTCTCCCATAGTCCCTTACCGACTGATCTTCAGCTTTTGCCATCCACTGACATCCCCGCTACGATGCTATCGGTCTATCAAGAGAGGGGGGAGGTGTCCACCTTGAGCCTTCTACCTACCTACCATCTACAGACTTCTCGCGACCGCGGCGTCCTACTTATCGTTTGATACTTTTGACTTTGGTACTACTAGAGGAGCTGCCATCGGGAGAGAGGGTCCCATCCTTAATAGGCCGATGATGGTGGGCGTTATACTCTTTTTCATAGATACCTTTGACTCAGAGCCATTGCTCAGATTCGGCGACCTCGGCGCTGGTCGCTTCTTCTTCTCCACGTGGTACTGGCGCCGCTTGTTCTGCACCGCCAGCAGTAGCGATATAAAGGTGTTCTTGAGCTCCTTCTCGTACTCCAGCTCGTCGCGGAGGGCGAGCTCCGCGATCAGTGTCTCGGAGAACTCGCGGATCAGTGTTTCCAACTCCATGAAGATCTCGTTCAGCTGGGAGAGCGACAGCTGGCGGAGTTCTGGGGAAAGTATTGTAATTGTGACTAGATGATCTATCTAAAGATACCTACAGTAAGCCAATATGGTTAGGTGAGTCTATTATCATATCATATCAATGCTGATGATAAGGTAGATTCTGCGCACTAATTCATTGACTGAGGCCATAGACGTCCACAGTTGGACATAGACCTTCCTCAAAGAGTGCCATGACGACCGATCTTGAGCTTTCACCATCCACTCGAGAGTCGTTCGAGTAAGGGGCCGACCTTTACTCCAGTTCTTCAGTTCAGTTTTCCAGTTCACGGTCGCCATTCGAGAACCTTTATACCCAAGCGGTTATCGGTATATGGTGTGCCTACTCCATTTCAACTAACTTATTCTAAGAGCCATGTCGGAGACCTTGGTTTACAGATTTCCTCGTTACAGATTCAATCACAACTTTCTAGTACTCTGTCACCAGAGTTGGCCACTGACTTATACGAACTTACTTACTTAGTGCTCTGTACTCTGTTGTAAAGAATCCACACATATTAGATACCTACTAATATACCTACTGGTCTGAATAACTAAACTGTTAGCCATGCTTAGACCAGATGTGAAAAATACCCACATAGAATAATAGTCATCATAACATGCTGTTGACTCATTCAGAATTTAAGAAAACAAAACCTAGTAACTAATTGAACCGCTTTATGAAGATGAATGCTATTTTTGTCCCATGATGTAACCCACATATAGATAGATAGATAGTTAGGTAGGTAGGTACTTAATAATATTTGTTGTGGTTTACGTGCATGTACTTGGGTAGGTACTATTTACAGTGACATCAATAAAGTGGCTATTTGGTATGAAATCAATTATGTCATTGGACTGGGTTGTTTGGACATTACGCAGTAACTACTCAGGCAAAAAGTTGAGTCGTTAGCTTTGAGCGGCTATAAGCGGTAATTGCCTGGTTTGGTTTTATGGTTGCGACATGCTATGTTTATACTTACGCTACGCTCATTATGTAGGTATGTTAAAAACGATGCGAACCATATAGCAAAAAATTTTCGAACTTCAAACATAATCTGGAAATTTTTGAAATCATTATCAACTTTTTAAAATACCTCGAGCAGTATCCTAAGTAAGTTCGTGGCTACAGAGACTAACGTCCGGGTGACGAGCGCGAGCGTAGTGCAGTGCCACGAGTTCTGCGTGGCACTGCAATGCTTGGGTGACACTGCAGCTGTTATGGTCGGCTTGACCGTCTGATGATGACATAAAGAACCAATTCAATTAAAAAGTAGGAATCATGAAACTCACTGTCTTCGTACAGCGGAGAACTGAGCACCTCCTTTCCTTTCTCAAGAGCCTCGTTGTACTCTATGATATCGCCTTCTGAGGACGGAGTGTCCTGCATCATGTCATCTATCTCCTGGATCACCTGGAAACCAAATTATAAAGTCAGTGGAAAAAAACTAAGCCCTGTTCAGCAAGAGTGTGGGTATCACCGCAACGCCAAGTAGTCTGGTACCTACACAGAAATCGGAATTTATTTACATTTCTGTGGGTACCTAGGTAACAACTGCACATGCAAGCATTATGTTTAGGTTTGAAGGACACTGTAGCATGTGAAATAAATGAACGTAGGAGCTTTACGAGCGCAGTGCAGTCCCAAAGAAGCATTATCATCATCATAACAGCCTTCTAATGTTCTCACTGCTGCAGCAGCATGCTGGAACACTGGTGTACTCTCGAGCGAGAGATATTTATTTCTTGAATATGCCGGTTTTTTTCACGATGTTTTCCTTCACATTATGAAAGCACTGGCATTGCGCACGTACATTTTTCGAGTAGGAAAATCCATTGGTGCACAACCGGGTTTGAACCCACGATTAAAGGATCGTAACGCTGGGTCACCACCACTAGACCACCAGTGCTCTCAGACCACTGGTCTTTGGGCTCAACTTACAATAATTTACCTGTGATGCCCTTTGGTTTTTTAAGGTCTAAAAATGGTCACTGGGATCACTATACAGGTAAGTGATAAGTCTAACCTCGTCCGCAGTCTTGACAGGGCACTCGTGGTCCTGATGCAGACCGCCAAGGATAAGTGCGTGCATGTCCAGGTCTGACGCGACGGCTTCGTCTTCCGAGCTGGGGATCTCGTCATCAGGGCTTAGGGAGTTCTGTGAATAAAGATAAACTATTATCAGCCTTCTAATGTTCTTACTAAGACTTGGCCTACTCTCAAGCGAGAGTTATCAGTTAGCAAGAGACAAGAGGTTCAAGTCGCTCACACCTTGATGTTATAACGCCGCACGCACGCACTGGTCGTAACAGTTGCAGTGCCAACCGAAGCTTTTAGTTTTAAAGTTTGGCGTGGCACTACATTATTCTCGTCACCCCGAGACGTAGTAGGTCTTTCTAAGGTAGGCCCAGTAATTTTACTTCCAATCCAATCGAGTTATTTAGCTTGAGGTATAACCTCAAGCTAAATAACTCACAATACATAGGTAATTTAATCTGGTGGTCAATGCCCGCCCGCGCGTACACGACCTTTCCGCTAATCTACGAAATACCTACCGTCTTCTTACCCATCTTTTTACCCATTTTGCCACTATGGGGTTTTGTAATAGGTAGATTTATAGATGCAGTAAGCTGTTTATTAGAAGTTAAAAGAATATTTACAGAGAAAACAATTAAAAAAAAAATAATAAAAAATAGTTTTTCAGCCAAGTGACAGCACTGTTATTATTTCTTTTTCTCGTCACCATGGAGATTAGTTTTCCATGAAAGAGATCGCCACACCACCACGCACAACAATGGAATGTAAAAAATACGAATGCATATTCCTCCTGCTTGCTTTTCTACAATAGATTCTCGTATTTTTACAAAAGGTTATTGTTACTCTGTGAATTTTACAACGGAGCGAAATCAGAGCATCTGCTGGCTTTCTGAAACGCAGTGACCGTCACATGATGAGCTCGTAATTTAGCGGTATAGACCACAATACAGTCTTTTACAAAATAAGTCCTGGCCGAGGAGGCGCTGTTATCTTAGTCTCATAAAAAAATGCTGGACTCTGTTGGAAAAGCGTCGGACGTGTTCTTTGGTTTCGAACACAATCATTTCTGTGGTTTCGACAATTTTATCAATCAATTCAGACTGCTATTTTTTCTTTTTTGCGTCATTTAATCGGCAATGTCAATGTTTTAAATCACAAACAATTAATCACAATTTGTAAAAATACCAATTTTTTTTTCAATTTGCAATTTACACTATACCAAATCTGTCAGCACCCTTCATAAGTGAAATAGTGAATATGTGAATAGGTCACACACAGGTATCATTTTTGAGCCAGGTCTGACATTTGCTCGTTTGATAAATGACAGACTTTCTCATTAATAATAAAACTCGGCAAATGCTTTTACAATTGTATCTAGCAATTTTTAAGCAAAAGCTTTTGTTTTATTTTATTTTCAATAAATAAAAAATAAATTATGTTCAATGTCACAAACGTAGAATTGTCTTGTCTAACCATATGTAATGTCTTCGTTTTAAAAACCTGTTTAGTTACACTTACATGCCACACTAATAGCCGGTAACTGTACACTACAATATTTTTAATGATGCCACAATAATTCATTCCCACAAAACAATAGGATACTGACACTTCACACTTTTTTGTAGCTTTCGAACCGGTGCGTGGTGTGTGTATCTGTATAGAGTTACAGAGGAGAGATTGCTGGATTGAAAGCTTATTCGAATTCGCTACGGAGAAATGGAACCATCGGCAGTCGTTGTCGTCGTGTCTTTACGTAATGTGTTTTGGATTTAGGTTCGATTTCACCGTTTTAACTAAACAGCGCTTAGCTCCAAGCTATAAGTTCAAGTGCTATCAAATTGTATGAAAACTTTGATATTGAACTCTGTTTGAAGCTTAACGCCGTTTGGGTAGAATGGTGCAATCGGCTCTTCGTTTTGAGTTATGGTCCATTTCTTTTCTACCTACAGTCTCGCCCCAAAGAGTCCAAAGGAACTATTAGTTCCTCATGAACCGAACACACTTTTACGTCAGCGGCTTAGAAGTGAGCACATAAATTAAAATCAAATGTGTCAGTTGGGACACTGTGTCCCTATAAATTGTGTCTGAATCGACAGCAAGTCAATCAATGAGAGAGCATGAAACTGACTGAAGCGTAGTTTAGTAACGATTGGCTTTGCTTTAGTAAAAGGACGTTACCTTCTTGTCGCTCAAATTGAGAGTTGGGATGTGCATCTTCCTGGAGAAAGACTTGGTCCAGTCAATGGGCAGGATGTTCCCAAAGTTACCCGTGATGGTCCACCACATTCTGTGAACAAGGAAACAGATGATGGTAGAATATAACCAACACAACGATACGTTCAAAAGTCAGTCAGACACAAGGATTCCCTGGATATCAGAAACTACGAGTACTATGGTACCTAGTACCTAGTACCTACCATAACACTTTGGGTAGATACCATAAAACCCAAAGTGTACTATTACTGAAACTAATATTTGCAGATCATGCAAACATTTGTTCCGCAACTGATTTCGCATAAATCAGTACAAATAATGATGGGTTTCAGGGTCTACCAATAGCAGAGACTTAGCTGAGATACATGGAGTTAGACTTATTTCTCTCTATTTCATGGCTTCGAACAAAACAATACAATCGGTTATGCGTTTAGTGCGAGCGGCTTGCGTAACCGCCCATGACCAAACGCGGGCTCGGTACGATATCTGCGTGGAATTGTTGTCGACGAGCCACGTTTTAGGGCTCGTCTAACTGTTTTTCAAGGTCAACCTATCGATACTACAAAACTATCGCTAGTAAAACAACACAGATACGGAAAACCATTTTACAATTCCACACCATGGCACGTATAGAGAACACGTTACTAAGTTACACGTTATTGGTAAGAAATCTCCTATGTCATAGCGAATAAGCCCCCTGCTGATTTGTGACTGAAAACACAAAGAAGAAAGTTTCCGTAGAGTTTTTGTTATCGATGTCGATTTACGCCTATCTCAATCATCATAACTTTAGATAAGTCGACATGCTCAAGAATTAAATTAGTTAGTACGTGTTACATAATCTTCTAAAACACATTTTTCATTGACTTAAAAATAAAAACTTTCTTTTTTGTAGTAGTTGAAATGGGAAATGGGATATCGTATCGGGCTTGGGTTACCTTGGGAGTGAAACTCAAGGTGTGAGCGGACGTGCTTTTTATGCATTGATTTAATGATTACCAATTATTCGATAGCTCTGGATTTTAATTTGCTTTTTATATCAGTTGAGTTGAGTAACAAAGTCAAAACCTATGTAAGTTATGTAAAAGAAATTGTAAGAGCTGCAAAATTAAGAAAATTTGAACTAGGTGATCAAACGAAGATACAAAGCTATAATCAACTATATCTACCAACATTTTTTTTTGTTTTAGCCAAGTTTTAATCAAAAACTGAATATAGTCATCAGTTTTAGATTAAAACTAACTGAGATGTTGATTGCAACAAAGTTACCTAATAGAGCCAAACAACTGATGCTCGGGCTGTAAGTAATTATAACATAATAATTATTTAGGCTAGCTTTGAACTCGAGCTTAGTTTTGACAATATGCGCTAGACCACATCCAAATAAGGTCGCACTGACCTCAACAGGAGACCTCAAACTTGATCAGGTTAATTCCGTAATTCACACTGGTAACTGGGAGGAGCTCAATTGCGTGGTTTCCGATTCGGGAGAAGCAAGGTCGTTATACTAGCTAGTATTGCTCTGTGGCATGACTGGCATGGCACCTATAAACACAGCCAATGCCACAACCTCGGCCTGGGTTTATGGCACGATTCTCTGGGGAAAGGGGGATTTATAGATTGTCTTTGATCAAGCAATCAAAGGAAATGAAGAGTTCAAGAAGAGTTATTTTAAAACTGCTTTTGGAACATCAACAAAATGTTTGTTTACTTAATGCGGTTTAATTTTTTAGCCCAGGTATGAGTAAGTAAGTAGTAAGTCAGGGTACTTACCTGCTTTTTAAAATGCTAAATCCTTAATTTTCTACACCTTGACAGATTTTAATCTTAGTTTGGCAGTGATCTTATGAAATTCTTTATGTAACTAGAAAACCGAACTAGCCTCACGACTTTGAATAAAAGTGTTAAAGGTAGGGTCCTACTCTATACACTAGTTCTTTTAAGCAGGTACCCGTGTTATTATTCTAAGCAGGTACCTATTATAAAATGTTGATAACCAGACACTATAGAAGTAAACATGGCTAAAGTAAATATCTCTAAGGCTCATTATCTTAATTCCAAATAAGTCTATCTAACTCCAAGAACTTTTTATGACCGTCAAGTTGGAGAGAATCAAGAAGAATTCGGCAATTTCTATACTACTGTTGCCTGGGAAGCTCGTTTTAGTAAGCTTGTAAAACTACCCAAGTGACCAAAAGCAAGCACACCTCTATTTTTTTTCTTTATAACACTAAAGTGGCAACCAAGCGTACGGCCCACTTGATGGTCAGCGGTTACCGTAGCCTATGTACGCATGCAACATCATAGATATCACTTGCGTGTTACCACCCTGAGACGTTAGATGGAAAGTCTCATGTGCCAGTAATTTCACCGGAAACCATACCCTTCACACCGGAACACAGCAATGCGCGCATTACTGCTTGGCGGCAGAAATAGGTATGGTGGTAGTCCTTCCCAGTAGTTCTCTATCCAGCTATCCTGTGACTCTTGTGACTCACCGCGCCCGGAGGCACAAATTGGCGCTAATTTGAGATCGCTACGCCACCGTTCAATTGAGGAATGTGTCACTTCATAACACATGTCTGTGACCATGTACAGGGTAATGAAGTTTCGTTGCACTTGTTGAATGGGTTTGGTTTTTTACAACGTCACAACTACAACAACGTACAACAAAGCTTCGATAATTATCTAAAACGTGAACCTGACAGCGATTTCACTAAGGAGAAATAAATTACAAAGTGTTCATTCAACCTAGTGTTAGTGTGATAGGCGGGGCTTCCGATCCTAAGGTCGTGGGTTCGAAACCGATCGCGCACAAAGATTTTCCACTCGAATAAATTATGTGCCTTGCTAGTGGCTCATCCAGCTAGTTGGTTCAAACAGTGAAAGAAAACATTTTTTTTTATACAACTGAAGTGGCAACCAAGCGTACGGCCCACGAGATGGTAAGCGGTTACCGCAGCCTATGGACGCTTGCAATACCAGAGGTATCACTCGCGGGTTGCCACCTTGAGGCTAAGATCGAAAGCCTCATGTGCCATTAATTTCACCGGAAACCATACCCTTCACACCGGAACACAGCAATGCAAGCATTACTGCTTGGCGGCAGAAATAGGTATGGTGGTAGTCCTTCCCCGGACGAGCTCTATCACAAAGAACTCTACTACTCTTAAACATACTCTTAAACATAGTGAGGAAACCAGTTAGTATTCTATCAATCACACAATCAATGCAGATTATATTCTGAATGTATCTATCGTACATATGACCTGAGAGATGACCCTACAAACATTTTAAAGCGAACGTTTATCTCATGCATAAACATTGCAGTGTTCTTCTCATCGCCATAAAATCTGAACTAGAACAATGTCTGCAAATATTTTCATCACGGTCATATTGTATCCACACTGCAATGGTTTTAGTACCTACACTTATTTTGTTTGATGTTGTTGCAAAAAAAGTAAATCAAGAACGTCTTCGGAAATTATTGTGTATTAATATAGCGATATAATAATATTAATAATAATTCATTGACAGAGAGAGCGAAGCGTCAGTTTCGAGATTGGCCTAAAATGCTTTTGGCTGTTAGTCAGTTTGTCCGGTTGTTCTCGCCTACAGGTCGCATTTATCAATCAACCAATCTGGTTGAAACTTGGTATACAGGTTCTATGACTTTATATAATTTAATTGTAGTCGGGGATTTTTGATAGGGCGCGTACTTTCTCTATTAGGGGACAAAAAGGGTGCTGCGGGATATCTTCGCCTAATGTGATTTGATTTCGATGATTTTTATTTTATGAAAAGAAAATTATCTCTAATTTGGTGAAGATCTGATGAGGATCTTTAGTGTGATGAGTAAAGTTGTTCCTCAAAATGCAGTATGTTGCTCACTTCTAAGTGCCAACCTTTTGTAACACTTATTTTATGCAAATAAATATCTTGAAAGATCAAAGCTCACTTTACAAGTTTGTGCTTGCGAGAGACTGAGGTCTTCTGTTCGAAAAACTGCTTGTTGTAAAGTGTAAGTTGAAATTGTTTTATCATGGAGCTCATCTAGGGAAGAACTACCTACCCCTCAACTATTTCAGCAGTCAAGCGCTGCTATGTTTCGGTTAAAATAACCCATAAAGTAGTAACTATGAGAAATGACTTTACCGTCGGTTTTAACATCCTGGAATAAAGGCTTGTCCAGTACCTTTACACTACAACACTACCCATAATCTCAGCTGAGCCTTATCCGCAGTATTTATCACTGATTCCAGAATCGTGTGACCTTTGTGATTTCATTCTTCTCTTCTGATTTTTTGAATAATCTACATACCTAGTTTAAATGTGTCATTATTTTGTCACCTGCGTTGAGAAGAAGTTGAAAGACCTAAAATAAAATTTAATTTGGAAATAATTTTATTGCTCGTGCGAGGTTTTTTCATTGTCACTGCTTTATACGGTATTAGCTAAATATACTAACATAAATTCTATTGTTTTTCTACTAGCTGCGACTAATTTGGTTGTGTAACCTACATCAACATCTGTTCGCCTTTTCGAAGCAAACTCTTTGTTAGATGCTGCTAGAATTTTGTTCTATGCGTGAGGCATTATGTTAGGCCACCTACGTGCACTATAGATCGTTAAAAGCAGACTGATCTATTTTGAGATCTAAATTGTTCGCTGTTGTATCCAATTTGTGAAATATCCATAGGACAACTATGGATCATACCATACATAATGAATTTTCCTGTGCCAAACATCATTTCATATCATCATACATAATTAAGTTTTGTTAACTAAACAAATTATTGGAAACCGATACTTTCATAGAGGCAAATCAAATACCTCGGATGACTCCCTGCGACTTCATAATGAACAATTTTTTTCCCTGTGCACAGAGCAGAATGAGTGAAAATGCGTATACCACTAGGGGTTACGCAGGGAATGCTACCTCTACTCTTAGAATAACACGCCTCTACTTATGTTTCTGCATTTAGTGAAGGGAAAATAACAAATTATTTTGTAGTTTACAATTTCGTCAAACTAGGCCGAGATTTGAAGATTCAACAAAATGAAGATAATATAGTTGTTTCCGAATCAAAAGTCATTATCATTAGGTCATAATCATTTATTTAACGATACAGGAGATGACGTCATGTTTTATAAAAGTTCAGCCATGATCAGCTTTACAGCATGTTAATTTTTTGTAAGATTGGCACACTGAATAATGAAACACAATCTGGATTAAAGAGAGATTTAAAATGTGATAAAAGCTTAGATCGCGTAGACTCAAGGCAAAATGACAAGTAATGTCATTAACATGAGGTCTGTCTGGCAGGATGATTGTGAGGGCGTTGCGTCACGACGCCGCCATATGGACGGGAGCTGATAGGACGAGTGCTGATGACATTTTGCACGACTCGTTTGTGTTTTTATTATTAGTCGTGGGCGAAATGTGGCTTGGAGTTTTAAGATTTTTAAATCGGGTCCCGTTATATTATGAATGTTCAAATTCAGCTGCTCCAAAATTTTAAAATAAATTAAGAAATATCGTACCTAGGTATACACGTAAA
The DNA here is from genome assembly GCA_951394395.1 of Colostygia pectinataria. NCBI lineage: Eukaryota > Metazoa > Arthropoda > Insecta > Lepidoptera > Geometridae > Colostygia > Colostygia pectinataria. The sequence continues at coordinate 9,415,492 of OX596362.1, forward strand.
CTTTGTAATGTACATTTTGATCTGTTGGTTGACACTTTGATAGATAGATTGCAATGTTCCTACAGCAGCTCAGTAACCTACAGATTACGCAATGACAACAAAACCTATTTTTTGTAAGTTTTGTTTCTTTGCTCTTCAACTAGTTCTGGCCACAAAGTTAACAGAAATGGCTGGTCCACTGGCCTCAAAGTCAAGAAGTAAGCATACGGTTTCACCAGCAGCCTCGTATGGTACTAAGCACCGTTAGAGTGTTTGCTTTTGTTATGACAAGTAACTTGGATTTCAATTACCTACTAATGTAGTAACCTTCTGTGTGCCATCTGTTTACCTCATGTTATTTATGAATTAAAGTACTTTTGTGATACTTATTTGTTATTATTTATTAGGTAAGTAGTAGTAACCTATTCACTTTGGACATTATCTACAAGGGTCTCTATTTTATAGAGGTACCTATATCAGATACTATAATAGCTTTACCTACATAAACACTTATAATAATAACACGCTTAGGTATACATATCTTTGTACTTCTTTGTACTGTCTTTGTTGTTTCATTATCCATATTTATGTTTTCCTTAGTACCTATACCTTATAAAGTAGGTACTTAGGTATTAAGTTGACAAATGTGCAATTTTCTGCTAAATTACAATGTAAGTAGGTATCTCTAGGTAAGGTCAGTAAACTAAGGTGGATTGTATCTTATTGTTTGGTTTCGTTCTAAGTAAAAAGCCATCAGGCATCAATAAAGATTTACGATGAGCCGTGAACAGTGAACAAAATATTTATTTTCCTACTGTACATAAACTAAAAGTGTGACTTGCTTGGCAAATCATTGTTCTTTCATTCCTACGCTTGCTAATGCATGTGCATACTACCTGCCTGTTGAGGTAAGTTATTTAAACAACACTTTCTCATTTACGAGATCGAAGGAGGTCCGATATTGTTTGACTTATAAACTTGAAAATAATGTCGAAAGCAAACGGAATACTATAAAGCAAAAATGTATTCAGCTTTGGTTCAATTAACAAAGTCACAAGTCAAATATATATAAAATGTTTTCAAGACCATTATAAAATACTTAAGACAAACGGGTTCATTTTCAAGCAAAGCTGGCAGGATAACACTTCCTCGGTTTCCGAGAATCCCACAAGACTGGATTTCGGTCTCGACATTCCATTGCTTACTTCCATAAAAGGCTCTATAGCGGCTGTAATAGCGGCTCGGAAAGGCCTCGTACTAAATAAACTCCAGAGATTTTCAAGTTTAACTGGTTTGAAGTCTTTAGCTTTGATTGGAAACAAATCATCAAGATACGTGATTGTAAGATTAAATGATCGAGGTTCACATGAATTAACTAAATAACTAACCTTACTATACTTAATAAGTAACCTGTTGAATTTGCATTACATATAGGTAGTCTTCAGGGCAAAGCTGATAAGAAACGAATGGGGTTAAGTTCATATTACCTACCACAGATATAACCTACATTCTTGACTGACAATATTATAATTTTATCTTCATACTCGCAGTCAAAGGTGAATATTATATCGATTTCATCAACATTTTATGCTCAAGACTCAAGAGATGGGACTAAACGATCCAAAGACATACTTACAACAAGAAAATGGTAGTACCTACTACGAGTACATAATCTAATATAGGTACAACCTTAGAATAACAACACGGAGAAACAAAGTACGCGCACGCAAATTGTGATCATTTTAGTGAGACTAGTTAGTCTCACTTGATCTAACGGCTCGCCATTCATCAATGTGAAGTCATCGTGCGCACGTCTCTCACAATTTAATTTAAAAATGGTGTATTGTGTAACACCACGTATATAATCATTAATCACGTATAATACATTAGCCGCTCACGCAAACATCAATTGTTTTGTGAACACACTTTTGAAAATAAATTTGAATGAAACTATCATTATACGTGTTGTTATTCTAAGGGTACAACATGGACGTTTCATAAAAAGGCATAGCACTTACCTAGACTAGACTATACGATAGATTCGTATTTAATCAATGACGTCATTAGAAAAAGTACCTAAACTAAGTAGATGTAGGATGTCTTTGGATATAGGTAACAAAGCTATTCATTAGTTGCCCTTTATTAGTGCCCTACCAAGTGATGCCGACGTGAACTTTAGTTTCAGAGGGTAAAATGAATCGAAAGATAAGAATGTAAGCATAATGTTCTAAACACTCCTATAACCTTTTGTCAACAATGACGGGGGCAATATTTCAAATAAACGTCTGCATAATAATGTAGGTAGGTAACCCAATTTACCCGGGAAAGGTTTTACAAATCACTTGCAAGTCACAACTTTAATGCGAGTTACTGTTGACATACTAAAGAATCTGAGCACATTATTATAGTATATGGACCATGACGTATTTAAGTACATCATAGCTATGTAAGTAATAGTCATAATAGTCATAATAGTCATTTATTGATAATAGATATTATAAGTCAAATTACATTGGTAGATGGCACATGTCTTTAGATTTTTTTTTTAGTTCTTGGACATGCCGGTTTCCTCACGATGTTTTCCTTCACCGTATGAGCACTGGCATTGCGCACATAAATTTTTCGTAGCGAAAAATCCATTGGTGCACGACCGGATTCGAACCCACGACCTTAGGATCGGAAGGCGGGCTCACTACCACTAGACCACCAGTGCTTAATAGCTTAGTATTACTACTACTATTTTATTTTTATTATTATTTTTATTGTAAATGGTGATTTTATTATTTTTATTGTGAATGGCTTGGTCGTGATGGTGCTTTTCGGGTGAGGCCTATTATGTTCAGCTGTGGAAGTTTTTGGCTGATTTGATGATGATTATGATGTTGATGAAAGGATATTACCTAAATCTGCCCTTTCTATAGATAAAATTAATCTGCAGAGGGCAGCTATTATGACAAAAGTCGTTATCACGAAGGTATACCTAACTAACCTTGTTCTAATAGTATCTAACTAGGTACCTAACTATACCTACCACAGAGTTGATCTACTAGAGCACTGGAATAGGGTGCACTATTGATCAGCACGATGGGCAACCACAACCCGCTCGCTACCCTACTAACCCCGCCAGAGTGGCGCCATGCGAAAAGGTACCCTTAAAAACTACTTATAAAGTCGATAAGTGCCTATATATTTATACTTACTTAGTACCTACTACTAGCTAATGTAGTGGGCCGACCCATGGAACTAAAAAAATGCTAGACTGTCCTTTTGATACGGACCCAGTGTAGGTACCTAAGTATACGAGTGGACCTTATTTATTAAAATCTACCAGTTGTCAAAACCTTATTTTTCTTTTTTTTATTTGTGGCGTCTGTGTCATCGTCTTAGTTCATTGACAACAACTGAACGACGACATGGAAAAACCATACTTAGCTAGCCGCTAAAATTACAGTTTGTTTTTTAAATAAAATTTACCTTAGAAAATTAACACGCCTTTTTCTCTGTTCTAATTATCTGGGTTTGCTATAGGTAGGTACTTAGGTGGATTGTATATCCCGTTTTAGAATGCAACCATTTATAAAAACACCTTTATAACGCCGCGGTAGTATGGCGTCTCCTGTGGGATTCGAATTTAGAATTTTATATCAGTCGCCACACTCGCCACCGCCTGTCACTGATGTTTTTTTTTTAATTTCACCGGCCGATGTCACTAACCGACGAGTGTGAATGGGGCCGCCGCGAATAGCTCGTGGAGAACGTAAATACCGCCTGTAGATTATGATTTTGCCATAGTAAGTGCCAAGAAATCTTTAGCGTTATATAAAAGTTTTTCGTCAAGCCCAATTGACTCGTAAGAACATAATAAAACAGTAATACATTTTAAAACGATCTCGACAAAATGCGCAGTCAGCACCTAATTTACGGTTCCGTGGTCAGCTCACTAAGAACCCCGAAATAGTTGGGTTTGTATATTTTTTGTTGAAAGCAGGTGTGAAGAACAGATCCGGACAGCAGGTAGTGGACTAACCTTATTGCCCACTTCCTTTATAAATAGTTTAAAAATAAAAAGGGAGGCGTAACCCATAATAGCCTGGTGTAAACTCAAGCAGAATATACTGTAAGTACCTACTACATGGATTATATTCTTTTAGTGATAATAGTTTCGATGATAACTCCGCTAGAGAGTTAATAACTAAAAATTCACGTTCAATAACTCCATGAGTACCTACTACATGGTTCTTTTCATTTTTTCAGTGTTGTTTAAGTATTGGAATCACCAATTTCCAAAGCGGTAAGTTGGGTGTTTCGGGCATTTGAATGGGCACTTTACGTCTGATTGATGATCCAACATTCCTTAGCTTTCCTTTTATACTCTGGTGAGAAGTGACTTTAGTTAATTAGATGATGCATCAAAACGGTGCATCAAAAAATGTGAAGGACCATTCAAAGTTGAACATTTGAAAATTTTGAAGTGAAGTTAAAAAGGTAGGTTCTGTAGGTATGTACCTACTTATACTGGTAAAGATAGAACATAACTTATAATTTAGTAGATAATGTGTTAAAGCAGTAGGTTAAGGTAAGGGTGTTGGATCGAAAAATTTAAACATAGGTAGGTATAGAATTTTTGCTAAAAAATAATCTGAGTTTACCATTGAGTTATTTGATAAACTTTTTAGAAATGCTTAACCTTCCAGAAGAACTTATAAAAGCTTAGTTATTATTAGGCTCACAATAAATCAGGACTGGACCACCACTGGACAGACAAAACTTAAAAAAAAACCGTCTAAGCATGGACTCCCTTACGATATATCCGAAGATTTGTTATCGCTGCTTTCTTTATAGGAGATCCTATTAGAGCTAATTAGTATTATTCGGGTTAGAAAGCAATAGTGTAGGTATAGCGTAGGCTTCAGACAAGGTAAGGGTAACGCATTAGCATACGGCCTTTGCTAAGCCGCAGTTTACTCAGTGAGGCAATACAAACAAGTTGAACTTGTCAGGTACTCGATACTGTTTTTTTAGTCTGTTATGTTTAGCCAGCAAAGCAACGGAGCAACAAAATTATGCCTCAAAGAGTACCTAAACGCTGGCTGGAGTCTCTAAAAGTTTTAACTGCAAGAGTAATTGTCCCACGCTGCAAGGTCTTGCGACGTTTTATTGCTCATCGTTGACAAACAGCATTTAGCTTTGTGACTTTGAGATATACCTATGAATGGTAATGTTTCTATCCTAGCTTTAAGTTGCATTGAGTTGCCGTAGTACCTACTCAATGCAAAAATAGTAATAGTTTGTACCCTACAGATGCCCACACTATTTGTCATATTTTTTTTTTATACAACTGAAGTGGCAACCAAGCGTACGGTCCACAAGATGGTAAGCGGTTACCACAGCCTATGGACGCTTGCAATACCAGAGGTATCACTCGCGGGTTGCCACCTTGAGGCTAAGATCGAAAGCCTCATGTGCCAGTAATTTCACCGGAAACCATACCCTTCACACCGGGACACAGCAATGCGAGCATTACTGCTTTGCGGCAGAAATAGGTATGGTGGTAGTCCTTCCCCGGACGAGCTCTATCACAGAGAACTCTACTACTCTTAAAATAATGTAAAGTGAGAGCCTGAGATAAGTTTTAGATGAAGAAGACTTCCTCAGGACTACACTACACCATCATACCTTCAGCGTTGCCAGCCTGATTGATCCACAGTAAAGAAAGGTGCCGAGCTAAAACAGTGTAAACTTAGTAGCTCTGTTACACATCGCTGGTTTTGTTTTGCGACATCGCATCGCGTTATGTATCCCATATCGGCCCAACATATGAAATTATCAGTTATAGAAAATTCCTATTTCTTTCTGTTTCTTCTTACTTTATACTTACCTAAAAAAAAATATGTTTCACAAATTGTACATTTTTTTTCGAACCGTTTTAAAGTATTTTTTTCTACATATTTGTCCTACTATACTAACGCACGACAACGACGGCTAAAGGTACTACTTTGACCTCAAATACGAAGTGTTATTTACTTAACCGAATTATCGATTACACTATTGCACAAACACCGAGCGTGGGCTCACACGGTGGACACTTTACATCACAATTTTTACTCCCACGCAAGGTCATCATCAAATCACTGTTTGTCATTAAATCTTAACGACTGTAGGTCAAACGGTTATTTGATAGTTTTTTCAAACGCTCGTAGTTCTAAAATCAATACCAGTTCTATCGTGATTAGCCTTCTCATGTTCGTAACTGCTGGAACACTGGCCTACTCTCAAGCGAGACTAATCAAAGATCTAAGTCTACCACGCAGATCCCACGCGGATTGGTAGAAGGCTCTTTGAGTTTTTAGGTTTTGGACTGGACATGCCAGTTTCCTCTCGTTTGCCTTCACTGATTGAGAGCATTGCGCTGCGCACATATATTTTCGAATAGAAAAATACATTTAGTTTACGGCTGGTTTCGAACCCGGACTTGGAATCGGAAGGCGGGGTTACTACCACTAGACTACCAGTTATTTTTTAAATTTATTATTCCATTATTTATACTTATTTATACACAATGAAAATATCGTCGACGTACAATTTTCAATAATTTTTCATAACATTTATCCAGATTATTCCAGAGCCGATAAATGTTTACAATGTTTTAAATTTATACCCCCACCAAGGAAGAGTTAAATTGCAGAATACCTTCCTTAGGTATAATTGCCAATCGGGTATTAGAAACCGCAGATAATCGTATTTCCGTTTCATGTCTAAGTGCACTTATTGTTCTTTATGAAGGACGAGCCCTAGTTACATAAGTGGCCTGATTGGATGTAGGTCGGGCCTACATAACGTAATACTACGACGGCGACGCCATAACGCACTGTCTATTTGCTAACTAATCTAGGGTTGTAGCCCTGGGGGGTGAGAGAGGGGGGCACAGAATAAATAACCTAGAGGTCAAGTGAGTCGGAGTACAACTACAAGATTTGTTATTAGAATTAGAAATATTTTAGCAAAACTGGGTATAGCTAGCTTGCAGTTTACACCAATAAGTCGGACGGAACATAACCACAAGACCTATCTAATTAGAATTAGAGTAATTTTAGTAAAATGATAGCTAGCTAGTTTACACCAAAATGCCAACTAATTATCTTAACTTTTTTATAATAATTATAAACAGAACATGGCTATGATTAAGGTAGGTACTTATGTCAAAAAATGTTGAACCTTTTCTTTTATCTAAGGTTTTTAAAGGCTGAACGAATTATTAAAAACACCAAAGACATTGGATCTTACATACTTTATGTTGCTGACTTAAAAAAAAACTACATAAACCTAAAAGCATGACAATTTTTGAACAATTGCTGACAGCCCTGGTGTTGGAGCCAATGGAACGGTGGTCATCTTCATTGGGAATCGAGGTACTTAGTTAATTTCTTGACGTTTGACGACCGATGTGGGCAGCGGGCGCAGGTCCGCCTGCGACGCGGAGGTTGCGGGTTCGATTCCCGCCCCGGGTCAAATGTTTATATTTGTTTGGTACGATCTACAAATATTTGTTCCGGGTGTTCTGGGTATTTTCTATATATAATAAAAATATCTATCTATGTATTGTATTATACAATAGTATTAAGTATATATCAGTCATCTAGTACTCATAATACAGCTCTGTTTAACAGCAGCTCCAAAGTAAGCTGCTGTTAAACAGAGCTGTATTATGAGCTAGATGATGCTGTGTGGATTGTGCAGCATTATTATTATTATTATTATTATTATTTTCTCTTTCGTTTTCTTCGTTTTCTCAGTCCTGTATTTGTATTGTCAAAATTTCTTTGCTGTCTTTGTTGTCCATCGACTTTAGATTTGAAAAGTTATAAAGTTCAATTTTGGAGCATTTGGTGCTTATAACACGCTTTAGCTTGGGGTGCGTAGCTTTAACGCTAATGTTCATTGAAGATGTTTTACGTGATACTATAACAGTGAATGCTGTGAATTGATAGTCTAGTCTGGATCGATTCGGTTGAAGGACGCAGTATACCTAGTACCGCGTTGCCGAGTCTTTGTAGTAAGTTGGTTATTTACCAATTTAGTTGGTATTGTACCTTACATACCATCGACAGACAAACATTTCCACAAGTTGATTGGTAGAAGGCGTAATAAATACACAAAATGACCAAGCTTTAAAATATTTGAAAAAAAAATTTTTTTACTCAAGTTTATCAAATGGATCAATAGATCGCATCAAAGTGTGAGCAATATAGCTTACATATCAATCAACTACTTTGTTTACGACTGTCTCGTCACGTTATTGATATTCATCAGTTGAAATGGACATGATCGTGTAGGTACTAAATTATTGATGCGTGCGCGCAACTTGTTTATCTGACACGAACACAAAACTAACTGTTATTTCTTCTATGGACAAACAAGTAAGCGTAGGAAAGGTTATATAGGTACCTACTCTTGGGGTATCACCAACAGCGATACCTGTGGCGAAGGTTTTAGATAGGTCCATTAAATCTTTCAGATTTATATTTTGGAGCTACAGAACGAAATACAAAATCAGCTTTAATGCTGTTTAAAGAATTTAATCAGCATTAAAGCTGCTACATTTTATTTCTGACAAATATATATATCACTAAAAGCTCTATAAATACGGTACAAGAACTGTAATCCTGATTTTGTTTGTTCTCTAAAGTCTAAGTGTTTGTTTATATGAATTCAACTTTCTAAACTTCAGATTTATCTTAAAAAAGGTGGACGACCGACGACTCAACATGAATAAGTCAGATTTATTGACACGAAAGAAAGTAGTTCTAGTTTCCGAATCCGAATCCAATAACTAATGTAGAGAAAGACGGCAAATACCTACCTAACAAGGTATAGTTCGCACAGCGGATCTAGGCTTCCGTGAAGTTAGCTGTTTGTAATGCGCAAAGACAATTTAGTTTGAAAAAGCTCCATTGCGCATCGAAACGGCTAATTTCACGACGGCCGAGATCCGCTGTGAGAACTATACCTACCTACTTAATTTATAATCATGCGTTTGTGTCATATTTTTTTAGATTAGCAGCTCTCCTCAGCAAAATCGTGGAAGCCGTAACACCATAGAGACAAATACAAGACAAAAAAGACAAGTTCTTCTCGTCTTCTAATTAGTCTGTTTTTATTTCTTCTTTTAAAATTCATTACGATACGTACCTACCATAATGCAAGTAAGAAAACCAGCTTATGCAAGATATAAGGGAATATGTGCTGCATAAAGAACATTTTATACATTTTATATAAGCAAGTAAATATTTACCAAATACTTACTTCAAGCCTGAAATTTCCTGACTCACTGAAAGATATCATTATCGAAGACAAAAACACTGTAGACGAGCGTCTACACACCATGCCCCATTAAATGCAAAGTAATTCGTTACCAGCCGAGCGGATCAGTAAACGAATCACCCGCAGATCAATTACGATTATCTGGCCCTTTGATCTCAGACATATCCACGTACGTATGTAATGTATCGGAATGTTTTTGTCTCAGTCAGTTGAAAGAACTTTGATAGATACAGCTTCAAAAAAATGGGATATAGGTCAAAATGAAATAAGTAGGTGTACACGTCTTACGCAATATTACCAAAACAAAAGAATACAAGAAATCAAAATTTTTTACAAGAAATATCTTTTTTAGCAAACAGTCAAAAAAATTTCATATGAAGGCAAATCTTATAGAAGAAAAAAAATGAGGGTCTTGCATAATCTACATTTAAAAATTGTGTGGTTGTTCCAACTTCCAACAACAGCATACACCTCCATGGCTTCTTCACGTGACGCACGCACCTACTATAATAAGCCTTTGCCATAACGGTGATTTATCTATGTTATGCAATGCTTGCAAAAGGAGCTACTTTTTTGAATCAGCAGGTCTAATATTCCAGAGCTCGATTTGTCAGTTTTGTATGAAAATTATTTAAACTCAGCGTTACTCAGTTTCTTGTTGGGCCTCAGGTCAACAAAATCTTTGCGTTTTAGAAGTTAGTCAATAGATCTCGAATTCAAAAGAACGAAACTTCAAAAATAATGAAAAATACATAGGTACAATAATATTTTACTTAGTAAGAAAAAAACGCAAAAAATTAAGTTGACTTACTTACGTCCTTTAGCCGTCGCGTCGCGTCGTAGTCCCCGTAAATTACCCACAATTGGATTCATGGGAATCTATAAGCACTATGTAAGACCTATTTAGATAATTAGATACATTTTCATTCTTATTTTCCTCACGTGTAACACGTGGTTCCTACGTAAAATCTGAAACACAGCGCAAATGTTTCCAAGAGTTAGGTACTATTTTCATTCAGGTGATTCAAGCTCGCCATTTTATTTTAAAAATAGTTATTGCACAAACCCCGTGTTGCTTTAAATATAACCTGTACCTGACCTTATCGCTGTAACCACATAAATATCGCGTTCTGCTTTCTTGCTGACTGATATCATTTTACAGCCGTCATATTATTATTATAGGTACCTACATAACTACATTTCATTTGATTTTATTATATACCTACATTGGATTCGAATACCGTCGCTAAAGGGAGGCGCGACTGACGAGAAATCTCTAATAATATTAATAATTAAGAGATATTTATAATTTATTATTTATGTTACTCTTAGTATTTTTTTAGCCTTTTTCGCTTGAAATACAGGTTTTCCTAGTTCAGGCATATTGGTTTATTAGCTCTATAAAATTATAAATATTAAATTAGCACTAAGAAATGAAGTTATTTTATTGTGTTGTGTGTGTTGTGTTTTATAAATATAGGTAGGTACCACCTACATAACATTGTTTGTCGACAGTTGCACAAAAGAAACAATTTGATACCTTATGCCCTTATTTATAATCGAACCATAAACCCCTTGTAGCTTATGTGTCTGTCAAATGGTCAAATCTGCTGTCTTTGTTCATTGACATAAGAATATCAAGGATAGATAATATCTACTTTAGCAAGCTGTTAAACCGACAGTTTCTTTTAAATATGAATAATGGTAGGTATTCACTATTGTATAATTCATCTTATAATACATCTACATTATGCAACAGTTTGATGAAGTTTATCGATACCTACATTATATTATGCCGCACCAACTTTATGGGTAGCCAGGATTCGCGCTGGTCAAACCGGTCGACGGAGAGTGTAAAGATCCAGTTTGAACGACCGCGCCGACCTGACTTTCTTTACCTCTTAGACAGTCGATTTTAACCCTTTGAAGCTACCTTCAACTCGCCTATAGCTTTACAAACATCTGAACATGACTCAAACGAAATAAAATGTATTTGGAACATGATTAATAAACTTTTATCGATTTCCCCGTACTTTACATTAACTTCGTTACCTACGTGTTAATAACCTTATCGTTTTAAAGATCGAAGCAAATTAGGTATACGATCCTGTGAATAACCGTGCTAGGTACACTATGTAATATGTATAGTTGTAGTTTTTTAATCCGTCAATCATAAACGAACCACGATGTGCACGAACATTTTGCTTTCTTCGATTCGTTTCGTTGATACAATCATCACTAATAAGTTGGTAGAGTTACGGTGTTTCGAAAGATACCATAAATTGATTGCTTCCAATCACGATAGTGTCAGTGAAGTGGTTTCTTTGATTTACAGTAAAACGTCACAAATATAAATGTATAATATATAATCCTATCAATATACTTACCAGTCTTCTCTCTGACATATTTTATATCGATCGGCCACAAGGAATTTCTGTCTATTTCAGGAAAGCCGCAGGAAGCAGCAGGACTCTAATTAGTGGATATATTTTAACGATAGAAAACCAGTAATCGGTACCAACCTAGTAACTAGTTACGGACTTATAGTGTCAAAGAAATTAATGGCGTCACAAATTATATTTTCAAGAGCACAAGATTTTCTTCAGTAGATTAGCTTTAGTAGATGGATACAAATTATCGTGCATGAAAAGAACAACTGGTAATAAAAAGCCAATTAACCTTTGAGAAGCGTGAAAGAGATGACCAGTGTTCCGAAAAGAACCGTCTACGTGACCATGCTTCACTTTTGAAGATAAACGCTTTTAATAAAATACAAAGCAGTATCTAAAGCATAGTAAGTTTGTCGACGGCACTTTATTACGATACCGTAAATCATGAGACTTTGAAAGCTTAGTACATTGTCATTGGCCTATTGGGAATTTGTCCGAGCATGCGCAATTAAGAACGGATGTGGGGAGGGAAGTCTTTACAAGATGCCTCGGAAGGGAACGACGTAGTAGGGACTGTCCTTCATACAATATTTCGTCAAGGTTACGCTTTACATTTCGAGGATAAAGACATTCAACTAATTTCTATCAATAGGAGTTATGTACCTCGTATACCTAAGATAAACAAGCAATTGAGTAAACAAAATAAATAGGTCATGATGACAATCTCGGTGATTCGGTGGGCGAGTGCCGGTTAAGAAGCGAGGGGTTGTGGGTTTGATCCCCGCTGCCGAACAAATGTTTGTATGATCTGCAAAGTCTGCAAACATTTGTTCTGAGTCAGGGTGCTTTGGTACCATAGGAGATGCTTGAGTTTTTGATATCCATGACACAGGGAATATCGTAGGGTCAAGCTAAGGACTTTGTAGATAGGAAACTGTATGTATGCTATGTTAGGTACTTCACAAGTACCTAAACAAGGGCTACTCATTCATGTACCGAGGAATTAGCTAAGTTTTAGTCATACATGGAGTCATGCAAACAATTCCAGGCCGGATGACGTAAATCTCGCAAAAATAATCGTGGAGCGAGGACTGTATTTATAAACAACATCAAAACGTGTGAAGTAATCCACGGCTATGGAAGAGAAACATTCCAAAACGAAGGGGCATGGTTCTTGAATAAACAAGTTTTATGGTGTTATAATTTCCTCTACCTACTTATGTATTATTGTTTGTTGTAGGTAGGCCGAGAAATTAACCTAAAGGTAATTTATAGGTAGGTAAACACTTTATAGAAATCTTTGGGTACAATAATGAAAACCGCATTTAAATTGGATTAGCTATTGTGGAGATTAGCGCGAACAAACGCACAGACAAGCAAATAAATATATTTTTAAAAACTGTGGTTTGAGTTCAGGTAAGTGCTGACTTCAAATAAAAATAATAATAGTGGGTTAGATACCTATTTAATTGAACAGTAACATGCCCTAGCTTATCAATTGGAAGATGGATATTCTAATTTTTAGGGACTTGTTTTTTTTTAAAATTAATGTGACACATTATTTATTATTTAAGAAACTACTACTTGTAATAACCACAACACCTAGATCCAGAAATAATTAAAATTTTTTAGGCGCCGCGGGGCGGGGCTGGAATCAAAACCATCATTCTAACAGTTGCCGAAGGTACCGGTTTACAAAGACAATTGATGAGAATGGGGATAATGTCCAATAACCGTCGCCATCGTGAGTGTCGTTTGCCATCACATTTGCCATCATCAACATCAATCATGTTACGTATCAACAGAAAGTCTTAATGTCCAGTACTTACAGAAAGTCTTGCAAAGTTGCAAGTTGTAAGAGTAAAAATAAATTGAGAAAATTTTGTAGAAACCTTAGATAATAAATTAAGAAGACCTACGAAAAAAAATTAGATAAAAACATTGAAGGACCATTTGGATATAAGTCATCCGCCATCAGTATGATGTGGGATTCAGTTGACTTTGACAAAAATCTTTTCCATCGATACGAATTCAAACCAAAACAAAAACCAAACAACTCGCGCCTGTCCTCAATACATTTCTCATCTCAGCCAACACTTACACCCTAGATCGTCTAGATTTTAGATCAACATTATTAAATTTAAGAATGGTACCTACAAAAACAATCGATGATAATATTATCATTTTTATAAGTTTACATCATGCAGTTATGATCAATTCGTAAATTTCTTGTGACCACCTGCAGTCACATAACAGATAATACTCGTAAAGTCATAGTGAGCTACAAAATTACATAAAACAACTGACTATGTGTATTGCGATGTACAAAGCTATTTTAAATTGATGGAAGGTCAGCGTTGTACTTGTAATACGGTCGATTACAATATCATTGCATGTTTTATTGGAGGCGGGAGCAATGTGGATTCGCGTCAAGAAAACAGAGATTTATTGAAAAGTTCGCTTGAAAGATATAAATCCCAAAATAGGATAATAATACTTTACTTACCTTAGGTTACCTTGAGCACCTAACTAATGCTAATAATAATATATTCTGTGGTAAGCATACTCAAAATGGAAATTTCAAAGTTACTAGGCCCTAAAAAAATTCTGACTCATGCGATCTTACACCTAAATACATAATATGTATTTGGTAGGTATTATAAATAAATATATCCATCTCGAAGGACCAATTTTATAAGCATAATAGGTATAGTTACCTGATATCTAATGAAATTAATGAAAAATCGACCATAAATCATGCGGATAACCTAAAGTTACTAATATAGGCAACTTATAATGCTAAATCAGTTTAATTGTATGATATCAATGTCTTTGATCAAAGCATATTGGGTGTTAAATAACGCGTTGGCGAATTCAAGGAAACCGAGACATATTATGTATGGCTGCCTAGGATGCGTCAGCAATCCACTGGTTCTGCTGATAGCATAAAATATGACATCTATACGTGAGGCAAGGTTTGTTTGTAGAATAGAGAAAGAATAGACTAATTTGTAGAATAAGGCCATAACCATAATTATTGCAATTGATTCGATGTCTCTATTGTTTTTATTTCATATTTTTTACCTACCGTCTACATTCATGACATTGACATATAGCGTAGTAAATTTCATAGTTAGTAAATAAATACTTGTAGGATCTACGTTATTAGTTACCTCGCTACGCTTTACTACTCTGTGGCTTTACTAAGCTGGTGGTACTATAAGTAAACTAATTGACTACTAGCAGTCCGTCTTATCTTCGCGCGGGTGCAATGATACCGCACCCGTCCGAAGCCTGGGCGGGTCGCTAATAATAAATATAGCCTATGTCACTCAGGGATAATGTAGCATTCAATCGTGAAAGAATTTTTCATATCGGACCAGTAGTTTTTGAGTTTATTCGTATTCGTAACCAACAAAAATACAAACATACAAAATACAAATCTTTTCTCTATAAACTAATAACTATTAGTAACCTATAGATAGATAGGCTACAGTGATATTAGGCTTAGCAATCCAAAGTCCTCATCTAAAAACACTAGAGAGTAGAGCACATTATCTCTATCGCCACGATAACACCGTTTACAAAGAAATGATTAATGGCCAAGCTATGTTTATTCATCGTGATGACGCTCCTATACAATTGTGTTTGGCAGCAGGCTTATGCGTTTTAAACTAGCACAAACAATTGAAGGTAAATAAGTCATTTATCATCAGTTACCAGTGGTACATTATAAGGCCCAAAGTAGAGCCATATTACAGCAAGTGGTAAACGATCAATGTGATCAGTCGTCGCACCTGATTCACTCGACCGAGTAATTGGTGGCCTACGCCTTGTTTCTGTAAATACTAGCACTTGCTTTGTTTAAAGCGGAAATGGAGCGGTGTAGAAAGGTTTGTATTGTAGTGTCATTCCGTACTGTAGATTTACTTACCTAAAAGTTTCAGATTTTTTGATTCTGTAAAAGTAACAAAATTCTACAAAATTCTAGTAGTTATATAACCTACAGCAACAAACATTCGAAATCTATTAAAATATTTGTTTCAGAAGGTAGTTTAGTCTATGATTTACACATGGATGAACATGGGGACGTTTTATGATTTGTTTTTTAATCGTATCTTAGGTACTAAAACGTTATAGTATATATAGTGTACCTACCTACTGATTAATGGTGCGTAGATGGTTCATTTATCTTTATTATCAGAATTGACGATGTTTTAAATACACTGTCATTTGCTTGAGTGATTGATAGTGCTTCATTTGTTCTCTATTTTAATGAGAGATTGTCAATTCTTTTATTATTATACCTAACCTAACCTACTAGGTCAGGACTAAATTGTTGTGAAAGAGCTTTGTTTAGCTTTTTTCCAGATTGACCAAAAAATTGTACTGATCAATTTAGTTTCATGGGCAGAATCACCGTTTCTGGGTGTTCATACGTGTTTCAAAACACATTGTACAGTACCTAGGTATTTATCAGCTGTGTGAAAAACGGATAACCTAATGCACTCATAATTCACAACGGCTTTCTAATGGATTAAGTACAGTGCCTTATAAGCAGGATTCTAATGGCGGCATGGCATATCAACAAGTCAAGAAAAAGCAGCAAAAAGTTTGATTATGTAGCACTTATATTGTATGTTTAAGGACATAATAGGGGATGTGGGTAGTTGCAAATTGTACTAGGTCATTTGCCCCAGACCCGCATGCGTATGTCTTGAAGACTAGGTACTGTTTTGTAGACATGAACACAATAAGTAACGATAATTTTAGTAGGTAACTTGATAGTGATACCAATATGGATGGCAGTTGCAACAAAATACAAGATGCGTAGGGTTATGATGACGATATCACGCTGACTTTAATAGGAGATGTTGAAATTTTTGAAATCGACAAATTTGATATAGCTTTATTTGGAGTTTGGAGAGTAGCTTTTACTGTTACGAGCTTTTCTACATCAGATAACTTCATCACGTATATAATAATGGGAGAGGCTTTCATATTTAGAACACGAGAGTCCTCGTAGAATACTCAAGTAGATGTTGGTGTAGCTCAAGTTTGCGGCATTATTGTTAAACGCAAATGAGAGATCAGATGCCTGTAGGGTGCTAGGGTGGAGATGTAGAAGACTAGTCAGACAGTATGCTAATTTTTCATGTAGATTGAGTACATATTGTAAATCTGGGACGCGCTTCCTCAGAGTCAGAGGAAGGGCTGATAAAACTTGCAAATTGATGCGTTATTTCGCTTTGTATTACTATGTGTCTATGTCACTGTAAAATTAATAATGAGCGAGCTTCGAGCATATAAACAAATTTTAATTTAAAAAGATTATTCTTTTTATTGTGTGAGCGAGCTTATACCTAAATCTAGCGAGATTGTAATCTGTTGAAGGACTTTAAAAAATTAACAAGTATTACCTACACTAACTAAATAATCATCAATGCCAAAAGTTTGAATGTTTGGACATTTTTTTATTCAATCCTAACATCGAGAATCCTAATAGAGAAATAAATATTATCATTATCATTATCATAACGTAACAGCAGATTTTAATGAAATTGCATAGCTAGATTAAGACAGGACTACTTTTGAATTATGCAAGCGAAGTCACAGGCAGAAGCTAGTAAACTAAGTACATATAGCACAGTACCTACAGTTTAGATTGTTAATACTAATGAGTAAAATATAACAATTTTTATTTTACGAGCCTAGGACTGAAGTTTTCAACATAGTTTTGTTTTATTGCTTAGAAAGCTAAGGCCAACAATTAAACTCTCAGATTGGTAGTAGCACGCGACTAGATAGATATTTTCAGCCAGGTATGATACCTTAGATTAGAAGTATTGGGTTGGTTTGGAGTTGCGGTTACGAAATTGGTTTCAAGCTCGCAAATATATCGCTATAGGTTTCTAAGGTCACAGGTTATTTTACACGATACCTACGGTACCTTTAGCTAGGCCAATAAGGTTATTATTATAAATATAAATAATATCACATCACTAACATCTACTTACTTACTTTTACTTTTTTTACTTAGTGACATCTAAATTTAGACAAGTAAGCTGTACTACAAACCACCGATTTTTCACAAGTCACGAAAGTCGTTATATATAAATATCATAATAACATTTTATTCTTTTCTACAGGGATTAGATAGCAGCGCATTCACATTCAAAATGTGTCACATACGAGTACCTATGTAATGTAATGACGTAGGTATATAGATCTACCTAACGTGTGTCGTGTGCCAGGAAAACAGATGCAAATGTTTTCTACATTTGCACTTTACCTACTTGTGAATCATATCAAAATAAATTGCGAAAATATAAACGGTTTTTTCTATTTATATTTATATTCGCTCCTCAAATAAAAAGTTACCTAAGTACAAAATACCATTAATCTAGGTACCTAGGATATGCGTCATTATTAATCGATTATTATTTTAGTTATCGTTCAGGAGCGATCAGATATTTAATTTAATTATTTTAGGAGGTGGACACTTTGGGACGGAACTGGCGGCGGTAGATGCACAGAATAATAATGAAGACAATGCATAAATCAAAAACTGCAAAGAATTGGTCAAACGCACGGGCCAAGCCACCGAGTCGACAAGAGAATCGACCTTTTTGCTGATACGAGTTACCCTGTTTACTCATACTTTGACTAAATCTTTGCCTGTTTATAATTTGACTAGGTACTTAGTTAATAATATTTTATTTTATTTTATCTAAGGAGTAGCTTCCGCTGATGTTTATGTTAGACGGTCACAGTGTTCAAAACTCAGGTTGCACTAAATCTAAATCTAAAGGGCTATGAGCGATGGTTTTTTTTGTGTTTGTGATATTTAATACTTTGTTCGACAAGGTGTTTTCTGTTCAAGGCAAGGTGATTACGCCATCTGCGCTGCATGAACTCGAATCTCGATTTTCCACTGAATCAATGCACGCATCTGTCTTTTCGGTAGGTAATCTTTTTTGCATGGCAATAATTATAGTGGATTTTGTGTCAGGCAGGTGGTCTTTTTCATTTCCAGGATGTTGCAAATAATGGTTATGCAAATTGAGTAGGGGTTCGAATGTTTATTTTGGTTTCTTAAATTTTGCTTTAGCTAATAATGTTTATAGTTTGTACGTAGAATGTTTAGTAGATTTAGCTATTGAAATAGGTTAATTGTTGAGTTTTGTGAAGGCGTCAATTACGAGCACACCCTCGAACCGTTCGAAATTGTTTTTATTGAAGTTCAGGCATCCAGGTCATCTGGACTCGCTCCAAAAAAAATGTGACGTGGGAAACTGAATATAATATAAGCAAAATTAAATAATACCTACCTGCTACACGTACATTCATGCGTGATGTAGGTACGTTACCTATATTGCTGAAGAGAAATGTTCGTATAAAACCGGAACGATTAGAGAAATATTATGCTGCTTGAGAGCTGGTTTTCAGCCAAAAACCGGGCCATAATAACTCTGGCTGTTGACAGATTTTCTCAACGAGAGTCGAATCAACATCATCAATAAAATTAACGAAAAACTGAAGAGCAATCTTTTTAAATTAATTAACTTAGCTCTAAATTCTTTGTTGTTACTCGTGTTCTGAGAATTAGTATTGTTCTGTGAATCATTTCCTTTAGACTTAGTTTTACGGTAAAATATAATGCGCTGTATTTTGTCTCCATTTTAGTTGAAACATTGGGGTGTGATGCGTCATCAACCTCCCTCAGTTACACACCCCCTGCACACCCTCAACCAGTGGTATCGATCAATACTCTGTCCGCCAACGCCATGCGCAAAGTCCGCCCTTTTTGTTTATATCTCTCAAATCTGTATTTTCTACAGAATGCATAACGAATATAGTCTCCTCTAAGAAATAAATAAGTAAAGGATCTTTTTTAATAACTTTCTGCAAAATATAGGAAATTACCGATGCCTAAGTAAAACCTAAATGTTTCCACCGATGATATCATAATTAGCATGGATGCTCCAATTAACGTTTGATAGGTAGGTAGTTACTAAAATACTCACTGGCACTCGTTCATTATCTCCTCCTGAGTGCGAACTTGGACTGGCGCTAGTTTTTCCACACTTTCTTCGTAATTCCCGAAGCATTTGGTGATCTTCTCGTCGAATGTATTCACCAGGTCTTCCAGTGAGCCGGAGAAAGTCTCCGTGAAATTGTCACCCTCGCCGTTTTGCGTATTATCCTGTTTACACTTCACCGGTTTGGGCTCCTCATTATCGTTTAGTTTGTTGGAATCAGTCTGTATTTTGACCATTTCACTTTTGATGGTGTTGATCTTGTTCAGGTGTATGTCGTTGCCGTTAATGGTTTTTTGCGGGTATTCGGCGGTGGAGAGGCAGTCGTCGGCATCTTCGATTTGCGCGAGCGGTGCTTCGAACTCGAGTTCGGCCATTCTGTTAGCTGCTTCTCGCATGACCGTGCGTCCTCCCGCGTAGCGATACGCGAGAATACTAGCTCGAGTTGAGCGTAGGTAGCGTAGCGGGCGCGCCGCTTCAGTCTGTTCACTTCAGTCAGCAATCGCTTGGCTGGCAGGGGCGGCAAAATGTCGTATCGTATCGTATCGCGCTGTACATTGGGTCTCGGATGTCGAGCCAGTATTTTTTTTTGCCATACCAAGATACCACATGAATTATTTTAATAAGAGCACTGGGTCCTAGCGGTAGTAGGTACTAGTAACCATAAGTACCTACAGCTAACTGCTGCTACTACTACTCGTAGGCTACAGACACATTATGTCTGCAGCACATGCTGAGTGGCTGCCTTTTTTTCGTCACAATAATTAAGTTTTCATTTGTATTGTTATTTTTATTTTTATTGTGTGGCGTTAAATAAATATTTTTCTATTCTATTCTATTCTAAGTAAAACCGATGGGAGGTAGGGAGTGGCTGTTCTGTAAGTAGTAGGTACATAGATCTGTTCTGTGCTTTCGATTCGATCGTAGGGTCGTGGGTTCGAGTCGTGCACCAAGTTACACCAATGGGTTCTGTGCCTATGGTTTATGTAAGGATTAAATAAGTAATATTATATGCGTTCCTATGAAATCAGTACAATATTTTTTGTCTGTAAGTAGGTAGGTAGAATAGTTACCGTGCGAGGCCGGGCAGGTCGCTAGATAAGTAGGTATTTGCAAATTTTGCAAACATTTGTCCCGCCGCGGAATCGAACACGCAACGGACCTCATTTTAACTGGACACTCGTCCACTGCCTGCGGCACCCCAGCACAGAACCCCAGGGTCACCTACATAACATCCTAACTTTAGCAAAGATTTTTAAAGCAGACATAGTCAAAGGTCATACTATCCAATTGTGTCATAATCTGTCAAAACTTGACTTGACTTCTTTGTTTGTGGCTTCTGTGGCTTAGTTGTCACAATTCTGCCAGTGTCTCAGTTTTGCTAGTTTCATAAAACCGGAATGGAGAGTGGAACGAAAAAACAAATATGACCGGTGATATTGGGAGGGTCGGTCAAAATTTTGAAAACCAGAATGATTTGTCTAAACATAAACGATACAACACAAAACATAACAACAACACTACATAAATTATCAGTAATAGACTAAATAGTTATATAGGTATAAGTACGGTATTTTACAATCTAATGTTATTTAAATGAATAAATTTAAGTACATAATATATTAATTAAGGGGGAAAAGGTATAGGATAGTATACATTTAAATGAAGTAGGACGAGGGAAATCAGAAGGAAGGAAGTCATATAAAGAATGTCTCAATTTTGGGCAGTTGAAGAATATGTGGTCCACGTTTCCTTCGTCTAGGCCACATTCACACATTGAGTGGTTCCTAATCCTAAGCTTTGCCAAAAAAACCGGGGTGCACGAGTGACCTAATCTAAGTCGGCAAATGGTTGAGGTGGTGACTTTATTTGCATTGCGGAATTTAAAGAACCAGGGGGAATGAGGAATGTCTGGCTTAGAACTTGCCTTTAATGTTTTTGGAGGTGTTCCAGGAATTGGTCCAAGATTCTTGAAGGTTTGATTTGGAGAGTAAACATAGGTCATGGGAGTATGTTTTAAAATGATCCGAACAGCCTATTTGTGCAGCATCTAATGCGAACGAGTCAGCAGTCTCATTGCCAGGAATCCCAGAGTGACCTGGTATCCAGGCTAGAACAATATTTATACCAAGATTATGACATTCATATCTGTCAAAACAAAAGCTAAAATTTTGGTTGACATTTTACTGACATTGACTGGACATACCTGACTGACGTTTGTCAAAGTAATACAAATCGAACGAAACGTCATTTTACGTCATTTTCGGCTGCAAAAAATGGAAATTGCCAAATAAATAACATGAACTATCTATTTATTTTTATAGATTTTGGGTTATCTAAATCATTATGTATCTAATTAGAAAAACCCACGACTTCAAGTCAATAAATATGTTTATTAGACTCTACAGGTATGACAATTTTTGAGCAGTTCATGTTTTTAGTAGGTAGGTATTGTTTGGTTCCAATATTCATATTTAAAAAACTTAGTTTAACGATTGTGCATTTATTATTTATTGATTTACTTTTAGTTTATCTAGAAAAACTCACTATGAGGTACTCAATCTGCGGAGAAATTGTTCTGACAAAGATATCAAAGAGGCATTCATCCAAATGAGCAAAGAGGTAAGCTATCAGTAGGTACCCATAGCTATTATTTGGATACCTAAGTATTCCTGGTCCTGAAACACTGAATCTTCTTGAATATAAAAAGTAAAATCAGAGCATTATTCTCTTACATGCATAATTAGATTTCGCAGGCAGCACACACACTCTCCACAAACTCATCTAAAGTAAAAATTCTTGTGACCCTTGTACTTCTATTCTCAGTTTAATAAATTGATTAAGTACATCACATAATACGGCTATTTTGAAATATCATCATCTGTCATGTAATAATCTACTTCTGTTTCAGTATCACCCAGATAAAAACAAGGATGTAAAGGCACAAGAGAAATTTGTTAGAATAGTAGAAGCGTACACTATTCTCGGCAAGCCAGGCAGCAGGGCACAGTATGACAATACCGTTGAAATACCCACCAGCACAGGAGCTCCATCATATGTTTACAGATCACATGTACCATACAAGTAAGTCATAATAATAATAATATATGTAATAAATAATAATGGCCAATCCATCTAGCCCCAAGCTAGATAAGATAAATGTTTATTTCAAAAAAGCTAACCAGAGCTTGTTGTATGGGAATCGAACCCGCAACCTTCTGCATCGCAGGCGGACCTTTGCCGGCTGCTCCACATCGTTTATCACAATATGGTTATTTATATAATTTGCAAGATAATATGCAAGAGGTACCCATTATCTTGCATCTATGCCTATTATTTATTACCTATTACCTGGTGGTAAAACTCACCAGCAAGAGCCTATGTTGCTACATTACTGTGTTTAGGTATGAAGGGCACTGTAGCAAGTGAAATTAATGAGCAAAAGAGACTTAATAACTCTATCTCAAGGTGCCAAGCGCAATGCAGTGCCATACAGAACTTTAGAACTTAAAGCTTTGGATGACATTGCAATTAAATAAATAAATAATAATAATTCTTTATTTCAGAAAGGTCTTATAGGACAATATTATACATTTCATGTAATTTAAGATAGTAATGGCTAAAGTAATCTGTAAAATTTTTTTTAAGACCTTTAATTCCAGTCTTAGTTTCGACTCCTCGTTCTAACTAAGATTAAACTTGTTTATAGATACAAGGGACCTCTACTCCGGCTAGTACATGGGTTTAAGTTTTAATTGTGATGGTCAAGCATCTTAAATTTTTCTTTGATTAGGTACTGAAATGATAAGTAACATAGGTACTCTTGTTAGGAGTTAGAAGACTTGTTCTGAAACAATCATTGATTACTGAAAGAGACGTCACTTTCTGGCTCTGAATTTTTTTTAAATTAATATTTCAGCTTACGAAAAAACCCAAACTACAGTTATTACTACCAATCAGAAACTAACACAAACAGTGCAAAAGAGAAGGCTAGTAACAATAACTGGTATTATGGCATTAGCGGTATTAAAAAGCTACCAAACTACTACATTGTCTGCCTGTTCTTTGGTGTCGCTTTCGTTGGCGTTATGATCCAGCTAATTCTGATCAGGTAAGCATAATCAATATCAATATTTCAAGACATCATTCGAAAAAAGGGGGGGTAGCCACAATAGCATCCTGAAGACCATAGCGGACAGGTACACATCGCCGCTCTGGAAGTGCCTTGTGTTGAGGGTGATCTAAAGAGAACTCTATACTTATGTTTCTTTTTGGATCATCCTCAGCATAGGAGCTTAAGCCGCTACACCCAGCACCTACTTAGACCTTAAGTTACTTTACCTACCTAGTTTTTAATTTTTCTCTACTACTAACACATTGTTTTAAATGGATTTATGTTGTCTGAAATTAAAACTTGAATTTTTTTATCATTATCATAATTATTTATTGGTAAGCACAGAAATTAATAATTATATTAATCAATAATTTTTTACGCCATCTGGCCCCAAAATAATCAAAGCTTGTACTAACCAGCTAACAATATAACACCTATATGGCTTCGTAAACTTAATTCACCTGAGTTTATTCACCTAGGTGAATTAGACGATGTCTGTGTCTGATGTGGTGCGGCGGGCGAAGGTCCGCCTGCGACGCAGAAGGTTGCGGGTTCGATTCCCGCCTTGGAACAAATGCAATCTGCAAATATTTGTTCCGGGTGTTCTGGTAATTTCCTATGTATGTTAAAAAATATCTTTCTATTATTGTATTGTTTTTAAGTATATCATTATACACAGTTTAAGCACCCGTGCAAAGCCAGGGCGGGTCGCTAGTATATGATCTAGGTATATGAAGATATCGTCGTGTTTCAGAAATATGTACGCCGTCCAGCGGAAAAGAGCCCAGGAGAGGTCCATGCTACTGGCGGAGGAGCTGAACAGAGTGCGCGCCGCCGCCAAAGACAATGGGAATCAGGTATGTGACCGTTAGCCTACTCTTTCCCATACACATAGAAATAGGTGCAAATGGGATAGCTATATTATAGTGCTCGCTATTTCTCAGAAGAATGCCAGCAAGACCATGTTAGCTCCTGCAGTCCCAATGTGATGCGGTTTCATTTTGTGGCTGTGCAGTGGATCACATGCTCCACTGTTTCTTCATTCTAGAAGCAACCGCAAATATTCCACTGTCTGCAGCTCGAACCGATATAGTTATTATATTGAATGAATGAGCGAATGAATGAATAAATGAGTGAATGAAATTAGGAGCAATCGCATAATATTCCACTGTCTACAGCTCGTCGAACTAATATAATTATTGTAATGAATGAACGAATTGATAAATGAGTAAATGAGTTGTATTGTTTCAGTTTTTTTTTTTTTTTAATGGCAGTCTGTCTGTTTAGACAATTTTGCCAGTGTCAAGTAGTGTCGACGTATACATCAAAGACGAACAAGTTCGAATTTTGAATTTGACGAACAACATTTTGAAAGAAATGATGGCGTCCTTTCAAAATTTTCTAGGAGAATCTTCGACCAAATTACAAACCAACATCACCCTTCCATTTCAATCACTTACACTTGTGCCAAGACTACGAGTCGTATTGGTTAAACTGCCACCAAATTTACTCTCAAAATAACTCTTGAAAACAATTAAAATGGGAGGAACATGTCGTACCGGCAAAATGACCGAAGAAACTCATTGTTTCAGTTGCAAACCCGCTTGTTGCTTGACAAGATAGTGACAGCGGCAAACCCCACCGTCACAACTGCGTCTCTCGGACAAGCTCTTGCCAGCGAAAAGAAGTGATATATACATTTGCGTATTTTCTAGATAGTATGGTAGGTATAGTACCTACCTACACAACGTCAAAAGCATAAGACAGCAAAAAATAAGCTTTTATTTCATGATTCATTATGTTGGAATTAAAGATATTTCTAAAGTCGTGGTGCTTTTGGCGCGTAGAACGAGTAGCTTCGCAAAACAGTGGTAAAAGACGGAATTAATTATGTTCTACATGCAAAAGAATAAATTAAATGACTTATTACGAATAAAGTGGCGCCCGTAATTATTTCTACACTTTTTTGCCAAGCTTTGTAGATATTTTATATTATTGTGCAGCTGTAGAAGTAATAGTAATAATAGTTGAATTAAACAAAATGAAACCAATGTCGATACTGCGCAACATTTAAGCTTTGTCTCTCATTTTTTTTTAGGAATAGAAAGAGACCAAGCACGCTATACTTGTCGAGTCGAGTAGCAATCTTGCCAGCCAGCAAGTTAGCCTTTTTAACACTTTGGCTTTTAAAAGCCATAAAAGTGAAAAATAAAAACCATGAAAGTTTGCATCATTGGTTTCATTATTATCTCAGGAGGTTGTAATATCTGTTGAAAAATATTCTTAGGGCCTTTAAACCTCTGTTAGCTAATGTGTTTTTGAAATCTATCATCGTCTTTTTTCATTAACATTAGAATGGTGAAGAAAGACAATACTTATTGAGCTGCTAAAATAACAGATTTTTTATGAATATGACCATTAAAGTAAAACTTGTTATTATGTCTTGGAAATCTTTACTCCCATGTTTGTAGATAGATAGTAATAGTCCCTACCTCAAGTTGTAGTAGACATTTGATATTGACCCTTGTTGAATTGTATTAGAGTTTATTTATTAAAGTGTAAATATTTGTAAATAACATGTAGGTAACTGTCATAATAATTGAAATAAAATTGTTATTTTTGTATCTTATGTTGTTATTATGTAATTAGATAGATTTGCTGATGTTTCAGAAAATGCCCCTTTTCATTAGACTTGGTGAGTTTAATTCTTTTTATTTTCACTCAAATTCATATAAATAAACTCATAATTAGTGTCGGTAGTAAAAATAGTAGAGTTTCCGTGATAGAGCTGGCCAGAAGCCAGAAACCAGAAGTACTACCACAATTACTGTTTCTGCCGCCAAGCAATAGTGCCATTGCTGTATTGTATTCTTGTTTGAAAGGTTAGTGAAATGACAGGCTTGGTTCTATGTCTTGGTGTGGCAACGCGCGAGCTGGTAATTCAAACGTTTATACGCTACGGTAACTGCTTTCCATCAGGTGGGCCGTATGCTTGCTTGCCACCTACCACTTTCATAGAGTTTCTCTCTGACGGCTTTAAGAACTCAACTGTTTTGTATCAGAGATATTGCATCACGAAATTTAGAATATCAGAGGTGCAAGTTTTCCTCATTATCGGTTTTCAGCTGATATTAAATTAGGCTGTTTCTTCACAGAGACGGTTCAGAGACATTGCTCACAGAGTTTGGGATCTCAGAGGCGACAGACGAGTGGTACGACGCGACTGCACAAGAAGACAAGAAGGTGAATTTCTATGACGTAATACGAAAAATAATGTCCTATATCTGCTAAGGTATGTATGAACTAGCTAAGGGTTTATCCACACTCCGGTTCACATCAGAAAATATAGCTATATCATAATCCTGCCCCTTGATTATATAACTCTGATCTCCATTGATCTCCATCTCACTGTCTAATAATATGACATAAGAGCTATGGTCAAACAGTCATTTAGACAGTTTGAGATGGAGATAAATGGAAATTGGTCGCTAAACAGAGATAAGTGATCAACCCGTTGATCTGCATTTTAACTGGGACAATAGGCCAGTCTCGAGCGAGAGTGATTGTTAATCCACCAAGCTTATCCAATAAGCATAGCCACAATAGCATCCTGAAGACCATACACAGGTACACATCGCCGCTATGAAAGTGCCTTGTGTTGAGGGTGATCTAAAGAGAACTCTATACTTTCGCGTACGGCTAGCCAGCAGGGCGAAAATAAAGATAGATTCTTGATGTTAATGTTATTTATTTGGGTTTTCTATTAAACAATCGTCAAAGTCCTTAAAGTTTGGCGGGGTGACAACCGTTTCGTCGCGAATGACAAAAAACAACCGATACAATTTTACTTGTTACAAAATCAAAAACGTCACACTAACCGCTTTTCAGCGGACCGCCTCCATAGACCATCACAAACTTACTACTTGACATTGACATAAGTCTCTTGACTAATGTTATTGTCCCAAGTCTAAGGTTGCTACGCACACGCTATAATGCTTATATTTCTTTTTGGATCATCCTCAGCATAGGAGCTTTAGCCGCTCTTTTTCTTTTTCGAATTTTTGGTTCTTGGGCATGACGGTTTTCTCACAATGTTTATTTTACACCGTTTGTGAGAAGGACATTGCAGGCATACGTTTAGAGACTGAAATCATTGTTGTT
Source organism: Colostygia pectinataria (assembly GCA_951394395.1). Lineage (NCBI taxonomy): Eukaryota > Metazoa > Arthropoda > Insecta > Lepidoptera > Geometridae > Colostygia > Colostygia pectinataria. Next base: position 9,443,496 of record OX596362.1, read on the forward strand.
TTTTTTTATACTACTGAAGTGGCACCAAGCGTACGGCCCACAAGATGGTAAGCGGTTACCGCAGCCTATGGACGCTTGCAATACCAGAGGTGTCACTTGCGGGTTGCCACCTTGAGGCTAAGATCGAAAGCCTCATGTGCTAGTAATTTCACCAATTACAGCTAGTTCCGAACCCACCACTTTATTATTGGAAGGCAAGGATGCTTACCACTACCACACAACACTACCAGAGCTCTAACCCAAAATACCGAAAAAAAAAAAAAAATAGAGTACCCGAATACGTATGGATAGACTCTCATACTAGCAAAGAAATACTTATTGTTGCTATCATAAACTGTGAAAGGTTAACGGCTACCCCAGAATTCGTGTTTCTGATTGGCCAAATGCTGCGCCATATTGTTTTACATCATTTGCTATTGGTCCTTTCGTTCGTCGCGTCCTTTTTTGCCTACCTTCACGAATCACTGTTAGTTTATTTACACTTACAGCATTACAAATAAACGTTGTAAAGAATCCTTCCTTTCCTTTCCTTCGAGAAGTCCTTGGAATGAACTAAGAATAAGCATTCATGCAGCAGGGATTCATGGTTTATTCCAAGGATAAACTTTATACCACGGTTATTTGTAAGACTGTAAAATATTAAGAGTAGGTAATCAAATTGTTATAACATGCTCAATAATATGTTATTTTCAGGCGTACAATTTGAAACTATCATTTGAAACGTGGTGACGTTAAAATACAAAGCGTGGTATATATTTTTATTAAAAGTGTAAAACATTCACAATATTATTAAAAAAGTAAATAAATCAATTTCAAAATGTTTATCTTGTGATTAAATCATAAAATTATACATGGCGGGCGGATATTTTTTTACGGCGCCTTGTTTTTTTTTTTATACAACTGAAGTGGCAACCAAGCGTACGGCCCACAAGATGGTAAGCGGTTACCGCAGCCTATGGACGCTTGCAATACCAGAGATATCACTCGCGGGTTGCCACCTTGAGGCTAAGATCGAAAGCCTCATGTGCCAGTCATTTCACCGGAAACCATACCCTTCACACCGGAACACAGCAATACGAGCATTACTGCTTGGCGGCAGAAATAGGTATGGTGGTAGTCCTTCCCCGGACGAGCTCTATCACAAAGAACTTTACTACTCTTAATGACACTCTGAATAGATAGATGGCCCGCCCACAACTAAGCAAAGCTATGGAAGCCTTATAATATATAGCAAGTTTTGTTTGTAATAAATATGTAAGTAATCTTATTACATAGAAAGATCCAGTACTTCCAGACCAGGATCAAATATTTGCAGATCATGTAAATATTTGTCCCGCAACTGGAATCGAATCCCCAAACTCACGATTATCAATCGGGCTCTTGCTCACTAGCTTAGGTTAGCTTATTAATTTACCACATCACCCAGATCAGGGGCTTACTCTTAAATTCAATGACAATTCAGTAACAGATTATACAATTTAATTTCAATAGCAATAGGAGTTTGAATCACTTAAAAGTAAAGTAAGTAAGATCATATGAGTCAGTGGCAAACTCTGGTGACAGATTTTAGGCCGCCCGAAGGCCTCGGTGATGGCCTAACAACTGTGAAAAAGACGGGAGCGCGGCGACTGCTCAATATACAAAAATGTTTATTCAACAATGTAAAACATAAACATGGTTTAGTGTTGCACTTCCTCCTGCTTTAATTTGCACTGTGTTGCAGAAGGTAAGGTCTTCCCCAAAAAAAAATGTATAATGTCCACGTTATTGAGATTAATTTAGCGTTAGGTTTGCACTAAAAAGTACGAAATGTCAGTATTCAGTATTCAGTAGGTTTATTCACAAAAGACATGGTACATTTTACATTATGTGGAAAATATAAATTATAGAGCTGCATATCTCGCCCGAGTACAGGCACGTGAACATCATAATTATTAAGTACACATTATATTGAAGTTATTAATTCATTTAAAAAAATTGAACACGTAAATATTAAGTCATGATTCCATTACCGATCCATGCGAATTGCGTTAAAGAGCCAGCAACAAATATTTGCAGATCATGCAAACATTGATAAGGTACCTAGATATCAATTGGTTTCGCACTTTACTATCTTAAAATAGAATCTTGATATAAACCCTGTCTTCCACATGCGGCGGTTCTGGTACTACCAAAGGGCGGCCGTCCAGCATCATCTCTGTGTACAACGCTTTATAGCAGCAAGTGAAACCGAGCCGTTCTGCGGACATGGCCGAGTAGGCACTCGATGTGTCCATTCTTAGCAGTCTGATGCCTCTTTGGACTGTGGCTTTTCTGAAACAAATAATTTTCAAACACTAACCCCCATGAACTCTTAAGCCTAGTTCGGACTGCTTTATTAATTTAGTAGAGTAACGTGTAATTTAGTGGCTAAACTACTCGCTACTGCACTGAAATCGTTCGCATTACGGTCCAGTATACAGTAGTACACAAGTGAGTGGTGTTTCGCAAATGAACGGGCTGCGCAAAACGCAATAGAGTGAATAAACTGATTAAGCTAATCGTAACGGCTGTTTTAGAAGAGGTGGATGAGGAAATTTGTGTGATTAAGAAAAAGAAGTTCGAAAATGGATCAATAGAAGAGATAAACTAGGAGCTACTGATTGTCTTCTGAAAGAATTAGCATTGGAAGATCCCAAAGATTACTTCGATAGTTTGAGAATGTCCGAAAGTTGTGTGAATTTTCTGTAAACGAAAATACACTCGCGACACAGCGATTCAAACGAAGACCTAAAAAAACAATTTGTCAATAAATGTTGTACCATGATATCAATTAGACAATCATGTCATGGTATAAAAATTTTTGACAATTTAGTTTAGGTCTTCATTTGAATCGCTCTAAGAGTTCATGGCTGAGGATAAAACGATATCGCAGGTACGCTTAGAGGTTAGACTGCAGGCTAACTAAATGTAATGAAATGAATGTAATCAAGTAAGTCTCTCCATTTAAGCGAGCGGTGCATGGTATAACCACGTCCCTAACATGCTTTGTTCTTCTATGATCCGACTCGAAGGACCTATTTGTACTTTTTTAAGGCGACTTATGCGGACCCGCGTCTTACAATCAATCTTGCCGACTCGTTGAACAAACACTTGCTAGTTGATGCGATAAAAATTTGGATGCTATGAAATTTTTGGGTTTTTTTATTTTCTATTAGGACTGCTATCTTGTAAAATCTATGGCACTTACTCAGTCTCTGCAACCAGTACATTCATGATCCCTTTCCGTCTCCACCCGGGGTCCGTGGCGGCGACTTTTATTTCCACGAAATTCTTCTCTTCTGGAAACTTCTCCCAAAGCTTCGCACCGAACTCTCTTCGCGCCACTACGTGTATAATCTTTTGGAACTTTTTATTCTTGCATTGCTCTGCTGCGCTCAGGAGCTCGTTGCCGTTGCCATCCTGGGAATATTGTACGCAATAAGTACCTGATAAGTATTTCTGTGTAGTGGTACTGGGACAACCCCTGCCAGCCGAGTTTGTTGCCAGATTCTTCTAGGCTGGGACGCGTGGAACTGGCTTAAATTCACCTAGCTTTGAGCCGTTTCAAAATTATCCTTGAGATTTTATTGAATAGAGATATTTTGACTTTGTCAAATCGTAGAATAACACAACCGGTCTTGCCTTTGAGTATAATTACTATAGATCTGTCACGTTACAATTTTTTTTCACCAAAGATGTGCCTTGGTGTAGCGTCTTTCATCGTTCAGCGGGATCTTTCATTGAAATCATCTTCAAATTATGACAAAACATGATAAACTATTTAGGTGCTCAGATCACACTTTCATAACATGAAAATGTATAAAATTATTTACAATATTGTTCAGGCAGTATAACCTTTTGGAATTAGGAAAGTTCATATGAGTGGCCAACTCTGGTGACAGAGCTTTTAGGCTACTATTTTAGGCCATGACCTAACTGAAAAAGCCGGGACCGACTGCTTAACGTGCCAGCTCAAATTGCTACTGGCGGTCACACATCCAAATGGTGACTAAGCGGAACAGTGCTTAACTTCGTTGATCTTTTAAGAACAACTTAGCCAGCTACATCACGAGCGCTCCATGGAATCAAAAAAACTTTTTATTGAATTTTTGTTGTAAATTAGAATAGAGCTTATTTTGCGGTACTGGATACAGAAGTCTTTCAATATGAATGAGTGTTTCTAATGAATCTTATACCTAAAGGTAAGCCTTTTCATACGAGTCATACGAGTCCTTTAAAATATACGTAATAATTACAGAATCCTAAAATTAAGCGTGGTGCGACCCATTTGTGAACAATGTTAATTTTCAGTTAATAAAAACGGAAGAGTCGAGTTTAAATTAACACATATGTTATGTAAAAAAACTCTTCAACATGACATGTGTTTGGCCTTCAGTCGTGCCAGACAATATGTTTTATGCAAAAACAATGTTGAGAGCAAAGTAGCTTGAAACTTGAAATAAGTGTGACTTAGAACAATAGACTTCACATCTCACACGAGTATCCATAATACAGAATGATTGCCTACGTTACTGACTGACTGTCTGACAATCAATACGCACAAAACCGTAGATGGTAGAGACATGAAATTTGAATGGTGTAAATTTTCCTAGCTTGTAAGACGATTCAAAGTGATCCTTGTGATTCTATTGAAATAAATTATTTTTTATTTTTTATTTGCTTTATGAAAGGGTTTCCCTAAATACAACTCTAGAAGACGCAACGAGAAAATAAAGTTTAATATGATAAAAAAATCTGTATGCCTTGATAAAAAAAATAAAAAAAAAAATAACTTTATTGAGGACACAATTTGCATGGTAATTTTTATCATACTTAACATATACCTGTTTTACAGGACAGAGGCCACTGATCAAAACTCCAACAATATTTCCCTCTCCATCCACAGCTTTGGAAGATAATCCTTCCAACAAGGAGTGTGTGCAGTATTCGTCCAATTCTTCACATCTTTCTGTCTCGCAAAGTGCTACTGCTTGGTTCATGGGCTCGTCGATGTAAAATGTTCTGAAAGTCGGGGAAAATCGGGTTGCCGGTTAAAGCGACTGTACTCATAGAACATCAACACCCAATTGTATTCTGTCGTATTTTTATACCTCCTAAATGGTAAGCGGTTAGCTAGTTACCGTAGCGGAAGCTTGCAATAACAAGGTATCATTCGCGCTGCTACCCTGAGACGTAAACCAAAAGCACAGAGCAGATATTAGTACCAAAAGTCTCCTGTAATTTCACCGGCAACCATACGCATTCAACCGATACACATCAGTGCGAGCATTTGCTTGGCCGGCAAGAATCGGTATGGTAGAACTATTTTTTTATACAACTGTAGTGGCAACCAAGCGTACGGCTCACAAGATGGTAAGCGGTTACCGCAGCCTATGGACGCTTGCAATACCAGAAGTATCACTCGCGGGTTGCTACCTTGAGGCTAAGATCGAAAGCCTCATGTGCCAGTAATTTCACCGGAAACCATACCCTTCACACAAGATCTCAGCAATGCGAGCATTATTGCTTGGCGGCAGAAATAAGTATGGTGGTAGTCCTTCCCCGGACGAGCTCTATCACAGAGAACTCTACTACTCTTCAATGAACAAGCTTTCTACTATTACTCTATGTTTTCATATCAGGTACGAGGATATACCAACCAGACCTACCAATGCAGGAGGCTTATTCGCTATGACCAAACGCGGGCTGGTTTCGATATCTGCGTGGAATCGTTGTCGACGAGCCACGTTTTAGGGCTCGTCTGACTGTTTTTCAACGTCAACCTATCGATAGCAAAAGTATCTCCATTGAAACACAGATACGGAAAACAATTTTACAATTTCACACCATGGCACGTATAGAACACGTTACTAAGTTACACGTTATTGGTAAGGAATCTCCTATGTCATAGCGAATAAGCCCCCAGACTGGAAACTCATACTCTACATTTCTGTTCTCTACATTTATTGAAGATCGAAATCGTAACCACTTGCTTGGGTTTGGCCTTACTATTAGAGATACACAAGGTGTGAAATATAAATATAGTACTTCATTGTTGTCGACAGCGTTGCGTGGGATATTTGCGTAATTACTACTATACTTTGTGTAGGTATAGTTACTTTTGTTTTTGCATTTTGTGCATGTTGTGCTCCCATTTTTGTTTTGGATAATATTATGGATGGAAACTTAGGAATCGCTGTATAATGTGCTTATCTACTTTTATGTATTACATACTTAGGTACCTACCTACTGGTTAACAAACGCAGATGTTCGATAAATATCAACAGATAAAGATAGTAGGATGATAATATAATCGTTGAATTGGTGCTTAACATTGAAATCGTTTTACTTCACACAATTTACTTAAAATTGGAGTTGTATTATGTTACTTACCTTTGAATTACTCTACCCACACGCTACAGCTTACTAGGTAAATGTAAACTAGTATTGGTACTTGAAGCCACCTACCGTTCCAAGAGCCTCATGATGTCATCTGTGTCGCATTCTTCCACCGGCGCTATCGTGTACTCAGACATCGTAGGACCTTATAACAGATATCCTAGAAAATTCAGTACCTTTTTTTTTTTGTTAACGGGGAGGAATCTGCATCCAGACATCCTTTCGCATAAGGGTACGACGGGGGTGAGCAGAAAATTCAGTACCTACTATAACACGAACAAACCTAACAGTCATATACATAGCCCTGAGAAAACTACGACCTCTTACAGCAATATTTTCTATCCATCTGTCTGTCTGTCTGTCTGACGTTTTAAGCAAACTACTGGTATATAAACTTATTGATTATTGACGTCCATCTCAAACTGTCCAATAAGACAGTTCGACCATAGCTCTACTGTTTTTATTAGACAATTTGAGATGGAAATCGAAGGAGATTGGTCTATAACAGAGTTATGTGATCAAGGGGCAGATTTGTAAGCTCTTGGCCATGTAGATTTTCAGTGTACATTATTGGCGGTAATTATATAACTTTTGCAATCAAACTTCAGTCGGTTTCATTCATGAACTGACAGATTTTACTTGAACATGACGGCTTCTTGACAGGTTTTTGAATATTAAATGCAACTCAAATTAAGTACATTAAGTACCACATAGAGGCTTTTTTAGGTTTTTAGTTACAAGTTACAACTACATAGTTGCACTAATTGTTTCCAACATTCATAGATATTATATTAGAATCACATCAAACCACGCTGACAATCACTAATCACTAATACTTGACCTTTGACTAAATATGATAAGTAAATAATGTTACTAAGTTTGAATATGTACGTACATCTTTTACAACATACCTCGATAGTAGAGCCAAAATTCTAATCCAAATAGTCGTGGAACTCATCCATTTGGTGCAAAATCTCGTTTTAAAACGATATAATACACGGATCGATGCTAAATCTATGTTATTTTGTACGTTTCGCGCACACAACTAAACTAACAATGCTAGATAAAGTTTTGAACGGTCTGCGCATGCGCATTACCATAATAACGGTGTCGCGGTGAAAGATAAAAATACTAATTATTTATGACAGCGCTCTTCTACTAAAAACAGTGATGATCAAAATAGTCAATACTCAATACTCAATTCATTTATTGCTCTCATATGGTTGGTTCATTTACAGTTGTTATAGGTATAATTGGTGGAGTGAGGTTAACAAACCTTCGCTTTGCTGACGACATTGTCCTCTTTTCTTCATCGGCATCGGAGCTACAAGCAATGCTACAAGAGCTTAGCATTGCAAGCTTTGAGATTGGACTTGGAATGAATAGGTTGAAAACCAAAGTCATGACCAACAGCGTAGAGACCAGAATAACGGTGGATGGAGAAGACCTTGCATACGTTCAAGAATATATATACTTGGGCCAAATAGTCTCCTTCGAGGACAGGCAGATTAAGGAAATCGCTCGGCGAACCGATAATGCCTGGAGGAGCTATTGGTCCATGGGAGATATGATGAAGGGCGAACTTCCCTTATCACTAAAGAGGAAATTAATGAACGTATGCATCCTCCCCGTTTTGACATATGGTGCGCAAACATGGTCCTTGACAAACATTCTCAAGTCCAAGCTCAAAGTTTGCCAACGTGCGATGGAGCGTAGCATTTTGGGTGTCAAGCTAACGGACAGAGTCCGTAACACCGATCTGCGCGCCAAAACCCAAATTGTAGATGTAGCTTCGAAGGCCGCTTCGCTGAAGTGGAATTGGGCTGGGCATGTCTGTCGTATGCCAAATGAGCTGTGGGCAAAGGTAGCCACCGAGTGGCGCCCTGACCCAGCGAGAAGGCAACGCGGCAGACCAAAACGGAGATGGCGGGACGAACTGGATAAATTTTTGGTAGATTGGAGGTTTTTGGCTCGGGATCGAGACGTCTGGAGGGAATGGGGGGAGGCCTTTGCCCAGCAGTGGGACACCAACGGCTGATATAATAATAATAATAATAGGTATAATAGGTGATAGTATCACATAATGAACCTTGTAAAAGGGTATGACAACATGGAGATAGGCCGAAGTTTTAATAAGTAGGAAGTAAGTAGATAATAAAATATAAAGAAGGTTGTTAGCATTAATTCTCAGTAGGTATTATTATTATTATTAGTCTATGGTTCGATTAGCCGGCTGCAAGTTTGGAGCTAAACTAAGCTGTGATAAGGCTCTAAAATGGTTATTTTTGTTTTTATAGTGTTGATTATCACTTAAGATCAAATTTTTAAAAAATATTTCACCTCAAGCGCAATTTTAGGCTCTAAAATAATGATAAACCTTTTTTGTAAATTAAGCTCTAAATGACACTGATCGTAATTATAGTGATTTTTTTAAGATTGTTGGCGTTGCGACTTGTCTTTAGCAAACCACTTGAACACAGCTCGTAATCGGAATAAATCTTATCAAAATTGTAAGTGAGGAAGATAGTAAGTATTTGGTTTGTGAACTAAGTACTTATATCAATTATATAATACAAAATTATATAGTACTATATAAATCATTACTTACTTTAACTCACCACAGGTTCTTAGTAGGTACTTCGAGAAAATATTATTTCGGGATTTTTAATGTTTTGTAGATTATAAATCTACAAAACCGCCTCGCGACTTGGTGAGCCGTTCGCGCTGGGTTTTTATACTAATATTTTATTCTTTCCGCTGCGTCCTCGTAGAGTTGAATTTCGAAGATCCTTTCTTTCTTTTCCCTACAGATTAATAAAATAAATAAATAAATAATAAATAATGCTGGACAATCTACACAGCATCATCTAGCCCCAAGGTAAGCTGCTGTTAAACAGAGCTGTGTTATGGGTACTAGAAGACTGATATATACTTAATACAATACAACACATAGATAGATATTTTTTATTATATATATAGAAAATACCCAGAACACCCGGAACAAATATTTGTAGATCGTACAAACATTTGACCCGAGGCGGGAATCGAACCCGCAACGTCCGCGTCGCAGGCGGACCTGCGCCCGCAGCGCCACATCGGTCGTCAAAGATTGAATGGAACATACCCTAAAAATTTCAATTACCTAGGATTTATGGTTTAGGCTATGCGTTGATTTGTCAGTTCTCGTTGAATCTTCGTTCCGTTGGTAGTAGGTGGTAGGTACCTACCTTAAAAAATAGACAAAAATGTTCATATTTTAACCGTTTATTAAAATACGCTACATTTTTTTACATTAAATTTTAAAGTAAGCTAATAAATAATACTTTTAATTTAAGTTCTACGAGAAACTTAGATAACTAGGTACATAATGGAAGAAATTATACAATTTTTGTTCATTATTAAACAACATAATTAAGGTAAGGCTTGGGTAACAGGCCTTCAATCAGATTTGACGAATTTTTTTTTTGAGTAGAATGTTTTAGGCTAATAAATAATACTTTTCATTTTAGTTCTACGATAAACTTAGATAACTATTAACTACTTAATACCTTAATACCTGATACCTAAATTATCAACATTTTACATTCCATTAATGTTGTTTAGGCATTTTAGAACATGTAGGTTCTACATAAAAATAATAATAATATGTACTTGTCTAAATAAGGTACATTTTACGAGTAGCTCTAGCACTAAGGTATTGGAGCGCTCGTGACGTAGCTGGCTAAGTTGTTCTTAACAGATCAACGAAGTTAAGCACTGTTCCGCGGGGTCATCATTTGGATGGTTGACCGCCAGTGGCAATTTCAACTGAGCGCTCCCGTGCTTCGGAGGGCACGTTAAGTAGTCGGTCCCGGCTTTTTCAAAGTTGTTAGGCCATGACAGAGGCCTTTGGGCGGCCTAGAAACTCTGTCACCAGAGTTGGCCACTGACTCATACGAACGAACGAACGAACTAAGGTATTTATGGTGTAGGTACTAAATAAACTTATATAACGTTTAAATTTGTGCTTAATTATAATCTACAGATTACAGGGTCTATGGCTATTTGGAGCAAATTGTTGCCAAACTGGGGGTTAATTCATTTGGGATAACCACAAGTAATATGGAAATAATATTAGGTACCTACACTGTTTTTTTATGCCGAAATGTCAGTCTAACATTATTTCAATATAGCTTTTAGCTTGTGGTAACCCTGTACACCGCAACATGATCAAAGCATGCACTCTATAAGTTGTGTCGTTTAACGTGAACAATGATTATTAAACTGTCTCTAAAAATTACAACACTGCGCTTCTAAAATACCTAAGTCTTAAATATTTAATATTGTGATTGTAAATTTGTGACTGGTTACTACTATGTGTAAATTCACATGGTGTCAGGTGAACATATACACTGCCCCTTCCGATGCGCCTGAAAATTTAAAAATATTTTTTACATGTATGTCGAAGTGCTCGTAGTTAATCACACTAATCACACTAATATTATAAATGCGAAAGTTTGGATGTCTGTTCATCTATAACTAGACAACCACTGAACCGATTTGACTTGATTTTTTGATTTTGATTTGATTTGATTTTTAATACATTAACATAGATAGATAATGACCGGGGACATAGGCTACTTTTTATCCCGGAAAAAGTAGGGTTACCGAGTTCCACGCGAACAAAGTTGCGGCCATTAGCTAGTATAAAGTTAGGTTAGCTAAAACAGGCCTTGTTTTTCTAATCCTTTGATAAAGGCTTTGTTGGTCTCGGTATAGCAGTAGTCTTATCAAGATCATGACATAATTAGGCATACAGGTGGCTTAGATATATACTTAGTCCCGGCCTATTCAAAGTGACTTGTAAATCATGACGGAGGCCTTCGGGCGGTCCAATAAGTCCGTCACCAAAGTTGGCCACTGACATATACGGACTAACTTACTTAAATAAGAATATAAAAATACAGATAATATGACACAAGAGCCAAGACAAAAGCCCCTGCCTGTTATTAGAATAGCAAATCATAAATGTACGCTCTCTAAAAAAATATTTCCAGGCTCATACGTTAATGAATACCTAATGTTTTCGTATTTTGTATACGCCGAGTTTGTTGCCAGATTCTTCTAGGTTGGGGCGCGTGGAACTGGCGTAAATTTACCGAGCTTTAAATCGTTTCAAAATGATCCTTGTGATTTTTTTTTTTATATAACTGAAGTGGCAACCAAGCGTACGGCCCACGAGATGGTAAGCGTTTACCGCAGCCTATGGACGCTTGCAATACCAGAGATATCACTCGTGGGTTGCCACCTTGAGGCTATGATCGAAAGCCTCATGTGCCAGTAATTTCACCAGAAACCATACCCTTCACACTGCACAGCATTACTGCTTGGCGGCAGAAATAGGTATGGTGGTAGTCCTTCCCTGGACGAGCTCTATCACAGAGAAATAAATATATTTTTTACTAAACTAAAGAATATATTTCTTTATCTATATGTCGTTTGTAACGGTCTTCAGATGGCTCAACTGTTTCATATGTATTTTGTTTATTATGTAATGTTATTATGTACATATTTTTAAAGTGATTTTTTTTTGGTACTTACTTACTAACGAAAATAGTTACGAAAATAACTGCTGTGCTGCTGAAAATATTTGTTTTTTAATTCTCGAACTGTAATTTTGAGAATATTCATCCTGTGACTTACTTCATAGCAACTCCTTGATGTAAACTCTCGCCTCGAGGTGCGGCGCTTTCGGTTGAGGCGCGAACTGCAGATCTGAGTACAGTGTTCCGTACACCTGCTTGTAGTTGAGCCGCTCTGCCGCTGCGGCGGAGAATGCTGAGGTCGTGTCCATACGCATTGCGCTTGCGCCTATAGCTTTGGCTATGCGCCTGAAAGAGATGGGTAAGTAAGTAAGTTCGTATGAGTCAGTGGCCAACTCTGGTGACAGAGTTTCTATACCGCCCGAAGGCCTCTGTCATGGCCTAACAACTTTGAAAAAGCCGGGACCGACTGCTTGAACGTGCCCGAAGCACAGGAGCGCTCAGTTGAAATGGCCTCTGGCGGTCACTCATCAAAATGATGACTACGCGGAACAGTGCTTAACTTCGTTGATCTGTTACGAACAACTTAGCCAGCTACGTTACGAGCGCTTCAAGGGATGGGTGATTTTTAATATCAACTTGTCTGAGTAATTCTGCCTGTTACTCTCCCAAGTCTAAAAATCGTAATGTTAAAAATTTAACTATTTTTAATGATACGGGGAACTCCCTCCCCTATAGAGCTCTAGTCTAGTAGTAGTGACCCTGCCGATTCTAAGGTCGTGGGTTCAAACCCGTCGTGTATCAATGGTTTTTCCATTGTAAAAATGTATATGCGTAATACTTAAAAAATAGACTCAGCTAGATAAATTATATTCTTGAAAATTCCCACTTCGTAAACTACTTATTCCAAAATTGTTAGCTCCCTTATCAAATTTCAGCTGTTTCCATGTTTGATTTTCCCTAAATTAAATCTTGTCACACACAATCACAATTAGCAATTCAAAGTTCTGAAAAAAGGTCTACGGTAGTATCAAAACGTAGATCAAATCAGGTAGTTTTCATTTTGGTTCTCATTAAATTGAGCTTATCAATTTTGTCTGGTATCCAACAAAACTCTTTTCTAAAAAATCAAGGCAATGTTATGTATTAGGCATTTATTTCCGCAGGTCGTAAACGATCATTAGAATTTCATAAAAAGGCAAGGAAGCCACAGCTACTCATTAGGGTGAATAATAAAACTGCCAGCCATGTCACCTGCTCTTGCTTCCTGATTATGCACAAAGGTTGCTATTTAACAACGTGCCATTGTGTAGAGCTAATTCCGATAATCACTGATTCGTCATGCACCAGCGTTTAACTGCTTTGCTTAGGTCTAGTAAAGGTGGTAAAGGTAACAGTCATTTTCATTTTATAGTTCTACGTGACTTTATGAACTTGCCTATTTGAATTTTCAAAACATAACAGCCAATAGACGTCCACTGTTGGACATAGGCCACCAATGAGTGCCGTGATTACCGATTTTGTGCCTTCCTGCGGCTTTATCGGTCTATCGAGTGGGGTCAACCATCAATTCAATTTTACAGTTATTTTCAAGAGTCGCGATCTTTTTATCGATATCAAACGAAAATCATAGCACATAGAAAATAGAGGATTACAGAAGAGCAGCGAACTAATGTCTTTCATCTTTCATCCATACAATGTTACGCAATCCTAACATAACAGGACAACGCCATAACATACGCGTCTTAATCAAAATTAATACATCCAGTTAGACACAGTAATATGACTTTGAATAGTGCACTAGATTGTTTGAATGCACTATAGTGTTGTTGTTCAGAAGCGCGTGTCATAATAGCCTCGTAAGATGTTGATTGTTATGCTCTACATTTCAGATTAGATTAGAATAGAGTCATTTCGCGACATACTTGTCATAATATTGCGTTTTGCATTGTTGTTAGTTTATTAGGGAGGTTATCTTCATAGGTATAGTGGGTATACAGACTTCAAAGGTCAGCCTTCTAATGTTCCCAATTTTGGGACTCAGGCCAACCAGAGTCATCGGGGTTTTACTCGATAACGCGGACTTAATGTAGCTTGGATGGCACGATTATTTGTTCATGAACGTGCCAGTTTCCTCGCGATGTTTTCCATCACCGTTTGAGAGCACTGGGCAAATATATTTCTCTTCGTGTAAAATAATCTACCTAAGTAATCGAAGCAAGCCATGTTTTAAAAACGATTTATAATTTAACTTGTTAATTAAACGTGACAAAGCATTTGTACGAGAATAAGTAACAAGTAGTTTTTTTGATGCAGGAATCTGAGTAGGTTTATATACCAATCATTATCATCATAATGATTTAATTTATCGACTTCCTATAACAATTTAAGAAGCAGGTTTTTATAGACTAAAACTTGCTTAAATGCTAGGATAAAGTCCTTCGAGAAAAACTAGCGTTCTCGTAGCCAATCAACCCTTGCTTGGTGCAAAGAAGCGCTAAAATAAAAATACAGAACCGTTTTCTATACCTTAGTACAAAACTTGAAAAATAGATGATGACAATAATTATAATGTGATTAATAATTATTATGATGAGAAGATGACTGAGAATAGCACCCATCCATTGTATGCATGATGCTGTAGAGATGCCGACTTGATATAAGTATATGTAGATAGCGAATCAAACTACCTACCAAACTATTTTACATACAATTACCTAGATAATTATAAAGCAAGATTTGAAACAAAGTTGCGGACAAAAGCTAGTGTGCAGGTTATGCATAAATTAGTGCTTCCGGGTTATATGATTGACTTTTTTACAGTTGATATTTTTTTGTGTAGGTAACTCTATTTAGTTATAAATTTTGTCGAATTAATATCTCAGCAAAAAAATGCTGGATACCCAGTTCACTTATTCTAGACTACATAATTGATATATATAAAAGTTTCTTTGTCTAGTCTAAACTTTAAAGACATAAGTTGATACCTTGTCAGCCTTACTCGTATTTGTCGCATGTAAATTAATTTCATGTTTGTTCTAAAAATAATTAACACATAAACACTTACCTTTTTTTTTATGCTACTAAAGTGGCAACCAAGCGTACGGTCCACTTGATGGTCAGCGGTTACCGTAGCCTATGTACGCATGCAACATAATAGATATCACTTGCGTGTTACCACCCTGAGACTTTAGATGGAAAGTCTCATGTGCCTGTAATTTCACCGGAAACCATACCCTTCAAACCGGAACACAGCAATGCGAGCATTACTGCTTGGCGGCAGATATAGGTATAGTGGTAGTCCTTCCCCGGACGAGCTTACATTATTTTGTGCTGATTTATTGGGACAGATCATTCAGGTACAATTGTGTTTATTATTTTTATGCCAGCAAGTGATCAAAAAATTTAGGGCCTTCTCAAAAACAAACCAATAAACCTCTGTTAATAATGTGCCTTTGAAATCATCGTGTTTATTCATTAATTCAGAATGACGAGAGACAATACTTAGCAGGCCGCTGCCATGACAGTTTTTTATTAATACGGGCATCAAACTGCATTGATGGAAGTCAGTGGATTGTGAGGCTCAAAATCGATCGTCATGGCGCTCTTTGGGGAAGGCTTATTTCCAGCAGTGTACATCTATCAGCTGATTCTGATTCTGATGATTCACGTGCTTGAAATACAAGAACTAGACACTTACTCAGATTCCTCGCATAGCACCCGCATCAGCCCCCTGCCCCGCCAGCCGGTGTGTGTGGACGCGATCCTGACTTCCAGTACTGTGTGGCAGTCTTCTGGAAGCTTCTCCCAGATGCGCGCCTCGCGGTCCAGGTGCCCCAGGACCTTCAGGATGCGCCTGAACCTGGGGTTGGGGCAGTCTTCTGACTTGTCGGTGTAGTCTACTTCCTAGAAAGGGGGATACAATTAAAAACGATACAGAAATGGCAACGATAAAACATTAATTAAATCTATTTTACTTTTTTTTTTAACTATTTCGTTTGAACCTTGACCAGAAAATGATGATTCTTTTAAAATTGTTTTGGTTATCGCAGAGCATGCTCTCATAGTTTGCTAAAACAGATAACAGAAACGAAGACTATCCAAGCAAGCATCTATGCAAGCAAGAACCCACTGTCCACTATCAAACAAACGGACGATCAGTCATCAGTTAGACAAGTTTATTCCGCGAGCGAACCTTACTGTCGGGGCGCAAGAAGCATGAATCCGGCTATGTATGATACCTAAAAGAGCTGAACTAGCAAAGAGCGCGCAGTCGCGGCAGATGAGAAGCGGATTTTGCTTACAAAGATTCATAATGAGTTTGAATTTGAAGCGAATTAAATGACAATCAATGCTATAAAAACACGGCATCCGGCCAAAGTATCGCTATTTACTCTGAGTAGGTTAGCCAACCGTGACACGTTCCTTTTTATCCTTGGATCTCTGCTCTAATTGATTTACTGGATCTGAATGGTAATGTGACCAACAGTTCAAGGCTTTCGCGGGAAACCTAATCCGATTGGTTTGAAAAACATCGCACTACTCGTCTTCAAATCATTCGCGAAGTCTCAAGAGGCCACTCTGTTCATTTGGGCTTCGTGCATATGGTTTTAAGAAATGCACGTTATACGAACTCCATTGAGGTGGTTTTAGGAAATCCGCAGAAGTTACTGAAACAGCTTTCAGAGTTCACAAGTTGAAGTGGCAAGAGCTCGCAGAAATGTCTACCGCTGGGGAATAAAGGTTCTCGAATGGCAAGTTGCCATTGGCAACTACGAAGCAGGGTATTGTTAATAATAATATAAGATAATGTGTATTTATTTTAAAAAAAGGTTAACAACAGTTTTAATAGTAGGTAGCTTTGAGTAGTAGGAATAGAATATTTTATTAACAGTGCAGCAGTAATATTGCTATTGCTGTAAAAATTTTGCTAATTGTAATACCTTATAGTTAAGAGTCAAATACTTTGACTCCTCGCTCTAACTAAGAATTACTTGTATGTAGACGCGAGGGCTCTCTGCTTCGGCTCGTTACCATAGGTAAACAGAATACAGATTTTAAAAGTTCCGCAAAACGCTCTAGACTGACTTGCATGAAAGGCACAGAGATAGTTTAAAGTCGGGGTAAAGGCATGCGAGTGGCAGCTATAGTCAATTTCACAGAAGGGAGCTGACACATTTTTGTTTTTCTATTTTTGTATCATTTATTCGGCAATGTCAAGCGGCAAGTTAATTTATAAATTTACCAAAAGTTTGTGAGTTCAATTTGCAATTTAAACTGTAAACTATTGACTAAAACCATAAAATACCAATCTGTCAGCACCCTACCTATGTGAAATGGACTATAGTACCTATCCTTTAATAATGCAACACAAGTAGGCAGATGTAGAGTACTACGTACCTTGGCCTGCATTGATAACCTACGTTTATCTTGGATTGCAATACGGATATTAATAAATAGTTATGCGACAGGAATGGAGTGCAATTATTGTGTAGGATTTGTTGCCATTGTTAACAAAGCTGGTATCTAGTGCCTAAACACCTGCACTGTGCGGAAGTAAGCCTATAAATATTACCTACTATTGTTTAAAAATAGGTACCTATGTATGGATCGAGCCTTCCGTGCTCTGATAATAATTTTCTTTAACGTGTTTAACGACATACAAGGAACATAGAACAGACACACCTATCCAAGAAATCACCTACACCTGGGTATTTATAAAGGCGAGACAAAATATACAAAATAAGTACCTAAGGTATCCTTAGCAGGTAGTGTTTTAAAAACACGAAAAAGTCGTGAAATTACACCCGAGTTTCAAACAGAGTACTTAATAGATATGGGCTTGTTTATAAATACTTTGGCGTGCCTGGAATCTAAATGAACACCTGGGCTAAAAGAATTTCCGTTGGGACTACAGTCGTGTCTTGAATCTGTATCAGACCTGCCTTTATCTTGCTGACTGACAAACAACTAAGTTTTCATAAAGACTTGCTGAAATGTACCCTGCTGAAATTAATTTATTTTCCTGTTGAAGAATACACTAGGAAAGGAAATTACTAAATTCAACCTTTTTCTAGATGACGGGAAGAACCTGCATCCCGTCGCTTAAGGGTCCTAAACTAGATATAACCTTACCCCTAACTAACTAAACTAACCCCGTTCAGACAACTTTGCAACTTCGAGTTCATTGAAATTTCGTAATAATACCTCTCTCCTGGCGATTCCGTTGACGACAATGCCCACGAAGTCTCCGTTTTCATCCACCGCGGCGACAGACACCAGGTCTTCGAGCGTCCCAGCTGCATACTCCTCTAGTTCCTCGCATCTGGACTCAGGTGTCTCCAGCAGGTTCACTGCTAGATTCATGGGCTCATCGCGAAAGAAGAACCTGGGGAGATAGAAAGGAAATTAGATACGTAACTTACTTACGTTACGTGTATTTACCGGAATCTATAGAGTATACAGTATAAGAGAGTTCGAAACTAGACTTTTCTAAGATTTTTTAGCTCGCCTGTATATCATCGGTCTAAATAATATTTGTTTAGCATAAGATTTCTTTATAGAAAATCACGGACGATCTTGACTTGTTCTTGGAGAAGGCTCAATATTGCTTGTCATTTTTCCAGTGTTTCCTTTTTGTCTCCACTTTCGTTAGGTTACCTTCGTTAGGAACCTTTACATAAATAAAAATGTTTTATCATTTTAGTATAAATAACTGCATATTTTTAACCCCAACACCATTTCTAGCTATAGCTAGTCCTCGAGAGAATCGCTAAACTTACTTCCTGAGGAATTTCAGCACGAGGTCTTTATCGTCAGGGGTGACTCGGCAGAGGCTGTAGGTCGGCTGGGCCATAGCACGGGGGCGCAGGTTCAGCTCGGCCAGCTGGGCCGGCAGCTCGTCCGCGAGCTGGTCAAAACAAAAATAATATTTAACACTAGCTGACCCAGCGGGGTTTCACTCGTTTATTTTTTAGCAAATTTTCCATAATTTCTCATCGTTTAAGTTTAAACCTTCCCTGGACTCCTACAAACATTTCAAGACCAAAATGAAAAAAAAATAATCTAGCCGTTCTCGAATTTTAGCGAGCCTAACGCACAGCAATTCATTTTTATATTTATGAAGATGTACGAAAACTAATATAATTGATAGATTCAGGCGATAAGATAAAAAACAGATGAAATATCTAGTACCCTTCCGCTTAGCTTTTTAACTAATAGGGTCACACAGTTAACCATTAAAAGAAAAATATCGACACGTGTTTCATCCCTCCACGGGACAACATCAGGACCATCGACTTTGGTTCCAGCGCTCGACGGAGCAACACGTCTGCCGGAGAACAAGTCGATAGTGGTTTTTGATTGAGAGTTATAAATTTATTTTATAATGTTTTCAATAAAATATATAAACCACCGCAACGTTCAAAAATTGTTTAGCGACAATAAATTGTCATCAAATAAGAATGCGCGGAATAATTGTATTTACATTAGTAGGTACTATAATTGTGTTTTAGTACTAGCATAACAGCCATAAAACACTTAGATAAAAGCTATTGTTAGTCAATATCAGTAGTACAATACCTAATTAAACTTGTATAGATCGCATTGCTGAGATTCTTTTAAGTACCCAACCCTTAGCTATAATTTATTTTGACTAAAAGCTGGTTGCTAAGAACTTTGATAGACTTGAGTTGTAACCTAAAATCACCACAGATACCTATTATTAATTTCATTAGCATCATAAGCTTTGACTAGACGTTCAATACTGAGAAAGCCCGTCAAAAATAAGACCTCCAAAGAGTGCTATGACGACTGATCTTGAGCAGTAAGCAGTGAGGTATAGGTCCATCGTGTAGAAGCTGCACTTTGTTTTCCAGGAACCTTTATTCTTCACTAGTTGTGCTCCGCGGTTTCACCCGCGATTTTTCCGTTTTTATGTTATCCCACGGGAACAGAAATAATATTTCTACATTCCAAATTTCACGCAAACGTGATAACGAGGTAACAAACATACACACAGACAGACAGCCTTTCGCATTTCAAATATTAGTATCTAGAATTAGCTTAGCCTACTAATATTATAGATCCGAAAGCTTGGAATTTCGTATGTTTGTGTTCAAGCTGACCGATTAGGATGAAACGTGGAATAGTAATAATTCTAGACCTGGAACAATATAGGCTGTTTTTTATCAAGGTACCAAGCGAGTTATGCTACGGGCAAATGCTAGTTGATAATAATTGTGTCAATATGCCACATCGATAATCTATGAGAATTCTATTAAAGTTCCATTAAATTAGATTAACATATAATTTGTTTACTAGATGTTAAAGTGACATGGATCAACGAGTATAGCAAATTAATCATGAGTTTATAATTTGATATGACTTAATATTGTTATTATTTATTGTACAATGATGACGAAGACTACGCTGGCTGATTAAAATCCTATTCCTTCTGCGATAATTTGTTTATTATTGGTGCATAATATTAAAGGAATATGTTCCGTACAATTTTTTTTTTCATTTTTTTCTTGAGAATCTCGAGTAAATTAATTAAATTTATTTGATCAATTGATTAGTGTCATTGTTGGAAATCGAATGGGCAGCGCACGGCGCGTGTCAATGAACAAAGCGTCAATGAACCGCGGGTCAATAACCTGCGCATCAATGCCTTGCGCGTGTCAATGACCCGTAGCCGTTACGAGGCGCGCGTGCTCGAATATTTTATTATTACACTGCCCGTCTCGATCAGACAATCAACTTACTAGAGATTTTTCTAAAACTTTAATAATTATAATTAGTATAATATTTTCTACTTTCTGAAACATCAACAAAAAGTCTTCTCATACAAGTAGTAAATAGCCGTTAAGCATAACAGAGTATAATATTATCTTATACACAAAATACACATGAAACTGTCAGTCATCTAATTAAACAATTTATAGAGCTGAGTCACGAGATAGAAAAACTATTGGTGCATCATTTATTTTATTTTTCCTCTACAGCGCGCGGCGTAGAGGTGCTACGGCGTAGAGGGACAATATATCAAAATTTAGAGAAAGTTACTACGGCGTAGAGGGAAGATGTAATCTTGTGAAATAATGACTTGCGTATGGACACAGAATAAGTAAAGTACCTACATAGCCTGCATTATAACTCTGTGGGTAGATAGTTGATAATTTTTAACGGACTTCGAAACAAAACGAGTTTCACAATTCGCGGATGTATTTTTTATTTCTGAGGGATCGCTACATTTTCTTGGAATTACGACTTGCCGTAAAATTGTAAGCCACAGAGACGCCACAAATTAAAAGAACAAGAAGAAGAAGAAGAAGAAGTAAAATTGTAAACGTTTATAGACTTTCCTTTTTTTATTCGAAAATATTTGTGATTGGTGGCCAGTACCAGTATCATTTTGAGTGAGTTACATTCGCGCATGCGTAGAGAGTATAAATTATCAAAAATTTATGTATAAGTTACATTTTATTCTCAATGTTATAATCATTTCATACATTTATAATAATATTATCCTATATTGTGGCTAATTTGTGGGCGATAAATTTAGCCAAGGGCTTGTAAACTGGGTTACTGAGCATTGTTATTATTCTAGCCCTTACATACCGTTTAGTTTATGTCCGGTTGTCTCGCCTTGGTTGACTGCAATTAAATTATGTTAGGTCTTTGTTGGTCTTTGACGATAAGCGCTTGTTCACACTGACGCAATAATGAAGTTGCATACCTATTAATATCTGTTCTGTGATACTGTACTGAAGCAGTTCTCTTGAATTTTGATCGCTAAAGCTAAAGATGGAATCTTACAAAAAACAACTTGCTAAAATATTGTATCTTCCCAAAGCAGTAGGTACCTACCTACTGCCAACGGATCTCGGCTGTCGTGACATTAGCCGTTTCGTAATGGAGCTTTTTTGAATTAAATTGTTATTGCGCGTCACAAAGGCTAACTTCACGATGGCCGAGATCCGTTGGCAACGTAGTGCTTATATTCTCTTGGCCGTTGGCAATACCTATTATACTTAATTATAAAGGCGTTTAGGGCTTTTTGCAGCAACTTGCAGCAATAATGTCTACCATAGATAGCGGTCTATAATACACTATCAACTGCCCTAAAGTAACAGCTTGTAAACAACTAGTTTTATTTTAATCATGATGTAATTCTTCTCCAAGTGTGAATATACCCTTACTCACGATTCTAGGGATATCTCTGGATATTTTACATATACTACGCCATTTAATACTAGTACCTAGATTGATTTAAATATAGATTGTGATTTAATTTTCTATTCAGTCACGAACAATGATTTATGGCCGTGCATTTAAATTTATTTGTTGATATGAGTCTTGTTTACGTAAATCTATTTTTAAATGCTGATGGGTACCTATGTTTTTTTACTATTTACTGTGCAGGAAAACATCGTGATGAAACCCGCGGCTTAGGTCCGCACGTATTGACCATGTCTTTCCTGTGGATTAGGCTGGCTAAGAGGAGAGGATGAGCGGATGATGTAGGTGCTGGGCAAGCCTACTTCATCTAAAACCTGTCCCAGACTAGGATCTGCACTTCATTCATGAACTCATTCATTCATTCATTCCAGTGTGGGCAACAAGAGTAACCACTAGATGTATAAGTCATCCTAATATGTATATGATTGAGATGTTTTATAATATACTACTAGAATATAGTTTAACTTTCGAACAATTTATTTAACCATAACCAAAGTAACAAGAAGGTACCTAAACAGTCCACTTATATTGTAGATCTAGGCACTATAATCATCATTAGTTGTTATAAAAGCGATTGATTTGTTTTTCCGATAAAGTGTAGCAAGTAGATTTTACTATGATAGTATTAGACGGCATTTCATTGTGAAAAAAATCACGTCACGTTTCAATGATTTTTAGATCTATTTCTGTTGTTTTCAAAACTGGTGCCGAACACTAAAAAAATGATAGCGGAAAAATTCTTTACGGGTAATAAGATAAAAACAGCGACACGACGAAAAAACGAACACATATCAAGATAATTATTCCTGACAAAATATAAAATAAATAAATAATACGTGTCGACTTGAGAGTTGAGACCCTTCTTTTTTGTCGATTTACGTAAGTATACAAATTAGTGAACCATCTGAGTGCATAAGTAACGAACTGATAAAACGTGCAGTAGGTAGTGGGAAGTACTTCCGTTAGAACCTTATTAGGCATTATTTATGGTCAAAGGTCCGATGCCTTAGAACTATTTCCGCACAAGAGCACGTAGAAATCTATAAAAATACCTATCATCTTGACAGCCTTCTAATGTTTCCACTGCTCGAACATGGCCTACTCTCGAGAGAGTTATCATCATCATCATGACAGCCTTCTAATGTTCTCACTGCTGGGACACTGGCCTGCTCTCTCTCGAGAGTAATTGTGTCTTAATCCATCACGCCGACCCAATGTGGATTGGTGGATGGCAGTCTTTCGCCG
The DNA here is from genome assembly GCA_951394395.1 of Colostygia pectinataria. NCBI lineage: Eukaryota > Metazoa > Arthropoda > Insecta > Lepidoptera > Geometridae > Colostygia > Colostygia pectinataria. The sequence goes on from OX596362.1 coordinate 9,466,925, forward strand.
TTATGTATCTTATACCGGTATCCTCACGATGTTTTCCTTCACCGTATGAGAGCACTGATATTGCGCACGTAATGTTTTCTAATAGAAAATCCATAGGTGCACGATCGGGTTCAAACTCCCGACCTTTGGATTTGCCGAGGTCACTACCACTAGACCAACAATGCTCTTCAAAATACCTATCAAAACTCCATAAATACATTACAGTTAATCTCTAAATGGGCTACAAATCTTGGCAGTATTTCAACATGGAACCAGTAGTGTTCGAAAGTTCTAATTATTACGAGCCCCAGAAACCCAGAGAGCAATAAAATTATAACACAGCAAGTGAATGTCATCGATCATCGAACTCTGGACCTTGGTAGTGAACGCGAGCGAGGCCCTCTCACTGATCTGTGGCATTGAGAGGAAATCTCGCGCCAAACCTCTTACGCACTGACGGATTGCTTCTACGATATAGGATAGGATCTAGGTTAATGTTAGTCCTTTAATTATTTATTATAAATTTATTAATTATCAATACTTCTATACTAATGTATACGCTCATTCTACACATTTAGAAATTAAGTTTCCCTTTAAGTGAAATGTAAATTTCTTAAGAGAAATAATAAACACTCTTTAAACCGAAACCGAATGTTATAATGAGAGAATATTTGTATTTTTGTTTGTTACGAATAAACCAAAAACTACTGGTTTGATTTCAAAAATTTCTTCACCATTAGAATCTACATTATCCCTGAGTAATATAGGCTATATTTATTACTAACGACCCGGCTTCGCACTTGTGCTTAAGTTTTCATTGCATCCGTGCGAAGCTGGGGTAGATCGGCTAGTAAAATATAATCGAGAGAATAAATTATTGGAAATTGAAGATTGAAACTTTTTTAAATAATTAGAGGTTTGGGGTTGAGTAACAAAAATTATAGAGCTTTTATAATATGAAGAGTAAAGCTCAGTCAGTCAGTCAATCAGTGTTAGATCGTTATGTTGTCGACCGTTGTGGCGCAGCGGGCGCAGGTCCGCCTGCGACGCGGAGGTTGCGGGTTCGATTCCCGCCTCGGGTCAAATGTTTGTACGATCTACAAATATTTGTTCCGGGTGTTCTGGGTATTTTCTTTAAATAATAAAAAATATCTATCTATGTATTGTATTGTATTAAGTGGCTAAATGATTCTGTGTGGATTGTCTAGCATAATTTAATTTATTTATTTATTATTCATTTATGTTTTATTTCCATAGAGCTATCTTTATTTGTTCTAACTAACATAATTTATTTAAATACAATACTTATATTGCTCTTTCTTTATCGCAACATAATTACTACCTTAACAAAATACGGCCATTGCCCTCTAAAAACCTTGCGTAATAAATTGCAACCTTGTATAGCTAGTCAATTTGTGACCTAAAATCATCAAGACTAGCCTTTTCATTTTACCATTGTTAGGACATTGGCTTACTCTCGAGCGAGAGTGATTGATTCGGTCATATTCTACCACGGAATCCCAATGCAAGATTGGATTAGATTGGGGATGGCACAATAAACATTCTGTCTAAACATTTTGCCAAAACGGTTTCGGTTCTTCAAATACGTATATTTGCAAAGGTGGCGTCCTGTGGTGGCGGCGTCAGTACTGTGAATTGCCATTCATTCAGTTCCGTCATCTGTGAGCAAGCCTCAAGCCCCTACTTCTTGCTCTTACATTTATCTAATCAGAAGACTTTTCTTGTAAGTATTTTTTATTTTTGGTAGTCTTATTTTTATGGTAGTTGTAGGTACTTTATTGCTTTAAGAAAAACGTCTACTAAGTTTTTCTTACAAAGTCTTTTTATTGCTTGAAATAGGTGCATGTTGAACATGATTTAGATGGTGTACCAATGTATTCTACAAACAATAATTATTAATATCAATTAACAATAACCAAATAGTGAGTCTTCGGTCCCGAAGACGGCACGTGACTTAAAATAAATTATATGAAGCGTAAGGTAGCTAAATGTTTCGTTTATCGTTCTGGGTTCGTTCAGCTTCGAAGATATTTTCATGAGGCCATGCAGCACTCACCTACATGCGTGATTTATTTGCGCGCAGATATTTTTGGAGTAGGGCGTGCAGTTTTAGACTGAATTGTCTTTGCATAATATTGTATCTAGGTATAGTAAATAATCTGCAAATCATAGATATGCAGTTGGAGTTGGAGCCAGTCGAATAAAGCTGTGACAAGTTTTCTTCTTCTTTTTTTCTTGCCAAACCATGGAATCGGGAACACTTTAGAGGCTTAATACCTTTTAAATTTATGTTTTTAATGTGTAGTGTGAAACTGTATTGGGGTGGGATGTCCTATAATATAAAAACAAATAAAAATAAAAGAAGACGACAAGCTGTCACAGTTGACCCCATTTTGTCAAATCCCAAAAACAAACCTTACACGGATATTTCAGCGCTATGCGGGCACTTTACCTATCTCGGCTAAGACAAGGCCAGAATAGCACACAAACAATAGAATAGAACACTGCCTCTTTGCCTAGTATCTATGATGACGTTTATAAGTAATGTTAATTGGTAACTTAATCTCTTTCTTTGTTCTAACGTTAGTCTGTTTACGTTAGGTCATAAGTGGTTGATGGTTCATCTAAGACGTCCGGCCTATCTACGTGTCTCGGCATCACTACCCAACAAGGAAATATACACTTTAAACCGACGGCTCTTGCTCTACTTTCATATAACGAACTTTGCAAGCCTGAAAACTTGTCAGTGCAAAGTGTTTGATGAATGAAAATAGATTGCAGCCGCATTTTGTGTCTCTGAATGTAGCACCACGCGTAGTGTCTTACATGTAGGTATACTTTGTCCGGTGTGCGGCCCGCCTAACGCTTTAAATGACAGTGGCCTTGTTGAAATTCTATAGGTGTAATCTTTGTATTAACAAACTGAATTGGTGGTGGTCTTAACTGGCTTAAAACCTAGCTAGGGCGACTAGCTAATCAATTTAGTACCAGAAGTACTAGACAGTACCAGAAGCTGTAAGTTTTATAGGGGCGCGGGGTGAATTCCGAATGATGCGGGGGTTGTAACAAGGTTTTTTTTTACATTGTAAAACTCACAGGGAGATTCGAAGTGATACCTTTTTCAATTCATTAACTTAATTTTATCAAAAGCCAATTTTTTGTATTTTATATTTTTTTTTATTATATAAAAAAATAGCGCTTTTTATGAATGCTGGCAACACAGAACCAGATCAAATTGATTAGTAAAGAAGTATTTGGTTTGTCTCTAATTATTAAAAAAATACCTAATGGTAATTTTTTTTTACAAAATATAATAAATTGAAGATCTAAAAAGACCTTCCAATAAAGCTGGTGCTTGCAAGATGACATTTGATAAGAGTTCTGACTCCTGAGTTTTGTAAAGAACAGTATAGGATGAACAGGATCTTGGGTGTAAGACATGGTCCAGTTACATTGCAGTTTTTTTATAAAAGCTTGTGTTTGATGATGGCTAAGATGACATTCTATTGCAGTAAGCACTTACAGATTCCAGGGTCTGATGATGGACAAAATATTGAACTACTGACGGTAGAACTTATAACTGAATAATACTGAATATAATAATATAAGAAAACTGGTATGAGGATTTGAATTTTTTATATAATTACATTTATAAGAAACGACTCTATTTCGATATTACGACTCTACAATACAAATGAGTGATGATTTTCTACTTCTTTATTGAAAGTGTGTTAGCTAATGAACAAGTACCTAGGTAGTTAACTGCTTTAGGTTGATAGGACACGTTCGTTGTGTGAAATTACTATAATAGCCTAAGTGTTTATGCAAAATATCCATTATGTCGTAGAAAACGAATATTACTTATAACTATGACTATAACTAGGTATGTAAGGTATTTATCGAGGTGATAAGGTGTTCGCTGGTTCAGGTTCTATTAGTTTTGTAGTTTCTATGTGGAAATTATGAAAATGTATTTCTAAGTGTCTTTCATACTTTTATGGGAAAATACGGCGTATTATCAGTATGATGCATTTTTTTGATACCTATGGGTGTAAATTTACAAGTCTTGCGTTTATGTAATTTTACCTGTCGAAGGTATAATTTTTTTTGTCCGTGGTCAGCTCTACCATTGTTAAATAATAATTTTATTTAGCTGTTACTAAATGAGACTAAATATTTAATTAGGTGGGTTAAATTTTCTATTTTAATAATAATAATTTATTAATAGATTCGTTTTTAATTATGTGGATAAGTAGTATTTACATAAGTACCTAGGTAATATTCTTTTTTTCATACAATTTTATAAGTTTTATTACCTATAAAAGTTACTTAATTATTTTCATAATGAATTTCATAATTAGTAGTTTTTTAAAGTAGGTTATTATTTTTATTCAGAATGGATTTCAGGTTCATAGTACATTGAGTTCCGTAGGAGCACAACTATCTATTTATCTTACCGTGTATTTGTCGATCCTGGCATTATCCCGTTCGAAATGTCCCTCCTTCAGGTTCACAATACTCCTGGCACTTGTAACAGCCATATTGAAATATTAAAAAAAAACAATGAGATCTGTCACTATTCGCGCGAAGGGTTGGGTTCGGCTCTCCCGCGCTCCGGTTGGATCGCGTCGAGATTCCAAGTTTGAATGGTTGCGAAATAGCGCGCTTCTCTATTTAAAAGCTGTACTAGATTGCAGTGCCTGTATAAAGCCTAGATCTACGATATTGCGCCTTGCGCTCTCCCGTGCCTTTGCATTATTCTACAATGTTGCTAGTTGGAATAAATAATACTAATTTATAAGGCCTACTAGATGAAAGTTGTTGTCAAATGAAAATCTGAACATTCTGTTTCAGCTTTCAGTAGATTTTTACACTACATGTATAGGTATATTTAAAATTTAACAAACAATATAATTATTGTACTATACTAGGTACAGTGCATAAATATACAAATGATGATGATGATGACTACATTGGAATATGCAGGGTATAAAAAAAACTACCTACAGTCAATCAAATTGATTAATAGGCTAAGGACCTTTCACACTAAAATCTATCCACCACGCGATGTACCTATCTGCGTTTATTGATGACGTTTTTTTAGTTTAAAAAGGTTATACAGTGACCATAATTTAGATTGATTGGCTGTACGTGTATCAAATCAAATGTTATTTATTTGCCTCTAAGTATGGGAAGTAGAAATATTAGTTGTTCTTAGGTCTAGATTGTATTAAGTACTCATACTTTTGCTTTTGTTTTGAAGCGTGCAAATATTAAATACTTATTATTATGGTCGGGTTTCATGTTAAAATTCATTAATATTTTAAAAATCATTAAAAAAATAGCTTAAATCTGAATGTCAGTAAAAGTACTTATCTAGAACAATAATTATAAAAATGCAATACTTAAGCAAAGTTAAAACAATAAATAAAATGTATCAAGTATTACAATAAAAATTAAAAATAAAATACAATTGTCAAATTATTAAAATGTTGATTGTTCTTTTTTAGTACCTATTATAATGTTTATCTAATTTAAAAAAATATTACCTATCATGATCTTGATCGTGAGTATCTACCTACTCGTATATAACTGCATATTATTTAGAATCCGCTATAAATTATGAAACATAACAGCTTTATTTAGTGCAAGTTATCATTGAATAATAATGAACTTTAAAAAATAAAATATGGTAGGTTGACTTTTATTGATAGACAATAATGACTTTACAATCAACTATCTAAATATAGAAAATCGTCGCGTTACTAACTGACTGACTGACACAAAAACACTGCTTAAACGGTAGGTCTGCAATTTGTTGTAGCAGTCTTTCGTACAGCGACGTATTTTATTTTTATTTTTATCCACAAGTAGCAACATTATAGCTGCAGCCAAGTTTTGGACTGACATCTTGTTCACGGAATAGTTCCTTGCTCACGCGAAAAGATAGACGCTTATGAGTCGTCAATGATTGCTTCAAAATAATAATTAAACGTTTGAGTGAGAAGGGCGATTCAATCATATTGCGCAATAAAAATATTGTGCAAACTTATTGTAGGGTCCGCCTTACGCTAAGAAAGGAATTACCGAAATTCAACTCCTATAAACGCAGAGGGTAGAAAAAGTTTGCATGAAAAAACTTGCACTGGGCGTTCCACTAAGTCTATTTTACTTGTCATGTTGTACATTTACTAAAATTCCTTTTAATTAAGTATATACTTATTCATAATTAATTCATGAACATGGATTATTATTATTAGGTGTTCTGAACATAAAGAGATAGTTGGGTATGTACTTAATGTGTGTTCGTTCTGTATAGGTAGGTGGTTTTATACAGGGTGGTCTAAATAAACATAGACTTAAACAAAAAGAAAAAAATATATTTCTCAGATTTAGGGGTAACCATAAATACCCCATTATGATACAGATTTTTTAGATATCTCAAGTTATGATTTTTAAATGTTTTTGATTTAAGGTAGAAAAGTTTAAAACTGAAGGTACAAAAAAAAATTTAGAATTTTTTGAACATAATTACTTACAATAAAATTCAAAAATTGCAAAAAGGGTGACAAATCACACTTTTATGTGCGATCTGCTACCTTAAGGGGACCAAACTAGGTGACAGATATATTTATATTATATAATCCCATTTATCGATGATCTAAAGTGATAAATTTGTGCTTGAGAGAGTCAAAGTTGAATTTTCAATGAAATATCTAAAAACCATGACCCATGATTTGTGGGTTCTTAAAAACTTTCAGAGACTCTAGCTTTCATAATATCACATAAAATGTGCTGATCAAAAGCTTTGCTGCAAAAGGATTTGCTGAAATCGGCCCTCAATCACAGGATGGTACCTACTTACTAAGGTGAGAAAAAAAAGCAATTTGATCCAAGTACTTAAATGATTATTTTCTTGCCTTGAATTATTTTTTATTATTGTTTTTCAATTAAAATAAAAAATATATTTAAAACTAGTTGACTGCGCCACTTAAGATTGCCATTCTGTTGTGCACATTTCTGGATAAATCGGCTACAAAAGATTTCAACGCGCACCCAATAAATTTAACGGAATAATTAGGTACCTACTTATTGCAAATTTGCATATTCATAGAGGCAACTTAGTTAGGTAGGTATTGTCACTCACAGTAGGTAGTAGGTACTTCTGTACATATATAAATAATACATATATTTCTATATACTTCCGGGATATAAAGTAGTATGTTATTCCAGAACTTAAACCTCTATATCTACTTAACATTCCAAATTTCATCACAACCAGTAAAGTCGTCACGGAGATACGGATACACACAGACTTTTGCATTTTTAAGTAAAAGTAGATTTTTTTTTAAATTATTTTGTGAATAAGTGTAGGTACTTAACTTACCTTATGATTTAAAAAACCATGCTGGTGATTTTACATTCAGTTATGTGATTCTGAAAAATCGTTATCGTGTTAAACGCTATAACATTTTGGCCACTATTTTTGTACAATATGATACGCCCCTTGAACTTTGCGTAGAAATGAAAAAAAAAACAGAGTGCAGCTTCTATTCAAAGCTGGTATAATACTCGCTTTCATAACTCTAGCAGTGTTGCCTTTGAACTTCATAAAGGTAGATACAACCCTCTACTAAAAAGGAAACATGGACTTACGAAACCTTTTCACTAAGTAGATATGGCTCTAGTCGTAAATAAAAGTGCATTCTGTCACCCCAGGTTGATAAAACTGGGTGACAGGTGTTAATAATCCGTATTAACAGCGAACGATTCCCGCCTGCCGTCCCACTTCCCTATTTCCCATTTCCTATTCAAGCTAACCAAAAAATCCTATTAGAACAACTCAATATTAAAAAGATGTATTTGCGAGAAAAAAAAACAGTTTTCCCCTGCTTTATTTGGAATCCAGTACCTATACTTGATAAAAAAAACTACATATACGTACATATGTAGTTACACATACATACTACGTAACTTTGGTAGTTTTCCATTTCATCCATGCAGTCAAATGGCACGCAGCCCCACCACCGCGTTTGGAGTAGGCGCCTCATTTTGTTATTGAACTTGAACATAAAACTTTCGATAAGTGAAGTACCTACCTACTGACATATAAAACAAAAAATCAGTTGACGTTATTAACGCGTACGCACGTTGCTGTAATTAAACAGGCTTCCGTGACAATGAAAATGGATAATGGAGTCGATTTTATTGCGACTCGATACGTAAATATTTGAATTACATTGATCATATATAATTTTTTGACAGTGGATAAAATATAACTGTAAAAACTGTTATTTAGATTAAACTAATTAAATTTTATAAATATTAACTCGCTGGTGGCTCTATATTTTAACAGAAAACCCCATGTTTTGGGACCAGTAGCGACCTTCTATTAATGGCAGATTTAGATAAAACCTCGCACACATCATCATCTGACCGTATGCGGGTTCTATTTCCGCTGCAGGACAAAGAGAAGCCTCGCAATTACTCACAAAACCAACTACCTACGTGCCAAAAAAAATATCATTGACTATCTTCTATTGAGAATCTACAAAAAAATATCCATTATTTTGTACCTTCTTGTTTGTTTTCCATTTTGCATTCATCAGAGCACGTGTGCGCTCCGCTGAACGTAGAGAAAAAATCCCCTTTGCTCCATATTTGCTTAGGGCTCAGTATGGTTTTGGTAAAACCCATTATGCCCATAATCCTAAAAGTAACTGCCACTTTAGCAGCTTGTCATTTTTGTGCAATGAGCAAAGTCGATGGATTTTAAAGACACATTGGCTAACAAAGGTTTATGAATAAAACCCATAGTTATAACGCTGAAGAGTGCACGAAAGAAACTCCTTTGAGGCACACTCGAAAGAACTAGCAACACGAGTACTATAGTACATTATGGTACTAGTGTGTAACATTGGTGATTACCGCTGAGGCGCCGAGGACGGTAATCATCAATACACACGTGTATCATACGACGTTTTTCAACACACTTGTGAATAAAATAACAAAAAAAACTCATAATAAAATAACAAAAAAAATCTATAACTCACTAGTGAGTTATAGCAATGAAAAAGTCATAGTTTGATTATGGGTGTCATTCTGTCCCTAATTGCGATGACCATAGAGCCACTTTATAAGCAAGCGTGTTGAAAAGGTATTTTAATACGGAACCAAAAACTACCGGTTTGCATGTGTGGAACCTAGAACACAGCAGTTAACATTTATGTTTCAGGCTTCACACATGCAAACGTGTCTTTACAAACGTAAATAATGAAAACTTTTGCTACCTATGTAGAAGTGAATGAAAACTTGAAGGGTTACCATTTGTTTTTACCAACAAACTAAAAGAAAACCGTCTAATTTAAAGGTATTATGTAATTAGTTAATGTTGTTTTACTTGTAATGTTAGACCTAAACCTTTTATGTGGGTACTTAAAAGCAGTACCGTAGTAACTTATAGAAATGAAATGAAATGATTTATTTTGCTAGAAGTACGGTTACATAAGGTCTTACTGTTTACGTAAGTATAAGTGTCACACACTTCACCGTTTGACTCGGCATGCAAAAATATAAATTTAAAATAAAAATACAATTTAGAAAGAACACAACGAGAATTTAGAATGATTAATTAGTAGTATGTCAAGTTATATAATAATAAAAATGTCAAGTTTTAAAAATTAAATTATTATTTTTCACTATAGTTTAAAAAATCGTTTACACTATAAAAATATTTTTCAGTCAAGAACACTTTTAGCTTCTGTGTAAACTTTTTTAGGGGTAAATTAGTTATGTCAACCGGTATTTTATTAAATATTCGTCCACACATCACGAAACTGTTGTTTTGATATAAAGTCGTTTTGGGTACTCTAGACAAAACAATTCTGTCTGGGTCCCTGACACTTCTCGGGTAAATATCTCGAGCTTTAGTAAAAAGATGATTATGCTCTTTGACAAATTTAGCTGCTTCTAAAATATACATGCTAGGCAACGTTAATAACTTTAGGTTTAGAAATATTGGCTTGCACGATTGCCAGGGGGGTATGCCTACAATTGCTCGAACACATTTCTTTTGAGCTATGAAAACTCTGTTTGAGTCGGTTGAGTTTCCCCAGAGTACGAGACCATATTTTAGCACTGAGGCTACATAACCGTGATAAGCCGTAAGTATTGTGCTATGGTTTGAGGTTTTGCGAAGTTTGTATAATGAAATTTTCGAATTAGAATGGATTTTTCACTCCATGGGCCGAGCGATCGCAGGACGACAGTGGACGATGTAAGATCAAGATCAAGATCGTCCGTCATGGGATTCTTTAGAGGCATTATGTCCAATTTTGGACCTCTATTGGTTGATGTAATGTTTGCATCTAAGATTTCAACTGGGTCTTGGAAAGAACGACGACGAGGGACGAACAGATTGTCGAGCTCCACGACAATAAACCTTTTTTCAACACACTTGCTTATAAAGTGGCTCTATGGTCATCACAATTAGGCACAGAATGACTATATATAACTATAACTCACTAGTGAGTTATAGTTTTTTTTTGTTATTTTATTCACAAGTGTGCTGAAAAACGTCGTATGATACACGTGTGTATTGATGATTACCGTCCTCGGCTATCTTAAGAAGAAGGCTATCTCAATGGCGCCTCAGCGGTAATCACCAATGTTACACACTAGTACCATAATGTACTATAAATTACTGTGTGGGTTGTGCAGTATTATTTATTTATTTATTTTACATACATAAAGGTAACTACGAACATTATTATAGACAAAAAATAAAGTAACCTGAGGTGTTTTAGAGTTCTGTCTGAAGGACGGTAACTTTGAGCCATACCCACTGTCCGGAACACTTTTTAGGTTAGATTCCCCGTGTGTTCCCGATGTCCCCATTAACCGTGTCCCCGTTAATGGGGTACAGTAGGATTTTAATAAAACTATTACCTATGGATCGTTTTTACATTCAGGATACACGGTTGAAGCGTTTTATCTACAGGTACAATGCTCTTATTCCAATCGATGTCGAAACGAATTCACAAAGGACGTTCAAGCATATATTTGTAACAGTTTTTAATACAAAACTGTCCACTACTTATGATTTACGCTCATAAAAAGGTAATTCACGTATTTATCAGCTTCGATTCTTTTTTTTTTATGGCAGCTTCGATTCAACTTTCAATCACATTACAATTTTAATGTAATTTCAATAATTAATTGTCATATTTATGACATTTTACGACAGTTGATATCAAGACAAGATTGGAACTTGTTATCAACTATTTTTTATTACACGAATTGCTCTACAGTTCTGCTATGCACTGTAATTACTTAGGTACCAGAAAATATATTATTACGTACCTAGTGCTTTTGACATTAACTTGTTATTAATTAATTTCAGACTTAAGTAAGTATACGGCGTTTTAGAAGAGATATTTTAAGATACTTTTGATTAGCAGTCGACATTGAAGCGCATGCGCAAATTTATTAATCTCTAGTTTTTTCACAAGAGAGCAATGTGTGTGACCAGTTTACATAAGGAAGTAAATGCTTTATTGTAATGTTAGGATGCGGATATGAGCGCAAGACAACAATCAATACCTAACCTATGGATATAAAGCAAAAAACCGATCTATAAATAGATTATGTACTAGGTACCGTAGAATGTATTTTTGATTGGCACTTTGTGCCGGCTAAAACAAAAAGATCCCTTTTTATTTCTGAGTAAGCTAATAAAAGGCATTCAACGATTTCGCATGGAGTTATTTTTAAAACATTTAGTTTTTTCCTTTTTTTTACTAAATTAAAAAAAAAACGAATTTTGAATTCTTACCCTAGTGCCCTAAGTAAAAACTTGTTTACGAGAGATCTAGACTATACTAGGTATGATACTTTGTAGAATACCAGCGTAAAATGATAGAGTCATTCCCAGAGATTGCAATCAGACATTACCTATTACAAAACAAAGCTCAAACGACGCACGATTCAAGGAAATCAAAATTCGAATAATTTACTAAAAATAGAACATAATCGGCAAGACATTTGTTTATTTCCTATTCTATTTATAGTTTAGTATCAATGCCCTCATAATTTGCGAGTCGGAGCCAGTTTTTGACTTTGTAATGTTAAAAAAACTTTTTGAGTCAGAAACCGGTTAAAATAAATTAGCATGAGTGATTTTGATTTTGGATATTATGTGGGTCAAGTTGAGAGAAAAACATTTGTGTTTTAAAATTAAGTATTAGTTAAGTAGGTAGGCTTGTTTTTTTTTAATATAAACAAGGAAGTACTTCCTACATATTGAAGAATCGAATTTATCGATCAAAAGTAATCAAAGCTTTGGAAGAGCAAACAAAATAAATTTTGTGCAGTAAGCAAATATAAAAAAAAAACCTTCCTTCGTCGAAGTTAACCGAAGCCAGAAAATTACAAGAAGTCATGGTTTTTACTCAGAGAAAATACCCTGAGACTTTTGATAGAAAAAGCATAGAGCTTTGTATTACCACACGTGCTTTAGTTTTTAAAAACTTCCACACGGAAGGCTAGGTACCTACCTAACCTACCTACCTCTTACTCTGCTCTTTATTATGCAGTATTATAGCTTGTAAAAAGATACAATATTAAAAAAATCGAAGGTTTTTATTTGGCATAATTTATTATTTCCTAATGCTAATCTTGATTGATAGCCTGGTGTGCTTACTAAAAATACCGTAAGGACATGTAAGTAGGCGAGAGTATAGTTCGCACAGCGGATCTAGGCTTCCGTGAAGTTAGCCGTTTGTGATGCGCAAAGACAATTTAATTAGAAAAAGCTCCATTACGCATCGAAACGGCTAAATTCACGACGGCCGAGATCCGCTGTGAGAACTATAAATGACCTTTCGATTGGGCACTTCAAGGAGGATTTACTATCCTCGAGTCCATCATTGTTAAGCATGAGTAACCCTTTATAAAGAGGTGGAATCTGCTTCCATATTCTTGCATATTTGTTTATTTAACCAATCTACTTTTTAAAACGAGGTGTTTGGTTATTTACATGTCATGTTTCTTGACAATGGTGAAGTCGGACTACATAGCATTGCTACCTCGGTGGCCCGGTGGGTTGCGTGCTCAGTCGAAAAGCGAAAGAATGGGTTCGGTTCTCGCTGTGGGATATATTTGAATGATCTGTAAATATTGTTACAGGACTTCTGTTCGTCTTCGTTTCTATGTATTTGTATGTTTTTACAAAAAAGTGTTACTGGTTTTCATAGAACCTAACAAAGTAAATCTTGTAGCTATGCTATTTGCGGTAAATGTCGCTGTGTAAAAATGACCGCCAACCGGCCTTCCAAGGGAGTTTTTTTATTTTTAATTATATGATCGCAAAGTCTACAAGCTCAGGCTACAAGGTTTGGTACTGTCACGTCTTCGGGCTCTAAATAAAAGTAATGTCAGGACATGACAACTCTGGTGCACCGATCGTGTCTTGGGCACCATTGACATGTCTAGCAGCTTGATCGCAAGGGCATCTGCATTTAGATTACTTTATCGATATCGTACTTATATCCTAGTCCACTGTCGGTAGTTTTGGGATAATAGAAAAATCCACAGCCGGGTTTCAAACCCCCAGGCGAGGTCATTACCTTCACCTGGTGGTAGGAGTCTTTAGCAAGAGTCCGTCTTGGTGGGTACTGGGTACCACCGCAGTGCCATTCTACGTTCACCTAGCTTTATGACGTTTCAAAATTATCCTTGTGATTTTATTGAAATAAATCATTTTTGACTTTGACTTTGACTACCTCCAAGCAGTAGTGTGCAAGCATTAATGTGTTTCGTTCATTACTCGATTTGAAGGGCACTGTAGCAAGTGAAATTACACAAGGTCTCGGGGTGATAAGCGCAGGGCAGTTCCACGCAGAACTTAATTGAACCCTAAGTTTTGGGTGGCACTGCATCTGTTATGGTTAGGCGTGGTGCTTAACAACAGACAGGCAGGTCTTGATCGTCATGTCACTTGCTGACATAAAAACTACCACTAGACCAGGTATTAGTAGTGGATAGGGCTATACATAATCTACCACGCGCACCTAGTGAATGGAGTCAGGTTATTTTTATTATTATATTTTTATTTCTTGGGAAAACCAACAGCGGATAAAACTTTATATACTATCTTATGACAAAATAGGAAGCCATTAATAGGTTTTTACGTTTAGAATACTCATAGCGAAAGAACAAAGTAAGAGCTACTCGCTTAAACAATCGTAATGTTTTGTGGAAGACAGCTTATAAATTTAACAATTGAAATATGAAAATAAAAAAAATAAAAAGTAATTACGTAATCATCATCACCAACAAAAAACTCTCTGCCTAACCGCTGTCTGTTATGCAAACATTTATCCCGAAACGGGGATCAACCCGCAACCTCTCGTTTCTCAACCGGGCAATAACCCAACGGGCTTCCGAGGTCGTCCAATAAATCAATAGGTAAGACTCACGAAGGTTCACGTTTTTATTAACATAAACTTACGTAGCTAGGTAATTATGATAGGTTACCTTACCAACTAGATTACGATTGAATTAATCTCTAAGACTAAGTTAATCTAGGTTCATTAAAGGTATATGGAGTTACCTAAGTACCAACACATCATCCACTTCATAAATCCGTCATCACTTTAATAAAGCCTGCAATTACTGCCACTGAACTATGTTGTTACAACAATTAATTATAATAAATTCCCAGTAATCAACTGTCGTTACGTTTAATAGTTTTATTGCATTTTATAACACTAGTAGGTACTTAGTCCCTATGTAGTGAACTAGTGACTAGTTTACAATGTATCTACCTAGGTAAGGTTATAAAAGTAAGTGATTAGTCTGAGACAGACACTAACTCGGCTTATGTCCGAATACTTAGTAGATAACTAGGTAGGTACCTACCTAGGTATTGCAAATATCGCGTGCTGAAAACCGGAGCTTCGGAGTACCTACAACGAAATCTCACGTGTTGCACAGTGACAGTGATAAAAGCCTAAAACACATAGTTTTCGCTTTTCCTGTTAAGGTACCTACGTACCGCGGAACCCTAAAAATAGCCGGAACTAATGGTTTTTCCAGAAACTTTACGCTCATAATGTGACTATTGTGAGTTTTTAGCTATTGTAGGCTTATTGAGCATAGAGGCTTAGAATAATAACACGCATAAAAATGGTATAAAAGCGATTGCAAATTTAGCAGTAGGACCCGAGTGAGCACTAAGGCGCTTTTTCCGTTCGCCAGCTTGATGCTCGATAGCGAAAGCTCAATCTGAATGCTTAGCACGAAAAACTCGTTTGACAATCGTAAGCGTAACCGTATCGTCCAACTGTCAATATTTTATGGGATATTTTACAGCGCCTCTATCGTGCATTATATGAACTACAAAAATCCCATACAAATAGACAGCTCGACGATAAGTTTGTCAAACGGTTTTCGTGATTCACCTCCGAGTTTACTGATATAGCTCGCAATCAGCCCGCTAATCCGGATAGTTATCGGATATCTGCTTACTGTTTTTCTAAATAATTTCCGAGAGGCAACTGATTCGAGGCACGTCAACACAGAGACGTCAGAGCCGATTCGTAGATTTCCATTAGGTACATGTATCTACCTACCTACTTCTGAAGGACATGTCTTTGCACAACACCTAAGGTGTAGTTCTCTCAGCGGACCTATAAAAAAATAAACAGCGGTTGTATTTCTACACCAGCGTTGCCAGACGCCCCGATTTTTAAATCAAGATTC
The DNA here is from genome assembly GCA_951394395.1 of Colostygia pectinataria. Classification (NCBI taxonomy): domain Eukaryota; kingdom Metazoa; phylum Arthropoda; class Insecta; order Lepidoptera; family Geometridae; genus Colostygia; species Colostygia pectinataria. The sequence continues at coordinate 9,482,687 of OX596362.1, forward strand.
TACACCTACAGCAGTAGTAAGATAAATGTAGAAGAAAAAAAATGGTAATGAGGTTTAACCTAGTTAAAGTTCTCTCGGCGGATCTAGCCGTTTGTGATGCGCCAAGACAATTTAGTTAGAAAAAAGCTCCTTTGCGCATCGAAACGGCTAAAAAATACCTAGGTACCTGTCACATAGAGTCTACGGAACGCAACTGTCAGAATGACAGTTGGAGTTTTCCCGCCGGGATCGGAGATCTAACCTCAACACACTCCACGCATAAAAGCAGTCGTTATCTATTTACAGAGTTACAACAAACTATTGTGTCTAAAACATTTACGTACTTAATAAACTATTAACCGTTACGCATTCTTTATTTACATACATAACAGAATGGCGCAGCCGAAAGTGAACGAATAGTTATTGAAAACAGTTATTAAAAGTGTGAAACTGTGATCCTTTCCTATACTACCCGGTGATCCCGGGGCTTCCCTTAATCCAGTGATGATTGCCCGCTTCACAAAATCCTTATTCCTATACAAACATGGAAGCACAACTAGGGCATTTGATGTTACAGCTGGTGGAAACGCTAAAGGGTATGCAAACTACACAAGTAAGCCTACAGGAGGCAATGGTGAGTCAAGCAAATACAACGAAAAATAATATCGGAGGCATACAATTACAAGCCTATGATGAAACAAATGAATCATTTGATAGTTATATACAAAGATTACAAAATTACATTAACCTAAAAGATGTTACAAATCCAACTACAAAGACACAAATATTTCTCAACTGCATTGGCCCAAAGTACTACCAAGTATTGAAAAACATAACAGCACCTGAGACACCTGAATCAAAGAAGTATGATGAGTTGGTGAGGGTCCTAAAGAATCATATTGCACCTGAACCCGGTGAAATTGCTCAACAACATAGATTCTGCCTGAGAGCGCAAAATGAACATGAATCAATAGCCAATTATGTGGCAGGACTTAAAGAAATTGGAGGAAAATGTAATTTTGTGTGTACAAGCTGTTCAAAATCTACATTTGAAACCCACTTGCGTGTACAATTTGTCCGAGGTCTCCGGTGCACAGAAACAAAAGAAAGATTACTACAAGAATCTCCTACAACAAGGTTTGATGATATCATAAAAATTGCCTTGGCAATAGAGACATCTAAACTAGATAGTAAAACAATGGTACACGAAAGCATGAGTAGCATAAATAAAATATCTGCCAAGAAAAATACATACAATAGAAACTCATACCAGGCAAAGAAAAATGAAAATACAAATGAAAAGGAATTTCAATGTTACAGATGTGGTAAAATCAACCATAAAGCTATAGATTGCAAACTAAGTTGGGAAAAATTACATTGCAAGAAGTGCAACAGGAAGGGACATGTACAGTCAGTTTGCTTCAAGGGAGTGAAACAGTTGGAGATTCAAGAAGAGTATGATGGTGGATCTGAAGAGGAAATATTTGAAATACATGAGATACAGGTGACAAATAACAATGAGAAATTTACAATCAAACTAAAATTACAAGACAAAATACATACATGGGAATTAGATACCGGAGCTGCGGTAACTACATGTTCAGAGGAATATTACAAAATGTATTTCAAAAACTTACCACTACAAAATACAAAAATAAAACTGAAAACATATACAGGGGAAATTATACAACCTATGGGAACATGCACAATACAAATAAAGCACAAAAGCAAAGAAACCGAGGGAAGATTATTTGTAATAAATAGAAATGTAGACCCAGTAGTGGGTAGAGAATGGATACGGAAACTAAACCTAAACTTCGAAGTAAACAAGATAGATACAGTAGAAAATTTATCAGAAGAAAAATTCAAATCAAATTTAACAAAGCTACTAGAAGAATATGAAGAATTATTTGTCGATAAGATTGGAGAAATAAAAGACTATCAAGTGTCATTTGCATTAAATGATAATGTTACACCAGTATTCCTAAAACCTAGACCAGTACCCTTTGCACTTAGAGAGAAAGTAGAGAAAGAAATTGACAGATTGGAAGAACAAGGAATAATAGAGAAAGTCACTTATTCAAAGTGGGGAACACCAGTGGTTCCAGTTGTCAAACCGAATGGAAATGTTCGATTATGTGCTGATTATAGATCAACTTTAAATAAAAACTTACAGAATGATAACTATCCCATTCCAAGAATAGAAGAAATATTCTCCAAATTGAGTGGAGGGAAATACTTCTGCACATTGGATATAAACCAAGCATACCTTCACATGAAAACAGATGCAAAGACAGCGGAAATGCAAGCAATTAGCACATGCAAAGGTACATACAAGGTACATAGATTAATGTTTGGAGTAAAAATTGCCCCAAATCAATGGCAAAGATACATGGATCAAACCTTGTCCGGAATGACAGGCACAGCATGTTTCTTTGATGACATAGCATTACAGGGAACTACATATACAGAGTTATTAGATAGAATAAGGAAGGTATTTGAAAAGCTACGAGAATGTGGGTTGCATTTAAATAAGAAAAAGTGCCAATTTTTTCAAAAAGAAGTGACTTACCTGGGACATATGATAAATGAAGAAGGGCTACACCCGACTCAAGAGAAGGTAAATGACATCATAAACAGTCCCTGTCCAACTGACATTTCTTCACTACGGACATTTCTAGGTATGGTGAACTACTATCAGCAATTCATACCTAACATGGCATCTAAACTGAACCCACTATATCAGCTTTTACAGAAGAATGTTAAATTTATATGGTCTAAGGAATGTCAAAACTCATTTGAATCATTAAAGAAAGAAATTTGCAGTGAAAAAGTATTAACACCATTCCAGGTAGACTTACCAGTGACACTGGCTACCGATGCATCCCCTACAGGGTATGGAGCCGTGTTATCCCACATCATGCCAGACAGAACAGAACGACCCATAGCTTTTGCCTCAAAGTCCTTATCAAAAGCAGAAAAAGGATACAGCCAACTGGATAAGGAAGCAGCTGCATTGATATGGGGATTAAAAAAATTTTTTCAATACTGCTATGGAAGAAAAATTACATTGATTATTGATAATCAACCGCTGTCAAGAATATTAAATCCAGATAAGGTTTTACCTACTACAACCGCTATAAGACTAGTGCATTATGCTAATTATTTGGCAGGGTTCAATTATGAAATTAAAGTAAGGAAGACTACAGAACATGCAAATGCAGACTACTTTTCAAGACTAGAACATACAATGAATAATAAAGAGAAACTTACAGATGATGATATATTTTACTTAAATCAACTCTCAATACTGCCAGTTACAATGAAGGAAATCAGACAAGCTACAGCTAAAGATGCAGAACTAAGACAATTATTACAAGAAATTCAATCAGGAACAGGAAATACATCTAGACTACATGAATTTTCATTGCAAGACAAATGTATATTTTATGGAACGAGGATTGTAGTACCAAAAGAGCTTCAACAGCAATTACTTCAAGAACTACACACAGCTCACACTGGAATAGTTAAGATGAAAGCACTAGCAAGAAGTTATGTATGGTGGAAGAATATTGACGTGGATATAGAGAGATTGGTTAGAGAGTGCAAAACATGCTGTCTACTACAGAGGAACCCGACAAAAGTACAAATACATAGCTGGGAATACCCCAAAGAACCATGGAGTAGAATTCATATTGATTATGCGGGTCCATTCTTGAACAACTATTTTCTTGTGGTGGTTGACGCTTACACGAAATGGCTAGAAGTAATACCTACTACAACTATAACAGCTACAGCCACAATCAATATTTTAAAAAACTTATTCTCTACATTTGGTTTACCTATTACAGTTGTTTCAGATAATGGAAGGCAGTTCCGCTCTGAGGAAATGATGAAATTTTTAGCAGAAAATGGAATACAATCAAAATTTACAGCACCATTCCATCCATCTACAAATGGACAAGCAGAAAGATATGTGCAAACATTTAAAAATAAACTCAAAGGCATGCAAAATGAAAGAGGAACTCTACAGGAAAAACTGTTAAAATTTCTTATGATGTACAGGAAGACACCCAACAGTACTACAGGGATCAGTCCAGCAGAAATGATGTTTAAGAGATTATATAGAACCAAGATAGATCTAGTTAAAAGAGATACTACTGCAGAAATAGAAATGAAAATAAATAATGAACATATAATACAAAACAAAGAATTTGAGGAAGGAGAGAATGTACAGATAAGATTTTACGATTGTAACAAATGGAAATTCGGAATGATAATAAATAGAAAAGGAAAATTACATTACGAAGTGAATGTTGATGGTAGGGTGCACGTACGCCATATTGACCAGATAAGAAAAACATCTTGTAAAGAAAAGAATGAAAATTATTTACCTACACTACCGGACGACATACCAAGTAATGTTAGAGATACAAAAGTTCCAGCAAAGGAGCAACAACCACCTGAACGGTTACAACAAAGCTCCTTGCCTGCACCTATACAGTCTGAAACAGAACCATCTAACCAGGAGATATCGAAATCTACTGATGAAACTCGTAGGAGCTCTATCATGCTTGAAAACCCTATTGAGGTGCCACCACCGACGCCGCTACCTTCGGTAGAGCCAGTCCGGCGTAGCAGTCGAGTAAGCTGCCGTCCGCTAGCTAAAACGCCGTTAAGTGACATGTGGTCAAATTTCACTTTTAAATGCCATGTTATAAAGCTCGAAATTCTCTATCGACCTGTCTTGGAACTGTGTTCCTATCGTTTATAGTTTTCGAGTTACAGAAAGTAAGAAAGCGGCAAACTGACACTTTTATTTCTAATTACAATTCTAAACAGTCGTTAAGTAGCATTACTTGGCTTAAACGCAGTTACAGTTGCTTAACGTTTCCGTAATATGAAAACTTACCTAAGTGATGCATAACTAAAACATCGTTTATCAATTTTACTAATCTTAAATGTGGTTATAGTACCTTTATATAGTTTAAGTCTAGTTTTATTTACCAAAATTTTACAATATCCAATGCTAAAGAGCCGTTATATGTAAATACTAAGGTTAAACGTAGTTAAAGTCACTTAACTACGTTTAAGCTATATATTCTTGTTCATATTTACTTAATAAAACAACTCTTTCACGCCGTCAATTAAATAGTGTAAATGAAATTAAAATATATTTTTATTGAGTTGCTACACTAAACCGTGGCTAAGTAGCATTCCACAGCTAAAGAGTAGTTATCTGCTCTCGCGTCGCGGCCTTCGCGTCTTACCGGGTAAGGAAAGTAACGTGTCCTAAGAGCGGAGTAGGATGCGGGACAGGCTAATACAGGTGTGGTATTCAACGTAATTGTTTTACCTCAATAATCAACAGGTTAAAAAGGTTAAATTAAGGTAAATTTAAGTAAACTGTTGCTTCAATATCATGTCATTTTCGATCGCAAAAAAGTAGCCTCTGTTTTATTTCCGGTCATTATCTATCTGTCTTAAATTTCAACCAAATTGGTAGTGATTTTTGAACATTGAGTTTTAGAGAAACCAACATCGAAACATCCAAAGTTTCGCATTTATAATATTAGTGTGAAAGTGTGATGTGATTATTTTTCTTTATCGGGTGCTCACTCACGCAGATTGGCTGTACACCGTTTGTAGATTCCCAAGATGTCTCAGTAAATCATTTATTTATTTATTTATTTAATTTAGAACATCCAACGAAAAAATCACAATAAATGTTTAAAATAACATTTTCAGACATATATCTATGTGTTTCTCCAACTATAGGATGCCATAGCGTGCATTTATTATGTAGTAGCTACTCAACTAACAAATTATCAAATTATTATCCAGTACCTAGGTAAGGTACATGTTATATAAATATTATAAAACCTAACATAAGAAATTAACTTAAAAGCTTTATAATATAATGCTTACTGACTCGGTATGCAGCATACGTTATCGTACCTAAGTTTATCCTACTAAATTATTTCTAATCATCTTCTTACTAAGATACCCCGGATGTGATTGATTGTGAACTTGACTCACAATGAAGCTCATGGCCTGTCACGGCGTTAGATCACGAAGAGTAAAAGAAGGGAAGGGCGGCTTTTGCCTTGCAGTGGGACAGTCACAGATAAACAATAATGATAATTATAATAATCTTCTTACTAGCATCACCATTAGCACATTGTGCTGCTTTTAACTTTCCAAACTTGTAAAAATTAAAAGAAATTGACTAAAAAATCTTATAAATGCAAGTTTGTAACAGAGTATGCTTATACACGTTCATATCCATATAGGCCAAACAAATTTGACTGAAAATTGGAATACACATAGCTTATAACCTGGAATAACAAATTATTTTATTTATATTATTTTTATGCAAGTTTTCAATTAAGTACATTTTTACGAGTTTTTGTTAAGGTAAAAGGTAACCTAACCCACTAATATTGGATTCTAGCTATGTAATTAATCTTGCAATTGAATTAAAAGCTAGTTCTCGCTAAGCAATTGGGTTGTTTAGCAGACTTTTGTAGCTTTTATTTGAAAGTTTTAAGGGTGTCATTGAGTTGATCTGATGATGGAAACAGGAGCTGTTTCAAGGAACTGCTTTTTGCTTAACTCTAAGATAACTAGTAATTCTCTGAACACAAGACTTTGCAAGCACAAATTTTCAGAAGTGAGCAATTTACTGCATTTTTAGGAGTTATTCTGCTCATCACACTGAAATCCCTCATCAGAGCTTCATCATATTTTTATATGATCAAGTTAAAGCTATCTTTCAAATAAAAAATAAAACATTTCATAAGGCGAATACAATTATCTAGAAGTCCTCCTTTTTCTCCCTTTTTATGTATGTTTCCAATCAAAATCCTTGACAAAAAAAATAATATTAAGCCATAGAACTAAGTTTTAACTATATCGGTTTAAAATGCAACCCGTAGGCGAGAATAGACAGTTTGACAAAAGCATTTTAGGCCAATCTTAAAACTGAGCCGCTCGCTCATTCAATAAACAATTTATTTTAGTTTTAAATCCAGTTTTATTTTAGTAAATAACGTCTTATTGTAGGACAACCTGAAAGTTTAATAACTAATACTTGACAAAAAAGCGGTTACAGGGAAATGTTTTTGATTTAGCTGCAATTTAGTGATGTTTTATAAGATTATAATAGACGCAAAAACAATTTTCAGACCAATACTAGTCTTAAACGTGGCTAAAGTACATTAACAGCTTTTTAACTAAGTAAAGCAAATTCATTTATTGCAAGTATGCTAACCTAAAACACAATGACTGCATTTTAGTTATGTATTGTTAAATAATTTAGTTTTCCATAACACGCTGCGGTAGTTATGAACAAATCCACGACTATAGAGCCGTTAAGGTATACCTAACGGCGTTGTAGTGGTGTAAACAAGACTTTTACACTGTATAAATGCTATGCTATAACGCCAAAACACGTTTAAAACAATATTTTTCTATAAACATGGTTAAATAAAGTAAAGCTATTAGATAGTACTCAATTAGAGCTATCTTCCAAAAAAAGAAAATCTGTCATACGTCAAACGGTTATGAAGTGGCATCGATTTTTAATTTTCGCCGCGTTTTTTAGCGATATCTCAAAAAGTGGTTTTGTCACATAGCTGCGTTTTAGTTAGCGGACGGCAGTAAGAAGGCCCCCTGAACGGTTATGCCTATGAACACCGACAATGAAATCACAACAAAGGAGAGTGTCACATAGAGTCTACGGAACGCAACTGTCAGAATGACAGTTGGAGTTTTCCCGCCGGGATCGGAGATCTAACCTCAACACACTCCACGCATAAAAGCAGTCGTTATCTATTTACAGAGTTACAACAAACTATTGTGTCTAAAACATTTACGTACTTAATAAACTATTAACCGTTACGCATTCTTTATTTACATACATAACTTGCAAGTACTTGCAAGTACCTAGGTACCTTCATAAGTATTTATTTACCTAAAAAACCACAATTCGCGTTGTTGGTAGCGAGCTTTGACTAGATACCTACCTACCTATATACATGTCGAAAACTTTGATGAGGCTAAATCAAATTCTAATTAATAAGGCATATTACTCAATTAATGAATATTTGACGGATAAAGACATTTAGCTGACAATATAATTTAGCATTTTGACATTTTTACTATTATATTATTTCAATTGTAATTATTTTATATTATTATGATTATTGTAAGATTACCCGTTTTAAAGATTTGCATGCTCTAGTTAGCAGAATGTGGCATTTAAGCACTAAATTTAACCAAAACCTGTACATCTCACAAACCCACGTTGATGCAAATAAAAGTTTATGAATTATGAATTATGAATTTGGTAGCGAGTTGGCTCGCAGAATACCGTAACCATAGTACCTAGGTAGGTAGGTACTTAGGTATCATCGATACCTACTTACTAAGTAGATAGGTTCTACTACCTACTCGCTATAAGTAAATAACGTAATTACTTACATTTACTTTAGTTTCTTAAATCACACGGGGCTGCGGCGGCGTCACAACGAAATAGGTAACAAGGAAAAGGATAATTTAATTCAAAAAACTTTCTTCTATAAAAACAAAGTTTTTCCCGAATGTTCGATTCGTCTTCCCGAATGTTCGATTCGGGCCCTGGGAGATGACTGAGGTGTTGTCTGGGAGTGCGGTGGAAATAACCTGATAATAGCAGGATAGGGGACCCGAGGTATACTACTGAGCCTAATTTGTTATTTGACGCTGTGTAGGGGATTGAATTGAAGCAATGAAAGGTACTAGGTGATTGTTCTCACGTATAGCACTGCCACTGCCGACGGATCTTGGCCATCTTGAAGTTAGCCGTTTAGGATGCGCAAATATACCAACTTTATTTCGAAAACGCTCCATGGCTAACTCACGGCCAAGATATGCCGGCAGTAGGTAGGTAGGTACTAAAGTAAAACTATCACATGTACTATACCTACCACATAATATAGTGTTCTGTGAGGAGTGCAAGCATGTTCACCGTCATACGTTTCTCTCTACGGAAGAGTATTTTTTTTAAATAACTTTTTACCCAGATACTACGCGAGCTAAGCCGCAGGAAGAAGCTTGTTATAAATACAGTATGTAAGGTATCTTAATAAAAGCAGTGCACGAGGAAATCATAGCCCGGAAGATACAATAGAAACGATTGCTCCTGGCCTTGGCGTTTATTGACCTGTTAGATTCGGGGTCCAGATATGACAATGGCCTAGAATAGGAAAGGAAGTTAGGTGCCTTAGTTTGGCATTCGTCATCATCATCAGTTAGGCGTAAGACGTATTTAAAGTCAATAATGTTAAAATCACAAGAATAATTTTGAAACCTCAAAGCTAAGTGAATTTTCGCTAGTTCCTCACACCAGTCTAGAATAATCTGGCAACACAAAATTTACAGCTAGAGCTAGACGATACGATTACGTTTACGATTGTCAAACGGTCAACAAAACAAATCGATTAACAAGCCTTTATCCTACAGTTCTATTAAAATAAAACCACCAAAAACGCATTAATCATTTTATTATTCTATTACCTAATCAGACAGCGTACCGCCATTTACTAGGTACATCGGGGTGGTAGAAATTACAATCGAATTTGTTAGCGCAACCCTTGCCGTATCTGCACGGTTTGGGATGGTAGAAGTGGCAGGCAGGGTTACTGCAAGAGGGGTAGTATTTGCACATAGCTGGTAGGGCAGTCGCGGATATACTCTTGAAGTTCGCCGAAGGTACTACGTGGGATGCTGAAACAAAAAAAAATTGGCAACGATTATGATAAAGATAAAATAATCGATGATGAGCCATTCTGTACGTTTTGTTCTGTGGCAAACTCTAAAAAGCTTTTAATTTTGGAATAGTTACGGCCCTATTCTAATGTTATACACACTACGCCCCGGCTTCGCACATGTGTTCAATTGCACCTGCGCGAAGCTGGGTCGGCCTGATAGTCATCACACTAATATCACAACACATCACAATATTATAAATGCGAAAGTTTGATGTTTGTTACTCTATAACTCGTCAAAACCACTGACCCGATTTAGCTTAAATTTAAAACATAGATAATGAACGAAACTAGGACATAGGCATTTTTTTTTCTCGAAAAAAGTACGGTTCCCGAGTTCCACGCGAACAAAGTCGCGGGCAACAGCTATTCAATAATAAAGTTATTTATCTGGTAGTCTCACCGATAAGAGGCGCGGACGAGGGCGCGGGCGCGGGCGCGGGCGCGGGTGTGGGCGCGGGTGTGGGCGCGGGTGTGGACGCAGGCGCGGGCGCGGGCGCGGGGGGCAGGTGTGCGTACGCGCAGGCGCGGCGCGTGCAGGCGGCGGCGAAGCGGCACCGCGGGTGCTGGAACGCGCACGCGGCCCCGTAGCGGCACTGCGGGAACGCGCGACACCACACCGCTTTGCGTTCCGCTATCGATACTGGAATGTCATTTTTATTTTTTACTAGTAGAGGTTTCACTCGCGTAATATTTTTCGCAATTTTTCCATAATTTCTCTTAAAGTAAAGTGAAGCATAAAGTTTTTAAATGTTTGCGTGGCACTGCACTGCTCTTATCACTCCGAGACATTGTTGTTATAAGTATCTTTCGCCCAGTAATTTCACTTGCTCCTTGCAAACCTAAACACAGTGCAGCTTGCACACTACTGCTTGGAGGTAGAATATCTGACACTGCGGTGGTACCCACCAAGACGGACTCTTGCTGAAGAGTCTTACTACCAGGTACCACCTGTATGTTTTTAGATCTTTTAAACTAGGTACGCTACAAATGTTAATGCGGTTTTCTTTTCATCAATTTATTAGGGTATTTTATGATTAGTGCTTAATATTTAAGGAATAATGTTCCTCACACTCAATTTTTTTTGTTTACATTTTGTTTAAAAAATCTCGAGTAAATCGATTACTTCTTTCTGGTCAATTATTAATTATCCTTGTTAGAAATCGAAAGGGGAACGCGCGGCGCGTGTCAAAAATCCACGCGTCAATGACCTGCGCGTGTCAATGACCCCCCACCTCTAACCGCTACGGGGCTCGCGTGCTCGAATATTTAATTATTACGCGATTTACAACAACAATGATAAAAAATGTGATCAATTTACTAAAGATTTTTCAGACAAAATGCCATCCACGAGAAAAGGTTCATAATTTTATTGTAAGTTTTTTTTGTATTGTAGTCGTGGCCAAACGAGGCTTCCGTCGATTGGGACCGGTAGGTATAGGGACCGCGGTCCCTTTCGCCGGATTGCTTTAATTTTATTATTTTTCTTCCGGCGAAAGGGACCGCTCTCGAAATGATCGAAAAAATCTATTGTCCAAGGCAGAAAAGTACAGTCAAAGGAAAAAGTAGATAGCAAGTAATATTATAGAGAGTTTTGAGTCATCATTGTTTGTTCTTTTGAAATGATATTCATAACCAGCTCTGCACAAAAGTTCAGATCCCTTTTGTGTGACACTAATGTGAAAAGATGGCTGAGCTTGAGATGTTGAAGGGCCGCCTTCGTCTTCCATTTTGATAGTACTAAAATCGAAAAATTATGGTTAGTTATATTGAAAATTTGAAAATTTCAGTTAAAATTTCAGCTTTACAGATACAGCCTGGAGACAGACAGACAGACAGACAGACAGACAAACAGACAGCGTAGGCTTATTTATTAATAAACACAAATATTTTAAATTGAATAGATACTTACTCAGTAGACTGAGTCCAGTTTATTTAGATCCAAATAAAAGTTGTCCAATTCAGAAGCAGTAACAAAGTCCGTAATTTCATGCCAAGTTAGTCGTGTGAAGTAAGGTTCAAAATCCAGATAAACAAGCGAGGGTCAACAGTATCAAACTCATAGCACAAAACACAAGGTAGGAAAAACGAACGACTGCACTCTACAAACGAAAGTAAGAAAGTGAAGTAAAATTGTATATTATATTATTCATTAGTCGCATGAAGTGTCTCGTAATTCAAGCTCACTTTATTAGTATTTTTTTAAACGCCGAAAAAACTAGCTAATAGAATAACAAAGGAAGCGGTTAGGCATATCAAAGGTCCAGCCGCATTTCTATTGTTTGTGCTTAGTCCTTACACTCTTTTCTGGCTTTGGCTATTGTTTCTAGCTAATAGAATAACAAAGGAAGCGGTTAGGCATATCAAAGGTCCAGCCGCATTTCTATTGTTTGTGCTTAGTCCTTACACTCTTTTCTGGCTTTGGCTATTGTTTCAGATATAAGTAGAATTATACAATGCTTTTTTTCCCCAAAACATCATCTCAGAATTTTGCACGTGCAATATGGGAGCTAAATAAGTTCAATGTCTTTTTCTAATAATAAAATAACACTAACTTACGAATTATATTATGAACTAGATACTACTTACATAAACATTGTCGTATTTATTTCGGATCTGTATCTTCGACGACTGTACAATTTACGTTGCATGGTTTGCGGTCCCTTTCGCCGGAAGAAAAATAATAAAATTAAAGCAATCCGGCGAAAGGGACCGCGGTCCCTATACCTACCGGTCCCAATCGACGGAAGCCTCGCCAAACAACTTCGAAAAAGGCGAGACAGTCTGCTTAACCTGCCTTTCGAAGCCACCAGAGTTGGCTGGTGTCTCATTCTAATCTAACAGATTCTATAAGATATTATAATATCTAAAAGTTATTTTTGTTTTTATAGTGTTAACCATCACACCAGGGGAATACTAAAGATTATAATATCCCAAAAATTATTTTGCCTCAAGTGGGATGCCATGTAGGTTGAACTATCGGCGCTTCAAGCCGAAGACATCCCAAAGATTATTTCGTCCAAGCGAGGTACGTCCCGAGAGCTCAATTGGTAGAGCCCCGCGTATCAAGCGGTGGTTGCGGGTTCAAAGCCCGTTTGAGGCATAATAATTATTGGGATATTATAATCTTTATAATATCTAAAACTAGAAAACTTACAAGGCGGTAGCGAATCATATTTGTGCGAATTAGTAGTCGTAGTGACAATCACGTGGTTATCACTGCTTGCGCTCTCCGTCCTTGTCCTTTCTCTCTCCTTCTCTTTCTTCTCCACATCAAACACTATAGGAGACGACCGTTTTCTTTTAGCCGGAGGTGATGCTAGAAGTTCAGCTTCAGCGCTTTTCCTCTTTTCTATTTTCTCTTCTATTTCCAGTAACTTATCTGGTATTTCGCTTGGCTCTTTCATCTTTTCAATAATGACTTGGGTATCGCTCTCTTCGCTCGTATCGCTGACACGTTTTTTGTCTAGATCTTTCGCTTTTTCGTTGCTTGGTGGCGCGTCTATAGTATCCTCTTCTTTTGTGACTTCTTTAGATATTTCTTCATCAACATGCGATTCAGTTTTAGGTATTTTATGTTGAGCTGTTATTGGCTCTGTATCATCAGGCTTTCTAATGGTGACAGTTTCATCTTCATCGTTGAGTAGGCCTTCCGTTTTGAGTTTCTTAGCAAGGAATGCGTTGGGGTGATAACCGTCCATAGTGACAATGAACTTTGTGGTTTTGTCTTTGTCCACTGTCGGGGTGTGGATGTTTCTGTGAAACAAGATAAGATGATTAAAACCTTGTAAAATTTTCTTTTTTGTTACATAAAGGTATGATGAGGAGTCTTTGTGTTCGTAGTAATAATATCTGTTCTGTGATGAAGCGCTCGTGACGTAGCTGGCTAAATTGTTCTTAACAGATCAACAAAGTTAAGCGTTGTTCTGCGTAGTCACCATTTGGTTGGGTGACCGCCAGTGGCAATTTCAACTGAGCGCTCCCGTGCTTCGGAGGGCATTAAGCAGTCGGTCCCGGGTTTTTTAACGTTGAGGCCTTCGGGCGGCCAAAAACTCTGTCACCAGAGTTTGCCACTGCCTTATACGAACTTACTTTTTTTATCTGATTAATTTAAGAGTATGCCAGTATCTGATCTGATTATAAATACTTACAAGGCTTCGATAATAAATGTATCATCCTTTTTGGTAGTGGTCCTCTGCCCTGCTTTTGGTGGTGACTTCACATAGTCTGTGTTCTGAAATATCTTTGTAATTGACTTAGGGATGTATTCCTCCTTTTCTACTTCACCATCGCTGCACAGCCTGAAAATAGACGAATTAAAGTTTTTGGTAAATGAAAATAGGCTATGATTAATGTAGATATTCCTGTGTCACTTTATCTATTATTATCACGAGTCACGTCCTTTATCTATTGACGACCTCAGTGGCGCGGTGATTGAGTGCTCGGCTGAGGGTTCGATTCCTGCTTTGACATCAAGATCTTTGAGAGACATGTTTGCTAGAACTGCAAATATTAGTTCCGGGTCTGGGTGTTGTGGTACACCCCTAGAGGTCCAATCTGGTAATGTTTATTTGTAGGTTGCTTATATAAGGTACAAACAAGTATTTACTTAACTCTAAGCACAAATAGTAACGAACAACATCTACGAAACAATAAATAAATAAATAAATAATGCTGGTCAATCCACACAGCATCATCTAGCCCCAAGTTATGCACAGAGCTTGTGTTATGGATACAAGATGACTGATATACTTAATACAATATAATACATAGATAGATATTTTTTATAATACATAGAAAATACCCAGAACACACCCGGAACAAATATTTGCAGATTGTACAAACATTTGTCAGAAGGCAGGAATCGAACCCGCAACACAATGCGCCACAATAGTCGTAAAATAATAAACATACAAAATACACACGAAACAGTCGAATTAAACACCATTACACATCCACGGATAGCTCACGCGATCCAGATCACTACTTACTTAGAGTCCTCGCTATCCGGATCGCCCAGGCTGATCGCGTCTTGAGTGTCGACATCGTCGTGGCTGACAGCGTTGCCTGGTACTTGTATCAGTATCTTCTGTGGCTCACATCGTCTCATGGGGAGGACCATGGCACGTTTTATTGTCGGTTCCGTCTCTATTTTAGGAGGTATCTGTGGAAAATAGTGAATGGTGTCACAAAGGCACATTTTTGCAAGTAAGTATATTATTTAGAGCACCGGTGGTCTAGTGGTAGTGACCCCGCCTTCAGATCCTAAGGTCGTGGGTTCAAACCTGGTCGTGCACCAATGGATTTTTCTGTTCGAAAAATTTATTTGCGCAATGCCAGTGCTCTCATACGTTGAAGGAAAACATCGTGAGGAAACCGGGCATGTCCAAGAACTAAAAATTCGAAAGACATGTGCCATCCACCAATACGCATTGGGTCCGCGTGGTGGATTAAGATCCAATCACTCTCGCCTAAGAGTAGGCCAGTGTCCCAGCAGTGGGAACATTAGAAGGCTGCGCACATACATTTTTCAAAAGAAAAATTCATTTCCTATTCGATTCGGGTTTGAACCCACGACCTTAGGATCGGAAGGCGGAGTCACTACCACTAGACTACCGGTGTTCTATCCGGTATATATCTACCGGAAAATTTATTAGGCACCCGTTTATTTTGATTTTGTGTAGGTCCAACGCGCGCGTGCTAGCCCGAGTGAAAGTGTGCTATCTCGCTCTTGCTATATTTGGGTGGAGACAACCATGACACACACATACAACGGCACCGTTTACGTACACAAATCATGCATGTGGTGATTGCGACGCGTTTGCTTGATACATTTTATTGAGTGTCCGAGGTGTGTCGCTACATATACCAGCAGTATACAGGGTCTTTGATTATTAGTGCGCAATATTCAAGGAATATATTACATACACAATTTTTTTTTTAATAACATTTTGTCTGAATCTCGAGTAAATCGACGCGTGGCGCATGTCAATGACCCGCGCCACGTGCATGTCAATGACCCGCGCGAATTCCAACATTTTCTCTCAAAAATTCCAAATTGCAACTTTTATTATCGAATTCCAACAAGGATTATTAATAATTGACTAGAAAAACGTAATCAATTTACTCTAAAAAAGTATTTATTTTTGTGTGTGGAACATATTCCTTAAATATTGCGCTCTAATAATGAAAGAGCCTGCCTAGAGTACTCACGGCTTGCAGGCTCCGGTGCGCGTCGGCGACGGCTCGCAGCAGCAGGCTGGAGGCGTGTCCCGCCACACGCACTCGCGGCCGCACGCGCACCACGCTCGCGCACGCCGCACGCCCGCGCCGCTCCAGCACCGACACTCTACGCACGTTTACATTTTATTGATAAATTATTAAGGTTGGGTTCGACCAAATTCGAATATCTACTATTCTCCGAATAAAGGTGGATCCTGCCTAGTATCAGTCACCGCCAAAGCGCCAGAAATTTAGTATACTGACAGTCACTAACAGACAAAAATAAATAAATAAATAAATAATGCTGGACAATCCACACAGCATCATTCAACTCAAAGGAAAGCTGCTGTTAAACAGAGCTGTATAATGGGTACTAGATGACTGATAGAAAATACTAAGAACACCCGGGACAAATATTTGTAGATCGTAGAAACATTTGTCCCGAGGCGGGAATTGAACCCGCAACCTCAGACTTTTAGATAATAACAAACTTTGCCTTACTTTGAAGTGAGCCTTTTTGCCATGGGCTCAATCTTCTCCGTCTTTTCATCATAAGAGTGCTTCCGTTGCGGGGAATGCTTTCTATGCGGGGAGTGCTTTCTTTGCGGTGAGTGTTTCCTTTGCGGGGAGTGTTTCCTTTGCGGGGAGTGCTTTCTTTGCGGTTCCGGTGGGTCGCCGAGTCGACTCTTAGCCGTTTTGGTCGGAGGTCGAACCTCTGGTTCTGGCGTAAACCTGAAATGTCAACTTTTGAAGCACAACCAAGTTTAAATAAAAGAGTAATGTTCAACACTCAAACTCTAAACACAGTATAACTGATGTATCTTGAGCTCCGAATTAAGTTGTAATACACTATATCTACTAATACCAAAGGCTGGTTCATATCTGGCTCAACGTATCAGCATTGCCATTAAACGTGGCAATGCAGCCAGCATGTTGGTAATGCTACCGTCTGGTAGTGATTTGGATCAGTTGAGCTATCTATAGGTCGTTTGTAACGGTCTTTAAATGGCTCAACTGTTTCATATGTTTTAATATATATTTTGTAACGTAATGTAATTATGTACATATTTTATATTGTTTACTAATACCAATGACAGCAAAATTACAAAAATTAATAAAGTCTCAATATCTAGGTATAGTCATCATCATCAATGACCTCTACATCTAATTTAGATGGTTTAAGGTATAGTTTCAGGTATATTCATATTAATATTTCAGATGTGGTGCGCAAAGACAATTTAGTTTTAAAAAGCTCCATTGCGCAATGAAACGGCTAACTTCACGACAGCCGTGATCCGCTGGCAGTGCTACTTATTTTGTTAG
Organism: Colostygia pectinataria; assembly: GCA_951394395.1. Taxonomy (NCBI): domain Eukaryota; kingdom Metazoa; phylum Arthropoda; class Insecta; order Lepidoptera; family Geometridae; genus Colostygia; species Colostygia pectinataria. Next base: position 9,500,020 of record OX596362.1, read on the forward strand.
TTATTTTTTTATAATTTCCATGTTTTCATTGGGAAACGCGTAACCTAATATCACGGCAATCAAGATACATCAGTTTTAGAGCGCGTATCCAGTACTGCGCGCGCTAGCCACGAAACGCATGCTACACATATTCATAGATATTTAACCAAAGTGAATCTGTTAATGTAGGTAATACTCGATCCGGACCATTAAGTTGAATTCCCATTAAGTTGGATTCCCCGAAAGTTGAATTCCCATTAAGTTTGATTTCCGTTAAGTTTGATTCCCATTATGTTAAATTCTCATACTGATATCATTATTTTTTAATAATGCTGGACAATCCACACAGCATCATCTAGCCCCAAACTAAGCAGAGCTTGTATTATGGGTACTAGATGACTGATATACAATATAATAAATAGTTAGCCATTTCAATGCGCAAGGACAGTTTAGTTCGAAAAAGCTCAATTGCGCACAGGAATGGCTAACTTCACGACAGTCGAGATCCGTCGGCAGAGTGCTTAGCACCAAAAACTCGTTTGACAATCATTAAACAGCTGTCAATTTGTATACGATTTTTTAAAGCGCCTCTTTAGTGCGTTAAATTAACTACCAAAATTCCATACAATTTTACAGCTGGACGATATGTTTATGTTTACGATTGTCAAACAAGTTATTCGTGCTAAGCACTCAGTACATGAAGTGAAAACTCTTTTCGAGAGATCTTATAAATGTTGACAAATTTAATGATTTCAAGAATGTAGATAGATACAGAAGTTAATATCTCCAAAATTATGTGAAAACTTGCGAAGCATGGCCAACGTGCACAGTAAAGCTTGCGCTTTATGGTTATAAAAATGTAATACCGCAAATGACGAAAAGTAGTCCAAACAACATAAATTTCACTTATTAAAACACTCCAAATAAAATCTTATCATAGAAAAAAATATAATATTCCAAAAATTATTTCGCCTCAAGCCAACCACCGCTTGATAGCTCTAGAGCGGGTGCTCTACCAATTGAGCTATCGAGACATATATCGCTTGGACGAAATAATCATTGGGATGTTTTCGGCTCGAAGCGCCGATAGCGATCCCTTAGTGTGATGGTTAACACTATAAAAACAAAAATAACCAATTATCATAGCAAAGGTTCATCGAATGTAAATTGTAATTATTTTACCCAACTTTTAGAGCCTTTGGATCCCGGGATGTTATGCATGACCAAATGTTACCAACTGTCTGATTAGACGCACATAAAGACAATTCTAAAATAGAATATTAACATTTCTCACACAATTTACATTACACTAAACAAAATTTGAAACATGTAAACCTTATAATTTCATTGCCTAACTAAACACTATAATAATAAACATAGTAATCTCTTACTACCTCAAACGCTTAATTTAACAACCTTTCGGGACTTTCGGAACTCTTTGATTGTTCCCCCTTCTCCTTTACTCTTTCCCGTTCTGGAACCTTTGGCTCTTCCCGGATCCCCAGTCTCTCCCTGACAGGTCTTTTGGGGAGTTTCAGTTCTATTTGCGGCAACACTTCGGGTTCCTTCGGTTTCGAAGCCAAGACCGCGAGACGAATTGGGGATTTAGGAACAGGTATAGGGGTTGCAGCCCGTATTGGGGATTCGGGCTGACTCGGAATAGGAGGGGTGCTTGTTGTTTGTTGAGATATTTCCTGTAAAAAGATTAAGGTTAAGAACATGCTACAACTAAATGTCTAACCTAAACGCATAAGGCTGCGTTTCCACCAGAGATATGCGAGGATGTGTAGCGAGAGATGTGTTCGTTGGAACCAATAGAATCACTTCATTGAAGCTGTCAGAGCGAGACTAGGTAAATGAAATGATTCTATTGGTTCCTAACAAACACATCTATCGCTACATATCCTCGCACATCTCTGGTGGAAACGCAGTCTAAAGCTAAAGGACCTATTAATCATGCGATGTTTTTTAGCAACGTTTTTAACCCCCCCTCCCTTAAGTGGTGAGGTTTTAGACTAAATCTCTACGCCTTACCAAAAATCACGTGTATTTTTTGTATAACCCAGTAAAATTTTCAAGTATTTTAAAAATGCATGCAGGCATTTTACACTGGGCATTACATTGAAAATTTTAAATGCGACATGTCAATGGCACGCGCCGCTTATTGGTTTCAAATCGCGCATTCAACGAAAAAATAATATACACGTGACTTAACGCCTTTGTGATATTTCGTGACTTTTTTTCCTACACCTTTTTTGAGTCTCAAGTGTGTAATTATTGGACGACCTTTATAGCACAGAGCTACATACAATGACACTTACAGAGACAGCGAGAATGCCAGTGTCCCAGCAGTGGGAATATTGGATAGCTGGAACATGGAAACATAGAACTAACCTGGAATACATCTTCTGCAAAATCATTCATAAGCTCTTCAGCCTCTGTTCTTATATTCAAGAAGTCTTCGTCATCTGACATTGAATCTAACTGCTCCGCTAATTTCTGCTTTAACCCTTGGATTTTAGCTTCAATTTCGTTTATTTCTTTTAACTGTTCCTCCCTTGGGGCATCAACTGACTTGTCTACTTCTTGGGGTTCGTCATTGATAGTAACAATTTCTTCTACTGTTGTTGTTGGTTCAGATAGTATTGTGGCTGGATCTATGATGGGAACTATAGGCCTTTTTACTGTTTCCAGTGCTTCAACTTCCTTGATTTCATCAAGCACTTTCAAATCTGGTTTGATCTCTTTTGAGGATTCTTTAGGTGTATCAATTAAAATTCCATGGTTTTTCAAAATCTGTCCAGCAAAAACATCAGTGATTGAAGGTTCAGACTCCTTCTCAATGTTCATGAGTAAAGGAGGTATGTTAGGACGAAGGATTTCATCATGTTTACTCTTTTTTTTCTTGTGGGCTTTCTTTTCTTTCTTTTTGAGCTGTGTTTTTAACTTTTCTTTTTCCTTTTTCTTGGCTTTTTTCAGATCACTTTTCTTCGTTTTTTCTTTGACCTTTTTTTCTTTTGTTTTTTTCTCTTTTGGCTTTTCTTTTTCTTTGATATTCTCTGGTTCAGCTGGCTCTGAAATAATTAGGAACAGTTGCTAAAACATAACATCTTATTAATAAATAATTTTGTATATTCTTTGGCCTAGCCTAAATAACTATTAAATCAACCGTCATCACTTAACATTAGGCGAGATAGTGGTCAAACGCAAGACTATTGTGAATAAAAAAAAACTGTGGACAATTCAAAGCTCTTTGACAAAGTCGACGCGGATGCAAAAGCAATGGATTGAATCAACAGTAGCGGCATTTGCTTTGCAAAAATTAAGAATTCAAAGACTAATTCTCACAAACAATAGTTCCTCAATTTTTTTGTTCAAATTTTTGCAAGGTTGTCCACAACATTACTGCCAAGCCAACCATGACTGTAGATTGCCATCTATAACATTGCTGCAGGTTTATCAATCAAAACAGCATCAATGTTTAATTGCTGTCACATTTTAATGCTATTTTAGCTACATATAAAGTTACTAGCTGTGCCCTGCAGTGTTTCCGCGATTAAACCATTTTTATCCCACAGGAACCTGGGGTTAAAAGTAGCCTATATGCTATTTTAGACTATAATCTATGTCTGTGCCAAATTTCATGTTTGCACATGATGTTCCCACAAACATACAAACATCCAAACTTTCTCATTTATTACATTTAATTAATATAAAGATTAAGAATATGAAGGGAGTTCATACTTGCCGGAGCAGCAACAGTGACCTCCTGCAGCTTCTTCAGCACCTGATGCAGCCAGTTGACAAACAGCTCGGTGTTGTCACCGAGAAACAATTGGAGATCATCTTCCATTTGAGCCCGAGTGCGCTTGTTGGCTACCATTACCATCACATAATCGGGGAGTTCATCATCTGTAAATAAGAACTTAGTTGTTAGAAATGTTACAGAAAATACCCCCAAGTTTTGTATTATTTTCTTGTCACTTTATAAAATATTTGAAGTACTTACTAAGTAATTAAGTTTTATTCTCATGTAAGTGAATGTAACATTCTTTATGGAAAATAAATGTCTATTACCGGAAAATGAAGGAATGTTGGGTTATAGTTATGAGAAAGAAAGACTAATAGGTGTAGTATGTACTTTTTCAATAGCTATGAATACAATGAAATGGGTAATGTAGGGATGAAGAATAAGGATAATGTGGAAAAAGCATAGAAATGGTAGTAGTTGATGTGATATTAAACAAGGGGCAATTACTACTATGGAGCAACATTAGTTGCATTGCAAGTTTTTGCCACTTTTGCCATCCTAAGTTTCTAAAATCCATCATATAACTGTAATTTTGTAGTCATAACAACAATTGTATTAGAGTAGCTTTGCCACCATGCCTGAGATTGGCTTTGACTGGCCAAAGCTGACAGCAATTGAAGAAAGCAACATGACATAACAATATAGTAGAAAGTATGTAAAAATATGTTTAGGCTCATCAATTAATTTGTTTCTGCAGTAAATTTACCTTTAGAGTTATTATTTTATGAAAACTTTATCAAGGACAATAACTACTCACCGACGTAACAACCCAGTTCGGTCAGCTTGGCCTTGATTGCTGACTGAAAATAGATTAGAAATTAAAATTAATCAATAAAAATGACAAAGATTCGTATGAATCCTATCACACGGCCATTGTCATCGCACGACTCAACCTAGCAAAATAAACCAAAATTGTTTGAAAAATTAATGTAAAATTCGATTATTATGTATAATATTATGCTAATATTCAATAAATAATGTGAAATAACATAAAAAAAGGTCTATTTACCCGCATTTTCTGACCAATCTCACTGCCGACTACATCCATGGTTGATTTTTGTTTTTACAGAACTTTCATGGAAAATAACTACGAATTCTAAAGATTATACTCTTACGCACTATTAAATACAAGAAACTCTATTTAGCTAGCTTTTTATATGGAATTCATTAAAAAGAATCATTTTCATAAAATATCGATCGCGCACGACCACAGATAAACAGACAGAACATTATTATCCTCGCACCAGGGTTGCCAGGCGTCGAATTTTTTTCCTCGTACCAGGGATGCCAAAATCTCGTACTTTCATAACATAATCTCGTACAAGTTTAAAGTTTAGAAATCTATAAAAATCTGTGTTTTAAACAATGTTATATCTGGTTCCAATTATGTGATTTTAAAAATGAGGTTGGTTCTATCAAATCAAACGAATACTACTGTACTTATGTGTGCCAAATTTTAATAATATTCTTCTAATCTCTTCTTCTAATCAAAATAGATCTTAGTTACTACTAGTACATTATAGTAATGGTAAATTATTTTCTCTTAATATTAATATATATTCACATAACATTATCATAGCGCCTGTGTGCCCCGAAGGGGTGGGCAGTGCAGAGGTGGTGATTAATATTCAATGTCTGGGATATTAGTGAAATCGTCTTTGTTTTTGGGGTATAGGTTTTCAGCTGTCATTCTGGAATACATTTCCTCAGACGGCTCAAAATTTATGCAATTCCCTTTACGATTAGGGCCTTTAGCACTGTCAGCCGCTAAAAGAGTACCATTCACCGTATCTGTAATAAGACGATTTCTGAGGTCTGTCTTAATTAAATTCGTTTTACTGAAAACCCGCTCACAGTCTGCATTTGCATGAGGCAACGATAGAACTTCGAGAGCAAAACTGGCCAATTCAGAGAAATCTTCTGTTTGAAGTAACATTGCCCAGAACTTATCAGGCTCACTAGTATCTTGAAGCCGTTCTGGGTAGCGAGCTTTTGCAATAGGCAATCTTCTCCATTGATCATCTATCTGTTGTTTTCGATTATCATCAAAAGATGCAATTATGCGTGGCACGACTTCCATGAGGGGCATCAATGTTGGGAACTGATCTCTGAAATCGTTGGAGAGAGCTGATGTTGGTCCTAGAGCTTGGAGTTTCGACAGCACAGGGTCTTCCATGTCGTAACGTTTTTTTATTTCTAAGGCACCAGTCCTGAGAAAATTTCTGCAACATCTGAAGAATAATGCCTTTTTTACGGGCTGCCTAACCACATCAACGTGTTTCAGTATTTCGTATACTTTAATGCCGAGATACATTCCCTCGTCATGTAATTGGAATTGGTTATTTTCAGGGTCTACTTCACTTACATTCGGCTGCATAACATATTCTCGTTTTAAGTAACGCAGAAGGATTTCTTGATACAAATCGCGAATTCTCTCATGCAGTTTGTGAATTACCACTTTTTCGTTTTGGAACTCCAGATTGAATTTGGTGAACAAAGGTAAGGACCAGTCCAGAAAACAAAAATATAGCTTATGAAATGGATCACACAGCTTTTCTAAGATGGATATCGCTCGATTTTTCACCTCGGCTTTCACTTTGTGGATTGGGTTCGTAGTGAAATCAATAAAGAATAAGCGCAGCGCTTCCCATTGCTCTAAGATTCTTGTGACTACTGCTGTTAGGGAAAGCCATCTTGTTTGAGACGGTTTCAATATTTTATGAGGCTCAACATCGACAAAAGATTGAAAATTGCGGAAATCAAACTGTCTTTTGTCACTGTTTTTAAAAAAGCTATATATGTCGCGCGCAAGTTGTTCTACAGATTCTGGAACTTCCTTACAAGCCTGGCTTGCACATAGGTGGGCTGAATGGCAAACACATTTTGAAATGACAATCCCTGGTAAGTCGCGCAACAAACGAGTTTTGACTGAGTCATTATTGCCCATCATGACGTTACATCCGTCCGAACCAAAACCAATCATGTTTGCAAGTGGCACATTACGACTGATAAAAGAATCTACCAGCGCTCTGTATATATTTTCAGCGTTCGCTGTAGGAACTTCATCAGTGCCAGTTTCACTCTCTTTAAAAATCTTATACAGTTCCCAGAATACGCTGCAGATTTTCTGAGCATCGACGTCAAAATAACGTACCACAACACAAGCCGTTTTGATCGTAGAAACATCTGTAGTCTCATCAGTAAGCGCAGAAAACTTAGCTAATTTCAATTTACTCGCCAAATCAACTTTGTGTCCTTCTCCAATAGCATTTTTTACAACTGCTGTGATTTTGGTACGCTTCAGTTCAATTTCTTGTACCAATTTGGAATCAGGAATAATTTCTTTTAATAGATCAGTCAAGTGGTCGGCCACAGAAAAAGCAATATTGTGTTCTGCAAAAAATGCAGCCAGTTTTATTTCAGCTCGGTTCTTTTGTTTATTTTTTGAAGTTTTGCCCGTCTTGAAACCAAATGATGTCAACTTTTGGCATTGTAGACCCGATGTACTAGGTTTATTTTTCAAATGTTTTTTTGATTCGGCATGAGTTTTCAGATTTGTGATTTCAGCAACTAGGGAACTTGCTGGACAGAATGAACACTTCGCTTTCTTAGGATTACTAGGATCTGGTTGTAGCCAGTCTCGAAATATCGGATGTTTTAACCACTCATCACGAAAGGTTTGCGTACGATGTTCAAAAACCGTGTCACCTGTTTTTTTTGCAGTCCATCCTCCCTTTTTAGTTATTTTCTTAGGTGGCGTGGATAACGATTCACTGTCACTACTCATTATGTCAAAGTAACCATTTAATAATTAGGGTGTAATATCAAAATGCACTGGTGGAACTCGACAAACAACAACTAATGAGAGTAATAAGTAATAAACATTGCCCTACATGTTGTGTAAAAGAAGAAAGAATGCAATGTTTACATTAGTGCGATAAGGACGAAAACAAAGAAATATATCTTGTGGGGATTCCCCTCTAGATGTATTTCTTCAGTCAAAGACTAAATATGCTTTCATTTAGTGACAACTAGTGATGAGGTAGTGAATCTAGTGATGTGCCGAGTCGTATAATATGGCGTGGAGTGGATAATTATTTTATTATTTAGAATCTTTTAGGCTGGGACAAAATGTAAAAATCTCGTACAAAAGTGTACGAGATTTTTATTAATCTCGTTTCTCGTACATGGACTGTAAATCTCGTAAATGTACGAGATTTCTCGTACGTCTGGCAACCCTGCCTCGCACCGACATGACAATCTGTCAGTGTTGTCAGCAGTAAAACCAAAAAGGTTCCTGTGAAAAAAGAAGGAAAGTACATACCTAGTTGGTTTAAAATAGTAACATAGGCTGATTTTTTTTGTTTAAATCTCCTATTTAATCCTTAAAGTTTGTTGAGTTCTAAAACGACAATGACTAGCAAGGCAAAGCGCAGAGTAAGCCACGATTAGTTCTGCTGTATTATACTAGGTATTGAAAGAGTAACAAATATTGAGGGACAGCCCTCAATGATGGCATGTCATGTCAAAATGATAAAAGCGGCGATTCTGTTATCAAACTTTTGACAGATCCTAAACGAAACGCAACTAAACTTTACTGTATCTGTTAACGTGTTTTCTTATTCTGATAATATTTAACAACGAAGGAAGGAAGTCATGATCCCCATAAAATCCTCCGAGGCCTCAAATAGTCCCAAAAACGGACCAAAAGGTTTGTGCCGGCAACACTGCATCCGTCTAATACTACAGTCGTAGATTGATGTTTGAGTGACATTGACTTGAAGTGCGTGATTGACATTGAAATAGACATATAAAAAACTTTCTCTCATGCAGCGGTCGGACAGCCGCGCCAGCCAGCGCTGGCGGCGCAGCGCTGCATGCCATTCCCTTCTTGGCCGCAGGCGCAGGTCATACAACTAGAAGAAAGAAGTTACCATACCAGACCAGAAGAATCTATCGTCTATAACCTTTTTTATGAATATGGGCGATAATAAGGTATTCTGCCGACGAGTTAGGTACCTATACCACGAGTGACCACGAGAGGGATCGTGCATCAATGTTGAAAATATTATTCTGAGGAAAACATGTTGCCTGTTGTGTGTCACATTAGTACTTTAATAGAAATTACCTACCTACCTAGTCAAGTGCGAGTCGGACATCGAAAATAAGTGTTCCAGCTGCTTTAATGTTTAATTTAATGTAGTGTCACACACCGGACACTCTCAATAAAATGTATGAAGCAAACACGTCGCAATCACCACACGCATAGATTTGTGTAGGTACGTACTGCTATAGGGGGTTTTATAGAAAGACTTTCAGGTTTAGATTACACAACATATATTTTCCAAGACCACAACTTTTCGGAGTCAACGATCACACTCCCTGACATCTTCGTTCTTCCGTTGCCCAGGTAACACGACCGAGCCGAGCATGCGTATTGCGCGCCGCACTGTATTTACAGCACACCGCCATCTAGTGACACAAGTACTCCTTACAGTACCTAAACATGTGCTGTCCATTCTGTACGTGTAGTAGAGGTGTAGTAGGTACTTTAATTGTTCTGAAGTAGTGTGTGACCTACCTACCTAAAAGTAGGTAATAACTATTTTCTGAGTGCAGTAGGTTAAAATATTGTCGGGTTTTTAACCTTTTTTTTTTTTTTGTTAACGAAACGAGGAATCTGCATCCAGACATCCCGTCGCATAAGCGTACGACGGGGGTGTGTGAGGTTGTCGGACTCGACGACTCACTAAGCCATCCCCGGTGGCCAGCCTCGATGCATGCCAAGTGGCTCCACGGTCCCCTAGGGCTATCAGTGGTGCCCCTCTCGCATCGCGCTCAGAGCACTTCCCGGGGCTAACAAAAGTCAGCCCCAGCATCTCGCAGTGCTGCGGCAGCACAGGGCCACCCCTGTGCTACCGCCCTTCCCGGGTTGTCGGGTTTTTAACCTAGCTTAACCGTTAACGACACGTAGGTACGTAGCACTCTGGACTAAATATTTCATAGCTATCTAGGTACCAGTGGAATGCCCCGCGACTTTGTCTACGCTGACTTTTTGTAAACTCTTTTTCCTGTTGTTCCGTTTAGTTGATTCCGGTAATTCAGAATAGGTACCTACACCCTAAAAATTTCTGGCCTCTTGGACCAACCTTTAGGCACTTACCGTTTTGGGTCTTCAGACAGTCAGTCAAATAACGGAAGGATTTTATATAATATATAACTTTATTGTAATCATTAGTGTAAATTAAATTAAAAACTTTAAATCAGGTAGTTAGAGGTGGAGTACCAATTGCTTTTATTTAGTAAGATTTGTTCCTAATTTTTAGTAGGGTACCGAACCTAGTAGTAGGTAAGTACTACTAGGTTAGGTACCTAGGTACTATAATTATAATTAGTACCTACCTATCTACCTACTTACGTAATAGGTTTAAAACATGAAGTTCTTGGCCACTGAATCATACAAACTTACATAAGTAACTAGGTGGTTACCTACTTATGGACATGACGACGACGGTGGGATTTCATTTAAAAATAATTCACATACCTACTATTAATTGAAAGAGGGCAACTGCTAACTTCCCACTCGTGACACACAGTTAAAATATCTGCCCTGTGATTGGGCATTTATCGGGCATAAAAGGACATATTATTTTATTTATATTTTTGTATTTATTTATTTACTTTAATTAACACGGATAAACCAATATCATCAATTAGAGATTATAACGGGCATTTACTCAATACGCCCTGTAAATGCCCGGCATAAACCCATCTCTACACTCGTCCCTTCGGCGCGCTACTGAAAATCTTCCCGCTGACTCCGATCAGGGTTATCGGGAATAAATATCTTTCCGGTCCCCAGTTAGGGGCGAGGCATGGGGGTAATCTGGAATAACCCGTTTCCGCGCAATGTGGTTTTTCCTTCAATATTATGTGATGTTACATATGTAACCTACTCGTACTATGGTGGTTTTCCTTTAGCAGCCAAATAAAATAAAATAAATATATAAATAATGCTGGACAATCCACACAGCATCATCTAGCCCCAAGGTAAGCTGCTGTTAAACAGAGCTGTATTATGGTATGGATACTTTTTTTTTTTTTTTTTTTATACAACTGAAGTGGCAACCAAGCGTGCGGCCCACAAGATGGTAAGCGGTTACCGCAGCCTATGGACGCTTGCAATACCAGAGGTATCACTCGCGGGTTGCCACCTTGAGGCTAAGATCGAAAGCCTCATGTGCCAGTAATTTCAACGGAAACCATACCCTTCACACCGGAACACAGCAATGCGAGCATTACTGCTTGGCGGCAGAAATAGGTATGGTGGTAGTCCTTCCCCGGACGAGCTCTATCACAAAAAACTCTACTACTCTTCTACTACATAGATGACTGATATATACTTATTATAATACAATACATAGATAGATATTTTTTTCAGTTGGGCCATAGGTACATTTTTTTTCCCGAACGGACCAATTTGTTGTGTAGAAGGGAAACAAAGTACCCGCGGCACAACCAGTTGAGCATCGTAGTTGTACCTTGGGTCCGGAAGGAGAAAATACCCAGAACACAGTCGTCTAAAAAAAATATTTACTTAAATATGTTAATAAGTAGATAGGGTTATTTTTTTATGTACCTACCTAGATAGGTAGGTAGCTACATGATTGGTTTTTTAGTTAGACCTCTATCTACCTACCACCTTGTGGAAGGCAGGGTTCTACTACCACCAGTCCATTGCAATGCAACCTACGTACTAGGTAGGCGGTGGCTATAGCCACTTACAAAAATTAAAGTTATAATTAAATTCCAATACAAAATTAACAATTTCATTATATTATAAATCTTTGGTCTTTTATTTTATTTACAACGAAATGGAATGTTGAAATTACAGGGTAGATACGTACCTACGTAGATTTAGCTAGCTACAGGGTACAGTACGAGTACCTACTACAGGGTGAGTTAACTACATACCTAAATTAAGCATGCTCACGTAGGACCTACCTACTCATAAAATAAGTAACCTGGACCTTCTTGGTTATTTTTTTTATATTTACATAGTCGGAACAATAAAAAAAATTAAACACTTTATGTATTGCATTTAGGATAACTTAGAGTAAATGTCACGATTATGTACACGATATAAACATTTAGCATTGTATTAACAATATAGATAGTTGGGTAGGTATTGGTACCTAAGGCTCAGAGCAAATTACTATTCGAGGTAAGATACTTGGTTGAATAGCAACAACCTAACTACTTTAGGTAGGTAAAACATGTTATTGTACATCAAACTATTCTATCGTTCAAAATTAATAGAGCGGTGAAGACATTTCATTTTGGAAGACCTTCTAAAATTTATTTAATAAATAAGTTCTAGTTCTAGCTTAAAAATAAGGCACACTGTTACACAATTTACATAAAACTAGCCCCATTTAGCCAGCTTGTCGTTCGTTATTAGGACGGATGAGTAACATTTTTAAGTAAATAAGTAATTTAAAATAATACTACTGGTAAGCAATACATTTCTGATTAACTGCCTGGTTCTTACTTTTACGATCGTTCGTTCGTTCGTATGAGTCAGTGGCCAACTCTGGTGACAGAGTTTCTAGGCCGCCCGAAGGCCTCTGTCATGGCCTAACAACTTTGAAAAAAGCCGGCACCGACTGCTTAACGTGCCCTCCAAAGCACGGGAGCGCTTAGTTGAAATTGCCACTGGCGGTCACCCATCCAAATGATGACCCCGCGGAACAGTGCTTAACTTCGTTTAGCCAGCTACGTCACGAGCGCTCCACTTTTACGATAGTAGGTACCTACGTAAATAAGGTGCCTAAAAAAAGTGCGGCTGTGCTGTGGGCCTGATTGACTGATTTATAATTACCTATTTTAGTAGGTAGGTAAGTATTTTAATTACTATTGGTATAACTTGTACGTATTAAAGTAATATTTTTGGTATAATCAAGTCTTTCTAATAATCTTTGGCATCATAATAAAGGACGACAAGCGGCTGGCTACACATTCGTTTGCCTGTCATTCCCCAACTGGAACCTCGTGATCTTGATACTCCGCTGCGACCCAGTCTCTGGGTTTTCGTATTCCGATCTCTTCGGCCCAAACGAATCGAAAGTTCTTTCTGAAGACAAAGGTCCTAATGTCTGCGATTTCGTCGACTGACTGGGTACGTTCTGGCTGGGTCCCAAGGTGAGTGATCGGCTGGGGGTGTAGCGGGGGTAGTGGTCTACCTTCCGCCAGTGCCTGGGTTGTGGGACGCCCGAGGGTCGGCTCTGGACTCCCCCAGGGACACCTGGCTGAGTGCTGTTCGCGTGTTGCTGTAGCTGTATCCGTGACGCTCGTTCCATTTCTCTAAAAGAATTAGGGACTAATCAATCGTCGTTATGATACTTGTGACTGAAAATTTTTAAGAGAGAGGTTTATTGCATTTACACGAGTGAGATACCACTGTTGGTTTCCATCCAAAAAACACAGGTATGAGGCAGCTAAAAAAAATGACTTTAAGGCCCTACCATCATTTCTGAGTTTGATTTGATTACTTACCGACCGTTGCAAAGAGCTCATTGATATTGTGATTCAAACTCTACTAAAATCAAAAACTTATACATGTAAGGAATGCGGACACACACACCACTCACTTACCTTCACAACGTATGCAGGAGCGCAAACCAACCCACAACACACAAAGCTTACAAACTCTTGATTAATGCCAAACAAAAACACACTCATGAGGATGAATGTCTGTGTTACGCTACTGTAGTACGTCCTGAATGACATTTATTACTTTGGGCATTTAAGTTAGGACAGACAGTGACACAGCAAAACATCGCCAATATTTGATCTAGGTTTAGCCAGTTCCAACCTGGCTGGGATAATTAAGTTCAAAGTCTTTAGAATTGTAAAGAAACTGCACCAGCAGTACTAATGAAACAGCAGCAATTAAACAGAAAGACAATCATGGTGATTAAGATCACTCATTGAAAGCATTAAGGGAGCTTGTTCACTTGACGTTACCCGACATTGCCAGGCATATCGCCAGTTACACATGAAACTACCAACTGTAGTTCGTGAATAAAGATAATAGTGCTCCATGTATAACTCGCGACCAATCCGGCATGGGCCGACAAATCGACAAGCGCGCTCAAGCCCCTGAGTTTGAACGCAACACCTAACCTGCACAACACAACACAGAAACCCATCACCAAACACACCTCACGTCCTGACATACGAGGCGAGTGTCCGCTCCTTCCTAGCGGGCGGCGAGGCCGGCGTGGACGGATACGCACCGCTGGTGAGACCCGACAGCCGGGCGAGAGGGCAGCAGAGAGCTGCTGCGTATGCTGCCCGGTACTGCGCGTTCATTATCACGTAGATGATCGGGTTCACGCAGGCGCTCGCGTACAGGAGGATGTAGCCGGCTATGTGGAACACTGTGAAGTCACAAAGCATATGAAGAAACCATGACGTAAACAAGTGCCAAGAGAATGTAAGCACTTGAACAAGTGTGCCGATTATACCCATAGAAAAAAACACTGCGGCTTCGAGCGGTCGGAAACGTTCAACCACGTTCGACTCTGCTTAGTTATTGTTTATCGGGAACCAGACCACCGACCAACTAAAAAGGGAGCTTGAAGTTTAGCGCTTTTATAATCTGTATTAAAATATTTAAATATTCGCAATAGGCTAAGAAACAATGAAAGGTCATATTATTAAATAGTGGGTAAACTGTTGTACGGTAATACATATTAGTTCCATGGGTAAACTACATTGATTAAACTCTGCTGATCATCTGAAATATTAGAGACGGTTGAGAAGTGCTTTACTTTTGGCAGTTGATGATGATGATTGTTACAGCTATTAAAAACATCATGTCAGCCTTCTAATTCCTTGTTCCCTGGACACTGGCCTACTGACGAGCGAGAGTGACCTCGAGTGAACGTGGTAGATTAAGACCCAAGTTTTAATCCATCACGCTGACTCAATGCGGATTGGTTGTTGGTTGTTATGATACTTACTCGGATAATGAACATGATTATCGGCAACCTTCGCGATGGTTATAGGCAGGTAGCACACTAGGAACGACAGGAAGATAGCGAGCACCATCTTGGTTATTCTCCACTCGTTTCTCTTCGCCTTGGTCTCTCTATTGTCCTTGACTGTGGACCGCTTATCGGCTGTACTGTTGTTGAGGCTCCCTGGACTGGTGTGTTGGGACCTTTGGTGCTCTCGCATTCTGACTTCAGAACTGAAAATGTATGAATTTGGTTTTAAGCTATAAAAATAATGCATATTTCAGGGACTCCACAGTTGATATATTGTGAGACCAGTGGTAAAATATAGAGGCGGTAGGTTCAAATAGCGAAATCCCTAGAGGACCATCCGTTACAAAATGTGCCACGCGCATAGCATAAATAATTTTATTTGCATAATATTATATCGTTACAAAATTATCTTTGGAATTTTAGACCCTGTTTATCCTCTTTTGACGAAAATTGTAGAATTTAAAATGTCCAATACCTAGCTAAGTAGGTACGCTTAGTTTAAGTGGTGAGAGCATAGGTAAGATAAGTCTTCTAATGTTCCCAGAGCTGGGATACTGGTATACTCTCGAGGGAAAGTGATTGGGTCATAATCCACCACGCGGATCAAACACGGATTGGAACAGCTTTCGAATTATTAGTTGTTGAAGATGCTGGTTTCTTCACAATGTTTTCCTTCACCGTTTCAGAGCACTGGCGTTGTTTAGATGTGATAAGTAAAAAACATTGTCTGTTACCTGTGCACAACCCAGAATATCCTTGCGTAGCATATGAAGATGAGCATGGCTGGAACTATGAACGCAATGACAAATAGCGCTGTCTTTGCTGAGTTGCCGTTTTTGTCGGGAACGATTGAGCAAGTGCCCAGTTCAGGATCGTAGTCAAACGTGCCTGGAACATAAACATTTTCTTTACATATCTACAAATAAAATGTGAAAGATCACAGATTTAAATCTCTTTTGATAATTATGTTGACATCAAAGAGGAAATTGCGTGTATAAATCTACTGAAAATAGTGACCATTATCTCAATGTTTGTTACGGAGACCTTCAGACGACCTATTAAATCCGACACCAGAGTTAGTCACGGTCTCACAAGTTAGGCACTTACTAGGTCAAAAGATTGGTTTTCATAATAAAATTGCATAATAAAAGGCGCGTTTTTTTCCATCAAAGCGTGGCTTTCTTTTTAACAGATCTAAGAATCTTAAAGGTTCTAAGTTTATTTGCTTGAGAGTAAGCCAGTGTCCCAGCAGTGGGAATATAGGAAGGCTGTCATGAAGTCTTACCCCAAACTCCAACAAGCGTCGGTATCTGCAT
Source organism: Colostygia pectinataria (assembly GCA_951394395.1). Lineage (NCBI taxonomy): Eukaryota > Metazoa > Arthropoda > Insecta > Lepidoptera > Geometridae > Colostygia > Colostygia pectinataria. The sequence goes on from OX596362.1 coordinate 9,516,180, forward strand.
GCCATAAGAGAACATCCAAGAGAAGACAATCATGAAGGCTATGTTGCATTTATTGTAGACGCGGGCGTACCAACTGTGGTGAGCTATCATGATGTACCTGGAAGGAAGCAGAACGGCTATAAGTCTTCAGATTGGCACTACCTGCTTTTGGAAGCGAATAATTAAATAATAGAAAATGTTAAGGTGTGTAGCTTTGACTATTTTTTTTTTACTACTAAAGCGGTAACCAAGCGTACGGCCCACTTGATGGTCAGCGGTTACCGTAGCCTATGTACGCATGCAACATCATAGATATCTCTTGCGTGTTACTACCCTAAGACCTTAGATGGTAAATCTCATGTGCCTGTAATTTCACCGGAAACCATACCCTTCGAACCGGAACACAGCAATGCGAGCATTACTGCTTGGCGGCAGAAATAGGTATGGTGGTAGTCCTTCCCCGGACAAGCTCTATCACAAAGAACTCTACTACTCTTGTATATGTATACCTGTCATATCTTTGGTGCGTAGGTTGTATTTCTTTAAGTCAGCAAATGCGTGACTGTAACAGCTGCAATGTTACCCAAAAAATAAGTTTTTTAAGTTCTGCGCGGCACTGCATACCGAAACGTAGTGAAGAATCAGGTTATAAAGTTTCACTTACATACGTTTTGTAATTGCTGAAAAACATGAAGATCCCTGCCACCAAAAGCTCCAATTCGACAGCTAAGCTTGCCCACTACTGGAGGCAAGAGCTAAAGGCAAGTCAAATTCGGGGCAATATATATGCCACCACCTTCTTTTTGGTAAGAAAAATGTCAGCCTTAATTGACAATGACACCGAGCTTTACCATAATCCAGAGGTTTGCCACCAAAACAAAACGAAACCTACCCTCTTCAAAAAGCGTAATCCAAGTAAATCCTAGTGAAATTGTCTGATTTTTCATGACTTCACTGGATCGTGATCATATGGAATTGCGTGTGGATCCAGCCGAGCGGGTGAATGGGTTCATAACCGTATCTGTACGTTCATCTTTTTTTTATACAACTGAAGTGGCAACCAAGCGTACAGCCCACAAGATGGTAAGCGGTTACCGCAGCCTATGGACGCTTGCAATACCAGAAGTATCACTCGCGGGTTGCTACCTTGAGGCTAAGATCAAAAGCCTCATGCCTTCCTCAAGCCTCATTTTTCTCATGCTCCTCATCTCGAAATGTGTCACAATGGAAATATGAATTATAGATGTAGCAAGCACATGCTGAATAATCTCTGGAAAATCGTTTTTCATATGCAGTTAGGACGAAACGGTCAATTTAAGTTGGTACCACTCTCATAAACAGATCCAGTGTCTGGTATCCCGACAAAGATATCTGTATTTGTATTTGTCACCTCAACCTTCTGCGTAACACTGCACTGAGTTCGTAATGCATCCATTTAAATCGACACTAGCAGTTCTCCGAACAGTAGACCTCGCAAGCACAAACTTGTAAAGTGAGCTTTGAAAGTGAGCAACATACTGCATTTTATGGAACTATTTTGGTCATCACGCTGAAGATCCTCATCAGATCTTCACCAAATATTAGACGAACTTAGAGTTAATACGAGTACTTACCTTTCAAATAAAATAAAAATCATCGAAATCAAATCATATTAGACGGAGATATGCAGTAGCCCCCTTTTTACCCTTTATTAGAGAAAACGCCCCTATCAAAAATTCCCGACGACATCAACTTTTATAAAGTCATAAAACCTGTATACCAAGTTTCAACCAGATTGGTTGAAAAATGCGACCTGTAGGCGAGAACACAAAAAGACCGGACAAACTGACATCCAAAAGCATTTTTGGCCAATCTCGAAACTGAGACGCTTTGCTCGCTTCGCTCGCTCGGTCAAATATACCGTATCTGTATCTAGTTCGCAGCTATTCAAAAATTGTTATGTCAGAAATACCTGACCTCTTTTTACTATTTCATTGCCCAAAAGTTATCAGATCGGACCCATCCTAGGCATAACTATTTTCATGTAGTGTGAATTACTTATTCCGGTAAATCATAAAGGAATATATTTTTCTGACATTTCCTCAATCTACTACATATCAGTCAGAGTTTATAAATAAATAGGGTATGTGGCTATCGTCTTCATATTTCGAGCTTCTCAATTTGAGGGAATTGGATATCAAGTTATTGAATTATTGTGTACCTCTACTAGTCTTAAGAAGGATGATCTTATATAAATCTGCGGTTCTGTAGGCCCGCTACGCGCGTAGTCTTTGCGTAGCCGCGTAGCCAGCACGCTACGCCGACGTTGTAGAACTTTTTGAAGCAGCATCGAGATAATAATTCGATCTGATTAATCATTAGAGCGTTTCCACACGGTCATGATTTCCGGTACGATGTTTTTAGTCCATGATCATCAATCACATATTAACACCTGGACGCAATATTTCATAGTTTTCTAGGTAGAAAAACCTGTTTAATAAAGTGTGTATGTTGTGAATTAAATAAATAAATAATTAATGCTGGACAATCCACACAGCCTCATCAGAAGGTCTTATGTGCCTGTAATTTCACCGAACACCATACCTTTCAGACCGGAACGGCAGAAATAGGTATGGTGGTAGTCCTCCGCCAGACGAGCTCTATCACAAAGAACTCTACTGCTCTTAGGACTGTATTGTTCAAGTACCTGTTTAAAGTGATGAGTGCGATGCTCAGGAGTGACACCCCGACGTTCCCATAGCGCAGGAACGGTACCAGCTTGCACAGTGCACCCCCGTGGGACCAAGTGCGAGTCCAGAAGCCTGATATGGCGAACGGGAGCACCATTGCGCAGAATAAGAAGTCCGCTATGCATAAGCTGAAATGGTATACGACTGTTATAGTTAAATATTTATTCCCTTATAAAAAACTGCCATGTCAGCGGCTTGCTAAGTTCTATATTTTTTTTATTTTATATGTACATTTTACAGTTTTGTTACTAAGTTTCTTTGGTAAATATCATTAAAGTTTTGTCTTTCCTTGTTATTCTTATGCGAACAAGGACGATAATAGATTTGGAAGACACATTAGCTTACAGAGGTTATAGCATTTATAGAAAAGGCTTTTTAAGATATTGCATAGCTATAGGCAAATAATAAAATCGACACAGCAGCATCTAGCCCTAAGCTAAGCACAGCTTGTGTTATAGGTACCTAATAGATAACTGATATACATATACAATACTATACATAGACAGATATATATCTACTAACTATTATTGCGCTACAGCTCGCTATGTCTATAAGCACCGAGACAAATCTTAGAAGGTTTTACAGTGCTAATTCATATAACAAATATTGTAACCCACATGTTTGAATAAATAAATACAATACAATAGATATTTTTAATGATACATAGAAAATACCCAGAACACTCGGAACAAATATTTGGATTCAAGGACTGGGTAGACATAACAAAACGGTAGTCTGAAATTAACTCAGACATCTCCCTGTGAATTTAGGTGCGGGCAAAACGAGTGGCGGGTACGTTTGTTGCGTTAACCTCAATCATCCTAAGCAAATCTTTTGGGAACTAAATAGCTGATAGAATATGTTATAATTACGACGGTAAATTCTTTAATTTCATGTTTGTGCGTAGTCTGTACGCAGTATAATTATGGCGGCGCAGAAACCACAGGTGTTTTGCTTTCGGCGGGAATTAGGAACAATAGCTACGCGGTGCAAATTGTCTTCTTTGTCGCGGAAATGAATTACCATTTTATTGAAATGTAATTGCCTAGGTAACCGTAATTTGAACCGGCAATTCTGCAAAACCAAGCTATTATGTAGTAATGGAAATGTGGTGGACTAGAACAGAATAGGTAATTAAATTTTCTCGAAAATGGCGGAAGCTGGACAGGACAGCCATTAGTGAATCTAGTCGGAAATCCGGCTTATAATTACGTTGGTGAGTGCAAACAGCTGATGCTTAAAAAGCTGGCACATCTCAATCTATTTTAAAAACAAAACAATACTCATCTTCTGTTTTACCGTAAAACTTTGTTGATATTGTTTTGCTTACAGAATACCTACCAAATAGGTAACGTTTTGCACAGTTATTAGCAATACATATTTAGCAAAAACAGTGTTTAGGTGTTTTGCTTGCAACTTAGTCAAGATGGAAATATTTCATGTAAAATCGACATGATAACAATGAACTAATACGGATTAGCCATTAGTTAGGTCTTCACTCTACCTGATTATAAACGCTGCTGCTACATTCCTGACTTTAGGACACTTGAGCAGTGCCACTACTGTGAGAAGATTTCCGAACAGTCCTACCACCATGATTGTGCCGGTGATGACGGCTGCAAAGGTCAAGAGACCAGGAGAGAACCTGAAAAAAAAAAAACATAACGTAGGGACTTTAAAAATATATATTAGTACTTTTTTATTTTATTTAGATTTGTATTTAAAAATACATTGCGGAAAAAACATTTCATAACCTGAACTAAATCAAAACATTCTGTAGCCTTGTAAAAGTAATGGTGTATAAAAAGTTAGTTTTAATTCATTTGGAACCCTCGCTTCAAGAAACCGTTTTATTAATAATATACACATATTCAATAAAATATATAAAAATACGACTGCATCAGTTTTAAAGTTATGCAGCTTTTATGCTATACCATGGGAGTTGTCAATCATTCCGGGATACGACTATGATATTTATTTATATAACTTTAAGAAACAATAAAAATTAAGAGTAGTAGAGTTCTCTGTGATAGAGCTCACATGGGGAAGGACTACCACCATACTTATTTCTGCCGCCAAGCAGTAATGCTCGCATTGCTGTGTTTCGGTGTGAAGGGTATGGTTTCCGGTGAAATTACTGGCACATGAGGCTTTCGATCTTAGCCTCAAGGTGGCAACCCGAGATACCTCTGGTATTGCAAGCGTCCATAGGCTGCGGTAACCGCTAACCATCTTGTGGGCCGTACGCTTGGTTGCCACTTCAGTTGTATAAAAAAAATCATCAGTAAGCAAAACAGCTCAGACCGTCTCCCCCCCATATCTCGTCGCCACTGGCACACCACTGGGGGCCAGTGGGAAGTTTTTCAGTATCACTCGTACCCGAAAGGGCATGCGGGAAGTTTATTAGCTTCGTCCCTACTAAAGTGGTATGCAGGTTATTTTTCAATTGAATCCCATCCAATCCCATTGCGCGGGGAAAGGGCGATAAGTGCCATACATTTACTAGATAAAACCTATTCTAAAAGTCAAGGTACAAAAAGTAATCATAGTACCAACTTACTTTGTTAATTCACTCGGCTCTATACTGGCAGTGATTTCATCAGAGAAATTCATTGTGTCCTCCGCCATCCCTGAAACAAAGGTTTTCCTTTATTAGAAACCTTATCTTTAACCCTAAATCAAGCTTCACGTGAGTAATTTGATTCATATCTAGTGCGAAACCTACTGACTAATAGCCTATATTTCCTATACAAGTAGACTATATGCTAGTAAAGTGGAATGTGATGTCAGTAACGTAGCGCTTGTCTATCAATTACGAGGTCTATGTTTTACATGATAGAGTAAATCGAATGGGAAACAAATGACACCCAGCGAAGTCTTACTATCAGTACCTAAGTCTGTTGGGATAATAAAATTCCCAGTAGTTCTAATGGTAAGTAACTCGGTAAGACTTCTGGGAATAGCCCGATTTTATGGATATCAATTGATTTATACAACGAAATTTGAGTCGTTCTACAACTCGTATAATTCTCTCGACGGATCTCGGTTATAGTGAAGATAGCCGTTTGTGATGCGCAAAGACAATTAAATAAATATGTAAATAATGCTGGACAACCCACACAGCATCATCTAGCCCCAAGTTAAGCAGAGCTAGTGTTATGGGTAATAATAATAATCATCCTAGCCGGTTTCAGCTCTTTATTATACATAGAAAATACCCAGAACAAATATTTGTAGATCGTACAAACATTTGTTCCGAGGCGGGAATCGAACCCGCAACCTCCGCGTCGCAGGCGGACCTTCACCCGCCGCGCCACATCGGTCGTCAATTAAAAAATTAAAGCTCACATGAATATTAGCACAGAAACACTAATATTAATATATAATATTTCAAATTATGTATAAAAAGTAAGTGTCCTACAGTAACATGTGGAAAATTATATGCTACTTTTGGGGAAATGACGTCACAGGGATAACCGCTCATGCAGCCTGACAGACAGTCGCCGGGTCGTCATTGTGGTAAAACGATTAGTCATGGCACCAGCTGCTGGCAATTACTGTCGCACACCATGTCCAGTGTATGGTAGTTAACAATTCAGTATTGTATAGCGCGCATCCATCATTGTTTATCGAAATACCTGCTAGAAGTCTTCAGCAAGAGTCTATTTTTGGGGTGCCAATCACTGCAGAGATATTCTGCCTTCAAGCAGCGTGCAAGAATAACTATCAGCAATTTGCACTATCATTTCAAATGTAATTGAACCAGGCGACGAATTATTATGCGTTTTCATGTGACTGTAATGTCTTGACTGAAATTTAAAGGGCACTGTAGCATGTGAAAATGCTTGACACTGGACAGCGCTCGTCACCCAGAGATCAGAGTATTTCATTTGCTACAGTGATCTTCAAACTTAACGCTTGCAGACTGATGCTTTGCGGCAGAATAGTTGTCACTGTGGTGGCAAAGATAAACAAGTGTTAAAACTGCGCCCCACTCTGACTACCCTTCAAGACGAATTAATGTAAACGATGAAAACAAAGTGCCCCGTAATGTGCCATAGCCAAGCTGGAAACTGTACTAATTTTGATGAACGATGGCATGTAGAGGTAGCCACTAGCCAGGTATTACTAAGGTAAATTGGCGTGAAGTACTTTAGTAGCATTATCCTTGTCTTATGGATATAGTCATGCTCGCATTGGGGAGTGTGACTCATGGTTTTTATTAAGAGTTGTGAGACTAGAATATTTTTGAGCAAGATAAAAATACTGGTGGCCGAAATGTCAGAAAATAAATAAATTGAAAGTGTCATTTGGGCCGAATCTGTCGAATTTTTTTCGGTTGAAACATCGCTTTGCATGATCTGCGTATATTTGCATGATCTACAAATATTTGTTCGTTTGAGTATTTCTATTTGTTATAATAAGTATTTATTTAAAAAAAATGTGAATGAGTTTATTGTATTACGAGAGTTGTCTGGTTCCCATAACACAAGCTTTGCTTAGCTAGACTGGGGCTAGATTAACCTGTGTAAAAAAAAACCAGCAATATTAATTCACTGTTTATTTATATATTTTATAATAATGTTAAAATTAGTTCTAAATTACACTCTATCCCCACTGCCAACTGTAAATACGACACAGCACAGTGAAATGTTATACAGCCCTTTGTCACAAACAATGCTGTCAAAGCATACACCACTCCTTTGTACGAGCTATGTTCACTCGCCCATGACAATTATCATGGAAGAAATAATAGTAATAGTAATAAAATAGTAATAAATCTTCCATGTAGCTACAGAGTTCTGTAGCTACATGGAATAAATAATATTACACTGGATGCCCACTTAGTTAGAATAAGTTGAAGTGGCAGTGGGCCGGCCATACCGCTCGCAGAACCGATAACCGGGGAATTATAGGTTCTCGAATGGCGACTGCGAACTGAAAAACAAGGTATAGGGCCACGAGGTATCGCTTCGGTGAGCTATATGGTTTGTCTATAAGTAAGGTAATTAATTCGTATTTCTTGATTGTCTATGCTAAAAAGGTTCATTATTTAAGTTTTATTAAAATCTAAGTACCCACTTAGACAGGATCTATTATTAAAAAAGCTTATGATCTTTATTAAAATATAATACAGAATCTAAATTAATTTTAACTTAAAAGGTCGACAGCTCGAATATTAAAGCTTATTATGACTGTTTTACATCGATCCAGTGACTGTCAGTTTTATTGTCTAGTCTTGCCAGCGCTGGCACTAATGTGCCAACACTTTTTCGTGCCGCTCTAGAGTGCAGCGCAGCGATATCCGCTAGCGCTGTCGACTAATTGCACAAGACAAGTGTCTACAACATGATCCAGTGATGCCATTCGCTGCCGACAGTGACTGTCGTCAGTCACTGGATCAATGTAAATTAGCACACAAAACTGGGCAGGGATCTTCCGAGTAATAATACCTACAATAGAAGACTAGTATGAACCTTGTTGATATAAAATGAATAAGTACCTAGTTGGTTCTGATATTCACTTACGAACATGGGCGGTTTTTGTTTCGTTTCACTTCTGGTTAAAAAAGTTTTTCTAAAGTAAGAAGTAAAGAGAATAAAAATAAAGATAAAAAGCTTAATTTCAATAAGCACGATGACAGTAACCAAGAATTACTAAAATCATGTCTTCTATGAAGAAGAATTCAAGAAATAAAAAAACCATTTTTTTTTACATTAGATCATCATATCAGCCGATAGACGTCCACTGCTGGACATAGGCCTCCCCCAAAGAGCGCCATGACGACCGATTTTGGGCCTTCACCATCCACCGACTTCCTGCGACCGCTTTAATGTCATCGGTCCATCGAGTGGGAGGCCGTCCTACACTTCGTTTTCCAGTTCGTGGTCGCCACTCAAGAACCTTTATTCCCCAACGGTTATCGGTTCTGTACATTACATTACTGGTACATTAGATGCGAGATTGATAATATTTGTAATAAAATAAAAATACAAAATACAGCAATCCGCCATAAGGTTGAACATCTAAATAGAGCATCTTGGTTCTCTGATATTACCAACATCAAACAAAATTGCAGAATTTTGAACCTTATTGCTAAAATTTTACATTGACATAACGACGTCACCGCTGTCACTCGACGCGCTATGGCCTATTTTTTATAATAATATAACCGATTACCTAGATGATAAAAAAGCTTCGGACGAATGTGCTCCAACTCTACTCGGCATCCATAATAGCAAGATCATGCCAAAAAAGCGATAGGAACCCAGCCGGTGTTGTTGCCAGTTCTTTTGCGGCATGGGCGCGCGGGTATGGTTTCCGGTGAAATTACAGGCACATGAGACTTTCCATCTAACGTCTCAGAGTGGTAACACGCAAGTGATATCTCTGATGTTGCAAGCGTAACATACGGCTACGGTAACCGCTTACCATCAAGTAGGCCGTACGCTTGGTTGCCACTTTAGTGGTATAAAAAAAAAGTTTCTTATAATGTTTGATAAACATAAATCGTGTTTAACGATTTAGTGCAGCTGTTAGTTAATTTAACATAATATTTTGAAATGGAATAGAGACATCGTTATTATTATGACATTAAAATTATAAATATAAGACGCTAAAAACGCCATCATACTTTATTAAGTTTCATCAGATTTAAATAAATTCAGTGCTTCCTAACTCTTATCTATTTATTATTTATTATTACTATTTATTATAAATACGAATGTTTGATGATGAATGATGTTTGGATGTTTATTGATAAACTCGACAACCACTGAACCGATTTGGCTGAAATTTAAAACATAGATAGATAATGACCGGAAATAGAACATTATGCTTTTTATCCCGAAAAAAGTACGAATCCCAACTTCCTCGCGAACGAAGTCGCGGACAACAGCTAGTTTGTTTATAAAAGAATAAATAAATAAATAATGCTGGACAATCCACACAGCATCATCATAGCCCCAAGATAAGCAGAGCTTGTGTTATGGGTACTAAATGACTGATATTTTTTATTGTACATAGAAAACACCCAGAACACCCAAAACAAATAATTTGGAGTTCATATGAACATTAGTTCTAAGGCGGGAATCGAACCCGCGACCTCCTGCGTCGCAGGCAGACCTTCGCCCGCCGCGTCACATCGGTCGTCATGAATACTGGGATTTTATCTCAAACATTTTTATCGATAGGCTATGCTCAGTAACCTTATTTGAGAAAAACTTGAAAACCACCCACCCGCCAACCACGTATTATCTAATAACTCTCTGAAAAGTATTTGTACATCAAAAGTTTTAAACGGTGCTTTGAACTTGTTTAACATTGTTATAACGCAGTGATGCTCTCTCAGCAAAGTTAAAACCACAGAACTATATTTATGTAGAATGAAAGCGTTCGTCGATTTGTATTGGAACCGAGCGAGTAACATTTTTAGGTACTTTGACGGGTAAATAAGCCGCGCGAAAATGAATGATTTAAAAGCATCGATTATCACGCAAACAAATTCTAGGCACTGCCACACAGCACAACCACACCGCCCGGTTGGGAGCGGACTGAGTTTCGCAGCGAGTAAAGACGTTACTTAGCCCGTCTTTTCCCCGTCTTTTCGGCACGTGAATACACTCACTCATTCTACTTAAATATAATTCTGTGGTTAAAACTATTTATTATCACGGTGTTTTACGACGAAGCTTGGTCACATAATAAACAAACTAAATTACCAACTTGGCACTGTAACACTATTTCAGATTGTTTTGCTATAACAAAGTTATAATTCAGGCATAGGTATTTACAAAGGTAAGTACGTAAAGCTACAACAAACAATACTAGCCCTTATTATTAGAAGAGGAATAAAGGTATTCGGGTGGACCGTCTTGAGCTACCTGTTTATAGGATGATCCTATTCGGTAAACGGATGCCCATTTTAAGGTCATAAAGATGATGATGTAGTTGCAAAACTACACTAGTTTATAGCAGATATCTCCACGGTGACCTGGAGAGCGAGTACGAAATCTTAAACGTTTAATAGTATTTTAATAGTTCAATTTACGAAATAAAGGGGTGCTGAAATTTTATCGTATAACAAAAAATCATATACAAATTGATTGACGACTGGAAAATATTTGGGTTCAAATGAAAAATAATAATAATATAAATAAGTGGGATCAAATTCGTGGGATCAAATGATAGTTGCCCAGTTTTTTGTATAGTCTCTGCTCAACGCTCACTCAACTAGAACTCTTTATAGAAACTCCAAAGACCGCGACGTACTTACGTCACGTTGATGACTGTTCATTTGGGCGAGGCGAGGTGAAGCGGATCCCATTCACGTGAACCTGAATTACTCAAGCATTGCTCCTATGACCTTTGTTCTCAAATATGCGTCTCTTTTGGATGAAACACAAACATTACATTTGATCTTCCGACCAACATCAATGTACCAATTAGAAAGAAATAAACAGAGAAACTCATTTACACTTTACTAACAGAAAGCCAGCCTATTGTGTCCTAATTTAGATCACTTAACACAGCCAGCGTTGCTTCGAATGAATGAAAAGAAAATGAAATCAGTGCAAAGTTCCAAATATGTTAGTTCGTATAATTCAGATATTAACTCTGATGACGGAGTTAATAGACTAACAACTAATATATAAATATAATATAATATACTAATATAAAAATAAATCTCAGTTATGGAGGTGGGCGTTGTTAGCTGCAACACAGTTTTTTTTAACTTATGCAGCTTTCATCGTTTTCTTTTAATTGTTACTAATGAGCCTTGTACACTGTTCCGAAATAAACTATTTGAAACTATTTGAATTTGAATAAAAAAGCTAGGACCTGATGACGGAGTTATAATAGACTAACAACTATAAAAAAGCTGGGACCGACCGCTTAACGTGCTTTCCGCGACGCAGATGCGCTCAGTTGAAATTGCCACTGGCGGTCACCCAAACGGTTAACCCGGGGAACATTGCTTAGCCACGTTGATCAGAACAATAGGTCAGCTACCCCACGCTTCAAAGTGAAGTAAAGTTCCAAATAAATAATTATAGACCGCTTAAATTGAGGTGACGTTGATCTGTGACCGAGTGATTTAATTTGCCACAACCTCTAATAACATTTCAGGGTAACTAGCACTATTATGAGGATTGATTAATTAGGCCATGGTCGCGTTGTAACTACAGAAAGAAGATTGTGTCACCTATAAGCGAGATTGCTCTTCAGAAATTTGTAACTGACCGTAATAGTGGCAGTGAGTGCTTACCCGTTCTACCTAAGAATTTTCGACCCAGTAGGTATTTTGCTCCGTTCAAACCAAAACATTTGATTCAAGTTACCCTTTCTACCCACATCCACTTATTCCTAATTTCTATGGTTTATTTTTAAATAAATGGCACAGTGAAACACTGAAGTAGAAGGGACTAAAATAGACTCTTCTTGAAGAGTTCAACCAACAAGTTAACTAAGTTTAGCTGGTGGTAGGACTTCTTCACCTTCAGCAAGAGTCCGTCTTGGTTGGTACCACACAGTGTCAGATATTCTATACTTCCAAGCTGTATCTAGTGTGCAAGCTTATCAAGTGAAATTACTGGGCGAAAGAGACTTGCAACAATGTCTCAGGGTGATAAGCGCAGTGCAGTGCCACGCAAACAGCTTCTGCTTCTTATCTTTTATGGCCTCTGTGGCTAGTTTGCCACAATTTTGCCAGTGTCAAGTGTATTAGTTTGATTGTCGCTTAGCAACGTAAACAAACGAAATTTGGAAAGAAACGATGACTTTTCTTTCAAAATTCTCTTGGAAAGTCTTTGACTAAATTACCAACCAACATCACCCCTCCATTTCAATTACTTACACTTGTGCTAAGTAAACAAGTTAAATTGGATAAACTGCCACCAAATTTAAGCAAGAAAACTTAAAATAACACGAGAAAAATAATTAAAATGGGAAGACCCATGTCGTTTTGACAAGATAGCCAAAGACAATCGCCACGCAAACACTTAAAAACTTTAACCTTTGAGTGGCACTGCATCTGTCAGTAGTCAGGCGTCCGTCTTGATTGTCTTGTCACTATCTGACATAAAAAAGATTGTCTTTCATCTTGTCAAAACGACATGGGTCCTCCAATTTTAATTATTTTTCTCGTGTTTTATTGTGTATATTTGGTGGCAGCTTATCCAATTTAACTTGTTTACTTAACACAAGTGTAAGTAATTGAAATGGAGGGGTAATGTTGGTTGGTAATTTAGTCAAAGACTTTCCAAGGGAATTTTGAAAGAAAAGTCATCATTTATTTCCAAATTTCGTTTGCTTACGTTGCTAAGCGACAATCAAATTAATACACTTGACACTGGCAAAATTGTGGCAAATAAGCCACAGAGTCCATAAAACAAGAAGAAGACATAAAAAAAGTACAATAAGTTACTTAGTGCTTTGCTTGTTATTCAGTAGGCCAGCAGGTATCAGTTTCTCAGTGTTCAGTTTTTAACAACTTGGCATGTAAGTTACACCATAATGTCCCAGGAAAGTATTTTTCTTTTACTTTTATCGATAAACTTAAAACAACACAGCAACTTATGGTGCAGAGTGCCGTTATTAGTAAACAAAGTTATTTACCGTTCCCGTTAGAGCTATTAAGTATAAGTTAAGGGGGAAAGTCCATGATAATCACAGGATAGATTTACTCGTAAGTTTCGATTAAAATTCGTCTTATAATTGGCCTTCAGAATAGCTACATAAGTATGTAACTATTTTTGTTTTCTAATATTATCTGTGTCAACTGTTAAGTTTTTCTAAAATTCTAAAAATAAAATAAAATAAATTATTTCTTTTTAAGAGTAGTGTATGCAGCCTTTTACTAACATTATGCTTAGTGACATACTGACTTACAACGCAACGCAAACCGCTGGACCTAGAAACTTAAAACTTGGAGAGTATGTTTTTCTGATACTGTAAGGAATTTCAAAAAACTCAACTAGTAAAGAACAAAATCTCAAATCGAACAAATTTGCGGGGCGTTCCATCAGTAACTAAAACTATTCCAAAAGTATTACCAAGATACATGGTTATATGAATACAACCTTAAATACATAGTAAGTACATAAGATAGATATGTAAGTAGGTATGTAATCCTCAAATCAAACAATAACTTAATTCGTGGGTTTGAATAACTCAGGTCTATTCAATTGCTAATGTAGGCGTTCGTCCGGAGTATAAATTGTATGATTCAAATAATATATTAGCTAACCAGAGGACTCTATATCCTTTGTTTTAGAGGTTGTTTTAAATCTGTTTTGAAAGATCTTAGAGTGCGATGCACTGACAATTAACCAATTGGCAGCAATAAGTGGATAAAGCTCATTGTCTTTAATGGAGGAAGTTTGTACCTACCAACGTTAGTGCATGGTTCATTTCACGTTATAAAAGAATATAAAAATAATAGGGATGCTTTGCGCTATTCTTAAACACGAACATTCAAGAATCGAAAGGTTCTAAAGTGGTTTTTGTTGACACTTGCTTTTTTCATTACCTTTTTGGTAACAACACGATTTAAAACTGAAATTAGATTGCGTTTTGCCATTTACGAGTATCTTAGGATTACAGTTGCACTGCAGACTGCGCAGAACTGGCAGAACTCAGTCGTTTTTGTCATAAGAAAACTGGATAAAAGACTAGTTTCTTTCCAAATTTCGTTTGTTTACGTTGCCACACGTTGCTAAGCGACAATCAAACTAATACACTAGACACTGGCAAAATTGTGGCAAATAAGCCACAGAGTTCATAATCGAAGAAGAAGGAGACTAGCAAAAGTAATTTATTTAAAAAAAAAGTTAAACTCACCGGACATCCAAACCGGTAAGTTCTATAGCTGAAGATTTCTGAATGTGTTTCTTTTTATATCGTAGAGGAGGCAGCGGAAAAAAAAGCATGGAAACAGTTCAAATCCACTAGTACTATATTTTCATCCAAAAGTACCTAGATTAAATATATGACTTTATACCCTCAGTTCTGAATAAAGTCACAGTGAGGCGAAGCAATTTAGCGGTCGTTGTCGTCCACCTACACTGATACGAGATCAAGCGGCCCATTGTAACCGAATTCCATACCATTTATTATAATGATTGGTGACTTCATAGTCATAGCTCATCGAAATCGCCTTGCATGACAGCACTGGCTAATTACGATTTAAATACCGCTTACCCTCAGGTGGGTTAAGCTATGTAACCCAAAACTAAGCAAGCTTATTTTATAATATTAACTGTTTAAATGGATTATTCCCATCTGTCACCCAGCTCTGTCCGTCCAGGGTGACAGTTTGCACAAAAAAGGGCAAACTGGCACCCTTTTTATGCTATTCTATAGGAACAGTACATTTTTTCGGGATAAAATAGGTATAGCCTAGTGGCAGATTAAAATCTATCTCATCCACATCTATAATCAATTCAGATCCGTTCATTCAAGCGTGATTAGGTAAGTAACAAAATCCATCCGTCAATCCTGGATCCATCTGGATATAGTACTTTCCCGGATGAGCTTTATCACAAAGAACTCTACTACTCTTATTAAAAATGTATTACGTCCGGCCCAGAACTTTGAGCACCTATAATAATAAGTCGTTTATAACACGATTATGAATAACACGGTAGCTATTTCATCGATAGGAGGTAAACAGTTACTCAAACAGTAACCTTTTATGCAAAATACGTGACATTTACCATAATGACTCATTGCCTACCTGAGACGAGAATGTGAGTTGTGTATGTATCAATGACTCACTGATTCAGAATTATATTATATAACAATTTAGCAAATACTTTAACTCTGACTTGTTGATTCAAGTTAAAGTTTATTTTAATAGAAAAAAACAATACAGACCAGTAATTAATTATGTAAAGCTTTACCTACATTTGGTGCAAAAATTTTGATCGAAGTGCCGTGGCAGGCGAAGTGCCGTGGCGGGCGAAGTTCCGCCTGCGATGCTGGAGGTTGCGTGTTCGATTCCCGCCTTAGAACAAATTTTTGAACGATCTGCAAATATTTGTTACGGGTGTTCTGGGTATTGTCTATGCATAATAAAAAATATCCATCTATGTATTGTATTGTATTAAGTATATCAGTCATCTAGGCCATAACACAAGCTCTGCTTAGCTTGGGACTAGATGATGCTGTGTGGATTGTCCAGCATTATTTATTATTTATTCATTTGAAAACATAATCTATACCAACCTAATACTTACAATGTAAATGGGTACACTTTATAATAATCTGTTTTTCCGGTACGTTACAATATGGGGGTCTTCAAATCTAGAGTGAATAGGTTCTTTCTAGACCAGCGTGCTCCATCATCGACCACACCAACACTTCCCATCAGGTGAGGTAGTGGTCAAACGTTGGTCTATAACCAATAAAAAAAAAAAAAAACTAACTGGATTACACCAAAATAACGCATAACCTCGTATGAGTCATAGCGTCAGAGCCAATTAAGGTGACGGAGTTGGCTTATAAGTCTAAGTCTAATTATTAGCACAGAACATATATTAGTACTATGGTATCGG
Source organism: Colostygia pectinataria (assembly GCA_951394395.1). Lineage (NCBI taxonomy): Eukaryota > Metazoa > Arthropoda > Insecta > Lepidoptera > Geometridae > Colostygia > Colostygia pectinataria. The sequence continues at coordinate 9,532,444 of OX596362.1, forward strand.
TTTATCTGATGCTTTATAAGGAACGTTGAAAGTGACCGGATACATAACAAACATTTAAACTTTCACATTTTAGGGCAATCATCCATCGAAGCGGAGCGGTACCGAGTCAAGCAATATAATCCTGTTGAAACTGCGTAATTTAGGTAAACATTATATTATACTGAGCGATATTAGTTTGATAATACGAATATTATAGATTAGGGGAGACCGGGGACAAAAGTAACGGCGGGCAGAAAGTAAACCCTAGCCTAATGGTAGAAACATAGTACACGTATAGTAGGAGGTATACCTACTATATAGAGTATAAAACAAAGTCGCTTCCCACTGTCTCTCTGTATCTTCTCTGTAGCACATTTAAATAGGTTTACACGTATATACGCGAACGAAAACACGGGCAACAGCTTGTTACTACTATAACAAAATTCATTAAACCATTTCGTTGGATTACGGGGCATAACCTAACTACATAACTACCGTAACTAATTAAGATTATACGTACCAAAATATCATAACCTATAAAGTTCAAATAGTTTAACGGAAATAGGTACACAACTTTGGTGTTATCTAAGAATGATAAGACATCATCACGCATTTGCGACACGATCCGTTGAACTAAGTTACCAACTTACGTTTATACATAGTTTGTTAAACATTGACATGTTGACTGCTTCATAATCTGATCTTCACAATTTTTTTATGAAACTAACTTGAAGTTACTGCCCGTCTATTTATAATAGTCGTTTGGCCATCAAGGCTTTCGGACAGTCGATAAACTCTGTCTTCAGAGTTGGTCACTGACTCGTACAAGCTTTATGTCATGAACAAACTAGCCTTTTTGATCTAGAAAACTACTTTCTGCCTAGTAGCGTATTTTCACACTACATTAGCTCAGCCTGACCCTTGTTTCGACCTCGTAAGACTTGATCCGTTTCCACGCTTTTTAACTCGACATATTGCCTCCTTTTCCAGCCATTTTCCAAACGTAATGCGTCAGTAAAGATTACAATTGGCAATCGAATATCAACCTTAATCTGTCAGCGAACAATTTAATTTTATTTGACTCACCAGTTGCAATTTTAACTTCATATAATGCTGAGTTAGTGTTCCATGACGATTATTGGGATTTTGAACGGTAAAGTGTGCTCGATGGAGCTCAAATTTCAATGGCTGTTAATTCTGATGTGCAGCCGAAGGATGCCATGAGCATGGCAAACGAGGGGAACTAGTGATGTGGAAACTTTATAGATTTAGAAGCAGAATAAAAGATTTGTTCATGTTTAATTCAAAATAAAACATGGTCTATAACTACGAATATAATAGTTATTGCCAAAAAATATTAACTTCAAGTGGTACACATAAGTGGTAGAAAAGATATTAACATTCAAATCATAATATACATTAATAACATTTAATAATAACATTTAAATCTCAATATTTTCAAAGGAAAAATAAAAGAGCACTAATGTCTATGTAAATTTTACTTTGGTATAATATAACTATGTATGTATATTATATGAGTAGTAAGTAGTAGTAAAAGTAGTTTATGTAAGTATATTATAATATTGTAGGCATATCTTATGTATGTTTATGTAAGTTTATTAGTAAGTAGGTATTTAATTTTACTATAATCACCTCTCTCTAGCCTCAATGATTTGCTGGAGAAAACTCTTTTTAGGGTTAAGCTCGCCTTTGTATATGTCCTTTCCAATAGTTTTTTTTAATGTATTATTTGTGTGTAGAATAAAGAATAAAAAAATATAATTATTTAATATTAAAAGTTACTTTAAAATATTTTAAACTATTATAGACTGTTGTTATTGTGAAAGAAATGACGTAGGCTTGAGGTAGCCTATTTTATTTCACCACTAGAGTTGGCCACCGACTCACACGAACTTATTTTGGAGTGTTTGTATGTTTATGTACTTAATTAAGTATCCATCAATGTTTGTAGCCGAAAACCAATGTTTAAATTTCTGATCGAGATTAGAATAGCTTATTAGTAGTACCTGTGCGGCGAGAATTATTATCCAGAACGTAGTTAGTATTCTAGTTTACGGTCTAATTTTGCAGGGTTGTGGTTACCGATTGTGATGTTGTCGTGCGTAGATTTACCTGCGGATTGGCAAGGGTTAACCACATCACACTTTTACGTGTGAAAGCATTTACCTTTTTATTTCAGCAAGTTACAAGACGCTATCGTCGTCTTGACCATTTTCACACTATCCGACAATCAGCTGTCGTCCACAACCACACACGATACTCGGTTGTCGCGCAGAATAATGTGGATGACGAGCGAGCGTATCTTTCATACATGTATTTCCTGCTAAGCTACAACCTATCGGGTGTCGTGTACAATACACTTCATCGTGTCGGATGGTGTGAAAGTGTTTCAGATTTAAACTTCTGCGATGCGTAAATGCTCGTTACTCAAAAACGAGCCTATATAACCGTGCTTAGGTTAGCACTCCAACGCATGTTCTTTTTATATCAAACGTACTCGTAACATTGTTGAATTAAAGTTAAAGTTGTGGCACTATGAAGGCCACACGGTCCGCAATAAAAGAAAAACTATTTTGCTTGCAATCGTGTTTTTTATACACGATCTGTCAATAAACCTGAACTATTTATTACAAATCGAATGCTCAAAAAATAAAAGATCTTTCAAAAGAAGAGAAGATCTTGCTAAAACCGTTACATTTACCCAGTAATGGTATGAGGTTACCGTGGCCGTTGGCAATACCAGAGGCAATGTCACGCGAATTGCCACCTTGAGACGCATATCAACGTGTTATTATGATATTAAAATAAAACAAGATGATTGTAGATTTAAACTCGCACAACCATACATTTACTAAAAACAATTTCACCCGATAACATACCGCAATGCCATAAATTAGTCATAGCTTCTATGAGAAATTCAAATCCGATATGAGTGTGCAAGTGATGTGCAACGTATTTGAATGGAAACCTGAGTGCTGTTGAAATTTTGCAATCCTTTGCATCTTGATAAATGTGAAATGGCGAAATGTGTTCAAATACCTACATCTAACAGAACGGGCCTTACTCTTGAACGCGATCGGTATTGGACAAGTATTGGAATATCACGTTTCGTACTTTTGACAGCAAACCAGCGCCAAATTCAACCTTGTTTTCAAGAGCACAAAAATTTGACAGCAGAAAATAGAAATTGGGATTGGATCGGAATTGTCATTGGATTCAAGAGTAAGGCACCTGATACCAGTACCAGTACTACGTATTATAATATTGCAGTCATCATCATGACAGTCTTCTACTCTTCCTGCTACCTGGGACACTGATCTACTCTAGAGCGATAGTGATTGGGTCAAAATACCAATGCGTAGTGGATGTCGTCGTAATTCTTGGATGTGCGGTTTCCTCACGATATTTTTTCTTACCATTTGAGAGAACTGGTATTGCTACATAATTAAATATTTAAAAAATCGTTGGGTTCAAGAAAATAAAGTTCCATTAAACCTTTTGAATGATCGGAGCGGTGGGTACAAAAAGAAAGCAAAATGGCAAAGAAATAAGTTGCGGTGGCTAAAATCACTGCTTACCATCAACCAAAAAACCTGACGCAATTAGGTACTAAGTATGTTCTAAACTCCTTAAATCCATCTTACCAGAGGGTAAGAGCCGTGAAGCCGGCTCGTAAATAAAAAACTTTTAGCTTACCAAGTAATGGGGATAATGTAAATATCTTTTTAAAGGTAAGGTTACGATGACGCCAAAATTACTTTGTATAATTTTCTCCGAAAAGCGTTTTACCAAGTACATACTCGTACTCATACTGCTTCATTCGAGCTTATCGATATATTTACTGAGGATTACCACAGTGGAGAGGAGAGTGCATAATTAGTTATTAGAATCGAGTTATATTATAAAGCTCTTAATACGATAAACATAATATATATGACGGAGCAGCAGGTCCAGGATGCTTCGTAGATAGGATGACGTCAGCCGAGCTGACGTCACTAGCCTATGTTCATAATGGATCACCCATCTTGTTGAAGAAAAGGCATGAACTGTTCAAGTCTTCTTTATTTCAAGCTTCACTAGGTGTTGACGGCCCGACGGCTCGAGTGCGAATGGCTTGTACCCGGGTCGTCGGCCGTATTTATAGCAAAACGCAGGCATGCGTCCACAGTTGTTTACAACAAGATAAAATTACTTGTGAATGCCTGAGTCCTGCTTTTAACAATCAAATTAGTTAGCTTATGGTCTGAATAGTTAAATTAACTACTAGATTACTAACTGATGGTTTGAATAGTTTTAAATTAACTACTAGATTACTTAAGCTAATCAATTCATGATTTACAAGTTGTTTTAAGCTGGTTTTCTACAATGTGTTTTTAGTTACAGCATGTGATGACGTCATTGCTCCGATACGGCCATTCTGAGAGGCGGTGCGCGCTCTGCACCAGCCTTAGTGTTTCTTTCATGATGATTGATGCTCGTAGGAGATTTCTCGTAGATGCTCGTGGAAGATGCATCGATTGCTACGCTTTAAGCAGTCTAGAACAGAGTGGTTTATAAAGGTTAACTCGTGGAATGGTACTTGAGAATTCTCGTAGGTTGATACTTAATAAAACAAGATAGATTGCTGTGCTCTGAACACAGGTGTTATAGAAAAGTTTACTCGTGGAATGGTTCTCGTAGATATTTGCACTCGTAGATTTTCGTAGTGACTCGCAGTGTTCAGGAAGGTCGTTTGCTGTACTCTTGGCAGCCTAGAACATAAAAAGTTTTTTTTTTTTAAAGGTTAACTCGTGGAATGGTACTTGAGAATTAACTCGTGGAATGGTACTTGAAAATTCTCGTAGGTTGATACTTGATAAAACAAGATAGATTGCTGTGCTCTGAGCAGTCCAGAACACAGGTGTTATAGAAAAGTTTACTCGTGGAATGGTTCTCGTAGATATTTGCACTCGTGGATTTTCGTAGTGACTCGCAGTGTTCAGGAAGGTCGTTTGCTGTACTCTTGGCAGCCTAGAACATAAAACGTTTTTTTTTTAAAGGTTAACTCGTGGAATGGTACTCGTGAGTTTTCGTAAGGTACTCGCTGATACAAGGTAGATAACACAGGTGTTTTAGAGAAGTTTTACTCGTAGACAATTGAACTCGTGGATTCTCGTAGTGACTCGCAGTCTTAAGTAGTCTAGAACACAATAGGGTTTTAAAGGTTATTTCGTGGAGTAAAATGGTACTAGAAGATAATTAAACTCGTGGATTCTCGTAGTGACTTGCAGTCATAAGGAATTTTGTTTGCTGTGCCCTTAGTAGCTTAGAACACAAGAGGGTTAAAGGTTAACTCGTGGAATGGAATAGTACTCGTAGATAATTGAACTCGTGGATTCTCGTAGTGACTTTTAGTTAAGCAATTTTGTTTGCTGTGCCCTTGGTAGCCTAGAACACAAGAGGGTTAAAGGTTAGCTCGTGGAATGGAATAGTACTCTTAGATAATTGAACTCGTGGATTCTCATAGTGACTTTTAGTTTTAAGCAATTTTGTTTGCTGTGCCCTTGGTGGCCTAGAACACAAAAAGGTTAACTCGTGGAATGAAATGGTACTCGTAGATAATTGAACTCGTGGATTCTCGCTTTAGTTTTAAGCAATTTTGGTTGCTGTGCCCTTGGTAGCCTAGAACACAAAAAGGTTAACTCGAATGGAATGGTACTCGTAGATAATCGAACTCGTGGATTCTCGTAGTGACTCGTAGTCTTAAGCAATTTTTGGTTGCTGTGCCCTTGGTAGTCTAGAACACAAAAAGGTTAACTCGTGGAATGAAATAGTACTCGTAGATAATTGCACTCGTGGATTCTAGTAGTGACTCGTAGTCTTAAGCAATTTTGGTTGCTGTGCCCTTGGTAGCCTAGAACACAAAAAGGTTAACTCGTGGAATGGAATGGTACTCGTAGATAATTGAACTCGTGGATTCTCGTAGTGACTCAGTCTTAAGCAATTTTGTTTGCTGTGTCCTTAGTAGCCTAGAACACAAAAAGGTTAACTCGTGGATTGTTACTCGTAGATAATTGAACTCGTGGATTCTCGTAGATATGGGAAGGAATGATGCTGTGCTCTGGGCGGTCCTGTGCGCCGTGGACACAGGGGATTTGGGAATTTAGACTAGGTTGATGCTGTGTTATACACAGAGGTTCTAAAATGGACAAGGATTAACTCGTAGAATATTTCTCGTAGATATTGGTACTCGTGGATTCTCGTGGATTCTCGTAGATATGGGAAGGAATGATGCTGTGCTCTGGGCGGTCCTGTGCGCCGTGGACACAGGGGATTTGGGAATTTTAGACTAGGTTGATGCTGTGTTATACACAGAGGTTCTAAAATGGACAAGGATTAACTCGTAGAATATTTCTCGTAGATATTGGTACTCGTGGAACTTTTTAACCAATAGTTCAACTTTATAACCAATGGTTCAACTTTTTAACTGATGGTTCAACTTTTTAACTGATGGTTCAACTTTTTAACTGATGGTTCAACTTTTTGATTGATGGTTCAACTTTTTAATTGATGGTTCAACTTTTAACGGATGGTTCAACTATAACTGATGGTTCAACTTTAACTGATGGTTCAACCTTTTAACTAAAGGGTTCAACTATTGAATCAAAGGTTTATTTCATTAACCAAAGGTTCAACTATTTAACCAAAGGTGTTATTTGTGGTTAAGCGATGTAATTTTTGTTGTGATGGCGATAAGCGAACTGATGAGGGCGAAGTTAGGTCCCATCCCACTTCTGATGACGGAGCAGCAGGTCCAGGATGCTTCGTAGATAGGATGACGTCAGCCGAGCTGACGTCACTAGCCTATGTTCATAATGGATCACCCATCTTGTTGAAGAAAAGGCATGAACTGTTCAAGTCTTCTTTATTTCAAGCTTCACTAGGTGTTGACGGCCCGACGGCTCGAGTGCGAATGGCTTGTACCCGGGTCGTCGGCCGTATTTATAGCAAAACGCAGGCATGCGTCCACAGTTGTTTACAACAAGATAAAATTACTTGTGAATGCCTGAGTCCTGCTTTTAACAATCAAATTAGTTAGCTTATGGTCTGAATAGTTAAATTAACTACTAGATTACTAACTGATGGTTTGAATAGTTTTAAATTAACTACTAGATTACTTAAGCTAATCAATTCATGATTTACAAGTTGTTTTAAGCTGGTTTTCTACAATGTGTTTTTAGTTACAGCATGTGATGACGTCATTGCTCCGATATATATTATTTTAATATTAGCATCAAAGAGTTACAGCCGATCTAGTATTCAGACTTGTTATTATTACTGCATCATCCCTTCCTATCCTTCTTAATGGCTAATCTTGCATGCAATTATGATGGTGTAAATGGGCCCATTTACACCATTTACACCAATTGCCTTGTCAAATTGATTTTAGAACAAAAATGTTTTGATAGGATTAGTGTAAATAGGCCATAATTATGGTCAAATAATGTACTGTTCATGCCTTTCTCTGTTCATTTACCTTTTTCTGTTCATTTACACCATTTACACCAATTGCCTTGTCAAATTGATTTTAGAACAAAAATGTTTTGATAGGATTAGTGTAAATAGGCCATAATTATGGTCAAATAATGTACTGTTCATGCCGCCATTTTGGTTCACTATCATTTGATCGAACAAGTTTGATCCTACTTAACATTTTTTATCATTTGAACCCAAAAATATTCCACATGAACTACCATTTGATACCACAAATGTTACTACCGCGTACACAAGTGAATACACAGAACATAGCCTTGAACTGCCACGATGTCTTTACTCTTTTGTTTACTTCAGTGATGTTTGTGTTGCATTGCTTTTTTTAAATAAGTTAATTTTGCACATTTTATCTCCACTCCGTTTCAGTGTATAAATGCCCTAGCTATATCTACAAAACTTTTTTTTTTTGTTTTTATACAACTGAAGTGGCAACCAAGCGTACGGCCCACAAGATGGTAAGCGGTTACCGCAGCCTATGGACGCTTGCAATACCAGAGGTATCACTCGCGGGTTGCCACCTTGAGGCTAAGATAGAAAGCCTCATGTGCCAGTAATTTCACCGGAAACCATACCCTTCACACCGGAACACAGCAATGCTAGCATTACTGCTTGGCGGCAGAAATAGGTATGGTGGCAAAACTTAGCATGGCCGTGCAAAAACCTGAATCAGAATCCTTACCGTAACGGGCTTAGCCGTGACCTTTGTCAAACAAAGCATTACTCAGAAAAGACAGAGCAGAGCACATAGAAATTAATGGTTTCGCATATCTTTGAAAGTTCGTATAAGTCAGTGGCCAACTCCGGTGAGAGAGTTAATAAGAACAGCCGACTGGTGGTCTAGTGGTAGTGACCCCACCTTCGGACCCTATAAGGTCGTGGGTTTGACACCGGTCGTGCGCCAATTGATTTTTCTATTCGAAAAAAATATTGCATTTAAACGGTGAAGAAAAACTGCGAAGAACACAGCTTAACATGAAGAGCATGTCACATACATAGCTAAACCATTGAAAGACTCTTCCAATCCGTATTAGACCCTACAGGTAGAACACGTCTCACTCTGGTTCGAGAGTAGGCCCGTGTCCGAGTAATGATAACTTAAAAGGCTGAACATGATTAATATGGTTTAGCATATTATTAGAAAAAAGTATTTATTACCACACTATTGTGAATACAAAAGATTAGTGTAGATACGAGTATGTTTGTTCCCACTCCATTACAGTGGTACGAATTTGGATGCTACTTGTAAAATTTACCGGTTCGTGATTTTGAATAACGTATAATTTAATTTATAACCCAGATCAATTGACGGTTCTTAGAGGATAATATTCTTCTAGGCTGGGGCGCGTGGAACTGGCGTAAATAGCTTTAAGACGTTTCAAAATGATCCTTGTGATATGATTGAATAAAGATATTTTTTAACTTTACTTTAATATAATAACTGTATAACAGCAGCTGAAACTGCGCCGCGCAGCTAGTATCCCATAAAACTAGCCTGATTCTACTCTGGATAGCGACAAACAATAATCGTAGCTATTAACGTACCTAGTTCAACTTATATCGGTGACAACTAAGTTCAGAGCACTCACAAACATAAGCTGAACCACGAAAATTGCCACGATTTATCGTTTTTGTTCGCAAGAGTCCTTTCAAATCGTGCAGGAAAATTCAGATAATTTCCAAATGATAAATGAGGCTACAACTGCATGCCCGCATGAACGTGGCAGTCGAAATGACCCCTCAAATGACACCAAATGGTACCAATTAGGTTTAATTGTCGAGTGCACGCTATGAATGAATGGATCAAGAAGTATTTGAATCGTTAACGAGTTCTTTGCAAATCTTCGAAGTTTAGATGCCGAACTATTTATTTAAATCATACTGGTAATACGGGTAACATAGTATTAAATGTAATGTTATGGTTTTTGTAAGATAATCTAGATTTTTCAGAATGGGGTTTATTTAGCTGTTATAAGCCTGAGGCACTGGTGGTCTAGTGGTAGTGACCCCGCCTTCCGATCCTAAGGTCGTGAGTTTGAATCCGGTCGAGCACCAATGAATTTTTCGCTACAAAAAAGTTATGTGCGCAATGCCAGTGCTCTCATACGGTGAAGGAAAACATCGTGAGGAAACCGGCATGTCCAAGAACTAAAAATTCGAAAGACATGTGCCATCCATCAATCCGCATTGGGTTCGCGTGGTGGATCAAGACCCAATCACTCTTGCTTGAGAGTGGGCCAGTGTCCCAGCAGTGAGAACATTAGAAGGCTGTCATGATGAAGCCTGGGGACCTATTCATAAAATAAATTGTAAGTTTAACGACTGCAATAACATCTTTCCTTGTACCAAATTCCTATGCCAATGCACCAAGACGATAACAGATTTAAAAGACATTAGCTAACAGAGGTTTATAGCATGATTATGAATATGACCCAAAATCGTTACCACTAAGAATACCTGTGTCTTGCGTATTATTATTATTGTTATTATAGCATTTTTCCTTCATTTCCACTCAGTTTTTCTATTTTTTTATAAATTTAAATTATTCTTGGTTAGGAATCCCCCTTTGGGTATATCCCTCCTATTTACTCCATATTTCTCTGTCTGTCTTGTCGTGTATAATAAACTACAAATAGTATGCTATGCTACCATAACACCCAGCGGAATATTTGCAGATCTAGCAAACGTTTGTCCCGCAGCGGTAATTGAACCCAGCTTCTCGCTGCAAACCGGACACTTGCCCACCACATCACTGAGGACGTCAGGTACCGTCAAACCTCGTTATGTCAGGCAGCATTCTAAGTGATCTTACGCCAGCAACCATATCATCACAACCTACTTACTCTTGAATCTCTTGAATTCTGTCTTATTACCAAGACACAGGATTAATTAACATACAAATTGTACTTATTACAGTAGCTTCTCACCCTGCCACAAAATAACTGGTTGTTAGCATAATATAACCTTTGTAGATTAACAGTTAGCCTACCATGAAAATGTCTGCCCGTAGCTCAGAATTTGTCAGAGGTTAGTGTCGTGTATAGTTCTCTCGGCGGATCTAGGCTTCCGTGAAGGTAGCCGTTTCGATGCGCAATGGATCTTTTTCTAACTAAATTGTCTTTGTGCATCACAAACGGCTAACTTCACGCAAGCCTAGATCCGCCGAGAGAACTATACCTAACTTGAAACGCAAAAAAAACTAAGCTAGTCACTGTTACGTGCCCTATTCGAGGCTGGTACGAATTGCACGAAATTTCGGCCCGAAGCATGTTTATATTTCATGATTGGCCTACCAGGTTTGTGTGTATGTCGCGCTCCAGGCGTAGGTAGCTTATACGCGGCTCAAAGTGATCACTCATCAAAACTCATCGGAACATTCTGACACTCGACCGTTCTGACATTATGCAATTTGTAGTACATTTTGATACTAGCTCGCTCTGACAATCAATTCACTATAAGATGTGTAGTGTTTTAAAAATCATTTTTTCAAATGATCGTATTATATGCCTATCATGCATTTTATCTCTCGTATTATAATAATTATGAAATAATTGAGCCATTTGAACGTTCAGCCATGTACCATGTCCCAAAAGGGGTCAAAGACGCGGAGCGTTACAAAAACGTGCGCTAATAAACAAAAGACCTTTTCAATTTCCTAGTCAGGAATAAATCCCGACACTGAAGCTCTTCTTTACAACAAACAACAAAGATTGACGTTCTGACAGTTAGGTTGGATCTTCCGACTCCTCAAATGCGGAGGGAATACTAATGAGCGCAGAAACGCGGCGGCCGTTTCGGAAATCCTTATTTGTGTAAGCTCGTATGAGTCAGTAGCAAATTATTTATTATCAGACCCTTTTTATACAGATTAATGGCAACCAATCTCACCCACCTGATGGTAAGCGGTTACCGTTGCTTATTAACGCTTGTAATAACAGAGGTATCATCCGCGCGTGCCCACCCTGAGGCACGCGCGAGTCATATTAATCGAAAGTCTCATCGGAAACCATACACTTGGAACCGGAATAGAGCAATAAGAGAATTACTGTTGCGTTTTTATTATTACAGGGTTGCAAGGAGTGAACATTTTTGTATGAAAATTCGTAAGTTTATTTAATTAGTCGTGACTCGTGGCTTTGCGGAAATCCATTACCTATCTTTATAGGCTTATGCAAAAACATTTCTACATTCCTGCCTTTATGAGATCATAACATTAACAAATCTTTAACTAATCCGCTAAAACGCACGAGGCATCCTTAGGGAATAAAAGAAAAACAGGAAGGAGAAATGAGAAGTTAAATCAAAGTTTATTGTAGTTCATCAAGTTCAAACTGCCTTGAATTATTGTGTTATTTAGATTTGCTTGAGCAAAGTATTTGTTATCGCCAGATACAATAATAGAAGCCTTACAAATCACAATTCTATTTTAGTTTCCAATATCTAAGTAAACATCTCTGGCTAAGTGTATAGAACATCTTAGGACGCAGACTTTCTCGTAGCTATGTACTAAAATGTACAGCAAAGTCTTACAAATATTACGAACGTAGAGTTCATTGTAATAGCGCTCGTAAACTGTCGGAAGAAACAAACATAGGTACTTAGGTACTATTAAATTTCCTGTCCTCATTGCTTTTTCCGGAGAAGTAATACCATGAAACAGTTGGGTTCCGGTTCTTTTCCGGTGACAAAGCAGGCATATTAGGCTGTATAATTATTATGGTATATTATTACAAGGAAGTCGGTGATTGGTGAAGACTCAAAATCGTCATGGCACTTTTTAAGGGAGGCTTTGGCTTAAATATGAGGAGGATGGTGCAAATGGTGACCATAACTAGAAAAGTGTAAAGAAGGCCCGCTCGATGGTCCGATGAAATTGTAACAGACGCAGAAATTTGGTGGACGGTGAAGGCTCTTCATTGTTTTCTGCTGATTTTGTGTTTGCTGTGTGGAATGCTTTATTCTTTAGGAAAGGCTAGAAAACGTAGTAAACATCTTCCTCTTGATGATTATGATAATCTAGATGTTTTCTAATGACCAAGTGTTCGTTTCTTGTTTATCTGTAGCGGAACAAGGGTATGATACAACGTAGGTAACAGTGTTATGATAACTGCTCTGTAATGTTTTGATAACAGTCATAAAATTAAATACATTTTTGGTATAGTCTTTTATGAAACGATGACCAAGCGCTAGGCTGTCTCTCTCTGATTTCTGATATAATCACGGAAAACTAAAGAAAATATTGTGCTAGTGTATTATTAAAGGATAGTACCTAATTAATTTAGGACCAAATAATGGGAGTATGTTTTAATTATTATGGTGCAAATATATTTTTGCAATAGGACCGATAGAGATTATACAATTGATTTCATGGAAATAATGAAAAGCTATCATTACATAATAATTCAAAAAGAAACGTCTAACTTTGTTATTGGTGAGTTGCACCATCTAACGTCAAAATGTTCGACAACGATTGAATAATTTACGTTACGTTAGTTAACTTACCCTTAGTAATTTTTATTCAAGGGAAACTACAAATTAAAAAAGTATGAAAATCTGATTGTGTCTTGAAATAGGTTTAATATTTGAAGTGTCAAATAATTTATGTTTCTGACGTAATTGGCGTTTGGCACCGCTCGTCTCAGAGTCGTTTAAAAGCTATTAAATGACACATAAATTTCACGGAAACCATTCCGATATTCTCTAATTTTCCTCGCGGCCAATTAGTAGTGTTTTATAGTTTGTAAATAAGTTTGGTTAGTTTTACGGAAAATATTCTGTAAATTACTACTTAGTTCCTGTATAAAAATTAGTATACTTCTCAGAAAATACTAAGTTGTATTTTTCGCATATTAGATGTAAACTATAACTAACTCTTAGCGATAAGACCGCCCATTGTACTTCCGCTACTAGTTTTATGTTATATATTACTCCTATGTTTGTATTTCTTTATGTGTGGTGTGCAATAAAGTGTTTTCTATCTATCTATCTATCTAACATTATATAAAAGTTTGGATTTTTTTTTCTATTAAAATTATAATCCTGAGGTTTATATATGATATGCATTATTTCATGTGCATAATTAGTAAAATATATCCGGGTCGGGTGCATGTATAGGTACATAATTATGTATGTACATTGCGTATGTATCTTTAAAAAAAATATATACGTATGTGTATTTTATCAGTTATCTGGTACAAGCTTAGCTTAGTTTGGGGCTAGATGGCGCTATAAAAATGTTCACCAATATTTATTTTTATTTATTGATTTATTTAATTTTAGTGTCATGACAAGTAAGAGTTATCAAAAGCTGTTTAATTATAATGTTTATAGAAGATACACTCTGTCGTACTATTTGTCGTAATTAGTCACACGCTATATCTCTTAGGTCGTGGCCTTGTAAGACGAATGTCTTTGTATACAATAAATTCATTAACTACATTTATATAACAAATACTTTACTTATAAAATGTGAGAACTACATAGATGCTACCATAAATTATAGGTTAATTGTAAATAATTATTGTTGTTTCTCTGTTTATTATTATGGAAAATGAATATTAATTCATAAGTAAGTAGAATGCTATACTCGTATGTAATAATACCTACAATAATAAAAATGTAGTAGAAACAGAAATATTTATTAAAATTATCTTTGCATTGTGCATCGCAAATTAAAAAACAAAATTTATGTTATTAACTTAAATTTGTATTTAGGTATTTCATGCGTTAGCTAATTACATATTATGATTAGTAATGTTTACGGAAGCTATTGCTGGCTGGACATGTGTTTTAATAAACGTAAGAACAAAAAATACTCCTATTTTATGAAAGGACCTAAACTTTTTGAGATTTAATTTTGACCGATGATATTGTAGCGGTCGTAAGAAGTAGATGGATAGTAAAAATTCAAGATCGGTCGTTTTGGCACTTTATACAAGAGGCCTATGTCCAGCGGTGGATGTTTTTTGGCTAATAATAAGATAAAGTAACTACTAAGATCCAGATGGGTACACACAAGCTCAAAAGCAATATTGAAATAATATGAAACTGGCATTTCGGCATACAAGAGTAGTAGAGTTCTTTGTGATAGTGCTCGTCCGTGGATGTACTACCACCTACCACCACACCTATTTCTGCCGTCAAGCAGTAATGTTTGCATTGCGGTGTTCCGGTTCGAAGGGTATGGTTTCCGGTGAAATTACAGGCACATGAGACTTTCGAACCACGTCTCAGGGGCAACCCGTGAGTGATACCTCTGGTATTGCAAGCGCCCATAAGCTGCGGTATCCGCTTACCATCTTGTGGGCCGTACGATTGGTTGCCACCTTAGTAAGTTAAGTATAAAAAAATAAAAAACAATGTTTATTTCAATTTTGCTATAAGAGCTCGTAGTTACCCCCAGGCATGGAGAACGACTGACCGTCTCGTCATTTGCTATCATAAAAAATATACAATCTCAAAGCGTTTAAACCTATCTAACTCGAGCGAAGCTGTGTGTAGAAGGTAGTATTTTATAAAAGCCATAACACTATTTATCTGCTGATTCCCGGGTGGTTTATACATACATATTCACGCCACTTAGCGATTATTCAACACTTTCATCTGCGTAGAGTGCTGTGCAGAAGTAATTTGCATTCCACGTGCAGCCCAGCTTTAGGATTTATTTTATGTGGGTTGTATATCTATCTGTATATCCTAACATAGTATAAAATAAGTCTGTCTCTATTAAGTATGTTTGATTCGACCAACTTTTGGAATAACCTATCCGCGGCATAAGGAATCTCAAATACAAGTAAACTGTAATTTTACTCGCGAATAACTACGATTTGCTCTGCGATAGTGCTTGGTCGAATCCAAGCACTAGATCTATTAAACTACGCAAAGAATTTTAATGCGGTTTTCCGCAATAGATAGAGTAATTCAAGAGGATATATGCTAAAAGTATGTTCGTATGAGTCAGTGGCAAACTCTGGTGACGGTGTTAATAGGCCGCCTGAACGCCTTAGGGCCTAACAACTTTGAAAAAGCCGGTACGTGCTCTCCGAAGCACGGAAGCGCTAGCGAATGGTAGAATTCAGAGTCGTGAGGTTAGTGCTTTTACTCTCAGCCGAGCAATTTTCTGAGTAAGTTACTGTCAAGCACACCAAAGGGGTTATTTTGTAATCGTACTCACATGATTTCAATCAAGAGCTGACGTATTTTGTAAGAATATGACAGCTTATTGACAGGTTGCTGATTGAATCAGATTGCAACCGAGTTGCGTAATCGCCCAGCTGATCTTACAGCTCAGTTGAGGAATTTATATTGCAGCTGTGATGACGATGATGATCGGATAAGTCTTGTCTTGGAAAGGTTTACTCAAAAGTTTACACATTGTTAAATAATTTTATTATGTCTTGGAATTAATTATGGCTAATGCGTTCTTACCTAGTCGTGATGTCTTAGAGCTCGTTATTGCTAATGCGTACCAACTACGTAGTACTTATAATAATTTTGAGTTTTAAACAATAATAATAACTTACTTATAGGGTAGGCAATTATACCAGCATGAAGGTTTTAATATAAAGTAATACACACACAGTCATCATGACAGCCCTCTAATGTTCCCACTGTTGGGACACTGGCCTAGTCTCGGGCGAGAGTGATTGGGTCATAATCCACCACGCGGACCACCATGTAGTTCGAATTTTTAGTTCTAGGACGTGCCGGTTTCCTCACGATGTTTTCCTTCACCGTATGATAGCACAAGCATTGTGCACATAAATCTTTTGAACAAAGAAATACATTGGTGCACGACCGGGTTTGAATCCACCACCTTAGGATCGGAAGGCGGGGTTACTACCACTACACTACCGGTACCGGTGCTTACACACAGTATTGAATTATTATCATTACAACACAGAGCAAATAATAATATGCGTGGAAGTAATATTAATGAATAAGTTTTTGCATTACGGATTGTAAGAAAAATAGAATACTTTGTGAAAGAACTCGTCTGGGGAAGTACAACTACCACACGTAGCCATTTCTAGCCGCATAATGAGGATAAGGTTAGGAAATGTCTATTATAATGCATGTTCTCTCTCTCTTCCTGACTATTTATCCCACATGGTGGTGGGGTCAGCCTTCCTACAATTCTTCTTCCACTTCGCTCTATCCTCGACATCTTCGTCCGAAACATTGCATGCCACCATATCTTTGCGCAACAAATCCGTCCATGTGGTCTTGGGTCTCCCTCTAGATCTTCTTCCGGGAACGGACAGTTCCAGCGCCTTGTTGCCAACGTAGTCAGGTGTTCGCCTCTTGACATGCCCATACCATCTCAGCCTACTCTCTTGCAGCTTGTCGGCGATGTCACGAACTCCTGAGGAAGCCTGGGTTCCTCGTACGTACTCGTCTATTATAAAGCATGTTAATTAATCTAATTTTAATATTATTCTTATTATTAATATCTTTTTTTATATGATAAATTGTAATAGGTTTATAACTTAGGCTATCTATTTGCACGCCATAGTTGGGAGAACACTGTCTTGGACTTATTTCTTTCAAAACGATCTACATATGTAACCAGTGTTTGCAAATAAATATTCTGATTTCTGATTTCTGAAAAGATGAAGGACCGACTAGAAAAGAAATCGTACTTCACAATAATGTGAACTAATTGCTATATGAAGCACGGAGCGACTCACGACACGCGCGAGTCACGCATTACAAAATAAACAGCTAATAGGTACGAGTATGTAAAGTTCTTTAGAATGAATACATTACCTACAGAAACCGGACGTGCCTTGTTATAGCTGCAAATTATTCCAAGACACGTTACAGAATGAAAAAAAAAACACTTTTATAATGCAAGTATTGGTTATTGTTTAGTGCAAAATAATACAGATAGTTAGAAAAGTGTTAGTACTTAAGTAGTACCAATATCTGTTCTGTGACCTAAGTAACAAAACGGTCAAGTTCTTGCGTAACTGATTAACAGATACAATTTCTATTTGAATAAAGCTAATATGAAAAAATAGGTGAACTCGACCAAATTCGCGGGTTCCACTAGTATTGAATAAAAGTTTTTGTTCAAGCCATACTCTTTTTAAATCATTGACGTCAACAACCTTCAAAGTATGAGGATTTCCTATGTATATATATATTATTGTATCAATACGTTTTCACGCTCATTACATGACTGAGCATTGCTAATACCCGTATTAAACCAGAGAGCTACAGCTAAACTAGAGCACTGGTGGTCTAGTGGTAGTGACCCCGCCATCCGATTCTAAGGTCGTGGGTTCGAATCCGATCGTGCACCAATTCATTTTTCACTACGAAAAATTTATGTGCACAATGCCAGTGCTCTCATACGGTGAAGGAAAAGATGGCTGTCATGATGAAAACAAAACCATTTTATTTTGATTAAAATTTAAATTAGGATACTTTTGAAATGGCTTGTGTAGGTAACATAAAATAAAATAAGAAACTTCATCTCTCATTTACTGACTTCTTTGGTTAATTTGAGAAATAATTATATTCGAAATTTGTTTTATTTCTCTGCAAATTGCAATTAAAAATCGCATTTATCTTGCCTACTGTACGTTCCCATTGTATTTGCAGTCAGACAAGTTTGAAAACAATCCGACAAGCGCGTTGAAATCTTTTTCAACATCACAATATTCACAATCAATAGATTTTTGTCGTATATTAATTTTATTATGGCCACGTTTTTGAGTCTATTATCGTCTACACTAGGTACACTAATTTAAAAGATTTTCCTTTTCGTAAGTCAGTCTGTATGTATTAAGTTATTATTATTTATTTTATTAAATTTATTTATTTGATAAGTCAGTCTGAAATCCTCAAAACATTGAATTAAGTGTGATTATTTAATATTATAAATCACTAAAAAGAATAGTTTATTTATGAGCACATCTTATTCTAACGTGGTGGCTCTGCTGGGTGGTACCACGCAGAATTTTCTATTAAAAAAATGTATAAAAATAAATAAAGGACAAGGTTTTTGATAGAAAGCTGTATCAGACTTTTAGATGGCAGCACTGCTACGTGTGAAAATGCACAAGTGACCTAAATACTTGCCTACAACACGAGTACACATAAATGACCAACACTAAGCACCTCGCTGCCTCGCTACATAAGTTATATGATCCCTAATGCAGATTGCACTAAGTTATTCACATTGTTCTGTGCAGGCCTTATCGCCGACATTGAACGCACCTTCAAAGCTTGCACACACATGCTTTTTCAATTTCAAGCAAATATCTATCTGTCTTCTGGCCAATAAAAGGGTGAAGAACTTTCATTTTTGAAAAAGACATAAATAACTTTTTCGAAAATAAAAGTTTGATATATTTCACTCAATTGCAAAAAGGGTGACAGATAGAACTTTTGTGCTTTCTCTAACCCTAGGCGATCGGAGCTGGGAGACAGATAAGAATAAACATTATAAAGTTTTTTTTTTATGAATAAACCGTTGCTTGTTTACGATCTCACCTGATGGTAAGCGATGATTTGTGGCCGATGCTGGTAGAAAGTCTAGAAGACACCTGTTCACTCAGGCCGGTATTCAATCACCATACTTGAGTGTATATCGTGACTAATGCATCGATTTTTGACAATTCTTCATAGTAAAATTATGTCAAATCGATGTTTGAGTCACGATTCACACTCAATTATGGTTCCTAAATACGAGCCTCAATCGTTGAAGAAGTTAAAATGCTTTTCGCTCAATTTTGTTTATGACAGCTCTGCGCCAACGTTGCCGTTACGTTAACGTTTCGTGCAATATGAGCCTAGATGCAGTGCACGTGATAAATCGTAATGTGGGTGAGGTAAAGTCTGGAAAACTAAATATGAGTTTTGCATTTAACTGCTTCACCTGCGTTCACCGAGGTGCGACCGAGAGGCAAGAGAAGAGTAATACGATGTGGTAATACGCTTAACCTCGCTTTGACGATTAAAAAATATCAGTCAAAAATCAGTCAAGGTCAAAAACAGGAGTCTTCGTCGGAGTGTTTGTAAAATGAGGTTTTCAGAATACAACTTCTGTGAGGCAGTTTGATGCAAAACTCATACTAAACAGGTATGTCCGATTTTAAATAAATGCAAGCAGTAACGATATAGAAGAGGTAACACATTTCATACTAACGGAGTGCTTGTCACAGGGGAACTAACACGTTTAAAATTCAGATACTTACGTGGTGTGTCGTAGACGACACACGGCTGTCGTGTCGGAAAGTGATAAACCGCTCTCCGGATTCAGAACCTATTTTTAAACTTTTAGTTCCGAACTTCCGAGCAACTTTGAGCGCGAGATGTCCTGTTTTCTGTCTTTAGTTTAAATGTAACTTTTATTGGGAAAGTTTTCCCGTGTTTACGGTGTTTTAACAGATAATTAAACATTAGTTTTGCAAACATCGATTGGCGTCCCGGTAACTATTTCCTTTGTATGTTAGACATGTTTATGAAATAGCTAGGCACCTTGTTCAAATATTTAAGTGCTGCTGCCGGTTTCATAAAAAAGCGAATGTTTAAAGTAGATTTATGAAAATAATTACCTATTCTATAACCGATTGAAATCATTGAGATGGACTGAAAACAATGGAATGAGATTTAATATATTTTATAATATATAATTTTTATAATTTTTATTATAAAATACTAATGCCGATAAAATCTATTGCTAATTTGTTTTACAGACGCATCTGTATTTCATACAAAATACCCTCTTATGTTTATGGCTCGAAAAAATGTATTTTTTGACAGTATAAAGGCAGTTCAATTTACAACACACATAAAAAATGTTGGTAACTCACCGATTTTTTGCGAGAATAATGACAGAATCCAATGTCAATTGCCCCCAATTGCTATTCAGCCTCAAACCAATAACGTTTTGCCTCTTTTAAATAAGAAGTTAAGAAATAATAAAAAACAGTCACTGTAATAACCCTCAACACGTAGCTTACGGTTTCTTTCATCACATCAATATTTCACACACAGAACGATTTTAATTTCGCGGTTTATTTCGTTCGTAGCCCGCACCGCTACGTGTCACACTGACAGACAACACAATACTGACTGCGAGACGGTAGCGCACAATGCGCATACGCATTATCAATAAAGTTGTACCTACAAATCTTTTTACCGTAACAATCTAAACTCGACCGTGTTCCTATAGAGATAAGGCAGCCGGTTTACATAGCTTGTTAAGTAAACGGAGGGAGTGAGTCATTCAATTCCGCAGCTGGCAGCGTCATTCATGACTACAAAACCTGCTTTAGCTATTATTACGTCATGATAAGGCTTTTATTTTTTTAACTTTTAGCATTTTATAGGCTAGTAGAACGCAAACATCTTCAAGCTAGACCTCAATGGCGCGGTGGACAAGTGTTCAATTGAGCAGTGATTGGTTGCGGTAAAATTAAATAAAATAAAATAAAATAAATAAACTAAACATTGGGTTTTCTATGTATTCTAGTGCACTATTTACAAATAAAAAATTACTTAAATGATAAATTCTATCAGTTATCTGAGGTGCGATTATGTAATTCGATTTCAATTGGTTTCAATGAAAAACTGACGTATTTTGTATGAATTGAGCTTATTGACAGTTCGCTGATTGAAATAAAATTGCAATCAAGTTGCGTAATCGTCCTACTGGTTTCCATAGGTTCGCTTTGCTTTTCAAACAAGCTTTGTTTAGTTTGGTTGGGGCTAGATGAAGCTGTGTCAAAATGATCCGCAATATTTTATGTATTTAGTTACTTTGTCTGCGCTATTATTTTTCATGAAAACTACTTCACGCTTCATCCTCTAACGATTAGATTTCATAAATTCCTTTCTGGACTGTCAGCTTGCTAAATTTAACCTTCGAAATATAATAACGGAAGAGATTTTCAAGTAGATGTGTATCTTTGTTTTTTTTTTGTTTGACACGACCAGCTATTTTTGCTGAGTATACCTTTCCAAATTTTATGATTATTTTGCTGCGCTAAGTTAGGACAGATAGTGCAAAATAGACTTAGTTTAATACTATAATACAAGGTTATTTAGTTTCGCAGGCTCTGAAAGAAACACTTGGACCAGAATAAAACAGCACTCTAAGAATTCATGGTATGGCAGCCCCCATACCATGAACTCTTAGAGCGATTCAAATTAGGACCTAAACTGAATTGTCAAAAAAAATTGTACCATGAAATTAATAATTATTGAAGTCATGGTACAAAATTGGCATGGAGCTATTCAGAATCGTTTCCCAAGTAATAAATAAATAAATAAAGCTGGACAATCCACAGAGCATCATCTAGTCCCAAGGTAAGCTGCTGTTAAACAGAGCTGTATTATGGGTACTAGATGACTGATATATATTTAATACAATACAATACATAGATAGATATTTTTTATTATACATAGATCGGATGAGTTGTGGGCGAAAACCACTACAGAGTGGATCCCACGGGACAGAAAACGACCACGCGGCAGACCGCGGCGACGATGGAGAGACGAACTAGATGCCTTTATGAAGGACTGGCCTACACTAGCGCTCAATAGAGATGATTGGAAGGAAGAAAGGGAGGCTTTTGCCCTGCAGTGGGACAGCACAGGCTGTTAATAATAATAATAATAATACATAGAAAATACCCAGAACACCCGGAACAAATATTTCCCAAGTAATACACGAAGCTAACGACCCACCTGTCAGTGGTAAAGGTCTTGTCGTTAGTACCTACTTACTAAATGAATGTACGATCAACGACAAAAGTAGTGAAATAAAAATATTATTTTATTTTACTTTACATTTGGAAAACTTACAGCTTATTTCATTGTGAGAATGGTAATGATAATAGAACTGGATTTGCTTTAACAGTTTTTGTTAATATTGAAAAATATTGACGATTTGCTACATGGGTATTCTAATAAATACCCAAAATGACCAAAAAACTAACTAAACACTTTTAATTTAAAGAAAGAAAATAATAATGTTAATTCAAAGGTAGCATTCGACTAACCTTTGTTTTTTTTTTTTCTAATATTATATAATATATAATAAGGTTTTTTTTTTTATTGTAGTAAAAGTGCGGTTCCCAAGTTCCACGTGAACGAAGTCGCAGGCAACAGCGAGTATGAAATATATATAGAATTAAACATTTCGAATAAATTAAAATAAAATAAAGTCCATCATATAATTATTATCCCACAGTTATTATGATTCAGAAAATCGAATGCATACAATCATCTTGTAAGTCCCTCATGACAATAATATTATAGAAGGCACCGCCTCATTTGTCGTAGATTGTACAAATCATTAAACATAGAACAAAAAATGGAAATTCTTTCTAATGATGGATCTCATTTATAAAATAAGAGTTTTTAATTACGGTAGATAAATGCTTAATTATTTTTGCAGATTACCCTAACAACAAAAATTATTAGGGCCGAAAGAAATTTTAAACGAAATGAAAACTCGGTTGCAATCTGATTTCAATCAATCAGCGATAAATGAATTGCTGTGCTTTAGTTTCGCTAAAACTCGGCAACGGTTGGACCGATTTGGCTAATTTTGGTATTGAAATATTTGTCGGAGTCCAGGGAAGGTTTAAACCACAGGTTTAAAAGGTGAGAAAATATGGAAAAAATGTAAGAAAATAACGCGCGGGTCAGCTATCCCGCTTATCACCATTAAAAATTGTGCCGTTCGTGAACAGTTCGTAATTTTAGCATCCCCTAGGTATTATTTTTCCTTGTCATTCATAAGTCAATAAACAAAGACAATGGCAGATTTGAAAGGCACATGTGGGCACATCAGTAGCTAACAGACGCTTAAAGTATGATTATGAATAAGGGCCCAGATTTTACGTCAGTCCCTCAAATGACATATTCGAGTACACGTAAACCGTGCCCCTGCATGGCCTAACAGTAAGTTAATTGTTATTTTTTTTTCAGTGCTACATAGATATTATGCCTCCAAGTAGTAGTGTGCGTTTTCACCGGAGCTAAGCGAGGATGTGTAGCGAGAGATGTGTTTGTTGGAACCAATAGAATCACTTCATTAAAGCGGTCAGAGCGAGACTAGGTAAATATATAAATTTGAAATTTAAAATGACCTTGGTGGTCTTTTTATATTCAAAGTTTAATTATATAAAAAAAAAATGAAATGAAATTCAGTTTATTTGACAATCACACAGAAAGAAAACAAAAAAAATATAAAACAAGAGACTTAAGGAATAAAAAGAAAAGAAAATAGGTAGGTAAGTAGGTACATAGGATAAACAACATGACATTTTTTTTATATCACTCGAACAACTAAAAAAAAAAGAATTATTATCTTTAAAAGGCTGATCAGATTTTTTGAAAACATAGCTTCGTTCGTTCGTTCGTATGAGTCAGTGGCTAACTCTGGTGACAGAGAAAACATAGCTAAAAACTCTTGAAAACTTTCAAACAAATCGGTTTATCCGTTTATGAGTTATGATTGCACGGACAGACACACACATATACACTAACGTACAAACTTATAACACCCCTCTTTTTCATCGGGGGTTAAAAATATTAACATAGCCTGGCCATTTGCAAGTCGTGTTATGACGCAAATACACTTCAAATACACTTGCGCTAAATAAAATAACAGCTTCCAAAATAACTTGTCCTCAAATCTAGGTGAGCTCGCACCCCGAACCCTTGGGTTATTAAAACGTAATTTCTTCCCCTTGAAAGGAAATGGGACGGTTTTTTGGGACGTGTATCCGTTCCGGCCAAACTGGGTACAAATTATAATTTGACGACCTCGGTGGCGCGGTGGCCAAGTTCCAGCTGAGCAGCGAAAAGTCGCGTGTTTGAGCATCTATGAGACAAATGTTTACGCAATAATTTGTCTCATAGATGCAGAACAAATATTTGCAGATCACGCGATCTGCAAATATTTGTTCTGGGTGAATAGAGAACGCGTTCGTAAGCTGCGGCTGAAAGTCAAAATCTGTGTAAAACTGTCGAAAATCATCTTGACGTTTTGGCTAACTGAATAATGCTAATCAGCCCTGGGTGACTTGCAATTTTATTGATATTGAGACTAGCACGGTGCCGGCGCATCAAAGTCTCGTCAGTTCCTGACAAAAAAAAGATATAATTCTAGCAGAATGTCTATATTATAGTCAGTTGCAAAATTCAGCAGGTAAATACGCTTGTGACTGAAAGTCGCGTTCAATGTCCAATGTGTCCCCAGCTTAATTTAAGGACCGTGGCAGTTTGTGTGAAAACAAAGAAATAAAGGTCATTGTTTGAAGACGGATTAGAAAGGTTTCGGTCCAGTTTTTAATTCCATTTCCAGTCAGAGTCAAAAGGAAACGCGTCTATTTTATTGTTGTTTATAAAGCATTGACATTGTTCTTGTTTGATTTTGAAGTTGTTTAGGAAATCGTTTCAAGGTACTAATGTATGTAACTACATGTAAGGCATCATTGTTTTTTTAATATTAATTGTATTGTAATATGGTTGTTCATGAAAACCGGTCAGTAAATAGGGGAAGCTTGGTGAAGTTTTTCTCTGGGTTTCGCAGAGCCTAGGGGTTCCGTTAAAAACTAATGAACTGTTTTACTTTTAAAATGTTTTAAATTAAACTGTCTATGCGATTGGTAATCATACGATATGAGTTTCAATAAAATAAAAGGTATTTATTAGGTGTTCCGTTAGCTTAAAAGTTAAGGAACCCGCTATACGATGTGAATATAAGCTTACTCATGGCTTAGTATTATAATCACGAAAGATTTAATATTTTTTATATTTGTGTTTCAATCACGCTGACAGCTAAATCGATTAGGATGAAATTAGGAGTAGTACCTTTTAAGAGTAGCAGAATTCTCTGTGATAGAGCACGTCCGGGGAAGGACTACCACCATACCTATTTTTGCCGCAAAGTAATGCTCGCATTGCTGTGTTCCGGTGTGAAGGGTATGGTTTCCGGTGAAATTACTGGCACATGAGGCTTTCGATCTTAGCCTGAAGGTGGCAACCCGCGAGTGTTACCTCTGGTATTGCAAGCGTCTATAGGCTGCGGTAACCGCTTACCATCTTGTGGGCCGTACGCTTGGTGCCACTTCAGTTGTATAAAAAAACTAGACCTGGAATAGACTCTTTTTATCATGGTAAAACACGAACGTAATTTTACTCCATAAAAGAACAAAACTAAGCAAACGTATTGTATACTCTTTTAAGAGTTTTAGATGTGTGTGCAATTAAATGCGAAGACGCATTTTATGACAGTTTCACACATCGCAGAAACATGAAACTTTAAACTGCGTAATATTGAATAACTATGGCCATAACAGTTTTATCAACGGGTACCTAACATAAAAGATAATAATTATGTAAATTTTGCTTTAATATACTAGGTTACGTTTAGGTTTTAGATTAATTTCTCATAAAATTTACAAAATCGCTTACTGAGAAACATGATAAAACTTTTACAATATTATGCAGTGAGCAGGAAAATAATAATTACAAATTCACTTACTAAGCTTACAGTCACGAAATATAAAGATTATCAAAATCTCCCAGCCAACGTCCGGCCGCTTCCCGGACTAAGCGGCGGAAGAGATGGGGGCTTCTTCACACAAGTGCGATGGCTCGGGGCAGCAGGCCGGGCGCGGGGGCGGGGGCAGCGGCACGGCGCGCGCGCTCCACGGCGGCGCAGCACGAAATTGTGGGTAGTTTTTGTAAACGTACGACGAATAATATCATAATAAACTACTAAAAACCATAATAGGCAAAACATTGAGGATATTTATTTATGCCGTGCTAAGTGGGTCAGCCGTAAGTCGTAAGCAATATTTTTTGCAAAATTGAGTTAGTATCATATTCGGAATCGCCGTGTCTATAACTACTCATCTATAACTTTCTCTTTGACAGTGATTTAAAATAAAGCCTCTTAATATTTTATCCTCTTTTTAGTATTTATCCAATCCCAATCCAGTAAACGCGTGTTGTCGAAAAGCTGGATTGCGTTTACATAATGGTCAGCACATTCAGATTCAGAAATAATAAATAAATAAATAAATAATGCTGGACAATCCACACAGCATCATCTAGCCTCAAGTTAAGCTGCTGTTAAACAGAGCTGTATTATGGGTACTAGATGATTGATATATACTTAATACAATACAATACATAGATAGATATTTTTTTATATATAGAAAATACCCAGAACACCCGGAACAAATATATAGAAATTAAAAAATAAATGAGAGACTACTTTCAGTGAAATATGTAGGACATTTTCTAGAATCAAATTAGGAAAATTGTCGTGACATTTCGTCGAAGCAATAATTCCCGCGATATAATGTTTTTACGAGTTTTTATTTACGTCTTCCCGTTTATAGCGCGAATATCAAACCGCTGCAATACAGTTATTAAATTTTCAATAAGCGGAATGAAAAGACGCAATTTTCTAAATGGTAGTATATTGCACGGCTTCCTTGAAAGGATTTATATTACTAGCAAGCAAGAGCCTAGTTTAGATAACACTAGCTAGATAAAAGAATAATAGCTAGACCTACACCACCTAGACATTTGAGTTTTGACACTTAGAGGCAGAGTAATCGACTGCGGTGGTACCCACTAAAAAGGACTGTTGCTAAATAGTTTTTATTAAGTCTTTTTGATATAAGATTACCAGGATCATAGGAGAAGTATTGCTTTAACATTCTTATGTCCATGAACAAAGACGACTATACTTAGATTTAAAAGACATACAGGTGGGTAACCACAATCTCAAAAGCAATATTGAAACAATGTTAGACTGACATTTCAAAAAATGTTATTTCAATATTGCTATAAGAGCTCGTGGTTACCCTCCTGGTGTTGATTCTGTTGTAGTCTTAGAATAATAACATTCTAGCCTGCAGCTTTATTATCTTAACAAAACTAGCTGAAATTATAGCTTTATTAGTTCTGAATTAAAAAAGGACGGCTTTAGTTAATTGCTACAACAGAATCTACACCATTAGCAGAGGTTAAAATTATGTTATGAAAAAGATCGTGTGAATATATTCAATAAATAAGAGGAGAGGAACAGTTAGGTAGCTCGTGCTGCGTTCACGTCACCTTGGCAGGATCACTGTTACACGCCATTTGCTCAGGCCCCCTCGCAGTAATGAGGATGTGGACGAGGGGAACAGCTGTCGAGCATCATAACTCGCAGCGATTGATGTCAAATGTATCTATCCTAATATTCATATGATTTTTTGGTTTGACAAGTGACCCGCTCCGGCTTTGCACCGGTCTTAAGCTACATGTTAATTAGGAGTAGTAGATCTCTGTGATAGAGCTCGTCCGGGGAAGGACTAGCACCATACGCACCCGCGAGTGATACCTCTGGTATTGCAATCGTCAATAGGCTGCGGTAACCGCTTACCATCTTGTGGGCCGTACGCTTGGTTGCCACTTTAGTTGTATAAAAAAAAACTTCCTCTTTAATTACTCTATCTATTTAAAAACCATCAAAACCCGTTGCATACATTAGGAACAGATAGCGACAACGACTTTTTTTTTTTTTTACTTTATTTTATATTATGTAAAGTTCGCTTGAGTGAAACCTAGATAAAAATATAGATAGTAGCGTTCTATTCCAGACTAATAGATATAGATAGATAGATAGATAATTTATTTCATCACAAAAAAACTTTTAACAATACTGGTTAATAATGCCTAAAAAGGTTTATCTAGATTCTAGACACTAGGTTATCGATAAGATACAAAATAAAGTAATACGTCTATAAAGACGATTCAAAGTGATCCTTACCTATGTGCCAAATTTCATCCATTTTCAATTGAGTTGAGATTCTAAAGCACTTTTTCTACGGTGCTCCTGCTGGCAAAGTAGAAAAAGAAGCTTTAAATCTAAAAAAAATACCTTACAATTGATTCTCTTCTGAATTTGACAGTTTTAACTGAAAGCTTTTGTGCTTCGATTCCCACGTTAAGCCTCGATTGGATTTTACAAAGATTTGAGGCCATGGCGGTGGCCTCAGGCTGGCTATCACCTAACTCTGTTAACAGAGTTGGCCTCTGACTCATACGAACTTACTTACGTTATTTTACTCATAGAACATCTATGATTATCGACAAACTTTGAATTGCTGCAGGAAACCTTAAAAAGCCGGTTCGAATTATCGACGGAGAATGTTACTGGAAGCCGTAAATTTATTGATAAAGCGATTAAATGGCGCGTGTTTCAGTTATTCGATACAGAAACTTTACAAAATCCGGCTTAGCAAAGCGGAATTTCATAAATTATTGTTATTTCCTCTGTGAAATATTCAGAACATTCGAGTTTCCTCATAATCTTAGACGTTTAGTCACCTGAAATAAAATTTATAAAAAGTTAGGGATACATACCTACTAGGTACCAATATCACGAGTAATGTAGCAAAAAACGAGGCAAACGACATGCGCGCGATCTGCTTTTGCAGGTATTTTACTTGCGAATCTAGCGCAAGTACAATAATTAGGGCCTGCAATAACTTGCTTAAATATTTGCGTTGTTTCATAAATACAAACTGAACTTTGTATAATATTGCACAAGGTTGAATTTGTATTGCTCACGTTATTCGTGAGAATTTGAGCAAATATGCCAAATAAAGTGCAAAATATAGCAAGGTTTTATGAACCTGAGTTTAACAGGGGGGTAACCACAAGCTCAGCTCAAGCTTTTTATACAACTGAAGTGGCAACCAAGCGTACGGCCCACAAGATGGTAAGCGGTTACCGCAGCCTATGGACGCTTGCAATACCAGAGGTATCACTCGCGGGTTGCCACCTTGAGGCTAAGATCGAAAGCCTCATGTGCCA
This sequence comes from Colostygia pectinataria, assembly GCA_951394395.1. Taxonomy (NCBI): domain Eukaryota; kingdom Metazoa; phylum Arthropoda; class Insecta; order Lepidoptera; family Geometridae; genus Colostygia; species Colostygia pectinataria. Next base: position 9,561,823 of record OX596362.1, read on the forward strand.
GTAATTTCACCGGAAACCATACCCATCACACCGGAACACAGCAATGCGAGCATTACTGCTTGGCTGCAGAAATAGGTATGGTGGTAGTCCTTCCCCGGACGAGCTCTATTTGAGAGAACTCTACTACTCTTATAGCAATATAAAAATAATATTACGCGGTTTTTTTTGATATGCCGAAATGTCAATCTAACATTATTTCAATATTGCTTTAGAATTTGTGGTTACCCACAGGTTGTTGAGCTGCGTCGTGGACGACAGGGCTGACTCAGGTTTTGAATGAAACCATGGACGTATTATATACACAATAATAGACGTAATTATCACAGAGTATTTATATTATTATGATAAATGATTAAAACATAGTGAGATTGATTGCAACTAAATTACTACTATCTAAGTGACTAGCAACGCCTTTATAAGTCTTTTTTATAAACACATTTAAAACAAAATACACTACTTTTTTAATTCAATTTAAGATATTTTGCATATAAGTATAGATATAATGCATGAACATCCTAGTGTTTGTCATGATAGTTATCGATCATTTTTTGAACAACCTATTAGACCTAGTCCCAAGGCCACAAATCACAATGGGGCCCGTTTACAGGTTTCAAGAGAACTAGAGTTCTTTGTGATAGAGCTCATCTGGGGAAGTACATCATACCATCATTATTCATCATTATTATTTTTACACATTAATGTACATCATTATTTTTAATTATTGTTAATTACTTGTAAAAATGGTTTTATGAATAAATTATTGTATTGTAAGTATCGTACTTTCTGGCGCCAAGCATGCTCGCATCATTCGTCCCGTAGTAAGTTCGTTCGTTCGCCAGTAGCCAAAACTCTGGTGACATAATTTTAGGTCACCTGAAGATCGTGGTTTCTGGTGAAATTATATACACTTGAGACTTTCGATTTACGAGTACTTCTCAGGCAACGCGCAAGAAATGCCTCTGGTATTGCAAGCGTTTATAGGCTACAGTGACCACTTACACACCACACTAAGTTGACATATCAACGAAGCTAAGCACTGTTCCGCGTAGTCACTATTTGCATGGGTGACCGCCAGTGGCAATTTCAACTGAGCGCTCCCGTGCTTCGGAGGGTCCCGGCTTTTTCAAAGTTGTCAGGCCATGACAGAGGCCTTCGGGCGGTCTAAAAACTCCGTCACCAGATTTGGCCTCTGACTCACACGAACTTACATACTTAGAGACCACTTACCATCAGCTGGGCTGTACGCTAGATGCCACTACAGCCGAATTAAAAAAAAAACTAGGCTAAAGTGAAAGTTGTGGCCGCAAAAAATAATCTTACCAAAAAAATGTCCCTATTTTGTCATAAATATAGATTGAAGTAAAATAAGAAGTTTTTTTCCGAAAATCCTAACAAAAAGAAATTCCTTTGATCTTATGGATAGACTCATTTCTTATTCATCTGACCCAAAGTCGCTTATAGAATCAATTCTGGCCTGTGTGGCAACAACAGTTTCTGACATTATCGAGATGAGTGAGACAGTTTCTCGTTAAATTAATAAAAAAAAAAACAGTAGATAATGCTTGCATTGCTGTGTTCCGGGTCGATGGGTATGGTTTTAGCCACATGAGACTTTATGTATACGTCTCAGGGCGGCAACGCGCAATTGATTGCTCTTGTTGCAAGTGTGGATAGGCTACGATGACCGCTTACTATCAAGTGGGTCATGGTCACTTGGTTTGGTTGCCACTTTAGTTGGCTGTTTGGCTGTACTAATGTAAGCGATTTGTAAGAAAACACCTTTACAAAGATTTTCACCGTTAACTTACAATTCTGACACATTCTTCTAACAATTATTTCTAGAATAAATCTACAAAAGAAAAAAAAGGAATAGCAACTTGTTACCTATATAAAGCCGGGATTACATTTGCTTGTATCTATAACTAAATGGCTTTATATAATTTATATTTAGTTGATATTTTAAATAATTTTATAATAATAAATTGGATTAATGTTATAACTTAACAAATATTGCACGCCACAATATTGGCAAAATATATTGTTTCCGAATTTATGCAAAAAAAAACCTCTGTAACTGCATGTATTTTTCGCAATAAATGTTTACTTACTTACTTTACATTTAGCTCACACTTCCGCGGTAGTAAGAAGAGAAGTGAGCAACGTGTATGAAAACGGGTTACTTCTCAATTTTTTGTCCCTATTGTAACGCGCAGCCTAACGCTCTCTAATTGGCTGTTTTTATGGGTCATCAAAGGGCGATATGCCGCGGGATTGCGAGCGCTTGAATTCGGAAACAGAGGCACAGAGACCTTAGTCAGAATAAAACCCCATTTACACCATATAATTATTGATTGCATCAATAATATACAAAAATTATAAATAAAAAAAATATACAACTCTTATAATCTAAGGTGTAAATGGGCCATAATGATTAACAATTTGTGAACGCTAACGTATCGTCCAGCTGTCAATATGTATAGAACTTGAATACGAGTATTTAGTTCATTATACACACTAAAGAGGCGCTGTAAAAAATCCTATACAATTCGACAGTTGGAAGCACAGAACAGAAGTTGAATGATGCGTTAGCGCTTACGATTGTTATAGTACATTATGGTACTAGTGTGTAACATTGGTGATTACCGCTGAGGCGCCATTGAGGTCTTAAGATAGCCGAGGATGGTAATCATCAATACACACGTGTATCATACGACGATTTTCAACACACTTGTGAATAAAATAACAAAAAAACTCATAATAAAATAACAAAAAAAAATCTATAACTCTCTAGTGAGTTATAGCAATGAAAAAGTCATAGTTTGATTATAGGTGTCATTCTGTGCCTAATTGCAATGACCATAGAGCCACTTTATAAGCAAGTGTGTTGAATAAAGCAATATTCCGAATATGGTTTCAGAACAAATATTATTATTATTATTACTGCAGAGGCAGAATGTAGATAAAAAAAAAATAGTGTATTTGAAACAAGCAAAAAGGTTATATTCTTGAATCTCACAGGACCGTAAACTCGCTTTTTTTTTATTCGAGATTTGTTTTGAATTTCGAATGAAATTAAATGCGAACAGAAAATTCACCAAATGTAAGCAATAAAAGGCAAGAACAGCGTATAGTTCTCACAACGGATCTCGGCCGTCGTGAAATTAGCCGTTTCGATGCGCAATGGAGCTTTTTCAAACTAAATTGTCTTTGCGCATCACAAACGGCTAACTTCACGGAAGCCTAGATCCGCTGTGCGAACTATAAACCTAAACGAGATATTTTCATTTATGTATTTTAAGCAATGTGACGACGGAAATGATTCTATGCATTCTTTGCATGTAAATGTAAGCTACTTATTCATTTTGATGGCTGTGCCCGCTTTATTGCGTTTGTAAGTAGGTACACAAAAATGGATTTTTCTATGAGTAAACATTGCAATATCAATGCGTAGGGTAAAGGAAAACATCGTGAGGAAACCAGCATGTCCAGCAACTAATTAATGAACTAAAGACATGTGCCATCCACCAATCCACATCCGCGTATTTCTCTCCCTTGAGAATTTAGGAATATGAAAAGGCTGTCATGTTGAAGCACACCCTGGTTTCCTAATTTTAAGGCCTAGGTACTACTGGGGCACCTACGGGATATCGATTTGCTTTTGTTTAGAAAACACACTGCTGAAGATTTGTTTCCTGGAACAGCAGAGTCATTTTATAACGCTATTTTCTGCCCGCGGCTTTGGTCGTGTAACAATATGCTAGTCCAAGTCTAGAAAGTCTAGTCTATCGTTCGTTCGTATGAGTCAGTGGCCAACTCTGGTGACAGAGTTTCTAGGCCGCCCGAAGGCCTCTGTCATGGCCTAACAACTTTGAAAAAGCCGGGATTGCCTGCTTAACGTGCCCTCCGAAGCACGGGAGCGCTCAGTTAAAAATTGCCACTGGCGGACACCCATCCAAATGATGACCCCGCGGAACAGTGCTTAACTTCGTTGATCTGTCACGAGCGCTCCTAGTCTAGTCTATGTAAGTAACGGAGGCCTTTGGGCGGTCTATTAACTCGGTCACCAGAGACGGCCACTGACTCATACGAACACTTAGTCTTGAACTCTCTTGAGTCTATTCTATACTATAAGTCTCATCTAAATCAGTTTCGCCGTTAGGTCGTGATTAAATTCAGATCGTCCAAAAAACATTCGCATTACCAATGCTAGTAGGATTCTTAAAAAAAGAAAATAAATCTTACTGTTACGCACCTTTACAGTCGACACGAGTTTTTATCGCTTTCAACTTGTAAACGCCTGTAATAAATATCCGAGCAACGAGCTACGACCCAAAAACTGTACCGTTCCAAAGTTAGGCCACCCGTCTTAATAGACAGCTAGCCTAATGTCCCGCACGTCCGGGAAGTTTATAGAGCAAGTAGATGGATTTGTTTGATAAGTTTTAGTTAAGGCGCATACAGCACCTTAACTAGCGCCACCACCTACTTTATGTTATTATTCTGCTTAACAAAGGAATTTTCAAAAATCCATCTTCCAGTTTGTGATACCTATCATAAGCTTTTTTCAAAAATTTCATAATTTATTATCAGATTTTGCGGAATTTTTTCGTGTTACCTTTTAACATTGAGAAAACGACTTGTCTGTTTTTTTTTAAATTCCATTTTTAAATGTCGACTCTTTAAGTTGACTAAGACCAATCTCAAAAAGTTCACAAACTATTTGGCCAATTTAAAACCACTCCAGAACCGTAGCCAGAAAGGTTTACCTTTAATTACTTTAGCTAGGGTTAGTTACCTACATCAACTTCACTCGGAGGTATTTTGATATCGAAGAAATCTCTACCATTATCATCATCATGATCAGCCAGGCTGGTCATATGGATTGATAATTTTGTAGGACATGGTTGGAACCGGTTGGACAATAGATAGTTTGCGTGGTACTACCCAGCAGAGCCACCACGTTAGAATCCGATCATTTATATCTTTAAAAAAAAAGAATGTACGTTAGACGTATAGTTCTCACAACGGATCTCGGCCGTCGTGAAATTAGCCGTTTCGATGCGCAATGGAGCTTTTTCAAACTAAATTGTCTTTGCGCATCACAAACGGCTAACTTCACAGAAGCCTAGATCCGCTGTGCGAACTATACATAGTGTACGTATGCCGTTTATTGCTGTACGTTCGTCAGGTACTGAGAAAATCGACTTCGCTAGTGGCTCTGCCAGGAAGGATGCTTCCTGGCAGAGCCACCTTGGATTATGTATTTAGGAAAGATAATCGCAATTAAGCAAAAACTGTTGTACGTATTGTGTTGAGTATGTACGTGTTGAAAAATATCATTATTATGCAGTGGTTTTATTTTTATAACTGATTTAAACTATACAAACAGTTTAAAGTTGGCGTCGCTTTTCTTCCGAGGTATCTGCTTACCCCTACGGGATATAGGCATGAAAATGTGTGTATGACATGCATGTGTCGCTTTAAACTACTTTTAAATTGTTTCCAATAATAGTTCAGAAACTAAGGCGCTAACTAAAAGATACGGTCGCCGGATCGCCGTAAAAGGTTTAAAACTTCATTGTCTCCGGTCTACATTTTCTCGGTTTCCACTATGTAGTTTGTACTGTAAATGAGTAACTTTAATAATTAATTGAATTAATTGCTGGAAACAGCTTCGGGCGACAACCAACAGCTAAGACTACTAAGAACGAAACTGCAAACTAATTTCTGATGTTAAACCTGTGGTTTGCCTGGAAGCATTATGAAATTAATCGAGTGAGCGAAGCTAGTAAGAACCACAAATATTCATAATTTTAACCTACTCTCGAACGTTAGTGATGACCCCAAAGCAGATTAGTGGATGGCTAAGTCTTACTAATGATTATTTCTTGATTCCTTGATCGTTTATAGACATGAACATAGACATAGACATCATTTCGCTCATTATTTATATTTTCCCAGTAAAAAATCACTATGGTAGACGACCGGCTTCGAACCCACGACCTTAGATCGGAAGGCGGGGTCACTTAGGCTATTGCTTTACACTATTACTTTACTTACGCTATCATTATTACACTATTACTAGTTAACCAGTGTTCTAACCATACAAGATATTCAATTATTTTCCGAGCATACCACTCAATAAATAAATAAACACTGCTTTGCAATAAAAATATAATTATTTAAAGATGATAATTATAGCCTGTGAAATCTCATAGCTAAATAACTAAAACAATGTAAGTAAAAATATTATTAACGTCTTTCAATCTTGAACAAGTTATTTTAGTCGTAACTTAAAACAATCTTCGGAATATAGTAAAAGCTGTGTACATAAGTACCGCACACGTTGACATCACCGCTAAGTTGACAAGGCTTTGAGAGTTCAAGCAGTTTTCTTGATCGCAAACTCCAAACCTACGAACAAACAAACATTTTAGATAGAAAAAACCATTTATTCGACACAGACTAAACTGTAACTTGAGTGCAAGTGCCTTATTCATAAACCGACTTAAAACCGCTGTTATCTAATCTTCAAACAGATCCGGAAATAATTAACACAGACAGAAAAAAATACAGCAAAAGAGGATTTAATTGCTTTATTTGCGCATAGTCGGAAATCTGAACGCATAACCATTAACCTCTACCGAATTAATAAAGTTTAATTTCTAAATTTTCAATATTGAAGGTGTTCCAACAACATATAGGTGCATATATAGTCATCATACATTTATTTATTTGTTATCAAACAAAGAAGTAAAAAATGCAAAACAAAAGTTTTCACAAACTCACTTTTTCTCAGAAACTATAAATAAATGTTTACTTTTTTTAATGCAGAACTTATTTTTTTCAAAATCGAGCGTATAACTCCTAACTTGACTTTTCGATAACTATCACGGTTTCACGATTTCCGTCAGCGGCCCTGAAAAAAAACTCACCCAGTATACTCACTTACTTTATAAAAAGGAATCCTGTTAGAATACCGCAGGCGACTAATACTATGTAGGTCACTACAGATATGGCTATCTCAAGCAGAGCTCGGATAATAGCCTCTATGATTTTGAATATAATGATCACCAGCTCGACAATCACTGTGGCGAAGGCATCCATTTATTGAAGAGCTCATTTCCGGATATACTGAAACAAATTATAGCACTACTAGCTTGTTTTTACGAGGTCAATGTTTAGGGCAAATACATTCCTACCTGATTTATGTTAGTGTTAAGAAACTGTATGGTTTGCCTTTTTGCACTTTAAAATGTACGTGTGTTTTGAAGATACAAATAAATGATTTATCTATCTATCTATCTATCTATCACTACTTAATTAAGACACATTGTAGTGGTTGCAAGAAAGAGAAGTTGGATGGCTTTCGGCCACTTTATGGTAAAAGCTTAATATGTCTAGCTGTGGACGTCTATTGGCTGATAAGATTATGCATATTTTATAATATCAAACGAACAAGATAACCGAGATGCAGTGCGCAATGTATAATCTCATCACTTTCAGTGCTGTGAAAGGCAACCAACTGTCCAACTGTTCGCTACGACGAGACGCCTAGAGTAGGTACTATGATACTATCCGACACCCGAACAAATATTTTCAGATCTTGCAAACATTTACCGCATGAATTAATATTAATTCACGGTTGAGAAACCTCTCGCTTTTCAACCGTGCATTTCACTTCATTTCTTTGTTTATGGAACCGTGCATTTGTCCACTGCGATACTAAACGTCAACCAACATCAAGATCCCCACAGAATTCACAAAAATAATCCCAGTAGATGCTCAGTGAGTTTTACACAACTGGATGGATCCGTTTTGGGATCCAGCTTGATCAGACACTGCAAATAAAGAAAGACTCACCCATTAAAACAACGAGTATGAATAAAACGGATTAAAACTTCAATTGTAATCACAAGAAAACCATCAAATAAACATAAAGATAGTACTTAGAACAGACTAAAGCTAATCAAAATAAATGACGCAGAAGTCATTAATATGAACTGTCATTAAAGAGTAGCAGCTGTCAGAATTGTAAACGTCTTCCGAGAGACAAAGAAGTTTGAAACACTGAGTTAAACACTGAATAATTTAATTTGCAATTTTAATAGCTCCGCGCCGTTTGCTAATTACTACTTCCCTTAACCACAGTTAACGAGAATGGCTAGATCGAGGCCTTAGTTAAGTAATGTTGTGGTACTACTACGCAAGTAGGGCCGGTAGTACTACGGGTAACCAGTAGTGGGTAGTGTATTCTTTGACTTCTGTTGTGCTTTTATGTGTTTTACAAGTTGGTTTGAGTATGTTTGAAGCCTTTTGGCATAATTTAGTTTGTAGTAAAAGTTTTACAAAATGTTTAGTTATTCAATTATTCAAATGTTCATGATAACGATCTTTATATTTCAGATCATCTGGATGCGCGGTAAACGATAGCGGTAATTCCCAATGCAAGAGAAAATATAAAGGTTATGCAAATGTTTGCGCATAAATTTTGTTTATTTTCTGTGTTTTGAATCTTAGTAGGGAATATACCTAATGTGGGTGTTGGATGTTAATAATATTAATAAAGATATTGACATAATAAAGAGATTTGATCCTGTTTCTTAAATGAATTAAAGCGTATGAGTCAGTAGCTAACTCTGGTGAGTGGTGACAGAGTTAATAAGCCACCTGAAGGCCTCTATTACAACCCTTACAACAGTGTTATAATAAATATTTACCGGATTCAAAATAATTAAACATGGTAGTTACAGAGCAGCTGTGTGTCAGCCGAATTCATTGGCCTATGGCACGTCTACGGATGTTTTGAAAGGGTCAATGCAACAGACGTTTGGACGGACTATCACTCTATTAGCGAATGGAATTCCTCAGTCTCAGATCGTCTGGCAATACTGGAAATCCTATAAGCTTATCCAACTCTAATATAGATAACTTTCAATAAAGGATTCAATTTAGATTTCGTTTAATAAAATGCACTATTTACATGCCTTTGGGATTTGTGCAGTCTATGAAAACCCTACCCACGCTTTTGATAAATTGCGTTTTATTGAAATGCTTCGATTTGTCAAAACGATAAACCAAGTTTTAGAATTCTATTCAGGTGGTTAAGTACAATTTAATAAACAAATAATTCGAGGATAATTTTATTCACGCTTGTAAGCCCTAAACCAAGTGAAGCTCTGTATTAAGCCGCGTTTACATTATTCTGTCGTGGCGTGTCGTGACGCGTCATAAGCATATCGCATCCATACATTTTGTATGGGTATAAATGTATGGAGACGACACTCCACGACAGAATAATGTAACCTTGGCCTTAAGGAATCAGATAACCAAGGATTTTATATGTTACGTAGTACCTATTAGTTTCACTTTGAATGGGTTATTCCTATCTGATATACATATTTACTATAACATATAATAATATATGTTACAATGTTTATTATTTAGCATAAAAGTATAATTTGTAGTATCAAAGTAATATTTGTATAATAAGTAAGTACTTTTGTATAAAAAGTAGTAAGTATAATATATACTTTTTGCTGCATAGACCCCTGAATCCTTTATATATTTGCTATATTTTACATTAAAACACCGAGACACGACTCACGAGCGCTCGTGACGTAGCTGGCTAAGTTGTTCATAACAAATCAACGAAGTTAAGCATTGCTTCGCGTAGTCATCATTTGGATGGGTGACCGCCAGAGTCAACTGGCTTCGGAGGGCACGTTAAGCAGTCGGTCCCGGCTTTTTCAAAATTTTTAGGCCATGAGAGAGGCCTTTGGGCGGCCTAGAAACTCTGTCACTAGAGTTGGCTACTGACTTATACGAACTTACTTACTTACCGAGACACAACAAGCATCTGTGTTCATCACACAAATATTTGTCCTGGGTGGGCACCGAACCCACAACCAACAGCTCTGAAAGGATTTAGGGTTTTATGCGGCATAAAGTATATATTTATACTTTTGTACTTTTTCGTATAACTCTTGTGAGTTAAATTGTGGTCGGGTCCAATCGAACAAGCGTTAAAGCTACTACCAATTGAGATGATGCCAGTCAATTTCAAGATTATCAATTTCTCAAGAAAGTAACGATTTTGTCTAAACCATAATCACTACCGGAGATTGAAATCGTGTCGACCGTGAACTCAAGGCTCGTACATTACTTTGATGAAAATCCTTTGCCACCTAATCTTTTAAACTTGAAGGCTTCGAAGGCAAATCCACTTTATTCCCACAGCTCGTTTAGGTACAGCGGTGGATATTGAAGGTGATTTTTTACCGACAGACCCAGCGTTCACTTCGTTTACAACATAAGAATTTTTTGTTAACAATTTCAGACATTTTTTCGTCTATTTATAATAATTTTGTAGTTTTACAAATTTTGTCTGTTTGTTTCTGAACGTTATTTATTTATAAGTGTAATGAATTAAGGACTTGAGTAAAGATATTTTTCACCGACGTAAAACGAAGGAGGTTCTCAAGTCAACGCGGTTTTTTGTTTTTCTAATTGGTAAAATAAAACGTTTCTTGGCACTTAGTCGAAAGGAAATTTTAATATTTTATTTGGTATGAAAAGAAGATGCTTGTCCGAAAAATTACAATTTTTTGACGTCTTACAGATGCTGTTTTCTGGGTACGGTGCCTGTTAAATTATAGCACACAATATACTCTATAGAGTTGTAAGCGTTCATCAATAACCACTACTCACCAACAGTTTGGCCGCACGCAAAAAAACAGTCAATTAAAAAAAAGTAAAGTTTTACACAGCACTACAGTACAGGAGCCCGATTATATTAAACAGCGTTTGATCTTTTATTCAGTTCTAACTGTAGTAACGTTCCTATGATGTTTAGGTTTTTACCCAAAAATCCTAAAAAATGTTTTTTTATTTGCGAGTTTTGTAATAATACAAAGCTTCATCCGATTTTGCTCTTTTCACTTCATACGTTCTCGTAGCTCTTTCTACGTCGTAGTACTACGTTCGTAGCACTTCTAATTTTAAATAAAGCTACAGGGCAGAAATCGTTTTTGACTATCTATTTTATATACTAGTTGTGCCCCGCGGTTTCACACGTGGTTTTGCAGTTATGCTATTCCACAGGAAAATTATTTTTCTAGTATAAAAATTAGTCTAGTGTTATTCCAGAACAAAAACCATCTTCATTCTAAACTTCATCACAATTGGTTAAGTCATCACGGCGATACGTGGTAACAAACATTCACACAGACTTTCTCATTTATAGTGTAAGCAGGATACTAAAAATATAATAAAACGTTGATTTCAAACCCATCTGGGGTTTAATTACATATAATCCTCATACTATTTTAGAGGGGGCGCTAATAAAACGTTCAAACAGGGAATAACTCATTCTCTGTACTTTGCCAATTACTCTACGTCTATTGGAATCTTGCTGTAGGTTTCTTAGCAAAAATAAGACTTCTAGAGAAATTAGCCGAGCATAGCCCGTTCCATAGCTCGATGACGACCTTGAACTTGAATAACTCTACCGTAAATGTTCACGTCTGGCCACCATACGTTATTACGGTTCGGACGCATTGATTGAAGGCTCAAATGGTAAAACGGATTAACTTTGGGCAATTACGAAAGTTTTTGACTATTTGGAACTCCGTTAATTTGTAATTAAAGGAAGTTGAAGTGGAATTAATTGGTGTTCTCACCAGTTCTTCCAATTTGAAGTTTAGATCAGTTTAATAGTAATATTGCAAACTTCAACATTTAGGAACATTCATTTTAGTATGATTATAATAAAATTAGGTGAAAGACATATCAAAAATAATTGTTTGGTTTGTAGGAAGGCCTACAAAACTTAAAGACGTTTGTACATCGACGCTACGAGCGCTTCACATAATAATTACGATGAGTGCTCACTCAAACTAAGTACTTACTTTCAATTCCGATCGAAGAGTCTTACACCTCATAAAATAAAGGTAATTTTAAGTGTAGTAAAAGCGTGCTACGATCAATAATTCATGAAAAGGGACGCTATGAAACTAATCTTTATTCTGGGTCCGGGGTTATTAATTGTTGTATTATACGAAATCTATGGTCAGAATGCTCGTGGGAGTCACTGAGGGATGGATAGACTCACTTCAGCGCCGGGATTTATTGTTCACAGGTAATTCAGTTGGAAAATTATATTTATGCTCATACAGAGCGTTTGGGTTTACTGAAAAAATTGCTTGTGGTGCTTGTTCACTCACGTATATTGAATATTAAATCGGGAAACATCAATTTTGTGACTGGATTGATTCGGTAATTGTTTTGAAAAATTCACTGTTCTATAGTTAAGTTGAGTTTGAAGGTTTTTTCACTTCATCAGCATGGGGAAAAGCTCGAATCGCCCAAGATCTCTTTTAGAATGGGTCGATTCGGACCGCGGTGCGAATCTCCAAAGAATTTTTGCAATAGTTACTTTACGCCGTTAGACAGATAAAAACAGTGACGGGTGTCATAAGCTCCGTTAGTAGAGTTAGTGACTCTTATGAACTTACTTTTTTTGGTAGTACACTGATTGTTATGTTAAATAAATTAAGATGACGTAAGGTATCGGCTTGGCAACAGATCAGCATCGCTTTAGCTGTAGATAATCAAAATTCTTTATTTTATACAAATAATGTCACACAACAAAGAAAAAAATCATTGAAATCGGTTCAATCATGAAGAAATAGCCCTCGAATCGATAACTTATATAAAAGAACGCTTGCCGTGGTTCAGTCTGAATTCTTCAAAATTTAAGTTAGTTTTGTTAGCCCTGATATCGAGTGAATGAAGTACCTAAGTTTTTTTTTTTAATTGTCCTTATAATTATAATAATTGGTTCTCGCCGGGTATTAAGAGAGTTTACAGTGAGAGTGTAAATTATACAATGCTGTAACTTTGACATCTTAATGTTCCCGCTGATTTTGTGTTCATAATGTCTTTATTATGCAAAGCTTCATGAATATTCATGGGTAAGTAAGCTCATATTAACTGTCGGAATCGCCGGTTTTATACAGAAGAAATCTGCCCTTATTTAGGCTCCCCAGAGGCCCAGAGATATTTGACAGGTTTTGCTATATTGGTGCCCTAAAATTTGGCAGACGTGCTTTAACTGCCCTAGCTTTTTATACTATTCTTCTTTTTCCCGCTTCATCTTCTAAGAGTTAAATTTCAGAAATTCTTCTCTTTTCTGCAGTCCTATAATAAAAGTAAAATATTTATACCCTAAAGTTTTAAGTTTCTAAGGCCAGTAGTTTCGTCTCTGCGTTGTAAGTCAGCATATCTTCAAGCTGTTCATCTTATTTATGATAAAACTAACAAGCTTTCTACGCTCAACTATAAATACTTATACCTTCCTAAAGCTACATAATGTAAAACCGTTTGCATCTAAGTATGTCTCAGGATATTGGAAGGTCCATATGTAACCATTTACCATCAGGTTGGCCATAAAGCCAACCTGATGGTAAATTGAAATTGCTTGTGGAATTGGCTACAGGTATCGACAGAATATCAGCGCCTAGCTTCTTTCTAGTGGCAAGGCTCAATGCTGAGCGTTTTTTGCTGTTGTGGCACACAAGTACATGACAGCGTCAATTGTTGCTGTTACTACTGATTTTCTTCTTTCATTTTGTTTGTACTGTGTATAATAGCAAATAAAAATATGCCTCTGTTTATGTTGAAAAGTTATTTAATAACAAAACATTTGATCAAAATATCTTTAGAAATATTCGGTCTGAATTGAGACATCAAGGTAAAAGGCATTTACTGATATTATCAGCCTGATGGATATAAGAGTCGCTTTGTTTGTATTTTCTGTAAGGTTATTTTATTAGTCTGGATTTCACAGAAAATGATGCTTTCATCTACAAAATGATTTTAGACCGCCATTTCATTTATTTACGAGTGTAATCTACAACGCGACGTTACGGCGCGGCGTGGCGGCGTGTTTTTGATTGAACGGATTTGTTGATTGATGGTTTAATCAATAACGTGCCTCGTGTTTGATATTGTGTGAGTGTTGACTATATTTATATGACACAACAAAAATGGGAAGCATTTTTAACGAGCTTACCGATTCAGTGGATATTTGACACTGACTAAAAAACGATGAGCCGAGGCGATGCCGATCTGGTGCTGAGGTCTCTGCGTCAACCATAATTATGAATTGTCTGCTGGAACAGTTTATTCTTACAAACTTTGACACCTAATTTATGTTTACTTATTTTGCTTCTGTTTGGGTTGAAACAGAAATAGAAAATACAATGGTGAGAAACGCAAAAATAATCATCTCTTCTGTGATGAACATGTGGGATGAAACAGAATTGTATAATGCATGGTTGCAAAGAACGTTTTAAATACATACTACCCCAATATATTCAGAAAATAAATCATTTTCAAAAAGTCAGATAGACCATTAAAATTGTTGAGAAATACCAGACACCCTATAAAATTCCTTTAGCCTTTATCAAATCCTAGGTCATGGCTGACCCCTTATTTAACCGCTTGTCCCGAATACTTCAAGTGCCTTCATAACTTCTTACCATATTAATAATCTCACATAACATCTCAAGAACACCACAGAGTTTCGGTTGCGGGGTGATCACGTTTGGGCAAGAATTTAGGTCAAGGCGTATAGCTTTTGGCATTTGAAATTAAATTCTTGCAGGTAATAAAACAAACACCGAAACGCATAATAGACCCCACACTATTACCCGGGTCATGAAATTCGTCGTGAATATATTATTATGTCATTAACAATAAATTTAAATAATGCTGGACAATCCACACAGCATCATCTAGCCCCAAGCCACAGAGCTTGTGTTATGGGTACTAGATGACTGATTTACTACATTGCATAGACATATGTTTATTATACATAGAAAATACCCAGAACACCCGGAAGAAATATATGCAGATCGTACGAACCTTTGTCCCAGGCGGGAAAAAAACCCGCAACCTCCTACGTCACAGGCGGACCTTCGCCCGCCTAAGTACTTAGCCAATTGAACTAGAAATAATGACTTGCGCCCGTAAAGAGTCCATGTACAATATGTACATATACCACCTGCGGCAATATTTTTTATACCTAAGCTGAATGTACAATACATGCGACAATTAAAATCAGTAATATTACAATGGAAATCGGTTTTCATGGCGCTTTTAATTTCAGCCTTGGACGTCTATTGACTTATATGTTGAATGTACATTGTGCATGAATAAATAAATGAATATGAATATATCCGATACATCGAGTAGGTATTTCGCTACAATTAGTATACTACTGAGACAAGAATTTTCATTCAACTCCCTTAGACCACTTTATTTAATTCAGACGAAACAAAGTACGGTACGCTAAATGAAAAGCGCAGTTAACATTTCCACAAATGTTTTTTTTTAAATTAGGTGTACCTATTGCAGGTTTTCACCACTGACGTAAAATTATATTTCCACCGAGCAAAACCTTTTAAACTTAGCACGAAACATATCTCTAGAATTGAGAACGAGATACCTAGTGTAAAAGTTTATTGTTCTAGTAAATTAGGTACCTAATTGAAATTGAAAAGCATTTTCATTTTCAACTACTACAAAAAACAAACTACGACATGAGTGTTCTGTCATCTGTGTGTGTTATTTTGCAAGATAGGCACTGGGGTTCCGTCGCAGCTTCGCGCGGGTGCAATGAACCGGATACGTGCGAAGCCGGGGCAGGTCGCTAGTAATAAATATAGCCTCTAAATTACTCAGGGGTAATGTAGTATTCTAATGATCAAAGAATTTTGAAATCGAACCAGTAGTTTTTGAGTTTATTCGTAACATACAAAAATACAAATCTTTCCTCTATAAAATATTAGTATAGGTAAGGACATTAACAAATCAACCATTTCCTAAAAAATAAACCTCTTTTTCATCGAGAAATATTTTCTTTCGTTTGCAGTAACGGTTACATATCGGTTCAACGAGACTTGAACTCAATCTGAAGTACCATTGAGGTGAAAAGGTTCACTCTTCTCTTTAGCTGTGTTGTTCAATGTTCGGCAATAAAAACAAGCACATACTTTGAGCCATTTAGATACACCGCGTACCTAAAGTCTAAGCGATATAGTTTTGCTTCTATTTAGTTTTAAAGGATATAGGTAAGTCACGACTCGCAACGACAGTTCACCACAGAACCACATCTCGACAGACGCACGATAGCGACAGGGTTCCTTGATAAATAATCCTATTGGCAATCGGCCACAACGCCATCAAGGCGCAGAGATCGAGGATAATCTTCAGTGGTTATCTAAAAAATAAATAAATAATGCTGGACTCAGCATCATCTAACCCCAAGTTAAGCAGAGCTTATTTATATAAGTAAGCTGTAATAGCTATATAGCTATTATACTTAATACAATATAATACATATAGATAGATATTTTTATTTTTTATTTTACATAGAAAATACCCAGAACACCCGGAACAAATATTGTAGATCGTACAAACATTTGTCACGAGGCGGGAATCGACCGCAACCTCCGCGTCGCAGGTAGACCTTCGCCCGCCGCGCTACATCGGTCGTCAAATTGTATATACAATATATACATTTATAAACAATATATAATTTAAAACATACTTGTGGATAATGACCGGGAATAGAACATAGGCTACTTTTATCGGAAAAAAGTACATTCCCAAGTTCCAAGTAAACGTAGTTGCCGGCAACTGCTAGTATTACATAAAATTACAAGAATAGATAGATAAATCATTTATTTGTATCTTCAAAACACACGTACATTTTAAAGTGCAAAAAGGCAAACCATACAGTTTTTTAACACTAACATAAATCAGGTAGGAATGTATTTGCCCTAAACATTGACCTCGTAAAAACAAGCTAGGATCAGTTTTAAACACAGATCCAATCTATCAATATGTTGTAGTACTCGTGAGCAATATATGAAATGACTCGCTCGAAGTTGGCCCGTGTCCCAACAGTGGAAACAAAGCTGGGCATAATGATGGTCTGTCAAGGCTCTCATTATAAACCAAGCAAGAAAGGATCAGCTGCTCCACTGAGCTCGATCGTAATGAGATAGATTAGAGATATGGTTCGCTAAACAACGGACCTAACATGAATTTCGACATTGGCTGCCCATTACACTGAATTGTTAAAATAAATAAATTATAAGTAAATAAATAATGCTGAACAATCCACACAGCATCACCTAGTCTCAAGGTAAGCTGCTGTTAAACAGAGCCTGTATTATGGGTACTAGATGACTAATATATATTTAATACAATACAATACATAGATAGATATTTTTTATTAAAAATACCCAGAACACCCGGAACAAATATTTGTAGATCGTACAAACATTAAACATCGTAAATCGAACCCGCAACCTCTGCGTCACAGGTGGACCTGCGCCCGCTGCGCCACATCGGTCGTCTAATATACAAATATATATATGATATAATATGTTTGGAATCATGACATCTTCTAATCTCTTACTTGATTGATGTGTCTTAATCCACCTGTAGTCTGGCGTGGCGCCCGCCTTGAATGTCATGTTACTTGCTGACATAAAAAAAAACCCATTAATTGATAGAATCAGGCGTTACTTAAACCCATTAACCCTGTGCAGTGGTCAACACGTAGTCTTTTCAGATTTTAGTTTGTTATTTATTATATATTTTAGTTCTTGGACATGCTGGTTTTCCTGCCTCACGAGGTTTTCCTTCACCATTTTAGAGCATTGGCATTGCGCACATTTTTTTTTTATTGAAAAATCATTGGTGCATGACGTGGTTTAAAACTACGACCTTAGGGTTGGAACAGGTATTACCACTAGACCACCAGTGCTTTATAAAAGTAAACTCATCTTCTTAAAACAAGTAACTATTTGTAACTTGTAACTACTATGGAATAGGGGTGAAAACGGGTAGGGTGAATCTTTGCCGACAATTTTGTCAACATCATAATATTATCCAGATAGCAACGACCTACCTTTTTAGATGGTTATCTACTTGGATAGGAAATATCTGTAAACTTTATTTTCTGAAATAAAAATATTTGAAATATTGATCTTCCCTGATTATTTGACTAAGCAGTAATGTAGGTATTGAAAGTATTAGTTATCGGTTATGAAATACATCAGGATTCGTCGTAATAAACGAGTGACTTTTTGTAGTATTTCCTTATACTACAGAATCAATTGCCAACAACCATAAACCATACTTTTGTTTACCTATAAAACGACCTAACAAAAAACTTGGTAACTAGAAAGAAAATATATTTATTCATGATAGCAGCCTATGCAGTGTGTTTATAGAATATGGTATAACACGGCCCATCATGGCATAAATGCACAATACTACTGTAATTTTACTGTCTTTGTGAGTAACTTATTTACCATAAAACAAAGTGGAGGTCTGTGATAAACCAATAAATTGATCAATTACTCTTTGAACTATAACATAGCTATATAGTATAACTTTAGGTCTAAAATACCAGAGCTAATAGGGATTGAGAACGACAACATTTTAAAATTTTAAAAGTGTTCAAATACCTACGTCACAGAACAGGTGCCTTACTCTTGAATCCAATGACAATTCCGATCCAATCCCAATTTACTCTTGAAAACAAGGTTGAATTTGGCGCTTGGTTTGCTGTCAAAAGTACGAAATGTCATATTCCAATAATTGTCCAATACCGATCGCGTTCAAGAGTAAGTCCCCTGATATCCCCGCACTCACAAGGAGAGACTATGTGACTAATACGCTAGGTCTTTCTTTCTTTTTTGTGTATAATTTTATTTGTTTTTGTTTTTGACCTTTTTTTTCTTGCCTTTTTACTGTACTGCTCTCCTAATTGTGTGTGTCAAATAAACAAATTCTTATTCTTATTCTTATTCTTATATTACTCAGTATAACGGTTCTCGGTGTGACTGTAACCAAAGAAATAAGACCGTACAACCATGGATCTTCTGCGAGCTGACAAATGACCCACTTTTATTAGTCGATGGATAACATGCTATGATAAACTTCCATTTTATCACTGTTTTTTTTTACAAAAATTTGAGTTACAGTGTTTTTACACTAACGTTATTATCATTATGGTCAATCGTATTGTGATTGTCCTACTCTGAAGCGAGAGTGGGGCATACCTAAATCATTACCCGTCACACGTGTCATTCGAAACCAGTTTACTAAAGGTAGTGCTTTTATTCACCGTTTATTTTACATTATTTTACCATTTGCAAATTTTTCAATAGAAAAATCTTTCGGTACACGACTGACTTCAAACTGATGACCTTTCAATCGAATGGTTAAAACTACCACTAGACCACGAGTGCTTTTTATCGATGTAGCAATTATATAACAATTAAAGGTCTCACCACACCTGCTGGTAAGTGGGTTATCTGTTTGGTACCCACAGATTGGAATTTGAAAGGTTTGAGACTCCTGAAATTAGTATTTCCAAAGGTGCCGACGATACCACATGTATTTTATGTCCAGTACCCTTGCTAATAAAACCCTACACTTACCTATAGCTATTTTTAATTTGCAAAAATGTTTATTATAGTATTAAAATAAAGCTCATTTTTGAATAATATCGGTTTACTAGGTAATTTACGCGAAAATATCCAATAGGTCCTTTACAGCGAAAACATCTCCAAACGCATTATGCAACTTCTAATACAATCGTCGAAAAGTCCATTCACAAGTAAGCAACCCTATTCGCACCTACATAAGTATCACGTGACGTAAAGTCTTACTACGCAGACTGACCTATCCAGAACATCCTGACAAAGTTATTGACGTTATGGGTATCTTTAGTCAGCAGTCAAATTGTATTGGATTTTTACAGAGCGATTTTTCAGTGCGTAAAATGAAACACAAAATCCTACACGAAACAGTTCGACGTTACGTTTACGATTATTAAAAGCATTATTTTCGGATACTGCACAAATTGAAAACTGCGTAAATGCTACAGAGAAACGCATTATAATTTCAACAATAAGCAAAGCAAATGTCAGTTTTAAAACATTTGACGACCATGATTAAATTGCAAGGCGTTTATCTACCAAAGCGCTGCTGAGCGACGCGGCGAGACGGCGACAGTGATAAAACCGCAGGGTGATCATCCACCGAAGCGGAGCGAAACGGAGCGGAGCGAAGCTAAGCACAATAAAATTTAACAGCTTGGAAATCACAGATGTTTAAACTTGCACGATAGTCAAGTGTTTCAGCATTGCATTGCACACGCACTATTGCATAACAAACAAATATATAATGTAAGCAAAAAGTAATAATTACAATATTATTATAATAAAATATATTATATATAGTCAAGTAGATGGATATCCTGCAGTATCACGAACAAATGCTCTGAAGAGCAAAAGCTAATTTGAATAAGTTTGCCACTATAGTCACTAAACAACAATTGCAATAAATTAGCAAAGTTCTCAAGTTTAGCATCAAACTTTACCTTTTGAACGCAGTAATTAAATAGAACTTAGACCGCTAAGAAGAGACTACCTCAGTTACCTTTGAAGAACTCTTCGTAGGTAAAGCTAAGTTCGTGAAGTACAAAGCAAACTGTACCTTCTTCAACTAAAGATTGAAAAGGGTTGAGTCTTTATCTTTATTAAGTACATTTCTTACCATTTATTAGATAAAATCGTTATATTACTGACTGATAAATCAACGCACAGGTATTCTGTGGCATGGCAAGTGCTCGGAAGAGTGAGAGGTTGCGGGTTCGATTCCGCTTCGGGGCAAATGTTTGCATGATCTGTAAATATTCCATATTACACAAGAATTGCTTAGCTTGGGTACTAGTATGATGTTATTTGTACTTTGGTGTTAAAATATAGCGCTGTGTGAAATATCCAACAATATTTATTTATTTTTAACTGTACTTAGGTCTTAGATAACTAAAATTTGAGTGTACCTACTAAAAGAAATAAAACCGATTTCAGCTTCCTCAAAAAAAAACTAAACCTGTATAAATTCGTTTTATTAAGTCTTTAAATAAAATATAAAAAGGGGTGTGAAAGCTTGTATGACGTCACAGACCGCAGTCAATAAAACCACTATTAATAGTGGCACGCTCGATTATTATATTGAGCTTAATCCTGATAGTGAACGGTGAAGCACGTTGAACACGCGCACCGCAAGTGCAGTCCAGGAGTGTGGCGTGCCATATCACACTATCACGCTCTTCACACTTCACACCATATTATATAATAATTGCGAAAGTTTGAATGTTTGCATGTTTGTTCCTTTTTAACTCGACAAGCACTGAACCGATTTAGCTGAAATTTAAAACATAGATAGATAATGACCGGGACATGACTACTACTTTTACCCCAGAAAAAAGTACGGTTCCTGAATTCCACGCGAAGTCGCGGGCAACAGCTAGTTGGTGAATAATCAATGGTTTTTATTTGACACTACGTTCAGGTGTCCACGTTCGTTGGAAAATGCCAACTAGCTTTGGTCTAAAATGTCAAATAAATATCAAACAAATGTCACCAGTGACATCAAAAGCGTGACTTGAGCACTCTAATCTGCATTTAAACAATGCTATATTTAAATATTGCCAATTGCAAAAGTTGGATTTTAGATTTTCGACACTTTCGCCAAAGCGTTCGACCATGTAATTTTGTCTTGGTGTTATAGAGCCAAGTTGTTAAATTGAAGAGGCCTTTACGACCGCTAGACCGCAGTCAGAGTTGGAGTGGCTATCACATGACCCCGGCAATTGACCTCAAGGGTCAGTTCTTCTCCTCGCCCCATATTGCTGCTGGCAGACGAGTTTGCCAAATAATCCCAATAAAATGCAAATTGTAAATGCAGTTGCGGCATCTACATACAACCAGGGACCTTATTTCTAGCATGTTGCTAGACGTTATATAAAAACGATAACCGCTGGGGAATAAAGGTTCTCGAATGGCGACCGTGAACTGAAAAACGAAGTGGACGGCCACCCACTCGATGGATTGATGACATTAAAGCGGTCGCAGGAAGTCGGTGGATGGTGAAGGCTCAACGTCGGCCGTCATGGCGTTTTTTGGGCACTCTTATGTCCAGCAGAAGAGGTCTATTGGCTGATGATAGTGATATGCTGGCTAGGCATTATAATCTTACGTTTAAAATTGTCAAAAGCATTATTTCGGATAAGGCTTCTGTACGAGAGAGCTGAGTGCTAGAGTGCGTTCAGACCACCTTACTACCGTCTTATCTTCAAATTGATATGTTATATATATTAGCCACAAAAAGCAAAAAAAACTTTCTGAATATTATGGTTTAGCCACAATAATTAACGTGTGCACAAAAAAATTATGACAATAACAGCAAAAAAATAAGAATTACGTTACGCTTAGCCTAATTTATAGCACTAGTTCGTCAACTTGTAGAAAAGAGAATCGTGCCCCTAATCGATGCTCTGCTTCGTTGTGTTGTAGCACAGAGGTTGAACTGGATGATATTCGATGACTTGCACATCTATGTAATGCTGGCTCGCACTTGGCGTATTTGCTCAATGTTCGCGTTATCCTCGCCAATTCAAAGTTAACCAGTCGCAAAAGTGAACGTATTTATAAAAAGTTCAGTTTGTGTTGATGAAATAACGCAAACATTTGGACAAATATATAAATATATATAATATAGTGAAGTACCAGAATAAAACTGCATGCACACGAGCAAGTTGCTTAGTTTCTAATTGCTCAAACTCTTTTTTTCTTTATTAATGTGTTGGCCACTGACTCATACGAACTTACTTATTTGCTTTTTAATTAATTCATTATTTTTTTGTGCTCAAACAGCTATGCTCAGGCAACAGTTGTTCGTGAACGCTTAGCCTAAAATCAACCAATAGTACCGCTCGAAGAACATTACTTATCTCTTTGAAGAGGAAGCATAAAGCAAATGTAGCGTATCAAATCACAAGAAAAGTCGCTTTGTCATTGCATGATTACAATGAAAAAACGACAGAAAATGTCTAAAAGACTAAAATTCAAATGCCCACAACTTTAGGTAGGTACTAATTAAGTAGAAATAATTAGAATAAAATAAGAATTTTGTTTATTTTTTTTTACCTTTCTTTGCCTTGTTTACTGTACCTACTTAATATATCTGTTATTTTTAGTAAAGAAAAGAACAGATAAACTCATACAAAATGAAAAAAACAGACCTGTGTAATGTTACATAGTCCCTGAAACAATCACTAATGACAAAGTCCAGTCTTAGCTTTATGCCACGAACATAGTAAAGTGACGCTGGTTTTTAGACTGAGTATCAACAGAGTCATGTCAGTCACGTCACGAGCGAAACCAAACTGTGGGAATTTGAGTTTATTTTTTCAATCAAATTTAAGTCTAGAACTTATAAACCGTGTAAATGAGCCTTTAGATAAATTAAACGATCATGCAGAACAAATCAACGCAAACTAAACTATCTTAGTCCTATCTCGACCCTTTAAATCCGTCATTAATCTAGTACAAGTCAGATGAGGCCGAACCGTAGATCGACATTGTTTGCGAAACATGTTCCAATCCCTTTACTTATCAATCAATGCCAAAATCACGCTCGTGACGTAGCTGGCTAAGTTTTTATTAGCAGAAGAACAATAATTATACTAATGTTGCAACGTATCGTAACTGAACAATTGCTTTTCATATGATTTTAGGTGTTTTTATATACCACTATTCAAAATCGATCCAGCTGCGGTTCCGTTTAGCCAACTATCAAGCCAACTATACTATCAACAACAAGGAAATAATAACTTATTTATGTTGTCACATCTCCGCTATATAGCGGCCAGGCTAAAACGTTTGCTGCTTTTTTGAAACCAAGCTGACATGCTAAAATGATAGGTCATTAATTTATCTTACCCTTATTGACCTTTCACATATACACAGCTGTTGTCTAAACGGCAAGACTTATCAAGATTGGGTGGACTCAACTTTAAACTCAAATTTAACCCTGCCACACCCTCTACTGTGGCAGGGATAAATCTTGTAAAATAACTTTGAGCGAACAAAACCGCGGAGAGTTCCAATCTATGAGACATTAAGGCCTTGTTCGCACGAGCGTATTTTTACCGCGCGTTAAAAATCCGCTCAAATAGGAAAAATGTTTTTCCAAGTTAGCTAATCGCACGGCAACGTTTTTAAAACGTAACGTATTTTTATCGCGCTGCGCTCTATTTTCAGCGTTGGGCGTCGGGCGGGAGAGTTGGATTTTTAACGCTCTCACATCGAGAGTCCGATCCACCGGTCCACTGGTTCATAACCTGTCGAGCACCATTACGTTTTTCCACTCGAAAATGCATGAGGAAACTGCCATGATAAAGAACTAAAATTTGATAGATATGTGCCAAATTAAGTCTGAACGGATTAAGATCCAAACATTCGCTCAGCCAATCACAGCTGTGGAAACATAAAATGATGACGCGTTATTTTTGGATTCCCAAGCTTATCTGACACGTTACAAATATATCTTGGTCTCAAGCATACTTGCCCCAATCTATCATTCCGTAGCACTAACGAGTGTTTCATGTTCACTCAAGGGGCATAAATCAAAGCAGTGAATCAGCTTAACACGTCTATTGTACTAAATCCTAGAGTAACATTATGGAACCTGTGGGTAAATAAGTCTCCTTGTTTTATAAATAAACAAGCGGCCAGTCCCGGCTTCGCACGGGTGGACATAAAACATAGATATACGATGAGGAATAATGTAGCATTCTAGTGATCAAATAGTTTTTGAAATTGGCCTAGTTGGTAGTTTTTGAGTTTATTCGTTACAAAAATAAAAATTATATACAGCGCCCTCTAACCCAAAACTAAGGTAAGTTTGTACTTTTGGACACAGAACCGTGGCATCGAGGTGAACTAATCACACGCTATAAAGAAAACAATTACATTCTTTGTACAGGTTTTTGCCTAATAGGTATGGCTTCTGTGAATTGTTGACGACCGATGTGGCGCAGCGGGCGCAGGTCCGCCTGCAAGCTCTGACTCAGAGGTTAACAAATATTTGTTCCGGGTGTTCTGGGTATTTTCTATATATGATAAAAAATATCTATCCATGTATTGTATTGTATTAAATATATATCAGTCATCTAGTACCCATAATACAGCTCTGTTTAACAGCAGCTTACCTTGGGGCTAGATGATGCTGTGTGGATTGTCCAGCGTTATTTATTTATTTATTTATTATTTACAATTTATGCGTAGGTCTATATTTCAATTGCAATAAATTTCACTTGGTTAAATAAAAAACTGACGTATTTTCTATGAATATGAAATCAATGCAAATGATTGCAACTCGGTTTTTTATTGAAACCAAGTAAAACCGATTGCAACTGAATTACGCTATCGGGGGGCTGGAATGATGATAATATCTAACACTTCAGCAGTCTCGTCAGCGCGGGGTCGTTACGATATCTGCGTGGAATCGTTGTCGACGAGCATGTTTTAGGTCTTGTCTGACTGTTTTTCAAAGTCAACCTATCGATAGCGAAACTACTGCTGTTGAAACAACACAGATACGGAAAACCATTTTAAATGTCACACTATGGCACGTATTGAACACGTTACTAAGTTACACGTTATTGGTAAGGAATCTCCTATGTCATAGCTAATAAGCCCCACGATCATGTCTAGGGAGCTGGTGTTTTGCCATGGTCAAAAACATGGTTGACATACTTAGCAGAACAAGTTAGAGGGCATGGTCTAAAAAAGTACCTTTTGTTTATTGGTAAGGTACTAAAGTTAATAATATAAAATAAGTCGATAGGTAATAATCCTGAATAAACAATCCATATTAAGAGCTCTCAATTTTACTTTTTCTCGGGAAGTTCCGATATAATCTCGACATTGGAAAAATACTCATATTTCTAAAAGTATTTTCTTAGAACAAAAGTTTCGATTACCTCTACAGAGAAGCAGCTGTATTTATCCTCTATTTTTATTAATCTGCTGAGGTTTAATCAAATCAAGCATCAAATGGATAAATTACTTCCATCTGTAAACCATATTCAGACGTCTATAAGGCAGGTGACACGGGAAGGGGCATGAAAGACGCAAGGGCGGCTGATCTCCGGTGGCTACTGACTCATACGAACTTATTTACTCATCAACCAATCAAAACATCCTAAAAACCTTAAACAGAAATTAGCTTTGTTAATTGTCTGATTTTATTTATTTTTAATCCATCAAGCCGTTCCAATTTAGCACAGGGAAAACAATGTTGAACTGATCCAAATTGTTTTGCGTAGGTCGCACATTGTAAATTGTAATAAAGTTAAAGAAACAGGAAGGACCCAATTCCAGAGGTAGTTGCACTCACCGTATTACACGGTAGATTAAGGCTGTATAATCATCATCATATCAGCCAGTAACCGTCCACAGCTGGACATAGGCCTTCCCCACCATTGAGCCTTCACCATCTTTCAAGATCCCCTAGGGTTTGCATGATCTGCAAATATTAGTTCCATGTATGGGTTTTTTTTATACACAATAGGCTTGTGCTTGACCACTATCTCGCCTGATGTTAATGTTACCTGTTTCTATGTAGACTAGATGTAGACTATAATGTAAGCACATAGTTACAAAATAAAAATATTTGTTTTAAAATTTAAGTACCTACTCCATGTTAACTGGTTCCAATTGAACAAGCAATGCTTAGTTTGGCCTGTGGTTTGGCGCTGCGTTAAATGTCCGACAATATTTATTTATGTATTCATTTCCTAAAATAATTGTTTTGATTGCTATTGTATGTTACCCTTGTCACTCTTTCCATAAATTAAAAGTTATTTTATTTGAAAAGTAAAAGTCTATTTGCTTGTTTATTCCTTCACACTTTAGAGATTTTCGAATTCATTATCAAACATTTTGTTCTGTAATTATTATGAATAATAATATTTATTGAATCAAGCAAATATTTAATGTTTTTCCTCACCTACATAAAGAATACCCAGCAAAAATTTATATCAAAAAACTTCAGTAATTTATAGAAAACTGTAAGCCGTCAGTGCAAATTACTTACCTGCCCATTAAACATGCTGAAACCATAACTTCCAGGAAAAGCCTGAAGAAGTTGTACCTTTGAAGAGTTCTATTCCATTCGATCTTTACAAACTTGCTCGGACTTCCCCTGATAACTTCGAGGCCGATGTTAATAAGCTAACAATAGAAATAAGTACTAAACTCGCAAAACAATTATTTGGCAAAACTTAACACTCATTACGAACAAAGCTATTAAAACGCTGGTAAGCATATTTCATTTGTGTAACTTCGAGAGCCAAATTGGTTGGTCGAGTTAGACTAATTGGCATAATTTTAGTATTTTTTGGAAACACATGTTAGTGCCAAGAAACAAGGTAGCAGTTATTGGCAACACAAGTTACTAAAGTTAGAGTACTAGAGAACCAGTAAATCACGCATTTGGGTACCGTGCTAAAGGTGATATCACACAGGTCACTCGAATAAATGTTCGCTCAAGTGAATGCTTGGCAAAGTTGTTACATTTTGTGTTTGATGAACAATTCATTTCGAGTGGAATGTGCTAAAAGAAAGCCGGAAATAAACGAAAAATGACGACTTACCTAGCCTCTGCCCTACTTTATTGCTGTCAGAGCAAGACTAGGTACCTAAATGAAGTGATTCTATTGGTCCATAACAAACACATCCCTCGCCACGTATCCTCGCACATCTCTGGTGGAAAATCAGCCTCAGGCTGCTATAATACTATTGGTTGTGTATGTAAACCACCCTTTTATGTGTGAGCCAAGACGAGGCATAGACAATCAGTTTGATTACTTTGTTGATCATTTCGTACACAAGTAATTTTTAAATAAGAATGATGCAAATAATACGAATTTCTAAAAATTTTGAATTGATCATCTTGTCAGAAGCCGCTTTTAGGGAGCAAAAGTAGGCCAACGACCGAACCCATCTAAACTCGATTATTCATTGTTTGACTCGATTCTCAAATCGAAACTTAAGAATAAAGCAAACCGAGACCATAGCTCAGAAAACATCAGCGGCTCAGCTAACTCAGCTAGTTCTAACAAAGTAATACCATGCTTGGATATTGCTAATAAAAACTTCGTCTTCAGACATTGCTAAATAGTGCTCCCAAAAACCATCACCACAGCCGTTTTTCTACGACCGTTGGTTATGGTATATACTTACTTTAAAAAAAAGAGTTCAGAGTATTTTTAATGAATTAGAAATAGGAACATCTTTTAATAGTTTAATTCAAACAGCAAATGAGATGCGAAAGGAGGTGGAACTAAACGTAGACAAATTAAGTATGAATTAAGTATGCTGACTAAAGTTATGAGTCTTGATGGTGCTAAATAATAAATTAAATAAATAATGCTGGACAATCTACAGCATCATCTGGCCCCAAGCTAAGCAGAGCTTGTGTTATGGGTACTAGATGACTGTTAAACTTAACACAATACAATACATAGATATTTTTTTTTATTATAAATAGAAAATACCCAGAACACCCGGAACAAATATTTGCAAATCGTACAAAGCGAACACAAAGCGTTGCAGGCGAACCTTCACCCGCCGCGCCACATCGTCACACGTCGTCGATAAGTAAGTTACCTAAATAAGTAGTCTTGTGTATAGCTGTGATATTTCTAGGCTGTGTGTTGGCGGTTAAGAGCGCAGTCGCCCCTAAGCAAATATTTCCCTTCATACTCATCTCGTTATAAGGCGTCAACCTCTACAAGAGCTTTGTTAGAAAGTAACCACTCTGTTCCGAGCTCGCTTTTAAGCCATTTTAAATTCCTTTCGGCATCGGTAACCAGGAAAGAAGCATAAAAAGTTCTATTAAAATCGTGTTTAAGATGTTTAGATTATTTTCGAGAAGTTTGTACCATTTTAGGTTACAAGAGTGTTCATTTATAGGTTTTGTTTTTATAACATTGTTATTAAAAATAACGAAATAAAATGTATTAACAAAAAAAAATATGTACATAATTACATTAAATTACAATATATACAAAATACATATGAAACAGTTGAGCCATCTAAAGACCGTTACAAACGACCTAAAGATAGCTCAACTGATCCAAATCACTACCAGACGGAAGCGTTCCCAACATGCTGGCTGCAGTGCCACGTTGAATGGCAATGCTGATACGTTGAGCCAGATATGAACCAGCCTTTGAATCACGCGTCGCTTCGACCAGACGTCCGAAAATAATTTTGAAAAAAAAGTTAGAAGGAAGTTCAGTTATTGATAAAAAAAAACTAATTAGGACGGCCCACGATGGTCTGATGAAATAAAAGCAGTCGCAGAAAGTGGGTGAATGGTTAAGGCTTACGATCAGTCGTCATGACACTCTTTGAGGGATTTTCCTTTGTCCAGCAGTACACGTCTATTAGTTAAATGATGATGATGATGATGATACTTAAATTATTGGCTTTACTATTGATAGCAACCCGCCCCCTTCGCCACTATACGTAAAAACCTTCATATTAGAGACATATTATCTATTGATGAAACCCGCATTAAAATCATGTAAGCGGCAGACGGCGATTAGCAACTTTGTACTAAGCCTCTTTTTTTATTAACCCATATCGTCTCACTGCAGGGCAAAGGTCACCTCTTTCCCCTTCCAAGTAACGCGATCCATTGCAATTTTAAGAAAATCTTATTTGAATGCATTTTTGCGGTGTCGTTTTCCAGCATTTGGCAACGATTTGGCAACTAAACCGTTAACGTAAATAAAACGTGGAAACAGTTTGTTAAAATAAAAATCATGCTTTATAATGCAGTACATACACATAACATATGCAGCAAGTAAGCAGTAAGCTCCCAAAGCCTAGCAAGAATCTGACTTTTGTTTACTACGACCAGACAGTATACATCCTTCTTCACAAAACTGAATTTACAATTTATTCTATTGTGTTTTATCCATTTTATTAGCAAGATATTGAATGTTACCCCCGTGAACCGTCGGCTATCGACCTTTTCATTGTTTGTTTAAATTCCCAGCAAACGATTTGTATTGCTGTTTCTACTGAATAAATATACTTATGGTTGGCGACAAACGTAGCTTTGCAAGTAAACAATGACAGAAAGAATAAGTAAAGTCTATTTCAATGCTTTTTTCGTATTGTTGAGTAAACAAAGCTTTTTTTTAGCCTATGTTAATGCACGTAACGTAAGAGTAGTAGAGTTCTCTGTGATAGAGCTCGTCCGGGGAAGGACTACCACCATACCTATTTCTGCCGCAAAACAGTAATGCTCGCATTGCTGTGTTCCGGTGTGAAGGGTATGGTTTCCGGTGAAATTACTGGCACATGAAGCTTTCGATCTATGCCTCAAGGTGGCAACCCGCGAGTGATACCTCTGGTATTGCAAGCGTCCATAGGCTGCGGTAACCGCTTACCATCTTGTGGGCCGTACGCTTGGTTGCCACTTCAGTTGTATAAAAAAAAAAAAAAACGTTTTGTTAGAGTTTTGGGCTTTATTAACAATCATTGCAAGACTGCAGTGCTAAAATGAAAAACTGAAATGCCATATTAGTTGCCAAATAGTTAACATTGAATTAACTATTTGAGATGTCTTTATTTGAATGCGCTATAAAAAACGAAGGTGCTTTATAATAGCAATCAGGGCGAAAACGTTTTTGTAAAGATTTTTATTTTATTTTATAAAATTATTATTGAAGAAAAACATGTTTTGATAATAAAATTCATTGGCTTTACTAGCGGCTGTCATAGCGGTTAAAAAACCCGCCCTTAGTAGGTAGTACTTTAGTAGCTTTAGTAGTAAATCATTCGACAACCACAAATGTTGGCTAAGCCAAATAAGACAAATAAGACCCACGCATTTAGGATACTAGGGTAAAACCGCAGAACATAGCCCAATAAATTAAGTTATAAAACAATCGCTCTAGCAAAGTTAACCCAAACTTAGAATTAACATCTTGATTGCACGTAGGTTGTAAGTTTTGCGCCTCAGCCCAGATGAGCTAATCTCTTAGTTAAGCCCTGCCGATACTAAGAACTGGAGGATTTGCTTGAGGGTGATGTCTCCATCACCCTCAAGCAAATCCTCCAGTTCTTAGTATCGGCAGGGCTTGGAGGTGAACTGTAAACGCCCCCCTTAGGGCGACAAAATAAGTGGCGAACACAATAGGCCTGCATGGCCGCAGTGTTATATTAGCCGCACCAATTTAATAATAAAAAAAAAAAAAAAAAGTTTTGCGCCATTGAAGTTTTACTTCTAGATGCCAGGCCTCTAAGGTTTTTTCATTTGTGGTAAACTATATAAGTAGTCAAAATAGTTTTCTCTTCACGAGGTAGTCCCGAGTGAAAATTGAGCGTAAATAAGCTAGCTGTAAATTTAAACCAATGGTTGCGTTGACTAGCGATTGAAAAAAAAGGGTTATGGAAAGTTTAACAAACGAAGGTAATAAATCTGTTCAGTAAGTATTTGTTACGACTAAGAAACGGAACTTTTGCCAACCATAATACCAGAAAAAAGTTTTTTTTTCATAAACTATTGATGATCTTAATCTGGGTGTAATTTTTAATGTTAAATTTTAACGAGTATTTTAGTATTAGATAGAAAACCAATAAAAGTAAAAGAAAGATTAACATTACACCGTGCTGTCACATTTATAAGAAGTTCATGCAGCAGCAACTTAGAAAAGTGCTACCCTATATAAATCTTATTTGCGGACTAAAACTTGTAGAAACAAGTTTTTATCTTGGTCCGTGTAGACCGGATATGATGCTCACAGTTTCTAAGTTGCTAATAGTCTTTGGAGATTGATCAAGTGAACTTCGTAGAAGTTTGTGTAGCTATAGTGGCTACAGTCAGCGCGTCTCGTAGTGTTCCTGGGAACATTTGCTACGCGCCTCTACGTCGTAGAGGCGCGTCGTAGGCGCTAAGTTAATTTATATTTGGTTTTTATGGCGTCTGTCTTTGTAACAATATTGCCAATGTTAAATAAGCGTTGCGTAGCAATAAGCAACGAACACTAACAAGTATTTTGAAGAGGCCGCTTAAGACAAATTTTACAAGATTCTTTGACAAACTTAAAACCAACTTGTACACTTGTATTTATAATAGGTACTTGACGCTTTTACTAATAACTCGCAAAAGCTAAATTTAATTAAAGTACCACCAAAATTTAACTAATAACTTAAAAAACCATGCTCAATCGGTGGATTATTTCGCTAAGAACAATGACCGAATAGAATTCTAAGCTACGATTTGAATAAATATTTATCATTCCCTGTAGCTGTCATTATCTCACTCTGATGTTTGACAGGCTGTCAGACAAGGACGTTTCTCAGACTGAGTACGCAGGAGGCAGTTTTTTTTATCGCAAGGCTAGTACCCGTATTTCTGTATTATTATGTCTAATTGTAATCCGGCTTCCCGCGATTCAGGCTCAGCCTTGTGCGGAAACCAATGGTAACCTAATTCCATGTTAGTGCGTCAGTTAATAAATATTTTGTATTTTTGTATTTTAATGTATTTATATATAGCCTATCAGAGTTGTCTCAAAGATTTCGGAACTAAAAAGTAAATAAGTTCGTATGAGTCAGTGGCCAACTCTGGTGACAGAGTTTTCAGGCCGCCCGAAGGCCGCTGTCATGGCCTAACAACTTTGAAAAAGTCGGGACCGACTGCTTACATTTCAGAACTGTGTAGGCGTCATTGTTATAAGTTTATAAGTATTAATTTCAATGCTTACTTGAAAAGCATGAGGTATCATCATCACTAATAAAAGAACATGAGAAAAAACCTTCCTTCGGAACTACTACCTTGTTTTAGGACTGATATCACACGATTTGCGAGCGAGTTCAAAGTGATGCAAGTGCGCACCGAGTTCGCAGCGAGTTCGCTTTCAAATCGCCAGTGTAATGTGGCTGTAATATTTAAAAACTTGATAAAATGTGCCATCCGCCAATCCTCTTGGGTTCACGTGTTGGATTTTTACACAATCACTTTCGTTCAATGGCCAATTTTATTGTCCCAACCAAAGATTTCTATATGGTATATAGTCAAAGGTGTCAACCTTCTAATGTTTGTATTGTTAACATTAGAAGGTTGTCACCTCTAATTGAGAGAGCACCTGACCTGAGTACCTCTGTAATTTATAAATGTGTATGACTGTATATCTTTCGCTGGTGGTCCATAATTATAAATAAATAAAGGCTGATTTTATGATGACTGCAGTTTTAAGACAAACCACATCTAACCATCACTTTTCTGGCCTCTTGAGATTAACTGATGAGATTGTTCTGACAAAAGGTCTCGTTTGTGTAATGTGGACTTGTTTATGTAAACAAGTCCCCCCCCTTCACACAAGTGGGGGTGTTTTACTGGGAATTCTCATATGGGTTGTTATAACTAGAGAACCTAGAAACTCACGCGGTTGACGGTTTTGCGGGTTCCTTCTCGGTATAGTTACTTCCTCAAACCTAAATGTAATCACGTAAACCAAAAACTATTAACAGACGGTTTCTTCTGTAGGTAATTTAAAATACTTACCTAAGCAAAAAATAAGAATAAAGAAGACCTTACCGCTGAAAGAACGGTGGGAAAGACCACAGTCTTGAAATATGAACTTCATTATTATAATATAAGGTTTATATCTATCCTTACCTTAATCTAAACCTAAATCTTTTAAGAATTTATTATTGTGTTTATAAGTGTAGTTTATAAATGTGACAAAAAACCCCTCACGGGTTTTTTGTAAGATCAATAGCTGGTTTGCAAAATATTCTCAATTGCAATTGGTAATATTGGTGTCAAGCAAGAAATAGGGTTGATAGCGTGGGCCGAAAACTCGCGACGAATATTGGCATAAATCTCGTTAAGATTCAGATTGCTAATTGGTCAAAAAGAGTTTGATAAATAAATAAATAATGTTTCGAAAAGAAGATGTGAAATATTTAAATTGTGATTTAATATTTCAATGTCGATTCTAACTATATACCCATTAGTCTGTTTTATAAACTGACAAGGTATAAGACTCATTAATCAGCATAATTACTCTCTCAAGCCCCTTATAACTTAACGAAAGCTTAATGATATTAAAACAGGCAATTATTTTATAGAAATTGCTTTTTGAATTTGCATTTCATGTTCCCATCTAGCCATCTACTTAGATAATTAAATAAGTCATAATTTGATGAAATAGGGAGAAAATGGAATGATGATAAACTAAAGTAAACTTAAACGAGCAAAGGAAGTTATTGTTAAAAGACAGGGCATTGACTGCCGGTCCAGAAATGTTAGCGATTTCTATAATTAGCTGAGCTATGAATAAAATGTTACTGGCAAAGATAAAACCGGTATCATAACGCTGATGCCTACATTACTACATTACTACACCTATATTTGAATGCTGAATTACATTAATATTAGTTAAATAACTCAGTAAGTGTATGCTAATAATATAAAGTTATATATTTTCATAAAACTTATTCTTCTACACTTCGTAGTTTCTTGGTTCACACTTTTGCTAAACTTTTGAATAAATACTTTTTAAATGTCAATAATCATAAGTTTTAGCTTTCTAGCAAATAGAAAAAAGCTGGTATTTGGACAAAACTGTCAGATATTTAATTGTGCTCTAACCTGACAATAGCTCAGGTACCTACCTAGTAAAAAAAATATTTAGTGAGGGATGTTAACATCGACTAAACATTAAGCATTTTCTGTTACAAACTTATATCAAACTGTAGTGTAGGTAATTAGGTTTGTCTCGACATTCCTCTGTTGATTTAATAGCCCTGACGTCGCAGATTTTGTCTGGAGAAATAAGTGAAATGCAGCAGAAATACTCCTACTACTGGTTCCCAAAGGATATACGAATGAAATGAAATGAACGTAAAAAAACAACATTAGTTATGCTGTCGTTATTAACGCTCAAACGGCTGTAATTTGACACAAAGATAGCTGTAGCATAGATAACATAATGCTAAATAATAATAAGGTTAAAAGTAGGTTAATTTTTATTACAGGAAAATGAACAAATGTTGAGAGTTAGTATATACAATACGATCGACAATCGATATCAATTTCGATAAATTATCAGAACAAAATGTCGTTCAGTAGTAGGGGTAAGAATTAAATGTAAATTTCAAATATTTTACTAATTTGCATCGCAAGTCCAAGATACCCAAGATACTTATTTTGACAAGAAAATACTGACACTGGCAGACGTCCGTCGCGTCGTATAGAATAATCACGCTAATTATTATAAATGCGATAGTTAGAATCACAAATTAAAAGAAGAAGATAGTTAGAATGTTCGTAAGTATATTTTTATGTTTAGTTAGAGGTTTGTTGGAAGAGGCCTTTGTCAAATTTGGACAAACAGTTACGGTTGGCGATGTTTAAGTGTAAAATTAATTAAATTAAAAAAACTGTTAACATGTATCTGAATAAAGGCTTATATTATTATTGTTATTATTAGAGGTTTGTTACTACCTACTCAACTGATTTTGATATATAAATAAATTAAGAAAATCCTTGAACACAGAACTTTTTATCCTGGTCAAAGACAGGTCTCAAAATATCTTTACTTATTAAGATTTCATAAAGAGCATTTTGAAATGTCCTAACGCTAGGTGAATTTACGCCAGTTTCACGTGCCCAAGCCTAGACAATCAAGGCGCCCACCTGATGTTAAGCACCACGCCTGACTATTACAGATGCAGTGCCACCCAAAGCTTAAGAGGCCTTTCCAAGATTTAGCGATATAATTCATAAAGTTCGCCTGAATATATCTTTATATAGTATCAGTAATAGTGCGCGCGACGAGGAACGATACGTCCTCCCTCCATAAGCGCTCAGCGCGGTTTGAGAGTCGGTGCTTCGATCGATATGATTATAAGTGCGCTAAGGTTCGACGGTTCGACGGTTCGACGACCGATGTGGCGCAGCGGGCGCAGGTCCGCCTGCGACGCGGAGGTTGCGGGTTCGATTCCCGCCTCGGGTCAAATGTTTGTACGATCTACAAATATTTGTTCCGGGTGTTCTGGGTATTCTCTATATATAATAAAAAATATCTATCTATGTATTGTATTGTATTAAGTATATATCAGTCATCTAGTACCATAACACAGCTCTGTTTAACAGTAGCTTATCTTGGGGCTAGATGATGCTGTGTGGATTGTCCAGCATTATTTATTATTTATTTATTTATTTATTAAGGTGTGATTTTAAAAAATTCATAATAAAAAAAGTCAATGCTATTAGACTATTTTCTTTGTTGTATTTATTTAATAAAAACTTAAACTTTAATTTAGTAGGTGTATTTTTATTGTAAACTTCTTACTTTAGCAGAAATAACAAGCGTAAAATTGGGAAAAGTACGCGTTTTTTAGACCGTCTTTTTTCAAAAATACTGAACTAACATGCTGTATTTTTCTCTTTACACTTAAATTTTAAAACTGTGATTATTATAATTGCATTTTTGGAAATATGTTATACTTTGTTATTTCATAGAAAACATGGTCGAAAGTTGACTGGAAAAGCTCATTTTACGAAACGTGCGTTACTAATTATTTTTTTAATCAGTTGTGTCTTGAGTTAATTAATATTTGTTCTGTTGGCTTAAATTTTAAGGGATAAAGCTTTTATATGTTTTTATTTTCGTTAAAATATCTTTAACACACGAGCCACAATAGTGTTCGAAACTTCACGGGCTACAAGAAAATTCAAGGATTATTAAGGATAGGGCTCTTAAAGTTTTTAAGTGTTTGCGTGGCACTGCACTGCGCTTATCACACCGAGACATTGTTGTTAAGTCTCTTTCACCCAGTAATTTCACTTGCTACAGTGTCCTTCAAACTTAAACACAGTAATGCTTGCACACTACTGCTTGGAGGTAAAATATCTGACACTGCGGTGGTCCACCAAACCGGACCGGATTGAAAAAAACGAGTAGAAAAAATGACATTTAAGCAACTTGCTAAATATTGACAATCTCATTTCAAGATCCAAAAACGATGAATAGATTTGAAAGACACATTAGCTAACCCAAAAATGACAAATAAGCAGTCGGTTCCAGCTTTTTCAAAATTGTTAGGCCATGACAGAGGCCTTCGGGCGGCCTAGAAACTCTGTCACCAGAGTTGGCCACTGACTCATACGAACGAACAAACGAACGAACAAAGAAATAAAATACTGAGCAAGCCGAAAATAGACAGTTTTTTATGACTAAGGGCTTATCTTATATTAGACTACAACTTTAGAACAGCAGTTCTAATTTAATGTTCATATTTATTTTAATTTTATCCGAAGCCTCATTTAAGCTGTTTACCTATATAAAAATGAGGCCGGCAACTTTATTTGTGTACTCAAAACACAATTCTAGGTCGTCGTAAATTTCAATCAAAAGTCGACGTTTGTACAGCTTTACGCACCAGCCAGTAAAAATAGATTACGTTATTGAAATAAGGTTCAAATGTCCACAAAATAACTTATCATAGGTGCTGATAATCTAACAAAATTCGTGTTTATATTATTACACTTTTTGTGATTGATGATCTATGATTCTGTGATCTGTGATCTGTGATTTGTCTCGGTCCCGAAAGAGTATAAAAAAATTGCAAAGTTGCAGAACACAGCTAGTAAATAATAAATGCAAAGTTTGGATGCTTGGAGGTTTGAATGTTTATTACTCAATCACGTCACCGATTTTGAGCCGGGATTACATACATACGTAAGCCAGTGTTACATTATTCTGTCGTGGCGTGGAGTGTCGTGACACGTCATAAGTATATCGTATCCATACATTTACAGAATGCGTCACGACACGCCACGACAGAATAATGTAAGCGCGGCTAGTTACGATAATTCAAACAGTTGATTGATTGATTGCTAGGTAATGATTCAATTTGATTCAACTATGTAAAAAGTGACTGAATCATCTTATTACACCGTAGCGCGGGGCGCGGAGTCAAACGCTGAAGATGAGAGGTTGTTTATTATTATTATGAATTTACAGACACGTTTAGGTGGTAAAATTTCAGCAAAAGTCCGTCTTGCAAGCTTGTTCAAGCATGTTTAGGTTTAACTATATGATATTACAGCAAGTTAAATGACTGGATGAAAGAGATCGCATTATGTTATCGAACTGTCAGGCGAACGACTTGATCGATATAAGCCGCATTCGTCCCGTGAAAGTTTGGCCTGCTTTCGTCCCACATTCGTCTCGTCTAATTTAAATTTCTATGAAGTGTATCAATATACACTTCATAGAAATTTAAATTGTAAAATAAAATAAAAACACCAAATGCTGAGTAAATTACCTACGCATTTGTTATTAGTCTTCAAACGAGACACATCGTCTACGTAATCTTGCAAATGTGTAAGCTAATGTCACATAAAAGGACAGTATCGCGCGTCTCACAGCCGGAATATTAAACAGTTGCGACAATTAGGCAGCTAGTCACGTCGTAGGAACTCAAGCTGTGGATATTTGCGAAGGAAATGGCCATACAGTTAGAATTGAAGACTAATAGCTGCTAATTTAATTTGTTATGTAGCTTGGGGTTTAACTTTCCTGGCTTCGCACTGGTTCCTGGAGCTTGGAAGATTTATTGGTCTTACAACTCAGTTGGCTCTGATGATATCGGTGGCACGATGGGAGATAGAGGTTGCAGGTTCAATCCCCGCTGCGGGTTGCTGCGAGACAAATGTTTGCATGGTCTGCAAATATTTGTTTCAGGTCTGGGTGTTTCATATGTATTATAAGTTTGTAAAAACAAATAAAAGCTACCTATAAGTATTATTCTATTTCTGAGCTGTAGTTAAGGATTATTAGTTGCTTTATATTTCCAATTTACATGTAACAAAAATGAACATTTGATAGAATATTTGTAGTAAAATATTATGCTAATAAAATATAAAATATTCGGCCACAGACTCATACGATCTTACTTACTTTTTATTAGGTTAGTTAGTCTGCGTGAGATACTATTTTGCTTGATTAGGTCAAATGTTAGTAAGCTTAGAAGCACGCCTGTCATACTTTGAAAAAACCTCGAAAGAGCAGCGCTAAAAGTTATGGAACAAGTTTCTTTGTAACCGAAGATTTATATCAATTGATATTGAGTTAAACGAAGCGCAAATCGAAAGAGCGAAGAAATTGTTCTGTTGATTTATGTATTCGCGAAAATGCGACGGATTAAATTTACTTAGCAAGTAAAAATTCAATAGTTAAATTTTACTTGGGCTCTCATTCATCGTAGTCAGCTTTCTAATGTTGTAACTGTTTGGACACCAGCACAAAACAAATATTAGTACATATCAGTCTAATCTCGAGAAGAGTGATTGGGTCATACAAGTAAGTTCCACCACACAAACCCAAATTAAAGTTAAAAGAGACAATTTTAAGAGTTTTGACCTTACTGCAATTATCAAAAATCAAAAATGAATTTATAATTTTGATGTGATGATGATGATGACATAAAATAGTGGTAAAAATGCAACTTACTAAGGGTGCGTTGCCATTGTTCCTTCCTTTTCAGTGAAAGGTATAAACGCACATTTTTTTAACTGAATTGAATTAAAACGGGAATAAAAAAAACGGGTCAAATTCAACTATATTCCGATAAGTATGGTGCACATCATTTCCGATTTAAATTGATTTCAATGAAATATGCTTTCATCGCCCAGGCGCATCTTTGATAAAAATTATTAGGATTTCTATTTCGTTCATTTTTATATTTCATCGCAAATGAAGGGAAAGTGAACCGTGGCAACGCGCTTTAGCTTTTCATTTTACAATACTTTCTTGTATCCCTCCGTGGTTTCTCTTTAACTGCTTCAATTTAATCGTGTACAGTGGTAACGGCACTTTCGAACACATTTTTTCCAAAAAGACATCTTTTAAGTTAAAGTTTTCCAGTCTGGAATTTTAAACCCAACGTTTTATTAGAAAACTTCGTAAAATACCACCCATTATTAGCTTAAAGTTTTGTTTTACATTCATTGCTGGGAAAAATCTGACTTTCTTTTGCAAGAAAATGTAAGTAAACTTTCACGTAGATCTTATGCATTTAAAAGACAAATCATTTTAAAAAGTAAATTGTTTGCTAATTAAACGATGTCACAGACAAACGGGGGCCAATTCATCGTGCCACGCTTCGCCTAAACAGTTTCATTCAAAGGTTTGTCACGTTAATGTAGTCATTTAAATTGGAATATTACTATGGTTCTGGACCTGCCAGCTAATTCTTCTAATAAGCAACGTTTGATATCTCATTCAGTTCCAACTGTAGTTTAATTCCTATCAACCTATCATGTTTCGGTTTTAATCACATTTGGTCGATCGTTGGCTTCAGGTGAAACGTAACCGCAGCTAGATCGTTGTTCAATAGTGGAATACGAAAACACCTAAAACATGAAAACGTTGTATGATATATTCAGGCGTTACTTTGCGCAAATACATTACAAGATAATACACAGACGAAAAATCTCTAGTACTAACCTTTTAACTAATGAGGTCACACAGTTAATACAGTTAACCTCAAAAGAAAAATATCGACACGTGCACAGCCTCTATGTTAGTTTATCAATTTAAATATTATTTTTTTGAATTTATAATATGCTCTAGATACTTATAGCTTCGAAATTATCTCACAGAAACAGTTCAGCGGCAAATATTAATAGTAAAGGGGAAATAAATCCTTGACCCAGTTGTGTTAATATTTGGCTACGGATCAGTAGGCATCGCCAAGGGGCGAAGGTTTATCTTAGTTTTATTGTTGGACGTATCAGATACTTATTGATTTTTACATAATACTTTACACACAAAAATAAGCTTAAAATTCCTGATTTTAAAACTACTGCCAAATTTCATTTAAACTGGTGCAGTGATTTAGCTATGAAAACGTAATAAACAGACAGACAAAAGCACTTTAAAATTTATAATATTAGCATGGATACAAGAGAAATTGGCCATCGGAAAACATATTTTCCGATGGCCATCTCTACACTGACGTAATTATGCAAGTATGCGAAATTATGCAAAATTATAAATATCTAATTTGTAGGCTACTTTAGACCAGCATTAGGTACTCGTTTAACAAAACACCATCGCGTTAGATCTCTATCAGATACACAGCGATGATATTGCATGGAGATATCCTAGTGCGAAAAGGTTTTTTAGTGTTCTTTAAATCAAATTGGATGACTGTACACATAAAGTCAAAGTCATAATCAAAAATGATTTATTTCAAGAAAATCACAAGGCTCATTTTGAAACGTCTTAAAGCTAGGTGAATTTACGCCAGTTCCACGCGCCCCAGCCTAGAAGAATCTGGCAACAAACTCGGCTGGGTTCCTAGCTTTTTTTTAATGATCCCTCTTCATCATAAAGCTTCAGTGTGGTGCCAATCGAACTAGGTGAGGCTCATGCCAAGAATATAATTCATAATTTTATAAACATACTAATGTATTACATAAGAAAAATAAACAAACACACACAGCCACGGTCCTGTCTGACCCCACTCTAGGTATACACACACCACTCTGTTTTAAGAGCTAAGGTTGCTTATAAATCCTCACCTGAAACTCGTATAATAAACCTAGCAGTTTGCCCTTGGAAGAATCTGAGTAAGACATTCCAAGTATGTCTTTAATTCAAAATACAACTGCAACTGATCAATGATCCATTGAGAACTTTTTATATGATCAGAAGCA
Source organism: Colostygia pectinataria (assembly GCA_951394395.1). Classification (NCBI taxonomy): domain Eukaryota; kingdom Metazoa; phylum Arthropoda; class Insecta; order Lepidoptera; family Geometridae; genus Colostygia; species Colostygia pectinataria. The sequence goes on from OX596362.1 coordinate 9,603,526, forward strand.
ACCAAAATCTGATCATAATGATCAGATGGGAATAACTCCTTTTTTTTTTTTTTACTTATCATATTGAAATATTACCTCTATATATTTCGTAAATTAACATTTTTTTTTATTCTTTAATGTATACTGCAGACATGCAGACATAACTTTTTTTTTTTTAGCGACACAATTATTCACAAAAAATAAAAATCTATAAATAATATTTTAAAGAGAGAAGATTTGTATTTTTGTTTGTTACGAATAAACTCAAAAACTACTTCATAATCATTTATTCGCCGGAATGTAGGTACACATTTTTTATTACAAAGGTATAAAAAATAAAATAAAAATAAGGTGATATTGTGGACACTAGCTCTCACACTAGGATTCCCTGAGTTGTGAGGAGCTAGTCTCTTCCATAGGGTTTGTAATAGATAAAACTTAAAAATCTTAGAAATTAATACAATACAGTATTCGATGTTTTAGATAAGTGATAAGAGGTATACTACTGTAGGTAGGTATTAAGTAGGTAATTAAGTATCTAAAAAATAATTTTAGTTAATTTAGTTGGTAGGTTATTAGGTAGTACAATACAACTATAAATAATATGTAAGTATCTTAAAAATCTTAAAATTAATTAAGTACCTATATAATTATTTCAAGAAGTTAAATAAGATACAATGCTTATCAATTTAACAATAAGTAGTAGGTCTTGACCTAGTTTTTCCGAGGTGGTTTTAATAAGATTTAGGTTTACACTCATTTTTTTGTAATTCTGACCGAGTTACAAATAATGTGTGTCAGTTAGTTTTGACTTTTTATCATGTATGGTTATGAGTAGGTTAGGTATTTAAGTTAGCCTAACACGGTGAGAGTTAATAATCAAGTAAGAGGTAGGTAGGTAGTACGAAACATCTAGTTAACTAAGTACCTATTAGAAGTATATTGGACTGGAAGGGAGGAGTTGAGGGTAGGGAAGGAAAAAGGTCTGGTAGGCGTCAGAATGGTTTCGTAGTGTGTGTGAAAATATTTTGGTGTGTGAAGATCATTGTGATGAGCGAAGTGCATGTCTTTGCAAGTGTGTGAATTGTATGAATTGGGCAGAGTACGCGAGGTATCACACAGGTGAAATTTTATTGTTTGTGTTCGATGACTTTACTGTGTGTGCGTCTGCGTTTGGTACACTTATTGTTAAGTTGACGACACAACGCGTGAATTGTGAAAATATTATATATAATAATACCTATTATGTGTGTAAAATTTGAGGACAGTTCGTGAGTGATTGGTGTTTATGATAATGTGTGTAACAATTTTTCTGTGTCAGTGTAGTTCTTGCTAAAAAGCCATGTGGTAATTTTATTTTTACATGTCAAGTTTAGGCAATGTAATATGTCAACGGCCTTGTCGATGCGTTTATAAAGGTGGACCCATGAAAGATGGCGATCTTTGTGCAAATGAAGTTCGTGTTTTAGGTACAGGCCAAGTGATATTTCGACTGGATCTAGTGGTGAGACGAACACCGGATGGAGCGATTTTGTGGAAGCGAACAGAAAACATAAGTAAGTTAGTTCGTATGAGCCAATGGCCAACATTGGTGACAGAGTTTTTATGCCGCCCGAAGGCCTCTGTCATGGCCTAACAACTTTGAAAAAGCTGGGACCGACTGCTCAACGAGCCCTTACGAAGCACAAAAACAAATTATATACGTACGCATGATACCTATAAAATATTACACTAAAAGAGACTAGCTTAATCCGAAAAAGTGTTTTCTTCCAGCAAACAATTAAGGCTAGAGTAAGCTGATTGATATTAGATTAATTTAGAAATCGTAGCGTTGGATGATAGAATTAGCTTAACAATTATTACGTAGACATTTACTTGCGGTACCTGGCTTGCCAACTCCTCAAAAGCTCCACAGCCTTTGGGAGTCAATTTAAGTGTTCGCGGTTTCAATGCAATTAAACTGGCTCTATAATTTGTACCTTCACTTCTGAACACAGCGGGCGTCAGAAGCACTTATCGCGGAGACCTCCATCCCTCAAGAGTTCGTTGACCCCGGAGGCTGTTTTGTAAAAACTGCGAAAGCTCCATGTGCTTATGTTTTCAGCTGGAGGAACCAGTCTACGACGCGCCGTCGTCGACGAAAGACGTCCCAGCGCGGTCCGTTCTTCGAAACTCATCGCGTAAATAACATCGACTGCGAAAACTAAGTTTCAACCTTCTTAGAACTTTAACTTAAGAACTTAATTATTCATTCATAGAAAATTATTTGAACAATAAATATATAAATTTAAGAAGTTAAGTGAACTTTTAAAACTTGTTTATACTTTTCGACGCTGAACTGAATTGTTGATGAACAAATCGCACGCAAATCGTTCCCTGGTGTAATGTAAACTGTTCGTGGACAATCAGAGTGTTCGGGTTATTTGGAAACAATCGTTCGTCAGTGCGCGTAGTGTAAATTATAATACTTTGACTGGCGGCTTCCTGCTACACGCCGGAAACGCAGTACAAAGTTATAGCACACTGCACCGAAATAGAACGATACAGCAAGCGGTAAGTTACGTCTGCGTATTTATTGAGATAACAATACACATTATGATAGATATACCACGCATCTACAATGTTTGTTTGAAATAAGTCTGCTTACTTACGTATTTTTAAAGTATTTTTAAGCACTGAGTCGAAACAGTGCCGATACTTCTTCACCGATATTTCTGTACGTGAAAACACAAAATGAAAGTAGTTGTTACTGTTTGATAATAAACTTATCTATCGTGTGAATATTTTAAAACGAAGATAATAATATAATCAAATTGAAAAATAAACAAAAAAATACACATAGAAAAATCATGATGGTGTAATAAATGACTATGCCAAATGCAAAAAAAAAGAAGTGGTAATTATTTTCCTCAGTCCTAACTAATAAAATAAATAAGTTGAACTGCTTAAATAATTAATTAATATTACATCTCTGGGTAATAAACAGTAGCTGCAGCTGCAACGCCTATAAAATATTCAATCGAATTTTATCGAAAATATAATTACGCAAAAAAAAAAAAATAGAATCAGCTGATTTAAACGTGATTTTTTTATTTGCTATTTTAATAGCAATAAAAAATAACTTAGTTTTCCAAACGTTTTTTCAATTATATATTTTTCTTAAACTACATCGATCGACAGACTTTTTTAATATTCAATTATTAAATAATGTAAACTTATAGTAAGGTGTTCTGTGTTCAGCCCTCTGTTTTCCAGAATATAATTATTATGAAGAATAATAATGAAGTGAAATAAAGTACAAAATATCTGATTTCAAACTCTAATAAAGGCTATCATCTATTACGAAAAACTTTTTTCAAAATTGTTAGACTATTACGGAGGCCTTCGGGCGGCCTATTGACTCCATGGCCAAAGTTGGCCACTGACTCAATATGTTACAAATTGACTTCCTTTTTTATACAAAGAAAACAAATTGACATTTAGAAAACCACTTTTTTTTATGAGCAGAATTCGAGCAGGACCGTTTATTCAAATAAACAGTACTGCAGCATCGATTAGGTACTTGAGTCTCTGTTGTTAAGGGCATGGTGATGTGATTGCTACATAGTTAATTCATGAATAATATTAATTAGCAAAACATATCGCACACATAAAAAAATATGTATGCCATGTTTACTAAATGTGTTCGTAATTACGTCTTCAGCCTTGTCTTGTCTGATCTATCTCATAAATTATTATACTATAGTACAATAAATACATTTAATACCTAGTGGAATTGATGTACTTAACCAAAATAAAATACAGAGTCTATGTAATAATTTACTTGCCAAAAGACAATTCCTCTTGGAGTGGAAAATTGGTCATAAAACTAAGCATCCGTTTTACGAGAGGCTTTTAAACAAACGTATATTAAGTATACCTACCTTAAATATTATAATCAATAAAACTTCTATGAAATATCATACTGAGTTAAAAAAAAAAATGTTCAACGCGATGCGAAACCTAGAACTTTGGAACCTATTTTGAAAATAAACAAATGATTTAATGTTTCTGAAAGAACGCCACGATTTCTTTTAAAAATATTTATTTTAATCAATCAATTCAGGACTGATTTTTTTGTTTGTATATATGAGGTCATTCATTATCAACCTGACAAACTTAAGGGGTAGGTTCCACACATAAAAAAAAATACTTGTACTTTTTTTTTCTTAAGGTTTTTTTATAATTAAAAAAAAAATTACGTAATTTTACTTAATAATTAGTTATCCTTGTTAGAAATCGAAAAGGCAGCGCTCGGCACGTGTCAGTGACCCGCGCGTCAATAAACCGCGGGTCAATAACCCGCGCGTCCTTGACCTGCGCGTGTCCTTGCCCCGCTACGGGGCGCGCACACTCGAATATTTCATTATTACGTGATTCCCAACAATGAAAATAATAATTGAGCGGAAAAACGTAATCGATTTTTTTTGTTAACTTTGGATTATTAAGACAAAATATACATAAAAAAAAATTATAGTTACATATATATTTTTTTAGTGATGCTTCTGCCTGTCATAATCTGTATATTTTTAGGGTCTTACTTTCTGTGTTATTCCAAGACAACTAACATTTTCTAGTTAATGTTCGTTATTCTTCGTGTGTTTATGTTTTGATAACCGCCAGAACTTATAATTTTAGAAGTTGTTTATTGTCGTAATACGTACCTACTCTTAGGTAGGTACTTGTAGCACCTAACGTTTTGGTATCTGTTGTCTATCGACTCAGGCGTGGGCGCTACAGGCACTTTAATTGTTTAGAAAGCACAATTTAGTTTGAGAACTAATTTAAACCTAACTTTGGGGTTGTCGATTGGCGTGCTTCCTGTGAAATTCTTGTTTAGTAATCTCAACTGTTTCTTAAACCGGGTTTGCGTCTCACAAATCTTAGTAAATATCCCATTTATCTATCTTACTAATATTACAGAAGGGAGAGTTTGAATGTTTGTTGGATTATCACGTCAGAACGGGTTTTGTTGAAACTTGGCATAGATTATAGTCTGGAATAGCACAGAGGCTCTGTATCCCGAAAAAAAATCATTTCCCGTGGGATAAACAGTTGTTTAACCGATTGTAACACCGCAGGGCGCAGCTTCTTACCTTAGATTAACGCATCGACCGACGCTTGCACTTTTTAATTTCAAATGTATTCTTAAATTAATTATTTAACAAATAAAGCATAAAATAAGGCAATTGATAGATTCAGGCGTTACTTTGCGGAAATCCATTTTTCCGATATTTTTCTCTTGAGGTTAACTGTGTTAACTGTGTGACCATTAGTAAAAAAGTTAAGAGGAATAGTATTAGAGATTTTTCATTTGTTTTTATCATGAAATAAGGCATACAATCGATCTAAATCTACATCAACTCTATAGCGATAAACTTAATTAGAAAACAGTTCTCATCTAACAAACATATTGGATACCTACATAATTATCACGAAATTAATCTTCAAATTCGTCTAGAAACTTCTACGAGTAGTTCGATGCATTGAATGCCATCAATGTTGTTGACGTCTGGCAAATTCCAAAAAGACATAAATTCCGAACGGATAACTTCAGGTTCCCAACTTTTCATTGTGCACTTATCAACCGTCTGACTATTTGTAAATGACATTTGGAAACGGATTCTGTGGTAAGCCATCGCCCTCAGACGGCGTGTGGGATAATAAAAAATAAAAAAGTTGAATTTTTATTTTATTTTTGGTATGATCGATTTACTCGTAGCTGCCAGTTTTAATTTTAGTTTGCATTTATCGGTTTAGTTTTCAAAGTGTAAGTTGTAAAGTAATGACTTGACAGTACAAAATCTCCGAAAGAAAAATTTAAAGTTAATATCTACTCTGTCGGTTGTCTAATCGCGTCACTAGTTGTTGCTTAGATGGGCGAACCGCCTTAGTCTAGCGGGTTAAAATGCCTTTTGACCGAATACACTAGTGTCGTGTCAACTTAGAGGTCAGACCCCACCATTTCTTTACTTATGTGTGTAGTTAATGCTTTCAATTTCGTCTACTACCGCCTCTCACGCGATGCACACTTTAAATATAAGATTTTTTATAGTTTTTTATGATTTCATACAAAATAATAATTCTGCAAACATGGATTTACTTACGAATTTAGATAACAGCCAAGTAGGTAAGAACCTTTTTTTTATTTTTTAACTCGGTAACCTTTCATCAAAATAGTAAATTATTCCCATCTGACACCCAGCTCTGTCCGCCTAGGGTAACAGATTGGACAAAAATGTTTCGTGTCCTTGGGCGATTCGCACCGCGACCGATTTGAACCGCGGACCTAAAACTAATCGCTTGTTATTAGTTTCCTTTTAACGATTGCTTGCGTTAACTTGTGATATAGAAACCCATCAACTTTTTTTAACATTTAGTACCATTATCTATAAAAACGCGTACCATTTACAAAATATCACAAAGAACCCGAAATCAAATTATGAATTTCACAACTTAGAAAGAGCTAATGAAAACTGATCATAGGATTCCAATGGTTTATTCAATCAGAATGACCCACTTCCTATCAATTACTACGAAACTTTTCCGAAAACTTTCGTATTATATTATCAGAAACGTCTGGAGAAAGATACCAATATCCGATATTATTTTGCGTTTTATTGTTCACGCTGTAAGCAAGTTACTGCTTTGCGCAGAAGGCTTCTTAGCTGCAAAAGTTGTTATTTTGGTAGGATTCTTTACATAGTATTTGGAATATAGTAAGTTATGACCTCAGTGGCCAACACTGGTGAATGAGTTTATAAATCATCCGGACGCTTACAACTGCAATGCCCAATTATTTAAAAGAAAAAAATAATAATAAAGAAAAAAAAGAGCAAGCATCTAATGCTATTCTAAATAAATAATTCGAAATTTCTGCCTTGACTCCTGTAATATTATTAGTGAACGCTTTCTGTGTAAATGCGACCTTATACATACTAAATCAATAATTTTAGGAACTTTCAGATAAGTTTATTGGTTTACCTAGTTCGTGTAATAGAATAAGTTGGTTAGGCAAGAACCAAGGTCGGATATCCAACGGAACGTGGGTAAAGTTCGCGATATTTGCTTTGTATGGTAGCTAATATCGCAAACTATTGAACAATGATGTTTCATTATAACAATTGAGCTCCTAAACTAAACTATTAGGAAACTAACACTATCTGTTTTATCTCCCGTGACACAACAGTTTGGCACAAGCAGTAGTGCTATAGAAACATTTTCTGCGACTCCGCGGCCCATTAAAATACCTAAGTATAACATTCTAATTTTAATACTTCTTACCTGATGGTATGCGGTTACCGTAGCCTATGGACACTATAGCAATGCCACAAGTATCACTCGCGCGTTACCACACTGATCATGTGGATCAAAGTCTCATGTGCCTATAATTTCACCGGAAACTGTACCCTTCAAATAAAGTAAATTTCGTTCGAGGTTATGAAATGTATTTGAGCCGTTTAGGGTAATACATAAAGAACAATGTTTCTAGAAATGTATTTTACTATAAAATGTTCCTACTTAAAAAGAATTCGAAGAAGTAAGCTAGGTAGGTAGGTCCTTACTAAACTTTTAGCAAGTAAATAATGGAGAGCTGCGATAAAGATATCAAAAGGCGAACCAATTGTTGACAAACAACTTAGAGTATTTTTGACAGCACTAAAAGTGTTGGTTTTTCATGAAATACTTACTTTATTGTTGGTTTTAAGGTGGAGATAAACTGTTAGAAACCTTTCTAATAACAGATGTAAAACATTTTTTCCTGCGTTTGCCTAGAAACGAAACGTTAATAAAGTTATTAGCTATGTACCTAGTCTACTATACTTAAAATGTATAACCAATTGAGTTCGGCTATACATTTTTGCTATAGTAACTGCTAGTAAAGTAGCAAGGTAAGGTATATTTGTAACTTTATTATTTTTGGTATGCCTCTTTACACTTTTAGATTATGTCTTACAGTATGGAAGGTATCTCATCATATCAGCCGATAGACGTCCACTGCTGGACATAGGCCTCCCCCAAAGAGCGCCATGACGACCGATTTTGGGCCTTCACCATCCACCGACTTCCTGCGACCGCTTTAATGTCATCGGTCCATCGAGTGGGGGGCCGTCCTACACTTCGTTTTCCAGTTCGTGGTCGCCACTCGAGAACCTTTATTCCCCAACAAAAAAGGAAGGTATCTAAGTATTTAGTAAATGGAATTAAAAAACCTTATAGTATGCTCCTTTTAATCGCTTTGAGGTCTTTCATATGAATTAGAATGTTTTTTATCTTATTTAAAATTTTTCGTTATATTATGGAAACTTTTTAGCTTGAAGCTCGGACTGAAGGGGATTTTGACACTAAAATTCCCAAAACTCCATTCAAAGGGGGTTTTGACACTAACCCTGTGTATCTCTCAAGCCTTCTATCGAGCTTTACCTATGTTTGTCTAAATAAGTACGAATTATGAACCATTTCCAAGTAAATTAACTCTATATTTTCTTTATCCTAAATTAGTATTAAAAAAATACTCGAGGGCGCACGTATAAATGTTTTCGTACGTGCTCTCGAGTACCTAAATGAAACCAAAGAAAATAAGTTTCCTGGGATTATTCCCATCTGTTACCTAGTTTTGTCCCCTTAATTTTTGCAATGAGGTGATTACATTACATTACAAAATATACAAAATACATATGAAACAGTTGAGCCATCTAAAGACCGTTACAAACGACCTATAGATAGCTCAACTGATCCAAATCACTACCAGTAGGAAGCGTTCCCAACATGCTGGCTGCATTGCCACGTTGAATGGCAATGCTGATACGTTGAGCCAGATATGAACCAGCCTTTGGATGTCGCGTCCCACACCACACCCCATCCCACCCCATCCCCAAGGGACAGGAGTCATACCGTCAGGCCGTTTGCCATCATCACGCACCAAACCGTTCGGTTCCAGAACGGCTGGTACGTTGACACTGACAAACGCCCGACAAATGATGTCATTAAGACTGGCGTGTCGGCAGATCCTACCGGCGGCCCTGGTGCACGACAATCCGTGGTGACCAAGCTGGTCGACCGCCGTACCGCACTGGCACTGATGCGGAGCGAAGCACTGCGCACCCAACCGCAGACTAGTTGCGAGACGGAATGTTGTATTGTCCATCAAAGTTCCAATATTGTGAGATGGAAGTGCTTGCAGCCAATGCCCTGACTCTAATTTTGAAACAGCAAGAAGACGGGCACGATCTGTGGAGCATTGACATGAGGAAATGAAAATTTGTGATATCTAAAATTGCTTCGATTTAGTTGCTTTAAATTTGGTTATATTCAACCGCTACTTAAAAAATAGTTTTCTCAGCAATTGCAATACATATACCTACCTAAACAGTACACTATCAAAAAGAAAATTAATTAAAAAATTATGAAACATATGAAACATATAAAAAGTAATCTGTGCTATTTTAAGTATGGGAGTAATCATTAAATAACTTCAATTAAAGTAATAGGTACGTAGGAATACAGAAATCTTGAACTAGAGTGATTCCATATTGCGTTAAACGTTACTGAACACGAGAGAGTTTCTTTAAGTATTGCTTTAAACGTCACTGAACACAAGCAAGTTGAAGGCGTCGTTTTGCGCTTCATAAGCGAGAACAATACTACAATGAAGAGACAGGAGCTACAAAAGACCCTTTCTACAGAAGAGACCTATTATTTCAGTTCTCTGACCGTGAACGCTGCAGTTTGTTATTAGAACCTGCTTGCATTAGGGTACATCTAAATTGAATACCTAACATTTATTAAAAAAACAGGTGTTTTCACGTATCAATATAGAAGTACCGACACTATTTATATATGACGACCGATGTGGCGCAGCGGGTGCAGGTCCGCCTGCGACGCGGAGGTTGCTTGTTCGATTCCCGGGTCTAATATTTGTACGATCTACAAATATTTGATCTGGGTGTTCTGGGTATTTTCTATATATAATAAAAAATATCTATATTATGTATTGTATTGTATTAAATACATATCAGTCATCTAGTAACCCATAATACAGCTCTGTTTAACAGCAGCTTACCTTGGGGCTAGATGATGCTGTGTGGATTGTCCAGCATTATTTATTTATTTATTTATTTATTTATCGCGACGCGAAAGAAGAACCGTGCAGTGTCACTCCACCCTGATGAAGACTCTCGAAATTGAGTCGAAACAGTACCGGTGCCTCTTCACAGATATACCGGTACGTTAAAAACCCGTTTATGAAATGATTTATATAATTCGCTATAGTTGTCTATACATATTTATGTAAGCATCCAATAAAAAATGTGGCTCAATGTTTTCAGGTTTTAGGAACGAATTTAAAAACATGCTGGTTACGTTTATTTTGCAAAATAAGCTCATAGTTCTACCATCAAGCAGTACTACTGATAGTACTTAGAATTCGTTCTCAGAACGATGTTGAAAATTGTGAAACTGACAATATTACTTTTAAATGAGTAAGGTAATATTATGATACTCAAGATAAACCTCGAACGTTTCAAATTCAACATTGCGATGTTTATAAACATGCCCGAACGAAACATTGCACAGAACAAATAATATACCTAGGTATTGGTGTACTCGTATTGAATTAATAGAGTGACATGCGTAGTACACAAACAAGACCCTGAGACATAGCTATTAGGTTTCATTTTGCTTGCTACCATGTCCTCCAACTACATACATTTATAAAAAAAAAATATGCGTTTCGATAACTGCGTCTACGACGTCTACTCTAACATAAACCAAAACGCTTTAGTTAGGAAAATCTTCTAGAGAGCCACAAGTCGTCTCCAGCACCTACCCTTTTGCATTGCATGCATAACCGTTTGCCGTTAAACAGTTCTTATGTTGGTTGCTCTTCCTAGAACAGTCTTATCACTGAGAGCTCTACTACCACAGAACACCTATATTCTAATAGGTATAGTTCTCACAACGGATCTCAGTCGTCGTGAAATTAGCCGTTTCGATGCGCAATGGAGCTTTTTCAAACTAAATTGTCTTTGCGCATCACAAACGTCTAACTTCACGGAAGCCTAGATCCGCTGTGCGAACTATACTACCAGTGATGAATATCACTGGTAGTATACCTTGCGTTAATGTTGCACATCACTAACACTCATTATTATGATAATATCTTCCTAATGGCAAATGCGTAAACAGGACCTTAATATAGCGAACCCACCTCTATAATCATAAACAGTTTTCGCGAACAGAATCAATAAATCTCAGTATTTGGGCCATGGAAGGTTTTCATGCGAGAAAAATAATGCTAAATCAAAGTAATGTGTTTCAGCTTTAGGGTGTTGGTGCTGGACATGGTTTCTCCTGACCCCAGCAGGTGCCTTATTCGCTATGACCAAACGTGGGCTCGTTACGGTATCTGCGTGGAATCGTTGTCGACGAGCCACGTTTTAGGGCTCGTCTGACTGTTTTTCAAAGTCAACCTATCAATAGCGAAACTATCGCTATTGAAACAACACAGATACCGAAAACAATCTTACAATTTCACACCATGGCACGTATAGAACACGTTACTAAGTTACACGTTATTAGTACGGAATCTCCTAGGTCAAAGCGAATAAGGCCCCAGGTATAAAACATTATTCCGAAATTTTGTGCAGTTTGTATAGGTCTCACAACGGATATCGGCCGTAGTAAAATTAGCCGTTTCGATGCGCAATGGAGCTTTTTCAAACTAAATTGTCTTTGCGCATCACAAACGGCTAACTTCACGGAAGCCTAGATCCGCTGTGCGAACTATACCGTCAATCACCATAATTCCTAAATCGGTCTAAAAGATGGTGAAATAAATTCTAAGTTTCATGTTAGCTGAATGCTTCGTATTTCATTTAGTTCTGAAGTATCGGACATTTATTTTCATGGTAGGCCAGCAGATATGCATAAAACACTATTGAGCTACGTGCACGATGTACGCACTAAAACAGACTAAAAGATTAATAAAGTACAAGCTAATAATGTGAGTGTTTTTCCATACAAAAACACTATTATTATGAACTTGTGTTTTAAAGGCCCTAGGAAAAAATATAGTCTAGAACTGTATAGTCTGTTACAATGCCACTGCTGGCCACCTGGTACAAATCGTGTTGTACAAGTTTGGTCAAAGCTGTGCCTTTTAGCGCTATACGTGGAAAATATAAACTGGGAGTAGTACGAGTATATTAATGAAAAAAGCAACTTTTTATTTTCAGCTATTTTCAGTTTAGTCGTTTTTTTATATGCTCTACAGTTTAAAGCATATAAGAAAACGATTATTCTGAATATGTGAAGTTTTGAATATGCGCACGGCTTCGTGAAGTTTCCGTACATTTCATATTTTCCGTACATCTGTAGGTCCGATTCGATTCGATTCGGTCTGTTGAAATAATGAAAGTAGCTATGCAATTAGAGTACCTTGTAAAATAATTAAAGTAACTATTATTATTATTAGTCATTTATTTCAGATCAGAAATCCAAACTTTGCAAAGTTGACCGTTATTGATAGGTGCGTTAGAAAGTAAAAAAGGTTGTTGAACATTGTCTATTTGCAGTCAGCTCAAAGTAACAAAAGGTTTCCGTCAGAAATACGAAATTAAGTGTTTTTTTTCGTAAAAGATCTTTTTGTTGTAATAAATATCACTACATCTCATCTACAATTTTATTTTTAACATGGTCCACGAAAAATATTATAATATTCAATAAATAAGTATAGTTCTCACGGCGGATCTCGGCCGTCGTGAAATTAGCCGTTTCGATGCGCAATGGAGCTTTTTCAAACTAAATTGTCTTTGCGCATCACAAACGGCTAACTTCACGGAAGCCTAGATTCGCTGTGCGAACTATAATCTAGCGTGTTGGATTGTTTTTACTTTGTTGAAAAAACAACGAGAACGAATAAGTTACAAACCAAGTTTAGATAATACAGAGACAAAAATGTTTGTTTCCAACAATCCAAAACGATTTGTTTCAATAAACCATAAATTTAAGAGTAGTAGAGTTCCCTGTGATAGAGCTTGTCCGGGGAAGGACTACCACCATACCTATTTCTGCCGCCAAGCAGTAATGCTCGCATTGATGTGTTCCGGTGCGAAGGGTATGGTTTCCGGTGAAATTACTGGTACATGAGGCTTTCGATCTTAGCCTCAAGGTGGCAACCCGCGAGTTATACCTCTGGTATTGCAAGCGTCCATAGGCTGCGGTAACCGCTTACCATCTTGTGGGCCGTACGCTTGGTTACCACATCAGTTGTATAAAAAAAAAAAAAAAAAAAAAAAAAAAAACAGAAACCCATAAAACCACAGGAAAGTGCCTACATACATTCAGGGTGTATGGACCTTTTAAAGCTCTGACTCTATAAAAAAAACAATGATCAGTACCCAAGGACATTGTTGAGTCATACCAATACCAATATATTTATTAATATTTAATTTAAATATTTGCATAATTATTAAGCATATCGGCAGACATTTTTTCACAAAGCTCTACCTAAGCAAAGCTAACTAAACGTGAAAACCTATTATTGCTTTCCTGTTCATAAGATAGTATATAAAGTTTTATCCGCTGTTGGTTTTGCTAAGATATAAAAACATGCAGACAGCAATTAGTATTTCGAAATTTTCTGTTGGAGACAGTGGAAGATGTGCCAAAATCAATGCGAAAATTCTATAACATGCGTTTGAGCGATGTCAATGACCGATGAAACGGATATCTAGTGAAGTGTAGAAACCGAGTTTAATTATTCTACTCAAATCTTGATACGACAAATCAGTATTCAAGCTATGGAAGTAATAAACCAACCAGCGTCTGTTGTCTATATTGCCCCATAAACTGCACTTCAATCTTTCATCCTTCGCTATTAAAATTTGAGTCTGCGACAAAATTTAATATCATTACCGCTGTGGAATTTTTTATGTCGCACTTCGAGCCTTGTATCTTATACAATAGTAGATTTTAGCGTTTATCGGAATCGGTCGACCTTGGGTAATGTAGGGCGATGTGTTAATATTTTTTATCCTAAGGGCGAGTGTTCATGATACAGTTTCTACCCGGCACAGGCCAATCTAGTGCCTTACTCTTGAATCCGATTGACAATTCCGATCCAATCCCAATTTATATTTAGTGCTGTATCGCCAGTGGCCTACCCAGTGGCGCATGAAACACTAAGAAGCTTTTTTCACGATGCAGTGTCAGTCGCTTAAGAAAACTGGGCATGAGGCTGAGCACCGTCGGTCTAATGGTAGTATACTTTAAGATAAAATAAACTAAAGCGCGCAATTATTAGCACTTTTTTATATAAACTTTTAGAAATTGGAAAGACAATCATGTGCTTTCTGCAGATCCGCATTGGGTTCGCGTGGTGGATTAAGACCCAATAACTTTTACTCGAGAGTAGGCCAGTATCTCAGCAGTGGACCATTAGAAAGTTGTTATGATGGTGCTAAAATAACATTCTAACCATTGAGGCTACTAATCTGACTACCTCCCCAGCAAAGAATTGTAACACGTAGTAGGTATCTACAACCGTTGAAACTGTTGAAAGTAGATTATTGGTGGTATTAGTCGTAAATATAGAATGAACTGTTAACATTTAATGACTCTAATGACTATGAATAGGCTGACGCTCGTAAAACTCTTCTCTTTACAGCTTTCTTAGTGAGATAATAATTTTAAATGAGAGCTTTTTCATTTCCTAAATACAAGTTATTGCTTTTTAGACTGTCTCTGTAAGCTCTGTTAAGCTGTTGTTTATGTTTCAAGTAGGTACTATTGTATGTTTTTTTTTAATGTTTGATTTTTTATTTTTATACTTTGTTGATATGTCAGTTCTGTGTCTTTGTCTATGTGTTGTCAAATAAATTATTTCTTTCTTTCTCTGCTTAAATAACTCTTATTCATAATAACTAAATTATAAAACGCTTAATACAGTTTCTCTTTCTCGTGATTAGGCGAGTGTCTTAGCAGTGAGTTAAATAAGAAAGCTTAGCATGAGGATAAAGTCTGATCTTGTCATCCGTCAATAAGGAGAGACAACACATCTCTCTTAACATCAGGCGAGATAGTGTTTAAACGTTAGCCCATTCTAAGTAAAAAAAAACATGAAATATACATAACAATATGACTTTGACGCTATTTAAAAAAAGCTTCTAAAATTATTATGAATAGGTAGGTAAAGAGATTATTATAATATACAAAGTAAGCAGAAATGATTTAAGTAGTACATATGAGAAATTAATGCAAATAAATCCAGCACGGTGATTGTGGAATTCTATTGCAATCAATTTCAGTAGGTTTCAATAAAAAACTTACATTATATTTGAATAACATGTCAAGTTTCTGACTGAAATTAGATTGCAACAAAGTTGCCTAATAGCGATGCCACAAACTAATATAAAATAACATCTAATACGAATAGAAATATCATCCGAATCCGCCCAGCCGCTACAGCATTATTAAACAAACAAACATAACTTACTTCTAGTCGGTAGGATCATGAGCCCGCCTTCACGTGATCTCGTTTAATCCAGGGTGAAGGGACGAAGTGGCTATATAAGCACCATAACTTTGCCTTCGAACGACCACTGTATTCTATAAGCTTTTGTACGATCTAATCTTTGTTATTTTTTTGTTATGAAGGCTATAGATTAATGGTGAAAAAATCCTAAATTGCTATTAACCTTAATAATAATGAAATTTATTTATATCGGTATCCATAGTCCAGGGTTACCTCACCCCTGGGACCAAAGGTGACAGTGTCAGATGACAACAAATTTAACCCTATAGTTCGACTGTAGCTCATTCACTCATTATTATTAAATCGTGGGTGTATAGAAGAAGATTCTAGTGTTATAGTGACCTATAATTTTATAAGTATTTTAGTACCTTACCTATAATATATTAAAGTTTTTTTTTAGTATCTTGATTGTTACAAACTTATAGGATAAACTTACTTACATACATTTATAAACAAAGCAAAGATTTTGTAAACTATCTCATTTTATCGAGACTAGTATTACCTATTATGTATCCTATGTTGTAACAAAATAAAACAACCCGACTCACCTTTGACTAAGCACAAAATTCTAGTCTAGATTAGAAAAGTTTTTACATTCAGAATCCAATAAGAAAAAGTTTGTGCTTATTGACATCTTATAAGTCTTTGATCATGAAGCAAATAGTCATCATAAAACCGATAACCACAATCCTGATTTATAAATATTTTGCAGCAATTTATCGCGTATTAGGCGGACCCTACACCTACAATAAGTTTGCACAATATTTTTCATATTTTCATAGGCGTCAATCTTTTCGCGTGAGCAGGATCAAACGGAACTGTTCCGTGAACAAGATGTCAGACCAAGACTTGGCTGCAGCTATAATGTTGCTACTTGTGGCTTAAAATAAAGCCACGAGCATGGTCCAATCCTCGTCAAGGCAACGCACAGACTAAAAAATATCGCGCAATACAGATCCTACACGGTGCAATGATAATATGGTGCAATAAAAATTAAACTCGCTCAAACTTTCGTTCAATCATTGCGCAAAATTCAATACTTTTACAATACTAACCCTAGACGATCCTTTGTATTGCGCAATTCGTGATATTGCGCAATTTTATTGTAGGTGTAGGGCCCGCCTAAGTAATATCTCAGAGAATACCGTAATAAACATTTCACAATCCAAGTGGTTTGAATCTATTTTTTTAGAAAAATGTATAATAAATCAAAAAGTAGGTAATTATAATTTAGACCACCACAAACAAGGTAGCAACATTACAATTTTACTCCTCAAAGAACCACAATGTTGTTGCCGCAGCAACAAAAACTTAATTAAAACATCTTCACCTATTCCGGAGTTAGTATGGTAATAAACGTATAGTAAAACTAAAACATATATGTTAGTTACAATAATAGTTTGTTTCCAACATAAATAAACATTTGGTAACAACCTGCCTATAAAATTTGGTTTAATTATTGTGTTGTGTGTTATTGATCTCACACGAAGCTTAACCGTCGTAGTTTAAATATAACTGAAGCTTACATGATAAAATAACAGCCCACTGCTAGACATAGGCTCTACCAATGAGCGCTGTCGCGCCCTGTCTTGAGTTTGCAAATCGGGCCCTTTGCCAAAGGGTGTCCAACGCAACCACTCCCATGAGGCCGTTTCCATTCGAAAACATGTTTGTGTTCCCCATCGGCTATCGGTTCTTCTGTATCAAAACGTGGCTAGCCCAGACATTTTATTTTGATAAATGCTTTGGTTCTTTGTCCGGTAACTTTTATTTTTAAGATAATTCCAAAAAGCTTTATACCTTGAAAAGCGACCACGGTAAAGACGTTTGTTGATTGACGGGTTTATTACACGGCAAGAGCGGATACCTACCGCTAACTGGTATATACATTAACACAGCTTTTACACGGTTTCTGATAGGACGCACTCTATAAGGCTAGCGTGGCCTCGTGAGCAAAGCTCCTTAGTGTTTCAGGTACAACTGGCAACCATACCACGGTTTTTCTTGCGGCGAGTATAAGCCGTGTCATTTACAAGCACCCGAGTGTACACGTCTTGAATTTGTATGTGAAAAAAACAAGGTCTTATACTAAACAATATGTGAGTATGTAACTAAAAGAAATGTAAGTTCATAAAGCTAAGCAACAGTTCGCGATTGGTTACTATACTACACAAAAACATCAACCCAGCTAAGTATACACAAAACAGTCTAATAAACAAGAGAATAATCATTCAACACGTTACAATCCTGTTTCGCGGAAACAATAAATGAAATTAGTTCCGGCCCGTGAGTTATGAGGTGATAAAAGGAAGCCTTTACGATCCAGTACCAATAATGTATGCTCCATACATACACAATCGGAAGGATTGTAATATTCACCAATGAGTAGACGCGCAACATAATTAATACTATTACAGTGACAGTAGTATTAAAGCTCTTTGTCATAGAACTCATAAGGGGAATTAATGCTACCATTCATATTTCTGCCGTCATAATTTGTGGGTTACATTACATGCTTATGAGACTGGGTGGCAACTGGCAGAGAACGTGCGATCTATTATTGCGAATGTTATGAAAAGGTAAAGTATTACTTGTACGGGCTACGGCTACATTAGCCCACGTACGTACACATATACGTACTTGTATTGGTAGTCAGGACTCAGGAGCCACGAAGCGTCGACACGTGAAGGCAAATGCGGTGTCCTGTACGGTGCGATGCGGTGTCCTGTACGGTGCGGTACGGTATCGGTGTACGGTTCGGTAGATTATAGTCTGAAATAGCAACACATAGTAACCTATGTGGTTTTATCCCGAAAAATGTACGGTTCCCGGAAAATAACGGTGGAATAGTTTTGTCATCATTGTGGTCAGTTCTTATACATCAAAGTTCTACACAAACAAAGTAACAGGCAACAACTATTCTTCTATAAGGCTGCTATAAAACTAGGTAGGCACTTTTGTTAATTCAAATACTGACAGCCATCGTAGGTTAAAAACTAAATTCAAAGATGTAAATGTCCCGTGAATTTCAGCACCGTATTTCTACAGGAATTTAAAGAGGTATGTAGAATGACGGGATACGGAGAAATTCCTGGTTCGGTATGTACCCGGGTAATTTGATTTCAAATTAAAGAGATTTCAGAAACAGTATTAAAATAATTGCATTAGAAACAGAGAATACAAAAGATTGATTTACGGTGTGTTATTTGATACTGAGAAAAGACATTAATTTATTTGTTGGTGTAAAGCAGTGTTTTCTTTGTTATAGATAGGTATCATATAATCATATATATACATGTGTCTAATCAGATTCGGTTTGAGTATCGATTTAACGTAAAAGCGAACTTGTGTGTTTTTGTTTTTAAAACATCCTATGCGTTACTACCTTACTATTGATTTTGTTATTTTTTAAAAAGGTAATTCCAATCGAACTAACAAATTTTGAAATATTCATTTACGTATTCACGTAGGTTTAATATTATTACAGCTACTTGATTGAAATGAACGGGACTTTATTGAAAAAATAAAAATACAATGTTATATTACGAGTAACCTACTTAGTATAAACCTTAAAGGACATCGAGATTTGGATCAGACATAGCTTACCATAATACCTACCTATGATAATAAAGCAAAACAACCCTTAGTAAGCCAGGGTTTCTGTGATAAAGCGCCTCAGTACATGATGTTTTTTGAAAGTCTTGCCACGGCGCGTCGCACCACAAAAGACTGTTATAGAAAAGTAGTTATTCTGTTCTGCCGAAACGCACCATTAATGTTTAAAAGTCGTCGTGTGAAGAGGCTTTGAAGTGTGCTCTTGTATATAAATAAGTTTAAAGGTATTGTATATGAAGGTAACAAGGGTCCTTTATTAAAAAACTTTGGAATAAGCTATGTTTTGAATAAAATTTGTTTGGGATAAGCAATATTTAGCGCCTACTCTCTGTTGTTATTTGATAAGGTTTATTAAAATAAAAACAAAACGTAGTAAACCTTTTTACTGTTAAGAGACAATGGTAGTGTAGATTTATCTCATCGTCATCATAATGCTTGTTGTTGAGACACTGGTCTACTCTCGATTAAAAGTGACAGGGTCTTAATTACATTAAATGACATTCCAGTTTCAGAACTATTCCAAGTTTCTTCGCAATCGGTTCAGCTGTTACAGCGTGTTTAAAACTCAACCATACCAACATACAAATAACCAAACCTTTAGATTTTAATAACAGAGATTAATAATATTAGTAGCAATCTATGAACGCATGAAAATATCCGAATAACTAAATAAAAATAAACTCATTAATGTAGAAGTGATTAATGGGTCGCATCTGTTACCTAATCATTGAAGCGGAACTTTACGATAGTTGTATGCCTTGTTTACACTGTGCAAGTAGACGGACGAGGTTGGATAGCTATAGTTACTGCCAAAACTACTCATGAGGTGTTTTGATGATCAGGTTGGCTTTTTTTAGTAACTAATAAAATCCGAAGATTATGTAATTTTAAAAAGTCCATAGATTTCAGGTACTTATGGTTTTGATTTAAATAATAAAGAGTAGTAAAAGAAGGTACTTTAGTGTATTTATAAAACAACCTAAAATTCTGATTAAAGGTCTGTTCATAACTATTATTTTTATTTTATTGTTTCTGTCCTATGCAAGGCAAAGGCCTACCTTTCCTTTTTCCACTTTTTTTTTACCTGTATTATCCCACTGCTGGGCAAAGATCTCCCTTATTCATTTCACGGTCATCCATTTCCCACCAGCCTCTTTGAAAGGTATCGAGGTCGTCAAGCCAACGTTTCCTCAACTTTCATCCCAAAAAACGATCAAATTATGTGACTAGCAAACTAGCAACTCGGAGTGTTTGAACATTTTCTTTTCCATTTCCACCAAGCAATTCCTTCAAGCCAGCAGCCGCCAGATGTAATTACCTGCCTAATAAATAGGATATTACTCACGATACAGTATCCAGTCGTTCATCGCGTCCAACCATCTTATTTATTTTATTTATTTATATTTATTTACTTTATTTTTTATTATTTTTATTTTATTTATTTTTAGGAAAACCATCGACACAAAATACATTTATGACTCTAAGATAATTATCAAATAATCAATAGGTAACTAAACTATTAGAACCCATCTTTTAGTTATTTTAGTAACAGTCTTATTTTGCTAAACAGTAACATAGCAGTAAAGAACCAATTTCATAGTGGCCTAGGTCTTTGTAACACCATAGAAAAATTGGGAAAAAAATATAAGACTAACAGTAACAAACAATTTTATTTTTAAGTAGACAAACAAAGTTCTAAGGAAAATGTTTATTGTGTTGAGTTTCCTAAAACGGGAACACTAGAGTTCCGCCATGACTGCTATTAGCCAATGATCGTGACGCATCTTGACTTTGACAGTACCTAATAACCCAGCTGTTCGTTAAACCCGCCATGTTGTTTTGCATTGTGTTGCACTCCTTCACAAAGATAAACTTACTTTAGATTATGAAAGAAACCAAAATAAAATAAATAAACAGTGATATATGGTTTCTTTAATAATTATCTAATTATCTAGAACCCTACAAAAGACCAGGGCCCGGCTCCATACTGTGTGAAACAACTCCTTTCTAGGATTGCACAGTGCTATGGGCGAGCTATAATCTAAAAATCATAAAAAGGTACACATAATTTGATCCTTTTTCAAAAATACTTATCATCCTTTCAGTTGATCAAAACGCTTAGTTGTCGTGTTTGAAATAAAAAAAACATCAAAACCAAACTAGAACCAAAAAGTTCCCATTTAAAACAAGCGCAATGACGGCACCCAGATGTGCGATTATAAGTAGTGAGCTAGATATGTGTGTGAACCTACAAATTAGGATCATTTAAAGTCAAGTTAATATGTTTGTCTAAAATAAATAAGTATCATGATGTTTATTTTTAACGATTTCATCATCAGGCGATAGATGTACACTTATGGACATAGGTCTTCCCCAAAGAGCGCCATGACGGCCGATTTTGAGCCTTCACCATTCACCGACTTCCTACGACCGCTTTCATGTCATCGGTCTATCGAGTGTGGGGCCGTCCTAAACTTTGTTTTCTAGTTCGCAAAAGTTTGACTGTTTGAATGTTTGGGTGAATATTTGTTCCTCTATAACTCGACAATCACTAAACCGATTTGGCTGAAATTTAAAACATAGTTAGGTAATGGAAACAAGACATAGGCTACATTTTATACTGGAAAAAAAGTAAAGATCCCAAATTCCACGCGAACGAAGTCGCGGGCAACAGCTAGTATAAATTTAGTTTGAAACTGGTTTAATTTGTAACTTATTTCAAATATTTTTGGTTTATTATTACATTTCTGACTCGGCTAGCCAGTTTGCTGAAACATTACGCTTTTCCAGGAAACGTGTACTTAATTAGCCTGCTATTGATATTACATCTGCCTTCACTCTAATTGACTTTCTGTGAATTGTAGGAGCTCCGTTGAAACCTTAGCAATGTTCTACTAATTTACTAAATTGCCAATTAGAGAATATAAATTGCATTCACGCTAAACAAGGCATTGTAGCACCTCGTAATGAAGACTCATTAGGTGCTAAGGGTAACTGTATTATAGAGCAGTTGAAATAAATAAATATTTATTTTTGCAACAGTTTCATTTATGTTCTAGCTACACACGCCGGCAAAATTAGGGGAACACAAGCGAAACGTTAGGACAGTTAAAATCAGTTGTATAAATAAACTAATGATTTTAACTGTCCTAACGTTTCGCTTGTGTTCCCCTAATTTTGCCGGCGTGTGTAGTTAAACACGTTTATAAACCAATAAATCATATAGTTTAAATTTTCAGAATTATTGTTTATTATATTTATGCTATTACTATATAGGTTCTGCCGGCGTTGATACTCGTATATGTAAGGTTAGAGAGTTGATCCCATTAATACCCCCCCATCAAAATTAGGGGAACACAAGCGAAACGTTAGGACAGTTAAAATCATTAGTTTATTTATATAACTTAAAAACAATACAGTTAAAATCATTAGTTTATTTATATAACTGATTTTAACTGTCCTAACGTTTCGCTTGTGTTCCCCTAATTTGGCCGGCGTGTGTATATTCGAAATAAAATTGGTTCAGTACTTTTTGGATCAATCATAATAAACGTGCAAACAACTAAATCCCGGTAACACCGCAATACATCGAAACCTTTTTCTTTAATTTGGGGGTTTGGGGTTTTTGTTTCTTTCCAAAAAATAGTTCTATTTTATTTGAGCTAACTTGACCGGACTACAAGTTTGTCACGATTGAGTGTTTACGCTTAACCCTACAGATAAAATTAAAAAGCACACTTTAAAACACAGCAGTAACCCGCGGTGACCCGAAAACCTTTTTTAAAATGGGTTCTCATAACGGACTTTTTACCTTTTTACCTTGCGTGACTCCTCGTTATCACCTTTAGGTTTGCGATGACCGAGTTTTATAATCTGTGGTCACAGATCACGTTATCAAATTAATTGCATAGATTTACATAATCAGTTCTTTTTTGTGAAAGTGTTTTTGTAAACAGTGTTATTTACGTTTTCGCAGTCGCAGGATTTCGTGACAAACATTACTAAGACTTGGCAATCAGAGTTGGGAAGTAAAGTCATTTGTTTCCTTAACCTGATGAGTTTCTATAGTACAAGTGAAGACAGTTACAGTCGAGCTAAGTTATATACGAGTATGTCATCGCGATGTGTGAATAGTTGGGGTTTGCGAGGCTATTTTTCTGAATACCAGTGTAAGGCAGGTGTCTCACCGCGGGCGACTGGCGATGAGCGAGTTGTCGCCAGTAAACAAATACACGTAAACAAAAGATAATTGGCGAGTGATTTTGCTTCAAATAGTTTATCGCCCATTGCCTGTCGCCCGCGGTGAGACAACTGCCTGAGTGTTAGCAGTAGTAAGAACATCTAAAACAAAATATCGATTATTGGCAAAAATACAAACCAATTAACAAAAGATAAACATTTTCACAGAGATACAAGATAACAGTTCAAAAA
The DNA here is from genome assembly GCA_951394395.1 of Colostygia pectinataria. Classification (NCBI taxonomy): domain Eukaryota; kingdom Metazoa; phylum Arthropoda; class Insecta; order Lepidoptera; family Geometridae; genus Colostygia; species Colostygia pectinataria. Next base: position 9,627,125 of record OX596362.1, read on the forward strand.
CTATTATTTCTCCGTAAATTGAGTACTAATGAGAAATTGGCTGAGAGCTAAGTTTTAACAAGATAATAAAAAAAATGGCTTTTATTTACAAGTTTACGAATTTAGTAATCAGAATTGTAATTGCAAAGTCGAGCGGTGCTCAGTCGGATTAAGTAGGTAGACTTAATTTGTGAGCAGGAGCAGTACTATAGTATAGTACAAATATTAGTTATAGTATACTAGTGGAACACCCCGAATCTTTCTTTGCGTTGCCCTTTTTTCATGCAAATATTCATATAACCACTACGCCATCTAGAAGTTGAATATCCAGAATCCCTGTAGATACCAGTGCACCATGAAAGTCCAAAGACTTACCGTTTTGGCTGTTCGTTTATTTTCAGTCAGTCAACATTAGCGCAACAGTTGTATACAGGGTCATTCATTATCAACCTGATAAACTTAAGGGATAGGTTCTACACATAAAAAAAATATATATATGTACCTATATATATACCTGCCTACCCCTACGGGATACAGGCGTGATTTTATGTATATAATTTTTTTTTTTATGTCTTAAAAATCTCAAGTAAACAAAAAAACGTTTTTCTGCTCAATTATTATTTATCATTGTTGGGAATCGAGTTAAGCGGCGTAATAATGACATATTCGAGTGTGCGCGCCCAGTAGCAGGTCATTGAGACGCGCAGGTCAAGGACGCGCGGGTTATTGACCCGCGGTTCATTGACGCGCGGGTAACTGACACCTGCCGAGCGCTGCCTTTTCGATTTCTAACAAGGAAAACTAATTATTAAGCAGAATTACGTAACTTTTTTTTAAACTTAAAAAAAAATGTGTGGAACCTATCCCTTAAGTTTGTCAGGTTGATAATGAATGACCTTATAAATTTAGGTTATTCACGTAATAGATACAGTGTATTTCTACAAAGCAATACCTATTATTTTGATAATACAACAATAATTTCATAAATCAAAACTTATCCCGTAGATCTAGAATCTCTGATAACGGATGAAATATGGTACAAAACTTTGTCCAATTCAATAGTTTCGCAACAAAACCATTGGTATATAGACTGAAATAGTAAGTAAGGTAAATATGAAAGGATAAGCTGTAAATTCAGCAAAACCACGACGTTTTAATATTATTACTGCCTCGTAGCGCCGTAACCGTCGTGGGTAAGCCTATTTGTTTTAACGCCAGATTTGTTCTCAATCCAATGCTACGCACCGATTTATTTAATCTGTTCGAGTCTTAGAGCCTTATAAGCTTTAGAAAATCGAATTATGGAGTTTTTTTTTTAAGAGTAGTTGAGTTCTTTGTGATAGAGCTCGCCCGGGGAAGGACTACCACCATACCTATTTCTGCCGCCAAGCAGTAATGCCCGCATTGCTGTGTTCCGGTGTGAAGGGTATGGTTTCCGGTGAAATTACTGGCACATGAGGCTTTCGATCTTAGCCTCAAGGTGGCAACTCGCGAGTGATACCTCTGGTATTGCAGGTGCAAGGTATTGCGTCCATAGGCTGCGGTAACCGCTTACCATCTTGTGGGCCGTACGCTTGGTTGCCACTTCAGTTGTATAAAAAAAAATGTCGGCAAGTATCGGCAACAAATACGGTTTAACTTTGCCTAATGATAGGCGCGCCTGATCTTAACAGTTCCATTAGAGGTCTACCAGCGGTAGTTATCCCGCCTTTCGACTCTAAGAGTGGATTCAAATCCGGTCTTGCACCAATGGATTATTCTATTAGAAAAAAAAATCTGGGTAATACGGTGAAGGAAAACATCGTAAGGAAACCGCCATGTCCAAGAACCAAATATTCGAAATACGTGCCATCCAACAATTCGTATTGGGTCCGCGTGGTGGATTAAGACCCAATCACTCTTACTGGAGAGTAGGTTCAGTTTCCCTGCACCCTTACCTTAGAAGACTCTCATGATGGTTTTTTGTCGGCAAATGTCGGAGACGATCGATTTGTGCACCAGAAAAAGTGCAATCTCTAAACAGGCACTACTTAAACCGGCTAAAATAATATCTGATGAATGAATGAAAAATAATATCTGACTTTTTTCTTACATCATCATCATCATCATTATCATATCAGCCAACAGAAGTTCACGGCTGAACGCCTCTACCAAAAAAAGCCACGACGACCAATCTTGAGCCTTCACCATCGCACTGACTTCCAACGACCACTTCAATGTCATCATTCTTCATTTGATGATGACATTGAAGTGGTTCATCATGCTTCATTGCAATGTGTCAGACCAACTGATGGAATATATATATACGTAATCCTTTTGTGTAGACTCTGCAAACTATAATCAAATAATTATCTTACGGTACGTTAACTTGGCCTCTGACGAACGACCTTTGGATGACCAAGCTAAAGGACGGCTACATGCGACCTTTTTTTTCAGAGATAACGGAGCTTCGAGCCAAAATACATCTCAAAGATTAATATATTAACCGGCATTTTCAAGCCTTATGTAGCGGGCGAAGGTCCGCCTGCGATGCAAGAGGTTGCGGTTTCGATACCCGCCTTGGGACAAATATTTGTACAAACTGCAAATATTTGTTCCGGGTGTTCTGGGTATTTTGTATGTATAATCAAAAATATCTCTCTATGTATTGTAATAAGTATATCAGTCATCTAGTACCCATAACACAAGCTCTGCTTAGCTTAGGCCTAGATGACGCTGTGTGGATTGTTAAAAAAAATCGTCATCTAGCCCCAAACTAAGCAAAGTATCTACTGGATCTCATTGTTATGAAATCCCGTAGAATAAAATAATGTCGAGTGGCATGTTGCATGTAACAAGCAGCTGCATGGCGCCGAACGTCTTGCTTGACGACGTCATTTTTAATGATATAAAAAAAAAAGTTCACTGTGTACTAACATTTTAACCTATTAGATCTGCCTGTTACCAACGATGCTTTTTTTGTGATATAGTTATTTTATTTATTTATTTTATTTATTTATTTAGCACACAAAACCGAATATAATCAACTAAAAAACTAAATTTATATGTTAACAATATATGTCTAGAATATATCCCAAAACATGTACATACCATGGTTTAAACAGATCTGTTATATTGGAGTTGTGAGTTATGTTGGATAACACGGAAAATCTCTGCAAAAGTTATCTCTGTTTTATTTCGGTTCAGAATCTAAGTTGACTTTTTAGGTATAATAATCGGAATGAGATCTTACGACTCATGAGTTTTGTTTATGTTGCGATTGGTTACGAGTTTCAGTAACAACGGTCTCGGCTTTGTTTGAGTTAAGAACAAGTGTAGATCGGTATACAACGGTATACAATCGGTAAAAATACAATCGGTAACAATAATAATAGATATAGATTATTATCAGACTTAGCGCATAATACATAATTTCTCTAATTTGTTTGTCCACAAGTATCATAAAACCAACTGGCAAATGCTGGTTATACTTATTACTTATATAGGTTATGAAAAATATATCGCCCTGGTAACAGATCAACGTCGCCTCAACTCTATTAGTTGAGTATTCTCATTTAATTTTTAAAAAGTGTGTGCATCATTTCGCCCTGGCAAACGTCAAACATTAGAAGAGAATAGTAGCGTAGTAAAATAGATAGAGCACGTCTCGAGGAAGTACATCACCAAATCTATTTCTGTCGCCAAGCAATAATGCTTTTTACGGTTAGAAGAGTATTGTTACTGGTGTACAGGCACATGAGATTTTTGATCTAAAACATCTTAGGATAGCAACGCGCGAGTAATACATATGGTATTGCAGACACCCGTAAGTTACGGCAAACTCTTACTCACTTACTCACTTAGGTAGGCAAAATGCTTGTCAGCCATCTGGTAATTAAAAAAACCTGATAGCCGAGCGTACTTCTGTGGTCTCCGCGCTTGGACATAATGAAAAGACGAAGCCTCCCCGGCGGCAGTCGTGTTACGTGCTAATGGCAGCGGCGGCGACCTATTTCTGATCCCATTCGTCTGTTTTAACCTTTATCCCTCAAAAACAGGCGCAACACACATGATAAAGTGGCTATAAAAAGCACATTATCACATAGACTGAGGCGTGAGGCTGCTGTGGAATTCCCTCAATTCCCTAATGGTTCTAATGTCGTCGGACGAGACGGATGGTTCGTGAAAGAATGGTTATTAATACTTCCAATGCATAGTAAATATCAGATATTCTGTGTCGGGCCGATGTCCTAGATGACATGGTATTGTTGACCTATATTTTGCTGTGTGCTAATTTTTGTGATGCAAGTATGACATAATTTTGTGACGGGAATATAGTTTTTAAAACGGTCTCAAGGCGTTTGAAATAAATATTTTGTTGTTGTTTATTTTCTTATGTAGTATCTAATCATTTTGAGACAAGATTTTTCTTAAATGGAATCAAAAATTGAGATATTAACAGAAACCTTTCAACTGATGTTGATATGTGATGTCACGCCCTTCAGTTGTAGTCATACAGAAAGATTCAAGTTTTAAAGTTCCGAATCGCACTGCATTGCGCTTGTCATCCCAAGACAAAGTCACAGAACAGATATTAGACTACGAACGAATTTATATAGAACTACGACAACGTCTAAGTTACCCAGTTAGTCACTTGCTACAGTGCCTGCAGTAATGCGTGTGTGTGCTTGAGCAGAACATCGAGTAGTACCCACTAGGACGGACTCATGAAAGAGAGTGCTACCATAAGCATAAAATTTACTCGTTCGTTCGTTCGTATGAGTCAGTGGCCAACTCTGGTAACAGAGTTTCTAGCCCGCCCGAAGGCCTCTGTCATGGCCTAACAACTTTGAAAAAGCCGGGACCGACTGCTTAACGTGCCCATAAAATTTACTTATGTGCAGGTACATTAGATCGTTAGGAAAAAAACCTAACAGTCAGAGATACACCTCATAAAAGAAAACAATTTATACATAATACAGAGAAAAATACCCAATGTATTATTGTGTTTGTCTAATCCACTAAGAACGACGTGATCTAAATTAAATTCAGAAAAGTATCTATTTCTCAGAAATCTGCTCGAAGTAGTAGAAATTCTCCCATTGTAGATCCATCACACATTTTTTATAAAACACCAAACGAAACTTCAAACGAATAAAATCTAAAGAATCTTAAGCTTTTATCAACACTTCAATGTCGTTCGTATTTTAATATTAAAATATTGAGAAATGTGAATGTTCCCTACACAATACTGGATGTCTCATAACAAGTATGTACTTACTACAGTATTGCCGACGAAATAGGTCATTCAGCAGATAATAGGCAAATACATTTAGTTTAACGGCTTTTTTATGGGTAAAAATTGGAAAAGATCATTTTTCTAGCGTTAAAAAAATTTAAGTATGTAAAAAATCAGCACATCAGTAGTTGTATGATTTAATCTTGAAGCCGAATTACTCAATGCGTTTGCGTTACTGTAACAGTTATAAGGTTATTTTTGTTGCTTCGTTTCCTAAGTAATTATAAAAATATATTAATGAGCTAACTCTCTATCAAGCATCGAGCTGACTCACGGGTGTTTCTCAAGTCATAATAACATGCCATAACAAAGTGATCATCATGACAGCCTTCTAATGTTCCCACTGCTGGGACACTGGCCTACTCTCAAGCGAGAGTGATTGGGTCTTAATCCACCACGCGGACGCAACGCGGATTGGTGGTTGGCACGTGTCTTTCGATATTTTAGTTCTTGGACATGCCGGGTTCCTCACGATGTTTTCCTTCACCGTATGAGCACTGGCATTGCGCACATCAATTTTTCGTAGCGAAAAATCCATTGGTGCACGACCGGATTCGAACCCACGACCTTAGGATCGGAAGGCGGGGTCACTACCACTAGACCACCAGTGCTCACAGCATAAAACTGAGAATCAAAAACAACAAAGTGATAATAGTGTCCAAATTTCAAAGACAGAAGTCGTGCAGTACCTACCTTATGGTAAGTAAGACCACATACTTGAAATTTATACTTTGTTGTCAAGTGTAGGTTAATTGTTCGACCAAACCGTGCCGTTATAACTAACCGTCGATAGCGTTTGCTATCTAGCTGACTCGCGCTAGCGTTCAAAAGTTTACAACTAGGATGGCTTAAATAAAATCAAAACAGCTTTATTTAAAAATCACAAGGCAAGGATAACACACGATTTACGAATATGTCCATGTCATAGAGGATGTGGGGGAAAAATAATCCCAGACTTCTAGAACATTACTAAACTATTAACGTTACTATATTATACTCACATTTCTACCCAGTGTAAGTATTTCGTATATTTGAAAACAATAGAAATACTTAGGTTCTCGAGTACTGGACGGATTGGAATGTTGTGGTACTCGTACATCTGTAAAGGGATCGAGGGATGTTTGATGTACCTTGCAGGTTTATTAAACATCGTACCTACCTATCTGTATAGTTTCTATTAATAGTCTGTGAAAATAGATGTATTGAATTTGTAGCCTCTAGTCTATAACTGTTTTAGTTCTCAGAATTGCGGGGGCTATCTTTACCAGATTTGAGGTTACCTATTTTATATAAAATATTACAAACAAATTAAAACTAAAGCTGTTTTTGATCAGAAGTCATGCAAGTAATGGTGGGTAATGGTCAAAATTGCGATCAATTTTCTGTCTCGTTCCTTACAAGCAGCTGGCGCCCACTGTAAACTTTAACCGTTACGTTGTCTGCATAAATCAATCTGAATATTTTTGCTGGGTTTTATCGAGTAGGTAACTCGATAAAAATCAGCAAAATTTTTATAAAACTCATGCCTGGACAAGCTTTTTCATAGAGAATTCTATTACCTTTACAAAAATATAAGCGGTTTCTGTTTTACTGTACGTAGGTATTTGCGTGCTTTACGATCACATGTTGTGATATCAGAGCATGGGTTACAATTGGCTCAGTAAGTAAAGTAAGAAGTAAGTTCGTATGAATCAGTGGCCAACTCTGGTGACAGAGTTTCTAGGCCGCCCAAAGGCCTCTGTCGTGGCATAACAACTTTGAAAAAGCCGGGACCGACTGCTTAACGTGCCCTCCAAAGCACTGGAGCGCTCAGTTGAGCGGCGGTCACCCATCCAAATGATGACTACGCGGAACAGTGCTTAACTTTGTTGATCTGTTGAACAACTTAGCCAGCTACGTCACGAGAGCTCCAGTAACACCAGTTTACAAAACATTGTAACGGAAAACAAACTCTGTTGCACGTTGCTTCTGACGCTAATGATCAAATCTATTCACGACTTGTTTCCTTTAATTGCGAAGAATAGAGTTGGAGGGATTTAGGAGTGAGTTTTTCTCAGCAGTGGGACGAAAGAGGTTAAACAAAATACTTTTTATATTTACTTGAAGTATCGAAAAGTAACTTATACTCGTATTCACCTACACCTTTACTAGGAATTTATTATCTAATGCTAATAACAAATGAGTATGAAAATTTTGAAGCGATTGAAGAAAAAGCTGAAAATGTATGAACCGGAGCTAACTCAAAAAATCCTCCAAATTTTATTGTCAAAATCCCCTTTAGAGCTTCAAGCTCAGTCTAAAGAGAATTTCGACACAAAAAAATCCCCGTTGAAGAGAAAATCATATTATTCTGTGAAATCTTTTAATACCTAGATTACACCGCAATTACAAACTTCGGTAATTAATAACATCCTGAGCCTCGTATATAGTTCTATAGTTACTTTACTAGATACCGAAATATGGCGGCTAAGAGAAATTCGATGATATTCTACACTCTAATTACTCAAAAGCAGATGAAGTAGACGAAGGTAGAGACAGCGGCGGTTAATTAGAATTAATGATTTATACCTATCTACGAAGGGTGAGAATATATTTTCTTCGTCTAGTTGTTAAAGAGTAGCAGAATTATTTGATAGAGCTCGGTCGGGGGAAGCACTACCACCATACCTATTTCTGCCACCAAGCAGTAATACTTGCATTGCTGTGTTCCTATTCGAATGGCGTATGGTTACCGGTAAAATCTTTGATCTACGTCTTATGGTGGCAACGCGTGAGTGTATCTCTGATATTGCAAGCGTTCATAAGCTACGGTAGCCACTAACATCAGCTAGGCCGTAGATATGCTTGTTTGCCATCTAAGTGGTATAAAAAAAACTTATTACAGAACTTCCCAAAGTTTTTATCCATTACCCAGATTGAATGGAAAGGGGTGATTTTGTCTATAACATACAACTTTTTCTAATAAAAATGAAATTTTGTGTCAAAACATTATCTTTTCGGTCACGTTCTTTTGTAAAACTTTATGAAAGACATATTTAAAGCTGCTAATGTTTATATATGTTAGGAAAAAATCATATTAAGTTAAATAAAAAGTTATTCCTTCTGTAGAACGACTTTCTTCAGGACAACATCTCTGGACAACCACGAAAAATAAAAGTATAACGTTACACAATATAAAACGACAGTGTCAATTGATACCGAAATTGACCAATAATCCTCGACATCACTTTCACCTGTGGAATTGAGAAGAAAATATGAGATCATTACGTTTTAATGCTACACTTATATATTATCAGTGTAATGAAACCTGTCTGCGGTTACTAAACTCATTAAATTTAATATTAGCTGTGGAGTGTTTTCATTTGCACCAGCATTTTACATCTAATAAACATCAGCTTTGCAGAAAATGAAAAATACGTCGCTGTTTCAAATTAAACCATGCTGACATCTCGAAAAACCACGATACATTTTTGAAATTGAGATACCCAAACATGAATTTGCGAGCAAAGTACCTACTAAAACACAATACATATATGTATTTTGAACACCCGGAACAAATATTTGCAGATCGTACAAAAATGTATCCCTAGGTGGGAATCGAACCCGCAACCTCCTTTGTCGCAGTTTGATACTTCAATGTGATCCTTATTTCTGCCGATGAGTATGATAATGATTATGTCCAGTACGAGTAGGTACTGCAGGTATAGCTATAACGTAATCATAATATTAGGTACTCAAATCGGAACATCTCTTTTTACTTTTCATGTGGAACTTAGACAGGCACGTTTTTAGCACTTGCCGTCTGTTTCCCGCGCATCCCCCGCATCATACGCGTTGCTCACACGCCCCTTCACAGGGAGAAGTCTGAGTTACTTGAACTGTATGTACTGATACTAACATTATGGGTACATTATTTAATAATCTGAATGTACTATACTGATCTAAACAATTTTGCTTTGTACGCAAATTTATGTTTGGGTATCTCAATTTTAAAGCCTACTCAATTTTATACTCCATTCATTTCATGCCTACTCAGTTCCTACATTCGTCCCTCGTTTAAGCGACCTCAATCCTCGCTTTATGGGTTTAAACCTTATTTTACACCCTTAAATGAAATCGGCATTGTAACATGTTAAATCCTGGAAAACTCCTAAATTGCACACGAGCTTAAAAAGCTATGTTTATTTTATTACAGACTTATTCGATTTCGGGACACGTTATTTACATAATTGGATTTTCTGATGAGGTTAAATTGAGCTGGTTTTAGCTGTGTAGGCAGTGCCCGAGTGTCGTAAACTCTATAAAAAAGGTTTGAACGAGATAATGGGGGTGTATTTTCACTGATCATAATATAACTTAAAGGCCTATTACACGATTCGTCGGCACGATGAGCCGTGACGACAGATCGGATCGTTCTGTTTACACTACACGATAGCCTCCCTAAATCGCCTTTCTAAAGGCTCGATTACATTTCACGATTCATCGTGACGATGAATCGTGAAACGACGACGAACTGCCTAACAGCGATTACACCTTGCGATTTAGGCTCCCTGCTTCAAATCGTCACGATGAATCGTGAAATGTAATCGAGCCTTTACCTGGTGGTAGGACTCTTCAGCAAGAGTCCGTCTAGGTGGACCTATACAATGTCATATTATTTTGCTTAAAATATTAAAAATATAATTTCAGTGTTACTGTGTTTAGGTTTGGATGGCACTGTAGCAAACTATTATTATCAAATATTTTGTTACTTTTAGATGAATTAAACAATGTGGCCCAGAGGCATAGTCTGACTGGCTTTAATGAATTCATATTAGGTATTATGAATTTTGGAACTAAATTCTGGTTGTATGAGGCAGTTAATCTTATTATTGCAGAGTAGTTTCACACTAATCCTATTTGGAAGGGTGCCTAATATTATTGGGAAATGTAAACAAACGAGGTACATCCGTGCCTGAATTAAGTAACTTATTGCAGTTGAATTTAAAATCCTATCTTTATGCCGATAACGTTTTTATATTTATTGTTTCAATTTAAGTAAATCGAAACAGAATAACGGGAATGGAACCCACAACCTCTCTTTTTCTTACACCTACAGGTTCTGTTCTAGGTATAAGGTAGGTCATTACATTAGTTACTTGTATATCCTTGGTTGTACTTATGTAAGTACGCTCGTATGAGTCAGTGGCCAACTCTGGTGACAGAGTTTTTAGGCCGCCCGAAGGCCTCTGTCATGGCCTAACAACTTTGAAACAGTCGGGACCGACTGTTTAACGTGCCCTCCGAAGCACGGGAAACACGAAGCACGTTGGTTGTACTTTGCATTTAAATCAAACCATTTTTCATGACTCTTATAACTTTGTTATGCGTCCTCATTTTGAATTAAGAGCTTTTTCATAGAACTTTTTCAGTTTGAAAACTTATTGTTAGGTATTTTAATAAAAGAATCTATGAGAATAATATAATAACTTTAAGCACAAATAGAGCAAAAAATAACCTCGCTAATCAGGTCAGTTTGGCTTTTTGATAAAAACTTTGAACAAATTGAACCATTCTGGCTACATCCTGTAACGAGGGACACCTAATAAAAATGCAAACAAACAGACGAACCTTAGTAGGGATGATGAGGTTGAAAATTTCTTCCTACGACAGTTTGTCCAATTTACGTCGGTCACGTAATAAATTCGACATCACCGCATGACTATCTGTTTTCTCTGTGGTTTTCTCCCAATTACTGAACTTAGAAATTAATACATTTATTTTATAGATCTAATCCTTTTTGAGGTACCTACTATTTAAAACACTGATCGACCAGCGAATAAAACCATGATTTTACTGCTCATCGGTTAAGCTCGCCCCCGAACGCAAATGTAAAACCGCGCTTCTAAATACCGCCAGCAAATAATGACTCTTTACGGAGGTTTTATATTTTGCTCAACGAGCCATGCAAAACCGTGCCTAGCCGAATTGACAGGTTTCGCTGGCAGCAGCTCAGAACAAAGACAGCGGTAGTAAATGCTTGAGCGTGTGGTTTTACAGGATAAAAATTCATTGCACATACACAAATAGCAACTTTTCTGTTTAGTTCACAAGTAAAACTGCTGGCCGGTTTCTATCGCGGGCTTAGGACTTTTTGGTCGATCAGTCACTTTACATAACCAATTTAAAGATTATTTACACAGTCACCCAAATAAGTTTTTCAACTCAATTTACCTTCGTAAACTTTATTTGTCAAAATATCTGTGCAAAAGTATTTTTTTCATGGAAATATAACTTTTATTATATTTATACTAGCTGACCCGCGCGGTTTCACTCACGTTCTTACCGTTTAAACCTTCCATGGACTCTGAGCAAAATTCGTCAAATCGGTACAGCCATACTCGAGTTTTAGAGAGACTAAGGAACAGCAAAGAAGATTATACTATAATAATAGATATATACCTACACAGTCTGTGTATAAGATTGATTAATTCTATTTGCCGCAGCAACGTGATAGCAGTCTTGTTTAGTTGGCAAAGTAAACATAATAAGGTGTCGAGACAACTAATTACGGTGATCTGTATCCAGCATGAACGCACCAAAAGGAGTAGCTAAGCTTCTGAACGAATTAATAATGAAGAACGCGTTCAATTTGTTTTTACAAGCTTTTAATCAACTTCTACTGTAGTGTATATTGTTTATTTGCTACTGTGGTAAGTAAATTATGTATGTGTCAGTGGCCAACTCTGGTGACAGAGCTTTTAGGCCGCCCGAAAGCCTCTACTTACGCTCCTATGGTTATGAATTTATAAGTTAAAATGTTTTTTTTTTAAAGTGATGATGATGTCCTGGCCGATTTCGGCTACAGCGACTGTGTGACTGAATAGCCATAATTAACTCTGACTTAACATAAACTAAATTTTATTTACAATATTAGTTAAGCTTCAGTCGGACATAAGAGTAGTAGAGTTCACTGTGATAGAGCTCGTCCGGGGAAGGACTACCACCATACCTATTTCTGCCGCCAAGCAGCAATGCTCGCATTGCTGTGTTCCGGTTCGAAGGGTATGGTTTCCGGTGAAATTACAGGCACATGAGACTTTCCATCTAACGTCTCAGGGTGGTAACACGCAAGTGATATTTATAATGTTGCACGCGTACATAGGCTACGGTAACCGCTGACCATCAAGTGGGCCGTACGCTTGGTTGCCACTTTAGTGGTATAAAAAAAAAAAAAAAACATCTCAAATGAATGCTTTATAGTCTAAGCTTATCATACTTTCCAAACTAAACTAAAGGAAAAAATAAAGGATACCTGCATACTTTATCCACACTGCGTTTGTATATAAGCTTTTTAACACTTAAAATAGCTAAGACCTATTTAAAGACTGAGCGTCGGCGATTTAGCGTAATCAAGGACGTTTAGCGAAATCAATCACAATTAGCGTAATACGATAAATAATGCTGGACAATCCACACAGCATCATCTAGCCCCAAGATAAGCTGCTGTTAAACAGAGCTGTGTTATAGTACTAGATGACTGATATATACTTAATACAATACAATACATAGATAGATATTTTTTATTATACATATAATATTTGTAGATCGTACAAACATTTGACCCGAGGCGGGAATCGAACCCGCAACCTCCGCGTCGCAGGCGGACCTGCGCCCGCTGCGCCACATCGGTCATCAAATAATATGGCCCCTGATTCTTATCAATATGTGTGTGTGATACTCGACACTAAGGCGCTTCTTATAAATTTCCTTAAAAATTCCAAGAAAATCAAAAGTTCAAGCGGGAAGTTCATCGTCAACATCATGCCAGGGAGAACCCTGGCAACATTAGGAAATGTTCCCCCTAATAGGACACTGGCTTGTAATGTGCCTGAAACCTCGAGCGAGAGTGATTGGGTCTTAATCCACCACGCGGACCTAATGCGGATTGGTGGTTCTTGGATAGGTATGCCGGTATCCTCACGATGTTTCCCTTCACCGTATGAGAGGACTGAGCATTGCGCAACACTCTAAAAGGTACAGTAAACTGACTATTATATATACCTAATCACAAATTAAGGAAGAAACAGTTATTTTGAAAATAGCATTATCTTGTTTGTCCATCTCAGCACTTAGAGCTATAGAGGAATAGAGGACGCTCAATTTGGCTACACTACAATCAAATCTGTTTTTATCGAAGTAAACGAAGTCTACCACAAAGTAAAGTACGTATTTGAAAAGGACGCAATCTTTTTACTCGAGCGGAAATCAATGAAATTGCGTGCCGAAAGGATCGCGGATCGCAATCTTGCAACGTTTACTGTTCCGTAGACGAAATAATGGAGTCCACATAGTGAAAAAGATGTTAGAAAAAGTTATCCTTATTGAATTCTTGAAATTTAATAACTGGGCGCAATCAGTAAATGTAGGTAATTTAAAAGCTAACTACATGACACAGTAGCTAAACTATTTAGTACCTTCGTGCGGTCAACGTGTGGCAGGCAACGATTCAGTAGGTGTTATCCCATCTGTCTTTGCATCTGTTTTTGCAATAAATCGCACTTTTATTTTTAAAAGTGCGATTGTCCTCTTGTTACTAAAAACCCTTTCAGTAACAAGAGGACAATCGCACTTTAACTCAAAAATAAAACTTCTGTCATTAACATAGAGACTGACTATAATATGACTATATTTATTCCATTTTGTTGTTTTGTTTGTTCGTACTTACTTACTTAGTTTAACTCTCAAAATTTAGTTTTGTAGATTTTCTTTCTATAATTATGTAAGTACTACTAGTATAATGTTTATTGTGATTTACCCGAGTATTAGCTGAAGCAGAGATCCCTCGCATCTACGTACAGGTCTCTACCTAGTTAGAGCGAGGAACTCAATGCAACACTGGCACAAAGATTATATATAGAAAATACCCAGAACACCCGGAACAAATATTTGTAGATCGTAAAAACATTTGTCCCGAGGCGGAATCGAACCCGCAACCTGCGTCGCAGGTGGACCTGCGCCCGCTGCGCCACATAGGTCGTTAATCGGTATGTTGATTAAGTACAAAATACCGAGCGATCCTCCGCAATACGGTATTTTTTTATGTTATTGAAGGTGTGGGAAAGAATTATATTACAACGATAATATGGTTCACACATGACATGCTAAAAGTAGGTCACGATAGTGTATACCTATTCATGTTCGTGAGCTATCTCATAAAGAAGTATCATTATTATAATACGGTTAAGAAATAACAATACCACTCATTATTTTAGTATTTTTCTTTGCGGCGCGGTTTGTAAGTAAGCATACAGGTTTCCTCACGATGTTTTCCATCACGTATGAGATGCGTGCGTATACATTAATTTGATTAAAATTCTTTATCATAAATAAATAAATAAATAAATAATGCTGGACAATCCACACAGCATCATCTAGCCCAAGGTAAGCTGCTGTTAAACAGAGCTGTATTATTGGTACTAGATGACTGATATATATTTAATACAACACAATACATAGATAGATATTTTTTATTATACATAGAAAACACCCAGAACACCCGGAACAAATATTTGCAGATCTTACAAACATTTGTCCCAAGGCGGGAATCGAACCCGCAACCTCCGCGTCGCAGGCGGACCTTCACCCACCGCGCCACATTGGTTGTCAACACCACTTGATCAACTGCTTAATATGTCAACATTCTAATACAAAAATCCATTAGTGCACGACAGGATTCGAGTCCAAGACCTTATGATCGGAAGGCGGGGTCACCACCACTAGATCACCAGTGTACGTAACATTATTATTAAACATACTTTTAGAAATTAGATCTTTCTTATTTTTATTAGTGCCTGTAATCTAAACGTCTCACTGGCTGAAAGAAAAGCACGGATCGAAGCACTGATGGTCACATGTCGAGCAGATGAACTAATAAACAAACAAAAGAATCTCTCAAAACACGTGTGGAGAAGTTCATGTGAACGCTCCGACACGACCAATTATGCTGTACCTTGTTATATCATGGCTAGGGTTGTCACTAAAACTTATAGAGAAAGAAGAAAGTACTGCATCACATTATTTTTAAACCGTTTTATTTAAATTCTACAGGAAAAAATAAAATGATAAAACTTTTACAAACCCAACCAACGAACTACGCAGAGCCGTTGGATCTAGAAACTAAAATCTTGAAATTTACTTCTTTTTATAGTGTAAAATTTTAGAAATCTTCTTAGAGTACATTAAGCAGGAATTTCCAAAATTCAACTTTTAGAGGACGTAGCGGTGAGATGAAGTATGTATAAAAAAAATCAACGCGGACTAAGTCGCGAGGTGTTCCACTAGTATCATTATGTTATTAATTTTTACTGCATAATTTTTACTCATTATAAAAAGATACCTTACCTATGTGATGTAATGTGACTATAGTTCCTACCTGAAAGTACCTAATTTTAACATTGTAGTGCCCCAGCCGAGCTCTTGATGCGAACAACTAAACAACAATAAGACTTATACAACCAACTTGAAGCAATAAATAAATATAAATATTTTTTTTACAGTTTTTGAAAAAAATCTCCAAACATACTATTAAACTTTGATCCTATACTGTGAGCGTGTATATTTAGTTGTAATTATATTTGGCACCTTGCGCCGTGGTGTCCCATAGATAAGCAAACCTCTTTCGGTCCAATACTCGCTAAAGCGCAGGCCACACCACCAGCTAGTGAGCGAGCAGCGGGTAAAGGATACGTGGGATACTAACGTAGCTTGTCTCTACAGTTGGCGGTGTGAACCAATGTATGAGAAGAGGTGAAACGACCGGCTTACCCGTAGGTATCGCTCGTTTTCACTCGCTCGGATTCGGCTTCGGAGCGCTCGTGACGTGGCTGGCTAAGTCTTTCTAACAGATCAACGAAGTTAAGCACTGTTCTACGTAGTCATCATTTGGATGGGTAACCGCCCGTGGCAATTTCAACTGAGCGCCCTCGTGCATCGGTGGGCACGTTAAGCGGTCGGTCCCGGCTTTTTCAAAGTTGTTAGGCCATGACAGAGACCTTCGGGCGGCTTAGAATCTGTCACCAGAGTTGGCCACTGACTCATACGAACTTACTTCTTACTTCTAGTGGTGTGACCTGCGCTTGATATACGACTATAATAATATAGCTCAGGTACTTATATAACACTTGTTTTGTATTTTAAGGTGTATAATTTACCAGTCAACAAGCGCCAACCCTGCAGGAACAGGGAAGTCGAAATGTCTTGGCACAAAGCCCAGCAGTTCGTAGTAGGAGATGACAGCTTCTGACAATGATTACGTGATAACTTTCGATGTCTGAGAATATCAATTTTAACCTTAACTATTTCTAATGTGTAATAACTATACATATACATATTTTAGGAAGGTTTGTACGTATATGTTAAGCGCATGTGCGAAGCAGGGGCGGGTCGCTAGTATCAATATATGTATAGCATATGTTACTCAAGGATAGTGTACCATTCTAATAGTGAAACTTTTTTTGAAAGAGGACTAGATGTTTTTAGTTTATTAATTACATACAAAAATACAAACCTTTCTTCTTTATAAATTTTAGTATAGTACATAAAGGTTATGAAAAGCTATTTTTGAAAATCACGGTAACCCAATTTTTTTACATTTCAAATATGAAGTAACGGCCTATTCACAGGTATAGCTTGTCGTTTCCTACTGTAATAGGTGCTTAAAGTACTTTATCTAACAACAGGTTTATGATGAAATAAAAACATGGCCTACTTCGTTAGTAAATAAAAAGACCTTGTTCTGTAGTTAGAGGTTCATTTATAAAGAGATTCCCGAAATTCCACAGTTAAAAGCCGTGCGTAGTTTTTGTTAAGGATATCTTATTTATTTTTTCATTGTGTTTTTCCTAAAGATAAATATTAACCAGATAATTTAAAATCACAAAGCTCAAGGCATTCCCGCCCGTATTGTTAGTATCTTTTTCTCTTTGTTGTAGGTAATGACCGTTGATAAGAATTCGTTTTGAATCCGCTACAGAGATCATTGTGCTTTACGGCGACTATTTAAATAAAACTTCTATGTTACTTATATCATCAAAAATGAGAGCAAAAAATAGCGTGAAAGAGTAGTAAACTTAACAGTAACTAACCCATATCCACTATGTTTTTTTTCGCGGTATTTTTGTTTCTGTTTGTGTGTAAAAACTTCAGCAGATGATATCCCCAGACGTTGCTGGACACCAGATCTCTCCCATAAAGAGCCACCATGATCAGCTTTTACCATCCACCGACTTCGTACAACCGGTACAATGTCATCGGGCCCGCGACTGGCGAGCGTTTATTCCCATTTGTTCCTTTGACAGTTCCTTTAAAGGGACAAATGAGACCTTTTCTTCCCATTAGTTCCTTTAATAATTTTGAAATTTAAAGGATCTAATGGGAAGAAAAGGACAAATGAGACCTTTTCTTCCCATTAGTTCCTTTAATAATTTTGAAATTTAAAGGATCTAATGGGAAGAAAAGGTCTCATTTGTCCCTTTAAATGAACTGTCAAAGGAACAAATGGGAATAAACGTTGGCGAGCCCTACACTTCGTTTTCCAGTTTACGTTCGCTATTTGAGAAAATGTATTCCCCAGCGGTTATCAGTTTTTAGAGCTTTAAGAAATGCTCACAGCCACTTCAATTTCTTAATTTCGTGAGCTGTCAAAACAGTATGAAAAAAATGATAACGTTCTTACGATAACTGTACCCAATATTATGAAACACGCATCGCATTGTGACGAAACATCCATCTAGCAATCAAAGTATATCTTTGACCGTTGTACGATATCTTCTTATGATGTGGCGATTAATATAAATGTACGAGTATTAATTCATCCGTTCCGACCTGCGGTTTTGGTAGTAATAATAAGATCAAGAAGAACCACTGATTAACGAATAAATTTGAGCCAATTGGTGCCTCTCTAAGCAAATAGGCATTTTCATCAAAGGACTAGCAGACGCTCGGCTCAGTGTCATCTATGCCTTGTCAGCTTACCACTTCGCACAAGACACTTCGGCGATACGTGTACTTAGATACCTACTTACTAAGGATTTGATTTCTCTGACGCTATCTGTTTTTCCTAAAAACTACAAGGCAAGAGTGAATATGTTTTCTAGACTAGACATTTTGTGCTTCATCCTCGGCCGCATTTTACATTACCTATTCAAGAAAAGAAAAAGATACAATAAAATTCCTTATAAAATAAAGGAACAACCGCTTTTAGTTCTAAAACGCTTTGCGTAACAAAGATTGCGAAAACTTTGTTACGTAAACGGAACTTTTGAGCATTCAAATCTACTAAGCCTAACTAACTAGTTAATGTAAACGATAACAATTAAAAGTAGAAATTAAACAAAAGAAAATGATGAGACAACACAACTGAAAAAGTTCATCGCATAGGACACGAAAAAGCTTTTATCTCGTTTTTATGAATTCCCAGATTTTTATCTTATGAGTAGTGTGTTCATTTTTTCACAATCCTGTGAAAAAAAGAACACACTACTCATACCCATAAGACTCATAAGGGTTCTTAGAAACGTAATCGTTAAAAATTACAGCCACTATAATCTGACGGTAAACGACCTTATACCAAATAGAATACAAACTTTCAAGGCTTTCACGTCTCTTGTGACTTTATAACAATGTCTCTTTTTCGATTGAAAAAGTCTGACAAATTATACCACTGATTTACTATAATTAGTAATATAAATAGTATTAAGCCTGAAACTTTCAGAGTTCGCTCCTAAGTAAACTCCAACACGCGTATTCAAAGTTATGCAACGAGGTTATCATTCGGATGGGTTACCATCAGTGGCAATAGACAATGGATGCGTTTCTCCATGATTTCCTTCCGTAAACATTATTCATAAACGTACCTACTTTAAACCACTGTTAGCTAATGTGTCTTGGAAATCCTCGTTTTTGTTCATTGATCAAGAATGACAAAAAAAGACAAAACTTAGAAAGCCGCTCTGCTTATAGTTTTCTTTATGATTATGATTTTGTTCCCGGTTTGACCGCTTTTTAAGCGGCCTATTTATACTAATATTATAAGGAGGAATATTATATGTATGTTTAGTATATTTGTTTGTTACGAATACACTCAAAAACTTCTAGTCCGATTTCAAAAAATATTTCACCATAGAATGCTATATTATCCCTAAGTAACATATTTTTTTATTAAACAAAATAAAATATGTACATAATTACATTACATTACAAAATATACAAAATACATATGAAACAGTTGAGCCATCTAAAGACCGTTACAAACGACCTATAGATAGCTCAACTGATCCAAATCACTACCAGTAGGAAGCGTTCCCAACATGCTGGCAGCATTGCCACGTTGAATGGCAATGCTGATACGTTGAGCCAGATATGAACCAGCCTTTGGATCACGCGTCGCTTCGACCAGACGCCCGGAAAGAATTTTGAAAACGCGGTGAGCCCCGGTACCCCACGGACCCAGGGTCTCGACTCCAAAAGGCTCAAATATGTAGGCAAGTAACATAGGCTATGTTTTTTACTAGCGACCTGCCCGACTTCGCACGGGTGCGGTTTCTTGCACCCGCGCCCGCGCAAAGCTGGGACGGACTGCTAGTTTTTTATAAAATAAATTCCACACGTGTAAAAATTTACGAATGACAGTGTTTTCTATTTTTCCGTAAAATTGAGTGACAATAAACATTTTGTAAAACAATCACGTATGAATGTATGGATTCACGCGGCATCGGCGCCTGATTTCGGCAGGTACGAGTGGATTATGCTGAGCATTTCCTCGCTGATTGAATTCAGCTGATTATATTGAATAGCCAAACGGCGTAAATGCGTATTTTATGTTGGGAACTTTTTTTGTACAATAATCAATCGACATTAACTCTATTCACTGTATCCTATCCTAATAATATTATAAATGCAAAAGTCTGTGTGTGGGTGTGTATGTAATGTTTGTTACCACGTATCTCCGTGACGGCTTAACCGATTGTGATGAAATTTGGATGTAGATGGCTTAAGTCCTATAATAACACATAGGCTAGATTTATCCCAGAAAATTTTACTGTTCCTGTGGGATAGCATAAAAATTGCAAAAACGCGGGTGAAGCCGCGCGGGTTAGCTCGTTTTTTATATAACTAATGTGGCAATCAAGTAAGTGGTTATCGTATTACTCTTGCAATATCAGGAATTTCATTCGTGCGCTGTCACCTTGAATTGTTAATCGCAAATGCCTGTAATTTCACCGGAAACCATACGGAGCAATGCTGCAGAAATAGGTTGGTAGTAGTCTGTACACTCCGGACGAGCTGAGAACTGTATCAGGTACTCATAATATTAGCAGTAAAGCCTTTAACATTAAGACACAGGCAAATATTTATTCACAACTTGGCACACCACACAGTAGTACATCGTAAAAGCAAAAATCAGAAAAATAAAAAAATATAATAAAACATGTAGCATGTGCCTCAGCAGCAAAAATGCCTTGACTCAGCATGAATGCCTCACTACATTTATTGCATTGAATTTCAAAATAAATTAACAACCAAGATTGTATGAAACTGCCAAATACGATTAGTAATTCGGTAGAGGTTGGACACTGCTGCACTGTTGAGAATGTCAATTTTATAAAATTCGTCTGTAAAAATTTTTCATTTTGTAAAATGGTTTTGTCAGCGTATTGTGTGTTTTATCGTTGAAGAGACTTGGGTTTACTCAGAGTTGAGAGGGTCATAACTATATAATCCACCACAAGGGTCAGCTACAAATCGATACATCTTGGGCTCTTCTTGCCCGGTTTGCTCTATTCCAGTAGTATTCCTGCGCTGGAATGCCAATCGAGTAATTAAACCGGCACTAGAAATTACCCATTCCTGCATTCTAGTGCAGTGACCATCAGTCAATCATTCATAAATTTTTGGAAGACTGGAATAATGTAAACCACGCATTGCAACACGTTGACGCGAGGAATTTACATGCTATTGTATGAAACTAATAAAAAAATAAATATTGGCGGACATTTTTACACAGTGCCATTTAGCCCCAAAACTAAGTGGATAACTGAAAGCTAAAAGTTATAAAAAAAACACAAAGGGAAATTATTACGAACGCACCGAGCAAACTTCCAACGAAAAACATCCGCTGCGGATGTTCTACAAGCGGATGTCCGCAGATTTGTCGAGAGAAAATTTATAATGTGACACTGTTTTTTGAAATTTATATTGTCGTGAGCAAATGCTTATCAATTTGTTGTCAGTAACATGAATGCACACCGCATTTAAGTTCCACTGGTCATGTTTCTAAGCTATTGTCTGACTGAATATGTGAGGCTTGACGCTGAGTTTTCTTTGTTTCAAACTTCTTACGGCAAGGCACCCTCAACAACGACGTGACGTCGCAACGCCTCGCTTCGGAAAAAACAAGATACGGATCAGCTGATACGATGTCGTTAAGGAGCCGGGGCGTACTCTGTGATAGCCTTGATTTGATTCTATTTAGTATCATTATTCTGTGACAAACAGTAAAAAGCACATAAACATTGTGCAAATAATTATTAGCATAATAAAAACATACTTTAAGTTTACAAAACAATTGCCACGGTTCATCAAAAAGGACGGGAGGACATCCGGTATCTTTCATCAATGATGCGCCTCGACGATAAAAGCATATTTCATCGAAATAATCTTTAATCGGAAATTAAACGTAGATACCTACACGTTTAATTTCCGAATTGATTAAAATTGGGCTCAACTTTGAAGCGACTCTTTTTAAGCATATTTTTTCCCGTTTAACTACTAAAAAAGTGTGGTTTTTTAAAGTACTGGTGTATAACGCGTTTAGATCGTCAACAGGACGGAAAAAGGTTGGCTCAAACATGCTTAGTTAACTAATGAATGTGTTTAGTTTTAGAGTGATTAAAGCAGTATGAAGTTGTAGCTATTAAACATTTGCCTACTCCTTTGGGAAGCACAAGTGAAGTTATGTACAAGAAAGCGGCTAGCGTCGATTGTGGCAGAACTTGTACAAAAGGAATGTATGGAACCCATTCTGAGTAATGCAAGCCGCAAGATGTATTGCTCGAAAGTTCTTCCCTAAGCTACGTTTCCACCAGTGTGCTGAACTGTGCGGGACTGTGATGCACAGTGACACAAATCTTTGTTCTGGTCGACTCACTCAAGCTAATCAAGGAACAAATCTGTTTCTTAGTGTGTATCTTCATCATCTGTATCTTAGGCGTGCAATGCTTTAGTTCTGCACAAATGTTCACAAACATTTTGTGCAACACATTTGTGCATTATTTCGATGGAATCATACTTTACACTTGTAGTTTTACAACGACAATCTCTCGACTTTAAGTGGAGCATGTTTACTACCAGTTCTGTTTTAGGTATCTACTTTATAATTCTTAGTCGCAGACATTCGCAAAAAAGGCAGTAAAATTGTTGAAACTTCTCACATTCAGTTACATTCTTTATTGCAGTCATAAACCCCTGACCTATTTACCTATTAATGTTTGGTAACGTAGGTACGAAACGAACCATTCGCTAATCTGTGAGTCAACAAGTTTATCCGTTTTACTTTCATCTTTCACTGGTTATTTTCTGACGTATATTTTTACTAATTTATTTTCATAAAGAAGGTCAGTGTAAATATTTTTGTAGCCACATTTAATAATTATTAAATTCGTTTTATTATTTTGTTCTAGTTTAAAGGTGAAGCTATTTCATGAGTGCAAGGTAAAACCTTGATAAAAAACCAAGCACGTAAAGTTAATTTAAATGAAATAGAGATAGCTCTACCTACATTATATTACTGAACGAGCTGACCCGCGCGGGTTAACCTGCGATTTTCGGTTTAGAGAGTTATTTATTATTTCTCTTAAGAAATTTACATTTCACTTTTAGGAGACTTATATTAACTTATGTTCTAAATTCTAAATGTGTAGAATGAGCGTGCGTGACTCATGGCACTATTAAGTAGGTACCTACTATGGCACAGCTGTGACTTTAGGTAGAAATTCCTTGACGTGATAACAGTGAATTGACCATAATAACAAGATACTGACAGTTTTACAGTTTTCATGCTATCCCACGGGAACGGTAAGTTTTCTGGGTTAAAAGTAGTCAAAGTGTTATTCCAGAACTTAAACCATCTGCATTCTACATCACAATCGATTATGTCGTCACGGAAAAACGTGGTAACAAACATTCACACACACACCCAGACTTTCGCATAAATGCGATGATAATAATAGAATAATATTATACATTTATAATAATAAATAAATAAATAAATAATGCTGGACAATCCACACAGCATCATCTAGCCCCAAGGTAAAGTGTTATGGGTACAAGATGACTGATATATACTTAATATATTACAATAACACATAGATAGATATTTTTTATTATACATATATAGAAAATAAAGATAAAATAAATAGATTAGCGCCTAGCTGGGTGGATAGAGGCATCATTATCGGAAACAGCAGATTAACGAATCTCCGCTTCGCTGACGATATTATCCTCTTTTCAACCACAGCTATAGAACTAGGCGATATGCTCGAAGAACTTAACCAAGCAAGCCTCGAGGTAGGACTCCGAATGAATATGAGCAAGACCAAACTGATGACCAATGGCACGAAGAGGCGGTTGTACGTTGAGGGCACGGAGATTGAATATGTCCATGAGTATGTGTATCTCGGTCAGATAGTTTCCTTCCAGGCGCAACAAAATGAAGTTGCCCGACGCACCGAGAACGCCTGGCGAAGCTACTGGTCGATTAAACATCTAATGAAAGGCGAACTTCCACTTTGCCTAAAACGCAGACTCATGGACGTGTGCATCCTCCCAATCCTCACGTACGGTGCGCAGACTTTGGTCTCTGACAGCTCAAGAAAGATACCAACTCGAGGTTTGCCAGCGAGCGATGGAGCGTAGCATCTTGGGAGTCAGACTTACAGACCGCATAAGAAACTCGATACTACGCTCCAAAACCAAGATTGTCGATGTCACCCATAAAGCGGCACAACTGAAGTGGGATTGGGCAGGGCACGTGGCTCGTATGCCGGAAGATCTTTGGGCCAAAATTACATCTGATTGGGTCCCTCAAACCAGACGTCGTCGCGGTAGATCTCGGAGAAGATGGCGGGACGATCTCGATACGCACCTTAAAGACTGGCCTACACTAGCCAAAGATCGAAAAGTGTGGAAGAAAGGGAGGGAGGCCTTTGCCCTGCAGTGGGACGATATGGGCTAAAATAAATAAATAAATATATGGGTATTTTCTATATATAGAAAATACCCAAAAAACCCGGAACAAATATTTGTAGATCGTACCAACATTTGACCTGAGGCGGGAATCAAACCCGCCACCTCCGCGTCGCAGGCGGACCTGCGCCCGCAATGCCACATCGGTCGTCAAATTAAGTAATATCATAGTTTTTTTTTATGTCATCAAGTGACAAGTCAATCAAGACGCCCCGCGCCTGATGTAAAGCACCACGCCTGACTAAACAGATGCAGTGCCACCCAAACCTTAAAGTTTTTAAGTATTTGCGTGGCACGGCACTGCGCTATCACCCCGAGACGTTGTTGTTAAGTCTTTTCGCCCAGTAATTTCACTTGCTACAGTGCCCTTTAAACCTAAACAAATATTGCTTGCACACTACTGCTTGGAGGTAGAATATCTGACACTGCGGTGGTAATGTATTTAGTTTACCAGTTTCATCTAGCTTCTCGCCCACGGTTTCGCTCGCATGTATGTACAAAGACAAAAATATTCCAATGTTTAAATTCAGATCATATATAGCTGTTACGGGATTGAGTTGAGATTGAGAGTACAAACAAACAAATATCCAAGCTTTCGCGTTTATAATAATTATTAGTGTAACAATCAACAGTTTGGTATTAGAGTAATGAGAATATTTTAAAACTATGAGTAGTACCAACCAAATAATTTAACAATATTTTTTGTGGAAAAAAACCAGTATTATTTTTGCATAAGTCCGAAACCTATTTCTTTTTAGATTTCGTAAAAAAGGTTTCTTTTGTAGCATAGGCATAATACAGACAATTTCTTTTTAACTATGTTAGCTTTGACCTTAATCCGGATTGTCTTCAAAAGCATATACTTACAGTGTGAGTGTAACCTTGGCTTCGTTTTATGTTTATTACATTGACTATTCGAAACCTTTCTTAGAAATCCTCTTAAAATAATATCAGTTTTAGTCAGAAGTATGAGAGGTGGTGGAAAAAAGTTCAGGATAGAGACGAATGGAAGTCCTTGGGGGAGACCTTTGCCCAGCAGCGGGAAACAGAAAAGTCAGAAGTAATATGAAAACTAGAGCCGCCAGAAGATTCCTTACCAATAACGTGTAACTTAGTAACGTGTTCTATACATGCCATGGCGTGAAATTGTAAAATTGTTATCCGTATCTGTGTATTCAATAGCGATAGTTTCGCTATTGAAAGGTTGACTTTAAAAAACAGTCAGACGAGCCCTAAAACGTGGCTCGACAACAACGATTCCACGCAGATATCGTAACCAGCCCGCGTTTGGTCATAGCGAATAAGACTCCTGATGGTGTAAAGTGGTAATGTTAGGCACCAGTTAAGTACCAATGGATTTTACCACTCGAAAAAATATATTCGCGTTATGCCGCTACTCTCAAACGGTGAAGAAAAACATCGTAAGAAAACAAGCACGTCCAAGACTTAAATTCGAAAGACATGTGCCACCTATCCGCAATGAGCGCGTGATAGATTATGGCTCAATCACTCTCGATTGAGAGTAAGCCAAACAGTGAGAATAGGCTGACACTTGATGTTAAGCGGGTACCGTAGTCTTTGTACGCTTGCAACATCAGAGATATCACTTACGCGTTGCCACTCTGAGACGTAACTAGATCTAAATACTCATGTGCCTGTAATTTCACCGGAAACCATACGCTTCGAACCGAAACACAGCAATAAGAGCATTACTACTAAGCGGCAGAAATAGTTATAGTGGTAGTTCTTCCCCGGACGAGCTAAATCAATAATAACTTTATTATATTATTATTGTTGTTTTAAATAACGCCTGAGATTGTTTTCACACCCTCCTTAAAAAAGTATAAACATGTACATTTTCAGTCTCATTTACAAGGATCTTTCTTTGGATCTCTGGATCAACAAACATGTTAAAATTGAGAAATAAATTACTCTTTATTGTACCTACTTGTTGATGTAATGTATGCTTTCTCGAAAAGTACAAAGCTATTTTGAAACTGTACCAAATCAGCGACGCGACTACGTCCTAAAATATGAAAGTCTTACTTATTATACAAGGAGAAAGTTTGAATGTTTGTATGTTTGTGGGGGAGTATCACGCCTGATATTTGAATTTGTAAGTGATTGAATTTGACATATGGTAAGCGTGACGTTAGCCAGCCTTCGTAGCGTCCTCAACGCGGGGTTGGTGATCGCTCTAAACGGCTGAAAGAATGAAGTAAACCTGAAGATGACGTCACACTTACGATGCGCATTCGGTACGATAACAGACAAATTGTTCGTGATCACAAAAATAGTTTATAAACCTTACGCTGTTCAAAATCTCATACAAATTGCTAGTGTCTCGATACCGTTACGAAACGCGCGTTATGTTTTTGCTAGAGGCTCTGTATGAAATTTGGCGCAGTCATAGATTAGTCTGGAATAGTATATAATTTTTTTTATCTCGGAATAAATTGGTTCCTGTGGGATAATAACTGGAAAAAATCGGTCGATATTTTTTTTTTGTATCAAATATTTTGGAAATAATTATTACGTTTTTGTTCGTTGCTTACAAAAAACCAATCCACGCAATGATAAATCTATAAACTGGTAACTAATGATATTTTACTGACACAAAACACAGTCATTTATCATTCGACCCACAATAGCTTTATTGAGGTTCGATCCTATACTCGTCCGCTGATGTAACCCACTTTGCACGAATCTCTCTTAATTTTGTTACCAAAAATCTCGGTCAAGCGATCTATTCACACGTAATAAATGGGGATTTATTACGCCAAGCACAGTAAGTGGTAGACGAACTTAATGGGCGCTACCTTTGTAGGAGATGGTCAAATCAACTCAAATTTAGTTATAGGGTGGCTGAAAGTATAGGGTAGCAATTTAGTTCACGGACTATCATCAGTATGATCATTCTCGCAAAACAAAATACTTGATGACCTGCAAATATTTTTCGTAGTTACGAAAAATAGTAGACTAGACGGTATTGTAAACCCAAAAGTTTGGATATTATGTGTATCTGTGGTACAATAATTACGGTGTGAACCAATTTGAATGAAACATTTCTGAACCTTAGCTTAAATACTCATTATACTATGGGCACCGCACGCGAAGCCACGAACAGAAGCTAGTAATTAACTGAAACCGCATGACATATTAATATATTAGTATGAAGTTTATTGTGTTCTTTTGTTGAGGGTTTAATATCTGTAATACGAATTTTTTTATTGCATTGTGACAGTAGATGAAGGTAGATCCGGCTGGCACAAAATCTAGTAGTGGTGTGATAGAGAAGAGAGAGAAATGACTTTACTCAGCAGTTGCTGTTACTGGCTAATTAGATAGATAAAATTTATGGTTTGGTCTCCTTTGAACCACCCTCTATCGTATTTCCTTGAGATATTAATCTCTAGTCTCGATTACGCGACAGAAATGAATAAGAGCTGTTCCCAAAAGTTGTTATTACGTGAGAATCTGCGGAAAAGCATTCTTGCTGATTTATTTCACTTTACCTTTTGCGATTCGGCAGACCCTGAGGCAACTTTTAATGTGTGTTGTAAAACGCAGAAGTTTGGGCTGTAAAGGTAAAATTCGTTTCATGACCGAGATTTACGACATGCGAAAAATCAAATAAAGCGAATTGGTGCCGCCTGATTCCGCTGATTGGTAGGAATAATACGTCGCAAATTCGATACTCTCCATGGATCTGTCAATTGGGCTACAAATCGAAGAGTTAGGGACGACTGAAGTTGATAGATCGCGCCACTAAAGATTGCGTCTGGTGGAAATCAAGAGATCGCTACTTATTACATATGTTGAGTGTTGAGCTTGCGGTGAGCTTGTTACCCAGTGAGTTTTACAGGGAGGACGTCTGAAGCTATTGAGTATCAAGCCGACTCACAGTTTATTTTACGCATCTTAACTTATATAGCACTATGAGTTTTACCAGGTTTTACACACCGTACTACACGACTATCACTGATGAAGCCGTGTCATGCACCGTTGTCTCAACTATAACAATTTTCAACTATATTGCAATAGCGTTATTATAAAGAAACTTATGATCCGAGAAAAAGCTGTGAGTCGGTCCGATGCTCCAAAGCGAAAACTTGCAATACGGCTTCTGATCCAATTGTTTGTTCAGCTTGTACTTACCACACCGAAGCAATCTAAGACTATCCACAAATCAATCAGAATGATCGATAGTTGACTTTCTGCCAAACTGGGAAATTGAGTTATTGACCAACTTTACCCGTAAGTTGATTGAAATTTAAAGGTCCTAAAGCTTGGTCCCTTGGTAACGAACTTTACTTATTGCTCCAGAAACGTCAGTTACATTAGAGCCACCTCTCAAAAAGAGAGATTAAATAAAATTCAGGTTAGAAAAAGTACTTCAAATACCTACCAACCTAAGTGTAATAGAGTAGATAGGTTAGGTTGTGGTGTGATAGAGAAAAGGGATAAAAGTTGGAAGGGGCCTTTGACAAAAAAAAAGGAAACAGGTGGTGTCGATGTCGTCGTGTCGAATATAAATTAAAAGTTTTATAATTTTTATATAAAATAAAGTCTTAAATTACTGCAAGTAATCTAGTATTACTTACCATTTATTTTTTTACAAAATAATAAAAAATATTTTTTTCTCGTAAATGATGAAGTATAAATGTAACTGGGATAACATAGATAATAACTGATTAACACGTTAGCTGCGGCACCAATTTTTGCATACTTTCCGTTCCTGCGGCACGAGGTATAATCGGCCCGTACCGTGACCAGACGTTAGGGCGACACGCGGTCTATTAGACCCCACCTCCTTTTACAGACTAAAATCCATTTTCTGGCGCGAAATCAAAGATAAATGAGAATTTTGGTCCTTATTGATATAGACAGTGAATTGATGAACCCTAATCCACCGTCGCCCCGGGATCTGATGGCTAGTTTAGGAATTATTAGCAAAACAAAATATGGGATCTTATACACCTCGTAACGCACTGAAATAGGGCAAATTTTCGCTGCGATTAGTGATGGGAAAAATAATATCGACGTTTTTAAACTGTCTTAACTACGCAACGACTTGACCGATTTTGATCAATTATATCTCATTAGATCGTTTTAAGGGCAAAACCTGGCAAAACAACACAAAGCTATCAAAGGATACATTTTTTTTTAAATAATCTAAATTGTGCTTGAAGGCGCCATAAAGAAAAAAAAACCGGCCAAGTGCGAGTCGGACTCGCGCACGAAGCGTTCCATTCTATACCATTAAGAGGCACCTATTACAGACTTATTATTGGAAAATAATGGATTACGGTTTATGCATAAGGTTTATCTTTCTATTTGTATATGAAAATCTTAATGCGGTTCACAGAATAGAAAAAAAAGGCAACCAGAAGTAGAAAAGAAACTGTCCTATTTATTCTGCCTCGGGCTTTAAAAATACAATTATTAGAACTTGAATTAACATTAAAAAATCAGTATAAATATACTTTTTTTATAAAAATCTCAATATATATGTTGTACTTATTTATGAGTGTTTTTCATTGAAACAGGGTAGACAATAAGATTTTTTGCACTGAGTGCACTGAGTCAAAATCTTTTTGAATTTTTAATCAGCTTCACGAGATGGTAAAAATGTGCGTAGTTTTTGGTAAAAAACCAACACATCTTCTCCTTTTTTCACACTTTTCGACAACACTGGTCGCGGGAAGCTCGCGTTGAGTGCGGTACGAGGTCAGGGGGGATATGGGACGTTTTAGCCTCGTTCCGCACTGCATTAAAATTATATTAATTCAGTGCGGCACGAGGCCTAAGACATCCGGTACCAAGGTAGGTACACCACCGAGTCCGGAACCATTAGTGATCTCAAATATATATTTATCTCTTTCCTACACTGGACCAAACCAAAGCTATGCCATTCGCACGACAGAGAAATTCACTTTTTTGCTTGCCGCACCACAGGGAAGTTGCATCAGGGGTGATTTAGGCCTCGCTTCGCACTTAACGTGTTAAGTAATTATCATCATAGGGACTCGAAGACAATGATCGTAAAGTCCACCATTAGAAGGTTATTAACATAAGCGTTAACCACATAATTAGAGCGCATAATAATATAGGCAGTGTTAACCGGCCGATTACCGTTTATTTTAGTGGCTAAATACTCAACAAAATAAATGGTAAGCAAGCATCAACGAGGTTAAAATTAGGTTGTTAAAAATAAAGGTGTTTTTCTGAAGGCAATTGCAACATTTAAAACAATTTGTAAAGTTTTTATATAAACTTCATCATACCGCTAAACAAACAATACTTTTTACTCTGTACCATGTGAATGAAGCCGCAGGCAAAAGCTTGTTATTCATAATATAAGAAAACACACTATCATCAATCACCGTATTTTGTTAAACTGTTGAAATTAACAAAATACATTGTTATTTTTCCCGTAGAATTTTTTTTTCGCAATTTCTAATTGGTAATCAAAAGTTTGTACCTAATTATTTTTCCGTCATGAAGCAAATTACAAGTTAAATTATTTTCTGGCATAAAAATTATATTATCGCTTTCGTCTGGTGGTGACAAAGATCGACTATAACGTAGGTACTCGACTTTAGTTTTTAACTATTTCTCTCATGTTAATTAAGTTTTTTAATTATTAAATCCTTTTTTTGACAGAGTGTTTGATTAAAGTAACAATTTCTTTAAATTCTTTAATAATATTCAAATTATTTTATATAAATACCTTACTTGTTCATTAATATTAAAATCGACTTACAAAAACACAATGCGCAGCACACAAATTGTATTTTTGTATTAACTGTTCTCTTAGCTTACTAAAGCAAGTGAAAAATTGTGTATAAAGTACTTACATCTACTTTGCCACAAAACTTTGACAGCCCAGAAGGCTCTAACTTCTAATACACAAATTTCCACTGCTGGGATACTTCTGGTGTGCCGGCTGTCATGATGTAATAATATAAAAATTGTAGCGTTACTTGCTGACTGGTTGAATAACTGACAAGCAACGTACAATTTTAAACAACTATATCAAAACTCAACGCGGACAAAGTCGACGGACGTTCCACTAGTGTTGCACTGCATAACTATTTTTCATAACCAGAGGCACTGCTTACCAACCGTTGTAATATTCCATAAACATTTCATGATGTAGGCATTTCCATAATAATAGTGCGTCTCTTCTTTATAGCGGCAGTAGACAGAGTCAGAAAATAAATGTGAATTTTCTTGTTAGTACACAATTTACGCTTTTTATTACCGTAGATAGCGATATATTTTACAACACGAAAGCTGTTTTACCCTTTATGAAAACCAGAGAAGCAATTATTTAATTCGGTTGCAACCGATTTCACTGGGTTTCAATTAAAAAAATTTGAAAAATGTTGTATGAATATGACAGTTTATTGACAGTTTGCTGGTTGAAATCGGATTGCAACCGAGTCACGGAATCTATTTTATTTTTATGATAGTTATGTATAAAATATGTTTAAAAATGTGTCCTAAAATAAGTAGGTACTTATATAACAACCATGCAAACATTTTGTCCCGCTGGGGACCAAACCTCAACCTATCGCTTCCCAACCGGTCACACACCACGCCATCGGGGTCGTCAAAGATGCTTTCAATGCCGTGCCACATCTTTGGTAAAAAATAAATAAACAAAGAATGAAATGTATCATCGCGCCTAAACTCCTTTAGGTATCTTTAAACAAAAGAACTAAATCGAAAACACTTTTGTGTGTGTACGCAGGCAGACCCACTTTCACTTTTGTTTGATTTTACGAGGGGTTTTGTTGCTGATTCTTAAGAAAACTCTGTATTGCTCTTAAAAGTTTAGCATTTGAGTAGTAACTTGTTGGTGTAGAATGTAAGTATAAAATATTTTGCCTGTGATTTCGCGTGAAACTCGGTAACCGTACTTTTTCGGGATAAAAAATAACCTATCATATTCCCGGTTATCGATCTATTTTGTTAGTTTAGACAGAGACAAATGGAAAAACTTGGGGGAGACCTTTGCCCAGTAGTGGGAAAGTATAGGTTAAAAAAAATGGTTGTCAAGTTATAGAGGAACATACATCCATGTTTGAATTAAACAAACATCTTAGTTTCGCATTTATAATATATCAAGTTGTTGCCTGCGACTTTTCGCGAAGACCTTTTTTCCGGAATAAAAAGTAGCATATGTGCTATTCCCGGTCATTTTTATATTTATGTTTGAATTTTCAAATCAGTTTAGTGGTTGTCCAGTTATAAAGGAACAAGCATCTAAACATCCAAACTTTCGCATTTATAATATTAGTGTGATTAATGTGGTAGGCAACCAATTAAGTCAGACGTCTCCTGCAAGTTTGAATACCTTTTCAGCTGTTACACTCTTGCCAGAATGGTCGTTCTCGTCAAAAGGACAGGAAGTATTTGTCAGGGGCGGATGTGATTCGCCTCACGAGTCACGATATCTCGCCATTTGTCTCGAATGGTGGAAGAAAATCCTACAAGTTGTTTACTAGCATACAATGTGAACTTTTGTCATTTTGCCACTGTTTTGTCACTGCAACATTTAGACACCTACACATTCGCCGAACCATTTGGACGTTCAGTCATAATGTTCAAAGTCAAAAAAAGTCTATGAATTTACGCCCGTTCCACGCGCCCCAGCGTCCATAGGCTACGGTAACTACTTAACATCAGGTGGGCCGTATGCTTGTTTGCCACCTTGGTGGTAGGTATAAAAAAAAAGGGGGCAAGTTTTTAGTTGTACTAGAAAGGTTTATACAGGCACAGAAGTTGAGCGGTTGACACTTGCCGCCCGTTCCCCGCTCCTCGCATACGCCCCGCACCCCTACCAACTCACAGAGAAACGTCAGAGTCATTTGGTTTCCCACAAAAAAGGATTATAATAGTATCTCAAGAGTCAAAACAATATGCAACGCCCACTCACCACTCACATCTCACTTAACCTATGCTCCGTATAGTTTATGAATTCAAAAGTATTAGTGTATCGTTTTTGTTGAAAGGTTACACATAATTATTCATAGTCTGAAAGTTTGTGAAGCAAATTATTTAATGAGATCTTTTTTATAAAGTACTAGCTGATGCCCACAACTTCATCCACGTGGAACAGGAACAAAGGAACCGTATGTTCTATGATAATAATAACCTATTAGCTATTCCAGGATATAATCTACATTTTCCGTACCAAATTTTATTTCAATCCGTTCAGACGTTTGGGCGTAATACTTCCCTCCCACAAACATACAAACATCCTTTCCCATTTATAATATTAGTAAGATTTAATTTAAAAGGGCAAATCCTTTAGAGTATTTGTTGATCTAAATTTTTATTTTTAAATTGAGCTAAAAGCTATGGTGTTTCGTAAAGCGTGAACCCTACATAATATGTGTGTAGGTATGTATATAGAGACATACATGCTTCCAGGCGCCCGGAAGGCGGTCTCAGCAGGATATGCAAACAGCGTCCATTAGCCTGAGGCTCGAAGACATTTATAATGTGCGTACCATTGTGCGTTTTGGGTCAGACAACGTTTTTTATACATGGTATTTAGTGCATAACATTCAAGGGTATATAAGGGTCAATAGGTTCCACACACAAAAAAAAAATCATCTGTTTTTTTCTTAAAAATCTACGCTACGGAGCGCGCGCATTTGAATATTATTATTAGTCTTGATTAGATAAATTTATCTAGTAATCATTTGTTCAAATAAAATTATCGATTAAAGTGCACTTAAGTTGGATTCGACCAAACTCGAATTGACACTATTCTCTAAATAAATCGTAGTTATTCGCGAGTAAACTGACAGTTTACTTGTATTTCACATTTCTTATTCCGCGGAATAGTTATTCCAGAAGTTGGTCGAATGCACCTTAGGAAAGAAATCATACTCGTACGACAAAATTGTATCCTCCTTGACGTATCCGTCAACGTCGAAGCATCATGTAAGTATAGTTCGCACGGCGGATCTAGGCTTCCGTGAAGTTAGTCGTTTGTGATGCGCAAAGACAATTTAGTTTGAAAAAGCTCCATTGCGCATCGAAACGGCTAACTTCACGACGGCCGAGATCCGCCATGAGAACTATAAGTGCGATCTGTCACCTCATCGAAAAAACGGTCACCTTGTGGAGACAGATGGGAATAATCCAGATTTCTAGTGCGCAACAAACGTATTTATGATCTGCTAATATCTGTATCGGGTTTCGGTTCTATAGTACTAAATAGTAGGTCGTAGTTTCTGATAACAACGACACAGCAAATTCTAGTCTATTGTCAGAACTAAATGTATATATGACTAATAATAACAATAATAATAATATAATGACTATAATCGCCCTCTTTGGTGTTATGTTATGTCAACCACTGCATTTTGTATAAAAATAACTTTACGCAACTACGCAAGTGAAGTCGGTGGGAACTTTCACTAGTATCTCATAATAGAACTTGATTAGACCAATTTACATTAAATGAATAGTTGATATTGCAGCGCTGGGTATCTTAATTACCTAGGTCTTCTGACTCCTTTGATCACAGTAATTGGAACGGGATTCTAACTGAAAAAGGTTTCATTCTGTGGTTATATAAAAGTAGAAGCAGCTTTAATACCATTTTTGCTCCTAATAAAAACATATAATTGAAATACGTAGCTGTAAAAAAATTAAGTCTTTATGAAAGTACTTATTTATGATTTTTTAAAGTATCTAGGTTAAAACTGGTTCAAATAAATTTTTAAGGCTAGATTTCAAGTTCAAAGTAAAACTAGAGTATACATAAAATGTTTTTTTTTTTGTAAAATATGTCAAGGTAAATCGTAAAAATATTATTTAAAAAGCATGGAAGCGTAGAAAACTTTTATGGCATTTTTTTAAAAGTCGACTTTAAAAAAATGCCATAATGCTCACATTGTAAGAGAGTCATAAAGCATATAGCTGTTCTAGCCATGACACTGAAATACCGCGATACCAAAAAACCGCGGTTGAAACCACGGGCGCAGAGATATCAGTTTTAATATGGCGTCAACACGAGCGAGTATACGCCTATAAAGACATTCAAATGGCAAACAATATTTCATTAACACTGCTCTCGACCTAAAAACCAAAAACCGGGTCACAGGGAGACGTAAACCAGCCGTGATTAATAGGGGGATGTGAAGAAGGATATTGTAATGGCGTGTTATTTGTCAAACGTTTGTTTGATTGGTCTATTTTTGTGACGAAAACAAAAATATCCCTATCTTCCAATAGACTAGTTCATCTCGTAGTTAGGCCATACCACAGAACAGATATTAGTACTACGTAGCCATACTCACGTAAACATACATGCTCTATTTAGAATGTTCTAAAAGTATTAATAAAAGATCTGTTAGCATCTATTTGCACTTTCGAATTTTTGTATGTTGAATTAAAATTTAATTAGGAATGCGCTTCGCCCCATATATAATAAAAAACCCCAGTATTTTGCTTGTTTTTAATAAAATTAGACCAATTATTTATGGACTGAAGGTTTTCATAAATATTGGTAGGTAGGTAGATGAGCACTGGTAGTCTAGTAGTAGTACCCTGCCTTCCAATCCTAAGGTCGTGGGTTCGAATCCGGTCGTGCACCAATGGATTTTTTACTACGAAAAATTGATGTGCGCAATGCCAGTGCTCATACGGTGAAGGAAAACATCGTGAGGAAACCGGCATGTCCAAAAACTAAAAATTCGAAAGACATGTGCCATCCACCAATCCGCATTGGATCCGCATGGTGGATTAAGACCCAATCTCTCTCGCTTGAGAGTAGGCCAGTGTCCCAGTAGTGGGAACATTAGAAGGCTGTCATGATGAGGTAGATACACCATCATCATCATCAGTAGTGGTCTACGCACTTACGTGTCTTTGGGTCTCCGAGGAGTCCTATTTCAAAATCAATTGTATTTTTGAATACTACACCCGCCACTTCGTCCGCGTGGAACTCGGGAAGCGAATTTTGTGGAGTTATAAAGTAAAATTAGTATGTAAAAATTGCCTATGTTCTATACTCGGTCATATGTTTTTAATTTCAGCCAAACCCGTTCAGTAGCTGTCGAGTACACACATTCAAACTTTGGCATTTGTAATATGATTGTGATTTTTTATGCAACTGTGAAGCCTACGTATAGTAGTAGACTTTTTTGGACTGGGGCCCAACCATGAACTCTTATAGCGATTCAAATGAAGACCTAAACTAAATTGTCAAAAAAATTTATACCATGACATGATTGTCTAATTGATATCATGGTACAAAATTTTTTGACAATTTAGTTAAGGTCTTCATTTGAAACGCTATAAGAGTTCATGGTAGGGGGGCAGATAATGATAAAAGCCTTTGTAAAATTATTTGAATAATTGAAATGAAAAGGAGTTTTGCATTTGTAATTTACACAGCCAATAAACCTTCTATTCGATAGAGTAGACGTAAAGACCGTGCGTACAGTGTAGTTGGAACTCTACTGAGAAAGACGTCGGCAGTGATTATTGCTCGTTCGTACAAACACATCGTCA
Source organism: Colostygia pectinataria (assembly GCA_951394395.1). Classification (NCBI taxonomy): domain Eukaryota; kingdom Metazoa; phylum Arthropoda; class Insecta; order Lepidoptera; family Geometridae; genus Colostygia; species Colostygia pectinataria. Next base: position 9,664,209 of record OX596362.1, read on the forward strand.
TTGTCATGACGTCATAGCCGCGAGTGCTAATGACTTAGAAACTCTGCAGTAAAACCAGTAGACATCTAAGTACCTACCTATATTGTTATACATATAATATTTATGTTGCTCTATACCCACGCGGTTTTACTCGCGCGAATATTATTTTACAAAAAGAAACCAGAAACATTCACGCAAGTGCCAACGAGATCAAAGTTACAGCTCAATCTCAAATCTCAAACAAACGCATACTGATGAACATTATTCATTTTAATAAATTATATGGCCACCTAGTGTATTGATGGATGGGTTGTCTTTAAAATTTTCATTTAATTGTGATGCTTTATTATGCTTTTCTTGTCCATTTCAAATAGAAAACTCTGAAGTTGCTCGACCAATTTTATTGTAACCCATTGATAGCCTCAAGATCAGACGAGTGCGGGTATCAACTTAATTCTTTGAACCTGAAGTAACACTTAAGTAATTACCTTTAACTAGGTGATAGCCTATTTCAGGATACTCAAATTTATAAGACGATTAGGATAAAACCATCCGGCAATAGGGATTGTTCACTCAAGCTCTACTTAACACCCCCTCTTTTTGTCCCTAATTGAAATCATCTCTGGTGCCCACTGGTTTCTGTTTCATGTCTTTGAGTCGTTTGTAACAGTACATTTGAGTATAATAGACTTTGAAATACGATTTTATGTTATTCCTCACAGGGTTATAATATGACAAATTATGAGCCCGTTCTATCACAGTAAATAGATTTTATAGATCTTTGAAATATGAAATACTTAGTTAAATCAAGCGTGACGTTGTGAAAATCTAAATATACTTCGTTAGTGGAACGCCCCTTTGAACGCGCTGACTTTTCCATAGAAAATTATTTTTCCAGCTGCGTATTCTGGAAGTTGGTTTTTGGAAATTCTTTTCTTATGGCGTTACTAACTGACTATTAATGCATTGATTTCGTATAATAAGGTACCTTCTTTCTAATTGTTACAGCTGACTGAAACCGAAGCCTAGAGAAGCTTAGACCCTTATAGAATTCTTATCAACAGAGCATTCCATTGACTCATGAACTTACTTTTATCGGGAAACATTGTTGCACCTACACGTTCCCCTCTGTCGAAATATATGATCGTAGAGCATGCGGCATTCATTGTGCTTGTTTTGTGTCCAGCATTTATTGGAATGTGGCGCTTGTACAGACGTGATGGGTTAACGTAACATATGTGAATATATGCGCTGCACGTGCTACCTCGCCTTGCCCGAAAAATAACCTAAAGAAACTAGATGTGATGTGGTGCCACCAGCTATAAATGTTGTATTTATTTAAAGAATATAGCAGCTCGTCCGGGAAAGGACTACCACCATACCTATTTCTGCCGCCAAGCAGTAATGCTCGCATTGCTGTGTTCCGGTGTAAAGGGTATGGTTTCCGGTGAAATTCCTGGCACATGAGGCTTTCGATCTTAACCTCAAGGTGGCAACAAAAAATGGCGAGTGATACCTCTGGTATTGCAAGCGTCCATAGGCTGCGGTAACCGCTTACCATCTTGTGGGCCGTACGCTTGGTTGCCACTTCAGTTGTATAAAAAAAAAAAACACCGCCTTCGTATGCAGAACGAAGATGTAGTCACGCAAGTGGTGTGTCATGGTCTCATACGTTTCCATAATAATATATTATATCACATCGCAGTGGCATGTGCACATTCTGGTATACGTCTACTCGTACACTGGCAGTCAGTGTACTTTGGCCTTCAATGCTCTAAGCTTAGATTATAGGTTTTAGTGACCTGAGAACTTTCATATTATATATTTTACTCTTTGGAACCATCTACCCTTTTAGGTAAATACGAAACAAAATATTTCGTACACTAACCTTATAATATAGAACAAAATTATTTTCAAATTTGTACCTAATTCAGCACCAACCTACACTGAATTAGGCAATCTAAGATTGCAGAATGAAATGAAAGCGTCGAAATTTCAGTTTGCTTTCCTACAGCGCTGAAAAAGGCCTATAATACTCGTGGTTGGTGTGCAAAAAGACTTTTATCCAAAGTATTTTTCTTAAAGTACCTAGATATGTATGCTTCGTTATTAAAGCTTTAGACAGTTTATACTATAGTTACTATACCAACAACCTTTCTGCGGTTAGCTTTACATATTTTATATTTATGCACGATTGTACTTTTCATAAAGATTTTATGGACACTAAAGTGCGAGGTACGAAATTTTACACTCATTTTTTGGTGAAATCCAAAAAAAAATGATCTACAAAATTAAATCAGTTCATAGAGTTCATAAATAAGGTATGTTGGCATCGTGGTTTTAAAATTAAATGTTTATTAGTCTGGTGTGAGGGATTTTTATTACAAAAACAAACCGAAGTTTAATTAAAATTAAAGTCCGAACAAAATTTCGCAATGATAAATGTTTTTACGATATAATTATTATTTATAAGTACCTACATAATACGAGTAGATCAAGTTGAAGGCCTAGCCTATGATTGCGTATTTCGAAAATAAAACCACTTAACTAAAAACCATCCACCAATCCGCATTGGATCCACGTGGTGGATCAAGACCCAATCACTCTTGTTTGAGAGTAGGCCAGTGTCCCAGCAGTGGAATGATTAGAAGGCTGTCATGATGATGATGCAAGCTGGATCACTCGTGTGAAACGGCTAAGTTAATGCAGGATCTGCCTAATATTCAATTTTCGGAAACGCTTTACTTTCCTTTAGGGTCTTGATGTCAGAGGTCTGACGTGGGTGCCGGGTTGAATCGAATGACCCGCGTGGGTCGCTAACATAACCCTTCGACCAGCTTCTCGTTTAAAAAGCAGATTGCCGGCGCCTATAAACCTTCAAAATGCTGTGCAAACATAATGCAAACACGTTGCATCAATGGAAGCAATAGTGACCACGTCATCATTGGCAATACGCATTGACTGTAAGCTTTTATTTTGAGACTTTGCAATATCTGTAAAGAGAAGGTATTACAGCGTATATTTCAATGTTATTATAATATGTCATAAAGTTTCTAATACATCACTAAAGTGATAATTGATGTGGTTGTATTTCAAACCGGTAAACTGCGTGTATTCCCGATGTCCCCATTAACCGTGTCCCCGTTAATGGGGACAGTGGGATTTTAATAAAATTATTAAAAACATTCCCATTGTCCCCATTGTCAATAATATATTAATGGGCACAGTAACATTTAAATTGACGTCTGAACCAGAACTTCGTGTGATACACAGCCTGCCTTTTCTCGCCATTTTCCATCTTAGTCAGTCGGCCTACTAACGCAGATCGATTTCTTGTTTACATTGATTGAATGATTTGCTCGATGCCCCAAATGTCTATTGTTTTCACAGTGTAAATCTGAGATATTTACATCATAAAGGTTGGGGTAGATGTAAGGGTAGTTATGTTCCTTGGGGTAGATGAATCGCTCCGATGAGAGATTAACGCGCCACAAATAAGGAGAAGAAGAAGAAGAGAGATCAAGGTCACCTCAACTCGAGAGGTTCAGTCGTTGGCAAAATTGTGACAAATAAGTAAGAGAGTACCTACCTACTTAAAACAAAGAAGTAAAGTGTCTTTACGCACACTACTCAATAATCCCAGCGACGCGGCGACGTAGCATTAGCGATTAATTTGCATAGCTGCGTGGATTGCTTTATAAATACGACCGATGTGGCGCAGCGGGCGCAGGTCCGCCTGCGACGCAGAGGTTGCGGGTTCGATTCCCGCCTTGGGTCAAATGTTTGTACGATCTACAAATATTTGTTCCGGGTGTTCTGGGTATTTTCTATATATAATAAAAAAATATCTATCTATGTATTGTATTGCATTAAGTATATATCAGTCATCTAGTACCCATAATACAGCTCTGTTTAACAGCAGCTTACCTTGGGGCTAGATGATGATGTGTGGATTGTCCAGCATTATTTATTTATTTATTTATAATCACATAATTCATTTTCATCACCTGAAATCCGACGACGCATCGGCATGGCCAAAACAGCTATGAACCAATTAACCAGAATATGGAAAGACAGCAACATTCGTAAAAATACAAAAATTCACGTGGTACGCACCCTTATTTTCTCTATTTTCTTGTACGGCTCTGAAACATGGACCATGAAGGCCACTGATCGGAAACGAATTGACGCCTTTGAAATGTGGTGTTGGAGACGTCTCCTGAGAATCCCATGGACGGCCAGAAGAACTAATGTCTCCGTATTGAAAGAGCTCAATCTTTTACGTACCAAACGCTTGTCTTCTATTTGCCTGCAACGAATACTCCAATACTTCGGACATGTTGCGCGAAGAAACGCTGACAATATGGAAAAGCTCATCATCACAGGCAAAATAGAAGGCAAAAGACCGAGAGGAAGGAGCCCGAAACGATGGTCTGACCAGGTGTCGGATCAGCTTGAGACACCCGTCAACGTCGCCCTCCATCAAGCCGAAGACTGTGGTAGATGGAGGAAAACTGTAGATAGTGTCCTTGCACGGAGTCACGATCCTCAACTATGGGGAACCGGTTAAGGAGGAGGAATTCATTTTCATAAAATGCCTGTTGTTTATATAAAACTGTTTAATTGAATTATCACCTTCTCTAGGTCTTGATTTACAGCACTATTGAAATTCTAAACCTAATAAATTATAATGGTCTCTAAAAACTCATTTAAGTAAGGCTTATGTTCCCTGATATTGCGAGAAACTGAAATGTTTGCAAGTTGTTATAAGTCAAACAAATCGGCCTATTTACTCTCTTTATCGCGCTTTGCAAATGGCTAATTCTTATTTTTGAATAGTTATGATATTAGGAGACTTTATAACAAAGTTTTACTTTAATTACGAGTACCCAGGTTATTTTTATCGGCAATATTTAGTAATCAAAAATAAAATATTAATATAAAATAATTATTTGGTATCATAATAAATTACTTAATGGTGTCGATTCTGAAAATTTAAAAAAATGCATTTAAAAAGTTCAGTGCTTGTTAATCAATGATAATCATAATATTATTTTGTTCCAAAGTTCACACTTCTCATAACCTTAATATGATTCGTCGGTAATCAATTTCACTTAAATATCTGTGCAAACAAATTTAAGTATCATGTTCAAGTTTTAACAAACTTTGTATAATAATTACTAAAACTATAGTGAGTTAATACACGCATTAGAAAAGTTTGTTGTGTTACTTTCCATTTTAATAACCGAGCGTAGCATTACAAATTAGTTCTGCTACAATTGATAATTTTAGGAATGCATTAACAAATAAACAAAATTAATTTATCTGTACAGATACGGCGGCAACAGTGGAACCTGATAACTGCTTCCTGAGCAGCTGTGACCTGATAACCTCGCATCGACAAAATGCGCTATCTGAACACCATTACCAGTCTCTTATTGACACAGCGAGCCGAGTTCTGGGATAGTTTGAACAGTAATCAGTCGCGGTCGAGCCCAGCGCGCGTATTCACCTAAACATGAACGAGATTCAAACTTTCGCGTAAACTTCAAAAAACAAAGATGATAGTTACTCACTTTGTCGACGGATGATGATACGGCGAGTAAAATGGGTGATCTGTTTCCGAGTATACCGAAGAGTACGTTCGCGAGTGAGGTAGAGAGTAATTGGAGTGAGAGGGTGCTGGGTTTGGACGAGTACAAGTCGGACGCGGAGCTGGCTGGCGTGGATCTGTTCAAGGACTACCCTGAGTCACTGTTGAAGTTCGCATCGGCTTGCTGTGTGCTGTTCATGCTTGTTGGAATCCCGGGGAATCTCATCACTATCATCGCATTGGCACGCTGTAAGAAGGTAAGGAACCTTTCTTGATTTACTTGTAAGCGAGTTTTGTTATTGGCTGTTATTTTTTGTTAATACAGCGTTTCAAAAATATTCTGAAAAAAAAATGTCTGTTATACTTATAGCCTATGTTGTTGATCTGCATAATATAAGCTTTTGAAAATATAATAGCTATCGTTGTAGAAATAAATTAAATTAATAATTATTTTGGTTATTATGACTATTGGATTAGTCACCTTTTATCGTGTGCGTCCAGTGTCGTTACGGTCATGATTGTAAAAACGTCGGACATTGTTACTCATACGCCATCAATTCAACGTTTGTTATCCTTGAAATCAAAACATTTCTTAACTCGTAACACCTGAACTTTGCGATGTGTTGATGTGTCGCAGAACACATTGCAAAAACAATTTACTAACTCTGACATAAGTTTGCTACGCACATCCTTGATGAGCCTACATGTGAATAAATTTAATAATTTTTAATTTTTTGTTCTATAAGTAGAAAAACTTAAGGATTTACTTCTAATTAGGTATTTATTTTTTATTTTATTTCTACTTATCTTTTTCTAGCCTTCGTTATAAAGGACCATAAAAGTTATTTCCAACCAGGAACTAAATAGCAAAATATTTACACTCAGAATTATTATAACAATGTCAGTGTGTTATGACAAAGTAATCTTGGTCATTTTGCGGGGCCGTTGATAAGTTAAATCCTTGAGCAAACTCAAAACACACCTTGTGTTGGCTTACTTTACATGTAGTTTTATCTAGATTTTGCTCTGTGATAGGCTTATTTAATTAAAAACAACAAATACTTTTTATTCGCCATTCATAAACTATCTACTTAGTTTATTAATATTTGCAAGACGTAATAAAATTAATAAATAAGTCAATCAATAAAACATGAAATACGTACAATTATCTGACTTGGCCTAGGTCAGTGTTTACTTGTTCAGTGTACCTAGTTATCTCGTATTTCTTAGCAAGACACAACTCTTGTGTCTTTGATAACTAATTTATGTAGGTACCTACAGACATAATTTTTTTATATGTGGACCTTTTATTTCTCGCTCATTGCCACCATGAGAGGTAGATTGAAAGTGTCTGAATATGCGCCTGTAATTTCACCGAAAACCATTTTCTTCGAACAATGCGATGAGCCGCGCGTACGAAATTGTGCGGGCGAACTGTACATAAAAGTTAGTTATTTTACATAATTCATGTGTAGAATCTGTTCCTTAGCTAATAGTGAACAACTTTGTATAAGCTCGTATTTCGTTTTCAGGTGCGCAACGCAACTGCAGTATTTATAATGAATTTATCATGCTCGGACCTCCTGTTCTGCTGTTTCAACCTGCCCCTCGCTGCCTCCACCTTCTGGAGAAGGTCCTGGGCGCACGGCAAGGTGCTGTGCCGCATGTTCCCTCTGGCGAGATACGCGCTGGTCGCAGTCTCGCTTTTCACAGTATTAGCTATAACTATCAACCGATATGTTATGATCTCACATCCAAGACTTTATCCTAAGTAAGTTATTTTGCAAATTGTTTTTAATCTACAGTTGTAGTTTGAGGTCTCCTTCAAATCTCTCCAACCATCTCTATCCTTTGTAATGTTCCACAAAAGAATGGGGCCTTTGCCCAGCAGTCGGCTGTTTTTTTTTTAATACTACTAAAGTGGTAACCAAGCGTACGGCCCACTTGATGGTCAGCGGTTACCGTAGCCTATGTACGCATGCAACATCATAGGTATCACTTGCGTGTTACCACCCTGAGACTTTAGACGGTAAGTCTCATGTGCCTGTAATTTCACCGGAAACCATACCCTTCGAACCGGAACACAGCAATGCGAGCATTACTGCTTGGCGGCAGAAATAGGTATGGTGGTAGTCCTTCCCCGGACGAGCCCTATCACAAAGAACTCTACTACTCTTATATAATAATAATAACTCACCAGCTGATGTGCTTTAAGCTAGAAAGAAAGAATAGGCTATAGAAACGTCGGTCGTCCATTGACGAGATGGATAGACGATATAGTGAAAGTCGCGGTAAGTGGATAAGATTAGCACAGGATTGCGGTAGATGGCACAAACTAAGGGAGGCCTGTACCCAGCAGTGGGTGAAGTCAGGCTGTGGATACTGATGAGCTGATGAGCATGGGCCTAAGCCAAATGCAGCCAATTTAGGCTCTGGCTTTAGCAGAGTAGATAAAAATCGAAAAACACAAGATTAGTAATTATGTATTATATTGGTAGGTACTTATTGTTTATATTTTCCAAACCAGGTTGTACAGAAGGCAATACCTTGCTATTATGGTTGCAAGCACATGGGCGTTTTCATTTGGAGCATTGATTGCAACTTGGCTAGAAAAATGGGGACGCTTTGGTTTAGATCCAACAATTGGTTCCTGCTCAATTCTTCCAGACATAAACAACAGATCTCCAAAAGAGTTTCTTTTTGTGGGAGCTTTCATGCTACCTTGTCTAGCAATAGTGATATGCTACGCTCGCATCTTTTGCATAGTGAGAGAAGCTGCAAGAAAATCTCGAGCACCAATTAGAGGTAAAACTAGGCCTGGACTAGAAGACTCAGCAGTAGGATCTGCTTCTACAGCTCTGGAAAGATCACCAGGTCTTGAGAACGGAAGTAATCATCTGGCTCCACCGCGTAGAGCATTACTTGCCCCACCTGTCCTTCAATGCCCTCCAACTCCGTGTCCCGAACGGTCGTCATCATCGGGCGTAGACACCTTAGATGGTCATGATGAAGAAGCGGCTTTAGATGGCAAAACCCGTACAAATAGCGGCGGCGAGACCGCTAAACGGCTGCGACAGGCTGCGGTTGCCTTAAAACGATCTCCTGCTTCTGTAAGACCTCCTCGGCTGACACCAAAAGACAGAAAGCTGCTTAAAATGATAATGGCAATAATGCTTTCATTCTGGGTATGTTACCTCCCCATCACACTGACAAAGATATTCCGGGAGTTCACATCGCATCCAGCGGCAAACATTGCTGGATATATCTTGATATACCTGACGACGTGTATCAACCCTATTATTTACGTGGTGATGTCAAGCGAGTACCGGCAGGCGTACAAAAACCTGCTGATGTGTCGACGGTGGGCGTGACGCTCGTCCGGCGATGGCGTCTCGGAGAAGCGCCCGCCGTGACTAGTCGTCAACCAGTGGACATGAACTGTGACCAGTCAGTGTACACGAGTATAGTAACCGATAAAGACGATAAATCAACATTATGTAATAACGATGTGTTTATTGAAGTAGATACACAAGGATTGGAAGTTGTGTAGGTAGGCATAGGCATGAACCCGTCCGTGATTGTGCTAAAGGAAAGGCGTAGCAATTTTGTATTGTGGTGTTGTATACTGGTTTTATATAAGCCTAAATTGTAAAGATTTATTGATATTATGTAATGTAAAGATATCACAAATATTGGTGCAGGTAAGAAATAAATGTATCAGTAGAAAGATTGACAACTAGCTATAAAGGTAGATATAGCATAGTTACCATTGTGGTGAGCCTCAATTAGTATAACTTGTCAACACGATTATTTTTGAACTAACAGGTAGAACATAACTTGTAGCGTAAACTAAGCAGTAAGTTTAAAATAATGGGAAGCAAAACTTTAGTGCAACTGGGAAGGATAAAGAACCAGAGCGTACGCAGACTGAAGCGGGTTTATCAGTAACTGTGGGCATACCCATAACAGTACCTACAAAATTGAATCATCAAGGATAAGCAAACATCGTTGTAACATAATTATTATTCGATCCATATTCAGTTGTACGTTGTTTGTTGAATGAAGTGTAGTGGATGTAAATATGAGTGAAATAAACGGGACTAGAGTACTGGGACTTGCCGAATACGGTTCTGATGCGGAACTGGCGAGCGTGGTTCTGTTCAAGGACTACCCAAACTCACTGCTGATATTTGCATCGACTTGCTGCGTGATCTTCGCGGTCATCGGTATTCCTGGAAACTTCATCACCATCTTGGCACTTGCACGCTGTAAAAAGGTAAGACTTTTATTTTACAATTAACAACATTTTAAATAGATAACGCAGTAGAGTTTTTTTAATAAGAAAACCGTCTTCAGGTGACTTTTATGTCGTTGACATTAGAATTGAAATGGATTGGTTCAAGACGGTTATTTTTTCAAACAGACTCTACTATCTGTTTTGTGCCATTATGTCTTCTGGCAACAGTAAGCGTCTGGCTCAGGCCTGATAGATGGTAGTCCGATTTTAATAGCGGGTATGTTTATGTATGTTTAGGTATGTTTATGAACATTTTGTATGATCTGCAAAGATCTGTGGTTTGGATATCGTGGAACCATGATGCACAAAGTTTCTGATACACACTCAAGCGAATGTGACATGAGATATCACAAATGATTGTGACTGTCACCACGGGTTCCTTGGGAAGAATAGCGTTGTAGTTGATCGAGTATGCTTTTCGTTTGTCCCGTTTTTGTTACGTTGAGGTTTAGCGTAATATGGGGCCTAGGGGCTTATTTCGCGTAAACTATGTAGATACATATATGTTTGGTGCTACGAGAATGAACACATAGAGTGCCTTGCGTTTTATTCCGCTGCATTCGTCATACTGTGGTTTTATTGTTAAAAGTTACTTTAGTGTTAGAACCAGTAATGCAAATTAATACCTATCTATTAACTCTAGGGCCTTGGCAATGCTAATAAAAAACGTTACAATTTGATAAAATAGTGTATGTACCTACCTACTTACTCAGTAAACAATGTTTTCCACAAAAATAGTGATTCAATAGTTTTATACAGGAAGTAGAACTTGTTCACAAAAAGTGGTGTTCGTTATCACTGGAACGAAAGTTATGATAACGTCAGTAACTGGTATCATTGACTCCTATTTACATTAAATACTGTTATCATACTCCATTCTAATAGACTAGACTTGAAGTAAATGACGCTATGTTTACTTGTCCTGTGAATCAGATTCATAGATATAAATTTTATACCTATTGTAATAATTGCAGTTAGGTATTTGGTTTAACATTCAATATACAGTTTTTTTTCTATTTTTACTGACAAGTCGCCAGCGTCACTCTACACTCTTGCAAAGTGTTTGATAAAAGAACTAACAGCTATTGTTTTTGGTTATGTATTCCTTTGTCACTTGTCGAGGCTCGGCATTTGATGCTTCATAAGCTGCGTTTCCACACCACAGAGATGTGCGTGTGCGAGGCAGCTGGATGGTGCGAGGATGTATAGCGAGGCTATGAAACGGTGTGGTGTGAGTGTTTCCACCGGAGATGTGCTAGGCCGTTGAGCGGTGTACTACGGATATATTGCGAGGGATGTGTACGAGGCATCCGCTGAGCCATTTCGACTAGAGCTGGGCAGAGCGAGGGCTAGGTAAATTAAGTGATTCAATTGCCTCTTAACAAACACATCCCTCGCTACACATCCTCGCACATCTCTCATGTAAATACAGCTTTATATGGAGCTGCCATAGTTTAACCACAAAAAAGGAGCATTAAAAACATCCCATAAACACACAAAGTTACTGAGTAAACCATTTATCAACACTGCCTATATACTTCGTCGCCAGAGTTGGCCACTGACTCATACGAACTTTGACATAGGTACTTACCTACCCACATATTTATTTATTTATTTATTCAGAATAGGGACGCCAAAGCTTACATAATCTAATTTATATAATTGTAATTTAAGGTGGTATACCAATGTGAGAGCCATAATTATATAGGCGAACACAACTTTCACTTATCAATATTTATTTCATTCGTTCTAAAAGTCATATTTCTCTACAGGTTCGAAACGCAACATCAATATTCATCATGAACCTATCTCTTTCTGACTTACTGTTTTGCTGCTTCAATCTCCCTCTGGCCGCGTCTACTTTCTGGAGCCAGTCTTGGAAGCACGGGAAGATTCTATGCCGTATGTTTCCCTTGGCGAGATATGGACTGGTCGCCGTGTCGCTTTTCACAGTCCTGGCTATCACCATCAACAGATATATCATGATATCGCACCCGATACTCTATCCTAAGTAAGTTTTCACAATATTTTTATCCTAGAGACTTGAAATATGGAAGGTGTGTTCTTTTTAATAATGCCTTGAAATTCCCAAAATTCAATTCCTAGAAGACGCAACGAGATGTGATTTTTTGTATAAAAAAGTCAGTGCGGACCACGTCGCGGTACATTCCACTACTTCTTCTTTTTTCTTCCTGGATAGCAAGTAATACTATTTTGTTTCGCTTCTCAGGATTTACAAGACACGCTACATTACACTTATGATCGCCTCTATATGGATAACGTCATTTGGGTCTCTAATCGCCACCTACATTGAACAATGGGGAATGTTCAGCTTGCACCCCATCACCGGATCCTGCACAATAGTTCCTGATAAAGATGGTAGAAACCCAAAGCAATTAATCTTCATCCTAGCTTTTGCTCTACCAAGTATAGCAATTATCGTATGCTATGCTCGCATTCTATGGATCGTAAGGAAAGCAGCGAAAAAATCAACAGCTCAACGCCCTATACGAATAAAACCGATAAGAGTGATAGAGCCCACGATCACTGAAGTTCCAGAGACTTCAATCCCGAGCATAGCGGATGAAGTTGTACTAAGAAGAGAACCTAAATCTCAATTATCTCTACCCTGCTTTTATCCTGAACTTTCATCGTCCTGCAACGATAGTTCATCACGCGAAGATAACGAGAATAAATGCGCCCCCGAGTTTACAGGTAGTCCACTTAATGGTGAAAGAGCTAAAAGGATCCGGCAGAGTTTCGTAACTACGTTTAGAAAATCCACGGCTTTGATTAAACCACGTCTGCCGACGAAGAAAGACAAAAAACTTCTGACGATGATCATCGCTATCATAACATCGTTCCTAGTCTGTCATCTGCCTATAACGTTGACTAAAACTATTTTTAGTGAATACACTTCCCATTCGTCAGCAAATATTGCCTCCTACGTGTTGATTTACGTGACACCATGCATCAATCCTATAATTTATGTGGTGATGTCTATTGAGTACCGGCAAGCGTATAAAAGTTTGTTTAAGTGTCGATGAGTTTAAAAATTAGTAGCGAATAGTTTCAAGTTAAAAAGACTTTCAAGCGTGAGTGTTAGTTGTGAAATTGTAAAAACCGTCCGCGACTGAAGCTAATTATATGATGAGATTTTGTTTTGTAGTTAGTTGCAGGATATCCATCAGTTTATTTAATATAATCTTAAAATAAAAGACATTTGGTAGCTATGTATGTCTACATTAAAAACTAACTCAAGCATCATCAAGAAAAAAATAAAAGGAATAGTGAGTATGTTTATTATTTATACATAATACTAGTTAGTTTACATCGTGACGAATGTTTACAGCCTCTTGAGTCTTGACGTTTAATATTGTGGTCGGAATTCTGCTAAAATGCTCGATTAGCAGTAATTATTGAACTAAACGCATCACGCAGTTCACACATGTCACACAAAGTATTGTGAACAGTCACCACGCAAACTGTAGACCAGTAAAAACTTTTGTACGAAACATGTGATATTATTGTAAATGTGTCTAAAGACAAGGTGAGATGTCCTCACATAACGAATCGGCACAACATTCAAGTCAAGTTCTAGTCTAGTTGGATAGATTTGTGAAGACCACTAGGTTTTTTATTGCTTCGTATGCTTGTGTTGGACATCAAAGGCTAAGGCCCATTTTGGATCGCTAAGACAAAGCTGCAAGTCAGTACTGTTTTATTTACGTTTACACAGTTTTTATTCGAAACAAAGCATTGTTACGTAAACAGGATGATCACAATGGATTCTAAACAGTTGTCCTTAACACAACTACATTTTGTAATATTCCATAGCAAAATAATTTAGGTACCTAGGTATATTTTAATTCGTCGAGATGCCGCATGTCGTGTCGATAGTGTAACTAAGGCTCTCACATCAAATGCGAAAGTTGAAATGTTAAGGTGCTGAGAAATATGTAATGCATTATAAATACATACATTAAATTATTTTTAAAGTAATTATAAGAACATTGCCTCTTACATACTTTATAACTTCTTTCTTTTCCCTGTCACTGTTTGACAAAGATAAGAAAATTGTAGTGATCTGTGTATAATGTTTTAAAAGATGATATTAATATAAAAGTGACTGTAAATATATCGAATAATAAGTAATTGAAAAAGTGAAGTAAAACTGTATTCTACTACAAGTGGAATTATTATAGGATCTAAGCACGACCTACCAAATTGTAAAAAATAATAATTTTATGCAATATTAGATATATTTGATAGTTACCTTAAGCTAAATATTAATTAAATTTAATGGATACTTTATGTGGCGCACTGATATTCATGTTACACCCGACTTGTGCGTTATATTAATTTACGGTGCGTCATGTGGAGACTTTAACACCTAATATTGCTAAAATACTAATAAAATCTTCATTAGATAATATTATTCTAATTGTTTACTAAAATAAATTACCACAAAAAAAAATTGTTTCGCATATTCTACAACTATTAAAAATGTTGAAGCATTCCAAAGTTTCCTGACCAATCATAGACATAGACATAGACATAGACATAGACTATTAGTTATTCAAATGTTTATTATTTGGATTAGAATCTCACTCGACTTGTATGACAGAACAGTAGGCTCATTCTGTAAAAATGTATCATTACTAAGCCTGTATCACAGTTAACTGTAGGAACAAAACCATAGATAACTCTGCGTTTCTATGTTTTTGTTCCAAAATAAATACATTTAGATTTTTTATTTTTGACAGTTATGGTCACGGTATAGTAATTAAACTAGACGCGTGATCATACCTACTTAGGCACTGAAATACTAATGTTTTTATAGTTTTATGTTTGATTTTGATAGGGTTCAAAAAGTTATACGAGAATTCAAGTAGAACAGATTTTTAAATGTTGTATAAATATTATATAAATTATGTAGAGAGTTATAGATCTCAAAGTGTTTAAAGCCATTTTCATTATTAAATTTGATGAATCCACTCATTTCTAATTTAGGTAAACAAATTAGTAGAAATCTTATTTATACTAAGTAATTTACATTTTTTATATTATTGATAGATTACACAACAATATTTACTTATATATTGTTTTACCTACCGCCATTTACTTGTTCATTGTTTATTGATAGTATTAGTTTTAACTATTTAGGTTTAAATATTGTACTTAATTAAGTATTTGTAGGTACAAGCACCTTATGAAATGTTAATTACGGAACTGTTAAGTTACCTTTAAGTTTTGTACTGTTAAATGATCAGAACTGTATGTGTGAAATTGTATCTCATAAATGCTCGTAAAATATTAAATTAAGAGAGTGTCTAGACATTATTCAATACAAAATGTTTGCAGAGTATAATACTCATGAATATAAACACCTATTTGTAACAATTAATATACCTACATAATTATAAACGAAAACCAAATCACTTTGAAACATTGAGTTTAATATACGGAGGTAAGGTCCTGTAACGGAAATTATTAGCAAAAAATCATGAGAAAATGCAAGCATGTCCAATATATGATTTCCAATATTTAACATGATTGCACGAAATTGATATTATATTGATTCCACATGTAATACTCTTGGGTCCTTTGGTGATTCGCACCGCGAGCTATTCGAACCGCGGCCGCGGTGCGAATCGCCAAGAGCTCTTTTTGAATGGTTCGATTCGGACCGCGGTGCGAATAACATAGTAAACACACCTCGATAAAATAAAACTCAATGCATTATGAATACCAAAGAAAATAACCTATCAGTGCCAGAGCTAGGCTCAACCATTCTGTGTGTACCAAAGATGTAATAATATAAAATTAAAATGTTCAACTACCAAAACTGTGAGCCTTTTATTGATATAAACCGTGTTCAAAACCTGCTCATATATTTTCATAGATATATTTCAAGAAGCTCCGCTTGTATATAACGTTATGGAAACGTGCCTCTATCGTTTCAATGAACGCAAACATCTGTTAGGCAAATGTGTCTCTTTGTCACGTCTGCCTTGGAACATCGACACTAAACGATTTTCCAGCATTTCTATCGGAATTTCTAAGATTTAATCTAGGAATCTAATTAAAAAAAAACCTAAAGCTCTTTTTAATCATAAAGAGTTTCTCCGTCTACATGATAAAATCTTTGTATTGATGAAACTGAGATTAGAAGCTCAGGATAGAACTAAATAAAAGATCGAAGATATAGAAGATAGAATTAAATAAAAGGTGATACTTACACAAAATCAAAATACCTTTACACATAAATTAGTATAATACAAATTTGACTGAGCTTGATGCTTGAGCTTGATCTTGATGCTTTGATTCAATTTGAGAATATAATATTTGGTTCGTTTTACATCCAATTATTTATTGGACAGGCGGTTATTTCTCTTTGAGAAGCAAGCACTATAATAATAACACCTATGAAGTGCTTATAACCGCAAAGGCTTTGGAATTAATCACCTACATCATGTACTGAAAGATAAAAGTAAGTATTTCTACGAACTTTAAAAACCTTGAAAACCTTCAGGCACCTTGCAATTTTATACGCACTGTGAGTGCGTATAAAATTACTGAATATGTTCTCAGGGCTTCATTCATAAAAGTACTTTAAAACCTCTGTTAGCTGGTGTGTTTTTCAAATTTATAATCGACTTTTTCATTGACATAAAAAGGGAAGCGATACTAAGCAAGCCGCTGAAATTATAGTTTTTTTTTATGAATGAAAATGAAAATGCGTCGGTCTATACAAGCCGATTAGCAGAGAGCGTTTCAGCCTTTCTAATGGCTGAATTTGACAGATTTGTGTCAGTCTATTAAAAATAAATCGAAACCAACCACACAATTAGGCAGTAAACAAAATATTTTCGTTCAAGATTAGCGCAATAGCCTACGGTGTGAAAACAGAGCATAAAACCTCAGGTTCTAAACAAATTGAGACAAATAGGTAGGTATTATGCGAAGGTTCTGCCGCATGCCACCGGTACCGCGATAAAGCTTCCCATTACTGTTATCTCCAACGATTTGTAAATTACTCTATTAATTTTGCGGCTCTTCGAGATCTTATCGGCATGAAATATTCGAGTTTTTGCGTTCAGAAACTCCAGACGTCTGCAAATTGATGTAAAAACGAATAACTTTTAGACAGATAAAAATATGAGCTGGAAATTGCTAAAACTTTTGAGTTTTACTTGTTCACTTAATTGAGTCGCATACATAGCTGTTTTATATTTAAAAATAACTGATAAGGAGCACTTCAATCTAATTACACATAGTACCTATAGGGTTCCGTCTAATCTAAATCGATAAGATTCCGTGGTAAATATTTTTATTTTGAGTCATCTATTCGTATTATTTATAGCCGAGAAACATTACGATAAAAGAAAAAAGTTTTTAAATAACATAATTTTAATTACAATTTTCCATTATGTACTTAAAAATGCGTCCGCAATGTTTAAAAGAAAATATTAAATGTAAGTTCCTACTACATTCTACTAACTTGGAAAATAACAGTTTGTAGGTTAAACAGTTTAGGAATGGCAATGGAGGGTAAACATTGCTAATTTTGTTTGGCCGTATTTATCTTTTTGACCACACGACGCACTTAATGTACGGTACCTATAATATTAATAAAAAATAAGTGTAGGAACACACTAAATATAACCTTTTTACTTAACTTTAACTGAGACAGGAGAAAGTATACAGATCCTTGTCACATTATGTCAAGACTAGTAAACAAGAGTCTGTCTTGGTGCAGTGCCAGATATATGCATTCAAGCAGTGCAGTGGCGTATCTAAGGTATATATACATAGTAGTATATATATAGTAAGTGAAGTTACAATGGCAACTGAGAATTACGAGTATATATCAGATTGACGAGCAAAGTGCAGGACTACGCATAACTACCTTAAGATGAAATGGGAGCCAAAGTAGCATTTTGACGTGTTTCGACTACACGGAATATTACTTTTATGGACATCAAAATAACAAAATTTTACATTATTTTAATAGATAATTATAAATGCAAATACAAGTTATAGGATTTCGCCACCCGAAACACGATTGACTTAATTTGGTAAAAAAAATTACGAAGTAAGTTGCCGCAAAATCTATATTTTTTTACAGATAAAGTGGTTTTATTCGATTGTCATTATACAACGCGCGTACAACTTTTTTGTGCTGCCACCTGACGTCTGACGAGTATTTCAACTATTATTTATATTATTAAAACTATTTAGAACGAAAAGGCAGTGGTCATGGTCACACTTGTGGTTACTCTTGCTGCCCACACGGATGTGTGAGGTGCAGATGCTATAGTGCCTGGGACAAATTTTTAGATGAAGTAGGTGCTGGCAGCTCCATCATACTCTCAGCTTAGCCAGCCTAATCCACCACCAGCCTAATCCTAACAAATGTGATCAGGCTTGACAGCCATTGCATGCAAAACTTAAGGTTAGTTCTGCAACTGTAACGTTTCGGTGTGCGTTGCTTGTCATTCAGTCAGTTAGTAATGCAACAGTTTTAATATATTTAAATGTACTTAGGTACCTATATAAGTAACTGTATCCGTTTCATTACGTTAAGTAAGTTCGTATGAGTCAGTGGCCAACTCTGGTGACAGAGTTTCTAGGCCGCCCTATTATTAATATTATTATTATTACGTTGTAAGTGCACTAACTTCTCAATTCGCCTTGCCTTGGAAAATAAACAAACCCTTACGTGATCATGAGGTACCTACCTATTTAAATAACATTTCAAGAGACGAAAATGAAAGTTCCATGTAGCAAGCATGATTTCTCGTTTTGCCAATAATTTACTGCAAAATTATACAGATTTGCAAAAATAGTTTCAGATAGCAAAGTTTTCACTAGATTTATTTGTTTTTGTCGTACCTACCGACCTTATTTACCTATCCATATTTTAATCTGTGTAGCGGAAAGAAAGAAATAGTATGAATAAAACATTATTGATAAAATATTTGTGGTGAAAAAGTTTACCTAGATCCAATAAGCAACTTGCAGTTCCAACTAGCTTCTTGATTATTTTTGATAAATATTTAGTTGGTTTGTTATGCTCTTCCTACTTTTTTCTTCTTTTAGATCCGAGTTTTATCAAAACATTATAATTATTAATAACAAAACAGTCAGGAGACAAGACCGGTTACCAAACCTTCTCTGCCCAAAGTTTATTATAACTTACCTGAAACTGTCATCAAACCTATAGGAATCCTCTATTATTAAAGATTATAATATCCCAAAAAATATTTTGCCTCAAGCGGGATTTGAACCCGCAACCACCGCTTGATACGCGGGCGCTCTACCAATTGAGCTATCGAGACATATCTCGCTTGGACGAAATAATCATTGGGATGACTTCGGCTCGAAGCGCCGATAGCTCCACCTACAGGGGAAACGTTGCAGTTATCCAAGCCTGTTCAATGACTAAAGTTAACTTAGTTCATTGACGAGAGGTATCGCATTGCTTATTCAATTGGCTATTTTTGTTTTTATAGTGTTAACCATCACACTAGGGGAATACTAAAGATTATAATATCCCAAAAATTATTTTGCCTCAAGGGGGATTTTTTTTTGGGATATTATAATCTTTAGTATTCCCCTAGTGTGATGGTTAACACTATAAAAACAAAAATATCCTCTATTATTTATTAAGAAAATATACCTTGTTAACATAACAGGTACAGTGATACATGGCCCGTAATAATAAATTGTAGCATCTCAGTCACGTCCTAAACGTTTCGAAAGACGAAGCCGAAAACAGATATTTGGCCGATATTGAGGTCAGTATGATAATAATATTATATCGAAAAGAAATGAGACTGAACGGAATAAATAAGTAAAAACTTGAAGGCGACTTCGCATAAACAGTATTGGGTGGGGAAGTAAAATATTGGTTGCTAGAAAATAATATTATTGTTGTTGGTATAATGTTTATGTTATATAATACAAGATATTTTTCAAATCATAATAAACGTTAAGTCTAACAAACACAATTAGTGTGTACCCCAGCTTTGTCGAATCGTTACGATGAGATTCATCTCACGCAACAAAAAATGCTTTAATGGTTTTCATGTACGAAAATGACCCTATAAAACATGACACTGTATTATTATAACATTTAAAAAGGCTATAAAAACAGAATAATGACGGTAATCGTGGCCTCTCTACGCACTTCTCCGAGTTTGTCAAGAGCTCTATAAATTTATAGGATACGACTGCCTTTTTTAAAAGACAGGGCTGACTGTACCTACTCTTGATTGCGTATGGTAAAGTAAGTAAGTTCGTATAAGTCAGTGGAAAATTCTGGTGACAGTTTTGTGGCGGTGCGTATTGGTATGGTCACTTTAGGTCACCGTGCATAAGTAACATCAGGAACATATTATACTTTCTTTAATGTGAACGGTTTCACCATACAGGGATAATCACCAGTATACAACTAAACGTGCTTAATATTATATCGCGTTAAGTATCGTAATCCACAATGATATATCGCGGTAGTCGCTACACGCTTCTGTATAAATACTACGTTGAACCTCATATATTAAAGTAGTCAAGTGATAGTCGGATCTAGAAAACGAGAGCTCTTTACGGCAAGTGCTTCGATATTTATCGCTATTCATGCGGACGAGACGGGGAAAACAGGAATTTCAAACCTTATACCATTGATATAAACGGCTAAGCCATAGCCAATTTTAATCTAATGGTGCAACCGTAACCACGGAAATAATAACACATTTGTTCACATCGTTTTAAGATGAATTTTAAGTTTAGATTTTCCAGCTAGCAAAGTTAGCTTAAATAAATAAATAAATAATAATAATGCTGGTCAATCCACACAGCATCATCTAGCCCAAGGTAAGCTGCTGTTAAACAGAGCTGTATTATGGGTACTAGATGACTGATATATTTTATTTTATTTTATTTTATTTATTCGGGATAACAAACAGTTATACATTTATGGTTGAGTAAATGGTAGATATGAAACAGACTTAATTAACATATAACCAACAGCGTTATCCACAACTTACTATATACTTAATACAATACAATACATATATAGATATTTTTTATTATAAATAGAAAACACCCAGAACACCCGGAACAAATATTTGTAGATCGTACAAACATTTGTCCCTAGGCGGGAATCGAACCCGCAACCTCCGCGTCGCAGGCGGACCTTCGCTCACCGCGGCACATTGGTCGTTCTCAATATGCCTTTAAATTCAGAATGTTTAGTATTGAATCCGACTGATATAATGGATTGCAACAAACTACTGGACAGATTTATTGACAGTAAAGTACATTGTGAATACCTACTTATTTAATACACAATTATGCATTTATTAAAAGGATAAGCATCGATTTCTGAGGCATGAAACATCTATATCATTTTGTCCGTCCGTTTATCCAACAGCTCTTTCAATGTATTTATTTCCAATATACCTTAAATCTTGTCATAAAAACTTGGCAGAAAATGTGTAGACAATTATTCTCCTAAAGCTCTAGAGAGGTGAAAATATAATAGCTAGGTAGGTAGGTACCTACATCGTGTTTCTTTCACAAATCTGGGTCATAAAACGATTCAGAAGGGACCGTTCTTGATTTCCAATACAATTTCGGCAGTATAAAAGCATTTAGGTCTATTAGATCCAATAATTCAATTTTAAAAGTTTCGAGGCTGTTGAATTACCAAAAATACTCTGGGATCAAGTAGCCTACTGTTTGATACCTAACTAAAAAGTTTATGACAAAATAGGTCAGTACTTCTTCCATAAATGTAAAATAAACATAATAGTAGTAATAGAGTAGGAAGGCTGTTAAAATTAAGACAACGTGCAATGTGAAAAAATTATGTACTTTGAAATGAAGAAAGGTACAAAAAAAACTCGGTGCAAAGAGAAAATTTTGGAGTAAAAGCTCTCAAGAATTACGTTACTAACATCATTCTGTAAACAGTTTTGTAAATAAATAATGAAAGCTGTAGCCTAGAAGGTTTGAATTTAATTATTTACCTACAGCCAAAAAACCTGGAGAAATACTAGAGTGGCCAAAATAAAGATCCATAGATCTTTAGGGATACCTTGTCAGCAACTGTTGAAGAGTATTATTTATTCCTATGGTATTGCTTGCTAAGAAGATGGATTGAACATTATTGATATATTTTTGTTAGTTTTTCGTAAGTATGTAAGTTATAAAGATACAATAAACCCCAAAAAGTTTTAAAAAAAGTTTTTAAAATTTGAGCCCTAAATAATTGATTGTTTCAATCCTTATAGTTAGTAACTGTTTAAAAGTTATTTGACTTTTGCTTACTATTTTATAAATGACAAGCCAAGATCTACCAGAGATCAAGGATTTTTAGGTGAACTTTCCTGCAGGCAAGTCAAATAATTCAGAGATGTCTCCTCGTTTTAGTTGGACTTGCGCAAGGACGGACCATATTCACGTATTTAGCCCCATTCCCTGCACAACCATACAGGTATGCATTTCACGCCCGCACCCCGACGTCTGAAATATTTGGTTTGCCTAAATCGCTAATTCATCTATTAGAAGTTACTGCGTCAATTGTATAATCCAACGGTACGACGACAGGCCGCCCGCGCCAAGCCGTACGCAATCCGGTTTCCTGTCACGTAAAGGTCTACACTCTACAGATCTAATTTCCCTGCAATAAACGTGCGTACTCATACGTTAAATATTTGGTAACTTGACCCGCGTAACCCAATAGTTTACTTGTAACACACTTGTTCTTGCACTTGTATGCCGCCCTGGTAGGTAACCACAAGTTCAAAAGCAATATTGAAACATATTAGACTGATATTTCGGCATACAAAAACAGTGAAGTTTTATTTCAATATTGCTATAAGAGCTCGTGGTTGCCCCCCTGATGGTCAGTATCATGATAAACGAACAATCGCACTGATAATATAAATGCGAAAGCTTGTGTTTGCTTGTTTCCAGTCAACTCCGTAACGGTAGAAAGGATTTAGATAAAACTTGGAATAATACCTACGTATTACATAAATGTAACTTGGATCACCTTGGATTAACATAGGTATTTTTTATTCTAGTACTAAGCGATGGAAGCCGTTGGCGGCAGCACAGCGGCAGCTATAGTAAAAGTAATAAATCAACCAAGGAAATCAAGATGACCCAGCTTTTTATTAAGGACTCATATAAATAAACAACATTGTTGTTTTACTATAAACTGCCGTAAGAAGGTAGCCAGACTTGTGCTCGGTACCTTTTCCAAAATGTAATTTGCTGCATCTTCTCTGCTACTTTTTATGACAAAATGTTATCAAAGTTTTACACGTCAGAGTATTATGAAATTTAAAAGTTCTATTCCTAATTGAAAATTAAACATAAAACTTGGAATAGAGTTCAAATCGCGAAACTTGCAGAAAGTTGTACGAGTTGCAGCTAATTTAGCTAAAGCTGATAGTTTTAATGAACCGTGTGATCTTACCCTTAGATGAGACAACGTTTATCTCGAAGTCGTAACTCGAAGTTTATACTCACGGGTAGACCCTAAATCAAAGTTTCTAAGATCCCAATAGGCTGTTTACCGGCGTATTCCTGGATTAACCACATTATACAGTTCAGATGAGTTGGGAAGGTACCTCGTGAAAGTCGTCGCGTAGATAGCGGAATGGGAAAATAAAATAGAGGCTTTTGCTCTGCAGAAGAAAGTCACAGGTAAAATTATTATAAAAGTAAAGTTGAGAACTTTGAGTATAATAATATAGTTGTCGGGAATAACTAAAGAGATGTAGGACTGTATCAATTTCTTGCACCTAATCAATTAGTTTTGATTTAAGAAAAGATAGAAGTAAGGATTAACCTCTAGGACCGCGCATAAAAACACTGCATAGCCAGTAGGTAGGAGTTCCAAAAACACTTGCGTTCTTCGATCAAATATATAATTTGATCGAAGCTTGCGTTTAGTAATGTCAGAGAAAAGTATTAAACAAATATAAAGCACCCAATAATAGCATATTTTGAGTTTTAAAGATGATCAAAAACTCTATAGTTAGGTACTTCTTATACAATTAGGATTTTAGACTTATCAATTAGGATAATACTCAGAAGTTTGTGAAATGCCATGAAAATTTATGATATACGTCGTGTTTTTCTCTTGAATTAGTTAACGGCTTACCCGATTCATCAGCTTCATTTTGACCCCAAATATAGACATAGACACATGATTATCTTATTTTATTTCTAGTGAGCGAGAAACATTGACAAATCACTAAAGCAGTCTGGCGACCTACAAGCCAAGCCTATAAAACAAGCAGCTAAGTAAAAGATGGCGTAAATGTGGCGAGGATAAATAAAAGTATGGGATGCGACAGAAAATCGCGATTGCGTAGATACGCTGGACGCCAGCCTATTATGTTATGTTATTATGTCTGAAGACCTAGAAACCTTTGGTTAATAAGTAGCTAAGTACATGTTATTTGTCAAAGGATAAATTAGAATGTGTGTTAAACAAATAAAAGGCTAAAGAAAATTATGAAACTAAGGTTTATTGAACCAATGTGTCGCAGTATGGTGCGGTAGTACAAACAAGAAGCAGAAGTAAATTAGTGTTGCCATCTGTTTATGTTCTGTACTGAACATAAGTTGGGGCGGGCAAAGCGCTCCAACACCAGCAAATTATACATAGTTAAATACTAACAAATATTACTTGAAGAGCAAACTAAATATAATAAGACTTATTTTATTACATAGCTGTTATTCTGTATCTTTATCTACAGGTAGAGGACATAATTTTGTATAGGACCTTAGATATACTTTGTTTTTATGCCCCATTTTAACTTCAGCAACTCGGACTCTACCATCCGGTCCTGGAATAGTTTTTACAATACGCCCCATGGGCCAGTTCAAAGGTGAAATATCTTTTTGTTTTACAATAACTAAATCTCCCTCCCTGAGATTTTTACTACTATTTTTCCATTTAGGTCTATTTTGAAGAGAGGTGAGATAATCTTTGGACCAAAGGTTCCAAAAATCTTGCTTTAATCTAGTACACAGGTCCCAAAACTTGAGCCTATTTACCTTTACCTTTGTGAGATCTAACTCTGGATAACTGGTCAGTGAGGAACCAATAAGAAAGTGACCTGGTGTTAAATAATTTAGGTCTGAAATATCACTACTCATGGGTAGTAGCGGTCTTGAATTTAAAATTGACTCTATTTGGATCAGTACAGTATTAAATTCTTCAAATGTTAAAGATACATTGCCAACTACCCTCCTAATATGATGTTTGGCACTTTTGACACCAGCTTCCCATAGCCCGCCAAATTCAGGAGAATAACTGGGAATATATTTGAACTTTATAAGATTTGTAGAGCAAAAGTTTTCAACATCATCAACATTGGATTTTGAGGAATGTAAATCATACAATTCTTTTAGCTTATTGGAAGCTCCTTTAAAAGTTTGTGCATTGTCACAATAAATGAAAGATGGCAATCCTCTCCTACCTATAAACCGCTGAAGACATGCCAAGAATGCTGCCGTAGTTATGTCACTTACTAGCTCTAGGTGGATTGCTTTCGTAGCAAAACAAACAAAGAGTGCTACATAGCTCTTTTTAATTATTGGCTTTCTGATACGTGCAACTTTAATGTCAAATGGACCACAAAAATCAATTCCGGTTATTTGGAAGACTCTACTCATTGATATTCTATGTGAAGGTAAATCACCCATCAATTGTTTTGCAGCAACTGCTTTAAGTCGGAAACATTTAATACATTTGTGCACTACTTTTTTAACTTCTCTGATGCCATTTAATAGCCAGAATTTTTGAGAGAGAGAACTTAATACTAATTTTGCACCGGCATGCAATAGTCTTAAATGTTCCCTTTTGATAATTAAATCTGTAATGTGGTTAGACTTTGGAAGGATGATTGGGTGCTTTTTATCATAGGATAAATTAGGTGCATTTTGCAGACGACCACCTACTCTTAGTATAGTATGACTGTCTAAGAAGGGGTGCAAACTACCCATATAAGATTTAAGTTCACTTCCTTTCTCTAACAAATCTATTTCATTTGTAAATGCCTTATGCTGAACGTGTCTTATAATAGTTAAATTAGAAGACTCTAGCTCTTGTGGCGATAATGAACCAATTAATTTATCATTGGAATTTAGACAATTATGTTTAAATCGTAGGAATAGAGCAATAACTCTTTGAAGTTTGTTATAGTCTGAGTATTTCTCAAATATATCATTGGATATTTGAGGTTTATTTTGTTGTATGTTACATACGTCATCTATTTTGGGGGGCTCCAAATGATTTGAAGCTGAAGCAGCAATATTGTGCTGGAATGTTTTATCTGATAAGGCAGATGGACCAAACCACCATAGCTGGTTGTCCTGTAATTTTTGTGGGGAAATACCCCTGGATAGAAGATCAGCAGGGTTATTAACTCCTCTGACATGTGACCAAGTAAAATCTTTGGATAAAATTTTAATTTCTCTTACTCGATTGGAGACATAGACTCCTTTTAAAGTATTAGAATTTAGCCAGGCTAAGACCACCTGAGAGTCAGTGTATAAAATTACTTTTATTTCTGGATATCTATCTTTTAGAGTTTTATGAACTCTAGAAGCAAGTTCTGCAAGAAGAAGAGCGCCATTGAGCTCTAGATTCGGAATGGTAAGTTTTCTGTTAAGAGGGGCGACACGGGACCTAGAGCACAACAAATTGACTCTGATTTGTCCATCATTGGACACAACTCTAAGGTAGAGACAACCACCGATGGAATTTAAAGACGCATCTGAGTACCCTACAAGTTCTACAGTCTCTATATTTTCAAGAGTAACATTAACAACGGCTCTAGGTATCTGAAGTATACCCATGTCTTTTAAATTCTTTAAAAACTCTTTCCAGCTGTTATTTAAATTACTGGGTAATGTAGAGTCCCAATCTACTTTTGCTTTCCATATTTCTTGCATCAGTAATTTTGCTTTTACTACAATGGGTCCAATAAGACCAAGTGGATCAAAAATTTTTCCAATAAAACTTAGAACTTCTCTTTTAGTTTTAAGATGATTATAGTCATTGACCATAGGACATGAAAATAGCAATTTATCAGCCATTATATCATATTTCAAGCCTAATGTTTTAATAATATTGTCTTTATTGAGATCAATTTGTTCAAAATATTTGATATTGTCAGGTAAATCATTGAGAGAGTCTGGAGAATTCGAACACCATTTGTGTAAATTGAAGCTACCTAATTTCATTAACTCTACCAGTTGCAATTTTAACTCCTGGAGATGCTCTACAGTGTCTGCACCGACTATTACATCATCGATATAGGTATTAAGCTTAAGAGCCTCCGCAGCCAATGGATACTTATCCTGATAGCGATGAGAAAGCTCTATGAGACATCTTGTACTTAAAAAAGTAGAAGCCTTAAGACCATAAGTTATTGTTTGTAGCTGTAAGCAAACAATGGGTTTGCTGGGATGGTCTCTCCATAGTATATTTTGCAATGGTCTGAAATTTTCATTGATAGAGCACATCCTGAACATTTTCTCTACATCACACATAAGTGTATATTGGTAAGTGCGGAAGAGTGTCAGAATGTTAAATAGGTCGTTTTGAACTATAGGTCCATTTAGCATAACGTCATTTACAGAAAGACCATTTTTTGACTTCATATTACCTCCAAAAACAACTCTTAATTTTGTTGTTTTGCTACTTTCATTTAAAACCGCGTGGTGTGCTAAAAAATACACCGGGTCGTTTGCAACATCATACTGACCTACGTCAACCTCCCTGGCATGCCCTAGCTTTACATACTCATCAATGAAATTTTTATATTTTTGAAAATAATCTGGATTTGTCTCAAATTTCTTTTCAAGTGAATGAAATCTTTGCAGCGCGATTGAAAACGAATCGCCAATGTTTAATTCATCTAATGGAACTTTTAATGGAATGTCTACTGAAAAGTGATTATTTTCTAATTTTACAGAGTCTTTAAAACATTGCTCAGCTTTGCTAAACTCTACATTTTTAATACTTGATTCTTCAGGCATTTTCTCTGAGAGCCAGAAGTTTTTCATGATGTTTTCAAGACTATCATTATCTTTTTCATGAATGACAAAATTTGTGACCAAATCCACATCTGACGTGTAACTCACTTGTTCACGTTCTTTTCCAAAAGCGCCCGTTACAACGTGGCCAAATAATGTGTTTTGCAGAACAAGACCGTTCTCTAATTTTATAATTCCATCTATTATCACTTTAGAATAAAATTGAACCCCTAATAGCAGGGCAATTTCTGACGGCTTATTAAACTCGTCATCAGCAAGCTGAACATTTTCAGGAAGTTTACATTTGTTTACATTGAAATAATTTTGTGGCAAGTTGGAAGTTATAGTATCTACAATGTGACATTTTACTGACAATTTTACATCTTGTATAGAGGATTGCAACACTATGTTAGCACATTCATTAACTTTGTTTGGTTTATTACCTAAACCTATAATATTAGAATCTTGAGCCATAGGGATCAAGTTCAATTTGTTTACAAGTGAGCGCTTAACAATACTAACTTGACTGCCACAATCAAGAAGAGCTTTCACATGAATTTCTTGACCAATTTTGTCAATGAGTTTTACCTT
This sequence comes from Colostygia pectinataria, assembly GCA_951394395.1. Lineage (NCBI taxonomy): Eukaryota > Metazoa > Arthropoda > Insecta > Lepidoptera > Geometridae > Colostygia > Colostygia pectinataria. The sequence continues at coordinate 9,692,741 of OX596362.1, forward strand.
CATCGTAGGTAACAAAATGTTTGAGTCATTTGTTGATAAATTTGAGTGCATAGTAATGACCTCATCTTTTGGCTTGTCCTCATGCAAGAGTGTGTTGTGGCTTTCCTTACAAACCTGACATTTGAAAGAATATTTGCATTTGTCAGAATGACTTCTTAGACATGTTGTGCACAACTTATTATCAGCAACAAACTTTATACGCTGTGAAGCTGGAGCAAGTTTGAACTTGGGACATGAGTAAATTGGATGATCATTACTACAAAATGGACATGTTCGTTTTGAATTTGTTTTGGTTGCAATATTGGAAACCTTGTTATTATTATTATTGGATTTTGACTTACCTTCATAGCAGGTATTCTTCAAAGGAGAACTGTCCTCCAAAGCTATAGCTCTTCGCTCTAAAAAGGACAAAAATTCTTCCAATGTGGGTAAATTATCTGGAGACGACCTGTCAAGATGGTATGCCCGATTAGTATAGCTATCGAGTTTCCGTGATAATATAGATATCAACAGCATGTCCCACGTCTCAACAGGTTGCTCAAGATTTTTTAAAGCATAAATTTGTTGCCGTACATCAGAAATAAAAGTTCTGATACTTGCCGCAGTACCCTTTTGCATTTGAGGTATGTCCAAAAGATGATTAATATGGTTCGAAATGATTCTAGATTCATTGTCATACCGTTTTTCTAGCAATTTTATGGCTTCAGGGTAAGATTCATTGACAAGTGGCAAGTTTATTATTACTGCTAAGGCATCCGCTGACAAATATTTGCGGAGGTAAAATAACTTTTGAACATTTGATAATGATTGATTTTTATCAATGACAGCATTAAATAAGTCCATAAAAGGCTTAAATTGAGCAAAATCTTTTCCATCAAAGCTTGAAAGTTCTATGCTAGGCAGTTTGCAAGTTGAAATGGAATGCCTTTCTGAGTCTACTCTTGTTTTTAATTGTCTTAATGCTGCATTAATTTTCCCTAAAACAGAAAAGTATTTGTCTTCAACAACACCTACTACTTCTGTGTCTTTGTCATCTAAGTTTAAAATGTCTAAGTGTACACTCTCATAACTTTTTAACGTACTAATAAGCTTCTCCTTTCTCGCCTCTAAAGTGTCTATAGTGGACGAAGCTACATTGATGGGATCACTAATAAAGTTTTCAAGACGTGTGAAAGTGGACTTACACTGGCTGCGCTGTGCACGAAGTCTTTTGAGCTCCAATTCCGACATTGTAAACGCAACCGTATTTCACCACTTATTATCTACGCTTAGCCGCACTTATTTAGATTATGAACCGCACTTTTGCCGAAAGCCGCACTCTTATATTGCTAAAACTTCCTAATTTTGGCGCAAACTTAGACGAAACCAAGTCTAAAGATGAAACGAAAATGTTTGTTTACGTTTTGGTGGGAATCAACTGATCTTCTTCTTCTTCGATCAATCAATCCAATCAATGTTTTGATTGATCTGGTTGACAGTGACACCGATTCTGACGTTTGAAGTATCCGAACAAGTTGCTCCTCCGGTTGCAATTTTTTGCCAAGTAGTACCAACCGACCAAACAACCCGACCAGTCTCCGGTCTCGGTCTTCTCGCCTCTGGTGACGTCAGTTTGTCTATGGGAGAAAAATTTTCGAAGCACCGTGTTTTCTGGAATGTTGTATGCTGATGATTTTCTTCTCGAATTTATAGCAATCCGATGAATTTCACCAACTGAATCGACGATATAGCGTCGACATAGGCTTCCCGCAACTCGCCACAACGCGAATATGCGAGAAAAACAGAGTATTTTACTCTTCCCGGCGCCGACTTGTAATGGCGCGGCTCCAACGACCCGATATTGCAAGCCGCCGAAAACCACAATTTAGTGAACGCACAACGAAGAAAACACTTTATCCACAAGCCGTGACTCGTATTAACACTTGAAGGACCACTATTAGCCTGTTAAACAAATAAAAGGCTAAAGAAAATTATGAAACTAAGGTTTATTGAACCAATGTGTCGCAGTATGGTGCGGTAGTACAAACAAGAAGCAGAAGTAAATTAGTGTTGCCATCTGTTTATGTTCTGTACTGAACAATGTGTAAATTAAATTGTATTGTAAAAGTAGACTGAAATAATAAAGACACATTTGCGGGCAGGAGCCCCATAGCAATAAATTAATCTGAATATAGAACAATACCTAAATTATTTGTAAAGGCTGCCTCATTCTCCCGGCTCTTTTGGTTGCCTTAGCCCGACCGGACCATGCATACATTTGTATTACAATTTACAACAATAAAATACGATACGACAGTTGCGTGTGAAAAATCGCGCGTGTAGACGTAGCAGGGGAATACAAAAACTTTGATGAATAGAATATTACCACTTTCATGTGGTGGTTTGTGATTTTTTCGCACGAAAAAATCTTTACGCGCAAAAATGCCGTATTTATAGGCTGTAGGTATCTAGAATCATTCTTCTGACAATCTTAAACGTTAACGTATTGTCCAACTGTCAATTTGTATAGGATTTTTGTAGTTAATTTTTACATATAGATTGTCAAAAACATCATTCTGGATACAGCCTCTAGTATCTGAGTCACAAGTGCAACGCTTCTTTATTTTCTAAAATGAACTAAAAAATCCCATAAAAATTGGCATCTGGACAATACGTTTATGCTTACGTTTGTCAAATCCATTATTCCGGCTCGTCCGGGTACGGCCTCTGAATAATACCTTTATACACATACCAGAGTGCTTTCACCAGAGTTGGCCACTGACTCATACGAACGAACGAACGAGCATGAAAAACTCGTGTAAACTTATCGTCCATCCATGCAATATATGATTTATAATGTCAAAAAATTAGAGAATTGAAAAATTATAATAAAACACAAGCAATCAATAATTGACTACTTGACACTCGAGCCACTTGGTCAGCGGTTACCGTAGCCTATGTACGCAACATCATAGATATCACTTGCGTGTTACCACCCTGAGACGTTAGATGGAAAGTCTCATGTGCCTGTAATTTCACCGGAAACCATACCCTTCGAACCGGAACACAGCAATGCGAGCATTACTGCTTGGCGGCAGAAATAGGTATGGTGGTAGTCCTTCCCCGGACGAGCTCTATCTCAAAGAACTGTCAATTTGTATACGGTTTTTAACAGCGCCACTTTAGTGCGTTAAATGAACTAGCAACATTCCATACAAACTGGCAGCTGGACGATACATTTACGTTTACGATTGTCAAAGAGTTTCTCGTGCTACACTCAGATGCGTTATACAGCCAAATCTGGGCAAAATGTATCAATCTATACAAGCCGTTATATAGATACAAGTCGAGCCGAGAGCGACTTTCACTATCGTCGCGTTTGGTATTTTTTCTAGTAAACAGTTAACTCCCAAAAGACAGGTGTTTTACTGCCTCTCACCTTAACGAGACATTGTTAAATGACTGGGGAATTTCCGCTGAAAGTATTCCTTCAGATAAGTGTGACTGTAACGGGCTGGCTATAACTTTACAGTTCAAGAGCTTCGCGATACGAAAGTTTTATTATTCGATATAATATATTGTGGATTTAATGGAAGTCACCACATATATTAGACAGGAACCGGCTAGTGCAATACTACATATATCTATGGGAACCGGCTAAACCTAAAAAACCAAGTGTCAGGTGAACGTCTAAAAGCTAACATACCTATCTCTAGTATCTTGGTCTGGTTTTGTTTCTGTTTTTTGATCTCGGTTAATTTTTATCTGAAAAAGTATTATTTTAATCAAATCTGTAATTAATATACAATAGCGTATTCCAACAATTTATTACTAACACGTGTCGTTATGTCATACATAAAACATATCGCATATTGTTAGAGACGTTTCCAAAGCATTTTCTGTAACCTACGAAGCTGAATTTCAAAAGCAATGATGGATGGCTTTCGTTCTCTCTCGGGAATTCTCAATGAACGTTACTTTCAGAATGTAAACAATACCTATAGAAATGGTTCCAAAAATATATTCCTCTATTTATCACGATTAGGTACCTACAGCAAAGTAACAAAAATCTAAATTTGATCTTATTGCTATAACCTTTGAACAGGCAAACAATGTCGTAGCAAAAGTGCTACGAGAAACGTACTACGGGAGCTACGAGAATGAAGCCGCTCCAACTTGAAAGCTGTTTTTTAATGTTCCGGTGTTTCTAGTCTAGGTTTGTCAAATAAAATACGGAGCTTTTACACCGCCGCGCCACTACAGCCCATCACCTAGGTCACCCATCCAAATGGTAACTACGCGGAACAGTGCTTAACTTATCTGATCTTTATGAACAACTTAGCCAGCTACGCTACGTCACGAGCACTTATAGTGTAGTGAATTAATGATATTTAGGTCCTATAGACAACCTCGGTGGCGGGGTAGGTGATTGCCCGTTTGGGTAGCTAGAGGTTGCGGGTTGGATCCCCGCTGCTGAGCCAATGTTTGCATGATCTGCAAATATTAAATCCAGTTCTGGGTGTTTCCATGTATTATATGTATTCATTCATAGTATATTTCACAGAACGGCACGTAAGTATGTATGTATGTTTTTATAGTGTTAACCATCACACTAGGGGAATACTAAAGAAAAACTAATATCCCAAAAATCTGCGTATCAAGCGGTGGTTGCGGGTTCAAATCCCGCTTGAGGCAAAATATTTTTTGGGATATTATAGTCTTTACGTAAGTATGTATGTATTTAAGAACTGGAAAACGAATCGTAGGACGGCCCCCCACTTGATGGAGCGGTCGCATGAAGTCGGTGGATGGTGAAGGCTCAAAATCGGTCGTCATGGCGCTCTTTGGGACAGGCCTATGCCCAGCAGTGGAAATGATGATGATGATTTACAAAATAATACAATATTGTTTGTGTTATGTATTCTATCGGTTATCTGATTTCCATAATAGGTACAAGCTTTGCTTAGTCTGAGGCTAGATGGCGTTAAGTAATAATTTAAAATTATTAGTTTATTTTTTTTAAATTATCAATATTTATTTACTTATTTACTATTTCAAGTTAGTAGGCGTAAGTAGCCAAGCATGTTTCTGAGACAGCCTGGTACTGACATGTTTTCATATCCAACGTAAATATACGAAAAGCTCTGACTTTTATTTACACAACAATATATTTTGCAAGAATTTCGCACACCTATTACACCAAAATACCCTTTGAGATAGCAGAGATGGAAATTTTTGTTTGTTTAACTCAGCTATGAAGTACTTACTAGTGAATTTATTTTGTGGCTTAGCTCAAATTATTGTTAGGAAATGTTTTGGAGTCGTATTTTCTTAAGATTTAAATGTGTACAGTTTCTGTACGTTACTCTGGCACATTGTGGCTTCAAGAAGGTAAAAGCTTTTATAAAGCGCCATGCTTATGATTGTTTTGGATGCTTTGTCATCCAGATAGTGCCTTTGTAAAGTCCTGAAATAAGACTAAAATGCCTAGGTCTAGACACTAAAACTTTGCTCATGATAAGAGTTTATCTCGGTTATTCCCTTTGTTTTATCCTGGAAGTACCTCGTCAACAACCGTATACTGTGTCACTGATTGTAAAACCGAAAAAATATTTGATTAAAAACTTGAAAAAATATTTTTTCTTCAGATTCGTATCGCTTACAAATTGCTTACGAGTTTTGGATTCCTTTTCTTGAATCTACTCCCAAACAAATTTGATAACCATAGACATAGAACGCATAGACAGATACTCATTACCTACTTATCCACTCAGAAAGTTTTGTTAGACACTGTATCTAGGTAGATCTAGATATTTATATAGTACTATGGAGGTAATTACCAGGTGGTAGGACTCTTCAGCAAGAGTCTGTCTTGGTGGGTACTAGCGATGGGTCGTACTTGTGAAATCAAGTACCAGGGCTTGCAAGTGCGTCCATTTTCAAAAACCAGGGTCGAAAACCAGGGTTCTAAACCCTTGAAGGTTTTTTTGGCTCAGACTTGATTTGTTCGAACTACTCAGACTCAGCCCCGCTGGCTCTAAATACTTTCATAGAAAACTGATCTGTGTCTTCATACAGTTAGGAGGCATAATTGCGTTTACAGAAAAATTACTTCCACGCACAAGTAAAATACTTTTATAGGAAATTGATCTTTTCGTTTCTGTAATAGGGAGCATTTTCGAATGAAATATGAAAATTACTTGATTTCTATGTATAATAATAATTTCGTCAAGGAGTACGGTAGATTCGATCAAAACCTTACCTGAATAATAAAACATAAAAAAATATAGATGTATGTATAATTTCTTCTTACTCTCACGTTCGTCTAAAGTCGTAAACCGTCGCGTTCGCTCATCCGTTGGTCGTCGCGTCGTCGCCGTCGGTCGGTCGTGCATCACCGTTCGGGGACTTCGGGGACGCTCGGGCACCTGAGTCCAGGTAGGTAAGGGATTCGGATTTTTTTGCGAAGATTAATTTAGGAAGCTGCAAAAATGGTACAATCCCAAACAATGCAAGCCGCATAGTCCGTTTCGACAATAATTTGTAGAAACGAGGCACTGCGACGCGTTGCAGCCCTATTCTGAATATTGTACTTGCAAGTAAATACCTGGTATGAAAACCTGGTCGAGTAAATACGCTCCATCGCTAGTGGGTACCACCGAAGTGCCAGATATTCTACCTGCAAGCAGTAGTGTGCAAGCATTACTGTGTTTGGGTTTAAAGGGCACTGTATCAAGTGAAATTACTGGGCAAAAGAGACTCGGGGTAATGAGCGCAGTGCAGTGCCACGCTGAACTTAAAAAAATAAGCTTTGAGTGGCACTGCATCTGTTATGGTCAGGCGTGGTGCTTAACATCAGGCAGGCGACTTGCTTGACCGTCTTGTTACTAGCTGACATTAATAATAAAAAAAATGGTTAATTAAGAGCATGGTTTTGCTTCTAACATCACAATATAAACGTTAAATCAAAGTTTGAAATATATCTGTGTTACACGCACACACAAGCGCGCGAACAATGTTTAGAGTGTCTGGTAAATGTTTCGACAGAGAGAGATGATACGTTTTTTTTATGATTCATTCAAAAAGTACTGAACCGCTTATCGATAAAAAAATTATGTGACCACTTCTAAAGAATTACCAATATAATATCAATCGGAAAAATTGCGTAACTAACATACAGTGGATCGCAAGTACTGCTGATTGCTATGCGTTCAGTTGATACAGCAGACAAAAAGCAGCTCTGTGTGTTATGAGGTTATGACCGGTGATCATGTTGACCGTGATGATGATGATGATATACTGATTGTAATGAAATTTGGGATATACCTAGATGGTTTAAGTTCTGGAATAACACAAAGGCTACTTTAATATATATACTATACTATACTTTACTTTACTTTACTATACTTTAATATTTATACTTTAGGCTTAATTTAGTTTTATTATGATTACGTTGTTGTGTATTGTTGCAAATAAAAATAATTCTATTCTATTCTATTCTATTTTTAGTCTCGAAAAAAATTCTTGTTCCTGTGGAATAGCATAAAAACAGGTGAACTGCGCGGGTTAGCCCGTATTTATTTAAAGGTAGGCTTAATAAGTATCTAGTTATTCTCAGGCAAAGATTATGGCTGTAGTGGCTCCTAAATGTGTAGGTTTGCTTCACACAATCTGCACTGATTAGTATAACAGAGTAGTGGGATTGATCGCGACTTCGTTCTAATTACAGCTAACTACATAATTTGGTTTTATTAGGCGAATTAGACCTATCCTAATCATTATGTGATTCTGTTTCATTAACGATTCTACTAATCTTATCCGTATACACCAATCCGCTATCTGGTGAATTAAGACCAATCCCTCACGCTTGAGAGTAGGCTAGTATCCCAGCAGTGGGAACATAAATGGCTGACCAATGATTCCTTTAGAAACTTCAGTTGAGCTGTCATAACCGTAGTAATTTTTTCATACAATTTTCTATTTTATTTTCCTATTACAAAATAAAACTCAAACATCCGATGTATAATTTAATCTGAGGAAGGTACTGCTTACATTAGGCGGGATTCTAATTAGTGTACGAAGATATTCTCGTTATTTAGCTAAGGAAATATCTGCTGTGGCGGATAGACGATTGCGAAAGTGCAGTGGGTGAGTTCCCGGTTGAGAAATGAGAAGTTGCAGTGTCAACTCCAGCTGCAAAAAACGTTTGCATGGTCTGCATATATAATATTAGCTGTCGCCCGTCTTCGTTCGCCAGGAACTCGGGAACCGTACTTTTTAGGATAAAAAGTAGCCTATGTCCTATTCCCGGTCATTATCTATCTATGTTGTAAATTCCAGCCAAATCGGCTTAGTGGTTGTCGAGTTATGGAGGAACAAACATCCAAACTTTCGCATTTAAAACAGTGTGATTTGCTCAGTGTCAGGGTAATGTTGTACAGTGGTGAGTGCTCATACTTTAAAAATGGACGGTGTTATCTGAGGTGTTATCATAAGCTTTTTCTTTCAACGGCGGGTGTTTTTTATTTAATTTGTATGGACGTCAAGGATGACAACACACTGAACGCGGGCGCGGGTCGGGTGAAGCGCGGCAGCCGCTCTGCGTTCAATGTGTTGTCATCCTTATCGTCCATACAAATTAAAACAAAAAACACCTGCGGGGCGCGGCGGATCTGACCCAACCCGCGCCCGCCCGCGGTGTGTGTTGCGCGATTCTTCAAACTATAACCTAAAATAATGTATAATAGTTTTGTCACGTGATGAGGTGACTAACTGACAACCAAAAACTGCTAAAACAGTTAGGCCCGTATACGAACGCAAGTAATGTTTGCGCTAATAATATGTTATATCACACGCGGGACTAGAATGGATAGCAAACAGGAACAATGCCTTTTAAAGGCTTGTATTCACAGGATCATGCGCAATATTCTCATTTCCTATTATCAAGGGTATCGCATTATTGCTAATCATGTCATTATATTTAATAATGTACCTAAGCTTAGTCGGACAGGGCCTTCGTAAGACCCTTTGGAGGTTTACCTGTGTGATGTTTATAGCCTAAACATCTATGTTACGTAGGTATATAGCAAGGTATAAGTAAGTTTTAGTGTGAAGGTCCTGCGACACGGAGGTTGCGGGTTCTATTCCCGCCTCGGGAAAAATGTTTGTACGATCTGCAAATATTTGTTCCGGGTGTTCTGGGTATTTTCTATGTTTAATAAAAAAATATTTATCTATGTATTGTATTGTATAAAGTATATCAGTCATCTTTGTACCCATAACCAAAGCTCTGCTTAGCTTAGGGCTAGATGATGCTGAGTGGATTGTCCAGAATTATTTATTATTATTATAGTCAAAAGGTACTGTCAACGCAATAAACTTCAGCATTATTGAAACAAATAGGTGATGCAGCAGGGTTGCAGGCAATTTTGTTGAGTGTCACAGAACTATGGATCTAGGTCGCCAGCTTCCAGAGCTGCAGCATAATAATAGGACCATTGATCATTAAGGGGTATTCACAGCCGATTTATTACCCATCACACAGTGATATTACTGTTTTAGACAACTAGTATAAACCAGCGTCTTTGCTTACGTAGTACGAGAAGGTTGAAAACAAAATTAGTTTAGAGGTCACTTATTTTAGGGCTAGATGGCGTTGTGTAAAATGTCTACTAACATTGATTCATCTATTATTTATCTATCTTAGCCTCAAGGTGGCAACCCGCGAGTGATACCTCTGGTATTGCAAGCGTCCATAGGCTGCGGTAACCGCTTACCATCTTGTGGGCTGTACGCTTAGTTGCCACTTCAGTTGTATTATTATTATTATATTATTATTATTATGAGCCTGTAGTGTCCCACTGCAGGGCAAAGGCCTCCCTTCCTTCTCTCCAATCATCACGGTTTTGGGCTACTGTGGACCAGTCCTTCAGGTAAGAGTCAATTTCGTCCCTCCATCTTCGCCGTGGTCTGCCGCGAGGTCGTTTTCCATTTAGGGGCGTCCACTCTGAAAAAAAAACTACTTTTCCATATAGAAATCCATTTTCTAGGGTGCTCATGCTTGTCTAGCTGAATTTATTGTTTCTTTTTACGGGAACCGAACCAACATCCTCTCACTTCTCAACCGAACACTCGTTCACCGTGCCACCTTCAGTTCACAGTTCGCCCACTCGTTCATAGGTTGTCAGATGACTATTCTAAAAACCTGACGTAAATATTTTCAGACTTTCTTTTCAGAAGATTTTTATAAAAGCAATGATGGGGCATCATTTATAACTGTCTTCTGAGGTCAAAGCCCAATTAAGCATCTCCGCTGAGAGTTGTATACCTCTGTGTTTCTTTTAAAAATGGCCCTTTTTTATCTGTGAGAGACGGAAGCTTAGTCACGCGAAACTCATTATTCACTCCCCTAACGCGAATCCCTTTTATTATTATAAAAAAGGCAGATTATCCTACTGATATCCTCATGTGCCTTCTAATGTTCTCACTGTTGGAACACTGGCCTACTCTCAAGCGAGAGTGATTGGGTTATAATCCATCACGTGAGCCCGATGCCGATTAGTGGATGACGTTATTTTAAAATAACGTCCATTAACCTAACATGTATTTTTTATTCCATGTATGATGTTTTCTTTCAATACCTTGGTTTTTAAAAACACTGAGCAACGTAGGTTGTTTACAATATATTATCTAATATCCTATTCAATTGCTTGCCAAGTATTTACTAGGTTTTATTGGAAGTGGACGCTTTTTAATATAATAAGTAACTCATGATATTTTTATACCTTCCTAAGTGGTTTATATTCAATGGGTATATAAAATAATATATAGCCAACGCACATTGAGACGGCATGGCAAGGATTTTAAATTTTTACCAATGGACATTCAACTCTATGCGAATAGAAATACGATCTAAATTCCTATGCTTTAAATAATGGCTTCGGCATGCACAGGCTAGCCATGAAAAGAAAAGAATAAAGTATTTCATACATGTAGTTCAGTATATTTAGTTATTTTAGTTTCTTATAGAATCATTCTGAGTAGCTGAACATACAAAAAAAAATGAGTTGCTTTCTTTGTGACGCACTAAAAGAACTACGAAAGCTTGAAGACACTAGTCAGTGACTAGTGTCAGTGTCTAGCGTTAGTGTCAGTGTCTAATGTCAGTGTCTAGTGTCCGTTTTAGTGTCTAGTGTCAGTGTCGGTGTTTAGTTCAGTATCAGTGTCTAGTGTCAGTGTCTAGTGACAGTGTCTAGTGTCAGTGTCAGTGTTTAGTTCAGTATCTGTGTCTAGTGTCAGTGTCTAGTGACAGTGTCTAGTGTCAGTGTCAGTGTTTAGTTCAGTATCAGTGTCTAGTGTCAGTGTCTAGTGACAGTGTCTAGTGTTAGTGTCAGTGTTTAGTTCAGTATCAGTGTCTAGTGTCAGTGTCTAGTGACAGTGTCTAGTGTCAGTGTCTAATGTCAGTGTCTAGTGATAAATAATAAGTATTTTGTTAAAAAACGTCATTTTAAATAAATAGTTTTTTTTTGTCTCAAGTAAAATAAAAAGGGCAAACCTTGCTTCCCCATTCAAAATTACATTGTTAAGCATAGACACATATGTATTTTTTTTTGGTAATTTTAAACACTTAAAACCATAAATTACAACTTTATAAGTAGCTGACCCGCGCGGTTTCATTACCGTTATTTTTCTCGCCATTTTTCCACATTTTCTAACCGTTTAAACTTTCCCTGGACTTCTACAAATATTTCAAGACCAAAATCAGCCAAATCGGTCAAGTTTAACAAGTTTTACAGCGAGACTAACGCACTTTAGTTTTACAACCACAGTTTGGTTACTACATTGGATATTGAATCAAAATGTAGGTTTCTTGCCTGCGCCTTAAGCAAGATTATCATTAATACGGGATCCGTATTACGAAAGGAAGTCTCTAGTGATTTACATTCGAATAAAATTTTGTGGCGTACTCCCGAAAACGAGTAGGTAATATTCCTCGATTTAATGCCGATCAAAATATAATTTCCTAAAGACCCATCGCCCACACCGTTTGCTCATTCCCACAACGTAATTTTATTTTTATCGGAATTTCATAGGAAGTACTCATTTTTTATAAGGAAGGTATTTACATGACTCCTGAAGCGATTGAATCGATCTTGTTATTTATAGCTACCTAATTTTCAGACGATCTTTTATCATTTTAGAGAAACACAGATTTTTCAAACTATGACCTAAATTTTAGTTCGGTAACTGTAAAAATTTGAAAATTTCTTTCCTCTACACATTTAAAGAAATACAATTTTTTATTTCTAAGATTAGCGTTTTAGGTGAATACCTCACTTTCCTATCCAAAAATTTTAAGATAAAAATCTAAAAGAGCTTCAAATTAAAAAGCGAATCCTGTTCACATAACACATGTGTTCGATCTTTGCTCATTCAAACAGGGTAGATGAATTTTGTTGCCATCCGCTTTTTCGGTGACCTACCGTCAATTGGAAAAGTTGGACTGGCTTGCGGCCTCCTACCGGCCCGCGCACCCCGCGCGCTCTGCATCGCCGCAAGCGCATCGATGTTGCCTTGGACCCGTCCTACAATTCGGTCGCGTTTCCAATATTTGGATTATTCCGTGAATAACAAGTGTAACACGCTTCACACTGCCGTGCAGAGTTTGTGAGACGTTCTCGCGTTACTGTGCCAATTTCGATTGTGTTTTTGAACTCTGAAAGCTCTCCATCAAGAAGACAGACACCACATGCTGAGCCGGTCCACAAGTACAAGCCCACGGCTGGGATTTGGAAAGGTAGGTGGTGACTTTATTTATCTGCCTTGTGTAATGAGCAAAGTTCTTTTTTTTTAAATACAATTATTTTTATTTTTCTATAATCTAGGTCCTTCGAAAATAATCTTATATTTTACCAGCCCCTATTTATCCCCCACAACATGTATCTAATACTTCGTAGACATCAATATATTATACAAATATTGGGCTGTTTGTTGAGAACATTGGGTTACGTTTAGGAAATTTATTTTATGTGCCCAACCGATGAAGTAAAGCTAAAGCTAATAAGGTGGGGATATCTTTAGGATATTTGCTTTCAAAGTCAAACTTTGACGAACTAGTAATGGTCATGGTTTGCATAATTTGCTAGATTTTGGTTGCATTATAGGTTCATAACCTTTCATAATCTTACAACTGTTGTTCAGAACCAACCAGTTGATAAAGACCTCGGTGGCGTGGTGGGCGAGTGCCCGGATGTGAAACCGATCGATGCCCGCTGTTAGACAAAATGTTTGCATGATCTGCAAATATTTCTTCATGGTCTGAGTGTTTCTATATATTACAAGTATGTATTTACAATAAAGACGTGTAGTGCACTGTGATCAGAATTTTCTGTGTTTGAAAATTACTTTTAAATTTACTAGATACTTAGTTGTGTTGGTAAATTTCAATGCAGTAAGTTCCTACCTACTCACTAACTAAACCTACAAACTTATAAATTACTCGGACGACGAAGCGTCGCACATAATACTTTATTGTTAATTTTTATTTTTTTATTATTATTATTTAACTCTTTATTGCACAATTAAAAGTACAAAGGTGGGCTTAATGCTAACAGCATTTTCTACCTGCCAACCTCAAAGGTAGGTAGAGAAAAAAGGCGTGCTTAAAACTTAATTATTAGGTACCAATAAACATTACGAACTTAAAACTAACTAAACCTTCTAAAACTTAAACCTAAAACAAACTCCTATTAAAAATAATATACACTTAGATAAATATACATTTATATATATACATATATATATATATAAACCAAACCATACATATATTTTTATATATTTAAAAATACTTAAAAGATACATACATACATAATACAACAGTTAGCTTTAGCTTAGTTAGCTTAACTTGTAGTTCTAATTCTCATGTAAGTGACTTACTGTCTTTTTTGAGAATAAATATCTATGAACTGATCTGCCTTGCTAGTTTAGAGCCTTCCCCAAAGAGTGCCATGACGACCGATTTTGAGCCCTCACCATACTGACTATACACCGACTTCCTGCGACCGCTTTTATTTATTCAAGTATATTTATCGAAAAAGTACCACATATTATTATAAGCATCCACAACTATTAGTAACCTAAACAGTGTGTATTTTCTTTTTATTGCGGTAGGTATCTTTTGCTTATCTCGCTTGAGCGAATGACAAGACAATTGATAGAAAAGGCTTACTGGGGCAGAATAAAAGGATATCTTGGGTGCTTTGTATTACTTGCAAGCTTTCCCTTAGTGTGGAAAGTTGAACAACTTTCTTCATACATTATTGAAAGATTTATTGGTTCACGGATTCGTAAATGATATTAATAAAGTGTATAAACTTTCCCTCAGCTTTATACCTACTAGCAAACAAGTTTCAGAGCAACCAGCTCACAATATCAAAGATCTTGCTAACTTCTCTTAAGTTTTGTGAGTAGGTTTGTTACTTACTCAATCATAGACCGGGTTGTGGTGAAATAGTCCAGAAGAACTTCATGAGGTGCATCAGTGAGCTTCTCACTACTCAAAAGTTTTATTGTCATAGAATCTTTGATCATAACATAAAATAAATGATAAAATAAGTGGTAGTACTGATGCTCTCATACATAAAATAAAATAAACTGTAATTTTAGCGGCTATCTAAGTATTGTATTTCCTTGATAATGTTAGCTGTCACAAGATTATGATGTTCTCTGTTTTTGAGGAAACGAAATCTACTCACTTAGCATATTACTAAGTACGTCTACATAGTTCCGAGGAAAAGGAATAATAAACTATAATGTACACAAAAACACATAAGGACGTCAGTGCCGCATTTATTAAGCTTGATAAATAGAGGCCTGGCTGTGAACAAGAGGAATGGAGACATTTACAAGAACATTCACAAGAGTTCTCGCTTACAATGCGCTTGGAGTGCCTGTATACTTAATAGATATGGTTCAGTTGCTGGATGTTGCAAAATGTTATGTACTAACTCTATTGTTAAAACTTAACGTAACGTGTTTATTTTTAGACATGACTAAAAATTAGTTGCTATTTATTAGCCCCACGTGGAGGCAGAATATCTGACACTGCGGTAGTACCCACTAAGATGGGCTCTTACTGAAAATTCCTAATACTAGGTAAGTAAAAACATCTTCCTACATAAACCTACTTCATTATAAACCTATTTAAATATAATGTTATAATACTTTTATTGTCGCACATTGCCCTCCCCATTTATCTGAAGTGAACGCAAACACTGAGCTGACCACAGATCATCAAACAACTTCACGAGATGACAGATAATACAGGAGAATGGAAGAAAAGAACATTGTCCCTGATTACCTACCTTTTATAACTAACGACTTTTAGCAAAGACACTCATTTATTATGCTCTTAGTTCACGACCACATAGGACGTGACTCTATGCAGTGCGTCCGCTTGAACAGTCACATGAATGACTTTATGTGCCTGTAATTTATCCAGAAAACCTCTTTCATCTGTCATTTTTATCTGAGGGGCTATTATGTAGTTCAGTTGCAATCGATTTCACTAGGTTTCAATCAAAAGCTGACGTATTTTGTGTACCTTAATATATTAAAGTAGATATTTAGGTAGCTTATCACTAGGTTGCTGATTCTATGATCTTGGAAACAGCACCTTCCAAACATAGTTATGAACCTGGCAAAGACAAGCTTTAAACAAAATAAACCACTTCTCAATCGAAGCACCTTTTCCGAAGATACAAAGCATACAAATAGACGAACAAACAAACACAATGGCCTCAAACTTATAACAGCCTTCTTATTAGACGGGGTTAAAATTACATTATTGCTTTTGAAAGTTTCGTTTGATTTTTGTTTGAATTACTATTATCCTCATAAAATTTAAACTTCCGTTTTTGTAACGTATTCTGGGTCACTGCTCATTTCTTTGTTATAAAAATCCTTTTGTAACTTAAAGATCATAAACTTTATAAAGACCTCTTTTGTGAGGCGAATGAACCTTTTTGCAGCCCACTAAAGAGGTTCGCAAACAGTTTTATGAAAAATGCAAATGACAGTGTCACATGAAAAAAAAAACAGAACTATTTAAAGTATCAGAAAAAAGCTTTTTCTGTGTTAGTTTTTAGTATGACTTGGTGTTTTATATCTAGTTTTCAGCTGCCTAAAAGCCAGTGTAAGTTTCCACCTTATTTACCGTAGTTGAAAATCAT
This sequence comes from Colostygia pectinataria, assembly GCA_951394395.1. Classification (NCBI taxonomy): domain Eukaryota; kingdom Metazoa; phylum Arthropoda; class Insecta; order Lepidoptera; family Geometridae; genus Colostygia; species Colostygia pectinataria. The sequence continues at coordinate 9,708,949 of OX596362.1, forward strand.
AGTAACTTGGTTCAAAATAAACTTCAACCAAGGACTCAAGGTTCAATGAAGTTTATGGAGTTGTCAACCATTCTGATGGTACAGAGGTATCAGAAATCTGAACAACCGCTAAACAGCATGAGAACTAATAGAAGTAGAGTTATTTTGTGCTAGAGCTCGCCCGGAAAAGTATCACTAAGTAAGTTCATGAGTCAGGGGCCTACTCTGGTGACAGATTTTAGGCCGCCCGAAGGCCTCTGTCACAGCCTAAGAACTTTTTTAAAAGTTGGGCACGTCACGGCATCACCATACCAGTTAACCATAGATAGACATTCTTGATGGCGCGGTAGGGGAGAAGCAACGGTAGTGCTTGTTTGAGAAGCGAGAGGTTGCTGGTTCCATGCCCGCTGCGAGACAAACTTTTGCTCAATCTGCAAATATTTGTTCCAGTTCTGGGTTTTTATGTACTATGTTATGTATTTACAAAGAAAAATTGTAAATGTATTATACCAGTTATCTAGTTCCCATAGTGCAAGCTTATTTTGGCGCTATTTGCAAACTTTTTTTTTTTTCAGTAAGCTTCGTGGAAAAATGGCCCTTGATGAAATCAAACGATGTCCTGTTCATTCTACTCACTTACTTTCTGTTTGTGTTCAAAGTAGGACCCTACTTTATGGATAAACGCAACCCTTTGCAAATCAAGCGATTTCTCATATTTTACAACGCATTCAAAGTTGTGAATTCAGCGTATTTAGCTTATAAGGTAAGGTACCTTCTATTACTAGTTCCAGCCTGTAGAATATTTTACTTATTCCATAATAATTAATGATTAAACATAAGTACCTTATCATAATAATAACAGCGTGAAACCACAAAGAAATAAAAGTTTAAGGTCCGTATTTGAGAATGAAACAAGCTCAAACGGTACCTCAAGCATAGATTTTTGACTGTTCTTTGTGGAATACTTTGTTAAATCGATGCTTGAGTCACGATTCAGACTCAAATATGGTTTTTGAATACAGGCTTTAGTACATATTATACGTGAGTTCACATCTGCTACATTTTTTTATATACAACTGAAGTGGCATCCAAGCGTACGGCCCACAAGATGGTAAGCGGTTACCGCAGCCTATGGACGCTTGCAATACCAGAGGTATCACTCGCGGGTTGCCACCTTGAGGCTAAGATCGAAAGCCTCATGTGCCAGTAATTTCACCGGAAACCATACCCTTCACACCGGGACACAGCAATGTGAGCATTACTGCTTGGCGGCAAAAATAGGTATGGTGGTAGTCCTTCCCCGGCAGAGCTCTATCACAAAGAACTCTACTACTCTTACTAACATGATTGAACAACAAACAACACAACTCAACGTTCGTATTTATTAGTAGGATGCATCATAAGTTTTAAGGCGTGGTTTACACAGACTAGCGAATGGTGGAAAAGTAGCGAAACATTGCGAGTACGCATGTTTCCTCCATACAAATTCGAATGGCGTGATTATACACAGGCGACGTCGACGTGGCGAGAGCACTCCAAATAGATATTTTTCTTTATCTCTTCCACGTCCAGCGCAACGCCCGCTTCTTGTTCGCGCCAGACGTCCTTCTGTATATCCTATGCCTTATATCGCAAATGTAGTCTAGATAATATGCCCTTATTCTTAAAGAAACTGTCATTTTAGGAACTCGCTAGGTTGTCTTTTCTTGTCATTCTTATATCAATGAACAAAGACGATCATAGATCTGAAAGACACAATTAACTAACAGAGGTTTATAGTTCTATTGTCAATTAGGCCCTAACTTACCACCTCAATCTTAAAGTAAGTATATACCTACCTACCTACCTAATAATAACTTTGAAAGTGGAGTTAAATCTGGAAAATGTAGAAATCTGGCGAATGTGGACTAAATCGTATCATTCTTATATAATAAAAACCCATTCACCTTACAAGGTTTACAAGTCGGAGAGACCCAAAATAAAATAACTCGTGGCGCGTGTCGTAGCTCTTGTCATAGCACTTATCGTAGCGCTTGCTACGACGTGAGTCTCGGAACAGCACACATTTTGATGATATTTTTTTGTTTTCAGTTTCTTTCATACGTTTTGGATAAGGGAATATTTCCGAGAAATTGTGATTACGACGACTCAACGGTTTATGTTAGTATCTTACTGCTACATTAGATCAGTCTCTAATAGCTTTAGCTTTTTAATTCTAGTTTTTTTATAGTGAAGAAGCACATTAATTAATTTAGTAAGGTAGAATTTTTTTATTTAAAAATCACTTTTATTTTTATGACATCATTTTCAGCTATGATTATTAGTTTGATCATTTTATTAGTACCTATGGTGTTCTGAGTTGTTATTTATCGGTAAAAAAGTCAAAGTCAAAGTGTCTATCATGGCCTAACAACTTTGAAAAAGCCGGGACTGACTACTTAACGTGCCCTCCAAATCACGGATACACGGATAATACGGGTACCTTTGCAAGAATAGTATAAAAATCAGTCCAAACACACCGGAAACTTAAGACGCAGCAAGAAATAAATTTGTTTCTGATAAAGTTCCTTTTTAAAATATTTAAAACTTTGTTATAAGTACAAACAACAGAAGGATATCATTTCAAGAACACTCATTCCATGGTATAATGTAGTTTATAACAAGTTTTCACTAGTTTACCGACGAGTTACGAGTATTATAGACTATTTGAATGTTTCTTACATCTATTTGATAAAAACTTTACTTCTGCTGCAAACGTTTCACAGTAAAAATACAGCAGCAATTTTATAATCACAATGATTTTATTTAGTTTATTCATCATCATTATTCGTTAGTTCGTAAAAGTCAGTGGCCAACTCTAGTGACAGAGTTTCTAGGCCGCCTGAAGGCCTCTGTCATGGCCTTACAACATTATTATTAAGAGTAGTAGAGTTCTCTGTGATAGAGCTCGTCCGGGGAAGGACTACCACCATACCTATTTCTGCCGCCAAGCAATAACACAGCAAGCAGTAATGCTCGCATTGCTGTGTTCCGGTCCGAAGGGTATGGTTTACGGTGAAATTACTGGCACATGAGGCTTTCGATCTTAGCCTCAAGGTGGCAACCCGCGAATGATACCTCTGGTATTGCTAGCGTCCATAGGCTGCGGTAACCGCTTACCATCTTGTTGGCCGAACGCTTGGTTGCCACTTTAGTTGCATAAAAAAAAAGGAAGATTCTATAAAATAAATAATGCTGGACAATCCACACAGCATCATCTAGCCCCAAGCTAAGCAGAGCTTGTGTTATGGGTACTAGATCAACATTAGTCCCTAGACGGGAATCTAACTCGCAACCTCCTGCATCGCACCTTCGCCTATCGCGCCACATCGGTCGTCATGACAATGATTATTTTGCAGACTATCACAACCCTGTACTGGCAGTACATGGCGGCCAAGATCATCGATCTTTTAGACACAGTATTCTTCGTTCTCCGAAAGAAGTACAGCCAGGTGACGTTCCTGCACGTGTACCATCATGTTTTCATGGTGGTCGTCTCGTGGGTTTGTCTCAAGTACGACGCTTCGGATCACTGGGCGTTCATGGCAGTTATGAACTGTTGCATACATACTGCTATGTATACGTATTACGGTCTGGCGGTGATGGGCCCGAGGTTTACGAAATATTTGTGGTGGAAGAAGTATTTGACTTTGGCGCAATTGGTGAGTAAAAATTTATCGCCTTTTCACTAGTTTACCGGTGAGTTATTATAAAAGAAACTAGTTTTAGCAGCTTGCTATGTATGTCAATCTCACTCAATTTTTAAGAAATTATCTTTGGGATATCTTCGGCTCGAAGCGCCCCGTACCTTTTACATACAGGAGATTAAGTTTTTTCAGTGGATAATTAGCAATTATATAATTTGATACGCACAGTATTTAGTTCTTAGTAAGTTTATATATGCCGGAGAACCGATGGCCGCTGGGGCAAACGTGTTCTAGAGTGGAGACCGCGCTTAGGCAAGCGTAGTGTAGGACGCCCTTCGGCTAGATGGAGCGATGACTTGCGGAATGTAGCTGCCAGAAAGTGGTTGAGGAAAGCGCGCATTGGGAGAGACCTACGTCCAGCAGTGGACTGCAATAGGTTGATGATGATGATGATGATGAGTATTTAGTTCTTAGTAAGTTGGGTAAGATATTTTCTTTTACCGTTTCAAATCGCTGACTTTGAGCCTTGGACTAATTTCTTACTATACTTTTTCGATAGGCAATGTCAATTTGAGCATACACGTAGTTTTTGATTGAATAAATAAAATAAGATTTATAGGTAACGGGCAAGGTTGACTTTATTTTAAATAAATTAAACGTAAGATGATAAGCAATTCTCAATTTAGTTAGGATTTAAGCCTGTGCCTTAAATATTTTTTTATTTTTCAGATCCAATTCGTCTTAGCCATAGGCCACGTGGTAGTCCAAACCTACACCTCCGAATGCCCCATGCACGCTTGTAACTACTGGATTGGACTCTCTAATCTAGGACTCTTTATAATTCTGTTCACTGATTTCTACAAACGGCGATATCAGGCGATCAATAAAGACGATATCGGACTAGCTTGCACTAACCATGTTGATTAAGTAATAAACGCGTAGATTATTCTACGAACGTACGAAAGCATTCGAATATTTATTTTTTCGTAGCATTATTGACTGCAAGATATCTACACAACATACAGCCAGTACAATGCACTTTAGCATCAAATACATGTTAAAAAATATCTCTATAGCTAAATAAGTGTACTTGTGTCGCGTCTCAACAATCTTCATTTTTATAACCACAATGTCGTATTTTGGTTTCATTTATGATAATTTCAATATTGAAACCGGAGACAAGCACCCCAAGAGACGACGTATCTGTCTGAAATAAATTCACCCAGCGATAAAACGTTTCATATTGTAGTTATTCACTTCGAAAGTGTAGCAAAGCGTTGAACAATAAAATGGCTAAACACACGTACAGAGGGCAAGTCGCTCATAAAACAAGAACAATTATGGTAGAAAGTGGCCCGTTACAGATTTACGACGGAGGGTGCTTGCAAATGTCCAAAAGTTTACGTGTTTTATTGTTTTTGTTTGGTTTGCTTATGGAATTGTCTATCTACCATTCCATTAGCATGAAGGCTTTGGAGCAGATATATTGACTTACTTTAGGACCCCTTTTTTTAGGGTTCCAAAAATCTAACACGGAACCATTATAGTTTCGCTTTCTCTGTATGTCTGTCTGTGCGGAATCAGAGTCGTTTTACTCACGTTTTAGTCACAGACTAACAACCGGCTAATTGTGAAAACATAAAAATAAGTATAAATGTTATGAAATAAAAAAAAAATTACAGTGAAAATGATTAGGTACAGCTAAAAAAATTATAGTATACGTGCCCATTAATGGTACATATTACTACTTTTATTGTGTATTACAATCTAGCTGTTTTTTTACTGATTTCGGAAGCCTTCAGTGTGCGTGGTGCGATTCGCGCTTTGCCAATATATTTACTCCCAACTTTCATTTTAATCGGTCAATATTTACTTCTCGCTTCCTGATAGCAGATTAGGAGCAGGAAAAGTTTGAAATTTACAATTTCACATTATTAAAAACAAGTCTAGAAGGTTTAATAATCCCGGGATCAATAAAGCTGTGTAAGAAACAAAAGTACCATTGACCCTAAATCAAGAAAAGTTAAAATTGTTTTTTGAAAGAGTAGGGTTATTTGTGATGCTGCTCCAGGAAAGTACTATTGCTATACCTATTTCTGCTGCCAGTCAAGTTTCGGTGTGTATGGTGTAAAATTACACAAGACTTTTGATCAAGATGACATCGTGCAAATACTTATTGTGAGCGTTCATGGGTTACAACTTACCATCGGGTGGGCCGTATGCTTGTTTGCCATATAAGTAACTAGCCGATATGCCCCTGCTTGCGTGCGAAGCCGGGGCGGGTCGCTAGTCATAAATATAGCTTTAGTTACTCAGGGATAATAAAGCATTCTAATGGTGAAAGAATTTTTAAAATCTGACTGTTGTTTTTGAGTTTAATCGTAACAAACAAAAATACAAAAACACAAATCATCTCTATTTAAAATATCAGTATAGATATACAAATAAAATCTCAATGTTGGGTTAAGAATTAGATTGAAGCGCAATACGTCTTTTGATGCCATATCAGCATCATCTTTACGCACAGCCGCTTCCGGAAGATTTGACCTACTTGAAAGAAGCAATCTTCTAAAACTGCCTGGATTCTTAACGCCTTTCTCCTCAACACTTATTAAACCAGGAATTTACCGAGAACACATGCACGCTATGCGAGGATGCCTATTCTCTGAAGTATGTAGCCTTCCAAATTTAAGGTCGTGATTCGGAACTGATTAGGTTTTCTGTTTAAAAAATATTGTGCACAAAGCTTCTAAAATTTGCTGACATAAAAATATATAAGAACTATAAGTCCGAAAGACATTGTGCCATCCACCAATCCACATTAGGTTCACGTAGATTATGGTCAGATCACTGTCTACAGAAATCCTATATCCTACTCACTGTCGCTCGGGAGGCTTAGAACTTCAGAAGAATAACAATAGCCATTATGATAGCAAAATAAAGTTACTGTCCTATTGCAATGTACTGGATGAACTGGATGTTAGGAAAAAACAGGATGCATTAGCCCTATAAATTCTACGCAATAAAACTTTACTATCATGAAAAACCCATATAAGAAGTTTGCAATATGTTCTAAGTAAGAACATTGTTGAGACAGTTGAACTCATTAAGTTCCTCGTTTCAGAAGTTTAACGCAGATCTGTCACTTCACTCTAAATTACAAATGGAGTCTTCGAGATAGTTATTCTGCTTTATCGTTCCGTAAATTGCTGTGGGAGGGTAAAATATCTACGTCAACATAAACTACACTCTGGAAAATAATATATATTTTAAAACCAGTCAGTGTTTCGATAGTCTGAGCCAATTAAAAGCCTATTCATTATTTAAGATTGGTACCCAAACTTTCGACAATAATTTATATTCTAAAATCAGTCAGTGTTTCGATCGTCTCAGGTTGGATTCGACCAAATTTGAATAGGCATTATTCTCTGAATAAATCGATGTTATTCGCCTGAGCGGTTTTTCGTTTAGGTAATACAAATATCTCTCAATACTTAGAGTATGTACCATACCTACCCTACTCACGCTCATTTTGCAAATTTTTCGTAAAACAATTGCAACCTTAGCGATGCAATCAGAGCTCAAGAATACCTTTGAATTTTAATTGCATTCGAAACAAATAAATTACTGCAACTGTACAAAAGGTCTGAGGGTCTACTCTTGAAACCGATAAATGATAATCGTGGCAAACATGTTCAACTCATGTCGGTGACAACTAAGGTAAGGAGAGCGATTCTCAGATTAGAGAATTCACGGACATAAACTGAACCACGAAAACTGTCACGATATATCGTTTTTGTTCGCAAGAGTAGACCTGGTGTTCAGGGCAGCTTTTAATCGGAGTAGCTCTTGGGGGAAGAACGTAAATTTTTTTGCCACTGATGCTTTATAGTTTAAACCAGCGTACTAAATGCTTTCAGTTTTATTTTATCAGTTTATAGCAAACTTGGCTTCTGCAGTATAATGTGGCCTCAATTCTCGGTTCCGTGATAAAATATCACATTCGATATTATTAGTGAGTTCTTCGATATACTTCGAGTGGTCGGCAGCACTCGTAGAACTAAATGAAAACAAAATAAAAAGGTTTTCAAAATAAGGCACGTGGAATAAAATAAGTAATAGTAAAAACAATAATACGTTTTTTTTTAACTTCTATATTTGTCTACAATGATTTTTTGAGAATACGAAAAATCAATTTATAGATATTTTGACACCTTTTACTAATTTATCGAGTGTAATAATAATTCTCGGTAATTTAATATATTTCAGTTGTTAAAAAAAAATTACAAATTTTTTTTTAAACAACTGAAGTGGCAATCAAGCGTACGGCCCACAAGATGGTAAGCGGTTACCGCAGTCTATGAACGCTTGCAATACCAGAGGTATCACTCGCGGGTTGCCTCCTTGAGGCATAGATCGAAAGCCTCATGTGCCAGAAATTTCACCGGAAACCATACCTTTCACATCGGAACACAGCAATGCAAGCAGTACTGCTTTGCGGCAGATATAGGAATGGTGGTAGTACTTCCCCGGACGTGTTCTATCACAAAGAACTCATAAATGGTCAAAATTATTGGAGTTTGACCATTTTGAATTGGAACTTTTAGTATTATACTATTAACGAATAAGATATTTTATCGAAAGAACCGAGAATTGCCTCCCTGCTGTCATAAAACTGAAAACTTTCTGCTTGCCGTCGAAGGAACAAATAGCGGAAAAGCTTATTCGATATGGCAAGTCTGGCAAATGCATTTTAACAACAATTTCACTTTAGTATTTCAGAACGAGTTTTCCTGGAGGATATTTTATTTAAACTTGCTAAATTTTAGGTATATATAACAATAACATATTCTTATATGTGCCTCTTTATTTTCAAAGTAATAACAAGTGATACTTAATGTTTTGATTGATGTGTTTTAGTATTGATTCCTTGTGGTTTAGTTCACTTAAAGTCTATACAAAGTGTAGGTTATTGCTCCCTTTTTGGAATTCTATTCATTTTATTATTACCACTTTCACAAAGCGGCTTTCACAGATTTCTATGTTACATAACATTTAGAGAAAATGTTTTTTTAGTGGTTAGGGCCGCGGCCAGTTCTAAACGTAACCGGATGTTTCCTCGTAGACCCACAATTAGTCTGGTTTTCTTGGATAATAGTTTATATCCTTCGTTTAGTTGCTTTTGTAAGGCTCACCAATAATGTGAGCCTTACATTAGCCAGCAATGGGTCGGCACGGTTTTAGCAGTTAACGCGTTAATTTCTTTTCATATAACTATTTGACTGATAGTTGGACGACATTGATGTTGATTCTGTTATAGGATTTTCTAAACTTAGCTAACTAAAATTATCGCAGTTTTTTGTACTTTAATTTATTAAAAAAGTACAGCAACAATTTTTAGTTAGTATATTTTAGAAAATGTTACATCAGAATCGACACCATTGTCAACGTAGTCCGATAATAATAGATGAGGTTGGCACAGGACCGAAGAGAGTGGCGTAATAGAGATGAGACCTGCGGCAGTAGATGCTAACGAGCTAACTAGACACAGAAATAAGATAGATAGGTATTTAACCTCCGCAGTCATTGTCGAGTCGTCATGTGAAAGCGCCTTGTAATTTGATTGAAAACTAATTAATTATTGAAGTCGTAGTCGGTATCAAACTGTAGATCGAATTTCAAAGGTAGAGATTCATACGACTGATCTTTCAAGACGTTGTTAAGAAACGTTTGGATCTCAAGTGGAGTTGGGGGGCACTTAACAAGTTTGGTGAAGACAGGGACGGTACCGCGTTAATATTGAACGGAAACGTTTTGATTCTAGTTTGATTGTTGCTACGGCGACACATAATATTTTTCAAGATTAAAACAGGAATTAGTTACAGTTTTAATTGGAATGCCTTTCTCTGTAGCACCTAGGACAGCTCTACGAAAAAAACAAAATTTTTACAAATTTAAACGTTTCTTTTACGTTAGCGTCTAGAAAAATAAGCCCCTCGAAAAAAGCATATCTACTTTCAAAAACCTGTAGATACCTAACCTAGCTGTCGATAGCCTGCCTACTAACACCACGGTAAGGCTGCGTTTCCACCAGAGATGTGAGAACGCATCCGTAGCACACATTTTTCTTTTGTTTTGCATGTACAAAACCCTCGCTCTGCGGATCCGTTTCCACTAAAGCTGGGCAGAGTGAGGCTAGGTAAATGAAGTGATTTTATTGGTTCCTAACAAACGCATCCCTCGCTACACATCCTCGCATATCTCTGGTTGGAAACGCAGCCTAATAGTCATTTGTGTAAGTTGAATCCTAATGTTCTATTAATTTTAATGCCAGTGCCATCTATGTTTAATGCCTACAGTAAAACTTGAAGTATAATTTCTACCGGATATTATTTTAACACGGCTCATTTACGAAAAGACAGCTGCGCAAGTGACTAGCGGCGCCGCCAGCGCCAATGCCGCTGCTCTGCCATCTCTCCACCAAAAAAGAGTGGAGCCATTGACTTCTTCCAGAAACCAAATCTGCCATAAAACAAATCTGCTTTATTTATCCAGAATCTGTATAAACAGAATCTGTCCTCAGCCGAACTACAGATAACATACGAACAAAGGTTTTATTTCGGGAATTCCTTAGTTTCCTTCATGGATTCACAGTTTCTTGAGACTTTTACCATAGAAAATATATTACTATGAGCCTAGGATGGACAAAACTGTGGCAAACTTAGCTACAGAAAATTAAAGAAGAAGAAGAGCTTAGGTAACATGCCCCATTCCACTTTTACTTTAATGTTATGGTCAATAGCTTTATTTTATCGGATGGACATCAAAGTGAGTTGAAATCATTTCCCGGTCTAAAGATCGACTTTCATATACCGTTATTGAATGCCAAGGTTCGCGTTCAGTTCTTATTGATATCCCCGTGGGCATTTCAAGAAATATCAAAAGCCTCGAACTTATTGCGTTTGTACAAGCGTCCTATTCTAAGTATTTATACAATATTTATATACTTTATTGATATTCTGCCTAAGAATCTACTCGGCCTTTGTTCAAAGGCAATTTTGATACCAAAAACACAACTCGACACACTTAGGAGTCACATCCATAGTATTGACACAACACAGAATTCCCTGTGTCGTGGAATTCTGAATATGCACTAAACTACTTATGTAGCAGAGTTTATGATATCAATAACAGCATAATAACACGTTAATTGACAGCATTATTTTTAAAACCCGCATCCGCATGCATTACGATTTACATTCAACGAATACATCACATAACACACCTACATTTAAAGTGCACTAGTGCCTGCCTGTTGATAAATCAAATCGTAATACGTTGCTGCGCCCCGCGTTGTTACATATATCTTACAGAAACCGAACATTTTTCCGCCTTACTGTCCCAGCTTTGCATGGGTGCAATGAAACCGCACCCGTGCAAAGCCGGGGCGGGTCGCTAGTAATAAATAAAGCCTATGTTACTCAGGAATAATGTAGCATTCTAATGATGAATATGTGCTATTTCAGACTATAATCCGAACATTATAATTTATTTTAGTTAGATTTCATTTTATAATCTTTGATTATCAGCCAATAGATGTCCATAGCTGGGCATAGGCCACCCGCGCGAAATCAAACAATATAGAATGGTATTATCATTCATTTTTATATTACTGGATCGTTTTCTAATGTTTTTTTATGTCAGCAAACAACAAGGACCGCCTGACGATAACAGTTGCAGTGGTGGCACTGCACCGCGCTCATCACCCCGATACGTAGTAATTTTATTTGCTACAGCAGTAATGCTTCCACACACTCAGAATAATAATAATAATTAGCATTTCAGTTACCCAATCCGCCAAGAAAGACTCTTGTTGAAAATTCTTGCTTCCAGGTAATAGGTACCTACCTACATTATGCCAAGCTTAAGAGGCCTTTCCAAGATTAAGCGATATAATTCATGAAGTTCGCGTGAATGTATCTGCATATAGTATAAGTAATAGCGCGCGCGACAAGGAGCGATACGTCGTACCTCCATAAGCGCTCAGCGCGGTTTGAGAGTCGCTACTTCGATCGATATGATTATAAGTGCGCTAAGGTGTGATTTTAAAAAATTCGTATTAAAAAAAGTCAATGCTATTAGACTATTTTCTTTTTTGTATTTATTTAATAAAAACTTAAACTTTAATTAAGCAGGTGTATTTTTATTGTAAACTCCTTACTTTAGCAGAAATAACAAGCGTAAAATTGGGAAAAGAACGCGTTTTTTAGACCGTCTTTTTTCAAAAATATTGAACTAACATGCTGTATTTTTCTCTATTCACTTAAATTTTAAAACTGTGATTATTATAATTGCATATTTGGAAATATGTTAGATTTTGTTATTTCATAGAAAAAATGATCGAAAGTTGACTGGAATTGCTCATTTTACGAAGCGTGCGTTACTAATTATTTTTTAAATTAGTTATGTCTTGAGTTAATTAATATTTGCTCTGTTGGCTTAAATTTAAAGGGATAAAGCTTTTATTTGTTTTTATTTTCGTTAAAATATCTTTGACACACGAGCCACAATAGTGTTCGAAACTTCACGGGCTACAAGAAAATTCAAGGATTGTCAAGGATAGGGCTCTTATGCCACATGCAGCTTTTATCTTATTTATTCTTAACTTTGCCCAGGTTTTACACAAACTCTAAGCGACAAGAAAAGACAATACAAATGACAACAACAAGTTTAACTTCCTGTTTTTTGTCTCGCCCATGAATAACGACTATTTATAGACCTACGTATGTTTTCGCAGGGCAAAGTGTGGGTTCCGTTCCCTTTCACGTTATTTATTATACCTATCGCAGGCGCTAATAGGCCATAGGGGTGTATTAGTGGCCTACTCCATTTTCCTTGTGGTCCGTTAATCAAAGTCGGAACTCAGGACTTGCTATCCGAAACATTAACCCGAAACATTACGGCACAAGTATTACAACATACAGGACGGGGAACTGGAGAGGTTTTATTCGCAGATTGTTTGTTTTGTTGGCAATATTGGGTTGAAAGTGGACAATGTAAGCAACGATTTATATTTATTGGCATGACTGTACCTAGTTACCATAAATATTATGATGGCTGTGTATAGTTCTCACGGCGGATCTCGGCCGTCGTGAAAGTAGCCGTTTCGATGCGCAATGGAGCTTTTTCAAACTAAGTTGACTTTGCGCATCAAAAACGGCTTCACGGAAGCCTAGATCCGCTGTGTGAACTTTACCTATCTCTCTTATTTATTCGTCTAGTCAACTTGCTAGGAAGCTATTAGGATACTCTAGTCTAAATATTTATACGATCGTGTTCTAACCCACGATTTTAGGAAAAATCATCGGTGTTTTCAGACAATAAAGTTCAATAAAAAATATTGATACCTACTTAGGTAGAACGAACGGTACCTAGGCTTACTAAAACTACTTAAATAAATACCAACCTAAATAGAATAAATAATATTTCTTATATAATTATAAATTCCAAATTATAAGTTACGAATTACGGGTTCAACCTAAAACAGTAATTCCCAATCATGATATTCGCACAAGAAAACAATAAATAGAATAACTCGACGTGTTGTGTTGATGACAGGGTTTTCTATAAATCCATCAGATCCATTTTTCGCGCTTTCTCCGTGTCGAATCCAGTTACGATTGTAGGAGGCGATAATGGAATCGTCCCAGTTTTGTGAATTCACTTGACTCTACAATTTTGGAACTGGGACTTGAATGAGTGGAGAAACATAAAAAATATGCCTCTTTCTATTAATAACTAGGAACGATTCCTTCTGCGACGCTTTGCCGCTACGTCGCTTCTTGGCTCGCTCGCATAGGTAATCATCTCGAAATTTGAACTTCACGGTTTCGTGGATTGTTAGCACTGATAGAATTGTAGTAACAAATACTTTAGTATCGAAGTACATAATCTAGACTTTGATTACAGTTTACACAACGGAATAGTTCAAATCAGTAATTTAAATTATTAGATTTATTATGTCTATGTTACAAGGAAAACTTGTGAGAAGGGTAACTATCTACAGTTCCTTTTTTCTACCGAAAGTTATTAGTAGGCAAATCTTTTCTTATTTATTTTTTGTGACGACCTTGGAGGCGCTGGTATAATTCCCACCATGATACAAAGGTTTGCATGATCTGCAAATAGGTATGTGGCTATTTGTTCCGGGTCTAGATGTTGTGTAATTGTGGTACCACGGTAGGCATAAAATACCGCTTATTTTAACAAAAACAGACCTTTATAATGGATTCGGAAATAGAAATATGACAGTTTCAGTCCTCTTACGAATATATTACGATCGTGCCAGGCGTGCCAGCTGGGCTATGGAAAGTGGCAATTTAATAACACATGAAGTAGGTAATGGGCAGACTGACCGCCTATTCTTTATCACTATCCCACACACGAACTTAGCTATTAGAGCAGGGTTACACACACTTGTAACCAAAGTTCAAAAGCAGCGTGGTACTACGCAAGAGAGAAACCATGTTAGAATCCGCTTATTGAACTGCTGGAAAAAAAAAATTTGGCTTGACGGACATTTTTACACAGCGCTATCTAGGTATTTTATTTATTCAGAAACAACAAACAGCTACAATATAAAGTCTTAGCTATACATATAAACGATTAAGTACTTACTATACTTTAATAATATTATAGCCCACTGCATTATAAACAAAATGCGCCACTAGAGGCATTATATACTAGCAAAGCTAATACTTACTATGGGAACCAGATAATTATGTATTCTGTCTGTTAGTCGCTTCGTCAGGAGCCAAAAAATCTAGAATAAAGTAGTTGTAGGCTTGTAGGTACTTGTTGTGGTCAAACCAAATTACTCAGACGTCTCCTTGCTAATTTACAATGCAAACTGGAGTTATTTGTGTAAAACTGGGCTTATTCGAAAAGGGTTAATCGCTTAATCATTGTGAGCCACTTCGGTGACATCTGAAAAGGTTCACATTATAAGGGTTGCCTTGGTCACTGCCGCTTTTCGAGGGTAATAAATATTTTTGTAAGTACCCACTCTTAATAACTAACTTTAGGTAGGTAGGTAAGTACTAATATTATTTCTTTATCCTAAGGTCACTACGATATTTCTTGTCAAAATATCTAAATAAGTAGTGTTTAAAGGTGTATAACCTTACTACTTCCTACCACTTTTTTATTTTAACTAGACTAATTAAGTACTACTATAATAAGTCTTATACCAAGTAATATAGTAGGTACCTATGTAAAGAGAGCAGTATGGATAGAACCCATCTATGCATTTTAATTTAAATGAAAGTACAGACTGCATAATTTTGTCATCTCCCAAACTATTCGCTCGAATGGCTCTTAGCTATAGCAGGTTAATTTAATGTAAGAGGTGGTCACCCTCTTCTGTAACACCTCGATCCCGGGATTCCCAAGAGCTTAGCATCTAGAATCCAGACATTAGTTCGTCTGTCCTTACCTGCTTACATGGCAACGTATTTTATTAAAGTTCAATATACTTTATCTTTAGGTACATTATTTAATGTAACTGTGTAGATATTTTAATATGTTAATAACTAAATGTTAATTAAACTTTATCTTGAATTTCCGGAATATTGCACAGGTGTCTGCTGGTTCCCGTGGCTTTGCTTAGTTTGGTGCTTGATTAGCGCTGTCTAAATAATTATGTCCGAAATAAATATGATTTTTGATCTAATTACTCGTAGGTATCGAGCAATCAAGAAAACAAACGAAGCAATGCAATGCTCGGTCATAAATTCAAAGCTTCTTCAAGCATGCATTGCATACACAAAAATGCCTGTGCAGCAAATCTAAGTTTATTCTTGTTTATTCATGCAAACGAGATTGTGAGAGAGATTGTGGTTAAAGCTGTCACTGAAATAAATTAATAAAGCAGAGAATATTTAATTAAAAAGAGGATTTGTGGCGCAGAGACAGATGAACTTATGGCTATATTTTACGGCATCTTTACTCGCATACGACTCGACATATCCATTATTATCAGCAATCTTAAAAAAAATGGTTATCGGTTGCAAGCGGCGCCAGCCGGGGCGCCCCGAGGCAATCAACGTGTATTTTCAAGACGAGAAAGTATTATTAATAATACGATAGGAACAATAATAGTTTAGCTAAATTAAAATACAAATACTAATTAGCACTCACTTTATATTGGTAACTAATAGCACAGATAACATAATACTAGTACTAATAATAATCCGTTTTAGTATCTACAAAGTTTCTAGAAAAAAACAAAAACAGACTTCCAAAACACACTACAAAGTATCCATACACCCTCCAAATTTCAAGTTTCTAGGTCCAGCAGTATACAGGGTCATTCATTAGCATCCTGACAAACTTAAGGGATAGGTTCCACACATTAAAAAAAAATATATGTACCTATATATTTTTTTTATTTATATTTTGTCTTAAAAATCCCAAGTAAACAAAGCAGGTCATTGGCACGCGCAGGTCAAGGACGCGCGGTTCATTGACGCACGGGTCACTGACACGTGCCGAGCGCTGCCTTTTCGATTTCTAACAAGGATAACTAATTTTTAAGCAGAATAACGTAATTTTTTTTTTTTAATATAAAAAAAAATGTATAAAAAAAAAAGTTAATGTATTTTTTTTTTATGTGTGGAACCTATCCCTTAAGTTTGTCAGGTTGATAATGAATGACCTTATAATAGGCATCGAGATACGTAAAACCTGCTTGTCCAAGAACTAAGACATGGTGTGTCATCCACAAATCGTACCGTATTGGTTTCAAGTAGTAGATTAAGAACCAATCATTCTAGCTCGAGAGTACCTACCTCAGTTTCCCAACAATGGAAACATTATAAGGCTGACCATGATGATGATTTAGAAAACGTTTTATCGCAAACAGGATTTCTTCAAAAGATTATGTTGGTTTAAAGTTTAAACGGTTTTGTTTGCTAAAGTAAATACCAAAACGAAAAGAAAGTTTGTTTGCGTTTAAGCTTTGTTGAGCTGATAAATAAATGAAATAAAAGTTGATCAGATAGCGATAGCGAGCGCGTATCCACGCGACATCGTTTCGCTATTATTCCGTCAGCAGCTTCGCGCGCACCGCGCGCAGTTTGTTTGATTTTGTAATTAATAGAAACGAAATTGTGTGGGTACACGGTATATTGTTTAGGCCTGAAAAAGCCTTTACTTTACTATGTAACAACGTTGAGGTCGAGTCAGATATTTTAATCCGGTTCCACAACAAAGATGCTTACTGTTATTTGCTCGCCAATGATTGACAAGTTTTATTTTATTTTTGCCTGAATATTCTTCAACCAGCTGAAAAATTGTGTGCTAAGTGTTTGCACTTTGTGTTTTAAATCACATTTTTGTGTTCTGGTAAATTGACTGGTCTTCTCTTTTAAAAATGAGTTTCTTCCAAACACTAAAATTAAAACTAAAATAAATACTTACCGGAACTTTATTATTAATTATAAATTAAAATAAATAATAATTTTGTATTTCCTTGCAAACTTGTAACTTGAAATATTGTCAACATGTTTCAAACTAGACAAATTCATCAAAAAAACGCAAACACCATTTTCGTATTCAAAACTTAAACTTAAACGAAAACTAAACTGGACTCGGCAAACATATCGGAAACTATAAAGTTAAACTTTACTACTTGTGTCATATAATGCGGCAATATTTATAGTGTTTCGCTATTTCGTTGACCAACTTCTGGAACTTGGACAATGTTCTCCGTATCTTTGGCTATAAATAATCAGTATCGCTGAGTAAGAAAGAAATGACAGCTTTATAGTCTGGTACCCTTACCATGAGTTACTACAGTCACCTACCTACAGTAGGTACAGTCTAGTCAAGACTGCTGCGGTACAAAATGACAAAATTAAATATTGGGTAATCTTTATGTGCTTTTAGTTTTATTACATTTGACGTTTTTACTGGTTTTGTCAGTAACTTACGTAAGTCAGTAATTCATGATATTGGTACAGCTGAGAAAGCACTGGCTCACAAACTCTGATCTAGCCATAAAAACTAGTAGTACCTCTACGGCGTAGACCGCTCGTAGCAGTTGCGGCGTTATCTATAATACCGTAGCAAGAGGTTTAATAGGAACAGTACCTATCCCTTTTTTATGATACGAGGATAGTAGATGACCTATTATGATTGATCGATGGCCGAAAGCAGTACGCGATAGTGCTTTCGTCGCCTAGATATCGAGTATGGAGTGCGTAAGCAATCTTTTATGGCTAGTTTTCCGAAAATTCTTACAGTAAACCGTGATCTTGGTATAATTCTTGATCTACGTTACAGAAAAGATATTAGTTCCACGTTCTACGCAGTGGTGGCAACGCGCGAGTGATATATTGCATGTGTCCTTCATCATCATCATTGGCCACGTCTATATCAGATGCCTCAAACTAGTTTTTTCTGTTCTGCGGTTTAAACAGTGCCTGTTAGGAAATTTGACTTCTTTTAGTGGCTACGGTAATTGTTTACCGTCCGTGATGGGCCTTAGACTAATTTTCCAAAGACTTTGTATACCTTTTTTTTTTGACTAACTAATCCTGCTTTGCCTCTAGACAGTGAAAACGAATAGATTTTGGAATATTATCGTTTATAGTTGACGAGAACAGGACGAGAAGAGCACATGCTCGAACAGTCACCTAACCTAAATTGTACTGCTCGTGTTTCATCTATGACAATAGAGATATTTCTATTCCTATGAAAAAAAAAACTTATTTAAAAGTAAACATCTATATCGAGAGCGCTGGTGGTCTGAGAGCACTGGTGGTCAAGTGGTAGTGACCCCGCCTTCTGATCCAAGATCCTGGGCTCGAATCCGGTCGTGCACCGATGGATTTTTCTTTTTGAAAAATTTATGTGCTCAATGCTAGTGCTCTCATACGGTGAAGGAAAACATCGTGAGGAAACCGGCATGTTCAAGAACTAAAAAAATCGAAAGACATGTGCCATCCACCAATCTGCATTGGGTCCGCGTGGTGGATTATAAACTAATCACTCTCGCTTGAGAGTAGGCCAGTGTTCCTGCAGTGGGAACATTAGAAGGCTGTCATGATGAAACATCTATACGAAGCGCTCGTAGCATAGCTGGTTAGTTGTTCTTAGCAGATCACCGCAGATAAAAGCAACTATCCTCGATGTCATCATTTAGATGGCCACTGACTTATACGAAGCTGCTTTACTTTTATTACCTATTACATTAGACTTTTTGATGACTAGGTAACGATTTATTCCTATGATAGCGCAGAGTTTAATCCAAGGACTTTACCCTCGTTTGATCTAATCGGTTTAGCTCCTAGGCGACTTGATTGACTTATCTGGTATGTTTGAAAATTCTAATTTAGAACTTTTTAACACGAACTAAAGTGTTTGTTTGTTTTTGTTTGAGGAAAAAAAATTAGGTATTTGCTAAAAGTGTTTTACTGCGTAGCTATCGCCACAGACCAGTTTGAACTGATCTGTGCTATCGCGTAGCTACAATTATAAAAACAATCTTAATTTTTCCTTATTGACAGACATGGGCAAAACATCGATATAAGATAAGAAGTAGTAGAGTTCTTTGTGATAGAGCTCGTCCGGGGAAGAACTACCACCATACCTATTTCTGCCGCCAAGCAGTAATGCTCGCATTGCTGTGTTCCGGTGTGAAGGGTATGGTTTCCTGTGAAATTACTGGCACATGAGGCTTTCGATCTTAGTCTCAAGGTGGCAACCCGCGAGTGATACCTCTGGCATTGCAAGCGTCCATAGGCTGCGGTAACCGCTTACCATCTTGTGGGCCGTACTCTTAGTTGCCACTTCAGATGTATAAAAAAAAAAAAGAAGTAAGAAGATTCTACGAATCTCAATTATGCCTAGTTCTTTATTTATATTGTCAAGTTATTTGATTGGTTCCGTCTATTTTTTACCGATAAGCAACAATAATATAAAACCATTCGAAACAGCAGTTTTATATCCATCGACTTTATCGCTGCTCCGAAGACAACTTCAAAATCAATAATTATTTTCGAGTGAGTACTCTTCAAAATTCTGAACATTATTTATTCAGTTAGGTACCTAGCTGTACGTATTTTTTTATATACTTACCTAGGTATTTTAAATAAATAAAAACTTCGTATGTTAAAAACGTAAGTTCGTAAGAGTAGTAGAGTTCTTTGTGATAGAGCTCGTCCGGGGAAGGACTACCACCATACCTATTTCTGCCGCCAAGCAGTAATGCTCGCATTGCTGTGTTCCGGTTCGAAGGGTATGGTTTCCGGTGAAATTACAGGCACATGAGACTAACTATCTAACGTCTCAGGGTGGTAACACGCAAGTTATATCTATGATGTTGCATGCGTACATAGGCTACGGTAACTGCTGACCATAAAGTGGGCCGTACGCTTGGTTACCACTTTAGTAGTATAAAAAAATCGTATGTGACGGAGGCCGCTCGAAGGCTTCAGTCGTCGTGGCCTAACGAATTTGAAAGGTATTGCCACTGGCGGCCACCCATCCATATAGTGACTAGAAGAAAAGTGCTACTTCGTAGATCTGGCAACGTCACAATGATTAAATTTTTCAGGTGAATTGAAAACTGAACCAAATTATGTCAAAATTACTTTTTGGATTGGTTGCCGCTCTGGTGATCATGTCACTGATGCTAGCGGTTGCACAATCATGCCGATATTCAGGACGACAGGTACCTATTGTGTTACATATTAGTTATTAGGACGACCGCAGTAGCGAGGTGGGTGAGTGCCCCGGTGGAGAAGCTTGAGGTCGCGGGTTCAATCCCCGCTGACGGGAAAATGTTTGCATGATTGATGAATCAAAATTCTTTCATCTTTCTCATTCTTATATCAGTCATCTAGCACCCATAACACAAGCTCTGCTTAGCTTTGGGGCTAGATGATGCCGTGTGGATTACCCAGCGTTTATTTACTTGGTACATAAATAAATGTTATCTTGGTTTCAAGTAGTTACCTACTATATTCTATCAGTTTTGGGCTAGATGACGCCGTTTAAAATGTCTGCTAATATTTATTTACCTATTTACTTATATTTCTAAGCGATCAAATCGAAGTTTATAATCCAAAACTTTTTCTCATGCGGAACATGTCCCACAACCTTCCAGTTGCTCTACCAGTTGAGACATTGAGAGATGTCTCGCTTGCACGTAATCCGTGAGGTGATTAACACTTTAAAAAAATAACCGATCTGTCTTTTTTTTTTTTTTTTTATACAACTGAAGTGGCAACCACATTCCACAATAACTGGTATTAATTATGATAGTTATTGGATGTAGCTACTTACTAATAGATGATTTCTTTGTGTTTTAGTGCGACGACAATTTAGATTGCTGCTCTGGGAGCTGCTATTGGAGCGGCAGAATGTATCGAAATAATAATGCAATCCACAAATTTTATGTATGCTCATAAATTCACAAGTTAATGGACCGAACGGATATCTCTCACTATCCACAACCTCATGGACCAAAGGGATTCCTACTATTCTTATCCACAACCTCATGGACCGATCTCACCATATCTGGGTACAAGCCGATGGAAAATGTGGATATTCTTACTCGCAGCCTGTTTAATTGAATAGAAACACAGGTCCACAATTCAATTATTTTAGCAATTAGCGAAGAGGAAGATTTATCATGCGAAGCAGCACGTCCCTGCTTAAATCTTCCTCTTGAATCACTCTCTATCTATTGATGAAAACCGCATCATACAGGGACAGACGACCGGAAGCGACTTTGTTTTATACCACTAACTATAAGTTGTTATGCACGGACACCAAAAAATTTAATTATGTATCACATGTATCATTGTATTATACAAATAAAATAAATATGTACGTATATCTATATATTTGTTTTTCATTGCGCATATTTTTCATTTTCTTACGTGCTGAGTATCGGCGTCTTTTTCCTGTCATGCGTATTTTTTAGCTCGCACGCGGATGATCCGCATGCAGGCTGCCCGCATTGGATTGTCGGATTGTCTGCGGGCGCGCAGCTCGCGTGCGTGCTCCGACTTCTAAAAAGGAGCAGGTTTTCAAATTCAATGGTATGTTATGTGTACGGTCTGTATCGATACGTCGACCTACTTGCTAGTTCTGCTCGCCTGGTACATGGGTTGCGGTAAGTCTTTTTTTTTTTTGACGACCAATGTGGCGCGGTGGGCGAAGGACCGCCTGCGACGCGGAAGTTGCGGGTTCGATTCCCGCCTTGGGACAAATGTTTGTAGGATCTGCAAATATTTGTTCTGGGTGTTATATTATATGCACAAAAGGTAAAATTTGCAGACATAAACCGAATAGAGTTCAAGTTAGTTAAAGTAGTACCTACTTAGATAGTTTTGCACACTTCGTGAATTTTCACGGTTATCTGAAGCGTCTCTTTGTCTCTTACCTGAGTCGTAAAACTTTTCGCGCAAACTGTTCAACTGTCTGAAAGGTTTATGTGTTGAAAATACCACACACCTCCTAAATTAGATCCAGTTGAACGAATAAGTGCTAAAGTTACAGACAAGATACGCAATTACGTAGAAACTACGATTTACTAGGCAAGGTAATTTTTATCGAGAGAATCCTCTCAATACTTTCGAAATCAGATTAGGTAGGTACCACGTAGAATATGAATGTAGTGCCATGGGTATTGGGCATTAAGGACATACTGAGGTGCGTGAAACTGGCGTAAATTCACCTAGCTTGACATTTTTTTTTTTTAATATATATTTTTTACTTTACTTTACCTAGGTTATGATAGGTAGTACCACAACACCCGAACCAGAAATAACTAAGTAGGTATACCTAGGTTGTTAGTGTTACTAATATTTGGAGATGACGCGACGCAATTACTTTTCAAATCATCATCGTATCATAAGTCGATAGACGTCCACTACTGAACATAGACCTTCCCCAAAGAGCGCCATAACGACCTATTTTGAGCCTTCACCATCCACCGACTTCCAGCGACCGTTTTAATGTCATCGATTCATCGAGTGGGGGAGGCGTTCTTACAACCGTAGGTACCTACCTACTTCTCACAACCTTTGTTTTTTTATTCATAAATAGGCTTGTGTATGACCAAGATTAGTACCTACCTAGGTACTTTTTCAACTCTACGTAGGTAGGTAGGTACCTACCTACTTAGTAGATAATAGAAAATTTCACTTCACATTACCGCCTTAGTAGTAGAATCTAGGTCATCTCTCACCGGTTCACTAGCCTAATTTTTTCAACTCAACTCAAATTTTTCAACTCAACTCTACCTAACAATTAATTATTTTTATTTTTTATTTTTATTTAATAAATAAATAAATAAATAATGCTGGACAATCCACACAGCATCATCTAGCTAGCCCAAGGTAAGACAGAGCTGTATTATGGGTACTAGATGACTGATATATATTTATTACAATTCAATACATATAATAGATAGATAGATATTTTTTATTATACATAGAAAACACCCAGAACACCCGGAACAAATATTTGAAGATCCTACAAACATTTGTCCCAAGGCGGGAATCGAACCCGCAACCTCCGCGTCGCAGGCGGACCTTCGCCCACCGCGCCACATTGGTCGTCTAATATTTTAAAAACTTAGCTAATATTTTAAAAACTTAGCTCAACTCTTCCTAGCAGTGGCAACCAAATCAGCAACTACTTCGATTTTAATAAAGATTTATACACCCTCGGGAAACTATCGGTAAGCAATAAAACACGGTCGTTTTACAGCTGCTGTCTGTCTGACTCTATTCTGTAGGGACAAGAGACTCCTTCGAGCGTTAATAGATAAAGGTGTGGTGGATTTATCTGTACGTGCCAACTGTGCAAAGTTATAAGTACTGACCATCGGAAAAAATATAGTCCGGCTTGGTGATAGGTCGTTGACATAATTCGATCCTATAATACCTGCGTCTGGGTGTAGATTCAATCAGGGGAAAAGGTCGCATTTTTGTCTTGTTCGAACTAAATCTAGGTAGGTGCCTGTGTTTGTATTCAATTTGTGAATCGAATCTCGTAAATAAACAAATAAATGAGTGTTCCAGGAGTACAAATTAAACAATAACTAATATCATGATGACTTCCCATTAGTAACTATTAAATGTATTGAAGATTTCAGTTACTTTGGTAAGTGGTGACAGACGGACGGAATAACGACACCGAATTGATAGATTGAGATCCGTTTTTCCAAAACTGGACCGGAATGCCAGAACACTAAAAATATGTCTCAAGAAGGTTTTCTAGTACCTACCTATTCCCTTACAAGCTAATCCTTATTTCCTTAGACGCTATTCCTTAGGATTGAAGTACTAAACACGCAAACTATACAAATTATTTACAATTTATTGATTGCCCTAAGTACTAACTTGACATTATAAAATTATGTTCGTATCACCATTATAGATAATATTAGCTAGTAGTGTATGTACGTACAGTCGTACATATTATAAAATAACGAGCTTACCCGCACGGCTTCACCCGCATTGCAGTTTTTATGCTATCCCACAAAAACATTACATTTTTCCGGGATAAAAGTAGGCTCTATGTATTTCATAAAAAAACCTAAAAGTATTCCAGGACTTAAGCTGTCTACATTCCAAATTTTATCACAATCTGTAAAGTCGTCACGGAGATACGTGATCGTTCGTTCGTTCGTATGAGTCAGTGGCCAACTTTAGTGACAGAGTTTCTAGGCCGCCCGAAGGCCTCTGTCATCGCCTAATAACTTTGAAAAAGCCGAGACCGACTGCTTAACGTGCCCTCCGAAGCACAGGAGCGCTCAGTTGAAATTGCCACTGGCGGTCACCCATCTAAATGATGACCCCGCGGAACAGTGCTTAACTTGTTGATCTGTTAAGAACAACTTAGCCAGCGCTCCAAATAACAAACATACACATACACAGACAGACTTTCGCATTTATAATAGTAGTACCTAGGATTTAAAAAAAAATGTTTTATAGATTTGGTACATCTCCCGTCCACCAAAAGACGAGACTATTCTCCGCTTGTAAGGAATACTCCAAATCCATTTGTTTATCTTGTTTATCTTTAACGTCAGTATTTAGAGGAGCATTGATTGCAAGTTTCTCTTTGACGTCATTATTTAGAGAAGCATTAAGTCCAAGTTTCTCTTTGACGTCATTATTTAGAGAGGCATTGAGTTCGATGTTAGAGTCGTAGGGTGAAATGTCGTCTATGGGGCTATCGATATGGAGTTGGCCAGAACCAGTTGCTATCACAGGGCGGCACGGATGGATGGACACACTGTTACAGCAGTCTCTATGAAGTGGGAACTGAAAAGGAACAAATATTATATTAAACATACCTATTAATATTCAAAATATATTATATTATTATATATTCCTATTACGTATATTATTATTTATGTGCGCAATGCCAGTGCTCTCATACGGTGAAGGAAAACATCGTGAGGAAACCGGCATGTCCAAGAACTAAAAATTCGAAAGACATGTGCCATCCACCAATCCGCATTGGGTCCACGTGGTGGATTAAGTTCAATCACTCTCGCCTGAGAATAGGCCAGTGTCCCAGCAGTGGGAACATTAGAAGGCTGTCATGATGATGATTATTATTATATTTATGTAGTTAATAATTATTAGATACATAAATTATTAGCTACATAAACCGGGCTATCTCACTCTTGCTATAGTGGGGACAACCATGACACTCACACATACAACAGTACCGTTTACGTACACAAACTATGCGTGTGGTGATTGCACGTGTTTGCTTCATACATTTTAATGAGAGTGTCCAGAGTGTGCTATTATTTTAGTGTGGTGATAAACACTTTATAAATAAATAACATAGCCTTACCTTATATGTAGCGGTATCGCTTTGATCTAAAGCGTCCAGACTATTCTTCCAATCCAGTTTATCCGCATCCCACACTTTGAGCAGTCCGTCAGTACCCCCAGTCACCAAGTACTTCCCACATGGTGATATATCGAAGTAAACTCTCTGGTTGGTGTTGACAGTTCTGCTCAGTATGTTAAGGGGTCGTCTGTAGTACCGTATATCCCATATCAAGAGGCGATGGTCTTTGCGGGCACCTGTTACTAACTTTAAGCCGTCCGGTGTGAATTTCATATGGGTTACTCCACCTGGAAATTAGTAATTTTTACTATTAACTAGCAGTCAGTCCCAGCTTTGCGCGGGTACAATGAAACCGCAACCGTGCGAAGCCGGGGCGGGTAGCTAGTAATAAATATAGCCTATGTTATTCAGGGATAATGTAGCATCCTAATGGTAACATAATTTTAGACGTTGGGGCAGTAGTTTTTGAGTTTATTCGTAACAAACAAAAATACAAAGATTCAAAAATACCAATCTTTCCTTTTTATAATATTATTAGTATAGATGATTTTGTGATAGCAGACTTTAATAGAAAGCTATTAAATTGTTTATTGTGTACTGTTGGTGTTGCCTAATAAATAATTGTACAAATGAGTCAAACAAAAATTTAAGGTAATTTTAATTTACGTTCAATGTGGCACTGCAGCGCTCATATAGTAAAAGATAAATGTTTGTAACCTGAATGACCATGCATTTTCCCTATGCTCTTGTAAGTGCCAAGCTCTGTACTGTACAGGGAAACAGCTGTGTTCCATGAGCCACTGGCTAGGAGGTTGTGACTGGTAGCTAGGCATGATGACGAACTGTTGATTTTGTGCTCGGTAAAATCCCTGCCTGGTCTGAAAATAAATTGGTCAAGTACAAGCAGGACTCAGCAAATCAATGTGACGCAGCGGGCGCAGGTCCGCCTGCGACGCGGAGGTTGAGGGTTCGATTCCCGCTTCGGGTCAAATATTTGTACGATCTACAAATATTTTTTCCGGGTGTTCTGGGTATTTTCTATACATATGTATAATAAAAAATATCTATCTATGTATTGTATTGTATTAAGTATATATCAGTCATCTAGTACCCATAATACAGCTTTGTTTAACAGCAGCTTACCTTGAGGCTAGATGATGCTGTGTGGATTGACCAGCATTATTTATTTATTTATTTATTTTAATGTTCGTTCACTGTTTGAATGGTTATAGCTTCAGTGCTTTGGATGCGATGTTACATCCTATTTGTAGGAAATAATGAACATCAGTTTAACTTAGATTGGTCTTTGACTGTTAGATTTTATTGATTCTCGAAAGTAAAACTGTTGTTCTATTTTTTCTATGTACTACAATATTATTGTTGGGTATTTGGTCCTCTTCAAAATAATACGCCAAGTAACTGGTTTACTTAGTTTTGATGATGTACCAAACCATACAAGTTAAAATTAAAGGAATATAAAATTATAATAAATCGATGCATGCGCCACGCTGTTACAGTCAGCAGTGTTGCCTGCAGTATTTTCTCCCAGCAGTGTTGCCAGGTATATTTTGTATAAACAATTATAATGCAATAATTTAAGTTGGTTATGTTCAGACAATACTACAACAGAATCCCTATTATTATATAATTTCCACTAAAACACAATGTTTCAATAAATACCTAAGTTTCAAAACAAAAAGTGCATAGAGAACCTAACTTATACATAGCCAACCTTATTAAATAGAGTTTAACCCACACTGTATAATAACTTAATAATTACCTGTTTACATCAAAAGTCCTAAAATACTTTTTATAACCTCCTATAATGTGCGATCCATCATGAGAGAAGGTAACGGATAAGGCTGGTTCTACTTCGTCCACTGCATTGAAACCTCTGTAGGAACATCTTAAGGTGCCATCAAAAGCATCCCACATTTGTATTGGTGCATTTTGTCTTGTGGTTAACCAGCTGAAAAATAAATTCAATAAATTTTAAATTAGACCATCCTTATGCTGGTCAATCTGACCCCTCTTGCCCTAGGATACCAAATTATCACAGAAACTGGAACCTCTGAAAAAGCCAAGGAACATTGATTTTTGTTCAGTTTTTTTATGCCAGTAAAGTAGCAACGAAGCTTTTGCTTGCAACATCAGAGAAATAAATCACTTGCGCGATGCGACTCTGAGGCCTAGATCTAGCCTTATGTGTCGGTAATTTCACAAGAAATCGACCCTTCAAACTGGAACACGGCAATGTGTGCATTCTGCTTGGTAAGCTTTGGTACTGTTCCTATGGGATAGCATAAAAAATGAAACCACGCGTTAGCTCGTAGGTAATAAAAGATCAAGATACAATATTACTTGCCAACATGACTCTGGCACTGAACTATTCATTCCCGGATACCAGCAATAGTCGTAAACCAATCCGCTTTCCTTCACGTGAATAACAGAGTCCAGGACATCGATTGTACGGTCTGCTTTCACATTCCCTTCGTAAAGATCCCTTGGAAGTTCTGTTACATGGACCCCATCGTTATTGACCACAGAAAGACAACAAGTACCGTCTGGGGACCACTTACACCCTCGTAGATAAGGCTGCACATCTTTCCTGGCTCTTGAAGAGCGAGACCAAGAACTATTCGATAGTTCTATCAGAGTTTGACTGCAAAATAAAGCCGGAAACTGAAATGATACTGTCTCGGTATTTTGCGCTTCTTTCTCTTCACTTATTATATTGGTATCAAATTCTTCTGTCTGCATAGATTCATCGGATTTATGGATAATCTGATCTGCATCTATCTGATCAACTTCTATATATAAATCTTCCATTTTTATGTTAGTTCCGTCTCAAATCAAAATTCTAAAATAATTTCATTCAAAGTTTTCAAACAATTTTTTTTTTTTTCTAGGGCAGTCTATCTTTTTAGACAATTTTGCCAGTGTCATGTCAGGTAATTGTCAACGTTTACAAATTGAAAGAAATAATGGTTTGGATTCCAACTTCACCTTATATAATGGCGGGAGTTCCCCAAGGTAGCTGCCTGTCATGGAAGGCCATGGAAACAAAAATATTCTCGCACTATTTGCCGACGACAGCGCTTATATTGCCACTTCGAGGTCTCCAAAACGAGCTGCCCGACGCATGCAGCGACTCCTGGACTTTCTGCCTACATGGCTGTTTATATGGCGCATGACTGTCAATGTAGGAAAGACTGCAGCAATTGTCACCCGACGGCGCACCGCTCTTCCACCACTAACCCTCAACGGACAAGACATTGATCAACACCATCGGTTGCAGACGTCGTCGGTGAAGAGTAAAGGGAGAACCATCGTCGAGTCAGGACGCGGCAACAGAGCCGCAGAACGACCAGTGAAAAACCTGGAGGAGCAGCCTACCCAGGAAGGCAGGCTTTATGGTAAAGGCTGAGCCCAGCGACCTGGGAACTGTGGAACCCGCAAGTAGATGCCAGGGTAATGGGTTTATTACCCGAGGCCCTCACCTGCAGCTATTCATTAGAGTGTTTTCAGCAAGAAACCAAACTAAATACTGACTTGTTATAGACTGTACGTGACGTGTCTGGTGCTGGTCTATTAGTTCATCAGTAAATACTGTACTGATGGATCACAGTACATACCTACTTTACGTGTAACATGCGCCTTAAAAACATTATAACACAGTATGTGTGTGGTGTGTGTGTTTGATATGTCTGTCTTTGGCAATTTCTCCATGGAATTTATATATTCTCCAAGAAATGTTATAAAATTTCTATAAATATTCTTTAAATATTCTTTAAATTATTTTTTTATTCTATTTCTACCATAACTTCACTTTTTTATTTATGGCAATGATAAATTCCTGGTTTAACCTGAACTGACATAATTCAGCTGTCAAAAAGCCGCGCTCAATACTCAATGTCATGTCACTCACTGTCACTGTTAGTCAGATACAGTCAAATCATTATATTTTATTGCACAGACGCCACAAATTAAAAGAAGAAGTATACTAAATTGTTATTTCAAAAAACTATTTCTTTCTTTCTCCATTCGTGAAAATTACATTCGTGACGTGCGGTCGGCCTGACCACGCTCTCTGTATTATAAATTCGATTTGTGTAACGTGCAGCTCAATGTTACGTTGGTTGCTGAAGAGAACATTGCCGTAATAATGATTCTTGATACGTAACCAAGTTCACAATTATTTTGTAATTGTTTTTATTAATAGTGTATTCTGTTCTATGAACGACAAATAAAGCGCGTCAGATGTTTATATTCAAATCTTTGCAGATGAGACTTAAGTTTATTAGTCGCGGGTTTCGTTTCGCTTCGGGAAATTTGTCGAAAAAGATGTCTTTTACTGAGTCGCCAGCTAAGGCCTCGCTGTGTTGCGAGGAGTCTCTGGAAGGAGCCCCGTCGACCTACGCGATGTACGAAGCTCTGAAGGATTCCTGTCAGAACAATGCGACCTACTTTCAGCCGGACGATAGTGAGAACGGGCAGCGCCTTTACCAGGGGTTTATGACACTCATGGATCACATAGACTCTGTTTGGCCTCTGGTAGATCATGTACGAAAGGTATGTAATGTAGACCGATTTTTCATACAAAACATTGCTCTTTTTTTATAATTATTAATTTACAAATGAATATCAAGCTACTCTTTAAAGCTACCCTAAATTTACTGTATTGTGTATTTACAGCTTGTCTAAAAAATGTAAAAAAAAGTATCATCAAAAGCAGATTATTTATGAAACTAACCTTTTCCTTGCTAACTCTTACCAATAGCTATACACTAAAACACATTGCTTATCTATGTAATATTTAAAATGTTAAAAGTAGGTAAGTACCAGTATTTATTTTATAGTCTAGAGAGCTTAGATATATTTAATGTAATTCATTTTCAAAATAAAAACAAGCCTACCAAACCCTACTTGAAGATTTAATCCAAGGTTTTGGTTACTTACACTTCTATGCATCTATCTGTGTATTTTATGATCCAGATATTAGTCTCACCAAGTAGGCATATTATATTATGTGAACTATTATGTGTGTACAAGCGAAGGGACTTGCAATTTTTGATGGTTTGCATATCAAACACTCCATGAGCAGTAACAATTAGTAAGATTATAATTAGAGCTTAATAATTAGAATTAAGACAAGGTTACACATTCTTGATATAACCTAGCATTGTTACAGACAGACCTATTTAACTGGTACAATAATTGGTTGCAAGAATTACTCTGTCTGTTTCCTGTCGGTTATAGAACAAAATTTCATACAGTAACTACTGAAACCAATTTCAGAGGCAATTCTTGCAAGCCACTACAGACCCATAAAAATAGACCTTTACCTTTGTATCTATGTATCTAATCAGCCAATAACACCCACTGCTGAGTATAGGCCTCTTATATCACCATTTCTGGCAATTTTCTGCCAGACAGATGCACTGTTCTGTTGAGCAATATGTACAATGATTTAAGTAATTACCTAATGTGGGATTGACATTACAAAGAAGCTTGAACATGATTCATACTGTACTAATTAAATTATACTGTGAAATATAATGACATAAACAATGTAGCTTCTTTGTTATGATTACTATCTATTGCTAATGTTCAAAGTTCCAATGTAGCAACAGACAGATTAATTGATTAAATTGTTGATCAAACCAATTAATGTCCAGATTTTATGTTCTGATGTATCTGAGTGAAGCCCTGCTTACAAAAAATAGGTAAGCAATAAAAACCATACAAAATTAGTGGCTTGTAGGTATTTTCATACAAATTATGAAAACAGGTTCAATTTACTTGATTGAACTGAAGGTAACAAAGGTAAAAAAGGCATGAATAAAACATACATAAGATAATCATAATCTTTACTCAACCAGGTAAAAATTTGTGCTTTTATTTTACATTTAACTCCCACGGTTGTTATCTTCAGATCTCTAAATCACAAGGATGTCTTGGGTATTTTTGAATGTATAATTATTATCGTACTACATGTACTCACTACACAGTCTAGCCTGAAGATTACTAATCTTTTAATTATATTTCACTAGCTATAGCCTGAACAAAAAGTAGGATACTTTTTGTATCCTATGTGTATAGATTCTTTTATTAAATTTCATCTAAATCATTTCATCTTCATTTCATTTCATTTTATGATTAAGCAACAAACATCCGAACTGTCGCATTTTTAATTTCAGTTGTTTTAAATTTTTATAGTTACCTAAAATTAGATATAGTGCTATACTATATTATAGCTTTTAAAAGTTGGTCTATGAGTATTGCTTTCAATAAAATCTTACTTGTAGAAATATTGAATACATTGCTCTTGTTTATAGGTGGCGCCTCTTTACGACTTTGACGCGAAATCCCCCGGAAACGGATACAGATCGTTTGTCTCTGTGGTTGACTCCTGTATCCTACACGGCCTGAAACTAAGTCGCCAGGTCTGCACGGGAAGAGATGCATTACTGTTTCGCAAAGGGCATTTTGTCAAGTAAGTTAAATAAAAGCGTACAAATACAAGTAAAATTTAGTCTTACCACTCTCAGCTAGGAAAGTTTTTACTAACTTCAATTAGGCCATGATGGAGGCTTTCGGGCGGCTGTAAACATAATTTAAAAGTTTTAGGACAAATAGGTAGGTATGTAGGTACCTAAAAAGATATATTTTTGCATAATACAACTCAAATTAATATTGTGTGAAATGAACGCCAGTAATATTAATTTTAATAATATTTTTTTTTTTTCCGTGAGAATAACCTTCTGAAAACGATACTTAACTACCTACTTTTCTGCGGTGCAGCAGTGTTTAGAATATGTATGAGTGAATCATGCATGAGTGCTGGGAATTAGTAACTACTCAGTCTTCACATAGTAAGTAGGTATTGTAGATTGATAACTCGTGTAGATTACACATGTAGGGTTAATCTCCGCGTTTCTTAAAGCGGTCACATTTTGATAAAAGTCATGTACTGTACTCTAAATAAATTCTAATGTTGATAACATTTTGACCTAATTGGCAAATAATCAAATGAATAAACTCGCGTCACGCACGA
The DNA here is from genome assembly GCA_951394395.1 of Colostygia pectinataria. Taxonomy (NCBI): domain Eukaryota; kingdom Metazoa; phylum Arthropoda; class Insecta; order Lepidoptera; family Geometridae; genus Colostygia; species Colostygia pectinataria. Next base: position 9,741,562 of record OX596362.1, read on the forward strand.
CTTTTATTTGATTTTTTTCTCTTGCGACTACTTGTGCCCTGACTAATCGTTATTTTTCTTGTAGCATGTTTTATTTCCAGAGATTGTTTCATACCTATGTATACCTACATACTGTACTACATATAGTAATACCTTACAATTTACTAGTTGCTAAAGTCTGGAAATTGCTGTTTCGCTGAAAAAACCGCTGTCAAAGAATCCAATGGGTTATTCAGCAATGTTTCCTTTTTTTATATGGAAGCAAATAATCACAGACATTTAACATTTGGTCTTACAAGCAGTATCACAAAAGCGTAATCAATCAAACTAGTGCAGTACCTTACGGCTCAAAGGGAAAAATATCTGCAATGCTGTATCAGATATTTTTTATAGTTGCAGTTTTTGGAAAACAAAAGCGCATGACACATTGCAAAAACATCTAAAGTTCTGCATGACACTGGTCCCACATAAATTTTATCGAAATCTGTACTTTTTGAATAAATCATAAAAAACGTGTCTATAACTATATTCTCTCGTATCACCACAATCCATCGAAACATCTTTTTAGTTTTATGTCGGTTTTTATTTTTTTTATAACAGAGAAATAGAATCGTGTGGTCAACTGCTAGCTTCACTAGGCACGTGCCTCCACCACCTGCACACGCTCCTGTCGTGGGCTCCGAGCGGGGAGCTGTTCCCCACCCAGAACCACACCCCCGAGGAGCTGTTCTCGCAAGCGGACACAATCAACCAGTACTGCTTCTATGGACGATGTCTCGGCTTTCAGGTAAGTCAGAATAATCATCATGACAGCCTGCTAATGTACCCAATATTGGGACACTGGCCTACTCTCGGCCGAAAGTGATTGGGTCTTAATCCACCACGCCGACCCAATTGGTCCCGGATCCGGATTAGTGGATGACACATGTCTTTCGAATTTTTTAGTTTCTTAGACATGCCGGTTTCTTCGCGATGTTTTCCTTCACTCATGCGGTGAACAGCTCCTCGGGGGTGTGGTTCTGGGTTTTGTATAATAAGTAACAGTAGTATAAATTCCCAAGAAATAAATAACAAGATAACAGCTAGTAATTGATAAAACTAACTCAGTATAACCTTCTAAAACGACTCACTTTCCTTGCAGTTTCTACCTTCCATGCGCGGCATACTAAAAGGCATATCAATATGCATGGCGGGTTTCTCCGAGGCGTACTACTGTCATGGCAACCTGATTAGCTCTATGTGGACCGGAGGACAGTATCTAATAGACCCAGAGATGAGGGCGCGGAGAATCGTCAATATATCTCAGTCTGCGAGCATAGAGTTCTGCAAGGCGTTTTGGTTCCTAGCTGAAAGCGGTAAGACTTAATGAATCTTAGGACAGTACCTTAAAGACCTAGAGATGAGGTCGCGGAAAATCGTCAATATATCTCAGTGATCCATCATAGAGTTCTGCAAGGCATTTTGGTGCTTAGCTGAGAGTGGTAAGGGTCAATTTTACTTGTACGTTTGCATGCTTTTATTTAACTTACTAATTTCAAGCATATCGATCTAGTTATGTGTAGACTGGTGTAGATTATCTGATAGATACAAAGATGAGATCATAGTTATTTTAGTCGGCGAGCATGGAATTCCGCAAGACGTTTTGATTCTTAGCTGGTAGTTGTAAGCTTTAATTTCTCTTGTACTTTTGGTATGTTTTGTTTAGTGCATACTCCACATTTCACATCGAAATTTCAATTCACAGGCATACGAGTAATTCACTCACACAGTATAGCAAGCCAATCAGCGGAGTAACAAATTTCGGGGCATTTTATTGATGGTACAGTTTTCTATAAAAAATAATTGAATTTTTTGTCTAATCTTCCGTAGAGAAAACTGTTATTTACGGTACTCATTTAGCCAGGTTGGTTATGTATACAGTTATACATTTTACAAACGGGTGTTTTCACGTACCGGTATATCGGTGAAGAGGTGTCACTCAACCCTGATGAAGACTCTCGAAATTGAGTCGAAACAGTGTCGGTACCTCTTCACCGATATACCGGTACGTGAAAACACCCGTTTGTAAAATGTATGATATAGTTCACGATAGTTTTATGAGTAAAAATGTATACAAATGTTAAAATTTATAGGTATCCGTTTAAAATAATTCCTACAGATACGGTTCAAGGCCATGGCTAAGTTAATGTAACAATGCATACTTAAGTCACTTTAGTTCCGCTCAAGAGTAGTAGGTATTATTAATAGTAACAGATTATACATGGGGCGCGTAGAATAGTTCATAGTTCATACTATATTTATTCATAGTATATTAGTTCATAGTTCATATATTTTTTACTTTTAACAATATAATAAATCTAAATATTAAATAAAATCTTGACTTGAAACTTGAAGGAAATCTTCCGAGAGAAGACGAGTCGAGACCCCAACAGAAGAAGGGTGTATTTCCGAAATTATTTAACCTAGGTATAGTTCTCACGGCGGATCTCGGCCGTCGTGAAAATAGCCGTTTCGATGCGCAATGGAGCTTTTTCAAACTATCTTTAACTGTCTTTGCGCATCACAAACGGCTAACTTCACGGAAGCCTAGATCCGCTGTGCGAACTATACTTACTAAATGTCTTAAATACACCAAGTCTTAGGCGCCCCGCGGTCGGACGCCTGCCTTTACTTAATGTGAGATTTGGGTAGTTCTTTGAGTAGTAGTAGATTTGGGTAGTAGTTGATTGAGCCAGTGGCCAAGTTAATAGGCCGCCTGAAGGACTCCGTCATGACCTATACTTACTAGTTACTATTTGACTTGCATATTAAATAATTTACTGGAATTGTTTATGTTTATTATTGACACATACAAGGAAAAACAATTATGCATTATTTATTTCCTGATTATTTTTATTAGGTAATTAATTTCACAGGAAAATTGTGAACACCTTCAGTCATAATAAATCAAATTATATTTTGTCTCAACAATAAATTATGAGATAATAAAAATGAAACTCATTTTGATAAACTTACTTTTATTGTTATTATTTTATTATAATTATATTTATTTCATCAATTAGAAAACTCCCATAAACGCCGCGACCTCTATGAGCTGAATTTTGAGAATTTATTTCGTAGAATAAGATAAATAAATAAATAATGCTGCTAATGTAAAATCTCTCTTCCAGAAATAATGAAGCGAGTGCCAAGCCTGATGTCTACAACGGTAGCAGTGAACAAAATCATTACAATACTGCCGGAGCCTCTAACGGTGTTTACAAACACTGGAAAAGAAATTACGGTGTTGCCCCCAACAATCCATATTGGACTACAACCTCTGAACATAAGACTGATAAGCGTAAACAAGCGTGCTGGTATGGTAAGTTACTTTTAAACCGACTTCAAAAAGGTTCGACTGTATGTTTTTTTTTTATGTGTGGCGATTTCTCTGCCAATGCAATTAATTGATTTTGATGATTATTTTTTTGTTTGATAGGTTATACTTCAGAAAAGGTCCCATATAAATTTTATTGAAATCAGTTCAGTTAGTAACAGACAAAATGAGTATTCTGTTGCATCTATCTGCAGTCTAAATACACGAACTTTGATAATTTTAAGTGTATTTTTAATTAGGTAATTACAAAACTTAATAGAATGTAAAGTCTGAAACCATAAACATAATGTACTATGGATATTGAAGAGTCTTCTAATACAAGTATTGTTTACATAAAAGAAGATTCCAACCTTGACTATAAATTTAAAGTTTTTGGTAAAGAAAATAATAACATTTTCATTTTTGATTTGATCTCTTAGGGACAGCGCTGGTTTTCGGACAGAGCCAAAGTAAAGGTCAACGGGCCATAACCCTAATAAAACACCATTGTTTCAGGCTAGCGAAGGCTCGTCTTCCCTCCCCCCCGCCGACGGCGTTCTATTCCACTGTCATGGTGGCGGCTTCGTAGCCCAGAGCTCCAAGTCCCATGAGACCTACCTACGAGACTGGGCGGCCAAGCTCAACGTGCCTATAGTCTCGGTCGACTATAGCCTGGCGCCCCAAGCTCCCTTCCCGAGAGCTCTGGATGAGGTGTTCTATGCGTACTGCTGGATGCTGAATAACTTTAAGGAAATTGGTTCGACAGGTTAGTTATGTAAGCCAAGCTCAACATGCCTAGTCTCGGTCGACTATAGCCTGGCGCCCCAAGCTCCCTTCCCGAGAGCTCTGGATGAAGTGTTCTATGCGTACTGCTGGATGCTGAATAACTTTAAAAAGATTTGATCTACAGGTTAGTTATTAGGGATAGGATTATCTATTTTCAATAGCTGTCCTTTGACCCTCTTATTCATAAAATAAGCTGTAAAATTTAGCGACACGCTAAGTATTGCCTTTTCTTGTCGTTCTTATGTCGATGAACAAAGATTATGACAGATTTGAAAGATACTTAACAGATGTGTATGGTATGATTATGAATTAGACCTTCAAGTATTTAAAACAGAGCTGTCAAACGCTACATAATTATTGGCTACCGATCAAAATCTTGGGGCCTTAGGGTGCGTTTCCATCAGAGATGAACCAATAGAATCACTTCATTTACCTAGCCTCGCTCTGACAGGTTCAATGAAATGATTCTATTTGTTCCTAAAAACACTTTCCTCGCTACACATCCTCGCACATCACTGGTGGAAACGCAGCCTTACTCTTGAACGAGATCGGTATTGGACAAGTATTGTAATTGACATTTCGTACTTTTGAGTGCAAACCTAGCGCCAAATTCAACCTTATTTTCAGGAGTAAAAAATTTGACAGCAGTTAATTGAAATTGGGTATTCTGGTGAAGAGTAAGGTACAAGGCCTTAGAATGAATACGTACTGAATAATATTAAGGAACATTGTTATGTACTGCATGTGAATAGTTAGGTTTAGGTATTCAGAAATAGCAATGGCCACGATGTCAAATGATTACTGATCAATTTACCTTCGGCTGTACTAAAGGTGACTTCTAAACTGATGTGGGTAATTGATTATTAACTATTCAATGTTTTGGATCATCACTTTACCTTGTATAGTTCAAAAACTATAAACTTATTTTAAGAATAGTAGAGTTATTTTTGGTAGAGTTTGTTGTATTTTTGCCGCCAAGAAGGGGCAGAAATACAATGCTGTCCAATATATAAATAATTTAATTATAATTATGTATTTATAGCGTAAATAAGTTAATCGGTGATTGCGTTGGATTTATTCAAAAGAAAATAATTTCCTTTGTGGCGTTCGCATATCACATCACACTATTTTTTAATAAATGCGGAAGTTTGGATGTTTGTTAAAATGCTTTAAAGTCCTTACGAAATCAAATCAAAAATCTCTTTATTTAATCATATCACAAGGATCATTTTGAAACGTCTTAAAGCTAGGTAACTAGGCCTTTATACAGATTACCGATAAGAATTTAGAATACTTGGGGTGCCTTTTAGGAGTGAGGCGTATATATCGGAACAGGTAAAAACAACAGGTTTCACTTTAGAACAGTATGGAACTGTTGTCTAGACCTAAGAGAAACTGTTCCAGTTCCACAACAGCCAAATCTGCAGAAACATGCTTTTCTTTATTCTAGCGTATGGAGTTTACTTTTGTTAGAAAGAGATAACGCCACGGAACATGCTCTTCTCTATTCTAGCTTACACAGCTTACCTTTGTTGGTACGAGATAGCAGCTGTTATGCCTGTCTGTTACTGTTACAAGCAGAGAACAGGTGTTGCATTCGTTCGGAAATGTTGGGCTCATTTTTTTACAGAAAAAAATACTGTTGTATACATTTCATACATAATAATGCAAAAAATAGTTGCATTGTAAAACATACATAATTCTTTCTTTCTTTCTTCTTTCTTTCAAATCCGGTCGTGCACCAATGGATTTTTCGCTACGAAAAATTTATGTGCACAATGCCAGTGCTCTCTTAAGGTGAAGGAAAACATCGTGAGGAAACCGGCATGTCCAAGAACTAAAAATTCGAAAGACATTGTGCCATCCACCAATCCGCATTGGGTCCGCGTGGTGGATTAAGACCCAATCACTCTCGCTGGAGAGTAGGCCAGTGTCCCAGCAGTGGGAACATAAGAAGACTGTCATGATGATGAATCTGCAAACAGACATCCTTTCGCATGAGGGTGCGAACAGGGTTGTGTAAGGTTGTCCGACTAAAAAACGCCGGACGACTCACTAAACCTCCTCGCACGGAAAAAAATATAATATTATAGATAGTTATAGATAGTTATAGATAGTTATATCGACCTTTGCTTGACGAAATGGGTTTTGTTATTAAGCAGAAAGTTTTCGTCAGCGCGATCTAGAAACGCGACGTTTTACACCACGACATCTAGTGAACATTTTCGAACTAATTCCTGCATAACTAGAATTAAATCGTTTGCATTACAATATGATGAGTTTTTTATACAATAATTTTAGTTCCTTCAAACAGATTCTGGCTTTCTTAACACATTTGATTTTAACTCAGCGTTCTAATTGTATTGTAAAAAAATATTTTTTTCCGTGCGAGGAGGTTTAGTGAGTCGTCCGGCGTTTTTTAGTCGGACAACCTTACACAACCCTGTTCGCACCCTCATGCGAAAGGATGTCTGTTTGCAGATTCATCATCATGACAGCCTTCTTATGTTCCCACTGCTGGGACACTGGCCTACTCTCCAGCGAGAGTGATTGGGTCTTAATCCACCACGCGGACCCAATGCGGATTGGTGGATGGCACAATGTCTTTCGAATTTTTAGTTCTTGGACATGCCGGTTTCCTCACGATGTTTTCCTTCACCTTAAGAGAGCACTGGCATTGTGCACATAAATTTTTCGTAGCGAAAAATCCATTGGTGCACGACCGGATTTGAAAGAAAGAAGAAAGAAAGAAAGAGAAAGAAAAAAGGTGAAGCTTATTGTCAAGTTTATTGTCAACAGGAAAGCGGATAGTGTTCGCCGGCGACTCGGCCGGGGCGAACCTGGTCGCGGCGTGTACATTGAAAATACTCAACACTGGAATAAGGATACCGGAGGGAATGTTTCTCGCGTACGCGCCTCTTAACATCAGCTTCGTCCCTAGCCCCGCACGGATGCTGTGCCTGATGGACCCGATACTGCCTTTTGGGTTCATGATGAGGTGTTTAAAAGGTAATTTTTTTAGCTAGCCTTTTTTTAAAAAAATAATCCTTGACAATCCACACAGCGTCATTTAGCCCCAAGCCGTCAGAGCTTGTGTAATGGGTACTAGATGACTGATATAATTATACAATACAATACATACTTTGATAGATTTTTTTATTATAAGTACACATAGAAAATACCCAGAACACCCGGAACAAATATTTACAGATCGTACAAATTTGTTCCGAGGCTGTAATCGAACCCGCAACCTCCGCGTCGCAGGCGGACCTCGATCCGCCGCACCCGGTCGTCAATAAAATAAAATACAAAGATATGATTAATGAAGAACCTTTTTAAGAATAAATAAATATAAATAATAAATAATGCTGGACAATCCACACAGCATCATTTAGCCCCAAGGTAAGCTGCTGTTAAGAATCCTATCCATGATAGCCCGTGAAGATCGAACACGATTGTGGCTCGTGTGTTGGAGATATTTTAACGAAAATAAAAACATATTAAAGCTTCATCCCTTAAAATTTAAGTAAGTAGGACAAATATTAATAAACTCAAGACACAACTGATTAAAAAAATAATTAGTAACGCACATTTACGTAAAATGAGCATTTTCAGTCAACTTTCGATCATGATATCTATGAAACAACAAGGTCTAACATATTTCCAAAAATGTAATTCAAATAATCATAGTTTTAAAATTTAAGTAAGTAGGTAAAAAACATCACCTTAGTTCAATATTTTTGAAAAAAAAAAGGTCTAAAAACGCGTACTTTTCCCAATTTTACGCTCGTTGTTTCTTCGAAATTAGAAAGTTTATAATAAAAATATACCTACTACATTAAAGTTTTGATATTTATTTACAAAATAAAATTAAAAAAATTGTCCAAAAGTTTTAATTTATTTTTATACGATTTTTTAAAGAATCCTCCGAATCCACTTTATAGCTTGATGCAAAACGCGGCTGCTCTCACTACGCGCTAAGCGCTCGTGGAGGGAGGACGTATCGCTGTTTGTCGCGCGAGCTGTTACGTATAATCATAGGGAGCTTATACAAATTATAAAGCGATCGTGTGGTTTTGATCCGTGATAGTTAAATCTCTAAGTAAGTACCTATGATATAATAATGTAAGTAGTAAACCACACTGGTTCTAGAGAACTAGTGATACGAGTAAGTAGCTTAGAATGTTAGTAGTAGTACATAGTAGTAATACATAGTATTATTAGTAGTAAACTTTTATGACATTATTAAAATTACCTTCTTCGTGGTAGGTACATAATCTAGCACTAAGTAGTAGGTAAAATTTCTACCTAGATACAGATACCTACCTACGTACCTACTTAGTAGCTAAATCGTGGGTATCAGAAACTCTAGTACCAACCTACCATGGTAATACAAGACCCAGACAGAAGAAGCAATTACGTGTCAAGTAAAAGTATTTATTTCATTTCAAGTTCCTAGTAAGTTCCTAGGTGTTTGCAGGACACGTAAACATTTTTACCACTGCAGAATTCGAACCCGCACTTCTTGCATCTCAGCTCAGTTCAGCTGCTCAGCTGAATACTTGCCAGCCACGCCACCAAGATCGTCAAAGTACCTAGGCTCTGTGACCTAGATCAGGTACTAGGTAAATTGTTTTACGTAAGCTTACAAAGGGCACGGATGTCCCTACGTATATGGGTACCTATACCATAGGTACTTACACAATCTAGCTACCTACTAAGTAGGTAGACACTAGACCTAAACTAAACTTACCAGACCTACTTTGACGATCTCGGTGACGTGGCTGGCGAGTGTCCAGTTGAGACGCATGAAGTGCGGGTTCGATTCTTGCAGTGGTTATTATGTTTGCGTGTTCTGCAAATAGATACCTAGGAATTTGAAATGAAATAAGTAGGTACCTACTTTTCTATTTGCGATACAATTGCATTTATCGATTTACTAACTAGAATCTAGTTAGGAGAGCTGGTACCAACTTTATATAGGTACAGGTAGGTGTATCTGTAGGTAGGTATGCAAAATAATGAACCTACCGTAACTATACAAGTACCGATAAGTATGATGAATAACACGTTATTCGAATGTTAGTTTTTAGACATAGGTACTGTACCTACTGGTTTCCTCACGATGTTTTTCTTCACCGTGTGAGATAGATCATTGAGAAGCGATTCTAAGTTTTTATCTATATATGGTTTTTATCTTTTTATGGTAAGTAGGTAAAGATAGACAATTAAATTCAATGACATTCCAGCACCGCTGGACTTAGGTTGTCTTTCAAATTTGGACTCTATTGTCACAGGTTATGGTATGTTATTATTTGCACTTACCGAGCTCGCTAACTCTTGATAAAATCAAAACTTTGAATCGCCTCTTTGACCTGATGGCATTGCGCACATTATTATTACGAATAAAAAAATCCATTGGTGTGCGACCAACCGTCTTCAAACCCACGACCTTATGGTCGTCGGTCGGTTCGAAGCGCAGCGCAACTCTGTGGCGCAAGCCAGAAAAAAGCGACCGGCGCGCATCGGGCGGGCGCGCCGCACCACTTCATACAAAATATAGGAGAGGGAGAGGGACGTGGTGCAAAACAGATAGAAGAATAATGTGCGCTGGCCGATGGCGGGGCGCGCCCCTGCGCGCCCGCGCGTCTTCTATCTGGCCTGCGCCTTGATCACAAGACAGGGTCACTCACTATCACTAGAACACCAGTGCTCCGGCCAAATTCTATGTAAAAAAATGTAAACATAGAAACGACCACGGAATGACAAACTCGGGTCAAACCCGTTTTTTTTTCACTAGCTGGGGTCTCTTTCCCGTAAATCATGTAGGTAGGTATTTATTTATTATTATATACTTACTAGTAGGTACCTACCTACCTATTTAATTATTATTAGACTTACCTACCAAAGTAACTACTTATGTAAGTATCACCCTCCCTATGTACTTACCTAGGTACTAATAAAATTATTGACAGGATAGATGAAGCAGTTGTATAAGTAGATAGCCTCAATTTCTTTTGAATCTAATAGAAAACAGAATCCTTTATGGTAAAATGCGAAAGTTTGTGAGTTAGTGAGAGTGTATGTTTGTCTGCGCTTACTCCGTAACGGCTGAACGGATTTGGCTGATACTTGAAATACACATAGTTTATGTCTTGGAATAATACATAGGGTATGGTATGTTTTGTTTTATGATGGTGTATGGTATGGTAGAATGAATGAGAACACTTACTTAGACACTTCATAGACGTGTAGGTAACAAAATGTCCCCATAAACCCGAAAGGGGGATATCCCGCCGAAGCACGTATAATACACGTCGTCCTCGTGTATACTTTGACGTGTGCAAAAGTTGAATAGGTACATCATAAATTCGTAATTCATTCATTACCTTACAAAAATTAATGTAACATTATTAATTAACTTGGAGTTTACACAGATAATTTATTTATTATTAATTTATGAATGAAAAATCGACGTCGTCAAAAGTCGTTGAAAAAACATTGTTCACCAAGACCTGTGGAATAGCCTCTTTTCGAGTTTATAGTGACATTATGATACACCGTGTATGAAGTGAATACCTACTCTCGAACGCCCTTTGTGAGTAAAATCTAAACGGTTTAAGAGTAGTAGAGTTCTCTGTGATAGAGCTCGTCCGGGGAAGGACTACCACCATACCTATTTCTGCCGCCAAGCAGTAATGCTCGCATTGCTGTGTTCCGGTGTGAAGGGTATGGTTTCCGGTGAAATTACTGGCACATGAGGCGTTCTTAGCCTCAAGGTGGCAACCCGCAAGTGATACCTCTCTGGTATTGCAAGCGTCCATAGGCTGCGGTAACCGCTTACCATCTTGTGGGCCGTACGCTTGGTTGCCACAACAGTTGTATAAAAAAAAAAAAACGGCTATAGATATGGAAAAATGTTGTCGTTTAGATTTTACCCTCAGCGGGCGGTTGAAAGTACTCACTCTGTAGATAGTAAAGCAATAAAAGCAAAAAAAGTATAGCATAGTAGTGCATCAAGTAGTAACATACCTATAGCATAAAATATTAATATACATAAGTACTTCTTTCAATAAAGTACAAAGCAGTTGGTATAATGGATATAAATGAAAATGTAATAATATAATGGATATAGATGAAAATAATTGTCATTTTCTTTGTGAAATTATGTAATTACGTAAATAATAACATATTTATGTTTGTAACTTTCAGATTATTCCGAAAAATTCGGTTGCGTTAAAAGAAAAAAAAGGTTTGAAAAACATATTGAAACTTTTTTTTTTATTTTCAATTTATTTGTTATGTACTTTTCGATAATAGTTCGCTGTAGAAGTAGTAGCACTTTAGTGAAACCTTTGTAGTTCAATAAAGTTTATATCAACTTCACAAAAAAAATATGGATCATCATCCAAAGCCCATAAACCACAGCTGAGCTTCCCCATTCATTCTTGGTCTAGTGAGTGCCCAATGCACTTAAAAGCTGTAGTGACCTCCGATCACTTCCAAATTTTCGGAATTTCAGATATTGTACCTAACATTTCTGTAGAATTATAGGTAAAATTATAAAACGAATGTTCCTTTATAAAATGCTACTTGTATTACAGACTCTTGGCCTCTGATACTGTGAACTCTATAGCCACAGAAAATGTGCGCATATTGACAAATGAAAACGTCGATAGATTGATTATTCATGAGAACAATGATGGAATGGTTTTTGAGAACGACAGTGGATTTATTCACCATAACAATATTGGATTAGTTCAGGAGAAAGATGATGAAATGATCGATGACACGGATGATTATGACACAGTTATTTCGGATGAAGTAATAATAAATTGCATAATACAAGTTGATAGTTATCTGTAATCAGTATATTAAAATCCACTAAGCAAAGGTTTTTTTCGTGTCCTCGATAATATTTTCCAACGTTTAGGTTTCTTCAAGAAACCAACATAATATTGCGTTTTAATAAATACGTTTAATAAATACTCTGTTTATATAAATAGTCTGCGACACAGATGAGGGGTTATTTGATTTTTTGTTTTAGTGTAAAATAACCTTATAAAAGTACAGTCAAACTGTTCTTGTTTATTTATTTTTGCAAGAAAAAAATTCATAATTATTATGAGGTTACCTACTTATTAGAAAAAGAAAATACTCAAGATACAAAATACACAGCGTGTAAAAAATCGACTAGAGATAATTATAAAGTTGTGATCTTATTTTGTTGTACTATGTGTATGAAACTAGAAAAAAACGAAAAGGACGTAAACAAGACAACATTATTTTTTGCGTTTTTTTCCGCTAAATATTTTCAGAATCATGGTCTGATCTTTCACACCTGATTAATCACGGTAGAAGTCTTTTTACACCCTGTATAAGTACATGGTGTAACCTAATATCCCTCTATGCCCGAAAAGGGGGTATTCACAGGTCTTGCCAAAATTTGGCAAGATCTGTGGAATACTCTGACAGCTTTTGATCTGGACAGCTTTTCACTCTATACAAAGCACAAGTCCGGTCAGGTATGGAGTATTGCTGCCACCTATGGGATGGTTCAGCTCAACACCAGCTGCCTTAGACTCGATTGAGCGAAGGGCTTTGAGACTTGTGGGTGAGCAACAAGTTGCGGAGACTAAGTTCCAGAGTCTCGAGCACCGCCGCAAAGTTGCGTGCCTATCTATCTTCTACAGATTGCATTTCGGTGAATGTGCCCAGGAACTGCATGATCTTATCCCACCATCTCCTTTTCATCAAAGGAGTAGCAGACGTACGGCGCAGTACCACCCGTACCTTGTCAGCATACCACCCATTCGCACCAAGCGTTACAGCTCAACATTTATTATGCGAACTGCCAAGGTGTGGAATACTCTGCCGTTTTCTGTTTTTCCTGACAATTACAATCCGGGCCTCTTCAAGGCTAGAGTGAATAGGTGTCTCATAGACCTTCGTGCTCCACCGTCGGCCACATCATCGCTTTCCACCAGGCGAGATCGTGGTCAAACGAAGGTCTATTCTCGATAAAAAAAAAAAAAATACCCCCAATGTTATTTCAATTACTTTTTTTTTATACAACTTAAGTGGCAACCATGCGTACGGCCCACAAGATGGTAAGCGGTTACCGCAGCCTATGGACGCTTGTGATACCAGAAGTATCACTCGCGGGTTGCCACCTTGAAGCTAAGATTGAACGCCTCATGTGCCAGTAATTTCACCGGAAACCATACCCTTCACACCGGAACACAGCAATGGGAGCATTACTGCTTGGCTTCAGAAATAGGTATGGTGGTAGTCCTTCCCCGGACGAGCTCTATCACAAAGAACTCTAATACTCTTTTATGCACTATGACTTTTGAAATTTTAAAGTTTTTCATTCATGAAATGCGTACTGTATGCGTAGGTAAATGAAATGAATACTTACTTACTAATTGGACTTTTTAAATACGATATACTAATTCATCTTTTGCACCGTCAAAGTGTTCACGTGCATGGGTGGAATACCCCCCTTTCGGGATTATAGGTACATTATGTTACACGTTTTAAATAATTAGATATCATACATCATCATACCAGATTAATTAAATTAATTAAGAGTAGTAGAGTTCTCTGTGATAGAGCTCGTCCGGGGAAGGACTACCACCATACGTATTTCTGCCGCAAAGCAGTAATGCTCGCATTGCTGTGTTCCGGTGTGAAGGGTATGGTTTCCGGTGAAATTACTGGCACATGAAACTTTCGATCTATGCCTCAAGGTGGCAACCCGCGAGTGATATCTCTGGTATTGCAAGCGTCCATAGGCTGCGGTAACCGCTTACCATCTTGTGGGCCGTACGCTTGGTTGTCACTTCAGTTGTATAAAAAAAAAAAAAAATATTACTAGCATCCTTTCGCGTACCTACCTGGTTTATGTGTTTTTCCAAATCATAAATTATGGCATGTGTATTTTAAAACATTAGTAGGTACTTAGATAATAATCAGTACGATTTTGTTTTTATCAAGCGCATCATAAAATAGGTAGGTAGGTAATGAACTCAAATATTTCATGACCATGACTAAAACTGCACTCTCTCAAGAATTGGACTACCAGCGATTCCAAGCTCTATCACAGTTCCCCGAAAGTTTATATTGCTCCGCTCGCATAGTACGGCGGCTATAGCACTCGCGCTTTTCAACCGCACTTATTTACTATGCTGCCGCCCTGGCAGGCAGTTGTATACGCTTCAAACTATTTTATCTCGTCTCGTCTCGTCGAGATAAATAGTTTTAGGTAACTACCTAGGTACTTACTGTTAGTGTGATTTCAAATTAGCCGCAAAGTGCCGCGCGGGCACTTTCATCAAGTCACCCTTATTTGTACCTCTAACCACAGAACAGGTATTAGTACTCTCCAACCCCAGCCCTGCCTGTATGGTAGCCGCGCTACACGCGCTAATACAATCAAAAGTAGGTAGGTATCATGTGCTTGTAATTTCACCGGAAACCATACCCATCGAACTAAAGCATCGAACTAGAGCACAGACGCGAGCATTACTGCTTGGCAGCAGAAATAGGTACTACAGGGTATTACCTACCTACCTACCTACCATGTAATGGTTCCTGTTTGAGGACAAAACTGAGAGTAGGTAGGTATAACGTTGAAAAGAGCGTGTGGTCCCCAGTCATAATAATAGGTAAGTAGGTACCTAACCTAGCTAGAGTAGTTACCTAGGTTTTAATAAAAAAAAGTAAGTAGGTAGGTACTTACATATATATTTAATATGTATACCTACCTACCTATTTTTATTCACGTCATTATCTGTTCAACAAGTAGAGTTAGGTAGGAACATAAGAGTATGCAGTAGACATCTATTTTTAAACATAATCACCCAGTCGACATGACAAAGGATCAAATGTATTTGTCCTTTACTTAGTTGTGTAAGTTACTAACGCACACAACGGTGAGCCGCGCACACGTAGAGCCTCGCGTCGCGCGCCCGTAAATACCTAAACTTGACAGCGCTGGATCTTGGAACGGACTCTTAAGCAGAGCTGTATTATGAAAACGGATCATTTTATTCACTGTCGAACAATAACCATTAATATATCTTTTTAGCATACGCCAGCCCTAGTAATAAAGGAAAAGGAGGTGACAAAAAAGAGGTTCAAAACGCAATCTCGAACCCGACCACACCGCTGGACAGCAATGGATTCCTCAAAGTCAGTTCTTCGCAAGGTAAAGTATATTCAGACACCAAAGACATTGAGGAATAATCTGTTTATTTCCTCTAAATCAGACACAATTTGAACGCACCGGCTTGTACATATATTATTACTACATACAGAATGGCCACTCCCTACCTCCCACCGGTTTTACTTACCCCACCCCGGCGCTAAAGCTAAGGGCTAATTAGGCACGCGTTTATTTTGGTTTTGTGTAGGCGCAGTGCACTCTTTCCTGATGCGCGAGCGAAAGCGTGCTATTTCGTTTTCCTTTTTTTTTAAATGGCAGTCTGTCTGTTTAAACAATATTGCCAGTGTCAAGTCTATCTGTCAATGTCTATATATATGTGATCTATGCCTCAAGGTGGCAACCCGCGAGCGATACCTCTGGTATTACAAGCGTCCATAGGCTGCGGTAACCGCTTACCATCTTGTGGGCCGTACGCTTGGTTGCCACTTCAGTTGTATAAAAAAAAATGTCAACGTGCACAAAAATAAACGAATCAAGTTCGAATTTTGAATTTGACGAACAAAATTTTTAAAGAAATGGCATTCTTTCAAATTTTTCTAGGAGAATCTTCGACCAAATTACAACACCAACATCACCTTTCCATTTCAATCACTTACACTTATGCCAAGACCACAGGTTACAGAACAAGACTACGAGTCGTAATGGTTAAACTGCCAATAAATTTACACAATAAAAAAATAACACGAGAAAAACAATTAAAATGGGAGGACCATGTCGTACCGTAAATGACTGAAGAATTCACTCTTCATGATATATTTTCTTCCCCACACGTGCAGGTTATGGAATGAATTTCCTTCTGATGTTATTCCGCTGTCGTACAATATGAACTGTTTCAAAAAAAATATAAAAAAGGTCCTACAAGGCAGGCCACGCTTCAGCAGTACCTCTGGTGTTGCTGAAGTGAATAGAAAAAAATATATTTTAATTTGTACCATTCAATATTTTAAAAATCATATTTATTATTTCAATTTTTTTTTTTTTTCTTTATTGATCGGAATCTTTTTACTTTTTGGTGCTATTTATTCTGAATTGATTAATATAATGTTTATTTTGAATTTTTATGTTGCAATTTTTTATCTTTTTTTTTATTAGCTTTTAGTTATTTGTTTTTTTTTTATTTATTATAAAAAATGTTTCTAATCTTAAGTAACTAGTGTAATTGGTTTTTGGAAATCGTGTTAGTTACTAAATAAATAAATAAATAAATAGCCGACGGTAACTGCTTACCATCAGGCAGGCCGTCAGCCTGTTTGCCACAAAAAAATAAAAAATAAGAATAAACTCCATACGAACTTACTTGCTTACTCGTAATTATGTTATATTCCCAGATGGGTTAAGTGAGGGCTCATCGTTCGACGAGGTTTCACCGTCTGATTTAGTGGAACTGCAAGCGCACAAATCTGGCAGCGAGCGGCGCAAGTCTTCCGACACCACCATCAGTGCAGCCTCGCTGCAGAGTGAGCACACTGTCACAGGTACACCCTCATATACCAATACTCTCTCTCTCTCTCTCTCTCTCTCTCTCTCTCTCTCTCTCTCTTCATTATCATCTTCAGCAGTATGTAGTAATAAACACTTAATTTTTTTTTCATCATATCAGCCGATAGACGTCCACCGCTCGACATAATCCCCCAAAGAGCGCCATGATGACCGATTTTGAGCCTTCACCATCCAACCACCGGCTTCCTGCGACCGCTTTAATGTTATCGGTCCATCGAGTGGGGGGGCCGTTCTACACTTCGTTTTCCAGTTTTTGGTCGCCATTCGAGAACCATTATTCCCCAGCGGTTATCGGTTCTGCGAGCTATATGGCCACTTTCTATCTTAAGCATACTTGATATTTTTTGTGTATAAATAAACTTGCTGCAGAGTAAACACACACAGGTACACACACCCTCACTGTTTCTCTTTTACGCGTATGCAATTTTATTACTGTCACAGTTACACACACCCTCACTGTTTCTCTTTTACGCGTATGCAATTTTATTACTGTCACAGTTACACACATTATAGCAAACATTCACAATTACACTAAAATTATAATGTTTGTAAGTTTGAATGTTTGTTCCTCTATAACTCGACAACCATTAAACCGATTAGGCGATCATATATAGATAATGACCGGGAATAAGACATAGGCTACTTTTATCCTAGAAAAAGTAGGGTTCCGAGTTCTACTACCATGCCGAAGTTTCGGCTATTAAGTAATTTATATAAATAAATAATAAATAAAATAAATAATGCTGGACAATCCACACAGCATCATCTAGCCCCAGGTAAGCTGCTGTTAAACAGAGCTGTGTTATGGGTAACTAGATGACTGATATATATTTAATACAATTACAATACATAGATAGATATTTTTTTTATTATATATTATATATTATATTACAAATATTTGTAGGTCGTACAAACATTTGTCCCGAGGCGGGAATCGAACCCGCAACCCCTATCGGTCATATATTTACTAACGATATAATTTGTTGTCAGGCGTCACACCGCCGGACGACAAGTCGCAGCAGATGGTGTCGGACTTCCTGGAGCGGTACGTGCTCGACAGCGACACCGACTCGGAGGGGCGACGGGTGCCCGTCGTCAGGAACAAGAACAGCGGAGATCAATCTCAAAGGTATGCCTAGTGCTGGCGGCCTCGGAGACGACGCCCCGAGTGTCCGTCACCACTGAACTATAAATAAATAAATAAATAAATAATGCTGGACAATCCACACAGCATCATCTAGCCCCAAGGTAAGCTGCTGTTAAACAGAGCTGTATTATGGGTACTAGATGACTGATATATATTTAATACAATACAATACATAGATAGATATTTTTTTATTATACATAGAAAACACCCAGAACACCCGGAACAAATATTTGCAGATCCTACAAACATTTGTCCCAAGGCGGGAATCGAACCCGCAACCTCTGCGTCGCAGGCGGACCTTCGCCCACCGCGCCACATTGGTCGTCTATATTTAAGTAGTTAAAGAGTTAAAACTATAGTGGTTTTTTTTTCTTATACAACTAAACTGGCAACCAAGCGTACGGCCCACAAGATGGTAAGCGGTTACCGCAGCCTATGAACGCTTGCAATACCAGAGGTATCACTCACGGGTTGCCACCCTGAGACGTAGTACGAAAGTCTCATCTGCCTGTAATTTCACCGGAAACCATACTTACGAACCGGAACACAGTAATGGAAAACATTACTGCATATTAAATTATTAACGGTGTTTTACAACTTGCATTTGTCATTTATGCTGACGTTTCGAAGCTATTTAGAAGCTCGGCGAATACTCCACAACTATCCACAACAACATACAACCGTCGATAGCGGTCGCGGGCGGTGCTCATGAAGAAGAGCTTATAATTAGCTTATAAGTTTAAGGGTAGTGGAGTTCTCTGTGATAGAGCTCGTCCGGGGAAAGACTACCACCATACCTATTTCTGCCGCCAAGCAGTAATGCTCGCATTGCTGTGTTCCGGTGTGAAGGGTATGGTTTCCGGTGAAATTACTGGCACATGAGGCTTTCAATCTTAGCCTCAAGGTGGCAACCCGCGAGTGATACCTCTGGTATTGCAAGCGTCCATAGGCTGCGGTAACCGCTTACCACCTTGTGGGCCGTGCGCTTGGTTGCCACTTCAGTTGTATAAAAAAAATATATATAGCATGTAATAGATGTAGTGTAGTATAATCTGTGGCCATTGACGGTATTATAAAAAAAGATATAAATTATTGTTTGCCAATTTGGTATAAATAAAATTTCCAAAAAAGGTACAGTCTTATGTCCAACAGTTCACTCATACTCAAATATTGCGTGTCACAGGGAGGCAGAATCAGAAAGCTCAAGCACACTTATAGGCGAACCACCGCTAATGAACGAAACTGAAAACAACCAGGAGCCAAAGAAAAGGATAAAAACACGGTCAGTAGAGAATAGAGATCAGTCAGATCAGATCTAGTCATTGTTCATTGCCATAAGAATGACAAGGACCTGGTAGGACTCTTCAGCAAGAGTCCGTCTTGGTGGGTAGCACCGCAGTGCCAGATATTCTACCTCCAAGCTGTAGTGTGCAAGCTGCACTGTGATTAGGTTTAAAGGGCACTGTAGCAAGAGAAATTACTGGGCGAAAGAGATGCCTCGGGGTGATAAGCGCAGCGCAGTGCCACGCAAACATTTAAACTTTGACCTTTGGGTGGCAATGCATTTGTTATAGTCAGGCGTGGTGCTTAACATCAGGTGGGCGCCTTGATTGTCCTGTCACTTGCTGACATAAAAATATAAGACAAACTTAGCAAGCTGCTAAAATGATGATTTATTTTATGAATAACTGCATCCAAAGTTTAAAGAAACAAAATTACATTTAGGCTACATAATACCCCAAAAATCCGTCTATTGAAAATCATAATCAAGTTGGACGGTTCGTATAACCAACAACCTGATTGGTCAGTTAGTAGTCATATTTTATTTAAATTATAATATTTATTTATCAGGATAAGCGAAGCGGCGACCGGATTCATGGGAGCGATGTCGTCCAGACTGTCTTACATCACAGGATCTAATAGTATTGTCAGACCGACGCAAGAAGAGTGAGTAGATTTATTATACTCTTTTATCCAGCTCCACCTACAGGGGAAACGTTGCAGTTATCTAAGCCTGTTCAATGACTAAACTTAAATTAGTTCATTGACGAGACGTGTCGCATTGCTTATTCAATTGGCTCAATTGGTAGAGCACCCGCGTATCAAGCGGTGGTTGCGGGTTCAAATCCCGCTTAAGGCGAAATAATTTTTGGGATATTATAATCTTTAGTATTCCCTTAGTGTGATGGTTAACACTATAAAAACAAAATTAATCTTGATAGAAGTCAGTAAGTCCGTATGAGTCAGTGGCCAACTCTGGTGACAGAGATTTTTAGACCTTGATAGAAATACTTAAATAAATGAAATATAGTATAGAAGACCAATTAAAAGCTTCCTTACCAATTTTATTTAATTACTACTAAAGTGGCAACCAATCCTACTTGATGGTAAGTGGTTACCTGTATGTACGCTTGCAATATCACAGTTATCACTTGTTTAAGGTTGATGGGTAGATTTTAGTGTGAAAAGGTTCTTCATAATCAATCTTTGTTTTTTATTTTATTGACGACCGATGTGACGCGGCGGGTGAAGGTCCGTCTGCGACGCGGAGGTTGCTGGTTTGATTCCCGCCTCGGAACAAATGTTTGTACGATCTGCAAATATTTGTTCCGGTTATTTTCTATGTATCATAAAAAATATCTATCTATGTATTGTATTGTAGTAGTATATCAGATATCTAGTACCTATAACACAAGCTCTGCTTAGCTTAGGGCTGGATGATGCTGTGTAAATTGTCCAGCATTATTTATTTATATCTTGCTGATTTCATAGTTTCGTAAATTATATTTTTGTTTGAGAATTAATATATTTTTTAATGAATAAGTATGTAATTTAATAACAATACCTCATTTATTTATTATTGCTGCCTGAAGCTTTAGGTAATTAAAATTTATTATTCGTTTTTATGCTGGTTAGTATTTAAATGAGCTACACCTCTCGATAAGCAATCTGATTGCAGAAAATACTTTAGTCATCTTTAGTTTCTCCTCATTTAAGGACTCTGTGGCATATTTGCCAGTGTCAAGTAGTGAATTTGATTGTCGCATGGCAACGTAAACAAACAAAATTTTGAAAGAAATGGCGGCGTTTCTTTCAAAATTTCCTAGGAAAGCCTTTGAATAAATTACAAACCAACATTACCCTTCTATTTCAATTATTTACACTTGTGCTAAACAAACAAGTAAGATTGGATAACCTGCCACCAAATTTACGCAATAAAACTCAAAATAACACACTTTGTTGCTCTGAGAAGATAGCCAAAGACAATCCCATTCTTAGTTTAATTTATAAATCCGTTACTGACAGTGACTGTTCATGATCAGAAGGGCGATTCTCATGCCATAAAAAATATATAAAAAACGAGCTATTAACGCATTTAACGCATTTTTGCAGTTTTTATGCTATCCCACAGGAACAGTAAATTTTTCAGAGATAAAACTAGCCTATGTGGACTTAAGCCACATTCCAAATTTCATCACAATCAGTTAAGCCGTCACGGAGATACGTGGTAACAAACATACACACTTCGTATTTATAATATTAGTAGGACTAGCCGTGCCAGGCGGTTTTACTCGCGGTTAAGTTATTTATGTAGAGCACTGGTGGTCTAGTGGTAGTGACCCCGCCTTCCGATCCGATCCTAAGGTCGTAGCTTCGAATCCGGTCGTGCACCAACGGATTTTTCGTTACGAAAAATTTATGTGCGCAATGCCAGGGTAACATAGGCTATATTTATTACTAGCGACCGTCCCCGGCTTCGCACGGGTGAGGTTTCATTGCACCCGCGCGAAGCTGGGACAAACTGCTAGTCAGTGATAAGTTTATTGTTCTAAGCTACATATTAAAACGATTATATAATTTTCAGCTTAGCAGTGCGGACTAATTTGGACGCGTTGATAGCGCGAAGTCCGTCCGACGAGTTCATATTCTCAGTGCCGCGGGATCCACTGCTCTCGCCGTACTGGGCCCAGGACCACTTACTAAAAATGTTCCCGCCTGTTAGAATATTGGTAAGTTACATTGCGCTAAAGAAATACACGAGAATTATTTCAAGCAAGCGAGACACGACTCGATGGCTCAACTGGTAGATCACCTGCGTATTAAACGGAGGGTTGTGGCACAGAATAGATTTTATTCATATTCATTTAACACTACGGCACAGAGAAATTATGTACATAATGGCCACTCCCCACCTCCCACTGTTTTTACTTACCTCACTTCGATCGTGAGTTCGAAAGCTAGACATTACGCTCGCGTTTCATTTTGTGTAGGTCACAACGGACGGAGCGCGTGCTATCTCGCTCGCTCTTGCGGTAATTTGTGTTTATTTCATTTTTTTTTTTTAAAGTGTGCTGAAATAAAACCACACGGTTGTAGGTTGAAGTCCGACTTGAGTTGTTTTTTTTTTATTTTATAAAAAAAAGCTTTAGTAGTACAGAGATGATGAGATCACCATACCTATTTCTGCCGCCAAACAGTAATGCTCGCATTGCTGTGTTCCGGTTCGAAGGGTATGGTTTCCGGTGAAATTACAGGCACATGAGACTAACCATCTAACGTCTCAGGGTGGTAACACGCAAGTGATATCTATGATGTTGCATGCGTACATAGGCTACGGTAACTGCTGACCATCAAGTGGGCCGTACGCTTGGTTACCACTTTAGTAGTATAAAAAAAAAAAAAAAAAAAAGATGACGGGTGATAGATAAAAATGGAAGATGCAAATATGTTGTGCCGATCCCACATAGTAGGAAAAAGGGCAAATAATGATAAAAAAAACTTTAGTATACTTTATTTTGTGATATTGTATTGTTTTACAGACAGTACATTTAGACCCGTGTTTGGACGACTGCGTGATGTTCGCCAAGAAACTGAAGGGGCTCGGCAACGAGGTTGGAATAGAGGTGCTCGAAGGATTGCCGCACGGATTCCTCAACTTTTCACTTGTGAGTCTTATTCTACCAACACTTTTCACTTGCGAGTCTAATGTTACCAACACTTTTTACTTGCGAGTCTAATGTTACCGACAATTTTTGATTGCGAGTCTAAAGCGTTGATAACACTTTTCACTTGTGAGTCTGATGTCTTATTAACTTACACTTCTCACCTGCGAGTCTAATATCTTGTTGAGCTAACACTTATCACTTGTGAGTCCAATGTCTTGATAAACAAACACTTTTCATTTACGAGTCTAAGTTGAATTTAATAATGCACGGCAATAATGAGTCTAATATTATGAAAACATTTTTCACTTAGGACAAGTCTTAGTTATTCAATAATTTATTTAAGTGTTTAATTTTTTAGAAAATAACAGCTTTCTAACACAGTCAATTTTTACATTTTACAAACGGGTGTTTTCACGTACCGGTATATCGGTGAAGAGGTAACGACACTGTTTCGACTAAATTTCGAGAGTCTTCTTCAGGGTTGAGTGACACGGCGAGCGTCCTCCTCCGCGTCGCGATATGCACTGTACACACTTTGAGTGTACAGTGCATATCGCGCGTGTACTTTCTTCTTTTAGCAATAGAGAGTAATATAATATAATAATAATGCATAGGTAATATTTATCTTAATTAATTTCCACCCGCAGATGGCTAAAGAAGCGAACGAGGGTTCGAAGCTCTGCATCGAGCGGATCAAGCAGCTGATGGATCTAGAAAACAACGCGCCGGTCGCGACCGAGAGCACGGATTTATGAGTGTGCGGCCTCTGCTGCCGTGCGTAGTGGCCTTACCGCTTGAGGCCTAGGGATTCTAGGGCCTAATCTAGAATCTAGGCTCACCGCGTTATAAACAAACGTGAAGTTAAAAACCGCGTTTTACCGTTGTGGATGTCTCGTTAACTGGGCGAAACAGATCCTTGTGGGATCGAGTCATTCACGTTTCATGCATAAGACGGATTTTAACTATCAGGCATAACAACAGTGCTCGTTATCGTGAAATAACGGAATAATGAAGGTATTGAATACAATGATTTTGTTTTTTACAGTTCATGTATAAGTTCAAAGAATTGTAATGAGCAAGGCGTAAAGTTATTTAATTATTTTAATTTATTTGACGGAAAGATAGACGGTTTTCTGTTGTTAAAAAAGTTTAAAGGTTTTGTTCATATTTACGTTAAATTTTTTGTTTAATATTAACCATCTCGAAATAAATAATATGAGTAGAACCTGCTAGGTACCTAATCGAATGACGAACCACCCCGATTCATCTATATCCTACTCTAACTCGCTCCTACACAGATAACTTCCTGATTTATAAAGATCCATCGTGTGTAGATACATCTTATTTCGCTATAATCCAAGAACTAACTAAAGTTATTAAATGCGGCCCTAGAAATCAGATATGCATTTATAAAATCAAAGGTGCGCACGGCGAAGAGGCGAATATTAAAGCAAAATTTGCAAATAGTGTATAACTGTTGTTGTTTATACTTATTGATGTAAAACGTGTGTATTATTACGTGAGATGAGTCATGGACTGCTGGTCTATTTTCTGCGTTCTTGGCTTAGATTGATTTGGATCTCGGTGGTCAACTATAGTTCTTGGTTAATCCAAGAATACAGAAGGAAACTTGCTATGAGATTGGCGCTTATGATAGTGTTGAAGATAGATGCTCAATGACATCACAGTCTTAAAGAACAAATGAGAGTACCCAGTGTGATCTAAGCAGACATTTCTTCTGTCAAAAAATGTTTTTAGAAATTTACCATAGTACCTATGTAAAGTTGTGACTGTTGTTTTTATTGAATTGTTTTTATAATATTACTAATGCATTTTATTATTCGTTTTTAGTTTAAGTTTCGAATGTTACATTTTTTACCGAAGGACCAACAATACGATAGCATTGGAATTGCAAAGAATGCTCAATTTGTTTTATATTTTTGATAACATTTTTATTTTTGAATAAAAAAAAACGATTGACAATTTATAATGGTAAATGCTGATAAATTGAAAGCTAAAGATGTTCAGAAAAAATAATCTAAAATGTGTACCTAGATCATTCCTTCTAAAAATACTTAGAAGTACAAAATATTCTTATTTTTATTAGACACGCTAGGTGTGTAACCCTTTCCTCCCACTTGTAGAATATGAGTACCAGTATCGAGCGTGCGTTGTCGTATTTCTTGTCGTACCTTGGTAGCTTACATGTATGCATGATTATGTGACCAGTCGATGTACTCACCCGTACGTGACGCACTGAGCTCAAAACATTAAAACTGGCCAAACTACAAATAGTTCTTTGTTTTTAGTGATATTGCTTTTGTGATAAAGTGTAGTGTTAATTTAAATAAGTACTTCTTACCAAATTGAACTAAAAAAGAAAACTGTACCAAATTACCTATTCAAAGTATGTACCTACATACACTATTTATACGTTTTATTATGTACCTGTATTGTAGTCAGTTCATGAATTATAAATTATATTATTATTATGTTAGAAAATAAAATATATGTTAAAAATCCAGAAAAAGAAGGCAGTATTAAATTTTAATATTCCTACTTATACCTGTCAGTAAGATGATAAAAGAGCAATTTTTAATAATGTCTGTGATAGTGATTGTAGTTTTTAAAATCAGTCAGTATAAAATATGTTTTAAACAAATTGTATGTAGGTAATGATATATTAAAAATGATGTACTGTTTTATCTGTTTCTTGTAAATTATGGAATTGTAAAAATGTGTGTAGGTCATCAATATTTTTATAGAGTTATTCATGAACACTAAATATTATGGCATATTATGGTACATTTTGCTTAGTTACTTTATTAGATAAAGCAGGCCTTATTAAATATAAATAGAATGGAACCGATACGAAAGCAACCAGAATCGATAATCATAACATAAAAATAAGCACGACCAAAGGTTGTCAAAGTTTTACTAACTAGTCATTATTTACAATAGTGTACAAATCATAACTAACTTCAATAAAATTATTTGAAAGAATTCTTTTTTTTTTTTATTAATTGTGGTATTGTGGTACAACCATGGTACAACTATTCAGTCAGATCAGTCATACAACAGGTATGTTGACGCGCCATACGTCCCTTTGTTCAGTTTCAGGTATTATGTTATCTGTGGTTTAGGACAAACACATACTTTATGCTGAGTAGATTCCTACAGAAAAATAACTTAACTTATTATCCCTCTCACACATTTTGCATGCCACTGCACCAAGATATCAGAACCCAAACCAACAAAACTCAGAAACTATTCTAAAAGGTACCTATCTATACCTACTTATACTGAACTTAGATAAATTAAACATAATATCTAGTTTGTTAATCACATTTATTACTAAAATGCTAGTTGCAGTGAAGAGTGACGGAGGTCAGAATAGACAATTGACTTTTTGGTAACAACTATAAATTACTACATACAAGTGCTTCAGTAAATAAACTGCAAATCATTAACAGAACAAAAATTTAGACAACTCAACATTATTAAAATAAAACCAATTTGACAGTGCAAAATAATAAGCATGATAATTCCATTTACAATACATACACCAAAACTTCCCAATCAATATAAAACTTGTTTTCCTCATGAACAACAAACTGTTGATTAATAAAACAAAATTCGGTCCAAAATTTTATCAGCTAACTTGGTTATTTTCCTATTTCATGCTATGCTACAATATACAAATAGGTACAGTAAAAAAATGGACACTGAGATAAGTATGCCACTGGGTATAGCTAAAAGAATGCCTAGAGCTAGTTATTATATCATAAATTTACATCCTATTTTGTTTCAAAATGTATTTTACAAGATTTAAAATACTGTCAGCATAAAAAACTGCTCAAGATGAGTAAGTACAACTTCAATGCTGAGCTAGTCAGTTATGTAAGCAATATACATTATCAACATAAGGCAGCTGTATCACCGTGAGTGACAAGTGATGGGCAATTTCTCACCAGTAAACAAGTAGATGAAACAAAAGCTAGGTAAGTGATAATGCTTCTTGAGAGAGTAAAATGTGATCTCCCATCACTCACTTGCCAGCGGTGAGACATGTGCCTGATCCCTGCTCAAACTGTACATTTAAGAACATCAGTCATCAATACAACTATTTATGGCCTCAAACACATTCAAAACCCATGTTGGTTACAAAATTGCCTTACATTTATCCAGTATACACAGTGGGTTCCTTGCATTTCTTACATCAGGTTTTATGTATCACTTATTTCACAATAACAAGTTGAAGCATGAGTTGTTTGGGCTCAATCATGACCATTGGTTTTGGCATGAGGGACTGTTCCATTGACTAATGGGGCTGTTAGCTGCTGAGATGGTTCACGGATTGTCTTCTGGAGAACATGAGCATCGGCTGGTTCTATTCTTTTATAGTACTGTTCTTTTGTCTCAACTATTTCAAATCCGAATTTCTTGTAGAAGTCTATTGCACTTTCATTGTTTACTTGCACATGCCTGTAATATTAAAATTAAATCACAGTGTAATTTTAAACTGGTATATACAATCTGAGAGTACTTGTTTGGGGATTTCTGAAACCATAAGACCCACGAGTAACCTTTTTCGATAAACCATTGTCTTAGTAAGTTTTTCTAAATACCTAATTGTCTAAATAGCTCACAACCAACTTTAGTTATTTAATAATTTGTTTTGTTTAATATGGCCTAGGTTACATTATATCTATTGTATGCAGCAATACACTACATAACCTTCAATTACTTAATCATTATATGTATGATGTAGTGGTAGTAAATTGAAAGATATCTAAAAAAATATTCAATTCACTAAAAATAGAGTTACTTACAGGAAAACGCTGTCGAAGTTTCCATCCTGTTCAACGTACTTGAGCACATGTTCTACCATCAGGGTCCCAATGCCCAGCCTCCTGTATGGGTAGAGGCATCCGAGGGTCATTATGTACAGCCTCCGCGAGTTCTCAGTCGTGTCTATCCTACAGCACACTGCTCCCACCACGATATCATTGTAATATGCCAGTTTCGCCAGTTCGCCAGCCTCCAAAACATCTTTGTAAAACTTGTCGTTGTAAGACACTGGGAATACCACTGTATTCAATTTCTTCAGTTGCTTTATATTATGCGGTGTCACGTCGCCAAGTTCTATTTTAGCTCTGCGAAAACGTAAATGAAGATTTAGTAAGAATATCTTGCAGCAATGAACACAAGTGCCTGCATTCGGCCTTCATGGACATTGTTCATCGAGATTCAGTTTGAGGACAGTGATAGATAGTACATTATATCAAGGCCTTGCTTACCTAGTCATTTTAATAGCTATTCTACAAAATATACACTAAAATTTAAAAACTAATCTAACACAGTTATATCACACGAGATCACTCCCGCCATCTACCATTGGATTGGATTTCGTTTATTTTTTTTGTAGCTCACTCCTTTTTTCTCTGCTCTTTTGCAACTCAATTGATTGACTTGAAGCAAGCACAGAAAATTTTATTGAACGAATGAAAGACAGACTGAAATAAAACATTTCGTTCGTTCGTTCGTTCGAGACAGTGAGTCAGTTATGACAACATGACGACTTTAAACTACGAAGCCATAGCTAAAAAATGGTCGATTCCAAGGGCAGAACCCCGATTCTAAATATTTTTGAAACTCGAGTGTGACGAGTGGACGACCGCGAACAGTAGTGTGTGCGAGTCAGAGACACAAAGTCCGTGTCCAAGGCATTTAGGGCATCCTATTGGTTGTTGCGGCCAATGACGCTCGCTACGCTAAATAGCCTAGATGCCTCGGACACGGACTGACCCACACACACAAGCATTTAGGACAAACCATTAAGGATTTTTAAATGTTTTTAATTATATATTTTGTTTTTAGGATAAGGTTAATTTAAAAAAAAACACGTTCGCTAGGACTATCTAGAATCGGAAACAGACTGATGACGATGCCAAACAAATAAAAAACCATAGACAATGGGTTATTCATTTGAGCAGCAGCGCCAAAATTCAAATTGAATAATTATCAGCATTCTATTGTTTTTCATAAAGTCACTTTTACGTTTTCTGGGTAGTGAAAAAATAATTATTAGGATTCGAAAGTGAAAAAGAAGACAGTTTTATTCCAAAAACAGATTTACGATGATACTAAATCAATTGCGACTTGTTCCATCACACATAAAGTTGGGTTTTATCCTTAGGCAGAAACGATCGTTGGTATTCAACAAAAATGTTATGCTGCAGACAGCTCGACCTCAGGAAATGTCCGTCAATATGTCACCGAAGGCTGGTTCAGCAGTCGGAGTAGCATCTTCCAGTGACCGTATTGTAGGGGAAATATTTCCAACGGCTCGTGTAGTACCTATGGTGCTTACTATCAAGGACCCTGTAGTTTTGTCGTTCGACGACGTTCCCGGTCCTAAATCATTAAAATATCTTTCGAGTGCTCGAAATTATTTGTCTGAGATCGGCACACAAATAACAGCAGGTGTTTTGACTCTTGGACTAAATATTGGTAAGTAGGTAAATTTCTCTCGGCGGATCTAGGCTTCCGTGTCGACAATGGAGCTTTTTCTAGCTAAATTGTCTTTGCGCATCACAAATGGCTATCTTCACGGAAGCCTAGATAACTATACTTACATTCACAATTATTATTACCCTATTACCTGCTATAAGGTAGGTACTAAGTTTAATGAAACTATAGCTTCGTAGTAGGTACCTACTAATATCTGTCCTGTGTTATAACTAACTAGAAGTCCGTCCCAGTTTCGCGTGGATGCAATGAAACCGCAACCGTGCGAAGCCCGGGCAGGTCGCTAGTAATAAATAAAGCCTATGTTACTCAGGGTTAACGTAGCATTCTAATGGTGAAAGAATTTTTGAAATCGGACCAGTAGTTTTTGAGTTTATTCGTAACAAACAAAAATACAAATCTTTTCTCTTTATAAAATTAGTATAGATATAGATAATGAAATATAGACATCTTCTAAAAACAAAAGGTAGGACGGACAGTCCCCCACTCGATGCACCGACATTAAAACGTTCAAAATTGGTCGTCATATCGTTTTTTAGGGAAGCCTATGTCCAGCAGTGGACGTCTACCGGCTGATATGATGATGAATAAACTTCTCTCTATCTACAATTTTGACCCAGTCTCGGTATGTTTTAAATATTATCTTGTCTTCGAATTCTACACGAGTGTTCAATGGGTTTTTGAATAATTTTACCTTGACACAGAGCTTACACCTATTATAGAACTTTACGATAATACTTACTATAATATGTACTTACTATAATATGTACTTACTGACCTCCTGGCTTCACTTACAGGCACTTACCTAAGCACCAAAAAGCCTCTAAAGAATTTTTCCGTGCTGTTCGACGAGTATGGTCCAGTGGTCCGCTTCGTGAGTCCCGTAGGTGGAGATATCGTGCTGATAAATCATCCGGATCATATCCAGAAGGTCTACACCATGGAGGGTGAATACCCTGTTAGATCTACCTTGGACTCCTTGGAAAAATATAGAATGGAGCATAGAAATCATATTTATGGAGGGTTGTACGCTTCGTAAGTTTACATGTTTTTATCTCCCTTCTTGGTGTCAATGGTTCCTCAAATCAGATTTTATTTATCCAGTATTTAGCGACATTCATTTTTGTTGCACATTTTTGAGATAGAAAATTAAACCGCATAACGTCATCAATGATAAGTGAAGCCACACTTGATGATCATACGAACTTAAATTTACAATGTAAATCCAAAGTGGGCATATCCTTTCTTTATAGTTCAAATAGGATAAGTTTTCAGAGATTATTTCAGTCACGGCACCGAATGGAACCGCCAGCGGTCGATCGTGTACACCCCTCTGCACAATTCTGTATCCAACCACCTCCAGGGCATCAATGACGTGTGCGATAACTTCACTCATAAGATGTACAACATTAGGAATTACCAGGATGAAGTTACCAAGGATTTGTCGAAGGAGATACATAAATGGGCTTTTGATTGTATGGGTAAGTCGATTTCATAATTATTTGTCTGAATGTTATAATGGTTACTTAGATGCAATTTCACCAGCAAAATGCTGTTGGTGCGAATTCGATTACCGCAGCGTGACAAATGTTTGCCTGATCTGCGAACTCCTCCTGGGTTTGGGAAATAGATACTATTGGAACTCGTAGTAGTATCCCAGATGTAGTAGATCGAGACTCGGGACGTCCTGGTTTGATCAGGAATATGACTGATGTTTTCATCTATCACTACAGGATTGATTTTGTTTTCAAAACGCTTCACCATGTTGGATACCGAACTGGTCTACAGCCAGTGTGACATGTCCTGGCTTTACTTCAGCCTGGAGAAAGCTACCGATGCAATCATCAAGTGCGAAACGGGCCTGCAATTTTGGAAAGTTTTCGCTACCCCCGCTTGGACCAATCTTGTGAAATACTGCGACAGTTTAGACAAGTATGGGTTATTAGTATTGTGATTTGGTATGCATCAACGTGGCTTTAGCAGGCATATAAACGGAACGGACCTTCGTTATGACGGATCATAAAAAAAAAGGCATGGAACCTAGCTGTGTTTGTTGCCAGATTCTTCTAGACTGGGGCGAGTGGAACTGGCATAAACTCACCTAGCTCGTACCTAAGACGTTTTAGTGATCATTGTGAATGAACTCTGTTGCCTATTATTATGTTATTATAGTGTTACAGCATTTAGCCGAGACAGAACCGTAATACAAAGCTCGTAGGGTACGGTCAGCGGATCTAGAAATCTTGAAGTTAGCCGTTTCGATGCATAGCTTTTTTGAACTAAATTGTCAGTTATTTTAACAAAACTGCTATTTTACAGTTTGATTGGAAAACATGTGTTGGAAGCTGAACAAGCTATATCATACAGAACTAAGGACGATATTGCAAGTAAGTTGTCAATTTTGATCTTATCTGGGACTCGCTAGGGTACGAACCGAACGAAACCTGAAATTCCTTAGCACATCATCATCATCATCATGACAGCCTTCTAATGTTCCCACTGCTGGGACACAGGTCTACTCCCAAGCGAGAGTGATTGGGTCTTAATCCACCACGCGGACCCAATGCGGATTGGTGGATGGCACATGTGTTTCGAATTTTTGGTTCTTGTACATGCCGGTTTCCTCACGATGTTTTCCTTCACCGTATGAGAGCACTGGCATTGCGACGACCTTAGGATCGGAAGGCGGGGTCACTACCACTAGACCACCAGAAGCACAGAAGTTGATGAATGCAAACGCGTTACCAAAGCTACGACTGAAGCTACTGGACAGCTTGATTCACCAGGGTTAGCTAAGACATACCAAATCAAACTTTTTATTTACAGTGGGGAACTCCTTGATAAACTCCATGCTGCTTGGAGAAGAGAAGATGTCTCCAGAGGATATATCCACTGTGATTATGGACATGCTCCTCATAGGAGTTAATACTGTAAGTAAAATTCGGTCTAGGCACAGAATAAGTAATCGTCTAGATATATAAGTAAGACTAGGTCTTGTGCTGACTTTGTAAGGCTCTGCAAATCTGCAATCGGAAATTGATTAAACACATTGTCTAAGTAGGTACGTAGGTATATGAAAACTACCTTTTTTTCATAATATATCAAATCGCGATAGTTTTAGCCAAGTTTTTTAAATAAGTATGGTTTTTCATAATAATTTATAGTATAATATTAAACTAAAAGGCATATTGTTTCGACTATAATAACATAATTTGTTACAGGTTACATCATCAATGTCATTCCTGCTTTACCATTTGGCGAAGTATCAAAGATCTCAAAAGCAGCTTTACAAAGAGATCGCAGATGTATATCCGGATACAGACATTGATTTCAAAGATATCAGAAACGAAACTCCGTACCTGCAAGCTTGCATAAAAGAGACCTTGAGGTATTATCAGTAGCCAAGATTCAGGTGGATTTATTTTTTTTATAAATTATTTCTCACTCGAAAGTAGGTCAGTGTCCTAACAGTTGTAGATGTTAGAAAGCTTTGAATATCATTAAAACAGTAGGCAACTTTCACGTTTTACCCTTATCTTCTTATCCTTATGAATCATGTAAAAATTCGCGCTATTAAAATGAAAAATTAAAGCATTTATTTATTTCTAGATTGGTGCCACCAATTCCAGTTATTTCGCGGATCTTGCCGAAGAATATAACATTAGACAGATACAAGTTAGTATAAAAGGCTATGAATTAGAAATTCCTGTACCACCTACCTGAATACAGTTTAATCTTTAAATTGGTTTGAAACCTGAGTTTTCATCGTAATTTTATCTTACAGCATACCACGGGGCACTCTTATCATTATGTCAAACCAGGACGCATCATTGAGAGAAAGCAACTATGAGGACGCCAAAAGTTTCCACCCGGAAAGATGGCTGAAGCCAGAGACAAAAGATTACCATACATTTGCCTCGATACCTTTTGGGTTTGGAGCTAGAAAATGCCTGGGTCAAAACATAGCGGAAACAATGATATCGCTGCTGACAGTCAGAGTGAGTTTCGCATCACAAACTGCTAACTTCACGACAACCGAGATCCGCTGAACTCTATGGAGTTCGTATCGCAGGAAGTCGGTGGATTAGTTAGTGGATAGTAAAGGCTCAAGAAGATTGCTCTCTGTGGGGTAGGCCCAGCAGAAGACTTCTCTATTCTCACATTTACTTAGCTAACTCTGTCTGTGCATAGACTTGCTTGCGTGTTGTATGCCAAATCTTGATAATTTGTATCATTTCAGATTCTGCAAAAGTATAAACTCGAATATCACTATGGGGACATTGAACCTAAAAGAACTTTCATTGCAAAGCCCAACAGGCCTTTGAAAATAAGGTTTATAGACAGACTTTAGATGCTAAATAAGAAACTTTAGTGAAACATAGTAAATAAATTGTATTTTAATTTATATCTATAGTGAAGTTTACTAATAAACGTTTAAAATAATTCTGTTTAACACAAATTTCAGACAAAAACTTAATCTAGTTTTTTTATCTTTGCCGTCTAGAAGAAAATATGTTCAAATACTTCCCTCTTGTCATTTCTTTAGCTTCTTCTAGTCCTAGCTGGTATGCCAAATCGTGTAATTTCTTCACTTCCATAATGAGTCCACTAGCATAGAGCGAGCCTAATTCTGCAAGAAAAATATACTTATTTATGGTTCTTCTAGTTTTAAGCAGCACAGATTCAAAATAGTTGTGTGTAATGTACCACTTATTGCACCTACTCCAGAGCTATACTTTAGTAGGTACGTACTAGACATGTGCGCCGATCCCGTTTGGAACGGCGCCGGCGGCGCGGCGTCCGACTTCAAAATCGTCGGCGGCGGCGTAATCGGCGTGGGTTGCAAAAATTAAAAAAAAATCTAACCAAATTATCTATATTTAAAAAATAACGTAATGTGGCGCACTATGTTCAAATCAAGACAAAATTGAGATGTTATGACACAATCAAGTAAAAATAACATATTTTTTAAAAAACTTTATCTAATTTCATCGTAAAAATAAACTAATTCTTGTTTAAAAAACCATTCATCAATATCCTACGACCGCCACAATGTCATCGATTTATCGAATTTCATCGAAAACGATAGTGTAACAGTTCTTTGTCTCCTCGGGAGAAACATTGTTCCCAGGTGGTTATCGGTTCTGCGAGTTTTAAGGCCTGCCCACTGCAACTGACAATTGGTCAGAGCCTTTTGTTTTCCTACGGATTTCTTCATTTCGTATCCTATTATATGAAACTTGTAGCACATTTCTATCCTAACCCGTTACGTGACTTGTTTTTGTTTTTGACCTTTTTTTCTTGCCTTTTTGCTGTACTGCTCTCCTAATTGTGTGTGTCAAATAAACAAATTCTTATTCTTATTCTTATTATTATTCAATCCGGTGGGAGGAGTTTATGAATTTTATTGTTAACGACCGTGTCTCAGTTTTGAATGTCATCACCGACAAGATTGAAGACAAATGTCTTGAGGCTCCTGCGGTATCTGTGACGAGAAAATATGGCGTAACTTTCCAAACGCTGCTCATTCGAGTTAAATTGGTCTGCTGGCCTCTTTGTCTAAGTTACCTAATTGAATTGACACTGACATTGTGGTCAACAACTTCGATTATATGCCATTGATGTTGATGCCATAGCCGTTCAAGTATAGAAGCCTAAACACATCCCCTAATGCAACGGTGAACAGGTTTCTGGGAATAAACGTCTCTCTGCCTCATTCCCTTTTTGCAAATTTTTAAAGACGGATACACAATGATACACATCTGACTTGCAAGCTAAACGATTGATAACTATTCTAGAAAACCACTTATCTATAAATTATTTGCAGTTGTTTTTGTTGTGACTCAACAGTGAAATGGTTCTATATTTCTGGCTTACTGGTAGTAGAGTCCGCTCTCTTTTTACTCTTCTGGCTTTCCTTGTCGTGCACGCGTGATTTTAAATAAGTGAAGTTTAATTATTAATTAGTATTTTTTTAACTTTGGAATTAGCGATGCGCGAGTTAAGTTGTTTAATTCGAGTTTGTTCGAGTCAACTCGAACTCAGTTAACTCAAGTTAACTTGGTCCATACGAGTTCCTTTATGTCTTCTTCGGTTGATGTAAGAGTGGTGTCCATGCTAACATAGCGCAAGTTACTGACTAGTCTAGCACCATCCGCACTCAGTGTAGATATTATACAGTAATGGAGAAAGGATACGCCCTGTCTAATACTAGCTTGGGTTTTAAAGCTGTCGGAGTTTATTCCATCAACTTGGGTCACTGCTGTGCCGTCTTCTTACAATCTTCTAATAGAGAACGTTAGGTGGTCGGGTACTCCCAACAGAGCCAGTGCTTCCCATAGCTGTTTCATTTATGATTTCAAAGGCTTTGTGAAAATCTACGAAGCATATGAACAGTGGGATGGTAAATTCTCGAGCTTTTTTCATAATTTGACGTAGTATGAGATTTGCTATCTCGTTCCTTTTCCCTTTACAAAACTTGCCTGCACAGGCGGTGATGACAAACCATCTGTCACACATAGCTAATATGGCCAGGATAGAACCAGTAAATGAGTATGGTGTATCTTGGTCATAGTTTATCCGTCAGCCCAGGCTCCAGAAAAAGGCAAAGAAATTGCTAGAGGTATTTAACTGGGTTGGGTGATTTTCGGTTGCTATATCGTTGCGCACTCGCCTTTCTCTTAATTTGCCCCCGAATCGCTAGTGTTGAAAATGCCTAAATATACATACATGGTGGGTCATCATGGTGAGTGGTAGCTGAATGTCGTCGAACCCGAGCTAGATGATTGGTACTTCTCTCGAAAACTCAACTCAGCAG
Organism: Colostygia pectinataria; assembly: GCA_951394395.1. Classification (NCBI taxonomy): domain Eukaryota; kingdom Metazoa; phylum Arthropoda; class Insecta; order Lepidoptera; family Geometridae; genus Colostygia; species Colostygia pectinataria. Next base: position 9,777,853 of record OX596362.1, read on the forward strand.
CGAAATGAGCCTATAATTTCGGCTTTCCGTGGTAAAGTCAGCAGGCAGCTCTCTCTACACCAGAAGAATAATCCTTCCTTGTCGTGCACGTGTTATTTCAAACAAGTTCAGTACAATTTTGTTGAAAACAATATCCTGACATGAGCTTAAAAGCTCACGAAGTTCTTTTACGTAGATATAATGAAAATAAACAACAACAGCGGACTGCAAGCTTACCTAAAATGATGTACTCACACAAAACTACGTTTCTCAGTTCGAGCATTAATAAAACACTGTAAACATAGCCATTAAATAATTTCGTTAGATATTCGTTAGATAATTATACGAGTAAAAACACAAGGTCACGCCGATTTCACGCCGGTCAAAACATCGGCGGCGGCGGCGTGGCCGAAATCATAGGCGGTGTGCGCCACGCCGATCGGCGCACACCCCTAGTAGGTACTTACACAAAACGAATAAACTATGTGAGTGAATGTACACAATAACAAAAACAAAAATATTATATGCAACAAACAAGGATGTATGAATACATGTATAGCTTATAGATACTTTGGTACATGCACAGTTACACATTCCTCAATGTTGGTGGGTAAGTAAACAGAAGGGCAATTCTACTAACTAAGATTGTACTATACTACAAACAAATTGTAGCTGAATAAAAGTAGGGGAATAAGATCTGCATTGATGTGTATTGTGCATTACTCCTCAGCTAGCCCAATTCCTGAACCGCTGCTTTAAATTCGTTTTAATATTCCAATATTCAAAAACGATTAAGCTATGGTTATGTTTCAGCTAAACCGATTATTTGTTTAATTTACCCTATAATTTAATGAAATAGCTTTTAGGTAAAAACCAAAACTCGAAAAGAACCTAACTACCTACCCTACTGAATAAAACATTTAATGTTATTAATTACTACAACCAGGCTACAATTCTAGTAAGTGATTTTATTTAATAGGTAACACATTCACCAGCTATGCATGGAAGTTATCTCTTCCGAGGTGGTTAGTTACCAAAATTAGAAACAATTACAATCAAGACTTCCTTGAATGAATTGAAATTGAATAGATAGAAGGGCCCGAATCTTAAAAAACGTGGCAAAAATGTGATTGCACACACTCACAGTGATGTTATCAATGTCAAGAGATAGTTGAACTGCAGAGAGAACATTCCTTCTCTTTCAATCAAAATGGCAAGAACATCGTTTTCAATGGGCTAAATAATCACGAAAAAACAAATTACTAAAGATTATAATATCCCAAAAATTATTTTGCCTCAAGCGGGACTTAGTGTGATGGTTAACACTATAAAAACAAAAATAACCAAAACAAATTACGTTGTAAAATCGTGTACCTACTTACACATTCACGAAATACCAATCGCTTTGTTGGTGCTTCTAGAGTTATTGGTACCTACACTTTTTAAATACACACAATGGCATTTTACGACTGTTTTCCACAAATTCGTCCGATGCGCACAGGCCCGTGTCTGCCAGTCGACTGATGCGAATGGTGTGAGCTCACTCCTTTTAACGTGAACCTATTTTAAAGCGGTCGGAGCCCTTCTATATATTGACTTCCTAGATTACAACAGGTATATCAAGTTCACTATCATAAACTATTGCGGTACTATTGTGGAAACTTAACTCTTACACTATGACTACCTAACCTACCTGTGTCGTAAGAAGCTAATAGGTGGGTTCCCATTATAATTTACCATTATTGCAGTCTCAACAATGTGAATTACTTAGGTAGGTACTTACATATTATTGACTTTTTAATTGGGTAGGACGAACTTACGTTGCATGTATGCGCAGTCCTCTTTTGTCAGTCCTTTATTCCATGATGCTGGAGTTTCAGTGGCACTGGGCAGAGGAGTAAACTCGGAAACACCAGGAACTGAAAAATCAGCAGAACTGTTTGACCCGCCATCGTCGACGCGTTCATCATCTGACTGAGAAAATGTCGTCACATTAACTTGCACTTCAGAGTCTTCACCCTCGCTCATTTCAATTAAAAGTTTGAAATCAAATCGTTTTTTAACCGAAATTACAAACAACCCGTTTTGCTGTAGCAAATGGCTGGCGAAAATGTAAGGTGGGGGATGTCAACATTAGAAATCGCGCGCTTTTTGAAAATCATTAGTCTTGACCTAGCTTAGATCATATTCCTACTGAATCGCAGTATAATATGACATTTAAATCTTACTTTGTTCAGGCCATAATTCTGGTGAGGCACGGTCAAGCTTCTCGGAACTAAACAGGCTTCCTTCCAAGGACGTCAAAGGAATATCATCAGATGGTGCTTCTTCTAAAATAACATTTGATTTTATCAAATCATTATTTATTTCAAGCGTTTTACATACTGCTTAGCGTCGTGGTAATAATTAGGTCACTTATTTTGTGAAAACTCTTGAACAATACCGGAACTACTTCCAATTTTAATGAAAACTTACCATCTTGAACAATGTTATTTTGTTTCGCGGCCATTTTTTAATTTTTGACACGACGAGACGAAATCGACGCGACAAATCTCTATGGCACCAATGGCACCACAGACTAATAGGTAGGACCAAGGATGCTTAAGGCCCGCACTTAGGAGTGCGATTTACATGGGGTCAGTGACTGACTCCAAGTAAATTTATTTATTTATTTGTTTATTAACCATAGGTACAACATTGCAGAAGATATCCAATGCGTTATACACGAACTTAAAGAAATATTTACATTTCATTTCTACCGCTAGAGTAAATGAATAAGTATAAAATTAAAAACAAAACAAAACACTTAACTTAGTATTGCTTTTACAAAATAATTATAAAAGTTTTGTACTTAGTATATTATTATCCACTAGCACGCTCCGTGGGTCCAAACAGACGAGGGATTAAGTTATAAAAATTTAAAATTAAATTTAAACAAATAAAAAACGAATAGGTTCATTAGTTAGTGAAGTCAGTGCTGACTCTGAGAACTGACATTCTCTGTTTACAATGAAGTCAGCACTGACTCAAAGAAGAATGCTCATGGGTCCAGGGAATCTCGTACCATGCTGCGTCAGGCTACATCGAAGTCAAACTTTAATTTTTAAGGACTACACTTATCACATGAATCCTACAAAAGTTTTTTTGTAAACAAAACAGGGGTTTCCGAGTTATTAAAAAAAATCTAAACCACAACTCAACATATTTTCACAACAAACGACACAATTATTTTATACAAGCTTAATGCCTGTTTGTAGCAGACCTCCGCTGCGAAACTAAAACAGCGAAACCCGTCTTTTTCTCATGTTATTTCGCTTATTTGCTCAAGCGCCGCGCCGCTCAAGCAGCGTTCCGCTGTTTTGGTTTCGCAGCGTAGGTCTACAGACATAAAAAACACAGACATTCGATTTTGGAATAGATACTTTTCAGTAGAATTGCCAAAGTATATTTTTATCTCATGTTTTTTTGATAGACGTGATAATGACACTTTCAAAATTCAAGGTTTTACTTGAAACGGAACAGGGAATAAAACCATTTCAACACTTTTTTATTTTAAATTAAATTCCCTGTTCAAAAATCAAATCACCGACATGTAAATGTCTTAAATAATATAAAAATAATTACTATAATATTTTGATCTTGATGCATGAGACTTTTTGGTACGACTTTTGGTCATTATTCTTTAAAGTCTGACTCCTTTGCAGCACTGACTTTGTTACTGACTCAATGTAAATCATACTTGAAGTCAATGCTGACTTTGAGAACTAACTTTCTCTGTTTACAAAGGGACAGTACGCAAGGATAGTGGAGTCAGTACTGACCCGACAACGTTTTACTAACTCCAAATCCATTTACACTAGGTTAGTAGAGAGTCGGCATCGACTTTGTTCGAGTTTCGAGTCAGCACTGACTTTGTTAGTGAATCAATGTAATAAATCATACGAGAATGCTAACGTTTCAATTATTTTAGCGTGGTAGCAATGTTTTTTTTTTCGCCCAATGGGCAAGCTAAAGTCCTGAGTCCATACCGCCTTTTCTTACGTTTGGTAGCAATTTAAAAATTCTACCACTTCAGAAATAAATTAATAGTGCTAGTCTAGTGCACTAGGTATCCTACTATTAATACAAGCTAATCCGCGTGGCTTCATCCGCGGTTTTTCAGTTCTAGGCTATCCCACAGGAACAGTAGGTACATGTATGCGTGAGTCAGACACAAACACAGTGGTTGTTGCTAACGTATTTGGTTAGAGCGTTTATGTTGACTGTTGAAAAATTCAGAAATCAATCAATCATCAATCACCACCACACTTAGCAAGCGAAAGGAAAGCGAACAATCCATTGGCGTGCGGCTGAAATTGAAGGTAGATTGTAAATTGGTAGATTAATTTTTTTTCTGATGACAACACTAATCATAAAATTCCTTTCTTCCGGCTGCCAACCCAAGGCACGGTGCGTTTTGTTGAAAACCCACATGGTTTTTCGATGAAAAGTTGTTATAAATAACGAGTAGATTGTGCAGAATTCCGTAAACATCATGGGCAAGGTGCGTTTGTTGTGCTCATAATCAAGTCAAATCAAATCTCTTCTTTGCATCATTATCTTTGCTAATGATGCAAAGAAGAGCAGTGAATCTTACAAAATACGTGTGTGCATTGTCAGTGACAAAATAAAAATGGAGCACTGTGTTGATTACTGTGTAAAATGCAATCAGATGTTTCTGATTTAGATAAATAGAACAAATCTTTACACCTATTGAATATTACATAAATTTGCCAAAAAAACCGGTCAGGCAAATGTTCAAGATTTACGGTTTCCCGACAACATAACCTAACTTTTATCATCCCTGCTGCCTATTTTGCAAAGAAAATTTATGGGACTTACCCTTATCCTTGTTATCTATCGTAGTTTGTATTATATTAGTATACATTTTTTGGCAATCAAATTGCCAATGCCAATGGTGATTAAACTGGTAGTGGTTACTCCTTCGGATCCTAAGGTCGTGGGTCCGAATTGAAATTTTTACCCGTTCAGGGCATCAATTAATTTATATCTTTTGATAAAGCAATGTCTGGGAACTAGTTTTCCATCAGCAGACATGCGCTTACCACCTACTAAATCCAATTTTAGTATTGGGCTAAGCATAATGTTTCAGCCAGATTAACTATAATTCAATCAGTTTTTGACAAGTGCAATTCAATTCAATTCAATTTATTAACCATAAGTACAACATTACAGAAGACATCCAATGCGTTAGACAAGAACTTTTAAAAATATATACATTTCTTAACTAATGAGTACCTACCTATATTACAATGAATTTTTAATAAGTATTTACTTAATTTAAGTTGATAGGTATTTAATAAAAATTAAAAAATTAAACAATTTTTTTTTTCCTTTTTTAAATGGCAGTCTGTCTGCTTAGACAATATTGCCAGTGTCAAGTAGTGTCGACGTATACATCAAAGACGAACAAGTTCAAATTTGATGAACAACATTTTAAAAGAAATGATGGTGTCCTTTCAAAATTTTTCGACCAAATTACAAATCAACATCACCCTTCCATTTCAATCACTCACACTTGTGCCAAGACTACGAGTCATATTGGTTAAACTGCCACCAAATTTACACAATAAAACTCAAAATAACTCTAGAAAAACAATTATAATGGGAGGAACATGTCGTACCGGCAAAATGACTGAATAAACTCGAAAATTAAACTAAAATATTGTTTCAGATTCGTTCTGTCACTTTGAAAGATGTCGAGCAGGACAAAATTGTCAAGGCTGTTGCCGCTCACTTGAAGAAGTAAGTTTCAAATCTACACTAATAAACTACACTACAAATAACACTCAACTAAGGTGTAATTAATAATTTACACCACGGAACAGTGCTTAACTTCATTGATCTGTTAAGAACAACTTAACCAGCTACGTCACGGGTCTACTAAGTAATATTTGTTACTTTGTAGTTCATAAATTTAAGTTGGCATTACCATCAGCTCTATGTACCTAGGTTCACAAACAAAAAAGATTTATTATGGATTCTGAAATAGTTGCAGACCCAGGCTTAATTTACAAAAACCAAAACCAGTACTAACATTCTCTGAACAATTTTGATAATTATGACTTGAGTACTTAGGATGCCTTAATAAATTTTCAGGTCAGGCAAAGTTCGTGTTCCCGAGCACATGGACCTTGTTAAAACTGCCCGTTTCAAGGAGCTGGCTCCTTATGACCCTGACTGGTTCTATGTCAGATGTGCAGCTATCCTCCGCCACATCTACATCCGCTCCCCAGTCGGAGTGAAGACTGTCACCAAGATCTTTGGTGGTCGCAAACGTAACGGAGTCACACCTTCCCATTTCTGCAGGTAATTAATAGCCTAGTAATTAAGTAAGTTTGTGATTCATACAGTAGCCAATAATAATAGTAATTGATAGGTTAACACAGATTCAATTAGGATGGTGCATGAGAAAAGAAGTTTATTACCAGTAAATGAGCAAAGAAGTAGAGAATAAACTAAATAGATATATTTTTATTGATTAGGGCAGCCAGCCATCTAGAAGAAACAGAAATATCTAATATTCCTTTGTACATAAAAAGTTAGTACATATCATCATGACAGCCTTCTAATGTTCCCACTACTGGGACACTGGCCTACTCTCAGGCGAGAGTGATTGGGTCTTAATCCAATGCGGATTGGTGGATGGCACATGTCTTTCGAATTTTTAGTTCTTGGACATGCCGGTTTCCTCACGATGTTTTCCTTCACTGTATGAGAGCACTGGCATTGCGCTCATAAATTTTTCGAACATATCTTGAATACTTATTCAAGATATGTACTAACAGTTTTTCACAGTATTTTTTAACTTTTTAACAGTATTTCCGTGCTTTAGATGGTGAATCAAGCCGTCTGTCTATGGCTATTTATTTGTATTTTTTTAACAGTCATTAGGTTAGAAACTTTCGGAAAGCAAAGTCCTCTGGCTTGCATAAACTTATTCTAAGCACTGAGGCAAATCTTAGGTTTTACAGTGTTAAAAAAAAAATGTATGAAAAATTAAAACTAATGATGTAACCCTCATCTAAACTAATCTTTAATGGAGAGAATTTTGTATTTTTGTTTTTTACAAATGACTTGAAAAACAACTGGTCTGTTTTCAAAAATTCTTTCACCATTAGAATGCTACATTAACCCTGAGTACCTAGTTAAATAGGTTATATGTATTACTAGCGACCCGCCTCGGCTTCGCATGGGTGCAAGTTTTCATTTGCACCCATGCTAAGCTGGGCAGATTGGCTAGTGTTTGAATAAATAGATACAAATACAAATTAATTTTTCCAGATCATCAGGCAGCATCGCCCGTAAAGCGCTCCAGGCGCTCGAAGGCCTGAAGCTGGTTGAGAAGGTCGCAGACGGCGGCCGCGTCGTCTCGACACAAGGCACCCGGGACCTCGACAGAATCGCTGCGCAAGTCCGCCAGAAGGCCAAGCTTGCCGCCAGGCAGGCTATCATTGTACTATAAGTTTCAATAAAATCTAAAAAGTATCAGTTATATTTTATCTTTTATCCATCAAGGAATTATTCTTTTTTTTTATTGCTGTTTTTGGGTAATTCCTTGATCGGGCAACCTGACCCCACAGAAATCTGATAGTTTACTTACGTTTCTAGGCAGATCAAAATCCGTAATAAAATACAGTTCAACGAAAATAAAGCTTTATGTAAATAACGAAAATAAGTAGTCGATAGGAAGTAAGCACTATTTTTTTAATAATTGGAAAATCAGAGGAGGTTATCAGTCGACGGTTATAATATACTAGCGACTTTGCATGGGTGCTTATTCATTCATATTCATATTATTTATTAATCTTAGGGACCTTAGGAACACCTAGTTTCGTAAAACAGTCGTGTTTTGCAAAGCGGCTGTACAGAAGCCTTAGACTATGTCACAGAACAGATTAGTACTACGTACAGAATAGCCACTCCCTACCTCCCACCGGTTTTACTGCGTGTTTGCCGGCACCACACGGCACGTTTCGCCGGCACTGAAGCCAAAAGCTATTACGCATGCGTTTAGTTTGATATTGTGTTGGTTCAAGCGAGCGAAAGCACACATACAACAGCACCGTTTACGTATACAAACTATGCTTGTGGTGATTGCGACGTGTTTGCTTCATACATTTTATTGCGAGTATCCGGCGTGTGACTATGTCTACACCTTCCTCTTGAACCACTATCTATTGCTGAAAACCGCATAATAATCCAACCCCAGGGAGCTTATATAGCGATAATTCGCCTAATTTGGCACCGCTGGCTGGTCGTGTCTGGAGTCTGGACCAAGGAACATAACTATCCTCAGGCAAATAAAATATTTCATCTCTGTCTCAACATAGTCTAAAACTATGTAGCTTAATGCGTCATACACTTATATCTTTTAAACTACGCAATGATTTGATTCAAGAAGAGGGTTTATACGTACTCCCTATAGTTTCTCATATTGTTTTGATATAAATAATTTGTTAAAATAATATGACGTTATTTGTTCAAGATTTCGGAATATAATACCTACGCACAATCCACATTGCACCAAGGTCGATTCGCTAGATGTATTTAGACTAGACTAGATAGGCGCTGTGGAATAAAGGATCTGTAATGGCGACCGCGAACTAGAAAACGAAGTATACGGCGGCCCCCCACTCGATGGACCGATGCGTCCAGACCATGAATAGAACTACAGGAACTATTCCGGGTACTACCCGCAATTCAGGCCATTGCCTAGTGCGCAGCCCATTGCTATCTGTGTCACTTGAGTTGTAAGGTTTTTTGGAAAATATTTTTTTTGTATTTTTGTATTCCTTGGTCCAGACGATAGACGTCATGATGATTATAGTTCGCACAGCGGATCTAGGCTTCCGTGAAGTTAGCCGTTTGTGATGCGCAAGACAATTTAGTTTGAAAAAGCTCCGTTGCGCATCGAAACGGCTAACTCCACGACGGCCGAGATCCGTCGTGAGAGAGAACTATACTTTTTTAGACGATATTTCTTAGCAGTATTACCAGATGAGACAACTGATATTAGTGTTTGATACAAAATCACAGTAAAAGTAAAAAAAAAAATATAGTGTATTTTACAGAAGATATCAAGAAACTTTTATTGATATCTTTATTGTAAATAATTAATCAACAACTAATCAATCACTGTCACTATCATTCACTGTCACTGTCACTATCATATATTATTATATATATAAGAGCACCGGTGGTCTAGTGGTAATGACCCCGCCTTCCGATCCTAAGGTCGTGGGTTCAAACCCGTACGTGCACCAATGGATTTTTCTGTTCGAAAATTTATGTGCGCAATGCCAGTGCTCTCATACGGTGAAGGAAAACCAAGAACTAAAAATTCGAATGACATGTGCCATCCACCAATTTGCATTGGGTCCGCGTGGTGGATTAAGACCCAATCACTCTCGCCCGAGAGTAGGCCAGTGTCCCAGCATTGGGAACATTAGAAGGCTGTCATGATGATGATGATGATGACTATCATTTATCCCGATAGCAGTTTCTTTTTTATAGATCCTAGAATTCAATGATTTTATCATTTTCTCAGTTGGTTTAAAATTAACGCAGCATTTATTATCATCGGACTGCTTAACCTTTTAAAATGCAGCGGCAATCGATGGTTGTACTGGTGCTGCTGTAGTTTTTTTTAACGTGCTTAGCACCTTCACCATGTCTATTTATCACCACTCTGTCACATCATTTTACTTTTACTTTTACTTACTTTTACCACTCGTCCCTGAATTTTTGTTTATAATGTACCTTTTTTGCTTTTTTGGAGTTGTTTTGATTATCTTTATCACTATCAAAATAGAAATATTAAATTAGGCATTTTTAATTTCCATGAAATAATCACTTTCATCAGTAAATTCGTAAGGAAACCAATTTACAATTATACTAATTAGAATTGTTCTCAAAGGGCTTGAAAAATTACCTATCACACTTTTGACACTATTTGGGCGGTTAATACTACGAACTATGATTTGATTCTTAGTCTAGATGACGGTTGACGGGAAATACCCGCATAGCATCTACCGCGCCGCTATTCATGCCCGTTTAAAATAAGACGATTTCGTTTTTATTGAATTATTAATGTACCTAAATAATTTTTGCCCGTAGAAAAATTACAGTGTTCTCCATACACTGTAATTTTAGTATTACAGTGTACAGTGGATCGTGTGAAAATACAGTAGATCTGCTGTAATTATAGTGTATCTGGCAACACTGTTTCTAAGATACATAAATATTGAGCTGATTGATTGATCAATTTCCATCAGTCTGAATCTGAATGCGTTGAGGGTCTATTGGCCGGCAAATCCGTTGCTCACTTCACTTCAGTCAAGTTCTCGGTCTGTCAGTCAATCAATTAGTCTAAAAACGTCACTTTTGTTGGATCGCTTTTTCTTTTCCAGGCAGTATTCGAAAAATCTTGCGTTCGTTCGGTCGGATGTGTTTGGACATGCAGTGATTTCAAAATGTTGTTAGCATTTCAGCGTATTAATTTTATTGCGTTTCTGTTGTTATTTACGTGTTGTGCTGCCCTGCATCAATATGGGACGCCGGGTAAAACATTGTACGTGGCAGAGGACGAGTACCGAACTGGTGGAAGACTAACAGTTATCAACAGACCCGATGCTGTTGAGACTAGTTCTGGTTTGGAGAGGAGAAAACGGCAAGCGACAACGGCTTTAGACTCGCCGGTGGTGTCGAGTAATATTACTACTTGGGTAAGTGGCGGTATCCTGTGTACAATTTTCTCCCCTTTGTTGTTCGTATGTTATCATTGATTGATGAGACTATTACAGACGATTTATAGTTTGTCATCCTACATTTTTAATATGTATGTACGTTCTTTGGCATTGTTTTCATGTACACTTTCTACTATTTTTATCGGTAGGTGGGCATGACAAAGCGATTTTAAATTTCGTTGAAGGTCGACCTCAGTGAATTTCGCTGCGAAGTTTAGTAACTAGGTGTATGTAAACAGTAAACACATACCTGAACATATCTTGAAACTATTCATCTTTATATTTTTTTGGCAATCTGAACATACCTACTTATCTACATTACGTATTACGTATTTTGTGGGTATCTAAACAAAAGTATAATATAATAAGTATAAAATACAAAAGTATAAAAAGTATAATATATACCTACGTCATTTTTGTAGCAAGATACGTCATAGGACAATCTCTTTTTGTGAACAAAGGCAGGTAGGTACATTGCAATTTGAAATAAAAAGCTTAACTTTTATGTTACTATAAAGTTTTTTTTCTAACAGACTTCACACCTCAATGACAGTCACCAGCAGCTAATGGTACACTGGGTTGGAGAAGGATCCAATGTCATCATATGCCTGGCCCGAGACTCCAGCCCCAGGAACAAAGGCGGCATATCACCCTCCACACTCTTCATATCCTATGACTATGGCAGAAACTTTACAAATAAAACTGAGAAGTTCCGATTGGGAGATGACCCCGATAGTGGATATGCTCAGCTGGATAAGTTCTTCAATCATCCAAAGTACCCAGAGTTTGTAAGTGTTCTTTATTAACTTTACTTAAAATAATAGTTTTTTTTTTTTTTTTTCATTGCTACACACTTTTCTAAATTTATATACTGGCATAGTAAAAACTATAACATGTACATTCTCATAATGAATGCACTATATATACTTGACCTTTCACTCATAATAATTATCAAAACCTTAAAATTTCTCAATCTGTTGTAATAAAAATAAAGAAAAACCGCGAAATTACTATACCTATTTGCAATTATATTAATAGTTATGGCAATGACTTGCTATAATTAGCATATATGAACTGGTTAGCGAAGCAGCTGGTTAATTTAAGGAATGAGTACAATGGAGCTGGCTGACATCGTCGAAAATAGACGCAAAGTTCCCAAAAAATGTAGAAAAAAAAAATTTGCCCACATTCACCCAGTTTGATGTCATTTTATCTTAGGTGGTGAGCATGGCTGGTTAATTTCTTGTCAACCTCAAGAATATTCCATTTTAACACACAACATACACATAAAATACACAACAGTAGAAATATGATTAAAAGAAAAATTTGCAGTCATTAAATGGACTATGTTGATTAGATAAATGAATTAAAAAAAAATAGCATTGCTAATGCATCAGTGTATGCCACAGCAGCAATTGACCTTGACTCAGCATAATGTCTATTTTCTCTGCATACATTCTGTGGTTTTTCAAGTAGCTAATAAGCTACATCTTCAAACTGTCCCTGATATCTATCATCATAGTACAATGAACATTTTATCCTATTAAATATCTGACTTCTGATAAAAATTGATCACAAAATGTGTAAAAAACAAGACCTACTACTACTCAGCTACTGTGCAAAGTTCAAATACCTGAGTTTATTGACCTGATATGCATTCTAAGATTGAATGTGTACCTATCTACATAAAATTATAAAAAAAAACATCTTGAATCGCCATGCTATTTGAAACAAACTTATGACAGATTCTACGAGGTAAATTCTGAGGGTCTAATCTTGCACAAAAGCGATTTATGGAGACAGTTTCCGTGGTTCAGCTTATGTCCGTGAATGCTCTAAACTTAATTTGTCACCGACACAAGTTGAACTACGATATTTGCCACGATTTTTGTTTGTCGCTTTCAAGAGTACCTAGACCCTCTGAAAGTACTATTTTGTCCGCAGTGCGTATTTGTTGATTCGACAAACCAAAAGCTCTTCTACACAAGCGACAATGGCCAGACCATCCACCGGTCTGACCTGATCTTCCACCCCAGCGAGTTGGCATTCGATGAGGAACTCCCGGACAAATATGTCATTTTGGACAAAATCGATACCAATAGGAAGGTTAGTACCTCACTACGCCGAGTGTAATTTAATGCAAACAAAGAAAAACCCTAGGCTAATTAATTATACAAATAATGTTATCATCAATACTGCTGGGGAAAAAGTTTGACTCTCGAGTTCCACGCGAACAAATTGCGAGCAACAGCTAGTTTAAAATACATTGATGAGATTATCATATTGACAGTCAGTGCCATTTTGTAAACCACTTAATTTTTGTAAGCCTGCTAAAGTATGTGGCCTCGTAATTGGTACTTTAAGATGGCGATTAACAGCTAAGCATATTTGAAACTTATCAAGTTTTATTTTTCACGTTTTGCAGACTAATGACCTCATTTTGTAATTCGATAGTCACAATTATAATATTGCTTCATAGGTGTTCAAATTACTGTCTAAATTTATAGTACTGTTTGTTTCCCAAATATAGAAGTATTGCATGGACTGAGTTCCACAGAGGTATCCAACATATCAATTAATCTAACAGCACCACTGCCATTGAGATTGTTGAGGCAGAAGACCATTCGTCGTGGCACTATTTAGGTGGGAGTTTTATATCCAGTAGAAAAGTTCTGCAGGCAAATACATTAATACATTAACATGGACACAACTTCAAAAATTCAATCAGCATTGCTTTGTTGCAACTTACTTACTTTACTTTACTTTAAGTCAAGGCGGCGATTATGACTTAGTTTGAGGGCAAGGAGAAAATAATGCAAATTTCTATATCTGAAAAAGGCTCAAAGTTATATTGAAAGGAAAAATAGTTTCGATGTTTTAATTTACTCCGCTATTCCGCGGATTTTTGGACCTCCTCTCGTATAATGTTATTCAAGCTATAATGTCATCGTTCTATCGAGTGGAGGCTAAACTGTGGTCACAATACTGATTACTGCTATATTTTCAGCTCTACCTCACTCTCGATGGCGGGAAGTCCTTCAAAATGATCCAGAGCTTCGTAAAAACCTTCTTCTGGTCTTCCGGACCAAGTTTCCCGAAGGTCTTCTACGTGGAACGTTGGAAGCCTGATGGAACCAGTACCGTGTTCAGCGCGGGCGACCCAACAGACCTTATCAATGCGGATGTTCTTTTCGAAGAGGCTAAAGACTTCCAGATCAAAGGAGATTACATGTTCGCTACGAAGCAGTCTAAGGAGGTAAGTTTTTACACATCATAATAAATAGGTTGAGCTCTACGTGAACAAACATCTAAACAGGTGTCACAGCTGTTAGAACATTAGGAAGCTGATAATGATGATAGTATTTTTTATAAACAAAATCCTGTCTTTAGATACAATTATTAGCTCCTGCCACGGGTCGAACGTTACGTAGGTTCGTATGAGTCAGTGGCCAACTCTGTTGACGGAGTTTATAGGCCGCCTTTCATGGCTTAACAAATTTGTAAAGCCGGGACCGACTGCTTAACGTACACTCCGAAGCACGCAAATTGCCATTGGCGGTCACCCTTCCAATTGGTGACGGCGCGGAACAGTGCTGTATAGTAGTTCATGAACTACGAAATTACTTTTTAACATACGAAAATTAGAGGAGGTTCTCAGTCGACGCGTATAATATACTAGCGACCCGCCAGGCTTTGCATGGCCCGGCTTTGGTTTGTTATGTTGTGTTAAATTTCAGCCAAATCGGTTCAGTATGGTTGTCGAGTTATAGAAGAACAAACATCCAAACTTTTGCATTTATAATATTAGTGTGACTAGCAGTCCATCTAGCTACGCGCGGATGCAATGAAACCGCACTCGTGCGAAACCGTTGCGGGTCGCTAGTAATAAATATAGCCTATGTTACTCAAGGATAAGGTAGCATTCTTGAAATAATATTTGAAATCGGACCAGTATTTATTCGTAAAAAACATACAAAATACAAATCTTTCCTCTCTAAAATAAATAAATGATAAATAAATAAATAATGCTTGACAATCCACACAGCATCATCTAGCCCAAGGTAAGCTGCTGTTAAACAGAGCTGTATTATGGGTACTAGATGACTGATATATATTTAATACAATACAATACATAGATAGATATTTTTTATTATACATAGAAAACACCCAGAACACCCGGAACAAATATTTGCAGATCCTACAAACATTTTTCCCAAGGCGGGAATCGAACCCGCAACCTCCGCGTCGCAGGCGGACCTTCGCCCACCGCGCCACATTGGTCGTCAAATATTAGTATAGAATAGACTATGTAAAGTTTTTTTTTCATGTATCACCACGTATAACTTTTTTTAAAGTACCTACATTCAACGCATAAGCAACCACATTGCCCCTGTCAATCTGTAACAAGCTACGAGCTACAAAGGAAGCATCTTATTAAGTGTACAAGGCAAATTGCCGGCCAGAGCTGTGTGATTGTACTCACCCCTTGACCGGGTCTTTATGCTCTCTAGGTACACGTACTCTCAGTACAGAATGGTTCGAGATGGTTCCTTGAGCATTGACAATGTCTTTATCGTCTTAATGTACTTTTATAGATAAGTTATGTGTACGCTTAGATAGTTGAATCTTATGCACATGGTCGATGACCTTAATGTTTTGCTTTTTGATACTGTTCATTGTCCCGGCTTTTTCAAAGCTGTTAGGCCATGATTGGGGCCTTCAGGCGGCCTACTCCGTCACCAGAGTTGGCCACTGACTCATACGAACTTACTGTCTTATTATGACTCTTTGTCACCGCATCCCATATGGGTACTTTCTGTATGAAATTTAGTTATCTTGTTAAGGGATAAAGTAAAATGGCTTGTATATGTATGTTTTATTAAAAGCTGTAGGTTCTTACACTTCTTACTTTCTTACTTTCCCAGTCAGTTTTATTGTACAAAATGATGCTTATACTTCGACGGTTTTCTCTAGGAAAACGTTGGGAATGATAAGTTTCTTTGAACAAATGCCATTTTTGTCTACTCTTCAGTACTTATCTGGTGAAAACCGTATTATACAATGCTCATGCTAGACGTACTCTACAGGGTTTCCCAGAAATGGTGGACAATCCCAAATCCCAAAAAAAAAAATCTATATCCAACAGTCCGCGGTCTACGAATTTTTTTGTAAAATTTAGAGATTTACCAGTTTTCCTCACATTTGTGGGCATCACGTCCGCTATATGAGGCCTAGTTCGGATTTTTTTATTTTAACGTGTTCCCTAATAATGGTATTCCTAAATTACCTTTAAAAAAACTCAACTACTTAAGAGAGTAGTTAACTAGCAGTCCCTAAACTAAAAATTTTATTTCTGAAATTTATTTTACTGCCAAGTTTGAGCGCCTATGGTGTTAAAAAAAGTATTGGAGTTGTGTAGCCAACCACATAAAAAAAATGCCTACATCATAAGGATTCTAAAACAGTAGCATACTATCTACTTCAATAGTCAAATTACTGAGCTATAGCTACTAATGTGTAAAAGTAGGTTTTTCATTACAAAATGGCAAAAGAAAAAATAAAACAAATAATGATGAAAAAAGCATTTATTTTAAAAATAATCATAACAAATGTTCAAATTGGGCTCCTCCTGCCCTTATGCAAGCTCTACACCTTTTTATAAAAGATCTTTGTAATGTGTTATTAAAAAACACTAGAAATCCGAACTAGGCCTCATATGGCGGACGTGATGCCCACATTGTGAGGAAAACTGGGAAATTTCTAAATTTTACAAAAAAATTCGTAGACCGCGGACTGTTGGATATAGATTTTTTTTTTTGGGATTTGGGGCCCCACCCCCTCCCCCGCACATGCACGTGCAGGATTATCCACCATGTCTGGGAAACTCTGTATACATACATACACAAACGTAAGTGTATATATTGTTTATCAGTTGGTCGTATAATTATTTATTCTAATTACGCGAAGGAATTACCCCATTATCGTCTCAGAATGCTGACTAACGTTCCTGAAAAAACAAGAGATAGCAAATAAATAATTAAAGTATGGTGGACATTACACAGTACCGTCAAGCCTCAAACTTAGCAAAGCTTGTAGGTACTATGGGATCCAGTTAACTGATGTAAATTCTTATAATTATTACAATTTATGTGTTATAAAAACACCCAGACCGGAACAAATACTTGCAGATCATGCAAACACTTGTCCCACAGCGAGGATCAAATCCGCAACCTCTCTTCCTACCCGAGCAATCGCGCCACCGAGATAAATTAAACTTATCTGTTCTGATAGTTACTCGTCACGTCTTAATTTTTCGCTTGATAAGCTTAGGGCGCATACGACTTTTGTACAAGCGAAGAGCAATTTATCAGCAGGGAAAAACATTTTATCTGTTGTGAAATTCGCGTAAGAAATTCGTGCACAGGTGATTTTAGTGCTGCTAGTGTTCTACTTCGGTTTTATACGCGTTTGTCACGGATAATAACGCTAATCGTTCGTGGCATAGCTGGCTATTTAGTTCTTAACAGATCAACAAAATTATGTAACTTTCCGCGAGGTCCTCATTTGGATTGGTAACTGATGCTAGTGACAATTTTATCTGAGCGCTCAGAGCGCTTGTCGGTCTCGGCCTTAAGGCTGCGTATCCACCAGAGATGTGCGAGGAAAGTGTTTTTAGGAACCAATAAAATCACTTCATTAAAGCTGTCAGAGCGAGACTAGGGATAGTTGGAAACGCAGCCTAAGGCCAAGACGGAGCCCTTCGGGCGACCTGTACACTTCGTGATCAATGTTGTCCACTGTCTCATGCGAAATTCTCATCTATAAGCAAGCCAAATATTATAAGCAAGAGATATTAGTTTTAGAAACACGCGACCCCTCACTGCCCTGATGACATCTTGTAGTATTTTATCATGTCCATCAGTGGATTCTCATTCGTTATGGATGTAATTTAGGTATTTATAATAAAATCTATGATATAGAGTAGAAATAGCCCAGAATAATTAGACCATCTTTATCGTAATAGTAAAATAGTAATAGTTTATTCAACTTATTGCTCATTGTAAATTAAATTAAATCTTTATAAAATGTACCTAAGTAAATTGTTAGATAGTGAGAGACTCGTGTCGCAGCTAATTGCTGCTACTACTACTCGTAGGCTACACTGAAAACCAGCGCTACAGACACATTATGTCTGCAGCACATGCTGAGTGGCTGCCTTTTTTTCGTCACAATAGTTAAGTTTTAATTTTTATTGTTATTTTTATTTTTATGTTAATTGTGTGGCGTTAAATAAATATTTTTCTATTCTATTCTATTCTATTCTATTGTTTTCTCCAAAGCTTGACTACCAGGAATTAAAAATAGAACAAAAGTCGGGTCTCAACAAGCGGTGTCATTATTTACGAACTTACAGGCTGCCACTTGATAATTACTGAGAACTCATTGTTTACAAGTTACAATGTAAATTAAACTTTAGTGTGTATATAGTGTTGAAAAATAATGCAACCCAAATGGCACACTTATATTTTTTTGGGTTCATATACTGTACCGGATTCCACATGGTCTTTGCTTTACCGTTTGGGTGCGTCTTAAGAAATAATATATTTTTTAGTATTTAGGAATTATCTAAATATACTGCGTTCCAAAAGGGTGGACTAAAAAAGTAATTACCAAAATTCAATTCCTAGAGGACGCAAAAATCGTATGAAAGAAAAACTGATCGTGGGAAAAGTCGCAGGGCATTACGCAAGTCCATTATAAACACAGTTGTTTTGTTCAGATATTGTGGTTCTATAGTCATAACAGCTACTCTTACTTCAAAGTATAAAAATCTTGTAATAGTTTTTAATAAATCTCTTTTAAATGTCGATATGAAACAAACAAAATTGTACACAAATTTTTTCGTGTAAAGGTACTTAATTTATAAAGGTTTTAGTGTATTTAATTAACTGAATCAGTTCAATTAGGTATCAGTCGCCGATGAGTCAATATCAATAATGATGTTTACCTAACTGTAGGTCAGAAACAGCTGGCATTGTTATGTACTTCCCATTAAATAATATATGATCTGTAATATACACCGACAGTACATCTGGTTCATATACACATATCATCAGATTGAAACATTGTATGTCTTAATTTTAATATTAAATTTAAAATTTACAGTTTGATATATTTTATTACACAAACACAATCTTTGTAGTTCGTTCTATTAGCTATAGGACTTCTGTCACGGCCTTATAATTCACCGGAAACGACAGCTTTACGTGTCGTCCGAAACACGGAAGCTCTTTATTGTTTCACGTGTTAGGAAGCCGTTTTGACCAAATTATGCTTGCCGATTATGACCTACTTCTCGAGTCTCGAGTAAGCTGAAATTTTGCATACTATTGAGTTGTATGGGAATCACGCAAGCATTGCAGGCAGCTAGGTATGTACTCTTAGATCTTTCAAGCTAGACAACTGATTTCATGGCGTTTTTCATCAATAGGTAGAGTAATTCAAGAGGAAAGTTTTTACGTATAGTTTAGCATATTGTGTATATTATATTTAAAAGTATGGGTTAGCTTAGTCATCATGAACCTTTGTTGGACACCCACTTGTTGATGACTCAAACATGTTTATTCTATACATTATACAGGGTCTTTGATTATTAGTGCGCAAAATTCAAAGAATATGTTTCACACACAGAAAAAAATACTTTTACTTTTTTTTATAACATTTTTTCTGAAAAATCTCGAGTAAATCGATTACGTTTTTTTTGGTCAATTATTATTTATCATTGTTTGAAATCGCGTAATAATTAATTATTCGAGCACGAACGCGCCCCGTAGTGGTTATAGGGGGGGTCATTGACACGCGCAGGTCATTGACGTGCGCGTTATTAACACACGGTTCATTGACGCGCGGGTCATTGACATGCGCCACTCGCTCCCCTTTCAATTTCCAACGAGGATAATTAATAATTGACCAAAAACGTAATCGATATACTCAAGATTTTTTAGACAAAATGTTAAAAAAAAGGATCATCTATTTTTTGTGTTTGGAACATATTCCTTGAATATTGCGTACTAATAATCAAAGACCCTATATACAAATTTTAGTACTCATACCATAGATTACTTTGAATCACTGACATAACTCTTAGAACAAGTTAGTTGAACTGGGGCGGCAGTGGGTTGGCCATAGTTCGTAGAACCGATAACGGTTCGGGATCAAAGGTTCTCGAAGACGACCACAAACGGGAAAACAAAGTGTAGGATAGCTCGCTCGATAAACCGGATTTTTTTCGGTCGCAGGAAGTCGCATGGTCGGAAGGTTCAAGATCTGTCGTCGTGGCACTTTCCCCATTATATCAGCCAACAGACATATTGGATGATGATGATCGAATACATTAGTACCCTTCTAGTTTGCAACAATAAACTAGCAAGTTAGTAACAGGAATGCCAAAAACACAACTACTTTCTAGTTCGTAAATGCCATAGATGTCCTGTCCGATAAACGGAGGTCTTGCAAATGATCAAATATATCGTGGTTAGCGTTTGCTATGGCATTTTATGGCATAGAGATAGCAGCAGTGGAGCGCTCGTGACGTAGCTGGCTAAGTTGTTCTTAACTGATCAACGAAGTTAAGCACTGTTCCGCGGGGTCATCATTTGGATGAGTGACCGCCAGTGGCAATTTCAACTGAGCGCTCCCGTGCTTCGGAGGGCACGTTAAGCAGTCGGTCCCAGCTTTTTCAAAGTTATTAGGCCATGACAAAGGCCTTCGGGCGGCCTAGAAACTGTCACCAGAGTTGGCCACTGACTCATACGAACGATCGATCGAGCAGCAGTAGAACATCTTTTAGCTGGTGGTCATAAACTTATATTGTGACTTTTTGATTACTTGCTTCAGACAGATTTATAGCTACAATACTTACTGATTTCATTAAGTGACTTCAGGGTTTTGATCGATAGCTAATTAGCTAACCTAATAATATTTAACGATAGCTTATTTTAAGAATAACACTCATAATTTGAGCGTTCGCTGTTCATTTTAAGCATTGGTTGCATTGAGTGCTTATAAAAAACGGGACTAAAAAAACCAGTCATACCTACAGCTAACGAATGGTAATAAAATAACATGACGCATGCCCGCACTCTTGGTTATTATCACATTATGACCGTTCGTCTAGACATCAGAGGGGCAGTTCAAACTCTGTTAGTCAGGCATTATTGAATTACCTAAATGCCTTGAAATCGGAGCTGTCACATGAACAACTTCTTTATACTTCAATTGAGCAAATTCTTATTTTAGAACTCCTAAATGGACTTGAACATCACACTTGATACGCCAGACGTGTGTTCTTTTTTATAGTTTTAATAGTTAACATTAGAAAGCCTTTATCATTTTATATTTTGAGCTAATACGTAAACCACGTAGCATTTAGTTTTGCCAAAGATTAAGAAGTTTAGTTGCTGAAAGCTGAAACGCATAAGCGGTGTCATGTTGCATTGTTTTTATGTGTTTTTTGGCCCTTAGATCAATCTAAGGGATAAAAAACATCATCCAAAATTAGTAGTCGTCATTAATCCATAATTAATCCATAATCCTCCAACAATCCATAATTAGTAGTCGTCATTGATGACGACTACTAATAATTTGTATTAGCTAATTACTTGTTTTATAAGAATTTAGTTAAAATTACTATCGTTCAGCATGTGTCTATCATAACCAACTGGTTTTTATTATTTACAGAGAAACACTCTACACCTCTACATCTCCCATCAACGAGGACCTTTCTACAAAGCCGAATTCGAAACAGAGTTAGACCTCCGAAAATTCCACATCGCTGACGTAACTGACAAACGTATATTCGTCTCTGTCATGCACACAGAAGGTCTGGCCAATCTGCACGTGTCAGAGATAAGCAACAACTTCACGACGTACAACTTCGTGACGAGCCTGTCGCGGATACTGTGCTACTTCCCTGATGGAAATTGGAAGGATAGCTGGCTTGAGTAAGTAAAAACTTGAAAGTCTTAACTGCATATTTGTGTCATTCACGCATATTCCAACTTTGGGATGAGCTTAGTTGTCATGGGGCGCTACTACGGTATCCATTTTGCACTAAGGAGGATTTAAATCCGGTTTCTATTGGAAAGGATCACTGCTTGACATCACTATAGCGAGTACCATTATAGAAAAAGACTCAAGATCTGTTGTTCGTTATTGACTGATATGATTTTTATCACTAAAGTGGCTAACTTGAAACGGTTACTGTAACCTATGTAAGCTTGAACCATCAGAGGTATCACTTACGCGTTGCCACCCTGTGGTGCCACAATGCGAGCATTACTGCTTGGCGATAGATATAAAAGTAAAAATAAGAATAAGAATTTGTTTATTTGACACACACAATTATGAGAGCAGTACATTTAGTTAGTTCGTATGGGTCAGTGGCCAACTCTGTTGACAGAGTTTCTAGGCCGCCCGAAGCAGTACAGTAAAAAGGCAAGAAAAAAGGTCAAAAACTAGAACAGATAAATATACACAAAAAAGAAAGACCTACCGTAAAGTCACATAGTCTCTCCTTGTGAGTGCGGTCAAACAGGTCCAGTCTCTGCTTTATGCCACACACTCCTGAACATAGTAAGGAAGTGACGCTAGTTTTCAGACTGAGCTTTAACAAGGTAACGTCACGAGCGAAACAACCTATTACAACTGAAGGTAGGTAGGTAGGTGAAATATAACCACAACCTTCTTCCGGGATACTTTACCAAGTCTAGAACTGTATCATCATCATCATCATCATCATCATCATCATCATCATGACAGCCTTCTAATGTTCCCACTGCTGGGACACTGGCCTACTCTCAGGCGAGAGTGATTGGGTCTTAATCCACCACGCGGACCCAATGCGGATTGGCGGATGGCACATGTCTTTCGAATTTTTAGTTCTTGGACATGCCGGTTTCCTCACGATGTTTTCCTTCACCGTATGAGAGCACTGGCATTGCGCACATAAATTTTTCGAAAAATCCATTGGTGCACGACCGGGTTTGAACCCACGACCTTCGGATCGGAAGGCGGGGTCACTACCACTAGACCACCGGTGCTCTAGAACTGTATAAGGTTTGTTTATTTCAGGGATGTCACAGAAGACCCCTTCACGGATCTGTACCGCGTCGAAGGTCTGAAGGGAATCTACATCGCGTCCAGGGTCGACTCCAGAGTTCCCATCAGTAGCATCGGCCCCGAACACCTTGTCTCGGTGATCACCTTCGATCATGGGGTCACATGGTCACACATCAATCCACCTACTGAGGACGAAAATGGTAATGTATTTTATTATTTCTCTAGAACTAACGGTTCAGGCTCTTGTCAATCAGTTGGTAACATTTTTTTTTTCGTCAGTGTTCGCCTGAATTTAAGCAATGCGCTGACCATAAAATTTGTAGTTTCCCCAAGAATTTATCAAATTTTCACACCAAATTTTGTTAAAATCGGTTCTTCAGTTTAGCCGACTACCTAACAGACAAACAGAGTTATTTTGAATTTTATTTTATTATAATGAGCATCACTTTACAGGCAAACCCTTACACTGCCACGTTGAGAACTCTTGCAGTCTGCACTTGTGCCAGAAATTCAGTCAACTGTATCCAGTAACAAGGTAAGAAATACACAATTTTCATTAACGCATGTAAGCTAAACTTTCTATAGAATATGAGCCTTAACTAACTGTAACACGCTCTACTTTACCATGACCAATAAATTAAATTATGGATATTGGTTGTATACGATACTTCAATTTAAAAACAGCTCTAGATAGCCGTTTCGAAGGTCTATATTGATATGGCTATTGGTTAGATGTAAACGGAATTATTCTTCGTGAATCATTAGTTGTTGAACTGATAACGTTCTTTGACCTGTGTATGATTATATTGTGTAATCAGTTGGTAATCAAACAAAATTACTATGTAAATTATTTCCGTGGACAATGACAGTAGGTATAGGTAAAGCTTGGTATTTTTATTGTCGAGTAATATGAAAATGAAAATATAATCGACTAGGGACTAGGGACTCAATTTGTTTGTTAAATATGCGGACGCATAGTACTGCCGGCGGATCTCTGAATTTAGCCGCAACCACACTCCGGACACTCAATAAAATGTATGAAGCAAACACGTCGCAATCACCACACGCATGGTTTGTGTACGTAAACGGTGCTGTTCACAACATTTGTCCCAATTATAGCATAGATTGGGACATATGTTAAATATAGATTGGGTGAGCCCAATTATAGCAAGAGCGAGACACTTTCGCTCATGTTGGCATGCGACGCTGTGGACCTACACATAATCAAAATAAACGCGTGCCTAATAGTCTTTAGCTTCAGTGCCGGCGAAAGGTGCCGTGTTGTGCCGGCAAACCCGCTCTCGGGGTGGGGAAAGTAAAACCGGTGGGAGGTAGAGAGTGGCTGGTCTGTGCGTAGCACTAATATCTGTTCTGTGGCGCAATGGAGCTTTCAAAACTAAATTGTCTTTGCACATCACAAATGGCTTACTTCACGATCGATGGCTGAGATCCGTCAAGTAGGTACTACAGCTGTCGCTTCCGTATCGGCCGTACAAGCCATTTGCGTAAGTGCCTGTCCTCTTATATAAGCTGCTTAAATCAACTTATAAAGATGCAATAAGCCTATGATGATGATGGTTCTTTCATTTTCGAGTCCTCTACCTAGTGGTTTAGTTTATCTTTACTGACTGTGAGCATTAGTGGTGCAACGGAAGTTTCATATCGGAACCAGAAACGAAAACAGATGTCTGCAGTATTAAGTAGTAGCGGAAACGGAAAGCGGATGTGAGCGGGTTTTTTCATAGTTATTCTATGAAAAAATGTACATTAGTACAATCTTTTTACAAATATATTTTTTAATAAATTAATATAATTCATATTACTGGTAAATACTTTTCTTTTTCGTTTCTGATTTCGGATTTACGTGCTTTGAAAGAGAATAACAGCCATTATGCATTATGGCGCACCGGTGGTCTAGTGGTAGTGACCCCGCCTTCCGATCCTAGGGTCGTGGGTTCAAACCCGGTCGTGCACCAATGGATTTTTCTCTTCGAAAAATTTAAGTGCGCAATGCACCAGACCCAATCACTCTCGCCCGAGAGTAGGCCAGTGTCCCAACAGTGGGGACATTAGAAAGCTGTCATGATGATGCATTATGGCTGGCTTTCGGCCTATGGTTTGCGCAGCTTGCCACTAACTCATACTTATAATTAAATGTATTGCGCTAACAAAAGGTCAAGTACTTTTCCTTGCAAACTTAGTATAGATGTAAAAAACAATTGATGTACTGGTTAACTGTGTTTAGAATATCGTGTTCGTTTATCTAGATGAGCCTGTAGGTAAACAAACTATACATTAACCTACCTCTTGAATCACTATTAATTAACGAAAACAGCATGAAAATCCGTTGCGTACTCTAAAGATTTAAGAATACAAACAGACGGTTGGAAGCGACTTGTTTTATACTATTTAGAGAACTGGGCATAAGGCTGCGTTTCCACCAGAGATGTGCGAGGATGTGTAGCGAGGGATGTGTTTGTTAGGAACCAATAGAATCACTTCATTAAAGCTGGGCAGAGCGAGGCTAGGTAAATGCAGCCCACGTGGCGAAGCATGCGTTAGCAATTGGAGTAATTGCTAAAAATTGCTTATTTCTTGTAGGCATTGTTATAATTTATTTTCACTAGAATTTATTATTTATAATTATGGATTACCAACGAAAGATATACAGTCATACACATTTATAAATTACAGAGGTACTCAGGTCAGGTGCTCTCTCAATTAGAGGTGACTACATCATGCACAAATAATAAAAGTTGTTGTGAATTCAACTGAAAACTGACTCTAAACATTACTCAGAATTCTAAAGTCATGGTTTCCTTGCGACTTTTGTTGGCAAACTTCAGCTGCGTCCTCTATGAGTTGAATTTTGAGTTCTTTTCGAAATTCATTCATGTTCGAAAATCTCCACATTCTCCGAATTTCAGTTTTCTAAAACATACGGTTTAGGCTGTGCCTTGATTGTCAGTCATTATCGTAACGATTATTATATTTATAATAATAAGGATAGTAAAAAACCTAATTGCCAAGTTACAATATTTAAAGGAAAAATAACTTAACTCTGGCTGATAAAAACATTATTATTTGCAGTCCACCAGGAAATGTGATTACGAATGGCTTGAGGTAAATTATAATGGCTACTAACAAGTTTTATGTTTTTGATTTGCGTTTTATTAGTTTTATTTTGTCTTTTTATTTGAATTAAATATAATAAGACAAAATAAGTGTTGCTTAGAATGCCAGTTCAAAACTAGAGGAGCAAAATAATTGTTTTATTGCGTGGTCAAGTTATCAGTCATAAACCCTCATTGGGTATACCTAGTCTTAGCTGTACCAATATTAGAAACTTTATCATGATGATCCTGATGATTACATAACTGACAGTTACCACACTGTTTTTAACGTTTGTTTCCAAACGCATAATAAAAAAAAATCTAAGTATGAATATGTTTAAACCTTTTTTCCTCTAGGTTTAAATGGGTAAACTGCTTTATTATGCGATTAAATAATATTTTACCATATTTTGTAGTCTGCATGGACGTTATTATTTGTACTGTGAATCATTTAATTGAGTAATTGAGTCTACATTATTTAATTAAATTATTAATTTATTATTAATGTTTTAAATAGAGTTATTAGAATATTTATATAACACTTCCCCATCTCCATGCATTCGTAGTTACAAAAACGGTAGCGAAAGTAGAGTAGTTTAATAAAAACAGTATTTATTCCGGAGGCCTTCTATGAGTCTTCAGGCAGCCTTCACCAGAGTTGGATTCTGTCTCATAAGAACTTACTTAGTCATAATCATAAGGCAGATTAAACTAAGTTGTGTGAGTGTGTGTATTGTAGGAGCATGAACTTTATCATATTGTGGTTTTTATTAATACTGCTAAGTTGGCAAACAACTAATAAATGGTTAGCATAACCTGGACGCCTGCAATACCAGATATATCTCGAAAAAAATTAAATAAATATTGGAACGGAAACCGTTGTCTGTAGCATAAGAACCCAAAGGAGGCTGATGTTTCTATAAAATCAACTATCAATTCAATCAACCCACAGATCTGCGAGCATAATGAGCTCTAAATCAGCTCCCGGCATCATCATGGCAACTGGCGTGATGGGAAAGTCTCTTAAGGGTATCCCCGGAGTGTACATGAGCCGAGACGCCGGCGTGACCTGGAGGAGGATACTCAAGGACTACTACTTCTTTAACTACGGCGACCACGGCGGAGTGCTGGTCGCCGTGAAGTATTTTAAGTCCAGAGGAGAGACTAGAAGGATATTGTACTCTACTAATGAAGGCATCGATTGGAACGCT
This sequence comes from Colostygia pectinataria, assembly GCA_951394395.1. Classification (NCBI taxonomy): domain Eukaryota; kingdom Metazoa; phylum Arthropoda; class Insecta; order Lepidoptera; family Geometridae; genus Colostygia; species Colostygia pectinataria. The sequence continues at coordinate 9,805,084 of OX596362.1, forward strand.
TATCAGTGAGTTGTTGTTTAGCGATATCTTTCTTTTATCTATGTTTTACAGAAGTTTATTTGTTTTATGTTTTAAAAATAATGTTGTGCAAGATAATATCAGTTTGTTTTTATTAGACTGACATTATGGTAGCGCTTGAATAAAGTCTGAACGGAGGCAGCTCAGGACCCTTCGTCGTTGTATTTCAAAATCTTTCTAATTATCATTTATATTTTTTTATTGTTTGTTATCTTCATTTCTGGTATGGCAATGTACATTTCATTTCATTTTTATAGTCGAACTTATCGGTATTTACGCAGCCTGAAATTGGTTATTTATTACAATAGTTGAATGAGTAAGTTAATCATTATTATTGGTATGTTTGCTTATCTCTGTAACAATTTTATGCCCAGAATTTCAACCGAATGATTTATAATTGTTAACAGATTCAATGCAGACGACCTTCGAATTTACGGTCTAATGACTGAACCGGGAGAAAGCACAACAACTTTCACGATGTTCGGTTCCGCGAACGATCAACATCAATGGATAATCATCACCATAGACCTCCGAAACACTTTCGCGAAGAACTGTACCGACACTGACTTCAAATTCTGGTCACCGTCTCCGCCAAACTCTTCAGCTTCCTGCGTGCTTGGCTTGAAAAACACGTACCAAAGACGGATTGCATACACCAGCTGCTACCACGGGAAGAACTACGACCGAGCGGTGAACAAAGAAGTCTGCGAATGCAGTCGCCGCGACTTTGAATGCGATTTCGGTTTCATGATATCGGGCAACGATGAGTGCGTCCGCAACAAATCGGTGAAACACGACCCGTACAAAATACCCGTCAACTGTCGTCCTGGGAAAACGTACCAACGGACCAAAGGGTACAGAAAGATTGACGGCGATCTCTGCACTATTTCAGGATACATGTCCTTCGCGCCTGACAAGATCCCCTGCCCGATCGATGAGCCACAGGAGTTTATGCTCGTTGCGTTAAGAGATAGAATCGCTCGCATAGACCTATTCGACAACTCCACACTATACCCCGTCAAGGAACAGAAGAACATAGTCGCGATTGAGTTTGATATAAAGAATAACTGCATTTACTGGGCTGATATCGAGATGGATAAGATCAGCCGGCAATGCTTCAACAATGGCACGGCTCAGGAAGTAGTAGTAGACACTGACTTAGCCAGTATCGAAGGCATGGCGTTGGATTGGATTTCGAACGTTCTGTTCTTTGTCGATGGACTAAGGAAGAAGATCGAGGCCGTGCGAACGGATTTAACGAGCGAAGGCCGAATGAGGGTTACGATTCTGGACTCTAATCACTTGTCGAAGCCTAGAGGCATCGCCGTTCATCCCAGAGCGGGCTATCTGTTCTGGACCGATTGGGACAAGAGCAACCCATCAGTTTCTAGATCAAACTTAGACGGTTCTGACGTCAAGAAACTGTTCGGAAAGCCTATCGTCCAATGGCCTAACGGTATCACAATCGATCAGATGTCCGAGCGCATCTACTGGGTAGACGCTATGGAAGACTATATAGCCAGCTCCGATCTACACGGGCAGTACTTCAAGAGGATACTATGGAACGAAGATAAGGTCTCCCATCCGTTCGCGGTAGCCGTGCTGAAGGATAAAATGTTTTGGGACGACTGGAAGGAAAAGTCTATATTCATCGCGGATAAGGACACGGGAGAGAATATTATAACAATAAACGATTCGTTCACCGGTTTGATGGATCTAAAGGTGTTCGCTCACTTCACGCAGTACGGCAGTAACGCGTGCTCGTTCAAGAACGCTAGCTGCGAGACGATGTGCCTCGGCGGGCCGGGGAACACGTTCGGCTGCCTGTGCCCCACCGGCTTCACGAAGGTGGGCGGCAAGTGCATGTGCCCCAACGGACTCGAGCCGACTCAGAATATGACGTGCCCTCAGAAACCCGGCGGCAGCTGTGACCCTGTAAGTACTTATTGTGCACTACTTTTTTTTTTTGCCCGATGCTTTACGCAAAGTTTGCCTTCCTTTTTTACTCGCAGCTTCTCCATTATTTCGCACCGTTTAAACCTTCCCTGGACTCCTACAAATATTTCATGAATCAGCCAAATCGGTCTAGCCGTTGTCGAGTTTTAGCGAGACTAACGCACAGCAATTCATTTATATATATTTTTTATATTATAAGATAATTAAATAGGTAGGTAACACATTTGCAACTGAACGAAATCGATGTTTTATCTATATATCGCATGTAAAAAACAACAGACTTTTTGAATTATTTTCGCGCGGCTTATGTTTCCCATCACTAAATTACACACGTGACTTCAAAGTACCTACGCATAATGTTAAACACTCTGTTTCCATACAAATAGATGAACTCTTTCCTTCTACTTCAATATAGTTCTGTGATATTGGTTTAATAAGTAGTGTGTAGTATTTGAAGCTACTCAGAAATAGGTTTCCTACAAAAATACTAATTTAGATTGTCCATAACAGTCTGCGCTACCTCCAAAAAGCTGTTCTCTGAAAAAACATTGACTAAACTGATGGTTATTGATTAAACTGATGGTTCGTGACATATTGGGGCAAACTTGAGCAAGTTAATTCTAGCCTGGGGCTAGCATGGTTATTGTGACTGTTAGGAATAACATATATTGAATTCGTCTAGGACCAATTCACGTGCAAGAACGGTTTATGCATCACGTCGACGTGGCGCTGCGACGGCAACAACGATTGCGGCGATCTCTCCGACGAGGTGGGCTGCCTCTGTCAGCCGCCGATGATCTCCTGCGACAACACGCAGTGCTACTTGCCCAGCTGGAAGTGCGACGGGGATATGGACTGCGCGGATATGAGCGACGAACAAGGTACCGTGTATATCAGGGAAGTCACCAGGTACCGACCGTGTATATCAAGGAAGTCATCAGACACTAGCCTACTCTCGAGCAAGAGTCAGTGAGTGAGTGGTGATCTCTTCGACGAGGTGGGCTGCCACTGCCAGCCGCCGATGATCTCCTGCGGCAACACGCAGTGCTACCTGCCTAGCTGGAAGTGCGACGGGGATATGGACTGTGCGGATATGAGCGACGAACAAGGTCACCAGACACCAGACATCTGTAATCAGGATCTCTGCTCTAACATACGTTCTGATCAGGGAAATCATCAGACTTTCTAATGTTCGCATTGCTGGGATACTGGCCTACTCATACGCGACAGTGATTGTGGCATGGTGCAAGGCACATGTCTTTAAAAGTTGAAATCCTTGGACATGCAGGTTACATCATGATTTTATTTTTTTAATAATGTGTGCCTGTGCCATTCATGTGTCAAGTGGTACTCTGCCTCTGAATCTTAAAGTAGGTTCGAAACTGATTCGAAATTAGTTCGAAACCGATTCAAAACCGGTTCCAAACCTTAGGACTTAAAGACGCGTCCACTATCATTTGACCGCCATTTTTTAATAACGTTGATAATTACCGGATGTGTGGCTGTGCGTTGTTGCTTCGAGTAGTCAGTTAGTAACAATGGTTTTATATATTTAGATTGCGCCTCACACAACTGCTCGGAAAAGCAGTACCAATGCGCGAACGGGCATTGCATCGACAAGAGGTGGGTTTGCGACGGCGACAACGACTGCAAAGATGGCTCCGATGAACGTAACTGTACAGTAAGTATAGTTTGAGGACCAAGTAACTCAAATTAATAAATATTATTTAGGATTTATTTAACCACTCTATACACATTCATCATCATCATGACAGCCTTTTTATATTCCCACTGCTAAGACATGTCCTTTGAATTTTAGTTCTTGGATATGCCGGTTTCTTCACGATGTTTTCCTTCACCGTATGAGCACTAATAACATTGCTTACATAATTCTTAACGAAGTTAAGCACTGTTCCGCGTATTCACCATTTGGATGAGTGACCGCCAGTGGCACTTTCAAATGAGCGCTCCTGTGCTTCGGAGAGCACGTTATGCCGTCGGTCCCGGCTTTTTCAAAGTTGTTAGGCCATGACAGAGGCCTTCGGGCGGCTTAAAAACTCTGTCACCAGAGTTGGGCACTGACTCATACGAACTTTAGTACTTCCCCGGACGAGCTCTATCACAAAGAACTAACACCCATATTCTAAGAGGATTCCTCAAGAATTCCTTGACTCGACTCAACCTCACATAAATAAATCCGTATTCTTAGTTGCAAAAATTCTCCTCCACTTACTCCCACTTGAAAGTTTTCTTTATCGGAGGTGAGGAAATGATTGTCAAACTCAAGGTACCTCTGAACCTACCTTGAGTCGAGTGGAGGAAGATTCGAGGAAACTTCTTAGAATATGGGTGTTAATCTTTTTCATCAGGTGGTATCAAAACGTCCAGTTATAAGCTGCCAGAACGGTTTCGCGTGCGGCAATGAAACTGGCCTGTGCGTGCCCAACTCTTGGGTGTGCGACGGAGAGCGCGATTGTATCGGCGGCGAGGATGAAAAAGAGGAAAGATGCAGGAACTCTACGTGCGCCCCGTATATGTTCCAATGCCCATCTGGAAAGTGCATATTCAAGTCTTGGGTGAGTCTTCGTATGTAAATATTTACGTATAAAATAAAGTCGCTTCCCGACGTCTGTCTTTCTTGTATGTTTCTTTTTTGTGTCAGTAAGTGACAAGACAATCAAGACGCCCGCCTGATGTTAAGCACCACGCCTGACTGCGCTTATCACCCTTTAAACCTAAACACAGTAATGCTTGCACACTACTGCTTGGAGGTAGAATATCTGACACTGGGGTGGTACCCACCAAGACGGACTCTTGCTGAAGAGTCCTACCACCAGGTCCATCGAGTGTCCAGATATTTTCTAGACGTTTCGACTGTTGCAACAATCTTATACCCTCATTGGTCTTGAGAGTTCGAAATAATCCACATACTACGGCCGGCACACAAATTGATTTGATCGCAAAACTTTAATCAATGCAAAAAGCTATTAATCATAATAATGATCGCATTGAACTTTATAAGTATTACATTACAATAAGTTGATTAATCATATTCTAATCCTACCCTATTCCAGGTATGTGACGGCGAAAATGATTGCAGTGACGTAGAATCTTCCGATGAGAAAAATTGCACCAACATCGGCCATTCAAAATTGATCCCTTATCCGGGTACCGAGAGACCAAACTTCCCTGTGAACGGATCTTGCTTGGATTGGATGTTCAAGTGCGAGAATGGAAACTGCCTTCCTGATTGGTGGCGATGCGATGGTACGGTATAACTTCATATTTCTTATTTCTACAAGGTATTGACTAACTAATGGAAAGGCGGTGCCCACGTGATCAAAAGGCGAATCACAAAAAACTCGTTTGACAAACGTAAACGTATCGTCCCGCGGTCATTTTGGGATTTTTGTAGTTCATTTTACAACCTGTCTATGTCCATAACTTAGACGCGATAGTTTCCTAAATCGCGATATTCGGTCAAATCATTTTTAATTTTATATGTCAGCAAGTGACGACAGTCAAGTCGCCCGCCTGTTGTTAAGCACCACGCCTGACCATAACAGATGCAGTGCCACCCAAAGCTTCAAGTTTTTAAGTTCAGCGTGGCACTGCGCTCATCACACCGAGACGTTGCTGTAAAGTCTCTTTCGCCCAGTAATTTCACATGCTACAGTCCCCTTCAAACCTAAACACAGTGCAGCTCGCTACTGCTTGGAGGTAGAATATCTGACACTGCGGTGGTACCCACCAAGACCGACTCTTGCTGAAGAGTCATACCAACAGGTGCTGTATTTAACTGTATTTTAGCCTGTATTTTAGGGGCCGTTTAACGTAAATTCATTTTAAAATTTTTAAAAGTATATCAATTACACCATTATTGCCTGCAAATATTGAAGCAGTTAAACAATTCTGTATTTGTAGGTATCGATGACTGCGGCGACCACTCCGATGAGGTTGGCTGTGGGATAATGTTGCCGGACAGGAAAACTATTACACCGGAGCACACCATTTTAAAGCAAAAGTGCGGGAAAAGCCAATACACTTGTACACCTGGTAAGAAACATTCTAAATCACTGACAAAGGTAATGACAATGATAGTGTTCATGATACATCTAGGCCGATTTCGGCCCCGGTGAGGAAAGTGTTTTTAAGAACCAATATAAACTACTCGGCATCCATAACAATAGCAAGGATCATGCCAAAATAGGAACCCAGCCGGTGTTGTTACCAGTTTTTGTACGGCATGGGCGCGTTGCCAACTCTGGTGACAGAGTTTCTAGGCCGCCCGAAGGCCTCTGAAAATCTCTGTTTCAAAGTGATCCTTCAAGTCAAGTCATAGCGGACCTTTAGTGTTTCCGTTTTAGAAAACTCAATACAATAAACATTTTTCGTTTAGAACTTTGTTTGTCTACTTAAAAATAAAATTAGTCTTATATTTTTTCTAATTTTTCTATGGTGTTGTTACAAAGACTATGAAACTATGAATATTGGTCGTTTGCCAATTGATAAATTTTGCAGGTATCTGCATCCCCCTGCCGTGGGTGTGCGACGGTATGAAGGACTGCCTGGACGGGTCGGACGAGCGGCACTGCCGGCGGGCGGAGGGCGCAGGCGCAGGCGCAGGCGCGGGTGCGGCGCCGCTGTGCCGCGCGGCCGAGGCGCCGTGCGCGGACGCCGCGACCTGCGTGCCGCTCGCCAAGCTGTGCGACGGCGTCTACGACTGCCCGGACCGGAGCGACGAGCTGCTGTGCCCTAACAAAACTGTAACTACAAAACATAACGTAAAACTATATAAAAGTATGGTTGATATTATCATGACGACATTTGACGATAGATGTGGCGCAGCGGGCGCAGGTCCGCCTGCGACGCAGAGGTTGCGGGTTCGATTCCCGCCTCGGGACAAATGTTTGTACGATCTACAAATATTTGTTTCGGGCGTTCTGGGTATTTTCTATATATAATAACAAAAAAATATCTATCTACGTATTGTATTGTATTAAAATATATATCAGTCATCAAGTACCCATAATACAGCTCTGTTTAACAGTGTCTTACCTTGGGGCTAGATGATGCTGTGTGGATTGTCTAGCATTATTTATTTATTAAACAAAATAAAATATGTACATAACTACATTACATTACAAAATATACAAAATACATATGAAACAGTTAAACCATCTAAAGAATCCAGACGGAAGCGTTACCAACATGCTGGCTGCATTGCCACGTAAAACTAAATAAGTATGGATGATATTATCAACCATACTGATGTACACCGGTACGTGAAAACACCCGTTTTAAAAATGAACGTACGTTTGAGTCGAAACAGTGTCGGTACCTCTTCACCGATATACCTTACGTGAAAACAGCCGTTTTTAAAATGAATGACGTTTTCCCGATAGTTTTATGAGTAAAATCATCCATACTGATGACGACCGATGTGGCGTGAAGGTCCGCCTGCGTCGCGGAGGTTGCGGGTTCGATTCCCGCCTCGGAATAAATGTTTGTATGATCTGTGTGTTTATGGTGTGTCATTTTAAACAATGAAACAATGAATACTAAACATTTTAATACATTTTTTTGCCGGTAATGTGACTTACACCAAAATAATTTCACCGGTAACCATACACTTGGAACTGATTGTAATAACTTTGTATTTTTTAGATTCACAAACCAACGAGCGTATGCGCATCCGGTCAGTTTTCATGCGACGACGGAACGCTCTGCATCGCCCAGATCGCGGTCTGCGACGGCATTCAGAACTGCTATGACGGCTCTGACGAAACCAACTGTTCCAGTACGAACAATGATAATCATTTGTACCATGTGAGTTATACAGGGTCCTTTAAGTGCATAATATTCAAGAGTAGGTTCCACACACAAATAAAAACATGTACTTTTTTTTCATATTATGGCCAAAAAAAAGAGTAGAGCGATAAAGTTTATCTGGACTATTATTATTTATTATTGTTGAAAATCGAGACAAGTGGCTAAATAATAAAATATTCGAACGCGCGCCCCGTAGCGGTTATGGGAGGGTCATTGACACGCACGATCTTTGACCCACGGGTTATTGACATGCGGCGCGCGCTGCTCTTTCGATTTTCATCAAGGATAACTGATAATTGTGTACAACATTTTAAATTGTATAAACTGACTTCGAATTCAACATTTTTTATTGATCATCTTGAACATTGATCTTACCTTATTAGGCTAATTAATAATTTAACATTGTCCTTTTATCAGGTGCTTAGTATCGGAGTGGACCAGTCCTCGATCAACTCGACCAGTTTCCTCATCTCGTGCTGGATGTCTCAGCAGAAGATGGTCCAGTACAGCTTCCTGCCGTCCATTGCAAAAGTCAGCGATAACAAATGGGTTAACATGACCTGGACCAATGATAGTATTTATAGGCAAGTCTTAAACTTACAAAATCATCTCGTTAAGCAGTCGGTCCCGGCTTTTTCAAAGTTGTTAGGCCATGATACAGGCTTTCGGGCGGCCTAGAAACTCTGTCACCAGTGTTGGCCACTGACTCATACGAACGAACGAACGATCTCCATTATTATTATTATAGATTTTATTTTGTTTTTAATATATTTGTCCCACTGCTGCAATTTTATTTTTTTAGAAGTTTATGGTATTCGACCGGTTTCGAACGCGACCTTAGAATCGAAAGGTTCGACGTTTTGACAAAACTAGCAGTACTTTCTAGAACCTGTACTCTCTAGACTAGAAGCTTAATCTATCTGTATTATGAAGTCTACACCTAGATCAGTCTATAAAAAAAGGTTTCATTGTATTTATTTTCCAGATTTACCAACCTCGAGCCGTACACAAATTACAACGTGACTTTCTACATACGCGACAGCAAAACCAACAAGACAATCGCATCGCATGAATACGCCAACACTACTACCGGCCAAGGAGGTAAACTATACGATCAGTTTTATTTTCCATTAATTTTCTTTCAATTTTTCTTTACTATTTCAGCGGGTTGATCACACAACTCTGTTAGCGACTAATCTTCACTGATCTCCATCTCAAACTGTCTAATAAGACAGTAGAGCTATCTACTACAGTAGATAAGCAAGCAAGCGTTAGCATGCATCAGTGATAAGTCACTGATAAGTTTTTTTTCCAACATTTCTCCTCCATTGGTTCTCGATGAGTTCGCATAATATATTTAGTTCGGCCAGTTCATATCAGTATGTTCGCAGTGCCGTCTGCGCCGCGCCGTCTGAGACGGTCCGGTAGGCGTTGCGCTAGATGCTGTGCGCGGCAGGTAGTTTAGCACAGTCTGGCAGTTAGTCGCTAGATGTCGCTGTGCGAGGCTGCTAGTTTATATGAGTCTGTTTCCAGTGCCGTCTGCGCCTCGCAAGCTGACGGTCCGGCAGGCGGTGGGGCGGCGCGTGCAGGTGGTGTGGGACGCGCCGGAGCAGCCGCGCGGGGTCATCGACCACTACACGCTGTACCACGCGCCGCCGATCCCGCCGCTGCAGCAGCACGTGCTGGCGACCAACGCGACCACAGTCTCCGTGCTCGTCAACGCGCTCTTCAAGCCGAACGTTAATTACTCCTTCTGGGTGAGTCTAAATCGAGTGTAAATCGTGACGTGATTAAGCATCGTTTTGGCAATTACTTCTTCTGCGAACAGTAGAACTCGTGAGCATTAACAGTTTTTTTTATCTACCTTTAGGCAGTACGTAGAACTAATCTGTTCTTCTTCAGTCTAAAAATGATTTATATTTTTTCACTTTTGATAAGTTTACTGCATTTTGAGTCATTTTGAGTTATCTGTTTTATTTTTTTTATACAACTGAAGTGGCAACCAAGATGATGAAAAAAAGATGGTAAGCGGTTACCGCAGCCTATGGACGCTTGCAATACCAGAAGTATCACTCGTAAAACCATTATTCGCCATGAACAAAATATGGCATAATCTATCAAACTATCAAAATCAAACATTTCTAGATCTGGGTAGTACACTCATAGTTACAATATTTGTCCTACTTTCGAATCCTTCCCCAAGATACTCAACATTTCTAGATAGAATTCTAGACTATGGGTGTGCTGTACTACAGTACACAATATATTCTATTTTTGAATCCTCCCCTATTCAAATGATCTATCTTCATTTTCAGTAGCTAAATTTTAAAACAATACACCTTTTAGGTCGAAGCAACAAACGGCCAGTACACATCCAAGGATATCGACGTAGCGTACATAACGTTCGACGAAGGCGGCGATATCGACGACATAGTCAACGTCAGCATGTCGCGCCCCAACGAGACCTCCATACATCTAGAGTGGCACAAGATCCGCGCCGTCGAAGGCTATCGCATCAAGCTGAGGTTGCCGCCTTGGTACGCGAAACGCAACCCTATCACCACACAGGATAACCATATTACTAGTAAGTTTTTTTAACAGCGCCATTGAAGGCTACAGAACCAAGCTGAGGTTGCCGCCTTGGTACGCGAAACGCAACCCTATCACCACACAGGATAACCATATTACTAGTAAGTTTTTTTAACAGCGCCATTGAAGGCTACAGAACCAAGCTGAGGTTGCCGCCTTGGTACGCGAAACGCAACCCTATCACCACACAGGATAACCATATTACTAGTAAGTTTTTTTAACAGCGCCATTGAAGGCTACAGAACCAAGCTGAGGTTGCCGCCTTGGTACGCGAAACGCAACCCTATCACCACACAGGATAACCATATTACTAGTAAGTTTTTTTAACAGCGCCATTGAAGGCTACAGAACCAAGCTGAGGTTGCCGCCTTGGTACGCGAAACGCAACCCTATCACCACACAGGATAACCATATTACTAGTAAGTTTTTTTAACAGCGCCATTGAAGGCTACAGAACCAAGCTGAGGTTGCCGCCTTGGTACGCGAAACGCAACCCTATCACCACACAGGATAACCATATTACTAGTAAGTTTTTTTAACAGCGCCATTGAAGGCTACAGAACCAAGCTGAGGTTGCCGCCTTGGTACGCGAAACGCAACCCTATCACCACACAGGATAACCATATTACTAGTAAGTTTTTTTAACAGCGCCATTGAAGGCTACAGAACCAAGCTGAGGTTGCCGCCTTGGTACGCGAAACGCAACCCTATCACCACACAGGATAACCATATTACTAGTAAGTTTTTTTAACAGCGCCATTGAAGGCTACAGAACCAAGCTGAGGTTGCCGCCTTAGTACGCGAACCGCAACCCGATTGCCACACAGGATAACCATATTACTAGTAAGTTTTTTTAACCGCGCCGTTGAAGGCTACAGAACCAAGCTGAGGTTGCCGCCTTGGTACGCGAAACGCAACCCGATTGCCACACAGGATAACCATATTACTAGTCATCATCATCATCATGGCAGCCTTCTCATGTTCCCACTGCTGAGACACTGGCCTACTCTCAGGCGAGAGTGATTGAGTTTTAATCCACCACGCGGACCCAATGCGGATTGGTGGATGGCACATGTCTTTCGAATTTTTACTTAGTTTTTAAAGTTTACTAGTAAGTTTCCTTATTTTTCTTATAAAAAAGAAGAATCAATTCGACTGGTTTTGTTAGTATGTTTGTTGCACGATTTTTTCTTATTTCTTGTTTGATAGGTAATACTTGATCCTATATAAATTTTATCAAAATTGGTTCAGTACTTTTTGAATAAATCATGAAAACGTGTTAATAACTACATCATCTCGTTATAAACAATCCATCAAAACATTTTTAGTCTTTAGTGGTTTTTTTTTATATATATTTTAATTATTATAATAACTTAATATCATAATTGTTAAAAATAAACGTTTATTTCAGGCTGCAATATATAAGCACACGATGTTAATTACTTATTCTACGGCCAATAGAAACCTTAGAGGCTAACATAGTATCCTACTATCCTACTAATATTATTTAATCATTTTAAAAACCGGTGTTTTCACGTACCGGTATATCGGTGAAGAGGTACCGACACTATTTCGACTCAATTTCGAGAGTCTTCATCAGGGTTGATGACACGGCGAGAGTCCACCTCCGCGTCGAGATATGCACTGAAATTGAAATTGAGTCGAAACAGTGTCGGTATAGTTCGCACAGCGGATCTAGGCTTCCGTGAAGTTAGCCGTTTGTGATACGCAAAGACAATTTAGTTTGAAAAAGCGCCATTGCGCATCGAAACGGCTAATTTCACGACGGCCGAGATCCGTTGTGAGAACTATACCTCTTCACCGATATACAGGTACGTGAAAACACACCCGTTTTTAAAATGAATGATATAGTTCACAATAGTTTTATTAGTAAAATATTATTCAATTTGTTCTCAGTTACCGATCTACCGACCGGCACGGAGATTTACGTCGACTTACAAGCATACAAAGACAACATCTACAGTGATCCGTTTACGATCCAAGTGAAGCCGATGGGTCAGGTACTCATAACCTTAATAAAAATATTAATTAATTAAAAAGTTTAATACTTATGGCAACACCAGTTCCTCGTCAATCATTTATTTAATTGATAATTTATGTGTCAGGGAGACGAGATCCTGCATCCATCAGCTCAGCTCGAAGAAGGGAAGAATGCGGTTCTAGTGACGTGGGATCCGCCTCAAGCCGACCGGTACAAGGGCAAGCAGTTGAAGTACGAAGTACATTACTCTAATATGATCCATAGGACGAATCCCTACGAGCTTTCTAATGGTGAGTTTTTTATTGTTTTTTTTTTATAACTAAGGCAACCAAGCGTACGGCCCACAAGATGGTAGGCGGTTACCGCAGCCTATGGGCGCTTGCAGTAAATAATACTAAACAATAGAGAGTAGTAGAGTTCTTTGTGATAGAGCTCGTCCGGGGAAGGACTACCACCATACCTATTTCTGCCGCCAAGCAGTAATGCTCGCATTGCTGTGTTCCGGTGTGAAGGGTATGGTTTCCGGTGAAATTACTGGCACATGAGGCTTTCGATCTTAGCCTCAAGGTGGCAACCCGCGAGTGATACCTCTGGTATTGCAAGCGTCCATAGGCTGCGGTAACCGCTTACCATCTTGTGGGCCGTACGCTTGGTTGCCACTTCAGTTGTATAAAAAAAAATACTTAATCGGGGTGTATCTATGCTTATAGTATTTTTTCTAAGAGCACAACCACATAAAAGAGCGTTTGTATAGAGCTCGGTCCCTAATTTTACTTCAACCTATTTTATTTTAAACATTTAACGAATTTACCATAGATCACTTTATAACTTTTATTCACAGACACCACGATAGTAACAAGCAACAATACATAACTATGATCACTTTTTATATTCACAGACACCACGATAGTAACAAGTAACAATACATAACTATGATCACTTTTTATGTTCACAGACACCACGATAGTAACAAGCAACAATACATAACTATGATCACTTTTTATATTCACAGACACCACGATAGTAACAAGTAACAATACATAACTATGATCACTTTTTATGTTCACAGACACCACGATAGTAACAAGCAACAATACATAACTATGATCACTTTTTATATTCACAGACACCACGATAGTAACAAGCAACAATACATAACTATGATCACTTTTTATGTTCACAGACACCACGATAGTAACAAGCAACAATACATAACTATGATCACTTTTTATATTCACAGACACCACGATAGTAACAAGTAACAATACATAACTATGATCACTTTTTATGTTCACAGACACCACGATAGTAACAAGCAACAATACATAACTATGATCACTTTTTATATTCACAGACACCACGATAGTAACAAGCAACAATACATAACTATGATCACTTTTTATATTCACAGACACCACGATAGTAACAAGTAACAATACATAACTATGATCACTTTTTATGTTCACAGACACCACGATAGTAACAAGCAACAATACATAACTATGATCACTTTTTATATTCACAGACACCACGATAGTAACAAGCAACAATACATAACTATGATCACTTTTTATATTCACAGACACCACGATAGTAACAAGCAACAATACATAACTATGATCACTTTTTATGTTCACAGACACCACGATAGTAACAAGCAACAATACATAACTATGATCACTTTTTATATTCACAGACACCACGATAGTAACAAGTAACAATACATAACTATGATCACTTTTTATGTTCACAGACACCACGATAGTAACAAGCAACAATACATAACTATGATCACTTTTTATGTTCACAGACACCACGATAGTAACAAGCAACAATACATAACTATGATCACTTTTTATATTCACAGACACCACGATAGTAACAAGTAACAATACATAACTATGATCACTTTTTATGTTCACAGACACCACGATAGTAACAAGCAACAATACATAACTATGATCACTTTTTATATTCACAGACACCACGATAGTAACAAGCAACAATACATAACTATGATCACTTTTTATATTCACAGACACCACGATAGTAACAAGCAACAATACATAACTATGATCACTTTTTATGTTCACAGACACCACGATAGTAACAAGCAACAATACATAACTATGATCACTTTTTATATTCACAGACACCACGATAGTAACAAGCAACAATACATAACTATGATCACTTTTTATATTCACAGACACCACGATAGTAACAAGCAACAATACATAACTATGATCACTTTTTATATTCACAGACACCACGATAGTAACAAGCAACAGTACATAACTATGATCACTTTTTATGTTCACAGACACCACGATAGTAACAAGCAACAATACATAACTATGATCACTTTTTATATTCACAGACACCACGATAGTAACAAGCAACAATACAGTAACAATAGACAATCTGCACGCGTGTGAGATCTACGTGTTTGCGGTGGGGCTGCTCGGCGGGCCTCTCAACAAGACCCCCGAGATACTCACTCGGCCGCAACAAACGTGAGTAGGCTACATCTACAGATAAATAAATAAATAATAATATAATAAATAATGCCGGACAATCCACACAGCATCATCTATCCCCAACAGGGTTGGATTTAAGTCCTATGAAAACTGTAGTACAATTTATAAATTCATTTAAAACGTACATAAAATCATTAAAACCAACATTAACCTAGCCAATATTTCCTCTTACTCTTCTTTTTTTGATTACTTTTTGAATAAAAAAGTTTCCAACATTATCCAAAAATTGTTCAAAAAACGAAAAAAAAAAAAAAAAAAAACACGGGATATAATGAGTATTTATTTATAATCTGTTATTGTAGTTGACAAAGTTTATTCAGACAGAAAAAGAAGCAAACCATAACAACCAATTAAACTTTTTCTTAATTTTCGGTCATTTCTACGCGTGATGAAACTGTAGTATTTTAGCCCTTAGGTATGGGTAGTAAGTAGTACGAAGCATGAAATTGTAGTACAAATACTACTACTGTAGTACGAATTCCAACCCTGCAAGCTAAGCAGAGCTTATGTTACCGGTACTAGATGACTGATATACATACAATACATAGATAGATATTTTTTATTATACATAGAAAATACCCAGAACACTCGGAACAACTATTTGCAGATCGTACAAACATTTGTCCCGAGGCGGGAATCGAACCCGCAACCTCTGTAACGCAGGTGGACCTGCGCCCGCTGCGCCGCATAGGTCGTCTATTGCATGACTTGTACAAACTAGCATAACTTAATAAGTTTATCATTTGACCGGTAATGTTGAATTTTTAGGGCGGCAGTTCATAATCTACGGGTCAACTACGATGAGACGAAGTCCGAGATTAAAGTGATGTGGGAGGCTGGCTGTAGCATTTACCTTGGACCTGTGTCTTTCAGAGTAAGTTACTAGTTTTGTTATGATCAGCCTTCAATAATGGGACATACTACTCTAGAGCGAGAGTGATTGGGTCTATGGTGTGATACCAAGATTCTAGACTCAATTTTTCTATTGTTCATGGCTCTAATTAGAGTTAAGGTTCTTGGAAGGTTAAGAAATCATATGGACTTTATTTAAAACAAGTAGAATATAATGCTCCACGGGTTTTTTAAAATACTTTGCCTTTTATTCGTAAAAGAAACGTTTTGTGATATTTTGTGACATTAGTGTGATAGTTTGATATTAATGTGAAGTGTGATAGTGTGATAATAATGAAAACGTATGTTAATTTTGTGATTTCAGCTGAAAATAACAGAGCAAACGAGAAACAAGACCAGTAGATTCGCGCTCACGCCGTCGAAGAAGACAAACTACGCGCATTTACTGAAAAATGTACCCGTTGGCGGGAGGTACAATATATGTGTACACGTAAGTTATCACTTCCTAGAGTAATGTGAAAAGATCCCATGTAGAATTCCTGTGATAAGATCTTGGGATTAGATGATGCTGTGTGGATTGTCCAGCATTATTTATTTATTATTATTTATTCAGTTAAGTCTCCAAGCAACTCGCTAGCACTTTAGTCTGCTAGCACTACTTTTTTAATAAATATCTTGACTCAGTTGCAAAAAAATATGATTTGTTAGAATTGACTAACTGAACTGGAAAACGAAGTGTAAGACGGTACCCCACTCGATGGACCGATGACATTAAAGCGGTCGCAGGAAGTCTAGATGGTGAAAGCTCAACTTGCATTTGAGCATGGCGCTCTTTGGGGTAAGCCTATGTCCAGCAGTGGACGTCTATCGGCTGATATGATGATGAGAATTGACAAGCGGTTCTGTATTTTTTTTAATGTTAATTATCGTTTATTAGGTAGCAGTTGAGAAAGCTGAAGAGAGATGCGTGTTCTTCCGGAGCAAGGAGTTGGAGGCGCCCAGTAACGTGGTGGCGTGGCTCGCTCCCAACGGACAGGTCATGGTCAGCTGGAAAGACGACCCGGTACACACTAACCAGTGAGTTACGTAGTGCTAGTCGCATTGAATACTTTTAATCCAAAGAAGAATTTAAATTCGATTAAAATTTTCTGAAACTCCATAACGTCATGGTCTCTTTATTAGTCAACTAGTCTCTTTACTGGTCATAATTCTCTTTACCAGTCAACTAGTCTACTAGTCTCTTAAATATATTTTTTACTAAAAACAGGATTATATACCATGATTTGTAAGTTTTATTGATTCCTGATATTTCGGCGCAGTTACATGCACCATGGTCACAAATTTTATTAAAAATTATGTTAATATATTTAACCATGATAGTTTTAAAAACTTTAAGTCTCTTTAATAGTCAACTAGTCTCTTCATAGTCAACTAGTATCTTTCATAGTCAACTAGTCTCTTTAATCGTCAACTAGTCTCTTTAATCGTCAACTAGTCTCTTTACCAGTCAACTAGTCTCTTTACTAGTCAACTATTATATTTGAAGTAACCTCTGTTCAAACTAATCTCTTCACTTGCAGTAATCTCAAATACCAAGTGATAGTATCCGAGAAGGAGATACCAGTAGACCTGATCCACATAACGGAAGACATGGAGGTGATGACGTTTGACTTCTCGCCGTCACTGTTGACCGCTGTCAGCGGCGCGAACGGCCCTCTATACGTGGGAGTGAGACTCGTCACTCCGGAGGGGTACTACAGTGACCTTAGCGAAGTGCAGACTTTAGATATGGAAGGTTAGTTGTAATAATAAATCTTGGATATGAAAGGTTAGGTATAATAATTTCAGGCAACTACATCATCATGACAGCCTTCTAATGTTCCCACTGCTGGGACACTGGCCTACTCTCCAGCGAGAGTGATTGGGTCTTAATCCACCACGCGGACCCAATGCGGATGAATGCGGAGACATGTGCCATCCTGGTGGAGACATGTGCCATCCACCAGGATGTCTGTCAGGCACATGTCTTTCGAATTAACAACTACATAATTTACAAGAAATATAATAAGCTTATATTTACAAATATCTACTTAACTAACATGCATATTATTCATTAATAATTATAACTATTTGCTTTTATGAAGACTGTTAGGTTTTAGGCGGTATTCCTTTGACTATTGATAAAAAATAAACTGGTATTTATCGCGTATAATTATTATTTATTATGCTAATAAGATAGTGAGTTTAGGTAGGATTCGACAGAACTCGATTAAGCACATTTCTCAGAATATTTTATATCGTAGTTTCGAGTATCTTCGGATATAACTCTTGAGTAGCTTGACATTTTACTTGTATTTGACGATATTTTATTCCTAGAATAGTTATACGTACCAAATGTTTGAAATAACTATTCTGCAGAATAAGAAATGTCAAATAACTTGTATTTTTAGTTTACTCTCGAATAACTACGATTTATTCAAAGAATAGTGCTGCGGCAATGTAATGTGGTTGGTCGCTAGCACTACATATAGATGTGTATGGTGGTGTGTTAACTGTTGTAAAATGTTCTGAAGAAAGAAGCACAGACTTAAAGAGTAGTTACATCAAATAGGCTCCAGGTAAGTATAGTTCGCACAGCGGATCTAGGCTTCCGTGAAGTTAGCCGTTTGTGATGCGCAAAGACAATTTAGTTTGAAAAAGCTCCATTGCGCATCGAAACGGCTAATTTCACGACGGCCGAGATCCGTTGTGAGAACTATAAATAGTATTATAATGGTGATGTGGTACAGGCGCGGTCGCTGCACCAGTGGTAGCGGTGTCCGCGCTGTGGTGGATCGCTAGCACTAGGTTATGTATAATGGTGATGTGGTACCGGCACCAGTGGTAGCGGTGTCCGCGCTGTGGTGGGACACTAGCACTAGGTATAGATGTATAATGGTGGTGTCGTGTGGAGCAGGCGCGGCAGCTGCGACGGGTCCCGTGGTAGCGGTGTCCGCGCTGTGGTGGGGCGGGTGCGCGGCCGGCGCGCTGGCGCTGGCGCTGGGCGGCGCGCTGCTGCACGCGGCGCTGCGCCACCGCCGTCTGGCGCGCTCCTTCCTGCGCCTCACCGCGCACACGCCGCGGTACGACAACAGGCGCGGGCAGGCCACCATCGGCGATCACGGTCAGTGCATTCAATAATAATAATCAATAATCAATTATTTGGTACACAAGTAGTAGGTATAGTTCTCACGACGGATCTCGGCCGTAGTAAAGTTAAGCTTAAACATTAAGCTGAGTCAGGACCTATTTGACACCACACATGTGACACAGAGCGAGCAGGTGCGTTATACTTGCTTACCTACACCTTAGCTAAATCATCAGGTTTAATTGTACCTACTCTGCCTTCTTTTCTTTCTTTTTTTGTAATTGTCTTATTATTATTATTATTATTTATTTTTTCCAAATTAATGATCTCAAGTAGGTACTATAAGCTGTTTATTTTTATTTTTTTATACTTATAAAGTGGTAACCAAGCGTACGGTCCACTTGATGGTCAGCGGTTACCGTAGCCTATGTACGCATGCAACATCATAGATATCACTTGCGTGGTACTACCCTAAGACCTTAGATGGTAAGTCTCATGTGCCTGTAATTTCACCGGAAACCATACCCTTCGAACCGGAACACAGCAATGCAAGCATTACTGCTTGGCGGTAGAAATAGGTATAGAGCTTTTTCAAACTAAATTGTCTTTGCGCATCACAAACGGCTAACTTCACGGAAGCCTAGATCCGCTGTGCGAACCATACCTATTGAAATGTCTATTCTTTAAAATAAAAAACATAGAATCACGCTTAAAAAAACTTTATTAACAAAACACTAATTTGTACTTTTGTTACCACTTAGCTCTTAAATTATAATACTGTTATTATGAAGACGTAAAAATCTCTTTTTTCGTCTCAAATCACTATCCTTGAAGATGTCTGAGGTTGATACAGGCATATTACACAATAACAGTTGGCAAATGCCTACGTTTTACATATTATCTGTTTAATCTGAGCAGCACTGATGGTTTAGTGGTTGTTACCCCTACTTCCGATAAGGCGTAGGTACGAATTCGGTTTGCACCTAAAAATTTAGTTTTTTTTTATACAACTGAAGTTGGGCAACCAAGCGTACGGCCCACAAGATGGTAAAGAGATAAAGATAAAGATATTTATTTTCAAAGATGAAGGTACAATTTCTTTGTAACATACCTTAAAGCTACGAAAGCGGTTACCGCAGTCTATGGACGCTTGCAATACCAGAAATATCACCCGCGGGTTGCCACCTTGAGGCTAAGATCGAAAGCCTCATGTGCCAGTAATTTCACCGGAATCCATACCCCTCACACCGGAACACAGCAATGCGGGCATTACTACGAGATAGAGCGACGAGCTCTATCACAGAGAACTCTACTACTCTTAAATAAAAAAAAAAACTTACTCTCTTAAATATGTGCGCAATGCCACAAGAAAAACATCGTGAGGAAACCGATATGTCCAAAAACAAAAAAAACAAAAGACATGTGCCAACGGGTAACTCCTATTTTGTTCTATCTAACCACCAATGCGCCAGTCAATATTAAGAAAAAATATATCTTCAAGTCTCACTTATCCGGTTCCCATACTGCAAGCTATGCTTAGTTTGCTGTGAGTTAGTCTCGCTGAAACTCGAGAACGTCTGGACCAATTTGGTCTTGAAATATTTGTTGGAGTCCAGAGAAGGTTTACGATGAGAAAATACGGAAAAATAACGCGAGTGAAACCGCGTGGATCAACTAGTTATCAATAAAGATTTGTTGTTTTCAGAGGATGACGACGTCCCGCCAATCCACGGCTTCTCCGACGACGAGCCGTTGGTCATAGCGTGAGCCGCGACCTGCCAACCATTGTGATTATACCCTGATCTTGTCATAACATAGTATTCTATCTAAATTAATTATTCTTATGAACGCATTACAATACCTCCCTATGTTAACACCTAGAATGATTCAACCAACTTCTGGTATAACTATTCTGGGAATAAAATAATGTCACAAGTAAAATGTGAAGTTACTCTCGGATAATTACGATAAATTCTGAGAATAGGCTAGTTGGCTAAATTTAAAAAAATGGTTAATATTGTATCCTAATATTTATTTTACAACAAAAATCTATTATTTTAATAAATCGTATATTTACAATATTTATTTTGCATTTAAAAAAAAACAGTTTATATTTTCGTCGTAAACGCTCAAGACTGTCATGGCGTCTTGAATGACGTCACGCCGTGCGAAACAACAACAGGTTGCCTAGGGAGATTGTAAGTGGCAAATAAGCCACAGAAGCCTTAAACGATGAAGAGGAAGAAGTTAAATAATGTCAAGTAACCCGTTTTGTTCTATGAAAACGTCAACTACAACAATGTTTTACACGGAGTGACATGATTGGTCTGATTAGTGTTCACTGTCACATGACTTAATGCCTATTTTTCCGAATTTATGTCCTAAAAATAACAATAACATCTTTAATTATTGTGGTAAATACTTTTTTTTTTTTTTTTTTGCTTTATACGAGTTTGGTCGAAAACTACCTCAATAAGGTTAGATTTGACCAAACTCGCATAAGCAAGCACTGTCCGCAGAATAAAAAGTAGTTATATACAAAAGTAACTTGACATTTTAGTTGCATTTGACATCTTATTCCCAAAATAGTTGTGCCAGAAGTTGGTTGAACTTACTAAAGTTATGCAAGCTGGTGTGAACATAGCAGGACGGCATGACACTAATACAATGACAAGATTTTGATACTTTTGCTGTACTCAAAAAGCCTTTTTTATCAACATACAATAAACCTACATAGGCTAGGGTAACCGCCTGCCATCAGGTAGGCCGTACGCATGGTTTCCACTTTAGTTGTATAAAAAATCAATGGTAGCTTACATGGCTTTAAAATTTGTCATGTAAAGACTGTAGTTTAGCGAGCCTCTATCTATAATGACAATGTTTTTATGAATAAGGCTAAGTGTCCAATCTAAATTCGATCATACAACTGTAATTTCGCTGTCATTGTAATAGTAGCATTGCCTCCCTGATCTATGATTTTTCGGTAGTTGCTGTGATAATCCTCGGCACGGAAGTTGAGCGCTAGCTTTACGTATAAATGATAAATCTCAACATACAAGCTTGCTCTACGTTTTTAAGTTAATTCAAGTTTGGACGCGTTCGTAAAGCTTAAGATTCAAGGGAAGCATATAATCTTAGAGTTGCAATTATGCACCGCTTGCTAGCGCTCAACTTGTGTGCCGATTAATATACAGTGCGGTCGTCGGAACTTTGCAAACGTCTGTGCTATAATACTCAACCACTTCACTATATGTTGGACTATCTAGTCCTGAAGTTATTTGTTTATTTCTACTGGCATAACGTTTGCCCAAAACAAAAACCCGTACTGTATTTTGTGCGATAAATATCTACGTCACTATGGTAACCATTTAGATCACAGATGGATGGTATTGTAGATGTCCTGTGGTTGTTGGTAGGATCGAAAAATCTATAGTAGATATTATATCAGCTATGTACAATTTGATTAAAAAAAAAGAATGTTTGTATGGATGAAAAAAAAAGCATCTAATTTATTTTACTTGTAAGTCAAAAAAATGTGATTATATTTTAAAATTCAATTTTTTATTCAAATTTACTTCACATTATTAACTTTACGCACCAAAAATCTTTATTTTGCTCAATTATGCTTTAAGATAAATGGTGCACCAACAACCACTAACAAATTAGCAAAATTTTATTTTCTATTTTTTTTTTATAAACGCCCTCTTAGTATTACTTTAATCGAAGGCAATTTATTCTTAGTTTTAATGTTATTGATTGCATTTCACTGTTTTTAAATTTCTCACTATGTCGATTTAGAACAACATTGTTGAAAAATTAAGCAAATTGTATTTTTTTATCATAAAAAAATCCAAAAATGCAGTTTGATTTAACAGCACCTACAGAACACCTATCAGAATGATAGAATATATTTTTAAGGGTCGACAACACGCGAGTGATCTCTGGTATTGCAATCATCCATAGGCCACGGTAACTACATAAGATCAGGTGGGTCGTATTCTTGTTTGCCACATTAGTAGCTTAAAACATACTATGATTTATAAGTACAACGAGAACATAACTGAAACTAAAAATAGTGAAACGCAAACGATAAATACAACAGGCTGTATTAGCTAAGACTTGTTAAAAATATATTGTTATCGTAAACATTTATAAGTTTATAGCTCACGCTGAATTTATGTAGATTTAAATGTTTAACCGAATCTATCTCACGCTATCGAGTTCGACACCAAAGATCAATAAGTACAAGTAATTTATTTTTAATATCTGTGTTGAACTTTGTGTTGTAAATTCATGTAGGATCTCGACATTCCTAATGTTTTGTGAATAGATTTTTTTGGGAAGTTCATTATTTTGGTTGACTGACCAGGCTTTTATAGCTAGATCCACTGAAACTGAAGGGAAAGCTGT
Organism: Colostygia pectinataria; assembly: GCA_951394395.1. Taxonomy (NCBI): domain Eukaryota; kingdom Metazoa; phylum Arthropoda; class Insecta; order Lepidoptera; family Geometridae; genus Colostygia; species Colostygia pectinataria. The sequence continues at coordinate 9,828,410 of OX596362.1, forward strand.
GTAAAATCAACCAATAGAATTCGCGTCCAGTGTTCTTCGCGCTGTAGCATTAGTCGATTTTTTATATCTTCGCTCAGCTTCAGTGGATACCCGCCTTTAGTCACTAACTCGGCAAGCGCAGAGCCCACAATAACTTAACTAGATTTCGAGAAATACTACTACTTTTAAAAGCCCAAACAAGACTACAAAAGGTCTGGACACACTAGTCGTCAGATAGTCGATCAGTCGGCCAAAATGTTTGCCACATTCCTAGTTTGTTTAGTTCCTAGTTAGTTATCATTTATGTCGCGGTCGTAAAGAACGTTCATAATTTGTTTATTATTATAATGGTTGTAGAGTTTTGACTTATGAAATGTAAACAACATTGAAGAAATACAATCTTTAAAATTACATTATGACTTTTATATTGCGAACCTTATTGCTATGTGCAGTAGGTAGGTATTACTATTTAAGTTAAATGCTTCGACAAATTATAGTGATAAGATAATTGTTGTAACAGCTCTAGATACAAATTATCTAGAGCTTTTACAACAATTATGTATAATTTTCGTAAAATTATTATAATAGTTCAGAAAATAAGATACAGTTTCAAATATAAGATGATAAAATCCAAAAAAATGCGTACTACTATGTGTAAACTGGGGTGTTAACAGCTCTATACGCTTTCAAATATTTTCGTGATTCGACTACTTACCTAGTCAGCAGTAAGCAGTTCATTTGATTTCATCGCGAATTCTCGCACGGGCATCAACACGTAACCAGTGGCTGTTGACACCACTATACCGACCACAGAGCTGTGTCCGTCTATGTCACAGATCAGCGCCCCGCCCATGCTTGTCTGAAAATATAACAAGACTAGCAGTCCGCCCCAGCTTCGCGTGGGTGCAATGGAACTGCACCCGCGCGCGTCACTTGAGTCGCTTGTAATAAATATAGCCTATTAATGTAGCATTCTAATGGTGAAATATTTTTTTAAATTGGACCAGTCGTTTTTGAGTTTATTCGTAACAAACAAAAATACAAATCTTTCCTCTTTATAATATTATAGTGTAGATGTAGTCCCTAATACGCGGCGCGGAAGCTGAGCGCTGCTCATATCAATGTACTCTGTGGCGCTGCTGAGGCATAATGCGAATAACTTTACAGCCGTTTTTTTAATATTAAAGCCGCCTTTCCACCAGCATTACTACTATCTTAATAAAGCTGACGAGAGTTGTAAAAAACTTTCGCGATACGTTGTATCTCGCTTTAGACCATCTAATTCTAGAATCTAGATAGATAAATCAAAGTGGTCCATAGGTACTTTACTTACCACTGTGCCTCTAGGGACGCTTGCACAAAACGTCTCACTAGTTTTTTCTTGGTTTTTATTTCGAGAATCACACATTTTTATAGATGCGCGCTGCCACCGAGATCGAGTTTGGATTCCTATAATAAATAAAAAACTTATAGAAGCTGTGAAAGTGAAATTGAGAAAGGGAAAAATTGTGATTTGGGGTAAGTATGATTTTTTTATATTCATCCAACAAACGTTGGTTTAGTTAGGGAAAATGGCTTAGTTAAATGGGAAGACCGATGGCCTTTGTATCTGAGTCGTTCGTCAACTCACACCATGAATCTTGTCCCAACTGGTGTGAGTTGACGAATTGTAAAATAAATATTATATTCGTTCTGCGACTCACACCACCCTTTGCTATCATTGAATTTATGCGTCGAGAACAGTCACCGAAAAAGGCAAACTCTAGGATCAAATAATTATTATTGCAACCTTTAAATATGGGCTCAAACGAATCCCGCCCGTCAAATAATTTTGGACCATATTTATATTCTTTTTATTATATTTTTCTTTCGTAATCAGGTTGTGCAATAAAATGTGTTCTACTTGTATTTCTACTCACCTTGGTCCAGACTGCCGAAACCGAAAAATCTGCATTCATCGCCAACGTGAGGCTCCCCAAGACAAGCTGGTTGTACGTTAGCTCCTAGCTTCAGTGGGCGCATCCAGTACTGTAAGATATTCAAGTTTAGTCCAAACTACTTGGGAAAAACTACGTTTCATACAATAGAATTGTAAGACATTTTCACCAATTAATAACATTTTAACTATTTTCATCGTAAAATTCGAAAAAGAGGTAATTGACAAGAAGCCGTTTTTAAGCGCCATTTTTCTAAAATGGCGACGCGAGGTGGCAATGTGAAAATTCGCTTAGAGCACATCGAAATCTATGATACCACCAATTTACTAAATTCCCGGGAAACTTTCCAGGTAACCCCTCTTTTTGAGCACCAAATGATTGGACTATAGTGGGGGGGGGGGGGGGGGTATTCGTGTCAGTCATTATGCCCTGTCCACTCGCTAGCTCGCTTGATCAACGCTGCGTTGGACGCTTAGGGTTTGGAAGGAAGTCAAGTACAGTAGCTTGATGAGAAATTGAGTTTTCCAAATGGAGTTTAAACTTACCAGAACCGCAATATTGTTATCGTCGTCTCCAGCCGTGTATCGAGGGTGGACTTGGATGTCAGCGACACGGTACTGCAAACGGGATCTATCACTCAGGTCCCATGCTCCAGCTATCACGGTTATATCGCGGGCCGAAGTTCTGTGAAGTTAAGTACGTTACGTAAGAAACAGTCAAAGTTCAGTGAGTAATTTTATGCAATTCTACAATGAATTTTCAAAAGGGAAAGAAATGTGACGTACCATAAAAACTGATTCCACTCATCTGAGTCCTGTGATCTCACCCTTAAGCGCACGTCGAGACGACACGCACGCCAAAACACAAAACGCATTGGAAATGCCTTCTTGTGCATTTTATTTCTTTCAAACACTCACGAAAAAAATAAGACGCACGAGATTACATTCCCCCTTTTGAAAATTCATTGCAATTCTAGTTGTTGCCCCACGACTTGGTTTTCGTCGATAACGAGAACCGGACATTTTTCCGGAATAATAGTTGCCTTTGTGCTATAATATTCCAGACTATTTATAGACGTACCTGTCCTAATTTTCATCTAGGTCCGTTGAGCCGTGTTTTGGCGTGATTAAGAGCCCTATCCTTGACAATCCTTGATTTTCTTGTAGCCCGTGAAGTTTCGAACACTATTGTGGCTCGTGTGTTGAAGATATTTTAACGAAAATAAAAACAAATATAAGCTTTATCCCTTAAAATTTAAGCCAACAGAGCAAATATTAATTAACTCAAGACATAACTGATTAAAAAAATAATTAGTAACGCACGTTTCGTAAAATGACCAATTCCAGTCAACTTTCGATCATTTTTTCTATGAAATAACAAAGTCTAACATATTTCCAAAAATGCAATTATAATAATCACAGTTTTAAAATTTAAGTGAATAGAGAAAAATACAGCATGTTAGTTCAATATTTTTGAAAAAAGACGGTCTAAAAAACGCGTACTTTTCCCAATATTACGCTTGTTATTTCTGCTAAAGTAAGGAGTTTACAATAAAAATACACCTACTTAATTAAAGTTTAAGTTTTTATTAAATAAATACAACGAAGAAAATAGTCTAATAGCATTGACTTTTTTTAATACGAAATTTTTTAAAATCATACCTTAACGCACTTATAATCATATCGATCGAAGCAGCGACTCTCAAACCGCGCTGAGCGCTTATGGAGGGAGGACGTATCGCTCCTCGTCGCGCGCGCTATTACTTATACTATATAAAGATACATTCACGCGAACTTCATGAATTATATCGCTAAATCTTGGAAAGGCCTCTTAAGTAACAACATCTATCTATTTGGACCTGTGTTTATTTATTTATCCAATGGAGTCTATTCTAAAAATGTGATGCGTAACAACGATAAAGGAAAACATAGTGAGGAAGCTTCATGTCCAAAAATTCAAAATTCAAAGATCGATGAATCCGGTTGAAATAAGACCCTATCACTCTCACTCGAGAGTCTGGTGTCCCAACAGTAAAAACATTAGATCATGTTGATCAATGTTCACATTAATCTTCATAAGTATGTATGTACCTATGTGTAGGTTATAACTTATAACTTGTTGTATACACATGTTTATATTTATATAGTATATAATGATTTAAAAATATGTCGTAAATTAAAAAAAACGCGAACTATATGTTCGACCGAGGTTATCAATAAAGTGAAGTCGTATTACTTGATCTTCACGATACTGGCTCGCCTAGTGTGAAGATCGCTGACAAGTTCTACCTCTGCTAAAATAATAACAGCTATAGACATAAGAACCTACCTACTTGCTACCTATTGTTTTCTGTGTACCTTGTTCTAAGTTTTTGGCTACAAATAAATATTTTTCATTTTCATTTTCATTACCCGTGTACACAATCAGCCACAGTGACTGCCGCTCGGGGATGCACGAGTGTGGCATAGCAGAGGATGTTCTGTCTTCTCTTCGTCAGGACTACGAGAGCCATCCAAGGGTGAGAGCCGTTTGCTGCATCGCCCAGTTGCTTATCTGGTAAGATTTAAAAACAAATCTTTAATGGACTCACATATCTAGGTTTTTTCTTTTTTTTTCTTTTATTATTATCATCAGCATTGGCTATTACATCTATTTCAGATTGTTTAAACAGTGTCTGTTCTGTCCTAACTCCTAGTACCTACCTACCTAGTACACAAAACAACGATCACCACCTTTAATTACTGTTTAAGAGGCCTGCGGAAGGTACAAAATAATAAATACCTATTCTTTTTTTTTAATACTACTAAAGTGGTAACCAAGCGTACGGCCCACTTGATGGTCAGCGGTTACCGTAGCCTATGTACGCATGCAACATCATAGATATCACTTTCGTGTTACCACCCTGAGACGTTAGATGGTAAGTCTCATGTGCCTGTAATTTCACCGGAAACCATACCCTTCGAACCGGAACACAGCAATGCGAGCATTACTGCTTGGCGGCAGAAATAGGTATGGTGGTAGTCCTTCCCCTGACGAGCTCTATCACAAAGAACTCTACTACTCTTATTCTAATTTCGTTCTGTCTGGAGTCTAAAAAATAAATTGACAATTTTTTTCGTTTTACTTAGGATTTCTGTCATAAAGATGAGCTAACTCAAAATGTAATAAGAAGGAAAACTTTTGTGGGTAGATACAACATATTGAACTTACTTTTGTCCTTAGCCTTTATTGCTACAGCCTTTCCACAACCTCCAAACAGCTGGTCCTCTTCGAAAAATTCATCGCCGATTTCTTCACTATCCACAGGTATTGTACCTAAAAATTCTTTGCTATCATCAATTCTCTTAGTAGTAGTCTTTCTAGAATTTTTTGTATGAACTCTACTTCTATTTCTAAATAAGTTAAGCAGTTTGAAACCTTGCAGCACATGGAAATCTGGGTTCGATTGGAAGTTGATAGTATGGCTTTCCGCATCCAAAGTCACTTCATCAGAAACAGTCGTGAACTTCACGGGTTTTCGTTTTTGCTTATTGACTGCTGAAACCAATTAGAATTCTCCTTTATCATTTAGCATTAAACAATAATCTGCGGTTTACACTGCATTACTTTAAGATTCATAAAGTAGGTACTACTTACACACATCATTATTTACCTTTTCTAGGGTCAATAGTAGAATAACCGAAAGAGTCGTCTTCAACATCATCTTCTTCATAATCTGCAGGTTCAGAAGCACCATCGTATGAAAATCCAGTATTACTATTAGAAAACCAACTTGACGGTGACTTAGCGTGATCTGAATACAAACCTATTAAACCAGGTCTAGGCAGTTCTGATCCATACTCTCCATAATCATCACTGTCGTAATTGTAACTTGGTGTTACGATTTTGCTGTTGAACTGAGTTTGAAATTTAGAATTCTTGATATTCCAGTATGGGTCGACATTATCGTCTTCATCTGGTGTTACAATTTTAGGGGTAGCTGCACCGTGATTTTTTTGATGCTGCGGAAATTTGCGGAGCAAAAGAAAGTTTCTCTGGTTCAATACTTTGTCATCCTCGGATCTTTTGTGTCTAACTTTCTTATTAGTTGCACCAGGGAAATAAATTGATGAATGATCATTAGTTTTGGGTATTGGTTGGATTGGAAGTATACAGCAAACTGTTTCGTGAATGTCAGGTTCTTGGTTCCTGTAATTAATAATACCAGTGCCAACAAATTAGTGGGCTAAGATTGTCATTGAAATTCATATAGGTTACCTACATATATATCACCTTACCAGCCAGTGTAGATAGCTCCATTACTTTGATAACATTCCTTCTTTTTAATGTAAGTGCAAATACTTTGAGCTTCTTTATCTTTAGTATTAGATGATATTTTATCATCTTTCAACAATATATTACCATTCAAGCCATTTTCAGTCTTCTTAGTAGACTCAACTATTTCAGTTGAATTTATGATCCCATATTTCTCATTCATAGGAAAGTTGAATACGAATTGATCATCTATTTGGTCAATTTCAATGTTTTCCTTGACTTTGTTACCATAAAAACCACTCGTTGGCCAAACAATTTTGTCATTTGTGTGGTCGTATAATCTCTGTTTCTCATTTCTATAACTGGAAGGTTTCGTCAATTTATTTGTGAATAAATCATTATCTCTGAAAACTATTTTTGCACTTTCATCGTTATCAAAATCACCCAACTCTTCGATTTTCGGTTCTGCCGGCTGCACGTTCCTGAAGTTGTTCAATTTATTGTTTAACCACCAAAACTCACCGTTTATTTGACCGTGCACTGAATTTACTATTAAAACGATGAATAAACTTGCAGTGAGCATTTTGGCACGCGTGGTTCCACCAGATGCGTTTGTGAAAGAGATTGCAGGATGTTGCACTGCTCGATAATAATCGCGTGATTTCGCTAAAACTGGACTATTATTCGTGAACAATGTGATGATTTGTGGCGATCAGGACACAATGCACGTCCTATGAGAATAATTTGTGGTCGAATACTGAACGATGCAGCGATGTTTAGTTTAAGTACTTTGTTTTTAGGTCAATCTGGTAGAGTCAGATAGTTAAGATTTTCAATCGAGTAGGTACTTCATAAGCATAATTCATTGTAAGTAGGTACAAACTTATATTTACGTTGACTGCTTGGTAAAATGGTTAGGTAAGTAAGGAGGTACCTACATCATTTAGGTTTAAGGATGCTTAAAAAGTCTGAAACTTTTGTTCAGAGGAGCGACTTATTTTGACGTGACGCAGGTCTGTTCTGATACGATTCTATTGGTTGACGCTGGTCAGCTCTGCTCTGCTTCGTTAATGATCGCCTTTATGTGTTCAATGCAAAGTATAGTAATAATAATAACGTTTATTCACCAAAAATGTGGCTGCCTATAATTGGAGAAACACGTAGATGTAAGTCTAGAAAATGTTATTTTAAACATATACGAGTACCTATTGTGATTTTTTCGTTGGTTGTCATAAATTAAATAAATAAAAATGTACAATGTATCAATAACAAAAGTATATTACGTTGATTTAATTTTAGAAGCTGCTCTATTACTGTCTGTAATTTAAGTACCTATATTAGGGCAGAATAGAAAGGGTTTATTTTATGTGCTGTCGGTACCTCGGGATGCGGACATACATATTTTTGCTGTGGGTATTCCAGTAAAGCTTCGTTTAGTCATTCATTACTAAAGATCATCGAATTTCGCCTTGACCTGATTGTAATGATTCACTATAGTATTTCTAAACTTATTTATGATTTGCCGAGTAGTTAGGTATGTAAATTATGTAATTAAATAGACGAAGACGTAATGTTATGAAGAACTTACAATATATATATATTTTAAATATTAAACAGGTTAAATCAAATTGAGTCATATCACAGAACATGAAGTGTAACAACATAGTATACTACGATATAACCTACATAATTACAAGGTTTTATTTAGGGGTAATACGTACCCAATATAGTTATGTCTCGTTGAAGTTCAATCCAATTCAATTTAAATATTTTTGGATCAAAAAAATATTTTTCTCAAAACAGTCAAACACAATATCTTATGAAATGTAAAAAATGCATTTAAATAGGAGTTCGTTCGTTCGTTCGTATGAGTCAGTGGCCAACTCTGGTGACAGAGTTTCTAGGCCGCCCGAAGGCCTCTGTCATGGCCTCACAACTTTGAAAAAACCCGGGACCGACTGCTTAACGGGCCCTCCGAAGCACGGGGATAGGAACGTAAATAGGAGTGCTAATAATTACGTAACCTAACACTGACTTATTTTCATTTTATTTTATACGAAGAGACAGAACCGACCGATCACTCATTTTCAATAAAAGTTAAGCCACGAAATTAGATTACAGTCAATAATCCCGAGGGAAGCGGAACTTGGAAGAGTCGCCTCTTCTAAAAACTTTGTGCAGTTGCCAAATTGATTTCGATCGAAACTGCGGAGTTGGTTTAGAATCGGTAACTTTGTTTACAGCGTAGCACGGAAAACGTGATATTTATCCGGACTCTTGATATTGTCAGATAAATACAGGGTCTTTCATTATCAACCTGACAAACATAAGGAATAGGTGTCACACATAGAACCCCCTATGACCGCTACGGGGCGCGCGTGCTCGAATATTTTATTATTACGCGATTTCCAAAAGGATAACTAATAATTGACCAGGAAAACGTATTCGATTTACTAGAGATTTAAAAAAAAAAGGTGCATGTATTTTTTTATGTGTGGAACCTATTCCTTAAGTTTGTCAAGTTGATAATGAAAGACCCTATATATTTTTGATTTGGTATAACGTTTTTTTTTCAAATTTAAGAAAAAGCCTTCTTTCTTGTTTTTTACTCAACACAGGTACACTGTTGATAATGTGTTAGGAGCCGAATCGGACGAAACATTTTCGGTGAGAGTGTCGCTTTTCCTGATAGACTATCTGAAAATATATTTCCATCCATCCGCCAGCAGGTATTAATTTTTGTAGCAACATTCACTGATAAAAACCTTGCAACAACAAAAATATAAAAAAAAATCTATGAAAAAAAGTCTCATAAAGGTATCCAAAATTTTATGACTCTATTTCCATACTTCAATATACGAACAGCGCAATAAAAATAAAAACTCGAAATGCGAGAAAGGGTTTGTTTACGTTCATTCGCCAAGCAATTAGAATGCAAAGCAACGGTGGTTCGATTAACTTTTTTAGGTCCGCGAAGGGAAATTGCAATCGAAAACCGCCCTATTTCCAAACGGGTTTCTTGGGTAACTGTTTATCTAACTTGTAAGATTAGTTGGAAAAACCTTGGGTTTGTGTTTCTTGCCTGGTTTTGATTTAGCTTAGTAGGAACTTAATTTATGTTGATACCTAAAAACATTGTAAGTAGTTACAATGCTTTAAAATTTACCTACAATGAAAACACTATTCAAATTCGTCCACACAAAATTACATTGCTTTTTAGAGAGTTTATAGTTTTACCGTTGCGGAATTGTACTGCATTTTAACTTGAAAATAAGCAATTTTGTACTAAAGCTATTGTGTATTACTTCGCTATACATTGTTTCGGTTTGAATTATAATTGTTAGCGTGAGCAACTTCTGGATTATACCTATGGGAGATATCACGGTTTACTTTGTACTGTTTTCGGGTTAATTTACATTTAACATCAATGAATATCGCATGCCTCTAGCTTAACTCAGATTTTTGAAAATGTTTATTGTGTCAATAAGCGAAGAGCAATAAAGCTACGACACGCCCGACCACAAGTTGGGCGACACTGCAATTTTAACCATCATGTTTTTAATATCTGCGTGAAATTGCGCGTTCGTTAATACAGTACCTACCCTTCAAAGCTAAACACAGTAATGCTAGCACACTATTGCTTGGGCTTGGAGGCAAAATATTAGGCACTGGGTTGGTACCCACCAGGACGAACTCTTGCTGTAGAGCCAACTTACGGGAAAATGTAATGACTGACCACAAAGCAAACAGCAAAAATGTTTTCTCCGTAAACGTCTCATATTTGCTGAGTGCTATTTATCGAATACAAACTGTTGTTAAAGGAAAACCTACCTTACAGAATACAAGACTTTCTTCAAAAGCTTTGCATGTGCACTAAAACGTTTGAGAAACTTTCCTAATATGAATTTTATTGTGCAAACCATATTTTATTCATTCCTTTAAACTTTGTAGCGTGTGAAAATTCGTTTGGAACAGAAACAATGCTTTGAGAGGCTCTCGAATACGAAACAGAGCGTCGAAGTGAGAGAGATTTGTGCTGGCGTCGTGAGAATGAGCCCAAAATGGCTGGCAGAACCGAGACAACACACACTATTACCAGTATTGCAGCTTTAGGAAGTTAACGATTTTGTAAAATAATCTACACACGTCAGCAGGAGATTTGTTTGTGTTAGTGACCATTAGGCCTAATCATTTATTAACCACCGGAGAAGAAAATCCGAGTTTAATATTTTTTGCTCACAAGACTACTCGTTGAAGTTCTGGGGTGGATTTTGTTAATAGTTCATATCGTTTCGTTGTTTTGAAATGGTGTACTCCACTCCTTAAATGTCTAAAGTAAAGAATGTTCCTGCGAACGATTGGCAAGACTATTTGAACGTATTTTTTAGTAAAACTTTAATATCTTTATTAAACAAAATAAAATATGTACATAATTACATTACATTACAAAACATACTAAATACATAATGAAACAGTTGAGCCATCTAAAGACCGTTACAAATTTCATTTTTTAGTACCTTGATGGACTTTGAATACCTGACTTAAACAACTGGGTAGTCAAATACTGTGTCATGACTATAGGAAGGATACTTTATAGCCGATAGCCCATCGGGCACAGTTCCAGAATCAACGGCTTGAGAACTGCGCGTAATTCTTGCTTTTTTTGAATAATTTCCTGGTAACGTAATAAAGTAAGTTCGTATGAGTCAGTGGCCAACTCTGGTGACAGAGTTTTTAGGCCGCCCGAAGGCCTCTGTCATGGCCTAACAACTTTGAAAAAGCCAGGACCGACTGCAGCGCTCAGTTGAAAATGCCACTGGCGGTCACCCATCCAAATGATGACTACGCGGAACAGTCATTAACTTCGTTGATCTGTTCGGAACAACTTAGCCAGCCTCGTCACGAGCGCTACGGTAACGTCATGATAAAGCGCTTTGCATGTTAATTCGTATGGTTTTTTTTCTAATAGGAATAAAAAAAAAATCCGTTTACAGATATCTTCAACATAAAAAAAGTAAATTGTTTTTTCATTTCAGAGTTACTTCTTAGAAGTTATTTCATTGAAAGTGTAGTTTATCCAATTGTTCCGTGTAAGTGAAACTAAGAATCACTTACATATTTCAGCAATTTGCTATTTAAATTCAGTGCAGGCGTTGCCTACATAATTATACATAAAAATATGCTTATGCATCGTTTGACTCTACAACTAGAACCGGTGAATGATTCTTTACTTTGCAAACAGCTTTAAACTGTCTGAAAATAAAGTTGCAAATGGTTTGGGTTTTGAAGGCTTTTTGGCAAATCCCATTCTGATGTGAGGCACTAAAGGGAGCGCTTTATAGCGTCCGCGGTCCGCCGCTGAACATTCACAGGTCTATTTGACATTCAACGGGAGGCAGGTCTACAGAAAAATCTACATTTTAAATGGCTTTCACAATATGGCAACAGCTTCTTCATAAATATAGCTGGTGTAGTTTTAAAATAAGCAGTTCTGAATAAGCATAAAAGGAATATTTAAGCAGAGATCCTTTACGTACGTGGCTATTTTATTGTACAGTCAGCAAAGAAAGTGGTTTATCACTTTTGACAAAAGTTTCTTTGAAACCCTATTACGTTAAAATGAATCTCAACGTCAGGGTGGTAGACCACATTATTTGCTGCACGTCTCTGCGTTGGCTGTTCGAGAAAAAAACTGATACATTTTGCACAGGATGCACTTTAAAGAATATCACACAATCCTTACCCCACGGATACGAGCACCTTATACAACGTTTTCTTCATGGTGTGACAAAAATATTTTTTTTTTATGAAAACGTTCATTTTTCCATACACTTCCGCAGAAAACACGTTTCGGGTCTCTATTAGCCGGGCTAGTCGTAAGGGAATTAACTTTTCGTTTTCAAACAATGCTAAGGAATATAATTTAAACTCTGGGTTTATATCTACCAAAGTGAATACACTCACATATGTTCACAAAGCCTCTAAGGTGAAGGTGCCAAAGAACTTGTTAAAAAGCTTTGTTGGTTCAGCAATTACTTACCTAATTAATTTTCAAAGCGCGGCGTCGTCGATGGCAAATGATGGCACAAAGAAACTGTTCGCTGCATCTGGTTTGTTTGAAACTAAATTATGCGCTCCGAGACTGTTATTTAAGTTTTAATCTGGTACTTGTGCAAATTCATGAAGGAAAACAGATCTACAAGTAATTATGATAAAGTAGAGTTTGTTTAGTGATTGTTGTCTACCTAATAACTTTAAAATTTACTACTACAAGTAAATAAATATAAAAATCAATGCCCGTAAATTAGCTACTACAGCCAAGAACGCCTGCTACGAAATATATCTCTTCTTACAAAAACATAAAAATATAAATAAAAATATCTACATCATAACGCTATTTTTAAATTTAAAATGGTAACTTTATATCGGTAACTCTTCTAACCTCTTTTATAATAAATAAGACCTAATAAAATTGGACTATATAGAGACTTTGAACATGACATGAAGTACGTAATTCTGAAAATGGCAATATTATTTTGTGTTTTCACATGTCATAGTAAATTTTCAAATCGTGTACGGAATTATTAATCAGACTATACTTTGTTTTCAGAACTCGATAGATTTTTATTATCTGTTAAAAAAAACTTTTAAATACTTGCATAGGAACTAAAAATCATTATTTTGATATTTTCCATTTACTAACTCTTAAACTAACAGAAGAACAAACATAAGTTCACATTATTCCGCCAATGATCACAGGTCGACCGTAGGCCGCGGAGGTGTGCCCCAAGGTTGCACTGGGGACCCATTATCGTGAAATACGTTCATTGGCAGGGTTCACAGAGAAACTTCGACCCCTAATTAAACTATACAAAGTGATATTTATTCGAATTAGTGTGTTATTAGCCGAGGTGGTTTAATTCCTGTATTACGGTATCTCGGTTACTTAGAAGGTGCGTTAAGAGTGGTAGAGTTCTTTGATAATGAGCTCGTTCTGGAAAGTACCACTGTACTAATTTCTGCCGCTAAGCAGTAATGCTTGCATCTGGTTCATAGCTGTATGCAGTATTAAAAAAAACTGCTCAATGTCCACGCGATATTCAGAATCATGACGTGAGTGCGTTTTTTTACCTCTGCTCACGACTAGTTAGTAGAAACATTTTAAGTAGTAGTTATACGGGGTCAGTAAACGGAGCATAAGGTTCCGCACACATAATAAATATACAATGTACCTACCTTTTCATACATTTCAGCCCAACTTAGAATAGAATAGAAAGTATAACTAATAATTGACCGTATTAAATTTATCAATACACAACATTACAAAAAGGTTGATGACATTTTTTATGTGTTACACCTAGGTATTCTTGAACGTTATGCGCTACCCTGTATAATATTATATAATGTTTCACTTGCATAATAAGGTGAGGAAGTTTTTCTAATAAAACAAATTTTATGTTGAGGATGTATGTAATAATATGAGTATTTGTAATTTTAAGACCACAGTTATTGTTCGCTGTGCGTCATTTAACATCATATATTCCACTGTAAACATTAAAAACAATAAACATAAAACACTAAAGTGACCGGATAATTATAGGCCTTAGATATCACTAAGTATAGTTCATTATATAATATAAGTATATTTACATGCTATAATATAAATTGTATAGGTATTATATATATATATATATATTGTTGTATTATGTATGTATGTTTCTTTTAAGTATTTATAAATATATTAATAATATATGTATGGTTTGGTTTATATATTTTATATATGTTATGTAAAATTTGTTAATTAAATGTAGATACTCGACAATGAACATATCTTACCTACTTCTTCAATCTGCGTTATTATTACAAAAAATAAATACTTAATTAATAACAATAATGCTGGACAATCCACACAGCATCATCTAGCCCCAAAGTAAGCTGCTGTTAAACAGAGCTGTATTATGGGTACTAGATGACTGATATATATTTAATACAATATACAATACATAGATAGATATTTTTTATTATATATAGAAAATACCCAGAACCCCCTAAGAACCCCCTAATTAGCATTTTTGTTAAAGTACATCCTACTATAATATTTTTTAATATTTGAACGGCTATTTATCACTTGTTTTTGTCGTTTATGTTGACATTCATACAATTAAAATAATTTTTAGACATATTATTATTTTTATTACTTATTATAGCTTAAAATCCAGTAAATTGCTATAAATTCAATCTTTATTTATGACTAGCACATAAACGTTTATTTTTCTTAGATATGTACTTAATATTAAAGCCAAAGTACCTAATGAAAAAATTATAACTAATTTTATACGTACTAGTGGTCTCCTAGTTACTTAGCACAAGTTTACTTTTTATGTTAACTTCTTTTTCCCACTGCGTTCTCTAAGAGTTGAATTCCGGAATTTCCTTAGTGGACCGCTACACAAAAAAGGACACACCCTGAAAATTTCAGGCCTCTAGGACTTATCGTTAGGCTAAATCGCCTCCTGATCAGAGTCTAAGTAGCTAAATGTAATGTCCAACAGCGCAAAACGTCTAATGAGCAGTAAGCCTAATTAGCAAAATGTCCAACTATCAGATGGTCTGTATAGCAGAACATCTATTTAGCTAATCGTGATTTTTAAAATGTATACACTCATCAGTAGTAACGAAAGAGTTCAGAAAAAAATATAATTGATCTTAGCTGTAGGCTGAACGGCTATTTACCACTAAATAGCTAGGGTTCAGCTAAGATCATTATTATAATTACGTACTTCTAAAACTCATAGTTGAGATATAATAAATGACAAAAACAATAATTAATTGTTTGACTTATTAAATTGTTTTTGTCATAAATTATTACGAGTTCATGGTCATTCAGGTTATTTAGTTTTTAAGCTATCCCACGGAAACAGTCAATTTATCTGGGATAAAAAGTAGTTGTGTTATTCCAGAACATAAACCATCTGCACTCCGAATTTCATTACAATCGGCTAAGTCATCACGGATATACGTGGTAACAAATATTCACACACATACATACGCACACTTTTGCAGTTGTTATACTAGTAGGATTATTACTACGACTCGCCCCGGAAGCTATATATATTTTTTTGTCTTCAGTGCCTAAGCTAACTGGGCTGGTACTGGTATTGTCATTTGCGATCACACGAATGCTAAATGTCAATTACCTATGCGAGTTCTTCAGTTCTTCAACCTTGCCCGATGGCAGTTTTTTAGTACCTTGCTATTTTACTGGACCATTCATCTTGACCAAAGTTTGGGCCATGAAATTTTATCTTTCCACAAAAAACCAAACACTTTCTTGTACGCTTGCCTGTACTCCTTAGACATTACAACATAAATGATCGGATTACTGCATACCGTTAAATAAAGAAGCATATAACCCATCATGTTCCCGTAAATACCCATTGAGAAGTCTACACTCACTGTCTTTGCAATCATGATCGGGAGGTGGCAAGCAAAGAAGGATATCATAACAGCCATTATCATAGTCTGTAGTCTTTTGTCTCGCCTTGTTGGAGTTTTGGAAATTCTTCTCTGTCTCAGCCTAAACGTAGCATTAAAGTTCTTTTTGAAAGTTGTAAGCACACCGCTTGTGTTTGTTTCAACATCGTCACAGTTATCTTCTTCTTGAGTAGTTTCAGAAGATGTGGGTTCTCTTGTAGACTCTTCTTGATTTCTGCTGGTACTCTGTACATTCGAGCTTGTAGGTTTGGGTCTAGAAGTTTTAGAAGCAGACTTCTTTACAATAATCATTATTCGAGTGTAACACGCGATGATGAAGAAGCACGGGAAAACGAACCCCGCAACCACTACTACAGTTTTCGAACTATTGCCGTTTTTGTCAGGAATAACGGTACAGAACCCTACTTTTGGGTCTAAGCTGAAACGTCCCCATACTTCGAACAGTATCGGCACAATCATACTAAAAGCACCAACCCATATTGCGACGATCATTATTATGAGGTTTCTTGTTTGATACAATCTGAAAGGTAAAAAGTAGATACATTTATAAAATAAATTACCTTAAAAACACATCAAATAGATTAGTCATCTCGTACCTTTCTCGTACAGATAACATGGATGCAATAGGTATTGTTGAAAATTGATTTGAAAAGTGAGAGGTTTCGGGCTTGATTCCAGTAGGACACATGTTTGCAAGATCTAAATGTTCTGAGCCTGGGTGTTACGGTACCCTAGTATGTAGTATGTAGTCCATGTAGTTTCTGAGGCTAGTGTGGAGTCAGGACTCTGACTGTTGGGTTTAGTTATGCTCTCTATATCAGGATACTCTTATTAAATAGTGCTATTTGCTGACAGAGCAAATTAGAGGATATTATGGTGTAAGGGCCGAACTCTTAAACACGGTGCGATGTTGCAGCGCCAAAATTAGCGACGCTGCTCATCTGTTAGGTTTCAATCGCTAATTTGGGTTGTACAACGTGGTATCACGTTCATGTATTCCAGCTCTTTACGAAGGATAAGATAATTAAGCTAAAGTGCACAAACTTACTTGGGATAATGTAAAGGATGCGACACCATCACATATCGATTTATCGTGATTGCTACAATAGTAAACACCGAAGTAGCATTCAGAGTGTAGTTTAGAACTGGGAACAATAGACACATCAGCTTCCCCGTCGTCCAAGACTTTTTCAAAAACATAGAAATTGTTACGGGTAATATAATACAAGCAAACAGAAGATCTGAGACGGATAGGTTGATTATGAAAATTGCAGTCGCGTTACGAATCTGAAAAATAAATTATTAAGTACATATTAATTATAGATATAGGGGCACACGAATTTAGATATTACGAGCTGACCCACGCGGCTTCACCCGCGTTTTTATACTATTAGTTTTTATGCTATCTTACAGAAACAGTACATTTTTTCGGAATATATAATAGCCTATGTGTTATTCCAGGACTTAAGCCATCTATAGGTAAAGTCACAGAACAGGTGGGTAAAGTCGTCACGGAGATACGTAGTAACAAACATACACACACACTCACACTTTTTCATTTATAATATAAGTAGGATGTTCTTCTAAACCGTATTCTAAATCATCGGAAACTAGTTCATGAGAGCAGAGAGAGGTGGTATTGATGGGGATTAGCTTATTGACCAAAAAACTGGCTAACTTGACGTTTATCTGCCCGACTAGTTTACGCACAGAGGATTTTTATACGAAATCGTTGAAAAAATTACAGTTTTCATTGAACAAAATGTTATATTTATATACTTTTTCACAGAGAAAACAGTTGTCTACGGTGCTTATGCTAGAGACTGGAGACACTTGTAATGAAGTTAATCTACTGGACTAGGCTATTCTAGTGGTACTTACTTTTCTATAGTTCGATAAAGCAATAATAGTGATTATGTTTCCAGGTATACCGACGATCATGAAGATAAAACTGCATGCAGCACAAAACTGCAGCAAAGCAACCGGGTAATCTATGAACAGTAGTATATCAGCCAACTCTTCGTCTGTCTTGTATTCGTTCAGGCCTTTGTAGCACTCACTATAATTGCGCGCACTTGATAAATTTAGCAGTTTTGAATGAACCAAAGTTCCATTTAGAAAATCGCATGCCATTATATAATTTAATTTAGCGACCGTCAATGCTTGCAAATTTTACAGAACTAATAAACTGTACATTCAATACAGTACAGTACTACTAAAGGTAGATTGTGGTTTTGTGTTTTTTCCTGATGATTCAAATTGTTGTGAGCGGGTTTGCACAGGGATAGCACTAAATACATCACAGTTTGAAGTGATGCGCGTTGTTGAATACGTGTTGGAATAATTTTCCCAAATATTTCTCAAAACAAATACGTTAGTCAAACTAGAAAACAAACAAACAAAACGAGCTATACGTAGCTTTTGTCGTTACATCAGCAATGACATTTTCCTGATTGGTTGAGTAGGTATTTGTCATGTTTATTTTATTTTATTTTATATATTAAGGACACCCAACACAGGATAACACCATACACACAAAAATCTATTCCAAAGGTTTTACACTCTAGTGTTCCCATAATTATAGGGCATCACAGCATGCGCAATAGTAGCAACAAGACAAAAACTTAATTAAAATCTAAAATGTTTATAGTGATCCTGTTGCTTCAATTCAATATCCTTTAGCTAAAGCATAGTTTCGTTTCAATCTATTTCCTAATAAGTACTGGTTTTAAATTAGAAAGTTTAATTTTTTTTGTTTGTTTGTAGTACCTACGGATAATATGGGTTCCGGTGAAATTACAGGCACATGAGACTTTCGAGTATATCTCAGGGTGTCAACGGTCACCGATATCTCTGATGTTGCAAGCAGGCTACTGTAACCGCTTACCATCAAATGGGCCGTACGCTTGGTTGCCACTTCAGTGGTATCTGTCAAAAACAATTTTCACGCTGTTAACGTTTGAGACAGATAGTTTCAATTTGAATTTTTGTTTTTTTTTTAATCATTATGAAATTTTCATACACACCACGCGAGTGAAGCCACGGGTACTTAGTAGATAAACTGTATAAATATGAAAGTATCACGAGACAAAACCTTTTATATGTATAGACATTACTTTAGTACAAGAGCATTTGTTTGGCTTTAGTCTGCTGTGCCCCGGGATCGTATAATCCCTCAAAAGAGCCTTTGGTCGACTTAATGCAACTTTTACAAAGGAAATGGAACATGTAACTCTCTGAAAGTGGAAAAGTCCCACAGCTCGACGGCGGATGACGTGTCGTCCTCAAACAGAATCTTTCAATACTAAGTAAACTGTAAACTTCATTATAAAATCAGATGTCTTCGGGACTGCTTAGGTTGCAGTACCTATACAGGATGTAAAAAGACGACTATACTGTAAATGAAGGGCACCCGGAAGGCTGTTTTTTTTTGCTTTGGTTTTCCAAAGCAAAAAAACAGCCTTCCGAAAAATAACTTCCTACTTATAGCAGGAGAAAATAAGACTTTAATTTATTTTGACACCCAGCAATGTAAGTCGTGTGAAGCGACAGCGCGATTGCGAGATTCGATTTGAAATTGAAATTGAGATTGTTCGTGCTGTACATTGTTGTTTTTTTAATTTAATTTTGTTTTTTTGCTTTTAAAATTACTAATGAGATAATTAGTTAGATGTGGTCTTATTATGTTGTACTATGGGTATGTAACTAGATAAGAAATCAAAAAACTGAGCTAAATCAACATTATTTTTTGCGTTTTTTTTTCGCTAAATGTTTTGATAATAGTATCTAGTCTTTTTAAACCCTGTATATTTTTGAAACTGAGATAAAATCTGTAGGCATTCTATAAAATACAATTTTCGGTTGAAAAACTGGGTAACACTGACAAAAAATAGCCAGTATTTTTTACTTGTAGTATCCATTAGTGTAGTGAACTCGGAGACATAATATTAGTCACTGCTCTTACTTTAAATGAGTTCTCAGAAGCAGTCTCTTCTGTAGTAGCATCATAGAAGAGTAGTAGAGTTCTTTGTGATAGAACTCGTCCGGGGCAGTACTACCACTATACCTATTTCTGCCGCAAAGCAGTAATGCTCGCATTGCTGTGTTTCGGTGTGAAGGTTATGGTTTCTGGTGAAATTACTGACACATGACGCTTTCGATCTATGCCTCAAGGTGGCAACCCGCGAGTGATATTTCTGGTATTGCAAGCGTCCATAAGCTGCGGTAACCACTTACCATCTTGTGGGCCGTACGCTTGGTTGCCTAAAAACTCTGTCGCCAGATAGCATACGACTCACTTTTTTTGCATTTATTTTGTAAAACAAAACTGAAAACTCATCCGCTGCATTGGGATTATGGGAAGAGCTGATAGATTTGTTGTTAGAAGCAAAAAGGAGTGAGTCCGTAGTCCATTCGGATGCATTCGACCGGCACGGATTACTGCGGTGTGTAAGTCGACGTGTATTCTATTATGGATACTGCATTTGCTTGCAATTGCATGATTTTTTAAGTGAAGTGTTGCTAAGAAAAAGTTTTTCGTGTGGTATTTTAATTTAAGACAGACCACATATAATACAACTCTAATAAAATTTGCACAATTTTCAAACATCCAAATACCTACGCCGCCGACCACACCAACTTAGTTTATTCTTAGTCATATATTTGTTCAAACTTTTGGATCACTCTCTTAGTTACGTCGAGTGGCATAATTACAAAACAAAAAAAAGTTTATGAATTTCTTACATGTTTTATGATCTAGGTTTGCTGTTCTGCTTCCATTCTATTTTCATTTAATTTAAAACGAGCTGACCCGCGCGGCTTCACCTGCGTTTTTTGCTGTTTTTTATGCAATTCTACAGGAACAGTACCTTTTTCCAAAATAAAAAGTAGCATACGTGTTATTCCAAATTTCATCACAATCGGTAAAGTCTATACGGTGATACGAGGTTACAAACATTCACACACACACCCACAGACAGACTTTCGCATTTAAATTATTAGAAGGATAAGAAAACTAAGTAAAATAGTTTATTAGGTAGGTAAGTCTATTATTTTAATTAAATATATAAAAAAAACTGTTTATTTAATATCGACACGAGGCTACAATGGCTACTCAAAACTGAATGCAATTCTTACTTACCTATAATGCCATTAATGACTTGCCCACTGCCACTTCAACGAGCTTACTTTCTTATTAAATTAGTGTGATTGCAGTTACCGTTACCAGAAACACCCACTGTTTACAGTGTACCGGTACAGAGTGCATCAGAGGATTCTACAGGGATTATGTAAACGAACCAGCAGCGACGCCCTGAGCCGGTTAGTGGCTCTTTAGTCCTTTACCTTGCCAGCGAGCGCAACTTGCTGACGATTAGTGGTAAACCGATGGTAAACAATGACGTCCAGTAGCTCAGACAAATAAATTGTCTAATAATTTTTACGCCTGTCTCGATTTCTAACAATGATTAACTTTATTATTCTGTCTGGGTATTTGTTATTTGGGTTAGTGGTATTTTCTATGTATAATAAAAAATATCTATGTATTGTATTGTATAAGTATATCAGTCATCTAGTACCCATAATACAAGCTCTGCTTAGCTTGGGGTTAAATGATGCTGTGTATCTAGATTTAGCCCTATTGTAGAAAACTTAAGTAGATTTGTTTAGACTTATCTTATACCTATATGATTGTTACTTTGATTGTTCTTTCTAAAGTGGGTTTCAATAAATGCACTTCTTCCTTTTCTTTCTTCCGTGTGGGTTTAAAAAAAGGTGTCATTTTTGTAACCAGAAATCTATGTATGGAAATGGAACTACTTCACATCTTACATTATAAATCATACAATTGTTTTTACAATGCTACAAGTTTTCATAAAAACATAAACGTTACCGGTATTGTTTACCGTTTACAACATTAACTAAATCCCGGATTTGTAGCAAAATCTTGCGGATTTCCTTTGGTATTGGCGAGAATTTATAGAGTGTGAAAATTCAGTGTCTCGCCGGATCGGTGTGAAATGACAAACGTGACCGGAGTGCGCGATGGAGGCTGTGTACTGAGGACTCGAGGGAACACCGTTGCTCGTAATTTTAGCTGCAATTTTGAGTTTTGATTGAAGATGAAAATAGGGGTGATAACTCCACGTGTTCTGTCTGTCTCGTGTCGTATACGTTGATCTCAGTAGCTCTGACTAAACGCAAAGCAAATAACTAAAATCTAGATTAGATCAGATTTAATTATAAATCCCGCCTGTGTGAATATAACCATATTCGTTAGTTAATCATCTATTTGTGAATGCGACTGTACCTACCTGCAAAGTGGATTTGCTTACCTAGCTAGACAGTAATATTTGTCACAAACTCATAATGAGACAACAAGAAGGTACTTAGCTCCAACCGTTTGTACAAGGTTTGAGTTTGAGGAATCAAAGTTTGTTCATTATACTTAGTTATCAAAATGGCCTAAGCCTTTTTAAAAATACAAACTTCTTCCTTTCATAAGGGACACTACATAAGATACTACGCTATATGCGAATATACCCTCAAAGTTTCAAGTTTCTGGGTCTAGCCTATGGCTCTGCGTTATAGGTCTAAGGAATGCATTTGGGAATCTATTTAATCGGCATTAGAATGAACCCAATTATGTTATATAAAAGAACCGAAACAAAAAGTGTTGTTTCACCAATTTAATTCAAATAATAATAACTTATTATAATTTAAATTCTGTGAATAAGATTTAAATGTTAATAAACCACAAACAACAAACACCAACAAATAACGAAAGGTCCACATTAAGCTGCGTTATTGTGGTCCATAAAAGGGTCTAAGGGTGTGGTGTCCTAACTTGTCCCATGAGGGGCATAATTTATGCCGGCGGCACATATTCGTCGCTGTCCTGAGATGTTCCGTCTGAAATATAGAGCTAGGAGACGCCCTTGTCCTAAAAGTGGAAGAGTAATGGCTGGCACATTTTGGTCGTTTAAACTTCATAATGGACTGAGATTTCTTTGTTCGTGAACGAAGGTGCCACTCGAGAGCGCTTGATCTACTTGATTTAACCGATCAAGTCAAACAGCATTGGTCATCGGTCATAGCATGTGTGTGCGTCCGTGCCTTAGAGAGCGCGCGAAGCCGTTGATTCTGGCCATAACAGTCATCAAGTCACGACGAAGGTTGCCTTTGAACTACAGCACTAAGATTCGCAGTGATTTAAACGATCTTTAAACATTTGCATTTACGTACTGATTGTATAAGCCCCATATAACAAGGCCCTACTCTTTTTCTACCGATCTCAGCGATTTCGATTAAGTAATACTTTCTTTTAATTATGTGCTCGACTGAGTAAAGAAACTTTACAAACATCGTGGTTAGTTCAGAGTTGGTCTTCCACTCCGCTCCGAGCGTCGACAAAATCTTAACAAAGTTTTAACTTGATTAGGAACCGGTTCCGGTGGTGTAAAGAAAAGTATTGGACGTAGGATGTTTAAAAGTAGTTTTCCTGAGTAATGGAAAACAGTTGTCTAGTGGTAGTGCCTTCCGACCCTATAGTCGGTATTCGAATCCAGTCGTGCGCTAATGAATATTTCTGTACAGTTTTCATTAGCGCACGATGTTTTCCTTCATCGTAGTGAAGGAAACCAGCGTGTTGAAGAACTAATAATAAACTAATAATAATAATAATAAACTAATAAACTAATAATAATAATAATAAAATAATGAACTAATTCTTAAGAGAAATAATAAATACTCTTTAAACCGAATAATGTAACAAAGCTTTCTCGTATACACGACCTTGTTTAGCAAGTTGTTTAGTGAAAAACTTGAATGTCATTGAATCATTGAAATTCTGTTGTAAATCAGTGTCTCATTAAAAATAAAAATAATGTGCCTTAAAACTGTAACTTTAAATAAAAAACTGAGGCCCATCGTAAACCGTCTACGAGCCTGACAAAAATGCCTTGCAACGAAACATAGCCGTAGCAAAAGTATTTCTAAAACCAAAGTTAGGTAGTTTTAATTCGTAACGATGGCATTGTTGATTTTGAGACTGATTTGTTTAGATAAAACTGCCGCTGATTGATATGTCACATGCCGGTAAGTAGTAAGTAAGTTCGTGTGAGTCAGTGGCCTCCTCTGGTGACAGAGTTTCAAGGCCGCCAAAGGCCTCTGTCATGGCCTAACAACTTTGAAAAAGCCGGGACCGACTGCTTAACGAGCCTTCCGAAGCACGGAAGCGCTCAGTTCAAATTGCCACTGGCGGTCATCCAAATGATGACTACGCGGAACAGTGCTTAACTACCTCGATCTGTTAAGAACTTAGCTTATTACGTCACGAGCGCTCCGGTAATAAAGTCACACGTCATCCGAAGACTTGATGACCAAGACCAAGATCTCAAAAAATAATTAGTACTAGTTTAAGAGTAGTAGAGTTCTCTGTGATAGAGCTTGTCCGGGGAAGGACTACCACCATACCTATTTCTGCCGCCAAGCAGTAATGCTCGCATTGCTGTGTTCCGGTGTGAAGGGTATGGTTTCCGGTGAAATTACTGGCACATGAGGCTTTCGATCTTAGCCTCAAGGTGGCAACCCGCGAGTGATACCTCTGGTATTGCAAGCGTCCATAGGCTGCGGTAACCGCTTACCATCTTGTGGGCCGTACGCTTGGTTGCCACTTCAGTTGTATAAAATAAAAAAACTTAGCTACCCACCAATCTAAATGATCCCGCACATAATGGTACTTAGCTAATCTATGCTTAGTTAAGCAAATTATAAGGACATCTTAGTTCATAAGACCATAACTGTATTATTTAACTATATTTGGGCAGTTAAAACTATAGTGGCAGTATTCGCCGACCAACCGAACGCCGAGCAATTCGAACGCGGTCGCGGGCGGTGCTCATGAAGAAGAGCTTCTAAACGTCAGCATTAAACAATTCATTTCAAGTGGTATTTGTCATTTTCAAGTGGTATTTACCACTTGAATTTGTCATTTCCCGTTATGTCATTAGCCGTTAATAATTTAATATACTTAAGCAAATAAATTATTCTGATTCTGATTATGAACAGCAAAGCAGGCCACGAGCGCTTGAATAACTTTGCATAATATGAATCCACATAAAGAAAACAGGTAAAAACCGCTCATAAATCACATTTGTATAAAACAATTCGTTTTATTAAAACTACTCTCTGCTAGCTTGCTTTATGAATGTAGCTTCCGAAACATTTTTGAAAATAATATCATATCGCATTGCAACAGCCGAAGTAAACCGGATAGAACTTCCACCATAAAGCTTTTTAAAAGCTAAAGTTACTAAGACGCTTTTACACTGATAGAGTTTGAAGTTCTGACAATTATTTCAGTATTGTGAGAATCTTATTTTTGTGCACCTATTGTCGCTATGGGCTTATTATTTTATTAGAATGGATAAACCTGTGTGTGACTTGTCTTGATTCTCTATCGAAAAAAAATTTTAAATCAGGAGCTAAAACAGCATGAGTTTAATCTTCAATCTTCAAGTGGCGTTAATCGGTAGCGTATCTCCAAATCAAGGATATGTGTTCAAACCTTGCCCGAGTTACGTATAATTTTTAGGATACTTATTCAAAATCTTAGCATTCCCTATGAGCTAATATTTTATCGCTAGTCAACCTAACCAATGGTTAAAATTGTCAGCGAACGATAAATTTTCTGTCTTACATGTACCTATAGGTAATGCGGCGACGAAGGAGAGACGAACTACTTCTACGGATCAAATTAGATAAAAAGCAATTCTCCTCTCCTCTCTCCTCTCTCTGATGTAAATGTTCCTTTATTTTTGCATGTAAGAGTGTGCGAGTCCGGTGTCACTCCACGTGGTTGCCCGGGCTTTTGTCCAGGAATTTTATCCGGATGCTAGTAAAACGCTTAGTCTTTGTCCACGTGACGTTATTTTCACTCAAACGCTCTTTGCTGCTTATTTATTAAATACTTAAATTAAATCTATACTTAATATTATAAAGAGAAAAGATTTGTATTTTTCTAATTTTGTTTGTTACGAATAAACTCAAAAACTACTAGTCCGATTTCAAAAATTATTTCACCATTAGAATGCTACATTATCCCTGAGTAACATAGGATAAATTTATTACTAGCGACCCACCCCGGCTTTGCACGGGTGCGGTTTGCGCTCGCGCGAAGCTGGGACGTACTGCTAGTAAATAATAAATAAATATTGGTAGACATTTTTACACAGTGTACCTACATACTAAAAGTTAACTAATAAAATCCAAATTTTTTTTTTTTGTAAATACCATACGTTTTCACTTACAATATAGAGACACCCAAGCCCGGAATAAGTAAGGGTGCCATGTTACATTATTGTGTACCTTATTTGATTGCAATATCTTTGCTGAGCAATAATTATTGCTCAGCAGGTCTCTAGGACTAGCGATTAATAACAATAATAGTAATTAATATTCCAATATACAAGGCGCCTCATCCAAGTACTAATTTATTTATAATTTCATATCTAAAAACCGACTCGGCTGCTCCCATCACAAGGCTGAACAATTTTGTAATTTAATGTTGCATAAATAAATAAATTGAATAACGATTTTAGGTGATTATTAATTTTCAGTTAGTCAGTTATTGTACCTGTTTATATGTTGCCGCCCTCGGCTTTGCTTAATACACATGTAGTCTATATCTTTTAAGCTGTCTTCATAGTACCCTTCATTTCATTTTATATTATCAATTCATGTTTTCTATACATACCCTTAAAAATCGGGTTTTCAATCGGTGTTTGTAGGTATTCGATAATTCAAATTCAACTTTGAGCAATAAATTTAATAGAATCGAGATAAAAGTCGTTACTATGAAAAAGGTACACTAAACTTAAAAATCTGAGTGATAACCTAATTCGTTCTAAATAATAAATTTGTCAATACAAAATTAATAACCTTGATAAATAATAATTGAACAGAAAAACGTAATCGATTTACTTGAGATTTTTAGGACAAAATGTATAAAAAAAGGTGGGTAGGTACAACCTTTTTTTTCATGTGGAATATATTTCTTAAATTCGTCAGATTGATAATAAAAGACTCTGCAGGGTTTTACTATACAGGAGTAATTAAGTATAGAAATAATTCCTGAATTTTATTGTAAGACCCCGTGGGTTTTACTTTATATCAACGAGACGACCAAGTTGTTCGCCTGATCGCCAAACCTAAAATCTACAGCGCCGAAGACAGAGCTACCAACTAACCAACTTAAACTATCAGATCTTCTGCAACATTGACTCTAGACTTTAGACACAGAACAAATATTAGTACTACGCTCTAAAGAAAGCCATCAGACATATCATAAATATTGTCCAGATGTTTGTTTTTAAAAGTTCTTTATTTGTCATTAAAAATACAAGTATTATAATCTAAATTATAACTTTTCAGGCTGCAGCGCCTATACATATAAGTTTTTTAATAAAATTATTATTTATGTTAGGTTAAACTTTGTAAATCTTAATATACTTACAGCTAAACATAGTTACTACCTATTATAGCATTATGATTACAAAATAATATGTGCACTTAGTGTAGCGCGCATTTTTAAAGTTGACTATGAATCAAGCTTAAACTATAACCTTAACATTTTATGAATGTAGGTTCATCTGATTTATTACTTTGTCACACACAACTAGGTACAATCTGATACTAGTAAAAATACTAATAAATAATGTCCAGAAATACTGCCGGAAATGCAGTGCTTTTTCGAGGGTAATTCCGGTTTTGCATTTTATTGTATACAAGGACCTGCCCAACTGTACCGTACAAACTAATTTGTAGGAAATATTCAACGAGAAACGAATGCACATTGCGATTATAAAATACCTTTTTGCGTTCGAGTTCAGTTTCGAACTAAAGTTAAAATGCTTCAGTTTGTTTGTAATTAAATTGTTTTAGTTTAACCATAACTACACGCTTGTAGAGTGCGGTTTTTTAAACTTTTCAGAAACTTTGCTTTCATTTCCCCATAGTTGTGCCACGCGTTTTTACCGCGGATTACATTGGGTAGTTGGTCCTGGCTTTTTCAAAGTTGTTAGGCCATATAGGTATGACAGAGGCCTTCGGGCGGCCTTTTTAGTACATTACTTTTTAACTTACTTTTTAGTACATCAGGAACACACATAGCGTCTACAATGCAAATGAAAGTGATATGTTTCCTAATTTAGCACAACGCAAAATGACCATCGTCCGCAATCACACACTACATACGAATCCCGGTGAATTTGAGCCTGTTTGGATCACAGTGCCCCCAGCTACAGTGTAATTAGCCAACCGAATTACTGACTCTAGTGGCTTGAAGCGGCTTCAGGCTATAGAATAAGCTATTCAAGCGGCTATAAGGTACCTACATGATTTATTGCACCAACCTCATGATCAAAATTGTGCTATAGACATACATACTGCCTTTTTAGCTTTGCTAGTACTAGTACTTATACTATAGTTCTTATAAATAATACCTATTCAATTTTCACAAAATAAAAAAAATTGCCTGTCACATATTCCAACGTTAAACTTAGCTTGAACTTCTTGTAATGTACCTTCTGAACTACCTACATAATGGCTATCTACATAATAACGCTCGGCTCATGGCCCTCATTAATTTACTTGCGATCAGCTTAGCCGGGATCAGGCATTGCACTTTGTAATCATACCGTTCGGATTGATGTATTAGGGATTCGAGTTTTGATGAATGCAACTGTTTGCGTTTCAAAGCAATCACTGCTGTACAAAGGAGCTTAATAATAAACTAAAGCTGATAACGAGCTCAATTTGTTAAGCCCGCTCTACACAGTCACTGCCCTGTCTCGGCAAATGTCGATGCTGAACATTTGTTAGGGCAAAACAAGATCGACACTATTCTCGTCTGACACAATTTATCACAGAACTAATAAAATGCTACATTGTTGTCTACTTATAAATGCCTTGATTTAAATTAAATATCTAAATCCGGCAGTAGACACTTGGCCAAGAGTTGGACCAGCATGTTAGGTCAAGATTTTGGCTACCAATTGTCGCTGTTTACACACTTGGCCAAGGGTTAGGCCAGCATTTTGTGCCAAGATTTTGGATACAACTGTCGCTGTTTAAATAGTAATATAGTGATCATTTTGCATTTTTTATAACCTCATGGCTTGCTCAACTTTACACTGAAGAAAATAAAATTATTTCTCACGCGCGGCCCTTTATACTTTATTGGTTTATTATTATTTAGTTTATTTTTAAAATATGTTTTATTTAAATTACAGTTTCTAAATATTTATTATATATTTCTAATAATATGAATAGTATTTATTAAACAAAATAAAATATGTACATAATTAATAATAAATAATAATAATAATAATAGGGTTTAGGGCTCTTCAGTTAAGTTTTAATAACCTGTGTGAGAAGATCCCCTCTTAGTGTGAGAGCACTGTTGGCGAACATGCGCCAGCTGCCAACACGCCAATTGACGCCAAGTTATTCACCAACATAGTCT
Source organism: Colostygia pectinataria (assembly GCA_951394395.1). Taxonomy (NCBI): domain Eukaryota; kingdom Metazoa; phylum Arthropoda; class Insecta; order Lepidoptera; family Geometridae; genus Colostygia; species Colostygia pectinataria. Next base: position 9,857,597 of record OX596362.1, read on the forward strand.
CTACACGCTGGCCCAGTATATTGGCCCGGCTCCTTGGCCAACCCTAGGCCAAGGGTGTACTGCTGGCTTGAATGACTTTTACCCTGGTCACATACATAAATGTTGCTAAGGAATCTTTTACATTCTTCTTCTTTTAATTTGTGGAATCTTTTACTTCGATCTAACAGTTTTTATGGAATCGCTACTTGACACTAGCAAAATTGTCTAAATAAATTGGCAGATGCCCAAGAGAATGTAAGCACTACGTTTAATGCCATAAATAAAAAGAAGAAGAAATATTTTTACCAAAAATTTTTCAGTTTTTTGAAAATATATTTTTATTGTTTTACCTAAATGGACCCTAAAAGTACATGTTGCGTGGCAAGCACAATGTGCGGGTACAGCCTTCGGCATGGCGTCATATTTGTCGGCGGAATGTCTACAGTAAGTAAGTAAGTTCGTATGAATCAGTGGCCAACTATAACACTCAGTAAGCGCTCATCCAATCATTTAATATGCTCTCATAATACTTTTATTTTGCTGTTCCAAATAAATACTGGTGTGTGAGCACAGTTATGAGGAAGTCACTGTTTTTTCTGTAATACAGTTTATATGTTAGACTAACACAGAAGGCAGAGCTACACATTTACTTGCAAACATGCTTTTATTTGAATAAATGAATTTTGTATTTTGTATTTGTAACTCTGGTAACAGAGTTTCTAGGCCGCCCGAAGATCTCTGTCATGGCCTAACAACTTTGAAAAATCCGGGACCAACTGCTTGACGTGCCCTCCGAAGCACAAGAGCGCTCAGTTGAAATTGCCTCTTTCGGTCACCCATCCAAATGATCACTACGCGGATCAGTGCTTAACTTCATTGATCTGGGCCAGCTACGTCACGAGCTCTCCAATCAATGTCTTAAGTACGTTCCATACTTTCCTTCTCATCGTAGAACCTCGTAGACAACTCGTAGAGCACGCGTAAGTAGTACGCATTGTTGCAATATTCGTTTTTAGACAAGTCTCAAGTCCATAATAATAATATGCTTCATAAAACGCGTATTAATAAAACGGGCAAGTTTTATTATTATATATAGAACCTGCCCACGGCTTACCAGAATAAGAAGTAAATTATCGTATACTTACCTACATAATGATATAATCTTACAAATATTATACGGGTAAAATTTGTATGTTTGGTACGTTTGTGGGAGTATCACGCCCAGACGTCTGAACAGATTAAAATGAAAGGTGGATTATAACCTGGAATAGCATATAAGTTACTTTTTATTCCGGAAAAATTTACGGGTCCTGTGTTCCACGCAAACGAAGTTAGACATCAGCTAGTAATCAATATAATATACCATATTAATACGAAGTTAAGCCTGGTGGTAGGACTCTTCAGCAAGAGTCCGTCTTGGTGGGTACTGGGTACCAACGCAGTGTCAGATATTCTACCTCCAAGCAGTAGTGTGCAAGCATTACTGTGTTTAGGTTTGCACTGTAGCAAGTGAAATTACTGAGCGAAAGAGACATAACAACAATGTCTCGGGGTGATAAGCGCAGTGCAGTGCCACGCAAACACTTAAAAACTTTAAGCTTTGGGTGGCACTGCATCTGTAATAGTCAGGCGTGATGCTTAACATCAGGCGGGCGCCTGGATTGTCTTGTCACTTGCTGACAAAAAGAAAGCACTGTTCCGCGTAGTCACCATGATGGGTGATTGCCAGTAGCAATTTGGAAGCGCTCTGTTGAAATTGCCATGAGACCGACTACTTAACATGTCTTCTCGACGTCGTCGTGTCGTCGTGTCTCATATGGAGGCCTTCGGGTGGCCTATCAACTCAGTTACCAGAGTTAGCCACTGAGTCGCACGAACTTACTAACATTAAACCAAACTTGATTTGTTACAGTTGATATCAGTGATAATGCTGTGGCACGCGGTAGTTTGCGTGGGCGCACCCTCCCCATCTAGCAAGGGGTACAACGGTGAGCCTGTGATTGCACTCGATATGCTGTTCGGACTGTACTCTATGAGCGTGTCGTTATACCAGATCCTGATATCAATGCTGCTAGTGTGGCAAGCCGTGCGGGTGAGCGCGTCATCTTTTTTACCTTGAGCCTTCATTGGCAAGACGTGGTGACAGGCGGAGCAAGGCGACAGCTGAGTGGTGGCTGAGAAGTGGCTATAGAAAAGTCGGTCATCCATTGGTGAGATGGGTAGACGACATAGTGAAAGTCTCGACATATACTTAAGAAGAAGAAGATATAAGAAGATGATAAGATAAGATAAAAAAAACTGCTGGTGCACGACTGGGTTCGAAACCACGACTTTAGGATCGATAAGCCGCTAAAATTACTAATGAACTGAACTAATTATAGCGGCTAAGGGCTTAACTAGAGCAGTGCCTGTCTCGGGAAACCCGTGTAAACCTCACATTACACTAACACCTTGTAAGCGACAAATACTAAGCGTTAGCTGTGGCATTAGCTACAAAGTTCCCGTAAACTCATTACGCATTACTCAACAAATTAGCAGTAAAATCTATTTTCACCTCTATCTTTCAGACGAAAGGCGACATATTCCTCTGCACATTGTGGCACGTCTCGCACATCTCCATCTTGTTGCTGTACTGCCTTCTCTTCACCGCCAAGGTTGTTGTCTGCTTCGTAGCCAAGCAGTACTTTGCGGCTGTATCTACGGCGATAGTCGGTCTGCTATATAAAGGTACGTTTATTTAATTAGCACTGGTGGTCTAGTGGTAGTGAATCCCTTCCGATTTTAAAGGGTTCGAACCCGGGGCCTTACTCTTGAATCCAATGACAATTCCGCTCCAATCCCTTCTTTTTCTTCTTCGATTATGGACTCGGCTTATTTGCCACAATTTTGCCAGTGTCAAGTGTATTAGTTTGTTGTCATCCCAATATAAATAAATAAATAATAATGCTGGACAATCCACACAGCATCATCTAGCCCAAGGTAAGCTGCTGTTAAACAGAGCTGTATTATGGGTACTAGATGACTGATATATATTTAATACAATACAATACATAGATAAATATTTTTACTATACATAGAAAACACCCAGAACACCCGAAACAAATATTTGCAGATCCTACAAACATTTGTCCTAAGGCGGGAATCGAACCCGCAACCTCCGCGTCGCAGGTGGACCTTCGTCCACCGCGCCACATTGGTCCAAAATATTAATTTACTGCTGTCAAGCTGCTGTCGTATTTTTGTACTCATGAAAATTTAGGTTTAATTTGGCGCTAGGTTTGCACTTAAAAGTACGAAATGTCATTTTCCAATACTTAACACTGTGATTAAATAACGATTGGAATTGCGTTCAAGAGTAAGGTTCAAAAGTAAAGTAAAGTTTAATTTTCGATATTGTTTGAACTTTTCTATTCGAACTATTTATTTGCAATGTCAGTGCTCATACGGTCTCATGACATGTCTTAAAACCTTCGGATCGGGGTCACATAGATTTGGATTATATAAACCATTGCCATGTACTAAACATTAGTGCCACCATCAGTTTTTTATATAAAATCTGTTTTTGTTCAGTTAATAAGTTTTTTTGTTTTAATTTCAGCTACGTTTATATACTTCTCGGTTGTGGTCAACAGTTTCTCAAACACAATAGACGATGACATTTATTATTAAAAAAAAAGCTGTTTATATTTTTTTAATATATTATACTAACCTCATAAAAAGAACTTGTAGAAAAGTTTTTAAATATCTAGGTACATAGTTATTTAAGCTACTTAACTGTTTTATGGATATTTTATAACAAAAAAAAACATTTTATTTTACTGTCTGTGGGCCTGTATACAATAACCTTGTATATAATAACCTTATGAAAAGAAAGAAGAAAGAAAAGTCATTTATTAAACTGTCCGCGCCATAGTGTTTTGCTTTGGTAGATGGTCGCTAAGATAGATAAGTATATGAATCTAATAAATTCTTTACAGAATTAAATATATTGCAGTAATGTGTTTCGTTTGAAGTTGATTAGATTTTTATTGAGAAAGAGACACGACTTATCTAATTAGAATCAGAGTGCACAATATATCACACAAACAGTATAAAAAGAATATACATTAGTATTATTATCAGTTACCATCTTTCCTTAGTGCAAGCTTAGCTTGATTGAAGAGTAGTAGTTCTTTATAATAGAGCTTCGGAATTAATACCACTATACTAACAATACAATTTAGGAGTGTTTATGGCTATAGTGGCTTCCTTTTAGGCAAGCGTGCTCCATCATCGACCACACCATAATTTACCATCAGGTGAGGTGGTGGTCAAACGCTTGACTATCATCATCATCATCATTTCAGCCCGGTATCACCCACTGCTGGGTATAGGCCTCCTTGCGCTTATGCCATTCTTCTCGGTCCTGTGCAGTTCTAACTGTTGGACGACTCGTTGACTATAAACAATAATAAAAAAAAAACGTATTTCTGTTTGATATTTGTATTGTGCAGCAAGTTAACGAAGGGTGTTTGTTTTAATTTGGCTAATATTGCCAAAGCATCCAGTTACATGTTGAGACAGTTGATTAACTAAATGAAATAAATATACTTGAGAATCTTTTTGAGAAACGAATAAACTTACCTAGCTAGTTAGTGTGCCGAATATTTGTTTTAACCTTCAAAGAGGACCGAGTTAGACGTCGAATTTTGACGTCGACTTTCGACGTCTAACGCAGTTTTATCCGAGTTTAGAGGAAAATTAATTTAAAGATGATCTTGCGCTGTTTTATACACTGTCTTTTTGGATTCCGTACATCAACAGAAAAAACGGAACACAAAAGTCCTCACAAAAGGGAGGATATAGGTATCGGCTTGCACAAGATGTTTTAAGTGTATCATTTTTTTTTGATCGGGGATTTTTTACTTAAAATGGGCAAAATAGGGGCTACTGGATATCTTCGCCTTATTTTGAGATTCGATTTAGATGTTTTTTTTTCATTTGAAAGGGTCTCATAAAAATAAAAATTTGGTAAAGATCTGATGAGGATCTTTAGATTGCAGATCATGTCATGCAGCGGGGATTGAACCCGCATCCTCTCGCTACCAAGGTCGTCATTATTATAACAACTTCACGTACTTCACTTGTAAGTTACTCATTAACATTACAGGGATCACTCAATATGCAAAATTTAATTATTGCGGCAGCCGAACTTGATGTTAATAATACCTACTGGTATTTACGCTATATTATAAGGTAGAAAATTGTAGTTAATTAATTACCACGAATTCATTATTTTACCTGGTATTACGAAGGTAACGCTTTGCTAAAATAACACCTAACAATGTTAAACTAACATTCATTTAAATTTAATAATTGTAGGTGTACACTAGGTACTTAATCGGATAGAAGTGCTCGTGACGTAGCTGGCTAAATTGTTCTTAACAAATCAACGAAGTTAAGCACTGTTCCGCGTAGTCATCACTTATATGGGTGCCAGTGGCATTTTCAACTGAGCGCTCCCGTGCTTCGGAGGGCACGTAAAGCATCCGGTCCCGGCTTTTTTAAAGTTGTTAGACCATGACGCCGGAATACAGCAATGCGAGCATTACTGCTTTGCGGCAGAAATAGATATAGTACTTCGCCGGACGAGTTCTATCACAAAGAACTCTGCTATTCTTTTTATATATGAGTACGGGAGTTTCTGTAATCAGTTCGTGGTCGCCATTCGAAAACCTTTATTTTCCAGCGGTTATCAGTTCTGCAAGCTACTATATTGCCTACCCACTGGCTACATTTCTGGTGTACAGAAGTATCTACAACATTTTAAATTCGCCGGTGCCAATGATTTTAGTAAATTAAATCTAAGTAATACTACAAGAGAAATTTCGCTTTTTAATGAAATGACACAAAAATCAGAAACTAGTTTCCTGTGACGATTTCTGCTAATTGGTAAACATGCCCCACAAGACCGCGAAATTAGTATTAACTTTGAACTAATTAATTACTAAAATGCATGACCTAATTAATGAATTGACAAATTACTACATGTAATATTACCGGCATGTCCAAGCTCTCAAAATTTAAGAGATAGTAATTATCGACGACCGATGTGGCGCAGCGGGCGCAGGTCCACCTGCGACGCGGAGGTTGCGGATTCGATTCCCGCCTCGGGTCAAATGTTTGTACGATCTACAAATATTTGTTCCGGGTGTTCTGGGTATTTTCTATATATTTATACCTAATAAAAAATATCTACCTATCTATGTATTGTATTGTATTAAGTATGAATCAGTCATCTAGTACCCATAACACAGCTCTGCTTACCTTGGGGCTAGATGATTCTGTGTGGATTGTCCAGCATTATTTATATATTTATAACTAGGTATGTGGTATTCATCAACTGTCTTTCTGTATCACAGTGAAAACTTACACAGAAACCAGTGAATCACTACTGTGTATTTTACGTAGGTACAAATACACAACATTTGTATTTGTACCTGTTTGTAATTTGTTTAGTGGGACCTACTCTCGCTCAAGGGTAGATCAGAGTCGCAAGGGTGACAATATAAGAAGGCTGTCATTACAACAAAAACTTTTTATAGCAATATTTACGAATTAATGGTACATAATAGATGAATAAATTAATAATAATATGAATTACCTAAATCCTATACAAATTGACAGGACGTTACGTTAAAGTTTATGATTGTCAAAAGCCTGGGAGTGCTTTCAACCCTGTCGACGTTGACATTGGCAAAATTGTGGCAAACCCGGCCACAGATGCCACAAATTAAAAGAAGAAGAGTGCTTAGCACGAAAAAGCTGTCGATTTGTCTAGGATTTTTAACAGCGCCTCTTTAGTACGTTAAATGAACTACCAAATTATAAATTGACAGCTGGACGATACGTTTAGGCACTGGTTTAGGTACGTTTACGATTGATACACGAGTTTTACGTGCTAAGCACTCTGTAACAGAGCGATTCGTTAATAATAATTTGAATAACATAAAACGACAGTTTTTTTGCATTGTTTAAAAGTTCATTCAAAGCTTCGTTTATTATGCTCAGGCAGATGAAAAGTGAGCACTATGCATATTTAAAGAGAGTTTTTGTCAATGTGCAATGATAATAAAGTTTTGAATAGCAGCACATTTTGAGGAATATATTTAACTTATTTATACGAACACCGAATAACAAAGAGCTGACATAAAACATCAAAGCAGATCTGCTAAAGTACCAATATTTGTTCTGCGTCTAGGTGTCTCTATATTTATATATTTTAAATAGTTTTACAAAAAAAAACCTAAAAGTTACTCCACTCGCACTTATTTTTTTTCGCTTAATTTTTATATTTTTCACACCGTTTAATTAAACCTTCCCTGGACTTCTACAAATATTTCAAGACCAAAAATTAGCCATATCGATCCAGCCGTTCTCAAGTTTTAGCGAGACTAATGTACAGCAATCAATTTTTTCTTAAGAAAAAGACAAAAGAAAAATCAGTTATCGGGTTCCCATAGTTTGTGTAGTTTGGGGATAGATGGCGGTGTGGAATGTCTATTAACATGTTTTAGGTCTTGTTTTAATTCATTGATATCAAGGTAGAGCCTAATTTTAGAGAGTTTTGTGGCAAATAAATAATATTTGGGAACGATAATATATTTTATATGATCACCATCGCCAGAAAAATTCAATTTATTAAAAAAATGTGCCTCCACGTGGGTACAGAATCCCTGAAATGCCGGTGCATGTGAACTGTAAAGTCCCGCTTTTGGGGTGTTTTCATTTAATTTCTACCATAATGACGTCGTAAATTACGGGCCAACGTTATCTCTTTCCCACTTTTAAAATTAAAGTCTGTTTTAGAATGTTTATAGCAAGATAGGCTATTATTAAATTTTCTTTATGTTAAAGTACGTTTTCTATCTTTGTGTACGATGTTTCTATTAAATGTTGATAAAAATATAAAATAAAATAGGGGCCCTATTTGTTGATTTTCATATTTGTCAAGTAATCCAATACAGTGAAAATATAGCAGCATTATACTATATAAATCTCAATAACAGACCGTGACAGCGATTTGGGGATGATACTCAATTTATTTCTATCTCATTCCCTACGTCTTTGGCCGCCCTTCATAGGGGATGAAATTACATGCAATAGTGCGTATTACTTATCTGCAAATTTGAAAAGGCATTTCTTATAGAAGATAACATGCTAGGAAGTAGACTATAGGCCTAATATGAAACATAAAAATAAATTACTTTTATAAAAAAATGGCTATTCTGAATATAGCTACTATATATATATAGCTGATTTATTGTGATGTGTTAGCTAATACCTTGACCGAATGGAGGCGGAAAAAAATATAGATTAACTACCTACCAACTAAAAAACATTACATCAGCTATGACTAAAAATATAGAGTAACAAAAATGGCCACCACTCAGCATGTGCTATGTTTATTTTTTTACGATGTAATTAAATAAAAACACTCGTAATGATCTTCATTGTATAAATTATCAAAAACAATAAAATGCAGCTAAATACAAAGGACGTAGCATGAAACAACAAGTAGTAAAACTCATAGGTATATTTTCCAGTAAAACCGGCATTGTTCATTTAACATTCAAAATTAACGCATCGCATTCAGAACAATGAAAATAAGCGCTGTACATTCATCAAAGGAGTACTTTGAACTTACAGGGTCGTAGGAAGGACGGACCATTGATATAACAATGACCTTTAAGCATGCATGCTACGAGTGAAAGGAAGACATTCCTTATCTTTTTTATTTAGGTGATTGTCTACAGGCGTAAACATTTTGTATAAAAGAGTCCAAAAATACGCAAAATACGCTTTTAAATGGAATACAATTTTTTTTTCATGCATTATAATTTGAAATTATTATTATTATTATTATTCAGCATGTTGGGATCGCTTCCGTTCAGTAGTGATTTGAACCAATTGTGATTACTTTAGATAGTTTGTAGCGGTCTTTATATTGCTCAACTGTTTCAATGTATTTTGAAATTATTATGCATTTTTAATGTATCATATTTCACTACTTTTTTTTTATAAATATAAATTTCTTAGAATGTCTCGTTTGTTTCTCACCGTAAATTAATTGTAAGTTCCGTAATTTTTGGCAACGTCTCACTGCAAGGCAAAGCAAACGCCTCCTTTTCCACCTTTTCCAGTATTTTGCTTCGGACCAATATATTGAATTTTGCATAAATATTTTATCCCAGACGGAAAATAGGTCACTCTTATATTGACGTCGTCTGTAAAAACTATCTATGCAAGCCTACGCGACTAGAAACAGGCTCTGGTGACTTCCGTGAACAGGTATGTCTGTACAAAACTGCTGTAGTCCTGACAACGTGCCTGATGTGAAACATTCATCACTGGACAGTATTTTAAGCTTTGAGCCAAACAACAGTTGGTAAACAGTTTAACTGTTCTATAGCGCTGATAACTGAAATTAATACGGACCCGGTAGGGACACATGTTAGGAGCTGTAGTTAGTTGACTGTTACTGTTGACACCGATTAAAAACGCTATTGAGGAAAAGTTGTGTTATTCTAATGACCAATTAAACCCGGTATTAAAATAAATGTAATGATTGGTTCTGTATGGTATCTATCGGTGAAATAATAGGCACGTGATACCAAGAACCTGTTGTAAATAGACAAAATACCTGATATACGATCTACTTTAGAGACTAATAGCGCCATCTGTACTGGCAGTGTTGTTTATGAATAAATCAGTTGTTTCAGTCAGTTCATGAATAACAGTCGTTTTATTTTAGGTTATGGGATCCAGCGTACAAAATTTTTCAGTTGTGTAAATAGTTAGTCAGAATGATCACCAATACTATGTGTGTGATGGACAGTAACAGTGTTTTACAATTAGACTGAAGCTATTTTTTTTTGCTGCGAAGAATTTTATTTTTAGAACTGTTTTTTTTATATTGACGACCGTTGCCATGGCTACCATCTAACTATCTTGTCAGGTACCATTACCAAAGAAGTGGTGTTTCGCAGCGGAGAATTTTCTGGTTTCTTGGAGGGCTTGATCAGCAGGATCATGAGTCTGGAAAAGTGCCAGGAGCCGCAAGAGATGCGAAAGGTCGACAGAATCAGATAGTGAGTGGTGTTTTCGCAGCGGAGAATTTTCTGGTTTCTTGGAGGGCTTGATCAGCAGGATCATGAGTCTGGAAAAGTGCCAGGAGCCGCAGATGATGCGAAAACAAAAGCAAGGTATATTTTGACAATCGATCCGAGGTTGACTTAGAGAATGTCAGTATATCGAAGGAGTTGTGTGAAAAGTTGAAGTCGTTGAAGATGCTGTTTGATGACTCAGGATTTACCAGTGGCGGAATCGAGATATCTAATATGTATTCGACTAAAACTGCACATCGATGACATGCTAAGTAGCTCGGATTGTCGAGGTCAGAAGTTGGCAGGAACGGGTTTTGGAATATATATATTGTGATGAGTGGATTGGATCTATCATGTATTATGCCCATGATAATGGCCATCGAACACTTTGGAATGAACATCACGACAGATGTCATGAAAACGAAATTGATGGACATGGATCCGGGAAAATTGATGACGACGATGTGACAAATGCATTGGCATGTTATCCGTTAAGAATAATTGCAACAATTTTTTTTGGAATAGAAGGAATGCCAGGAAAACAAAAGTCAACATCTGTCATAAATAAACAAAATGTGAGATGCTTCAAAATATAAACAGTGCGGACACTGTTGGATTGAATGCAAAATTTAGTGGGAAATGCTATAGAGAACAATAGCAAGGAGATTATTTCATATCCACTAAAAATGTTAATAACGAAACTTATAATACCAAATTGAGGAGACTATCGAAATGGAAATGAGTCCGAGTAAGAGCAAGAAAAAAGCCTGATGTTATGGTTTTATGTACAGCAGATATGCCAGCAGATTTAATGACAAAAAGTCTAAAGGTATTAAGAGTAGGTAATCTTTATTTTAGAAGGTATTTTGAGTGGGAATGTTGTAAATAGACAAAATACCTGATATACGATCTACTTTAGAGACTAATAGCGCCATCTGTACTGGCAGTGTTGTTTATGAATAAATCAGTTGTTTCAGTCAGTTCATGAATAACAGTCGTTTTATTTTAGAACCGTGAAGGGCTTCCTTATTATTTTTTTATGTCAACAAGTGACAAGACAATCAAGGCGCCCACCTGATGCACCACGCCTGACTATTACAGATGCAGTGCCACCGAAAGCTTAAAATTTTAAGTATTTGGATGGCACTGCACTGCGCTTATCACCCCGAGACATTGTTGTTAAGTCTCTTTTGCACAGTAATTTCACTTGCTACAGTGGCCTTCAAACCTAAACACAGTCCAGCTTGCACACTACTGCTTGGACGTGGAATATCTGACACTGCGGTGGTACCCACCAAGACGGACTCTTGCTGAAGAGTCCTACCACCACCTGAATGCTTCTTCTGGTTTTGTTACGTAAGGATCAGATAAACCATTCACCATCACAATAATCAACAATCAACATGAGGCAAAATGCTTGTTTGTCAAATGTGTATACAAAATTACTACAAGAGATCACGTGTTTTTTTTAACCTGTTTTGGTCCCACTGCTAGGCAAAGGTCACCCCCAAATCTCTCCAATCATCTCTCTCCTTCACAATGTCACGTGTTATTTATAAACAGAAAATATTAAATTATTAAAGGCTATTTACCATTTGACTTTATCATTTATGCTGACGTTTCGAAGCTATTTAGAAGCTCCTATGAATGACTTAGGGATGAATAATGTAATATGATTTCTTACCAGTATAGTTTCAACTCTAACAGAAAATATAACAACATTAAACCATAAGAATGCACTTTAGTGAGCCATATTCATGTTTATGAGCGCCACTTTAGATTCGCAACGAAATTGTGAAGAATTCTTGTTATCTTATTTGAATGTGACTTTATTAACCCTTTTTGCGGTTACATATTTTTACTTTAAAAATGCAGACAAAGTAGTCTTTTGTTATTAGAAAGTACCTACCATATCAACAGCAGAACGGATTGAGGTGAAATTTAGGAAGTATGTAATAAATAACATAGCCAACAGTGGGCTTACGTAGGGTGATGACAATGATGATGATAAATATCTACTTTGACAATACTGACATGAAAACATGACCCTGAGCTGGTTTCATGACAAAGTAAAGCTTAAATACCAAACTTGGATCATCAAAATATCCAAACCCAGTCTAATTAACCCAATAAAACATCTGTCTATCTACATTATACCTATCTACTTGCCTATTAAGATCGAGATGAGCTCTAGTAAGACAATTGTGAGCACCCGCGACGGGCGGCGTCCATTAAGCCAGAGCAGACATCGGTAAGATTCGCTCCCCACTTTAGGCTCGTCGTACACTAACCACTTGCGATAAACATGAGCTATGTTTTTATTAACCCACTTGCGATAAACACGAGCTATGATTCCATTAACTTTGGTGGTGTGGTTCGCAACAGAGGTCCTGAAAACAGTCACTAGTGAGCCGGCGGACCTACATCATGTAATTCAGCAATAAATTTACTTTAATTTGGATGTCGGCCGTCGTGAAAGTCCTACCACCAGGTAAACTTTTATCAAAGGTTTTTTTTATTGATATCCGTAATATACTTACTACAGTCTATTTCACTAAGAAAGGTGCCGAAACATTCTGTTTTTCTTTTTGGCATCATTGTTTGGTATGTAACTATATTATCCATGTTTAATATGGTTAATTGTTTGGTATGTTATAACTTTGACATTGCCAAATAAATAATACCAAAAACAAAAAACAGAAATGTGTCAGCACTTTTCTTATGTGAAATGGACTGTACGTAAATACAGCTTTTTGTTATTTTTCGTAGCTTGTACTGGATTGTCGGTTCCGCTAGCGTCGGTAAGCTCGGCACTTGCGCAGCTGCGGTCGTAATGGCCAGGGAAAAGCGCACCTTAGGAATTTGGCTGCATTGTGGCAGTGCTGTTTCTAGCGAGCGCAGCTACTCAGTGCTTACATAATCTATACTCTTTAGTGTTACAGTAAAATCAAACACGACTTTTGCAGGCGTTGATTTACGAAATACGCATACTTATACTGTAGATATTATTTTGGTGCCTATAGCTTGATATGCTTACGACCATTTTTATTTTATTTTGCTTGTCCAAGTTGCTACGTGCTAGTTTTATTATAAACTAGAAAGCAATATTGCCTCGCAAAATATTCATGTACAACTAGCCTTCTTACTTTTAACTCAGACAAAGAGTGATGAAAAAACTTGTCGTTTTGAATGAGTGGTTTTAGTAGCTTAATTAAATTTACAGTCATGCTTCAGATCATATTCATAACTAAGTTGTTTTTCTTTTATATACGTAATCGATTTACTCTATGCCTAAAAAATTAACATGTATTTTTATCTAGGTGTGGAACCTATTCCTTTTTGTCGTAGGTTGATAAAAAAGACCTTGCCTTAATAATACCTATACAAATTACCTTACGAATAAGCACTGTTCCGCGGGGTCATCATTTGGATGGGTGACCGCCAGTGGCAATTTCAACTGAGCGCTCCCGTGCTTCGGAGGGCACGTTAAGCAGTCGGTCCCGGCTTTTTCAAAGTCGTTAGGCCATGACAGAGGCCTTCGGGCGGCCTAGAAACTCTGTCACCAGAGTTGCCCTCTGAATAAAATGGCTCAGAGTACAACCTACTTTTTAAAATCCTACACTGCCTACTGGTTTCTGAATCCCAATCCTCAAGCTAGCAATTACGAAAGCAAATAGGAAAGGACAGCTTGACAAAGGAAAACATTTTTATACTGCTTAAAAAAACTATGGGAAAATGGTAAGAGACGTTTCATAGCTTTAGTATTTTTCTTAGAAATTTTCCTCTGAATTTATGATTTATGATAAGTCGTAGTTTTATAAAAGTAGTAAAATTATTGTATAAATAACACCCAACATTCACATTAGAGTTTTAGCTGGCCTGGATCTATAAAAAAATCTACATTATATTGACAGTATTATTAAACAAATAGCTAGCTGTTGCCCTCGACTTTGTTCGAGTAATATCCCTAGTATAACCTTCAACCTTCCTCTTGAATCACTATCTATTTATGAAAACAGCATTAAACTCATTGCGTAGGTAAGTAAGCGTATATACATACGAGTAGATATATATACATACGAGTAGATACATATACAGAGGGGAAGACGACGGGAAGCAACTGTTGTAAACTATGCAAAGATTATTTTGACATAATAATAATAATAAATAATGCTGGACAATCCACACAGCATCATCTAGCCCCAAGGTAAGCTGCTGTTAAACAGAGCTGTATTATGGGTACTAGATGACTGATATATATTTAATGCAACACAATACATAGATAGATATTTTTTATTATACATAGAAAACACCCAGAACACCCGGAACAAATATTTGCAGTTCCTACAAACATTTGTCCCAAGGCGGGAATCGAACCTGCAACCTCCGCGTCGCAGGCGGACCTTTTGCCCACCGCGCCACATTGGTCGTCAAAATAATAATAGCCGACTCCAATAGAAATCAAGTAAACCCGTTGTTTTGTCTAGCATATTATTCCACAAATTCTTAAAGTTGGTGGAGTCGGCCCTAACCGGAATAAACATCGTTTGCCATCGCTTGCCAACTCTGAAGCACTTCTTCAAACTCAATTTGATCCGGTGAGGGCTTAGTGGACTTCAATTACAAAGAAAATTGTTTTCCGTCGAAACTTCAATACCTTTGTCTGGTCATGCTCATGGCCAGTTTTCTTATGATCCCACTTTTAGGACACTTATCTACTCTGAAGCTAATAAAGGACGGTAATTAGGATGTGACTGAAAAGTCGAGTTTTTCCTTTTTTTTCAACTAACTTTCGCATTAGAAGTTGTTGTAAAAACAAAAGATAAAGAGTATTTTCTAGTAAAGAGAGCGATTGCAAGCATCCAAACGAATAATAGTGCCCTTTGTTAAGGAGACCGACATCCCTAAGATTACAATTTAATGAATGAATGAATTAATGAAAATTCTTTAATTATACTTGCACCTCATAAACAAACTAAAATATAAGACTATATTAATAATTAATAATCATCATCATAAGAGCACCGGTGGTCTAGTGGTAGTGACCCCGCCTTCCGATCCTAAGGTCGTGGGTTCAAACCCAGTCGTGCACCAATGGATTTTTTTGTTCGAATAATTTATGTGCGCAATGCCAGTGATCTCATATGGTGAAGGAAAACATCGTGAGGAAACCGGCATGACCAAGAACTAAAAATTCGAAAGACATGTGCCATCCACCAATCCGTGTTGGGTCCGCGTGGTGGATTAAGACCCAATCACTCTCACCTGAGAGTAGGCCAGTGTCCCAGCAGTGGAAACATTAGAAGGCTGTCATGATGAATCATCATCATTCATCTGATTGACTGCATGGACATAAGCTTACCGTAAAGAACGCCATGACGACCGATTTTGAGCCTTCACCATCCACCGACTTCCAGCGACCGCTTTTAAGATTACAAGATAACCCGCCGTTTATAATTATGAGTAGGTACAGAGGCACTTGAATTCCACAGCCTTATTCCCCAGTATTAAGCAATCGGGTTAAGTGTGCCTTAAGTGAAACTTCTTTAGAATGCTTGCGCTGGCTTGGTTAGCGTTGTAGCTGCGTATAAAAAATATGTTTTGT
Source organism: Colostygia pectinataria (assembly GCA_951394395.1). Classification (NCBI taxonomy): domain Eukaryota; kingdom Metazoa; phylum Arthropoda; class Insecta; order Lepidoptera; family Geometridae; genus Colostygia; species Colostygia pectinataria. The sequence continues at coordinate 9,873,326 of OX596362.1, forward strand.
TTTATAAACTGTTGTTTAAACACAATAAAAATAAAAATATGTGCGCATATATTTTTATATTCATATTTTAATTTTAATACAAAATACTTATTAAAACTGATGCATTTATGTGTTGCTTTTTTCCATTTCTTTTTCGGAGCTTGCACTTATCTAACCCCCACATAATAAGTTGACGACTTGACGACCGATGTGGCGCAGCGGGCGCAGGTCCGCCTGCGACGCAGAGGTTGCGAGTTCGATTCCCGCCTCGGGACAAATGTTTGTACGATCTACAAATATTTGTTCCGGGTGTTCTGGGTATTTTCTATATATTATAAAAATATCTATCTATGTATTGTATTGTATTAAATATATATCATCGTCAAATATAGTCATCTAGTACCCATAATACAGCTCTGTTTAATAGCAGCTTACCTTGGGCTAGAAGATGCTGTGTGGATTGTCCAGCATTATTTAATATTTAATAAGTGCACGCTGTGGCATCCTATAATTGGAGAAACACGTAGATATAAGTCTGGATAATGTTATTTAAACATGTATTGTGATTTTTTCGTTGTTGTTCTAAATTAAATAAATAAAAAAAAAAGCATCTTCCATAATCGGTAAATCTTTGCATAGTATAATTCAAAGTAGCTTATCACCGTATCTTTCTATATAATAAATAAATAAATAAATAAATAATGCTGGACAATCCACACAGCATCATCTAGCCCCAAGATAAGCTACTGTTTAAACAGAGCTGTGTTATGGTACTAGATGACTGATATATACTTAATACAATACAATACATAGATAGATATTTTTTATTATATATAGAAAATACCCAGAACACCCGGAACAAATATTTGTAGATCGTACAAACATTTGACCCGAGGCGGGAATCGAACCCGCAACCTCCGCGTCGCAGGCGGACCTGCGCCCGCTGCGCCACATCGGTCGTCAATGTCTTTGCATAGTATAATTCAAAGTAGCTTATCACCGTATCTTTCTATATGTATGTATGCTTAGATCCTTTATTTATTTATTTATTTCAATTCAACTGCTTACTGCACTTACAGTGATAACCATCGCGTGCAGCAAGCCATTACACGTTTGTACTTAATTAAGGTATATAGGTATACACACACACTAGCTAGAAAAATTAATACAGGAGGGAAATTTAAAATCGCGACGGCCGTTTTCATCAAAAGATAGTGTGATAAAGGAAGGTTTATACTGAGCCAGGGCAGGTCTATAAAAACATAGATCTTCCACGCAAGTACTTTTTTATCTACCACAAAATAAATAGCCTGAATTCACAATAACAATAAAACCAGTTATCTAAACAAAGGATAGTATTGTTAGATCGAAATTCACCAAACAATGAGGTACTGCAATATTCAAACGACAAGCTAGGCTTTACATTTTTAGCTCAACAAAAACATTGACCGGAATCTAACGGAATGTATCTACTGGTATTGTATGCCCGTGAATAATGTATAAGTAAAAATGTCCGAGAGCATCCGGTGCAAACTAAACCAGAAAAATGGAAATACTATTCTGACTTTTGTTTTATTTTTTAACAATGCCTGAATCGCAGTCTGGCGCACGGCGTAGACTACAGTTTGTTTGCTGAAGAGTATTCAAACTTAAATTTAAAATTAAAAAAAAAAATTACTTAATTCTGCTTAATAATTAGTTATCCTTGTTAGAAATCGAAAAGGCAGCGCTCGGCACGTGTCAGTGACCCGCGCGTCAATGAACCGCGGATCAATAACCCGCGCGTCCTTGACCTGCGCGTGTCCTTGACCCGCTACGGGGCGCGCACACTCGAATATTTCATTATTACGTCGCTTAACTGGATTCCCAATAACGATAAATAATAATTGAGCGGAAAAACGTAATCGATTTTTTTTTGTTTACTTGGGATTTTTAAGACAAAACATACATAAAAAAAACATTATAGGTACATATATTTTTTTTTATGTGTGGAACCTATATGGTTTGTCAGGTTGATAATGAATGACCCTGTATAGCTAGGTGAATTTTACGCCAGTTCCAGGCGCCTAAGACTAGAAGAATCTGGCAACAAACTCGTGTGGGTTCTTTTTTTTTTCGATAATCGCATCACATAATGATCTTTATTTTTCAGTTTAACAGCAGCTTACCTTGGGGCTAGATGATGCTGTGTGGATTGTCCAGTATTATTTATATATTTATTTTATTATTTATTTATTTTAACCTCAAGTAGGCAAAAATTACATTTGTTAGAGGAATGGAATTTGATCTCTATATTTATCTAGATAAAATCGATGTTTATGAAGCTTAAGCTAGCCAAGCTGGTTTTACAGTTTGAAATAGTGGACGAACTGATTTAATAAAATATAGAGCAGCTGGCCTACAGTGAAAATGTAAATCCGTAGGCAGGTGTCCGCCGGCGAAAAAGCGACCAACTATCGGCGATTTTCTCGCTCAAGTAACGTACAATAGGTAATTACATTCCGCGTAAACAGAAGAGATGCATCATATATCTATAGAAATATATTAATGTATATTGTGTATATATAATATAAATATTAATGTATACTGTGGCATCCTATAATTGGAGAAACACATAGATATAAGTCTGAAAATGTTATTTTAAACATGTATTGTGATTTTTTCGTTAGATGTCCTAAATTAAATAAATAAATAGTTGATCGCTGACTGTTCACTCTGCCGGCGAGGACTCGCTCATGTCGCTCAGCTACAAATTAGTGATAGTATGTAGCTGTCACAAGAGCTGTCAAATATAATACACGCTCAGCGATTCTCGCTGCTCTCTTCTCGCTCATCGTGGGCGGTCGATCAAGACAACTGCTTAAAGTTTCATACAATTTATGTCACCGTCACGTGCTGTCTTCGGGACTGATTGCGGAATTCATTTAAATCATGGTACCAATTGCACGAAATTTCGGCCTTAAACTTCGGAAATTATGTTTAACGGTTGGCCTACAGGACCCCAACTGTGAGTTTTTTAGCCAGCTCGCTATTAAAGATTTATGTAACTAACCGGATCACGGTTTTTGTGGAATTAAACGATGCACACTTTGACTATCTTTGCATGTACAATTGTACTCTATGATAAGTTCGGTTCTCTGGTGTTACTCACCGCTATCTTTGAAATCTGAACTTTATTGCCATAGTGTTACTGATACGACATAACTCGGCAAAAAACGTAAATTGTCTTGACGCAAGATAGCAAGTTCGCAAAAGCAATTCGACCTTAGATAAAAAAAAGATTTATTATAGAGCAGTATACTTGCCTTGCAATTATCTCACTGTCAGCTATTTTGCTAAATTTAAAAGCTCTTTTTAAACTTGGGCAGATACACAGAACTATATTTGAGTAGAATGAGTGAGTGTATGTGCCTCGCGTGCCGAAAAAACGGGCTAAGTAAGGACTGAGAACTTCTTTACTCGCCGCGAAACTCAGTCTGCTCCCAACAGGGGGTGGTGAGGTGGTGTGCCAGTGCCTAAAAACGGTTTGCTGCGTGCTTATCGATTTAAATCATTTATTTTCGCGCGGTTTATGTTTCCCATCACTAAAATACTTTTGTGCAAATCGACGAACTCTTTCATTCTACTCTGTGGGCAGATATCTATGGAAGCCACTACGTCGCTATTACGTCGGTCGGTTATCATGTATTGTGCAGAGTAGTAAACTCTCTACGCCGTAGACGCGTAGCCGTAGCTTCTCGTAGCCCAGCTCAAGCTACGATTAAATATTTTACTCAGCTTCTCAAACTCAGCTACAAATTAAATATTTTAAGCATAATTAAGTTAAAATAATAAAAAAAAACTGTCAGATAAGTTTTGTCGATCTTTTTTTTTTGTGAATTTGATAGTTATATACTTCCTTTTCATTTACTTTACCTACTTCAAATTGAAAAAGTAAACATTCTAAATATTTTTTTATTAAGTTTGAAACCCAAGTTGAGTACTACTTAAATTACTTACTTTAAACATAAGTTTTTTTATTACTTGTCATTGAAACAATTTACGTGGTAACACCACATTCTTGTAGAACCTAGATATTAGCTTACTATTTCGTATAACCTTTTTTTGTAGTAACTATAAATATACCAATACTCTTATCACAACATTTTCAGGCCACCCGTTTACTTTCACCGTACGTTAATTGATTTTCCTTATTACAAAATAAAATATAATAGTTTGAGAACCAGAAGCCGTATTGATTATTTACTTTATCAAAGTACTGTAAATCTTCTGTAAAGTAATTAAATTGATAGGTCAATTTTAATCCCAAAGTCGAGAGCACCTATTTATAGGGACGTAAATAACGTTCATCATGATTATTAAGCGAGAGCGGTGACACAGCAGCGACTATTAAAAATGGCTGTCGGTCACACAGTATTGTAACAATATTATTATAATAAACAGTCAGTCCCAGCTTCGCGTGGGTCTGTGGTAAATGCCTATATCCTATGTTACTCAGAGATAATGTAGCACTTTAATGGTGAAAGAATTTTTGAAATCGAACCAGTAGTTTTTGAGTTTATTCGTAACAAACAAAAATACAAATCTTCTTTCTTTATAATATTAGTATACACTAGCAGTCCGTCCCAGCTTCGCGCGGATGGAATGAAACCGCACCCGTGAGAAGCCGGGCGGGTCGCTAGTAATAAATATAGCCTATGTTACTCAGGGATAATGTTCTATGGATAAAATATTTTTTGAAATCGAACCAGTAGTTTTTGAGTTTATTCGTAACAAACAAATAACAAACATACAAAAATACAAATCTTAAAAATATTAGTATAGATAAATAAATATCAGTGGACATGTTTACACAGCGTCATCTAGTTCCAAAAAGTTCCTCCTTCCTAAGTAAATAACACAAAGCAAAGTACTATGGGACTCAGATACTATGGGACTAGAATACACATGATATTTTTTTTGTAAATACCTACTTAAAAAACATACAAACACCCAGACGCGGAACCAATATTTGCACCGCGCCATAAAGATCTTCAAACTATTTTTTTTCTGGAATGGCAAAATGTGAAAGTTAAATCTTTACATAGTATAAAATAAATTGGCTTCCCGCCATCTGTACCTATGCTTAGATTTTTTAGACTACGCAAGTTACGCACCGGATTTTAATGCAGTTTTCATCAATAGATAGAGTAATTCAAGAGGCTGGTTTATTTCTTCCGTGCAAAGCTGGGGCGGGTAGTAATAAATAAATAAATAAATAATGCTGGACAATCCACACAGCATCATCTAGTCCCAAGGTAAGCTGCTGTTAAACAGAGCTGTGTTTATGGGTACTAGATGACTGATATATACTTAATACAATACAATACCTAGATAGATATTTTTTATTGTATATAGAAAATACCCAGAACACAGACAAATATTTGTAGATCGTACAAACATTTGACCCGAGGCGGGAATCGAAACCGAAACCTCCGCGTCGCAGGCGGACCTGCGCCCGCTGCGCCACATCGGTCGGTAATAATAGCCCGCTAGTAATAAATATAAGCTTCAGTTCTAGTTCTAGCTTCCCTCTGTGTTCGCAAGAAGGCTTTGTTGGTGTAACAGCTGTGATGGGGTAAACAAGTTATTAAATAGGACATCGCAGGGCGTCGCTCTCGTCATTACGGGACGCCGGCATCACGGCGCCAGGACGCCGACGCGTGCACTGGGGCCTATCATGACTCATTTACTGTTTGAAACTCATCTCCAAACATTTTAAGCTAAATAGAACAAAGATAAAAAACTCTTAGCAAGTATTGAAAAGGTCAATTTAAAAAGGTCTGATTGCATACGAATATTTTAGTCGTTTACAACAGTTATTTTGACGACCTCGATGGCGTTGTTGGCAAGTGTTCCGTTGAGAAGCGAGAGGTTGCGGGTTCGATTCCCGCTGCAGGACAAATGTTTAAATGATCTACAAAGGTCATTAGTTAAAGCCGGTGCATCAATATATTTTTCTATTTTAATACAATATGTGCGCAATGCCAGTGTTTTCGAACGGTCCAAGAACTAAAAACTATTAGGACATCTGACATCCATTTAGTCCACATTGCATTGGGTTCAGGGTGATAGATTACCCTTGCTCGAGAGAAAACTAGTGTTCCAGAAATATTATAAGGCTGGTCATGATGATGACGATTATAACATTGATTTGGTTTGCTTACGAAGGCAGAATTTTCGCCAGAAAATTTCAAATTCACTAAATTCACGGATGCATTCGCCCGACGAGCAAACACACGCAAAATCTAAACACCGATGTAACGAAACCAAATACACACGTGGAAAATTTCCAACAAGTAGAATGTCACTCTCCCCCTGTTTGCGTAAGGTATTGACGAAAAGTAATCGCGGAGGGAAAGTGCCGGCTATTGACAAAACGTGCCTGTAGCCTCGGAGAAATATTAAAAATAATCCACCTCGAAAGCCTACTTCGGTATTGAGTTCAAAAAGATTGGAAAAGTGAAGTGCTGAGCAAATGAGAAAGAAAATTATTTTTCTAAGAGTTTAATAAAACCGACATTTATTATTCGCTACCTTTTTGAAAGTTTATTGAAAACTTGTAATCAATCAAATTAATCGCAATGGGAAAGATTTCACTATTTGTTTGAACTGAGAAAGTTGGCGAAGCTGTGACTTTTAAATGAAAATTACTTTAGTAGGCTAGGCTAAACAAGCTTGTTGGTACATCTGAAACATAAGCTTACCTGGTTCCTTCTACAAGACAAATGGCTCCATTCGTTATAATTTAAGGCACAGTGCAGTGGACCAGTAGGACAATTTACTGATTTACGGGATAGCACCACTGTTTTCTAATGATCACAGGATAAGTTATACCTTATACTGAGGGCGATTCACGAAAAACTATACACGGTTAAACACGGGGCGGTACTCTTACGGGTATTAGCTAAACTTGGTAATATAGCCAATTAATATTTAATTAAAACCGTAGTTTACTTGAGGTGGATTCGACCAACATCTGTAATAACTATTTTGCGGAATAAAAAATGACAAATAAAAGTAAAATGTCAGTTTACAGAATAATTACGATTTATTCGGAAAATAGTGCCCATTCTAGTTTGGTCAAACCCAGCCTTAGTATTGCGTAACTTTATTTTATGCTCAGCATTGTTTATTAAACGCAGAATAAAGAAAGTTTTTAGCTTGCTTGTGATTCCGTTATTCCTAACATCATTAGAACGCCGCAAATAGAACTGAATCGATAATGGAAATGGAAAAAAAACAAAGAACTCTTCCCACTGCTAATAGAAAAATAAAGCTCATTCCACCTGAAGTTTAAAAGCTTACGCTAAATAGTTCATATTCTGATTTAAAAAATCCAACGGAAAATAGCATGCTTAGGACGTTTCGGTTTCAGTCATACAGAGTTCTGACTATACATAATCAGAAACTATCGAATACCATACAACAGTACCTAGACCCTTTACATTATTTTCTAATCTTGCAATTATTTGTTTTGCGGTAATCGAACCAGTACTATCGCCTTGGCCGCCGCGTCACCGAGTTTATCAATGTATAACAGACTAATAAGTTACTACAATTTTACTAAGACAAATCGAAATAGGTCTTGCGTGTTGTTGATAACGTTTAATAGGTAACCAGCAGTGGACGTCTATTGGCTAAAATGATGGTGATGGTAACCAAGTACATAGTTTTACTTAGTTTTACTTAGTATTTTACTTTAGTTTTGGTATGTTTTTCCACTCGAGGCATAAACCGCTATGTTAAATATATATTTTTGGCCCTCACGATGCAGGCTCAGCCTAGTGTGAGGACCATAAGATAATGCATTGTTGTCTCTGTCAATAAAGATTTTTTCATTTTTCATTTTCATAGAGGAACTCGATTGAATTTGCCTTTGGAATGCGGCAGGTGGAAGATACGTTTCCCCAGTAATCATGTGAGTTCCAAACTAAAAATAGATTTACGTAAAGTGGGCTTTGATTTATTGGAGTGGACCGTACTCTACCTGTTAGGCAACCAGTGATGGGCTAAACAATAAAATAATAGTTTTGGTCTTTTAAAAATTTATTAGTAAAATTAAAAAAAACGGTCAATTAAGAAAATATCGCTGTTTCTGTTGGCATTTTTTAAAACTGGCAGAGCTGCTTAGTATGTTACTCTTTTATTCAAAGTTGTTAGGCCATGACAGAGGCCTTCGGGCGGCCTAGAAACTCTGTCACCAGAGTCGGCCACTGACTCATACGAACGAACGAACGAACGAACGAGCTGTTAAACAATGCTGTCAACAGGAACGGCCCGTCTCTACAGTCCCAGCTGTATTCACAGCCAGTGTATCTCAGCCGGGCGCGTGGAACTGCCGTAAATTCTAGTTATATGCTAGTTTTACGATGTTTCAAAAATTAATCCTTGTGATATGATGACTAAAGATATTTTTTACTTTTTTCTTTTTTACGACAGACGGACGACAACAAAAGGCTCTAATCATCATATCATCATCATATCAGCCGATAGACGTCCACTGCTGGACATAGGCCTCCCCCAAAGAGCGCCATGACGACCGATTTTGAGCCTTCACCATCCACCGACTTTCTGCGACCGCTTTAATGTTTTAACAGGCTCTAATATATTCGATAAAATTACAGCCATCGATACAGTCAATAATGTTAGTCCATGAAAGCACTAGTCTTGGAAGTTTGACCAAAGACTTTTGTCCCATCACTACAGGGACCAATCGTATCGTAAACCCGTTTACATTGTTTATGAACCGTCCATTCCGAGGAAACAAATTTAAGCGTATCTGAGATTTCTACATCCCAGCAGCACTAAATTATCAAAACAGCTGATACACTGTGTTCGGATAATAATGTGTAATGGATTATGACAGTTACTTTTGCAAAGCGTAGTAGCAGTGGGAACCTTTAGAGGCTGTCATGATGACAGCGGTTGCTATGGTTCAGGACTTTATGCTGGAATCTCACTTGGCTTATTTGCTTATATTTTTGCGTTATTTCAGCAAACGGACTAAACTTTGTCTATTACTATCACAGAGTTAACTTTGTATTTACGAAATAACGCAAACATTTGAGCAAAATGCCAATTGAAGTGCCAGGATTAGGTTTAAGACTGTTTTTGTCACTCTTGCACTCATGCATTTGACATATTGTTAGACAGGATCAGTTCTTAGACCGAGCACGTGCTGAGTCATTTGTGTTTTATTTCGCACTGAAATTTGATAGCCTCCGTAGTTTACATTTTTTTCTTTAGTATAGTTTACCATTGTTTACTTTTTCTATAAAGTTTCGTGAAAATGTAACGACCAAAATAATTCTGTCTCTAAATTGAGCTAGCTGTTCTAGTAGAGTTCGAGCTAATGTGGTTGCTACGTTCACAAACGTTTACCGACCATTAAATAGTTTCATCCGAAAGCAAAACAAAGTATTTTCATCAATGGCACGGTTTAACTTCAACTGCTTCAAGAGTTAAGTCAGCAAATGAGAAAATGTATACTATGTTGTACGAAGCAAAAGGTATTTGAGTATCTAAAAAAGTTTATTATCGACATCGACAAGCTTACGATCATCATCATTGTCATCGTGACAGCATTTTGATGTTTTCACTGTTGGGTCACTGGCTTACTCTCAAGCGAGACTTACTCCCACTCGAAAGAGATTCGGTCATAATCTTCGACGTGTTTCTCTAAAATATGTTAACAATCATAGAAACCAATAAAACAATTTTGCAGGTAGCTAGGTAGTTTAGTAAGTTAACTATATCCTACCATCGTCTGGCAACAAAAACTACCGTCTGTTTTTACATAACCCAACTTCCACAATCAGTTTCCAAACAACACTGACAAGAAAACTGGTGGCAGTCTGCCGCCGAATGTTTTGCAAAAACTCATAGTTTTTGTGGAGGGGAAACGAGTAAAATGTGATTTCCGGAACATTACGCGAGAGTTGTATTGAGTGGCAGCAAAAAGTCTACACAGATTTTCACTTAGCCTATACCAATACTACTCCAGGTATTTTAGTTTGTGGAGAAGACTGCTTTTTTGAGTTTAACATACAACGATACCGTTCGGTATTATACAAGTTATGAGTATAACGTCAAAAGAAATCTATAGATAGCTATATATTATGCTGGTGTTACAATCTTGATCTGAAATGAGTGCAGTCGTTTAAAATCTTTAATCTAGTAAGCCACAGCTACGAGCGGTTTGGCAATGCCCGGTTTTCGCAATTAACTTCCAGAGCCGCTCGCAAATCAACTTAACTACTCTTTCTCTGAAACTGTTCGCAAAATTATCAAACTGTGTACAGTAAATGTACTGAAAACATGTACGTATGTTAGCATCTTACGGTTTTAAGAAACGGGTGGTTTAAAAGTGTTTTATTGTAATTGTACTTTTGAGATACGAGGTACCTATTTATAGTTTATGGCATAAATGTTTTACTGTGAATCTTTGCAATTAATTTCAGAAAATAAAGTTACTTGAATTGACCTATTAAAAACTATATTCATTAGGTCACAAAAACCATTTTGCAGAAAATAAACTTGTCTTGTCTATCTTTGTCTTTTAAATGGCCTAGCCACGACGAACATAATAAAATAATAGCAACGCTGTTTAAAGTCATCTACGCGTTTACGACTACGAACGGTTTTTAATTCTAATAAATACTGATTGGAAAGGCTATTAGGCTAAACGTGACTATAATTCTGACAAAATGGAAATGATTGCAGATGTGCCACAGCGAGAATTATTTCAATTTCAACTTTAACTCGCGCGCACTTTGGAAGATACGTTCTATTAGGCCGAACGCTACGCTGGCGCTGCTACGAACAAGTGCTACGCTGCTACGAAATTATCATTTGTAGAGAATGCGAATCTCTCATTAACATGGTAATTAAATAAGTCAAAATCATAATTATTCAGAGTAAGCGTCCGTGAATATATCGCAAAAGGCCGACGGAAACTGAAGGAAATATTCATACTTTCGTCCCCCTTTTGCGTCTCATCGTATCGCATTTTCCGACTCGTAAAACTAAGTGGATTTGGCAATGTTTCAATAACTTTACTCGGAATAGCTGTACAGCTGTTATAAATATCTAGGTGTTGGTGGTTTGATATGAGCGTTGGGCGTGATGTGCCTTAAGCACGTGTATTTTGCACTTTTAAATCCTTGTTTTTCCAGCAACTTTTTCTATCATCATCATGCCAGCCTTTCAATGTTTCTACTGCTGGGACACTGGCCTACTCTCGAACGAGAGTGAGTGATTGATCCACCACGCGGACCCAATGCGGATTGGTGGATAACGGGCCCAATACGTACTTATTATATAATTGATAGATTCAAGCGTTACTTTGCGGAAATCCATTAAAAGATAAAAAAAAAACATATGAAAAATCTCTAGTACTATTCCGCTTAAGTTTTTAACTAATGAGACCAGTTAACGCAGTTAACCTCAAAAGATAAATATATTTTTTTGATATTTTTCTATATAAAATATCAATTATTATTATTTATTATTAATAATAATACTATGCAAACTGACCGGACTACTGATACTAGGCAGTGTTAACTGTGTGACCTCATTAGTTAAAAAGTTCTGCGGAGAGTTGTACTAGAGATTTTTCATCTGTTTTTTACTTTTTATATACTAAATCTAATTACTACAATATTTTTGGTATATTCAATTGCTGGAAGAATCGTGCCAATCGCACTTATATGAGATTTTGTTTGTAAATGTTATAAAGAGTCCGGAGCTGGGAAAGTTGTGTATGATAGGAGGAAATGGCGTCTTCTCTTATCGAAAGGTTGAGACACTTTGGTCCTTTGAGCTAAAGAAGTCACTCTGATAGTGTTTCTTTACGAAGTTGTGTCTTTGTGACATTCTGGTTCGAACTTGAAAGTTTTTGTACTGGGAATTTGTAAAATCTTATTAAGAGCACTGGTGGTAGAATGGTAGTGATCCTTATGATCCTTAGGTGGTGGGTTTGAAACCGGTTGTGCATTCAATAAATAATAATAATTATAATAATAAATAATGTTGGACAATCCACATTATTAGATTTTTTATCATCATCATCATCATCTCTTTTTGCGTCGTGGCAGACCCAAAAAGAGATGGCGAGTTGATCTCGAAAGCTTTAATAGAGCTTGGGTCCAACTGGCTCAAAACCGAGATGACTGGAGAGATCAAGGGGAGGCCTTTGCCCAGCAGTGGGACACAACAGGCTAATCGTAATCGTAATCCACATTATTATTAATAATCTATAATTATATGCAAGTTTTTTCTATTTGATAAAAGTATCTGCGCGATGTCACTGCTCTCAAACGGTGAAAGAAATAGTTTTTAAAACTATCATGGTTATTAACATAACATAACACTATAATACTATGTTATAACATAACATAGTAGAGCAGTAATTGCGTTTAACAATCTGGCTAATATCCCTGAGCTTGATCTTTTCGAAACATATCCACCAAAAGTTAAAACGATTTTAGCCAGTCGCTGGTTCGGCATGCCTTCTTAAGAAGCCTTAAGGCCTTCTTGCCTTAAGGCAACGTTTTAAGATTTTATATAAAAGTTAATTTAAAACATTTATATATATGTATATATGTATGTATATTTATATAGTTATAACAAATATTTATGTTTTTTTTTTTTTTTTTTTTTTTATACCACTAGAGTAGCAACCAAGCGCACGGCCCACTTGATGGTCAGCGGTTACCGTAGCCTATGTACGCATGCTACATCATAGATATCACTTGCGTGTTACCACCCTGAGACGTAAGATGGAAAGTCTCATGTGCCTGTAATTTCACCGGAACCATACCCTTCGAACCGGAACACAGCAATGCGAGCATTACTGCTTGGCGGCAGAAATAGGTATGGTGGTAGTCCTTCCCCGGACGAGCTCTATCACAAGAACCCTACTACTCTTTGTATACCTACTTACTTCTATTATTATTATTATTCTTTTCTTTTATATTTTTTCAACAAGCAAGTTTTTTAGATTCGATATGCGGTAGCATGTTAATAGTCATTAGTTTTAATTTTAGTTTAGTTATTAGTTTTTAAGTACTATTTGTTTCCCAAATAAACGAAAATAAAAAATAAATAAAAATAATTTAATAACGATACCTACTGAGAAAAAGGGACAGATTTGTCTGTCAATAGTTATAAGACCTACCCGCAAAGACTTCTCTTTTCCCGTGATCATGGTGCCGAAATATCGGGAATCAATAAAACTCACAAATCATGGTAAATATCCCGTTTTTAGTAAAAATTATATCGTCAAGAAACATCGTCGAAGAACTAAAAATTAACTTCCGAAATCTGAATAAAAGAGTAGAGACATTATTACTTATTTGAAAAAGCCGTTTGTATTCAGGACAAAAGCGAAGCGTTATACGTCTGGATACGCAGTATTTCACAGCATACTTTTAGTTCAGTAATAGGTATTAACTTCCACTAAATAATTTTCAGTACGTGTAAGCTCGAGTATTAAAGTAGGTACTTACGAGTTCATAAGCAAGGATGATGACACCACATTCCCTGACGAGATATTATCCCGGTTTATTTGCATTTTTATTAGAAACGTGACTGGAATTCGTACAACGCGGTCTGATTAATAGGATTTATTTCGTTGATTTTGTGGAAAATCAGGCATAATTGGATAATGTCATTTGATCAGATTTCCAAGTCACAGGTAGCAATCAATAATACTTGTTCATAATATATAATATAAAAATATAAAAAACATTTATTCTCTTTCACAAGGTGATCTTAGTGCAGTTTACATTTCATACAGTTCATAAATCAATCAATAAATCTTTCACGGTACAAGCCATCCGCTTGTGGAATACTCTCCCTCATAACATCAGGAAAGCAAAATCCCTCTCTATTTTCAAAAAGTTATTGCTTGATCACTTCTTGTCACAATGCTAACATTTTTGGAACTTATTTATGTATATATTTTGTATGTACTTATATGTATTTATATATTTTATACACTATTTTATATTTATATATTAATATATATATATAAATATTATATTATACTTTAGTATAAGTAAATTTATTATCTTATGCACTTTATGTAAATAATTATTTATTCTTCTCTTTTTGTTTTGGCACCGTCCCATTTCATTGTAACAAGTTTCTGTCCATCCAAAGGTTGCCTGGAAGAAATCGCTCACAGCGATAAGGCCGCCCATTGTACTTCACTGTTAAACATTGTATATAATTATTATTTTTCTGTTTTTAATTTTCTTTTGTGGTGTACAATAAAGAGTTTTCTATCTATCTATCTATCTATCTTGTTTTGCGAGGGTTCTCTATATTTTTTTTAATTTGAGAAACACTTTAGACTTTTTTGTAAATCCACACCTACTTCGCCCAGCAGTGGGACAGTCACGACTAAACAATAATAATAACAATAATACCTACTTAGGCCTTCAGGCAGCCTTTTAACTTCGTTACCAGAGTTGGCCACTGACTTTTTTTTTATTTACAATCCGTTTGCGTTTGACCACTAATATCTCGCCTGATTAATTTTTTATCATCCTGGTTAACATCAGGCTTAACAGCAACGATTGGTCTACGGTGAATGGTGTTACTCGTAAGAACTTACTTTATTATTATTTCTCACCCTTTTTCTATGCAACAAAGGTAATGCAAAACGAACTTACTTATCAGCTCAAGCATATAAAAGTAAGAAAACTCGTGTGAGTCAGTGTCTTACTTAGATGACAGAGAGCATGAATATACTAAACTCAAAAAATCCTATTAAAAAGTTTTAAGTACCTGTGGCTAAGGTTACCATTTTATTAAATTTTAAGTTTCAACGAAAAAAACGTAAATCCGTTTGACGATATTTTATAGGTAGGAACTTCTACTTCTACTTTTCACTTAAATTAAGTTTTGTTCCTACTTCAATATTATGCAAACCCGAGCTGCTAAAACTATAGAATATACTTGCATATTAGAAACGCAACTCATGAATTTTTAGCGTTCAAATAAGTGCATAACAATAAGACGTGGAAAGAAAGTAAAAGTTAATGCACTTTGTAATACGTAAACACGAGTAGGTACAAACGTTCAAACCGTTTTTATTACGTATTTAAAAAAAACTACGTGACGTTCGTACTAAGTTCACAAGTTTGAAGTACACTTTTATACCTAATATCTATCCAGGTCATCCCGCCATCTAAGTCTGGGCCTGCCATGAATAAATATATATAAATTAGATTAATTAAATTAAATTAAAAAAATCATAAAATAAATACACTATTAATTTTGAAATACAAAAACAAACATAACAAAATTATTATTGCCAACTTCTTTATCATTAGTTTCAGTTCTATAACAACTAGCTATAACCTTATTCATAGAACGCTTTCATATTGAAATATTAAACTAAATCGCCTTACCATTGAAAGAATACTCTGCATTTTGATTTCGTGCAAAGTCTACCCGCATCAGAGATTCGAATTTGCAAAGGCGCTTAGTGCCCGTACGTTGAAACTGTAAGTAGACGAAGTTGGTAACTGGTATCTAGGTAAGTACTGGATTGAAAACGATTCTGCGGAAGGCGAAACCTGTGAAACAAAACAGTGTGGGAGAGTGCTCGGTAGATAGAGATATGAGTTACGAGTTTGATCCCACCTACGAGACAATGTTTGAGTGTTGTATTTTTTTGCTAGCTAAGGGAGCGCTTGTGACGTAGCTGGCTAAGTTGTTAACAGATAACGAAGTTAAGCACTATTGCACTGCGTAATCACCATTTGGATGGATGACCGCCAGTGACAATTTCAACTGAGCGCTCCGTGCCACGCATGTTTGTCACGTTAAATCTGCAAAAACATTGGATCAAACATGCATTTAATAATTGTACAAACTAAGAATAGTACGAACTGCCAGTCATTTCATTGTTTTTGTAAAGTAAAGGTACCGGACGTGCGCAGATCTAAATTGACATAATTCGAATTAGTGCTTTTCATCAGATAATTGAATAAAGTAGACGCCATGTGGGGTAGAGCTGGACAAACTCGATTTGTCGGCAATAATGAATACGAATTCATCTCGCTATAATTATTAGTGCTGTGTTACTACGTGTATAAAACTCGTAAATAATCTTGAGTTTTAATTAAAAAAAAATGTTTTAGAGATGAAAAAAAAACATTACAAAACAAAATAAAATGATGGCTATTGTCAAATCCTTAGGCGATCCAAAATTTTCAAAACGGTCGGAATATCTAAGAGAAAAAAAAACAATTCAAATCAATTAGAATCCCGCTCATTTCAAAAATTTGGATTTTATTTGGATTTGATGTAACGCTATGTTACTTTAATTAAACAAATATCAGCCATTTGCAAAAATTATGAAAAAGATATGAAAAAAAGTAGCCTGACTAGATTTTTTTGTTTTATTACCCGCGCCCGCGGTCAGATAATCTTTGTAGTCTTTAGCAGAGTACATGTCAGCTAAAAAGCACTTACGCTCAATTTTTCATTTATATTTTTTGCGCTATTTATTTAGGACCAACGCAATTAACTCCGTAAAAGCTCTTTTTAATTTTTGCAAAGATGTTATTTTTCTAAAATTAAATCGTTGCGTGACTGACTGACTGACAATCAACGCTCAACTGTCATTTTATTGGCTTTCATTGTCATTCCTTGTCATTCTTGTATCAATGAATAAAATATGTTAGTAGGAGTCTCTTCGGTCATTTTGCCGGTACGACATGTTCCTCCCATTTTAATTGTTTTTCTCGAGTTATTTTGAGTTTTATTGTGTAAATTTGGTGGCAGTTTAACTAATACGACTCGTAGTCTTGGCACAAGTGTAAGTGATTAAAATGGAAGGATGATGTTGGTTTGTAATTTGGTCGAAGATTCTCCAAGGAAATTTTGAAAGGACGCCATCATTTCTTTCAAAATGTTGTTCGTCAAATTCAAAATTCGAACTTCTTCTTTTTCTTTTATTTATGGCGTCTGTGGCTGAGTTTGCCACAATTTTGCCAATGTCAAGTCGACAAGATTTAAAACTGTACAACGATGGAGGTTTGAGTATGAAAAATGGTCGGCCTAACAGAGGGAGACTCTTGTTCGTCTTTGATGTACTTGTACGTCGACACTACTTGACACTGGCAATATTGTCTAAAGAGACAGACTGCCAAAAGGAAAAAAAAAAATGTTAGTAGATTTTAAAATCATTAAGCTAAGAGATAAAGTATGTTTATGAATAATAGTATGTTATTAATTCGTTTGTAGTATGACTAAGACCCGAGTGCACAAAGAAAGAAGATCTTGAAATTAAACTCATAGAGAACGCAGCGGGAACTTGAAAGTATAAGTAAAAAAAAAACTCTACGTGGGCAAAGTCAAGGGGCATGCAACTGGCCTTTTTTTAAATTAGAACAGGCTTTCTCGGCCACTAGTGACCATTTCTGTCCACCAACATATTTTATAAACGGCGGCTCAGCTGATTTGTGATAAGGTTTTCCATACATTAGCTCTTAAAACGGCTTTTGTGTGATGTTTATTAAATCAATATAATTTATCATAAAATACCATATACCTTTTATTTTTATGTTTCGGTCGAAATTTGGAAAAAAGAGAATTTACCTTACCTGGTTGTAGGACTCTTAAGCAAGATTCCGTCTTGGTGGGTATCACCGCAGTGTCAGATATTCTACCTACAAGCAGTAGTGTGCAAGCATTACTGTGTTTAGGTTTGAAGGGCACTGTAGCAAGTGAAATTACTAAAGAGACATAACAACAATGTCTCGAGGTGATAAGCGCAGTGCAGTGGCTTTGTAAGCTTTGGGTGGCACTGCATCTGTAATAGTCAGGCTTAACATCAGGTGGGCGCCTTGATTGTCTTGTCACTTCCTGACATAAAAAAAAACTGTCTCACTCTAGTTTGTCTGTCTGTGTGTCATCACCTCAAAAGTGGCGATATCCCCTTCGCAGCGGATTATTTAAGAGTTTGGGATCAATCATCATCACCTCTCGGAGTACTTTGGTAAGTCCATCGACAATGTTATTTATAGATTTGTTTAAAGCACTTCACAAGTGCAGTGCAAATACAGTACATTGAAGGCAAACGTGTTACGCTGAGATTTATTTTTAAATCTGCACGTTCATTCACAAAAGGAATAAAGTAACATTCGCTGATGTTAAGCAAGTTAAAACGAGAATAAAAGAATTTACGAAGCGCACAATGTAGAAAACTGTAACTTGTTCACGGGCTTTTTTGTTTCTTTCTATTCAGCTCACTGGAACTATATGAAGTTGCTGCCTGAGGCTTCGCTCGCGTAATTCTAGAAAAAAAAACTTTGTGCTACTACAGATAACATACTGCAAGTATAGAAAGAAAGAAAGAAAATGCATTTATTGAAACCCACTTTAGAAAAAATAATACTTACTAAATACATACTGCAAGTATAGATATTTTTTAAGTTTTATCTCAGTCCGTTAAGCCATTATGGAATTAGGTGGGAACAAAAAATAAATACTTATTACAATTTGATTTGAATGATAATTGCAGCGCCCTACGGTTTCACTCGCGTTTACCAACATAGTTATATGGGTACCTGTAACACATATTGGTTATCGTCACATTTTTATTTGGTCACGATTATATAACTCAAATTCTATCCATATCCGTTCAGCCGTGACGATGTTGAATGGGTACTAACACAAACACGAACGAAATACACAAACTTTCGTATTCAATATCAGTGTGATGTGATTCAAGGTTGGTAGTAGAAGTATTGACCTAAATAGACAAAACGTACCTGCTTGTTGAAAACATCTTATTCCACTTTGAGCTACCCGTTCTCAAGTAAACGTCAGACCAATAAGGGGCGTGCAGACTAACATCAGATGTTCATGTTTAATTCATCGTACAAACAGACGTCCGACAGTAAACACGTGGCTTTATTTAGAGAGCTGGACAGATTAAACCACAAGTAAACACTTAGTACATAATACGAATAAAAGACGCTTCCTACTGTAGCAGACTGAGACTAACCGGTAGTTGAACTCAAACGTGTTTTGTCTTGCTCTGCGTGTTTTTGGTCCCTCATGGCCTCGACAAGACGAAAGGTCTCTCCGAAATCGTAACGCGCCTTAAAAAACTGGGCTGGGCTCACCAGGGATGCTATAAAACACTGTGTGATGAATCAGAAAAAAAAATATTCCCAGCAAAACGCCTACGTTGCCGCAACTACAGAGACAATGTGTAATAGCAATAATCATCATTACAGCTTTCTAATGTACTACCTGCTAGAAACTAGCCTCCTCTCAAGCGAGACTGGGCCGAAACTATTGGGTCATTCAATGCGAATTGGTGTATTATGGCACATGTCTTTAAAAAAACAGCTATTGTTTACGCCAATTTTCTCAGCATTTTTTCTTCACCGTTGAGAGCACTGGGCATTTCTTCAAGTTTAATTTATTTTCTATTGGTGTACGACCGATTTAGAACCCACGAACTTAAGTTTTGCAGGCAAGGTAAGGGTCACTACCACTAGACCACCCGTGCAGATCAGACAAAAAAGTTTGATCTGTCACCCTTTCTGTAATAGATCGAAGATCAGTAGGCACCGGCCCTAAGATTGCCAAAACTCTGGACATACGCAATCAGCCAGTTATGTAAGTTGAAGTACCTAGCAAGACATTGTGATTGATAATGTATTCTCGTCTCGGTATGTGCTGCAAGAATATTATATCAGAGATGCTAGATGTCCGATCTATTTATCAATATTATATCACGTTTCCCTTTGTCTGCGAGAACTGTGAATGCATAGAGCATATTGCAATTACTGTGTGTACGAGGCTTACAAAACCAGTGATGTACAGGGTAATGTTAATGTTGGATTCTGTGAACTAGGGTAAATCTGTAGTGAATTTGTCGAGTTTATAGGCGCGGTAGACGAGTGCAAGGTTGAGTAGCTGGTTGTGGATTCGATTCTCGCTACGAACAAAATATTTGCATGATCTGCAAGTATTTTTTGCCGGGTCTGGGTGTTTTCGTGTGTATCAAAAAACAGTATTCTATCAGGTTTTCATCTGGTTCTTAAGTTTGTTGCTTTGTATTATTTCTGTGTGGTGATCAATTAAGCGTTATCTATCTATCTATCTATTAACAACATACATGTTGCTTTACCATCATGACCGCCTTCTATGTTCCCACTGCTGGGAAAATGCCTACTCACGAGCGAGAGTAATTGCGTTTCCACCACGCGGGTCTAAATGCGGATTGGTAGAAGGCACAAATCTTAGTTACAAATTTTCTTATAGTTTGTGTACATACCGATTCCCTCGCGATGTTTTTTTCACCAAATGAGAGCACTGGCATTGCGCACATACATTTTCGAATAGACATCATTGGTGCACTACCGATTTCAAACCCATAGCTTTAGTATCAGAAAGCAGGTTGGAAAACCATTCGGGGTCACTACCACTAGACCACTAGTGCTCTCTCATTTACACGGAGATTATTTTACTGAAAAAAATTCGCAACATTTCGACTCAACTAACATCTCTAGTGTAAACCCTATTAGACATTGTCTAGAGCCGTAGTCTGCTAGATGCGCTACATGAATAACAAAGTGCAGTGATGAAGCTGTACAGATCTGTACCTTCAACACAAAGAACTGTTGTTATCGTACTATGTTGCTAACTTATCGAGTAGAGTTATGGGGGTAATAAGGGTAGGTATACTTGAAAAGAATTAATATATAATATGTTCTGTGGTATGATTTTATTATTATTATTCTTTATTGTACACACAGTAATAATATACACATTAAACTTAAAAGCGAGCTTAACCCTAACAAGAGTTTTCTTCCAGCAAACCATTGAGGCTAGAGAGAGGTGATTAAAAAGGTATGCGTACAGATATCATAGAGAAAGAGGCCAGATTGAATTAAAATGTTTTATACAGGGTCATTTATTATCAACCTGACAAACTTAAGGGATAGGTTCCGCACATAAAAAAAAAATTACATATATATTTTTTTTTATGTATATTTTGTCTTAAAAATCCCAAGTAAACAAAAAAAATCGATTACGTTTTTCCGCTCAATTATTATTTATCATTGTTGGGAATCGAGTTAAGCGACGTAATAATGAAATATTCGAGTGAAATACCCCGTAGCGGGTCAAGGACACGCGCAGGTCAAGGACGCGCGGGTTATTGACCCGCGGGTCACTGACACGTGCCGAGCGCTGTCTTTTCGATTTCTTACAAGGATACCTAATTATGAAGCAGAACTACGTACATTTTTTTAAATATAAAAAAAAAAGTTTAGAAAAAAAAGTTTTTTTTTTTTTTTATGTGTGGAACCTACCCCTTAAGTTTGTCAGGTTGATAATCAATGACCTTATATATAACGATGTAACATTTATAGAGACATATAGTGCTCTTTTACTTTTCCTTTAAAAATGTTTGATAAGCTGGCACAAATTTTGTGCTTTAAGTAAAAAAATACTTGTTCAATCCGTACAACAAAGCTTTTAGCAGCAGCGCAATATTATGTTTCGATTGTGATTGCGTTCGAGAGTATACTTATAAGGTTGGATTCGTTCGATTGGCACCACACTGAAGCTTTATGATGAAGAGGCATCATCAAAAATAAGCTAGGAACCCAGCCGAGTTTGTTGCCAGATTCTTCTAGGCTGGGGCGCGTGGAACTGGCGTAAATTCACCTAGCTTTAAGACGTTTCAAAATGATCCTTGTGATTTTATTGAAATAAATCATTTTTTACTTTGACTTTGGCTTCGACTAACGCCGCCTGGGGCCCAACCATGAACTCTTATAGCGATTCAAATGAAGACACAAACTAAATTGTCAAAAATTTTGTACCATGACAATATCAATTAGACAATCATGTCATGGTATACAATTTTTTGACAATTTAGTTTAGGTCTTCATTTGAATCGCTATAAGAGTTCATGGCTGGGCCTCAGGAATAACTAATCTCCGGAATAAGAAGTGTCAAATACAAGTACTCGCGAATAACTATGTTTTTTATTATAACTCTAAAGGCAAACAAGCGTACGGCCTACTTGATGATCAGCGATTACCGTAGCCTATGTACGCATGCAACATCATAGATATCACTTGCGTGTTACCACCCTGAGACGTTAGATCTCATGTGCCTGTAATCACCGGAAACCATACCCTTCGAACCGGAACACAGCAATGCGAGCATTACTGCTTGGCGGCAGAAATTAGTTTGGAGAATAGTGCCTATTCGAGTTTGGTCGTAGTTACTCGCGAATAACTACGATTTATTCGGAGAATAGTGCCCATTAGAATTTGCCCAGCCCCGCAATCCAGCCCAATAATATTAATATGACTCTGTACTTTAGATAAAAACAAATTTGTTAAATCTGTACACTTACTTCACTATTTAACAATAAATAAATAATAACTTTATTAAGGACACAGTTCGCATGATAGGTTTTCATACCTAACGTCCATAATTATAAAATAGTCCTACAAATGGCGGTCTTATCGCAAATAGCGATTTCTTCCAGACGAATAAAGCTTAGGTCAACAGCATACGTTTTTAGATTTCAATCTAGAAACCTTTCAATATAAATAAACATGCCTTGATAACTTTGGTAAAACCGGGACCGCGCGACTGGCTTAATAATATTTACATATCTTTACAGATTTTTTGTTTACCCATTCATACTCGGTCACAAAACAAGTCTAGTAGAAAACCTGCGTAGGTAGATTATTTACGGGACTTATTTTTGATATGGGGCAGAAGCAAATTTTTTTGGAATGTGTGGAACAAGTGGGTGGAAGGGCGAACAAATCTAATATATGGATCGTTAGATGTTAAATTAAAACATTCCATGCGATTTATTAATATAAATATCGCAGACTAGTGTGTCGTAAAACGCAATTAAATGTTTGCACACCCGACACGAAACAAACTTGGAGTCGGAAGCTCCTCATGAATATGGAGAGGCAATACCGGACTTGTGCACAAACTTTATATTGAACGCGACAGGAGCCGTGCAGGTCTACCGCGAAATTAATTTTTTTACATTATTCCGAAGCTACGGAAATTTTGTGCAATTCTTACTATGAATCCCATCAATGCAGCTACACGAAAATGATAGAAAAAATTCCCTTAATGACCTGATGAAAGTTTCCACCCTGTATTATCTATCTTCCTATCTATCTCTACATATCGGAATTGATAGATAAGTACTATCTAAAATCGATCCTAAAAACGGCACGTGACACTGAAATAATATATTATTGTGAAACATTAAGGTAGCTTGTAATGTGAGTGACAAGTGTCTCGTATTTCGTTCGCACTTCGTTCGGCTTCCAAGTTTCGACTAAGAAATTTCATGGTAGGGCAACTGTTGTTGGACGTCAAACGTGAACTGATGAAGGATTCATCAAGATGCATCTATACTTGAAACAAACTTCATCTACTGGTAGTTCAGTAGGTACACATGACGTTTCACTTGTAATTTGTATCTATGATTGAACAGCGTTGAACTGAAATAAACTAATTAGCCAAAAGATTAACCAAAAGTATTAAAATATTTTTTAGTTAAAAACAAAAAATGTTTCGATAGACAGTGGTGATACGAGGGGATGAAGTTATTGACACGTTTTATATGAATTCTTCGAAAAGTACTGAACCGAGTTCGATAAAACTTATAAGGAACCACGCAAAAAATGGCGTAACAAACATAAAAAAACATGTTAGTCGAAATAATAAATACATCCTTTTTTGAAGTCGGTTAAAAATACACACTCTAAGCAAATTATATGTATTTTTTACCAAAAGAATAAGAACTACGTTTTTTTTGTAGTCGGTTGTGTTTTTGGTTTAATACTTTTGTGTCAACCAAAAACTACAAAATAAAAAACCAAGTAAACTTGTACCACAACGTTGGTTAGTTATTGTAAAACAAAGAAACTAGCAAACGAAAAACTTCCCGATGATTGCAACAAAGACAACATAAATGTTTGGGCACCATTGTAAGAAAGCTTTCTTTCTCAACCTTTAATGGTGGTCGATTCTTTCACTGAGAAAGTAAATACTACACTAGGTGAGTGCGAGTGAGGCTAGCGTTTTAGGGTTTCGTATCATACTTACCTACTCGTAGAAACACTCGAGGCGTAGCTAGCAAAGTCGTTTATAACAGATCAACGAAGTTACGCAAGGAGTAAAAGAAATATCTGTATCGGCAGTAAATGAACTGGGATGTTCAAGAACTCAATGGATGTGGTACCATTCATCAATCCGCATAAAGTTTGCTTGGTACCCAACTACTCTAGCTCGAGTGTAGGCTAGTGTTGGAAAGGTAAAAATATGGGAAGATATAAAAGGTTTCTAATAGTCGTCACTTTTTCAGTAACGGATTGAACTATGTTTAGAAAAACTCACGAGAGTTAATTCACGGTTATGCATAAGTAAATTGACTGGCACATTCATTAGTCGCAATCTCTTGCACAGTTGCAAAGCTGATAATCTTAATTGCATCCTTCATACATTCGCAGCATCACAGGAACTGACACAATCAGCGTGCGCACAAAGAGAGTTGACGAGATAATAACGATATTCGAATATTCCACGCTACAATAACTTTGCTTTAATTTCATTTTTTCCGCCATCGAATATGTCATGTGCCCCATGACGCGTTTACAGGGTACGCGGTTTCGTCACGGGTATCGCACTCGTTCGATGGAATTGTGCTTTTGTGCGTAAATGAGCGTACGTCCATAATATCTTTACGCAGCAAAAATAGGAGGTTTAATTATTGCTTGCTGGTAAGTTGTTTTATTCAGGACGACCAATAGCGTCACTGAAACTACTGAGAGCTTGCATACCCGTTCGTTGTCTGCATTGAGTTTTTCTTTCACTCAAAATTCACCTTTCTGCTACGTACTCTGAAAGTAGAATATTGAAAAATCCTTTATTTAGTTTTTCACATTAAAAAAAAACACCTTTCTTTCAGATCTCTAGGACTTAAGGTTTAGGCTGTGCGTTGACTGTGAAGCAAGTCAGTGAGTGTGAGCCAGTTGTGCAACGATTTTTAAATGACGTCGTGTCTTAGTAATGTACAATTACATGTGTATATGACGGACATTATTTTTGTTAAATACGTTCTTTTTAGGTTATTATCGGGTTTAATAGGCAAATTGGTAGGCAAACCATCAGGCAGGTGTCTCACCGCGGGCGAGTGGCGACGAGCGAGTTGTTGCCGGTAAACAAATATACGTAAACAAAAGACAGTAGGCCATGTTTCACGCGGTTGGACACCTGCGTAAAACATGATTTCCAAAGTTACAGACATACATATTTTCATAGTAGATTGCGTCTAACAGTCTATCTTATGACTTCAATTTGCACCACACCGACTCGGCATTACGAACTACACGGAAAATCCATTTTATTTTAATAGCTGTTTGTTCTATTTTCATTTAACGAACACTATGCAGGAACGACAAGTCAATACAAAGTGTTTGATAAAATGAAAATAGACTAACAGCATTCGATTTAAAGTGGATATTCCATTGTATTTATGTCGTGTCGATTAGTCTCACTTTAATCTAGAAGGGCCTTACATTAGGCAATTAAAATACTGTAATTAGTAAAAGTGGAGGGTTGAAATATGTATCGGATAACAAGGGATGATTCCCAATGTTTATCCGATCTGTATGTAAATTAAAAAAAAACTATTATATCTTACTACACCGATGATAAGCAATATAAAGATAAATAATTCTTACACCGCACAAAAAATAACAATAACTCAGCCAATTCTTCAATTAAGTAAAAAAAATTAGTACTTGTTTAGAAAAGGTTACTACTAATAGATACTAACATAAAGGCATGCTCATATTCTAAAGAAACGACATTTCGTGACTACATGCTCGAATAACAAAATATAAATTGGAAAAAGCTATTTTCATCGAATTGCTTCGATCCACATGTGCCCTTTCGACTCAAAGCAGTATCGAAGCTTTTGTATGATTCCCGCGCCCCTATTGTGATTTCATATCAAACTGTTATATTATTACGACTCTCGTTTATGCGTCAAAAGCGATGTCGCGACAGTTGACACGTGTTTAGCATTTGACTTTACTGCTATTGTCCCAAAACGTTTAGGGGAGTAATTTAACAATTGCGATCCTTAGGATACATCAGATAAAACTATTTTGAATTCGTATTTGTTCCCGTACAATTGTAAGCATACGTAGCTAGTAAAATTATAAACTATCAGAGGATTGTACACAGGTAGAATTTTATTGACGCTTATAATAACTTTCGACCTTATTCATAAAAAACTATGTGGCGTTTCGCTAAGTACTGTTTTTCTTGTCATTATTATGTCAATGAACAAAGACGATAATAGATTTGAAAGAAACAGAGATTTATAGTACGTTTTTGAATAAAGCTCAAAAAAAACGAGAAAATAAATAAATAAATAAATAATGCTGGACAATCCACATAGCATCATCTAGCCCCAAGGTAAGCTGCTGTTAAACAGAGCTGTATTATGGGTACTAAATGACTGATATATACTTAATACAATACAATACATAGGTAGATATTTTTTATTATAAATAGAAAATACCCAGAAAAACAACAGCTTTTTGTTCAACAATAATCAGTTGCATAAATCCCATAAATCATTTTTTTGGATTTTGTCAATCGCAGCGCAATACCGATAATAGGAACCCTTTTACTTTTTTAATAAAGCCCATATGACAACACCACGTGTTCACTGTCGACGCTTGTCAGCTCGGATGACAGTATGAATGACAGCCGGGAGCAGAATGAAGTGACGTCGTGTAGTGATTTGTATGCATGAGTAACAGCGATGTGGCGGCCGTTTTATTAAAAAGAAACATCCTTTGTTCAATTTAATTAAAAAAATTGAATTAAGTACTTAATTTCAGTAAGTTAATTACTATCAATTTATCCCGAATAAATAGCTAGGTCAATAAAGTTTTCAGGGATCATTACAAAAAGTGATATTGTGTTTCTGGTATGTTCGATCTTCTATAGCTTCTTTTATGTCATTTGACGACGAAACGGTCAAGACGTTTGCCTGATGTTAAGCGCCACGCCTGACCATACCAGTTGCAGTTTCAACCAAAGCTCTAAGCATCCGGGCAGTAGTTGTTTTAACTTAATCTTGGTATTTTTAGGTTAAGAACAAGATAATTGGGTTTTTCCATTCTGAATCTATACAACTGAGAAAGTTGAGTTGGTGTGAAGAACGTGAAGAACAGCGTTCAATAATCGGACAGTAAATCGAGCTGGCACTAACGATCAAAGCTAGCAAGCACATTCTCATCGAACAGCACTATCTGCAACTAAATTAATATATGAGTTAGCGCTCCCATTTATCATGCAACCTACACACTGAGTGGATTCAGGGAGAATTGTTCAATACAGCACACATGAACGCATCAGTGGACGCGTCTATTTGCAATTAAATAGGTCGCTTCTATGTGTTTTGAATGAATATGGCATAGATTTCTAAGTTGCTTTATGATTTATGTAGAGGCTTGGTGTTGTCTAGAAACGGCTATGATAGCACAAATGCTTCACTACCTATCACAATATTTGGCAGAAAAATGCGTATACAATTCAACTCATTTGCTTGCTATGCAACTAAAATAAGTGATTCAACATCATAATACTATCAAATTACTATCATATATTAATATCATATAGGAGCGCTCGTGACTTAGCTGGCTAAGTTGTTCTTAACAGATCAACGAAGTTAAGCACTGTTCCTCAGGGTCATCATTTGGATACCCATCCAAATGATGACCCTGCGGAACAGTGCTCTGCCACACTTGCGTTTCAACTGATTCAATTTCAACTGAGCGTTCCCGTGCTTCGGAGGGCACGTTAAGCAGTCGGTCCCGGCTTTTTCAAAAAAGTTAGGCCTTGACAGAGGCCTTCGGGCGGCCTAGAAACTCTGGCACCAGAGTTGGCCACTGACTCATACGAACGAACGAACGAACGAACGAACTATCATATAAACACATTGTGAACAGGCATTGCTGTGACCGTTAGGGACAAAATGCTAGAGCTCTAACAAAAGCTAGAAATAATTTCGAGTTGTCATTTTTCGCTACATGTTTAGTTGTATAATCAAGACTAGTTTACATACTCGTAGGAAGGTAGGAAAAATAAAAACACATCTCTATTTTTTCCTTTTTGTATAATTTTTTCGGCAATGTCAAAGTTCAATTAACCACAATTTATAAATTTACGATAAGTTTGTTTCAATTTGAAAGAAAGAAAGAAGAAAGAAAAGAAAGAAAACATGTTTATTGACCCCCAAGATCATACTTAAAGATTATTATTATTTATTATTATTTGCTATTTATACTATAAACTTTAGAGCACCGGTGGTCTAGTGGTATTGACCCCGCCTTCCGATCCTAAGGTCGTGTGTTCAAACCCAGTCGTGCACCAATGGATTTTTCTGTTCGAAAAATTTATGTGCGCAATGCCAGTGCTCTCATACGGTGAAGGAAAACATCGTGAGGAAACCGGCATGTTCAAGAACTAAAAATTCGAAAGACATGTGCCATCCACCAATCCGCATTGGGGCCGCGTGGTGGATTAAGACCCAAAAGGCTGTCATGATGATACTATAAACCATTGACTAAAACCACAGAACTTTTTCCTGTTCTGTGACTAAAACTATAAAATACCAAATCTGTCAGCACCCTTCCTATGTGAAATAGAGTATTAAAGTATTGACATGCCCGTAGGGTGACCACACTGTATGAAAGGAATTATAGTCTAGGAGACTTTTCTTTATCGGACTTTACGACAAAAAGCGAGTAGAGGCGAGGTGTATTCTCGATGTCCCCATGATTTTGACCCCATTAATGGGGACAGTGGGAAGTCAAAAAATAACTTACCGTTGTCCCCATTAACAACGAGTAGGTATACTGTGAGATACGAACTTTCTTAATAAACGGCACATGTTACCTACTAAAACGAGAACACTTTTTAGTTGGTTATTAGGTAACGTTCTAAAACACGAACTGTTATCGATCGGATTTGAGGTAGGTTATTCGTATTCGCCAGCCATTTAATGTAGAGCATCGCGTGACTAATCAGGGCCGATGTGCTGAGGGCCTTACCATGAGCTCTGTTGTATGCCGAGTTTGAACGGTTTCAACTGTTTTAATACACAACTGATAATACGCTGCACTATAAGTTAATAGTAGGCCTTTTGACCCGTATTCCACAATTGTACTGAAGCACGCACTGGATTTTTTTTTAATTAAAAATACTTATAGCAAAGAATGTGATAATATTATTTTCATTTTCATTTCGAGTGACCGCCAGTATAGCAAATTCAAGTGAACGTTTCCGTGTTTCGGAGGGCACGTTAAGCAGTCAGTCCCGATTTTTTTTTGATATACCTAATTGATGGTAGAGACTTTCAGACGGTATATAAGCTCAGTCACCAAAACTGGCCACTGACTTGAACTTACTTACTTTACTTTACTTTATTATTTACAGCTTTAGCGCTGCACTGTGGCAAGTAAAGTTATGAAATAATGAAACGCCTACAACTTTATTGACAGCATCACGTAGCGAGACTTGCTATTGTAAAGTTGGAGGTAGAGCTGTGGCGTGGTTATTGAATTATAGATCAGCTTTGCTTGGTTTCTTTCATTGTTTTCTGTGTTAAATGTTATTTTTTATCTGTAATAATAGCTTTAGATGAGTATAGGTTAGGTATATAGCTTGTCACATGAAATATGTTTTTTTTATTTTATTTTTATTTTAGTTTCATATGAAAACAGATAGAATTTAAAGCTAATAATTATTCTAAATATATAACTAAGGACTGTTAACACGTTTCGTTACATAGTTGTTACTTGCATAGTTTATTTTTTAGTTAGATATACTTACTCAGTAATAATTGATTTTACGGTAAGGAAATTAGCAGCACAACAGAACATACCCGTAATTACGAGCTTATAAAGATACATAAATTAAATGTGTTTGATACAGCGAGATAATAAAAAGCATTCTGTAAAATTACGAGCATCAAAATGTAGAATTTTAGTCAATTTATTTTTATTTGTAGGTACTCGAAATTCTAACAGACGTTAAAAAATATAGACTAGATTAGTCCATTGATAACTAATATTTTACTTCTCGAAACGTCATTCCAGCATCGAAGCACTCAGGCTGACTCAGTAAGGCGAAAGTCGAGACAGAAAGTTCGTCGCCCTCAACAAAGAATAACAAAACGTTAGGGTGGTTACACAATAAATCAAGACCATGTCATAAATACCATTTCTCCCTTCCAAGGGTAAGAAGTGTCGCATTTTCCGACTCATAGAAACTTCCTAATGCTGTTCGCGGTATTCCTAAGCATATTCGGAATTCCGCGAGCTCAATTAAGTCTCGGAGTCGTATATTCTAATAATGTATACTAAGGATGAGTTTTGGTTTCGGCTCGTGATTAGGGAAAGCTACGGGCGTGTGAGCCTTTTTGTGTAGTACACGTTTCCGGATTTTACAATTGAATCCTGAAATTTTCAATTGATTCTCTGCTCGTATTTGTGTGACGAATGTGTGTCAGAATTGCAGGATAAAAATATGCAACAGAAAATGATTAGGACCTTATTCATAATCATACTATAAACCTCTGTTACCTAATGTGTGTTCTTCTAAATTGTCATCACTTTTGTGCATTGACATAAAAATGACAAGGATATACAAAACAGCAAGCAGTTTAAATAACATGAATAAATTGCAAGCTTCAAGGTTTTTAGCAAGCTTCAGAACGTCGAGGTGAATATTCGTAGAGAAAAACTGAAGGGGCACGTTTCTATAAAAATTGCCTTGAAGTAGACGCCTAGAAACTTTCTGTTAGCAACCTACGTAAACGTGCTATAAAAATAAAGCTTTAACAATCCTCAACCACATCTGATCCTCTGCAATCTGTGCCAAGCTTATATTCTTCGTGGTATCTAGGCTTCCAGTAAACGGCAGGAGCCCGACACTTTGCTCCACAAGATTTCGCGTCATCCCTTCATTTCACGCATGATCGGCGCCCCGTATTGCTATATTTAGAAATTCGCTATAATATTTCACGTAACCTTAACGATATTGGTGGAGATAAAACCAGTGGCCTGGCATTAATCCACCGGGACGGGGTGCTACTGAGGAACGAGAAAATACCGATAGTTTTAATGACAGCAACGGCAATAAATGATAAAAACTTTTGACGACCTCTGCGGTCGGCGAGTGTGAGACAGGCAGCGGGCAAATAATTGGTCAGTTGAGACAAGAGAAGCATTTGATTCCCTCAAGACAAAAAGTCTGCCTCGAGTTTGGTCTAGAACTAAGATTAGTTGGTGATAATTTTTTACTAAAATACTCTGATAAATTAATGAAAAAAAAAACGGACGATTATCCGCATTAGGTCTGCGCGAGAGTAGGCTAGCGTCCCAGTAGTGGGCACATTAGAAGGCTTTCATGATGATGATGAAATACCATAACACAATAGATTATAAAATAGGTACTATATTCTATTTCACATTGGAAGGGTGCTGACACATTTCTGTTTTTCCTTTTTTGCATTTTATTCGGCAATGTCAAAGTTATAATAATACAAACAATTAACCATATTTATTATATAAATTTACGATAAGTTTGTGTTTCAATTTGCAATTTAAACTTTAAACCGTTGTTGGTCAACGGTTTAAAGTTTAAACAATAAAATACCAAATCTGTCAGCACCTTTTTCATGTGAAGTATACATTTTTTGAATAGGAATTTAATAGTAACCCTCACGTTCTGCACCCTCCCTGTCGCAAAAACTGTCATAGAAACCGCACGAGGTGTTGCCAGGTAAACTTCCTCAATACAGGATTTGGTTTCTAACCAGAAACACATAAGACAATGATCACATTGGACGGATTTCTCCAGGTTCAGAAGTAGGTTTTTAGAAAAGGAAGATTGAAGTAGTATTTTTTTTTATTTTTTTTTTATTGGTTATAGGCAAGCGTTTGACCACCACCTCACCTGATGGTAAGTGATGGTGTGGTCGATGATGGAGCACGCTTGCCTAGAAAGAACCTGTTTACTCTGGCCTTGAAGACTCCTAAATTGTATTGGTCCGGAAAATAGACCCCGGCAACGAGTTCCATTCTTTACTCGTGCTATTGAGAAAAGGAGATGCAAAGCGTTTGGTTCGGCATGGTGGGATGTCGACCAAATACGGGTGGTACGCTGCCGTACGCCTATTAGTCCCTAGTAGTAGTAGTAGGTATAGCACTCTTATTTAATTTATGTTATTATTATATTTTTTATACCGTTATGACAACACCACGAACTGGAAAACGAAGTATAGAACGGCCACCTACTCGATGAACCGATGACATTAAAGCAAAGGAAGTCGGTGGATGGTGAAGACTCAAATTTAGTTCATCTGAAGACGGTTCTCTTTTTGAAGAAACTCTACTAAATAATAAAAAATATAGTAAAATAAAAAACGTATCAACTGTGCGAAGCTGTTAAAATATATTACGTAAGATGTATTAATACACAAATTAATTACTTAGTTCACTTGCTTCTCCCTATACTCGTAATCAGTAATCAGCAGAATTTACAATCGTTAAAATTACACTGCAGCTTTGTTATTAATTATTAATCCTTAATTAATTAAACACATCCTTTATAAAGCTGGTTACAGTTCATACTTCACAAATTAAGTCATCATCATCATGACAGCCTCCTAATGTTCCCACTGCTGGAGCACTGGCCTACTCTCAGGTGAGAGTGATTGGGTCTTAAACCACCACGCGGACCCAATTCAGATTGGTGAATGGCACATGTCTTTCGAACTTTTAGTTCTTGGACATGCCGGTTTCCTCACGATGTTTTCCTTCACCGTATGAGAGCACTGGCATTGCGCACATAAATTTTTCGAACAGAAAAATCCATTGGTGTACGACTGGGTTTGAACCGACCTTAGGATCAGAAGGCAGGGTCACTACCACTAGACCACCGGTGCTCTATTAACAAATTAAGTGCCTCGACTCAAAAATATATTTCGCAATATTTCATTAAATCACTCATATTAGGTACTGTGACTTGTAACATTGTAACTCGATGCTGGAAAAAACAAAGTAAGTGTAAGTTCGGATCAGTTAGTGTAGTGGTCATGGTCAACTCTTTTGGCCGCTCGTAGGCCGCTGCAAACTTTTTTTAGCTATATTGACAATCTGTTAACTGTTTTGGAAAAATAAAAGGTCTAAGCGAAAGTCAATAGAGTTTATTTAAATTTGCCACTACATGTATTTGCAATTTAAAATACTTTCGCTACACCACAATAATCTAAAACAAAAAACTCATCCACGCATGCTACGTTATATTAGTCTATAACTCAATCTGTGGATAAAACCAGCGTAATGGATTGCGTCCATCAACGTACAAAAACGACATCAGCTCAACCGACGGCTCTCCGTTCAACAATAAAGGATCATTTATTTTGCAACGGAACGACAAAGGCACGTAATAAAAAAAATTATATAGCACGAAGCTATAATGGAAATACGAATACGATTATTCCGTTGTGTTCACTGCAGGCCAAAGGCCTTCCCTTGATCTCTCCAGTCATCTCGGTCTTGTGCCAATTGAAAAGCTCCGTTAAAAATGTCGAGATACTCATAATTTTTTTTTGTGAAAATAGCTCTGGGCCGAGATATGTGGAAGGAAGAATACCTTTGCCTAGCAGTGGGATGGGATAGGCTAAGTAAAAACATTAGTTCAGCCATTTTAATCATATGCTGGCATTAACTAAGCTTTTCATTATAACGCTGAAGATAATGTTGATTTTACACTTGAAATTATATTGTTTAAATACGAAATAAAAATCCTAATTTTATATCTTACGAAGCGAAACTTAGTCGTCATTAGATAAAACTTTTATGTACAAAACTTTTATTAGCCAGTCTTGTAGAGGTGGTTAGTTTAGTTTTATTTAAATCACTATTTATGGCCTGGGTTAGTAAAATACTCCTTTTCCTATTACTTTTATGACGTGGATTCATGAATAGATAGACAAACATGAGTGGGATGAGGCTAGTTTACACAAGTTTCAGATTTATTAACCATAATTAGAATATTAATTATTATTAGAGTGCCTATGTATTATATATTTTTGTGTATACTTTCATTTCCTGTCTCTACGGTCCGTCTTATTCAAATAACCCTAAATGTGATATCGAATTTTATTTGAACAGAGCTCGTTAATAGACCGATTCATATCTGTATACGGGGAGTATTTTAATTCTATTTGCTCAGTCAAAACAAGGGTAGGGCAGGCCATGATCCCTTTTCAATTAATTTATCTCGGTATATCTGTACGTTTTGCACTCTATTTCCATGTCTGCTCTATTCTATCTATACATTCTACAGACTGTGTTTTATAAAGTGCTTTTCGAATCATAGCTTCATCATAGCTTGCCCACAAAAGGTATGGACATTAAATTTGGCACGTAATGTAAATGTCTGCTAATTTTTCGTAGATCATACAATCATTTATCGCTCAGCTGTAATTGTGTTATGGGTACTAGATGATTGATATACTTAACACGATGCAATACGAAAATACCCGGAGTCAATATTTGCAGATCGTACAAACATTTGTTCTAAGGCGGAAATCGAATCCGCAACCTCCTGCGTCGCAGGCAGACCTTCGCCCGCCGCGCCACATCGGTCGTCAAATTTAATTAAATCAAGTACGAAATAACGTGACGTAGTATTGTTTTGAGACAATATGAAGAACTTCATGTTGTTTCAACACTTTTCCACTTCACCAATCTCTTGTTGATACTAACGCTAAAATAAACATGTGACTGACTAACTGTACTAACTGACTGACAGTCTAAATATAGGACCAATTTCATAGTGGCCTAGGTCTTTGTAACACCATAGAAAAATTGGAAAAAAATATATGACTAAAAGTAACAAACAATTTTATTTTTAAGTAGACAAATAAAGTTCTAAAGGAAAAATGTTTATTGTGTTGAGTTTCCTAAAACGGGAACGCCATGACAGCTATTAGCCAATGATCGTGACGCAACTTTGTCAGTACCCAATAACCCAGTTGTTCGTTAAACCTGCCATGTTGTTTTGCATTGTGTTGCACTCCTTGACAAAGATAAACTTACTTTAGATTATGAAAGAAGCCAAAATAAAATAAATAAACAGTGATAAATGATTTCTTTAATTATTATCTAATTATCTAGACCCCTACAAAAGACCAGGGCCCGGTTCCATACTGCGTAAAACAACTCCTTTATAAAATATTATTGAGAATTATCATCTAAAGCAATTTTTTATTTTATTTTCACTGCAAAATTTTCTTTAAAAAAAGTACGAAAGAAACAAAGCCGTCACTTGCCTTCATTTCTCATTCCTTTATGCTACATAATATTACTGTACCTTCCTGTAGGAACATATAGAATGGAAAACTCTTTACCTATTCTATAGAATTAGAATGTAAGCACATAATCTAAAAGCTTACCCACTTTACCCAGGCTATTGTGTGGTAGCGGTAATCTTCATCAATTTATCTACAGTATACGTCGTGACAGGCCGTGCGAACGACAGACACGCTAGACTGGTAGAACGTTAGCGAGCTGGCCCATCTACGCGACTCCTTCTGACGTGGCGTGACACCTCATAGCGACACGACTGAATTCATGCCATGTTAGGCTGGGTTCACACGGAATTGTCCTGCACGTTTTCTGCACGTTTTTTAGTATTTATATTAGTTTTATGCAGTAATACGACGTGTGAATGGTTCTATGTGCAATGTATGATCCACTATTTATTCGTTAAGAGGTATACTGCAAAAAAAAAGTGCAATACAATGCCGTGTGAACCACGTCTCAGTGTCACGTCAAAGACGCATCGACGACGAACAGGCCAACAATGGGATCAGTAAAACCAAATGAACAAAGAGCTTTACTTACATAAACTACTTGACGACCGATGTGGCGCAGCGGGCGCAGGTCCGCCTGCGACGCGGAGGTTGCGGGTTCGATTCCCGCCTCGGGTCAAATGTTTGTACGATCTACAAATATTTGTTCCGGGTGTTCTGGGTGTTTTCTATATATAATAATAAAAATATATATCTATGTATTGTATTGTATTAAATATATATCAGTCATCTAGTCTCCATAACACAGCTCTGTTTAACAGCTTACCTGGGGCTAGATGATGCTGTGTGGATTGTCCAGCATTATTTATTTATTTTATTTAAACTTGGTGAGCGCTCGTGACGTAGCTGGCTAAGTTGTGACGTCGCTGGCTAAGTAGTGACAAAGTTCAGCGCTGTTCCGCGTAGTCACTATTTGGATGGGTGATCGCGAGTGGCAATTTCAACTGAGCACTCTCGTACTTTGGAGGGCAAGCTAAGCAGTCAGTCCCGGCTTTTTCAAAGTTGCTAGGCCATGACAGAGGCCTTCGGGCGGCCTAAAAACTCTGTCACCAGAGTTGGCTACTGACTCATGTGAACTTACTTACTTTTACCATAGATAAATTGTTAACAAATTAAAATTTAAATAAAACTAACATGGATTATGAAAAACAAAAATCATAAATAAACGTCTCGATAGCGACATCCTCTCGTATCCTCAACAAACTATCGATTATTTTTATGTTTGAAGTCAGTTTTTTTTAATTACGTACTTAATATAATTATTGAATTTTAGTTCAAAATTCCGCAATTTCATCCTCTCACTAAAAAAATAAATGGTCACGTTAGTTATGATTCAATCACTCGATCGCTTGATAGTAATTATTAGCCAGTTTCACAGCAGTGGAAACATTAGAAGACTGTTAAGCTGAATAAAAATATCTATTATTTGCCTTATGGTAGTAAATGGTATATTTGGGCAAAACTTCAGCGCGCCTAAATAATTCATAGGCCATCAGGTGTCTATATTTCGTCGGTTCGATACAAAACTCGGCCAAACTTTGTTATTCATAAGTCACTGGGTTATTGATGGATCGGTCAATCGTAACCTTTTTCTTCGGTTACGAATTTCAAAATACTACATTCTTAGAATTTAGATGAGTTATGGGTATATGGCTAAAATATACATCATCGTACACTTAGATTGGATTAGGTACCATGAAGTATTATGCGTGTTTGCGTAGAGAGTTTTTAATAGTACACGCATCTAAGTATGTCATAAATAGACATATAAAATGATACTGCTAGTGCAAGCTGAATATACTCCATAGAAAACACGTTTGTCGAACATAAAAGTACAAACAGTAACATACCACAAAACCTCATCATTATTTTGTACAAGTAAATAATGCACTAGAGTAATTATAAATAAACCCGCTGCAACTTTAGTAGAGAGCTGTAGAGTCCAGATAGTCCCCGTAGAGATGTGAGTGCATGCACTCCGGTTGTTAATTTAATTTAGTACTCTAGTCGATTATTTAAAAGGAATGTAGCATTGGGACAAAGCAAGCACTGCATTGCTAGGCTAATAACCTAATAAACGGCAAGCAACTAGTCTCGACTCAGAGAGTCTACTCTAGAAAGCGACAAACGATAATCGAGGCAAATATCGTAGGCCAACTTTATGTTGGTGACAACAAATTTCAGAGCGTTTACGGACATAAGCTGAACCACGAATACTGTCACGATATATCGCTTTTGTCTGCAAGAGTAGACCCCTGACTTGCATGCGCGGCGCTACCTTCCGCTTACAAACTGTTGGTAAATCTACGACTTCTGTAACGCTCCTTTATAGTACCAAGCGTTTGCCGTCGCTACTCGATGGCGCTTCGGACGCGCTACAAACCGACAGTATTGCCGAGCGCTCGCGGAGAAAGGACGTACGACTCTCTACTCCCGCTCTCCCGAACACTCATCGAAACAAGTTTTGCAACTCAACTCCCCGGGTTCCTACCCCAAACCCACCATCACATAAAGACATCACCATGGACTTTAGTGCACGCTCAAAATCTATAGTTTCAAAACTTTTCAACTAACTTTGCACATTTTTCTTGTGCAATTGTGCTCTATCTTGATTGTAAGATACAATACGAGGTGTGACAAAAACGCGAGTGAAATTGTTTATTGTTTTTGAAATCGAAAGAGATTCCGTTGAGGATTCGCGTTTGAATATTCAGTTGTTTTTTATTGTTTATGAGGACGCAATCAAACTGCGTGTTGGAAAGAGACAAGATGAGGTCCAAACGTGCGGGAGCGACAGGTGTGGTGGCTTTGGCGGTTCTCCTGACAGCTTTAACAGGTAACTTTATTTTTTTACTAGAATACACCTGCTACAGACTGAACTGAATTGGGAATCTGATAAATTTTGCATCCTTTGTCATGAACGAGATTAAAAATTACATTTTCTTAGGTTGGCAGTCCAATGATTCATCTTTATGATATTTTAAGGTTATGTTTTGAATAAGTGAGTCTAGTTGTTAATCACTCAAGGCCGACAACAATAATTTATCATAAAAAATTACGAGACAAAAGTGTTTTTAGATATTTCTACTTAGAGAACCAATTATTATTAGATTTATATTATTTTAATTAATGTATTTTTAGATAAGTAGGTATTTAAGTAGGTAGGTACCTACTTATCTAAATAGTTGGTTAATAAATTAAAGTTCTCTACCTTTTGTTAACATGAATGGTGTTATTTAATGAATGGTAGGTTTAAACCGTCTGAAATAGACGTAAAGAGAGGCCAATGATGAGGGTGGTAGGTAGGTAGTACATTCAGCAAAAAATGTGGTCTACCGCGGTTGAGATTCATTTGAATGTTTCCTTGCTGACTCTACCTACAACTTACGTTCTTACTTCTTTTTCTTTTTTCTTCTATGAAGTATTGAAAAAACTGAATAAAAGAGTCCAGTATTTTTTATAACAAAACGGCGATGAATGCATCTTTTCTTGAAATTATTTGTGTGAAATATTTATATAATAATAACCCATCATTATACAAAAGCAATATTAATTATAAAGAAAGAATTTGTTTATCACCTGAACTATTATCCTTTATTAACAGATACAAAGAACTGACAATCTATTCTGTGACTCCACCTTCCTACATTACCTCTTATCATATGTATGCTATAGTATCTACTATCTAGATACTACGGCACACTCTGATACTCTGATACCATGAATCATAAGGTAACCGGTAGCTGGTTACACTTCATTGATGAAACGTAACAACCGCTACAGTTAGCGCGGTCAGCCATCGCTCTTCAGCAATTAGAAACTCAAATTTACGTGACCACGACAAACCAAGGCCTAGTTGTGCAAAAGCCGTTGTCGTCCGTTACACACTGAACAGGTAGGACAGAGCTGCGGAATAATTAATAGTTAGTAAAGAGCCCACTTCTCTGGAACAATTGTGTATTCTACCACATTTGTTCTGGGCGCAGTCGTGCGTGTCTTCTCATCCAGTGGTCGTTCAGTTGTACGGAAATCTACAGATTGTAGTTTAAAGGTTATTATATCTTTCCAATGAAATTTACCCAAATTATTCCGTGTCTGTTAGTCATCCAGAAGTTTTATATAAAAGTGTCGATGAAAAATTGTTACGATGACTAATATATTGTATTATATTAGCACAACACCTTAACTTAATAAAAAATGAAGAACAACATAAACATATATAAATATATATATAATATACATATATACGCAGTATCTACTGTTCTCTTTCTGTGTGTCCTCTTTGTGGACATTCTCTAGTCTCAAAGAAACTACACTCAGATCCCTGATGCTTCTCTTGTAAAGAATTAAAAAAAAAATATTACGCAGCTCTGCAACACTTTAACCCAGATACAAAATTATTCTGCTTCCTGTAGATAGTAGAAACAATTAAAGAAAACAGACAAAAGATGAAAATTCTTTCCAGTATCGAGAAATAAAAGAGTAGAGTTCTCTGTGATAGAGCTCGTCCGGGGAAGGACTACCACCATACCTATTTTTGCCGCCAAGCAGAAATGCTCGCATTGCTGTGTTCCGGTGTGAAGGGTATGGTTTCCGGTGAAATTACTGGCACATGAGGCTTTCAATCTTAGCCTCAAGGTGGCAACCCGCGAGGGATACCTCTGGTATTGCAAGCGTCCATAGGCTGCGGTAACCGCTTACCATCTTGTGGGCCGCTTGGTTGCCACTTCAGTTGTATAAAAAAAAAAAACTTGAAAAAAGCTTTCAAGGAAATAAACTACCTACATCTGTTATCCGAGAATAAAGGAATTAAAGATGCCTTCAACATCTTCAGTCTGACATATTGAATTTGGTTCAGGGAGTAATAAAAAAAAACATAAGTCTTAAAAAAAAATTACGGTCATCGAGGTCTTATTATAAACGTTTCTTACGCGTATAATACGGTGATGAAACTCTCAAAACACATAAAAAATTAAAAACAAAACCAAAACTGCAAAAGCATCTTATTACAATGTAAGAGCAAATTATTGAATACGGCAAATATGAT
Source organism: Colostygia pectinataria (assembly GCA_951394395.1). Classification (NCBI taxonomy): domain Eukaryota; kingdom Metazoa; phylum Arthropoda; class Insecta; order Lepidoptera; family Geometridae; genus Colostygia; species Colostygia pectinataria. Next base: position 9,913,894 of record OX596362.1, read on the forward strand.
GCACGTCTCAAAATAAGATGGATAGCGAACTAATCCCAGCTCAATAGCTCCGCGAATTGCTTTCCAGAACGTGATTTGCTTTCGTTACTGGCGAAATGAACATATTAATTGAGTCTTTAATGCCCTTCTCTACGTGATGAAATCCGGGACGATGAAATCCGTAAGAAAGGTCACCAACTGTAATGGGGACTCCTCGTATTCCTACGTGATGAAATGAGGGATAAGAAATAAAGGTTTCTGAAAGTATGTGACCAATGTGGCGCGGCGGGCGAAGGTCCGCCTGCGACGCAGAGGATGCGGATTCGATTCCCGCCTTGGGACAAATGTTTGTAGGATCTGCAAATATTTGTTCTGGGTGTTTTCTATGTATAATAAAAAATATCTATCTATGTATTGTATTGTATTAAATATACATCAGTCATCTAGTACCCATAATACAGCTCTGTTTAACAGCAGCTTACCTTGGGGCTAGATGATGCTGTGTGGATTGTCCAGCATTATTTATTTATTTATTTATTTATGTACCAATAAACTGTCGATGCTCCAGTGGATATTAAGCTACTCCAGTTAAAAGCGCTCAAAATCTAAATTTGAAACTAGTACATATCGGGTATAATACACTTGTATTAAATTTTTCAAGAGTTTTAAAAGACAAAGCTAATTAAAGTAACTTAACATAAAGGCTTATGGTAGTGAACACGAGCGCTATATTAACTGCGAAATGAGGTTCCTAAAGTGAGATATCAGATGCAAGTTAATACAGCAGTTGATTAACGAAAATAGCTCGAGTTTCGCGTGTTAACAACGATCCGACATCCGAAATTCCGTAGTCAAACTATTATCTCATAATCTACATGTTCGCATGATACATTTACACAATTTCGAAGCATCTGCCGAGTCATTACCCCCGCTCATTTGAGCTAGTTAGCAGTGAGACCGCTGGCTGTGTAATGGCATGTCAACGGCTTTGCTCGGTCATGACCGTTTGTGATTATAACCAGTAATTAGGAGTATAATGATGAAACTTAATGAGATTCTCGCCTAAATCGGCGCAAGACTATTCAAGAATCAGCATTAAATGATATACTTATTATACTCATTTGTAAACTTTAAAGACCATTAAATGTTTGTTTAAATAGTTCTTGATTAATCTTATGACCTGACCTTTATAGGAATGGATCTATTGCAGCAGCAACGGAAGATAATGCGGACAAAAAGTTTTTTTTTCAGATCATTCAGTTTAATTAAAATATTTATAGGAGTACTGGACCAGTTTGAGTTCAATGGCACTGAAAGATCGTTGAAAACAAAATAATCAAAGTAAAAACTTGTAACAGTGTTGTCAAAGCAAAATAACGCTTGAGCGCAGTGGAAACCACTCTAACTCTGGTTCCCAAGCCAGGTGCTTCCTAGAAATAAGTAATTTGGTACGCCATCAACAGAATCCAAGAAACTATCTACTATCACTGGAGATTACTGCATCACGTACCTTATAGCCATATTACGTGCGGCAAAGTTCACGTGTGATTCATCACTGCGACCCACATCACGCCTTCCTTTACTGTTAAAGTGAAATTAGTGACACTTATTTACCTTACCCACTCACTTTGATATGGGTTCTAAGTTATGCAATGGATATTGTTATAGTAGGTAGTACTAGTTTGTTTATCTTAAGGTTAAGGTCCCCAAAATAGTCAAGAGGATACTAAATCACGGCAAAGGAAATGTTTTTTTTTAGCTGAGTTTGTTTTTCATTTGTTTTTTTTAAACACACACCTGATTGTTGTATTATTGTATTGACTTTACGTCCATGATCTTTATCACCATAATGTAACATTGTTCGAAGCGCTTTATAGATATGGCAAGTTTCAGCTCGATCCGTTGAAAAGAAATAGTTTAATATTCAGTTTTAAGATTTGACCCAAAAAAACTAACAAGTGAATTTACTAAATTAATAAAAAAAAAAAATAAGCAGTTCGAATCTTATACCGTAACGCAACACTAAGTGCTTTATATCCCTGCTATTTGTGTCCAGGAAGCTAACTACAGCGACTTGTATTTCAGTTCAGCTTTAAATCGACTGAAATATTACAAGGAAGTGAATCGTATCCAATAAAACATTATTGACAGAAAGATTGAGGTTGAAATGGTGAGCGCGGTTGATGATGATATCTTAGCATACTTTTAAGCTAAGATATTAGTTTATTTTATGCTATCCCACAAGAAAAAAAAATCCGGGATAAAAATTGCCTATGTGTTGTTCCAGGACTTAAGCCATCTACATTCTAAATTACATTACAATCGGTAAAGTCGTTACGGAGATACGTGGTAACAAACATTCACACACAGACTTTCGAATTTATAATTTTGTAGGATAGTGCTTTTATTATTTCTACTCCAGATACAAACTGCATATTAACATTGTTTGAGGTACAAAAAGTGTTGTGCCGGAATAAGACAAAATAAAGCTGACTAACAACAATTATTATAACGGCTGGATTACAATAACTAGGATTTAAAAAAAAACTAAAAATAATGTTCGTTCGTTCGTTCGTATGAGTCATAGGCCAACTCTGGTGACAGAGTTTCTAGGCCGCCCGAAGGTCTCTGTCATGGCCTAACAACTTTGAAAAAGCCGGGACCGACTGCTTAATGTTAGAAAACAAAGAGCATTGCAAGCTACACCAAACAAAATCACGCGCAATTTTAAAATAGACGTTGTATAAAATCAAACAACAAACAAACTAATGCGTTTGTTAGTTTTCAACCTGACCACGTTGAAACTGGGTTATGCTTTCAGCTGATAACGCTTAATCTAATCAGCAGGTAGTCCCCTATCAAACTGCGGCGTCACCATCGACAAGACAATTAGATCAATGTACAGAGTGCTTAGCACGAAGAACTCCTTTGACAATCGTAAATGTAAACGTATCGTCCAGCTGTCAATTTGTATGGAATTTTGGTAGTTCATTAAATTAGCGCCCTTAAAGCGGCGCTATTTTAAATCTTATACATTATATATATTTGTTATATTATTTGTCATTATATATATTTGTTCCGGGTGTTCTGGGTACTTTCTATATATAATAAAAAATATCTATCTATGTATTGTATTGTATTAAGTATATATCAGTCATCTAGTACCCATAATACAGCTCTGTTTAACAGCAGCTTACCTTGGGGCTCGATGATGCTGTGTGAATTGTCCAGAATTATTTATTTATTTATTTATACAAATTGATAGTATCGATTGTAAAACGTGTTTTTCGTGCAAACACTCAGATGCATTTGCGTACGACTACGCGACAAAAGAAAAGTCATGCTTAGCTTGTCCTCGCTCGATATAATTAACTTTGGTTTATTATGTTCTGTCATTTTGGAAAGAAAAATGAGATATAAAGATATAAACACAAGCTTTTAAAAGTAATGCGAACTTTACTGAACGTATGAACTGATGTACTCTACTATCACTAATAAAAAAAAAAAAATTGGTAACTAATTTGTTTCTTTGTAAGGTATGTATAATTGGTCATTAATTCGTTTCTTCGTATGTAATCAATTAGCCTAATAAGGAAATTGCCACTTGGTTGTCCTTGAATTTTAATATTTACCTAATAGGTATAAATATAATATTATCTACTGTAATATTATGAGCTCAATTAATAATTGTAACTCAGATGGAGTACACGACGTTTTTATCGTTTAGTTTTTTTTACAACTGAAATGAACATTGGCCGTGGCTATAAGGTTTCCAAAATAACTCCATGTACTGTATTCCAGGAAGTTCATTTCCTTTCTCCTAAGAATTGCATAGATCACTTTCATAGTAAGACGCGAAGACAACCGGTCGACTGGCGGCTGTACTGTCACCGCAACCGGCTCCGGAAATCGAATCCTAGACGACTTTGCGACAATATTCTATTGATGGTATTGGCTACGCTTTTATTTTCTAAAAGCTGCTTCAACCGCCTTTTTATGACGCTTTTAGTTAAACGCCATGACTTGTCCGCGTTGGGTTTTCATTCATAAAAACATCATCGTTCCGCAGAGTCTCTAAAAGTTCCGTTTTGGGAATTTCTTTCTTTGTTTACTTACACTAAAAATAACACATCTGTTAGACATATTTCCTGGTTTCTAGGTAGACTAGATTCCTGAAACGACCAATATCTCTCAAATTCTTCTAGCTACGCTGTTGTTTTGTCATGTTAGTCTGTCCTATGACGATAAATTTTATTAACATAATTATCTAACAAGTTAGCAATGAAGGATACGGAAAATAACAAAATAAGCACTAGAATAATAAGATTTTCATAAAAAAAACCTTGCGAACTTCTGAAAATTCAAGCACAAAATGAAAATTGAGTCTAAAATTACAACGTGGATGTAATTTTGATGGGCTCGTCACGTTTCGCTGGTGTCGTCAAAGGGAAGCCGCTGTACCGTGTCGCCTCTTCGCCAGTAAATCAAAAAGAAAAATATATTAGCTAGCCCTGTGTCACTACTAGGCACCTTTGCACGAATTCAGTTTTCTATAATCATCATTAAAATCAGTCAATAGACGTTGTTGATAGACGTTGCTCTAGCCACAAGTCTCCCTAAAACTGTTGATCTTGAGCTGCTACAATATCATTAGGTCATCTTGGGGTTCTACACTATGTTTCCCAGGAATCTTGTCTCCCGAGCTAGTTCTCAGAGCTATGCGGATTGAAACTCTTTATAGAAATTTAGCATAGTTCTTTTTATAGCCCGATGAGCGAATTAAAACTATCAGTTTCAAAGGTGGTTGCTCTGAACTAGTTATCTATCCGATTTAGGCTCCAATTTATGTTTTTCGTTATCGTATTGTGTTTTAACAATCCATAGTGTCAAATTCTAATTCTGTGATAATGATTTTTTTTTATTTTTATACAACTGAAGTGGCAACCAAGCGTACGGTCCACAAGATGGTAAGCGGTTACCGCAGCCTATGGACGCTTGCAATACCAGAGGTATCACTCACGGGTTGCCACCTTGAGGCTAAGATCGAAAGCCTCATGTGCCAGAAATTTCACCGGAAACCATACCCTTCACACCGGAACACAGCAATGCGAGCATTACTGCTTGGCGGCAGAAATAGGTATGGTGGTAGTCTTTCCCCGGACAAGCTCTATCACAGAGAACTCTACTACTCTTAAAATGTATGTGAAACTTCTTTCGTTTAAACTGCAACTCTACCTGTGTCTCTGTTCTTTATTTATTATACAAGTAGAAAGCATTCCAATGAGTATTTAAATTTAGACACCATAACAATTCGAATTCGAATTAGGTACTTGTGTAAGTGAAACGGAATTGAAAAGTTTAAGCAAACTGCAGAACTAATTGTTGAGTTCATAGTTTTACGTTTTAACCGTTTATTTTCTGAATGAAACTCATTTATAACCATTGAAAAATGATGTCTGGAAAGGCTTCTATTTTAAATTACAGTTAGAGAAAAGTAGTAATTAAAAAGTATTGGGCTGGAAGCGTCAGAGTTTATTTGCAATATTCATTGGTCCATTTCTCCTAAGCCAGGTATTCATCCACCAATATGTATAGGGTTTCTGATCAAAATTGGTACCTATACAAAATATGCAACAATAAACATTTATAATTATAATGTTATTTATTACTGGTCTAGTCATCATGACATAATATTATGTAATTTAAAAACACGTATTTGATATTAGTAATATTACAAAATGTATCATAACTAATCAAAAGTCATAACTTACATCTAATTGAAAATACAATCGTGTTGTATCCAGCCAGCAGAGCATGTATCAAGTTATGCTTGCAATAATACTCATACTTCTTTGAAACTTTTCCACCGTTCTGTGTAACACAGAGTTGCAGTTCAAATCACGAAACCAATGTATTAAGAACAATACAAATGGCCTCCAATAAGTCGAATCAACTTCATTGAAAAGCGAGACGCCATCATAAACATGCCACATGCACTCTGTGTTAGAATAGAATAGAATAGAATAGAAAAATATTTATTTAACGCCACACAATTAACATAAAAATAAAAATAACAATAAAAATTAAAAAAAAAATTAAAATTTTGTTGCTTCGTAAATTGTATGAAATGGTAGCACGAGCTTATAAAATAAAAGTACCTTATAGGACAACAATTGGTTTGAAATATGCCCCTCCGGAGCGCATACTTGATCAACTTTATAGCGTTTGTATGGGCAATGGTTCATTGGTGGATCTAAAAAGTTATGAATCATAAAAAGATGACTCACTTTCCTTTAATCAATTAGGTATCTACATTTTGTAATATGTGTTTGTTTCGAAATTATATCTCCCAATAAAAAAGTTGTAAGTTTTGTAGCCATTTTTATAGAAATAATAAATTAGCCTAGCAATTATACGATCGTACTCGTAAGTCAACAGTTTTAAAATTATAATTACAATATTTTTTTTATTAACCTACATAAAAGTTGTCCCACTGCTAAGCAAAAATACTTATTCCGATAAATGTAATCAGAAAGTAAGTACTTATATATTTCCAGTTTCATAGTTTTGGTTTAAAGTGAAACAATTAAAAAGGTTTCATACCCTTGTTGTAAAACATTTGTTAAGTATCTGATAAAATAAATAATACGAGCTGACCCGTGCGGTTTCACTCGCGTTTTGTCAGTTTTTGCTCCCTCAGGAGCAGTACATATTTTCGGGATAAAAAGTAGCTTTTGTGTTATTCCAGGACTTAAGCGTCGTCACGGAGATACGTGGTAACATACACACACACTCACACACCCACACTGACACAGACTTTCGCATTTATATCATTAGTAGAATTTCCAGCAAAGTTTCCAAAGATCCTAAAACATTTGGAGGTGGGCGTTAGTGTTCGCGACACAGTATTCTTAACTTCAGCAGATATTATCGTTCTTCTTGTGTTGTTATTGTACTATAAGTTTTGTTCCAAATTAAATAAATTTTAATTTTTTTTGTGTTAAAAAAAAAAAGTTTTGATGACAAATTCAATGATGCATGTTGTGTTTTTATAAAAAAATATTCGCACTGATATCGTTAAAAACCTTCAAAAATCAGGTTTGCCAGCTACTTATTTATCAAGGGAGAGCAACACTGCTCTACAATCATCAAGACAACGGGTTTGCGGAGAGCGCAGTGCCAAACAGAGTGTGTCCAACCGACTCCGGCCGGACTGATGACCGCGCCCGCAGACCTTGACGGGGTTGGATTATTCTGACCGGTACCTACGTACAGTCAGCGACAGATGGTCATGAACAGTTTAAGAATTTCATGTCGCTTTTTCTTCATGTTATGCTGTAAAGTTGTAACTTTTTATACAAATAGTAATAGAGATGCTTGCTTTATTATTATTTGAATAAATGAATGAATGAATGAATGAAAATACTTTATTGTACACCTTAAAAACTAAATTACACAATTTAGGAATAGTGATTTATCTAAAAAATGCACAATGGGCGGTCTTATCGCTGAGGAAGCGATCTCTTCCAGACAACCTTGGTATGGAGATATTTTTATATTTGTTAACAGTTACAGTAATAAACTACGGGTTTCGAAGATATTTAAGATTTATGTTCATGAACTTCGGATGTTGACTTGACCGTACTTACGTGCGTAGTTCTATTTTGTATAACCTAGTTAATATTGTACGTCCAAAATGGATAAGCTGAGCTTACCTACCAGTGCCATACCTAGTATTAAGATCATTTTGTGCCTTCATAAGCTAAACAATATTTTTTTTTTTTTTTTTATACAACTAATGTGGCAACCAAGCGTACGGCCCACAAGATGGTAAGCGGTTACCGCAGCCTATGGACGCTTGCAATACCAGAGGTATCACTCGCGGGTTGCCACCTTGAGGCTAAGATCGAAAGCCTCATGTGCCAGTAATTTCACCGGAAACCATACCCTTCACACCGGAACACAGCAATGCGAGCATTACTGCTTGGCGGCAGAAATAGGTATGGTGGTAGTCCTTATTCTTGTATAGTTCTCACAACGGATCTCGGCCGTCGTGAAATTAGCCGTTTTGATGCGCAATGGAGCTTTTTCAAACTAAATTGTCTTTGCGCGTCACAAACGTCTAACTTCACGGAAGCCTAGATCCGCTGTGCGAACTATACTTGTGGCGGTAATCACACTTACGCATTACTGAGAAATGGAGCACGTTACTCGATAGCGAAGTCTATGCAAAAGGGTTTGGTCATCTCGATTTTGCTATATTAGCCTTTTGTAATAAATAATCGTCATCATCATATCAGCCGATAGACGTCCACTGCTGGACATAGGCCTCCCCCAAAGAGCGCCATGACGACCGATTTTGATCCTTCACCATCCACCGACTTCCTGCGACCGCTTTAATGTCATCGGTCCATCGAGTGGGGGGCCGTCCTACACTTTGTTTTCCAGTTCGTGGTCGTCACTCGAGAACCTTTATTCCCCAGCGGTTATCAATAAATAAAATATAAAAAATAAGAGTGTTATCTGTCACCCTAGGCGGACAAAGCTGGGTGACAGATAGGAATTATGAACAGCTGCTGTACTACGGGTTTAGCGTACAAGTCGGAGCCCTAGATTCAGTAGTGAGCGACCAGGCGTGGTGTGAAGCCTTGTGGAATCAAACACTATAATATGGGTATATATAGGTTTATTGGACTCTAGTTTGACACACTTAATACAAATTGAAGGCAGCAATGTCATTCGCGGCTGTGAGTTTTCGTCAGCGCGTTCTACCACGGTGACATATTTACTACCGCCACCTAGTTATGATTTGTTACAGTTTTCACATTTAGATATTGATAGGCTCATAGTTAGACATACCGCCCACTAAGGACAAATTGAAATTTGTCCTTTATAAATAACTACCGCCCACTATGAGCGCTTGTGAAGTTAAGTTTACATGCCAGAAGTTAAGATAAAAGATAAAAGTTAGTTAAAGTCACATCAAAGACTAAAGTATGTTATGTCTAAGTAAAATATAAGTTCGATTATTTGAATAAAATAAGATAAGCTCCTATGCTGCTCATTTCCAAGAAAACAAAACAACGATACAAAACCTAAAGCTAGAATATTATGTACATAGTTACGCTGAGATAGGTCTTTTGGATGGACAGTTGATTTGGTACAAAGAGATACAACTCGTGTAATATTGTCAAGAACAGGATGTTAAGACGTATTAACTTTGTCAGGTAACCGATAAGAAGGTCACTTCTGCTCCAATACCAGTGACGAATCTCCCACGTAACTGCCACGTTCTGCTTGTAACTATGCATTCGATTTGAATGAGCCTTTAAGTTTTGTAGATGTTCCATTCCCACTTTTCTCTAGGCTTGTCTTTTTTTTTTGCTTTGTTTCCGTTGATATTTCTTATAACACTCTTCTACCGTTTTCGTCAGGACTTGTGTTATCAGAAAACTTTGTTCTATGTTCTTCTTCCGCTTCTTCCGTCTATTTAGTCTATTTACAGACTTACGATATGCTACAACTCTCACATCATCGGTTTTAAGCTTTGATCTATCGCCCTGCTTGGAATCCACTTCGGTTTTAACATCAGCTTCCTGCTCACATTGCTTATTCAGTTGATTTTGCTCTCCAAAACACACTTGATGCATGGCTATCAAATTCATTGCTTGCTTATTTGAATTTGACCCCGCTACTCCTGATAAGATCCACCCTAATGTTGTGTTTTGTGCTAATAAAGACCCTTGCTTCTGAATTCCTTCCCGCATGATTTGACCGACCACTTCAGCACCCAATAGGAGATCGATCTTGCTTGGCTTGTTGTACTGTGGATCAGCCAATGGTAAGCTGCTTACCCAGTTCGATGTCATTATCCTTTTGCTTGGTAGTGATGTTGTGATTGACTTTAGAACGTACACTTTCAGTGTGAGCTTTGAATTCTGAAAGCCGTTTCGCATAAATAAAATGCTAAGGTTAACTGTGGCTGTGATTGCTACCTTATGAACTCCTCCTACTCCTGACATAAATAGCTTTACCGGCGTCTTTTTTAGACCCAGGTGCTGAACCGCTGCTTCTGTGACAAATGATGCCTGGGCTCCTTGATCGAGTAACGCTCTTACGACTCGAGTACCTCCGTTTTCTGTTTCAGCTTTGACAAGCGCAGTGGCTACAAGTACCTGTTTATTAGATGCTACTCCTCCCGATGTGAAATTTACCACTGGCACTTCTGCCCCTGGTTCAGTTTCTTCTGTTGAATCGCTACATGCTGCTAGTTTTGAGCTGATGTCCTTGTCGGAATGCAAGAACGTGTGATGCCGTCTCTGGCAAACGTGACATGAAATCTGGCACCGGCATTGGTTGGCAGAGTGACCCTCACCTAGACAGTTAAAGCAAAGTCGTTGTTTCTCGACAAACATCCTACGAGCTGATACCTCTTCGTTCTCAAAAGACTTACAATGCACTAACTTATGCTGATCTTTACAATATTTACATATAACGGAAGTTTTGGTCACTTCCACTACCTGAAACGGTTTTGGTGGAACCTTAGACCTGTCAGAGCTGGATTCCGCGTCCATAAATTCAAAAGCCCGAAAACGCTTTGTTAAGAACTTTTGAAAAGCTTTGAATTTAGGTAGCTCATCTTGGTCACAGTTCGCGCTTTGTAGCTCCCACTGCTTCCTCGACTCGGGGTCCAACTTCAACGAAGTCATGTAAATGATTATGAGGTCCCAAGTGGACACGTCCACCCCTAGATTAGCCAAAGCGCCAATACACTCTGTGGTGTTGTCTAAGACTTCTTTCAAAAAGAAAGCCGACTCAGAACTGCTACTGCGTTGGCTAAACAACCGCTTTAAGATGTTGTTACATAAATATCGTGTGTTATTGTAGCGCTCGATAAGAGTTGCCCAGCATTGCTCGTAGTTTGCTGAAGATATGCTCATGTTCCTGACTAACTGCTCAGCTTCTCCCCCCAGTAAACCCTTAAGGTATTGCATCTTGACAGCTTTGTCCATGTCACTGTCATGGACCAAAGATTTGAAGAGGTCACGGAAGGTGATCCATTCGTTATAATCCCCCGTGAACTTTGGAATTACAATTTTAGGCAATTTGGCAAAACTTGAAGTACTATTCGCCCCCGATTTACCAAGTGTTTGCGATTGTAACTCAGTAGAACGCTCCACAGGTAAATATTTCATCAAAGTAATTTTGAAGTCAATGTACAACTCCTCAGTGGTGTCATACAAAGTGTTCATTATGTACAAAGATGCTCTCAAAAGTTTAGGATCCGCAGTTTTACATAATTCAGCGTGCGTGTCACAAAACTGACACCATGATTTCTCTAATGCCTCAAGCTTAGACTGAGCGAGCTCTTTAGTTCTGCGATCTATGGGTGTTTGTTTATAGTTTGAACGCCCCCTGATCATCCTAGAGCTCAAATCTTCTTGCAGAAATAAGAGCTGTTCCATTGTTGGAGACATTTTGAAAATTGCTAAGTGCTAGAAATTCCTAAAATTTTTACAAGTGTTTGGCCAAAGTTTGAAAATCGGGCATAGGTTCCCCGTCGGAACCAAATTCCTAAAATTATTCTAAGTCTACTTTGCTATGCTAGTTCTACAATTTTACAAGTTATTTCAAATTGACTGAAGTTAAGTACTACTAAAAAGTTCAATGTTTTATATCACCAAATGTCCGAATTTTCCGTGTGCTGGCTACCCTTCTCTGTGCTGTCTTTGCCTGGTCCGGTCTCCAGTCACCTCCCTGCTTGTTGTGTGCCTGGTCTCCCTGAGCGGACACCCAACTGCTGATAGCTGATGCTCCAAGCTCCTGAGCTTGTCCTCTTGGTGGTGCTGCTGCTGCTGCTGCGTGGCTAAGATTTGCTTCCTTTTGCTAGTTTGTAGCTATGGCTTAAGCTCCCTCCTGAGCTTGCCTCCTTGCTGGTTGTCCAGGGCTATGCGCCTTGCTCCCTCCTGAACAAGGTGCTGATCATGCGATCGTCTCCCATGTGAGATCGATACGCCCCCGCCGCTGGAACTCCTCCACACACACTCACTCACTGGTTCCCTACCATAATGCCCTGGTGGGTTGGGCGAGCTTAGAGCCCCGCGCAAAAATAGGAAATAAACGCCAGTGCCGTCCGACTCGAAGGACCAAAAATGTACTACGGGTTTAGCGTACAAGTCGGAGCCCTAGATTCGGTAGTGAGCGACCAGGCGTGGTGTGAAGCCTTGTGGAATCAAACACTATAATATGGGTATATATAGGTTTATTGGACTCTAGTTTGACACACTTAATACAAATTGAAGGCAGCAATGTCATTCGCGGCTGTGAGTTTTCGTCAGCGCGTTCTACCACGGTGACATATTTACTACCGCCACCTAGTTATGATTTGTTACAGTTTTGACATTTAGATATTGATAGGCTCATAGTTAGACAGCTGCTTAGTATTGCGTACTAATTAAAAACAAATCAACATCACGGTTTCAGTAGAGCAATCCACTGAACTCAGGGTGAACGTTGAAGAAGTTGTAAGTTTTCCTTCGTGACAGGATAACGACGGGCTTTGCTAAAGTTTGCAAGTTTCCAGTAATAGCAGGCTTCTTTTTATTTAAAAAAACATTTTAAAGCACACTGTTTTGGTCCACGACATAGACTATGTGACTATGTGATATGTTGCCCGCGACTTTGTTCGCATGAAACTCGGAAATAGTAGTATCTACTTTTTTCAGAATAAAAAGTAACCTATTCCCTTAACTATGTTTTATATTTCAGCCAAATCGGCTCAGTGGAGTCGAGTTATAAAGGATCAAAATAAATAACCATCCAAACAAACAAACAAACATCTAAACTTTCGCATTTATGATATACTTATGTGTAAAACAAAATTACTGAAATAATAACGTTACACATACTTTACTGACTAGAGAGTAGGTTATGCAGAAAATACAAATTTTCCGCTACGAGAATCAGTAGTGTATATTAAAGCAGAAATTGCGGCTATTGAAGTAAATAAATGTGTTTCTGTCTCGACACCAAACGGGTGACAAATGGTTTATGCAAATAGTCTGAAATAACACTTGCAATTGTATTGACACTGAATAGAAGATTTATGACGTAAAACACAGTGAGTGATTTTTAGTAATTCTAGTGTTGATATATTTTCATTGAAATATAATCTGTGATAATAACACTATTCTTGAGTCTCCATTCAAATGAGTACAGTTTTGGAATGGATTATAGAGATATCGCTGATGAAACCTAATTCGGAGAAAACATAGCACTTTCAAATTAAGCAATGCAAAAAGTCACTTATCACACTTATAAGTGTAACTCTCATGATTTCAAGGCTATGGACAGTTTTGGCCGAAAAATGTTAGATCAATGTAATGATACTTTTATTTTTCGACCTTGCGATTATACTGTTACATGAGTTACAACAGTTTGTCATGGCAGTTGAAAGCCTTCACGCTTATAATAAAATTTTCCTAAAGAGTTTGTATTTAAGCAAATTGTTAACCAAATAATCGTGACTTATCTTACGTTTTCAAATAGCTCTGATAATGTAAAAGTAAAAACGAATTAACTCGTAATTTTCTATTTCGATTGGAGTGAATGATAGGAATGAGTGAAATGGTAGCATTGTTTTGAAAAACATGTTTGTAGAAAAAGTTGATTCCAGTCAGCCCCTCAATGCAATTATCTGTTGCTTTTCTCACGCGAGTGTAAATTTCATTCTAAGTTAATTCCCATTATTGTTTCGGGACAATAATTGTAGAATGTTAATGAATTCGTGTGATCACTATCTAAAGATTGATGTTGTTTTTATTGTACTATCGGATTTTTTTAAATTACATCATTGACTTGATGGATAAGAACAATATTCTGTAACTTTTGATATTTTTGATGTTCATTCTTGATGAAACCTCTAAAATTATCAGATTATCGATTATGGTTAGATTCGACTAAACTCGAATAGGCACTATTCTCCGAATAAATCGTAGTTATTCGCGAGTAAACTGACAGTTACTTGTATTTGACAATATTTCTTATTCTGGTAAAGTTATTCTAGAAGTGGTTTGAATCCTGCCTTACTAAAATATTAGTCAGAGTCAAAGCAAAATAATTTACCTGCCTATTTTCATTACAGATATAATAATTAATTTATGATATCCAAAACTTAAATCAAAATAATATGGCTCAACGCATTAGCATTGCCATTCAACGTTGTAATTTCTCCCACATGTTGGAAAAGCTTCCTGGTAGTGATCTAGGATCAATAGTATCTATAGATAGTTTGTAGCGGTGTTATTAACGTGCTTTTCAATATCTCAAAATGAGCAACTGAGGCATGACTCAATAGCTCAACTGGCAGAGCGCCCGCGTATCAAGCGGTTGGATCCATGTTCAAGACCAACTGTAACATGAGTCGTGTTTTTTTGGGAATATAAAAGCTTTAAATATTCCCTTAGTGTGGTGGTTAACACTATAAAAAACCAATAACCGGCTGTGTTATTTTCATATAACTTTTATTATATTTATAGTAAAATCATGCAGCTAACACCCAAAACCGAACTGTACTAAAAATAAATTTAATTTATGTGCATTTTTCTCCACACTGCCACAATAATATATCAGGGTATAAAACCATCACATCGTAATTTACTCAGAATGCGGGTATGTACCATTTGAGAAAATGGTGTTGATAGTGTGAAAAAGAAAGTTTTTAAAAACCTGTAAAAGGTGTTAACAGCTCTACTTTAGACTATCGGTACTCTATCTAATGATGTTCACACAATAAATATCTTGTTCACTCAGTATTTCTGACTTTAAGTGTGGCTTTGACCAACTACCGTTGTAACAGCTATTCTGGGAATAAGTGAATGCCAAATACAAGTAAAATGTCAAGTTAGGAATACTACGATTTATTCTGCGTATCGTGCTTTTAATAGTTTGGACGTTAAAAGCCGTTTTTGTGAAAGAAAGTAGGATATTTAGATAACAAAGATCGTCCTGGGAAGTACCTACCACCACTATATCTATTTCTGCCGCCAATCAGTAATGCTTGCAAGCATACATAAGATGCTTTTCCCTAAAAAAGCGGTTTTATGAAATGGCATTGATATTTTATTTTTTAACCTTTTACTACTTGCTTGTAATACTTGCAAGCATTACTGATTGTTAAGTTCTGGTTTGTAGGCTCGAAGGGTATGGTTCAATCAGATTTTAAATGAGCTGTGAATGCGCTAAATTCGCGATTTTCGAATCTACGATTAGCCAGCTAACAACACTTATTTGTTAATTCTTCTAGCAGAAAGTCGTTTATCAAAATACTCTCTCACTGTAATCTCTACGAATATAATTCGTAATGACTTTCGTATCTTAATTGCAGTTATTTCGGTACATAAGTGGCCGGATAATGAACCGATCACGATCACTCTTGAGACGTACTGACGTAGAAACTTGTATCTATATTCTGTGATACTTCAAATCTATAGAGAGAAAATGCTTAAAGTTATTATTGATTAATACTTACTAAAACTGAGTGGGTTTTTTATAAGCTAGAAATTTTATAGTAAAAAGACAAACTATTAAAGCCTGAATCATATAACTTAAATCTAATTCGAAAACCCAGATGCACTATGATCCATTTACCTATATTATAGTCCGAAAACATTATAGCGGTCGCAAAAAGTCGGTGGATGGTAAAAGCATTTAGGGAGACCTGTCTATCTGGGAAATATAAAGATATACCTAATTATAATAATGAAATCCAATGAAGCACAACCAATATCTGTAATCATTGAATACTATGTAAATACTGTAAAAAAATTGATCGGTCATTTGATAATAGGTTAGGAAAGAGTAAAGTAATAAATGACTACGTAAAACACGGTACGTGAACTTAAATAGGCTCTTCAGTGACCGTCGAGATGGAAAAGGGTTCAAGGCTAGAATTTTTATAAGTTCACGTACTCATGGATCATTAAATAAAGAGCCTCAGCGTAACCGGTTTTCACTTACTTTGATTTATACGTACTTTACTTTTTATCCCGGCGTGGGCTTCAAATTGCTGAATAGCCTATTCAGTTTCCCATCTTACGCATTCAAATTATGGGGTTGTATGGAATAAAAGTTCAAAAAAATGTATAGAATGTGCTGTATTTCGATTCAGATTTAAGCTACCTACTTGTATATAGGTACTGGTGTCGATTCAGTTGTAGCATTTTCTAAACTTAGCTAGCTAAAATTATCGCGGTCCTTTGTATTTTAATTAATTAGAAAAGGACGACAACAATTTTAGTTAGTTTAGTTTAGAAAATGTTACAACAGGATCGCACTAACTGTCTATCTAAAATGCACCAATTGACGTAGCTCTACAACTAACATAGAATATTTACTTTTTCGATAGCAGTTTTTTTATTTTGATTTACTTTGATTAACTATTATTATTAGGCCTAATATATCCATCACCAGGTTTACCACTGACTCATACAAACTTATTTACTTTACTTAGTGTAGTACAGTGGTCAACTTAAAAATAATTTGTAATCTGAAAATTGTGATCTATTACATAACTATTAAAGTCGCGAACGCTTTGGTATTGTATATTGCACTAGATTAGTCACTGTACTTGGGCACAGCGTAATAGTACTACGTATTACTGACTTGGGCTTGATAGCCCGTCGCAGTTTGATCTCTAGTTCTCGTCAGCATCTTTGTAGCCGTGACGTCATCAAATAAAAGCTACTTTGGCGTAAAGCCAACTGATAACCACTCGACCCAGCTCACCCACAGTTAATGCCTGGTTAATGACCTATTAACTTTCCAGATTGTAAACTTCGCCAGTTCAACATTTTAGAATTAATGAACTCATGATGTGGCTACACGGTTGTTTGTTTTGGAAATTGAAATAACTTCGGTTCTTCCGTGGAGCTTGCTAATAATATTTCGCACACGGAATTCGCGAAATTTATATGGATTCTGTTGATTGGGTAATTTTGATTTGATTGTTTAAGTTTCCGATGTTAATTAATAAAAGCAAATTATTACCTACGCCGAAAGGATAAATAACTTTATAATTGTAACTTATGCCAAGCTATTTACTTAAAATATTTGTCACAAAACGGACGGTCTTACGATTTAACTAATAAAATCCAAAATATCATAAAAACTTGAAATTGAAAGAAAATTTGGAATTTCTAAAACTCAGCTGCAATCGAAGTGATTTATCACCTTATTTAAAATAGAGTTTATAATAAAATTAGCGACTCAAGCGGATTTTTTTTGGAGTTTATGAGTCCTGATTAGTGTCGTGCTCTACTATAAAAACAAATAACTAGATTTAAGTATATATCATTTTGTGAAAACTAGCAAACAATTTCGATTAACCCATCGTCTTCTTCACATATCTGCCCATAGGACTAGCGTGTCTAGAATCTTCAACTTTCACAGATATTTTAGCGAGTCTATGTTAGCTGAGGATGCCTCGTGTTGAATTTCTTTTGAGCAATGTAAGTTTTTGCGGATTGTTACCAAATATTTGTGCGACTTACATTATCTTGTATTATAAATTTATCAATAAATACAAAATTTATATATTATAAATAATATATTGGAAAATTTAAAAACTTAATTAAACAAAAACTGTCTCAAAAAGCTTACTATAAAATAACCGATTACCTAGATGATAAAAAAGCTTCGGACGAATTTCTCTAACTCTACTCGGCATTCATAATAATAGCAAGGGTCATGCCAAAAAAGCGATAGGAACCCAGCCGGTGTTGTTGCCAGTTCTTTTACGGCATGGGCGCGTTGGAACTGGTGTAAATTTTCCTAGCTTGTAAGACGTTTCAAAGTGATCCTTGTGATTATACTGAAATAAATAATTTTTGATTTTGATTTTGATTTTGAATGGAGTTCTGCATTAAATAGCTGTAGGTTTATATAACACAATTTAGAGACAGAGATAAATAAAAAATGTAAGGTATTTACAAAATACACATGAAACAGTTGATCCATTTAAAGATTTTTAATGAAATAATCATTTGTTAAATATACAGAGTTATTGCTTCGCCGATAGGCCTGACCTTTCTAGAATGATCGTTTTTGGCTATTTCTATAAAATCGTAAAATTTGTTTTACACAATTTTGCCCAAAGTAATCGCTACGCGCTCAGACCTCTACTAACTAGTGAGCTATCTACTAACGATGTTTTTTATGAGAAATTTACGTGGGTACCTTTTAAATTATGTGGGTGTTAAACAGTGTGTCGATCGGCACTTTGTTCCATTTTATTATTCCCCGAATAGTTCATAGCACTCAATAAAAACTTATTTATTTCCATTACCACCCATAAAAGTTAATACAATTTTAAGTAAAACACAGACGCTGTTAATGTGTCATCAAGCGGTGTTTACGATGGGCTTCAACAAGCGGCTGCAATTAGAAACATCCTGGAAGAGGGTGTCAAAGATCATCTTAATAATATAACAGTGCTTAATGCAACAGTGCTGCTGTGCTGGTTGGGAAATGTAAACAAATTATTAAGTGGACATTTATTAAAGATAACTTTGTATGACCTCTACTTTTTAAATTTCACAGGGTATGTTATGGTCAAAGTTATTTGGTTTATTTGTCTATGATGGTTTATAAATTTTTAACGGATTTTATATATACAATATTGTAATTGTCACATCAGTTCGATCAAGATATAGTGGCCATACCTAGTGGGGCCTTAGAGACTGTGCTTAGGGCGCCTGATGTCCTCCGTTCTGGTTGTGGTGTGGTGATCGTGCTAAGTTTAGTTTCAACAAGCAGCTATGCACACTTAATAGTGAATGCATTTGTCTTAAAATAACGGTTAGTTGAAGTGCTTATTTTAGCACTACGTCATAATTTTTCTTATAGGCCTATTACAAATATTGGTCTCAATAGAGGTGTGAAAAGTCTCTCAGTGTTGGCAACGCATTAGCGACTATTTCCTTTACCACTTACCATCAGGTGGCTTTCGGGTTATTTGCTCTCCTTTCATAAAAAGGTAGGTGACTTGCGTAAGATGTTTTTACACGGTGGAAAATTGTAGAATGCGGATTGGACACTACCGCAAGATTGACGCATACACGAGGTTTTAATAAAAAAAACTTGATTGTAAATTTTATGGTAAAGTCCTTCAAACAGTATTTTTAAGTTTATTCGTTGTAAACATACAAAAAAAATCTTTCGTTTTATAATATTCAGATATTGAATTAAAAAGCGTAAAAAGGTGAATTGTATGCAATGAAAAAGCCGTTTGCAACCATGTATTTATAAAAAATGAATAAAGAAGATGCTTATGACATAAAGCGTTTGCAAACCTTATCAGTGCAGTGTTATGTTGCAAGAACACTCCGATTCGCCATGTTACCTCTCATGGTTATAATATAACACAAGGCACGAGTGAGTAACTAAGTTCGTATGAGTAAAAGGCCGCCTGAAAGCCTCCGTCATCACCTACCAACTTTGAAAAAGCGGGGGCTTTGCGTGCCCTCCAAAGCACGGACGCAGTCAGTTGAAATTGCCACTGGCGGTCACCCATTCAAATAGTGACTACGCGGAACATACTTCGTTGATCTAGAACAACTTAGTCAGCGAGCGCTTCAATGTGTCTCGATTCGATGTCATTGTGTGACTCAGTCGTTAATAAGTGTCGTCTGGTTTTGGGCAACACTTTATTGACTAACGAGTAATGCATCCGGGGACGCAGTGCAGTGTCACGTTGCACTGAATAAACAAAGGGGCCAATTAGAGTGCATTCGAGAAAGGAAGTGGCGTTGGAATCCATTTATCTAAATGAAAAGTACGGTCATGGAAACTGAAATTGATGGGGCCGTGCGACTAATTTAATATACTCAAAAAGATTCCCTTAAGTAGAAAGTAAGTAACTAATCAAATCACAAGTAAATTTTTATTCATCTTAACAAATTATGCGTTTTTTGGAAAAAACCAGCGTAAGTTTACGGTTTAAGGTAATTATTGTCCCTTAAGCATTGGGAGATCAAAAAAAACCAGTGACCCAAAAACCAGCATTAATCTCAGCCTTTTTTTCAGACTTATGTACTCACTAGCTGCCGCCCGTGACTTTGTTTACGTGGAACTTGGGAACCGTATTTTTTCCGGGTTAAAAAGTAGCCTTTATCCAATTCCCGGTCATTCTCTATTTATGTTTTATATTTCAGCCAAATCGATTCAGTGTTTGTCGAGTTATAGAGGAACAAACATCCATCTAAACATACAAACAAACATTAGTGTGGTAGTGTGATTAGTGTGATGGCTAAAGTCACCATCTGTATGATCTGAGGCTTTCGGGCGGCCTAGAAACTCTGTCACCGGAGTTGGCCACTGACTCATACGAACTAAGTTTTTAGTTGTTGCTTTGGCTTTCTTAGCAAATCTTTATAAAATGTACCAGCGCTACAGACACATTATGTCTGCAGCACATGCTGAGTGGCTGCCTTTTTTTCGTCACAATAGTTAAGTTTTAATTTGTATTGTTATTTTTATTTTTATGTTAATTGTGTGGCGTTGTGGTGCACTGGTGGTCTAGTGGTAGTGACCCCGCCTTCCAATCCTAAGGTCGTGGGTTCAAACCCGGTCGTGCACCTATGGATTTTTCTGTTTCGAAAAATTTATGTGCGCAATGCCAGTGCTCTCATACGGTGAAGGAAAACATCGTGAGGAAACCGGCATGTCCAAGAACTAAAAATTCGAAAGACATGTGCCATCCACCAATCCGTATTGGGTCCGCGTGGTGGATTAAGACCTAATCACTCTCGCCTGAGAGTAGGCCAGTGTCCCAACAGTGGGAACATTAGAAGGCTGTCATGATGATGTGTGGCGTTAAATAAATATTTTTCTATTCTAGAACTTACTTACTTTTACCATTTGTATACAATGCTCAGCTGACCATGCAGTGAATGCGGTGATACAGTTAGATTTACGTAACTCGCAACACAAGTTAGATAGAAGTTATGTGTCGTTCCTGTATAGTTCCACAGTGTATCTAAGTGGCAGCTAAATCAACCAACTTGGTACCTTTTTTTATTTTACTGGCTGGAAAGGAGTCATAGGACTTATAAAAACCGATGTCTGCCCTATCATAGAGCAAATATGAACTGATTTATGGTGACTGGTTTTTGAAATATTAGACAATTTCTGCTAAAACTAAATAACTCTAAGCTCTGCTGGTCTAGTGGAAGTGACCCCGCGTTCCTGATCCTAAAATTCAAAATCAGTCGTGAACCAATAGATTTTTCTATAAGAAAAAAAATATGTGCGCAAGTGTTTTCGAAGAAAAACATCGCGATAAAACCAAAGCACGGCATGTCCAAGAACTAAGAATTCAAAACATACATGTGCGGTCCACCAATACGCATGGAGTTCGAGTGCTGGAAGAAATTCAGATCGTTAAAATCGTTCAAAGTAGTATGTTAGTAGGAAATTACACAGCTATTTCGTTTTTTCCCTGTGGTTTGGTTAGTTTCTAACGTTCGTGATAAACTTTAGTATTCTGATGTTGGATTTGCTACTATTTGAAGAGCTGTCAGTTCATACGAAAGTTTACTTAAACAGTGTCAATATAATATTACCTGTTACAGTCAGGTAGATAGTGTTTCTACACGTTAGCAACTTAGGTACTATAAAATATATTAATAATAACTGTAATTGAAAGTTAAAAAAAAAATTGATAATACAGTATTTATCCATTACAGGTTATAACTAAATATGATTAAGTTAGTGAATAAATTATACATATTAACAAACATTTTAATATAATTTTGACGTAGCTGTATGTAGGTACTTAAAATAGATATTATGAATTAAATTTTATACTGATCAAAAAATATGTTAATTAATTCACAATTCAAGCAACGAGAAGGGTCTAGTAAATCTTCTAAATGCCTTTAAATATTGGCCTTTTGTTTAACTTCTAACTCTGGCTTATAGGCTGACCTACTTTCGTTCTTTGCCGTACACAACATCAAAAAGCCTTTGAAGATACAGCAAAAAGGAATCGAGCCGAAAAAAGGGTTTTTACCTTCATTACTCTTCGGTTTTCCTTCGCAAGTTCACACTCATCAATCTTACATTCACACAAGCTGCGTTAAGATTATCTACAGCTCTGAGAAACTCATTTATGAGGTACCTACCTACCTACTTGTAGGTGTACGCCGTACGGGCTCTAGATTTTGCATAAAGATATTTTATACTAATTTGTGCCTCTTTTTTCTGACGACCGATGTGGCGCAGCGGGCGCAGGTCCGCCTGCGACGCGGAGGTTGCTGGTTCGATTCCCAATCAAAATCAGTCAGGGTCAAATGTTTGTACGATCTACAAATATTTGTTCCGGGTGTTATGGGTATTTTCTATATATAATAAAAAAAATCTATCTATGTATTGTATTGTATTAAGTATTATCAGTTATCTAGTACCCATAACATAGCTGTTTAACAGCAGCTTACCTTGGGGCTAGATGATGCTGTGTGGATTGTCCAGCTTTATTTATTTTATTTATTTATTTTGATCCACATCTCAAGATGGCAACTCACGAATGTGATTCCTTTGGTGTTGTCCACAGGTTACGTGTTATTTAACAGCGGTGGCCTAAGATACACTTCTTCAGAGACTGCAGTCTTTAGCAGTACGATGAAATATATTCGTGCCCAGACAAAAGACTCATAATTCGAAAAGGCAATTCGTCCATATTCCTTTGAAATTAATAGCAGTTTATGAATTAAAAGAGACGTTTGGTTAATTGGCGCAATTATGGACGAAACACGACCGCATTCTGAGCTTAGCTGTTGTTATTCAAACGATGGCTCAGTACGGCGAACACATCTAGATCACTTTACAACACTATAAAATGTGTTGTTACTTCTATATTAATAATAAATACCTACTGTTCCTGATGCCACGAAAATGAAGTCGCGGGAAACAACTAGCATAATATATAATACTATGGTATTTTAATTATAGTTCTGCAAATTGATTGGTGTCGAAAAGTAAATTGACAGATTTAGGCTGCGTTTTCACCAGAGATGCTTCATTTACCAAACCTCGCTCTAACAGCTATAATGAAGTGATTCTATTGGTTCCTAAAAACATTTTCCTCGCTACACATCCTCACACATCTCTGGTGGAACCGCAGCTTGTCTTGTCAGCTCTCGTCGGGCTGCAATTTTTACACAGTAAGTAAGTAAGTTCGTATGAGTCAATGGCCAACTCTGGTGACAGAGTTTCTAGGACGCCCGAAGGCAGTAACACAGTAACTACCGCGTCCACAGCTGGACATAATGCCTCCCCCAAAAAGTGCCACGACAACGGCCGATCTTTGTATCTACCCCGCTCACTAATTTTCTGTGACCGCTTTAGAAGCTACTATTGCAATCAATTTCATTAGGTTTGAATTGAAACTGACTTGTTATGAATGGCAGGTAGCTGATAAATATCGGATTGCAACCAAATTGCGTAAAAGCATAATAGCCCAGCTGATCTCTGTATCAGCTTTGTTCATTCTACAGACTGGATTGTCATTTGCTATAGAAATAGGTTAAATTCGTGTTTTGGGTTCCTTACTTCAAGTAATTAAACAAAACTTTACAAGACCGTTTTTGTTCGTACATCTGTCTGCATGTCTGTTACGATCTTTATTTTCGGAATTGCTAAATAATTATAAATTTTAATTATTATAAAAAATATGGTTAGCATTATAATGCCATAATAAGTTTAGCTTAGATTTTAGTGCAGTTAAAACATGATATTGATGATAGTAATGATTTTGCTTTGTATGAAAATGTCAAAAAGTCATAATATATACTTTTTTTTTAACGTGGGCTTACACTTGGTTGCCACTTTAGTGGTATAAACAAAAAACCTTTTTGTCACATAAAAAGAAAAGTTTATAATTGAAGTATTTTGTATATTTTACCAAAATTTATATTATAAAGGAACTGTGAAGTTTGTATCACTTTATTAAACCAAATAAATTATGTACATAATTATGTGAAGTTTGTTGGAAAAAGTAGTTGATATCCGAAAAGGGCTATAACGATTTTAAAACATACTATTTGAAGGTTTTCTGAATAATTCTATACGGAACCCTCAGGGCGTGATTCTCGCTTGCACTTGGTTTTAATTATATCTCTTTGCATCTCGTTTAGCAAATCAGCTGTTAATCCAACTGTTACAAAGTCTAACAATGGAGTTTCGCGTTATAATTAAAACAAAAGCTTTTATTTTTGAAACGAGTGATTTAAAAGTACTCTATTTGTGCATTTACTATACAATCAACTCCAAAAAGTTGTTGACTTGATTTAACGTGAACTAACGTACCATTTTCATAGTTTTGAGGTTGTAAAAGCAAAATGGTTGAGTGTGCGCACTGTGTTTTTTATTTGATAATAAAACTATCGTAGATGCATTAATTCAATTGCATGCATTCATTTAAAAAGAAGTGTTCACATATATCGGTGAAAAGGAACCGATACTGTTTGGACTCGATTCTGAGAGTCTTCATCAGGGTTTAGTGGCTTTGTATTTTTCTCCTCCGCAATTTGCAAGGGACCGTCAGTTATAACCTTGATGAATACACCCAGACACTCAGAATTCAAACGAAACAGTATTGATGGTTTTTCACACGCCTATTATACATAGGCACCACCACTGGTACGTGAAAATGCCCGTCATTAAAATGAGTGTTTATTGTTTCACAACCTAAGAGCATAGTAATATTCAATATTTTGATACACTATGTATCAAAATATTGAATATTCTATATCTTTCATATCTTCATTCAAATATTGAATCTTCTATATCTTATTATAATATTTGATTACCTATTAAAAAAATGTGATGACATTGCGGTGCCCAGCAGGGTGCTTGTGGTACTTGACCTAAGCTACCTTAGAACCAAGTTATGATAACTATGCACATGTTAGCAATCAATAAATGAATAATGAATGAATAATAAATATTTGTAGACAAGTAGCAAAATAATCATTCTAAAATACGTACAAAACTCCATTTTAGTAATACGACCAACACTCAGTGTTGGCAGTGTTGGTTACCATTGTCAACGAAATATATTCCAAGTTTAGAGGTAAAGCAACTTAACAATGTTAACGTTTGCAATACATGCCCGGGAAAGCTACCTGAAACACTTTAGTACAGGACGAGAAATCGGAAGATAATAAATAAATAAATAACCCATTCAGTAACGAAACCAGATATAGAACTCAGTATGTTCTACTTTAGGTACCAACGAATCAAAATTAAATATTTTTTTTTTATATTATTTGGTTCAAAGTTAAATAACGATAAAAAAAAATGGTTATGGTCAAGCAAAGTCTCGTCATTTGCAGTCAAGATAGAAGTCTATAATATGATAAAACAGAATAATTAATTAAATTATTTTATGGACTAGTAAAACATGCTGCATATGTTCTAGCCATTCTCAGGAGTAGGTTAGGTATCTATCACATATTTTATCACTTTTTGTAAAATAAAACCAATCATAATGTTCATTACAAATGGGATATTTACTTACCAACATTATTTATTATCAATTTGTCAAATTAAAGGAATAATTTCCACACATAAAAAAAATATACATGACCCTTTTTATGTACCTTTTCTATGTACCTTTTTGTTTTACTAAATTACCCTGTCTATTTTTTTTTATATGTCAGCAAGTGACAAGACAATCAAGGCGCCCGCCTGATGTTAAGCACCACGCCTGACTATTACAGATAAAGTGCCACCCAAAGCTTAAAGTTTTTAAGTGTTTGCGTGGCACTGCACTGCGCTTATCACCCCGAGACATTGTTGTTAAGTCTTTTACGCCCAGTAATTCGCTACAGTGCCCTTCAAACCTATTATGAATATCATGTTGATAACATTAACATTTTTTTTAAATATAACCAATCCTGTTTAGATTGGTTTGCTGGTTAGTGGTACGCAGTCTCGTGGTTAGTAACGCTATGCCCACGTTGTATTGCGGTGACATGCACCTGCGGTTGCTGGCTTGCACGTGCCTCCGCTTTATATGAACTGAATCTAGAAAGCGCTTCTTTAGCTTATTTCGCATTTTACGAGTAATTGTACGTACGGGTCTGTGGCGAACTCGCTTGTATCTCTTTACAAGTGGTTCACTAAGATCTCTGTGTAAGATTAGAAGAATAAAGATCTTTTAATTTTCCTTCGTTTTTAACCGACTAAAAAAGAGGATCAGGTCGAATGTATATATTTTTTTATGTTTGTCACGCGATTTCTCCGTCCATTATAAATTAATTTTGATGATTCCTTTTTTTTGTTTAAGTGGTCATAATAAGTGGTCCCATATAAGTAAATTAATTATTATTATTACATTATAATATTGTTTTGAAATAAAATTTTCTAGTATCGCCACAACCCAACAAAACGTTACTTTTTGTTTATTATACATGATAGTCGGTTTTGGTTTTATCTAAATTTTAATTATTTATGAATTAACTTATGTCAAAACAAAGTAAAAATAGGAACAATAAAAAATATACATTTACTTTTAAGCCTGCAATTATTAATTCTTCTTCACTGTAGTTTTTTCATAACTTGTTAACTTACACCAATTTTACGCCTAATCAGACAGCATCCCTGCCAAATTGCAGCACAATAGAAAAAAAAAACAAAAGAGTCACAAACAAAAGCGCGCGTGATGTTAGGGCTACCTCAGATACGATCGATTCTATTGTTCACACCCTATCGCTTCTGGGGAAGTCGAAGCCGTTGCCCTTAGACTGAAAACATTTACTCTAGGTACAGTCAGCAAAAAATGTGGTCTACCACCCTAAGGTTGAGATTCATTTGAATGTCATAGGATTTCACAGAAACTTTTCTCAAAAGTGATAGACCACTTTCTTTGCTGACTTTACTTTCGATCATCATCATCCACAGCCTGACTTAAGCAGTTGTCTCACCGCGGGCGATAAACCATTTCAAGGGAAATTCACTCGCCGACTGGCTTTTGTTTACGTGTATTTGTTTACTGGCGACAACTTGTTCATCGCTAGTTGCCCGCGGTGAGACACCTGCCTTTATCTACTGCTATGTACGATTTATAGGTCTCCTTTTGTATGTGCCTCTCATCTCGGTCTTGTTTTAGTATCATCCAGATTCGGCCGTGATTTTAGCGATATCGTCCGCCCATCACGCTGCTGGCCGACCTCTAAATTTAAATTTAAATTTCTTTATACTAAAGTGGCAACCAAGCGCACGGCCTAACTTAATGGTAAACGGTTTCTGTAGCTTATAACGCTTACAACATCAGAGATATCACATGCGCGTTGTCTTGAGACGTTGATTAAAAGTCTCATGTGCTTGTACCATCTCTTCGAACCGGAACACAGCAATGCGAGCATTACCTATTCGATTATTTAGAAATACTTAATAATGTGTACTCATCAAGCGTAGCGTGTATTGCTAAAGAACTTGGCTCTTAATTTTTTTAGTTTTTTACTTACCTACTTATATTCTTGGCATGAGCCTCACCTACACACTGGTGCACTGGTGGTCTAGTGGTAGTGACCCCGCCTTCCAATCCTAAGGTCGGGTTCAAACCCGGTCGTGCACCAATGGATTTTTCTGTTTCGAAAAATTTATGTGCGCAATGCCAGTGATCTCATACGGTGAAGGAAAACATCGTGAGGAAACCGGCATGTCCAAGAACTAAAAATTCGAAAGACATGTGCCATCCACCAATCCGCATTGGGTCCGCGTGGTGGATTAAGACCTAATCACTCTCGCCTGAGAGTAGGCCAGTGTCCCAACAGTGGGAACATTAGAAGGCTGTCATGATGAGCCTCACCTAGTTCAATTGGTACCACACTGAAGCTTTATGATGAAGAGGGATCATCAAAAAAAAGCTAGGAACCCAGCCCAGTTTGTTGCCAGATTCTTCTAGGCTGGGGCGCGTGGAACTGGCGTAAATTCACCTAGCTTTAAGACGTTTCAAAATGATCCTTGTGATTTTATTGAAATAAATCATTTTTGACTTTGACTTTACTGCTTGGCGGCAGATATACCTCCCATAACGTATCAGTACTACGTAGTACTAATATCTGTTCTGTGTCAGTACGTAATTCAAAATCACACTATTTGTTTTGGTACTACGAATGGTGACTTTAGGTAGTACTAATATCTGTCCTGTGACTTTAGGGAGCATATCTTGCGACCAAGCTTTAGAAGATTTATATAAGTTTTAATGATATAATTTTATGTATTTTATGCGCATCGAATTTTGAGTCCTTTGTCTTTTGGTAATGTTAATTTAACTGGTCGAATGCCATACATTTAAGACGGCGAAGATATAGATGAATCGCTCTATTAGTTTCCCATACTGAACACAGTTTTGAATTGAAAATGCTTAATAGTTTTTTATATTTTCAGGCAACGTATTTTTGTTTCAGTAATTTTACGTTGGTTTGAATTTTTTATTTTTTATTTTTTATTTTTTATTGTTCGAAAATGTAGATACTAATGTCTAGCCGCACCTTAAATTAACAAGAGCCTACGCCAAAGAGGCGACTACTACACTGATGGCGATACATAATAATTATATTATAATAAGTAGGTTTTAATCAAACAAATACCTATATACTTACATAGACTTGAATGTTAGATTTGGGAATTTTAACATTAGTCATAAGCAAAGCAGTACCTAGTAGAAATAAAGGCTCATTTTATTTTATTTATTTCTACATTTATAAGACGTGCGTGAGAGCTCTAAATATAAGTGATCGAATTTCAAGTGCATCTCGAGAACTGTAACTGAGCTATCGCTGCACAGTATCATCTCACAGCACCGTTACAGAACGGCTCGATTGTTCCTCTTCTTGCGCATTTTATTACTTATATCTGCTTAATTAACTTTAACACGGTCAACACACTCCTATTCGGGCGTTTTATTTCAACGCTTAACACGTGAGAGTAAATCTTATTAAACAATGAATTGCAGTAGAATAAAACGTTGAGCTTGTATCCTCCGGTAGTTTTCCATTTCATAATGCAGGCGTCTTGCAGGACCAGGAAACTCAGCCACGCGGACTCATAATAAAACGAAAAGGTCTATGAAATACATTTGATAAAATGCTGTCCAGCTGCGGAAAATACAGTAAATAGATTAGTTTTAATCATAAAAGTTGTTCGCAATGTTCTGATTGTTTGGATGGTAGATTACGGTTAAATCAGAAAGCAAGATGAAAAGAATACCAATGATCGAACGGCTTCGGAATACAAAACGGAGCTATTTTTCAAATAAAGGTATGGCACGAAGAAGTGAAAGAATTCGCGTTGAGGGACGCGCGACCCCGACCTAAAAACTACCCAATAATCTAAACGCAATGCGCAACCACATAAATGAAGAATGCGAGAGATTGTCTATTGCTTGATGTCACAGAATAAACGTGATTGTGTCGTCTCGGTCGGCTGCTGTCGAAGTTCCGACGATGTACAACAGACAACTTATCAAAGTTTTCAAAGTGTTGTTTATTGTTTTCCTGACGGATTTTCTCTTATCTTATAGCGCAGATAACGCTTGTAATAAAGTTTCAAGAACCGCAAAGTCATAACTGAACGAAAATGAAACTAACAGGACACAGTATAAAATATTAGATACAAAATGTGTCTCATATTAACAATAATGTTACTGAAATTTTTTGGCTGATCTCGGGAATTTTCGATAATGGTATTAACTCCATGTTATAGTGAGTCAACAAAGGTTTTTGGCAATTTTTGAGTAACATTTTCACTCAAGTGCTTCAATTGAGAGTTTTAAAGAATTTAAATGGTTCCATGAAATGAGTTAGAGTGCTCACTTTGCCTTAAAATTCTAGTTTTCAATGAGGTTGAACCAGGGGTTGGCTGGCTTCAGGCCAACTAAAGTGCTTTTTTTTATTGCAGGAGGCACCTTCTGCCAGCCGTGATCCTTGTGATTTAAAAATAAAAAATATTGTGTAGATTGTAGAAATACTTATGTTTTTATCTAATCGACGACCGATGTGTCGCGGCGGGCGAAGGTTCGCCTGCGACGCAGGAGGGTTCGATTCCCGCCTTGGAACTGAAAATGTTTGTACGATCTGCAATTATTTGTTCCGGGTGTTTTATATGTCCCGCAATTTTTATTTATTTAATAAATCCTTTAGTATTTTTTCTCTTAGTGTGGTGGTTACTACTAAAAAACCAAAAACATGTTCAAGTGCTTGTGTGATCGACTTGCAGCTCGTTCCTGGACCTTCCCAGAATATTCTCACTTCAAACTTATTCACCCTAATTCAACTAGATTATGTTTATCAACGTCGTTATATTTTAGTCTTTATACTATAAATATACCGAAAAATTATTAGATTACTGACAGAATGGCTCAAAATCAACGCACAGCGTGAACCAATAATTTTAAAGATCTGAAATTTCAAGGGTACAATGCGTAGGGGTGAAACTAAGAAAGGAATTCACGAAATTAGCTCATAAATGTAAGTTCGTATGAGTCAGTGGCCTACCTAGATTACCTAGATGATTAAAAAGCTTGGGACGAATATGCTCAAACTCTACTCGGCATCCATTTCATTTTCATTTCATTTATTTATCTTTCGACATGGTACATGCACTTAGATATGTCAGTTTGTGATTACAATAATAAAGTTACTGACAATAGGTCTTTTGAATAGGTCTTTTGTCATTGGCTTGACAATAGGTCACGCCAAAAAAGCGATAGGAACCCAGCCGGTGTTGTTGCCAGTTCTTTTACGGCATGGGCGCGTTGTAAGACGTTTCAAAGTGATCCTTGTGATTTTATTGAAATAAATTATTTTGACTTTGACCTAATCTGGTGACGGATTTTATAGGCCGCCCGAAGGCCTCTGTCATGGACTTTTATAGCCGGGACTGACTATTTAACGTACCCTCCGGAATACGGAAAAACTCAGATATAAATGGCATGGCGCAGCGGTCACTCATCTTAAATGATGACATCTTTTCAACTAATAGAGGACGCAGGAGAAAAAGTTTGTATAAAATAACTTAGACAAAGCCACGGGACGTTGCTAGTTATTCAAAAGGTTACATTTTCAAAAAGTTCAAGTAATGCACTCATCCTTTCGGTTCAGATACCTGCCATAAACTACATGTGGAGTAAGAGCTCATAACTTTTAAGTACGAACGCTTTATAGCTACTTGAGTATGTCTAAGATCCTATATTCGATTACCGATATAGGTACAGGAAACATTTCAGGGTTCCGCAGTGAGTTTCTGATACTACGGTACGTATTACTAATATCTGACTAATATATTTTTGGCGCGACATGATTATTATCTGTTAGTTGGAGAGTAAGATGCGTGGGATATTTCGGGACTAAGTTTAGGTATTTTTTTGTAGTACCTACTTTATGTATCTCGCCATTAGTTCTCTTTCTCTTTTGTACTATATATGTACAATACGTGTTGTGTCGTGTCAAATAAATATTTCATTAATTCATTATTTTCATTCATCTGTTCTGTGGCTACGGTTTATTCGCTGAGGTATCAAAAAAAGTTGAAAATTTCTGTGCTAACAAATATACTCATATTTACATTATTAAACCATTGCTAAACTAACACAACATGCTTTTATTTGAATAAATGAATATTGTATTTGTATTTTTTGTATTGCGTTGCTGACTGCTTGGGCGACTGGCAATCAATGCACCATGCACTATGATAAAAAGTTCTTTTTTATATCTATCTACATTATCTTAATCAATCGTTCGTTCGTTCGTATGAGTCAGTTGACAACTCTGGTGACAGAGTTTCTAGGCCGCCCGAAGGCCTCTGTCATCGCCTAACAATTTTGAAAAAGCCGGGACCGACTGCTTAACGTGCCCTCCGAAGCACGGGAGCGCTCAGTTGAAATTGCCACTGGCGGTCACCCATCCAAATGATGACCCCGCGGAACAGTGCTTAACTTCGTTGATCTGTTAAGAACAACTTAGCCAGCTACGTCACGAGCAGCGCTCCAATTAATAAGAAACTCTAATTCTTAGTGGATATGTGTCCACTTCTTAGTGGATATGTAGACTAAGGATTGTGCCTGAGTGCAATCATGAGTGTTAAAGTGTAGAACTGAAGCTTTTTGATTTGAGGTCGTTGGTCGTTCCAGCTTTCCCTAATAGAATTTTTCATTTGGAAAACTCGTGTAAAGGAAAACATCAAGGGGAAACCACGCACATGAGTATAAAATGGCGCGTGTTTTTTGTGTGTATTTTATTATTATTTTATGAGCAGTATGCTAAAAGTAGAATATTATGCCTATATACTAAATACTAGCGACCCGCCCTAGTTTCGCACGTTTGCTTAAATAATCGTGAGGATCACATTACTTTGTTTTGTATGTTATCGAGAACCTAGTGCCTAGATAAACCTAACATAGGTTTTTAGGCATTATTAACCAGTATTGTAAAAAAAAATTTTTCTGATGAAATAAATTATCTAAATATCTATCTATCTATCTATCTATCTATCTATCTATCTATCTATCTATCTATCTATCTATCTATCTATCTATCTATGCATATAAATCTTCCTCTTTAATCACTCAATTAAACTGCATTAAAATCTGTTCCATAGTTTATGAGTATTATTATTATTATTATTTATTATTATCAGCCTGTATATCATCCCACTGCAGGGCAAAGGCCTCCCCATCCCCCTTCCATATAGTACGGTCATGTGCTTTTAAGGACCAATCCTTTTTAAATGAGTCCAGGTCATCCCGCCATCTAAGTCTGGGTCGGCCACGATGTCGTCTTCCGTCGTTGGGGGCCCACTCCGTTGTTAATTTTATTAATCACTGGACATGCGGCAAACGTGCCCGGCCCAGTTTCATTTCATATGAGTATTAAGTATTGTTATTGTTTGCCGAAAAACCAGCATGTAAAAACTAGCAGTTCATTCTGTACATCACACTTTAAGAGTAGTACAGTTCTTTGTGATAGAGCTCGTCCGGGGAAGGACTACCACATACCTATTTCTGCCGCCAAGCAGTAATGCTCGCATTGCTGTGTTCCGATGTGAAGGGTATGGTTTCCGGTGAAATTACAGGCACATGAGACTTTCCATCTAACTTCTCAGGGTGGTAACACGCAAGTGATATCTATGATGTTGCATGCATACATAGGCTACGGTAACCGCTGACCATCAAGTGGGCCGTACGTTTGGTTGCTACATTAGTGGTATAAAAAAAAACACAATTACACAATAATAATTATTAGTGACCCAAAAGTTTGGATGGCAATCACGCCAGAACGGTTAAGTTACTTGATGATATTTTTATTATTTGGTTTTAACCGTTCTAGTTAAATAAATAAATATTATATAATAAACATAACTGGCACAGGGATAGATTATTGTCTGGAATAGCTATTCCATAAGCATAGTTACTTTATATCCCAGAATAATGTAGGTACGGTTCGTGTGTTCCACGCAAACGAACTCGCGGGCAACTGCTAGTAGAAAGTATTAAAAAACGAAAGAAGTTGAAAAAGTTAGCACGTAAACCTAGCCTTAACTTTCTCAAGCAAATAACTCAGGAGCATCAGTCACGAAAAATCTTTTATATAACCTAAAAAAACTTTTTTTTTTTCCCCCATATATAAATCAGATGAGAAACAGACTGGTCCAACGTATGTGTCATACGCAAGACGCAACCATTTATAAATGTATTTTTTGTAGTGTACGTGTAGAACCGCTCAACTGGTGTCTGGCATATAAATTTTTTTTTCTTTCTTTTCATGCAACAAAAACCTGTATGTTAAGAATGCTACATAACATAAGCATTATGAGAGCTACTCCTTATTTTTTAAACAAGCAAAAATGTATTTTTTTATTCATTGATTCCGCCATAAATGCTACGACAAAACGCTTTCTAAAACAATGTTACGTTTGATAACGCAAAGAGCAAGCGTCGAGGTGCTAATATAATATTATTATGTTGATAGGCTCTTGTTACAGTGCGTACGTAGTTTCAGTCTGTTTCTACTATAATATTTTCTCCTAAATCTTTGCAATAACTTACAGGTATTACATACGTCAAAGTAATTCCCCGGCCTTCAGCGAATAAGTATTTACGAGACTCGTTTATTTCACTAACTTAGGGCACAGCAAAAAGTTTACTATCTAAAAGCTTATATCGCAATAACAGTTTATATTTGAACTCGTAAAGCTCCTTAAATGTTTTCGGGTGGTTTAATAGAAATGCGTTGTGCGAATGTGCGCGAAACTTTGAGAATAAGTAATGTGCAGTTCCTTGAAAATTTAAAAGCCCAGGCTTTCTATAAAATTTTGTTCTAAGAAATAGAAAAGTAGGTTTATAAAAGTGTTTTAAACACAGAGCATTATCATACATACATCAAATTACCTTTATTTACGTAAGTGGTTGTGGTCATGTGATATAATAATTTTAGCTCTTGGGTGGTACAAACTTGTTATACAAAAATGTCATAATTTATTTAATAATAGTAGAATGCCCCGCGACGTTGTCTGCGTTTAGTTTTTTTTATACAAACTTCATCTTTCCGATGCGTTCTATTAGGTCAACTGAACCCGCGGTATAAGATCGAGCGGGATGAGTTGACTAAAGAGCCAGGAGTTGAATATCAAAGAATCCTTTCTTCTACACAATACGTATTATGTTATCTGTGACACTACACAGATTATAAGACTTACGCTAGTTGAATTACAAATTTCTAGGTTCAGTGGCAAGCTTGAATGAATGAATGAATGAAAAATGCTTTATTGTACACCTTAACATTATTAAAAACATAAAAACAAAACACATTTTATAGTATGAGTACAATGGGCGGTCTTATCTCTTAAAAGCGATTTCTTCCAGACAACCTTTGGATGGAGAGAAAATTAAATAAATAAAAGAATGGTTGGGGGTGTACTTATATAGGATCACAAAAAAATTGTGCAACTTGCTACATATGAATAAATGAATACAAATGAATAATACTAATATTTAAACATAAATACCTACTTAAATAATCACAATAAAATACATATGAATACATAGACATACTTAGATAAAATAAATATAATAATGATAAACTAATACATATTAATATAGAACCTAAATATGAAATTATAAGATAACTATTCAATAGGCGATATTTCAGATAGGTATATAGATAGGCTTGCTTTTATAATATGCAGTAGTAGTATGTTTAATGTAATAATATTGGGTATTTGTATGGTACGGTTTGCTATATTAAAGTGACACGTTATTATTATAACGTCTAAAAAGCTCCATCACAAACAAGTGCTTTATTGATAGTATTGTATGGCATGTGCATCTAAATAAGTAGCACCTATTTTAAGAAATGGTTAACAACCAATTGTCTACGCTCACCGCAGCTATAAACTAATGCAGTTACCATCTCACTGAGAGTAAACTATCTTCTTGTACTGACGTAAACTTTAGCCACAGCGTTCAGAGCAGCTAGCTCACTACAGGTTGGTAATGGAGTCATTAACTAAAAATTATAAAGGACCAATTGACAGTGTATCGAAGAACATTATTGTACGAGTTACTTGTTGAAAGATAAATAAATGAATTAAATTACCTCTCGGCTACCAATCAAAACTAATTATATTAATTATTTAGTCAACTCATCCCGTAGGATGAGTTTAGCGCAGGATGAGTTGACTAAAGAGTCAGCATGAGCACAGAAGAGTCCTGCATGTAAATTATTGGCGGATATTTTTTACACAGCCGTATCTAGCCTCGAACTAAACAAAGCTTGTTTTATGGGGTCCAAATAACATATTATTTTTTTTGACACATACTTACAATCCATAGACCCTGCATCTTGTCACATCACAACTGTGCACTTTGCCCACCAGGCCACGGAGGTCGTCAAATGGTGCTCGTCATTTATATGGTTGGTTAATAAATTTATTGATTTTTTACAGTGCCTTCATTGATGTCATGGTACAAAATACAAAATTTTTGACAATTTAGTTTAGGTCTTCATTTGAATCGCTATAATAGTTAATGGCTGGGCCCCTGGTGTGTAAAATGATTATGAATAAAGCGATTTTTCCGTTAGATCATTTTGTCAAGATTTTGGTAGATACAAGTGGAATCGTCGAGTGATTCAGCTGCCTTCATAGGATGATCCATGTAAAGCGTCTTGAATGTAATTTATAGCGACATAAAATTTCGTTTCATTGTTACTCCTCGTTCGTGCCATAGTTTTAATTAATCGTAAGTGTCTGTGTTATGACGGTTATTTAAAAACTTTATGGGTGAAGTGCTACTTTCCTTAATTGGGATATTGTTTAGTTTTACTGCTCTGTGGCCTGAGTTCCGTGATCGTGAGCAAAAATACCAGGAATTTTTGTTGATGGATCACTGTTTTTTTTTAGCCTTTTGTTCAGTTACTAAGGTGTTTGCCAACATTCTGTGCAACACAGTTTATTCTGGACAAATATAATATTATATGTTCGTTGTATTATGTATGTAGCTTTTAAGTATTTCTAAATATATTAAAATATATATGGTCAGGTATATAGATATGTAAGTACATTTTATTTATGTATAATATTTTTTTAATAAGAGTTTGTTTTAGGTTAAGTTTGTTAGTTTGTTCTTCTCTTAAGTTAGTTATATTCAATGGTACCTAGGTAATAATTAAGTTAAGCGCGCCTTTTTTCTCTACCTACCTTTGAGGTTGGCAGGCAGAAAATGCTGTTAGCATTAAGCCCACCTTTTGTACTGTATTTTCTGTGCAATAAAGAATTAAATAAATAAATAAATAAATAATACTTGAACATGCTTGCTTCAGATTTTAATCTAACTAAGGTCCTACATACCATTTCTTTTATTTTGATTTGGTATTTACACTAAATTCTCACATTATTTTAATGAAATTTTTATGAAGTTTTTATTATTACGACCGATGTGGCGCAGCGGGCGCAGGTCCGCCTGCGACGCGGAGGTTGCGGGTTAGATTCCCGCCTCGGGTCAAATGTACGATCTACAAATATTTGTTCCGGGTGTTCTGGGTATTTTCTATATATAATAAAAAAATATCTATCTATGTATTGTATTGTATTGTGTATATATCAGTCATCTAGTACCCATAAACACAGCTCTGTTTAACAGCAGCTTACCTTGGGCTAGATGATGCTGTGTGGATTGTCCAGCATTATTTATTATTTTATTTATTTATTAAATTTCTAGGACATCAGCACGATCTATATTTTTAATCCAGTCAAATACCTATTATGTTTGTTTTTTGTTGCAGGTAACCCGAGTTGAGATGGTGGCTAAGCAACGATTTGTATTCCATGAGCGCTTTGTATTCAAATGCATTTTCATAATCATGGCTTGAGCCCTTTCGCAAAGGTATCTTTGGTAAGTACAGTCAACTCATTATGCCAGCAATCTACGAGACTGGTAGGTTGTTGTTTGCCTGATGTTAAGCCACGCCTGACCAGAACTGTTGCAATGTCAGTAATTTTATTAGACTCTTCGAACTTAAAAATAATGCTTGCGCACTACTTGCTGAAGGGCAAATGTCTGGTAATACCAAATACTCCACCAAAATGGACTCTTGTTGAAGAGTTTTACCACCACTTATTACTATCAACAGTAGGTTAATAAATAAATAAATATCGGCGGACATTTTAAGACAGCGCCATCTAGACCCAAATCAAGCATAACACGTACTATGAAAACCAGTTATCTGGTCACACATTATACATTTTTTTATAAATATATACTTATGAAATATAGAGAAACACCCAGATCCAACACTAATATTTGCAAACCTGCAACAATTTCACCCGCTGCGGGAATCGAACCCGCACCTTTTGCTTCTCAACCGGGCATTTGCCCACCATGCCACCGAGTTCGACATAATATTTTACATACTTTCTATCAGATCTATGTTAAAATTTCACAGGCTCGAGTTAAGTGTCAAGAAATAGCTGAGCAAAAAGTTTCCGATAACCGCTCAACCTTTGTTAGCATTAATTTTGTAGAGTGCCTGTCTTTCTTGACGTTTTCGATAAAATCTGTAATCGGTTAAATTACTGCAACATTATTTCGCTATTTAAACTTTCTCTTTCCAATTTCATTTAACAATTTCTTAATCGAAAGATTTCTATCAAGGCTGTGTCCAAAGTTCGTGTTATTTTGTAAAGCAAATAAGAGTGAACACAATGAGTCAATGTGATTATTGTGCTTCCTATTCTTTACAGTTTCGTGACGATGCCTAAGTGATTGCAATGAATTTAGCTTGCCTTCAGTTTCTTGATTGTTGAGACTAATTTCTAAAAGTTTCTAATCATCATAGTCTGTCAGATAGTCAAAACTCTAGCCTACTGCGCGAGTAACTGAGTCTTATAATCCACAGGACACGATGTGGATTAAGTGCTTTCAAACAGTTAAGGAAAACATCATAAAGAAACCGGCATAACCAAGAACTATTTATTCGAAAGACGTGTGATTTTCACAAATTCACATAGTTCGCATGGTAGAATAAAACATAATCACTCCTTCAATAATAATCAATAATCATTTATTTGGTACACAATTAGTAGGTACACGTCAACAATTGATTTACTAAGTTTTTAGCCTAGGTTACCAATTACAAATTAGATAGGTACCCTTGTTTGTTTCGTTTTTTTTTACAATAGATAAAAACTTTTCTACAAATAGGTAGGTAGTCAAGTAGGTCAAGAGTGGGCCAGTGTCCCCGCAGTAAGAACGTTAGAATGCTGATCATAATGATAACAAATCTTAGCTTACAATTATTAAGACTCAATCACTCTCAGTTTTATATAATAGTTGCGGGATTTTATCGCGTAATTACCTTTTTATTTCCAACACCAACAACCGAAACGTCGGGGAAATAAAATGGTAATTACGCGATAAAATCCCGAAAATATTATAAAAAACTATGAGTTCTGATCGCGAAAGTTTAAAAAAGTCAACCACTCTCGCTCGAGAGCAAGCCAAAGTCTCATCAGTGGGAAGATTAGAAAGTCATGATGACTATGATGATGAATAGCTTTATGACTACATCTGTCTATGTCGAACTAAACTTCGAATTACAGTGACACTTAGAATAACCTTTCGTTAAGGTGGTTGCGTGCCTAATGTTGGAATTTAATGAGCCATATCGGATTTATCGATGCTTAAGTCGCGACTGTGGGTGGGATACCACAACTTGTAGGGTCTGGAAATCTTCTGGGTGGCTTTGATCCCAACTTATAACATAACACACAACGGTCACATATATCGTACCTAGTCCTTATGCCACACTAAGATTATCAGTAACGGTAGGTATCGGAAACCACGGAGACTTTTTTTTTTTTATACAACTGAAGTGGCAACCAAGCGTACGGCCCACAAGATGGTAAGCGGTTACCGCAACCTATGGATGCTTGCAATACCAGAGGTATCACTCGCGGGTTGCCACCTTGAGGCTAAGATCGAAAGCCTCATGTGCCAGTAATTTCACCGGAAACCATACCCTTCACACCGGAACACAGCAATGCGAGCATTACTGCTTGGCGGCAGAAATAGGTATGGTAGTTCGTTACGTTTAAATTTACGATTGTCAAACGAGGTTTTCGTGATAAGCACTCAGTAAGAAAAATATACATTATAACGGGGTACAAATATTTGCAGATCAAGCAAATATATTGTATTCTTTTATTAGCAAACCACACTATTGCACTAATGCGAAAGTTTTGATGTTTGTTTAGATGTTTGTTACTCTATAACTCGATAACAACTGAATCTATTTGATAGTAGCCGGTAATAGGACATAGGTTACTTTTTATTTAAAAAAGTACGGTTCCCGAGTTGCACGTGAACGATGTTGCGGGCGACAGCTTGTATTTTATATTTGCAAATCATGCAAATATTAGATATATAGAGAGATATGTAGAAATTATATAGAGCGCTCGTGACGTAGCTGGCTAAGTTGTTCTTAACAGATCAACGAAGAAGCACTGTTAGCGTAGCCATCATTTGGATGGGTGACCGCCAGTGGCAATTTCAACTGAGCGCTCCCGTGCTTCGGAGGGCACGTTAAGCAGTCGGTCCCGGCTTTTTCGAAGTTGGGCGGCCTAGAAACTCTGTCACCAGAGTTGGCCACTGACTCATACGAACTTACTTACTTTTTAATGCAAATATTGTGTTCCGAATTCCTATCCTCTCGCTTCTCAGCCTCAGAACGTCCTATCAAGGATCAAGGGTCAAAGGGCTCTTATCTGTACTTGAAATGTTCCCAAGTTCAATGTTTGGCATCAAGATGTAGGAAGTATGCTAGTAGGTTATTTTGACTTTCTGGTAAGAAGTTTCTGGTCTTAGGGCGGAAAAGCTTGTATGCTCTATTCTATTAGAGTAGTAGAGTTCTCTGTGATAGAGCTCGTCCGGGAAAGGACTACCACCATACCTATTTCTGCCGCCAAGCAGTAATGCTCGCTTTGCTGTGTTCCGGTGTGAAGGGTATGGTTTCCGGTGAAATTACAGGCACATGAGACTTTCCATCTAACGTCTCAGGTGGCAACCCGTGAGTGATACCTCTGGTATTGCAAGCGTCCATAGGCTGCGGTAACCGCTTACCATCTTGTGGGCCGTACGCTTCGTTGCCACTTCAGTTGTTTAAAAAAAAATGCCCATAATTTTAGAGGTTTGATGTTAAACTAGTTTTCCTTGGTTTTGAACATTTTTCACAACGCCGGTGCATAAGCATTTGTTTTTCGACTTTTTTTTTATTTGTTATTTTAAAACTTTCGAAAAAGTAGGTAAGTACTGCCTCTGGTGATTTTATTTAAAATGTATAATAATAACTTAACTGCACCTTACCTACCATTGTTAATATGTTTCATTCGTGTACTATGATGACCATTTTTAAATAAATATTTATCTTATCTTATCTTTATCATTTTTTTCGTACCTTACTTACTAAGGTAATATTTTTTATTTTTACAGCTATTTTTAAACATCATTTTATTTTGGTAATAATGAGGCCTAAGTTGGATACAATCAAATTAGTAAAAGCACTATTCTCAGAAAAAGTAGAAGAGTAACTTGACATTTTACTAATTTTTGTATTTGTCATCATTATTAGAATAGTTATAACAAAAGCTGGTCAAATTATGATTATTACTAAAATTGTTAATCTCATCTATTTAATTAAAAATATTCATTTTGGAATTAATAAATGAGGCGTAACGTAAAGCAAATACGCGTCATTTATTCATTCTAAGAACCCTGTTTGTGCTTTTCTCGTTAACTCAGCAATATTTACACAAAAGAGTAATTATAACCAGCCCTGAAATAAATAACAGAGTGTAGGAAATAGCTTGTATAAGCTCCGAGTCGCTAGAGGTTACAAAGAAGAACGCCTTAATTGGAATCATATGAGGAGAGCCTTACGAGAAGTGAGATTGAATTTCTATTAAACTGTTATTTTATTAACTGACTTCAAAAATGAGGTTATCAATTCGACTGTAAGATATTTTTTTATGAAATAAATCATTGATGATTCCCTAGTAACCGAATTTCGTCACCGAAGCGACAAAAAATAATAAATAAATAAATATCAATTTAACATAATTAAAATAAACTACGATTTCAAGTCACAAATATGTATCGGTTAAATGTCAAAAATCTCTATTTTATGGTTTAGCTTAAAATTGTATCGCGTTCTTAAAATTGTTTTTTTATTATGTGTATCAGTTAGTTGGCATAATTTTATCATGAAATTGCTAAAAGTATGCAGATTGGTTTACTTTCGGTGACATTGTTTCAATAAAATCCAATCGAGAGCACACCGTTACACTTTCCAAATTCTACCAATTCTGGTAAGAATGACATAAAAACTGAACAATTATTCACGATTTACGGTGTTTTCCAAATCTGCTTGCGGTGCTGTATCTATAAATAACTCATAATATTCTGGTGAGGACTAAAATTGAATTCCATCTCGTTCTCCAGTAAATTGCAGTGGGGACAAACGGAATAAAGAATTGCCACTCGTCCCCATTTAAAGGGAAAAAATCCCGTTAGTCCCCAATGAAGACGAGACATGAGAACGAACGGGAACCCGTAACTTTTATGCCAGCTGTATTTTATCCACAAGCACCGTCAAAAATAAATAAATGTCGGCTAGTCTATAAAACGCTACAGTGGACAATATGCTTTAGCAACGTCAACGGTCTTATCACTCATCATGTTTAACACAAACCCGTTGGAATTCATGGGACAGTAACGGTCGAAGACAATGGTTATGGCGCCTGTTTCACTTTGATATAGACCGTCATAACTTCACGAGGGCTTATTACGAAAGCTGATGATATTACTGGGAGTGTTATCTTGGATTTAGATACTGCTCATCAGCGATAGAGATTTTTTTTAAACCCCACTGAAATGGTAAGCGTACGGCCTATTTGATGGTAAGCGATCACCGTAGCTTATGTACGCTTGCAACACCCGAGATATCACTCGTTCGTTCGTTCGTATG
Source organism: Colostygia pectinataria (assembly GCA_951394395.1). Classification (NCBI taxonomy): domain Eukaryota; kingdom Metazoa; phylum Arthropoda; class Insecta; order Lepidoptera; family Geometridae; genus Colostygia; species Colostygia pectinataria. The sequence continues at coordinate 9,956,454 of OX596362.1, forward strand.
AGTCAGTTGCCAACTCTGGTGACAGAGTTTCTAGGCCGCCCGAAGGCCTCTGTCATGGCCTAGTATATATATATATAGTCATCACTTGTACGTTGCCAACTTGAGACGTAAATCAAAGTCTCATGTGCCTGTATTTTCACCGGAAACGATACGAGCTCTATCACAAAGAACTCTACTACTCTACTTAGATTTAAAAGGCAACACCCATACAATATTGCGGTTAATTGTGTTATGTATCAAGTTGGGTGGTCCAAAATGATTAACCTGCTTTGTAGCAGGAAATATAACAAATATTAAAATAGAAAATTTAATTAATGTTAACATAGCTAATGGCTATTTAAGTCTTTATCATTCATGTAGAATCATGATAATAAGCAGTTATGGTATTAACAATATTTAGTAAATATAACAACTGACCAAAGCCCTTCAGTATAAATAGTATTAAAAAGCACGCAGCATTCCAAGTAGGTTATCGTAGTTGAAGGTCGACAATCAGATATTGTTCTGTCCACAAACAAGTTACCGGCACCTCCTATCGAATACCAACCGAGATGAACGGTCGAGATATCGTGCGATCTCGCGATAATCCCTTTAAATTCTCCAGACCACTGGGCAGTGGTGAAATGTACGGAATTTTTATATGAGCGCCTCTGGAGAACATGAATAATGCACGGGATATAAATAAGGATGTGGTCATATTGCACGTATGATAGAGGCCGTTGAACTTAGAGCTTCTTGAGATGGAGTAACGGGGAAGTATCGTATGTTTCTGCCGCCAAGCAGTAATGCTCGCAATGCTGGGTTCCAGTTCGAATGGCGACTGTGAACTGGAAAACGAAGTGTAGAACGGCCTCTTTCTTGATGTACCGATTATTATCAGCTTTTTAATGTTCCCACTTATGGGACACTGGCTTACTCTCGAGCAAGAGTGATTGAATCTTAATCCACCACCCAGACCCAAAGCGAATTGTTGGATGGAATATGGTCTTTAAAATTTTTAGTTCTTGGATATGCTAGACATCACTATTACTAGACCACCAGTGCTCTATTAGGCCATCACTATTTATTAATGATGATAATTCATAGAGTACCTATTTATAATAATAAATATCATCATGTCATAAGTAAGGTAGTAAGTAAGTTCGTTTGAGTCAGTGGCCAACTCTGGTGCCAGAGTTTCTAGGCCGCCCGAAGGCCTCTGTCATGGCCTAACAACTAACTAAGTAGGTTAAATGTAGGAGGTTCGCGTAAGCATTTCGCTGGCAGACTTAATACTGCGGAATTTCTAAGACCCGCTGTGACAAATCGCCCTCGTATCGGTTTTCGTTCGACACTTTTTATTCGCTGAGTATTTTCTTGAGAATATCAGACGTCACCGCGTCGGCATGATAAATGTCTGGGTGTAAAAACGCGAAAAGATCTCATGTTTTCATGGTTGGTGAGCAATATTCAGTAATATTTTAGGAAATAGGTAGCTTATTGATCAGATAGGCTATGGCGTCCTCGTCAATAATATGTTTCTAATATCTAAAAAATACCATTTTTGTATTTATAGGAAAACCTATATTTCAAACGTTTAACGTTATTATTTATTTTTGTCTTTTTTGTTAAATTACAGTCACCATAAAATGCGAAATTTCTTTTAATAAATACACCTTCCTTACACGCTTTAAGAAACAACCTCAAAATCTCAACTCACTAGGCTGACCTAAATCACTAGTATCAGCAGTTTGAATGTAGGTCGAATATAAGTCCCGCGTGAGTCGAAACAAAGGGTTATTATGCATTCATACTTTATTTGAACCTCAACAGCCTCAACTAAGTATAAATCAAAATATTATAATATTTGCACGACAAATGGTCGAATACACCGATTCAAATATTAACTTTAAGAACCAATGATAAGCCTAACTGTATTCTGGCAAATAAATCATATTTTATTTTTCTATAAATTTTAAAATGTGCAATTTTATACTTTAGATTTTGAATTATAAGATGTGACCTTTTGTTTGGGTGTGTTAAGGTAGTATTTCGCTAACCTATATAGCACAATTTTAAACCATGGTGCGATCAAGTTGGCTGGCACCTGTTCCGATAAAAAAGACCGTGTATATCACACGAAACATGATCAGATTGGCGTAACTGAGTTTCATGCTTGAAAATACGTTGATTTTGTTGCTTCGGATCTTCAATAGAAGCATTCTATTTGTGGGTATTTGTATAGACTTTTACAGTTACAGAAGCTAAATTATCAGAACATTTACATAAACTTCAGCGGGTTCGACAGTAACAAACTGCATCGACGCAAGACAGTAAGGTCGTTTCGTATATTTGGGCAATATTTACGAGTTTGTGGAAACATTCTGTGCCTAAACACGATGGCTGCAGTAAAAGTTTATAGTTTCCCATTACGATGTATTTTACGATTTCATTCAGATAATTTAAGATCCACGGAAAATGATAAGAAATGTGGACGTCGAGGTTTTGTTGCAAATTCATTATTTTGAAGGTCAAGGCAAAACTAGAGACTTTCTATTATACCAATCTATGCAACACGGTATATTTTTTTGATTGAAGCTGGAAACATTTACGTGCTTATGAAGCCACGTTGTTGGTTCCCGCTATATCAATCAAATAAGAAGTGCAGGCTGCTTAGGATTTCAAGACATCACAAAACAATTTTCCACCAAATCTTATTTAAACACCGACGAAGCTACCTTTTTTAATGTTGCCAATTCATTTTTAGATACGCTCGCTCAAGTAACGTGATAAAAATGTAGCACAATCATGATAAAAAAACTAAGATTATGCAAACACAACCTTTTACCAGCCCACTATACATGACACAAAAATTCAATTAGGAAATGCATAAACGCCCGAGGCGGTTCCAACGCCCCTCGCAACCCTCCTGATCTCTTCGCCATTCGTTTAAGTGTTTCATGTTACACAAAGCCATACAAACACACCCGAGGCTTTTAGCATTTGCACCCGCATCTCTAATCCAATCCAAGTACTGACCACATCATTAATTTTCTACAGTATCGTACCCTCAAAAAGCTGCGTACAGCGTCGATATTTCAACGAACTATTTATATTTCTCGAACGAGCTAACAAAGGAACGGGTCATAAATAAAGGGCGCACCCTTGGGGCTGCCGCCTTAGTGCCTTTGATAGTATCCCTTTTCTTATTTTGATGCGGTCTAATGTTACCGACTCTGTGGTACCACTTGCCTTGTGCGCACTTCATAAATCATTACCTGTTCTGAGACTGGAAACATGACGTCAGGTTGTCTTTTGTGGTTTGATAAAGGATCGTAATTATATAAGACCTTCTTCGGTATATGTTTGCACTTAAAATTTGCTTTTACGAGATAAGAGTATCACCTATTTTTATGCTCTTATTTTATGTGGCTCATATTTTTCAAATAACAGGCTTATTTAACGGGAATTCAGGTTCATTCTCTTGCGTTTCCTTTTACAATCTAGATGGGATTTACATTGTTCGCAAACACATATTTTATTCTTCCTCCACGCGTTAAAGCAAATTCTTCTATTCATATGGTAATCCCAACATTGGTAACACTCTAGGGTGAATCTGCATAACAAACTTTGTTAGTCTAGGCACATTTGTAATCCTCGAGACATCGAACTCAGAGGCGTCTCTGTTGTGTGATTCAAACTTACAACTCCGATTTCCTTTTAGTAACATGAGCGAGGTAAATTGTGCTATAATATTACTTGAATTCGACGCTACGACGTCGTTCAAGTACTGTTTTTTATATATCACCAGCAAGATCATTTTCTGATGATGTAAGTAGTAACACCCTTTTCTTCCGATCCGAAGGACGTAAGTTTTGACTTTTTTTAAAGTAATTTGTGCAAAATTAAGTGCTTTCAAACAGTGAGATTCGTCTCGATAAACATCATAAGAAAACCGACTCAACATTGAACTAAAAAAAACTTACAACTCGTGTGGTTTCGATTGCTAAGTAGTTTTTTTAGCACGATGGGAGTATACGCATCATTTTACGTCATTTAGGTTGTGAGGTAAAATATTTTTGCAGTGCACTATGTTTGTTTATGAAAGCAAAGCATAATAATATATTAGTTACATTTCAAGATATCCATGTGTACTCTAAGTTCCAAATCCGTTCAAGTGCGTAATAGCTGGCAGATGCTCTGTTTGATCCTGTATTATTTGGTTCACTTAACTCAGGAGCAGAGGCATTTAGATAAAACTGTTTAAAAATAACCTGCCTCAAGTCTGTTTAAGTGAATTTATAATTCGACATCATTGAGTACTATACTTTGCTGCTAGGTAGTCACTGAACGTCACATAACAGGTTAAAAATCAAGTTACCATGAATTTGGTTGTTTGGTTTTCGACTTCATCAGACTTTATAGTTTTGGTATAGGAAGATATTAAGCTATGATTGGCTGTTAATAAAACTTGGCTAGGCTTACGTGGTGTCAAGAAAAAAGTACCTATCATATAATATGTTTCAATTTATGCTTATTAAATTTGAAGGTTTAGCTGTTAAAAAGTGATTCAATGACCAACATCAGTAGTTTAGCATTGATATAGGTTATGTTTCACCAGAGCTAAGCGAGGATGTGTTACGAGAGATGTGTTTGTTGGAACCAATAGAATCACTTAATTGAAACTGTCAGAGTCAGACTAGGTAAATTAAGTGATTCTATTGGTTCCTAACAAACACATCCCTCGTTACACATTATCGCACATCTCTGGTGAAAACGCAGCCTTAGAGTGATAAGCTAGCTGTTTGCTTAGAGCCGACAATGCTATGTCCAACTAAACTACCACCCGTGTACCAGCTTAACCGAAATTTTTGGTTGCCGTGAACATTTTTATCGGCAAAACTTCAGTAGTAGTAATAAATTACTTATGTTCAAACGAACTACCTTTGTTCAACCGTTGGATTAAAATGACTAAGCTCCGTTGAAAGTTTGCGAGCAAGATAATATATTGTGTCGGCTTGTCTGAGCAAATAAGCGAGGAACTCAACTCTGGCGAAAACAACTAATTAACTTAATTCTCTATCTAAAACTGCATTCTTACACAGAAAAAAAACTATTCTTAAAGCAAGAATAATCCTCTTGGTCAAGAATAATAATGATTTATATATGGCTAACAATAAGTATACTTCACTTTAGAATAATATTGTTTCAAATTTACTGTTTTAACTAGAGAATATTATTCTTCGTTCCAGAATAATATTTTCTTATCATAAAAACTAGCTTTAAACATATTTTGTGTCTTCTCCCAAGAATATCTATATTCTCCGTATACAAGAAACATGGTATCTTCATTCTCAATCAATTAAGCATATGATATTCTTGAAATAAGATAATTGTGTATTCATTTGAATGATAGTTTTGTCTTCATGTAATGTTTAATTTCCAAGTGATGATAAAATTTCTTGTCCAAAGAAATTGTAGTTTTCATTAAAAAATATATATTTTCAACCTAAGAATAATAACGTTTTGTTTAAATTTACTTGAGAAATAAATTTCTTATCCAAAGAATTACTGTGTTTTCATTGAAGAAACCTTAGTTTTATTTTAAGTATATTATATTCTTGGAAGAAATAAAAGAACTACCTGCTTTGAGATTGTGCATTATTAGCTTTAAGAATATAATTTCTTGTGTGAAGCACGTAGTGTCTTTGTGTAATAAAATTGCTGTTTTATTTGAAGAGCATGAAATGTTTGATCTAATATAAATTATTATCAATGTAAGATATTGTGCGTCTTACTTCGAGATTGTGCATTATTAGCTTTGAGAATATAATTTCTTGTGTGAAGCACGTAGTGTTTTCATCTAACAATATGACTGTCTTATTTGAATAGCATTAAATGCTTGATCTAAAATGAACTATTCTTAATGTAAGATATTGTGCGTCTTACTTCTAGATTGTGTATTATTAGCTTTGAGAATATAATTTCTTGTGTGAAGCACGTAGTGTCTTCGTCTAATAAAATTGTTGTTTTATTTGAAGAGCATGAAATGCTTGATCTAATATAAATTATTATCAATGTAAGATATTGTGTGTCTTACTTCGAGATTGTGCATTATTAGCTTTGAGAATATAATTTCTTGTATGAAGCACGTAGTGTCTTCGTCTAACAAAATGACTGTCTTATTTGAATAGCATTAAATGCTTGATCTAAAATGAACTATTCTTAATGTAAGATATTGTGCGTCTTATTTCGAGATTGTGTGTTATTAGCTTTGAGAATATAATTTCTTGTGTGAAGTACATAATGTCTTCGTCTAATAAAATTGCTGTTTTATTTGAAGAGCATGAAATGCTTGATCTAAAATAAATTATTCTCAATGTAAGATATTGTGCGTCTTAATTCGAGAATGTGCATAATTAGCTTTGAGAATATAATTTCTTGTGTGAAGCACGTATTGTCTTCGTCTAACAAAATGACTGTCTTATTTGAATAGCATTAAATGCTTGATCTAAAATTAACTATTCTTAATGTAAGATATTGTGCGTTTTACTATAAAACATGTATTAGGTTAAATTGAAAATATAATTTCTTGAATTGAAAACAAATGTAGATTTTTTTTTGATTGACCATTTAAGTATTTCTAGTGTAGAAGTTAGACTGAAGTCTAGTCTACATTTCTAGTTTAGGGGACTAGAAATGAAGCCAAAACAAAATAAACAAATGCTCAATTGAAAAAATACATACTTACTTATTATTTTCAACTTAAGAACTTAAGACAGTTACAGTTGAAAACAATAAATAAGTATGTAATTTTTCAATTGAGCATTTGATTATTTTGTTTTGGCTTCATTTCTAGTCCCCTAAGCTAGAAATGTAGACTAAATTTCAGTCTAACTTCTACACTAGAAATACTTATTGCTCAATCAAAAAAAAAATACCTACATTTGTTTTAAATTCAAGAAACTATATTTTCAAATTTAACCTAATACATGTTTTAAAGTAAAACGCACAATATCTTAAATTAAGAATAGTTAATTTTAGATCAAGCATTTAATACTATTCAAATATGACAGCGAATTTGCAAGACGAAGACACTACGTGCTTCACACATTAAATTATATTCTCAAGCTGATAATGCACAACCTTGAAGTAATTTAACCTAATAGTACACGTTTCATAATACGCACAATATCTTAAATTAAAAATAGTTTAATTAGAATTCCCAAAATTATACAATTACCTACTAAATTCATACTTTTTCAAACATAACAAATAACAACAATAAAATTATATAAGAAATTACAATCTCATTTGACAGGTTATGTGTGGGAACCAAAGAGATAAAAACATTAGATCAATTTTATTAGTATTTATTTTTAAAACGCTTAAGGAATCGAAATAATAAAAAAACAGGTTTTTAGCTTGTCAGAATCGGTTATTTTGGAACCGAGTTCCAACGCCTTAATTTTAACCTATTGCGGTACCAGCCATGAACTCTTATAACGATTCAAATGAAGACCTAAACTAAATTGTTAAAAAAAAAATTTACCATGATATCAATTAGACAATTAATAATTAATACTAAATTGACAATAAAATTTTTTGACAATTTAGTTTAGGTCTTCATTTGAATCGCTATATAAGAGTTCTTGTTACAATAAGGCTTATCTAATTAAATATTAATATTCAGTCAAAATATTGGCATACAAAATTTAAATGTTATTTCGGAACAGAGTTCCAACGCCTTAATAAAGTTTTGAACAACCGCATTTTAAAACTAAAGATAAAAAATACCTGCTTACCTACAAAATTAGTACATACTGGCCAGCAAGCATGGATTTACTGTACAATAGAAATTCAGTTAAGTGCTAATACATCTGTGATATATGGTACCACATTATCATATTTGGTTTTTATACCATACACACATCTTTGAATCACTAAATAAATGTGATCAGAAGCCTTGGGATAAGAGGCATTCAGAGTGTGATAACACTTAAATAGTGTATCAAGTGCTTTGGTTGCGGACGCGAAATTATATTTTATCGTGTCAATCACCAGATAATATGCTGCAGCTGTTTCGGTTTCACATGCCACGATGTAAGGCTGGACTGTAGTTTTATTAACTTTGGCTAGCTTGATAATTTTATCTATAGTTTGATGTATATCTCCAGATTCTGAAAAAAAAAATCATAATGTTTAATACTAAATAAATAAATAATGGCAGACATTTTTACTCCGCGCTGTCTAGCTCCAAACTAAACAAATCTTGTACTAAGGGGGCATCAGATAACAGATAGAATAACTATATAAGTTTTTTTTTAAAAAGATACATAGAAAGGACTTATAATTCACAGAAACATTCAGATCCAGAAGAAATATTTGTAGACCGTGCAAACATTTGCCCCGCTGCGGGGATCAAACCTGCAACCTATCGCTTCTCAACCCGCCCAACGCGCTACCGAGGTCGTCATCTCATCTCATCGTCAGGATTTTACCCTTGTTTTATAAAAAAAATCGTGCAAGTAGTAATTTGAATAAAATTAAGTTTATATAACAATTTAAAACTTACTTGAACGTTCACGACAATGCCCTCAATGCATTCAACAGTTGCAAATTTTACTCCTCTATTTAATCTTCCCTTCGGCGGTATCAACTGGCAAAGCAGCATTACTTGTTTGATCGCCTTTGCCTTTTTGTCTGAAACATTAAATTATATTGTCATTCAGATGTGCTAATCCTGCTCAGTATCAATCAATACCGGGAAGCAAAATGACAAAATGGCACAATTACATACAATTTCTTGCAAAGCAAAGTGTCACCCAAAATTTTAATGTTTAATGTTTTACGTGGCACTGCACTGCAATTATTGTAGCTTATAGATTATTGTGGATCTCTTAAAGTAAAGTATAGCCATACCTTCATCTTCGTGTTTTATTTCCTCTAATTCTTTAATTATGCATTCGTCTTTACAAGAGACAGCTTTTATATTTGCAACTCTGTTAAAAAAGTCGTTCCACTTTAAAAAAAATGTGTGTATGTAAATGTAGGGAACTTTTTATCGTAATCAATATTGATCTGAAATTTAAAACGTAATTTAATAAATATAAAGGGTGAATCTTACATTTCTTAAAAACACCCTGCATTAATGCACTATCGAGTGGCTCGCAAAGACCTGAGCCTCGATTCTACTAAATGTACTCGCACAACAGTAAACATACTAGGTACCTACTCACACACTTCCAACTGATAATTCAGTTCTGATTGGTGTTCGGTTTTTGCTGTTTACAGTTTAATAAGTATATTTGGGTATTCTTGGGATGAATATGTATTTGAATCTCACCAGACAAAGTTCGTGTGAGTCAGTGGCCAACTCTGGTTACGGAGTTAACAGGCCACCCGAAGGCTCCGTCATGGTAAATAGTAAAAAATGTATAGGTACATACCATCGAAGTGAGGTACTCTTTTATGTTGTTTTGAAGTTTTATTCGTGTGCCTATTACGGGGCATAGCTCTTTTAGAACATCTCCTTCGATAATATCTCGAAAAATAGCTGGTGTTATAGCGTTTTCTGAAACAGGGAAATCATATCTTATGTAAAGACTATGATATTTTTGAACCAAGAATATGAGTCTTCGCTTGCAAGTAGGTACGGTAGGTACTTGCGTAGGTACATCCTCAACCTCTACTGCATTTAATTAACCCCGAAAATGGTATACTTAGCGAGTTTATTGTCAAAGAAGTATGTTTAAAGAGGATTAATGATAGGAACACGAAATAATTTACACACATACCTTTAAAATTCTCTAGAACGTCTGCAGGCATCTCCCAACTAACTATTGAAGTTTTACTCGTGTGCCTATTACGAGGCATAGCTCTTTTAGAACATCTTCGACAATATCTCGAAGAATATCTGGTGTTATAGCGTTTTCTGAAACAGGGAAATCATATCTTATGTAAAGACTATGATATTTTTGAACCAAGAATATGGGTCTTCGCTTGCAAGTAGGTACGGTAGATACTTGTGTAGGTACACCTTCAACCTCTACTGCTTTTAATTTACCCCGAAAATGGTATACTTAGCAAGTTTATTGTCGAAGAAGTATGTTTAAAAAGGATTAATGATAGGAACACGAAATAATTTACACACATACCTTTTAAATTCTTTAAAACGTCTGCAGGCATCTCCCACCTGACTAGTAATTCTAGTAAATCCATGTTCATTATGTACCAATTACTTTTGTTGTACGTAACTATGTATTAATAACCTAAATTGATAATAAAATGCTTCAAAACTACATTTTTACAAAATTATCTGACCACTCTCGACGTCGCACTTCACAGAAAGAAAGAACCACAGAGAATCAAAGCACTACGTTGAAAGAACTGCCTTCAGTGTTGCCGGCAGTCACTGGAAAAAGTCCTAACCCAAGACAAGGTTTTGTTAATTTAAAGGGTAAAAGCACCAGTTATTAAGCACCTTGGCCAATTTATATAGCTATAGTTTCTTTATGTGTCATTCAAATGATGTTTTTATGGTGCTAATGGAGACGGGAAAAGTTCAAATACTTATCACTTTGATAACAAGAAAAATAATTAACATTGTTTATAAAGTTTTTATATTCATTACTGGCACCCCAGAACTAGTTACTGGCATGTTTGGTTACAGTTATTGGCCATAGCAAAACACGGCAGATTAGTAATTTAAAAAAAATAAATTACAAGGAGCATAATTATCGAGTTCCTAGCTCTGGTTTAAACGAACTTTTCGATGCCCTTGTATAAATAATTAAGGTTTAAAACCACCAAACAAAATGAATTAGTCTCGTTTCTGAATTTTATTTCTGCACAAGTTTAGCGCTAGAAACAGTGTTGCCACATTCAATTCAATTCAACACAAAAAACAATACGATAAATCTGAATCGAAAAATCAAAAAATCTAAATAAAATCTGTGAGAACATTAAATTATGTTTATAAGATATATTTTAGGTTAACAAAATAATGACCTAAATTAAAGAAAACATTAAATTGTAGAAATTCAAGAACTTATTATTAATTTCGCCTGTTTTTCCCTCGATCAATCAAGTAGTTATACACGATGTTGCCTCGGCGTAAAATAGGCTGCCGCATTAGCGTAGCGTAGCGTAGCGTAGCGTATTTACGCGAAAACATCTTTGCCCAAAACGTAATCGTCAAAAAAATATTTTTTCGATTCATTATTTCATTGACAAATAACATCTCCTCATATGACCAATTTCGGGAAAACGGGAACACTAAAGATCCGCCATGACAGTTATTAGCAATGATCACGTGACGCATCTTGACTTTGGTTTGGCTGTTTTGTTTGGTTTGTTGTTGTAGAAAAATATTGTCTTCGACCAATAAACAAAATATACAATACTAGCGGCTCGTCCCGGCTTAGCACGGGTGCAATAAAAACTAACTAAAGCACCCGTGCTATGCCGGGGCGGGTCGCTAGTCATTCATAAGGTAGGAGCCGACCGCACGTTTTAGCCGCGCGGCTACCTATTTCATAGTTCACGTGCACGCCCCTCTCTGGCCACGGCGCGCGCGCGGGCTTGCATAGTATTTTGTTTAGACTGACATTTTTATAATTTGTCATAACTTTTGAATTGAATGTCTGATTTCAATAATTCAAACAGTCATCTACAGGTATTGAAACAGTTTTGAATATGAAATGATTTATTTGAATAAGGATTAATATAAAAGTATGGAATACGTGGTCTGATTTTGATCGGCATTTCTATCAACTTTTAAATTGTAAAAAAGTAGTTATAGTTACATAAGTACAATAGTTGGACATATAGTATTACTGACTTTTTTGTAGATATCAATATGTTCTTTAATATTGTGAAACATTTTTTTGTTCTATCATCAATAGTTTCCGCAGCGCATGCGATGAAAGACATTTTATGGCACTTTTTTACATTATTGAAGTTTTATTAGGGATTCCTATTATTTTCTAAAACAAAATATAGCCTATGTTACTCAAGGATAATGTAGCATTCTAATGGTGAAATATTTTTTGAAATCGAACCAGTAGTTTTTGAGTTTATTCGTAACAAACAAAAATACAAACATACCAATATTCTCTCTTTTTATGATATTAGTATAGATAAATAATCAAGAATGGTATGATTAAGGTGAGTATCTGTGCTTTCTCTAGCGAAGAAACATTTGCTTGATAGAAGAATCAATTGCATCTTATTCCAGTCTAAGAATATTATTCTTATAGTATGAATTTCCTTAACAGTTAATTTTATATTTATACGAAAAATATTGTCTTCGACCAATAAACAAGTTAATACAATTTTTGACAAATCCAAAACTAATAATATAATTAAATATATTTTCATAAAGAGTAGGTACCGACCCATACTTTTATTTCAAGGATGTTATGCTTAAAGTGAGTAGGTATCTGTACCTACTTTCTATAACATCAAAAGCATAGCTTGTAAAAAAAACCAAGTCTCGCAACACATTCTACTACAGTAAAAAGTTATGAGAATTTCCTTATCAGTTTTTATTATATTAATAAGAATAATATTGTTTTCGACCAATAAACAAAATATACAATTTATAAAAAACAGACGAAAAATCTCTAGTACTATTCCGCTTAACCTTTTAACTGATGAGGTCACACAGTTACCACAGTTAACCTCAAAAGAAAAATATCGACACGTGTTTCATCCCTCCACGGGACATCCTCAGGACCATCGACTTGTTCTTGTTGTTGTTGGAATAGTACTAGAGATTTTTCGTCTGTTTTTTATTTTGTAATGGATTTCCGCCAAGTAACGCCTGAATCTATCAATTATACAATTTATGTCAAAAATCCAAAACTCTCAGTGGAAAGATATATATTTTTAAGGAGAGTATACCCATACTTTTATTTCAAGAATATTATGCTCAAGGTGAGTATCTGTACATTCTTTAACGAAGAAACATATGCTTGATAGAAGAATAAAAAGCATCATAATCCACTGTAAGAATATTATTCTTAGAGCAAGAATTTCCTTATCAGTTTTTATTATATTAATAAGAATAATATTGTCTTCGATCAATAAACAAGTTATACATTGTATGTCAAAAATCCAAAACTCTTAGTGGAAAGATATATATTTTTAAGGAGAGTATACCCATACTTTTATTTCAAGAATGATATGCTTAAGGTGAGTATCTGTACATTCTTTAACGAAAAAACAAATGCTTGATAGAAGAATAAAATGCATCATAATCCACTGTAAGAATATTATTCTTAGAGTAAGAATTTCCTTATCAGTTTTTATTTTATTAATAAGAATAATATTGTCTTCGACCAATAAACAAGTTATACATTGTATGTCAAAAATCCAAAACTCTTAGTGAAAAGATGTATATTTTTAAGGAGAGTATACCCATACTTTTATTTCAAGAATGTTATGCTTAAGGTGAGTATCTGTACATTCTTTAACGAAGAAATATATGCTTGATAGAAGAATAAAATGCATCATTATCCACTGTAAGAATATTATTCTTAGAGTAAGAATTTCCTTATCAGTTTTTATTATATTAATAAGAATAATATTGTCTTCGATCAATAAACAAGTTATACATTGTATGTCAAAAATCCAAAACTCTTAGTGAAAAGATATATATTTTTAAGGAGAGTATACCCATACTTTTATTTCAAGAATGATATGCTTAAGGTGAGTATCTGTACATTCTTTAACGAAGAAACATATGCTTGATAGAAGAATAAAATGCATCATAATCCACTGTAAGAATATTATTCTTAGAGTAAGAATTTCCTTATCAGCTTTTATTATATTAATAAGAATAATATTGTCTTCGACCTATAAACAAGTTATACATATTATGTCAAAAACCCAAAACTCTTAGTGGAAAGATATATACTTTTAAGGAGAGTATACCCATACTTTTATTTCAAGAATGATACGCTTGAGGTGAGTATCTATACATTCTTTAACGAAGAAACATATGCTTGATAAAAGAATAAAATGCATCATAATCCACTGTAAGAATAATATTATTCTTAGAGTAAGAATTTCCTTATCAGTTTTTATTATATTAATAAGAATAATATTGTTTTCGACCAATAAACTAAATATACAATTTATGTCAAAAATCCAAAACTCTCAGTGGAAAGATATATATTTTTAAGGAGAGTATACCCATACTTTTATTTCAAGAATATTATGCTTAAGGTGAGTATCTGTACATTCTTTAACGAAGAAACATATGCTTGATAGAAGAATAAAAAGCATCATAATCCACTGTAAGAATATTATTCTTAGAGCAAGAATTTCCTTATCAGTTTTTATTATATTAATAAGAATAATATTGTCTTCGATCAATAAACAAGTTATACATTGTATGTCAAAAATCCAAAACTCTTAGTGGAAAGATATATATTTTTAAGGAGAGTATACCCATACTTTTATTTCAAGAATGACATGCTTAAGGTGAGTATCTGAACATTCTTTAACGAAGAAACATATGCTTGATAGAAGAATAAAATGCATCATAAGCCACTGTAAGAATATTATTCTTAGAGTAAGAATTTCCTTATCAGTTTTTATTATATTAATAAGAATAATATTGTCTTCGATCAATAAACAAGTTATACAATGTATGTCAAAAATCCAAAACTCTTAGTGGAAAGATATATATTTTTAAGGAGAGTATACCCATACTTTTATTTCAAGAATGATATGCTTAAGGTGAGTATCTGTACATTATTTAACGAAGAAACATATGCTTGATAAAAGAATAAAATGCATCATAATCCACTGTAAGAATATTATTCTTAGAGTAAGAATTTCCTTATCAGTTTTTATTATATTAATAAGAATAATATTGTCTTCGACTAATCTACGAGTTATTCTCACCCACTTTTTACAATATTATTCTTAAAGCAAGTATTTTCTCATCAATTGCTGTATCAGTAAGATAAATATTGTTTTCGACTAATAAATAGTTATCCAATTTATGTAAAAAATCATAAATTCATAGTGTAAAATAGTATTATTCTTAAAAAGTATACACATATACACATTCCAAGAATGTTATTCTTAAAGTGAGTATATGTGTATTCTTCAACGCAAAAACATTTACTTCATTGAATAATTGTTTGGATCATAGTTTACTTCAAGAATATTATTCTTAAAGTAAGTATATCCTTATAAATAACTTTATTAATAAGAAAAATATTGTCTCCGATCAATGAAAAGGTATTCAATTTATATCAAGAAAAAAAAAATTTTAAAAGAAAAAAATATATTCTCCCTAAGAAACTAATACGTTTCTTGGATGAATACTTCGGCCATTTCTTGAACTAAGACCTTAAAGTATTGAATCAAGCATTTATGTCTTAATCTTAGTAAATATTATGAGAATAAATTATTCTTACATTAAGAATTCACAGTTTCTTTGATTTATAATAATGTTTTAATTTCAGACAATATTGTCTCCTATCTAAAGAATATTTTTGAGAATATCGGTATTTTTGGGTTAAGTAAATATATATATTTTTTTTTTTCCGTGTACAACATTGAACTTGAAAGCTGGGGTATTCATTCTCAGTAGGTGTTTATATTTTATATAATATCAGGAGATCTATCCTATCCATATCTGCTAAATATATTTGTTCCGGACTTGGAGTGCTGAGGTACTGTAGTAGGTATTTACTTAGAGTTTTTGATTCCCACGACACAGGGAGCTATAATATGGGATTAGAACTATGTACTATGTACTGGTAGGTGTGAACGTATTCCGTTTTTCGTTTTTTAAACATGTTTGAATATAAAATTGTCTGCTCGGATGGCGGTATTCACAACAAATGTAAATTTGCTTAATTTAGTTTAAATAATATTATATTATATACTCGCTAGGGGCTGGCTTGGTGAAATTTGCGGCTGAGCGCGTAAAATATAAATCACAAGGTTTTGGAAAATTATGTTATAATTAACAGCTAAGTAAAGCTTGCGTAATTATTGTGTTTAAGCGACTTAGAACATGTTATTATAAGAGCAGTAGATTTGTAGACCAGATCCCTACTCCATAGACCGATGACGTTGTGGCTGTTGCAGTTAGTTGGTTGATAGTGGTTCACTCATCTAGAAAGCACTAGATGACGTGACTCGACAACCGACAAAGGAATATCTACTTTAAACCGATAGCCGTTTGCACTTTTTTTATTTATAACACTTACAAGTCGTCACTCTAAACGCTCGCAAAGTGTTGGTTAAATTAAAATAGTAATTTCAAGATATTTACCAACGCAAGCCAACGCAAGCGTAACTAATAACTCCGTCACATGAGTTGGCCACTGGGCCATTCGAACTTACTTAGGTACTTGCTTACTATTAACTAACTTAAACATATCTGGGCTCACGGCAAGTCGAGCATATTATTTTCTATTACACACACCAGGACAGAGACCTTCAAGTGGCGTCACTAGAGTTGGCCAATGACTCAAACTTACTTGTTTCAGCCAGTATGTTATTCACCTACGAAATGAATGTTTGAGTAGGAAGCAGGCACAGGAATAAAATTTGTCACAAATGAAATTCATACGAATGTCAGGAATATATTCAGGCTTTTCTCAAACAGATTTGCCGACGCAAATAAATTATGCATGTAGCTACTATAAGGAATATGTTCGTCGTGATTTGAGGTAAAATGCCTCAAGAGCTTTCATTGTTGTCATCAGCGAATCTTCCTAAGATAAGATCGTTCTCGGTTATCACTCTCTTTCGAGAGTGGAAGCCAGTGTCTTTGTAGTGGAAATATTTAAAATGAATCAGATCATGTAAGATCATTTAGCGTATTCCAGGTCATTATGTTAAATTACGTAGGTACACATTTTCATTTGAGCGCTTTCGTGATTTGTAAGGAAAATGAAACTGTCCATCCTACGTAAAGCCTGCAGGGGGCTATCAGGAACCCATAAACTCTTCAACAAACCTGAATTGGCCACTAAAGTATACGATTTTACATCAACATACATAATTAAATAAAACCTTCCTCTTACGCACCGTTCCGAGTTTCCGATCCTGCATTACAACGCTACCTTTTATTCATCTTAAGCCCACCGATAAGTGTGTTCAAGAGAACGGATTATTTTTTATGCCTTTTGAACCAACGCTCAAGAAGAATATTGGGACACAGTATCCTAACTGACACTTTTGATTTTAATATTTTTTTTACTGTCAATTCGGACACCATTGAAAATAGCTGCATTGTACAGTCAGATTGTAAAAACGAGGCGCGGCGGTGCGGCAAGATGACGAAATAGATGCATAGCAAGGTCAGACTCTCTATCTCTTTATTTTATAGCTCTGTGGAAGCGCATCACTATGCACTGGTCGTTAGAAGTTATAGAAATAGTTTTTGTGACGTTGCGTCTTACGGCTCATTAATGTTTGCTAAAATCATTGTAATTTTCAATTGAAAATTGAAATTAAAAAAATTCAAAAAATTTTCAAACACGCATCCATTTCGAGTATTCAAACTGTTTATTAGATACACCTCAAGGGATGTGCATTGGACTACATTACTGTAACATTTTGAATAACTCTAGTAAATTGGTCTTTATTAGGATTAACATTTTTGTAATAATGCTTTAAAGTTTGTTTAGTCGGCTAAAACGTTTTAGGTTAAAAATGTAGGTAAGTATTGTAAATACCTAATATGAATTATTATTTATTGTCTAATATTAAGCACACAAACCAAGAAGAGAGTGAATAACTAGTTTTGCTAAAATATACCTAGTATAAGTTGCATGAAAAATTGGTTAAGTGAAATAGATTTATAAGTTTATGTACAAAAAAATGTGTCTGAAATGAAGGGCTATTATTATATTAGTGATCTAGATCAGTTGAACTATTTATAGCTCTTTTATCTTTAATCTTTGGTATCTGTACTGTCCCATGTGTACTTTGTAAATAATTATAGGTCTGTATAGACATTTCAGGTGTTATTTAGACTGTGTAATATCCCATTTTACTTTCTTATTATACTAAGGTTGGATTCGACCAAACTGGAATAAGCGCTATCCCAAAGGGATACCCTAATGCCGGATTTGACCATCTTTTGGAATAATTATTCGCGAATAACTACGATTTAATTAGTAAGGGCCGTAAGTGGATTAGATTAGCACAGGATCGTGGTAGATGGCACAAACTAAAGGAGGCCTATCCAGCAGTGGGTGAAGTCAGGCTGTGGATGATGATGATGATGATGAACTACGATTTACTCTGCGAATAGTGCTTATTTGAGTTTGGTCGAATCTAACCCAAATTATTTATTTATTTTTTGCCAAAAGATCGTCGAAACATAGAATTAAAACCACGACTACATTATTTCCAGTGTTAGTTTCACCATAGTTCGTTATTTTAAAATATTGAAATTCAATTACACTAATATTTCCATCGTTCCCTGCTTCCCAATTCTTAAAAGAAACAAAACTAAATGTATACTGGGTTAAAATTCTAAAGCGATGCAATTCTAAACTAACTAGTTGACCCGAAGCGTGGTCGAGTGTGGTGCTCGATAGCGGTTACTTGACTGAAACTGTTTACTTCTGGAATAGGAAGAATATTGTTAATTTTCAAATCATTTAAAACTGTAAAATTGCTGCGTTACTAACTGATAAACTGACTGACTGACTCACAAACTATTTGGTTGCACTGACAATCATGTAAGCTCATTCAGGTTGTTACCTTTAATGTGTGTTGCTGCAACTAGGAATTTCCTATGGAAATATATAAAAATAAAAAATTAAAAGTAATTTTTAAAATGGCGTCGATGGCACCTCTATCTACACGCAACACCCGCTAGGACTGACTGCACACACTCAACACTCCGGGCGATCTCTCTCATTCATTTGTAACACGAGTTCCAACAAGTTGACCTTTTTGCTGACAATCTATTTTACTATAATTAGAATATTAAAAATATCATCATCATCATCATCATCATCATGAAAGCTTCTAATGTTCCCACTGCTGGGACACTGGCCTACTCTCAAGCAAGAGTGATTGATCTACCACGCGGACCCAATGCGGATTGGTGGATATGGTGTTAAAAATATTTTTTAGTATTAATTTAAGAATAAGAATTAAGTATAAGAATAAGAATTTGTTTATTTGACACACACATAAAAAAGGAAAGTAAGGCAAGACAAGACAAGACATTTAACAGTGTCTTGGTAGTATTACTGTAAATTTCTATAATATCTGAATAAATAAATCTGAATCTAAAATTAAAATACTAACAACATAATTTAGAATACCGGTCTACCGGTTATGGTGAAGTTTAATTGATTGCGGTGTCCAGTAGCTAAATGTTTCTGGTTTCCTGGCTATTGGCCACTAGCTCTGAATTTATTGGAAGCATCTCAGTGTTGTTTCATTTTACGAGTTTCACCTTTAAATTTATATTCGCTGCGAAGGTAACAGCTTAGAGATTGTACGCTAAATCCTTTGGAAAGTAACCGTTAAATCCTTTTTTAAATAGCTTTTAAATTAGGTACTTATCTGAGAAAATAATCAAGCGTTTTTATTTAAAATCTGCTTTCCTATCACACTAATACTATAATATATGCGAAAGTTTGGATGTTTGTTCCTTTATAACTCGACAACCATTAAACTGATTTGGCTGAAATTTAAAACATACATAGATAATGACCAGGAATAGGACATTATTCTGGAAAAAAGCACGTTTCCCGAGTTCCACGCAAACGAAGTCGCGTGCAACAGCTAGTAAACGCATAAAAATCACAATTGTTGAAACCAAACACACATCTATATTTCCATATACATAACATTACTATAGATTATAAAATTCAATTTTTTTTCGTGTAAAAACAGTTCCCTTAGCCTCTTTTATTAAATGCTTTTATTCCTATTCCATGACATTCTATAACCACTATATAATATTATATTAAGTATGTAATTGTAGTTTTAAGTAGGTATATTTTTAATAGCATATTTGTATATTTAAAATTTATTTACGCCTCATTATCTCATCTCTGCACGTCCAGGATGACTGGTAGAGAATGCTATTAGCATTAAGTTCTCCTAGCATTAATTTTATGTGAAAGTGTTAAATTAATAAATAAATAAACAACGATTATTTGAGTTTTATACTAGCTAGTAGCTACTGCCAGCAGTTTTGGTGCATTATGGTGGTACTTACAAGTAGATAGATGTAACCTAAATTATGATATTCTAATTCCATTTGCTTTTCCAAGTTTCATTCAAATCGGTTAAACAATTACAGCGTGATCAAAAAACTCGAATATTCAAACTTTCGGGTTTATTATAATTAGTAGAATCTCAAATAAACTAGGTAAAATAACAATTTAAAACAATCTCTTTGTGCAATATCATTATTTGTCTCTTGAAATGCACAAAACTGTCTCGTAATTTACTCAGTAAACTTAATTTGAATTTTTTTTTATGAAAAAATGAAAAAAGTGTTTATTACTGCATAATACATCATAAAAGGAACAACATACAACTAGGTAGGTACAACAATGGGATATCCAAAACTATAGTATGTATACATGCAGAAACTGTTATAAAAATAAGGGTGATGTCTTATGATCCCCACACTAGGCTAAGCCTGAATTTGCAGAGATACTAAAAACGCCATGTTTAGTAAATGGTCCGTGCAAGAGTTTGAATTATGTTTGAAATAAGTTTAAAATGGGGAGAGAATAGCAACTTTTATAAAACAGTTCGGAGTTTGATAGATATGCCATCCACTAATCCGCATTGGGTCCGTGCAAGGCATTAAGCTTCTCGCTCGAGAGTAGACTAGCGTCTCAACAGTGGATTTTTGACGTTCTATAACCTTCAAAGGCTGCCAAGAAACTGTCCTAAATTATTAGTAATTTCAATAAATCGGTATTTATACGAACAGCAAAAATTAAAACAGAAAGTGCCATTGAACTTTTAATTAGTATTGATTCCGTGTACTCAATGAAAAATGTGATTCACATTATACAGAATAAACATAATAAACGGTGCAAAATATTTCAAACAATGAACAGTACTGGTCACGAATACTTTAATACATTCACTGTATTCACACCATCAACTAGGCGTCGGTAAATGTACTGAATATTGAATTAATTGGCACCGAACACGCCTATAATAACCAGGTATTCCCTAATGTTTGAGAATAATAAAGCTACAAATGGGAATTGTCGCCACAGACCGATTAAAAACGTCAGGTCCCGGCGTCCTCACTAAGCTGCTTTAGCGACACTTAAGAGCTAAAAATAGAAATAAAGCTTACCTACTCCATTATTATGTATCATCATTATCATCATACCAACCAACAGGTCTATTAACTCCGTCACCAGAGCTGGCCCAGTGGCCAAGTAGAGTAACACTCATTCGAACTTACTTAACATATCGGCCAAATAGACGTACTCGATTTGAACTCAGATCATGTAAGATTTTAATGATCGAACCACTCAAAAAGTTGCTATTGTTGTCACATTCAAAATGACAAACCCAAGACTGGATGATATTTAGTTTTAGACTAGATGATCTCTAAAATCTCTATAAAATATGTTTGCTGTATCAGACTAGACCGTTGGTATTCTAAAAGGCTGCAAAAGCATCATAAATAATTATGATGTAAAAGAACTGGCTCCTTTGACTAGCATGTTGTGCGTGTTCTAAATACGTTTCTCGAAAGGTTACTTAATAGGTCCAAGTAAATTATTTTCTCGGTGTGAAAGTAAACCATTATTGTCTGGACTAGACCACCCGGTCGTCAAAGCGACTCTGTCATTACAGTCTTGACATGGCTCATTTTATATTTACGACCTAACACCCGGCTCTGGAAATTTCTACTTTGACGTCTCTATGCATTCTCGATGGGTGGATACAAGCAATTACTGCAAAAGTTTCTTTGGCTCGCAATGTGGTTATTTCAACCTGTTTCATTCATTATTTACTTTCTGAACTATTGGAAATGGCTATACCTACCGTGTGTAATAGGAAGGTAACTTTATTTTGGGAAAAATATGGTTCATTTTCAAAAAACAAAACGTAAACGCTTTTTGTTCTTAAATTTTTTTAATACAAAAATGTTTTTGGGGTGGTGATAAGTATTGGAATTCTCTAAATCTGCTGAGTTATCGTTGCTGAGTGAGTTTCAAGATAAATAAATTACTGTACGAAAGCTTCAGAGCATCTACGTTTTTAATTTTATATACAAATTAAAAATATTTTTACTCAATCACTTTCAAGGATCACTTTGGAACATTTTGAAGCTATGTGAATTTCCGCCTGTTCCACTCGATTGTATATAATACGTAGGTAAGCTATTTATTTTACGTAGGTAAGCTACGTATTTTACAAATTCGAGTTTGCTTTCAGCAAACCAAATAACTCAGACGTCTCTCTGCGATTCAAAGGAGTGCGGGGCTGTAGGGAATGCACAAAAAAATCGCTTGAAAAGGTCCGAAGAACTCCGAGGAATCAATGTTTGCAATATTTTATGATATTTATACGTTTGAAAAATTGTTATTGCTCAAGTGGCTTGCTCAAGTTCAAAAGCAGAACGTTAAAAAAGCGTAATCTGGATTTTACCCTGTTTAAAAACGAGACAAAACGTCACGTGTGTCGACTGTCTCTTGTTTTAAATTCCATGCCCTCGAGTGGCCCACTTGAGTTGCAGGTAAAGTTTTTTTGCGAATTTTTAAAACAGACGCGACATGTGGGAGCGATTTTGCGGTCGAGTTGTCCCGTGGGTTTTAAACATGTGCAAAGACCCGTTTCACAAGAGGCAGAGGACACAAACCGCGGAGTCTATAAATTAAAATGTTGACAGATATACACCATGCAAAGTTTTTGGGTAACTTGAGTTTTCGTTGGATATGCGTGCTTGTAGATTTCTAAAGAGATGCACAGAGCTCTGATTTTTAAGTTGTACACGTTGGAAATTGCATATATTTTGAGTCAAAGCGAGGTCAACAATATTCATTAATTTCAGTCATTTCTATTAAACAACCAATTACGCTTACCTTAGTAAAATAACTAGCCATTTCTACCGTAGTGTTTGCACAATTAGCGTCCCCTTGCCATCAGGCGAGCTTCGAAATATTGCTTTGTCAGCAAAATGTCATCCGGAATCAAAACGTTTCGTTCTCGTACCCTTGTTTGTTTAGTTTTGTTGGGAAATTGCTGCAAATAAGTCAGTGACGTGTGAGGGGGTTTTCGCTCTAATTGGACGTTTTCATAATATTATATCTTTGTTTTCATATGCCAAGAAAATTGAATGTAAAAATATCAGATAGAAATGTTTTGTGTTTCAGTTGATAGATAAAATAAATGAGCTATAAATACCAAATATTCAAGACATCATAGCTCATAATAATAATAATTTATATCGTTTCTTTTAAGATGAAATATAAGTTAGTATAGAAAATTGTGAACAACCTTCGTAAGATATTCCTGGGAAAGAAGAAAATGTAAAATACTATTTGTTCACGAGATGGAATATCCTTAAAATAAGCTCCAACATTTCCATTTACGTGCAGCGACGCGGCTCATGTGAGACTTATATACATTTGGAATGCATGTTCCCTTTCCTTCTCTTGCAGTCTGTACTCTCGATTTGCACTTAATCACTTATGTTCCACGTTTCACGGTTTCACACAAGTGGAGTATAACAAATCGTTGTAAATCAAGCGTACGTAATGTTGCAAACAACAGGTAAATTCTGGGAAATTCTCCCACAATAAGCCTCTAAGCCCTATCCACAGGAACCTGACACATCGAACCGATCTGAGAGCTTTTATTTCCAATTCGCTCCGATTAGGCACGTTTTTGCCCATTATGTGGGGCGTGCGCTGTGCCCGAATGTTTGTTATTGTAACAAATGCCTAAACAGCTCGTTTGTTTTGGCTGCATGAGAACAAAGACCTCAGCTTTTTCCTGTACAAACTTTTGTTTCGCTTGAAGTTTTTACTGCGCACTTGATCGTTTATTAGTGTTGCACAACTGTGTTTTGAGCCAGCGTATTTCCATAAAGACTTCTTCATCTTTTGAGAGTGCCCATTAGGACGGTCAGAAAAGTAATCGTTCATTTTAATATGCAATAGGTTTCACTCGGTTTCATTTTAGATCACTATGGTTGTTTTTCTAATTTACCAGCAAGACTGGCAACCAGAGCGTCTTCGTCTTTTTTGTTATTAAAAGAGTTAAAAAAAGCTTCGAAAAGCTTTTCAGAAAATTAAAATCCCAGCAAAAACATTTTCATGTAAAATGTTGCCAAGACGACACCAAGAGACTATTGACTCGCACTGTCAAAAAGTTATCAGCTCACCATGTAGAGCCAAGCTTCTAACTCTACACGTCCTAATTCTACAAGCTCTAAATTCACAAACTCTACAACTTAGTCAAATATGTGCTTGGCCGTTCCGCTTTCTATAATAATATAACTATTTTAAAACAGAAAAGTAATGAACAGTGAGTATTTTTTTCACATTACGCCCATGTGAATGTAGCTTCGTCTGCTCGTCTTGGCGGGGCCACTGCCTTGGCCCTAGATTTTTCTTATAAGCTTTTTTTTCAGACTTCGTGAAAAGGTGAAGGGGAAGGCATGGCATTTAAATAAAAATAAACACGACTTTGAGGATCCATAAACCCTTGTTTACGTTAAATCATTTTATAAGCCGCCATTCAGCTAAAATGTCTGTAAAATCTGTTGTCATGGTTGTTTTAAACGTTAGATTCTTCAACTTCTACTACATTTCTGGTAGTATTTCTAAAAAGTTATATAAATAGTTTCCGCACGACTCGTGCTCCGTGCAGGTTATTTTAAAACGAAATCTTTATTGTTTTAAATAATGTCTTTCATAACTAGGTTCCGTGGAAAAGCTACTTTGAGCTATGTTTTAAAGGGTAGCTAATATGAAAACAACCCTCTTTAGTGTGTTTTAAATGTATAAGCAATTGTGAGCAAATGCCTTGTTAGTGCGAATCAAACCACAAATACTTTAAATACTTTTACGTGAAAGCTTCAAAAATTTGCTAGTAAAACCGCAAATTCAGGATGAGAAATTTAATAGCACGAGCTCTGTTTGATAAAATTTTATGGACCAAGCTTACTACTTGGCCGACTATCAAAAACGGTAGTGCAGCATCTGTGATATACTCTGTGGCGCTGGATGCTACTGGTGAGATGCAAGTGCGCTTTATTGTTCCCGTTTACGGCGTAACCGCCCAAACTTGTCAGCAATTTTAAATGTTGCCAGCAAAACGCAACCTGTTATTGGCGGTCTGATTTTGTAAGGCGGTTAAAACTGGTTAGTTGCAATCTCATTGGAGTTTACCAAGAACTTCGTAGCCACAATAATAACGTGATATCAATCGATAAACTTACAGAAAACACGCAGTAATTTCAAGAGCTTTATAAAATGCATTTAAATCTCTATGTTGTTTCTAAACAAGCCAGAAAACTTGCTGAACAATCTGATGTTTTTGCTTATCTAAGATCGAAAGGGACATGCCTTCAGACAAGATTTGAAGCAGGCTGTCGAAAGTTTTGATTTATGCGCATTTTGATGGATCCACGAAAGTTTTCGGAGGTAAACCTACAATTTGTAAAAACTTTTTAATCTACTCCAGACATTTGGTGTAAATAATGTTGAGAGATTTGGCAGTGGATGTTTTGCTATTTCCATTCGTTCGTAAGAGAAATATACCACCAGAAAATTATACAACCATTATTTATTTATTATTTGTTTTTTTATTCTTTTACATTACATGTGCAAATTAGTTTATATTTTTTACTGATACATTTTTACAAGAAGGTATGCTTAAACAAAAAAGAAATGAACATCCGGTAATTAAAATAAACATATTAATTGATCACCAGGAAAACCTGTTTCACCGACACACTAATTTAACAATATGATAACAGCAAACTGGTTAAAAACTTAGTACATACATACTATCCTTCTATTCTTTACTATCCTTATATTCTATTATTTGACGACCGATGTGGCGCAGCGGGCGCAGGTCCGCCTGCGACGCGGAGGTTGCGGGTTCGATTCCCGCCTCGGGTCAAATGTTTGTACGATCTACAAATATTTGTTCAGGGTGTTCTGGGTATTTTCTATATATATAATAAAAAATATCTATCTATGTATTGTATTGTATTAAGTATATATCAGTCATCTAGTACCATAACACAGCTCTGTTTAACAGTAGCTTATCTTGGGGCTAGATGATGCTGTGTGGATTGTCCAGCATTATTTATTATTTATTTATTTATCCACTACCGTCACTGAACAATAATTAACATAACACACTTAGCAGTCACATACATAATTATAATCATGACCCCCCCACTAGGATTCCCTCTCCAGAGGCTTCCGTGGCCAACTCCGTCACCAGAGTTGGCCACGGAACCATACTATCTTTTATACCGAGGGGAAACAAAAAGGAAATTACAAAAACCACGAGGCCCTAGAAACTCGTGATTAGAGTGTATGGCTTCCTATTGTGGGAATCGTTTTGTATTCTGCCCTATAATTATTTTAAATCATGCTTACCTCTATTTGCCTTCTGTGTTTACTTAATGGAAAGAGCTTCCATTTGTCTTATTATTTAATAAGTTTGATTGTTTGTTACGTGTGTCTTAGACCTTTCGTTTATTTTCTCTTTACAAAGGGTTTTTAGAGTTAAATAAAAGACTTATGAAAGACACTTATGAAAGAAAAATGAACTCTATAAATGAAATGATTCAAATACTAGCGACTCTAGCATCGCACGGGTGCTAAAAAGGTAGAAACGTTGGGTACAATATGGAACTTGTGTTTGAAATAAAGATTTTTATTATTTTATTATTATTATTGTTATTATGATTATTATAAAAAAAACTTGAAAGATGAAAACCGCATTTAAATCTGATTTGAAGTAAAAGATCTAATCGTGCATAATATAAAACATGTGTATTCTAAACTGAAAAAAAAAACTACATAAAAAACTAACATGCAAAATACAAAAAACAGATCTATATAGATGTGAGTTTCTTTTAGGGTCCTTATAGCTAGTTTATATAATATGCCTACCTACATACATACAAAGGGACAGACGGAAAGCAATATGAAAAGATAATACAAGAAACTCTGCTTTTTATTGGTTCTCTGTTGTGTTGAGTTATTATTTTTTTTAAACAAAAACAATATCTACTTGCTTCGTTTCATGTTAAAATTAGGTTGATATGACTTTTGCTCAAATAATACAAACTAAATACCACTAGATACTTACCTCTATGTACATATTTTTATTATTATACACCATTAAACCTTTCACTTTGGAATTTTCAATACACTTTCTCTTAAATCAATTTGTTCTCTAAAATAGAAGGCGGGACAATGAAAGAGTATCACTGTGACTGCACTCTGAAAGAGCACGGCGCAGATTACGATGGCGTTTTTTATTTAATTCGATTGCAAACGTTTTATAATGGCGTGGTACTACCCAGCAGAGCCACCACGTTAGAAGCCGATCATTTATATCCTAAAAGAATGTACGTTAGACGTACATAGTGTACGTATGCCCGTTTATTGCTGTATGTGCGTCAGGTACTGATAAAATCGACTTCGCTAGTGGTCCTGTTGGGAA
The DNA here is from genome assembly GCA_951394395.1 of Colostygia pectinataria. Classification (NCBI taxonomy): domain Eukaryota; kingdom Metazoa; phylum Arthropoda; class Insecta; order Lepidoptera; family Geometridae; genus Colostygia; species Colostygia pectinataria. The sequence goes on from OX596362.1 coordinate 9,984,120, forward strand.
TACGTTCCAGCAGGACCACCGAAAATTATGTATTTAGGAAAGATAAACGTAACTGTGCTACGCGAAAACTGTTGTACGTATTGTGTTTAGTATGTACTTACGTGTAGATAAATATCATTATTATGCAACGGTTTTATTTATATATTGACAATTTCTCATAGATAAATGGGTTTTAATTAATCACTCTCACTTGAGAATAGGTCAGTCCCAGTCAAAACATAAGCAGGCTTTCATAAATTATTGTCAAAATAAAGGAATCATTGGCATTGTGCCAGTTCAGTTTAGTACACTAGATAATGTATTTAATTTAGGTAAGTGTTTTTTATTCTTAACTTATTGACGATATAAAGTTACTACTAGTAAAAGTGCACAAATCTAGCATTTATTTTTAAAATTTTACTAGCGACATCTAGTACCTACTAATTTCATAAACTAAAAAATTCTAACATAGAATGTATGCGCGTATGTTGTAAACGAGTTAATGCTTTTTCACAGTGCAGGCTACTCCTGATCACGTTCTTAGCTTCCCGTAACGTCGACTTCATCGAGATAAGGGAATTTATTGAACTTTGAAAGTAAAGCCTTTTGTTTTCCCAAGATTGATAAAATTGATTACATTCAACTTTGTTTCTGTTTCAGTATCCTTAATTACAACTCTGAGATAGACTTTAATTAGTAAAGTCTAAAGCCGCATTGAAAACTTATGCGGGCTTAAGAGCGAGTATCCACCGGTGTGGAACGGAGCGGACTAGTGTGTAAAATCACGTAATATCATTTTAATATGACTCATAATTTGACACACAAGTTAGCGAGATATTCACAATAAAATATTAATTAGTCACCGTACCGGGTGCAAGCCGGGTTAATGTAGAAGCTTGCCTGGAGTAGGCGCCGAACCGGTAAAAAACTATGACCAGCATCTTAACATTTTTGTCGTATTCGCCTTTGTGTAGTTGTGACCCTGCATTCCGATCCTAATGTTGTGGGTTCGAAACCGGTCTTGCACCAATAGATCTTTTTATTTGAAAAATGTAGTAATGAGCAAAATACCAGCCCTATACGGTGAAGGAAAACATCATGAGAATACTGGCATGTCTAAGAACTAGTAATTCAAATAACATTGTGTCACCAATCCGCATTGGGTCGATTTGTGCCGTATTCGTCCCGAGTTTTCGGCCCACGCTATTAATAAGTTTTTATATATTATTATTTTTTATTCTGCGTAGTGGGTTATTAACCAATCTTTATCTCATAAGTACAGCGTCTCAGCTGTGGGAAAATTGGAAGGCTATCATGATAAATGCTTTGAATATAACATCCTTTGAAAAGGTCGTTGTTACTGACGCGTGTTATAAAATCGAATTCAAAGCTCAACTATTCCGAGTTGAACCTGCAGGAAATTCAACCTATCCCTGTTTTGTTGCATCGAAGAGCGTTGGAATAGTGCTGTACGTGACTCGAGTAACAACCCTCTGACAGTGGCTGGCTTTTGTTGGATTGAGGAAATTGCATCCCCCAAACCCTATTCGTAGTTGCTAGACAGCTAGTCCACGTAACTGGCAACACTGGCAGAGGCAGACCACTGAATAAATGATATTTTGCCTCCAAGCAGTCAGCATCATCATGACAGCCTTCTAATGTTGCCACTGCTGAGAAACTGGCCTACTCTCGAGCGAGAGTGATTGGGCTTTAATCCACCACGCGGACCCAATGCGGATTAATGGATGCCGCATGTCTTTTGAATTTCTTGAACATGCCGGTTTCCTCACGACGTTTTGGCACTGGCAATGCGCACATACATTTTTCGTAGCAAAAAAACCCAGGGGCACGACCGGATTCAAACCCACGATCGGAAGGCGGAGTCACTACCACTAGACCAAGGCTAAGAAAAGAGAGCTTCACCTTCAGCAGCGGTGCTCCCAAGTGTGCTCCAAGCAGTGGTTTGCAAGAATTTGTTTCAATTTAAAGGTTATGTAGCAAGTAAAATTACTGGACGAATTATGTCTCTGGATGAAAAGCGCAGAGCAGTGCTAACACGCAGAACTTGTGCTATATTTTTTGTGGCAACATTAGAAATATTTAACACATTATTATATCATAACCCCTTCGGCCGTCTACGAAACCGGAGCTTCGTAACCAGTTACGAACTAAACATAATTCGTCCTCGACTTACATATTTTTTAAAGTACATTCAACGTTCATAGTGTTTTTTTTTTAGTTTATTTGGGTAAACAAATAGTTACACAATGATAATTATGTCTAAATATGTAAACTAAATATGGTAATAAATGTGAAACCAACACCGTTTACCACAGATTATTATAAAGTATAAATTAAGCTAATGAAAAGTGGGTAGTAAGACAAGACACAATACACTCCACTACTAAATAGTCAGTGGATTAGCTGTATTCTCATCTCTGAACTTTCGAAATGCAAAGTGTTGCACTGCACGCATGACCGCCCTGCTCAGTTCATTTGGTAATATTGGGCAGTATTGGACAATATTGGGCAATATTGTACTCATACATAATATTCTCGTCTTGGTCTTGTGAAAATAATAAAACCTGAAGAGTAAGTTTTAAGAGTAGTAGAGTTCTTTGTGATAGAGCTCGTCCTGGGAAGGACTACCACCATACCTATTTCTGCCGCCAAGCAGTAATGCTCGCATTGCTGTGTTCCGGTTTGAAGGGTATGGTTTCCGGTTAAATTACAGGCACATGAGACTTTCCGTCTAACGTCTCAGGGTGGTAACACGCAAGTGATATCTATGATGTTGCATGCGTACATAGGCTACGGTAGCCGCTGACCATCAAGTGGGCCGTACGCTTTGTTGCCACTTTAGTGGTATTCAAAAAAAAAAAAACCTGAGACAAAAGAGATCATCAGTTACAATGCAAAAATAACTACATGAGCATTTTATTATTATTATTTCTCCCCCGTGACATTTCTCGCGTCGTATTTCAATAAAAAGAAGCCTATAATAATGCTATTACAAGTTTTCAGCTCTATTACAAGATTCGTTTCAGCGTGATTGAAACACATGCATACAAATTAGCAAGATATTTCCACTCCATATCTGATACTTCGTCATAATTATACTGTAAAGTAACTGTGGCGATAAGGTACTAAATTGCATTGTTAAATAATCAATAAATTAATAAGATAATTGAGATTTTCGTAATACAGAGCTAGGTGAAATTCCAATCCATCTTCACGCTCTGATGTACGGGTTGATAGAGTTATGCAAAGTCTCGACTATATAATATATAATATGTTAAGAAATAATAAAATAAAAACGTAAGGAGTAAAAATCTAAAATCTAAAAAATCTAACTGGTAATAAATAAAAGTTGAGACAGGATCAGACAAGAGCTTTTGTTTTTTTATTAAATATTGTATTCAATTAAATTCTCGTATTATTACAATCTAGCCTTAAGTTTAGGTTTATGAAAAATGTTATGTTGAGTACAAATCAATGGTACTTCTGACACAAAGGCAAATAAATTAGTTGCTAAGAATGTGTCCATTGACATTGACATTGATTTTCTTACTGTCTCTAAGTTCACAATGTTTTTCTAATAGAAAAAATATTGGTTTCGAACCCACGACCTTAGGATCGAAAGGTAGAGTCGCTACCTCACCAGTGCTAGATTATTATTAAGATCGGTTAATCGGTCTGATCGGATCGGTCACTGGTGGCTGTTTAGTTCACACAGCACTTATTTTTATTTGATTAAATATTTTCACTGCCAGAGTCAGGAATAGTCGGGCTGCTGGGGACTGAAGAAGAGGGTGCTAAGAATCGCTGGAAGAAGCCCAACTGCCACGACGAAAGTCGCGGGCCAACGAAAGTCGCGGGTCGTAAGTGGATTAGATTAGCACAGGATCGTGGTAGATGGCACAAACTATGGGAGGCCTATACCCAGCAGTGGGTGAAGTCAGGCTGTGGATGATGATGATGATGAAATATTTTCTGTGGTATATGTCACACAACGCAACAATACCTAGCGAAATATCGCAGTTCGTCTTATGTCGGTGACAACTACGAGATTTCAGAGCATTCATAAAAATAAGCTGAAATACGAAAACTATCACGGATTGTCTTTGGCTATCTTGTCAAAACGACGTGGGTCTTCCCATTTTAATGATTTTTCTCGTGTTATTTTAAGTTTTGTTGCGTAAATTTGGTGGCAGTTTATCCAATTTAACTTGTTTACTTAGCACAAGTGTTAGTAATTGAAATGGAGGGGTAACGTTGGTTGGTAATTTAGTCAAAGACTTTCCAGGAGAATTTTGAAAGAAAAGTCATCGTTTCTTTCCAAATTTCGTTTGTTTACGTTGCTAAGCGACAATCAAACTAATACACTTGACACTGGCAAAATTGTGGCAAACTAGCCACAGAGGCCATAAAACAAAAGAAGAAGAAGAAGAAAACTATCACTATAGTATTATCGTTTATGTCCACAAAAGTAGACCCCTAGTTTAAAAACCTATGTCTATAATAATAGTTGTCAAAACGATAAAAACATATTTTCGAGGTTATACTATAAACGTTTTTCTGTTTCATTTAAATTACTTGGCATAATAACAGTACTCTTCTGTGAATATTTTATTACAATATGAATGCAAATGAGTTTTAATGTTTCTATCAATAAATATTGTTCATATTCAATTAAGTATTGGCACAAACCGATATGAAATGAATGGGTTGAATGAACGAGGCCTTAATATTTTATGAATTGTAAAAAAAACAGTTTTGCATATTTATTTATTATTGTAAGTTAGAACTATATTTTTACAGCTTTTGTTTTTTGGTTCTGTCTGTTTTATAGTACCTGCAGGCGAATTTCGGCCGTCGTCGTGAAGAAAGCCGTTTCGATGCTCAATAGAGTTTTTTTTGGACTAAATTGTCTTTGCGCATCAAAAACGGCTAACTTCAAGACGGCCGGAATCCATCAGTAGTACAATCTTCTTCTTTAAAATACTTTGTTTTCTTTTATTTATTTGCTACATAATAAAAAATAGAGCAACATCAACTTGGGTGGCGTTTCTAACAAATGTAGATCTGTTTTCCATAACAGGACATCATCCTGTCCCCTATACCCCCCTCTCTCTTCACCCCTCTCGGTGACACTTGCAGAATATTGATAAGCAGACGGAAACAAATGAACAACTACGCACAGGTTTGTAAGGGCGCTGTTACAGTGCTGCGAATCATATGCTATTAAAGCACACGTCTTGTGCCCTCCTAAGTTGCTCTTAACAGACACTGTTACACACAATGTTAAGCACTGTTTTGCGGGGTCACCATTTAGATGGATGAATGGGATGACCGCCAGTGGCATTTCCAACTGAGTACTTCCGTGGTTCGGAGGGCACGTTAGCCTGTCGATCCCAGCTTTTTAAAAGTTTGTATGCCATGACAAAAGCGAGTTGGCCACTGACTCATACGAACTTACTTTTTACGGCAGCCAATGACAAGTTGACTGATAATGTATCTTGTAATTAATTTTTATCATCGACAAAATAAATGTTTTTTCATGAATAATAACAAACAATAGCTTTAATTATTACACTTTCGCAAATATGCAAAACGTAAATCCGACGACGCATGTGCGCCAGCTTTATTTACGAGCACTCCATAAGAATTGTGTGTAAATAACAATATTATAGACACCGCAAGGGTCCGTACAAGGTGATATATATGCAAATGTTATAACACGCTTATTATATTTTCCGGAGAAACAGTAAACCGTGAAAATGTAGCGACGATACTCCATCAAAATTTATTGGCGTCCGTGTGTGCGTGACTTTAGAGTTGTTTTTCGAGCGCCTTTATGAAAAACATGTTTTCGAATTTCGACTGCTGCATCAATTTGTACAAATTGATTGATGGTGAAATGTTTGGGGTATAACTCTCATCAAATCGAATATCTGTATCAAACGGTAATTTTTAAGGTCAAAGCACATGCACAATGTATGTTTCTTTAATTAAATAACTTTTAAACATTAGCAGATAGCTATTCAATATTTGCAACTTCTTTTTATCAAATTGGGTAACAATACAATTTGTAGTTAAGTAGCACTTCAGCAAGAGTACCGACTCTCGCACTATGCCGACTTTGCCATAGACATTCATCAATTCAATAAAACTATTTGAACCAGCCTGTTTGATCAAATTACTGGAACGTGTATGGCGGCCAAGCAACGCGACATCGTATAAAAGCATTGTAAATGTGTGGAAGTGACTTGTCTTACCAAATTAATCTAACCGCGTCCGCTCCCAGTTACTTTGCCCTCTTCCGGTGTTACCGCGCACAACTCACCCTATTTTCGAGAAAATTCCCCCAAGGAATTCCTTATTCATTTGCGGTATTATATTGCTCGTATTGTCCCAAAATGAGCTGAAAGAAATACAAATGGGTGCATTTATGAAGCTTTTAAATTCATTTATTAACTTTTTATAAAGTATTAGTAGCCAAAAACACCATAGTATTCACCATGTCCGTGGAATAGTCTTGCGTTTGTTTACTTTTATGTACCTGAGCATATTATTAGAGAAGTCAATAATAAACAGCAAAATACACGTAGAATGCTTATTTTTTATTCTGCTAATGACGGTTTGTACCTAATTGGCTAATTCTACAGATTCCCATTACTACAGATTTTCGTTTTAATAGAATCCCATTTTTACTGATTCTCAATTCGATTTTTTTTTTATACAACTGAAGTGGCAACCAAGCGTACGGCCCACAAGATCGTAAGCGGTTACCGCAGCCTATGAACGCTTGCAATACCAGAGGTATCACTTGCGGGTTGCCACCTTGAGGCTTAGATCGAAAGCCTCATGTGCCAGTAATTTCACCGGAAACCATAACCTTCACACCGGAACACAGCAATGCGAGCATTACTGCTTGGCGGCAGATATAGGTATGGTGGTAGTCCTTCCCCGGACGAGCTCTATCACAGAGAACTCTACTACTCTTATATTTGCAGTTCTTTTAAAGTTTATGTTTAAATAAATTCTAGAAAGTCTGTAAATTACTCGCAAATGTATGTAGATACTATATTTCTTGATTATGACTTCTCGTCCTTGCTCTGCGTCTTGCTCGTCCGGCGAAGGACTCGCCGGACGAGCTCTATCACAGAGAACTCTACTACTCTTAATTTCCATTGTTTCAGAAATAATTATACATAATCTAAAGTCATACATATTTTATATTAATAATAGGATTTTACGTATCAAAAACATCAAAACCAAAAACAAAAACGCAAAACACGCAAACAATTTTTCCGTCGTGGGATTTTGCAGTACCATGGAAAATTTATTAAAGTAATTATTTTGATTTGATTCGCAATACTAAAAATACTTATACCTATTTATAGCGTACCAACTTAATACAAATTATTTTCATGTATAAATGTTCGAAATATTATTATGTTGGCAGATACATTTTCTGCATAATATCACACAAACCGATATTCGAGAAATAAATAAAAAAAAACATAGTATTTATAGAATGAAAATACTTCTCACTGACTGAAAATACTTTTTTAACTAACTCTATTTGATTAAGTAATGGGGGTTCAAGTTCCCGCTTAAGGTGAAGCATTTTTGGGATATTAACTTATTTATTAATATTTCCTTATTGTGGTGGTGTATAAAAAACAAATAACCAACTAAATTAAGTACAAAATTTTGTTTTCAATACATATTCTTATTATATCGCCCACAAGGTACGTATTTATCTACATCAAAACGTCTTCAATAAAAATATCAAATTATTATACCTCACAAATAAATGGACTCAGACTTGCCTACCTACTCTCTAAGATAATTAATAACTCTGTGTTCCTTCGCAACTTCTAACGCACAAGCAAGCTCAAAGCTAATTAATTCATAAATGAGCAACTAATTGTTAGTAGTGGATACCTAACATAATAATAAGCAATGAGGTATTCTTTGCCGAACAAAGAACTCATTTATGATTTAAAATAGATTTTTTTTGCGGTTTTTTCATCAAATAAGCCCATTGAATATCTGGCAAGAACCAAATTTACATATCACTGCTATGACCGTGCAAAGTCCCCCACACGCTTCTCAGCCCGGATTAAATGAACTCGGATAAATCAAGTGGAAAATTGAAATTCTACGTCTGAATCGCGTTCGACACGATACGAAAACTAACTTTGATTAACCCAATCCGTTCTTCTGATTCGAATTTCGAGTGGTTTTTTGTTTTTATTAACATTCTTACTTTTTAATTTTGGTCCAAGAAGTTTTAAGTAAAACAAATCGAGAGGTATTTGACGGTTTTATTTTCCTTATTGGATGTGATGGTATTGACATTTTTAGAACGTTATTGAATCATTTGATTTAAGGATTATTGGAAAAGCTTTTGATAAATAAAATATTATTGCGAGAACTGGGGTGTAGGTAGTAATTCATTAAAATCGGGTACCTATAGAATGCGTACCTATGTTAAGTTATTTTGTTTGATTTTTTTATAAACATGTTATTCTACGTAAAGCCTATTGAAGTGTGTGTGGGGGCTTACTCAAGCAAAATGAATATTATATTCTGGTGATTCTATAGTAGATATTAATAAACTTTAAAAATGTATGATAACATTTTCCCTATAAATATCCATTTATTCGATCAGAAAATAATAAATAAACGTTTTGTGTAGGTACTCGACAAAAGGTTCCATTTCTATTGACACATGCTCATATGTATTGTATGTTTTCTATAGAAAGTCAGTACAATAGCGGAGATAGCATCCACTATCAGTTATCTTATTTATAAGTGTCGATATAAAATGAAATTGTGCAGTTGTAGAAGACTTTCTAAGATGAAGTTAAGATACGAGACTAGGGCTGCATGTCCTTTTGTCAATGTTTTATTTCTTAGATGTAAGATATATTTACACGAGTAGATTATAATTAAATAATACATAATATATATTTTTATATGGATTGAATTAAGTACTCTAAGTTTAAGTAAAGACATTATAAAAAATAATTATAGTATTTTAACAAAGTCATAATCAAGAAATATAGTATCTACATACATTTGCGAGTAATTTACAGACTTTCTAGAATTTATTTAAACATAAACTTTAAAAGAACTGCAAATATAAGAGTAGTAGAGTTCTCTGTGATAGAGCTCGTCCGGGGAAGGACTACCACCATACCTATTTCTGCCGCAAAGCAGTAATGCTCGCATTGCTGTGTTGCGGTGTGAAGGGTATGGTTTCCGGTGAAATTACTGGCACATGAGGCTTTCGATGTACGCTTGGTTGCCACTTCAGTTGTATAAAAAAAAATATATTTAAATACCAAACTACTTCTGATGCTTGTATTAGATTTGATTAAAAAAAATGTTATTACTATTGTAATAAAATGTTAAAAAACACTGTCTAAAATAGATGAATTTTCCGAAGATGAAGATTGAGATTGTAGATGAAAAGGACGTGCATACGCATCTATATATTGTAAGTAATTGGATAGGAGTTTCAAGGGGGCCCCTATCGGTCGTCAATCGAAATAAAACTGCGCTTAACCGCGCAGATACCATCTTTGCAAACTTAGACGAGTAAGCGCTGTTTATAGAGACGCTGATTATGTTTTAGATTTCTAACAGAGGTGTTTATTAGAAAACTTTGTAGGAAATTAGTTTAATTTTCTTTGTGAATTTTAAGAAAAACTTGTTAGCTGTCTAATGTTTCGTTAATGTTGGGAAACTGGTCTACTTTTAAGCGATTAATAATCTACCACGCGGACACATTTAATATGTCAGTAGAGTTCTTTGTGATAGAGCTCATCCGGGGAAGTACTACCACCACACCTATTTCTGCCATCAAGCAGTATTGTTTGCGTTGCTGTGTTCTGGTTCGAAGGTTCCGGTGAAATTACAGGCACTGACTTTTGAACTACGTCTCAGGGTGGCAACCCATGAATGATACCTGTAGTATTGCGTCTGCTGCCACTTTAGTTGTAATTAAAAACAAGAAAAAAAAGAACAGTGCGGGTCATTCGGTAGATGGAATTTTAGAATTTTTAATTCTTGTACATGCCAGTTTTTTCGCTATGATTTTCTTGAATTTTTGAAAGCTTCAAAATACATAATATAATAATTTCAGAAAATGTTTGGCCTCAAGCGTGACTTAACTTGAGATAACTTTTTAGAAACCAGTATTATTTTAGGCACTATCGTTTTGCAATTATTATTAAGTAGCAGTGCCGGCTCTAGGCGAAAACTTGGGTTTGAATCTCACCTTTTTCGAAAATTTGGATCGCATTTCTATTTAAAAAGTTATTTATTTTGATGTTCACTTTGTTGCAGGTATGTAGGTATCCAGTGCGGAAACTACAAATAACGGTTTGTTATAAGCTTCTTATCTTAAAACTATTAAGATAAAGCTCTCTCTACAAATTACTCTCGTGAAGCGGTCGTAAAGCTTACCGCACTTGAGCTCTGGCAAGCTATGAAGTCACTTTTGACAGCGACAGTAAAGTGCTAGACTCTAAACGCGTTGCTTGATTGAAATGTTTTAGCAGATTTTTATTATCAAACCACTGTCAAAACTATGCTTTTGGGAGCGTTTAATTCGAGCGCATACGTTATTATCCCACAGGGCACTAAGTTTAACACCAGTAAGTTTACAATGAGTTTCAGACTATGGCCGCTAGCGAGGTAAAAAAAAAGGTAAAGCCAAATCAGTCAGCCAATTAAATTAAAAGATTTTAAACCACGCTTTAGTATTGGCTGATAGTTTTGTGTTGCATAGCTGGCTAAGTTGTTCATAAGCGATCAACGAAGTTAAGCACTGTTCCGCGTAGTCACTATTTGGATGGGTGACCAATGGCTATTTCAACTGAGCGCTTTCGTCCATCGGGCGGCACGTTAAGCAGTTGGTCCTGGCTTTTTTCAAAGTTGTTTCGCTATGGCGTAGACGTAGGCGGCTTATTTAAATTTGTAACGTCATCAGAGTTGGCCACTGACTCACACGAACTTACTTACTTTTTTATCGAACTCGCTAGCGACTGTTTTAAGTCAGTAACTCATCGCCTCAGGGTCTTATTTATAATACTCTATTAACTATAATGTGTCTTGCAAATCTGTCAACGTCAATGAAAGACTACTTATCAAGCAATTTCCAATAGAAGTTTTACGTCATGCTTTGCTATATCGATAACGACAATACTTTTGGCGCCTAAAAATAAATTACCGGTAATAAATATATCGTTACCCATTCACTGAAGCCACAGAACTATATTTAAGTAGAATGAAAGAGTTCGTCGATTTGTATGAAAACCGAGCGTGTAACATTTTGCGTTTTTGTATTTTACACACAAATGTATTTTAGTGATGGGAATCATAATAAGCCGCGCGAAAATAGATAATTTAAAAGCATCGATAAGCACGCGGCAAACCGATTCTAGGCACTGGCACACCACCACCCCCGGTTGGGAGCAGACTGAGTTTCGCGGCGAGTAAAGAGGTTCTCAGCCCTTACTTAGCCCGTTTGTCGGTACGCGAGGTACATACACTCACTCATTCTACTCAAATACAGTTCTGTGACTGAAGCACAGGAAGTTATTGGTCGAGTTGATGAGACACGACTGTTCTTTCACACACTCTAAATTACGATGCCCGAACCGTTCTTAATTACTTAATATTTCCGAGGGATATAGGTAAGTGTTTAGTTTGATTACTTTAAGTACTTGCGGATACGTAGGTACTTGTTTTTTATAGGCGTAGGAGATGATAGGAACCGGATAAAATATCAAACTGAATAATAGCAATTACACACATTGATAGTAAATTATGATACTAATTTTTATTGCTATTTATGAGTGATTTAAAAATGTTTATCGTAAAATATTTGTCTTTCGATAATTTTATGTATTAGAGACATCAGATGTGCTAGCATGAGTACATAAGGTTTTAAATACGTGAGTCAATCATATGTCAAATTGATTGACTGATTCGATTGACACGTATCTATGAGTCAGTGGCCAACTCTGGCGAAGAGTTAGAGTTTAAGGCCGCCTGAAGGCCTCTTTAATGGCCTAACAACTTTGAAAAAGATGGGACCGACTGCGGACCGGCTTACAATCGGTCGTCATGACGATCTTTGGGAGAAGTTTATGTCCAGCAGTGGACGTCTAGCTGATATGATGATGATGAATGACTGAAGACGAAACATTGAAATCTTTGTGCCTAACGGTCATGGCTGAATTGTGACAAATAAACCACAGAAAGCCTTTATAATCAAAAAAGAAAACTATTGAGTCCAAAAAACCATATGTCCTTTTTGTGCTAGATCCACTCCATTGGGAGCTTATTTAGCTAAATATTAACACATCATCATCATCATCACATATTTAGACACATCGGTTGTCAAACTCAGTCTTATGACATAGGTATTTTCTATGTATAATAGATAAAAATATCTATCTATTGTATATTGTATTGTATAATGTATATCAGTCATCTAGTACCCATAACACAAGCTCTGCTTAGCTTGGGGCTAGATGATGCTGTGTGGATTGTCCAGCATTATTTATTATTATTGCTGAGTGAGAAAAGCAGAGTTGGCCACTGACTCTTATGAACCTACTTACTTTGTGCTAATAGTAAAACGTATTCTTATTTCAACTTTTCTAATTTCAAACCAAAGACATTAAGAATTTGCTTATTTGTTCGAAGTTTCAAACATACGAAATTAATCTAATGTCATAACATAAAAATCGTTTAAATCAACGCAATAGTCTCCCTGTTTCTATCTGGTTTTTATTCTACAATACAATAAACAAATCGAACAATGAGGCTTTGTTTTCGATCTGTCAATATAATTAACCCCTAAATTAAATTACTGACTGCACAGTTATTCGTCTATGTTCCGCTAGTATAAGAAATGTATAGGAAATGAATAGGAAGTGCTTTAACGGTTTTTTTTTGTACGAACAAAGAATCTATTTTCGAATTCGATTGCGTAACACCGGGACAATGCTTTGTTGTAAACAAATGCGCGTATTGAATGAAATACACGCGCACATGTGGTTACAAATCATTGGCGTTATGAGAAATGCTTTCGTTAACAGATTGATTATAGCTATTGATATTGAATGTGTAATATTTAAATATCTTGTTTACAAATATACTTGCCATTTTATTAATACATAATGACAGCCTTCTAATGTTCCCACTATTAGGCCATTAGCCAACGCTTGAGCGATTGACTGGGGTTTTAATCCACCACACGATTGGTGGATGGCACATGTCAAATGAGTATAAGAGCACTGTCATTGCGCATATATTTTTTTTAATAGAAAAATCTATGGGTGCACGACCGGGTTCGAACCCACGACATTACGATCGGAAAGCGCTCTACCATCTGACCACCAGTGCTTTTTACGTACACATTTTAAAAATTAAACAAAAGAACTGTTTTATAAGAAAACAGTAACTGAAAAACACTTTCTGTGAACTTTTTTCATAAAAAACAAAGAGTGTTGAAACTCAATTGAAAGAGTCGTAAAACCATATCATGACGTCACAACTCATAAAACTTATGACGTGGCGCATAAGAATCCAGTTTTATGAACGTCTCATGTTATGAACTTCGAGGAATAAGTCACATAGTTCGGAATGAACACGAATTACGGTTACACATTAAAAATATTTTATTAGTTTTCAAAACGATCAGCTCGCTTGATGTATAATGCTCCATTGTATGCTGCCACAGTTAATGTAGCAACAATCAGTAGAACTGCCACGTATATTTGAGCCCAGTTTTTATAGATTTTAGTCGAATTATTTTTTATGTCCAAAAGTTACGTGCATTATTTAAAGTTCTTTGTTGTAAACTATGTCATATGAATAAACTTTTAAGGGTGAGTTACGTTAACGTCAAATTGTTCAATCGTCTCCAAACAATTTGACGTTAACGTTAGATGGTGCAACTCACCCTTAGTCTTTTTGGGTTGGTTTTAGTACATTGACACTAAGATCTCGCTCACCAAGAGCAGTGTTTCTTCGTTTGAGTCCATCGTAAAACTGAATACCTAAGATAGTGCCGCCAAGCGTAGCGCCGCAGCGCTGCATTTTACGGCAAATTTGAAATCATCCTTCATTAATTTTATTTCTTGTTACACTACCGTTAAAACATTTATTGTGGGTGTGTAGACATTTTACTTGTTAGTTACCATGGTTGCGCAATTCCCGGCGCAGATGTAAGATTTCATAATATCGGATTAAGTGTTTAGTGGGGATTGCTGACGCTTGTCTGAACACGTGTTAGGATTGTTGTTATACGCAAGTGAAGCCAGTGTTTTATGAAACAAAAGGTTACTGACTTCTAAGAGTACCTACTTGCTACCATTTATTGTTGGAGCACTTATTTCTTTTGTATAGGTTGGTAACTAATTTGTATAGTTTTTTAAATGTATTTTTAGAACATAAACATTAAAATTGGCCAATGTTAGCATTGTTAACGTAAAGTTAAAAAGACTTGGAAAAACTAGAATATTAATGATCTTAGTTGGTAATGTGGCTCATATTTATACCGTACCTACTTACTTACTTACTTACCGTACAGAACTTACGTACGTAACTACGTCTAACGTCCATTATCTATGGTAACCACTCAACATAGGTGGGACGTACGTTTGTTTTCCACTACGATGGTATAAAAAAGCCTTGGCGAGTTGTATAGTTTCAAACTAAAATTCTTAGTAAAATCTTTGTTATGCAAGATCTAAAAAATCATTCTAATGAAATATTTTAAACTCCTACATTTGCACGCATTTTGTCTTGTTTGTGTAAGAATTTTAATGAAATGAAATTGGTTTTTGTATTTATTTAAAACATTACATCTAAATTACTGGCACATGAGGCTTTCGATCTTAGCCTCAAGGTGGCAACCCGCAAGTGATACCTCTGGTATTGCAAGCGTCCATAGGCTGCGGTAACCGCTTACCATCTTGTGGGCCGTACGCTTGGTTGCCACTTCAGTTGTATAAAAAAAAAAAAAAAAAAACTATCATTACAGGTTAGACCTAATACAATAGAGTAGTCAACAAAAATAATTAATATATGTCAAAAAACATATCCATAAGTACAAATTAAATGAAATGAAATTTATTCACATTAAATAGAGTTATAAAGTAGGTGTCGATCTTCAATATGAAAAGTTCAATCTATTGAGCCTAACCAGGCATGCGAATTTCAATTTAATTTCGGTACCTAAATATTTCATAAAATATCTATCCTACTACTTACATACCAACAATGATAATAGATAGGTACGCTAATCTTACTCAAACTTGCGGCAATTTATTCCAATGCGCGTTGAACTTCTAGCAGTGCTAGCAGTGTCAAGAAATAATGCCGCTACCATTTTTCATAACGAACCGAGAAACGAGCAAAAAGACGCTATGTAATAACCGTAATATTAAAGCCATACTTTCATGATACTATTCCGTAAACTGTGCTCTCACATCGTATTGAAAGAAAGATTACTTCTCTCGGCGCGGCAGATGATTATGTTTTAAGCTGTCATCGAATCTAATTCTCCCATCCCGGATTTTGTTACTTTTTACTGATCTAAATTTGTTTACTTGGATTTTTTTATTTTTGAAATGTTGTGAATGAACTAATAGTGGTTTTCCGTTCGGCTTTCTCGAGTGTAAACTTGGTCGGGTTTTATCCAATCTTGAAATTGACTCGTTACTCAACACTGACCCTAACTCATACAAAGTTTTATAGAAGCAAGCGCCCCGTAGTGATGAGTATAGGGTGTACGTAGTTTGCGAGTAATAAAACAAAATTATTATTGCTCTATCCGGAAAGCCACTACTCAAGTTCTAGTTCTC